>CM077590.1:20012500-30012500 GCA_039657365.1 Stephania yunnanensis
TTGACCAAAAATGCCCTTTTTTAATTTCAAAAAATGTTAACTAAAATATTTTTAATCAACTTAGCCCTACCATTAACTTATTATCTTATCTTATTAAAATTTAATTTTCTATCTAATACAAATGCACTAACAGATCACCATATTGAGATATATGATCAAAACTAATTTTGATTCTTATTTTATACAAAACAAACAATTGAATCAAGAAATGAAATATTATCCATGCATTTTGATCCAGAATTATATTATATTAATCATATTAAGCTAATCACAATTTCTATCATGGAGACATACGTGATTATAGAATAAAAGGAACTTGGTCCAGTACCTTATTCCCTAACAAGTACTCATGATATCAATTCATATCCAAATATGCATGATCATCATATGACCATCAATCAAGATTCACACTATTCTTAATTTATTATAGTTCTAGTATAATGACCAATTAGGGACATTTAAGATATTTCGACGGATACTCATGAATCTTATTATGGTAAATATGCAATCACTTGTAATAAAACAACAAACAAAAATCTATATTTTGTTAACTAAAATTATAAGACAAACATTCCTTGTAGATTAACATATAGCACGTGCCCTTACAATATATACATAAACATGAAAGTCAAATGGTCATGATGTTTTGTTGGGGCATGTGCCCTAGGTCAATCCATTAACTGTCTTTATGAATACTTTTACTTAATAAAATAGAGGATTTCATTTGTTGTTTCTTATAATTAATTTGCATGTTTACATTATAATAAGATCCATGGGTATTTACAGAAACATCCTAAATTTCCCCAGTCGATCATTATACGGGGAACTATAATGAATTAAGACTAGTGTGAGCCTTGATTGATGATCATATGATGATTATACGTATAGGGATACGAATCAAGATCATGAGTACTTGTCAGGGAACAAAGTACTGGACCGACCCGCTAAAAGAACATCACATGGATTAAGTCATAGTTGTTTCTCGTGATAGGTATATTTTTCAGTCTTCTGGCTTGAGATTACCAGAGACTTCAACATTAGGAACATTGTGATTAGACACAATCAAACGTTATCTTTAACCGGACGATTATAAAGGTTATGATTGGTTACTGTGTGAGCAATGTGATGAAGTTGAGTAATCGAGATAGAATTTGTCCCTCTCATATAAAGAGATATATCCAATGGATCCCTCAATGTGTTAGACTGTTAAAAGGCCTAGTCTAAGTGAATTGATATTGTTCAATGTCACTTGGATGTTTTCAGTCCACATAGAGATCGAAACTAGTACGATTGAACATGTTGGATGACAATTCCATGCCTTATGTTTGATCAAAAAGATATCGTGTGACAAAAAGATGTTATATACACTATTGATTAGGTTCTATCGATTTGATATTCGTACAACTTGGGTAGTCATAATGTCTTGCTAGAGGCCGCTAATGACTTGTATACCAAAATGTGTTGTGGTACACTGCCAACGTTGTATGAGCTTATTGGGTCGCACACTAAGATTGGTTTTGCGAGATTTTAAGATTGTTCGGAAAAGCGTATTCCATATGATAAAATTCATGACAGAAATTTCCTTGTGGTGTATTACATTTATACTTCTTTAAGTAGGGGTATATGTGTAATTTACTTAACCGTCTATATATAAGGGTTGTATAAATAGACGTTTTAAGTTAGAACACACGGACAAAAAGATTAAGGGCCGAAACTCTATTTTTTTTTTGGAAACGACTTAGGGTTTTCTGGTACGCTCTAGATCGTTTTGGAGAGAAATAAAAAGGTTTGGTATTCTTTTGAAACTAGCACTTCGAATCTCGGACGCCGTTCGTGTGTGGACTGCTTGTAGAGGGCGTTTGTCGTTGGCAGCGCCTAAGAGATCGATCAACCTTCAGAAAGGTATTTTGCGACCGAGGCATGATTAGATTTTCTTGGTTTAAACGTTTTAATGGAATTAGATTCGGATCTTATTGGGGTTTTTTGTCAAAATTGTTTTGGTAATCTCCGCTGCGTATGAACCCAGAAAAGTAATAGTGGTATCAAAGCCTTCGAGTTCGATTCCATTAAATTCATTGCATGTTTTCTTCTGATATATACATGATATATGATTGAAAGCTTGTTAATAGTTGATGTATATGTGATATACATAAGTTTTTTGTGAGATTGATTATCATGTTTTGTGTATATGATACATGTATTCGTGATTTAATTGAAATTAGTTTCATACATGCTAGTAACCATGTTAGGTTAATTCGAATAATTTTAATGAATTTAATTTCGTATTATGTGATCAATGACACCATTAGGTTCGATTGGGATAGTAGTTCATGATTCAATTACATGTTTGTGATTATTTAGATGAGGACCAAATTGCAAATAATTAATTTTTGAAATTATTTATTTATCTTGTTATATCTATTCTGTTATGAAGTTTCTATTTGATAAAGATAGATAAATAATTAGATTAGGAGATATAAGCAAAATCGGTTTCATTATCCCTATTGGATAGGAAATAAACATGGAGAATTTTGTTATTGATGATATGCTAGGATTCAAATATCTTAAGCCGTAATTGGATTAGGATAAGGTGTTTAGCTAGATGTGGGCCCGGGTTAATTAAAAATGTTTTAATTGACTTAATTTTGGATAAATTAAGGGGTAAATTTGGGATAAAAAAATCAGCGAAAAATATGATTTCCTAGCGGAACCACCTGACAGCGGGACCGCCGTCTAACTAATCCTAGCGCACGGAATTTTTTTTATTAGTGAACAGTGTAAAAATCTCCAAATTGTTTAGTGATTCAACAAATCAATACAAATATATGATATTTCATTGTTTACATAAAATCACTAAAACCGAATAAAATCCCTCCATTAAATTTTAAGTTTCATGCCATCCATTTTAAACACTTGACAAGGCCTCGATCACACTAATACAGTTTCAGCCATAGCTGGGTGTATTGTGTTATCTTGGTGAGACAAGTTGGATAAGAGTTACCTAAATGTTTAAAATGGTCCGACTTAATAAAGCTATCAAAATAGTTTTGAGCTTTAGGCACATGAAGAGATAAAAACATGATAAGACATAAGATGTCCCGTATCTCATAAAAGTATCTAAAATTACATAAGATGTAATTGGTAACTGTTACCTACCTAAATAATCTAGTTTTGTGTTTCATGCCATAGCTGTCATAGAATTAGGTGAAATATGGATTTAAGTCCCCTAAATAAACAGTGTGTTTTAAGAGGGTTGTTAATTTAGTGCGAGTCCATTCCTCTATACTAAAATAAACTTTGCATAATCTTTATTGTAGATCAATGGCCTCTTCAAGTAACAATAATCCCCTGTCACTGCGATCCATCCTTGAGAAGGATAAGCTATCTAGGACTAACTTTCTTGACTGGTTTAGAAACTTGAGAATTGTTTGTTTTTAAGCATGAACGCAAGTCGTATGTCCTGGATGCTCCAATCCCTGAGGACCCACTTGCCAATGCTACGAAAGCTGTGAAGGATGCGCATAATAAGCATGTCAACGATTCTACTGATGTTGCATGTATTATGCTGGCAACTATGGTTCCTGAACTTTAGAAGGACATGGAACTAACGGAAGCCTACGACATGGCTATAACGCCGAAGGAAATGTTCTAACAGTAAGCTAGGCAAGAAAGGTTCGAGATAGTCAAAAACCTACATTCTTGCAAGATGACTGAGGGTGCATCAGTTAGTCCTCATGTTCTGAAGATGAAGGGCTATGTTGACCAGCTTGATAGACTCAGATTTCCCATAAGCCAAGAGTTCGCTACGGATTTGATCCTGAATTCATTACCAGAAAGTTACTAACAATTTGTGATGAACTACAATATGAATAATATGGAGAAATCAATTTCAGAGTTGCATTTGATGCTCAAAACTGCTGAACAAAATATCAAGAAACCTTCTAGTAATGTGTTGATGGTCCAAAAGGAAAAGGGAATGAATAAGAAAGGCAAAGGCAAGGCTAAAGTTGTCAAGGTTGATGATGCACCTGTCGCAAAGCCTGTGGAACAAGTCAAGCCCTAGCCTGTTCCTGCTTCAAAATACCCAAAAGAAAATGAAGGAAATTGTCATTTATGTCGTGCACCTGGACATTGGTTCAGAAATTGCAAACTCTATCTGGAAGATCTAAAGAAGAAAAAGGTTAGTGCAACTACCACTATAGGTATTTATGTTATTGAAATTAATTTATCTACTAGTGATTCCTAGGTGTTAGATACCAGACGTGGTTCTCACATTTGTATAAATGTGCAGGGACTCACCAGAAGTCAAAAGTTGAAAAAAGGAGAAGTCATCCTCCGCGTAGGGAATTGAGCAAGAGTTGCTGCCCTAGCTGTTGGATCATATGACTTAGTCTTACCTAGAGGACTTATTTTAACTTTAAATAATTGTTATTTTGTGCCTGCCTTTAGCAGAAACATCGGTTCGTTTCATGCTTGGATATGGATGGTTTTGATTTCATTATTGCGAATAATAGATGTTCCATTTCTCATAAAGGTATATTTTATGCAAATATTGATTTGTGTGATGGTCTTTATATTCTAACCATGAAAAGGTCACCTGATACTCCAGTCTTTAACATAAATAAAAAGAGATTGAAGTCTAATGATTTGAATCAAAACTATCTTTGGCATTCTCGTCTCAGGCACATAAACGAGAAACGCATATGAAACGTACGTTTCTCGTTTACTAGGCAAGATGACTAAAAGTCCCTTTACTAGACACAGTGAAAAAGAAACTGATTTATTGAGTCTTATACATACTAATGTATGTGGTCCTATAAACACAATGGTTGGGAGGTTATTAGTACTTCATTACATTTATTGATGATTTTAGCAGATATGGTTATGTATATCTAATGAAATATAAAGCTGAATCATTTGAGATGTTTCGAACGTTTCAAAATGAAGTGCAGAATCAACTTGGTAAAACTATCAAAACACTTCGGTCAGATCGAGGTGGTGAATATTTTAGCCAAGAATTTGATGATCATCTTAGAAATTTTAAGATTGTCTCCCAACAGACTCCACCAGCAACTCCACAGTGGAATGGAGTTTCTAAAAGGAGAAATCAAACCTTATTATATATGGTTTGATCTATGATGAGTCATGCAGATCTTCAATTATCCTTTTGGGGCTATGCATTACAAACTGCAGCTTTTACTCTAAATCGAGTTCCTTCTAAAGCGGTTGATAAAACATCATATGAGATATGGTACGGGAAGAGACCTAGTTTGTCTTTCCTTGAGATTTGGGGTTGCGAAGCTTACGTAAAATGACAAGTCTCAGAAAGTCTAGCACCTAAATCCAACAAGTGTTTATTTGTGGGGTATCCTAAGGAAACAAAAGGATATTACTTTTATAATCCCACTAAGAACAAAGTGTTTGTTGCTCGGTATAGTGCATTTATGGAAAAACAATTTATTTCAAAAGACACTAGTAGGAGAGAAATAAATCTTGAAGAAGTTCAATAATCATAGATAAACCCTGAACCGCTACTGGAAGTTAAACAACGTTCTGAACCAGTTGAACCTCCACAAGTGACACAAGGCCCACGTAAATCTGGTAGGGTAAGACATGAGCCAGAGATATTCGGATTTCTCATTACTGATAGTCGTGATGTGTTGCTTATGGATCAAAATGAGCCCACCACTTATCAGAAGGCTATGTCTAGATCAGACTCAGATAAATGGCTAAATGCCATGAATTCTGAGATGCAATCCATGTATGATAAGCAAGTTTGGAACTTGGTTTATTTACCTGAAGGTGGTAAGACCATTGGATGTAAATGGGTTTTCAAGAAGAAAACTGACATGGATGGCAAAGTGCATACTTTTAAAGGAAGACATGTAGCAAGAGGTTTCAGGCAGACTCAAGGTATTAATTATGATGAAACTTTTTCACCAGTAGCCATGCTTATATCCATAAGAATTTTAAATGTCATTGCTGCACATTATGACTATGAGATATGGCAAATGGATGTAAAAATAACATTTCTTAACGGAAAATTGCTTGAGGACATGTATATGACACAACCTAAAGGTTTTGTACATCTTGAGAATTCTAGGAAGGTATGTAAGCTTCAAAGATCCATTTATGGATTAAAGCAAGCTTCTAAGAGTTGGAATCTTCGTTTTGATAAGGCAATCAAGGATTTTGGTTTTATTAAGAATGAAGATGAGCCTTGTGTATACAAGAAGGTCAGTAGGAGTGTAGTTGTTTTTCTGGTACTGTATGTTGATGATATATTACTCATTGGAAATGACATCCCAACATTGCAGAATGTCAAATCTTGGTTAGGGAAGTGTTTCTCAATGAAAGACTTAGGAGATGCAGCCTATATTCTAGGGATTAGGATCTATAGGGATATATCTAAGAGGCTAATCGGTCTAAGTCAGAGTGCTTACATAGACAAGGTGCCGAATAGGTTCAGTTTGCAAGAATCTAAAAGAGGATTGTTGCCAATGTCTCATGGCATAAGTCTCAGCAAGATTCAATGTCCTAAGACAAATGATGAGCGAGATCGTATGAATAAGATTCCATATGCATAAGCTATTGGATCTATCATGTATGCCATGCTATGCACTCGACCTGATGTATCATATGGTTTGAGCACTACAAGCAGATATCAGTCAGATCCAGGTGAGAGTCACTGGATAATAGTAAAGAACATCCTTAAATACTTTAGAAGGACTAAGGAAGTGTTCTTGGTCTATGGAGGTTTTGAAAATGATCTAGTTGTAAATGGTTAAACAGATGCAACTTTTCAAACTGATATAGATGATTTTAGATCACAGTCTGGATATGTGTTTACTTTGAATGGGGGCAAGATTTGGAAAAGTTTGAAACAAGAGATAGTGGCTGATTCTACAACAGAAGCTGAGTATATTGCAGTGTCTGATGCAGCAAAGGAGAGAGTTTGGATCAAAAAGTTCATTTATGAACTAGGTGTGGTTCTAAGTATTGCTAACCCTGTTTGTTTGTATTGTGACAATAACGGGGCAATAGCACAAGCCAAGGAACCTAGATCACACCACAGATCTAAACATATACTCAAGCATTTTCATCTCATTAGAGAAATTATTGAGAGGGGAGACGTAAAGATTTGCAGAGTACCTACTGAAGACAACGTTGCAGATCCATTGACAAAAGCTCTTCCACGAGCAAAACATGATGGTCATGTTAGATCATTAGGCATTAGATGCATGTGTGATTGGCCCTAGTGCAAGTGGGAGATGTTGGGGCATGTGCCCTAAGTCAATCTATTAACTATCATTATGAATACTTTTAATTAATAAAATAGAGGATTACATTTGTTGTTTATTATAATTAATTTGCATGTTTGCATTATAATGAGATCCATAGGTATTTACAGAAATATCCTAAATGTCCCTAGTCGATCATTATACTGGGAACTATAATGAATTAAGACTAGTGTGAGTCTTGATTGATGATCATATGATGATTATACGTATAGGGATACGAATCAAGATCACGAGTACTTGTCAGGGAACAAAGTACTGGACCGACCCCCTATGAGAACATCGCATGGATTAAGTCATAGTTGTTTCTCATGATAGGTATATTTTTCAGTCCTCTGACTTGAGATTACCAGAGACTTCAACATTAGGAACATAGTGATTTGACACTGTCAAACGTTGTCTTTAACAGGATGATTATAAAGGTTGTGACTGGTTACTGTGTGAACAATATGATGAAGTTGTGTAATCGAGATAGAATTTGTCCCTCTCATATAAAGAGAGATATCTAGTGGATCCCTCGATGTGTTAGACTGTTAAAAGGCCTAGTCTAAGTGAATTGATATTGATCAATGTCACTAGGATGTTTTCAGTCTACCTAGAGATCGAGACTAGTACGATTGAATATGTTGAACGACAATTCCATGCCTTATGTTTAATCAAAAGGATATCATGTGACAAATTAATTTTATATACGCTATTGATTAGGTTGTATCGATTTGATATTCGTACGACTTGGGTAGTCATATTGTCTTGCTAGAGGCCGTTTATGACTTGTATACCAAAATGTATTTTGGTTCACTACCAAAGTTGTATGAGCCTATTGGGACGCACACTAAGAATGGTTTAGCGAGATTTTTAGATGATTCAAGAAAAAGAATTTTATATGATAAAATTCATGACAGAAACGTCATTGTGGTGTATTACACTTATACTTCTTTAAGTAGGGGTATATGTGTAATTTACTTAACTGTCTATATACAAGGGTTGTATAAATATACGCTTTAAGTTAGAACACACGGACGAAAGATTAAGGGTCGAAACTCTATTTTTGTTTTAGAAACGACTTAGGGTTTTCTGGTACGCTCTGGATCGTTTTGGAGAGAAACAAAAAGGTTTGGTATTCTCTTGAAGCTAGCACTTCAAATCTCGGCCGCCGTTCATGTGTGGACTACTGATAGAGGGCGTTCGTCATTGGCAGAGCCTTAGAGATCGATCAACCTTAAGAAAAGTATTTTGCGACCGAGGTATGATTAATTTTTCTTGGTTTAAACGTTTTAATGGAATTAGATTCGGATCTTGTTGGGGTTTTTTGTCAAAATTATTTTTGTAATCTCCATTGTGTATGAACCCCAAAACGCAACATTTTTAAACCTATTTGTGATACTAGTTCTAGAGCAAACTACATGCCAATTCACTTCTTTCTTCATACTCAACTGGAGTTGGATTTACTTGCTTCTAAAAAAGTCACTCTACCAAACGGTTATTCAATTAAACCAATAGGAGTAGTTACTACTGTACTTGTTCAAATTGATAGTTACATTATTCCCACAGACTTTTTGGTTATGCCACACTTCATCAATAAAGATCCTCAATTAATCTTTAGATGACTTTTCTTAGCCACTTCGCAAATTGTCGTGGATACTCTAAATATGGTAATCACTTTTAGGGTGCATGGTCAGGCAATCACTTTCTGGAATGGTACTAGAGTGGACAATCCTACATTTAAGTTTCTACAACCTGTTTAGTACTGTGTGGTTCAGTCAAGCCAACGACAGTAAACAAAAGCACTCTTTGGGAGGCATCCCATATTTTATCCTTACTTTCGATTTTTGTATTAGAATTAGTTAGTTGTTTTTATATCTTCTTAAATTTTGACTTTTATAATAGGGATATTTTAGGAATTTAATTCTTGAATAATTTCATGTAAAAGACTTGATCGAGCCAATATTTTCATAATATTATATCATTTTTATGTCATTCGGTTATCTATAGTAATGAAATTATTGTTTAGTAAAAAATTATAGTAAAATTATGATAATTTTGAATAATTCTACCTTTTTATTAGATATATAAACGATAAATATATGAGAAAATCAATTAAATTGAAAACACAGTTAAAATAGGACAGCGATTCCAATTTGTACTAGAATTTGCTGAGGAAATTGGCAGAAGTTTGTAGAAATTTTCTGTAATTTTAGGTCAGCAATTTGTCATCGATTTGCACTTATAATTAGGATTCGGTAAACCAATCGCTGAGCCAGCAAGGCTTATTTTCAATGATTTGGGCAGCAATTTCCAAGCACATCTAGTTAAACCCTAAATTGCTTAAAGCGAATATACGGTTTTAAAAATTAAAAACTCAAAATCACCACATTTATTCACTTCACTCTCACAAACCATTGCATCATTTCGAACAACAGACCAAATTTTCGACTAGATTCAACCTTTCAAAGCTAGATTTTAATGTATTTAAGTGATTCCTACCTTAATCTTCACACATTCAACCTAAAATATTTTGAGTTTTGAAAGTGTAGAGTCAACTAGGACTTGAGCAAGGAGAATTTAAAGGAGCAAGGAGAATTTAAAGTTGGAGCTTGGATGAGTGTTCTAGAAGAGTTTTGAGTTTCAAAGTTGAAAGATACACTTTCAAAAAGGTAACCAATGAAAACCCTTGCCTTTCATCGATTATATTTTAAGTTTTTCATGGATTTTTGGATTTTTATTTAGGTTAGAAGCCAAATTTTGGAATTTTATCTCTAAATTGATATTGATGTCAAATGTTTTCAATTATAATACTTGAATGGGAGTGGCGTAGTAAATTGTTTATTGATATCGAGTTCTTAAACTATATTTAGTATAGGGTGAATGAATTGAATTTTATATGCAAACTAATTTGAAACTAAATTTAAAATATGTTTGGGGGTTTTTATGTTTGTCTATCGCATGACTTGAATTACTTACAAACAATTATTTTTATCAATGATGTTTATTAATGAATTTCATATGAATTTCAAACTCTCAATTTATAAATGAAATTTCTTGATGAATTTCTCCTTATAAGATAGATAAGTTGAATATTATCGAATATTTTTTTGACAATTCATTTTTAAATGGTTTTTACAGGTTTATTATTTTACTTATTAAAATGGTCAGAAGTGGAAAGGGTAGAAATTTAAGGTATGATAAAGGAAAGGGAAGTCAATAGAGAAACAAAGATAAATCCAAAGTTTCCCTAATTAGACCCATGTCAGTTTCTTTAAATATACCTAGAACTAGACCACAAAGAGTGCATACTCCACTTTTATCGTTTAGCTATAATTTTGAGGAAGAATATAAAGATGAGGACGAGGAAGTAGAACAAGAGATACCAATGGGGGTAAAGAATTATATTCTTAGGAAAAAGAGTTTTATCAATGAGAAGGCCTTTGACAAGTTTAAGAAAGATATAGAAAAATAAAGGAAGTTGATCCCGGAGAAAGGATTCAATGTCAATAATGAGTTAAAATATAAGTCTAGGATCTTTGATATCATAGATGAAAGAAACTACGGATTATTGACTAGGAAATATAACCATTTACACCTGAAGTTGTTGCTGGTGAGAAAGGATGTGATATTTTCGTAAAAGAGTTTTGTGGGAACCCTTTAGGAAGTGACAGCGAGAGAGAGTCACAAGTTAGAGGAAAAACAATAGATTATTCTGACGCAATAATAAACTGGTATTTTGGTTTACTGAAAGTTCCCAAGAAGATCACCAAAAAGAAAATGATGAGTACTTAAAACCTGAATATGAAATTAAGTACTACCCACTGAAAAAATTAGGGGAGGATTAGAGGCAATCCATGGCGATGGATTCTATTTAGACATGGAGGAGTACTCGAAGCTCATTAATACAAAATTTTTTTTGGAAGATCACAAAAGCGTGATGTTGTTTCATTAACGCCAGCTTACTGCCAAGTCTACAACATTACGAGATCATGAACTATAAAGCTGCCTTGCTTTATCACATTGTGAGAGGATTGGGATATTTGAACGTTGGTAAGATTATATATGACTCAATAAGAAATTTCATCGAAAGGAAGAAGAACGATGGATTACCATTTTCTTTTAATGATCACAGCTTTTTATAGAGCAAATCAAGTAAACATGGCGGGACTCTAGATGGATGTTTTACCAAAGAACACCGTCATGGATGAAGTAATAGAAAGATATGGAAAAATAGATGGATATGAAGGCTCCGAAAATGAAAAAGAGATGGTTGGGATAGCCAGAAGAAAGACAAAGCAAAAATGAAAAATAAGATAGGACACGAGGAGAACAACCCGAATGTGGAGCAACCTTCTATGGACTATGATAGAGTTTATATAGAGGAGTCAGAGTTAGCCTTTGTGGGCATAATTTTGCGCAATCAAATGATAACTCTAAGGAATCGAGAACTGATGTTCGAGAATGATAAAACCTTAACAAGGAGCCGTCGCGAGAAAGAGAGAAAGATATCTAAAATACATAAAATACAAGGAGGTGAGCAAGTTCTTGTACCATGTACATAGAAGCGGCTACCGCCTTATCAAGATTTTGATGATCAACTACCTCGAGTTCATGACTATACCTTCTATGATCCCACAACGAGTTACTAGTCCGAGAGGATTGATCCTGTATAGGTTGATAATGATGACACTTCCAGACGATGACATTAATTTCTTAACTCTACTTTATAATATATATATAAATATAGAAAATTATTATGCCAAAATGACAAGAAAAATGGGTTAGAAACCAATGAGTTTTATAAGTTACAAAGACTATTTTCTTCATTTTTAGTGGACAATTAGAATTACTACCAAGAGTTTACAAATATATAGAGTCTTATATGTTCCATAAAAAAGGAGCAAGGAATCTATAGTGGAAAAAATTATGAGAATCTCCACAAGAAATGGAGCAGGGACTCTAAAGTTAAATGAATATATATATATATATATATATATATATATATATATATAATAAAGAAAATAATTAGGATGAAGTTGAGAAAAAACATGAAAATTGAAAAAAATGGATGTTCTTAAACTCTTCAAGGAAAATATTCAGCTTGAGTGCTTGAAGCTAGGGTAGAGTGAAGTATTTCTTAATCTTAAATTTTTTAAACGATATATTCATTTGTATCTTGGCAAAATTTCTATTGATTTTAATTGTTGTACTGTGTATAAAGTATTTTCTAAAGTTACGATTAATCTAGTGGTTTTTGTGTTTTGAGATTTTGTACTAGTCATCATAAGCTTGATGTTTATCAGTGGTGATTGAAAAAATCTATATTGTGTATTGGCCTTGTTATTGAACTTTTACTTTTATGGGATGTTCCATTAGGTGGTTAAGTTATCATTAAAGGATGATTTGTTTGTCTAAATCATTCTATTCTATCATAACTTATATTTACTTAGAAGTAATATGTTTCTATTTGAAGACTACTTCTATTTAAAACTTCTATTTTTTAAAATTTAAGATGAATTAGATTGAAATCATGAATTAAAGAATGATAAAAGAACGTAATTAAGAGTATTCATTTACTCAGGACAACAAGGTATTGAGTTTGAGGGTATTTGACAAGTCAATAATTAGGTATATTTTATAGTATAATTTAGATTGATTTTAGATATAAATGATGATATTACATTAGGTATTCTCTTATTTTTGTAATTTGGGATTTAATTAGGAAAAATGAAGAAATAGAAGAAAAAAATGTAGAAGAACAAAACAGTCAACTAGAGAACAAATCCAATGATTAGCCAGCAATACAAAATTACAATGGAATCGCTGGAAAAATTGGCTAGCGAAGCATCAGCGAATTAAGAAATACACTAGGAATTGCCAGATGAATCGGTGGGGCACAGAGTGTTAATTTTAATTATTAACTCAGCAATTTGTGAACGAAATGGAATCGCTAAGGTCATTTAAGAGTTTTTAGATAAAAACAAGGAATTTAATTTTATTTAAGATTCGTATACTTATGAAACTATAAATAGGACCTTAAGGCTTCGAAATGAGAACCCTAAAAACATTCTCTATTAGCAGTAAGTTAGTTTTATTAAGTTTAAATTGGAAGCCACATTGGAGCTTTCTTTATTTCATTAAGAATTATTTATTTAATTATATTTTAACTATATTATTGCTTTGTTTATTTTCAGCATGAGTAAGTAGTTTATTTATCTAAACAAACCCTTGACATGTATTTACTTTAGATTACTATATAGTTATAATTAAGGAATCATGTACTTAATGCTTTAAATCTAATCATACACAACAATCACGATTTTAATAATTTATTTTTGCATATTACAACTAATGAGGATTGATATTGTATGCATAGTTGCAAATATTTATTGTAATATTTTGATTACGATTCTATGTCTATGATTATTGACAACAATTATAGAAGTAGTAACTATAATTAATCTATAGGGCCATATTTCCTGAGTAGATGTTCTAGGTGATTGTGTTCTAAGTTATTTATTGAGTAGCATATTTTGATTAATATTTGATTTAGATAAGGAATGATTTTCATTGAGTGTTAATGCCATCGTAGTTTCTATTCTATTTTGTTTTATCCAATAGGTAGTTACAATTATACAGATATGGCTTATTTTCCATTGAATTTAGGAAAATCAATGGTTTGGTAAAGGTTATCAACCTATTATGAATTAGGATTTAATGATTCTAAGATTTCATGTGATATGATTATAAAAAGGATATGAGGTGATGATATGTTCTTCTGTTTAAATGCAATCTTAGTATATTACATTAATAGTGGGGGTTTGTTTAGATGTTTGTTTAGATATTTGTTTAGATATCTATATTATACTAATTTTGAATTTTGTTTAATTAGGTTGCATTGAATTGTTTAAATTAGTTTAGTTAGTTTGGTTGATTAAGTTAATAGTTATAGTTTTTAGTTATTGAGTATTTTAATTCTCATTTAGTTAGATTAACTCAATTAAGAAAAATAAGAAAAAAAAATACTTTCCTTAAAAGTATGCAAAATCCTTATAGAGACAATATCTCATTTACCACTATTACAAAAAATAGAAACATGCAGGAAACTATTGTGCACACTCAACACGTGCCAAATATGGATGTTACAACCATAAAATAATCAACATCAAGCGATAGTTGTTGATTAGGGAGACACATATAGAAAACTCAATTAGTTATGAATCTAAAGATTTGGAACATTAAAGAATTGTGGCGCTAACGTTATTCACACCAAAAGGTGAAATTTTAGTTTGCACATTTCAATCTTTTCCATCGCGACAGTGGGTTAAGTTGATTTGACGGGAATCTGTCTATTCAAATTAAGCATTGCACACATATAATAAAGATGATAAACTAAGTTGAAAAGCATAATACTTCATTACCTGTGTGAAGTTGTGAACTAAGATAGTCTTAATATATATAAGAGTTAGAGTTATTTGAATTGATTTGTTAGTATAAATTAGTTTAGTTTAGATATAAAACCAACTAAAAGGATTTCCTTAGTAATGTAGCAATTTTAGCTAAGTACGTATTGAGTGCATATGCCTATCCCTCAAGACAATATCCTTGATCAATATAAGTTGGTTACACTATTACTACAAGCGAGCCGTTATACTGGCGACCACGCATCAATTTAAGTTTTTGACGCCATTACTGGGATAGGTAGCACTTTGATTTAGTTAGTTTGAATAGTTGTTAATTTTTGGTTTAAGTAATTTACTTTCAAGTTTATAAAAATAAAAAAAAAATACAAAAAGTTTATGTTTGAAGTTTGAGTTTTTGCACTTGATCTTTTTTGTTTTCTTTTTTAGGGGTACTAGTGCATGCGTAGCAAACGAGAGAACGAATTAGTGCGTTACGACTCTGAGATTTACAAAACCAACAAAGGAATGGAAATGAAAAGTATCAAGATGGTTGAAGATCAAGTAAGAAACCAATAACAGGGCCAAAAGAATAACCAACCCAAAGGTGATCTAGTAGTGCAGGATAGAATGCAGGGATAGAGATGCCTTCATGACTACTTCAAGCCAAAAGTTCAAGAGACTTACAATGGAGTGACAAGGCTTCTAGCCAACACCGGCGAGTTTAAATTGATACCATCTCTAATCAACATAATGCAAAATACCTTATTCAAGGCTCTAGCAAATGAAAACCCAGTTGCACATGTTGAGACATTTTTGAGAAGTGCAACACCGCGCACATTATTAGAGTTACAAAAGAGGTGATCAAGATAAGACTTTTCTCGCTCTCATTGAGTGGAAAAGCCAAATCCCGGTTCCAAGGACTAAATGTAGGGAGTATGACCTCATGGGCAGAAATCAATGAAAGATTTCTTAATAAGTTCTTTCCCCTAATGAAGGTTAGTGAAAGGAAGCTGAAAATCAATCAATTCAAGTAGAAATATGTCGAGTCTTTTGGCGAGGCTTATGAAAAATTTAGGGAGAGACTGAGGAGTTGTCCAGGACATTAATACTTGAAATGGGCATAACTCTAAATTTTCTACTACGGGATGAATCACAATACGAGAACACTAATAGATATCGCAATGGGTGGTTCTCTACTAACTAAATATTAGGATAAAGCATTAGATCTTCTAAATTTTATATCTCAAAATTCTATAGTGGGTAATCGTTCCATAATGAGGAAACCAGCGGGCATATTTGAGATTGATTCGCAAGTTGAGATTATGTCACAACTCTCTAACCTGAGAAGTCAAATTACAAAGCCTCAAATGGGACAACAAGGTCCACAAGTGCAAACGATACAACAATTCATTAATCACCAAGCTATGATAGTTAATCAAATGGACACGCATCAAGGAATGGAGTATGAAAACATCAACTTCATAAACAACCAAGGCTATAGAAACAACTTTAAGCTGAGAGGAATGGCTCCTCAATAGATTAGCGCCATACTTCGGACTCCCAACAGACTACTACCGGCAAGTAGCACTCAAGCAAGGTTAGTATCTTAATCTGCTAGGTGGTCCATGTGGGACCTACAACGTACCTACCCATCACTCTCTTGGGTAGCACTATTCATCGAGATGGCACACGTGTTATCGCCTAGTAGACGTACACACAGAAATGACACGAAGGGAGAGCCTCAACTTTCGTCCATTGCGATACATCGGGAATAGAGTAATGAAATATAGAAGATGAATGCAAAAGAAAAAGTAAATACTGCTAAAGTAATTTCAATTGGGATACTACACATCACACCGCACTCTGTGTACCGTGACTAACTCCCCCCCGGTCGGGCTCCACCTAGTCTTGGATATCCCAAATTATAGCCTGTTCTGACCTATTTCCATGTATAAGTGTTAATGAGTCATATGTATGTGTGTTAAGTCATTTCACACAAATTAACAAGGGTATATTACCGCGGTAGGTCTGGGCATTAGCGCACTAGATGGCCAAACAGTTATACGTTCTTTGTCCAGACGAACATTAGCGAACTAATCGCACTCCGGACAGTAACCTACTGCAAATCTTCTTGGTTTTCCACAACTCACCAACCTCCAAAACATCACCAACATCTATAAAATTATGATCAAAAGATAGAGGAAGTGAAGGTGTAAGTGATTCTCACCTTCGACTCGATGTTTCACTTCTCCAAAATCCTTTAATCTCCAAGAGAAAACACCAAAACCTTGGTTTTCTTTTTCAAATCTCTAATGGAAAAGACAAGAGAGAGAAAATGTGGTGAGAATAAGTCAAATGGACTTATTTATAGTTGAATTTACATCACCACTCCCTTATGCATCTCTAGGCCATCCTAAGCACCTCATTTGTTTCTAATATAACCCCTCATGACTCACATTAGGACAACTTTGGATCACTTACTCTTATTCTTAGCACAAAAAGTCCATTTTCGGATGTTTCGACACCTAGTTTCTTATTCTGAACCGCGACCCACGCATACTACCATGTCCCTAACCTCTTAATAGACATTCCATATTATTTATTTAGCCAATTTTATTCATTTTATGTGTTTTAGCTCCCCTGGCCTAGTGTTAAGTCGGTTACACTATTCGGTACACGTATCGATAAGCATATCAAGGCAACTACTTAATAGATGGTCTTGCTCGTCAAATGTACTATACTAACATACATTGCGGTACCAGTTACACTAGTTCATTGTACACATCGCAAATTAATCAATTCAGCACATAAAAGTATTATTTACCAAGCTCCAAGCACGCACCGGCCCAATTGCAGGTCCCACGAGTGCTTGAGATGTCAGCCATGTTTGCGACCATGTTAGAAATAACGGCGAGTTATATTCAGGCCATTAAAACTTCACATTGTTTGACTCTAAATGTATGATCATTTTTAAGTCTCATTTGAAAAATAGGTTATTTCATATTGAGATTAAGATTGGATCTTATCCATGCTTTTAAATCAACTATTTCTGATGAGTCGTGGTTATGGCATTTGAGATATGGACACCTGAACTTCAAGAGTTTAAATAAAGTTCATGACTCAGAAGAATTTAGTAAAAGGATTGCTTGTGATTTAGTATCCAATGCAATTTTATAAGGGTATATTTTAGGGGAGCAACATAAATGACTGCTTGCTTCCAACATTTCATGGTGTGCCAAATCTCCACTACAGTTGGTTCACTCAGATATTTATGGTCCTCTGCAGAATGCTTCACTGGGAGGAAGCAAATATTTTATGACTTTTATTGATGATTACAGCAGGTTGATTTGGGTATATTCCTTAAAGAATAAGTCTGATGCATTTAGTTAGTTTTAAAAGTTTAAAATGACTGTAAAGAAACAGAGCGGGCGCTACATCAATACTTTGAGGACATATGGTGGTGGTGAGTATACGTCCTTGAAATTATCAGAGTTTTGGGATCTTCATGGAATTAAGCATGAGATCATGCCATCACAGACACCATAGTATAATGGTGTTGCAGAGAGAAAGAATAGAATGATTGTGACGGCCCCAAATCCCGAGGTCTCCACGTGGGGAGGCGCGGCCCCACAGTCTTGTCAGAACATTGATCCACTGGGTCCCACGCGCCACTAACGTCATTTTTTACTCGATATACGTGTCATACTCATTTTGTTAATCAGTTTAGTTAGACTAGTAAATCATTTGTAATATTTAAAACAGCGGAAGTCTTAAATTTAAAGTAAGAAAAAAAATTAAAATTTATCATCACATAAGCATCATTATAAGAGCAACACCTATTGTGGAAAACCCGGAAAGGTACTCTGTATATAGGTGACAATACTAAGCAGTAATATATACAAGTACAGTGTCTATTCAGTCTCCCATTTCCCTAAAGTAAAGCAAAATATCAAAACCAAACGTACTAGTAGGTCCTCGACCACGGGCAGTCAGATAAAGTCGCCCAAAATCCCATTGCCCTTACTAGTACTAGGATCTGCACTCGACCATCACAAAATGCAAGATGGAGAGTACAGTTAGTAAGATTCCAACGAAGTACACCAAGCATTTATAAGAATTTAAACATATACCAATAAACATGTCAAATAATCATGCGGAAACTAAACAGAAACTGTGCTAAGATCATCACATGAATAAATAACACGAGAGAAACAAAGTGTGTACTCGTCCCGGTCAAACTAAACTGTACTTCGGACCCCCAGGATCCTTTCGGTGGGTGCCCCCACTTCCTTTCACCTGGTTCCACTCGGGGCTTGCCCGACACGTGCACCCTTACAACTCGGGTTGCAATTCACCGAATGCCTGATCACACGTGCTACAGCATAGCATTCCATAAGTACACAACGAATATCAGGTGGGAGTAACTCGACCACCAACCCAAATGTATCACGGAATAGAGTACAATAACAAGGAATAGGAAATCAATGATGAAAAAGTAAACCCTCAGTGACTTTCAGATGAAATCTTACGTACCTCAAAAATGCACTCCAAAGTCCCACTTACGTCTCGAGATACGTGTCCGACTCTCGATTGTGGTCTCCTAAGTTCCTGGTGTCCCATTAAACCATTTTAACTAGTTTAGAGTCAAATTAAGTGAATTTATAATGTACGGTCAACATACGAAAATTTTTATTTCAAAAAGTTTGGTTTGAACCACTTTTCGAGTTATAACGGGGTGTCAACGCCCGAAAAATTCTCGATTATCATTTTTCTATCTTTTTCTCATTTTTTTCATATTTTTCCTGATTTTCTGGATTTTTCCCATAATTTTCCACCTATTTTTCTTATTTTTCGTAATTTATTAAATTTAAAACTATTTTTTAAAAAAAATTAAATATTGTATTATTTTAATATATGGATGGGTCCCTGGACCGGGTCAAACTTGGTCCACCCGGGTCGGTCTGACCCGGTCCAACCGGGTCGGGTCCGATTGGGCCCGGGCCGGCCCCACCGTTCCACCCCCACCCCATTTTTTCTTCTTCTTCTTCTTCTTCTTCACCGAGACTCCACGTCTCTCGGTTTTTTGTTTCTTTTTTTTTTTCTTTTTCTTTTCTTCTGGTTGGTTCTTCCTCTCTATTTTAGGTTAGGGTCGCTATCCACCCCAACCCCGGTGGACTGGATTGCAGGGGGAGACGCCCCTGCCATCTCCACCTCGACTTGTTTGGCCTCCATGGTCGAACCCCTTCGTGGCCACCATGGCCGACACCGAAATTACGACCAAAAGCAATGACTTACCTCCTACCCGGCTTCTCCGCCGTCTCTTCTCTCCTTCCCGCTTCCTCTTCTCCTCCTCCTTTTCTATGTTTCTTCTTCTCCCTCTCGGCCTCCCGAAGTGTGTGACCGTGTATGTGTGGGGGAAGCAAAGTGAGAGAGTCAGTTGTAGGTGAGGTGAGAGGGTGACGTGATGGAGAGGAGAAAATGATGAGGGAGTGAGGTGGAGTATAAATGAGTGTAAGCTAATTGACTTTGTGTCATTGACTCCCATGTGTGACACAGCAGAGACACTCGCCTGTGTTTTCGGGTGTTTCGACGCCCGAGTTTCGCGTCCGAATCGCGATATACGCGTACCGCCGCGTCACTAACCACCCAATATCTATTTCATAGTATTTATTTGGCCAATTTTTTTAAAAATTTGTGTTTTAGTTTCCCTGACCTAGTGTACCCACAGTTCACTCCTCAGTACCCGTCTCGACACGTTTTTCGAGGTGAACACCCGTTACACTATCTCGTTCGATTCAATGATATAAATACACACGCGCGATGCTAGGTAAATAACTTGATATATAGCATCGCAAATATGCAAACAATCGCACAAAATCACTATTTACCTAGTCGGCGTGCCCTGCCCTATTTGCGGTATCCACGTGGATCTGAGTTGTCGTCCAAGTTTGAAAATAATCCATAATAACGGCAAAATTCAAATTTGGGTCGTTACAATGATTATGGACATGGCTCGTAGTATGTTGAAAGTTAAAAGTCTACTTAATTCTTTAGAGGATGAAGCAGTTGCATGTTCAGTTTATTTATTGAATAGGTCTCCTACAAAAGGTGTGTCCCACATTACTCTAGAAGAGGCTTGGAGTGGTTACAAGCCAAGTTTCAAACACTTGAAGGTGTGTCTCATATGTGCATGTTCCTGATGTTAACAGGAAAAAGTTAGATGACAGGGGCTTGAATGTCATATTTATTGGCTATGTTCCAAGGAGAATTGGAGTGTACAAATTGTAGAATCTAGTTATTAATGAAGTCATTATTAGCAGAGATGTCATGTTTGATGAAAAATGGTGCATGGATTTAGAACATAACGGGTAAGAGTATTACTCTACCAGTAATGATTAGATGTGAGGATGAAACTTCTACTTTAGTTAGTAATGGCGCTAGACCCTAGCATACAAGTTGCATACCACATAAGCGTGTGAGGCAACTAGCTCGACTTCAGGATTGCAAGATTACCTATGATAGTTTCTTCGATGAAGGAAATCGAGTGCATTATTCACTATTTAGCACTGAGGAACCTATGTGAGATAAATGGCAGGTGAACGATAAAGCGCATTGTCGATGGAGGTCGAGATTTAGATATCGAGAGAAAATCAAGTGGAAGATCAAGGGAATCTGAATTATGAGGGGATGATGTTTTGTGTTTAATTCAGATAGATAATTTAAATTATGGGGGGATGTTGGAGTTGTAATCTAAATTACATTTGTAGTTATGTTTTTATTAAGAATTTGACTTAGTCTATAAGTGTGTTTAGGATTTTCTAGTTGAATTAGGAGTTTGTTTTTTTGACTCTATAAATTGAAGTCAACCTCCAACATTGTAATTAATGAGTTTATTCAGATTAATAAGAAGTGTGCCATTACGTTATCTCTAAAACTAGCAACACAGTAAGACATATTGACCTACAGAATCCGTTTATTAAAACTCAACCCGCAAATTATGTATCGAGGTATGTGTGTGGTTGCATGGCATAATTAAGCTACTAAAAAATCCCTAAACGAGAAGTCATTGTAAAGATTTGTCGTGTAAGTAAACAATAAACCATTGAAACCCTTGAAGTGAAAAAAGAGAAACTAAATACCCCTTTTGGATGGAAATCGCCAAATACCACGTTAAGTTAAGTTGATGACGTGGCTTAAAAAAGAAAGATAGAAGACATGTTCAACAAATTAGAGCTTCTCCAATGGTAAATGTGGACTGGTGGCAGTAGATTTTTAACACATCATCAATAAGGATGGGATGTCCACTCTAGTTGGCATAAATATATATTCAATGTTTAAAATAGTATACAATGGGCAATGTGGATTGCACCCTCTATCCATGACGTGACAACTTCTTTTTTGAATTCGACAATTATTAAACGATCATATTATTTTTTGGTAAGTATTAAACGAGTATATATTTTTGCAGTTATTAAATGATTGTACAAATATTATATTTATAAAGTACAATTGTTATTTACACATAACGTGCGGCAGTTCAGTGACAAAAATAAAAACTAAAAAATACGGCAGTTCAAAAAATATCATTGTTTGTATTTATCTTTTTTCCCAAAATTTATTTGCAATTATCTTATATATATATATATATATATGATATGTAAAAAACTCGAGAAAATGAAAAAAAACCGAATGCAGAAAGACTAAAATTCGAAAACGCAAAGTGGTGTAGTGGTGGTTCGGATTTCTTTCTTTTTTTTGTTGCTTTTTTTTTGTTTTTTTTATTTAGTTTTTTATGAGGTGACTTATCAAAACACTCTCTATGGTACCCTCTATAAATAGAGAGTGCAGTGTGGAAGGTTATTTGTATCACGTCATCTTCTGAGTATTAATCTCCATTACCATTGAAAATAATTTTTTTGGAAAGAAAGTTTATTCCATCGTAGTGTCACATATAGCTTCTCTTAATCGCAACTTGCGTTCTTTACAAACCACTCTCTCTTCGGTCTTCGCAAACGCACTTCTAGGACGACGCACACCTGCACCGCTACTCTCGACCTCTTCGTTCTTTTCCGCCGGCCGTGGCGGTCGCACTTTGCAGCATCTCCATGTTTTGAGTTGGTGTTCTTGCTTGTACTATTTGCTTATGCTTCTGCATTAATCTGCTTAATTAATGCATGTGAATTATGTATAATCACTAGAACATTTTTTACCTTTAATAGAGGATTTAAAACCCTTATTAAATAGAGTATTATTAAATGTTATGTCAAAATGTGTCATGTTTTAATTTTTAATACATGTATTACATAGAAATTTTTTAAAACTCTTATCAATTAGGTGTTTATTTAATAATACTCCTTTAATAAGGGTTAAAAACTTATATTAAATATTAAAACTGTTCTAATGAATGCAAGTTCAATTATGCATATATGATGGAACAAAAAAAAAATCCATATATGGAGAAATTAACAAGAGAAGATTTTGACGAGGAGGATGTGCCCATTGTCAAGCAATGAGATAAAAAAATTGCGAACACACAGTAATTAATGCGGTGACAATAACAAAGCTCTAGATATGATCTTGACTAATCCAGATTTTGATAATGATATGTCTTTGAGTTTATTTGGTTCCGATCTAAAAAAAAAGCAAGTTTATATTATAAATAATGAGAAGCCTGAGATGTATTGAGCTGCGACTTTGTATTAGAAAAATGTTAGAATGACAACAACAAAGTCACATCAAAAGGCACATTGGCTCATAAGAGTCATCTATACGACCTCGACTGTCACGACTCAATAATTAATACACATTTAATTCTTTAATCAAGATAAAATTACCCGTGACATGGGACCCGCAGCGAGATACGTGTCACTACCGCGGCACGGTGGCCGAGGTAAATGTTATATTTGTTGTGTTGTATGCGTAGTGTACTGATATGTGTAGACTACTAAGTCATTTATGGGTATGCAGATACCGAGACGAGCGGAACGCACCTCGAGTCGTGTGCCGACGTAGGCCCGAGGTAGCAGCTCGTGGGGTAAGCATAAAAAAAAATGTTATAAGTTAGTGGTGGTAAAGTTTCCACATCACTCAATAGATACATAATATATATATATATATATATACCGGTCAATTGAAACCAAAGTCTAACTTATCCTCTTTTTTAGTTCTCATTTTGTGATGTTGTTCATAGCATACTTTGCCATGTTGATTGTTGTGTTTGTCATTGTTCAGTGATATAGCATGCTATTAGGATAGTTTGTTTATTTGACTAAAATCATTTGTGCATTAGTATGCTATTACATCTTTTGGCCTCCAATGTTGTGTCATTTTCAAATATGAAAGTGTTTCTTGTGGTTAGGGTCATTTGATGATAGAAATTCAGCTTTCATAGGGGGTCACTAAACTTGCCGGGATGTTACGGAATTTCTCCACTACCTTGCGTGACACACGGGGTAACATGCCTCGAACGGGGTAACCGGACCTCGGGGTTTGTTGGCGCAAGAATAACTTAGGTGAACATGACGAGTTTCAAAACTCGGGTATGTTAGCAAGTATACATTCCAGTGACGACTAATTCACTTGGAATAGAAAAGGCGTAATTATAAGTATGACCTTTTGACATTATGATATAGAGCTCAATTTGAAAGGAAATGTTATAGAGCAGAGCTCATATTGTAGTGGAAAGTCTGGCGTGATGTAGATCACGGTCGACTGACCCTAATCCATTACTACTTAGCCTTTAGTCAGTTTCATATTTGGTTAACTCATGTATCTCTTTGAATGATGTTTCTTTCAGCATAGTTTATATTTCAATTATGTCATTTGATACTTGTTGGCTACTTGGGAATGCGGATCAATGTCTCTCGGTATTACTTAAATAATTTCACGTACTCACCGTCTAGTTTGTGACGGTTGGTGCAGATCAGCCGAGTAACAGATCAGGCAAAGAGAAGATTGGTGACTACCTCTGAGTCGGTGGAGGACTGCTACGACATACTTTTGTACGTTTTGTATTATTTTGTATTATATTTTTATGTACATGCTATTTTGCCTTTTGGGTTGAGTGATAGGAATATAGGACTAGACACATGTTATATATATCACCATTTTTATTTATATATGCATGTGATCACTATTTCCTAATTTTTCCACAATAGGTTAGGACTTAGGATCTCATGTACACTAGTAACTTAATAAGACTTCTCTAAATAATTGGTTAGAAAAAAATAATTTAAGTAACTCTGATTTATAGACAACCATAGGTCGGTCACTAGAACAATTAAGTTAACTATAGGTGCTATCATAAATGGTAGGTGTTTAACTAAGGTTGATTAGTTCCTTGTTAGGTCATATAGGGGAGATTAGGGCTTAATTAAGGGGTTAGGCCGGGCGGTACCCTTATTTGTAGTCGGGGCCGTCTCATCGACCCACGTGTTATGCATCAAGATTTATGTATATCCGCACCTCGAGGTACAAATAGATGCGTCTTGTAAGCCAATATGTTTGTGGTGCGACTTTGTTGTTGATATTCTAGCACTTCTCTATGTATTAAGGTAACTTTGTAAGACGTCATGACAAGTTTGCACAAGCAGGGCGATATTGTTGAGTATATAATAATTAACTTTTAATCCTTTCAACAAGACGTTGTGGCACACCAAGTGTTCGATGAAAACACGGAACGAGTAATTTTCATACAATTGGCCAAAATGAAAAGTAAATTGACAAATCTTAGCATCAGACCTTGTTTGGTTAGGGGTATAGTTATCTCTCGGGAGATCATTGGAAACTAATCTTATTTGGTTGCCCAACTTGCCTACAAGTTATCTTTCAACTTACACCTTAGGGTGTGAGATATCTCCCCACCACCCCTAGGGATCTACGTCCCCATGAGTTGTGGACATAATTACCCCTCATTAATGGCTCATTTATTACCCATCTCTCTTGTTCGAAGACTATTTATGTCAATTCATATTTTTTATTATTTAAAATTTTGAAACTTCCCTACAAGTTTAAAGTTGAACCAAATATGAAAATATTAACTCCAATGAGATAACACCAAACTAACACTGTAAGTTAGCAAAAATGAGCCAAACGAGACCTTAGATTGAGCTTCTTTGTTGGAGATGTTGGGATAGTCTCACATCAACTACTTCTAAAGAAAAATAAAGATTATAAGTATGGAGTGGACACTCCATCTTACCTTTGACATTTTGGAGTAAACCCCACTTTCACATTTATAACTCATACATAAAACTAGTCACCACTAATAGCGGAACTAGAAAATCTTGTTAGGAGGGACATGTTTTCTTTTTATTTTTTGAATGGAAACCAACACTCAATCATATATATGGGTGTTTCTACTACGAACCTAATTATATAGCATTTATTACACATTTAATGAATTTTGCATTAAATGCATTACATCAATCACCATTTGATTAAATTTTATAATAATTCAATGGTGAGATATATAGTTCTCATGATGTGGATATGTATTCGAGCACCATTGTAAAATTAACATATATATAGTAGTCTACCATGCATGGTTATTATTAAGATTTGAGATCATTCAATTGTAAATAAAAGATATTATGGTTGTAGTTGTTATGTATATAAATATGGTTTCTACTAAAAAAAAATTCATATACAATTAGTTGTATCTCTTTAATTTAAAAATTAACATGGTATATATCATAGCTGAGTCTTTGATTTTGGGTTAGTTGACGAAAGTCAACTGACCACTTCGTGCTGTTTGCCTTTGTTATAGTTCTGATGTTTAAGTGTTATGTGCATCTATTTTTTGTCTAATCTTCTCGTGTGCCTCTTCTCATTCCATATATGTTTCGTCTCTTATCTGCTCGTGGAGGGTTAACTTCTGCCCATGTGCAAACCACTCTCATGTACATGTACATCTGAACCCTCTTATTTGTTCATCACTTCTCTGTTCAACGGTAGCTAGTGTCTGTTCCGTAGCCCACCATCATTGCTATCAGCACCCATGCGTCGTCATTTGTCACCATCCACCAAATTGACTCGTGTATCTAGTGATTTATTGATATCATGAACCTATAATATACAAAGTCCTCGTCCATCTGAGCTTGCATCACCCAAGTCACACCTCCTCAACATTCAATCATCTTGCATTTATTTTAAAAAGAAGAAGAAGAAGAAGCTCATTTTGATCTGCTTCCTCAAGCCCATCATCTGTCTATGCACCCTATCTGCATATGCCTTTATCTTCATCTCGAGATCATCTACTCATTAGTTTAATCTGTGATCATTTGTGAAATGCTCTACCAGTGTTGAAATATGTGATTCAAATTAGATTAAGGTTTAGTAGAGAAATTAGTGGGACATGTGTCCATGTAGAGTCATGTGTAATGGGTAGTTATTAATTAAGTTGTGGTAGTTCTTAATGGGTAGTTTTAGTTATTGACTTGGTGGTGTGAGCACATAAAGGGGTGCATGTTATGTTAGTTGGTTGAGACCAAGTCAATGTGATAGTCTATAAGTATGTAATGTGTGTGTTGAGAAATATAGAGAGAGAGAGTAGTGGTATGGATTGAAATAAAAAAATTGTTCTATCTCACTCTTTGCATTGTTAACTTCTTTGTTATTTATTTTGTAATACCCAAAATTGGTATCAGAGCCGATGGTTCAATCTTGAGGCATGTTCAATTCGAGAAGTCGAAGCTAGTTCGTAGAAAAGTGTTGCGAAGATAGATCGTGAAAAAGTGTTGCTAAGAAAGCGAAGAAAAATATAATGGTGATATCAAAGAAGCTCCAACATGAGAGTGTAAGTGCTCCGACGCCATCAATGATGAATTGATTTTTTGATCGTGTATGACAAGATGAAGGTGGAAGCTGGTGACCATTGAAGAAGATATGTTTTAATATGTGATGAGAAGTGCATCATATGAGTTTTATGGAGAGATGTGCTCCAAGTGGGTTGAAGAGATGTGCTTCAAAATTATGAGTTTGAATTACGCAAAGAGATGTGTTTTGCAAAGTTAAAGTTTTAATTTATGTTTATCTAACTTTTGTAGGAAATTTGAATTAAGGGAGAATGTTGAAATATGTGATTCAAATTAGATTAAGGTTTAGTAGTGAAATTAGTGGGACATGTGTCCATGTAGAGTCATGTGTAATCGGTAGTTATTAATTAAGTTGTGGTAGTTATTAATGGGTAGTTTTAGTTATTGACTTGGTGGTGTGCACACATAAAGTGGTGCATGTTATGTTAGTTGATTGAGACCAAGTCAATGTGATAGTCTATAAGTATGTAATGTGTGTGTTGAGAAATATAGAGAGAGAGTAGTGGTATGGATTGAAATAAAAAAAATTGTTCTCTCTCACTCTTTGCATTGTTAGCTTCTCTATTATTTATTTTGTAATACCCAACAACCAGCATATGTGCACGCTGAATTTGCACATCTATCGAACCTCTACCTATATGTTGTAGGTTAATTACAACATATGTTTCTGCTATATATCATGGGTCGTCATGATCTTCTCTGCAGCAAGCCCTAAATTTATTTTCATGTTTTTTTTTGTTTTCATATGTCGACTTGAATCTTTTTCTTGTTGCCGCCTGCATGCTCTATTGATTTGCTTAGCAAACTCAAGTTAGTTTTTACAAACCCATCTTGAGTTTAAGGAAAGGTTTTATAAAATTTGATGTTAAGATTTGAGATCATTAAGTTGTAACAAAAAAAAATGTTATGGTTGTAACTATTATATATATAAATAGGTGGTTTGTACAAAAAAAAAGATACATGGTAAAATTTATCTCTTCTAAAAATTAACACATATTCTAAAAATTAACACATAATTGAAAAAAAAACCCATAGATAGTGATTTTTCAACAGTCATTTTGATAGCTACATTTAATGATACTTAAATGTATGTACAAGTAACTAGAAAGCATATTATCCATTATATTTAGATCCAATTTTCATAATTAAAAATCACCTATAGTGATTTTTCCTAATCACCATGGTAGAACTCCTTTATATATAGTGAAGTGCTAGAATGACAACGCAGAAGTCACTCTGAAAGTCATATAAGTCCTTTGAGCCATTTGGGTGCTCCTCAAGATGTAGACACACATATATCCCGGTGCATAATACGCGAGTCGAGGTCGTGTGGACGACTTTTTTGAGCCAATGTATCATGGGGTATTGTGACTGTCATTTGAGTATTTTCCTTTTATATATATATATATATATTCATGTATGTAATTACTATTTAGATGTGGTTGATATATGCACAACAAGACCAATCCTGTCATTTTGGAAGGGTGGGAAGATATTTAAAACAGACGCCTTCCATAGAAAAATAAATATTTTTTTTATTTTGATTTAAATTAAAGATTTGGTGACTTTGAAAAGTATGTATTGAGTTTTAAAGCAACCGACTAAAATGCTTTTAGATATTTTCCCTCCTACTTTCTCTGCACTGTACTTGAAACCAACAATAAAAATATCAATTATCGCATTGACAGAATTAAAAAAGGTTAACGAAAAAACAAATAATGATATAAAAATAAAAATAACTTAATAAGTTTAATACTGTTGCAAATAATGTGATGACCCTCTCCTGATCTAGTGTGGACCACTCTTTTGATGGACTTATTACCGCATCCCACTTCCTGATCTAGTGTGGACCACTCTTTTGATGGACTTATTACCGCATCCCACTACTCGTGGTGCAGTCCATTCTTTTTGATGGGCATATTGCCATATCCCGCTACTTGTGATGCAGACCACTCTTTTTTATGGGCATATAGTTGCATTTTGATCGTAACAGCAAGTATAACAATTCAATTGTAGTAATGATGTGATTAACAAAGGTTGATTATGGATATCGTCTTCTGAAAAATGTGTATTTGGACACAGTTCACTTAGTTGAATTCACTCTATTGTTAAGAAAGTATCTTTTGTTTGGTTTTAAACTAAATTACTCTATTTTATAAAACAATGTAAATTACCTTATGTTCATATATTGAGAAGACTTTTAGTTCACAACTTCACCCAGGTAATGAATTACTATACTTTCATCTCATACTTCCTTCATCTTTATTATGTGTGTGCAATGTTTAATTAGAAGGGACAAATTTTCTTCATATTCACTTCAACCGAATGTCATGGTGAAAAAATTCATAATGTGCAAACTAGAACTGTAACGACCTGAAATTAAATTATTGTTATTAATGGCGTGGTTGCGGATGTGGCCGATAGCTCAGACACTCGTGGGACCTGCAGTTAGGCTTATGCGCACTGAAGCTAGGTAAATAGTTAATTTTGTGTGCTAAATTATTTAATTTGCGATGCTTATATTGAAATAGAGTAAACAGCATTGCAATGTGTGTGGTTATATTACATTTAACGTGCAAGACCGTGTGTTAAGTATTCGCCTTGATATACGTGTCGACGCAGGTACCAGGTAGTTTAACCGACTTAACACTAGGCCGGGGGAATAATACACACATAAAATGAATAAAATGGGTTAAATAATAATATGGAATGTTTATTTGGTAGTTAGGGACATGGTAGTACACGAACGTCGCGGTTCAGGACGAGAAACCAGGCATCGGAACACCTGAAATGCCACTTTTTGAGTTAAATACAAGAGTGAGTGTGCCATCAGTGTCACAATTGGAGTCATGAGAGGTTAGAAAAGAAGCAAGTGAAGGTCATTTGATTTCATAGAGATGTGTAAGTGAGATGAGATGCCAAAGTTACCTATATAAGTTAATTTGACTCCAAAACCACCATTTTTTTCTCTCCTCATCTTATAATCCGAAAATTGGAAGAGAAGAAAGCAAGGGTTTGGTGATCAAACTTGGTGATTCAAGGAGCTTGGAGGGGTGAAATCATCAAAAATAAGGTGAGAACTACAAACACCTCAACTTTCTCTATCTTTTGATCTCAATTTTAGAGGTGTTGATGATGGTTTGGTGGTTGTCGGGTTGTTGTTTTAACGAGTTTGTAGTGCTATGAAGTTAAGTTGTTGGTATTGTGGTTGTTGTTGGTGTTAGTTGGGTTGTTAAAAAACCCAAAATTTCCAACCGTTTTGATGTCCAGAACGCGATTAGCGTGCTAATGACGTCACCTAGCTCATTATTGTTCTTCTTAATGAAGAACATATAACTGCCTGAGAATCAACGCGTTGATTCCCAGAATTTGGGAATCAATGCGCTTATTCCCAAACCTAGCGTGCTAGATTCTGTTGTTTTTAAATTATTTTTTTTAAGTGACTCAAAACACATCCAAATGACTAAAAATAAACTATAAATGGAAATAGGTCATTTCGAGCGATAATTTGATATATCTGGGACTAGGCGGAGCCAGATAGGGGTGATCGACGGGACACGGAGTGCGTTTTGAGGTGTGTAGTATCTTAACTGAAATTTCTTGGGCAGTACTTTATTTTGCTTTTGAATTCGCATTATGTCTTTCATTACTCTATTCTTGTTGTGTTATAATGGACGGACATTAAAGCTCTCCCTCCGTTCCATTTCTGTGTGTACATCCACTAGGCCACAACACGTGTGCCATTTCGGTGAATGGGGCTACCTGAGAGTGGTGTAGGTACGTGTGGGTGCGTCATATGTTCCACATTGACCACCTAGCGGATCCAGATACTGGCCTTGCTTGAGTGCTACTCATCGGCAGTAGTTGGTTGGAAGTCTGAAATATGGCGCAGTCTGACCTTGGGCTCTAGGAACACACACTTTGAGCTTTCATTATTACTTATGCATGCGATGAGCACTGTTGCCTATATTTATTTCCGCATGTTTATCTAATAGTTTTATTTAAATCTCAGTATTTACTTTCCGTATTGCTCACTTAATTTTCTTAGGAATACTCACTCTGGACTCATCATCTTTCTTTTTACGATGGCTTGAGTGCAGTTCCTAGTACGGGTCGTGGCAAGAGCAAGCTACCGGAATATTTGTGATTCAAAGACATATAGCTCGACTCATACGTTTGTATATATCTATTTTGTCTTATATTAGGAATTTGGGCTTGTGAGATTTACTACACACTGATATTTTGAGCTCTTTTAGGTTTATATCGGATATATGATATCATATGGGTTTTCCACACTAAATACCAGAGTCAAATGCATGACTATAGTTTATATATTGTTTGTCATGTTAAAAGACTTCCAGTATTGTATTTTGTGGTTTTAAATGATTTTAGCAGATGACTAGAGTTTAGTAACAATTGAAACAATAACTTGTTGTAATTTGAGGTTAATAATGATTAAATGATGGATGAGATGGCATGTGGGACACAGCTGGCACTGGTAGGCCAGGTTGTGGGCCTGTATTCGGCCTCCGTGGCGGTCCATTTGAAAACGGGTCTTTACGAGAACTACACCTATTTGTATGAATAACGTAAGTCTCCATAAGTGATTATTTAAACTTATATATAACATTAGTTTAGTAGTATATTTGGTATAAATATCCAAGAATTTGCTCTAATTGACGGTATTTATGTATTTTTAGGTATACAAGGTATAAAGGAGAGAAAAAATTGGTTTCATAATGAGAAGAAGATAAAATACACAAAAATATGATTGATGGCGTGGTTAGTATGCTTGATTTTGTAGGAAGAGTATACACACCATAGGCAAAGTGTAGCGAAGAAGAGAGGAAAAGAAAAGTGGGTAAGCAGTGTAGGCGCAGTAACGACACCAAAGGTACATAGGGATAACTCTGGATTGGACTACACAGGGCACCGAGCTCATCGAGAAGGAAAAATGCACACAAAGTGGTCGAAGGTGTGGCAGTATCATGGCTTTACACAAACAACGCCAAATCACTTACATACAGCGCGAAGACTTAGAAAATAGAAAGCTTAGATTTCTAGTTCATTTGAAATTGTCTATTAGGGTTTCTAATTGTACTTTAAAGTGTCTTAGGGGTATAAATAGGTATTAGAAAATGGTAAACTCACCCATTATCACACAATAACATACATTTTTCAGGTTTTGAGGTTAATAAGTAGCGAGAAATTCAAAATAATTTTTGAAAAACCCCGACTTGATCAAAAATAACTTCCGTTAAATTAGATCTACATAAATAAACGATACCTTAATTCGTGATTTCCTTCCCAGATTGTTAGATTTTTAAGACGTTCAAGTGCGAGTCCTATATCAGAAATCCACAAACGAACGATGACCGTAATTTGGGGTGGTAGCCCTAAGAGAGATTGAAAACGTTTTACTTTCTCTCCTACAATCCAGAGAACTTGAGAATAGAAAAAAATGTAAATCTTATTCGTTTTTAGGGTTTCAGCCACTATTTATATGTGTAGATAAGCTATCTTAAAAAACCTATTCATAATATAAATATTGTATTTATGCAATTCAAGCAAATAACATATACTCCCCTACTAATAAGTTATCACGTAACAAATCATAAGGGCTTTTATGTCATGGGTTTTATCATATAAAATTCATTACTTCGGACAAATTGAAACTTCAAAAACCATTCTTTGCGTGCGACCCAATATGTTCATTTGACGTAGAAAGTGAACCAAAATCATTTTGGTATACAAGTCATAAGCGGTCTCTAGCAAGGCATTATGAAGGCTCAAGTAGAGTGAATATCAAGATTGATACAAACTAATAAATAACATATATCATATCGCTTTGTCGTGCAATATCCTTTGCTTAAATAGAAGGCATGGGAAGTCACCTTTAATGTTCAATCGGGCTAGTCTCGTTCTTTAGGTAAAATGAAAACATCCAAGTGACGTTGATCATGTCAATTCACATGGACTTTGCCATTATCATTTTATCATATCAAGGGATCCAATGATATCTCTCTTTACGAGAGTGAAAAATCCTATCTTGATTGCACACCTTCATATACTATTCACATGGTAACCATTCACAATCTTTATAATCATTTGGTTAAAGACAATTTTTGATTGTGTCAAATTACCGTGCTCCTAATATTAAATTCTATTGTAATCTCTAGTAGAAGCACTAAATGAACTACCTATCATTAGTAACACTTACGACTTAATTCTTGTAGCGTCCTCACAGCTGGTCGATCTAGTACCTTCTTCCCTAACGAGTACTAATGATCTTGATTCGTATCCCTATACGCATGATCATCACATGATTATCAATCAAAATTCACACTAGTCTTAATTTATTATAGTTCCCAGTATAATGACCAACTAGGGACATTTATGATATTTCAACTAATATCTATAGTTCTTACTATAAGTTAAACATACAATCACTTATAATAAAACAACAAATAAAAATTTCTATTTTACTAACTAAAATTATCAGATAAACAATGTTTATAGGACCGCGTACATCAGTATGTATTAGACCCAATAAATTACTTGCCCTTTCACTATGTCTAGTAAAGAGACTTTTTGTCATCTTGCCTAGTAAACAAGATACGCATGTTTCATATGATTCCAAATCTAATAAATCTAAAAATCCATCTTTATGGAGTTTAAAAACGTGCTTCTCATTTATGTGGCCAAGAAGACAATACCAAATGTAGGCTTGATTCAAATCATTTAAATTGATTATCTTTGTGTTTGCGTTAAGAATATGAGTATCTATGGACCTTTTCATGTTTAGAATATAAAGACCGTCACACAAATCAACATTCACATAGAAAGGATCTTTACGAGAAATAAAGCATTTATTATTAGCAATAATGAAATTAGAACCATCCAAATCCAAACATGAAACTGAAATGATGTTTCTGCTGAAGGCAGAGACATAACAACAATTATTCAAAACTAACACAAGTCCACTAGGTAAAATTAACTCATAACATCTTACAGCCAAAGCAACAACCTTTACTCCATTTACAACTCGTAGGATGACTTTTCTTTTCTTTAGCTTTCTAATTTCGGTGACACCCTACACATTAATACAAATGTGAGATCCACATCTAGTATTTAATACCTATGAATCACTAGTAGAAAAGTTAACGACAATAATGTAAATACCTGAAGCAGTAGTCGTGATACTCTTCTTTTTCTTTAGATCTTCAAGATATAGCTAGCAATTTCTAAACCAATGCACAAATGCATGGTAGAAATGACAATTTTCCTTTTTTTTCCCTTTTCCTTCTGGGACTGTGAAATAGAAGCAGCTTTAAGCTTGACTTATTCCATAGGCTTTGTGATAGTCACAACAGCCTTAGCGACTTTAGCCTTGATTTCGCCCTTTTTCTTTGAAGTCTTTCTTTTTTGAACCATCAACAAATTAACAATGAGTTTCTTGACATTCTGTTTAGTAGTTTTAAGTATCGAATGCAACTCTAAAATATATTTTCTCATGTTATTCATGTTAGAGTTCATCCAAAATTTTAAATAACTATCAAGCAGTGAATTCAAGATCAAATCTGTATCAAACTCTTGTCTTATTTGAAATCCAAGTCTGTCAAGATGGTCAATATAGCATTTCATTTTAAGAACGTGAGGACTAACTGACGCACCTTTATCCATTTTGTAAGAATGAAGATTCTTCACTGTCTCAAACCTTTCTTGCCTAGCCTACTATTTGAACACTTCCTTCAGCATCGTAGTCATGTTTTAAGCTTCCATGTGCTCCATATCCTTTTGAAGTTCAAGAGCCATGGTTGTCAACATAATGCATGCAACATCAATTAAATCATTGACATGCTTTGTACGTGCATCCTTCACGACTCTTAAAGCATTGGCTGGTGGTTCCTCAATAATAGGATCATCCAAGACATGCAACTTGCATTCATGCTTATGAACAATTCTCAATCTTCTGAACCAGTCAAGAAAGTTCGTCCTTGACAACTTATCCTTCTCCAAGATAGATCGCAGTGAAAAGGATTAATGTGATTTGAATAGGCCATAGATCTATAACAAAGATTATGCAAAAGTTCATTTTAGTATAGAGGAATAGACTCCTACTAAATTAACAACCCTCCTAAAAATGCAATGTTCAGTTAAGGGACTAAAATCCACGTTTCACATGATTCCAAGATAGCTAAGGCATGACACTTTGAATTAGATTATTTAGGTAGGTACCAGTTACCAATTACATCTTATGTAACTTTTAGTTGTTTTTATGAGATTATGACATTTTATGTCTTAGCATGTTTTATCTCATCTAGTGCCTAAAGCCTAAAATTGTTTTGATAGCTTTATCGAGTTTAAACATTTTAAACAGTAGAGTAATTGTTACTCAACTTGCCTCACCAAGATAACACAACACGTTCAAAAGAGGCTGACATATATTGATGTCATCGAAGTCTTGACAAGTGTTTGAAAATGGATAACACTTGACTTAAAATTTGGAAGAGGGAATTTTCTATTTGTTTTAGTGATAAAAAATTAAACTATGTAAATATCATGTATGGCAATGCATGTACAATCATTAAACAAGTAAGGAGATTTTACTAATATTAATTATCATACAAATTTCCTTGCGCTACTAATAGTTATCAGCCTGTCAGCGGGACTAGTCAGCGGACGGTGGTACAGGGGGCAGCGCCCCTATTTTTTCTAGACAACGAATTTCGATTTCCAAAATTGAAGATCGCCGAAGATTTTTCAATATTTTAGTCAATAAAATTGACTCAAACTACACTTATTTGAATTCTAAAAATATTAATTAAAATATTTTTAATTAACTTCGGCTCACCTCTAACTAATATCTTGTCCTAATCTAATTAGAATTTAAGATACGATAAATCCTTATCCAAATAGAATTTGTTATATATCTCTTTTATCTTATATGATTTGTAATTTTTATCCAATTACGAGCTTTTCTTATATCTGATAGGAATATACTAATAGATAATCATTATGAGATATATGATCAAAAATCAATTTCGATTCTTATTCATATGAAACAGGAAATTCAACAACAAATTAAATATTCATCATGCATTCAAAGTTTTATCTCCTATCTAATACGAATATTTTTTCTCTCTCAAAATCCGAAGAACTCGAAAATAGCAAAAACGAAAATCTTATCCCATTTTAGAATTTCAACCTCTATTTATATATGTACATAAACCCCCACTTAAAATCCTATTCGTAATGCAACTATTGTATTTAGGCAGTTCAAGCAAATTACACATACACCCATATTAATAAGTTATCATATAACAAATCGTAAGAGCTTTTATGTCATGGATTTTATTATATAAAAATTCAATACTTTAGACCAATTGAAATTGCGCAAAGTCATCCTTTATGTGCGACCCAATATGCTCATATGACGTTGGAAGTGAACCAAAACCATTTTAGTTCACAAGTCATGAGCAGTCTCTAGCAAGGCATTATGACTACCCAAGCATAATGAATATCAAAATCGATACAATCTAATGAATAATATATATCATATCCTTTTGTCGTGCGATATCCTTTGATGAAACATAAGACTTGAAAAGTCAACCTTAATGTTCAATTGTATTAGTCTAGATCTTTAGTTAAACTGAACACATCAAAGTGACATTGATCATATCGATTCTCATGGACTTGGCCATTATTAGTCTAATTATATCGAGGGATTTACTGATATCTCTTTCCATACGAGATTGACAAATTTTATCTTGATTACATACCTTCAAATATTATTCACATGGTAACAAATCACAATCTTTATAATCGTGTAGTTAAAGACAATGTTTGATTGTGTTAAATTACCATGTTCCTTATATTGAATTCTATGTTAATCACAAGTCGAATGACTAAATGATATACATATCATGACTAACACCTATGACTTAATCCATGTGGTGTTCTTATAGCGGGTCGATCCAATATCTTGTTCCCTAACAAGTACTCATGTTCTCAATTCATATCCATATACGCATGATCATTACATGTCCATCAATAAAGACTCACACTAGTCTCGATTTGTTATAGTTTCCAGTATAGTGACCGACTAAAGACATTTAAGATATTTCAACAAATACCCATGGATCTTACTATAAGGTAAACATGCAATTACTTATAATAAAATAGAAATGAAAATCTCTATTTTATTAACTAAAATTATAAGATAAAAAATATTTATAGATTGAGCTAGGGCACATTCCCCAACACATGCAACCACTTCTAATAGAACAACCAATGAAACCTTAATTTTATTAACTAAAATTATAAGATAAAAAATGTTTGTAGATTGACGTAGGGCACTTTCCCTAACAACATTAGCATATATTACTACAAACTAGCCTATTTTACTTTGTTCTTGAGTATTAAGAAAAGTTATAAAGAGAAGACAATGACGTCTTCACGTGTGGTTATTCAGTATTGTTTTTTTATTTAATTGTAGTCATTTAATTTAATCTTGGATTCCAATAAATACCATTATGCTTATATTTATTTCAATGATGTGAGAGTAGTTCATTAATATTAGGGATTAATGGATCCTATGGTATGAATGTTATGCTAAAATACTTATGAATGGATTATAATGATAAAAGTGCAATAGTAAGAATTTGTATTGATTCTAGACATAATGCTGCGAACATCTAGATCACGTATTTATTGATCATAGGTTTTAGGAGTTACCACGGTCATTGGAGCTTTTAAGCCATATATGAATGATATAACCCTAAAATATATAACATTGATAGATACTTATTAATTAAGGAGGCACATATAGTAAACTTAATTGGTTGTGAATCTAAAGATTTAGAATGTAAAGCAATGTGGAACTTACGTTATTCACACCGATAGGTAGAGTTTTAGTTTGCACATTAGAATCTTTTCCATTACGACAATAGGATGAAGTGGATTTGAAGAAAATTTGTTTATTCTAATTAAGCATTACACACACAAAATATCGATGAATAAGTGAGTTGAAAAGCATAGTTATTCATTATCTAAGTGAAATTGTGAACTAAGATCTTCTTAATATAAGAGTACAAGCATTTACATTGTTTTGTTAGAATAAAATAGTTTAGTTAAAAACTAATTAAAAAGTGATTTTTTAGCAATAGAGTAAATTTGACTAAGTACACTGAGTGCAATACACCTTTCTCTGAGGACGATATTAGTAATCAACATTAGTCGATCACATTATTACTACAATCGAGGCCTTATACTTTCGGGCGATGATCAGTCTTGCATAGCATTAAGTTCCAAATCTTTAGACTCATAACCACATAAGTTTACTATTCATGTCTCTCTAATCAATAACTATCTATCGATGTCAGATATTTTACAGTTATATTGTTCATATATGGCTTAAAAGCTATAATGACCATGGTAACTCCTAAAACCTCTAATCAACAAAAATGTCATCAAGATGTTCAAAGCACTACGCATAGAATCAATGCAAATTCTAACTATTGCACTTCTTAATATTATTATCCATTCAAACTTCCTTTAGCATAACATTCATACCATTAGATCCATTAATCCCCAAGATAAATAAACAACTCACTTATCATTGAAATCAACATAATACAATTCATAAACATCAATGAAATTAGAAATTAAACTAAATATTACCTTTAATTGAACTAATGAACCAAAACCGAATTGCAAAACAGGAGTCTTCAATGTCTTCTCTTTCAAACTCTTCTCAATGCTCAAAAAGGACTAATCTATTTTAAACTATGATATTTTATGTAAAACTATGATAATTGGTTCATAAACTATGAGTTTACAACGTTCTAATACAAATTTATACTCATAAGACTCATAGGAATACAATTAGAAATCTCAATTAATAAATCTAAACGAACTAGAACTCCAAAACTTTGTATTTTTATTTCCCAGCGCTGTTTGTAAGTGATCCACATCGTCTATGTAAATGCACAGTGCCACCACAGCTTTAACTTTGTATGTAAATTTTCTCTTCACAATAGGCTTTGCACCATGTGTGTACTAGCCTGGTGTCGTGTATTTTACCCTACAGCATCGCCACTACATCTAGTGTATTGCACCTCTTCTTTGTGCTTTTTCTCCTTATTTCATCGTGAATCACTCCTTTGTCTCTTTTATACCTTGTAAACTTGAAAACACAAAAATACAATTAATTAGACCACATTCCGAGATATTTAGCCCTATTATATAACTAAACTAGTTCTATATATAAGTCTAATTAAACAATTATTAAATACCCCCTAAACTTATGATTTTGTACGTCCCAAGCAAAAGTGTATTCTACTAAGTGTACTTACTAGTACTACTTATAATCCTTACTCATTTTACATAGTTCATGGAGTATCCTTTAATTCAAATAAGTTCAAGTTAATAATCTACTCAAGTGTTTTTTTCTTCATAAAAACTAATATTACACGTAGCTTTAACAACAAACACGATTCACTTTTGAAACTCAAAAGTAGTTCACAACCAAAACCATCACTACTCACAAGTTTATTTCACCTCGACACTGAAGAAGCAAGCGTATAATCTCATGATATCTCATTAAGCTCAAGAATTCACAAATAAGCATAAATTATACTATTTTTGTAGACTTTAATACTTCAAGAGTCTATGGGACTTCATATAGTAGGAAAGAAAACTTAACTCAATTAAATTAAATGTACTCGAGTTAAATGTTTTCATTTGAAGAGTTTTTATTTAACTACCACCTTTCTTTCTTTCTATACATATCTTTTCTTTTCTCCTTATGTTTTATAGTTGTACGGTCCCTGCTCCTTTTTCTTTTGGATTCCGTTATCCTCACTTTTCCAACCATCAAGTTCTCTACTCCTTTTCCTATAGAACTTGCGAGACTCTTTAATTTTTATCTAAAACTCTTGTTAACACTTCTCACTTTTACTCTATTAGACAAGTTTTAATTCTAACTTCTCATGAAACACCATGCCTATCTCTTTCTGTTTTAGTACTAAGTCTTTATTTATCTCATACTCAAGTAAGATTCATATTTATTATAGAATTTCTTAGAGATCTAACTTTTTCCACAAGAAGTGCTCTGATATTCTTCTTTCTTTTATTTCAAATTCATGGTTCCCTAACTCTATGTTTCTAATCATGAAATTATACCATTTTTTGCTACAATTCTTATTTTCTTCAACAATGATAACACTCTCTCAAGTTATATATCAACAACATATTTATATTATTACTCATCCTCAATTAAAGGCATGAACTTTGCATATGATTTATTTTAATTACTACTCTATATAACCTAATTTATACTACTTATACACATCTAAATAACAAGTAAATGAAATAGATACACTATCATTCTTTCCTCTTTAACTGCTTCAAAAATAAAAAAATTTACTATTATACATGCAGTGTTTATTCTTATTTGATCATTTCTTACTTCTTCTAATAGTGTTGATGCCCCCAAACTTAAACCTGACCTTATCCTCAAGGTTTAAAAATAAGTCTGAAACATAAAAACACTAAACACATAAATATATAATATAACTTAAGAACTAAACATAAAAATGGATAAACATAAACTTTAAATAACTATTAAATTATCAAAATATCCCGAAGTAAAAATTAATAGTATTTAAGTATCACTCATCTCCCCGAAATTTATAGAGATCTTAAGACTCAAACTCTAAAATTGTGCATCATCATCGGTTCTAACATAAGATGGTGTCAAACGACGCTTTACTTTTTTGTTCTACACCACATCAGTATCAAACATATTGTTTGGTACTGCTAGAAATGTGATAGTCCTATCAGCAAGTCTCAACTTTCTGCTCCTCTCATATCTAGCTATGTCCCTCCAATGATCAGCAAAAAGCATGAGATTTCAATGTTCATTCAGCCGGTCTTGAATCCTTCTCTACATGTCTTACTCGTATCTCAATAAGGTTTCATGATATTGAGCCTATCCTCTCTGTATTGTCTTTTCATCTCAACAATCCATAACCTTTGTTGTCGTGGAGTCAACTCCTCAAGTGGTGGTATCGGTGCCTGTGGTGGTAGAGATGGTGGAAAAACTTCAGGATCGTTCAAGTCATGCTTTCCTATCAATGGATCTACAAACTTAAAGTTTCAGGACTCACTTTCCAAATGAATCTAGATCAACCTAGTCCAATGTATAACTCGCCAACCAACTCGGTCGCTATGTCACAGATCGAATCAATAAGCCTTCTTCCAAGCTAACTCATTTATATTCATCAATCTTTCATTCATTAATCAATGAAACTAGAAAAGTAAATAAAAAATTTAGTGGAATAATATCATAAGAATTTATTCAAGGTTCGACATAAAGGCCAACAATGCCATTCAAAAGTTCTCAACTACAGTAATCATTCTCCAATTCAATTTATTCAAATCCCAACCTAAAGATGATAAATAATAGTAGAAAAACAAGTTTAATCATTCCAAAAATTGTTACTATTGGTTTTTGGTTTATACGGCGCAAAAAATAAGTTCTATTAAACTAGATCTATTAAAGTAAACCATGCCTTAATCCGTGACTTCCTTCTCTGATTGTTCAATCTCCAAGAAGTTCAATCTCACATTTTCTGTTGAAAATCCACATACAAACGGTGACCATAATTTAGAGCACTAGCCCCTAGAGATATTGAAAACATTTTTCCTTTTTTCCCAAAAATCCAGAGAACTCAAAAATAATACAAACAAAAATCTTTTATCTTTTTAGGATTTCAACCTCTATTTATATATGTAGATAAGCTCACTTAAAAAATCTAATCGTAATATAACTATTTTATTTAGGAAATTCAAGCAAATTACGCAAAATGTCCCAGTTAATAAGTTATCATATAAGAAATCGTAAGGACTTTTATGTCAAGAATTATATCTTATAAAATTCATTACTTTGGGCTAATTGAAATTGCGAAAAGCCATTCTTTGTGTGCGGCCAACAGGTTCATATTACGTTGGTATTGAATTAAGACCATTTTGGTACACAAGTCATAAATTGTCTCTAGCAAGGCATTATGACTACACGAGTAACATGAATATCTAAATCGATACAACCTAATAAATAACATATATCATATCATTTCGTCGTGCGATATCTTTTGATTAAACATAATGCATGGAAGGTCACCTTTAATGTTCAATCGTACTAGTCTCGATCTTGAGGTAGATCAAAAACATCCAAATGACAATGATCATATCAATTCACTTAGACTTGGCCATTTAACAGTAGAATATATCGAGGGATCACTGATATCTATTTATACAAGCGGGACAAGTTATATCTTGATTACAAATAGTCACAAATTATTCACATGATAACCAATCACAATCATTACAATCATCCGGTTAAAGAACAATTTTGATTGTAACAAATTACCATGCTCCTAATATTGAAATCTATGGTAATCTCACGCCAAATAACTAAATGATATAGCTATCATGAGTAGCATATATAACTTAATTCATATGGTGTTCTTATAGGGCGCCGGTCCAGTACCTAATTCCCTAACTAGTACTCATAATCTCAATTTGTATCCCCATAAAGATAATCATCACATGATTATCAATTAAGATTCAAACTAGTCTTAACTCATTATAGTTTCCACTCTAATGACAAACTAGGGAAATTTTTTATATTTCAACGAATACCAATGGATCTTATTATAAGGTAAACATGCAATCACTTATACTAAAACAACCAAAAAAAATATCTATTTTATTAACTAAAATTATAAAATAAACAATGCTTATCGATTGGCCTAAGGCACATGCCTCAACATCTCTCACTTGCACTAGGGCCAATCATTCATATATCTAATACCTAATGACTTAACATGACCATCATGTTTCACTTGTGGAAGAGCCTTTGTCAAAGGATTTGCAAAATTGTCTTTTGTAGGAACTGTGCAAATCTTCACATCTCCTATCTCAATGATTTCTTGAATGAGATGAAAACCTCTAAGTATATGTTTAGATCGATGGTGTGATCTCAGTTCTTTGGCCTGTGCTATCGCCCATTTATTGTCACTATACATGGTTAGCTATACTCAGAACCACACCAATTTTAGAGATGAACTTTTTCATCCAAAATGCCTACTTAGCTGCACCAAACGTTGTAATATACTCAGCTTTTGTTGTAGAATCTGCCACAGTTTCTTGTTTCAAACTTTTCCAAGTCACAGCGCCTCCATTCAATGTAAACATATATCTAAATTGTAACATGAATTCATCGTATTAGTTTGAAACTTGCATCTATGTAACTATTTACGACAAACTTGTCTTCCAAACTTTCATAGACTAGGAACACTTCTTTAGTCCTTCTTAAGTACTTAAAAATGTTATTTACTGTTATCTAGTGACTCTCTCCTGGTTCAGGATGATATCTGCTTGATGCACTCAAAGCATATTATACATCATGTTAGATGCATAACATGGCATAAATGATAGATGCAATAGCTTATACATATGGTATCGTATTCATGCACTCTAACTCATCATTAGTCTTCAGACATTGAGTCTTTCTAAGATTTACACCATAAGATATTGGCAACAACCCTCTTTTAGAGTCTTTTATACTGAACCTATTCAGTACCTTATCAATATAAGCACTTTGACTTAGACCGATAAACCTTTTAGATCTATCCCAATAGATATTAATACTAAGGATGTAGGTTGCATCTACTAAGTCCTTCATTGAGAAACACTTCCCAAATCAAGGCTTAACACTCTGTAAGGTTGGGATGACATTTCCAATGAGAAATATATCATCAACATACAGTACCAGGAAAACAACCACGTTCCCACTAACCTTCTCGAATACACAAGGCTCATCTTCATTTTTAATGAAACCAAATTCCTTAATTGCTTCATCAAAATGAAGATTCCAACTCAGAGAAGTTTGCTTTAATTCATAAATAGATCTTTGAAGCTAGCACACCTTCTTGGAATTCTCTAAATGAACAAACTTTTCAGGCTTCATCATATACATGTCCTCAAGTAACTTTCCTCTTAGAAAAGTTGTTTTGACATCCATTTGACATATCTCATGGTCATAATATGCGGCTATGGCAATTAGAATTCTAATGGATTTAAGCATGGCTACAGGAGAAAAGGTCTCATCATAATTAACACCCTGAGTCTGTCTGAAACCTTTTCTTTCAAGCCGTGCTTTATAAGTATGCATATTACCATCCATGTAAGTTTTCTTCTTGAAAACCCATTGGCATCCAATAATCTGACCACCTTTAGGTAAATTAACTTGGTTTCAAACTTGGTTATCATACGTGAATTGCATCTCAGAATTCATAGCACTAAACAACTAATTTGCTTTAAGGCTCGACATTGCCTCATGATAAGTAGTAGGCTCATTTTGATCCATGACCAACACTTCATTCTTGCCAGTAATAAGGAATTCAAATCTCTCAGGCTAATGTCTTACCTTATCAGACTCACATGTGTCAAGATTGCACAATAATTTCCCGTATGTTACTATTAACTTGTAGTATTGGTAAATGAGATATTGTCTCCATATGGGTTTTTCAAATCTCTTAAGAATTTAAGTTACCCAAAAGTTTTATCAGATTTAATTAAATAGGAAAATGAACCCTAAATAATATGCTAATAAACTAAACAATTAATGAAAATAACTAAAAATTAAACAACTTAAATTAAATAAACTAATTTAATATAACTCAAACTAATAATTCAAATAATTGATAAATCAACGTAAATAAAATATCTAACATTCATCTAAACAAACCCTTACTAAACATCATAATATACTTCGATTGTTTTGAAACTATAAAACATAACATTACTTCATAATATAGCTATAATTATTTTATATGGAATCTTATAATCATTAAATCCTATTTCATAATAGGTTAATAGCTTTTAGCCAACCATCGATTTTCCTAAATTTGAAATGCCACATTTTTATCATTCTAAGTCTACCCATTGGATAAAATGCAACATCGTAGAAGTACAATAGCATTAAGTTCAATGAAAATCATGCGTAATCTAAGCAAATACTACTGAAGCCGCATAATAAACAACTTAGAACATAATCACCTAAGACATCCACTCGGGAAATGCCCTTTAGATTAATCCTAGTTACTACTCCTATAATTGATGTAAATAACTATGGACACATAATTGAATACTCTATATTAAGAAACATATTGGCCCTTATGCACTCGACATAAAGAATTACTAGTTGTAATACACAAAAAGATCTTGTCTTATCTGTGATTGACCTATATGAATTGATTTAAAGTATTAATTACATGATTCCATAATTATAACTACATAACAATCCAAAGTATATTACATGCTTAGGCTTTTTTTAGATTAATAGACTACTCATACATGCTAGAATTAAATAATACTAATATGTAATTAAAAGACATAGTTAAGTAAATAAATACCTTTAAATCGATGCTCCAATGTTGCTTCACATTTAGAACTTAAAAAAAATAGAAAAGAAAAAGTAAAGAGTAGTTAAAAAGTAGTTGGAGAGATATATTTTGAAGCTCTCTACTCCTATATATAGTTCCCCTAGGATTACATATCCTAGATAAATACAAATTCCTCATATTAACTTAAAAAAAGGTCACCGACCTCAGCGATTTATCAGCGATTCCTCACTTATACAAAAATTGATGAGTCAATAACTGAGTTTAGCTCTCAATGCTCCATCGATTCAGTTGGCAATTTATAGTTCATTCTCTAATTTGTTGTGGATATGCTGGCCTTCTTCTGCTGTTGAATTATATGGCAATTCCTATTGTTATTTCAAATCACTGGCTATTCTCTGGTGTATTTTTCCAGTTGACTGTTTGGTTTTATTCTCTTTTATTTCATTTCTTCATTTTACTATTTAAAACCTAAAATAACACAAGAACGCCTAGTGTACTATCATCATTTATGCCAAAAACTAAGCTAGATTATACTATAAAATGCATCTAATTATTAAATTGTCAAATATCCCCAAACTCAACACTTTACTGTCGAGCAAAATAATACTCTTAATCATATTCTCTTTTCATTCTTATATACTGATTTTAATGTAATTCATCTTAACTCAAATAATAAAAAATCTAAAATAGAAGTGATTTTCAAAAGGAAATATATTACAATAAGTAAATAAAAGTTATGATAGAATAGAATGATTTAGTCAAATCAAAACATCCCTTAATGATAATTTAACCATTTAATGTAACACTTTTTAGAACTTGAAGTTCATTACTAAGGCCAGTACATAACATATGTTTTATCAATCTCCACCGACAAGCATCAAGCTTATGATAACTACTATAGAACCTCAAAACATAAAAATCACTAGATTAATTTCAATTTTAGAAAATACTTTCAAATAGGATCACAATCAAAATCAATAGGAATTTTGCCAAGATACCAATGAATATGTCATTTAAAACATGTTAGATTAAGAGATGCTTCATTCAGTTCTAGCTTCAAGTACTCGAGTTAAATCTTTTCTTTCGAAGAGTTTAAGAACATCCATGTTTTTCATCTCTCATCAATTTTTTTCAACTCAATTCTAATGTTTCTTTTTAACATATTTCTTGAACTTTTGCTTTAACTTTTGAGTTCCTGCTCCATTCCTTTTAGACATTCTCACCTCTTTCTTACTATAGATTCCCTACTCCATTTCTTTTGGAATCTATAGGGCTCTTTAAATTTTGTAAAATCTTGTTAGCATTTCTCACTATCCACTAAAATTGAAGAAAACATTCTTTCTAACTTATTGAAATTCATTGGTTTCTAACTCATTTCTTCTTTCAATTATTGCATAATAGCTTTCTATATATTGTAAAAATAATCAACCAATAGTTTTTGTATTATAAGATTCTTAAAAAATTTCTTGTTCGTCTTACGCTATTGTTTCGATTTTCTACCCATTACCATGACTAACACAAGACATTCAATATAGTGTTCACATTAAGTAGGAAAGTTAATAAAAAGGTATAAAATTAATTCCTTCTATCATAAAATTCACTTAGGTAATAAAAAATCACTTCAATTCAAGATCTATTATATATTCATTTTTATTATTTTCCTAACTAAAATTAAGTAAAATGAAATTCATTCTTAATTGATTTCGGAATAAGGTGGAAAAACTTTCATCAACTTACTTGAATATAGCATTAAAAGTAATTATGGACTTTTCTTCTACCTTTCTTTCCATTTATTACCATCAATGTCATACTTCACCAAAAATACCCCCAAGCTTATTTTAAACTTTATCCTCAAGGTTTTAAAATTAATTTGGGTTTCCAATATAACAAACATGCCACGTGAATCATAAATGGTTTGATATGTGTAATTAAAACATAAATAAATATGAAAATATAGAAGTCAATAGTTTCAAATGAATGGAATGCGGAAGGGAACATTACATTTCATTAAGAGAAATTTCACCAAGAGTGATACATTGTATTTTTAATTGTTCAATGCATACAAGAGAAAATATTAAGCACGACAATTTCCATAAGTAAGTTCATTATCAACTTCATCATCTTCAACCATATCTATAAAAGGTTGAGAAACTTAGCTATCAGCTGGGTTGTAAATCCCAGTTAAAAATTACAACTATAGAGATGGGATGTCAACACTCCTTCTCGAATCCTGAAAATGACTATCATGTCTCCTCTCAAAAATAAAATGGTAGCATTGTAGAGTCCTCTTATTTGCCGCTTTCATTTCTTTATTGCGATTAATCTTTGTCTGGCTAATAAAGGGAATATAGTTTGAAAAAACCCTCTTCTACTAGACTATGATGAAGATGGTGTCAAACTCGTAGGAATATTCTCTATGTTTCCTCCAACCATTAAACTTGTCGTTCACTATGCATTTTCTCTTGTATTCCTTCTATTTTTAGTGGTGCTTCCCTTTCTTCCTTCCCTTGCATTTATTGCATTAAATGATTCTTGTTTATCCTGTGAATCATTGTACCCTACCACCTTCATCATTCGTTATACGCCTACATCATTTACGTTCCTATCTAATAATACATCGAATTCGGTATCGAAACCTACCCCAGCTTTCATACACAATTCAGTGATCATATTTGGGAATGGTAACCCTTCATTCTTTGTAGTCTGCATAGCAAACTTCATAGAATCATATATGATTTCCCCAAGATCGATATAATCTTTTTTCATCACTATATGGTGCAATAATGTAGCTTTAGGGTTCTTCACTTTGACGTGTTGCTTAGTTGGGTAAAACACACGCATATAATATAACTCTAACTCTTCATAATATTCCTAAAATAGTTGGTTTCAATAAATCTCGGGTGGCCTTCGCTATCAAGAGTGAATTCCTTCCCCCAAAGGTATCTTTAATGCATCTTGGATTATTTGAATGGGGTAGGATTCCTTATCTTCATACTTAATATTTGAGTAATCCTCCTCTGTTCTATGTCTATTTTATGGAAGATAGAAAAACCTATTTAACCTCCTAGGTGAAATATTGATTTATTCCCTTTAACGACCACTTGTCCCATTTCCTACTAACATGTCCATTAGCATAAAATTGTCATACAATTTCTCCTATATTCTCTTCCCGTATAGTCTAACAAAAGTCGATTCCACCCCTATCTTTGATGATGTTCATAATTCTATCCTCATACTTACTCACATTTTAAATTTTAACCCTTTCTCAGGAATGCTGACTCTCTTTTTATCAATGTAATACCTCATTTGAGCACTATGTCTCATAAATAAAAAAAATGCCATAAGGCACCAAGTGACTAGGGTCTAGGTTCTTAAAATATTCTTCCTCATTAGACGACAATGGAGATTGTTCTCTGATTTTAGCCATCCCAACTAGTCTTTTAATACTAATCTCGATAGGTATTATATTCATTAGGTGGCCCGCATTCTTCTGCTTTTGTTTGGGTTACACTACAACTTTTCCTTTATCTTGTTAATACCTCTACCTATTCCTCTAACTCGTCATGTCAAAAGATAATTCAGTTATGATAACATTGGTAAAGTGAAATTCAATCATTAAGATTCCATAATAACAAGGTAAGGAAAACAATTTATGTAAAGGTTTTAATGGAAAACTCAAAAGAGTTGAAAGTGATTCGTATAAAATATTTCTATCGACATGTCCCTTTTATATGTATATATTGAAAATAATTCGTAGAAACCCCCAAACTCATTTGAAAACCCATATTCAAATTTAAATGTGCATAAAAACCATTTCCAAAAATATTTTTGAATAAAAAATAAAAAATCGCATGAGTTTGAGATTTTATCGAAAATTGATTTTTGTTCAAGGTATTGATTTTTGTTCAAGGTATCGAAATCAAAAGGCTTGTACAGTATTGATTCATTAACTTCTTGAGAGTGAATCTCTCAAGTAAAATGCTCAACTAGCTCCTCTAGTTCCCTCAACATGCTCCAATTTCAAACAAAACACTTACCAAGCCCTAGGTTGGGTGTATGAACTTTGATTCAAAATTTATATGGTTGAAGTGTTTTTAATCAAGTTGGGATGCACTTATGAGGCTTTAATTCAAGCTTTAAGGGGTTGAAACTAGGCAAAATATATATATGAAATGAATTGATGCAAGGATTTTTGGTGTGAATAGGTTTCTTGTTGGTAATATGGGGTTCTATTTTTGAAAACATAGATTCGTATTGGCGAATCGGGGTTTAAGTGAAATCTCTAACAAATTGCCAATGAAATTTATGAAAATTTGTCTCTATGGTTTAGTGATTAGTCCAGCTAATTCTAGTATAAGATCAAAGTCGCTAACAAATCGCTAAGTCAGTTTTCACATAAAACCTGCAAATAACTGGCAATTTACCCAGCAATTCCCATTGCTAATTGGTTGAAATCACTGAACCATGTACTGATGTTTTCCAATATATTCTATATATGATTAATTATCACACATAACAATCATAATTAAGGTAGAATGATTTGTATTCAATAAGAGGTTTTCAAATAATGAATTTGGACTTCTATTAAGGGAATAATATACTAAATAAACATTTTATTACTTAAAATAGTTAAAAAAATAAGATTCATCCTAATTCTAATAAATAGAAAGAAATTAGTTCAATCAACTACCCTTACATGAAATTATTTTAGAATAGCAATCTTAAAATACTCCCATTATAAGAGTCAAAAGTTGAAAGAATAGAAAAACAACTAAGTAATCATACTATTAAAGTTGGAAATAAAAATAGATAGAGTATGGGCTGCTTCCCATAAAGCGTTGTTGTTTATAGTCATTGGCTTGACTTAGTAGATAAGATTACTCTTCACTCAGTTTGAGCGAGTCAAACTAACCATCAGTCAATTCTTTGTCATGTTTGAGAGGTCCAGCTTCCTTACCAATCTCAGCATCTTCATAACGTCCTTCCAAGTATTCATCACGATAAGAAGTTTATCCTTCATAATCATCATATAGTTGTCTTTATTGATATAATTATACATGTTGTAACCATCCTAAAGATACATGTAATCATTTCTCATCTTGAGTGTGACTACAAATTGTTTGATATTGAGAATATCCCCAGCTGTCTTAAGAAAATTAAGTCCCATCAATATCATATAATTTTTCTCAATTTGTGGTACTACCAAGAACTTGGTGAGGTATTTGAATCGTCCTACTTGTACTGGCACATTTATGGAAATTCTTGGTGGAAAGATCTTATCACCATTTACCATGTGGACAATGAAAGGCGGTATAAAATAAATCATCAACTTCACTTTTCTAAACTATTATTCTTGTAAGATATTCATATTAGCTCTTGTGTCAAGTAAAACACTAGGGAAGCTAACATCATCAATCATTATGTGGAGGAATACTTTCCCTTGATCATTTTTGTAAATTTCGAATATATGTCCTAAATCTTGAAGCCATAGTCGCTCATCATTGGATTCTTCTTCCACTAGTTATTTCTCTTTTTGTTGGTGCATTTCAGGTTATGTGTCTTTAAATTGTTGCTTTTTTATTTCTTTTCTTCTTTTTTCTTTTCTTCTTCTCGTTGCATGGTTTCTTTTACATCCATAACGTAATAGTTTCATTCTTACAGATTTCACTCATATCAATGCAAACATTAAACTCCATTTCATTACTTTACGAACTTGTTGGTCAGTCTTGAGATTGATGATTTCCATATCGTGTTCAAAAAAATTTTCGTAATAAGGTTTTAACCTATGACCATTTACTTTAAATATTTGTCTTTTTCTAAGCTTTATATTTCTAATGCACCGTGAGGTAGTAAATTGAAAGTCAGATAAGGTCCTATCTATCTTGACCAGAGTTTTCTAGGAAATAATTTTAGTCTTGAACAAATTTCATCTCCTACTTGAAAAATTATAAGATTTAATTTCTTATCATGAAATGCTTTAGTTTTAGCTTTACAAATTGGCACATTTTCTTGTGCATTATTCCTAATTTTTTCTAGTTCTTGAATACTCAACTTATGTTGGTTTCCTACTTCTTTATAATTCATGTTCCATGTTTTTATTGCCCAATAGGCTTTATGTTCTAGTTTGACTAGTAAATGACATGCTTTTTCAAATACTAACATATAAGGTGTCATGCATATGGATGTTTTGAATGCTATTTTATATGCCCATAATGCATCTTCCAGTCTAAAACTCCAATCTTTACGTGTTGGACTAACTATTTTTTCTAGTAATTATTTAATTTTTCTATTTGAAATTTTGGCTTGTCTGCTAGTTTATGGATAGCAAGTAGATTAGCAACTAATTGATTACAAAAATTTGAAGCTCTATCACTTATAGGTGCTCTAGGTGCTCTAAAAACTGTAAAGCTTTTTGACCTAAGGAAATCAATCACTATTTTTGAATCATTGGTCATGTAGTTTTTGCTTCTACCCACTTAGAAACATAATTTATAGCAAGTAAGATATAAACATACCTATTTGATGGTGGAAAATGTACCATGAAATATATGCCCCATACATCAAACACTTCACAAAATAGGACAGGGGTTAAAAGTATTTGATTTCTACATCCTAGATTTCTAGTTCGTTTGCAATTTGGACAAGATTTTATATAAAGGAAACAATCGTGAAATAAATTAGGCCAAAAGAATCCAGAATCTAAAATTTTATGAGCAGTTTTACGTGGGCCAAAATGTCCTCCACATGCATAAGTATGACAATGAAATATAATTGATTGTACTTTTGAATGTGGTTTTCATCTCCTAATTATTGAGCGGGTAAAAGACTTCCATAAGTAAGGTTCATCCCATAAATATTGCTTGGAACCCTTTTTAATTTTATTCTTTTGGGCTCTCATTAAGTAACGTGATGACCTATTGGTAGTAAGATAATTAACTATATCGGCATACCAAAGGCTTTCAGTATGCATATTATATAAGTATTCATCTGAAAATTCATCCCATAGTGGTATTGGTGGTTTTTCATTCTCTAGCCTACTTAAGAGGTCAGCTACTAGATTTTTTGCTCCTTTTTTATCTTTTATAGTGAGGATGAATTCTTGTAGGAGTAGTATCCATCTTATTAGTCTGGGTCTTGCACCTTGTTTCGTCATTAAATATCTCAATGCTACATGATTTGTATGAACTATTACTTTTGTTCCTAATAGATATGGTCTAAGTTTTTCTAAAGAAAACACTACTGCTAAAAGTTCTTTTTTAAGAGGGTGTAATTCTGTTAGGTTATATCTAGTTTTCTAGAGGCATAATATATAACATGGGATTCTTTCCCTACTTTTTGACCTAAAACAGTTCCGACTGCATAATTAATTGCATCACACATAATTTCAAAGGGCAACAACTATTCTTGTGATTTAATCACAGGTGTAGTTGTTAATAAATCTATTAATTTATTAAATGCTATTTTCCACTCATTAGTAAACTTAAAAGGAATATCTTTTTGTACAAGTTTGCATAATGGTTATGTAAAAAATCTTTTACAAATCTTCTATATAATCATGCATGTCCAAGAAATGAACGTCTCTTACTATGGTGGGGAATGTAACATTTTGATTACTTGGATTTTACCAAGGTCTACTTTTATTCCTTTATGTGACACTATATGTTCAAATTTTAATCCTTGGTCGAAATGACATTTTTTTATTTAGTACTTAATTCTTTTCTATGCATCTTTTAAGTACTTTAGTTAAATTAACTAAACACTCATCAAAAGAATTATCTTAATTGGTGAACTCATCCATAAATGCTTCAATGAAATTCTCCATGTAATCAAAGAAAGTTTTAACCATACATTTTTGAAATGTTGCATGTATGTTAATAAACCAAAAGACATACTTCTATAAGCAAACATACCGAAGGGGCAACTAAAAGTTATTTTTTCCTAATCTTTTGGGCCTACAGGTATCTGGTAAAATCCTGAAGAACCATCTAGGCAACAGTAATGGGCTTTTCTAGCTAATATTTCTAAAATTTGGTCTATAAATGGGAGTAGATTGTGGTATTTTCTAGTTGAGGCATTTTTCTTTCTATAATCTATAATACCCTCCAACTGTTTTGGATTCTAGTTAGTACTAATTCTCCATATTCATTTGTTATCACTGTAATTCCTATTTTTTAGGGACTACTTGGACTGAGCTTACCCAATTGTTATCGGTTAATGGAAATATCATTCCTGCATGTAATAGTTTTAATATTTTAGTTTTTACTACGTCCATCATAAGGAGATTTAGTCTACACTGAGTCTGTGTAAAAGCTTTGGTACTAGTTTCTAGATTTATCATATGCATGTGCGTAGCTGGACTTGTTCTTTTGATATCAGCTATGGTCCATCGATTTGCTCCTTTAAATTCTTTCAATGCATTTATTAGTTTATTTTCTTCTGAACTAGTTAAATTGTTAGAAATTATTACTTGAGATTCATCAAAGTCTCCCTAAATAAATATGTTTCAAATGGTCGGATAAGGTTTTTAGACCCAATTTAAGGGCTTTAACTATAGAGGGTAGAATTTTTGAATGAGATCTAGATAATTATATCTAACGAGTAAATTCTAGTAGTTCATTATATAATCCTAAAATACTTATTATCTCTTTTGTTTCCTCATCTTTATCCTCATCTTTTTCTAAATCTTTTATTGCCAGTTCTAGTTTATCAATTTTATCTTTTCGTAAGGATTTGTCTATTAAGGGGTCTATCATATCCAATGTGCATATGGAAAAAACATCCATTGGATATATCATTGCATCATATATATATATATATATATATATATATACATTAAGATTTATTGCATCATCTTCTACTTGCATTGTTAATATTTCATTTGACACGTCAATCTTTGCTTTTTCGCTGTTTTTAAAAATGGTCTTCCTAAGATAAGAGAAGTTATCTTCTTTCGTATCTATGACATAGAAGTTTGTTGGGAAAATTAAGTTATTAAGTTTGACTAGTACATCTTTGAGTAACCCTACTGGTTTAATTGTAGATCTTTTAGCTAGTTGTACAACTATACTGATTTTTTCTAAATGTACTTCGGTCATTTGGAAATAGATAGATAAAGGCGTAATATTTATGGAGGCACCTAGATCACATAATGCTTTAGAAATTCTTATGTTCATAGTAGTACAAGGAACGAAAAACATTCCAGGGTTAGAACATTTAGAAGGTAACTTCCCTTATATGAATATTGATACGTGTTCTCCTAGACTCACCTTTTCAATAGCCTTAATCTTATTATTTCATAAATCGTTTTTTAAAATTTTAGATAATTAAGTACATTTTGAATGACTTCAAACAAAGGTATATTAACTACTACTTTCTTTAATATATCAGATATTTTTTCTTCCTGCAATTTCTTAGCATTTTTGTTATCTTCTAAAAGGTAGGGAAATGGTGGTTCTATATTAACTAGTTTATCTTTATTAGGTTTATTACCCTTATTGTTGAAATTTTTGTTACTTGTTACTTCAATTTATTTTTCTAGCTCTGCTTCTATTTCTTTTTTAGAAACTAATTTGTCTGAATTTTAAGTTCATTCATCTGCCTACCACTTTTTAATGTTATAGCTAGCATTTTTTCATGTATAATAGGATAAGGTTGAGATGGTAATTTTTTTGATTTAAAAATTCACTCATCTGTGTTGCCAATTGACTCAATTGATTTTTAATTTTGGTCTTATCATTTTGTAATGTTTGAATTATTTGATATTGCTCTATTTCTGGATTATTCGTTGTGTTATACCTTTGATAACCCCAGTTGTTGATATGATTAACTATATTCGACTATGGGGGGATTTGCATAGCTATTGAAGTAATAATTATGATGACCAAACCCATCATATTAGTTCATTATAGCATTAACTTCTTCTATTTTAGTTTGTTGTTTCAAAGGATATCTATTATTAGAATGACTTAATACGTTACAAGACTTTGTTATGTTTGATGTATCTTTTAATAATAATTCAAACATGTCTTTTAGCTCATATATCTTATCGTCTATTGTTTTATATGTCCTATTCAAGTAACTTAGATTATCTTTGGACGGTTCTCTCTTCTTACCATATTTCTTTTATTACCTAGCCATTGTATTTATGGCTTCTCTTGATAAAGTAGGTGTTTTATAAAGCAAAGACCCTCCACACGTGTTGTTTAAGAATCTTCGTTCTAAGTGATTTAATCCTTCATAAAAATGCTTCATTAATTTTTTTTTGTAAATCCATGCATTGGCATATTGAGAACAATCTTTTATACCTATCCTAATATTCATCAAAAGTTTCTTTAGTTCCCATTCTAGCATTACTAATTCTTTGTCTATATAGACTAATTTGTCTTGTCGGGACATATTAATCAAGAAAGACTTGTACCATCTCTGACCAGTTGGTTATGAAATTTTGAGGAAGGTAAAATAACCAATCTAAAGCTTTGCCTTTTAATACGGAAGGAAAAGCTTTTAATTATATCTTTAGGTTTTAACGTGCTTACTTTATGTATGAACTCTCCAATAGATTTTTGAGCATCTTCATTATCTTCGCCATGGAAACTCACTAATGACTTTATGAGTTATAATTTTAATTCAAATTCCAGAAATTTTATTGTGAAAGTTATGCACAGAGGTTCATAAGCCCTGACATTTCTATCAGATTGCCTAAAAGTTAATTCTTCTTCATATTCAGCCATTTTATATGACTTTCAACAAGAAGGTTTCCAAGAGATTATTTTTAAAATCCTCAGCAACGGCGTCAAAAATTGACACATGTCGGGTGTGCACAATAATTTTCCATACTTTACTATTAACTTGTAGTAGTAGTAAATAGGATATCGTCTCCACAAAAATTTCTAAATCTCTTCAGTATTTAAGCTACCTTAAGTTTTTATCAGATTTAATTTATTTAATTTAATTACTTTAATTAAACGGGAAAATAAACACAAAACAATATGCTAATAAACTAAGAAATTAATTAAAATAGCTAAACTTTAAACAACTTAAATTAAATAAACTAACTTAATATAACTCAGATTTATTATTCAAATAATTGATAAATTAACGTAAATAAAAAATCTAACAATCATATAAACAAACCCCTACTAAACATCATAATATACTTGGATTGTTTTCAAACTCTAAAACATAACATCACTTCATAATATAGCTATAATTATTTTATATGGAATCTTGAAATCACTAAATCCAAATTCATAATAGATTGATAGCCTTTAGCCTACCGCTTATTTTCCTAAATATAATAGAAATGCCTCATTGTTATCATTACCCATTGGATAAGACGCAACATCATAAAAATACAATAGCATTAAGTTCAATAAAAATCATACATAATCTAAGCTAATATTACTAAAACTGCATAATGAACTACTTAGAACACAATAACCTAAGACATCCACTCGGGAAATGCCCTATACATTAATCATATTTACTACTTTTATCATTGTTTTCAATAACTATAGACACAGAATTAAATACCATAAATTAAGGAACACATTGGCCACTATGTACTCAACATGGAGAATTACTAGTTGTAATACGAACAAATAACTTGTTTTATCTGTGATTGACATGTATGAATTGATTTAAAACATTAACTACATGATTCCATCATTATAACTACATAAAAATCCAAAGTATATTAAATGCTTAGTGTTTGTTCGGATTGATAGACTACTTACACATGCTGAAAATAAACAACTAATATGTAATTAAAGTGCATAATTAAGTAAATAAATACCTTTAAATCAAAGATCCAATGTTGTTTCACATATATAACTTAATAAAAGAGAAAAGAAAAAGTAAAGAGTAATAAAGAGCAACTAGAGAGAGTTATTTTGAAGCTCTATGGTCCAATACATAGTTCCCCTAGGAATACATATCCTAGATATTCCTCATATTAATCTAAGAAAACCACCACCGACCTCAGCAATTTGTCAAAAATTCCTCACTTATACACAAATCGTTGAATATGTCACTGAGTTTATCTCTCAGTGCTCAACCGATTCAGTGAGTGATTTATAGTTCATTCTCTAATTTGATGTGGATTTCATGGCCTTCTTTTGTTGTTGATTTATATGGCAATTCCTAGTGTTATTTCAAATTGATGGCTATTCATTGATGTATTTTTCAATTGACTATTTTGTTTTTCTTTCTCTTTTCTTCCATTTCTTTATTTTCCTATTCAAAACTCAAAATCACAAAAACAAAGAATACATAGTGTAATATCATCATTTATGCCCAAACCTAACCTAAATTACACTATAAAATGCGTATAATTATTGACTTGTCATATACCTACTCAAGCCTTTTGATACCTATAGAGGTTCAACTAGTTCAACACTTTGTTGATCTCTCACAAGCAATAGAGTATTTATTTTGTAGTTCTCAAAATTCTTCAATACTTATTTTTTCCTATTGTTGTCTTTTGAAATAAATTATTTTCCCATAAAGACACCATTCCGAGCCACAAACATTTTATTTTTAATGGGATTATAAAAGTAGTATCCTCTAGTCTCTTTATGATAACTAACAAATACACACTTGGTAGATTTGGTTGATAATTTTTTTGAGATTTTTCTTTGTACAAAAACCTCTCAGTCTTAAATCTTAAAGAAAGACAAACTTGGTATTTTCCTAAACTACATCTCATATGGTGTTTTATCAACCGCTTTAGAAGGAACACGATTCAGTGTAAACACAGTACTTTCTAAAACATAGCCCTAAAAAGAAATAGGAAGATCTGCATGACTCATCATAGATCAAACCATATCCAATAAAGTTTTATTTCTCTTCTCAAAAACACAATTCCATTATGGAGTTGCAGGAGGAGTTAACTGTGAGGCAGTCCTAAAGTTTCTAAGATGATCATTAAACTCTTGGCTCAAATATTTACCACCTCGTTTTGATCAAAGTGCTTTAATAGTCTTACTAAGTTGATTTTGCATTTCTTCCTAAAATGTGCAAAACATCTCAAAAGCTTCATCTTTATGTTTCATAACATACACGTAACCGTATCTACCGAAATCATCAATAAAAGTAATACAATACTTATAGCCACCTCGAGCCATTACGTGTATAGGACCGCATACATCAATATGTATTAAACCTAATAAATCACTTGCCCTTTCATTGTGTCCAATAAAGGGACTTTTGTCATCTTTCCTAATAAACAAGATACACTTGTTTCATATGATTCAAAATCAAATAAATCTAAAAGTCCATCTTTATGAAGTTTAGAAATGTGTTTCTCATTTATGTGGCTAGAACGATAATGCCAAAGGTAGCTTTAATTCAAATAATTTGACTTGAGTCTCCTAGTATTTACGTTAAGAATAGAGATTTATGTGGACCTTTTAATATTTAGAATATAAAGACCATTACAAAAATCAGCATTCGCATAGAAAATGGTTTTACGAGAAATGGAACATTTATTATTTGCAATAATGAAATTAAAACCATTTAAATCCAAACATGAAACTGAAATGATATTCCTACATAAGGCGGGGACATAATAACAATTATTTACAACTAAAATAAGTCCACTAGGTAAAACTAACTTATAGTATCCTACAGTCACTGCAATACCCTTTGCTCCATTTTCAACTCGTAGGATGACTTCTCATTTCATTAGCTTTCTACTTTTTGTGAGACCCTTCAAATTAATTCAAATGTGAGATCCACTTTTCATATCCAATACCCAAGAATCACTAGCAGATAATTTAACTTCAATAACATAAATACCTAAAGCAATAGTCATACTACTATTTTTTTCTTTAGATCTTCAAGATAGAGCTTGCAGTTTTTGAACTAATAACCAGGTGCATAGCAGAAATGAAAATTTGTTTCTTTTTCCTTTTCCTTCTAGGACTGTAAAATAGAAGCGGCCTTAGGCTTAACTTGTTCCACGATTGTTCTGATAGTCACATTAGCCTTGGTAACTTTAGCCTTGCCTTTGCCCTTTTTCTTTAGAGCCTTTCCTTTCTGAACCATCGACACATTAGCAATAGGTTTCTTGACATTTTGCTCATCAATTTTAAGCATCAAATGCAACTCTGAGATAGACTTCTCCATATTATCCATGCTATAATACATCTCAAATTATGAATAACTATCTAGCAATGAATTTTGGATCAAACCCATGGCCAACTCCAGGCTTTTTGGAAATTCAAGTATGACAAGATGGTTAATATGGCCTTTCATTTTCAGAACATAAGGACTAACTGATGCACCCCGCAGCCATTTTGCGAAAGTGAAGGTTTTTGACTGTCTTGAGCCTTTCTTGCCTTGCTAGCTGTTGGGACATTTCCTTCAACATCGTAGCCATGTCGTATGCTTCCATGTGTTTCATGTCCTTTTGAAGTTTCGAAACCAGGGTTGCAAACATAATGCATGCAACATCAGTTGGATCATTGACATGTTTTCCATATGTATCATTTACGTCTCTTAAAGCATTGGTTGGTGGTTCCTTAAAAATAGGATCATCCAAGACATACAACTTGCATTCATGATAAAGAAAAATTCTCAAGTTTTTGAACCAATCTAGAAAGTTTGTCTCACACAACTTAACATTCTCAAGGATGGATCGCAATGATAAAGGATAAGTGTGATTGGAAGAGGCCACAGATCTACGACAAATATTACATAAAATTTCATTTCAATATATAGGAATAGACTCATACTAAATTAACAACCCTCCTAAAAAAACCATGTTAATTTAAGGGACTTTAATCCATATTTCACCTAATTCCATGACAGCTAAGGCATGACACTTTGAATTACGCTATTTACGTAGGTACCTTTGAACTAATTACATCATACATAACTTTTAATTATTTTTAGAGATTATGACATCTTATGTCTTAGCATGTCTTATCTCATCTTGTGCCTAAAGCACAAAACCGTTTTGATAGCTTTATCAAGTCTAACCATTTCAAATAATAGAGTAACCGTTACTTAACCTGCCTCACCAAGATAACACAATACACTCCACGGAGGCATACCCATATTGATCTAATAGAAGCCTTAACAAGTTTTTGAGAATGGATGACACTTGACTTAAAATTTGGAAGAGAAATTTTCTTATTTATTTTAGTGATCATAAATTAAAAAATATAAATATCATATATTATAATGCATGTACAATCACTAAAAAAGTTAAAAAAAATTTAATAATGATTATCATACAAATTTCCTTGCGCTAGGAACAATTAGCGACAGTCCCGCTAGCTAGTTAGCGAGCAATGGTTCTGCCGATCGGTCAACGAATAGTGGTACAAAGGGCAGCGCCCCCATTTTTTTTAGACAATGAATTTTAGTTCTAAAAATTAAAAATCACATAAAGTTTTTCATTATTTTAGTCAATCCAATTGACCAAAACTGCCACTTATTTTAATTTTCAAGAATATTAACTAAAACGTTTTAAGTTAACTTAGACCCACCCTAACTTAATATCTTATCCTAATCTAATTAGAATTTAAAATACTTTGAATCCTTATCCAATACAAATTTTGTATATATTTCACCTATCGTATAGGATTTGTAACTCTTATTCGAGTACAAGTTTATCTTTTATCTAGTAGGAATATACTAATAGATAACCACAACTAGATATATGATCAAAACAAATTTCGATTCTTATTCTTACAAAACAAGCAATTGAATCAAGAAATGAAATATTAATCATACATTTGACACTAGAATCATATTAAATTAATTATATTAACCTAATCATAATTTCTAACTTAGAGACATACATAATTATTGAATAAAAACAAATATGTATTCAACACCCGAATCACATTAACCTAAACATTACTTCTACTATGAAAATACAAAATTCTCATCATTCAATATTAAAAACATATGTTAATCCAAATATTCTAAACATAAATTCTATCATTTAATCAAATCATGCGTATGTATCAAATAAATGAATTAACAATATGCTTTGAAATTAATTGTTGATAACAATTATCACATAACCTATATGTACATCATATATACATTAACCTAGATCATGTTTTCATACAAATATCCTATATACATCAGATAAAACATGCAAAAGTTTAATAGAATCGAGCCTAAGGCTCTGATACCACTATTTGGTTTTGGGGTTCATAGGCAGTAGAAAGTTCAAAACAATTTTTGTAAAACCCCAAAAGGATCGAAAATAAGTTTCATTAAACTAGATTTATAAAAGTGAACCATACCTTAATCTATGATTTCCTTCTCCGATTGTTCGACCTCCAAGACATTCTAGAGTACATCCTTTATTGGGAATCCATACACAAACGGTTACCATAATTTGGAATGCTAGCCCTAAGAGAGATTGAAAACATTTTTCCTTTCTCTCCTAAAACCTAGAGAACTAGAAAATAGTAAAGCAATTTTTTTTAGGGTTTCAACCTTTATTTATATATGTAGATACTCACTTAAAAAACTTATTCGTAATACAACTACCATATTGAAGCAATTCATGCAAATTACACAAACAAACCTATTAATAAGTTATGATATAACAAATTGTAAGGGGTTTTTTGTAATAAATTTTATCATATAAGATTCATTACTTCGGACCAATTGAAATTGCACAAAGCCATTCTTTGTGTGCGACCCAACAGATTCATGCTACATTGGTAGTGAACTAAAATCATTTTGGTATACAAGTCACAAGCAGTTTCTAGCACGACATTATGACTTCCTAAGTATCATGAATATGTAAATCGATACAACCTAATGAATAACATATTTCATATCCTTTTGATGTGCTATTTCCTTTGATTTAATACAAGGCATGGAAATTCATCTTTAATGTCCAATCTTACTAGTCTCGATCTTTAGGTAGACTAAAAACATCCAAATGACATTGATCATATCAATTCACTTAGACTTGGCTATTTAATTGTCTAACATATCGAGGAATCAACTGATATCTCTCTCTATATGAAAGAAAAAATTTTATCTTGATTACACACCATCACATATTATTCACTTGGTAACCAATCACAATATTTATAATCATTCAATTAAAAAAACATTTGATTGTGTCAAATTAACAAGCTCCTAATATTGATGTCTATGATAATCTAAAGTCGAAAGACTAAATGATATACCTATCATGCGTAACACTTGTACGACTTAATCCATGTAGTGTTCTCATGCTGTATTCTCTAATAAGTACTCAAAATATCGATTCATATCCCTATACGCATGATCATCACATGACCATCAATCAAGATTTAATATAGTCTTAACTCATTATAGTTCCCAGTATAATAACCAACTAAGGAGATTGAGAATAATTCAACAAATACCCATGGATCTTATTATAAGGTATACACGCAATCACTTATAATAAAATAGCAAACAAAAACCTTTATTTTCTTAGCTAAAATTATAAGATAAATAAAATTAATAGATTGACCTAGAACACCTGCCTCTATAGTTATAACACTAGTTAATGACACGATATGCTCATCTAGACCGCTAGAGCTTTTCCTTTGTCAACTACAGACGAGGAACCTATGGGGGGAAAAGTAGTTGGGTGAGCATAAAGGGGCAACAATACTTAGTAAGCTTATGTAAGTTACCATTATTATAATTATTTCATAAATATAATGTAAACAAGATCGATAAACCATACAAATCAAAATGTGCAAATTCCATGCATGCATGAATTACTGCAACAAAATTTTTCAACCAAAACAAAAGTTCTTGAAAGGTCACCAAACTATGGTTGTAGCGGTGTCAACTTCAATTCCCAGCACTATGACAGTCCCATTCTATCACCAAGTTCAAATCTCATCCAACTGGACATAACACCTGCTACTCAAACTTATTGAGAACATTAGATCTTGTTTTTATTCTCAATTTGTTTGTCGAACACGGATAGCTTCTTCATTGGACAAGTCAAGGCAACTGCCATATTTTGTTCTTCCTAGCTTGGTCTTATTGTCCTGAGCATTCTAATCAAACTAGTAGTTTTCTAGTGTAAGGAATACTAGCAAGCTCCACTAAGTGAACAATACATCATGCCTTACAATGCTCCCTAATTTATCTAATGACCTAGCTACATGATTTACCTAACCATATAACTAATAAAAGGTAAACGACTATAAAAAAGATAACTTAATCCTAAATTTATCTGGTGCGCTAATTCCCAATTTCCTAGTTGGCACTCAGGAGCGTACTCCGAAGTCGCGTAAATCTAAATAAATTATATGTTGATTAATTACATAGGTTAACTTGAATTTTGGAAATTAAATTCAATTCCATAAACCCTTCGAAGACTCTGAGCTATACATTTAAAGTACACCAAAATGTATCATTGATTTTCGTGCATGAAAATTACATTTTATATATTTCATTTCAAATTTTATTTCTCTTTATTCATTTTATTCTATATTGTTATACCTAGCTTACTATAGTTGGGTTTGTCTATCCTTGTTGGTAGTATATTGTAAAACCAGGAATTAAGTTAGTGAGGTAAATGCTACACTCAAGATAGAAAACCCGACTTAGCGAGTTGTCCAAGAGTATACATAACTCAATGAAAAACTACAATGCAAATTCCAGTGAAGATTATAGTATCAAAGTCAAAGTTGAAGATAACGACAGATCTGAAGTCAAAGTAGGAGTTGTTTACAAGTTAGATATCGAAATAGAGCAACTGTCAGTATTAGTCTACAATAGGGAAGAAGTTCGATACTACAAGCAGAGAACTTCGAGATGGATTACAAATACAAAATCTGAGAGAAATGTACATAAAGGGCTGAAGAACTTTATGGAAATGATGAGTCAAGATTCTTGAAGGAATTGAAGACTTAGTTGATGAATATTGGATGATTCCAATATGAATTACAATTGGTGACCGAGGAGCTTTTCCTTGTTGTATTGTAATTTAAACTGAATTCTTAAATAGGCCAGATAGACCTAGTATATAAATACTCAAGATAGCAATTATGTGGATCACCATTTTTTTACTTGAGTTTTATGAGAACGAGAGATTACTATAGTGGTGGTACACATTATCAATTTGATTAATTGATTATTTTGGCTGAGCCTACATAAGGAAGACATTCAAGTCTTACTGTGATATCAATTTTGTGTTTAGTTTTGGTGTGTGTTTTTTAGTTCATCACAGATTCGTTAATCTCCTCACTTCCTCTGGGTTCCAAAACTTTAACAGTGGTATCAGAGCTTTGTCACTTTTTTATTTCTACATGCATAGAAGAGTGAGATTTTGGAGAGTTTTATCCCCATGGGATCAATTGATGAGTCGTTACAATAATGAAATGGTGAAGGATGTAAAGGTGGATTGATAACTCGATGACCATTGCTGAAAGGAACCAACTATGCCTATTAGAAGGTTTGAATGGTTTACTTTATCTCTGCCACTGATGAAATTGTAGGAGAATTGCTCGAGAGAGAATACATTGCTCCAACGAAACCAGATACGGATGGAAATGTTGTTCTAAAACCCGCTTCTTTATGGAAATATACCAAGAAAAAAAAAGTTTGCCAATTATAAGGCAATCAATTCTATCTTCAGTGCTTTTGATGATAAATGTTTCAAATAATTGTGAATTGCTTTACTACAAAGCAAGCTTGAGATGTTTTGAAGACAATGTTTGAAGGTAAAAATTCTATCAAAATTTTCAAGTTACAACAATTGAGTTCTATGCTTGATCGTCTTGAGATGAAAGAGGATGAAAATACTTCCTCTTTCAATGGTCATCTGTGAGAAATTGCTAATCAAGCCTTTCAACTTATAGAGAATTATACTGACAACCAGTTAGTACGATGTGTTATTCATGCTCTCCCTTTATGATTTAACTCTAAGATTACTGAAATCGAAGTGTCGTATATTACTAAGATGTATCTAAACAAACTAATGGGGTCTCCGCAGACTTATGAGATGAATATGTTTAAAAAACCTAATTCTTTTAAGAATATTTATCGTTTTGAGAGAATTATTTTTGATGATTCTATGGAAGATGATTTTGCAATGATGACAAAGTTCTCAAAAACTTTCAAAAATTACAAGAGAAATTCTGCTAGAACAAATTACAAGAAGAGTAATGACAACAACAAGCCTTCTATAGATGATAAGAACATAGATGCCAAGAATAAACTCGAGGGCATTAAATTTCATGAATGTGGAGGAGTTGGAAACATTCAGTTTGAATTTCCTACATACTAGAAGAAGAAGTCCCTAAATGCTTCTTGGAGTGATGATGACTCTAATGATAGTAATAAAAAGTCAAATGGTTTTCCTACTGCACTCACTGATGTATTGTCAGAGTCAGATGTTGTTGTTGCTTCTCCATCTACTATTGGTGTTTCTAAACTTGATTCCATTAAATCAAACAAGGAAAAAAGTAAGGAAAATGCCAAAGAAATACGTACTGATGTTAATGATAAGGATTCTTCAAAGGATCTTCAGGCTTATTATGATTTATTGTTCACTGAATTGACAACTTTTATGATCAGAGTATTAATTTGAAGAAGAAGTTATTCTCTATCAAATTGGAGTATAAGACTCTTGAAAAAGAACATGGGACTTGTCATACAGTATTAAAAGAGCGTGACAATAAAATTTCTATACTAGAGAAAGCACTTTTCTAATTTTAAGGCTGTTACTGCAAAGTTCCATTCCGGTTCTCTAAAATTAAATAAAATGTTGCTAACTGGTCAATTTTCTTAAGTTAAGCACAAACTTGGCTATACTGAGGGATCTTCATATGCTCCTACCACATTTCTCAAAGGCACTGTAATCAATGAGCTTCAATTAAGTAAAACTCATGTTGATATGGCAAAGGCAAAGAAGATTGTTGCCACATAAGGTTACTGTAAGCGCAAAGAAAAGGTGATTGATATTGCTGACAATAAACCTCCTCCTACATATCATTATTATGGGATTAATGGTCATATTCGATTATGATGCTATCAGATGTTTAAAGATTTAAGTACACCTCAAAAGAAGAAAACATTTAAGAAGGTTTAGAGAGTCAAATCTCATAAGGCAATGACAGTGCATCTACAACTCTCAACAACTAAGATTGAGTTATGGTATTTGGATCGTGGTTATTCCAAACGCATGGCTAGTAACAAAAGCTTTCTTAAGAACTATGAATCATTTAAGGAATATGTTGTTACATTTGGTGACAGAAAGAAAGGCAAGGTTGTTAGTAATGGAATTCTTAATATTGTGAGACTACCTAATGTTAGAGGAGATCTACATGTTGATTGGTTGAAATCTAATCTTATTAGTATAAGTCAGCTGTGTGATCAAGAATTATTTGTCAACTTTACTAAAAATCATTGTCAGATAATCAATGAAGAAAAATAATGCATGATGTGTGGGATCCAGACATCAGAAAATTGTTACATGCTGCTTCAACATTCCATATCGCCTGACAAGCTGTAAGTTATATTCAATTTTGTTTCTCTATCTAATATAGAGCTTTGGCACAGAAGGCTAGATCATTTTAATTTCAAGCAACTTCAGAAATTTCTCTCTCCAGATGTTATAAGAGGTATTCCTAAACTATCCTCAAAGTCATATTCTATTTGTGAGCCATGTCAAAGGGGTAAACAATGCTTTTCTTCACACGTAAGCCTCATTAACATGCAAACATCTTATGTGTTGAAATTACCGCATATAGACTTATTTAATGCAATGCAAGTTGAGATTCTTAGAAAATTAAGTATTTTGTACTGCTAACGACTACTCAAGGTTTACTTAGATTCATTTGTTGCATGGTAAAGAATAAATGCTTGATGAGATTAAAAAGTTATCTGTTCGATTTCTGAATAAGAAAGGAATGAGGATGTATCCATTGATCGACTATGTAATGATCATGAAAGAGAGTTTTAGAATCAATAATTTGCTGATTATTGTGTTAAATTCGGGATCAAGCATTAATTCGCTGCTCTTAAGACACTACGACATAATGGTGTTGTTGAAAGGAGAAATTGCTCAATCTAGGAGATAACTAGGGTCATGCTAGCTAAGAAAATTCTACCTAAGAATCTTAGGGGGAAGTAGTAAATACTACTACCTACATTATCAATAGAGTTTATTTTAGGTTATTGACAACAAAAAACTTGTATAAAATCTGGAAAGGCAAAAAGCCTTTTTTAAAACATTTTAATGTTTTTGGCAGTACCTACTCCATTTTGAGTAATGGAGATCACCTAGGAAAGTTTGATTCCAAAAGTAATATTAGGGTTTTCTTGAATATTCTTAGAATAGTAAAGCTTATAGAATCTACGATAAGCAAACTATGACTATAATGGAATCTATCAAGGTTATTGTTAATGATTGTGCTACATGACGCGTGTCGTTCGTGCCAAATATAACCCGTAATCGAGTTACCAACCGCACGGGTGTAGTAGTGGTAAATACGGGGTCGAATCCGCAGGACTTGAGTTTACTCTAAGTTAACTAAATATGGGGGTTTTCAAGAAAATCAATAAAACAATTAATTAAACAAGCAATAACAAAAAGTTCACAAAAATTAATATCAAGAATGAAAAGTTCACCCAAATCTCCAGTTCCACAAATCAGAATCAAGATTCAATAGCATTCAAAGGTCCTCAATCTTTCCCTAAAAGTTATTAATTTAAATTCTCCTAGATTAGCTATAGAAAATCGACATCCGCCAGAAATTCATAGTTCCCCTAATCTCGATAGCCAGGACGTCTGCCACTAACTACTTCCCTTATTAATGTATAACCCTAGACATCCGCCAATCAGGTTTAATACACTAACCGCAATAATATAGATCTATGGGAACACTAATCCTAAATAATCGGATCGCGTCCGCTCCCGATTTAACCTAGATTCAATTGTTGCACATTCAAACACCGAAATGGTTTTACGGCAAACGGGTGAATGTTTGTTACTTTATTGGTCTAAAAGCACAATTACACGGATACTAATATTCCAAATAACAATAGATTGTCCACCTAAAAGCATGCATTGGTCACATACATACCATAGATCTAAATCATAATCATTAAATCAATAACAATGAAATAGGAGAAATTAAATTAATTAAAAAATAAAATAAAAAGATCTCACAAAGAATGCCATGAATCCATGATTCCAACTCGCTTCCATTTCGACTTAGGCAAGAAAAAGAAATTAGCCGGACATCATCTTCAAAAATCTATACTAAAAACTAATAATTAATCTCTAAAAAATACTAATTAATTCTTATTCTAATAATACCTAGGTTCCTAATATATAAAAATACTCCAAATTGGTCTCGGATACTAATTTTATGGGTTAGGTACATGACTCGTGCGTCGAGGAGCATCGTAGGGGTGTTTTTGGCTTGAAAAACCGACTCTGCCACGTGTCACAACGTGATTCGTTGTTTTTCTGTGTCGCTGCCACGTGTCCCGCTGTGATTCGTTCGTCCCCGTCACCGCGCTCATTAGTCGCAGCTTGATTCGCGGAGAAACTGTGCGTTCCGTTGTGTGAGTGATGACTCAGCGCCGCGTGTCGCTTCCGAATTGGCTGAACCCCTTATATTGACGTGTCTGAGCTAATGAGACACCGCCACGTGGCACCCAGTGGCTCAGAGAAGAAAATCGCAACTTGCGCGAATAATTGGGAGTCTGTGCTGTCGTGCATCCCGAGGTCGATCGATCGTGTCTGAAACGAAGAGAAGTTTGATCTCTGGTGACGTGGATCTCCTGCTGATGCGGCGACGCGTGGCAACGCAGGATTGGTTGCGGCAACTGGAGACGGCTGACGTGGCATCACCTAATTGGCTTGAACACCCTGTCCGCAATTCGATCCACCGCGCAACGCTTATTTCGAGGTAAATTGACCGGCATCAGATCACTTCAAGTAAATACTCCATTTTGAGTATTTTTCCGTCACGAATTCAACCACGTACTCCGTTTCACCTAAAAATGACAAACAATATAATTAAATATATATTTTAAATATTTTTAATAATTAAATATACTAAAATAGACTATTAAATACCTATAAATACCAACTTGTCACTACAATAGAACAATTGTCCTCTCAAAAGGATGATGATGATGAATTGCCAACACCAATTAGCTCAACACTTATTACTTAACCTACTTCTAAAAAATCTTATTCAGATATCACTACTCCATCTGATGATAAAGATGATAGTGATGATAATGATCCAAAATCATCTACTATATAACTTGGTTCTACTTCTACATTTGCTGCTCCACAATCAAGGATGCAAAAAGATCATCCAATTGAGCAAATTATTGGCTCTGTTAGAGCAAACTTGAGATATTCTTCCCATTGACTATAGGAACATGGCACGCTTTGCTTGTTTTACATCTCAAATTAAGCCATAAAATTCAAGAGGTTTTAATGATGAATATTGGTTCAATATTATGCAAGAGGAACTCAATGAGTTTGTCAAACACGATGTGTGGGAGCTTGTTCTACGACCTACTAATGTTAATATCATTGGTACTAAGTGGATATTCTGCAATAAAATAGATGAGAATGGTATTATCGTTTGCAATAAATCCAGACCAGTTGCACAAGGATACATACAGGTCGAAGGTATTGATTTGGATGAGACATTTGCTCCAGTTGCAACATTGGAATCTATTCATCTACTATTAGCCATTGCTTGTAACAGAGGTTTCAAGATACAGCGAATGGATGTTAAAAGTGCTTTTCTTAAAGGTTATTTGCAAGAAAAGTCTATGCTGGTCAACATAAAGGATTCAAGGTTCTTGATAAACTTAATGATGTCTATCATCTAAAAAAGGCACTTCATGGTCTAAATCAAGCTCCACGATCTTGGTATCAAAGGTTGACTAACTATTTGTTGCAGAAGGGTTATAATAGAGGATCGACTGATAAGACTTTGTTTCTCAAAAAATAGAATAACTAGTTTGTGGTTGCACTGATTTACATCGATGATAATGTTTTTATGGCTACTTCTGCAATGCTAGCTCTAGAATTTGTTGCTTTGATAAAAAGAATTTGAGATAAGCATGGTTAGAGATCTTACTTACTTCTTGGTCCTAAAGATTACATAGTCTTAAGATAGTATATTTATATCTCAAAATAAATATGTTTAATCACTTGTTAAATGTTTTGGATTAGACGTTGCTAAGTCTATCCAAACACCAATGAGCTCCAGTGAGAAGATTCATAAGAATGACAAAGGTGTTATTGTCAATCCAACATTATATAAAGGCATGATTGGTAGCTTATTATATCTTACTAAAGGTAGTCTAAATATTGCTTTCAATGTTAGTGTTTCTCCTCGCTAACAATCATGTCCGAATGAGTCTCATTTGGATTATGTATAAAGGATTTTAGGCTATATGCAAGAGAAAATAGACTTTGGCATACTATTTAGTAAGGTTAGTGTCAGTGACTTAATCAAGTATAGTGAAGTTGATTAGGCAAAATACATCGATGATCAAAAGAGTACTAATGGTTGATGTTACTATATGGGTTCTAATCTTATTGTTTGGAACAACGAGAAATAAAACGCATTTCACTATCTACTGCTGAAGCCGAATATATTGTTGCTGGCAGTTGTTTTACGCAGTTAATATTGATGCCCTAAATTCTCAAAGATTATGGTATTGCGTTATTTCAATGGATAATTTACTATGAAAACAAAAGTGTCGTTAATATTTCAAAGAATTCAATTCAACTCTCAAGGACTAAGCACATTGATATTCATCATCATTATAATATGGATCTAATGGAAAGAGGTTTAATTAGTATTTAACATGTTCCTACTGAAAAGAACCAAGCTTATATATTTATAAAGGCTCTTAACACACAAACTTTTGAGAGGTCGCGAAACGATATTGGCGTTTACACTCACTAGCATGGGTTCTTAGTGCAACTTGGCAGTTATGTATGTCCACGCATATACTTATGTATTTGATATTTTACTATGAGTTACTTTCATGTTTGACCAAGAAACTACCACTTGGATTTTCACTGCAACATGTGTTGTTCCTAATAAGTTGGTTGTAAAAACTAGGCGTTTCACCTGGTTGATGGAGAGTAAATTGTATTCTGTTAGGCACAACGAATTAAAAGTTCGAGGATTTAAGGGAAATTTAATTCTCGAATTGGGATTATCTTTGCTAATTTTGTGCAATTATCTTGTTCCCACAAACTATTTTTTTAACTCAAGCTCTTCTCTCTCGCTGTGACCTTCTTTCCCTTTCTACCATTTTCGTATCTTTCTTACTTCGAGTTACTGCAAGAATGTCTCAATCATATTCTTTGACCTCTCACGATGACACTACTGCAATAGTCGATGTTTCAATGCTAGAGATGAAGGGCATATACTATCATGCTCTATCCAATTAACTCTACATCGGTATGGCATCCAGTCTTGAATTGTTGTATAGAGCACAAGGGTTAAATAAGGGGTTGTCCACCGAAGACAATCTGTTGGACAATCTGGCTCTTCCAAGAAACTAGAACTGCTACTAAGGGAAAGAAGAAAGTTGATGTTGATGATAAGGATTCCTCTAAGTCGTTAGAGAGGATTCCTTATGAAGTTGAAGGTATAAGCAAAGCCTTTAATCAGATAAAGATCATTTTCATCTCACAGTACTTTACTGTACTTGCTTCATCTTATTTGGTCATTTTTGGTCGTTGGAATGTGCGAAAAAATTCAAAGATATAGTGAAGAGAAAATACTGGTATGATCAATAGATTAATGGGTCATATTTTCATGAAACTTGCTTAGAATAGTTGCTAGTATAGACTAGTATTTACAGTTTGGTAAATCATGAAGGCTTATACAATGAATCCATTATCAAGAGATTCTACATTAATTTTCTTGATAATTTCTGGGACACTACTGTAAACAAGGTATTGTTCATGGGTACTGTATTCCATTCAGCCCTACCTCAATCAATTACATGCTAGGGCTTTTGGGATTAGAGATGCCTACTGATAAGCTTGGTTTAACGCTCATGTTTGATGATGTTGTCTCTATGCTGACAGGAGGATACTTACAACATGGACTTTTGACAATGCTTTTAGGTTTCCTACTACCAAGCTAACTTGTAAGACATACATGTTATGGAAGGTCTTAACTACAAGTATAGTGGCCACTTCTCACTAGACCTACCTATTTAAGGATAGAGTGCTACTGCTATATGCTCTTGCCTTAGGGAAGAAGTTTAACATTAGGAATGAGATCTAAGACTTCATGGTACGTTTACGGAAGAAACAAAATAGGTTATATCTACTATGCTTCCTAACTTCAATGTTTGGAAAATATTCTATCATTGAGCAAAACAATGACAAGTTGGATATTGTGGTGGAGGAAGTTAGACTGAATCATTAAATAAATTCTAACAATAGAGTTGTTGATATTAACTTCTCATGTTTATAGAAGAATTCGTCAAGCGCTCCAACTCCTGCTACTGTTAAGACCATTGTTGTTGTTCCTGTTCAGGCCCCATTACAAAGCCTATATAGAAGTCAAAATGGATTTTGAAATGAAATATTGTTGAAGTTACTAAGGACACTAATCCTATCAAAGTGCAATCTTTAGGTGAAGAAATTGAAAGAGGGGAATATTCTCTTCCTGCTGCTGCAAGATTGACTAACGGCGACCAGGTGCCAGTTAATCTTCTTTACTTTATAATCAAATAGAGGAATTAACCTCACCGATTGAGTTTCACAATATTTGAGATAATCTAGGTAAATCTATTGAGCTACACTTTGATCTAAATGTTATTACTCATGTTACTACTATTAGGACGAGTATACATAAGTCCTTAATGATGAATTACGGAACTGATGGTGAAGATGTTGGAACACCAAGTTAGGTTCTTAGTGAGAATTTATTAACATAGAAAGAGTCTTTAGCAACACTATATATTACTCTTGTTAAGGACTCGACTGATGTTAACCTTAAAAGGAATTCAGCTGCCTTCAGTTACTGCAATATTAAAACATTCTACTAAGGCTCGAATGAATGATGATTTGCAATCAGAGCCAAATACGTCAGTCTATCTTCCTACTCACCTTGAGTATGAAGACAATGAAGTCAATCAAGCCATTCCCACCACTTCAACCAAGCTAACAACTACGGTTGATGTTAATGTTGAACCTGCACCTTATACTCCTACTATTACTACTACGACATGCATAGACATTGCTAAAGATGACTCTACTCTAACTCAGGATGATCCTCTATAAGAACTAAGTCAGCTTATGGTGATGAGACCACGCCCACCACTTTTTGACTACTTCTTAGATTGTAATGCCTATCTCACTGTCTGTAGAGAAGATGTAGTTCCACAAATTTGATCACTACAAGAAGATCTAGACATATTTGATGTCAAACTTCATCAATTTAGCTGGCTGGTTAGAACACAGCTATAATCTATTTGACATAGTTTATTCAAAATGGGGAGTGGGCAAGAGACTGTAAGGTTAAGGTTTTTTTGGCATTTTTTTATTGTGAGAAAAGAAAAAAGATCTTCATATGGTATTCAAAGATTTAGAAAAAGCATATGATAGGGTCCCTGAGAGGTTCTTTGGTGGGTTCTAGAAAGAAAAAGAGTGCATGCTAGATACATAGACACTATTAAGGATATGTACGATGGAGTAGTAACGAATATAAAGACATTTTGAAGAGCAACAAAAGAATTTCCCATTACGATAGGACTACATCAAGGATCGACTTTAAGCCCATATCTATTTAATTTAGTTATGGATTAACTAACTAGACATATTCAAGAGGATATACCATGGTGTATGCTATTTGCAGATGATATTGTCTTAGTGGATGAAACTAAAGATGGAGTGAACAGGAAATTAGAACTCTGGAGGAATACATTAGAATCTAAAGGCTTTAAGTTGAGTAGGACGAAAAGTGAATACATGCACTGTGAGTTTGGAAACACTAGACATCGAGATGACGGAGTGGTAAAATTAGGGGAAGTAGAAGTTCCTAAGGTAAACCACTTTACATACCTATGATCAATCATACAAAATGATGGTAACATTGAGATCGACGTCACACATAGAATTCAAGCTGGATGGAAGAAATGGCAGAGTGCAACAGGGGTGATTTGTGATCGACATGTTCCTACTAAGTTAAAAGGAAAATTTTATAGGACCGCAATTAGGCCAGCTATGCTCTATGGAAATGAACGTTGGGCGGTAAAGCAACAACAATTACATAAAGTGAACGTAGCGGAAACGAGGATGCTTAGGTAGATGTGTGGTAAAACTCGTAAAGATAGAATAAGAAATATAGAAATTCAAAGAAAAGTAGGAGTACCACCAATTGATACAAAGATTAGGGAAGGGCGGTTGCGATGGTTTGGTCACCTGCAAAGACGGCCTACAAATGCCCTAACTAGAAAACTTGACTCAAAAGAAACTGTAGAAATTCGACGAGGTAGGAGCAAACCAAAGTTAACATGGGATGCATTAATTAAAAGGGATTTGAATGGTTTGCAAAGCTCACCATCAATTGCACTTAATCGAGCACAATGGAAAATTTTGATCCATGTAGCCGACCCCAGTTAATTTGGGACTGAGGCTATGTTGTTGTTGTAAGTGCATGACTTGATGTTTTAAAACAACATTTCATGATTTTACTTATTAGCTAGTGACTATAACATTTTTGGTGTTACGAAAATTGTGTGTTGTTACTTTAATCCATCGAGTAAAGTACATTTTATGAAGTTCCTCAAAAATTTGGTTAACTTACTAGTTACTATTTTTGACTAATCAATGCCAAAGGAGGAGATTATTAGATCCTAACTTACTGCATTTAGGTCGATCTATCCTTATTGACAGTATATTGTAAAAATATTAAATAAGTTACTTTAGTAAATGTTTCAATCAAGATGGAAAACCTAACAAAGCATGATGTCTAAGAGTAGATGCAACTCAGAGAAAGACTACAATGCAAATTCTTATGAAGATTACAGTATCGAAGTCGAAGTCAAAGATGAACACAGATTTAAATTCGAAGTAGGAATTGAATGAGTTGGATACTGAAACAAAGCAACTGTCAATATTAGTCTACAACATAGAACAAGTTCGATACAACAAGCTGAGAACCTTGAAGGAATAGAATACTTAGTTGTTGAACATTTGATGAGTCCAATAGGAATTACAATTAGAGATCGATGAGGTTTTCTACGTTGTATTATATTTGGGACTGAATTCCTAGATAGGTAGATAGGATGAGTCTATAAATACTCAAAATCGTTATTCTGTGGTCCATTATTTTTAACTTGAGTTTTATGAGAACACGAGGTCATTAAAGTTGTTGTACACATCATCAATTTGATTAAATAGTTGTTTATGTCAAGCCTACGTAGAGGAAAACATTGAAGTCTTACTGCGATATTATTTTTATATTTTTTATGTGTGTTTATTAGTTCATCACTGATTCACTAATCTCCTCACTTCCTCTGGTTTCCAAGACTTATATATATATATATATATATATATATATATATATTTCAGTTGTTTTTTAGGAAACATTAAATAAATATTAATAAAAATAGTAAAGTGGGCTTGTCATGTTGGGCAACTTGGGGTGGGGGAGCACACATACAGTCATGCACTCCTCTCCCCTGCTGATTCGTGAAACTTCAGATGGCACACCAAGGTCTACAAGTAGCACAGCAACCCATTAATCACCAAGGCATGATGGTTAACTAAATGGACCTAAAATAAGGAATGGAGTATAAGGACATTAATTCCATGAACAACCAGGACTACAGGAACAACTTGAGGCCAATAGGAACAACTCCTCAACGGTTTTAACAAGGATACAATAACGATAACCCAGACTTCTCGTATGGAAATCTTGATAATGCACTGAAGTTACCTCAAGGCTTTGATCAACAAGTCCAACAACGGAAGTTGGGGCAGCATGAAGATATGACTTCATTGAAGTCAATAAAAAAGTACGTGCAAGCTATTTATATGAGCAACAAAGAGCGCCAAAAGAATCAAGAGAAAGATATGGAAGGAGTGAAGAAAGCCAAGAAAATGATGGATAATGACCAATCACAATCCATCAAGAACTACTAAACTCAAGAAAAGAAGGATTGTTTCATATCAATATAGGCACCAATCCCAAGGAGAACATGAGTTTCATTCGCATGATGAGCACAACGACAACAACAAAGCCAAAACAAGAGCAAGTGTTGTACTAGCCATAAAAGGTCAACACTTTAGCTATTATGAAGCATGAAGAAATGTATGAGCACGAAATGGAAGTGAGGCAAGATGATCTTGATGGTCTTAAGAAATAAAGAATCAATGCCATAAAGAAAAAACAAGGAATAAACAATGGAATGCCAAGCAAAAAGATGAGGGAACTCTTGAAGAAGACCTACGAGGCAATGACATCAAGTTGGCTTTAAAAAAAATTGAAATAAAGCTTAAGTTCATCTTGCCACTCTAACTTATTAAAATGAGAGATCCTGGAAAGATAAGCATAACAATAAACATTGACGAACACTAGTTTAGAAGCATTTTTTGTAATACGAGAGCCTCTATCAATGTCATGCTACTAATGGACATGTTGCATGCCAACTTGAAGACTAATTGTCCCGATACAACAAATTTAAAAGTAGCTAATGGTAACTTGATACCAACTGTAGGAACAATCTTGAATGTGCATGTAAAATTCGGTAGATTCACATTTGTCAGGGATTTTGAGGTAATGAACCACAATATGGACAATGATGTGTCTATGATACTTGGGCATCCATTCTTAAACACTGTTAAAGCAAAGTTTTAAATAAAAGAGAGGAAGATCATGATGAGTATCGTGAGGGCGTTAATATTGAGAAGGTTGTCTTTTTTCGATGGTGAAGAATGACATCATAATCTTCGATTTGCACAATGAGCTTCTCGATTTAGACTCGGACTTAAAGAGTGAAAAGGCATCAGGCTAATGATGTTAAATTATGTTGAATGTGCAAAAATGTCTCACCAACTCATTAAAGAGCAGAGGAGTTCAAAGCAGTGAAGGTAAGGTTCATGGGCAAATCGAAGGTAAAATTTATTCATTCTTATATTTTCATGAGTTACGACATCTTGTTTGAGTGATACACAAAGTCAAATGACCGCTAGAGAAAAATTAACAAAAAATTACAAGCAAGGATGTTGGTAGATAGCTTGATGTTGTGGATACCTACGGCGATGTGGGGAATGGCCATAACGCTAATCTAGCAATAAGAAAAAATGAAGAAAAATAGCCAACTACGTCATTGACGCAGTGGCAGCGTTTTGAAGGCGTCGTGCCTATAAGGCACGACATCAGGGTCGACATAAGGGGTATAAACCTCATTTTCACTTTATTCTTCACACTTTCACTACACCAAAACCACCAAGCATACCTCCCTCTAGAGCCAAAGTTTGATCACTTTTAAGTGAGATTAGTGAGTTCCTAGTTATTGAGTGTGAAAGAAACAAGTGCATTGTGGAATAGCACAAGTCAGAATGCTAGGGCTTAGATTTTTTTATTTTGAGTTCAAAAATAGCTAGGATTCTAGTTGGTGAGAAAATTGAGAGAACTTGGATTGATAAAGACTTGGAGGAGTGATCTATACCAAAAATTAATCCATTATTGAGGTAAATTTATAATTTCATCAAGTTATGCTTTCAATTTTTGGAATTTTTGATGAAATTGTGTGAATAGTGGATTTGAGGTTATAAGATTGGTTTTGCAAGATTGTGTGAATGTTTAGAATAAATGTTACCTGTGACACTTATTTGATGTTTTTGCATTATTTGCATGATCCTTGTGATATAAATTTTTGTTTTTAGGTGATTTGAAGACTCGAGTTGCATTACATTGTTGTTTTGTTGTTTGAAATTTAAAGAAATGGCAAGAACAAAGAAACAAGTTAGCCAAACTAGAGCAAATGATTTTGAGGCATCTAACTCAAGAAACCCCAATGAAGTGGAGCCTAGACCTTTTAAATCCAGTTTTTTCTTTATTAGAGAGGTCAAGGACTCATATAAGAAAATATTACATAAGGAGTTCATTTGTGAAAAAGGAATAAATTTGTCGGCTAAGTATGATAAGAGAGTGGATAATTTCATTAGTCGACGAAATCGGGAGCAACTCACTCAAAATTATAGAAAGAATGGTGTTAAAGGAGTGAGTGTGATTGTTTTTAAATTTTATGTTAATGCGAAGTTCACGACTAAGGAAGAGCTAGTGAAGGTGAGAGGGGTTTGTATTCCCTTTAATATACGTGAGATCAATACCATATGTGGATTGGGGCTCTTAAGTTTGAATGGACTTAGATGGTCTTGAAGTCTTTCCACCACCTCCTCCACCACAAGCACCAGTACCGCTACTAGAGGAATTGACTCCACAATAATAGAGGCTATGGATAGCAAAGATTCAAAAATAATACCAATAGGACATGGCGCATTATCAAGCAGCCGTATTGAGAAATGAGTGTGACATGGAGAGGAAATAGCACTATTGACGCAACGGGCAGCGTAATTTCATGTCATTTGTTGATCATCAGAGGGACATATCTAGGTATAAGAGGAGCAGATAGATGAGACCTACTGAAAGGTCACTTGGTTTAGCAACAGCATCGGACTATGTGTTCGATTCAAATTTGGGGCAGAGCAGGAGGGTGTAGTGGTCATTGACACCATCCTATGCAAGAGTTGATGATGCAGATGACGTGCAGTCTGAATTCAGCGTATTATGAATCCTTTACACCTAAAGAGTTGAGAGTAATATTAATACCATTTATTTTTTACATTGGGATATTTTGTTAATAATGTAGTTATTTCAATTCTTTGTTTAGTTTAGTTTATTATATAACTTATGTTATTATATATGTTTGTGTGTTTTAGTGTTTTTATGTTTCATAATTATTTTTAAAACCTTGCATACAAGTTTAGGTTTAAGTTTAGAGGCATCAACACTACACTACACTATAAAAAGTAGTAAGATAGGCTGAGAAATAAGGATAATACTATAGGTATGATCATTTAAATTTTATTTTGAAGCAGTCAAAAAAGAAAGCATGGTAGTGTATAAATTTTTCATTGTAGTGTATAAATTCTTCATTCTTACTTACTATTTGAATGTTTAAGTAATATTAATTAGGTTGTATATAGTAGTAACATGTAATGAATAAGTAGTTCATTTGCATGTTCATGCCGTTAAATGTGGATGATTAGCTTACAAGTATCTTGTTGATATGAAACTTAAGATAGTATTTTTAATTTTTGAAGAAAAAAATGATGAAAAGTAGCAAACAATGGTGTGATTTCATTATTAGAAACCTAGAGTTATAGAAGAACTTAAACTTGAAAAAAAGCAAAAAATTACAACACTTCTTGTGAGAAATTAGAACACTATGGATTCTATAATAAGTGTGAATTTTACTTGATAATACAAAGTAAATAAAATTTTAGTGCAAATAGGGGAAGAAATAGGCATTATAAATGAAAAGGTGGAGTTAAGTTACTTGATTAACTGAAAGTTAGAAGTGCTAACAAGAGTTTTAGAAATATAAAAGATAAAAAGAGAGAATCCCGCAATTTCTACAAGAAATGGAGAAGAGAACTCGATGGATGGAAAAAGTGAAGAGAAATGGACACCATAGGAAAATAAGTAGGGATTGGAAAATAAAAAATAAAAAAGAGAAGAAGAATGAGGGAAAAATCAATAAGGAAAATAAGGCGAAAGTATAATAACTTTTCAAATCAAATATTTTGCTCGAGTATAAGTAGCTAATTGAATTAAGCTTTTTTCCAACTATGTTAAGTCCTATAAATTCTTGAAGTGCTAAAGTTTACCAAAGATGAGTTTGATCTATGCTTATTTGTGAATTCATAAGCTTAATTAGAAATCATGAGATTGCACACTTGCTACATGAGTGTTGAGATGAAACAAACTTGTGAGTAGTGATGGTTTTTGGTTATAATATACTTTGGTGTTTCAAAAGTGAAGTTATATGTGTTGTTAAAGCTACATGTCTTAAAATAACAATTTTTTGCAAAGAAATACTCTTAAGTGGATTATTAACTTGAAAATTAGTGAATTAAAGAATATTCCATAAATTATGTAAATTGAATGCGAACTAGTTATTAGGAGACTTAGTAGAATACATTTTTGCTCGGTACATGCAAAACCCTTAGTTTGGAGGTATTTAATTAGTGATTATTTAGACTTAGATATAGGTTTAATTTAGTATTATATTTATTATAAATATCCCTAAATAAGCTCTAATTCATAGTGTTATTGCATTTTTAGGTAAATAAGTTGTAAAGGAAGGAAATGAGCAAAAAGTGAAGAAACGGAGCAAAAACCCATAAAAATATGGTTTGCGTCACGGCTACACTTGTTAGCGTTGTGGAGTACCAAGGCACAATGTGGGAAGGAAAGGCACGATATAGGATAACAAAGAAATTGAAAAAATCAAGTTTGGAGGTCCAGCACAGTGCCGAAACAAGAGGTGACAGTGCCGAAACAGGAGGTGACAGCATTGGTTGGACATGAGCTCAAAAGAAGTGCATGCAGTGGCGAAGTAGTGGCGGCGTTGTGGCTTATAAGGCACGGTGCTGGGGCATTAGTAATAGTGTTAGACTCATGGGAAACAGAAAGTTGGAGTTTTATTTCGAGTTAAATTGTAAAATATGGTTTCTAACTACTATTAGGGAGTATAAATAGGTATTAGGATGTGGTAAACTCACCACATATCAACTATTAGCCACCATTAGAATAATTTAGCATAAGTTTACTTAAGTTTTGACTATTAAGGAGTTTTCTGTGAAGAAAACATTGAAGATTTCACGGTTGTAATTCAAGTTTGGTTTCATTGATTTAATTAAAGGTAATATTTTTATTCATCTTTAATTTGCAATGATTTCAATTATGAATTTTAATGTTTTTGTTTAAATGAAGTTTGAGTAGTCTATTTATCTTAGGGATTAATGGATCATATGGTATGAATGCTATGCTTTGAATATAAGTAAAAATCGAATATAAAAAAGGTTATGGTTAAAATTGGTATTGATTATGAGCTTAATGCTTCAAACATCTTTATCACGTGTTTATTGATATTATGTTTTAGAAATTCTCCTGTACATTGAAGCTTTTAATCCATACATGAATGGTATAATCGTAAAATACACAACATCAAGCAATAGTAGTTTATTATGGAGGCAAGGATAGTAATCTTAGTTGGTTATGAATCCAAAGATTTGAGACTTAAAGCAATATAGAGCTTACGTTATTCTCACCGATAGGTAGAGTTCTAGTTTGCATATTAGAATCTTTTCTGTCAGAATAGTGGGTTAAAGTGGATTTGAAGGAAATCGGTCCATTCCAATTAGGCATTACACAACATATTGAGATGTAAAAGTGGTTGAAAAATATAGTATTAAATTACATAGGTGAAGTTGTGAACTAAGATGTCCTTAATATAAGAGTTAAAGTAAAGTTTACATTCCTTTGTTGGATAGATTAGTTTAGTATAAAACCAATTAAAAAGGATTTCCTTAGCAATAGTTCAAAGTTAAATAGGTAAACAACTAGTGCAAAAACCTTTCCCTAATGACAATATCTATGATAAATGTAAGTTGATTGCAATATTACTACAAGTGAGTTGTTATACTTGTGACACGCATACTAAGAGTGCACACACCATGTTTGTTCCCCTCCCTATTCTTTTTCAATAAATTGCACAAATGAAGTCCATCCATTTTTTAATTTTTATTCTTTAGTATTTGAACAAACATCAAATCTAAAATGAACGCTCTTTTAATTTGAAAAGAGATTTGAGAAATTTAAGAAAAATTATTCACTTTGAAATATAAAACTCCACTATTTAGTAAATCAAAACTAGAAATGATGTTTAAAGTCTTTACCTAGAGTCAAAGCATTAGAATCGAATAGTTCTTCGCTCCTCATGCTCTCTCATTGGATCTTCTTTTCTCTCAATCCGGCAAACATTCTCACACATACCCAACCCATATTCTTTTTAATTTGCTAGTGGAATCAATTTAGATCCTTAAAATCCTATAACTTCCTAATCAATCAAAATCTCAATCCAATCTTTCCATACAGAAATAATATGTATATGTACAATCTCTCTCTCTCTCTCGCTTTGCTAAGGAAAATATAGATCCAAAAATCACTCCAATTCTCAAAGCAATAACTAATTGGTTTCCAATATCCATATTTCCTTAATTGTTACGTGAAATTGATTAAATAAAAACCCTAATCGCCAACCCCTATCCAAATTTTCTTTTTTTAATTAAAAGTGTGCATGCATTGTAGGCCCACACATGTGAGAGTAGATTCTAGTACATATATAACACACCAAAGACATAAATGTAGGTCAAACTTGACCACCCAACTTAAGAAATCTCATCCACGAAATTCAAAATTAAATCGTAACTCAATTTAGAACAAATCAGGAAACCATAGAACCCAAAGGTATGTGGGAAGATCGTGTACGTCAAACTTAACCACCCAACTTTAACAAATAAAGTTATGGTCTATCTTCTCATTCACAATACTGTATGAGACAAACAATGCGTAATGCCTTATCAATTTTCTCCTTCACTTGTTTGCGATGCAACCCGCTATGAATGAAATTGTGGATCCTGAGTCTATCAATGTAAACATATCTCAACGTCAAATATTAATAATACATGCAACAAGCTAGCAGGTGGATTATGGGTCTGGTTCAGCTGCATTCGTTATCTGTCCCATGACCAGCTGAGTTACCTTAACAACGGATGTTGCGAGAACACTTGGAGAATGGTTCTTATAATGACCAAGCTTCTTACACTAAGACAATTAATATGCGTCTTGAACCTCAGTTGCCTTTGCTGAGGCGATTGCCCTGTGCTCCCACACATCTGACCTAACTAAATCTTTCCTTGATCACCTGACCTATGAAAGAATTAAAAGGCTTTATGGTACCTCTTTGCTGATACCATTAATGCCAGAAAGGTTGTCACCATAATGCCTGATGTTGTTGGATGTTGTACTGCCCCGCTAGATGCTATGAGAATTTTATAGTAGCTAATTCTACATTTCATGTCATATGGCCTCTTAAAGAAACAATTATAACTATTGTTTTAACCTTGATTTTGCATTGATCGTAGTGTAGAAGCGACCTTAATCCTTCCTTCCTTAATCATTAAGTTTCGTAATGAAGTGCATTGGCTAATGTCCTTTCATATGTCTCTTGTATAATAGTTTCCACTTTACCTCGGAATTCTGACCTAAGACTACACATAAAATGTTTGATTTTGAGTTTCTTTGATATTCCCATCTTTGGAGTAAAATTCTTCAATTCAACAAACTTGAACTCATAATCTTCAACAGTTATGGTGGTGTTCCACCACTTATCAGCTGGTTCCTTTGTTGTAACTATCGCAGTTGTGGCTAATGGTGGTACTAGTGCCACTAGAACCATAGGAAGTTCTAGTACAACTAGAGGTGCTTCATGTTGGTTGCATCAATCATTTTCCTCTAGACCAGGTTTCCTCATTTTGAGTAATTCCCCTTTCTCTCTAGAGCCAACAAATTGAATAACTCGTCTTGGTTCCCTTCATCTTCCATTTCAAGGTGGATAGGAAACAAAGTTTAGAGAGAGTGAGTAACTATGTTTCTATATATATCTAATATAATATATATATATAAACTCAACAAATAACATAAGATAAGGTTTTTAGCTTAAACCCTTCCCTAATCTTATGTTATTGATCAATTTTATATTCTTTCCCTATACTCTAAATGCGTGGGCTCTAACACCATCGTCGTTGGTCGTATCTTAATTTTTTTCTTAATTTATGTTCTTACCTATGCTCAGGTACTAATGTTATTGGTGTTTTAAGATTTTCCCCAATCTCATGTTCCTCCCTAGGCACTAAACCTAGTCTCTGATACCACGTTATCGAAACCTAATCCCTAAATGAATCTTGACGGTCCTAGTCCAATCCATAACTCGACAACCAACTCGATCGTTGGGTTACGAACCAAACTAGTAAGCTTTTTTCTAAGCTAACTCATTTTTAGTCATGAATCTTTCATTTATTAATCAAGTAAATTAGAAATGTAAATCATAACTGCAACAGAATAATAATAATTAAAATTTACTCAAGGTCCAATATAAAGGCCAACAATGCCATTCAAAAGTTCTTAACTGGAGTAATCCTTCTCTAATTCAATTTATTCAAATCCTAACCCCCATGATAATAAATAATAGTAGGAAAAAAACTCTTGACCAATCCAAAACTTGTCACAATACCAATCAAAGATACGATAAGCTCCTTTAGACCGTTAAAGCTTTCCTTTTGTCAACTACAGACGAAGTACTTGTGGGTGTAAAAGTAGTTAGGTGAGCACAAAGGGGCAATAGTGCCTAGTATGTTTAGGTAATTTACCAGTATAATAATTATTCTATAAATATAATGTAAACTAAAATACTATTGCATGACCTCCAAATATATTTAACTTGACGAAAGTGATAATCAAGAAACATAATAACAAGATAAATAAATCATGCAAATCAAAATGTGCAAATGCTAGGCATGCAAAAGTTACTGCAACTGAATTTTTTAAGAATTACTGACGTTCCTAAAGGTTGACCCTACTACGGTCATAGCGGTGTCAACTCTCCATTCCCGACACTATGGAAGTTCCATTCTATCACCAAGTCCACATCTCGTCTAACTAGAAATAACACCTACTACTTAAATTTATTAAGAAAAATGGATATTATTCTTATTCTTAATTTGTTGGTCGAACCAAGATAGCTTCTTCGTTCGACAAGTCTGGGCAACCGCCATATTTAGTTCTTCCTAGCTCGATCCTACTTTCTTGAGCATTCTGATCGAACTAGTAGTTTCTAGTGCAAGGACTCCAAGCAAGCTCCACTAAGTGAACAACAGATCATGCCTTACAATGCACCCCAATTTATCCAATGACCTAGCTACATGATTTATTTAACCATATTACCAATAAAATGTAAAAAACTATAATCGAGATAACTTAATCCTAACTAACTAGTACACTAATTTTCAAATTCCTAGTTGGCATTCATAAGCGTACTTTGAAGCTGCTAAAATCTAAATAAATTAGATGTTGATTAATTACACAAATTAACTTGAATTTTGGAAATCAAATTCAGTTTCGAAAACCTCTCAAAAACTCAGAGATATACATTTAAAGTACACCGAAATGTCTCCTTGACATCTGTACTTGAAAATTAAATTTTATTTATTTTACTTCTTTTTATTTATTTTATTTTATATTATACATATATATATATATATATATTTAGAAAACATTAAATAAATATTAATAATAAAAAGTAAAGTGGGTTTTTGAAGCTTGGTCGATCCACACCTAATTGCCCTACTAGGCAGCTTAAAGAGGAGCATACATAGTCTTGCGTTCCTCACCCTGTTGTTAGAACGAATTGCATCTACAGTTCGTTCGAACAGTTGGGCCTTAATGGCCCAACTGCTTTGATAGGTTATGGAGTTGGTATGCGTGCCACAAGTATAATGGCTCACTTATAGTAATAGTGCAATCAACTTACGTTGATCACGGATATTATCCTCTAGGAAAGGTCTTTTGGAGTAGTTGTATAATACCTACTTAACTTGAATAATTGCTAAGGGGTCCTATTTTAATTGATTTCATATGTAAACTAAACTATTCCAACTAATCACTTTAAACTTTAGTTGTACTCTTATATTAAAGATACCTTAGTTCACAACTTCTCCTTGGTAATTTAATATTATGCTTTGTATTTAAGTTTACATCTCAATATATTGTTTATAATGCCTAATTAGAATAGACAGATTCCCTTCAAATCTACTTCAACCCACTGTCATGATGGATAAGATGTTAATGTGCAAACTAGAACTCCACCAATTGAATTGAATTACTTAAGTTCCACATTGCTTTAAGTCTAAAATCATTGGATTCATAACCAACTAAGTTTACTATCTGCACCTCCCTAATTAACAACTATCTATCAATGTTGTGTATTTTATAGTTGTACCGTTCATATCCAAATTAAAAGCTTCAATGGCCATTATAACTCCTAAAGCCTAAGTTCATGATTAAGATGTCTAAAGCATTACGCTCAGAATCAATACAAATTCCAACCATTACACTTTTTATTATCACTTTTTATTCCTATTTCAAAGCATAACATTCATACCATAGGATCCATTGATCCCTAAGATAAATAGACTACTCACACTTCATTAAAACACACACATCATAATTCGATATAGAAATCATTGCAAAATAGAGATGAATATAAATATTACTTACGATTAATCAATGAAACCAAATATTGATTGCAAACGTGGAGTTTTCGACGTTTCTCCAACAAAAACTTTTTAATACTCAAACTCAATGCTAAATTACTCTAATGGAGGCTAATATCCTTCTATGTGGTTAGTTCTTCCTTGTTTACCACGTCCTAATACTTACTTATACTCTTTAATAACTATTAGAAATTCTAAATTACAATTTAACCTGAATTTAAGCTTCGCTTTCTGATTTCTGCCTGGTTGGCGTTGTCGCTAATGCTCACGGTGTCATGCATTATAAGCCACAGTGCTGCCACTATGTCATAGCTTCATTGTATATCTTTGATTTCCTGGAGCCTCAGTGACGCCCCTATGTATCTTAGCAGTGTCCGTTGTATGTTACGGCATGCCACTGCACCGGACCTCTAGAATTGATTTTCTTCGTTTCTTCTTCTCTCCCATGCCATGCTTTTCATCCCCACAACGTGCCTTGCCTTTCCACAACGTCAAAATATGTTCCCACGATGTGACTGCCCTAATTTCCAGGCCACCTTAGGATCACACATGTCGCATTCCAAGTCACCAAACCCTGCCACGCATGGCCCGCTTATCCTTGATGCTCCACGACCTAACTCCATTCAACCTTAACTTAGCTAATTATTCTCCATATAAATATTAATGATTTCATTAGCCAGTTAATTGATTTATCAAGTTATAACAAAATTTACGGCAGAAGTCTTAAACGAGTAAATTATGCAACATTTAACAATCCTAAGTAGTGAAAACCTCAACAAAAAAATGTCATGTATATATTAAAGGTGGAATAAGTATAGCAAAAGATCCATATACATGTATTAAGTGTTTTACAGTCGCCAAAACCCAACAAAAATAAAAATACGTACATATTATAGTCACACACAAGCTAGCGTCACTATCTCAGAGGTAGTCGCCCAATACTTCCTTGCCCTTGTCGTTGCTCGTTGAAGGATCTGAGCTTGGTCACCCAACAAATATAGTGAAGATTCTAGTGAATAAAATCCAAAGAGAAGTCCACACAATATTCATGAAATAAAACTGATAAACTACGTAACATGCGAATATAATACCTAACAACAGTATGTCATATTCCCATGAATGTATGTAGCACACGACAAACAAAATCAGTAGCGTGAAAAGGATAAACAACATATACCAATTAAACATGCTCAGAAATAAAGCAGGAATAAATAAACAACAGTAAAATCACGAGAAAACCCTGACCTAAACCAGTCAACAATCGATACAATCAAACAAGAACCACATATATACTTACAGGCTTACAGTGAATAAATGCCAACTTCGGTTACTGGATGAACCCCTCTAAACGTTATTTCTAGTCAAGGGAGCATTCTGAATCCCTTCCGACGGTCATAAGTGTATCCTACTGGCATCAACACGAGCACTAAACACGTGTAACCCATGCAAGTGATTGAGCCACAACTAATATATACGCAAATTAAAATAAGAGTGAAACCCCATGTGTTCCCACCAGTAGTCACACATGTAATCTAACATTGATAAAACAAACTATGATTTATGTGAGGCATTCCAATGGGTTTATACACCTAAACCAGCACTTTGACATCCCCAAACACACCCCAAATGCGTCCCCTACTTGTTCCTTGTACTATGGTCCCTTAGCCCCCTTGGGTCATTTAAGGTTGTTTAGAGTGTGTTTTACATTCAGTTACAAACTAGCTCAAGTCATTTAACTTAATCAATAAGAATTGAGTAGGCTCAAGATTAAGCATGCTAAAGGTTTGAGCAAACTAAAAGTTGAGTCACTAAATGTTAGCGCTTACTATAAGTTCGAGCATACTTGAGACTTTGAGTATGCTCATAACTTTGAGCATGTTTTCTAGGCAGAACGCTTTATATGGTAAAAACTCAAAAATATCGTTATTCTTCTTAAAGTCTCGATACTTTTGGCCTTTATACTTGTAAAAACCCAAAATTAGTTTGCACCTCATTTTTCATTATCATGTAATAAAATGGGCTAAAACATACGCAAAAGACACCAAATACACTTTCCCATAAAGTTATTATTCATCTTTTTCCTCACATAGTCACTACCTAACAACAACAATAACCTTAAAAATGATTCCTCAACAAGGTATTCTTACCCAATGAGGGTCAATCTACTCTTATGACTCCATACACCAAAAATCATGAAGAACAATAATCTTAGAACATTCATTTTCAAGATTTGGTGAAGAACATATCTATGGATTTAATGGAGTCGTCATTCTTGTTCTATTTCTTTTAAATCCCAAAAATTTCAATAATTTCACTCACAAAGTCACCAAATCGTTCACCTTTCTACTCTTTCTCCTCACAGCACCATGTTCTCTTTCCTCTCTATTTTGTTTTTGTTCAAATGAGAGAGAAATGGGAAACTTGGGATTTAAGTAACTATTCATTATTTGGATTCTCAAGTGGGTATCTCAAGACACATCTAAGGTTAATATCTTTCCAACACATAACCCACTAAATCTGTACTAGCAACCACTTGTCATTTTTAAATGTGACACTTAGCATGCACCTAGTCTCCAATTGGTCCACATACACGAAGCATAGTACATTTTCCTTTTTGCACATGATCTTTTAAAATAATTACATCCAAGTCTAATTTCACCCACTCTATAATTTACCTTTGATCTCACTGTCTTTACAATCAGACTATAGTAATATATTTTGAGATTAATTTAATTTAATTGACTTAGATACAATTATCATATGGTTAGTGTAACCGGTTATATAATTGACCCATTTGTGGTCCCACTAACCCTCAACTACTCAGCACCCGGTATCCCGCGTCTTGACATGCATTTCGAGGTACGCCATAACTTACAATTTTAATTAAATCAACTTAGCATGTGCATACATTACCCATTTTAATTGCTTAGATAGTCATCTTAATGTGAATTTTTCGAGTTTCCTACTGTACTCGTAGTTCGCCTAGTGAATACATGCATTAACATGCATTTCGAGGCAAAAACCCGTCACACAAACTCGCCCGATAGCAACATACACACCTGCAGTAAAATATAATAATAATAATTTTAAACATCACATATACGCAACCACCATCCATAAATAACATATTTCCTCGATTCTCGTATTCGACCTAACTGAGTTCTCCATATAATGCCCGAATTATGACCATTAATCCATGATATTAACGATAATCTAGTTTAATTAATTGGGTCGTTACAATTCTTCTCAACTAGGAGAAATTTCATCCTCAAAAATATCGCGTCAAATCCGGTGTAATTATCATATCCCGGTGTGACCATGCTTCACACCTTGATAGTCCCATTCTACAGTCCCTTGAACACCCTACTACTCCTATCACAGGAAACGTAGTGTTACCCATAGACAAAGGCGCATGTTGTCGAGGTGGTCAAAATCAATCACTCACTTTCTAACATCTCCGCAACCTACTCTCAGTTCGATTTTCGTGTTCAAATTTCCCTAACCCAGTAACCTTACACCAATAACTGTACACCTCTCCTATGATGTATCCCAACATGATAGTCCTAACCAACCATCATATAACATGACAACCCCATGCCATGCCATAACCTACATTAGTTCACCATGACAATCTCATGCCATGCCACGACCTACTCTTACTCACCATGATAATCCCATGTCTTGAGACGATATATGACAATCACATGTTATAACACTATAATCTACCATCGTATCACCATGCATGCACAAACCTAAACTATAATTACTAAGAATTTAAAATCACAAACCCTGAGCCTGCTGCTCGGACATCTGCCAGCCTGGCTCAGTCACCACATGCACCGGATTCTCGAGTCTGCACCAGTGTCACCACTACAGGAGTAATTGATCTCTATGAACAGTCCCTTTTTACATGACCTTCTTGCCCAGATCGCCAACATATAATCCTCCATCCTAGTGCTGCTCGCTAACTCCCTAACCACTGGCCCTGACCCTGTGATCTCCGTCTCTACCTCCCTAGTCTTGAGTTTGCTTCTGTAGGGGCGCTGGTAGTGTGGGCACAGCATACATTTTGGCTACCCGATCATCGTCCCTAGCACCTCGACCAAACTATCCATCCTCTCTATCACCCCGATCTCTTTTTTTCTTCTACCTAAAACTCTATCCAATGTGCCTCACCGACTTAATAGATGAACGCCTATCGCCCCTCTATAGCAGATGTGTCTCATGAGTAAGCGATTTATCATACATCTCCTGTAGTATCTATGATCTAGAGGAAACAATGGCACTGGCTATGTCCTCAATTAACCCTCGAACGAAGTAATAAATCTGCAGTCTCTCGGTGCCTGCGACGTTCATGGCAAACCGTATCAAATACTAGTATATCCATGTACTGTAACACCAATCGACTACCATGTCTCAAAGCTAGAAACTCCTCTCTCAATCTCAACCTCACATCCACGGGTATATATTGATCATAAAATAACACTTTGAACTTTTCCCACGTTGTCGGCTCAGTGTGAGTATATGTGTACGTTGTCCACCATACAGTAGCATCCCCTCTCATTTTACACCCTGATATACTGGTTCGTATTATCATGAATTAGAAGTAGCTTAAGTAACCTCTTATGTGCAATCCGCTACTTCTCGGCTGCCTCCGTGTCTTCGCCTCCACGAAAATATCGGGGATAGAATTTGATAAACTCCCTCATCAACTTGACTTCTACTATCATCGAAGTCTCAAACATGTTTGTCTGTGCTGGTGTAGAAGTAAGCATCTCAATCTGTGCTATAGTCAATGCAGCAACCACTACAGGAGTCTCCTATACCGCTGCATGCATCGGTATAGTCTGAATAGTCGATGGAACTATTATCGGTGCAACTATCATCTCAGTCGTGCTTTGTACCCGAGCGGCGCTGAGTGATGCAATCGATGTTGTCTATGCACGCATCATGTCTTTTAATAGCTCAAACTTCCTATCGTGAGCTATGAGTTGCACTACTACTACTGAATCCAACCCCACATCTCTAGTTTGGTCAGTCATCCGACCAACATCTGTATTAGGTAGAGTAGACTGGCCATCCATTGTGATCTGCATCAAAAAGCGTATGTTGGATCACCTTCCGTATACGTGTATATAATTATACAATCAAAAACATAACACGTATATAAACCTTATTATCACCAATCTGAAGTTGCTTCCCAATAAGGATTCTAAGTCAGGATTTTCGGGTTTCCACATCTAAGATTTGTTTGTTTAAGTTTTATTCTCTTGTCTTTAAACTACTTCTGGAACTACTTCAGGGGCATAAATACCAAACTATAGCATTAGTATCAGGTTAAAGAACAACTATGCTTCCTCCCACAGGCTCGACCTTGCTCTGATACCAAATTGTGACTTTGGTATCAGTTTGAGTTACGTTTCATCCCCCTAGGTGCCATCGACCTTGCTCTGATACCAAACCGTGACGCCCCTAATTTCCAGGCTGCATTGGGATCACCGATGTTGCATTCCATATCAACTAGCCCTGCCACGTCATAACCCGCTTATCCTTATTGCCCCGCAACCTAACTCCATTTAACCCTAATTTAGCTAATTAATCTCCATATAACTATAAATAATTTCAGTAGCAGTTAATCAATTTACCAAGTTATAATGAAATTTATAGCGGAAGTCTTAAATGATTAAATTATGCAACATTTAACAATCCTAAGTAGTGAAAAACCTGGCAAAATGATGTCATGAATATAACAAAAGCGGAATAAGTGTAGCAAAAGATCCATATACGTGTATTCAGTGTTCTATAGTCCCCAAAAGCCAACAAAAATATAAATAAGTTCATACTGTAGTCACACACGAGCTGGCGTCACTATCTCAGAGGTAGTCGCCCACTACCTCCTTGCCCTTCCTCGTTAAAGGATCTGCACTCGACCACCCAATAAATACAGTGACGAGTCTAGTGAGTAAAATCCCAAGAGAAGTCCATATAATATTCATGAAATAAAATCGATAAACTATGAGACATGCAAATATAACATCGAGCAACAGTATGTCATATTATTAAGAATGTAGGCAGCACACGGCAAACAAAATCAGTAGCGTGAAATAAATAAACTGCATATACCAATTAAACATGCTAAAAAACAAAGCAAGAATAAATAAACAACCTTAAAATCATGAGAAAACCCTAATCTAAACTAGCCAATAATCGATACAAACAAATAAGAACCACATATCCACTTATAGGCATACAACGACTAAATCCCAACTTCAGTTACCGGATGAACCCCTCCAGAACTATTTCGAGTTAATGGAACACTTTAAATCCCTCCCGACGGTCGTAAGTATATCCTACTTCCATAGACTCGAGCACTAAATACAAGTAACCTGTGCAAGCGATTTAGCCATAACAAATATATACCTAAACCGAAATAGGAGTGAAACCACATGTGTGCCCACCAGCAGTCACATATGCAATCCGACATCAATAAAACAAAACATGAATTATGTGAGGCATTCCAATGAGTTTATGCACCTCAATCCGCACTCTGATTTCCCTGAACATGCCCCGAATACGTCCCATATATGTGTCAAACCCTCCCCTTAGCACCTGGGGTCATTTAAGGTTGTTTAGAATGTGTTTTAGATTCAGTTAAAAAATGGCTCATGTCATTTAACTTAATCAGTAAGAATTAAGTAGGCTCAAGATTTAAGCATGATGAAGCTTTAAGCAAACTAAAAGTAGAGTCTACTAAATGCTAATGCTTACTAAGAGTTCGAGCATACTTGAAACTTTAAGTATGCTCGTGACTTTGAGCATGATTTTCGGGTAGAATGCTCTATATGGTAAAAACTCAAAATATCATTGTTCATCTTGAAGTCTCATAGTTATACAATCCTCCCAAAATTAGTTTGAACCTCAATTTTCATTATCATGTAATAAAATGGGCTAAAACATAAGCAAAAATACCAAATCAAGTTTCCCACAAAGTTATTATTCATATTCTTCCTCATGTAGTCACTACCCAACAACAATAGTAACCTTAAAAATGATTCCCCAACAACGTATCCTTACCTATTGAGAGTTAATCTACTCTTATGAACTCTCCATACACCAACAATCATGAAGAACAACAATCTTAGAACATGCATTATCAAGATTTGGTGAAGAACATACCTATGACTTTAATGGAGTCATCACTCTTGTTCTACCTCTTTTGGATCCCGAAAATTCCAATAATTTCACTCGCAAAGTCACCAAGTCCTTCGCCTTTTTCTACTTTTTCTCCTCCTAGCACCACGTTTTCTCTCCTCTCTACTTTCTTTTTGTTAAAATGAGAGAGAAATAGGAAACTTGGAATTTAAGTAACTACAAATTATTTGAATTCTAAAGTGGGTATCTCAAGACACATCTAAGGTTAATATCTTTCCAACGCATAACCCACTACATCTCTACTAGCAACCACTTGTCATTTTTAAATGTGACACTTAGCATGCACCTAGTCTCCAATTGACATACACGAAGCATAGTACATTTCCTATTTTGCACATGATCTTTTAAATAAGAGTCCCTGCTCCTTTTCCTATAGACATATTCTTCCTTACTTTTTCCAATCATCAAGTTCTCTGTTCCATTTCCTGTAGAACTTGAGGGATTCTCTCTTCATTTATCTTTATTTCTAAAACTCTTGTAAGCATTTCTCACTTTCATTAAATTAAGTTAACTCCAACTTCTATAATGCTTTTTTCTTCCCCTCTTGCACTAAAGGTGTGTTTGATAGCAAAGAAAATGAAAAATATCATATAAAATTGTCTACTTTTTGTGTAACCATTTTTTCCATTGTTTGATAGCTTTGTAACTGCACTGAGAAAAAAAACCATATTCCCCTATTTTCCTCATTTATTTTCTTTTCTTTGAGCATGGAAAATTGAAACTCTCTCCATCTCTCTCACGAACTGATCATTTCTTCCACCCAAACAAATTTGGCATATGTTACTCTTTTGCGGATATACACTCTTTCTTTCTCTCTTCGTCTCCTGCTTCATCACCAACATCATTATCGAGTCACCCGATATCGACGATGATTTCGATGCGCACACGGATTGAACCATAAAAGAAAATTCTTCCTCGTGCAATCAAACAACTATGAGAAAATTTTCTTTATAAAACTCTCTCAAGAATATTTGCTAAAAAAAGTTTTGTTCTCATTGAAGATATTTTTTGCTATCAAACACACCCTAAGTCTTTTTTTCTTTTGCATTTGCAAGTAAGATTCACACTTCTTATAGAATATTAAGATATCTAACTTTTTTCATAATAAGTGTTATAATTTCTTGTTGCGCATCCTCTTATTCATTATCCTTATTTTCAAGTTATTGGGCTAATTTTACTGCTACCGATTCCACTGCTACTGATCCTCTTACCTCTCAGCCTCAAATCTAGCTCCCTCAACCCTCTCGCTCTCCTCCTCGGAGTCTTGGTAACCAGGTGGTGATTTTAATGCGAGCATGAAAGCTTCATCCAGGGTTTGTTGGGCACCAATGCCAAATTCCTCTTCGTCTCTCATTCTTACTCCTCTTTTTAAGCACATCTGAGTAATCAATATAGGAAATAACAATTTATCGTCCTTTCCGACATGATGGACTCCTTCAGAGTGGCGAGTATGATATCATCGATGTTGATCTCCTTGAATGTCATAATCTCATAAAGACAACCCGCTTTCTGCTTATTGATTTCGCCTTACTAAGAAGTGGGGTATAGCAATGAAACAAGAAAATGTTTCCACATTCGATTAACCTTTCTAATGTCCCTTTCTATATGTGCATCGCCACATTTTCAGCACCCATTACCTATCCTTTTTTCCTAGGACAACCAATGCATCTTCTATGGCTCTAAGTGGGTATAGGTTATAACGTCTCTCATATGATCTAGCTGGGAAATTCGGTGCAGATTTGTATGAGCTTAATTCTTTCGACCCATAAAAATTATTAATCTCACGTCTATTGAAGGGAATTAAAACCCCTCTCACCTTCATTAGCTCATCCTTAGCCATGAATTTCGCATTAGCATAAAACTCGAAAACAATCTCACTCACTCTTTTAACTTCATTCTTCTTATAGCCATGAATGTGTAGCTCCCTATTTCGGTGCCTAATGAATTTTTTCACTCTATTATCGTATTTGGCCGGCAAGTTAATTCATCTTTTACTAATGAACTCCCTACGCAAGATTTTATCATATCATTCCTTAGCCTCTTTACAAATGGAATACTTGTATTTAAAAGGTCTAGGTTCTTCATCATTATGGTCCCTATAGGTAGATGCCTCAAAGTCATTTGCTCTCATTTAGCTAACTTATTTTCTTGTTCTTGCCATATCCTTCAAATTTCAAGCAACTAACAAAATGCAACGAAAGTCGGTCTTCAAATCACTTAAAAATCAAAATTCATATAACATGGATCATGTACACCAAATAATGCAAAGATGTCAACTAAGTATCCATGGGCAATATTAATGCTCACATTCATGTAATCTTATGAAATCTACCTTATAACCTCGAATCCATAACTTCATACAATATTATCAAAAATTTCAAAATTCAAAGCATCATTGGATAAAATTGTAAATGTGCCTTAATATTGGATTAGTCTTTTGTGTAGATCATCTTTTCCAATCCAAGCCTTCTAACTTTTCTCACCAACTAGAATCTTAGCTCTCTTTGGAATCAATTTCCAAAAATCAAAGCCCTAGCTCTTCCACTTGTGCAAATCCACAATATGTTTGTATCTTCACTCTAAGTCACTAGGAATTCATTAATCTCACTTGAAAAAGATCAAATTTTGGCTCTGGAGGGGTGTATGCTTGGGGGTTTTAGTAGTGTTTAAGTGCAAGTATATAAAATGGTGTGAAAATGGGTATAAAACCATTATTTTGACCTCGGTGTTAGGCCTTATAGGCACAGCGTCGTGACAGCTTTTTCGTTGGAACCATGGCACCATCACTAGCATCCATTACCTCGTGGGTAATACCCACCACATTGAGCTATGTACTTACATCTTCACGTAAGATTTTTTGCTAATTCTCCTCTGGCTCTCCTCCGGCTTTGTGTACAAGTCACACAAAGTGTTGTAACCATGTAAAATCTAGGAAAATGTAAAAGTTAATAAATATTACCTTTGATTTTTCCATGCATATTACCTTCACCACTTTGATCTCTTTCACTCTTTTAAATGACTTTGTGAGACTTTTCCATTCCGATGAATCGTCACCCGGCGAATAGTCTTTTTTGCATAGTCAACAAAAGTTTTTGAAAGTTAGAACTAAAATTCGTTAATTGTAATTCTTAAACAAAATAACTAACTACTAATTGAAATTTAAAAACTTAAAATTTAAACCTATAGGCTACATCCCAGTAGCGCTTAATTTAACGACATTAGCCTGAGGTATTTTCACTCATTTAGTCCGAGTCTAAATCGAGAAGCTTCCTCAGTAAATAGGAGATTATGATTTCATTCATGTTCAGATGTACTTCTTCACCATCAATAATGAAAACCTTCTCAGTATCATTCCCCCCATCGATACTTATCGTGATCTTCTTTTATCTTACGTCAAAACTTGTTTTAGCCTTGTTCAAGAATGGCCACCCAAGTATCATAGATACATCATCATCCATATTATGGTTCGTGACCTCGAAACTCGCAATGAATGTGAATCTACCTAGTTTGACATGTACATTCAAAACTCTCCCTTTAATAGGTATCAAGTTACAATTTGCTACTTGCAAATTCTTCGTATCCGGGCAATTGATCTTCAAGTCTGCATGAATCTTGTTCATCAGTGGAATGACATTGATCGAGGCTCCCGTATCACATAGAACATTTTGGAACGGGTGCCTATCATTGTTTATCGGTATGCTTATTTCTTCAGGATCTCTCCTTTTGATAGGTTGAAGTCGCGTAATGAACTTGAGTTTTGGTTTCGATTTCTTTGGAAAAAACTTGATAAAATTTCCTTGTGGGGTCTTCTTAAGGAGGTCCTTCATTTTTTCTTAGTTTTCCATGATTGTTTCCCCTTCTTTTTTTCAAGGCAATGATTTGTTAATTCTTGAAACCATCAAGCTTATCTTGCCTCACCTCCGTGTTGTGCTCATACATCTCTTCTTGCTTGTAGGTTACTTGATTTTGTCTTGCTTTTTTTTTGCCATAGAGTTCATCATATGAATGACACTTACATTCTCCTTAGGATTAGTGATGGTGTTGCTAGGAAACTCTCCCTCTTTCCTTGAGTTCAAGGCTATACCAAGTTGGCCAATTTGCCTCTCTAGATTCTTGATGGATTATGATTGCTCATTATCCATCATTTGCATGGATTTCATTATTCCTTTCAACTCTCTCTCGTGCTTCTCATGGCACTTCCAATCTCTCACTTCCATGCCTTGAACATATTTCTTAGTTGACTTCAATGAAGTTATTTTCTTCACTTTTCCCCAGCTTCCCCTACTAGACTTATTGTTTGAAGCCTCGAGGTAACTTCGGTGCATTATCAGGATTTCCATAAGAAATGTTTGGGTTGTTGTTGTTATATCCTTGATAAAACTATTGATGAGCCACTCCCCTCAACCTAAAGTTGTTCCCGTAGCATCGGTTGTTCATGAAGTTGATGTCTTCATGTTCCATTTCGTGATGTATATCCATCGGCTGACCACCATGCCTTGGTGATTCATGGGTTACTGTGATACTTGTGGACCTTGGTGTCCCATTTAAAGTCTCTCCAATTGACTGCTCAAGTTTGATAGTTATGCCATAATTATCGTTTACGAGTCAATCTCATAGACGCCTACGAATTTCCTAATTGTGGAATGATTACCAGCGTTTGAATGCTGAGACATAAGATCAAGGAGATCCAATGCTCCATCTTCATCATTGGTAAGTAGAGAGCTACTTGATGCATCATCTACTAGCGTTCTTGTGCTGTTGTTCATCCTATAGTAGAGAATTTGGAGTTATGCCCATTTCACGCCTTCGTGTCCTAGACATCTTCTCTGCATCTCTTTGAGTCTTTACCAAGCCTTGCGAAGGGACTTGGTGTCTTCTTGCTTAAATTGATTAATTCAAAGTTTCTGTTCACCGACCTTCACTAGAGGAAAGAACTTGTCAAGAAATCTTTCATTGATTTTCGCCCATGAAATCATATTCCCAGCATTCAACCCTTGAAACCAGGATTTAGCTTTTCCACCCAATGAGAATGGGAAACATTGCATCCTGATTACCTCTTTCATAACTTTGGTGATGTGCACGATTTCACACTACTCCAAGAAATTCTCAACATTGAAAACCGGATTTTCATTGGATAGCTTCCTGAACAAACTACTTTGCACCATGTTGATAAGAGATTGTCTCAGCTAGAACTCGGTGGTGTTGGCTGCAAGCCTCATCAATCTATTGTATGTCTCCTTAACTTATGTCTTAAATTATTCACAAAGGCATCTCTGTCTTTGCACTCTCTCATGCACTACCAGATCACATGCGGGTTGGTTATTCTCATGGCCCTATTGTTGGTTTACAGCTTGCTCTTTAGTTATCTTGACTCCTTTCTTTTTATTTCCTTTGGTAATTCTCTCAATCTCCAGATTTTAAGGCATTATGTCCTTTTCTCCTTTTCTACACATGCGCTAAGTATCCGTGAAAAGAAAACACAAAAAGATCAAGTGCAGAAAGTCAAACTAAAACTCAAGCATATATTTTTTATTATTTTTATTTTTATGAACTAAAAATTAAAGTACTAAAAGTAAAAGTTATCAACTATTCAAACTAACTAACTAAACCTAATGGCTACCCTTTCCCTGACAACAGTGCCAAAAAACTTGGTGTACATGCCACAAGTATAACAACTTGCTAGTAGTAATAGTGAAATCAACTTAAGTTAATCATGGATATTGTCCTTAGGGAACTATTTTTTGCACTAGTTATATATTACCTACTTAACTTGAATTATTGCTAAGGGATTCTCTTTTAGTTGATTTTATATCTAAACTAAACTATTCTAGCAAATCACTTCAAACTTTAGTTGAACTCTTACATTAAAGATATCTTACTTAACAACTTCACCTAGGTAATTTAATATTATGCTTCATATTTATGTTTACATCTCAGTATGTTGTGGGCAACGTCTAATTAGAATAGACATTTTCTTCAAATCCACATCAATCCATTGTCATAACAGAGAAGATTTTAATGTGCAAACTAAAACTCTACCTATAGTTGTGAATAACATAAGCTCCACATTGTTTTAATTCTCAAATCATTGTATTCATAACCAACTAACTTTGCTATTCACATCTCCTTAATCAACAACTATCTCTCAATGTTTTGTATTTTATGATTATATCGTTTATATCCAGATTAAAAGCTTCAATGGCCGATATAAATCCTAAAGCCTAAGTTCGTGATCAAGACGTCTAAAGCATTATGCTCGGAATCAATACAAATTCCAACCATTAAAATTTTACTATCACTTTTTATTCCTATTTCAAACCATAACATTCATACTATATAATCTATTGATCCTTAAGATAAATCGACTACTCACACTTCATTGAAACGCACACATCACAATTCAATATGTAAATCATTGCAAAACATAGATTAATACAAACATTACTATGAATTAATCAATGAAACCAAATATTAATTGCAAATATGGAGTCTTCAATGTTTCTCTTACAAAAGCTTCTTAATACTCAAACTCAATGCTAAACTACTCTAATGGAGGCTAATCTCCTTCTATGTGGTTGGCTCTCCATTTTTTACCATGTTCTAATACCTATTTATACTCCTTAATAACCATTAAAAACCCTAAATTACAACTTACCCAAATTTAAGCTTCACTTTCTAATTTCTGTTTGGTTGGTGTTGTCGCTAATCTCAATGGCATCATGCATTATAAGCCATGGTACCTCCATTTACGCCATAGCTTCATTGTATCTTTTTGAGCTCATGGAGCCTCGGCGTCGTCCTTTATGTGTCACGGCATTGTCCCTTATGTGCCACAGTACTGCAACTCGCGTCGGACCATTAGAGTTGGTTTTTCTTCATTTTTTCTTCTTTCCCACACCGTCATTCATCCCTACGCCATGCCTTGTCTTCCCACATCGTCAATACATGCTCCCATGGTGCCAACTCTAATTTTGTGGGGTTTTACTCCATTTTCTCTCATTTTTCTTTGATTTCTTCTAATACACCTTAATTCCCTAAAAATGCAACAATACCATAAATTAGCACTCAATAGAGGATATTTATACTAAATATACTACTAAACTAACCCCATATATACATATAAATAATCACTTATCTGGAGTGCAAAAAGTTTTTGTGCTCCCCTCCCCTTCCTCTCAGTTCGTTCATCTTTTTTTATTTTTTTCTTTAGTATTCGATCAAATATCAAATCTAAAAAGAATGCTCCTCTAATTTGAAAAGATATTTGAGAGATTAGATAAAATGTATTTACTTTTAAATCTAAAACTCCATTATTTAGTAAATCAAAACTATAAATGAAGTTTAGAGTCTTTACTCAGAGTCTACACTTCGGAATAGAATGGTTCTTCTCTCCCCGTGCTCTCTCCTTGGATCTCCTTTTCTTTCAATCTAGCAAACATTCTCGCACGTACCCAACCCATATTCTTTTTAATTTGCTAGTGGAATCAGTTCTGGTCTTTAAAATCTTCTAACTTTTTAATCAATCAAAATCTACATCCAATCTTTCCATACATAAATAATATGTGTGTATAATCTCTCTCCACCATTATTAAAGTCAAATATAGATTCAAAAATTACTTCAATTATTAAATCAATCATTGGTTTCCAAATACCCATATTTCCTTAATTGTTACATGAGATTGATTAACTAGAAACCTTAGCCACATCTTTTCTCCAAATTTTGAATTTTCATTAAATAAGTGCATGCATTTTGGGGCCACACATGTGAGAGTAGATTCTAGTACATATCTAACACATCATACATGCAAATAGGGTATATGTTACTAATTTAAAAATTAGGTTCGTCACACATAGCCCTCAGTAAATCCTTCATGGCGATCATCCTCCTCTCCATATCCTTCATTCCTTAACTCTTTGGCCAACTCCACTGTTGGCGTTGTTGTTGCTGCTTGATCCTTTGTTGTTTTGGCTAACAACTCGGCAATAAGTCTATCCCCCTCGGACCTTTCTCTCTCTCTCTCTCAACCTTAAAGTCCTTGTATCTAGTATGTGGTCTCAAAATTAACATAAACTCCTTAACTATGACTTGATCCCTATTTTATTTATAAAACTAAGGTCGATTACCCATTGACACCATTAATGTGAATGCTAGAAAAACACATTGGCTGATATATTATCTAGCTAATCAATTAATGCCCAATAGTTCCATCTGAACTCTAATGAGTATGTAATCCACACAACCTATCGAATTGAGCAAGTGTTATATATAGGCCAGGAAGGGAACCCATCTCCTATAAACTTATTCTCAAAACTAGGAGTTATAGTCGTGGTCACATTACACACCATTTTTCATTTATTAAAAATCATCACTATGTACATAGTCCCCCATTTTAGTCCAATATCTACATGAACTACATATACTGGAATAGTCATGCAATATTGATTAATAAGCGAATCCATACTTACCTTGGTCTAGGTTTCTGTTCAAAACTCCTAACTCTCCAGGTCACTAACTTTTTCCTGGGGATCCAATACCTATCATAGACCATTCATAATCATTTAGGTTCAATACACTCTAATTAGAACCCATAGTCCAGTCCTTAAGTCCTCCAAAAATCCTCATCAAATCACAACATTGTTTTATTTTTAGGTTGGGAGCGTGCTCCTAAATGGGCGGGCCACGCTCCAACAGCTGTGTTCATCACATTTGATGAAAAGGTGCGCTCCTCTGCTAGGTGGAGCGTGCTCCACCCTGTGATGTCTCGACAGAAAATAGAGCAGCGGCCACTGTTTCATCCATAAATCACTCAAACAACAGTATAAACACCTAAAATTCATCATGGAGAACCTCTAGTGAGGTAACAAATCATATTCGATGATCAAACAACGTAATTCACAGACATTTAACCATCACTGCTGAATTGAACTTCAACTAACACAAAAACAAATCATATCAAAGTGATTATCTATAAATTTTAATCTTTTTAAGCTCTTTATTCCTTGCCAAAACCACTCCCTGAGCACTTTTCTTTAATTAGAAATCAAACCTAACCCTCTCCCTCTCTCGGTTGATTGATCAAAATCAAGAGGATAAATATGAGTTTTAAGTTTAAATATATGGATTTTTCTCAAGATACGCATCGCGTTATCTCAAGACTGATCAAGTGATTGATGCATTAAAGTGACATTTTTTAAAGCGACACGAACCTTGACAACATCAAGCACTTACGATCCACTCGAGATGATCAAATGATCCATATAATTCATTTATTCTCATATTTTCTAATATACATATCTTTATATATCTAAAATATATAAATATATATATATATATATCTTGTGTATTTTCTCACCAATAAATTCACTAGACATGACTACGAATATACTCGGGTGTGCACATTCACAACCCCCTTGTCACACTTGGTGTACCAGCAATTCATTATTTATTATGAGTTTTCTCAATTAAAGGCTTCTACATAGTTTTTATTATACTACGACCTATACATAAGTATATTAAAGAAACCAAACAAACACAATTCAGCATGCAAACACATGCACACGCTAGTCGAGGTACGCCGGACTTAATCACTAGCCCAACTCGGGTTAATTAAGATTTGGATTAGTGATAATCACTTGCTTAAGGTAATAGTTCATTACACTACAAGTTTAGCAAACTGCTCAAAGGACCTTCATTTCCCAACATAAGTATTATTGCTCCTTAGTAAAAAGGTTTGGACTGGATAAAGCTTGCCATCTTAGAACTCCATTGGGAACAAATGAAAAATCTTTAAAGATGAACAGGGAAAACCTGTTGACTGCTATCTATACAAAAGTATGATTGGATGTCTATTATATCTCATGGCCAGTAAACCAGACATTACATTCAGTGTGGGTGTGTGTGCAAGATATCATGCTACTCTAAAAGAATCATACCTCACTGTTGTAAAACACATCATATGATATATAGCAGGACCATCTCGCCTTAGTCTTTAGTGTTTCTTTAATGCTAAATTTTCTTTGGTTGGATACAGTGACGCGGATTGGGCAGGTAGTGCGGAAGATAGAAAAAGTAGGAAGATGTTTCTTTATTGGTACCAATATGGTATCTTGGTTTAGCAAGAAATAGAACTTTATCTCCCTTTCCACAGTTGAAACTTAATACATTGATGTGGGAAGTTTTTGTACTCAATTAATATGGATTCATCAAATGTTACAAGATTACAACATCTATTTGCAACATCTAACAGTTTTATGTGACAACAAGAATGCCACTAACGTATCTAAGAATCATGTTCCGCATTCAAGGACTAAACACATCCATCTTAAGTATTATTTCATCTCTGATCTTGTTGAGAAGAGGGTTATAGAGATTCAATATGTCATAAATGAGATGCAATTAGCTGACATTTCTTTATGACACTTGAGGATAATAGGTTCGAGATGTTAAGGGGAAAAACTAGGTTATGTTTAAGCCCTGTGTAATAGACATTTAGATACTCCCCAATATGTTTTAATGACATGTATTTTGGTTATCGTAATTTAAAAAATTAATAACAATAATAATAATAATAATAACAATAAGGAGGAGTATGTTCATGGGATTGTTATCGTTGTAATTAGTAGCTTTAAACAGAAGATATTTCATTGATCTAAGTGTTTTGATCATTATAAGATATTTTATTTTTATTTTTAGGGTTTATCTTAATGACACGTTAGGTTGGTGAGAGATTTAAGGGGTAGTTGGCATCTTAAGTGCTCTTATGATTATCCAATTTGAAAATTGCTCTCTTTTCCTACTATTATTGGGATTCTCTAGCCCCTAATAGACACAATCCTTATTGAAGTAGTTTTTTGGGGTTTTTTTTTCTTCTTGATCAGCAAAGTTCCATCAACCAATTCATCATGGTTATAGTAAGAGGATCCAAGAATACTGCAGTAATACCAAAGCTTTCATCATTGAGACCACCTCCGAAAGGCAGAAAAACTAAGGCAACAAAGAAGACGGTTGGAGTCCTGAACTGAACTCCTCTAATGGCCATACCACCATCAATGCCATAGAAAAGGGGGTCGGCATCTTTTTCAGATGTTCTTCCATAAATCATCGTCAACCGACCACCAAGAGTACCAAATTTGGAAGATCGAGTGTCTACTTCATCCTTTGAGCTAGACAATGCATTAAACTATGAGGTTCATACTACTGATGTTGTTGTACGAGAGACAAAGTCATTGCATACACCATCTGAACCTGATCAAATGGGTGAAGAGCCAACTATTGAAGGAACAATCGAGATGCAATAGGCGACTAACCTTGGTACAACCGGCCCTCCAATAACGGTAGAGAGATTATGGAGATAAAGCTTCTGAACAAGCGAATCCAACTAAACTGATTGCTGAAGAGAGGGATTCCATTATCGCTGAAATTTCCCAAGAAGTTAGTGCTGAGGAACAACTAGATCTTCTAACTAAAAATGCAGATCCTTTTCCTGATGATACTACTGAACATTAAGAGACTCAACCTCTTAAGGAATCCATTCCTCGAACTAATGAACAACAACCTAAAAGTATTGAATAGCAAGAAGAAGTTTAACCTAAGCCTAATGACACTCCATCAATACTAGACCAGATGTTGATGTCTGATCTGAGGATATGCACGATCTTGTGACTCTTGCCAAAAGATTTAAGGGTAAAGACCAATTATTGGAAAAATCTTAAAGAAAATGAATGATCCTATAAATTATGCACCCACCAGCTCTGTTACACTAACAAAGAATTTTAGCCCTATTGCAACACCTCTTTACAGTTCCGGTTCAGTGTCTAAAGATGTTGGTGATATGGAAAGGTCAAGCTCTAACTCTGATAATCGAGTGGTTCTAAAGGAAGGAAAGCACAAAGGAATGACTCGACAGTTCTATGATTTTGAAGCCCAAAGAAGGTTTGATGATGTTCGACTGATGAAGTTTCACCTAGAGAAGTATCTTCACAAGGATATTTATGTCAAGGAAGATTTAGTAAAGTTTCTGACCTTAAGATCTTTACTAAAAGTTTTTAACTTTCCTAACTAAGTCCAATAAGAGCTTAGTTAGAGAATTTTATGCCAACTTGAGGGTAGCTGTGAGTAATCCTTTTTCACCTTTTTACTATTAAGTATATGTTATAAAACATATCTATCAGTTCTCTCATGAGATGGAGATTAACTAGGTTTTGGGATGTGAGGTTATCAATGGTGGTGATAGATATCCAGTCTCTTTTATAACTGAGAGTAATATGCCAACCCCGATCAAAACTATCACAAGAGGAGTAGTTAGATCAAAGGGAAAAAAGGAAGAGAGAAAACAAATAAAGGACTTGAATGCTCTATACTTTTCTATGTGCACTCACCTGACCTACAATGTCCTACAAATCAAGCATAAAAGTATTTTGTAAAAGAAATGGGAATACTGCTCTATGCCATAGGACAAGGAGTGCCATGTGATTTGGGGGAGATAATATTTAGGGCCATTATTGACATGATAATGCTTGGAAATCAGTTTTAATATCTTTTTTTTCCTTGCTTAATAATCGAATTACGAATCTTTCAAAATGTTAAGATAGATAGACAGGATCATTGGACTTCTGCACAAGTAAGAATGATCTCTTCCAAGGTCACGAAGTACAATTCCACCCATGCAAATAACCTTCCTGTCAATGAAGAATTGGCCAATACACCTCCTTAGTCGATGCAACATGATTTGTTCCCTAGTGCAACGCATGATAGTGAAGCTGGACCACCAGAACTTCAAAAGAAAAAGAATAAGAAGTAGGCCAAGGCAATTGATGTTCCTACCTAAATCTGGTTAGACTTAGTAATGTTGGAGATGATCCTATCAATCCCAAAGAAGCACATGAGGAGGAACTACTTGAAGCCATTCAAGCATTGCCAAATCATCTGTTTCAATCCCTGTTCACCTTTGTTCAAACTCTAGGCCCTCATCTTTAGTGAGGGTCTAGTATGTCTTTCCTTTATCTTATTTTTTCATTATGATCTCACAAAGAGGGAGAATATGTGACTAAGGAAGATTATTGGAGAATGGAGAGTATGGCTCCTGGAGTTTATTTCTGGTTATCTTAATTTGATAGTTGGTTACTTGGTTACTTTGATTCTAGTTTTATTTTAGGAAGACAACTTTTATCTGTGGATCCGTAATAATTTTTGTTGCTTAACTTTGATTTTGACTTTGATGAAATTCTAATGAAGTATGTATGTTACAACACCTTGTTACAACTGAAGATAGAAGCTAAGATGTTGAACTTAAGTAGGTGACAAGTGATGATCAGCAGTACATATATTTTTACTTTCATATATTCTTTTGACTCTATGGGTAACTATAATTGACTTATATTGATTGTGGTCTGAGGATTTTTGGATGCCGCTTTGAAATATCCTTCACTATTATCTTTATTTGGTGATTTTACTTTTTCACCATATATGCTCCATCAGTCATTTACCACAGTTGTGACAACATAATGACAAAGGGGGAGATTGTTAATTTCATTATCCTTAATGTCATCATTCGATTGATTGTCATTTTGTTGTGTTACGTAAATGACTTGTTTATGATATGTTTCACGTGCTAATGAAACCATCAAGAGATCAGTTATGAAGTTGTGATCTCCAAATTAGTTTTTGGGACTTATCCGTGAATTTGTTGAGAATGGATAAGGATAAAGCAGTTGCAATAAGGACATTTCCTATTACAACAAGGTCTCTAAATCTAACAGTTGTGGATATGATCTTATCTACGACACAAGAAGATATTCTGATAACATATATGATTTGAGACACAGACCAAATGAATGTTGTGATAAAACATGGTTTGTTTTTGAAGACGAAGACGGATCAAGGATCAGTTGAGAGAGTTGAGATCAAGTGTCTACATTTGTCTATTTGTATTCCAAAGTTGGTGGAGTATGAAACTTATCTACGTTGTATTTCATTGAATGTGTTGTTTACTTCATCTTTGAGTTGTAATCACCAAGGGGATTTGGGTATTCCGGATGGGGAGCCTCACCATGCAATTATCAGGAGACTTGTGTAAAGTCTATAGGAGGAGTGAAGGAGATAAAAAGAGGAGCTCAATGAGGGATTCACGTAAGTAGTCATGTATCCATTGTTAATTACTTAGTGGATTTTATGTCTGTGATGGCCCCGGCCTAGACCTACGTGAGCCCCAGTCAACCCGTGCAAGGTCAGGGCAAGCCCAGTTAGCCTTTTTATTCCATTTTATCGTTAGTTTGATGTTTTAATATTAAGTTATTAATTTTGCAAGTATTAATTTTTAAGCAGTGGAAAGAAAATAAATGAAGCAATTTAAATCAGTCCAAAACACGTAAAATGGGACAACCTATATGTGGAGCCATGTAACATATACCATGTATAAGTACGGTGGCAAAAATGTGCATATACATGTACTAAAGTGTCGCGCAGCACCAATATCCCAAAATTCTACAAAACATCAAAATAGATAAATATAATACAAAAACCTACAATATCACAAAAGTATGAGCCGCTCCGAAAGTCTTTAAAGGTAGTTGCCAATTAATGGCTTTTTGCCCTTGTTAGACGAGAGGCCTGCAATTGTCGCCGTGAAAGGAGACAATTCCAGTGAGTAAATCCAGAGAAGTCTTAATAGTACTTGAAGAATTAAATAAATAGTCGATAAATCATGAGGGAATATAAAAGAACAGGAAATAAAGTAAGTGCATGATAAATAGACTGGAAATAAAAGCAATGAAGGGATATTGTCATAGAAAAAAAAAAATAAGTCAAGTGGTCTCAAATCCATCGAGTTGCGACTATAATCCCACAAGCTCGACTTCCTAGAATCGCGGTAGCGTCAACATATTCAAGATTTTCGTGAACGTAGGGGTATCAACGGCGCCTCGACTACCTCACTTCCCATCCACGACCAAAGTCGAATAATATAATGTATGTTTCAGATTGCGAGTCGGTCTCCATACCCAAGAGATTACCTTCTTGACACAATTAGCCCTCATACGCTCTAAGTAGGAGTGGAACTACATGAATAGGCACAGTTAATGAAATAAAATTCAAGAAGTAGAAGAGAACTACTGATAATGCTCCTACTTGTTTACTTACAAATAACCATATGAATCACCTAGTCATGTAGGTCGCTCGATATACTCAAAGTCCGTACTATTATCCGCATTTGGCGAGTTCGAATTCCTTAAATTATTTCACAATTTTTATTAGACTTGATCAGGTTTTTTATTCGTACTTTATTTTAATTATGCACGCATTGCGAGGTTTATCTCGATGCGAATCACCTTAGAAATACTTTTCGATTGTTGCACATATCTTGAGACAAAATTTAAATTATTGTACCTACGATTGGACCCTAACATCGATTTGACGAGTGTCTCATCAATACTTTAGGTCTGCAATTTCGGTCAAAAAACCTAATTTAAACATTAATTTATTTGGTTCTATTTGCTTTCCGTTTAACTTAATTTCTAAAAATATTAAATTTCTCGAGTTACGGTCGCATTAGCCGCATCTTGGGTAGGACCGTGTTGGTTGAATTTCGGTTCGACCAATTCTCTCAAATTTGGTCTTTATTCTTTTTCTTCATAATCAATTGATTATTATTTTATTTTATCGATTAAATGTATATAAAGTATACTATATATTAATGTGTATCATATATATATATATATATATATATATATATATATATATAAAGCACGCATCTTGAGGCAATCTCCAGATGTGTGTGCACACGTCTCAAGGCAATTTTATGCCTCAAATCTTTTTACAAATCCTGAGATACATACATCATGCACACATCTTAAAGCACACACATACATACACTAAGCCCACCCCAAAAACACTACTCACATCATCTTCTTCATCAAAAACACCAAAACAACACAAACTACTTACCTTGGTGGTGGAGAGAGTCCTCGACAACAACGACCGTTAGAGCATAAAGAGGCTGAGAGGGTGGTGGTGAGGTCGTGTAAGTAAGGAGGGAGAGTGAGTGTGGGGAGGCCGAACGAGTTGCGAGGATGGTGAGGTTGAGATCGATTAAGTGAAAGAGGTGGGGGAGGTGTGCTTCTCAAGTAGAGAGAGGAAGAGATTTTGCTTGGGTGAGGAGAGAGAAAGGTATGAAAAAAAAAAGAGAGAGAGAGAGAGAGAGAGAGAAGAAAATTTGAGGTTATTTTGAGGAGTGAAAGATAGAAAGGGAGTGATTGCTTAGGAGAGAAGAGAGAGTGTGTGAGGTGTCAAAAAAGTAGAGGTGGAGTGTAGATATTTTGTTTTACTTCTATTTTGAGTTGTATGAGTGATGCGTCATCATTCCATTAGTCCACATCAAACTTAATCAACGCCAAGTTGTATTATATCTCTCCCATATAAATTACTACGCCATAATTTTTAAACCCCTTATTATGTTAATTAATCATTTTATCAAGACTATATGACACATTTAAACTTAATTAAAAGCTATAACTTTATAAACTCTAGTGCACATTAATTTAATTCATTTATATAGTCATTTATATAGTATCCCAACCATATAGCTAATTTATTGTGTCACACTACAATAATTCGACCTTGATATCCAATGTTTGACCGAGTGTTCCATGTAGGATTAGGTCAAAGATCAAAATCTTCAAATTAGCATGTAACTAAGATTTTGAGTTTTTCAGGCTGTTACAGTCTTCCAACTAATAAGAATTTGCCCTTGAAATTGAGTAAACTGGGACGAAAACTTACAATCATCAAAATGGTCAGATAATTGATTGTATACTAATCTATTCTTGTAGGTTCGTCCAAACGAAATCAATGGACTTAGATACTTTCGCAATTACGGGCATGCAACGACTTCAAGATAGCTTAGAGTTTTTTCATCGATTTAAGAACTCTACAAAGTCATTTCAGAGAGTTTGCCTTCTCAAATAAATTGCATTCATATAGAATCACATCATATGGTTCGATTTCTTAATCCATCAAACTGCAGGTTTCAAGTACATTTTGACTTCCATTTTAAGTTGTGGACCTAGCCAAATTACTTCAAACATCATGAGAATAAGTAAATCAACTATAGCAGCCGAGGCCACCTCTAATAGTGAAACTATTCCATCATGAAAGGTGAACTTGGCTAATTTAATAATGACAGCTTAATGTGGTCGCATGGTGTTGACAATCGCAATATAATGCCCCAAGCAAATATAAACAACATTTCGAACCATCGCTACACGCATAATCCGTAAGAAAATCAAAATCATACAATTTATACGATCGTACGGCGCCTTCAAATCTGGCTATGCAAAAAAATGAACTCTCTCTGGCCTATGACTGAGCCTGTCTAATAGCGGACACCTATCCCTGAAGTGCCCTAGCAATCTGCACTTGAAACAAACCCTCTGCGGTCCTGGTCCTAGAGGAATCGACCTTTGTGTTTGTCATTGCCCGTATATATGTCCATGATTTCCACTTTTTGTGCTCTTGTATCTGCCCTCTGTACCATGCTGCTAGTGTGGTACTAATTGAGCCATCTGAGGTGGTTGACTTGCCTGACTCAATGCTGGATGAGGTGGAACTACCGTACGTGCTAGCTATCCAGGTGATGCCACTGACCCTACACTATGAGTCCTTAAGTCTCTCAGCATAAAATGTGTGTTCCTTTTACTCTTCCTGTCTAATTCAGATATGAGCCCTGATTGTGCCTCTACTAATGTAGTATTGTCTTGTTCTTGGTGTATACTTAGATAAGTCTCTCTAGCCAGACTCCACTCATAAGTTCTCTGTAAAGTACCCGATTTGGTGGTAACCATCGTGCCTCCAATTTCACGAAGGAGACCTTCCATGAAATAATGTGTTTGATCTACATCGGTGTCTGCTATACCATTGGTGTAAGGTAATAGCTATAAATATCTACATATGTGCTACATCACACTCTCGCCAGAGAACTGCCTCAAATTCAGAAACTTAGACCTTTTTCATCTCATAAATGAAAATGAAAAATACTTCAAAATGAATTGTCTCTTGAACTTTGCCCAATCCTTGGGTGCACCTCTAGTTGCTACTATGTTACGCCACCAGTCATCTGCCTCCCCAAACAATAACTCTGAAAATATGGTCACTCTCATATGCTTCGCAGTAGCTAAAACGTTATGGATCTTCTCATTACTCTTCATAAATTTCTCTGTTGTCTTAAGATCGGTGCCTTATCTCTGAAACTCGCATGATTGCCTAGCCTCGGTTGTCGCCTTAATACTTGTGTCTATAGGTAGAGGTGGCACTACCTCTACTGATAACGATACTAATGTTGCCGGCATACTAGAAGTCGCAGGCCTGAACAATGGGCATGTTCACATCCTGAGCAAGGGACACTGTCGATGAAGACAGTGGTGATGAAAGTGTAGTATGTGCCCTCAGTATCTTAAGTATCTCCTTAACCCGACATATGTGCGATATGGCTTGTTGGGAAACCTCATCGAATATCATGGCTCCTACATATTGTGGATCAAGATCTCCGCTCTCGTTACCGGTCTCCATCTGATCGACCATCTCGGCTTGCAATGTAGATTATGAGTTCTAAATCAGCACTATAACTACCAGCATATAATATATTACAATCAACAATTAACAAGTATAGTTTAAATTAATTATCTCCCAACTCACCTTACTTCCCAACTAAGACTCTAAGTCAAGATCATAGGGGTCTCCGCACTAAGTTCGTTGTCGTCCTAACTCTAAAGCCATGTTCGTACTTTAGTTGAATTATGGTCTTAACAAAAGTTTATGTATCAACCTTGCACTCTGATACCAACTGTGACGGCCCCAATCCCCACAAACTAGGCCCCGCTTGGCCTAGACCTACATAGACCCCCGGCCAACCCGAGCAAGGTCAACGCAAGCCTAGTTAGCCTTCTTATACCATTTTATCATTAGTTTCATGTTTTAATATTGAGTTATTGATTTTGCAAGATTTTTTAATATGGAGAGAAAATAAATTAAGCAATTTAGATAACTCTAAAACACATAAAATGAGACAACCTATGTGTGGAACCCTGTAATATATATCATGTATAAGTACGATGGCAAAAATGAGCATATACATGTATCAAAGTGTCGCGCACCCCAATATCCCAAAATTTTACAAAACATCAAAATAGATAAATATAATACAAGAACTTATAATAATGCAAAAGTATGAGCCATTTCGAGTGTCCTCAAAGGTAGTGACAGTGAGTGCAAGCGTATGACAATTATCAAAGTGGCACCAACTCCTATTGGTGTTGGGTATATCGTATCACAAGGATGGTTAAAAACTAATGTTTAATATAACTAAGGAATAAAGTTAAGTACATTTATTTTGGGTTTGTAAATGAAAGTAAATAACTAAATTAATCTAACTATTAGCAAGTAATTAAAAGGCCTTAAGCTATAAAGAGAGGTCCCAGGGAGTTTAATTCACCCAAATTGAATCCCTTCGATCCAATGCAACTATAATGTCTCCCAATTCATATGATGATAGGCGAGTTTCTTAATTTTCACTCCATCTCAAGGTCTCGGTGATATGTATTCTAGCGTCTCACTCGCACTCTGTCGGTCGGCAGGAATAGCATAAATGAGAAACTGCTTTTAACATCAAATTCATTTGCCTCCCTAGTTAATAACCATCAGTCGATGCACAATATGTTCAAATGTTTTGTTTTCCTAAGACTTTCAAACCCTAAGTTCTACACCTACTTGATCAAGGTAAGTATAGCATAGCACACAAGAATACACAAATCAACACATTGAATTAAAAGAACAAACACAATCATATGAAAACCACAAGGAATACAACTTAGGGTCCAAAGACCATAAAACAAAAGGGATTACCCCATAAGTTGGTTCAATTCAACACAAAACATGATGGAAAAGCAAGAAAACATGAATTCAAACCTCAAGTTGAAAGGAAATACAAGATATACAACATAATATTCAAGTCTCCATAAGTTTCTTCTCAAGTTCTCCCATGCAAAAGCTCCTTTCTTTTATCTCTCACACCCATATAAATAGTCTAAGGGTATTTTAGTCCAACAAAATGGGCATAAAACACTAAAAAAATGTCCAAAAATGACCCCAGCTTGATGGTGGCGCAAAGGTGGGCACTACAGCACCATGCTCAGCGTTGCTTACTGATGATATGGCTCGACTGGTGCCATGACGCCAAAATAGGCGCTATGGTGGGCGCCACGTCACTCAAGTCTAGCGCCATGGCACCAGGGTTGGCGCCCATATGAGAGTACATCACGGGCCTAGCGCTGTGGCGCCATGGCGCCGGTCCAACAAAGAGGGAAAATTGTGGCTAGGGAGTGAGGCACCACAGCGCCAGGTAGGGCGCTTTGGTGGGCGCCACAGCTCCAGGTGGGGCATTGTGGTGCCAGAAACAGCAGTACACTTTTTTATTCTTTTTCTTCTATTGTTTTCCAGCCTCGCTCCACCTAATTTTGCTTCACCCGATCTATCGTTCAGTCACGTTGTCCCTTGAACCCAATACACCTAAAAATGCACTAAATAAGTCTCTAATTATCGTTTATTTTCCTATATTATTAATCAAATCCTACTTAACATACTTAAAATCAAGCTACGCAACACACCCCTTAAACTTGAGATTTTCCTAGTCCTGAGAAAAGAATTACACACCAAGAGATGCAATTTATTTTAAACTAACAACCTAAACGTAAAAAGCGTTGATCCATAGTTTGAAAACATCAAGCATATGCAAACACAATTTATTTTCAAATCTCGCCATTCTAATTTCTTACCCTTAGTGGCATCTTTCAATCTCATATTCAAACTAAATATTGACTCAACCCAAAGATTTTCAATTGCCTACGAACCTAGTCTTTCAACATAACCTTTACGAGATCTCACTTTCAACAACCCAAGTGCAGTTTTGAAACTCTAGCCGCCACTACTCAAGATAGTTCACTAAAAGGATTTCAAACCTCAATAATTATTCATTTAAAGCATCAACTTTCTTGAGATTCCATAAGATTATTTTTTGTTCCAATCCCCACGATCATCGAACTTAAAAGACCAAGAATCCTTAGGTCTTTGATAGGTCCTAATGGGGCCACGACTTGGTATATCAAAAAGCAGATTTTTAAGCTCAAACTAAGTTAGATAGAGTTCGAAAACTCTTTCCTTGCATACATAGAGCACTCAAAAAGAATAAACTCTCAAAAATACAAATTTTCACGTTCACTTAGGAGTTCACTCATAACCATTCTTTTTCATCACACTAGTCCATATTTTTCTTTTTCTTTAGACTTTATTTGGTGGATTTATTCATTTTTTCTCTTGACATCCCCTTTTTATGGGTTGATTTCATCTTTCACTCAAAATTTACATGCTTTTTCCATCATGGATAAAGGTTGCTCATCAATCTAACTTTTAGGTCGTCTAAGGCTTTTTTTAATATCAAGACAATAAGGGGTGCCAAAAATTCATGATAAGCAAGGCTTAATCGGATAACTAGTGATTTAATGTAAGGGAGGGAGATATAGGATATTATGTAAAAATTCAAACATGGCATAACTCCTCTCCTCTATCCTTTAAGTTCAGAATTCATCGCCTCAAATCCTCATTAAAGCCCACCCACTTTTAGTGTATCTCGTTTTTGCATTGGCATAAGTCATTCCCTATACCAAGCATCCGGAGAAACCCCGATCTAGCTAAGATAAACACTTAGGCATGTGCCCTTTACTGTTTCCCAAGTAACTCGTCTCATTGGTTTGATAAAAGAAATGTACCATGGACTATCAGCCATATATGAAAAGAATCAAAAGAATTTTCTAACTAACATGCAAATGCTTTCAAAATAATTGGCGCTTCCACCACCCAACTTCCCCAGAAATAAAAATAGGCATTATGCACCCCCAAACTTAAGATGTTCATTGTCCTCAATAAACGGAATCATAAGCAAAAAGGAGGACAAGAACATGCATCAAGATATAGTCATTTACAACAATCATAAAAATGGAGAAATAAAATATATTAAAAAGTTTTGAAAGCAAATACTCCCCTGATTAGTATTAATGCCTTTTAAGTTTCTCTTCATCGTGTCATCCTTCCTTTAGTATTCCCCAAAACTTGGATCTCATCCACATTTTTTTGGACTTGGTGGTCTCGTGTGGTATACCTATTCGATAAGAAAATCACTTGGCAATTAATATTAAACCTAAAATAGCATTAAAACAAGTATTAACCACGTAATCAAACCGATTCATTTTTTTAATTCAAGCAAATGCGACAAAATTAGAATTAAAATATAAACAAATGAACTCCGGATTGCCTCCCAGTAGCTCTATGTTTTTCTTCCTCAGCCCGACGCCTGTGAAGGTCAAGTAAGAGTGATTAAAGTGTCACTCTTCTCAAGCAGACCATAAAACCGCTCAGTTTCTCTATAGACACCATCAATACATGTCTCTTGCTATTTTGGATCTCCACCTGTCATTGCTTGCCAATTTTCCATATTTTCAAAGCTCCCTTCCGTTTAGGTCTCAAACCCGCTTGCAAAGTCTTCAATTTGCGCTTGGAGAGAACGACCAAATGTCCATTCTGAAACAAATCACGCTACCTCTCTGATTTACAGCAATGTATAGGCTTTTCAAATGTATGGCCTGTACGCAAAATTATAGGTGAGTCTTTCATGGAATTCTCTTGAACCTGTTCTTGAACGGAGGAGTTCTCTTGCACTTATATCTTATGAGCAAAATTGGAGCTAATTTGCTCGACGCTGGATCTCTACTCCTTAGCTTTCTTACTTAACTTCTCTTGCAATATTTTATATTCAAGTGCATTTTCTTTCATTTCTTTACCCGGGAAGATAGTGTTGATCTCTTTGATAGTATGGCATGGTTGTGAAATTGTCGTACATTGAAAATCATTACGAGCACTCAACACACAACTCTTTGCCCACAATGTAATTTCTCCACTTTCAACATCAATGAGAGCTCGAGCAGTCGCCAAAAATGGTCTTCTAAGTTTCAGTGGCATATTTTCTCCTTTTTCAAAATCTAACACCGTGAAATCACAAAGGAACATAAACTAATCAATCTTGACAAGTACATCTTCCGTTATACCCTTTGATTTAGACATCGAACCATCGCAAAGTGCACAGTAAACTCAGTTGTCCCGCCCCAAGTCACATAAAGCCTTCTCAGATTGTAATGGGCCAATAGAACATAAGAGCCGATAACTTCTTGGAACCTCCACTTTCTTTGGAAGCTATGTTTGGAGTGCAGAACCAAATGCTTCTACCGCATGCATTGTCTTGACTTCATCAAACTTCTCTTTCTTTTTCTCAGTTTGGAATATTACTTGTGGCTCAATTTCTTCATTCCTAGCCTCCACTGTTACAACATAACATTGATCATGAGCCTTGACATTTGTGGCCTTCCTTAGACCCACTAATTTATCACTAAGAAAATGCTCATCTAGATGAGAATTCAACGTAACAGTTAATTGTTCTATCTACAGCTCTAGATTCTCGATTATCTTATTCTTTTCATCTTCTATGTTCTTTAGAGTTTGCTTGAAGATATTAATCTCCTTCTCATTTTTCTCATGACATTCTACATTAGTAGAATATGTCCTCCCAATTAATGACTTGATTGACTTGAACGTAGCCTCATCATCATTTTGTTGCCCTTGTTGAGAGTAAATGAAGGCTTGATGATCTCTCGCATTCTCTTGACATGTATAGGAGAGGTTTAGGTAATTATGAACCCCTTGATGATATGAATCTTAAAAAGTCGCATTAGGTTGAAAATTATATCCTTGATTCATAAATTGGACTTGCTCCATTCCACCATATAATCGCCCTCCATAGCATCCCGACATTGCTTTAGGTTGCCTTGATGAAGGTTGACTCCATGTATTTGCTTGAAACTTTTCAACTTGAGTTGTCGGATTTGCAAGTTGTGTCATAACAGCCATAGTCCAATTTCCTTCAAACATTCCGCCAATTTGTGATGCTCGGTCAACTTCCATCACCTTTTTTATTTTTATTTTTTAAAATTCTTTTATTCTTTACCTTTTGAATTCAGATTTAAGGTCAAAACTCAAAGAACAAACAAGATCAAGTGCAGATGATTATTCAAATTAAATAAAAATAATTAAAATTACTGAAAATAAAATTCTAAACGAACTATCCTAATCAAACTAAAAATTAGCTACCACCCCCGGCAACGACGCCAAAAACTTAACAGCGACCACAAGCGTACGTCAATAGTCAAAGTAATAATATCACTAACTCGTGTTGGAGTTGGTGTCGGGTATATCGTATCGATAATGATGGTTAAAAGCTAATGTTTGGTCTAACTAAGGAATAGAGTTAGACACATTGATTTTGGGTTTCTAAATGAAAGTAAATAACTAAATTAATCTAACTATTAGCAAGTAATTAAAAGAAGGTCTTAAACTATGGAGAGAGGTCCTAGGGAGTCTAATTCACCTAAATTGAATCCCTTGGATCCAATGCAACTATAATGTCTCCCAATTCATGTGATGATAGGTGAATTTCCTAATTTTCATTCCATCCCGAGGTCTCGATGATGGAGATTCTAGCATCTCACTCAGACTATGTCGGTCGGCATGAATAGCGTAAATGAGAAACGGCATTAAGCATTAAATTCATTTGCATCCCTTGTCAGTGACCCTCGGTCGATGCACCATATGTTCTAAGGTTGTGTTTACCTAATTTTGGATCTAAAAGCCCCGATGGTCATAGTGACTCAAACCCTAAGTTCTACACCTACTTGATCAAGGTAAGTACAGCATAACACACAAGAATATACAAATCAACGTATTGAATTGAAAGAACAAACACAATCACATTAAAATCACAAGGAATCAAACTTGGGGTCCAAAGACCCTTAAAACAAAAGGGACTATCCTATAAGTGGGTTCAATTTAATACAAAACATGATGGAAAAGCAAGAAAACATGAATTCAAACCTCAAGTTGAAAGGAAATACAAGATTTAGGACACAATCTTCAAGTCTCCACAAGTTTCTTTTCAAGTTCTCCAAAGCAAAAGCTCATTTCATTTATCTCTCACACCCATATATATAGTCTAATGGTATTTTGGTCCAACAAAATAGGCACAAAACCCTAAAAAACGTGCAAAAATGGCCCCAACAAATGGTGGTCCCGAGGGGGGCGCTGCGGCACCATTTCAGCGCCACATACTGATGATATAGCTCGACTGGCGCCATGGCACCATAATAGGCACTGTGATGGGCGCCCAGGTCTAGCGCTATGGCGCCAAGGATGGCGTCTATATGAGATGACGTCCTGGGTCTGGCGTTGTGCCGCCATGGCGCCACGTCCACTAAAGTGAGAAAATTGTGGCTAGGGAGTGAGGCACTATAGTATCAGGTGAGGTGCAGTGGCGCCTGAAATAGCATTACACATTTTTTTTTCTTTTTCTTCTCTTGCTTTCCAGCCTCACTCCACCTAATTTTGCTTCACTCGATCTGCTATTCAACCGCATTGTCCCTTGAACCTAATACACCCAAAAATGCACTAAATAAGTCTCCAATCATCATTTATTTTCCAATATTATTAATCAAATCCTACTTAACACACTCAAAATCATGTTACGCATCAAGTAGTAACTAATCACTGGCTCTTTACACTTGCTAGATGAGGGGCTTGCAATTATCACCACAAAATGAGACAATTCGAGTGAGTAAATCCCGAGAAGTCTTAATTGTACTTCAAGAATTAAATAAATAGTCGATAAATCATGCAGGAATATAAAAGAACGGGGAATAAAGTAAGTGTATGATAAATAGATCGAAAATAAATGGAATGAAATGAGAGTTTCATAGAAACAAAAGAGATAAGCCAAGTGGTCTCAAATCCATTGAGTTGCGACTATACAACCACAAGCTCAACTTCCTAGAATCACGGCAACCCAACAAATTCTAAGTTTTCGTTAATGTAGGGGTATCAACGGTGCACCGAATACCTCACCTCCCATCCATGACCTAAATCCAGTAACTCAGGGTATGGTTCGGTTGCTAGTTGGTCGCAATACCCAAGAGATTACCTTCCTCACACACTTAGCCCTCAGACACTCTAACAAGGGGTGGAATCCCATAAATAGGCATAATTAAAGAAATTAGATTCAAGAAGTATAAGAGAACTATTGATAATGCTCGTACTTGTTTACTTACAAATAACCATGTAAATCGCCTAGTCATGTAGGCCGTTCGACGTACTCATAGTCCGTACTATTGTCTCGTATTTGGCGCATTCGAATTCCTTAAGTTATTTCACGATTTTTTATTAGACTCGGTTAGAATTTTTATTTGTACTTTATTTTAATTATGCACGCATTACAAGGTCGATCATGATGCGAATCGCGTTAGAAACACATTTCAATTGTTGCATTTATCTCGACACAAAATTTTAATTATGGTATCTATAGTTAGACCCCAACATCGATTTAAGGAGCGTCTCATCAATAGTTTAGCTCCGTAATTTTGGTCTGAAAAACCTAATTTAAACATTAATTTATATGGTTCTATTTGCTTTCCATTTATCTTAATTTTTAAAAATATAAAATTTCTCGGGTTGCGACCGAATTAGCCACATCTTGGGTCGAACCATGTTGGTTGAATTTCAGCTCAACCAATTCTTTAAAATTAGGTATTTACTCTTTGTCTTCCTAATCAATTGATTATTATTTTATTTTATTAATTTAATGTATATAAAGTATATTATATATAAATGTGTATAGTATATATATTTAACAACACGCATATTGAGGTAGTCTCGAGATGCGTGTGCACGCATCTCAGTGCAATTTTACACCTCAAACTTTACATAAATTCCGAGATACACACCATGCACACATCCCAAAGCACACACACATACACTAAGCCCACCCAAAAACATTACTCACACACCATCTTCTTCATCAAACACACCAAAACACCACAAACCACTTACCTTGGTGGTAGAGGAGAGTCCTCGACAACGACGGCCGCCGAAGCCCAAGGAGGCCGAGAGGGTGGTGGTGAGGTCGTGTGAGTAGGGAGGGACAGAAGCTGAGTGTGGGGAGGCCGAACGAGTTGTGAGGATGGTGAGGGTGAGATCGATTGAGAGAAGGAGGGGGAGGTGTGCTTCTCGGGTAGAGAGAGGATGAGATTTTGCTTGGGTGAGGAGAGAGAAAGGGGTGAGAGAGAGAGAGAGAGAGAGAGAGAGAGAGTACGAGGTGATTGTTGAGGGGTGAGAGATAGAGTGGGAGTGATTGCTAGGAGAGGAAAGAGAGTGTGCGAGGTATCAAAAAAGTAGAGGTTGAGTGTAGAAATTTTGTTTCTTTTATTTTGAGTTGTATGAGTGATGTGTCTTCTTTCTATTGGTCCACATCAAACATACTCAACACCAAGTTGTATTATATCTCTCCCATATAAATCAATACACCATAATTTTTAAACCCCTTATTATATTAATTAATTATTTTATCAAGACTATATGACACATTTAAATGTAGTTAAAAGCTATAATATTATAAATTAAAGAGCCCATTAATTTAATTCATTTATATAGTATCCCAACCATAAAGCCAAGTTAATGTGTCGCACTACTGAAATTCGGCCTCGATGTCCATTTTTTGACCGAGTGTTCCACGTTGGTCGTTACAATGTTTAGGCGTCACCCCGCAAATATAGGTCGTGGACCAAACTGCGTGAACAAATTTTTTATGTCTTATTTGATTTACTTACTGCTTATTTTATTTAAATACTTGCATTGTTACTTATTCTCAATTACAGCACGCATTCATGTTGTAACAACATTCCGTTATTTCAACAAGCAAGCAATTTGAATTATGGATGTTAAGGTGTAAGTACCTTAGTGTACAACTAGCGAGTAAACTTAGTAGTTACAAGCTGCAATATGACATGGAATATTTAGGATTGCAAGGTGCTAGCATGGTGTCCCTGTCTAACACTCCTAACTTGTCAATAGATTTTACATGATGTGCTATCCCTTGCACATGTAGTTACACGCCCTAAATATATTTTAACAATAGTATTTATATATACTTTAAAAAAATGACTGGAGTCTCTTCTCGTGAATTAACTTCATGTTTCAAGAAAAATCAAACTATCGGAGTATCTCCTCCTTTTCATCAAAAAAAAATCAAACTATAATTACTTCATGCATCAAATCCTCACCCACCCACCCCACTAGAAGGAATGGAAATTATTTCAATCATGATTGTCATCATAATCCAATTACAGAAACTTATTTGATTTTATTTTTATTTTTAATTTTCCGTGTGGTGTCTGACGCCAACTGCACCGACTAATTCGGGCCACATATGGAAGGCGGCCCTCCCAACTTATTTTTTCCATTCACGAGACTCGAACTTGAAATCCCGCTTTAAGGGACCAATTCCCTCAACTCTTGGGTCAACCAGTTGGTAGTAAACTTATTTGATTTTCAAACAGCAGCTTATTTGATTATTTCACCCACTCCATCAGAAGGAATAGAAATTAAATTAAGCTTATTTGATTATTGCACCCTCCCACCCCACTAGAAGGAATAGACATGATTACAATCATCCTCATCATCCAAGTATAGAAACTTATTTGATTATCATCCAACTACAAAACAGTTGGTCGATCAAATCGTAATATGCATCAGTCATCGAGATCGATCTCAAGCCCTTAACAACAACAATATTAGAGTTCAACTTGAATTGCAAAGTTCGGATTTTGTACTAGTAACTAAACTCGGTAGTTACTTCCATTGTTATTACTGTCTATGCATGCTTGAGTAACATACCAAGAAACTTTTTTTTTTATTAAAAAGAGAGGAAACGAAGACATTTGAAAAAGAAAAGTGTGCATAATGCAAGTATTAGAAGCGAAGGATGCACAGAATTGGAAAATAATCGAATGAGTCGAACCAAACTCTAAAACTTTCTATCCGTCCTCTACTTTCTTTCTTTAGATTTTGTTTCCATGAATGTAGGGTTTGATAGCAAAATGAAATGTTAATTTAATAATTATTTGGATTCATGTGTAATGGAAGGCAACAACAACAAAGCCTTAATTCAAAATTAGTTGGGATTAACTATATGAATTAAACTTTTCCGCTTCGCTTGATTTCTTGTAAATGTTGCAAAAATAAAGTTATCTAATTGAATTTACAAATTTAACGTTTCAGGCACAAAGCTTTGGAGTTCATAACTTGAGGCTTTCCAGGTGTCTTTAGCTTACATTGTTAAACAAACCTATGAACTGATTTCTAGTTTTTTTTCTTTTTTTTTTTTTTCTTTTTTTTTTTTTTTTTTTTTTTTTTTTTTTGAAGCTGCTTAAAAGACCTCACTAGCTTGTTATTGAACGGACCCCAATGAAAGTTTCAAATTTTGCTCCTGCACAAAATGACATTTTTGCACCTCCATATACAACAACAACAACAACAACAACAACATAGCCTCAGTCCCAAATTAACTGGGGTCGGCTACATGGATCAAACTTTTTCATTGTGCTCGATTAAGAGCAATTGATGGTGAGCTTTGCAAATCATTCAAATCCCTTTTAATTAATGCATCCCATGTTAACTTTGGTCTGCCCTACCTGGTCGAATTTCTACAGTTTCTATTGAGTCAAGTTTTCTAGTTGGGGCATTTGTAGGCCGTCTTTGCAGATGACCAAACCATCGCAACCGCCCTTCCCTAATCTTTGTATCAATTGGTGCTACTCCTACTTGTCTTTGAATTTCTATATTCATTATTCTATCTTTACGAGTTTTACCACACATCCACCTAAGCATCCTCATTTCTGCTACGTTCACTTTATGTAATTGTTGTTGCTTTGCCGCCCAACATTCACTTCCATAGAGCATAGCTGGCCTAGTTGCGGTCCTATAAAATTTTCCTTTTAACTTAGTAGGAACATGTCGATCACAAATCACCCCTGTTGCACTCCGCCATTTCTTCCATCCAGCTTGAATTCTATGTGTGACGTCATTTTCAATGTTACCATCATTTTGTATGATTGATCTATGTATCTAAAGTGGTTTACCTTAGGAACTTCTACTTCCCCTAATTTTACCACTCCGTCATCTCGATGTCTAGTGTTTCCAAACTCACAGTGTTTTCATCAAACTCGCAGTGATTTTTGCACCTCCATATAGAAGGGTTTATTCCTGCATACCCCGCTCACCCTACTCATCCATACCCACTCGCTCAACCGACTCTCTCTCTCGAATCACCCCTCACCTCCGGCTAAACTCTAAAGAGATTTGAGTGAAACCACATCTATTCGACGCCGTGAATGCACTCCCCATTTTTTTCGTGTTGATTTTTGGATTTTTTAGGTTTTTTGTTATTTTTGAGTCGGTTTTTAGTGTTGTTGGGTTTTAGACCTTGATTTGGGGCTTGAATCTCGTATTTCGGGCACAAAATATAGATGAAATCAAGAATATCTAGTGATTACAAGCAAAGTCACTATTTTTTGGTCATTTTCATGTATTTTTCGGAGTTTTGAAATGTTTTTGTTCGTTCTTGTCACCCACAGGTTTCAAACACAGAAGGCCGATACCTCTAAAGAGGTGCTCTTACTACCATGAAACCTTATACTTAGGATTCATGTCAAATATAATAAGAAAAGATGTAAAATGTTAAGATATTTTAACCAACATGGTCACTGGACTTTTCGGGTTTTAACATTTTGGTCACTAAACTTAAGTTTATAACAAGAAAGTCATTGAACTTCTTAAAATATTTCACTTATGGTTAATCACTTTGGTTTGATATGGTGCTTACGTGGCATTGTTAGCTTTAAGATTGAAATTTGTTCATCTCGGCATCCATTCTTTCTCATCAAGATGCGAATCTAACAAACCTCATTCAAAGTGTTAAAAATAATGTCACACGCCATTAGAGACACAAACATAGAAATGAGAAGAAAAGAGAATAAGAAATCATGACTCGGATTGATCAATCACCACAAAAAGCACTAACAAAGAGATTTAGCATCAAAGACTCATAGACCACGAACAAAGAGAGGCTTCAAATTGATGACTCTGTTTTAGCTTCAATTTCGAGGGGAAGACAATTGCTCTCGTTCCTATTGAACAGTTAAAAACCCAACTCCAGCAATAAGAATTCCACCATTAAAGGACATGATGGCGAGCCTAAGCATCAAGAATTAGGCCAGACCCATCACCCATGCGATCGTCTTCCTCTTTTTTCGTGTTGATCCATGAAAGATTTTGGGTTTTTTCTTTTTTTTTTTTTGTCAGGCTCAGGTGGTTTTGTTTTAAGGGCTTGCTAAAACAAATTTTGACATGCACATTTAGATTTTGTTGAATTTGAATAAAATGTCTTAACTACCCCTATTTTCACACACACACACACGCGTGCACGCGCGCTACACATGAACATCACTTTCAACAATACACACCATCTTTAATATAAAAAAATCATCTTCATCAAACACTCAAGTTTGATGTTACTTTGATAACATCAAACTAACATCACAACCATCTTATTTTGGTCATTCTTTTCAATGGTGTACATCACAACCATCTTGTTTTGGATTCACTAATTATCTCTTCAATATTTTATTTAGGACATCTTGAAATTCATCCTTTTATGTTACATGGAGTCAGAATCGAGTGTTAGGAGCGAATGTCGATCAAACGATGTAAGTTCTAAAGTTAAAAACCCTATAAATCATACTCTACTTACTATTTTTTGGAGTCATGTTCAGTCTTGTGTGACCGAGCATGAATAATATGTTCGGTTCAATAGTGTCGAACATAAGGCCTGCGTTCGGTGTCCATAGCCAAACATATGGATTATGTTCGGCCACTCATACCGAACAAGAGGATTATGTTTGGTTCGCATGACCGAACATCGTGGTTGTGAGCTCCACGGAACAGTAATAGATTAATTGAAATTTTATGGAACAGATTTTTTATATTTCTTTTCAGGGTACAAATGCATGCATTCCCGTCGTAGTAGACTACAGTGACATGTTCTATAACGGCTCGCATTATTTAATATTAATTAACTTATTAATTACGTATTAGGACTCGTAGCTCCGACCCATGTGGACACCACCAAGAAGAATAAGGCACGCCAACTAACGTATAAATAGTTGTTTTGTGTGATACGTGTTAATTTTTGTATTCTTACTAAATAATTCACGTCGCATAGTTAAGAATTTCAATTGGTCATGTTGTACGCGTATAGCAATGAGAGTGTAAGACATCGCGAGGTGCGTGTAAAGTGGGTGCATGGGGTAGTTAGGGGTTTATAAGTCACATCACTTGTCACATCACACCTACCTATCACAACATCTCATACCTCACTTTTCTCTCTCCTACATTTCTCTCTCATCTCCTAACAAAACCCACTCTCACTTTCCCACCTTTATGTTTTCTCTTCTCTCTCTCTTTCCCTAACAAAAAAAGTAAGTAGTTTGAGAAGTTGAGAACAAGAGGAGGGGTTCAAGAATTGACAAAGCAAAAGGATTGTGACAAGGGTTCTTTATAATTCAACCTAGGTAAGGTTTCTCATTCATAAAATTTGTGTAATAGTTAAGATTTGCATGGCAATGGGGGTGTTGGTGTTAATGTTGTTGTTGGGTTATTACTAATGTTGTTGTTATTATTGTTGTATCGCGCAAAAAAGAAAATTAACGTCTCTAGAGGAAACGAATTAAGAGGGAAGGGGGTAGCCAGTTGGGTCGACCAGGCCCAACCAAACCGGGCCCAGTTCAGACCCAACCCATTAATTGAATTAAAGATTAATTTAAAATTTTAATAAAATGTTTTTAAATAAAAGAAATTGTAGAAAATAGATATAAATAGATATAATTTATGGGGAATTTCAGAAAAAATCAAGAAAATATGAAAAAATTGAAAAAAAAACTAAGAAAAAGAGTTTTTAGTCTTTTCAGGTGTTTGACACCCCGGTATAACTCAAAAAGTATGCCAAAATATTTTTTTAGTGATGAAATTTCAGATTTTCGGTCACACATTATAAATTAACATAAGTCAATTCTCGGATGTCGACCAGGGTGTTCCTCTCGAGAGATGTTTGGACAGGGTTCTATCGTTCACGAGTTCCTCTCGAGAGATGTTTGGACAGGGTTCTTTCATTTATGGGTTCCTCTCATTCGACCATGAGATATTTGGCGAGGTGACCCTCATGAGTTCCTCTCGATTTAGTTAGGTCGATTTTCGGATGTCGACCAGGGTTTTCTATCACGCTACACCCGTGTCTAGTTTCAACTTCTCTACGACTTATTTTTATGCGATTACCTATTTTTTATTTCTTATTTGAATTGCATGAATTGTAGCCATTTTATTGGATTTTGTGAATATTAGCTAACGTTCTCTAGGATTTACTCACTGGTATTTGTCATTGTTTTTAGTGACAAATTGGAGATCTTACGACGAGTCGGGGCATGGGTTTCTTAGATGACTAACTCTAAGCTAGGAGAGCCCCATCAGCTTTTTGCATAGGTTTTTGTATGTAAAGACCCGTTACCTTAAGCTGGTGATTATTACTAATCCAAATGTTAATTAACCAGGGTAGGCTCTTGGTTAAGTTCAGCGTACCTCAATTAGCGTGTGTGTGCGTTTGCATGATGTATGGTGTTTGTTTGAATTGTTAAATCAATTTGTATATAGGTTGTCGTATAATAAGGAGATTATACACAAGCCTATAAAATGAAAATACCCAATAAATTATGATTTACCAGGACACCAAGTGTGATGAGGGAGTCGTGGCAAGAGTGTGCACGCTCAAAGACACTTGTAGGCACGTCCGGTGAGTTTATTGGTGAATAATATAAGATATATATATTTATATGTTTTTAAATATATAAATATGTATATTGGAAAAAAAAGAATATTAGAAATATATGGATTATTGGATCTCTCGAACAAAGCGTAAGTGTTTGATGTGTCAAATTTTGTGTCATTTTAACGCATCAACCACGTGATCGGTCTCGAGATAGCACGATGCGTATCTCGAAAAAATCCATATACGAAAACAGAAATTAATTCTTATCAATTCATTTGATTGTTCAAGAGGGTTCGAGAGAGTCGGTTTCGATTTGGATCGAAGGGAGATCGCTTCAGAAGCCGAATTCAATGAAGTTGAGGAGCTTAAATGGATTAGAAGCTGGTGATCATAACTTTGGTAAGTTTGGTTTTCAAGTTTGTTGAAGTTCAATTTGGTGGTGATGATCAAAACTTGTTGAATTGAGGTTGTTGTTGATTATGAACTGTTTATAAACTCATTAGAGGTCTTCCCATGTGATTTGGGAGTGAGATTGTTGAGTTTGGAGGTGTTTTGAATCAATTTGGATGAGCAGAATGATGTTGTTGTTGTAGGTATGGTACGCATAGCGCTAGGCACCAGCCATAGTGCACTACGCATACCGGGGAGGATGAACTGACTTATGGATAACGCGCTATCCATGTCATATAACGCACTACCAGACCCCTAAAACCAGCAATTATGTTGTTTTTATGAATAATATTTGGGAGACTTAGGGACTGGTCTAGGGGTTCTAAATGTAGTATAATGAACCTACATTGATATCAAATAATTTGTGATAGATTAAGGAACACTAAGGAAGAGTGAGATGACTGGAAAGTTAGGGAGTTTTGTAACAGAGACTTAGGTAAGTACGGATTCATTTATTTATTAATATTACCTGGCTATTTAGTAGTTTTAGTTCATATAGTTGTTGAAATAGAATGGGGGATTATGTACACTGTGATGGTTTTTCTAATGAATATAAATAGTGTTTAATGTTATCTATAAGTGTTACTCCTCAGGCTGAGACTAGGTTGTATAGTACTTGGGGTTGATTTCTTGGTCTATACGTAACTCCTACTCAATTTATAGGTTGCGTGGATTACGTATTCACTAGAAGGTTTAGGATAGAACCATTGGGCATTAATCGTTTGGCTAAACCATTGGGTTATGGGGTTCATACACAGCGGAGATTTCAAAACAATTTTGACAAAAACCCCTGCAGGATCCAAATCTAATTTCATTAAAAACGTTTAAACCAAGAAAACTTCATCATACCTCGGTCACAAAATACATTTCTGAAGGTTGATCGATCTCTAAGGCGCTGCCAACGATGAACGCCCTCTATCAGCAGTCCACACACGAACGGTGGCCGAGACTCGAAGTGCTAGCTTCGAGAGAATACCAAACCTTTTTGTTTCTCTCCAAAATGATCCAGAGCGTACCGAAACCCTAAGTCATTTCTAAAACGAAAATAGAGTTTCGACCCTTAATCTTTCATCCGTATGTTCTAACTTAAAGCGTCTATTTATACAACCCTTGTATATAGACGATTAAGTAAATTACGCATATACCCCTACTTAAAGAAGTATAAGTGTAACACACCATAAAGACGTTTCCGTCATGAATTTTATCATATAAAATTCATTTTTCTGTACCATCTTAAAATCTCGCAAAACCATTCCAATAGGCTCATACAACGTTGGCAGTGAACCAAAACACATTTTGGTATACAAATCATAAGCGGCCTCTAGCAAGACATTATGAATACCCAAGTCGTACGAATATCAAATCGCTACCACCTAATCAATAGTGTATATAACATCCTTTTGTCACATGATATCCTTTTGATCAAATATAAGGCATGGAATTGTCATCCAACATGTTCAATCGTACTAGTCTCGATCTCTAGGTAGACTGAAAACATCCAAGTGACATTGATCAATATCAATTCACTTAGACTAGGCCTTTTAACAGTCTAACACATCGAGGGATCCACTATATATATCTCTTTATATGAGAGGGACAAATTCTATCTTGATTACACAGCTTCATCACATTGCTCACACAGTAACCAATCACGACCTTTATAATCATCCAATTGAAGAAAACGTTTGATAGTGTCAAATCACTGTGTTCCTAATATTGAAATCTCTGGTAATCTCAAGTTAGAGGACCGAAAAATATACCTATCATGAGAAACAACTATGACTTAATCCATGTGATGTTCTCATAGCGGGTCGGTCCAGTACTTTGTTCCCTAACAAGTACTCGTGATCTTGATTCGTATCCCTATACGTATAATCATCATATGATCATCAATCAAGACTCACACTAGTCTTTATTCATTATAGTTCCCAGTATAATGATCGATTATGGACATTTAGAATATTTCTGTAAATACTCGTGGATCTTATTATAATGTAAACATGCAAATTAATTATAATAAACAGCAAATGAAATCCTCTATTTTATTAACTAAAAGTATTCATAAAGACAGTTAATGGATTGACCTAGGGCACATGCCCCAACATAAACATCACATATGCACGGTGTGTTGGTTTAGCACTCGTATTAATGGCGTCGGTGGGTAATCGACCCTAGTTTTACAAATAAAATGGGGATCATAGTGTATAAGTCCAAGACATTTGCTTTGCATCCATTTATATATTGAATTTATATGATTTCCATGTTCTTGTTAGATATCATTGATGCATGTTGTTATTGCATGATATCCTTGAATATTATACGAAATGTTGATGATTAGTCTGAATCCCTACTTACTGAGCTAGTTGGAACGCTCACCCCAATTAACATTACAGGTAGATCCAACGAATGCTACGACTACGGGATAGAGAAGTTATAGGAGTTTTGAACTTCTCTTCGATATAATGACTTTCTCTGGTCTTATATATTGGTATTGAATTATTGTTTTGTAATATCATATGGGATGGGAGATTTGTATAACCGAGGTTTATTCCGATTTGTTTTAAATATTGTATATCTTATTTTGATTATCGAAAAGGTTTTATATTTCCGTTGTGTATATTATTTGTTTTATTTTGATAGTCGATATACAGTAGTGTTTATCAGGTAAAGGTGGTAAGGTTGTTGGCTCTAGTTAAGTCTGGTAAGGGTAATCTGGGCTTAATTAGGATATCAGGTCGAGTATTGCCCTAATCAAGTTAGGGGATACTAAATTGTATATACTTATTTAATACTTTTATGGGATCTTTAGGTGGACTTGTATACCTGATACATATATATGACTGATTTTTGTACTTTTGTCGCTTCTTTTGATATACTTGGTATCTCATGTCTGGTTTCCACACTATAAGGTTGTTTATAATATGCAAACTTTTCATATTTACAATAGTTGCATGCTTTAAAGACTTCCGATAAGATACATAACTTATAATAATTTAATAATTCACGAACCACTTAACTTAGTTAACTTATTGCAAACATTCATAAATACTGAGTTAATGTGAATAAGATACGCATGAAGGTTTAGGTTGCAGGCCGTCAAGGATAAGTATGCAATGACGTGGCTTGATTGGTGATGTGTATAGCAGTACCCGGTTTGCCTCAGAGTTTGTGGTCATTATATGTTCACTCATGAAGATCCATTTAAGATGTGGGATGTGCTAGTGCGTTAGGCTCAAAAAGTTAGAAAGGAAAATGGATTTGTTTTTGTTATCAAGTATTCTAATAAAGGCGATAATGGACGTAAGAGAAGGGTTTTCCTAGCATGCGAGAGATATGGGAAGTATGATGGATCTAAACTCCAAAAAGAACAAGTTGTCGAGGTGTCTACTTCATTGGTTCGAAATAGAATAGATGACAAGAAGAGGAAGAATATATCACATACAAGCACAAAGAAATGTGAATGCCCATTTCTATTAACCAAAAAAAACCCCAAAGATGATGAATGGATCCTTATCGTTTCATGTGGCACACATAACCATGACGCCGCAAAATATATATAGAAGGTCATTCAATTGCAGGGAGGCTACAAGAAGATGAGATTGAGTTCATGAATATGATGTCAAAAAGACATTTGAAGCCTCACGAGATCTTGGCGGCACTTAAGTTTTGCGCTAAAGACAATTGTTCAACTAGGAAGCATATCTACAATGATTGCCAGATACACAAAAGGAAATAGAGTTTAGGGGATGTCACAGATGCAACACTTATTAAACTTGCTAAATGATGCACAATATGTTAACGGACATAGAATATTTTCAAGTTCAAATGTGCTTCAGGATATTTTTTGGGCTTATCCCGTGTCTATTAATTTGCTAAAGTCTTTTCCCTATACACTTTTCATGGACTGCACTTACCCTCTCTTTCAAATCATTGGTACAACCAGTAAAAATCTTTATTTTTCTGTTGCATTTCGCTACATGTCGGGTGAGAAAGAAGATAACTTCAGTGTGGATACTTTAGAAATTGAAGGACTTAATTGATGGTTGATCGTTGTTTAATGTAATTTTTACTGATCGGGATATAGCTTTCATGAATGTTATTGCCAAAGTTCTTCCTTCTGCAAAGAGTTTGTTATGCACATGGCACATCAATAATAATTTATTTCCAAACACTAGAGACAAGTTCGCTAAGCGAGAGGACTCTTTAAAATCTTTTCGTGCAAATGGAATTAGCTATGCAAATCATCCACCGAGTCCACGTACTACAGGCGTCTCGCTGAGTTTGAGTCAAAGTACACTTCATTGTTTGATATCTTAGTGTACTTAAGGACTAATTAGTTGAGTTTGCACAAGGAACGGTTCGTTACTGCTTGGACAAACCACGTATTATACTTTGGCAACACCACCACAAACAGGGTAGATAGTACTCACTCTAGAATAAAGTCCTATTTAGGAACTTTTCATGGGGATTTTATGAATTGTTGGAAGCATGTAGATAGTGTTATTCATGCTCAACACATAAATATAAGGAATCATTTGAAAGAAGCAAGTTTCGTGTTGTGCATGAGTCCCAGCACCTTTCCTTACTTTTATTGCATGGGATAGTATCAAATGATGTTTTGACAAAGATTACTGAGGAAACAAAACTTGTGCAAGGAGTGGGTCTTGATTCAAATTTGTGTGGTGTGTGCTATGCAAGACACATGGTCTTCCGTGTGCTTGTGAGATCGCAGTTCTTCCACTACAAGAAAAATGAAATTTAGAAACGGAATTAGAAACGGAAGTAAGTTCCGTTGCTAAAAAAAGAAGTTAGAGACGGAATTGAGACGGACAAATTTAGAGACGGAATTGAGACGGATCAGAGACGGAATTAGAGACGGAATTAAATTCCGTCTCTAAAAAATGGCGCCAACATTCCCACCAAAACTTTATTTTGTTATATCCGTTCATCAAATCTCGAGATTTGTGCATCAAATCTCGAGATTTTGATGAGCCCCCTCCAACACCCCTCCTCGTCCTCCCCACCACCAAAATCCCTAAATCCCACAGCGTCCTTTGTCGTCTCTCCTCTATACTCTCGTCTCTCCTCTAGACTCTGGTCTCTCCGTCTCTCCGTCTCTCCGTCTCTCCAGTCACTGCCTCCCAAATCTCCAACCCCAACAAATCTCTCGTCTCGGTCTCTTGCTCTCAACTCTCTCTCTCTCTGGTCTCTCCGTCTCTTGCTCAACTAGTCACTCCTGTGTCTCTGGTCTTTCTGGTCTCTCCGTCTCTCTCCGGTCACCGCCCCCCAAATCCCCAACCCCCAACAAGTCGTCCTCGCACTCCATTGCTCCCTGGTAGCGTTGCCCTGCTTTGGTCGTCAACGCGTTGATCCGCTCCAGTCTTGCACATTTTCAGTCCGCGCCTCTGATCCTCTCGGCTCTCACATCGTGCTCTCATTCAGTCCCCGCTTCGACCTCTCTGCTCTCTCATTGTGCTCTCATTCAGTCCGCGCCTCGCTTAACTTGGCTCTCACTCTCTCCGTCTCAAATTCCTCTCTTCGTCCAGGGATTCAGTTTCCGATTCGTCTTGAACCTTCGCGTTGATGAAATTTTTGGTAAGCATCTTCAATCGATGCTTCTATTGAGATTGTTGTCGATGCCCTAGCTAGTTGTTTGTGCCTTTTTTTTGGGTTTCAATTTCTAGCGTTTCCGATCGTCTGTGTTGTTTGATTGTTCATGCGATTAGGTTGTTTGGATAGATGTTAGGTTGAATGTCGAACCTTGAAATTTGTTATAGGTTTTGTTGATTCAGGGGTTTTGTTGATGCTGGGGTTTGTACAAACATTGGTCTTAGTTCGGATTCCACATCGATCCTTATTAGCGCTTTTACGACCTTGTTGATGCTTCCCTGTATAGCTATTGCAATAAGACTCATGGACATCTCTGGTCGAAGGTATGTCATTTCCTTCTAGGCTTCTCCCTATTACTATTATGTTCTGATGACAATCATGTATATTAATTTGAACTAACAACTAACAAGCATGTTATAAATCGCTTGCAAATACATGTATAAAACTTACACATTGTTTCTATTGTATCTCGGATCGATATTTTCATTCTAGTTGACACATTTCTAGTAGGTGTGGTAAATTATATAGAAGGATAGCTCGTACATTGTACACAAAGACTCTTTGTTATTCAAAGATTTTTTTTTTAGGCAAATTCAATCAAATTAGGATTCTTGAGACCTCTTTGATGAAGTAAAACTCTCTTCTTGTGTACTTAATAGTAAAAACTTTTTGGACTACATGATAGCACGACATACAATACTTATTGTAGAAACAAATCATTTACTTGGAACAGGTTTTGTTTGGAAAGCATTGGTTATTGACATTCGAGATTGTAATTTCATGAATTTAAATGTTTTGGAAGTATAATAACATGCTGATATAACTTTAATGTGATTATTTATTCAAACAAAGCTTTCATGTCATGTTTCTTTCAAGATTCTCTAAAATAAGCACAATTAGATACTACAATTTGGAAACTATTAAATTTTGAAGTACCACAATCCGTTGGTATGTTTATTAATTTATATTGCTCAACGCACATCCTATGAGTAATGCATTGTCTTAAATATAGATTGATTTATGAACCAGAAAAAAGATGGATTACTTGGATGGTTAATGACATGCTATTCCTTCTCAAGTCAATATATATTTTATTGAATCTTATTTTATTTCATCATTTAATTGGTTTTTTGGTTTTTTTTTTCTTTTATTTTACTACTGCAACAAGATTGTTACGTCTAAGTTGGAACTTACTCAGCAAGGAAAGAGCTTTTGGGGGAGTTACTTCGGATTAAGTGCGAGATGGTTCCTTAACCAGGGCTCTAGAATGTTATATAGGTATTTACTTCCAGGGTTTAACTTGTAATGTTGAATATGTGGTCGCAAATGTCTTTGAAAGCATTTGATGCAATAAGTGCACTTGTGGCTTCACACTGGGAATTGGAAAATCAATTTTCATTAGTCCTTTTCTATCTTTGCGAGGAAGATGTTACCTAACTACATTGTGATGTAAACATCTTTAAAATGTGCACAAATTGGTTTACTCTATTTTCTTCTTCATTTTTCTTTGCTTAAGTAATGTAAGTTATTTTGTTTGTGCTTTTTTTCGGTTTATGTGGAGGTCCGGTAATTCGGTGAAGTTCGGAGACGAGTGAAATATAGAAGGTTCTTCTCAATTATGCATTGTTCCTTATCATCCTTCCCAGTTCACTTTTGTTTCCTTTTTCTTTTTCCCGCATTTTCTTTGCGTTTGTACGAATTATTGCCATTGCCCACGTTTCTTTTTCCTTTTTTCTTTTTTCTCGCATTTTCTTTTTGGTTTACTCTATTTTCTTCTCGCATTTTTTTGCTCATTTATCAATGCTCTATTTATAGGCTTGTAACTTAAATCATTAGGTATGATTTAGTCACACGTGGGAGTAGCTATTCTACATATCATGGGATATCATCGTGTTTGATGAAGATAGTAAACATTCATAGGATGATAATTTGTCTGTTTAGATTCTTGATTTAATTGTTTGACAATCCGGTAAAGTAGAAATTAAAAACGAACTCTCATAAAAATAAATAAATAAATAAACAAAACTTTGTCGCTTCTTCGTAAACTTTTTTTCTTATCATAATCCTTTACTACTTATCAGTAAATGCTTACTCAAAGACATTTTTCTTTGCGTTTCGTATTAGAATATTTTTTTTTGTACTTCTTGCTGTAACTTTGATGGAACAAGTTGTTGCATACTTGGATGTGAGTCAACATTTTCCGATGCATTAGTTATTCTGAGGTTTGCTAAAAAAAAAAAAAAGTTATGCTGAGAGATTGAGTGTAAGTATTTCTTTTACTTCAGGATTCAATTGAGTGCCTTGACCGATGTATTCTTGTTAATTTCTTTTTGCATATTTGCAGAAGGTTGCACTGTGAGATGCAGTTTTAGTTTTTTCTTGCATAACTGATGTTTTGTGCACTAAGGTGGGGATTCAATATTTGGATTCTTGTGATTGCATATCTTTTGTTCTGGCATTGCTCAATATAACAAGTACTATCTAGATGAGAATGCAAAATGCTCGTTCATGTTTAAAGTTGCCTTTCTTTTTAGTAGCAATTGAAAATGCTAATGATTGGTGCTTATAGATTTTTTTTCTTCTTAACTGAGTTTTGCTATTCAATAGTAGTGCATCAACTAAGTAATGAACAGGATGGCATTTCTGAGCATAGCCATACGAAGCATTTCTAAAGATATATCGGGGACGTAGACTTAGTTTGAGATGATGAGAATGCCATTTTCCTTTTTCCATTAGTCTGTTTGGAGCGAGAGATAATTTGCTAATTAACACCATATTCCTTCTGGATAATGATGAATTTCTTTTTCTTTATTACTTTATTTATGATGTGTTTGGCTCATACACTTGTACTTGCGATGATACATAGTTCTCCCATAATATTGTTTATATTCTTATTATTGTTTGTATAATTTAGTGATTTTTTCTTTTTGATCTTTTTCGGTGTTTTGTATGAAGTCAAGTATTATTTGAAGCACAATCAACTTTATATAATCTCTAACACTTCATTTTTTTATTTTTTTTTCATTTAGATCAATTTTTGCTTTTACTTTTGTAGAAAGATACGATATAGAAACTTTGTAGATTGTTTTTGTTGTTTCGTGTACAGTACATTGAGAAAAGTTAATGTTAAGGATATGTTAAGTTTATATAAACTGTGCAATATCAATATATTATTTAGCTATAATTTTTATTATATATTGGTAGGTTAAATGTGCTTGGATTGAGACATATATATATATATATATATAATTCAGATGGATTTGAATTCAGAGACGGAATTAGCAACGGAATTCAGACATTCCGTTGCTATTCCGTCTCTAATTTTTCAGGAATATATCATGAATCAGCAACGGAATCAGAGACGGAATTCATGAATTTATTATTTCCGTCTCTGATTCCGTTTCTGATTAGAAACGGAATCAGAGACGGAATGCAATTAAAAATGTACCATTTTGAAAAAAATTCCATTTCTGTTCCGTCTCTGTTCCGTTTCTAATTTCCGTCTCTAAATCCGTCTCTAATCAGAAACGGAATTTTTCGTCTCTAATCCGTGTCTAATCAGAAACGGAATCAAATTTTCGTTTCTGATTGAATCAGCGACGACGATTTTAGAGACGGAATTGATTCCGTTTCTGTTCTGTTTCTGATTTCAATTAGAGACGGAATTTATGCAAATTAGATACGAAAAATTCCGTTTCTGATTTGCTGTTTTTTTGTAGTGTTCATCAATCTCATTCACCTATCCCACTCAGTGATGTGCACTCATACTAGTTTAAGCTGAGCATGGTTCCAAACAAGGAAGTAGTGTCACATGAAATCACATATATGGAGGTTGTAGAAAAATTGGTTGAGAATTTACAAAATAGCGATAATGTTGTCAGAGCGTTCATGGTGCAGAAGGTTCATGAGATCATCACTCCGTCTAAAACCACTATTTCTACACTCAAATAAAGAGTGGCGATAAGGGGTCGACCTAACAACAAAAAAATGAAGATCTCTAACAATTTTACTAAGCGTGATCCTGTACAACACGAGTACACCTTTTCACAGCATGCATATGAGACCATGAAATGTTTTAACAAGAAGAATATCCTATCATTACGAATGCCCAAGAAAAAATCGCGGGTAGCTCACTCGAAGGATCAACTGCACTATGGATGGCATTGTCACATTAAAGAATCAAATGATGTGAAATCTGATGGCAATTGTGGATTTCATGTCATTGCGTTAGCCATGGGTTTGGCCGACGATGGGTGGAAAAAAGTAAGGGCAAGCATGATTAAGGAGATGTCATTATATTCCAAGCAATAAACTACTTTACTTAGACAAAAGAGATTCGAGGAAGTAATGAATGCGCTTTCATACTATGATGTGTAAGTGCCTCATTTAATATAATATTTTTTATATTTATATATTTTATTTAATGTACATGTCATAGTGTACTTGATGCTTGTTATTTGATGTTAGATCTTCCGTCCTATCGAAACATTAGTTTACCCTTCCTGATATAGGTATTTTGGCTGCTACCACTTTTAATGTCATAATTATTCAAATGTCGGTCGTCCAATTCATTACTTACTTACTATTGAGAGGCGTAACTCCACCTATGACTAAAAGAGTAAGAATCGAAATGGGATTCGTGCACTGTGACCACTGGATTCTGGTATAAATGCGTATTTGATATGATTATGTTTATCTAGTTTAGAATTCAACTAAGTTTTGACATTGGATGCATCATTACAGGTTAACTTTAAGAAAACGACACCAATTCCCCAAATTGATGTCGAGTATATCAATGCGCGAGACTTGTTGGCAATTAACTGAGAGTCCGATTTTGAAAAGCTCAATATATTTGCTAGAATCTCACGAGATAAAGAACCTCACAGTGAAAAAATTGTCTACCTTGTCAATGAATAGTGTTTTTGTATAGGCCTTTAGGTATCAGCATTTTGCTACACAGAGCATTCTTTTGATGATTGATATAGAACTTACTTGTATATGGGTTGATATTTGTACATGGGAACTACCTTTTGACTACATTACGTTTGACAACATTATTTTGAACTCTTACTCTTAATTGTGAATTTCGATACATATAAAAAGCCCCAATGAGAATCCATTTTGCTCATGTATTTTATATTTTTCCTGTAAATGTATGGAGTGGATTTTTTGTAAATGCGTAATGCTATACATTATTCATTTTCTATTTCATGTATGTTAATTACGACCTCAATTTAATTTCAAGACCAGTTCCTCATGTCCATCATATTCGGCCTTAAAGAGTCGAACATAACAAACATGTTACGGTATAAAGGCCGAACATAGTAATCATGTTTATGTGAAAAAAACCAAACATGTTTTTTACTGATCAAAAACATATTTGCCCAGTACAGTAAACCAAGTACAATTATCAAATGATGAACAACTTCAAGTGAGCTAGTAAACCAAAACAACAACACCAAATGATGAACAACTTTAAGTGAGCTTGTACATATACATGCACTCAGCAGCCTCATAAAATAAAATAAAATAGATAATCTTTTTGACTCTGTCCAAACCTCATAAACCCTCTTCATCTACATATATATCAAGTTGATCTAAGTTGAAGTAAGTGCAAAAAGTTATAGTAAAAAAAAACTTAAAATGCAAATGAGAAGACGAGTCGTGCTACAAAGGTCTAATTTTTTCAATTCTTTTTACTATACAAGTTCAAGCCAGGATTTGAAAAATGGTCTCGACGCACGACTTTTGACAAACCATGGCCACGCGCGACTTTGAAGGAACATTCTCCATGCACGTCTTGTGATGAACCTTTTCCATGCGTAGCATCTGATGAACCTTGTCCACGCGCGACTTCTAAGGAACCGTCTCCATGCATGTCTTATGATGAACCTTGTCCATGCATGGTATCTGCTGAACCTTGTCCACGCGTGACATCTAATGAACCCTCTCCATGCGCAACTGATCGTTGGCCACTACTCGATGCCTCATTTCGACTAACCATGAGTCCAAAAATTATATGACACATTTGCTGGCACATCTTAACAAACCATTCTTAGTCATAATGTCATTTGACTTCTCCAAGTACTTATTGCCAATTGACAACGCATTTTGAATTCTCTGCACTACAAACATGTAAAATGTGAGGATTTTGTAGGTGGAGAAAGTAATAAAAAAATGAGAACAACTAAACAAAAAAGGTGAAAAATCGTACGTTTAAGTGGTCATCAAGAATTGGCTCACGAGTATTGCCACAACCAGTTTTTGGATTAATTAAAATTGGATGTGAGATTGTTTGGAACTAAGCTAGGTGTTGTGGAACTATGTCGTGAGGGAGCCAGACCATTTGCCCACGGTAGGGAGGTCAATACATGGTTTACCCAATCTTCCCATAAAGACTCAATAAAATGGTACCTCACGGTATAGCTAGTTCTGAATACCCTTTCAGCCTTCATTGGTTGGAGCAAGCCTTTGGGGATGGTTTATACGTAACCTAATTGTCTTAGTATGCATTTTGGATGATATGGCTTTATAACATCCAGGTAACAGAGCAACCCAATGTAAAATGCCAACACACAGATGGGTTCTCCATGGTCGCGCATTTGGTCGTAAGGGTCCCATTGTACCTGCAGATAAATTAATTACTATTAATTAATTATATTATGATAAAGTGGATACTAACCTCTTCAAGTATTAGTGCATCCAAAGTTGTCCTATAATCCATTATTTTGTCATCTTTTGGTTTTTTCACATACTTTGGCTTCCATCCGTTAACTTTAAGTTTAGTTCGTGTATACTCCGCATTCTTGTATTGTTTTATGAATGGAAAGTGATCATATATCCATCTCTTCAAGCATAACAAAAAAGATCAAAAAATAGCATTCTCCCAAGTACTTAGACAAAGACTTAAAATTATGACAACAAACCATACCTCAAGAAGCATTGTGTACCCCACTATTTGACCATTTGAGGCTTGAGAAGCAAGACCAAACTGACGGTACAAGTGAGCTAGTGTCGCCACTCCCATGCATAAGAAGCTAATTTGATTAACGTCCATGAGTAAATGAAGAAGAGCAACATTTACTCGACCGTCTGACTTATTAGTAAATAAGGTGCTCCTAATAAGGTAAAGAATGTACACCTTCGTCATCTGAATCATTGTGGAATATGAAGAAGTATCTTTTGTAGTACCGAATGTCTCTTGTTAACAATTCAATCTAGACACGTTTCCTCTAACTATATAGAGTTCTTTGGTTGCTACGACCTCTATGACACCAAGAGCCTTTTGGAGTAACTGAATCAGTTCAATAAACATTTCCGGACCCACCACTACCGCCTTGCCATCCATCGGGATTTATAGGAGTATCTTGACGTCATCAAGAGTGATGGTCATCTCACTAAATGGAAGGTGCAATGCATTGATCTCATGTTGCTACCTCTCTGTGAATGTTGAAATCAACGTATAATCAGCAGAGTCGTACGAACATGACATCAAAGGTAGCAAACCCAACCTCTACATGATGTTATGGAACTCAGCTACGTTAGGATTAGAATTCAAATCCTACGACTTTAACCTCCTCCCGTGGTTAATGCACTTCAACGAGCCTCGAAGCTACAATAAAAGAATGAGAATGTTTTATCTAAAATTGTGTTGTGGGTGGTATGCAATTTTTTAATCAAGTAGTACTTGAGTAATTAAATAGTTAACAAAGAGCTTACCTCACCCTTCCAAATTGCATGAGCAACATGGTGCTTAAAACTTAGAAGCATTATACGGTCTGAAGGTCTACCAGGAAATGGTTTATTTGGATCATCTTCAACTTCATTAATCTGGCCTCCTACTTGATTAGTGTACATATCTTGTTATTCCCTTCCAACTACATACTCCACTCGATCCTCTCCTCTCTCGCTTGCGTGGGCATGATCATCATAAGGTGTTGTCTCTGCTATGTTCGGAAGATTTTTTCCTATTGGCCCCCATCTTGGCCCTAAAGGACGTGGTCGGGCGAGTTCTAGATGATTGTGTCTCGGCTCGATCCCTGATCGACTTCTTTGACCTTTGAGATCCCATTACTAGCTCAAGTGGAATCCCTACATCAACAAAAATAGTAAGAAAGAAACCTCTGAAGTGAATGAAAACATAAGCATAATAACACAAGATTCATACTTTAATATCAACATTTTTCATACAACATGGATCGACTTTAAGAGGCTTGTATTGAAATGAGGACAAACAAAAGAATAGTAACAAATTATTAAAAAAGAACACCAAGATTTTGGAAATGTTGTAAAAAAGTTTATTAGGCCAAGCTGCTGCTTATTATGGAGGTACATATTTATTATGCAAACAATTAAGTTTTGTTCCTCAAAATTCTCCTATCGGTGTTTCATTGAAACATTTTCAATCTTTGACATTGAAATGTTGGTTTAGTTAAATGAACTGTAGGACGTAAATTACATGTAACAAAAGCTTAAATCCACTCCAACTATTAAGAATATAAATCGTAAACATTTTGTTGCTAAACTGTGTATATCAAACATTTTAAAAGCTTTATAGCATTTATAAAGCCTTTATTTGTTAATTCATGTAGGAGTAGCAGTGTTGGATCTCAACTTGGAATAGTTTAGCTTTTTTCTAAATGGTTCTAGATGTTCAACTTTTATGGATTATTAATTCTAACTTTCAAGGAATTAAATGCCAAAGAGAATTAAATTTTGAATCTAGGATCATATTCAGCCTTTCTTCTTTGTTTAGTAATAGCACTCGTATCGTTTATGTTGATGTTTCTTAACTAAGCGAGGAAAAAACTCATAACTAATCGTAAGTCAGAAATGGCGAACATATCGATCATGTTCAAGCATAATGGCCAAACATATTGATCATCTCCTGACCCAAAGACCGAACATAGCAATTATGTTCGGTTACAAAGGCTAAATATATCTATCATGTCCGGCCTAAAGGGCCGAACATAACAAACATGTTTGGGTGAAAAGGACGAACATAATAATCATGTTTGGGTGAGCATACCGAACATGTTCATCATGTTCTTCCCTTTATGACTTAACATGGTGACGAAAACCCACCAATTTCAGCTCAATGAAATCAAAGAAAAAACTACTATAAACACCAACCATGTACTAAGACCACATTACAATGAACAATCAAAACAAAAACACAATATTTCACACAAATCAGAGACCCAAATTAACCTTTTTTAACAAATCTTTGACATACTCGAGTTGGAAGGACAGAATGACAAAGAAGACGACGAAGAAGCCTTGCAAGCGTCGATTAAATAGTTGTTGGTTGTGTGCAACAGCAAGGGGTATGCATTAGGGTTTTTGGTTGATCAACATCGTGTATGCGTGTGTGTGTATTTTTAGGTTTGCAAGTAATCTGTGTGTGTGTGTGTGTATTTTGGGTTTGCTAATGTTTGTGTGAAGGGCAATTTAGTCTTAAAAATATAAATTTGGTGTGTGCAAATTAAAAATAACTTTGACTGGTGTGCATTTCAAAATTGGTGTGTAAGGGCATTAGGGTGTGCATTTAGCAAGCCCCTTGTTTTATCCACTAAATTTTGTTATAGAATGATGTTAAGTTAATGTGATTTGTACTTCAAATGTTGTAAATTGCATTAAGTCTTTGAAATTGAAATGAATCAGCTCTTTTTTTTTCTTTCAATTTCTTTTTGTGTGTGTGTGTGTGTGTTTTTTTTTCCTTACGAGGATGTGTTGCCTTCTATGTTGAATGTGTTTGTGTAGTTGAAGTTTGAGAAATGCTACAAACAACAAAACCCCTTACAAGATCCAAAATCAAACCCTAGATTCAAAAACATTGAATCTCACAAATCAATGCGAAAAACCTCAAATAAGAAATGAAACAGGGTCCTCGACTCGAAATATCTTTGTTTGTGCTCTTTATGTTGAATAATTGATCCACTAATTCTTCCTTTTTTTTTCTTTTCAATCGGTCTGTTTGGTTTTTTTTTGTACTCTCTGTTTGTGAGTCTCTAATGGTGTGTGATATTATTTTTAATACTTTGAATTAGGTTTGTTAGATCGACATCTTGATGAGAGAACGGATGTCTAGGTGAACTAATTTCAATTTTAAAGCCAAAAATGCCACATAAGCACCACATCAGACCGAAGTGACCACAAGTGAAATATTTTAAAAAGTTCAATGACTTTCTTGTTACAAACTTAAGTTTAGCGACCAAAGTGTGAGAACCTTTAAAGTTTAGTGACCATGTGTAATTAACCCTTCTTAAAACTGACTCCATAGTGGTCTTTCATCTGCTCAAGCAAAGGTCACTGGCTCCATGGTGGTCTTTCATATGCTCAAGCAAAGGTCTTATCTTTGGCATCCTTTATCGACGCTACATATAAACTAAAAATATGTAAAAAGTTTCAAGTAACCAAGAATCAGTTGGTTCGAGCGGTAAAGGACTTGGTTCCCCTTAAGCAAGGTTTCGAGTTCGAGTCACGTGAATAAAAAAGAATTGGGTTGAAAAAGCCACCCCAAATGACGCTCGACAGTGCCCAAACGAGGATTAATCAATTATATGTAGCTTCTCAAGCGGAAAAAAGATATATTACCATTAGAGGTGACAATTCATGTCGGTGAGTCGTAAATGTGTCGTGTCATAAACAGCTCATGACCCATATAATGCAAACTCATTACATAACATGTTTATTAATCGTGTTAATCGTTTTCGTGTTTAAGTGGGTCGCGTTAAACATGTTGTGTATTCGTGTCACCCATTTATTAAATATTGTATTTAAAACTTTTATTTTATTTAAACTTTTATAATGTTGTTACTACTTTTTAAAATATATCTAAATGATTAAATTCGAACAAACATACTAAAATAGCGAATAAAATATAATGTGATTGTATATAGTTGTTAATTTTATTTTACTTTTTTATTCAAGTCTTTATTACTCTTAATAATAAAGCAAAAATGACTTGTAATAATAACATAAACAAAATTATAAGAATCATCTAAAAAATATCTAAATTTTACTTTGGTGAAAAGTTTAATTTTTTTCTTAATAAATAATTATTAATAAAATCTAAAACATAAATAATATATTAAAAGTAAAATGAATATTTCATCCCAAATATAAAATAAAATATGATAAAAATGTCTATAAAGAAAATAAATAAATCAAGCTATTAACATACATTCAAATTGGTGAATTTTGTATCAATCTATTTATTATACCATATTTATTATTTATACATTATTCTTTAATCGTGTTAAGCAAGTTAAGTAGGTTGACATATTAATAACTCATTTATTAATCATGTATAAATGTGTTAACATGTTTATGACCCAAACTCACTTAAATCAAACTCACGACATGTTCATTACGTGTTGTGTCGTGTCATGTTAATCATTTCATGACCCAAATTAACTGCCCTAATTACCATGTCTTCTGCATTCTTACTTTCCACTCTTTTTCCTTTCGCGTTTTGAGTTGCAAAAAACAAGTGGTTTCAAGAGACTGCCTTTTTAAGGAGATTTCAAGAGGCTTTGGCAACAATTCATCCCAAAAAGAAATAAAAGAATCTATTTCGAGTCCTCCCTCATACCGTATTCTTTTCTTCGATATATGTGGGTTGTCATAACCTTTTTCAGCCCCTCCTCCCTTATATCGTATTCTTTTCTTTGATATTTGTGGGTGTCGTAACCTTTTCAAGCCCCTCCAAACTTCGTATAAGATTCAAATCCTTCAACCATTCTCAAGGGCGATCACTAGCAACTCACAATGAGTTCAAGTACAAATTAAGGAATACCACTTTCAAATCCACAATCAGGCTGTTAAAATTGAAGTCAATGCATCACAATTTGAGAAACAAATCCATGTTTCACTTTCAACAAAAATAAATAAAATAAATAAAGAAACTAAAGAAATTAGAGACCAATTCACTTTTGGTACCTCCTTTCCCTAATACACATAAGGAAGCTTCCCCCCTACAAGTGAGTTTTTTTTTTTTTTGTTCATATTTTTGTCTCTACATTTCCATTTGAGTTTAAATTACATACAATCCTGAACCCTAATTGAAAAGAAGAAAACTGAGATATAACAAAACCTGAAGTAAAAGGTTAAGCAGGAAGAATAATCTACCAACCCTTTTAGCACAAAGACTAAAGCCTGACTAAGGTTGAGGCGCATACCGGAATTCACATAAGTCTAAGACTGTCAAGTGCAAGCCGAAGCTAAAGCTGCAATAAAAAGAAAATGAGCTCTTTCGGAGCCATTTATCACCTTTGCGGCTGCTCTGACACTGAAGCTCCTCCGACTGCAGGTGTTATGGATGTGCTGCTTGTTGACCCATTCTCAGCTGGTGGGGGCACACCCCATTTTCCATCTGCTTCCAATGGCTCAAATACGTGAACGCCCCCATCGGTCAGTCCCAGCGCGAATTGGTTTGCTTCTGATGGGTGTGCAGCAATTACAAGTGGGTATATTGTAGAGCTGCAGGCAAAATCAGAAATGCAATATTATTTTGGTAATGAATTACATTCCTTAATCAAGCACAATGGAAAAGTTTGATCCATGTAGCCGACCCCAATTAAGTTGGGACTGAGGCTATGTTGTTGGTAATGAATTACATTCACTGTAAATATTGGCCAACAAATGTCAAAAATAAGCGAAAAGGACAAACCTATTATAAATAAATAAACCAAGACAGTAAAGAAATCAATTCGATGGGGGGCAAACTTCAAACATTAATGATCCTAGATACTATAATAATTCAGACTACACTTTTGATTAGAATATACAGTTCTGCCTTAGTCAGCATAAAATGGAAAAAGAGAAGATGAACAAAGAACTCTAACTACAAATAGCACCACCATATCATTAATCCACATGCATGCAATTCCTTTTTTTGCTACCTCGGAAGTGAGAATTCACAAAGTTAAAGAACATCTAGAAAACGTCAACAGAGCACACCCTGTTGCACTTACAGCAAGCTAGTCAAATAACAGAAATTTTGGTGTGACAAACTGAAAACATGGGTTCAAAACCCACAAACACCTTAATTCAATTATTAAAAACAAATTAAAAAGTAAAAACTTAAAACCAGGAATTAATATAAAAACTTTTAAAAGCCTCGGATTGGCAATATAAAATGATGGAAAACAACTTCTTCATGCTGGAATGAATTAAAAGCAACTGGAGTCTGCAAAATTAGGAAAGATGTTCCTTAGTTGCTTACTTCAACTAATATACCACTCAGATTGGGAAAATTTCACATCATGGTAAATACATTATTATTCATGTAATTCCTAGTTAACTGATAGAATGGGATCTAGGTACAGAAAGAATGATAAAACACTGCCATTGTTGAACTTGCAACCTAGCATTTGTGATTTTAGAGAACAGTAAAACGCAGACGAATAAATAAATAAAATGCAGATTTGATCATAAGATGTCAATTCCAGAAAAAGTATGATTAAGTTGGAACATGAGTAATGTAGAAATATTGGCAATAATATCGTTGTGAGATGTTTATATACCATTAGCACAGTGAAGCCTAATCAACTTGGCCATAAATGAACCAAAATTGAAGTTTACCTGACATTTGGTGGCAGATAAGTTGCAGGACTAATCCGACATCTTAACCGAAGGTTTACTGCACTAAATATACACACATTTGCATCCATAAAGCAGGCATATATCAACTGGCTGTCACACGAAAAAGTAGCATGGGAGATTGGAGCTGAAAATTCCCGTGGAACCCACTACAAAAAACCAGACCAAATGAGATAAGATGGGATAAACTATTGATTAACAGATTGGCTTCACAAATAATTATAAAAGATAGATTTAGAAGATACCTGATTTGCAACTTCCAGTTTAGTTGTCTCGTAAATGGCAAGCTGAGTCTCATGTACCGCCAGAAAATGTACCTGGTCATGGTGAAACTGTACACGCGTATCAGATGATGGTACAGGAATTCTCCCTGCCGGAAGTTGCAAGAATTTGCTCTTTTGCTTTTCCCATCCATCAGTGCTCCATACACAAAGCTACAGCAAGACGTGCGATTTGTTATTAGAGTTAGACATGACGTGCAAATGAAGCAGATTCTGGAAAAGCAAAATGAAAAATAACAAGGCTTAATAGGTTGCTAACCTGAGCATCAGCTCCTGAAGAAACCAAGACGTTGAGTACATGCGAAAATGCAAGGCCGGTGATTCTTTTGGAGTGACCTTTAAGCTTACTTTTGACCTGCATTAAGTAACTAAGTCACCACCCGTAGGGCATGTATCTCAAATCAGCAGAAAGAAACTCATCATTATAGTACATACCTCATCTACACGGACGTTATAGATTTGTATTGTAGAATCATCCATACCAATAGCAATTATGTTGTTATCTTGAGGATGGAAAGCAAGAAAGGTTGCCGCAGGTGGTGGAGACATGAATGTAGTCATTGTCTATATTTAACCCCGAGAGAAATTGTGGCCCATTAGCAAGATAGGAAAACAAATCTAGAAAAACAACGAAAGGTGAGCTAATGCTCCTTATTACCTTAAATGTCATCATGTTAAACAACGATATTTTTCCTCCAGAGGCTGACATGACATAAGAATCATTTTTGGACAAAGCAAAGCAAGGCACTGCTTCTTCTGGATTAGTATCAGCTATATCATTTGTCATCAATATGCCACTTGATGGTTGCCATAATTGAGGATGGAAACTTGCTGTTGCCTACAAATAAAGCAAAAATGGTTTCAAAACAACACAATATTTCATAATCAGAGAGGTAGCTATAGCAATGTACTATGCATTTACCTTGCCACTTGGATTACGGTCATTTCGCTGCCATTTCCAAAGTAAGTGGATCGCATTCGATGCCAAGGCCAAAATGGCAGTACCAGAATTAGTATATATCAATCTTGATATCTGCAAAACCAGCATTAAAAGCAAATAAGAACGAGGACTATTTTTTAAAAAAATACACGTCATTCCTCTTAAATCAATATCAGGCTTTACCATATAATATTTTTCATCATAGAAATGCGAATAAATTTAAAAAAACCATACATGAATGTTATTGTAAGCTAACTTATTTGGCTTTTTTTTTAAAGAAACTTTTTCGGCATTCAGAAGCAAACCCAGTTAAAAGAAGAAAGGGAGCGGACCACACACTTTTTGCTGAACACACTCCATTTTTAAAAAAAATTTGATCCCTATGCGAAATGACCAACTGCCCTCCAATATAAACCCTTGGCTAAATGGACCCCACTTTTTCCTAAATGTACCCCATATTTAAAAAATCTACCCCTTTCTCGCTCTCGCATCTCCCGCACCACCAACCCCACCCACTCCGATCAAGCCACCAAAAAATACCTCCATTCACGCAATATGTGTGTTCTCTGTTTTGCATTCGATTAATGATTTTTTAGTGCTTTTGGTGGTTTTTCTTACTCAATTGTTGTGTTGTTGTGTTGTTGTTGGTGTTTAGGGCCTGATTTATGACTTGAATCAGAGTTTATTAGCGCAAAATGTCGACGAATTCTAGAAGAGCAAGTGAACCAGAGCACAATAAGGTAAGTTTTACTCGATTTTGTGGTTTTTTGTGTTGTCCTTGGATCTTGGTACCACAAGACCAAGACATAAAGAGTGGGTCTCGGTCGCATAGGTCCGAGACTATTATTAGTCTCGAACTTGTGCGGCCGAGACCCACTCTTCATGTCTCGATCTTGTGGTGGTCTTGGTACAGTTCCGAGACTAATACTATCAATCTCGGACATGTGCGACCAAGACCCACTCTTTTATGTCACGGTCTATGGTACCGAGACCCACGGGCGACACAAGAAAACCACGAAATCACCCAGATCCGCATGTCTTCAAGGTCAAAATCAATTGAAATAGAGTTGACGAACTTGTTGAAGTTGGTTTAGGGGTGAAGAAACGCACAACAGAAAGGCGCTTAGGGGGTTAGGAAAATATGGAAATCGATGAAGACGATGGGGTGTGTTGTTGAGGGGGAGGATATTTTAGGGTTTTTTGAAAAAAAAAAAAAAAAAAAAAAAAAAAAAAAAAGTGGGGTTTGTTTAGCAATTGAAATTCAAATTCGAGGTATAAGTGAGTAATGGAGCGTGTTCAACAAAAATTGGGGTCTGTTTAGCCGAACCCAAAAGAAATGATATCATGAACGTACATTAGGAAATATGAGGTGAGAAAATAAATTTTGTAACGACCGCTTGGAAAAAAAAATTCACAACACCAGTACCATATTAATTGTGAAGAAACTCATAATATGAGCTCTCTCCACCTTCTCCTCACACTCCATCAATAATCAAACCCACCTTTCCTTTCCTTCTTAATCTAAGTTCCAATGGCCCCCCATCTATAAGACTATAGCATATGCACCATCTCGCTCGCTCTTGCCAATTGTACTGCAATTGCATAGAACTGCAAGTAGTATCTCCCAATTCTTCTATTCTCACCCATCTTACCCTTCTCTTCTATTCCTATCAAACTCATAACCTTTGCAACTGCAATGCTCTATTCTAACTCAAGAAGACCTGTGGCTATTAATGATTCCATAACTCTGTCAGTTGTCTCTCAAGGATCTGACCAACCATTCAACTAATCAATCTATACATCAGATTTATCATTTAAGCATAGGAGAAAAGTAATGTCAAGGTCAGCCAGATCTTCCTTCCACAACCATGAACCATAAAATTTGATTTATTAACTAATTTTGATAAGAAGAGCACGAGGTTGATTAAGAAATCAACCTAAGTGACCTATATCAATCCTTTGTTTCCTCTATGCCATGTCAATCTTCTAAAAAACATCTTAAGTTGATATTTCCATATATGGTTTCGAATCATGATGTGATGCCAAACAATATTGAAATTCTAAGAAAATAGTGAGATAAGTAACTAGAGACATCACAAACATCTCTATAAAGATTCTAAGTATCGTTTCAAGACCATCACTACCAAATTTCAAGAAACAACATATCCTCAAAACCAAGAAAAAAAATATATGTATATATATAAAGTAAGAATTTTTAAAAATGCCTAATGTTGTTTGTTTTTCTCTTTCTTGGCTAATAAGTAATCTATCAGAAGGAAAACAGACGACAACCAAAAAGAATGTAGATAGTATCTTTTTCAGCATAAGAAAAAGATAATTTTTGGAGCTGAAGAAATCCTCGAGAGCCTCCAAAAACGCTTCATTACTTGACTAAGGATTCAGCTAGAACATTGCCTCTTAGGAAAAATGACAAAATTTTAGTTGAAAAACAGAAGACCCTTTCACACTCGCTTGACTTAGAAAAAAAGCCATTTTTTTATCTTATGCAGTTAACATGCAAATGCTCAATAAAAGGAAAAAGAAAAAAATAAACAAGAAGAAGATCCCTACAGTCTTATAATGCTTATATATAGAATTCAGACTTCAGACTTAGAGATAAACAAGTGAATACTTTAGAAAGATGTAAGATTATGAATCTGAAACAAGAAGATGATTAGTCTCTATATGATCAAGATTTGATACATTGAAATACCCACAATACAAAGGTAGCGAGGAGACAAACAATTCAATAAGCAAAAGAAAATTAAATATATAAATTAATAAGCTTTGCGCAAGAAATGGCAATCATATTCAAACACACCTTGTTTGATCTCAGGTTATCAGGAAGCCCAGGAAGCCTTGCCGAACGACATTGCGATGATTCATTGATCTCTGTCAGTTTCCATATCTTTGATTTATCATTGGCTTCTTCTGTTAATCTAGGTTTAACATCCCCCAAGTTTCTTGCATCTCCATTCTGGAAAAATTAAGTAATGTCATTCAACAGCTGAGACTCAAGACCAAATTCAGAAGATTCACGCATAAATCAGAGGAACAAAGAAGTAGCAAGAAAAAAAAAAAAAAAGAATCCAACACAAACCGTTCCAGCAATAGTCACCACAGAGGCACCTCTATCTGCAAGTCCAGCAGTAGTAGCACCAACAACTGAAATGGGGGTTATCATAGGCTGCAAGTTTACATCATTGTGCAAATTAGTGTAATCAATTTCCATTGAGAAATCCATTATCTCTAAGTTTCAATAAACCTAACCTTTGATGCAGTCTCCGTTACAACTCTCGAAGCATCAAAGGAACGATTTTCAAATGTCCGCAACAAACGAAGACCATCAGTAGTTGCCAAAATTTTTATTCCATTCTCATTTGCAGAAACAGCCAATAATGTACCTTCCTTGTTGAAGCGGATACGTGGGCTCGGCTTCATTAAGGTTAAAAGACATAAGTTAGACCAGAAGTCTTTTCTTTTAGCATATGCAACCTAATAATCAGTCTAATTAGGTTTTTCATTAAGTACTTACTGCCAACCCTCCATCAGCATCTATAGTTGTCAAAAGGTTCACATTATCCATATCCCATATTTTGATGACAAATTCATCTCCAGCAGCCAAATACCGGTTCTTGGTAGTATCAAATTGCACGACACCAGTCGAGCGTTTACGAAACCCTTGATAAGTCCTTTTCACAGCCCCTTCACTTTCGTTCCACTCAACGATGTATGACTCCCCCTCTTTACTTGTTCCACATGAAAATAACCTGAAAATATGAACGCATAAAACATTTCAGGACTGATCACAGATTGAAGTAATTATGAGGAAAACAGGTAGAGTTTAAGTAAACCTTGAACCATCAGCGCTATATGCCATTGTAGTACACCAATGCCCAGGAGCATCATAGTCCACCCTCGATCCCAAATGATCATATAGCCATGCTTTAATCTTTCCATCCAGCGCAGTTGAAAAGATGAACTGCGATATAAAATAAACATTCCTAAGAAAGGTGATAACTAATTGGAATTGTTTTCTCCTAGTAGTGAGAGGACGGGGGCGTGAATATGACATCAAATATTTACAACTAAATATATGATTAAGGCCTACAATAGAATAGGCTCAAAACTGAGTAACGCATACATCCTTACCTGAATGGTTTCCTTGTGGTGAGGGCAAACAGAATAAACAGGAGCTTCATGACCTTCAAATGTATGCAGTTTAGATCCACTAGCTGCATCCCACACCTATGACATACCAAGTATCATAGAATTAATATCGAGATTTGGTTGCTCGTTGCTGGCTGTAGTGACAAAAGAAACAAGGCTGACCTTAATCATTTTATCATCTCCACAGGTTATAAAGCAAAGTTGCTTGTTGGGGTGAGAAAACGCAAGATCATTGACACCTCCCACATGGGCATCAATCTACAAACGAAAGAAAGTGAATTAAACTTCCCTACAACTAGGAAATTATTAGAAGGTGAATCGAAATTCCCTACAACTAGGAAATTATTAAGGGATTGGCATTATATACGGTAAATAACCTCTAAGTGTTGCCGCACATCATCAGCACCATGATAAGAATATATCTGCACAATATGTCTCGAATATGCAACACCTATTCAATGAAATAGAAGGATCTTCAGAAAATATTTAGATCAAAAAGAAAAAAACCTTTGCTCATGATTAGGTTCCCTAGTAAAGGTGATGGCATGCCTAAAAGCTTACCAAACAATGATCCATCAGGGCTCCATATTATACGATTCACAGCAACGGCAGGATCCTTAACTAGCGCTGCCTAAATAAAATTTCAAATTCCATCAGCCTCAGTCCTTTTTTTACAATAAATAATCCTAAAAAGAATCAACAAAATAATATCTGATTAAAATTCTCTCTTCAAGATATCAAAAAAGATAGGACAGGCACACCTGGAGTGGCATTGTACAGGCTCCAAGATCCCAAACCTTGAAGTTTTTAAGAAACAATCTCTCCCTGGATCCAACTTCCCACAGTGCTATGTCTCCAACATTTGTACCAACTGGTCAAATTCATACCGCCCAATTTAATCACCAATTTACAAAAGATAATGACAATACTGTCTGTAAATTATGGACAAGAATCAAGTTACACAAATGAAAGTCAAAATTCAGAAAAGGCAGACCCAAAAGCAGAGTTTGTTGAACAGGATGGAAATCCATGCTCATTACACAGGAGCCTTGATTAAATGTCCTTGCAACAGTCTTGGGTAAGTCTTCGGATGCATTGAATGCTTGACTATGACTTTGACCAGGATAAGTTACAGGTAGTATATTAACTGGCAAATTCACCTGCATTAACAACAAAACGTACAAAATATGAATTGCACAAACAAAGCTCCCCAAAAAAAAAAAAAAAAAAAAAAAGAAAGGGAAACTGGAAAAGTTAAGAAGCCAAAATGTTGTATCATTTGCTGCAGAAGGGCTTCCCCAGCCTACCTCTTCAGAAATTCCAAGAGGCCTAGTTCTTTTAGAAACATGATCCGAATCACCTGATGGATAATCTACAGCGTGGTTGTTAGTTGGTGGCGTCCTAGGATGCTTCAAGATTGCAGCTAACAGAAGAAAACGTCACTTAAAATTCAGCCCCAATTTGTCTAACTTAAAACAATAACTAAATCAAGAACTGTTCAGCGTTCATACAAGAATAATAAAAATATGCTAGGAAGTAATACCTGGGTTTGTTGGAGCTCCTAGTCCAATAGCTCCTCCAGAAACAGCGGTATGAGCTACACTTGATGGGTTGGACATCCAACCAGCTAGAGGAGCAGGAACTGGAGCTGGTGTAGGCTGGAAGGGCTGAAAACAAAATCCTAATTACACTAAAGAAACCTAAATGAAAGATTGTACAAGATATGGAATTTCAATTAACGGGAAAATCTCAAGATGAATGACCCACCCCATGTGGACCTAATGGTGGAAAACCCCCCGCTTTTGGCAAGGATCCAAGCAGGGGATTGTTTGCTGGTGATGGAGCAAGTGCACCATTCGGTTGTCCACAAGTATGATCAACAAATAAAGTTTTTATATCTGGATTTGGCCTTGGATTTTTACAAAGTTGGTGCTGCCAATTCAAGCTGCAAGATCAAGCAGTCATTCATCATTTTGTAAGCCGAGTAATATAACTCTCAAACATAATTAAGTAAAAAAAATTAAGCTAAGTAACTTCAAAGAAACTGACTGAAACGCGGTACTCCGCTATGATAAATAACTTATCAAATACAGCAGCCCCAAACAACTTATAGCCATAGAACAAGGCCAAGCACTTTCCAGATCTTTCTCCAGAAAATAACCCCCATAAAGTATGTAAAGCTAACTCCGAATCGTCAAAATTTACTCCACCTATAAGTAAAAGTGCAGAGCTCAAAATGGTTTATGTTCAAGTCAAATGCTTCATGATGCACACTTTCACCTTCACATTGTAGTCTTCTATTTAAATTTTTATCTGCAGAGTTTCAAAACTTGCAAATGAAGCCAGGCCCTAGCTCATTATTGCAATATATTACCCATAATGTTCTCAGTAAACTATGAAAATGCAACTTTTTCATGGAGAAAAAGAAGTTGTCATTCCTATTTAGCAAAAGGTAAGCTCTTTGTGAATGAATTATTGCAAATACAAACCTAACGAGAAAGAATTGGAAAGTTAATTGACATTAGTTTTGCACATTTATCATTGATTACATATACACACATACACAGTCGTGCACACAAATATGTACATGCATAATAAAATGCCAACTGCGATTATATAGAGGTGGCGATTTCTCCCAAAGAGGAAACCAAACTTTGAAATATAAAGTTTTTTCCAGAAAACATTGAAAAGTTCCATTAATTTTTTTTGGTAACAAAAAGCTTCATTACTTTTTTTGGTAACAAAAAGTTTTAAAAATTTCAATAACCAAATTGTATACCTACAGGAAACTAGGTGTATGGTAGGTTTATTACGTAAAACTCAATTATGTAAATATATCTTAATCCGTTTTTGTTACACACAAACATATTTTAATCCCTTTTGTTAAATTGATCTTAGTAAGTATAACCAACGTATATAATCATTACATCGAAACCAGTACAATGAGATTTTTCCTCAAACAATGGGGTTTACATACCATTTTTCGTAATATTTTTCACATCAATTACTAACACAATAAGTCACTTAAAGTGGAGAGCTTATAAAGTGAGTTTAGCAAGTATGGAACTTTTTTTTCACTTTACTAAGTATGAAACTTACAATTCGCATAAATGACTCGATAACAATGTATCTAAGAAGGTAGCGACCGAGAACATATAAAGAGCAGTTCTACAATAGTAATGGGAAATCGCCATCTGCGGTGTTTCACTCATGCCCCTTGGATAAAGTCCTAGACTCCCCATGGACCTTATGTTTTCTTTATATATAAAGGAATGCTTTTAAGGGTTGTCATTAATGTTAACGGTGCTTTTCCACAATTAGCATTGAAGAATTATTCATGGCAATTACTCTTTTCTTTTCCACCAAGAAACTATCTTTAACAAAAAAAAAAAAAAATTCCATCCTTTTTTACCTATAATGCACCAATTAATATAGACAACACAACACAGCGGATTCGTGATTGCCAAATAAGAAAAATGGCTCTAAATTCACATTTTCACATACTCAGACTAAAGGTCGAACAAAAAAACTTTTTTGCTTGATAAAGAAGAAGAGATGTGGTCAAACAACGGAACTTATTAATCAACTAAATGTCATATCAAGCAAATTGCAACCTGAGCATATTTTGCCTTCAATATATATAGAACTTCAGAAAGACCATGCAAGTGGTCATAGAAAGTTATTTACCAGAAACTTTCAGACACTCTCATCACCACAACAATGAAAACAGAAACATACTACAAAATTCGACCTATTAAATGACCAAATATTTACAAAATATGGCTTACCTCTGATTAATGAGAGTCCGTAATCTTGAGTTTTTAAGGGTAGGAAATGTCAGCTTGTCACGGAAAAGAGGATTCGCTTCAATAAGTTTCTTAAGCTCAACCAGCATAATTGTTCTCGCAGACTTTGTATCTCCATATTTAGAAAGTTGTTCATTCTCCCTACAATGTCAAACAATAAAGATATCAGACTAAGATATGAATGAGTTGTCATCAACAAGGTAATAAAAATAGGGAGCGATTATTAGCACCCCACTACCCTATAACAGCCCCTCATTTAATTTAATACATTTTTAAATTAATATGTCTTTAAGCAAAATTACATAAATAACTCCACACTAAATCATGAACTTATTTCATTTATTTTTCCCCTTCTACTTTCCACTCTCTACCCCCCTCCTCAACTTTACTTTTCACTCTCTACGCCCCACTCTAAATGAAACCATAAACTCATCCTCAACTCCTATCTCACTCACTACACTCACCTTCTCCTCTTTTACTTCATTTTCACTTTCTATATCTCACCCAAATTTACCCATAGACTCATCTAATTTTCTCTTCTACTTTCTAATCTCTACACCCCTTTCTCATCTCTTTGTATTCATACACTCAACAATTCACTATCAAATACAAAATCTTAATTATAATATTTAGTTGAGATTTGGTTCATATTCTTAAATGGTTAATATCACTTATTTGTATTGAATCTTAGCTTTTAAGGATCAAAGAATCAATCTTGGAATGCATATGGAGAACATTGAAAATATAAACTGGGGGTACAATGGAGAGTTTACTAACAATTAAGAGGGTACTTAGAGCATGTACTAACATATTGGGGGCTAGAAATAAAATTAAATTAAATGGGGGGCTGATATAGCATATAGGGGTGCTAATAGTAACTCCCTAAAAATAAAAGATATACCTGAAATTCTCTAACGTGAGGAGTTGTGTTATCTCTTTGAACAATTCTTCATTGAATGAAGCAAAGACTTTCAAATCTTTCACAAGGATATCCACAGCCTTGGCGCGATCATGTCTGGATACGCCCATTCACATCCAAAGAAAATGCATAAAGAACTAAAAAATCAATGAAAAAAAGACAAACATTTCAACATTCCCATGCTTACTTATCCAATGCCTCCAGATACTTCTGCTTCCTAATCTCGAAAAATATTTTCATTGAATAGCGGTTGTCATCGACTTTCGTGAACCCTGATAGGTATCTCTCCACCTCATCCCAGTTTCCATTCTGTACCTCATCTTCAAAATACTTCATATTAAAAAAGAACCCTGATTCCTGCTCAAGCCTACAAAAAGAGGTAAAAAAATTACCAAAAATAGTAAAAATAGGCTCACCTAATTTCTTTCTTTTACACAAAAAAAAAAAAAAAAAAAAAAACACCTACTTGTGAACCGTCTCCTTGAATTTTTCCTCATCTAGGAACTGTAAGATCAAGAACACAAGCTCTCTACTGAGAGAAGACATCGCCGCAATGTCACCGCCTCACCTTCAAACCCTTCAAACCAACCAAAATACAACAGATCTTCCCCAGAACCAATAACCAAAAACTCCACTTTACCCAATCTCTCAAACCAGAAGAACAAAATCACACGAACGCATCCCAAATTCAACGAAACCCTAAAATCCCCTGTTCCCCTCCCACTCTCCCAGATCACCAACCAAATCGTCCAAATCCACACAAATGAGACCAAAAATTAGGGTTTCCCGAAATCCAAACCGCATAAAAGAAAATGAAATCCGAGATGCGAAAAAGAGAGATGATAATAATTCCGGAAAAGCAAGGTCAAGATAAAAGCAAAAGCAACAACCTTTAAAAGATCAAAAACACAAGATTCGAAAAACGAAACGAAACTCACCTCGATCGAACAACCCCTACTCGTTCGATCGATCGATTGATCGACAAAACACAGAACACAACACACACAGAGCGAGATAAATCTGAAGAGCTTCTGCAGAGATACAACGACTAGAACTTCAACAGTAACAACTCACTCTCTCTCTCCTCTCTATCTTCTTCGCTCGTATGGAGAAGAAAATAAAATATGTATGACATGAAGTGCTCAGAAAAGTTAGATTTATAGGGAGAGGCGACAGGAGCAGATATAAGCTATGTCACTTATCGATCTGATCACTCAAATAAGCTGAACTACTTATGATAGGCTATATGTTTTGTGTAATAAGTGCAGTTCCAGTAGGTCCCACGAGAGCCGGCTAATTTTAGTCGAATTTAACCGGCGCGGAATCTTGAGCAGACAACTGTCCTGCCTTTAATTAGGAGGAACTCGATAGACTCGTGAGAAATAACGATAACCGCGCGATTTTGTTTTTCTTGTCGCACATGGTAGGGTTTTTTTGTTTTTTGAAAAGAGAAAGACGAGAAGTTGGAAGTGGAGAGGGAGATTGTCGTGGAATGAGAAATCGGGAGGAGTGGTAGTGTTTGTGGTTTGTGGGAAGAGATATCGCGAGAATATGAGATCTCGTGAGTCTCGAGAAACGACAAAGTGTTGTCACCGTTGCATTAATTAGTAGTCGCCGAACCTCGTCTCTTTCTCTCTCTTTCCCATGTCAGCACATCCATTGAAACCAGAGAGCACGTGCGATGGTCGTGCCATGCAACAAACGAAAAACGCCATTTGAATGAGTTAACTTACTAGCGTTAACATCGCCACTGAATTGACACGTGAACTACTCGTGAGGCATGAAAAAAAATATATATATATTTTATATGTGAGGCATTAAAATGGGTATTAACTTTAATTAAATGTATTTTGAATATATAGTTTTTATTGGAATAACTAAAAATTATATTTTAATTAAATTGAGAAAAAAGTTGAGTGAAATAAAGAAAAGTAAGATAGACTTTCATTTTGAAAACTAACTAAAAATAAGTTTTATATTTTTTTCAAAAATGTTCTCATTATTTACTTTTAAAAGTTGTCTTAAGCGAATTAAAAAAATGCATTTGAAGGCATTCTTGGAATTACAATAAGTTTTGGACTAATAGGATAACAAGGATGATTGACATTATATAAAGTATAAATATATAGTTGGGAAAAAATTAAAGTCGTACTGCACATTTTAATTTAAATTAGTAAAATAGGTAAGGTTTCTATTTTATTTGTTAAGTAATGAATTTTGATTTTTGAGAATGCACCAACTATGAAGGATAAATTTGGATTACCACATGGTCAACCATGGGTGTTTACCTTATAGTAAGATCTATGGGTATTTATTGAAATATCTTAAACGTCCCAAGTCGGTTACTATACTGAGAACTATAATGAATTAAGACTAGTGTGAATCTTGATTGATGGTCATGTGATGATCATGCGTATATGGCTACGAATCAAGATCATGAGTACATATTAGGGAATAAAATATTGGACCAACCCGCTATCAGAACACTACATGGATTAAGTCATAAGTGTTACTCATGATAGGTATATCATTTAGTCATTCCACTTGAGATTACTATAGACTTCAATATTATGAGCATGATAATTTGACACAATCAAATATTGTTTTTAACCGGACAATTATAAAGATTGTGATTGGTTACCATGTGAATAATATGTGAAGGTGTGTAATCATGATAGATTTTTTCACTCTCGTACAGAGAAAGATATAAGTGGGTCCCTCGATAAGATAGACTTATAATGACCAAGTCCATATGAATTCATTTGATCAATGTCACTTGGATATTTTTCAGTTACCTAAAGATCGAGACTAGTATGAATGAACAGTAAGGGTGACTTTCCATGTCTTATGTTTAATCAAAGGATATTGCACGACAAAAGGATGTGATATACGTTATTAATTAGGTTGTATCGATGTTAATATTCATGCTACTTGGGTAGTCATAATGCCTTGCTAGAGATCGCTTATGACTTGTGTATTAAAATGGTTTTTGGTTCACTGCCAACGTCACATGAACCTATTGAGTCACACACAAAGAATGACTTTGCACAATTTCAATTGGTTCAGAGTAACGAATTTTACATGATAAAATTCATGATATAAAAACTTTTACGGTTTTTTATATGATAACTTATTAATATGGGCGTATGTGTAATTTGTTTAAACTGTCTAAATACAATAGTTGTATTACGAATAGGATTTTGGGTGATGGCTTATCTACACATATAAATAAAGGGTGAAACCCTAAAAATGATATAAGATTTCCTTTTACAATTTTTGAGTTCTTTGGATTAAAGAGAGAGAGAGAGAGAGAAAAAAACCGTTTTCAACTCTCTTGGGGCTAGCACTCCAAATTGTGGTCACCGTTCGTGTGTGGGTTTCAGATAGAGGATGCGCAATTGAACGTCTTGAAAATCGAACAATCAAAAAGAAGTCACAGAATCAGGTATGATTTACTTTCGTAGATTTAGTTTAATGGAATTTATTTTCGATCCTGTTGGGGTTTTTCAAAACTTGTTTTGAATTTTTCGCTACGTATAAACCCCAGACAACTCCCTCTTGGGACAATGGCAACAGTGACGTCGCTGCCCTCCTCCGGCAGCGGCGGCGGTGATGCCATTGTTTGCCTCCGGTTGTGTCGCGGTGGTGCCGCCTTTAGATGAGGTTTTCTTTTCTTTTGTACAAATCCAACCAAATGTAAACCAATAAAACATAAAAATGGAGCATAATGAAGAAGATGAGGATGAGAGTTACCTTTCTTGGTGGTGCCTCTTTAGGTTAGAAATCCCACAAATTTCAGTCACCCATTTCACTCAAACATGTTGATTTTGACCAAAAAATGCTAGGGTTTACAACTTGATTTTTATATTAGGGCTAATTTAGTGTAGGGTTTGTGAAGTTACTAAATTGCCCTTTGGACGAGTCTATCGGGTTTTTGGGTTGTCACAACATCCCCAATTTTAAAGATCTTTCGTTCTCGAAAGTAAAATAAAGTCATACCTTGTGGTTCAAAAAGGATTGGAAAGTTCTCCATCATATAGTCCTCCTGCTTCCAAGTCAACTCATGTTCTCCATGGAATTGCCACCGGACTTGCACCAACAAAATTTCTTTCTTTCGAAGCTTATGCACTTTCCTATCCACAATCTCAATTGGTTGCTTGTTGTAGGACACGTCCTTCCTAAAATCAACTTGCCCCCAATCGATCATCGGTATATGTTATGTGTCTTCCTCAACATAGAAACATGAAAGACATTATGAACTCCAACTAGCTGTGGTGTTAACTCGAGGCGAGATGCTACCGGGCCTATTTGTTTCTTGATCTCGAATGGCCCGATGAACCTTGGAGATAACTTTCCCTTCAATCCAAATCGGTAATGCCCTTTCAATAATGACGCTTTTAATAGTACAAATTATCCTTCCTTAAACACAACCTCTTAATGGTCCTTATTAGCATACTTCTTCTATCGGCGTTGGGCGGTCTCCAATCGTTGCCTAATCAGTTTTATCCTTTCGGTTTGGTCATGCACAAGCTCTGGGCCTCCGACCTCGATCCAACAAACTAGATATCTACAGGTCTCCCATAAAGTGCCTCGAACGCTGCCATGCTAATACTTGCTTGAAAATTGTTTTTGTACATAAACTCGCATAGCGAAATATACTTCTTCCAACTCACGCAGAAATCTAGCACACAAACTTTTAACATATCCTCAAGTATCTGAATCAATCCCTCGGTCTGCTCATCAGTCTATGGTGAAAGGTTGTACTGAGATTGAGCTAAGTCTCAATCTGGCGCTGAAACCCATTCCAAAACTGAGAGGTAAACCTCGGATCACAATCCGATACAATACATACCGCGACTCTATGTAATCAGATGATCTCATTTACATATATGCGCCCCAACCTATATACTGAATACTCCATGAAAATAGGGATGAATTGAGTTAATTTAATCAACCGATCCACTACTACCCAAACAACATCATGCCCTTTCTGAGTCGTTGGTAGCCCCGAAACAAAGTCCATAGTTATATGTTCTCACTTCCACTATAAAATGGGTAACGGTTGTAATAATCCCCATGGCTTTTGGTGGTTTACTTTTACTTGCTGACGGATCTTGCAATCTTATATATAAGTAGCGATGTCCACCTTCATATCCAACCACCGATATGTCCTCCACATGTCCTGATACATCTTGTTGTCTCCGGGATGAACGGTGAATTGGGATTTGTGTGCCACCCAGAGTAAGTAATCTCTCAAATATTTATGAGATGGTATCCACAATCTATCGTGAAATCTCAACGCTCAATCAGCTGAAATTATCCAATCCACATCATCACTACTATCTGCGAGTGTCATGTACTTCTTATACTTTGAATCGGCTCTCTGACAATCAACCACTCTATACATAACTACTAGCTCTGCTCTCATCTGAACTTGCACCTGACCTTATGAGACATCTGAGCCAACATTTGAGCCATCTACAGGTACTCCCTGAACACTTGTTATGATTTTGAACTTTGTCTCTAGTCGTACAAGGCTTAAAGCATATGCCACTATGTTAACTTTCCATAAGTCATAGTTTGTCAAAAGTTCCAACTATCTCCTATATTGCATGTTCAACTCGATTTGAGTGAATAAGTACTTCAAACTTTTGTGATCTAAGTGGATAGTGAATTTCTCCCCACACAAGTAGTGTCTCCACAACTTCAAAGCAAACACAATTGTCGCCAACTCTAAGTCGTGCACTGGATAGTTTTTCTTATGTACTTTTAACTGCCTGGATGCGTAAGCAATTACTTTCTTGTCTTGCATTAACACACCTCCCAAACTAGTACTTGATGCATCAGTATACATAGACAGCTCCTCGCCAACCTCAGATAGAATCAAAATCGGTGCGGTAGTTAGATGGTTCTTCAACAACTGAAAGGCCTCCTCATATGAATCTTCCCATTCATGGCCACCTAAGGATCGCCTCGATCTTTGCAGGATCAACTAAAGTTTATGTTCCCTCAAAGTCTGCAACACTTTCCTGAGGTGCTTCTTGTGGCCTGACTCAGTCTTAGAGTATATCATGATGTCATCGATGAACATAATCATAAACTGGTCAAGAAACGGCTGGAAAACATAGTGCATCAAGTCCGTGACCATCGTCAGTGCATTCGTGAGCCCAAACGACATCATAGTGAACTGGAAGTGTTCGTAATGGGTGCTAAAAGCTGTCTTTGGTATGTCCTCCTCTTATACATGCAACTAATGATAGTCCGATCTGTTGGGTTTTGGGGTTCATACGCAGCGGAGATTACAAAACAGTTTTGACAAAAACCCAAACAGGATTCGAATCTAATTCCATTAAAAACGTCTAAACCATGAAAAACTTAATCATACCTCAGTCGCAATATATGTTTCTAAAGGTTGATCGATCTTAAGGCGTTGCCAACGACAAACGCCCTCTATCAGCAGTCCACACACGAACGGCGGCCGAGATTTGAAGTGCTAGCTTCGAGAGAATACCAAACCTTTTTGTTTCTCTCCAAAACGATCCAGAGCATACCAAAAACCCTAAGTCATTTCTAAAACGAAAATAGAGTTTCGGCCCTTTTTTTTCTTTCGTACATGTGTTCTAACTTAAAGCGTCTATTTATACAACCCTTGTATATAGACGGTTAAGTAAATTACACATATACCCCTACTTAAAGAAGTATAAGCGTAATACACCACAAGGACGTTTTCGTCATGAATTTTATCATATAAAATTCATTTTTCTTAACCATCTTAAAATCTCGCAAAACCATTCTTAGTGTGCGACCCAATAGGCTCATACAACGTTGGCAGTGTACCAAAACACATTTTGGTATACAAGTCATAAGCAGCCTCTAGCAAGACATTATGACTACCTAAGTTGTACGAATATCAAATCGATACAACCTAATCAATAGTGTATATAACATCCTTTTGTCACACGATATCCTTTTGATCAAACATAAGGCATGGAATTGTCATCCAACACGTTCAATCGTACTAGTCTCGATCTCTAGGTAGACCGAAAACATCCAAGTGACTTTGATCAATATCAATTCACTTAGACTAGGCCTTTTAACGGTCTAACATATCGAGGGATCCACTAGATATCTCTCTTTATATAAGAGGGACAAATTCTATCTCGATTACACAACTTCATCACATTGCTCACGTAGTAACCAATCACAACATTTATAATCGTCCGGTTAAATACAACGTTTGATAGTGTCAAATCACTATGTTCCTAATGTTGAAGTCTCTGGCAATCTCAAGTCAGATGACTGAAAAATATACTTATCATGAGAAACAACTATGACTTAATCCATGTGATGTTCTCATAGCGGGTCGGTCCAGTACTTTATCCCCTAACAAATACTTGTGATCTTAATTCGTATCCCTATACGTATAATCATCATATGATCATCCATCAAGACTCACACTAGTCTTAATTCATTATAGTTCCCAGTATAATGATCGACTAGGGACATTTATGATATTTCTGTAAATACCCTTGAATCTTATTATAATGTAAACATGCAAATTAATTATAATAAACAGCAAATGAAATTCTCTATTTTATTAACTAAAAGTATTCATAAAGATAATTAATGGATTGACCTAGGGCACATGCCCCAACATCTCCCACTTGCACTAGGGCCAATCATATATGCATCTAATGCCTAATGATCTAACATGACCATTATGTTTTGCTTGTGGAAGAGCTTTTGTCAATGGATCCACAACGTTGTCTTCAGTAGGTACTCTGCAAATCTTTACATCTCCCCTCTCAATAATTTCTCTGATGAGATGAAAATGTCTGAGTATATGTTTGGATATGTGGTGTGATCTAGGTTCTTTGGCCTGTGATATTGCCCCGTTATTGTCACAATACAAACAAACAGGGTTAGCAATACTTGGAACCACACCTAGTTCGAAATGAACTTTTTGATCAAATCGCCTCCTTTTTTGCATCGGACGCCGCAATATACTCGAACTTCTATTGTAGCATTTACCACAGTCTCTTGCTTCGAACTTTTCCAGCTTACTACACCCCCATTCAAAATAAACACATATCCAGATTGCGATCTAAAATCATATATATCAGTTTGAAAACTTGCATCTGTGTAACCATTTACAACTAGATCATTTTCAAAACCTCCATAGACCAAGAACATTTCCTTAGTCCTTCTTAAGTATTTAAGAATGTTATTTACTGCTATCCAGTGACTCTCACCAGGATCTGACTGATATCTACTTGTAGTGCTCAAAGCATATGATACATCAGGTCGAGTGCATAGCATGGCATACATGATAGATCCAATAGCTGATGCATATGGAATCTTATTCATACGATCTTGCTTATCATTTGTCCTATGACATTGATTCTTGCTGAGACTTATGCCATGAGACATTGGTAACAATCCTCTTTTAGAGTCTTGCATCTATGTAAGCACTCTGACTTAGACCGATTAGCCCCTTAGATCTATCCCTATAGATCTTCATCCCTAGGATATAGGCTGCATCTCCTAAGTCTTTCGTTGAGAAACACTTCCCTAACCAAGACTTGACACTCTGCAATGTTTGGATGTCATTTCCAATGAGTAATATATCATCAACATACACTACCAAAAAAATAACTACACTCCCACTGACCTTCTTGTATACACAAGGCTCATCTTCGTTCTTAATAAAACCAAAATCCTTGATTGCTTCATCAAAACGAAGATTCCAACTCCGAGAAGCTTGTTTTAATCCATAAATGGATCTTTGAAGCTTGCATACCTTCCTAGAATTCTCAGGATGTACAAAACCTTGAGTTGTGTCATATACACGTCCTCAAGCAGACTTTCCATTAAGAAATGTTGTTTTTACATCCATTTGCCATATCTCATAGTCATAATATGCAAAGAATGGCAATTAAAATTCTTATGGATTTAAGCATGGCTCTTGGCAAAAAAGTTTCATCATAATCAACACCTTGAGTCTGCCTGAAACCTTTTGCTACAAGTCTTGCTTTAAAAGCATGCGCATTGCCATCCATGTCAGTTTTCTTCTTGAAAACCCATTTACATCCAATGGTCTTACCACCTTCAGGTAAATCAACCAAGTTCCAAACTTGGTTATCATACATGGATTGCATCTCAGAGTTCATGAAACTTAGCCATTTATCTGAGTCCGGTCTAGACATAGCCTCCTGATAAGTGGTGGACTCATTTTGATCCATAAGCAACACATCACGACTATCAGTAATGAGAAATCCGAATCTCTCTGGCTCATGCCTTACCCTACCAGATTTACGTGGGCCTTGTGTTACTTGCGGAGGTTCAACTGGTTCAGAACGTTGTTGAACTTCCAGTAGCGGTTCAGGATTCATCTGTGATTCTTGAACTTTTTCAAGATTTATTTCTCTCCCACTAGTGTCTTTTGAAATAAATTGTCTTTCCATAAAGGCACCATACCGAGCAACAAACACTTTGTTCTCAGCTGGATTATAAAAGTAATATCCTTTTGTTTCCTTAGGATACCCCACAAATAAACACTTGTCAGATTTAGGTGCTAGTTTTTCTGAGACTTGTCGTTTTACGTAAGCCTCACAACCCCAAATCTTAAGGAAAGACAAACTAGGTATCTTCCCGTACCATATCTCATATGGTGTTTTATCAACCGCTTTAGAAGGAACTCGATTTAGAGTGAAAGCTGCGAGTTTGTAATGCATAACCCCAAAAGGATAATAGAAGATCTCGCATGACTTATCATAGATCGAACCATATCTAATAAGGTTCGATTTCTCCTTTCGTAAACTCCATTCCACTCGTGGAGTTGCTTTGGTGGAGTCAATTGGGAGACAATCCCACAATTTCTAAGATGATCATCAAATTCTTGGCTCAAATATTCACCGCCTCGATCTGACCGAAGTGTTTTGATAGTTTTACCAAGTTGATTCTGCACTTCATTTTGAAACGTTCGAAACATCTCAAATGATTCACTTTATGTTTCATTAGATATACATAACCATATCTCTTTGAAATCATCAATAAATGTAATGAAGTACTGATAACCTCCTCTAGCCATTGTGTTTATAGGACCACATACATCAATATGTATTAGACCCAATAAATCACTTGCCCTTTCACTGTGTCCAGTAAAGGGACTTTTAGTCATCTTGCCTCGTAAACAAGATACACACGTTTCACATGTTTCTAAATCAAATGAATCTAGAAGTCCATCTTTATGGAGCTTCGTTATGTGTTTCTCATTTATGTGCCCGAGACGACAATGCCAAAGATAGGTTTGATTCAAATCATTTGACTTAAATCTCTTTGTATTTATGTTAAAGACTGGAGTATCAGGGACCTTTTCATGCTTAGAATATAAAGACCATCACACAAATCATCATTTGCACAAAATATTCCTTTACGAGAAATGGAACATCTATTATTCGCAATAATAAAATCAAAACCATCCATATCCAAGCATGAAACAGAAATGATGTTTCTGCTCAAGGCAGGCACAAAATAACGATTATTTAAAGTTAAGATAAGTCCACTAGGTAAGACTAAGTCATATGATCCAACAGCCAAGGAAGCAACTCTTGCTCCATTCCCTACGCGGATGATGACTTCTCATTTCTTCAACTTTCTACTTCTTGTGAGTCCCTGCACATTTATACAAATGTGAGATCCACATCCGGTATCTAATACCCAGGAATCACTAGTAAATAAATTAATTTCAATAACATAAATACCTGTAGTGGTAGTCGCACTACCCTTTTTCTTCTTTAGATCTTCCAGATAGTTGCCAGCATAGTTGCCAGCATAATACATGCATCATCAGTAGAATCGTTGATAGGCTTATTATGCGCATCCTTTACAGCTTTCGTAGCATTGGCTGGTGGGTCCTCAGGGATAGGAGCATCCAGGACATACAACTTGCGTTCATGCTTGAGAACGATTCTCAATTTTCAGAACCAGTCAAGAAAGTTAGTCCCAGATAGCTTATCCTTCTCAAGGATGGATCGCGGTGACAGGGGATTATTGTTACTTGAAGAGGCCATTGATCTACAATAAAGATTATGCAAAGTTTATTTTAGCATAGAGGAATAGACTCCCACTAAATTAACAACCCTCCTAAAACACACTGTTTATTTAGGGGACTAAAATCCATATTTCACCTAATTCTATGACGGTATGGAATGAAACACGAGAACTAGATTATTTAGGTAGGTAACAGTTACCAATTACATCTTATGTAATTTTTAGATCCTTTTATGAGATATGGGACATCTTATGTCTTAGCATGTTTTTATCTCATCATTTGCCTAAAGCTCAAAACTATTTTGATGGCTTTATTAAGTCGGACCATTTTAAACATTTAGGTAACTCTTACCTAACTTGTCTCACCAAGATAACACAATACACTCAGCTATGGCTGAAACTGTATTAGTGTTGTATTAGTGTGATCGAGGCCTTGACAAGTGTTTAAAATGGATGGCGTGAGACTTAAAATTTAATAGAGGGATTTTATTCAGTTTTAGTGATTTTATGTAAACAATGAAATATCATATATTTTTATCGATTTCTTAAATCACTAAACAATTTGGAGATTTTTATACTGTTCACTAATAAAAGAATTTCTGTGCGCTAGATTAGTTAGAGGCAGCGGTCCGTGACCTGGTCAACGGACGGGGTAATCTGAGGGGCGCGCCGGTTTTTTTGTTTTTTTTTTTTTTTTTTTAGAAGACGAATCTCAATTCCGAAAATTGAAATTCGCTATAGAAAATCATATTTTTCGCTGATTTTACTATACTAAATTTACCCATTAATTTATCCAAAATTAAGTCAATTAAAACATTTTTAATTAACCCGGGCCCACATCTAACTAATCATCTTATCCTAATCCAATTAGGACTTTAGATATTTGAATCCTAGCATATCACCGATAACAAACTTTTCATATTTATCTCCTATCCAATAGGGATAACGAAACCAATTTTGCTTATATCTTTTAATCTAATTTGCTATCTATCTTTATCAAATAGAAACTTCATAACAAAATAGATATAACAAGATAAATAAATAAATTCAAAAATTAATTATTTATAAATAAATAATTTTGAAAATTAATTATTTGCAATTTCGGTCTTCATCCAAATAATCACAAACATGTAATTGAATAATGAACTACTATCCCAATCGAACCTAATGGTGTCATGGATCATAGAACACGAAACTCAATTCATTAAAATTATTCAAATTAACCTAACATGGTTACTAGCATGTACGAAACTAATTTCAATTAAATCACGAATATATGTATCATATACACAAAACATGATAATAAATCTCACAGAAAACTTATGTATATCACATATACCTCAACTATTAACATGTTTTCAATCATATATCATGTATATATCAGAAGAAAAGATGCAATGAGTTTAATGGAATCAAACTCGAAGGCTCTGATACCACTGTTGGGTTTTGGGGTTCACACGCAGCGGAGATTACAAAACGGTTTTGACAAAAACCCTAACAGGATCCGAATCTAATTCCATTAAAAACGTTTAAACCATGAAAAACTTAATCATACATCAGTCGCAATATACCTTTATTAAGGTTGATCGATCTCTAAGGCGCTGCCAACGACGAACGCCCTCTATCAGCAGTCCACACACGAACGACGACCGAGATTTGAAGTGCTAGCTTCGAGAGAATACCAAACCTTTTTGTTTCTCTCCAAAACGGTCCAAAGCATATCAAAAGCCCTAAGTCGTTTCAAAAACGAAAATAGAGTTTCAGCCCTTTTTTCTTTCGTACATGTGTTCTAACTTAAAGCATCTATTTATACAACCCTTGTATATAGACGGTTAAGTAAATTACACATATACCCCTACTTAAAGAAGTATAAGTGTAATACACCACAAGGACGTTTTCGTCATGAATTTTATCATAAAAAATTCATTTTTCTGAACCATCTTAAAATCTCGCAAAACCATTCTTAGTGTGCGACCCAATAGGCTCATATAACGTTGGCAGTGTACCAAAACACATTTTAATATACAAATCATAAGCAGCCTCTAGCAAGACATTATGACTACCCAAGTTGTACGAATATCAAATCGATACAACCTAATCAATAGTGTATATAACATCCTTTTGTCACACAATATCCTTTTGATCAAACATAAGGCATGGAATTGTCATCCAACATGTTCAATCGTACTAGTCTCGATCTCTAGGTAGACTGAAAACATCTAAGTGACTTTGATCTATATCAATTCACTTAGACTAGGCCTTTTAACAGTCTAACACATCGAGGGATCCACTAGATATCACTCTTTATATGAAAGGGATAAATTCTACCTCGATTACACAACTTCATCACATTGCTCACATAGTAACCAATCACAACCTTTATAATCATCCGGTTAAAGACAACGTTTGATAGTGTCAAATCACTATGTTCCTAATGTTGAAGTCTCTGGCAATCTCAAGTCGAGAGGTGAAAAATATACCTATCATGAGAAACAACTATGACTTAATCCATGTGATGTTCTCATAGCGGGTCGGTCCAGTACTTTGTTCCCTAACAAGTACTCGTGATCTTGCGTATCCCTATATGTATAATCATCATATGATCATCAATCAAGACTCACACTAGTCTTAATTCATTATAGTTCCCAGTATAATGATCGATTATGGACATTTAAGATATTTCTGTAAATACCCATGGATCTTATTGTAAAGTAAACATGCAAATTAATTATAATAAATAGCAAATGAAATCCTCTATTTTATTAACTAAAAGTATTCATAAAGACAGTTAATGAATTTCTCCCCACACAAGTAGTGTCTCCACAACTTCAAAGCAAACACAATTGCCGCCAACTCTAAGTCGTGCACTGGATAGTTTTTCTTATGTACTTTTAACTGCCTGGATGCGTAAATAATTACTTTCTTGTCTTGCATTAACACACCTCCCAAACTAGTCCTTGATGCATCAGTATACATAGACAACTCCTCGCCAACCTCAGATAGAATCAAAATCGGTGCGGTAGTTAGATGGTTCTTCAACAACTGAAAGGCCTCCTCATATGAATCATCCCATTCATGGCCACCTAAGGATCGCCTAGATCTTTGCAGGATCAACTAAAGTTTATGTTCCCTCAAAGTCTGCAACACTTTCCTGATGTGCTTCTTATGGCCTGACTCAGTCTTGGAGTATATCATGATGTCATCGATGAACATAATCATAAACTGGTCAAGAAATGACTGGAAAACATAGTGCATCAAGTCCATGACCATCGTCAGTGCATTGGTGAGCCCAAACGACATCATAGTGAACTGGAAGTGTTCGTAATGGGTGTTAAAAGATGTCTTTGGTATGTCCTCCTCTTATATATGCAACTAATGATAGTCCGATCTCATATCTATCTTAAAGAAGAACTTTGATCCCTTCAACTGGTTAAATAAGTTTTCGATCTTGGGAAGTGGGTACTTGTTTCAAATAGTCTCCCTGTTCAATTATCGGTAATCAATATACATCCTCAAACTACCATCCTTCTTCTTCACAAATAACATCGGCGTTCCCCATGACGATGCACGCGGCGTAATGAGTCTTTTCTAATTGTGTTTTTAACTCCTTCAACTCAGTAGCTGCCATATGGTAAGGTGTCTTGGAAATTGGTCTCGTACCGGGTATAAGGTCAATCTCCCAATGAAGAGGGATTCTCGGAAGGTATGAAGGAAAAACATCGAAAAAAGTTCCTAACCACTAGGATCTTCTCAATCAAAACTTCATATCCTTCCTATCCCATAGAAGTTAAGCTTGCAATGGTCTCTATCTCCGCTAAACTTGCAACCCTACCACAAGTGGTGGTGCTGGTCGGTGTATAACCCTTGAACTTAAATGGTAGAATGCCCATAATCTGAAAAGCTACTGTTTTATGAAAATAATCTATCTTGGCATGATACGCTACTAACCATTCCATGCCCAGTAATACATCAAACTCAAGACACTCTAAGACCCGTAAATCAAATATCATCGTGTGATCCCTAATTTTAATTTCTTAACCCTTACATACCATATTAAAATAAATCCATTCGATATAAACTGTGCTCAAAATCAAGTAAATGTGGATGTATAGTCATTAGTTACGAAGAAGAAAAGTAAATGGCCTTCTAAGTATGTATGAAAAGTTATATGAAGCGGCGTATCAATGTTTTGGTGAGCTTCGGTGAAACTACTCTCTTGTGAAACTCCAGAGAAACTCCGATGAGCTTAGTTTGCCACGGTTCTTCTATTTTTTTACCCTTTGATTCCTAAATCTGCTACTGTAACAGTTGATTATCGGAGTACGGAGAAGAGTTGGCTAAACTTAGAAGAAATGGTAATAATATGATAGGCTCTAATGGGATGATGGAGGAGGGCTCGGTTAATGCGGTGAGAATAGGTAATGCACTATAGGGAAAGGTTTTAACACATGACAAATATGGGGAGGGGACAAAGAGTCGATGGCATTTTATTGGGGGAAGAAAACAATTAATGACGGAGAGATTAAGGAATGGGGCAGTGCTGGTGTATGAATATGGAACTAAACAAACGTTCTCAGTGGTGGTGGATAGCAGAGCAATTCCATGGTTAATGAAAGTGGTCAAAGAGGGAGTAGGGGCGTTCCAGACGAAAGTCAACTCAGAAATCAAGTATTGGCATGAAGGTATGGTGACAATATCCCTACAAAAAGTTTACAATGAGAGGGGAACTGGGGGATATCCAGCCAAGGTATAACGGGGGGATCCTGGACCAAGTATGACCAACAGAAAGGGTCACAGACTGGAAAGAGGATAGCCAAATGCCATTCAGAGAGATGGGGTTGAGCGCCTAAGAGCATGCCAAGAGGTCTTGCTATTTCAGTACCAGGGAAATTGCCAACGCTTATAAGAGTGGGAACTGGTGGTGGTGGTTTTTCACTCATCAATATTCTGCCCTTGGAGTTTGTTAGAGGAACAAATAAATAAGGAACTAAATTGGTTAGTAAGCCTCAAACCTATTGGGGAAGATAGATCAATCTTGTTTTGTAGATCAAAATTGGAGAGTTACAAGATCATTAGCCGAGCAGGGGTAGTTCGAGGCGACCTAATCGACAAAATTGATTCATGTAATTTAGAATTCCACTGGGAGAATAGATGATGGGGCAGGGCAAATTACTGGATTTCATTAATAGGGTTACCACTGAACATGTGGAACCGAGAATCTTTGTCGACGATCGCGGAGAGATTTGGAGGGCTATTAGAGATAAACATGCTCACAGAGTAGAGACATAATTTGGAGAGAGCTCTGATAAAGATTAAAGGTCGGTTAAGAGGTTTCTATCCCATGGTAATCATAATCCCCGATTCATATGGCAAACAAATCAAGGTGTCGATTGAGAAGGTGAGAATTGAAGATTGTGGGGTGGACTCGACACAGATAAGGGAGCTCCCGCGAGCCTTCGGTGCAGAAGAAAGGGTTACTGAGGAACAAACAACGGGAGAAAGAGATAATGAGTTGTTGATGGAGAGAGCGTAGGCGGAGGCGCCGACGATTATCCCGCTGGAGAAGACGCAACCTGCCGGAGTCTAAGGTGGAAAAATAACCACCCATTGTGACCATACAAAAATTCATAGTCGTTAGTACAGAGGTCTGCTATGATGGGCGATTCGAGGCTAATCCGGCAAATGCTATTCTACAAACAATACGCATGACAGGTATTGATGCCTATACCTCACTACTAACCTTGAGCCACACGCCACCAATGGACAAGGGACATTTATTATTAATACAGAGTGGACCAGGGACGCTAAGAAGTAATGACAGAAAGGAAAAGAATGCTTTAAGACGACCTTGAGATGTGGAGGTGAAATCAACTATAGTTGAGAAAGGAATGGGTCAGGGGATCATTTCAGCCCAACATGCAATGGCGTGGGCCCACTTGATCGGCACATTATTGGCTGACTGGGCCTGTTTAAAGACTGATATATAAGCCCAGTTACCTAGTAACTCAGCTCTGAACAAAGAAGCCTAGCAAGAGCAAACAAATATCATGCAAACTACTCACATAAGTAGCAAGGGCAAAACACCTATGAGCGCCTTTTTTGCTAAAGGCGTCATCCTCGGTGTAGTAAGTCCGAGACATGAGCGAGGAATGATCTCTATAAGCTAAAAGGATGATAACAGGATCAAAGAATAATACTTCAATCATGAAAATGTCTCTACAATACTAAATGAAGAAGTAGTGGAGCGGGACACATCGAACGACAAGGAGTACGAATCGGATAGTGAAGATAGCACAGAGACAGTGAGAGAAATCGGACTAGAACAACTAAAACAACTAGAGGTTAATGAATGGGAGGATGAACGAGTTCTAGAGACACTGGACCTAAGTGTAGCAGTGATTGAAGAAGAAAGAATGAGGGGAATTATTGAGACAGAGATAATCTCCATTACAACATTTATGGCATGGAGAGAGCTAATGGGCCTATGCCCCTTAGGTTTTGAGCCGAGCCTGTTATACACGATACAGTCTGAGCAAACACTAAGGTCTCGATTAAGTGAAGAACTTTGGGTCCTAAGGATTTTAGACGACCCTGGGTGTCCAGATGCACCACAAGATATCCAATCGAACTCAATAGTGAACGAGTCCCTCGACACAACTGATTTGCTAAAATAATGCGGTCTTCAACTTCGTAAAAGAACAAGGGCTAACACTGCTAAGGGGGAATCAAACGTAACCAAAGAAATGAAGCGACTGACATGGAATGTAAAAGACGTTCCGGATAGGAGGGGAACCAATAATTCTTGATGCGGATAGTCTCATGGAATGTAAGGGGCACGAATGCGGCTGCGAAAAGGAGACAAATAAAAGAAGAAGTTAGAATAATGAACCCGGATATTCTAGTAATTCAAGAAACAAAGAAGGAAGATATAAATAGGTAAGACATTGCTACTATTTTGTGAAGTAGGTTTAAGGAATAGGTATTTCAATCAGCGAATGGTTATAGAGGGTGTATTGTTATTGCTTAAGATGTGAGGAAAATCAAAGTGGTTGGTAATCTTATTGGGAATTTTTCGGCGTCAATTCAAATTGAAGAATCATTGGGTTTTAAGTAGTGGTTCTCAAGGATCTATGGCCTATCTACTTTTCAGGGAAGAGAAGATTTTTGGGAAGAATTAGTAACGTTAGCAGGTGTTTGTAGTCTGAATTGGTGCACGGCAGGAGATTTCAACGTACCACACTTCGTTAGTGAAAAATCTAATAGCTTGCGACATATGAATAATATGACTCATTTTGATCAAATAATCTGAGACCTTGAGCTAGTGGATCCAACATTGAGAAATGGTAACTTTACTTGGTCAGATTTCAAAGCGCAGCTGATTTGTGCACGACTGGATAGGTTTCTATACATTAAAGAATGGGGCATGCACTTTCAAGATGGGAGACAATTTCTAGAGAATAGAACCACTTCCTATCATTTTCGCTGATGTTTGATACTGGGCTTGTCACTTGAGGACCTACTCCATTTCGCTTTGATAACATTTGGCTAGCACACCGCGGGTTTACTGAACTCATTCACATATGGTGGGGACTGGGAGAATACGATGGCGGGCCGAGTTATAAGTTCATGAGGAAGCTAATTGGAATTAAAGAAAAATTGAGAGAATGGAATCAAGATGTTTTTGGCAATATTCAAACCATAAAAGTGGAGAAGAGGAGAATCATTGATCGTTTTGATAAAGACGAGGGGGGAAGTGATTGGGATTTGAGCACAATGGTACAAAGGCGTGATGCAAAAATTGAATGGGAGAGAGCTCTGCTTCTTGAGAACCAAATGGCTAGTCAAGATTGTGAGTCAAATGGGACAAAAAGGAAGATGTAAACACAAATTTTTTTTATCAAATGCTAGGGACACGTAAAAACGAGAACTACATCGAGCAACTTCGCCTATCTTGTGGAGACTTTTATGAAGACCCTGAATGCATTGGGAATGAAATTGTTGGGTTCTTTCAAAAACTATATTCGAATGAGTCAGAGCACTCGTAGGAAATTGAGTGTGTCGACTGGTAGGAAATACCCCAAACTAGTGTTGTGGAGCTGGAAAGACCCTTTACGAAAATCGAGGTATGGAATGGGATTTGCATAAGTGAGGGAGATAAAGCACCTGAACCAGATGGCTTCACCTTTGCTTTCTTTAAAAAGTGCTGGGGAACGTTGAAATAGGATATTAAGTCATTTTTCTCAGATTTCTACCGCAATGGAGTCGTGAGTCAAAAAATTGATGAAACATATATGTCTTATTCCGAAAGGTAGCTTGGCTGGTAAAGTGGAAGACTTTCGACCTATTAGCCTCCTCACATCATTGTTTAAGTTGTTGGCCAAGGTTCTTGCAAAAAGATTTTGTGAAGTTCTGAATCAGACAATAGCGGAGGAACAAAATGCATTCATGCAGGGGCGTCAGATGTTGGATGCGGTTCTAATAGTAAATGAAATAGTATAGTATGCTAGAAAGGAAAACTTGCAGGGATATGTGCTGAAACTTGACTTCGCTAAAGCGTATGATCAAGTTGATTGGGAATTCTTGGATTTTGTGTTAAAAAAGAAAGGGTTTGGGGGCAGAAGGAGGAAATGGATTAGGTGATGCATATCGACAACCAATTACTTAATTTTAATCAATGGTAGGCAAGAGGGAAATTTCGAGGTGAACGGGGGTGTAATGATCCTAAAAATTTTATCTCGTGCCACTTGTATTTCAGGGTCGTGCGTGGGACCCACTGGTCATGATACATAAATTCAAACCTCGGGAGTCGACACCGAGGTATGTTATTTTTGGTTTAATGCTTGTATTAAAAATTTTATACCAAAGGTTGAACAAATTAATTTAATGCATAGAAAAATGGTGACGATACGAGCGGGGACGGCCGAGAGTCGCGCGTCGACGTGGGATCGAGGTAGCGGAATATGGGATACGTTAAATATCTTTAAGTGAAACAAAAAAATAATGAATGAGTGGCTAGCATTTATAGATAATATATATATATATATAAGTGTATGGATAAGGGAGTAGGTGGTTTAAAAAAAAAAAAAAAAAAAAGAAACGAAAACACGCACAGAAGAAGAAAAAAAAAAAAAACAGTGGCGAGAGGAAGAAGAAGGAGAAAGGGGAGAATGGCCGGGAGAAAAAGACTAAGCTCGAGGAGATGAAAAGTGAGTTGATTTCCGTTGTTGATTTGGTGTAGTTGTTACAATATGTTGTTGTTGTTGTTGGTGGTCGTGGCCATGGAGGAGCCGCCTCCATGGCTGACCGACCGAGAGAGGAGCGGGAGAGATGGCAAGGGGATCTCCCTTGCCATCAATCCCCATTAGGGTTGGAGTTGTGAGCCAACCCCAACTCCTCACAAGAGAAAAAAAAAAAAAAAAATTTGCAGAAACAGAGCCGATGCTCTGTTTCTTCGTGAGGAAGAAGACTGACCCGGGTCGGGCCGGACCCTGACCCGGTGAGATCGGGTCAAACCGACCCGGATCCGCCTAGATCGGGTCGGGTCGACCCGAATCCGGCTAGACCGGGTTGGGTCGACCCGGATCCGGCTGGACCGGGTCGGGTTGACCCAGACCCATTTCAATAAAAATAATAATATAATAATAAATAATATATATTTATATATTTAATAACTGATTTTTAATAAATAAATTCTAGAAAATTGTAAAGAAATATGGAAAAAAACTCAAGAAAATTCCAGAAAAATAGAAAAAAATATATTTGTGACCCAAATCAATAAAACACCAATATTCCCATAAAAAGTGAAGAATTTGGGAGTCGGTCGAGGCGTTATACCGAAGTTTTTTCTCGAAAAACGTGAAATCGGCAAATTATTGTCGAACTCAAGTTTGACCGATGTCAACAAAATTTGGGATGTTAAAGCATTAAACTGGAATCTAAATTGATACATTTTCAACTGTTATGATCTTAGAGGAGCTATTACGGGGTTTGGGTGCGTACATCAACGCGACGTAAGCCGTATAGTTTTGGAATTTATGTGTGAAGTAAGTAAACCAGTTAGGGATTTATACAGTATTTCATGTTTATCCATTGATTATTGTTATTTACTGTTTTGTGATAGCTTATTGTTAATCACTGTAAACCTATGCTCATATATGTTGTATGTCCCCGCGTTTCGAGGTGGGCTTGTACCCATGTACGGCGCTTGTCCGAACTTCATATATGTATGCCCATATATGTTGTATGTCCCTGCGTTTCGAGGTGGGCTTGTACCCCTGGCGCTTGTCTTTGAACTTCATATATGGGGGAAGCATAGCAGAGATGTATATGTCTTTCGAGTAATTGGGGAGGCATATACATCTATATAAAAGTTTTGGTTGGGACTCCTTGTTATTTAGCATCACTTATCGATGAGTTGTTTACAGTTTTGTATATTCATGCGTTCTTTATTCTTTTCGTATATTTGCATGAATTTAATTGCTTTGTATAATATGAAATGTTGTATATATGTCCTATCGGTCTTACTTACCCGTGCTCGTCATTTTTTGTGTGCATTTGAGTGCAGATCCACAGACTAGCAAAGGAAAGGCTCCACAGTTAGGAGATATTGTTTGAGGATATTGGAGCAGTTTTTTGTTGCTTGTTGACATAGGTGATTCTTTTTGTATACTTACCTAGACTTGTTTTAAAACATGGGGAGTTAGTTTTTTGAGAAAATTTTGAGCCTGTATATTTTTCGTTTACTTTCCTCAGAATAGTTTTTAACGATGATATACATATTCGGGGTTTCCACACTCTAGGATGCCCAAACTGAGAATTTTTAAGATTTTTCGTTAATTCGAAATGTAAATTACTTCCGCTATAATTATGATAACTCGTGAATTAATTAACTAAATGTTAATTGCTAAGTAAATGGTAGATAATAAAGGAAGGCTGACTAGGCTTGCGTGACTCAGCGAAATTGGCTCGGGGGTCCACGTAAGTCTAGGCCAGGCGGTGCCCAATTCAGGATTATGGAACCGGGGCCGTCATAGTTGGTATCAGAGACAGGTTTTTACTTAAAGCTCTTGATTAGCCACAACCAGCATAAGACACAAACCAACGAAACTTATGAATGGTTGAACTTAGAGTGGAACCCTTTGATCCTAACCTAAGCCTTAGTTGGGAAGTGAGGTGAGTTTGGGGATATTTAAAACTGGATTATAAGCTATTTGATTTGTTGTACTATTAACTATCGATAGCTATGTTCTGATCGTGAAAATCGCTTTCTTTTCAGTTAGCGATGACCGATCAGCCTGATACTAGCGATGATGGTTCGGGGAACATAGATAGGAGATTAGATGGCATGTCGCAAATGATTACATCTCATGATCTGCAGCTTCAGGAGATTCTCCGACTGCTGAGGGCTCAAGCGACAACATCACCTTCTATGTCAGCAGCTCCAGTTACTCAGACTAGGAGTGCTCCTATAGTTCATGACCCACCCGCAGCACCTCCAGTTCAGTCAGGACTTGTAGTGGCCGAGGAGACACATGTTCAGGCATGAATAGTACCTCCTACACCTGAGACACCAGCTGAGGATATACCAAGCACGCAGACTGATACGGGTGTTAGAGCTACCGCTGAGGCGAGGCAGGCTCGTGAGTTTCAGAGGCATCATCCGGAGAAGTTCTACGGGGTACTAACCTCGAGGTCGCAGAAAGTATATGAGGAGTCATGAGAAGATACATGATGTATTGGCTACACCAGCTCATATGCAGCCAAGTATATCGTCAGCTTCACTGTTCGGCGAGGCCGATGTCTGGTGGCGCATTATGGTGGCGTCGAAGGGGAAACCCAAGGATTGGGCTGAGTTTAAGGAGAGGTTTAACGAGAAGTACATCCCTCCTACAGTCCGTAACCGGATGAGGACTGAGTTTCAGACCATTCGACAAAGGGTCGAGGAGTCAGTATCGAAGTATATGGATCGATATTTGCGCTTGTTGGAGTATGCTGGGAGTACGGCTGACACCGACGCTGATCAGGCTTACTACTTTGTTCACGGTCTACTAGATTCCATTGGTTCTGTTGTAGTGACGACTGCTCCGAGTACATTACAAGAGGCCTATGAGAGGGCTTTGGCTAGTGAGAACTTTGGGAACACACGCACTGGAGTAGCGGTAGCCGCATCGACATCGTCACAGTTAGTAAGAGGTGCTGGAGGTGATCGGGGGAAGAAGAGATGGCGACCATCGAAGCAGAAAGATCGAGCTCAGAGCGTGGGATCGGTTGCAGTTCCGCCCTATGCAGCGCGTACTGCGCCTATATCAGTGGGTCCAGCACGGAGCTACGCTAGTACACCATAGCAGTCAGTACCGTCAGGGCCGCCACAACAGTATCAACGAACCGAGAGTGGAGGCAGAGGAGGTGGTCAGGGGCACAGGCACGGAGGTGGTCAGGGACAGAGATATGACCCGAGACAGGGACAGAGGTTCAGTCAGGTGCAGGGACAGAGACAGCAGATTCCACCAGGGCCAGGACCACATCGACCATGTTTTGAATGTGGACAAGCAGGGCACTTCGTAAGTGCATGTCCACGACTAGGCAGGGCTCAGCCACAGCAGCGCAGAGAGCAAGTTCATGCCATCGCTGCACCGGATCCAGCTGCCACTCGTAACCTTATTGAAGGTACGGTTTATATTTGCAGTAGATTCATGCATACTATGTTTGATTCAGGTTCTACTGTGTCTTTTATTTCGGGTCGTATGGTTGATGAGTTGGGTTTGAAACCTATAAGACTTGAGAGACCATTGATCCTTAGCACAGCTGCTGGGGACAAAATCTACCCGAACTTGTTGTGTGTTGATTGTTCGGTTGAGAGGGTCATATCATGCCGGCGGACCTAAGGGTATTAGAATTCCTCGAGTTTGATGCATTGTTGGGCATGGATTGGTTGGGTGCTTATCATGCACAGATCCATTGTTTCAGTAAGAAAGTCATCTTTCATCTATTAGGACATCCAGAGTTTAGTTTCCAGGGGACTTCGACTAGTTTGCCTATTACCAGAGGTAGAGTCGCTACTAGTGTGGATGTTGAGATGTTCACTAGTGTATCGAGTACGACGGAACGGGTTGTGACTACATTGGATGAGGTATCAGTAGTACGAGAGTTTCCTGACGTATTTCCAGCAGAGTTACCAGGATTTCCCCGCCTAGGGAGATTGACTTCATCATTGATTTGGCTCCGGGGATCAAACCTATATCTATTCCGCCGTACCGGATGCCTCCGAAGGAGCTAGAGGAGCTGAGAGAACAGCTCGAGGAGTTGTTGGAATTAGGATTCATTCTCTTGGGGCGCGCCAGTCTTGTTCATGAAGAAGAAAGATGGCAGCCTGAGATTATGTATTGATTATAGACAGCTCGACAAGGTGACAGTGAAGAACAAGTATCCACTTCCTCGCATTGATGATTTGTTTGACCAGCTAACGGGAGCACAGTGGTTTTCGAAGATTGATTTGAGATCTGGGTACCATCAGTTGAGGATTAGAGCAGAGGATAGCGAGAAGACTGCATTTCGCACTCGATACGGGCATTACCAGTTCACAATCATGCCTTTCGGGTTGACTAACGCCCCAACAGTGTTCATGGATCTCATGCATCGAGTGTTGAGAGAGTATTTGGATAGGTTCGTCATTGTGTTCATAGACGACATCCTTATCTACTCTACGACTCGTGAGGATCATGGGGAGCACCTCAGGATAATTTTGCAGACTTTAAGAGATCATAGACTGTATGCAAAATTCAGTAAATGTGAATTTTGGCTTACAGAGGTCGGGTTTCTTGGACACATCGTCGGAGCTTGCGGAGTGTCAGTGGACCCCGCTAAGGTCAGAGTTGTCATAGATTGGCCTACACCGCAGACAGTGACAGAGATTCGGAGTTTCTTGGGGTTGGCAGGCTATTATCGACGTTTTGTTCAAGATTTCTCAAAAATTGCGGCACCAATGACGCAATTGACGAAGAAAGACATAAAGTTTCAGTGGAATGATAGTTGTGAACAAGCTTTCAGGCTTTTAAAGGAAAGATTGACTACCGCCCCAGTTCTAGTATTACCTGAGTCGGGAAAGAGTTTTGAGGTGAACATTGATGCTTCTAAGGTCGGGTTAGGCTGTGTGTTGATGCAGGATGGTAGAGTGATTGCCTACGCGTCCCGACAACTGAAGATTCATGAGAAAAACTATCCTACACATGATTTGGAGCTAGCGGCGGTGGTTTTTGCACTGAAGATTTGGCGTCATTATCTTTATGGAGAAAAGTTTGTGTTGTTCGTTGACCACAAAAGTTTGAAGTACCTGTTTACTCAGAAGGATCTGAATATGAGACAGAGGCGTTGGCTTGAGTTCCTCGAGGATTATGACTTCTCTTTGGAGTATCATCCGGGAAAGGCCAATATTGTTGCGGATGCGTTAAGCCGCATAGGGGAAGACTCAGAGAGTACTACTTGTCACATGACACACGAGTATGGTTTACTCGAGGCAGTCGAATTGATGTATTCTGTTGATATTTCGAACGGTACCAAAGTGTTGATTTGTGGGCAGATGAGAACTCAAACAGTGTCGATTCAGAAGGTACTTGAGGGTCAACAGACAGATGAGCAGTACCAGAGGTTTTTGGAGTTTGCTCAGAGTCCAGATAATCCAGATTGGAGTCAGTCGAAAGACTTGTGTCTGAGATTTAGAAGTCGACTATGGATTCCATCAGTGGCTGAGTTACGTAATGAGATACTCGATGAGGCTCACCGCTCACGTTTTGCGATTCATCCGGGTCGGACCAAGATGTATGCTGATGTGCGTCGTCTTTTTTGGTGGCCGAGGATGAAGACCGATGTTTCTGATTATGTTAGAGCGTGTGAGGTATGTCAGCGAGTTAAGGCTGAGCATCGGAGACCGGGTGGGTTATTACAGCCACTTCCCATTCCTCGGTGGAAGTAGGAGCATATTGCCATGGATTTCGTCAGTGGACTACCTCGATCTCAGCGCGGACATGACAGTATCTGGGTGATAGTGGACAGATTGACGAAGTCTGCGCACTTTTTACCGATCTCTACCACACATCGGGTTGATAGATTAGCAAGTTTGTACGAAAGGGAAATCGTGCGATTACATGGCGTTCCTTTATCGATTGTGTCTGACAGAGGACCACAGTTTACATCTCAGATTTGGCGGAGTATACAGGCACAGTTTGGTACCCGTTTGGACCTCAGTACAGCTTATCACCCACAGACTGACGGACAGTCAGAGAGATTGATTCAAATTCTCGAGGATATGCTGAGGATGTGTGTGTTAGAGTACGGTGGATCTTGGGAGGAATATCTTCATTTGTGTGAATTCGCCTACAATAACAGTTATCAGGCCAGTAATGGTATGGCACCTTTTGAAGCACTCTACGGCAGACCGTGCAGATCTCCATCTTGCTTGGCGGAGCCCGAGGATGTGGCAGTGATTGTGCCTGAGATTGTAGTGGATCACACAGAGAAGATACGACTGATTAGATTGAGACTGAAAGGTGCGCAGGAGAGGCAGAAGAAATACTATGACATGTATCATGGCGAGTTAGCATATGATGTCGGAGACTATATTTATTTGAAAGTTTGTCCGATAAAGGGTCACAAGAGGTTTGGGATTAAAGGAAAGCTCGCGCCGAGGTTCATTGGCCCTTTCAAGGTGAAGAAACGAATAGGCAAGGTTGCGTACGAGCTGGAGTTGCCATATTAGTTGTCCGGTATCCACCCTATATTTCATGTTTCTATGTTGCGATTGTATAGGTCGAGAGGGGGCGAACGACCAACAGTGGATTTGAGCTAGATAGACTTGAGGGAGGACATTTCTTATGACGAGCAGCCTATTCAAATTTTGGACCGTAAGGTAAAGATTTTGAGGAATAAAGAAATCCCATCAGTCCTCGTCAAATGGCAGTATCACAGAAATGAGGAGCTGACGTGGGAACTTGAGTCGTACATGCGCGAATACTTTCCTTATCTTTTCTAAATCCCAGTAAGTCATTCCTTTATACTTAGTCAATTTCGAGGACGAAATTCTAATTAGTTGGGAAGACTGTAATGATCCTAAAAATTTTATCTCGTGCCACTTGTATTTCAGGGTCGTGCGTGGGACCCATTGGTCATGATACATAAATTCAAACCTCGGGAGTCGACACCGAGGTATGTTATTTTTGGTTTGATGCTTGTATTAAAAATTTTATACCAAAGGTTGAACAAATTAATTTAATGCATAGCAAAATGGTGACGAGACGAGCGGGGACGCGTCGACGTGGGATCGAGGTAGCGGAATATGGGGTACGTTAAATATCTTTAAGTGAAACAAAAAAAAAATGAATGAGTGGCTAGCATTTATAGATAATAATATATATATATATATATATATATATATATATATAAGTGTGTGGATAAGGAGTAGGTGGTTTAAAAAAAAAAAGAAAAAAGAAAAAGAGAAACGAAAACACGCACGAAGAAGAAAAAAAAAAAAAAAAAAAGTGGCGAGAGAGGAAGAAGAGGAGAAAGGGGAGAGTGGTCGGGAGAAAAAGACTAAGCTCGAGGAAATGAAAAGTGAGTTGATTTTCGTTGTTGATTTGGTGTAGTTGTTACAATATGTTGTTGTTGTTGGTGGTGGTCGTGGCCATGGAGGAGCCGCCTCCATGGCCGACCGACCGAGAGAGGAGCGGGAGAGATGGCAAGGGGATCTCCTTGCCATCAATCCCCATTAGGGTTGGAGTTGTGAGCCAACCCCAACTCCTCACAAGAAAAAAAAAAAATTGCGTAAACAGAGCCGATGCTCTGTTTCTTCGTGAGAAGAAGATCGACCCGGCCGGGCCGGGCCCGGTGGGCGGCCGGACCCCGACCCGGTGAGATCGGGGTCAAACCGACCCGATCCGCTGGATTGGGCGGGTCGACCCGAATCCGGCTAGACCGGTTGGGTCGACCCGATCCGGCTGGGACCGGGTCGGGTTGACCGAGACCCATTTCAATAAAAATAATAATATAATAATAAATAATATATTTATATATTTAATAACTGATTTTTAATAACTAAATTCTAGAAAATAGTAAAGAAATATGGAAAAAAACTCAAGAAAATTCCGAAAAAATAGAAAAAAATATATTTGTGACCCAAATCAATAAAACACCAATATTCCCATAAAAAGTGAAGAATTTGGGAGTCGGTCGAGGCGTTATACCGAAGTTTTTTCTCGAAAAACGTGAAATCGGCAAATTATTGTCGAACTCAAGTTTGACCGATGTCAACAAAATTTGGGATGTTAAAGCATTAAACTGGAATCTAAATTGATACATTTTCAACTGTTAGGATCTTAGAGGAGCTATTACGGGGTTTGGGTGCGTACATCAACGCGACGGAAGCCGTATAGTTTTGGAATTTATGTGTGAAGTAAGTAAACCAGTTAGGGATTTATACAATATTTCATGTTTATCCATTGATTATTGTTATTTACTATTTTGTGATAGCTTATTGTTAATCACTGCAAACCTATGCTCATATATGTTGTATGTCCCTGCGTTTCGAGGTGGGCTTGTACCCCTAGGCTTGTGCTGAACTTCATATATGTATGCCCATATATGTTGTATGTCCCTGCGTTTCGAGGTGGGCTTGTACCCCTGGCGCTTGTGCTGAACTTCATATATGGGGGAAGCATAGCAGATGTATATGTCTTTCAGAGTAATTGGGGAGGCATATACATCTATATAAAAGTTTTGGTTGGGACTCCTTGTTATTTAGCATCACTTATCGATGAGTTGTTTACAGTTTTGTATATTCATGCGTTCTTTATTCTTTTCGTATATTTGCATGAATTTAATTGCTTTGGATAATATGAAATGTTGTATATATGTCCTACTGGTCTTACTTACCTGTGCTCATCATTTTTGTGTGCGACGGAGTGCAGATCCACAGACTAGCAAAGGAAAGGCTCCACAGTTAGGAGATATTGTTTGAGGATACTGGAGCAGTTTTTTGTTGCTTGTTGACATAGGTGATTCTTTTTGTATACTTACCTAGACTTGTTTTAAAACATGAGGAGTTAGTTTTTTGAGAAAATTTTGAGCCTGTATATTTTTCGTTTACTTTCCTCAGAATAGTTTTTAACGATGATATACATATTCGGGGTTTCCACACTCTAGGATGCCCAAACTGAGAATTTTTAAGATTTTTCGTTAATTCGAAATGTAAATTGCTTCCGCTATAATTATGATAACTCGTGAATTAATTAACTAAATGTTAATTGCTAAGTAAATGGTAGATAATAAAGGAAGGTTGACTAGGCTTGCGTGACTCAACGAAATTGGCTCGGGGGTCCACGTAAGTCTAGGCCGGGCGGTGCCCAATTCAGGATTATGGAACTGGGGTCGTCACAGGGGGCTACGGCAAGGAGATCCGCTATCTCCCTCGCTCTTCATTATGGCGGCAGACGTGATGGGAAGGATGATTGATAAAAAAAATACAACGACTTGGTGGAAGTTCTCCGAGTTGGGAGGGAAGTAACACATATTACTCATCTTTTTTAGGCCGATGATTCCCTAATATTTGTTAAAAACTCAAGTAGGTCAATGCTTAATATCATGCATATTGTTGATCAATTTTGTGTAATTTCAGGGATAAAACTTAACTTGGACAAATGTAACCTGATGGGAATCAATTTGATGGAAGAGCAAGTGACGGTAATGACCAGTATAATCGGTTGTAAAATAGTAAGCTGGCTAATAAAATATTTGGGACTTCCACTTGGAGGCACATCGCTAGCTAGGAATTTTTGGGAGCCGATCATACGAAAAATCACTAAGCGACTGGACGGATGGAAAAGCAACTTGTTATCAAAGGAAGGCCGAGTTCTCTAATTTGTTCAGTTTTTTATGCACTCCCTACTTACTTTTTATCAATATATCGTTTACCTGTAGGTGTGGCTCAATAAATCAAAAAATTGATGTAGGACTTCCTGTGGTGAAGAATGAATGTGGAGAAATTGGGGGGCCTCAGTTTCGGCAATCTACTTACAAGAAACAAGTCCCTTATAATAAAATGGTTGTGGCGCTTTAGTAAGGAGCAGAATGCAAGCTGGGCTAAACTTATCAAAAGTATTTACGGTATGGACCGCAACTTGTGGGACCCGGGAGATGATTTCCACCATCATATAAAGCATATTGGAAGTTTGTTATAGAGATCCATCAAGAGTTCGAGAAGGGCATCTTTTGCTTACTTGGAAAGGGGAACCACATAAGCTTTTGGCATGACCATTGGGTCGGGAGTGAGTGTTTCAAATCAAAATACCTGAGTTTGTATGCATTGGCAAGAAGGAGATACGCCATGGTTCATGAACTATTTAGATATCAACAATGGTAGGAGATTTCCTTTCGACAAAGCTTATTCGATGAACTTGGAGGACGATTGGAATTGCTTATGGAGTCGATAGAAAGGAAACATCTATGCGTGGAGATAGAAGATAATAGAATATGAAAATAGGATCCCTCCAAAAACTTCATGGTAAAGTCATGTTTCTTCAATTTGTGTATGGAGTCGGCAAGTAACTCATGCAATGCCTATAAGATAATTTGGAAATCTCCAGCGACTATGAAGATAAGTGTGTTGGTTTGGCTAGCATGGAAAGGTAAATTAAATGTGGTTGAAGTGTTGCAAAAAGGACGCCCATATCTTTGCTTGTTACCATCGTTGTGTGTGGTATGCAATAAGGATTGTGAGTCAACCGATCATGTATTTCTTTATTGCACATTTACAAGTTGGTTATGGAGAGAGATGGCTTTTGAGTTGGGAGAGATTTGGACTACGCCACAACGACTAAAAGATCGCCTAAAGGAAAATGAGGCATATCGGTTTAGTGGAAGAAAAGGAATCTTGTGGCGAACGGAGATGCTTGCTTTGATTTGGATGATATGGGAAAAAAGAAACAATAGACTATTTTGGGAAATGGATCGCACTAGATTGGAGCTATGAGAGTTGGTCAAGAGACGAGTGGCGACAGTGTTGTTTGAGGACGTGGAATTCAAAGGGTTGGGATGGAATATGTTGAGTGGCCTGTAGGGCAGACTACTAAGGTAAATGTTTCTTTGTTTCTCTTGGTAAGGTGGAAATCGGGGTTGGGGGGCCAACTGGGCAATGCCCGTTTGACGAGTAGTGCGCCCAAACCTATGTCCAAATTGCAAGAGAAAATTGGTCATAAGGCGAGGGAAAATAGATGAAAGGGCGAGGGGAACACTGCTAGAAGAAAGGAAATTTGATCCTCACTTTTGACGTTTTCTATAGTTTCATTGTAAAGGAAAAAGGCAAAGAAAAGCCCTATATATGCTTTTATAACTTTTGTATCTTTTACATACACACATATATAATACACAGTCTTTTTTGATAAACAAAATCAAACAAGTATGTGCTCAAACTGGTGTCAACCCCAAAGCCTGAACTACGGCCTCCAATATGAGCAAAATAATAGAACTAGAATCAAACAATGTATACATATCTCGACCATTAATGGAAATCATACCTACGACCAACTGAGGTGAGGCCTCTCCATCCTAGCCAACAATTGCATGAACTCGTCCACGAGTAGTTGGGGCTGTGCTCCCCTCAATTATTGGTAGGTTAGGACATTTATTTTAGTAGTTCCCTAGAGTCCCACACTGGTAACGGATCACCTGTGGCTTCTGATAAGTCAGATGCGCCTGTGTGACATTGGCTGATGCACTCGATATGGGCCCTACTAGCCCTCTACCCCTGCTCTGTTGCGGTTGTTGTAGTGGACATAGTGGCCTGAATGTCACACTTTGAGAAGCTAAAGGTGCGGGGCACGTAAATGTATGGTGGTTCCCTCCGGAGTGTATGGTACCCTTGAAGTTCCACCAGATGATTTACGACTACTTGCTGATCCCCCAAATCTATGCTTTTAAAACTTCCTCCATTACCTCTTTGATAACTATTGAAATTGCGCTTGCGCTGACTATACTGATCGGATCCCCCCTTAAGCTGCTTATCCTGCTCATGAAAAAGTGTTGACTCACACTCAAGTGCCCAATGGTAGGCCTGCTAGTAAGTTTTTAATCTCGATGCTATTACCATTGCGCATATATCCCTTATCAACCCCTGAATAAATCGTCTCATATGAGTCGTCTTGGGTGGAACATACTTATACGCAAACTCAGCCAGCTCATTGAACTTTGATGCATATTCAGCCACAATCATGTTGCCTTGTACTAAGGAAAGAAATTCTTTTATCTTGTTTGCCTTGACGATCTCTGGGAACCACTCATCATAGAACAAATGTTTGAACTACGGCCAACTCATATTGGGTCCCCGCTTGAAATGGACAACCACCACTTATGCGCTTTATGTTCTAGCAAAAAGGTCACCAATGGTATCATAGTCCTCTCATTAATGCCCAAAGTATCTTTCCATATTTTCATGTTTAATATCCAAGCGTCAGCCTCAATAGGATCAGGGTCCCCATAGAAGTGTGGCACATCGTACTTTATGAACACCTTCTGGATCTTGCCCCTACGGCATTCCTCTTTCTCTCCATCAACTTTAGGTACGACCACTGCAACTGTAGTCGGGACATAATCAAGGCCTTTAAAGAAGCACGGATTTGGGGGATAAGCAGTTTCTGTGGGGGACCTGATTGGTATAGTCAAGGTAATAGTAGTTTCGGCAGTTATCAAAGAAATCAAATAGGGATTTTTAAGAAGCATAGATTTGGGGGATCAGTGATTAATCATGCATCATCTGGTGAAACTTCAAGGGTACCACACACTCCGGTGGGGACCACCACACATTTACATGCCCCGCACCTTATGCTTCTCAGAGTGTGACATTCAGGTCACTGTGTCCACCATAGCAACCACAACAGAGTAGGGGCAGAGGGCCAGCAGGGACTAAACTAAGTGCATCAGCTAGTGTCGCGTAGGTGCCTCCAACTTATAAAAAACCACAGGTGATCTGTTACCGGTGTGAGACTTTTGGGCACTACCAAAATAAATGTCCTAATCCACAAATATCTGAGGGGAGCACAACCCCAGCTACTCATGAAAGAGTTTTGCAATTGTTAGGTATGATGGAGAGGCCTCGCGTCAGTTAGTCGTAGGTACGATTTCCATTAATGGTAGAGATATGCATACATTGTTTGATTCTAGTTCTACTATTTCACTTATATGGGGGCTCATCGTTTAGGCTTTGGGGTTGACACCGATTAGAGCATACACTTACTTGATTTCGAGCATAGTTTCTACCGAACAGATTTGTCTTAATATGGTACGTGAGGGGTGCAAAATTAAAATTAGGGATCACATGATGATATTTGATTTATGGGCCTTAGAGTGTCTTCAGTTTGATGTGTTACTGGGCATGAAATGGTTATCAGCGTATCATACCAAGATAGATTGTCTTCATAAAATTGTAACTTTTTAGATTTTAGGCATTCCACCATTTAAGTTCAAGGGCTGTATAGCGACCAATGCCACAACCTGTGGTAAGTTGCAAGTTTGGCTAAGATAGAGATCATTGCGAGCTTGAATTATATTGGAGAGGAAGGACAAGAAGTTCTGATTAAGAAAATCCCAATGGTTAGGGACCTTTCGGATGTTTTTCCTTCATACCTTTTGGGAATCCTTCCTCATTAGGATATTGCCTTTATGATTGACCTTATACCCGGTACAAGACTAATTTCCAACATACCTTACCGTATGGAAACTACGGAATTGAAAACTTAGTTAGAGCAGTTGACTCAGAAAGGCTTCATTACACCGAGTGTAATGATATGGGGAGCACCAGTGTTATTTGTGAAGAAGAATGACGACAGTTTGAGGATGTGTATTGATTACCAGTAATTGAATAAGGTGACTATCCAAAATAAGTATCCACTTCTCATAATCGAAAACTTTTTTGACCAGTTAAGGGGGATCAAAGTTCTTCTCTAAAATAAATATGAGATTTGGCCATCATTAGTTACATATATGGGATGAGGACATATCAAAGAATGGACACTTTCAGTTCATTGTGATGACATTTTAGCTCACCAATGCCCCAACAATGTTTATGGACTTGATGCACCACGTTTCCAAGCCATTCCTTAACTAATTCATGATTGTGTTCATCGATGACATCATGATATACTCCAAGACTGAGTCAGATCACAGGAAGCATCTCAGGATAATGTTGCAAACTTTGAGGGAACATAAACTTTGTGGTAAGTGGAGCAAATGCGAGTTTTATGTTTTAGAAGTGAAGTTCTTAGGGCACGTGGTGAATACAAAAGGGATGTCAGTTGGTCCTGCGAAGATTAAGGTGATCCTTAGGTGGTCACAATCCATTAATGCATCTGAGATTCGGAGTTTTCTAGGCTTGGTAGGATACTATCAAAGATTCGTGCAAGGTTTCTCGTCGATCACTTCACCACTCACCAATTTGATTAGGAAAGACGTTGCCTATGAATGGGATGATTCATGTGAAAAGGCATTTCAGTTGTTGAAGAACCATCTAACTACTGCACCGATTCTGATTCTACCAGAAGCCGACATAAAGTTGTCGGTGTATACCGATGCGTCGAGGACTAGTTTGAGAGGTGTATTAATGCAAGACAAGAAATTAATTGCTTACGTTTCTAGGCAGTTGAAAGTACATAAGAAGAACTATCCAGTGCACGATTTAGAGTTGGTGGAAGTTGTATTTACTTTGAACTTATGGAGACACTACTTGTATAGAGAGAACTTCACTATCTATCGAATCACAAAAGTTTAAAGTACTTATTCATTCAAAGCGAGTTGAACATGTGACAGAGGAGATGGTTGGAACTCTTGAAAGACTATGACTTCACGCTTAAGTACTACCCAGAGAAAACCAACATAGCGGCAAATGCTCTGAGCCATGTACGATTAAAGACAGAGTTCGAGACCGTAATGAGTGTTCAGGGAGTACCTGCAGATGGCTCGGATGTTGGCTCAGATGTCTCAGAAGGTCAGATGCGAGTTCGTATGAGAGTAGATCCAGTAGCTGTGTATAGAGTGGTTGACTATCAGAGAGCCGATTTAGAGTGCGCGAAGTACATGACACTTGCAAATAGCAGTGATTATGTTGATTGGAGACTTTCAACTGATCGAGCATTGAGATTTTGAGATTGATTGTGGATATTATCTCATAGACAGTTAAGAGATGACTTACTCTGGGAGGCGCACAGATCTCAATTCACCGTTCATCCCGAGGGTTACAAAATGTATCAGGACATGTAGAGGATGTATTGGTGGTTGGGGATGAAGGTGGACATCGCTACTTATATCCAAGATTGCAAGATATGTTAATAAGTGAAAATAGACCACCGAAAGTCGGGGGGATTCTTGCAACCATTACCCATTCTGTAGTGGAAGTGAGAACATATAGCTATGGACTTTGTTTTAGGGCTACCGACGACTCAAAAAAGGCATGATGTGGTTTGGGTGGTTGTGGATCGATTGACTAAATCAACTCACTTTGTCCCTATGTCCATGGAGTATTCAGCATACAGGTTGGGGGCATAAATGTAGATGAGATCGTCAGATTGCATGGAGTTCTGGTATCTATTATATTAGATCGTGATCTGAGGTTTACCTCTCAGTTTTGGAGTGGATTGTAACACCGGATGGGGACTCAGCTAAATCTCGATACGACTTTTCACCCACAAACAAATGGGAAAACCGAGATATTGATTCAAATACTTAAGGATATGCTAAGAGCTTGTGTGCTGGATTTTTGTGGGAGTTGGGAGAAGTATATCTTATTGTGCAGATTTATGTACAACAACAATTTTTAAGCAAGTATTGGCATGGTACCACTCGAGGCACTTTATGGGAGATCGCGTAGATTCTCAGTTTGTTGGAACGAGGCTGGAGATGCCATGTTGACTGGCCCATAGCTTTTGCATGACCAAATCGAGAGGATAAAACTGATTAGGCAACAATTGGAGACCGCCTAAAGCCGCCAAAAGAAGTATGCTGACAAGGGCCATCGAGAGGTTGTGTTCAAGGAAGGAGAATTTGTACTATTGAAAACGTCACCAATGAAAGGGCATTATCGATTCAGATTAAAGGGAAATTTATCTCACATGTTTATCGGGCCATTCGAGATCAAGAAACAAATAGGCCCAGTAACATATCGCCTCGAGTTACCACCACAGCTAGCAGGTTCATAATGACTTTCGTGTTTCTATGCTGAGGAAGACATATAACAAACATGCACCGATGATCGATTGAGGGCAAGTTGATTTGAGGGAGGATGTGTCCTATGACGAGCAGGGGATTTAGACTGTGGATAGGAAAGTGCATATGCTTTAGAAGAAAGAAATTTTGTTAGTGCAAGTCCTGTGGCAATTCCAATGAGAACAGGAGTTGACTTGGGAACAGGAGGACTATATGATGAACTTTTCAATCATTTTTGAACCATAAGGTAAACCTTTATTTTACTTTCGATGATGAAAGTTCTTTCAAATTGAGGATGTTATGATGACCCAAAAAATCCAATAGACCTGTCCGAAGGGAAAATTAGTAACTTCATAAACCCTACACTAAATTGGCACTAATATAAAAACCAAGTTGTAAACCATAGCATCTTTTGGTCAAAATCAACACGTTTGAGTCAAAAGGGTGATTAGAATTTATGAAATTTTAACCTAAAGAGGCACCACCAAGAAGGTAACTCTCACCATCATCTTCATCATTATGTTTCATTTTTGAAGTTTTAATGGTTTACATATGATTAGATTTGTAGAAAAGAAAAGAAAACCTCATATAGTGCAAGCACCAGCGTGACGCAATCGGAGGTGAACGGTGGCATCACCGCTTCTGCTGCCGGAGGAGGGCAGTAACATCATTGCCACTACCACTGTCCCAAGAAGGGGCCCCCATTAGAGGTCCCCTGAGTGAATAAAAGAAGGGAGGGGTGCCACTGGAGCTACCCCTATAATCGCTTATAGGGACAGCCCCAGCAGGGACGAGAGTCTCTGCCCCATACACATGGGCCTAGTCTAGTGGCACTGGTTGATCGATCAACTATTGTTGACTAGTCAACACATTTGACCGGTCAACCCAAAAAATATAATAAATAAAAAAATAAAAACAAAATATAATGAAATAATATATATTATAAATAATAAAAAATAATTGCTTTCAAACGGGACACTACCCCGTTTCTGAGGGAGATCCACCGGGTCTTACCCCTCAACTCTCGCATCTGGCGACGAGGGACCTGCGGGACCTACACTAGTAGATCCTAAAGACCAATAAATTGAGGATTTACTAAACTTTAAATGAAAGCATTTACTTTTGAGATGCGTTATGGTTGTATAGTGTCATGCGAAGGTTCACATCGGGCCCTGAGCGTACTAGGAGTTGTTATAGGCGTCGCTACGAGTCGAGGTAAGTGGGGAGCTTCGCTCAAACATTAAATGTGGGTTAAATAGTAGATAAATAGAAATTTCATATTATTATTGAAAGACTTGGGATTGGGTTACATTTAGTTCATGGTATGAATATGCTTATCTATGGAATGCATGTGACGTGAACAATTTCATTATCCGATCCAAACATGGTGATGTGGTATTGTGCTCATCAAAAGAGAATGGTCCACACTAGGAGTAGTGGTGGTATAGCAGTGTGCCACCAATAGAAAGTGGTTTACACCACGAAATGTAGTGGCGTGGCTATGGTCCCACCAAAAAGAGAGTAGTTTGCCTCAGGAATCATCAAGTTTACAAGTGGTCACAATCGGTGATGGATTGGAAACACTTATTGTTGGTTTGATGAAGCTAAATGGAGATCTCAACGGTCATTGTGACCACCAATAGTTCACATCATCTTAAAAGTGATTGTTTCTGCCACCGGATTCATACTATTAGCTAGAATGCATTAAATGGAACCATGACTTGTATTAATTACTACTTCTTAGATTAACTCGCTTGTTGGAACCCATTGCATGAATGAATGATATTGACTATAAATTTGTGAATTCCCTTTTTATGAAGTGTTTTAACTTTTTTAGTTGCAGGAGGTGTTAGGTTTGGGTCTTTTTGGTTGCATGAGGTTTGTATTTTTGGTTGCATGATCTACAACCATTTAAATAGACCTACAACCATTGAAAACAATTTCAAGACACCATCAAGACAATAAAGGGTTGGCTAGAGAGAGTTGAGTCATTTTTTGTTGCAGGAGGTGTTTGGTTAGGTTTTTTTGTTAAAGAATATTGTTTTACTTATTAATTTCCATTTAAATAAAAGAAGTAACTTTTTTTTGCAGGGAATATTAAATTGAAGATCAAAACAGGAGGAAAATAGTAAGTACAAAAATTTATTTATTTATTATTTTTGATTTGGTTTAGTTATTATTTTAATATTATGTAGTTACATAGTTTTTATTTCAAAAAAGTGTTTAAGATGTTCATTCCATGGTATGTGTTAAGGATGCAAGCAAGGTGGGAAATCCCCATAGGGGACAGGGAGTCCCCGCAACGGGGATGAGGATGGAGAATTTAAATGGGGTTAAAGGTGGGGATGGGGATAAAATCTCATACCCACGCAGGTATGGATACGGGGATAGGAAAAAATATATTCGCGGGGATCCCCGAGGGGAATCCCCATTGGTAATATTCGTGGGGATCCCCGCGAAGATCCATGTATTTATCAAATACATCTATATACATTGTATATATCAATTTTATATAATATTACAAGGCTTTCACCTAAAACACTACTGATAAACAAACTTTAATGTGATTTATAATTTTAACTTGTTTTGTTAATTCTATGTTTTTTTAAATGATTATATTTTTTGTTTTGAATTGTTTGCAACTATATTTATATGTTATACTTTATTTGGTTGAAATTGTCAACATTTGTAATTTATGCACGTGTACCATACTTTTTATAAGTTTTTGAAAAAATTAAGTGGAAAAATATATTTTTTCGCGGTAATTCTTCGCAAATTCCCTACAAAAATCCCCATGGGGATATTCAATAGGGAATGAAATGGGGAATATTTTTTTCTATGGGGATTCCCCATCCTCGCGGGGATTAGGCGGGGATGAGAATGAGGATGAAAATTTATTCCCGCGTGGGGATGGGTATGGGGATGGGGGATGAATTCTTAAGCGGGAATGGAGATGGAGATGGAGATGGGGTCCCCATCCGCTTCCCTCCCCATTTGCATACCTAGTATGTGTACTTTAACTATGTTTTAATTTCTTTTTGTGCTTAAAAAACATCTTTTCATTACGTCATGTCCTATCTATGTGTATATGTAGCTTTTTGGAAAGACTATATATATATATATATATAACATTTTGTATATGTAAAACATTCGTGTCCTATGTTTTTTTTACCACAGCTTGCCCTATCTATGTGTATAGCATTTTGTATATGTATGTATACATATGTAAAAGCAATACATTAAACTATTAAATTAAGTGCATTTGTATTCATTAAATAGTTTGACACTTAATATAAGAAAACTAATATTTTACTCTAGTAGAGCCCCCACCTCTGTGTGTACTTTAACTGCGGTTTTAGTTTTGTTGTGCTTAAAAAAATAACTTTTTAATAATAAAATAATAGAATTGGCATAGCTTATTGCTTGTAGTAAGATATTTTCCAAAAAAATAGAGAAAATAATTGAGTGATAAAAAAATATTTGTAAATGAATATCGATAACAAATATGTTGATATTCAGTAATAGTGTTCATGTAAAGATTAAAAGTATAATTTAGGTGTATGATGCTATAGTTTACAATCAAGACATGATTTTCAAACACCTAATGGACTATAAGTATATTATAGAGTTTTTATATTGAAAATATCCAAAACATTATGCATATTTAAAAGTTTATACAAACCTACATATATGGAAGAGCCAATTGTGGATCAAACAAATATACCATACGAATCTTAATACACATTTATCCTATTATAAACTTTATTAAAAAATGAATTCCATCATATATAATTAAGTTTGGTATCTTTTAGAAGAATAGAAAGTAGCAACTTACTGCACTTAAATATTTCTTCTTGTGTACTTGCTCGATGAACCTCATCTAGAGATAGATTTTGTTTTTGATTTGTATATATATGATGCTAAATATGAGACATAAATTAAGTGCATATAAAACTTTGATGAAATACATGCTCATTTTTAAATTATTTAGTAGTACTAATTATTTAGGATGAAAATATGAGTTATTAATTGATACTTCATGCAGACGAATGAGTATGCTCTATAGTTGCGCTATTAAGGCGATCTTCTATATCGGAAAGTCTAATTGCGCTTTAAATCTCCAATTTAATTAACTTTTTAGCTTGATATATATGTAATCATTTTACATCATCATTGTCCAATAAATCAAGTAGGGCATGGAACATAGGAACATCCAATTTCTATTTTATGCTTACGGTGAAATTGTAAACGGTTTGAATGGCATAAGATCTAACACACCCTTATTAGCATTGTAGATGCATAAGTTTGGGACGATTAGACAATAATTGATGGATCACATGTGTAATGCGTTCAATATCTCATCTACAGAGACACTAGTTATGATGACTTATCATCACGTGATAATCCTTCCTAGAGGTTTGCAGTATTTCGTCCCCATGTTGTTGCAAGATACGACACACTTTGACTTGATGTGGGTAATAGTGGACAATCTACCATTATCTGTAAGAGTAGATATTTATTTAACATTTGAGGTAATTGACTCTTTTCAAAAACCTATATTTCATTCACAACTGGTGGATGAAGATGTCGACACATCAAACACTAGACTGATGATGGAAAGAATGCATATGCAATCAACGTAAAGTGATGTCGAGCAAGATGTATTTTTTAGTCCTATAGATGATGATATTAATGCCTCTAATGACGATGACCACGACGACAACAACGACAATGACATGGATAAGGACGTACGTCCCCTCGAGGATGCTGCACCATCTATCGATTGCGAAAACTTAAATATTGTAACGGATAACCCAAGGTATGAACCTCCATGGGCGGAAAAATTGCAAGATGATGAGCAATTTGCTATCGATGAAGAGAACTTCATGGAGGAAGTAAATGATGATGAAGTTCACCAACCGTTTTCGGTATATAATGACATCGATTGGGAGGTGTCCAACTTTACTACGACCTAACATTCTCTTCAATAGATTAGGTGAGACAAGTCTAATTTTGAGTTGGAAAGAGGAATGTGCTTTGATAATAAAAAAAGACATACAACATGCCGTCAGAGTGTGGCATGTTAACAAACGTTGTCAGTACCATGTAAAGGAGTCGACTACAACTCTATGGGCAATTAAGTGCAGAAGTACGCAAGACAAGTGCATGTGGCGTCTCCATTCTTATTTGCAAAAGAAAACACAATTACGAGAGATCACACAATTAGACGAGCTGCAAAACTATATAAACCCCAATGTAGAACGCAGTCATGCCCAACTCGAGGCTAACATGCTTCTATGAGAGATCCAAAGTATGGTCCAAATAGATCAGGCTATAGCTATCAAAGCATTAGTAAAAACAATCAAAGGAAAATATAGACACGAAGTACGCTACAAGAGAATTTGAGATGCCAAAAGAAAGGTAGTTACAAATGCATTTAGAGATTGGGACGCGTCATACACTAGATTGCCACGATGATTGGCGACTGTAAAAAATAAGAGTCTAGGGATAAAAAATCGAGTGGTCGCATATACAGTGGGCTACTGATGAGATAATAACAGAGCATCCTCAATGTCGTCATGTGTTTTTCACATTCGAAGTATCAATTGAAGCTTTCAAGTATTACATGTCTCTTCTATAGATTGACGCGACTTTCTTGTATGAAAAATATACTGGTAAGCTAATGATTGTTATCTCTGTTGATGGTAATGGACACATACTACCGGTTGCATTTGTCATTATAGAAATGGAATCTACGAATTCACGGGGATGGTTTTAGAGGATGTTGTGCAAATACGTGAAAGATAGAAATGGTATTTGTCTTATTTCCAATCGTCACCCAAGCATTCTCGAAGTGGTCAACACACCAGCCAATGATTTTTGTCCCCCAAAAAGATACCACCATTCTTGACTGCGACACTTGGTATATAATTTTAACACCCATTTCAAAAGTGAACCCTTGAAAAACTTACTTTCTCGAGTTGCTGCTCAACATCAAGAACGAGAATTTAATGCGTGTATGGAGCATTTTGTATACTTATCATCATGAATTCCTCAATATGTGCAATATGTCAATGCCATCCCCAAATAACTATGAACTCAATCGCATGATGGAGGCATGCGATATAAATGGATGACTTCTAATGGTGTTGGTATGTATGAAATGCAAGTTATGTTCATTTTTCGAAGACTTAGTTATCGTTGACCTAATATTACTTACACGACTTTATTTTTAAATTGTAAAATGTTTTAATAGTATATTGAAGAGGGCATGATTCTTGCCAATAACAAAGATGGCTTAAATGATTTACTACAGATTAGTGACATACCACGATCGACGCAGACATGAGATTAATAAAGCAATCTCTAACGGCCTCTCCTATGCAAAATATGTCATGAATAAACTCACACATTATGAACAATCTGCAAGTAGGCATCAAGTCAATTTAATTAATCGTGACATAGTTGAGTTTGAGGTGCTGACTGGACGACATGAAGATCACATGCATAAAGGCAACACTACCCAAGTCGTCGTCCTAAAGGAGCGTGCAGTTGCAGTAAATGACAATCGTTTGGTTTCCCTTTCTCATACGCGCTGGCTGCATTTGCCCTTATTCGAGTGAACTACTCGCAATTCATTAAGCCATACTACATGACGAATGTGTACGCGCAATGTTACTCCTTTAATTTCAAGCCATCCCGGATGAGAAGTATTGGCTAATTTTTGCGATGAAGATCCTACCAGACCCAAGGTGTAGACGTGGCCCAAGGAGACTCAAGGGAACGCGAAGGCAAAATGAGATGGATCTTCTTAATATTTTGAAGGCATTGCAATGTGGCATATGTCATGAAGAAGGACATAGACGAACAACATGTTTTAATAGAGATCGTGCTCGAGTCCCTACTAGAATGAATCGATGCAGTACTTGTCGTGCAGAGGGTCATAACAAAAAAACATTGTCCAACCAGAGCTCAACCTTCCTATCCAAACCAATAGTCAATTTTATATTTTGTTTGTAATTGGAATGAGTTGGTAATTTGATTACATTGATATTTTTAAAGTATCTGAAAATGTTACATCGTGAAATGTTTAGGTATTCGTTATTGTTTTAACCTATATTAATGATTTGTTGTGAATTTTCGAATAAAATGACTAATTTTCTCAAATCACTCAATCGTAGTTTGTACACTAATAGATCTAGATCTATCAAATCCTTCAATTTTACAACTCCAATTTAGGCACAGATCCTCGCGCCTAGAGGGGTTAGGTAAACTTTTTAAGATGTATACATCCAATGTTTATGCACAAACTTATAATACACACACACACACACACACACATATATATATATATATATATCGACTAAAATATTCTCAATTATAAGTTGTATGAAACAATGCGCGTGCAAACAAAAACGAGGTGTCATTGGTCAAACAATGCAGTACAATTCTCGAATGATCCTATATCTACGTTCTAGTTGGTTCTACGAGATTTCACATCTATCATTTTTTAGTCTTGATTAGGCTTTCATTACTGCATTCATTGAGAGATGGCGCCCAGAGACACATACATTCCACATGCAATGTGGCGAGTGCACAATAACACTCTAGAATGTGCAGGTACAACTCGACTTACCTATTGAAGGTATGCCTGTGATAAGAACCACCGATACTAACTATGTTAAGGTGTGTGAGAGGCTACATAATGGGATTTCTATTGGAGATGACATTATTGGGAATCGACTTAAAGTCGAATAGCTTGAACGTAATGTACCAGCTATACAGGACGATAGCAATGAGGAAATGGTGCAACATTATGTTCAATCGTACATACTACAAATTATAGATAATTGTCTATTCGCCGACAAGTAAAACTAATTCATACATTTGATGTTTCTACCGTTGCTTGAGGATCTTCAAGCAGCGGGATAGTTTAGTTGGTAAAAAGCATGTTTGGCTTATTTATACAAGGAGTTGTGTCGCGGATCTCGTTCAGGTGCGCAGGAGGTTGCAGGCACGTCAATTCTTATACAGCTGTGGGCATGTGATAGATTTCCATTTAAAGCACCAAGGCGTTTGAGTGTTTCTAGTGTTCGACCTCAAATAGTGGATGGAGAATAAGTGTCTATTGACCTTCCATTGGGACATAGATAGTAAAAATATTTTTTGTAATTTCTCAAATAATAAGTCCATTTTATTTTTAACTAATTTATTGTTTTGTATATAGATGGATCGATGCATTTTCGGTTACTCAGATTGTGACACATGTTTTATCAGCTTATCGTGTTGCATTCGACTTGAAGAAGGAGGATGTCGCGGAGTGGCAACCTTATGCTGATGTCATCGAGTCTCTTCCTGAATACCGTATTAAAGGTCACGGGAGTTGGCTATCGACGGATCCTTTAATTTGTTTCCACATAGTTGAGTGACATCGACGGATCCTTTAATTTGTATCATTATGAGACAATTGATAATGATACAAGTCGTGCCACCAAACTATGACTACGACACTCGACTACACCGTATCGAATTACAAGGACACACTTAAGAAAATTGGTTGGTTTACCATGCAAATGTTATACAGATGTGGAAAATCATGGTGATAGTATAGTCACAACAAAACAAGAAGGTGGACACGATAAAGAAGCCTACATGACATGGTATTAATTAGTCACCAAACGATTCATTGGGCACGATGAGGCTTTACATGACTATTCGATAAGCTTGAAACTATTATTTTGTTTTCCTCACGAGTTACATCTTAAATTGCATGTATTAACACCTATTTTTTTATGTCAGTGTAACTTGGTGCATTAACTGCGGCAAGTGTTCATTGAGGATGGATATGAGCAAGGTCTTGCTGCTCTTGATGAAGGCATTAAAATCTTAGATAACGATGAACGAAAAAGGTCTACTTTATGGAATGATGAAAATGCTGTCGAATTAAAAATACATAATGAGACATTTGAACAAGAAGATGAAGAAGAGGATTAGGGTCAATCAAATAAAGGGATGAGAAGAAAAACGACATAGAAATAGACTATGGGTGAGAGCAACAGACGTCCTCATCCACCACGTCCATCTTATCAAATAGAGACTGTTTCTGAGAGTAGCAGACGTTCTCCTCCACCACATCCATCTCGTCCGAGAGTGAGAAGAATATAGACTGTTGGTGGGAGTAGCCGATGTTCATCCCCACCACGTCCTTCTTCTCATGAGTACATTCATACATTGTCCCTAATGCAACCAGAAGATCATATGTTCGTACCCAGGCCGCCGACCATGAATCTTCCTCCTTACCATTTCAATCCTTATGCACTCGGACTGTCATCTTCATATATGGACCATGGGACGCCTAAACATTCAATGCATGGTACATTACCTCAATACATGCCGAGTCCATTTACTCCATCATGTTATAATTATAGTATGCTATATAGTAGAGATGGCTCATTCATGAACCTGTTAAGCATATCGCCGCCTCATGTTCCTTTCGGCCAACCACATACAGGAAGTTAATATTTTGGAACGGTTCAACCTCTTATCTTTAGTAGCATTAGTACCAAAGGTGAGTTGAATGAAACAGAGGAAGAAGATCAATTAACTCAATGAAATTCAATGTAAGATCGAAAACCCTAACAAACTCAATCGGATGTACAAACATAACGTCCAACATGAAATATAGTACATCTGGTTTGCATCGAGGAGCAACACCATCAATGTCACCGTAATAATCGATAGACCTGTATGAGTTTTTTTGATGTAGTGGTGTTTTTTTCATGGAATGAACTTATTTTTCAAAATTTTTTTATTGTTTTAGTTTTTATTAATTCTCTTGACATAAGTCTCTCTATCTCTATCTCGGTGTTCTCGATTTGTATAGTTTGCATAGGGTTGCATGAGGATTGCATGGGTTTGCATGAGGTTTGCATGGGGTTTGCATGCACGTGGTTTGCATGGGGTTTGCATGGGGTTGTATACTTGCATAAGTTTGCATATGGTTGTGCGAGTCGTCCATATCCACCTCGAGATATGTTTGGATCAAAACTTGTACCCACCGTGGCATGAACAAATAACTCTTTCTCAAAAGAAGTAATTCATACACTTTTTTGGCGAAACAAATAACTCATTCTCAAAAGGAGTAATTCATACAAAATATGAATGTAAATTGATTACTCCTTATGACAGTGAACCATTCATACAATGTGATCTATGTCAGCCTTAATGATGCCTTCCCAAAATGAGAAATACATTACTTTTTTAATTTTAAAGAAACTATAACTATTTGTTGAATAAAAAATAAAACCCACATTACTTTTTGAAATAGCCTTATATAGTTATCTTATTTGTTTATAACCAAAAAAGAAAAAAAAAACTCCTAGCAACGGACTCGATTTTTCACTTTCTATTTCGAGTTTTTTTGTAAAGAATTGTAGGAGAATGCTGGCGTAACTTCCGTCGCACACATAGGTTTGGGATATGCTAGCTTGTGTGTGTTCCTTTGATGCGCCCTTGAGATGCATGCATGCACGCAACTCAGCAAAAATCAAGGGATATACACAATGTGTGTCCGACCTACTTGTCCTATTCCCAAGTTACTTTAGCTCGCTAAATAAATTTTTTTGTCAAAGACTTTTAAATAGAATTGGAAAGGTTACCTCATACATCAAGCTCGATAGTTCCTAATTATAGATTAGTTATCATGATCAACTTCCCATATCATGTGAGAAACTAAAAAAAAATATCAACAAGCTTCAATCTCGAATTAATTGGAGTCGGCTACATCAACCAAATTAACATTTTCATTATGCTTGATTTTGTGCAATTGATGGTGTGCTTTTCTCTTTTAAATCCCCCTCAATTTTATCTGAAAAATCCTATTAATTAATCAATGAGTCTCAAATCAGTTTTGATCAAAATTTATCAATGAAAAATAAAAGAAAATAAATCTTTTATCGAAAAAATCTTATACATAACTGAAAATACAACTTTACTTTGTAAAACAAAAACTTGTATTGAAAAAATAACAAATTGGCAACAAGGCTACATGTGCTTTGGGGTTAATTTCATAGATGGTCATTGAAGTTGATGATTTGTAACACTTTTGTAACTTAACTTACATTCATATCAAATAAGTCACACAACTTTTAAAATTATTTAACAACGCTCACAAAAGTTATACTTTAATAATTAATGACAACATTGCCCTCATGCTAGAGAAGAGAGGAGAGTTTAGTTTGAAAGATTAAATCCATGACTACAAGTTGGTGTTGTGTTTCTTAGAAGGGGTGGCGATAGTGGTGATGTGAAGGCTACGGGAAGGCCATGAAGTACAATAATAAGCTACCGCCCATCAATCCCAACTGCGCTCAATTCCAACAAGTCCACTTTTCTCGCTCATTCACTCAACCTAATTTCATCTCTTCTATTGCTCTGTTGTAGAAACTAAAGACCAAACCTTCTTTCATCAAAAAAGCCCAACCCTTCCAAGCTAAAATAGGCTAAGAACAACCTAGAAACTGTGTTGGGTAAATCGGTCAACACTGTGATTCCTAAAAAGAGTTTTTGTATTCTTTCTTTTTGATTAGTTTTACGGTTCAAAGGTTCGACTTTCACCCCATCTCTGCCAGACCCCTCCAAGCATCACCGCCGCTCTTGTCTCCCCTCCAACTCGACCCCGAGCATTTCAGATCCAAAACTTTCCTCTCTCCCCTTTGACTCTACCCTGAGCATTTCAGACCCAAAATTTTCCTCTATTCTCCAACAGTAAGGGCAAAGTTATCATTAATTATTAAAGTGTGATCTTCGTTACTTTTGTGAAAAAGTTTAAAAAGTTGAGTGGCTTTTTTTGTCAAATGAGTAACTTATTTGATATGAAAATAAGTTTAGTTATTAATGTGTTAACAATTCGCGACGAGGCATGAGTTTGACCTATCGGGCTCCCAGTTGTTAATTTTTTAGCGAGAAAATTCCTACTCAAAGGCACCGCGTGGCATTTGGCCTGCCACGTGGCACCGGTGGGTTTGGCCACACGTTGAATTAGCGACAGGGGCACATGTTGAATTAGCGATAGGAAAATCCCCTCACTAATCCCATCTCTAACTCTCTAAACCAAACCCTTGATCACTCGTATTTCCCTCTCCCTATCTCCATTCTATTCTTTTCCTATGCTACCTAGCTCTCCCTCCCCTGCCTCGAACCCTAACTCTCGACTTTCTCTCCCCCTCTCGCCTTCGCCTCTCCCTTCTCTCGCCTTCGCCCCTCTCTCCCCTCTTTGCAAGTCGATTTGCTGCCTAGCCCTTTTTCCTTCTCTCCCTCGACGTGATTGTTGTATGCCGCCTAGCCCCTGCTCCCTCTCTTCGCTCGACCCCGACTGCCCTTTTTGGTGCCTCATTTTGCGGGCCTTAGGTATATATTTTTTTATTTTATTTTAATATTGTGATCTTGATAAATTTATAAATTTATTTTAATTTATTTATTTTTGTTTTAGAATAAAATTTGTTGGTGAAAAATTTATATGAAATTGTTTTTTATTATTTTGTGGGTTAATGGTTTATTTATACGAAAAAATTGCATTTGTATAATTTCTTGTTGAAAAATAAAATTGTTTTTGAATAGAGTTTCAAAATAACTTTTTATGGTGATATGTATGGTTTTTATTAATATATTTGTATGAATTTTATTTTTATGGTGATACGTATAATTTTATTTTTATTTTTTTGGTGAGATAAATGATTTTTATGATGATATGTGTGAATGTGAAGTAGTTTTTGTTGCGATTATTTTGTGATGCTTGTATTTAATTTTTTTAATATTGATATGCACTTTTTGTAATGTGTTATACTTTAATTGAGTAAAAGTGAAATAATATATATATATATATATATTTATATAGCATCTTTAGTTGAATTAAAATTATTGTTGAAAAAGTAAAATGAAATATTAATGATGTACACTTTAGTAATAAAATCTTATTTAAATGATAAAAATCAATTACACAATTACATTTAAAGTAGGACAAAAATAAAGGACTAATATGTTATATATATATATATATGTTTAAAGCACTTTAAAATTAATTAGGAAATATATGATTCATTGAACATAAAAATGTATAAAAACTTTTAATTGTATACTATATATAAATATTACTTATATTATATGTTATTGAAAAAAATTAGATTAAACCAAAAATGTTAAATCAAATTGAAGCACTTAAAAACTTCTATATACTATATGGATGTACAAATTATACTATATATATATATATAACTTCTACTATATATTTGTAAAAGAAAACTACTTAAAGATTAATAATTTATATTATATTGAAAGAAAAATATAATAACTTATACTATATATACAATTATATTAATGTAGTTTAAAACTTTAATTAATGAAAAAATTGTACTTACTATATATATTGAAAAGAAACAAAATTAAGCAAAAGAAATTTGAAGCAAAATAAATAGAAACAAAGTAAAACACTTAGAATTTAATAATTATGGTAAATATATATTGAAATAAAATTACAAATATTTATAATAACATCTCAAACAAAATATATATTACACAAAGTACGTGCAAATATTTCAACCAATTCAACTAATTACGCGCAACATTTGACTAAAATGTTTAATATGTATTACGCAAAGTATGTACAAATGGAAACAATTTGGCTAATTACGTTTCGCACTCGACTAAAATGTTTATAGTGATTGGTGTATACGCGTGTTTAATTAGGATTATTAAGGTATTTCGAGATGTCTATATCTTGAGATTAGATGTATAACCGCATTGAAGGCAGTTACACTCGATTGGAGTTTGTGGGTAATGTGACGGAGTTCATAAAATTTGCTATGCAACACTGCACAACTTACCTCAATGAAGCGAAAATTCGATGTCCTTGCCGAAAATATCACAACGAGAAATACTATGATGTAAACACAATAGAGCTTCATTTAGTGAGTCGAGGATTCATTTTTGAATATTATTGTTGGACAGAGCACGAGGAAGAAGAAATAATATACGATATGGATGATCCGGTGGATGATGATCTAACAGACGAATATCCGACATCGTATCATTATATAATACACGACCACGCGGGGCCGAGTTTCGATTAGAACCATAAGGAGGAGCCGAACTCTGAAGCAAAAAAATTATTCGAAATGACTAACACAGTGAATCAAGAGCTTTGGCCGGGTTGTGAGAAGATGATAAAACTCTCAGCAATGGCACGTTTATTGACAATAAACTAAAATCACCATATTTCAAAGCAAGCATTCGATGAAATCTTGTGGATCTATAAAGACATGTTGCCTAAAGACCACTGTTTGGTAGATAGCTTTTACAAATGTAAAAGTTTAATGCACTAATTGCATCTCCTGTATAAGCGAATTAATTGTTGTCTACAGTTATACATGCTTTATTGGGGGGTTCGATTCCGACCTTACCTCTTGCAAGTTTTTCTGAGAACTTAGGTTTAACTCCAAAAAATGCCCGCTTAAGACAATGTTTTACTTTCCCTTGGCGCCTCGTTTACAACGTTTTTTCACATTGAAAGATACAGCGAAACAAATGGGATGACACGTAGAAGACCTTAGAGATGAGGAGAATATGTAGCATTACTCTGATTCCATGCATGAAACCATTTTAATCAAATGAACCCTACCTTCAGCTCCGAGGTAATTTTAACAATGTTCAACTTGGGTTATGCACTGATGGGTTCCAACATTTCGGAATGACTGGCAAAGCATACTCCTCATGGCCGATAATTCTAACACTGTACAACTTGTCTTCGTCGATATGCATGAAGAAAGAAGTGATGTTCTTAACCGTGATCATACCTGGACCGACCAATCTGTCGCAAAAAATTGATGTGTTTCTCTAACCCTTGGTGAAAGAATTACAATATTTATGGTACAATAGAGTGCCTATCTAGGATGTATCGAAAAAGACAAAATTTGAAATATGCACTGCACTTATGTAGATTGTCAGCAACTTTCCAGCATACAACATGTTGTTGTGATGGAGAACGCACGAGAGGACAACTTGCCATTATTATATGGATGATACCAGTGCTTTCCAGTTAAGGTTTGACAGGAAAGCATTTTGGTTTGATTGCCATCATTGTGTCTTGTCGCGGTATTCAAAAGAGAGGAAAGACAAATTTAGTTTCTGTAGAGATAAAATTGTATCGCACGAGCCACCAGCCAATAAATTAGGTGAAGATATCTTGCCTGAAATTGAGACTTTAGGGTTGATGAAGGTCAATGAATTAGGATCAGATGTTATAAACAATGAAGTCTCGAAGACTAGTAGTTGGAGAAAATGAAGCATACTGTGGAACTTGGCGTATTGGAAGACGAACCTTGTGAGTTACAACTTAGACGTAATGAACATCGAGAAAAAAGATTTTCACAACATTTTCAACAAAATTATGAGTGTGTTAGGGAAAAAGAAAGATAACGCAAAGTCTAGGGAGGACTTAAAGGAGATTTTTCATCAGCCATATCTGAATTACGATCTAGTATCTAAAAATATCCAAAGACACAATACACACTCTACAAGCGGAGAAAACAAGTGTCGTGTAAGTGGATTAAGGAATTGCGATTCCCTGATGGTTATGTATCTAACATCGGCCGTTGTGTAGAATCTAAGCAATTGAAGATGTTTAGAGCGAAAAACCACAATTGCCATGTACTCATGCAAAGATTTTTGTCGATTGCATTTCGGGATCTCTTAGAGGAGTACATATAGATTGCAATTAGCGAGTTAAGAGTTTTCTTTAGAGATTTAACAACTAAAAATTTAAATGTTGAGAATCTACAGCTTTTGCATGAAGAAATTCCAAAGATATTGTGTAAAGTGGAAAAAATCTTTTCGCTAAGTTTTTTCGACTTAATGGAGCAGCACTATATCCATCAGGCACACGAGACTATTCTTACTGGCCCAATACAATTTCTATAGATGTATCATTTTGAGAGGTAATAAATTATATTTATTGTCTGTCTACCTTTATCGTACAAAATTATAATCAATTAAAATGTACATGTACCTAATTTACCTCTATGAATGTAGGTATTTAAAACATTTGAGAAATAATGATAGAAATAAGGCAAGGTTGAGAGCTTTATATGCAATGCTTATTTAGTGGACGAGGCAACTGCATTTTGTTCCTGTTATTTTGAGGAAGACGTGCCACACATTGCACAACTATCAGCCTCGCAATTATGATGGTGGAATCGGTCTTACTCAAAATTTGGATAGTAACTTCTCAATCTTCACCCACCAAGGTTGGACCTTTGGGATATCAAAGAAGTGTTATATCATATATGATGAGTGTATTGCTACACATACTTATGTGTTATTACATTATCCCGAAGTCACTCATTTCATGAGGTATACATTAGTATGTTACAATACACAATTTTCATGTCAATTCTTATATAGCCTCATTATATTCAATCATAATTCTTGATTTCGTTTATATCTTGTTAGAATGTACGTATTCGAGCAATGTTCCAAATAGCCAAATATCGCATAAAGTGCAATCGATGAATAGCTTAAGAAACAATACTCAACTTGGTTCTAACACTTTCTACACCATTAATAAATGCATATTTACACAATTCTTCTTGTTTTGTTATTTAATTGAAAATGAGATTTATCATAAAAATTGTTTCGATTTTAGGCACCATTGTATATTTAGGATCCAACACTTCTAATGCTTTTGTACAACTCGAGTCAACTTTACACTGTATATCACGCATATCTTGTTAATGGCTACAAGTTTTACACAGTCTTACATAGCCCAAACAACGATACGCGGGTGTGCGTTAGAATCACAAACTACGCATAATGTGATAAGGACTTCTACGGGTAATTGCAAGAAGTGACACAAATCGAGTACGTTGGGTTTTTACGTATCATATTGTTCAAGTGTGAATGGTTTGATCCCACGGTCAACATAGGGATAAGAGTTCACCGCCCCCTAAAACTCGTTGATGTACATCAAAATCTGCGACTAAATAAGTACGAGCCTTTTATACTAGCTTGCAAGCTAGTCAGGTTTACTTTCTTTCTTACCAGTGTGTAACAAGCACGCAAAACAATTAGCAAGCCATGTGCAAACTTCAACCAAAGTTCATCGACGAACACAACTTATTTGAGAATGTTGACAGTGCACCAACCCAAGAAGACATTTTTCAAGAGCAGCTACCTGAGCATGATACTGAGGTTGATATTGGCAACAATATTGCAATTTCACTAGCTAATCCAAATGGTGCACATATATCAGACGTCGACGAAGAAGACAATGAAATTGATAATTTTGAGTTTTCGTCGGATGAAGAGAACAATGACAATGAACTATGATATAACCATTTATTTAGGTACAGGAATATGAAACCTAGTCTTATATTTGTTGCCTTGTTACATAGTATTTAAAATATAGAACGGGTATATGTAGCTCCTTCTAATTTAGTTTTAATTTCTTAAAAGCCATGTTAGGCAGAGGATACAGTCCATCATACGGTGAGAGAACTGGTGGCAACATAGATAACTGATCTCGTTATTCAGATCGTTCAGACTTATGATCTTGTGATGATGTTACTCTACAGTTTAGTTTGAGGCAACAACCTCGACATCAACATCCTCAGTAGCATCACCCTCAACATGCCCCGTTATATCATTCGTACCCATTTCCACCATCTCAGCAGGCCCCCTTTTTCTGTCAGATTCCTCAATCTTATTTAAACCCACCATATCCCCCTTCAGCTTACGACATTTCTTTCCCATCTATATTTGCCAATGATGTGGGGTTTTTGGGGTTCATGCGCAGCAAAAAATTGAAACAAAATTTGAAAAACCCAACATGATCGAAATAAGTTCCATTAAACTAAATCTACGAAAGTAAATCATACCTTATTCTGTAATTTCCTTTTGATTGTTCGATTTTTAAGATGTTCAAGTGCGCATCCTCAATCAGAAATCCACTTACAAATGATGACCACAATTTGAAATGTTAGCCCCAAGAGATATTGAAAACAATTTTTCTTTCTCTCCTTAAATCTAGAGAACTCAAAAATTGTAAAATGAAATCTTATTACGTTTTTAAGGTTCCACCCTTTATTTATATGTGTAGATATACCCTGACATAAAATCATATTCGTAATACAACTATTGTATTTAAGTAGTTTAAGCAAATTGCACTTACGCCCCTATTAATAAGTTATCATATAACAAATTGTAAGGGCTTTTATGTCATAAGTTTTATCATATAAAATTCATTACTCTGGACAAATTGAAATTGTGCAAAGCTATTCTTTGTGTGCGACCTAATATGTTCATGCGACATTGGCAGTGAACCAAAAACCATTTTGGTATACAAGTAATAAGCAGTCTCTAGCAAGGCATTATGACAACCCAAGTAGCATGAATATCAACATCGATACAACCTAATTAATAACATATATCATATCTTTTTTTCGTCCGATATCCTTTAATTAGATATAAGACATGGAAAGTCACCCTTAATGTTCAATCGTAGCAGTCTCGATCTTTTGGTAAACTGAAAGACATAGAAGTAACTTTGATCATATCAATTCACATGGACTTAGCCATTATCAGTCTATCTTATCGAATGATCCACGAATATCTCTCTAAACGAAAGTGACAAATTTTATCTTGATTACACACCTTCACATATTATTCAAATGGTAACCAATCATAATCATAATAATTGTCTGGTTAAAAAAAATATTTGATTGTGTCAATATATCATGCTCGTAATATTAAAGTCTATGGTAATCTCAATTCGAATGACTAAATGATATACCTGTCATTAGTAACACCTATAACTTAATCCATGTTGTGTTCTCATAGCTGGTCGGTCCAGTACCTTATTCCCTAACAAGTACTTATGATCTTGATTCGTATCCCTATACGCATGATCATCTTATGACCATCAATCAAGATTCACACTAGTCTTAATTCATTATAGTTCCAATTATAATGACCGACTATGGACATTTTAGGATATTTCAACAAATACCCATGGATCTTACTATAAGGTAAACATGCAATCACTTATAATAAAACAACAAATAAAACCTCTATTTTATTAACTAAGATTATAAGATAAACATTGTTTGTAGATTGACGTAGGGTACATGCCCTAACATCTCCCATTTGCACTAGGGCCAATCATTCATGTGTCTAATAACTAATGACGTAACATGACTATCGTGTTTTAATAGTGGAAGAGTCTTTGTCAAAGGATCTCCAACATTGTCTTCTGTAGGAATTCTGCAAATTTTCACGTCTCCCCTCTCCATGATTTCTCGAATGAGATGAAAATGTCTAAGTATATGATTGGGTCAGTGGTGTGATCTTGGTTCCTTGGCATGTGCTATCGCCCTATTGTTGTCATAATATAAGCAAATGGGGTTAGCTATACGCGAAACCACACCAAGTTCTGAGATGAACTTCTTGATTCAAACTGCCTCCTTAGCTGCATCAGATGTTGCAATATATTCACCTTCTATTGTAGAATCTGCAACTGTTTCTTGCTTCGAACTTTTCCAGCTCACTACACCTCCATTCAAAGTAAACACATATCCAAACTACGATCTAAAGTCATCTATATCAGTTTGAAAACATGCATCATTGTAACCACTTACAACAAGTTTGTCTTCCAAACTTTCATAGACCAAGAACACTTCTTTAGTCCTTCTAAAGTACTTAAAAATGTTCTTTATTGCTATCCGGTGACTCTTACTGGGATCAGACTGATATGTGCTTATTACGCTTAAAACATATGATACATCAGGTCGAGTGTATAACATGGCATAAATGATAGATCCAATAGTTGATGCATATGGAATCATATTCATGTGCTCTCGCTCATCATTGGTCTTCAGACATTGAGTCTTGCTAAGATTTATACCATGAGACATTGGCAATTACCCTCTTTTAGAGTCTTGCATATGAATAATATGGAGAAATCAATTTCACAGTTACATTTGATGCTCAAAACTGCTGAACAAAATATCAAGAAACATGTGTTGATGGTCCAAAAGGGAAAGGGAATGAAGAAGAAAGGCAAGGCAAGGCTAAAGTTGTCAAGTCTGGTGTTGCACCTGTCACAAAGCCTATGGAACAAGTCAAGCCCCAGCCTGTTCCTGCTTCAAAACACCCAAAAGAAAAGGAAGGAAATTGTCATTTCTGCCATGCACCTGGACATTGGTTCAGAAATTTATGTTATTGAAATTAATTTATCTACTAGTGATTCCTGGGTATTAGATACCGGATGTGGATCTCACATTTGTATAAATGTGCAGGGACTCACCAGAAGTAGAAAGTTCAAGAAAGAAGAAGTCATCCTCCGCGTAGGGAATGGAGCAAGAGTTACTACCCTGGTTTTTGGATCATATGACTTAGTACCTAGTGAACTTATTTTAACTTTAAATAATTGTTATTTTGTGCCTGCTGTGAGCAGAAACATTATTTATGTTTCATGTTTGGATATGGATGAATTTGATTTTATTATTGCGAATAATAGATGTTCCATTTCTCGTAAAGGCATATTTTACGAAAATGTTGATTTGTGTGATGGTCTTTATATTCTAAGCATGAAAAGGTCCACTAATACTCTAGTATTTAAAATAAATACAAAGATATTCAAGTCAAATGATTTAAATCAAACCTATCTTTGGCATTGTCGTCTCGGGCACATAAATGAGAAATTCATAACGAAGCTCCATAAAGACGAACTTCTAGATTCATTTGATTTAGAAACATATGAAACGTGTGTATCTTGTTTACTAGGCAAGATGACTAAAAGTCCCTTTACTGGACACAATGAAAGGGCAAGTGATTTATTGGGTCTAATACATACTGATGTATGTGTTGGGTTTTAGGGTTTATATGCAGCGGAGATTACAAAACAATTTTGACACCCCAACAGGATCCAAATCTAATTCAGTTAAAATGTTTAAACCAAGAAAGTTTAATCATACCTCGGTCGCAAAATACCTTTCTAAAGGTTGATCGATTTCTAAGGCGCTGTCAACGACGGACGCCCTTTACCAGCAATCTACACACGAACGGCGGCCGAGATTCGAAGTGCTAGCTTCAAGAGAATACGAAACCTTTTGTTTCTCTCCAAAATGATGCAGAGCGTACCAAAAAACCCTAAGTCGTTTCTAAAACAAAAATAGAGTTTCGGCCCTTAATTTTCGTTCGTGTGTTCTAACTTAAAGTGTCTATTTATACAACCCTTGTATATAGACGGTTAAGTAAATTACACATATACCCCTACTTAAAGAAGTATAAGTGTAATACACCACAAGGACGTTTCTGTCATTAATTTTATCATATAAAATTTATTTTTCTGAACTATCTTAAAATCTCGCAAAATCATTCTTAGTGTGCCACCCAATAGGCTCATACAACGTTGGCAGCGAACCAAAACACATTTTGTTATACAAGTCATAAGCGGCCTCTAGCATGACATTATGACTACCCAAGTCGTACGAATATCAAATCGATACAACCTAATCAATAGTGTATATAACATCTTTTTGTCACACGACATCCTTTTGATCAAACATAAGGCATGGAATTGTCATCCAACATGTTCAATCGTACTAGTCTCGATCTTTAGGTAGACTGAAAACATCCAAGTGACATTGATCAATATCAATTCACTTAGACTAGGCCTTTTAACAGTCTGACATATCGAGGGATCCACTAAATATCTCTCTTTATTTGAGAGGGACAAATTCTATCTCGATTACACATCTTCATCACATTTCTCACATAGTAACCAATCACAACCTTTATAATCGTCAGAATAAAGACAACTTTTGATAGTGTCGAATCACTATGTTCCTAATGTTAAAGTCTCTGGTAATCTCAAGTCAGAGGACTGAAAAATATACCTATCATGAGAAACAACTATGACTTAATCCATGTGATGTTCTCATAGCGGGTCGGTCCAGTACTTTGTTCCCTAACAAGTACTCGTGATCTTGATTCGTATACCTATACGTATAATCATCATATGATCATCAATCAAGACTCACATTAGTCTTAATTCATTATAGTTCCCAGTATAATGATCGACTAGGGACATTTAGGATATTTCTATAAATACCCATGGATCTTATTATAATGTAAACATGCAAATGAATTATAATAAACAACAAATGAAATCCTCTATTTTATTAACTAAAAGTATTCATAAAGATAGTTAATGGATTGACCTATGGAACATGCCCCAACATCTCCCACTTGAACTAGGGCCTATCATACATGCATCTAATGCCTAATGATCAAACATGACCATCATGTTTTGCTTGTGGAAAAGCTTTTGTCAATGAATCCGCAACGTTGTCTTCAGTAGGTACCCTGCAAATCTTTACGTCTCCCCTCTCAATAATTTCTCTGATGAAATGAAAACGCCTGTGTATATGCTTGGATCTGTGGTGTGATATAGGTTCTTTGGCCTGTGCTATTGCCCCGTTATTGTCACAATACAAACAAACAGGGTTAGCAATACTTGGAACCACACCTAGTTCATAAATGAACTTTTTGATCCAAACTGCCTCCTTTCTCGCATCGGACGCTGCAATATACCGAGCTTCTGTTGTAGAATCTGCCATAGTCTATTGCTTCGAACTTTTCCAGCTTACTGCACCCTCATTTAAAGTAAACACATATCCAGACTGCGATCTAAAATCATCTATATCAGTTTGAAAACTTGCATCTGTGTAACCATTTAAAACTAGATCATTTTCAAAACCTCCGTAGACCAAGAACACTTCCTTAGTCCTTTTTAAGTATTTAAGAATGTTCTTTACTGCTATCCAGTGACTCTCACCAGGATCTAATCGATATCTGCTTGTAGTGCTCAAAGCATATGATATATCAGGTCGAGTGCATAACATGGCATACATGATAGATCTAATAGCTGATGCATATGGAATCTTATTCATACGATCTCGCTTATCATTTGTCTTAGGACATTGAATCTTGCTGAGACTTATGCCATGAGACGTTGGCAACAATCCTCTTTTAGATTCTTGCAAACTGAACCTATTCAGCACCTTGTCTATGTAAGCACTCTGACTTAGACCAATTAGCCTCTTATATCTATCCCTATAGATCCTTATCCCTAAGATATAGGCTGCATCTCCTAAGTCTTTCATTGAGAAACACTTCCCAAACCAAGACTTGACATTGTTCAATGTTGGGATGTCATTTCCAATGAGTAATATATCATCAACATACAGTACCAGAAAAACAACTACACTCCCACTGACCTTCTTGTATACACAAGGCTCATATTCGTTCTTAATAAGACCAAAATCCTTGATTGCTTCATCAAAACAAAGATTCCAACTCCGAGAAGCTTGCTTCAATCCATAAATGGATCTTTGAAGCTTGCATACCTTCCTAAAATTCTCGAGATGTACAAAACCTTCAGGTTGTGTCATATACATGTCCTCAAGCAGCTTTCCATTAAGAAATGTTGTTTTTACATCCATTTGCCATATCTCATAGTCATAATATGCAGCAATGGCAATTAAAATTCTTATGGGTTTAAGCATGGCTATTGGCGAAATGGTTTCACCATAATCAACACCTTGAGTCTGCCTGAAACATTTTGCTACAAGTCTTGCTTTAAAAGTATGCACTTTGCCATCCATGTCGGTTTTCTTCTTGTAAACCCATTTACATCCAATGGTCTTACCACCTTCAGGTAAATCAACTAAGTCCTAAACTTGGTTATCATACATGGATTTCATCTCAGAGTTCATGGCACTTAGCCATTTATCTGAGTCTGGTCCAGACAAAGCCTCCTGATAAGTGGTGGGCTCATTTTGATCCATAAGCAACACATCTCGACTATCAGTAATGAGAAATCCGAATCTCTCTGGCTCATGTCTTACCCTACCGGATTTGCGTGGGCCTTGTGTCACTTATGGAGGTTCAACTGGTTCAGAACGTTGTTGAACTTCCAGTGGCGGTTCAGGGTTTATTTATGATTTTTGAACTTCTTCAAGACTTATTTCTCTCCCACTAGTGTCTTTTGAAATAATTTTTTTTTTCGTAAAGGCACCATACCGAGCAACAAACACTTTGTTCTCAGCGGGATTATAAAAGTAATATCCTTTTGTTTCCTTAGGATACCCCACAAATAAACACTTGTCAGATTTAGGTGCTAGTTTTTCTGAGACTTGTCGTTTTACGTAAGCTAACAACCCCAAATCTTAAGGAAAGACAAACTATGTCTCTTCCCATACCATATCTCATATGGTGTTTTATCAACCGCTTTAGAAGGAACTCGATTTAGAGTGAAAGCTGCAGTTTGTAATGCATAACCCCAAAAGGATAATAGAAGATCTACATGACTCATCATAGATCGAACCATATCTAATAAGGTTTGATTTCTCCTTTCAGAAACTCCATTCCACTGTGGAGTTGCTGGTAGAGTCAATTGGGAGACAATCCCATAATTTCTAAGATGATAATCAAATTCTTGGCTCAAATATTCACCACCTCGATCTGACTGAAGTGTTTTGATAGTTTTACCAAGTTAATTTTGCACTTCATTTTCAAACGTTTGAAACATCTCAAATGATTCAGCTTTATGTTTCATTAGATATACATAACCATATCTGCTTGAAATCATCGATAAATGTAATGAAATGCGATAACCTCCTCTAGCCATTGTGTTTATAAGACCACATACATCAGTATGTATTATACCCAATAAATCACTTGCCCTTTCACTGTGTCCAGTAAAGGGACTTTTAGTCATCTTGCCTAGTAAACAAGATACGCACGTTTCATATGTTTCTAAATCAAATGAATCTAGAAGTCCATCTTTATGGAGCTTCGTTATGCGTTTCTCGTTTATGTGCCCGAGACGACAATGTCAAAGATTGGTTTGATTCAAATCATTTGACTTCAATCTCTTTGTATTTATGTTAAAGACTGGAGTATCAATGGACCATTTCATGCTTAGAATATAAAGACCATCACATAAATAAACATTTGCATAAAATATACCTTTACGAGAAATGGAACATCTATTATTCGCAATAATAAAATCAAAACCATCCATATCCAAGCATGAAACAGAAATGATGTTTCCGCTCAAGGCAAGCACAAAATAACAATTATTTAAAGTTAAAATAAGTCCATTAGGTAAGACTAAGTCATATGATCCAACAACCAGGGCAACAACTCTTGCTCCATTCCCTACGCGGAGGATGACTTCTCCTTTCTTCAACTTTCTACTTCTGGTGAGTCCCTGCATATTTATACAAATGTGAGATCCACATCCGATATCTAATACCAAGGAATCACTAGTAGATAAATTAATTTCAATAACATAAATACATGTAGTAGTAGTCACACTACCCTTTTTCTTCTTTAGCTCTTCCAGATAGAGTTGGCAATTTCTGAACCAATGTCCAGGTGCATAACAGAAATGACAATTTCCTTCCTTTTCTTTTGGGTGTTTTGAAGAAGGAACAGGCTGGGGCTTGACTTGTTCCACAGGCTCTGCGACAGGTGCAGCAACAACCTTGACAACTTTAGCATTGTCTTTGCCTTTCTTCGTCATTCCCTTTCCTTTTTGGACCATCAACACATTACTAGAGTTCTTGATATTTTGTTCGGCAATTTGAGCATCAAATGCAACTCTGAAATTTATTTCTCCATATTATTCATATTGTAGTTCATCACAAATTGTGAGTAACTTTCTGGTAATAAATTCAAGATTAAATCCGTAGCCAACTCTATGCTTATGGGAAATCCGAGTCTATCAAGCTGGTCAACATAGTCCTTCATTTTCAGAACATGAGGACTAACTGACGCACCCTCAGTCATCTTGCAAGAATGTAGGTTTTTTACTGTCACCTTTCTTGCCTAGCTTGCTGTTGGAACATTTCCTTGAGCGTTATAGCCATGTCGTAGGCTTCCATTAGTTTCATGTCCTTCGAAGTTCGGGAACCATAGTTGCCAAAGCATAATACATGCAACATCAGTAGAATCGTTGACATGCTTATTATGCGCATCCTTCACTGCTTTCGTAGTATTGGCTGGTGGGTCCTCAGGGATTGGAGCATCCAGGACATACAACTTGCGTTCATGCTTAAGAACAATTCTCAAGTTTCTGAACCAGTCAAGAAAGTTAGTCCCAGATAGCTTATCCTTCTCAAAGATGGATCACAGTGACAGGGGATTATTGTTACTTGAATAGACCATTGATTTACAATAAAGATTATGCAAAGTTTATTTTAGAGGAATAGACTCCCACTAAATTAAAACCCTCCTTAAACACACTGTTTATTTAGGAGACTAAAATCCATATTTCACATAATTCTATGACTACTATGGCATGAAACACAGAACTAGATTATTTAGGTAGGTAACAGTTACCAATTACATCTTATGTAATTTTAGATACTTTTATGAGATACAGGACATCTTATGTCTTAGCATGTTTTTATCTCATCATGTGCCTAAAGCTCAAAACTATTTTGATAGCTTTATTAAGTCGGATCATTCTAAACATTTAGGTAACTCTTATCCAATTTGTCTCACCAAGATAACACAATATACCCAGCTATGGCTGAAACTGTATTAGTGTGATCGAGACCTTGCCAAGTGTTTAAAATGGATGGCATGAGACTTAAAATTTAATAGAGGGATTTTATTCAATTTTAGTGATTTTATGTAAACAATGAAATATCATATATTTTAATTGATTTGTTAAATCACTAAACAATTTGGAGATTTTTATACTGTTCACTAATAAAAGAATTTTCGTGCGCTAGGATTAGTTAGACGGCGGTCCCGCTGATTTTTTTTCGAAGACGAATTTCAATTCCGAAAATTAAAATTCGCTATAGAAAATTATATTTTTCGCTGATTTTGTTATCCTAAATTTACCCCTTAATTTATCCAAAATTAATTCAATTAAAACATTTTTAATTAACCCGAGCCCACATCTAACTAATCATCTTATCCTAATCCAATTAGGACTTAAGATATTTGAATCCTAGCATATCACCAATAACCAAATCTCCATATTTATCACCTATCCAATAGGGATAACAAAACCGATTTTGCTAATATCTATTAATCTAATTTGTTATCTATCTCTTATCAAATAGTAATTTCATAACAAAATAGATATACAGAGATAAATAAACAATTTCGAAGATTAATTATTTGCAATTTCGGTCCTCATCCAAATAATCACCAACATGTCATTGAATCATGAACTACTATCTCAATCGAACATAATCATATTAGTTTCGAATTAATATTCAGACTTACACAATTTAAGAAACGTAAAACAATGTAACCTAAATATGCAAACTTAATTATAGAGATTTCATCCATGGATCAATACACAAAAAATAAAGATTATACCTAATTGTGTCATGGATCACAAAACACGAAATTCAATTCATTAAAATTATTTGAATAAACCTAACATGGTTATTAGGATGTATGAAACTGATTTCAATTAAATCACGAATATGTATCATATACACAAAACATGATAATAAATCTCACAGAAAACTTATGTATATCACATACACATCAACTATTAACATGCTTTCAATCATAAATCATGTATATATCAGAAGAAAACATTCAATGTTTTTAATGGAATCGAACTCGAAGGCTCTGATACCACTATTGGGTTTTGGGGTTCATACACAGCGGAGATTACAAAACAATTTTGACAAAAACCCCAATAGGATCCGAATCTAATTCCATTAAAATGTTTAAACCAAGAAAGTTTAATCATACATCAGTCGCAAAATACCTTTCTGAAGGTTGATCGATCTATAAGGCGCTGCCAACGATGAAGGCCCTCTACCAGCAGTCTACACAAGAACGGCGGCCGAGATTCGAAGTGCTAGCTTCAAGAGAATACCAAACCTTTTGTTTCTCTCCAAAACGATCCAGAGCGTACCAGAAAATCCTAAGTCGTTTCTAAAACGAAAATAGAGTCTTAGCCCTTAATCTTTCATCCGTGTGTTCAAACTTAAAGCGTCTATTTATATAACCCTTGTATATAGACGATTAAGTAAATTACACATATACCCCTACTTAAAGAAGTATAAGTGTAATACACCACAATGACATTTTTGTCATGAATTTTATCATATAAAATTCATTTTTCTTAACCATCTTAAAATCTCGCAAAACCATTCTTAGTGTGTGACCCGATAAGCTCATACAACATTGGGAGTGAAACAAAACACATTTTGGTATACAAGTCATAAGCGGCCTCTAGCAAGACATTATGACTACCCAAGTCGTACGAATATCAAATCGATACAACCTAATCAATAGTGTATATAACATCATTTTGTCACACGATATCCTTTTGATCAAATATAAGGCATGAAATTGTCATCCAACATGTTCAATTGTACTAGTCCCGATCTCTATGTAGACCGAAAACATCCAAATGACATTGATCAATATCAATTCACTTAGACTAGGCCTTTTAATAGTCTAACACATCGAGGGATCCACTAGATATCTCTTTTTATATGAGAGGGACAAATTCTATCTCGATTACACAACTTCGTCACATTGCTCACACAGTAACCAATCATAACCTTTAAAATCGTCCGGATAAAGACAACGTTTGATAGTGTCAAATCACTGTGTTCCTAATGTTGAAGTCTCTGGTAATCTCAAGTCAGAGGACTGAAAAATATACCTATCATGAGAAACAACTATGACTTAATCCATGTGATGTTCTCATAGCGGGTTGGTCCAGTACTTTGTTCTCTAACAAGTACTCGTGATCTTGATTCGTATTTTTTTACGTATAATCATCATATGATCATCAAGCAAGACTCAGACTAGTATTAATTCATTATAGTTCCCAATATAATGATCGACTAGAGACATTTAAGATATTTCTGTAAATACCCATGGATCTTAATATAATGTAAACATGCAAATTAATTATAATAAACATCAAATGAAATCCTCTATTTTATTAACTAAAAGTATTTATAAAGACAGTTAATGGATTGACCTAGGACACATGCCCCAACAGTATGCGGTCCTATAAACACAATGGTTAGAGGAGGCTATCAGTACTTTATTACATTTACTAATGATTTCAGCAGATAAGGTTATGTATATCTAATGAAATATGAAGCTGAATCATTTGAGATGTTTCGAACGTTTCAAAATGAATTTCAGAATCAACTTGGTAAAACTATCAAAACAATTCGATCAGATCGAGGTGGTGAATATTTGAGCCAAGAATTTGATGATCATCTTAGAAATTGTGGGATTGTCTCCCAATTGAATCCACCAGCAACTCCACAATGGAATGGAGTTTCTGAAAGGAGAAATCAAACCTTATTAGATATGGTTCGATCTATTACGAGTCATGCAGATCTTCCATTATCCTTTTGGGGTTATGCATTACAAACTGCGGCTTTCACTCTAAATCGAGTTCCTTCTAAAGCGGTTGATAAAACACCATATGAGATATGGTACGGGAAGATACCTAGTTTATCTTTCCTTAAGATTTAGGGTTGTGAGGCTTATGTAAAATGACAAGTCTCAAAAAACTAGCACCTAAATCTGGCAAGTGTTTATTTGTAGGGTATCCTAAGGAAACAAAAGGATATTACTTTTATAATCCCGCTGAGAACAAAGTGTTTGTTGCTCGGTATGGTGCCTTTATGGAAAAATAGTTTATTTCAAAAGTTACTAGCGGGAGAGAAATAAATCTTGAAGAAGCTCAAGAATCACAGATAAACCCTGAACCGCTACTGGAAGTTCAACAACGTTCTGAACCAGTTGAACCTCCACAAGTGACACAAGGCCCACGTAAATCTGGTAGGGTAAGACATGAGCAAAAGAGATTCAGATTTCTCATTACTGATAGTCGTGATGTGTTGCTTATGGATCAAAACGAGCCCACCACTTATCGGAGGCTTTACGGACCAGACTCAGATAAATGGCTAAGTGCCATGAACTCTGAGATGCAATCCATGTATGATAACCAAGTTTGGAACTTAGTTGATTTACCTGAAGGTGGTAAGACCATTGGATGTAAATGGGTTGTCAAGAAGAAAAATGACATGGATGGCAAAGTGCATACTTTTAAAGCAAGACTTGTAGCAAAAGGTTTCAGGCAGACTCAAGGTGTTGATTATGATGAAACTTTTTCGCCAGTAGCCATGCTTAAATGCATAAAAATTTTAATTGGCATTGCTGCATATTATGACTATAATATATGAGAAATGGATTTAAAAACATCATTTCTTAACGGAAAGCTGCTTGAGGACGTGTATATGACACAACCTGAAGGTTTTGTATATCCTGAGAATTCTAGGAAGGTATGCAGGCTTCAAAGATCCATTTATGGATTAAAGCAAGCTTATCAGAGTTGGAATCTTCATTTTGATGAAGCAATCAAGGATTTTGGTTTTATTAAGAATGAAGATGAGCCTTGTGTATATAAGAAGGTCAGTGGGAGTGTAGTTGTTTTTCTGGTACAGTATGTTGATGATATATTACTCATTGGAAATGACATACCGACATTGCAGAATGTCAAGTCTTGGTTAGGGAAGTGTTTGTCAATGAAAGACTTAGAAGATGCAGCTTATATGCTAGGGATAAGGATCTATATGGATAGATCTAAGAGGCTAATCGGTCTAAGTCAGAGTGCTTACATAGACAAGGTGTTGAATAGGTTCAATGTCCCAAGACAAATGATGAGCGAGACCTTATGAATAAGATTCCATATGCATCAGCTATTGGATCTATTATGTATGCCATGTTATGCACTCGACCTGATGTATCATATGCTTTAAGCACTACAAGCAGATATCAGTCAGATCCTGGTGAGAGTCGTTGGATAGCAGTAAAGAACATTCTTAAATACTTAAGAAATACTAAGGAAGTGTTATTGGTCTATAGAGGTTTTGAAAATGATCTAGTTGTAAATGGTTACACAGATGCAAGTTTTCAAACTGATATAGACGATTTTAGATCGCAGTCTGGATATGTGTTTACTTTGAATGGGGGTGTAGTAAGCTGGAAAAGTTCGAAGCAAGAGCGTGGCGAGATTCTACAACAGTTTGAGTATATTGCAGCGTTCGATGCAGCAAAAGATGCAGTTTGGATCAAAAAGTTCATTTCTAAACTAGGTGTGGTTCTAAGTATTGCTAACCCTTTTTGTTTGTATTGTGACAATAACGGGGCAATAACACAAGCCAGGAACCTAGATCACACCACAGATCCAAACTTATACTTATACATTTTTATCTTATCAGAGAAATTATTATGACTGAGAATAGGAGAAATAAAGAATTAGGATTTCTCTATTATTTTCATTATTCACGTTTTGACCCTTCACAGAAATCGATGTATGGAATGGGGTTTGCATAAGCGAAGGAGATAAAGCACCTGGACCAGATGGCTTCACCTTTGCTTTCTTTAAAAAATGTTGGGGAACGTTGAAATAGGATATTATGTCATTCTTCTCATATTTCTACCGCAATGGAGTCGTGAGTTAAAAAACTGATGAAACATATATATGTCTTATTCTGAAAGGTAGCTTGGCTGGTAAAGTGGAAGACTTTCGACCTATTAGCTTCCTCACATCATTGTTCAAGTTGTTGGCCAAAGTTCTTGCTGAAAGATTTTGTGAAGTTCGAATCAGATAATAGCAGAGGAACAAAACGCATTCATGCAGGGGCGTTAAATGTTGGATACAGTTCTAATAGAAAGGAAAACTTGCAGGGATATGTGCTGAAACTTGACTTCGCTAAAGTGTATAATCAAGTTGATTGGGAATTCTTGGATTTTGTGTTAAAAAATAAAGGGTTTGGGGGCAGAATGAGGAAATGGATTAGGAGATGCATATCGACAGCCAATTACTCAATTTTAATCAATGGCAGGAAAGAGGGAAATTTCGAGGTGAACGGGGGCTACGGCAAGGAGATCCGCTATCTCCCTCGCTCTTCATTATGGTGGCAGACATGATGGGAAGGATGATTAATAAAACAAAATAGAACGGCTTGGTGGAAGTTCTCCAAGTTGGGAGGGAAGTAACAAATATTACTCATCTTTTTATGCTGACTATTCCCTAATATTTGTTAAAAACTTAAGTAGGTCAATGCTTAATATCATGCATATTGTTGATCAATTTTGTGTAATTTCAGGGATAAAACTTAACTTGGACAAATGTAACCTGATGGGAATCAATATGATGGAAGAGCAAGTGACGGCAATGGCCAACATAATCGGTTGTAAAATAGTAAGCTGGCTAATGAAATATTTGGGACTTCCACTTGGAGGCATATCGCTAACTAGGAATTTTTGGGAGCCAATCATACGAACAATCACTAAGCGACTGGACGGATGGAAAATCAGCTTCTTATTAAAGGAAGGTCGAGTTACTCTAATTTGTTCAGTTTTTTATGCACTCCCTATTTACTTTTTATCAATATATCGTTTACCTGTAGGTGTGGCTCAATAAATCAAAAAATTGATGTAGGACTTCCTATGGCGAAGAATGAATGTGGAGAAATCTTGGGCTTTGGTGAAATGGTCACAAGTTTGTCTTCCCAAGAAATTGGGGGGCCTCAGTTTCGGCAATCTACTTACAAGAAACAAGTCCTTTATAACAAAATGGTTGTGGTGTTTTAGTAAGGAGTAGAATGCAAACTAGGCTAAACTTATCAAAAGTATCTACGGTATGGACTGCAACTTGTGGTACCCGAAAGATGATTTCCATCCATCATATAAAGCATCTTGGAAGTTTGTTATGGAGATCCATCAAGAGTTCGAGAAGGGCATCTTTTGCGAACTTGGAAAAGGGAACCACATTGGCATGACCATTGGGTCGGGAGTGAGTGTTTCAAATCAAAATACCCGAGTTTGTATGCATTGGCAAGAAGGATATACGCCATGGTTCATGAACTATTTAGACATCAACAAGGGTGGGAGATTTCCTTTCGACAAAGCTTATTTGATGAACTTTGAGGACAATTGGAATTGCTTATGGAGTCGATACAAAGGAAACATCTATGTGTGGAGATAGAAGATAATAGAATATGGAAATAGAATCCCTCAAAGAACTTCACGGTAAAGTCATGTTTCTTCAGTTTGTGTATGGAGTCGGCAAGTAACTCATCCAACTCCTATAAGATAATTTGGAAATCTCCAGCGACTATGAAGATAAGAGTGTTTGTTTGGCTAGCATGGAAAGGTAAATTAAATATAGTTGAAGTGTTGCAAAAAGATGCCCATATCTTTGCTTGTTCCATCGTGGTGTGTGGTATGCAATAAGGATTGTGAGTCAACCGATCATGTATTTCTTCATTGCACATTTACAAGTTGGTTATGGAGAGAGATGGCTTTTGAGTTGGGAGAGATTTGGACTGCGCCACAACGACTAAAAGATCGCCTAAATGAGAATGAGGCATATCGGTTTAATGGAAGAAAAGGAATCTTGTGGCGAACGGGGATGCTTACTTTAATATGGATGATATGGGAAAAAAGAAACAATAGACTATTTCGGGAAATGGATTGCACTAGATTGGAGCTATGAGAGTTGGTCAAGAGACGAGTGGCGATAGTGTTGTTTGAGGCCGTGGAACTCAAAGGGTTGGGATGGAATGTGTTGAGTGGCCTGTGGGGCAGACTACTAAGGTAAATGTTTCTTTGTTTCTCTTGGTAAGGTGGAAATCGGAGTTTGGGGCCAACTGGGCAATGCCCGTTTGACGAGTAGTGCGCCCAAACCTATGTCCAAATTGCAAGAAAAATGGGTCATAAGGTGAGGGAAAATAGATGAAAGGGCGAGGGGAGCGCTGCTGGAAGAAGGGAAATTTGATCCTCGCTTTTGATGTTTTGTATAGTTTCTTTTTAAAGGAAAAAAGGCAAAGAAAAGCCCTATATATAATTTATAACTTTTGTAGCTTTTACATACACACATATATAATATACTGTATTTTCTGATAAAAAAAATCAAGTGTGTGCTCTAACCGGTGTCAACCCCAAAGCCTGAACTACGACCCCGATATGAGCAAAATAGTAGAACTAGAATCAAACAATGTATACATATCTAGACCATTAATGGAAACCATACCTACGACTAAACGAGGGGAGGCCTCTCCACCCTGGCCAACAATTGCATGAACTCGTCCACGAGTAGTTGGGACCGTGCTCCCCTGAAATATTGTTGGGTTAGGACATTTGTTTTAGTAGTTCCCTAGAGTCCCACACTAGTAACAGATCACCTTTGGATTCTGATAAGTCAGATGCGCATGTATGACACTGGCTGATGCACTCGATCTGGGCCCTATTAGCCCTCTACCCCTGCTATGTTGCGGTTGTTGTGGTGGACGTAGTGGCCTGAATGTCACACTTTGAGAAGCTAAAGGTGCGGGGCACGTAAATGTGTTATGGTTCCCACCGGAGTGTATGGTACCCTTGAAGTTCCACCAGATGATGCACGATTACTTGCTGATCCCCCCAAATCTATGCTTCTTAAAACTTCCTCCATGACCTCTTTGATAACTACTGAAATTGCGCTTGCGCTGACTATCCTGATCGGATCCCCCCTGAAACTGCTTATCCTGCTCATAAAAAAGTGTTGACTCACACTCAAGTGCCCAACGGTAGGCCTGCTAGTAAGTCTTTAATCCCGATGCTATTACCATTGCGCATACATCCCTTATCAACCCTTGAATAAATCGTCTCCTATGAGTCGTCTTGGTGGAACATACTTGTACGCAAACTCTGCCAGCTCATTGAACTTTGATGCATATTCAACCACACTCATATTGCCTTGTACTAAAGCGAGAAATTCTCTGATATTGTATGCCTTGACGATATCCGGGAACCACTCATCATAGAACAAATGTTTGAACTACGACCAACTCATATTGGGTCCCCGAGTTCTTGATATAGACAACCACCACTTATGCGCCTTATGTTCTAGCAAAAAGGTCACCAATGGTGCCATAGTCCTCTCATAAATGCCCAAAGTATATTTCCATTTTTTCATGTTTAATATCAAAGCTTCAGCCTCAATAGGATCAGGGTCACCAATGATAGCTTTATCAAGTCTAACCATTTCAAATAATAGAGTAAGTGTTTCTCAACTTGCCTCACCAAGATAACACAATACATTCTACAGAGGTAGACCCATATTGATGTGATCGAACCCTAACAAATGTTTAAGAATGAATGACACTTGACTTAAAATTTGAAAGTGGGATTTTTATTTGTTTTAGTGATCTTAATTAAATAAGATGAATATCATATATTACAACGCATGAATAATCTCTTAAAAGTTGGAAAGTCATACAAATATTGACTATTGTATAAATTTTGGACGCTACAAACAGTTAACGGCAGTCCCGCTGACCCTTATTTTAATTCTAAAAGTATATATTAAAATGTTTTTAATTACCTCTGGCCCATCATTAACTTAATATCTTATCCTAATCCAATTAGAATTTAAGATAATTTGAATCCTAATTCAATTAGAATTTATTTTATATCTCGCATATCTTACAGGATTTGTAATTCTAATTCAATTACATGTCTATCTCCTATCTTGTAGGAATATACTAACGGATTACTACAATGAGATATATGATCGAAATCAATTTCAAGATATTAATCATGCATTCAACATCAGAATCATATTAAATTAATCATATTAACATAATCATGATCTCCATCATGGAGACATACTTAATTATTGAACAAAACGAAATATATGTTCGAGATCAGAATCATATCAACCTAAACACGAAGTCTACCGTGAACATAAAAAATTCACATCGCTCAGTATAAAATATATATTAATCAAAATATTTTAAACATGAATATTATCATTGAATCATATCATGCGATGTATCAATATACATGAATTAACAACATGCTTTAAAACCAATTCTTGATAACAATTATAACAGAATATATATGTATATCATATATACATTAACCAAGATTATGTTTTCACACATATATCATATATACATCAGTGAAAACATGCAAACTTATAATAGAACCGAGCCTAATGCTCTGATACCACTGTTGGATTTTTGGGGTTCACACGTAATGGAAAATTGAAAACAAATTTTGAAAAACTCCATAAAGATCAAAAATAAGTTCCATTAAACTAAATCTACAAAAGTAAATCATACCTTATTCCTTAATATCTTTTTGATTGTTCGATTTTCAAGATGTTCAAGTGCGCATCCTCTATCAGAAATCCACACACGAACGATGACCACAATTTAGAGTGCTAGTCCCAAGAGAGATTGAAAACGATTTTTCTTTCTATCCCTAAATCCAAAAAACTAGAAATTGTAAAATGAAATCTTATTACATTTTTAGGGGTTCCACTCTTTATTTATGTGTGTAGATAAGTCCTGGCATAAAATCCTCTTTGTAATACAAGTATTGTATTTAGGTAGTTTAAGCAAATTACACGTACGCCCTATTAATAAGTTATCATATAAGAAATCGTAAAGGCTTTTATGTCATGAATTTTATCATATAAAATTCATTACTCTTGACCAATTGAAATTGTACAAAGTCATTCTTTGTGTGCGACGTTGGCAGTGAACCAAAAACCATTTTAGTACACAAGTCATAAGAGTTCTCTAGCCAGGCATTATGATTACCCAAGTAGCATGAATATCAACATCGATACAACCTAATTTATAACATATATCATATCTTTTGTTGTGCGATATCCTTTGATTAGACATAAAGCATGGAAAATCACCCTAAATGTTCAATTGTACTAGTCTCGATCTTTATGTAAACTGAAAAATATCCAAGTGACATTGATCATATCAATTCACGTGGACTTGACCATTATTAGTCGATCTTATCGAAAGATCCACCGATATCTCTCTCTAAACGAAAGTGACAAATTTTATCTTGATTACACACCTTCACATATTATTCACACAGTAAACAATCACAATCTTTATAATTGTCCAGTAATGTCAAGTTGAAGGACTAAATGATATATCTATCATGAGTAACACCTATAACTTAATTCATGTGGTGTTCTCATAGCGGGTCGGTCTAGTACCTTATTCCCTAACAAGTACTTATGATCTTGATTCGTATCCCTATACGTATGATCATCACATGACCATCAATCAAGATTCACACTAGTCTTAATTCATTATAGTTCCTAGTATAATGACCGACTAGGGACATTTTAGTATATTTCAACAAATACCAATGGATCTTACTATAAGGTAAACATGCAATCACTTATAATAAAATAGCAAATAAAACCTCTATTTTATTAACCTCTGATCACGTTACCACTCTGCCATACCGTGGGCCTACTTTTTCATTGGGGGGATCAACATTTCTATCGTATCATCCTGACCATTTGATTTACATGCCTCATAGTCATCGAGTTCTTCGACACTTCCTTCTAGCGACCCGTTCATATGCACTGCCTTACATGGATGACGATGAAACGTTCAGGCCGCTTAAGCCTCTAGATGCAACATTGCTACCTAATCTGAGGGGCGAATATTCTTAGTTGTCAAGAATGAGAGATAGTAAGCATGTATAATTTAATTATGCATATCTACGTTTTATTGATTTACGTTATATTAAGGTCTATCTTAAATTTTCAATTTAATGGATGAAAGTTATACCCATCTAATAGAGCTGCACGGGAGATGACCACGACATACAAGTACTCCTTGCACAAGGATGGCTATTCATAGGATCATGTTCCCTAGCACATTCGTGACATAAATTGAAATTAATGGAAGGTTAAAAATCTTTTAAGTCAAAGTTGTTTCTTATACTAGGGCCAATCACTCATGTATCCGATACCTAATGAACTAACATGACCATCTTGTTTAATTTGAAGAAGAGCCTTCGTCAAAGGATCTGCAACATTATCTTTTGTATGAACTCTGCAAATCTTCATGTTTCCCCTCTCAATGATTTCTCGAATGAGATAAAAACGTCTAAGTATATGTTTAGATTGATGGTGTGATCTTGGTTCCTTGGCCTATGCTATCGCCCCGTTGTTGTCACAATACAAGCAAATAGGGTTAGCTATACTCGGAACCACACCAAGTTCTGATATGAACTTCTTTATCCAAGTTGCCTCATTACCTGCATCGGACGCTGCATTATATTCGGCTTCTGCTATAGAATCTGTGACACTTTCTTGCTTCATACTTTTAAAGCTCACTGCCCCTCCATTCAAAGTAAATACATATCCAGACTGCAATCTGAAGTTATCTATATCAGTCTGAAAACTTGCATCTGTATAACCACTTACAACAAGCTCATTTTCTAAACTTCCATAGACCAAGAACACTTCTTTAGTCCTTCTAAAGTACTTAAGAATGTTTTTACTGCTATCTAGTGACTCTCACTGAGATCAGACTAATATATGCTTGTTGCACTCAAAGCATACGATACTTCAGGTCGAGTGCATAACATGGCATGCATGATATATCCAATAGCTGATGCATATGGAATCATATTCATGCACTTTCGCTCATCATTAGTCTTCAGACATTGAGTCTTGCTGAGATTTATACCATGAGACATTGGCAATAAACCTCTTTTAGAGTCTTGCATACTGAACCTATTCAGTACCTTATCAATATAAACATTCTGACTTAGACCGAGTAGCCTTTTAATCTATCTTGATTTATCTTAATCCCAAAGATGTAGTTTGCATCTCTTAAGCCCTTTATTGAGAAACACTTTCCTAACCAAGTCTTGACACTCTGCAAGATTGGGATGTCATTTCTAATGAGTAATATATCATCGACATACAATACCAGGAAAACAATCATGCTCCCACTGAACTTCTTTTATGCAGAAGGCTCATCTTCATTTTTAATGAAACCAAATTCCTTAATTTCTTTATCAAAATGAAGATTCCAACTCTGAGAAGCTTACTTTAATCCATAAATAGATTTTGAGGCTTGCATACCTTTCTAGAAATCTCAAGATGAACAAACACTTCAGGTTGTATCATATACACGTCCTCAAGTAACTTTCCAATTAGAAAAGTTGTTTTGACATCCATTTGCCATATCTCATAGTCATAATATGTGGCCATGGAAATTGGAATTCTAATGGATTTAAGCATGGCTATAGAAGAATTTTTTTTATCATAATCAACACCTTGAGTCTGTCTGAAATATTTTGCTACTAGCTTTGCTTTAAAAGTACGCACATTGTCATCCATGCCAGTTTTCTTCTTGAAAATCCATTTACATCTAATGGTCTTACTGCCCTCAGGTAAAACAACCAGGTTCCAAACTTGGTTATCATACATGGATTGCATCTCAAAATTCATGGCACTAAGTCATTTATCTACCCCAGGGCTAGAAAAAGCCTCATGATAAGTAGTAGGTTCATTTTGATCCATAAGCAACACCTTACTACTATCAGTAATAAGAAATCCAAATATCTCAGGCCGATGTCTTTTGAGATAAACTTTTTTCCATAAAGACACTATTTTGAGCAACAAACAGTTTGTTGTTAATGGGATTATAAAAGTAGTATCCTCTAGTTTCTTTAGGATAACCAACGAATACACACTTGGTAGATTTGGCTGATAATTTTTTAAGATATGTCGTCGTACGAAAATCTTATTGCCCCAAATCTTAAGGAAATACAAACTTGGTCTTTTCCCAAACCACATCTCATATGGTGTTTTATCAACCGCTTTAGAAGGAACACGATTTGTGTAAATGTAGCAGTTTCTAAGGGATAACCCCAAAAGGAAATAGGAAGATTGCATGAATCATCATAGATCAAACCATATCCAAAAAGTCTGATTTCTCCTTTTTGAAACACCATTCCATTGTGGAGTTGCTGGGGGAGTTAACTGCGAGACAATTGATAAGTCGGTATTTATATAATTTTAGTAGTTTATTTTAGTATATTTATTATGGAAAGTCTCTAAAATATGTATTTAATTATATTTATTGATCATTTTCAGGTGAAACGGAGCACGCAGTTGAATCCAGGGAAAAAAAAAAATTTTAATGGGGTATTTATATGCAGTGAGCAGTTACTTGAGGATTTGCCTCAAGACATGCATTGCACAGTTGACTAGGTGCAAAGGAACAACCAGGTGACGCAATTGAGACACATATTCATGTACATAGTGTACCAGAGCTCTTTGATGTCCTCGAAATCCATGATGCCACAGTCCCCCAGATTGGCGCACATACTTGTGTGTTATTTTCTTCCCAGCTGTTTATCCACGTGGCAGCTCGTCAATTGACCATCATACCAAGTCAGTGCCATGCGTCTACTCTCCATACACAATTAGTGCCACGTGTTGAGCTGTCACGCATACACTGTGTCACAAACCAACAACAGCCCATTCGTCTCAGCAACAATTCGTTCATCCTCGAGATGCATTTAGCACCACCTCCCAGTTTTTCGCACGATGTGGGTGATTATTCTCTGCATCCAACGCCTGCCACATGGCACACTCTCATTCACCTAGGACGTTATCAGCAGTTCTCCCCCGTCAGTTGTCTCTATTTTCTTCACCAATCAGCTATTGACATGTGTCCAAGCACGTAATGAATGCCTAGCAACCACAAAATGCTCCTCGGCGTACGTGTTGTGAAACCAACCCACAAAGTTAGTTTCTCTCACCTCCCGAGACTAATTTTTAGTGGTTTTATATATTAGGAACTTCGATTTTGTTATTTGATCACCGACTATTATATTTTTAGCATCGACTTTTCTCGAAGACGATGTTGCTAATCACAAACCTTGCTAGGTCGTCGGGGAAACAAGTCGGAATTATGAATTTATGGCATATTATGTGAGATCTTTTATTTTATTATTTAATTTAATTTAATCCTCCTATTTCATTATTGTTGATTTTAAGGAATATGGTTTAGATCTAGGGTGTGTATGTGACCAGTGCATGCTTTTAGGTGGACAATCTATAGTTATTTGGATCGATAGTATTCATGTATTTGTACTTTTAGACCAATAAAGTGACGAACACTTACCCGTTTGCCATAAAACCCTTTCAGTTCTTGAGCGTGCAACAATTGAATCTAGATTAAACCGAAAGCGAATTCGATCTGGAAGCGGATGCGATCATGTTATTTAGGATAAATGTTCCCATAGATCCATATTACTATAGTTAGTGTCTTAAACCTGATTGGCAGATGTCTAGGGTTATGCATTAATTAAGGAAGTATCGAGATTAGGAGAATGAGCAATTTCTGGCGGATGTCAATTTTTTATAGCTAATTTATCACTACAAAAAAACAGCAAATCAGCAACGGAATTAGAAACGGAACTTATTTCCGTTTCTAAATCAGAAACGGAATTAGAAACGGAATAAGTTCCGTTTCTAAATGTAACAGTTAGCGACGAAATTGAAAGGGAAATATTCAGAGACGGATTTGAGACGGATCGAGACGGAATTAGAGACGGAATTAGAGACGGAATTAAATTCCGTCTCTGAAATTTGGCGCCACCATTCCCGCCAAATTCTTCATTTCTTATGGCCGTTCATCATTCCTCGAGATTTGTATTTTGTCTGATCCTGGCAGCCTCTTCTCCTTCCCGCACCCCCCCACGCGCAACAAAACAAAGCAAATCCCCAAATCATTCCCACGAAAAAACCCCAAAACCTAAATCCGTCTCTCCGTCTCGTCGCGCCGGCCGATCGTCTCGTCCCCAGACGTCCATCCCGTTCGATCGTCTCGTCTCTCCGTCCTGGTCGTGCGAGCTGGTCTCTCTCGGTGCTCGCTTCTCGGCCGTCGTTCGCCGTGGTCTCCGTTTCTCCGTCCGGGGTCGTGCTACCGGTCGCGCTCGCTCGTCTCGGTCTCGCCGTCTCTCCGGTCTCTCCGTCTCGCGCGCGGTCTCCGTCATCGCCGATATCTCTCGCTCTCTCGGTCTCGATTCGGATCCGGTTAGCAAGGAATTTGTAGTTTTGGAGTCTTACTACAATCTTCATTTCTTATTTGTTTTTTATTGTTCTTTATAATGCAGCAACACCGATGATCAAGAGCTCTTCAAACTTTCATAGAGATCATTCACATTGTGACGGTTTTGAGGAAATCGAAACAGCTTTTGTTTTCGCTAAAAATTTGCGTCTGTCGGGTTGGCGTTCTAGTCCCCTTGTTTATCTAATTTAAAAAATTTATGGAATAATCCGTCGGGTGACATGAGAATTATTTAAGTTTCCGCTTATGGTTCATTTGATAGTTCGATCTTCTAGTAAACATCGGAGTTGAAGGCAAGAAGCTATTTTATCTAGAAAGGTTTTCCAATTTAAATTAAGCATGCAGACTTCATAAATTTCCATCTATCAATAAATATTTGGGGTGTCCAGGTGTTCCTACGTACATTATATGCGGCATCCAGGAATATTAAAGTCATAATACTTGTTAGCATTGCAAATATTATGCTCATGAATGAAATATGTTATAGATTTTCACTTGAATGAAGCTATATCTCGCTAGGGAAAGCGTCATATATATGCCTTGATGTTCAAATATAGGAAATGAACATAATGTGGTGACCATTGTGTATACTAGGTTTTCTTAGCGGCTCCATTATACTAGTCGAATAAATGGAAGAACAGTTAAAAATTTATTTTCTTGAAAGGTCTTAGCTATTATGGTCATGGAATCCATTTTATTTTTGTAAATTGCGTCTTGGCAATTGGCCGTGTTATAGTACTACCTTATTGTTTATGAAGCTGTGAAGGAACAAACTCTTGATCAGGTGACATATTTTAAGAGTTCAGTTCTTATAATTGTTATTACTTTATGAGGTTTTATTTTAACTGTTCTTGAGTGATTTGATTTGTTCCTTGGTTGATTGTTCATTAGTTGGTGTTCTTCACTTGATCTATTAAGTTAATGTTGTGTCTTTTGTTTGGTTTAGAAGTTTTTGTTCTCGCTTCTTCTCTTACATGCATAGTTTTTGAGGTTATGCTTGTTCTATTTTTAGGTTTATTAATATGTACTATTTCATTTCAACCTTTTAATTGAGCAATTCAAGATTTATATTGATTCCGTATTTGGTTGTTATTCCATGTTTATTTTATCGGTAAAGCATGTCATCCGTATTTGGTTGTTATTCCATGTTTATTTTATCGGTAAAGCATGTCATGAGAGTCATTATAATACATTAGAATCATGTACTGAGGTAATTACTTTGTCGTTTGATGTTATAGTTGTTAGTAATTTCATATTCATGCACTTGCTATGGATGATTGATTAGTTAGGTGTTGTTGGTTACGATTGAATAATACCTATAATTACTTAATTTCTACTACTAGTTAGGGCTAGAAACACTAGGATTACTCTTTTAGTGAATGTTGTTGTTTCACATTACATTTCTAGAGAATGGAATAAACCTATAACCTTAAGGACGTATGAGTGAACAAGTAGTAGACGCGTTGATACTATGTGGTATTTGTATGCCTCTGATATCGATATAGGTTAGGCGCACGGCCTCAACTTCGATTCCCCACACAACTAAATGTCAGGCTCATTGGTGGTCTCTTTTTGCAATCTTAGGGTCTTAAAAATTTTAATTTAAGTGCAAGAGCCAGGATGAAACTGTTCAAACACACATCAAACTGATTTTCAAATCAAATACACAAAACTATGTCGATTAAGCACAAGAAAGAGTTTATATCAAGGATTTCCTTACAACCAAGAGGATGACAAAAGAGATTAGCTTTGCAGAGACTCTTATATTCCTTTGAAAGCCTCAAAGGTCTTTGGATTTGAGGACTTAAGAACGACCCACAAAGATCTCCTATTGCTCCTTCTAAAAAATCAAATTTCTTCTCTTTGTAGATCTTGAATTTTGAAATGTGTTTCTTCTCCCTTATGTTACAACCAAGTTTGTGGTGGTTTTATCATGATAGGAATTCCAATATGACCGTTTATAGCCGTGTTAGGAATCCAGAAAATCAAAAATTCTAATTTAAAGCTTGATTTCCAAAAGTCAAAAAGCCCTGGCAGTGGCCAATTAGCGCGCTAATACTGGAATTAGCGCGCTAAGCTGCAGTGGGACCTCAAACTAATTAATTTATCCCTTTGTGTTAGCGACCTTTAAACTCGTCCAGGACCTAACCATCCCTTATAAAACATGTTATACATGTTTTACAACTCAACTTACATGATAGGTCCATCTTATAGAAACATTGTTCGCCATCTCCTATGCGTAGGAAAATAGCAACATTGACACCAACTTCATCGGTTGACTGCATTTGCTTGATGATCATGTTTTTTTTTGGAAGCATTCTTATTCAACATTGTATGGTTTTTTTCTGTTCTTCACTGCTTTTCTTGAATCCCAGCTGGTTGTTTTTTATTTTATTTTTTGAGTAGGAACACATGGCTTGTCGCCTTTGGAGCACACAAGAGTTTAGATTGGGTGAGAGGATGAGTTCTAGAATCATACTTACATGATAGGTTTGTGCTTAACTTTTAGTTTTTCCCTTTTAGCATTCTTGCACTTATGTCATTCTTCTCTTTGTAGATCTTGCATTTTTGAATGTGTTTCGTCTTCCTTATGTTAAAACCAAGTTTGTGGTGGTTTTATAGTGATAGGAATTCCAATATGACCGTTTATAGTGTTTCTAGGAATCCAGGAAATCAAAAATTCAAATTTAAAGCTTGATTTCCAAAAGTCAAAAATATCTCAAGCAAGTGGCTAATTAGCGCGCTAATACTTTGGAATTAGCGCTTAACCTGCAGGGACCTCAAACTAATTAATCTCTCCTTTGCCTACTTCTTTCAGTGCATACTCACCTTTGGTTGTTGCCCTCGGATGGAGATTCGTAAATGCTTCAAAGCTGCGTTTTACTTATTAGATGAAGTCCTTTTTATGTATGCATCTCTAATTTTGGACTGTTTGTGAGTGTTCTTTTTTTTTTTTTGCTTGTTGAACGATAGGATTGGTTGGTTTTTGTGTATACTTCCAAATTTTGGAGCTTTTGTAATACATGACAACTTTCCGTGGATATATAAATTTTTGGGCTAATTTTGAGTTTCACATTTTTCTTTCTCTTTTGAATTTTTGTTGATATATATTTTTGATGTATGGATGCGCAATTTGGCTTCTTTGGGGGATGTTAGCACCCTCAAGGAGTTGTTGGAGGGAGTCCAAAGCGATGGAGTATGTCATATCGGGTTGTATTTTGATTTTTTAGGTTGGAGAATCGATTGGCTTATTTATCCGTGCCATATTTAAACAAAACAGAAAATTAGAGACGGATTAGCAAATCAGCGGAATTCAAATTTTCCGTTGCTATTCCGTCTCTAATTTTCCGTAAATATTTCTATCAATCACAAACGGATCGAGACGGAAATATTAATTCGTCTCTCGATTCCGTCTCTAATTAGCAACGGAATCGGAGACGGAATCGAAACGGAATAATCCGTCTCGATTCGTTTCTAATTAGAGACGGAATCGAGACGGACTCTTTGCATTCCGTCTCTCGATTCGTCTCGATCGATTCCGTTTCGATTAGAAACGGAATCGAGACTAATTCATAAATTTATTAATTCGTCTCGATTCGTTGCTAATCAAGAACGAATCGAGACGAATGCAATTACAAATGTACCATTTCGAAATAAAATCCATTTCTGTTCTGTCTCTGTTCGTTTCTAATTTCAGTCTCTAAATCCGTCTCTAATCGAAACGGATAATTTCCGCCTCTATTATTCGTTTCTAATCGAAACGGAATCCATTTTCCGTTTCGATCGTATCACGACGACGTTTTCGAGAGATTTAACGCGTTCGTCTCTCGTTCGTTTCGATTTCATTCGAGACGGATTTTCATAAATCGTAAACGGAAAATTCCGTTTCTGATTTGCGATTTTTTTGTAGTGTATGAGAACTTAAATTAATAACTTTTAGGGAAAGACTGAAGACCATGATATGTCATTGAATCTCGATCTTGATTTGTGGAACTGTAGACCTAGGTATTACTTAGGTATCCATTAATTGTTTTGAAGTTTATTTTAGTTATTTTATTTATTTAGTTTAATTAGATTAGTTAGTTAAATTATTTATTTTAAAACCCCTGATTTTTCCTTTTTGTTGTTTTTAAACTTACAAATACCATTAATATCTATGGGATCGACCATTTGCTACTATTCTACAAAATAGTTGGTTTAGGAATTTATTTTATTGGCTCGTTCGGCGCGAGTCAATTTTTGGCGTCATTGCCGGGGATTGATTTTCTTTCTTATATTATTATTATTATTATTATTATTATTATTATTATTATTATTATTATTATTATTATTATTATTATTATTATTATTATTATTATTATTATTATTATTATTATTATTATTATTATTATTATTATTATTATTATTATTATTATTATTATTATTATTATTTATTTTAATAAATTGGAGCACCTCGTGAGTTTTGTTAGGTTTGACTATGGATTATATTTTTTTAGTACAACGTAAGCATTTTTTTTTTTTTTTTTGGAATTAACATGCTTATAGGATTTTAGGTGTTTTGAGACTTGGTTGGGACACATCCAACTTAAGTCACCGCATTAGTGGCGGGTCTTTAAGTAGATCCAAAACCCTAAACTTTATTCCATCATCTTGTTGATTTCACCCTTAGTGCAAGACTTCGGGCTCACAAGACTTGATAGGAATCATTTGAGTTAACTCATAAGTTTACTAGTTCTTACTCTTGTTATGATTGTTTTTTCATAGTTTCCTTAGTCACCTAGACATGAGAGATTTCGTGCGTTCACTAGTTTTTAGAGACTTTCATTATGCATGCATTTGTATCATTTTCTTATTTATTTATCCATATTCTTTTTCACTACTATCTTTTTTCTTTTTGTTGCATGGATTCCTTGACTTGTTATGAGTCTCGATGACAAGGTTCGGAATAAGTTTGGGGGTGTTTTAGAAATTGTGGATTGATAGGATGGATTCTTTATGAAAGACCGCAGGTGAAATCGTTTAATTTTTTTTATGCGGTTGTCGAATGGTAATGGTGGTATTTTATATCATTTCTTTCATTTCTTGCCCCTTCATATTTCTTTCTCATTTTATTAGTAGTTGATACACTTTCATGCATGTATTCAGTATAATTTTTTATTTTTATTTTTATTGTTTAGTCACCCGAAACTTTGTTTCATGCCTTTGGTTGTGGATGAGTGAATTACAGTTGTCTTTTTGACTTGAGATTTAGGGAAAACTAGGAGAAACACTCAATCGAGTTTGTAGCCCATCATTTTAACGATTTCATGATTAGGGACTTAGTTGATGATTAAATTTTGTGCTAAATAACGAAAATGAGCAGATGGTCAAAATTGTGCAATTATATTATTTTAACCCATATTGGGGGATTCGTTTGATCATAGTAGAAGTGAGAAGGGCTAACTGGAGTCTTTTGTTAATATAGATTGTCCTATAGGTTCCCATAGGAAATGGAAGAGGGAAACTCGTGGTGTGAAAAGTGAGAAAAGTGGTCCATAAGAAATGGAGCAGGGACCGTATTTGTTGAAAAAAGAAGAAAAAATGTGAAAAAATAAAATTAGTGAATAAAATAATGAATAAAGGCAGAAATTGTAAAAACTCCTCAAATAAAAGATTTAGCTCGAGTGCTTTAACTAAATTAAGTGAGATTTTAAACTTGCGTACTTGAATGTATAGACCAAGAAAACTCGTGAATAGTTTACGGCCTTTGTTTTGACCGAATATATGTCTTCAAAGTGTGATCTTAATTGTGTTTGGATTGCTAGTCTTAACATACCATAACTCGAAATTTCTTGAATGACTAGTTAATTTGGCGGCTATGCAAATCAAATGAACTCTATGAATTTTGAATCGAGTATATGATTAGTTGAGTCAGTGCATTACTATATTAGGAGTCTAGTTTATTTTGTGTTGTCATCTACACGTTTGCTCGGAACGTGCAAAATCTTAAGTTTATGGGTATTTGATAAGTCGACATTTACATAATCTTAGAAATTTATTATAGTATATTTAATGTGGAAAGTCTCTAAAATATATATTTAATTATATTTATTAGCCATTTTCAAGTGAAACAGAGTATGCGGTTGAATTCGGGCAGAAAAATACTCGAAAATGAGTATTTATTGTAGTGAACAGTTACAGGAGGATTTACCTTGAGACGCGAATTGCACAGTTGACTGGGTGTAAAGGAAAAATCAGGTGACACAATTGCGACACATATTCAAGTACAAAGTGTACCAGAGTTCTTTAATGTCCTCGAAATGTGTGCTGCCACAGTCCCCCAAATTGACGCACAAACTTGTGCGTTATTTGCTTCACTGCTTCCCATCCACATGGCAGCTCCTCACTGAACCATCACACTAAATAAGCGCCACGCATCTGCTCTCCATACACTATCAACGCCACGTGTCGAGCCCTCACGCATACACAGTGTCACAACCCAACAGCAGCCCATTCGTCTCGGTAACAGTTCATTCATCCTCGAGATGCGTTCAGCACTACCTCCCAATTTTTCGCACGATGTGTGCGATTCTTCTCTGCCTCCAATGCCTGCCACATGGCGCTCTCTCATTCACTCGTGACATCATCAGCAATTCTCTTAACCAACCAGAACGCGCCATATCAGCGGTCTCCTTTTCTTCACTAATCAGCTGTTGACATGTGTCCTAAGCATGTAATGAATACCCAACAACCACCAGATGCTCCTTGGAACACGCGTTACGAGACTAACTTACAAAATTAGTTTCTCTCAACTCTCGGGACTAATTCTTAATAGTTTTATATATTAAAAACTTAAGTTTTATTATTTGATCACCGACTATTATGTTATTAGCATCGACTTCTCTTAACGACGATGTCGCTAATCACAAACCTTGCCTAAGTCGGCGGGAAAACAAATCGGGATTATGGATTCATGACATATTATGTGAGATATTTTATTTTATTATTTAATTTAATTTAGTTCTCCTATTTCATTGTTGTTGATTTTAAGGAATATGATTTAAATTTAGGGTGTGTATGTGGCTAGTGCATGCTTTTAAGTGGACAATCTATAGTTATTTGGACCGATAGTATCCGTGCAATTGTACTTTTGGACTAATAAAGCGACGAACACTCACCTGTTCGCAGTAAAACACTTTCGATTCTTAAGTGTGCAACAATTGAATCTAAGTTAAAACGGGAGCGGATGCGATCCGGTTATTTAGGATAAGTGTTCCCACATATCCATATTACTATGGTTAGTGTGTTAAACCTGATTGGCGGATGTCTAGGGTTATGCATTAATTAGAGAAGTAGTTAGTGACGGACGTCAATTTTCTATAACTAATATAGGAGAACTTAAATTAATAATTTTTACAAAAGGATTAAAGACCATGATATGCCATTGAATATTGATTCTAATTTGTGGAATTGTAGACCTATGCGTTACTTAGGTATTCATGTGACGACCCCAATTTCCCACAAACTGATCTCCGTCTGGCCTAAGACTGTGACGGCCCCAATTTCCCACAAACTGGGCCACACGCAGCCTAAGCCCACGTGGACCTCCAAGCAAGTCTCGCAAGGTCAACGCAGACCTAGTCAGCCTTCCAATCCATCATTATAAGTAAAATTATAATTTTAAGTTGATTTATTAGTATTTTTCAAGTTTTACAATTTAGCGGAAGTAATTAATACGTTAAATAACTCAACAATAATGTAAAAAAGTTGGACAACCTAATTATAGAACCCTGTAAACATGTACATTCATGTATATCATGTGTCAAGTGTTATAACTAAGTAAATATGAAATACCGGTTGTTTGTATCTCTCAACCCAAATAAGGATCCCAAGTGTGATAACAAGCTTATAAGTATAGCAAGTATTCTTTAGACTCGTTTACAACTCATTTAAAGTAGCTTAGACCATTTAGGACTCATATTTACTCTCAATTAAGTTAATTAAGTCATTCTCAACTTTTTAAAATTTTCTTTCAAATCAAAACCAATAATTCGAGTGCGATAAAGAATGCAATGAAATAAAATAAGAAAATCTCATAATAACTTGTCTTCCGACACAAATCAAATGAAATCGACTAACTCACAACCAAAGAGTCAAGTTCGAGTTAAAACTCTCAAATCATAGCATTTGTTTAAGAATCCATGACTTAATCGAAGTAAGTTCATTTTTGAGCAATAATTCTCATTGACTTGAAAATCATGTAATTCCACTTCATTTAGTTCATAGACTGAAGTTCATTTTAGAAATGAGTCTAAGTCCTTCATTAAGACTAAAACCTTCTCATGTGATGACATAAAATCATAATGAATAAATCAACGTGTCGACCATGTTTGTTATCAATGAGTTTTGTCAATGTAAAGCCTTTTCAAAGGTAGGTTTAATCAACCATATGTTTAAATAAACCTATAGTTCATAGAACTCTATTTGAGTCCGACAACTGTTTTTTTTCTTAGCCGAAGAATCCATGGAAGTCAATATGAAATCAATCTTTACTACTAAAATTACAAGTTCTTTCTTTCAAAACTTTGTTTAGGATGTGTAGGGTCTCTTTTGAGCATTTTAACAAACACTTGGTGTACAATAGCAAGAGTTTCCTTTAATGCAACCTACATTAGTCTTAAGTCAAACAAAATCACTTGGAGTTTTTTATAAAACCATTCCCAGTAAGACATGAATCAATCCTTTTAATTAATTCACACCAAAAGCATCAACAACTACTATAATTTGTAAATTGAACTTGTATTTGAATTTAAATATAGTTTAAGACCTCACCATGCCTTCAATGGAGTCATCAACTCAAATTCCCCTTTTAAGATTTCATGTTTAGCAAAGGATTTTTTTCCTTTCTTTTTTTTTCTCCTCTCTGCAAACAACATCGTCGTCGTGCCACGCCATTCGCGCACTGCTGCTGGAGCCGCGCCGCCGTTCAGCCATCCACGACGGAGCTAAGGCCGCCTCGCCACCATTACTGCTGGTCGTACCACCGCCATCGTGCCTCCGCGTCTGCCACGTACGGCTCGTCGTCCTCCCCCAAATCTGTGCCACCTCCTGGTCCGCCGCTGTTGTTGGTCGTCCGCGTCGGAGGCTCCCTAGAGTCGCTGCTGTCTGCCGACGTCGCATCCTACTGGTCACCCACGTCGCTGCCTAGTGTCACACCAGCCACTGCGTCGTGGTCTTTGAGGCTCGCCTGACCCTCACCGCCTTTACTGGTCCGCCGCTGCACCACGCCTTCGCTCCCATTCGCGCTGTCCTCGTCCTCCCTGGAGCCGCTCCTCCTCGCCGCCGTCTCCACTATCTCTTCTTCTTCTCTTTCTTTGCGGCTCTCTCTCTCTTTTTGTGTGTGTGTTAGGTTACAGATAGGGTTTTGTTTTTTATCCCCTTTTTATTTGGTTGAGTGAGAAGTTTGGGTTAGGACTCAATTTATTTGGGTTTCCTTTGCTTTACAAACTTGTAACCTTCCAAACTTGACATGTCTTGTGCATAGACCCTAGCCTTGTCCTTACTTAACCAATTTAAATAAATTGATGATTTATAGTCGTGTCGTCCCATGTACACTTAGTTTAAATTAAGTCACGCCAATTCGCGGTATTATATAGTACTCGCAATATTATGCTAAATTAAAAAATTAAAATCATTTTTATTTATTTTCTTTTATAAGTTTTTGAACACTTTGACTTACCCCTTGATAGGGTAATTGACCACTAATAATTTGTGATTAGAGATTAATTAACGACTTAAAAATACCGGTCTTTATAAGTTTCCCAACTAAAAGAAAATCTTGTCCTCGAAATTAGAAGGGAGTTACTCCCATGGCTAGATTAAGTAGAGGAAATGTTTGAGTGCAAGTCCCTCTTTACTTTGAATCTGTAATATCTTTATACTTAACCTGATTGTTCTCTTGTGATAGTTCGCATGACCAATCAATTTACCTAGTGTCATCCAAATATTATATAATCCGTTTAGTCTCTTTTGTGTGATGTTTTTTAAACAATCACTAATTCTATTGTCTCAACACCACTACTTATCAGGATCACAAAGCCTCTCTCGTAAAGTCTAGAATTTAGTCATACCACTTTAGCTCAACCGCTAAAGTCATATTTACATCATGCATAAAGGCAAACAATCTTCCTCACTTATTACCGAATTCGTAATACAAACATGATTCTGACTTTCAAAATCTAGAACAACCATGCACTCTAACCGTTAGACTGAAAAGCCATACTTAGATGTATTCTAGTGCCCATCAATGTCAACAACCCTACCATAATGTGGTAGTAGAAATTTTGCCACAACCTGACAGTAAAAACAAGGATCGCAATCCAAAATAATAGACACTGGCACACCATCTGACATTCAATCTAGGCTCATATGTATAAATTCTTCAGTTGTACTTCGAGTTTATTGGTAAAAGTTAAAAAAAATGCAAACGAATTCAAGCAACTATTGTATGATCATCTTTAAGCATCCACATTCATATAATCTTCATAATTCATGTGAGTCGATTAACATGTAAGATTATCTTTACAACAATTTTAATTTTTTGAGTTTTCTTTCATTCTTAATCCAATCATGCTTACTCTCCAAGCATCTCGCAAATCATGCTTCACACATTTCAATTAAGTTCACTTCCCCACAACATAATATTCTTTCTTTAGAGTTGTCAGTTAGTCAACCCTTAAGCTATCATCAGTCTTAATACATGCCATAACACTTAAGTTTAATAACAACACTGGTGTAGAGTCTTGAAAAAAAAAATCATTGCGTTGAAACATGATAGGTGTCCTTCAAAATCTTGGAGAAACCTAGCCCTATTTATCTTCAAGTTCTCTCTCGAGTAGCCCATTCATTCGATTCATAAGTGTTTGTCCTTTTCTATCATGATTTGTAAAGTGAATTACTTTTATCCTAGCAACTTTAAATGCGCTTGTGGCTTTTTTTTACAACATGCACTATTTGCACGAAAATTCCTTTCGGTATGTTTACTAACACATCTGAACAAGTTTTAGAATGTGAGAATTCTTGAGATGTACAATCTCGTAGGATTTATAGTTAGGTGGCCTCTAACTTTTAGAACGATTCGCGGACTCTACCTCAACTCGTAGCACTTAATTCATTTACAAGTCCCTAAAGGTGGTGGTTGACTACACCAACCTTGAGACTATAAATGAATAGTGTTACTAAAGTGGAGTTACTTGGGCTTCTGATCTAACACTACTACTTCAGAGCTTTCGTCAAAGCTAAAGGAGTCCGTACATAATGTAATCGTTAGCTCTCAAGTCATCTCAACACTCTACTCCCTTAGAGTCTACATTAACCCACTTGTCTCATAAATCTTCGTCCCCTTTTTTTACGCGTTCCTCGATGTATTCTGCCACTTTACCGATTTTTTTCTCAAACTTTACTTTCCTAAGTACTCCTATTCAGATTTTCTTATAGGGACGTACGCATAGGCTAAGTTCTCATTCATTTTCTATTATCCAACAACATCAATTTCCTTACATTAATTATTTCAAGTGGATCCTTTAGAAATACGTGCAGGGAGTTTTCAAGATTTATGGGTAACTTGAATCTAACTCCTTAAAGTACACAAATTTTTTTAATAAAATTTTAAACATAACGACTTACGGCGACCCTGCATTACTATACCAAATTTACATGTCTAAGATAGTCAACAAAGTAAGAGAGTAATAGCATACAATATCATCACGAATCTTCATGATTTGATACATGAAATCCTCTAACTTTATGAATTCTGCTAATCTTTTCTACGGACTTGATTCCCGTATCAAATTCCAATTTCATTAATTGGAATCTATTTTTTGTACTTTGGTATCTACTCGCTCTAATTCTATCCAAAAATTATTCATTACCATCAATATTCTTTATTATCAATTTCCCCGAATCCAATAAATTTAACGTCCATTTTTTTCACTTTTACCATCGTATATCAAATGATACACAATAGTTAATACGGCTATAAAAGTAGTTATATCGTATATCTATCGATAGTAGTATAATACAACACATAAAATATCTCATATAGTTCAAATTTTAATTTCCCCAACTCTCCTTACTTTCCAACTAAAACTCTAAGTTAAGATCATAGGGTTCCACTATAAGTTCCAACCGTGTCCTAACTCTATTATTGATATATGTCTTATGCTGGTTGTGGGCTAATCAAGAGCTAAATGTAAAACCTTAGGCTCTGATACCAACTGTGACGAACAAATTTCCAAAAAATTAGGCCCCGCCCGGCCTAAGCCCACGTGGATCCCCGAGCCAGTCTCGCAAGGTCAACGCAGGCCTAGTCAGCCTTCCAATCCATTATTATAAGTAAATTCATAGTTTTAAGTTGAGTTATTAGTATTTTTCGAGTTTTACAATTTAGCGAAAGTAATTAATACGTTAAATAACTTAACAATAATGTAAAAGAGTTGGACAACATAATTGTGGAACCCTGTAAATATGTACATTCATGTATATCTTGTGTCAAGTGTTATAACTAAGCAAAAATGATATATCAATCATATGTATCTCTCAACCCAAATAAGTATCCCAAGTGTGATAACAACATATATAAGTAATAAAAAAAGTAAAAAAACTACAAAAGTGTGCGGATGAGGGCTGCTCCGATATTCTTAGAGTAGATCGCCAAGTGTCGGCGTCTTGCCCTTGCTCGACTGCGAATCTGCACTCGGTTAACACAAGAATGCCGAGTCCAGTAAATAAAAATAATAGGATCTAAACAACAATTCAAAATTAATAAAGCAGTCTAAAAGTCATGCAGATAGAAAGAATGTTATATGGAATGCATGATAATAAGACTGTAAAAATGAAAGTATAATGAGAAATCAGTGTCGAAGGAAACAATAGAGAGATCCCCAAGTAGTCCAAGACCACCGAATGCGGGTGCCACAGGGTCGGGGTCATAGAGTTGTGACAACGCCAAGCGGACTCGGGTCCTAGGACGCGGTGTCGGTTGCTGTACCCAGACCGTCGCAAATGAGGGATATCAATGGTGCCCCGGATAAAACACATCTCATTCCGACTAAATACTCAAGTGACTCGAGGTCATGGCCTCGGCCGCAAGCCGGTAACCACTCCAATAAGAGACACTCGTATGACTCACTTGGACCTCGGACACTCATAAGTGGGTGGAAATTCGAAGGAAGGGACACAATATATTATCAATAAAATAAAAGCTCAAATGAACTACTGTGCATTTCCTAGCTGGTTTTACTTACCTTAGATTCACATAGGCCGCCAGTTCAAAGTAATCATTCGAATAGTAGGAGTCCTCGTCGCGTATCTACAAGCTTATAAGTATAGCGCATATTCTTTCAACTCGTTTACAACTCATTTAGAGTAGTTTAGACCATTTAGAACTCATATTTATTCTCAATTAAGTTATTCAAGTCATTCTCAACTTTGTAAAATTTTCTTTCAAATCAAAACCAATAATTCGAGTGCGATAAAGAATGCAATGAAATAAAATAAGAAAATCCCATGACAACTTGACTTCTGACACAAATCAAATGAAATCGACTAACTCACAAACAAAGAGTCAAGTTCGAGTAAAAACTCCCAAATCATAGCATTTGTTTAAAAACCCATGACTTAATCAAAGTAAGTTCATTTTCGAGCAATAATTCTCATTGACTTGAAAATCATGTAATACCGCTTCATTTAGTTCCTAGACTAAGTTCATTTTAAAAACGAATCCAAGTCCATCATTAAGATTAAGACTTTCTAATGAGATGACATAAAATCATAACGAATAAATAACGTATCGACCATGTTTGTTATCAATGAATTTTTTCAATGTAAAGTCTTTTCAAAGGTAGGTTTGATCAGCCATATGTTTAAATAAACCTAGAGTTCATAGAACTCTATTTGAGTCCAACAACTATTTTTTTTCTTAGCCGAAGAATCCATGGAAGTCAATTTGAAATCTATATTTACTACTAAAATCACAAATTCCCTTTTTCAAGACTTTGTTTGGGATGTGTAGGGTCTCTTTTGAGCATTTTAACAAACACTTGGTGTACAATAACAAGAGTTTCCCTTAACGCAACCTACATTAGTCTTAAGTCAAGCAAAATCACTTGGAGTTTTTTTTTATAACCATTTCCAATAAGACATGAATCAATCCTTCTAATTAATTCACACCAAAAGCATCAACAACTACTATAATTTGTAAATTGAACTTGTATTTGAATTTAAATATAGTTTAGGACCTCACCATGACTTCAATGGAGTCATCAACTCAAATTCCCCTTTTGAGATTTCATGTCTAGCAAAGGTTTTTTTTTCCATTTTTTTTTTTTTCTCCTCTCTGCGAACAATGTCGTTGTCGCGCCACGCCATTCGCGCGCAGTTGGAGCCGCCGCCGTCCAGCCATCCACCCCGAAGCTTAGGCTGCCTCGCCACTACTGCTGCTGGTCGTACCACCGCCGTCGTGCCTACGCGTCTGCCACGTCCAACTCGTCGTCCCCCCCACAGCCTCGCCACGTCCAACTCGTCGTCCCCCCCACAGCCTCGCCACATCCTGGTTCGCCGCTGCTGCTGGTCGTCTGCATCGGAGGCTCCTTAGAGTCGTGGTTGTTCGTTGACGTTGCATCCTGCTGGTCGTCCGTGTCGCTGCCTAGTGTCGCGTCGGCCACTGCATCACCGTCTTAGAGGCTCGCTTGACCCTAGCTGCCCTTGCTGGTCCGCCGCTGCACCCCGCCTACGCTCCGTCTGCGTTGTCCGCGTCCTCCCTGTTGCTTCTGCTCCTCGTCGTCGTCTCCATCATCTCTTCTTCTTCTCTTTCTTAGTGGCTCTCTCTTTCTCTTTATGTGCGTGTGTTGGGTTATAGCTAGGGTTTTGTTTTTTTATCCCCTTTTTTATTTGGTTCAGTAAGAAGTATGGGTTAGGACTCTATTTATTCGGGTTCCCTTTGCCCTATAAACTTGTAACACTCCAAACTTGACATGTCTTGTGCATAGACCCTAGCCTTGTCCATACTTAGCCAATTTAAATAAATTGATAGTTTATAGTCATGTTGTCACTTGCGCACTTGGTTTAAATTAAGTCACGCCAATTCGCGGTATCATATAGTACTCGCAATATTATGCAAAATAAAAAAATTAAAATCATTTTTATTTATTTATTGTTATATATTCTTGAACACTTTGACTTACCCCTTGATTGGGTATTTGACCACTAATAATTTGTGATTAGCGATTAATTAACAACTTAAAAATATGGGTCGTTACAATCCATTAATTGTTTTGAAGGTTATTTTAGTTATTTTATTTATTTAGTTTAGTTAGTTAAGTTATTTATTTTAAGACCCTTGATTTTTCCTTTTCATTGTTTTTAACCTTAGAAAGACCATAAATCTCTATGGGATCGATCATTTGCCACTATTCTACAAAATAGTTTGTTTAAGAATTTATTTTATTGACATGTTCGGCGTGCGTCAACAATCCCATAGTTTCTAAGATGATCATTAAACTCTTGGCTCGAATATTAACTATCTCGATGTGATCGAAGTACTTTAATAGTTTTACCAAGTTGATTTTGCACTTCGTTCTGAAATGTTCAAAACATCTCAAAAGACTCACCTTTATGTTTAATGAAATATATGTAACCATATCTACTGAAATCATTAGTGAATGTAATGAATTACTGATAACCACATCTACCCATTGTGTTTATAGAACTGCATACATCAGTATGCATTAGACACAATAAATCACTTACCTTTCATTATGTCCAGTAAAGGGGCTCTTTGTCATCTTGCCTAGTAAACAAAATACACATGTTCCATATGATTCAAAATCAAATGAATCTAAAAGTCCATCTTTATATAGTTTAGAAATGCGTTTCTCATTAATCCAGCTAAGGTGACAATGCCAAAGGTAGGTTTGATTCAAATCATTTGACTTGAATCTCTTTGTATTTACGTTACGAATATGAGTATATTTGGACATTTTCATGTTTAGAATATAAAGACTATCACGCAAATCAACATTCGCATAGAAAATGTATTTATGAGAAATAGAGCATTTATTATTTGCAATAACAAAATTAAAACTATCCAAATCCAAACATGAAACTGAAATGATGTTTCTGCTCAAGGCAGGGACATAATAACAATTATTTAAAACCAAAACAAGTCCACTAGGTAAAATTAACTCATAGCATCCTACAACCAATACAACAACCTTTGCTCCGTTTCCTTAGCTTTTTAATTTTGGTGAGACCCTGCACATTAATACAAACATGAGATCTACATCCGGTATCCAATACCCAAGAGTCACTAGTAGAAAAGTTAACTTCAATAATGTAAATACATGAAGTAATGGTCGCACTACTCTATTTTTCTTTAGATCTTCAAGATAGTGCTCGTAATTTCTGAACCAATGTCTAGGTGCGTGGCAAAGATGACAATTTACTTCTTTTTCCTTTTCCTTATGGGACTGTGAAGTAGAAACATCATGAGGCTTGAATTGTTTCATAGGCTTTGTGAGAGTCATAACAGCCTTGGTAACTTTAGCCTTGCCTTTGCTCTTTTTCTTCAAAGCCTTTCCTTTCTGAACCATCAACACTCTAGGAATGGGGTTCTTGACATTCTGCTCAATAGTTTTAAGCATCAAATGCAACTCTAAGATAGACTTCTTCATGTTATTCATGTTATAGTTCATCAAAAATTGTGAATAACTATCAGGCAATGAATTCAGGATTAAATCCGTAGCCAACTCTTGGCTTTAAAGAAATTCAAGTCTGTCAAGATGGTCAATATAGCCCGTCATTTTCAGAACATGAGGACTAACTGACGCACCCTCAGCCATTTTGCAAGAATGAAGGTTCTTGACTATCTCGAACCTTTCTTGCCTAGCCTGCTGTTGGAACATTTCCTTCAGCGTCATAGCCATGTCATATGCTTCCATGTGTTCCATGTCCTTCTGAAGTTCAAGAACCATGGTTGCCAACATAATGCATGCAACATCAGTTAAGTCATTGACATGATTAGTATGTGCATCCTTCATGGCTCTTAAAACATTGGCTGACGGTTCCTCAGGAATAGGATCATCCAGGACATACAACATGCGTTCATGTTTAAGAACAAATTCTAAAGTTTTTAAACCAGTCAATAAAATTTGTCCCAGACAAGTTATCCTTCTTAAAGATGGATCGTAGTGACAAGGAATTATTGTGATTTGAAGATGCCATAGATCTATAATAAAGATTATGCAAAAGTTCATTTTAATATAGAAGAATAAATTCCCACTAAATTAACAACCCTCCTTAAAAATGCTATGTTAATTTAAGGGACTAAAATCCATGTTTCACTTAATTCCAAAACAGCTAAGGCATGATACTTCAAATTAGGTTATTTAGGTTGGTACCAATTACCAATTACATCATATATAACTTTTACTTATTTTATGAGATTATGACATCTTATGTCTTAGCATGTTTTATCTCATCTAGTGCCTAAAGCCCAAAACTATTTTGATAGCTTTATCAAGTCTAACCATTTCAAACAATAGAGTAACCGTTACTCAACTTGCCTCACCAAGATAACACAATACACTCTGCGAAGGCAAACCCATATTAATGTGATCAAAGAAATTACAAGTGTTTGAGAATGGATGACACTTGACTTAAAATTTGAAAGAGAGATTTTTGTTTGTTTTAGTGATCATAATTAAATAAGATAAATATTAAATATTACAATGCATGAATAATCACTAAAAAGTTAGGAAATCATACTAATATTGACTATTGTACTAATTTTTTGAACACTACGAATAGATAATTGCGGTCCCGCTGGCCGGTCAGTGAGCAGGGGTACAGGGGGCTACGCCCTCGTTTTTTTTAGACAACAAATTTTAATTCTAAAAATTGAAAATTGCTTAAAAATTCTCATAATTTTAGTCAATCCTATCAACCAAAACTGCCCCTTATTTTAATTTTGAAAATATTAATTAAAACGTTTTTAATTATCTCGGGCCCACCATTAACTTTATATCTTATCCTAATCAATTAGAATTTAAGATACTTTGAGTCCTTATCCAATTAGGTTTTGTTTTATATCTCACCTATCTTATAGGATTTGTAACTCTAATCCAATTACAAGTCTATCTCCTATCTTGTAGAAATATACTAACGGATTACTACAATGAGATATATGATCAAAATCAATTTTGAAATATTAATCATGCATTCAACATAAGAATCATATTAAATTAATCATATTAACCTAATCATGATCTCTATTATGGAGACATACATAATTATTGAACAAAATGAAATATGTGTTCGAGATCAGAATCATAATAAATTAATCATATTAATCTAAACATTAAGCTACCATGAACATACAAAATTCACATCGTTCAATATAAAAAAATATATGTTAATCTTTATATTCTAAACATGAAAACTATCATTGAATCATATCATGCGATGTATCAATATACATGCATTAACAACATGCTTTAAAACCAATTCTTGATAACAATTATCACATAATCTATATGTATATCATATATAAATTCATCAAGATTATATTTTCACACACATATATCATATATACATCAGAGAAAACACGCAAACGTTTAATTGAACCGAGCCTAATGCTCTGATACCACTGTTGGATTTTTGGGGTTCATACGCATGGGAAAATTCAAAACAAATTTTAAAAAAACCCAACAAGATCGAAAATAAGTTTCATTAAACTAAATCTACGAAAGTAAATCATACCTTATTCCATGATTTCCTTTTTTGATTGTTCGATTTCCAAGATGTTCAAGTGTGCGTCCTTTATCAGAAATCCACACACGAACGGTGACCACAATTTGGAGTGCTAGCTCCAAGAGAGATTGAAATTTTTTTTTCTTTCTCTCCCTAAATCTAGAAAACTCAAAAATTGTAAAATGAAAAATCTTATATCATTTTTAGTGTTTCACCATTTATTTATATGTGTAGATAAGTCATCACTTAAAATCATATTCGTAATACAACTATTGTATTTAGGCAATTTAAGCAAATTACACATATGCCCCCATTAATAAGTTATCATATAACAAATTGTAAGGGTTTTTATGTCATGAATCTTATCATATAAAAATTGATTACTTTGGACCAGTTGAAATTGCAAAAAAGTCATTCTTTGTGTGCAACCCAATATGTTCATTCGACGTTAGCAATGAACCAAAAACTATTTTGGTACACAAGTCATAAGCGGTTTCTAGCAAGGCATTATAACTACCCAAGTAGCATGAATATCAACATCGATACAACCTAATTAATAAATATATCATATCCTTTTGTTATGCGATATCCTTTTATTAAACATAAGACATGAAAAGTCACCTTTAATGTTCAATCTAACAAGTCTCGATCGTTAGGTAAACTGAAAAACATCCAAGTGACATTAGTCATATCAATTCACATGGACTTGACCATTATTAGTCTATCTTATCGAAGGATCCACTGATACCTCTTTCTATACGAGAGTGACAAATTCTATGTTGATTACACACATTCACATATTATTCACATATTAACCAATCACAATCTTTATAATTGTCATGTTAAAGACAACATTTGATTGTGTCAAATTATCATGCTCATAATATTGAAGTCTATGGTAATCTCAAGTTGAAGGACTAAATGATATACTTATCATGAGTAACACCAATGACTTAATCCATATAGTGTTCTCATAGCGGGTCGGTCTAGTACCTTATTCCATAACAAATATTTATGATCTTGATTCGTATCCCGATACGCATGATCATTATATGATCATCAATCAAGATTCACACTAGTCTCAATTCATTATTCAAAAAAACACTAGTCTCAATTCATTAAAAAGCTAGAAGGTTCGATCTCTCTCTCTCTCTCTAGAATTTCGTCGATAAGGTTGGGAAGTGGTTTCAGCTCTGTCCTTCACTCATTTGGGAAAATCTCGTTTAGGTTGAAGATAAGGTTGGGGTGCGGGGAAGGTTAGGGTTTTGATTTTTTTGTTGAATACTTGAACTTTCAGTGATTTCTATGTGTTTTGGTGCACCGATCGCTCTTGTGAAGTACGTAATGCTTCTTCACTTTCGGTTCCTTTGATTTTCAATTTTTTCTTCAATAGTTTAAGCTTTGGTATTTAGGTTTGAAATCCATTTGATAATCTTTGTTGATCAAGTATTGTGTTGTTGTTCAATATGGCTTAAATTGAAATTTGGATTTGTGTGATTAGTGAGTTGGCTAAATTTGGTTAGCCTTAAATTGAGGGCTGAATTTGTGTGATTAGTGATTAGTGATTAGTGAGTTGGCTAAATTTGTAGATTTGTGTGATTTTCAATATAGACGGTAAAAGTTTCCATGTATAAATCCAAAAAAAAAGTTTCCATGTATATTGATCTTTGTATAAATCCCATAAGATTTTTAATATGAAAACCTCTTGGTAGGCTTTCGTACTTACAAAGTAATTGGTGATTAATCTTATGGGATATATGGTTGTGAATCTAAATTTCTTATGGATCTTGCTACACATGCATGTGAGGTTATATTAATTGAATATCTTGAACTTGTAGTCTTTAGGTATATGTCCTATTATTTCTCAATTTGTGTAAGTTTGTATTTGAGGTTTTTTTTTTTTCAACCCTTCTTTGCTTCGTAGTAGGTCCTTCATTTACCTTCAAAAGGCCTTGTGAGGTCATTTAGACATCCAATTTTAGTTTGCTTATATTCTATGGTTCTACCTCAATGTTCATTGAGTCTTTTGTTTTCCTCATGTGGCGGACTTTATTCGGTGATAAATGTATACTTTGGTTTTAAGAAAATTAGTAGGTTATTGAATAAATTTATGGATGCTTGATACATCTTGACTTTGGTAGATCTTGTGTTGAGTTTTTCGAATGTTGTGTAAGTTTAGCTGATCGCTACGCAATGAACAGATCCTATTAGATGAGTATCGTATATACCTTGACTTTAGAAGTTTCCAATGCAAGTGGTGCATAATAAGTGATGACCATTATTGTGATGAGACAGTCTACTCCAATGAGGGTAAAGTTTTATTCAAGTTGTTGCATGTTTGTGCGAGGATCACTACGATTAGATGCCAAGTAAATTTTCTTTCATTTTCTTTCTTTCGTTTTTGCAAATTAGTAACACTTCTCCAAATATTGTGCTCTAAACCATGTTTTGAGCTCATGTCTACATTATGTCAATCCTTTAATTTTTAATGCCATTTGAAATTGTTGTCCTTCAAGTGGGAAACTATATTCCAATTTCACAAGACGGGATGATGTAGCGGCATTTGCATACAAGAAGGGAATGGAATGGAAAGCCAAGATAAAATGCTTCTCCCATACAAGCAACTTTGTAGTGAGAAAAAGGTAAAGTTTTCTATGTTAACCTTCAAGCCTATAAAAACAAGCATATTAGAGAATTCAGTGGCAATGGTATGTTAGATGTTTCTCTTTAGTTGTTTTTTAGACTAACTATTGATGTGAATTTGAATCATTCTTTTTCCTTTTAGGGACTTGAAAATGGTTCTCTTTAGTTGTTTGATGCATAATGGATTTATGACATAAGTAGCTAATGAGTAGTAATTAGAAACTATTTATTCGGATTTTATCTTTTATAGTTTCAGCTCAATGTGCCAAACAATTTATTAGAATTTTATTAGAAATTTGCTACTTGCTTACAATGTATTCTTTTTGGAACTTTGTAGGAAAGCGATAGGCTTAGACAAGTGATTGAGAAGGAAATGCTAAAAGTCGAGGTAAGTTTGTTCTTCCCAAAATGACTTGTAATTTTTCCACATGACCTTATTAAATGTGTAAATTCACAAATGTTTAGTTTAGTTAACAGTTCCATGCTTAATAGAGTTGTCTAATGACTCGCTCTTTGTATTGTTGAAATAGAGCATTTTGACTTAAAACATAAGCCATAAACCAAAGATAGAGATGGGCAAAACATTGGTTAAATATTTAAGAGAAAGAAGTAGTTAAGTTCATACTTCACAACTTATATGAGATGAGTGAGCTTATGATAAATTTTGTAGCTTGTGAAAGTGGATTGATTGAAAATAGTCTTATGAGTTTTTTGGTCTATCTATGAGGTAGCATATTTTTGTTTTCTTATATGTTTTTAGAAAATGAAGATAAAAGTGAAAATGACAAACATTGCTATCTTCCTCCTACTGAATTGGTAAGAATTTAATTTACTTAAATCAGTATATGCAGTGTTTATCATCATTTGTGGATTCTTAAATCTCAAATGAATTAATGTTAATCTTTTTGCTTGTTTGTAGACTTTGATGGTCGAGTGCAAGGATCGTCACTATAAGTTCGATGTGAGTCATTGCTCTTCTACCTTAGCTCTATCTCCTATGATGCTTATGTCCCTGAAAAATTTAAGTTCAACTATTCAATTATTAAGTTGTTTCAAATGTCCCTTGGCTGTGCAGGTGGTGTTGAAGAACATCTCAAGACTTTTCGATTGATAATTCTTTTTGTGCATATTTATAGGATTGTAAGTTTTTTTTTTTTTTTTTTTTTGTGGTTGTTGAACAATAGGATTGGTGGTTTTGTGAATACTTAGAAATTTGGAGCATTTGTAATACTATACAATTTTTTTGGATATATATCTTTTTCGATTTTTGATTTTTACATTTTTGTTCTCTCAATTGAATATTTGTTGATATATATTGTCGATGTATGAATGTCAATTTATTATATATTGGCGAGGTTAAATGCGCTTGGATTGAGACCTATATATGTAAGACTTTAAAAACTAAACAAAAATGAAAATTAGAGACGGAAATAGCAACGGAATCTTTGGATTCCGTTGCTATTTCCGTCTCTAATTTTCTTTGGATATTAGTTTCCCGAATAATGACCGACTATGGACATTTAAGATATTTCAACAAATATCCATGAATCTTACTATAAGGTAAACATGCAATCACTTACAATAAAACCTCTATTTTATTAACTAAAATAATGTTTATAGATTGACCTAGGGCACATGCGTTAACAACAACATCGATATTACAAGTGAACTCCCCGCAGGATTTTTCCACTTCCTACCTGTATGTGCTTACGGAACATCACCGTCCTTGGCTCCCACGGCGAGCTCTTTGCCATTCGACCAAGCTACTTCGCGCCCCTTGAAGTATATGTTCACATGGTGTATGTCGACCGTGCCACACCACCAAATTTCTATTATTCCATAATCCCCAAAGAGTCATTATTACAGTTACCTTAATCAAATTTTTTGGCAATTGATCGAAAAGGAATTCAATCCATACCACCAAGTCCCTTAGCTGTCCTCGATCCCAACCTACATTGAGCATCTCCCAGCAATGTCTCGCCACATTACAATCCACCAAACGTGAAAGTTGACCTCCTCTCCACTTTTGCAAACAGGGCACACACTCTCAAGGGGAACCCTCCTACTCCGGAGATTCATAGTTGTGTGCAGGAAGTTGTTTATCACTCTCCATAAGAAGTTCCTCACCTTTTGCGGTATCTCCAATGTCAGTAATCTTTGCCAATGCATAAATGTTGAAGGATCAGTGATTGGTTGAGATGTGAGCTCCCGATACCCACTTCTAACGGTGTAGCTGCCTTTAGAATCACCCCCATGTCATCGTATCCTCTCTCCGTGTAGTGCTAATAGGGATAGAGAAAATAAGTGCTTGATCTCTTCCATTAAACAAATCCTTCACCACAACCGGATCCCAACTAGCACCTTCCATATCAAGCAGGAAACTCACTTTTTGGTCTTCAATGTATGGATTAGAGGCAGAGACTATCCTTGGATTCAGTTTTTTCGAAAGCCAAGCATCATGAAAAATCTGGATCTTGCTACCATCACCCACTCTACATCGACACCCTTCCTTCAACTTAGGCATTGAATAGAAAACACTTCTCCATATATAGCTTGGATTTAAACCCATAGTTGCATCCCAGATATTAGAATTTGGATAATACCCGGTCTTCAACAAACGTGACACAAGAGACTCCGGATTCACCAACAAAGGCTAAGCTTGTTTCATAAGCATGGACAGACTAAAATCATGCACTCTTCGAAGTCCTATCCCCCAGTTTTTTAGGTATGCACAATTTGCTCCAGACACACCATCTTATCCCATTCTCTTTCTCTACATATGACAACCACCAAAATTTGTTAATCACCCTCTCCAATTGGTTGCGCAAATTTCTGGGAAGAAGAAACACACTCATAACTTATGTAGGTATCAACTGGATAACTGATTTCAGCAACACCTCATTACTAGCTCTCGACAACATCTTGCCTTTCCAACTTTGAAGATGATTGCAAACTTTTTCAATCACATACGAGAACACCTCTTCTTTGTTACCACCTACTTTATTTGGAAAACCCAAGTAGAAGCCCTGTGATGTAAACTGAGGGACTTATAGTAGGTTGCTTATAGAAGTCTGACATTGAATGCTTGTGTTCTTGCTAAAATGCAGACTTGATTTTTGAAAGTTCACCATTTGGCCAATAGCCTGTTCATAATGATGAAGACAATCTTTCACCACTTGCACCTCTTGATCTATGGCCTTGAAGAAAAGGTCATCAGCCAAAAAAAAAAAAAAAAGTGAGAGATGACTGGAGCTCCATTCGCAATTCTACACCCGTGGATTTGTCCTCGTACCAATGGGTGAGATATAATCGAAGACAATCCTTCCACATATAATAGGAACAAATAGGCAGATATGGAATCCCCTTGGCGAAGAGCCCTCGTTGGTATGACTGGCTCGACCTCCTTGCCACGAACGACAAACACATAATGTACTAAAGATAGACACAACATCATCAACTCAATCCATCTCGTTTCAAATCCCATCTTCGTCATAATAGCTTTGAGGAAAGGCCACTCAACCTGATCATATGCCTTGCTCATATCAATCTTCAAAGCTGCATACCCAACCTTACCTTGGGTTTTTTGATGTGACCAATGGTTCACTTCAAATACTGATATCACGTTATCTATGATGAGCCTGCCCGGGATGAATGCACTTTGGGTTTCTGATATTATCTCTGGGAGAATCAACTTCAATCTATTGGGAAGCATCTTGGACACTATTTTATAAAATACATTGCACAACGAAATAGGTTGAGGGTTAGTGATTACCTTAGGGGAGTTCTTTTTTGGAATTAAAACTACCAATGTGTCATTAAATGTTTAAGGGAACCTTCATGAGCTGATAAACTGCAAACATGCTGTTGATATTCCAGCCCTATAGTCGACCAGAATTATTGATAAAAGGCCAGGTTCATGCCATCAGGTCCCGAACTCTTATCAGGTCGCATCAAGAAGACAACTTCTCTTACATCCTCTGCAATGAACTTTACATTAGGATCTCATTATGTGATGCAGTGACCTTACTTGGAATGTTGTCAAGAATTGGTCCCATCTCCCCCAGCTTTGAAGAAAATAACTCAGCATAGTAGGCACTAATTAGATCACCAAGCCCATTTTCCCAATTCTGCCATCTCCCATCTTCCCCTTTTAGTTTCTCGAAAGAATTCTTCTTCTTTCTAGCCTTAGCATAGGTGTGGAAGAATTTTGTATTCGAATCACCACCTTTAAGCCAATGTTGTTTGGCCCTTTGATGCCAAAAGTCCTTTCGCTGAGCCAAGAGTTTGTGATACTCTTGTTCCACTTCCTTATATCATTGAATAGAATAATCGTCCCTGCCCTTCTCTAGCCCAGACAGCTTCAAATAAACTTTTTTGATCTCATCAGAAAACGAAGTTGATATAGCTTTCCCCCAAGTCTCAAGTTCTATGGCGCGCTCATTGATTTTATCTATAAGTGGTAAAAAGGGTTTTTAGCCCATACTTTCTGTACAATCTCCTTGCACCCTTCTTCCCGCAACCATGAGTTTCTCAAATCGAAACCTCTTCCCCTTCCCCATTTCTCTCCAATAAGTAGTCTCCAAAAATAAAGGCCTATGATCAGAATTTGAAGCAATTAAGTTTCGCACCCGTATTCTGTTGAACAATTGCTTCCATGTTGTCGTGGCCAAAGCTCTATCTAACCTTTCCTAAATCCAGTTAGGTGAACCTTATGTCGTTCCCAGGTATACGGATAACCCTCCATCCCCAAATCTATGAGATGACTTTCTTCGACCGCTACTCTGAAACCACATAATCTCAACAATGGCTGCTCTCTGCCCTCTCTTTTTTCATTTTCATGAAGAATGTTGTTAAAGTCTCCAATAATACACCTAGGCAATTCTGAACTCTGTGATCGCTCCCTCAACAGTTACCGCGAAGCATGGTGACGGGAGGCATTTGGTGTATATTAATTGACACAATTAAGTATATTAATTATATAATCTAGCTGGTAGCGGAAAGCTGATAATCTAGCTGATCAACTAAAAACTATTTGGAATGATAGCTGATTGATTAACTGATAAATGTAAAATAACAATAAAAGACATTTGACACAATTAAGTATATTAATTATATAATCATATAATTAATTGTTATAAATAACTATGTATTTTATTTACAAAATATAAATTAATACTATAAAATAATTTATATTATTTAGAAAACTAAATTATGTGTCCATAAATGCTTACATTAAAATAACTATATATTAATTTATAAAAATTCGCAAAAAATAAACACATGTAAATAAAATACAATAAACGACTTGGATAACTATACATATAACTAACGCATCATCCATAATTGAGAAACAATGTTATTGCGAATATTCTCCATTTATAGAGAAGTCTCTCTATAACTTCCATGATTGATGTCGTCATCAATAACATTTGGAAGTTCGTCAAGAGGTACATAATCTGGATGTTGTGCAACGATATTGAACAAGTCGTCATCCTGTGCATTTTCTCGTATATAATTATGCAATGCAAATGTAGCTATTATGATGTCAATTTGAGTTTGTACACTAAATTGCGGCATATCATTAAGTATCTTCCATCTCTTCTTCAATACTCCAAATGACCTTTCGATGCAACTTCGAAGAGATGAATGTGCACGATTAAAAACTTCTTTTGCATTGTTGGGACCAACATTTTCAAACTGATTTTGGTGGTATTGTGTTTTCAAATATGGCACTAAATACCCTCGCCAATCCGGATATCCTTTGTCCACCAAATAATATTTGCCTATTGAAAGAAAAAAATGGCATTACATGATTTATAAATGTCATATGAAAATAAGGTAAACTCAAAAGTATTGGTACCTTATGGCGGCTTTGGAAAGTTTAACGATGACATATTAATTGAATGAAGGAAAATATGTGAATCATGTGCCGATCTCTCCCATCCAGCTGATATAAATGTGAAGAACATATCAAATTCACATGCTTCCATGACATTGAAAGACGTGAAAGTTTTTCTACCCCTATAACGCATTTGATCTGCCTCAGGAACACATGCAACAATATGGGTACCATCAATACATCTTATGCGATCTGTTGTATTAAATATAAATGGTTATATAATGTACAATCAAATTATAAAATAGTAGGTGACAAATAATTTTATATTGTCTTACCTTGAAATGGTTTGCAAAGCTCACCATCAATTGCACTTAATCGAGCACAATGAAAAAGTTTGATCCATGTAGCCGACCCCAGTTAATTTGGGACTGAGGCTATGTTGTTGTTGTTGTTGTTGTTGTTGTTGTTGTTGTTGTTGTTGTCTTACCTTGAAATAAGGCATATAGCGTTCGTCGTGAAGGATGTGAGACGGTATGGATTGAAATTTATGATCAGTTGGTTTTATCATATACGTGCAAAATCTACCGGTAATAATTTCCAAAACCTCATGAAATGATCTACTTATAGTCTCACTGGAACGTTGAAAACTCTCTCCTAAGTCCCTATTAGAGGCACCCTTGGCTAATGCATATACAAATATACCTACTTTCTTTATAATTGTTACTCTGCTTCGTTCCAAACCATATTTTAATTCTAAATCATTGCATAGTTCTATGAAAAGCTCTTTTTCCATCCTAAAATTGTTCTTACTTCGAGCATAATGTCCGTTTAGAATTTCCATCATCCAAGATTCTCCTGTTTGAAGTGAAGACATGCATGATTCTTTATATATGTTTTTGTAATAATGTGTAGCAGCTATAGCCCATGTCGTGTATCCGGATATAACAATAAAACCAAGTCTTTTCATTCTCTGCCTTTGCAACTCTTCGATATCCATGATACACCTGATATGCATAAATAACATGTAACTGAAAGATATATGAAATAATTTTAAAACAAAACACACACACATAACTAAAAGTAATTTACATAAGTTCATAACTCTTGAAAATGCATGTCAATTTATATAAATTGAGAACTAAAACATAATCCAACTCCAAATACAACTAATAAATGTAGAAAGAAAGATGTCTAAAAAAATAAATGCAGCAAAGAAAAAAAAAGGAAAACATACGCAAATAATACGAGCATGGTCTAAACAATATTCACTTATTTCTGCGCATAAAATCTAGCCAAACTTTCCTATTGTTATCATCTTTCATGTTCACAAATATCTTTCTCTTTGTCTCGTCTGAAATAAAGTCACGCGTAAAGCACCAAAAATCGCTACCCTCCTCTAAAGTGCCTTCATTAACCATACGACCAATAATATTCATTCCAGTGTCAATAGAACTATCTAATACAACTTGAGATCTTGCATGATTTTCCGTCTTCATAATTTCTAATGCCTCATTAGAATTAGAAAGCAAAGAGTTCAATGAAGCAGCTAGTATTGCAGATCCCCCTCCTGATCGTCTCCTTTTTCGTTTGGGTTGAACAGACTTAGAAGGCTGGTTTGTAGGCCTCTTGTTGCTATCACCTTCTCTAGACTCCAAGTTGGGAACTTGATTCCTACTAGAACTTTGATTGGGTTCTTGAGCACCTTTACGAACTCTTACTTCATTCAAAAACTCATCGAAATTGTTGTCCATTGAGGGTGAAACATTATCCCATCCATTTGCACAACTATCATCGAATAGTTGAGCCCATAAATCCGAAAGTTCTTGACCGGTTGATTTGTTACGAAATGCTTTAACTTTGGGATTTTCCTACAACAAAGAGAGTTTATACTAATGAGTTTGTACTAAATCAACTTTCTTTATTATTATATTAATTAATGGTATGAATATAACAAAGAAAAAATTAACCGCAATTTTTTCTCCCACCACTCGTTTGAACAACTCAGTTGTCCCGTTGTAGGATCCCATCCTAGGCCAGTTTCACTAAGCAATAAATCCAAAGCTTCCATTGCTTCTTCATATGATCAAACTTGTTCTTGCAAGAGGCAATCGACACTTTTATCTTTATTTCATCTTCAAACATCTCGCTAATTTTGTTCCATTTAAAATTACTTCCACGCCCATTGTGCATTATGTACTTGAGGCAAAGTTCACATAAAATATTTTCATAACCTTTCCATTTAAATACTTTTACTCCTTCCGCATCATCATTAATCAAAGCCATTTCTAGCTACAATCATATTTAACACCAACAAACACGAGAGATAGTTGAGGGTTGAAACAAATATTTATAATCATTACAACTAAAAAGAACAACCACAATTCTATAATTATCTCGGCAATTGAATAAAAAATAAATTACATAAAGAAATTTTTTTCTTTAGGTTGTCTTACTACCACCTAAAAGTCTCTAAATTCTTATATGTGTGTATAGTAGGAATAAAGTTCATGATTTGAAACTCATTAGACTTTTTTTTGATAAGATAGAGATATTTATTGATTGAGACAAAAGAATGAGATGGGGATAAAAAAAAAACAGTAAGTACATACATCAAAATGCATCTCTTTCAAAGCAAAAAACAATATGGACTATGGACCTCATAAGCTAAAAAAACTTTCACAGACCCACACCATTATCCACGTCATATTCATGTTGACCCAACTCTACCAGTTGCAGTTGCTAAAAAAAACTCCACCAATTGTGTTTTTAGTTAAAAACTAGCTCGATGGGGCATTGTGTAGTTCGACCAACCAAACAAGCAACAAAAAAATAGAAAAAAAATTCATGAGATGAGATACCTCAACAGTTGAATTTCTCAAAAGATGAGCCACCTCGACAGTTGCATCCACGTATGATTATTGATGGGCAGAAGGTATCAATGCTTAAAACTCTATTTCTATTTTATTTTATGCTCATCATATGGAAAATGATTCAAAAGTCTAATTCTATTTTATGCTCATCAGATGACGCAATTTAGTTTAGCATCTATCACCCTGCGGTACAAAGCATATGCATCGAGCATCGAAACGAACTCTAAATAATCTCATTGCAGAATTCATTGAATAGGTATTGAAAAAAAAATCTACTAAACTACGTTCATCAAAAAATGTACTAAGCCGAAGAAGAAGATATCAGGGAGATCACCCATGAAATAAGAAAATTACAGAACTAACAATTGATATCTTACAAATATGTTCCTTCAACCCAAGATCCCAGTCTCTAATGCCCAACCGCCAAAGAGAAATAACAAAGCCTGAATGATTGAGAGATAACCAACTCTAAAAAAAAAGCAACGCTGGAAATCCCTAACGTGATATAGCAAATCTGTTTGTATTTATACCTATTTGGTTTCTAATTTCGCGGGGTTTGTTTAAGTATTTGCGTATTTTGTTTTCACTAATTTGCAAGGGCATTAATTTTTTAATACCATAAAAATAAGGATATAATCACGAGAAAAAAATCCAAACGACGGATTTTCGGTTCAAACGCTACTAAGAGTAGCGTTTCAATTGGGAGCTTATCATCTAGATTATTTTTAAAATAAGCTACAAAACAAACACAACTTAACAAATAAACTAGCTTATCAGCTAGCTAATAAGTTTGTGCTTACTAAACATAGCTTACTACTCATCGGAAACGCTTCCCCTGTCGGACCCTTAAACCAGTAGTTTTATTGAGAAGAGGAAAAATTTCAAGGATTCGCCCTGAGATAGCTTCCATATGTCGGGGAATATGCCCTAGGTCAATTTATAAACATTGTTTATCTTATAATTTTAGTTAATAAAATAGAGGTTTTCATTTGTTGTTTTATTATAAATGATTGAATATTTACCTTATAGTAAGATCAATGGGTATTTGTCGAAATATGCTAAATTTCCTTATTCAGTCATTATACAAGAAACTATAATGAATCACGACTAGTGTGAATTTTGATTGATGGTCATGAGATGATCATGCCTATAGTGATACGAATAGAAATCATGAGTACTTGTCAGGGAACATGGTACTGGACCGATCCACTAAGAGAACACCACATAAATGGAGTCGTAGGTTTACTCATGATAGGTATATTATTTAGTCATTCAACTTAAGATTACCATAGACTTCAATATTAGGAGCATGTCAATTTGACACAATCAAAAGTTGTCTTTAACCGGATGATTATAAAGATTGTGATTGGTTACCGTGTGAATAATATGTGATGGTGTATAATCAAGATGGAATTTGTCACTCTCGAACAAAGAGAGATATCAGTAGATCCCTCGATATGATAGACTGATAATGGGCATGTCCATGTGAATTGATATGATCAATGTCACTTGAATGTTTTCAGTTTACCTAAAGATCGAGACTAGTATGATTGTACATTAAGGGTGACTTTCCATGCCTAATGTTTAATCAAAGGATATTGTATAACAAAAATGATATGATATATGTTATTCATTAGGTTATATCGATTTTGATATTAATACTACTTGGGTAGTCATAATGCCTTGCTAGAGACCGCTTATGACTTGTGTACCAAAATTGTTTTGGTTAACTGCCAACATCGTATGAACCAATTGGGTCGCATACAAAGAATAACTTTGTGCAATTTCAATTGGTCCAGAGTTATAAATTTTTATATGATAAGATTCATGACATAAAAGCCCTTACAATTTGTTATATACTAACTTATTAATAGAGGCTTATGTGTAATTTTCTTAATCTGACTAAATACAATAGTTGTATTACGAATATAATTTTAAGTGGGGGCTTATCTACACATATAAATAGAGGTTGAAACCCTAAAACGAAACAAGATTCTTGTTTTTGCTATTTTTTGAGTTCTTTGGATTTTGGGAGAGAAAGAAAAACGTTTTCTATCTTTCTTGGGGCTAGCACTCCAAATTGTGGTTACAATTCGTGTGTGGGTTTCCGATAGAGAACGGGTGCTTGAACGTCTTGGAGATCGAACAATTAGAGAAGGAAAACATGGATTAAGGTATGATTTTACTTTTATAAATCTGGTTTAATGAAACTTATTTTTGATCCTATTGGAAATTTTCAAAATTGTTTAAATTTTTCATGGCAAATCCCAACACCACACTGTCGCCCTCTAGCGTCCGAATTATCAAAAATGGCCTAATATAACCTGTCAGAATGGCCTATCGAATCACAATGGAAATAAAAAGTGGGCAAATGTTCATAGGCGAACGAAACACAGCTCCATGACCCACCAATTCATTTCAGATTCATCTCTTTCTTGATAGGAGACCGTACATCAATCCTTTGATTCACGGATAATCTGACCACACACTCCCAAGTCCCAATAGTTTTATCATTAACCTTCACAAATTCTCCCAAATAGTTTACAATTTCTATGGTAGCATGTGCATTCATAAAACCAACTGGTAAACCGTAAACGAGTACGCGCATCTCAATCTCATATAATTCCATTGAAGCTAACACATCTGTTGGTTTCATCATCCTCAACAATAAGATTTGATGATTAAAGGTCCATGGACCATCATCCTGAACAATCAACAAACCAGACTTGTAGATCAAAAGATCAAATGATCAGTTGATCAACAATGAAACAGCCCAGCAAATCAAACGAAGAAGAAAACATGAACAACATACAATCTGTCATTCATCCTTAACAAAATTACAGAGTACATGACTTATATATATACAAAGAAGGTGTACACTACACACCCTTGTCATAACCAACTGAAGTAAACTAAAATGTACATATGATACAATACATTATAGTAACTATACATTACATAACTCTACATCCCCCCCTCAAGATGGAAGTCTATGCTAGTCACATAGACCCATCTTGGACAATAAATCAGAGAACAAAGGAGCTGGTAAAGATTTGGTAAACAAATCAACTAACTGTAATCTAGTGGGAACATACTGTGGAAGAACAAAACCACATTTGAACTGATGACGAACCAGATGACAATCAATCTCCAAATGCTTGGTACGTTCATGGAAAACAGGGTTGGCAAAAAGGTGAATTGCAGCTTGATTATCACACCAAAGAGGTATAGGAAGAGGAGTAGGAACACCTAAGTCCTTAAGAATATAAGAAATCCATAACAATTCACAAACTGTGGAAGACATACTCCTATACTCAGCTTCAGCAGAGGATTTGGAAACAGTAGCTTGTTTCTTAGTTTTCCATGAGATCGAAGAGGAGCCCATGAATACACAATAACCAGTAAGAGACTTTCGTGAAAGAGGACAAGCAACCCAATCAGAATCACAGTAAGCAACAATAGGAAAAGCCAACTGAACAGGGAAAAACAATCCCTGAGAAGGAGTACCCTTAAGATACCGTAAAACATGAAGAGCACCAGACTAATGTTATTCAGTAGGAGCTCGAACAAACTGACTCAACTGCTGTGTGGCATAAGTAATGTCAGGACGAGTGAACCCCAAGTAAAGAAGACGACCAATTAGTCTTCTATATTGATCAACTTCAAGTAACAAAGGTGAATCAACATCACCAAATTTACAGTCACAAGGAAGAGGAGTAGCTGCTGGTTTAGCCATGGTAAGACCAGCATAGTAAAGAAATCAAGAACATACTTACGTTGGTGAACATAAAGTCCTGATGTAGATCGAACCAACTCTAAGCCCAAAAAATAGCGTGCTTGGCCGAGATCTTTAATGGTGAACAAGTAGTGCAGGAATTCCTTGACTTGGTTAAGCGACTCAAGAGAAGTACCGGTAAGAAGAACATCATCAACATATAATAGCAACACCAAAAACTGACCATCGATGTTGTAAGTAAACAAACAAGGATCATGGAAAGATTGAATGAAACCAAAAGATTGAAGTTTAGAAGTAAACTCATGGTTCCATTGTCTTGAGGCTTGCTTTAAACCATATAAGGATCGCCGAAGTTTGCAAACTTGAGAAGGAGAAGCCACCAAAGTGTAACCATTAGGAGGTTTCATATAAACATCTTCATCAAGATAACCATGTAAGAAGGCATTATTAACATCCAATTGATGTAAAGGCCAATTTCGAGCAGCTGCCAAAGATAAAACAATCCTAACTGTGACAGTTTTGGCAACAGGAGAGAAGGAATCAGTGTAATCAACACCTTCAATTTGATTAAATCCCTTTGCAACCAAACGAGCTTTACATCTATCCAATGAACCATCAGGATTAAGTTTAACCTTGTAAACCCACTTAGAACCAATGGCCTTTTTATCATGTGGTAGATCAGTTAGACTCCAAGTACCATTTGCCTCCAAAGCATGTAACTCCTTATTCACTGCTTCGACCCAAACAAGATCATGTTGAGCTTGAGCATAACAAGTAGGCTATTTTATGTTTGAAACAGCAGCCAAAAAACACTTATAATCAACAGTAATGTGAGAAGAATGAATGAAAGGAAATGTAGGAGGAGCACCAGCAGAAAGAACAGACTTTGCAGGAGTGAAGACAGAGGTATGGACATTGTTCAAAACAAAATCATTCATCCAAAGAGGCTTGTGAATAGCACGATGACTCTTGCGAGGAACAATTTCAGTAGGAGGCATGATAACATCAATATGAGGTACTAATGTATCATCAACAGGCATATAGGAGACAGGCAAAGTAACATCAGAAGGTGCTTCATTAGGATGAAAAACCTCAACAGGTAACTCCCTAGAATGAGGCATAGCAGCAGAAGTAGGTACACTACTTGAAGAAGGTACAACAACAGAAGTATGGACAGTTCTCAAGTAATCAGATGTGTCATTACAAGGAATAGGCAATGGACATTCTGAACTCGAAGAAACATTGTGAAATGGAAATTGATTTTTTAAGAAAATCACATCCCTTGAAACAAAACAGGCATGTGCTGCCATATTGTATAATCTGTAAGCCTTTTGTCCAGGGGAATATCCTAGAAAGATACTTTTAATTGCTCATGTATCTAACTTGGTTTTACTTGGTGAAACATTAGTAGCAAAACACAAACAACCAAATGTCTTCAAGGAGAGATAATTCGGTAATCTTCTAAATAAGAGATGATAAGGAGACTTCCATTTCAAAGAAGCAACTGAGAAGGCAGTCGATTAACAAGATAAGTAGCAGTAAGAACTGCATCATCCCAAATTTTTTTTGACAGACCAGACTAAAAAATAAGAGCTCTTGTAACTTGTAATAGATGGCGATGCTTTCTTTCAACCACACCATTTTGTTGAGGAGTATAAGGTGTAGATATTTGATGTAGAATCCCCAAACCAGAGAACAAAGCTTGACAATCTTGATTACAAAATTCAGTACCATTATCAGTCCTAATGGTTTGAACAGATGCTTTGAAATGATTGTGAATAAAAGCTAGAAACTGCTTGATGAGATTTCCTGTCAAGGACTTATGTTTCATAAAAAACGTCCATGTAAATCGACTGTAATCATCCACAATTGTCAAGAAAAAATGAGCTCCTTGAAGAGAAGATTGCTTATATGGTCCCCAAATATCCATATGCAACAGTTGAGAAGGACAAGAAGTTTGTATAGAACTCAATGGAAAAACAATTCTGCATTGTTTGGACATTTGACAAACATCACAAGGTACATTGTGTCCTCCGGTTGAAGAACTGTTAAGTAACAAATTAAGCTGTTTTGTTACACTAACAGAAGGGTGCCCCAAACGATGATGCCATGAAAAATTAACATTAGCATTATTATAGCAAGCTAATGATAATTCTGTAGGTGACACAAATGAAGCAATGACATCTTTATTGAAAGAACTGGAATCTAGTATGTAGAGACCTCCAATCATCCTTCCCACAGCTAGAACTTGAGATTGCTCAATGTTCTGTATAGCATAAAATGATGGATAAAACTCAACTGTCAGTTTAGTAGAAGAAAGTAGCTTACTAACTGACAAAAGATTATACTCGAATGAGTTTATATGTAAGCAGGAAGATAGAACTATGTCTGAACTAAGTTGCACATCTCCTATGTAATTAACTTCTTTAGTATGCCCATCAGGCAAACAAACTGTAACAGGTTTAGCCAAAGCAGTGATGTTAACAGGCAAATCATAATTAATACACATATGATTTGTTGCTCCACTATCCACAATCCAAGCATCTGAACTAAATGAGGAAGAAAAGCTAGAAAACCTTTTTTGTGAACTACCTGTAAAGTCAGAAACAGCTGAATTCACATGAGCAGGAACACCTTCAGCTGAAAGAGATTTTCCTTTCATGAAACTCTCAATGCCTTGCTGTATCATTGCTGCAATATTAGTTTGAAAATCTTCAAACTGAAATGTTCCTGCATCTGGTATATCCAGAGGTGATTCCATCATGTTTACAAAAGATTTAGAACCATTATTCAACTGTTTCTTGTCAAGCCCTTTCTTATACCAATCTGAAATTCCATGAAGCTTGAAACAAGTCTCTTTGGTGTGCCTTTTTGCCTTACAATGATCACAAAACAGTTCATCTTTATTAACAAATTTCTTGTGACTTTCTTTACCAGTAAATTTGGAACCACTAGCTGAACCAGATGGACCAGAATACATCTTGTTAGTTTTCATCATCATGGCTGTATCCATTACAGGTGAATAACTAACATGAACTTCCTTTTGCTTTTCAACTCTAAGAATCATAGAGTAAGCCTTGTTTATATTTGGTAAGGGATCCATCACCAAGATTTGATTACGAATGTGATCATACATATCACCTAAACCCATCAAAAATTGCATCAATCTGTCATTATAATCCAAAACAGCCATTGTAGCTGAAGCTCCACACTCACAAGCAGGCAAAGGGACCAAACAACTCAGTTCATCCCATAATTTCTTAAGTTTTGTGTAATATTGTGAGACAGAGAGATCTCCTTGACTTATAGAAGAAATATCTCATTTTAGTTGATACAAGAGAGGTCCATTCCATTCTCCAAACCTTTCTTTCAACTCATTCCATAGATCAAAAGATGAAGTAGTATAAAGAAAGGCTTCAACAATATCTTTTGAAATAGAATTCAAGATCCAAGAAGTTACCATATAATCCACATTGATCCACCGATCCAAATTGGAATCAGTTGAATCTGGCTTCATACATCTTCCATCAATGAAACCAATCTTTGTTTTCGCACCCAAAGCAATCAACATAGCTCTACTCCAAGAAAGATAATTGGAACCAATGAGAGAGTTAGAAACCAGTACCATACCAGGATGATCAGATCCTTGAAGGAAATGAGGACTCTCTACACCAAGATCTCCTAAATCAATAGCTCTTGCTGCTCCATTTTGAATCGAAGAACTCGAAGAACCATGAATGGATGCCATGATCATACACTCAAGCAATTAAACTCAACACAGATAAAAAAATAGAGAAGACCTGCTCTGATACCACGAACAATCAATAAACCAGACTTGTAGATCAAAAGATCAAATGATCAGTTGATCAACAATGAAACAATCCAGCAAATCAAACGAAGAAGAAAACATGAACAACATACAATCTGTCATTCATCCTTAACAAAATTACAGAGTACATGACTTATATACATACAAAGAAGGTGTACACTACACACCCTTGTCATAACCAACTGAAGTAAACTAAAATGTACCTATAATACAATACACACCAGCCTATGATACAATACATTACAGTAACTATACATTACATAACTCTACATCCATAACACATGAGAAACCACAATCATGGAAAAAAGAAAACATGTACAAATTGAGATGCTTTATCTCCCTCATGTGAAACCCCTTCACTCGGATGCCAATGAGGGGCAAGTGCATCTCGCGTTGCACCAAAGTTGATGCTTATGTCAGAGAAGAATCTACCAAGAAGCACCTTTGAGCAATCAAAAGAACCCTTGCCAGACTGGTCATTCTCCGAAACCAATCCCTGAACATCTCCATCAACACTCGTTAGATCTTCGTACTCTGCCACCGCTTCTCCCACACTAGATCTTCCAACCATTGTAGAAATGAAAAACACTCCCTCCGAATGAAACAATAAACAAAAAACACCACCACTGGTCGAATCAACACCCAAGAAAACAAAAAATTTTCATTGAGACAAGACGAAAATAACTTGTCATTGAGACAAGATAAAAACAAAATCAACGCGCATCTATAGTTGACTAATGACATGCTATGCTATAACCTAATCTTTCCATATCCATCAACTTGCACTACAACAAAATGACAGTTGAAGCTACATTTCCTATTATGTAATGTCCAAAAGAATTGAACAACAACTAATTAATCCCTCAACCGCCCACGTATAACAACAACAACAAACAAACAACATCATAACCTCCACTCAAATTAACTGGGGTCGGCTACATCGGTCAAACCTTTTCATTGTGCTCGATTAAGTGCAATTGATGGTGAGCTTTGCAAACCATTCAAATCCCTCATAATTAATGCATCTCACGTTAACTTTGATCTGCCCCTACCTCGTCGAATTCCTACAGTTTCTATTGAGTCAAGTTTTCTAGTTACAGCATTTGTAGGCCGTATTTGCAGGTGACCAAACCATCGCAACCGCCATTCCCTAATCTTTGTATCAATTTGTGCTACTCCTACTTGTCTTTAAATTTCTATATTTCTTATTCTATCTTTACGAGTTTTACCACACATCCACCAAAGCATCCTCATTTCTGCTACGTTCATTTTATATAATTGTTGTTGCTTTACCGCCCAACATTCACTTACATAGAGCATAGTTGGCCTAATTGCGGTCCTATAAAATTCTCCTTTTAACTTAATTAGTAGGAACATTTTGATCACAAATCACCCCTGTTGCACTCCGCCATTTTTCCATCCAGCTTGAATTCTATGTGTGACATCATTCTCAATGTTACCATCATTTTGTATGATTGATCCTAGGTATCTAAAGTGGTTTACCTTAGGAACTTCTATTTCCCCTAATTTTACCACTCCGTCATCTCGATGTCTAATGTTTCTAAACTCACAGTGCATGTATTCGGTTTTCGTCCTACTCAACTTAAAGCCTTTAGATTCTAATGTATTCGTTCAAAGTCCTAATTTCCTATTCACTCCATCTTTAGTTTCATCCACTAAGACAATATCATGTGCAAATAGCATAGCATACACCATGGTATATCCTTTTAAATATGTCTAGTTAGTTCATCCATAACTAAAGTAAATAGATATGTGCTTAAAGCTGATCCTTGATGTAGTCCTATCGTAATGGGAAAGTTGGGTTTGTATGATGTAATTCAGTGAATGTATGCATTACACAACCCACATAAATCAATGATGATGTGAACTTCGAGAATTTCGTAAACTTGATTAGGCGACTAATTAAGTATTTTCAGAATTTATTTGGTTTTTAATTATCCAAGGTGAGATCCATGCATTAAGGACTAGAGATCATAAGTTAAAATATTATTTTTGTGTATTACGTGATTTGTGTATGTACTATACTCTATTTGTCGCAAAGTACGCTCAAGTTGAGGTTTACACGCATTATTCACGTGAATCAAAGCGTGTTGGAATTTTCCTCAATGTCGATGAAATTAAGATATTTTTCGGGGTTTAATTTGGTTTAAAATTGGAGATAAACATAAAAAAATTAAAAAATGGAAAATTACCATTAGGGGAAGTGAGTTTATTATGTATAAGCTAAAACCTCATTTTGATCAAACTCACTGCTCGATCAAAACCAATTTCAAACCCTCTCAATCGCTTCTACATTAATCAATATCCATTTCTCTCTCCATCTTGAGCTCGCTCTACTTTTCTCAATTGTTTCTCCAGTTCATGAACTCTCTCTCTCTCACACTCTCACACTCTCTCACTCACTCACTCTCTCCCCCACTCCCCTCTCTCGGTTTTTATGGAAAGAATGGAAACGAAGATAAGTTGAGTTCTTGTAAAAGTGAGGTGAGTTTTGATGTTTTTGGTTAATTAGTATTTGTTTCGGTTGTTTATCAAGAAGTGTTGTTGGTGTGGTTGGGAAGGGATTTGATGACGATGATGTAGAGCATGTAGTAGAGGGTTCTGCCATTATATTTAAATTGATTAAATTTGATGAAAAATCCGGGATTTTAGTTGAAATCAATGGCGTTAGATATATTTGAATGTGTTTCATCGATTTGAAAGTGAATTTAATAAAATTGGGACTGCTTCAATTAATCTGGTTAATCAAAACTTATAAAATTCAGTTTTTGAACTGTGTTAAGATAAGAACAATTGGGTATGGTAAATTTCTTCAATTTTTGGTATTTGGTGATGATTTTTGGTGGATTGGTACTCCATAGAAACTATTTTAACTAGGGATTTTCAATTTATGTTGGGGAAATGTGCGAGTAGTTTTGGAAATTCAAATAGGGGATAGAACCTCAGTTTGAACTCTTCCAAAACTCAAAAATTTGGCTAAGTATAAAAATTGCTTGCAAGCAAGCCAGTTGGGTCGATAAGTTGAAGCATCAAACGTCTTCCAAATTACATTGGGTTAAGCTTATTTTAACCCTTGTCTATCATATTTTACATAATGTAACAGTTCAAAGTTAGATATATTTGTTTGGATGGTGAAAAAGTGGTGCAAAAGTAGCCTGCAAGCCACTATCAAAATTGTTTACAATTTTGACAGTTGCAAGTAGCCATGTTTAACAAAAGATTCAAATGCTTTATAAATATCCGCAATATATGTGAAGAGGTTTGTTTGAATCTTTGTATATCCTATTTCAATGGCCAAAAAGGTGTGTAGTGAAATTCATTGGTTTATATGTCAAAATTAATGTTAAATATGGGGTTTCGCTATTGAAAAATCTACACCACCCATAATTCGACTTAGTGTTGAAGGCTTATTTCGAGGTAGTTTCGATTTGGAATATTAGTGACAGACTTTTAGAAATGTTGCATTGCAGTGTTTAGGTGTTTTGGCAAAGGAAAGCACTCCGAAAGTTTACAAAATGAGTAAATTGAGATTTGTTGAAGTTCTACAGTTGAAATTTAGAATTGGCAAGATTAAAATTGTCGATTGAGTTAAAATTCAAATTTAAAACTCATAGTATATTTATAAATTGCTTTCGAAGCCAATTAAGTAGTTTAGGACCAAAATCGGAGACATAAATTAGGTTTTAAGAATTAAGATGAAGCGTCGGAATGTAGAGTGATTTGAACCCCGTTATAACTTGAAAATGGTTTTAAATCCCATTGTGACCTAGAAATGATTTGTAAATATTAGGATTGAGCTATGACATTTAAATATAAATTTTGTGGTTCAACGAAATAATTAATTTTAACTACTAGAAATTAAAAACTTGCAAAAGTGACTTTAATGAGAGAAAGTAACTAGGTTTACGATTCTACAAGTCCAAAAATTAAGATTCAATAGCATGTCATAGTCTTTGATCTTTTTCAAAATATTATTAATTCAATTACTCCAAAATTAGCTATAAGAAATTGACATCCGCTAGAAATCTCTAATTCCCCTATTCCCGATAGCTAGGACGTTTACCACTGACTACTTCCCTAGTTAACACATAACCCTAGACGTTCACCAGTAAGGTTTAACAAGTCAACTGCATAAAAATATGTTGGAATACTAATCTTAGATAATCGAATCGCGTCCGATCTCGGTTTAACCTAGATCCATTTTTTGCACACTTAAGAATCGAAGGGTTTTGAATCAATTAGGAAAGTGTTTGTCGCTTGTATCAGTCGAACCGTACAATTACAAATATGATTGTCCTGACTAACTATTGATCTTCCTCCTAAAAGCATGCAATGGGCATATACATATCTTAAGCTTGCACCATAATCATGAAAACAACAACCAATAAAATAGAAAGAATTAAATAAATTTAATTATAAATAAAATATCTCACAAATCATGCTATTAATTAAGAATCAACTTGCTTCGCCTCCGACCTAGGAAAAAAATGCTTAGCCGGACATATTCTTGAAGAACACAAAAATTTGGATTTTCTTTGCCATGCCAAATCCTTTCTTTCTCCCTTGTTTGCGATCTCTCTTCTCAATATATACGTATTTATCTATGGATATCTTATAATAAATAATAGTTATTAGATATATTCTAATAAAGCCCTTATCTAAATCAAATAAAAATTGTTTCCATCTCCAATTTCATCTTTGATTCTTATTTTTCTTAACTTTTTAGTGGGCCCCACACATGCACATTCACACACTAAAACATGTTGCTTCTTTTCTCTTTGCACATATTGTAGTGACATCATGATGATGTCACCATCCACTAATTCACTTTTTCCATATATGATGGAACACATGCATGCATGTCATACAATTCATGCTTGTCATTTAACCTTGCATGGCCTATGCAAATAATTCCTTTAGTCTTTGTGGGTCCCACGACTGCCTCGAGATACGTGCAATGTGCTTTTCTAACCAACTCACCATTATCCATCAATCTTTTTCTAATTTGTACCGAATTCGACCAAATCACATCAAATGCCTCCAAAAAACTGAAAAAATATAAACAAGAATAATTAATTAGAGTCTTTGAGATCTAAAAACACAAATTCGCCACTATTAAGAACTTTAAAATACCCCCAAACTTAGGGCTTTGCACATCCTGAACAAATGTATAATTGACATGACAAAATAAACTAGACTCCAAATATAGTTATAAACCTACACTAACTAATCCTACACCCGTTCATAAACTCATGGAGTTCCTTTGGCTTACATATTCAATTCGTTTAACTAGAGACGTGAGATTTTCAGAGTTAAAATTTTTCTAAACCCAGCAATTCAAATATTTTCAAGAAAACACTTTTAAGACTCAGATCAGTTCAAGACTATGTCCATCAACTACTCACAAGTTTTCTTGGTCTTGACACTCAAGCAATAAGTATATAATCTCTTTATATGATATTAAGCTCAAGGATTCCATAGACAAGTATACATCACCACTCTCCATTATTGTAAACTTGGCACTTCAAATGGTCTATATGACTTGGTTTCTAAGGTCATTTTTGCTAGGGTAGGGTACCGAGGAAAAAGTATTCATAAAGATTCAAAACATTAGAGAAATTTGACTTAACCTAGCTATAAACACTAAGACTAAACCTTTTATTTGAGGAGTTCTCTTTTTTATATAATTTTTTTTACCAACTAATTTTTTTTTTTTTTTTTTTAATTTTTAGAAGAGATTTTGCATTTCCTTGGAATTATCTTAAGTGGGTGTTCACGTGTCATTTGTACCAAATATAACCCGTATTTGAGTTACCAATCCCACAGGGGGTAGTAGTGGTAAATACGAGGTCAAATCCGCATGACTTAGGTTTTACTCTGAGTTAACTAAAAAGGGAAATTCAGGGCTTTTATAGATTTTAAGAAAAACATTAATTAAAACTACTAGAAATTCAAACTTGTAAGAATGAACCCAATATGAGAAAATACCTAGGTCTCCTGTTCAACAAACCAAAATCTAAGTTTAATAGCATATCATGGTCTTCAATCTTTCTAAAAGAAAATAAATTCAATTCCTCTTAGATTAGCTATAGGAAATAGATATCCGTTAGAAATTCCTAATTCCCCTAGTCTCGATAGCTAGGACGTCCGCCACTAACTACTTCTCTAATTAACACACAACCCTAGATATATACCAATCGAGTTTAATGCATTAACGACATAAAAGTCTTTGAGAATACTAATCCTAAATAACCGGACCGCGTCCGCTTCTGATTTAACATATATTTACTTGTTGCACACTCAAGAACAGAAAGGTTTTGATGGCAAACGAGTGAGTGATCATCACTCATATCAGTCCAATCATACAATTAAGGATACAATTGTCCCAATTAACTATCGGTCTTTTACCTAAAAGCATGCGCTGTCCACATACAACAATAAGCTTGCACCATAATCATGAAATCAACGACAAATAAACTAGAAGAGATTAAAGTGAATTAAATTATAAATAAATAGATTTCACATGAAATGCTATAAACCATGAATCTGGTCTTGCTTTGCCTCCGACCTAGGACAAGATTGCTTAGCCGGACATCGTCTTGAAGAACTCCATTAAAATAATAAAAAAAGTAGTTTGATTGGTCGAGAGAAGAGAAACAACTAAACAAAATCAAAACGTCTATATAAATAAAACCTTTCAATTTGGTCTCTAAAAGAGAGAAAAAGTCAATTTTGTGGGTTGAAGAATGTCTTATGCGCCTAGGACAATCTGAGGGCTATTGCGAGCTTTGGAGTTGGTGTTGGGGCATGTGCCTTAGGCCAATCTAGGAAAATTGTTTATCTTATAATTTTAGTTAATAAAATCGAAGTTTTCATTTGCTATTTTATTATAAGTGAGTGAATGTTTACCTTATAGTAAGATCCATGGTACACTACAAAAAAACAGCCAATCAGAAACGAAAATTTTCGTTGCTGATTAACATAAATTCTGTCTCTAATTCAATTCTGCAACGGAACAAAGACTTAATCTATTCCGTCTCTAAAATCGTCGTCGCTGATTAAGTCAGCAACGAAAATGTGTTTTCGTTGCTGATTAGAGACAGATTAGAGACTGAATTTAGATACGGAACAGAGACGGAACAGAAACGCACATTCTTCCAAAATGAATGGTTTTACTTGCATTCCGTTGCTAATCCGTTGCTAATTAGAGACGGATTAGCAACGAAATTCATAAATTTCGTTGTTAATTTGTTGCTAATCCGTCTCTAAACTCTGTTTACCCAGTTCTTTCATTCCATTTCTTCACAAATTAGAGATAGATTAGCAACGGAATTTAAAAACTCCGTTGCTAATACGTCTCTATTCCGTTTGTATGGCGACTTTTTAAAAATATTCACAAGAATCAAATTAGTTTTTCGAAACTTCTAAAACTAAAAATAACAACGGGACCTGCTCCATCACCTGCACCCCCTCCAACAACTCCTTGGGGGTGCTAACATCCCCAAAAAACAAAATTTCACAAACATACACAAATCAACATTATATATCAACAAAAAAGATTCAAATGAGAAAAAACATACAATTCGATATCAAAAAAGATTTATATATTCACGAAACATAGTCAAGTATAATAAATGTTTAAGATACCTAAGTATCCACAAAAAACTACAATTCTCATTGTTCTACAATGACCATAAAAATACCTAAGTATCATAAAGTTGTCAATCCCTCGTTGTGCTAGCACCTGGGATGTGCTACCATCAGGATCTACGTATCTTCTCTTCTTTCTCCCTAACGACCTGAGACTGTAGACACGTCCTTTGAGACACACACCCGCCACCTTGTAGTACACCGCCTCATCATCCACCGGCTGGTCCGGTGTAGTCTGGGTTAGCTCCTGACGTCTCCTTTGGAGCTTAGCCTGCATTGATCAACAATAATGGTAACAATATAATAGTAGCATTAATTTTTTTTTCTTAAGTATGGGTACCTTAAGCTTTACTGCTCATTTTTGTGATTTCAATAACTCTACTTTTGATATACATCTTCCTGCATAGAAAGATCAAAGGTATAAGTAATTACTTATAAAAAAAAATCATAAATGCACAAGGAAAAAGAAATAAAGATTTAAGGAATGCCCGCGCGACCCTATGAGAGGCATTGCAGTACAAACAATCCAAAATAATTAAGTTACAAGATAGCAACTCGAGTGGCTGTTGACATGTAAAGCTTACAAACGATCAATGACATCACTCAGTTAAACAATGCCATTCTAGTTTTCTACCATAGGCAACCCTTGGCCAAAACCCAATCTTCACGGCCACTTAAACAACAAAATATGAGTATTTAACTAGTTATGATCTCATATTTCTCATATTTCTTGGATTAGCTTACAAATGATCAATGACAACATTTTAAGAAAACGAAAACTTGAATAACATCGATAATATGATCTCCTATTTCTCCTTCCTCAAGTGTACATTCAAGCTTTTTGCTAAGAAAGAAAAATATACATTATTCAAGCTTAAATATCTAATGTTTCTCTCCTTAATGACAACAATAAAAAATCTATAATGCTTCACTCCTTAGTCCTTAATAAGTACTTACTATTTATTTATCATAGTCTTTTTAATTGTAGTCGTACGTCCTAACAATATAATCTCAAAATTTTTGGGGTCGACAATTGTAGGCTTGTACGTCCTGAAGAAAAGAAAAAAACAAAAAGTAAATCCATGCATTCTATCTTAATCTCTCCAATCATTTCATGAAAAATAATCTCATGTCTAGAGCAAATGAGCAGAAAAAAAAGAGCAAGCGAGAAGTTACCCAGGAGACTAAATTTTGCTCGTCATTTGGTTTAGCAGTGTCGATGGCTCTGCCCCCAGTGATCAGCTCCAATCCCAAAACTATATACATCTGATTTCAAGGTGAGTCGACATATTCTTGCATATTCCGGGGCACAATATCCATACGTTCCCATTACCCTTGATGATACATAACCTATTCAGGAGTTAAGTCTGAAAAGTGCCAACGAAGATGTGGCGTGTTAGGTGATTATAAATTGTATTTAACAGTAGCATGCTTTAATAAGAAGCTAAAATAGCAGACAAATAAGGGCAAAAACACATTATACGTTTCAAAGGACTCAGTAAGAAACATGCTAGAAGAGAAAAGGATGTTACCAAGAAGATGGTCCTCTAAAGATCCTAGTGACATAAACTCATACACTAATAGTCTCTGATCTCCATCAGCATAATATCCAATCAAATTGACCAGATTCTGATGATGAGGAAGATTGAACATCAAAACTTCAACTAGAAACTCTCTGTTCCCTTGCAATCCATTCCTATCAAGTTGCTAGATAGTCGCAACCTGATCATATTTGTCATATTGACCAAAAGTCAGATCTCAAGCTTTAACAATTTTGAGACAAAAGTACCAACATAGATTGCTACATTTATCATTTACCTGGCCATTTTCGAGGCGCCCCTTATAGACTCTTCCAAATCCACCTTCTCCTAACAGACATTCCTACCAAAAATTCTTGGTTGCTGCAGCCAACTCTCGAAAAGTAAAAGTTTGCGCCGCTATGTTTTTGTTTGCAACATCGTTTTTCTTATTTTTAGCATCATGCCCTCCCTTGTGTCCCTGCTTGTCTGAGAAAAGAAAAAGCCCAAGCACTATAATTACCCTCGAAAGAGCCAATATTAAAACAATAGAGTTTGCTGATATCGCTGCCTAAGTTCACATCAAATTCGTCATGTATGGATTATCATGTTTGGTTGGCAATCTTCTTTCTATCTATTTGCGAGTTATAGACAGTTACGCTTATTAATCATGATACAACATTTAATATAAATTGATCAACTACCAATCTAGAAAGATTGTCATCTCTACTATCCGATGACACAAGTGAAAAAGACATCAAGACGCAGAGAGCAAACATGATAACAAGCTGAGCTTGAGACTACATAAATAAGAAAGCCTAACCAGCAGTTCAGTTAAATTGACAATTATAGATGAGAAAGCAAAGACAAGAAACTCCACCTAAACAACAAAATATCATTTGTAAGCTTGAATAATGTAAATCTTTCTTTCTTAGCAAAAAGCTTGGATGTACACTTGAGAAAGAAAAAAAGTTAATCCAAGAAAGACCTAAACCTCAATTGTAATCAAAAGTGAAAATAAGACCATCGAACTCTCATTAGCATAGATCATAAGATTATAACAAAAAGAAAAGTCAATTAATTCCAACACATATATATAATTAATTAGACCATCCACCTCTCAAAAAGTGGAATGCTAAGAGTGCATTTAAGCTTCCTTTGCAAATCGACACCAGCACGAGAGAGGAAATTTCAGAGGGTGCATAAATCAAGGAAGTTAATAAATGCTGAACTGGAATACCAAATTGATGAACTAGGAGATTTCTATTTATGCTCAAATCTTCAAGTTTCACTTACAATAATTCCAAGGTCTTCAAGAGCCGCATTAAATACTCTTCCATATTTAATATATAGAATTCAAGGGTAAGACAAACCTATTCATGGACTAGCATGCAACTCATCATACTTCTTCCCGTGAGAGAACAAAGTAAATTCCATCAAAACTCCTATACTCTCCTTAAAGAGACACACATTGTCAAAATAAAAATAAAAAATGAATATCTTTTTATAAATCAACAAAACATACTTCCTGATCTAGTTTTCTAAAAAACAATCAGCAAGAAGAATAATTGATTAGCATACATAAACATCAAAATCAAACTCAAGATGAGAACTAACATTGTGGATGACATTACCGTGTTGTGATTCACCCTATACCTCCCAAATACCGCACCAACCAATCAATCTTGTATTCTTATATTCTCTAATTAATTAGGTTCCATTATACTTTTTCCCTACATCAAGATTAGTCCATAAATAGCAACTGTTTCTTGTGTTGTCCTTTAAAGTGTAGTTTTGCTTCTCAAACAAAATAATTAATTCCTATACTTGTTGTAATATTATTGAAATACCAAAATGTGCATATCAAGTGATTATTATTGCTTACCCGTATCGATGTAAATGTGATTTTGACTTGCCTTCGGCTAGTTCGTGGAGAGAAATTTCTGAATAGACTTCACCAATGAGTATTTGAATCAACAAAACTCTTAATGAGTCTCAACTTTATATTTCTTGCTTTTCTATATATGTCGAGGATTTGCATTCTATATATATGTAAGGAACAAATATTTGTCTAACTATATCAACAAGCAATGGCATAATTTTTTCAAATTCTGGTACCGAACACTTGAAACAAATTTAAAAGTAGGATCTCATCATTAGAACCCCTTCATTCTTATCAATTTAAAATAAGTTAGCTCCTAGTTTTGTGTTATAAATAAATTTATGAAAACAGTATTGAATGGCATGATATTCGATGTTCCACCGTATTCGTTGTTCTACATCAACATGATGAACTAAATAAATTAGAGAATATACACCCAAAATCCAAATAAACAACTCGACAAATGAAAGCTAAAAAAAACCCAAAATCCTCCACTTTTACATCAACAATGAAAGAAATATTGAATCAAATTAAACAACTCAACATATGACAAAAAAGTGCAAAAAAAAATAAAATAGAATCAATCATCAAACAAAAACCCTAATAATCAACAAGCAAACAACCACAATTCACAACAATCAACAAAGCAAACAATAACAAACAACCACAAATCACAATTGATAAAATATTAAAATTCCTATTTTACAAACAACCACAATTCACAACAATCAACAGCTAACAACCACAAATCATACCAATGCCGTCTCTAAAATTGAGAAATTACCCCAAAACCCTCAACACTCGAAGCGTACCAAAGTCGAAGGCTTGGGGTCGGGCGAGGGAAGATAGAGGGGCTTTGGGTATGGCGAGGTACGACGATGAACGTCGGCGAACAGCGGCAACGGCTTAGGGTGCAGCGAGGGCACACGGGGAGGGCTTCGAGGCTCCAACCTCCAGCAGACGGCGACGGCAGACCCGATGGCCTCGTCTCAGCCTCAATCGCAGCGACGACTGATTTTGGAGAGAGAGAGAGAGATTTAACGGTGAGTGAGATTTCGGTGACAGAGAGCGTTGAGAGAGAGAGCGGTCGACGATGAGTAAGATTTTCGTGAGAGAGAGCTGCGATAGAGAGAGCGGTAAGAGAGAGAGAGAGATATCGGTGAGAGAGAGGGAGATTTCGGTGAGAACAGAGCGTTTTCGGAGAGACAGAGAGGGTTGATGGTGAGAATCAGGAGAGAGGGCGAGTTCTGTTGCGTGGTTGAAACCTTTTTTCGATCATCGAGATCGAAAATGTACAGATCTCGAGACGTATCGGACGGTTGTAAAAAAACTAAACTTTTGGTGGGAATAGTGCCGCCATTTTTTTGAGATGGAATTTGATTCCGTCTATAATCCATTTCTATTTCCGTCTCCTATCTCTCTCTATTCCATCTCTGAATAGTCCATCTCAATTCCGTCTCTAAATACTTTTTCTTAGCAATGAAACTTAATTCCGTTGCTAATTTCGTTTCTAAATATCCATTTTCTTGTAGTGGTATTTAATGAAATATCCTAACTATCCCTAGTAGATCATTATACTGGGAACTATAATGAATTAAGAATAGTGTGAATCTTAATTGATGGTGATGTGATGATCATGCATATGCGGATACAAATTGAGATCATGAGTACTTGTTAAGGAACAAGGTACTGAACTAGTCCGCTATGAGAACACCATATGGATTAAGTCATAGGTGGTGTTACTCATGATCGGTATATCATTTAGTCCTTTGACTTGAGATTACCATAGACTTCAATATTAAGAGCATGATAATTTGACATAATTAAATGTTATCTTTAACCGAACAATTATAAAGATTGTGATTGGTTATCATGTGAATAATATGTGAAGATATATAATTAAGATAGAATTTGCCACTTTCGTATAGAGAGAGATATCAATAGATCCCTCGATATGATAGATTGATAATGGCCAAGTCTTTGTAAATTGATATGATCAATGTCACTTGTATGTTTTCAGTTTACCTAAATATCAAGACTAGTACGATTGAACATTATGTATAACTTTCCATGCCTTATGTTTAGTCAAATGATATCGCACGACAAAATGATATAATATATGTTATTCATTAAGTTGTATTGATTTTGATATTCATCCTACTTGAATAGTCATAATGCCTTGCTAGATGCCACTTATGACTTGTGTGCCAAATGGTTTTGGCTCATTGCCAACATCGCATGAAGCTATTATGTCGCACACAAAGAATGACTTTGCACAATTTTGATTAGTCCAGAGTAATGAGTTTTATATAATAAAATTCATGAAATAAAAGCCCTTACGATTTGTTATATGATAACTTATTAATACGTGCGTATGTGTAATTTGCTTAAACTGCCTAAATATAATAGTTGAATTATGAATATAATTTTAAGTGAGGGCTTATCTACACGTATAAATAAAAAGTGAAACCCTAAAAAGAAATTATATATTTTTTTGTAAATTTTGAGTTCTCTGAATTTTAGGAGAGAAAGAAAAATATTTTCAATCTCTCTTGGGGCTAGCACTCTAAATGTGGTCACCATTCATGTGTGAATCTTCGATGGAGGGCGCGTGCTTGAATGTCTGGAAGATCGAAAAATCATAGAAGAAAATCACAGATTAAGGTATGATTAACTTTTTAGATCTAGTTGAATGGAACTTTTTTTGATTATGTTGGGGGTTTTCAAAAATCATTTTGAATTTTCACTGCACACGAACCCTAAAAACGCAATAGTTGGGTCCAGACACGTGGCAACTACTTATTGGTTGCTCTGTAGTCTTTTGCTGACATAGCAATGTTTAAATTGTTGGTGGGTGTTGTGAAGACGTGGTTGACGAATTGGAGAACGACACATGGCACGTAGAGAGTGGGAATAAGCATTCCTAATAGTCGTGAGAACTAGTGTGAGTTGGTGTAGCTCGTATCATGATGAAGATCAACGCATCGATAATGAGGAGAAAACTCGTTGAAGATTTGCCAAAATTCTGAGAGACAATGTAGTTTGCATTTCGAGGCAGATCAAATCCTTTTACTTCTCATCTTTCATGATCTGATGTAAACCCTGAGGCTTGATCGATGGCTACTAGAGTGTTGTGTGGCTCATATGCATCTCCTGGCTGCATCACTCGACTATTGCTCATTCTTTTGATTATTAGCATAATGCGTGTCTCGAGGCAGATCTGATGGTAATTGAATCACACTACAGGAATGACTTATACTTACTTAGTTTTGAGACTTTCTCAACTAATGCAATATCATTCTTATTCTAAACCACCATAGTATCAACACAGACTAATATGGGTCCTACCAAACTATCTCGAAGTGGGTGTAAGCTCACTTTTCAATGCCAAAGACAAAAAACTCTCTCAAGAGACCCAAATTTATCTCTATTTTACCAAATTTCCACTAAAACATTGAAAATATAAATAAAATAGAATTAATTAATAATAGACATTGAGAGCTTAAAACATATAAAATAAACACCTAAATATATTATTATTGTTATTATTAATAATGACTTATCAAATACCCATAAACTTAGGACTTTGTGCATTCCGAGAAAAGGTATAATTAATAAGACGAAAGCGAAATAGACTCCTAATATAATTATGAACTAACTCAACTAATCCTTTAATCGATTACAAGTTCATGGAGTTCCTTTGGTTTACTTCGTCACCAAGTCAACAATCTACTCAAGAAAATTTTGAGTTATGATATGATATATATAGAACCACAACCCAAACACAATTAATATCACGTTTTTAAGACCTAGACTTAGTCAAGAAAAAGGCTATCAACTACTCACGAGTTTTCTTTGTCCATTCCTTCAAGCACGCAAGTTTACAATCTCTGTAAAAATAGCGCATCAATGCTTAATAGATACCATAGGCGATAAATGCAACCACACTCTCCACTACTGTAGGCATAACACCAATAAGGATCAATAGAACTTTAAGTAAATTGTAAAATGGCTAGGGTAAGGTAACAATGAAATGATAGAACGGTAATGCAATACATTGAAAAACTAAAACTTAGACTTTCAAAAAATTCTCAGAGAACATAAAAGTGGCTTATACTGCACTTAAATTCAATTTTCCTTTAATATGTGCAGTCCTTACCTTTTTCCAACAACCTGGCTCCCTAGTCCATTTCCTACAGATACAGTTTTAGGTGGAACTCCCTAATTATGACTTGATTTTTTTCATCATAATTAAATTCTCATTATTTTAGGTGTATGGACCATTTTTTCCTCTCTAATATTTTCTTCTTTCTTTTCATGTCTCTTTTTCATGATTTCAAGTCTAAGACTAGCTTCAGACTAGGTAAAGGATTATATAAGGCTATGACTATAGGTTTAACATTAGGTATGATAGAATAAAAGTTTGAATTAGCTCAAAATGGGTTAACTAGGAAAATCACTTTAGGTAGGATTAAGGCTAAGGGTTTTCATTCAAGAATGACCTAAATCATTTCTCCAAAAAATGGTTTAGTCGTAGGAATTCAGCTTCGAGTAAGTTACATCCTCGTTCTAGCATCCTATAAATCTGACTTTTATTTACTTGCACAGTTCTGACCGTTTACCGTTTTGGTATCTAGCACAAGGCTTAACCTTCATACTAAGTCCTTAATATGAAATCATAAAATTACTGGGTTATAGGCCAGAGTGAGTGTTTCTCCAGATTTTCTCTAAGTTTCAAGTGAAAAAGGCAACCATAGTTCACTCATCCACAACTAAAGACATGAAATAAAGTTTCTTGTGTTTTGAGGTTCATATGCAGTGAAAAATTCAAAATAATTTTTGAAAAACCTCGACAAGATTGAAAATAAGTTCTATTAAACTAGATCTACAAAAGTAAACCATACCTTAATTCGTGATTTCCTTATCTGATTGTTTGATTTTTAAGACACACAAGTGCACATCTTCTATCAGAAATCTACATATAAATGGTGACCACAATTTGGAGTACTAGCCCTAATAGAGATTGAAAATGTTTTTCTTTCTCTTCCAAAATCAAGAGAACTCAGAAATAGTATAAACAAAAATCTTATTTCATTTTAGGGTTTCAACCTCTATTTATATGTGTAGATATGCTCTTTTAAAAAACCTATTCGTAATACAACTATTGTATTTAGGCAATTCGAGCAAATTACATGCATTCCCCTATTAATAGGTTCATGTGACATTGACATTGAATTAAAACCATTTTAGTACACAAGTCATAAATAGTCTCTAGCAAGACATTATGACTACCCAATTAGCATTAAATATCAAAATCGATACAATATAAATTGCATATATCATATCATTTGTCCTGCAATATCCTTTGATAAAACATAAGACATGGAAAGTTACCCTTAATGTTCAATTGCACTAGTCTCGATCTTTAAGCAGACTGAAGACATTGATCATATAAATTCACTTGGACTTGGCCATTTAACAGTCTAACATATTAAGGGATCTATTGATATCTCTCTTTATACGAAAGGGAAAAATTCTATTTTGATTACACACGTTCACATATTATTCATATGGTAACCAATTACAATCTAATCGTCCAGTTAAAGACGATGTTTGATTGTTTCAAATTACCATGCTCCTAATATTGAAGTCTATGGCAATCTCAAGTTGAAGGACTAAATGATATAGCTATTACGAGTAACACCTATAGCTTAATCCATGTGGTATTCTTATAGCGGGTCGGTCCAGTACCTTGTACCTTAACAAGTATTCATGATCTCAATTCGTATCTCTATATGCATGATCATCACTTGACCGTTAATAAAGATTTACACTAGTCTTAATTCATTTAGTTCCCAGTATAATGACCGACTAGGGACATTTAGGATATTTCAACAAATACCCATGGATCTTATTATAAGGTAAAATGCTATTACGTATAATAAAATAGCAAGCGAAAACCTCTATTTTATTAACGAAAACTATAAGATAAACAATGTTTTTAGATTGACCTAGGGCACATTCCCCAATAAGTTTCGGGTGACCCTAAACAACTTTAATTATGAAAATTATACTAAATACATGCGTTAAAATATATCACTAGTGAAATGGAAGATAGAAGTATGAGCATAAAGAAAATAAAAATAGAAATATAAGAAAACGAGAGAAATAGCACAACCATTACCAAATTCTGTGGTCTTTAGCAAAAAGATCCATCCAACACATTCCATAATCCTTAAAACACCCCCAAAGTTATTTCGAACCTTATTCGAAAGGTTTAAAATAAGTCAAGAGGTGCTTACGTAGAAACAAACAAGAGGGTGAAAGAACATAATAGATATAAAATTAAGGAAATGATATGAGTTAATGCATAGTAATAAGAGTATTAAAAAAATAAATAAAATAAAACAACCAAAATTTAGGCTGCCTTCTAATAGCATATTTGTTTATAGTCTAATGCTTGACTTAGTCTGAATCTTTCAATCAGTATAGATCGGTTCTACAAGTGACACACTCTCCACATTATGACTTAGGAAATCTTCAATCTGTGGCCATTTACTTTGAAAGCATTACTAGTCTCCAAACTTCGAATCTCCACTGCACTGTGATTATATACACAATCACCATATATTGGTCCGCCCACCTTGATCTAAGATTACCTGAAAAAATCTTAAGACGAGATTGAAATAAAAACATTTTCTGACCAACACGAAAAGATTTCCTAGAGATATTATGATCATGGAACAATTTAGTCATTTCCTTCTAAATCCACACATTTTCAAACGGGTCGTTCTTGATTTCCTTCAATTCTTAAAGAGTAAGTTTTCGCTCATTTCTTGCTTTATCGAGATTCATATTAAGCTATTTTATAGCCTAGTAGGATTTATGCTCAAGCTCAATTGGTAGGTGGCATTCTTTTCTAAAGATAAGTCGCTAGTGTGACATTCCAATCGGGGTTTTAAATGACGGTCGGTAAGCCTAAACCCCATAATCAAGGCGTGTACTCCAATTCTTTTGAGTGGGATTCATAGTCTTTTCTAATATAGATTTTATTTCCTTATTAGAGTTCTCTACCTGACCACTCTTTGGGGATGGTATGCTATATACGTTCTATGAGTGATATTAGACTTTCTCAAAAGACTTTTAACCACTAGGTTGCAAAAGTGAGTGCCTCTAGCACCGATTAGGGCATGTAGGGTACCAAATCTTATAAAAATCCTCGATTTTAAGAACTCACATACCACTTTAGAGTCATATGTGCAGTTAGTTTTTTCTTCAACCCATTTAGACACGTAGTCCATTGCTAAAAGTATATAAACATTACCAAATGATGCTGGAAAAAGTCCCATGAAATCAATACCCTATACATCGAATATTTCACATATATGGATTGGAGTAAGTGGCATTTAGTCTTGATGACCAAGATTACCAGTTTTTTGACAATTAGGACAAGTATTGGTGAACACATATGAATCATGAAAAATAGTAGGCTAGTAAAAGCCACTTTCAAGAACTTTCCTAATTGTTTTACGAGGACCGGAATAGCCACTGCAGGTGTAAGTGTGGAAAAATGGCAAGATGGAGTGACTCTCAGTGTGAGAAACACAACGCCGATAACCTGGTCAGAGTAGAATTTCCATAAGCATTGGTCATCCCATACATAATATTTAACATCACTCCTAACTTTGTTCTTTTGAGCTTTAAAAAGGTAAGGGGGAAGTTTTCCAGAAGTTATGTAATTCACCAAATTTGCTTACCAAGGAAGATCTTTTGTAATAGCATAGATGTGCTCATCAGGGAAGTCATCCTGAAGAGAAGTAGGACATTCACCATTTTCAATCCTGCTAAGATGGTTTATGACTAGATTCTCTACACTACTTTTATATTTAATTGTGATGTCAAACTCTTGTATTAGGAGTATCTATCTAATAAGCCTATCTATCTAATAAGCCTAGTTTTAACATCCTTTTTGCTCATAAGGTACTTCAAGGTTGCATGATCAAAGTAGATAATCACCTTGGTTCCTAGAAGATAAGGCCAAAACTTCTCAAGTACGAAGATAATGGCTAGGAGTTCTTTCTCAGTAGTGGTATAATTCATCTGAGCACCGTTTAGAGTGCGAGAAGCATAGTTAATCACATGTGAAGCTCTCCTAACTCTTTATTCTAAGACTACACCCATTGCATGATTGCTAGCATCACACATAATCTCAAATGGAAGCTCCCAATCGGGGGCTTGAATTACTAGTGTGCTAGTAAGTGAGTATTTGAGGGCATTAAATGCACTTTTACATGCCTTATCAAAGTTATAGTGCACATCTTTTTGGAGTGGATGGCATATGGGTAGTGTGATTCTCAAAGTCCTTGACAAAACGTCAATAAAAACTGGGACGTCTAAGGAAAGATATAATCTCCTGCACATTCGTAGGGAGGACTAGTTTCTTAATAACATCAATTTTAGCTTGATCGATGATAAGTGATTATTTATACATATATATGGTTAATTTAGTAGTATACTTATTATAAATATCTTCAAATGAGTGCTAATTCATGATATTATTGCATTTTCGAGGAATTAAGGTGTATTGGATGAATTCAAGGAAAAAGAGAAGAAATAGTATCCTCGACATTTGTATCGATGGTTAAAACACTCTTCTGGATATGGGTAGTGTCAAGATGATTCTCTAACACTACTTGAACTACATCATCACCACTCGTGAGCAAAATCGGCTCAATTAGTGGATCTAAACTGTCTATGGTTCAAACTACTGAAGGCACATCACTAGGGTATCCCATTGCATCGTAGAGGTTGAACTTAATAACTTCATCATCGAACTCCATGGTAAGAGATTCATCATCTACATCGTATTCGCCGGTTACAGGAATAGGCATCCAAGTAGCACTGATAAAGCAATGGGTAATGGTTCCTCTTTCATATTCACCATGTAGAACTCAATAGAAAACATAATCTGCCAAGTGAACGACAATATCGCTCTCCTCTAGTGCGCCTACATTCAATGTATCATAAATAGATAGTGGCATGACATTAATGGAAACGCTAAGGTCACACATAGCTCTCCAAGTATTTACATCACCTATAACACAAGGCATCGAGAACATCTCAGGATCCTTGCATTTAGGGGCCAACTACTTTTATAGGATAGTCGAGACGTTTTCTCCTATTTCAACTTTTTCATTGCCTTTTAGTTTCCATTTGTTAGTGCATTATTCCTTAAGAAACTTTGCGTACCTAGGGAATTTGTTAGTGCATTGTTCCTTAAGAATATTTATTCTTTTGAGTCTTAAGGTAAAAAGTTGATCATTATTCACTTATCCATAAACAAAGGCAATTATTTGGTCTTGGGCTTGACTCTATAAGCAACATATGATACTATGTGAGGTCTAAATGCAAGAACAAACGTAGATAAAAATATGCCAAATCCTACTACTAAAACTATATGTATGCATGAAAATATATCATATCCTAGTGAAATGGAAGATATATGTATGAATGGAAAGAAAAGAAATAGAAAAAGAAAGAAATGGGAGAAATGACACCACCATTATCGTCCTTCACCTGCATATAATTGAAAAAAATCGTAACGATCATACATGCGAGTTTTCGACAAAGAGATCCATCCAACAAATCTTTAATCCATAAAAGTACCCCCAAAACTAATTTGAACCTAGTTATCAAAGTTTAAAACAATTCATGAGGTCCACACATCAAAACAAATAAGAGTAGTGAAAAGAACATGATATAAAGAAATAACGAGATTGTACGAGTTCATGCTAATAAAAATAGACAAAAGAAAATCATAATATTAAAAAATGATACCATTTCGGATACCTCCCAGTAGCACCTTTGTTTACTATAGATGGCTCAACTTAGTGTGAGTCTATCAATCAGTATAAACTAGTTTTGTAAGTGATTCTCCTTTAACATCATGACTAGGGAAGTCTTCAAAGAAGAACTTCAATATGTTGCCATTCACTTTAAAGATATTACCAGTCTCCAAACTTTGAATCTCCATCGCGCCATGATCATACACTGTACCCACCACATACGGTCTCATGTACCTTACCCAAAACACCTATTAACAATATTACAATAGCCAACATCTCCATAATTCTCATTAAATCATAAATTTAAACTAAATTAGTGGTGTAGCTAAGCTTACCTAGTTGATGAACACTTATGGCAGGATCAATCTCATCAAAATTCCTCTGAAGCAACTGTTCTTCCTCCAAATCTCCTCTCCAACTTTACTTCTTCTCTAAGTTATGTTTGTAAATGATTTGCATGAACTAACCCATTCAATCACTACAAAAAAAAAGCAAATCAGAAACGGAATTTTCCGTTTCTGATTTGCAAAAATTCCGTCTCGGATTGGATTCAGAAACGGAACAGAGACGGAATGCGTTCCGTCTCTGAAAACATCGTCGCTGATTGGATCAGAAACGGAAAATGGATTCCGTTTCTGATTTAGAGACGGATCAGAAACGGAATAAATTCCGTTTCTGATTAGAAACGGAATTTATTCCGTCTCTAATTCCGTTTCTGATTAGAGACGGAATAAATTCCGTTTCTGATTATTTCCGTCTCTGATCCGTTGCTAATCAGAGACGGATCAGAGACGGAATTTGATCCGTTTCTGATTCATATCTAAAAAAAAAAAAAATTAGAGACGGAAATAGCAACGGAATCCAAAGATTCCGTTGCTATTTCCGTCTCTAATTTTCATTTTTGTTTAGTTTTTAAAGTCTTACATATATAGGTCTCAATCCAAGCACATTTAACCTGCCAATATATAATAAATTGACATTCATACATCGACAATATATATCAACAAATATTCAATTGAGAGAACAAAAATGTAAAAATCAAAAATTGAAAAAGATATATATCCAAAAATAATTGTATAGTATTACAAATGCTCCAAATTTCTAAGTATTCACAAAACCACCAATCCTATTGTTCAACAACCAAAAAAAAAAAAAAAAAACTTACAATCCTATAAATATGCACAAAAAGAATTATCAATCGAAAAGTCTTGAGATGTTCTTCAACACCACTGTCTGAGCCAAGGGACATTTGAAACAACTTAATAATTGAATAGTTGAACTTAAATTTTTCAGGGACATAAGCATCATAGGAGATAGAGCTAAGGTAGAAGAGCAATGACTCACATCGAACTTATAGTGACGATCCCTGCACTCGACCATCAAAGTCTACAAACAAGCAAAAAGATTAACATTAATTCATTTGAGATTTAAGAATCCACAAACGATGATAAACACTGCATATACTGATTTAAGTAAATTAAATTCTTACCAATCCAGTAGGAGGAAGATAGCAATGTTTGTCATTTTCACTTTTATCTTCATTTTCTAAAAACATATAAGAAAACAAAAATATGCTACCTCATAGATAGACCAAAAAACTCATAAGACTATTTTCAATCAATCCACTTTCACAAGCTACAAAATTTATCATAAGCTCACTCAATCTCATTTCAAACTGAGCTTTTTTAACTTTCAAGAACCAAACAATAAACCTGTTTAATCCATTTCATAAAGATCGAACTTAATGAGTATCAAACTATTGATCACACCAAAAAAAATGATATGGACTTGTTATTGCCTAAATTTAAAGAAGACATATCCTTATTCAAACAACAATGCAAATTATAGATCATATTCAAGTAAAATTTATGCATTAAACCACTTAATCGAATATTTCAATCAAAAAATGAATGAACCAAAACCAATTTTAAATATGTTTTTCATGGATTCTTAAAGTAGTATTTACTGAATTTATTTAGACTAACTTAAATCATTTAAGGACTCAAACCTCATTCCTAGTTATCGACTTAAGTCATTCCCGACTTTTAAACCATTCTTTCAAATCAAAATCGACGATTCGAGTAAAACAAGTATGCGGTGAAGCAAAACAAGAAAAATCTCATAAACTTAGTTATCCAATATAAATTGAATGCGATCGACTAATCACAACTAAAAAGATTCAAATCAACTCATTAGAGTCAAGTTCGACTTAAAATTCTCAAATCATAGCATTTAGTCGAAAATCCATGATTTAATCGAAGTCTTTTTTCAATGGATAAAACAAAGTCTCTTCCGCATCTCAACTTAGCTTCAAGTCTCACCCAAAATGATGATTACTAACTACATTCAATAAAGTTGGATTGAACATATTTCAAGACTTGGGAAAAAAATGAATGAGCTCTCCTTGAAGCGTTTTAAAAGGATTTTACCTAAATCAATGCAAATTAGCTACAATCCTTTCGAGACATGAAAAATCATACTAATGATTGCTCGATTAAATCATATCATAGAAACAAAGCTCAATAAAGAATCCATGAGACTTTAGAATCATGCTTTTCCATGCACTTCGTTAAAAGAACAAGTTAAGGTCTCTTTTGACAATTTCATCAAACAAAAGAGCACATTATCCACCAATACCTTTTACAAGGCATGATCACTTTTGAATACTAGCCCAAATCATCAATATCATATAAATTTTTTTTCATGGAATGCAACTAACCATAACAAAATCCCAAACTTGCCCTAGACATTCAAATTTCCAAGACAAATAGAATCACAAAAAAACAGAAAAAAAGAGCTAAAAAGGTAGAGATTGAAATTCAATAGACAACCAAAAATCGAAATACCTCGGCGGCCAAGTATTCAAGCACGGTGCCAAGTAAACAGAGCGCCAAAGCATCGCCTCGCAGCGAAGAAACCCGTCGTCGTCGGACTTGGTGAAGCTTGATGGTGGAATTTGTTTGCGGTGGTGGCGGTGGCGGCGGCAACGGGCTTGTCGGACGAAGCGCCTTAGTTTTAGGGTTTTGGAGTGAGGTTTGAAGAGGGGGAGGGTTTGAGAGGGAGAGAGCGGTCGACGGTCCGTGAGAGAGAGCGATGTGATGAGAGAGAGCGGTGAGAGAGAGAGAGAGATCCGCCGTTGAGAGAGAGGGATTTTTGGGGAGATAGGGTTTTCCGGAGAGACAGAGAATCGGGAGAGAGAGCGGTGAGAGACAGAGAGAGAGAGATCCGCGTCGTCGAGAGAGAGAGAGAGAGATCTCGCTGCCGTTGCCGTCGAGAGAGAGAGAGAGAGATCTGCCGTTGTTCGTCGAGAGAGAGAGAGAGAGATCTGCCGTCGAGAGAGAGGGGTTTTTGGGGAGAGAGAGACAGAGAATCGGGAGAGAGAGCGGTGAGAGACAGAGAGAGAGAGATCTGCCGTTGCGTCGAGAGAGAGAGAGAGATCTCGGAGAGAGAGAGAGAGAGAGATCGCCGTTGCCGTCGAGAGAGAGAGAGAGAGATCTCGCCGTCGAGAGAGAGAGGGGTTTTTGGGGGAGAGAGAGAGAATCGGGGAGAGAGAGGTCGAAGGGTTTTGGGAGAGAGAGAATCGGGGAGAGAGAGAGGGAGTTTTATTTTTGAATCATCGAGATCGAAAGATGCACAAATCTCGACATTTGATGAACGGGTATAACAAAATAAAGTTTTGGCGGGAATGGTGGCGCCAATTTTCGAGAGACGAATTTAATTCCGTCTCTAATTCCGTCTCTAATTCCGTCTCTGATCCGTCTCTAATCCGTCTCTGAATGTTTCCGTCTCAATTCCGTCGCTAACTTTTTAATTTAGAAACGGAAATTATTCCGTTTCTAATTCCGTTTCTGATTTAGAAACGGAACTTATTTCCGTTTCTAATTCCGTTTCTGATTTGCTGTTTTTTTGTAGTGAATATTATATATATTAATAAGGTTGATTCCTAGCCATTAATATTAATATGTACGCGTATCTCAAGACTAATCCAATGGCCTACATCTTGACATAATTATACTAACTCTACACTAACTCCACCTTACTAACAATGATTGCAACTCAATTGGTCCCTTGATGTGTCAACATGTATCTCAAGAAATATCAATGATTAATGTTTTAACATGCTAACTTGGGTTACATTAATGTAAATCAAACCGTAGCCACATTAATCTAACTTAATAAGCTATATTGATATCATTATTTAAGTGACACTAACTTAAATTAACTTACCTACTACATCATCTCTACCCCCGTCCCATGCTGACATGCATCTTAAGGCGCATCCCCACTCACGTCTTGACATCTATGTACCAGTGGGAGTGACTTAGTAGTCTACACTATACATCACACTAGGCATCTATCACTTAAAAATATTATACTAATCAGTCCTCACATTGAGTATTCAGACCGTGCACCAACTTTCGGACCACGTCACGGGTTGGTAACCCTGATTAGGGATTAATTTACTATTAGTAAATTTTAGGACATTACACTAACATCTAAACATGAAGCTCGATGAAGTAGGAAAAGAGAGGAAGCTTATTCTCCATGAATTAGAGGAAATCAAGAATGACACACACGAAATGCGCGAATTTATAAGGAGAAAACTAAATTGTTCAGTGATCACAACCTTTCTAGGAAATCTTTTCATGTTGGTCAGAAAGTACTTTTGTCCCAATCACGTTTTAAAATTTTTGTAGGTAGCCTAAGATTGAGGTGTAGAAGATCGTATGTGAAGGTTGCGGTGTATGATCACGGTGTGGTGGAGATTCAATGTTTGGAGATTAGTAATATCTTTAAATTGAATGGCCACATTTTGAAGATCTTCTTTGAAGGCTTCCCTAGTCATGATATGGAAGGTGAATTACAACTTTTATAGTCATCCAGTTAAAAACAACATTTAATTGTGTTAAATCATTGTGCTTATAAAGTTGGAGTCTCTAGTGATATCAAGTCAAAGAACTAAATGATATAACTATCATGAAAAGCACTTAAGACATTGACCATGTAACGTTCTCATGGCCGGTCGGTCCAGCATCTTTTCCAAACAAATATCCATAATCTTGATCCGTACCCCACATTATCATTACATGACTACCAATTAAGACTCATACTAGTCTTAGTTTATTATTGTTCTTACAATAATAACTGACTTGAGACGTTTAAAATAATACAATTATTATTCATGGATATTATCATAAAAGAAACATGCATTTACTTATATTAATTAAACAATGTTTACAGAATTGGCATAGGGCATATTCCCTAACATCTCTAACTCAATTAAGGCGATACCTAGCCAGAAACCCTAATTAAGCCCCATTAATCTGCTTGACTTAACTAGAGCCATTAGCCGCTTCTTCTATCTCTTGATAGACACTATCGTGTATCAAATATCGATGTAAAACAAATAATAAAAACGCAGTGAGGATTTAAAACTTTTTGATGATAAATACGATATACAATACCAAATCAAATCAGAATAATCCTCGGTTAAACAAAGCCTCCTATCCCTTATGATATTACAAAATTGTAATTCAATACAAATATATATGACAAGGGAGATTCATTACATCGAAGAGAAGATCAAGAATCCTGAATCTTCTCTATCCCATAGGCATAATGCTTGTTGGTTTTCTAGAAATTTTAATTTGGGGTGAGCGTTTCAACATGCTCAGTAAGTAGGGATTTACATAGCTATCAATAGTCCATATTATAATCAAGAACATTATGCACTAACAATATGTACCAATGTTAACTAACAAGAATATGGAAATTATATAATTCGATAAATAGTTGATGCAAGTCCAACTGTCAATGACTATTACAATGCGATTCCCATTTTATTTATAAAACTAGGGTTGATTGCCCATTGACACGATTAATGCAATTACTAAACCAATCGATTGGTCAAAGTTCTATCTAGCTGATCCTTTGATGCCAAATGGTTCTATCCGAGATCCTCTAGTTAGTATGTAATCCATGCAACCTATCTAAATGAGTAGGAAGTTAAATATAGTCAGAGAGATCAACCCAACATCCTATATAACCTAGTCTTAGTCTCAGGAACTTACTCTCGTGAATCACAAACACCATTTCTCATTTATTAAAACCTTCACGATGTACATATTCAGTAAACTACATGAAATATATATACTAGGATAGCCAGACAACATTGATAAATAAGCGAATCCATATTTACCTTGGTTTAGATTTACGTTCCAATTTCCTTAATCTTTTTGGGTCAATCATGCTTTCCCAGGGATCCAACACATATCGCAAACCATTTTTGACTAAAATAGGTCTAATACCTTATGTTTAGAATCCCAAATTCAGTCCCTAAGTCCCCCAAAAACTATAATCAAACTTTGCTTATTTGTTGTTTTCTGGGGTAAGAGCGCACTTCTTAACAAAATGGGGTCCACTTCTTAACAAAATGGGGTGCACTCCATCAACTGGTTTCATCCTAATTGATGAAGGGAGCACTCCTCTGCTTAATGGAGCGTACTCCACCCTGCACATCCTCGACAGTGAATAGGGCCACAGTCACTATTCCATTACCAAATCCATACAACAATAGCAAACATTCCCAAAACTTATCAGGGAGGACCTTTAGTGAGGTGACAAGCCATTTTCTCTAGATTTCGATAACAACAATTCATAGAGAACTCATTAGCCATCAATGATTAAACTTCAAAAACTCAAAAACCAAACTTACTAACATGACGATCTCTAGATTTCAAGTTGTTTAAGCTTCTCAATTCACGTTGAGTGAACCCCAGGTTTGATCCCCTCCAGATCAAACCCTCAGCTGCTTTTCTCTCTTACTTATCCAAAAATGGAATTGAAACTGAGGATAAACTTGATGCTTTTGGATTTATATATATGGATTCTCCTCGTGATATGCATCATGCTATCTTGAGGCTGATCAAGTGATTGATGTGTTAAAATGACAAATCTTAAAGTGACACACTCTTTGACACTATCAACACTTATGCTCGTCTCAAGGCTGATCAAACAATCCATATAATTTAAACGAAAATTATATTTTTATTATATATATATTTATATATAAATTATATACAAATATATTTACACTTTGCGTATTTTCTCACTAACAAATTTACCAGAAGTGCCTACGAGTGTTTTCAGGTATTCCTATTCATTTTATGACCCCCTTGTCACACTTGATGTACTAGCTATTTAGTGTTTATTTTTTTCCAATTATAGGCTTATATATAAATTTCACTTTATACTACAACCTATAAAATTCATTAAACATTCCAAAAAAACATAATTCATCATATAAACCTACACCCATGCTAACCGAGATACATCAGACTTAACCACAAACCTAACTTAGATTAATTATGATTTAGATTAACACTAATCACCAACTTAAGATAACAGGTCATTAAAGATGAGCTATTGTACTCTAGATGCCATAAATTTATTATCCTCTCTCATTATATGCATTTGTATTGTGGCATTAGTTGTCGTTTAAATGGTGTTCATTGACTCAAATCACGGGCTATGTCATTTCATGGTTTTTCAATGTTTTAATAGAAAACCATGCCATTAGGTGAATGACTTATGGCATTGTAAATCAAATTTTTTGTGTTTATTTGAGCTATTTTGTTATGGATTCCTTATTGTTGCACTTATTAAGTTGTGAAAGCAATTCTTGTATCTAGGACCATTATAGAGATGGCCCACAACACATGAGGTCACTAGATTATTAGGGATGTTGGTATCTCACCATTAACTTATGTGACACATGAGGTATGGGTCCTGAGTTTGTTGACTAGTATTTTATATATATATATATATATATATCTATAAGGGCATTGTAATGATGTGAAGGCATCTAAAAAAACTAAATACGCCCTACATAGTGGAACATAATTGACGTGATATAATTTCATAGTCAACCGACCCTAGATCATTATTGCTTCACCGAACATTTGTTTCACATTGTTTAATCCAAGTATCTTATAGCATGATTTCTTGTTTAAGATTTTTTCGCTATTATTATGCTTTCAGATACTTAATATATATATATGGAAATGTGGATAAATGACTCTCAGTATTCATTTCTACATTACTATACTCACCATCCCTTTTATTACAGTAGGTGAAGATACTTCAAGCAGCAAACCAGGGAAGAAGAGGATCGACGAGTAGCTTTGAGCCATCGACAGATAGTTCATGCTACTTTTGTGAGTGATCATTTTTTGTATCTAATACTTACATTTTTTGTGTAACCTTGGGTTGCAAATTGAGTTAAAAGACTAGAATTCCCTACCGTTCCATGTATCGTTGGTAGGTTTATATGATCGTTTATTTGCCTAGTTTCCACAGTAGGTGTTTTATTAATGCTTCTGCTAATTTTATTATGTTTTCCGCTGATAATTAAGGTAATGATAAAGATCTCTTAATCAACACTGATAATACTAAAATGAATAGTAACTCAATTGATTCTGTGAAACGAGGTGAATAAAATGTAAAGGCTGACTAATACGTTGTTAAGTCTTATGTAGCATGGGTTTGGGCTTAATGAAGGGATTAGGGCAGATGATACTCGGTTTAAGAAATCTAGCTATAATAGTTAGGACTTATGCTCAAGCTTAATTGGCAGGTGGCACACTTTTCCAAAGACAAGATGATAGGGTGACATCCCAATTGGTGTTTTATACATTGTTCAGTAGGCCTAAACCACATCTTCAAGAAGTGCACTCCATTCATTCGATGAGGGATTCACCATCGTTTCTAAGATAGATTTGATTTCTATATCGGAGACCTCAGCTTGGCCACTTATTTGGAGATGATATGCCATAGATGTTCTATGTGTGACGACGTACTTTCTTACATGGCTTTAAACCATACGGTTGTAGAATTGAGTGCCTCTATCACTAATAAAGGCACGATGGGTACAAAATGTAGTAAAAATCCTCGATTTGAGGAAATTGCAAACCAATTTAGAATCATTAGTGTGAGGAAATCACAAACCACTTTCTTAGAAGGGATTCATCATGTTTTCTAAGATAGATTTGATTTCCAATTAGTCACGCGGTACGTAAAAATAATATTTTAAATTGACGATTTTCAGTTAGTAACGCTTGGGTCCCATTTAGAATACTTAATTCCAATTTAAAACCTAAAAATCCTTAATTAGGTCGCTAATCAAGATTATAAATTTTTTGGATTTCACATTCATTTTCTTCTCTTTTCCATCCATTTCTTAACATATTCCAATTATAACCTGAAATCACAAAAACAAGAGAAAACCCAGTGTAATTAACATTTTACATCTAAAATCACCTTAAAGATACTACAAAATACTGTCTAATTATTAACTTATTAGGCCATAATCGACATTAGTATGAAAAATGTCAAGATCGAGTGACTCTTAGTCTGAAAGACATAACACCAAATAACTTGGTCGAAGCAAAATCTCTTGGAATACGGGTCATCCCATACATAGTACTTAGCTTCACTCTTAACTTTAATCTTTTGAACTTTTGTAAGATGAGGGAAAATACTCTAGAAGTAATATAGTTAACCAAATCAGCGTAGCAGAGGAGATCTTCCATAACTGCATATATATACTTATCAAGAAAATCATCTTTAAGAGGGACTGGATGATCACCATTGATGAGTCATTAATTATGCACTTTCGTATATGTGTTTAGTTATGTAGATCGAGTCCAAAACGTATTTTATGGTTTTATATGTTTACTTTGGAGATTTACCAGGTATTTGAGTATTTGTGCATGAATTAGATAAATTCGGGAAAGAAGTCAAAGTTCAGTTAAAAACTAGCAAGCTTGACGCCTCCAACGTGAACTGATTACGCCATGGAAAAGCCATGACTCTAAGTATAGCGTCAAGGCAGAATAAGGAACGACGCCAGAAATGAACAAAAAACGTCAACTTTACAACATACGATGTCACCCACAGTGCCAAGTTCAAAAATAGAAATACCAGACCAACTTGCTGTTTAAGACTTATTATATTGTGCCATGACATGAATTGGCATCGTTCCCACATAATGGCAGCAACGCTAACGACGCTAGATTCGTAGAATAAAAGTTTTGCAATTTTTAGAAGGTTTTTATTTCCCAGGCTTTCCTATTCTTGTACCTAGGCTCACCTAAATAAAGGTGGGACCTCTATGGATGAACACACATTGTATTCATAATGATTTAGGAGTAGAGAAAAGTAGAGTATCCATGTACTGCTAGATTTTTTAATACCTAGGTTGGGGATGAAGCTCTCTAGCCATTAATTAGTTTTTTTTTCTATGTCTTGTTGAGATTTTCTATAATAGTCATATTTTGATTTAGTTCTTTACCTATATGTTATAATTTTTTATGATTTCTCAATGGTAGTTTAGAGTTTGTATATTCATTGCAAATCTCTAGGTGTAAACCTATTGGCACGCTATCAATAAGGTGGAGTTTGTGATACCAACCAGGTATAGAAGTGGCAATCACTCAGTGTAGGAGACCTGACACACCTATTATTCTAAGTGAGTAACATCGAGAACTACTTAAAAATTTTAAGAGCATTTGCCCACAATTATATATGGATCAATGTTCCTACGGAGTGCTAAGTGCTGCTCACGTGCTAAATCTTGATAGTGGTTGCCTAAGGTTTTATGGTGGAGTAAGATTGCTAGCATCACACATGATTTCAAATGGAAGCTCCCAGTTGAGAGCATGAATAACTGAACTGCTAGTAAGTCAGTCATGGTAAAAATCCGCATGTCCTAGGAAAGATCTTGTCTTCCATACATTCATTGGGTAGTTTAGTTTCTTGATAACATCAATTTTGGCTTGATCTACCTCTACACCCATGGCTGAGACAATATGTCCCAAGATGAGGCCCTGGTCCACCATAAATGACACTTTTCATAATTCAAGAGTTGGTTATTCTTAATGCACATGCTACACACTTGAGTAAAATTCATGAGACATCTATCAAATGAATCACCATAAATGGTAAAGTCATCCATAAAGACCTCTATGAAATGCTCAATAAGATCTAAAAAGATACTCACCTTGCACCTTTTAAATGTGTTAGTGCATTGCATAACTCAAAAGGCATTCAACAATAGGCAAATGTGGTAAATGGACAAGTTAACTTTGTCTTTTCCTCGTCCTTGGGTACTATCGATATCAAGGGAAAACCAGAGTAATCGTTGAAACAACAGTAATGAGAACAACCGACTAATCTCTTCAACATCTGATCGATGAACGGAAGAGGAAACTTATCCTTTTTGGCGAAATCATTTAGCTTCCTATTGTCAATACATACCCACCATCTATTCAAAATGTAGGTTGGAACCAACTCAGCATGTGAATTGGTGACTATTGTGACTCTTATTTTCTTGGGAACAACCTGAACCAGACTTACCTATTTGCTAACAAAGATGGGGTAGATCATGTAGCCATCAAAGAGCTTTGAGATCCCCTTCTTTATGACCTCCATCATAGGTGGATTAAGCCTCCTCTGGGCTTCTTTTGTAGGTTTTATCTTTTTTCCATATGTATACGATGCATGCAAGTGGAAGAGCTTAAACCTTTGATATTTGCTATGCTCTATCCAATAGCCGATTTAAACTCTCTAAGTACATGAAAGAGCCTTTCATCCTCCAAATGTGTAAGTTTTGTTGGAATGATCACATGTAGTGTGTCATTCTTGCACAAAAATACATGCTTTAAATGCTCATATAGTGGTTTCAACTCAAGTGTGTGAGCTTTACTCAAGGAAGGTAGAGGTTTGGAGTCAATAGTGAGCAAATCTAAGTAATAAACATGATGGGCAGGGTATGGAATGAATCCAACTCATAAATAATATCCTCGACAATAGTATTGTGGGTTAAAACATTAAGGAGAATATGAGTAATGTAAAGATAGCTCTCTAACACTACTCACATTCCATCCTCACCACTTGTGAGTAAAGCCTGCTCAACGAGTTGGTCTACATAGTCCATGGTACAGACTACAAAAGACCCATAACTAGGATATCATGTCACATTATAGATGTTAAACTTGATGACTTCACCATCAAACTCCATGGTAAGAGATCCATCATCCTTATATATCTTCGTCTTCGGCATTTTCAAGAATGGGTGACTAAGTAGCACCAATAAGCTTTAGGGAATGTTTCCTCTTTTAACTTTTTCATTGCCTTCTAGTTTTCTTTATTGGTGTAAAGTCCCTTAAACTTTGCATACCTAGGTACTTGCTTCATAGTGTCGATGAGTAGAATATTAATTTCTACTCATTGAAAGGTCTCAAGAATTTCTTTCTCTTCCTCAATTTTCTTATCTTGAATAAGTCCTTGTAGAAAATAAGGTTTGACCTTAAATGCAAGAGGTTTTTCCTTTAGAGTAGTTACCATTTGTTTAGGGGTAGATGGAGAAGCTTCTAACTCATATTCTTTTTTAATTTATCTGGTCCTTTGTAATAGATAGCCCATTGTTCATTTATGGGTCCCTCTAACTCTTTGCCTTTTTTGAGTGTAATAGCATTAGCATACGCATTCAAATTCAGGTAAGGTTGCGAAGGCAACTTCCCCCTCTCGATGAGGCTTCTCGATTGTTGTGCTGTTTGGCCCATTGGAACCTTACGTTTGTGGACCGTCGCATTGGTATCACTGATTGAATTTTTGGTGTTAGCTTTGAATTGGCCAACTTCTCTAGCAAATTGGCTCTGTTGAGCCGTTGGAGACTTTACCATATCCTCTAGTGAGGAATGATCAGAGACAGGGTCTGACAAATGTTATCCTTTTAGAATAAAAGATGTGTAATTCTGATTTTGAGGCTCTTAACTAAAGTTCAGGTTATTCGTCGCCGTTGCATGATTGTAGGTATTCCCAAATGGAAGTCTAGGTGGTAACTAGAACTAGTTAACTAGGGATTGGTATGACGATTGTCCTCAAAGAGAGTAGGACATTCATTAGTCGCATGATTTGTTGCTATACAAATGCCAGAAGCTTTGACTTGTGCTTTGTAAAAATTAAGATGATACTCCATGATATAGGTCAATCGATCAATCTTCTTATCTGGGAAGCCAAAACTAGATCTAACTGAAATGTTTCGACGCACATTTTCATCTATGTCACCATATAGATGGGAGTGTTGTGTAATGTCCTTATAAAGTCGCTTCATTCGGGTTGGAGTTTTGTCATGAATGTGACCTCCGTAAGAACTATCAATCATACACGGCTCTATGAGAGTCATGCTGACATATGAAAAACAAACAATTATTCTTTTAATTTAGCCATGTTATAAAAAATTGCTGATCAATAACGATCTTGATAATTGCCAAATGACTCACCATGATTCATCTTAATGCTTCATATTTCCTTGATGATTTTTGCAACTATATCCCAAGGAAAGTACTCTTCTTAAATACTTGTAAATCATATCCATGCAACCAAGGTGAAGATAGAAAAATCATTGCTTAGATTTTTCTTTTAGAATGGAAAGATCGAAGCTTAACTGACTTCTCTTTCATATAAGGAGGTTTCATAGATTGGCAATTAGTTTGAAATTCCTTCAGAATTGCCACCGGGTTTTGGTTCTCCATGCCATGGATAGTGGGAATGAGAAGAATAAAGGCGAGCTTGAGCTTGAAAGCTCCTCCATTCAAGGGGTAGTTAATGCTCATAGGCTGTTACACAAGAAGATTTTGGAGATCTTCATTAATGTGCCTCATTGTGATCTGTCGCTCATCACTAGCACGACGATCATTGTTTGCCTATTCAGCCTTTTAAATTCCCACTCAACTAAAGACGAAAAGAAAGGGAGCTAAAACTCACCAAAGTGTGGTTGGAGTATTGGATCTCCTTGATCTTATGTCTCAGAATTCTATCGCCAATAATCATTCCATAATAAGGAAAACAACAAGCATCTATGAGATTTACTCGCAAGCAACAATTATGGCACATCTATCAAATCTGATCAGTAAGATGGGACACCAAGATCCATAAGTAGCATAACAACCCATGAATTAAAAAGGCATGGTGGTTAGCCAGATGGACATACAATATGGAATGCTACATGAAGACATCAACTTCATGAACAGCTAGGGCTACGAAAACAACTTCAGGCCGAGAGGAGTGGCTCCTTAATAATTTTATCAAGGTTACAAAACTTTTCATATGGAAATCATGATATTGAACTAAAGTTGCACCAGGCTTCGAGCAACAAGTCCAATAGGGGAAGCTAGGGTAGAGCCAAGAGATGACTTCATTGAAGTTTATGGAGAAGTACTTTCAGTTCATGGAAGTGAGAGATAGGGAGTGCCATGAGAAGTAGGAACGAGAGTTAGAAGGAATAAAGAACGACATGAAGAGGATAGATAATGACTAGTCACAATTAATAAAGAAATTAGAGATGCAAATTTGTTAACTTGATATTACCTTGAACTGAAGGAAGGAAGGACAATTTCCTAGGAACATCGTCACCAATCCCAAGGAGAACGTCAGTGTCATTCACATGATGAACACTATGGCAACAAAAGAGCCAAGAAAAGACTAAGTAATGTAAGAGCATGAAGACATGCATGAGCACAGAACGAAAGTAAGGGAAGATGAACTTGATGGTTTCAAGAAACAAATAACCAATGCCTTAAAGAAAAAGAAGAGCAAGCAACAATAGAAGGCAAAGAAAAAAAGATAAAGGACCTCTTGAAACAGACCCACAGGGCGATGAAATCAAGTTGGTTTTGAAGAAACCAGAACCAAAGCTCAAGTTCATCTTAAAGCTTGAACCTATCGAAAGGAGAGATCCTGGAGATATAAACATACTGATAAACCTTGATGGGTACCAGTTATGAAATGTCTTATATGATAAGGGTGCCTTGTTCAATGTCATGCCACTAATTGACATTATTCATGTAGACTTGAAGATTGATTGTCCGGATATGAAGAATTTGCAAGTCGCAGACTATAACTTGACACCTATTATTGGAAGAGTTTTGAATGTGCATGTGAAAGTAGGTATATTCACATTCATCATGGATCTCGAGGTCATGAACTACAACATAGACGATGATATATCTATGATAGTAGGGCAACCATTCTTGAACACACCTAAAGCAAATTTGTAGATAAGAGAGAGGAAGATCACGATGAGTATTGATGAAAGCGATGATCCTGAAAAGATTTTCTTTCTCGACGGTTAAGAAGTACATCCGCACATGAACGATATCCTAATATCTAATTTACAGATGGAGGTTCTCGACTAAGAATCAAACTAAACGAATGAAAAGGCATTAGGCTAATGACAACAAACTAAGCGCTACTGGGAGGAAGCCTAGGTTTTAAAATTTTAAGTTTTAAATTTTAAGTTTTTGAATTTTAGTTAGTAGTTAGTTATTTTGTTTAAGAATTACAATCCATAAGTTTTAGTTCTTACTTTCAAAAATTTGTGTAGAATGTGCTGGAAAGGCCTTTCACCAGGTGATGATTCATTGGAATAGAAATATGTCGTGAATCCAATAACAGAGCAAAAAAGAGCGAATGAGTTCAAAGTGGTGAAGGTAAGCTGCATGAGCAAGTTGAAAAGTAAAATTTATTAATTTTTATATTTTCATGGATTTTATGCAGTCATGAAACCTTGTGTGAGTTATACACAAAGTCAGAGGAGCGTCAGAGGAGAGTTAGCAATTGAAAACGCCCCATCAACTGGGTTCATCCCAATTGATGAGGGGAGCACTTCTCTGCTCAATTGAATGCACTCCACCCTGCACTGCCTCAATAGTAAACATGACAACAACCACTATTCCATTACCAAATCCATAAAAAAATAGTAAACACTCCCAAAATTCTTCAGGGAAGACCTCTAGTGAGGCAACAAACCATTTCCAGTCATCAATAACAACAATTCACAGATAACTCATCACCCATCATCGAATCGAACTTCAAAAACTCAAAAACCTGACTTACCAACGTGATGATCTCTGGATTTCAAGTTGTTTAAGCTCCTTAATTCACGTTAAATCAACCCCTGGTTGATACCCTCCAGATCAAACACTTAGTTGCACTCTTCTCTCACTTCTTGAAAAATCAAATTGAAACTAAGGATAAACTTGATGATTTTGTATTTATATATATAGATTTTCCTTAAGATACGTATCACGCTATCTTGAGGCTGGTCAAGTGATTGATGTGTTAAAATGATACTCCTTAAAGTGACACATTCTTCGACACATCAACAATTACACTTATCTCGAGGTTGATCAAACAATCCATATAATTTAAACTAAACTTATAGTTTTATTATATATATTTAAATATCAATTATATACTAAAATATTTACACTTTGCGTACTTTCTCACCAATAAATTTACAGGACATGCCTACAATTGTTCTCAGGTGTGGCCATTCATTTCATGACCTCCTCATTGCATGTACCAGCTATTTATTGTTTATTTATTTATTTTCTTATTATAGGCTTATATAAAAATGCCATTTTATACTACAATCTATAAAATTCATTAAATATCTCAAATAAACATAAAACATCATAAAAATCAATGCACACGCTAATCAAGATACACCAGACTTAAAAATAAACGTAAGTCGGGTTAATTAAGATTTAGATTAACACTAATCACCAACTTAATTTAATGGGTCATTACTGATGAGCTATTAACTCTAGATGCCATAACTTTGTTGTCCTCTCTCATTATATGAGTTTGTTATCATGGCATTGGTTGTTGTTTAAATGGTGTTCATTGACTTTAAATCATGGGCTATGTCATTTCATGGTTGTTCAATGTTTTAATAGAAAAACATGCTATTAGGTGAAAGACTGTGGTGTTGTAAATCGAATTCCTTTGTGTTCATTTGAGCTATTTCGTTATGGATTCCTTATTATGTCACTTATTGAGTTGTAAAAATAGTTCTTATATCTAAGACCATTATAGAGATGGCTTGTAGTGCACAAGGTCATTAGATTTTTGGGGATGTCGGGATCTCACCACTTGCTTATGTGACACAAGGGGTATGGGACTTGAGGTTTTCAAAAAGTATTTATACATATCTATAAGGGCATTATAATGATGTAAAGGCATCTAAAAACTGATTACACCATACATAGTGGAACAGAGTTGAAGTGATATAATTTCATACTTAAGCGACCTTAGATCATTACTACTTAGCCGAGTGTTAGTTTCACATTATTTAACCAAAGTATCTTATAATTTGATTTCTTGTTTTAGCTTATTTTCTATTATTAAGCTTTCGGATAATTGTTGTATATTTTGAAATGTGGTTAAATGTCTCTCAATATTATTTTCTACATTACTATACTTACCACATTTTTTATTACAGTAGGTGCAGATACTTTGAGTAGTTGATCAGGGAAGGAAAGGATAGATGGATAGTTCATGCTACTTTTGTGAGTGATCATTTTTTGTGCCTATTATTTACATCTTTTGTATAAACTTGTGTTATATATTGAGTTGAGAGACTAGAATTCCTTACTGTTTCATGTATTGCTTTGGTGGGTTTATACGATTATCTGTTTGCTTGGTTTCCACAGTTGGTGTTCTATCGATGCTTCTGTAATTTTACTATATCTTTAATTGATAATTTAGGTAATGTTAAAGACCTCTTAACTAACTATGATAATACTGAAATGAATAGTAACTATGTTGATTTTGTAAAATTGAGGTGAATAAAATGTAAAGCCTGACTAATACGTTGTTAAGTTTTACGTGTCATGGGTTAAGGCTTAATGACGGGATTAGGTAGAGCAATACTCAATTTATGAAATCGGGCCTTCACAATTAGATCACCTAATATGACTTGTGCTCAAGCTCAATCGGTAGGACACGCGCTTTTCCAAAAACAAGATGGTAGGGTGACATCCCTATTAACATTTTATACATTGTATGGTAGGCCTAAATTGTATCTTCAAGAAGCGCACTCCAATCCTTCGGAGTGGGATTCATTGTATTTTCTAAGATAGATTTGATTTCCATATTGGAGAGCTTAGCTTGGCTACTCATTTGGAGATGATATGCCATAAATGTTCTATAAGTGACGTTGCATTTTCTTAGAATGCTTTCAAACATAAAATTGTAGAATTGAGTGCCTCTATCACTGATAAAGGCATGAGGGATACCAAATGCAGTAAAAATCCTCGATTTAAGGAAACCATAAACAACTTTAGAATCATTAGTGTGAGTGGATTCCATACACTTGGACACGTAATCCACTAATAAGAGTATGTAAACATTACCAAATGACACTGGAAATGGTCCCATGACATCAAATACCCCACACGTCGAATATCTCATAGATGTGGATCCCGGTAAGTGGCATTTGGTCTTGATGACCAAGGTTAGCGATTTCCTGACAGTTTGGGTAAGTCTTGGTGAATATGTATGAATCATGAAAAATAGTAGGCCAATAAAACCCACTTGCAAGAACTTTCCTAACTGTTTTAATGGGAACGAAATGGTCATGACATGTGTCGAGCGTGTATAATAAGTTTCTCATATATCCTTACTATTTTTAGTAGTAATAAGTGATATCATCTCCATAGAGATTCAATAAACTTCTTTAGGAAAAGTTTTCCAAGGGTTTTATTATTTTTTTACTTTAATTTAATTAAAAGAGGAATAAAAAAACCACTTAATAAAACTATAATACCTAATTAAAATAATTAGGCTAACTTAATTAACACAATTCAACAACAACAACAACAACAACATAGCCTCAGTCCCAAAATAAAAAATAAACATCTAAACAAACATCTAAACAAACATCTAAACAAACATCCAGAACAATGAAATATTAATCCATCTTGTATCCAAATATATTACTTGAATCATTGTCATAAGCATATACTTTAATCTCTTTATAAAGAATTTTATACCATTAGTCTCAAATCATAAGTAAGTAGATAGTCCTTAGCAAACCATTGGTTCTACTTATACTAATGGAAAAGGAACATTCTTATTTTATTAGATATATCATTCGAAAGCTCAAAGTAATTAATTTAGGCAAAAAAAACATTAAGTTCCATGAAAACATCGAACTACTAAGCCTGATTTCTTCAAAAAACCACTATAATAACAAACTTAATCTCAACCCACCTAGGACATCTAAATGGTAAAAGTCATATTTAAACAATCCTAGTTAATACTTTAGACTAGATATTGAATCTAAATATCACAATACACATTCTAGGCTATGCATGCAATTCAAAGCTTCATGATTATAATCCGCAAATAATAATCTATTAAATTAGTGAATCAAAGAATATAATTGGTTTAAAGCATTACGTACAAATAAATCTTCATTATGACTACATCACAAAACAGATCAAGTTCATGTTTGAAATTTTGTTTAGATTAATAAACTACTCACTCATATTCACAATAAAAATAACAATAAGGTAAATAAAAGACATAAATAAATACTTTCGACTAAATACTTTGAATCTTCTAATCATTTCCAAAAGCAATGAATAATAAATCTAAACTAAATGAAACTAGTAAATATCGTTCTAAGATTAATGAAATATTGATTTAAGGTACTCAAGCGCAGTTTATTTCGGATCCCTAAGATCATATATTCTAAGTAGTAAATATCCCAAACTAACTTAAATTCTTTGTAGTTATCTAATACTCTCAAAATTGACTCCAACGATTGCTGCCAATTCCACTTAAAACATGAATTGCTGGGCAAATAGGTGGTAATGTGTCTTGGGGCTTCATCGATTTGTCTGGCGATTTGCATACAAACTGTGAATCGCAACCAAATCGTTAGTAGTGATTTTTGGTTTATTCTTGATTCGATGTTGATTCGTTGAGCATATATTCTACTTGATTAAATCATTCATTTTCTTCCTTTTTTCATCCAATTCTTCGCATATTCCAATTATAACCTGAAATCACAAAAACATGAGAAAACTGAGTGTAATATAGCTTTTTACATCCAAAGTTAACCTAAAATATACTCAAAACATTGCCTAACTATTGACTTATCAAATACCCCTTAACTTAATATTTTGTTGCCTCAAGCAAATGAATACTCTCAATTATATTCTATTTTCACCCCTCGTTCTGATTTCATAATTACTTGTTCTTATTCTTAAACAAAAGTTATTATTAAATAGAAATATATTACCCTTATAAGAAATATAATTTCGATAGAATAGAAAGATTTAAAGAACAATCCCTTATTTGAAAACTCTACTTCTATTCATACAATACATATCATAATTTAAAGTTCAATCAATTACCAAAGCGAAACCACTATATAAATTTTCTCAATCTCCATTGACAAGCATCAAGCTTACGATGACTAATATAGAATCTCAAGATACAAAAATACTAAATCGACCTCATTTTAGAACAATATTTAAAATGCCACCATAATCGAAGTCGATAGGAATCTTTAATCACTAATAGTTATAATCATTATTTTCAATTATTGGAATGTTGGAATAAAAAAGATGCTTCACTTAACTAAGCTATAAGCACTCGAGCTAAATCTCTTATTTGAAGAGTTTTCATAAACATCCCTCCATATTTTTCTACGTCTCTCTTATTTTTTTTCTTTCTTTTATATATTTTTTCTTTTTATTATATTTCTACAGTTCTCTACTCCATTTCCTTTGGAATCTGTTATTTTTTATAGGAATTCTTTTTCAAATTTTTCCTTCCACTAAACTCCCTGCTCGATTTATTTTTGAATTCGTAGGTCTCTTCTTCTTCTCCTTTAAAAACTCTAGTTAGCTCTTCTAACTTTTATTATAGTTAAGGAAGCATTCCTTCCAACTAAGTAAAGTTTGAAAGGTCGCTTTCCTATTTTTTCTCTTAATTGTCGCATAAAATCTTTTCATAATATATAAATAAAATACTTGACTAATAATCTTTGTATAATAAGACTCTTAGAAATCTATCTTGTTTATCTTGCACTTTTGTTTCGATAGTGTACCCATTATAATGTCTAACGTACAACAATCAATCCCATCTAAACTCTTCTAATGTTTGTAGAATCTAGGTTAAGTCAAATAGGGTATAACAATTCCTTTTTATCATAAACTTTCTAATTTCATGGTTAATAAATATATTATTTCTATTTAAATCTAAATTATATTCAATTCGTATTTTAAATAAAGTAGAATGATGAAATACTACCCGTATCTTAAAAAATTTGAAAATTCTCAGTTAATTTTGAATAATGAATAAATAGATTGTACCACTCGAGTCTTCCATACTTCGCTTCATTATACTACACGTCATCTAAATACCCTAAAACTTTACCTTGTCCTTAAGATTTTAAAATTAAGTCGGATTTCCAACAAAACAAATATACCCCATCAAGCATAAACAAACTAAATATAAAAAAATAAAAAATAATGAAAAAATATCACGAGAATGAATTTTCTAATAAAAGAAAACATGACAAGTATAGAAATTTTCCAAGCATCATAATAATGTCTCATAAACACATCAAACATAATATAAACTATAGAAGTATCAAGTATCACATGACATCACATATAACATCATATCATATTACAAAATAATACCTCACCCTATTTCACTTAAAGATAAACAAAATAGACAAGAATGTAGATCAAAACCGTCATCCCGAAGTCACATCATCACCACCATCTCTGTGATGCTATCGAAATTGGTATCTCGCTATAGAATCATAGAGTCTGTAGTCCACTCCCACCATCGGAGTTCTTTATGAAAAGACTCCCTTATTCGCTAATTTCGATTGGGTATGGTATTAGACATTTAGCTCCTCTGTGTCGCATTCTCCTTTCTATTTGTCTCTCGAACGTATGCAAGTTCCTTGCAATTTCATGCTGGTTTTGAAACATAAACTATTGATTTCTTAAAGTTCTCATTTGGTTTCGCTGGATCGACCCCATCATGGCCATCTTTATGTCTTTAGCATGCTTGCCAGTGAAATTTTCAGTAAGTGATTCTGAACTCTGGTTCATCTTCTCATTATATGCATTAGACTGCATCTCTTCCAAAACTTGTCTATTTTCTCATCGCATTCTTTTTCTCTTTGTAGTATCTCTTCTAAGTATGTCATTTATCTCTCACTCATCCTCTATATATATCATGCCACTTGTTTAGTGCTTTCTATGTATTCATTAGTGATGGTCCTGTCAAGGTTAATATTCAACCCAAGACCTATCATAGGAACTTGTTTTTCTTTGCAAAATTATGTAATCATCAAGGGAAAAAGGTAACCCTTCATTATTTTTTGTAGTCATGGAATTCCTAATCAAATGATAGATGATATTGCCAACTTCAATGTAACCTATCCCTTAAACTATGTGATATAACAATGCCGCCTTGTAGCTTACAACCTTATAGTACTACGAACTCGGCTGCAGGCTCGCATTAATGAAATAGTTCTATGCTTTAGTGGTTTTTCTAAAATATTTAATCTGAAGGTGCTTTGAATACCCATCCTTATCCATGATAAATCCATCACCCTGAATTGCTTCGAAACCATTCCTTATGGTTTCATGTTGAAATCCACGTATGAATCCATATTCAGGTTTTGGGTTTTCATTATTTTCTCTCCTACTAAATTTCGGTAAACTATAGTACCGGTTTATTCTTTTAGGTAAATAATCTACTGGATTTCCTCGGACCATAGCTACCATTTTATTATCACTCTCATGCCCTTTTGCATAAATCTCTTAGAGTAAAATCTCAGAACCCATCTCTTTATGAATCCTTGAGTCATTACTGAAATTATAATACCTAGTCAACAATCCCCAGTTTCTCTCCCTTATTATATTCAAAATCCTATGCCTATACTTAATCTCATTATTCACATTGAAGCACCTCTCTAGAATTATTTTCCTATTCTTACTCGCTCTTCATCCTAGCTAGAACTTTTGCATTAATTAAATTATTTGCCAAAAAATGAATTCATGGAATCTTCTCAACTTCTTCCTCTTCCTCTGAATCATCACTAAAATTCAAAGGTGGAGAAGGTTCTCTTGGTGTTATTTCTCTTGGATTATTTACTGAAATCCCTATAGGCTTAATACGTATGGGTGGAACTTTGGATTTTGTTTTTGTTTTTGTTTTATCTACTAAGGTTTCCTTTACCCTCTTATCTCTTGAAGTGCTACAGTTTCAACTTTTAGTCATTTCTTCGAAATCAAAAGTCACAAGTCTGAATAATAAAATAAGCCTATAGATCATAAAAAATTGTTCGTCAGAAATAACTTGGTAGTATTCAAAAATCTATTTAAAAAGGAGAAATTCATTTGAAAAGCTAGCTTGAAAATTAATAAGAAACTTAAGTAAAAATGACATCGAAGTTTTAACTTAATTATAAACTTAAAATCAATTTTATAAATAATATAACACAATTATGCGATAAATTCTAGTCTTATCTATAACAAAATAAATCCATAAACTCATTTATAATTCAATTTCAAACCAATTGCTAACACATATCTTTATAATTGACAAAAATATCAAAATGTCAAAAATTTGTAATTCGTAAATCAACGATCATTGTAATCGCAATGTCTAATCTATTGGAATCAATGTAATCATATATTCATGGCAACAAAATAGATTCCAATAAAACAATTTTGAAATCATTTGAGAATTTCGTAAAAACCCATCAAACCAAAAACTCATCAACTTAAAAGCTAGGTTTTATAGTGATTACCTTCTAGAGAGTGAATCCTCAAGATATAAGCTCTTGAACTCTTATAAATTGATTTTCCAAGCTCCAATTCGAAATCCCTTAAACTTTAGTTTGCTTCTACTTTATCAAAATCATACTTTGTTTTGGGTTGAACGAAACTAGAATGAGGTGAGAATCACTTAAATACAATAAAATTGAGCTTAGGAAAGTTGAATCTAGGCAAAAAGTTTGACTGTAAGGTTGAAAGGATGCAACAATTTTTGTGTGTGAAATGGTTTTTCTATTGCAATTTAGGCTTTTATTTTAAAAGCTCTAAACCATGCCCAACAATTTAGATTTTAAGTGGATTCACTGGGGAATCACTGCTTAAATCGGTAGGATTGAAGGTCGACACCTTACCGATGTGGCCAACAATTTACTTTATAAGGCTGAATCGCACTGATTCGCCAAACTCAAATTTCACCCAAATTCTTGGTTATTATCACCAATTTTGCCACGATTCCTGGTGCTATTCTAAACCACTAAGGAGTTAGTAGGCTTAATTTACCTTTTTTTTTCAAGCTTTTTTCATAATTAACATATATATCATCCATAATAACTAATGTAAAGGTACAATATATCAAGAATTTGAAAGTTTGATTAGGATATGTAAGTAACTAATAAATTTATTTGATTAAATAAATAAACAAGCAAGTAAATAATGTAAACTCGCATAAAGGCCATAGAAACAAAAATAGCTTGATCACTCCTCCTTATTTGAAAGTACTTCAGAGTTTAAATTTGGAAAATAGTTTCAATGCAGGAGTCAAAATGTGAGAGAATAAAAATGTACTATACTAATGCTGAACTCATACAAAAATTAAAACGTAAATAAACATAGAATACATGTTGCCTCTCATAGAGCATTTTTTTTACTATCGTCGGTTCGATAGAACCATTCCAAAATTTAGACTAGATCTCTAAACTTGAATATAGGATTGTCCGATCTCGCGCCATTCCATGAAATAATTGCTCGACCATTAATCATTAAAGTAATTGTTTTGTTTTACTATTTCCATGACAGCTTGAGAAGTGGCAATGAGAGGCAGTCCTAAAATTAAAGGAGGATCTTCATTAATGTAGTGCGGCATGACCAAAATGTCCGTGGGTACAATGTACTTGTCCACTTGAACTGGTACATTTGTAACCACCCCTATTGGTTGAATTAAAGTACCATCCAGTAGAGAAACTCATTCAAAAGCAAGTGCATTCAACTCCAATTGAGTGTGTAGAAAGAAATGTATATGCATGAGATTTGTATTATAACTCATATGACACTAAACTCTGAAGTACTAGGCCCATTTGATTTTTATGTGCAAATGTATACCTGTAGAATCATTAAGCTTCACAGGGCTCAAATTTGGCATTTTCTTTTTCTTATTCTTCTTGGCTTTAAAATCTCCCGGCTTGTTAATACTCATCCTATTCTCCAATTGCTTAGCTCCCCATTCTTGAATTACTTTCTTATCATTTGAATTGTCTATAACTTCTTTTTTGTTTGGAACTTCATTTTTAATTTCCACTGTTACTGTATTAATTGCATAAATTCCAACATTTAGTTCATCATAATATTTGAATTCTAAAAATTCATTATCATTAATTTCTTATCAAGTAATTCTTCATATTCACCATAATTATATTCATTGTTAAATTTGAACGTTGTAATTTTGTGTTCAAATCCCATTGACATTATTCATTCATAAATATCTAATTGATTTTTTACTGTTTTAAGAAAATGTTTTCCTAATATTATAGGTAGAGGATTAAGTAATATTGAATCTCCCATTTCCATGACATAAAAGTAAGTAGAAATACAAAGTCATCTTCTTATACTAAAATATCTTCTAATAATCCATACGGTTTAGTGGTTGTATTGTCAGTTAAAGTAAGATTAGTAGGTGTATAAGCCAATTATCCTATTTTCAATGAATCATATAGTTTAAGTGACAACACATTAATTGATGCCTCGAGATTGCACATAGCAAGTTCAATATAAGAAGTTCCCATTATAATAGGTATAACAAAATTCCTGGATCGTAACATTTCTCAAGCATTTTTTTATTATTAAGGATGACACATTTTGTCCTAAGTTTTATTTAAATTCATCTGAAAATTTATGTTTAGATCCAAGAAAATTTTTAGTGACTTCATCATAATTTGGTAATTGCATAACTAATTCCATTAAAGGTTCATTGATTTCTATTTTTTTAAATACTTTAGATATGTCTTCTTTAATTTCTTCCTTCCTAGCATCTGCTAATCGTTGTGGAACAGGAGGAATGAAATGCATATCTTCATTCAATTTATAAATATTATCATCTTTCTTTTGGTTAACTAATTCAGAAGTTTATAATGATTTTTTATAAGCTTCGACTCTAGCTAAATACCATGAGTATAAGCTTTAAGGAATAGGTGCATATTTTAATCGTTACAGCCATCCATTCTCTAGTTGGAATGATATTAGTCATCATCTCTTCTTCTTCTTCTTTTTCTTTTTCTATTATTTTGTGCAATTTCTTTTTATTTTACCTCTCTTAGGTATCTTTTATGCCGTATGTGTTTCTCTTTCATTATTACAAAATAAAGCATTAACTTGTTCTTGAGCAGTAGTTTGAGTAGATCCCTTAAGTTGATTACTTAATTTATTAATTTGTAGATTCATCTAATTTAATTAATTTCTTAATTCATTAATAGAAGTCTTTGTTTTAATTTGATTTCAAGATATTTGGTTAAATTTTTAATGAATCGTGTTCATGAAATTATGTAATATTTGTTCTAGATTTGGTTGCATAGGTTGAACCATTTGTTGAGTTTGTTGAATTGGTGTAAATTGCATTTGTGCTCTTGGTCTATAAGTAGTATAGTTTTGATTTTGTGGACCATAGCTAAGGTTTGAATTTTGTTTCCCAATGTATTAACTATTGTTATTATATTGATGCCTTGGAGGACTAAAAAATTGGTTCATAACCGTTTTAACTTCCTCTTTCTTATCTTCATGTAAAGTAGGACACATATATGTAGGATGTGTAACTTAATTACAAAATTCACTTGGTTTCATTTAGTTTGATCTATCTTTTAATAGTAACTTGACCATGCTAGATAATTTATCAAGTTTTTCGTCAAATATATTGCTTCTTTTATTATTAACTTTGTAAAGTTTCTTTCTTGATGTCTCAACCTGTTCACTATATTCCTTAGATCGTTTATCATTTTGTTAATAGCTTCTTTTACTAAAGTTGGTGTCACATCAAATAATGATCCACCACATATGGTATGCAACAGTCTTTGTTCAAAATGATTGTCCTTTGTAGAAATGTTCTAATAAAATTTTTTGTATAGATTTAAATGTTGTAGACAAGATGAAATTAATCTTTGAAATCTATCCTATAATTCATTAAAGTTTTCATCATCTTTCATTTTTATGATTGTGATATGTTTACTATAGAAACTAATTTTTCTTGCAAGCATATATTAATCTAGAAAAGCTTTTAATATTTGAGCTCATATAGTTATCGAATCTTGAGAAAGATTAAACAACTAATCTTGTGCTTGATCTTTCAATGCAAAAGGAAAAGCTTTAAGTTTGACTTGTTCTAACGTGCCTTCTTCAGGTTTCACACTATTAACTTTGCATTGGTATTCCCTTATAAATTTCTAGGGGTCTTTATTGTCTTTACCATACAAGTTAGGTGGAGCATTGATGAACTTATATCTTAGTTCATATTTAGGAAATCCCTTAGGATAGACGATACACATTGGTTCATAAGCACTGATATTTTGATTGGCTTGCCTAAAAGTTAGTTCACTATTGTCATTTTTATTATTATTAACATTATCAAAGTTATTATTGGCTTCCATTGTGGCAGCTTGGTGTTTCCTACATTTTTGTTGTATTAAATTACGTTTGACAGTCTTATATACCTCAAGATCAAATGGATGTAAAGATCCTAGGGAATTTGAACGACAAAGTAGGTAGACCATACAACATCTAAAACTCCGAAGAATTTCTACAAAAATCTCCCACAACAGTGCCGACAATTGACACATGTCGAACGTGTACAATTAGTTTCTAGTTTATACTTATTATTTTTACTATTGATTAGTAGGGCCGTCTCCACAGAGATTCAACAAACTTCTTTAGGAAAAAGGTTTTCTATGGGTTTTTTTATTATTATTTTTACTTTACTTTAATTAATTTAATTAAAACGAGAATTAAAGATCACTTAAAAACTATAGTAATTAATTAAACTAATTAGACTAACGTAATTAGCGCAATTCGAATTCACTAAATTCAAACCAATTCAATTAAATAGAAAATAAACATTCAAACAAACATCTAGAACAACGAAATATAAATCGTCTTGTATCAAAACATATGACTTAAATCCTAGTCATAAACATAATTTAATCTCTTTATAAAGCATTTTAGATCAGTAAACTCAAATCATAAGTAGATAGTCCTAGGCAAACCATCAAGTCTCCTTATATCAATGGAAAAACCACATTTTTATTTTATCGGATTAATCCTTCAAAAGCTCAAAGGTATTAATTTAGACAATAAAACAACATTAAGTTCCATGAAAACTTTGAACTACTAAGTCTAATTCCCTTGCAAAGCCACTTCAGTATTAAACTTAGATCTTAATCCACCTAAGACATCTAAACAGTAAAAAACCTCTTCAAATAATCCTAGTTACTACTTTATGCTTGATATTGAATCCAAATATCACAATACACATTCTAGACTATGCATGCAATATAAAGCTTCATTATTATAATCATCAAATATTAATCTATTAAGTCAGTGAGTTGAATTATACGATTGGTTTAAAGCATTAATACAAGTAAATCTTCATTATGACTACATTGCTTAACAGATCAAGTTCATGTCCGGAATTTATTTAGATTAATAAACTACTCACTCATATTCATAATAAACATGACAATAAACTAAATAAAAGCATAAATAAATACCTTTGATTAAATAGTTTAAATCTTCAAATCGTCTCTAAAAGCAATGAACTATAAATCTAAACTAAATAAATACAAGTAAAAATGACTCTAAGAGTAATGAAATATTGATTTAAGGTACTAATGGGTAGTTGATTTCGAAGCCCTAGGTTCATTAAACATTATTCTAAGTAGTACATATACCAAATTAACTTAAACTTTTCGTAGTTATCTAATATTCTCCAAAAACCAACTCTTTCCGATTCCTAATCAATTTCACTTAAAACGGAATCGCTAGGCACATCGATGGAAACGTGTCTAGAGGCTTCACCGATTTGTCTAATGATTTGCATACAAATTTTCAATCGTTGCTAAATCGCCAGTAGTGATTTTTGGTTCATTCTTAATTCAATGATGATTTGTTGTGCATTTCATACACTTAGATTAAATCCCTCGTTGTCAGGGCCCATCTCACTAAGTCTTAACTTAGCCTATTCCCCTAACTAGTCATTCAATCCATTCAATTGACTTCAACCTCAAAGTTTCTTTTTTCAATCCTTAATAAGACTTCAAAACTATAATTTATATCCTCATTCTAACTCAATTCACGGTTTGTTTGATTAGAGCAAATATCCACAATTTGTAAAAATTTTGACAGCACCTCCCCTAAAAGTGGTATGTCAAAAAATCTACCTAATAAACAGTAGAATAGAGAGAAGCCTAGAAGGACTCATAACTCCCCATAGTTCACAATATATATCAATTTTAAACAATTCAGCGAACTTAAGGTCATCGATGCCTTATTTCCAAATTTGAATTCCAAATAAACTAAAAACTCGTTTATAAATATTTAAACTTACTTTTAAATCAAGTTAGGAGACTCGCATGACCTATTTGAGAGTATTTTCATGACCTACACTCACCCTGTAAATCAAAATAATATATTTAAAAAGATTACAAGATGAAAATATAACTTTAAGATTTGAAAACACTTACCAAGGTCTTCGAGTCTTGTTCATTTGTCTTTGTTCTCATAAAAAACATGACATCATCAAAAACAACTCAAAGATGTTAGGTAAGTAAACTCCTACACGGCTCTATACTCCAACGAATGTTAGTATAAATGGAGACTTGTAATTGTATTTACAAATAACAACAAATTTATATAACATTGTGGATCCCTCATTTCCTGTTCTAAGCTCATAAGAAGCGGGCCTATTTACAATGAACCTAGAACAATCCTATGAGTTTAATGCATGCTACCTCGGAGTTGACATTACTCACCATAGACGCCAGCTGTACATTTAATCTAGAGTGGAGCACTTCACACTCTTGCATCTAATGTAGGGGCGACTATATTCGGATGCCATGTATGCATGGCAAAAAATGATGCAAAATGCAATGCAGACTAAACATGAATGCATGTATAAAGAAAAAATTCATAAATAGTAAAGACCACTGTAGGGTTTACTTATAGTCCAACAAACTCGAAATTTGTCACAAAGCCTCACACAATGTTTCTTGGCTTTCACGTACTTCAGTAAGTCCTATGAAATCATAAAATTTCATTTTAGAGTTAAAACTCTATTTTAATTTTTCAAATTTATATTTCAAGTTGCAATGGTATTCAAATTCCCTAACAAGCTTTAATGACTATATAAAATCTCTGAAAACACCTAAACATTGCATTTCATCATGTATATAAGTCTCACATTAATATTCAAAGTAAAAACTAACCCGAAATAAGCCTTCAACACTTTGCCAAATTATTAGTGTAGATTTTCAATAGTGAGACTCTAAGTTCAATGCTAAATATTAACCTATAAACTAATGAAGTTCACTACAAACCTTATTGACCATTAAAATAAGATATACCAAGATTGAAACGAACCTATTCACGCTTATTTTGGACATCCATAAAGCCTTTGAATCATTCGTCAAAGAAGGCTACTCGCAACAATGAGAAAATTTTCAAGTTTGACAATGGCTTGCAGGCTACCTTTGCACCACTTCATCACCTCGTAAGTAAATCATTCTAAGTTTGTACCTTTCCATTATGTAAAATACAATAGACAAGGGTTAAAATGAGCTTAACCCTAAACTTATCAACTCAACTTGTTTGCTTGCAAGAAATTTTGACACTTAGCTGAATTTGGGACTTTTAAGTAGTTCAAAACTAAGTTTGTTACCTTTGTTTTTGCTTTTGAAAACCCCACCAAATAATAGAAAAAAAAAATCAAAATATTAAGGTAAAAATAGGATATATTAACTTCAAAACATCACATTTTTATATCAAAATATTAAGAAATGAAAACATTAACCATACCCGACTTTTTCTATCTCAATATTGTTGAAAAATTGCTTTTTCTTTATTTAGTTCATCAAAACTCATACCAATGGATCCTAAACTGATTTTAACTGAATCTAAACTGGTTAGAGACCATTTTTATCAATCAAACCCATCAAATTAATCCAAAACATTTTAGTTCTAGACCTTAATAAAAACAATGCAAAATTCTCAAACCTATAACTCTTTCATTACCTCCACTGAACCGAGCGTCAACACCAACAATCTATCATTAACACATACAACAACAATTTCTTTGCCATTTTTATTATCATTATCAACAATCACCACTCCCCTCCCCTAACCGAAATCAAAACCAAAATTAGTCAACACATCAAAAAATCAATCAATGACTAATCTCATAATACAAACTATGAATTTCGAATCAAAAGTTTACCTTTACTATTTACTATTTACTCCTCCACTGGATCATTTTACACATTTATTTGTCTTCATTGGCTGAGATAGAGAGAATGGACACTGAGAGAGAAGAGTCAACAAAGAACATAGAGAGGGAGATGAGAGTGGAGAGACCATGAGGGAGAGGTTGAAACAATAAGAGAGAAAACCATAGTGAGTGAGGGATGAGAGAAGAGAAGGCGTTTGAGGGAGAAATAGTACAGAGTGAGAAAATAAAGACTAAGTATTGATTGAAAGTAATAGAGATGAGTTTGAAGAGAGAACGACGGGGAAGAAGATCGAAATGGAGAGAAACCCCTATTTCTATTTCGCATTTCAAGAAAGGAGGCTTGGTTAGTCATTTACTTATTTACCCTTAGCAAAATTAACCTTCCGTTTAGTTCATCTGTACCCTATTGTTCATTTCACTCCATTTTCCAATTTTTTAGTGTATATAACTTAAACTTTAAACCAAATCAAACCCCGAAAATTACCCTAATTTCACCGAAAATTGAAAAAATACCCACGCTCTCTAAAACACGCATACATTGTGTTTACACTTTAACTCAACTCTATTTCACGATGAATAAAGTATAATACACCAATTAGTCACGCAATACATAAAAATAATATTTCAAACTTATGATCTCCAATTAGTAATGCTTGGGTCCCACCTCGAATACTTAATTCCAATTTAAAACCTGAAAATTCTTAATTAGCCATCTCATCAAGTTTATGAGATTTTTTTATTTCACATTCATTTTCTTCCCATTTCCATCCATTTCTTCACATATTTCAATTATAACCTAAAATAAAAAAAACAAGAGAAAACCCACTACAATTAATATTTTACATCCAAAATCACCTTAAATATATTACAAAACACTGTCTAATTATTGACTTATTAGGCCACAACAGGCATTAGTATGATAAAATGGCAAGATGGAGAGACTCTCAATCTAAGAGATATAATGCCAAATAACCTGATAGGAGCAAAATCTCCAAAAATATAGATCATCCCATACATAGTACTTAGCTTCACTCTTAACTTTAATTTTTTAAACTTTTGTAAGATGGGGGAAGTACTCTACAAGTAATATAGTCGACCAAATAACGTAATAGGGGGAGATTTTCTATAACTGAATAGATACACTCTTCAGAAAAATCAACTTTAAGAGAGACTGGATGTTCACCATTGATGAGTCATTAATCATGCACTTTCGTATAGGTGTTTAGTTATGTAAATCGAGTCCAAAGTCATATTTTATGGTTCTATATGTTTACTTTGGAGATTTACTTGGTATTTGAGTATTGTGCCTGAATTAGACAAATTCGGGAAAGAAGTCAAAGTTCAGTAAAAAACTAGCAAGCTTGACGCCCCCAGAATGAACAGAAGACGCGTCAAGTAGAGTGTCAAGGTAGAACATGGAACAACGTTAGAAATGAACATACAACATTAGATTCACAATAGACAGTGTCACCAACAGTGCCGAGTTCAAAAATAGAAAAAGCAAACCGACATGCTATTCGAGACTTGTTATATTATGCCACGACATGAATTGGCGCCATTACCACATAAAGGTGGCATTACCGTTGGCGCCAAATTAGTAGAATAAAAGTTTTGCAATTTTTAGAAGGTTCTTATTTCCCAGGCTTTCCTATTCTTGTACCCAAGCTACCTATATAAATGAGGGACCTCTATGGATGAACAAATAATGCATTCAAAGTGATTTAGGAGTAGAGAAAAGTAGAGTAACCATGTCCAACTAGATTTTTTGAATACCTAGGTTAGGGATGAAGCTCTCTAGCTATTAATTAGTTGTTTTCTTTGTGTTGTTGAGATTTTCTATTATTATAGTGTTTTGATTCAGTTCTTTACCTTTATGTTATTATTTTTTTATGATTTCTCAATTGTAGTTTAAAGTTTGTTTATTCATGCAAATCTTTAGGTGTAAACCCATTGACATACTATCAATCAAGTTAAGTCTGTGATACCATCCAGGTTCGGAAATGGTTATCACTTAGAGTAAGAGACACGACACACTTTTTGTTCTAAGTGAGTAACCTCAAGAACTAGGTTATATCTTAAGAGCAGTTGCCCATGGTTATCTAGGGATCGATGTTCCCATAGAGTGCTAAGTGTGGCTGACGTGCTAAATCTTGAAAGTGGTCGACTACAGTTTTATGTTGGTGTAAGGGAAGTATTTAGAAATGGGTTACCTTATCTATTGAGAATCGGGAAACTAGGGTGTTGGAGAACCCAACACCTATATCCAATCTAAGGAAACTATTTTAAAATTCATCTTTTCAAATCAATGATACAAAACATGGAAACAACGTAGGGCTAGATTTTAGATTCCTTAAATTAGTTATATTTCTATTCTCTGATTTAAAATATAGTTACTTTCTTGTTTAGTAGACCTTTAGGATAGAACTCTTTAAAAAACTCCCCATATTTACTTTTTTGTTTGTTGTACTCAGTTCGATTGAATCTTTTGGCTTCGACCACGTGCTTTCCATTACTACATTCTAATAATATTATTAGGACCTGGTCCACCATAAATGACACTTTTGGCTTGATATATGTCTACACCCATGGTCGGGACAATATGTCTCAAAATTAGGACCTGGTCCACCATAAATGACACTTTTCATAGTTTAAGACTAGGTTCTTCTCAATACACCTGTTAAGCACTTTAGTAAGATTAATGAGACATTTACCGAATGAATCACTATAAACGGTAAAGTCATCCGTAAAGACCTTTATGAAATGCTTAAAAAGATTTGAAAATATACTCACCATGCACCTTTTAAAGGTGGCCAGTGCATTGCATAACCCAAAGGGCATTCAATGATAAGCAAATGTGGCAAATGGACAAGTAAAGTTCATCTTTTCTTATTCTTTGGGTGCTACCAGTATCAAGTGAAAACCAGAGTGGCCATCGAGATAATAGTAATGGGAGAAACCAACTAATCTTTTCAACATTTGATTGATGAATGGAAGAAGGAACTGATCCTTTTTGGTGGAAGCATTTAGCTTCCTATAGTCAATACATACCTGCCATCCATTCTGAATGTAGGTTGGAACCAAATCACCATGTGAATTGGTGACTATTGTGACTCCTATTTTCTTGGGAACATCCTGAACTAGACTTACCTATTTTCTAATAAAGATGGAGTAAATCATGTCAGCATCAAGGAGATTTGAGATCTCCTTCTTTATGACCTCCCTCATAGGCAGATTAAGCCTCCTCTGGGCTTCTCTTGTGGATTTTGTCTTTTTTCTCCATATGTATATGATGCATGCAAGTTCGAGGGCTTAAACCTTTGATATTTGCTATGCTCCATGCAATAGCTGGTTTAAACTCCCACAGTACATGTACGAGCCTCTCATCTACTAAATGTGTAAGTCTTGTTGAAATAATCACATGAAGTGTGTCCTTCTCACCTAAAAACACATGCTTTAAATGCTCATATAATGGTTTCAACTCAAGCATGGGAGCTTTAATCGAGGAAACAAGAAGTTTGGAGTCAATAGTGAGCAAATCTAAGCAATAAACATTATGGGGCAGGGTTTGAAATGAACCCAACTCATAAATAGTACGCTCGACATCAATATTGTAGGTTAAAACATTAGGGAGAATATGAAAAGTGCAGAGATAGTTCTCTAACATTAATTACATTCCATCCTCGCTACTCGTGAGTAAAGTCTGCTCAACGAGTGGGTCCATGTAGTAAGTGGTGCAGATTATAAAAGACACATCACTATGGTATTGCATCGCATCATAGATGTTGAACTTGATGACTTATCCATCGAACTCTGTGGTAAGAGATCCATCATCCATATATATCTTTGTCTTTGTAATTTTTAAAAGTGGGTATCTAAGTTGCACCAACAAAGTGTTAGGGATTGGTTCCTCCTTCGTATCTACCACATAGAATTTAGCAGGAAATGCAAAATCACTCACTCAGACTAGAACATCTTCAAGAACATCAACGAGTCTGTCAACTAAATGGTCTGCTAACTGAATGAAAATACTTATCTCATTTAACGGGCCCACATTTAATGTCTCATAAATTGACAATGGCATGACATTAATGGAAGTGCCAAGGTCATACATAGCCATTTGAATAGTTACATTACATATAACACAAGAATGTCCCAGGATCTTTGTATTTAGGAGGCAATTTCTTTTGCAAGATAGTCATGATAGTTTCTCCTATTTGGACTTTTTCATTGCCTTTTAGTTTCCCTTTATTGGTGTAAAGTCCCTTAAACTTTGCATAACTAGGGACTTGCTTCTGAGCGTCGAGGAGTGGAATATTGATTTCCATTCATTGAAAGGTCTCAAAAATTTTCTTATCTTCCTACTTTTTCTTGTCTCGGATAATTCATTGCGAAAAAGGAGGTTTAACCTTAAATGCAAGCAGTGCTTCCTTTTGAGTAGTTACCATATGTTAAAGGCAGATGGAGAAACTTTTAACTCATGTTATTTTTCATTTGCCTAGTCCTTAGTAGCAAATAGCCCATTGTTCCTTTTGGGTCCCTCCAACTCTTTGCCATTTTAGAGTGTAACGGTGTTAGCACTCGTATTCAGATTCGGGTAAGGTTGCGAAGGAAACTCTCCCCTATCCACTAGGCATCACAATTGTTGTGCTATTTATCCCATTTAAACATCAATTTGTAGACCATCGCATTGGTATCACTGATTGACATTTTGGTGTTAGCCTTGAATTGGCCAACTTCTCTAGCAAATTGGCTCTATCGAGCAACTAGAGACTTAACCATATCCTTTAGTGAGGAATGATCAAAGATAGGGTCTGGCAAAAGGTTGTCCTTTTGAAACAAAAGATTTTTAATTTGAGTTTGGAGGCTAGTAACTAAAATTCAGGTTATTCCTCATCGTTGCATGATTGTAGGTATTCCCAAATGGGAGTAAGTGGTCGTTGAAGTTACTAAGGGCATTAGTATAATGATTGTCCTAAAAGAGAGTAGGATATTTGTTAGTCGCATGATTTGTGGCTATAAAAAAGCCATAAGATTTGACTTGTGCTTTGCTAAAGTTAAGATGAAACTACATCATAAAGGTCGACCGATCAATCTTCTTATCAGGGAAGCCGAAAGTAGCTATCACTGAATTGTTTTGATGCATATTTTCATCCATGTCACTATATAGGTGGGAGTGTTGCACAATTTCCTCATAGAGTTGCTTAATTTGCATTCGATTTTGCTCAATGGGAGTCATACTGACATATGAAAAACAAAAAATAGGCCTTTCAGTTTAGCCATGTTATAAAAAATTTCCAATCAATAACGATCCCGATAATTGCCAAATGACTCACCAGGATTCATCTTAATGCTACATATTTCCTTGATGAGTTTTGCAACTCTAACCCTAGGAAAGTACTCTCTTAAAGACTCGTCAATCATATCATGCCAGGAGTTCATGCTTCCAAGGTGGAGATAAAAAAACCATTGCTTAGCTTTATCTTTTATAACGGGAAGCTCGAAGCTTAACCACCTTCTTTTTCGTATTAGGAGGTTTCATAGACTGAAATTAGTTTGAAACACCTTCGAAATTGCCACCGGGTCTTCATTCTCCATTCCATGGATAGTAGGCATGAGATGAATAAAGGCGGACTTGAGCTCGACAGCTCCTCCATTCAGGTGGTAGTTAATGCACATAAGTTGTTACACAAAAAGATTTTGGAGATCTTCATTAATGTGCCCCAAAGTAATCTATCGATTGTCATAAACACGACGATTGTCTTTAGCCTATTCAGCCTTTTAAATGTCCACTCGATTATGGGTTGAGTGGTATCAATGAACCAACTTACTTTGATTGAGAGAGTCTATTGGGCATAAACGAGAAAATGAGAAATGAAATAAAGAAAAAACTAAACTCAAACTAAGGACCGAGAGATAAGTGATTATTTAGACTTATATATAGGTTAAGTTTAGTAGTGTATTTAGTATAAATATCCCTAAATGATATCTAATTAATGGTGTTTATACATTTTCAGGTAAATAAGGCATAAAGAATGGAAATTAACAAAGATGAGAAGAAATGGAGCTAAAACTCACCAAAGTGTGGTTAGCAGCATGACATGAAGTAGTGGCACTATAAGGGCATAAGGCAAAGGGAAGACAAGTGAAGAAAATGAGGTAGTGGAACTGTAAAGCTTGGCTAAAGGCCATAAGGACAACGCTGAAATCATTTGGGAGAATAATTGCACACAAAATAGGTAGAACAGTGGTAACGCCTAGGCATAACACACACGATGTCGGGGTTTAAGTGACAGCACTGGAATAAAAGAAAATAGAAAGTTAGAGTTCTATTTGAATTTAAATTGTAAAGTATGGTTTGTAATTGTGTATAGGAAATATAAATAGATATTAGGATGTGGAAAACTCACCACATATCATCCATTAGCAACCATTAACATATTTTAGCATAAGTTTTACTTATTTTTGTGTATTAGAATGATTTATCAAGAGAAGACATAGAAGACTCACGCGTGGTGATTCGGGTATTATTTTTATTGATTTATTTTAATTATTTCAATATATCTCTAATTTCAATTAATACCACTATGTGCATGTTTGTTTGAATGATGTGTGAGTAGTCGATTAATCTTATGGATCAATGGATCCTATGGTATGAATGTTATGCTATGAACTTGAGTAGAAATTGAATATAAAAAGTGCAATGGTTAGAATTTGTATTGATTCTGAGCGTAATGCTGTGAACATCTAGATCACGTGTTTGTTCATATTATGTTTTAGAAGTTATTATGGCCATTCAAGCTTTTAAGTCAGACATGGACGAGACGATCGTAAAACTCACAACATCGAGCGATAGTTATTGATTAGGAAGGTGATAAGTGATTATTTATATTTATAAAAGATTAGTTTAATAGTATATTTATTATAAATATCCTCAAATGAGTACTAATTCATTGTATTATTGCATTTTCATGGAATTAAGGTGTATTGAAAAAATCAAGGAAAAATGAGAAGAAATGAAGCAAGAACCCACAAAATCAAAGTTGGTGCTGTAGGAGCATGTATTGACGCTATGAGAAAACAAGGCACAACGTGGGGATGAAATGCATGACGTGGGAGAGAAGAAAAAAATGAAGAAAACCAACTCTGGAGGTCCGAAAAGTGGTGGTACCTAGGCTAACAAGGGACACCATCAAGAAATAAAAGGGACGACGCCTAGGATCCAAGAGCTAAAAATTGTATGATGAAGTTATGGCATAGTGACGGAGCAGTGACTTAACACACTTGGAGCCGGGGCATTATTGATAGCACCAACTTTGCATAAATTAGAAAGTGAAGTTCTAATTCAGTTTAAATTGTAATTTGTGTTTTCTAATTGTTATTAGGGAGCATAAATAGTTATTAGAACATGGTAAATAGGAGAGAGACAACTACATAAAAGGAGATTAGTCTCAATAGAGTAATTTGGCATTGAGTTTGAGTATTAAGAAGTTTTTGATGGAGAAACTGTGAAGACTCCATGTTTGCAATCAATATCTGGTTTCATTGATTAATTCAAGGTAGTTTTTATATTCATGTCTGCTTTGCAATTGAATTGTGATGTCTATTTTTCAATGATGTGCCAGTAGTCTATTTATCTTAGGAAAAAATGGATCCTATGGTATATATGCTATGCTTTGAAATAGGAATAAGAAGTGATAGTAAAAAGTGTGATGGTTAGAATTTGTATTGATTTTGAGCGTAATGCTCTAGACATCTTGATCACGTATTTACTAAACTTAGGCTTTAAGAATTATCATGGCAATATAAAACTTTTAATTTAGATATGAGCGGTACAACTATAAAATAAACAACATTAAGAGATGGTTGTTGATTATGGAGGCGTGGATTGTAAACTTAGTTAGTTATGAATTTAATGATTTGGGACTAATAGCAATGTGGAACTTACGTTATTCACATCAATAGGTGGAGTTTTAGTTTGCACAATAGAATCTTTTCTATTATGATAGTAGGTTGAAGTTAATTTGAAGGGAATCTGTTTATCCTAATTAGGCATTGCGCAAAACATATTGAGATGTAAATATGAATACAAAGCATCGTATTGATTTACTTAGGTGAAGTTGTGAACCCAGATATCCTTTATATAAGAGTTCAAGTAAAGTTAATTTTATTTGTTAGAATAGTTCAGTTTAGAATGATGAGGCTTCTAGCCAACACCAATGAGTTTGAACTGAGACCATCTATGATAAACATGGTGTAAAGTAGCGTGTTCAACTAGCTATCTAATGAAGATCCAATTGCGCACGTTGAGAATTTCTTGGAGAAGTGTGACAATGTGCATATCACTAGAGTTATGAAATAGATGATCAGGATGCGACTTTTTTCATTCTCACTAAGTGGAAAAGCCAAATCTCGGTTCCAAGGGCTGAATTCAGGGAGCATGACTTGATGGGCAGAAATCAATGAAGATTTCTTGACAAGTTCTTTCCCCAAGTGAAGGTCAACAAAAAGAAACTTGAAATTAATCTGTTCGAGCAAGAAGACACCGAGTCTCTTGGCGAGACTTGGGAAAGATTCAAAGAAACGCTGTAGAGATGCATGGGACACAAATACGTGAAATGGGCATAAATCTAAATTTTCTACTTTGAGATGAACCACAGTATAAGAACGCTAGTAGATGCTGATATCGCACCAGGCGACTCTCTACTTACGAAGGATGAGGATGGAACATTGGATCTCCTTGATCTTATGTCTTAGAATTCTATCACCGATAATCATTCCACAATAAGGAAAACAACAAGAGTCTATGAGATTTACTCGCAAGTAGTAATTATGGCACATCTATCAAATCTGAGTAGTCATATAGGACATTAAGGTTCACAAGTAGCATAACAACCCATGAATTACGAAGGGATGGAGCTTAGACATATGGACATACAATAGGGAATGAAATAGGAAGACATCAACTTTATGAACAACTAGGGCTAGGAGAACAATTTCAGGTCAAAAGGAGTGGCTCTCAACAGTTTGATCGAGGATACAAAAACAACAACCTGAACTTTTCTTATGGAAATCTTGATATTGCACTGAAGTTACCATAAAGATTTGAAGAAAAAGTCATATAGGGGAAGCTAGGGTAGAACGAAGAGATGACTTCATTGAAGTCAATGGAGAAGTACTTTCAATTATTGGAAGTGAGAGATAGGGAGCTCAATGAGAAGCTCGAGCGAGAGTTGGAAGGAATAAAGAAAGACATGATGAGGATGTATAATAAGAGGAAAATTGGCCAATCTTCTATTACCTTGAACTTAATGAAGGAAGGACAATTTCCTAGCAACACTGTCACCAATCCCAAGGAGAATATGATTTCCATTCATATGATGGGCACTATGGCAACAAAGGAGCCATAAAAAGATTAAGTAATATACAAGCATGAAGAGATGCATGAGCATGAAATGGAAGTAAGGCAAGATGAGCTTGATGGTTTCAAGAAACGAATAATCAATGCCTTAAATAAAAAGAAGGGGAAGAAACAATGGAAGACCAAGAAAAAAGATGAAGGACCTCCTAAAGAAGACCCACAGGGCAATAAAATCAATTTAGTTCCAAAAAAACCAAAACTAAAGCTCATTTTCATCTCGCGACTTCAACCTGTTGAAAAGAGAGATCCTATAGAGATAAACATACCGATAAATATTGATGGGCACCAGTTCCAAAATGTCTTATTTGATTGTGAGCCTCATTTAATATCATGCCACTGATGGATATGATTCATGCAGACTTGAAGATTGGTTGTCTAGATATGATAAATTTGCAAGTAGCCAATGGTAACTTAATAACTATTATAGGAATATTTTTGAATGTGCATGTGAAAGTAGGTAGATTCACATTCATCATGGATTTTGCGCTCATTAACCACAACATGGAAGATGATATATCTATGATACTTGGGTGACCAATCTTGAACACAACTAAAGCAAATTTGTACATAAGAAGGGAAGATCAAGATGTGTATCGATGAAGGCGATGATCTAGAGAAGGTTGTTTTTCTCGATGGTGAAAAAGTACATTCGAACGTGAGCAATATTTTGATCTCCAATTTGTAGATGGAGCTTCTCGAATTAGATTCGGATTAAATGAATGAAATGGTGTCAAGCAAATGACATCAAATTAAGTGGTATTGATAGGAAGCCCCGGTTTGAGTTTTAAATTTTAAGTTTTTGAATTTTAGTTAGTAGTTAGTTATTTTGTTTAAAAATTACAATTCATGAGTTTTAGTTCTAAATTATGCCAAATGTTCTGGAAAGACTTTTTGCTAGGTGATGATTCATCGGAATGAAAATATCTCACGAACTCATTAAAAGAGCAAAAAAGTGCAAAGGAGCTCAAAGTGGTGAAGGTAAGGTGCATTGGCAAGTCGAAAGGTAAAACTTATTAATTTTTAGATTTTCATGGATTTTATGCAGTCACGAAACCTTGTGTGAGATATACATAAAGTCAGATGAACGCTCAAGGAGAATTACCAAAAAACTATGCAAGGAGATGTGGGCTGTGAGGTCGATGTCGCTGGTATTACTCACGGCGCCATGCTTATAAGCCACAATGCCGAGGTGGAAACAGGCTAAAAAATGGAAAATGCCCTACTGTGTCGTTGATGCAGTAGCGGCACTATCACATCGTGTGCCTATAAGGCATGGCGCCAAGGTTGAAACAAGGCTTTTAAACCCATTTTCATACCATTCTCCACGCTTAAACTTAAACCCCTACAAAAACCCCAAACATAAATTCCTCTAGAGCTAAAACTTGATAATTTTCAAGTGAGATTAGTGATTTCCTAGTGATGTAGAGTGAAGATACAAACACATTGTGGATTTGTACAAGTGGAAGAGCTAGGGCTTAGATTTTTAAATCTTGATTCCAAGGAGAGTTAGTGTTCTAGTAAGTGAGAAAAGTTAGAGGGCTTGGATTGATAAAGACTTGGAGGAGTGTTCTACATCGAAAATGAATCCGACATTGAGGTACATTTATAATTTTATCTAATTATGCATTGAATTTTGAAAATTTTAATGATATTGTATAAAATTGTGGATCTGAGGTTGTAGGATAGGTTTTGAAAGATTGTGTGAATGTGATCTTTAATATTACCCATAGAGATTTTATTGACATATTTGAAGTTATTTGGCGTATGCATGATCCATATTGTATGAATTTTAATTTTTTAGGTGATTTGAAGATCAAGTTGTGTTGCATTATTGTGTTAGTTGCTTGAAATTTGAAGAAAATGGTGAGAACAACGAAACAAGTTAGCCAATCTAGATTAAATAGCTTTGAGGCATCTACCTCTAGGATTCTCAACGAAGAAGAGCCTAAACCTTTTAAATCCAAATACTTCATTTGTAAAGAGGCTAAGGAAGGATATGAGAAAATCATATGTAGGGAGTTCATTTGAGAAAGGGATTAACTTGCCAACCAAGTACAATAAAAGAGAATAATTTCATTAGGTGACAATTAAGAGCATCTTACTCGAGATTATAGAAAGAATGAAGTTAATGGAGTGAGCGGGATTATTTTGAATTCTATGTTAATGTGAAGTTCACGGCTAAAGATGAGCTAGTTAAGGTGATATGGTTTTAGTTCCCTTTAATAGACGTAAGATTAATAATTTCTACAAGTTGGAAGAACTAAGCTCGAATGAATGCGCACCGAGTTTCCTAGCTAGATCTTATAGGAGACCCTATAACCTATACACATTTGGAGCCATTAAAAATGCATTGGTTGCCCTAGGACGACTAGGATGGGTGATGGGAGCTGAGAATGTGCAAAAGGACATTAAGAAGGGGAGCATTATAATGGTTTATAGAATGTGGCAACATTTTCTTGTTGTATTTCTATGCCCTACTTCTGAGTAGGGTGAGATCTATAAGATGAAAGCGACTTGTCTTTACAAGATCAGAAAGTTTGGGGATATCATACACACCAGTCTGAGGGAGTTTATCATGTCAGAAAGGGATAATAAATTGTTGTTTTATTTTCATTACTCAAATGTGCTTAAAGTTCGGAGTTAGGTTGAGAGACAATGAAGAATTTGATATAGATGCCCAACCAAAACTTTGAGAAGGAGAAAGAGAGGGTTGAAGGAGCTAGACTTGAAGTCGAAGTGTTAGCTAAAAGGTAAGAGGATCAGGCAGCAACAACAAAACTTGCCCAAAAGCTAAAAGATGAGTAGAATGAATGAGAGGAGGAGCAACAACATCAAAGACTTGCTGAGAGCTACGAGTTTGTAGACCTAGAATTTGGAGAGCAAGATTTGGATGGTCCTGATGTTCTTCTACCACCTCCTCCACCATAGGCACCAATAACACCATCGAGGATTTTACTACATGGCAGCATATGTTGTGGATAGTAGAGATGAGGAGACAATACTAGAAGGATAGGGTGTAATACTAGGCATATATGTTGATATATGAGCATGATATGGAGAGAAGAGTAGCACAAACGGAACATGCAACAAAATTTCATGTCGTTTGTTGATCATCATAGAGCCATAGCTAGATATGAAAGGAACAGATGAATGAGACCTACTAATAGGTCATCCAAATTTCCAGCAACACCCGTATACATTTTTTTATCTAGATTTGTGTAGAGCAGGACTGTGGAGCATCTATGACACAATCCTACATCAGAGCTGATGATGAAGATCACAATGATGATGCGCGACCTTGAAGTCAGTGTTATTGGATTCGTTTAGACCTGGGGAGTTGAGAGTGCTTTTTATATAATTTATTTTTAACAATAGGGATATTTTGTTAACTATTTGGTTATTTCAATTTTAATGTTTAATTTATTGTAATTTGTGTGTTTTAGCATTTTCAATGTTTCGTGCTTACTTTTGAACCTCGAGGGCAAGGCTTGATTTAAGTTTGAGAGCATTCACATGACACTACACTCTGGGAAGTGATAAGATATGCTGAGATATGAGGATAAACACTGCAGGTATGATCGTTTGGATTTTATTTTGAAGCAGTTAAGGAGGAAAGCATTGTTGTATTTTGTTTTATTCACTATATGAATGTTTAAGTAATATAGATTATATATAATAATATGGAATGAATAAGTAGTTCCTTTGCAAGTTCATGCCTTTAATTATGGAGGGCTAGATAACAAATATCTTGTTGATATAAACATCGAGAGAATATTTTGAGTTTTTTAAGAAGAAAAAATGAAAAGTAGCATAATGGTGTGATTTTATGATTAGAAACTTAAAGTTAGGGAAGAACTTGAACTTGAAACAAAAGCAAGAAATTAGAACCTTTCTTGTGGAAAAAGTTAGATCTCTAATGATTTTATAATAAGTGTCAATCTTACTTGAAAATACAAAGCAAAGAAAGACTTAGTACTATAGATGGGGAGAAATAGGCATTGCATAGTAAAAGTTGGATTTAACTTACTTTATTAAGTGAAAGTGAGAAGTACTAAAAGAGTCTTAGAATAAAGAAAAAATGAGAAAATCCCTAAAGTTTTACAAGAAATGGAGCAGAGAACTTGATAATTGGAAAAAGTGAGGAAGAATGAGTCCATGGGAAAAGGAGCAGTGCCTATTAAATAAAAATGAAAAGAATAAGAAAAAAAAGACAAAACAATTAAGGAGAAGAAGGTGGAACTAAACTAAAACTCTTCGAATAAAAGATTTAACTCGAATGGGAGTAGCTAGTTAAGTTTAGTTTCCATTCCTACTTTGTGAAAGTCCTATAGACTCTTGAAGTGCTAAAGTTTACAAAAGATGAGTTTGATCTATGCTTATTTGTAAATTTATGAGCTTCCTGAGAAATCATGAGATTGTATACTTGTAAATGTTGAAACTATACAAACTTTTAGGTAGTGATGGTTTTTGGTTAAGATCTACGTTAGCATTTTGAAATTGAATTTGTACTTGTTGTTAAAGCTACATGTCCGAAAATATAAGTTTTCTTTCAAAGAAAAACTCTTGAGTGGATTGTTAACTTGAAACTTAGTGAATTAAAGGATACTCTACGAATAATGTAAATTGAATTAGAACTAGTTGTTAGGAGACTTAGTAGAATACACATTTGCTAAAGATACGCAAAACCTTAAGTTTGGGGGTAATTGATAGGTGATTATTTATACGTATATAAAATTGGTTTAGTAGTATATTTAGTATACATATCCTCAAATGAGTGCTAATTCATAGTATTATTGCGTTTTCAAGGAATTAAGGTGTATTGGAAGAAATAAATTAAAAATAGAAGAAACAGAGCAAAAACCTACAAAATCAGAATTGCCATCATGCGAGCATCTATTGATCGCTGTGTGAAGACAAGGCATGACATGAGGATGAAAGGGACAGTGTGGGAGAGAAGAAGAAATGAAGAAAACTTACTCTAGAGGTATGGCACAGTGGCGGTGTCGTGGCTAACGAGGGATAACACTAAGATACAAAGGGGACGATGTCGAGGCTCCAGGACCTAAAAGTCACATGATAAAGATGTGGTACAGTGTTGATGTCGTAACTTAACACACATGATGTCAAAGCATTATTGACATCGTTAACATAAAAAAAATTAGAAAGTGAAGTTCTAATTCAAGTTTAATTGTAATTTAAGGTTACTAATTGTTATTAGAGAGTGTAAATAGATAGTAGGATATGGTAAACAGGAGAGAGCCAACCACATAGAAGGAGATTAGCCTCCATTAGAATAATTTAGCATTAAGTTTGAATATTAACAAGTTTTTATTAGAGAAAAATTGAAGACTCCAAGTTTGCAATCAATATTTGGTTTCATTGATTAATTCAAGGTAATATTTATATTCATGTCTATTTTCCAACGAATTCTATATTGAATTGTGATGTATGTATTTCAATTATGTGCGAGTAATTTATTTATCTTAGGGATCAATAGATCCTATGATATGAATGTTATGCTTTGAAATAGGAATAAAAAGTGATAATATATAGTGCAATGGTTAGAATTTGTATTGATTTTGAGCATAATGTTTTGGACATCTTGATCACTTGTGTACTAAACTTAGGCTTTAGGATTTATCACGACCATTGAAACTTTTGATCCGGATATGAATGGTACAAGAATAAAATAGACAACATCGAGATATAGTTATTGATTAGGGAAGTGCGGATAGTAAACTTAGTTGGTTATTAATCAATAATTTGACACTTAAAGTAATGTGGAACTTAAGTTATTCACGCCAATAGGTGGATTTCTAGTTTGCCATAAGAATCTTCTCCGTCACGATAGTGGGTTGGAGTGGATTTGAAGGAAATCTGTCTATTATAATTATGCAATGCACAAAACACATTGAGATATAAACATGAATACAAATTATAGTATTAAATTACTTAAGTGAAGTTGTGAACTAAAATATCCTTAATATAAGATTTCAATTAAAGTTAATTTTATTTGTTAGAATAGTTTAGTTTAGATAATAAATCAATTAAAAGATAGTCCCTTAGCAATAGTTCAAGTTAAGTAATTAGTATACCACTAATACAAAAACCTTTCCTTAAGGATGATATCCATGATCAACGTAGATTACACTATTAGTACATGCGAACTGTTATACTTGCGACATCCATATCAGCAGGCACGGAGAGTAAATTTAATTAGTTATGAATCTAAAGAGTTAGAACATTAAAGCAATGCGGTGCTTAGGTTATTCACACGGATAGGTGGTGTTTTAGTTTGCACATAAGAATCTTTTCCATTACAATAGTAGGTTACTATGGATTTGAAGGAAATTTGTCTATTCTAATTAGGCATTGCACACAACATAATAAGATGCTAAAATGGTTGAAAAGTATAGTATTTCATTACCTAGGAGAAGTTGTGAATTGAGATAGTTTTAATGTAAGAGTTAAAAGTAAATTGCATTGATTTGATAGTATGGATTAGTTTAGTTTAGTTAAAAAATAATTTAAAAAGAATTTCCTTAGCAATATATTGATTGTAGCTAATTACGTAGTGAGTGCATACACCTTTTCTTGAGGACGATATTCGTAGTCAACGTAAGTTGATTACACTATTACTATAATCGGACCGTTATACTTGCGGGTCAAGGTCAAGTTCTTGGCGCAGTTGTCGGAGATAGGTAGCCACTTCGACTTAGTTAGTTTTAAAAGTTGCTAAGTTCTATTTTAAGTACTTTACTTTCAATTTTATAAAAAAACAAAAAGAAAAAAAAAATGTTGAGTTTCAAGTTCGACATCTGCACTTGATTTTTTGTGTTTTTCTTTTGAAGGATAATTAGTGCATGTGTAGTGAAGGAGAAAGGGACTCAGTGCCTTACGATCCTGACATTAACCTAACCAATAAATGAAAGAAAAAGAAAGGAATCAAGATGGAAGAGGATCAAACACGAAACCAATAACATGGTTGAGGGAATAACCAACCCGAAAGTGATCCAGTAGTGCAGGAAAGAGTGAGGGGGAGATGCCTTCGTGACAACTTCATGCCATAAGTTAAAGAGACCTACAATGGAGTGATGAGGCTTCCATCCAACAACACCAAGTTCAAACTGAGACTAACTCTTATCAGTGCATAATAACTTGTTCAATGGGCTAGCGAATGAAGGTTCAGTTGCACATGTAAAGAATCTTTTAGCGAGGTGCAACATCATGCACGTTATCAGAGTTATGAAGGAGGTGCTCATGATGAGACTTTTCCCATTCTCATTGGGTGGAAAATCCAAATCTTGGTTTCAAAGACTGAACGCAGGGAGTATAACCTCATGCGGGAAAATCAATGAAAGATTTCTAGAAAAGTTCTTTTCCCTAGTGAACGTTAGTGAAATGAAACTAAAAATCAATCAATTCAAGCAGGAAGATTTCGAGTCTCCTAGCAAGGCTTGGGAAAGATTCAAGGAGATGCTGAGGAGATGTTTAAGACATAGATATGTCAAATAGACAAAACTCTAAATTTTCTGCTATAAGATGAACCACAACACCAATACATTAGTAGATGCCGCAACAAGTGGTTCCATAGTGAGGAAACCAACTGGCGCACATGAGATTATTTCGTAAGCCGCAATTATGGCATAACTATCCAATATGTGCAAACAAATGTTGAAGGTTCAAATGGAACAATAGAGTCTACAAGTGCAGGCGATACAACAACCCCTTAATCACCAAGCCATGGTGGTTAATTAAATGGACATGCAGCAAGGAATAGAGTATGAGGAAATCGACTTCATGAATAACTAAGGCTGTGAAAAAAATTTCAAGCTGAGAGGAATGGCTCCTCAATGGTACTATCAAGGAAACAACAACAACAACAACAACAACAAACAACAACAACAACAACAACAACAACATCCCTTACTTCTCTATGAAAACTCTGATAATGCACAGAAGTTACCTCAAGGCATTGATATAAAAGTCCAATAAGGGAAGCTTGGGTAAAGTGAAGAGATTACTTCATTAAAGTAAATTAAGAAACTCTAGCACACCTTAGTCATGAGCAATAAGAAACGCTATGTGAAGCACGAGAAAGTGATGGAAAATGTGAAACAAACTATGAAGAGGATGACTAATGAGAGATCACAATCCATTAAGAACTTGGATAGACAAATCGATCAATTATTCATTGTCTTGAACTCAAGGAAGGAAGGACGGTTTTTGAGTAACATTATCACAAATCCCAAAAGAATGTTAGTGCTATTCATACGATGAACACTATGACAACGAATGAGCCTAGGCAAGAGCAAGAGTTATATAAGCGAGAAAAAGTCAACACTTTTGCTATGAGGAAGCATGAAGTAAGGCCAATTGAACTTGAAAGATTCAAGCAATAATGAAACAATGCCTTCAAAAATCAAAAGAAGGGGAAGAAACAATGGAAAGCTAAGCAACAAGATGAAAATGCTTTTGAAGAAGCATCGAAAGGAAATAGTATTAGGGGGGTTCAAAGGAAGCCATAACCAAAGTTCAAGTTCATGTCGTGACTTCAACCAATCAAGAAGAGAGATATTGAAGATAATGGACTTGTTATACGTTGATTTGAAGATCAATTGTCCCAATAATACAAATTTGCAAGAAGTTGATGACAATTTGGTACAAACCATCGATAGTGTCTGGAATGTGCATGTGAAAGTGGGTAGATTCACATTCATTACATATTTTATGTTATGGATCACAATATGGATGATGATGTGTCTATGATGCTTAAGCGGTAATTCCTGAACTCTGCCAATGCATCATTATACATAAGGAAAAAATATTACAATGAGTATCGAGGATGATGATGATGCCGAGAAGATTTTCTTTGTTGATGGGCAAGAATTACATCTAAATGGGAACGATACTATTATCTCCAATCTACAAATAGAGCATCTCGATTAAATATCAGAATAAACGAGTGAGAAGGCGTCGGGCTAATGATGTAAAACTGAGCGCTAATGGGAGGCACCCCAAGGGTTTTTAAATTTCAAGTTTTTGAATAGCAGTTAGTTATTTATTTGATTTTGTTAGTACAATTCATACGATATAGTTTTCTATCTTTTGAAAGGCATGCGCGGAAGATTCATAAAACATCAATGAGTTATAGGGATAGTGTTATTATTAGATATGTTTGTGTTTTAGTGTTTACATGTTTAGGCTTATTTTTAAACCTTGACGACAAGGTTTGGTTTAAGTATAGGGGCATCAGCACTACACTACAATATGGAAAGTAGTAAGAATGGCTAAACATGTATGATTGTTTAAATTTTTTATTTTGAAGTAGTTAAAGAGGAAATGCATGGTAGTGTATTATTTATTTCATTTACTTAACTTTTGAATGTTTAGTTAATATAGATTAGGTTATTTATAGTAATATATAATGAATAAGTAGTTCATTTGCATGTTCATACCTTTAGTGGAGGATGAGTAAAATACAAGCGTCCTGTTGATATGAAACTCAAGAGAGTTTTTTTTTTGAAGAAAATAATGAAATTTAGCAACAACAGTATGATTTTTTGATTAGAAACCTAGAGTTAGGGAAGGAAATGAATTTGAAACAAAAGCTAGGAGATTACTAGAACACTTTTTATGAAAAGAGTTAGATCTATAAGGAATTCTATAATAAGCGCTAATCGTAATTGATAATATAAAGTAAAAAAAAGACTTAGTGCAAAGATGGGAAAAAATAGGCATTGTAAATGAAAAGTTGGGGTTAACTTGCTTAATTAAGTGAAAGTAAGAAGCGCTAAGAAGAGTTTTAGAATTTAGAAAAAGGATAGAATCCCATAAGTTCTACAGGAAATGGAGCAAGGAACTTGAAAATTACAAAAAGTGAGGAAAAATGTAGTGCATTGGAAAATAAACATGGATCGTGAAATAAAAATTAAAGGAGGAAGGCGAAGAAGAAAAGAAAGGAGAGATACAAATAATGAAAATAAGGTGGAAGTTGAAATAAAACTCTTCAAATAACTAGAACATGAGTAACTTAATTGAGTTAAGTTTTCTTCTCAACTATATTAAGTCCTATAGACTTTTGAAGTGCTAAAGTCTGCCAAAAATTACTTTGATCTATGCTTATTGTCAATTTCTAAGCTTAATGAGGAATCATGAGATTGCACACTTGCTACATGAGTGTCGAGGTGAAATAAACTTACAAGTAGTGATGGTTTTAGGTATGATCTACTTTGTGTTTCAAAAGTGAGTTGTATGTGTTGTTAAAGCTACATATTTTGAAAAAATAAGCTTTTGCAAAGAATAAAACTCTTGAGTGGATTATTAACTTGAGACTTAATGAATTAAATGATACTCCATAGATAATATAAAATGAATGAGAACAAGGTAATAGGAGTAGTTAGGAGACTTAGTAAACTACACTTTTGCTTAGGACGTGCAAAATCCTTAGATTCAGAGTTTTTGATAAGTGAGTATTTACATTTATATATATGTTTAGTTTCGTAGTATATTTAGTATAAATGTCCTTAAATGAGTTCTAATACAAGGTTTTATGCAATTTTAGGTAAATAAGGCATAAAAGAAGGAAATGGGCAAACATGAGAAGAAACAGAGCTAAAACTCACCAATGTATGGTTTGCGCCGTGACATGAAGTTGTGGCGATGTAAGGGCATAAGGCACAGCATGGAGGACTTAAGCACAACGTGGGAGAAAATACAAGGAATGAAAATGAGGCATGAAGCTCGAAGTCTTGGAATGTAGTGGTGGTGCTATGGAGATTGAAGGGATATTGCCAGAGGCCATAGGGACGTGCCAAGGTCACTAAGGAGAAGAATTCTACCTAAAGAGGCGGCGCAGTGGCAGCATCATGGCATAACATACACGACGTAGGGTTTTAAATGACCGCGCCGAAACAAAAGGAAACAGATAGTTAGAGTTATATATTGAGTTAAATTATAAAATAGGGTTTCTAATTGTGTTTATGAAGTATAAATAGATTTTAAGATGTAGAACACTCACCACATATCAACTATTAGCGACCATTAACATATTTTAGCATAGGTTTTACTTATTATTGATTATTAGAACAATTTGTAGATATAAGAAATTAAAGACAAACGTGTGGCGATTCGGGTGTTATTTTTATTGGTTTATTTGAAGCATTTCAATATATCTTATATTTCAATGAATACCAATATTTGCATATTTGTTTTAATGAAATGTAAGTAGTCTTTTAATCTTAGCGATCAATGGATCATATGGTTTGTATGTTATGCTATGAACATGAATCGAAACTAAATATAAAAAAGTTCAATGGTTAGAATTTGTATTGATTTTCAGCGTAACGCTATGAACATCATGATCATGTGTTTGTTGATATTAGGTTTTAGAAGTTATCATAAACATCAAAGCTTTAAGCTGGACATGGACGGTACAACAGTAAAATACATAACATCGAGCAATAGTTGTTGATTAGGGAGGCACAGACAGTAAACTTACTTGGTTATGAATATAAAGATTTGGAACATTAAAGCAATGTGGAGCTTACATTATTCACGCTGATAGGAGAAGTTCTAGTTTGCACATAAGAATCTTTTCCGTCAAAATAGTTTGTTAAAGTAGATTTATTGGAAATCTGTCTATTCTACTTAGGCATAGCACACAAAATAAGATGATTAAGTAGTTGAAAAGCATAGTATTTCATTACCTAGATGAAGTTATAAACTAAGATAGTTTTAATGTAAGAGTTAAAAGTAAATTGCATTGATTTGATAGAATATATTAGTTTAATTTAGTTATATAACCATTTAAAAAATATTTCTTTAGTAATAAATTCATTGTAGCTAAGTACATAGTTAGTGCATACACCTTTCCCTGAGGATAATATCCATAGTCATCGTAAGTAGGTTACACTATTACTACAATCGAGCCTATATATTTATGATCGAGGTTACCGAGTCCCCAGCAACGATGCTAAAATCTGATCATACGCCAACTATGCCAAAAATATCCACAATGGTTTGTAGTAACAATAAGTACGGGGTCAGTCCATAGGAATTGGGATAATATGAGTCTAACTACAATAAAAAAGGAAAATTGGGGGTTTTAAATAATTTAAGGAAATAATTAATTAAAACTACTAGAAATTAAAAACTTAAAAAGTGAATTTAATAAGAGAAAGTAGCAAGGTCTATGATCCCATAAGTTCAAATCAAGATTAAATAAAATGACATGGTCTTTGATCTTTTCCAAAATATTATTAATTCAATTCTTTCTATATTAGTTAATGAAAATCGACATCCGCAAAAAATTCTTAATTCCTCTATTCCTGATAGCTAGGACGTCCACCACCAACTATTTACCTAGTTTAAACATATCCCTAGATGTCAGCCAATAAGGCTTAATGAGTCAACCGTGGGAATACTTATCTTAGATAACCGGATCAAGTTCACTCTCAATTTAACCTAGATCTATTTGTTGCACAATTAAGAACCAAAGGGTTTTAAATCAATTGGGAAAGTGTTTGTCACTTATTTAAGTCCAACCGTAAAATCATATATACAATTGTCTCGATTAACTATTGGTCTTCCACCTAAAAGCATGCAATGGGCATATACATATCATAAGCTTGCACATAATCGTGGAAATAGCAACGAATAAAATAGAAAGAATTAAATAAATTAAATTATAAAGAAAATATCTCAGTCATGCTATTAACCAAAACTCGGCTTGCTTCACCTCTGACGTAAGAAAAGAATGCTTAACTGGATAGATTCTTGAAGAACACAAAATTTTGTTATTTTTTGCCAATGCCTAAAAATCGATCCCTCTCTCTCTCCCCCTTGTTTGCGATCTCTCTTCTCAATATATATATGTATTTATCTATGTATATCTTATACTAAATAGTAGCTATTAGATAAATTTTAAGAAAGTTCTTATCTAAATCAAATAACAATTGTATCCATCTCCAATTTCGTATTTGCTTCTTATTTTTCTTAATTTTTTAGTCGGCCCCACACATGCACATAGACAACTAAAACACATATCCACTTTTCTTGATTTTTTAGTCGGCCCTACACATGCATACCATATCAATTCATGCTTGTCATCTAATCTTGGGTGGCCCATGCAAATCATTCATTTAGTGTTTGTAGGTCCCACAACTGCCTCAAAATGTGTGCCATGCTTTTTCAGACCAAATCACTAGCGTCTAACAATCTCTATCTCATTTCTACTGAATTTGACCAAATCGCATAAAACGCTTCTCAAAAATTGAAAATCGAAATAAAAGAGAATTAATTAATAATTAGAGATTCTAAGATCTAAAAACAAACAAAATTGGAACCTAAATATACTAATATTATCTTCCTATCATGAAAATACGTGAAAGCTGGGGAATGTTGTGGGAGTCTTCGCTTCCAACATTTGAGTTGGTTTAGCTATAAGTCAATCCCATAATAACCTTTACATTATATGAATATAAATTTTTATAAATTGCATTGTTTCTTGTTATACATTATTTATACTACATACATACACGAATGTGGGGAGGGGGGAAGGGGAAGGGGAGGGAGGAGGATAGGGGCAATTTAAGTCCCTTTATAATGTTTACTATAATGTAGTTACAGGGAAGAATACTATATTATGTTAGAGGGGCTGGAGTCACTGGTAATTTGCATCACATGGTTTTCATGAGATCATGTCGAACCAGATTATAGTCCTATAGTCTAGAGGAATGAGTCTCTTTTGGTTATACTCTCATTACATGATAATTAATTACTATTTACTTACAACTTATGGAGGACATTATCTGATTGTGGTCAATGACAGAGACGAGATGGATTCATTATTGTATATTTAATTTCCCAGGAATATAATGTTTCGACTAATTTTTTATTATGATGCATTTAATTATTATAGGGGTAATGTATAATGTGGAATTTACTTATCCGACGTTATCAAATTTTTATTATTGGGTAATGTCATGTTCAATTAATGGATTAGGAGAAAGGAAAAAATGATATTTACAATTCTGGTAATTTCTTTACGTCCTTTTTCTTTCTCATTGTATAACAATTTAATTATTATTATGTTTTGAGCTTTGAGCTCTGAGTTAGGCCGATTTTCTATTTTTAGATTTCGCGATGGAGTATAATGACAAATACAAACTTGAATTTTGGGCTAGATGGTTTTGTGAAATGGTTTAATAATTAATAGATTTGTTTGATTGTGTTGTTCTGATGTATAAATTCTGTTATATAAATTTTTATGAATATTGGGGAAGATGTGAGTCTTTCTTAGCCTTGTCCCACTATTATTTATCAGGTTTTTAGATTTTTGAACACCCTATTTACAAGGGAGAGTCTGCTTAAGAATTAACTTAGGTTAAGACAACCAAAGGGATCATCATAAGTACTAAAAGAATTGAGGAACAAGGATTGCGTAATTTTGATTGTGATTAGTCGGGAAGTAATTGTGAGCTGGAATTTTTTGATAATTGTGTTATGTTTATTACGTATGTTTGTATTATCGCAAAATTTATTCTATTTGTCTATTCGATATTTAACTCGCTCGAAATGACGAATAAGATTCAGAATATATAATTAATTCAAGAATAGACTTCTGAAATGGTAGCTGAGCTTAATTGGATGTAAAATGGACTTATGAAGTCTTAACTCATAAAGGAATATTTTAAGTAGTTTGGTAGAAAAATAACTAAGGAAAGTAGTTAGTTATAAAACCAATAGAAAATTATTTTTTAAAGAAGTCTAAATGATTCAAGAATGTATGTACTATACAAGGATTTCTTTGAGGTTGAAAGCATCGAGCAATTACAATTTCATAATGCTTAAGAAAATCTCAGCATAGACTTAAATTAAAATCTCAAATGATTAGGAATCGTTTATAAAATGAAATTGAGATTTATAGGAAGCACAATATATTTATATCTTGGTTTTAGTGTAACGTACCGCCTAATTTAAAGATTATTTTATTATCTAATTTTAGAATAGGACCCATCTTAGACCCACATGGACGTCATAGATTAGTCTAGGGCACGCCTATCGAGGTATAACTCTTTCTATTATATTGGCATGAAGGTTGTTTCTTATGGTTGTTTTACTATGAATTATAGCATTACGCCATGCATACAATTGACTATTGCATTTTGCGTAAGTTACAAGTGCGACGTGTAACGCCTCGATATGCGTACAATTTAGGTATGGAAACAAAATAGCTTAGATGAACTTGTTTATGGTGAATAATAGCATTCTAAGCTTAATAATATGGAACAATGTGAGTCAGGTTGAACAAAACATAATATAGGCAAAAATGGACCGGACTTGCCTCGTAATGTGTGATAGCGCTAGGTACATTAGTAGGTAGGACTTAGTCCAAAATTGTTATTCGAATTTGGCTAATAAAACATATACTAAATCGATGAGACCAAGTAATGTGCCTAGGATGTCTAATTAAGATAAATAATAAGAAATTTGCCTAAGTTAGGATGTTAAGTCGAAACCCTTAAATGACATAATAAATTAAACACTTTTAGACACAAAAGAAATTGTTGGATTTAATAGGAGCCTTTAATGGACCTTGAGTGTTTAACTTTATGAAGTGAACAAATATATACATAGAGGACTTAGCCTCATTCGTTCATTCCAACGTGCAAACCAAACAAAGAAAAAAATTCACAGCATACAATAAAAGAGAGGGAGTTGTTGAATTCCATGGATTCATAAGGGATTATTGACATCTAGAAGGCAAGGATTTGAGTTTCTAAGCTAGGTAAGATCCTACCCAAGACATCTATTCAATTCTTGCTCAAATTGGGTCTTGAAATGAAAGTACAATTTAGGCCTTTGGAGTTAGTAGGAAAATTTGATGCATCTACTGAGGTTCTGTATTGTTTTTAAACTCGAATAATGAATTACAACTTTGATTTCTAAGTACTTTGTTTTTGATTGAGTTTTAGTCGAATGTGGGTTGATTGAATGCGTGCATGTTAAAGATGATGACGATTTTATAATATGTTGATGAATTTGTGCAATTTAGATGTTTTTGGGTTGTTTTTGTTGAAGAAGAAGAGGACAGAAAGAACAAAAAGAGAAAAGAAAAAAAGAAACAAAAAAGGAAGATAGGGGAGGGCAGGGACGAGTGACAAGAATTGCAATTCGTCTCTGCCCAGGGAGATCTTTTGGGAAGGGGAGCATGCATACGACCTTGGGCGGGGCCGGCCCTCAGGCCCTCCTGGCCCCAGCTGCCAAACCGAGCCTAGCAGAGGCGGGCCCAATTTAGGTGGACCTAACCCCATTGATTAATTAAAAATTAATTTAATTTAATTTAAATACAAAAAAGATTTAATAAGTCATAGAAAAATAGGTAAAAATTAGGATTATAGAAAAATCCAAAAAAATCATAGAAAATATGATAAATTAGAAAAAAGGTATAAAATTGTGTTTTGAGACTTTTTCGGGCATTTGACACACAGGTGTAACCCAAAAAAGGTGTCACAATTAAAAAATAGATTCAAATTCCAATTTTTGTTCTCATAATGTAAAATCAATTAATGTGACAAAAAATTATTTAAAATTGGTATGTAGGATACTCGAGGTCTAAGGAAGCTTAGGGGACCAACGTACGGGTACTCTAGAGTACGAGTAAGCAGCTAAAACGACATTTGTTTTTGCATTTTGTTAAGTAAGCACCATTAGAAAACACGTAGCATTTATTTACTGTTTTATTTCATTATACTAACTCCACCTATGTTGTACACTATGTGCGCTACATAGCCGGTCCCAAGTCTGGATAAAGGAGGAGGACTCTGACGCCCATTTTTTCATACCGAAAAATGGGTAAGGGAGGTCCCAAACTCACTTTTCATACCCGAAAAGTAAGGGAGGGAGCCCCCAAGCTCATTTCCCATTCTTGGGAAATGGAGGACGGTTGCGATAGGTTGACAGCCAGCGTAAAACTTTTGTCACTTTTCGTGAAATGAGTCAAACATATATAAACGTTGGGGCATTCCCACCTAGCGATGTGCTGCATCGGAGACCGGGTGTAGTGAGAAATGAGCAAGGGTGCGTTTCACATCGCCGTCTGGGTGTGATGAAAAATGAGCAAGGGTTCCCACACATAGGACGTGTGTGGGTAAAGAAGCTAGTCCCTTCACATCGTCGCCCGGATGTGAAGAAAAATAAGCAAGGGTTCCCACACAAAGGACGGGTGTGGGTAAAGAAGCAAGTTCAAAATAAAAACAAAAACAAAAACAAAAACACAATCATAGATACGAACACTAGATCTTTTAGACAAAATAGAAATAGAAAAGAAAAAACAAATACAAAGAGGAGAAAAAATCCGTTTAGGAACATGGAATATAGGAACACTTACGGGGAAGTCGATAGAACTAGTAGATACCATGATTAGAAGGAGAGTCAATATTGCTTGCCTCCAAAAGACAAAATGGGTAGGAGAAAAGAGTAGAGAAATAGGAAGTTTAAATTGTGGTACACTGGTATAGATAAAAATGCAATGGAGTAGGAATTGTGGTGGATAAGGATTATAAGGATAAGGTCGTAGAGGTTAAAAGAATGGGGGATAAATTGATTATAGTTAAATTAATTATTAGAGACTAAAAACTGAACATAGTTAGCGCATATGGACAACAAGTAGGATTAAGCGAGAGCATCAAACGCTAGTTTTGGGATGATATGGATGGATTTATGCAGAGTATACCATTAGATGAAAAGGTTTTTATTGGAGGAGATTTAAATGGGCACGTCGGGGTAAGTAACTATGGGTTTGAGAGAGTTCATGGAGGTTTTGGTTACGGTAATAGAAATGAAGAAGGAGAATCAATTTTAGAATTTTCTTCAGCATATGATCTTGTCTTAGCAAATACTAGTTTTAGGAAGAGGGAGTCGCATATAATTACTTTTAGTAGTGGTCATAATAAGAGTCAAATAGATTTTCTTTTAACAAGAAAAATAGATAGAAAACTATGTAGAGACTGTAAAGTAATACCGGTGAAACACTTACTACCCAACATAAGTTAGTAGTACTTGATATTAAGCTAACACAATGGAATAATATGAATAAATGAGTTAGCGACCCTAGAATAAAGTGGTGGAATCTAAAACATAGTAAACAAGTAGAGTTTAGAGAAAAACTACTAAAGGAAAATGTTTGGAATCTTGACTTAGATGCTAATACAATGTGGCTAGAAATGAGTAGTTGCATAAGGAGGGTGGGATCGAACATATTAGGTATATCTAAGGTCTTGGGACCTCCAAAGAAGGAAACATGGTGGTGGAACGAGGATGTCCAACGAGCAATTAAGACTAAAAGAGAGATGTATAGGAAAATACCTAAGTATCAAGATGAAGATGCGTACAATCAATATAGAGAAGCTAGAAAACAAGCTAAAAAAGTAGTTAGTCAAGCTAAAACAAATTTCATGGAAGATCTATATACAAGGTTAGGTAATAGAGATGGTGAAAAATATATATATAGGCTAGCCAAATTAAGAAATAAAAAGAAATAAGACCTCAGTCATGTAAGATGTATTAAGGACGAAAATCAAAATGTTTTAACGCGCGAGGAGGATATTAAGGAGAGATGGAGAAGTTACTTCGATAGTTTATTTAATGATGACCAAGTTGATACTATAATAGATGAAAACCCATACCAAGAAAGAAATGTAAACTATACACGCAATATTAGAATTGTAGAAGTTAAAGAGGTATTGAAAAGAATGAAAATAGGGAAAGCATGTGGCCCAGATGAAATACCCATAGAGACTTGGAAATGCTTAGGAGAAATCGGATTGACTTGGTTAACAAAACTTTTCAATAAAATTTTAAAATCAAAATGGATGCCAATTGATTGGAGAAGAAGCACGCTTGTGCCAATCTTCAAAAACAAAGGAGACATTCAAAGTTGCTCAAACTACCGGGGAATTAAACTTATGAGTCACCTTTGTGAAAGCGTGGGAGAGAATAATTGACAATAGGCTAAAGAGAGAAACAACAATATCAGAGAACCAATTTGGTTTCATGCCTGGGAGGTCAACTATGGAGGCGATTTTCCTTGTAAGACGATTGTTAGAAAAATATAGAGAAAAGAAAAAAGATCTTCATATGGTATTCATAGATTTAGAAAAAGCATATGATAGGGTCCCTAGAGATGTTCTTTGGTGGGTTCTAGAAAGAAAAAGAGTGCATGCTAGATACATAGACACTATTAAGGATATGTATGATGGAGTAGTAACGAGTATAAAGACATTTGGAGGAGCTACAAAAGAATTTCCCATTACGATAGGACTACATCAAGGATCGGCTTTAAGCCCATATCTATTTACTTTAGTTATGGATGAACTAACTAGCCATATTCAAGAGGATATACCATGGTGTATGCTATTTGCAGATGATATTGTCTTAGTGGATGAAACTAAAGATGGAGTGAATAGGAAATAAGAACTCTGGAGGAATACATTAGAATTTAAAGGCTTTAAGTTGAGTAGGACGAAAACTGAATACATGCACTGTGAGCTTGGAAACACTAGACATCGAGATGACGGAGTGGTAAAATTAGGGGAAGTAGAAGTTCCTAAGGTAAACCACTTTAGAATACCTAGGATCAATCATACAAAATGATGGTAACATTGAAAATGATGTCACACATAGAATTCAACCTGGATGGAAGAAATGGCGGAATGCAACATGGGTGATTTGTGATCGACATGTTCCTACTAAGTTAAAAGGAAAATTTTATAGGACAACAATTAGGCTAGCTATGCTCTATGGAAGTGAATGTTGGGCGGTAAAGCAACAACAATTACACAAAGTGAACGTAGCAGAAATGAGGATACTTAGGTGGATGTGTGGTAAAACTTGTAAAGATAGAATAAGAAATATAAAAATTCAAAGAAAAGTAGGAGTAGCACCAATTGATACAAAGATTAGGGAAGGGCGGTTGCGATGGTTTGGTCACCTGCAAAGACGGCCTACAAATGCCCCAACTAGAAAACTTGATTCAATAGAAACTGTAGAAATTCGACGAGGTAGGGGCAGACCAAAGTTAACATAGGATGCACTAATTAAAAGGGATTTGAATGGTTTGCAAAGCTCATCATCAATTGCACTTGCTGGAGCACAATGGAAAAGTTTGATCCATGTAGCCGACCCCAGTTAATTAGGGACTGAGGCTATGTTGTTGTTGTTTATTTCATTATACTGCTAAATTATGCCAATATGGATTTGTTAAACTACTAAACTCCCACGTGTGTTCGTATATGGTCGATGGGATGGTATGAACCCACATTGGCTCCCTTGTGATTAGCGATTGGGCTGTTGCAATGGTTTCGGTCATGCCCTAGGCTATGCGTGACAATTACTCCGGGAGTCGATGATTTGGGTGATGGTGACATGATGAGTAACTTCCACACAAACTCATATCTTTTGAAGCTGTTGGCTGAGATTTTTAGACTCTCGACCAATAGAGTCCCTCATTAACCGAGGAGCGGTGGTGGGGAGTCACTTCTTAACCAGAGTCTTCTTTGTCTAGTATTATTATTCCCAAAGTTTGGCAGATATATACTACAATTGTGTTCGACAATTATTGCTTTCTTAACAACTTATCTTCATGCTATTATCCCTTTTCATTGCACTTCTTATAGACTAGCATGATTTGTCATTATTTTATTAAAGTTCTTATTAAATGCAAGCTGCGTTACATTTAGGGATTCACTCACTGGACTCATCATCAAAGTTTTACATGGAAGATAGTCTATAGACCCTACGTAGAGCTAGGGGAAGGCCGTACTTGGCAACTCCATCTAATCGTTGAAAGCCTCTGCTAGCTTATTTCGTAGGTGTTTGTATACATTATGTTACTGCTTTTGGGTATATTTTTGGAGACTTGATACACTTAAACATGTATATTGATCATATTGTACATTTTGTCACCTTATATATACATGGTATCCTTTTGATGGATTTCCCATTACTTAGGGTTTGTTAAAGAAATAAATTTACGTTATTCATTATCAGTTTATTCCAAAATGAAAGAGTTTTGCTATTATCGAAAACTCACACATTTTTATTGAAAGGGTTAAGGAAAAACTAAATACCTTATCAAATAAGTTAAGTGAGATAAATGAATAGACCAAACTAAACCAAATTAAGAATATATTTTCATAAAACACCTGACGTGCGCCGAACGCATCAATAAAGTAAAGTTTCCTAAACCAACTATTTTGTAGAATAGTGGCAAAGGGTCAATCCCACAGAGATTGGTAGTATTTCTTAGGTTAAAATCAACAAAAAAGAAAATTGGGGGTTTTAAAATAAATATTAATTTAACTAACTAATATAATTAAATAAAATAACTAAAATAATTTTTAAAACAATTAATTAATACCTAAGTAACACCTAAGTCTACAATTCCACATATCAGGATTAAAATTCAATGGCAATCATGGTCTCAAATCTTTCCCAAAAAGTCAATAATTTATATTCTCCTAGATTAGCTATAGAAAATCCACATTTGCCGAAAATTCCTTGTTCCCCTAATCTCGATAGCAGGACGTCCGCCACTAACTACTTACCTTATTAATGTATAACCCTAGACATTCGCCAATCAGGTTTAACACACTAGCTGCAGTAATTTAGGTATGTGGGAACACTAATCCTAAATAACCGGATCACATCCGCTGTCAATTTAACCTAGATTCAATTGTTGCACACTCAAGAACTGAAAGGGTTTGACAACTAATGGGTGAGTGTTTGTCACTTTATTAGTCCAAAAGCACAATTACACGGATACTAAACGTCCAAATAATTATAGATTGTCCACCTAAAAGCATGCGCTGGCCATACACACACCTTAGATTTAAACCATAATCATTAAAATCAACAATAATGAAATAGTCGAATTTAAACTAAATTAAATAATAAAATAAAAGATCTCACATAATGTGCCACGAATCTATGATCCCTACTTGTTTCCTCTTTGACATACGGAAGAAGTAGATTAGCCGAACATCATCAAGAGAAGTCGATAATAAAAACAATAATAGTCAATCCCCAAAAAAATAAAACCTAAGTTCCTAATATATAAAACTACTAACAAATTAGTCACGAGAGGTGAGAGAAATTAATTTTAGGGGTTGGGGAGGAGACTCGTGCGCGGAGGAGCATCGTACGTCTATTTTTGGCTTGAAAATAGGTGTCCGCCACATGTTCGCAGCCTACTGGCTCTTTTCCTACTGTCGCACTGTGGTGGTAGTGTCCGATTGGCCGATAGCACTGCTACTGACATGCTGGTGTAGTGAGCAAGCTGTTGGACTAAATGGTTAGTCACTCACACTCCGACCGAGATTTTGATGGAAACAAACAAGGTGAAAATGTACTAAATAAACATCCAGTGTATTTCAGTTTTTGTTAAAGGATGCAAAACAACATATCAAGGGTTCTCAAGAAATACAAGTTCAAGACTCGGCGTTAATGAAGAAATGAAGATGAAAGTTCAAGCCGCAATTTGTAAAATCAATGTAAGGTATACAAATTCATTCACGCAAGCCAAATGCATTAGTTCATGCATACATCAAGTTTCCTAAATCATTTTTAAAAGTTATAAGTTTACTTCAAAGCTTCAAAGTGGAATTTAAACACATAACTAGATCTATGAGTTTAAACAATGTGAAAACTTTGTGTGAATAGTCATTTGCATATTAGAGTTCATTACAAATGTTTTTGAAAAAGGAAAACTCGTTTTTGAAATGTATTTAAAAAGAAAACTGAAAATTTGCAGAAAAGCCCCTAATAAGTTGTGAAACTTTGAATTTCCGTTTTCGGGGTTTGTAAAATTATCCGGACCACCCAAGTAAGCTTAATGACTCATAATAAACATGTATAACATGTTATATAAGGGTTGGTTAGGTCCCGGACAAGTTTAAGGGTCGCTAACACAAAGGGACAGAATAATTATTCTGAAGTCCCTGAAGTTAGCGCGCTAATAATGTCATTAGCGCGCTAAGACAGTATTAGCGCGCTAACACACAGTATTAGCGCGCTAGGTCTTTGTCGACGACTTTTACGACCAACTTTAATTTGAATTTTTGATCCATTTTGGACCATTGGATCACTAGAACGGTCACAAAACGGTCATATGGAATACCTAGCTCTATAAAACCACCAAGAACATGGTGTTAATAACAAGAAGAGAAAACACACTCAAAATCCATAGATCTACAAAGTAGAAATCTGATTTTTGTGAAGAAGCAAAGGGAGATCTTAGTGGCTGTTCTTTAGCTCACAAATCCAGCACATTTGAGGCTTTCAAAAGGAGTTCAAGAATCACTCCGAGCTGATCTCTTTTGTCATTCTTTTGGTTGTAAGAAATTTCTAGATCTACAATCTTACTTGTGCTCAATCTACATATTTTTGTGTGTTTGATTTGAAAATCATTTTGGTGTGTGTTTGAACATCTTCTCTGGGTTTTTGTACTGAAATTTATTTTATCAAACCCTAAGATTGATTTGAACAAAAGTTTTGCACTTAAACTTGAATTTTGTTAAACTATTGTTCTTAGACTTGAAATCGGTTTTACATTAACATATCAAGTTTTTAGAACGATTTCACAACCGGAATTTGCAAATAAAACCAGTGGCATATGTGCATATTCCATTCATTCTAATACTTGCATGCATAAGAGTTGTTAGGCTCTAGGTGGCTTGCTAGTGTTTGAATTTGATACCACTTTGTGTTGTAAAGTGTATCTCATTATTTTTCAGCAAATTATTGTATTTGTATGATTGTAAGACTTAGTGGAATCTAAGTCAAAGGGAAGACCTAGTTGAGGCTAGGCACAAATCCTAGTTGCGGCTAGGTGGGAAGTCCTAATTGTAATTAGGCACTCTAGGCTTGTATGCTTAGGTTGTAACACTTATTTGCAATATAAGTGGGGGTTAAAAATCCTAACTTAGGGAGGTTAGGTAGTGGACGTAGATCGTTGGATCGAACCACTATAAATTGTGTGTCACTTTCCATCTCTTCCATTCCATTCACTTGCATAGCATATATATATATTCATTGATAGGGTATGCATTATAGTTGTAATTTGCGCATAAAGTTTTAAAAAGGGCAATAACTACTCGGTAACCCAATTCACCCCCCCTCTTGGGTGACCTTCACAAGCACTGCGTGGCGCATGTATAAGGAGAGTGAAATCGCGCGAGTTTATGCAAAAATCAGGGAGCTTGTGCGGATGCGCACCCCGAGGCGAATCGTTGGAGGCTAAAGCGTGAGAGAATTTGGTTTTTTGATTTGTATTGTGTTGGTGGTACGTGGCGATTCCTGATTGGAGAGAATGGAAACCGCTAACGTGGCGAGACGTAATTGGTCGAGAGAAGATGTGCGCTGATGTGGCATCTTCTAATTGGTTAAAATATGTTGTATCCTATTCTACCCACCGCGCTGCCCGTAACTCGAGGCAAACTGTTCGACATCCGATCACTACATGTGAATACTCTATTTTGAGTATTTTTCAGCCACGAATTCAACCGCACACTCTGTTTCACCTAAAAACAACAAAAAATATAATTAGATATATATTTTGAAAACTTTGTATAATTAAATATACTAAAATAAACTACTAAACATATATAAATACTGACTTATCAAATACCCCAAACTTAAACTTTGCACGTCTTGAACAAATGTATAGATGACAACACAAACTAAACTAGACTCCTAATATAATATAGCACTGACTCAACTAATCCTATACCCGACTCAAAATTCATGGAGTTCCTTTGATTTATATAGCCACCAACTTAACAGGCAACTTAAGAAATTTTAGAGTTATGATATGTCAAGACTTGCAACCCAAACACAATTAAGATTCGATTTTCAAGCCAAATACTCGGTCAAAATAAAGGCCATCAACTACTCACAAATTTTCTTGGTCTATACAGTAAAGCACGCAAGTTTAAAATTCTCACTTAATCTAGTGAAACCACTCGAACATAATTTTTATTTGAGGAGTTTTACAAATTCTGCCTTTATTCAATATTTTTATTTTCTTTTCACATTTTTTTCTTTTTTTTTCAATTAATACGGTCCCTGCTCTATTTCTTGTGGAGTGATTTTCACTTTTTGCCACCACAAGTTTCCCTGCTCTATTTTCTATGGAAACTTGTGGGACACTCTACTTTTTTATAAGAAAAACTCATGTTAGTACTTCTTACTTTCACTATAATAAAGCAAATCCCCAATGTGGGTTAAAATAATATCACTTGTACATATTTAACCGTCTACTCATTTTCGTTATGTAGCACAAAGTCCAACCTTCAACTAAGTCCCAAATCATGAAATCGTAAAAATGCAGAGCTACGAACTCGATTGAGTGTTTCTCCTAATTTTCCTTAAGTTTCAAGTCAAAAAGGCAACTGTAATTTACTCATCCACAACCAAAGGCATGAACAAAGTTTTGGGTAACTCTATATAACTAATAAAACAAAAACTAAACCATACTAAATACATATGTACATGAAAGTGTATCAAATCCTAATGAAATGAGAAAGGAATATGAATGGACAAGAAATGAAAGAAATGGAAAAATGATAGAAAAAACCACCATTACCATCCGATATCCGCATATAACTACATAAAAAAAAAACAATCTCACCTGCGGTCTTTAGCAAAAGAATCCATCCAAAACAATCCACAATCCCTAAAACACCCCCAAACTTATTCCGAACCTTGTCCTCAAGGTTCAAAATAAGTCAAGGCATCCATATAACAAAAAAAAAGAACAGTGGTGAAGAAAAACATGGATAAGAAGATGATACAAATGCATGCATAACAAAAAGTCTCTAAAAACCAGTGATCACACAGAATCTCTCATGTGAGAGTGACTAAGGAAACTATAAAAGAACAATCATAACAAGACCAAGAACTAGTAAGCATAGGAGTTAACCGAAAAAAATTGCAATCAAATCTTGCGAGCCCGAAGACTGTCAACTAAGGGTGAAATCAACAAGATGATGTAATGCAGTTTAGGGTTTTGAGCCTACTAAAAAACCCGCCACTTATGCGGCGACTTAAGTTGGGTATTGCCCAACCAAGTCTCGAAACACCTAAAATTCTCTAACCATGGTAATCATAAAAAAATGCTCGAATTAGGCTAAAAATGTAATCGAAAGTCAAACCTACAAAACTCGGTACTCCAATCCTCCCACGAACGTCAAACGTAACATATCACCAGTAAAAATAAAGAGACCAAATTATAGTGTTATTAAAAATAATAAATAAAAAAACTAAAACTGAACTAAAACTAAAATAAATGCAAGAAATACATAAAATAAAATAAAAATGATGCTGGGCTGCCTCTCAACGTGCCGCTTTTCTTTTAATTCTTTGGCTAAACTTGGTGTGATTGATCACTTGATACCCTCTCCTTTAAAGATGTCAACAACGAATGGTGCATCTACGTATTTAGGCAAAGAAGTATGCACGCCATCCATCAGATTTAGGAGTTCATTCAGGACTTTCAACACGAAAGAATCTGTCGCTTCAGGATCGTCCAACATAAAGGTGTTGACAGTGTAGAAGATTTGCGAACGCTCCTTTACTTCCATCCCCCTTATAAGGTGTACCAAATGTGCATGGGAGGATGGGTTGTTGCATCAACACCAGAGGTAGGTCTTCCTCGCTCTCTATCTGCGGCTTATTCGGCTTGTTTGAAATGACATCAATTTCCATCTCATTTTCCCTCTCATTTAGTGCAATGACAATTTCTGGCTCAATTTGAAAGACTTCATGTTCTTTCGATGTTTCTCTCAAATAGTCTTCCATCTATGTAACCTCATTCACCTCAAGTTTTTTCAATGTATCAACACTCACATCCTCCTCTAGGTTAAAAACTGGTTGTGTACTACACAACTCTTCCTCATAAGTCATATTCTGAAGCCCGACATTATATTGAATAAGTTGAGTTTCCAATTCCTTCAAGCCTGGAATCTAAAAATCGATTTATCGAATCTCTTCAAAAAGTCGTCAAAGCTATTGCTGACTATCTATCAATTGCTTCACCATATCTTCCAAGGAGGTGTTTTGATGAAACTGTTGATTTCCTTCATGTTGAGGGATCTGTGGGTTTAATATGAGCCCAAAGAAGTCGAGTAGTGGCGATGCATAGCTAGAATAGTGACAATAGTCATACTGTGGATAATAGGGACAATTATGTGCGAAATGAGACTAATTTCCACAAATTTCGCAAACCTTGACCTATTGCACAAAAGAATGCATGTTAAAAAATTGATTTCCAATATGTGACATACGAACCCCATTTACATTATAATAATGTGAGTCTACGAATCAACCATAATTATGAGGGTATGATGAGTCCATCGCGGGGTTACCTGCATACGTGTGAAGAGCAAGGGATTAGATAGGAAAAATAAAAATAAAAATAAAAATAAAAATAAAAATAAAAAGCCAAAGAAAGAAAAATACCAATCCCATGCAACGGCGCCAAAAATTGACGCGCGCCGAACGCGTCAATAAAGTAAAGTTTCCTAAACCAACTATTTTGTAGAATAGTAGCAAAAGGTCGATCTCAAAGAGATTGGTGGTCTTTCTTAGGTAAAAACAACAAAAAAGGAAAATCGGGGTTTTTAAAATAAATATTATTTTAACTAACTAATCTAACTAAACTAAATAAATAAAATAACTAAACTAATTTTCTAAACAACTAATTAATACCTAAGTAACACCTAAGTCTATAGTTTAACAAATTAGGATCAAAATTCAATGACAATCATGCTCTTTAATCTTTCCGAAAAAGTTATTAATTTATATTCTCCTAGATTAGCTATAGAAAAGTCACATCCGCCAAAAATTCTTATTCCCCTAATCTCGATAGCCAAGACGTTCGCCATTAACTACTTCCCTAATTAATGTATATCCCTATACATCTGCCAATCGGGTTTAACATAATAACCGCAGTAATTTGGGTGTGTGGGAACACTAATCCTAAATAACCAGATTGCATCCGCTCAGATTTAACCTAGTATCAATTGTTGCACACTCAAGAATCGATAGGGTTTGACAACAAATGGGTGAGTGTTTGTCACTTTATTGGTCCAAAAGCACAATTACATGAATACTAATAGTCCAAATAACTATAGATTGTCCACCTAAAAACATGCACTAGCCATATACACAACTTAGATCTAAACCATAATCATGAAAATCAACGACAATGAAATAGGAGAATTTAAATTAAATTAAATAATAAAATAAAAGATCTCTCATAATACGCCACGAATCCATGATTCCGACTTGTTTTCCCTTCGACCTAGGTAAGAAGTTGATTAGCCGAACATCATCGAGAGAAGTCAATAATAAAAATAATAATAGTCGGTCCCTAAAAAATCAAAACCTAAGTTCCTAATATATAAAGCTACTAAGAAAATTGGTCCCGAAAGGAGAAAGAAACTAATTTTGGGGTGAGGAGGTGACTCGTGAGCCGAGGAGCATCGTAAGGCTATTTTTTGGCTTGAAAATAGGTGTCTTCCACATGTCCGTAGCATATTAGCTATTTTCTTGCTGTCGCACTGAGGTGGCAACGTTTGATTAGCCGATAGCGCTGCTGTTGACATGCAAGCGTGGTGAGCGAGAGCAACATGGTGCACACATAGGCAGAGTTAAATCGAGCAAGTTTTTGTGAAAATTTGGGAGCTTGTGTGGGCGCCCATCCCGAGGCGAATCGATGGAGGCTGAAGCGTGAGAGAATTTGGTTTTTTGAAGTGTATTTATGTTGGTGCTAAGTGGCGATTCTTGATTGGATGAGAGAATGGAAACCGCTGACGATGTGGCGAGACGTGATTAGTCGGGAGAAGATATGCACTGACGTGGCAGTTTCTAATTGGTTGAAATATGTTGTCTCCTATTTTACCAACCGTGTAATGCGTAACTCGAGGCAAATTGTACGACATCCGATCACTACATGTAAATACTCCATTTTGAGTATTTTTCTACCACGAATCCAACCGCGCACCCTGTTTCACCTAAAAAATCTTAAATAATAATTAAATATATATTTTGGAAACTTTGTATAATTAAATATACTAAAATAAACTACTAAATATATATAAATACTGACTTATCAACACCGGATAGTTGGAATAGTTATGCTAATAGAAAAGGTTAAGTACTTGTCGCGAGCCATTATGGATAGGTGTGCAGATAATGTGGCATAACCTGGTGACGAGTCCAACGACATGGCGTGGCATAGATTGCCTTAGGATTTGGGTACGCCATAGCTGGTGTGAAAGCCTAGGTTCATAAGAGCCATGGGAAGTGTTATGAAGCGTGTAGTCTTAGGTTTTATACTTCTATGTTTTGAATTGTATTATGTATATATACTTGTATACGACATTGATCGAAGTAGATCCGTTCTTCCAGATTCAAGATGCATGGAAAGTCGATTCCACCTACTACAGCTGATAGAGGCTAGACGAGCGACCCAGTAAGAGTCAACTCGAATAAGAGTCTACGTGGTAGAGTCGCACTTCATGGTGCGTAGCTTGAATCAAAGTTCACATGGCACAGTCCTTACCCCTGTCCCCATAAATGTAGCTGGGATCGTGTGACTTTGGGTTTACTACTTTATTCGGGGGCTTTGGCTGGAGATTGGTAATTTCTTCAGGTCGATAGGGGCCAAAACTTTACATGGGGTCTTTAAGTGGGTATTGGCTCATGAGACATACTCCATGAGGAGTGACGTTGCCCCTACTCCCGTATACCAAAATGGTCAGAACAACCATGTTAGGTTGGATAGGAAGGGCAAAAGGAACTACAAGCCAAGAGATCAATGGGGAAAAAATGGAGGCATAATGACGGGCAGGCGTTCGACACCTTTACAATAGTACCTACTATGTAACATTAAGTCATGGCAGTCTAATAGCCACAAGGGCATATTCTGGGTTAACGATAAAGGAGAGAAAATAGGGCATCAATAGCAAGGACAGAGATAAGAACATAGTTAGCATTGGCAAATATAGAGTAAAAGGTAGGGAGGACAGGTTCAGGGCCAGAGGGCCAGAGGTCAGCAGGGTCAAGGACCTGGGGTAAGTAACACATCATTTGCTTTTGAAGTAGATGGAGGGGCCACTATTAGAATTAGTGCACCAGTGAGTTCGTGTCGCTAGTTGTAGCTCCATTATCATAGGGCAGAGAGCAGGTTCACGCAGTGGATAAACCTAATCGAGGGTATGCTGATTATTTATAGTCGTAGCATGCATTCGTTGATTGATTCCGGTACTAAATTATCTTTTATTTCGGGATGAATAATAGGAGAGTTAGGTTGACGCCAGAGATTTTAAACACACCCCTCGTACTTAGCACAACTGTAGGGAAAAACATTTACCCTAACTAGATCTGTAGAGATTGTCTAATTGAGGTTAGTGGTCACCAGTTACCTATAGATCTTTGAGTACTTGAGTACCTACTGTCTGATGCGCTTTTAGGCATGGATTAGTTGGCAGGTTAACGTGCTTGGTTGGAATATTTTAGTAAGACCGTCGACTTCTAGATACTAGGAGCTCCTAAGTTTTCATTCATCAGAGCCGCGACCGAATTTTTGATCACTAGGGGCAGATTAGACACCACGTAGGAGATGGACATTCTTTTAGGCACTATTGAGCCAGATCTAGTAGTTAGAACTGAGGACGTCCCAATCATGTGTGAGATTCTGGTAATTTTTCTTAAGGATTTAAATGGATTACCACCATATAAGCAGATAGAATTTATGATAGAGCTAGCACCAAGCACTTAGCCTATAGCGAGCCGACCGTACCATATGTTGTGAGTAGAGTAGGATGTGTAGTGGGCTCAGATTGTAGGATTTGTTGGAGAAAGTTTTCATTCATCCAAGTATGCCTTCTTTAGGACACCGATCTTTTTTGTAAAGAAAAAGGACATTAGCATGATGATGTGCTTTGATTATAGGAGACTTAATTAGGTGACAGTAAAAAATCGATACCCACTGCCTAGGATTAACAATTTGATCGACCAACTGGCTGGAGCGTAGTTTTTCTTCAAGATTGATCTTAGGTCAGGTTATCACCAATTGAGGATTAGAGAGGAGGATATACCCAAAATGATGTTCATCACACGTTACAGATTGTTTGAGTTTACAGTTATGTCGTTCATACTAATGAACGCATCGATAATGATCATGGATTTGATGATTGAGTTTTAGGGCCATTTTGGGATCATTCATGGTAGTTTTCATCGACGACATCTTGATTTATTCCATGACATGCGAAGTCCACGAGAGGCATCTCAAAGAGACGCTAAAAACTCTAATAGCACTGGTTTTATGCCAAACTCAATAAGTGCAAGTTTTGGTTTTCTGATGTAAAGTTCTGGGGGCATGTGATCAAAGAAAAGGGCATATTAGTAGACTCGAGTTAGGCTCATGCTATCACTAATTAGCTTACATCGAAATGTGTGACATACATTAGGAGGTTGTTGGAGCTAGCAGGCTATTATCGATGCTTTGTACTAGATTTTTCTAGGATTTTGATACTTATGATTAGATTGACCAAGAAGGTCGTCGAGCTTATGTGGTATGATGCATGCGAGGTTACATATGTAAAGTTAAAGAAGTGGTTGACCTCCACATCGCTATTAGTATTTCCAAAATTGAGCAGGTAGTTGGCAATTTTCAAAGATAAATGTGGATGTGTACTAATAAAAATGACAAAGTTATTGCTTACTTGTTGCGTCAGCTGAAGACCCATGAGAGAAACTATCTAGTGCATGATTAGGAGTTTTCTACAATTTTGTTTGCATCGAAGATATGGAGACATTAAACTTTTGGTGATAAGTTCACCCATTACATAGATCATCAGAGTTTAAAGTATTACCACAAGGATTTAAATATGAGGCAGCAACGGTGGTTTGAGTTGCTAAAGGACTACGACTTTTTTATTGAGTACCAGCCCGGGAAAGGGAATGTCATATCAGATGCCCTTAGTAGGAGAGGACCAAACAAAGAGGTGATGACTTACCAGTATGGTATACTCGAGGAAACAATTACCATGAACTTGTTAGTAGTCCTAGAGATAGCAGAGGCGCACATTTGTCGACAGATGATAGTTGTGACAATTTCCATTCAACGAGTCATATAGAGCCAGCGAGATGATATGATATATTAGAGGATCAGAGACATGTCACAGAGTTTCGACTTCCCAGATGGGAGAAAGTCAGTTGATTGGTGTTTGCGAGACAAATGCAGACTATAGATTTCGGTAGTAGCATAGTCGCGAGATGGCATATTTCAAGAAGCTCACAGATCCAGATACATTGTTCACCCAGCCTGAACGTGATGTACCATGACACAAAATGCTTGTTCTGGCGGTTTGAGATGATGGCAGATGTTAGCCAGTATGCAAGGGGATTTGAGATGTGCAAGCGGGTTAAGGCTAAGCATCAGAGACCTAAACGAGTTCTACAACCACTACCGATCCTTTAGTGGAAGTGGGAACATATTACTATGGACTTCGTCAATGCATTACCATGGACTCCATGCAACCATTATGAAGTATGGGTTGTGGCTGATAGATTAACTAAATTAGCTTATTTCATTCTAGTTTCCATAAGAGACCTTTCCACAGTTGTGTACTCTCTTCAAATGAGAGATAATTAGATTACACAGTGTATTGATATTGATAGTATTAGGAAGAGACTGTCGGCTGATGTCATAGTTATTATAGGCTATGTAGGAACAATATAGTAAATGACGTCAGTACAACACGTCTTACCACCTAAAGACTGATGGGCATCGGAGTGGACTATAGAGATACAGGACATGCTTAGAACTTATGTGTTACAGTTTGGAGGGTCATTGGTGGAGTACTAGCCACTTTGTGAGTTTTCCTACAACTAGAACTTTTAGGCCAGTATTAGGATGCCATTGTTTGAGGCACCATATAAGAGACCTTGCAAATCAACAACTTACTTGGTAGATCGCGAAGACGTAGTTACCATTATGCCTAAGGTTGTTGTAGACCATACATAGAAATCTAGGTTTATTCGTCAAGGATTACAACTTCGTAGGACATACTGATGAAATACTTGAATAAGTATCGCCACACGTTTTGATTATAAGGTAGATGATTGGGTGTATTTCGATGTTTTTCCTTTGAAGAGTCGCCAGAGATTTGGGATTAAAGGGAAACTTGCACCACAACATATATTGGGCCATATCAAATTTTTAGTTGAGATGTGGAGGTTGCTTATCAGTTGAGGCTAATGAGATAGTTGGCAGGGGTTCATGACGTCTTCCACGTTTCCATACTGAGATTAGCAAGATCAAAGTTGAGACCTATGGTAGATGTGACCCGTATTGAGGTTAGGACAAACGTGACATACGAGACCCTATTAAGATAGTAGATTGCAAAGTTCAGGTTCTTTGGACTAAGCATATTCCCGAGGTTTTCGTAAGGTGGCAGTATCATAGAGGCGAGGGCTTTTACCTTGGAAAGAGAGTGTACTATACTCGAGAGATACCCCTAGCTTTTACACGGTTAATATTTTACATTGAATTTTGACTTCGGGACAAAATCCCTTTTAGTTAGGAAGATTGAGACGAGTTGCCTAATTTAAAGATTATTTAATTATCCAATTTCATAATAGGACCTAAGTCGGACCTAACTCAGACCTACGTAGACGTCGCATATTAGTCTAGGGGACGCCTAGCGAGGTATAATTTATTTTATTACATTTGTTTTATGCTTGTTTATTACAGTTGTTTTAACGGGAATTATAGCATCACACTATTTGTACCGTTTATTATCGCGTTTTGCATGAGTTACAAGTGCAACGAGTAATACCTCGAGATGCATGTAACACAAGTATAGAAATGAAATAGCTTTGACAAACTTTTTATGGTGAATAATAGCATTCAAAGGTTAATAATATGGAACAATGTGGTTTAGGTCGAATGAAATGCAACGTAGGCAAAAATGGACCCGACGCACCTTGTAATGCGTAATATCGCCCAGTACATTAAAAGCCAAGATGTAGTCTAATATTGTTATGCAAATTTGGCTAATAAAATATAGACTAAATCGAGGAGACCAAGAATGTGCCTATTGTTTCTCATTAGGCTCACTAATGAGAATTTTGCCTAAGTAAGGATGTTGAGTCGAAACCCTTAAATGACTTAATAAATTACCACATATTTGACATAAAAGACTTTGCTATATTTAATAGAGCCCTTAATGAACCTCGAGATACGCATGTTTAAATTTATGACTTGAACAACATTATAAAGAGGATTTAACCTTATTTGTTCATTCCATCATGCAAATCAAGCAAAAGAAATTCACAACATAGAGGAAAGGGCTAGAGTTGCTAAATTCTATGGATTTAAAGGAGATTTATGACACCTAGAAGCTAAAGATTTAAGTTTCTAAGCTAGGTAAGATCCTACCCTAATCATATCTTCCATTCTTTTTCAAACTGGGTCTTGAAATGGAAGTAAATTTAAGGCTTTAGTGTTATACAAAATTTGACGCTTCTATAGAGGTTCTTTATGGTCTTTAAACTCAAATAATAAATTATAACTCTGGTCTTTAAGTTAATAGGTTTCGATCGAGTGTTAATTGAATGTTGGTTAATGGAATGCATGCGTGTTGAAGATTATGATGATTTTATTATGTTAATGAATTTGTGCAATTTAGATGTTGTTGTTGTTCAAGAACAATAGGAGGGAAAGAAAAGAAAAAAAAAAAGAAAAAGAAGAAACCAAAAAAAGGGAAAACAGGGGAGGGTAGAGATGTTTTGGGCAAGGGGTTCATATGCATGCACTTGCGTGCGTAGAAGGTTGGGCCAAGTCGACCCAGGCCTAGCCCAGTTGGGCCGCGTCAGGCCAACCCAAATCGGGCTTGATTTGGGTTGGCCCAACTCCATTAATTAATTAAAAATTAACTTAATTTAAATTAAATACAAAATATAATAAATTGTGGAAAAATTTATAAAAATAAATAAAAATTCAAAAAGTCATATAAAATATTAGAAATTGGGAAAAGGTATAAAATTAGGTTTTGAGACTTTCTCGGGCGTTTGACACCCTGGTTTAGCTCGAAAAAGGTGTCACAACTAAAAATTAGAATAAAATTCTAATTTTTGTTCTCACAATAGAAAATCGATTAATGTGACCATAAATTATTTTAAATTGGTATGTATGATACTCGGGGCCTAGGGCTCAGAGGACTGATGGACAAGTATTTCGGGTACAAACGGCAGTTAGGACCGGGTTTTACGCATTTTAGTAAGAAAATGCCACTAGAAAAACACTTAGCATTTATTTACTGTATTATTTTACTATAGCGCTGAATTATGCTAGTTTGGATTTGATAAACTACTCAACCTTCACATGTGTCTTTATATGGTCGACGGGACGGTATGGCTACTCTACGGCTCCCTCATGATTAGCGATCCGATTGTTGCAATGGCTCCGGTCATGCCCTAGGCTACTCATGACAATTAGTTTGCGAGTCGGTGATTTGAGATATGATGTCATGAAGAATTAACTTCGACACAGATTCATCTCCTTTAACGCAACAAATTCAATTCGTCGCCAAAATCTCCACCATCTTTTATTATTAGTCCTAGAGTTCGGTAGATATATACCGCGCTCGCGTCCGGCAATTATTGCTTTCTTAGTGAGTTATTTTCATGCAATTAGCCCTTTTTCATTGCATTTATTATTAAATGGCATAATTTGTAGTCGTTTTATTTACATTCTTATTAAATGCAACTTGCTTTTCTTTTAGGGATTTACCCACTAGACTTATCATCTATTTTTTGGATGGATGACCGAGTGCAGATCTAACGACGAGTCGGGAGAAGGCCGTACTTGGTGACTTCATCTGATCATTGAGAGCCTCTACTAGCCCATCTCGTAGGTGTTTATATACAATATGTTACTACTTTTAGGTATATTTTGGGAGGTACACTAATAAACGTATATTGATCCTATTGTACATTTTGTTGCCTTATATAGACATGGTATCCTTGTGATAGATTTTCCAATATTTAGGGTTTGTTAAAGAAGTAAAAACTCTATTATTTACTATTTGCTTTCTTCTAAAATGAAAGAGTTCCACTATTATCGATAACTCACACATTTAGTTAAAAAGACCAAGGAATAACTAGATACCTTATCAAATAAGTTAAGTGAGATAAATGAATAGACTAACTATACAAAATTAAGAATATATTTTCATAAAAACATTAGATAATTGGAATAGTTAGTCTCATTAAAAATTTTAAGTAGTTGTCACGGACCATTATGGACGGGCGTGCAGATGACATGGCATAACTTGATGACGTATCCGAGTGCATGGCGGGGCCAAAATTGCCTTGGGATTTGGGGCTGCTACATTTAGAATGAGGTTAACACCAGATGGTATAGTGACTCAGGAACATTTATGATTTAAAGTATTGGTTTAATTCACTACCAGTTTAGATTTTCTTCCAACATAGTCTCGATGGAAGTAAAAAGGAGACAAGAATTTTTGGAAAATAGAATTTGAATAGGCAAATTGAATCTTGATTGGAAAATCACAATGATATTTTGATAGGACTAGTTAAGTTGTCAATGTCCGTTTCTGTGAAAATAGAAACGTTATAAGTAAAGTATTGTCTCATTTCCAAAATAAAATACAAAGTAAAATGTGGAATAGAAATATTGGTTAAAATAATCAAATGAATTCTAAGAAGAAGTATCAAATGTCTCAAATTGTTTCTTACTAAAGTTGATTAATATTATGCAACGTTGAGTATAGTGGTAGTGGTTCTATAAGTCAAAAAAGTGATGATAAAATGAATGCAATACTTGACTTGAGAATATATTTTGTTGACACCATGTTTGTTGTTGTTTCTATACAAAGATTAACAAAATTCTAACTTAAAAAAGAATGGCATAGTCATATTAACGTGTTAGAAGTTAAGAAACTAGGGAAAGGAATGATAACATATAGTATTAGACCCAATAGTCACTTCTATGTTGCTTATTGCTACGACCTAAAATATAACAGAGGAAGATAAAGATGTACTGATTGAGCATCAGTAAGTGATTTGAAAAGGAAATTAGTAAGACCTCCTATATAGCAAGAACTTCCTTTGATATGAATTAAAGGATAGAAATAACATCATTTAAGAATGTGATTAACAGTAAGTTCGTCTAGTTACTAGAAATTCTAATTTTTCTATCTCTTTAGTTGAATAATAACAAAAAATGTGAAATCCTCAAAAGGTAATTGATGAAAAGTAAGATAGTTTGATATCTTACATAGTCTCTTGAAAAGTACCAATTTTTGTTTAAAAAAAGAATAGTCGAGAAATCTGATACTAACTAAAAATAGTTATGGCAATAATAAATAGTTAGACTATTTAAGTTTTTTTTTTTGTTTCGAACAAAAATTTCCTAAGAAAGACTTCAACTTATTGAAAAGTTATAAGTAGTCTCATTGTCATTAGCTATAATTTCGAAAAGAGAATAGGTGAAATTACCTTTGTAAGTAAAGATAAAAAACTGTAAGTGGTCTATATGTTGGTTAAAGTGTAATAAGTTGTAAGGGGATTAAGAATGAGATAAATGTGATAACAGCTAAGATTGAGAAAATAGAATAAAATAAACTCTATGTATCTAAAAATGAGACGTATAGATGACTTATGACTGATGGATGTAGCATGAAGGGACTCCTTTAGTAAAGGTAAGGCACTGGAGTAGTTGTGCATGACCAAAAGTTTAAGTAACTCAGTTTCATGATTACGATTCATTCACAACATAGAAGACTGGTGCGACGTATCCACCCCTCTTTGAATAATCGAATGAATTGGTGAGATTCAGTATAAAAGAGTTTATGAAGGTTTAGTTAAGTCAATTGGAAGCTTAAGTATAAACAAACGAATTGTCAAGAAAACTCTCACATAAAAATGGAATTGGGAAACTTAGGTTAATGAGTTCAGATCAAATTTAGGATATCAAGCTTTGAGTTTGATAAAACCTAATATATCTTCACAAGGATCTTACTAGGAATTGCGCTCTAAAAGTTGAAAGTTTCAAACCAAAGTAGTTTACAACTTCTTTTTGTAAATACATTATATGTTGGTTCGAATTTAGAGTTACACAACGTGATTAGACATTAGTTAAGTTTGAAGGACTAGGTTATCTTAAATTGGAGTTGATCTAAGATACCTTTATGGACTATGTAGATACAAATGAAATGAAAAGAGATACACAACATATAGCTCAGTTAGTAAATATTATCCATATTAGTTGGAAATACTAAATAGAGTATAGTGTCTATAACTTGATATGTTTGAAGAATTAAATATTCTTCTATTGAAATTTGAGAACAGTTATAATTATGTATTAAGTATCGGTGAAAAAAGATAAAATATTTATAACTTGTATGGGATACAAGTAGAAGTTATATTCTGAAGGTATAATCACGGAATATGTGAACATCTCTAATCGTATACCTGCTCAAGAAAATGGAAATTAATTGTCTCTATTCAGATGTAGAAAACTCCACCTATGATGTACACTATGTGCGCAACATAGCCAGTCCCAAGTCCGGATAAAAGAGGAGGGCTTTGACGCCCATTTTTTCATACTAAAAAATGGGTAAGGGAGATCCCAAACTCACTTTTCATACCTGAAAAGTGGGGGACGGAGGCCCCAAGTACATTTTCCATTCTTCGAAAATGGGGGAGGGTTGCGATAGGTTCACAGCCAGCGTAAAACTTTTATCATTTTTCATGAAATGGATCACACATCCCTTCACATCGTCGCCTGGATGTGAAGAAAAATGAGCAAGGGTTCCCACACTAAGGGCAGGTGTGGGTCAAGAAGCTAGTTCAAAATAAACACGAAAACAAAAACAAAATCATAGATACGGACACTGGATCTTTTAGACAAAATAGAAATAGAAAAGGAAAACAAATACAAAGGGGTGAAAAAATTCATTTAGGAACATGGAATATAGGAACACTTACGGGGAAGTCAATAGAACTAGTAGATACCATGATTAGAAGTAGAGTCAATATTGCTTGCCTCCAAGAGACAAAATGGGTAGGAGAAAAGAGAAGAGAAATAGGAAACATGTGGTTTAAATTGTGGTACACTGGTATATATAGAAAATGCAATGGAGTAGGAATTCTGGTGGATAATGATTATAAGGATAAGGTCGTAGAGGTTAAAAGAATGGGGGATAAATTGATTCTAGTTAAATTAATTATTGGAGATGAAAAAATTAACATACTTAGCGCTTATGCACCCCAAGTAGGATTAAGCGAGAGCATCAAATGCAAGTTTTGGGATGATATGGATGGATTTATGCAAAGTATACCATTAGATGAAAAAGTTTTTATTGGAGGAGATTTAATTGGGCATGTCGGGGCAAGTAACGATAGGTTTGAGAGAGTTCACGGAGGTTTTGGTTACGGTAATAGAAATGAAGAAGGAGAATCAATCTTAGAATTTGCTTCAGCATACGATCTTGTCTTTGAAAATACTAGTTTTAGGAAGTGGGAGTCGCATACAATTACTTTTAGTAGTGGCCATAACAAGAGTCAAATAGATTTTCTTTTAACAAGAAAAATAGATAGAAAAATATGTAGAGACTGCAAAGTAATACCTGGTGAAGCACTTACGACCCAACAAAAGTTAGTAGTACTTGATATTAAGCTAACACGACGGCATAATATGAATAAAAGAGTTAGCGCCCTAGAATAAGTGGTGGAACCTAAAACATAGTAAACAAGTAGGGTTTAGAGAAAAATTATTAAAGGAAAATGTTCGGAATCTTGACTTAGATGCTAATACAATGTGGCTAGAAACGAGTAGTTGCATAAGGAGAGTTGGATCAAACGTATTAGGTATATCCAAAGGCTTGGGACCTCCAAAGAAGGAAACATGGTGGTGGAACGGGGATGTCCTACGAGCAATTAAGGCTAAAAGAGAGATGTATAGGAAAATACCTAAGTGTCAAGATGACGATGCGTACAATCAATATAGAGAAGCTAGAGAACATGCTAAAAAAGTAGTTAGTCAAGCTAAAACAAATTTCATGGAAGATCTATAGAAAAGGTTAGGTAATAGAGATGGCAAAAAATATATATATAGGCTAGCCAAATTAAGAGATAAAAGAAACAATACCTAAGTCATGTAAGATGTATTAAAGACGAAAATCAAAATGTTTTAACGCGCGAGGAGGATATTAAGGAGTGATGGAGAAGTTACTTCTATAGTTTATTTAATGATGGCCAAGTTGATACTATAATAGATGGAAACCCACACCAAGAAAGAAATGTAAACTATACACGTAATATTAGAATTGTAGAAGTTAAAGAGGCATTAAAAAGAATGAAAATAGGGAAAGTATGTGGCATACCCATAGAGGTTTGGAATGCTTAGGAGAAATTTGATTGACTTGGTTAATATAATGTTTCAATAAAATTTTAAAATTAAAACGTTAGCCAATGGATTGGAGAAAAAGCACGCTTGTGCCAATCTTCAAAAATAAAAGAGACATTCAAAGTTGCTCAAACTACCAGGGAATTAAACTTATGAGTCACACTATGAAACTGTGGGAGAGGATAATTGACAAGAGGCTAAGGAGAGAAACAACAATATCAGGGAACCAATTTGGTTTCATGTCTAGTAGGTCAACTATGGAGGCAATTTTCCTTGTAAGTCGATTGTTAGACAAATATAGAGAAAAGAAAAAAGATTTTTATATGGTATTCGTAGATTTAGAAAAACATATGATAGGCTCCCCAGAGATGTTCTTTGGTGGGTTCTAGAAAGAAAAGTGTGCATGCTAGGTACATAGACACTATTAAGGATATGTATGATGAAGTAGTAACAAGTATAAAAACATTTGGAGGAGCTACAAAAGAATTTCCCTTTACGATAGGACTACATCAAGGATCGGCTTTAAGCCCATATCTATTTACTTTAGTTATAGATGAACTAACTAGACATATTCAAGAGGATATACCATGGTGTATGCTATTTGCAGATGATATGGTCTTAGTGGATGAAACTAAAGATGGAGTGAATAGGAAATTAGAACTCTGGAGGAATACATTAGAATCTAAAGGCTTTAAGTTGAGTAGGAAAAAAATCGAATACATGCACTATGAGTTTAGAAACACTAGACATCGAGATGATGGAGTGGTAAAATTAAGGGAAATAGAATCAATCATACAAAATGATGGTAACATTGAGAATGATGTCACATTGAATTCAAGCTGGATGGAAAAAAATGGCTGAGTGCAACAGGGGTGATTTGTGATCGAAATGTTCCTACTAAGTTAAAAGAAAATTTTTATAGGACCACAATTAAGCTAGCTATGCTATATGGAAGTGAATGTTGGGCGGTAAAGCAACAACAATTACATAAAATGAACGTAACATAAATGAGGATGCTTAGGTGGATGTGTGGTAAAACTCATAAAGATAGAATAAGAAATATAAAAATTCAAATACAAGTAAGAGTAGCACCAATTGATACAAAGATTAGGGAAGGGCGGTTGCGATGGTTTGGTCACATGCTAAGATGGCCTACAAATGCTCCAACTAGAAAACTTGACTCAATAGAAACTGTAGAAATTCGACGAGGTAGGGGCATACCAAAATTAACATGGGATGCATTAATTAGGAGTGATTTGAATGGTTTGCAAAGCTCACCATCAATTGAATTTAATCGAGCACAATGGAAAAGCTTGATCCGTGTAGCCGACCTTAGTTAATTTGAGACTGAGGCTATGTTATTGTTGTATTCAGATGTAGAAAGAAAAATGTGAATAGTAATGATTGAGTTGTGAAAACTTAGGAATTGGAGAAATGGAACGAAACCCTAGAAATGTGAAAATGTGGCTGCCGAAGAAATTATCAAGCCAATTTGGAAGTGATTAATAGTTAAATGAAATGGATAATGTTCTTTTTGAACTCATGAATAAAGAATGATTTGATAATGTGATAAGTCGCCAATCATGCTATATTTTATTGTGATATTTATGTGTGTCGAATGCTTCGATAAAGTAAATGACCTAAACCAACTATTTTGTAGAATAGTGGCAAATGGTCGATCCCATAGAGATTTGTATTCTTTCTATGGTTAAAAACAACAAAAAAAGGAAATCGAGTGTTCTAAATAAATTGATTTGACTTAATAATCTAAATAAAATAAATAAACAAAGTAATGAAAATAATTTTGAAAAAAATTAATAGAAATACCTAGGTAACACTTTGGTCTATGGTTCCACAAGTTAGAAACAATATTCAATTGCATATCATGGTCTTCAATTTTTCCCAAAAAGATTATTAATTGAAATCCTCCTAGATTAGCTATAGAAAATCGACATTCGCTAGAAATTCCTAATTCCCCTATTCTCGATAGCCAGGACATTCGCTTTCGCTCCCAGTTTAACCTAGATTCAATTATTGCACAATCAAGAACCAAAAGGTTTAGATGGCAATTGGGTGAGTGTTTGTCTTTTTTATTGGTCCAAAAGTATAATTACGGATACAATTGGTCCAATTAACTATAAATTGCCTACCAAAAAGCATGCACTGGCCATATACATACCCTACATTTAAACCGTATTTATGAAAATCAGGAACAAAAAAATAGAAGAAATTAAATTAAATCAAATAATAAAAATAATAGATCTCACATGTTATGCTATGAATCAAGAATTCCGACTTGTTTCAACTCCGACCTTGGAAAGGGTTTGTTTAGTCGGACATTATTTCGACGCTTCCGACATTCCCAAAAATAATAGAATTTGATATCCTATAATAACCTTAAGTCCTAATATGAAAACTACAAAAAATTGGTCCCTGGAAGTGAGCGAAACTAATTTTGGGGACTCGTAACACATGTGCCGATGAGCATCTAAGGGCTGTTTGCCGTTCATTGCATGGCCTGGTCATGTGTAGGTGACCGATTGACTACCTTTTGTTGCACATTGACATGGTAGTAGCTTATTGGTGGAGAAACTGCTATATGACGTGGTGTTGCGTTGAAGGTTTGCCACATGGAAGGCATTAGAGGAGGAGAATAATGGCACACATTGTGCGAAAATCTGGGAAGTGGTGCATAACCGTATCTCGAGGAAAATCTGATAGATGCTGAAGCGAGGAGAAAAACATTGATGAGTTGGCTGAGCTGGATGCACGTGGACAGGCTAAACAAATCAAGAGCTGACACGTCGAATTGGCTGGTGTGATGAGGTGACGCACTAGTGAGACCGAGTTCATGGGAGACACAACCACACGCATCTCAAAGACTCATCAATAGCTACTGATGTGTAATTGTCTTAACTGTGTAACTCCGTTGCGTTACTCAGTCTGCTAGTCACCTACTAATAACTTGTGCAATGCGTAACTCGAGACAAATCCTCTGGTAGCTGAAACGCTGCATATAAATACATTTTTCGCATATTTTTCCCCTTGAATTCAATCGCACACTCCATTTCACCTGAAAATAAGAAATAAATATAATTAAATATATATTTTAGAGACTTTACATATTGAAAATATTAAAATAGATTACTAAAACCCTATAAATATCGACTTATCTGATATTACTATGAATTCCAAGACTTTATCTCCATTTATACTTAAAAAAATTTGTTATCGTATTTTTAGGGGAAATATAGGCTATTGGATAAATGATGTGATTTCCCAAAAAAATCTAGTTAAAAAGATAGAGATAGGCTCAACGCCTTCATGACGACTCCAAGTGACCTGAAATCGCAAAGAAATTGTTGGCCTTAACTTGACCGGATCAAAGAAGAATCATTAAGGTTGTTATGTATGAAGCCTTGCGAAGACCCAAGAGAATAGCAAAGCTCAAATCCCAAGAGGAAGGCCAGCGCCTTTGGAAAGTACACATGGTGTTGGCAAGGTTCTCGACTTAGTTCGTGACAGAAGCGAAGGAAAAACAAAGTATCGTAGCGCCTTCAAGTAATACACATATGGCGTTGGACAGTTCAGAAGATTGCCAGTTTTATATTTTTCAAATTTCCAAGATACAGGATTAGATTACCTTTTATCGCATTTCTACTATAAATAGGAAACCCTAAAACAATTTTAGGACTCTTTTACACCTCTCTTTTGTTCTTAGATCACAACACTTCAAGGAAGGGAGAGGAATTCTCTTAGGTTTTATTATTAATTTTTAATTTATTTTTGCATTTTTTCTATGTCAATGAGTGGCAAAGTTCTACGTTTAGACCAATGTGATTAAGTTCTAGGATTTTAGAATTCTGAGGGTTTTAGGCTTTTAGTTCCAATTTTTTAATTATAGATTTTGTATTCTTGATTACATAGTTTTATAAATTTTAAAGGTTTTTCCTTTTTCACGGTCTAAGTGATATACACACCGGTTTGGGTAAAAGCTATTGCCAGCGATCTTACAGCCACTTGGTAAGAACATCATGTTAGGTGGCAAATGGGGCCTTGTATGTTGGCAATTGATGTGCCTATGTGTCATTGAGATATAGGAATAGTAGTTGTGTATGCAATCTCCACATGACAGGTTAAAGGTTTAACACTAGTTTCTACTTGTAGTTGGTGTTCTCACAGAGTTTAATGCTGCTAGTTCATAGAAACTCTACCGCATATCCGAAAGGTTTTACGGTATAGTTAATATGTGGTTATGTTGCACGCTCCTTTCATTGACATGAGAAGAACAAGGGGGCAACAGTTACTATAAGCCTATCTATGAAAATTAGTACCAAAACAACATTTAAAACTAACGTGCGAATCCGATCCTTTAAATCTCAACACATATTATTTTCTGGAGTTTTAGAGTTATTGATTTCCATTTTTTAAGTAATTGAATTTATTTTCTACGCATTTAATTCCTAGTATAGCAAAGTTTTGTTTTCAAGAAACCCCTATTTTTATTTAATCTAAAAAGGAACATCCCAATCCATATAGGTTCGACCTCGTACTTATCTCACTACAAATCTAAGTTAGTCGGTGAATTCGAGACTATTAGTAGTGCCTTCGTCAAAGCTGATGAGACATTACTTATGCATTTTTTCATAGGTGTTTTTCTAGGTAAATAAAGTCCAAAGTCGGGTTTTATGGCTCTATATATTTATTTTGGAGATTAACAAGTATGTAAGCATTTGTGCGTTATTCAATTAAAATTGATAAAGAAGTCAAACATCAATCAAAATCCAGTAGAACTAGCATCGCGCATTCACAACGGACAGCGCCGTAGTACACTAAACAATGTCACTTAAGGCATCATCTCGAAACAACCAACGACGCCGGAATTGATTTGGCAGTGTCAACGTTTTAGGGTATGACATCGCCAATGGCGCCAGGTTCAGAAATAGAAGTTTTAGATTGACTTATTGCCTAATAATTTCTATATATTGCCACATCACTACCCAACAATGTACCCATATAACCACGACACCATAAATAGCGCCAACTTCACATAATAGAAGTTTTGAGACATTTTAGAAAGTTCTTATTCTTAGGAGTTGCTATTCTTATACCTAAGCACACCTATATAAAACGAGGCATCCATATGAACGAAATTGCATTACGATTTAGAGTGATTTAGGAGTAGAGCAATGTAGAATAGCCATGTCTGGTTAGGTTCTTTAATACCTAGGTCGGGGATGAAGCTCTCTAGCTTGTACTAGGTTTTTTTCATGCCTTGATGATGTTTTCTTTAATAATAGTGTTTTTTTTTACTTCTCTATCTTTATATTATTATTTTTCATGATGTCTCTATAGTAGTTTATAGTTTGTATATTTATTGCAAATATCTAGGCATCAACCTGTTAACTTGCTATCAATATGGTTGAATACATGATAACAATCGAGTTAAGAATTTGCAATCACTTAGATTAAGAAACCTCACACACTTGTTATTCTAGGTGAGTAACATAGAAAATCGGGTTAAATCTTGAGAGCAGGTGCCCAAGGTTATCTTGGGGTAGGTGTTCCCATAGAGCTTTGCAAGCTGCACATATGGTAAATCTTGACAGCAGTTGCCTAAGGTTTTATGGTGGAGTAAGAGAAGTACTAAAAGAGCGGTTTCCCTATCTATTAAGAATAGAGGAACTAGGGTGTTGGTGAACCCAACACCTATAGCTTATCTAGGGAAACTATTTTTAAACCCATCTTTCAAAACCAATGATGCAAGACATGGAAATAACATAGAGCTAAATCATGGATTCGTAGACTTAGGTATGTTTTACTATTTATTAATTTTCAATTATTTACTTGCTTGTTTATTAGATCTTTAGGATAAAACTCTTTTTGAAATCCCCCATATTTACTTTTTTGTTTGTTGAACTCAGTTTGACTGAATCACGTGGATTCGACCCCGTACTTACCTTTACTATATTCCAGTAAGATTGGTAACCTTTTACGAGTTATATTTGACACGCGCACCATGTAATCAAACTTTCGTGTCGTTGTTGGGGATTTGGTTCGAAATTGAGTTTTATTTATATTTTCTTTTTAGTTTTGTCTTGTTTTTTGAGTCTACTAGTTTATGGACGGTAGGGTAACTCGATCTAAATCGATTGGTTCATTGTTACCTTTTGATTCAAAAATCGATAAAACCTATCAGAGGTTGGTTAGGGAAGCTTTAAACCAAGAGTCTGGTTTTCCCCAACCTATTATGGCTGATGACGGTTGCCATAGTGGCTTTGATCACCAGATTACCATGAGGTGCATCAATGAAGATCTCCAAAATCTTCCTACTTAGTAGCGCCTCTGTATAGTCTTTGCACTAAACGGCGAAGCTTTTAAGCTTAAGTCCAAGTTTCTTCACCTCCTGCCCATATTCCATGGTATGCAAAATGAAGACTAGTGCATTCTTAAAGGAGTTTCAGATGAGTTGCTAGTCTATAAAAACCTCTCTGAGTGAAAGAGAATATGGTAAAACTTATGCCATTCCCATTTTGCTTAAGGGATATTGCTGAACAAAAGCTATTTTACCTCTGCCCTAGTTGCATTAACTTATGGCACGACATGATAGATGAGTTCCTCTGGCAAGTTGATAATTAGGCACATTTTATAGAGCAATTTAGGTTGATTATATATATATATATATATATATATGATATTACAATAGGTATTCTCTTGTTTTTGTTATTTCAGATTTTAAATAAAAAAATAAAAAAGGGAAGTAAAGAGAAAGAAGTGGAAAATAATCAACTAGAAAAGAAATGCAACAATTAACCATCATTTTGAAATAACACTAGGAATAACAACCTAAAACGATAATAGAAAAATGCCAGTGAATCCATAATGAATAGGAGAATGGATTAAAATTGCTAGCTTAATCGGTGGAGCACAGAGAGCTATTTCTAGTGAATGACTCAGTGAGATGTGTACAACTTAGGAATCACATACAAATCACTGAGGTCGGTTACTAGCTTTTTAGATTAATATGAAGAATTTGAGTTTATCTAGGCTATGTATAAGTAGGGAGACTATAAAAATACTATAGAGCTTCGAAATATCTCTCCTCTCCTCTCCTCTCCTATCTTCTTCTCTTTCTTTTTGCTATACATTATTTCTAGTTGATGTTTGAAGATACTTTGGAGCTATGATTTATAATAAGGGATATATTTATTCATTATGCCTTTTAACTTTATATATGCATTTTTATTTCTAGCATGAGTGAGTAGTCTATCAATCTAAAAAAATATTAGCCATGCATATACTTTGGATTGCTAAATGGTTTTAATTAAGGAATAATGAACTTTATGCTTTAAATCTATTCATACACGTCAATCACGAATTTAACAACTTGTTTTTGCATATTACAACTAAAGAAGATTAATATTGCATAAATAGTTGCAAATGTGTTATGTTGTATTTTGATTATGATTCTATGTCTATAGTTATTGACAACAATTATAGAAGCAGTAACTAGGATTAATTTGTATGGCTCTTCCCAAGTGGAAGTTTTAGGCGATTGTGTTTTTAGTTGTTTATTATACGAGAAAGTATTGTGCATGCTTAACACATGTCGATTTTTAGTGTCGTTGCCAGGGACTTTTTAAATAATTTTTAAGGATATTAGACGTTGTATGGTCTACACACTTTATTGTGATAATTCAATAGAATCTTTACATATGTTTGATCCTGAAATAAATAGAACTTTTAATCGGAGTTTAAGACAACAACTTAGGAAAATTCTTGCTAATAGGATGAAAGACAACAATAACGATCTGACAATGTCATTAATAATAATAATGATAACAGAGTTATAAATAATAGCAATAATAATAGAGAACCGACATTTAGACAACCAAATCAAAATTTTACATCCTATGTGCATAGCATACCTCGATGGATTTCATTAATTTCAACTTAGATCTGGATTTATTAGTACCTTAACTAATTTCTATGGTAAGGACAATGAAGACCCACATATATTCATAAAGGAGTATTAACATAAAGTTAATGGGACAAAAGCAAAAGGAAGTACTTTAGAACAAGTCAAAGTTAAGTCTTTCCCTTTTGCAATGAAAGATCAAGCACAAGATTGGTTGTTCTATCTCCCATAAGATTCGATAACTACATGGACCTAAATGTTAGAAGCTTTCCTAGATGAATATATGTTTGCTAGAAAAATGAGTTCCTATAGAAAGCAAATCACGGTTGCAAAGATGAAAGAAGATAAAAGCTTTAATGAATTTTGTGATAGATTCCAAAGACTAATTTCTTCTTTTCCACAACATGGATATACTCAAAGAGCTTTACTAGAATATTTTTATGAAAGACTCAATCGCTTTGAGCAAAGGTTATTAGACACGGTATGTGGTGGATCTTTATTTGACAACACTTTCATGAACAAAAGAAAATTAATAAAATGACAAAACAATCTAAGCAACATGGTGAAAAGGTAAAATTCTCAAGAAAGAAACTTTATGAAGTGGATAAGAAAAGAAATAATGCATCTGATGCTAAATTGATGAATTATCAAAGATGGTTAAGTTGTTAGTTAATGATAGATCTAATCAAGTTAAAACTTAATAATTTTGTAATAAGGTTACACATCCTACGGATACGTGTCTAAGAGAAATAGTCATCGAGGAGGAGCAGAAGTCCCTGTACCATCTATACAGATGAGATTACCACTTAGTAGTAATCTTCATATCTCCATATTGAGAGAAACAAGTCCCAGAGGATTGATCCAATGGAGGACGATGAAGATGCGACATCCAAAAGACAACATTAATTCCTTTATTCTATTTATTTTATCTATCTCTGAGTGATACTGTGTGAGCTCTTATATGTAATTTTGGGAGTAGTGATATATTTTTGATTAATGATGATACTTTGATTTATGGTGGTATACTATGTGATACATTTTATTCAATGCTTTGGTGTGATATTTAATACACTAGATATATAATGGTGTCATTTATTCATTATGTTTTTATGTACTCTGTCATATTATAATTTTAAATTGCTTTTATTCATTTCTTGTTTGTCAAATTTATGATTATATCAATTCTTTTATACTTCACGTGGTATGTTTGTTATGTTGAAAATCAGACTTCATTTTTAAACTTTAAGGAAAAGGTTTGGAATAAGTTTGTGGGTATTCTAGGTGAATTATGACATTGAAGGTAATGAAAAAAAAAGAAAGGTAGAAGAAAAGTTCAGAATTACTTTTAATTTGATATTCAAGTAAGTTGATGAAATTGTTCAAATTTCTTCCGAATTCAAGTAAGTATAAATTTCATTTTACTTTATTTTTAGTAAGAATGATAATAAACATATAATAGATTCTTGAATAGAAGTGATATTCTTACTACGCAAGTAAATTTTATGATATAAGAAATTACTTTTTATACCCTTTTTGATTAGCTTTACTAGTTGATGTGTACACTAAATTGAATACCTTGTTTTAGTCATGATAACGGGTAGAAAATCGAAACAATTGTACGAGATGAACAAGACAGATTTCTTAGAATCTTGTGATATAAAAGCTATTGATAAAGTATTTTTATAGTATATATAGAAAACTATTATGCTATAATTGATGGAAGAAATGAGTTAGAAACTGATAAATTTCTATAAATTTGAAAGAATACTTATTACTCAACTTTAGTGGATAGTGAAAAGTGTTAACGAGAGTTTACAAATATAAATATATCGAGAGTCCTATTGATTCTATAGGAAATGGTGCAGGGAATCTATAGTGTGGAAAATTTGAGACTATCCATAGGAAATTGAACAGTGACTCTAAAACAAAAAAAATCCGATTAAAAGGAAATAATTATAATGAAGTAAAAAAGAAAATGAGAGATGAAAAAGATGGATGTTCATAAACTATTAAAAGAAAAGATTCAACTCGAGTACTTAAAGCTAGAGTTGAATGAAGTAATTCTTAATCTAACATGTTTTAAATTATATATTCATTGGTATCTTGGTAAAATTCCTAATGATTTTTATTGTGGCACTAATATAAAATATTTTCTCAAATTAAAATTAATCTAGAGGTTTTTTTGTTTTGAGATTCTATACTAGTTATTGTAAGCTTAATACTTGTCGGTGGAGATTGAGAAAACATAAGTTGTGTACTGGCCTTGGTAATGATCTTTAAGTTCTAAAGGGTGTTAGATTAGGTTGTTGAGTTATCACTAAAGGATGTTTTGATTTGACTAAAACATTCTATTCTATCATAACTTTTATTTACTTGTAAGTAATATGTTTTCATTTGAAGATCACTCCTATATATTTTAAGATTTCTATTATTTAACGTTAAGATTAATTAGATTGAAATCAGTTTACAAAGAATAAAAATAGAATATGATTGAAAGTATTCATTAGCTCGGGACAGCAAAGTGCTGAGTTTGGGGGTATTTGACAATTCAATAATTTGACACATTTTATAGTGTATTTTAGGTTGATTATAAATATATGATATTACACTAGGTATTCTCTTATTTTTGTAATTTCAGATTTTATATAGGAAAATGAAAAATAAAAGAAAAGAAAAAGAAGAGCAAAATAGCATTGATTAGTTACGATGTGCAATAACACTAAGAATTGCAACCTAAATTGACAGCATAAAATGTCATCGAGCCCTTAGTGAATAGGAAAATGAACAAGAAATCGTCAGTTGAATCGGTAGAGTAGAAAGAGCTATTTTCAGTGATAGTGTTCAAAATTGTTTATTATCCAAGTTCAGTTAATACTAACTTAGATTACGCGTGATTTTTCATTGAGTGTAATACTATCATATTTCTACGGTGTTGTGTTTTATCCAATTGGTAGATTAACAATGATAAGAATGTGTCGTTTTCATTGAATTTAGGAAAATCAGTGGTTTGTTAAAAGCTATAAACCTAGTATAAATTAGGATTTTAATGATTCCAAGGTTCCATATGCTATGACATAATTGTAGTATGAAGTGATGTTGTGTTCTAGTGTTTGAAAGTAATCCAAGTATATTACATTGTTTAGTGGGGGTTTGTTTAGATGTATGTTTAAGATATTTCAATTATATTGAATTTGAGCAATTTTTAATTTAGTCTGCATTAAGTTGTTTAGATTAAGTTCGTTAATTTGGTTAATTAAGTTAGTATTTATATTTTTCAGTTATTAGTATTTTAATTCCTATTTAACTAGATTAACTAAATTAAGAAAAACAGGAAAAAAATTACTTTCCTTTTACATTTAAAAAAATCCTTATGGAAATGATATCCCATTTACCACTACTACAAATAATAGGAAAATAAGGGAAACTATTATGCACGCTTAATATGTGTCATCCTTAAAGAATATTTCCCTGAGGATAAGGTAGCCCAACTCATCTCTAAGATATGTAGTATTAAGATGAAGCCTGGTGAGTCTTTTAGTGATTATCGGTACAAGTATAAGTGCCTAATTGCCTGTTGCCTACAACATGGTCGATCCAATAGGGCCATTGTCTGGTTTTTCTATGTCGGCATGTCCCCCTGTAGCGACGTATGATTGGTACTGCTTATGTTAATTACATTCGTGACAAAACCATTTCGCAAATGAAGAAACTCTACGAGGACATAGCGCAACAATCCCAATTATATGGGATATTGGTGTTGACGTGCACCGAAGTCCATTTGTTAGAGTTACTACTAGCTCCACTAACAAGAAAATTGATCAGTTGGCTTCTCTAGTGAAACGTCTCCAGAGTAATAGCTAAGCGCAGGTTAAAGCTTGTGGGTTTTGCTCGGCTACAGGCCATGCGACTGATGAATGTCCTACTCTATTTGAGGATCATTACAGGTCAATGTTATAGGTAACCAATTCTAAAGGCATACCAAAGCGCCCTTCAAAAATACCTATAATCAAGCAATGGCAAGAACAACTCTAACTTCAATTATAGGCCTCAAAACCATACCTACTTAATTTTTGCCCCCAAGGACAACAGGTGCCCTGAACTAGTGACTAGTCATTCCTCACTAAAGGAAATGATTAAAGCTTTAGCAGCTCAATAAAATCAATTTTTTAGAAAGATCAACCAGTTTTACGTGAACACTGAGAAAGCTCTTAGTGACATAAATGCTGCAGTTCAAAGTTTGGAGGTCCAACTGGGCCAAATCGGACAACAACTAGGAAGATTTGAGGAAAAAGGAAAATTGTTTTTGCAACACTACCCCAATCTAAAAATAGGTACTAACCCGTCAAGCGCACAAGTGGATGCTATTGTTTACGATAGCGCCACCTCGGAGAATGAGGTCTGGAAAACCATCAACCCAGGAAAAATCAAATTAGATGACTAATCCAAACCCTAAGGAAGTCCTAATGATATCCCGCTTAAATGTGCCGTTTAATGGGTAATAGGTATCCCTTACACAATAGGAGGAATATATTTGAAAAATCAAATGCTTGATTTTGGAGCATCAATTAATGTAATGTCCTCAATTTTTCGTAATTTCATAGGGATATGTGAGTTGATTGACAGGAAGACTCAAATTCATGCCGTTGATGTCAATGAGATCTCTTCAAAAGGAGTAATCTAAGACTTAATGGTACACGTAGGAGATTTGAAATTCCTAGCAAACTTTTACCTCGTCGACATAATAGAGTGACATAAGTCTAGGCCATTCTCGCTTCTTTTTAGTAGGCCTTTTTATGCGAACATGCAGTGCCAATATTTAATTAGTCAAGGGTTTTGTATTCTTCATAAACTTCTATATGGTAAATCGGAATAATACCCAATGTGAAACACTTCTATTGGAATCACCATTTTTAGCGATAGCTGGAGCATTAATTGATGTGCAGTTACGATATATTAACATATAGATAGGGAAAAGGATGAAGCTCTTTCGGGATGGAAGTGAGATCTTACAAGATAAAGAGCAAGTTTTCACAATGATTCTACATATCAGCAATCAAAGTCATTGATTTGGACCTCGATTAGGGGAGGTAAATTCATTGAGACAACGACATTAAACAAAAGCGCTATTGGGAGGTAGCTTGTGAACAATTTTGTAGTTGGCAATCGATTTTAATTTTTGTTTTTCTTATTTCCTTAACCATGCATGAAGTGTTATATTAAATTTTATATATTATCCGTCTATTTCCACCATTTCTTATATGTTTGGTATGCTAAACTTATTTTGAGCCATGAGGACAAAGTTCATAATACGTTTGCGGGTGTTTAGGTGAGTGGATCGTTGGGTAGAATTATTAGTTGAAGACTTGCAATTATAAGCTTTACATTTTTTTTAATTTACTTGCGACTTTAGTGGAATTTCGTAGTAGTTCTTCCCATTCATCCCATTTCTTATCTTCCATTTCTTTCATTACTTGTAAATTAGTAGAAGAATGCATGCATGTTTTAGGTAGTTCAGCATATTTACTATTTTATAGAGTCTTACCTACGAGTGAAACTTTACTTTCAATTTTTGGATTAAAAACTTGGTCAAATTGCTTACCTTTATACTTAGAAGAAGTAGAAGATCTGTTACACCTACTTGACAATATTAATAGAAACTTGGAGTAGGGATAAGTTATACCTTGATACCAAAGTAGGTAGGAGGTCAAATTAACTTTGCGAGAGAATTTAAATCTCCAAGATTATTAAACTAGGACATATATCCACTTGTAATATAATTGTTTGAGATTTAGCACTAGTCAGGGGAAGAAGTAGGCATGTTTACTGTAATATAAATAATGGCTTTAATGAATCTACATTGGAGAAATACCTTTAACTTTAGCAAAAGTGCGAAGTGCCAACATGAGTTTTTAAATAAAAAATAGAAAATCCCACAAGTTCTGCAGGAAATGGAGTAGGGAACATGATGGTTTGAAAAAATATTAAAAAATCAGTATCCACAAGAAAAAAAAGTAGGGACCTTACAATAAAGAACTATATATAGAGAGAAAATGATGATCTCTAATTGAAAGAAAAGTAGAAGTTCATAAAAAAACTCTTATTAAGAAATAAAAGATTTTGCTTCGAGTGCTTGTAGCTAAGTTACATAAGTTTCTCCAATTCCATTAAATCCATAAAAGCCTACCTTTAAATAAGCCATATGGACCTTTGTAAGTTTGAAAATCTACAAATAAGCGAAAAGTGTTGATAAAGTTCGTTTAAAAGAATCTATCCAATAAGAACAATTGGATCTAATACTAAGATGAAGAGGCCCAAAAAAATATATTAGTGAGTTGAAGGCTATGGTTTTGGTATGGTTCAAGTTTTGAAAAAGTGTTGTCCAAGAGGTAAACAAGTTTGAGTACTTGATCCAGCCTTGGAAAATTCTGAGTCTCTTTTTAAACAGATTGACCAAGTCTCAATTTTAAAGACTATATTGTTTTGCAAACTTGGTATAAAGTCTTTAAGAATGCATCACTCAATTTTGTCAAAATGTATTTGCTCGTTGTACTCTAATAACCCTTTCCTCGAGAAGTACAAATTTCTAACTTTAGGGATATTTGATGAGTCATTATTTATGCACTTTTCATAGGTGTTTTGCTATGTAAATCGAGTCCAAAGTCATGTTTTATGGCTTTTATGTTTACTATGGAGATTTACAAGGTATTGAAGCATTTTTGCGTAATTCGGGTAAAATCAGGAAATAAGTCAAACATTAGTCAAAATCCATCAGAATAGGCGTCGTGCATTCGTAAGGGACAACGCCACGATATACTAGACAGTGTCATTTAAGGTGTCATGAAAGAACAATCAATGACGTCATAGTTGAACTAACGGTGTCAACTTTATAGGGTATGACGTCACCAATGGCGCTAGGTTTAAAAATAGAAGTTTCAGAACGAGTTGTTGCCCAAGACTTTCTATATACAACCACCCAGTGTGTCGTACCCACATTACCACGGCACCATAGACAGTGGCGACTTTAAAGAATAGAAGTTAAAATGCTTTTTTGAAGGTTCTCATTCCCGGGAGTCTCTATTCTTGTACCCAAGCACACCAATATAAAGGAGGCACCTCTATGAACGAAATTAAAATGTAATTCTAGGTGATTTAATGAAGAGAAAGAAATAGTAGCCTTGTCTAACTAGGTTTCTTAATACCTAGGTCAGGGAGGAAGCTCTCTAGCTAGTAGTAGGTTTGTTTTCAGGTCTAAAAGTGGTTCCTTTAATAATAGTTTTTTTGTCTAAAGGGTAGTTTAGAGTTTATATATGCATTGCAAATTTATAGGCGTAAGCTCATTGACCATCTATCAATCAGGTTAACTCGATTACACCAACCGGTTTAAGAAGTGGCAATCCTTTAGAGCAAGAAACCTGACATACTTGTTGTTCTAGGTTAGTAACATCAAAAACTGATGACGGTTGCCTAATGTTGTACGATGGAGTAAGAGAAGTATTTAGACTGTGGTTGCCTTATCTATCGAGAATAGGGGAACTAGGGTGTTGGTGACCCTAACACCTATATCCTATATAGGGAAACTATTTTAAAACCCATCTTTTCAAACCAATGATGCAAGGCATGGAAATAATATAGGGGTAAATTGTGGGTTCCTAGACTTAGGTATGCTTTATAATTTATGAATTCTCAATTATTTAGTTTCTTGTATAGTAGATATTTAAAACTCTTTAAAAAAACCCCTAAGTCTAATTTTTGTATGTTGAACATAGTTTGACTAAATCTTTAAGATTCAACGTCATGCTTACCTCTACTACATTCCAATAGGATTGCTAACCTTTTACGATTTATATTAGACAGACATAACACGTGGTCAAGGGCATACCAATTATTGGTGTCGTTTTCGAGGATTGGTGCTAATTTTTTTTCTTTTTAGTTTAGTTTAGTTTTGTTTTATTTTGTGGTTGTAGGTCATGGATGTTCATTTTGCATAGATGATTCGGTTCCACATGATCTGGAAGTTGATCGGATATATAGAATGAGGAAATGGATAGCAAAATAAGGGAAATATCGTAGATGATTATGGATTTCAATGGAAGATATCGAAGTCTTCCATTCGCGCAGGATGTTAGGATCAACAACCAACAGAATTGATAAGTGATTATATAGACTTATATATAGTTTTGAAATATATTTAGTACAAATATCCTGCATGAACCCAAATTGATGGTATTTATGTATTTTCAAGTATACAAGGTATAAAGGAGATAATCAAGTGATTTTGTGACGAAACAGAGATAAAATGCACAAAAGTTGGATCGACGCCGTGGCAAAGATGTTGGACGTCGTATGCGATGGCTAGATAGTATGGGCAAGGCCTACAGGACCAAGAAGAGAAGAAAATTTCGTCAAAAGGGAAGGCTTAGTGGTGGCGCCATGGGTCATAGGGGACAACACAAGGATGGAAAGTGTAGGATGTCGAGTCTACTGAGTAAGGAAAATGCAAACAAAGATTTTGAAGCTTTAGTGACGCCGTGGCTTTACACACATAGTATTGAATCACTTATAGACAGTGGTGAGGCATAAAAAATTGTAAGTTAGAGTTCTTATACATGTCGAATTGTCTATTTGGGTTATAATTATTTTCTAAAATGTCTAAGGAGTATATATAGATATTAGAATATGGTAAACATATACACCACCATAGATTGCAATTAATTATCATAGTTTTACATAGTTTAATTTGTTCTTGAGTATTAAGAAGAATTGTAGAATAGAAAACATTAAAGACTAACATGTGGTTGTTCGGTAATACTTCTTTGATTGAATTAAAGTTATTTGCTTAATCTTTGATTTTAATGAATACCATTATGTGCATGTCTATTTCAATGATGTGTGCATAGTTCATTAATCTTAAGAATCAAAGGATCCTATGGTATGAATGCTATGCTGAAGTAGTCCAAGTGGGTTATAAAGCTAAAAGTGCAATGGTAAGAATTTGTATTGATTCTAGACTTAATGCTATAAACATCTTGATTACGTGTTTTTTTACTATGGGTTTTAAGAGTTACTATGGCCATTGGAACTTTTAAGCTGGATATAGACGATAAAACCGTAAAATACATAACATCGATAAATAGTTATTGATTAGAGAGGCAAGGATAGTAAACTTAATTGGTTATGAATCTAAAAACTTAGAACTTAAAGAAATGTGGAACTGAACTTATTTACACCGATAGGTGAAGTTCTAATTTGCACATTATAATCTTTTCCATCACGACTGTGGGTTGAAGTGGATTTGAAGAAAATCTGTTGATTCTAATTAAACATTGTACACACATTATGAAGATGAAGGAAATGAGTTGAAAAGCAAAGTTATTCATTCCCTAGGTGAAGTTGTTAAATGGGATCTTCTTAATAATATATATATATATATAAGTACAAATATTTACATTGTTTTGTTATAATAGAATATTTTAGTTCAAAAATCATTTAAAAAGGAATTTCATTAGCAATATAGTAAATTTGACTAAAAGAGTAGTGCGCAACACACCTTTCCTTGAGGATGATATATGTAATTAACGTAAGTTGATCACACTATTACTACAATCAAGGAGTCATACTTGCAGGCACGTCCAAGTTTTTGGCATCGATGCGGGGATATGTAGTCACATAATTAATTAGTTTAGCAGAATGCAAGACAAGAACCGATGCGGGAAAGAAAGCTTACATTTAGGAAGGCAAACAACTAACGTGGAGGGTTGTTACCTTTATATATCAAGTATACAGCTTCCACCGGTTAGTTTGACCTTAAATCAAGTTTCCTGATTTTCATAGGAATGAGAATGAAGATCCTCAAAAGTTCCTCACAGAATTCGAGGTGGAGGTAGTAGGCATGAAGCCTACTACAATTGATGCTAACTTAGTGAGACTAAAGGCAATTCCATTTTGTTTCAAAGATGTTGCACAAGATTGATTATTTCATTTCTCGGTCGACTCTACTAGGAGGTAGAATTAGCTACATCAGAAATCTCAAGATGATTACATGCCAGCCAGGAGGATTACTCAACTTATAAGGCAAATATCTCACATTTTTATAAGATAATGAATCATTGTCACAGTATTGGGAAAATTTTAAGAGATTGTGCATAGCATGTCCTCAACCTAGTCTCAGGGAAAAGTCTTTGATGTAAAACTTCTACAAAGGGTTGACTTATAATGAAAGGTTGACTTATAATGAAAACACTCAATAAAAGTTATACCTAGTCCAAACTAAATAAAAACAAAAATCATGCTAGTCATTATATAACCTAGAACACAATCACCTGGAACATCCACTCAGGTAATTTTTGCCTTATAGATTTATCTTATTTACTACTTGTACAATTGTTGCCAATAATCATAGACATTGATTTAGATACCCTATACTAAGAAATATATAGGCCACTATACACTCAATACAAAGAATATTTAGTTGTAATATGCAAAAACAACTTATTAAAATCATGATTGATATGTGTGGTTTGTTCAAAGCATTAAGCCCATAAATTCCGTGTTAGGGCTAATTCATCAATGGTTTATAATCATGTCTAAAGTATTGTTTATAATATAAACTACTCACTCATATTAATAATAAACATAACAATAAAAAATAATTGAAAGACATTAATGTAAAATACCCTTATTAAATAAGTCTTAAATCTCCAAAGAATCTCCAAAAGTAATAAACAATGAACCAAACTAAAACCTAATTTAAAAAACATTAAAATTAACAATGGTTAATAGAGGGCTTGTGTTTTGAAGCCTAAGGTCTTATTTATATTTTCCTTTACCATACAAATCATAGAGTAACTTAAATTCCTTGTTCTTATCTAAAAAAACTCGTCACAAACTTTAGTGATTTGTCAATAAATCTTATTTTGATCACAAATCTCCAAGTAAATTACAGAAAATATTATGGTCCATCGATTCATCCAGCGAATCCTTTGTAAATCCCAATTCACTGGGGAATTGTTGGCTCTTCTCTGCTGCTGATTTAGGCAACGATTCCTGTGTAATCTTGTATTGCGAGGAAATTTTTGGAACTGTTCTTAAGTTAACTATTTTGCTATTCTTCCATTTTTTAAATTTCTTCAACTTTCCTTATTAAATCTTGAAATCACAAAAACAAGCGAAGACCAGTGTAATAGCATCATTTTCATCTAAAATCAACCTAAATTACACTATAAAATATATCTAATTATTGACTTGTAAAATACCCCCAAACTCAGCACTTTACTGTCCCCAGTAAAGGAATACTCTCAATTATATTCTATTTTCATTCATTATATATTAATTTCAATCTAATTCATCTTAACTTAAAATAATATATATTTCTTAAATAGAAGTGATCTTCAAATAGAAACATATTACTTATAAGTTAATGGAAATTATGATAAAATAAAATGATTTTAGAAGAAAAACTAACCATCCCTTAATGATACATCAACCACCCAATGCATTACCCCTTAGAATTTAAATCTCAAACAATAAGAAGGTCAATTCACAATATAGGTTTTCTTAATCTCCACTAACAAGCATCAAACTTACGATGAGTAACATATAATATTGAAACACAAAAACCACTATATTAATATTAATTTTAAAAAATACTTTATAAATAAAACCACAATATAAATCGCTAGGAGTTTAGCTAACATACCAATGAATGTATCGTTTAGAATATGTTGGATTATGAACTACTTCACTTAATCCTTGCTTCAAGCACGTAAACTAATTTTCTTTTTTGAAAAGTTTAAGAACGTCTACCTTTTTCATCTTTTATTTTTTCTACTTCATCCTAATCATTTTTCTCTTTATTTTTTTATTTAATAATTTATTTTCTTTTAATTTTTGAGTCCTTACTCCATTGTCTACAGACAGTCTCACATTTTTCCATTATAGATTCCCTGCTCCATTTCCTATGGAATCTATAGGACTTTATATATATTTGTAACTCTTCGTAGCACTTTTCACTGTCCGCAAAAGTTGAAGAAAATATTCTTTCTAAGTTATAGAAATTCATTTGTTTCTAACCCATTTCTTCTTTCAATTGTGGCATAATAATTTTCTATATAAATAATAATAAAATACTTAATCAATAGCCTTTCTATCATAAGATTCTTAAAAATCTATCATGTTTATCTTGCACTATTGTTTCGACCTTCTACTCATTCTTATGACTAACACAAGGTAATCAAGTGCATACATCAACTAGTAAAGTTAATAAAAAAGGGTATGAAAATCGATTCCTTCTATCATAGAATTCACTTATGTAGTAAAAATATAACTTCCATTCAAAAACCTATTATATATTCATTCCATTATATTATATTCAAAACTAAAAACAAAGTAAAATGAGATTCATACTTGAATTCATAGAAATTTAAAAAAATTCATCAACTTATTTGAATATTGGATTAAAAATTTTGAGCTTTATTGATCAATTCTTGAACTTATCTTCTATCTTTCTTTTTTTTCCTTTCTTTCTTTGTTATTCTTGTTATGCTTCACCTAAAATACCCTTAAACTAATTCCAAACCTTGTTCTCAAAGTTGAGAAATTAAGTAGAGTTTTCAACAAAACAAATATACCTAGTGAACCATAAACAAATTAATGTGTAATAAAAATGTAATGAAATAGACAAATCTTTAATTCTAGAAACTTCAAATGAATGGAATGCAAAAGGAACATATTTCATTAAAAAACTAAAGCAAGAGGAATACAATTAATCATTCATTTGTTATTTTCACATAAAAGAAAAAAAATCTATTTAGGGCGGTGTCTAGAAGTAAATTCATCGTTATCTTCATCATCTTCATCCATTCCTACAAAAAGTGGTGAAACATAACTATCACTTGGGTTGTAAGTCCAAGTTGAAAATTACAACTATAAATATGGAATGTTGACACTTCTCCTCGGATCTTGCAAATGATTGTCATGTCTTCTCTTAGACATGGAATCATAATGTTATAATGTCCTCTCATATACTGCTATCATTTTTTTATTTTGATGGATTTTTTTGGCTACGCATTAGTGAAGAAAACATGATATGAAAGAATCCTTTTATTCTATTTTGTGACGAGGATGGTGCCAAAGTCTTATCAACACTTCACACATTCATTCAAGCCATAGATCCTATTATTTTCTGTATGTCTTTGTTGTCTTCCTTCTATTTTTTTTTGCAGCTCAGCCTTATTCTTTCTCTCGTATTTTTCGCATAAAATGAAATCTTTCAAGTCATTATATCTGACCTTGTTCTTCATTCTTTGTACTCTTGCATCATTTATTATCTTCTCGAGCAATATATCGCACTCAGTATTGAAACCCACCCCTGCTTGCGTACATAATTAAGTGATCAAAATGGTGAAGGGTCGTCCACCATTCTTCATTGTCTTCACCACAAACTTCATAGAATCATTTATAATCTTTCCAACATTGATATAACCCTTTTTCATCACTATATGGTAAATTAAAGCAGCTCTAGGGTCTTCACTGCAAAGCGTTGCCTAGTTGGATAAAAACATGCATATCTAATATTACTCCAACTCCTTGTAATTTTATTAAAATTGGGGGTTTCAATAAACTTTGAGTGTTTTTCACTATTAAGCACTAATCCCTTTCCTAAAAGTATCTCCAATGCGTCTTTGATCGTCTCAAATGGTTAGGATTCTTTATTGACATAAAAGATGTTTGGGTAATCCTCCTTCATCCTCTGATTGTTTTATGGTAGATCAAGAATTCTATTCAATCTCTTAGATGAAATATCAATTTTCTTCCCTTGCACTACTACTTTATCCCATCATCAATCTCTAATGATGCTTATAATCTTATCTTCATACTTATTCACGTTTTGAATATTAAACCATCTCTTAGGAATTATTGCCTTCTTCTTATTGCTATAGTACATCCTATGAGCTCTGGGTCTCACAAATAACAAAAGGTCATAAGGCACAAAATGACTAGGGTCAGGATTCTCAAAATATTCTTCCTCATCATATGACAATATAGATTGTTATTTAAGCTCAGCCTTCCGAGGTCTAGGTTCCCCAATATAATCTTGGTAGGTGTAATGCGACCTGCATACTTCGACTTTAATTTGTCTTGCACTACCCCTTCCCTTTATCTTGCTTACTAGTCCTCCCTTGTCCATTATTTCCTCCCATCATAAAAACACTCCATCTATGATGAAATAGGTAAATTGGAATCCTGCATTTGAAAATTTCAAACTATCAAGGTATGAAAAGCAATTTTATGAAAATATTTTATCATTGAGTCTGGAAAGAGTTCCAAGTAGTATGCCAAAAATAATTTTATTCACATATTCCTATCATAATTATGTATATATTGATAAAATTAATAAAACTACCAAAATCATTTGACAACCCCATATCTGAATACAGAATTTGTATCTAAACCCATTTTTCAAAAATAATTTTTCAATAAAAATTACAAAAAAATATCATAAAAAATAGATTTTTGTAAAACATTGAAATCAAAAGAACACTAGTGTATCATTTTATTACCTTCTTGAGGGTGAATCCCCCAAGTAATATGATTTTTAAGTTACTTAAACTCCCTCTCCAAGCTTCAATTCGAAAACACCCACCTAAGCCCGAACTTGGTTGTATGAAATTGATTTTGAAATTTCTAGGATTGAATTGCTTTTAATCAAGGTGGGAAACACATAAATAAGCTATAATTCAAGCTTTGAAGGGTTGAATCTAGACAAAATTTGATTAACAATTGAATGTGTGCAAGGTTTTTGGTGTGAAAGGGTTTATGGTTTGGGAATTTGAGGTTCTATTTATTAAAAAATGCATATTCATTCTTAGTGAATCAAGGTTTAATTGGATTCACCAGGATATCGCTGCCTAAATCACTAAAAATGAGCCTTAATGGCCCACTTACTAGGTTAGTGAAACTCAATTATAAGTGCAAATAGTTGACATGAAATTACACTAAAAATTTTGCAAATTGCTACCGATTTCCTTAGCGAATTTCAGTACAAACTTGAATCGTTGGAAAATTGCTTAACTATTTTAACTATTTTCAATATAATTGATTTACCTATATATTTTTCACATATATGTGTGATAAAAAGGAAAAATTATTCAAAATTATTAGAATTATTGTCATTGGCTCGACTTGATATATAAGATCACTCGTCATTCAACTTGAGCGAGCTAAAGTAACCATCAACCAATTCTTCATTATTCTTGACATTTTCAGCTTCTTTATCATTCTTAGCATCCACATAGCGTCCTTCGATAGGTCCCTTAAACTTTTAGTGGTGGTCCTCTTTAGGGTTATCATCAAGGTAGAAATTCTCCTCTTCATAGCCATCATCATAATTATTTTCTTTGATGTAATAATCCATCTCATAACCATCCTGAAGGAAAATATAATCATTTCCCATTTAAAGCATTACTATACATTTATCAACATCGAAAACAACTCTAGTCTTCTTGAGAAAACGTTTTCCCATCAATATCACTACATCTTTTTGAATTGTTGGTAGCACTAAGAAATTTATGATATACTCAAATTTTCCTACTTGCTCTGGCACATTTATTGACATTCATAGTAGAAATATCTTACTACCATTTGGTTTATGTACAACTAAAGGTGGTATAAAATCAAACTTGAAATTATCCTTTCAACCCGATAAGATATTCATATCAGCTTATATGTCAAGTAGAACACAGGGAAAATTGACTTCATTGATCGGTAAGTGGAGCAAGAGTTTCCCTGGATTATCTTTGAAAATTTCCATAAGATTTCCTAGATTTTGAAGCTTTAGTTGCTCATCAATAATTTTTTTTTCGCCAGTTGCTTTTCTACTTGTTGTTGCAATTCAGGTTGGGCTCTTCTGATTCTTGCTTCTTTGATTTTTTTTTCTTACTAAACAACTTTATATACATCCAGAGTTTAATTGTTTTATCCTCAATGGTCTCACTCACGTTGATGTAAACATTTAGCTTCTTATCATGATGTTTTAGACTTTGTTTCTCAAGAAAATGATTTATGATCTCCATATCGTGTTCATCAGAATTTTCATAATAAGGATTTTACCTATGACCATTTACTTTTAATATTTTTCCTATTTCAAAGCTTTCTATTTGTACTGCGCCATAAGACATTAAACTCATAACCATAAAAGGTCTTATCCATCTTGAATGAAGTTTTTTCAAGAAATAATTTAAGTTTTGAACAAAAGAAAAGAACTTTATCTCTTACTTGAGAATTTTTAAGAAACTAATTTCTTATTATGAAATACTTTGGTTTTATCTTTATAAATTGATGCATTTTCATAAACATCACTCCTAAGTTCATCTAATTCTTGAATACTCAACTTAGGTTGGTTTTCAGCTTCCTTATAACTCATATTACATGCTTTAATTTCCCAATAGGCTTTAAGTTCTAATTCTACTAGTAAATGACATGTTTTTCCAAATGTTATCCTATAAAGTGTCATGTTACATGCTTTAAATGCATTTTCAGTAATGCATCTTCTAATCTGAGACTCTAATCCTTACGTGTTGGACTAACTTTTTTCTAGTATTGACTTAATTGTGTTGTTTGAAGTTTCAACTCTTCCACTAGTTTGTAAGTGATATGTAGTAGATGTCCTATGTATGATGTAGTAGTTAGCAAGTACATCAGAAACTAATCAATTACAAAAACGTGAACCTCTATCACTAATAAGTGCTATAGCTACTTTAAAACTATAAAAAATTTTGATCTATGGAAATTAACCACTATTTTTGAATCATTAGTTTTAGTAGCTTTTGCTTCTACCCAATTAAACACACAATCTATAATAAGTAAAATATAAACATAACCATTCGATGGTGGGAAATGTCCCATGAAATCTATACGCGATACATTAAATACTTCACAAAAAAGAAAATGAAATAAAGGCATTGGACTTCTACGTCGTAAGTTTCCAGTTCGTTGGCAATTTGGACAAGATTTTGTGTAAAGAAAAAAATCATGAAATATATTGGACCAAAACAATCAAGAATCTAAAATTTTATGAGCAGTTCTACATTGACCAAAATGTGTTCCACGGGCATAAGTATGGCAGTGAAATATAATTGATTATACTTTCGACTGTGGTATACATCATTAAATTATTTTGTCGGTGTAAAATTTCCATAAATAGGGATCATCCCATAAATAATGTCTAGAATCCTTTTTAATTTTATTCTTTCAAGCTATCATCAAATATGGTGAAAATCTATTGGTGGTAAGATAATTAACTTATTAGTATACCATGGGCCATCAGTTTTTATTCTATACAAATGTTCATTTGAAAACTCATCCCTTCGTGGTATAGGTGATTCTCCATTTTCTAACCTACTTAATGATCTGCTACTAGATTCTTGACTCATCTTTATCATTTATAGTAAGGTCGAATTTAATAGAAGTAATATCTATATTATTAGTCTTGGTTTAGAATCTCGTTTTGTTAATAAGTATGTAATGTTGCATGATCTGAATAAACTATCACTTTTGTTCTTAATAAATAAGGTCTAAATTTTCTAAGGAAAACACTACCGCTAAAATTTCATTTTTAGTAGTGGCATAGTTCTATTGGGCTAGATCTAGTGTCTTGGAAGAATAATATACAACATAAGAATCTTTTTCTATTTTTGACCTAAAATAGCTCCAACTGCATAGGTACTTGCATCACATATTATTTCGAAAAGTAATGACCAATCTATTGACTAATAATAGATGTGGTTGTTATAGAATCATTTAATTTATTAAATGTTATCTTGCAATTATCAGTAAATTCAAAATGAAGGTCTTTTTGTAAAAGTCTGGATAAAGGTTTTGTTATTTTAGAAAAACCTTTCACAAATCTTCTATAGAATCCAGCATGGCCAAGAAATGAACGTATTTCTCTCACCGTAGTAGGGTAAGATAACGTTTTGATTACTTGAATTTTGGCTGGATCTACCTCTATTCCTTTATGTCACACCATATGTCCTAATATAAGTAGTTGATATAGCATGAAATGATATTTTTCATAATTTAATACTAAGTTCTTTTCTATGCATCTCTTTAGCACTTTCGTTAAATTAACTAAACATTCATCAAAAGAATTACCATGAACAGTAAAATCATCCATGAAGACTTCAATTAAATCTCTCACATAATCTGAGAAAATGTTAATCGCGCACCTTTGAAAAGTTGTAGTTGCATTACATAAATCAAAAGACATACATCTATAAATAAATATACCAAAGGGGCAAGTAAAAGTTATTTTTTACTGATCTTTTGGGGATACAAGTATTTGTTGAATCCCTGAATAACCATCTAGACAACAATAATGAGTTTCTCTAGCTAATCTTTCCAACATCTAATCTATAAACAGGAGCAGATAATGGTCTTTCCTAGTTGAGGGATTCAACTTCCTACAATCTATACATACCTTCCAATCATTTTAGATTCTATTTGATACTAACTCTCCATGCACATTTGTTATTACTGTAATTCTTGTCTTTTTAGGAACTACTTGGACTAGGCTTACCTAATTGCTATCAGCTATTGATAAAATTATTCATGCATCTAATAATTTTAATATTTCAACTTTTGCCATGTTCATCGTACACAGAACGTATTTAAGCAGTATAAATTAGGTAATAAGTAAGTTCTGGTAGATCATTATATGATTCCAAAAAATTGAAAATATTATTCTTACATCCAGAACATAGAAATCTGATAGGAAAACTAAATCATTGACCCTGATCAGAACATCTTCTAGTAACCTTACTGGTTTAACTGTGGATCTCTTTGCTAATTATGCTACTATAACAGTTTATTCTAAATGTATATCTGTCATTTGCAAATAAATAAAGATAAAGGCATAACATTTATGGAGGCTCCCGGATCACACAACGCTTTAGAAATTCCAATATTTTCAATCGTACATAGAATGGAAAACATTCAAGGGTTAAAATATTTAGGAGGTAATTTCTTTTTAATTAATGCTGATACGTGTTCTCCTCGATTCACCATTTTATTAGCCTAAATCTTATTGGTGCATAAATCTACTATAAATTTTGGCTACTTAGGTGCATTTTGAATAACTTCAAACAAAGGTATACTAACTACTACTTTCTTTAATGTATTAGAGATCTTTTTTTCCTTCTTACAATTTCTTAGCATTTCTATTAACTTCCAAACGATGAAGGAATAGTGGTTTTATGTTTTTCACTTTATTTAAAGTTTTATGTTTATGCACTATTATTATATTGTGTTATTATATTGTTGTGTTTAGTGTTTTTATGTTTCATGCTTATTTTTAAACCTTGAGGACAAGATTTAGTTTAATTCTGGGGCATCAACATTATATTATAGGAAATAGTAAGAAATGATGAAATAAGGATAAACACTACATGTATGATTGTAAAATTTTATGTTTGAAACAATTAAATAGGAAAGCACAGTAGTTTATTTTTGAAGCAGTTATAATCAAGAACCAAAAGGTTTTGATAGAGAAACAATTGAGTGATCGTCACTTGTATCAGTCCAACCGCACAATTATGGATATGATTGTCTCAATTAACTATAGGTCTTCCAGTTAAAAGCAAGTAATGGCCATATACACACCCAAAGTTTGCACCATAATCACGAAAATGACAACTAATAAAATAGAAGGAATTGAAATAAATTAATAATAAATAAAAGATCCAACAAATCATGCTATTAACCAAGATTTTTTACTTGCTTCGCCTCCGACCTAGGAAAAAAATGTTTAGTCGGACATTTTCTTGATAACACTATTAAATTATGAAGAAAAGAGTCTCCTTCACCTTTCTATTTTTCTTTTTATTCAATTATATCAGCTTACCACATCCTAATGACTATTTACACTTATAAGACCCTAAAGAATATAATTAGAAACCTTAATAAGCAATCTCAAACAAAATAGAACTCCAAAACTTTCTATTTCCATGTCTCGACGTCGTTTGTAAGTGATCCGTGCTGTGTGTTTAAATGTCACAATGCCGCTTTGGTGCGAACTTTGTATATTGTTTTTTCTCCTCTCAGTGGTCCTGATGCTGTGTGTGTAAAGTCCAGACGTTGTTTGTGCAAACCTATAGCTTCGCCACAACTTCGCCTCCTTTAATCTCCACATATTGCTTATGCCTTGTGTACATTTCGCATGCCTTTTACTCACTTCCCACGGTGTCAATGGTCTTCTCCATGACGTCAAGTGTGGTTTTGTGCTTTTTCTTAGCATTTCATCATGAAATCACTCCTTTGTCTTTTTTAAAGCTTGTTAACCTGAACACACAAAACATAATCGATTCGAGTTCGTTCCGAGATATTTAAACTAATTATACTACTAAACTAACCCAATATATATGTCTAATTAAGCGTTTATCAATGTACAAGAATCATATGATGATTTTGAGCGAGGGGAGCAGCGTCCTCCTGTTGCAGCTATAGTAGAACCTCTAGTAAAAAGGTTAGAAATAGAGCAAGTTCCTTCTACGAACTACCCCAATTCTACATATGTTATGGCTACTGAAGAAGGGGAGCTAGATGGCTTCTGGGAAGTTCGGATGCATAGATACAAATCATAGTGGTTGAAATAAATGTAGGAAGAGATGAGCTCTTTCAAGAAGAGCAATACTTATAAGCTTGTGGAACTTCCAAAAGGTAGAAAACCTTTAAAGAAAGAAACTGGGGACTCGCGACAAGCATCGATCCTGCACCAAGTTAGTGGGATTGAGTTGCAGTTAAGCTACATAGTTGTTTGAATATCTCCATGGAGGGGGAGATTGTTTGTTTTTGCAGGCGCTTATACACTTGAAGTCTTGCCCAAGAAGTGTGCCACCTAACTTTCTAATCTGAATTTTGAAAGATTAGAAACACGATTAATAGAAATAAAAAATTAAGAATGCGTATTTTTTTGAAGACAACAAATCTGATTTCGTTATTCAATAAAAGAGAGACCGAATAAGTTTTTCTTACCAAGCAATAGGAAGTCGACTTCGGGAATTCGACTAGGTGGCTGATGCGCACTCGAGTTGAAGTATGCAATCTCTCTATTTTTCTTCTTTCTACGTTGAAGGTATATCAAGATCTTGAATCTAACGACCTGGGGAGAGGCTTTGGTGATTTCTTGGTGTTCAAAAAAATAGGTTCAAGGGTTTCATACAATTGGGTTAGTGTTCTTTGTTCTTAGTTTGATTATCTAAATTCTTGGAAGAGGTAATTTTGTATTACTCCATTGTTAGTAAATCTTAAGTAATTGAGATATCTTGTACTATTTATTCAGATAGTGGATTATTTGGAGTTTGGCACGTGGCTTTTACCTGTGATTTAGATGGTTTTACACGTTAAATCTTGCTTGTTTTGTGGTGTATTTTTTTTTCCTGCATTGATCGTGGTTTGGTGGGATTTGTTATTCACCCATTTCATTGTTTCAAGGGGTTGTGTAACCCAACCAATTTTCCTAAGGCATCTGTGTTGACACGACTCAACATAGAGTATGTGCCAACTTTACAAATCTAAGATTGTCCGTTGTTTGATCAGAACAACTATACAACAACAACAACAACATAGCCTCAATCCCAAATTAACTGGGGTCGGCTACATGGATCAAGCTTTTCTATTGTGCTCGATTAAGTGCAGTTGATGTTGAGCTTTCCAAACCTTTCAAATCCTTCCTAATTAATGCATCCTATGTTAACTTTGGTATGCCCTTACCTCGTCGAAATCAGAACGACTATACAAACCCTATAAATTCTCAATCAAATTCCTGAAACTTCAACTCTTTCTCAAAGAGCTCCAATTATTTATATCAAATGTTATAGGTACGCCATACGCATAGCCCTCATGTTCTTTGTTACGAGAGGGTACTCAATTTTATTAATATGATATGATGAAATTCATATTGTTTGTTTACAATTTCATTTATGTGGAATTACAATAAATTTATAATCATTTATATCTATAACAGTTCTGCCCTGTTGCCCGTGTCCATACATTTAAACTTTTAGCAGAATTCCGAAGAGCTTAAAGTCTGAAAATAGCATATCTTTGGTTCTATGTAACACAAATTGTCACTGATGATTAGTGATGCCTTTAATGGCCTGTTTGGTTCACATTTTAGTGAATCCTAACACATGAGATTAATTAGTGATGGGACTAACACATGGGTTTAGATAGTTTAGTCCCATTTATGTATCTTGTTTGGTTGGAAGTTTTGAGGTTGGGGATAAATGAGGTTGTACATGTACATTTACCAAAGTACCTTTTAGATAAATAACACCAAAACCCCCCATTTCACACATTTCTCATCTCTAAGGAACCTTGAGGATAGAAGCTTCTCCTTCTAACTTTAGCTGTGCTAGGATCTCCATTGCCATGGGGCGAGCGAAGAGAAGTCGGGGGATGAAATACCCGACCATGCTTGCGGCATCTAGAAGACCTCCATCGTACTTAAGCTCGATACAGTCAAAGGGGTTCGATGTGATAACAAATCCATAATCAAGTAAGAAGAAATCGTTACTCAAACAACCATAATTGAGTGTTATTGAATCATTTTGGTTGATTTGTTTCTCTGCCACGACCCGTTGCTACATTCGAGCCAAGGAAAATTATTTAAATACTGGAAGTAAATGCAAATGAATGAACTGATCATAAATTTAGAAGGTAAAATGGTAGTGACGAAAGTTAGGAACATGCCTTAACCAACCGAGGGAAGATGTGTCTCCAGGTCGCGAAATCTCCAGGCGAGACGAAGAAGAAGAGCAAAACAGGGAGGGAGGTATGAGAGATTTGTTGTTTGCGATTTGGTTAACGTGAGGGGTAAAGTGGTAATCTCCTCTTTCGCTTATAATGGATTAGCTAATCCCACAAAAAATGGTGGTATTGTTTAATCCACTATCATGCCTCTTAACTAATCCGTTGGCCTAGTTAATCTTCCAAGCAAACAGCGGATTAACTAGTCCAGTGTGGCTAATCCGAGCTAATCCCACGAACCAAACAGGCCATAAAATCTCAAATTAGTCCCACGCAAACACGGAGTGTAGCATAATGAATTAATTGCTAAAAAAAATCTTCACATTAATGTCATGTCACTTCTACTGATAGTGGCCGAACCTAGGCAAAACATAACTAGCAAGTGGAGATGAGAGAAAAAAATAGGAATGATCATATTATTACTGGTTTCATGTACTTTTACAAGCATTTGATACAACTGGTTCATAAAAATCACCTTGGTAGTCTTACAAGGCAATATAGATATAGGAAGGATGGCATTAGGGCTCAAACAACTTAAGATTTTGGAATATGGAGGATGGGCACCACCATCTGGCTCATTATACAATGAAGCTTTAACTCAGTAAGCATGCTCGGCCAACATGCTGCTTTTCCTATACAAAAACCTCGAACCAGATCGTAGTATAATGCAACACCTACCCAAATTGCACGCCTTTCCTAAATCTAAAGGCAATCATACAAATCTCATGAATTTTAATGATAAAAGTAAAAGTCACATTCTCTAGGAGTAAAATATCACCAGGACCATGTTCATTCATAAGCTTGGCCAATTCAAATAAAGAGCAAGTCATTTTAAGTCTATTGTTTAAGTTTTCACTAATACTGGCACATAAATTAATATCAAACTCAAGATTACACTTTCTATATAGCATCTAGCTAATTATAAAATAAGTTGAGAAGCTATGCTGAGGGGAATTTCATAATTTTGCACAAATTTTAAAGTTTTAAATGGCATTTTAAATGCCATCTGAAAGTATTTTTAATTGAAATTGGTTTTTACCTACAAAGAATCTCGAAAAGGAATTGGATCCATTAATAACTGATAATAAAAGAATGAAAAACGTGTTACGAAGTAGATTAAAGCAAGAAAGAAGAAGAGGAATCGCACCAGAAAAGTGTTCTAGTCCTCTGTCTGAAATCTGGTCGCAAATATTAAGAGACAGGACATGAACGTTTAGAAATTGCTTGAGAATTATCCCAGAATCAGTAAAATGATTAACAACAGGGGCAGAAAGATCAACACATAACAAAGATGGCCCTTGCAAGGAGATAACCTCCGTCCAACTATCACCGACCCCAGGATATTCTCCCAAGTTAACATCTTGTAAGAGTATAAATTGAAAACCTTAAATTCTGTAATATATTTACAAGGAAGACGAAACTTGACCTTAAAGTACTTTGTGGGCATGTTAACCTTTTTAGAACAATCTCGAAAAGCAGATACACACTAGTCAAATGGTTGAAATACACCGATTCATTGATAATCTGCTGACTTTGATCCCCTGTTAACATATTGAAGGTTTTGTATTTTTCAATAAAACTATCAATATCCTGTAATATGGAGAGAAAACTTTTGAGCGTGGCATGAAAAGCTGCATTTTTAATATGCATTTACTATAGGTATAGACGCATACGAGTGAAGACACCTTGATATTTCACAAACACAAAATTCCGTGAGGGATGATCGTGCGGTCATGATTTTCGAAAATCCAATGTTTGAAATTCACAAACAAGCAATAGGGCACTATGAGCCCAAGTTCAAATTTTTTTTAATTTATCAAAAAAGTAATGAATTAAACGCAAAATAATGTTTTATATAGCAAACCATAATTTTTGCGAAAAATAGTGAAAGTCTAAAACGACCTAAATCGTAAACTAGACGAAATAATACACCACAAACGACGTCAAAAATATAAACTCTTACAAAAGTTCTAATAAATCTTAAACTTTCGAAAAATAGTAAATTTGCAATTTTGGAAGCATAAACGAGGGTGTTTCGCTTAAACATGTCGTTCTCACAGCAAATGTGAATATTGATCACCAAGCTGTTTCCAATAAATCTATATCCTCGCAACTCCAAAATTACTTGTTCGAACCTTCCAAAAGTCAATAAAAATCAATTCCAGACAAACTTTTATAAGAAAGTGTTTGTCACTTTTTGGACTGCATCATTCTCCTAAGGTTGGATAGGATTTGGCTTAGAATCTTTATCATCTGATGTATCTCCATTAAAAGGAACTAAATGTTTGACATTAAACACATAGATCGTATGAATATGACTCGGTAACTTCAACTAGTAGGCATTAGGACTAATCTTCTCAATAATTTCTACCGGGCCAATACTAATCTTCTCAATAATTTCTATAGAACCAATCTTTTTTATCGAAAGCTTATTGTAATAACCAACAGAGAAATGATTCTTTTTATGGACTTCCAAAACAAAGTCACCCACATCTAACACCATGTGATGTTTCTTCTAATTTGCAAGTTTCTTGTACTTTACATTAGCCTTGGGTAAACTATCTGATACATGTCGAGCGTGTACATTAAGTTTCACATACATCCTTATTATTTAGTAGTAGTGATAAGTGAGGTTCTCCATAGGGATTTGCCAAACTTCTATAGGAAAAGGGTCTTTTAAAGGTTTTTATTATTTTTACTCTAATTTAATAAATTTAATAAAAATGGGAATTAAAATTCACTAATCCAATCTATATTATAATAATATTTAACTAAACTAATTAATCTAACCTAACTATCACAATTCAAATTCACTAATATTTATGTCAATTCAATTCAATAATAAATAAATGTCTAAATATACATCCAGAATAATGAAACATCAATCTATTTTGCATCTTAACTTGTTACTTCCATCATATAGTTAGGAGCATGCTTATAAAGTATGATAGATCATTAAACTATAATCATAAGTAAGTTAACAACCTTTAGCCCGCCATCTGTTCTCCTTATACCCGTGGAGAAGCCACGTTCTAATTTTATTGAGCTAACCCCATTTGAATAAACAAAGGCATTACCTTCACATAATAAAACCGCATTACACATTGTGAGAGCTTCGAAATACTAAATCGAACATATTCGGAAACCACTTCAAAATTAGATTTAAATCTCAAATTCACCTAGGCTATCTTAACGGTAACAGTTTTCAAACATTCCTAATTACTACTTTAATTAGATAATGAATCCAAATATTATAATACACATTCTATACTATACATGCAATTCAAAGTGCATGATTAAAATCCTTAAATAAAAATCTATTAATTCTATGAATCAAAGAATACGGTTGGTTTAAAGCATTAAGCACATAATTATCTCATCATAACTACATTGCAAAAGATCTAGTTCGTGTTCGGACTTTATTTAGATTAATAAACTACTCACTCATATTCATAAATAACTTCGCAATAATGTGAATAAATGACATAGATAAATATTTCTTGAATAAATACTTTAAATCTTCAAATCTTCTCCAAAAGCAATAAACAATAGAACAATAAACTAAAACAATATAATATGGCTCCTTAAGTAATGAAGTATTATTTAAGTACTCAAAGGCAACTGATTTCGTATCCTTAGGGTCGTATTTATAGTATTCTAGCTAGTAAACATATCAAACTAACTCAAACTATTCATTGTTATCTAAAATCCACAAAATCTGATCCAACGATTCCTTAACGATTCAAGTTTAAGTGGAATCGCTAGGAGAATCCTTGAGAAATTGGTCTCAGTTTCTATCGATCTGAGTTAGGGTTTCTGATGTATGAGGAATCACTAAGGAATTGTTGGTATTGATTTTCAATTTTTTCCTTCACTTATCGATGATTCTTTGCACATTTTTTCCAATTGATCAACATCTTCATAATCTTCCGTTTTTACTCCATTTCTTCGTATATTTCATTTATCACTTGAAATGATAAAAAAAAGAGAAAATCCTGTGTAATATAATCTTTTACATCTAAAATCATCTTAAAATGTACTATAAAACATGTCTAATTATTGACTTATCAAAAACCCCCAAACTCAGCACTTTGTTGTCCTGAGCAAATGAATACTCATAATCATATTCTCTTTTTCTTCCCTCATTTTTTTTTCATAATGATATACTCTTATTCTTCAAAAGAAATGATCATTAAATAGTAATGTGTTACCTTTATTAAAATACGAATAATGATAAAATAGAAAGAATTAAAGAACACCTTTTTTATTTGCTAACTAAACCTCTAATTGTACAATACACCTTGAGATTTAAGGTTTAACAAATCACCAAGGTCACGACACTACATAGGTTTTCACAATCTTTACAAACAAGCATCAAGCTTACGATAACCAATATAGAATCTTAAGATACAAATATCACTATATCAATTTCATTTTTAAATAATATTCAAAATATTACCATAATCAAAGTCAATAGGAACTTTAATTCACCAATAATAATCATTTCATATCCATTTATTAGAATAGAAGATGTACTTCACTTAACTTAGCTAGAAACACCCGAGCTAAATCTTTTATTCGAAGGGTTTTTACATAAATATCGTTCCATTTTTTATATTTTTTTTTCTTTTTCAATTACAAATTCATTTTCTTCTATATATTGTATTCCGACAGTTCCCTGCTCCATTTCTTTTGGGATCCATTATTTTTTATGGGAATTGTTCCTCTCATTACCACCATTAGATTCCCTTTTCCATTTCCTTTGGAATTTGTGGGTCTCTGTATTGTCTCATTTAAAAACTCTTGTTAGGTCTTCTCCCTTTTACTGTAGTCTAGGAAGTATTCTTTCCAACTAAGTAAAGTTTATTGGCTATTTTCCTATTTTGCTCATTAATTGTGGCATAAGTTCATTTCAGTACATATACTCCTCCATTTATAATTTCTACCACAAAGCAAATTAATCCATTATATACTCCTTTAGTGTATACAAAATCTAGGTTAAGTCAAATAAGATATATCAATTCCTTTCCATAATGAAACTTCTATTTTCGTGGGTAATAATAATATCACTTCTATTTAAATCCAAATAATATTCAAATTCAATATTCCTAACGAAATAAAGTAAATGAAAGAGAAAAATATTACCTATATTGTGGATAATTTTTGAAAAATTGACAATGTTTAGTGTTCAAATGGATTCTACCTCTTGTTTATTCCATACATCGCATCTTCATACTTCACTTCACTTCCAAACTCATTTTAAACCTTGTCTTCAAGGTTTAAAAATTATGTTGGAGTTTTCAACAAAATAAAAATACCACATGAAGCATAAACGAATAAATTAAATAAATAACTAACTAGCATAAGAATGAATTATAAAAGTAATAGAAAACATGATAAATTCATAGATTCCAAACATTATAGGATAGAATTGAGATTATCAAACCAATGCATCAAATATGTAAAAACACCAAAGAAATAGCGTTACAGTAGCACAAACCACATCATTCAAATGAAATGATTAGAAACGAATACCTCTCACAATAACATCATGATAAAGATTGCATAAATAAGAAGAAAATATCAAAGCCACCATCTGGATGTCGAATCATCACCACCATCTACATGATTTGGCCATTGAGATTGGGAGCTCATTGTAGGATCATATAACCTGTAGTCCGCTCCCGCCATCGACTTATTTTTTGAAAAGACTCCATAGTTGGGCATTTTCAAATGGGTTTATGGAACATGAATGTTATCTCGACTGCCTTGCATCCACCTAGTCAGGCGTCGTTCAAACCCATAGATGCTCCACATTGCATTAACTCTAGCTCCAACATTTGACTGCTTGCACCATAACATAAGACTTCATATCATATTTATTGCAGCGTGACTTAGCCCATACAACGTTTCACTGAAATATGCCACGTGCCTACTATTCAACCCAGATGCGCACCTTAAATACGTCACAATGTAATTCAAAAGGGAGATGAATGTTAGGTAACATTAATATCGGTGTTGTAGCGAGTCGCACTTTAATTAGCTGAAACGCTTCCTCTGCCTCATTGCTTCACACAAACTTTGCACCCTTCATACAATCAGTCACTGGTGCCATAATATTGTTGAAATGTGGAATGAACGGCTTATAGAAGGAATCCAATCCATGAAACTATGAATCTCGATGTTGGCACTAGGACTAGGCCAATTTTCCACGACCTCCAATTTTGACTCATCCACATGTAAACCATCCCCATAGATGGCATAACCTAAAAATAGAATTTTAGGCGTTATAAACTAGCATTTCATAATAGTAGCATAAAACTTCTTCCTGCACAAAATAGTAAGAAAATCTCACAAATGTTTTAGGTGTTCATCATGGTTAGCACTATAAATCAAAATGTCAGTGAAATATACGACACATTTGCCTATCAAAGGCCTTAAACTTTGATTCATGACTCTCATTAAAGTGCTAGGCATATTGGACAGCTCAAATGGCATCAATAGCCATTCATATAACCCCTCATGAGTTTTAAATGCAATTTTCCACTCATCCCCAATTCTACACAAGTTATCAAGCAAGTCGTCTAAGCATGGAATAGGAAACTGATACATGACTATAATTTTATTGACTACTCTTCTATCAACACACATTAGCTAAGAGCCATCTATTTTAGGAGTAAGAATAGTTGAAATTGTACATGAATTTAGGCTTTCATGACTAAAACCATTTAACATGAACTCATTAACTTGTCACTGCAACGTTTTGTCAGCAAGACTCATTCTGTAATGTGGCCTATTTGGAAGAGCCTCGCCATGCTCAATGTCAATCCGATGTTGGATGTCACATAATGGAAGTAATCCATCAGTTAAGTCACTAGGAAATGCGTCAGAAAACTCTACCACTATAGGGGCCACTGCCTTTTGGATTATGACATCATCACCCACTTCTTTTCCAACTAGCACATAAACCACCTTTGAATCACTCAACTCTTCTTCAAATATGGTTAGTGCTAACAAGCTACCACTCTCTTTTGTTGGCTTATCATCATCAAAACAATTTATAGGCACAAGAACAATCCACATCCCTTTAAACATTAGAGTGTACTTATTGGTCTTCCCATCATGCGTAACTCATCTATCAAATTGCCACAGATACCCCAACAGTAAGAGACATGCATCCATAGCAACAACATCACACTAAAGATAACGTTTATACTTGGCACCAATAGAGGAAGCCATCAAAGCGAGTTTTGAACTGTTACTTCACCGCCATTTTTTTGCAAGGATAGTTTCTAAGGGTTGGGATGCTTCTCTATTGGAAGCCCTAACTCCTAAACCACATCAACGGAGATGATGTTCTCATAGCTACCCGCGTTAACCATGAATTTTGCAAACTTTTCCCATGATGGTGCACTTGAACTAAAACATGTTTTTCTACAACCATTCATCATCAATATCCACTATCAGGGTCATACAAGAATGCTTCACAACTAAAGGAGTGCCAACTTCTCCAGTCACAATTCCCTCTCTTTATTGTCAGCATATGTGTTTTAAATTGGTTCTGTATTGATGTATGGTGGGACCTTTTCTTCATCTTCTTCTTCTTCTTTATCTTCTTCTTGTTCTTCTTCCTCGTGGTTGTTAACAAAGATAAATATTTCCACCTTGCACTCTAAATTTTAGTGGCCAATGTCACCATAATCGATACACTTGATTCTATTTGTGCCACAAGTAGTGGGATTGTTTGGGATGGTTCCCTTACCTGTATTAGCCCTACTAGTATTTACTTGTCTACCAATAATATTAAACTGCACAAAACATTTACTATCAGAAGTTTGTCACTTCATTATTTCTACAAGCATAGAAGAGTGAGATTCTGAAGAGTTTTATCGCAACAACATCGATTGATGAGTTGTTATGATAATGAGCTTGGGAAGGACGTGAAGGTGGATCAATAACCTGATTGCCATGGCAGAAAAGAACTAACTATGCATACTGGAAGGTTCGGATGGTTCACTTTATCTTTGCCATTGATTTAAGTGCTGAAGAATTGATAATGAAAGAATACACTAATCTAACGCAACCAAATATGGATGATAACGATGTTTCAAAACCTGCATATCTATGGATAGATGTTAAGATAAAAAAGAAGGTTATCAATCATAAGGCACTCAATTTTATCTTTAGTGCTATTAATGCTCAACATTTCAAACTTATTGCAAATTAAACTACTACAAAGCAAGCATGGGATGTTTTGAAGCCAATATTTGAAGGTAAGAATTCTATAAAAACTCCAAAGTTACGACAATTAGGATTTACGCTTGATCATCTGGAGTTGAAAGACAAAGAAGATATTGTCTCTTTCCATGGTTGTTTATGAGACATTGCTAATCTTGTTTTTCAACTTGGAGAAAAGTATACAAATGAGCAGTTAGTACGACATGCTTTTCGTACTCTTCCTTCATGATATGACTAAAAAATTACTACAATTGAAAAGTGTCGAGATACTACTAAGATGTCTCTCTAATGAATTAATGGGTTCTCTGCAAATATGTGGGATGAATATGTTTAAAAAGCCCTTACCGTATTGAAACTACTATTTCCGATGATTATGGGAGATGATTTTGCTATGATAGCAAATAAGTTCTCTAAATCTCTCTAAAACTAAAACAAAAACTGTGTTGGAAATAATTACAAAAAGGGTAATGATAGCAATAAACCTTTCACTAATGATAAGAAGGCATATAGGAATAAACTAAAGGGCATTAAGCATTAGAAATGTGAAGGAGTTGGACATATTCAAATTAAATGTCCTATTTACAAGAAGATAAAGCATTTGAATGCTTCTTGGAGTGATGATGACTCATAAGATAATGATAAATGGTCGAATGATTCTACTACTGCACTCATTGCTATATTGATAGAGTTGAATATTGTTAATGGTTATCCATCTTTTACTGGTGTTTCTGAACTTGATTTCGTATTGTCTGACATGGAAAAGAATAAGGAAAAGACTAAGGATATAAGTGTTGATAATAATGATGAGGATTTTACAAAAGATTTTCAAGATTCTTATAATCTTTTGTTCACTAAATGGACATCTTTTTATGGTCAGAATTTGACTCGAAAATGAAATTGTTCTCTATCAAATTAGATTATAAGACTCTTAATAGAGAACACTGGATGTTTCATGCATTGTTAAAAGAGGTTGAGGTTGAAATCTCTATATTAAAAAGGTTTTTTTGATTCTGAGGCTATTACTGCAATGTTACATCCTCATTCTCAGAAATTAAACATAATGCTGCAAATTAGTCAATCATCACGAGTTAAGTATGGTCTTAGCTATACTGTGAGATCTATAAATGCTCTGATTATCTTTTTTAAAGGGATTGTAATCAACGAAAGCCAATCAAATAAGACTCTAGTTGATACTACAAAGGCAAAGAAAATTGTGTCATAGAAGGTTACTACAAGCGCAAAGAAAAAAGATGACTACTACTACTGACAACAAACCTCCTCTTACATGTCATTATTATGGGGTTGTTGGTCTTATTTGACCATAGTAAAATCATATGTTTAATGATTTGACTATACTTCATACGAAGAAAATATCTAAGAAGTTTTAAAGAGTTAAATTTCATTAGGAAATGATAACGCATTTACAACTCTCAACAAGTATGATAGAGTTATGGTATTTGGATAGTGGTCTTTCCAGACACTGGACTAGTAACAAAAGCTTTCTTAAAAATTGTGAATCATTATAGGAAGTTGCTATTATGTTTGGTGGCAGAAAAAAGGAAAGATTGTTGGCAAATGAACTCTTAATCGTATGGGACTGCCTAATCTCAAAGGAGTTCAACATGTTGATGGGTTGGAATCCATCCTGATCAGGATAAGTCAATAAACAACTATTATATACTGTTTCAACCTTTTTTATTGCATCAAAAGTTACATGTTATGTGCAACTCTATTTCTCTAATAGATACAAATATTTGGCAAAGAAAGCTAGGTCATCTTAATTTAAAGCATCTTTAGAAATTGCTCTATCATGATGTTGTAAGAACTATTCCAAAACTATCCTCTAAGCATGATTGTATTTACGAGCAGTGTCAAAGTGGTAAACGATATTAAGTTTCACTTGCTGGCCTTAACGACATATTAACTTACGTATGTTAGAATTACGATACAAGGACTAGTTTGGTCCAATGTAAGTTGAAGGTATTGGGATCAAGAAGTATGTTTTTGTCATTGTTGGTGACTACCAAATATTCACTTGGGTTCGTTTGCAGGATGATAAAGCATAAACATTTGATGAGTTTAAGAAGTTAACTATTGGACTTTAGAAAACAAATATGGACGTATCTATCAATCAAATTCATAATGATCATGGAAGATAGTTTTAAAATCGACAATTTGTTGATTACTATGCTGAATTTGGGATTATGCATGAATTTGTTGGTCCTAAGACACCACAACAGAATTGTGTCGTTGAACGGAAAAATCACACAATTTAGGAGATGACAAGGGCCATGCTATCTGAGAAAAAATTGCATATGAATTCATAGGGGGAAGTAGTAAATACTGCTACCTATATAATAAGTATAGTTTATTTAAGGACACTAACTACAAAAACTCTATATGAAATATTAAAAGGCAAAAACCCATCTCTTAAACATCTTCATATGTTTAGTAGTACATGTTTCATATTGAATGATAGAGATCACCTGGGAAGATTTGATTTCAAAATTGATGTTGGAGTTGTTTTTTATATATTCTCATAATAGTGATGCTTATAGAGTCTAAAATAACTAAACTATGACTGTAATGGAATCTATTAAGGTTATGGTTTTTGATTGTGCAAGAAAAGACAATTGTCCTTTCAAAAGGATTATGGCGATGAGCTACCTACACAAATTAGCTCAACACCTATTACTCAACTTATTGCTAAACCCTTCGATTCAAATATCACAACTCCATTTGCTGATGAAGATGATGATGATGATGATTCAAAATCACTGACTACTATAGAACTCGATTCTATATATGTTGCTCCATAGTCAACGATGCTGAAAGATCATCCAATAGAGAAAAATATTAGCTCAGTTAATGATCCAGTGCAAACTAGAGATATTCCTTCTATTGAGTACATGAATATGGTTCGTTTTCCATGTCTTACATCTTAGATTGAGCCTAAATATTTCAAGGAGGCCTTAATGGATGAATATTGAATGAATGCAATGCAGAGTAACTTAAAAAGTTTTTTTATATATGATGTATGGGAGCTTGTTTCACAACCTACTAATGTGAATATCATTGGTACTAAATGGATATTCCACAACAAGATAGATGAAAATAGTGTTATTATTCGCAATAAAGCTAGATTAGTTGCATAAGGATATATATAGGTTGAAGGTACTAACTTTGATGAAACTTTTACTCCCATTGTAAGATTGGAATATATTCGCCTACTACTAGCCATTGCTTGAAACAAAGGTTTCAAGTTACAACAAAATGGATGTCAAAAGTGTGTTTTTAAATAGGTATTTGTGAGAAAAAGTCTATGTGCACAACTTAAAGGACTTGAGGTTCATAATAAACCTAATGATGTCTGTTATCTAAAAAATGCGCTTTATAAAGCAAGCACCACAGGCATGGTATGAAAGGTTGACAACCTATTTGTTCAGAAAGGTTACGATAAAAGGGTCTACTGATAAGACTTTACTTCTTAAAAAGGCAGAATAAATAGTTTGTGGTTGCGCATATTTATGTTGATGATATTGTATTCGGGGCTACATCATCAAAGCTAGCTTCAGAGTTTGTCGATTTAATGAAGAAAGAATTTGAGATGAGCATGGTTGGAGTTCTTACATACTTTATTGGTTTCCAGTTTAAATAGTCTCAAAAAATATATATTTGTATCTCAAAATAAATATGATAAATCTCTTGTAAGCATTTTGAATTGGACATTGCTAAGTCTATTTGAACACCTTTGAGCTCCAGTAAGTAGGTTCATAAGGATTGCTAAGGTGTCAATGTCAATCCTTCATTTTATAGAAGAATGATTGGTAATTTACTATATCTTACTACAAGTACACCAATATTACTTTCACTGTTGAGGTTTGTGCTCACTATCGGGCATGTCCAAAAGAATCTCATCTGGTTGTTGTAAAGATTTTGCACTATGTGCATGAGACAACTAAATGTGGTATACTATTTACTAATAGATTTGCCAGTGACTTAATCAGGTATATTGATGTTGATTGGGCAGAAAAATATTGATGATCGAAACAATACTACAGATGGATGTTACTACATGGGGTCTTAATCTTGTTGCTTGGAATAGTAAGAAACATAACTACATTTCGCTATTTACTATTAAAACTGAATATATTGATGCTGGTAGTTATTGTACGCAATAAATATGGATGCGACAAATGCTCAAAGACTATGGTATTGCTTTATCTTAGATAATAGTTTATTGTGATAATAAGAGTGTTATTGATATTTTGAACAATCCAGCTCATCCCTCCAGGATTTATCATATGGATATTTTTCATCATCATAATGGGGATTTAGTGGAAAGAGGATTAATTTTTATTATGTATGTTCCTACTTAAAGGCATTTAGCTGATATTTTTTAAAAGGCTCTCGACATAAAGGCTTTTGAGAGGTTTTGCCATGACAATGGTGTGTGCTCTCACAAGTTAGGGTTCTTACTGCAAGCGGACAATTATCCGCGTTCACGTAGATATCTATGTGTTTGACATTTCATTTAGAGTTGTTTTCATGTTTTACCAAGAAATTGCCACATGGAATTAACTACAATACGTGTCACTCTTGTTAAGTCGGTTGTAAAAACTAGCCGTTACGAACTAGTTGAGTAAAAATCTTTCTTGATTTTATGATAATACCTTATTTTTGTAAATCGATCTTCCCAATTATAGGTCCTATCTCTCGCCGTGACCTCATTTCATTCTTTGCCATTTTCTCATCTTTCTTGCTTCAAGTTACTGCAAGAATGGCTCAACACTCTTCTACTTCGCTTGGTGAATCTACTGCAACTGTTGATCTTATGACGTTGGAGACAAAAGGCATTTACTATCATGCTCCTACAAATAAATAGTACATTTGTACGCCATTCGTTCCTAAAATTTTTTAGATAGTGCGCGGGTGAAGTCTGGGGCTATCCGATAAGTAATTAATTATACATATATAATGTTAATTTAGTCGTGTATTTAGTATAAATATCCTCTAATGAGTTCTAAATCATGGTATTATTGCATTTTCTAAAAACTAAGGTGTAAAGGAAGGAATTTAGGAAAAAGGGAAGAAACAGAGACAAAACCAATACACTACAAAAAAAAAACAGCAGAACAGAAATGGAAATTTCCGTCTCTGATTTGCATAAATTCCGTCTCTAATTGAAATCTGCAACAGAACAGAGATGGAATAAATTCCGTCTCTGAAATCGTCGACGCTGATTCAATCAGAAATAGAAACGTGATTCCGTTTCTGATTTAGAGACGGATTAGAGACATAATAAATTCGTTTCTAATTAGAGACATATTAAAGACCGAAATTAGAAACGGAACAGAGAGACGAAACGAGAAATGGAAATTTTTTAGAATGGTACAATTGTAATTGCATTCCGTCTCTGATCCGTCGATCCGTCTCTGATTAGCAATGAATCAGAGACGGAATGCATTATTTCCATCTCGGATCTGTTGCTATCAGAAACGGATCGAGACTGGAATTTTTGCATTCCGTCTCTGATCCGTCTCTGATTAGAAACGGATCAGAGATGGAATATAAGAATTCCGTCTCTGATCCGTTGCTGATTCATGCATCTATTCCTTGAAAATTAGAGACGGAATAGCAACGGAATCTCTGAATTCCGTTGCTAATCCGTCTCTAATTTTCCTTTTAGTTTAGTTTTCAAACATAAACTCAATCTAATTGGTTCTCCAACCTATAACTTGAAAATACAACCATAAGACCTACTCCATCGCCTGCACCCCCTCCAACAACTCCTTGTGGGTGCTAACATCCCCCAAAAAAACAAAATTTGACATTCATACATCGACAATATATATCAACAAATATTCAAATGAGAGAAAAAAAATGTAAAATTCAAAATTTGAAAAAGATTTATATATCCACGAAAAATTGGCAAGTATAATAACTGCTCCAAATTTCTAAGTATTCACAAAAACCACCAATCCTATTGTTCAACAACCAAAAAAAAACTTACAATCCTCTAAATATGCATAAAAAGAATTATCAATCTAAAAGTCATGTAAACAACTATAAAAGTTACATGATATGCTTTAAATTCCTCATCTTTCACTTGAAAACCAGAATATGGCAGGTATCGTCACAGGGATTTGGGCAATCGATGGCACTAACTCCTACTCGATCGAAGAACCAGTCACCTACTGATAGGGCCACGCTCTGCAAATATTGCAAAATAGATCAAACTCATGATAAAAAAAATTAAACGGTAAAAAAACTATCTCCATTTACAGTGCAAAAGAAAACAATATATTTTACTATAATTTTCGACGGTACATGGCTACTTGTGTGTCCAACTAACACAATTTATTAGAAGGGGGAATCTGAGAACCTACCTAACTACATGAACAAAAAGCTTTGCTAAAGCACAATTACGAAAACGTTTTAAGTGCTAAAGCACAACAACATGCCAACAAAAGGAATTAAGACTTCAAAAGGTAATGCTCCAAAAGCACAATTACAAAAACGTTCCCAACTTTTAAACAACTAAAAACATGTACCAAAAAATTAAGAGTCCTAATTAATCCACTTAAGACTCTAAAACTTGTGGATGGTTAAAATCAATCTGTAGAGTGCATTTTCCTAACATCGAAAACCCTTCATATTTTTTCCTATTTTAATTGTGGCATTTCCAATGGGATTACATACTACTCTTAACACTTTTAAAACCATCAAACTAAGTTTGGATTGCAGAACTGTCTTTAATCTGATCTTTTAATGTGAAAGGAAATGTATTTTTGAAGCTCAAAAATTTCAGATTTTGAGAGAAAAAAGAATTGGGCACCTTTGTTTGCACTTATATATCCACCTCTATATGATCCAACGAGATCAGCAAGCAATGAATTCCACTGCAAGCTAGATAACCACCTCTAATCTGAAAAAAAATGACAGCAATGGAAATGAATCTCACATATCAGTTAGCAATGCAAGTAGGATTTAAAAATCACCATTACATGTAGTGCAAACCTAAATAGTTCAGGATCAAACAAACACAAAAAGTGGCATTGAGAATAGTAACCAATGGCCCTTGTGACCCTGGAAAATATAAGACCAATTCAAATATTTGAAATTAATACATACATACAAGACAAAGACAATGACTAACTTTTTAACAATGAGCATGGTTAAGATATTATATGGCTATACACTAAGATTCCATCAAAAGAAAATTATGATTATGTTCAAAAGGGCAGAACAAGTTGAGAGTACACATAATTGAGATTGTACGAATCATATTTAAAAGTAATTATTTTCAAAGCTCATCATTGTTTTAATATATCAATTCAGCACCAAGAACAAAGATGCCAAGTATATATATCAAGGTACTTCAAAGAAGAATTGGCACTGCACTTTGGAGATAACCTGTGAGAAGTCCATATATATCAAGCAAGAATAAAATTAAAGAAGCATCTGTGGCTCATAGTGCCAGCAAGTCTCACCTGAAAGGTCCAATAGAGAAATAGTCCATAATTCTCTCTCGCTAAGTGGTCCAGAAGCTACAGATTTATGGAATCACTATTTTCATAGATTTTGATGCTTGGACCATAAAACCATTATGAGGTACGTGTGTGGCTATACTTTCTTCACAACCTCACCAAGTAATTCCTAAGAACTTACTCCAAGAAGCATCTGTAGCTCATAGTGCCAACAAGTCTCACTGAAAGGTTACACTTCAAGATTTGTTTTTCAGAAAGTGAAATCTTTATTTTTCTTGAGCCTTTAAAGGGAGTGTCGGGTATGAAAACATTACTTAATCTGTGTCAGACCCACCCCCAAGAAACTCTCATTTTATTGTTTGTTACGTCTATTTTCATCTTAAACCAGTTGCCAAGTAAAGACTCTTATCTATCTATCTACCAATCTTCATAAGAAGTCATAGTCCAAGTATGGTGAAATATGCTACTTGGTAAAGATGGGACCATACACTCATTGTGTCTGAGTGTTATGGGCAATGAATAGCTCCCAACACCAAAAACTGGTCTAACTGCTCTTTTTTTTTGCTTTCTTTTCCTCCCATTCTCTTTCTATATCTTGATAATTGAAGGGTCCCATGGTCCCTAAATGGGATTCTACATTCTAGGTTCTTGACCACAGAGACCACCATGTCGCCACTATCTACAAACGGTGACAAACCATGAAAACAGATACATTCCATAGATAAGCTTTAATACTTTAATGAGCATTTCCTCTTTTGTAAGGACAATTCGGTTGAAATGTGATTAAACTTGCAGTAGACACTAGACATATTTTTCATATAAAAACTTCAAATATTGCTATTGTGCGCTCCATCTGTCAAAGTCTCGCAATGCACCTTAAGTTCATAAATACAACATTATTGGATACTGAGCTGTACAATTTCTCAATTTTAAACAACTCGTAAGACTTTCCATTAAAGATAATTGATTCCATAGAACCATAAACAACATTAACATCACAAAAACTCCATAAAAAAAAAATCTAAATTCACCATAAAAACACCAAAAAAACCCAAAAAAAAATCAAATAAAAAACTGATGAACGGAAGGGGTAACACCAGAACTAACCACATGTTCATCAGCATCAATTCCCTTGCAATTAGCCAAAAAGAAGTAAGACCCAATAGCAGTAGAGATGGAAGGTTGGATCCTTCCAATGGGCTCGGCCACCGATCCGGAACTCAAGCGGTGGGAGGGTTAGAGAGGGGAGAGAGAGCGGTGGACGGTCCGTGAGAGAGAGTGGTGACAGAGAGAGTGGTGAGAGCGAGAGAGAGAGAGATCTGCCATTGAGAGAGAGGGATTTTTGGGGAGATAGGGGTTCCGAAGAGACAGAGAATCGGGAGAGAGAGCGGTGAGAGAGAGAGAGAGATCTACCGTCGAGAGAGAGGGATTTTTGGGGAGATAGGGTTTCGGAGAGACGAGAGAATCGAGAGAGAGAGACGAGCGGCTGGGGAGATAGGGTTTTCGAAGAGAGAGAGAATTGGGAGAGAGAGAGGGAGCGTTGGGGAGAGGGGTTTTCGGGGGGGAGAGAGAGAGAGAGAGAGAGAGAGAGAGAGGGAGTTTTATTTTTGAATCATCGAGATCGAAGGATGCACGAATCTCGAGATTTGATGAACGATTATAAAAAATGAAAGTTTTGGTGGGAATGTTGGTGCCATTATTTAGAGACGAAATTTAATTCCGTCTCTATTTCCGTTTCTATTTCCATTTCTGATCTCTCTCTATTCCGTCTCTGAATTAGTTCATCTCAAATCCGTCTCTAACCATTTTTCTTAGCAACATAACTTAATTTCGTTGCTAATTCCATTTCTAAATATCATTTTTCTTGTAGTGATGGAAACCCACTTGTCGTCATGGCTATATGTGTTGATGCTAGGAGCGTATAAAGAACGATGGGGGAAGGAAAGGCACATCGTGGGGAGAGAAGAAAAAGTGATGAAAACTAACTCAAAAGGTCCAGCGCAGTGGCGGCGGTGTGGTGTAAAAGAGACGGTGCCATGTAAGCAGGTGAAAATGTCAAGATACAGCAGTGCAAGGAAACATGCATGCAGTGTTGGCGCAGTGGGCTTAAGGGCACGGCGCTGAGGCATTAAGTGACAGTGTCTGACATGCAGGAAATAGAAAGTTAGAGTTTTAATTCGAGTTTAATTGTAAATTAGGGTTTCTAATTGTTATTAAGGAGTATAAAGAGGTATTATGATATGGTAAACTTAAAAAATACCAACTATTAAGCACTTTTAGAGTAATTATACATTGATTTTGAGTATTAAGGAGTTTTTTTGAAGAAAATTTCAAGACTTCACGTTTGCAATTCAAGTTTTGTTTCATTGATTAAATGCAACGTAATATTTATATTCATTCTAATTGCAATGATTTCCATTATAAATTATGATATGTGTGTTTAAATAAAGTGTATATAGTTTATTTATCTTAGGGGTAATTGGATCATATGGTTTGAGTGTTATATTTTGAATATAAGTAAAAATGTAAATATAAAAAGTGCAATGGTTAGAATTTTTATTGATTCTGAGTGTAATGCTTTAGACATCTTGATCATGTGTTTAATAAACTGACACTTTATAAGTTATCATGGCCATTGATGCTTTTAATCCAGACATAAACAATACAGCTATAAAATACACCACATCGAGAAATAGTTTTTGATTAGAAACCGTGGATAGTAAGCTTAATTGATTATAAATTTAATAATTTGGGACTTAAAGCAATGTGGTGCTTAAGTTACTCATACCTATATGTGGAGTTTTAGTTCACATAATATAATATTTTTTGTCACGACATTGGGTTGAAATGGATTTGAAAGAAATATGTCTATTCTAATTAGGCATTACATAAAAGATATTGAGATGTAAACATGAATACAAAGTATAGTATTAAATTACCTAGGTGATGTTATGAACTAAGATATCTTTAATATAAAAGTTCAAGTAAAGCTTAATTTGAGTTGTAGATAGTTTAGTTTAGTATAAAACTAATTAAAAGTGAATTTCTTAGCAATAGTTCAAGTCGAATATGTAATTAATAATCATTAAAATAACCTTTTCCTTAGGACAATATTCGTGATCAACATAAGTTGATTGCACCATTACTATAAGCGAGTTGCTACACTTGCATTAAGCATTTCATCTATCGACGATAATTAGTTGAGCATATTAGTTCTTCCATAAAACTAGAATCGCTAAAGGAAAGAAGATATTTGATGAGGATGAGAAGGTTTCCACTTACTACTTGGAGAGGATATTTGATGAAGCTTAGGCCATTAGCTAGGCCTCTGAACAAATAAAGATCTTGTTCATCACTTAGTACTTTGCTATGCCAGTTCCTTGTGCTTTTGGTCATTTCAGATCATTGGAATGCGCTGAGAAGTTTAAAGAAATAGTGAAGAGGAAGTCCTAGATTGATAAACCAATCAATGTGCCACATTTTCTTTAAACTAGCCTTGATAGGTTGCTAGTTCAAATAGGAATCTATAGGTTAGTGACTCATGAAGGTTTCTACAATGACACTATTCATAATGAATTCTATAACAATCTTCTTGACAATATTGGAGATGCTTCAGCAAATAAGGTATTTGTTCATAGTTTAAATATTCCATTTAATCCTGCTTCAATCAACTATATGCTGAGACTTTCTGGATTAGAGACAACTAGTCAGTAGCTGGGTTTAACACTCAACCTTGATGATAATGTCTTTTTATTAATTGTAGGGGTTCTTACTAATTGGCCCCCAGACAACTCTTTTGGGCTTCATGCGACTAAGTTAAAAAGTGAGGCCTACTTGTTATGGAAGGTCTTGACTACTAGTGTTGTGTCTACGTCCCATTATACTCATGTATTTAAGGAGAGATTACTAATAATGTATGCTCTTGCTTTAGGGAAGAAGCCCAACGTTGGGAAAGAGATCTATGATTTTGTTCTATATTCAAAGAAGAAACAAAACATGTTTTATCTTTTATGCTTCTTAATTTCTATATTTGGAAGATACTCGTTCATTGAGTAGACAAATGACAAGCTGGAAAAAATGGTGGAAGAAGTCATACTGAATCATCAAATAAAGTATAACAATAGGATTGTTAATCTTGACTTCTCGTGCCTACGAAAAATGTCCTCACCTATATTAGCCTTAGGGTCTCAATCTGTTGCTACAACGGTTGTTCCAACTCCTTCTACTATTAGGGCTACTACTAGTGCACCTGTTCCTATCCTTGATATAAAGCTACTATGTTAGTCTAGATGGATAATGAAACGAAAGATTGTTATAGTTTCTCAATTTCAGAAATATGTTGATACTAAGGATACTAGTCCTTTTCAAGTGCAATCTTTAGGCAATGAAGTTGCAGGAGGGGAAGATTTTTTTCCTACCGATGCGGGATAGACTAGATTTCCACCAGCTTAAATACATGGTGCAAGCTCAACTGATCCACTTCCTGATTACAAAGAAGAAGTTACATCCCAGTTGAGTTTCGTGTTGATGAATTTGGAGTTGATCAAGGTAATTTTATAGGTTTAAACCTTAATTTAAATTATGTCATTCCTATTGCTCCTGTTGGGACAAATATTCTAGAGTCCCTTAGAATGAATTATGGAATGTATGGTGAAAATATTGTAACACCATATGAGGTTCCTTATGAGAATATTAGTGAACAGGTTGAGTCTATAGCAAAATATCAGATTCCTCTTACTGTGGACTAGACTGTAACTAACCTAGAGGGCATTCTGCTGCCTTCGATTAATGTGATTACAGATCATACAATTGAGGCTCCAGTTATTGATGTTTTGCAACCTGAACCAAGTATGTAGTTCATCGTCTTACTCACTTCGAGAATGAGAATTTTAATGTCAAATTACCCACACCTACCACTTCAGCCGAGCCAATAACTCCTGTTGATGTTACAACTACTGTACCAGTTAAAATTACTCCTGAAACTACTACTGATGTACCTACAACTCTTGAACTTGTGGCAACTACTACGACAAAGACAAAAGTTCTGAAGATGACTCTGCTCCTACTCTAGACGAACCTCTGCAATTACCAAGTTCTTCGGTGGTTATTAGACCACACCCACTGTTGTTCAATTACTTCTTCATTCGAATTGCATATCTTACAACATACATAGATGATGTTTGATTCGCATTCCACAAGTATAACAGCTTGCTTGGAGTAATAGTGTAATCAACTTATATTTACTACGGATATCGTCCTCAGGGAAAGGTGTATGCACTCACCACTAACTTAACTACAATGAATCTATTGCTAAGGAAATCCTTTTAAAGTTGTTTTATAACTAACTAAACTAATTTATACTATCAAATTAATGGAATTAACTTAAACTCTTATGTTAAAGCGATCTTAGTTCACAACTTCACCTAGGTAATGAAATACTATGCTTTTCAACCACTTATCATCTTATTATGTTGGGTGCACAGTCTAATTAGAATAGACATATTTACTTCAAATAACATCAACCCACTACTGTGACAAAAAAAATTATAACGTGTAAACTAGAACTCCACCTATCGGTATGAATAACATAAGCTCCACATTACTTTAACATTCCAAATCTTTAGATTAATAACCAATTAAATTTAATATTCAAGCCTCCCTAATAAATAAATATCGCTCGATGATATGTATTTTATGGTTGTACCATTCATGTCCAGTTTAAAAGCTTCTATGCCGTGAGAACTTCTAAAACCTAATATCAATAAACATGTGATCAAGATTTCTATAGCATTACGTTTCGAATCAATACAAATTCTAGCCCTTGCACTTTTTTACTCAATTTCTATTCATATTCATAGCATAACATTCATACCATATGATTCATTAATCCCTAAGATTAATAAACTACTCACACTTCATTGAAAAAAACATTCACATTGTGGTATTCATTGAAATCAGAGATATAACAAAAATGCTTCAAATAAATCAATAAAAATAATGCCAGAGTCACCAAACGCGAGTTTGCAATTTCATCTTCCCATAAATTATTCTAATACTAAAGAATAAGTAAAACCTATGCTAAAATACTTTATTGGCTAGTAATGGTTGATATGTTATGTGTTTACCACGTCTTAATATCTATTTATATTTCCTTAATACAATCAGAACCTTTACTTTACAATTTAACTCGAAATAGAACTCCAACTTTCTATTTTATTCAATTATGGTACTGTTACTTAATCCCCGGCGCTATGTGTGTTATGCCACGATGCCACCACTGTGTTGTCTCCTTTGTGTTTTTTCTTTCCCTAGTGACCTCAGCGTTCTCCCTTGAGCCTTCGACATTATGCCTTAAGCTCAACAGCGCCGAGCTTCCTGCCATGATTTTTTCATTTTTTCGTCTCTCCCACGTCATGCTTAGGACCTCTAAACTGTCCCATATGCCCTCACGGCGCTACGCCTTCATGCCACATCGCCAACTACGCGTTGGTCTGTTTTAGCTCCATTACTTCTGGTTTTTGCTCATTTCCTTTATGCCTCATTCACTTGAAAACGCATAAACACCATCAATTAAAGCTCATTTACGGATGTTTATACTAAATATACTAATAAACTAACCCTATCTATAAGTCTAAATAACAACTTATCAATGTTGCTGCATAAATGCTACCACTAGAAAAAGAGTTAAACATTGTTGACGCTGAACTTTGCTAATTGAGATGGTTGGTTCTCATACAACTGTAAACTTTTTAACTTAGTTAGTTAAAAAGGGAAGTGAGCAAGAGCTAGGTTAAGTTTGTTTTTGTAGTTTATGATCATAAGTACATAAGATTTTTTGCTTTTTAAACTATTTCATAGATGTACTTATTGGTTGGTGAATATAAGTCTTGGGGGTTTTACTTTTGTATCTTATTACTTTAATTCATATATTATAGTACATTTTATGCATTTCCCAAAAAAAAGTTGTTAATCTTGTTACTTATTGCTTTTAACCAATCTACGTCAAATGAGAAATTGTTAGACCTTAGTTTACTGTGTTTGGGTCACTCTATCCTGTTTGTAGTTTTCGTCAAAACATTAGATAAGTTAGTTAGGTAAATGTTGCAATGAAGATGGAAGCCTTATTTAGCAATATGTCCGAGTGTAGATACAACTTAGAGATATACTACAAAATCCGAGAGAAAGGTGCATAAGTGTAAAGACCCATTACTCTAAGTAGGTGATTAGTGTTAATCTGAATTTTAATTAACTCGAGTTAGGCTCGAGGTAAAGCCAAGCTTGTCTTTATTAATGTGTGAGTGCATTGATGTATCGTATGCTATTTTTTTGGCATGTCAATTGATTAATTGAATTAAAGGCAATTAATATGTACTAATATAAGACCTATAATGGTGAAATAAAAAATAATTAGTTGTTCAAAACCTTGTAAATCAAGTGAAAAGTGTCATGCAAAGATTTTGCTTGATTTGCATGCAAGTAGGGTTCAGTGGCATTGTAAATGAGAACGAAGTTGGCATAAGATCTTGCCTTATGTTTTGTGTTAGTTAGTAGTAGGCGAGGTTGCGATTGGGCCTAATTTGGTGCAAGATTGGTTAAATATGGCAAGAGAATTGGTTTGTGATAGTTTAATATGTCATGAAAAAATTTATTATTTTGGGGTTTTGATGTGACCAAAACCATTGTTATGGAAATTTTATGAAGATGGACTATTTTGTCGAGATTTTGACTAAATTTGGTGAAAAAAGATCTAAAACGAGCACCGAAAGCCAAAACATGTCAAAAAAGGATTTTGGGAACTAATAAATATAAATAAATTAAGTTGTAGGCAAGTAGTTGAGGGTTTATATATATATATATATATATATATATATATATATATATATAAATCAATTAGAAATCAAATGAATCGATTCATTTTATTTCATCTCAATAGATTGTTCATCTCAAAACCTTCTTCGCGGACACTTTCGCTCGTGGAGCTCCAAACGTTCAATTTTTGCCAAGTTTCTTTTTGCAAAATCGTAGAGCGTCTCAATAGATGATCAATTCGACCTAAGTTTCGCAGCAGAAATGAGGTATCCGGCCCGCAATTTAGTTCATACTCAATTCAGGGCATTTTCCTTAATTCAATTTGAATTCTCATAATTTCTCAATTTCTTTCGTGGTTTTTTGATAGAAATTTGTTGAATTTTTTGTGAAATGATGTATTAGGTTGATTTGTGCCAATTTTGATAAATTCCACCGTCGTGGGTTAAGGTTTTTGTATTTGAATTGATGCAACAGAATGGTCTGGAAAGCTCACCATCAATTGCACTTAATCGAGCACATTGAAAACTTTTGATCCATGTAGCGGACCCCAATTAAGTTGGGACTAAGGCTATATGGTTGTTGTTGTTGTTGCAACTCAGTTGATAATTACTTCAAAGATGTTTATATAATTGATACTAATTTACATTAGAATTTTGAATAAATTAGAATATTGGTTTTTGTCCAAACCGACTCCGCGGGCTGTGGAAATCTTTTAAATATGGCATCGAGTGATTTCTTGGTATTTGGTGTTATGTTGTGATGATATAATTGCAAAAATTCTGATTTAGAGAAGTTTTATTAGTTTTAAATTAATAAAGTCTGCCTATCCAATAGGCTTTATTAAAAAATTCATAACTTGTTCGTTTGTGATCCGATTTGAGTGTTCTTGGAGTTTATGGAAGTACAACATGAGCACTACAACTACCTTTTTGTTCATCGTGACAAATATTGACGTTCTCAAGGTTATAAAGTTAACCTTAACTGGCTAATTGATAGCACTTTGAAATTGACATAAAGTATTATTTTCATAAATATCTTTCAAGTGTACTTTAGTCGCAGCTTTTTGTGTATTCCTAGGATTTCGAATTTAAATGGGACCAATTTATAGATTTTAACCAATGAGTATTAGACTCAAATTATTAGTGATCAATATATTTAGGTTCTTGGTCGAAGAGGAAAGGTTTATGGATTTCAAGAATTGAGTAAGTCAGTAAAAAAATAGGAAAGCTCTGTACTGGCAAGTGGGACTCAATTACATTTATGATTTGTGCTATATATCGTAGTATATCTAGTTCATATAGTTAAGGACTAGGAATGGGAGCACTGAACAATAACAAGAATAACATACTAAAAATTATTGAGGACTTGAATAGACTTATGTTTTTGGGTATGAGTAGACGCGACAGGTTACCCAGGATGGAACCTTTCCTGGTGATGACATATGTTAGGTAGACCATGCCTTCCCTATCACCTTATATGACCTTTGATCGATATATATACTACTAATTGTCATAAGAGTGCGGAGACTCGGTTATTCTTGAATACACTAATGAAATCACACATTCAGCCAATTTCTGGATTTTGGTAGTGGTATTCTTAGACATTTGAGAGGAGACTCTTGTATATCAAGATGTAGTTAGAGTCACTTATGCAGGGGCTATTGAACTATGGCGTTGCATCTATTTATCTATTATTTATATTATTTGTCATGCCTTGATAGATATTGTTGGATTCATATTGTTATTCATTTTCCTTAATTATTAGATAGACTCTGACATTGTAATTGTGAGTCACTTACTAAGCAAGTTGGAACATTCATCCCAATTAACATTTTAGGAATACTAATGTTTACTTTGACTTAGGAACAGGGAAGAGTAAAAGTTTGTAGTTTTCTTTACGATGAATTGATTTCTCTTTTGTCCTATATGTTTGGATTGAAATACATTTTGTACTAATACAGGTTTTAGGGTTGTTTCGTAAATTGAGGTTGATACCAATTTTAGACTTTGATTAGTATAGTTTAGTATATTGTTTGTAATATCAAAAAAGCTTTAATTCCGCGTTTTCAATTTTTTATTCAACACTTGATATACTATATTGTGTTTAATAAGTATGAAGGATGGTTGTACTATTACTCTAATTGAGTCCGACTGGTGTACCAAGGCTTAATCTGGGTTTCAGGCCTGACATTCTCTTAATTGGGGTAGGGATGTTATATTTGGTATCGAAGCTTTGCTTTTAAAAGCAAGTTTCCCTATTCTTGAATTGTTAGAAAATGAAGAATAGCTCTGATACAATTTATTAGAACTTGAATTCATTACCTATAATCTGAATACAAGTCTAGTTTTAGTAACTTAAAGATTGATTCAAGTTATTGATATCCTAGGATTTTATAAACAATTTTTTTCTATGTTTTGAAAGGTAATGAAAGATAAAATCTTGAGATATATTATGTGTTGTGATGTAATGTATTGTATCATGCGATAGATACAATTGTAATGTCTTTCCTATATGCTATCTTAATGGTCTTATCTCCCATCTTTATCTTAGAATCTAATAAATAAGTGGTGAGGCTTCTTGGGGAACTTGGACTTCAAGGATGCTCCAATATAAGAAGACAATATAAATATACTACGATGGTTTGTATCCATAAATGTCTCAAAAATTAAGAAACTTTTGAGGATTGATTTGTAGAAACCTGAATCTTAATGGTATATGAATAAAAATAAATACATTGGAAATGTTATAAAAAGAAAAAGTAAATTATTATTCTATATAATGGTCTCTAAATGTCTTTATTCTTATTGATATTATTTACGTAATGATAGTTAATGAAGAAAGATTGATTGGACCTAGACTTTTAAATAAATGTTATGAGAATGGACATTAAGAAGTAAATGAAACATTGAGTGACTTCTAGATAAGCTTAAAGGAGATGATTTCCTTTGAGTAGGTATATACTAGTAGTGAAACTAATTGAACGAGATCAAAGGTCATTCAATGAAGAAATTAGTGGTAAACAATGATAAGAACCAAGTTGAGGTTAAATGAACACTAGTGTATGCATACATTATGAGTTATTATGAAGTCTAAGATTACAAATATTGTGAAAGTCCATAATTGAGTAATGAGAATAAGCCTGACAGTATAGTTATGGTGTAACAATGCAAACAGAAGGTAAAATTAAAATAAGAAAAAGTTTATTAATGTTGTTGTGGTTTAATCGCACTCTCTAATAGAGTGATAAATGAAAAAGGTGAAGTTATGGTGGATCCGCAAGAACAACAAAACAAATAAACTTTTGTGAATGCAAATGGAGAATTGGATGGTTTAATTAAAATTTAATGTTGATAATTTACTTTGAGATGTTCCCTACTACTAAAGTTGATAATAGTTAAGTTAATAGTAGAGGGTATACATAGGTATAGAAAAGTCATTCAATTAATAGAACTAATACTAGTGGTCATTGATAGTAGCTATGATAGATAGAGAGACCACTAAATAAATCATACTTCATAAGTGGTTTATGAAGCATAAGATTACCAGATTGATGTGTAGATCAATGCTGAATATCAAAAAGATTCACAATAAGATATGAGAATTGAAAGGTTATGGAGAATCTATAGTGTTAGTCAACTTTATCTTAGATGTTGGATTTCTATCACCTTTATGGTATTTTTAGATAAAAAGTTAAAGTTGAAAATGTTGGGGCATGTGCCCTAGGTCAATCCTTTAACTGTCTATATGAATACTTTTAGTCAATAAAATAGAGGATTTCATTTGTTGTTTATTATAATTAATTTACATGTTTACATTATAATAAGATCCATGGGTATTTACATAAATATCCTAAATGTCCCTATTCGATCATTATACTGGGAACTATAATGAATTAAGATTAGGTGAGTCTTGATTGATGATCATATCATGATTATACGTATAAGGATATGAATCAAGATCACGAGTACTTGTTAGGGAACAAAGTACTGGACCGACCCGCTATGAGAACATCACATGGATTAAGTCATAGTTGTTTATCATGATAGGTATATTTTTCAGTCCTCTGACTTGAGATTACCAGAGACTTCAACATTAGGAACATAGTGATTTGACACTATCAAACATTGTCTTTAACCGGACAATTATAAAGGTTGTGATTGGTTACTGTGTGAGCAATGTGATGAAGTTGTGTAATCAAGATAAAATTTGTCCCTCTCATATAAAGAGAGATATCTAGTGGATCCCTCGATGTGTTAGACTGTTAAAAGGCCTAGTCTAAGTGGATTGATATTGATCAATGTCACTTGGATGTTTTAAGTCTACTTAAAGATCGAGACGAGTACGATTGAACATGTTAGATGACAATTCCATGCCTTATGTTTGATCAAAAGGATATCGTGTGACAAAAGGATGTCGTATACACTATTGATTAGGTTGTATCGATTTGATATTCGTACAACTTGGGTAGTCATATTGTCTTGTTAGAGGCCGCTTATGACTTGTATACCAAAATATGTTTTGGTACACTGCCAACGTTGTATGAGCCTATTGGGGTCGCACACTAAGAATGGTTTTGCGAGATTTTAAGATGGTTCAAAAAATGAATTTTATATGATAAAATTCATGACAGAAACGTCCTTGTGTTGTATTACACTCATACTTCTTTAAGTAGGGGTATATGTGTAATCTACTAAACCGTTTATATTCAAGGGTTGTATAAATATACGGTTTAAGTTAGAATACACGTACGAAAGATTAAAAGGCCGAAACTCTATTTTCATTTTAGAAATGACTTAGGGTTTTTTGGTATGCTCTGTATCGTTTTGGAGAGAAACAAAAGGTTTGGTATTCTCTCGAAGCTAGCACTTCGAATCTCAGCCGTTGTTCGTGTGTGTACTTCTGGTAGAGGGTGTTCGTCGTTGGCAGCGCCTTAGAGATTGATAAACCTTCAGAAAGGTATATTGCGACTGAGGTATGATTAAGTTTTTCATGGTTTAAATGTTTTTAATGGAATAAGATTCGGATCCTGTTGGGGTTTTTGTCAAAATTGTTTTGTAATCTCCGCTGCGCATGAACCCCAAAACCCAAATGACTCCACCAGCAACTCCACCAGCAACTCCACAGTAGGATTGAGTTTCTGAAAGGAGAAATTAAAACCTATTAGATATGGTTCGATCTATGATGAGTCATGCAGATCTTCCATTATCCTTTTGGTGTTATGCATTACAAACTGTAGCTTTCACTCTAAATCGAGTTCCTTCTAAAGCGCTTGATAAAACACCATATGAGATTTGGTACGGGAAGAGACCTAGTTTGTCTTTCCTTAAGATTTGAGGTTGTGAGGCTTACGTAAAACGACAAGTCTCAGAAAAACTAGCACCTAAATCTGACAAGTGTTTATTTGTGGGGTATCCTAAGGAAACAAAAGGATATTATTTTTATAATCCCGCTGAGAACAAATTGTTTGTTGCTCCGTATGGTGCCTTTATGGAAAAATAATTTATTTCAAAAGACACTAGTGGGAGAGAAATAAATCTTGAAGAAGTTCAAGAATCACAGATAAACCCTGAACCGCTACTAGAAGTTCAACAACGTTCTGAACCAGATGAACCTCCGCAAGTGACACAAGGCCCATGTAAATCTGGTTGGGTAAGACATGAGCCAGAGAGATTCAGATTTCTCATTACTGATAGTCGTGATGTGTTGCTTATGGATCAAAATGAGCCCGCCACTTATCAGGAGGCTATGTCTGGTCGAGACTCAGATAAATGGCTAAGTGCCATGAACTTTGAGATGCAATCCATGTATGATAACCAAGTTTGGAACTTGGTTGATTTACTGAAGGTGGTAAGACCATTGGATGTAAATGGGTTTTCAAGATGAAAACTGACATGGATGGTAATGTGCATACTTTTAAAGCAAGACTTGTAGCAAAAGGTTTGAGCGGACTCAAGGTGTTGATTATGATGAAACTTTTTCGCCAGTAGCCATGCTTAAATCCATAAGAGTTTTAATTGTCATTGCTGCATATTATGACTATGAGATATGGCAAATGGATGTAAAAATGACATTTCTTAATGGAAATCTGCTTGAGGACGTGTATATGACACAATCTGAAGGTTGTGTACATCTTGAGAATTCTAGGAAGGTATGCAAGCTTTAAAGATCCATTTATGGATTAAAGCAAGCTTCTCGGAGTTGGAATCTTCGTTTTGATGAAGCAATCAAGGATTTTGATTTTATTAAGAACGAAGATGAGCCTTGTGTATACAAGAAAGTTTGTGGGAGTGTAGTTGTTTTTCTGGTACTGTATGTTGATGATATATTACTCATTGAAAATGACATGCCAACATTGCAGAATGTCAAGTCTTGGTTAGGGAAGTGTTTCTCAATGAAAGAGTTAGGTGATGCAACCTATATCCTAGGGATAAGAATCTATAGGGATATATCTAAGAGGCTAATCGGTCTAAGTCAGAGTGGTTACATAGACAAGGTGCTGAATAGGTTCAGTTTGCAAGACTCTAAAAGAGGATTGTTGCCAATGTCTCATGGCATAAGTCTCAGCAAGAATCAATGTCCTAGGACAAATGATGAGCGAGACCGCATGAATAAGATTCCATATGCATCGGCTATTGGATCTATCATGTATGCCATGATATGCACTCGACCTGATGTATCATATGCTTTGAGCACTACAAGCAGATATCAGTCAAATCCTGGTGAGAGTCACTAGATAGCAGTAAAGAACATCCTTAAATACTTAAGAAGGACTAAGGAAATGTTCTTGGTCTGTGGAGGTTTTGAAAATGATCTAGTTGTAAATGGTTACACAGATGCAAGTTTTCAAACGATATAGTTGATTTTAGATCGCAACTACGGATATGAGTTTACTTTGAATGGGGGTGCGAAAGAAGTGGAAAAGTTCGAAGCAAGATCTTGCGGTAGATTCTACAACAGACGCAGAGTATATTGCGGCGTCGAGGCAGTTTGGATCAAAAAGTTCATTTCTGAACTAGGTGTGGTTCCGAGTATTGCTAACCCTGTTTGTTTGTATTGTGACAATAATGGGGCAATAGCACAGGCCAAGGAACCTAGATCGCACCACAGATCCAAACATATACTCAGGCATTTTCATCTCATCAGAGAAATTATTGAGAGGGGAGACGTAAAGATTCGTAGGGTACCTACTGAAGACAACGTTGCGGATCCATTGACAAAAGCTCTTCCACAAGCAAAACATGATGGTCATGTTAGATCATTAGGCATTAGATGCATGGATGATTGGCCCTAGTGTAAGTGGGAGATGTTGGGGCATGTGCCCTAGGTCAATCCATTAACTGTCTCTATTAATACTTTTAGTTAATAAAATAGAGGATTTCATTTGATGTTTATTATAATTAATTTGCATGTTTACATTATAATAAGATCCATGGGTATTTACAGAAATATCCTAAATGTCTCTAGTCGATCATTATACTGGGAACTATAATGAATTAAGACTAGTGTGAGTCTTGATTGATGATCATATGATGATTATACGTATAGGGATACGAATCAAGATCACGAGTACTTGTTAGGGAACAAAGTATTGGACCGACCCGCTATGAGAACATTACATGGATTAAGTCATAGTTGTTTCTCATGATAGGTATATTTTTAAGTCCTTTGACTTGAGATTACCAGAGACTTCAACATTAGGATCATAGCGATTTGACACTATTAAACATTGTCTTTAACCAGACGATTATAAAGGTTGTGATTGGTTACTATGTGAGCAATGTAATGAAGTTGTGTAATCGAGATAAAATTTATCCCTCTCATACAAAGAGATATATCTAGTGGATCCCTCGATGTGTTAGACTGTTAAAAAGCCTAGTCAAAGTGAATTGATATTGATCAATGTCACTTGGATGTTTTAAGTCTACCTAAAGATCGAGACTAGTACGATTGAACATGTTGGATGACAATTCTATGCCTTATGTTTGATCAAAAGGATATCGTGTGACAAAAGGATGTTGTATACACTATTAATTAGGTTGTATCGATTTGATATTCGTACAACTTGGGTAGTCATAATGTCTTGCTAGAGGCCGCTTATGACTTGTATACCAAAATATGTTTTGGTACACTAGCCTATTGGGACCCACACTAAGAATGGTTTTGCGAGATTTTAAGATGGTTCAGAAAAATAATTTTATATGATAAAATTCGTGACTGAAACGTCCTTGTGGTGTATTACACTTATACTTCTTTAAGTAGGGGTTAGTGTGTAATTTTCTTAACCATCTATATACAAGGGTTGTATAAATAGACGCTTTAAGTAGAATACACGTACGAAAGATTAAAAGGCTGAAACTTATTTTCGTTTTAGAAATGTCCTTGGGTTTTTTGGTATGCTCTAGATCGTTTTGGTGAGAAACAAAAGGTTTTGTATTCTCTCGGAGCTGGCACTTCGAATCTCGGCCGCCGTTCATGTGTGGACTACTGGTAGAGGGCGTTCGTCGATGGCAGTGCCTTAGAGATCGTTCAACCTTTAGAAAGGTATATTGCGGCTGAGGTATGATTAAGTTTTCATGGTTTAAACGTTTTTAATGGAATTAGATTCGGATCCCGTTGGGGTTTTTGTCAAAATTGTTTTGTAATCTCCGCCACGCATGAACCCCAAAACCCAACAGAAAACTTGTATAGTTAAGTTAGAAAATGACAGTAAGCTAGTGATATGTCCTACTATTATCATTTACACTAGTATAGCCTAAGTTAGGGAGAATAAGTTGTCAATGAATTTGGGGATATTGCGAATTAAAGAAATTCTTTACGATACAGGGAATGAATAAGTAAGCAGCATATCAAGAGGTTGAGATTTTATGCTACTTGTAATTAAAAATTGGGTAAATCTCTAAATTTTTATGAATGGCGATTCATAGAAACAAAGTTATCACTCGAGATTCAAAGGTTTGAACTTGTAGAAATTTAGTAGATCCTAAATGAGACATCAAGTTTGATGAACAAAAATCATGACTCCAAAAGTTTCAAGAGATTTGTTTATTAGGTTTTCTTGGAATTTTGTCACTATTTGAGAATAGATCCATCAATTACTTGATTTTTGATATTAAATAAATGATCGATTCAATTCTACTTTGGTTTATAATGGAGATTGTATGAGTTTGAGAAACTTAACTCGAGTGATGAATCAAATTAAACTAAATTAAGAATGAATATTTAGTACCCAATAATCGACAACTCATTTGATTTATTACATGAAACCAATTGTTCTCAAAAGTTGGTTGAGACCTAGTTTTAATTAAATGAAGATCATAGTTAGGAATATATGAAAATAAAGTCAAGTAATGACTTGATTATGTTAGAAACCATTGTGAGAACCATATATACTCACTAGGGCTCATGCTATATTCATAAACAAAAAACTAGCATTGTTGAACTCTATTTGAATAAAATTAGCATCGTGTTATCGATAGTAATATAAAAAGGTTGAAGACTTAGCAAAATTACAAGCAATGTCACAGATTTATGAGCCCTGACGATAAACTGGTTTAGACTAAAGATTGCAAGTGGAAATACTAAGCTTTAAATGTAAATCATTTAGATATGTGTTGAGTGCTAATTACAAGTTAATGGACTTGACTAAGATTGAGACAATTAGATAATTTTCTTACATTTAACTTTGAATCAGAAAGGTACTGATATCTTTGAAGAATTGAATGATACAAACAACACATAAAATGATTTGTAATACTGTCGTGTTGTATATTCAATTAACATAAAATTGTAATTGAGATGGGCCAAAATAAAGCAAAGATGACATGAAAGAAAATCAAAATATAGTTTCAGTACAATAATTGCTTGGTTATACCACAAAAATGGAAAAAGTAAAAGGTTTAGCCTAATAATTTATTTGAGGTAGTTGTGTATTGATAAAACGAGGCAGGAGATTGTAATTTATACAATTATATAGTTCAAAGATGTTTGAGAAGAACAATTATGAGAAAAATGTTTGGGTAGTCATACCAAACAATTTAATGCATCACTTGTGAAATAAAATTTTGAAATGTATTTCAAATAATGATTGGAAGGAATTGCAAAGATATATCTTAGGATTATTAAATATTGGTGTAAATCTAACTAATTGTAAATCTATTCAATTGAACAGGTTGTACAACTTCATTCATTCATCGTATGGTTTGAAATATAGATTTAACGAAGTAAAAGGGATTTGAAGAGATTTTTAGTGATCCTTAAGAGTAGATAATCTTAAAGGAAAGACTTGAAAATCAATAAGAAGTAAAAAACCAAAGAGTTGGTGCAATGAGATTTGGAGTTCTTCAAGCTAAGAAAGTTTTAAGAGTATAATTATTAGTGTGAAAGAAATTAGAGGAGAAATGAGTAACCTAAATTCATGAATATAATGAACTTACTATGAGAAATCACCCACACAAAGTGATTGATGTGATCAATACTTTGAGTAGAGAAAGAATACCAAATGTAATTATAATAGGAACTCAGTCCTATATATTAAGAGAGAGACGTGTATAATGATGACGAAACGTGTATAATGATGACGAAATAAAGTCCAACACAGTCATACCATTAATTGAGTTGTTGGAATTTGTAATTTAATATATATTCTTTGAAGCTCGGATTGGAGTTAAGTCAAGTGTTTGATTAGCTTGGTGATAAGGTGATTCAGAAGTTTAATGGAAACCACTTAATATATTAAGATTTATCTATCAAGGATTAATATTTTTATTAGACGGTCTAGAGATATTGTTTGGAAAAATTAGATTTTGAAATGAAATTCAAGTTTAGGAAGAATTTTAGGAAGGAATTCCATTGATGACCTCATGGACCTCTTTATATTAGTTATACAGGCAATGTCATATCGTACTGAGGTATACGAGAAAAAGATTATGGATTGTGTGATGTGATGATATCTGTTATTAAATTCATAAAGATATATGAGAGTTATTCAATAGATTGAGACTGGATGATAAAAATCTCAAGGGTTAAATAAATTCTTATCTATATCTGATGGTAAAAAGATAACATAACTAGTGGTTATGTAGTGAAATTAACTAGATTTTGGCATCAATATAATAATGTATGAGTTGTAGCTAATAGAAGGACCGAAGTCTGCAAATTCTTGTCAGTGAGGTTACGTCATTCTTTATGCGGATTGAACAAGATATATGTATATGGAGATGTGAGAAGATATGGTGTTTCAGTGTTTAATTCCCTAGATAGAGATCTAAGACTTGCTTATAGCGGTAGAAGAAGTTATGGATATGTTTAAAAACCATTCTCAATCTTTGTACATTATATTTTTCTTTGTGGTTATGAAGAAGCCAAACTGTTAATCATGGTTCTAAAGAATAAATATATTAATCTTGCGTCTCATAATTTTTTACCACTGAAAGAAAATAGACTTTTTTTGGTGAGTTCTCTGATAATAAAGGTAATAAGGTGGATTACAACATTGGATGATAAAACTGAATATGCTCAATCTTGTTGTACGTTGGTGTACAGAACTAAGGTTAGAGATATAGCTATTGTGAAAAATGAGATAGTTAAGAGTTACACAAAAAGGTATGGTAGATTAAGTGATTTATAACCAAAATCGGCAAAGATAAAAATATTGAGGAGATAAGCATCATAGATTATTGGAGAATTCAAAAGAAAATTATAGTTGTGCTTTTGAAAGGCTCATCTATGAAAGGGCTTTGTAGATTCAGATTACAGTAAAATAGTTATGCCATGAAAAGGAAGATATAATCGAGAAATGGGAGTTATAAATGGAAGAGCAAATTTTGTTTCTCTTCGAAACTACTGGTTACTTGTACGTTTTCTTTAATTTCAAGGTTGAAATCATCTTAAACTAGGGAGACTATAATGACCCATTACTTTAAGCAGATGGTTATTGTTAACTAGAATGTTAATTAACGAGAGTTAGGCTCGAGGTTAAGCCCAGCTTGTTTCGAGTAATGTGTGAGTGGATTGATGTATTGTATGGTGTTTGTTTGGCATGCAAATTGATTAATTGAATTATAAGTAATTAATATAAATTAATATAAGACCTATAGTGGCAAACTAAATAAATAATTAGTTGCTCAAAACCTCGTCAATCAAGGTTTAAGTATCACGTAAAGATTTTGCTTGATTTGCATGGAAATGGGGTTCAAAGGCAGTTTCAATGAGAATGAAGTTGTTATAAGATCTTGCCTCGAGTTTCATGTCAGGCCTCGTTTATTTCGTTTTTGCTAACTTACAGTGTGAGATGCGATTTATCACATTCAAGTTAACTTCTTGGAGTTAATATTTTCATGTTTGATTCGACTTTAAACTTGTATGGAAGTTTCAAATTTTTAAACAATAAAAATATGAATTGTCATAAATAGCCTTCAAATAAGAGAGAGATGGGTAATGAATGAGTCATTAATGAGGGGTGATTGTGTCCACAACTCCTAGGAGATAACTCCCTAAGGGGGTGGTGGGGAGATATCTCACACCATATGGTGTTAGTTGGGAGATAACTTGAAGGCAAGTTAGGCAACCAAATAAGATTAGTTCTCAACTCCCTGTAAGTTATCTACCAGGAGATAACTCAACCCCTAACCAAACAAGACCTTAGTTGGCAGTAGTTGAGGTTGAGATTGGGCCATAATTTAGTGCAAGATTGGTTAAATATGGCAACAAAATTGGTCTTTGATAATTTAATATGTCATGGACAAAGTTGTTATTTTTGCGGTTTTGATGTTAATAAAACTATTGTTACGGATATTTTATGAAGATGAACTATTTTGTCGAGAGTTTGGCTCAATTCGGTGAAAAACGAGATCCAAAATTAGCTCCGGAAGCCAAAACCCATTAAAATATGGATTTTGGGAATTTATAAATGAAAAGAAATTAAGCTGCTGACAAGTAGTTGAGGGTTTATATATAAATATAAAAAAAATAATCAAAAATAAAATTAATCGATCATTTCGACAGAACATTCATCGGTAAACCTTCTTTGTAGACACTTTCGCTCGCGGAGCTCCCGACATTCAATTTTTGCTCAATTTCTTGCTCGCGGAGCTAAGTTTTCGCGGTAGAAATGAGGTAGTCGACCAACAATTTGGTAAATACTGAATTCAGGACATTTTCCTCAATTCAATTTGAATTCTCATGATTTCTTTATTTCTTTCATGAGGTTTTGATAGAAATTTGTAGAATTGGTTGTGAATTGATGTATCGGGATGACATGCACAAATTTGGGATAAATTTCACCATTGTGGATTAAGGTTTTTGTGAGTTGAATTAATGCGACTCAGTTGATAACTATTTTGAAGATGTTTTTATATTTAATACTAATTTACATTTGGATTTTGGAAAAATTCGATTATTGGTTTTTGTCCAGACCGATACCACGAGCAGTGGAAGTATTTTAAAATGTAAGAAATTTGTTGATATTTGGTGTTGAGTTGGGATGATTTAATTGTAAAAATGTGAATTTGGAGAAGTTTTGTTGGTATTCAATTAATAAATTTTGCCTATTCAATAGGTTCCATTTAAAAACTCATAAATTCTTCATTTGTGATCCAATTTAAGTGTTTTTGGAGTCTATGGAAAGTACAACAGGAGTACAACAACTTCCTTGTTGGTCATCATGACAAATATTGAAGTTTTCAAGGTTAGAATGTTAACCCTAAGTGGCTAGTTGATAGTACTTTGAAATTCATATAAAGTATTATTTTTATATATAGCTCTCAGTGTAATTTGGTCGCAATTTTCGTATAGTCCCAGGATTCCAAATTCAAATGCGACCAGTTTAGAGATTTAACGAATGAGTATTACACTCAAGTTGGTAATTGTAAATCTATTTAGGTTCTTGATTAATGAGGAAAGGTTTGTGGATCTCAAAAATTGATTAAGTTAGTAAAAAGTTAGGAAAGCTCGGTACAGGTAAGTGAGACTCAATTACATTTATCATTTGTGCTATATATCATAGTATATCTAATTCACATAGTTGTGGACCGAAAATGGGAGCACGGCATAGTGTCAAGCATAACATACTAAAAATAAATGAGGAGATGAATAGGCTTATGTCTCTGAGTATGAGTCAACGTCACAAGTGACATAAAATGGAAGCTCTCCCTATGATGACTTGTGGTAGCTAGGCCATGCCTTCCATGTCTCTTTATACGGCTGTCGAGAGTAGATATAAGCTTCTTATTGTCCTAAGAGTGAGGAGACTTAGTTTTTCTTGAATATACTGACGAAATCACAAATTCGGCCAATGTGTGTATTCTCGGACAACTCAGAGAAGACTTGTATATTGAAATGTAATTAAAGTCGCTTGTGTCGGGGCTATTGAACTATTGCTTCGCATCTGTTTATCTATTGTTTATATTATTTATCATGCCCTGAAAAATATTGTTGGATTCATGTAGTTATTCATATTCCTTGATTATTAGATAGTCTTTTGATATTGTAATTGCGTGTCACTTACCGAGTAAGTTGGAGCGCTCACCCCAATTAACATCACAAGAATACCGATGTGCACTTTCACTTAGGAACGGAGAAGATTAGGAGTCTATAGTCTTCTCTATAGTGAATTGATTTCTCTTTTGTATTATATATATGAATTGAAATACATTTTGTATTAATATATTGTTTAGCTTTATTTCGTAAACCGAGGTTGATACCAGTTTTGGACTTTGATTAGTATAGTTTATTATATCATTTGTATTATCGAAAAGGTTTTAATTCTGCTGCATTTTCAATTGTTTAATCGATACACCATATATTGTATTGTGATTATCAGGTATGAAGGACAGTTGTAATGTTACTCTAATTGAGTTTGACTAGTGTACTGGGGCTTAATTGGGGTTTTCGACTGGGCATTCTCTTAATTGGGGTAGGAGATGTTACATAAATAACTTAAGAGCTCTATGGAAACGAGTCAACATTCTTGAACGAATAAAAGACTTAGTTGTTAAACGTTGGATGATTCCAACAGTAATTACAGTTGGATACCAATGAGTTTTTCTGAATTGGAGTTTATTTAGGACTAAATCCCTAGGCAGAATAGGTTGAACGAGTCTATAGATACTCAAGATCACCATTGTGTAGATCATAGTTTATCGCTTGAGTTTTCTGAGAATGAGAGATCATTATAGTGGTTGTTCACATTATCAATTTGTTTAATTGATTAGGCCAAGCCTACGCATAGGAAGATATTCAAGTCTTACTTCAATGTCAATTCAGTGTTTAATTTTAATGTATGTTTATTAGTTTGTCGCTAAGTCATTAATCTCCTCAGTTCCTCTAATTTCCAAAACTTTAACAGTATTCATTAACTAATTCTGCCCCTTGACTCATATTTTGTAATCTCTGATACATATGGAGTTGAAAGTTGTAAGGTGAGGAGCCACGATCACTTTGGGTGCTCGCTTAATGGATTCCGTCTCATTGGAAAGCCATGAGCGCAACTCTGATGCTCAACCCACATGTAAGCAACGACTAAATTTGACGACTCAGACACTAGGTCAATCGGTATGAAAGTAGAGTCCAAAAAATAGGTATTATTTCCATCAAAATATGTAAGGAAAGGAAAATAATTTAACATTGAATTTCTTACTAGTTTACTTGCAACACGATGTCATAAACAATTTCCAATGTCAGATTTTTTAGTATCCAATGGCTCCACTGTTGGGTTTTCGGGTTCATACAAAATGGAAAATTCAAAAAAAATCGAAAAACCTTAACATGATAAAAAAATAAGTTCCATTAAATAAGAACTACAAAAGTAAACTATACCTCAATCTGTGATTTCTTTCTCTAATTGTTCAATTTCCAAGAAGCTCAAGGGCGGGTTCTCTATCGAAAATCGACACACAAACAGTGACCACAATTCGGAGTGCTACCCCCAAGAGAGATCGAAAATATTTTTCTTTCTCTCCCAAAACCGAGAGAATTTGAAAATAACAAGAAAAAAGCTTATGCATTTTTAGGGTTTCAAAATTTATTTCTATGTCACTACAAAAAAACAGCAAATCAGAAACGAAATTTTCGTCTCTGATTTGCTTAAATTCCGTCTCTAATTGAATTCAGAAACGGAACAGAGACGGAATAGATTCCGTCTCTGATTTAGTTGTCGCTGATCCAATCAGAAACGGAATTTTGATTCCGTTTCTGATTAGAGACGGAATAGAGACGGAATAATTCCGTTTCTGATTAGAGACAAATTTAGCGACGAAAATTAGAAACGGAACAAAGACGGAATAGAAATGGACTTTTTTACGAAATGGTACATTTGTAATTGCATTCCGTCTCCGATTCCGTTGCTAATCAGAAACAGAATCAGAGACGGAAATAAGAAATTCATGAATTCCGTCTCTGATTCCGTTGCTAATCACAAACGGAATCAGAGACGGATTTAGAGACGGAATGCAAAAAGTTCGTCTCTGATTTCGTCTCTGATTCCGTTTGTGATTGTGCATTTATTCCTGGAAAATTAGAGACGGAATAGCAACAGAATGTTTTAATTCCGTTGCTAATCCGTCTCTAGTTTTCCTTTTCGTTTAATTTTCAAACATAAACATAATCCAATTGGTTCTCAAACCTATAACTTGAAATTACAACCATAGGACCTACTCCATCGCCTGCACCCCCTCCAACAACTCCTTGGGGGTGCTAACATCCAACAAAAAAGCCAAATTTGACATTCATACATAAACAATATATATCAACAAATATTCAAAAGAGAAAAAAAAATGTAAAACTCAAAATTTGAAAAAGATTTATATATCCACGAAAAATTGTCTTGTATTACAAAAGCTTCAAATTTGTAAGTATTCACAAAAATCACCAATCCTATTGTTCAACAACCACAAAAAAAAAGAAAACTTACAATCCTCAACCAAATAAAAAAGAAAACTTACAATCCTATAAATATGCACAAAAAGAATTAAGCTTAATAACCAAGAACAAAATCCATCTAATGTTCAACAGCTCCAATCACCAAAACTCCAACATGATTGGTCATAATAAGAAGAGCGATAAGGCCTCCATATAATAACTATAACGCAACTTTGAAGCACTTCTGATTCTCCATCTGAGGACAACAACCAGTGATAATGCATATTCACAGGGTTCCTTCCGAGCGATCTGAACCAAATAGAGAGCTAAATAGCGCCCAGAGAACAGATCCGCTCCAACGTTTGGTAAAAGCAATACACCACACAACATCAAGAGCTTTCAAGGAAGTAAAAATATATAGGAAAATAAGGGGAGAGGCTGGAAAGTATATGGGGTTCCAATCGTCTAGTAATCAGAAATATGGACGAGCCTACCTCAAATTTTTAGTCTTCTTTCATTCCTTGATAACATATATCACATACAAATTTCAACTTCAGTGTGATAGCTGAGCCTACTCGAATTGAGGCTCAACTGGTTCAGGCTTTTGATGTTGCTGTTTTAAATACATATATAGGATTAAAGTATGTATCAATAAGGATATAAATGTAAGTTGTTTATGCTCTTGTGGAGCAATTGATTAATTAAGTTAAAACTGGAGACAACTAATTACACTTGAATAGATCCATAAATTGAATACCGAAAAAAGTACGTGCTAGAAATGACTCGAAAGATAGAATGCGAGAAGTAAAACTACTACAAACTGCAAGATCGTATAATTCAATATTTGAAGCCTAAATATATTTTTTTTATTGGCAGTCCACTAATTCACAAATGCTTTACTGAGTGAAACAGTTTTGAGGCCCGAATGCTGATCACTACAGATGAATACTTCTCAAGTAAAAAAAAAAGGGTGTCAAGGCAAGTTCAACATGAGTTTTCAGTTTCCATTCTCGAAAGATTAGAGGAAGACTTTTAACTAAATAATTCACCATAATATGTGTTCTTCTAAGAAAGCAATTTCAAATAATCTGACAAACAGGATTGTCATGATCAATTCTTCAAAGTACGGCGAATTCCAAAATTGTTTTTAGTGAAAAATCAACCGTAAGTCTAGTTAAAACCTCACTAGAGGTCTTCCTTATCAAAAACAAAATATCACATTCCCTATGATTAATATGACACTAGATTGCACTCAAATGCATTTTCCGAGTCTCATGGATAGATCAATTAGTTGTGTGAGCAGAGCTTATACCATAAAAGCATGTATAAGGCATATTGAACATGGAGAATTCGAGGAAAGGGGCATTGAACAGAATATGCATCGTCAAATGCATCCTTAGTACTGATTGTATCTTTTATGGCAAACTAGTGTCTTAAGCATCATAAACAAGTAATTGAAAAGCACGATTGTTCTGGTCATGACTTACTTAACATGAGTATAGTCAACCTATAAGTTCTTGGCATTTCTCCACATAAATTGGCAGCTCTAAAAGCAGTACTGTCATTGCAGTCCTAGTTTTTCATATAAGGGGAGCAATTGGGCAGACCACTGAATAGAGTAAGAAACTGCAAATGCACAGACACAAGGCAGATTCAGCCAAAAAAAAACAAATTGGAAACCTAGTAATCAGAGGCAGCACAACAGTCATAGGAAACAATGAATTATCACACAAATGCTCTAATCTCAAAAAGACATTGACATGCCAAAGCATCAACAGTAAGATGCTTGAGGCTCTCACATGTGCATTAATGATCTATCGGCGTCTGTCTCTCCGCGAGATATCTCATCAAGTAGCCATTTAGCAGTGCCTTCACTCTTCACACACAATGTTGCTACAAAAAAGGATAATGGCTTAGGTTAATGACCCTAAACCCATTTGGAACCAGCTATTCATCTTCGTTGATGAGTAAAAATAAAGATTAGGGAATTTCACAGAGCTAAATGCAAAATCTACAATGTTTCTTTCATGAAATAGATGTTAACACCAGAAACTTCCATGGAAACTTGAATCATGTGCTATTGATGTCAAGTTATTACTTACACTTTTGAATCGATGTGCTTCTGTAAAATAAGATTTTGAGAAAAAATTGTGTAATGATACATATTCCAGTTTCAAGAGAGACAAATCGAGAAGCAAGAGCGTATATATTGTTTGAGTTTAAAGGATGAAAAACAAATATTTTGAGCTAATTTTGAACACTGTCAAGTTTTTCCTGAAGTAAACATATTGATAAAAGATCATAAGAATAAAAAGATCACTGGAAAATTGGTCATACCATCCCAATGTAGTTGGGGTCAACTACAAGGATCAAACTCTTCCGTTGTAGTCAATTTAGCGCAATTAATGGAAAATTTGGTCATACCAGAAGCTAAATGTTCATGCCCATAAGTTGATAAAAGAAAGAGATGAACATACAACTAGAAAATAATGGCTGGACACTAGCAAAAACGGAGATAGAATGATATACCAATTGTAGTCTATGAAACAGGTTCACGAATAAATCTCCTACCTTTCCACCAACAATGCTCCAAACCCCATCTGCACCCTCTTCAATCTCAGAGACACATGAACTATCGATTAATAGTTCTATTGGTGGGTTTTGTTAACAAAATAGTCCTTGCTTAAGTGGAAGTAAGGCAACAAGTACAGAAAAAACTAAAACTAAGACTGCTATGAGTAAGAGAATCGCAAATATTGTATATAAATAACTAAGCTAAAAAGATTCAATCTGATTGATGAAGTATATATCCTAGCACAAGTAGAGGCTAATATGTTATTCTAATGGTTGTAAACTATGAAATATAAAATAAAAAGCACATGCTTTCCCGAGTGTCTAAGCAATTCTAAGTGGATAAATGAAGGAAAGGTGACATCATGATTTAGACGAATAAATGCCTATCTATGGAGAAGGGAAATTATAGAACATGTATTATGGGTCCAAAAAGGCAAGAAGACTTCTAAAGTTTAATAAACTTAACCCAAAATCGAATGCCATAAATTTTGCCTATGATAGGGTATCATAACTTCTCACTCTTTCCCAGAATTTGACTCCTTATTGTAATTCCTAAATAATGCATTAAATAAAATGTAAAGACAACATCCAAGCAGAAAGACCAATTACTTATGAATAATCAAGGACCATTCCCTACTCAAATGTTGATTAGTAACTAATCGTAAGTCTAAGTGTAAAAGATTCAGAGAAATTTGAATTAGAAACTTACAAAACTTTCTCCATGAAAAAAAAAATCGAATGCAGCAGAAACTGCAGATGGAAACTGAAAAAAACTTTAAAAACTTCCTTTCGCACAACATCAAAGCAGAAAGACCAATTACTCAATCCAGGGTCAACACAACCAATTGCATGGCCCAATGGTTTGATATGTGATTTGAAAGTAAACTTCATGTAAGAAGACTAGAAAGAACTTCATAAAATACTAAACAATAAACTTCATGTAAGAAGGAACTGTTAATACAATTCAAGGTTTGATGCGTTCACCTGTTGTCAAAACTGCTAGAAGCACTGCCACAAACATAATTATACGAATTCTCCAAGAAAATGTCGATTGGTTTCCAAAGAAATGCAACAGTGAGTGAAGTGTGTGGTCTTACTGCTAACTGAAAATGGAGAGTGTGCAGTATAGCACAAACCTGCAAATGAGAGGAAAGGAAACATTCATCACATATTTTCGTTTGACCTTATAGAGTATAGTCACATATATAATTAAAAATGCTAAGAGATGACATGTGTTTGAATGATTTAAATGATTCATGGACACTTTATCAATTTACCTGCGCAAATCAGCCCCAAGTCAAAAAGCTAGCTAGGAAATGGCAAGTTTTTGAATGATTGCTAACACAGGAAAGAAGAGATAGATATTTGGTACAATACCTCACAACACTCTCTCCATTTCTTACAAAGGATTGCTGAAGACGTTTCTCTAAAAAACTGCGGTCCAGGCCGGCTTTGAGAAAACATGTATAGTAGCAGTATAGTGGTAAAATCCTTGAATTCAGCGGCTTGCTCTTGTCTGCTTTTGTTAATCTTACATAGATTGAACAGTGCTTGGAGGACTTTCACATTAAGACGAGTTAGAAACCATCAGAAACAAGGTTCATAAGCCAAACATTACTTAATCAAGTTTCAACATTAATATTGAAATAAATAAAACATGAATAAAATAGTAGATAAAATAGCAGAATAGATGAAGTGTCATGAAGTGTCAGTCAAGGAACTTGGAGATCTCTTGATGATTCTGACTTTCTCTTCTCTGCAGGTGGCTAGTCGTTGGAGAATCATACAAGAAATGGCTGGAAAAATATGGGCAAAGAGATGATATCACAGTCATTGTTGTATGTATCAAACACCTAAACAACACATGAGGCAAAATTGTCAAATCTGCTATACTGTTTTTCTTTTTTTTTCTCTGTTTTCTTTTGACACTCAAAATTAGAGGTTTCTTTCAGTTGGCTAGGTGCATAAAATTCTTCACAACCAACTCCCTAACTGATGCATGTACTTAAATTTACACACTTCAATTTTTTTGCAGCAAGAGTGGACATAATTTAACACACTGTATGCATGATATTCTTTCCTCTTTATTCATTCCTCAATAAAATTTTACAACAAAACCATTTTCAGGATTCTGCAACAATCAAAGTCTGTAATTATATACATAGAGCATTAGAAGAGAACACCAACTCTACGATACATTTTTAAAATAGCAGAATAGAAGAACTTGTGGGAAAGCCAGAAAAAAAAAAAAAAAAGGGAACAGTCATGAAGTGTCAGCACAATTTCAGCAGATAAAATAGCAGAATAGATGAAGAAGCACTAAATTAGGAATCAATTATTTTCACTCACCTCTATATCCAAGTCGGATGAAGAGTCGGTCGAGGAACTTGGAGATCCAGTGATTAAGGTGTTGAAAGAAATAGACCCAGAAAAATCACGAGTCCTCACCAAACCCACCCTCATATTCAGTGGTTGCAAACCCGATGGCCATCCTTCTTCCTGATACCCAAAATCGATTAATTGAAACACACCCAGAAGAGCAAGAAAATAATTGAAGAAGCCCAAAAGAACGAAAAGACAAATAACTACCCGTTGATTCATAGCTGCCCAAATAGTTTTAGAAAGAGAAGAAAAGAGTAGTAATAGGAGGTTGGTTGCTTAACTTTGAGAAGCCCACCGAGTAACACATTTGTTCAAAAAATGTTAATAACCAACAAGATAAAAATTAGAATTGCGCAAGACATTCACCAGGGCAAGGGTTGCAAAAAATTCTTTCCCATCAGTTGCCTTCATAGAAGCTCTTAAAAAGTCATTTGATGCAATTAACAATGAGTAGCAGTGCATAAAAATAATTTCCATCAATTTGCATACACTGGAATTGTAGCCTAGCATATCTAGAAGCCTAAACCATACATTAAATTAGATGATGGGATTACATAAAACAGTGCCAGTAAAACTCTGCTAACCTCAAAATCTCCCCTTTCAAAATGAAGAATACCAAACCAACCTGGGAAAAGATTATGGGCCCGCCTTGAGAGGCATAGAGCTTCTCCTGCTTCATCATATCAACAATCTTTGCCGTGAACTTTTGCATCTCTTTCTACAACATGAATAAGAACAAATAACAATAAAAAAACTACGAATCCGCAAAAACTATTGTGTCAAAAATCAAAAGGCACGAAACAAACATAAAGGATACTCTTTTATATGTATTACCTCAGTTTCCATGGTTAAGTGTGTTTTGAAAGGAAATGCTCCATTTTCCTCTATGACTAAAGGGCTCGCCAGTGCCACCCCATACACACCATGAATCCACCTCTGCGTCCAACACTGAATTAACCAAGTAATTGAAAACAATGGAATAAATTCACATACTTGAGTGTATGAGAAGGAAACCAGTCGTGAATTACTAAGCCATCTAAAACCCTAACAATGCCATTATGTACACATAAACTCGCTGCAACCGCATGGGCACAAACATCAATGACAGCAATTGGTGAAACAATCATATAGCAATCTTTCATGAACAACCTAGGACCAAGTAAAAAATTGACAGTGAGAGCTTTAGATTTTGTCAATATCACTCGAATAAGAGATTCATAACTAATTGATAATATAAACGGTAGCCTCAAAATAGTACACACAACATGCAACAAATGAACTTGTAAAGTGCATTGGCTCTCAGGCCTCACAAATGCATTTATGTACAAGTATTCGTTAGGGGTTTTTCATGAGCTGAACACGATTCTTTCGGCTACACCTTCACAAACATCTCTACGCCAGCAAATGTAACATCTGCAGTAGGGTAAGAAAGAAGAAGTAAATGGAATGGGAAAAAATTCTGAACAACTATCCAATGAAACATAAAGGAGTATCAATCTAAATACGCACAAAAAGAAGTGTCAATCATAAAGTAATGCGAAGAATTGCTAAAGTTATCTACAAAAGCAAAAGTATAATCTCATAATTTACACAAACAACAAGTAAAATACCTATGTATCATCAAGCTGCTCATCTCTCGTAAGCCACGCTTGCGTCTCTCGCTCAACATTGTCCCCTTGTTGTGGTGGATCGATCGGATCTATTTCTTTGCGGTTATTCTTTGGTCATGAGGTGGTGGTGGTGGTGGTGGTGGTGGTGGTGGTGGTTGTTGCTGAGATAGGCCTGCTCCGTCCATGTTCATCTCGAGATGCCGATGCATGAACTCCATAACCTTTCATAATTGTTCTGCAACGACATTGAACTCTGCACGCGGCACCATATCCGGCTTCTCGGACGTGCTAGCACCAGGATCTGCATATCTCCTCTTCTTTCTCCCTTAAGACCCGAGACTGTAGACACGTCCTTTGGGACACTCACCCTCCATATTGAGGTACACCGCCTCATCATCCACCGATTGGTCCGATGTAGCCTGGGTCAGCTCCTGACGTGTCCTCTGGAGCCTATCCTGCAGGTATCAACAACAAACAACATACATGATATGGTTTAAAGTAAACTTAATACTATTTAACATTTCATTTCTATACTTACATAGAACCGCTCTGATCTAGTATCGATGAATGTCATCCCGTCATGATTTACGGTGTGGAGATGCAAATACAATTCATTCACAGTAGGTGGCGTCTCGGATGAATCAGTCTGCGTACAGGTTCAATCATAAATTCAGCATAGTGAACAAGTGTATAAATGTAAAAAATAACCAAGAGGTTAAAAAAACTTACCAATTTTTCATGGGTAGTCACAAAAGACACGGAACCACCACCGTGCTTCGAGGGTCCACTCCCAGGGCCTTCGACTTCAGTGTTCCTATTCGCTCCTGCTCTGTTAAGTACCGCTCCTTCGACTTGCCCATGGGTCGACCAAGATAAGTGAAAATTGAGAAATTGCCCACAAAATGCGATGTGGGCCCGAGACCGCCATCGTCGTTACGTTGCACTTCGTCATGCAAAGTAAAGACGTGATCTTCGAAGTAGTAAGAACAAAAGGATTTGACCTCTTCGACCAAATAAGCATTACACGTGGAGCCCTCTACCTTCGCTTTGTTCCGCACATTGTTCTTCAAATGTTTAAGGTACCTGTAGGAATGTTATAGGAAATGTTGATTTAAAACTTATTGAATGGGAAAATAATTTCAAGGGCTCAAGATAGTACCTCTCAAATGGATACATCCATCGAAATTGAACGGGACCGGCCAGACGGGCCTCGTAGGCCAAGTGGATTGGTAGGTGCTCCATAGAGTCGAAGAAGCTTGGAGGGAATATTTTCTCCAACTTGCAAATGATTTTTGGTATTCCAGACTCTAAGACCTCCATATCTTTGACACTGACACATTTCGCAGTTAGGGATCGAAAAAAAGGCTTAATTCGCTAATTGCAACCCAAACCGGGTTTGGGAGGAGTTCTCTGAATGCAATTGGTATCAACTGTTGCATGAAAATATGACAATCATGACTCTTCATGCCGAACATTCGCAGTTTCTTTGGATCCACACATCGACCAAGATTCGAAGCGTAACCATCAAGAAAACGCAACTTTTCAACCCACTCGCATAATTTTGTTTTTTTTGATATATCAAGAGCATAGCATCCAAGGATGTAAGTATTTGTCGCCGAATCAATTTGTAGAGAAGGTCGGTGACAATATTTACGAATATCTTGTCTCGCTTTCGCATTGTCCTTACTCTTGCCCGGTACACACATAATAGTGTTGAATATGTTGTCAAAAACATTTTTCTCGATGCGCATGACATCTTAGTTGTGGCGGATCAAGTTTGTCATCCAATACGGAAAGTCCCAGAAAATGCTTTTCTTCCTCCATCCCAAATTCTTAGCTATCCGCCCATTCACATAATCAGCTCCAATTTCTGTCACCTTCATCAAGCCTAACGATTCAATTTCTGCCAAAATTTCTTCACCAAAACGCAAAGCGGGCGGATCGTCATTTATGACCATTTTGCCTCTAACGAAATTTTTTTTGTCTTTCCTTAATGGTGATGACTTTGCCAAGAAACGACGGTGACAGTCGAACCACGATGTCTTACCACCATTTCGCAATTGAAATGCATTTGTATCCTCCATACAATATGGACAAGCATACTTACCGTGTGTGCTCCAACCGGACAACATGCTATACGCAGGGAAATCACTAACAGTCCATAAAAGGGCAACTCGCATGAGAAAATTTGTCTTTGTGGACACGTCGTATGTAATCACCCCATTGTTCCATAAATCTTGCAACTCATTCACAAGTGGCTGAAGGAACACGTCGATTTTCTTCTTTGGGCTGGTTGGTCCGGGAACGATAACCGTTAAGAACCTAAACTCAGATATCATGCACATCGACTGTGGAAGGTTGTAAGGAGTCAATATCACTGGCCATGAAGAGTACGATTTCCCTGAAAGCCCAAATACTTGAAAACCATCAGTGCACAATCCTAAACGAACATTCCGAACCTCGGCGGCAGAGTCTCTATTGACGTCATTAAAATGTCTCCAAGCAATCGAATCGGAAGAGCGTTGCATAACATCTTCTGGCGAGGAATGATCTCCATGCCATCGCATATGTTTTTCCGTTTACTCAGACGCATACAATCGTTGCAACCGAGGGCCCAAAGGGAAGTAGTACATTTTTTTGCAAGGGCGTTTTTTTGTGTTCGACCACGACCTCATCGATGTGCAATGTAGCGTGATTTCCCACAAAATTTACATGACGTCAACGCAGAGTCCACTCCCCAATAAATCATACATTGGTCCTCACAACAATCTATTTTCTCAACAGGTAGACCTAGACCCCGCATTAGTCTTTTAGTGGCTTAAAAATTTTCAACCAATGAATTGTCATTTAGCAAACAATCCTTCATGAATTTAATGAGTTCGTTATACCCTCGTTCAGATATATGATGTTCAGACTTGATCGCAAGTAATCTAGCCATTGCGGACAACGTTGTCATGGTTTCGCAACCCGGCCACAATTGTTCTCTACTTGCATCAATCATGTCATATAGTTGGCGTGCTTAGGGGTTTGGTGATTCTTCCACGTGATTCCAATTGAAACTTGGACCTGCCACGTTGTGTAGCATCTCGCGGTAAGTTGTCGGATCGTCTCCTCCCACATCAGCATCATCAATATGGTTATCTATTTGGTAAAAGTTTTGTGGGCCTTCATCTCCGTTCTCACCATGTTCGTACCAACAGTGATATCCCGGAACAAATCCATACCTACATATGTGGTAGTCAACCGTTTCGACGTCCAGGTACGGTACAAGTCGACATTTCTTAAAATTGCACGGACATCTAATCTTACTTTCACTTTGGTATGTAGGACAATGTTGCTTAGCAAATGATATGAATTCTTTACCTTCGCCGCGAATTCAATTCGAACGTAGCCGTTGTCGAACCGGTTGTACATCCAGTCTTGACTTGTAGACGACATTCCTATTGAAGTGTTGTGCAATTAAATTAGTCAACTAGTTTCATAATTTCTGAAGGTACATGACAACTTGTGTGTCCAACTAACACAATTTATAAATAATACCGATATAAAGAAAACTTATTCAACATGTTTGACACGTGTAATGTGGCGACCTTAATTCCAAAACTACGGTCGCTCGATCTTAACCGCCACTTAACCCTCTCTAAATACCGAGCCAAGTTAAGCGACAGCTTAATAAGCCTTAACTTTTGGAATAATTTATAGACATTGCCTAACTATTTTCTACGCCAATTAAACTTTTCCGTGGAACTAGTTGAAGGCCCACTAAGTCAACTTAGTTATTTCAAATATTCAAACTTTACACTTCTAACGAGTCCAAGTTCAATAATATTTTTTTTATTTTATTTTAAAGTCGTCCTTAAACATAACTTGTAATGTTCTTTTGATGCCCCTTCACCATTTGTAAAAATTTTACACCCCCCCTCTAAATAGATTTCTTGTTATCCTAATATGACATATAAATTTGAATTTATTTGTGTCATAAGATTTAATTCAAGGTTCAAAGGAAAAAGGTCATTTTCTTCTTACAAAGCCAAAATATTGTGACAGGTAAGAAAATCACACCCATTAGGATTGCATAATTGTAATGCTTCAATTGAAAGTATTTGTACATTTCTCAAAGCAAAATTCAAAGTACAATAAGTAAGTGTCAAATATATAGTAACATGTCAAATATATAGTAACACAATCATTTCCCAAACAAAAATAAGATCGAAAATTTTGAATTTTATTTTGTATGAAACAATCTTTGAAAATAAAGAAAGAAAGAGAACAAAAAAAAAGCCAAGACTTTAGAAACAACACATTTCATATATCTTATCATGAACAAAAAAACAAACAAACGTTCATCAGTGCATGCAAGGAACATTTCGAAACAAAAATTTGTACAAAAATATACAATCATCAGACCTTTCTAACATGTTAAGCATTACTTGTATGAAATTTTGTCATTCAGATATCAATTTTTTTTACCCTTAATAAGCCATAATTCATATCAAGAGTGTTTCTTAAGTTCAAGATAAAATGGTGAGAGCTCTAAATGATCCCTGAGAAGACATAAGAACACCATATTCATTATTCATATTACAAAGCCTAAGTTCAACAATGCTCTGATGTATGTAAATCAGAAGTTTATGAACAAGATTCACATCTCTTTTCCAACTTTGAGGAAAACAAATTACGAAGAAACTAAAAACAACACTAAAAAAAAAGAAATGTGTTGAGATGGTAAAAGGGAACCCATTGTGCAATGCAATTTTTTCGAAGAATGGGGGTATATGACAACATTTAAAGCAGGAAGCAAGATAGCAGATTGAGAAAAGAGATTAAAGGGTACATCAATAACGTAGAAGAGTAATCGCTACTTTTGGCAGAATATAACGCATACAAGCGTATTGGATCAATTGACATTCTAAGACCATAGAATGAATTAGAATAAGCATATGAAAGTTGCTTTCATCCTAGTTGCGCCTCAATATGGCATGCTAATTCAGTTATTGAACCTACATGACAAAGCAAAGAAACTCAAAAAAGAGACTATGGACAGGATCGGATGGAAAGGGAGGAAGAGAGGACAACTTATGATTTTGAGATTGCATCAATATTTTCTCGTACTTGAGGAAATTAGGCGTTCTGGTGTCAAACATTCCATTTCATGGGGAATAGAATGGCATATCTCAGATTACCTTCATTTAATCCTAAATAAAGCTTTCTTTCCGATGAAAAACTCGAGAACCGAAATGAAACAATGAGGTAAAGTAACATACATTGGATCTCAAACTGTCTTTGGAGTTTCAGAACATTTCGAAAAGGAAAGGAAAGCAAAACAACCATAAAAACTAATTAAGCTCAGTAAAACCTAGAGAGAGTATTAACTCAGCGATGAGTTCATAAATCTAAACTACGACAGCAAATTAGAGTCTCAAATCACCCAAGATTTGAGACATGATCTCAACTTAATCGTAGCTCTAGCTAAGATATAATTTGTTTGTTAATATTACCATCAAAAGAAAACTAAAAAGTATTTCACATCCACAAGCTGTAAATGCTAACATATAGAAGAGGGAGTAAGGCAGCTAGAGAGAGAGAGAGAGAGATTCAGTGGTCCACATTATTTTATGGAAGCGAAAAGGATCTCAACATGAGAGTAGAATTCTATTTTGCAGAGTACTAGAAATGCAGAAGATTTATTCAAGTTACCAACTTAAACAACATGCAAATTGTGAGAACCAATGAATCCAGCTATAGCGAGAAATGATCAAAAGTGATTATGGCACGAAAATAGTTAAAAGAACATACACTAGAAATAAGATGGTTATATAATAGTTAAGGCAAGGAAAGCAACATCAACAAAGGAAAGAAATAACCTACTGTGACGGCGAGACCAGAGAGAGAGAGAGTTGAGAGCCGATGACGGAGACCACCGCAACGAGACGGAGAGACCCGAGAGTGACGGCGAGACCAGAGATACCAGAGAGAGCAGTGGAATCAGAGATGGAGAGACGAGAGTTGAGAGCAAAGAAGGAGACCGATTTGGGGGTTTTGGACGGGATGATCGAACGGGATTTGGGGATTTTTGGGGACGATCGAACGAGATGATTTCTGGGGAGGGGACGATAGCTAAGGTTTTGTTGAGATGATTTGGGGATTTTTTCTTTTTCGGGTTCGGGGTTTCGGGAGGGAAGGAGGAGGAGGAGGAGGAGGAGGAGGAGGAGGAGGAGGGGGGGACCTCGAACCAAGCATCTTCAAATCCCGATATTTGATGAACGGTCATAAGAAACGAAATTTTTGGTGGGAATGTTGGCGCCATTTTTTAGAGACGGAATTAAATCCGTCTCTATTTCCGTCTCTATTCCCGTCTCTGATTCGTCTCAATTTCGTCTCTAAATGAATCCATCTCAATTCCGTCTCTAACTTTTTTTTTTAGCAACGGAAATTTATTTCCCTTTCTAATTTTGTTTCTAAATTTCGTTTTCCTTGTAGTGTGTGTAGATAATGTCTTTTGAAATACCTATTCATAATATAACTATTGTATTTACGATATTCAAGCAAATTGCATAAATGCCCCTATTTATAAGTTATCATATAACAAACGTTACGCTCTTATTTCATGAATTCTATCATAAAAACTCATTACTTTGGACTTATTAAAAATGCGCGAAGCCATTCTTTGTTTGGGACCTAATAGGTTCATGCGAAGTTGGCAGTGAAGAAAAATATTTTTGGTACACAAATCATAAGCGGTCTCTAGCAAGGTATTATGACCACCTAAGTAGCATAATATCAAAATCGATAAAACCTAATGAATAACATATATCATATCTTTTTGCCTTGAGATATCCTTTGATTAAACATAAGGCATGAAAAGTCACCTTTAATATTCAATCATACCAGTCTTGATCTTTGGGTAGACTAAAAATATCAAAGTAACATTGATTATATCAATTCACTTGGACTTTCCCATTTAATAGTCTAACATATCGAGGGATCAACTGATATCTTTGTTTATATGAGAGGAACAAATTTTATCTTGATTATACACTGTCATAGACCCAAATTTCTAATCACATTTTAATCCTTAATCCGGATCACTGATCATTCACATGGGACCCATATCGTGATGCGCATACTGACGAAACACGTGGCCAAGGTATATTTATATTTGTTTGTTGATTTCATAGTGTATCGTATATGTGTAGACTATTAAGTCACCTTGTTATATATAGGGGTTGATATGTGAGAAGGGTATGCCTCAATATTCATTTAATTGCTGGACTAAGTAGAGAGTGATACGTTAAACTAATATTAAGTTAATGCAGCTTAATTAGTTAAATTTGATATGGTTGTAGTTGATTTATAATAAATGTAACCTAAGTTAGTAAAATAAACAATAGCCATTAGATGTTTCTGGAGATACGTGTGGACACATTAAGATACCAATAAGGTATGAATTGGAATGAGCAAGGATGAGTTAGTAGAGAGTTACTGGATTTAAAATAAGAGGTAGACCATTTGATTAGTGTCAAGATAGGTGTACACATTAGGATCAATGGCGATAATTAAACCTTACCTATATATAAGTGCTTGTGATGGCCATTCAAATCAACTAGATCCATTAAGAGAGGAAACTTTGAGGTTTTAGTTGTTGCAATTCTCTAGAGAGTTGTGGGAGAGAGATCAAATTCTTCATAAAAAAAATAAAGAAATCTAGCTAGGAGTAAAGCAACAACCTAGGTAATAAAGTTCATCATCTCCACATGCTTTAAATTTAAGAGCATAGGGTCTTGAATTAGGGGTTGTAATAAAAATGAATTTGAAAACCTTTTTCACTAATTTTATGAGCTAAATGAGGCATCAAGTGAGTCCTTGAACCTCGATTTTTAAAATTAAAGAATTTTGGTTAAAAATTGGAGGTGGTAGTTTAGTTCTGGTTTTTGTGAAATTTTAGTGGGTAAATGATATCGTTTCCAAAATTGGTTTAGAAATTGGAATTCCTAATTTTTGAAAAACGAAAATGAGGAATAAAACTATGTTCGATTCTGTTAACATATTCCTTTTAAGGTTTAAGCACCGATATGTCAAATTACATTGCTCACACAATAACAACCCTTAGTAGCTAAATACTAAGAGTATAATATGGTGTCAAATAGTCAAGTCAATTACCAATTGAATTGTATGACACATAAGGATTGTAGATGTAACACGATGAGCTTTAACACATATAAAAAAGCTCTAAATGATATTAGGGACCTAACAGACTAGTGGTGGATATTAGGAGAGTGTTGCAGGGCATATGGTAGCCGTTGTAGCGCATCTTTTATTACATTTTGAGGTAAGTAAACCAATTGGGCCTCCATAGTAATTCATTTCACTTATCTAACTTATTACATGGAAACTAAACTAGTATGATGCTCAATTTCATTTCATTACATTTTCCTTTTGATAAATTCTTGAATTAAACTCTGTTTCAATTTCCATTTTGGTTATATGAGTGTCTTGGGATCTAAGTGTCTTAGGAAGTTACTTACGAGCGTGATTTTCGACTTGTTATCCTTTACACCCCTATGTTTATTGGATCTTTGAGTATATTCATAGGTACATTATTTTGGTCTACCATCTACACCTTTATGGAATACTCTCTATTTTGAACTCGCAGACTTAGTCCACCGTTATAGGAAGTCAAGTTTGCAGCGGCAGGCCCACAACGTGATTTATTTGAATTGCTTAAACACCATTTCTTTCGTTTCTTTGGCAATCATTCATCACTGTTATTTCTTTACCTTGTTTTTATGAACTTACTTTATTTCATGTTTATTTAGATTCCCATATGATATTCCAGTTTATTTTTAGAATTCATGAAATATTGTTGAGACTCTTCTAGCTTTATTCACTTTAGTTGTATTACTTTCTTATGACAATTGGAGGTAACTCATGTTATAAGGGAAATGAGCCCATACTTAGTGATTACCTTTGAACTACTTTCAAAGCCAACTTCATCTCTTTTATGTTGTAGGTTATTTTATTGTTTTGTATGTACTCGTGAATATATACTGATGTTTAAATACCTTTGGGTTAAGGGATTGAGAGAAACTTACTGATACATGTTTATGGATGTTTTATTCTTCTAATCACCAATATACATACATGCAATCACTTTTGAAAGATTTCTACATTTAGGCTTATCATGACTTTACCATTAACTACTTAGTTGCTTTAAATTAATTTAATGGTAATTGCTTCCATTACACATAAAAGATAAAAATTAACAAACTATGATTCTGTTAAAAATATAGCCTGACTAGGCATGTGTTGACTCTATGGGTGTTAAATGAAGGTCCACGTAGCTCTAGTGCCAGGCGGGGCCTTATTTAGGAAGTCTAGGGCTATTACCGTTGGTATCAGAACATAAGTTTTTAACTTAACATTTGATAAGCCCAAAACTAAACTAAAATATGAATTTAGAGTTAGGGCACATGAACTTACTATGGAAATTCTATGATCCTGACTTAGTCCTAGTTAGGAAGTGAGTTGAAATGGGGAGATCTAAAAGTCTAATTATGCATGTTAAAACTTGATACGTATTATATTATAATGGTAGATATGAAAAAATGATAAAAAAAACGCTAGTTGCAATTGCAGACTGTGATGACTAATCACCTATATTATGGTGACTAAAGTGGAGCCATAGATCCACATTATGTATCAGCTGAGAATTTCAGGCTTGGGCGCGAGGTTTTCTGACAAGGACTCACAGAGTAAAGATTTTAGGCAAAAGGGTAGATAAGATCCTTGCTATCTTAAGTAAGAAAGCTCCGCAGCTCCCATTGTCGTCCACATCCACTGTACATCCGACTCAGGATGCGAGTGTAGCCATGCCTCAGGCCACTCCATCGGCTTCAACAGTGAGCACAATATCCATAGCTGCGATCATCGCAGGGGTCCCCGTATAGGCAATAATAGTGGCACCGACCTATGATAATAGTGACATGTACCTAACAACAAAGGTCGGGTGGACCAGATAATATTAAAAATATAAACTTAAGAAGTATAGCGGTGGTCTTGAGTTAGATGAGGCATAACAATACATCCATAGTCATAAGAAGATTTAGAGACTTTAAAGGATAGAGGATAGCAGGAAGCCTAGTTTGGTCGCATTCTCGCTGCAAGGCGTTGCAGATGTGTAGTGGAATAACTTAATAGCCGCATATGTAGTGCCTACAACATGGTTAGATTTCAAGAGACACTTCAATCTAAATCACTACCCACTATTGATGACGATAGCCAAATAATGGAGGATTAGAGGTGAGCAATCAAGTAGAAGAAGAGAGAAGGAGTTTAAGCAAAACAAATCTTATTTAATGTTCAATATCATAAAATTTAACCTAAACACCTATGTATAGGATAATGGTCCTAAAGTGCCTAACACAAATAGAATTTTGAAGTCTAATAACCTTTTAAATCTATAAAAGATGAAGAAGAAGATGGAATGTATGGTTTTGAAGCTTACTAGGTTACTCTTTGCACAAATGAGTTAAGTGTGGCTATACCAAAAAAGTTTATGGGGAAAACGAATAAAACATCTCATTAGCACACAACAACAATAGAAAAGCAACACTGCAACAGTCCAAAAAAAAACCAAACACTGCTAAAACTGCAAGTTAGCAGCAGCACCACCATCAAAAGCTTGCAACATTACGCATAATTTTAGGGAACAATGAATAGGGCATGACAAGTCAATATTTATACATGTTTTATAGTTTATTTTAGGATGATTTTAGATGTAAAATACTATATTAAAGGGGTTTTTCTCTTGTTCTTGTTATTTCATGTAATAAATGGAAAATATGCAGAAATGAAAAAAAATGTAAGACTATAAATGAATTAATCTAGTGGAAAGAGTATACAAAGAATCAGTACCAAGGAATCAATGAAGAACTGGTTTTTACACTAGCGACTTCTAGCGAGGAACAAAAAAACATTAACAAAATTATTGAATATAGGGGCTTCTATTTTATGGATTTACCCAACGATCCCAATCATACAGGAATCGCTGAGGAATCGTCAAGGTAAAATTCATGAATTCGAGATAACTACGAGCTGTTTGAGTCAGTTTAAGATGTTTACTACCTAGAACACTTTAAATACAACCTAAGGCTTACAAAATTAGTTTCCCTTGAGTACTTAAATTAATATTTCATTGTTGTTGGAGTCGTTCTTTATTGTTTTAGTTATTGCTTCATTGTTTTTTGCTTTTAGAGAAGATTTGAAGAATTAAAGTATTTATTCTAGAAGTACTTATCTGTCTTTTATTTCTATTATTGCAATGATGTTTATGATTATGAGTGAGTAGTTAGCTGGTCTAAATAAAGTCTGAACATGAACTAGATTTATTTTCCTATGTATTTGTGATGAGAATATTATGTGCCTAATGCTTTAAACCAATTGTATTCTTTGATTCACTAATTTAATAGATTATTATCTATTGATTATAATCATGATTTTTGTATTTCATGCATAATTTAAAATGTTTGTTTTGATATTTAAATTCATTATTTATTTGAAGTAGTAACTAGGATTGTTTGAAATGCAAACAGCGTTTAGATCTAAATCTAATATTGTATAGGCTTTCCGTTGGTGTTATATTTAGTAGTTTGAAGTTATTACAAAGTGTAATACAATTTTATTGCATAAAGTTAATGTCTTTGTGCATTCAAAGGGGTTAGCTCAATAAATTTAGAATTTAGATTTTTCACCAGTATAAGGAAAAAAAAATGGATGGCTAAATGTTGTTTACTTACTTATGATTAGAGTTTAATGATCTATAGTACTTTATTAGTATGCTCATAACTATATTGATTGGATTAACATGTTTGGAATACAAAATGGGTTTATATTCCATTGTTCTAGATATTTGTTTAAGTATGTAATTATTATTGAATTCAATCTATTTGATTGATATTGAATTTAAATTTTGGTAGTTAAGATAATATAGTAAGTTAATAATTATTAGTTAGTTTAATTACTATTTTTAATTAATTAAATAAAGTAAAGTAAAAACAATAAAACCTTTAAAAGTCTTTTTTTTCCTAGAGAAGTTAGATAAATCTCTGTGGAGATGAGTCCAACTTATCACTACTAAAAATTATTTAAAGTATCATATAAAGGGAAATTTGATTATGCATGTCCGACACGTATCAGTGCAATAGAAAACTACGCTGTAAACAACACCAGCAATAATAAAAGAATATGCAGCACCCAAATAATATGCAACAACCACTAAAAACGTAGAGCAGCAGTACACCAAAATAGAAAGAGAAATAGAGAATCCATTTTTTAGAGAGGAATCAACCTACTGGCTAAGTATGACAAAAGATAAAATCATATCTCTAAGAAACAAGATTGGAGGCAATTCACTTAGGACTATAGAGAGAAAAATTTTAATGGAGTGAGTGAAATTGTGTAAGAATTTTATGCAAATGCAATGTTTACAAAGGAAGGTGATCCAGTGAAAGTGAGAGGGGTATTGGTCCCCTTTAATTAGCATTACATAAATGCCATCTATGGGTTAAAGCACTTGTGTGTGGTTGGAGAATGACAAACTTTCCCAGATGATTTGTATGAAAGACCCAATAACCTATACCCTTTTTTGAGTTATTGAGAAAGCATTAGTGGTTCGAGGACAACCAGGATGATTAATGAGAGTATAGAATGTGTCGAAGCACATTAAGAAAGGGGAGCGTGAAAGTCTTGAGAATGTGGTAAAACATTCTGGTTGTTTTATTATACCCAATAACTCTGTGCAGTGCGAGATCAACAATCCTAAGACAGGCTTGTTTGTATGAGATTATAAAGAATGAGAGGATCAATGTGGGCGAGATAATCTACAAGAATTTAAGGGAGTCTATTGTTGCGTTTTGGGGTTCATTTACAGCAAAAAATTCAAAACAATTTTGAAAAAACTCCAACATGATTGAAATAAGTTCCATTAAACTAGATCTATAAAAGTAAACCATACTTTAATCCATGATTTTTTGTCTGATTGTTTAATTTTCAAGACGTTCAAGTGCGCGTCCTCTATCAGAAATCCACACACGAACGGTGACCACAATTTGGAATGCTTGCCCCCAAACAGATCGAAAACATTTTTCTTTCTCTCATAAAATCTAAAGATCTAAAAAATAGTAAAAATGGAAATCATATTTTTTTAGGGTTTTAACCTCTATTTATATGCATAGATAAGCCCTCACTTAAAATCCTATTCGTAATGCAACTATTGTATTTAGGCAGTTTAAGCAAATTACACATACGCCCCTACTAGTAAGTTATCATATAACAAATTTGTAACGACTTTTAAATAATGAGTTTTATCATATAAAATTTATTATTTCAGACTAATTAAAATTGTGCAAAGCCATCCATTGTATGCAACATAATAGGTTTATACGACATTGGCAGTGAACCATAAACATTTTGGTACATAAGTCATAAGCGGTCTCTAGCAAGGCATTATAACTACCCAAGTAGCATGAATATCAAAATTGATACAACCTAATGAATGACATATATAATATCTTTTTTCATATGATATCTTTTGATTTGACATAAGGCTTGAAAAATCACCCTTAATGTTCAATCGTACTAGTCTCGATCTTTAGGTAGACCGAAAACATCCAAGTAATATTGATCATATCAATTCACTTAGATTTTGTCGTTTAACAGTCTAACATATCTAGGGATCCACTGATATTTTTCTCTATAAGAGAGGGACAAATTATATTTTGATTAAACACCTTTACATATTATTCACATGGTAAGCAATTACAGACTTTATATCCATCAAGTTAAAGACGACGTTTGATTGTATCAAATTTACCATGCTTCTAATATGGAAGTCCATGGCAATCTCAAACCAAATGACTAAATGATACAGCTATCATGAGTAACACCTATGACTTAATCTATGTGGTGTTCTCATAGCGAGTTGGTCCAATACCTTATTCCCTAACAACTACTCACGATCTCAATTTGTATCCCTATACACATTATCATTACATGACCATCAATCAAGATTCACACTAGTATTAATTCATTTAGTTCTCAGTACATTGACAAACTAGGGACATTTAAGATTTTCAAAAAATACCCGTGGATCTTATTATAAGGTAAACATAAAATAACTTATAATAAAGAAACAAACAAAAACCTCTATTAAAATTATAAGATAAATAATGGCTGTAGATTTAACTAGGGCACATTCCCCAAGATCTCGCACTTGCACTAGGCTCAATCATTCATGTATCTAATACCTAATGAACTAACATGATCACCATGTTTCGCTTGTAGAAGAGCCTTCGTCAAAGGATCTGCAACAATGTCTTTTGTAGGAACTCTACAAAGCTTTAAGTCTCCCCTCTCAATGATTTCTCAAATGAGATGAAAATGTCTAAGTATATGTTTGGATTGGTGGTGTGATATTGGTTCCTTGGCCGATGCTATTGCCCCATTTTTTTCACAATACAAGTAAATGTGGTTTGCTACATTAGGAACTACACCAAGTTCAAAGATGAACTTTTTTATCCAAACTGCCTCTTTAGCTGCATCGAACGCTGCAATATACTCTACTTCTGTTGTAGAATCTGCAAAAGTTTCTTTCTTAGAACTTTTCAGGCTCACTACGCCTCCTCCAAAGTAAACACATCCAGACTGCAATCTAAAGTCATCTCTATCAATTTGAAAACTTGCATCTATATAACCATTTACATCAAGCTCGTCATCCAAACTTCCATAGACCAGTAACAATTTTTTAGTCCTTTTTAAGTACTTAAGAATGTTTTTAGCTGCTATCCAGTGACTCTCACCTTGGTCAGACCAATATCAGCTTATTGCGCTCAAAGAATATGATACATTGGGTCAAGTGCATGACATGTTATACATAAAAGATCCAAAAGGTGATGCATGTGGAATTGTATTCATGTGTTGTTGGTCATCATTAGTTTTCTGACATTAAGTCTTGCCGAGACTTATACCATAAGACATTGGCAACGACCTTATTTTAGAGTCTTAGATATTAAACCTATTCGGTACTTCGCTACATAACCACTCTAACTTAGACCGATTAGCTTTTTAGACCTCGACCTATAGATCTTAATCCCAAAGATGTAGGCTGCATCTCCTAAGTCCTTCATTGAGAAACACTTCCCCAACCAAGATTTGACACTGAACAAGGTTGGGATGTCATTTCCAATGAGTAATATATCATCAACACACCGTACCAGGAAAACAACCATGCTTCTACTAACCTTCTTATATATCATATACATGTGCTCATGTAACTTTCCAATTAGAATAGATAACGTTGTTTCGACATCCATTTTCCATATCTCACAATCAAAATTTGAGGCTATGGCAATTAGAATTCTAATGGATTTAAGCATGGCCACAAGAGAAAAAGTATCATGATAATCAACACCTTCAGTCTGTCTGAAACCTTTTGCTACTAGCTGTGCTTTATAAGGATTGAAAAATCATTTACATGAAATGTTCTTACCACATTCAAGTAAATCAACTAGGTTTCAAACTTGTTTATCATACATAGATTACATCTTAGAATTCATGGCACTAAGGCATTTATTGTCGTCAGGGCTAGAAACAGCTTCCTAATAAGTGGTAGGCTAATCTTGATCCATAAGCAACACCTCACTACTATCAATAATAAGAAATCCAAATCTATCAGGCTCACGTCTTACCCTATCAGACATATATGGGGCCTTGTAATATGTGGAGGTCCAACTAGTTTAAGACTTTGTTGATCTTCCACTGGCGGTTGAGTGGTTATTTGTTGTTCTTCAAGTTTTTCAAGACTTTCTTCATTCCTATTATTGTATTTTTAAATAGAATCATTTTCCATAAAGACATCATTTTAAGCAAGAAACATTTTGTTCTTAGTGAGATTATAAAAGTAGAATCATCGAATTTCTTTAGGATAACCAACAAATACACACTTTGTAGATTTGGCTGGTAGTTTTTCTGAGATTTGTCATCATAAAAAAACCTCACTGCCTTAAATCTTAAGGAAATACAAACTTGGTCTTTTCTCAAACCACATCTTATATGTTATTTTATCAACCACTTTAGAAGGAACACAACTCAGTGTAAATGCAGTAATTTCTAAGGCATAACCCCAAAAAGAAATAGGAAGATCTACGTAACTCGTAATATATTGAACCATATCTAATAAGGTCTAATTTATATTCTCAGAAACACAATTCCATTGTGGAGTTGTTGTAAGAGTTACCTGTGAGACAATCCTAAAGTTTCTAAGATGATCATTAAACTCTTAGCTTAAATATTCACCGCCTCGATCTGATCGGAGCGTTTTAATAGTTTTACCAAGTTGATTTTGCACTTCATTCTAAAATGTTCGAAACATCTTAAAAGATTCACCTTTATGTTTCATGAGATACAAGTAATCATATATGTTGAAATCATCGATGACGGTAGTGACGTATTGGTAACCACCTTTAGCCATTGTATTATAGGACCACATACATTAGTATGTATTAGACCTATTAAATCACTAGCCCTTTCACTGTGTACAGTAAAGGAACTCTATGTCATCTTGCCTAGTAAACAAAATACAAATGTTTCACATGATTCAAAATCAAAAGAATCTAAAGGTCCATATTTATGGAGTTTAGAAATGCATTTCTCATTTATGTGGCTAAAACAATAATGTCAAATGTAGGTTTGACTCAAATCATTTAACTTGAATGTCTTTGTATTTATGTTAAGAATATGATTATTATTGGACCTTTTCATGTTTAGAATATAAAGACGATCGCACGAATCAACATTCACATAGAATACATCTTTACAAGAAATTAAGCATTTATTATTCAAATTGTAAAATTAAAACTATTCGAATCTAAACATGAAACTAAAACGATGTTTTTGCTCAAAGTAATGACATAATAATAATTATTTAAAACTAAAGGAAGTCCACTAGATGAAATTAACTCATAGCATCCTATAGCCAATTAAACAACCTTTGTTCTATTTTCAACTCGTACGATGAAATCCGTAGCCAACTTTTGGTTTATGGGAAATCCAAGTCTGTTAAGATGGTCAATGTAGCCCTTCATTTACAGAATATGTGGACTAACCGATGCACCCTCAACCATTTTGGAAGAATGAAGGTTCTTGATTATCTCGAACCTTTATTGCCTTGCTTGTTGTTAGGACATTTCCTTCAGCATCGTAGCAATTTCGTAAGCTTCTATGTGTTTCATGTCCTTTAGAAGTTCAGGACCATTTTTGCAAACATAATGCATTCAACATCAGTTGAGTCATCCACATGCTTAGTATGTGCATCCTTCACAGATTAGAAAGCATTGGCTAGTGGTTCCTTGGGAATAAGATCATCCAGGACATGCAACTTGCATTCACGCTTAAGAGCGATTCTCTAGTTTCTAAACCAGTCCATAAAGTTTGTCCCAAACAACTTATCCTTCTCAAGGATGGATCACAGTGACAATGTATTAATGTGATTTGAAGAGGCCATAGATTACAATATAGATTACACAAAAGTTCATTTTAGTATAGAAGAATAGACTCCAACTAAATTAACAACCTTCCTATAAACATTATGTTAATTTAAGGGACTAAAATCCATGTTTTACCTAGTTCCAAGACAACTAAGGCATGGCACTCTGAATTAGGTTATTTGGGTATGTACCTATTACCAATTATATCAGATGTAACTTTTAGTTATGTTTATGAGATTATGACATCTTCTGTCTTAGCATATTTTACCTCATCTTGTGCCTAAAGCCTAAAACCGTTTTGATAGCTTTATTAAGTTTAACCATTTCAAACCATAGAGTAACCGTTACTCAACTTACCTAACCAAGAAAACACAATACACTCTATAGAGGTATTGATGTGATCAAAGCCTTGACAAGTGTTTGAGAATGTATATCACTCGACTTAAAATTTGGAAAGGGCACTTTATTTGTTTTAGTGATAACGATTTAGGCAAGATAAATATCATATATTACAATGCATGTACGATCACTAAACAAGTTAGAAAATATTATTAACACTGAGTATCATACGAATTTCCTTGCACTATGGACAATAAATGGTGTTCTCACTGGCCGGTCCCCCCTTTTTTGACAACAAATTCAAGTTTTGAAAATTAGGAATCTCCTAAAACTTCTCATTATTTCAGTCAAATCCAATCACCCTTTATTTTAATATTGATAATATTAATTAAAACATTTTTACTTTCTCGAATGGTCACCCAACTTTATGAATTATAACATTTTGATCACAACAGTTATGTTTGTAACACAAAAATCACAAACATTTTAAAAATCTTACAACAATGGTAACCTAAGATTTTTTCTGATCATTTTCTAGCAAAATAGTCATTGTGGCAATGGTGTGGCGCAACGTTGGCGATTAAGGGTCATAAATACCCCTCACTCTAAATCAAGCAACTGAGTTTATTTCACAATCCCTATAATCTAAAAACATTATTCACCCCGACATAAAATTAAACAACTCAAAAAAAGACAACCTTTTAGCTTTAATGTTGAACTATTTCTCCATCATCATAAACGTTATTGTTCTTTTCTACGAAGGTGATCTATCTCTGCATCTTTTTGTGCAACAACATAAAATCTTTAAAAGAGTATGGAAATTTATAATTAACAAATATAGATAAACTTTTTTCACTTGGAATAATAAATCCTACAAATTGACTTACAGAAACACGTCACCTGTAATGTTTCAAAAAAAAAGAAAAGAATTGCAATCCAATGCTAACAAATATCAATTATAAACAAAATGATTAATTAATTTCAAAACATCAAATGTAAAATATTCACACTATGGAAATGAAACTAGTTTTTTGAGAGGTTTGATTTTTAGAGATTGGAAATATATAAATTTTTAGAAGTTGTAGGAGCAAATTGTGGAATTTGTTTTTTTAGGTTAAGGATTTCTTGATTTTTTTTAAAAAATTAAACAAGTTGACTATGACGACCACTATTCAAATTAAGGCATCACCTATCCTAATCCTATCATGAGGCCCTAATCCTAATCTCATCTCGCAGGATTTAACAATGAATTAGTTAGCCTTTTCTCAAACCATTCTACTAACATATTAATTTTATTAAATAAGCATTTTCTTTTCTTATATCATTTAATAAATCAAGTTTAATTAAAATTCACCAATTTAAAATTTACTCAGAGGAAGTATTAACAATTTAGCAGAAGCTTTTGGCATATACCTAGAATTGTGGAAAAACCGGGAAATAATCATCACATGCATAAATATATAATGAAACGGCGATAATATATAATCATGTATTTGGTTAGTATGTCATCTCTCCACCCATAATATATACAACTCCAAAATCTATATGAAAGACATATATAAGACATACAACAAAATCAAAACCTACAAAATTTGGTGTAGCAGTAGTCAACTGGCTCAGAGGTAGTCGCTGATCTTCTTTTTGTCTGGTCTACTACTTGATGAGTCTGCACCTACTGTCATAAAAAGGAAGGTGAGTACAGGAAAGTAGAAAGTAATTCTGAGAGCATTTGTTCACATTTCCAAATGTACAACAAGTGTCTAAAAGCATAAATATAGTAACTATGTTGAAAAAGAATCATGTTATGAGATACTCCCGTTTAACAATATTAAACTGACACTCAACTAAGTAGTAATGATATAGAGTCGGTCGGCCGTGAGTCCTATAACCAATTCTTTTTGACTATATAAGAATGGAACTGAGTTTTACGTCTCTGTGAAGGTTGGAGCTAAGCTCTACACGATTATAATCATTCACAAGTGACAGTCGCATGTGATATATTCTTGCCAACAACCCCAGGTCCCATACCCTGTGTGTTACGCAAGAAAGTGGAGAGATCTCGATCACCTCGAAAGTTTTGTAAACCCGTGTGTCGCAACATCTCTATCATATCATGGTCCTAAATACAAGAACTACTTTTCATATTTGAAGAAATGATATGGTTTTGGAATCTAACAATAAGGAAATAGAATAAACAATACTATAAACCATTATCTAATATCATGCTATTTGATTAGACTATGTGTAACAATCAAGAATGACGAAGCACATGATGTAGAGTAAATGAAACTTTTTAACCAACAATCCATACCGTGATAGCAAACTTATATAATGAGAAAAAAAAACGAGTCATGGTATATTGAGTACAATAGGCTAATCAATCCAAATGACTGCAACTGAATAACAAAATAGGAATGAAATGTAAAAATATATCTCAATCAATTTACTTAAAACCTACACTAATTTACCAGCTATGTCGACCTTCTAACACCTCAAAACTCGTAATTAAACCCTCGAGACTCTTTTTTAGGTTCCTGATATCATTTAACATATTTTTTGTGTGTTTAGACGTTTAGTTAGAGTATTGGACTTGTTTATCGTGTTTCATTTTAAGTTAGGAAATTGCAAATTTTTGCACTTTCAAAGCACTTAGCACATTGGGTAGCCTACCAAACGCGCTAATGGCCTCATTAGCATACTACCAAGTGACTTTAGCATACTATAAGATGTTAGCACACTAGCTTATCACACCAAGAGCGCTATGTGCAGAAAAACCATAAATTTTGCATTTTAAATTCGGGGTTTTCTCCACACACGACTACTCCACTACCTTGGAATCTCTTCCCTAACCTACCAAAGACCTAAAATAGAAACTAACACAATAATATCAGCCATACACCATATAATTCACAAATTAATCAAATTAAACTAAACTAATGATTTAAGTAGATTACCTAGTTGATGAACACCAACAACTTAACCAACTAACTTCTAAACCTACAAGACTTCTTTACAAATCCTTGCTGATCTCTTCTTCTCCAAAAAGCTTTTCTAGCTCATAAGCTTTCAATTGAAATGAATTGCATGGATAGATCTTAACCTTAATATATGTAATGGATAGGGTTGATTAATAGCCATTGATATCTATTTACACACGTATCTCGAAACTAATTTAATGATCTACAACTTGAAACATGTCCTACTAACTCTCCACTATCTCAATCCAAGTAACAATAATTGAAATTCAAATTGTCTCTTCATGTGGCGACACATATATCGAGAATCATCATATGGCTATTTTTTAAAATTGCTAATTTAGATTACATTTAATATGTACTTAACTATAGCCACATTAAAACTACTATTTAAGCTATAATAATCTTAAACCAACGAACCATATCACCCTCTACCCCAATCCTACGTTGGCACGCATCTCATGGCACAACCCCACCCACATCTATACACGTGTACGCAAGTAGGAGTGACTTAGTAGCCAATACATTCACAATACACTAGGCATAAATTACAATAAATATAACATATACCTCAACCACATATCCTTGGTTACGACATGTATCTAGGTACAGATCCTACAACACAGATCATGGATCATAATTAAGGGATTAATCTCAAATTAGAAATTTGGTCCTTGACATTGATTAATTTTGAGTGAGGGGAATTTTGACCCTTAATTGCCAACAAGGCACTATGTCATTGCAACATTAGCGAATTTGATAGAAAATGACTGAACAAAAACTTGGGTGACTACCGTTGCAAGATTTTAAAGATTTTTGTGATTTTTGCGTTATAAACGTAGCTTTTATGACCAAAGTGTTATAATTTATAAAGTTGGGTGACCGTCAGAGAAATTAACACCTTACCTATCTTATAGGATTTTTAATTTTTATTCGATTACAAGTTTATCTCCTATCTAATAGGAATATACTAACGAATAACCACAATAAGATATATGATCAAAACCAATTTTGATTCTTATTCATAAAAAACAAGCAATTGAATCATGAAACGAAATATAAATCATGCATTGAATACCAGAGTCATAATAAATTAATAATATTAACCTAATCATGATTTATAATCATGGAGACATATATAACTATATAAAAAAATATGTATTCAACACTGGAATCATATTAACCTAAGCATGACTTCTACCATGAATATATAAAATTTGAATCGTTCAGTATTAAAAAAACATATGTTAATCGGAATAATCTATATATGAATACTATCATTGAATCAAATCATGCGTATGTATCATTATCTATGAATTAACAACTTGCTTTAAAATTAGTTCTTAATAACTATTGTCACAAAACTTATATGTACATCATATATACATTAATCAAGATCATTTTTCACACATATATCGTATATACATCGGAGAAAACATGCAAACGTATAATAAACTGAGCTTAAGGCTTTTATACCATACGGAATGAAAAATTCGAAACAATTTTCGAAAAACTACAACAGGATCAAAAATAAGTTCTATTATAGTATATCTACAAAAGTAAGCTGTACCTTAATCTGTGATTTCCTTCTCTAATTGTTCGACATCCAAGACGCTCAAGTGCAAGTCCTTTATCAGAAATTCAAACACAACAACAACAACAACAACAACAACATAGCCTCAGTCCCAAATTAACTGGGGTCGGCTACATGGATCAAACTTTTCCATTGTGGTTGATTCAGTGCAATTGATGGTGAGCTTTGCAAACCATTCAAATCTCTCTTAATTAATGCATCTATTATAGCATCAACTTGGCCATCATTAAATAAACTATCGAAGTAACTTCTCCATCTCTCCTTAATATCCTCCTCGCGCGTTAAAACATTTTGATTTTCGTCCTTAATACATCTTACATGACTTAGGTCTTGTTTCTTTTTATCTCTTAATTTGGCTAGCCTATATATATGTTTTTCGCCATCTCTATTACCTAACTTTGTATATAAATCTTCCATGAAATTTGTTTTAGCTTGACTAACTACTTTTTTAGCTTGTTTTCTAGCTTCTCTATATTGATTGTACGCATCTTCATCTTGACACTTAGGTATTTTCCTATACATATCTCTTTTAGTCTTAATTGCTCGTTGGACATCCTCGTTCCACCACCATGTTTCCTTCTTTGTAGGTCCCAAGCCCTTAGATATACCTAATATGTTTGATCCCACCCTCCTTATGCAACTACTCATTTCTAGCCGCATTGTATTAGCATCTAAGTCAAGATTCCAAACATTTTCCTTTAGTAGTTTTTCTCTAAACTCTACTTGGTTACTATGTTTTAGGTTCCACCACTTTATTCTAGGGTCGCTAACTCTTTTATTCATATTTTTCCGTTTTGTTAGCTTAATATCAAGTACTACTAACTTATGTTGGGTAGTAAGTGCTTCACCAGGTATTACTTTGCAGTCTCTACATAGTTTTCTATCCATTTTTCTTGTTAAAAGAAAATCTATTTGACTCTTGTTATGACCACTACTAAAAGTAATTATATGCGACTCCCTCTTCCTAAAACTAGTATTTGCTAAGACAAGATCATATGCTGAAGCAAATTCTAAAATTGATTCTCCTTCTTCATTTCTATTACCGTAACCAAAACCTCCATGAACTCTCTCAAACCCATCGTTACTTACCCCGACATGCCCATTTAAATCTCCTCCAATAAAAACCTTTTCATCTAATGGTATACTCGCATAAATCCATCCATATCATCCCAAAACTTGTGTTTGATGCTCTCGCTTAATCCTACTTGTGGTGCATATGCGCTAAGTATGTTAATTTTTTCGTCTCCAATAATTAATTTAACTAGAATCAATCTATCCCCCATTCTTTTAACCTCTACGACCTTATCCTTATAATCATTATCCACCACAATTCCTACTCCATTGCATTTTCTATCTATACCAGTGTACCACAATCTAAACCCTGTGCTTCCTATTTCTCTACTCTTTTCTCCTACCCATTTCGTCTCTTGGAGGCAAGCAATATTGACTCTCCTTCTAATCATGGTATCTACTAGTTCTATTGACTTCCCCGTAAGTGTTCCTATGTTCCATGTTCCTAAACGAAATTTTTCTCCCCTTTTCTATTTGTTTTTCTTTTCTATTTCTATTTTGCCTAAAAGATCTAGTGTTCGTATCTATGATTTTGTTTTTGTTTTCGTTTTTGGTTTGAACTAGCTTCTTTACCCACCCCCGTCCTTTGTGTGGGAACCCTTGCTCATTTTTCTTCACATCCGGGCGACGATGTGAAGGGACTAGCTTCTTTACCCACACACGTCCTATGTGTGGGAACCCTTGCTCATTTTTCTTCACACCCAGGCGGCGATGTGAAACACACCCTTGCTCATTTTTCACTACATCCGAGCTCCGATGCAGCGCGTCGCTAGGTGGGAACGCCCCAACGTTTATATATGTTTGATCCATTTCATGAAAAGTGACAAAAGTTTTACGCTGGCTGTCAACCTATCGCAACCCTCCTCCTTTATTCGGACTTGGGACCGGCTATGTAGCGCACATAGTGTACAACATAGGTGGAGTTAAATTCAAACACGAACGATGACAACAATTTGAAGTGCTAGCCCCAAGAGAGATTGAAAACATTTTTCTTTCTCTCCTAAAATCTAGATAACTCGAAAATAGTAAAAATAAAAATATTATTTCGTATTAAGGTTTCAACCTCTATTTATATGTGTAGATAACCCCTCACTTAAAATAAGATTCATAATACAACTATTGTATTTAGGTAGTTTAAGCAAATTATACATACGCTTTTTTAATAAGTTATCATATAGCAAATTGCAAAGGCTTTTATATCATGAATTTTACCACATAAAATTCATAATTCTGGACAATTCAAATTTTGCAAAGCCATTCTTAAGGCGCGACCTAATAAGTTCATCTAACATTGGTAGTGAATCAAAACCATTTTGGTAAAAAATTTATTAGTGGTCTATAGCAAGGCATTATGACTACCCAAGCATGGATATCAAAATCAATGCAACTTAATGAATAACATATACCATATCATTTTTTCGTGTGAAATCCTTTGATTAAACATAAGGCATGAAAAGTCACCATTAACGTTCAATCTTACTAGTCTCGATCTTTAAGTAGACTGAAAACGTCTAAGTGACATTGATTATATCAATTCACTTGAAATTGGCCATTTAACAGTCTAACACATCTAAGGATCCACTGATATCTCTTTCTATATGAGAGAAACAAATTATATCTTGATTTCACACCCTCACATAATATTTACAAGGTAACCAATCACAATCCTTATAATCATTCGGTTCAAAATAACATTCGATTGTGTCAAATTATCATGCTCCTAATAATGAAGTCTATGGTAATCTCTAGTCGATGGACTAAATGATATAGCTTTCATGATTAACACTTATGACTTAATCCGTGTGGTGTTCTTAAAGCGGGTCGGTCCAGTACCTTATTTCCTAACAAGTACTCACGATCTAGATTTAAGTCCCTATAGGCATGATCACTAAATTATCATCAATCAAGATTCACACTAGTCTTAATTCATTATAGTTCTTAGTATAATGATCGACTAGGGACATTTAGGATACTTCAACAAATACCCTTGAATCTTATTATAAGGTAAACATGTTATTTCTTATAATAACACAACAAACGAAAATCTCTATTTTATTAACTAGAATTATAAAATAAACAATGTATTTTGATTGACCTATGATGCATTCCCCAACGTCTATTGTATCTTTGAGAGAAACAAATTGTTATTTCTAATCCTAATCACCCTTATGTGCTAGAAAGTTAGAGTGCAATTGATCTGGGATGAAGAATTTGATATGAAGATCTAAGGGAAAATAGATGAGGAGTTTATGTTAAATTTAAAATCACTTACAGGTTACCAAGACTCTGAGGATGAAAAAGAGAGAGACGAGAGGGACAGACTTGAGGCCGAGTTGCTAGCAAAAAAATAAGAAGGTTACAAAACAGCAACAATAGTAGCATCGGAGTTGGCCAAAGAGTTATCGAACGAAGGATATGGAGAAGAGGTGGATGACCAGAAGGGATTTGTTGATGGCTGCTATTTCTAGACCATCTTATATGGGACTATGACTTAGATGATCCGGAGGTTTTTTTTAGCATCTCCACCACTACAAGCACCAATACCACCACCTAAAGACTTGACTCCATAACATCAAAGGATGTGGATTATTGAGATGAGGAGATAGTTAAAAAAAGATATGACTTAGTATCGTGAAGACTTGGTAAGATATGAATAAGACTGATTGAATAGACATTGTAACTTCATGTTATTTGGAGATCATTAGAGAGACGTAGCTAATTATGATAGGAGCATATAGATGAGACCTATTGATAAGTCTTTTGGCTTCCAGAAGCTTCAGAATACATTTTTGATCTAGATGTGGTGCAAAGCAGAAGGGTGGAGCATCCTTTGACACCATCTTTTGCTAAAGCTAATGAGGGCAATGGTGATGATGTACGCAGTCTTAGAGTACGAGTTTTAGGATTTCTTCAAACCTTGGGAAGATGAGAGATACATTTATACTGATTATTTTTACATTTTGGATATTTTGTCACTTGATTAGTTTTTGAATTTTATTTTATGCATTATTATATCTTGTGTTACTGTATGTTTGTGTTTAGTGTTTTTATGTTAGAAACTTATTTTTAAACCTTGAGGACAAGGTTTGATTTAAGTTTGGGGGCATCCACACTACATTATGGGAAATGGTAAGAAAGGATAAAATGAGGGTAAACACCACACGTATGATTGTAAAATTTTATTTTTGAAGTAGTTTAAGAGGAAAGCATGATAGTGTATTCTTTTTTCTAGTTACTTATTATTTTAATGTGTTTAAGTAGTGTAGATTAGGTTATAAGTAGTAATATGTAATATTTAATAAATAAGTAATTCATTTTCGAAGTTCATGTCTTTAATTAAGGATGAGTAAGAATACAAGTGTCTTGTTGATATGAAACTTAAGAGAGTGTTATTAATTTTTTTGTGAAATTAAGAAATGTAGTAGATAGCGGTATGATTCATGATTATAAACTTAGAGTTAGGAAAACGATGAACTTGAAACAAATGCAAGAAGAATACTAAAATACTTCATTTGGAAATAGTTAGATCTCTAAGGAAGTCTATAATAAGTATAAATAAACTTGAGTAAAAAGTAAATAAAGACTTCGTGCTAAAAGGGGAAGAAATAGGCACCATGTGTAATGAAGAAGTTAGAATTAAAACTTGCTTCATAAAGCGAAAGTGATAAGTGCTAACAAGAGTTTTAAAAATAAAAAGAAAAATAGAGAGTCCCATAAGATCTACAGGAAAAGGAGCAGAGAACTTGATGGTTGGAAAAAGAGAAAAAAATGGAATCCCTAGGAAAAGGAGCACTGACTGTGCAACAAGAAAATATGTGGAGAAAAGGAAAAAAAATAAAGATGAAAATAAAGAAAAGAAAAGCAGAAGTTAGATTAAAGCTCTTTAAATGAATTATTTAGCTCGAGTACAAGTAACTTAGTTGAGTTAATTTTTCTTTCCAACTATATTAAGTCCTATACACTCTTGAAGTACTAAAGTCTAAAAAACTAGTATAATAGATGCTTATTTGTGCATTTTTTAGCTTAATGAGAAATCATAAGATTGTACATTTTCTACTTGTGTGTCGAGGTAAATTAAACTTGTGAGTAGATATGGTTTTGGTTGTGAACTACTTGTGAGTTTTGAAAATTAATTGTATGTGCTATTAAATGCTAAATATTTTTGAAAGTATAAGTTTTTGCAAAGAAAGCTCTTGAGATGGATTATTTACTTGAACTTATATGAATTAAAGGATACTCCATGAATGATGTGATATGAATATGGGTTTAATTAGTACTAGTAAAAACACTTGGTAAAATATAATTTTGCTCAAGACTTGCAAGATCCTAAGTTAGGGGGTATTTGATAAGTGATTATTTAGACTTATATATAGGACAAGTTTAGTAGTATATTTGGTGTAAATATCTCGGAATAAGCTCTAATTGATGGTATTTGTGTATTTTCAAGTATAAAAGGTATAAAGGAGACAAAAGATTGATTCATGATGAAACGAGGATAAAACACACAAAAACCAGATTGACACCGTGGCTAATAGGCTTGGCATCATTGGAAGAGTGTACACAACATGGCCAAGATGTGGAGAAGGAAGAAAAGAAAAAAGAGGTGTTGTAGTGTTGGTGTGGTGGCGGCACCGTAAGGACATAGGGATGATGTCGCGGTAGACTATAAAGGGCCTCGAGCTTATTGAGAAGGGGAGATGCACAGAAAGAGGCCGAAGCTGTGGCGACGATGTGGCTTTACGTAGATAGGGCCGGATCACTTACATACAGTGCCAAGAAGTAGAAAATTAATTGCATACATTACTACAAATTAGCCAAGTTTACTTTGTTCTTGATTATTAAGAAGAGCTTGGACGACAAGACATTGAAGACTTTCATATGGTTATTCGGTATTATTTTCTTGATTTAATTTAAGTTATTTGATTCTATCTTTTATTGTGATCAGTACCATAACGTTTATGTTTATTTCAATGATGTGTCACTAGTTCATTAATCTTAGGGATCAATGGATCATATGGTAAGAATACTATGCTAAATTAGTTATGAATGAATTATAAAGTTAAAAAATGCAATGGTTAGAATTTATATTAATTCTAGATGTAATGCTACAAACATCTTGATCACGTGTTTGTTGATTAGAGGTTTTAGGAGTTATCATGGTCATTTGAGCTTTTAACCCCGATAAGGGCGATACAAAATTAAAATATATAATATCGATGGATAGTTATTGATTAGGGAAAAATGGATAGTAAATTGAATTGTTTATGAATCTAAAGATTTGAAACTTAAAGCAATATGGAAGTTACGTTATTCACAATGATTGGTGGAGTTCTAGTTTATAAATTAGAATCTTTTCCATCACAACAGAGCGTTGAAGTAGATTTAAAGGAAATCAGTCTATTCGAATTGAGCGTTGCACATACATAATGAAGATGAATAAGTGAGTTGAATAGCATAGTTATTCATTACCTAGGTGAAGTTGTGAACTACGATCTTTCTGATATAAAAGTATAAGTATTTATATTCTTTTGTTAGATTAGAATAGAGTAAGTTTGACTAAGTACACTGAGTACAATACACCTTTCCTCTAAGACGATATTCGTAATCAACATTAGTTGATCACATTATTGCTACAATCGAGTTGTTATACTTACGGCCAAGATCAGTGGGTCGTAGCATGTCATGGCCTAAATTTTTAATCGCATTTCAATCCTTAATCAGGATCACCGACCAGTGACATGGGGCCCAAACCGTGATACGTATACTGACTAAGGCACATGGACGAGGTATATTTTATATTTCTGTGATGATTTCTTAGTGTATCTTATATATGTAGATGACTAAGTCAACTCTACTCGCTATTTATAGATGTCAATATCTTAGTAGGGATAAGCCTCGAGATGTGTGTAGTTGTGGGATCGGGTAGAGAGTTGCAAGGTCAGCTAACATTAAGTTAATGTGACTTAATTATTTAAATTTGATGTAGCTATAGTCTATTTATATTAAATGTAGCCTAAGTTAGCTAACTAAAACATTAGCCATTTGATGTTCCTTAAGATACGTGTAGACATCTCAAGAGACTAATTGAGTTACAAATGGTGTTATTAAAGATGAGTCAGTGGAGAGTTAGTGGAATGTGAATCAAAATGGAAGTGATTCGATTAGTCTCGAGATGCATTTATACATCAAGATCAATGGCTATTTACCAATCTTTTCAATATATATATATATATATGCATTGGATGAAGATGCAAATTATTTCATTTTATAACTTAGAGTAAAAAAAATCCGGATAGGGAGATCTGGTGGAGAAATCAGTAAGTTCATTAAGAATTTTGGTGAATTTGAAGGTGAAGACCAAGGTTGGAATGTTCTCTAACTTGGTAAGCTAGTCACAACATAAATTTGTTAGGTTTTGGGGTTCACACACAATGGAAAATTCAAAAAAATAATTGAAAATCTCAACATGATTGAAAATAAGTTCCATTAAACTAGATCTACAAAAGTAAACCATACCTTTATCTGTAATTTCCTTCTCTGATTGTTTGATTTTCAAGACGTTTACATGCGTGTCCTCTATAAAAAATCCTCAAACGAACAGTGACCACAAGTTCAAGCGCTAGTCCCTAGAGAGATTGAGAACATTTTTTTCTCTTCGAAAATTTAGAGAACCCGAGAATGGCTAAAAATGAGAATCTTATTCTTTTTTAAGGTTTCAACCACTATGTATTTGTGTAGATAACCTCTCTTAAAAAATCTATTCGTAATACAACGATTGTATTTAAGCAATCCAAGCAAATTACACAAACGACCCTATTAATAAATTATCATATAACAAATTGTAAGGGCTTTTATGTTATGAATTTTATTTTGTAAAACTCATTACTCTGGACCAATTGAAATTATGCAAAGTCATTCTTTCTGTGTGACCTTATATGTTCTTGTGACATTAGCAGTGAACCAAAACAATTTTGGTACATAAATAATAAGCAGTTTCTAGTAAGACATTATAATTACCAAGTAGCAAGAATTTCAAAATCGATGAAACCTAATTAATAAAATATATCATATCCTATTATCTTGTGATATCATTTGATTAAACATAAGGCATGGGAAGTCATGCCTAATGTTTAATCGTACTAGTCTCAATCTTTAGATAGACTGAAAATAACCAAGTGAAAATTTTCATATCAATTCACTTGGACTTGGCCATCTAACGGTCTAACATATCGAGCGATCCACTAATATTCCTCTCTATACGAGAGGGACAAATTTTATCTTGATTACATACCTTCACATATTATTCACATGGTAACCAATCACAATCTTTATAATTGTCCGGTTAAAGACAACGTTTAGTTGTGTCAAATTACTATGCTCATAATATTGAAGCCTATGGTAATCTCAAGTCAAACGACTAAATTATATACCTATCGTGTGTAACACATATTACTTTATCCATGTGTTGTTCTTGTAGCGTGTTGGTCTAGTACCATATTACCTAACAATTACTCATGATCTTGATTCGTATCCTTATATGCATGACCATTACATGACCATCAATCAAGAATCGCACTAGACTTAATTGATTATAGTTTCCAATATCACGATGGATTGGGAAATTTATAATATTTTGACAAATACCCGTAGATCTTATTATAGTGTAAATATGTAATCAATTATAATACACAAAGCAAACGAAAACCTATATTTTATTAACTAAAATTATAAGATAAAGAATATTTGTAGATTGACCTAAAGCACATGCCCCAACAAATTTAGTATAAATATGAGTTTGTGATATAATTAAAGTGTCAACTGTTGTTATTGTTGTGGTAGATGTTTTTGAGTCTCTTGTAGAGGAGAACATGGATTTGAAGGCTTTTGGGTGGCCATGTGGGGAGAAAACTAACAATTTAAAGTGCAAAATTATGTGTTTTTCTACACATAGGATGCTAAAGGTGCAAGCTAGCGTGCTACCTGCGTGTAGTGCACTAATGAGTATGAGTAGCACACTAATGGAGTCACTAACACTCTAGATAAACTACCCAACGAGCTAAGTGCTCTAATGGCACAAAAATTAGCACTTTCTCAAAACACACTTAACATATATGGTCTAGCCTAGAACCTAAACTAAGGGCTCAAATATACTCTAATACATACTAAATGATACCTGGAACTTAGAGAAGAGTCTCAGGATTCTAGGTACGTGTTTTGGGTGTCGAGAGGCTGGTAAACCTAGGGAATACATTGCATGACTAGTAAGTAATCTTGTCGAAGTCCGTATTTACATTTTATTCCAATTACACTATGTTTTATAGTGTAATTGACTACGAAATGCCTTAAAATCTGATATCATGAATTCGTTTAATATTTTACTCATTATATGGGTGTTTTTATCATCATATCATTTGCTTATGGATTAATTGACTCTATTCTCATGTTCCATTGTTTTCATACTATTTTGATGAAAGTGTGATGGAGAATAGAATGCTATTAGGATTGAGAAATGAAGTTGGAATGCCTATGCTTGTAATCTATGATTCTTGGGTTTGAATCATATTGCCCTATATTAAAATTCTTAATGCGAGTCTTTCTTGCTATTATAAAGTAGTGATAGAATTTTGGTATATTGCACAGTATGGGATGCGAACACACGAAGTTACTAAACTACCGGGGTTGCCGATACTCACCACTACACTTATGCATCACATGGGTCAACGAGATCCGGGGTAGTCGGCAAGTATATGTATTTAAATGACTATGGAAGCTTAGAGCTTGGCTTCGACATTCGATACAGGTGTAGAGCACAACTTCCCTAAAAAGTTGGAATAAAGGCCTATGTGATAAGGCTCATTGCCGACCGTACCTAGATCATTACTACTTAGCTTGTGCCAGTCTCATTTTATTTAATTGTGGTATTTCCTACCATATTTCCATTTCAGCACTTCTTTGTTATATTTATGCTTTAAAATACCAGTCGATTATATTTCGAAATGTACATAAGGATCTCTAGGAATTACTTTATAACATATTATACTCATTTTTTTTATGACGGTGGGTGGAGATCCATCGGGCTATAGGCTGAGTAAGGAGAAGATCATTAACTATCTATGAGCATTCAACAATTCTTCTACTTCCTATCTTATAGGTCTCAACTTTTAATGTATCACTTACTTTATGTCTTTGCTATACATTTTGGGTTGTATAATGGGTTGAGAGGTTAGTTCCCTGACCAAACACATGATTTACACTGTTATCATCATTTTAGTGTTTATGTACATGTGATCTATGTTTCCTGGTCTTCCATACTTATGATTTGTTTACACGTTGCTTCCATATAATTAATAATACTTCCACTACATCAAGTAAATTGTCAAAAAGTTTAATATAATTTGAAATTCAACATTAATATGACATGTGTATTACTTATCTTGTATGCGTTTAATGAGGAAAATGAGACAAAAGGCTGACTAATACATAGTTAAGACATACATGGCTGAGATTACGGTTTAATTATGGGATTAGGCTTGGCAGTGCCCTGTGTTAAAAAGGGGCCATCACTGTTGGTATCAACAAGTTTATGTAATGACCTATTATTTTAAGCTTGTGATTAGTGTTATTCTAAATCTTAATTAACTCGAGTTGGACTTATGGCTAAGTCCAGCACACCTCGATTAGCGTGTGCTTGGGTTTATGTGATGGTTTGTATTTGTTTGGGATATTTCGTGAGTTTGTAGGTTGTAGTATAAAAAGAGAATTTTTGGTACACCATGTTAGGACATGTGCCATAGGTCAATCTACAAACATTGTTTGTCTTATAATTTTAGTTAATAAAATTCAAGTTTTACATTTGTTGTTTTATTATAAGTAATTCCATGTTTACCTTATCGTAAATTCCATGGGTATTTTCTAAAATATCATAAATGTCCCTAGTCGGTCATTATACTAGAGACTATAACAAATTAAGACTAGTGTGAATCTTGATTGATGGTTATGTGATGATCATGTGTATAGGGATACGAATTGAGATCATGAGTACTTGTTAAGGAACAATGTATTAGACCGACCTGCTAGGAGAACACAACATTGATTAAGTCATAGGTGTTACTCATAATAGGTATATCATTTAGTCCTTCGACTTGAGATTACCATAGACTTCAATATTAGGAGCATGGTAATTTGCACAATCAAATGTTGTATTTGACTAAATAATTATAAAGATTGTAATTGGTTACCATGTGAATAATATGTGAAGGTGTGTAATTAACATAGAGTTTTTCACACTCGTCTAAAAAGAGATATCAGTGGATCCCTGGATATGAGAAACTGATAATAGTCGAGTCCATGTGAATTGATATGATCAATGTCATTTCGATATTTTTCAGTCAACCTAAAGATCGAGACTAATACGATTGAACATTAACGATGACTTTCCATGTCTTATGTTTAATAAAAGGATATCGCACGACAAAAGATTATGATATATGTTATTCATTAGGTTGTATCGATTTTGATATTCATGATACTTGGGTGGTCACTATGCCTTGCTAGAGACCGCTTATGACTTGTATACCAAAATGATTTTGGTTCACTGCCAATGTCGCATGAACCACTTGGGTTGCACAAAAAGAAGGGTTTTCCTCAATTTCAATTGGTCCTAAGTAATGAATTTTACACGATAAAACTCATGACATAAAATCCCTTAAAATTTGTTATACGATAACGAATTAATAGGGGCGTATTTGTAATTTGCTTAAATTGTCTAAATACAATAGTTGTGTTACAAATAGTATTTTAAGTGAGGGCTTACCACTACATATAAATAGAGGTTGAAACCCTAAAACGAAATATGATTTTCTTCTTCTGCGGATTTTGAGTTCTTTGTGTTTTAGGAGATAAAGAAAAAATATTTTCTACCTCTCTTAAGGCTAGCACTCCAAATTATGGTCACCGGTCATGTGTGTATTTCTAATAGAGGACGCGTGCTTGAGCGTCTTGGAGATCAATCAATCAGAGAAAGAAATCATGGATTAATTTATGGTTTTTCTTTTCTAGATATAGTTTAATGGAACTTGTTTTGGATCCTATCGGGTTTTACAAAATTATTTTGAATTCTACGATGCGTATGAACCCTGTAACCCAACACACCAAAGGCAACGAGGGTGTCATTAAAAAAATGCGTACACCTAAAAATACATATATGCATGTCAGGTGAATCTATTGGTGAGAAAATACATGAAATATATATATTTATATATATTCGATATATAAATATATATAGTGAAATTATAAGCTTTGTTTAAGTTATATGGATAGTTGGATCACGTCGAGATGAACGTATGTTTTTATTGTGTTTAAATTGTGAAACTTTAGGGAATGTCATTTTCACACATCAATCACTTGATATTCCTTGAGATAGCCTAATGCATATCTTGAGAAAAATTAATATATTTAAGTCAAAAGCCTTCAAGTTTATCCTCATTTCATTCGATCATTCGAGATTGAGAGAAAACCAAGTAGCTAAGAGTTGTGGTGGTTTGATCTTGAGGGAACTGATCGAGAAAGTTGTTTCAGTGTGGAGTAGAAGTTATCAAACTATTTCTGGATTAGAGATCATCATCTCGATAAGTTGGTTTTTAAGTTTTAAGTTAAATTCAATGGTTAATGATGATTTCTCTATGAATTGTTATGTTTCATCACTAGAAATGAGTTTATACCTCACTAGAGGTTCTCCCTAATGTTATGGGAAAGTGTTTGAGGTTGTTGTTATGAGCTGGTAATAGAACACTAGCTGCTGCCCTGTTCATTGTCGAGACAATGAGGGGTGGAGTGCGCTTCACCTAGCAGAGGAGTACGCTCCCTTCTTCAAATAGAACAAATCCAGTTGGTGGAGCGCATTCCATCAAGTAAGCGAGCATACTCCTTTAACATAAAATAGCAACCGTTTTATAGTTTACTTAGAATTTCTTGATCTCTATGAGGACTAAGTTAAGGGTTCTAAACATAGGGTGCTAAACTTATATTAGTCACCAATTATTTGTTATAGGTGTTGGAAAATAGGGAAGGTGTGAGTGATCCAGAAACTTAGGAAGTTTGGAAACGAAAACTTAAACTGAGGTAAGTATGGATTCGATGATTTATCGATTTTCCTTGATATGTTAGGATATGTAGTTCATATAGTTTATAGAATTAATGGGGGACCATGTACACTGTGATGTTTTTACTAAACAAAAATGGTGCCTAATGTGATCCATGCGAGTAACTTCAGAAACTTAGACCAAATCATATAGGATGTAGGGTTGATCTCCCAGCCTATATGTAACTCCTACTCAGTTAACTATGTTGCATGGTTTACATATTCACTAAAGGGTTTATGATAGAAGCATTGGACATTAGTGGATTGGCTAGACAACACATCGGCCAATGCGTTTATTTACAATTGCATTAATGGTGTCAGTGGGCAATCGACCCTAGTTTTACAAATAAAATGAGAATCACAATGTAATATTATTTGACAAATGGACTTGCAACTGTTATTTATTGAACAATATTTTTTTCGTGATCTCGTTAGTTAGCATTGGTGCATATTGTTATTACATAATATTTTTATTATTATATGGAATGTTGATGGCTTTATGAGTCCTTACTTATTGAGCAATCTATACTTGCTGAGCAAGTTCGAGCGCTCACCCAAACTAATATTTAAATAGTTCTGACAAGCGCTACAACTATGAGATAGAGAAGATTTAGAAGTCTTGATCTTCTATTCGATGTAATGAATCTTCCCTTAACTTATATATTTATACTGTGTTATAGTTTTGTAATATCATAAGGGATAGGAGGTTTTGTATAACCGAGATTTATTCCAGTTGGAATTGGTTTGGTATATCATAATTAATATTAAGAAAATTTTTGTTTTTGTTGTGTTTGATTTTTCTTTAAGTCAATATTTGATATATAATTGTGTTTATCAGGAGATAGAAGGAGAGGATGCTGGCACTATGCACGTCTAGCGAGATTATCTGGTCTTAATTCAAGGCTAATTATTGCCCTAATCGGGTCAGGGGATGCTGCAGCTTTTTACTAAAGCCTAAGGTTTATCACTTTCAAATTAAGTGGTAACTTTATTGTAATTTGGTATCAAAGGCTAAGTTTAAGGGCTTTGTAACATTTAATAACTCTGATATAGTTTGGTATAAGAGATTAGTCAGAGCCTACTCCAAGTCTTAAGGTATCTAACTTTGATACAATGTGGTATTGAAGTTTACTTCAGAGAATAACCTTATTACATGGAAATAAGAAACAATTCGGATACAGTTTGGTATCAAAGTTTAAGGTTATTTACTTCGATATACCTTAGAAGCATACCCTAAGTTTATTGACTTTGAGAGTTTTCTCGAGTTATGGAGAAGCTTAGGATGAAATAAATGGGCTCATCATGACTTTGGGGTCACCAAAAGATAAAAGACTGATATATGTTATATGTTATGCTTTATCGTATCTATGTAGTAGATATAAGAGATATGTCTTTCCTGGATGATGATAAGATGGTTGAAGTCCATAAGTTTCTCATGGTTTGAGAAAGCATTAAACATAAGAGTTCAAGAGAATCTTAACCTCGAGGAATTTGAAAAATGAATGACATAAGTAAAATTTATAAAGATGAAATTAAATTCTTGACCTATTAACTTTTGTCAATGGTCTTTCTTTATGCTGATATTATTAGAAAAACAATAGTCAATGAAGAAGTACCTATTTGATCTAGACCTTGAGAAGTGTATTAGGATAATAGAATTTTTGAAACAAGGGAATACTGAAGGACTTTGGATGGAACTTAAAAATGGTAAGTCAATTTGAGATGTGATTAAATACTAGTATTAAGACAATTGTAAAAATAACAAAAGTTATTCAGTAAATAAATTAGTGGTTAATGATAAAAAGGCCTATTTGAGATTGGGAAACCACTAATGGTATTTATGCCTCATAAATTGTATGAAGTAGAATTCCAAGTATGGTGTGAATTCATATTGGAATGACAAGCAAATTGTCGGGTAGTGAAAGGTGAAATTGAGAATTTGAAACTGGAAAATACTTTAATCTAGAACATAGCAGTGAGTTTGTAAGATATTCTAGTATGATGCTTTAGACTAGTATAGTCTAAATTGGGGAGAATGAGTTATCAATGAATCTAAGGATTTGATGAATCCAAAGAATAATGTATGGTAGTAGTAATGAATAATTATTGCCAGGATTGACAACTTATTCTAAAAATAAGGTGAAATTAGAGTTAAAAATGTATGTTCTTAAACATTAGTTGAGATATGGTTATCACAATGGTAGAGTCAGAGTTAAAAATATATAAAGGATTATTTTAGGCGATTGCTAAATCACTTTAAGTAGATGGTGGAAACCATTAGAACTTACTAGAACTCATGCTATGTTCATGAATGAAGGGTTTCAATTTTTGAAACTTTATTTTAATCAAGTTTTTATTATGTTATTTATAATATCCTATAATCTCTGTAGGCTTACAGAGTGCACAAGCATTACCGTATAAAAAATTGTAAATCATGATAGTAAATGTGTTCAAACTAGATTTGCAAGTGCCAGTAATAAATTTTAAAGGTAAATTACTTATATGAGCATTGAATATTAATAGCAAATCGAGAGATTTGACTAGCAGTGAGACAATATAGGATTGTCATATATTCAACACAAAGGTAAAATAGAAAAGTAATCTTGAAATAATTGAATATTACAAACAATTGATCTAGGGATCTTTGATATCGTTGCGTAATTCATTCAGTTAACTCAAGTATCAGGATTATTGTAAGCTAAGATTAGATACAAAGATGTCTTAAGGAAAGTTGAAGTATAGTTTGACTACAATGTTTGCTTGATGATACCTAAATTATGGAAGAAGTTAGAGGTTAATCTTAAGACTTCTTATTCAGGTAGAAATGTGTGTTGACGCAATAAAAAAAATTGTAGCTTATACTTCTATATATAGTTCAAGTAGTTTTAAAGAACTAATTGGGATTTATAATCTCAAGCTAGCTATTTTGGTAGTTGTACCAAATGTGGGAAGACATTACTTATTAATAAGAGGTAAGGTTGTTGAGAATCTTCTAATCATTCTTAAAGATTATTGAGAATCTTAGAATAATCATTAAAAGACAATATGGAGGTACAAAGACCAGTGGATTAGTATAAGTAGTGAATTTAAAACTATGGAAGTTTGAAAAGTGGAATTGTCAAAGTGATAGAAATGGAAGGTGAGACTGATACGTTAAATTTCTCAAATGTTAAAAATTCACTCTGAAACATCAACTATTAAGGTGATTGTGATGATAATTCTTTGAATAGGAAAAAGATAGAGGAAGTAGTTACAATAGAAGCTACCTAATATTATCTCTTGAATGAGATATGTAATGATGAACGATTGAAGTCATCCGTATGCACATAATCAGCTATTGGATTGGTAACTACAAGTCTGTTCTTTGGAGCTCTGATTGGAGCCTAGCTAATAATTAATAATTGTGTGATGCATTATTGGAGAAACTGATTAAGATTATCTAGTAGGTCAAGGTTTGACTACTAGTTATTAGTAATATGTATGATAATCTCAAACCAGAACATTGAGCTTGTAAAGAAAGTTCTTAAAACTTGAATCAAAAAGTGAGGCAAGAATATTATGAAAGTTTTATAGATTTCTTTAAAATATTCATTCAGGCGAAATCCAAAATCATTGTGAAAAGAATGAGTTATCGGTGACCTGGAAAGAAATTTGACCGAGTCAATTTTACAAAAAATATGAGATATATCAGCAGGTGAAAGTTGAGTGTTATTAACCTGGAGGGTTATATTATTCTTGCTATATAAGAATGAAAATTCAAGCTCAAAAACTTATGATGGATTAACCTAAGTTGTGATGATAACTGAAGTTTACTGATGTTGTATATGTAAAACTAATATAGTTTGTAAATTTCTTGCCAGTATTGTGGTTTAATTTTTGTAGAAAATTAAGCAAGATATATGTGTGTAGAAAGATTTGAGAGTTTATGGAGAACCAGGATTATTATTTAGGTGAGGAGCCGAAAGTTTTTTTTCTAGTTAGGAAGAGATTTATAATAGTTGGCAGAGTCCTTTCTCAATTTTAACACAATATATCTACAGCTAATCATAGTTCCCAAGAATCTAATTTCCAAGCTCGTGACTCAAAATGTGAAAGTTAGTGGAAGAAATAGGTTATTGTGTGTGTTATCTGGTATTTACATTGTCAAGCTGTAAAAGTTAAGGTATATCCCTTAAAAAGTTGTATACTTGACTTCATCGTCAATTGGTGTAGGACAAGAGTAAATATATAAGCAAGTTGGAGCTTGAGTTATTTAGAACTACACCGAAATACATTAACAGACTGTCAGTAAACAATTACAACTTAGATAAATGGAAAGATATATGAGGAAGTGTAGATGGTTTAAGTTTCTCAAGAACTACGACTTCACTCTAGAGTATCACCCAAGCAAGGCAAATAGGGTTGCGAATGCCTTGAGTGGGAAAAGAATAGGCATAGAAAATGTTGCTATTATTAGAGCTTCTAAGTTTAGACTTCTTAAGGAAGCATATATGATACCGATTCATATGAGTTTAGCTGATGCATCATCAATTGAGAGAGAGAATTCGAGAGCTATCGATCTGTTCTTTTGAGCTCAAATTCGGACCGAATCGAAGATGATTCAATAGGTGACTAGTTATGGAAAAGCTTATCAACATTATATGGCATGTCAGAGATTAGCGGTTAAATGTAGATCATCCTGATTGGTCAATTTCCAATGATGGTGCGTTACAGTTCATTGATAGATTATGGATTCTAACTTAGGGTCAATTGAGGCGATAATTGATATGGGAATCTCATAGAAATCTTTACTCTAATTATCCAGGTAACACTAAGATGTATCACGATATGAGGCTTTTCTACTAGTGGTCCGTGATGAAGATTGATGTTGTTGAGTACGTAAAGAGATGTGAGATATGTCAACAAGTTATGGTTGAACATAGAAAACCTAGTGGGCTATTATATTCACTACCTAATCATGAGTGAAAATGGGAACATGTATCGATATATTTTGCTTCTGGTCTACCTCGAGTCAACTAAGCATAATATCATATGGGTTGTAATTAAAAAGTTGACAAAGTCTACCCAATATCCATGTGAAATCCTTTTGACCAACTATTTGAGGTGTACGTACGTGACGTGTTAAGATTTCAAGAATTTTCAGTGTCGATATATTCGATTAAAAATCCAAGATTCACGTATAGATAGTGGAGTGAATTATAGAGATGGGGAATTATTCTTAACCTTAGTATGGTATACCATCCGTGGATTGATAAGTGGCCTGAGCAGTTGGTTTTGGTGCTAGAGGATGTACTTCGAGCTTGCGACTCAGAGTTTCGGAGTAGGGAGAATTATATTCCTCTGTGTGAGTTCTATTATAATAATAGTAATCAGGCTAGCATTGGAAATCTCTTTTTGAAGCTCTGTATGGTTGGCCTTGTCTTTCACCTGTGTGTCTAGTAGAGGTTGGAAATATAGTTTTGATCGATTTGATTCAAAATGGCATAGAGAGAATTCAGTAGATTCACTAGCGTTTGACTATGACATAGCTAAGATAGAAGAGATACGCTAATAAAAATCATAGGTTGCTAGAGTTTTCAAGGGACGGTTTCCTACTGTTGAAAGTCTCACCAACAAAAGGATTGTATTGATTTAGATTGCGAGCTAAGCTAGCTCCAAGTTATATTGAGTTGTTCAAAGTAAAAGAAAGGATGGCTCATGTTGCTTATAGGTTAGAGTTATCTCCTCAGTTAACTATAGTGTATAATGTCTTCCACGTGTCCATGCTTCACAATATAGAGACACAATTCATTCAAAAGATTGATAAGAATGAATTCGATCTTTGAGAATACTGATCTTACGATGAGCATTCAATTTAGATACTTGATCATAAGTTTCAAAAGCTAATAACCAAAAAGATTCCTTTGATTAAGGTGAAATGACACTTTTAGGAAGATGAGGAACTAATCTAGGAGTGCGAGCCTTATAGGAAGGATGGTGAAATAGAGATTTTCTTATATGTACATGTTAATTTCTATATGTATATACGTGTTATCTACATAGTAGCTAATTCACTTTTGTTATCAATTTCGAGACAACGAAGGCTGATTCACGTAATAGCAAAGACGGAGCTGCTAGTGCCAGTCAGCCTCATATTCCATCTGCGAATGATTTTCAGAGGCTATAAGAATGAGTATAATCTTAGGGACAGTAGTCAGCTGATTTTATCGCTTTGATGATAGCTCATTTTGCAACACGACAACAACGCATAGTGATTACATGCTACAAATGTGGATAGGTCAGGCACATAGTAAGGGAATGCCCTTAATCGGCAGGAGACTATATACAATAGGACCGAGAGAAGGTTCATATGGTAGCCTAGCTAGACACCGATGCACACGAACTCTCATTGAAGCTTCCATTTGTAGTAAAGATTCATATGTGTTGTTTGATTCTTGATTTATAGTATCTTTTATTGCTAGTCGCATTTTAGGCATCCTAGGACTAACACCCATAAGGCTTAAAGTACATTTGATCCTTAGTACCACAGCTGGGGATAAGGTTTAAACTAACAGACTAGTTGAGAGATGTCCACTTGAGATAGGTGGGTAGAGTTGCCTGCAATCTTTAGATTTCTTAAGGTATTAGAGTTTGACATGTGATTAAGGATGGATTGGCTAGTAGCATATCACACTCATATAGATTGTTTCAATAAGATAATAAAATTTGAGGTCTCGAGACATCCGAAATTTTCATATAAAGGGACTATATTGAGAGCCAAAAGTGGGAAAGGTTGACTTTGGACTACTAGGGAAATGGAGACTCTAGTAGCGTCGTATGAAGTAGCAGAGAGTCAGGGACCTAGACTTGAGGACATACCGATTGTTTGCAAGTTTCTCGACCTTTTTCTAAAGGACTTACCTAGTTTACCGCAGCCGAGAGAGGTTGACTTCATCATTGAGCTACTACTAAGCACCAAGCCTATTTTTATACCTTTGTACCATATGGCCCCATGATAGTTATAGGAGTTAAAGACTCAGTTTCAAAACTTTGTACATAAGAGATTCATCATACCCTCTATGTCACCATGGGGAGCACCCGTCCTTTTTGTCAAGAAAAATGTCTGTACTTTGAGATTTTGTGTCAACTACATAAAGTTGAACAAGGTCACAGCTAAGAAAAAGTATCCCATATCGAGGATCAACAATTTTTTTGATCAGTTGGGAGGAGCACAACACTTCTCTAACATAGACCTGCGATCAGGGTATCATCAGTTCAGGATCAGGGATCGGGATAAGTCTAAAATAGCTTTCACCAAGAAATATGGGTAGTATCTGTTCACTGTCATGCCATTTAGGCTGACAAATGCCCCCGCAGTGGTCATGGATTTGATGTATTGGGTTTTTAGACCATTTCTTGACTACTTCATGATTGTTTTCATCGATAATATACTGATATATTCAAGAACCAGAGAGGATCACGAGCAATACTTCAAGGAGAAGGTCCAGACTTGGAGGGAGTACGGACCCTACATTATGTTATGTAAGTGTGAATATTGGCTTTCATAGGTAAAGTTTCAGAGGCACGTTATTGGAGCAACAGGGATTGCAGTGTATTCGACTAAGATACAGGCAGTTATGGATTGGTTAGCACCAACTGTAGTGATAGAGATTAAGAGTTTTCTGGGTTTGACAGGGTATTATTGTCTATTTTTAAAAGATTTCTCAAAATCCCTTCATCGATTACCAGACTAACACAAAAATACATTAATTTTGAATGGACAGAGATGTGCGAGCATGCTTCCGCACTATTGAAGAGGTTGTTAACTATCACCTAAATATTAGTATTTTCATAGGCTAGACAAGGATTCTTGATATACACAAATGTTTTTTATATAATTCTAGGATGTATGTTGATGCAACATAGTGGTACTGGGTCATATGCTTCTAGTCAATTGAAAATATAAGAAAAGAACTATCCCATGCATGATTTGGAGTTACTAGCGGTAGTATTTGCACCAAAGATATAGAGACATCACCTCTATGGAGAGAGATTCATACTCTTCACTTATCATAAGAGTCTAAAATATCTCTTCATATAGAAAGAGTTGAACGTGAAATAGTGTTGATGGTTAAAGTTCCTGAAGGACCACGAGTTTTACCTTGGATTCTACCTAGGAAAAGCCAACGTAGCCCCATATGCGCTTAGTAGTATACTAGTTAGAAATGTCAAGATTTTCAAATGTCGCATTACGCATGAGTATGGGTTACTTGAGGTAGTAGCGATAGCATGTCAGTCAGAGGCTCCTACAAATACTTGGGTTAAGATTTGTGCACAAATGAGAATATAGACCTTGTCTACATAGAGAGTGTCAGAGGGTCAGAGAACAAAAAGATTATACTAGAGTTTAAGTGAGTCGGTGCGGAGTAATGAGTATACAGACTGGGCAGAGACTGCATATCAGTGTTTGAGATACAACGCCAAATTATGGATACCAGAGGTAGTGGAGCTAAGAGATGAGATTCTCCAGGACTTACACCGTTCTCATTTCATCCTTCATCCAGGCAGGACTAAGATGTATCACGTCATATAGAGGTATTTCTAGTGGCCTGGGATGAAGGCAGATGTTTATGAGTTCATCAAAAACTGTGGGATCTATCAGTAGGTGATTGTTATGCTTCGTAGAACTGGAGGTTTATAACTGCCTCTTCCCATTTCATGATGGAAGCGGGAAGGCATCTCTATAGATTTTATTAGAGGACTATTGAGGACTATCAGGAGACATGATTTGATATAGGTGATAGTTGACAAACTAATGAAATCTGCTCATTTCATGCCAGTAGCAGAGCACTACAAGTTTGATTAGCTGAATATACTATTTGAGAGAGATTATCAGGTTGCGTGAGGTCCCATTAATGATCACATCAGGCAAAAATGCTACACATACATCTACGATGTGGTAGGGTATGCATAAGCACTGTGGTACGAGTCTATAGTTAAGTACAGCTTTTCATCCTCAAACTGACAAGCAGACTGATAGGTTGATTTTGGTCCTCGGGGACATTCTTTGGGCTTATGTATCAAAGTTTGGTGGATCTTGGAAAGAGTAGCTAACGATGTGCGAGTTTTCGTACAACAACAATTATCAGTCTTGCATTGAGATGGCACCATCTAAGGCCTTATATGGCAAACTATGTTGCTCGCCATCATGTTGAGTTAAGCTAGAGGACGGAGAGATTAAGGGGTTTGAGATTGTTGTTGACAACACGGAGAAGGTCAAACTAATCCGTCAAAGACTCAAAGGTGCACTGGAAAGATAAAAGAAGTATGCCGATACTGAAAAGTATCACTGCAATTTCACATACACCAAGGGCGTCTTTATCTATTTAAAGGTTTCCCCTAAACATTGTTTATCTTACAATCTTAGTTTGTAAAATTGAGTTTTTCATTTTTTTGTTGTATTATAAGTGATTACATGTTTACCTTCTACTAAGATCCATAGGTAATTGTTGAAATATCCTAAATGTCCCTAGTCAATCATTATACTGGGAACTATATTGAATTAAGGCTAATGTGAATCATGATTAATGGTCATGTGATGGTCTTGCGTATAGGGATACAAATCGAGATAATGAGTACTTGTTATAGGAACAAGGAACTGGACTGACTCGCAATAAGAACACTACATGGATTAAGTCATAGGTGTCACTCATGATAGGTATATCATTAGTCCTTCGACTAGAGATTACCACATACTACAATATTAGGAGCATGGTAATTTGAATCAATCAAATATTTTCTTCAACAGGACAATTATAAAGATTGTAATTGGTTATCATGGGAATAATAAGTGAAGGTGTGTAATCAAGATAGAATTTGTTACTCACGTATAGAGAGATATTAATGGATCCCTTGATATGTTACACTGTTAAATAGTCAAGTCCAAGTGAATTGATATGATCAATGTAATTAAATGTTTTCAGTCTACCAGATGATCGAGACTATTACGATTGAACATTAAGGGTGACTTCACATGTCTTACATTTTATCAAAGGATATCGCACGACAAAAAAATATGATATATGTTATTCATTAGGTTGTATTGATTTTGATATTCGTGTTATTTGGGTAGTCATAATGCCTTGCTAGAGACCGCTTATGACTTGTCTACCAAAATGGTTTTGGTTGACTGCCGACGTCGCTTGAAACTATTTTGTCGCACACAAAGAATCGCTTTGCGCAATTTCAATAGGTCCAGAGTAATGAAATTTTTATGATAAAATTCATGACATAAAAACCTTTACAATTTTTAAATTTATTACTTATTAATAGGGGCATATGTGTAATTTGCTTAAACTGTCTCAATACAATAGTTATATTTCGAAAAGGATTTTAAGTGAGGGCTTATCTACGCATATAAATAGAGGTTGAAATCCTAAAATCAAATAAGATTTTAATTTTTTGCAAATTTCAAGTTCTTTGGATTTTAGGAGAAAAAAAAAACATTTTCTATCTCTGATAGGCTAGCACTCCAAAATGTGGTCTTTATTCATGTGTGGATTTTCGACAGAGGACTCGCACTTAAATATCTTGGAGATTTAACAATTAGAGAAGAGAATTATAGATTAAGGTATGGTTTACTTTTATAAATCAAGTTTAATGAACCTTATTTTTGATCTTGTTGGGGTTTTCAAAAACTTGTTTTAAGTTTTCTGCTGCATCTGAACCCCAAAAACCTCACAACGGTATCTGAGCTATAGGCTCAATTTCTATTAAACATTTACATGTTTTCTTTGATGTATGTATGATATATGAGTGAAAGTATGATCTTGATTAATGTATAAATCATGTATATAGCGGTTCTGTGATAATTATTTTTGAGAATTGGTTTTAAACTATGTTTTTAATTCATGTATATCGATACATACACATGAATTAATTCAATGATGGAATTCATGTTTAGAATTTATCAGCTAACATATATTTTAATATTGAACAATGCAAATTTTGTATGTTCACATGGTAAAATTCATGCTTAGGTTAATATGACTTTGGTGTTAAATACATATTTAGTTTTTGTTCAATGATTACGTATGTCTCCATGATAAAAATCATAAAGATGCTAATATGATTAATTCAATATGATTTTGGTGTTGAATGCATGATTAATATTTCTTTTCTTGATTGAATTGCTCGTTTCGTATGAATAAGAATCAAAATTGATTTTGATCATACATCTCATTGTGGTTATCTACTATATTCCTATTAGATAGGAGATAAACTTGTAATTGGATAAGAATTACAAATCTTATAAGGTAGGTAAGATATATAACAAATCGTAATTGGATAAGGATTCAAAGTATCTTAAATTCTAATTGGATTAGGATAACAAATTAAGTTAGTAGTGGGCCTGAGTTAATCAACAACGTTTTATTTAACATTTTCGAAATTAAAATAAGTGGCAGTTTTGGTTAATTGGATTGACTAAAATAATGAGAAATTTTAGGCGATTTTAAATTTTCAAAATTTGAATTCATTATCTAAAACAAATAAAAAAATCTATTTTCCAAATTCGTATTGCAGTCCATATTAGTAAAATCTCCTAACTTGTTTAGTGATTGTACACGCATTGTAATATACAATATTTATCTTATTTAATTTATGATCTCCAAAACAAATAAAAAAAACCCTCTTCCAAATTTTAAGTCAAATGACATCCATTCTCAAACATTTGTCAATACTTCGATCGCACAATATGGGTCTGCCTCCATAGAGTGTATTGTGTTATCTTGGTGAGGCAAGTTGAGTAACGGTTACTCTATTGTTTCAAAGTGTTAGACTTGATAAAGCTATCAAGATGGTTTTGGGCTTTAGGCACAAAATGAGATAAAACATGCTAAGACATAAGATTTCATAATCTCATAAAAAAATAAGTAAAAGGTACATATGATGTAATTGGTAATTGGTACCTACCTTAATAAACTAATTTAAAGTTTCATGCCTTAGGTGTCATGGAATTAGGCGAAACATAGATTTTCATCCCTTAAATTAACATAGTGTTTTAAGGAGGGTCGTTAATTTAGTTGGAGTCTATTCCTCTATAATAAAATGAACTTTTGCATAATCTTCATTTTTTATCTATGGCCTTTTATATCTCAGTAATCCCCTGTCACTGCGATCCATCCTTGAGAAGCATAAGTTTTCGAGAACAAACTTTCATGACTGGTTCAGAAACATGAGAATTGCTCCTAAGCATGGACGCAAGTTGTATGTCCTGGATGATCATATCCCTGAGGAACCACTAGCCAATGCTTTAAAAGCCGTGAAAGATACACATACTAAGTATGTCAATGACTCAACTGATGTTACATGCATTATGTTGGCAACTATGGTTCCTTAACTTCAAAAGGACATGGAACACATGGAAGCTTACGACATGGCTACAATGCTGAAGAAAATGTTCCAACACAAGCAGGCTACGCAAGAAAGGTTCAAGACATTCAAGAACCTTCATTCTTACGAAAAAATTGAGGGTGCATCAGTTAGTCCTCGTGATCTAAAAATGAAAGGATATATTGGCCATTTTAACAGACTAGGATTTCCCACAAGCCAAGACTTAGCTATGGATTTAATCCTCAATTCATTTCTTGATAGTTGTTCACAATTTGTGATGAACTATAACATGAATAACATGGAGAATTCTATCTCAGAGTTGCATTTGATTTTAAAATTGCTAAGTAGAATGTCAAGAAACCCATTACTAAAGTGTTGATGGTTCAGAAAGGAAAGGCTTAGAAGAAAAAGGGCAAAGGAAATGTTAAAGTTGTCAAAGCTGTTGTGACCGTCATAAAGCCTATGGAATAAGTCAAGACTAAAGTTGCTTCTTTTTCACAATCCAAAAGGAAAAGAAAAAGAAGGAAATTATCATTTTTGCCATGCACTTAGGCATTAGTTCTGAAATTACAAGCTTTATCTTGAAGATCTAAAGAAAAAGAAAAGTAGTACGACTACTCCTTTAGGTATTTATATTATTAAAGTTAACTTATCTACTAGTGATTCCTGGGTATTGGATACCAGATGTGGATCTCAAGTTTGTATTAGTGTGCAGGGTCACAAAAAAATAGAAAGCTAAACAAACCTACGAGTTGGAAATTGAGCAAATGTTATTGCGTTAACTGAAGGATGCTATGAGTTAATTTTACTAGTGGACTTGTTTTAGAATTAAATAATTGTTATTATGTCCCTGCTTTGAGCAGAAACATCATTTCAGTTTCATGTTTGGTTTTGGATGTTTTTAATTTTTTTATTACAAATAATAAATGTTTCATTTCTCATAAAGACATTTTCTACGCGAATGTTGATTTATGTGATGGTCTTTAAATTCTAAACATATAGAGGTCTACAGATACTCCTAATCTTAACATGAATACAAAGAGATTCAAGTCAAGTGATTTGAGTCAAACCTACCTTTGGCATTGTTGTCTTAACCACAAAAATGAGAAACGCATTTCTGAATTCCATAAGGATGGAATTTTAGATTCATTTAGTTTTGGATCATATAAAATATGTGTATATTATTTACTAGGCAAGATGACAATGAGTATCTTAACTGGACACAATGAAAGGGCAAGTGATTTATTAGGTCTAATATATGCTGATGTATGCAGTCTATAAACATAAAGGCTAGAGGTGGTTATCAGTACTTCTTTACTTTCACCGATGATTTCAGCATACATGGTTACATGTATCTCGTGAAACATGAAGGTGCATCTTTTAAGATGTTTCAAACATTTCATAAATAAGTGCAAAATCAACATTGAAAAATTATTAAAGCATTTCGATAAGATTGAGGTAGTAATTATTTGAGCCAAGATTTTGACGATAATCTTAGAAACTGTGGGATTGTCTAACAGTTAACTCCTCCAACACCTCCATAATGGAATGGTGTCTCGAAAAGGAGAGTTCAGACTTTATTGGATATGGTTCGATCTGTGATGAGTCTTATAGATCTTCCTATTTCTTTTTAGGGTTATGCCTTAGAAACTGCTACATTTATAATGAATCACATTCTTTCTAAAGTGATTGATAAAACACCATATGAGATGTGGTTTGAAAAAAGACCAAGTTGTATTTTCTTAAGATTTAGGGCTGTGAGATTTTTGCACGACTTTAGATCTCAAAAAAATTATTAGCCAAATCGACCAAGTGTTTATTTGTTGGTTATCCTAAAGAAACTTTAAGATACTACTTTCATAATCCCACTAAAAGCAAAATGTTTGTTGCTCGGAATGATATCTTTATTAAAAAAGAGTTTATTTAAAAAGACAAAAATGGCAATACAGTAAGTCTTGAAAAGGTTCAAGAACCGCATATAAACACTCAATCGTAAATGGGAGATCATCAAAGTCTCGAACTAGTTGAACCTCCACAGGTGTCAAAAAGCCTACAGAGGTCTGATAGAGTAAGACATCAGACTAAGAGATTTAGATTTCTTATTACCGATAGTTGTGAAGTATTGCTTATGGATCAAAATGAGGTGTTTCTTATTACTGAGGCAAATAAATGGCCTAGTTCCATGAATTCTGAGATGCAATCAATGTATGATAACCAAGTTTGGAACCTGGTTGATTTACTTAAAGGTGGTAAGACCATTAGATGTAAAAAGGTTTTCAAGAAGAAAACTGACATGAATGGAAATATGCATCCTTATAAAGTACAGCTAGTAGCAGAAGGTTTCAGGCCGGCTTAAGGTGTTGATTATGATTAGACATTTTCTCTTGTAGCAATGCTTAAATCTATTAGAATTCTAGTTGTCATAGTCGCATATTATGACTATGAGATATGGCAAATGGATGTCAAAACAACTTTTCTAAATGGAGTCTTTCTTTTTATGAAGCAATTAAGAAATTTGGTTTCACTAAAAATAAAGATGAGCCTTGTGTATACAAGAAGGTCAGTGGGAGCGTGGTTTTTTTAGGTACTAACAATAATGATGAGTGAGAACGCATGAATATGATTTCATATGCATCAGTTATTGGATCAATTATGTATGTCATGTTATGTATTTGACCTGATGTATCAAACGTTTTGAGAGCAATAAGCGGATATCAGTCTAATCCCAATAAGAGTCACTGGATAGCGGTAAAGAACATTTTTAAGTACTTAAGAAGGACTAACACTACAAGAAAAATGGTCTTTGAGGACATTTGCAAATTCTCTTCATGGCACCTTTAGGACAATTTAGCTTACGTCTTAGTTGCAGATGTCGTAGAAAGTTAAATACAAGTTAGGAGATCTTAGTCGTCCTTGTACAAACGTCATCGTTTGTAATTTTTAGGACATTGAAAAATGTAGTTATAAGTGCACATTAGAACGTTTATGAACATCCTTCTTTTACAAAACTGACAAGGCCTTCTTTCAATGACTAATTGTCCTTATTTATTTATTAGGTCGTTTATTGGCATCATTGCAAATCATATTTGTTAGGACAATTCTTTTAAATTTCTTCCATCATTATAAGGATGAGTTTAAAACTATCCTCCTATATTCTATTAGGCTTTTTTTAATCATCCTAAAAAGCTTTCTATTATAACAACGTCATCTAAAATATCTTCATGACAAAATATCTTCATGACAAAGTTAAATACAAAAGACATAATTTGTGATTCAAACTTGTTTTGTATATCTTTAAACTAACAAAATGCTTGATAGAAAGTGACTACTTTGTATCTTCCACAAAACTCAAAGAGAAAAATAAATTCTATTTGAGATATAAAACAATAGAGCTTCATTAAAATGTAACTTTGAGATTTTTACTTTCCAAAAGTATTTGATGTCTCTAACACTCAAAAAATATAAAGAAAACAAATATGAATAAGGCATTAAGTACAATAACAATAATTTATATTCAAAACAACAATAAAGAATTGGAAAACTCAAAACTATAACAACAAAAATAAAAATAAATTTACAAATCAACTACATATTATCACAAGTAAAACATTGCTAATCAACAACTTTGAAAATGGTAATGTGACTATTATTTATGTGGAAGACATCATTCAAGGTATTAAGAATTTCTAATATTACTAAAAACTAATTTACAAGGTCCTATGAGGAAATGAAATCAAACGTGCTTCACGACATGTGTTATATTTTTACGAGGACATTTATAAGAAATTGTCATAATTAAAAATAGAACATTACAAAAAAAAATGTCCTAAAACTAATTGGTAGGAAACTAATATTTTTGTGGGAACTCATATTATGAAATTTTGGGATTATCTTAAAACTAAATTATTGAAGTACTTTTAAAAAATGTATTTGTAAGTATGTTTGAGGACGTTTGTTGGAAAACGTACTACATTTTACTTTACAAACGACATATTCATGGCAAATTTAATATAAATGTCCACGTAAATTATTTACTGGGACATTTGCTAACAAACGTCGTAATCAAAATGTCCTAAAAGACTTTATTTCTTGTAGTGTAAAGAAGTGTTCTTGGTTTATGGAAGTCTGGATGACGAGCTTGTTGTAAACGATTACACAGATGCAAGTTTTCAAACTGATATGGATGACTTTAAATCACAGTTTGAATATGTGTTTACTTTGAATGGAGGCACAATGAGCTGAAAAGTTTGAAGGAATACACTGTGGCAGATTCTACAACAAGAGCCGAATATATTGCAACGTCCGATGCAACTAAGGAGGTAACTTGGATCAAAAAGTTTATCTCTGAACTTGGTGTATTCCCAAGTATATTTAACTATGTTTGTTTGTATTGTGACAACGATAGGGCGATAGCACAGGCTACAGAACCAAGATCATGTCAAATCCCGAAATTTTTAAACTTGTAATTGCGGCTAAACAACGATTGAGGGAGACAAATTGTAGTTTTGGCCGTGAATTGGAAGTTAAACACTGGTGAAATTGGGATTTATAATTAATTTTATTATTTTGTGATTTGCGCCTAGTGTTGTGTATTATATATTATGTTATATTGTGAAATTCTAGTTGATTGAGTAAATTCAATGTTTGTTGGGGTTTTGTCTCGAGATACATGTCGAGACGGCTGCCGAGATGGTTAAAAGTTGCCCCAAATTTTAGTTTTGAATTTCGCGACAAATTATTGTAATTAAGTTTTAAAATTCGAGTTTTCTAGTTTAAAATATGAGTAGACGTGAGCCCACATCTCGATTTTCATGCGAAGACGGGTGGTTCGGGACTTTTGGAGTGCTTTGGTAAATTCTTCAGTTTTTTATCGAATCGGGGTATTTTTTGGGGTTTAATTTGGATAAATCGAGGTGATAAATATCAAAATAAAAAGAAAAGTAGCAAATTACCTAAAAGGGTAGTTGTTTTATATATTGAAGATAATATTTGAAGGCCAATTTGGTCAGTAGCCACTGCTTTAAACAAAATCGAAATCGAACCAGTGGAGGAGGTTCTTCATCTTCGTGCATCGTTTTCGTCTTCGTGGCATCGCCTTCATCTTCACCGTCAAACTTCATACTCTCTCTCTCTCTCTCTTTCTCTCTCTCTCTTCTTTCATCTCTGTATAGAGAAGAGCCGTTACTATGGTGTTCTTGGTGGTCGTTGAAGGTGAGTTAATGGTGGAAATCAGATTTTTGATTTTTATGATTGTTGGACTGGTTTTTCTATCAATTCGAAATTGGAATTGAGAGGGGTGGTTGTTGTTGGTTGTTGATTGTGTGATGAAGAGGTGAGGAGGTTTGGTTTTTTTTTTTAAAAAAAAAACAAAACAAAACCCACACGGAGGCGTTGAGTTAATGAGAAGAAATGATTAAGAGAAGGAGATAACCAGGGGGTGGTTTGGGTTGACGAAGATGGGGGAAGGGGGAACCTTGGGCTCCGGATAGATTTTTTTTTATACCTGATTTAAAAAAAAAAACAAATGTTTAAAATAAGAAAAATAAAACAAAATCCATGGAGAATTGAGAAAATACCGTAAATAGAATTTTTGGACAAATTGATGAAAATTGAGTATTTTTTATGAAAAATGTGGATTTTGAAATTTTCTCGAGAATTTATATCGAGTATTTTTCTCATAACGCGTGTTACGATACACAAAAATGTCAAAATTTTGTAATTTTGTTTTATGGCCTAGTCTAGGTTAATTTTTGATTTCCAATCAAAATTTGTAGTCAAAAATGGGATCTGGACATCTGAAGATATGATTTGTAGAGATTTCGGGTTTTTTAGGTTGATGAAAGGCCCATAAATATATAATAAATCTGAAAATTTATATTTAAGCCTAGACAATGTAATTTTCGTGCCGAACAATAATTTTGAGTCGAAAATGAAGTTTGGGCATCACATAATTTATTTTGGAAATATTTTGGGGTTTCGAGACTTAATTAGGTTAACTTAACTATAATTAATTGGAAAAGAATTATGGAGTGGTTGTGGAGTCTTATCTAATTTATAAATGAATTGTAGTACAACAATTGGAACCTTATGTGGATTAGCTTAGTGACTCAGAGCACAAGGGAACGTTGTAATTACATTTGTAAGGTTAATTAAATCACATAAAAACCTTTACATTATATGATTATATTTTCGTATACATTGCACTGGTCAGTTAACATGGGATGCTTTAATTAGGAGGGATTTGAATGGTTTGAAAAACTCACCATCAATTATACTTAATCGAGCACAATGGAAAAGTTTGATCCATGTAGCCGACCCCAGTTAATTTTGGGACTGAGGCCATGTTGTTGTTGTTGTTGTTGTTGTTGTAGTTGTTATATATTGCACTGATCATTGATATTGCATTTATGTTGTACATGCATACACAGTTTGGGAGGATAAGGCGTTACGAGTCTCCTTATAGTGTAAGAAATGGAAACTCTTGCCGAAACTATAGTATAGAGGCAAGATCTGAAATTAAACCAGAGGAAGTTTTTGTGGTTGTGAATTCTCGGACATGTTTCTTGACGATTTACCTTGAATTCCATTTGAGGCTTTGCATTTATTATAGACAGTGAAACATAGTAACTATTTAGAATAAATAATCTTTATTGATGCTCCAGTGTTGTTTATAGATTTGATTAAAAGAGTATTGAGGCTAAATCTAGGTCACTTCGTGATAGGGTTCATTAATGATATCTAGATATAATCTAAGACTTGCGAGGACTATAAACAATATCATAGAGTTAGTCTCCAAAATTTGAGAAATCATAAGTTGCATGCCAAGTTTAGTCGGTTTAGTTGTTTGAGTTATAGTTTTTGGATCATGTGGTTAGTACAAAATGAATTTTGGTGGGTTTAGTATAGATTAAGGTTACCTTGGTTAGCCGAAACTTATCAAAGTGATGAAGATACAAAGTTTTTTAGGTTTGGCTTGCTATTATTTTAAATTTGTAAAAGAGCTTTTTAAGATAGCTATGCCAAGTATTAAATTAACTAAAAAGTTTTTTTTCCATTTGTTTGGTCAAAAAAATTCGATATTGCGTTTTTGAAAATTGAAGAAGTTTTTAACTTTAGCACTAGTTCTTGTGTTGCTTGAACTTGCAAAGGGCTTATAGTTTATACTAATACATCAAAGATCGGTTTAGGTCGTGTGTTAATGTAGAATGGCAAGGTGATTACTTATTCTTCTCGCTAGTTGAAGACTCATAAGAAGAATTACCCTGTTCAGGATTCAGATTTAGCGATAATTGTGTTTGCTTTGAACCTATGGAAACACCATTTGTATGGGGAAAGTTTCATACTATTTTCAGACTATAAAATTTGAAGTATTTATTCTTTCGAGAAAAATCTGAATATGAGACAATAATGATGGTTTGAACATTTGAAAGACTTTGATTTTACTCTTGAATACCATTTAGGTAAAGTTAACGTTGTTGCTGACACACTAGTTAATTGACTTATGAGTATAACTTATTCGAAAAAAGTCATCATTATGACTTTATTAGAAATTCCTAAGTATAATGATGAGTCAATTTGTGCTCTGCTTAAGGTATAACTTGTCTTTATTTAAAAAGTGATGAAATGTCAGCAAAGTGATGTGGATTATGGAAAATCTAAAGAGGTGTATTGATGACAATAATAATCAAGATTCGATTGATTCTGCGGATTATAGTTTGTGGCTTAGAGGCAGATTGTGGATTCCATTGGTGGCTGAGATTTGGGATAAGATATTGTGAGAGTCTCATCAATCGAGACACAACATCCATCTTGGCAGATCTAAAAATGTGTCATGACATGAGGCGATTGTAATGGTGGCCAGGGATGAAAGCTGACATGGGTGATTATGTTAGGAGATGTGAGATTTGGCAACAGGTTAAGGCTGATAGGTAAAAACCTAGAGATACGTTATAGTCACTTCCCATATCGTAATGAAAATGGGAATAAATTGTGATGGAATTTGTTATTCATCTGCCTATTTGTTAGAGGAAACATGATTCAATATCGATTATTATTGATGGAATGACGAAGTCTGCTCATCTTCTCCCTATATTCATTTTGGATACCTTTACACAGTTGAGCTTGTTGTGTAGGCGAGAGGTGGATCACTTGTTTAGAGTATCGCTGATGATAGTTTATGATTGAGATGCTCGGTACACATTAGGGTTGTGGCAGAGCGTGCAAGAACAACTCGACACTCAATTACATTTCAATATTGTATTTCATCCACAAGTGGATGGTCATACTGAAAAATTGATCTATGTGTTAGAAGATAAGCTCAAGGATTGTGTACTTGGATTTGGAGGTTCATTGGAATAATGCATACATTTATGCAAGTTCTTTTATAATAACTATTGTTAACCATGTATTGAAATGATTTCGTTTTAGGCATGGTATGGAATACCTTGTTGATCTTTTGCTGGTTGGGTTGAACCGGATGATTTGGTGGAGTTTGGGTAACAGATGGTTGGAGATCACAATGAGTTTGTACATCAGATTAGTTTAATATTGAAAATGGTTCAAGAAAGATACAAAAGTTATTACGATCTCTATCACCGATTTACGATATATAGTGAAGGAGATTGGGCGTGTTTGAAAGTCTCCCCTCGCAAAAGTTATTATAGAATTGGACTAAAAAGGGAAATTTTCTCTCTAATTTATAGGCGTTTTGGGATTGTGAAACGGATTAGGAAGGTTGCGTATGAGTCTGTAGTACCATCTAAGTTAGTCAGAGTTGATGACATATTTCACATATTTAGGTTCAGGTAGAAGGAACCTGATTCACATCACATAGTAGAATGGAAATCAGTTTGATTATTAAGGTGATGTGTCATGTGAAGAGCAACCTATATTAATTGTGTATAGGAAGGTCCAAAAGCTTCGAAATAAAGTGATTCCACTTGTTTTTGTTAAGTTGCAGTTTTCATGGAAACTTAGAGCTAACTTGGGAACGAGAGGCATACATAAGAGAACATTTTTCGGATCTCTTTTAGTCCAGTAAAATTTAGTTCAATTTTGATTTTTAGGACGAAATTCTTACTAGTTAGGAAGATTGTCAAATCACAAAATTTTTAAATTGGTAATTACAACTAAACAAGAATCAAGGGAGACTAATTATAGTTTTGGCCACGAGTCAGGAGATAAACAACGGTGAAATTGAGTTTATAATTAATTTTATTATTGTGTGATGTGCACCTAGTGTTGAGTATTATATATTATGTTATTTTTCAAAATTTTAGTTGGCTTAGTGAATTTGATGTTTCATGGGGTTTTGTCTCGTGATACGTGTCGCGACGGTGTGCTGAGTTAGTTAAAATTTGACCCAAATTTTAGTTTCGAATTTCATGACAAATTATTGTAATTAAGTCTTAAAATTCAAGTTTTCAAGTTTAAACTAATATAATGAGTCGATGTGGGCCGACACCTTGATTTTCGACGAGTGGTTCTGGAGTTTTTTAGTGCTTTGGTAAATTCTTCAATTTTTGGTAGAATTGAGAATTTTTCGGGGTTTAATTTGGACAAAAAATCGAGGTGCTAAATATGAAAATAAAAAGAAAAGTGAAAAATTACCTAAAAGGGTAGTTGTTTTATATAATTAAAGCTAATATTAGAAGGGCAATTTGCTCATTAGACACTCCTTTAAACAAAATGGAAATTGAACCAGGGGGTTCTTCATCTTCGTGCATTGTCTTCACCTTCGTGTATCGCCTTCATCTTTGTCTTCAAACTTCATAGTCTCTCCTCATTATCTTTCTGTCTCTCTCTCAATATCTTATGTCGTCTCTTTGTAGAGAAGAGCCGTGACTATGGTGTTCTTCGTGGTCGTTGAAGGTTAGTTAATGGTAGTAATCAAATTTTTTATTTTTAGGATTGTTGGACTGGTTTTGTCTATGAATTCGAAATTAGAATTGGGAGCGGTTCTTGTTGTTGGTTGTTTATTCTGTGATGAAGAGAGGAGGAGGTCCAGTTTTATAAAAAAGAAAAAAAAGAAACAACAACAAGAACGACGACAATAAAACACACACAGAGGCGTTGAGTGAAGGAGAAGAAATGATTGAGAGAGGGAGATGACGGAACCAAGAGGGAGATAACCAGGGGGTGCTTTTGTTATCTCCCGTAGTCAAAACCTTGGGCACAGAGAAGAAAAAAAATGAATTGAGCAGTGCTCGGTTCTATTTCGGGAGGAAGGGGATGACCCCTCTCCGGTTCAGGGATAAACCCCTTCCCCCTAAATAAAAAAAAATGTTTTTTAAAAAATAAAATACAATCCTTGGAAAATTTAGAAAATTTAGAATATAGAATTTTTGTAAAAAATGATGAGAATTGAGGATTTTTATGAAAAATGAGGATTTTTGAATTTTCCCGAGGATTTATACGGATTATTTTTCTCGTAATGCGTGTTACGATACCACAAAATGTCAAAAATTTGAAAATTATTCTATGGCCTAGTCTAGGTTAATTTTTATTCCAAATCACAATTTGAAGTCAAAATTAGGATCCAGACATCAGAGGATATGATTTGGAGAGATTTTGGAGTTTTCGGGTTGAGGAATGACCAATAAATATATAATAAATTGGAAAAATTATATTTAAGCCTAAACACCATAATATTTGATGTCGAATAATAATTTTGAATCGAAAATGAAGTTCCAACATAGATAATTTATTTTGGAAATATTTTAGGGGTTTCCTGACGTGATTTGGTTAATTTAACTACAACTAATTGGAAAATAATTGTGGAGTGGTTGTGTAGTTTTATTGGATTTATAAATGAATTGTAGGACTGCAATTGGAACCTCGTGTGGATTAGCTTACTGACTCGGAGTGCAAAGGGAAGGTTGGTTTTACATTTGTAAGGTTAAGTAAATCCCATAGTAACCTTTACATTATGTGATTATATTTTTGTATAAATTGCATTGGTCCAGGATATTGCATTTTTGTGGTTCATACACGGTTTGGGAGGATAATGTGTTACGAGTCTCCTTATAGTGTTAACTATATCGGAGTTATTAAACACTACATTATGTTTGAGTGCTTGGAGTCACTGATATTTTGCTTCACATAGTTATCATGAGATCACGTTGAACCAGATCATACTCCCAAAGTCTAGAGGAATGAGAATTGTTTGGTTATTCTCCCCGCGCATGAGTCATTATTACTGTTTACTCACAACTTTCGGAGGAAGTCATCTATTTGTAATCGGATAGCGGAAACAAGATGGATTCACAGTTGTATTTAAATTTCTTGGATTATATTGTTCGTTTAAATTCCTTTGATTATTATGCATTTGATTACCACAAGTGTACTAGATAGTGTTGGATTTACTTTTATGACATAATAGAAATTTTTTAATTAATTAATGATAGGTTATAGCAGCGATAAGGGAAAGGGAAAGCTTTCCGACAATTGGTAACATAATCAGTTTATTTCTCTCTATATCTGCATTATTTTTAATACAAAATATTTCATAAAGGGGCTTTTGGGTTCGTGTGCGATTAGGATCTCCTTTGGAATTGTTATAATGGTTTTAGGATGGATTTGAATATCGTAAAACTAAGGTAATGATAGTTTAAAGATTTTGAAAGTCTGAGATAGGTTAGAATGAATAAATAATTTTCGTGAATGCAATATATATTGCTATGGGGTAGATCGTGAGTGTTTCCTCATTTCCACCAAGCTCAGCAGGTTTTATTTAAAATTTTTGAAAGCCTGGTTTTTTGGTGTAGGCTTAAAATTATAGGAGATACTGCCAAATTTTTTTTACGAAGTCTTAAGCATAATGTAAGCAATCCAACTGAACTTTGTGGTTTAAGATTCACTTCAAGATCCTTTGTCGTTGATAAAGTTTCATATTTGATGATTACGAAATCTTATTCTTAATTATTTATTGATGGAAAGGTTAAGGCTGCTAGATTATCAGTGGATTAAGGTAATTTAGGACGGTCAGATGCCCTAATTAGGTGTGGTCTATCATATCCGACAACCGATCCAAACATATACTTATACGTTTTCATCTCATTTGAGAAATCATTGTGAGGGGTAACGTGTACATTTGTAGAGTTCCAACATAAGACAATGTTAAAGATCATTTGACAAAGGCTCTTCCACAAGCGAAATATGATGGTCATGTTAGGTCATTTGGTATTAGATACTTGAATGATTGGCCTTAGTGCAAGTGGGAGATGTCAGGGAATATGCCCTAGGTCAATATACAAACATTGTTTAACTTATAATTTTAGTTACTAAAATTGAGGTTTTCATTTTCTATTTTAATATAAGCGGTTGCATGTTTACCTTATAGTAAGATCTATGGGTTTTTGTTGAAATATCCTAAATGTCCCTACTCGATTATTATACTGGGAGCTATAATGAATTAAGGCTAATGTGAATCTTAATTGATGCTCATGTGATGATCATGACTATAAGAATATGAATCGAGATCATGAGTACTTGTTACGGGAATAAGGTACTAGACTAACCCGCTATGAGAACACCACATGTATTAAGTCATAGATGTTACTCATGATAAGTATATCATTAGTCCTTCGACTTAAGATTACCATAGATTTCAATATTAGGGGCATGGTAATTTGACACAATCAAACGTTTTCTTTAACAAGACGATAATAAAGATAGTGATTAGTTACTAGTGAATAATTTGTAAAAGTATGTAATCGAGATAAAAAATTTCCCTCTCATAAAGAGTGAGATATCAGTGGATCCCTCGATATGTTATAGCTGTTAAATGGCCCAATACAAGTGAATTGATATGATCAATGTTAATTGGATGTTTTCAATTTACCTGAATATCGAGACTAGTATGATTGAACATTAAGGGTTACTTTCCATGCCTTATATTTTATCAAAGGATATCGCACAACAAAAGGATATGGTATATGATATTCATTAGGTTGTATCGATTTTGATATTCATGATACTTAGGTTGTCATAATGTCTTGCTAGAATCCTATTATGATTTGTGTACCAAAATGTTTTTGGTTCAATGCTAACATCGCATGAACCTATTGGGTCGCACACAAATAATGGCTTTGCTCAATTTCAATTGATCCAAAGTAAAGAATTTTATATGATAAAATCTCATGATATAAAAGCCCTTTCAATTTGTTATATGATAACTAATTAATAGGGGCGTATGTGTAATTTTCTTAAACTGACTAAATATAATAGTTGTCTTATGAATAGGATTTTAAGCGAAGGCTTATCTACACATTAAAACAGAGGTTGAAACCCTAAAACGAAATAAGGTTTTCGTTTTGGCAAATTTTGAGTTCTATGGATTTTGGGATAGAAAGCAAAAAACGTTCTCTCTCTTGGGGCTAGCACTCCAAATCGTGGTAATTGTTTGTGTTTGAGTTTTTGATATTAGACGTGCCCTTCAACGTCTTGGATATTGATAAATCAAAAAAGGAAATCTAGTATTAAGGTATGGTGTACTTTTGTAGATCAATTTTAATGGAACTTATGTTTTATTCTGGTTGGGTTTTTTCAAAAACTTGTTTTGAATTTTCAGTTGTGTATGAACCCAAAAACCCAATAAAAACAAGTCGAGAAAGTTGCATACTTGCTTAAAGTGCCTCCATAAATGCCAGGGATTCAACCAGATTCCATATTTCAATGTTTTCACTAGCTGAGTCGGAGGCAGGTGTATGATCAATTGTTGATTTGAGTCAAATCGACCTGATTGAGGATATTACTTATGAGGACCGGCCTATTCAGATCTTTGATCAAATGGGGGACAGTAGTTGAAGGATAAGTCTACTTGAATTTACTCTTCAAGTGGCAATCCTATTATGATGCATAACTTACTTGGGAACGAGAGACTGTATGATGAACATATTCTCGTATGTCTTCAAGTTAGGAATAAATCTTAAAATGAATTTTAATTTTGACGACGAGATTTTCATTAGTTGGGAAGATTTTTCACGCCCCAAATCTCTAATCGCATTTTAATCTTTAATCAGAATCACCGACCCATGACGTGGGACCTTTATTGTGATTAGCACACTGACTGAGGCATATGCCTAAAGTATATTTTACATTTGTGTTGTGATTTCTTAGTATATCATATATGTCTAAACTACTAAGTCGCATCTACTTGTTATTTATAGGTGTCGATACGTGAGCGGGGACACGCCTCGAGATACATGCAGTCAAAGGATCGAGTAGAGGGTGATATGGTAAGCTAACATTATGTTACTTTGGCATAATTATTTAAATTTGATGTTGCTATAGTTGATTTATATTAAATGTAGTCTAAATTAACTAAATAAAGCATTAACCATTTGATATTCCTCGATATATAAGTAGACATCTTAAGAGACTAATTGAGTTACAAATGGTGTTATTAAGAATGAGTTATTGGAGAATTAGTCGAATGTGATTCAAAATGAAAGCCATTAGATAAGTGTCGAGATGCGTTTACTTATCAGGATCAATGGCTATTAACCAACCGTATCAATATGTATGTCTATGTATGGGAGTTAGTGGAGAATTAATGGATGTGACTTAAAATGAAAGCCATTAGATAAGTGTCGATATGTGATTACTTATCAGGATAAATGGCTATTAACCAACGTTATCAATATGTATGTCTATATGTGGAGGGTGGATGAACATGTAACTCATTTCATTTTATAACTTAGAGAAGAAGAAATCTAAAGAGGGAGATTTGGAGGAGAAATCAGTGAGTTAATAAAGAAGTTTGGTGAATTTGAAGGTGAAGATCAAGGTTGGAGTATTGTACAACTTGGTAAGTTAGCCACAACACAAATTTAGTATAAATCTATGAATTTGGGATATAATTGAAGTGTAAGTTGTTGTTATAGTTGTGGAAGTTGTTTACGGGTCTCTAGTAGAGGATATTAGGGACACAAAGGCTTTAGGCTTGACCAAGTAGGGAGAGAATTCAAAATTTAAAGTGCAAGATTATGGGTTTTCCTACAAATAATGCACTAAAGTGCTAGCTAGCACGTTACTTGTGTGTAACACGCTAATGAGTATGGGTAGTGCGTTAATGGAGTCACAAGCGTGCTAGATAAACTACCCAGTGTGCTTGGTGATCTGACAGTACAAAAATAAGCATTTTCTTAAAATACACTTAACCTATCTAGCCTAGCGTAAAACCTAAACTAAGGGCCTAAATACATTCTAATACATACTAAATGATACTAGGAGCCTAGCGAATAGTATCAGGAGTTCAACTATGTGTTTTGGGTGTCATGAGGTCGGTTAAGCTAGGGAGTACATTATGTGACTAGTAAGTAATCTCGTCGAGTATCTTGTTACATTTCATTCCAACTATTGTCTATTTTACAATTTAATTAACTATGATACTCCTTGAAATATAATATCATGAATTTGTTTGATATTCTAATCATTATATGAGTGATTTATCATGATATCATTTGTTTTTGGATTCATTAACTCTATTCTCGTGTTTGATATCTTTCTTACTGTTTTGATGAAAGTACGATCGGGAATAACATGTTGTTATGATGAGAAATGAAGTTGGAATGCCTTATAGACTTGTAATCTATGATTGTTGGATTTGAAGCATATTGCCCTGTCTTGAAATCCTTAATGCGAGTCTTTCTTGCTATTAAAAGTAGTGATAGAATCTAGGCTCCGTTGCACGATATGGGATGCGTGGCACACGGGGTCACTAGACTACCAGGGTTGTCGACACTCACCACTACATTTGCATGTCACACAGGTCAACAAAATATGAGGTAGTCGGCAAGAATATATATGTGAATGATTATAGAGGCGTAGCGTTCAGCTATAACCTTCGATAGAGTTGTAGAACACATCTCCACCTTGAGATAGTAGAATAAAGGCATATATGATAGGGCCTGTGTCAGTCTCATTTCGTTTAACAATGGTATTTCCTATTATATTTCCATTTTAGCACTTCTTTGCTATATTTATGCTTTTAAATAATGGTCAATTATGTTTGGAAATGTACACAAGCATTTCTAGAAATTACTTTATTACATACCGTACTCACCGTCCTTTTTATGACAGAGGGTACAGATCCATTGAGCAACAGGATGGGCAAGGAGAAGATCAGTGACTATCTCTAATCATTTGAAGATTCATCTACTTCCTATCTTGTAGCCCTCGAAATTTTATGTTTCACTTACTTTACGTCTTTACTATACATTTTGGGTTGTACATTGGGTTCAGTGGATAGTTCCCCAACCAGACACATGTTTTATACTGTTATCGTTATTTTGATGTTTATATACATGTGAGTTATGCTTCCTGGTTTTCCACACTTTTGGTTTTTTTATACGTTACTTACGAATGATTGATAAGACTTCCGCTATATTTTGTAAACTGTTAAAATTTTTTAATTAACTCATAAATTCAATAATAATGTGACATGTGTATTACCTATCTTGAATGCATTTAACAAGGAGAATATGATAAAAAGGATAACTAATAAGTAGTTAAGTCCTATGTGGTTGAGATTTGGGCTTCATTACAGTATTAGGTCGGGCAGTGCCCTATTTTTGAAAAGGGGTCGTCACATAACGCACCAGACATAAAAGTCTCGTCACTTCGATGGGGGCTTTAACTCGTAGTTGCTTGACCCTCCCGTGCTAGTCGCATACGGTTGATCAAACATAAAAATAATGGAGAGATATAACAAATTTATAAAGATTTGCATCAAATCCATGGCATTTAACATGACATTATAAAGAACATGAAAAACTAGTTGCAAATTCATTTCTTTTCTAAAAATCGATGGGGCTTCTCTCAAATTGATTCCTAAAACAGTAACATTAAACCATGTTAATCATAAATTTGTGTTTTAATAAACAAACACCATAAATCCCCATACTTATGAGACATTGTTCACGCATTATATAGCCAAATCCATTAATTTGAACAAGAAAAAAGGAGTAGAAATTGATACCTAGGCTTAGCCCTTACTTCAGATCAAATACCCTCTGGCTAGGTAAATTGATTTTCAATTAACTTGAATCTTGGGAAAATCCAGCCAAAAAAGCTCTCCTCTATTGGTTTCTTTTGTCTTTGAAGAGATCTTAAAGTGCTTAAAAACATTAATTGGCCTAAGAGCAACTCCAATGGTACTATATTTTAAAGTTCAAACTTTAAAATAGAGATGAAACAATTCCAACCATACTATATTTCCCCCTTATTTTAGAGTTGGGAGTTCAACTATTTACCTAACTCTATTTCCTTACTTTTTATTTTTTTGTTTTTTTTCTTTTCAAAAATTAGCAATAATTGATTCTTTTTCAAAAAAACACAAATAAGTTTTTTTCTTAATTTTATACTGATTAAATCATTTATTAAAATTAATACAAATAAATAAATAAAAAACTTAAAAATAAGAAATTGAGTTTCGCAGTATAAATAGAGTTTATGGTTGGAGAAGAAAAAAAGTTTGATGTGACAAAACTGTAAAATAGAGGGGCAAATTGAATATTGTGGTTGGAGATAGTCTAAGTACTATACACAATCTCTCAAGAATCAAATATCAACCTTTGGTCTTATCTCCCTAGATTATCTCAAGACTCTTCTATAGTATTGATTTAATCCATTTATTTATCCTTTGATCACCACTGGCGAAATCGCTAGAGATTTCAATTTTTTTTTTAAATGACTTATAGCACCCTATCGACGCCTTATGTTCACACTCAAATTGATGGCAAATCACTGACCTTAAAAATGGAATATTCTAAATTTGGAATATTCTCTCAGCTCCACCAAAACGATTTATGAACAACATAACGGCTTCGTGACATTGTTAGCTTCGAAAAACAAATTTATTCTCAAAAAGAATTCTAGTGTTTGCACCTCCTAGTATATTCAAATGATGTCATGAGATGCATCATATTAAAGTATACTTGCCCTGAATTATGTCGTCAAAAGTTGTTCGAACCTCAGTACGCGCAAAACATTCCATGAATCTCCAATCAATATTCATGTCTATGCAATATTTAGAGCTATTAGAGATGTGCAAGAAGTTCTATCAACATTAATTCCTCTAATTTAAGTAACCGAAATCAACTTATTGAAATCCAAAGTTTACTCAAACTAAAAAAAAATGAAACCAAGTTTATGCAAAATAACTAAGTAAACAATTGACTGAATGTGGGGTGCCTCCAACGGAGCACCAGTGTTTAATGTCGATGACCAAAAATTACTAAATTTTTGGACTAATTGGAGTCTAAGTCAATTACATCAATTAGTTGCTTCTTTTGTTTGGCAGGCCGTGTAGACACTTTTGATGGCTAATAGTTCCCTACACCTTCTTCATGCACAACCTAACATTGCTATAAAAACCTTTATGTTACAAATTTAGAATGTGAAATTTTCATCGTAGACATCAATGTTGGATTTGGTTGTGTAAAGGAATGGCATCCTAAGCAACATGGTGTTGATGTCACGAAGCCTTTCATCCATGACTGAGAAGTCCACCGCAAACTTAAGTTCTCCAAGTCTCATAGGTACCTTCGGTGCTACTCTATAGATCCTGGTAGGTGTGCCATTTTCTAGAAAAATAACCTTGCCCAGGGTGCACTTAATAATTACTATTTCAATCGTCTGCAAGAGTCTTATAGAAATGATGTTCTCGAAAGCTCATGTGTCAATGATCGATGAATGCACCAACAGGCCAACTTCCCCAAAAATACATGAGATATGTATGGATGTTGGTGGCTCTGCCTTCCGTCTTGCACTATAAATCTCCTAAAGTTGGTAATTTTATGTCAATACCCAACCTTCAGGTACTCTATCCATTTTTTCTTGCATATTTCTCTTCTTCTCTCGCTCTATCTCACCCTTCTTCTTCAAATGGTCTATGAAGAATTCCATACTATCCTATGAATCATCGCCAATAGGAGATGAAACTACATATATAGTGAACACATTAGAGGATAATTCTAAATAGTCAGAACATCAAAATGAAATACCATATCATCATGCTCGATTGAAATATTACCACTGAACACATCAATTTTAAGTTTGGACATTTTCATAAAAGGTCTCCATAAGACAACCAAAGTAAATCTAGACACCGAAGTGTCCTCCATGTCAATGAAATGGAAATTTGCAAGGAAGTCTACGTCTTTGATGCGAATAGTTACGTCTTCCAAAATACCAATTTGTATGATTGAAGAACCATCCGATAAATGGATGGTCATGTCAAAATGTCTTAAAACATGATCATACATGGATAAGAAAATGGACAATGACATTATATTTATAGATGCACCTAAGTCAAACATCACATTTTCTACATGCTAAGTCAAACATCACATTTTCTACATGCAAACCTCCTACTTTGCAAGTAATCTAAATATACTTGGATCACCACAATTCTGTAGTGTATCTATGTTACTTGCTAGGATATTCTCCTTTTTCCAGTCCAAAAAATCATGCAATGTCAAATGGCTCACAAGATTTCTCGACCTGTGCTTAGATTTTCTCCTTCTCTTTCAACTCCGTTTTGGATTCCAAATATTCCTCGGGTTGGTCCTTAGTAATGAATGAACACCTCTCCGAATACAATCTCTAAGAAAATGGTGTCCTGTATTGGATGGTATTAATCCATCTTCCTCTTTTAGTATTCATCTCAGCTTCCTCAGTCATAGATGATGCGTTTACATGTGAAATAAGATCCACATGCGTGTTAGGGTTCGAAACTTGCTGGGACAACAACTTTCCTTCGTTACTTGCCTTGCCTATCTGAGTTGACATGTCAGATAACCTACCCTACAATTCTTCGATTAAAGCGTTAGTCTTACCCTCATATTGTTGTTGTGATAAGATCAATTACTTCATCATCCCCTTTAGGGTGGGTCCCTGTGGATGAGGTAGTTGGCTCTGTGGTGCTACCAGTAAAAGTTGTCCCCTGGGCACAAAACTCTGGTAGTTCTTATTCCTGGTAGCATAGTTGAAGTTATGGTTTTTTTCCTTTCATCCATAAAAATTACTTTGCTACCTAAATTACCCTAATAGTGGTCTTAAAAACTGTCATGTTGTCTTTACCTCTATAGTATTGATAAATGATTATTAAGACTTATATATAACACTATTTTACTAGTATATTCAATGTAAATATCTTGAAATGAGCTATAATTGATGATTTTTATGTATTTTCAGGTATATAAAGTATGAAAGAGGCGAAGGATCGATTTCGGTATGAAACAAAGAGAAAATGTACAAAACCCTATTTGACGCCTTGGCTAATAAGCTCAACACCGTGGGAAATGACTACATAGCGTGGGCAAGGTGTAGAAAACAAAGAAGTGATGAAAAAAATGCAGCAATGGCAGCGCTATGGGAACATAGGGACGACGCTGGGGTGGAATACGTAGGGCGTTGAACATAGCGTGAAGGGAAAATGCACACAAAAAGGTCAAAACTGTGGCGGCGCTGTGGCTTTACATAGACAACACTTGATCACTTATGTGCAGTGCCAAGACATAGAAAATAGAAAGTTTAGAGTTCTACTTCTTTTGAAATTATCTATTAGGGTTTTTAATTGTTTTCGAAGTATTTTAGGGGTATAACTAGGTATTAGAACGTGGTAAACTCATCCATTATTATACATTACCACCAATTACTATAGTTTACTTTATTCTTCAATATTAAAAAGAGTTTTGGAGGAGAAGACATTGAAAACATATGTGGTTATTTAATATTGTTTTCTTTGGTTTAGTTGAGATTTTTTAATTCTATCTTTGATTACAATGAATACTATGGTGTGTATGTTTATTTCAATCTGTGTGAGAAGTTCATTAATCTTAGGGATTAATGGATCCTATTGTATGAATGCTATGATAAATTAGTTATGAATGTATTCTAAAGTTAAAAAGAGCAATAGTTAGAATTTCTATTGATTCTACACGTAATGTTATAAACATCCTCAACACGTGTTTGTTGATTAGAGGTTTTAGGAGTTACCATGGCTATTGGAACTCTTACGTCGGATATGGATGACACAACCGTAAAAAAATGTAACATATATAGATAGTTATTGATTAGGGAGGCACGGATAGTAAACTTAATTGGTTATGAATCTAAACATTTGGGATTTAAAGCAATGTTGAACTAACATTATTTACACCAATAGGTGGAGTTCTAGTTTGCATATTAAAATTTTTCTGTCACAACATTGGGTTGAAGTGGGTTCGAATGAAATCTATCCATTCTAATTTAGTATTGCACACACCTAACGAAGATAAAGGAAATGAGTTGAAAAGAGTAATTATTCATTACCTAGGTTAAGTTGTGAACTAAGATCTTTTTTATATAAGAGTACAAAGTTATTTACAATTTTTTGTTAGATTATAATAGTTTAGTTAAAAACCAATTAAAAGAAAGTCTTCTTAGCAATAGAGGAATTATGACTAAATATACTGAGTCAAATACACCTTTCCATGAGGACAATATCCGTAATCAACATTAGTTGATCCATTATTACTACAATTGAGACATCATACTTGCGGCCATGATCAAGTTTTTGGCGTTATTGCCAGGGATAGGTAGCCATTCTAGGTTAATTAGTTTACAATATTGTTAAGTTTTACTTTAAGTAATTTACTTTCAAGTTTATATAAAAATAAAAAATAGAAAATTTAAGCCTCAAGTTTGATGATCTATACTTGATTTTTTATGTTTTCTTTTTGTGGAGAATTAATGCATGCGTAATAAAGGAGAGAAGGACTTAGTATCTTACGACCTTAAGATTGACAAAACCAACAATGCAAAGCAAAAAAAAGGAATTAAGATGGCGGAGGATCAAACGTGAAACCAACAACAAGGCCTAAGGAATAACCAACCCGAAAGTGATTTGGTTGTGCAGGACAGAGTGTGAGGACAAAGATCCCATCATGACTACTTCAAGGCAGAAGCTCAAGAGACTTACAAAGAGTGATGATGTAGCATCCCCTATCCCAATTAAGGCGATACCTGGCCTGAAACATTAATTAAGCCCCTATACATTAGTCGGACTCAAAATTTAAGTAACAGTACAGTCATCCTTCATACATGTTAATCACAATTACAGTGTATCTTTTATCGAATACATAATTGAGAACGCATTGAAATTAAAATTTTTTCGATATAACATAAGATACAAAAAATTGGCATAAAAATCGATTGTAAAACCATCTCCCAACCTTGTTTACTACAAAATAGTTATTCAATACAATATATAAACATAAGAGAAAATCAATTCACTGTAGAGAAGACTATAAACTCATAATCTTCTCCGTTCCTGAATCAAAGTGCACGTCGACAACTTGAAATGTTAATTAAGGAATGAGCATTCCAACTTTCTCAATAAGTGATGCTCGTAGATGTATCAATTATTAACTAATATCAATGAATCAATGAATAGCGATATGAATCCAAAACATATTTATTTAGGCATTAAAATGATATAACAATAGATAACGGAATGCAAGTTCATAGGTCAATTGCAACTGTATTCGTGACTTGTATTTTTATTTCAAAATTGAGTTGTAAACTATGGTTACCCTGAATTACATTCTAAGAAAACTTACACGTTAGTCGGCGTGTAATTTCTGTGGTGTATCCAGGCGTAGTGTAGCTACCAACTCAATTAGGAAAGCAACAAGTGGGCACCTCAAGGTAATTGAAGGGAAAGTACTGGTAGCTAACCAATCATCTTCATTGTAACTTCAGTCTGATTCACTTGTCGTACATCTTTCCAGGTAATTTCTAAAATAAACCAGTTCAACTCAAAGTACATTGCCCCATTACTAGTCCATAATGTTATATGTACTAATTATACTAATTACGTTGTGTACTTGATAAAAATACGATACCCATTTACCTGTGCCAAGATTTTCTAAATTTTTACCCATATACATGACTCCCGAGATCTATAACCTTTCCTTGTTGATCAAAAACCAAAAATATATCAATTGCCATTGATTTGGATCCAATATTGTTTAATTAAAACTTAAATTCATCCTAATCGTATGCAGAAAGTATTTATCAAATTTTAAGCCGATGTGACCATTTTCATGTTTTTTGAAGTAGAAACCCTCGTATAATATCTCGCCCGAAAACTCGAATCCTTTATTTTCATAGAAACTCATCCATTTCTATTTATTTAATCAAAATATTATTTTTCAAGATTTTTCCTTATTTTTCTGGAATTATTCCCTTATTTTCTAGCATTTTTCTTTTTTTTCTATTATTTATATTTTTGTTGGTTCGGGTCGACCCTAATGAGTATGACTCGAGCCTAGCCCAGGGTAAGGGGTGCACTCGCACGCCCCGTGCATGTGCATCACCTTCCCTGGCTCGAAACCTGGGACGTTTTATCCCTAATTCGATTTCAATAAATTTTTTTTTATCAAAAGCACTCTTGAGGAGAGGAAATGACTCCATGTCATCTCCTTCCTAAAATCCAAGTTCTCTTCGAATCGTCCATCAACATCAAGCAACATCAAGAACCAACAACATCAACCAAAAAAAAACAACCACAACAGCCAACAATCTCAACTTCCTCATCTCCATCATCTCGGTCTCGAGATATCTCTCCACTTCTCTCTCTTCCATAATTGAAATGTCTATTTATTTGATTTTAATTTTTAACCGAGGAGGCGGTCTATTAAAGAAGATAACTAGGGTATTTTCTCAATATTCGGGTTGCACGAATCTTAAATCAGATCTAATGTTTCACATCTTATTTTGATCTTTTCTCGAGATACGTCTTACGTATCTCGAGGCCAATCATGTGGTTATCAACTTACCCATCCCTCTTGATTGACTTAAGTTTGGTTAAAATAAGTTTTTTTTAGATTCGTACGCATGAATCTCGAGGCCGATCCAAGGGTACATGAACTGAAATAATACTTTTATACCATATACCCATTAATTACTCCCGCGATTGAGTTGAATACATCTCGAGGCATCACAATGCTAACCACCCAATCGCTCAATTTATTTAATTCCTCAATTCTGTCTTGAGGCGAATTCAATGCATAAAGTTAATTTGATTTAAACTTTAGGATTTTTTTATATATTTATATATAGATAACTTTGCATTAAAGAGCCATAAATTCGCCACTTGCACCAACGGCCTCCTTCGGGCATGCACACTATTGTACGTCCCACACATGTCACCCTCATTTCTGCATGCCACTAAGCACCTACAAAAATTATTATTTATTTATTTATTTTCAATATACATTTATATATATAATTATATACAAATGTATATATATGCATATATATATATATATATTCTTGCGTTTATAATTTCGTCATGCGCACCAACAAGTATACTTGGGCGTGCACGCTACCCCACAACTCGTATGCATCACCCTTGACCTACACACAGTATTAGGCGTCCCATAATATATCATTTGTTCAAGTAAAGGCCAATTAATCCAATCAATTTTAGTAAATACTAATACACATCATACAAATGCCAAATAGCACGCAAATCCATACACACTAATCGAGAAAAGTTGAGCTTAACCACGAGCCTAACTTTAGTTAATTAGAAATCGAATTAATAATAATCACTTGCTTAAGGTAACGGGTCGTTCTAGTCTTCTCAATTTAAGACAATTTCATCCTTTGAAATTAAAGAAACGTACAAGGTTCCAATAGTTTCGTAGAGCAATGGAAATTGTTCTTCCACGTATAATTCCTATTCCTAAAATATCTTTTAATTTTCATGAAACTCCTTTTTTATTGTAATATGAATCCACAAAGCCCTTTCATTGATGAGACTTTCAAAAACACAATAAAATTGTCTTTTGAACTCTCCTATAATATATCATGCTTGACTTCCTAACATTTTTATTTTTACCAAGTTGTAGTTATATGTCACCCACTCTGCCATACCCTCTCTGTGTTGCTCTTTATTATTTCATTTTAATGCAAAAGTTGTACTCCAATCTTAGTTATGTACCTCACTATATACAAGATTGAGTATATCTAGCTTTATTATTCCGAAATGCTATCCCCCTAATTACATTTATTATCAAAGAGCTTACACAAAGGAATATATTTTTCTTTAATGGTTAAACAATATGATACACAAGTTCAAAATATTTATTCTTAAGAACAAGGATTAGTAGCTCAATTTCTTCGTCAACACAAAGAAAAAAATTTGTACTGAGATTGAGAATGGTTTTTAGTTATATCAATAACTTCTTCTACGGTTAGAAACAAGTCATGAATCCATGTTTAGGGAATCAAACACTGAAACACCATATCATCCCACATATTCATATACATATATCTTGCTCAATCCGTGAAAAGAATAGCATAACCTCACTGACAAGAATTCGCAGACTCGATCAATCTATGAACTAAAACTTCCATTATATTGTGTTGACCCTAAAGTCTAGTTAATTTCATTACATAACCACATGTTATGTTATCTGTCTACCATAAGATATAGACAAGAATTTACGTAACCCTTCAAGTTTTTGCTATCCAGTCTCAACCAACTCAATAACTCTCATATCTCTTATGAATTAACAACATATTTCATTACCTCAGACAATCCATAATCTTCTCGTATACCTCGATACGATATGCCATCATCTGTGTAATGAATATAAAGAGATCCAAGAGATCATCGAACTAATTCTTAACTAAAATTCTTTCTTGAACTGGTATTTTCATTTCAAAATCTAATGTGTCTAGCACAATTTCATTAGAGAATTTAATGTGAATATTAATCCTTGATAGCCAAATTGCGATGTATCAAGTAATTCCCATTAGACTTCTTAATCACCTTATCACCCAATTAATCAAACTTTTGGCTCAACTCAATCTTGACTTCAAAGAACATATTTGTAATTAATAATTCCAACAACTCAGTTGATTATGTGCCGACAAGATTTACAATTCATCATCCTAATCACACATCTATCTCAAGAGATAGTATTAAGAATTTCTTACTATAATTACACTTCATGTTCTTTTCTCTATTCAAAGTATTGGCCACATCAATTACATTGTGTGGGTGATTTCTTAGAGTAAATTTATTTTATTCATGAATTTAGGTTACTCACTGCACCTCTAATTTCTTTCACTCTGACAACTATACTTCTCAAACTCTCATATCTTGAAGATTTCCAAGTCCATTCCATAACTCATTGGTTTTCATACTTCTCATTTGTCTTATAGTATTTCCTCTAAGACTTTCTAATCTTAAGAATAACTAAAAGACTCTCCAAAATCTTTTCATATGGATATATTTATATTTTAAACTCTACAATGAATGAATGAACTTGCGCAACCTATTTAATCGAAAAGATTCACAAATAAATTGGGATCTACACCCATATCTTATAATTCAAAGTCTCATCTTTAGGATATATCATTGCAATTCATTTCATTCATTATTTGAAATGCATTATAAGTTTTTATTCTACACACGATGTTTTAAACTATTTTGTATGACTACCAAAACACTTATTTCACAATAGTTCTTCTCAACCTTCCTTAAACTATATAATAGTATAAACTAAAATCTCTTGCTTCATTGTGTCAACACGCAGCTACCCGAAATATAGTATTAGGTTAAACCTTTAACTTTTTCTATATTCCAGGTATGACCAAGTAATTATTGTAGTCCAATTACATTTCAACTTCCTTTCAAGGCATCTTTGCGTTATTTATAATTTATCTCAATTCCACTTTTAGGTTAATTGAACATACAACATAACGATACTACAAATCTTTGTATACATTGTTTGTATTATTCAATTATTCTCGGATAAAATTACTTTTCTCACTATGTGTTAAATATAGGAAAATTCTTTGATTGTCTCTACCTTAGTCGAGTCCATTGACTTGTAATTCACATTCATTACATATCCGTGTGATTTACATTTGAAGCTTACTATTTGCATTTGCAATATGTGATATAAACCAATTTATCGTCAGTGCTTACATAGCTCTGAGATAATGCTTATACATTTGCTAAGTCTTTAACCTTTTTATTTTATCATTGATAACTCAATGATAATCTTATTCCAACAAAGTTAAACAACTCTACATTTTCCATTTATGAACATAGCATAAGCTCTAGTGGTCTTTCATGGTTCCTATCATCATTACTATCATAATCAAGCTATTGCCTGACTTCATTTTCATATATTCCTAGCTCTAAACTAATTTTAATGAGTATCAAATCTCAACAAACTCTTGATAGCAACTAATTTCATGTAACAAATCCAAATGAGTTGTTGATTTTAGGTAATGAATATTCATCCTTGATTTTCTTAAAATCGACTCATCACTCGAGTTGAGTTCTAAAACTTATACAATTTCAATATTGTACAAAGTAAAATGGATCTAATCTATGGTAAGTGATAACTAATTTTTACAAAACATCATTCATAGATATTTAGAAATTTATGCATTTTTTATTAAAAGTAGCAGTTAGTACCATCCTATTGATATACAGCTTACCTATTCACTCCTAGTATCGTAAAGTATTCCTTAGATTTATTGGCAACTTATTCTCCCCAATTTAGACTATTCTAGTCTATAAGATCAGACTAGAACATCTAACTAACTCACAGCCATGTTCTTACAAATTTTTTGACTTCAAATTTTTATATGAAATCACCATGAAGTGATAGAAGTCCAACAGATAAGATAAAGCTGACTATCAATATAGATTTTTCATAATCCTTCAAATTTTGTCTCTTACTATCAATCTTCACTTTTGATGTGATTTTTCCATTAAGATCATTTTATTCGTGAGTGCGGTTAAACCACAACAATACTAATAAAATTTTTCTTATTTGAACTTTACCTTTAGTATGTGCTGTTACACCACAACTATACTGGCATACTTCTTCTCATTATTTCCATATGAACTAGTACCATACATGGAATCTTATACTTTATAATGACTTATGAGATATTATTAATTAGTTGTTATCTAACCTCAACTAAGTTTTTATCATCGTTTACCACTAATTTTCTCAATTAATGACCTTTAATCTCGTTTAACTAGTCTCGACACTAGTATATATTCACATAAAGTGAATCATTACCTTTGAGTTTCACTGAAGGTCATTTATTATTTTATTCACTTCTTAATGTCAATTCTCCTAATATATGTCTCAAAGTTTAGGTTAAATAGATCCTCTTACACTTACTACTATTAATCTACTAATATCAGTGAGAACAAAGGCCATTACAGACTGTACAATAGGAGAAAAGTTTACTTTTTGTCGTCATAATATTTATGATGTCTTTCCTTGTTTTAAACATCATTAGGATTTAGGTTTCTACAAACCCTAATCCTCAATAATTTCTCATTTTATTACTTTTCCACTATTTTTCTTTATTGTAATATCTATGAAATCTAGGTTTCTCAAGAACCCTCATCATCTATTCATTAGATTCCAAGATAAAGAAGGGAGATAAGACCTTCAAGATAACACATAGGAAAGACGTTACACGTATATATATCGCGTAGATATAATACATCACAATGGAAAACATTACTCAAGCTTTTATTTTTAGATGGACCATTGGTTGCTGCCCTGTGTATTGTCAAAATAATATATGGTGGAGCGCGCTCCACCTATTAGAGGAGCGTGCTCCTTTCATCAATGAGGATGAACTCAACTACTGAAGCGCACTCCGCTTACTGAAAGAGCGTGCTCTTATCCCAGAAAATAGCAGTATTGCTATATTTTGAATGTAATTTTTGGAAGACTTAAGAACTGAACTAAGGGTTCTAAATATATGGTATTAGATCGATATTGATGATAAATGATTTGTGATAGGTGTTAGATTCCCGAGAGAGTGTGAATGACCCGAAAAGTTAGGGAATTTGGAACAAAAACCTAAGCCGAGGTAAGTACGGATTCGCTTGTTTATCAATGTTGTCTGGTTATCTTAGTATATATATAGTTAATGTAGTTGATGAAATGAATAGGGGATTACGTACATTATGATGGTTCAATAAATGGAAAACAATGTGTAATTTGACCCATGAAAGTAATTCCTGATTTTGAGAATAGGTTTGTAGGAGATGGGTTACCTTCCTGGCCTATATATAACTCCTACACAATTCGATAGGTTGCGTGGATTAGATACTCACTATAGGGGTTTCGAATAAAACCATTGGGCATTAATGGATTGGCTAGAGCACGTCGGCCAATGTGTTGGTTTAGCAATCGCATTAATGGCGTCGGTAGGTAATCGACCCTAGTTTTATAAATAAGATGGGAATCATAGTGTAATAGTAATTGATGTTTGATTTGCATCTGTTATTTATTGAATTATATGCTTTACATATTCTAGTTACTTAACATTGGTGCACGTTGTTATTGCATAATGTTGTTGATTATTACATGGAATGTTGATGGGTTTGTGAATCCTTACTTACTGAGCAAGTTGGAGCACTCACCCAAAATCTAGCATTTTATGTTCACAACTTAGCGCTTAAGCGAAGAGAAATAAGAAGATTTAGGAGTCTATATATTATCTATGATTTAATGCGCCTTCTAGTACATATATACATTGTTTGATATATTTTGCTCTATATAAACAAGGTTGGGAGGTTTATAAACGAGGTTTTTGGGTTTTGATAAACTCTGTATTTCTGTATATTGTTTAAATATCAAAAAAGTTATAAATTATCTGCTATGTATAATTTTTATTATTTATTCGATATTGATATACAGGTTGAGTTTATAAAGTACTAATAGAGTGGTTGATGGCTCTAGTTAAGTCTGGCTGGTCCACCAAGGGTTAATTAGGATTTCAACACGAGTATCACCCTAATCGGGATGGGGGATGCTACAGCTTGGTATCAAAGCACACTTGAAAGCCTAACGTTTAACTTTTGAATATAAGTGGTAACTTTGATACAATTTGGTATAATGGGCAAGGCTCTTACCTTTATTTCACTTTCGGATTGTTTTCGAAGTGATAGTTCATTACTTAGTATCATAAGCCTAAATTTATTGAATTTGAGAGTTGTCTCAGTTAAGAATAAGATTAGAGTTTGATAAACAATTTTCATTACGCTTTGGGGGGAAAATGAAAATGAAAATGTTATTATACATTATTTTCTACACATATTGATATTTAATGTATAGATATGATTTCATTGACTTCTCTGAATGTTAACTAAAGATCTTATCACTCCCTTGACTTCAGAATCTAATAGCAGATCAAGGAGAGGGTTCATAAAGGCCCAAGCAATGGAAATCTAGAATTGACCAGCGAATGAGGGAACTTTTGGAGTCTCAAGTGAAACTTATGGTTATGTTGATGGCTCATATGGGACCAATAGTATAGCGGCCTGATGCGTAGACTACAACCAGTCTTGAGTTTAGCAGAGCTAAAGGAGGAGCGAAGACAGTAGCAGCTCTAGCCCAACTGGTATTACCACATATTTAGGTGCCAAAAATAGCTTCCAAAGTAATTGTAGATTCTAAGAAGGCTGCGTTTCACAAAATCCGCAAAGAATTCATGAAATACGACATTATACGATTCAATCACACAATGGAGGAAGGGGTAGCTGAGACTTAAATATTGGAGATGAAGCAACGATTCATTGCGATAGATGTTGAGAACCAGTTTATAGTTAAACTAGTGACAATTTTATTGAGAGATTCTGCATGGAAGCGGTTGAAATACCTTGAGAGAGGGGAATACTGTCACCCCTTGGCCATAGTTTAGAACTATATTCTATAAGCAGTATTTCTCAAACAGTCGGGAATTGAAAGAAGATCCAGTTTATCTAACTAAATTAGGGAGCCATGTATATACGGGAGTATTCGAGGAGGTTCACTAAGTTGAGTGAATTTGCTCCTGAGATGGTAGAGTTTGAGGAGAACAAAATAGACTTGTTCATTGGTGGGCTAAATTATGAGATTAGAGTTATGGTTTCTTTTCATCTTTGCACAAGCTATGCTCTCAGATTCAAGAGTGCAATGGAGGTGAAAGCAACCATTCTAGCCAGACCATTTGGAACTGTACTTACGCCACCACTAGTAATATAGTTCATTGGGAGTCAAAGAACACAAGAATTTACTTATTTTTGGCTAATGAAGAAGCAAAGGAGTATAGCTGGAGCGGCTACACAATCAGGGTATGTAGGGACAACATTTATTAGTGCACCAATTCGATTAGTTTTTTAGGCTTCATTAGCCAAACCACCTTTGCTACCACCTCAGTCTGGAAGTAAGGGTAAGGGAAGAGCACAATCATCACATAAATCGAGTTGATCAAAGTAGGTTTCTTATGCCAGTAGTTTTCCTCAGAGGGCTTCCACAATGTGATATAACTGCAGGCAGACATAGCATATTCACAGAGAGTGCTCTATGTCACCAGCCACATGCAACATCGCTTGCACGAACGCAGACTCGTAAAATGGCAAAGGAAAATCCAGAGTTTATCGGAGGCTTGTAGAAGGTATATTGAATATTTGTTGTCGAGATATGCATGTTTTGATTTATGTTAATTCTACAGTGTCCTTTATTAGTAGTGTAATAGTTGATGAATTAAATTGAAACCTGTTAGAGCCAGTACATTATTGATTTTAAGCACAACAATAGGTGGAAGGTTTATCCTAACCTGATATACGAGGGATGTATAGTCCAAATTAGAGAGAATGAACTCCCTATTAATCTGAGGGTAATAGAGCTACTGGAGTATGATGCACTACAAGGGATGGATTGGTTGTCAACATACCATGCTAATATCGATTGTTTACATAAGAGGGTAATCTTTAAGATCCCTAACTTTTCTGAAATTATAGTCTATAAAGGTTGTAATCCTTCACCACTTGCAACTCATGGAAGGTAAGCTACTCCTTGAGATTTAAAAGCTTTGGTAAGATTTGTCACATTAGAAGAGCCTAGATAGGAGCTTAAGGTTACTGAAATATTAGTGGTTTATTAATTTCCAGAAGTTTTTCCATTTGACTTTCCTAGACTTCTACTGCCAAGTGTCATTGACTTCATCATTGATCTTATTCCTCGTACTAAATCTAAATCTATTCCTCCTTACCGTATGGCACTGAAGGAATTACGTGAGTTGTAGACTCAGCTTGAAGAGTTGCTATAGAAGGGGTTTATCCATCCTAGTATCTCACCATATGGAGCATTCATTCTTATGTTTTGAAGAAAAAGGATGAACCCAACATATGTGCATCTATTATAAAAAAAACGTCATTGAGTGACTATCAGGAACAAATATCCATTGCCTAGGATTGATGATTTGTTTGATCAGTTGAATGTGCTAGACATTTCTTAAAGATTGATTTGAGGTCACGTAATCATCAACTGAGGATCAGAGATAAGGATATCTCGAACACATATTTTAGTACTCTTTATGTGCACTTTGAGTTTACAATGATGTCGTTTGAGCTCACTAATGCTCCTACTATGTTAATAGATTTGACGCATAAGGTGTTGAAGCCCTATCTTGACCAGTTTATCATTGTATTTATAGATAATATTTTGATCCATTCGAAGACTTAGGAAGAGCATTCACACCACCTTAAAGTTAAATTATACACTCTAAAAGTAATCAGTTGTATACCAAGTTTAGTTAGAGCAAGTTCATGTCTTTAGAACTCAAATTTCTTAAATAAGTGGTTAATGCTAAGGGTATATCTATTGATCTAGCAAAAGTTTAAGCAATCAAGAATTGGCCTACTCCTTCCACAATGTCAGTGGTCCAGATTTTTCTAGGGTTAGCAGGTTATTACAAACGGTTCATTAATGTATTTTCTCGTATTGTTCTGCCAATGGCTCAACTAAAGAAAAAGATGTTGACTTTGTTTGGTTAAATGAATGCATGGTTGCTTTCAAAGGTTTGAAGAATAGTCTGACTACGACACATCTTCTTACATTACCTGAGATGAAAATGGAATTGGTGATTTATACTGATGCTTCTGATTCAGGCCTGGGCTTTGTGCAGATGCAGGAAGGTAGGGTTATAGCTTATGCTTCAAGAAAACTCAAAGTTCATGAAAGAAATTATCCAGTTCATGATCTTGAGCTAGCCGTAGTTGTTTTTGCCTTGAATATTAGAAGGCACTACTTGTACGGTTAGAAATTTATAGTATTTTCACATCATAAGAGTCCGAAATGCTTGTTTACTCAGAGTGAATTAAATATGAGGCAGCATATCTCAAACTGGGCATCTGACTGGTTTAGATTACCTTAATCCATTAATAATCTAGCAGCCTTAATATCTCCATTAATAAACAATTTATATTAAGATTTTATTATCATCAATTACAAAACTTTATTAACAACAAAGGATTTTAAACTGAATCTTAAACCATAAAGTTCATTTAGATGATTTAAATAGTCCTCAAAATTTCATAAAAATTTTCAATAGTACCTCCTTTATTTCTAAGCCTACATCGAAAACCCCAACCTTCAAAAATCTTCAGGAAAACCTGATCACTTTTGGTGAAAATTTCGAAGGACTCACAATCCACTCACAACAATATATACTGCATCAGCAAAATTATATACTCATTCTAACTTGATTTAAAGTATCAAAATTCTTAAACTAGCATTACCTTAATTCAAAAGTTATTTCAATTCATCCTAAAAATGTTCCAGCCATTCCAAAGAAATCCTAATCACATTCGAACCCAAAAACCCATTTATACCAAGTAATATATTCAAAAACAATACATACAAAGAGAAAAGAACTAAGCAAGTCACATACAATCGGAAAGCTTTCCTTTTCCCTTGTTGCCACTTGAACCTATCATTATCCAATTATAAAAATTCGATAATGTCTGATAAATAAATCCCGCATAATCATGTACACCTGTAATAATTAAATGCATAATAATCCAACAGATTAAACAAAGAATATAATCCGAAGAATTTAAATACATCCATGAATCCCTCCTATTTTTTTATTCGATCATAATCAAATATCGTTCTCTAACAGTAAGAAGTAAACAATAATAATGACTCATGCGCGGAGAGAATAACCAAATGAGTTTCGTTCCTCGAGCCTATCAAAGTATCATCTGGTTCCCTATGATCTCATGATAATCACAAGATGCAATATATCAATGACTCTAGCTTCTCAAGTAAAATATAGTTCTACCTTGTACATAGTCAGGTGGACACTATAAGTTCTACCCTCTAATACACATCCAGGTTGCTTAATATGCCTTGTGCACACAGTTAGGTACTGTAATACAGTCAGGTAGACACTATAAGGAGACTCGTGACGCCTTATCCTCCCAAATCATGTATCCATATACAACAAAAATGCAACATCAATTATCAATGCAATTTATACAAAAATATATCATATAAAGTAAAGGTTACTATGGGATTTACTTGACCTTACAAATGCACTATCGTAATTCCCTTACGCTCTTAGTTTGTAAATTAGTAGCCAACTTCAGCGATTCCTGAACGAATCCTCTATAATTGCTAATTTGCTAACTAAATCAATGGAAATGTGCCTTTGTAGTTCACTTATTTGAGTAGCAATTGCTAGCTCAATCTTGATTCACCGTTGATTCACTGACAGTGAATCCTAGTTCATTTCCTAATTCGCTGACTCTTTTCTCCACTTCACTAGATTCTTTACTTTTCTTTCCTTTTTATTACATTTCTTCAAATAACCTTAATATAACCTAAAATCACAAAAATAAGAGGAAACCTAGTGTGATATAGGCTTTCACATCTAAATTCACCCTAAAATATACTATAAAACATTGTCTAATTATTGGCTTATGATAATCTTTCAGGAAAAATGTGTATTTCAATTGTTCTGCTATCCATTCTCTAATAGGAATTGGCCATCATCTCTTTTTTTTCTTCTTCTTCTTCTTCTTCTTCTTTTTTCGGTATTTTCTTTTTCTTTATACCCCTCCTAGGTATCTTTTCTGGTATACGTGTCTCTTTTTCATTACGACAAAATAAAGCATTAACTTGTGATTGATAGTAGTATTCAGAATAGCTGCTTTAATTTGATTACTTGGTCTATTAATTTGTAGGTTTGTCAAACTTAATTGATTTTTTGACTATTTAGTGGATGTATATGTGACGGCCCCAAATTCCCAATGCATTTGGGTACGCCCGGCCTAGACCCATGCAGGTCCCGAGTCAGTTTCTCAGCGAACTGGACGAGCCTAGTCAGCCTCAACTTATCAAAATTTTAAGGTTTTTAAGGTTTATGAAAGAGTTATTGCAGTTATAATACAGCGGAAGCAAAAATCATATTCTAGTCAAATAATGGGAAATAACTCAATCAAGGGAAATTAGGAATCTATATAAGTGTGGAAACCCCCAAGACAGTCATATCCAAGTCAACAAAATGAAATTATGGAAATCACCTCAAACCTAGTTCCCGGTTCCAAAACAACCATATATGTATATACCTAAACGTCATACAAAAAGGATAGGTACGAGCCTACATCTCGGTACCTCACGTCCAGCTGCTCACAAAAAGTCTCCTAGACACGGTCCCTTGTCCCTACTGCTCTCCGTCTTATCGCACCCACCGTCACAAACTAGACGGTGAGCAAGCGAGAGAAATTGAAAGTAAAGCCGAGAAGAATATAACAAGTAATTCATGAAACGACAAACAAGACAGTCTAAATATCATGCGATACTGAAATGCGGGAATATAAATAAGCAAGAATGCATGATAGACAGACCTGGAAATGATAGCAATCGAAACATGCGTGTTCTACGAGTCAAGAGAGGCAATAAGTAGTCCATATTCCACAACAATACCACAACAATCCACAACCATCCACAACAATCCAAGACATGGTATCACACAATCACTAGGGGTGGTCAAACACTCGTGCGCTCGAGTGCCCGCGTTTTATCCCTTCTAGTGCGGGCCGCATGTACCTTCGAGACGTACTTATGCCAAGAACACACATACAAGAACATAGAATGGAATGCCAATGATGGGATAATAACGAACACAAGAAAAGTGAAAATGAATCACATGATATCTTCTTAGCTGGCTTACTAACGTACAAATGCTTTTTAAGGCAAGTGTACTTACCTGAGATTATCGTAATCCACGTAAAACTCCCGCGACTCCTAACGCGTATCCTCAAGTTTCCCGTTACCTGACAAGGTCGGAAACTCGTGTTATTAGGTCGAGTCATTCACTAACACTTAGGTTTAAACTTATCATTATTTCCAATGTTTTGAATGGCTCGGACGGTCATACATTTTAATAAATAAAAGAAGACACTCTCTCTCGGGTTTTGAAGACAAACTACGTATTTGCTTCATCGCGAGTCATAGGCTCGGCTCAGTCGTATGCGGGTCACGTCATGGTCTCGCGGACCGGCAACATGATCACGACGTCATAGCCATTCATCGCCACGCGACGTTTGAATAGCAACTATATATTTTTTCGACTCGACGATGGCATCACACGAACTAATTCCAAAAGCCTTACGTACGTTTGTTTCGGACTTAGCCGAGGATTGCTAGACGTCAACTAATATTAAGTGAGACCTCGACAACCTTTAGTGATCGTGGTTCGACCGGTGAGGACCGCCGGCGATGGTGGTTTCCGCGAGCCTCCAACGTACACATCACATGAAAAATCGATTCCTTTGCACCTATAAAACTGTTTTTGGCCACTTTTAGGGTTGTGGGACCCACATACGAGTTTTGGTGGGGTCTCCGACACGTTCCGGTCCTGGTGGTCCGGCGGTGGCGCCGCCAGTGAGGACCTTTTCCGGCGAGAGGGTCAACACTTAGCAAAAACCTAGTTTGTTGTATGTATACAACAAGTACTTTGCATGGGCCATGCGGGGGGTGGTTCCGGGACGTTTTGGACTCCGGTGGGTCTCCGGAGGTCGCCCACGGCCGGTCCTCGTCACGGCAACCACACGCACACGTAATAAGTGTGACGAACAACAACCAAAACAAAGAGAAATGAAGAGAAACGTGAGCCGAGAGGGAGAGCAAACCGTGAGGAGAGGGAGAGTGGTCGAGTGCTCACGGGAGAGAGAGAGAGTGTGAGACCTCCGGCGACCTTCCTCTTCACCACGGGACCTCCGACGACGGCGTGGTCTCGGCCAATCGAATGGTGAGCAAACCTAGAGAGAGAGAGCCCGTGAGAGAAGTGAAACGCGAGAGAGAGAGAGAAAACCGAGGTGAGAGTGTTACCTCCGGTTGGCGGCTTCCTCCGGCGTCCCTGGTCCGGTCACCGGCGAGAGCGAGAGGCGGCGGTGAGTGAGGGAGAGAGACGCCGTGAGTGAGAAGTGAAACGCGAGAGAGAGAGAGGTTTGAAGCCGTGAGTGATGGGAGAGAGTTGACCGAGGTGAGTGGGAGAGAAGATAAATCGGGAGAGAGAGAGAGTGATGGGAGTGTGACGTGAGTGATGGGAGTGTGAGGTGTGAGTGATGGGAGTGGGTGGGGTGGTTGGTTTCTTTTGTTTGAAATTTCAAATCAATATGGTGGGGTGTGTCCTAGGTGTGCCTTGCCCACCCACAAGTCCCCAACCTTAACCCCCGGGTTCCGGACTCACCTTACCTCATCGACCCGTATTTTTCTCCGTTACGTGCACACTTTTACTTGTATTTCTTCCCCCGGCTACCTAGGCGAGAACTCACGCATAAACAAAAAGGAAATCGCTCGAGTGGCTCGTGACACGCATTTAATCCATAATGCTATTACACATATCAAAAATCGTAAAATTACCTCGGTGTCGACTCCCAAGGTTCGAAGTACCGTCCAGTATCGCGTGGCCGGGTCACGATCCTGACACGTGTCACATAAGTCGTGTTAGAAATCGAGAGATGTTACAGTCTCCCTCACTTATTAGAATTTCGACCCCGAAATTTACTAATAAGTAAACTAAACTTCGACTCACCGGAATCAAATAGATAGGGGAAGTGCTCTCGCATGTATGACTCTAGTTCCCAAGTTAACTCCTTGTCCCCGTGGAATTGCCATTTCACGAGAACGGAAGGGATTTCCTTGTTCCTCAATATCTTGACTTTACGGTCGACAATTTGAATTGGCTGTTCCTCGTACGTGGCATCGTCTTGCAATTCGATCGACTCAGTCCACGGTAGGTCGTCGCCCTCCGCCTGACTTATCTAGTCGAAGCATTGAAATGTGAAATACTGGGTGAACACCGACGAGCGCTGGCGGTAACTCTAACCGGTAAGCAACCTTACCGACCCTCTTCACAACTTCGAAGGGACCGATAAATCTAGGAGCAAGCTTCCCTTTGATTCCGAATCGTTTGTGACCCTTCAGAGGCGAGACTTTCGGGTATACATAGTCCCCACGTCGTATTGAAGCTCATCGTGATATGCGATCATAGTATTTCTTTTGCCGCTCTTGAGCACTCTTAAGCCTCGACGGATTTGCCGTACCTTCTCAGTGTGATCAACGACAGTCTCATGACCAACGGTCACAACATCCTCGGCTCGGCCAACCCAAGAAGAAGGTGATCTACAAGGCTCGCCATAGAGCGCCTCAAACGGTGCCATACCGATACTTGCCTCGATAAGCGTTGTTGTAAGCAAACTCGCACAAATGAAGATACTCTTCCCACGACCCGCCGTATTCCAAAACACACATCCGAGCATGTCTTCCAACACCTGTATCAACCTCTCGGGTGTCCGTCTGTCTACGTGGATGGAACGCCGTACTCAACTCTAGTCCGGTGCCGAATCGAGCTCGCATGCTCGCACAATAACGAAGTAAAGCTGCGCTCCTCGATCCGACACGATCGACAACGAACTCCGTGTAGTCGACAATCTCACGCTCGTAAAGAATGCTCGGTCTGTCAACTCGGTGTGTAGTGGATACGGGTATGAAATGAGCAGATTTCGTCAATCGATCTACAATTACCCGGATGCTATCATGGCCACGAGGAGATCGGGGCAAGCCATCGACAAAATCCATAGCAATGTGCTCCCACTTCCATTGAGGAATAGGTAAGAGGCCGCAATCCTCCAGTAGCCGTCGATGCTCGGCTTTCACACGCCGGCATATCTCGCACGCTCTAATGAATTCGACACATCGATTTCATCCCCTGGCCACCAAAAGAGACGTCGCATGTCAAGCATACATCTTGGTTCGACCGGATGCACAGAAAATCGAGAACGGTGAGCCTCCGGAGTATCTCGGTGCGTAAGTCGGCCGCCAATGGAATCCACAGTCACCCACGATACCTCAAACAAGAGTCCGTCGACCGACTCCAATCTGGATGTTACGACCGTCGGCCATCTTGCTTGAATTGTTGGTACGACTCATCGCCTTGTTGTCCCTCGAGAAAACGATCAAGTAGTGAAACGGTCCGCAACCTCATCGACCACAAATCGTATCCCTGGTAGTCCCCGCACGTCCGCCGAACTCCTCAACTCGGGCCGCCTCAAGAAGACCATACTCGTGAGTCATCGACATACGACCACCTCAAATCGGATCCCCTACGGCTCAAAGCATCGGCAACCACGTTAGCTTTCCCCGGATGATACTCTAACGAGAAATCATAGTCCTTCAAGAACTCTAGCCAACGTCTCTGTCTCGGGTTCGAGTTCTCTACGAGTGAATAAGTACTTCAAGCTCTTGTGGTCTGTGAATAACTCGAAACGTACGCCATACAAGTGGTGCCTCCATATTTTTAATGCGAACACTATTGCGACCAACTCTAAGTCGTGTGTCGGGTAGTTCCTCTCGTGCACTTTCAGCTGTCGAGATGCATAGGCGATAACTTTGCCATCTTGCATCAATACACAACCCAAGCCAACCTTCGACGCGTCAGTGTACACCACTAAGTCTTTCCCAGTCTCGGGCAATGCTAACACAGGCGCGGTAGTCAATTTCTGCTTCAAAGTGTTGAATGCATGTTCACACTCCTCATCCCAATCAAACTTTGCATTCTTCTTAGTCAATTTTGTCATCGGAGCAGCAATCTTGGAGAAGTCTTGCACAAATCGGCGATAGTATCCCGCTAATCCCAGAAAACTGCGAATTTGCGTAACGGTAGTCGGCGTAGGCCACTCAATCACTGCTCTAACCTTCTCTGGGTCAACAGCAACACCGGTAGCTCCAACAACATGCCCAAGAAATCGGACTTCCGACAACCAAAACTCGCACTTGCTGAACTTGGCAACACGATCGATGATCTCTCAAAGTCCGCAACCTTTGTTCGTAGATGCCCCTCGTGCTCCTCACGAGTCCTGGAATAGATGAGGATGTCGTCTATGAACACAATCACGAACCGATCAAGGTATTCCCTCATCACACGATGCATGAGATCCATGAACATTGCCGGTGCATTAGTCAAACCGAACGGCATGATCAGAAGCGAAAATGACCGTATCTCGTCTTTGAACGCCGTCTTTTCTCGATCTTCATCCCTAATCCCGAAGTGGTGATAGCTCGATCGCGAGATCTATTTTCGAGAACCACTGCGATCTCGTCAACCGATCAAACAAATCATCAATGCGCGGCAACGGATATTTGTTCTTCACTCGTAATTCGGTTCGGTGACGATAATCTATGCATAGCCTCAAACTTCCATCCTTCTTCTTCACAAATAGAAGCTGGTGCTCCCCAAGGCGACATACTCGGATCGATGAAGCCCGGCTCTAACAAGTCATCTAGCTGACTCCTCAACTCTTCAAGCTCTCGGGGTGCCATACGGTAGGGTGGTATCGAGATCGGCTTAGTCCCCGGAACAAGGTCAATAATAAAGTCAATCTCCCTCGGTGGTGGTAATCCTGGCAAATCCTCCGGAAACACATCTGGGAAGTTACACACAACTGGTACTTCTGAAAAGCAAATCTCCTGCTTCGCTCCAGTGCTCATGACGCTCGCAACAATCTCAATCTCGTCACTCGTGGCTTCCCTGCCTCTGGTGATAGGTAGTAGCGATGCCGTGCCCGAATCCGAGCTCCGAACCACCTTCTAACGGAATCGTGATTCTCTTCTCATAACAACTAATGTGAGCATGAAACGATCCCAGCCAATCCATGCCCAACAAAGCATCAAACTCCAAAAACTCGAGCACTCTCATATCCACTGGTAACTCATAACCCCCTATCTCTACCGAAATATCGAGGCACAACAAATTCGGGTAAATCTTATCTCCAGCGGTGCTGAGGATGAGGGGTTTACTAAGCCTAACAGGTTTCAAACCTAGTTTATCTACCATTCGACCAGCAATAAATGAGATAGTGGAACCTGAATCGAACATGGTGTGCATGAAAGTACCACAAATAGAAATCATACCCTCGACAAGGTTTCGGGATGCCCCCTGGTCAGGCTCAACAACTGCCTGAACGCGTTCTTTCTGAGGCTGATAATGTCGTGGCGGTACTTTTGGTGGTTGAGGGCACTCTCCCTCTGTATGTGACCGACCTTTCCGCACCTGTAACAGGTACGGGTATCCTGCGATCCTTGAGTCTGGCTCTGGCCTCGTCCTTGTGCGGATTTTGTGACTGAGTCTGACCGGGCCCCTGTGTCCTCCTCTGCTTGTCTCCTTGATCGGTACCCCTACTCTCAGTAGTCTGTCTCTGTGACTGCTGTCCTGATCGACTAGGCTGTGGTGGATGACTGGCAAAGCTAGGTACTGGCGGATTAGTATGGGTCGGACGAATAGTCGACTGTGCAACGGACCCTACGCTCTGAGTCCTGCGATCACGGAAATTCCACCTATTCTTCTTCCTCTTCTTGTCCTGATGATGCTCCTCCAATCGGGACTCTAGTCTGGCCGATCTAGTCTCCGTAGGATGAGTAAGTAGGTAACTCTCTCGAGCTAAACTCCGCTCGTATGCAATCTGTAAAGTCTCCATTTGTGTAGTGACTACGGAGAACCACCGATCGTAAGTAATAGACCCTCAGTGAAATAATACACTCGGTCAGTCTCGGTGTCGGCCGATCCTCCAGCATAAGGCAACAATGATGAGAATCTACCCATATACTCCATAACTGACTCATTAGCGCCCTGCCTCAACGCCATGAACTCATTCCTCTTTGCTCGAAGTACGATCGGTGGAAAGTATTTCGATTAAAGCGGGTCTTGAAGTCGATCCGGTCTTTCGGAACACCCACGGTAGTAATGATCGTCGTCCACCAATCATCGCCTCTCCATGTAACATCGACGAAGAGATAGTCGCTCGCATGTGGTCCTCCGTGGCGATGGTCGAGTGAATCTTCTCATGATTCTTCGAAACAACTCGCTTTGTCTTAACATCTCGTGCCGCCATAAAACTTCATGGGATCATGTCTCTTAAATTCCCTCCATTTGCTTCGCCTCGGCGAGTGGCTCCGGACTCTTCGATGGAGTCGTAATCGGAGTGACCTCTCGCATTAGTTCTTGGCGCAGTGGTGCCTCTGTCGCTCGAGCTATCACTTGTCACTAAAGGATGTGCCTCGCCTCGTTCTGCGTGTGCGGCGCAACAACAGCTCCCTCAGTCGCCTCTAACGGAGTCGGAGCCGTGGATGCCGCAAAGCAATCGGGGTCTCTCGCCTCGAGTAGTAGTATGTGGCAATGGTGTAGTCGGAGTCGATGGTGTAGCGGTAGGCTGGTACGAGTGTCTTCAACAGTCGTAACATTTCTGTAGCCTGCGAATCTGCGTCGCAACTCTCTGAGTCAAGGCATGCACATCGTCCGCACTGGCATATCGTGTGCCAGATGTGTCGCTATCGTCGCCCTGACCGGTCTGATCCGTCATCGTCGTCTGAATCAAGAAAACGAACTTCTCGAATCAGTCTATAGCTACCGTATACTACAATAATATACATAGCAATCATAATATGTATTAAAATAATTTGACTCGCCCAATTACTTCCCCGACTAAGTTTCTACGGGATCCTAGGGTTTCCACTTTTCGGTTTGACCGTTCCTAACTTCCGCTGGTTTCAATGGCTTGTGTTTTATGAATTTACAACATGAGTCAGGTCTATATAACCAAACCTGTAGGCTTTGATACCAACTGTGACGGCCCCAAATTCCCAATGCATTTGGGTACGCCGGCCTAGACCCGTGCGGGTCCCGAGTCGGTTTCTCGTGAACGGACGAGCCTAGTCAGCCTCAACTTATCAAAATTTTAAGGTTTTTAAGGTTTATGAAAGAGTTATTGCAGTTATAATACAGTGGAAGCAAAAATCATATTCTAGTCAAATAATGGGAAATAACTCAATCAAGGGAAATTAGGAATCTATATAAGTGTGGAAACCCCCAAGACACAGTCATATCCAAGTCAACAAAATGAAATTATGGAAATCACCTCAAACCTAGTTCCCGGTTCCAAAACAACCATATATGTATATACCTAAACGTCATACAAAAAGGATAGGTACGAGCCTACATCTCGGTACCTCACGTCCAGCTGCTCACAAAAAGTCTCCTAGACACGGTCCCTTGCCCCTACTGCTCTCCGTCTTATCTGCACCCACCGTCACAAACTAGACGGTGAGCAACTGAGAGAAATTGAAAGTAAAGCCAGAAGAATATAACAGTAATTCATGAAACGACAAACAAGACAGTCTAAATATCATGCGGTATTGAAATGCAGGAATATAAATAAGCAAGAATGCATGATAGACAGACTGGAAATGATAGCAATCGAAACATGCGTGTTCTACGAGTCAAGAGAGGCAATAAGTAGTCCATATTCCACAACAATACCACAACAATCCACAACCATCCACAACAATCCAGTACATGGTATCACACAATCACTAGGGGTGGTCAAACACTCGTGCGCTCGAGTGCCGCGTTTTATCCCTTCTAGTGCAGCCGCATGTACCTTCGAGACGTACTTATGCCAAGAACACACATACAAGAACATAGAATGGAATGCCAATGATGGGATAATAACGAACACAAGAAAAGTGAAAATGAATCACATGATATCTTCTTAGCGGCTTACTAACGTACAAATGCTTTTTAAGGCAAGTGTACTTACCGAGATTATCGTAATCCACGTAAAACTCCCGCGACTCCTAACGCGTATCCTCAAGTTTCCCGTTACCTGACAAGGTCGGAAACTCGTGTTATTAGGTCGAGTCATTCACTAACACTTAGGTTTAAACTTATCATTATTTCCAATGTTTTGAATGGCTCGGACGGTCATACATTTTAATAAATAAAAGAAGACACTCTCTCTCGGGTTTTGAAGACAAACTACGTATTTGCTTCATCGCGAGTCATAGGCTCGGCTCAGTCGTATGCGGGTCACGTCATGGTCTCGCGGACCGGCAACATGATCACGACGTCATAGCCATTCATCGCCACACGACGTTTGAATAGCAACTATATATTTTTTCGACTCGACGATGGCATCACACGAACTAATTCCAAAAGCCTTACGTACGTTTGTTTCGGACTTAGTCGAGGATTGCTAGACGTCAACTAATATTAAGTGAGACCTCGACAACCTTTAGTGATCGTGGTTCGACCGGTAGGACCGCCGGCGATGGTGGTTTCCGGCGAGCCTCCAACGTACACATCACATGAAAAATCGATTCCTTTGCACCTATAAAACTGTTTTTGGCCACTTTTAGGGTTGTGGGACCCACATACGAGTTTTGGTGGGGTCCCCGACACGTTCCGGTCCTGGTGGTCCGGCGGTGGCGCCGCCAGTGAGGACCTTTTCCGGCGAGAGGGTCAACACTTAGCAAAAACCGAGTTTGTTGTATGTATACAACAAGTACTTTGCATGGGCCATGCGGGGGGTGGTTCCGGGACGTTTTGGACTCCGGTGGGTCTCCGGAGGTCGCCCACGGCCGGTCCTCGTCACGGCAACCACACGCACACGTAATAAGTGTGACGAACAACAACCAAAACAAAGAGAAATGAAGAGAAACGTGAGCCGAGAGGGAGAGCAAACCGTGAGGAGAGGGAGAGTGGTCGAGTGCTCACGGGAGAGAGAGAGAGTGTGAGACCTCCGGCGACCTTCCTCTTCACCACGGGACCTCCGACGACGGCGTGGTCTCGGCCAACCGAATGGTGAGCAAACCTAGAGAGAGAGAGCCCGTGAGAGAAGTGAAACGCGAGAGAGAGAGAGAAAACCGAGGTGAGAGTGTTACCTCCTGTTGGCGGCTTCCTCCGGCGTCCCTGGTCCGGTCACCGGCGAGAGCAGAGGCGGCGGTGAGCTGAGGGAGAGAGAGGCCGTGAGTGAGAAGTGAAACGCGAGAGAGAGAGAGGTTTGAAGCCGTGAGTGATGGGAGAGAGTTGACCGATGTGAGTGGGAGAGAAGATAAATCGGGAGGAGAGAGAGAGTGATGGGAGTGTGACGTGAGTGATGGGAGTGTGAGGTGTGAGTGATGGGAGTGGGTGGGGTGGTTGGTTTCTTTTGTTTGAAATTTCAAATCAATATGGTGGGGTGTGTCCTAGGTGTGCCTTGCCCACCCACAAGTCCCCAACCTTAACCCCTGCGTTCCCGGACTCACCTTACCTCATCGACCCGTATTTTTCTCCGTTACGTGCACACTTTTACTGTATTTCCTCCCCCGGCTACCTAGGCGAGAACTCACGCATAACCAAAAAGGAAATCGCTCGAGTGGCTCGTGACACGCATTTAATCCATAATGCTATTACACAGATCAAAAATCGTAAAATTACCTCGGTGTCGACTCCCAAGGTTCGAAGTACCGTCCAGTATCGCGTGGCCGGGTCACGATCCTGACGCGTGTCACATAAGTCGTGTTAGAAATCGAGAGATGTTACAGTATAAGTTTTAAATTAATTTTGAGAAATTTGTGCAAAGTTTTAATGACTTTGAATTATAAGATTATGCAAGATTTGCAGTAAATTTGGTTGCATAAGTTGAGCAATATATTGAGATTTCAGAATTAATGCAGATTATATTTGTGCTCTTTGTTTATAAGTGATATAATTTTGATTTTGTAGACTATAACTAAGATTTGGATTTGGTTTTCTAGTATAGTAATTACTATTATAATATTAATTTTTGAGAGGACCAGAAAATTGATTTATAATTGCATTAACCTTTTCAGTATCATTTTCCTTTAAAGTAGGGAATGTATCCATAGGATGTTGGGTTTTAAGTTTGATACGCAGCGGAAAACTCAAAAAAAAAATTGAAAAGCCTCAACAGGATCGAAAATGAGTTCCTTTAAACTTGATCCATAAAAGTAAACCATACCTTAATTCATGATTTCCTTCTTTGATTGTTCGATCTCCAAGACATTCATGCACGCGTCTTTTATCAAAAATCCACACACGAACGGTGAACACAATTTGGAGTGCTAGCCAAAAAGAGACACAAAACAATTTTTTTTTCTTTCCCAAAATTTGGAGAAATTGAAATTTGCAAAATAAAATCTTATTTCGTTTTAGGGATTCAGCCTTTATTTATATATGTGAATAAACTTACTTAAAAAAAACTATTCATAATATAACTATTGTATTTAGACAATTCAAGCAAATTACACATACCCACCTATTAATAAGTTACCAAATAACAAATTGTACGGGCTTTATGTCATGAATCTTAACATATAAAAATCACTACTCTGGACCAATTGAAATTGCCCAAAGCCATTCTTTGTTTCTGACCCAATAGGTTCATGCCGTTGGCAGCGAAGCAAAATCATTTTGGTACACAAGTCATAAGCGGTGTCTAGCAAGGCATTATGATTACCCAAGTAGAAAGAATATCAAAATTGATAAAACCTAATGAATAACATATATAGTATCCTTTTGTCATGCGATATCCTTTGATTTGACATAAGGCATGGAAACTCACCCTTAAAGTTCAATCGTACTAGTCTCAATCTTTAGTTAGACTGAAAACATCTAAGTGAAATTAATCGTATTAATTCACTTAGACTTTGATATTTAATAGTCTAACATATCGAGGGATCCACTGGTATCTCTCTTTATACGAGACGGACAAATTCTATCTTGATTACACACTTTCAATTATTATTTAACATGGTAGCCAATCACAATCATTATAATCATTCGATTAACAATAATGTTTGATTGTGTCAAATAACCATGCTCCTAATATTGAAATCTATGGTAATCTCAAGTCGAAAGACTAAAGGATATAGCTATCATTAGTAACACCTATGACTTAATCCATGGGTTGTTCACATAGTTGGTCAGCCCAAGACCTTGTTCCCTAATAAGTACTCATGATTTTGATTCATATCCCTATACGTATGATCATCACATGACCATTAATCAAGATTCACACTTTTCTTAATTCATTATAGTTTCCATTATAATGACTGACTAGGGACATTTAGGATATTTCAACAAATACCCAAGGATTTTATTATATGGTAAACATGCAATCACTTATAATAAAATAACAAATGAAAATCTCTATTTTATTAACTAAAATTATAAGATAACAATGTTTATAGATTGACCTAGGTCATATTCCCCAACATCTCTCACTTGCACTGGGGCCAATCATTCATGTATCTAATACCTAATGATCTAACACGGCTTTCATGTTTCACTTATGGAAGAGCCTTCGTTAAAAGATTGCCAACATTATCTTCTATAGGAGCTCTACAAATCTTCACGTCTCCCCTCTCAATAACTTCTCAAGTGAGAAGAAAAGTCTAATTATATGTTTAGGTTGTTGGTGTGATCTTGGTTCCTTAGCCTATGCTATCACCCCGTTGTTGATACAATACAGGCAAACGAGGTTAGCTATACTAGGAGCCTCACTAAGTTAACAGATGAACTTTTAGATCAAAACTGCCTCCTTAGCTTCATCTAACGATGCACTATACTCAACTTCTATTATAGAATATGCTACAGTTTCTTACTTTGAGTTTTTCCAACTCAATATGCCTCCATTCAAAGTAAATACATAACTAGACTATGATCTGAAGTCATTTATGTCAGTTTGAAAAATAGCATCTGTGTAACCATTTACAACAAGCTCGTCTTTCAAACTTCCACATAACAAAAACACTTCTTTAGTCCTTTCTTAAGTAATTAAGAATGTTTTTTACTACTATCTAGTGACTCTCACTTGGATCAAACCGATATCTGCTTGTTATGCTCAAAGCATATGATACATTAGGTCGGGTGCATAACATGACATATATGATAGATCTAGTAGTCGATGCATATGGAATCGTATTCATGCACTCTCTCTCGTCATTAGTCTTCGAACATTGATTCTAGCTAAGACTTATACCATGAGACATTGGAAACGACCCTCTTTTAGATTCTTGCATACTGAACCTGTTTAGCACCATATCAATATAAGCACTATAACTTAAATTGATCATCTTTTTAGATCTATCACTATAGATCTTAATCTCAAGGATGTAGGTTGTATCTCCTAAGTCCTTCATTGAGAAACACTTCCCTAACCAAGACTTTACAGTCTGCAAGGTTTGGATGTCATTTCCAATGAGTAATATATCATCAACATACAGTACTAGGAAAATAACCATGCTCCCACTAACCTTCTTGTATACACAAGGCTCATCTCCATATTTAATTATACCAAATTCCTTTATTACTTCATCAAAACAAATATCCTAACTCTGAGAATCTTGCTTTAATCCATAAATAGATTTTTGAAGCTTGCACATCTTCCTAGAATTCTCGGGATGAACATACCCTTCAGGTTGTATCATGTACACGTCCTCTAGTATATTTTCACTTTGAAAAGTTATTTTGACATCCATTTGCCATATCTCATAGTCTAATTCTTTTAAGCAAGACTATATGAGAAAGAGTTTCATCATAATCAACAACTTGAGTCTATTTGAAACCTTTTACTACTAGTCATGCTTTATAAGTATGCACATTGCCATCCATGTCAATTTCCTCTTGAATGCCTGTTTACATCCAATGGTCTTACCACCTTAGATTAACTAGGTTCCAAAATTGGTTATCATATATGTATTACATCTCAAGATTCATGGCACTAAGCCATTTATCTACCTCATGGATTGACATAACCTCATGATAAGTAGTAGACTCATTTTGATCCATTAGCAATACCTCACTACTATCAGTAATAAAAAAACCAAATTTGTTGATCTCCCACTAGCAGTTGAGTATTTATTTATGGTTCTTGAACTTCTTTAAGACTTACTTTATTTTTATTTTTATCTTTTTAAATAAACCTTTTTCCATAAAGATACCATTCCGAGCAACCAACATTTTGTTCTCAGCGGGATTATAAAAGTAGTATCCTCTAATTTCTTTAAGATAACTCACAAATACACACTTGGTAGACTTGGTTGATAACTTTTTAAGATTTGTCATCGTGCAAAAACCTTACATCCCCAAATCTTGAACAAATGCAGAGTTGGTGTTTTCCCAAACTACATCTCATATGGTGTTTTATCAACCATTTTAAAAGGAACACGATTCACTATAAACACAATAGTTTATAAGGCATAACCCTAAAAAGAAATAGGAAGATATGCATGACTCTTCATAGATTGAATCATATCCAATAAAGTCCAATTTCTCTTTTTAGAAACACAATTCCATTATGGAGTTGCTAGAAGAGTTAACTGTGAGACAATCCTACAGTTTTTAAAATGATCATTAAACTTTTGGCTCAAATATTCACCAACTCGATTTGATCGAAGTGCTTTAATAGTTTTACCAAGTTGATTTTGCACTCTATTCTAAAATGCTTGAAACATCACAAAAGACTCACTTTTATGTTTCATGAGATACACGTAACCATATCTGTTGAAATCATTAGTGAAAGTAATGAAGTACTGATAACCACCTATAGTTATTGTGTTTATAGGACCTCATACATTAGTATGTATTAGACCCAATAAATTACTTGCCCTTTCACTGTGTCCAGTAAAGGGACTCTTTGTTATCTTGCCAGTAAACAAGATACACATGTTTCATATGATTCAAAATCGAATGTATCTAAAAGTCCATCTTAGTGAAGTTTAGAAACTTGTTTCTCATTTATGTGGCCAAGAAGACAATGCTAAAGGTAGGTTTGACTCAAATCATTTGACTTGAATCTCTTTGTATTTACGTTAAGAATCTGAGTAGCTATGGAATTTTTATGTTTAGAATATAAAGACCGTCACACAAATCAGCATTCGCATAGAAAATATCCTTAAGAGAAATGAAGAATTTATTATTGTAATAATGAAATTAAAACCATCCAAATCCAAACATTAAATTGAGATTATGTTTTTGCCTAAGGAAGGGACATAATAAGAATTATTTAAAACTAAAACAAAACCACTAGATAGAATTAACTCGTAGCATCATATAGCCAATTTAGCAACTTTACTCAATTTCCAACTCTTAGGATGACTTGTCCTTTCTTTAGCTTTCTACATTTTGCGAGACCCTACACATTAGTACAAATGTGCGATCCACATCCAGTATCCAACACTCAGGAATCACTAGTAGACAAATTAACTTCAACCATGTAAATACCTAAAGCAGTAGTCGCACTATTCTTCTTTTTCTTTAGATCTTCAAGATTGAGCTTGCATTTTTGGAACCAATGCCCAGGTGCGTGGCAAAAATGAAAATTTTCCTCTTTTTCATTTTTCTTTCTGGGACTGTGAAGTAAAAGCAACCTTAGGCTTAACTAGTTCCACAGGCTTTGTAACAATTACAACTGCCTTTGCTACTTTAGCCATGCCGATAGTCGTTTTCTCAAAGGTTTTTTTCTGAACCACCAACATATTAGCAATAAGTTTCTTGACATTCTGCTCAGTAGTTTTAAGCATCAAATGCAACTCTGAGATAAACCTCTCCATACTATTCATGTTATAGTTCATCACAAATTGTGAATAATTATCAGACAATGAATTTAGGATCAAATTCACAGCCAACTCTTGGCTTAAGGGAAATCCAAGTCTGTCAATGCAACCCTTCATTTTTAGAACATGAAGACTAACTGATGCACCATCAGCCATTTTGTAAGAATGAAGGTTCTTAAATGTCTCAAACCTTTCCTCCCCAACCTGTTGTTGTAACATTTCCTTCAGTATCGTAGCCATGTTGTAAGCTACCATGTGTTTATCTTTCTAAAGTCTAGGAACCATGGTTGCCAACATAATGCATGTACCATCAGTTCAGTCATTGACATGCTTAGTATGTTCATCCTTCATGGATCTGAAAACATTGGCTGGTGGTTCCTCAAGAATAGGATCATCAATGACATACAACTTTCGTTCATGCTTAAGAACAACTCTCAAGTTTCTGAACAAGCCAAAAAATTTTGTCCCAAACAACTTATCCTTCTCAAGGATAAATCGCACTGACAATGGATTAGTATGGTTTAAAGAGGCCATAGATCTACACCAAAGATTACGCAAAAGTTCATTTTAGTATAAAGGAATATACTCTCACTAAATTAACAACCCTCGTAAAAATGTTATGTTAATTTAAGGGGCTAAAATTCATGTTTCACCTAATTCAAAAATAGCTAAGACACGACACTTTGAATTAGATTATTTAAGTAGGTACCAAGTACCAGTTACATTATATGTAGTTTTTAGGTATTTTTATTAGATTAGGACATATTATCTCTTAGCGTGTTTTATCGCATCTTATGCCTAAAGCTCAAAATGTTTTGATAGCTTTATCAAGTCTAACCATTTCAAAAAATAGAGTAACAGTTACTTAACTTGCCTCACCGAGATAACAAAATACACTTTGCAGAAAATTGAAAATTGAAAATTGAAAATCACCTAAAATTCCTCATAATTTTTGCCAATCTAATTGACAAAAATTAACCCTTATTTTAATTCTAAAAAACATTCATTAAAACATTTTTAATTAACTCGGGTCCACCTCTAACTTAATATATTATCTTAATCCAATTAGAATTTAAGATACTTTGAATCCTTATCCATTAGGAACTCGTTATACATCTCATATATCTTATAGGATTCGTAATTCATATCCAATTACAAGTTTATCTGCTATCTAATTGCAATATACTAACAGATAACCACAATGAGATATATGATTAAAACTTATTTTGATTCTTATTCATACAAAACAAGCAATTGAATCAAGAAATGAAATATTAATCATGCATTCAACACCATAATTATATTAAATTAATCATGTTAACATAATCATGATTTCTATCATGGAGACTCATAATTATTGAACAAAAACGATACATGTATTCAACACCAAAATCACATTAGCATAAACATGACTTCTACCATTAACATACAAAATGTGCATCATTCAATATTAAAAAACATGTGTTAATCAAAATATTCTAAACATAAATACTATAATTGAATCAAACCATGCGTATGTATCAATATACATGAATTTACATGCTTTAAAACCAATTCTTGATAAAAATTATCACAAAACCTATATACATCATATATGCATTAATCAAGATCATGTTTTTCACACATATATCATATGTACATTAGAGAAAGCATGTAAACATTTAATAGAACCAAGCCTAATGCTCTGATACCACTATTGAGTTTTGGGGTTCATACTAAGCGAAAATTTGAAAATAATTTTTGAAAAACCCCAATAGGATCTAAAATAAGTTCTATTATACTTAATCTACTAAAGTAAACCATACCTTAATTCGTGATTTCCTTATTTGTTTGTTCGATCTCCAAGACGTTCTAGTGCAAGTCCTCTATCGAAAATCCATACACGAACGGTAACAAAAAATCTGGAGTGCTAGACCCAAGAGAGATAAAAAAAACATTTTTTCTTTCTCTACCAAAATCCGAAAAACTTGAAATTTGCAAAAATAAAATCTTCTTTTGGTTTAGGGTTTCAACCTCTATTTATATGTGTAGATAAACGTACTTAAAAAAACATATTCATAATACAACTATTGTATTTAGGCAATTCAAGCAAATTACACATACACCTCTATTAATAACTTATCCATAAAAAATTGTAAAGGCTTTTATGTCATGAGTTTTATCATATAAAAATTATTACTTTGGACCCATTGAAATTGCGCAAAGTCATTCTTTGTGTGTGACCCAATGGTCCAAGTGACATTAGAAGTAAACAAAAATCATTTTGGTACACAAGTTATAAACACTCTGAAGGAAGGCATTATGTGTAATGACCCGTTACCTTAAGTTGGTGATTAGCACTAATCCAAATCCTAATTAATCTCAGTTAGTCTCGTGATTAAGTTCAGCGTACTTTGATTAGCATGTGCGTGCGTTTGCATGATGTATGGTGTTTGTTTGAATTGTTAAATCAATTTATATATAGGTTGTTGTATAATGAGGAAGCTATACACAAGCCTATAAAATGGAAAATACTCAATAAACAATGGTTTACCTGACACTAAGTGCGACAAGGGAGTCATGGCACGAATGTGCACGTTCAAGCTCACTTGTAGGCATGTCCGGTGAGTTTATTAGTGAATAATATGCGATATATATTTATATGTTTTTGAATATATAAATATACATTGGAAAATAGATGAATATTAGAAATATATGAATTATCACATCGAATGAAGCGTAAGTGCTTGATGTGTCAACTTTTGTCTCACTTTAAGGAATGTCACTTTAACGCATCAACCACCCAATCGGTGTCGAGATAGCACTACGCGTATCTCGAGGAAAATTATATCTAAAAATAAAAAATCATTCTTATCCTCAATTCATTCGAACAGTTGAGAAGAAAGATCGAAGGTTTGAGTTCAATTTTGGATCGAAGGGGACGATTCGGGAAGCCAAATTCAATCAAGTTGAGGCACTTAAATAGAATAGAAACTAGTGATCATCATTTTGGCAAGTTTGATTTTCAAGTTTTTTGAAGTTCAATTCGGTGGTGATGATCAAAATTTGTTGAATTGAGGTTGTTGATTTGAATGGGTTTAGAACCTCATTAGAGGTCCTCCCGGATTGATTGGGAGTGTAATTATTGAGTTTGGATGTGATTTTGATCGAATTTGATCAGAAGAGGTACGTTGTTGTTGTGGGTCCGATGCGCATAGCGTGCTAGGCTTTGGCCATAGCTCGCTATGCATATTTGGAGGATGAACGGACATGCAAGTAGCATGTTATCCATGTCGGGTAGCGTGCTACCCACTCCTTGATCTGTGTAGAACTGATTTGGAGTTGGTTGGTTTGTCAAGATACTTAAGGGCTGGTTGGTCTAAGGGTTATAAATGTAGTATAATGAACCCATATTGATCCTAAATGATTGGTGATAGGTTGAGGAACACCGAGGAAGAGTGAGATGATTGAAAAGTTAGGGAGTTTGAGAAACAGAGACTTAGACCGAGGTAAGTATAGATTCGCCTATTTATCAATATTAAGTGGCTATTTAGTATATATAGCTTATATAGTTATTAGAATGAAATGGGGGTTTATGTACATGCTATAACTCATGGTTTAGAGAATAGGTTTATAGGAAATGGTTCCCTTCCCGACCTATATATAACGCATGCTCAATTCAATGGGTTGTATGGATTACATACACTTTATATGGTTTGGGATAGAGCCACTGGGCATTAATGCATGGGCTTGAGAGCATATCGGCCAATATGTTGGTCTAGCAATCGTATTAATGGCATCGGTGGGTAATCGGACCTAGTTTTATAAAATAAATAGGAAGTACAGTGTAATAGGCCAAACTACTTGCTTTGCATCTGATTATGTATTGAATATATATGTTTTCCATATTCTTGTTAGATATCATTGGTGCATGTTGTTATCGTATGGTATCCTTGAATATTATATGAATGTTGATGATTAGTGGGAATCCTTACTTACTGAGGAAGATGGAGCACTTGCCCCAATTAACATTACAGGTAGATCCTACAAGTGCTATGACTACGGGACAAAAAAGTTATAGGAAGTAAATTTCAGTTTGTTATATAACCAAGGTTTATTCTAGTTTGTTTTAAATATTGTATATCTTATTTTGGTTATTGAAAAAGTTTTAAATTTTCACTGAATATATTAATTGTTTTACTTCGATAGTCAACATACAGTAGTGCTTATCGGGTAAAGGTGGTAAGGCTACTGGCTCTAGTTAAGTCTGGTAAGGGTGATTTAGGCTTAATTAGGGTTTCAAGCCTGGTATTTCCCTAATCAAGTTAGGGGATGCTACATTATCACTACCCAAGTAGCATGAATATCAAAATCGATACAACTTAATGATTAACATATATCATATCCTTTTGTCGTGCGATATCCTTTGATTAAACATAAGACATGGAAAGTCTTAGGTACACTGAAAACATCCAAGTGACATTAATCATATCAATTCACTTGGACTTTTCCATTTAACAGTCTAACATAGCGAGAGAGACACTAATATCTCTTTCTATACGAGAAGGACAAATTGTATTTTGATTACATAACTTCACATATTATTCACGTGGTAACTAATCACAATCTTTATAATTATCCGGTTTAAGACAACGCTTGATTTTGTCAAATTACAATGGTCCTCATATTGAAGTTTATGATAATTTCAAGTCGAAGGACTAAAGTATATAGCTATTATAAGTAACACCTAGGACTTACTGTTGGGTTTTTGGGTACATACGCAACGAAAAAATCAAAATTTTTGAAAAACCACAACAGGATCAAAAATAAGTTCCATTAAACTCGATCTACAAAAGTAAACAATACCTTAATCTGTGATTTTCTTCTCTGATTGATCGACCTACAAGTCATTTAAGCTCAAATTCTCTATCGAAATTCCATACTTGAACGATGGCAACAATTTAAACTAATAGCCCCTAGAGAGACAGAAAACAATTTTTCTTCATCTCCCAAAATTAAGAGAACTCAAAATTTACAAAAACAAAAATCTTATTTTGTTCTAGGTATTCAACCACTATTTATATGTGTAGTAAGCCCTCAGTTAAAATCTTATTCATAATACATTTATTGTATTTAGGCAGTGTTAGAAAATTACATATACGCCCTTATTAATAAGTTATTATATAACAAATTGTAAAGGTTTTTATGTCATAAATCTTATCATATAAAATTCATTACTCTAGACCAGTTGTGCAAATTCATTCTTTGTGTGCAACCTAATAGGTTCATGTGACGTTGGTAATGGACAAAAATTATTTTGGTACACAAATCATAAGCGGTCTCTAACAAGGCATTATGACTACCTAAGTAGCATGAATATAAAAATTGATACAACCTATTGAATAATATATATCTTATCCTTTTGTCGTGCGATATCCTTTGATAAAACATAAGGCATCGAAAGTCGCCCTTAATGTTCAATCGTACTAGCCTCGATCTTCAGGTAGACTGAAAACATCCAAATAACATTGATTATATCAATTCACTTGGATTTGGCCATTTAATAGTCTAACATATCGAGGGATCCACTAATGTCTCTCTTTATATGAGAGGGACAAATTCTATCTTGATTAAATCCCTTGAAATATTATTGACATGGTAACCAATCACAATCTTTATAATCGTCTGGTTAAAGACAACGTTTGATTATGTTATATTACCATACTCCTAATATTAAAGTCTATGGGAGTCTCAAGTCAAGGACTAATGATATATCTATCATGAGTATTATCTAGGACTCAATCTATGTGGTATTCTCGTAGAGGATCAATCCAATACCTTGTTCCCATAAAAAGTACTTATGATCTCGATTCGTATCCTTATATGCATGATCATCACATGACCATCAATCAAGATTCACACTAGCATTAATTCATTATAGTTCCTAGTACAATGATCGACTAGGGACATTTAGGATATTTCAACAAATACTCGTGGATCTTACGATAAGGTACTCATGCAATCACTTATAATAAAATAGCAAATGAAAACCTCAAGTTGATTAACTAAAATTATAAAATAAACAATGTTTGTATATGGACCTAGGGTATATGCCCCAACACTTAATTCATGCTTTGTTCTCATAGTAGGTCGATCCATTAACTTATTCCCTAACAAGTACTCATGATCTCGATTCGTATCCTTATACAAATTATCATTACATGACCATCAATCAACATTTACACTAGTCTTAATTCATTGTAGTTTTCAATGTAATGAGCGACTAGGGGCATTTACGATATTTCAAAAAATACCTATAGATCTTATTATAAAGTAAACATGAAATTACTTATATTAAAACAGCAAACAAAAACCTCTATTTTATTAACTAAAATTATAAGATAAACAATGTTTGTAGATTGACCTAGTACACATTCCCCAACATAAGATTGTAACTTCATTACAAAAACCACATGCTTTTACTTCGTTTGATCTATTTTTTATTAGCAACTTAACCAAGCTAGATAACTCATCAACTTTTTCGTCAAATTTATTTCTTCTTTTACTAATAAATTCATAAAGTCTCTTCCTTAATGTCTCATTCTTTTTATCATCTTTCATCTTTGCAACTGTAATTTGTCTCCTATAGTTACTAATCTTTCTTGCAGACACGTATTGATCTGGGAAAACCTCTAGGGTTTAAGCCCATGTAGTAATTGAATCACAAGGAAGATAAAAACAACTAATCTTGTGCTTCATCTTTTAGTGTGAATGGAAAAGCCTTAAGTCTGACTTTTTCTAAACTATTGTCTTTAGGTTTCATCCCATGGACTTTATGTTGGTATTTCCTTATAAATAAATGGGGATCTTCATTATCTTTACAATATAAGTTAGGTAAGCCACTAATGAATCCTGATCTTAGTTCAAATTTTGGAAATCCTTTAGGATAGGCAATACACATTGACTTGTAAGCTATGACATTTTGATTAGCTTGCCTAAAAGTAAGTTCTTAGTATCATTATTATTTATGGCTTCCATTGTGGTAGCTGGGTGTTCCCTATATTGTTCTTGTTTTAAATAACTATTAAAAGTCCTATCTACCTCAGGATCGAATGAATGTAAGGATCCTGTGAAATTAGAAAGACGCATTGTGTAGACCATACAATGTCTAAAACTACAAAGAAATAATATAAAAATACCTACCAACGACGCCAAAAATTGACACATGTCAGCCGTGTACGATAAGTTTCCTATATATCGTTATTATTTGTAGTAGTAATAAGTGTGAACTTCTCCAAAGGAATTTTGCAAATTTCCTAATAAAAAAGGGTTTTCCAAGAGTTTTTGTTATTCTACTTTAATTTAATTAAAACGAGATTTAAAATTATCTAATCAACCTATGGCAATCGATTAAACTAACTTAAACTAATACAATCCAAAATCACTAATAATAAATATATTAAATTTAATTCAAATCAAATGAATATAAAACAAAACTCTAAACAAATATCCAGAACAATGAAACATAAATTCATTTTGAATTCGAACATATTAATTAAAGTATAGTAATAATCATACTATCATCATATTTTGAAATATTCTTAAATAATTAAATCAAAATCATAAGTAAGATTGATAGCCTTTATCAAGCCACCAATTCTTCTTATATCAATGGAAAAGCTATATTCAAATTTTATTATAATTAATCCTTCACAAGCTCAAAGATGATTAATAGAAATAAAACAATATTATGTTCTATAAAAACTTCTTGCTACTAAGCCAATATTATCGGAATTAATCGTATCAATATCAAACTTAGAACATAATTCACCTTAGACATCTAAATAGTAAAAGTCCTTTTAAATTAGTATTAGTTAATACTTTATAATAGATTTAGAACATAAATATCACAATACACATTCCATACTATACATGCAATACAAAGTTTCTTGATTGTAATACGCAAAAACAAATCTATTAAAATCATGAATTGACATATACGATTAAATTTAAAGCAATATAGACACATTCTTTTTTATAATGACATTATTGCAAAATGGTTTAAGTTCATGTTTGGACTTTGTTTAGATTAATAAACTACTCACACATATTCAAAATAAACATTGCAATAAAATAAATAAAAGACATTAATAAAAACCTCTTATTGAATATTTGAATCTCTAACGAGTCTTCAAAAGCAAGAATAATAAAGTAAATTTAAAACTAATTAATGGCTTCAAGAGTAATTAAGGACCACTTAAACTAATCAAGAGCAATTAGTTTTGAAGCCTAGGGTTGATATATATAGTAATATAAGTAGTACATATCCCAATCAAAGAGAGATTCCAAGTTTTAATCCAATATTCTTGTAGTCGACTTCAGCGATTCATGATCGAATTGTTTATCTTTGTTGATTCGCTGTGAAAAATTGATAGAAATGTGTCTCTGTGGTTCGTCAATTTAGGTAGCGAAACCTAGTATATTCCTGATTCATTGATGATTCGTTGGCAGTGAATCCTAGTTAATTTTTTGTTTGCTATTGATTCGCTAGCTCTTTTCTCTACTTGACTGAATTATATACTTTTCTTCCCTTTTCTTTCATTTCTTCACATAACCTTAATATAACTTGAAATCACAAAAATAAGAGAAAACTAGTAGCATTTTATATCTAAAATCACCCTAAAATATACTATAAAACACTCTCTAATCATTAACTTATTACTTCGCAGGGTATATTATGTTATCTTGGTGAGGCAAGCCGGGTAACAGTTAATATATTGCTTGAAATGGTAAGACTTAATGAAGCTATCAAAACGGTTTTGGGCTTTAGGTATAATATGAGATAAAACATGCTAAGACATAAGATGTCGCAATCCCATAAAAACAACTAAAAGTTGCATATGATGTAATTGGTAATAGGTACCTACCTAAATAACCTAGTTTAAGGTGCCATGCCTTAGCTAACTTGAAATTAGTTGAAATATAGATTTTAGTTCCTTAAATTAACACTATTTTTTAGGAGGGTTGTTGATTAAGTGGGAGTGTATTCCTCTATACTAAAATGAACTTTACATAATCTTTGTTTTAGATTTATGGCCTCTTAAAATCACACCAGTCCCTTGTCACTGCAATCCATCCTTGAGAATGATAAGTTGTCTAGGACAACCATTCTTGACTAGTTCAAAAACTTGAGAATTGTTCTTAAGCATGAACGCAAGTTGTATATCCTTCATTATCATATTCTAAAGGAACCACGAGCCAATGTCTTGAAAGCCGTGAAGGATGTACATAGTAAGCATGTCAATGACTCAATTGATATTGCATGCATTATGTTGACTGCCATGATTCCTGAATTTTAGAAAGACATGGAACATATGGAAGCCTACGACATAGTTGCAATGCTGATGGAAATGTTCCAACAGCTAGTAAGATAAAAAAGGTTCACAACGGTAAAAAACATGCATTCTTGCAAGATGGTTGAGGGTTGCGTTAGTTAGTCCTCACGTTATGAAGATGAAGGGTTATAATGACCATCTTCACAGACTTAGATTTCCTATTAGCCAAGAATTGGATACGAATTTGATCTTAAATACATTGATAGATAGTTACTCGCAATTTTTGATGAACTATAATATGAATAACAAAGTGAAGTCCTTCTCAAAGTTGCATTTGATGCTCAAGACTGAGAAAAATTTCAAGAAGTTGTATACCAATGTGTTGATGTTTCAGAAAAGAAAGGCTGTGAAGAAGAAGGGCGAATGCAAAGATAAAGTTGACAAGGCTCGTGTGCCTGTCATAAAGCCCGTGGAACAAGTCAAGCCTAAAGTTGCTCATGCTTAACATCCATAGAAGGAAAAGGAGAAGGAAGGAAATTGCCATTTGTGTCATGCACCTAGTCATTGGTTCATTAATTTTGATTTCTATTTGGAAGATCTAAAGAAAAAGAAGGGTAGTACAACAACTGCTTTAAGTATTTACATTATTGAATGTAACATATCTACTAGTAATTCCTAAGCATTAGATACCAGTTGCGGATCTCACATTTGTATTAATGCAGGGACTCACAAGAAGTAGAAAGCTAAAGAAAGGAGAAGTTATCATGCGAGTTAGAAATAGAGCAAAGGTTGTTGCATTAGTTGTAGGATGCTATAAGTTAACTTTATCTAGTGGACTTGTTTTAGTTTTAACTAGTTTTTATTATGTCTCAGCCTTGAGGAAAAACATCATTTCAATTTCATGTCTAGATTTAAATGGTTTTTCTTTTATTATTTTGAATAATAATTGCTCCATATCTCATAAAGGCATTTTCTATGCAAATGTTGATTTGTGTGATAGTTTTTATATTTTAAACATGAAAGAGTCCATAGATACTCCTATTTTTAACATAAATAGAAAGAGATTCAAGTCAAATTATTTGAATCAAATCTACTTTTAACATTGTCATCTTGACCATATCAGCAAGATACACATTTCTAAACTCCAAAATGATAGACTTTTAGATTCATTTGATTAAGGATCTCATGAAACATCTGTATCTGGCTTATTTGGCAAAATGACTAAGAATCCCTTTACTAGACACAATTAAGAACAAGTTATTTATTGGGTCTAATACATACTGATGTATGCAGTCCTATAAACACAATGGCTAGAGGAGGTTATCAGTACTTTACATTTACAAATGATTTCAGCCGATATAGTTACGTATATCTCATGAAACATAAAGCTGAATCATTTGAAATGTTTCAAACAATTCAAAATGAAGTGCAAAATCAACTTGGCAAAACCATAAAAGCACTTCGATCAGATCGAGTTGGTGAATATTAGAGCCGAGAGTTAAATGATCATCTTATAAATTATGGAATTATCTCATAGTTAACTCCACCAGTAATACGATAATATAATGGTGTTTTTGATAGGAGAAATTGGACTTTATTAGATAGGGTTTATCTATGATGAGTCATGCAGATCTTCTCATTTCCTTTTGGAGCTATGCCTCATAAGCTATTGCGTTTACATTGAATCATGTCTTTTCTAAAGTGATTAATAAAATACCATATGAGATAAAGTTTGGGAAGAGACTTATTTTGCCTTTTCTAAAGATTTGGGCAATAAGGTACTGGTACGATGAAAAATCTCAAAAAAAAAACTAGCTACCAAATCTATCAAGTGTCTTTTGTTGGTAATCCTAAGGAAACTAGAGGATACTACTTTTATAATCCTACTGACAACAAAGTATTTGTTGCTTGGAATGGCGTCTTTATTGAAAAAGAGTTTATTTCAAAAATTACAAATGGGAATAAAATAATTCTTGAAGAAGTTCAAGAACCACAAATAAATACTAAACCGCTAATGGGTTATCAACAAAGTTCTGAACTAGTTGAGCCTCTACATGTGTCACAAAGCCCGCGTAGATCTAATAGGTTAAGACATGAACCTGAGATATATGGGTTTCTCATTACTAATAGTAGTAATGACCCTACTTCTTATCAAGAGACCATGCCCGATCTTAAGTCATATAAATGACTTAGTGCCGTGAACTCTAAAATGCAACCTATGTAGGGTAACCGAGTATGGAACCTGGTTGATTTACCTGAAAGCTGTAAGACCATTAGATATAAATTAGTTTTCAAGAAGAAAATTGACATGGATGGCAAAGTGCTTACTTATAAAGCAAAGCTAGTAGTAAAAGGCTTCAAACAGACTCAAGATGGTTATTATGATGAGACTTTTTCTCCTGTGGAGATGCTTAAATCCATTAGAATTCTAATTCCAATAGTTGCTTAGTATAATTATGAGATACGTCAAATTGATGTCGAAATAGTTTTCCTTAATGGAAATCTACTTGAGAATTTATATATGATACAACATGAAGGTTTTATCCATCTTGAGAATTTTGAGAAGGTGTGTAAGCTTCAAAGATTCATTTATTGATTAAAGAAAGCTTCTCAAAGTTGGAATCTTCGTTTTGATGAAACAATTAAGGAATTCGGTTTTATTAAGAATGAAGATGAGCTTTGTGTATATAAGAAGGCCGGTGGGAGCGTAGTTGTTTTTCTTGTATTGTTTGTTGATGATATATTACTCATTGGAAATGACATCACAACCTTACAAAATCTCAAGTCTTAGTTAGGGAAGTGTTTCTCAAAGAAAGACTTAGGAGACCCAGCTTATATCTTTAGGATAAAGATCTATACGGATAGATCAAAGAGATTGATTGGATTAAGTCACAATGTTTATATAGACAAGGTGCTAAATAGGTTCAGTATGCAAGATTCTAAAATAGGGTCATTGCTAATGTCTCATGACATAAGTCTCAGCAAGACTCAATGTCTTAAGACTAATGATGAGTAAGGAGGCATTATGACAATTACATATGCATAAGCTATTGGATCTATCATGTATGACATGTTATGCACTCAACTTTGTGTATCAAATGTTTTGAGTGCAACAAGCAGATAAGCCCCATAATAGCCACTAGATAGCGCTAAAGAACATTCTTAAGTATTAAAGAAGGACTAAAGAAGATTTCTTAGTCTATGGAAGTTTGGAAGATGAGCTTGTTATAAATGGTTACACATACGTAGGTTTTATAACTGGCATAGATGACTTCATATCACAGTCTGTATATATGTTTACTTTGAATGGAGGCATAATGAACTGTAAAAGTTTGAAGTAAGAGACTTTAGTAGATTTTACAACAGATATTGAGTACAGCGTCTGAAGCAGCTAAGGAGGCAATATGGATCAAAAAGTTCATATATGAACTAGGTGTGGTTTCAAGTATTGCTAACCCCATTTGCTTGTATTGTGAATGCAACGGATTAATAACACATGCCAAGGAACCATGTTCACACCACACATCCAAACATATACTCGAATGTTTTCATCTCATCAGATAAATCATTGAGAAAGGAGACGTAAAAATTTGTAGGGTTCCTAATGAAGATAATATTGCAGATCCATAAAAAATGCTCTTCTACAAGCAAAACATGATGATCACGTTTGATCATTAAGTATTAGATACATGAATGATTGGCTCTAATGCAAGTAGGAGATATTAGGGCATGTGCCCTAGGTCAATCTTGTGAACATTGTTTATATTAATATTTTAGTTAATAAAATGGAAGATTTCATTTGTTGTTCATTATTATAATTGGTTTGCATGTTTAACATTATAATTGGTTTGCATGTATACTGAAACATCCAAAATGTCCCTAGTCAGTCATTATACTCGAAACTATATTGAATTATGACTGGTGTGAGTCTTAATTAATGGTCATGTGATGATCATGGATATAAGGATACAAATTAAAATTATGAGTACATATTAGGGAACAAGGTATTGGAGTGACCGCTATGAGAAAACTACATGGATTACATCATTGGTGCTATTCATGATAGATATACTCTAACTTGATTACCAGAGTCTTCAACATTAAATTCATAGTGATTTGAGACAATCAAACGTTATCTTTAACCGGGTAGTTACAAAGGTTATGATTGTCTACTACGTGAATAATGTGTGGAGGTGTGTAATCAAGATAGAATTTGTTCCTCTCTTTTAGAGAGAGGTATCATGGATCCCTCAATATGTTAGACTAAAAATGGCCATGTCCAAGTATATTGATATGATCCATGTCACTTGGATGTTTTCAATATACTTAGAGATCGAGACTAGTGCAATCGAACATTATGGGTAACTTTTTCATGCCTTATGCTTAACCAAAGGATATTGTATGACAAAAAGATATGATATACACTATTGATTAGGCTGTATCGATTTTGGTCTTTGTTAAACTTATGTAGTCATAATGCCTTGCTAGAGACCGCTAATGACTCGTGTACCAATATGATTTTGGTTCACTACCAACATTGCATGAACCTATTAGGTTGTACATAAAAAATAGTTTTGCGGGATTTTACATAGCTCGGAGAAATGGATTTTATGATAAAATCCCTAACATACAAATCCCTGAGATATGTCATATTAATTCAAATTTAAGTAAGGGTATATTTGTAATTCACTTACATAATTTTACATAACGGTTGTGTAAATGGATGTGTTAAGTGAATTCACATTACGAGAGAAATTAAGGTTGGAATCAAATTTTCATTTTTAGAAAATGAGTTAGATTTCTCAGTGGTTCTAAAGTTTTTAAGGAGAGTATAATATTTTTTTTGTTTTCTCTTTCTAGCTTGTAATCGTATTCTCAGCCGCCATTCATATGTGTATTTTGATAGAGGGCATTCTTCTCTAGCAGCATCATAAACATTGATCAACACATAAGCAAATTAACAATTGAGGTAAGGTTTATTCTTGTTAAACACATCAATATAATTCAAATTTGATCCAGTTAGGGTTTCGAAAATAAAATTAAAAATTTTTGTTGCGTTTTGAACCTTAAAACCCCAATAGTGCTACCACGGCATCGCTGGCGAGGGTGCAGGCAATCTGTTGTCGTTGTCGCTGATGAGGAGCGATACGCCACTGCCACTGCGAGAGGGGCCTCCACTATGAGTAAGGGAAGAGGTGGTTCTTTCGTCACCCTCTCTTAAGAAACCACATGTCGAGGTGTGCGGCATGAACCTCTAATCAGGGCATCGTTCGGCCTAATCCCATTAGTAAGCCCTAAGCCTAGCCATGTAGGACTTGTTAACTTGTTAGTCAGCCTTTGTCTTATTATCATCGTAACTAGTGTTCAAGATAAGTATTTCTTGTTCCTTATTATTTGTAATCTTTTAAGTTAATTAAAATTTTCTTTATATTTTAATAATCCAGCGTAAGTTTTTTATAATATTGCGGAGCAATCATAAAACATTAATATGTGGAAACCAGAAAATAAACCTCATGTATGTATATCAAACATAGTGATAAACAATGTAATAGCATGCATCTGTTGGGGAGTTTAGTCTCTTAACCAATAAACAACCCAAAACATATAAAAGAAATACGTAATAAATATAAACTAGTGAAACCTACAAAAGAAGGTAATAGATAGTAACTGAGGACTCAGAGGTAGTCATCGATCTTCTCCTTCCCCAGTCTGCTACTTGACGGATCTGCAATTCTCACCAAATATGACAATTACAGTGAGTAAATCCTGCGACGATTCATTAAAATTTCCAAATATACAAGAATGGTAATTAAAAGCATACGATTTCCATAAATAAAAAGCAAACAAAAATGTACGCAAATAGGTGCCAAGTACATTAAAAGGAATAACCATGTAGTCACAAAAATCTTGGCTCGATCAGTTGTAAGCTTTGTTACATCAGCTTATACATTTGGTCGTGAGCTAAGTCATATCAGCCAATAAGAGTCTCCATCAGCGAGCCATGAGCCACGTCACATCAGCTATGAGGAGAGCCAACATCCCTAAGGACTCTGACCGCATGCGTCGTGCTAACTCATAAAATTTGCAAACCCAAACATGTGGACTACCTAACAAACACTATAAACCATCATATATCATGAACCCAAATAAGACCAACATACAAACATATGAACATGTAGGTGAATAACACCAGAAGAAAATAGATAACATAATATAATAGCATCATATTTCATGTCGCACTAGCTCAGAGGTCAATAATGATAAAGAGTCCAAGTCATGTGAAACCAAATAGAACGTATTGCCATGAATAAAGTTAAACTATGATTTCAATTATTTATATAAACATAGATTGCACACACATACATGTCACAGCAATGGAAAGTTAAAAAACTAGCGAAAATAATCTAAGTGATAGTATTTTGAAGTTAAAGTAGAATTGAAATGAAAATGAATACCCAATAGGTTTACTTACCTTTCAACCATTCCAAACTCGTTTCCTACACCCTGGTGCCGACTTCCTATACTTCTGAGGTATTTAGTTAAGGTTTAAAGTGTGTTTGAATAGTTTAATAGGGGTTTAGACTAAGTTTCAGCACTTAAGAAAATTGAGGATTTTTTGTTGTTCAGGGTCATTAGTGCGTTATTAACCCTTAGCGCACAAGGTTGATTGATTAGTATGCTAGGCGCACTTGAATCCAGAATTCTGCAATAGAATCTTGGGTTCCTACCATAAGACTCCCTCTAATCTGACCTCTAGAAATCTTGTTCCCTTTACCAATGGTCTCAAATATCCTTTACATATAAAAAATTCTTTGCATATCAATTATTTCTGAATTAACCAAATCGATTGCTTCAAAAATCCATATTTTGTTTAAAAAACACTTAAAAATTTTGATTGATCATAACTTCCTCAAAACAACACTAAATTCAAAACTTATTTATAGCAAATTGAATGAAAATTTCATAAGGAATATGTTAATGATATCTAATTTTAAAACTAAGTTCATTTACCCACAGGAACTCGGCAAAAATTAGAACAATGACAAACTTGATTTTCACGAAACTTGTAATTTCAAAATTTATGACTTGTAAGCTCAACTATATCTTCAATTTGTTCATGAAATCAATAAATAAGATCATCAAAATCATTTTCATCACATACTTTTTCACCCGTGTACAATACATATGATTTTGATTGAAATAAGCGTGAGTTTGTAACCTAAACTTGTGGTAGATCACTAACACTTGATTCCTCCTCCAAGTGTATTTAATTGATCTCTTTCTCCTCAAATTCTCTGGTGAATTCCAGTATTTCAATCTCAGATTTCACTTTGTGTTTGCATGGAAATGATGAATAATTATACATAACATCCTATGGAGTGGTTTCGGTCCTTCATCTCATTATTTTTGTTATCTAGATGGATGATCAATGGTTTTAATCATCCTAATTTCACCACTTACACACATATACATACACATACACACAAATTAACACAAATCTTGACACAAATCTCATGGATTTCATTACAATACGTATCCAAAGACATATATGTGGTCTATGTTTATTTAAATAAACTTAGGTGCTTGATTTATTTGACTTGCATAGTATAGTCCAATATAATCTATTACACATATTTTGATTTCATTAATGTGTATACAATTTAACTTAAAACTCACCAATCAATCTCTACCAGGTTCCCACGCTATGCACATCTCAAGGTGTGTCCCCAATCGTGTCACGATGCCTACACAAAACAAATAAATGTGATTTAATCTACACATATACACAAACACACACTTGAAAATTACCAAATAAAGATAAAATATACCTGGATGCATGCTACTATTAAACCACGTATCTATCGACGGGTCCCACGTCGTGGGTCGGTGATCCTAATTACAAATAAAACAATGGTTAGAAATTTGACCATTACACATGGGGCTAGTATGGGGTGCACCACCGCCATTGTGGGCGACCCAGTAGAGGCATCTTAGTGCTAGGCGGACGTTTGGGCGCCCTCGAGTAGAGACCCCGAGGGAGTAGGTGCTCCCCTCTAACGCCTGGGCACCCAGGGAGTGCCCCTAGGTGGTCTAGGCCTTGGACAAGGGGAAGGGCTAATTCGGCTCCTGGCCTACCCATAACAGGGGTCGAGTTGGCCCCTAACCTAAAAACATGGTTTACTAGGCCCGTAATCCACGAATTTAGAAAAAATAAATAAACATAATAAAATAAAATATGGGCCTTTAGCCATTTAACCTTATGAGGGTGTATTTCTTGTGCCCTTCGGGGAAAGATGGGCAGGCCACACCCCTCAACTCTTACACTGGGCAATGGGGGACCCGCAGGACCCACACTAGTGAACCCCCAAAGTATATATGAAATAAACTAGAATTAATATACGACTTGTCAATGATGTGAATTTTTCTTGAATTGTTTAGATTTGCAAGGCAGTTCGCATACGACCCCAAACGAGTGAGGATAGGAAATTGGATTCTCGATGAGTCGAGGTAAGTGGGGAGCTTGCTCAATTATAAAATATGGCTTAATAGTAGTTATGTTAGGATATGCGATTTTAATTAGAGACTTGGGAAATGGTTGCATTGTGTTATTGACTTGATTCTACTCATTTGTAACATGTGTGTTGCACCAAAATTGTAGAATTTAGGGGTCCAACAAGTATGACATCTAATACCAATGGCCCTACTACTCAAATAATTAATATATAGGTGTTCACAAGGATTACCTACTTCTAAGTAAGGTGTTGGATTACCCTCTCCTAGGTAAAGAGCTGGGATTACTTTTTCATAGAAATCTTTGTGGTCGGTTACTAAGGACATGAGCGGTGGCTAACTTCTCATGGAGTTCTTAAGTGGTTTTGGTGCACATATCATTGATGGCTTTGGGCCAACCTACTATTAGTTTGATGGGACTAACAAGAAATTACATAAAGCCATTGTGTCGTCTAATGGTTGCCATCACCTCAAGGATGAGAATCGGTCGACGGATTCTAATCAATAACTAGTATACATTGAATGAGACCACGACTTTGTATTATTACTATTTTCTATGGTATCTCTTTTGTGAACCCTATACATGATGATGATTTTGACTTGAATATGTTTTATCAATTTTGTAGAGATGGTTTATGAATGCTTTATAAATTGACACAATGTCTTGTTTCAAACAATTCTTTATTCTATTTCAATTCATGCTAGCCTCGCATGGTTATTAAGTATTACTCGTGTATTTAATGGTTGAGCAAGTCTTCTGCATTACCGAGCTCTGTTGGTTCTTTTAGCTCACCCTACTTACATTTCAAAACCTTTCATTTTGGCGGTAGATCTAGGCAATAGAGAGGCGATAGACCGCAACCTTCTCTTTTAATGAGAGCCTCACATTCTATTATTCTATTTATATATTTTGAAACTATAAAGCATGAATTGTACTGAAATAGGTATTTCTGGTATATTAAAGCTCACTTCCCTTTAGTCTAAACTTCTTATTAGTGATTGAATGACTTTAAATCAATTCAGGAATGAGAACTCATGCATAGTTTTGTGGTTGGTCATATCGATCTTGTCTAATTTATTTATGCAATTTTTGTCCATATGAAATTGTTGTAATGTTTTCAAAGGTTATTTTAGGTGTGCCAGACTGTTTGCTCGAGCCCAATTTTGGTATTGGACCTTGGTAGCGTTATGGGCCGGGTAACCTAACCCTAAGTTAGGTCGAGGTTGTCATAGAGGGTGATGTATTAGAATAAAAAGGTTTTCCATCTAACTCTGGCATATCAATAGGCTTAGCCTAAAGCATGACTCCCTTTTGAAGTAGTTATTTGATATAGGTAGACTGAGTGAGAAATAGTCTAAAGTTATATCTCATGGCTTCCATAACTAAAAGCAGACTCAACAACCCAATATCTTTAAGTGCAATATAGTCATTCAAATAGGAAATAAAAAATTTTGTCAACTCGAAACTAGACATATTATTGATTGTATCATCAACATAAACAAGCACATATAAAACCTTAGATTGTTGCTTGAAAACAAAAAGAGAATTATCAGCTTTAGAGTTCTAAAATCTACAGGACACTGAGGTGAAGCAAAGTTTATCAAAGCAAGTTCTCAGGGTTTGTCGAAGGCAATGTAAAGCTTTATAAAGCTGGTATACATAACTCTTAAGGTTAGTTTGTATAAACCTTTTCCAACAATGTACAATTTTAAGAAAGCATTGTTAATGTCAAGTTAATGTATAGAATGACTAAATCGGATTGCCAAGGAGAGAATAACTAGAATGGTGGAATTTTAGCTACTAGAATGAACGTCTAATCAAAATCGATACCATGTAGTTGTTTAAAGTTTTTAGCCACTAGTTCAGCTTTGTATCGATTTATAGAACCATCTGAATTTCTATTAATAGAGAAGATCCATTTATTACTCACTATAGTATGATTGACTGAAGCAAGAACCAAATACCTTGTGCCACTCCTTATTATAGCCTCATATTCTTTCTCTATACCTTATCTTCATTTAAGATCCTTTAGAGCCACTTTAGTAGAGGTTGTAATCTCCTCAACAGATTCTGAAATAATACCAATGAATGCCTTTTTTGAACAATACCATCCTTAGCTCAAGTTATCATAGGATGTAAATTTTGAGGCACCATAACTATAAGAAGAACACCATTACTAGAGGAAAACACAGGAACAGGAAACCCAGAGAAGTAGAAACAGATGGGCTCGTAGACATAAATAAGAGAAATGTGGTAGCCCCACGCCCTAACACTACCAAATGGGGTATGTCATAGGTTCGGTAGCCCTACAACATCATTAACCTGATAGGCCTCGTGCTCTGCTGGTGTCTGATGCCACGCAAGCATTCTCGGTGTTCGTGATGCTTTTTTTTCTTTTGTTAGGGTTAACAAGTAATTCAGTTAAATCATTTTATTATTTATTATGAGTTTACCGTCTTTTAATTCTTTTACTCTAGTTAGGAAGTATGGTGTATGTTTGACAAGGTTTTATTGTTAAGTTAAACATTAAAATAGTGAAAAACTTAAACGACAAGAAATGGAATGATAATACAAGTTTGCATGTCAGATATATATAATCAACCTACTTTGGAAAATCGAAAATCATGTATGAAGTATATAAGGTGACAATATCTTATACTGAGTATATATACATGCATAAATGCCGCTCAAGTCCTCAGATAACCTAAAAGAAAGAAAAATACTAAAATTTACGAGTCGATGTCGAATAGCAAGCTAAGCTTAGAGTTAGTAGCTAAGACTCTCCTTGCCCTTGCTCTTAAAAAGATTTGCACACATCATTCAACACGATTAGAACAAGTCTAGCGAATAAGATTTCAAAGAAAACCACCAAGCATTTAATAGAAGCCAATAATAATATTAAATAACCATGTGAAAAGTAAATAAAGCATAAACATGGATCATTGCATGGATAAATAACATTAAGGACTCAAATGCGTATGTACCCATCGTTATACCAAGAGTCTTGCACGGTGTTCGCACCACCGGCCCTACATCTCAATCCATCGGGATGATCGGTCTAGTCCAATGAACCACTGACATATGCACTGAAGAAGTAGATCGAGTAACAATTCATCGTGGGTGTGGGCCACATGCTAAAGTTTAGCGTGCCACTTAACCTTACACACGATAGAATAACCCTGAAGATGAACCACTCAACCAACCATATAAGCTTGATTAGAAGTGATAGAATAATGTAAAAATAACAAGAAATAGTAAAAAGAAGAATTGAAATGACGAAACACTCAAGTTGTGTTTCAATTTGGTTTTACGCAATCCTCACCTACGAAGCCCCAAAAGCGTACTTGACACCTGGCTAAGATTTCCTAGTCCCTAGTATCCAATAAATCCAAATAAAATAGGCGTAAGTCAGGTCAAATAGGTTTAGTAACCTATAAATCAAACCAACCGCTAAAGATTTAGTAAAAATATAATTTGATACATAATATTGCAGTGCGAATTAGACCATGATTAAATCAAAGTCAACAAAAATACTAAACACCAAAGTTTTAGCATTATGTCATAGCTTTTTGGAAAAAAAAAGGTTTGTAAACTTCTGATATAAAATGAAGGAGATATCACAAATTAACAATGGCAGCTTAGATTCTAACCAAATCTGACCAGAAAGCTTGTAAAAGTCATTTCTTCCAATTATAGTTTTAAAAATCGTGATGTTTGGTCACAAAGCTGCTAACATACCCAACAAAGACATAATAAAAGATTAGCTAAATCTGATAAGTACTGGGGGAGTTATGCGTTTTAGAATTCAACTATCAAATATCATAATAGCATTTAAACCACCTATTTGCATATCATTTTTGGGCAAAAATGAGTACGACTTTCAAAATTCTTCGTGAGGCAAAAGATGTAGGTCTCTGAGTTAGCTTTCAAATGGTATTAGAATTACCCCATTTAGAGTTAAGATGAGTGAGTTATCCCAAAATTACAGAGGCTAGGTCTAAGAAATTAACATGCAAGTATCTAGAAACTTCAAGAATTCCATTTGAGTTTTCAAAACCAATTGTAACCAGGATTTATGATCAAATCAAGTTGTAAACTCTACCTAGATAAGAAAAATAGTAGCTTTACCTTTGAAGTTCATTTTTTCCATTACCTAAATTGAGCTTTATTACAACCATTTTTTGCTAGATATTGAACTTAAGATGGTGACAGGGATGACTACCTTAGTTGATTAATGTCTTTCCTTGGTTTTCTAGTACTTATATTTCTCGAGTTTTTCAATAAAAAATGATCTCTCTTCTTGTCAAAATTCAAATTTTTGATCAAGTGATGCATGGTGACAATTTCCACCAAGTCCTACCTTTTATACTTTAGTTAGCCTAATCTTACCCATTTTTCAAAGCCAACTCTCATATCTCTATGGTATCTAATGACCATTATTCACCAAGTCATATTAACTAATGACACAATTAGGGGCACTCTTTTAGTCTAGGCACACACAACCTAGGATTACCATGTTGCACATCAAGGTTCATTGATTTGTTTGTCCAACCAAAGGCTTATGTTGTTTATTTAATCAATTAATTTCACTTAGTTACATCATCACATTTAGTAATTTATTAATGCTTCATTATTAGTATTTATGGCTCGACCAAGTCCTCGACTACCCGGCACCCGGTGCCCTACGCCTTAGCATGCATCTCAAGGCATGTTATAGCTTGCATTATTAGATTATTTGACTTAAGCTATAGTTCTATTATTCACATTAATGTCACATTACATGGTTTCATTTTGTTTAATTTAATTAGCATCTCCTACGCTAGTGTACCCATATATCGCCTACTTGAAGCTCGCGTCGACACGCATCCTGAGTTGAACACTCGTCACATAATCTCACTTGATATGATAATGTAACTACACACATGCGATTCAATATGAAATAATTAATTAATTAACATCGCAACTAAGCAACTAACACATAATATTAACTAATTGTACCTATTCACGCATGCCCTAGCCTTTCTACGGCGTCCACATAGGTCTGAGCCGGCATCCAAGTCCGATAATAGCAAGATAATGACATTAATAATAAGTGGGTTGTTACAAGAAACATACCCAAATAAAACAGGACTAGAAAGAGGACTACAAATGCCACTAGAGACACAACAGACAGACGTGGGGAAGATACCCTAGAAATAGACTAAACAGAAGATGGAAATGGAATAGATAAGGTCACTTCATACTCAGAAGATGATGTGGTCTAAGAGGAAGGAGCGAATTATTTAAGAAAAGGGAATTTAGTCTCATGAAACAACATATGATCATTGCTATACACCCAACCAGATTTATGTAAACATTTATAGCCCTTATGAAAAGAACTATAACCCAAGAATACCCGCTTATCTGACTTAAACTGATACTTATAAGAGTTATATGGATGAAGATTTGGAAAACAAGCACATCCAAATACCCTTAGCAAAGAGTAATAAGGAGACTTAAGATAAGATTTTTCACAAGAAAAGAGACCATGTAAATCCCTGATAGGTAGTCTGTTTATAAACAACAACAACAACAACAACAACAACAACAACAACAACAACAACAACAACAACAACAACAACAACAACAACAACAACATAGCCTCAGTCCCAAATTAACTGGGGTCTGCTACATGGATCAAACTTTTCCATTGTGCGTGATTAGGTGCAATTGATGGCGAGCTTTGCAAACCATTCAATTCCCTCTTAATTAATGCATCCCAAGTTAACTTTGGTCTGCCCCTACCTCGTCAGATTTCTACAGTTTCTATTGAGTCAAGTTTTCTAGTTGGAGCATTTGTAGGCCGTCTTTGCAGGTGACCAAACCATCGCAACTGCCCTTCCCTAATCTTTGTATCAATTGATGCTACTCCTACTTGTCTTTAAATTTCTATATTTCGTATTATATCTTTACGAGTTTTACCACACATCCACCTAAGCATCCTCATTTCTGCTACGTTCATTTTATGTAATTGTTGTTGCTTTACCGCCCAACATTCACTTCCATAGAGCATAGCTGGCCTAATTGTTGTCCTATAAAATTTTCCTTTAGACTTAGTAGGAACATTTTGATCACAAATCACACCTGTTGCACTCCGCCATTTTTTCCATCCAGCTTGAATTCTTTGTGTGACATCATTCTCAATGTTACCATCATTTTATATGATTGATCCTAGGTATCTAAAGTTGTTTACCTTAGGAACTTCTATTTCCTCTAATTTTACCACTCTGTTATCTCGATGTCTAGTGTTGCTAAACTCACAATACATGTATTCGATTTTCGTCCTACTCAACTTAAAGCCTTTAGATTCTAATGTATTCCTCCAGAGTTCTAATTTCCTATTCACTCCATCTTTAGTTTCATCCACTAAGACAATATCATCTGCAAATAGCATACACCATGGTATCATCTTGAATATGTCTAGTTAGTTCATCCATAACTAAAGTAAATAGATATGGGCTTAAAGCCGATCCTTGATGTAGTTCTATCGTACCGGGGAATTATTTTGTAGCTCCTCCAAATGTCTTTATACTTGTTACTACTCCATCATACATATCCTTAATAGTGTCTATGTATCTAGCATGCACTTTTTTTCTTTCTAGAACCCACCAAAGAACATCTCTAGGGACCCTATCATATGTTTTTTTCTAAATCTACGAATACCATATGAAGATCTTTTTTCTTTTCTCCATATTTTTCTAACAATCGTCTTACAATAAAAATCGCCTCCATAGTTGACCTCCCAGGCATGAAGCCAAATTGGTTCTCTGATATTGTTGTTTCTCTCCTTTGCCTATTGTCAATTATTCGTAGTCTGTTTATAAGAATCACACAAAAGTTTCACAGGCTTCCTACCAAAGATTTAAGGGAAAATGATATTAATCCAGTAAAGTAAGACTCATTTCCACAATGTGACGATGCTTATGTTCGACATGACTATTTTCTTCATGATTATATGGACATGAATGTTTAAAATCGATACCAAATGAATCAAAAGAGGTTTTCAATAATCTATACTCACCCTTCCCCCTTCCTATCAGATTGGACTCAATAAATTTTCATAGAAAATTGATTTTTGACAAATACTTTAAGATGAGCAAATGCCTTAAAATCATCAGATTTCAATTTTAAAGGATAAATCTATGTAAAACGAGTTTAATCATCTATGAAATGTACATCATAATTATAACCATTTGAAGAGGTAATTGGAGTAGGATCCAACGGATCAGTGTGAATGAGTTCAAATATAGAAGAAGAATGACTCATTGAAACCTGAAATTGTAATGCATGACTCTTACCCATATGGCAACTTGAACAAAAAAACACAAAAGAACTAGATATACGCAACAACTATAAGACCTTCTTCAACATCTTGTGTATTGAATTACCTAACCTTGAATGCCACAACTCATCTAGACCCTCGTTGGAGACAACAAATGCTAAATGAGAAGAAAATGTAAGGGCGATTCAATCGATCTCTCTGTTATGTTGTTTTACATTATATATAGTCAGTCATACAAACAACCACAACCTTAAGCTCCATTACATAACAACCATTAGATTAAGAGCAAATAGATTGCCACATCAGCAATTACAACACTACACATACATCCGCATGACCGACGCGTGACCCATATAATACGCAACCCATATACATCAATGATTTATTCTTACTCTTACTAATTCGGTTAGCGACGGGTTAGTAACGAAAAAATGAACTGTTGCTAAATATGTGGGCAAGATTGAATGGACCTAAACAATATTTATAGCAAAAGGTTGTCATTTTAACATATCCTAAAGTTATATATTGAAATAGGCGTACTTGATAGCTAAAAGGTCATATAATTGAATCATTGCATCTAAGTTTAAGTATGTTGAGTTCACTCGATTAATTATGAAGTTGGTGACCAACCAAGTGGATAGCTCAAGGATTTGGTATAGGCTCACCTGTGTAAGAGGTTAGGGGTTCGAGTCACTCTTAATGCATGTGGGAAATATGGTTTTCTTTCTTATAATTGAAAAGTTGGGATGGTTGTTTATTTATTCTCACGATAATAGTTCAAATTTAATTAGACTTGAAAAAGAATTTTGAACACTCACTATTATAAAAAATTGTTATTATAATTACAAATAGTCTATATTTTATTGGTTAACAGTTTTTTTTTTTTGATAAGAATTATAGGTGGCAAACAAATATGAAATTCCTTTTTTTCTAAGAAAAATATAGCTTTAAATTGACTTTTTTAACAAAAGCTTGTAATTGATGACTTACTACTGCTGAAAGTTGAACCTAAGTGAATATAATAATGGTTGTAATTTAGAAAATGGCCTATAGGCACCCCCCATCTTTCATGAAGGAAAGCCAACGAAGTACGCGTTATTTATCGTTACCCCTCTCAGGAAATAGTTGTTATGTCCCTCATTATATGTAATGTGCACCTCTCACTCCCCTTCCTCATCTCTTTTCGTGTACCCCATCCTTCATCCTCTCATACAACTTCCTTCTTGTGATTTGTAATTCATCATCAATTTAGCTTCATTTTGAAGTTTTTTATTATAAAATAGAATAATACATAACTAAAAACATGAACCAATTAGAGCGAAATGGACTGGATCAGACTCAATTCGCAGATTCAAAGATTTAATGAACACCCTAGGAAAGCCTCATTCTCCGAGTGTTTCAGGTTTGTTGGTCCGAACTTCTTGTATGGAGAATCGGTTGAAGCTTATTAAAACTCTAATTCGGCGATTTTTGTTGCGAACCAAGTTTCAACAAAGATGTTTGGTCCTGTAACACTGAACCTAACGAATGACTAATCATAAGAAAACAAAAACCCAAGGAATAACCACCACAACATAAAAACAAACAAAAATGGCACTAAAATGATTGAAAACAAGAAAGAGGTTTCGAACTCGATTAGGGAGGATTTTATCATATTTTAAAAAATGAAGTGTGTTGGTTAGGACGAAGTGATATTTTAAGACATTTGAATATTTGATAGAAAGTGTGGTCCCTTTACAAAATTCATCTTGAATTTGTGGTGCCCTCATAAATAAATGATCTATAGGGGAGTCGCTTCTATACAATTAGTAATTGTAAGATTTCCACTATTACCAATTGAAACGGGCCATTTGTGTCACTTGATGGAGAGAATAAAGGAGGGTGTATCTCTTACTTTTCTATTATAGATTTACCCACAGTTACGTCTTCTCTACCTTTCTCTCTACGTGCGGGCTCGCATGAAAATGGCTTTGACTTTAGGGTGTGCTCACATAGTTCAAAATGCATAACATGTGTGGTGTATCATGAGGCACGCATGAACGGCTCCTAAAGACGTAGGCCCGTACGCCACTCACCTGATGTGATTTGAGGTGTCATTGTAGCATTTTCCTATCATAATAACAAATATATTTTTTTGATAAAATAAATAAATAACAAATTTTTTCAAGCCATGTGGGAACACGATGACGATTAATGGTGAAAAACAACTTTGCTTTTATTTATGGGGTGAAATGATATATATGTACAATCAATTATCCCAAATAATGAGAGAAGGGGAGAGAAGACCTAGCATAATAGTAAGGGTAAATTTGTAATAGAAAAGGTAAGAGCTACACCCTCCTTTATTCTCTCTATCAAATGACATATGACACGTTGCGATTGCAAATCTCACGATTACTAATTGTATAAAGCCATTCATGACTAGACCTATTCAACGCGCGAGCCTAGGTCGGGCTTAGGCTGACATACTTTTTAAAGCCTTATCCAAGCCCGCCCAGGCTTGACTTTTGATAGGGCAAGCCCAAGCCCGCCAAGTTCGGTATGGGTCGGGCTTGGGTGAGTCTAAATGGGCTTGTTGTTATATTTAAAGTTTAATTATATTAAATAATTTTTAATTACTGTCATAGGAGTGTACATGGATTGGATCTGATCAGTTTAAGGTCAACTCATTACTCAATCCAATTATTGCTAATTAAAAAATTTCAACTCGATCCAGTTCATTTAGTTTCTCAAACCAGTTTGATCCAATTAATAAAATGCAAATTGGACCGAGTCAAGTTCACGGATTGTCATCATATAGTTATCTCATAATTAAGAATATACACATTCGTTAAGAACAATTCCATAATCATTAAATAACATAAAACAAAGTGCATGATTATACTACAAATTGGAATTGATCAACTTAATACAAAAATTATATAACCAAACTAAAAGTTGGAATAAAAAACTAAAAGTTGGAGTTCAAAAAATAAGCAACAGAACAAAAAGAAGATCAAATATTGGTAGATAAGACAACCACTGAGCTTCATATATATATATATATATATTTAATGTTGCAGATCGAACTAAACTGGATCTGTGGATTGTACATCTAAAATCTATAAGTCAGATATGATCCATGTGGATTGACATTTTGCAATTCCATTTGGTCTAACTAGTTATAAATTTTGATCCAATTTATAATAATTGGACCGAATTAAATTTGATCACCAGATTACTGGATTTGTGTACACCCCTAGTTGTGCATCAAAAAGAAGTGGTGTAGTGATTAGACTTCCAATGAATTAAGAGGGCGTTAAAGGTTCGTTAAGTTTTTTTAAGGGAACTAAAAAAAAAATACAATCCATCATCAACATGGGCTCAGCGCCTGTTGAACGGGTTTGGGCGGGTCGGGCACAATGAACAGTGGTCAAGCTACTATTTGGAATGTCATTTACAAAAAACCGGATAAGGTAATCCACATGTGATGGGAGCAAAACCTTTTTTTGTTAGAAAAAAGACTTATTGCTTTGACAAAATAAAAGAAAAAAAAAAGAAAAAAGACTTATTAAGCGTGGGCCCCGCAAACAATGCCACGTGAAGAATTGCTGGACTATCGCGTGACCAAGTCGCGAAAGTACTCGATATGAAAAAAAAAAAAGAGGGGATTAACGGACACCAGTTTTTGCTAAACCGATCCCATTTTTTAATTTTTACTTCGTTGTATCGCATTTTTTACTTAGTGTACCTCACTTTTTTTAAAAAAAAATTTTGATAGATTTCAAAGAAGAATCTAAGAATATTGCATTAATATAAGCTAACTGCGTACAATAGAGTGCTCTTATTTATAGAGCTGAACAAATCATAAAATAAGAAAAGTTACCAAAACTACCTAGATATCAAAATATAGAAACTTCATAAATACCTAAACTACGAAATATAGCAACTACTATATTTTCCTTAACAATCTCCCTCAAACTCAAGTTGGTTCAACTTGAGATTATCAATCGAATCAATAAACATGACAAATCTAAGATTCGTTGCAAAGTAGATCAACGACCACCCAAGATGAAAAATGTAAGGTTTGTTGCGGAACAGATTAACGACCACTGAAGACGATAGAAAATAGATGCTAATGTGGTAGAGTTAGAACAACATAGTCGACGACGGATAGATAACTGAGTCGACATAGTCTACGACAGGCAAACAGCGGAGTCGATATAGTCGACGGAAGGCAAACAACGAAATCAATGTAGTCACCAAGCCTCCCACGTACATCTCATCGTGTTATGCATATTGAGATGCATAAATTCGCATCTGGAGAGAACAACAAGTTTTTATGTTGCGAGTATGCATTGTTGTTTTTATGTTGTGAGTATGCATTGCTTTTTGTCATGGGGTGTTGATTTCAGCATTTTTCAAAAAAAAAAAATGCTACTATTTGCACCTATTTTTCACTAAATATATAGTAACTTTTTTTTCCTCATTATCCACACATCACAAGTCCAAATATACCCCTTCCTCAGCCACAAACACGCACAACACCACAACTTCTCCCACTATACTGCCCACACTACCTTCACACGCGCGTGCACACACAAATTTAAAAATTGCAACTCGACCTATGCAAAATGGAATTTTACTATATCGTGTAGGTAAGTCTCTTTAGAGAAAAGAGGTATGTAAATAGTAGCCTTGGTTAATTTTCAAAGGATAATGAATTTTTAACATTCCTGTGATACATTCATTTGTTAGAGTGCTCATGTAGACAGGAAGTGGGTCCCAGAAAATGAAACTATACCAAGTTTGCCGAAAAAATTAAAGATGTACAGCAAAAATTAGTTTAAATTTTTGTAAATTAGATGACTTTTTAATCAAGTTTATAAATGATCACATTGTGAAGCATGACTCTTACATTAAATCGTAACATCACTAGAATAGTTTTGTCCTTTAATAGAGGTTTTAAAACTCCTATTAAATAGAGTGTTATTAAATGTCATGTAAAAATGTGTTATGTTTTAATTTTTAATACATGTATTACATAGAGGTTTTTTAAAACTCCTATCAATTAGGTGTTATTTAATAACACCCCCCTTTAATAGAGTTTAAAAACTTCAATTAAATACCGAAATTGTTCTAATGCATCAAGCATGACTTCTACATTGAATGTAACTTGTACACTCTACATAACTTGTATTCAACTCCAATTTATAATCACTTGTTCATGTATTGTTATGTAACTTGTAATCTTGTATGACATGAGACTTTAGTGTAACTTGCACAGTTTGTGCAAGTACTTATTCTCATCATGACTAAGGGCCTATATAGGGGGGGGGGGGGGGGGGGGTTCCTTCACTTATAAAGAACACACCAATGTTTGAATGAAATCTCTACATTCTCATCTCTAGCTCTCTTCTCTCTTATCTCCTCTTCTCTACTCGTTCTAGTAGTTCTTAGTTTATACCTTCTATGCTTAAATCGCTAGCAAGTACAATTTAAGTTCTAGTTGGCTTACAACTTAGTTTGCAACACGTTATCAGCACGAAGTTGTTCTACGAGAGGTGATCTTAAAGATCAAGAAGCTTTTCAAAGATATAAAGCTAAGAAGGTATATTTTTTATTAATTTAAATAAGTTCAATTTATTTCCATGTTTCATGATTAATTTATTTTTGTTACATGCATATTTAATTATGTAAATGTACTTTATTCATACATTATGCATTATAACGTCTTCGACTACGAAAGTATAATCTGTAACTGCGTCTTGTACGATCTTCTACATCGGAAATCAAAAGTCAATGTGTGACATATATTTTTTCTCTTAAAACTACAAACGATTAGTTATTGTTCTATTCTTGATTTTATAATACAAATAATGTTATAAGTTTGAGTTGATAGTGGGTAAGCCTTGTCTCCGGTAAAGCTAAACATTGAAAGGCAGACGGGTTATCCCGTTCGAGGAGACATAGTATTAAGTAGACTGTGTCTCGCCACCGAACCTGGAGGTTGTCCCACCAACTCATACGAATAATACATTTTGTTTATTAATGAATCAAGTTGTGAACATATATTTAATCATATGTTATGTTTTTAAATAAAAATGGGAAAACTATTTTATATTAAATTTATTTTCAAAATATTACTTAGCCATAGTTGAACTTGTTGCCTTATTATATTACCGACAAGAATTACTTGTCATAACAATTAGATACTATAATTTGTGAATAAAACATCTATGCAAGACTATGCTATGTTATACAAAATTAAATCATTTTCCAATATCTCTTTAGAGATTTGAAAAGTGAATATTTCACTTTATATATCTTTTCACCCTATAGAGTTATAAATATATAAATACCAAAAAAGATAATGTTCCAAAAGCTCAAAATGAGCGGTTGAGTCTCATGCTACAAAATTTAATCAGTCGAATATTAATTATAACTTCACAATTTTAATTACCTCTATGTTGAGGCTATGTGGAAATATGACTGATGAGACAGTAAAAATAAGGTCATGTGGCCTGCCTCGATATTACCGCAACAAATATCGAGTGCGCACGTCAATCCAATAAATATTAAGGATTGATTTCTTATCTCATGGTAGCTGAGTAAAATAATGAGATATTATAAATATAATATCGCTCTCATCCAATTAGTTCAGCTTCAAATTAAGAAGCATATGTTGCATATAATAATCATGATCGTAATATTAAATTTATGGACGTGGAAAAGGTGAAAACATCAGGTAAAGGTCTTATTGACAATTCCACTAAACATTGAAATAAAAGTGGTGCACCACTACAAAGGAAAAATAACTATTGACAATGAACGTTCATAATTGTGACATTTTTTTGTCATATATGAAAGACTATTTTGCCGAAATATTGTCAAATATGTACCCGAATATTTTTTTGATCTTTACCATGCCTTCAAAATCAAAGGCGAATATTATGAATTTTATCATTGAAAATTACTCAATAAAACAGGCACATCAAAATGTGTTTAAATCGTGACCTAAATATGGGCGATAAGTTTATGTCTTGTGTATCATGCTACATGCATGTACATTATAATATAAAAGTGAATATTTCTTGAATTCAAACTTAGCAGAGGCTAATATTTAGGTAATATCTGGTACAACAATTTTATTGTTAATGTCTTGTTCAGAAGAAGTCCACTCAGAATAATAAAAAATTTATCTATATGAATATGATTAAATATGAGTATAATATTCTCGGCTTTAACTTCTGAAATATATAAGGCACATTAAAATGAATGTAGTCATAAATCAAATGGAATTCATAATCTGGAAAGATCTATTTAATTATCCATAATCATTAATAATGCGAAAATATCGTAAATTCCCATGGACATCCTTTATCGAACTGGATTTTCTTTTATCAACTGGATATTATCTCAAGGCAAATCAATAGGAGACTTATATTTATTTAACTCTCCATCAATAATATTATAAGATATATTTATTTAACTCTCCATCAATAATATTATAAGATGTTTTGAATCCCTAATAGGTAATTTATTTATAGCAAGTTTTGCTAATTGTCGCTTTGATGAAGCAATTTTTCCACCATTATGGGAGATACAAGCCAATTCAAAAGGAATGACGTGAAATTTCTTGAAACACACCAAATTGCATTAAATTTATTGTATTATGATTCATGTATTAATTACGAACTCGAAGTTCAAAGGATCAATCAGTAACAAGAAGTTATGAATCAATTACTTGATGCAAGTACTATATACAAAAGAGTGACAATCATATACTTCAACATTAAATGGTTCATATAGAAAATGATGTCCATGTGCAACAAAATGCACAAGATTTCTCACCCATGTGAACATGAGGGGAGAATTAAAATGAGTAATTAGTTAGTGTATTGCACTCTTTTCTTTTGTTATGGTTTTATCCTACTGCGTTTTCTTTGCAAGGTTTTTAATGAGGCAATTCTAACAATATTAAAACTCTTTATCAAGGTTGGTTAGTGTATTGCATTATTTTTCTTTTGTTATTGGTTTGATCCCACTGGATTTTCCTAGCAAAGTTTTAAAGAGGCAATCCTAACATTATTATACTCCATATAGAAAAATTTAGGAGAGCAATAAACTCTTTTTCCTATACTACATTTTTTCGTACATGATTTTTTAGTAAAGGTTTTAATGAGGCATATATATTCTCTCAAAGTGTATCAATGTGTTGCACTCTTTTCCTTAGCTTTGGTTTTATCCCACGGGGTTTTCCTAGCAAGGTTTTTAATGAGGCAATCAATAATATTATACTACAAATTAAGATTGACGAGAATATTGTACTCTTTTCCTATACTAGATTTTTTCTCACACAAGGTTTTTGAAGTACAGGTTTTAACAAGGCATATTCTTTCAGCAAGTGTCATCCAAGGTAGAGTGTTGTGAATTGTATGACCCCTTAACCAAGCTTATGAATGATCACATTGTCAAGCATGACTCTTACATTGAATCGTAACATCAAGCATGACTTCTACATTGAATGTAAATTGTACACTCTACATAACTCATATTCAACTCCAATGTATAATCACTTGTCCATGTATTCTCAAGTAACTTGTAATCTCGTATGACATGAGACTTTGGTGTAACTTGTACACTTTGTGCAAGTACTTATTCTCAACATGACTAAGGGCCTATCTAAGGGGGTTCCTTCATTTGTAAAGAACACACCAATGTATGAATGAAACCTCTACATTTTCATCTCTAGCTCTATTCTCTATTATCTACTATTCTCTACTTGTTCTAGTAATTCTTAGTTTATGTCTTCTATGCTTAAGTCTCTAGCAAGTCCAACTTAAATTCTAGATGGCTTACAACTTAGTTTACAACATAAATGAGTAAAATAAGTGAGTATTTTTTTTATTCCATAACTAAGGTAAAATGCGTTTTGAAAATGCGCCATTAGTGGATAATGTTGAAAATACATGAATGCGCATTTTGAGTTCATGTTATGGAACAAACTACGTGGACGCCACGTGGAGTGTTATGTTTACTGGTCCGTGACATTTACACGGTTTGCATTGATTGGTTTGCCCACCTCGAAATATGTGCTTGACCTTTACATGGTTTGCATTGATTAGACGAGGTTGTATGAGTTATCTACCTCGAGATAGATGTGCGAAGTTTGCATCGATTGCACGTGGTTGCATGAGTTGCTCACCTTTAGATACGTGCATGATGTTTGTATGAATTGCACTAGGTTGCATGGGTCGGCCACCTCGACATACGAGCGTAGCATTTGCATGACTTCTCGACCTTGAGATACGTGCGTGACGTTTGCATGAATTGTTCACGTCGAGATACGTGCGTATCCTTTGCATGAGTTGTTTACCTCGAGATATGTGCGTGACGCAGGTTATCCACCTCGAGATACGTACGTGTTCTCACATGTGTTGTCTACCTTGATATACGTACGTGACGCGGGTTGTCCACCTCGAGATACGTGCATGACGTGGCTTGTCCATCTCGATACGCACATGACATTTGAATGGGTTTTCCACCTTGAGTTGAACAAATAACTTCTTTTGAGAAGAAGTAATTAAGACGGTTTTGTATTTTGTATAGATGACTCCTTTTGAAAATTAGACATTCATTCCACTTCATCAAACACACCACGTCATACATCCACATCATCATCAATAGTTCCTTTTCAAAAAGAGACACACCTTACTTTTGTAATTTTAAAGTAACCCCTCTATTTGATAAATAAAAAGTAAACCCACCTTATTCTTTGAAAAAATCCAAGTTTTCCTTTCTTTTTTCCTTTCTTTTTCAAATAAGAAATATGAAATGACTTAATTACCCTCATTGCCTCCCTCACACCCCAATGGAAACAATGCTCTCCACCACTATTCGCCATCATTTTACCTTGCCGATCAGCATCACCCTTACCACTGCCCCACCATTGTTGACCACCCATTCCCTACCGTTGCGACCTATCTCTCTATTAATGGAAACTGTCACGGGGCCGTTAAGTGAGGGGTTTACCCTAAGGGGAGTCTTCTTGCCCAACCCAACCCAACCCTACCCGTGGTGCCTAAGGGCCATCTTAGTTCAGCACTACCAATACTCAATTGAATGAACATCAAGCAATGGCACCAAGGAAACGTTTTACTAAGCTCTCAATGGGAATACAACTATGGTACTCTATGCTTCCCCAAGCCTAAAGCCCATGGCTTTATAGATCAGCCAACAAGTAGTTACATAACCGTTTAGGACACCAGTCATAATTACATTGATTCATAGACTAAGTCAAACCCACTCATTTGTGGTCAAGGCAGTTGCTCAACTGCCTTATTCCCTTGCTGCCACCTGGTTCCATAAACGCCTCAATAGCTTGGTCAATTAGCAAATGTTCCATGTATTCGAGACATTCTTGGACGTGCCTTGGTCATTCCGGTGGCCATGACCAAGGTAGTTACACAACCGCTTGGAACCACCTTGATTCGGTCCATCCACGCCTCAAGGAACTTGGTCCATTTTTCTCATAGGGACAGGGGCTGCTCGGTGGTGCCTAGTAGAGATTAGGCACTCATGGTGCTAACTGGGGCTCAGTCGAGTTCCACCGGCTCGGGGTGGCCGGACCATGGGTCTATGGGTCTTGCCTTTGCATGATGCCCAAGGCGTGCTCGAGGGTCCTCCTTCCTACTATGTCCATGCCGCCCCTATGAGAGAACACGCCACTCCTTATAGTAGATGTTAAGCCGTTTCCCCAACTCCAATAGAAAACGTAAAAAAATGAGACCAATCGTACTTGAACTTGGTCAACACCCAAGTCAAAATTTGCCAAACCTTGCCAAAGTATGCTTTGCCCGTGCCAAGGCGCGGCCTTGCTCGAGCCAAGGCAAGACCTTGCTCATGCCAAAGGAATCTGCTAAGGTATCGCCTTGCTCGTGCCCAAAGAACCCGCCAAGGCGTGGCCTTGCTCCTACTAAGGCGCGCCTTGCTCATGCCAAAGGATCCTGCTAAGGCGCGACCTTGCTCATGCTAAAGGATCCTGCCAAGGCAGCACCTTGCTCGTGCCAAGGCGTCGCTTTGCCCGTGTCGAGGGAATCTGCCAAGGCTTGCCCGTGCCTCTGCCGAGGGACACGCAAAGGCACGTGCTAAGGCGCAACCTGTATGCGCCCAGGCACCGTGCCTTGGCGTGCACCAAGGCGCAACCTCGTCCACGCTTGTACGCCACCTCATCCGTCTCGCATGCAACCAAACTTCATGGAACCACCTAAGTCTTCCATAACTCGGTCATTTGCTAGGTTTATCGCTGCCCAGCCCAGCCTACTCGGGTCACGCTATTGAGGGGCTGACAAACATCCCCCCGCCAAAATGTTCAATGCCCTCATCGAACTGCGCAGTTGCTGCCACTTTTGGTAGTCTGTTATTTCCTTCTCAAACTATCTCGGAGTAGTGTCTCGCTCCCAAGTAGGTTCCTCAACATCAACCCACTTGATCAAGTAAAACGTTCGCCTATATTTCTTACTTTGCCCACGCGCCTCGTGGCTTAGAATCTACTCTATTTCTCCCACAAACTCCTTTCGTATTAAGGGTGGAGCCCGTCTCACTATGCGCGTCCCTGGATCTGCCTCATCAGAGTTGAAAGATTTGAGATAGCTGACATGGAATGTAGGATGTATCTTCAACCATTCTGGTAGCTTAAGGCGATAAGCCAACCTCCCAACTCGCTTGACCTCCTCAAATGGTCATTCATACCGCTGAACTAGGCCCTCGTTCGTCTCCTTCTTATTGAATTTCTTCAAAATCCTAGGAGCGAGCTTCAACAAGACTAGGTATCCTTCCCGGAACTCCAAGGGTCTTCTGTTCTGGTCAGCGTACTTCTTCATCCTCCAGACAGCTTTGGCCAAACTGTCTTGAGCTGCCTCCCGGAGCTCCTGCTTATTTTTCGCAAAGCGATTATCCGCTAGGCTCGACCCCATCGACTTTGATTTGGCTACCTCATGTGGAGTAGGTAGTTGTTGTCCCGTCGCAACCTCGAATGGACTCAGCTCCATAGCCGAGTTTTTGTGAAGATTGTAGCAGAATTAGGTTGTATCAAGTAAATCCACCCAATTGGACCGACTTGTATTGACATAGTACCTGAGATAGTCTTGAAGCAATGCATTAATTCTCTCCGTCTGCCCATCTGTTTGAGGATGGTTTGCTAAAGAGAACTTCAACCCTGAACCTATTAGATTGAATAGGGCAATCAAAAACCTTCTAGTGAACCAAACGTCTCGATCACTGTTAATGTCCTTCGGTATCCCCTAGTATTTTACCACATGCTTCAGGAACAACTCCGCAATCAAGTCCGCATCACAATTCTTCGGAGCAGATATGAACGTAGCATACTTTGAGAATCAATTTACCACCACCAGCACGCTGGTCATTCCCTGCACTTTAGGAAGACCAGTGATGAAATACATAGATATACTCTAAAAGGGTCTATCTGGTACAGGCAAAGGCTCCAGCAACCCTGGTGCCTTCCTCCTCTTTATCTTATCTTGTTGGCACACAAGACAAGTCTGCACATATAGATCTACGTCCTCCTCCATTTTAGGCTAGAAGAACAAACATGATAAGAGGGCATAAGTACGTTCCATGCCTGGATGCCTAGCTCACCAAGCATCATGTGTCTCCCTCAGAAGTTGTCGCCTAAGTCCACAGGTACTAGGAACATATGGACGTCCTCCTTTAGCATAGAGGACTCCATCTTCGCACCAAAACCTCCGAGTGACTCCCTCCGCCACTAGCTTTAGCATCTTAGTACAAAAAGTGTCTTTGCTTGTCTCCTCCTTGATTTGAGGTATGAAGTCACTTTCAAACCTCACCACTACTGACACCATCTCAACCACCACCTCGTGACTAAGAGCGTCTGGGACTGAGTTGAGTGTTCCAGGCTTGTGTTTGAACTGCACATCTAACTTTGCTAGGAAATCCAGCCACCTAGCCTACTTATGACTGAGCTTCTTCCGACTCATGAAGTACGTGATAGCAGCAATGTTTGTCCACACCACGAAGCTAGTTCTTAATAGATAATGCCTCCAAAGATGGAGAGCATGAATCACTGCCAACATCTCTTTCTCGTGAGCCGGGTACCTTTACTCCGCTTCCTTCAGCTTCCTATTTTCAAAAGCAATGGGGTGTCCCTCCTGACAAGTACCGCCCTCAATGCTCAATCTGATGAGTTGATATGTACTTTGAAAGGTAGGTCAAAATTGGGAAATCCCAATACTGGTTCAGAGGCAATGGCCTGCCTCAGTTCTGCTCGTGTCTTGGTCGCATTGATTCGTCCATGCCTAAGCTCGATCCTTCTTCAATAGATCTGTCAAAGGTGCCACTCTCCTTGGGTAGCCTTCTACGAACCACCGATAGTAGTTTGCCAAACCCAGGAATGATCGTAACTCTTTGACCTTAGTGGGATTTGGCCACTCCATGATCGCCCGCACCTTCTTTGGGTCCATCCGTGATTTTCCCTAGCCTATAACATGACCCAAAAAAGTTGTTGTTTGCGCAGCAAACTCACATTTTTCCCTCTTTACATACAACCGATTAGCCCTCAAAGTAACCAAAACCATCCGTAAATGATCCACGTGATCTTGGAGGTTTTGACTATAGATTACAATATCATTAAGGTAAAAAATTACAAACCGGTTGATGAGCTCCTTTAATACATCATTCATCAAATTACAGAATGTAGCAGGGGCATTTGTCAAGCCAAATGGCATGAATAAGTACTCAAATGATCCATACCTAGTCACCATGGTCGTCTTAGGGATATCACCAGCTGCAATTCAGACTTGATAGTACCCCGACCTCAAGTCCAGCTTCGTGAAGTGGGCTGCACTGGATAGCCAATCAAACAAGCCAGCCACAAGCCAAATAGGGTACTTGTTCTTCACTGTCAACTTATTCAGTGCCCTGTAGTCCATGCACATCCGAAGGGATCCATCGTGCTTATGCTGGAATAAGACTGGTGCTTCATTGGGTGCCTTAGATGGCTGAATGAATCCAGCATCCAACAACTCTTGCAACTGCTTCCTCAACTCCTCCAACTCATTTGGAGCCATTTTGTAAGGGGCCTGTGCTGGGGGCTTTGAGTCGGGGATCAGCTCAATCTCATGATCAATCACCCTTTGTAGGGGTAATTTTTTCGTTAGTTCCACCGGCATCACATCACTGAAGTCTCTAATACCTCATCAACTACATCAGGGACTTTTGCTGTCTTGCCTACCTTAGTCTTCACTAGGGCCACTAGGTATGTTGGTTCACCCTTCCTTAGTCCATCTTTCACTTGAATGGCTGAAAGATGGGACAGCTTTGCACTCTCTTTCCCTTAAATCATGTTAGCCGCAGGAACAAAGCAAGTATGGGATTGTTTGTGGATGCGACTTGCTCATCGCAAACAGTTCCCTCAAGAAAGGCATCAAGGTAATGCTCCCCAAATGTAGAAAGTCATTCCCTAGGATGACATCAAAGTCATCCAAGGGAACTACCATGAGGTTGATCTTCCCCTCCCAAGATCCACTTTAAGATTCACATTAGATGTCATACCTTGAACTCACTTTGCTTCAGAATTCGCAACTTTCATTCGACTGGAATTCTCAATAAGATCCAGTCCCAACTTTTCCACCATATGGTCCATCACAAATGAATGTGTTGCTCCCGAATCCATCATTGCCAAAACTCATTTCTGATTCACCTCCGCATCAACGTACATCAGCCCCTCTAAAGGGCTTGTCTTAGCTTGTTGAATGGCATTCAACAATTGAAGTAGGTTCATCTGGGGCTTGCCATCATCTTCTGCGGTTAAGGCCGATATTTTCTCTTTCTTTGGGCAGTCTTGTGCCTTGTGAGGGCCATCGCAAATGAAACAGTCCTTATGTGAGGAACTTGAGGAGGGCTTTGCGTCTGCTTTTGGGACTGGCTTTGAGCTAGTTTGTTAATGAGGGAAGGGCTTATTCTTGCCCTTCTTGTGGTGGTCCTTGAATGGCTTCTTCTCATCGTTCTTCCTCTCGCTTGTGGAAGAACTAGTCTTGAAGTCCACGAGACTACCAGCCGCAGCAATCACTCCATGCAAGTCCTTCACCCCTTGCCTCCTTAGCTCGGATTGAGCCCATAACCGCAATCCATTAGTGAAGTTAAAGAGTTTGTCCTCCTATGACATGTTTTTGATGTCCAGCAAAAGAGAGGAAAACTCCTTAACATAGTCTCGAACTGATCCCATCTGTTTGAGCTTGCGCGAGGCTTCCCGCGCTTGCCAAGCAGCATTGGTAGGAAGGAATTGATCCTTCAACTCCCTTTTTAGCACCTCCCAATCCACGATCTTAGGTCTACCCACAGCCGCATCATCGTGTACTCTGGTTCTCCACCAGAGTTTAGCATCACCTTCTAGGTACATGGAGGTCAAGATGACCTTTTGGTTCTCCTTTTTCCGGACGGTAGCAAAGTGTTGCTCATGTCCTAAAGAAAATTCTCAAGCTCCTTTGCGCTCCGCTTGCCCGAGAGTTTCTTTGGCTCTGGAACCTTGTTTCTAGGCTTTATCGCACCTGCAACCTCCGAGGATCCAACCATGGCTCGCTTAAGTAAACTCACCTCTAAAGCCATTATAACGGTTGTTTCGGTGGTGAGTTCTCCTACATAACGTGCATCCTCTACAAGCCCCTCAAATTTGGATTCCCACACAGCTATCATAGCTTCTTGTGACTCTCCACCAGTCACCAAAGAAGCCACCAACATCTCCAACCCTTCAATGCGTTGTCCTGACATTGAGGATTCTGTCGACTATGCCAGGACAGTCATCATCACCATCATTTGTTCCAAGTGAGCTACCCTCTCACTTAGATCACTTGTTGCTCCAGTCACCATCGTCTCTCGAAACGAGGCTCTGATACCAATTGTCATGGGGCCGTTAAGTTAGGGGTTTACCCTAAGGAGATTTTTCTCGCTCAACCCAACCCGTGGTGCCTAAGGGCCACCTTAATTCAGCACTACCAATACTCAATTAAATGAACAACAAGCAATGGAACCAAAGATGTAACGGCCCATTTTATTAATGTCTCTTAAATTTACAAACGTGGACGCCAGCTCGAATCTACGTGGATGTCGCAGTAGGGTAGGACACACGTAGACATAGGTATGCTAGTTATTATGTATTGGATGCTCATTTGGGTGAAATTTATTGAAATACATCGCATGTGTGTATGTTGCATAAGAATACATGTTAGATTATGAGAACTGTATTCGCCTTGATATACATGTCGACGCGGGTACAGGGTAGTTAACGAGACCGAATATTAGGTTGGGAGCTGAAACACACAAATTATATAAAGATTGGCCAAGGAACTAATATGGAATGGGTAATAGGCGGCTAGTGACGCGGCGGTATGCGTATATCGCGGTTTGGACGTGAAACCAGCGTCAAAACGCTCGAAAACACAGGCGAGTGTCCTAGTTGTGTTACATTTTGGTGTCAAGGACACAATGTCAAAATCACTTGTCTTTATCTAAACCACACTCCACCACCTTTCCTCTAACATCACACACACACTCCCCGCACATACCCCGCACACACCGTGATCGGGAGGCCGAAAGAGGGAAGAAGGAACGCGGAGAGGAGGAGGAGAAGCCGGGAAGGAGAGAAGAGAAGGTTGAGACGTCACGATCGAGGTGAGTCCTCGTTGTTGTTGTGGGTTTCGATTGGTCGTGGTGGCGAGACAGGGGCTCGGCCATGGAGGCCGAACCGGGTTGCGGTGGTGGTGGCAGAGGTGTCTCCCTTGCCATCGAGTCCACCGTGGTTGGGGTGGAGAGCAACCCCAACCCAAACCACCAGGTGAAATTTAAAAAAAAAAAAAAAAGATTTTGATCGAACCAGTAAACTGGTTCGATCAGATGGGGAAAAAGGTGCACCCCCTGCATGGGCCGGACCCACAACAGGCCGGGTCGGGTCCGACCCATTTGGTCGACTCGACCCAAACAACATTAAAAAAATGAAGAAAAATGAAAGAAAAATTTGGAAAATTCTTGAAAATTTGGAAAATTTCGAAAAAATTATATTTCCATAAAATAAATAGAAATTTATGAGTTTCTATGACAAATGAAATATTTGGATAATCCGGACATGATTTTTGCGGGGTATTGCCTCGAAAAGCGAGAAATGGGCAATTTGGCCTAAAAAATTTGGAAACTTGTTGTAAATTGTCATGCTAAATTAAATTATTGATAAATGGACATAAGTTGACACGGGTGATCAATTGGCGACTAAGGGCTCAGTGGACTTGGACTTGGGGATTGATTACGCGGTATTAAAGTGCTTTGTGAGGTTTGTAAAACCCAATGGAAAAACTCTTTAGTATTTATTTTGATTTGTAATTCCATTCAATTCTAGTTTTTCCTTGTGATTTTTTTCTATATCTATATCTTGTTGTTTGCACGGTTGGTTGAGTTACTCCAACTGGATTTTTTGTTGTGTGTCTATGCATTCTAGACCATAGCATGCGTATCAGGAGTTCTCGGTGGATAACGACCCAAGCTATTGAAGTGCTACATGTGTCGGTGCGTCGTAAGTCTGCGCCGAACACCAAGAGGGATAAGGTGATAGCTCGTTGGGTGCGCCCGCTAGTGGGATCTTGGAAGGGAATCATGAAGTGTGGTTTAGTCCGACTGGGACAGGCACACACATTTGCATTTTATTGTTATCTATGCATGCGATGCCCTGCTTACAGTCGTATATTTACATTTCGCATGTTTATTTAACAGTATTTATTGACTTCCACTTGTTTATTTGAATGCTCGGAGTTCCTTGGAATTTTACTGACATATTCGATTATGGTATATCTTATCCCCAGCAGCCGTACTGAGGACAAGATGTGGCTCTAGTGTCTGTGTAACTAACCCGAACAATCCAATAATACGTCCAGCAAGAAATGATAAAGTAATACCCGAATCAAACATAGCATGCATGTGGCGACCAAATATAAGTAATGTACCTTCAATTAGTTGCCTAGTCGCCCCGCTATCTGGCTGTGCTAACGCATGCGCTCTATCTCTGGCCTAGTCTGACCCTCGCCGTAGCGATGGTGGTGTCTGACAGTTAGCCCTCGAGTGTCCCCTCTGCCCACACCGGTGACAACTATGGCTCTCTAGTCTACCCGTCTGTCTGTCTCAAGATCTCAGACCCTGACCCTGATCTACAACCCTATCCCCTCTATCATCTCTCCGGCCTCTATCCGAACGATCCATCGGTCTCTTCTGCCTCTGACTAGACTGAAAAATCTGCACTGATTGTACCTCCCTACCAGTCACACGTCAGCCAGCCCTCTGCAGTAGGTATGTCTCATGAGCCAATGCCCTGTCAAAGATCTCCTGTAGTGTCGTAGCTCCGGTCGATACAACTGTTGACGCAATCCTGTCATCAACCCCTCTGGTGAAATAATAAATCTGTAAGCGTTTTGTCCCGGCGACATCCAAAGAGAACTGAAGCAGATGTCGGAACCTCTTCATATACTGCATCAAGGTCCGACTACCCTCTCTCAAGGCTATGAACTCCTCCCTCAGTCTCAACCTAACCTCCATAGGTATGTACTGATCGTAGAATAGCTCCCTAAACTCAGCCCATGTCGTCAATTTCGAATGCATTTCCGTATACGTCGTCCACCAGGCTGCTGCATGCCCTCTCAAATAGGCTCCCGAAATTCGTGCCTGTACTGTCTCATCGTTCCTCATCAGCTTATGGAAACGCCGATGAGATACTATCCATCTTCCTACAACCTCGGGGTCACCGCCTCCTTAAAAGAATCTAGGCTGGAACTTCAAAAACTCCCTCAATCATTTCACCTCTAGTGTCATGATGAATCTTGATGTAGTAGGAGTATCAGTAGTAGGGGTGGCAGTAACCTGATCCATCGTCGTGTGTGGAGGCGTAAGATTTGACGTCTCCAAAGGAACAACGACTATAATAGTTGTCTCTGTAGTTGCCTCTGTTGCTACCCCTTGAACTGGCGTTTGGGGTACAACCAGAATAACAGCTGTCCCCGCCGGTATGGTCACAACTACTAGCTCTCTAGTCGAAGTGAGTGTTGCCAGTACCGTGATCTGCTCGCGTAGTAGCCGTAATACCTCGGCCATCTGTGTCTTTTGAGCCTAGAGTTTATCCTCCATACTCGCCGTAATTGGGACATCCCTAACCGTATCGCTAGTCTGTCTAGTCTCGACTGGCGTACCAGACTATCCATCCATGATCTGCATCGAGAATGCACTCCGAATCAGTCTTGAAGTATATACGTATATCGTATAGTAACATGAAAATATAACACATATATAAGTATATACGTATATCGAGAATGCAAATATTGTAATAAAAAGTCTGGCGGCCCTCGCCGCCCGCATTAGTAACAACCCGAAATAACGTAGTGGAAACTCGGAAGACACATGAGAAACAATTTAACAAAACCAGTGTGTGTGTTAGAAACTGTACCATTTAAGACTAAGCATGTGCAAGGTCATGTCACTCCCCAATTCCCAAAAGAATCAAAATATCTATCTATCCGTGCATGATAGATGCTAACCAATCCATATACAAATAAGTACTCCAATACTCGAAGAGGTAGCTTATGTCCATGGAGGCCTATCTCCATGGAAGATCCGTTTATGATACATTTTCCCTCAAATGGATCCGAATATGCGCCAGCGGATATGGTTGGAGTTACTTAAGGACTACGACTTCGCTATTGAGTATCACCCTGCCAAAGCAAACATCATACGCAAAGGTAAGTGGGCGCACGAGATATGGACTCATCGGTTATGTGCATGGCCAAGTTGTCGACTAAGGCGGTACAACACATTTGTTGTTAGATGAGGATACCAACCATATCGATTGAACAGGCTGCCGAGTGTCAGAGGGCTTATGGGCTCTATGAGCAGGTCAGTGGTCTATCACAAAATCTGGAATGCACTGATTAGGCAGAAACCACAGATCGGTGTTTAAGATACCGAAGGAGATTGTGGATACTTGCGGATCAGGAGATACGGTATAGGGTTTTTGAGGAGGCACTGTATGGGAGGCCTTGTAGATCACCTGCTTGTTGGGCGGACCCGAAAGATACAGTGATAGTAGCGCTTGAGATAGTTGTTGATCACACAGAGAAAATCTGACAAATTCATTAGAAATTGCAAGCTGCACAAAATAGACAGAAGAAATACGCGGATAGGTATCACGAGGGTCTGAGCTATGACGAGGGCGATGTGGTGTATCTGAAGGTTTCTCCTTGGAAAGGTCAATAGAGATTTAACATTAAGGGGAAATTAGCGTCGAGATATATTGGGCTATATCGGATTGCACAGAGAATAGGCACTGTTGCATATCGATTAGAGTTACCTGCCGAGATAGCTAGGGTTCATCCGACATTTCACATTTCCATGTTGAGACTCGCTAGGTCAGGATCGAGACCAACGATTGAGTTGGGACAAGTGGAGATACAACCTGACGTGACCTATGAGGAGAGGCCGATAGAGATCGTTGATCGTTGAGTACAGATTCTTCGGAACAAGGAACTCGCGAAGGTCCTAGTTCGTTAGCAACATCACAGGACGGAGGGACTAACCTTGGAGCTCGAGTCGACGATGATGACACGATACCCTCAGCTATTCTCTGGTTTGGGACTTTAGTTACAGTGAAGTTTCAGGACGAGATTTTATTTAGTTGGGAAGAACTGTAACGACCCATTTAATCAATGTCTCTTAAATTTACAGACGTGGACACCAGCTCGAATCTACGTGGACGTCACGGTAGGCTAGGACACACAGAGACTTAGGTATGCTAGTTCTTGTGTGTTGGATGCTTATTTTCGGTGAAATTTATTGAAATACATCGCATGTGTGTATGTTGCATAAAAATACATGCGAGATTGTGAGAACTGCATTCGACTCAATATGCGTGTCGACTTAGGTACTGGGTAGTTGATATGACCGAATATTAGGTCGGGGAAACTAAAACACACAAATTATATAAAAATTAGCCAAGTAACTAATATGGAATGGGTATTAGGCGACCAATGACGCAGCGGTACGCGTATATCACAGTTTGGACGCGAAACCGGACGTCGAAACGCGCGAAAACACTAGGCGAGTGTCCCAGTTGTGTCACATTTAGTATCAAGGACACAAAGTCAAAATCACTTATCTTTATCTAAACAACAATCCACCACCTTTCCTCTCACCTTACACACACACACCCCATACACACCCCGCACACACCATGATCGGGAGGCCGAGAGAGGGTAGAAGGAACGTGGAGAGAAGGAGGAGAAGTTGGGAAGGAGAGAAGAGAAGGTGGAGACGTCACGATCGAGGTGAGTCCACGTTGTTATTGTGGGTTTCGATTGGCCATGGGGGCGAGATAGGGGTTCAACCATGGAGGCCAAATCGGGTCGAGGTGGTGGTGGCAAGGGTGCCTCTCCTGCCATTGAGTCCACCGGGGTTGGGGTGGAGAGCAACCCCCACCCAAACCACAGGACAAATTTAAAAAAAAAAAAAATTTCGATCGAACCAGCGAACTGGTTCGATCAAATGGAGAAGATGGTGCATAAGCGCGCGCGCGCACGTGTGCACTTACGTCGGGCCCAGAACGGCCGAGCCTGGACCTATTCTGGTCCAGGGCCGGGTCATGTCCGACCCAAATAAAATTTAAAAAACAAAAAAAAGAGAAATTTGGAAAAATTTTGGAAAAATTGGAAAATTCCAGAAAAATTATATTTCCATAAAATAAATAGAAATTTATGAATTTCTATGACCAATGAAATATTTGGATAATCCGGATGAGACTTTTGCGGTGCTTTGCCTCGAAAAGCGCGAAATAGGCAATTTGGCCTAAAATTTTAGAAATTTGTTGTAAATTTTCATGCTAAATTAAATTATTGATAAATGGACATAGGTTGACACGGGTGATCAATTGGCGACCAAGGACTCAGTGGACTTGGACCCGAGGATTGATTACGGAGTATTGGAGTGCGTTGTATGAGTATTAATTTTGATTTGTAATTCCATTCAATTCCAGTATTTCCTTGTGATTTTTTTCTATATCTATATCTTGTCATTGTTTGCTCTGTTGGTTGAGTTACTCCCACAGGATTTTCCATTGTGTGTCTACGCATTCTAGACTATAGCATGTGTATCATGAGTTCTCGGTGGATAACGACCCGAGCTATTGAACTACTACATATGTCGGTGCATCGTAGGTCTACGCCAGCCGCCGAGAGGGATCAGGTGATAGCTAGTTGGGTGCGCCCATTAATGGGATCCTAAAAGGGAATCCCGAAGTATGGTTTAGTTTGACTGGAACAGGCACACACATTTGCACTTATTCTTATCTATGCATGCAATGCCCTACTTACAATTTTTTGTTTACATTCTGCATGTTTATTCAACAGTATTTATTGACTTCCACTTCTTTATTTGAATGCTCGTAGGAGTTCCTTGGGATTTTACTGACTGGACTCGTCATCCATTTTCTTCCTTAATGATTGAGCGCAGATCCGAGTGGAAGTAAAGGCAAGGGGATCTTAGGCGACTACCTCTAACTGCCTACCTTTGAGGATTACTTGCACGTGTGATTATTTTGATATTTTGATTCTTTTGGGAATTGGGGAGTGACATGACCTTGTACATGTTTAGTTTTATATGGCATAGTTGTTAACACAGTACTTTTCAGGGTTTTTCCACACTAGGTTTTGTTAAATTGTTTCTTAATAATTCTTGCATTTACGTACGTCTTCCACTGAATATGTTATTTATACACTTTACACACACAAGTGGATACATTTCGAGACAGAGAAAAGACGGGCAGGTGTCGTACACTTGTAGTTGGGCCAGCTGGAAAGGAGTACATGGAGACACGTCACCCCGAGGTAGCGAAGGCCGCCACAAAGGAAACATTTTACTAAGCCCTCATTTGGAATACAACTCAGGTAATCTATGCTTCCCCAAGCTTAGACCCCATGGCTTTATAGATCGGCCAACAAGTAGTTACATAATCGTCTAGGTTACATGTCCTGATTTCATTGATTCATAGTCTAAGTGAAACTGCACTAATTCATGGTCAAGGAAGTTGCCCAACTGCCTTATTCCCTTGCTGCCACCTGGTTCCATAACCGCCTAAACTACATGGTCAATTAGCACATTCTCCACGTATTCGGGACATTCTTGGACGTGCCTTGGTCATGCCAGTGGCCATGACTAAGGTAGTTACCCAACAGCTTGGAACCACCTTAACTTGGTCCATCCATGCCTCAAGGGACTTGGTCCACATTTCTATTACGGACAGGGGCTGCTCGGTGGTGCCTAGCTGAGCTTAGGCACTCTGGGTGCTAGCAGGGGCTTTGTCGAGTCCTATCGGCTCGGGGTGGCCGGATCATGGGTTCGTAGGTCTTTCCTTGGCATGATGCCCAAGGCATGCTCGAGGGTCCTCTTTGCTACTATGCCCATGTCGCCCCTAGGAGAGAACACGCATTTCCTTATAGTAGATGTTAAGCCGTTTCCCCAACTCCAATAGGAAACACGAGAAATGAGACCAAGCGTACTTTGATTTGGTCAATGCCCAAGTCAAGATCTGTCAACCCTTGCCAAGGTATGCCTTGCCCATGCCAAGGCGCGGCCTTGTCCATGCCAAGGCGCGGCCTTGCTCGTTCCAAATGAATCTGCCAAGGTATCACCTTGCTCGTGCCCAAGGAACCTACCAAGGCGCGGCCTTGCTCATGCCAAGGCGCGGCCTTGCTCGTGCCAAGGCGTCACCTTGCTCATGCCAAAGGATCCTGCCAAGGCGTGACCTTGCCCGTGCCAAAGGATCCGGCCAAGGCGCGACCTTGCTCGTGCCAAGGCACCGCCTTGCCCGTGCGAAGGGAATCTGGCAAGGCTTTCACGTGCTTGTGCCAAGGGACGCGCTAAGGCACGTGCCAAGGCGCAACCTCGTATGCACCCAGGCACCAAGCCTTGGCGTGCGCCAAGGCGCGACCTCATCCACGCACGAGCACAGCCTCATCTGTCCCGCATGCAACTAAACTTAATGGAACCTCCCAAGTCCTCCAGAACTCGGCCATTTGCTAGGTTTCTCGCTGCCCAGCCCAGCTTACTCGGGTCACGCTATTGAGGGGCTGACAGAAACCATGTACCCAAAGAAACAAAACACATAGTCCTTAAACAAAAAGCAAGACACCTTGGGACCAAAAATTTAGTTGATGTCATAGTAATTTTAGAGCCAGTAATGGAGAACCCTTCGGGAACCGTGGACGTTTTCTATGGATCACCATCTTGAACGGTGATGAGATGGTAAATCCCATTTGAGAATGGGAGTTTGTTCTCTCTATTACTCCGTTGATCCCTCTTCATCATTGGCACTATCATCTCCTTCGGTGACCTCCTTTTATTTTTCTTCATCAAAACCCTATTTTTTCGACAATCATCGCTTGAAAACATCTCCCCAAGAAACAGCAAAGACGGAACCTTACAACCTATAACAATCAAACTTGGTAAAAACCGATTCCAACTCATCTTGGAAGTAATAATAACTAAGTTCTCAAACCACTCAACATATTTCAATGAATTCAATCGTAACATCTTTTATCACATTCTATCAATTAAAAACTCATGGGTTTCTGAGTTTTCCTTCGATGACCATGAATTGATTTCGTTTTCTTAATCCCGTAAGAGAATGATATGTGTAATTGGGGGTACTTTAGAGGCATTGTGAAACTAGGGTCTCCAGATTTTCATCAATAGAATAGTAGTTGATGAATTCGAAAAGAATACTAGTTTGTCATGAAATAAAGGCGCGGGTACGAAATTGGCATCGAAAACCATTGATTTGACTCATAATAGACCAATCTCTTTTATTGTATCAATCGATTGGTTTTTAAGGTTTTCCAATCCACAACTATTACATCGAAATTGAGTCTGAGTTAGGAGGTCAAGAAATTTATAGGGATAGGTGGCAGCACTAGGGAGAGGGGAAGTTGGTGATGGTCAAACAGTGGTTAGGGCGGTGGTGATCTTCGATGGTGAAATGATGGTAGATTGGGGTAGAGGGCGGTTGTGGCAATGGGTATGAATGAGGTGAGGGTGATTTATTCATCTCACATTTTAATTTAATAAAAGAAATAGAATAAATGGAAAGGCTTGGCTAACCCATATTTGTGACCCAGCCGACGTGGCAACAGTGGGACCCACTTTTTTTTTTTTTTTTGCTTTTTGTCATACCATGGCAGAGGCTGTTGAGAAAATAAAATGAATTTCAATTAAATTTGAAGACTCAAAAATAAAATAAAAATTGGTCATTCGGTTTGACTAACTGACTGAGTACAGACGAGTATAGTTTGTTTGTCAAACCGATGTGACCATGAATTTTTGAATCGCCCTCCATAATTTGGAAGGAAAACATGAAAAAGACAGTTTCGAGCATAAGAGATCTGAAACTCGTTTCCTATACTCTCTCCCCTGTTCTTCCCAAATATTTTGGGTTTCATCTTCTACCTACAATCGATTAATGAGTGTTTGAGCCGCAGTTAACACCCTTGACTTGTTTGCAGCACTAAGTCATATCCCTCCCCTATTTTCTTTTCTAATTTGTATAAATTGAGGGGAAGATTCGAGGTGTAGAGGACTACCATCTCGTTTCAGAGTGTCAAGAAGACAGCACATCAGCCATGCAAGATTCCTTGCAAAGTGACATAGGTAATCGCCCTTTCCTTTCATGTTATTTACGCTCATGAAACAAGGTGCACATGATTTGGGGGTTTGACAAAAGGCAAGATATTTAGGGTTTGACATGTATACTCAGCCACTCATATTGACTAAGCAAACTTGTTTTTTCTTATTTTTATTGAGTGGTTTAATGGTTCCCTACACACTCAGGGTTTTGGCCTATGATGTTCCCGAATTGCATCAGAATAAAGGTCTTCTGAATAAACTTAAATTGCAGTGCACTTTGTATCAAAAATCTGAGTTTCATTGTATGGGATTTCGGGTTACACACGAGTTCCCTAGTTTTATGCGCATAATGTTTACTACATTTTATGGACTGTTAGTGTTATGCACATGAGGCTCCTTCTCTCTTTGATCAATTACAACCCTCAACAGCAGGATTCACAATTTAGACTTAGTGATGGGGAATTAGTCTTTCACGGGTGGACTTACATAGATAATTATTGAACTTGCATAATGCCTAAATTATTGGAATGTTAAAAGTCCTTAATTACATTGCAACCTTATTATTATGCAGGTGTTAAAAAATCATTGGTCTATCCTTTCATTTAGGTTATGTAATGGGTCCCTTTATTGATTTGAATCAGACAGTCGAAGAAGTTATTGATTTAGAAGGGGATGAGATAGACCAAAAACTTCGCCGACCAGTATGTGTGGTTTAACAATTGAGGGGCCGCATGTAGTTTTTAGTGATGAACAATCTGCTGATGAATTTGATACATTTAAGGTACTAAAAGCTCCTGAATATGAGATGATTTTCGACACAGCTGAGAATGTTAAATCTGCATTCCATCGTTATACCAAATATAAGGGGTTTGGGATCAAAGTGCGTTCAACTGATAAAGGAACAACGTTATTTGGAAGCATGTGTTTGCATGTGTAAAGGAAGGTTACACTAAATCGAAAGGAATATACCAAAAAGGATTAAGTGGAAGGTGTGGTTCTCATACACAAATAATAGTCAGGCTATTCCCGACCAGCAGTGTCACCTCACTAAGGTGTAGTTAGAGCATAATCACCCCGTGAGCCTTTCAAAATCTAGGTTTTATCAATGCCACAAGGTTATCCCAACTGTAACAAAAAAGAGATTGGAGTTAAATGATACTATTGGGATTCGAGTTTGCAAGTCATTTGTGGCTGAGTCAGTGCATGCTAGAGGAATTGATAACTTGACCTTCAATGAGAAAGATATAAGGAATTATATATAATCAACACGACAGCTAAGGCTTGGTTTTGGTGACACGGAAGTCATTCTCCAAAACTTCATGAAGAAGTAGAAGCAGAATCTTAACTTCTTCCACGCGATTGACGTAGGTATAGAAAATGAGCTCAGAAGCGTGTTTCGGGCTGATAATAGGTCGAGAACTGCTTACGAGTACTTTAGGGATGTGGTTTCTTTTGATACAACGTACTTAACAAACAAGTTCGACATGCCATTTGCGCCATTTGTTGGTGTAAGCCATTACGAATAGTCGGTGCTATTGGATTGTGCGTTGTTGGCTGATGAGACCGTACCCACATATTAGTGGTTGTTTTAGACATAGCTGACTTACACAGGTATGGAGCCCAAAGCCATCATAACTAACCAATGCTCATCAATAGGGAATGTTATTGCCAAGTATTTCCAAATGCTTGACATTGCCTATGTCTTTGGCACATCGTGAAGAAGGTGCATGAGAAGCTTGGGGGGCATCGTAAGAGAGGGAGCATATTGTGGCACGGTTAAAAAATGTGATTTATGATTCATTGAGTACAGAAGCGTTTGAGATAGCATACAACAAAGTGTTGAATGATTTTTCTTTCAGAGATAAAACTAGGAAATGGTTGGAATCATTGTTCGACATTAGGTAGAAATGGGTTCTAGTTTATGTGAAGGGGCACTTTTGGGATAGGATGTAAACTACTCAAAGGAGTGAAGGAATGAACCATTTCTTTGATGGATACGTGTTATCTAATACGTCGTTGAAGCAATTCGTAAGCCAATATGAATTGGTTTTGCTAAAAACATACGAAGGAGAGACGTATGCAGATTTTATTTCATTCCACAAGTTTCGTCCATTGACATGTTGTGTGTCATATGAACGTCAAATGCAGGGTATATACACAGACAACATATTTGCGAAACTCCAAAAAGAGGTTCTTATGGTGTTGGATTTTAAGTCAAAACAGATTTTCAAATGAGACATTTATTACTATTATAGTATGGTCAGTTGTTCACAGTCCTAAATTTGGACGATCCGATTACGAAGATGTATGGTGTTGCATATCTTAAGGACGAAGAAGAAGTTTGTTACGAATGTCAATCGTTTGAGTTTAAAGGGATTCTTTGTTGCCATGCTCTTTGTGTGTTAAGAGAGCGTAACATAATGCTTGTGCCACCGAAGTAAGTTATGATCAAGTGGAGAAAATACATGAGACGAGCTTATGAACGGGAGAGGGGGACAGATGAATTGGATGCGGCCGCCATAACAGTGCTTGAACGATATGACATCATCTTAACTCAGTGCACACGAATGGCTAGTTTTGGGTCAACCAGTGTTAAAAAGTTCAAAATAGTACTTGATAAAATTGAAAAACTTAAGGGTCTTCTGTTGGACACTCTTGATGAAGAGCCAGTTGCACTCCCTACTGTGCCCAAGTCATCAACATCAGCTTCGAACTCTTTTGCCAATTCAGGTGTAAGAAACATCAAGATTAAAGACCCCTATCAAGTGAAAAGGAATGGGAGACCACGAGAGAGCAGACTAAAACCTCATCGAGAGAAGAAAACTAAACCTTCAAACATCAAGGTAATTTTACATATATATTTATTACTCTATTTTAGGTATTTTTTTGCAATCCTTGTGGTACAACTTATGAATAAACTAAGATTTACAGCGAGACAATAATGTGCAAGACAGTCAGTTTGGGAAATTCACCCCTCCACAGTTCAATTTTCCAACCTATAATGACTAAAACAACCAAGTAAGACATAAATCTCACTATAATGTTGTAATATTTATGTAGCAAGATGTAATGTCATGATTTTAACCATGCAGGGTGTACATGAAGTTGATCCCCCATGTGGTGGATACGGATGATTGAGCATTTCCTTTAGAATCTCAAGACTATGCAGGGAGTCAAGCCAACCGATTACGAGATGTTAATGTTTGCAGCATTTTCCACAATTTTTTGTTGTACAACTGTTTGTGTGCAGAAAAAACAATTTTTAACTTATTGTCTTCTGTTAGATTTTAAAGTAAACCCCTCATTGTCATTCATTGTCTCATTTTTTGTATGGCATTGATATCGATTGGTAAACTATCGGATTGCTTTGTAGGTAATTTACTAATTAATAGACATTACTTATTATGTGCATCAAATAATTTGTCTCTAAGTTTTGACAGGCAACCGGTTGTTTTTAGTCAGTCGCATATAACGAGGTATTGATCAATTACTCACCCCACTTTATTTATAAATCAGTTGAAATCGATAAATGGCCACTTTGTGTTATGTCAAATAAATTAAGGTACTTTAAATGTGGGTTCTACTTGTTTATGTTGATGTTACTAACATTTTATTTGACACTCCGTAGTTTTCATTACATTTGTCATAATTAGAGGGGGTTAAGTGGCTAGTTGTGGTTTACAAAATCTTACTTTTTTCTCTCCTCCATGTGGCAGTCATGCGTAGGAAGTAATGAAGAATAAACAGTTTTGGTGAGTGTTGCAACATTTTTTTTTAGCGGGAGATCTCCACTTTATTTTCCCTAACCACCCACTTCTACTATCATAACTACCCATTAATTTGAATTTACAACCCTCATCTCCCTCTTTTCAAGACTAACAACTACTCATCCTCCCTTAAACAAAATCCCACACCCAAAGTTGAAATCACAAAACCTGCAACCTTCAACATCGACCCCCACCAATTGAAATCACAAAACCCCCAACCTTCAACATCAATCCCCCATTTTCTTTTCACTTTTACGCTAACCATGGTGAACCAAAAAGCCATAAAGTAAGGGATGCCTTTGCCACTTTGAATGGCGTTGGGTGTGCTTAACGGCTCTGCAGAAGGGCCTACCAATGACAATAAAAGAAAAGCTAAGATTGTTGGAGTTTAGTCTAAGGGGACAATAAAAAAGAACACAATTAAAGCCACTTGAGGGAAGAAGGAGCTTGCTGGAAAAAGGAAGAAGGAATCGGCAAGACCCAACAGTGACCCAAAAAGAAAATCTATGGCTGTTGGAGTTCCCATGTAGCTCCAAAGCTAGAGAAGGGGGTTGTTACTGCTACCTTCCAACAACGTTCAAGTGCAAGGCTGAAGTGGGCAAAAGCCTCGAAAGTCCCCTCCAATACAGTAGACACACCAGTGGCGATTGATGAAGACTTTGAGGGGAATGAAAGTCACGTTGTTGCAACTTCTGAGATGGCTGAATGGGAGGCCAACTTCTTCAAAAGGACGCCATTACGCATGAAACGTTTAGATTTTGACTACTTTGAAACTAGACAAGTATTTTTGAGGTCATTATTTCATGCATTAGGTTGGCTGAAATTCGTAGAGACCAAGTTACCCGAGAACCTCAACTATGTTGCATACTTTTATGCACATCTCCACCCAACTGATGATAGTAACTCATCAATTGTATCTTTTAATGTTGAGGGGTTCGACTTTAAGATCACGAATGCCTTAATTAGGTGATTGTTTGATCTGCCTGTTGGAAAGATGAAATGTTATGGTGGTAAATAAGTAATGAAGGTACCCCCGCCTTCGAAACTGAGAAGGCTGCGACATTTATCTGTGGTGGAATTAGACCAACCAACCTAAAAAAACCATTAATTGCATAAATAACCCTACAAGCATGGTTGGTTCATCATGTCGTTATGCATATCTTGATTCCAGTGATTGGATCGAGGACATGGCTTAGTCAATTCGACGTCTTTATGGTTTGGATAGTCCTAATTGGCCACTCAGTCGACTTAGGTAAAATTATTATGCAACACATGCTCAAGGCTACACACCAAAGACAGCCATATGTTAACCATTTGTGCAACTTGTCATAGAAGGAGGCCTCCCACCCCTTCCAAGTATATGATCGGGTCCTCAAAGATAAGAGTGACATGATCAAGGATAAATATTTAGATCGAATGACTTACACTTTTGTTAGTGGAAAGTGGGTGTCAAATCGGCTGCTTAATGAACCAAGCACTATAGTCATTAAATGTTAAGAAAAAAATACAACTAAGAAAGTTGTTGAGCAATATAGTCAGGACGAGTTTGGTAAGGAAGAAGAGGATACGCTAGTGTAAGAAGAGGAAGAAACAACCAACGACATAGAGGATTTTGAGGAAGAAGATTCTGACTATGATTTATATGATGAGCCAATTGATGAGGGCACGACAGAGCAAGTGCCGAGGGACCCATATGATAGTCAAGATGACATGAAGTTAGATAGTAGAGGAAAATGTACATTGCATTTACTCATTTCGACATTTCATTGTTTATTTTTTTAGTGCTTCCATTGTATTGTACTTTATATTTAAAGTATTGGTGATTGTTCAATTTTTTGAATTATTTTTCAATGCTTTATACTCAATTTTAGGTCTCATAATTGGCTATTTTTCCTTTGCTCTATATGTAGTTGTAGCTGTTTCACTTGCCCATGTTATTGAAGGATATGATGCTGGTGGTCATAATTTTCCTGCTGACTCAGTTACCGCTAATAAAGGTAATGATAAGGGAGAAGATCCAGGCAATGACAAGGTGGAGAATTTCGATAGAACATTATGTTTTAGCCCTCTTTCCAGCCCTAAGGATGACGAGAGAACCAATCATACCTCCTTCCCAGCCCAAACCAGCAAAAGGAATAGCTAATGGAGGTCAGCTTCTAACAGCGGCTCAGGGATGACATTGTTGAACCACCATTTGATGATGAACCTTAACTAACCGGTCTCCCGACGGAGACAACAACAACCAAACAACCTAACTTGCTAATATTAGAATCACCTCTTGCTTATGAGATTCTGAGCCTTGCTAGAACGATCCAAAACACTTGAGGATGACATGGAGGAAATCAAGCTTGTCATGCAAACCACTTTTGGCAATGCACATGAAGGAAACAGAAACCTTTTTGTACGATGCCATCAACTCACTTAAGCATGACATCAGGGTCATGTTTGGCAACATGGGGAATGTCTTCAACACTACGACTATGAGTTGGGAGGGCAGATTTGCGAATGACTTGTTTACGAACTATCGGATAATGGGCGATCGGGTTAGGGGAGTTGAGCAAAACATTGCTGACCATGCATCAGTCTTACAATGGGTACTTGCATAGATGACTACATAGATGAGGATGAGGCATGACCAGCTGACTGTGCTTCCAAGCCCAAATGATGGCCTTTCTTAAGCTGCAGCCACCATGGCTGGGACATCCCAAAAAGATGATAAATGATTTTTTTCTCCTCTGCATTTCTTTGATCCTGAGACTAACTTTTTACTTTCATGTGGGTGTGTTAAAACTTGGTATTTCTATGCCACATCTCCTATGTGGCTTAAACTATTTTAGGATGCTTTGATTTTTTATGTAAACCTTTATGTTGTTATTGTTAAGAACATTTGTGCTCGCTTTCCTCTATGTTTAGCAAATTTACGGATGCCTTTCTTATTCATCACATTTATGCTTGCTTTGCTTTGATTTGTTATGCGTAATTATTTTTGTGATTTGAACATGGTTTGTTCATCCGCAACACATGTTGTCCAATTACTGCAGTGTGATTATTAATATGCTCTTTGCTTACGAAATTGTTGAGAGTGTTTAGGTTGGCTGAATTCATAGCTATGTTATGCATATGTTTCACAACTTTAGTTAACTTGTTGTGGGCGACTGTTATCAATATTTTCGCTTAACTTGTTGTTGTGTATGATTGTTAAGAATATGTTCACTTAAACTGTTGTTGGGTGACTATTATAAAAATTTGTTATTTGTGATTATTATCATGTAGGACTACATAATATAGTATAAATGAGAATTGATGATCCGTTCTCCTTCGCGAAATTAACAAATGAAGGGAAACATTATTTTGCATTGGGAAATATTGTTTTACATATAACACAAATAAAACATACATAGCTGATAAGTGTTTCAATACATATGAAGGCCTCTAATCCTCCTTCTTAATGTACCTAATAGATGTTTCAGACTCCATTTTCACTCTACTTCGGTTCCTTTCACTAATGGGGATTGTAGAGGTGAATAATGCCACTAACTCATGGACATTATCGCAACCTTCTACTCAGTGGCTACCCAACTCAATGTTCGATGAATGTGTTCGTATGCAAGTAGAATTGTTGGCCTCACCTTGACTAGTTCAACGATGACTACCAAACTGCATTACAATTGGTTCTTTAGTAACAATCATGCGGTGGATCTAGTCTCACCATAATAAGTTACCACAACCTTTGTTACAAGTTGAAAAAGGCCGACCCTTATTGGGGCCTTCCTTGTTTATGCTTCTCTTTAACATATAATGTGACGGCCACTTCTGCGAAATAGGGCACCGCCTTGCCTAATGCCATAATCAAGCCTTAATCCCAACCACATAAGACTTAATTACGTATTAGTCAACTTTTCGTCTCTATATTCCTCAATCACATGTTACAATATGTTATTAAAGTAGAGTTAATTAAAATTCCTTTATCATATTATGCGGAAGCTTTCATTATCCAAAATCCTAAATGTGGAAAACCAGGAAAATACAGCATCAAATGCATGTATATATATAGAACTTGTCACTCGATCCAATGTACAACCCAAAATGACATAAACAATAATAATACAATAAAAGTCGAGACATACAAAATGAGTGAGGAGAGTCAACGAACTACTAATAGGAAGTCACCGATCTTTTCCTTCCCTGGTCTGCTGTTGCTCGACGGACCTACACCCACCGGCACAAACTAGACAGACCATGAGTATAGTAATATTTAAGTAATAACTGGAGAATTCTATGCCACATTTCCAAAATAAAAAAATGGTATTTAAAAGCATAAATAGAGAAATAAATTGCTGAAACAAGTAATGCAAGTAAATACCACAATTAAAGATGTATAGACTGACACAGTCTAAGTTGAGATGATCTGCGTGTGGCCGGCGGTGAGAACTATCACCTAACATTTTCAATACTATACGGAGCTGCGCTCAACATATCTCACACAAATAGCGAAGCTGCTCTCTATGGTTATACAACCTCAATCTCATTCTTGTCGACCACCTCGAGTCCCATAACTGGTGTACCACGCAAGTGTAGTGGTGAGTGTCGGAACCCCGGTAGACCCAAGTCCCCGTGAACCACGGATCTCTCGTTCAATGGACACTAGATAATCTCCACTTTTAGTTTAAAAAATGAATAATTCCAAATCTCTAGGATTTCAAAATAAGTTAGGCTACAAAGCCTAAAGGAAATCGAATATAAGTCCAATCCAATCCAACTTATCTCAATAGCATGCTTTTGATCCATTATCTATCAAGAATAACATCAATAGTAGAAATTGGAATCAATAAAACACTTTATAAGGAATCATGTCACAATATTCAATCATGAATAGACACAAGAACGACATGATGTAAGATTTCAAGTAGCAATGTCTACAAATAGCTACTAAATATAGGCACATTAATGGTTATATTTGCATATTTGCATATGACCACATTAGCTACTTAGGAAACCACATTCATTCACATTTAACTCAAATTAATTCGATTTACCCCATATGCCGCTACCTCGATCCCACGTCGACACGGGACTTTAGGTACATCCCCACTCGTCTCGATACTTATACACCGGTATATAATTGACTTAATAGTCTACACATATATAATACACTAGGCATACATCACAACAAATATAAAATGTACCTCGGCCCTTGCCTCGGTCAATGGACATATCACGGTGTGGGTCCTACAGTACAAGTCGTTTATCCTGTTTAAGGAAATAAACACGGCTAGAGATTTTGGGCCGTTACATATAATCAGTTCCATACTTTGAGCAGTGTTCTCTTGATAGGCAATAATTTTTGAAATGGTTGTTGCTACCATAATTCCAACATCGTCCATCATTAGGTAAAGACATCGCTCTATTAAATGTTAACAAAATCTTTAGGTAATGAACCATTACAACTACATGTTGTTGTTCGTACACCTCAAAATCTGAAAACCACTCATTAAAAGTAGACCCTAAACAAATTTAAGCCAATCCCACCACCAACTTGAGCAAATATACCATTACCCACTACATGTTGTTCATACACCTCAAAAATCAAAAATAATATCCCTAAATGAATATCAAAACAAAAACATAAAATCAATTATGATGGCTTCTCTGGAACCCTAACATCAAAACAATTAATCAGCTCTATGTAGAAGAAGAAGCCTTCCGTGGCACCGTGAAAAAATACTTGCCTATTTGAAAATGTTGTAAAATCGTTTGGCTTCTTCAATAGAGAGGTGTTCACTGAGGCTCGAAGATGCAAACCAGGTCAATTTTTTGGGTTTCCTTCCTCCAAAATGGCGATTACATATGTCATTGGTGCTGCAAACCATTGAGGATGTTGACTACGGCTCAAACACTCATTAATCAATTGTAGGTAGAAGATGAACCCCTATATATTTAGGAAGAATAGGGGAGAGAGAGTAGAAGATACGAGTTTAAGATTTCTTATACTCAAAACCCTCTTTTTTGGTGTTTTACCTTCCAAAAAATGGAGGGAAATTCAAAAATTATTGTTCATGTCCAATGGTCAATTGGTCTGACAAACTAACAGTACTCGTCTGTACTTTGTCAGTTGGTCAGACCGAATGACCAATTTTTATTTTGTTTTTGAGTCTTTGGGTTTAATTGAAATTCATTTTATTTTCCCTGATAGCCTCTACCACGGACTGATGTAAAGTAAAAAAAAAAGTGGGTCCCGTACCAGCCACGTTAGCTCGGTCATGAATCTGGGTTAGGAAAGTGGGTTAGCGAAGCATTAGCAAACTTGGAAGAGTTTTATGTTAGGGGACCTACTCCTATCCACATTAACGCTATAAGAAATGAATATATCCTAGGAATGTTAAAATATCAACTTCCATTTTAAAATCCCTTTCATTGGGTCGATTTTATATAGAGTCGTGGTATTTTGACTCTATTTGAGCATGTTAGTTTGACATGCGCTTATAAAAAGTTCTTTGGATGCACATTTAGTTTCATGTGCACATCAATGCACACACACACTGATGTAGCAATTAACGGCATTAATTGGCATGCCCAAGTTGAATCAAAATAACATTTTTCTTTTATATGCACCTCGCACAAACTTGATATAGTCCCGGACTTAACTGAGTCTGAGCGGCTTGTTAACATATTTAGAAAAGGTAAATGTTGATTGCACAATAGTGTTAATTACAAATATTCAAATATATATCTAACATGACTATTTTATTATGTGGTTATCAGATTCACCATAATCTAATCGTCCTTCCTGATTTATGTGTATAAGTTGCCTTCCTTCAATATAGTTTTTTTTTTTTTTTTTCATTATAATTTTAGTAGCATGTTTGTGTATTGTCGCGATCTAGATATTTGTTAAGAGAACAACCAATGATTGTACATTATACATTGTTTTAAAATTATAGTTGGAGTGTTTCAAATCCAAGTTTATTTGAGGTACGTGGGTTTTTTAAAAAATAATTAAAATTAACGAATCAATATATTCTCTATTAGGGCGTGTAATTAGTTTTATGTCTAGTTATGTTATATTAAATGTATTTCCTTATAGTTGATTAATGAATTTTCTATTATATTTAAAAAAGAATTAACGAAACTAATTATAAAGTGAACCAGGGACGAAACTACATTAGTGTTGAGGGGCCATGTTAGTGTTGAGGGGCCATGAACCTCCTCAAATTATTTTTCTAATAGTAGATATGAAGATACTGTTCAACATATAAGTAAAAGAAGGGGATATTTGACTCTAATTTCATTTTTTTCTTGTTTAACTGATTTAATTGTTGAAAAATGTCTTTAACAACTCAACAATACTTGCCAGTTACCATCATTACTTTCTTTTGATGAATATTATACTAATTAAACACTCTAAACAACCTTGCAAAATGTTTTCTTTTAATTAACTTCGTATTTCATAACTTACCCCTGTATTGCTTATTATATTTTATAAGAGAGAAAACCACAACTTGCCCACTATAATTTGTCCACTATGAGACTCGAACTCTCGACCTCTTATTGTTTTATTAACACCCTTGCCCACTATAATTTGCCCAGTATATTTCATAAAATATAGAAACTTCATAAACTACTTAAATACCAAAATATAGAAACTACTTATAGTTTTATTAACACCCTCCTTCAAACTCAATATGGATTATGAAAACAAACTTGGGTTGTCAATCGAATTAGTAAACATAACAAATCTAATTAAGGTTCGTTGCGGAGCAGATTAACGACCGCCCAAGACAACAAATCTAAGGTTTGAAGTGAAGCAGATGAACAACCATCCAAAATGACAAATAAAATAAACAAATCTTGCTCTAATGCGAGCACCATATAGAAGTCGTCAACTCGAAGGTCCAACACACAAAGGAGATAAGGCGTTTGCAGACAAACGGGCTAAATAGGCTTTTGCGGCACACGAACGCACGGAGGGACGCAAGCACGGCCATGCTTGATTGCTAAGGGATGAAAATGAAATACATTGAGATGAGGAACAAGTTGGTGACGCCATGATGATGGACAATAATGAAATGGTGATGTAATGGTGGTAGCACCACATAAGAGAAGGACGTGGGAAATAGATGCGGGTGGTGCAAGCACTAATTCAAGGTGACAGGCGGAAGACGCACCAAACTGAGAGAATCTATTTTTACTATTGGAGAAATGATTCTCCTAAATTAAAGCATTTGACATTTCACAAATCCTTTCCTTATAGTTAATATTTAGCCTTATTCTTAGAATCTGTACATATTAGAACCATTGTGTTTTTAGGAACTTTTGCCCATATATTCTTCACTTTGTACAATTCAGTGTGCTCAACAAAGAAACAAAGAGTATATTCAGCTTTTTATGGTATCAGAGCAAGGTTGCAATGGTGGGTTCATCAACAGCCAATGAGAGCACATAGAGCCTTGTTACTAATACAAAATCCCCATTTTAATTGCATCCTTCAGACTACCCAGGTCTGATTTTTGTCACCTATCCATTAAATGGGAATGGTGAGAATTATTTCTCATGGAGGAAGAACATACTAAATGCCCACCGTTAAAAGAATAAAGCTGGTTTTCTTGATGGTTCCATTAAGAAACCAGATTTTAACTCACATGATTACCAACCATGGGAGCAATGCAACGCGATCGTGCTAACATGGTTGACGAATGCCTTGTCGAAGGAGCTTCAATGGGGTACATCCTATGTTGAAACACCGAGAGAAGTATGGCTGGATTTCCAGGACCGTTTCACCTAAGGAGTTGATGCTATAGTTTGTGAATTAAGGCGAAACATCGCTTTCCTTCGCCAAGAGAAAGCTTACATTTCTTCTCATTACGGTAAGCCGAAAGCGCTTTGGAGTGAGTTACAATCGTTCAATCCGATCCTAACTGTTGAAATATGTGATTCAAATTAGATTAAGGTTTAGTAGTGAAATTAGTGGGACATGTGTCCATGTAGAGTCATGTGTAATAGGTAGTTATTAATTAAGTTGTGGGAGTTATTAATGGGTAGTTTTAGTTATTGACTTGGTGGTGTGCACACATAAAGTGGTGCATGTTATGTTAGTGGATTGAGACCAAGTCAATGTGATAGTCTATAAGTATGTAATGCGTGTGTTGAGAAATTAAGAGAGAGTAGTGGTATAGGTTGAAATAAAAAAATTGTTCTCTCTCACTTTTTGCATTGTTAGCTTCTCTGTTTTTTATTTTGTAATACCCAACATTGGTATCAGAGTCAGGTTCAATCTTGAGGCATGTTCGATTCGAGAAGTCGAAGCTAGTTCGTAGAGAACTGTTGCGAAGATAGATCGTGAAAAAGTGTCGCTAAGAAAGTGAAGAAAAATATAATGCGGTGATATCAAAGAAGCTCCAGCATGAGAGTGTGAGTCACTAGAACAAATTAGATATTTTATAGCACTTAATTCATAGAGGTCTTCAATAACCTCTATGTATTGCTTTCTATAACACCTAATTCATAGAGGTTTTTAATAACCTCTATGTATTAGGTGATTAGAATTTTATAACACTTAATTCATAGGGGTTTTTAGAAACCCCTATGTATTAATCAATTAAAACTCTAACATCTCATCTTATCTAGGTTTCAATTTCTCGATCTCCAACCCATCTCCTTCGTCAATCGATCTCTCGATCTCCAACCCTTCTCGATCAAAAACCCGTTCGATCTCTTGATCTCCAACCCATTCTCTCACCTCTCGATCAAAGATTGAAATCTTCGCTATGGTTTGCTTTCTCTCCATCTCCGCTTTCGGCTCCACGGCTCTCAAAGCGAGTTCCGTAATTTAGGTTTTGTGGTAGATCATCAAGCGAGTTCGCGGACATGGAAGTTCAGTCTTCCATCATCTTGATTTGTTTTTGCTCTCTCACTGTCAATCGCCTCTGCTGCTCCATCATCGAACGAGTTCCATAATTAGGGTTTTTGGTGGATCATCAAAGTGAGTTCGCGGAGATGGAAATTCAATCTTCCTAGTTAGATTCGGTAAGCTCTCCATCATCTTGATCTGTCTTTGCTCTATCACTCTCAATCGCCTCTGCTGCTCCATTATCGATCGAGAGGTATGATAATTTTATACTAGATTCTCTGTACCTTCTTTTCCTATCAAAAAAAGATGAAAAATATAGATATAGAATAAAATCATAAGGTTGGGGCGATCAATTGACTCAGTCATTCCAACACTGACAGTAGTCTTTGCACTTGACCTTGCGTTCTACGTGAATTGGTTGTTTTGGATCAATAATTGGTTAATTAGGCACATATTTGTGAATGATTGTTTCTTTCTTATTATGCCGAACGATTATTGCATTGCGATTAGGTACAGATTTGAGAATGATTGTTATGGATGAAACTATCTTTGCATTACAACTATTCTTGATAAAGTTGGTTCTTTGTGATTGAAAGGAAAAATTGTAACTTGATGTGAATTTACTTAAATTTGCTCAAATCTCAGCAAAAGAGGATCTTAAGGATTTCGTTGTGTTGTATTTTGTTGTTCTAGATTGTATTCAGAGAGGATTTTGGCAATGAAGCTTACAGACTGCATTTAAATGAATATAGGTATGTATTTTGTCATTGTTGAGTTGTATTTTGTTGTTCTAGATTGTATTTAGAGATGATTTTTTCAATGAAGCTCACGGACAGCATTTAAATGAATATAGGTATGTATTTTGTCATTGTTAAGTTGTATTTTGTTGTTCCAGATTGTATTCAGAGAGGATTTTGGCAATGAAGATTTTGGATGGTATTTCAATGAATATAGGTATGCATTTTGTCATTGTTAAGTCTTAGCACAAGTTTAGGATTTGATGATGACTATAGAAGAAGCCGGTTCTTGATTAAATTGGGGAATGTTTCTTTTTCTTTTTCTTTTGAAAGGAAAGGTATTTTATCTAAAAAAAGAAATCCATAGAAGTCAGTTCTTGATTTGGAAACATTAAAGTGATTGCATTGGATGGATAACAATTTTCTTGTTGCTTTAAATGTTTGTTGATTTTCAAAGCTTTAGTATTACGAGTGGAGGTCATTTTAAAAGCACCAATTCGAGTGGTGGAAGTAGCTTTTACAGCTCCTCCACTTCGTTTTGAGTTTGAATTTTCCCTTTTTTTTATTGTCATGTGAGTTTGAATTTTTTTCGTAGGCCAAATAAGGCTACACGGAGAAGGAAAGTAGGACAGATTACAAGAACCAAAGTCAAGTTTTAGGTAAGGTCTCATGTTGTGAATTAATGTTTTTTTACGATTGTGAATTAATATTTATTTGTTTTTATTATATATGTTCTTAGTCTCTGATTTTTATTTTTTTTTGAAATCGGTGATTGCATTCTAGAGTTGGTACCATTAATTTGTTTCTCTCATTGTGTGTTATATGTTTGTGTTTTTCATTGTGGTTGTAATATCTATCTAGGCAAGACTTTTTGCCTTTTTAGATTGATTTTTATGTCTTTCAATGTTCATTTGTTAGGAAGAACGAAAATCAAAGAGAGATTTCTCAAGTGCTTTTTCACTTTAATTCAATGTACAATTTCGATGGCAAAGTGTGAGTTTTATTTCATAAGGCGTATTGGTAATTTATTTTTATAATCTATTATTGTAATATGCACTTGTTTGTGTTTTGTGAATTTTGTGCACAATGCTAATATAGAGAGATGCATTTGAATAGGTAAATGGTAGACTGGGTCATGCTCATTTACATGATATCGCATTGATTGATTAAATGTTACCAATTCCATAGATTTGTCACTAGAACAATTTAGGCTTTTAATAGCACATAATACATAGAGGTTTTAAGTAACCTTTGCTTCCTATTAAATTGATGGGAGTTTACCATTGGTTGATTACTAAACACTAACCTTTGCTTCCTATCAGCAAAGAAAGCCTTGTATGAGTTGCAAATTAGAAAAAAAGAGTACACAATATTCTGCGAGGAAGAAGATGTTGCTCATTAGGTCTGTGACATGCTGCTATATTTTCTTGTATTATCTGGTTTAGGGCCTTTTATTGTGTTGCTGAAGATACGAGGCAGTTGAAGTTGTCATCGCTTATGTTGTTGAGAACTATCCTGTTGGTTGTATAATTAGATGTGCCCCAATTATGTGCTTAATGCTAATTCTGAACAGGTTGTATAATTAGATTACCTTGTTTGAGACTATTTTTTTCTCTTTGTCCTGTCATCTCGGCAAAAGCTGGAGAATTTTTATTTTTTTCCTTTCTGGTATGAGGTTATATTAGGACTCTAGTTTGATGGCACTGAAAAGGTTGAATGGAAAATGATGGTATTGTCTAGTATTCCTTTGAATGAATCACAATTATAATTGTCAGAGAATAGTAACTATCAAATCAAGCTTTTGATTCATAAAAGTAAGTCCTAATTGACAAACCAACTTTTTTTTTCCTTGAGCATAGAAGTTTTTGTTGGTTGCTTTTTTAGATTTCTTTTTTCTGAAGATTCACTTTTAATTGGAAGTTAGGTGACAATCATGTCATGTAACACACGCAAACATTATTGTTTCATTTTCTTTTGCCCTTTCTACAAGCCTTTACATATATGCGCACTAATCCTATAATTGCTCTCTGTAGTACTTTGTCTGTAGTCCTAACTAAACTGCAGAACATTATTTAATGATTTGGGATTCTCTTTCCACTCATAACTACAAGCTGTTCCAATTAAGATTATTAACTGTATCATTCAATATTTATCATAAGAGTTAATTTAAAAGATTAAGTCCTGATTTGGAGTACTTTGAGGGTGGAACCACTTAGAACCATTTATAATGTGATCCTATTAAGGGAAGTGCCAATCTACCTCGTTCGTAAATGTGACTTTCTCATTTTATTCAACAGCTTTTGTTGCTTCCTTTTTTGGTTGTCAATGTAAATAAATAAGGCTGAAAACAATCTATTTCAAGATGTCGGGCAATGCTTTAAGCTATTTTTTACTCTTGTTAGGTTTGTGTGATATAATTCAGCCTTAGATGTGAATCGTGTGATGCAAGGCAATTCTAAGAGTGGTTCATTAAAAAAGGTTTAGACTAACTATTGCTCTTCTTAGCTTTATTTGATAAAATTGAGCCTTAGATGTGATGCAAAGTGATTGTAGGAGTGATATCTAGGTCTGTTGTTGCTATCCAAGTTAGTGTCAACGAGGATTCATTTCCAAACACCAGCTTTGTTGGCATATCAATTTCAGCTTAGTTGACAAGTTCAACCTAATCTGATTCAGGTATATATGTCTTTTAATTACAATTACAAGAGAGAGTGAAACATTTATGTTTTTACTGCACTAACTAGTTCAAATAGATATTCACGTATTCTTACAATAATTTGATTTGCAATTGCAGGAAACTAATGTGATCCAATTTGTTAATATTTTTGTGCTTAATGGCTAATTGCAAAGTAGAACATTTCTTTCAGCATTTATTTTTAACATTCAATGAAATATAGTCACAGTTTCCTCTCAAATTTTTAGATAGGTAGATAGATAGATAGATAACTTGAGCATCTTAAAAATTTTGTCCATGGGATGGCTGATTTGAGTAGAGTCTGAAGAAGGCGCTTTGTTTAGTTAATGATTTTTCGCAATTCTACCCAGTTTGTTAAGAAATACATTGATTCCATTTTCATATCATTCATTCGAATTGCAAAAGATAATTTAGAATTAATGAATTTTTTTTCCAACAATTTATTGGTTATTTGTGGTTATAACATATAAGAGAATACTCAAGGCTTACTGGTGCTTGAATAAATGGAAGTTAAATGTTCGCATGTAGCCTTGTAATGCACTTTGTTCCATGCCTAGTTTCAAAGTGTGTGAGCTCTAGGGGATCAACATGGATATGAGGCAAAAACTGGACCAAAGATTGTATACTTTCTGGTGTGATAAATTTATGATTTTTGTTACTTGACAAAGGAGCAACACACCAGAATATGATGTGACGAGTTCAATGCACCAACATATTTCGATGGACAAACTCGAGAGTGCGACGAGTTCAACCTAATCCAATTCTGGTATGTATGTCTTTCGATTAAAATTACTAGAGACAGTGAAGCACTTGCATGTGCTTTAATTTACTGCGCTAACTAAAATATATGTTCACTTATTGAGTTCTTATAATGATTTGATTTGCAATTACGGGAAACTAATATGATCCCCTCGCAAGAAGATACAACTGCTGTCCAACACCCCAACAAATCTCGATGGACAAATTTGAGAGTGCGAGTTCAACGTCATCCTATTCAGGAAATCCATAGATCTTGGAGTAATTTCTTCAGGAATCGTCATATGCCTCCGAACAAATGCCTTCATTATGTACCTGTTTGGCTACCTATGCTTGCAACTCTTTTGGTTTTTTCTTATACTTATAGCATCTCTATTTGTTGTTTTTGACATCAATCTTATTAGTGGCAAGTATCTCATACTTATAGCATCTCTATTTGTTGTTTATGTGATTTTTAAGATCATGAAAGCTAAATTCTTTTCCGTTTTCGACATCAATATTATTAGTGGCGAGTATCTCATACTTATAGCATCTCTATTTGTTGTTTATGTTATTTTTAAGATCATGAAAGCTAAATTCTTTTCCGTTTTATTAGTAGACATGCACTATTGGTTTCATTGCGTCTGTATTATGAGATGTCCCGACATTGAAATAGAATTTTCTGTTGTTTTATATCTTTTTCCTTTTCATTTGGTTCCCAGCGTCTAAGTTATCACCAAAGAAATGTGGCCTTTCCGAGAGCTCTACTGCTGTGTTTGTTGGTATCCTTTCTAATCAATCAAGGAATAGACATTAGACCTAATCTGACCATTCTATGGTTAGCCATGATTAGATGCTATTTTTGTTGGAGGTTGCTGCTTGGCCTAAATATCAAGTTATTGGCCGCCATTTAGACGTCGGATTCTAGTTCATGAGGTTGGGCATCTTCTAGCGGGTACTTTCCATTTCCACACTTAGAAATTCCATTGGCGTTACAATATTAAAACATCCAATTCTATGAACCTGCAAACTTTTCCCAGAGACATCTCTATGTATCAGTTTCAATTTTATATTAGATTTCTTAGTCAAGATCGCATGCAAAGTTGCTGTTTTCGCAATGCAGTTTGGTCTGTTAGTTTTTGTAGCTAGAAATGTTTTGCATAATTGTTTCTTTTCGAATTTTCATGAAGGGACTAGGGATAACGCACAATGAATGGGGTGTAAGCGTGTCGCCTATGGTAAAAATTCTATAGCAACTCGGTTTGTGGATTAATATCCCTTTCTTAACATCTCGATCTATTTTCAATTCTTTTGTGCTTTTCTACATTGAATCTTACCCTCTAATTATGAATTTATACAATAAAATGCAGTGCTGGAGAAGAGCATCAAAATCCCCAAGTAAGCAACAGACTCCCTTGCATCTTTTAGTTTATTTTATTTTATTTTATTTTTTCGCGTACTTCATAGTTTATATTTTTGTGCAAAGGAAGAGTTTGATCCCTATAGTCGACCCCAATTAATTTAAGATGTTTAATAGTTTATCTATTTGTGCCTTAACATATTCGAGAACCTTGCAAATTAAGACAAGGAACTATTTGAAGCAAGAAAATGTGTTTTACTTGTCTCACTATGCTGTGGAGATGCCTTGTTTGTGTTAGCCTTTGCATCCTGAACCTCTCAAAATCTGATCCAGAAAAAACACTCTTTGGAAAATGTCACTCCAACATCCTTAGTCAGAGTTAAAATAATGCCAACATAGAGACGGGTAACAACACAAATTTCACATCGATGTCTCACTCGTGAGGGATTCCAATACAGCTGTTTGAATTCGTCCTTAGTGAGACATTTCCCATTTTAAACTAGCCTTCATTAGTCAATTCATGGCATCTATGGCCTTCCAACCAAGCTTTCTAACTCCTCATGGAATTATCCTTGAAAGCATTTTAGAAGTTTCCCTTAAGACAACATTTTACGGACCACAACAAATCAATCATCACAATTGTTTAGATTTGGCTAGTTTTGTGGTTTGAGTGAATCCACATAGTTGGTATGTTGGACTTTACATAACATTGTGGGGGCAAAACATGAAGCACTACTATGAAAAAACTGGTGGTATTTTTTTATTTTTGAAGATACTGCCCATTATTCCTATTAACATTAGGACAAGAACGCTAGGTATCAATCAATATTAGAGTAACAAATGCTAATAACAGGCCAACAGTTTCATTCTTTAAAAAAGTTTTTGAAGTTTTCGCAACTTTTTTTTCAGCTAAGCTTAGAAGGTGGGATGGAGATCATCAATAGTCGTGGCAATTAAGGATCACGTGGAGGGTGCACCAGAAGAGTCGATTTTGAGGTCGAGAACCGAGGTTATAACCGCATAATTGACACCGGGTTGAACGATGTCTTAGTCAAGAATCTGTATTTGTCAATTGATCCTTATCGGTTGAACAAAATGAAGAAGTACAGATTTTTCGCATGAGACCTCCAATTATGCCCATATCCGGTTCCCGGCAAGGTAAGGCTTCAATTAGAAATAGGTATTCTTTGTGTTTATTTAAGCCTTTATAAGCTCGTATGGGGATTTTTTTAGAGGTTAAACCGCATCGAAAGTTTGGTAAGAGAACCAGGAGATTCGTTATCAAGAGAAGGGAGAATTGTTTTCTAGTTTTTTCGATCTCGTTAAATTGATTCATAAAACAGTACCAAAATAGTTTGAGCAATAAAAAGATTATCTTCTGCCTAAGTTGATGACATTGAGTTCTTGACATAGACAATCGATTCTTGACATAGACAATCGACGGTTATGGTGTTGGAAGAGTGGTTGCTTCAGCCAAAGCAGGATTTGAAAAAGGTGATCTGGTAGCTGGGGTCGTTGGTTGGGAGGAACACACCTTAGTCCATGAAGGAACAATGCTGAACAAGTTGAGCACCAGAGAGTTTCCATTAAGCTACCATGTTAGGATTTTAGGTACCTTAACTGAACTCCCTCACTCGTTCTAATGAAAATTTAAATTTCGTCGAAAGATAAAAAGGATTTGTTCGACTTTATAAAACATGCTCGTCAAGGTAGCTTGCCAGATTGGTCCTATGTTGAACAAAAAGTTCTGAAATGGTACTATTTCTTTGATGCAAGCTTTAGTGGCCTCACACCTTATGGTGGATTTTACAATTTATGCAAACCTAAAAATGGGGAGAAAGTCTTTGTATCTCATTGCTTCGGATCAGTTGGGAATGTGGTTGGACAATATGCAAAGCTATTTGGGTGCTATGTAGTTGGTTGTGCTGGTACCAAACAAAAAGTCTCTCTCTTCATGGAACTAATAGTTCAATGTGACATATATAACAAACCAACTTATAAACTGGAACTAATAGTTCAATGTGATGTTTTTCATAGGTAGAACTACTCAAGAATAAGCTCGATTTTGATGATGCATTCAACTACAAAGAAGAATCAGATCTGAAGTCTACCCTCAAAAGGTCATGATCTCTACTGACTGAGACAATGATTGTGTGAAGTTAAATTTTAGTTCTCTAGCAAACTCATGCAATTCTTTGTTCCTCCACTTTGTGTTTCAGATACTTTCCCGGCGGCATTGATATATATTTCGACAATGTTGGAGGAGAGATGCTCGAAGCTGCAGTCGCCAACATGAACCTCTTTGGCAGAATTGCACTATGTGGTGTGATTTCTTTGATTTTTTTATTATTATGAATACTAATTTTGGATCTATATATTCTCATTTTGTAGAGTGATACCCAAAACCATCTTCGTCAAATTCTGAATCTGATAATGGTACTTTGAAGCTGCCTTCCATTCCTGACACATTATACGTATGTCTAGGTGGCACATTATATGTATGTATAGGGCAACAACAATAATGCCCATGTCATGGGAACTTTATTTATACACACACACAAAATTTAAATTTTATAGTTTCTTGCTTTAATGAAATAACATCAGATGGATGATATGCAGGTCTTAATAAGGGAAAGCCTGGATTGCTTGCTCATTATATGAAGGTAATATTCTAGATGTTGTTTTCATAAGTCATTATATTATGTACTGCAATTGAAAAAAAAAATTGGGTTAAAGCTTATTATTTTATCCTAACCTTTCTAGATTGTTGTAGTTCAATTCAGTTTTTAACTTAAACTACCTCCTCTCAGTTCAGTTTGTTGTATTGCAATTGAAAAAATTGTTTTGCGCAGCGCGCTTGGATTACTAGAAATTACAAGGTTGTTCAGTTCCCTTTTCGCTCTACGAGTGCTTGTATTGTATTTCCTTTTCTGAAGAAATCATTCCTTACTTTTAATCTGTATGTGCAGGGGCTCCAAGACAAGATCCAACTAGTCCCTATAGACTTATGGAAGAGGCCTGCCTGGTACAGGGAGAAAGTCTACCCCGAAAATAAGGTAATCGTCGTTGAACATGATTAGTTTTATTACTTATTTTGTTGGTGAAAGTCTAGTTGTTTGCTCTTATTGGATTTTCAAGAAGAAGATGTTGTCTTTTCTGATTGCTATTTGAATTAGAATGATACATTCACTTTCAGTGTTGGCGATTCTAAAACAAAAATCTTATTGTGGTTTCACTTGTTACGTATGCGCGAAAATGCTAGCTTATTAACTCTTTTTTTGTATGTTAATGAATATTGAAGTCCCTCTTGAAAGTTCATGAACCTTATGCAAATACAATAGAGAAATTATGTTTGCTCTAACTTTAGACTTAATTCTTTATAGGTGCCTACTTTAGAACATAACAACGGTGTGATAGGAGATAGCCTTCAACGTCACCATGAAACACCTTGGCGAAGCGACAAAGCACTCGAAGCTGATTAGCGATGTGGAGAAGGATCAGTACCAATCTTCTCTCTCAGCTGTAGTGAGGGAGCTCAACAGCAAAAACAGGTATGCCTCATTTGAAGTTGTTGGATACTTGGTTGAGGAGCTTAGAGATGAGTCTACATACAAAACATTCTGCAAAGACCTTGAAGATGCAAATGTGTTTAGTGGGTCTTTGATATTTGTTGAGGAATTGGCTCAAAAAATCAAGTCTGCTGTGGAGAAAGAGAGGGACAGACTTGATGCGGTACTAGTTTTCCCTTCAATGCCTGAAGTTATGAGATTGAACAAACTTGGTTCTTTTAGTATGTCACAGCTTAGGCTATCGAAAAGCCCATTTTTTCAGCTTTTTAAGAGGAAGAAACAATCCTCGACTGGGTTCGCTGATAGTATGTTGAAGCTTGTGAGGACGTTGCCGAAAGTGTTGAAGTACTTGCCTAGTGACAAGGCTCAAGATGCAAGGTTGTATATATTGAGTTTGCAGTTTTGGCTTGGAGGGTTTCTTGAGAATTTGCATAATTTCTTGAAAATGATATCTTATTTTGGAATGGCAAGAATATTTGTTCAAACTTTACATTATTGATTGAATGGAATAATAAAATTGCGAATCGAATGTAGATATGTATATTTTCAATTGGAAATGGAAATGGAAATTAATTTTGAGCATTTTCAGCTATTATTTTGTAAAAATTACATTTGATAGGGGTTTGAAACCCCCATGTAAGCCTATAATATAGAGGTTTCAAAGCCCTATGAAATCACTACAATTGATAGGGGTTTGAAACCCCTATGTAAGCCTTTGAAGATAATATAGAGGTTTGAAACCCCTATGAAATAGCCAAGATTTGATAGAGGTTTGAAACCCCTATGAAATAGTCAAGATTTGATAGAGGTTTGAAACCCCTATGTAAGCTTGGAAGATAAGATAACACCTTAAAAGATAACACTTTTCATAGAGGTCAAAAACCTCTATGAAAAGTCTTTTATAGAGGTTCAAAACCTCTATGAATAGTAGAATTTGTTCTAGTGAGTGCTCCGACGCCATCAATGATGAATTGATTTTTGATCGTGTATGACAAGATGAAGGTGGAAGCTAGTGACCATTGAAGAAGATATGTTTTAATATGTGATGAGAAGTGCATCATATGAGTTTTATGGAGAGATGTGCTCCAAGTGGGTTGAAGAGATGTGCTTCAAAATTATGAGTTTGAATTACGCAAAGAGATGTGCTTTCCAAAGTTAACGTTTTAATTTATGTTTATCTAACTTTTGTAGGAAATTTGAATCAAGGGAGAATGTTGAAATACGTGATTCAAATTAGATTAAGGTTTAGTAGTGAAATTAGTGGGACATGTGTCCATGTAGAGTCATGTGTAATAGGTAGTTATTAATTAAGTTGTGGTAGCTATTTATGGGTAGTTTTAGTTATTGACTTGGTGGTGTGCACACATAAAGTGGTGCATGTTATGTTAGTGGATTGAGACCAAGTCAATGTGATGGTCTATAAGTATGTAATGTGTGTGTTGAGAAATTAAGAGAGAGTAGTGCTATGGGTTGAAATAAAAAAATTGTTCTCTCTCACCTTTTGCATTGTTAGCTTGTCTGTTTTTTATTTTGTAATACCCAACACTTAACTTACACTTGCAAGAAATGCAAGTGTGACTTACCAAAAAGAATTGAAACCATGCGTGACAATGATATGGTTTTCGACTTTTCTAATGGGGCTCGATGAGTCATTTGGAACTGTTCGTTCTCAAATCTTAAGCATCGATCCACTACCCAACCTTGGACGGAGTTATGACATTATTGCGCAGGAAGAAAAACAAACCTCCATCACTATTGCACGAGGCTCGACCCTTGAATCCACATCCTTGGCAGCATTTCATCACAGCAGTGGGAACGCAACTCCATCAAGATCAGTTGGAAATGGTCGTGGACAGAAAATGGTATGAGACAAGCCTAAATGTTCTCACTGCAACAAAACGAGACGTCAAATATCAATGTTTTGAACTTGTAGTGTATCCATCGGATTGGGGCAACGACGGTCACGTGTTGGACGAAACATTAACCAAACCACTAGTGGAGGCTTTTCTGGTGTGGAGCAACCATTCGCAGGAACTACTCTTGGAACTCCTCTGTCAAACCAACAAATATCTTCTCTCCTTCAAATGGCTGAACTTTTGCAACAACTCAACAAAGTCAACCAACTTCAACAACCACCACCGTCCAACAATTCAAACCAACAACCTCCATTGAGCGCCCTCAATTGCTTCTCTGGTAAACACCCACAAAGTGATCCTTCACATGATCAAGGTATGTCAAACAACTCATGGGTCATTGACACGGGGTGCAACAGATTATGTTACACATGAGTTACGTCACCTGACCAACTTTGAAGCAAATATTGTTTCAAACACTATTCAAATTCCTTATGGTCACTTGGCTCCTGAGGTAGTGGGATGTGTTGATTTAAACACAAATATATATAACCCTTGATCATGTTTTGGGTGTCCCTAATTTTAATTTTAATTTATTATCTGTGAGCAAATTAACCAAGGCTCTAAATTGCACCTTCACATTTGGGCCTGACTCTTGTGTCATACACGATTTACACTCGAAGAAGCTGATTGGAGTGGGTAATGTGTGGGATGGTCTCTACTATTTGAAGTCGACGAAAGGGAGAAAAGCGGTGGCTGTCAATAATAAAGTTGGTACTGTTTTATGGCATCAACGATTGGGTCATCTTCCACCTGAGCGACTCATTTTTATTCGGACCTTAGCTAGTAACAAAGATTGTTCATTTGTTGATGCATGAATTAGAGCAAAGAGCACTCGACTACTTTTTCCTAATACTATGAATAAAGCTTCATCAATTTTTAATCTTATACATTGTGATGTTTGGGGGCCGTACAAGACACCATCAATTTCAGGCGCTCATTATTTCTTGACTATTGTAGATGATTGCAGTCGTGCTACTTAGGTATACCTCATGAAGGAAGACATTTGATACATTTTATCCAGTGGGTTAAAACTAAGTCACTAGAACAATTTAGGCTTTTTATAACACTTAATTGATAGAGGTTTTTAAGTAACCCCTATGTATTATGTGATTAAGCTTTCTATAACACTTAATTGATAGAGGTTTTTAAGTAACCCCTATGTATTAAGCAATTAGGATTTTTATAGCACATAATTGATAGGGGTTTTTAGTAACCTCTATTAAAACTCAAACTCTCAATCGACACACTTTCATGACTCAAAAACAGTTCTCTCCATATCAAAACTCAAACTCTCAATCGACACTTTCGATCGATCTCTCTCCAGCGATTCACTCTCTTCATCTCTGATTCCCATCTCAATTTCTCTCTCTACATCTCCTCCTTTTTCTCTCTTCATCTTCTTTGTTTCCTCATTCACTAAACTCTAACCCTAGCCCCAACAACTACACCAGTTCTCATCGATAAAGGTTTATCGAATTTGATAAACGCAGCAATGGAGTTGCACTTGTTCGATATGCGTTCGATCGTCCGGTCCAAGGCTCCAGTCGTCAAGTGGTTCAACGAATGGTGAGCGCTACTCGCAACTGAATTCGTATTTTGATTTGTCTTTTTTAGGTTTCCAAATGATTTTCTTGTTCGATTGGTGTTGCTGGCGATTGGAATTTTGTTGAATTCAAATGAAGAATGTGATTAATGCAAATGCGCGACATCTCTTGAAGTTTTCCAAGTTGTTGAATTCTTAAGAAGTTACTGATTTTGGCATTCCTTGTGTGTTTAGGCTATAACTGGGGACTCAATAGTCCTGAAATTTGAGAAGGCAAGATCTGCTCTCGAGGAAAGTCTGAGGCGCGTTAAAGATATTGTTCCACAAGCTATTGGTTGTCAGGTATTGACCTGCACGCATTTGAACAGTCACCGTAGTAGCATTGAAGTTTTTCTTACTTTCTTTTGTTATGCTTGTTACTTGATGAGGTCTGGGCTCGTTTGCACATTTATTTAGAATTTCTTGTACATCACTATGAAATTGGATTTTTGTTGAACCACGGATCATCCATTTCCTCAACTTATGAATTATGTAGCAGGATATATATATATATGTTAGTGTGCATTTATTTTGACTATTTCTTAGTAGAGTTTGTGAATTTCTTCACTTAAACACGTCCTACCTGGGAAGTGGTTAAAGAGGTGTACTGGCTATCTTGCTATATTTGTTGACCTTTACAACTGTACGTATACTAGGTATATAATTGCTTGCTTAGAAGTCTAAATTTAACTAGCAATAGCTTGACAATCAATTAATTTGTGGCCTTTGTGCTTCATTAAGCAAATAATTAAGTAACCATTTAATTATGATTCATAGAGTATATTAAAGAAGCACATTTACGATCATAATGATACATTTCCTATATGTAGGGATCGATCCCTATATGTAGATAGCTTCCAAGCTTCGTGATCTTTTTAATTAAAAAGATCATAAAGTAAAATTTACTTTATAATTTTTAACATTAATTAAATTCATGTCAAATATCTCTAGTAAATATTACCGTTCTTCAACTTTAACAGAGCAACGATTACAATCTCAGGATGGATAAAGGTTGGGCCAAACATTCGAGGTTAATATTATCATATCATCTTTTTATAGTGATATAAGCATTTATATTTTTTTGTAAGGTTGAAACTTACTATTCGAAGTTTTTTTTTTGTTATTAGAGTTTCAAAAAAATATTGTAAAGGAGCAAATGCATCCGTTCTTCAAGCTCATGCTAGAGAAGGACATCCAGAAGGAATTAGGTGTCCTCGTCAAAACTGTCGAAATGTGTCTCATGTGAAGTGTGATATTGCTTACAACCATCTAATCATATATGGATTGGATCCCATGTATACAATTTGGTTCCATCATGGAGAGAGTGGCCCCATTGTATCGAATGAAGTTGCAAATGATGAAGGGGATGAAGTTACTACGGATGAAGGGGATGAAATTACTACGGATGAAGAGGATGATGGGGATGAAGTTGCTAGAAATGAAGGGGACGAAGGGGATGAAGGAAATGGAGTTGTTAGGGATGATGGGGATGGAGTTGCTACGGATGAAGGAGATGAAATGGATGATAGGAGATGAAATGGATGATGGGGATGGAGTTGATAGAGATGAAGGATATGGAGTTGCTACGGATAAAGAGGATGGAGTTGTTAGGGATGAAGGGGATGGAGGAGATGAACATCTAGAAGATGACAATATCCAAATTGACGACGAAAGGATATGCTCGCCTTGAATATGAGATGGCAAGTTTTATTCATTCATTCTATTACTTATACCTATATTTTAATCTTGTATTATTTATTGTTTTTATGCTTATAGATTGAAGAAAAAGGCGGTGCTAGTGTTTCCAGAGCTGAGGTGTGGATTAGAGGGCATTCAGATGAAAAGGGGAAACCACACAATGCTAAAATTGCCGAAATTGTGGTGAATTAACTAATAGATCTTTGATATTTTATATTATTAAGATTTTCTTCCATTTGATGCAAATAGTAGTTGTTTGTTTTGAAGGATAAAATCAATGCAGTACTACAAGGATAATACATTCAAATAATGGGCTAGAATTCACTCATAATGAATTACTTGAGTACTACAAGGATAATGGTGTTGTTTTACAAACTACATGTGCCTACACTCCTCGACAGAATGGCATAGTTGAGTAGAAACATAGACACTTGTTGGAGGTGGCTAGAGTGTTGCGTTTTCAAGCAAGTCATCCGATCGAGTTTTAGGGCGATGCATTCATACCGCCACCTATTTGATTAATAGGATGCCACTCAATACCTCATACAATAAAACACCATATGAAGTATTTTTTAGAAAATTTCCTAGCTATGATCATTTGCGTGTCTTCGGTTGCCAATGTTATGGGCATGTCCACCCTACTCAGCGGGATAAATTTGACAACAGATCGAAATCAGGCATTTGTTGTTGGTTGTCCCCAGACTTCAAAGGGATACAAAATTTTTTATCTTCACACTCAAAAAGTTTATGTATCACGTGACGTCTATTTTCGTGATCCACAGCAAAATGGTGTTCAACAAGAGACCAACAATGAGGAGAATTTTGATATTTCTTTTGTTTGCCCCTACACCAGTTATTGCAGAAAATCCTATATAAAGAGAGACCAATGCTAAACGTACCAGACAACTCCCTCGTTGCCTCACCGATTTTGAAGTCACTTTACCACCCTCTCTCATTACTCCATCATCGCACACCTCCACTCCAACGGCTAATTCAACGGTATATCCTATTTCCCATTTTCTCTCTTACTCAAAATTTTCGGACACTGATCACAATGCCTTTTTAGCAGCCATCTCCATAAAATATGAGCCCTAATATTTTCATTAAGCTTTCAAGCATGAACATTGGAGGAGGTGATGCAAAAGGAGATACAAGCATTAGAAGCAAACAACATGGATCCTTACATCTCTACCAGAAGGAAAACGAGCTATTGATTCCAAATGGGTCTATAAGGTAAAATATAATCGTGATGGCACTCTCGAACGGCACAAAGTGCGACTAGGGCAAAAAGCTACACTCAGACAGAAGGGATAGACTTCCATGATGTAGAGTTATACAGAGCCGTTTATGTAGCTGTTTATGTTAATTGATGTGTATGTATTGAATCATATACTTTGGTGTAATGTACTACAGGTTCATAATAGTTTGTTCTAGGCAGTTGTAACTAGGGGGTACAATGTACACCATATGAGTTTGTATATAAGTAATACAATGTAATTTTGAGATAAAATTGAATAAGAAAGATTGACAGTTCTTTTGCATTTCATTGTTTCATCGTGTTCAATGAGCAATGTTACATTGATCAGTTTGATCTTTATTGATCATTGATCTGTTGTTGATGTTTGAGATTGTTCATGGTATCAGAGAAGGTTCTACAGTTCTTGATTTGTGTTGTTTTTTGGTTGAATTGACTGTTTGAACATGGCATCTGTTCATGGTTCTGTAAGTTCTTCAATTCGAAATGGAGCAGGGAGAGTTCCTGAAACAGGTGATCTTGGAGTTGAGAGTCCTTACCTTCTTCAAGGATCTGATCATCCTGGTATGGTAGTTGTCTCTAATTCTCTTACTGGTTCAAATTACTTGTCTTGGAGTCGAGCTATGATGACTGCATTGGGTGCAAAAACAAAGATTGGTTTCATCGATGGTAGATGTTTAAAACCGAATCTATCGATCCTAATCTTGATCGATGGATCAAGGTGGATTATATGGTCACTTCTTGGATCTTGAATTCTATTTCAAAGGATATTGTTGAAGCTTTCCTTTATACAACCTCTTCTTTTGATCTATGGAATGAATTAAATGAAAGGTTTGGAAAATGTAATGGTCCTCTCTTGTACCAATTGAAACGAGATATTGCTTCTATAAGTCAAGGAGATCTATCACTTTCACAGTACTATACCAAACTTAAGAAACTTTGGGATAAACTGAGTTGTTTAGCTCCTTTACCTGTGTGTGAATGTGGAGCATCAGCAGCAATGGATGTTCTGGAGTCTAAATGATAGGCTGATGCAGTTTTTGATGGGATTGAATGATATGTATGATCATATTCGTAATCAAATATTGGTAATGAATCCATTACCAAGTATAAACAAAGCCTACTCTATGGTTCTTAGAGTTGAAAAACAAAAGGAGGTACATGTTAGCTATTCACCTATGATAGATACAGCCATGATGATGAAAACTACCAAGATAAATTCAGGTTCATCTGGTTTAGCAAATGTTCATAGGTTTGCTGGAAAAGGAAATCAAAGGAAATTTGTCAATAAAGATGATCTATTTTGTGATCATTGTAAGACGAAAAGGCACAAAAAAGAAACTTGTTTCAAACTTCATGGATTTCCAGATTGGTACAAAAAAGACCTTGACAAGAAGCAAATGTCCAACAATTCAAAGTCTTTTGTGAATTTGATGGAATCACCTCTGGACATACAAGATGCAGGATCACCTCAGTATGAAGATTTTCAGTCTAATATAGCAGCAATGATACAGCAGGGGATTGAGAATTTCATGAAAGGAAAGTCTGTTTCAGATGCAGGAGCTTCTACTAATGTGAATTCAGCTGTATCTGATTTTACAGGTAGCTCATATAAAAGATTTTCCAGTTCTTGTTCCTCTTTTAATTCAGAAATTGGATTGTAGATAGTGGAGCAACAAATCATATGTGCACTAGCTATGATTTACTTGCTAATGTCACTGTCTTAACTAAACCTGTTATGGTTTGTTTACCTGATGGACATAGTAAAGAGGTGAATTGCATTGGAGATGTGAAGCTGAGTTCAGACTTAGTTCTTTCTTTCTGTTTACATATAAACTCATTCAAGTATAATCTTTTGTCAGTTAGTAAGTTACTCTCATCTACTAAACTGACAATTGAGTTTTATCCATCGTTTTGTGCTATATATACATAACATTGAGAGTTCTCAAGTTCTAGTTGTGGGAAGGATGGTTGGAGGACTATACATACTGGATTCAAGTTCTTTTCATAAGGATGTCATTGCTTCATTTGTATCACCTTCAGAATTATCATTAGCCTACCGTAATAATGCTACTGATAATTTTTCATGGCATTGTCGATTGGGGCATCCTTCTATTCATGTAACAAGACAACTTGATATGTTACTTAACAGTCATTCAAGTGTAAAACATACCGAACCTTGTGATGTTTGTCGGATGTCCAAACAATGAAGATTGATTTTTCCAGTGAGTTCTATTCAAACATCTAGTCCTTTTCGGTTGTTACATATGGATATCTGGGAACCATATAAGCAGTCTTCTATTCAAGGAGCTCATTATTTTTTGACTATTGTGGATGATTTTAGTCGATTCACATGGACTTTTTTGATGAAACATAAGTCCTTGACAGGAAACATCATCAAACAGTTTATAGTTTTCATTCAAACTCATTTCAAGGTCTCAGTTCAAACCATTAGGACTGATAATGGGATTGAGTTTTGTAATAAAGATTGTCATGCTTTGTTTTCTAGTTTGGGAATTGTTCATCAAAGATCAACACCATATACACCTCAGTAAAATGGTGTTGTCGAAAGAAAGCATAGACATTTACTGCAAGTTACAAGAGCCTTGATTTTTCAGTCTAATTTGTCACAAAATTTTGGGGAGATGTTGTTCTTACTACCACATACATCATTAACAGATTACCTACTCACTTATTGAAGTGGAAGTCTCCTTATTGTCTTTTATTTGGAAGAATACCAAATTATTCTTCTTTGAAGACTTTTGGTTGTTTGTGCTTTGCTACAAATGTTTCACCAAGCAAATCTAAGTTGGATTCACGAGCTATTAAATGTATCTTCATTGGTTATTCTCCTGGACAAAAGGCTTATAGACTGTATAACATGGCCACACATACATGTTTTGTTTCAAGAGATGTGATTTTCTTTGAAAAACAGTTTCCTTTTCATAAAGATAATGCAAGTTCAAGGTGTCCCGTGCCTATTCATTATGGAAATAATTCTGATTATTTGAGAGACATTCCAGCTCCTAATGCTCCTACATCACTGTACCTCCTTCTCAAGATTTACCTATTAATGAAACATGTTTTGATGTCCCTGAAGCTGTCTCTTCTGTACCTACTAATGATGCATTAGTACCTCATACTAATGATGATTTACATGAAGATGTCCTGCCTCCTACTGCTGTTGTTACTAGAAAAAGTGCTCGTGCAGTTCATAAGCCTCTTTGGCTGAATGATTTAGTTCTAAACAATGTAGAGACATATGTTTTGCCTTATACACCAATTCCTCTATCTACTGGTAACCCTCCTACATTTCCTTTTATACATTCCCCAAATATCACTGCTAGCTACAAATGTTTCCTAGCTGTTGTTTTAAATATAAAGGAGCCTACCAGTTATATTCTATTGGGTTTTGGGGTTCATACGCAGCGGAGATTACAAAACAATTTTGACAAAAACCCCAACAGGATCCGAATCTAATTCCATTAAAAACGTTTAAACCATGAAAAACTTAATCATACCTCAATCGCAATATACCTTTCTGAAGGTTGATCGATCTCTAAGGCGCTGCCAACGACGAACGCCCTCTACCAGTAGTCCACACACGAACGGCGGCCGTGATTTGAAGTGCTAGCTTCGAGAGAATACCAAACCTTTTTCTTTCTCTCCAAAACGATCCAGAGCATACCAAAAAACCCTAAGTCGTTTCTTAAACGAAAAAAGAGTTTTGGCCTTTTTTCTTTCGTTAGTGTATTCTAACTTAAAGCGTCTATTTATACAACTCTTGTATATAGACGTTTAAGTAAATTACACATATACCCCTACTTAAAGAAGTATAAGTGTAATACACCACAAGGACGTTTCCGTCATGAATTTTATCATATAAAATTCATTTTTCTGAATCATCTTAAAATCTCGCAAAAACATTCTTAGTGTGTGACCCAATAGGCTCATACAACGTTGGCAGTGTACCAAAACACATTTTGGTATACAAGTCATAAGCGGCCTCTAGCAAAACATTATGACTACCCAAGTTGTACGAATATCAAATCGAAACAACCTAATCAATAGTGTATATAACATCCTTTTGTCACACGATATCCTTTTGATCAAACATAAGGCATGGAATTATCATCCAACATGTTCAATCGTACTAGTCTCGATCTCTAGGTAGACTGAAAACATCCAAGTGACATTGATCAATATCAATTCACTCAAACTAGGCCTTTTAACAGTCTAACACATCGAGGATCCACTGGATATCTCTCTTTATATGAGAGGGACAAATTCTATCTTGATTACACAACTTCATCACATTGCTCACACAGTAACCAATCACAACCTTTATAATCGTCCGGTTAAAGACAACGTTTGATTGTGTCAAATCAATGTGTTCCTAATGTTGAAGTCTCTGGTAATCTCAAGTCAGAGGACTAGAATATATACCTATCATGAGAAACAACAATGACTTAATCCATGTGATGTTATCATAGCTGGTCGGTCCAGTACTTTGTTCCCTAACAAGTACTCGTGATCTTGATTCGTATCCCTATACGTATAATCATCAATCAAGACTCACACTAGTCTTAATTCATTATAGTTCCCAATATAATGATCGACTAGGGACATTTAGGATATTTACGTAAATACCCATAGATCTTATTATAATGTAAACATGCAAATTAATTATAATAAACAGCAAATGAAATCCTCTATTTTATTTACTAAAAGTATTCATAAAGACAGTTAATGGATTGACCTAAGGCACATGCCCCATCATATTCAAGCTCAGCATGATCCTGTTTAGATTGAAGCAATGAACAAAGAGTTACAGGCTTTGGAAACTAGTGGAACTTGGAGTCTTACTACTCAACCACCTGGTAAAAAAGCCATTGGTTCTAAGTGGATCTACAAGGTTAAACTTCATCCTGATGGTTCCTTGGATAGGTGTAAGGCTCGTTTGGTTGCAAAAGGTTTTAACCAAATTGAAGGTGTTGATTATACTGATTCCTTCTCTCCAGTTGCCAAGAATGTCACTGTTAGAATTGTATTATCTTTAGCATCTGCTCCAGATTGGCCCTTACATCAATTGGATGTTAACAATGCCTTCTTACATGGCTATATAGATGAAGATGTTTACATGAAGCCACCTGATGGTTAAAGTTTGGCTTCACCTAATCAAGTCTGCAAACTTCATAGATCTCTGTATGGTTTAAAGCAAGCCTCTCGACAATGGAATCATGAGCTTACAACTAAACTTCAATCTTTTGGTTTTAATCGATCTGCTCATGATCCCTGCTTTTTTACTTACAACAATGCTGGTCAATTTTTGGTGTTGTTGGTTTATGTTGATGATGTTCTTCTTACTGGTACTTCACTTAAGTTAATTGATCGAGTTAAGACATTTTTACATACATTGTTTACCATTAAGGATCTTGGTCAAGCTCGTTATTTTCTGGGTTTGGAATTGGTTTGATCTTTTTCAGGTCTTTATGTTCATCAACGCAAGTATGTTCTTGATCTACTTAATGATGTTGGTCTTCTCATGGCTAAACCAGCTGCTACTCCACTCCCTCGTGACTGCAAGTTTACTGATCCTGATTCACCTTTGTTAATAGAAGTTGATAGATATAGAAGACTCATTGGTCGGCTTCTTTACCTAGGATTCACTCGACCTGATATTACTTATGTCACACAACAATTAAGTCAGTATGTTCAAGCCCCTACAGAGCAACATTGGTCTGGTGCTCTTCATGTTTTAAGATACCTTAAGGGTACTCCTTCTCAGGGTCTGTTCTTCCCTGTTCAGCAGGATCTCTCCGTGGTTGCTTATTGTGATTCAGATTGGGCTGCTTGTCCTCTTTCTCGGAAATCTATCACTGGCTATTGTGTGTTCATGGGATCCTCTTTGGTTTCTTGGAAAACTAAGAAACAAGCTACTGTGTCCAAGTCCTCTGCTGAAGCTGAATATCGCAGTTTGTCTTCCACAGTTTGTGAGCTATTGTGGATTTCATATATCCTTAAGGACTTACATATTCCTACTTCTCTTCCAATACCTCTTTGGTGTGATAATCAAGCTGCAATACATCTATCTGCTAATCCTATTTTTCATGAACGTACTAAGCATTTGGAAATTGATTGTCAATTGGTTAGACATCAGTTCAAGTGTGGATTTGTTCTTCCTCAGTACATTTCTACTCGGTTACAGTTGGCTGACCTGTTTACCAAATCTTTACCTGCTCCTTTGTTTCTGATTTATTGTCCAAGATGGGTCTATGTGATTGGCATAAACTTCCATCTTGAGGGGGGGATGTAGAGTTATACAGAGCTGTTTATGTAGCTGTTTATGTTAATTGATGTGTATGTATTGAATCATATACTTTGGTGTAATGTACTACAGGTTCATAATAGTTTATTCTAAGCAGTTGTAACTAGGGGGTACAATGTACACCATATGAGTTTGTATATAAGTAATACAATGTAATTTTGAGATAAAATTGAATAAGAAAGATTGACAGTTCTTCTGCATTTTATTGTTTCATCGTGTTCAATGTGCACTGTTACATTGATCAGTTTGATCTTTATTGATCATTGATCTGCTGTTGATGTTTGAGTTTGTTCACATGATACTTTCACACACGTCGTAAAGTTTGTTACCGTTCGTTCCCTTATTTTTGTAGCTTCCGTGCAAAAGTGGGAGATTCACCAACTCGATGTCAACAATGCCTTCCTTCATAGAGATTTAAAAAAGAGATTTACATGAAAGTTCCTCAAAGCTTTGCACGAAAAGGGGAGCAACGTGTATGTAAACTCCAAAAATCTTTATATGGCTTGAAATAGACCTCCATAAATTGGTACCACAAATTCGGCAATCACATACAGACCATTCACTCTCCATATCATCTAATGACACCTCATTTGTAGCCGTTCTCATTTATGTGGACGATGTTATCCTTACTGGGACAGATGTGATAGTCATGAAAATGTTGAAAGCTTATTTAGATAAGAAATTCAAAAGATCTTGGGAGATTAAAATATTTTCTAGGCATTGAGGTAGCACGATCGCCCTCTGGTGTCATGTTGAACCAGATAAAGTATATTTTGGACATCCTAGCGGAATGTAGTCTAATGGGTTGTCACCCTGCCTCCTATCCTATGGACCAACGTGCTCATTTCCCTATTGATTCGCCTACCTACTCGGATCCTAGCCTTTATAGGCGTTTGGTGGGACGTCTACTTTACCTCACCATTACTCATCCGGATATTTGTTATGTTGTGAATTTTTGAGGTTTTTCCTTGAATATTATAATTAGGGAAAAAAATTATTAACCCAACACACCCACCAAACTATTTTCAAACATAACACACTTCTCGCCACGTCATTGCCACATCAGCAGCGAGTGGTGTGTCAAAGCAAAAACGTGAGTCAAGGCCACGTTTTCTTTTTTTTTATTATTTTGAATGAAAATCGTGACCCGAGGTCACGATTTCCACTCAAATCTATTTTTTTATTCAGGGGAAATCGAGATCCGAGATCACGATTTCCCCTGAATTACAACTAAACGACATGTTTTTTGTGAGTCAAGGCCACGTTAAGCTATTGTGTTGCTTGTGACAGCAAAGATTTTGTAAGTGAAGCTTATTTTCATGATTTAAATGAGTAGGGTACCTATAGAAGTATATAGGCTATATGTGACATGTTGGTTAATTTGTTTGTTTCCTGGCGAAAAAAAAAAAGTAATAAAATTAAAGGATTATTTTTTGGAATAGAAAAACATTAAGGGATTTTAGACCATTACACCACCATATGTATTGGACCATTATATATGTAGATGACCTTACATGCATGTGTATGTGGTTTGGACCATAATAGCACACAAGCTTATATTAATCTTTAATTATAATCAATACATATATATGAACAATGTTCATGAAGTTTAAAATTTAGTATACTTGAAACTTTTCTCTTTGTTTATTTATTAATGTTATATGGCCACTCTAGCATACATATATAGTAACTAGTAGTGCCAAATTGAATATCACCTTTTTTTTGCTAAATCCATGTGATGGTATTGTTTTATTGTCTTAGGGAACTACAAGAAAAATGAAATTTAGAAACGAAATTAGCAATGGAAATAAGTTCCGTTGCTAAAAAAATTAGTTAGAGACGGAATTGAGACGGACTAATTCAGAGACGGAATTGAGACGAATCAGAGACGGAAATAGAGACGGAAATAGAGACGGAATTAAATTCCATCTCTAAAAAATGGCGCCAACATTCCCACCAAAATTTTTATTTTTTACAACCGTCCATTACTCTCGAGATTCGTGCGGCTTCGATCTCGATGATTCAAAAATAGGGACCAAGACTCTCACCGAAATATCTCTCTCTCTTTCTCTCTCGCTTAACCCTAAACGCTCTCTCTCGCTCAACCCTAAACGCAGCGCTCTCTGCCTTCTCTCTCGCCCGGTCACCGCTCACCCCGCTCACCGCTCACCGATCTCGCTCCTCTCCTCTCTCTCCGATCCCCGCTCTCTGCTATCTCTCCGCTCACCGACCGATCCACCGCTCTCTGCCCTCTGCTCGATGTGTTGCTCGCCGCTCCCATCACCGCCCTCTGCTCTCTCGCGTGCATAGGCCGATCTCTGTTCGTTCTCTCTCTCTCTCTGACCTCTCTCACCGCTCACCAAAGCTTCCCAGTTCTTGGTAGGGGTTATGGGGTTGAATATTTGGCCAATGCCCAAATCAGTGAAACATGGGAAGCAGAGTGACCTGCGAATGGTATTGTGCCCAATAAGATATAGTAGTGAGTTTAAGTTAAAACCATTAGATGATGGTATGTTTCGACGAAAAAAAAAATTAGTGATATTGTTTGATCCGTGATTTGTTTTCCTATATCTCAAGGGTTTTCCCTCAAATTCTGTCCCTTAGTACCAACTGAAAAACATTCCATAATTGTTTGTATGCAGGAAGTTTTTACACGAAAAGATGGTCAGTCCGCTGTCTTTAAACGACCTACTTCTGAAGAAGAAAGAATAAAGGCACTTCGGTACTCCTACTTGTTCTTCAACCTTTTCGATTTTAATATTCACCTTACCGAGTGCTATCGACATGGATGTTAAGACTAAAATTATAGTAAATTAGAATTGCGAGTGTCACATTCATTAGTTTTAACGTCAACTCGCACCCCGCAGCCTTACTTTTCTTTGTCCGACAAGCTCAATTCATACAGAAAAACCTCCGCGGGATATATTAGAAGTTCACAAGATGTTTCCGCATCCTTATTAATGAGTAGAGGATCCCGGTAAACCTTAGTTGTCGACTGATTTATTTTTCTATGTTTGTGCATTTTGTTACTTGAAGCTTTTGCTCAGGTGTTTGATTCATAAATGATTAGATCTTCTCTATGCCTTAGACATTGTTCACTCAATTTAGTATGATAAGTACCCGTAAAGTGTAGTAAAATTTTATGTGGTTTAATATATATTTAACTATTCATACCAAAATAAGAGATAGAAACTCACTTAAAGTTAGGATCCTTAGAGAAGCCTTATAATATTGCCAGACAAATTATGGTGGTGGTAGAATCTAGCATCCTTCACAATATGGATAATTTAGACTTGAAATAATGAAAGAGATTGCAACTATTACTACTTTTTTTCATGTATTAGCGTCAATGACTTATTTTGCATGCATTTCGACACATTCTAGTATAAGCTGACATATATAAGATTGTTTTTCTTAAATTTCCTCTTTTTTTTGAAAGTTGATGGGCAAAAGCAGTTTAATTTGTTGTTCAAAATACTTTGAGAATTTGTCTTTTTTTATCCTCCTGTTTAAATCTTATTTTTCATTTGTTGTTCAAAGTACTTTGAGAACTTGTCAAGTTTTTTTTCTTAAATTTTTTTCCTCCTGTTTAAAACTAATTTGGGATTGAGACGATGTTGTTGTTGTTGTTGTTGTTGTTGTTTTTTGTTATGTATTCACATATTTAAATAAAGAAAAATATGTGTATTTATAGCTCAAACTCTTGTCGTGTGCAAATAAATTTATGCTTGTCTAAGAGTTGAGAATGTGAAATGCTTTTAAGGGTGTTTATCATTGCGATTATCACGCTGAGAATTCATATGGAGAAACTTCCTACCCGATTGTTCATCCTGAAGGAAACATTCTAGTGGACAGGTAATTTTCTATCTTTTTTCATTGTGAAAAAAATCGAGTAGCATACTTTGATACATACATTTGTTACCTAGTTTTCAGAGTCTTTTGGATTGTACATCAGAATATGTACATGTGTATCCCAATTTATGTAGAAAAGAATTTAACCATTTTATTGTAAATGTATCTATCGTAAGTCTGTTACTCGCTTTCCATTTTATTGCTATCCATGTAAATTTGTAATACAAAAAAAAATTTAATCACTGTTTGACGTGCATGCTGTAACACTTGTGGTTCAATACAAAAAAACAGCAAATCAGAAACGGAAATTTTCGTCTCTGAATTGCAAAAATTCCGTCACTAATTGCAGTCAGAAATGGAACAGAGACGGAATAAATTTCGTCTCTAAAAACGTCGTCGCAGATTCGATCAGAAACGGAAAACGGATTCCATTTCTGATTAGAGACAGAATAGAGACGAAATTATTCCGTTTCTAATTAGAGACGGATTTAGACACGAAAATTAGAAACATAACAGAGACGGAACAGAAAGGGAATTATTTTCGAAATGATACATTTGCGGTTACATTCCGTCTCTGATTCCGTTGCTAATCAGAATAGGAATCAGAGACGAAATTAATAAATTTAAGAATTTCGTCTCTGATTCCGTTGCTAATCAGAAACGGAATCAGAGACGGAATGCAAACAATCCGTTTCTGATTTCGTTGCTAATCGGCAACGAAATCAGAGACGGATAAGTCCGTTGCTGAATCCATCTCTGAATCCGTATCTGATTAGCAACGGAATCAGAGACGGAATTCATATTTCCGTCTCTGATTCCGTTTGTGATTCATACATATATTTCTAGAAAATTAGAGACGGAATAGCAACGGAATGTTTGAATTCCGTTGCTAATCCGTCTCTAATTTTCTTTTTCGTTTAATTTTCAAACATAAACATAATCCAATTGGTTCTCCAACCTATAACTTGAAATTACAACCATATGACCTACTCCATCGCCTGCACCCCCTCCAACAACTCCTTGGGGGTGCTAACATCCCACAAAAAAAGCCAAATTTGACATTCATACATCGACAATATATATCAACAAATATTCAAAAGAGAAAAAAAAATGTAAAACACAAAATTTGAAAAAAAATTATATATCCACGAAAAATTGTCTTGTATTACAAAAGCTCCAAATTTGTAAGTATACACAAAAACCACCAATCATATTGTTCAACAACCAAAAAAAAAAAAAAACTTACAATCCTATAAATATGCACAAAAAGAATTAAGCTTAATAACCATGAACAAAATCCATCTAATGTTCAACACCTCCAATCACCAAAACTCCAACATGAATGGTCAGAATAAGAAGAGCAATAAGGACTCCATATAATAACTATAACGCAGCTTTGAAGCACTTCTGATTCTCCATCTGAGGACAACAACCAGTGATAATGCATATTCCCAGGGGAGCAATTGGGCAGACCACTGATCAATAGAGTAAGAAACTGCAAATGCACAGACACAAGGCATATTTAGCAAAAAATCAATGTGCTTACATTTTCGAATCAATGTGCTTATGTAAAATCAGATTTTGAGAAAAAATTGTGGAATGATACATATTCAGGTTTCAAAGCAACTTAAAATTCAATCTGATTGATGAAGTATATATCCTAGCATATAATTGAGTTTTCAACTACACTTTAGATTGTCTAATTTAACATCAATGTATTCTTCAACTAAGCTTGACTCTAGTTTATTTATTTGAAATCAATATATCTTCAATTTTCCAAATTTTGTTGTATTTCATTAGCCAAAAAGAACACATTATCCTAGATCATTACTACTAATTATTGGGCCTCATCTCCACAATAAAACATTCAAATGATAGGATTAGCAATAACCATCTATCATGAAACATTTGTGTAAGAAGAATGCTTAGCACTGAAGAAAAATGAATAATGAGCTTCAAACAGACGTTGGCAAATGAATCTTCTAAACAAGCTACATATATATTATACGCTCGCTTAACATTCATAATTTGCATCCAACAAGACATGATCACTTATCGAGCTTGAGAGATATATATAATGAACGAGAGAAAGAGGGTAGGGTACAAATATAATCGGTAAGGAACTTCATCCAAACCAACAACCAACAAAGAAAAAATCACAAAATTCTCACCAATAAACTAATGTATCGCTTCACCTCATGCATAAATAATTAAATAAAAAATGCATAATAACTACATTTTATCTTTTTGAGATTCAACACAATTCTTGAATCCAAGACAAAGACCAACTATAATCAAGCGATCAAGCAAGTAAAAAAAATGCTACATATTTAAGAAGTTAAATCACATAGATTAACTAATAACTGTGATTCAAGAAGAAAAGTAGGGAAAAACACATCCAAAAAGAGAAAAAGAACAAGAAAGTTTACACCAACAATAGAGCGTTGTAGAACAAAATCTAGTTAACATAATTAATTTTCAAAACATCAAACAAGTGTCAAGTCATGCCTACTTACAAATAATTGACTTAGAAAGGTAAAAAAAAAAAAACCTTTCCAAGGCATAAGCACAATGCCACTCTTTGCAATTCTCCACCAGATAGATTCACAACTTCTTGGTCCATTAATTGCTCAATTTGAAGTGGTTTCATGACGTCTGACATAAACTGAGGATGCATGTAAGATTCGCGAATTTTTTGGTGAAGAAGGTGTCGACAGTTGATGGAAACTTTGGGTGATCTTCGGCTTGTATGAAACATTGAATTCAGAACTTCAACATCAGTACCCTCCACTACATCGGGCTTCAATAAACCTGACTGCAATAGAAAACAAATTAACATGCAATGGCTAAAAGGAGTAATGTCTAATAGTCATTTGTTACCATAGATCAAGCTGAGATAGTATTTTTTATTAGAACTAAGATTATATTTTAACAATATAAAAAAAGGAATAAGAGACATATCATGCAGCTAACTAAACAGGCTAAACGGAAGAATAGTGTGGATACAGTAATGATAAGGGCCTACCAACATGCGTATGAAAGTTGTCTTCCCAGTTCCATTCTCACCAAGCATGACAATGATCTGAGAATCAGTGAATTCACCCTCAATTAATCTGATGCTTAAAGCCTCCTTGAGTTTTACTCATGGTGGGATACCTATATCGAGCATATGTTTGAATCTCTTCTGCACTTTCTTGTGGAGTCTCTGCAACCTAGAGAAAGAAACATAAACATGGTCAGATTCACAATGCTAATAAATTAGACATGACCTCTTCTCAAGGCCATAACAACAATGGGTGGTCTCCATCCAAGATTAGGCATAATTTTGAAGGAAAGTGATTGAGTGGCATACTTTTGATACATCATTTTGAAAAGATCTAGCAAATGTATGTGTCAAAAGTATGTCACTCAAATCTTATTCCATTCAAGCACCCTATCAGGCCCCTGTAATCTAACATGCAAGAACAAGTCTAGTGAGGTAATTGCCAGGGCTGGACTGTATTAAATTTATTTGTTGAAACGCATCAAAATAAGATCAATTAAACAGGATAACTTTCAAACGTCTGAAATTGAATAAAGGGGATCATTTTAATACCTGGGCTTGCTGCAAAGACAAGAATGTCCAAGGTTGGCGAGAAGGTTAAGGATACAACACTTCAACTTGATAGATCCTAACCACTTTGAAAACACATACTCCAATTACAATATGGAAAAGAATTGGGGCAATGTTCTTTTCTTTGAATACATTTACAACACAAAGCAGTTAAAGTCATTTGGATTGGGCTTGTAATAGAGATGTTTTGTAAAAAGTGAATACACCGAAAAAAAAAGAAAAAAAAAGAAAAGTTAAATAAACTGACTACTTTAGAGAAAACTTAGTCTAAAGAAGTACGGGGGACTTACGATGATGGATCAAGGTCCAATGAACATGCTCATTCCACCTTTCGAGTGCTACTTTGCGAACATAGAGATCGAAAGCGTGACCACTACTATTTGGTAAATTTATTTGCGAAAAAATATATTCTTGAAGTACAGGGGACTAACTGTCCAGAAACTTGAAACCTTCCCCAATCTCTCAAAACCCATAAATGCAAAAGAACATAAGATTGACAAATAATGCAAAGTAAAGAGCCATGAACATGAGTACTCCCAATAATTCTTTCGACTGTTTATCGAATAACATGCACACAATGGCCAGAACCTCTACTGCTCATGATTTGCTTTATGCGGGGAACATTGAAGTTTTTTTATACTAGTAAAAGTAGATGGATAAGGACATGCATGTGATCTGAATACCGCATTTATACATACGCAGCATCTCGAATTATCGGCAATGAATCTACTAATGGCAAACCAAATCAAATTTATTTAAATTATAAATTTCTAGCTTTGTCTCTTTAACAAGCTTTTTTGAATTTCAAGATCTCTTTTGTGCAATAGCAAATTTGTGTTGATAACATGTATAAGCTAAAGTTGGCCTTGCTAAAGACTTAAGCATGGAAGGCTTAATTAAACTAACAATTAGAAGAGCAAGTAGAGAAGGGAAACAAAAGAGAAGAGAGTTAGAGATAATGTAGAGATTGTATTTCAAGAATTTTTATATTGTGTACAAGAGAATGAACTCCATTTATATGCCCTTGATCATGATGATGATATGTATTTTGAACAAAGATTACAAGCTACACTTAGTGGACAAGGTAAATAGAAGAGTACACAAAGTGGAACAAGTAACATATAGACAACAAGTAATTACATAGTTGATGTTACAAATACATGTCATCGTGAAGATTCATCCAAATATTTGCCAACATTGCAATCGAATTGTTAGTCACCAAAACAACTTGTGTATAATAAACTTGCAAAAAAACAACTAAATACATGAAACAATAAATTCTCAAGCCCGAGTAAAAATCACAGATCATTGTAAAAGCAAACAAAACATGTCACTGCCAATTAACCAAAAATAATGTTTCGAGAGGAAAGAGGGAGAACTCACCAATGAAACACAGCGAGGTGCGGACTGAATGAGAGCACAATGAGAGAGTAGAGAGGTCGAAGAGGGGACTGAATGAGAGCACGATGTGAGAGCCGAGAGGAACAGAGGCGCGGACTGAAAATGTGCAAGACTGGCGCTACGACCAGAGCAGGGCAGCGCTACCAGGGAGCAATGGAGTGCGAGGACGACTTGTTGGGGGTTGGGGATTTGGGGGGCGGTGACTGGAGAGAGATGGAGAGACCAGAGAGAGACACCACTATAATTGGTTGAGCAAAAGACGGAGAGACCAGAGAGAGAGTTGAGAGCAACGGAACAGAGACGAGAGATTTGTTGGGGGTTGGAGATTTGGGGGCCGGTGACCGGAGAGACGGAGAGACCAGAGTCTAGAGGAGAGACGAGAGTATAGAGGAGAGACGACGAAGATGAGGTTTTCTCGCGGTGGGAGTTAGGGCTTTCGGTGGTGGGGAGGACGAGGGGGTGTTGGAGGGGGTAAAGGGGAAATCTCGAGATTTGTTGCACAAATCTCGAGATTTGATGAACGGGTACAACAAAATAAAGTTTTGGTGGGAATGTTGGCGCCATTTTTTAGAGACGGAATTTAATTCCCTCTCTAATTCCGTCTCTGATCCGTCTCAATTTCGTCTCTGAATGTTTCCGTCTCGATTCCGTCACTAACTTTTTTTTTTTTTTTTTAGAAACGGAACTTAATTCCGTTTCTAATTACGTTTCTAAATTTCATTTTCCTTGTAGTGGTTGGGCAGCTTTAATATCCTAAAAATGATTTATATTTTCTAATAAACACACTCTTTCATTTGTTTTGGTTTCCGCTCAACTGGAAAGTGTTCGAAAGTTGTTAAGCCTCGACTTCAAATGGATCTTACCGGGTGCGAATATTTCTTAAGTTCCAAAACGATTTCTTAATTTCTAACGTTCTCTTTAATGACGATTTTTGGTGGAAAGCTAATTGAGGATTACTGTTTCTTTTTACATGTGATATTTGGTTGTGGAAGACTCGTTTTCATTCTATTCGGTGTGACATTATGCTTACTCTTGAAATCAAGTTATTTGAAATGGGAATAATGATGCGGAATCATGTTCATTGATAGAGTAAGATACTAGGAAGATTTTAATTATTAAATTTGGACTCTAATAGAGATATTATTTTCCTAGGTTTTGTGTGATGATTCTAGTTGTTTGATATGAGAAGGAACCAAATCGGACCTTCTAAGCTTTTTTTCACAGCCTGCAATGTAAAGTTTTCAAACTTAAAAAAGTTGAAGAACATATTTTTGTTTTGTGCATATCTGTGTGTTTAAAATAGGTTAATGAAAGTAATTCCTATTTTGTAGGTTCTCAAATTTTTGATAACGAACACCAATTTTTTCTTTGCTTTAGTTAGAATTTGTTCCTCAAAGCACCCCTCAAATGGAAACCCACCAACTTTGTTTCTAATTTTACATGGTAAAGTTTTTCTTTGTATTGAGTTCCTTCATTCTCTTTTTTGACTTGGACCAAAGAATTACGTTTATTTACCTATATTCTTAGATCTTGTTCGTAGAACAACGGAATGAGTTTTCAGCTAGTGAAAGTAGCGAAATCTTATAATTCTTGGATAGAGCATTTATTCGTCTTGAAGCATGGTTCCAATGGTTCGATACCACTCAAGCACTTGTGCTTGCGATGATACGTAGTTTTCCCATAATGATGAATTTCTTTTTCTTTATTACTTTATTTATGTTGTGTTTGGCTCATACACTTGTGCTTGCGATGATACGTAGTTCTCCCATAATATTGTTTATATTCCTATTATTGTTTGTATAATTTAGTGATTTTTTTCTTTTCGATCTTTTTTCAGGTGTTTTGTACGAAGTCAAGTATTATTTGAAGCGCAATCAACTTTATATAATCTCGGAACACTTCATTTTTTTCATTTAGAACAATTTTTGCTTTTACTTTTGTAGAACGATACGATATAGAAACTTTTTAGATTGTTTTTGTTGTTTCGTGTACAGTACATTGAGAAAAGATAATGTTAAGGATACGTTAAGTTTATATAAATTGTGCAATATAAATATATTATTTAGCTATGATTTTTATTATATATTGGCAGGTTAAATGTGCTTGGATTGAGACCTATATATATATATATATGATCCGTTGCTAATTAGAGACTTTAAAAACTAAACAAAAATGAAAATTAGAGACGGAAATAGCAACGGAATCCAGAGATTCCGTTGCTATTTCCGTCTCTAATTTTCGAGGAATAGATACATGAATCAGAAACGGATTAAATTTTGTCTCTGATCCGTCTCTGATTAGCAATGGATCAGAGACGGAAATAATCAGAAACGGAATTTATTTTGTCTCTAATCAGAAACGGAATTAGAGACGGAATATATTCCGTCTCTGATCAGAAACAGAATTTATTCCGTCTCTGATCCGTCTCTAAATCAGAAACGGAATCACATTTTCGTTTCTGATTGAATCAGCGACGACGATTTTAGAGACGGAATAAATTTCGTCTCTATTCCGTTGCAGATTTCAATTTGAGACGGAATTTATGCAAATCAAAGACGGGAATTTCGGTTTCTGATCTGCTATTTTTTTGTATTGGGGGATGACTTTGAGTTCTTGGCTCAACTGATGAATTGATGTCATTCATCAATGAGCCAAGAATTCAAAGTCATCCCCTAAGACAACAAATGAGCCACGAGTCATGTTGGGAGGAACTGATGGAGTATGCGGAGTATCAAACTCATTGAGAGGTACTGAAGGAGTATACAATGGAGTGTCATGCCTCGAACGTGTATCGTCATGAGAAGATTGATGAGAAGCTTCAAATGAAGCGGGCATATTATGCATGCGATACTCCGCATGTACTGCAGTCAAAGTCGATGCCGCTACATCTCTAATACGTGCAATAGAGACATCATCACCCAATATCAAAAGATGAATTGATGTCATTCCATGTGCCTACATATAAAATAAGAAAAGAATTTGTATGCGAAAGTAAAATGAGTACAACTATTTGAAAGACTTCATGACTGAAATAAATAAAATTGAACTTACCAATGCCTCAGCAATAGCTCCACGACGAGACATGAATCGTCGTGTAATGCGACGATACCACAGCATGTACGGGTTGAAGCCTATTCGCGCCATTCCGTAAAAGCTAGCTTCCTGAAGATGCCCAACTATGCGTTCATCCAGTGGGGCCATCCGAGGAAGTGCAACTGAATTACGCCTGATAGTCAATATACCAGGCTCCAATGGAAAATGAGATTTAAGTTACGTTAGTTAAAATGTAGGTACGCAGCTATAAAATTAGAGAAACAGGCGAAAAGAAGTATTACCGGTCCATTCCAAACGCGAGTAGATCTATGTAGAGCTTGCATAGTCAACACCGAATCATCTATAGGGCCAGGATCCATATCGCGCTTGAACCCCAAATCATTTGCAATTTCGTCATTAATTCCATAAACCAATGAAGAAACAATATGCAAAATATGCAATAAAACAATACCATCACATGGATTTAGCAAAAAAAAAGGCGATATTCAATTTGGCACTACTAGTTACTATATATGTATGCTAGAGTGGTCATATAACATTAATAAATAAACAAAGAGAAAAGTTTCAAGTATACTAAATTTTAAATTTCATGAACATTGTTCATCTATATGTATTGATTATAATTAAAGATTAATATAAGCTTGTGTGCTATTATGGTCCAAACCACATACACATGCATGTAAGGTCATCTACATATATAATGGTCCAATACATATGGTGGTGTAATGGTCAAAAATCCCTTAATGTTTTTCTATTCCAAAAAATAATCCTTTAATTTTATTACTATTTTTTTTTGCCAGGAAACAAACAAATTAACCAACATGTCACATATAGCCTATATACTTATATAGGTACCCTACTCATTTAAACCATGAAAATAAGCTTCACTTACAAAATCTTTGCTGTCACAAAAAGCAACACAATAGCTTAACGTGGCCTTGACTCACAAAAAACATGTTGTTCAGTTTTAATTCAGGGGAAATCGTGATCTCGGATCACGATTTCCCCTGAATTAATAAAAAAAAACAGATTTGAGTGGAAATCGTGACCTTGGGTCCTGATTTCCATTCAAAAAAAAAAAAAGCAAAACTTGGCCTTGACTCACGTTTTTGCTTTGACACAGCACTTGCAGCTGATGTGGCAATGACGTGGCGAGAAGTGTGTTATGTTTGGAAATAGTTTGGTGGGTGTGTTGGGTTAATAATTTTTTCCCTAATTATAATATTCAAGGAAAAACTCCTTGAATTTCTTCAGTCAATTTATGCACGACCCTAAACAATGTCACTTGGACGCTGCTTTCAATGTTTTACAATATCTCAAGGGCTCTCCAGGGCAAGGACTCTTTTATCCCTCAAATAATTACTTAACCGTTCGTGCTTATTGTGATGCAGATTGGGCAGGTTGCCCCTCCACTAGACGGTCTACCACGAGGTACATCAAATTTCTTGGCTCTTCACCAATTTCCTGGCGCTCAAAGAAACAATCTGTTGTTGCTCGTTCATCTGCAGAAGCGGAATATCGTGCTATGGCTACCACAACATGCCAAATCATTTGGCTTAAGAATCTTCTTTCCGATCTTCAAGTTTTGACAACTAAAAATGTTACACTATTTTGTAACAATCAAGCTACACTTCATATCTCTGTCAATCCAGTATTTCACGAGAGAATGAAGCATATCAAAATGGATTGCCACTATGTTCGTGGGCACATACAATCACTAGAACAAATTCTACTTTTCATAGAGGTTTTGAACCTCTATGAAAGACTTTTCATAGAGGTTTTTGACCTCTATGAAAAGTGCTATCTTTTAAGGTGTTATCTTATCTTCCAAGCTTACATAGGGGTTTCAAACCTCTATCAAATCTTGACTATTTCATAGGGGTTTCAAACCTCTATCAAAGCTCGATTATTTCATAGGGGTTTGAAACCTCTATAATATCTTCAAAGGCTTACATAGGGGTTTCAAACCCCTATCAAATGTAATTTTAAAAAAAATAATAGCTGAAAATGCTCGAAATTAATTTCCATTTCCGTTTTCAATTGAAAATATACAAATCTACATTCCACTCGCAATATTATTATTCCATTAAGAAATTCGCAGTGTTCTACAACTAATCAATAAAACGACAAATTGATAGCTACACATTTCACGAAATCGATCAACAAAACTCAGTTTTCCAGCTTTTTCGAGTTGCTACACGCCATTTTCGAGTTCATCACATGTATATTAGCAAGCAGCAGATTGTGTCATTGTTCTCATTGAAATTGCTAACCGAACCAAAGCTTCCCGATTCGAGCTAATCCTTTTGCGCAGATTTTTGAATTTTCTTCTTGAATTCGGTGTTGCCTATTTTGCGGTGAAACGTATGGTAACTATCTTGTAAAAAAGGCTCAACAATTTGTTAAAGTGGAATTATGAGAACCGCAAATTGCTTTGCCTAATTACCCGAATTGGAGAGTTTATGTAGTCTGTTGAGCGCTTCGATTCGGCATGTGCATTGCCGTCTTAAAGTTCCTATTGTCGTGCAGTCTTGTGTCCATGGATGGCGAAACTTGAAGCCGCCTTGACCGGGCTCCCAACTCGCAAAATTAGCCTGAAATCAACAAATGGTAATCAATCAATATCTGGACTCAAAAGTTGTAGCAACACAATATAAGATAAGAAAAAGAAACTTGTTTTTCTTACAAATGACTCTTCACTAGGCTTTGAATTCAGAACACTCTTGTATCTTTGAAGAAAGTACTTGTCATCTTTAGAAACTATTTCATCACTCCTCTGATGATTCTCTTTGCACTCAAAAAACTCATCTCCAAATCCCGTAAGAGTTGATTCATTTATAAACTTATAATAAGTTTTGTGTTGGCTTGAAAAGCTGACATTAAGCCTTCACTAAGCAATATGTGCCTACCTTGCAAAAACTCTCCTAGTTTTTCCATGTTGGTGGCCACAAGATCGTGAAGCTTCTTCACCACCCCCATACAGGGCAAACACCAACAGAGATGAGCACACATGTTAAACCACCAATTAAGATTGTTGATGAGTCTCGATGAGCAAGCTCAACGATCCGATCGACTCGATAGCCCGAAACAGACACTAGACCGAATGTTAATATGAAGACCAACACGCCGTAGTCATATCGCGCTTTGATTGCGGGGAAGAATCGCGAAAACGATCTTTGCGGAAGTTGTGGCATTCGCAAAATATTCGAAACTTGTCATAATTAAATTGTGTAAACTTGATATAGTTGTCAATCATCTAAGTAAGAGATAGATGAGTTTAATTACCAAGAATGAAAACAAAGGATCCAAGCAAGATGGGCTCCCAGTCTCCAAAGCCAAAAGTTGCCAAGTGATGAGCTCCAACTCCTAGACCACCAACAAGAAATGTTGCAAATCCTATGTTCAGGCCTTTGCTCAATGTTGCTCCTGAATCATATAAAACATACATGTCAACCATTCCATATAAATCATCCTTGGTGAAATTATAATAAATTACATCGACAAATTTTTTTTTTGTCCATGCATGACCCTCTGGCGTCTAGTAGCCAAGAGTCGAGTCGATCCCTTCCTTTTAAAACTCGAACTCGAGACTTTACTTGAGCGATTTTATTTTCGACTCATATGGTATATATATATATATACACACACACACACACACTTCCTTTGTAAATCAATGTAATTATATACTATGTATCAGATGAGGAAAATTAACCTACCTACAGTGAATTCAAAGACTACTACCACAGTGAGCACTGCCCACATAGTTGAGACTCCAAAGCCATCATAAAGAGGTCTAAAATAATAGACCAGAGAAGTCAAAGACAAAGCCAATCCCATATTCACAGAGTGAATAATCCATCTTGGGTCTTCTTGCCTTACTTGCTTTGTTTTCTTTACGAGTCCAACTAGTACATAACTTCCCTTGACAAACCCTGCCTTCACAAAATGATCTCTTCTTACATTCTCCATGTCGTACAATATTAAGGATGTATGTTCACTAACAATGACACACACACACAACACAAGCTAATTAATTAATGATCCGATTATGATAGGATAAATGAATTTCAATCCAATTTTCTATCTCAATCCATCCAGATCAAAGAATATAATAATTCTTATTATCATCACTTATCTTCGCATACTTATTAAGTTAATGCATATCATCAATTGAGGGAGGTTCTACCTAGTTGCATGCCTAATTTTTAATTTATTACTACCACACTATGACTAATTAGTTGTGTTTTTGTTTTTGCTATCTATTTCAGTTTAGTTGCTTATAGGATTTTGTTTACTTTGATAAAAAAGGTTATAAGTGACATATAACGGACACGGTCTAAATGAATTTGTTCCTCAGAAGACCTCTTCTTATGTTAGCTTTCTTAATAGCAGATTTGAGAGATATTTCGAGCTTCCAATTAACATGAATTTTTAATGGGAAAAGAACTTAAAAAGTAATAAAGCCTGAGAACTATTAATGATAATAGATCTCAAGACATACAAGAAGGTTATAAGCAACAACATCAAAAAAGTGCATGGAAGCAACAACTACACCTTTAGTGAGGGTTCACCAACTACTCAATCTGACCTTATTCTTGTCATTATATTGCTCTTGCGAGATAGGGCACATTGACAACGTTCTTCCGCAATCAAAGCATGTCGCAAGTGTTGTTAGTTACAAATCAATACCTAATTAAGAAACAACTTAACTAGCTAGAAATTTGAAAATTCTATTATCTAGCTAGCTAGCTAGAGAGCTAGCTACCGATGTCCACAACCGAATACAAGATCTCCACACAAAAAGAAACATATCGGACATGCTCGCCAACAATGATCAACAAATACTTCATAAGCTTGATAGGGAATCTAAACATGCAATTAATGATATTTCAAAGATCGATGTCCGGTGGTATCCGATTCAAGCACACCTCGGATTTGGGAATCGAGATCTTTTGGAGGGCAGAGGCAACATGATCAGAACTAATGCCCCTTTGGATATTGCTTGACAATGAGTTTTTTGAGCTAAGATTGGTGAAATTAGATTCCCCTTTGGATATTGGTAAAACTCACGAATTGCATACAACAACAATTAATCAAATTCACATACAACAACAATTAAACAAACTTAATTAATTAATTAATTACCTTGGCAGTGTAGTAAGTCTCAGTTTTGCAATCTAGTAGAATAGTAACAGACCCAGCAGGAATAGTGAATTGGTTGTCTTGGAAACTAATTGTGGTATTAGTTGTTTGATTAGCATTGCTAAAGAAACAACTTGCAGTGCCATTGTAGGAGTAAATGGTTACCTATACATGATAAAAAAAATTTCAGATGGTTTAGTAAGAGTCCTAGAGGCCCTTAAATACACAGATTTTCCTTGTATGCTTCAATGTTTCAGAGTTAGACGTAAAATTCATAGCAATGGTTGAAATGGTGGCTCAACTACTCTTTGAAACGCACACTAATTTTTAATCGAGAAATTTTCTGATATGCACAATAATTACAGAACTTGCCATGCCAACAAGTAAACTTTCATAGGGAACCAATTGATTTTTATATAAGCCTTTAGTTTCATAGATTAATTAAGAGGTTTCTGGTTTTAATTAGTGCATTTAGCAACACTAAAAAAAATTTCAAAAACCATCTCATTTCGCGCTTTTAAAGTAATCACTTCAAGTTTTCAAATTTTCAAAATTCCAATGTTTCAATTCCATCAATATGCATCAAAACAATTACGTAACTTGAAAAATTCAAAACTTGCATGAATCTGTTTAAGCTAAAGCTCTAAATACTTGGTGAAAAAAAGCAACAGTTTATGTTAAAAGTATCACTTGGGTAATACGATATAGCTCATATAAACCAATACGGCAAATTTGTTTGTCACCAATCGTTCTGAATATTGGCGAGAGTTCTAGCCGCAAGTCCAACGACAACCCATTTCTAATAGTAATGAAGGAAAATCGCTATTGAAAATATGGAGAAACAACATATGAGCAGGTGTAAGTAATACCAGAGCATTGAGAATGGTTGTTGGCACCATTATTTTTCCTCATCCTTGAATATGCGAAAATTATTCCTCTATATGTTATGGTAGCCGCACTCTCCAGCCAGGTCGCCAATGATGAAGGGCGTTCGCCAACAAAAAAAATAGATGTTCCATAAACAGAATTTCTCCTTGTAATAAAACTAATCATGTTCAGCGAAGATTACCTTATTTTCAGGGTAGACTTTCTCCTTGTACCAGGCAGGCCTCTTCCATAAGTCTATAGGGACCAGTTGGATCTTGTCTTGGAGCCCCTGCACACACAGATTAAAAGTAAGGAATGATTTCTTCAGAAAAGAAAATAATAGAAAAACTGAAAGAAAAACTCATAAGCGAACTTACTTCAACCAATTTCCCAACCATACCAACTTGCAAAGTATCAATCTTCTCAAGACAACAAAAAGTACCTTAAGGCAGCCTCTGCTTCAATTAAAAGACACTTACGCTAATATGAAATACTAATCAAGAAACAACACCCATAAGAAATAGCGAGCAATCTAATAAAAGCATGCTTCCAGACAAATAAGTAGAAGAGTAAAAACTAAAGAAGTCGATCATCTTGTCCATGTGGGGGAGGTGGGGGTCTTCGGATTGGCTTGGAAATCTTTTCCATGTAAACAAGTGAAGAAATGTCAAAGAGGCACCATAAACGCACTCAACTGCGTAGTACCTGCGCCATTTAAACTCGTGATTTGTGTAGCTAGTGTACTGATGTTCTAGTGCCACCCTTTCCATGTACTTCCTCTGAGTAAGCCTTCAAAAATTTTGTAAGAGGAACTATAAAAAAAAAAAAAAAAAAAAAAAAGGAAGCACTCTTTAACACTTTCTCAACAGAAACACGCTTGGCTAACCTTTCCTTGTTAGATCACTATATTGAGTGTATTTCTTAAAATCTGGTAAAACATGAAAACAGTAGCAGCATTTAGGAAAGACTTCTAAGTTTCTGAATATATAATAAATAACACTTTCTCAACAGCAGATTCAAATCTCTTTGTGGAGCCAACATTGGGTACCAAGTCGACCAGATGCCATAGAATGTCTTTCCTTTAATTACTTTATTTTGCTCCCTACAGCAAAGTAACAATATCGTTCATGTCATCGCCAGCAATTAAGATGAAGTAGACAAGATGAAATTTGAGAGAACATTTGTGCTAAAAGGAAATCACATCTCCAGTCATGCATTCTTATCGAACCCTAATTAACCCTATAAATAATTCTATCAACTCTACCACTATAATCCCAACATTCATTCCATATAGAAGATTCATACTTTTTGATAAAAAAATAAAATAAAATAAAATAAAGCCTTCAAGGAGTAAGAGAATGGAACAATTGTACAGTTTTCCTTTGACCAATATTATCTTCAAATAGAAGGAAGACTTGAAATCCTTGTGATCTATATTGATGGAAGCAACACACCTCTTTGTGGATTCCCACGCATCTTTCCATTGTTTTTCCTCATCCTTGAATATGCAAAAATTATTCCTCTCTATGCTATGGTAGCCGCACTCTCCAGCCAGGTCGCCAACGATGAAGGGCGTTCGCCAACAAAAAAAAAATGTTCATAAACAGAATTTGTGCATTCACTAAAGTACTTCAAACATAATACTACTCACCTGGCTTCACCTGGAATGGTGGAGGCGATCCTTCAGTTGAGTTGCAAGTACATCATCATATTGTTTTTCAGTTGAGTTGCAAGTACATCATATGTTAGAGACACACGCATGTATGTATGGAGAAGTGAGAGCAAAGCAGAATGTATTTAAAGAAACACAAAAGTAACAAAGATTAGTCTCATACAAAACACTTAAAACTAGACAAAATAAGCTCATTTTCTATATACGAGCAAAAGTAATAGAAAAGAAGATATTGAAACAAATATGAAACATTGAAACTCATCAAATTTCTAGCACCATCTATACGCTATTCCCATCATCTGCAATCACAAAAAAATTAAATTCAGAGACACAAGATGAGTAAAAAAATAAAAATGGTTGAAACGTACTTTCCTCAAGTGTTAGGTATGAACACATGTTGTTTGGGCCATGGAATCGATTCCCCTAAAGCTTGCTCTATTGTCCTCATATTAGCTTGAGTCCTCCATATCAAAGCATTGTGGTCAATGGCTGTTTGCACCCACACCATGTAAGATCCAACCCCAATAGGAGCACCCTCCACAACATGTAGCGGGTCATATATTGCAATCTCTCCTTCTGCCACTATATGGGTACCAACAACCCAATCGATCAACTTGCACTTCATTCCACACTTATTCGAAGAGTTCCCGTTTTGTGGCTTCAATAAAAAATTATGAAGTTTCATTATCCGTAATATTTACATTCAATAGTGAAAATATCAATTTGTACCTGTTTATATTGATTGTAAACATAAGAAGATAAATCTTCATATTTCTCTCTCAAACCCATAAGTTCTTTGATGATAGCGTTATTTTGAGTTGTTGCACCTACACCAATAGGAGTTACTCCAAAACCAAGACCTCTCACTCGACCTTGGTGTTCAGTTCCAAAAATTTGTGAGATAGGGTCATTGTTAATTGATTGAGCAGTAGATTCCGAGCATTGACTTTGATTACATGCATTGATTTTATCCTTCAAAACAAACAACTGCTATTTGCATCAAATGGAAGAAAAACTTAATAATATAAAATATCAAAGATCTATTAGTTAATTCACCACAATTTCGGCAATTTCGGCATTGTGTGGTTTCCGTTTTTATCTGAATGCCCTCTAATCCACACTTCAGCTCTGGAAACACTAGCACCGTCTTTTTCTTCAATCTATAAGCATAAAAACAATAAATAATACAAGATTAAAATATAAGTATAAGTAATATAATAAATGAATAAAACTTGCCATCTCATATTCAAGGCGAGCATATCCTTTTCGACTTATCGTATGTTGAATCGTTTGCTTCGCTCTGATTTCCTTAGCTTTATTGCTTTGTTCACGAAAGTTGCTAGATCTCCTTTGTTTTTTGAACTCTTTCCATAACTTTTCATCAATTATGGCAGGTTTCTCGTCGTTGCCATTTTCTAACTCCTTAGTAAGCCTTGATTTTCATGCTCCAAACAATCGCCCAATTCTTTGTAATATATGTTTTTCATGAGATGTTTTATCCGGAATTATAAATCTTTCCTGCAATGAGAATGAAACACAATCAAATAGAGTTCTTTTTATAATTTTATATAATAAAAATAGAAGTCTAACCTCAATAAACTTCCATATTCTTTTCTTATTATCTCCCCTGAGTCGGCGCCAATCTGACAAAGTAATTGGCACCATTTCGCGTGACACGATTCCCAAGAAAGAAGAAAAGACATCTGCATTTTCATCAGTGGGCAGATTTCTTTCATTGAAAGTAACGAGTACTTTTTTCTTTCTGGCAAGTGAAGGAAGCTTGGTTGGACCTCTTTTCTTCCTTTGTTGTTGTTCATCTTGTTGATCTTCTTGTTCTTCTTCTCGTTCTTTTTGTTCTTGTTCTTCTTCTTCTTCTTCTTCTTCTTCTTCTTCTTCTTCTTCTTCTTCTTCTTCTTGTTCCTCTTCTTCTTGTTGTTCTCGTTGTTGTTGATTGAAGCTCCTAGTTATTGATTGAGAACGAGAGTCACATGATGAAGGAGGTGCTTCATATGTAGAACTTTGCGGACACCTTATCCTCACACCAACATTTGAGTTTCGACTCATCGATGCTTCTATAGCTTCCTTTTCTTTTCTTGCTCTCTTTTTTGCAGCTTTTGAACTCTATTCATTTAGGAAAAGAAAATATTATAATTGGTAAATGAGCACAAATAAATTCATCAACCTATAAAGTGATTAACTAAATCAATTTTTTACCTCTCCCTTATACATTTATTTTCCTCAAATCTACACACGCTATGTCAACAACAAAATAGATTGTTGTAAAAAATGCATGCAAATGCTCCAATTAGTACATGTGAAAAGAATAAGAGAAATTATTAACACAAGAATAAAAGAAGATAATAATATTGCTACAACTGAATCAGCCATAAAGTGATTAATATAAGCATTTGATCAATCATTCGTGAACAAGGCTAAAACTTAACTCCATTACACAAATTGACCCTGACAATTCATTCTAACATAACTTTCATCTTCATCGCAAGTGTCCAAATCTACACGCGATATGTCAACAGCAGAAAACGATGGTTGCGCATTCTCGCCATACATTGCAATATCATACAATCCTCGAGGAGGTGCCCTTAACACAACGCACCAGTTTGATGAATCATTTTCACTAGAATAAAACACTTGTTTGGCCTGAGTTGCCAAAATAAATGGATCATTATGATTGTGACATTGGTTAAAGTTTACTAGGGTAAACCCATCTTCAACTTTCATACCGTTTCCCTCATTAACCCAGTCACACAAGAATAATGGAAATTGATATACGAAATAATCCAATATAATTATCTCTCTTATAACCCCATAATAATCAACTTCACTTCTTCTTTGTGCATTGTCCCATGAACTTGATCTACAAAGGCTATCGGCACCTTCAACAAACACGCAAGAATTCTGAGTAACTATTTCAATATCTCTTGTGTGAAACTTTAATCCATTAATTGCGTAACCCGAACAAGAAAGTGCATTTTTTCTTGGTTTTCGAGAAATCCAATGCAACATGTTTGACACATCAACATTCTGAGACTTAACCTGTAAAGATATACACGGTAAGTTGTAAGCAAAAAATGCACGAGTTTTAAAATAATTGTTGGAATTAAACCTAAAAATATAGTTGAAGATCTTACAACCTTTTCTTCAAACCATTCACTAAATGTCCTTGTATGTTTCATCCATAATTGGCTTGCACTCCTTCCGAGGCGTTTGTCTCTACGCTTCAACTCATTGATATGCATTCTAAACATATAAATTAAGAAATTGGATCAGGAATTCAAATCAATAAAATGATCTAATTAACCATCATACTTACTCCAAATAAGGTTCAACAATCTTCAAATTGAACAATATACATCGATGTGCTTTTTCCAACATATCGTCTGACAACATTTTTGTATATACTGCTGAGATTGGAGCATTGTCCCATTATGAATATTGTTGTCCTGAGGCTCTTGATCTCCCATATCAGTTGATTGTTCCAACTTTCTACTGCAAAATCGCACGCACTCATCGGCAATGTAACATTCTGACATGCATCCCTCTGGCCTTGCTAGATTTTTACAATAACTTTTTAGCTTTTTCATATATCTTTCAAATGGATACATCCACCGGTATTGGACCGGTCCACCTAAGCGAGCTTCCTTTGCCAAGTGGATTGGTAAATGAACCATAATATCAAAAAATGAAGGAGAAAAATATCTCTCTAACATGCATAAAGTTTTCCCAATTCCATTCTCAAGATCCAAGAGTTTATTTTTATCTACAACTCTTTGGCATAGCTCATTAAAAAAATTACAATATCGAAATATTGCAATCCGAGGTCCTTTGGGTAGAAGTCCCCTCAAAGCAACAGATAGCAATTGTTGCATTAGAACATGACAGTCATGAGATTTGAGACCTACAATGGTGGAATCCTTCAGTGATACATGATTTGCAAAATTGGATCCATAACCATCTGGAAGTTTCATGTTTGACAATCTTTGGCAAAATATATGCTTCTCAGCTTTAGAAAGTCTAAATGATGCTGCCGGAAGATATATTCGACTCCCACGAACTTGAGGATGCAATCTTCGCCGAATTCCCATATTTTTCAAATCCTTTCGTGAACTAAGTCCATCTTTTGATTTACCTTTTATATCAAGAATCGAGCCAATAATGCTTTCGCAAACATTATTCTCGATGTGCATAACGTCCAAATTGTGGTGTAAAACCAAGTGCTGAAAAGAACGATGAATAGTTTAATGCAATTTCAAATAATTAAAGAAATTTTTACACATCAACTTAGTATCATACCTCCCAATATGGCAAACTAAAAAATATGGACATCTTCTTCCAGATTCCAGTGTTTTCAATGGCCTCCGATGTATTCTTCTTCCTTGATTTTTTCCTCTTTCTTTTCGTACCCCTTTCCCCTGATTCACATCTCTCTTTCTTTTTGTCTTTTTTCCCCCAATCATTTTTTATATTCTTTACTGCATTTGCAACATCATATCCAGTCATTACTTCAGGTTTTCCGCGCTTTTCACAAGTTCCATCAAACCAAGTACTTTTATTTCGAAAAATGTGATCACGCTCAAGGAATCGTCTGTGGCCCATGTATACTGTTTTCTTGCTTGAAGTCAACCATGTTGAACATGTGTTAACCACACAAATTGGGCAAGCAAAATTTCCTTTTGTAAAACATCCGGCTAAATTCCCATAAGCTGGAAAATCGTAGATCGTCCACAACAAAATTGCTCTCAAATTAAAAATGCTTTGAGTTACTGCTTCAAATACAACTACTCCATCATTCCACAACTTCATCAAATCTTCAATCAAAGGTTGTAGATAGATATCTATGTCATTTCCTGGTTGCTTTGGGCCTGGAATTAATAATGTTAACATCATACTATCTTCCTTAAAGCAAAGCCAAGGAGGAAAATTGTAAGTGACTAACATTACTAGCCAACAACTATATGGAGAGCTAAAATCACAAAAAGGATTGAATCCATCCATGAGAAAGGCCAAGCCTAAGATTTCGAGGCTCTAATGCAAACTCAAGCCACTTGTGATTAACTAAATCCCATGCTATTGAATCTCTTGGGTGTCGCATCTTACCATCTTGGCTCAAATGGGAAGAGTGCCACAAAGAAATTTTTAGCTATTTCCAATGACCCATACATTCTTTTGAATCTCGGTATGATAGGAAAATATCTCAAGATCTTAGCAGGAATTCTTTTTTTGGTCTCTTTGTTGGATTTACTTACTTTCCATCTAGATGACTTGCATTTAGGACATGCATCTAAAGCTTCATTTTCCTTCCTAAATAAGCAACAATCATTCACACAAGCATGAATCTTTTCATAATGAAGCTCATACTCCTTTAGCAACTTCTTCACCGCTTGCAACGACTTAGGGAGAATATTTTCTTGTGGCAACATGTCTACCACAATCTTCAATAATTCATTAAAACCATTATTAGATAGACTATAAATAGCTTTATGCTTGTACAAAATCACTATGAGAAAATAACGGGTGTACTTTGTGCAACCTGAATAGAGAGGTGGAGTTATGTCCTCTTCAAATAACCTTTCGTCGTCAACTTGGATATTGACATCTTCTAGATCTTCATCCTCACCATCTCTTTCATCCCTAACAACTCCATCCCCTTCATCCATAACAACTTCATCCACATCATTTCTAGCAACTTCATCTCTTTAATCCCAATCAACTCCATCCCCATCATCCATTTCATCATCTTCATCCGTAGCGACTCCATCCCCATCATCCCTTTCATCCGTAGTAATTTCATCCCCTTCATCCGTAGCAACTCTATCCCCTTCATCATTTGCGACTTCATTCCTTACAATGGGGCTACTCTCTCCATGATGGAACCAAATTGTATACATAGGATCCAATCCATATATGATTAGATGGTTGTATGCAATATCACACTTCACACGAGACATGTTTCGACAGTTTTGACAAGGACACCTAATTCCTTCTGGATGTTTTTCTCTAGCTTGAGCTTGAAGAACGAATGCATTTGCTCCTTTACAATATTCTTTTGAAACTCTAATACAAACAAAAAAAACTTTAAATAGTAAGTTTCAACCTTACAAAAAATATGAATGCTTCTATTACTATAAAAAGATAATATTAACCTCGAATGTCTGGCCCAACCTTTATCCATCCTGAGATTGTAATATTTGCTCTGTTGAATTTGAAGAACGTTAATATCTATTACCTCCTTTTTGTTTAAAATTATTTGTACATATTTTAAATTTCTTGCATTTAAAATTAATAAGAAGTAATTCAATTATTGCAACTGATGGAAAATTAATGTTAATCATATATGTACATCTAATAAAAATCTAATTAATTTAGTTTTAGCTCAAACAACAACAACAACATAACATAGCCTTAGTCTCAAATTAACTAAAGTGGAAAAGCACTTGAAAAATAATCAAAGACTAAGAGCGCATATAACAAAAATCTGATTAATTAAACATAGGCATAAAACCCGTGTTGAAGGATTGGAGGAGTTACCTAAATAAACTCCTTTTTGAAGTAGGTTATCAGCCTCTTTTGCTCGTTGGTATGCTAACTCTTCAGTGCAAGTGACGACTACGGCTTTTAGAGTAGGATCATACCTAATATATAGTCCCAATATGCATCAATTAAAGGAAGCCAAGAATTGAGAGAAACACAAAATATAGAAAGAATTTGTTGAAATAGGACCAAGTGATACTCGCAGCGTGAGCAAAGAAATATACAAACACCGAAAGAAAGTTTTTACCTTGGTAATTTATTGATCCGAGACTCTTTCAAGTAAACTGCACTACTCCCCAAAGAAGGTGAAACTTTCTCCAACTCTGAGTTCAGCGCCAGCATATATATTGGAACAAGTGAGATTTTTGGATGAAGAATGCCTCAAATTGAATGATAATCAAAACCACGAGAAAATGCAGTACTTTAATAGATACGCAATGAAGCACTCTATCGGGGATTATCACGAGACCTATTGCAACAATAAACAAAGAGACAATACATACTAGTTCTTTCCATTATGCAAGATCATTGAAGAAAGAAAAATTCAAAAAGGTGTACACTCTCGACAAATTCACTTGAGCTGAAATTTTCATGATATTTAATACTAAGGGAAGCTCGGTCTCGGTCTTCATATATGCGAAAAGCGATTTTCAATATAACAATAGATGAAAAACCCAAAACACACGATCAATTATCGCGAATCGACAAGATAACAGCACACTTACATGCTTTAGGCCCTCATGCAAATGGTTCACCTCTGTGATATATGACATTTTAGTGCATACACCGATTCCTCTTTACGTGCGTCATTGAATGAAGCGTAATCTGTAAACTATGCGTCTTGAATGAACTTATTAGTGTAAAGCGCAATCTGTAAAAATACAAATGAAGGCTAACCTACACTCTCGGTGGCAATTTGTCAACTATGCTTACCGAATGAAGCGTACTCTGTAAATGAACTTCGAGCCGTATTTGGTATCAATGCATTACCAGTTGGACTGATCACTGAACTTATCGAGACTATAGATCAAATTTTCCCCTCCAACTACCAAAATCAACGAATTCAACATCATTTCCTCTAATCAAACCCTCACACAACAATCCACCCGCCGATTCATCGTTGACCTCTCGATCAATCAATCCACACAATCCACGAACCGATAACAAAACATCAAAACCAGAGCATGGAATCAAAGAAATGAACAAAAACAACAACAACAACAACAACAACAACAACAAACACACCGTGACTGATTCAGACTCCGAAATCGAAGTCTCGGCTGACGATTAATATGCGGATGAGAAATACGAACCGAATTGAATCGAGGATCGATGCGGCGAATTAAGGTTTACGAGGGAGAGAGGATTGATTGAATGAATGAACGAACAAATACCTTGTCGATTCGAATCCGATGGAGAAGAACCAGAGGAACGGTGTGGAGTTGAGCTTGTGAGTCGCAATTGTGAGGCCGAACCAGAGGAATGGAGAAGAACCATAGGAACGGTGTGGAGTTGAGTTTTTGAGTCGCGATTGTGAGGCCGAACCAGAGGAACGGTGTGATTTGAATAGCCTAATACATAGGGGTTTCTAAAACTATGGATGTGGTGTTATAAAAACCCTAATCACCTAATACATAGTGGTTACTTAAAAACCTCTATGAATTAGGTGTTATAAAAAATAATACATAGGGGTTATTGAAAACCTCTATTAATTAGGTGCTATAAAAAACCTAATTTGTTATAGTGAATCCAAAGCAATTGCTCCACAGAAGAAATCCTCATAATTACAATTGGCAGATATCCTTACAAAAGCTCTAGGTCGTGATCGCTTTCATTTCATATTGGGCAAGTTGGGCATTTCGACTCTTCATGCTGCGACTTGAGGCGGAATATTGGAGAAATGATTCTCCTAAATTAGAGCAGTTGACATTTCACAAATCCTTTCCTTATAGTAAATATTTAGCCTTATTCTTAGAATCTGTACATATTAGAACCATTGTATTTTTGGGAACTTTTGCGCATATATGATGGGGCATGTGCCCTAAGTCAATCCATTAACTGTCTTTATGAATACTTTTAGTTAATAGAATAGAGGATTTTATTTGTTGTTTATTATAATTAATTTGCATGTTTACATCATAATAAGATCAATGGGTATTTACATAAATATCATAAATGTCCCTAGTCGATCATTATACTGGGAACTATAATGAATTAAGACTAGTGTGAGTCTTGATTGATGATCATATGATGATTATACGTATAGGGATACGAATCAAGATCACGAGTACTTGTTAGGGAACAAAGAAATCTTTGGACCGACCCGCTATGAGAACATCACATGGATTAAGTCATAGTTGTTTCTCATGATAGGTATATATTCCAGTCCTCTGACTTGAGATTACCAGAGACTTCAACATTAGGAACACAGTGATTTGACACAATCAAACGTTGTCTTTAATCGGACGATTATAAAGGTTATGATTGGTTACTGTGTGAGTAATGTGATGAAGTTGTGTAATCGAGATAGAATTTGTCCCTCTCATATAAAAAGAGATATCTAGTGGATCCCTCGATGTGTTAGACTGTTAAAAGGCCTAGTCCAAGTGAATTGATATTGATCAATGTCACTTGGATGTTTTCAGTCTACCTATAGATCGAGACTAGTACGATTGAACATGTTGGATGACAATGCCATGCCTTATGTTTGATCAAAAGGATATCGTGTGACAAAAGGATGTTATATACATTATTGATTAGGTTGTATCGATTTGATATTCGTACGACTTGGGTAGTCATAATGTCTTGCTAGAGGCGCTTATGACTTGTATACCAAAATGTGTTTTGGTACACGCCAACGTTGTATGAGCCTATGGGTCGCACACTAAGAATGGTTTTGCGAGATTTTAAGATGGTTGAGAAAAATGAATTTTATATGATAAAATTCATGACGGAAACGTCCTTGTGGTGTATTACACTTATATTTCTTTAAGTAGGGATATATGTGTAATTTACTTAACCAAATCTATATACAAGAGTTGTATAAATAGACGCTTTAAGTTAGAATACACTAACGAAAGATCAAAAGGCCGAAACTCTATTTTCGTTTTAGAAACGACTTAGGGTTTTTGTATGCTCTGGATCGTTTTGGAGAGAAACAAAAGATTTGGTATTCTCTCGAAGCTAGCACTTCGAATCTCGGCCACCGTTCGTGTGTGGACTACTAGTAGAGAGGGCGTTCGTCGTTAGCGGCGCCTTAGAGATCGATCAACCTTCGAGAAAGGTATATTGCGATCGAGGTATGATTAAGTTTTTCATGGTTTAAACGTTTTTAATGGAATTAGATTCGGATCTGTTGGGTTTTTGTCAAAATTGTTTTGTAATTTCCATTGCGTATGAACCCCAAAATCCAACAGTGGTATCAGAGCCTTCGAGTTTGATTCCATTAAATTCATTGCATGTTTTCTTCTGATATATACATGATATATGATCGAAAGCATGTTGATAGTTGATGTATATGTGATATACATAAGTTTTCTTTGAGATTTATTATCACGTTTGTGTATATGATACACATATTTGTGATTTAATTGAAATCATTAGGTATAATCTTTATTCTTTGTGCATTGATGCATGGATGAAATCTCTGTAATTCAATATGCATATTTAGGTTACATTGTTTTACGTTTCTTGAATTGTATAAGGTTGAATATTAATTCGAAACTAATATGATTAGATTCGATTGGGATAGTAGTTCATGATTCAATGACATATTTGTGATTATCTAGATGAGGACCGAAATTGCAAATAACTAATTTTCGAAATTATTTATTTATAAATAATTAATTTTCGAAATTATTTATTTATAATTAATTAATTTTCGAAATTAATTATTTATATTGTTATATCTATTTTGTTATGAAGTTTCTATTTGATAAAGATAGATAACAAATTAGAATATGAGATAAATATCAAGAATCTTGTTATTGGTGATATGCTATGATTCAAATATCTCAAGTCCTAATTGGATTAGGATAAGATAAGTCCTAATTGGATTAGGATAAGATTAGTCCTAATAGGATTAGGATAAGATTAGTCCTAATTGGTCCTAATAGGATTATGATAAGATTAGTCCTAATTGGATTAGGATAAAATAAGTCCTAATTGGATTAGGATAAGATTAGTCCTAATTGGATTAGGATAAGATGATTAGTTAGATGTGGGCCCGGGTTAATTAAAATGATTTAATTGACTTAATTTCGGATAAATTAAGGGGTTAATTTATGATAATAAAATCAGCAAAAATTATGATTTTCTATAGCGAATTTTAATTTTCGGAATTGAGATTCGTCTTCCAAAAAAAAAAAAAAATCTCCAAATTGTTTAGCGATTGAACAAATCAATAAAATATATGCTATTTCATTGTTTACATAAAATCACTAAAACTGAATAAAATCCCTCTATTAAATTTTAAGTCTCGTGCCATCCATTTTAAACACTTGTCAAGGCCTCGATCACACTAATATAGTTTCAACCATATTTGGGTGTATTGTGTTATCTTGGTGAGACAACTTGGGTAAGAGTTACCTTAATGTTTAAAATGGTCCGACTTAATAAAGCCATCAAAATAGTTTTGAGCTTTAGGCAAATGATGAGATAAAAACATGCTAAGACATAAGATGTCCCATATCTCATAAAATGATCTAAAAATTACATAAGATGTAATTGGTAATTGTTACCTACCTAAATAATCTAGTTCGTGTTTCATGCCATAGTCATCGAGAATTAGGTGAAATATGGATTTTAGTCCCCTAAATAAACAATACGTTTTAGGAGGGTTGTTAATTTAGTGGGAGTCTATTCCTCTATACTAAAATAAACTTTGCATAATCTTTATTGTAGATCAATGGCCTCTTCAAGTAACAATAATCCCCTGTCACTGCGATCCATCCTTGAGAAGGATAAACTATACGGGACTAACTTTCTTGACTCGGTTCGAAACTTGAGAATTGTTCTTAAGCATGAACGCGAGTCGTATGTCCTGGATGCTCCAATCCCTGAGGACCCACCAGCCAATGCTCCGAAAGCTGTGAAGGATGCGCATAATAAGCATATCAACGATTCTACTGATGTTGCATGTATTATGCCGGCAACTATGGTTCCCGAACTTCAGAAGGACATGGAACTAATGGAAGCCTACGACATGGCTATAACGCTGAAGGAAATGTTCCAACAGCAAGCTAGGCAAGAAAGGTTCGAGACAGTCAAGAACCTACATTCTTGCAAGATGATTGAGGGTGCGTTACTTAGTCCTCATGTTTTGAAGATGAATGGCTATGTTGACCAGCTTGATAGACTAGGATTTTCCATAAGCCAAGAGTTGGCAACGGATTTGATTCTGAATTCATTACCAGAGAGTTACTCACAATTTGTGATAAACTACAATATGAATAATATGGAGAAATCAACTTCGAGTTGCATTTGATGTTCAAAAGCTCATTTGAACAAAATATCAAGAAACCTCTAATAATGTATTGATGGTCCTAAAGGGAAAGGGAATGAAAAAGAAAGGCAAAGGCAAGGCTAGAGTTGCCAAGGTTGTTGATGCACTGTCGCAAAGCCTATGGAACAAGTCAAGCCCTGACTGTTCTCGCTTCAAAACACCCAAAAGAAAAGGAAGAAGATTGTCATTTTCGTAATCAAACCTATCTTTGGCATTGTCGTCTCGGACACATAAATGAGAAACGCATAACGAAGCTCCATAAAGATGGGCTTCTTGATTCATTTGATTTAGAAACATATGAATCGTGCGTATCTTGTTTACTAGGCAAGATGACTAAAAGTCCCTTCTTGGACACAGTGAAAGGGCAAGTGATTTATTGGGTCTAATACATACCGATGTATGCGGTCCTATAAACACAATTGCTAGAGGAGGTTATCGTACTTCATTACATTTACTGATGATTTCAGCAGATATAGTTATGTATATCTTATGAAACATAAAGTTGAATCATTTGAAATGTTTCGAACGTTTCAAAATGAAGTGCATAATTAACTTGGTAAAACTATCAAAACATTTCGATCAGATCGAGATGGTGAGTATTTAAGCAAAGAATTTGATGATCATCTTAAAAATTGTGGGATTGTCTCCAAATTGACTCCACCAGCAACTCCACAACGGAATGGAGTTTCTGAAAGGAGAAATCGAACCTTATTAGATATGGTTCGATTTATGATGAGTCATGCAAATCTTCCATTATCCTTTTGGGGTTATGCATTACAAATTGCAGCTTTCACTCTAAATCGAGTTCCTTCTAAAGCGGTTGATAAAACACCATATGAGATATGGTACGGGAAGAGACCTAGTTTGTCTTTTCTTAAGATTTGGGGTTGTGAGGCTTACGTAAAGCGACAAGTCTCGGAAAAACTAGCACCTAAAAGCGACAAGTGTTTATTTGTGGGGTATCCTAAGGAAACAAAAGGATATTACTTTTATAATCCCGCTGAGAACAAAGTGTTTGTTGCTCGGTATGGTGCCTTTATGGAAAAATGGTTTATTTCAAAAGACACTAGTGGGAAGGAAATAAATCTTGAAGAAGTTCAAGAATCACAGTAAACACCGAACCGCATTCTTTGGAAGTTCGACAACGTTCGAACCAGTTGAACCTCCACAAGTGACACAAGGCCCACGTAAATCTAGTAGGGTAAGACATGAGCCGAGAGAGATTCGGATTTCTCATTGCGATAGTCGTGATGTGTTGCTTATAGACCAAAATGAGCCCACCACTTATCGGGAGGCTATGTCTGGACCGGACTCGGATAAATGGCTAAGTGCCATGAACTCGAGATGCAATCCATGTAAGATAATCAAGTTTGGAACTTGGTTGATTTACCGAAGGTGGTAAGACCATTGGATGTAAATGGGTTTTCAAGAAGAAAACCGACATGGATGGCAAAGTGCATACTTTTAAAGCAAGACTTGTAGCAAAAGGTTTCGAGCAGACTCAAGGTGTTGATTATGATGAAACTTTTTCGCCAAGATAGCCATGCTTAAATCTATAAGAATTTTAATTGTCATTCTTTGCATATTATGACTATGAAATATGGCAAATGGATGTAAAAACAGCGTTTCTTAATGGAAAGTCGCTTGAGGACGTGTATATGACACAACTTTGAAGGTTTTGTACATCCCGAGAATTCTAGGAAGGTATGCAAGCTTCAAAGATCCATTTATGGAATAAAGCAAGCTTCTCGGAGTTGGAATCTTCGTTTTGATGAAGCAATCAAGGATTTTGGTTTTATTAAGAACGAAGATGAGCCTTGTGTATACAAGAAGGTCGATGGGAGTGTAGTTGTTTTTTCGGGTAGTCGTATGTTGATGATATATTACTCATTGGAAATGACATCCCAACATTGCGAGAATGTCAAGTCTTGGTTAGGGAAGTGTTTCTCAATGAAAGACTTAGGAGATGCAGCCTATATCCTAGGGATAAGGATCTATAGGGATAGATCTAAGAGGCTAATCGGTCTAAGTCAAAGTGCTTACATAGACAAGGTGCTGAATAGGTTCAGTTCGCAAGACTCTAAAAAAGGATTGTTGCCAATGTCTCATGGCATAAGTCTCAGCAAGAATCAATGTCCTAGGACAAATGATGAGCGAGACCGTATGAATAAGATTCCATATGCATCGGTTATTGGATCTATCATGTATGCCATGCTATGCACTCGACCTGATGTATCATATGCTTTGAGCACTACAAGCAGATATCATCGGACCCTGGTGAGAGTCTCTGGATAGCGATAAAGAACATCCTTAAGTACTTAAGAAGGACTAAGGAAGTGTTCTTGGTCTATGGAGGTTTTGAAAATGATCTAGTTGTAAATGGTTACACAGATGCAAGTTTTCAAACTGATATAGATGATTTTAGATCGCAGTCTGAAATATGTGTTTACTTTGAATGGGGGTGCGATGAAGTGGAAAAGTTCGAAGCAAGAGATCGTGGCAGATTCTACAACAGAAAGTGAGTATATTGCGGCGTCGATGCAAAGAAAGGAGGCGATTTGGATCAAAAAGTTCATTTCGAACTAGGTATGGTTCCAAGTATTGCTAACCCCTGTTTGTTTGTATTGTGACAATAACGGGGCAATAGCACAGGCCAAGGAACCTAGATCACACCACAGATCCAAACATATACTCAAGCGTTTTCATCTCATCAGAGAAATTATTGAGATGGGAGACGTAAAGATTTGTAAAGTACCTACTAAAGACAACGTTGTGGATCCATTGACAAAACGCTTCCACAAGCAAAACATGATGGTCATGTTAGATCATTGGGCATTAGATGCATGTATGATTGGCCCTAGTGCAAGTGGGAGATGATGGGGCATGTGCGCTAAGTCAATCCATTAACTGTCTTTATGAATATTTTTAGTTAATAGAATAGAGGATTTCATTTGCTATTTATTATAATTAATTTGCATGTTTACATCATAATAAGATCCATGGGTATTTACATAAATATCCTAAATGTCCCTAGTCGATCATTATACTGGGAACTATAATGAATTAAGACTAGTGTGAGTCTTGATTGATGATCATATGATGATTATACGTATAGGGATACGAATCAAGATCACGAGTACTTGTTAGGGAACAAAGTCTTGGACCGACCCGCTATGAGAACATCACATGGATTAAGTCATAGTTGTTTCTCATGATAGGTATATATTCCAGTCCTCTGACTTGAGATTACCAGAGACTTCAACATTAGGAACACGGTGATTTGACACAATCAAACGTTGTCTTTAACCGGACGATTATAAAGGTTGTGATTGGTTCTTGTGTGAGTAATGTGATGAAGTTGTGTAATCGAGATAGAATTTGTCCCTCTCATATAAAGAGAGATATCTAGTGGATCCCTCGATGTGTTAGATCGTTGTTAAAAGGCCTAGTATAAGTGAATTGATATTGATCAATGTCACTTGGATGTTTTCTACCTATATATCGAGACTAGACTACGATTGAACATGTTGGATGACAATTCCATGCCTTATGTTTGATCAAAAGGATATCGTGTGACAAAAGGATGTTATATACATTATTGATTAGGTTGTATCGATTTGATATTCGTACGACTTGGGTAGTCATAATGTCTTGCTAGAGGCCGCTTATGACTTGTATACCAAAATGTGTTTTGGTACACTGTCAACGTTGTATGAGCCTATTGGGTCGCACACTAAGAATGGTTTTGCGAGATTTTAAGATGATTCAGAAAAATGAATTTTATATGATAAAATTCATGACGGAAACGTCCTTGTGGTGTATTACACTTATACTTCTTTAAGTAGGGATATATGTGTAATTTACTTAACCGTCTATATACAAGAGTTGTATAAATAGACACTTTAAGTTAGAATACACTAACGAAAGATCAAAAGGCCGAAACTCTATTTTCGTTTTAGAAACGACTTAGGGTTTTTGGTATGCTCTGGATCGTTTTGGAGAGAAACAAAAGATTTGGTATTCTCTCGAAGCTAGCACTTCGAATCTCGGCCACCGTTCGTGTGTGGACTACTAGTAGAGGGCGTTCGTCGTTGGCAGCGCCTTAGAGATCGATCAACCTTCAGAAAGGTATATTGCGACTGAGGTATGATTAAGTATTTCATGGTTTAAACGTTTTTAATGGAATTAGATTCGGATCCTGTTGGGGTTTTTGTCAAAATTGTTTTGTAATTTCCGCTGCGTATGAACCCCAAAACCCAACAATATATTCTTCAGTTTGTACAATTCAGTGTACTCAACAAATAAATGAAAAGACTATTCAGCTCTTTATTTCCCAGAGAAACTTGCACAATAGAAGCGAGAATGAGAGCGGAGCGAAAGGAAGCACCAATGTAACGGTCATCGACTTAAAGTCGGACGATCTAGAATTAAGTCTCTTATACAATGTTATCGAAATTGAAATTATATTGAATTAAGGTGAATTGAATATAATAAGGTGCTCTTATTAATTTATATAGCTAAACAAAGCATAAAATATAAAACCTTCTTAAACTATTTAAATACCAAAATATAGATAGTTTCCTTAACATAAAGCTATAGTTATATATATCTACCAAATAAATAAGAATCGAACATTATTTCCACCAATATTTTCAATTATATACCGATAAAATATTTTCAAGCTTCTAGTACATGGGCGAGATTAGGGTTAAGAATACAGCCCGTAACAGTCGAGTCCTTGAATTGATGACCATTCCAAATGCAAAACTTGATGCACTAACAAAAAAATAAATTTTACAAACATCCGGTTGGCGTAAGTGAAAGTTGGTGACGCAGCGGAGATCTTCTAAACCAGTTGAACGAATCCACGAACAACTCGATCTAGGTCAGAACTTAAGCCAAAGTTCGAAAATTCTTTTATTTCAACCAAAAACTACGAATTACACCCAATAGATCGCTTAAATAGCGAAACCCTAAAATTTGCCAAAAATAGTAAAAAGTCTAAAAAGCCCTAAATTGAAAACTAGACGAGAAATAGAAACAAAGGCCGGAAACGGCAATAAAAACGGAAATTCCTAATGAAAGTTATAAGCGAAACAAAAGTTTCCTAAAATAGCAAAATTGCCGTTTCGAAGGGCGAAACGATGGAATTTCGCCGAAAAACGTCGTTTTCACGGCATAGCTGTGAGTTGTGATCTCCACGCTATTTCCAATAAACCCATGCCCCCGAAACGCCAAAACTCAAACGCCCAAACTTCGCAATTTGCGGAAATTACTAAAATGTCATCCTCTCATATCTTTCCATCATATTTTTCCAAGAATTTACAAGCTAATTCTTGGACTTCATCATTCTCCCCATGGTGGACAGAATTCGCCCTCGAATTGTCATCATCAGACGTATCCCCATAATAGGGAACAAGATGCTTGACATTAAATACATCAGCCGTGCGAATGTGACTTGGCAACTTTAATCTGTAAGCATTAGGATTAATTTTCTCAAGAACCTCCACAGGACCAATTTTTCGAACTGACAATTTGTTGTAATCACCCACATAGAATCGGTCTTTAGTGAGAACCGCCCACACAAAGTCACCCACTTGAAACTCCACGTGACGCTTCTTCCGATCTGCATATTGTTTGTACTTGTCAGCAACCTTCTGCAAGTTATCTTTGACAGATTGATGAATCTCTTGCAACCCACTAACAAAGTCTTCTGCCTTGCCATGCCATCTAGTCTTACTTGGCACTGGTAACAGATCAAGAGGACCCCGAGGTAGTACTGAATAAACGACCTGAAAAGGACTAAACCCGGTACTTCGATTAACAGCATGGTTGTGTGCAAATTCTGCCTGGCTCAACTTGAAGTGCCAACTCCTGACATTCTCACCCACCAAGCTCCTCAAAAGGTTGCCTAACGAACGGTTGACAACTTCAGTCTGCCCATCTATTTGTGGATGATAAGCACTGCTAAATTTCAACTGCGTGTTCATCATATCCCACAAACTGCGCCAAAAATGGCTGAGGAATCTGGTGTCCCGATCGGAAACAATCGAGGTAGGAAGGCCATGCAATCTATACACCTCCCGAAAGAACAGCTGAGCCACCTTTACAGCATCTGTGGTCTTCTTGCATGGGATGAAGTGAACCATCTTGGAAAAACGGTCAACCACCACAAAAATAGAGTCATTTCCCCGCGGTGTTCTAGGCAACCCCAACACGAAATCCATGCTAATATCAACCCATGGCTGTTCTGGAATGGGCAAAGGCATATATAGACCGGCATTAGTTGCGGTACCCTCCGAAAGCTGACAAGTCCTGCACCGCTGCACATATTTGTCCATTTCCTTGAGAATGGTAGGCCAAAAGTAAGAGGCCTGCACCAGCTGCAAAGTGCGATCACGCCCAACATGTCCCTCTCCATGCAACTCTCTAATAATCAGCAATCTCAAGCTGCAATTAGGAATGCAAAGCTGGTTGCCTCGAAATAAGTAACCCTCATGGAGTGTGTAATCAGTACGCTCCCCACTCCGCACCTTCTCCACAATAGTAGCAAAGAAAGGATCAGTAGTAAACAAATCATAGAAGGAGGAAAACCCAGGTACCTCAATGGTCATGCGGCTCAACAAACTTTTTCGTCTACTCAGGGCATCAGCAACTCTGTTGGTCGCACCAGACTTGTGTTTCACCACAAAAGTAAAGCGCTCCAAATTGGCCACCCAAGAAGCATGTCTGGCCGAGACCTTGTTCTGCCCATGTAAGTGTCGCAATGTCTCATTTTCTGTAAACAGCACGAACTCTCTGTGGAAAAGATAATGTCGCCAATGCTTCACGGCTTGTACCACTGCATAGAACTCCACATCGTATGTGTTATACATCAACTTCGCCCCAGACAGCTTCTCACTGAAATAGGCAACAGGCCTATTATTCTGACTCAAGACAGCTTCGATGCCTACCTTGGATGCATCACTATGCAACTCAAAAGGTAGGTGAAAATCTGGCAACACCAGAATGGGTGCGGTGGTTAACCGCACCTTGATCAGTTGGAATGCTTCATCTGCCTCGTTGCTCCACCCAAACTTCACGCCCTTCATACAGTCTGTAATTGGGGCCATCATACTGCTGAAGTGTGGAATGAACAGCCTGTAGAAGGAAGCCAACCCATGAAAGCTGCGAACCTCCGTGACGGTGGTAGGTCTAGGCCAAGTGCGGATGGCTTCTACTTTAGACTCATCAACCTGCAAACCTTCTCCAGAAATGACATAGCCTAAGAAAAGGACCTTCGGTGTCAAAAATGAGCACTTCTTCATCGCAGCATAGAACTTCTCCCTGAGCCAGATAGTCAGAACATCTCGCACGTGCTGGAGGTGTTCCTCCTCGTTAGTAGTGTATATCAATATATCATCAAAATATACCACAACACAATTGCCTATCAAAGGTCTCAAGCTCTGGTTCATAACTCTCGTGAAGGTGCTAGGTGCGTTTGACAACCCAAACGGCATGACTAACCACTCATACAGCCCCTCCCTAGTTTTAAAAGCAGTCTTCCACTCATCCCCAACTCTAAGGCGAATCTGGTGGTACCCACTCTTCAAATCCAGTTATGTAAAAAATTTTGCTCCACTCAATTGGTCAAGTAAATCATCTAAGCGAGGGATAGGAAAGCGATACCTGACAGTAATCTTGTTGATTGCTCTACTGTCCACACACATCCGCCAGGAGCCATCTTTCTTTGGTGTAAGGAGGGCTGGTACTGCGCACGGACTCAGACTTTCACGGATGAATCCCTTCGCCAATAACTCTTCAACCTGTCTGCGCGACTCCTCATGCTCATTGGGACTCATTCGGTAGTGTGGTCTATTAGGTAGTGACGCACCGGTTCAAGGTCAATCTGATGTTGAATATCACGCAATGGTGGCAGTTTTTCTGGCATCTCATCAGGGAAAACATCACAAAACTCCTTCACAATAGGAATTGCAGCTTCAGGAACATCAACATCTCTATCTACCTCCTTTGCCATCAAGATGTAAACAACTTCAGAATCCTGTAATTCATCTTCAAATTTTGCCAAAGACAGCAAACTGCTAGATTCTTTAGTAGGCTTAACTTCCTCCGGGTCCTTGGCGGGTACTAACACAATCTTCACTCCCTTGAACATAAGGGTGTATTTATTGGTTCTGCCATCATGCACAACTCCCCTATCAAACTGCCAAGGACGTCCCAGTAACAAGTGGCAAACATCCATATCCACAACATAACACCAGATTGAATCCTTGTAGTTAGCACCAATAGAAAAAGTCACAAAGGCGCGCTTCGACACCTTCACCTCACCACCCTTCTTCAGCCAAACTAGCTTGTAGGGCCTGGGGTGTTGTTCAGTTACAAGGCCCAACTTCTGAACCGCTTCAACTGAGACGATATTCTCGCAACTGCCTGCATCGATCATGAACCTGCACACCTTGCCTAAGATGGTACACTTGGAGTGAAAGATGTTATTCATGACCACTCATCATCAGCGACAGCTCTAGGAGTTATACAAGAACGCCTTACAACTAAGGCAGTACCCACATCTCCAGTCACGACCTCCTCTTCTGTGTTGTCAGAAGTATCAAACGCTGGTTCTGCAGTGATGTTGGCCTCTTCCCCTTCGTCTTCCTCGTCGTTCTCAATAAAGAGAGTCTTCTTCCCTTTACATTCTGACTTCCTGTGACCAACTTCGCCACAATCGAAGCATTTAATCCCACTAGTGCTAAGTTTGTTTGTGCGACTAGCAGGGTTAATTGCAGCGATATTACCTCCAGTATTGGCTGTCCCAATACTAACATTACTGGAAGCATTACTCACACCCCGACGTTGTTGTTTCTCCACCAATAATGCTCGCTGGTGCGCTGCAGATAAGGAAGCCGGATCAAACATGTTGACGACATCTTGGATCCGCACCCTCAGTCTACCAATATATCGCGCCACTAATTGGTCGTTAGTCTCCTGCAGTTCGTTTCTAGCAACTAATTGATAAAACTCAGTAGTGTAATCATCTACTGACTTTGCCCCTTGTCTCAGATTCCGCAACCTCTGATACATAAGGCGTTGGAAATTGTAAGGCAATAACTCAGCCCGTAAGTGCTTTTTCATCTTCTCCCACGAGGTGATCTTCGCCTTTCCATTCATATTCCGCATCAACTTCTGTTGTTGCCACCAAGCCGTGGCCCTGTTGTAGAATCTGGTCGCAACAAGTTGCACACGCTTGTCTTGGGCACACCCTTGAATTCTAGGACTTCTTCAACTGACGCCAGTCAGTCCAAGAATTCTTCCGGTTGAAGGGTGCCATGAAATTATGGGACATCCGTCTTCAACCCAGACTCCCACCGCCTGCGATCATCCTCAGCTGCACGCGGCCTGTAGCGCCTCCTCGGTGCCTCATCATACTCATCCTCCCCTTCGGTAGAAGAATCTCCTCTTGGTTCATCACCAACAGGTTCCTTTCGATGGTTACAGACACGATCAATATTTTGACCCAACAACTGATCGATTCTGGCAGTTAATTGTTCTACCACCGCGTCCATGCGTTGGTCAATCAATTGGACAATTTATCGATTGAGATTGTCACGGTCATACAACTCCTCGATACGCTGCTTGTTCCTCTTCGGCGGCATGATTTCTCCAATCACGCTGAAGCAGACTCTGATACCAACTGACGCAGAGAAGATCTTCTAAACCAGTTGAACGAATCCACGAACAACTCGATCTAGGTCAGAACTTAAGTCAAAGTTCGAAAATTCTTTATTTCAACCAAAAACTACGAACTACACCTACTAGATCGCTTAAATAGCGAAACCCTAAAATTTGCCAAAAATAGTAAAAAGTCTAAAAAGCCATAAACTGAAAACTAGACGAGAAATAAAAACAAACGCCGCAAATGGCAATAAAAACGGAAATTCCTAATGAAAGTTATAAGCGAAACAAAAGTTTCCTTAAATAGCAAAATTGCCGTTTCGGAGGGCGAAACGATGAAATTTCGTCGAAAAATGTTGTAGTCACATCATAGCAGTGAGTTGTGATCTCCACGCCGTTTTCAATAAACCCATGCCCCCGGAACGCCAAAACTCAAACGCCCAAACTTCGCCATTTGCGAAAATTACTAAAATGTCATCCTCTCATATCTTTCAGTCATATTTTTTCAAGAATTTACAAGCTAATTTTGAACTTCATCAGTTGGCCATTGTCCTTCTCTACCAATAATCTCAAGTCGAGTCTTAAAAATAAAAATTTACGTCAGGAGCTCCGTCTATAAATATGGTGCGCTGGCGAATCCTGATTAATTGGTCAAGACTGAGGGTGATTTAAGCAAAAATAAATAAATAAATGTCTCACATATGCAATTTAAGACAAAATGATCCGATGGTCAGGAAGCACTCTACACTTTACCATTTGATAAAGGATCTGATTTAATCTGACAAGCACACATGGGATACGATCATTTAGTTCCTTGTGGGCCCATCCCCTACTTAATGGTTCATGATTTCTCGCGATAAAAACAAGTAAATTACCCCTTTTACGTTTCAAACAAACGTCACCATATGCGATTTTTCATAATCATCAAGCGTTCGGTCGTTTTTTTTTTTTTTTTTTTTTTAAGAGCGGCTAAAATGACTTTAATTTTTGCTAAACATATTCGGTGGAATAACTCAACTACTCCTATGTATAAAATGTTGTAAATCAGATGACCATTTAACCAAACTTATGAATGATCACATTGTCAAACATAACTTTCACACTTAATTGTAACATCAAGCATGACTTCTACATTGAATATAACTTGTACACTCTACATAACTTGTATTCAACTCCAATGTATAATCACTTATCCATGTATTGTCATGTAACTTGTAATCTTGTATGACATTAGACTTTGGTGTAACTTGTACACTTTGTGCAAGTACTCGGTCTCATAATGACTAAGGGCCTATATAAGGGGGTTCCTTCACTTGTAATTCACACACCAAATTAAATGAAAACTTCTCATTTCAATTATCTCATTTCTTCTCTTCTCCTTTGTAGTAGTAGTTTGTAGTACTATAAGTTCTTAGTCTTCTAAACTAGAACAATTCAGGCTTTTTATAATATTTAATTGATAGAAGTTTTTAAGAAACCCCTATATATTAGGCGATTAAGCTTTCTATAACACTTAATTGATAAAGGTTTTTAAATAACCCCCGTGTATTATGTAATTAAGATTTTTATAGCATCTAATTTATATGGGTTTTTAGTAACCTCTATTAAAACTCAAAACCATTTTTACTCAATTCTGACCGCGCGATCTCAAACCAATTCTCTCAATCGTGATCGCGCGGTCGATCGATCTCACTCTCCAGCGATTCACTCTCCAACCAGCGATTCACTCTCCAAGTACTTCGATTCCCATCTCAATTTCTCTCTCTACATCTCCTCCTCTTTCTCACTTCGTCTTCTTTGTTTTCTCTGTCACAAAACCCTGACCCTAAGCCCAACCACTGCACCAGTCCTCGTTCGTTCGTTCGTTCGTTCATTGGTCGATATATGCCGGTGCAGCTGAGGTGAGTATGAGAATCGGTTCCGTTTTGATTTGGTTTGGTGATTTGAGCACAATACTCGACCTAGATTGATCAAAAGTTTGAACACTTGGATTTGGATAAGCAATTTCACTGATTCGCGTTGTTGATTTGTTATGTTTATGCGAGATCTCAAACTTTGGCTCTCAATTTCAAGTTTTTTGGTTGAATATGGTCAATGTTTGTGAAAATGCCTCAATGAGATAAGGTGAAATGCATTTGTTGATGGTATTGTGGATATTCTGATTGAGTTTATACAATGCGATAAACAACTTCAATTAATTTTTAGTTCATATGTGTTTTATCTTAATGATGCTTATAACACCATTTTTGATGACTTTGAATGACTATTCATAATATATATGAAAATACTCTACATCTTCAACCTTGAACCACAAGTGGTATTATTGGTTTATCCATCTTCAAATTCAATATGATATTTTCTTCAAAGTTAACTAGTATGAGAGATTGAAATGTCTTGCAAAGATTCTCACAGGATGTGGAAGACAAGCATATGAAAACACAGCTTGATTACTAGTATTGGTTTTTTTTTGTGCGTGTGTGAAGGTATTGTTGTTTTGATAACATAAAAAAAATATGAAAATAAGTGTGTTTTATACTATTAATTACTAGTGTCAAACCATTGTAATAGTTACAGAAGATTGAAAAGAAAATATATATTGGGAGAGGGAGGGGGGGAGTTTTTTTTTTTTGGTCTAAAAGGGTTTAGCTATGGTCATATATGGCTAATTACTCAGTATTTAGTTTTTTTTTGTGATTTAGTGTTGACTGTTTAATATATATATATATATATATATATATATATTGATGCTCATCTTTTTTTTCTTTTTTTGGCTCCCTCCTTTAGGTAACTCAAGCTTGATAATTCCTATGTACTAGCCCTATTTTAATATATAAGTATATATTCCTCTCGACATTTACAGAATAACAGAGACAAAAAATAAAATATAAATTTCTCAAAAGAAGGTACTTTTGCAGCCTTGCTGATGGAATTGGTAGTTTTGTTCAAACATCATTACTTGTTTAGATGTTTGACTCTACTCCTTATCATGTATCCAATTGCTACTCACTTGGCGAATTAATTTCTCAAGGTAACGAGATTTGCTGTTTGATTTCTATATGCAATTGTTTGCTAGAACTATGATGGAATTTACGTTGATGCTTTATAGGTGATATTTTGCCTACTTGATATAGGATTCTTGAGGCAAATGGTGTTGTTCACCTCCAGGAAACAAGATGTGGCGTCTTCTTTGAACACTTCAGATGTTAATTTTATGTTTTTTATGAAACTACATTCTCATGTTCTTCTACTTATGATAGTTCCAATGAGGTCATTGCTTCCGAGAAAGGTTTTAGAGAAAGTCGGTCTTAAAGGATATCAGGTATGCATTTTGGATTTCTAGAAATTGGTCATATCTCTTATGTAGTTCACACATTGATGGTCATACATATTTTGAAGGGATATTTTGTGTGTTGCCTCCTTATTTTGATTTTGTTTTTGTTGTTCTTGCTTGTTTGTTATGATGGGGCTTTCTCGAGGTTTATGACAATTGAACAAAATAGTATAGAAATTTGGTTGATATGCATATTTGAAAAATATCAATCCTACTTGGGCTGTGATACTCTATGAGATTATAGCAGAGAGCGGTTATCCTTTTTTCTGAAATTTGTATCTATATTTCTTTAATTGCCTAGTTCTATCATGAAATTGCATTGATGTATTTACAATAGGAAAGGTATATTGTCCTTTGTTGGTGGTATATTGTCTTCTTCAGTTAATGGAATTTTGAGATTTTCCTAGTATTATTAAAGTAAATATGCTGTTGTAAAATATTTTCAATTTGATTATAGTAATTTTCGGCACGGCGTGTGACTATAATATCTTAAATTTGAAGGCTTGCTCTCTTGTATCAGTGATTGCAATTGGACTATTCCATGTTGGATGAGTGACTATCTTTTGTGAAATAAATATAGAGAGCACATTAGATATTATATGCATATTTACCATCATCATGCTTTTTTTATGTCAAAATATTAAGAGCAGTTGTTTGTTTATGGATGTTGAGTCGAGTCAAGTTGAGTGAACTTGAATAAAAGCGAAGAACTATGATCTGCGCCGAAAGGACTGAAAGGGGAGAATTTCATTTCGGTAGTGATTCTTGATCTAAATTTTCGTGGGTCAACCTTGGATGGTAATTCTAGAACAGATGTTTGCTGATGAAGGCTAATTAACGTCGAAGTCTGACCGTTATTTCAACGTTGTTGCTGCTGTTGTGGAAAAGACAAGGAGTGCAATTAATGAGAAATGGTGGAGCATCTGAACATGGGCATCGTTGCCCTTTTTAATTTCATGGGCATTGATCTACCTTTCTTCACTATATATATATATATATAAAGTATATTGATTCAACCATTCTTCAGTACTGTTGAACGTTCAATTTTTTGGGCATGCTTTATTTAAATTCATTTATTGTATTGTATTGTATGGAAGAATTTGAGAGCTGTTTTTTTACAAATTTCTTTCGAATAGTTTCTTTTTGATTGCATTCGGCTTGTTGATTTTGCGTTGGGTTTTGCGGATTCTGTGATCTGATTGTATTGCCCCTTGTAGATTTTACGACGGACAATGCCGCGATCGAGGTGAGTGAAGCCGAGGTTGTAGTTGTTTGGTTATAGTGGATTTTGGTTACCTTGTATTTATCCGATGATCTGATCTAATTCATATACATGTTATCAATTTCGAAAATTATGTAATTTCTAAGGACTTATTTTTGGGCAAGTTGTGGTTCTTTCTTATAAAAAAAAAAAAAAAAACATTGCCTCTACTAGCTTTAGACTTTAGTACAAGTTTGTCATGCTCCCTTAAGGCCTCGCCAAAATTGATTTGATTCAACATGGATTTTTTCTAAGGTTTTTCTTTTTCTTTAGTGTCCATGATGCCTGTTATGCCACTAATACTTTGAGGTGTTATATCCCTAAAATAGTTGCATAAACCATATTATTTTTCGAGTGTCCACTATTAAATGCCGGCGCATTTTTTCGGTATCATATCTTATCTATAGATGTTATGAAGTAATGAGGTTCTTGCTAGGAACAGTTAATTATCTATGGTTCAAGGATGTCTTTTGCTTTGATGGATCCTATAACACCGAAATTGATCGACATTTTAGCAGTATAGACAATATTCGATTAAGAAGAAAATGTTCAGTACTTGTTATGAACTGTTAGTTCCATTAATGGAGTATTCAACATTGAACTTTTTTTGCTTGATCTCATTATTTCCTTTTGTGCATGAAAATTGATAGAACTCATTTCGATTTGTTCCAGAGATACAACTCCTGAGATGCCTCAGAGGCAATCTTCGAGGGGCCCGTTTCAGCTGAGGACGTCAAGCTCGATTTTGATCCACTCCATAATCGGCCAACTGTTGATCGGAGCCCAAAGTTAGGCGAACGCAGATCTCCTCGCGGCTCCGCTGATTCTGTAAATTAAAAGAAGTTCGGGACTCGTATAGCAGATTTGTACAAATAGGTTGCAGAGGCTGTTGCGGTAGGAAAGCAATTTTGAAATGCTAACCTTTCTTCTAATATTGGTGAAGATGAATTTGATTCTTCTGATTGAATGCTTTCATTGTTGAACGTTTTAGTGAGCTAATGAAACTTTTCTAGTAGTTTACTTGTAGGTGTTGTGGGAGCTGGAGTGGCTGGTGTTATTCTTGCTGCTGGACTTGCTGTTGCGGCTCTGTCCTTAAGCAAGAGGATTGCTCCTGGTAAGTGATAAGAACTGGAGGACCATGCATTATAAATCTCCAAGTAAAGAACCATTCACTTTGTTTGTTCTTTGAATCACACTTGATAAGTGTTTTTTGTGAGATGCAGATGAGTCATCACATAAAACCAAGCAAAAGGCCAATACTTTAAAGTTAGCTAGGGATGGTTTTACATACATATCTCATAAGACACAGATGGATTAGTGCATGTGTAGTAGGTAGTAGTGAGTTTTACACTCTAGCTCCTGCACCAACACCACCCTTGAGAGCGGGGGTCGGCTCCGGCTCCAGCTCCAACACCATAGTCAGAGTCCTTGTAACCAGGGCCATACTTGCTACTGAACGCACCTGCATGTATCAATAGCAGATAAAGTGTCTGTGTGAAGGCCAATATTATGATGAGTGCTTCAAGCACTCTCAGCCTCCACCCCCTGTACCCTCCCTTATTGATTTCCTTGCATGGCAACCTGCACATGCATACACATACATTTTAACCATATATACAAATTTATAACCCAAAAAAACAAACATAAATGCAAGCTTATTCTATTGAATTTGAGAAATTAGGATTAATTGATTCTATGTTTAGTCTTGTTTGGTCTTGTTCTATTGATATTGAATGTATTGAAACATGATTAATTAAATTTCTATTTAGCTCGAACAGTGAGTTTTTCGCGGATGACTTCATTTTGAATTGTGAATAACTTAATTACCCCTCAAAGTGTTGCATCATGTTTATCTTCTCTTTTTTCAAAAAGAGAAAAAGATTAGGAATAAAAAATTGCGGGCCAATATTTTTGATTGATTTTTCTTTACAAGCTGGAACAAGAGTTGCTTCCACTGTCAAAGCAATTGTGGATGAGAGAATTGGCAATGGTGAAGTTTCAAACAAGCAGGGTGACTTTCTACAGATACTTCTCTCCGCTAACACATTATCTGACAATGAAAAACTGAGTTTTGTTGATTGGTTTCGTGATATGTGTGGCTATCGATTTGTTTTTTTGTTGATCGGTTGTAGAACACTGCGAATTTCTTGATGGAATAATAATATTGCGAGTAGAATGTAGATTTGTATATTTTCAATTGGAAAATGGAAATGGAAATTAATTCTGGGCATTTTCAGCTATTATTTTTTTTAGATTACATTTGATAGGGGTTTGAAACCCCTATGTAAGCCTTTGATGATAATATAGAGGTTTCAAACCCCTATGAAATCACTACAATTGATAGGGGTTTGAAACCCCTATGTAAGCATTTGAAGATATTATAGAGGTTTCAAACCCCTATGAAATAGCCAAGATTTGATAGAGGTTTGAAACCTCTATGTAAGCTTTGAAGATACGATAACGCCTTAAAAGATAACACTTTTCATAGAAGTCAAAAACCTTCATGAAAAGTCTTTCGTAGAGGTTCATAACCTCTATGAAAAGTAGAATTCGTTCTAGTGCTATTTTCCTTCTCTAGTTCTTAGCAAGTTCCAACTCAATTTACAACACGTTATCAGCAAAAAAATGCTCTACAAGAGGAGGTCTTGAAGATCAAGTAGCTTTCCAAATATATAAAGCTAAGAAGGTATAATTTTTATTAATTTAAATAAGTTCAATTTATTTCCATGTTATCATGGTAAATTTCTTTTTTGTTACATGCATATTTAATTATGTAAATGTACTTTATTGATACATTATGCATAGTGACGTCACCGACTACGAAAGTATGCTCTGTAGTTGCGTCTTGTACGATCTTCTACATTAGAAATCAAAAGTCAATGTGTGACATGTAGTTTTTCTCTTAAAACTACAAACGATTAGTTATTGTTCTATTCTTGATTTTATAATACAAATAATGCTATAAGTTTGAGTTGATAGTAGGTAAGCCTTGTCCCTGGTAAAGCTAAACATTTAAAGGGAGACAGGTTATCCCGTTCGAGGTGGTATGGTATTAAGTAGACTATGTCTCGCCACTCAACCTAGAGGTTGTCTCACCAACTCATATAAATAGTATATTTTGTTTATTAATGAATCAAGTTGTGAATATATATTTAATCATATGTTATGTTTTTACATAAAAGGGGAAAACTATTTTATATTAAATTTTGTTTTCAAAATATTATTCAACCATACTTGAACTTATTGCCTAATTATATTACCGACAAGAATTACTTGTCATGACAATTAGATACTACAATTTGTGAATAAAGCATATATGCAAAATTGTGTGTTATACATAATCATTCACCAATTTCTTTATAGAGATTTGAAAAGTGAATATTTCACTTTATATATCTTTTCACCTTATGGAGTTATATATATACATACTAAAAGGGTAATGCTCCAAAAGCTCAAAATGAGCGGCTAATTTGGGTCTCATGCTACAAAATTTAATCAGTTAAATATTAATTATAATTTCATAATTTTAATTACCTCTATGTTGAGGCTATGTGGAAATATGACTAATGAGACAATAAAAATAAGGTCACGTGGCCCTCCTCGATTTATTGCTGCAACAAATATTGAGTGCACACGTGAATCCAATAAATATTAAGGATTGATTTCTTGTCTCATGGTAGCCGAGTAAAATAATAAGATATTATAAATATAATATCGCTCACGTCCAATTAGTTCGGCTTCATATTAAGAAGCATATGTTGCATATAATGATCATGATCGCAATAATAAATTTATGGACGTGGAAAAGGTGAAGATATCAGGTAAATGTCGTAGCCTACAGCGACGTCCACGCAGATCCGAGCTGGCGTCCACGTCTGTAAATTTAATAAAATGGGCCATTACAGTTGCACTCTTTTCCTTAGCTTTAGTTTTGTCCCACTGAGTTTTCTTAGCAAGGTTTTTAATGAGGTAATCAATAATATTATACCGCAAATCAAGATTGACGAGAAATTTGTACTCTTTTTCCTGTACTTGATTTTTCCCACAAGATTTTTCTAGCACAGGTTTTAACGAGGCATATTCTCTCAGCAAGTGTCATCCAATGGGGAGTGTTGTAAATTGGATGACCCTTTAACCAAGCTTATGAATGATCACATTGTCAAGCATGACTCTCACATTGAATTGTAACATCAAGCATGACTTCTACATTGAATGTAACTTATAAACTCTACATAACTTGTATTCAACTCCGATGTATAATCACTTATTGTAGCGGCCCCAAAACCCGAGGTCGCCACGTGGGGAGGCGCCGGCCCAGCGGTCCCGTCCGATCCTTGACCCACTGGGTCCCACGCGCCACTGACGCCATTTCCACAACACGTCTCCTCGATACGCGTGTTAACTCTCTTCGTTAAACATTATAAACAACAGCGGAAGTCTTAAAAGAAGTAAAACAATTAAATTTATTTTCATATAAACATCATTTAATAGAGCAATTCCTATTGTGAAAAACCCGGGGAAAGTACTCCGTATATATATGCGACAATATTAAACAATAATATATACGAGTACAATATCTATTCAGTCTCCCATTTCCCAAAAACAAGCAAAATATCAAAATCAAACGTACTGGTAGGTCCTTGACCGCGAGCATTCCGATAAAGTCGCCCAAAATGTCCTTGCCCCTACTAACAGGGTCTGCACTCGACCATCGCCAAAAAGCAAGGATGGAGAGTACATTTAGTAAGATTTCAACAAAGTACACCGAGAATTTATGAGAAATATCGACGATATCAATAAACATGTCAATTAATCATGCGAACTAAACAGGCAACTGTGCTAAGATCATCACATGAATAAATAATATGAGAAACAAACCGCGTACTCCTCCCGGTCACACTAAACTGTACGACAAACTCCCAGGATCCATTTAGTGAATGCCCCACTTCCTTTCACCTAGTAACGACCCAGCCCGGCGACAGGTACCCGCAGGCCCCGAAACCACCCCGAATTGGGGCGCATAGGATCCTTTCAGTTGAAGCACCCACTTCCTTTCACTCGGTTACCCGCGTACAGCCTAGTGTGCCATAAGTACAACACGAATAGCAAAAGTCTCGATCCCCACCCCAAATGTGTCACGAAAATCAACAACAGCACGAATAGGGGCATAACATCCAATAATCACGAATAGGAACTCAATGATAGAAAATTAAACCCTCGATGACTTTTAGAAGGAATCTTACGTATCTCAAAAATGCACTCGCACGCATCTCGATATGCGCACTCGACACCTGACTATAGCATCCTATGTCCCTGGTGTCCATTTGTAGGAATCTTACGTACCTCCAAAATGCACTCGCACGCATCTCGATATGCACACTCGACACCTGACTATAGCATCCTATGTCCCTGGTGTCCATTTGTACAATTTAGTTACCAAATCATACAAATCACAATTAAAATTAGGTGAAATACACCTTACCTCAATCGCGTCGTCGACATTCGTCGATTCACGCCTCCGATCGGTCCGACAACGCCATCGCGTCGTTGACCGCGCCGTTGCCGCTGCCGAGCCGACGTCGCTGCTGCGCCGACGCAGCCGTCGTCACCGCGCCGCTGCCGTCGTCACCGTCGTGCAACCGCCGCCTCGCCGGCGCAGCCGCCGACTGCCGCTGCTCCGCCATCTCCTCGCCGCGCCTATCGTCGCCTGCCACTGCCGCTGTTCCGCAGCGCCGCCGTCCAATCCAGTCGCGCAGCCGCCGCCACGCGCCTGCAGCACGTTGCTCCACTACAGATCCGCGCCGCTACCGGCTGTCTGTCGTCGCTGCTCGCGCCACCACTGCGTTGCGCCGCGAGCCGCCGTTCGCCGTCTCCGCGAGGCACCCCACCTATTAATGAAGGCACCCAGTTAATATGGGCACAAATCGATTTACAGGGCACCCAAAAATTAAACCCAAAATACCGAAAATGCCCCTCGTGCAAAAAACGCTCTCACCCACCCTCTTGCAAACCCCTGGGCACCCCCCCACCACCACCACCACCACCCTCGTTCAGAATTCTGGTGAAAGAATTCATTTGTTTTGAGCAGAGCGAGTGAGAGGAATCCCCGAAATCGTGTTCTCGAGTCCCTCGCCGTGTGTTTCTCCTTCGTTCTTCTAGGTTTACGCATTTTGTAGGGTTCGTTGTGTGAGTCGATTTCGTCTCCAAATTAGGGCTCGGGTGAAGATCGGCAATTAAGTTACATTTGGTAGAGTAGATGTAATGTGTGGTAGAGTAGATGTAATGTGTGTGTGGCGGTTTGTTAAAATGTAAAAAAATTGGGAAATCGTGGTTCTCGGCCACACGGGCCGAGGCTGTGTCAGCCGTCTCGGCACTTGGCGAGACATAAGCTAATATTTTTCGGAACTCGCGGTCTCGGCCACGTAGGCGGAAGAGTTAACCACGTATCGGTTGTCCACTTAGAGAGGGTCTCCGTAGGCTCGGTCGTCATAGGACGAGAGTCGGGCGGGTGAAATGGTCGATTCATCTCGGTGGTGTTCAAGCAGAGACATTTAAATGGGACTCGGTTATACATGACCGATATATTGAAATACTTGTCGGTCATGGGTGGCCAGAAAATATGGTTCGTTTCACGAACACAGCAGCGAGACATCGAAATGGATGAATTTGAACATTACGGTTTCAAAAAAATCTCAAGTAGTAGTCAAACTAACAATACAAGATTGAAAATCGACACGACAATTTGCCATAGAACCTTAATTAATTATAAATCTCAGTAACATTCAAGCCGACTATAAAAAGGGTCCATCCATAAGTAAACAACAATTAAAACACAACACAACATTTGCATATACATAGAACATTGGACGAATTGGCAAAATTTCTAAATGTTTTTAGCCGTCTAGGTACAAGCTTACACCTACGGTGTATCTAAGTCTACAACGGTATGGTGGCTTCATGATCAGCGGTTGCAATGGGCGCGATGTCTCGAAAAACGAATCCATCTCGCTTGACCTTTGGCGTGATCCTCAGCGCGTCCGATCCCGCGATGGATATAAGGATGGCGGCGGTGCATTCACGCATTGCACTTTTTGTCAAAGTGAGCAGTAGAACATAGAAGATATTGTAAACCCGATTAAGGGGAAACAAACCAATTCACAAAAAAGTCATAGAACTTACCCAACTTGATGGATATTCCTTTCATTCGCCATTGCAATGATAAGTCTGTTGTGCGATGACGACGTTGGAGTACTACGTAGAGGTAGGAATGTGGAGGCACTCCCATGCGAGAGGTTGACGAGAATGACATTGAATGCGGTGGATACCAACAATCCCATGTCTGGAAGTGTCAACCATTCTTTGAAAGATGCCCCCTCTTGATTCTCGGGCAATGCACCGCATTCTTGATAGGCTCGAAACTCGAGCCAAGCACTTCCCGCCATAGGTATTCATACCAGATAATCTCATCGTACATCAGTCGCACGCACGATCCTCCACCCGTCCACGTCGCGAGTCCAAGCCCGGAGGCTATACACCTATATCCACGGTTCCCATCGGAAACCACATCGATAATGGCATCAACATGTGGCAACCAATATGGTTCTAAGCAATGACTATAAGCCATGTTAGATCCACTTTGCGTGCGTCGGCGGCACGACGCATTTGTGGAACCTTGCATTTCTTACGCTAGAAGCTTTTGTGGAGTGGGAGGACTCAAATCCGATTGGAGATTGGGGTGCCTCCCTTTGGGGTGCCTCGGTTGGAGACCGGTGTCCTCGCACCGCGTCCTCAACTTCCGCTCGCACTCCACAAAAGACGATGGTGGACTAATCTCTGAAATTTGCTCACTTTCACTCCTCCCCCGCATCCTCAACTTCCTCCTCCCTCTTATCCAATCTTCCGCGGTGTCGTGATTGTGCCTCCCGCAAATCACTTGTGACATACCATAAGGAGTCGGCATTCTCTCCTTGACGTTAATTTGGAAAGGGCATCCACATTTCTTCGTACTAGTGTGAGTCCTCGCCTTTTCATCATTCCTTGATTTCTTTAAAATTTTTGCCGCTTTCCCCTTTGACTCTACGAGCCGGTCCCCTATATGTCCCGGACATCACGAGGCAATTTTCACCCTTCCCCCCCGCTTAACGCCCCCGCATCAGAAGCGACTTCGTTACTAACACAAACTTGTTCTCGCCACCAATCAGTTGAAGCCATGAAATTGCCGCTTCTCGAGGGGAATGGCTTAGAAGGTGTAAAAGTGTCCTTATAGTACGGAAAATTACAAGATAACGGCATTACTGCAATACAAACAGTGTAACATTATAATCAACCAAAATGTACGGCCTGATCACAAAAAAACCCAAAAAAATCGGTTCTCGGTTGTACAGTCTTTGAAACTTTCTTCATAGTCTCGTTTACGTGAGGCAGAGAGTTACGAGAACCCTCGGTCGTTCCAGGCCGTGACCGACCCTAAACATCTCGGTCATCGAGGCCAGAGACGTAACCATACATCTCGGTCTGCGAGGCGAAAGAATCGCGCACCCGAGACGAGATACTTCGGATAACGCAAAAAAAAACACAAAAACATTTGCAACATTACCTCAGGACGACCTCTCGCAGCGCAGAAGCATTACGATCCTCCATTATACGGTGGAAACAACCGGATTTGAAGAAATTGCAAACCTACGTTGACAAACAAATCATCATTTTCTTTGTTATACGCAACTAAACGAGTTCACAAAAACGAAAATGGTTGTCAAACATTGTTACCTCGGTTGTCGGACGAGCAAGAATCGATCGGCTCTTCGCTTTTTGAAACGCAATGTATATATATTTATATTTGTGGCTTTGTGGTTGAAGGTTCTTTGGTGGGGTGCCCTAACTCCTTGTCGAAATGGTTTGTGGGGTTTGAACCATTATATATATACGGGGGCAAAATGGTCTTTTCCATTTTCTTTGGAATTTTACAAATTAAGTTGGGTGCCCTCATTAAATGGTGGGGTGCCCTTTTTCGTGCCGTTACACTTATCCATGTATTGTCATGTAACTTGTAAACTTGTATTACATGAGACTTTGGTATAACTTGTTCACTTTGTGCAAGTACTCATTCTCATAATGACTAAAGGCCTATAATAGGGGGTTCCTTCACTTGTAATTCACATACCAAGTTGAATGAAAACTTCTCATTCCAACTATCTCATTTCTTCTCTTCTCCTTTGTAGTAGTAGAAGTTCTTAGTCTTCTATTTTCCTTCTCTAGTTCTTAGCAAGTTCCAACTTAATTTACAACATAAAAGAATTTTTAGTAATTATATCACACTCGCCTCTTACCCCGTACCCCACCCGCCCCACTCACCCATCGCGTCTTACCACCAACTCGAATCCCACGAAATCTGAGCAAAACCACTTCGATTTGACGCAGTAGGTGCATTCCTCATGTTTTTTAATATCGATTTCGAAATTTTTTTAAGTTTTTTTATTTTTTTGAATCGATATTTTATAGGATTGTTGTTACATTAGGGCTTCGATTTGGGAGTTGAATCTATTATTTTGAGTACAACATTTCGATAGAATTGAAGATATTAAACGATTCTGAGCAAAACTAACAATTTTTTGATCATTTTTATGTTTTTTTTTTAGTTTTGAAATTTCGTGTCCGTTCTTGTTGTCCCATGGATGTCAGACATACAGAGCCAACACATCTTCACAAGTGTCAGACACACAGGACCGACACCTCTAAAGAGATATCGGTTGACTTCGACCGAAATTGCAAAAATAACTTACTTTCAGTGGGTGATGAAGGAATCCAACCGAGACATCTTTAGAGGTCTTAGTCATGTATGTCCGACACCTCTTCAGAGGTGTCAACTTTTTGTATCCAAAAAAATCTTTAGAAAGGGTGTTGGGGTGAGGGTGATGGTAATGTGGTACAACAAGGATATTTTTGAAATTGTTAAGAAAATTATAGTAGTTGTTATATGTCGTAGTTTATGTATTTATGAAGTTTATATATTTTGATATCTAGGTAGTTTTGGTAACTTTTCTTATTTTATGATTTGTTCAACTCTATAAATAACATCATTTTATTGTACTCAATTAGCCCACATTAATTCAATATCCTTAAATTCTTCTTTGAAATCTATCAATTGCACAATTGAAATCTCAAAATACATTTTCATCAGTTTACATACACAACTCTCGTGAGTTTAAACTTGTCACTTTGTTTGAGATGGTATATGTCAGATGAAAATCCACAATGAGAGAAAGTTCATGTGGGTGAATATATTTAATTAATACATATATTCTATCTAACTATGGGAGATGATGACTGTTGGAAATGATCAGCGGCAATGATCAATGATCAATGATCGATGGTCGGATTTACATTTGTGGAAGTAAAGGTGGTGGTGGAAGTGAATGTATCCATGTGTATTGATGTTAGGGATGATGATAATTTAGTCTTTTTATTTAAGTAGTTATTCTAAATCACTAGTAAAAGCTCTTTTGAGTCTGGACTCAAAGAGTCTAAACACATTTTTTATTTTATTTATTAAAAAAAATAAAGTAGGGCTAGGCCATTCCGAGTCGACGCCGAGATATTCAAAAGAAAAACGATGGGTGTAATAATACACTCCCTAATTCAAAGTTTCGGCACCAATCTAATCAGGTGCCATTCATACAACTCAAGTCGCGCGACTCTCGAACTGCATCTACATTAAATAGAAACTCGTACACATGATGCCTGCACTGCTTGCTCTCTCATGTTTGGGTAATAATGTTTTATCAACCAAAATAGAAATGGGTAGTGTTATTTCGACTCGTGAATTCGGACTTTTTTTTTTTTTTAATTTTAAATACATCCTTGAGCAATTAAAGAAGCAACTATAATTACTTGTAATTTTTTTTGATATTCATTAAATATTTTAAAAAATTTTGAAAACCTCTCTATGAGTCTAGACTTATGAATCTAAGTAGATTTATTAAATAGAAATAAAAAGAAGAGTCAGCGTGATCGTATGTTAATTTGTTGCCTCGAATCACCGAAAAAAAATCAATTGGCTCGCATATCAATAAACATCAAACGGTTCATATTTACAAGAAGAAAGCCCATATAACTCAAGAGGATTTGTACGCATTACGGACGCCGTCAGTCTTCACTTGTTATGTCGCGATGGCGCGATGCAGAGAATTAATTATACGATTATCTAAGTTGCAAAATATCGCAAGACAAATGAAGACGATAACCGAGAGATTGACGAGAGATTGAAAGGTTTTTTCGAGATCTCATGTGAAAATCAGGACAAGCTAAGTGCCAAGAATAATAATGAGCCTCGTCTGGTTGTCGTGGAGTAACTCATCTTTTCATTCAAAAGTGAGGTGAGGGTACATACTACATAGCATGACCGACTGTTCTTTACAAATTGGAATTTATTGGCAAAAGTAATATGTTCCTTGGAGTTTGATAAGATCCACCATTAGTATATCCGCCCCCATTAATTGAGAGAGCAGCTAAATAGACCCATGCATGTTTTTGCTCAACGTACCTAGTCTTAATTTTTTTGCCCTCCCAAATTTTTCTTTAGCAAAATGATCAAACTACCCTTCGTATAATTTTTTTTTTGCTTACTCATACCCTATCTCTAAAATCTACGACAACCTCCTTTCTCCTATCTCTCTCGATTTGACCCCTCATCAGCACTCAAATGTGGTGATTCCCTGATCGAATCACATCTAAAACTCTTCGTTTATGCCTTTTACACCATTTTACTGGCCCATTTCTATTTATTTGGTGTGTTTTGTCGTCTTGTTGTGTTGTTGTTAGTGGTGGTCAAAATTTCGATTTTGGCTCCAATCTCAACTTTTAAGGTGGAATTAATATGGATGGATTAGAGAAGCATATGCAATTTAAAAAACCACCTAATTCTTTCATTTTCATCATTTTTTGGGCAATTTCTTCTTCGTTGTTATCGCCCGTAGTTTCTATTTTACAGGGCTATGATCAATATGGGTTTCAACATTGTAGGTCAGAGTGCCACACCGTTGGTCTCGATACTTCAGGTCCATGACCCACACTGTGGATCTCGACACTCTAACTCCGAGACCCATTCTAAAGGTCTTCATGTATTGACCTGTTACTTTAAGTAGGTGATTAGCGTTAATTCGAACACTAATCAACTCGAGTTAAGCTTATGATTAATCCTAACTTTGTTTCGATTAGTGTGTGGGAGTAATAGTGTGATTGGATTGTGTTTGTTTGACATAAAAAATAATTAAATGGATAATAGGCTATTAATAGAAAATAATGTAAAGCTTATATTGGAAAAATGAATAAAGAAATAAAGAAATTGTTGATGCACTTAATGACATGTGGGAAGTGTAGGTCTCTTGCGTGGGACGTGTGCAGGCCTAAGTGTGTTCATTAGCGTGCGTGGCAAATCGATAGGCACCAAAATGCATTGGTGTGTGTATATATATATATATATATATCATTTTTATGTATAAATATATCAAATATAAAACCTATGATTTTGATCAAATTAATGTGAATCATTGAAGGACCTCGATATGCATGCGAGTGTAATGATATGCGTCATTTTAGTGGATTGTGTCACTTAAGTCTCATTTCCATTAGATCAGCCTCAAGATCGAACAATGCAAATCTCGAGGAAGACTAATATGTATAAAAACAAAAATTCAATCCCTATCTCACTATTTCATCGAGGAAACGAGGGAGTTGGGGAAGGTTTGATTAGGAATCGCTGGAGTGGTTGAGGGAGGTCGAAGATATCATCCCAGCTGAATAGGAGAGGATCAAACAATCCGATTGGAGATTGATTTCGTAAGTTTATATTAAGTTTTCACTTTTAGTTGTTAAAGTTCGTAGATGAACTGGAGATGATCTCATTCGATTGTTGTTAATTGTTATTGGTGGTGGTTGATAGGGATGTAAGACCTTGTTTGAGGCCTTCTCTGATAAGTCAATAAATAGACAGTGTTTTATAATATATTTTATGGTGATTTTAGTTGTAAAAGGCTATATTACACCAAATTTTCTCTTGTTTTTATGATATCGAGTTATATTAAGGTGATATAAAGAAATGGAACAAAAATAGAAGAAAAGTTAATAATACAATCAATTGAAAAAGATTTAGCGATTCCATAATGATTCGAGATTTACAGTAGGAATCGCTACATAAATCAGTAGGAGAGGAGGCTAGAGATTCGACAGCGATTCAGGAAATGAACTAGGATTCCCTTTCCAAATCGGTGAACCACAAATGTTTATTTCCACCAATTGTTTTAGAGGTTAAGCTAAATAGAGGATTTGACAAGGATTCATTGATGTCGGCCATAAGAATATTAGATTAAAACAAGAAATTCCAGTTCGAATGGGATATGTACTACTTAGAATACTATATATATAACTCTAAGGCTTCAAAAAAATGCATATTAATTAGTTTTAGCCATTTAATTAGTTTTAGTCCATTGTTTGGGTTATTTCTTTTCTTTTGAAGATTCTTTAGAGATTCAAGTATGCAATAAGAGGTACTTTTCATTAATGTCTTTTATTGTAATGTTTATTTGAATATGTTTGAGTAGTTTATTAATCTAAACAAAGTACTAATATGAACCTAAACCATTTTTCATATTGTCATAATAAAAAAAATTTGTACTTAATGCTTTAAATTTAATCATATACTTCAATTCACGGTTTTAATAGATTAGTTTTTGCGTATTACAATCAAGAAACTTCGTATTGCATGCATAGTCTAGAATGTGTATTATGATATTTAGGTTCTTAATCTAATATAAAGTAGTAACTAGGATTAATTTAAAAAGTCTTATACCATTTAGATGTCTTAGGTGAATTGTGTTATAAGTATGATAATGATTTCATTAATTTAGGTAATTTTGGCTTAGTAGTAAGAAGTTTTCATGGAATGTAATGTGGTTTTGTTTCTATTAATTATCTTTGAGCTTTCGTGGAATAAAGGGTGACTTTTCTATTGATATAAGAAAAATTGATGGCTTTATCAAAACTATCAATCTTGCTTATGATTTATGTTTAATAACTCAAGAATACCTTATAATATAATGATGATATGATTATGACTATAATTTAATCAATATGTTCGGATTTAAAACGATTTATGTTTTATTGTTCTGGAAATTTGTTTAAATGTTTGTTTTATATCGACTTGATTTGAATTGAATTTATAATATTTAGTATTAGTTAATTTTAATTGTGTTAGTTTAATTAGTTATTTTAATTGTGTTAATTTAATTAGTTTAATTAGTTGTCTAAATTGTTTTAGTTTAATTAGATAATTTTAATTCATGTTTTAATTAAATAAATCAAATTAAAGTAAAATAATAAAAAAAACCTTAGAAGATCCTTTTTCTTTGGAAGTTTGCAAAACCCCTGTGGAGAAGATCCCACTTACCACTACTACAAATAATAGGAATACACGGGAAACTTATTGTACACGCTTGACACGTGCTAGTTTTTGGTGCCGTTGTCGGGGATATTTACATAATTTCTTAGGAGTTTTACTCGTTGTATGGTCTACACACTTCATCGTTCTAATTCCACAGGATCTATTCATTCGTTCGATCCTATGGTGCACAAGACTTTCAATCGCAATTTAAGACAACAACAATGTATAGAACACCATGCTACCACAAAGGAAGCCAACGACTACAACAACAACAACAACAACAAGAATAATAATAATAATAATAATAATAATAATAATAATAACAATAATAATAATAATAATAATAATAATAATAATAATAATAATAATAATAATAATAATAATAATAATAATAATAATAATAATAATAATAATAATAATAATAATAATAATAATAATAATAATAATAATGTTAATAGAGAACTTACTTTTAGGCAAGCTAATCAAAATGTCATATCTTACGAGCCGATGTGCATTGCTTATCCTGAAGGATTTCTTGAATTTGAACTAAGATCTGGACTCATTACTGCCTTACCTAACTTCTATCGTGAATATAATGAATGTCACGGCCCAAACCATTAACCCCGTTTTAATTTTTTAATTAGGATCATCGACCCTTGACGTGGGACCTACACTGTGATACGTGCACCGACCGAGGCACATGATCGAGGTATATCATATTTTTGTATTGATGTGTGCCTAGAGTTATGTATTGTGTAGACTTACTAAGTCAGTTTGTACAGTTGTAGGCGTCGAGACGAGAGCGGGGACATGCTCGAGTAGCGTGCAAGCCGGGGAATCGGGTAGTTATCATTTTGGTAAGTCTTATTTAATACTAATATGAAATAAGGAATTACTTTTAAGCCTATGGTTGTCTTTTGTTAATGTAAATCAAATTAAAGGCCTATAGTTGAGTAAATTAAATGAAAAACATAAGATTGGTCTAGAGATACACATAGGCACATCTAGGAACTATGTGAGTAATGAAATGATGTCACTTGAGGTTGAGTTAGTGTGATAGATGAAAAAGGTGGACCATTAGATATTCCTAGGGATACATAAATCCATGAAGATTAAGGGCTAGGAAGGAACATCACCTTAATATATATTATTAGTGATCAAACAACATGGAAATCGAATCACTCATTCATTTTTGCTGGAGAAGAAGAAGGAATTGCTGGAGAGGATTGAATCATCAAGGTGTTGAAGGAATCCATTAGAGTTGGTGAGAAATTCTCAAGCTAGGGTTCTACACTAACTAGGTAAACATCTTTTTAGTTGAAATTAGAACAAGTTCTGATTTTAGGCTAATTTTAGATAGTAGATGATTGAGTATTTGCAATTAATTTTTATATTTGGACTCCTCATCACAAGTTGATAATCCAGCTATATTTAAGTTCTTAAGTTGGTTTTGAAATCATAAAGATATGAATTTTTGAATTTACAACACCAAAACTAGAATTCTGCATGTTGTATTAGGAATCAACCTGAGTAATTTGGTCATAATCTGCCCATTTTAGATCCAAATTGATCCAAACTAGTGGCACTTGAAAGATTATTTAAAGTAGAATAAATTTTCTTAACTGAAAATATTTTGATTCAAATGTTTTTATGTCCAAATATGTTCTACAAATAGGTACTAGAATTAAAAAGTAAAGTTTTGAAACTAAATTTGTTAAGGGCATAACATGCTAACCACTTTTTCAAATGAGCTGATCCTTTAGTATGTTGTATTTGGATATATTATCTACCTTGTGAACAAAATCACATTTTTAGGAACTATAGATTAGGAGATATAGATTTTCTAATTCCACTAGTCGGATTATATTCCAATGAGACCTATGTTTAGTAAAATCATGATATCTCTTTCATTTTAAATCAATATTTCGCAAACTAAACCTTTCTGGAAAGCTAAAAGAGAGACCAACAATAATCGTATTGATGGATGATTTCGATATTTGACCCTTTCATGCCTAAATAATTGCATAAAGTGTAGGATTGAAATTGAAACTTAATTTAGTCTTTAGGGGCTGATTTAGGAAGATTGATTTAAAGTCTATTGAACCAAGTTGAATACACAACAAACACCACTAAATTGAGCTTAAACCCACTATATTTGAAACTAATGAGACACTAAACTCAGGAACCTAGGAAAAGGGTATGGAAGAGCGAATACAAGATTTGGAGTATCGGGAGGACGGTAAAGCTAGGACTTTACTTTGTTGCAGTGAGTATACCAATGGCAACTTTACTTGGCTTTTCATTTCTATTAATTGACATCCTTGCATAGTCCTTTTGACTATTTTTCCTTTGTATTCTTATATCATGTGTTCTTTATGGCTATGCTCACTTGATGAGTCTAGTTTGCATGATATCCATTCGTTTGATTTGATTCATTGATTCTATCCCATGCTATGTCTATTCTTAATGTTTTAAATGTGAATTGAATGATAAATAGCATGCTATTAGGCTAGTGAATATCTTATAAATATTTAAGGGGACTTGTATTCCTTATTTGTTTATGTGTGTAGATGTGCCTATACCTTGACAATCCATACTTGGTATTTATTGGGATTTAAAAAGAAGTTTTCGTATTTAGGTCCCGTACTCGATCGAGGTGTGCGCGACTCACGGGGTTAGAGTCCCTGGGGATGTCGGCACATGTTACCTGACATTGTATGACACTCAGGGTTAGAGTCCCTGAGGTGGTCTACATACCGGGGTTAGAGTCCCTGGTAACACTCGGGTTAGAGTCCCTTGTAATATATGATTATTGAGTCGGAGTGACACGTTTCACTGCCAACCGAACCTAAATCACAACTACTTAGTCTAGTGTCAGTATCACTTGTTCAACTCTGGTATTTACTCGCATATGGTTTATTTTCCAGTTTTCCCATTTATATGCATTTAAATACCATTTGAATATTTGGAAATGCAAATTAAACTTTTCATCGGAGATCAATGTTTTACTCTTGTACTCACCGTCCTTTTTATGACGGTGGGTGCAGAGCCGTCTACCAGCAGGCTGGGCATGGAGAAGATCGGAGATTATCCCTGAGCTCGCGGCGCGTCACTGCATCGATTGTAGGTCTTCTTTTGGTATTTTGATTGTATATATTATATATGTCTTTCAAATACTATTTGGGCTGTATATTGGGTTAAGCGTTAGTTTCCCCGACCTAACTTAGACTATTTTACTGTTTCACTTCATTTTGAGGACTTTATATATATGATGTCATCTCCTGATTTTCCACACTTATGATTTTATAAATGGCTTCCGCATAATCTACTAATTGCTTCCGCATAACCAATAAGACTTATGCTAAATAATTAATTTAATAAAAAGTTTTAATTAACTTTAAATTTTATAAACTAGTAAGACTAGTGTATTACTTATCCTGAACACGAGAAAAGAGGCGTTTAGATTGAAGGCTGACTAATACGTAGTTGAGTCTTGTGTGGATAGGATTAGGGCTTAATTATGGGATTAGGCCGGGCGGTGCCCTAGATTAGGAGAGGGGCCGTCACAATGAAGACACCTATAAACTTATAAGGGAATACTAACACAAAGTTAATTAGATGAAACATAAAGACGATACTTTAGAATAACTCAAACTTAAGGCTTTTTTTCACACTGAAAGATCAAGCGCAAAATTTTTTGTTTTATCTTCCTCAAGATTCAATAACTACATGTGCTTAGATGCTAGAAGCTTTCGTAGATCAATACATGCCAACAAGAAAGATTATTTCCTACAGGAGACAAATCACAGTTGCAAAAAAAATAATGATGAAGACTTTAATGAATTTTGGGATAGATTTCAAAAATTAATTTCTTCTTGCCCACAACATGGATACATTGAAAGAGCTTTTCTAGAATACTTCTATCAATGACTCAATCATTTTGAACAAAGAGTATTAAAACCTGTATGTGGTAGATCTTTATTTGACGTGACGTCAACTTTAGCAAAACATGCTATTAATAAAATGATTAAACAATCGAAGCAATATGATAAAAAGAATGAGATATCAAGGAAGAGACTTTATGAAGTAAATAATAAAAGAAGTAGTACATCTAATGGAAATTTGATGAGTTAAAAAGCATGGTCAAGTTGATATTATAAGATAGATCAAACCAAGTAAAACCACATGGATTTTGTAATGAAGTTATTCATCATACGGATGCATACCCTACTTTACAAGAAAAAAAAAATTTAAGAAGTCAATGCATTTATGAACTAGTTTTCTGGTCTTCCAAGGAATCAATATAATAACAATTACTATACTAGAAAATCCTATTCAAATCTTAGCTACGATTCACAAAATCAAAAGTATACAACTTATAGACCAAGTGCATAGATACCATTTGCACCACTTCAGCAATCTCAACAATTATTTCAACCTATGCAATCAAATTTATAGCAAATCTTGCATAATTTTACGAGTTAAAGTCATCAAAACTTTACATAGATTTCCAAAAATCAAGTTAAAACTAGTACATCTATTAATAAGTTCAAAAATTAATTAACTTAGATGAACTTATAAATTAATAGACTAAGCAATCAAACTAAAGCATCTAGTCAATCTACTACTCCTACAAATCAAGTACAAATTAATGCTTTATTTTGTGATAATAAAAAAAGACACATATACTAGAAAAGATATCTAAGAGGGGTATAAAGAAAAAAATAATAGAAAATAATGGAAGAATAAGAAGAAGAAGAAGAGATGATGACCAATGAAATTCCTACTAGAGAATGGATAGCTAAATAATTGAAATATACACCTTTTCCTGTAAGGTTGTACCCACGGTATTTAGTTAGAGTTAAAACTTATGAAATATCTTTACAAACTTTTGAAATCGTTAATAAAGAAAAAAATGTTAAGATTCCTGATAAATCAAATGAAGATATGTATTATATTTTTCCTGTTCCACAATGATTAGCGGATTCTAGGAAGGAAGAAATTAATGAAAACATTCTTGAAGCATTTAGGAAAATAAAAATTAATAAACCTTTGATGGAATCGATTATGCAATTATCAAATTAAGATGAATTTTTGAAAGAATTCTCTGATTCTAAAGATAAATTTTTGGAGTAATCAAAAGAAAGCTTTGAGAAAAACGTACCATCTTTAATAAAAAAGAAAACACTTGAGAAATGTTTTGATCTAGGAATGTTTGGAATACCTATCACAATAGGAGATTTTTCTATTAAATTTGCTATATGTGATTTGAGAGCATCAATTAATATGATGCCACTTAAATTATATAAATTATTGAAAGTAGGAATCGAAATAGAAAAAGAAAAGTAAAACTAACACGGAAGGGAGAAAAACTCGTTTAGGAACATGGAACACTTACATGGAAGTCAATAGAACTAGTAGATACTATGATTGAAAGGAGAGTCAATATTGCTTTCCTCCAAGAGACAAAATTGGTAGGAGAAAATAGAATAGGAAATATAATTTTCAATTGTGGTACACTAGTATGCATAAAAAATACAATGAAATAGGAATTCTTATGGAAAATGATTATAAGTATAAAGTCGTAGAGGTTAAGAAAATAGGGGATAGATTGATTCTACATAAACTAATTATAGAAGATGAAAAGATTAACATACTTTGCACCTATAGACCACATATAGGATTAAACAACAACATCAAACCTAAAATTCGAGATGATATGGATGGATTTATGCAAATTAAACTATTAGATAAAAAGTTTTTTTTTTATTGGAGGAGATTTAAATGGGCATGTTGGGGCAAGTAATGATGGGTTTGAGAGAATTCTTGGAGGTTTTTGCCGCTGTAATAGAAAAAGGAGAATCAATCTTAGAATTTGCTTCAGTATACGATTTTGTTTTAGCAAATACTAGTTTTAGAAAAAAAGAGTTGCACATAATTACTTTTAGTAGTGGTCATAATAAGAGTTAAATAGATTTTCTTTTAACAAGAAAAATAGATAGAAAAATATGTAAAAACTGTAAAGTAATACTTAGTGAAAAGCTTACTATGAGACATAAGTTAGTAGTACTTGATATTAAGCTAAAACGACAACTTAATAGGAATCAAAGAGACAACGACCGTATAATAAAGATGTGGAACCTAAAAATAGTAAACAAGTAGAGTTTAGAGAAAACTAATAATTAAAAATGTTTGAAATCTTGATTTAGATGCTAGTATAATGTGGCTAGAAATGAGTAGTTGCTTAAGGAGAATATCATCAAACGTATTAGGTATATCAAAAGGCTTGGGACCACTAAAGAAGGAAACATGTTGTTGAAACAAGGATGTCTAACGAGTAATTAAGACCAAAATAGAGATGTATAGCAAAATAGCTTAGTGTCAAGATTAAGATGCGTATAATAAATATAAAGAAGCTAGAAAACAAGCTTAAAAAGTAGTTAGTCAATCTAAAACTAATTTCATGGAAGATCTATTTACAAGGTTAGCTAATAAAGATGGGGAAAAACATATATAGGCTAGCCAAATTAAGATATAAAAAAATAAGACCAAAGTCATGTAAGATGTATTAAGGATGGAAATCTAAATGTTTTAACGCGTGAGGATGATATTAAAGAGAGATGGAGAAGTTACTTCGATAGTTTATTTAATGATGGCCAAGTTGATATGATAGGAGATGAAAACCCACACATAAAAAGAAATGTAAATTATACATGCAATATTAGAATTGTAGAAGTTAAAGAGGCATTGAAAAAGATTAAAAATATGGAAAACATGTGGCCCAATGAGATGCCCATAGAGGTTTGAAAATGCTTAGGGGAAATTGGATTGACTTCGTTAACATAACTTTTCAACGAAATTTTAAAATCAAAACGGATGCCAACGAATTGGAGAATAAGCACTCATTGGCCAATCTTCAAAAATAAAAGGGACATTCAAAGTTGCTCAAAGTACCAGAGAATTAAACTTATGAGTCATACTATGAAACTTTGGTAGAGGATAATTGATAATAGGCTTAGGAGAGAAATAAGAATATCAGAGATCCAATTTGCCTTAGTGCCTGGGAGGTCAACTATAGAGGTGATTTTCTTTGTAAGAAGATTGTTAAAAAATATAGAGAAAAGAAAAGAGATCTTCATATGGTATTTGTAGATTTAGAAGAAGCATATGAAAAAGTCCCTAAAAATGTTATTAAGCGGGTTCTAGAAAGAAAATAAGTACATGCTAGATACATCGACACTATTATGGATATGTATGGTGGAGTAGTGAGTATAAAAATATTTGGAGGGCTTATAAAAAAATTTCCCATTACAATAAGACTATATAAAGGATCGGCTTTAAACCCATATCTATTTACTTTAGTTATGGATGAACGAACTAGGCATATTCAAGATGATATACCATGGTGTATGTTATTTGCAAATGATATTGTCTTAGTAGATGAAACAAAAATGGAGTGAATAAGAAATTAGAACTCTGGAGAATACATTAGAATCGAAAGGCTTTAAGTTGAGTAGGACGAAGACCGAATACAAGCATTGTGAATTTAGAAATACTAGATATCGAGATGATGGAGTGGTAAAATTAGGGAAAATAGAAGTTCCTAAGGTGAATCATTTTAGATAGCTAGGACTAATTATACAAAATGATGGTAATATTGAAAATGATGTCACACATAAAATTCAAGCTGGATAGATGAAATGTCAAAATGCAACATGGTTGATTCGTGATCGAAATATTGCTACTAAGTTTATAAGACTGCAATTAAGCCAACCATGCTCTATGGAAGTGAATGTTAGGTGATAAAGTAACAACAATTACATAAAATGAACAAAGCAGAAATGAAGATGCTTAGGTGGATGTGTGGTAAAACTTGTAATGATAGAATAAAAAATATGGAAACTCAAAGAGAAGTAGGAGTAGCATTAATTGATACAAATATTATGGAAGGGTGGTTACGGTGGTTTTTTCACCTATAAAGACAGCTTACAAATGCCCCCACTAGAAAACTTGACTCAAAGGAAACTACAAAAATTCAACCAGGTAATGATAGACCAAAGTTAACATGGGATGAATTAATTAAGAGGCATTTGAATAGTTTGAAAATCTCACCATCAATTGCACTTAATCAAGCACAATGGAAAAGTTTGATCAATGTAGCCGACCGTAATTGATTTGGGACTGAGGCTATGTTATTGCTGTTTTTGTATTAAAAATAGGATTATTGACTAATCCACCTATTAATCTTACTTTAGCTGATAATACAATTATCAAACCATATGAATTATTAGAAGACGTTTTAGTGAAAGTAAATGACTTGGTATTTTCAGCTGACTTTTATGCCATGAAAATGGGAGATTCAATATCACATCATTCTCCATCTCTATTATTAGGTAGAACTTTTCTTAACATAGCTAAAACTAAGTTAGATATTTTTGATGGGATGATATCTATGGAATTTGAAGACAAAATTCTCATGTTCTTCAATGATGAGGATAATTACGATGATTCTGATGAATTACTTGATAAAGAAATTAATGATAATATTCCTTTAGAACTAAATCATTATGATAATCTAAGCATTGAAGTATATGCAATTAATGCGGTAACAATGAAAACTGGAAACGACATTTTAAAGAAAGAACAAGTTGAATAACTTCAAACAAAAATAAAGTAACTCAGGAATGTTGAGTTAAGCAACTGGAGAATGGGAAAAGTATTAATAAGTTGGAAAATTTTAAAGTTAAAAAAAAGAATAAGAAGAAAAAGTCGAGTCCAAGTCTTATAAAGAAGAATGACCCTAGAGATATAAATTTTAATTTAAAAATCAAATGGGCTTAGTACCTTAAAGCTCAATGTGATATCAGTTCTAATGCAAATCTTATGCCAATACACTTCTTTCTACATACTCAATTAGAGTTGGATGAACTTGCTTATGAATGAGTTCCTTTACAATATGGTTATTCGATTAAACTAATAAGGGTGGTTAGAAATGCACTACTTTAAGTAGAAAAGTAAATCTTACCCACGAACTTTTTCGTTATGTCACACTTGGTCAAAGAAGAATCTCCTGTAATTTTAAAACACCCTTACTTTGCCACTTCTCAAGCTATCATGGATATTCTGAATAAAACAATTACTTTAAGAATGAATGGTGAAGCAATTAATTTATGAAATGGCACTAGAGTGGACAATCTTAAATTCTAGTTTATAAATTTGATTTAGTACTAGAGTGGTTTAGTTGAGCCAACGACAATAAATAAAAGCGCTATATGGGTGGAAGCCCATATTCTATCAGTATTTCCATTTTATTAGTATAACATGTTCTTAATCTTTCACTTTTTAACTCTCGTTTTGAAAATATTTTCGAAATTTAAGCTCCGAAATAGCTTCAAATGAGGGAAAAGGGATGATCGAGGTATTATGGACTTTATGTAATTTATATTATTTGTTTATTTATTTAATTAATAAAGTAATAAAATTATTAGTTAGTTACTTATCCTACTCAGATTCTCATATATTTAGTGCATTCTACCTTTATTTTGATTATTATAAGTGACATACATGATAAATATAATTAAATTGGATAAAAAATATTTACTATCTAATGAATCATGAGCGATGTGAGTTTATACATTAAATCGATAGCCAAATCAGTAATAGTGAGCATAAACTTTAATTGAAATTCAAGTGTAGCGATTCAACAATGAATCGACATTATAATTGGGATTTGCTGGTTAAATCAGTGAGGCACATAACCTTATTTTCATCGATTTATATAGTGATTCACTAGTGAATCCACTTATAACTTGATTCATTGAGCCCGATTCCAAGTTTTTAAAATAAAACCCTAATGCACCACACATAACTCATTTCACACACACCGACCATTGCACTCATTCGATTCAAAGACCAAAATTTTTCCTAGACTCAAATATTCTAAGCTAGATTTTAGTGTATTTAAGTGATTTGCACCTTAATCTTGTTTCGTTTAACCTAAAAGAGGGCAAGTTTAAGAGTGTAGAGCTATACTGGGGCTTGAGTAAGGGAATTTTGAGTAAAAGCTTAGAGAAAGAATTTGAAGGAGCTCAAAAGTTTATAAGTTAAGGGATTCACTCTTAAGATGATAATCAAGATGAACCCAACTTTTTAAATTGTGAATTTTAGGATTTTCATGAGTTTTTTTTATGAAGAATTGAATTTAAAAATTATTTATTGGAACTCATTTATTATTATTGATAAATGATTTCATTGATTTCAATAGAATAAAAATAGTGAATATGATGATTCTTGGTTTACAAAGCAAAAATTCTTGAAATTTTGGTATTTATCGATTCAAAGATTTTTCTCTGCAATTGGTTTAAAATTAAGTTTCAAATGAGTTAGGGGTTTGTTTTATATTAGAAAGGCTTGAGATTATCTCAAGATTCTTTTCTGTTATGAATGATTTAAAAATCGAATATAAATTTATAATGAGTAACACCTTCGATGTCGATTCTTTTATTTAAGTTTTTATTTGATTTTAAAAGTAGCTTTTCAAATGAAGTCCTCCTTGATTAAGTAAAGTAATTTTGAATTCTATGAAATTACTTTTCACTAGTGGTTTTAAATGATTTACAAATTTAAACTTCTATTTAGAATTGTATTATTTGACTTGATAAATGTTCGGAAGTGGAAGAGGTAGAGGTTTCAGAGAAGAGAAAGGAAAGACAGTGTTGATAGAGAAATCTAAAAACAAATCCAATGTTTCAACTATACCAATTAGACTAACGAGAGTTTCAATTAATACTCTTAGAGTTAGACCACATGGATAACCTACTCCACCAATAGAAAATATTGATGATTCGAAAGGAGAAGGATGTTGAGGAAAACCCACAAGTGGTGTGGGAGTTTACTTATAATGTGGATGATTTCATTAATGTTAATGATCTTTGTGATGCCCCCGTGCACCTAGGCCTCTAGGTGGGTGCTACTCCTTGCTCTGTAGACCCAACTGCACCATCCATGTCATTCGCCCGTAGGGTCCCATGTACCCCTGGCGTCTTTAGCCATGCCTACATCTTCAGTGTGTGTAGCATCCCCTATCCTGATTAGGGTGACACCCGACCTAAAACCCAAATTAAGACCTGATACACCTGATAGACTTCACTAAAGTAACAATACAACCGTCTTTCATATTTGATAAATACAACCTGTATATCTTGATAATCGAATAATAATTACAATAAAAGGTAGCGGAATCAAAAATGTTTTTGACAAAACACAAGATATACAAAAATCGACATAAATCTTGGTCGTAAAATCATATCCAAACCCTGTTTATTGCAAAATAGTAATTCAATACAATATATTAAATAACAGGGAAATCAATTCACCGTTGAGAAGACTATCCTAATCTTCTCTGTTCCTAAGTTGAAGCACACATCAATAACCTAAAATATTAATTGGTGATGTTCGTAAATATATCAATTATCAACTACTATCAATGAATTAATGAATAGCAATACGAATCTAAACATATCAATTAAGACATTAAAATGATATAATAATACGTAACAGAATGCAAGTTCAAATGTCAATTGCAACTGTACTTGTGACTTGAATTTTAGTTTTCATTTTAGAGTTATACTCTCGCCTTACATGAGAATGCGTCTGCACAATTAACATGTTAACTGACATGGAGTTTTGCTAGTGGATTCAAATGTGATCGAGCTATCAAATCTTAATAACAGAAAAGCTATACTCTCACTTTACCCCAAGAATACAATCCACATAACCCTCATGTTGGTCATCATGTGATTTTGTTGGTGCACTCAAGTGTAACTGGACTACCAACTTTAAATGGACAGTGAATGATTAAGATAACTCTTTGGCCTACTGAAGATAAAAGGGCGAAATTCATTTCTAGGCTAACCTTTTTCTTTTAAAAGGACAAAAGGTGGAACTTATTTTCAAGCCAACCTTACCATCCTTTAGTCTCGGTCCGCCTTATCGACACTTCCTTGGATTTTCACATTTTAAAACAAATAAAATCAAGTCACGGTATAGCATCCCATTCCAAGTCCATAATGATATATGAAGTTAACATACAATATAAATTGCATTGTTGATTAGAATACGAGTCCAACTTACTTGTGGTGAGCTTTCCTAACTTTATATCGATTTACACAACTTTCAAAAGTCCATAGATCTTTTCCCATCGATCAACAAACTAAAATAGATTGATCATAATAAATTTGAGTGTAATAATCATTGATTAAAACTCCTTAATCATCCCCACTTGAAGTTCGAACTAATTTGTCAATTTTAGGTCAGTACGACTATTTCAAGTTTTTCGAGGTCAAACCTTGGTATAAAGTCCCAAACGAATTCCAAATTCCCAATTTTTCATAGAAATTCATAATTTCCATTTATTTGGTCCACAAATATATTTTTTTTGATTTTTTGATTTTTTGATTTTACTTTTTTATTTGAAAAGGGGTTTGGGCCTTAACCGAGCCGAACTAAGCCTGGTTCAGGGGCCCATCCCCTTTCTCCTCATAGCCTCCCATGTTTCTACGCAAATTTTTTATTTGATCATTGGCGTTGGGTTTAGTCCCAACCTTAGGACACTTTTGGGAGGGGAGACAACCCCTTGTCATCTCCTTCCTCAAATGGGTCGAAATTCCCACCTCCCATCCGCCATTAACGACACAACAACAACAACCAATATCAACAACAACAACCAATATTAACAACAACCTAACAATAGCACACCTTCACCATTGCCATTCTTTCTCACGATTCATCAATTGAATCTATCGATTTCTCTCTCACTTTCGATTATCCAGTTTTAGAACCATTTTGATGAGTCTGTGATAGTGTGCATTTTAGGATAAATATGAAATTTTCTTGAGATTTATATGCATGAATCTCGAGACTGATCTAAAAGACATGAATTAAAGATATATTCTTTAAAGTACACCAATTTTGACATATTTATAACAAATGCACATTGATTATCTTTGAGATGTAGTTGAACCCATATCGAGGAATTGATTATTTCTCCAAATCAAATGCTCAATACCATTCATCTTAATGGCAGATTAGATGAAAGAAATCGAGTAGAAGAAAAGAAAAGGACTTTCATCAAATATGAATCTTATTCAATGTTCTATATCATAAAACTTAACCTAAACACCTATACATACGACCAAGATATTAAAACTCTTAATACAATTAGGAATTTGAAGTCCTAATGACCTTCTAAAACTACATTAAATAAAGTAACAAAAATAACTAAAACTTATTAATTCTAATAACGAAAAAACTTCTAATAAAATAGAAACTTCTAATCATAATCAAAATATAAACTTCTAATCCTAATCAAAATAGAAACTAAACTTTTAATTTTACAAGAACTCCAACAAACAAACTCCTAATCTAAATCAATCTTGAATAAGGCTTCTCATGTTCTACATCAATTCTCCCTGGTATGAAAGAACTCGACTCCGATGAGTGCACCAAGGTAGTTGTCTAAAAGTCAAAAGATCATGATCCAGACGTATGACCTCATATTAAAAAATCCATAAAAATTAGAAGTTCGACAATTCCTCAAAGTCACCAAATATCTATGATATCCACCATCAAAAGAGAACACTATCTCATTATCTAATAAATTAGCAATATGCTCAAAAATGTGGAAGTAGGTGGAAGGCGTGGCTTTGAAGTTGCAGAAGTTGAACTTGTAGGAACAAGAACTCGGAAAGGAGGATAAAAATATTCTCTATAAGGATATAAGTCCTCAACATTGAAAACTGGTTTAATATGCTGGTCCAAGTTTTCAAAAGATACAAAATGGGCCAGAGGCACGGGCATGTAGTTTCTTAAATGAATGTGGAGGGTATCGTTCAGGATGAATGCTTACCATCACATAATCACTTTCATGAAATTCTACATTCCTACGAAGCACATCAACATTAATTTTATAATTTTCATTAGAAATGCAAGCTTTCATCGAATATTAGCATGAAGGCCATGTATGTGTTGGACAAAAGACTCAACAAAAAGAGGTACAACAATCTAGTGTAATGGAAGACGATCCACAAGATTGTGAGGACAATGACCAAGGAAAAATTCAATGGGGGATAATCCAGTCGTTTGATTAACATAACTACCATGGATCAAAATATGCAATTGCTTAATGATGGATGATCACCATGAGACTGGGACACTAAGTTATAATTGAGCTTACTATCTAATGGCTTAGCATAATGTAACTTAATGGATTTTCCCTTATATTTGAAAACATAGGTGTTTTGCTCTACCATGGTGGGTGTCATTAAGATCATACGACCAATTACGCCATAACATTACATGTGCAACATCCATAGATAGAATACCACACCAAATGTAATCACCGTAATTACCTAATGTAAGTGGTACCAAACATTTTTTAGTCACTGGTAATGAAGTCTTATTGACCCAGAAAAGCCTATGAGGTTGGGGACGTGGTTCAGTATTTAGTTTAATCCTAAAAATACTTGAAGTAGACATGACATTTGTAGAACTCCCACCATCAATTACAATTGTGCATAATTTTTCTCCACATTTAATGTTTGTGAAGAAATTGCTTGTACGCTTCTACTCGTCAGTGAGGAAGGAGAAGACAAAATGCATTTCAGAAGACTCAAAGGCTCATTTGAATGATCCAAATCATTCTCAAGCTCATCACTCGAGTTCAAATTATCTAAGGGTGTAATAAGTTGTTCATCATTCTTTGCATCATGTGATTCATCTAAATTTGTATGTGATTCTCCTTCTAGATCTTAGGGGGTATGAGATTGATTCAAAAAGGAAAAGTTATCAACTTCAAGGCCATTAGAAGTAGCACTAGTTTCTTTTTCTGGATGTTTACCTACCGAAGTAGGAGATTGGTCTATTGCATTTCTTATTCCTAGTTTAATCTTTTTAAACCGATCATCAATATGCTCTTGGGTTTTTTCTAAATCGGCTATTAAATTTAGTCGGGCTTCATACTTGATATGGGTATTCATTGTGAAAGGCTTGAATGATAAATTTTTTTTCTTTTTGCTCATAGATAACTGAATGCAAAATATAATGAACTTATAAAATTAAACTATGTGGATGCAAGAAAAAAATGCACAAAAGTGATGATGTGAAGATTATGGCTATGCTAACTAATGAAAGAAGGCTATGGGGAAGGTTTGGTTTATTGGTTCAAGAAAGTAATATGGATTGGTTTAAAGCCTTGACTTAGCCATCAAATATGAAAAACATTAGTCTCAAAGTGAAGAAATTATAACATACTAGGTCACTTCTTGCACCAACTAGTTAGGCATGGCTGCACCAAGAAAGTTCAACGAGACAGAACAACACCGAAACAACACCATAACAATAGGGAAACAACACGTACCAATTCGCTAAAACAACAAGTTAGCAATGGCAGCAAAATAGGAGGCAGCGGAACAATAAATAAGAGATAGTATAACAACAAGCAGAAAGAAGGAAAGAATGTGCAGAAATTGAGAAAAAAGAGGAAAGAATGCAAGAATCTCTTGCTCATGGAATAAGGAGCACTAGAACCTCTATAATACCAAATTAATTGAGGATTAGAAAAAAAGACAAGTAGAAGAAGAGAGAAGGAATTTAAGCAAATATCAATCTTATTCAATGTTCTATATCATAAAATTTAACCTAAACATCTATATACACAACCAAGATCCTACAACTCTTAATGCAATTAGGAATTTGAACTCCTAATGATTTTCTAAACTTCCATTAAATAAAGTAATGGAAATAATTAAAAGTTATTAACTTGAATAACACAAAACTTCTAATAAAATAGAAACTTCTAATCATATTCAAATTTCAAACATCTAATCCTAATCAAAATAGAAACTAAACTTCTAATCTTTAAGGAATCCAATTAAGAAACTCCTAATCTAAATCAATCTTGGATTATGCTTCACACGTCCTACATCACACCTCATAAATGCTCACACTACGTGTATCTCAATGTGAATCCAATGTATATTTTAATTTTATTTAAACTTTAGGATTCATTTTTTTATATTTATATTTAACTATATATAAATATATAGTTAACTTTGTATTTCGCACCTATAAATTCACCATACCCGCTATTGTACATCCTACGTGTATCACCCTCAACCCTGTGTGCCACAAGGCACCCCCAATTTATGTAACGAGATATATGGTGTCCTCTAAAATACCATCCCATAATTTTGGAACTGTTAGTACCTACAATTTTCCTATTTGAACATTGGTCTGCTGTCTGCGACTAATCTGTATACCGGGATCTTATGCTAGCCTATTGAACCTATCACACATACTATCAGTCATCTGACACTCTACCACCCTCTCAGTAGATACTATTGGGACCCTCATCTAGCAACAAATATATGACTCATCTTTACTAGGAATCTCTTTCATACACATGACCGATGCCTCTTATAACGATCTTTGCTCATGTGTCATACATTGAAAAACTGTCTAACTATCAATCCCGTTCCTTCCCAATGCGTTCGCTATGACATTTACCTTACCAAGATGATACTGAATGGTGAAGTTATAGTCCTTCAGTAGCTTAAGACATCTATTTCGACGCATGTTCAAATCTCTTTTAGTAAAAATGTCCTGTGCAAACTCTAATGATATGTGTACAAGAAGAACTTCTCTTTATAGAGATAAATCCTCCAGGCCTTTACTGCAAAATGACTACTGCAAGCTCCAAGTCGTGCACTAGATAGTTATCCTCGGGCGGTCTCAAGTGTTTAGATAAGTAAGCCACTAGTCAACCCTCTTGTATCAATACTCATATAAGACCAACTCTTGAGGCATCTGTGTAAACTGACAAACTATTGCTCAGCTCTGGCAATGTCAATGATGGTGCTTATGTCAATCTCTTTTTCGGCTCCTAGAATCTCTGCTCACACACCTCTAACCAATTAAATCATACATCGTTTTTAGTCTATCTCGTCATCGGCACTACAATCAAGGAAAAATCCTGTATGAATAGTCAAAAGTACCCTGCTAGTCCTAAAAAACCCCAAATGTCGAAAATAGACTAAGGCATCCTCCAATTTATAATTGCTTTAATCTTCTCTGAATATAAAGAAATACCCTAATAGTTGAAGACATGTCCCGAAAACGTCACCACACTCAGCCAAAAATTACACTTGCTAAACTTGTCATATAGATTGTGCTCCCTTAATATCGCCAATATTGTCTTGAGGTGACTCTGTGCTCCACACGAGTCTTGCTATAAATCAAGATATCATCGATGAAGAAAATGATGTATCTACCCGAGTATGGTCTCAAAATCCTATTCATTAAGTCCATGAAGATTGCTGGGGAGTTAGTCAATGCAAAAATGCATGACTGCAAACTCAAACAAACCATATCTCATACATAAAGTGGTCTTCTTGATGTCCTCTTCTCGAATCCTCAATAGATGATAGCCTGAACACATATCAATTTTCAAGAAGAACTTGGTGAGTGCCAATTGATTGAACAGATCGCCGATCTTGAGGAGTAGGTAACAATTCCTTACTGTCACTTGATTCAGCTTCCTATAGTCCACATACATCCTCATGGAATCGTCATTCTTTTAAAATAACACTGGCGCTCCCCAAAGATACATATTAGGGTGTATGAAACCCTTCTACAACGGATCTTCAAGCTATCTCTTCAACTCATCTTCCTCGAAAGCTGACATCTTGTAAGGTTTGCTGAAGATCGCCCGTGTCCCTAGTAAATGCTCAATAATAAACTCAACTTCTCTAGGGGTGGTAATCCTAGCAGTTCATCTAGAAAAACATCAGGAACCTTTCTAACTACAGGAACAACCTCAATTCTAATCTCCATCCTTAGCTCCGCCTCAACTACTGAAGCAATCGCCTCTATATGAGTCATAGCTAATCGACCTTTAGTAATGGGTAGTCCGGTTGTGACTTCGGTAAATATGGACTCTGGAATCCCTGAACACGAAACGTGATAGTTTTCTAGAAATAATCCGGTTATGCATGATACGCTACCAACCAATCCATTCCTAAAAGTGAGTCGAACTCAAGTTACTATAGGACTTGTTAGTTTATCAAAAACTAATGCTCCTCTACGTCTATAGTGTAGTCTTGACATATTCGTTTAGGTATATCATTTCTCCAACGATCGTACTGAGGACAAGGTGTGTGTCTACGTTTGTGATGCCAACCCTAACTATCCTACCATGTATCCAACATTAAATGATAGAGTACTACCAGAATTTATCATAACATGCATTGATCTACCCAAAATATTTAACATACCTTTGATGAACTATTTAGTCACATCTATGTCCGATTGCGCGACTACATGTGCTATTTCCCCGGCCTTACCCTACTGTGCTCCTGATTGTGACAGTGGTGCCTTACAGTCAACCTTCAAGTGCCCTCTCTGACCACAATGATGTCTCTCTTGCCTCCCATCTTGCCTATTTCTAGATCTCTGACCTTGACCTCAATCACGACCTCCTTGATCTCTATCCTGACGATAATGTTAAGGCTATTGGTGATGCTGCCCAAGTGGTGCAGGTGCAATAGCATGAACCCACTATCGGTCCTCATATCTAAACCTATCTCCTGACTGGTCATCACAACAGTTCTGCCCTATCAGATGTCATCCCAATAGAAATCCCTATCAGACATATCCCTTTATCTCTTTGACCTCCTGTTTGACAGTGAACTCTGCCTTGTTTACCTCTTTGGCGATACTGAATTAGGTACTTGTTGTCGCCCATCTACAATAGGTAGGTCTCATAAGAAAGGGCTCAATCATACATGTCTTGTAGTGTGAGCCTAAGTCCACACAATCGCACTAGTAATGACCTCTACTAGTACCGGGACAAAGTAATAGATGTGTAGCCGCTCTATCCCGATAATATCCATGGCAAACATTAACAGATAATAGTTCCTCTCCATATACTGTAATACTTGTTTCCCAGTCTTAGGGCCATAAAATCCTCTCTGAGATATAGGTGGAACTTTATGGTGATATACTCATCATAGAAGATATGTCTAAACCGCGCCCATGTAATCAGATCTAGGTGGGTGCCGCAGTATATGGCTTAATAAATAACTGCGACTCCTCAGAAGCATGATCCAAAAACACGTGCATGTATACTCTCCTCGACTCTCGACAGCTTACGCAGCCACTGGTGTGACAATAACCATATCCTGGTTGCCTTTGGGTCACCACCTCCGTAAAAATATCAAGGCAAAAAATGATTAAATTCCTTAATCAACTTTGCCTCTGATGTCAATGTAAACTCGGAGGTAGTAGCTGCTGTAGCCATCTCCACGGTCTTTATAATGATGGGATTAGTAGCCTGAACAGGTGTCTATTGGAAAATTGGGGCGACAACTATCAGAGTGATAGTAGTTGGTACAGTATGTATTAGGGGACCTGCTGCTACTGTGGTTGCTGCGACCTTAGCCTTGAGTAATTGTAAAATCTTAATCAACTAAGCGTCATGTGCATAAATCGGTTATCGACACTCTGTGTAGTACCAATTGTAATGGCCCTAGTCATATCACCAGTTTGGCCAATCTCTAGCAGTGTAGTAGACTATCTGTCCATCGTGATATGCATCGAGAAGCGTGCACTGGATCAGCCTTAATATAGATACACGTATATAATATAATATATAGTAAAAACATGACACGTTTATAACCATTAAGTCTATTCGCATTACAATCACTTCCCGACTAGGATTCTAAGGTAGGTGCATAAGGTTTCCATATCTAAGATTTATTTGTTAAGTTTAATTCTCTTTCATTATTTCTCTTAGTTCCTTAAACCTTGGGCTCTAATACTAGCTCTGGTCGCCCCACACCTTGAGGCAGCCAGATGGGTACTACTCCTCGCCCTGTGGGCTGTTGGGTTTTGGGTTCATAAGCTGTGGAAAACTCAAAATAATTTTGAACAACCCCAACAGGATTGAAAATAAGTTCCATTAAACTAGATTTATAAAAGTAAAACCATACCTTAATCCGTTTTTTCCTTATCTAATTCTTCAATCTCCAAGACGTTTAAGTGCATGTCCTCTATCGGAAATCCATACACGAATGGTGACCAAAATTTGGAATGCTAGCCCCGAGAGAGATAGAAAATGTTTTTCTTTCTCTCTCTAAATGCAGAGAACTCAAAAATAGCAAAAACGAAAATCTTATTTCGTTTTATGGTTTCAACATCTATTTATATGTGTAGATAAACCCTCGCTTAAAATCTTATTTGTAATGAACTATTGTATTTACGCAGTTTAAGCAAATTAAACATATACCTCTATTAATAAGTTAACATATAACGAATTGTAAGGGCTTTTCATGAATTTTATCATATAACTAAAACCATTTTAGTACACAAGTTATAAGTGTTCTGTAGCAAGGCATTATGACCACCCAAGAACCATGAATATCAAAATTGATATAGCCTAATGAATATCATATATTATATCCTTTTATCGTGTGATATCCTTTGATTAAACTTTAGGCATTGAAAGTCACCCTTAATGTTCAATCATACTATTCTCGATCTTTAGATAAACTAAAAACACTCAAGTGACATTGATCATATCAATTCACATGGACTTGACCATTATCAGTCTATCATATTATTCATATGGTAACCAATCGCAATCTTTATAATCGAACGGTTAAAGACAACGTTTGATTGCGTCAAATTACCATGCTCCTAATATTGAAGTCTATAGTAATCTCAAGTCAAATGACTAAATGAAATACCTATCATGAGTAACACTTATGATTTAATCCATATTGTCCTCTCATAGTGGGTCGATCCAGTACCTTGTTCCCAAACAAATACTCATGATCTTGATTCGTATCCTTATACGTATGATCATCACATGAACATCAATTAAGATTCACACTAGTCTTGATTCATTATAGTTCCTGGTATAATGACCGACTGGGGACATTTAAGATATTTCAGCAAATACCTATGGATCTTACTATAAGATAAACATGTAATCACTTATAATAAAACAACAAATCAAAACCTTCTATTTTATTAACTAAAATTATTAGATAAATAATCTTTAAATATTGATTTAGGGCACATTCCCCAACATAGGAAGTAGAAGCAGCCTTAGGCTTGACTTGTTCCTCTAACTTTGTGATTGTCACAACAACCTTGGCAACTTTAGCCTTGCCTTTGGTCTTTTTCTTCAAAGCATTTCCTTTCTAAACCATCGACACATTAGCAATGAGTTTCTTGACATTTCGCTTAGCAGTTTGAAACATCAAATGCAACTCTAAGATAGATTTCTCCGTATTATTTGTGTTATAGTTCATTAATAATTATGAATAACTATCAAACAATGACTTTAGGACCAAATCCGTAGCTAACTCTTGGCTTATGGGAAATCCAAGTATGTCAAGATAGTCAATGTAGCTCTTCATTTTTAGAATATGAGGACTAATTGATGCACCTTCAGCCATTTGCAAGAATGAAGGTTTTTGACTGTCTTGAACCATTCTTACCTAGCAGACTGTTGGAACATTTTCTTCAGTATCGTAGCCATGTTGTAAGTTCCATGTGCTCCATGTCCTTCTGAAGTTCAGGAACCATGGTTGCCAACATAATGCATGCAACATCAGTTGAGTCATTGACATGCTTAGTATGGGCATCCTTCATGGCTCTTAAAACATTGGTTGGTGGTTCCTTAAGAATAGGATCATCCGGGACATACAACTTGCGTTCATGCTTAAGAAAAATTCTCAAGTTTTTGAACTAGTCAAGAAAGTTTGTCCCAGACAACTTATCATTCTCAAGGATGGATCGCAGTGACAAGGGATTAGTGTAATTTGAAGAAGCCGTAGATCTATAATAAAGATTACGCAAAAGTTCATTTTAGTATAGAGGAATTGAATCCAATTAAATTAACAACCCTCTTAAAACACTATGTTAATTTAAAGAACTAAAATCTATGTTTCACCCAATTCCATGACAGCTAAGGCATGACACTTTGAATTAGGTTATTTAGGTAGGTACCTATTACCAATTATATCATATGTAACTTTCAGTTATTTTTATGAGATTATGACATCTTATGTCTTAGCATGTTTTATCTCATCTTGCGCCTAAAGCACAAAATCGTTTTCCTAACTTTATCAATTCTAACCATTTCAAAAAATAGAGTAATCGTTACTCGACTTGCCTTACCAAGAACACAATGCACTCTGCTGAGGCAGACCCATATTGATGTGATCGAAGCCTTGACAAGTGCTTGAGAATGAAACACTTGACTTAAAATTTGGAAAAACGATTTGTTTATTTGTTTTAGTGATCATAAATTAAATAAGATAAATATCATATATTTGAATGCATGTACAATCACTAAACAAGTTAGGGAATTTTACAAATATTGACTATTATATGAATTTCCTTGCGCTACGAACAATTAGCTGCAGTCCCGATGGCCAGTCAATGGACAAGGGTACAAAGGCATACCTCTGTACCCTTGTCCCTTATTTTAATCGTTCTAATTGACTAAAACTGCCCCTTATTTTAATTTTGAAAAATATTAATTAAAATATTTTTAATTTACTCGGGCATACCTCTAGCTTAATATCTTATCCTAATCAAATTTGAATTTGAGATACTTTGAATCCTTATCCATTACAAATTTGTTATATATCTCCCCTGTCTTATAGGATTTGTAATTCTTATCAAATTAGAAGTTTATCTCATATCTAATAGGAATATACTAACATATAACCACAATGAGTTATATAATCAAAACCAATTATTATTCTTGTCCATACAAAACAAGAAATTTAATTAAGAAACAAAATATTAATAATGCATTCAATACCAAAATCATATTAAATTAATCATAATAACCTAATCATGATTTCTATCATGGAGACATACACAATTATTTAACAAAAACAAAATATGTATTCAACACCAAAATCACATTGACCTAAACATGACTTCTACCATATGAACATCCAAAATTCACATTGTTCAATATTAAAACATATGTTAATCAAATATTTTAAGCATGAATTCTATCATTGAATCAGATAATGCATATATATCAAATACACGAATTAACAACATGCTTTAAAACTAATTCTTGATAACAATTATCACAGAACCTATATGTGCATCACATATATATTAATCAAGATCATGGTTCAAACATATATCAAATATATATTAAAGAAGACATGCAAACACTTAATAGAATCGAGCCTAAGGCTCTGATAACAATGTTAGGCCATACGCAGCGAAAAAATCAAAATAACTTTGAAAAACCCCAACATGATTAAAAATAAGTTCTATTAAACTTGATATATCGCAAAACCATCTCTGTATGCAACCTAATAGGTTCATGTGACGTTGGCAATGAATAAAAACTATTTTGGTACACAAGCAATAAACGGTCTCTAGAAAGACATTATGACTACCCAACTAGCATGAATATCAAAATGGATATAAACTAATGAATAACATATATTATATCCTTTTGTTGTGCGATATCTTTTGATTAAACATAAGGCAAGGAAAATCAACCTTAATGTTCAATCACATTAGTCTTCATCTTTAGGTAGACTGAAAACATCCAAGTGACATTGATCATATCAATTCACTTGGACTTGGCCATTTAATAGTCTAACATATATAAGGATCTACTGATATATTTCTCTTTAAAAGATGGAAAAATTCTATCTTGATTACACACCTTCACATATTATTCATATGATAACCTGTCTGAATCTTTATAATCATGCGGTTAAGGAAAATGTTCAATTTTGTCAAATTACCATGCTCCTAATATTGAAATCTATGGTAATCTTAAGTCGGATGACTAAAGGATATAACTATCATAAGTAACACCTATGACTTAATCCATGTCGTGTTCTCATAGCGAGTTAGTTTAGTACTTTGTTCCATAACAAGTACTCATGATTTCTATTCATATCCCAATACGCATGATCATCATATGAACAATAATCATGATTCACACTAGTATTAATTTATTATAGTTCCCTGTATAATGACCGACTAGGGACATTTAGGATTTTTTAACAAATACCTACAAATTTTATTATAAGGGAAACATGCAATCACTTATAATAAAACAAAAAACAAAAACCTCTATTTTATTAACTAAAATATAAGATAAACAATGTTTGTAGATTGACCTATGACACATTTCCCAAGACCTACTGCACCATCCATGTCAATGACCTATATGGTCCCACACTCTGCTGGCTTTTTTAGCCACGCCTAAATCCTCGATGTGCATGCTAACTTGTCGTGTTTTCACTATAGGGTAAAGCAATGATGCAAATCTCCTTTTTAAACATCTTGTACATTTTGATGTTATAATCTTTTAGTTTGATGGTTTGTAAGTAAAAGATATGGCTTGTATTTGATAGAGTTACAAGTAGATAACCAGTAATTTAATAGGGAAGTCTTAAATTGACATAAAATATGTAATATATATGGAAATTCTACAATGGGACCCAAATATATACCCATGCAACGGGAACCCCTCAAAATGTGTTATTCATTAAATGTTTTGTGCATTTATAATGCCTCGATTAATGTATAGGATTTGAATATAATGGTTGTAAATAGTGTACCTATGATAATATATTTGGTTCCCATTATAGTAGTGCCCACATATATTGTGTGACATAGAGCATCAACCCTAATGTGTAAAACCCGATAATAGAGTACTTTGTATAAAAATGACATGACAATAGAGATAAACATATATACATGTACGATGTCTCTTTAGTCTCCTTAATACTCAAAATAAAACATAATATCAAAAACAAACATGTATGAGAGTGTCCTGGACAATATGCAGTTAGAGATTGTCACCTAAGTCTCCCTTTATCCTTACTCATATGCACTCTGCCAACATAACAAAACAGATGAAATGTCTACTCAGTGAAATTCACTAAGCATTTACGTAAATAAAAAAGCTGAATATAATGTTAAATAGACATGCGGGAAATAAATAGAAAATAGTAAATGGATCATCGCACGCATACATAACAATAGAGTGCAAATGTGTGTGCTCGTCCCGCTAAGACTAGACTCTACTTCGGATCCCCAAAATCCCTTTAATGGGTGCCTCCACTACTCTTTTACTTGGCTCCTCGTGGTGATTGGCTATTCTTAGGCTACACTGACACGTGCACCAGAGAGTAGCTTAAGTTGCCATTCACTGAGGGCTTGGTCATACGTGTTATAGTCTAGCATTCCATAAAATGGGAGTAAACTCAACCAACCATTCGAAAATAGTAATAGAATGGGATATTAACACAAGAATGGATAGAAACAATTAAATACTCATTTGACGTTCCATTGGGTTTTATAAACCTTTAACACATAATCCAAAATCTCTGAAAACACCCCAATCAAACCCCGCTACGTCCCTAACTATCATACTATTGCCCCAGAGTTCTTCGGAGTCAATTACCAGTGTTTTAGGGTATATTAGGTTGGTTAAAAATAATATTCAAAACCAAAGTTTGAAAGTTAAATTTTAAATGTCTTAAGTGGTCTGGGCTCTATGGTGGCGCCACGACAATGTCGAGGCCGCCGTCTTAGCCATAAACCTTGGTTATGGTGCCGTCATGGCACCAGTGCCATCTTGGACAGGCATCAGGACAGTGTTAAACTCAGGTAGGTTGTTCTGCCAAGAAAATTATTGGACTTTTGATAGAGTTTTCGACTTCAGGTCATGGTGAACTTGACGTGGAACGATCATGGGTCGAACCCCCATCTAAATACAATAATAATGACAATAAATACACCACCCCATCATAACCAATTACATAAATTTCAATAGTTCCAAATATTCATCCATATTGATGAAAGACACCAAATTCATGCATTTCAGTTGTATACTATCAGTTCATTAACAATTTAGACCTAAAAACCCACAATTATCATGATGAACTTAATGATATACACATTGGAATCATTTTTAAGAGTTTTTACTACAAATTAATCTCATTTCCATGAATTCAAGTTGAAGAAGATGAAGTTGATTGAGAAGTAGTAAACTACCTTGATTGTAACCCTTAATCTTGAAGATTACAGCCCTAGATTCCTTATTTGAACTTCAGATTTCTCTCAAATGTTGCTGAGATTTCCAAATTCTACAAGCAATGGGTAGTGATTTTGATAGAAATTTTACTAAGTGAGGTATTTATAGTTTGTAATGGAATCTATTATATATACGAATCTATAGGATATATCTTGTAGTCTTTTAGCTTAAACCGTCCATCTCCAAGTGATACAACATGGCTACACATCTTACCTAGATACATACAATTTAGCTTGATCTAATGCACATCATTGGAATTTATTTAAATTGATCTAACTATAGGCTTAGCTAATAAAGATCATATTTATATTTACTTATCACACTTTGGCACATTACTTATTAAGGTATTTTATTTATATATTGTCTCATTTTTAGCATTCTTATAGTCATAAAATACCTGACTACTTGGCACTTAGTGCCGAATACCTCGGCACACATCTCAAAGTGCGCCTTAACTAGTATACCCAATTATTATGAATTAGCCTAAAGTTTGATTATCCATTTATGTCATATTCACCTTGGTTTAAGTTATTTTACTCAAGTTAGCATTAGGGGTGGCAAAAGTTGCCGGTCCCCGTTGGTTTTGTCCAGACCCGTTTTAAACGGGTTCGGGCAATATTTTTGTAAAAACATATGAGACTCGAAATTTTTTTGTGTCCGTTTAAAAATACGGGACCGGGTTCGAGCAAAAATTTCAAAATAATGGGTACCGTTAGTGATTAATTTGAAGGGCATATAGGTAATTTCACAATGTATTTTAAGTTTTTAACTTTTATGATTTTATCTCATCTCTCTCGAGTCCCTCCCCGCTCTCTGACTGCTGCGGCTCACCATCTCGACTCCGTTCTCCCTCAACAAACCCTAACGCCTCACTCCGCCTCTCACTGCCTCTCATTGTCTCTCACCGTCTCGACTCTCGACTCTCACTGCTTCAGTCCGCCTCACGGTCGTCTCTCATCGCCTCAAGTTTTAAGGCCACGGACCGCGGCTCACGGCCACGCACGACGCGTCTCAATCCGCCTCTCACTGCCTCACGCCTTCAAGTTACTTACCTAGAACAACAAGCGCGTCGGTTGTTGCTCTAAGTAATTGCTCTAAGTAAGTTGGCATCACAAACTCAACCTAATTAATACTAGGTCAATGGACTTATGCTAGAGATTTGTAATGAATATACAAACTCTAAACTGCATTGAGACTGTGAGAGCCTTTGTCATGAACCAAAATCTCTAAATGCATTTAAATATTTAATCAATATCATTGAACCATGTTGAGGGGCCCACATCATCCTACGTACACTGACTGAGGCATGTGGTCAAGGTATATTTTATATTTGTATGATGATCTCCTAGTGTATCATATATATGTAGGCTATTAAGTCACATCTACTTGTTATTTATAGCTGTCGATACATGAGTGGAGACACGCCTTGAAATATATGCAGTCGTAGGAATGGGTAGATAGTGATATGGTAAGCTAACATTAAGTTAATTTTTCTTTATTAGTTAAATTTGATGTGGCTACAGTTGATTTATAATAAATTTAGCCTAAGATATTAAAATAAAATAATATCCATTTGATATTTCTCGAGATACGTGTAAATACATCAAGAGACCAATCTAGTATGAATTGGTGTTAGCAAGGGTGAGTTAGTGGATTTGAAATAAGAGGTGAACCATTCGATTAGCTTCAAGATAGGTGTCATATTAAGATCAATGGCTATAAATAAATCTTACCTATATATATATAAGTGCTTGTGATGGCCATGCGAATCATCCAGATCCATTAAGAGAGGAAACTTTGAGGTGTTAGTTGCTGAAACTTTCTAAGGAGTTATAGGTGATAGATCAAATTCATCATCAAAAATTGAAGAAATCAAGCTAGGAATCAAGCAACAACCTAAGTAACGAACTTTATCATCTCTACATGCCTTAATCTTATGAACATAGGGTATTGAACTAGGAGTTTGTGATCAAAATGAATTAGAAAACTTTTTTCACTGATTTTATGAGCTAAATGAAATCTTTGGTTTAATTTTGAGCTTAATTTTTAAGATTTCAAGTTTTGCTCAAAAATTGGGTTTCATTCCAATGAGACTAACTTTTTGAAAAATTAGTGTTGAAGAGGTATTATTTTTAAAATCCATTTGCATATTTGAATTCTTTGAGATTTTATAATATTCTAGCTATCAAAAATCTCAAAAATTGGTTTTGTTTTGACAAAGTTATGAATTTCACAAAGTCTTGAATGTTCTTGAGTTTTCGAGCAAAATGCATGTTCAAATATGTAAAATTTGATGTGAATGATGAATATTTTGAAGTGCGTGGTATAGGTTTGATGGAGGAGGATATTACGGATCCCTGTTGGTGGTGAACGGGGATCTGAGGCTTTCAAAGAGGCCATTCCCGAGAGGAAATCCCAATTTTTTGTTGCAGAATCTGGGTTTTAGCGCGCATAGCACGCTATAGAGTCTCTCTATCACAGTAAGCAACTCTAGCCCGCTACAGTAAACTCTTAGTGCTAAGAGGGTCTCTAGTGCAGTAGATAAATTACTAACCACGCTGGGTGCATTGATAGCACAAAAATAAGCAATTTCTTAAAACATACGTAACCATCTAGCATAGCCTAAAACATAAAATAAAGGCCTAAACACACTTTAATATGTACTAAGTTATACTGGGAGCCTAGTGAAGAGACTCAGGAGTCCAGGTACACATTTTGGGGTGTCATGAGGCCGGTTAAGGTAAGGAATACATTGCGTGACTTGTAAGTAATCTTTTGGAAGTCTTGTTTACATTTCATTCCAATTATGCTTTATTTTATAGTCTATTTGGCTGTGAAATGCCTTACATTATGATATCATGAATTTGCTTCATATTATAATCATTTTATGGCTTTTTTCATAATGATATTATTAGCTTATGGAATCACTGAATCTATTCTTATGTTCTAAGTCTTTCTTACTGTTCTTGATGAAAGTGTGATTGAGAATAGCATGATATTAGGATTAAAGTAATGAAATTGGAATGTACATAGACTTGTATTCTAAGATTGTTGGCATTAAAGCATATTGTCTTATCTTGAAATTCTTAATGTGAGTCTTCTTTGATATTATAAAGAAGTCATGGAATCTAGGGTCTATTGTATGATATGGGATGCACGTCACACAAGGTCACTACATTACCGAGGTTGTCGGCACTCACTACACTTACGAGTCACACGCGTCAATGAGGAATGGGGCAGTCGGCAAGAACATATAAATGAGTGATTATTCCAACCTTCGATAGAGGTGTCTGGCACAGCTCCGCCCTGAAACATTGGAATAAAAGCCTATATGATAGAACTCACGGCCGATCAGACATAGATTATCACTACTTAGCTTGTATCAGCTTCATTTTGTTTAACTGTGGTGTTATCTAGCATATTTCCATTTCAGCACTTCTTCGCTACTTTTGTGCTTTTAAGTACCAGTGGATTATGTTTGGAAATGTACATAAGAATATTTAGGAATTACCTTATTACATATTATACTCAGCGTCCTTTTTCTGATGGTAGGTATAGATCTGTCGAGCAGTAGGTAGGATCAAGGATAATATAAGCGACTATCTCTAAGCATCCAATGATTTTCTACTTCGTATCTTGTAGTTCTCAACTTTTAATGTACTATTTACTTTGTCCCTTCTCTACATTTTGGGTTGTATATTGGGTTCAACGATTAGTTCCTCGACATGACATTTGACTAGCTCATTTTGTAATCATCCTTATGATATTTATATGCAAGTGATGTTGTTTCCTGGTTCCACACTTAAGAGTTTGAATAATTGCTTCCAAATAACTGTTAAGACTTCCGCTAGATTTTTTAATTGTAAAAATCTTTAATTAACTCTGAAACTCAATAATAACTTGACATGTGTATTACTTATTCCGAACATGTTAAACGAAGAGAATATGACAAAGGGTGACTAATACGTACTTAAGTCCTACGTGGTTGAGATTGGGGCATAATTATGGGATTAAATCGGGCGGTGCCCTATTTTATAAAAGGAACCATCACAACCCTTCCCTTTATTAAGCCTTAACCTCATCACGTAGTGTCCTACTCTCCTCTTTAACTGTGTTCAGAATAAGCATTACACATCTCACATTATTGTTGTCATTTCAGAGTTAATTAAAACTTTTTAATCATTTTAATATTATAAGCGGAAGACTTAACCAAATTTGCAAAAGCATAATAAAACACCTACCGTGGAAACAAGGAAATAATGATCACATGTATATAACAAACAAAACATCGATAATCAGTGTACTACATGCATCTAGTCGGGTAATATCACTCAACCCAAATATATACAACCCAAAAGTATGCAGAGACATAAATAAGTCATACAACTAAACATCAAAACCTACAAAATCTGATATAACAACACTCCAATGGCTTAGAGGTAGTCGTCAATCATCTCCTTACTTGGTGTGCTACTCAGTGGATCTAAACCCACCGCCATAAAAAGGATGGTGAGTACAATAAGTAGAAAGTTACACTAAGAGACATTTATTCATATTTTCAAACATAACAAGAACATATGGAAAGGCATATGCAACAATATAGAAATCATGATATGGTACACACTAGCATAGCTAAACCAAGTGATATCAACATCACATTAACAAATAACTAAATCTAGTCATCCGTATATCCAACACATTAGCTAAAATATTATCCTTTTGGTCACATAGACCTCGGGTGATAACTTATTTAGCAGTGCATGTAGGTACTATCCTTATTGGTTTAGAAACAAGGCATATTGACCTCATAAAATAGGTCATCACACAAATCACTTCAGTATTACCATAATTGGTCGCCACTTAATCATTTCATCAACCTCATATAGTAGGTCTGTGTCACATTCTAGTCAGAATATCGACATCCCTGGGTCCCATACCCCGTGTACCGTGAACACCCCAAATCAAACCATGAAACCTAAACACATCTTCTAATTAACCACAATCATATAATGTGACAATGCACATAATTCATAGTATCAAGAATACAAGAAGTATAGTAGTTCAATGAAGCAATAACAAGAAACTTAATGGAGTGAAATATCTCAATCAATTTACTTACAAGTTATGTAAATTTCCTACCTTAATCGTCCTCCTGACACCCTAAAATGCATTCCCGAACTCCTGAAACCCTACTCTACATTCTTAAGGTTAATTAAGGTGCTTCAAGACTTGTACAAGTTATTAGAATTGGTTTAAGTGATTGTAAATCCAAAATTTTAAAATCAGTCTCATTAATAATTTGTTAATGTTTAAATCTACTTTTTTTAAAATAGAGACAGTTTTGAACAACAACTTATGGGTTGATTTCCATTACCAAAATGTTAAAATTATGTATTGTAGTACAAAGATATGTTTTTAGAGATATGTCTCAGCTTTCCAGAACTACAAGGTTTACGCAATTTCAATAAGAAATGAGGGAGATATGGAAATGTTACCATAATGACTAAAAACAATTTTATACTACAAACAACAACTTTGAAAAATTTATTTCTCCTAAACCATAATTTCAAAACTCATAATTTTTTTTGCCGGAGCCTACAAATATATACTAGAACATCATACTCAAAGATGAGCTTTATCTAATAAGTAATGAGGAAGTTATGCTCAAAATAATAGGACATTAGCAAAATTGTGAACCCGAAATTCTCGATTCGTCATCAAAGCAAGAGTGGATTCTTAGACATAAAAACATTCGAATTTCAAAACATTTTAGAAGGCAAACATCGTTCCCCATTGAGTTGACTCTTATATGCCACCAGATTGGGTCCATTTTAATTTAAAATGAGGAAGTTATTATGAAAATACAGAGACTGGTTCATAACAACATGCCAAATTTCCAGTGTTGTCTTACAACTTAATGAATTTGAGAAATTCATAGCTTAATGACATCAAACCCAAATCCAAAACTTCTTTATAGTAGAATTAGTGGGATTTTACTAGGAGTCTTAATATGAAATTAGATTTTGAAAACGAAATCATATGCGCATTGAAATTGCAGAAAAACTAGAATTGAACCAAAACTTACAATTTTTTGTTTGAATTCCACAAAGTGGTGATGTAGATTAGTTTATCTAGTTGTGAAAGTACCGCAAATTCATCTAACACCGTCTCAATTCACTCAATATTCCATAGCAAGTTGCTTCATCTTCTCCTTATATCTTTTTCTCTCTTGTTTTGTATAAACCTAGATCATTTGCATGTAAATTTCCACTAACTTTTCTTATGTAGTGTTGTGATCTAATTGTAGCCCTTGATCTTTTTACACACTCATCTCTAAAATCATCTCATGGCTTATATTGTAGTCGCACAATCCACTAAAGTATCAATGCTAACACACATATTTTCTTAAATCATATACCGATGGTGACAACTTGCATCTCGAGGCATCTCAATGATCTTTGTTTTATTTTCCTAACTTAGGCTCCATTTATGTAAATTCAAGTATACCCATATTAAACTGATTATTCAAATCACATTTAAATCAATTAAGACTTATGAAATCACTCTCTATCCTGGACCTACGCTGACATGCATCTCGAGGTGCATCCCCACTCACGCCTCGATGTCTTAATACCAGTAGAAGTGACTTAATAAGTTTACACCTTACAATACACTAGGAATCCATCACATAAAAAATAATATATTACTCGATCTTTGTGTCGAGTGTTAGGACCGTGTACCCCTTTCGGGCCATGTCACAGGTTGGCTACCCTAAATTACAGACTAATCCCCTATTAAAGAACATAGCCGGTCATGGCTACTTTACCTTGCTTTACTCCTAAATCACTCTTAAAACAATGTCCCTTCGTTCATAGAGGTGCCTCCTATATATGGGTGTGCTTGGGTAAGAGAATGGCAACTCCTGGGCATAAGAACCTTCTAAAAGGTCTCAAAACGTCAATTTTGCGAAGATGGCTTCATCGATGATGTCGCCATTATGTAGGAATGGCGCTAGATGGCGGCATGGAAATATATAGAAAGACTTGGGCATCAAGCTGGTCTGAAACTTCTATTTTTGAACCTAGCACCTTGGGTAACATCTTCCCATTTGGAGTAGACGCCATCCGTTCAATTTTGGCGCCGTCGGTTGGTTCTACCGTGACTCCATGCTCGACGTCGTGGGTTTTTAGTGGCGCTGTCTGTCCATTTTGGGGGCATCAAGCCTACTGGTTTTTGACCTATCTTTGGCTTCATTCCAAGATTCGTCTAATTCAAACACAAATACTTAAGTACCCTATAAATCTTAAAAGTAAACATATAGAGGCATAAAACATGACTTTGAACTTGATTTAAATAACCAAACACCTGTTAAAAAGTGCATAAATAATGACTCATCAAATACCACCAAACTTAGAACTTTGTGCGTCTCGAGTAAAGGATTATCTGAATACAACAACTAAATACTTTGTGACTAAATTGAGCGATGCTTTCCTAAAGACTTTAGACCTACTTTGCAAAACAATTGAGTCCTTAAAATCAAAACTTGGTCAATCTATTAAACAAGGAACTTAGGTTTTTTTAAGGTTGGTCAAACATGGCCACCATTTAAGATAGCACTTTTTCAAGGCTTGAAGCATTTAAAAACTTTAACCTTTAACTTACTCAAAGGTTTCTGGGTCTTTTCATCGAGGCTGTAGATACAAACTGATCTCCTTATTAAATGGATTCTTTTTAACAGACTTTATCACAAATTTTTGCTCATTTGCAGATTGTCCCACCTTAAACAGTCTATATGGCTTATTTAAAGGTAGGCTATTATTTGTTCATGCCATTGGGAGAACTTACTTGACCAAGCTACAAGTGCTTGAGCTAAATCTTTATTTCTTAATAGAAGTTTCTTTTTATGAAATTTTGCTTTTTATTTATCTAGAGATCCTCACTTTCTCCTTCTATATGGTTTTTTAATCTTATTGTCCCATCTCCATTTCCAGTGGATACCAATTTTCCATTATTTTCCCAACCATCAAGTTCCCTGCTCCATTTCCTACGAAACTTTGGGACCCTCTATACATTTAGAAATCTCCTATTAGCACTTCTCACTTTTGCTAACGCTAAGTTCGTTGTCCAATGTGGAATCATCAAGCCCACATTTTACTATAAGCCTACTTTTTCCTATTACAAGTGCTAGTTCTTTAACAATCATACTCTAAGTGGAATAGTCCTAGTTTCAGAATCCTAAAGATTTGAGTTTTTTAATGAAGTTAATTTGACTGCCTACCTACTTTGGTCTCTAATTATGATTCACCCCTACTCAATGTTTCTATTTATGTTGTCTGGTAGGTGTAAAAGCTCTTCTATTTCTTCCAAGTTTGAAGATAAATAATTCGACCAAGTTCTTACTCAAAAAATCGAAAGTAAAGTTTCACTCGTAGGTGAGACTCTATAAAATAGTAAATATACTAAAGTACTGAAAACATGCACGCATAATTGTACTAATTTCTAAGCGTTGAAAGAAATAGAAAGTAAGAAATGGAATGAAAATGAAGAAATACCACCACGATTCCTCCGAAGTCGCAAGTAAATTGAGAAAAAAGTAAAGCTTATACCTGTGGGTCTTTAGCCAATGATTATGTCCAACGGTCCACTTACCTAAACGCCCCCAAACTTTTTCTGAACCTTTTCCTTAAGGTTTAAAATAAGCTAATCATACCAAACATAAAAGAAATGGTATAAATAAATGGATAATATATACATAATTTAGCACAATACCTCATGCATGGTTAGGAAAATAAGAAAAACGAGAAATTAAAACCGATTGCTAGCTATAAAATTGTTCATGGGCTACCTAGTAATAACACTTTTATTTAACATCATTCGCTTGATGAATTTACTTCCCCATTGCCGGGGCCCAAATCGATTACCTCAATTACTGGTACAGAGAATCGTGCGAAGACTCGCACTAGATCAATTAAGATCTCACTTCTGTCCTAGAAAAGCTTCATCCTCTTTCCTACTCGAATGCTAATGTATCACAACTGCACATCGATCAATGCTCCAATTGTAGCTAAGAATAATAATCATAACAAAAGTGTTTAACAATATCTATTACTTACATTGACCACATAAAATTTTGTGATGAGAAGAAGTCTCTTACACGAACATATACATTCTCAACCATCCATCTGGGTTTATCCACCGTCCCATTTGGATATCTCACATTGGTCTTAGCATCACCGGTGATATTTAATTCGCAACGTTTGAAAATTTTGGATGAGAATACATTAATTATAGAACCCATATCATATAGTACCTTGGGGAACTACTGTATCCAATTTTGAGTGGGAGCATGATCTTCGTAGGTTTCTTATCGGATTGGAACTTGTAATGAAGTATGTCAGGGGGTACATTCTTTTTCGCTTCGCTATCATCAATCTTTATGCGTTTAGTTCCTTGTCCGACAAGTTGCAAGTTTTGTGGAGGTCGGATATTTATTCATTCACCTCTTCTTCTAAGGCTATCTCCGGTTTGAATTCGTCTGGATCTTCCTTAATACACAAATACGTATCCAAAAACATAATGTCAAAAAATAGTGAAACAAGCAAACAAAGTGTTAGTCAAAGAATTCAAGAGATGTGGAATTTTAAAACCGACTACTCTTCCTTTATGCTTAACTGACACATAACCCTCGACTAAGTCAATATTGGCTTTGCCTATTCGCATATAGGGCCTAAAAAAAAATAGAGATTGGACTATATTTATGGGACTCTATCATATCGATGATGTGAAAGTCTGCATGGAATTTCAAGTCCTTTATATGTACCATGAAATCTTGGATTACTCTTTTTGAAATGATATTCTTGCCATCAATGGCATGAATCTGAGTCTTCATCTCGATCAACTCACCAATCCCTATAGAGTTATAAAAATTTAAAGACATCATGTTAATTGATGCTCCCAAATCAAGCAATATATCTTCCAAATTGATTCCTTTTATTGTGCAAGGGATACCCCTTACCCCTGAATTGGTTTATTTAAGCAGAATGTCATTAGCACTTCTTTAGGTTTGGGTTGATCATCTAATTTAGTCACTCAAAGGGTGATGGTTTTGTAGACCTTAATCTCTAAAGCGACGCTTTTATGAACAACAATGTTCACTTGTTCGCCGATAGGGTTATTACCTATATTTGGATTTAGGTAACTTTGCGAATGGAACTTCCCCCTCCCTTCTATTTGACCTAGTTGTTGCGCGATTTGGCCCACTGAGACTTTTAGATCTCGCACCACAATGTTTCTATTACTGGGAGTTTTTTCAGTGTTTACCTGAAACATGGAGTAACAAAATGTCTCTAGTAATCGCTAGAGATTCAACCATGTCCTCTAGTGAAGAACGATGCCAATGGTTAAGGAAATGGTTCTCCTCTGGAGACAAAAGATGAATAGTTATGGTTTTGAGGCCCATAACTAAATTTAGGGTGGTTCTTCACCGTTGCTAAGTTAAAGGTGTTTTAGAAGGGCGCTCGAATTTGGCTTTATACTTGGTTACCTAAAATATTAACCTGTTGATGGTCCTAAATAGCCTAGGACATTTATGATTCACATGGCTTGTGGCTGAGTAGAATCCACAAGTTTTTACTTGCGTTTGGCCAATACTCGAGAGATGTTCCACCAGGGAAGTGAAGTGATCAATTGTCTTATCAGTGGAGCCATTGGTAGCTCCAACTAACAGACTATGACTACCGCCAACTCCAATATACCTATATAATTGGGATTATTGCGTTATTTACTTATAGAATTGCTTACTCTGATTTGGGTTTTTGTCACGAATATGACAATCATAAACGCTATCAATCATACGCCTCTCTACAGGGGACATGGCGACATATAGGAATTGAATAATGGCCCTATCAGATTGGCCATGCTATGGGTAATTAGAAATTAGGCATTTATAGTAGTCCAAATAATCACCAAAAGACTCATCGATCTTCATCTTAATCTTGCATATCTCAGAGATGAGTTGGGCTACTTTATCTTTAGGGATGTTTTTAAGGAACACATCTGTCATGTCATGTCATGAGTTAATGCAGTCGAGGTGGAGATAAAAGAGCCATTATTTGGCCTTATCCTATAAGCAGAATGGGAAAGCATTAAGCTTTACCGCATCCTCTTTCGCTTGAGGTGGTTTTACGGACTGGCAACTTATTTGAAACTCCTTTAAGAATGCCAGTGAGTCTTCACTCTCCATGCCATGAAGGTGGACAGGAGGTGAATAAAGTTGGACTTAAGCTCGAAGCTTCGCCATTTGGTGGAAAGTTTATTCATAGAGGATGATGTGCAAGAAGATTTTGTAGATCTTCATTGAGAATCCCTATGGTAATTTGGCCATCACCGCCAGCGTGGCAAGCATTGTTAGCCATAGTAAGTTAGGGAAAATTAGACTTTTTGTTTCAAGCTTCCATAGCCAACCTTCGGTGGGTTTTATCGATTTCTGAATCGAGAAGTAATAGTGAACCAATCGATTCAGATCAAGTTATCCTACCGTGCACAAACTCGTAGACTCAAAGAATAAAATAAAAAAGGAAACAAAAGTTAAATTCATCTTGGAACTGTATCCCCAGCAATAACTCAAAAGTTTGATTATGTGTCATGCGTGTCAAATATAACTCGTAAAAGGTCACCAGTCCCACTTGGGAGTAGTAGTGTAAATACAAGGTCAAATCTTCAAGATTTAGTCAAACTAAGTCTAACAAATAGAAAAGTGAATCTCAGGGGTTTTTGAAATAGTTCTATCCTAAAGATCCACTAAACAAGAATGGAAATAATCGAAACTATGAAAATAAAAATACCTAAGTTTAGGAATCCATAATCTAGCCCTATATTGTTTCCATGTCTTGTGTCATCGACTTTGAAGGATTGGTTTTAAATAGTTTTAGTAGATAGGCTATAGGTGTTATGATCACTAACACCCTAGTTCCCCTATTCTCGATAAATAGGGCAATCACTGTTTAAATATTTCTCTTACTCCATTGTACTACTCTCAAGTTTTAGCAAGTGAACAACATTAATAGCTCTATGGGAGCACCTACCCCTAGATATCCTTGGGCAAGCCACTCTTAAGATTTACTTTTTTTTTTCTCAATGTTACTAAGCTAAAACAATGAGCGTGTCAAGTTTTTTGCTCTAAGTGATTGCCATTTATCAACCTGATTGATTGGTATCACAAACTCAACTTGATTGATAGTAGGTCAATGGGTTTCCTCCTATAGATTCTTAATGAATATACAAACTCCAAACTACTATTGAAACATCGTTAAAAACAACAACATAAAAATAAAGAATCGAATCAAAACACTATTATAAGAAAATCTAAACAATACATAGAAAACAACCTACTAATGGCTAGAGAGCTTCATCCCCAACTTAAGTATTATACGAACCTAATAGGACTTGGCTACTCTACATTTCTCTATTCCTAAATAACTCTGAATAAAATGTCCTTTTGTTTATAGAGGTGCCTCCTTTATATGGGTGTGCTTGGTTACATGAATAGCAACTCTTAGGAATAATAACCTTCTAAAAAGTCTCAAAGCTTCTATTCTACGAAGTTGGCACCATATATGATGCCGCCATTATGTGACATGTACATAATTTAACACAATAGCTCATGCATGGTTAGGAAAATAAGAAATACGAGAATTAAAATCGATTGCTAACCATAAGATTGTTCATGGGCTACCTGCTAATAGCACTTTTATTTAACGTCATTCGCTTGATGAATTTACTTCCCCATTGCTGGGGCCCGAATCGATTACCTCAATTACTGGTATAAAGAATTGTGCGAAGACTCGCACTAGATCAATTAAGATCTCACTTCTGTCCCAGAAAAGCTTAATCCTCTTTCCTACTCGAATGCTAATGTATCACAACTGCACATCTATCAATGCTCCAATTGTTGCTAAGAATAATAATCATAACAAAAGTGTTTAAGATTGTCTATTACTTACATTAACCACATAAAATTTCGTGATGAGAAGAAGTCTCTTACGCGAACATATACATTCTCAACCATCCATCTAGGTTTCTCCACCGTCCCATTTGGATATCTCACATTGGTCTTAGCATCACCGAGGATATATAATTTGCAACGTTTGAAAATTTTGGATGAGATTACATTAATTATAGCACCCATATCATATGTACCTTGGGGAACTACTGTATCCGATCTTGCACGGGAGCATGATCTTCCTAGGTTTCTTATCGGATTGGAACTAGTAATGAAGTATGTCAGGGGGTACATTCTTTTTTGCTTCGATATCATCAATCTTTATGCGTTTAGTACCTTGTCCGACAAGTTGCAAGTTTTGTGGAGGCCAGATACTTATTCGTTCACCTCTTCTTCTAAGGCTAGCTCCGGCTTGAATTCATCTGGATCTTCCTTAATACACCAATACGTATCCAAAAACATATTGTCAAAAAATAGTGAAACAAGCAAAAAAAAAGTGTTGGTCAAAGAATTCAAGAGATGTGGAATTTTAAAACTGACTACTCTTCCTTTATGCTTAACTGACACATAACCCTTGACTAAGTCAATATTGGCTTTGCCCATTCGCTTATAGGGCCTACAAAAAATTGAGATTGGCCTACATTTGTGGGACTCTATCATCTTGATGATGTGAAAGTCTACAGGGAATTTCAATTCCTTTATTTGTACCATTAAGTCTTGGATTACTCTTTTTGAAACGATATTCTTGCCATCAATGGCATGAATATGAGTCTTCATCTCGATCAACTGACTAATCCATATAGAGTTATAAAAATTTAAAGACATAATGTTAATTGATGCACCCAAATCAAGCAATATATATTCCAAATAGATTCCTTTTATCGTGCAAGGGATACCCATTACCCCTGAATTGGTTTATTTAAGCAGAATGTCATTAGGACTTCTTTAGGTTTGGGTTGATCGTCTAATTTAGTCTCTAATAGGGTGATGGTTTTGTAGACCTTAATCTCTAAAGCGACGCTATTATGAACAATAGTGTTCAATTGTGCGCCTATAGGGTCATTACCTATATTTGGATTTATGTAACTTTGCGAAGGGAACTTCCCCCTCCCTTCTAGTTGACCTAGTTGTTGTGCAGTTTGGCCCGCCGAGACTTTTAGGTCTCGCACCGCAATGTTTCTATTACCGAGAACTTTTTCAGTGTTTACCTAAAACATGGAGTAACAAAATGTCTCTATTAATCGCTAGAGATTTAAGCATGTCCTCTAGTGAAGAACGATGCCATTTGTTAAGGAAATGGTTCTCTTATGGAGACAAGAGATGAATAGTTATGGTTTTGAGGCCCATAACCAAATTTAGGGTGGTTCCTCACCGTTGCTAAGTTAAAGGTGTTTTAGAAGGGCGTTAGAATTTGGCTTTATACTCGGTTACCTATAATACTGACCTGCTGATGGTCCTTAAATAGCGTAGGACATTTATGAGTCATATGGCTTGTGGCCGAGTGAAATCCACGAGTTTTAACTTGCATTTGGCCATTACTTAAGAGATGTTCAACCAGGGAAGTGAAATGATCAATTCTTTATCACTGGAGCCAGTGGTGGCTCCAACTAACAAACTATGGCTAGCATCAACTCCAATATACCTATATAATTGGGATAATTGCATCATTTACTTATAGAATTGCTTAATCTGCGTTGGGTTTTTGTCACGAATGTGACAATCATAAATGCTATCAATCATACGCCTCTCTACAGGGGACATGGAGACATATAGGAACTGAATAACGGCCCTATCAGATTGGCCATGCTATGGGTAATTAGAAATTAGGCATTTATAGTAGTCCCAATAATCACCAAAAGACTCATCGGTCTTCATCTTAATCCTGCATATCTCAGAGATGAGTTGGGCTAGTTGTCTTTAGGGAAGTATTCCTTAAGGAACTCATCTATCATGTCATGTCAAGAGTTAATGCAGTCGAGGCGGAGAAAAAGGAGCCATTGTTTGGCCTTATCCTATAAGCAGAATGGGAAAGCCCTAAGCTTTACCGCATCCTCTTCCGCTTGAGATGGTTTTATAGTCTGGGAACTTATTTGAAACTCCTTTAAGAATGCCAGCGAGTCTTCACTCTCCATGCCATGAAATGTGGGCAGGAGGTGAATAAAGTTGGACTTAAGCTCGAAAGCTTCTCCATTTGGTGGAAAGTTTATTCATAGAGGATGATGAGCAAGAAGATTTTGTAGATCTTCATTGAGAAGCCCTATGGTAATTTAGGCATCACCGCCAGTGTGGCAAGCATTGTTAGCCATAGTAGGTTAGGGAAAATTAGACTTTTTGTTTCAAGCTTCCATAGCCAACCTTCGATTGGTTTTATCGATTTCTGAATCAAAAAGTAATGGTGAACCAATCGATTCAGATCAAGTTATCCTACCGTGCATAAACTCGTAGACTCAAAGAATAAAATAGAAAAGGAAACAAAAGTTAAATTCATATTGGAACTGAATCCTCGGCAATAACTCCAAAGTTTGATTATGTGTTATGCGTGTCAAATATAACTCGTAAAAGGTCACAAGTTCCACTTGGGAGTAGTAGTGTAAATACAAGGTCAAATCTTCAAGATTTAGTCAAACTAAGTCTAACAAATCGAAAAGTGAATCTCAGGGGTTTTTGAAATAGTTTTATCCCAAAGATCTACTAAACTAGAATGGAAATAATTGAAAGTCAGAAAATAAAAAATACATAAGTCTAGGAATCCATAATCTAGCCCTATGTTGTTTCCATGTCTTGTGTCATCAACTTTGAAGGATAGGTTTTAAATAGTTTTAGTAGATAGGCTATAGGTGTTATGATCACTAACACCCTAGTTCCTCTATTCTCGATAAATAGGGCAATCACTCTTTAAATACTTCTCTTACTCCATTGTACTGCTTTCAATTTTTAGCAAGTGAGCAACATTAATAGCTCTCTGGGAGCACCTACCCCTAGATATCCTTGGGCAAGCCACTATCAAGATTTACCCTTTTTCTCGATGTTACTAAGCTAAAACAATGAGCGCGTCAAGTTTTTTGCTCTAAGTGATTGCCATTTATCTACCTGATTGATTGGTATCACAAACTCAACTTGATTGATAGTAGGTCAATGGGTTTCCTCCTATAGATTCTCAATGAATATACAAACTCCAAACTACTATTGAAACATCGTTAAAAACAACAACATAAAAATAAAGAACCGAATCAAAACACTATTATGAGAAAATCTCAACAATACATAGAAAATAACCTACTAATGGCTAGAGAGCTTTATCCCCAACTTAAGTATTATACGAACCTAGTAGGACATGGCTACTCTACATTTCTCTACTCCTAAATAACTCTGAATACAATGTCCCTTTATTTATAGAGGTGCCTCCTTTATTTGGGTGTGCTTGGTTACATGAATAGCAACTCTTGGGAATAATAACCTTCTAAAAAGTCTCAAAGCTACTATTCTACAAAGTTGGCACCATTGATGTTGCCGCCATTATGTGGGAACAACGTCAGATGGCAGCATGAAAATATATAAAACGTATTGTGCAATAAGTTGGTCTGAAGTTTCTAACTCTAAACTTGGCGGAGACGCCAACTCTTGTAGAGTTCAAGCCATTGGTTGAATTCTGGCGCCGTCGGTTGTTTTGCCATGATGTTATGCTTGGCATCATGGGTCTTCACTAGCGCTGTTTGTCCGTTCCAAGGGTCTCAAGCGTACTGGTTTTTGACCTATCTTTGATTTCTTTCCAGGATTTTTCTAATTCACGCACAAATACTCAAATACCCTGTAAATCTACAAGGTGAATATATAAAGCCATAAAACACGACTTGGGACTTGTTTTATATAGAAAAATACCTGTGAAAAGTGCATAAATGATCGCTTATCATTTTCCAATTCAGTTTAGGGATTGGTTTACTTGATATATTACCAAGAATGGATAAGCTATAAAGTAATATACCTTGTATCTTTCAAGGTTAAGAGAACAATTTGTAAAATTTTAACCTTAGTAAGATTATACTTTAGAACTGTAATTTTTCATGAGTTATAAATCATGAAAGGAAAAAACTATTACTCAAGATTTCATGGTTTAGGCTTGTTGTATCACACTTATAGAGCGAAGACATGAATGCAAGCTTGATGAAACATCTGTGGTTTGGGGAATTTTAAGAAATTGTTCTTATTTAATTTTTTTGAATCCACCACAACTAAGAATTATTTCTTCAAGGAATTGATTTACAAAAAAAAAATTGACATTAAAAGAGTTGTATGATATGAGAACTTGGTTTGAGTAACTAAACAAGAAAGAATTTATCCATTCAAGTATAATGTTCAAAGGAATATTCAAGAAAACTATGATTCTTTCATAAAGAATGCATAAACTCTTCCGTTATACATTTGATTATAGTTGGATAAATAGAGCAACTATCAGAAATGAATGTAAAAAACCCCAAGAACAATAAGTAATTTAGTTGAAGGAAGCCAATTATTGCTCAAGGATTAACTTGAGACCTGACTATCCTTAATTGAAGATTAGGGTTGAGGATATTCTAAAAAATGGTTTTAGCATTTGCTTTACCTACTTAGAGATTTATAGTGATGCTTTAGAGATCACTGATGCAAAGCCCAAATGATCAATTGTTTATGTAATTTAAATCCTAACCTACTAGTACACTATCATAAATATCAATAATATTAAAACCTATTTGATAGCTCAGAAATAACATTTGTACGATCTCACGCAGATGTTATAAACTTTGATGAATAAACTTGTGTTCAAGTTTATAAGTATTATTTTGAGCTATTGGTAAATTTCTTGGAAATATGATGAAAGTTAGCTGACTATTGTTAAATTTAACAAAAGTTTAGACAAATTATAATTGGCCTACATACATCACAGTCTCATGAAATATGTGAATTTCTGAGACTAACTGAGTATTACAAATGAATTACTCAAGAGTTTTCCTATAACGTCATCATGTTGTTTACTCAACTCGCTCAAGAAGAGGTGGTGTTGAGTAGTTAAGGAAATGTAAGATTGTCTTCAAAGGTTAAAGTATAATTGATTACAATATCTATTATGAATTTATTTGAATTGGTAAAGAAACTATTTCTTTTATTGATGTTTCTCGTTCAGATTTAAATTGTATTTTGACAAAAGAAAAAAAATTTGTAACTTATGGTTTTAGGTGATTCAAGTTTGTTGAAAATAACTAGTTAGTTCACAATGAGCGAATAGCCACAATGTTGGTTTGGGGACTTGAAGACAATATTTATATAGTGGAAAGTTACAAAAATGTTAGACTATGAGAGCCAAACTCGTTGCAAACCCAGATTGAAAAGTGAACGAGGCAAGGTATAGAGACTATGAATAATTCATTTAGTTGTTTGAGCGTGAAATTGAAAAGGTTCTAACCAGATTAGGTGAAAAGAGTTTAACTAAAAAATAATTTTACCTTTTTCCCTAATGTTGTTGTTTTGTCTTAACCATTCACTATTTACTTAATTTAAAATTCTTTAAGGAATGTAAATTCACTATGAAAGATCACCGAGCAAGGTAATTATTGTTACAACACCTTAAATAGAGAAAGAATAGGAAAAACAACTACTAGTACTAAGAGAGCTTCTTAGTAATGTCTCAAAGTATCGAGAATTGTGATGATGATTGATGAAAGTCATGCAGACACATCATCAATTGAGTTAACTAGTTCAGTAGTAGTAAATTAGTTCTTTTGTGCTCAGATTGGAGCTGAGCCAAGTATGTTGTTACCTATGTGATAGATGGCTAAGAAGCTTAATTGGAACTACTTAATACATTATGATTTCACTATTAATGGCTAGTATCAAAATAAACTACATGAGGAAATTATGTTGTACACTGCAGATTCTGAAATGGAATTCTAATTCAAGAAGAGTTTTAGACAAGAATTCCTTCGATAATCTCATGAATCTCTTTATATGGTGAATAGATGCAATTCCATACTGTATTAAAGTATACGATGAGATTATGGATTGTCAGGGATGAGAAATTGTGTTAGTGAATTCATATTTGCGATTGATTTAATGAATAAAGACCTAACTTTGAGAACCTAGAGGGTTATGTAATTTCTTGTCTATACCTAATGGAATTTGATGCACCTAATTGTTGTTTATATAGTGGAAGTAATTACAAATTAGTGTTAGCAAAATAGGGTGTAATTTGTAGTTCATACATTGACCAAATCTTCGAATTCTTGTCAATGTGGATATTTTAATCTCTTGTCAATGTGTAATTAGTAATTCTAGCATTCATTTTCCTTGAATTGAGATCCTAAAGTAGCTTCCAGTTTATAAAAGAGGTTTTTGGGACAGCTGGAAATTACTCTCAATCTCAGTACAATACATTTTCCTCAGTTTGATGGAAAACATAAGCGGCTAATCTTGGTTGTAAAGAATATATATATTTTGGAGGTATGTCTTGAAATGTATGATTACTTAAAGAATTAGTTCCTCTATGTGAGTTCTTTGATGATAATAGTAATATCTTAGATTACCAAGTAGTAGTGTTCAAATCTCTGTAGGCTCAATCTGATCATACAGTGAATAATTGGATAAAGATAGGAGATAGAATTATTTACATGGAATTGAAATGGTTTAGAACTACATAGAGAGGTATAACAGACTAGGTAATATATAACTACAACATGAATTAAATAAGAGTGGTGAGGAGACAAGCATAATAGATTGCTAGAGAGCTCAAAACAAAATTTTACAGTGCTTTTGAATATCGCATCTACAAAAACGGCTTGATAAAATTGGATTAATAAGGAAATTGATTCTGAAGTATATCGAGTTATTAAAAGAACAACTTTTTTAAATCTTTGATGTATATGTTGTTTATAAACATAATTTTAATTTCAAGGATGTAATTTCTTAAATTAAAGAGAATATGATGACCTGGTACATTAATTAAGTGATTAAAATTAATCAAAATCCTAATTAACCCAAGTTAGGCACTGGGTTAAGCTTGGCTTGTAACAATTAGCGTGTGGGTGTAATGTGTGATTGTAGTGTGTTTGTTAGGCGTGACAAATTATTAAATGGATTATATGCTATTAATGGAAATTAATGTAAAGCCTAAGTGAGAAAATAAATAAATAAATAAATAAATTTTTGGTGCGCCTAATGACATGTAGGAATCATGAGTTTCTCGCATGGGACGTAGAAGTAGTGTTCATGCCTGAGTGTGCTCGTTGGCGCACATGGTAAATTGATTGGTGCCAAAATTATTTGGTGTTAATATATATAATATAAAACCTATGATTTATAACAAATTAATGGGATCATTGATTGATGTCGAGATGTGTGCGAGTGTACTGATTTGTGTCACTTTAGTAACTGGTGTCACTTAAGTTTCATTTCCATCATATCAACCTCAATATCGAAAGATGCAAATCTCGAGGAAATTAATTTATATATAAACAAAAACTTAATCCTTATCTCACTAAATCATCAAGGAAATGAGGGAGTTGGAGAGGGTTTGAGTAGAAATAGCCGCAGTGGTTAAAAAGGTGGATTATATCATCCTAGCTGAATAGGAAAGGGTCAAACAATCGAATTGAGTATTGATTTGGTAAGTTTTTATTAAGTCTTCACTTTTGGTTATTAAAGTTTATCGATGAATTAAACATGATCTCATTCAATTGTTGTTAATTGTTGCTACTGTAGTTATGGTGAGTGTATGACCTCACTTGAGGCCCCTCGCGATGAGTTAGGGAGGTTTTATAAGGATTTGGTAATCGAATAGGGGCTGCTGCCCGGTTATGTTATCAAGTCACTCGATGGTGGAGTGGTCATTGCTGCAAGTATAATGACTTCATTGTAGTAATAGTGTAACCAACTTTTGTTTATTATAGATATCGTCCTCAGGGAAAGGTGTATGCACACAGTATGTACCAAGACAAAAATTACTAAATTGCTAAGGAAATCTTTTTTAATTGATTTTTATAATTAAACTACTCTAATTTACTAAAATAATGTAAATTACTTTATATTTTATATTAAAAATATTTTAGTTCACAACTTCACCTAGGTAATAAAATACTATGCTTTTCAACTCATTTTATCATATTTATTATATGTGTGAAATGGCTAATTAGAATAGATAGATTTCCTTCAAATCCACTTCAACCCATTTTCGTGATGGGAAAAATTCTAATGTGCAAACTAGATCACCACCGATTGGTGTGAATAACGTAAGCTCCACATTGCTTTAGTGTTTCAAATCTTTAGATTTACAACCAATTAAGTTTACTACTCGTGCATCCCTAATCAATAACTATCTCTCAATATTGTACATTTTACTGTTTTACTGTTTGTATCAAGCTCGAAAGTTTTAATAGCCATGATAACTTCTAAAATCTAATATTAACAAATATGTGATCAAGATGTTCATAGCACTACGCTCAGAATCAATACAAATTCTAACTATTGCACTTTTTATTCACCATATTATATTCATGTTTATGACATATCATTCATACTATAGGATCCATTAATCCTTAAGATTAATGAACTACTCACATTTTATTGAAACAAACATGCTATTAGTGGTAATCATTGAAATCAGAGATATAAAAGAATAAATTCTACTAAATCAATGAAAAATACCTTAATCTTAATACTTGAGAATAAAGTAAACCTATGCTAACTATAGCTAATGGTGGTTGATCTATGGTAATTGGTGTGTTTACCACATTTTAATATTTATTTATACTTCTAAGAAACGTTTTAAAATGTTTAGAATCAATACTAGACAATTTAACATGAAATAGAAAATTTAACTTTCTATTTTCTTCAGTCTCGGCATTGTCTGTATGTGGCGCGGCGCTTTGTGTACAAACCTATAGCGCGGTGACAACTTCAATCACTTTGTGTATTTTTTCTTTTTTAGTTGTCACAGTGCTCTGCATGTCAATCCCTGGTGTCATCTCTTGTACTCCATGGTGCCATGACTGCGCCAACCATCATGCCTCTTTTTTCCTTTTCGCTTTACACTCCTACGCCATGCCTTCATCTCCCACACTGTGCACCATCCTTCCCATAGAGTCAAGCTCCATTTTATGTATTTAAGCTCCGTTTTTTCGTGAATTCACCTATTTTCCTCCTTTATGCTTTATGTACTAAGTATCCTAACTAGTCGTATCAATCTAGTTTATATTCATTTACATCATTCACGGAATATGCTTTAATTCAACTAAGTTCAAGTTAATAATCAACTCAAGAGTTCTTCTTTGCGAAAATTTACATTTCGTAATATGATGCTTTAACAAAACATACAACTCCCTTTCAAAGCACCAAAGTAGATCACAACCATAACCAACACTACTTACAAGTTAATTTCATGTCGACACTCAAGTAACATATGTACAATCTCAAGATTTTTCATAAAACTCAGGAATTGATAAATAAACATAGATCAAACTAATTTTTTTGTAGACTTTAGCACTTTAAGAGTCTATCGGACTTAACACAGTTAGAAAAACAACTTAACTCAATAAAGGTACTAGTACTTGAGTTAAATCTTTTATTTGAAGTCTTTTATTCTAACTTCCACCTTTATTTCTTAATTTATATATCTTTTTTTCTTCTCATACCTTTTAATTGCATGGTCCTTGCCTCTTTTCCTATAGATTCCATTTTTTCCTCATTTTTTTCAACCATCAAGTTCTAGATCCATTTTGGTAGAACGTGCGAGACTTTCTATTTTTCTCTATTTTAAAAACTCTTATTAGAGCTTTTAACTTTCAATTTATCAAACAAGTTAACTCTAACTTTTTCAAACAACATTGCCTATTTCTTCCCCTCTTTGCACTAAGTCTTCATTTGCTTTTTACTATTAAGCAAGATTCATACTTATTGTAAAAAATTTAAAGATGTAACTTTTTCCAGAAGACGTGTTCTAGTATTCTCTTCGCTTTTGTTTCAAGTTCATAGTCGTCCCTAACTCTAGGTTTCTAATCATGAATTTATAGCGTTGTTGCTATATTTCATATTTCCTTAAAAAATATAAAAACACTCTCTTAAGTTTCATATAAACAAGACTCTTGTATTCTACTCATCCTCAATTAAAGGCACGAGATTTGTGAATAAATTACTTATTCATTACATATTACTATATATAACCTAATCTATACTACCTAAACATATGCCAATAGCAAATAAATGAAAAAATAATACACTACTAAGTTTTCCTCTTTAACTGCTTCAAAAATAAGATTTTAACGAACATACATGTAGTGTTTATCCTTATTTCAACCTTTTTTACCACTTCCTACAGCATAGTGTTGATGCCTCCAAACTTAAAACAAACCTTGTCTTAAAGTTTAAAAATAAGCCTGAAACATAAAAATAATAAACCCAAACATACAATAACACAAGATATAGTAAACTAAACATAAAAGTTAAACAACTAAATAAGTAACAAAAATATCCAAAATATAAAGATTATCAGTATCAATGTATCATTTATCTCCCAAGGTCTAAAAAAATCCTAAGACTTTGACATCAGGATTGTATATCATCTCCAACTCCAACATAGGATGGTGTCAAAGAATGTTCCAACCTTATGCTCTGCACCACATCCAAATGAAACACGTGGTTCGATACAGCTGGAAGACCTATCAATCAGTCCATTCATCGTTTCTCTCATAACTAGCTACGTCCCTCTGATGATCTGCAAACAACCTGATGTTCCACTATCCATTCAAAAGTTTTTGCTCATATCTCCTCAAGGCTTTGTGATAATGAGCCCTATCCATTTCGTACTATCTCCTCATATCACCAATCCACAGCCTCTGTAGCCATGGTGTCAAGTTCTATGGTGGTGGTACTAGTGGCTGTGGTGGAGGAGGTGGTGGAAAAACTTCAGGGCCATCTAAGTCGTGCTCTCCTATAAGTGGGTCTACAAACTCGTAGCTCTTAGAAAATCCCTACCAGTGATCCTACTCCTCTCCATAACCTTCATCTTATAGTTCCTGGGCTAAGTCGGCTACTACTGCTGCTGCGTGATCGTCTCACTGCTTGACTAACAACTTGGCCTCAAGTTTATTGCCCTTAGCTCTCTCCTTCTTATCCTTGAAGTCTTGGTAACCAGTTGGTGATTTCAATGTAAGCATAAACTCCTCATCCATGGTTGGTTGGGCCTCAATATCAAATTCTTCATACTGAAGCATTCACACTCTAGCCTTCAAGCACAATTGAGTGATCAAGATTGAAACAACAATTTGTTATCTCTTTTTAACATGATTGACTCTTTTAGATTTTTTTAAATGATCTCACCGATGTTTATTTCCTCGTTCTATATAATCTCAAATAAACAATCGACCTTTGGCTTGTTAATTTAGCTTTACTGAGAGGTCGAGTATAATAAAGACCCAGGAAATAGTTGCTACACTTTGTAGACTTTCCTAACGCTCCCATTCTTAATGTGCTTCAGCACATTCTAAGTTCAAATTGCCCATCCTTGTAGTCTTCATCTCCAATTTTGTAGACTTTCATTACCCTCTATTCCGCTCTAACCATACTCAAGTGCTCTAACCCATATATGCTATAAACTTTAAACACATTAATGGGAACAAACACCCCTCTCACCTTCACTGGATTACTTTTTCTAGTAAACTAAGCATTGGCGTAAAATTTGTACATAATCTCACTCACTCCTTTAACTTTTTTCCCCTATAGTCTTGAGTGAATTGTTCCCAACCTTGTTCACTAATTATGTTGTTTACTCTTTTATCATACTTGGTCGGCAAATTAACACCTCCCTCGCAAAATGAACTCCCTATGCTTAATAACCTCATCTCTATCCTTATTCTTTCTTCCAAAAAATATCTGAATTAAATGGCCTGGGTTCCTCCTCATTGGGTCTTTAAAGGATGATGCTTCATAGTCATTTTCTCTCTCTTTGCTCATTTGACTTGCTTGCCACCTTGTTCTTGGCATTTTTCTCAAAATTCAAACAACTTAACAATAATGCAATACTGGTATTGAAGTCACCTAAAATTTAAATTTTATGTCATAAGGATCATTCGCATGCCAAATAATGCAAAAAAAACTTACTAGGTCTCCATAATGCACATTGATGCCCAACATACAAATTGAAAACCCTATACAACAACCTCGTATCCACTATTCATGCAATTTCTTAAAAATTTCTTAAAAATTCAAACCATAACTAATGAAATTGTAAATTTACCTCAATGTCGGACTATTATCTAGTGTACAACAATCCTCTAAGCCTTTATCAATCTAAGCCCTCTCACTTTGCTCACAAGCTAAAACCTTACTGATCATTTGTATCAAATCCCTAAATTAGAGCCCTAGCTCTCCAATTTGTACAATTCCACAATGCACTCTCTCCTCTCATTATAAATTCTATTTTCTCACATAGAAATAATCAATCATATGTTATAGAGGGATGTATGCTTGGTTGGTGATGACCGAAATTGGTTTCAATTGTGCATGACATGGTGAAATGATGTTTAAACTCCTTACAATGAGGACGTCACTGTGACAACGTGGAGCTATCCGTGAACGTTTTTATGCATTTGTTTGGCACCCTATTGGCTCTATGCCCTGTACTCCATGGCGCCGTGTGTTAACGCATAAGACATTGACCTGTTTGTCTGCATTTTTTGCATTTATTCTTCATTAATTCCTCTTTGGTGCTTTCGTGACTTTGTGTATAACAACACAAGATGTCGTGACCACATGAAATCCATGTATATATAAGATTTTGTATAAACATATGATTTTCCCATGTACATCACTTTCGCCGTTTTAACTCTTTTTGCGCTCTTTATCGAGTTTATCGAGACTTTTCCATTCCAAAGAATTGTTACACGAAAAATTGTCTTACCTACACATATAGCAAAAAATTTCAAAAGTTGGAACTAAAATATTTGAATTTTTCTTAACTAAACTAAATAACTACTTGACTAAATAAATTACTAACTGCCTGAAATTTAAAAACTTAATAGTCAAAAACCCCAAGGCTTCCTCCCAGTAGCACTTAGTTTAAAATCATTAGCCTAATGCCTTTTCTGCTTGTTTAGTCTGAATCTAAATCGAGATACTCCACTTGTAAATCGAAGATAATTATATCATTCTCAATTAGGTTTACTTCTTGCCTATCAACAGAGACTATCTTCTCGGCATCATTACCCTCCGCGATACTCATTACGATTTTTTTCTTCCTTATGTACAAGTTTGGATTGATAGTGTTCAAGAATGGCCGCCCACGTATCATAGACACATCGTCATCCATGTTTTCATCCATAACCTCAAAATTCATCGTCATCCATGTTTTGATCCATAACCTCAAAACCCACGATGAATATGAATCTACCCACTTTCATATGCACATTCAAGACTTTCTCGATAGTTGGTACCAACTTGCCATCAACTACTTGCAAATTTGTTCTATCGAGAAAATTAATCTTCAAATCAGCGTGCAACATGTCCATTATTGGCATGACATTATTTGAGGCTTCCGTATCAAATAAGACATTTCTAAACTGTATCACATATGACATTGACAATTAATCTCCAAATCAACGTGCAATATGTCCATTATTGCCCATCAATGCTTATTGGTATGCATATGTCATTAGGATATCCCATCTTAATTGGTTGAAGTCTCGATAAGAACTTGTAACTTGGTTCCAGTTTCCTTGGAACCACCTTAATACTATTTCCTTTTGGTGCTTGTTGAGAAGGTCCTTAATCTTTTTGCTTAGCTATACATTTCTTCTTCCCCTTCTTGTGATTTTTCAAGGCATTGATTCTTTGGTGCTTAAATCCTTCAAGTTCATCTTGCCTTACTGCCATTCCATTCTCGTACATCACTTCATGATTCCTCAAACCAAAGTGTTAACTTTTTATGGCTTGTACATCACACGCTCTTGTCTTGGCTCATTCCTTGTCGTAGTGCTCATCATGCGAATATCACTAATGTTCTCCTAGGGTTTTGTGATAATGTTACTCAGAAACTATCGTTCCTTCCTTGAAACTAATGTAATGGCTAACTAACCAATCGATCTTTCCAAGTCCTTAATGGATCGTGATCTCTTATCATTCATTCTTTTCATAGCGTGCTTACATTTTCCATCTTTTGTTATGCTTCTCATGGCGTTGGTGTGCAGGAGTTTCTCGATTAACTTCAATGAAGTCATCTTTTCGCTAAACCCTAGCTTACCTTGTTGTACTTTTTATCGAAGCCTAGAGGTAACTTCACCGCAATATTAAGATTTCCATAGGAAAAGTTGGGGTTGTTGTTATAGTATCCTTAATAAAAGCTTTAAGGACCCATTCCTCTTGGCTTAAAGTTGTTTTCATACCTCTGGTTGTTCATGAAGTTGATGTCCTCATATTCTATTCCTTGTTGCATGTCCATTTAATTAACCGCCTTGGCTTAATGATTAATGGATTGCTATATAGCATTCCTATTAGAAGCTTTGCCATTTGATTGCTTAGGTTGGATAGTTATGTCGTGGTCGTAGCTTGTAAATCAATCTCATTTCCGCCTGCTTGTTTCCTTACTGTGGAACAACTATCAACTGTAGAGTTATGAGAAATAAGATCTAGTATATGTAATGCTCCATCCTTATCCTTGGTTAGTAGAGAACCAATTGATGCGGTATCTACTAATGTTCTTGTGCTGTGGTTCATCCCATAGTAGAAAATTTGGAGTGGTGCCCACTTCATGTATCTATGTCGTGGACATCTCCTCAGTATCTCCTTGAGACTTTCACAAGCCTCGCTAAGAGACTTAGAATATTCCAGCTTTAAATGGCTCGTTTCTTGTTTCTTTTCACTGACTTTCACAAGGGGAAATAACTAGAATTTTGCACTATGAGGTCATACTTCATGCATTCAATCTTAGAAATCAAAATTTGAATTTTCCACTCAATAAGAATGTGAAAAGTCTCATCCTAATCATCTCATTGGTAACTTCGGTAGTGTGGATGATGTCGCACTTCTCTAAGAAATAATCGACATGTACAACTAGATCTTCATTCGCTAGCCTGTTGAACAAGCTATTTTGCGCTATGTTAATTAAAGATGGTCTTAGTTCAAACTCGGTGCTATTGGCTGGAAGCCTCATCATTTCATTAAAAGTCGCTTAAACTTTTAGTTTGAAATGTCACGAAGGTGTCTACGTCCTCGCATTCTATCACGTACTACCAGATCTTCTTTGGGTTAGTTATTCCCTCGGCCCTATTGTTGGTTTCTTACTTGATCATCGGCTATCTTGATTCCTTTATTGGTTCAGTCAATCTTAGGGACATAAGGTACTAAGCTTTTCTCTCTTTTGCTACATATGCAATCATTTTCATTGAAAAGAAAACACAAAAGTTCAAGTACAGATCGTGAAACTTGAAATTTAAATCTTTTATTTTTTTATTTAGGTTTTTATTAACTTGAAAGTAAATTAATTAAACTAAAACTTAGCAACTTTTCAAACTATGTCTAAGTGACTGCCTATCCCCAGCAATGGCGCAAAAAACTTGATCATGGCCGTAAGTATAACGACTCAATTGTAGTAATAATGTAACCTACTTACGTTGATTATTGATATAATCCTAAAAAAGGTGTATGAACTGAGTTTGAACCTAGTCAAAATTACTTAATTGCAAAGGAAATCCTTTTTAAATGGCTTTTATCACGAAACTACTCTAATCTGACAAAAAAAATGTAAATGACTTTAACACTTATATTAAGAATATCTTAGTTCACAACTTCACCTAGGTAATGAAATACTATGCTTTTCAACTCACTTTAATATTTTTATTATGTGGGTGCAATGACTAATTAGAATAGACAAATTTCCTTCAAATCCACATCAACCCACTATAGTGACATAAAATATTCTAATGTGCAATCTAGAACTCTACAGTTCGGTGTGAATAATGTGAGCTCCACATTGCTTTAATGCTTCAAACCTTTAGATTCATAACCAATTAATTTTCCTATCAGTGTCTCCCTAATCAACAACTATCTCTTAATGTTGTGTATTTTATGGTTGTACCATCTATATTCGGCTTCAAAGCTTCAATGGTAATGATAACTTCTAAAAGCTAATATCAACAAACATGTGATAAAGATGTTCGTAGCATTATGCTCATAATCAATATAAATTCTAGCCACTGCACTTTTTATTCATTATAATATATTCATGTTTATAGCAAAGCATTCATACCATATGATCCATTGATCTTTAAGATTAATGAACTACTCACACTTCATTAAAACAAACATGCACATAGTGATATTAATTGAAATAAAATATATACAAGAATAAATTCTATTAAATCAATAAAAATACTAAAATCACCACACACTAGTCTTCAATGTCTTCTCTTACAAAAATCTTCGTAATATTTAAGAATAAAGTAAACCTATGCTAAGTATTACAAATGGTGGCTAATCCATGGTAATTGGCGTGTTTACCACATTTTAATATCTATTTATACTTCTAAGAAACATTTTAAAACAATTAGAAACCTTGCTAGACAATTTACACAACATATAACTCCAACTTTCTATTTTCTTCAGTCTCTCCACTGTTTGTAAGTGGTTTAACAATTTGTATACAAACCCAGGGCAATGTGACAACGTCAATCACTTTGTGCGCATTTTTTCCTCTTTCACTAGTCTTGGCGCTTTGCATGTCTATCTCGAGCGTATCCCCTATTATCCATGGCACTACCTCTACACTGGCCATCCAACCTCGTTTTTCCTCTTTGCTTTACTCTCCCACGTCGTGCCTTCATCTCCCACCCTGTGCACCATCTTTCCCGTGGTGTCAAACTCAATTTTATATATTTAAGCTCTGTTTCTTTTGAATTGACCCATTTACTTAGTTTATGCCTTGTGTACCAGAAAATACATAAATATTATCAATTAGAGCTCATTTTAGGATATTTATACTAAATACACTACTAAAATAATACTATATATAAGTTTAAATAATTATTTATCATGAAACGCACCCCCTATTACTGGGAAGCATGCTCCCTTCATGAAGGTTAGTAAACCAAGAAGGTGGAGCGCTCTAACCCTAGAAAATAATAAAATGCTTAATTTTCTCATGGATTTTTATGAGGGTTTAGGTACTAGTTTAGGGTTCCTAAACATAAGGTATTGGACATGAATTGATGGCAACATGTATATTTTAGGTTCTTGGTCGACGAAAGAAAGTTTGGAGAATCCCAAGAGTTGACTATGTCCGGACAAAGTTAAAAAAACTAGAAGCAAGGTAAGTGGGACTCATCTATTTTATCAATTGCGCTACGTGAAGTAGTATAATTAGTTCATTTAGTTTATGAACTGGGAAATGGGAGTGATGTACTGTGACGAGTATGAAATGCAATTTATAACTAAAAAGTGAGATGGAATAAGATTAACCGAATATGAAGTAACTAAGAGGTCGCTAAGGAAGAGCCTTACCATCTAACTTTCAAATTTTATGGATTCATTTTTCATCGATAACCATCTTGAGAGTTTGAAGACTCAACTAATCTTGAATACACCGATGAAACCACACATTGGCTAATGGGCGAATTTCATTAGTGGTATTCTTGAATAAATGAGAGATGGCTCTTGTAACAATGAAATGAAAAATGAAGTCACGCATAGAGTTGCTATTGACTATATAACTTTTGTCTATTTATATATTGTTTATATTGATTCTATTATCTTGTTAGATATGAGATTGAATCATATTTTATGCATTGATTCATTGATTATTAGTAGGCAATTAATATAGAGTTTGAGAGTCACATACTAAGCAAGTTGGAGCTCTCCTCCTAAATTAACATTTCAGTTTAATGCTAGATGGTTCAACACAGGAATAGAGAAGATTATGAGTTTATAGTTTTCTCTACTATGTATTGATCTATCCCTCAAAGTTTATAGATTGTATTAGATTATTGTCGGTAATGAATAGGGTTGGGATATAGTTTTACTACCGAGGTTTATTTCTTTTTTGTATATATTGTAGCTATCGAAATTGATTTAAATTCCCGTTGCATATATGTTGTTAATTATTCTATTATCAAGATATAAACCTTTTGTTTATCATGTATTAGTGAGAGGCTCCTGGCTCTATTTAAGTTTGGCTAGTGTATTGGGGCTTAATTAGGGTTTAGGTTGGATGTCACACTAATTGGGATAAAGGATGTTGCACTCTACACCATGGGTCTTGGTGAGAGGCGATAAAAAACTTTTCAAAAGTGTCAGTGGAAGCTGGTTAAAACTTCTTTAAAGCTCATGGCCTTTTATGGTTGAAACCTACGGCGACACTTCATCACTTCAAGGGTGTTGATGAGACTAGATTAGCCTTATTCAATAAAAAAGCACTCTTACGACACTTCCAATCTAGTAAAAGTGCTTTAGATAGCCAAAAACTTAAAAATGGAGAGGATTAAGGGGTGATGGGGTAAGCAAGAGTATTTTGGGTTTTCATAAATAAGTGGGGTCCATTTAGTCATTAAAACTAAAAAAGGGTACACTTCACTAATAGTGTGTTAAACAAAAACTGAGGTCCTTTCTGCTGCTCTCTTAATTTAATACAAGTTTTCTAAAATCATTATATACAGTTTTGTTTTATTAATTACTATTCATGAGTAATCGTTGGGTACTTATTGACACGTTTCGAGTGTGTATAATAATTTTATCGTATATCCTTATTATTTGTAGTGGTGATAAGTGGGATCGCCTCTATAGGGATTTGTCGAACTTCTCCAGGAAAAAAATCTTTTAATGGTTTTTATTATTTTTACTTTACTTTAATTAATTGAATTAATAAGGGAATTAAAAGTCACTAATCCAATCTATAATATATCATAACTAACCAAACTAACTAAAACAAACTTAACTATCACAATTAAAAATCACAAATATTCAAACAAATTCAATTCAATAATAAATTATATCCAAACAAACATCAAGAACAATGAAATATCAATTTGTTTTGCATCTAAGCATGTTACTTCAATCGTATAGTTATGAGCATACTTTATAAAGTAATATAGATCATTAAACTCTAATTATAAGTAAGTAAACATCCTTTAGTTAGCCATTAGTTCTCCTTATACCGGTGAAAAAGCTACGTTCTAATTTTATTGATAACCATTTAGAATATAGAAATACATTAGCTTCATGCAATAAAATTGCATTACACTTTGTAAAAACTTTCGAACTACTAAATCGAACACCTTCGAAAAGCTACTTCAACATTAGATTTAGATCTCAAATTCACCTGGAACATATAAATAGTAACACCTTTCAAACAATCCTAGTTACTATTTTAAACTAAATAGTGAATCAAAATATCATAATGCACATTCTAGAATTTGCATGCAATACAAAGTTCATGATTAAAATAAGTAGATAATAACCTATTAAATCAGTGAATCAAAGAATACGGTAGATTTGAAGCATTAAGCATATAATCATTTCATCATAACTATATTGCAAAATAGATCTAGTTCACATTCTCCAAAAGCAATGAACAACAAAGCAATAAACTAAAACAATAAACAATGGCTCTTAGAGCAATCAAATATTGGTCTAAGTACTCAAGACCAAATGATTTCATAGCCCTAGGGTTGTATTTATAGTACTATAGGCAGTCAAAATCCCAAACTAACTAAAACGTGTCATGGTTATCTAAAATTCTCAAAATCTGACCTAATGATTTCTCCCATCGATATAGGTTTAAGTTGAATTGTTGGGAGAATCCTCGGAAAATTGGTCTCAATATGCATCAATCTAAGTGGTAATTCTTGTTTGTTTAGGAAGCGGCCAGGAATCACTAGCTATGAAATCCAATTTCTTCTTTCATTTGTTGATGATTCTTTGCATATTCTTTCCACTTGGTCAATTCCTTCATAGTCTTCCCTTTTTACTCCATTTCTTCATATACTCCATTTATTACCTGAAATAAAAAATAAGAGAAAATCGCGTGTAATATAGTCTTTTACATATGAAATCATCCTAAAATGCACTATAAAATGGGTCTAATTATTGACTTAACAAATAACCCCAAACTTTGCACTTTGTTGTCCCGAGCAAAGGACTACTCTCAATCATATTCTTTTTTCTTCCCTTGTTTTGATTTCACAATTATATACTTTTGTTCTTGAATAGAAATGATCTTTAAATAGAAACATATTACCCCCATTCAAACAAGAATAATGATAAAATAGGAATAGTTAAAGAACAAATTCTTTTATTTGATTACTCAACCTCTAATTATGAAATACACCCCAAAATTCATAGTTAAATTAATCACCAAGGTCAAGCTACTATATAAGTTTTCTCAATCTACACTGACAAGCATTAAACATTCGATAAATAATATAGAATCTCAAGATACAAATATCACTAAATTAATGTCATTTTCAAATAATGTATAAAATATAACCATAACCAAAGTCGATAAGGATTTTTATTCACCAATAATACTCATTTCATATTCATTTGTTGGAATAAAAAGATATAATTCACTTAACTTAGCTATAAGCACTCGAGCTAAATCTTTTATTTGAAGAGTTTTTCATAAACTTCCTTTAATTTCTGTATCTCTTTTTCTTTCTTTTTCAATTATATATTTATTTCCTTATTTATATTGTATTCCTACAGTTCCTTGTTTCATTTTCTTTTTAAATTCGCTATTTTTATAGGAATTATTCCACTCTTTTTTCCTAGCACTAGCTATAGTTTTTTCCTTTTAAAAACTCTTCTTAGCTTTTTACACTTTCCCTTTAGTCAAGGAACCATTCTTTCCAATTAAGTAAAGTTTATTCGCTATTTCCTATTTTTCCCTTTAATTATGGCGTAAACTTCATTTCATTATATATATACACATATAAAATACTTGATCAATAATCTTTTAATGACAAGATTCTTATAAATACTTCTTATTTATCTTGCTCTTTTGTGTCGATCTTGTACCCATTATAATTTCTAACACAAAACAATTAATCCTCTCTAAACTCCTCAAGTGTTTACACAATCTGAGTTATTTTAAATAGGGTATAACAATTCTTTTCCATCCTGAAATTTATATTTTCATAGATAATAATAATATATCATTTCCATTTAAATCTAAATTATATTCAAATATCATATTCCTAACTTAATAAAGTAAAATGAAAAATTTTACTGAATTGTGGAATTTTTGAAAAATTCACAATGTTCAGTGTTCAAATAGATTCTACCTGTCGTTTCTTCCATACTACGCATCTTCATACTTCACTTTACCTAATATTCATAAATTCATTCCAAACATTGTCCTCAAAGTTTAAAAAGAAAGTCGGGTTTCCAACAAAAAAAACCTCGTGAAGCATAAACGAATAAATTAAATAAAGAACATAAGAACCAATTTCATAACTAAGAAAACATGATAAATTGATAAATTCCAAAAATCATAGGATATAACTGAGATTATAAAACTATTGTATCAAATGTCTAAATACACCAAAGCAAATTTATCAAAGTAACATATGCCACATCATTCAAAATATATAATAAGACTACAAACAAAGACCTATCACAATAACTGTAACAACCCAAAATTTACTAACAGTAAATTAGTCCTAATCAGGGTTATTGACTTGTGATGTGAATCGAGAGCGAGTACACTATTCTAATAATCGGCGTGAGCACCAAAATATATATTACTTTTAAGTGATGGATGCCTAGTGTGATATATGTATGTACATTATACCCTGGAATATCTATTTAGTGTTGTATTTTGTATGTTTGGTGAGCGAGAGGAGACATGCCTCGAGATGTGTGCTAGCATGGGCCTGGGGTAAATTGTGATGTGTTAAGTCTTAATTTAGTTAATGAGATTTAAAATAGCTAATTTAATGTGCCTATTGTTGAAGGTATATAAATGTGGCCTAAGTTAAGAGAATAAAACACGAATCATTGATATGCCTTAGGATGCATGTTGTCAATATTACTATATAAGTTGGTTTATAAATGGGCATTAACATGACTATGCTAGTGGATTGTAGAACCAATTTATAAGCCATTATATTGTCCTAGGGATGCTTTGTAAACAAGATCAATGGTCACAAATAAACGTCATTGCTATATAAATAGAGTTAGTGAAGATTTCATGCAAAACCAATTCATTTTAATTCAAAGAAAGGGAGAGAGAGGCTTGGAGAGAAAAATCAACAACTTGCTGAAGAAAGTATGTTAATTGGGAAGAGTTTGATCGAATTAAGAAAGCTTCACAACTAGGTAATCTACAACTACATTTTGTTAAATTCAGAATCGCATGTTTTGTTTCAGTTCTGGTTTTTCAGCAACTTTTGGTAGATATGTAATTTTGTTACAAAAATCTAATATCATATTTGGATTCCTTTAAAATTCCACTAATTATGCAATAAATAAGTTCTAGATTTGGATTTGTTTTCATTTAGTTATGAATTTTTAAAATTCATGAAGTTATAAAACAAAACTGGGAATTGTGTATGTTATTATAATGAACCAGCCTCATTAATTTGATCATAACTTGCTCATTTTAAATTGAAATGAACCCATTCTAGTGGCAATTGAAAGCTATCTAAAGGGGGACCAACTTTTGCATGATGAAAGATTATGAAATTTGAATTTTTCATGTCTAAAAACCTTCTACAAATTTTGTGATGAGTCTAGAATTTCTAGATTCACAGTTTTGCTAATGTCCTGCAGTTTTAAGCCTAACTCCCTCATTTTTTATTGGATTGAGCTCATCTTTTAGTATGATATTCTAAGATTGTTTTTTTAGGATTTAGTAAGAAAATGTCATGAGTTTTAAAGTTATGGTTTGGGAGAAGTAAAACTCACAATGTCACTGGTCGAAAACCATAACTGTTTGGAGTCATTGTAGTAAAACTTCCATATCTCCTTCGATTCTTATCGAAATTGTGCAAACCTTATAATTATGAAAAGCTAAGACGTAGCTCTAAAAACCCTCTTAATAATACAACACATAATTTGAAAATTTTTATAATTGAAACCAACTAATAAACTATTTGGATCTAAAAGTTCCCTTATTGTTAATGAGTTTTCCATTATCTGGATGCTTAACTCTCCATTCTTGAGTTACTTTATTTTCTTTTGAAGCGTCTTCAACTTGTTCTTTATTTGGAATCTCATAAGTAGTTTCCATTGTAATTGGATTAATTGCATAAATTCTAGCATAAAGGTTTTCATAATATTTTATGTCTAGAAATTCATCATCATCAATTTCATTATCAAATAATTCATCATTGGTGTCTTAATTTTGTTCGTTATTAATTTTGAATTTAGCAATCTTCTCTTCAAACTCCATAGACATTTTTCCATAAAAAATATCAAACATAGTTCTAGCCGTCTTTTGAAAAGGTCTACCTAATAATATAGGCAAATGATTAGGTCACATTAAATCTCCTATTTCCATTATATCAAAATTAGCTGGAAATATTAAGTCATGTACTTGTACAATGATGTCTTCTAATCATTCAAATGGTTTACTAATCATATTGTTTAATAACTAAGATTAATAAGTATATTAGTTATTGATCCTAGTTTCAATGATTCATAAAATCGAGTAACATAATATTGATTGATGCATTAAGATCAAACATAGCAAATTAGATAGAAGAATTTCCTATTGTGATGGGTATGATAAACATTATTGGGCCAGGACATTTCTAATGCATTTAATTCAAGGAAGAAATCTTTTGTCCTTAATTTTTATTAATTCATAATTTCTTAAATCGTTTAGATATGTGTTTTTTAGTTTTTTCCTCCCTAGCATTTGCTAATCGTTGTGAAACGGTAGAATTAGAATGTATATCTTCATTCGACTCATAAATATCATTTACTTGGTTTTAGTTAACTAATTCTAAGTTTTGTTGAGATTTCATTGGCCATCATTTACTCTTTTTCTTCTTTTTCTATTGTCTTAGGTATTTTAATTTTCTTTTTGGCTTCTTTTCTTACGTATGCGTTTCTTTTTCATTATCACAAAATGAAGCGTCAACTTGTGCTCGATTAGTAGTGTTTGTAGGTTAAATAAATACTTTAGTTTAATTACTTTACTTGTTAATTTGTAAGGTCATTTGATTTAATTGATTTTTCAACTAGTCAATAGACGTATCGATTTTAGTTTTATTTTTACAAATTAGTGTAGTGTTTTGATGACTTTAGGTCCTAAATTTATGTAATATCTGTTCTAAATTTGGGTTTGTAGGTTGAATAGTTTGTTAAAGTTATTACATTAGCATAGATTGTCTTGGTGCTATCGATCTATAAGTGGTTTAAATTTAATTTTGCGGACCGCAGCTAAGATTTGAATTTGGTTTTTTAGTTTAATAATTATTGTTATATTTATTTTTAGGAAGACCATAATATTGGTTCATAACCGCGTTGACTTCTTTAGTGTTATCTTCTTGTAAAGTTGGACACGCATCTGTAGGATGTGTAACTCCATTACGACATCTACAAGGTTTCACTTGATTTGATCAATATTTTAGTAGTAGTTTAAACATGCTAGATAATTCATCAACTTTTTCGTCAAATTAATTACCTATCTTATTATTAACATCATTAAGTTTCTTTTTTCTTTCTTCATATGTTGGTTTTTTCATCATATTTTTTAGATTGTTTGACCATCTAATTAATAGCTTTTTTTGATAGAGTTGGTGTAATATCGAATAATGATCCACCACATACGATATCTAATAATCTTTGTTCAAAATGAGATAGTCATTCATATAAGTATTCTAATAAAGCTTTTTGGGTGTCTCCATGTTGTGTGATAAGTTGGTATTTATAGGTTTTTAGTAGTTTATTTTAATGTATTTACTACGGAAAGTCTCTAAAATATATATTTATTTACATTTATTATTCATTTTTAGGTGAAACAAAGTGTGCGGTTGAATTCGAGGCAAAAAAATACTCACGATGAAGTATTTACATGTAGTGATCACATGCCATATGATTTGCCTCGAGTTACATGCTGCGCAATAGGTAGAATATAAGTGGTAGCCGACCAAATAATATAGAGGAGTGACACAGTTAAGTCACTTGAAACCAGCTCCTGTTGGATTGCCTCTAGATTTGCACATTGTGGGATCCCACATATTCGTAACAAAGCTGTGTGAGTTTCTCTCTCCTCTAGCTAGCCATGTGTCACTCTACTATTCGTTAGTAAGCAAAACAACTACCACCCGTCATCACCTCTATACGCCTCTATGTAATTCCAGTGTTCTCACTATTTAAGCACGTCACAAGCAGATTTACCAACCAATCTGTAAGCGCTATGTCAGCACCACAAGCAAAATAACCAATCAACGCACGACATGTGGCAGAACTCCAGTTTTCAAGCAAAACAATCCTAGATGTGACTCGGTCCACGTGCCACCCTACCAACCTAAAAATTAATTTCTCTCAACTCCTGGGACCAATTTTTATTAGTTTTATATATAAGGAACTTATGTATTATTATCAAGATCAACTTTTTTTATTTTTTAGAGGTAGTAGTCGCTAGGAACTCGATGACAATGTCCGGCTAATCCAATCCTTGCTTAGGTTGGAGGTGAAACAAGTCATGATTCTTGATTCATGGCATAACTTATGATATCTATGATATTTATTATTTAATTTAATTTAACTTCTCCTAATGAATATGGTTTAGATCTAGGGTATGTATATGGCCAGTGCATGCTTTTAGGTGGACAATTTATAGTTAATTGGATCAATTGTATCCGTAATTATACTCTTGGATAGATAAAGTGACGAGCACACACCCATTTTTTATAAGAACATTTCGGTTCTTAAGTGTGCAACAATTGAATCTAGGTTAAACCAAAAGCAGAAGTGATTCGGTTATCTAAGATTAGTAATCCCATAAATCCTTATTATTGCGGTTAGTGTATTAGATCCGATTAGCGGATGTCTAATGTTATGCATTAATCAGACAAGTATTTAGTGGCGGACGTCCTGGCTTTTGAGATTAGGGGAATTAAGAATTTCTGGTGGATGTCGATTTTTTATAGCTAATCTAGGAGAGTTTAAATTAGTAATTTTAAGGAAAGAGTGAGGAGCATAATATGGCATTGAATCTTGATTCTGATTTGTGGAACTGTTGACTTAGGTGTTTTCTTGAGACCATAAAAAATTATTTTCATTATTTTATTTATTTAGTTAATTTAGACTTATTAGTTAAATAATATTTATTTAAACCCCCGATCTTTTCTATTTATTGTTTTTATCCTTAGAAAGACTACCAATCTATGTGGCATCGACCCTTTGCCACAATTCTACAAAATAGTTGGTTTATGAACTTTACTTTATTGATGCGTTCAGTGCGCGTCATTGTGGAAAAAATAAAATAAATCTTTGAGATTTATCTCAAAATTCATTAAAATTCTCATTATTTTTCCTCTTCTTGATTGTGATTTGTCTTCTATAAATACTATTTTTTCTTGCAGTCATATATTAATCTAAGAAAGTTTCTAACATTTGAACCCATGTGGTGATTGTATCTTAAGGAAGAAAAAATAACCAATATTATGCTTGATCTTTTAACAAAAAAGAAAAAGCACGAAGTTTAACTTGTTCTACCATGCAATCTTTAAGTTTCATCCAATTGACTTTGCGTTGCTATTTCATTATAAATGTTTGTAGGTTTTCATTTTCCTTACTGTAGAAGTTAGGTTGAGCACTAATGAATCTAGATCTAAGTTCAAATTCAACAAACCCCTCAAGATAGGTAATGCACATCGATTCATAAGCAGTAATATTATGGTTAGCTTGCCTAAAGATAAGTTCTCTCTTATCGTTACTATTATTATTAAAGTAATTATTGGCTTTCATTGTGACAGTTTTGTGTTCTTTACATTATCGTTGTCTTAAATACCGATTAAAAGACCTATCTACCTTAAGATCAAAGATATGTAAGGATCTTGTGGAATTACCATGACGAAGTGGATAGACAATACAACATTTAAAACTCTTAAGAAATTATGTTTAAATCCTTGGCAACGACGCCAAAAATTGACATGTGTGAGCATGTACAATAAGTTTGCCGTATATCCTTATTATTTATAGTAGTAACAATTGGGATTGTATCCACAGGGATTTGTCAAACTGATCTAGAAAAAAGGTCTTTTAATGGTTTTAATTTAATTTAATTTAATTTAATTGATTTAATTAAAATGGAATTCGAAAATCACTAATCCATTTTATAGTATATTATAATTAACTAAATTAATTAAACGAACTTAACTATCACAATTCAAATTCACTAATATTCATATAAATTCAACTCAACAATAACTAAATGACTAAACAAAATCAGGAACAATGAAACATCAATCCATTATGCAGCCAAACATGGTAGTTCAATCATATAGTTATGAGCATACTTTATCAAGTATCATAGATCAATAAAATCTAATCATAAGTAGGTAAATATCTTTTAGCTAGCCATTAGTTCTCCTTATATCATTGGAAAAGTCACATTTTAATTTTATTGAGTTGACTCCTTTGAATACACAAAGGCATTAACTTCACGCAATAAAATCGTATTACACTTTATGAAACTCTGAACTACTAAATCTAACACTTTGAGAAAGCCCACTTCAATGTTAGATTTAGATCTCAAATTCACTTAAGACATCTAAATGGTAGCACCTTTCAAATAATCCAAGTTACTACTTTAAACTAGATAATGAATCTAAATATCAAAATACACATTATAGACTATGCATGCAATACAAAGTTCATGATTAAGTTCAATAGATAATAATCTATGAAATCAACGAATTAAAGAATACGATTGGTTTAAAACATTAAGCATATAATCATCTCATAATAACTACATCGCAAAATGGATCTTGTTCAAGTTGGACTTTGTTTAGATTGATAAAATATTCACTCATATTCTTAAATAACATTGAAATGATGTAAATAAAAGACATAGATAAACACCCCTAGAATAAATACATTAAATCTTCAAATCTTCCCAAAAAGTAGTGAGCAATAAAACAATAAATTCAAACAACAGACAATGGCTCCTAAAGTAATAACATATTGGTCTAAGTACTCATGGGCAAATGATTTCGTAGCCCTAAGGGTTTATTTATAGTATTATATGTAGTAAATATCGTAAACTAACTCAAACATCTCATAGTTATCTAACATTCTCGAAACTTGGCCTGAGGATTTCTCGGCGTTTAAGGTTTAAGTGGAATCGTTGGGAGAATAATTTGGAAATTGGTTTCGATTTCCATCGATCTGAGTGGTGATTCTTGTGTGTATAAGAATCGGTTAAGAATTTTTGGATATGAAATCTAGTTTTTCCATCACTTTATGATGATTTTTTACATACTTTTTCCACTTAATTAATTCTTTCATAATTCTCCCTTTTTACTATATTTCTTCATATATTCCATTTATAGCTTGAAATAAAAAAACGAGAGAATACCTTATATAATATAGTCTTTTAAATCTAAAATCATTCTAAAATGTACTATAAAACGTGTCTAATTATTGAATTATCAATAAAGTAACATTTTTAATTATATATGTTATAAATAAAAAAACATTCCCCCAAAGGGTGTGGTGCAGTGGTAAAGAAAATAATACTTTTAATCTAACTAAGACAAATGTCATAGTTTCGATTCTTGACAACTACATTATATTTCTTTTATTTCTCCTAGGTTATGGGGATTGGGTGCCCAACTAACTCGTATAAAATTTGTCGAACCAAAGTATGATGGGGACAAAAAAGGTCAAACACCCACATTTATAAATTTTTTTTTTGAAAAGAAACATATTTTTACTTAGGTACATTAAAATGAGATGCATTGAATAGGAGAGATTTGAATGCTTTGAAAACCTCACCATTAATTTCACTAAATCGAATAGAATAGAAGAGTTTATTCCATGTAGCCGATCCCAATCAATTTGGGACTAGGGCTATATTGTTCTTGTTGTTGTTTTTACTTGGGTACACATTTTACTCTAGATGTGTATACAATTTATACGTCTATTTTTGTATCCAACTAGTTATTTTCTTTGCAACTCAAATTTCTATTGAAAAGGGCTACAAGGAAAATTCGATACCCGTAATGTCATCTACTAATCAAAGCATCAAATACATAAAGAAAGTACCAATAAAGTGGGTAACTCACTAGTTTGAACAACCTACATGTCACTTCTTACGTTAGAGGTGATGAGACTCGCGTTTCGATAAAGACACATTGCGTTAAGTCCTATTGACTCTCGAAGTACTATAGTTTTCAAATAAAGGATTTAGCTCGAGTACGACTAGCAAATTGAGTTAAACCTCATTTCCAACTATGTTAAGTCCTATCGACTAGCCAATTAAGTTAAGTTTCCTTTCCAACTATGTTAAGTATTATAGACTCTCAGAGTACTAAAGTCCACTAAGAATGATTATGATCTATGCTTATTTTTGAATTACTAAGCTTAATGAGAAATCATGAGATTCCATACTAGCTACTTGGTTGTTGAAATGAAACAAACTTGTGAATAGTGATGACCTTTGATTGTGACCTACTTTGGCATTTAAAAAATGTAGTTATATGTGTATTTCGATGATGTGTGACTAGTCGATTTATCTTAGGGATCAATTTATCCTACTATATAAATGCCATGCTTTGAATATGATTAAAAATTGATTATAAAAGTGCAATGGTTAGAATTTGTGTTGATCATGAGTGAAACGCTTTAGACATTTTGATCACGTGTTTAATAAACTTAGGTTTTAGTAGTTATCATGGCAATTGAAGCTTTTAAGTTAGAAATAAATGGTACAATAGTAAAATACACAACATCGAGCGATACTTGTTGATTAGGGAGGCATGGATAGTAAACTTAGTTGGTTATGAATCCAAACATTTGGGACTTAAAGCAATGTGTACCTTACCTTATTCATATCGATAGGTGGACTTCTAGTTTGCAAATTAAAATCTTTTCTGTCATGATAGTGGGTCAAAATGGGATTTGAAAGAAAATTTCTATTCTAATTAGGCATTGCACACAACATATCGAGACGTAAAAGTGGTTGACAAGCATAGTATTAAATTACCTAGGTGAAGTCATGAACTAAGATATCCTTAATATAAGAGTTAAAGTATAGTTTGATTCAATTTGTTAGAAGTTTAGTATAAAACCAATTAAAAAGAATTTTCATAGCAGTAGCTCAAAGTTAAATGAGTAATTAACTAGTGTATAAACCTTTCCCTGAGGATGATATCTGTGATCAACGTAAGTTGATTGCACTATTACTACAAGCTAGCCCTTATACTTATGGTATGCCTACCACATTAGACTTGCCAGCTTAGCATGCTGGCACGCTTTTTTTTTCAAAATAGTATGTATAATACATTTTTTCTTTTGGTTTACACGTCGTGTTTGACACCAATTGCTCGACTAATCCATGTTTGGGCACTGTTAGACCTTTTAGCCCAACTTTTTTCATCCACAAGAATTGAACTTTATCTTGACATTGCTTAAAGAGATCCGAGCTTGTCCTTCATCACTCGGACCTAGCCTTTATTGGCAGTACTGATCATAATGTCATGAAATATATATAAGCTATTAAACCCAACAAAAATAATATATTCCATGCATTCATAGGGTCATAGTAAAACCAGGGTTGACTTTAGGTTTTTAGGGGCCTTATGCGGATTTTAAAAATGAGGCCCTAAATGATATATAATTATAAAATATTTTCACCAAACCCTTTCCCTCCCCTTTTTTACGGGTTTGGGACTACAAATTAATTTTCCTTCCATTGCATTCAGTTTTTTTCTTGAAGAACCATTGGTTGATTAAATAATTTTTTTTCTATTTTTTTATTTTTTAAATGCTGCCAATGACCTTATTTATATATTCAAGTAGATTTATTAATTTATTATATATAAACTTATATACGAGTAAGGTTAAGAACATATAGCTAAAGAGAGAATAAACTTAATAAAAGATAAATGAGCGTAATTAAAAGTGAAATAGACTTGAGAAGTCTAAATTCACAAACAATTATTATAAATATTTTGATAATGAAGTAACTGATGGATCGAAAATTAGTTTACAAAACCATTTGGAAATTGGTTGAAAATAAAATCTAAGGAGTTCATGAATGTAAATAATGAACTTAGATTTCTTTGAAGTAGAGAATATTGAACTATTACAATATAGAAAAGCCCAAAAAATGTTACACAGACTTAATATGAACTCTCAAAGATTGAGAATCATTTGATAAATAAGAAATTGAGATCGAGAATTTTGAAAAACAGAAGATATGAATATCTTGAGTTCATAGAACGAGGTTAGTATCGTTGCACGAGTAATGTAGGAAGACCTATTCTATTAAATATTGGTTTAATTTAAAAACCGATTAGAATTTGCTTCCGAAATACTATTAGTGAGATAAAAAATGAGACAAGGGTTTTCAAATAAAAGTTGATTAGACAAATATAATTTTGAATAGAAAATCATAATGGGATTGTGATAGCATAAGTTAAGTTGTCTAAATCGATTTCTATGAAAATATCAGATTTAGTAGCAAAGTATTTTCTCCTTTCTCAAACAAAACACAATTAGAAATAAGGATATAACCATAGTTCGAAACGATCAAAAAACTTTTAGAAAGGAGTATTATGTATATTAATTATTTCTTAATTAAATGTGCCTGTAAAAAGAGCAATTTATGTACAATGGTTATATGGACTAAACAAAATAATGATACAAAATAATTAAAATAATTAAGTAAGGATTGATCTTTATGACAGTGCGGTAGGTGTTGTTTAAATACGAAACTCAATGAAACTCTAACTTGGCAATGAAACTCAATGAAACTCTAACTTGGCAATGAAAGGCTCAGTGATCGTATCAATGTGTTAGGAAGTTAAGATATTAGAGAAATAATTTGATAACAACAAGGATTAACTATTAAATAAAATACAAGTGATTGTGTTATGAAGTTCCGAGTGACGAGTCAATAATTAGACACATTTTATAGTACAATTTAAGTTGATTTTATATATAAATAATGATATTACACTAGGTATTTTTTTTAATTTAAGGATTTAAATAGGAAAATGATGAAACGTAAGAAACGAGAAATAAGAGCAAAATAGTTAACTGGAACATAAGTCAACAATTAGCCAGCGATTTGTAATTACACCTAAAATTGCCACTTAAATCGGCAACAAGAAAATGCCAACGAACTCATAGCGAATTGAAGAATATACTATAAATTACCGGCTAAATTGACGGAGCACAAAGAGCCATTTCTAGTGATTTACTAAGCCATTTGTGTACAAAGTTGCAATCGCTGACAAATCACTGAGGTCGGTTACGAGTTTTTTAGATCAATGAGAAGAATTTGAGTTTATCTAGGATATATATTAGGAAATTCGAGAATTTCAAAAACTTAATTATTGGCTAATTAAGTAGTATTTTTAGATTTAAATAAGGACTTAAGTGTCCAAGGTGGGACCCCACGCATTTTGGACCGGAGATAATAACTTCAAAATATTATTTTTTATGTGATGCATGACTAATGGGTGTATTATATTATATTCGATGTGAAATAAGGTCAAGTTGAGCATATACACGGTGTCTGTGAGTTTCGGAGCGCGTTGGGAATAATTCTAAATTTTTGGTAAAATTGAAGTTTTTTTTTTCAAGATTTAATATGCACATATCACAAAATTAAATAAAATAATTAATAAATTGGTGAGCACCTAGTGACTTGTAGTGTCAAGCGTGGGATGTACCATTGTGTGCACGCCCGAAAGTAGTCGTTGGCGCGGGTAACAAATTTATATTCGCAAAAATACATAGGTTTACATATATTTATATATATATATATATATATATATATATATTTGATATAGTTTCTATATATAATTATATATATAAATGATTCATATAGTTTAATGAAAAAATAAAAGTATACATTAGATGCACCTTGAGATATGCATAGCGTGATCATCGAGGAAGAAAATGGTTGAACGTTGGCTATTGGGAGAGTTTATCAATGCCTCGAGATGCGTGTAGCCTAATCTATAGGTCAATCAGGTAGTTCATGGAGGTTGTATTAGACCATAACATCTACTTAAGATATGCGATACATATCTCGAGGAGAACAATATAATTAATCTTAGGTAAGTCGATTAGTGGTGATTATCATGTTAATAGTCATAAGATCAAACTCCTTATCTGAGTAAGATCAAATTAAAATAATAAAAATGAATAATTGGGTTTGCTTTGAGATTCGTTCAATGCGATCCCAAGGAAATCAAGTATATATCTTCAAACATTATACAGTCTCTGTTGTTTCCAAACCGAATTCGAATGATAGAAAAATTGAGTGAAGATTCGATAGGCGAGACCGAAAGGGATCGAGATTGGAAAAAGAGACCAAGAGAGAGGTATCGATACATGGTGAGTTGCTATTTTGGTTGTGTATTTGGTTTATGTTGATGTTGTTGGTCGTTACCATTGTATTGGCTGTTGATGGGTTGTTGTTGACAATGATGGGGATAAGGAGACTCGACTTGTCCGAGTAAGACAACTCCCTTGCCTAAATCATACTTGGCATTGAGGTTACTAAAAAAAAAACCTTTGCGATTTACAGAGAAAAGGACTTGTGAGGTAGAAGGGGGTTGATCTCCAGACCGAAACGAATCAAGTCCAGTTCAATGGTAAAATCCTACTTTTATAAAAAATAGTGGAGATTCAAGAAAGATTCCAGAAAAATGGGAAAAAATCAAAAAAATTACAGTTTTAGAAAAATAAATAAAAATTTTAGATTTTTATGAAAAATGAGGATTTCAGTATTTTCTCGAGGATTTATACTTGGGTTTTCCTTGTAATACATATTATAATACCCAAAAATGTCTAAAATTTTAAAAATTGTTAAAGAGACTAGTCAAGGTTAATTTTTAATTCCATACTAAAATCTGCAATCAAACTTGAAATCTGGGCATCCGAGCAGTTGATTATGGAGTGATTTTCGATTTTTAGGACTTGAAAATACAAAAATAACTCAAAAACTGGTCGAAAACATAAGAAATTCAAAAAGGGAACTTGTCCAGATTTCTCAATGGTTTAAGATAATGTTGAGGATCCCCAAACTACTCGAATCGAAGCTCGAAGAAAAGTTTCAAAGCACATGAAAGCTAAGGAACGTTGTTTGAAGCTTCGCTATCAATTTCAAGTTGGTTGGTTGTAAGTAAATCCTATAGTGGTCTTTACTATCTATGGAATTTATCTTCGTACTAGAATTTGTGTTTAGTCATTACATTTCGGATCATTCATGGTCATGCATTCATGTTATTTTGGGCAATGGCTTGTTAGTGCTATGACTCAAGAGCCCGACTCGGGGCTAGGTTTCCTAACCAGATGACTGGAACACGGAAGACCTAAGACATGAAAGTTTTTTGGTGAGCATGCATTGATGGAAAGGGATGTGTTGGAGTGTGGTCGGCTATTTCTCTAAGCTATTAGTAGTCGTGCTTAGCATCTATTTCGTTAAGTTTAATAGTAGATGAGAATAACTGAATTGACGCGTTTGGCTCGAAAATCCACTTCGACACATTACCTTTGCATCCCATGAAATTCTAGTTTCACTTTTATATTATATTTGGAAGTCGACGTTCGAGTTTAGCTAAGAAACAGGAATATAGTGATTCACATTTTTATTTATATTTCTTGTTATTTGGAAACAATTACATGTCTATATGTACTCAAACTAACATTTGAAGGAGTATAAAGTAGCGTAGGAGTTTACTTACCTGACATCTTTGAGTTATTTTTTTATGATTTTAGGTTCTTTGTGAACACAAAGAAGACAAACAAAACTTGAAGATCTTTGGTGATTGTTTTTAAGTTCTAAAGTTTAGTTCTTATTGTAATCATTTTATATTATTGTTTCGGGTTTCCGTGTGAGAATAAGTCGTATTCTGGTTCCAAAATAGTTAGAGAACAGTTATAAAATTGACTTAGAAAGTCAAAGCTAGTTTATGATTTATTGTTATGATATAATGTGAACTGTAGGGAATTGTGAGTCTTTGTAGGCTTCTCCCTATTTTTTGATCTATTAGGTGGATTCTCCGACATGCAACTTTTATGAGAAATGCTGACTAAATTTTTATAAAAATGTGAAGAACGATTTGAATTATTTCCTAATTTCGTCTAATTAAATAAATCATGAATTGAGCATCTTTGATGATATACATTAGTTTTGGAGCTTTATCGAGGATTTATTTAAATATTATTTTTAGGTTAAGTCGATTGAAAGGATTAGATGCCTAATTAAGAGAATTAGAGATAATTCGGGGCTCAGTTTGACGGGCCCTGATGTGTATACATTGGAAGACTACAAAAAGGGCCAGAGAGCTTTGAAACAAGTCTCTTTTCTTTTGCTCTACATTATTTGTATTGCCTATTCTATTTTTCTAGTTGATGTTTGAAGATACATTGGATATTTGATTTATTTTAAGGCATTTATTTACACATTATATTTTTTAAGTATATTATTTTGTTATTTATTTTTAACATGAGTGAGTAGTCTATCAATCTAAACAATCCCTAGATATGTATATACTTTGGATTGCTAGATAGTTATAATTAGGGAATCATGAACTTAATGTTTTAAATCTATTCATATAAATTAACTAAGGATTTAACAAGTTGTTTTTGCATATTACAACTAAGGAATATTATTATTTCATGCATACTTGCAACTGTGTTACGTGGTATTTTGATTATAATTCTATGTCTATAGTTATTGACAACAATTATAGAAGTAGTAACTAAGATTAATCTATATGGCTTTTCCTGAGGGGATGTTCTAGGTGACTGTGTTCTAAGTGCTTCTATTAATATTGGCTTAGATTGGGAATGGTTTTCATTAAGTGTAATGCTATTGAATTTCTAAGGTGTTGTGTTTCATCTAGTAGGTAGATTTACAATAACAAGAATGTGACATTTCCATTGAATTTAGGAAAATCGATGACTTGTTAAAGATTGTGAACCTATTAAGAATTAGGATTTAATGATTCCACGATTCCATGCGTTATGATTATAACTAAAGTATGTTCTAGTGTTTGGTAGCAATCCAAGCATAATACATTGTTTAATGTGAGGTTTGTTAAGATATTTATTTAAGATATTTATATTATATTAAATTTGAGTATTGTTTAATTAGGTTTGAGTTGAATTGTTTAGATTAAATTATTTAGTTTGGTTAATTAAGTTTGTATTTACGGTTTTCTATTATTTAGTATTTTAATTCCCGTTTAATTCGATTGACTAAATTAATAAAAACAAGAAAGAAATATACTTTCCTTTGAGATTTGAAAAATCTCTGCGCCGACGATATCCCATTTACCACTACTACAAATAATAAGAAAATATGAAAAACTATTATGCACGCTCGACACGTGTCAATTTTTGGCGCAGTTACTGGGGGTTTTTAAATAATTTCTAAAGATTTTAGAATTTGTACGGCTTTCACACTTCTTTGTGTTGTTTCAATAGAATCTCTACATTCATTTGATGCTAAAAATAGATAGAACTTTAAATCGAAGTTTAAGACAACAACAAGTTAGGTAAAATTTAGCTAATGGGATATAAGATAACAATAATGATATTAATGACAATGTCATTAATACTAATGATAACAGAGTTATCGATAGTAACGACAATACTAGATAACTCACTTTTAGACATGTAAATCAAAATGTTATAGCATATGAGCCTATGTTCATAGCATACCCCGATGGATTTCCTGAATTTGAACTTAGATCTGGATTTATTACTGCTTTGCCTAAATTCAATAGTAAAGGCAATAAAGACCCATACAAATTTGTAATGGTCGGAATATCAACATAAAGTTAATGGGATGAAACCGAAACAAGGTACTTTAGAACAAGTCAAACTTAAGGTTTCCCCTTTTGCATTAAAAGATCAAGCACAAGATTGGTTGTTCAATCTCTTACAAGATTTAATAACTACATGGACTTAAATGTTAGAAACTTTCCTATATGAATATATGCCTGCTAGAAAAACAGTTCCTATGGAAAGCAAATCACAGTTGCAAAGATGAGAGACGATGTAAACTTTCATGAGTTTTAGGATAGATTCCAAATATTAATTTATTCTATCAACAACATAGATATACCCGAAGAGCTTTATTAGAATATTTTTATGAAGACCTCAGTCACTTTGAACGAAGGTTATTAGATATAGTATGTGCTGGATCTTTATTTGAATGGGATTTGAAAAGGATTTGAATGGTTTGCAAAGCTCACCATCAATTGCACTTAATCGAGCACAATGGAAAAGTTTGATCCATGTAGCCGACCCCAGTTAATTTGGGAACGAGGGTATGTTGTTGTTGTTGTTATATGTGCTGGATCTTTATTTGAGACAATGTCTACCTTAGTGAAAGAAGCAATGAATAAAATGGAAAAAAATCCAAGCAATACGGCGAAAAGGTCGAAACAACAAGAAATAAACTTTATGAATTTGATAATAAAAGAAATAATGTGTCTGACAATAAAATTGATGAAGTATCTAAAACGGTTAAGCTATTAGTTAATGATAGATCTAATCAAGTTAACGCTTTTGAATTTTGTAATGAGCTTTCATATCCTATAGATACATGTTCTATCTAAATGAAGAACATACTGAAGAGGTTAATGCAATGATGAATTAATTTTCTGGTCCCCTAAGAAATCAATATAATAATAATACTTATTATCCTGAAAGACCCAATCCAAATCTTAGTCATTGTCATCAAAATCAGAATTATAATACTTATAGATCAAGAGCTCAGATACAATCTACACCTGATCAGCAGCCTCAACAAAACACTTAACTTATGAATCCAAATTTAAAGAAAATCCTATGTAACTTTATAAGTTAAAGTTAGCAAAACTTTATACAAATTTCCCAAAATAAGATTAAAACTGATACTACTATTAATGAACTGAAAAATCAGTTAAGTCGAATGAATTTACAAATCAATAGGTAAAGTACTTAACAAAGCAATCAAGCTAAAACACCTACTCAAGCTAATGTTGCTCCTACTAATCAAGTACAAGTTAAAGTTTTATTTAGCGATAAGAAAGACACACAGATAATTGGGAATATATTTAGACTGAATAATAAAAACTAGGGGCATAAGACTATTAAAGCAGAAGAAGAAGAAATGATAGCTAATGTAATTCCTACTAGAGAGTGAATGACTAAACAATTGAAATATACACCTTTTGTTGGAAAGCTATATCCATGGTATTTAGTCAGAGTTGAAGCATATGAAAAATCTTTTCAAAAGTCTGAATTGAATGATTTTAGATAAAAATGATAAGATTTCTTATAATTTGAATAAAGATATGTATTCATATTCTACCGTTCCACAACCATTAGCTGATGCAACGGAGGAAGAAAATAATGAAGACATTCTTGAAGTATTTAGGAAAATAGAAATCAGCAAACCATTGAAGGATTATGCAAATTTCAAATTATGATGAAGTGTTGAAAGAATTCTCTCAATCAAAGTAACTTGTTAGAAGAATTTAAAGAAAATTTTGGTAAAAAAGTATCTACTTAATTAAAAAGAAAATACTTGAGAATTGTTTTGACTCAAGAATGTTTGGAATTACTATCAAAATAGAAACTTCTTTATTAGATTTTTTTATGTGTGATCTTGAAGCATCAACAAATGTTATGTCACTTACACTATGTGAGTCATTGAAAATAGGTTCACTGTCTAATACACCTATTAATCTTACCTTAGATGACAATACCGTTACTAAACCTTATGGTTTCCCAGAAGATGTCTTAGTTAAATTAAATTACTTAGTATTTCTTGGTGACTTCTATATCATGGAAATAGGAGACTTAATGTTATCAAAGTCTCCACCTATACTTTTAGGAAGAACATTTCTTAAAAAAATTAAAACAAAGTTAGATATCATTGAATGAACAATGTCTATGGAATTCGAAAATAAGATTGTCACTTTTCGTTTCAATGGTGAAAATATCTATAGAAATCCTAACGAATTTGATAATGAACAAACTAATGATATCAAGATTGTCACTTTTTGTTCCAATGATGAAGATATCTATAAAGAAATTGATAATCTTCAGTATTAAATCAACATACAGTTGAATTATATGTTATTAATGTAGCAACAATGGAAGATGAAAATGCTATGACCAAGATTAATCAAGTTGAAGATACTTCAAATCAAAAAGACAATAACCGGGAATGGAGGGTTAAGCAATCTAACAATATTGAGAAGAATTGTATGGAGGAATTTAAATCTACTAAGAATAAGAAGAAAAAAATGAGTCCAACAATTGTCAAACTCAATGATCCCGAAGATATATATATATATATGTATATGTATATATACATATATATAAACATAAAGGCCAAATGGGCTTGGTACTTTAATGCTATTTTTGATACGGGTTCTTGAGCGAACTAAATGCCAATTCATTTTTTTCTTCATACTCAACTAGAATTGGATGTACTTGCTTTTGAAAAATTTACTCTATCAAACAATTATTCATTAAAACCAATAGGTGTGGTTACTAAAGTACCAACTCAAATAGATAAGCACATTATTCCCACATACTTTTTGGTTAAGCCACACTTCATCCATGAATCATCAATGAAGATCCCATATTAATCTTAAAAAGACCCTTCTCAGCCATTTCGCAAGGTGTCATGGATACTCTAGAATTGTATAAGAGTATATGATCCTACATTTTGGGGTATGTGCCCTTGGTCAATCTACAATAATTGTTTATCTAATGATTTTAGTTAATAAAGTTGTGGTTTTCATTTCTTGTTTTATTCTAATATCTATGGGTATATGTAGAAATATCCTAAAAGTCCCTAATTGATCATTATACTAAGATTTATAATAAATTAAGGCCACTATTAATGATTGAAGGTCATGTGATGATCACGCGTATAGGTATACGAATCGAGATCTTAAGTACATGTTATGGGAATAAGGTATTCATTTGACGCACTATTATAACACCATATGGATTAAGTGATATGTGTTACTCATGATAGGTATATCATTCATCTTTTGACTTGAGATTACCATAGACTTTAATATTAGAAGTATGGTAATTTGACACAATCAAATATTGTCTTTAATCGGACGATTATAAAGATTATGATTGGTTACCATGTGAATAATATGTGAAGGTATGTAGTAAAAATAGAATTTGTCCCTCTCCTATAGAGAGAGATATCAGTGGATCCCTTAATATTATCGACTGATAATGGCCAAGTCATATAAATTGATAAGATCAATGTCACTTGGATTTTCTTAATTTACCTAATGGTCGAGACTAGTACGATTGAACATTAAGGGTGACTTTCTATACATTATGTTTTATTAAAGGATATCATATGGCAAAAGGATATGATATATGTTATTCATTAGGTTGTATCAATTTTGATATTCATGCCACTTGGGTAGTCAAAATGCCTTGCTAGAGACCGCTTGTGACTTGTGTACCAAAATAATTTTAGTTCACTGCCAACATCGCATGAACCTATTGGGTTGCCCACCAAGAATGGCTTTGCTCAATTTCAATTGGCCCGTAGTAATGGATATTATATAGTAAAATTCATGATACAAAAGCCCTTAAAATTTATTATATGATAACTTATTAATGGGGGCATATGTGTAATTTGCTTGAATTGCATAAATACAATAGTTGTATTATGAATAGGATTTTAAATGAGGGCTTATCTATACATATAAATAGAGATTGAGACCGTAAAATGAAATAAAATTTTTAGTTTTGCAGATTTCGAGTTCTCTTGATTTTGGGAAAGAAAGAAAACATTTTTCAATCTCTTCTAGGGTTAGCACTCTAAATTATGGTATCCGTTCGTATGTGGGTTTCTGATAGAGGATAGGTGCTTGAAAGTGTTGGAGAACAAACAATTAGAGAAGAAAATTACGGATTAAGGTATGGTTTACTTTTGTAGATCTAGTTTAATGGAACTTTTTTCAGTCCTATTGACCTTTTTCAAAAAATGTTTTGTAGATTTAGTTTAATGGAACATCTTGGAACTTTCTTTTGCGGTGCTGTGTTTGAGCCCCAACACTACACTTGCGTTCATATAACCATTAAGAACTGTGTGGTTCAGTCAAGCCAACGATGATAAACAAAGGCGTTTTATGCTAGGCAACAAATATTCTATCTTTAAATTTAATTTTAGTATTAGGATTAGTAAGTTGTTTTTATATTCTCTCAACTTTTTACTCTTATAACGGGGATATTTTAGGAATATACTTTCGAAATAATTTCATGTAATGACAGTTGATCTAGTGAATTTATTTTTATATTATATTATTTTATGAATTAGTTTTATGTTAATTTGCAATTTATGGTAATGAAATATATTATTTAACACATACCATAGTTAAATTTTGAATTTTTTTAACGATTCTACCTTTATTGAATATTTATGCTATAATTAAATGAAAAATTGATTTAGTTGGAAAAACAAGAAATATAGGCTGGTGATTTCGCAACGATTCAAGTTTGTACAAGAAATCGCTAAAAAAATTAGCAGCAGCATGCAAAGTTTTCAGTTTGATTTTGATCTTATAACCTAAATTCATTAGAAAATCGGCGAGCCACTAAGGCTCATTTTCGATGATTTTGTCAATGATTTCTTAGCTAATCTACTTTAAACCTGATTCTTTGAGAAACTATTCGAGTTTTCTAAAATAGAAACCCCAAATCGCCACATTTAAACCTCTTCACGCTCATAAACCATTGCAACATTTTGATTAAGAGACCAAATCTTAACCAGATTCAACCTTCTTAAACTTGATTTTAGTGTATTTAAGTGATTCTCATCTCAATCATTATACTTTCAACCAAGAAATTGGGTTAGCTTTGAGATTGTAGTTCCACCTAGGGCTTGAGCAAGTGAGTTCAAATTGGAGCTTGGAATAGTGTTCTAGAGAAGGGCTTTGAATCTCAAACATGAAAGAATCACTTTCAAGAAGTTAATCAATGAAAACCTTAACCTCTTATCGATTAAATGTTTGGTTTTTCATCATTTTTGAATTGTTTGATAGGTTAGGGCCTCAATTTCCAGATTTTGACTGTAAAATGATTTTGATATCATATGATTTTTATTGCAATACTAGTATGTGAGTGATGTGATGATTTGTTTATTGCTATCAAATTTTCAAACTATTTTTCATATATGACGAATGCATCAAATTTTATAAGCAAAATAATTTGAGACTAAGTTTCAAATGAGTTTGGGGGTTTTTATGAATATTTATCAACTGATTTGAATTACAAATAAAAGTTTGTTTTTCTCAACGATGTTTTATCATTAACTTTCATATAAATTTCAAACTTTCAATTTGTAAATGACATTTTCATTGAATCTTTTCCTTTTTGATAGATAAGTTAAAATTAAACTAAACACTATTTTGAAAAATTTGGTTTTAAATGGATTTAGAGGTTCATTCTTTTACTTATATTAATCCAAATGGTCGGAGGTGGAATAAGTAGAGGTTCAATAGTTGAAAAGGTAAGGGAAAGTTAGTGGAGAAGATAAAGAGCAAACCTGTCATGGGATTAAGATATTTATATGTTGGAAAGTTTATTTACGAATCAATTGGGAGTGCCATTACCAGTAAGAAGAACCATGGATTACCTTTCCCTTTAATGATTATGACCTTTTGTAGAGAGGATCAGATGAACATGGCAGGGCTTGACATAGATTTTTACTAGAGAATACCATCACTAATCAGGTTAAAGAGATATATAGAAAAGAAAATGGTTATGAAGACATAAAGGATGACAGAGAAAGGGCTGAGATAGTTTAAAGAGAAACTGAGTAGAAGAGAAAAATTAGATATGACAGGGGGAGAATTATGAAGGAGATGTCAAAAGCACAAAATTATCCTAATGTGGAGCAGCCCGCGAGGGATTATGATGGATTATAGATGGAAAAATCAGAGTTGTCTTTCATTGGTGCTATTTTCCGCAATTAGATGACCATGCTGCACAATCAAGAACTGGTGTTCGAGAACCGCAGAGCCTTACCAAGAAGCATCCATAGGATGGACCATACAATCTCTAAAAGAAACAGATATCGAGGAGGTGCAAAGGTCGTTGTATCATATATACAGATGAGGCTACCACTTAAAAGTATTCTTGATTCTCCAACACTTCCAGGTCAGGAACACCACCTATACAACCTTATTGTAAATTACCAGTCCTAGAGGATTGATCAAGTGGACGGCGATGACGACGTGACTTCTGGAAGATAACATTTATTTTCTTATTCTATTCATTTTATCTATCTCTAATTGATATTATGTGAGCTTTTCTATGTAACTCCAGTCTTTGTGATATACTTTGTACTTAATGATGATACTTTGTGTTTAAAGTTGTGATATAACATGTGATAAATTTTATCCGATGTTTTGGTGTGAAATTTGATATTTTTGATATATAATGGTGATGTTTATTCTTATAATTTTCGTGCACTCTGTCTTAAGCTAATTCTAAATTGAGTTTATTCATACATTGATTGTCAAATTTATAATTATATCAATTCTTTTATACTTCATATGGTATGCTTGTAATGTTGGAAACCCGACTTCATTTTTTAACCCTGAGGACATAATTTAGAATGAGTTTAGAGGTATTTTTGGTGAAGAATAATGATGATAGCAAATAAAGCAAGGAAAGATAAGAAAAGTAGAAGACAAGTTCAGAATGGAAGTTGACGAAATTTTTTAATATTTCTTTCGAATTCAAGTAAATGTGATTTTATTTTCATTTATCTTTATTTTTAGTTGGGAAAAGAATAAGAATGAAAATGAACATAGAGAAGATTCTTGAATGGAAGTTATACTTTAATCACCCAAGCGAATTTTAGGATAGAAGGAATCAAATTTTATGCTTTTTTTTATTAACTTTCCTAGTTGATTTATACACTAAATTGAATACCTTGTGTTATTTATGAAAATAGGTAGAAGATTGAAACAATAGTGCAAGACGAACAAGACATATTTCTAAGAATCTTATGATACAAAAGCTATTGATTAAGCATTTTTATAGTATATATATAGAAAGCAATTGTGCCACAATTAATAGAAAAAATGAGTTAGAAATCAATGAAATTCTATAAGTTAGAAAACATGCTTTCTTCAATTTTAATGGATAGTGAGAAGTGTTAGCAAGAGTTTACAAATATATAGAGAGTTCTATAGATTCTATAGGAAATGGAGCAAGGAATCTATAGTATGAAAGATATGAGAATGATCATATGAGTAGGGACTCAAAATCAAAAGCCAAAGAAATATAATAAGATGAAATAATTAGAGTGAAGTAAAAAAAGAGATAAAAAAATGGATGTTCACAAATTCTTTGAAGAAAAAATTTAACTAGAATACTTGAAGCTAGAGTTGAATAAAGTATTTCTTTGTCCAACACGTTTTAAATTACATTTTCTTTGGTATCTTGGCAAAACTTCTATTGATTTTGATTGTGGTAGTATTATAAAGTACTTTCTAAAATTAAGATTAATCTACTGGTTTCTATTTTAGTTATCCTAAGCTTGATGCTTGTCAGCAGAGATTGAGAAAATCCATATTGTGTACTTGCCTTGATAATGAAGTTTAATTTCTGAAGATTCTTACATTAGGTAGTTGAGTTTTCATTAAGGGATGTTTTTTTTTTGTCTAAATCATTATATTCTATCATAACTTTCATTTACTTGTGTGTAATATGTTTTCATTTATAAATCACTTCTATTTTAAAATTCATACTATTTAAAGTTATAATGAAGTAGATTGAAATAAGTTTATAAGGAATGAAAAAAATATTATAATTGAGAGTATTCCTATGCTCGAGATAACATAGTGCTGAGTTTAGAGGTATTTGACAAGTCAATAACAAAACACATTTTATGTTATAATTTAGGTTGGTCTTATATATAAATAATGTTATCAAACTAGTTATTCTTTTGTTTTTACGATTTTAGAATTTAAATAGGAAAAGGATGAAATGGAAGAAAAGAGAAAGAATAGCAAAATATTCAACTGGAAAAAAGTCCAGTGATTACCTAGCGATTTGTAATTACATTAGGAATCGCCACTTGAATCGGCAGCTGAAAAATGTCATCGAACTTATAGTGAATTGAAGAATGTACCAGAAATTGCCAGTTGAGTCGGCGGAGCATGAAGAGCCATTTTCAGTAATTGACTCAGCGATTTGTGTATAAAGTAGGAATAGCTAAAAAATCGATGAGGTTGGTTACAAGTTTTTTGAATTAATATGAGGAATTTGAGTTTTTCTAAGATATGTATACGTAGGGAGACTATAAAAACGCGAGAGAGCTTTGATTTAACTATTTTCTCCTTTTGCTCTACATTATTTCTATTTCCAATTCTATATTTCAAGTTAATGTTTGAAGATACATTAGAGCTTTGATTTATTTTAAGGTATTTATTTATTCATTTTGTCTTTTAATTATATTATTATGTTATTTATTTCTAGCATGAGTTAGTAGTTTATGAATTTAAACAAATATTATCGTGTTATTTATTTCTAGCATGAGTTAGTAGTCTATGAATTTAAACAAATCCTAGACATGTATATAGTTAGGTTTGCTCGATAGTTATAATTAAGGAATCATGAACTTAATGCTTTAAACCTATTCATACACGTTAAACATGGAATTAACAAGTTATTTTGTATATTACAAGTAAAGAAGATTAATAATGCATGCATAGTTGCAAATATGTTACGTGGTATTTTAATTTTGATTCTATGTCTATAGTTACTTAAAACAATTATATAATTAATAACCAGGATTAATCTACACAACTTTTCTCTAGTGGATGTTCTAGGTGATTGTGTTCGAAGTTATTTATTATGTGGCTTCTATTAATATTGGCTTAGATTAAACATGATTTTTATTAAGGTTAATGCTATTGTAATTCTACGGTGTTGCATTTTATCTAATGGGTAGATTTAAAATGATAAAAATAGGGCATTTGCATGCATTATAATTATAACTATAGTATGAAGTGATATTATGTTATAGTGTTTGATCGCAATCCTAATATATTACATTATTTATTGGGGGTTTGTTTGATGTTTGTTTAAGATATTTGAAATATATTACATTTGAGTATCATTTAATTTAGTTTGAGTTTAATTGTTTAGATTAAGTTAGTTAGTTTGTTAATTAATTTAGTATTTATAGTTTTCAGTTATTTGGTATTTTAATCCCCGTATTATTAGATTAACTAAATTAATAAAAATAAGAAAAAGTACTTTCCTTTGAGATTTGAAAAAATCTTATGGAGACAATATCCCAATTACCACTACTATAACTAATAGGAAAATACGAAAAACTATTGTGCATGCTTGACATTTGTCATTGAGTACAGAATGATTACTTCAAATAATATTGAGGTTATGATACTTATGACTACGGCTTATGATAGAACAAATGAAGATATAGATGTACTGATTTTAATATCATTAAGTAATTAGTACATGAAGTCTGCATGAACTAATGTATTGCGAGAATTTTCATTCATATAACTTAAATTAAAGGATTGAAATGGTATCTTTAAGGGTTGGTTGACTATAAATTCATCAGAAGGTCGGAAATTATATTTCCTATCTCTCTAGATAAAGAATAATGGATAGCTGAAATCATCAAAAGTGAAGCTATGAATAGAACAATACTTATTTATCTTACATAGTCTATTAAAAAGTACTGAATTTCTTAAATAAAAAATGAAAGTTGGTAAATCTAAGACTATGGGAAAAGACTTAAGGCAATATCAAATAGTAAGATTGTTTAATTTATGAATTCCATTTTTTTAGTAACAATTAACTGAAAAAAACTTCAATTAATAGAATAGTTATATGAAGTTATATTGGTTTTAGCTCATGGAAAAGAGAAGAGTTACAAATTGGATTTGTAAGTCTAGAAGAGGAGGTTGTAAGTGGTTTAAATGTTTAGGCCATGATTAGTTTGTAAAGAAACCAATAGCGAAATTAATGTAAGAATAGCTAAGATTGACAAAATGTGAATGAGTAGACTCTGTATATAGAAATGAGACGTACATATGACTTGTGATTGCTGAAAATATCACAAATATACTCTTTCAGTCACGGTAAAGAATTAAAGTAGTTTTGCATGATCAAAAGTTGAAGTAACTTCGTACCATTATTACGAATCATTCAAAGCGTAGAAGACTAGTGTGTGACTATCTATCTTTAAATATTAGAATGAATTGATGGTGGTTTATGTAAAATAGTGTGTAACAATTCAATGAAGTCAAGAGGAAGCTGAAGTATTATTAAATGAATTGTTTAGAAATTCTCAAATGATTATAGAAAGGAGAGTTCTAAAATAATGAGTCCCAATGACACTTAAGATATAAAACAATAAGGTTGATAGAATCTGATATGTATTCATAAGAATCTAATAAAAATAAGTCGAAACACCAATAATTTAGATTTTCAACCATTTAGCTACATACAATTTTAGAGAGTTTATTGTATATTGGTTCAAAAGTGTAGTGCCATGTACTTAAAGAATGGTGAAATCTAGAGGCACTAGTTATGTCAAATTTGGAGTTAATCCAATATTCTTGTGTTGGATAGTAAAGACATGAATTAAAGAAAAAGATATACATATGACTTACAACTCCTTTGGACAGTGAAATCTCTTTAGATTGGAAATATTGAATAGATGACATTGTTACAGTCTTAATACATTTAGAGAATTGAATATTCTCTTATAATAGTTCGGAGGAAAGCTGGAGATATTTAACGACTAGAGATGGAAAAACGATAACATATTTACAACTTGTAAAGGATACATGTAAAGGTTATATGGTAAGAATATAACTAAGAACAATATGTAGATATCTCTGTTTAGGTGTGTATATCTACTCAAATATGAATGATAAACTATTTCTATTCAAGTAATAAAAAAAATTTGGTGGAATGGTGATTGATTGGAACAATAGATGGTATGGATCTTAACTAATGTGAATGTAAAAAGAAATTGGAAAAAATAGAACGACAATTCAAAAGATATATTGCTAGTTAATGAACGAAATAAGTTATCTATGAGCTCATGAGTGGATATGATTTGAAAAGTGTTAGAGAAGTGGTTATTTCTCGAACCAGTCAAATAAATAATAGTTTTCAATTGATCCAATTCTTACTTTTTTTAAATTTGAGGAACAAATTTATTTCTCAAAAACAAGAAAGTTTTTGAAAATGTATTTTTATCAAAAAATATTATTATATCTACCAAGGAAAAATTGTCCAAAACTTTGAAAATAATTGAATTGGCTAATGAGTCAGAGTTGATAATTTCTTTCTAATCCAAAAACATAAATGATATTGCGAGTTAACATTAAGAGAATGGGTGAGAGTTGCATGATATATATGGTTTAATTCTCTGATCGGACAGAAATTTGAGATATCCAGTAATGGAATGGCAAATTTAACTCAAAATCTCTAGTTACGGGACAACTTATATAATTTGAAGTTTTATTGAGAAATGCTGAATTTATGTTTGATCAAATGGACAAGCGACTCCATTTTAGTAGCCAATGTTGTGCTCAAATACCTTATATCTTTAAACTGATGATCGTTAAGTAATTGATCGACCAATAGTTGTAACAAAAAGTTAATTGATGATGGAGAAACAAACTTGGCCATATGTACTAGAGTTTGGTAGATTGGGAAATAATTATTTACTTATTGTAGGAAAATTGTTCAGTTAAGGTTGAGTATTGGTTGATTAAAAGCAAGATAAGCTAAATCTTGCAAGTATTGATTATTGAATGAGATTCAAAGGCATGAGATAAGAAATCAAGCAAAATTATAGAGATTTTTTGTAAGACTGAATATATGATTTGTTAGTAAATTCAAAATTGCATGAATTGGTAGAAAAGTTGTTACAACATTTTCACTAGATCAAGAAATAAAGATCAATAATTGAACTTTTGAAGATCTCTACTCTTAAAAATAATGATATGTTTATGTGAAGAAGAAGAGTTTTCTTCTAGGTAATTTTTCCTATTAAGAATTACTTTCTTATTAATTTTGTATCAGGAAAATCTTTCCTTCAATTAAATTTTGACAGTGAAAATCTAAATTAGCTGGGAAAATTAAGAAATCTTTCATTTTAATAAATATGCATTAAGAGTGAATTACGATATTAGTGGGTCTTAGTATCAACATGTGCTATGGATTATTACATGGATTAGTGAAAAAAGAAAATTACTAGGTCAATATTATTTTTTGTTGGTGAGTGCTTAGTGTGTGTATTGTATAATATTTGATCACGAAGTGAGTGTGTTAAGATATATCTTCAATTTTTGTACGAATTAGGTTTGCCAAAGCTTGTCTGAAAGGCAGGAGTGGAAATAAAAATTATTAGGTGCTAAAAACAAGTAAATCAAATGTTAAGTAACATCTGAGAAATTTTGCCTTAGTTTGCATGCATTTCCAAATTGGTGATTGTTAAATGAGAATAGAGTTGGTGAGAGACCTTGCCTCGAGTAGTGTGTCTATAGGTGATCGTCGATGATCAAATTGGGTCCAAATTAGTGAAAGTTTGGTTACATATGGCAAAAGAATTGGTCTGTAACTATTTTGTATATCAAGGACAAAGTTGGTATTTTTGGGATTTTGATGTGACAAAACACAATGTTATAGACATTGTATGAAGTGGAACCATTTTGTCTAGAGTTTGACTCAATTTGGTGAATAAATTGGATCCAAAATGAGCACTGGAAGTCAAAACATGCCAAAATAGGGGATTTGGAGAATTATTATATAAAAAGGAAATAAGCAACTGAGGTTTTTTTTTAAATATAAAACAAAACAAAATCAAAACAAAACTAATCATTTCAAGAAAGAACGATTTGTTTCATTTTCTCTAACCCTCTCTAATCGATCATTCACTTTCGGATCTCCTTATGTCGGATTTTCATTTTGTTTCTCTTTGAAAATTAGTAATGCCTCGCGAAACGGTCAGTTTAAGCCAAGTTCCCGATGTAGATTCAAGGGAATTGGTATGAAACGTAGTAATTTTCAATCTTCAAATTTTCCTAAATTCAATTTTTTAGACCGTGGCTTATTTTGTTTGGGTTCGTCCATCCTTATTGGCAGTATATTATTAAAATAGTAGTTAAGTTAGTTAAGTAGATGCTGCAATCAAGATGGTAAACCTGACTAAACAAGTTGTTTGAGAGTGGATACAACTTAGAGAAAAAATACGATGCTAATTTTAGTGAAAATACAATATCAAAGTCAAAGTCGAAGTTGAACACATATCTGAAGTCGAAGGAGAAATTGAATACGAGTTGTATACTGAAACAGAGTAACTTTAGTATTAGTCTACAATAGTGACGATGTTCGATATTGAAGAAGAGAATCTTGAAATGGATTACAAATTAAAATTTGAAAGAAAGGTGGATAGAGTACTGAAGAACTTTATGGTAATGACGAGTCAAGATTCTTAAAAGAAAAGAAGACTTAGTAGTTGAAAATTGGATAATTCCAATATAAATTACAATCGGAAACCGTGGAGGTGTTTTGAGTTTTATTGTATTTAGGACTGAAGTTATAGATAGGATAAACATAACAAGTCTATAAATACTTAAGATCACCATTACGTGGATCATCATTTTTCACTAGAGTTTTGCGAAAACGAGAGATCATTATAGTTGTTCTACTCATGATCAATTTGATTAATTGATTATTTAGGCTGAGCCTACGTAGAGGAAGACATTCAAGTCCTACTATGATATCAATTTTATGTTTAGTTTTGATGTTTGTGTTTACTAGTTCATCACTGATTTGTTAATCTCCTCAGTTCTTTTAGTTTCCTTAACTTTCCCAATGTTATCAGAGCTTTTTCACTTTATTATTTCTACAAGCACAGAAAGTGAGATTTTAGAGAGTTTTATTACCACGTGATCGATTGATGTGTTGTTATGACAATGACTTAATGAAAGACGTGATGGTGGATCGATAACTCGACTGTCATTGTTGTAAGGAACCAACTATGCCTACTAGAAGGTTCGGATGGTGCATTTTTCCTTTGCCATTGATGAAATTGCTTGAGAATTGCTCGAGAGAGAGAATATGTTGCTTTAATGCAACTAGATAAGATGGAAAAGCTATTCCAAAACCTACATCTCTATGAACAGATCGTGAAAAGAAGGAGAAAATTTCCAATAATAAGGCAATCAATTCTATGCTCAGTGTTGTTGATGTTGAATGCTTCAAACTGATTGCAAATTGGACTACTGCAAATCAAGCTTGGAAGGTACTAATTCTGTAAAAATCTTTAAGTTACAATGATCGAGTTCTATGTTAATCAAATCTTTAAACTTGGAGAAAAGTATGCTAACATACAATTAGAATGACATGCTCTTCGTGCCCTCCCTACAATTGAAGAGTGTCGTAGTATTACTAAGATTTCTCTTGATGAATTATTAGGGTCTCTGTAAACATATGGCATGAATATTTTTTAAAAAACTAGTTTTTCTTAGAATACTAATTGTGCTGAAACATTTATTTTTGATGATTTGAAGGAAGATAAGTTTGCTATAATGGCAAAGTTCTCAAAATTACTCAAAAATCAGAATATAAATTTTGTTAAAAATACTACAAGAAGAGTAATGACAACAACAAACCTTCTAATAGTGATAAGAAGAAAATGCCAAGAGTAAACTTGAAGGCATTAATTGCTATTCCGATTGAATGTCCTACTTATTAGAATAAGAACTCCCTAAATGCTTCTTGGAGTGATGATGACTCTGATGACAGTGATAAAGAGTCAAACAATTTCGCTACTGCTCTTACTATTTCATTGATAGAGTCAGATGATGTTAAGGCTTTTTCATCGATTATTTGTGTTTCTGAAATTGATTCCATAAAATCTGATACGGAAAAGAATAAGAAAAAGGCTAAGGAAATACGTGGTGGTGTCAATGATGAAGATTCTTCAAAGGATTTTCATGCTTATTATGATATATTGTTCATTGAAGAAACATCGCTATATGATTAGAATTCCGATTTGAAAAAGTTCTTTTTTATTAAATTGGAGTATGACCCTTGAAAGAGAAGATATGAATGTCACACACTATTGAAAAAACATGATATTAAAATCTCTATACTAAAGAAAACACTTTCTAATTTCTAAGCCTGTTATTGTAAAGTTTCATTCTAATTCTCAGAAATTAAATGAAATGCTGCAAACTGGTCAATGTTCGCAAGTTAAGCATAGATTTAAATATAATGAGGGATCTAAAAATGCTCCTAGCTTCTTTGTCAAAGGAACTATGATCAATGAGGGTTAGTCAAGCAAAACTCAAGTCAATACAACAAAGGAAAACAGGTTTCATCAAAAAATGTTAAACCAAGTGCAAATAAAAAGGTGAATGTTGTTACTGACAGCAAACCAGTTTCTAAATGTCATTGTTGAAGGATCGTTGGTCATATTCAACAAAGAAGCTATGAGATGTTTAAATATTTAAGTACACTTTAGAAAAAATACGTTCAAGAAGGTTTGTAGCTTAGAGTCTTATAACTTAATGATAGCGCATCTACTATTGAGTTATGGAATTTGGATAGTGGCTATCCCAAACACAAGACTGGTAATATAATTTTTCTTAAGAACTATGAATCATTTAAGGAAGGTGTTGTTACATTTGGTCGTGGAAAGAAAGGCAAGGTAGTTAGCAAATGAACTTTCAATGTTATGGGACTACTTAATCTTAAAAGAGTTCTACATGTTGAAGGGTTGAAATCTAATCTGATCACCATAAGTCAGTTATGTGATCAGGAATTATTTGGGACTTGGACATCTGACAATTTATATATGGTATTTCAATATTCCATATCGCCTCACAAGTTGCATGTTATGTGCAACTCTATTTCTCTATCTAATACATAAATTTGGTACAAAAGTCCTGGCCATCTTAATTTCAAGGAACTTCAAAAATTGCTCTATCATTACGTTGTAAGAGGTATTCCTCAATTGATTTAGAAGTCTGATTCTATTTGTGAGCCATGTCAAAGGGGCAAACACTCTTCTTCACACGTTGGCCTCAATGACTACTGACATCATGTATGCTAGAACTACTGCGTATAGACTTGTTTGGCCCTGTAAAAGTTGATAATCTTAGGAGAAAGAAGTATGTTTTTTTATTGATGATGACTATTGAAGGTTTACTTAGATTCATTTGCTACATGATAAAGTAGAAATTGATGATTTTAAGACGTTATCTGTTTGACTTATAAATGAGAAAAAGAATGAGGACGTATACATTAATTGACTATGCAGTGATCATAGAAGGGAGTTTGAGAATTAGCAGTTTGCTGATTATTGTGCCAAATTTGGGATTAAGCACGAATTTTCTACTCCTAAGAGAATACTACATAATGGTGTTGTTGAAAGGAAAAAATTACAATTCAGGAGATGAAAAGGTCATGCTAGCTAAGAAAAATCTGCCTAATAATCTTTAGGGGGAAGTAGTAAATACCGCTACCTATATTATCAACAAAGTTTAATTTGGGCCACTGACTTCAAGGACTTTGTATGAAATCTAGAAAGGCAAAAAGTCTTCTATCAAAATCTCCATGATTTCAGCAGTACCTATTTCATTTTGAATGATAATGATGATGATAATAAAAATATTATCCACTACAAAAGTTGGTTCTAGTTCAACATCTACTGCTCCACAGTCAAAGACATTGATAGAACATCAAATTAAGCAAATTATTGGCATACTAGATATATTTATCCTGTTGGCTATCTGATCATGGCGCGCTTTGCTTATTTTAGTCTCAGATAGAGCCTAAAAATCTTAGGGACGCTATAATGGATGAATATAGGGTAAATGTTACGTAAGAGGTGTTAAATCAGTTTTACAAACAAAATGTGTGGGAGCTTGTTCCATGGCCTATTAATGTAAATATCATTAGTACTAAGTGGGTATTCAATAATAAAATAGATGGGAATAATATTATTATTTGTAACAAAGCCAGACTGGTTGCACCAGAATATACGTAGGTTGAAGGTATTGATTTTGATGAAACATTTGCTCCAGTTGCATGATTGGAATTTATTCGTCTACTATTAGCCATTCCTTGAAATAGAAGTTTGTAGTAGCATCAAATGGATGTTAAAAATGCTTTCTTAAATGGGTATTTGCGAGAAAAACTTTATGTTACACAACCTAAAGGACTTAAGGTTCATGATAAACCTAATGATGTCTATCATCTAAAAAATGTACTTTATGGTCCGAAGCAAGCTCCACAAGCTTGGTATGAAAGGTTGACTACTATTTGTTGCACAAGGGTTATAATAGAGGGTATGGTGATAAGATTGTGCTTCTGAAAAAATAGAATAACCAGATTCTGGTTGTGCAGATTTATGTCGATGGTATTATTTTATTAACTACATCAACGAAGCTCACTTCGGAGTTTGTTGATTTAATGAAGAAAGAATTTGAGATAAGCAAGGTTTGAGATTTTACTTATTTTTAGGCCTACAAACTACACAATCTCAATATATTTTATTTATATCTCAAAATAAGTATGCTAAATCTATTGTTAAGTATTTTATATTAGACACTACTAAGTCTATCTAAACACCAATGAGCTCAAGTGATAAGATTTATAACGGTGACAAAAGTGTTGATGTCAATCCTACATTATATAGAGGCATGATCGGTAGTTTATTATATCTTACTACAAGCAGACTGGATATTGCTTTTAGTGTTGGTGTTTGTGCTCGCTACCAGGATTGTCTAAAATAGTATTATTTGGTTGCTATAAAAAGGATTTTGTGCTATGTGCACGGAAGAACTAACTTTGGCATTCTATTTACTAAGGTTAGTGCTAGTTTCTAAATTGGATATAGTGGTGCTGATTGGACTAAAAATATTGTTTTTTGAAAGAGTACTACTAGTAGATGTTACTATATGGGTTCTAATTTTGTTGCTTTGAATAACAAGAAACATATTTATATTTTGCTATATACTACTGAAGCTAAATATATTACTATAGGAATGGTTTGAACACAATTAATATAGAAGCAACAAATGCTAAAGGATTATGGTATTGCGTTATCACAACTAACAGTATACTGTGATACTAAAGTGCCATTGATATTTTGAAGAATCGAGTTTAACACTCTAGGATGAGGCATATTGATATTAGTCATCATTATATCATAGATCTAGTGGAATTAAGTTTAATTAGTATTCATCATGCTCCTATTAAGAGGAAGCTAGCTAATACATTTACAAAGGCTCTTGAGAAATAGACTTTTGAGAGATTATGCCATGATAATGGTACATCAGCAGATCCTTATAATGCTACAAAGAGCACAAGGGTTAAATCAGGGGTTATTCGCTAAAGATAATCTGCTAGACAATTTGGCTCTTTCAACAAATCTAGAACTGATGCTAATGGAACAAATAAATATGATGATGACATGGTTTCCTCTAAAGCATTGGAGAGGATTCTTTATGAAGCGCAGGCTATTAATAAAGCCTCTAACCAAACACTAATCATTTTCATCCCATTGTATTTTATTGTACTTGCTCCATTTGCCTTTAGTCATTTCTGCTTCTAGAATGTGTAGAGAAGTTCAAAGAACCAGTGAAGGGAAAATACTGGTATGATCAATAGATCAATGTGTCCCATTTTCGTGAAACAGGCTTAGTTAGTTTTTTGGTAAGGACTTATATTTACAATATGGATAATCATGAAGGCCTATAATGACTCTATTGTCAAGTAATTCTACGAAAATCTTCCTTAAGTTTAGGGACATTGCTGCATACTAGATTTTTGTTCGTGGGTACTATATTCCATTTAGTCATGCCTTAATCAATTGCATGCTAAGAATTTATAGATAGGAAATGCTTGCTAACAAGCAAGGTCTGACGCTAAAGCTTGATGATGTTGTCTTTATGCTAACTGGAGGGAAACATACAACATGGCCCTCTAACAACGCTTTTAGGCTTCTTGGTACCAAGCTTACTTGCAAGGCCTACATGCTGTGGAAGTTCTTGACTACAAATGTAATGGCTACTTCTTATAAGATCTACATATTGAAGGAGAGAGTGCTACTGCTATATACTATTGCCTTGAGGAAAAATTTCAACACTAGAAAGGAGATCTCTCACTCCGTTGTGTGCTCTGTGAAGAAAAAGAGTAAATTTTATCTAACATGCTTCCCAACTTCACTATTTTCAAGATACTCTTTCATTAAACAAAAAAACATTAAATTGAAAAACATGGTGAAGGAGGATACAATAACTCATCAAATGAAGTCTCATAATAGAATTATTGATAATGTCTTCTCAAACCTATAAAAAAAGTCGTCAGCTGCACCAACTCTTGCTACTGTCAATCTAACTATTGATGCTCCTATTCAGACCTCTGTAATAAACCTATCAGGAAGTAGAAAAAAAATCTTGAAATGAAAGATGTTGTAGTTATTTAAAATTAAGCGATACAAGAGATAATTAGGGAATTATTACTGAGTTACATTTTGATTTAAGTATTATTACTCATGTTACTACTGCTTAGACAAACACACTTAAGTTTATTCTGATGAATTATGGAACTGATGGTGAAGATGTTGTAACACCAATTGAGTTTCCTAGTAAGAATGTATTTGCACTGGAAGGGTCTCTAGAAACATCAGAGACTACTCCTAGGTTGGATTCGACAACTATAACCTTGAGGGAATTTAATTGCATTCGCTCACTGCAACATTGGAACATACTGTTGAGGCTCTAATGAATGAAGATTTACAACCAAAGCCTAGTAGGTCAATCCATCCTCCTACTTTCCTCGAGCAAAAGGATAATGGAGTCAATCAAACCATTCCTACCACTTCAACAGAGCCAATAGCTATGCCTAATGTTACTACTGCACCAACAAATTATACTCTTATTGATACTGCCTAGACAAAAACAAAGGTTGTTGAAGACAACTCCTCTCCAACTCAAGAATAACCTCAGCAAGCTCCAAGTTCTCTATTGTGATGAGACCATGCTCGCAGCTATTCGACAACTTCTTAGATCAAATTGCTTATCTCACTGTCTACAAGGAAAATCTAGCTTAATAAATGCGACCAGTGCAAGAAGAGCTCGACATTGCTAATGTCGAACTTCTCTGATTGAGGTGGCTAGTTATAACAAAGCAATAATAACTTTGACATTGTTTAGTTAAAAAAGGGGAGTGAATAAGAGAGAGAATGTAAGGTTATGTTGGTTTTTACGGTTTTAAGTACAAGAACTTGATGTTTTAAAACTATATTTCAGAGTTGTACTTATTGGCTAGTGACTATAATTTTACTGAGATTATGACTCTTACATGTTGTTACTTTAATCCATCATTAATAATACATTCTATAAAGTCCCTCGGAATTTTGTTATCTTGCTAAGTTCATGCTTTTCACTAATATACGTCAAATGGGGAGATGTTAGACCCTAGCTTACCGCATTTGGGTCGGTATATCCTTGTTAATAGTATATTGTCAAAAAAATAGTTAAATTAGGTAGGTAGGTGCTGCAATCAAAATGAAAAACCTAACTAAGTAAGATGTTCGAGAGTGGGTAAAACTCAGAGAAAGACTAATGGATATTCTAGTGACAATCACAATATCAATATTAATGTTGAAGACGAATACATATCTGGAGTGGAAGTAGGAATTAAATATGAGTTAGATACTGAAACAAAGTAACTATCAACACTGGCCTACGACGTTGAAAAAGTTCGATCATGTAAGCAAATAACTTCGAGATGGATTACAAATAAAAATTCAAGAGAAAGATGCATAAGAGGCTGAAGAACTTTATAGAAATGACAATTAAAGAATCTTGAAGGAATAGAAAACTTAGTTGCTGAACATTGAATAATTCCTACAGAAATTACAATTGGAGACCGATGAGGTTTTTGGAGTTGTATTATATTTAGAACTGAAGTCATAGATAGGGTAGACCGAATGAGTCTATAAATACTCAAGATCGCAATTGTGCGGATCAACATTTTTTACTTTTGTTTTGTGAGAATGAGATATCATTATAATGGTTGTACACATAATCAATTTGATTAATAGATTGTTTAAGTAGAGCCTACGTAGAGTAAGACATTCAAGTCCTAATGCAATATCAATTATGTGTTTAGTTTTAATGTGTGTTGATTAGTTCATCACTGATTCGTTAAATCTCTTCAGTTCCTCTAGTTTCCAAAACTTTGACACAATTTTGAGTTCTTGCGACATTTTTAATTTTCTCATTTTGTTTCGATGAGAATTGGTATAAATTTTTGTGACTTGATGTCTTGGGTTGATTTATGCCAATTTAGAATAAACTCTCATGGAGTGGGTTAGGGTTTCAGTGAATTTAGTTGATGTGATTCAGTTGATAACTAATTTTTAGATGTTTTTATAGTTGAAATTAACTTACATTGAGATTGTGGATGAATTAATTATCAATTTTTATTTAAATTGACTCCACGGGTTAAGAAAATATTTTGCTATTGGTATCGAGTAACTTCCTAGTGTTAGATGTTGAGTTTTTAGGATTTAATTGCAAAAATATTGAGTTGGAGAAGTTTCGTTGGTTCAAAATTAATAAAGTTTGTCTAATCGATATGCTACATCAGAAAATTCATAACTTCTATATTCATGACCCGATTTGAGTGTTCTTAGAGTCTATAAAAAGTATGAAGTGATCTTTACAAGTTCCATTTTGGTGAATATGAAACATTTTCTGGTTTTCAAAGTTAAAAATTAAGTTACCCCAAGTTAGGTAGTTGAAATCTACTTGAAATTATCGTAAATTATTATTTTTGAAAAAAAATGATTGAGCGTACTTCCGTCGCAATTTTCGTGGGGTTTCATGATTTGGTTTGAGTTGAACCTTGATTCCTACAATAATTGGGAATGTAGAGAATCTTTCAGAATCCTTTTCAAGGTGACCTAAAGCTGTGGGAGCCTTGAGAATTAAACTTAAAGTTTGTCAGTGGTAAGTAAATCCTATAGTGACCTCTACTCCTTAATGATTAATTTTAATATTTTCATTTGTAATTTACTCTGCATTTTGCATCGTGACTAGTCATGTATTTATAGAATACGGATAACAATTTAATGTTAGATCTCGAGGAGGCATCCTTTATGGATGAAACATGTAGTGCTCGAGTAAGATAAGCCAGACTAGGTATCTTGTAAACATGAAACGTACCGTGCTTAAGTAAAACTATAAGCGAGCAATGTCCATTTCGGAGAGCATTCATTGGAGCTTATATACCATTTTTGTACTATATTCCGAAGTCCACATCCGGATATAGTAAGAAAATAGGAATAGATCGACTTACATTGTTATATATATTTGTTGATTATTTGGAAATGCAATTACATTTCTCCATGTAACAGACTAACTATTGCAATGTATTGGTCAATGTAGGAATTTACTAGCATGACATCCTTGAATTGTTTCTATTGATGTCAGGTATGTTGTGTAGAAGTAAGGGAAATACAAGAATACAAATCTGTTGGTGATTTCGTTTAACTTCTTTTTTCTAATCGTGCATTATTTTTGTTAAACATTGTGTTTTGTGACTATTGGGTTTAGAGTAGGTCGTGGTTTGTTTATGAAATTTTTTTGAAGATCCTATAAGACAGGTTGAAAGAACTTTTAGACGATTTATAGTTTATTATTATATAAATATGGATTGTGAAGTTGATACCAATGTAATTTAATTTGAAAGTTGAAATTTGTAGACTTGATGTGAATTTGGTCTTATAATTCATTTTGATATTATATTGTAAACTATTATGGAGATGCGAGTGTTTATAGGCCTTCTCCCCAAAGCTATCTTAATTAGGTTTTGGGTGAAATCATCCTATTTCTAGGGGAGACTATGTCGAAAGTTTTATAAAATATGGAAGTATTAATCACATGGTTTCCTAAATTGTCCATATTTGGAGAGTAACACATTGAATAAGAATTAAGTATGAACACTTATCTCAAGGAATTTTTAAATAATTGAGATTTTAATGGGTTTGTTCCTAAGAATATGTTAATTAGGTAATGTCAGGGACTTAATGAAATAGGTTCTGCCATCATCCTTTACTGATTTAATGTAACTAGTGGTGTTTCATATTCTTATCTTTAAGTTTGCAACTTAAAGGGGGAGAAAAAAGATTTAATAGGATCCGTTTACTCGTGTTGGGGGGCCATTTCCAAAAAGATAATCACTAAATGCCATCAAAATTTTAAGATTTCAATTTCAAAACTAGGTTTTTTCATTGAAAATTTATGAGTTTTTATGTTAATTTTAAAAATTCTTGGTGATTTTTTATTTGAAAGATTTTATGAACAATTGCTAAATGATTTTGATTATTCCAATTGAATGGAACATCGTTGATGTGATTTCTTTGAATTTTTGAACTATTTTGACGATTTAATAAGAATCTCGTTTAAAATTTTATTTTCAAATAGAATATCATTATTACAATTTGAAAATGAAAGGGTGGTTGTTATTATGGGTTTGACTATGAATATTCCTATTTGAGTTTTTTTTTCAATTTAAATCCCAATTATAATTTTTTTTGCAAAAGACTTTTAATTATTTCATTCGTAAACACTTTGAAATGATTTTTTAATCACTTGATTTACATTAAGTACAAGTTTTTGAATTCCTACACTTGTGATTATCAATTTAAGTGATTTGAGAAAGGCCGAAGGTGGAAGAGGCCTAGGAGGAGTTTTGTGAGCAATAAAGGGAAATATAAAATAGCGGTGGAGCCTAAATCTATGTCAAAAGTCCCACCTATGTGTATAGAGCCCATGGGTGTTTCCATTAGACTTCTTAGGACTAGGCAGCAAAGAAATAGAGCCCCTACCCCGCCAATTTTATGCTTTAGTTTAGAGGAGGAGGTATAAGATTGTGAACAAAGCAGTTCTTCTGACAAAAAGAATTCTTAAGACTCTTCTTGTTTATTAATAAGAAAGCTATACATAGATATAAAATTATTTGAAGATTCAAAAGGGAAATAATCCTAGAGAAGGGATTTAATATTATGAACGAAACTAAGTATGGATTGAGAGTACTTAGTATCATAAGGAATAGAAATTAGGGATTACGCGCAAGGGATTACGAATACTTTGATGATGAGAATACGGGTCTCAACAAGGGATGTGAGCAAGTGGTTGGAGATTTCTATGTCAATGGGCATGAAAATTAAAATAATTTAAGTGAGTCTATAGTAAGTGCAAGGATAGCGAACTATTATGTTTAGAAAATAAACCATTATTTTTGTTTACCGAACTATGAGAAGAGGGGAAGCAAAGATTACCCACAATTGATATATAGGAATAAGCACCATTACCACTTATTAAAAGTGATCCTAGGCGTGTAGGATTAAAAGTGATCCTAGGCGTGTAGGTATCGTAAGCATATCACTTATAAAAAATTAAGGAAAACCACTAAAGCCTGGTGTTACATTGTATAGGCATGTCTTCAGTTGAGCAACCACCATATCAAGTGATGAACTACAAAGCGGTGCTCCTCTACCCTATAATGAAAAGGCTGGGGTACATAGATGTAGGTATGGTAATCTATGACTAGATTAGTCTCATTATGACCACTAAGAAAAATGACGAATTGCCATTCTCCCTTATAATCACATAATTTTGTAGGAGAGATAGAGTTTTGATGCATGGATTTGAGATGAATGTTTTACCATAATCTACTGTAACTGGTGCTTCGGTTATGAATATAAAGAACGTAGTGGGATATATAGACTCAGAGGATAAAAAAGAACTAATTAATCTAAGGGGATAAGTTGAAGAATAACAAATAATGAAAAAGAAATAATATATTCAATTAGTAGAAAATTTGCAATCAACTGAATATACTGTAATTCAAGGGCATATTTCATTAATGCCATCTATTAATTGTCATGGCTTTTGCATGGAAGAAACATAAATGTCTATGACAAGAACATGAATTTAGGACTAGATGATGTGCGTGAGAGATCAATAGATGAATTTTCAGAATCATCAATCTCTTGCAAGGAGTCAATAAGGAGGTGAATAATGTTTAATTCGAGTATTTAGAATATCGGGAGCATAGATTCTAGTGCCACCACTAGAACTGAGATTACCAGAGGAATGTGTAACGTGTTGATTTTACAACGTAGCAAACAATTATTAGTCTCAGCAAAAGAATTAGAAGGATGGTGCACCGCAAGATGATGTTATTTCTCAATGCCTAGATTGATTATTTATATCTTTCTTTTATCTTTCTATGCAATCTTTTTGAGTGAAACATGTGGGTGGAAAACTTTATTGTACTTAACTTGAGATTTTCATAATTTGTGATATTTGAATCATGATTTTGGATTTGTGGTTTACCTTGATACTCTTATTTTGTTGCTATTATATGAAATGTGTTTTAAATTCATTATTATTGAATAATTTATTATATTTAAGAATTTTTATCCTATATTTCTTTTGTGCTTTACAGGTTTTTTGTTTTGTCTTGTGAAACCCGATTTAATTTTCAAACCTTGATGATGAGGTTTGAAACGAGTTTCAATTGAAGCAAAGGAAACGGTTAAAGAAAGATATGAGGTTGAATTTATTAATTTTTTGAGATTTAAAGGTAATATTACTCAATTTATTTTATCTTAATGGTAGGTAGTAATGATATTGTTACGAGTAAATATATTTGAAATATGATATAGAATGTACTTAAATTAAATGTAAGTAAGTTTTTTATAATTACCCATGAGAAATGAACTTGATTAGATGTAAGGAATCAATCATTTATACCCATGAGATTGACTTTGCAAGATTGTGTATGCACTAGATGAGTTTATAGGGATTTTTGCGTTGTATTAGCCATGAAAGTAAGTAGAATATCGAAACAGATTAAGTTGAATAAGACAAATCACTATGAATCTTAAAAAAGGCTACTAATCAGTCAAGTCGAGTAAATATAAGACCGCTAGCACAATAAACGGGTGAGTTAGGCATTGTTAAAAAAATTAGCCAAATTAGCCGTTTTAGCCCACCTAAGTTAAATTTTCATTAGCTAGCCAAATTTGAACCAAATTTGACATATATTGTAGGAACATAGTTGGAATAACTATAATCGAACCTATCAATGTCTACCAAGTAAAGAGAAATTCAAATTCATTATATTATGATAATGAATTTATGCAATATTCTACCTCATTTTTAGTCAAATGAAACAAATAAAAAGATGAAAAATTCAAAATATTCCAATAAAACGGCCAGCAATGTGCAAGTATCCACATTTTAACTTAAGATCACTAGTTAAATCAGTGACAATGAGCAGATAATTTTGGAATTTTAAGTCTAATGAAGTTCCAAAGATTTTACTTTATAACTAATATAACTAACTAATTATTGATCAACAGAACTTGATTTTTTACTAACTAGTGGGATTTGTCTAGCGATTTACTAACGATTCTTTCATAAGTTAAATCACTATCCTGTTTTTTTGTTCTTAAACCTCGAACCTCAAAAATGCAAACACTATACTCATAAATTTTCACAAATCACTACGCCTATTCAAGAATAATCATTTCAAGGCTAGATTCAAGTCTTCAAAGCTCCATTTTAGTCTATAGAATCGTTTCTCACCTCACTCTCATCACTTAAACAATAAAACGAAAATTTTGAATTATTGTAGAGCTCGTTAGGGTTCGGAGTATGATAAGTCGATAATTAGACAATATTTTATTGTATATTTTGTGGTATTCTTAGATTTAAAAACCTATATTACACTAGTTTTTTCTTGTTTTTGGGATTTCAAGTTATAATTAGAATATATAAAAAAATAAATGAAAAAGGGAAGAAAATGAAGGATTTAACTGAGTGGAGGAAATACAAAATGAATAATTAGCGAATCAAGAATCAACCACAATTGATGAACGTGGATTTGGCAACGATTTACAGTTTTTAAGTAAATCGCTGACAAATCGTTGAGTCACAAAACCTCATTTTCAAAGATTTGGCTAGTGATTTACTTATTAAGTGGAATCGATCAGGAATTGATGGGTACAATTTTGAGCATATTATATCATTACGAAAACTTTGAGTTAGTTTGAGATATGTACAAACTAGAATACTATATATATGAACTTAGGGCTTTGAAATCAATTGTCCTTGAGTATTTAGATATATATTTCATTGGTTTTGGAGCCATAGTTTATTGTTTTACTATTTATTTAATTTAGAGTTATTGTTCATTGCTTTTGGAGATGAGTTGAAGATTCAAAGTATCAATTTAGAGGTAGTTATCTATTATTTAGTTGCTCCATTGGGATATTTATTATGAATATGAGTTAGTAGTTTATTCATCTAAACAAAGTCTGAACAAGAATTTGATCCGTTTAGTGATTTAGTCATAATGATATTGATTTTTATTTAATGTTTTCAAACTAATCGTATTCTTCAATTCACTGATTTAATATATTATTATTTACGAATTATAATCATGAATCTTTGTATTGCATGCATAGTCTAGAAGGTTTATTATGATATTTGGATTCAATATATGATTTATATTAGTAATTAAGATTTTTAAAAAAATCTTTTATCATTTAAATGTTTGAGGTGAATTGAGACCTAAGTTTAATACTGTAGTGGCTTTCTAAATGTATTAGGCTTAATAGTTTGACATTTTCATAATACTTGATGTGGTTTTATTGCCTAAAGCTAATCTCTTTGATGTTTTGAAGGATTAATTCAATAAAATTAGAATGTGGCTTTTTCATTAATATTAGGAGAACTAATGGCTCGATAAAGGCTATCTAGTTCCATATGATTTGAGTTTAATGATCTGGAATACTTTATAAAGAGATTAAATTATGCTTATTACAATGATTTGAGTAATATGTTTCGATGCAAAATAGATTATTGCTTCAGTAATCTAGATGTTTGTTTAGATCTTTATTTTCTATTGAATTGAATGGAATGGAATTTAATTTAGTGAATTTGAATTTTGTTAATTAAACTATTTAATTAGTTTTGTTAATTATTATAGTTTACAGTTATATTAATTGAATTTTAATTCCGTTTTAATTAAATTAATTAAATTAAAGTAAAAAAATAATAAAAACATTGGAAACCTTATTCCAAAAGAAGTTCGCTAAACCCATGTAGAGACGATCCCACTTATCATTACTACAAATAATAAGGATATACAAGAAAATTATTGTACACACTTGACACACGTCATTTTTTGCCGTTGTTGCCGGAGATTTTTCCATAATATCTTAGGAGTCTTAGACATTGTATTATCTACCCACTTCGGTGTTCAAATTCCATAGGATTATTGTACCCATTTAATTCTGAGGTAAATATGACTTTTAATAGTAATTTAAGACAACAAAGTATGGAATACCAAGTTACCACAAAAAAAGCCAATACTAACCTTAATAATTTTAATTATAACAATGACAGTAGAGAACTTACTTTAAGCCAAGGATAATCGAAATATCATTGCATATGAACCAATGTGTATTTGCAATCTAGAGTGATTTCCTAAATTTCAACTAACATGAGGGATTCATTTGTGCTCTACGTAACTTCTATGGTGAGAAAATGAGGACCCGCAAAGATTTATAAGAGAATACCAACACAAAGTTAATGAGATGAAACTTAAAGATTGTACGTTCATAGACGTCAAATACAAAGCTTTTCCTTTGTATTGAAAGATCAAGCACGAGATTGGTTCTTTTATTTTTCACAAGATTTAATAATTACATGCGCTCAAATTTTAGATAATTCTCTAAATCAATATATGCCTGCAAGAAAAAAAAAGTACATATAAAAGGCAAATAACCATCATAAAAATGAAAGTCGATGGAAACTTTAATAATTTTTGTATAGATTTCAAAGATTAATTTCATCTTGTTCACAACATGGATATGAATAGGTTTATTAAAATAATTTTACAAAAGACTTAAACATTTTGAACAAAGACTATTAAAGACTGTATGTGGATGATCATGATTCCAAGTGACACAAAAACTGGAAAAAGAAGGTATTAATAAAAGGGCTATCTAAGCAAATTTGTAGAAAAGATCGACACTTCAAGAAAGAAACTTTGTTAAACTAATAATGAAAGAAGTAATACATTTGACGAAAAAACTGATGACTTATCTGGCATGGTCAAGTTACTATTAAAAGATAGATCAAATCAAGTGAAACCATGTGAATTTTGTAATGAAGTTACACATCCTACAGATGGATATCCTACTTTACGATAAGATTATACCAAAGAAGTCAACACAGTTATGAACCTATTTTCTAGTCCCCCCTGGAATCAATATAATAACAATAGCTACTACACTAGAAAATTAAATTCTAACCATAGTTATGGTCCACAAAATCAATATTGTATCACTTATAGACCAAGAGCATAAGTACGGTTTACACCAATTCAAAACCTCAATGATATGTTGAACCTACGCAACAAACATCAAAATTTATGCCCCAAAGTCATCAAAATTTATGCAAAACTCTCAGAACCAAATTAAAACTGATACATCTATTAATGAGTAAAAAAATCAATTAAGCCAGATAAACCTACAAATTAATATGTTAAGTAATCAAACTAAAGGATCTATTCAAAGTTCTAATCAAGCACAAGTTAACGCTTTATTTTGTGATAATGAAAAAGAAACATATATTCTAGAAAAGATACCTAAGAGAGGTAAAAGAAAAAGAAAGTATAAAAAACAATAGAAGATGAAGAAGAAGAGATGACGACCAATGTCATTCCCACTAGAGAATGGATGGCTGAACTATTAAATATGAACTCTTTCCTTAATGATTATACATATGGTATTTACCTAGAGTTGAAGCTTATGAAAAATCATTACAAACTCTAGAATTAGTTAACCAAGATAAATTAGATGATAATATTTATAAATTGAACTAAAATACTAATTCTATTTCGCCTGTTACTTAGCGATTAGCTGATGCTAGATAGAAATTAGAGAAGATATATCTAAACAATTCTAGAAAGTAGAAATCAATTAACCTTTAATGAAATCAATTACAAATCATCAAATAATGATGAAGATATGAAAGAAATTTCTTACTCTAAAGATGAATTTTTAGAAGAATCTAAATAAAATTTAGGACCAAAGGTGTCATCCTTAATAAAGAAGAAAATATTTTAAGAAATGTTGCGACCCATGAATGTTTGTTATACTTATTACATTAAGAACTGATCATATTGAATTTTCTATGTGTAATATCTGAGCATCAATTAATTTAAAGTCATTTAAACCTTATGAATAGTTTAAATATAACTGATGAGTCATTATTTGTGCACTCTTTAATATGTGTTTTGCTATGTAAATCAAGTAGAAAGTCATGTTTTACGACTCTGTATGTTTACTTTGGAGATATACATGGCATTTAAGTGTTAGTGCGCAAATTAAACAAATCCAGGAAAGAAATTAGCAGGGTTAATGCCCTTAGAAGGAACTGGCGATGCCATGGAGAAGCCATAACACCAAACCAAATGCTAGGCTAGAAAACTAGATAGTGTGAGAAATGAACCAACGACGCCAAACTTTACAAGGGATGACATCACCCATTGTGTTAGGATCAAAAATAGAAACTCTAGATTGACTTGCTATTCAAAACTTACTATATTAAGCGACACCGCCATCCAACGTCGTCCCTTAATAACCATAGCCCCAGTGATGGTGCTAGATTCGCAGAATAAAGTCTTTGCAGTTTTTAAAAAGTTCATATTTCTCGGCCTTTCCTTTTCTTGTACCCATGCTCATCTATATAAAGGAGGGACTTTGATTAATGAAAAACATTGTAATCTTGAGTCATTTTGTAGTAGAGGAAGTTAAAGTAGCCATGCCCAGTAAGGTTCTTTAATACCTAGGTCTGGGATAAAACTCTTTAGCCGGTAGTAGGTTTGTTTTCATGTCTTGTTGAGGTTTTATTTAATAATAGTGCTTTGTTTCAGTATCCTATATTTATGTTAAGTTTTTTTATGATGTCCCGATTGTAGTTTAATGTTTGTAAGTTCATTGTAAATCTCTATGAGTAAACCCATAAACCCGTGATTAATCATGTTTTGTCTATAATACCAAAAGGGTTAAGAAATGGAAATCACCTAGTATAAGAAACCTGACACACTTGTTGTTCTAGATGAATAACATTGATAACTAGGTTAAATTTATAGAGTAGTTGCCTAAGGTTATCTAAGGGTAGGTGTTCCCATAGAGCTGTTAATGCATCTTACATGCTAAACCTTTAAAGTGGTTGCGAAAGATTTTATGGTTGAGTAAGGGAACTAATGTAGAGCAATTGCCATATCTATCAAGTATAGGGTAACTAGGGTGATAGAAAATTCAACACCTATAACCTATGTAGGGAAATTATTTCAAAACCCATCTTTTAAAACTGATGATGCAAGAAATGAAAACAACATATGGCTAGATTGTGGATTCCTAGACTAAGACATGTTCTTATTATTCTAAATTTTCAATTATTAAATTTCTTGTTTAGTAGGACTTTAGGGTAAAACACTTCCAAAACCCCCAATTTTTTTTTTTAACTTAGTTCGATTGAATCCTATGGATTAGACTATGTGTTTACTAGTAATATATTCCAGTAGGATTGGTAACCTTATAGGGGTTATATTTGACACGCCCAACATGTGATCAATTTTTGGCGCCATTTTAAAGGATTCGATTCCAAATTAAGTTTGACTTTTGTTTTCTTTTTGTTTAGTTCTCCAAGTCTACTAGTTTATGCACGTTTGGATAATTGGATCTGAATCAACTGGTTTACTATTACCTTTTGATTCACTAATCACATAACCCACTAAAGGTTGGCTAGGGAAGGTCAAAACCAAGAGCCTAGTTTTCCCCAACCTATTATGGTTCACAATGCTTGCCACACTCGTGGTGATCATTAGATTACAATGGGGCGCATCAATGAAGATTTACAAAATCTTCTTGCTTGGCATTCCCTTTGCATAAACTTTCCATCAAATGGCGAAGTTTTTGAGCTTATATGCGACTTTATTCACTTCCTGCCCACGTTCCCTAGCATGGAGGGTGAAGAACCAATAACCTTCTAAAGGGACTTCGAGATAAGTTGCTAGTATATAAAACCTCCTCGAGTGGAAGAAAATGTTTTTAAGCTTAGGGCTTTTCCATTCTGCTTAAAGGATATGGCCAAATAATGGCTATTTTATCTCTGCCGTGGCAACATGAACTCATGGCACAACATGATAGATGAGTTCATCAGGGAATATTTCCTGAGGATAAGGTAGCCCAAGTCATCTATAAGATATGTAGTACTCAGTAGAAAACCAGTGAGTTTTTAATTGATTTTTGGGACTAGTATAAGCGCCTAATTGATGATTGCCCACAACATGGTCAATCCAATGTCGCTATTATTCGATTGTTCTATGTCTGCATTTACCCTCTAGAGAGGCATATGATTGATAGTGCTTGTTGTGGTTACATTCGTGATGAAACCCCTACGCGTGCCGAAGTCCGTTAGTTAGAGCTACTACTAGCTCCACTAATAAGAGAATTTATCTGTTGACTTCCCTAGTTGAATGTGTCCTTGACAATGGCCAAGTCATGTTAAAGCTTGTAGATTCTACTTAGTTGCAAGTCCCCATGCGACAAATGAATGTCATACTCTGCTTGAGGATCATCAATATGCCAATGTTATAGGTAACAAATTTGAAGGGCAAACCCGATCGATCTTTGGAAATACCTAAAATCAAGCAATGAAAAGGAACAACCCTAACTTCAGTTATGGGGTTCGAAACAAGAATTATTCATCCATTGTCGCCAGAGGACAACAATTGCTTAAACCAATGTCCAATCATTATTCTATAGAGAAAATGATTAAATCTTTAGCGGGTCAATAGAGTTAGTTTGTAAGAGATGTTGCCCAGTTCCAGGTGAACTCTAAGAAAGCTTTTCGTGACACTAATACCACGGTCCGGAACCTTTAGATAGGTCAATTCACACAATGGCTGGGTCAACTATAAGAGGGGGAAATTCCCTTCGCGACCCTTCCCTAATCCAAATATAGGTATTAACCCATCGGAAGCACAACTAAATGACATTGTTCATTATAGCGCAACCTCAAAAAATGAGATTTATGAAACCACCACCATAGAAAAGGCTAAATTAGGAAATGATCTACCCAAGCCCTATTGTACATCCGTAGACATCCCACCTTAATAAAATGATTCAGAGTTAGTACGTATCCCTTGGTCTAAAGGTGGACTTTATGTAGAGAATGTAATGCTAGATTTAGGAGCACCAATCAATGTGATTTCCGCAAACATCCATGAGTTTATAGACATTTGCAAACTATTAGTGACGAAGATTCATATTCTGGTGGTTGAAGATAATGAGATCTCGTCTAATAAAATCATTCAAGGAGTAATGGTTCATGTTAGGGATTTGATGTCCCTCGCAGGCTTTTGTGTCATAGACAAGATAGAGCCACAAAAGTCCAGAACTTTTGGGATTTTATTCGGTAGGTCTTTTATGCAAACAATTACAGCTAATATTGACCCAGTCAACGACTTTGTGTCCATTGAACATAAAGAAAAGGTAGTCACTTTTAACATTTTGCATATTTTAAATTCTTCAACTTACACGTTATTTGCTTGCTCTGCTATGGTTTTGGGCAGGAAGATTATGCATAGGTATTTGAAGTTTTAGAGGAAATTAAGCTATAGATAGCCTGGGAAAAAGTGTCTTTTCAAAAAGGTGCACGAATAAGTACTAGACTTCCACAAAACTCGCAAATCATTGAACGAGAGACTAAGCGAATAAAGATGAATGATAGCAAGGAGAACATGATGGTATTCCCTGATGTTCTGCATTACCAATTCCAACATGACAAGAATCCCAGGAAGGTGATTCTTCCATCCAATATTGGAAATTTAAAGATCCCTATGTGTTATGTGACACAAGCACTTAAGCTAATGTTATGTCATCAAAAAATTTCAAGCTATGCGGATTATTCCCTACTAGTGATGTTGAGATTAATTTAGTATATCCGAATGGCATAGTGGAGACATCTTAAGGAATGGCTGAGAATGTAGCTGTTCACGTTGGAGTCTTCGTGTTCGTTACAAATTTCTATGAGGTGGGTTAAAATAATACCATTATGGCACACTTATTTTGTGTTTAACAATCCTAGAGAAGGTTGGAACACTTATTGATGCAGTTACACTACATTAGCATCCATGTATGAAAGAGAACAAATGACGAAAGTGAGATCTTGGACAATAAGGAACGATTCTTCACACGATTCTCTACACTGGTGATTGGAGTCATTAATTTGGATCGACTAGGGGAGGTAAATTCGTCGAGCCAACGACATTAAACTAAAACACTAAAGTATTGTATTAAATCTTCTATATATTTTATACATATATTTCCATCATTTTTCTTCTAATGTTCCCGTGCTTAATTTGAACCTTGAGGACAAGGTTCATAATAAGTTTGGGAGTGTTTGGGAAAGTAGGCCATTGGTCGGAATGTTTGGCTGAAGACTCATCGGTATGATCTTGATAAAAAATATTTCAAACTTTTACGACTTTGGTTTAGTATATTTATTATTTTATATAGTCATACTTATAAGTAAGACTTTGCTTTTAATTCACGATGGTATGTTTTCCTTTTCATTCTATTTTTTACCTTCTATTTCTTTCATCTCATCTAGAATTTAAACAATAATGCATGCATGATTAGATAGTTTAGTATATTTATTGTTTTCTAGAGTCATACTTATAAGTAAGACTTTTCTTTTAATTTTGGAGTAAAAACTTGGTCAAATTATTTACCTTTGACTTAGAAGAAGTAGAAGAACTTTATACCTACTTGACAACATAAACATAAACTTTGAGTAGGGATAATGATATCTTTAGACTAAAGTAGGTAGGTGGTTGAATTAACTTTGTGGGAAAATTCAAAATCTCTAGGATTCTAAAACTAGGATTTATTTACTTGAAGTATAATTATTAATGATTTAGCACTCGTAAAAGAAAGAAGTAGGCTTATTTGCTATATTAAAATATGGACTTGATGAATTTATATTTGAGAACTAACTTGACTTTTATGAAAGTGAGAAATGTTAAAATGAGATTTCTAATTAAAAATAAAAATTAGCATCCATAAGATATGGAGCAGGGATCATACAAAAAAACTACATATAGGAAGAAAATTAGGATCTCTAGATAATTAAAAGGCAAAAGTTCATAAAAAGAAATTGCTATTGAGAAATAAAGATTTAGCTCAAGTGTTTTTAACTAGGTTCAGTGACTTATTCAAATTCCATGAATAAAATAATAGCCTAACTTTAAATAAGCCATATGGACTCTTTAAGATGTGAAAATATACAAATAAGTGAAAAATGGTGATAAAGTCCATTTAAAAGATCCAATTAATTTGGAGATCAATTTGGATCTACTGCCTTGATGAGGAGACCCAGAAAACCTATAAGTTAAAGGTTGTGGTTTATAAATGCCTCAAGTCTTGAAAAAGTGTCATCTCGAAAATTGACCATGTTTGACCAGCCTTCGAAAATTCAAAGTCTCTTATTAAACAAATTGATCAAGTTTCAATTGTAATGATTCCATTATTTTTCAAAGTAGGTATAAATTCTTAACATAAGCATGACTCAATTTTGTCACAATCTATTTAGTCATTGTTGTCCGATAACCCTTTGGTCAGGACATGTAAAGTTATAAGTTTGGGGGTATTTGATGATTCATTATTTGTGGACTCTTTCATAGGTGTTTTGCTATGTAAATTAAGTCCAAAATCATGTTTTTATTTTTACTTTGGAGATTTACTATGTATTTGAGCGTTTGTGTGTTGATTAGAAAATTCCTTGAAAGCAGTCAAAGTTTGATTGATAACCAGTAGGGTTGATACCCATAGAAGGAAATGACGACACCGAGCAAGGTGGCAGGGCAAAAGATTAGACGCCGCTAAAAATGAACCTAGGGCGCCAAATTTTACAATGGACGATGCCATCCCTGATGCAAGGATCAGAAACATAAAATCCAAACCGACTTGCTATTCGAGACTTACTATATTATGCCACCCCACCATTTGGACAACACTATTAATAGGGTTATAATTGCAAAATAGAAGTACTGAAACATTTATAAGGTTCTTATTTCTCGGGCTTTCCTATTCTTATACCTAGGCTGACCTATATATAGGAGAGACCTCTATGAATGAGAATATGTTGTAATTCAAAGTGATTTAAGAGTGGAGCATGGTAGAGTAGCCATGATCAGCTGGGTTATTTAATACTTAGGTCGAGGATGACCTCTCTAGCCAGCAATATGTTTGTTTTAATGTGTTTTTTTGGTTTTATTTTATAATAGTATTCTTTTATCAGTTCTCGACATTTATGCTATGGTTTTTAATGATGTCTTAATGGTAGTTTAGAGTTTGCTAGTTCATTGCAAATCTTTAGGCATAAATACAATGACCTGCTATTAATCAGGTTGACTCCATGATACCAACTGGGTTGAGAAGTAGCGATAATCTAAAATAAGAAACCTAAAATACTTATTGTTCGAAATGAATAACATCGAGAAATATGTAAAATCTTGAGAGCGCTTACCTAAAGTTATGTAGGGGTAGGTGTTCCCATAAAAATGTAAATGCTACTCACATACTAAATATTGAGAGCCGTTGCCTAAGGTTTTACGTTGGAGTAAGAGAAGTATTAGAGAGCGGTTGCCCAATTTATCTAGAATAGGGGAACTAAGATGGTTGCGAGTCCAACACCTATAACCTATATAGGGAAACTATTCTAAAAACAATCGTTGAAAATCAACTATACAAATAACATACGGCTAAATGTTGGATTCCTAGACTTAGGTATGCTCTTATTATTATGAATTTTCAATTATTTACTTTCTTGTTTAGTAGGCCTTCAGGATAAAACTCTTCCAAAAACCCCCCAGATTTACTTTTTTGTTTGTTTAAATTAGTTTGACAGAATCTAGTGGATTTGACCCCCCGATTGCCTCTACTATATGCTATAGGATTGGTAAACTTATACAAGTTATATTTGACATGCGCGATACGTGATCAAAGATCCTTGACTAATATGCTTATTAATCTTTCTTTAGCTGAGAAGACAACTATTAATCCACATGGATTATTAGAAGATATTTTAGTAAAAATAAATGATTTAATATGTCTAGCTGAATTTTTTGTTATTGAAATTGGAGACTCGACATCACCTAACTCTCTACCTATACTAGTAGAAAGACATTTTCCTACAATAGCTAAAACTAAGTTACATATTTATAAAAGAATAATATCTATCGAATTTGAAAACAATATTATTACATTTAAGAATAAAAATGAACAAAATTATGTTAAATATGATGAATTACTTAATAATGAAATTGAAATAAATGATTTTCTAGAATTTAACTATTTTGATGAATCTAAAGCTAAAATTTATTCAATTAATGCCATAACAACGGTAGCTGAAAATAATTTTCAAAGAAAGAACAAGTTGAAGACACTTCAAAAGAAAAGAATCTAATTTAATCTTAGTGTATTTACTCAATTCCTAACTTTCTAGTTTCTTTCAAACCAAAACAATTCAATTTTGGGATAATAGAGCCAAACTAGGGTTTCAAGGGTTTTGCCTTGGAAGTTTGGAAATCTATCTAGAGGACTTCAGGAGCTTGTGTCTTGATAGATTGACTTTGAAGAAGGTAATTAAATAAACCCCAGCTCTTTATTTAAGTGAATTTTTCATTTAATGGAACATTTGCGAAAGTTTCAATTGATTTTAAAATCATTTTATTGAAATTTGTTCTATTACCATGAACGAATCATTTCATTAATTCCAATAGATTAGAATTTGCTATTACAATGATCGTTGGTTTACAAATGCAATATTTTTAAAATTTTTGTATTTATATCGATTAGAAAGACATGTATTAGCAATTAGTTTGAAATTGAGTTTCAAATGAGTTTGTGTTGGTTTTATTTTCGAAAAGACTAGAATTCATCAAACAATTATCTTATATTATTTAGAAAATATATTTTAATTCTATATTTGAGTTAAAATTTTGATTCAAATTTTATTGAAGTTTTCAATTGATTTTCAAGCTACCCTTCCAAATAAATTTCTCTATTTAAATAGAGTTTTGAATTTTATCGAATTATTTCCGACAAACAATTTTTTATGATCCATAATTTGGAGTTGCAAACTTTTCATTTCAAAAAATGGCCAAAAGTGGAAAGGAAGCATTAATAGAAAAATTCAAAATGAAGTCTAAAGTTCCACCTACACCTATTAGGTCTACAAGGATTTCAATAAACAATCCTAGAGTAAAAACAAAAGAGAACCTTCGCCACCTTTAGGTTTTAGTGATGAGTTGGATGAATAAGAGGAAGTTAAGGAGACTCTACGAATTCCTTTCTCACCAAATAATTTGATCACTGCAAAGGCAATTTCTTGGATGAAGAACGATGTTAGTAAGAATAGGAAAATAATTCCCGATAAGGGCTTTAATTTGTAGAATGAAATTAAGTATGGTCCTAGGATTTGGATAACAATAAGGTAGAGGAATTATGGATTGTTGACAAGTGATTACAACGTCGATAATGACATTGGGATCTTTATGGAGATAGGTTATGCGATTTTAGTAAGAGAAGTTGATGCAAATGGGAATGGGGTGACAGTAAGACGGTAGTCATGGTCCAAGGAAGACCAGCTGACTATTCACCTGAAAGAATAAATCGGTGATATGGTTTACCAAAATCTCACAAGAGAGAAAATAATGAATACCTAAAACCTAGATATGGATTCATACATGGATTTACCTATAAACCATTAGAAATGTATTGGAAGCGATTCGAGGATGGATCCATTTAAGATAATGATGGGTATCCAAAATACATTCTAACTAAATATTTTAGGAAAACCACAAAAGCATGGAACTATTTCATTAATGCAAGCTTGCAGTTGAGTTTTCAATACTATGAGGTAGTGAACTACGAGGTGCCGTTGTTGTACCACATAATTGAAAGGATTAATTGTATTGATGTTGGCAAGATTATCTACAATTTAAATAGGAATTCCATAAACACAAATAAAAAAGTAGGGTTACCTTTTCCCTTGATTATCAAAGAATTATGCAAACAAGTCCATGTTACTATAATAGGTTTTAGGTTTGATGTTTACCCTGACATAACCATCACTGATGAATACATAGAAAGCACCAAAAAGTGCTAGGCTATGTGAATTCAGTAAAAGAGAGATAAATGAGATATTTACAAGAAATGCCATAAAGAGAAGAAGAATACGGGACAAAAATATACGAGTTTCAGAAGAGATGCAATCTACTGCGTATAATGAGAGAATGAACTAGAGCTTAAAGCCACCAACTGAAGATTTCACTAACATGTACGGTGAAAAGATGAAGATGGTTATGATGAGGTCAATCTTGTGGAACCAAATGCAAACTCAGAGAAATTAATAGTTCATGTTTCCCAACCTGCTTGAAATCGTCTAGAACTTACACTGGTTCGAGATACGTGTCGCTAAAAGATTGGAACGCAAAGGAGTTTAGTTTTAAATACCATCAACCTAATTAAGATTGCCAAATGAGGGAGTCTTTCCAGAAAGTACTCAGTGACTGGAGTGGACTACATGCTTTATAATCCAAAGTGAGCTACCAATCTCAACAGCATGAGGAAGGGATGGTAGTGATGATGTGACTTTGAACAGCGGTTTTATCTATCTTTTAGTTATACTATGTGAGGTCTTTAGTTTGTAATGTGATACGATGATCTATAAAATTTGATGTTATATTGTGCTACAATTGATGTGGTTTTTAGTAGATTATATTATGTTAGACGTGTTTATGATACATTATTAATGATGCTTGAAAATTTTCAATGTCATGTTTTCGTTAATTATAAAATTCATTCTAGTTTTAATTTTTTCATTAAAGATTTTTGTTTTATTAAGATCGTTTATGTATTACGATATATATTTGTTTTATTGGAAACCTTGATGAAAAGGTTTCGAATGAGTTGAGGTATTTAGGTGAAGTGAAGTATGAAGAAGTAGAATATGGAAGCCTTGAGATGTATAATCCATTTATTCAATATTAGAAGTTGTTTAAATTTTTTAAGATAATGGTAATATTTCTTCATTTTACTTTATTTTTTTAGAAAAATAATGACTTGAATATCATTTAGGTTTAAATAGAAGTGATATATTTTTATTACCCATGGAAATAAACATTTTATAATAAAAAAGAATTGTTATACCCTATTTCACTTTACATAGATTGTGTATGCTCTAGAGGAGTTTAGAGGGGATTGATTGTTTTGTATTAGTTATCATTATAGGTAGAAAATTGAAATAAAGTTGCAATACAAACAAGAAAGATTTCTAAGAATCTTATTATACCAAGATATTGATCAAGTATCTAATATTTTTATATTTAATAAAGAGAATTTACACCACCATTAAAGGAAGACATATGAAATTAGTCATTAAACTTTACTTAGTTGGGAATAATACTTCCTCGACAATTGAAAGTTAAAAGAACTAATAAGAGTTTTTAAACAAAAGAAAAAAAAAGAGATAAACAGATCCCAAAGGTAATGGAGAAAGGAATCTATTGGAGGGAAAAAGGTAAGGAACAGTTCCTATAAATAATAATAACGGATTCCAAAGGAAATGGAGCCGGTAACTGTAGGAAAATAATATGAAGAAAAAAATGGAATATATATGAAAAAAGAAAAAGAAAAGATAGAGATATAAAAATGGAAGGATGTTTATGAAAAACACTTCTAATAAAAGATTTAACTTTAGTGCTTATAGCTAAGTTAAGTAAAGTAACTTTTTAATCCAACATTCAAAAAATAAAAAATGAAATGATAATTATTGGTAATTAAAAATTTCTACAAACATTGATTGTGATGACATTATAAATATTGTTTGAGAATGAGAATGAATTAGTGATTTTTATACCTTGAGATTCTATATTAGTTTTCGTAAGCTTGATGCTTATCAGTGGAGATTGAGAAAACCTATATAGTGACTTGGACTTGGTAATTGATTGAACTTTGAATTCTGAGGTATTTAGCATAACTAAAAGGTTGAGATGCCAAATAAGGGGTTGTTCTTTAAATCTTTCTATTCTACATATTTTTATTTTTATGAAGGTAATATGTTTTTATTAAATGTTCACTTCTATTTAGTAATAAGATTAAGAAAATATGAAATCTGAATAAGGTTGAAAAAAGAATATAATTGAGAGTATTCCTTTGATCAGGAAAATAAAGTGTTGAGTTTGTGTGTATTTGATTAGTTAATAATTAAACAGTGTTACAATATATTTTATGGTAATTTTGGATGTAAAGGCTATATTACACTGGTTTTTCTCTTATTCTTATGATTTCAAATTATGACTCAAATATATGAAGAAATGGATGAAAAAAGAAAAAAAAAATGTAGGATTTATTAGAGTAGAAAAAACACATAATCAATTATCAGCAATTCAAGAATCAAACATAATTCAGTGCTGCCGATTTAGGAGTGATTCTCAGTTTGTTAATAAATTGCTAGAAAAAATAATGGACCATAGAACCCCATGTCCAAGGAGTTGGCCAACGATTTTTGTATTAAACAGAAGTGGTCAAGAATCGCTTGAAACAATTTCAAGAAAACTAGAATACTATAGATATGAACCTGGGGCTTCGAAATAAATAACCCTTGAGTACATAGATCAATATTTCATTGCTCTTAGAGCTATTGTTTATTGCTTTCGTATTTATTTAGTTTAGATTTACTATTCATTACTGATAAATCAACATTTGTGCTATATTTTAGGGTGATTTTAAAACTAATTTCACGACTTTTATCATCATTTATACTTTTAAATAGTTGTTTTTTAGTTTTTAGGTCAAAAATAGACTTTTGTAAAAAAAGTAGTGATTTCTCATAAATTTAGTCAAAAAATTGAAAATAGGAATAACACCTTGGCATAGATCTCAACATAAAGCTAAATTATTAAGGAATCACTGGTAAAAGATGAGTAGATTGAATGAGGCTCACTAGAAACATTGCAAGAGAAGCCTCTTGAAGACCTAGGAGAAAGACAAAACACATATCTCAAGAAAAATACAAATGCCATAATAGTGATTTTGGTAAGTACGTAGGGCGTTCACACGTCGCCGAGTTGGATTTGGAACAAAATTGGGTAGAAATAGAGCAAAGCAATAATGTCATAGAGAATTCCTTGCTTTTTAGCATTCTAAACATACGGCGGTGGAAAGATCTGAATACTATTGATATTAATTCCGTTGTTTTTCAAGATTTCAGTTTTGTTATGGTCATATCCTATTCCCAGTATAGATATGAGACCCCATAAAGAGGAAAAAAAGAGACCGAGAATTCTATACACAAAATTACATAAAGAGATCCAGAAAGAAAACTTTGGTGGTAGTTTTTTTTTTCTTTTGAAGTTTTACGTGAAGACACTTTGCAAGGCTTTATTTATTATTTACATTTTTATTTATAGATTTAATAAATTCTATATTTGCATTTACAATTATGAGTGGCTAAGTCACACTACCCAGGCCAAGGTATTTGACTTTTAAGGAGTCATAAATTCATGAGGTTTAAGCATTTCAAATCATATCTTCTTGTTTGTTACTCATTTTCGTATTCTTATTTGACCTCTTATTAAAGGGTTTGAGTTACTGGTTAAACCTTATGTTCTTTCTTTTTTGTTGTGTAAGTAAGTGCATGATTAGGGTTAAAAAATATCGCCGGTGATGCTACCTCCGCTCGGTAAGGGGATTACGTTAGGTAGTGAGTAGGGCCCTATTTTTTGGCAACCATTGTGTTCTTGTGTATTTGGGATATGAGATGGGTAGCTGTGGTTTGTAATTTTCACATGACTGGTGGACAATTTGACACTAGTTACCACTCATGTTAGGTGACATCTTAGAGCGCTAATGTTGCTAGTTTATTGAAAGCCTACGGCCAATCCGTTGTCTTTGCAGGTCTAGTTAGTATATGGTTCTATCGTACGTTCCCTCCACTAACATGAGGAGAATGAGGTGAAGAGATTCACTATAAGCCTATCTGCGAGAGTAAGGAATAGGACAAGCATTTTATAAATCAGTTCCCTAAAATGTCAATTCCTACCTCGGTCTAGAATCTCTTATTTATAGATTTTTGTTTTAACAATTTTAATTTGTTTGCATTTGATTTTTCAATTTAATTTAGTTTTGTTTTCAAAACACCTATTTTTCCCAAAACCTTAAAAAGAACATCTCAATCCCTATGGGGTCAACCTTGTATTTTTCTCACTAAAAATTAATTGTAGTAAGTGAAAATGAGACTATTTTTAGTGCTAAATGACGTGACATCAAGTTTTGGTGTTGTTGTTGGGGTATAGGTTTTTTGCTTTTGCTATATCGTTGTAGGTAACAGAAAATAACTTTTTGCATATTCATTGGTTCCCTATAAACCAAAGATTGATCCGACTTACTAATGAAGAAACATAACTAAAAGAATGAGAGAATAGTCAAGGGACACCATTGATGACAATATGATAATCCTGAATCCTCCAATTATGCAGGCTACAAGGGGAACAACCAACAAAATGGAAGGCAATAATCAAGGTAGGAAAGGGAGCTTTCTTTTAGGAAAATGAATAAACATCAAGGAGGCTCGTTACCATTATGTTTTAAGTATTTAGCGGTCACCGATAAATTCGAAGAGAAGTTAGGGGTGATGCATAAGTTGCCTGAATTTCATGGAAAAAAGAATAAGGATCCTCAAAAACTCCTTACAGAGTTTAAGATAGTGGGTATAGCTATGAAGTCTGCTATAGTTAATGTGGATCTAGTGAGGCTGAAGGCGTTTCCTTTATGTCTCAAGGATGCTGCGCAGGATTTGTTATTCCACTTACCAATTGGTTCCATTAGAAACATGAATGAACTACATTAGAAGTTCCAAGATAATTATATGCTAGCCAGGAGGATCGCTTAGCTTAAGTGGGAGATATCCCACATTATTATGAAGGATGATGATTCTTTGTCGTAATACAGGGAAATACTCAAAAGATTGTAATTGGAACGACCTCAACATGGTCTCGGCTATAAATCTTTAATGGAAAGCTTCTACAAAGGTGTTAAATATAATGAGAAGAGGCTTCTAGATACAATTTGCAACAATAATTTATCTAATGCGACGCGAACTATGGCTAGAGTATACATAGAAAAGGTAACCAACCAAGCTAAGAAGTATGGACTGACTAGTGAGAGGGCTATGGTATCTTTAGGGTAGGTTAACTTGAGGATGAGTTGTCGGGACTCAAGTATATGGTTAAAGAAATAATAGTAGAGAAAGGCAAACTAAAAGCTTGAAGGATTTGCTTCGATGGGGGGATGAAAGCGAATGTAGCATGATAGTTTCCAAGACCACCAGCAATGGAAATTTGGGCAGCAATTAAACTTATATGGGGGGAAGGAAAGAAATCCTTACTTGTACTAAATTGAGAGAAATCAAAACTACCAGAATTTTATGCCTAGGGGACAACCATTGCCATTAGAACTACAGAGCCAATCACCTCGTCCATAGGGACCTACCTTAGAGTGGATGATTAAGCAGTTAATCCTATCACATCAGAAATACGAGGCTAGGACTGATCCCTCAATTAAGGAATTCCAGGCTCGCAGTAAAAATACGAGGCTAGGACTGACACCTCGATCAAGGAGTTGCAGGCTAGGTTATCTGACATGTTAGCTCAAATAGGCTAAGCAAGTAACCAGGGAAAGTTTCCATCACAATAAGTCTTGAACCCTAATGCGAATGTAAATGTTCTTTCACATGTCAATGCATTATTTATGACAAAGAAAGCTAAGATGAGTACTAATAGAAGAAGATGGATTAATACCATCAAAAATAGGGTACTATGTGCGTGCCGCAAGTACAAGAACTTGCTTGTAGTAATAGTCTGACAATCTTTCATTAATTACTGATATCGTCCTAAGAGAAAGGTTTTTGCACTAGTTTTATATCATCAACTTAACTTGAACTATTGCTAAGTGTGACGACCCCAATTCCCACAAACTGGGCCTTACCCGGCTTAGCCTATACGGATCTCTGTTCAATCCCCACAAGGTCAACGCATGCCTAGTTAGAGTAAGCATTTATGTGTAGCGGGAGAAATTATCATTAAATTAATTTAAACCAACTTAGTAATTTATTTAAAAGTCGGGACAGGCCTAAATGTGGAAATCCTTCAAAAGCGATGTCATGTATATTATGTGACAAAAAAACATAAACATGTATTTAGTGTATCTTTCAGTCCCGTAACCCAAATGTATACAAACATAAATATATAGTTCATAATTGTATATAAAACAACAAAATAATCTACAACGTAAAAAGAGAGGAAGATGACTTTGAAAGTACTTCAAAGGTAATCACCAAGTATGGTCCCTTACTACTCGAGGGTCCTACAATTCTCACTAAAAATGGGGAAACTCCAGTGAGTAAAACAAGATGAGCCGTAATAGTATTCAATGAATTTCAATATATAAGCCAAAAGATCATGTGAGAATGTAAATAAATATGAAATAAAGTAAGTGCATTATACACAGGCTAGAAAAAAATGATGAATGAGTACCAAATAAGCAAGAGGAATGGTATCTAAGCAGTCAAAATCCATGAAGCTGGGAGCCCGTGGCCGCAAATTTGACTTTCTACAACTGCAGACAAAGTCCTCACGTTTAAAATGGAGAGTGTTCCACAGGGGTGTAAACGATAGACTCGAACACCGCACTCGCGACTACTCTCAAAGATCCTGTAAACACGAGTATAAACAATAACAAGTCGAACACTGCATCCGTGAGCACTTTCTTGAGACACTTAGATTGTGATATACTCACATAACGAGAATAGGAATTGATATAATGTTCAGTTCAAGAGTTCATCAGAAGAAAAATGTAATGCAATCAAATTGAGCATTGCATTGATTTTATTACAAATTAATAAGTGAAATATGTGAAATGAATTACTATTGAGGCCTCTATTGGTTTACTTTCCTCGAAATGTAATATAAGTCACGCTACAACGGCTCCTACACGCCCCCCAATAATCTTTCAGTACCCACCACTTGTCTCGTAGTTCCTAATGATCATTTAGAGTTTTTGTTTTATGTGTGTTAGAGCTCATTGATTTAGATTTACAATCATTATCTCTCATATGGTTCAATTTGTAGTTCACAAGACTATTTATAACTTGAACACTCTATTTTACTTTTGGTATTAGCTAATAAGGGTTGTTATTGTGTGAGCAATGCAATTTAACACATTAGTACTTAACAATCTCATGAATAGTCCCCCAAAACTATTTTAAGTCAATTTAGTGTCTAATGGTTTTTTTTATTAATTCAAGTCCTCATTGGGTAATTAGCTTAGCTAAGAGTGCCCGGACTTGCTTAACATTATTCAAAACGCTTTATCTATTGTCTTTAGGTGTTATTGAACTAATTAAAATCATTAGAACTCATTTCAAGTTGGTGTACAACATCAGTTTACAAAACAACCCAATAGGGACCTTTAAACAAATATCCGAATGTTAGTTTTTCTTCAACTTGAAAAATAGCATAAAACACAATAGCAATTTTGAAAATTCTTGCGGTTGGTTCCATTAAGTCTATTAACTTAAAATCAAAGCTTTTGGTGATAAAATGTCATTAATATAATAAAAACCTAAATTGAGACTCTCAGTAAAACTTTAAGTCCTTATTTGTAAATATTTATCCCATATTCAAAGCATGAGTTGAAAACTGAGTAAGAAACGCTAGAAAATCACAAAAATCGATGAAAATTTTTACTATAATCAAATAACATATTCTGAGAATTTTGGTTTAATTTCAACATCATTTAATGCTTAGCACATCTTAAGTTGTAAATCAGCTCATTACATAAATTTTTTTGCCTATTTCAAAACTAATTTGGAAAACTATTAAAAATACTTTGAGAGAACTTGGAACTATTGGGGAACCTTTTTTTATAGAACCTCAAGTTATTTTGGAGGTTTTTTGTCATTTTTTTACTAGTGAAGACACCCAATATAGGTGTCGACAACCAAACACTAAGAAAATAATATTCTTAAGGATAAAACATGTATTTCAGTAGATTTTCTATAAATAAACTGATCTGTTTTTTATAAACTAATGAAGCAATGTGTTAGATCTCTATCATAGATTTCCAACGCTATAAAGAACATTTTCTATGAAGCAATGTGTCAACTCATTTTACCAAGAATACGCCAAGCGCGCTGACTATGCGGGATTGTGCATAAACTTGAGAAAAATTTAGTTCGTCCTCCATTTTTTCTTTTTTTACACGCAACCTTTCAAAAACCTTCAAGACACTTCAAAACATCGAAATCTAGGCCTAATACTTTTATCAAAATCAAAGTACATTATCAACAAATATTATTTTGACATTGACCAAAGACATCTAAAAACCCTAAAACTTAAAGAGCTTAAACATCATTGTTATGAACCCAACTTGTCTAGTGTTCAATTCCACTATATATCGTTATTAAAATAGCAAAGACAAGAGTTTTTAAGATCATGTTGATGATGAATTCATACTCATTTGTTTATATGCAGAAAAACACCAAATTTGACCAAGGTTTTGCATAAATAGGAAAGAACTAAAATTGGAACTCAACAACAATGTTTAAATCACTAAGGTAGCTTGTATTTCAGATTTAAAGATAATTTGAGAGTAAAAAAAAATCTAAAAGCCCATAATCTTAAAGAATTCACATGGAAACCCAAATTTGTTAAATTTATAATAATCAAAAGAAGGTAAAAATGCATACCCTAGTGGCTCTCTTGTTCTCGCTTGTTTCTCTTCGGAGAGATTTAGTCCTAAAATCCCTATTGAGCCTTTAATCTTCCTTATACAACACTTCATGTACAAACTCTTTTTCTCTTCTTTTCTATGTTCAATGTTCTTATTTTTATGCATGTCGTAAAGAAGAAACCCCTTTTATAGCTCATGCATTTTATTTTCCACCACTTCATTTGATGCCTACTAATTTATCATACGATTGCTCGTAATAACTAAAATAGTTTCGTTCAACATAGGCTCGTAAAATAATTCCATACTTGAGCTTTGTGATGAGATTTTTCACAACTTATGCTTAAGTCTCAATTATAATTCAATTAGACTTTTTTTTGATTGGATTTCATTAACTTAGGGTTCCAAATGGATAGTTTTTTCGTGTTAAGTTAGAACAAGCATAAGTCACAATTTTTCAAGTTAAACATTATTATCTATTATGTATATTCATTAATATCTATTTTTTATAACTCACTTAGATTTCTTGCATTGGATAATACTTTACTTAGGTTATTTTTATTAGTTTAGGAGAATAAATCAAGTTTAGGCTTATGATCTATTTCATGCCTTATAAGTCATGAGGTAACATAACTTACTATGTTTTAGTTAAACCTATAAGTAAATCCCTAGTGTATTCAAGATACTGACTTATCATATACACGTACATGTCGCAAAAATCCTAAAGAGCCTCACTCGCGAAACTGAGAAATAAAATAAATAACTCGTGTATTTTAGATAGATAGGTAATACAAGCAATCATACAAAAATCAAATATTTTTGGGTCGTTACAGGCTTCCCAACTAATAAGGACTTGGTCTTCAAAATTATTTTAAACTCGAGTAAGTTCCTTATCAGAAATTTAAACAATAAAAGGAAAGTGCTCCTAATGTGTCCTATAGAACTGAGGACATATCAAATTCGCTTTGGAAAATTCAACACTTGACAAAGGTCGGGAACTTACGGATAGTTGCTTTAATTAGTTCAATATCTTTATCCATCAACCTGTAAGTTTCGACTATAGGATAACTTTTAAATCATTTAAACTATGGGTTTTTTACATAGCTTGACTTACATATTGAGCAATGGACTTTGTCTAGTTAGTTAAAAATAGCATGAGAGCGAGTCAATCAACTGTAGTCGGTCGCAACCACATTTAATAGCAAAACTACTCGATCATGAATTGTGAACATAGCCAAGTTACCTTAGACAACTCAATGTATTTGTATGGCATTGACAATCACAATTAGATGCCATACATAATTACTCATAACATTTAAAATGAATGTTTTATGCATGAGGAAAAAAATTAAAAATAAATGTCATACCCTATGTACGTTTGTGTATCGCCTCTGAATCTTGCTCTATAACGACATGGGCCATTTCTTTGGCTTGAGGCTGTGATCGCTTGGCTGCAAACACTTATCTCTAAAGTGCCTAGGTAGTTTGAGCTTAAAGAAAGATCTTTGAGGCCCTGGTCCTTCAGGGATTAATCTTTGATTATGTCCCTATCGCTAACTCCACGTACCTCTCTCTCAGCCATCGATACCATTTTATGACAGCTACTGGACCAATTGTACTGTCAAAGTGGGTCGGATGGCATAACTAAAAGCTAAGGAATGTGGGGCCACCAATGTGTGTGCTAGCCATGTATACAACACCACTAATTCCACAATTTGGGCCCGCTATCACTCTATCTATAATGATTTCTCCTCTTCTTATCTAGGCATGATGGAGTCTGCTTAGAAAATATCTCACTTGTTGGAACATAACCTCCTCGGGGTGAGTGCGAATGTAAGCCTCTCTAGCAAAACCGCATTCATATGCATCCTGTAAATGGGTTGTAAGGTAGTGACCATAGTCCCTCTGATAGTTTAAACTAGGCCCTTGCAGAAAAAGTAGACACGATCCTATCTTTATCAATCACACCATCGTTAAATAGTAGCAACTTTAGATAGCTACCCATATATGCCATGAGTGACTCTCCATGTGCTTGCTATATATTCATAGATTCTATCCATTTGGCTATCATCATCGATGGTGGGTAGTGCTTTTGATTGAGTTGTTTCTTGAAATCTAATCATGTCGTACGATCTTCGTATGTGGCTACCAGGTTAGTCCACCATACATTTGGGTCGCCTTATATGAGAACGCAACCAAACTCGATTTCATGGTATCCTCAATTCTTAGAAGTCTTTGCATCTTGTCATGACTATGAATATATCACTCTAGCTCATCCAAATTTAGACCATCGTAGAACTTCTTTCGCTTATACGTTTCATACTCTCTAGTCCACGTAGCCTTTGCAGTCAGGCATACATCACTATCATCATGAGTTGGGTGCCATTACTATGGCCTATACTTGAATCACTACGGTGATTGAGGTTATGTATAATGAGCTCACAGTAGGAGCAAATGGAATGGCCTGAGGCATGCTGCACTCGCATCAGTAGCAAGCCCCATTGTAGACGTGGATGGAGATGGTTCGTTGAAAATGCACTAGAACAAATTCTACTTTTCGTAGAGGTTTTTGACCTTTATGAAAAGTGTTATCTTTTAAGGTGTTATCTTATCTTCCAAGCTTACATAAGGGTTTCAAACCTCTATCAAATCTTGACAATTTCATAGGGGTTTTAAACCTCTATCAAATTTTGCTATTTCATAGGGGTTTAAAACCTCTATAATATCTTCAAAGGCTTACATAGGGGTTTCAAACCCCTATCAATTGTAGTGATTTCATAGGGGTATGAAACCTCTATATTATAGGCTTACATAGGGGGTTTCAAACCCCTATCAAATGTAATTTTTAAAAAATAATAGCTGAAAATGCCCAGAATTAATTTCCATTTCCATTTTCAATTGAAAATATACAAATCTACATTCCATTCACAATATTATTATTCCATTAAGAAATTCGCAGTGTTCTACAACCAATCAATAAAACAACAAATTGATAGCTATACATTTCACGAAACCAATCAACAAAACTCAGTTTTTCATTGTCAGATAATGTGTTAGCGGAGATAAGTATAGAAAGTCACCCTGCTTGTTTGAAACTTCACCATTGCCAATTCTCTCATCCACAATTGCTTTGACAGTTGAAGCAATTCTTATTGTAGCCTTTGATTTACAGAGTTGGGATTGACCTTCCCTCAATTGAAGTCCGGTTTCAACGCATGAACATCAATGCGGAAACCTGAGCATTACCAACAATTCTCAATTTTTCAGTTAACATGGCAAAGGTACTGAACAATTAAAAATACTTGTACAGACTTGAGTGGCATCATAGGAGAAACAACTATAAGTATCAATCATGGTAAATGTTGTCAAAGTAAAATTGCAAACTGTAACCTTTAAAAAAAAAAAAACTCAATGCTGTACATAACACTATCACGAGACTCACCTCAGTATGTTGGCATATTTAAGTAGAGATATGTGCTAGCTAGTAATTGAATGAATTCCAAAGCAAAGTAAACTTACATTTAAATTTGTTAATGATACAGGCAGCATCATTGGAAGGTCATAAACCAAGTATTTAAATTTGTTAATGATACATACCTTTATGTCCAGCTTTTCTTTTCTCGGACACACCAGCACATTCAAGTCCTGAATCAATACAAGTTTACTTAGCAAACAGATTTTACAGTATAAATTCTTCTGATTATACTTCAAGGGGCTTTTTCTTTTAGGATCAAGAAGCATATTTATGATTTTACAGCATATTCATGATCCTAGAAACAACTATAGTGCTGTATCTACTCAAATTTACAGTACTCGATAAACACAAAAGGCTTTATTTTAGGTTGGTAGAGATAAACACATTGGGGCATGATCTGAAGCATCATTATGTCTACTACTCATTCTACGAGTGTGTTATTTCTTTACCGTCCAAAAATTGCTTCCATAAATCATAGGTGATCTAAATACGGTCTTACATAATTTTCCTTCAAGTATAGGGATATTTCAGTCCCATAATACACCCGATGCACTCCACTTCATCAACCCGACTCATAAGAAATAAACAATCCATCGTCATCGAAAAAAAGAAATTAACAATCCATCGGGCAAGCCTTAAGCAAAGACTATTCAAATAAATATTGAAAGATATTTTCACATATTAATATCACGAAACCAGAAACTAGCTACATCTTGTTTGTTGTACAGCCTTCGATAAAGACCAACAAATGACTCCCAGTAGAAGGCCAATCATTGATTTTGTAGAGTTCACCTTTAGCTGAAAGGATAATGTGCATGTCAAAACATCACGCAATTCTGGATGCATACAAGAAAAGGGAAAAAAAAAACACAAGAGCTTGATTTTGTAGAGTACCTCAGGATTCTGACCAAAGCAACGTATAAGAGCTTTATACTCCTTTATGTCACCGGCTTGTGTTGATGTAGCATGGGTGTTTATGTAATTGACGTCTTCCCTGGATACACTAGATCGAGCCAATGCCTTCTCTATGCACAGAACAACGCCAGTTCCTGATTTTCAGATTGAAACACGAGGTCAATTTGTCTGCATGGCTACAAGGCCTCATGTATTATCTCCAGCAAAATTCAATTTTTAATGAACCCGATACGATGTTTACTTCAAAAACATATGAAACTAAAAGTCTAAAAAACTTAATACCAACAGATTTAAATAGAAGTTGAAGAGAACAAATATAAGTAATGATCCTAAGCGAATGAGCAAAGAAGTCTAATGGTTACAAAATAAATGGTTTGAAAAAGAAAAGAAAAGTTCCATTGATTTAATAAATATAATAAGCACTTGTGCTTCACATAAGTCAGGAAATTACTTAGAGAGATAGTTCGGCTAAACTCTTAGCTGAAGGATAGAGTATTAGTAATGTAGGTAAATGGTTTTTCTGAAGGTAGTAGATGGATTTGGAAGATAAAAATAGCAAGGGTAGCTCAACAAAGACAATAATGAAAAAACAACAAATCAATATTTAAAAAAAGATAGAAAGAGAAGCAAAAGGAAATACAAGAACCAGATTCAGGGGAAGTTTCAATCCTCATCATGGAGGGATTAGTCTTTCGCTGGTCATTTTGTGCAGCATCATATTACATAAATGTTTTCATTACCAATGGTTAAATATCTTTCAATTTTCATATAGGGAATAAAAAAATAAAAGGTAATGAATGAGATCATACTTCAAAACTCAAATGGGGTTGAAATACCAAAACTCCCTCTTCTTATTAAAAAAAACTCAAATGGTCACTTTCAAATTACCATAGACTTTAAACACATTGATCGACGCAACTCGATGAGAGCCTTTTCCAAACAATAGTAAGTAGTATACATGAATCCAATCCTCCACCTACTCAAGAACTTATAAACAAATCCTCCATTGGAAGAAAGAAAACATTTTTCTTTTCCAAGTTCCTAATCAGAGCTGCTAAAAATAATGATCAAAAGAAAGAATGAAACTCACCCATTAACAACTTCGCAAGCTACAAACATCTTTTCTATTCAATTACATTTTGAAAACAATTACTTTGTAACAAGACCTTTAAAAACTCATTATCATTTCCTTAAAAAAACCCATTATCATGATTTTGAGAAAGTTTGAAGAAATGAAGAACCATTTACTACCTTAAAAATAATAATAAAAATGAAGAACCATTCACTACAGGTTCGCAAACGATTAGTATGAAGATGTGGTTGCAATTAATGTATAATTTAATTCGGTAAATGATTCAAGTAAATTCACCTAGTGAACTTTGGAAATGCACAATACCTTTGGTGTATTTCTGATCATAATTTCATTTGTTTTAAGCTCCTTGAAGATCTCCATTAAGTTCAACTCATCTGAATTCACATCCATTTCTTCTTGCAAATTCTTGATCCTTTCTAAAAGCTCCTTCATGTAGTCTATAGTGTCTCCAAGTATTGATGTTCTGTCCATCTGTTCACATTCATAACCTTAACCGAACTACTTCAAAAATCGAAGATCCTAATGCAAACTCAAATACAAATTAAGGCTAATATCATCAAGGGAGTTTTTTGAATTATTCATTAATCAACTAAATAAGGCTAGAAATCAATGAAGTTGATTAGATGGTTTGAATTCATGAACCTTACATGAAAGAGAGTCGCAGTGAAAATGGGCCTTGAAGAATTCTGTCAAATTTGAGGCAGATATTGGCGGAGCCTTTACAAGGTCTTGACTGAGGCCTCTGCTTCAAAAATAGCACTTTGGAACTATTTATAGTGTAAGCCTGCAACACCCACCACCATTTATATACTTCACATCATAATAAATACATTAATGTAGAGACCAAACAACTCAAAAATAAAAATCTTTTTGAGTACTACTCTTTGGCATCTTTAATTCAATTTCAATTCAAATTTTACTTTGAACATAGGAGCGGTCGATGAGCCCTATTTTTAAGGGGAAAAAAACATAAGTGAGATTTTCTCTTTCTTTTTCTTACACGAACTATAGATTACAAAAGTAAATGAAGCCCCTTATTTTTACCTTCAAGAGTGTGTCCACGACATCTAAGAACCCTCTACAGTAGGCCGTGACAAGTGCATGCACGGCTACATAGGGTTGGATCATATCAGACCCCATGAGCCCAATCGACTAGCTTCCAATAGGGCTTCTTCACAAACTGGCTGTGAAGCTCTAGCTTTAAGCAGAATCTCCAAGATATCAAGGTGGCCCTCTCGCACTGCTGTCGTTGTCGCAAACCGTCTGAAGAGCTTCTGATTCACGATGGCTCCGACTCTGCGTCGAAGAAAAAACAACACGTCATGTACACTGAAAAAGATTCTGCAATAAAGAATACTTCTTTTCCTCATTCTTCCGGGCTCAACTTTATTCAAGAACGGTAAGAGATGAAGGAAAGAGTACCACATACTAAAGAACAAATATCTGAATAGTTTTGTTTTCTGTACAATTAAAAGACTGAAACAGAAATGTAGTATCTTAATAGGATCATTTTGAAAATTGGTCCATAAAATCAACAGCAAAATTCAAAGTCTTCGAAACCAAATACATGATTGGTAAATGGTGAATGACTGCCCCATAACCAATAAGATAGTCACCCCAAGTCCAACTGAATATCGAATTTGTGTCTTAATATGATTGGGCACAATTCTTTACAAGTCTAAAAGTCAATTTGTTAAACCTACTAATCTGTTGGTTCGAACTATGGCACAACTCCTTGCCTTGCAAAAAACAATTACGAAGAAATCTAATGGAGCATGGGGATGAGTGATAACAAGCAAATGATAGGACAGTTGATGGCTATTCACAGAGCAACTGGAGGACACAATGACACAAATATCTAAATGAAAAAATATCAAGTATCTAGAAACTACATCGCACCATGTTTGACGCACAGAAGGTTTTGGGCACTTCTTTCTCTTGTCAACCATCAGTTAGAAATATGTAAGACTAAAGTCTAAAACCAAGCCGATCTAGGCTCATCAAATTTTCAAGAGAAAGAAAGGCATGAACAAACTGTCAAAAAGCAGCAAAGCATTGGGCAGGATTCTGCAGTAAGGTATTTATTGAATAGCGAAACTTTGATTTGGTAAGAAATGCAAGATCAGAATCAACAGAAAGAAGAAAGCGGCAACTAACAGGTAATCAGAGTTCGATCCAAGTTTGAGCTGTTCAATCACTATGTCCTTATAGAAAACTGACTGAAATATGGAAATCTACGCTCCAAAGTCCCTTTTTGCATCATAAATTCATAGAATCATTTAAGTTCGTTGAAATGATCACAAATAGAATCAATTAAGTTGGGTGGCAAGTGCAAACTTACAAGCAAAGTATTTGAAAATGAGAGAAACTTAGTCCAAGAATCAAAAGTAAAAATCTTACTTTGGAGAACCCTGTACCTTATTTTATATGTGGTCATGCGACGCAGGCTTTCTGAGTTTACACTGTTGTTTTGCATCAACCTATACCGATTAAAAGACCAACATAACATGGACTCATTCCATCACAATTAAGTGATAATAGACATGAAAAAGTTAAACAAAAATATTAGCAAAATCAGATCGGGAAACTAGTTAAATGGCAAAACAAATCTGGCAATTTCCATCTCCTTCAATTTGCAGTTCAGACAAATCATATGTAGCCAACCTAATGGAAAAAAAGAGATAAAAATCTCCAAATAAACAAAAAAAACCGAATGACTAAATGTGAAAGCTTTTATTTTTTCTTGCCGAAAAGTGAGATTCAACATGAAAATATTTCCTTTTTTCTTGTTAAGTCTCTCAACAAGAGAAATAATGTCACAGGAGAATGTCTGAAGCGACAAACACTGGTGGTATTTGTCTTTCATGCAAACTCTGGACCTAGTGATGGGGGTCCATTTAGCATTTTTAAGCGATACCCTTAACTGCTGATGCAACCTATCAAATTCACAATTAAGCTTCACAAATACAGGGCATAAAGAAGATGTCAATAAACATAACTTCTATTTTGAAGCATGTGCACTATGTCGCTGCCATGAAGCTCTAAGCCTTATTCACAATAGTCAACCAAGACTTTCCCCATTGCAGCAGCAATGCAGGACACATTGACAATTACTCAAGCGTTAATAAAAAGGTTCCCATGCATCAACAAACTGCTTTTGAGATCAATAAAAGGGTCCTATATGTGCTTCCAAATATTATTAAGAGAAATAATTTTTATGCTTTCAAAGCACAAAGCAGACATATACAATTCACCACCGTGTTAAACAAAACTAATAGCTAACTGATAATGATTAATTGAAAATAGAAAGATAACTTTTCATAAAAAAAAAGAAAGATAACCAACTTAGGATTAGTGTAATATTGTGGAAAGCCAGTCTCAAGAGTTCACTCATCCAAGCAAACCATAATTCACCAAGTTTTCAAGTTAGTAGGGATTGGGAAACATCAAAAAGAACATAAAGGCTTATAGGTAAGCAAAGAGATGGAATATGACACATTCGAATAAAAAAATAATAGGTGAAAGTAAGAAATAAATAATATTGCTAAAAGATAATAATATATACTTTAAAACGCACTATTGTTCAATGCCATTAAGAGTAAAGCAAGTACTTAATAAATAAAGCGGGGAAGTTCTTCGAGAAGAATAACTCTTGATAAAGTCAGGCTCATCGTTCTAATGTACAAGAGCAAAACCTTTCAGACAGTCGTTCATAGTCTAAGGTTGCGTCAGTCACATCAAGAATTGATCAATTTACTCGAGGAGTATGCTGCAAATGCAACGAAGAAATTATTATTGAATGTCTATAGCAGGAAAGAGAACTTGTACAGAAGAACCCAGATTAAACTCACAAAATTTCCTTTTTTGATAGGAACAAGTCTAAAAAATCTCCTTCGATGCACATTGGTCTCCCAAAGTATACTTTATGAGGAAAAAATGCAACTCCCAGGAACCAAAATAAGCATACAAAAACAGAACGAAAAGTAGATTATGGACACAAGTCTCACTTTCTCTGAATGCAATATGTTTGGCTATTAACTTCCAGTTTTAAGAGCATTTTTTACTTGTTACAACTAGGAAAATAACAAATAGGAGTAACACCTGTGACCGAGCAATAACGTGCATACTAGAAGACAACATCTATTCTTACAAGGTGGTCAAATTAAAGTGATTATGCTCTCGAGTCTTTCCAGTTTCTACTTTTTACTAATTCCACTAAGAGATTATTGTTCAGCTATTTCTTCCACGTTATTTCCTCCAACTACTTACGATTTATCATCCTACAATTATGTATATAAGAATGCGCTCATTAACAAATGGATCGAGTGTCACTGAAATTAAAAACAAGCAAGAACAGTGGATACAATATCACTTGGGTAATACGATATAGCTCATATAAACCAATACGACAAGTTTGTTTGTCGCCAATCGTTCAGAATATTGGCGAGAGTTCTAGCTGCAAGTCCAACGATAACCCATTTCTAATAGTAATGAAGGAAAATCGCTATTGAAAATATGGAGAAACAACATATGAGCAGGTGTAAGTAATACCTTCAACTTTGCGTCTGCAGAATGCACAACAGGTGATGAAATGTTCACCAAACCAGATTATTGAGAATGGCTGTTGGCACCATGTTGCGAGAACATCCTTGCAGCAACGAATGTCTGGCAATTGATGACACATTACTTGTTAAAAAGCAGTTAGAGCAAGCTCATTTTCCTTATCCTTTCCTTTTAAGTGTACCTGAAGATTAAGGTCAATATAGGAAAGAATAATGGGTTCAGGTTCCATTTCGACAAGTTCTATAAAATTTAGTACAAAAAATTGTTAACTGAAAGAAAAATAAAAATGTCCAAATTTTGAGTGTATGCTTCCAACTATGTTTGTTGACTCCATTAATGTTAAGGCCATGTAAACATAGTCATTCAAGTCCCCTTTGCAAGATAATTTCGCATAATTATTTAAAAAAGGAAGATGCCTAATCAAACCTAAAAAACGTCTCGACTTTTGTGATGGAGGGTATCCAGTCATTCCCATTCTCGGGTCTTTCCTTCGCAACTGTTTCAAAGTGGAAATAAATTATCAATGAAGGGACCATAGTTGGCAATATCGAGAAACAACTCATTATTTGATAATATTACTGACCTATTGTTGTTGTTGTTGTTGTTGGACGCAGCTACTGCATTTCTAGACGAAACCTGCAAAAAATATTCTTTTGAAACTCTAATACAATACATGCTTCTAGATGTCCTTCTGGATGTCCTTCTCTACCTTGAGCTTGAAGAACGAATGCATTTGCTCCTTTACAATATTCTTTTGAAACTCTAATACAAACAAAAAAAACTTTAAATAGTAAATTTCAACCTTACAAAAAATATGAATGCTTCTATTACTATAAAAAGATAATATTAACCTCGAATGTCTGGCCCAAACATTATCCATCCTGAGATTGTAATCTTTGCTCTGTTAAATTTGAAGAACGTTAATATCTATTACCTCCTTTTGTTTAAAAGTCTTTGTACATATTTTAAATTTCTTGCATTTAAAATTAATAAGAACTAATTCAATTATTGCAACTGATGGAAAATTAATGTTAATCATATATGTACATCTAATAAAAATCTGATTAATTTAGTTTTAGCTCATACAACAACAACAACAACATAACATAGCCTTAGTCCCAAATTAATTAAAGTGGAAAAGCACTTGAAAAGTAATCAAAGACTAATGGCACATATAATAAAAATATGATTAATTAAACATAGGCATAAAACCTGTGTTGAAGGATTGGAGGAGTTACATAAATAAACTCCTTTTTGAAGTAGGTTATCAGCCTCTTTTGCTTGTTGGTATGCTAACTCTTCGGTGCAAGTGACGACTACGGCTTTTAGAGTAGGATCATACCTAATATATAGTCCCAATATGCATCAATTAAAGGAAGCCAAGAATTGAGAGAAACACAAAATATAGAAAGAATTTTTTGAAGCGCACTTGTTTAGTCTTTTATTTAGTAGGAGACTGGTAGCCTACAGTCTCCTACCAATGTGTGATTAGAAGCTTGACAGTGCAAAATAAGTTGTGATCCCAACTCAGACCCCAACTGTGCATCACACCTAACACTCCAAAGAAGTACCTTGCTTAAATAATTGGACCAGCTAGGTTCCCTGGGTTAGAGTTTCTTCAAATATTTAAATATATTTTGCTCAAAGCAACGGTTTACTGATGGCAGGTTAATATTTGAAAAGTTCACTTAAAATGAAAATTTCTAACCTAAAAAAATGAAAATCTCAGCAAGTAATCGTTGAATTTCAAATCTGTGATGAAATGTGTCTTACTTAAAGAAACACATTACAACTTCATCATACAACCAAATGGATGAGACAGCCTGACCCAAATTTGAAGCTAAAACTAGTCATAAGAAAATGTACCAGGTACAAATGGCATCCAAATGCTACGAAACAAGGCACAAATAAGGCTTTTAAACAATTTGTAAACTCACTATCAACACCACATATTTGAAAGTTATAACACAATCAATATACTGAGGCATATATCTTTTAGGGGTAGTAATCCAGATGCATAAAGAACCATGTCGCATAAAACCTGACATGATAGAACCAAAAGAAAAGGCTGCGGTTTGCCTAGTACAATACAAGGAAAAATTGCTTAAGCAGTAGTAGACAAAGCATATCTAAGAACCCATATCAATCAAGGTTGGAAACATTCGATTTTAATTGATAGTTGAAAGGAAAGTTGATTTATAGAAATACATTAAAATATGGAACATCATATTAGATTTTTAAAGTATCTAGACTTAAAAGTAGTCTATGCTAATCAATGTAAAAACTAAAATGTTTTAAGAAAAAGAACTTACAACCAAAACAAGAAAATGGATTACTTCCATTATGATTAGGGTGGACTTTACTCCAATGGCACTAAAAAATCCAATGGATCCAAGAACAACAAGCATGATTAGGATAACTCCTGAGAAGCCATGGCTATCTATGATAATAGGTTTTAATCCATCGAACGAGGGGCACCTATTCCGGTAGTCTTTTTTACTGCTGGAATAGATCAATATCTTTCCACCTCGGTGAGATCAAAGTATATACACATTTTCTCAACTTTAGACAAAAGCGATTAGTAGGATAGTAATTAGGAAAATGCAAACAAGAGAAAAATATTCAAGTACTAGCTCTCTCGATTCGGTGCCTAACATCATGGGATTCTCATTATTTAAACTCGAATCTACATTTCCTAGGTCAAAATCAACCCTAGATTTACCTAAACATAGCTTCATTTCAAAGGTTCTGAAAAATCAAAATGATATTTCACTTTCCTACTTTTCTGAACACTTTGCAATGATTCAACATCATCAATTAATCATCCACTTCATCAAATCCACAAAACCTACATTCAAATGAGTAAATTCACAAAAAATATCGACATAACAAACCGAATTCAGTCAACATACTAGAACCATCAAAATCACACAAAAACGAGCAACTAAGAAGTTGAATCCACTTAACTGAAACCAAAATGTCGACGATCTGTGGACTGTCAAAGCCTGCACAAGCATGAATGAGGTCATTCGTTAGCCAGAGAAACGAAGATTCCAGAACACAATGACGTGAGAGAGGATTGGATACCTTACCCTATAAGAAGCTGAACTTCGTTCGCACGAGAAATCAAGCAAAACCACTCACAGAGCGAACAAAATTGAAACACAGAGATCGCGTTGATACCGATGAGGCGATGGTGCACGGAAGAGATTTCCCAATTGAAGCGAAAATCTGAAGAATCTAAAGAAATGAAATACTGAGTGTCTCAGAGAGAGTGAGAGAATGGGAGCTGACCAAAAAGCATGACTTCACTTTATGTGAATGGTGGGATTTGAATAGCCTAATACATAGGGGTTTCTAAAATCCCCTATGGATGTGGTGTTATAAAAAGCCTAATCACCTAATACATAGAGGTTACTTAAAAACCTCTATGAATTAGGTGTTATAAAAAGTAATACATAGGGGTTATCGAAAACCTCTATGAATTAGGTGCTATAAAAAGTCTACTTTGTTCAAGTGATGGGCCCTAAAATTAGGTAAATAAATTGTTTGTTTGTCTTCCCTAAGACTTTATCCTCTGTGCTTGAGCCTAAAAATATGTTGATGAGAAATGAAGTGCATCTCCACCTCCTCCCCTTGACCATTTAGATCTATATGATCAGCTATCGCAATCTACATTCACAAATAACGAGTTTTCGATCAGCTCATCACTAATCTTATATATGTAATGCATATCAAAGCATAACATGCAATACTAAATATTAAAATTTCTTAACTCACCTCACTTCCCTACGAAGTCTCTAAGATAGGTTTATAGGATTTCCACTCTAAATTCAATTTGTCCTAACTTTAAGTACATTTTTCAGCTGAATTGTAGCTTATAAAAGTTAAGGTATAAACATGCGCTCTGATACTAACTGTGATGGCCCAGTTCCAACAAATTGGGCCCAGCTCGACGTAGACCTATGTGGACCCCCAGTCAACCCCCATAAGGTCAACGCATGCCTAGTCAACTTCTCTTTTTTTATTAAGTATTATTTGATCGCTTATTAGAGTTATTATTTAGGTGCAGCGGAAGCAATTATCATTCAAATAATTTGAATCAACTAAGTAATTAATTTTAAATTTAGGACAAGCCTAAATGTGGAAATCTTTCAAAAGTGATTTCATGTATATCATGGGACAAAAAAAATCATATACATGTATCTGGTGTGTCACTCAATCCCATAACCCAAAAGTTTACGAACATCAGTATATAGTTCATAATTATATATAAAACAATAAAATAACCTACAACGTAAAAAGAGAAGAAGCCGACTATGAAGTACTTAAGAGGTATTCACCAAGTATGGGCTCTTTTCCCTTACTACTCGAGGGACCTACAATTTTGACACAAAATGAAGAAAATTTTAGTGAGTAATGCCAGAGGAGTCTCAACAGTATGTCTTAAGTTTCAATAAATAAGCAAGAAGATCTTGCAGGAATGTAAATAAATATGAAATAAAGTAGGTGCATGATAAACATGCTAGAAAAACAATGATAAATGAGTGCCATAGAGGCAAGAGGAAGGGTGTCTAAGTGGTCCAAATCCATCAAGTTGCGAGCCCGCGATAGCAAACTCGAATTCCTAGAACTTTGGACTAAATCTGCAAGTTCAAAATGAAGAGTAGTCCATAGGGGAGTAGACGCTAGATCCAAATACCGAACCAGCGACTACATTTAAAGATCCAGTAAACACAGGGGTGTAAACGATAGCCACTCAAACATCGCACCTGTGAGTACCTTCCTGACACATTAAGATCTTGAGACACTCACAAAATAAGAATTGAAATTCAAATAGAGGTTACTTCAAGAATCTTTACCAAGAAAAATGTAAAAAAATCAAATTGAGCATCGTATTTGTTTTCTTACAAACAAATAAGTCAAATAAGTGAAATGAATTACTATGGAGGCCCCTTCTGGTTTACTTACCTCAAAATGCAATAAAAGTTGCACTACAACGCCTCCAACATGCCACGCAACACTCTTTTCATACCCACTACTTGCTTCCTAGGTCCGTGGTATCATTTAGAGTCTTTTTAATTGTGTTAAAGCTTATTGAGTTACATTTACAATCATTGTATCTCATATAGTTCAATTTATAGTTGAATTAACTATTTATAACTTAAACACTCTATTGTGCTATTGGTATTAGCTACTAAAGGTTGTTATTATGTGAGCAATACAATTTCACATATTGGTGCTTAACAATCCCATGAATAGTCCCACAAGTCATTCTAAGTTAATTTGGTGTCTAATGGTTCTTTGCTTTTAATTCAAGTCCTCATTAGGTACTTAGCTTGGCCAAAAGTGCCCAGACTTGCTTAACATTGTTCAAAATACTTTATCTATTATATTTAGATGTTATTGAACTAATTAGAATCATTAGAACATTTCAAGTTGGTGTACAAAATTAGTTTACAAACAAGCCCCTTACGGACCTTTAAATAAATATTATGTAGTTAGTTTTTCTTCAACTTGCAAAATAGCTTAAAACATAATAGAAATTTCTAAAATACTTAGTGTTGGTTCCTAAAGTCTATTAACTTAAAATCATGGCTTTCGCGTAATATATCTCATTATTATGAGCAAAAACTAAATTTTAGACTCTAAGTATAACTTTAAGTCCTTATTTGTAAATGTAAATCTCCTATTTGAAGCATGACTTGAAGTTAGAGTTAGACACACTGAAAAATTATGAAACTTGATTGAAACCTTTATTATTCTTTGATAACAAGTTCCAAAATTATGGTTTAATTCTGACATCGTTTGATGCCCGGAACACCTTAAGTAGAAAATTAGCTCATTAAGTAAATAAATTTTGACTATTTCATAACCTTTTGGAAAACTATTTAAAACACCTCAGAATAACTTAAAACTCATGGGTAACTTTATTTATAATGTCTCAAGTTATTCAATAGGTTTTGGTCATTTTTGTACTTGTAAAGATCCCCATAAGAGGTCTCAACACCCAAACACTTAAAAAAATATTCTTACGGATAAAACTTGTATTTCAGTCCATTTTCGATAAATAAAATGATATATTTTTTGTAAAATAATCATTTGAGGTTTTATCTCTCTTTCTTAGCTTTCCAACGCTATAGCAAACATAAAAAATGGACTTAAAATGAGAAAGTTACGTTTATTTTACCTAGACTGGGCCAATCTCACTGCCCATTTGCGATTGTGCATAGACTTGACGAAAATTTAGTTTGCCCTCCATTTTTTCTTGTTTTTCCATGAAAACTTGTAAAACCCATTTGGACACTTGAAAACATGAAAATTATACTTGATAATGTCTAACATTCATGTCCACTATATAAAATGATTTAATATTTCAATGACAAGAGACTCGAAGATTCTTTTGACAATAATTCATCCTCATATGTTTATCAGCACAAAAACCTCAAATTTAACTAAAATTTGCATAAACAATTAAGAACTCAAATTGGAACTCAACAATAATGTTTAAATCATTAAGCTAGCTTGAATTTTAGATTTGAACATCATTTTGAGAGCGAAATAGTTCTAAAATTATATAATCTCAAAGCATTCACATGGAATTCCCAATTTATCAAATTTAGAACAAGGAAAAAAAGGTAAAAAAGCATACCCTAGTTGCTATCTTCTTCTTGCTTGTTTCTCTTTATAGAAATTTAGTCCTAGAACCCCTATCAAGCCATTAATCTTTCATGGACAACACTTTATTTACAAACTCTTCTTCTCTTATCTTCTATGTTCAATATTCTTCTTTTTTGCATCTTGTAGAGAAGAAACTCTTTTTATAACTCATGCCTTTAATTTTCCACCACTTCATTAGATTCTCACTAATTTATCATAGGTTTCATCATAGTCATAAAAACATTTTTGTTGAACATATTCTCATAAAATAACTCCATACTTAAGCTTTGTCATGACATTCTTCATAATTTAGGCTTAAGTCTCAACCATAATTTAATTAGGCTTTCTAGTAATTTGAATGGATTCCATTTACTTGGGTAGGGCTCCGAATGTATAATTTATTGTGTTAAGTTACAAAATAGCCTAAGTAACAATTTTTCAAGTTAGGCAGTCTTATCTATTATGTATATGCATTAATATCTATTTTTGTGGACTCACTTAGATTTCTTGGATGGGATAATACTTGACTTAGGTTATATTTATTAGTTTAGGATATTTAATTTAGTTTAGGATTATGATGTATTTAATGCCTTATAAGTCATGATTTAACATAAATTATTAACTTTTACTTAAAACTATAAGTAAATCCCAAGTCTAATCAAGATACCGACTTATCACATACGATAATGTGTCATAGACATCCCGAAGAGCCTCACTCGTAAAACTAAAAAAATAAAATAAATTAGTCATGTGTTTTAAATAGATAGATAATACATGCAATCAAACAAAAATAAAATATTTCTGGTCATTACAACCTTCCTAACTAATAAGAGTTTTGTCCCCAAAGCCATTAAGTGAGCTTTTGTATTTTGAACACCATGTTCTCTGGTTTGCCGAGTGCTGTGGAGTGATTTCCTCATAATTTTGTGACGAACTTTTTCCAAGGTTGTTTGTTTGTTGTGATTGTTCTTTTCAGTGTAATGGAGAGAGAGGAGTGCAATGGATTTGTCGGACATAAATAGAAGAAAGGTAGTTACCACCTCTTATACCTAGAGCCTATCCATATTGAGCACCCTCACCTTTTGGTCAATTAGATTTGTGAGCGAGGTAGCTGCAATAAGTTATGATAGTGACCTCAACATTAAAATTGGAAAACCTTTATCCGATTAGGGATTTGGGATAGCAATTCCTAAATATGAAAGGATAGTCTAATCCATTGTTTTAGAGAGGGGTTGGAAGTTCTTTACTAGGGATTACCAACCACTGATCTTACCATCCCAAGACCCAAACTTGATACAACGATGTGAGGAGTGAGGAGTGAGTTCTGTGTGAATGGACATGCTATGCATCGTAGCATGAGTGTTCGAGTTCGAGGTATAAGTAGACTGTATAGTGCACAATCAATTAGTGCCTTTTATGACCTACCTACTTTTTAGGACTTAGAAACATCTGATATGCATCATCTATAATATGCCTATGACTCTCACTACCCTTTTGCTGATGTTAAGGTAGCTCTAAGTCGTTTCCTACACTATTATTAGATCGATGCCTTTTATTCCCAACAACTAAAACATTTGGTTAATGCCTGCTTTAGGAAATCTCTTAAGGCGTGGTCCTACTTCATCGATGCATCTCCCCACCCACCACATAGCATGGTAAATTAACACAACCGCGATGTGCTATGCTTTACCATTTGTGGAGACATGTTGGTCGCATCGATGAAGGGAGATTCATGCATGAGGTTATCAAAGAGAGGATGGAGATGAAGAACGAGTGCTTTGCATTCCTCTACTCATCACTGACCTGCGATCCGATGAGCTAGAGTTCCTCTCGATGGTGGCTTTACCATTCATGGGCACGTGTTGGTCGTATCGATGAGGGAAGATTCATGTTCGTTCTTATCATAGGGACGATAGAGATGAAGAATAATAAAAGCTTTAAATTTCCTGTACTAGTCACCGACCAATGCTGATGAGTTGGCGTTCCTCTTGATGGTGTCTAGCTTGACATCCCTCCTCAACCGACTAGTTACGATGAGGATATCATAGGATAAGACAGTCTAAGGAGATGGACTTAGATGATGAGCACGACTGAGTATGAGATAGAGATAGCAGCATAACTACAACCGCAACAACAGGAGACCCTGGTTTGGAAAGCCATGGGGAGGAGGACAGGAATATGAAACTTATTAGTCGTAGCTTCTTCATCTACATTACCTTCACTAGGAGGAGTACCAAGACAAATGTACCAAGAGGTGATCGTTATCCATAACCAGAGGCAAATCAGTTGTTTCTTGCATTATGATCGCATATGGCATCGACAAGTGCATGCTCACACTCTGGACCCAGCTCCAACAATAATGGATTGTCCATTCGTTATCATGCCAGAGTACCAAGTTTATCATGCACACGAGGACTATGGAGCACCCTCATCCTCCCATTCTTCAAAGAGTATGCAGACACGCTCATAGACCCCAAAGCCTAGTTTGCAGTAGCTGGACAACTCAAGTGAGTCTGAAATTTGATTTTTTTGTCTTCGTATGTATTCGAGATAGTTAAACTAAAAACTTTGAATTTTTTTAATGTACTTGGAGGAGATACAATATGATGATGTTGTATTTTTTACTATCACCACATAACACATCATTTTCATACATTTTTACCTATTTATGTACTTATTACATTCAATTTCATTATATTCCATTTCTAATCTTCCATTAGTCAATTTAACTTGTTCTTTTGGAATGTGAGTTGGTTATCCTAATTTCTTGAACCTTGAGGACAAGGTTTAGGATAAGTTCGGAGGTACACAAGTATGCAAGTTTGATGGAATGCATGAATGAACCATAAGAACTTTTGTTAAAATTTTTGCTATTTTTTAGATTTTTCTCAAAATTTATGTTGAGATTTAGGTAACAGGGTTTCATTTTATTCATTGAATGGAAGGATGGGTAAGTTGTGTACACTTTCCATACTTGTGAATTATTATTTTTTTATTTTTATCCATGTATTTGAGCTTAATGTGAATGCCTAATGCTAGCCTAGAATAATGGTTTATGATTTGAGAACTCAATGTGGAATGATGTTACCAATGATGGACAAGACTTTAGGTAGAGCATAGGTGTAACATAATGTTATTATGATTGGTTGTCGGACCGAGTCTACACCTATGAGTGCTAGTGCGGAGTCACGACTTTATGCTTGATATGAAAGTGTGTAGAAGGTCACATTAGAATAAGAGTCAACTTATTCTCTATAGATTACAGAACCGGTTTGCATCCATTTAAAACTTAGTATAACTTAAAAAATAAGTTTGGGGAAGACGTAGGCAGTGTTTGTTTACCCCTTAACCTTAGCCCACATATAATTTATCTCTAGTTAGCCCAGTTGAGCAAACCCTTTCTAATTCCTTCATCACCTATCATGAAACCCATTACCTAAAAGCCTTATAATCATTTTATCTACATTGGAAGGATAACTTAATCATAGCATAATGAGAAGTGCTAACGGACATTTTTAAATAAAAAATATAATGTCCCACGGGTTCCATAAGAAAAGTAGCAAAAGATCTAGTGGTGCAAAAAAAAGAGAAAAAGTTGAATTTATTTGAAATGGAGTAGCACTGTGGTTAAAACAATTTTTGTAGAAAAACAAAAAAAAAATATGTAATTCAAATGAATCAAAATAGAAGTCTAAAAAAATGCCTCAAATAAAAAATATTTAGCTCGAGTGCTTGTAGCTAGATTAAGTAAAACATTCCAATGCTTTGAATTCGTTAATATCTAATTCATTGTTAACCAAGCCCAACCATAATAACCCAAAAGAAAGTTCTATTCACCCCAAATGATGTTTCGAATGTGTCGGTGGAATGGTTATATCAGTTTCTATTTTGGAATCTTTGGATTCAATGTCCTATTTATAAATTGTATATTTTCAGCTGGTTAAAAAGTTTCGAGGTAACTTTTGATTAATGGATCGCTTTAGTCTTGACGACGCTTTGTATGTTACGGACATGAAAGTGGCCAAAATATCTTGACTTAAAGTAACCCACTTTTTTTAAGTGTTCTTGTTCTCCATTGTAATTTTTATGAAAAAATTGGATAAAACTATTTAAGTTTGAGTTGGGCACTAGAAAAACTGAAATGCATGTTGTGTATGAAAGTCGATTATTTTATGCTTCTTTGCTAGGGAGGAGCAATTGTCTATGTTTAAGGGTATTTGATAAGTATTCATTTGTGTTATATTTAGGGTAATTTCACATTTAATTTCATGACTTTTATCATCATTTGTACTATTAAATCATTGATTTTCTATTTTCATGTCCAAAAATTCTTTTGTACAAAAAGGTGTGATTTCCACATAAATTTAGTTTAAAAGATGAAAGTAGGCAAAATGTCTTGGCACTGATCTCAGCATAAAGGTAAATCACCAAGGAATCACTAGACAAAACATGACTTGATTTAAGGAAGCGATTATTGCGATTCTGTATGTGCGTAGGGCACTAGCACATTGTTGGACTTGATTCGAAAAAAAATTAGGCAGAAATAGAGCAACATAATGATGTCATAGAGATTTTTCACCTATGTAGCATTCTAAACTTATGGTGGTAGGAAGATCTGAGTATTGTTTATTTTAATTCAATTGTTTTTCAAGATTTCGATTTAGATATAGTTTTATCCTTCTCCTTCTATATATATGAGACCCCAGAATGACGAGAAGAGAGACCGAGAGTTCCATACATAAGATTCCATATAAGGTTCTAGAGAGAACTTTGGTGGTAGGTTTTTCCTTTGAAATTTTGTGCAAAAACTCTTTGTAAGTTTTTATTTATTATTTACATTTTTATTTATAGGTTTGATAAATTGAAATTCGCATTTACAATTATGAGTGGCTTCCACTACTAAGGCCAAAATATTTATGTTATAAGGAATCAAAGATTTGCAAGGTTTATGCGCTTTGATTAGTAACTTGTTTGTTACCAATTTTCATATTCTTATCCGTATTGTTATTAGCAAGGATTTCAATTATGGTTTTAACCCTTAAGTTCAGTCCCTTTTGTTTTGTAAGTACACGTGCATGGTGATTATGATTAGAAAGTGTCGCCTATGATCATATCACCGCTCGGTAAGGGGGATTACATAAGATGATGAGTGGGGCCTCATTTTTTGCCAGCTGGTGTGTCCCTGTGCATTTAGAATATGAAATGTGTAGTAGTGATTTGTAATTTTCACTTGACAGGTGAAAAATTCGACAATAATTACCACTCATGATAAGTGTTCTCATAGAGAGCTAATGTTGGTAGTTTGATGAAAACCTACACCATATCCAGTAGCTTTGCAAGTCTAATCAGTATGCGGTTGTGTCACACGTACCATCCATTGACATAATGAGAATAAGGTAAGGAGCGTTTGTATAAGCTCTTCGATGAGATTAAGTAATAGGACGAACATTTGATAAATCGCTAATCGAAATAGTTCCCTAGAATGTCAATTCATACCTTGGTTTAGAGTCTCTTGTTTATAGATTTCATTTTTATGTGTATTAATCTATTTTTGCATTTGATTCTCTAGTTTAATATAGTTTTTGTTTTCTAAACTCTCATTTTTCCCTAAACCTATAAAAAGAACATCCTAATCCCATACGGATCGACCTTGTACTTGCCTCATTATAAATCAATTGTAGTAAGTTAAAATGAGACTATTTTTCATGTTGAGCGACGCAACATCAATTGCTTATGGAGACGATTTGAAGATTCAAAATCTTTATTCGATCAGAAAAGTAGATTTATAAGGATTCTTGAACTATTTGTTAAGTTTTGTCGAAGATTTTTGTCTCAAGTTAGATTTTTATTTAAAATTCAATTTTAAGAATTGCAAATGATTTGATGATTGTAAAAAATAATTTTGATGGTTTTGTTGTTAGACTTTGATAAGTTTTTATTGATTTTTCTAGGATAAGTCTATAATATAAAGTTGAAAATGAAAAAAAGAAAGATTTTCTTGAGGTTAAAATCCTTTTGTAAAATTGTTTGATTTCAAATTGACTTGGTAGACATTGAATTCCCTTGTAAATGATTTTCGTGATTTATCGTTCCTAGAATTCTTCCAATTGAATTTCCAACAATTAGTTTTATGTGAAACATTTGTTTTTTAATATTTTCAGGACTTGTGAATTTTCTAGAAGAATAATTATAATGGCTAGAGGTGGAAGAGGAACATGGAGAACTTTTAGACAGGACAAGTGTAAAATTGAAGTATTTGAACAACATAAGTCTAAGGCTAAAGTCCTACCAATTTATTTTGAACCCATGAGAGTTTCTATTAGTACTCCTACAACTAGATGCCAAAAAGTACTTAACCACCTACCTCGAGTGTTAAAAGTGAAGAGATAAATGGTAGTTTGGATATTGTGGAACCAATTGCTGAGATTTACTATGATCCGAGAAATTTAATTAATAATAAGGCTTTAAAGAGGTTTACTAAGGAATTTCAAAATAAACGAAGAAAAATAATTCAGGAGAGATTTTTTAATGTGAAGAATGAATCTAAGTAGGGACCTATGATACTTAGTATCATTAGAGAAAGAAATTAAGGAGTTTTAACTAGGGATTACAATTATTTAGATGTTGAAAACATTGCACCTAATAGAGGTTGGAAAATATTTGTAAGTTAATTTTATGCTAATGGGAGTTGTAATAGGGAACTCCACCAATGTTATACACTATGTGTGCTACATAGCCAATCCTAAGTCTGGATAAAGCAAGAGGACTCTTACGCCTATTTTTCATACTGAAAAATGGGTAAAAGAGGTTCCAAACTCATTTTTCATACACGAAAAAGTGGGGGAAGGAGGAACTAAACTCATTTTCTATTCTTGAAAAATGGATAAGAGTTGCGATAGGTTGACAACCAGCGTAAAACTTTTGTTGCTTTTCATGAAATGGTTTAAACACATATAAACGTTGGGGCGTTCCCACCTAGTGACGCACTGCATCGAAACTAGGGTGTAGTGAGTAATGAGCAAGGGTATGTTTCTCAATACCGCCTAGTTGTGAAGAAAAACGAGCAAGGGCTCCCATACATAAGACTTGTGTGGCTATAAAAGCCAGTCCCTTCACATCGTCACCTGGATGTGAAGAAAAATGAGCAAGGGTTCCTACATAGAAGACGAGTGTTGGTAAAGGAGGTAGTTCAAAACAAACACGAAAACAAAAAAAATTATAGATACAGATACTAGATCTTTTACAAAAAATAGAGATAGAATAGGAAAAGAAACAGAAAGGGGAGAAAAAATTAGTTTAGGAATATGGAACATAGGAACACTTATAGGGATGTCAATAGAACTAGTAGATACTATGATTAGAAGGAGAGTCAATATTGTTTGCTTCCAAGAGACAAAATGGGTAGGAGAAAAGAGTATAGAAATAGGAAGCACAGGTTTTAAATTTTGGTATACTAGTATAGATAGAAAATACAATGGAGTAGGAATTTTGGTAGATAATGATTATAAGGATAAGGTCGTAGATGTTAAGAGAATGGAGGATAAATTGATTCTAGTTAAATTAATTTCTTGGAGACGAAAGAATTAACATATTTAGCACCTATGCACCACAAGTAGGATTAAGCTAGAGCATCAAACATAAGTCTTGGGACGATGTCAATGGATTTATGCAAAGTATACCATTAGATGAAAAAGTTTTTATTGGTGGAGACTTAAATGGGCATGTCGGGGAAAGTACGGATGGGTTTGAGACAGTTCATAGAGGTTTTGATTAGGGTAATATGAATGGAAAATGAGAATCAATCATAGAATTTGCTTCAGCATACGATCTTGCCTTAATAAATACTAGTTTTAGGAAAAGGGAGTCGCATATAATTACTTTTAGTAGTTTTCATAACAAGAATCAAAAAGATTTTCTTTTAACAAGAAAAATAGATGAAAAATATGTAGAGACTACAAAGTAGTACCTGGCGAAACGGTTACTACCCAACATAAGTTTGTAGTACTTGATATTAGGCTAAAAAGACAACATAATATGAATAAAAGAGTTAGCGACGAATAAAATTGCGGAACCTAAAAAATAGTAAACAAGTAGAGTTTAGAGAAAAACTACTAAAAGAAAATGTTTGGAATGTCCACTTAGATGCTAATACAATGTGGCTACAAATGAGTAGTTGCATAAGCAGAGTGGAATCAAACATATTAGGTATATCTAAAGGCTTGGGACCACCAAAAAAGGAAATATTGTGGTGGAACGAGGTTGTCCAACGAGCAATTAAGACTAAAAGAGAGATGTATGAAAAAATGCCTAGGTGTCAAGATGAAGATGCGTACAATTAATATAGAGAAGTTAGAAAACCAGCTAAAAAAGTGGTTAGTAAAGCTAAAACCAATTTCATGGAAGATCTATATACAAGGTTAGGTAATAGAGATGACGAAATATATATTTATATAAGCTAGCCAAATTAAGAGATAAAAATAAAGAAGTCCTAAGTTACGTAAAATGTATTAAGGATGAAAATAAAAATGTTTAATGCACGAGGATGATATTAAGAAGCGATGGAGAAGTTACTTCGATAGTTTATTTAATGATGGCCAAGTTGATACTATAATAGATGAAAACCCACACCAAAAAGAAATGTAAACAATACACGCCATATTAGAATTCTAGGAGTTAAAAAGGTATTGAAAAGAATGAAAATAAGGAAAGCATATGGCCCAGATGAAATACACATAGTGGTTTGGAAATGCTTAGGAGAAATTGGATTGACTTGGTTAACAAAAATTTTCAATAAAATTCTAAAATTAAAATGGATGCTAACGGATTGGAGAAGAAACAAGCTTATGCCAATCTTCAAAAACAAAGGAGACATTCAAAGCTACTCAAACTACCAGGAAATTAAACTTATAATTCATACTATGAAACTTTGGGAGAGGATAATTTACAATAGGCTAATGAGAGAAACAACAATATCAAATAACAAATTTGGCTTCATGTCTGAGAGGTCAACTACGGAGCCGATCTTCCTTGTAAGATAATTGTTAGAAAAATTCAGAGAAAAGAAAAAAGATCTTCATATAGTAGTCGTAGATTTAGAAAAAAATGTATTATAGGGTACCCAGAGATGTTCTTTGGTGGGTTCTGGAAAGAAAAAAAAGTGCATGCTAGATACATAGACACTATTAAGGATATGTATGATGGAGTAGTAACGAGTATAAAGACATTTGGATGAGCAACAAAAGAATTTTCTATTACAATAGGAGTGCATCAAGGATCAGTTTTGTGCCCATATTTATTTACTTAAGTTATGGATGAACTAACTAGGCATATTCAAGAAGATATACCATGGTGTATGCTATTCGTAGATGATATTGTCTTAGTGGATGAAACAAAAGATGGAGTGAACAAAAAATTAGAACTTTAGAGGAATACATTATAAGCTAAAGACTTTCAGTTGAGTAGGATGAAAACAAAATACATGCACTGTGAGTTTAGATATACTAGACCTTGAGATGATGGAGTGGTAAAATTAGGGGAAGTAGATGTTCCTAAGGTGAACCACTTTAGATACCTAGGATCAATCATACAAAATGATGGTAACATTAAGAATGATATTACATATAGAATAGAAACTAGATGGAAGAAATGGCAGAGTGCAACATGGGTGATTTGTGATCAAAATGTTCCTACTGAAGTTAAGAGAGAAATTTTATAGAACCCCAATTAGGCCAGCTATGCTCCATGGAAGTGAATGTTTGGTGGTAAAGCAACAATTATTACATAAAATGAACGTAGCAAAAATAAGGATGCTTCGGTAGATGCGCAGTAAAACTCATTAAGATAGAATAAGAAATATAGAAATGCAAAGACAAGTAAGAGTAGCTCCAATTGATACGAAGATTTAAGAAAGGCGGTTGCGATTTTTTCGTCAACTGCAAAGATGACCTACAAATGCCCCTCTAGAAAATTTGACTCAATAAAAACTGTAGAAATTCAACGAGGCAAGGGTAGACCAAAGTTAACATGGGATGCTTTAATTAGAAAAGATTTGAATGGTTTGGAAAAGTCACCATCAATTGCACTTAATCGATCAAAATGGAAAAGTTTGATTTATGTAGCCGACCCCAATTAATTTGAGACTGAGGCTATTCTGTTGTTGTTGTAGTTGTTGGGAGCTGTAATGGGGAAAACATAAATTAGTCCTTAGTTCGAGGGATGATTGTGGATTATTTAGCAAATATAATAAACTAGTATTTTAATTTTCCAAAATTTCATAGAAGGAAGACTAATGATCCGGAACTAGTTTATGGAAATAAGATCCATTCCACCATTAATTGATTAGAAGTGGATTAGAAGCAATTTCATGGGTAAAATTTATAAATGATGCTAATGACTATCCTAAAAATATAACATGTAAGAATTTTTAAAAATAAACTACCAAAGGATGTTGCATCCACCATTATGAGGTAGCGAACTACAAGCCGACACTCCTATATCATATAGTGAAGAAGTTGAGATATATCTATGTTGGAGTCGTGATTCATGACGCGTTACACACACCATGCCTACAATTAAGAATGATGGATGCCCTTTTCCACCGATGATCATAGAGTTTTGTAGGCAATATAGACTTCCTATAGAGGGACTATACATGAATGTTTTTCCAAAAAACACTACTACAAATGAATCAATAGCAAATATGAAGAAACTTTCTAGATACACATATTTAAAGAGGAAAGGGAACAAGATAAATTGAGAAGAGAAGTTGAAGAAAAGCATAAAAGAGTACAAAATGAGATGTAAGCTATAGAATAAGAAGAGACTCAAAAGTAGAGTTCAGGAAAACCGACTGGTCCTTATCTTGGCTTATTCATGTAAGATACCTCACCACTCCAAAACTTAATGCAAACTTTTAATAAGTCATAAATTATACACATTTTATGTGACATTTTAGTATGTTTTATAAGTTAAATACTATAAATATAGTCCAATTAGCATATATTTGTTTACTTCTAATTTTTAAGGTGCATAATTGAAACTGGACGAAAAATGGTGTGAAATGGATATATTATGGACCTATGTTAGATTTACAAATAAAATATGTTGCTCAAATCCCGAGGTAGTGAAGTGGGGCTTACACGGCTGATGTGATATGTGTTGATGAGAAAATGTGTGATTGGAATATTTAAAAAAATAGATTTAGAAGGGAAGAAAGTGAAGGATTTAACGAAGTGGTATTATTGCATAGCGATTCACTAGCGAATCAAAAGAAAACTTCAAATCATTGCCAAAGATTCCTCAGTAATTTGAGAATTTTACTAGGAATCACTACTCAAATCGGTGAAGCACAAAGACATATTCCCAAGGATTTTGCGAGCGATTCACGTTATTAGTGGAATCAGTAAGGAATCCCTAGATCCGATTTCGATAGTATTAGAGAACCAAAAGAAATTTCGATTTTTATCTAATATATACAACCTAGTATACTATATATATGAACTTTGGGCTTCAAATTAAGTGCTCTTGATTGCTCTTAGAGCCATATTACCAAATTTGATTAAATTTCATTTTAGATTTATTGTTCATTGCTTTTGGAGACTTTTGAAGATTCAAGTATTCAATCAGAGGTATTTATTTGTCTTTTATTTACTTTATTGAAATTTTATTTATGAATATAAAATAGTAGTTTATTAATGTAAGCAAACCCCGAACATGAACTTGGTTCATTTTGCAATATAGTCATAATGAGATGATATTGCGCTTAATGCTTTAAATTAATTGTATTCATAATTCACTGATTTAATAGATTATTATTAGTGGATAATAATCATGAAATGGGTATTGCATGCATAGTTGCAAATGTGTATTGTATAGTTTTAATTCTATATCTATTTTAAAGTAGTAACTAAGATCGTAAAAAAGGTGTATTACTGTTTACATGCCCTGGGTGGATTGAGGTCTAAATTTAATTTTGAAGTGGCGTTTCGAAGGTATTTGATTTAGTAGTTTGAAGTTCTCACAAAGTATAATGTTGTTTTATTGCCTAAAGTTGATTTCTTTGAGTATTGAAATGGTTCATTTAATAAAATTGGAACTTGGCTTTTCCACTAGTATAATGAGAACTGATGGCATGCTATGGGCTGTCTACTTACTTATTATAAAGTATATGTTTTTTACCATATAATTGGACTAACATGTTTGATGCAAAACAAATTGATGGTTCATTGTTGTTGATGTTTGTTTAGTTGTTTATTTAAGTTTTTTTATTGAATTGAATTAATTTGAATTTAGTGATTTTGATTTTTGTTAATTAAGATAGTTTTGTTAGATTGATTGTTATATTTGAAGTTAGTACTTAGATTCTTGTTTTAATCAAGTTGATTAAATTAAAGTACAAATAATAAAAATCATAAAACTTTTTTTCTTAAGGAAATTGAAACACTCCTGTACATAAAATTTAAATTACCACTATTATAAAATTTATAAATATAATATAGGAGGAAAATTTACTGTACACGCTTGACACATGTCAACTTTTAGAAATCGAAAAATGATTTTTCAAAATTAGTGACAAATTGCGAGGATTTTGTTGGCTCTAAACAACGATTTATTAGAAGACTTATCAAATGTGGAGCTGAGATTCCAGTGCAACCTATGCAACTAAGATTACCAATGGAGGGTATGCTTTATAAGCATATTTACAACCCTGCACATAATTACATGACTCATCTGAATGAATAGGATGATGGTGATTAAGGATATGATATGACTTCTCTGTGCCATTTTTAGTTTCTCTTATATTTTTTCTATGTTATCTTTTTGATAGAACCTTGTGCAACATAAAATCTTTGTCATTGAACTCATTTTATTTCTATGATTGTTGAAACTATGAATTCTTAATTATGATACATTAGTCTATAATGGATATTACTGAATTTTTTATGATTGATGTATGAAATATTTTTTCAATTTTTTAATCCCTTATAAGATTTTAGAATATTTATATATTATATTTTTTATGCTTTAAAAGATATTTGATTTTGTTTTCAAACTCGAGTTACTATTGAAACCTTGAGGGCAAGTTTCACAATGAGTTTAGGGGTATTTAGGTTTATCTAAAGTGATGTGAAATGAGTAATGAAGTAATATAAATGATGAATACATTGAGGTAGAACTTGACAAGATAATTTTGATTTTGGAAGATATGGGGTAATGTAATTTATGTATTTATTTCAATTTCAATTTAAACAAGTTTAAATTAGCTTTATATTGAGAGTTATTATAAGGAAGTACTAAAAGTAAGTAGAAGTGATATTCTTTCAATATTACTTGTAAAGAATGAAACTTGATTAGATGAAACGAATCATTCATTTATGCCTACTTCATTGACTTAGCTATATTGTGTCTTCACTAAATGAGTTTGGACGTATTAATTACCTCATGTAAGACATGAAAATAGGTATAAGATTGAAATGGAGCAAGATAAATAAGACATATCTCTAAATCACTCACAACAACACAAGCTAAATCTTTTCGTCATCTATTCAAAACCTTGTATTTATCAATGGAACAAAAAAAATTCTCCACTTCAACAACGACCACAAACACCACCAAAGATCTTGCTTTCCCTATCTTGAAATCAAGAAAGTGAACAAGAAATAATGTTGACAAAAGGGGAAAGTGAGGAAGATGAGAGAGAGAGAGAGAGAACACGTTTAAAGGACATAGAGGAGTGATGACTTTAAAAAAGAACCATTGTTCGAGGATTTTTAACAAACCCAAACAATTTTTACATTTAAACCAATTATTTTATTTGTAAAATTACTTAAATGCCTTTTAATTCTTATCCCTATCATTACAAATTTACTGTCGTTACGAATCATTTCACCATTATCTTTTCTTTCTTATTTTTTAACTCTATTCAATTTATTTTAGACCACATTTTGAAAAAAAAAAACCAATTTCTAATGAAAATTGAGGAAAAACCAAAATGAATTGTTATACACTCGGACAACTTGTTTTGATAATTTAAACTTTTTTCGCGATAAATACAACATAATATACACATTATGCACTACAATTGACGAAAATTATAATTAACTCATGAATTCCAGTCTAAGAAGCGTGGGTCCCACCAATGATATCTAAACTTGATTAAAACAAATGAATAATTAATTAGTCATCTAACTAAGATTATGAAATCCTCATATCTCACATTATTTTATGGTTAATTTGAATACAAAGGACTATATTACACTAGGTTGATTATTTGTTGTTTATGTGATTTTATGTATAGTTAAAGATAATTGAAGAAATGAAGGATTTGAAAATGAAAAGAGAAGAATTTGACCAACTATAGAAGAATCCTGCGAAGTCCCAGCGATGTACATATTAAACTAAAATTGTTGGAAGAATCAAAAGTAGAGAAGTGCAAGTAAGTCACTATTTTGGGAAAGATATATTGCAATCGTTGATTAACATAGTATTTTTTGAAGACCCTTAGCGATTTTTTAGATATGGACTAGATATTTGATTTTGAGTACGATATATACTAGCCTAATTACTATGATAAGTTAATAATTAGAAAACATTTTATGGTATGTTTCAGTGTTATTATGAGTGAAAAAAGGTTAATATACATTAGGTTTTCTCTTCTTTTATGATATTTGGTTAAAATAAGGAATAATGAAGAAATGAAAAAATGGAGAAAAAAGGATAATAACTTGGTCAACGGTGCAAAATCCCTAGCGTTATCCTAACGCTAAGAATTTATATACAAATCGCTAGTCTAATAAGCAGTAAAGAGATTAAGCGTTGTGTTAGTGAAGTAAAGAACCTGAAGAACTCCCCACCTTAATCATTGATCAATTGTGATATATTTTATATAAGACGATAATTTTTCAGTGATAAAGATAATAAACCCAATTCACTGAGGAATCTCTGAGGTTGGCTATGAGTTGTTTAACTATGAACTAGGAATTTTAGTTTCGTTAGGATATCTAATGGTAGATAACTATATATAAAAGGCTAGGGTTTTGAAATAGACACTCATTTACAACCTTTGAGCACTGCCTCATCATTAGTTCAAGTTTTACTGTCATTTCTTTGGAGAACCCAAGTTTAGAGATTAAAAGTTCTTCATAGTTGTATTTTTATAATATTTTTTTTATCTTGTTTATGTTTAATATGAGTTAATGGTATATTAATCTAAACAAAGATGTGAACTAAACCAATTGCAAAATTCCTAGCCTAAAAGGTTATGTACTTAATGGTTTAAATAAATATTATATTGTATCATTAAATATTTTAATTTATTATTTTCATGTACTACAATCCATGAAATTTGACTTTGCATACATAGTGCACAATATGCATTGTGAGTAATTAGTTCTAAATATAAATTTACTAAGTAATAACTAAGATTTATTCAAAACATCTTTTGACCAGTTAGAAAGCTTTAGCTTAATTGTGTTAAGTATATAATAACATAATACCATTAAATCTTACTTCGTAGTAAGTGTTTCCATAGAACTTAGTGTTGTTTTGCTATTATTAGACACTTTAAGCATTTCAAGTACTAATAATGATAATATTAGGTTATGGATAAGAATCGCGTGAATCTACCATTAATATAAGAAAAACTAAAAAATGAGAAAGACTTGCTATAGCTTACTTATGAAGAAGGTGTAATTATCTCGTAAGAACCCATGAATAGGCTATAGCTTTGGTAATGATAATTATATGTAGTGTTCGAATGCAATTCAGTGTAGAATTCATTATCTTTGGTTTGCACTAGTTAAAGAATTCATTGTTTTCTTTGATTTAAATTTGCTTAAGATTAATTTTCCAATTTGAATAAAAAACTTGATTATTTGAATTAGTTCGTTTAATTTTAGTTTAATTGGTTAATTGTTATAGTTAATGAAAAATAAAATAAAATCATAAAATGAACAACTTAAGAAGTTTGTTAAATCCATGTGGAGACGATATCAATTATGGCTACAATAAATTAAAATTATAAAAAAAGTTGGTAATTTATTGTACATGCTCGACACGCATCAATTTTTTGCACTATAGCCAGTGATTTTTCCATAATTTCCTAAAAGTTTTCGAAGTTGGACGGTTTATACACTTTTTCATTCTAAATTCACAAGATCATTACAACCTTACGATCCAAAGGTAGAGAGAACTTTTAATCGTAGTTTGAGAGAACAACAATGTTGAAAACAAAGGTAAAAAACTCCTTAAATGACAGCTTATGAATATAGAGAACTTACTTTTAGGCAAGCCAAGCAAAGCATTATGGCTTACGAGCCAATGTGCATTGCCTTTTCTAAAGGATTCCTTGATTTTAACTTGAAATCTAGATTCATCAATGCTTTGGCTAAATACATTGCTAAGGAGAATGAAGATCCTTGGAATTTATAAGGGAGTACCAGCACAAACCCAATGGGATGAGACTCAAAGGCAATAATTTAGAACGAATTATGCTAAAAGCTTTTTCTTTCGAATTGAAAAATCAAGAACAACATTGATTGTTCTATCTTCTCAAAATTCAATTACTAGATGGAGTACAATATGAGAAGCTTTCTTAGATCAATATATGCCTGCATGAAAGATTAGTTCCTATAGTAACATATCACAGTTGTAAGATGAATGATGAAGAAGATTTTAATCAATTTTAGGATAGATTTCAAAAGACTTATTTCTTCATGCCAATTTAAATTCTAAGAGTTTCAAAAACTTGATTAGCGACTAAATTAAGTATTATTTTTGGATATTAATGGGTACTCGGATATTCGAGGTGGGACCCATGCATTACGAACTGAAGAACATAAGTTAAAATATTGTTGCGAAGTCTATGTGGTGTATCCTCAATTTTTCATAATCAAGGTTTTAAGTGTGTTTGAAGGGCACAAATGAAATATAAATGCTTAGTTGCTTGAAAAATAGTAAATCAAGTGACAAATGTCATGTGAAGATTTTGCCTTGGTTCGCATGCAAGTCGGGATCAATGGTATTGTAAAATTTGAATGAAATTGGCGCAAGACCTTACCTTGAGCTTTATGTTGGTTGGTGGTTGTCAAGGTTGAGATTGTGCCCAAATTGGTCTAAGTTTTGCATAAAATGGCTAGAGAGTTAGTCTAAATGGGTTCAGTAAGTTGGTGACAAAGTTAAGATTTTTTTGTGTTCTAGTGTGACCAAAATCAATGTTATGGACGCTTTATGAATAAGGAATGTTTTCTCGAGAGTCTGGTTCAATACGGTGAAAAATCGGATAAACAATTAGCTCAAGAATGCAAAACACGTCAAAATAAAGATTTCAAGAGTAAATAAATAAAAAGAAAAAAGAAATTAAGTTGCTGACAAGCAAGAGAGGGTATACATCTAAAACCAATGAAAAATGAAATGATTTTATTTCTTTATGTTTCAACCAAACGTATAAACATTCATTCCATAACCCCTCTCAACTCGCTCCTTTGCTCCGCGAACTATCGACATCCGATTTTTGCTAAGTTTCTTTATGTAAAAATTTAGAGTGTCACGAGAATGTCTATTCGAGCTAAGTTTCTAGGACGGAGACGAGGTATTCAGCTAAGAACTTTGTAAATTTTAATTTAAGGCATTTTTCCTCAACTAAATTTGAATTGTCACAATTTTCTGATTTCTTTTAAAGGCTTTTGAAAGAAATTGGGAGGGATTGTTGAGAATTGAAGTATTGGGTTGATGTGTGCCAATTTGAGATAAATTCCACTGATGTAGGTTAGGGTTTTGATAAATTGAACTAATGCTATTCTATTTATAACTATTTTGGAGATTTTTTTATAGTTGATATTGATTTATATAAGGTTTCTGGATGAATTGATTATTGATTTTTATCCGATTTAACTCCATAGGCTTTGGAAATATTTTGATGTCGATATCATGTGGTTTGGTCGTGTTTGTTGTCGAGTTTTGATGATTTAATTGTGAGAATATTCATTTGGAGAAGTTTTTCTCAGTTTAAAATAAATAAATTTTGTTTAGTTAACAGGACAAATAGGAAAATTCATAATTTCTCCATCAATGTTCTGATTTGAGTGTTCTTGGAATTTATGGAAAGTAGGACATGAGTGTTACAAGTTCCTTTCGGGTCATCATCACAAATAATAAGGTTTCCCAATTTGGCTAGTTGAAACTCAATTAAAATAGTTATATAAATTAATATTTTTCAGAAACTATTCCGAAGCATACTTTGGCCCATTTTGTATTGCATTTCGTAATATGATTTTAGTTAAAGCGTACTTTAACCCAATAGTGGTCTTTACTATTTACGAAACTTATCTTTGTACCTATATTTATGTTTAGTCTACATTGCATTTCACATTATTCTTGGTCATGTATTCATGTCTTTTAGAACAATGGCTTGTTAGTGCTATGACTAATAAGTGGGAATCAAGGCTAGGTTTCCTAACCAGATAGATCAGTACACAAAAGACGCAAGCCATGCAAGTTTTTCACTGAGCATGCATTAATGGAAAGGGATATGGCTTAAGTGCGGTTAGCTATTTCCTTAATCTAGTAGTAGCCATGCTTAGCATCTATTTCCCTAAGTTTAGTAGTACATGTAGACGACTTAGCTGGCTTGTTTGGCTCAAAAATCCACTCCGACAAAATGCCTTTCTATTTTTGGAACTTCCATTATCATTTATGTACTATTTTTGGAAGTCAAGTCCGAGTATATTTAGGAAACAAAAACAGAGGGATTTACATTGTTGTATAAATTTCCCATTATTTGGAAATGCAATTACATATCTCTATGTATTCAAACTAACATTATTGGAGTACAGAGCAGTGTTGGAGTTTACTTACTTGACAACTTCGAGTTATTTTTGATGATGTCAGATTTTATTTGAAGACGAGGAAGAATGAACAAGACTCGAAAACCTTGGTGATTTCTTTTAAGTTTTAATAGTTTCACTCTCGTTGTAGTTACGTTATATTTGTTGTTTTGGGTTCCGGGGAGACTATAGGGCATGAACCACTTTTGAATAGGTTATTAGAGCTTTATCAAAAATATTTTAGGCAGTTTGAAATGTCTTCTTTTATTGGGACGTTAATTTGTTTCATAGTGTAGTATATATATTATTTTGGAAATTATAAAGCTATAATTCAAGCATGGGAGACTAAAAGGTATAAGAAAAGTTTGAATTCGATATATATTGTGAACTGCAGGCAGTTTTGAGTCCTTTTAGGCCTTTCCCTAATTCTTTTGCGTATTAGATGAATTTTTGGGCATGCCATTTTTAGGGAGATGCTGCCGAAATTTTTATGAAATATGAAGGATAATCCGTATGATTTCCTAATTTGCTCAAATTAAACAAATCATTAATCGAGTTTCATTAAAGCTATCAATTTGGTTTTGGATAATTATTAAGGATTGAAATAAAAATCATTTTGAATTTAAAGATAATGGATTACATTAGGTTCTTAATTGGGACAATTTGAGATAAGTCAGTGCTTAGTAAGACGGGCTTTGACACACTTGGTATTAGAGCTACGGTTAAGATTAATAAAGGAAATATAAGAAATAATAATAACGTTGAGTTTGTGATTGACTTGATCATGAAGTTTGGGTTAAGGCTCTTGGATTAAATTAAGTTACATGATTGAAGTAATGGTCTTAAGGAAAAAAGGATTTGTAATGTGGTCACGAATAGTTGAGAAGTGATTGTAAACTGGGCTATATTGTAATTGTGATATGTTTGTTGTATTATTATATTATTGCTAGATATGCTATAACACATTTATTCTTCTTTTTAGTTCGATACTTAACTCATATAAAACGATGAGTAAAATAATGAAAAAAGAGTAAAATAGATAATTGACTTAACAAACAAAACTGAGCGTTATTGGAAGTGAAATAGAATTGGGAAGTTTGAATTCACAAAAGTGTGGTAACTATTTCAACATTAATATAACTAAAAAAATTTATCAGTTATATAACCGATACAAAATTAGTTAAGAATGAAGTTTAAATGGTTTAGGAACGTAAGTACTGAACATGGACTGATTTGAAAATGAAAATATCAAACTACTACAATTGTGAAACGCTCAGGGAAGTGCCAAAATCGACTTAATTTAAGTCTCAAATGATTGAGAATCATTTGGTAAAACATGAAAAAAAATGAAGTTGAAAATTGTAGGAAGCACAATATATTAAATATCTTGAGTTTTAGAATAAGGTCAATACTGATTAAATTAAAAAATTGTAAATACCTATTCTTTCAAGCATTGGTGTAATTTACAAGAAATTGCAAGTTACTTCTGAAAAATAGTCTCAATAGGGAAAAAAAAAATATGACACGTGGTTTCAAAAAAAAATTGAAGTTTAGACTTAGTAACTAACAATGTGCTTGTGATATGATTAGTTGAGTTGTTTTAGAAATATAATACTTTGAAGAAAAGTACTATATCCTTTCAAAAAAAAAAGTTGAAATGTGTAATAAAACCACGATTGAAAATAATTAAATGACGTCTAAAAAAAAGTTACCGAACTTTTTGATTGTTTATCATTCAAGTGCTTAATCGAAAGTAACATTGAGTATAGTGGTTTTATGAGACAAATAAAGTAACGATAAAACGAATGAAAATACATGAGGTAGAAGAAATCTTTGTTAACACAGGATTAGGTGTTGTTACAAACTAAAAATCAATGAAATTTCTAACTCGAAAATGAAAGGAGTAATGACAAGATCTACTTGTTAGAAGTTGAGATTGAGGAAATTATACGAAAGTAGCTAGGATTAGCTATTAAATTAAATACAAGTAGCTGTGTTCTGAAATTTAAAGTACCCAATAGTCACTTCTAACAAAATTAAATCATGATCCCTTTCACTAGAAACTAAAATAGAACTAATGAAGAGATAAATGTACTGAAGGAGTATCAATAACTGATTTTTTATTGGATATTAGTAATAACTCCAATAAAGTGAGAACTTCCATTAATAATACTTAGATGATTGCAATAGCATCCTTTATGAGCATAATTAATTGTTAAGTCAATCAAAGTATTAGAAAGTGTAATTCCACTATCTCCTCAGTTGATCAACAACAGACAAGTGAAGTCATCAAATAGTGAACTGATGAATAGTGAGAAACTTTAATATTTTATAGACTCTTAATTAGTAATGAATTTGTTTTTGAGAAGAAGGAATGTCAGGAAACAATTGCCAAATCTAATCAACTTAAGGCAATAACGAACTTTAGAACTTTTGATTTATAAAGAATTTCTTTGTCTCAAACAAATATTAGTAAATGAGGAGTTAATTGATTGAATGACCATTAAAAGTTGCATCGTCTTGATTTCAATTTTTGATAAAATAAAAGATGATAAGAATTTCCTTTATATGTTAAGAGTAAGAAGCTATAAGTGGCCTAGGTGTTGAGTAAGGTCGTGGTAAGTTTTGAAAGGGACAACAAATGAGATAAATGCGAGAATAGCAAAGATTGACAAAAATCGAACATAATATAATCTGTATAGAAAATAAAATGAGATATTGAAGTGGTCTGTGACTACTAGAAGTGACACGAGTGGACTCCTTTAATCAAGGTAAGGTACGGGCGTAGTTGTGCATGACCAAAATACTAAGTAAGTTTGTTTCATAATAACGATTCATTCACATCATAGAAGACTGGTGTAAGTGCCTCACATGTCTTTGAATAACCAAATGAATTGGTGATTGTCGACATAAAAGAGTTTATGAATTTTCATTGAAGTCAATTGAAGGCTTAAGTATAGGTAACTAATTGGTCAAGAAATTCTCACAAATGTATGGAGAAAAAAAAAATTTCAAGTCGGCGAGTCCCAATTTGCTTTACTATGTCAAACTATAATATTGATAAAACTTACTATATTTTCACACGGGTCATATTAGAAGTCAAACTCCAAATGTAGAATGTTTTAAATCAAAGTAGTATACAACTGATATAAGTGAATACGTTGTATATTTATTTAAATGTATTGCCACACCACGTGATAAGTCAGAAGTAAAGTTTTCAAGTACTAGTTATATTAAATTGGAGTTAATGTAAGATACCAGTATATGATGGTACGATACAAACAAAATGAAAAGAGAAGCATAACTTAAAACTCATTTAGTCAGTAAAATTTCTTTTGTTTGGAATTATTGAATAGAGTATAATGTATCTGACTTGATATGTTTTAGGAATTGAATATTCTTCACTGTATATTGAGAAACGTCAAAAATATGTATTGAGTAGTAGTTAAAAAAGATAATATATTTAAACTTGTATGAGATACAAGTTAAAAGTTGTATTAGGAGAGTATAATCAAGAAATATTTTGATCTCCATTTAGAAACGTATACCTACTTAAGTTAAGGAATAATTGTCTATATTAAAGTAACAAAAGAAGTATGATGAATTGTAAGTTATTGAAATACGAAATGATATAAAGTTTCAAAAATTAAAGGAATTTGAAAACTTGGAATAGTGAAGAAGAGAATATGAAAAAGATTGGCAGATAAGGGAATAGATCATGGTTTGACGAAGTAAGAAAAGTAAATAATCTTCTAACCAGTTGAATGAAAAGTGAATGGGCTGATAAGTAAGGTTTGGTAACTACTTTCTAATCAACAAATATAAATAATATTGTACGTAGACATTTATAGAATGAGTGAGAATTGCACGATGTGTCTAATTTTATTTCCTTATCGGACTAAAATTTGAGATCTTTTGTTATGGGGTGGCAGATGTAATTAAATACCTATAGTCATGGGATGACTTGTGTAATTCCTGGTTTCTGCTAATTAATGATGGAATAGTGATGAATCAAATAAACACACAACTCTATTTTAGTATCCCATGTCATGCTTAAATATTATTTTCATTAATATATTAATATTCCGAATAATGATAGTTTGAGAACTGATCGGCCAGTGCTTCTAATTAGAAATGATCAGTGATGTGAAAACAAACTAGGATGTGTATACTAAAGTTTGGTGGATAGGAAATGAATTATCAATGATTTGTGGAATAATATTTAGTTAAAAGTAAAAATGGCTTAATTGAAAAACAAGATAGGCTAGGTCTTGGTAAATATCGATGCTTGAATAAGATTGAAGGCATGAAATGAATAGTGAAGAAAAGTAAGATTATTGGACACTCTACAAAGTTCATATTTTAACTCGCCAAAAATTTACAAAATGCCAAGATTGCTAAAGAAATTGTTATGACTTTTCATTAAACCAAGAAGTTGAAAATGAAAAGTTGAAATGTTTATGATCTCTACTACTGAGTTGTTAATCACAATGAAAGTGATAGACTCCACTTAACAGTTTCACCTTGGAAATGGTTTTGACAAGTTCCGATAAAAAAATTTATATATGAAGGACCATATTCTCATATATCTTTTGCTTCAATTAAACTATAAGTTTAAATTTAAAGGACGAAATTTTTAATTAGTTGGGAAGAATGGTAAAATCTGAGAATTTCATAAAGTTGACTAGTGACTAATTAAGTATTAATTTCATATTGTAATTGAAATTTGGATATCCAAAGTAGGACCCACACATTACATGTATGAGATCATAAGTTAAAACATTATTTATATATATTACATGCTTAGTGGATCTAATATACAATATTTTATTCCAAAGTCAATGTGTCGAGGTGTACCCTCAATTTTTCATAATCGCGATTGTAAGTGTCTTTGAAAACTAGTAAATCAAGTGTCAAATATCAATTAAAGGCTTTGCCTCAGTTAACGTGCAAGTTGAGATCTGTGGTATTATAAAATGAGAATTAAGTCGGCGCTAGACCTAACATTTAGCTTTATATCGTTTGGCGGTGGTCGAGGTTGAGATTGAGTCCTAATGGGTGTAAATTTTGTTTAGTAGGGCAAAAGAATTGGTTTATAAGGGTTCAGTATGTCGTAGACAAAATTAAGATATTTGGGATCGTGATGTGACTAAAACGATTGTTATAGCCGTTTCATGAAAATGAATTATTTTGTCAATAGTTCGGTTCAATTTGGTGAAAAACTGGTTAAAACATGAACGTCGTAAGTTAACACACGTCAAAATTGGGTTTTCAAGAATTATTAAGTAAAACGAAATTAAGCTACTCACAAGCAGCTAAGAGTATATATATAAAATCAACAAAAAATGAAACAATTTCATTTTTTAAGTTTCAATAGATCGAATAAGTGTTTATTCCCTAACCCCTCTCAACGGCACTTTCGGTCCGTGAACTCCTGACGTCCAATTTTCACCTAATTTCTTTCTCTTGATTTATTTTTATTTTTTGCGAGTTTTTTTATAGAGATTTGGTAGGGATTGTTGAAAGTTTATGTATTAGGTTGATGTAGGCCAATTTGGGATAAGCTCCACCGATATAGGCTAGAGTTTTGATAAATTGAACTAATTTGACTCAATTGACAACTATTTCCGAGATGTTTTATAGTTGTCGTTAATTTACATTGGATTTTTGGATGAATTAATTATTGATTTTAATCCAATTTGACTCCACAGGCTGTGGAAATATTTAATATTGCTATCGAGTGGTTTGGTGTGGTTTGTTGCCGAGGATTTAATTGCAAAAATATTGATTCGGAGAAGTTTTTTTATTTCGCAATAAATAAAGATTGCCTAGTTAATAGGCCATATTGGAAAATTCATAACTTCTCATGGATGATCCAATTTGAGTGTTCTTAGAGTCTATGAAAAGTAAGACATGAGTACTAAAGGTTCCTTTAAGGTCATCATGACAATTTCACAATTGAAAAGATACCCCAATTGGGCTAGTTGAAAGCTAGTTAAAACAATTTTATTAATTAATATTTTTGGAAACTGTTCTCAAGCTTACTTTTGTGCAGTCTTCATTAGGTTCGTGATTTGGTTTCACTCAAATCTTGACCCATAATATGATTGGGTATGTAGGGAAGCTACTAAATCTATTTTCGGGGTGATCCGATGCTCTAGGAACCCCACAAAATTAATCTCAAAGTTGGTCGGTTGTAAGTAAGCCCTAAAGTTGTCTTTACTAATTATAGATTTAAATATTGTACATGCATTTATGTTTAATTTGCATTGCATTTCGAATCATTGTTGGTCATGCATTCATTTCATTTCGAACAATGGCTTATTTGTGTTGTGGCTCTCGAGCGAAACTGGGGGCTAGGTTTTCTAACCAGATAGATTGGAACATGGAAGACCCAAGGCCCACATGTTTTCTGACCAGCATGCATTGATGGTGAGGATGTTGTTGAAGTGTGGCCAGCTATTTCCCTAAGCTAGCAATAGCCATGCTTCGCATTTATTTTCTTAAGTTTAGTAGTAGATGCAGACGACTGAGTTGACATGTTTGGCTAAAAAATCTACTCCAACACATTGTCTTTGCATTACATAAACTCCTATTACCATTTTTATACTATATTTGGAAGTCGAAGTTCGAGTATAGTTAGAAAACATGAATAGAGGGATTCAAGTTGTTATATAAATTTTTTATTATTTGAAAATGCAACTGCATGTTTCCACGTATTCGGATTAACATTTGCTGGAGTACAGAGTAGTATAGGAGTTTACTTAGTTGACATGTTAGAGTTGTTTGTTATTATGTTTGATTTGAGTGAAGAGAAGAAAGAACGGATAAGACTCAAAAACCTTTCTTTTTTGCTTTTAAGTGGTAATGATTTCATTCTTGTTTTAGTTATTAATTTTTTATCGTTTTGGGTTTCTGGGAGAGTATAGGACGTGAAACATTCTTGAATAAGTTTTTAGAGCTTTATGAATCATTTTTTGGAAGTTTGGAATTTTTTATGGTTAATTGGGATGTTAATTTGTTTCATAGTGTAGTATATATATTATTTAGGAAATTGTAAAGTTGTAATGGACACATGGAAGACTAGAAGGTATACTTAAAGTTTAAATTCGATATATATTGTGAACTGCAGGGAGTTGTAAGTCCGTGTATGCCTCTTTCCAATTTTACTACAAAGTAGGTAAATTTTTCAGCAAGCGTTTTTTGGTGTTGCCAAAATTTTAATGAAATATCGTATGATTTCTCAATTTGCTCAAATTAAACAAATAATGAATTGAGTTTTATTAAGGCTATAAATTTTGTTTTAGAGTATTATTATGGCTTGAAATAAAAATCATTTTGAGGTTAAAGATAATACAATGGATTAAGTGCCTAATTCAGATTATTAGATATAAGTCAGTGCTTAGTCGAATGGGCGTTAACAGCCCACAACATTGATATACTAAAAATCATTATTACTGTTCCTCTATAAATGACTCAATCACATTGAGCATATACTTCTAGACACCGTTTGTGATAGATATTTATTTGAAACAATACAATCACTAGCAAATGAGGCTATTGACAAAATGACAAAACAATCAAACTAATATGGTGAAAATAATGAAACTCCTAAGAAAAAACTTTATGAAATCATTAATAGACAAATAAACCCTTTAAGGATATATTTAATAAGTTAACAAGTATATTTATCTTGTTACTGAAAAACAAAGTAGCTCTAGTTAAACATTGTGGTTTCTATAATAAAGGTATATATCATACGGATGTGTGTCATACTTTACATGAAGAAAATACGGAATAGGTTAATGTAGTAATGAATCAATTCTCTAGAAACTCCGTGAATCAATATATCATTATGCAGGTAAAGAAAACCCGAATCTTAGTTATGACACAAAGAACTAGAATTATAGGGCATGAGCGCAAACATAACCTGCACCAATTTAGTAAACACAACAAATGATTCAACCAATGCAAGCAAAACTAGAGCAAATTAATCCTAAATAATTTTATGACACAAAGTCTTCCATATTTTACACAAATATCTCGAAATCAAGTTATGACCGATAATTACATCATTGAGTTAAAAATTCAATGAAGTTTAATGAACATGCAAATAAATAGATTAAGCGATCATAATAAAGCACTTGCTCAACTTCTAACTAATAACTAGGTAAAAGTGAATGCTTTGTTTTGTTAACCTAAGGAAGAGGCACACGCACCTGATAGGACTATGCCCATAGTACTTAGAGAAAGTAGAAGCTTATAAAAAATGTAAGGGCAATAATGATTCATCATAACTTAATGCAAGAGGTGTATTCTACTTCTACAATTCCACTATGATTGGCTACTACTAGGAAGGAAGAGGAAAACTAAGACATCCTTGAAGTAATTCAAAAATTAGAAATTAAAATACATTTAATAAAATCAATGATGCAACTATATAAGTATTAAAGAAATTTTGTGAGTCAAAAAATATTACAAGAAGAATAAAAAAGAAAATGTAGGAGAAAAATTGTCAACATTGAAAAAGAAGAAAATACTAGTGAAATTTTTCAATCCAGTAAGGTTTAGAATTCCTATAACAATAGAGACTACTTCTATTAAATTTGCTATTGGTGATCTAGGGACATTAATTAATGTGATGCCCCTTTTCCTTGTATAAATCATAAAAAATAGGTTCGTTGACAAATACTTGTATGAATCTTACTTTAGTTGATATTATAATAGTTAAACCAAACAGATTATTAGAAGATATTTTAATAAAAGTAAATGACATAGTATATACAATAGACATTTATGTCATGAAAATAGGAGATTCAATATCCCGCAATTCTTCACATATACTGTAAGGGGGAACTTTTCTTAAAACTTTGATGACTAAGTTAAATATTTTTTAAGGAACTATATATATGGAATTTGAAGATAATGTTGTTACTTTCCAATTCAATGATATAGATAACTATACTGATTTTAATGAATTATATTATTCAGAAACTTCTAATAAAAAGTCTTTATAATTTAGATTTATGAAGTTAATTCAGTAAATATGGAAAATGACAACAATATTCCAAAAAATGAGAAAGATGAAGGAACTTCAACTAATAAAAAAGTTATTCAACAATAATGAGTTACATCGATGGGAAATGAAAAGTCATTTATTAAGTCCTTGAAAAAAACTTAAGTGGATAAAAAGAATATTACGAAAAAAAAGGCTACGTTCAGTCCTTATAAAACTAAATGATCCTGGTGTTATAAATGTGAACATTAAAGTCAAATTGGCATGGTACTAAAAATCTCAGTGTGATACAGGTTCAAATGCTAATCTTAGGCTAATACATTTCTATCTTCATACTTAATTGGAGTTTGATATAATTGCATCTTAAAGAGTTCAACTATCGAGTGGCTCTTAGATTAATCCTATAGGTTTGTATACAAATGTGCATGTTCAAGTGGATAAGTTCGTCTTTTCCACATATTTTTTTATTTTGCTACACTATATCGATGAAGATCCTCAATTGATATTGGGTCATCATTTTTTAGCTACTTCTCATGCTCTTGAATACCCTAAATAGAACCATCACTTTAAGAGTAAATGGTTAATAAATTACTTTTTGAAATGACTCAAAAGTGAAAAATCCAATATATACATTCAATGTCTTAACTACAAGTAAGAAAACTGTATCAAGATCTAAAAAGATATAAAATTACCCAGGACATGTTATAGTCTCCATTGCAATTAATAATAGGAGATATTGGAATATATTATGTGATACTGAAGCATTAATGAATATGCTACATTTTCATGATCTTGTCAAAGCAAAGCTCTACAATAGAATGAATGAAATATACATAAAAGCTCAAAGTTACCTAAATGATGAATGAAATATACATAAAAGCTCAAAGTTACCTAAATGATGGATCCATTGTGGATACACTGGGAAAATTATATGATGTAGAAGTTAAAATTGGTTAGTTTGATTTTTTTGTTAAATCTTATTATTTTGGATCATGGTCCGGAAGATGTAGTTATTACACTAGGAAGACTTTCCTAGTAACTTTTAATGCAATTTTTGATATAACACAAAGAACTATTACATTACGTAATCAAGATGAAGAAATTTTCTTCACAGATGATAAGAAGTTTTACCATAGTAATTTCAAATCTATAGATTGAACTCCTTGATATAAACTTGGACTAGTACTGGAGTGGTTGATTTGAGCTATCGAAAATAAACAAAAGCATTCTAAGGGAGGCACTTCATAGTATTTCTCTATTTATGTTTTATAATTAGAATTATGATAGTTAGTGTTTATTTTCTCTTTTTGACACTTTCCTTGATAATATTTTTTGGAATTTAAACTCCAGAGTAGCTGCGAATAGATGGGCGGATGATCGTGTTGCAATTTAATTAATGCATTTAACATTATTTATTTATTTATTTACATATCCGACTAAAAGTTTTGAATTTAGGATGAATTCAACCTTTAATTTGATCATAAAAAATGAAAAATATGAATAAAATGAAAAAAAGTACAATTTTTGCCTGGCGATTTTCTAGCAATGCAAAATGAAACGGGTGATTGGTGGCCAAATTGTTAACAGTTAACTGAATTTTTTAGTTTTTAAGTCCAAGTGATTTGTCAATTATTTGCCTTTACAGTAGAATTCTCTACATAAATCTTCAGCTATGTGTCTAGCGAATTGTTAGGGACTAACCAAAATACAAAATCGCCAAGTGAATCAGTGATTCACTGAAACATGTGTTTATGCCTGTGCTGCTGATTCACCTTGCGATTCACTAAAAAGAAGTACCATAATTACAATATCATGTAACATAACAAAACACATTACTCACAAAAGCCATCTGTGCGCGCCACCGGATGGGGAGAAATATAGATCTCGATGTATAACACATAGGTCGAGGTCACTTAGAAGACTCTTGTAAGCCAATGTGTGTCGTGGTGTGAAACTATTGTTGTTATTCTAGTATTTTCTTTCACAAAAATCCCAAATCACTGAGCCGATTTTTTAATTTTTGTACACAAAACCTCGAATCATCAAATATATTACATAAGATCTTTACTAAAACCATTGCACCCTTTCGAAAAGAAACCATATTTCCATCTAGATTCACCAATCCATAGCTTTATTTTAGCTCATCCAAATAATTCCCATCTCAATATTGACCCAATCTAAAAAATGAGCCAAATTGAGAGTTTTGAGCATATCTAGGGTTGGAGGTTAGGAGTTTTAAGTAAAAGGTTGGAAAAATAGTTTTAATGCTTTTGAAGAGTCCCTTACATGGGAGATTCACTCTCAAGAAAGTAATCACTTAATGTCGTATTAGATTCCACAATATTTGATCTATGAACTAGGGTTTTAATGAGATTTTTGATTTTTTGAAAAAATTTGGATTTCAAACTGCCTTTTCTTTTGGCTTTGATTTTATTACTTCATCGAATTCAATTGAAAAAAAGTTAGTTGATTTAAACGATTCTTGATTTATTCTCAAAAATTTATTAGGATAATTTTTGTTTTGAAATATCAATTTGATGTTTTAGGATGCATATGGTATGGTAATTGGTTGAAATTTGAGTTTGGGGGTTTTACAAAGATTTGAACTTGAATTAAACTCCCTCAAACTTTTATTGATCTAAATTTGTTTACATATTTATCGAATTATTTTCGACAATTGGTTTTCTATAAATTATAGGTATTGAATTTATTTTGAGCTTTGCTATATTGTTGGGACATGCATCCTAGGTCAATCTATAAATGTTATTTATCTTATAATTTTAGTTGATAAAAGAGTGTATTTTGTTTACTGTTTTATCATAAGTAATCTCATGTTTACCTTATAACAAGATCCATGGGTATTTATTGAAATATCTTAAATGTCCTTAGTCGGTCATTATACCAAGAACTATAATAAGTTAATAGTAGAATGAATCTTGATTGATGGTCATATGATGATCATGCATATAGGGATGTGAATAAAGATAATCAAGGTAATGGACCGACCCGCTATGAGAACACCACCTAGATTAAGTCATAGGTGTTATTCTTGATATATATAATATTTATTCCTTTGACTTGAGATTATCATAGACTTAAATATTATGAGCATGGTAATTTCATACAATCAATCGCTGTCTTTAATCGAATGATTATAAAGATTGTGATTGGTTAAAATGTGAATCATATGTAACGATGTGTAATCAAAATGCATATGTTAGACTGTCAAATGGCTAAGTCTAAGTGAATTGATATGATTAATGTTATTTGCAGGTATTTAGTCTACTTTAAGATCGAAACTAGCACAATCGAACATTAAGGGTTAATTTCCTCGCTTTATATTCAATCAAAAGATATCACATGACAAAAGGATATGATATATGTTACTCATTAGGTTGTATCGATTTTGATATTCAAGCTACTTGAGTAGTCATAATGCCTTGCTAGAGGCCGCTTATGACTTGTGAAACAAAAATTATTTTGGTTCGCTGCGAACATCGCATGAACCTATTAGGTCGCACACAAAGAATGGCTTTGCGCAATTCAATTGGTCCAGAGTTATGAATTCCTTGTGATAAAATTCATTACATGAAGTCCCTTACGATTTATTACATGAAAACATATTAATAGGGGCGTTTGTGTAATTTTTCTTTAATTGCCTAAATATAATAGTTTTATTACGAATAAGTTTTTTAAGAGACCTTATCTACACATATGAATAGAGGTTGAAACTCTAAAACAAAATAAGATTTTTGTTTTTGCTATTTCCGAGTTATCTAGATATTAGGAGACAAAGAAAAATATTTTCAATCTCTCTTTGGGCAAGCACTTCAAGTTGTCATCATTGTTTGTATGTGGATTTTTAATAGAGGAAACGCAATTGAATTTGTTCGGAATCATACAATCAGAGAAAGAAATCATGGATTAAGGTATGGGGTACTTTAGTAGATCTAGTTCAATGGAACTTATTTTTTATCCTGTTGGGGTTTTTCAATTTTTTTTTAAATTCTCTGCTGCGTATGAATCGTAAAAAATCCAACAGTTGCATTAGAGCAATAGTCTCGGTTCTATTAAACATTTGCATGTTTCTTCTAATGTATAGATGATATATGTGTGAAACCAGTATCATAACTAATGTATTTATTATGTATATATAGATTATGTGATAATCGTTATCTAGAATTGGTTTTAAAACATGTTGTTATTTCATGTATTTGATACACATGCATGATTTGATTCAATGATGAATTCATATTTAGAATATTTCGATTAACATATGTTTTAATATTGAACAATGAAAATTTTATATGTTCATATGGTAGAAGTCATGTTTAGGTTAATGAGATTCTGGTGTTAAATACATATTTCATTTTTGTGCAATAATTATATATGTCTGCAAGATAGAAGTCATTATTACGTTAATATAATTAATTTAAAATGATTATGTTGTTGAATGCATGATTAATATTTTGTTTCTTGATTCAATTGCATGTTTTGTGTGAATAAGAATTAAAATTAGTTTTGATCATATATCTCGTTATGGTTGTCTGTCAGTATATTAATATTAGATAGGAGATAAACTTATAATCTGATAACAATTACAAATCCTATAAGATAAATGAGATATTATATATCAAATTTGTATTTGATAAGGATTCAAAGTATGATAAATTCTAATTTTATTAGGATTAGGATAAGATATTATAATAAAGGTAGGCTCAAGATTTAAAACGTTTTAACTAATATTTTTCAGAATTAAAATAAGGGGCAGTTTTGGTTAGTTTGATTGGCTAAAATAATCACAAATGTTAGGCAATTCTGAATTTGTCGAACTGGAATTCATTGTCTTAAATGAAAAAAAGGGCCGCTGCCCCCTATACCCTCGTCCACCCAAATATCATCCAGCGATATCGCCTTTAATTGTTTATAGCGCAAGTAAATTCTTATAATAGTCAATGCTAGTAAAAATTCCTAACTTTTTTAGTTATTGTGCATGCATTATAATGCATGATATTTTTCTTGTTTAAATTATGATTAGTAAAACAAATTTATTTGCTCTTCTAAATTTTAAGTCTAGTGCCATCCAGTCTCTAACACTTGTCAAGGCTTCGATTACATTCATATGAGTCTGCCTCTACAAAGTGTATTATATTATCTTGGTGAGGCAAGTTGAGTAATGGTAACTCTATTTTTTTGAAATGGTTAGACTTGATAAAGCTATTGAAACGGTTTTGAGCTTTAGGCACTGTATGAGATATAACATGCAATGACATAAGATCATAATCTCAAAAAAACAACTGAAAGTTACATAATATGTAATTGGTAAAAGGTACCTAGCTTAATAACCTAATTCAATGCGTCATGTCTTAATTGTCTCGGAATTAGGTGAAACATGGGTTTTAATCCCTTAAATTGACATAGTGGTTTTAGGAGGGTTATTAATTTAGTGGGAGTCTATTCTTTTATACTAAAATGAACTTGTTAAGTAATTTTTGGTGTAAATTCATGGCATTTAACAATCCCACTAATCACTTGTCATTACGATCCGTCTTTGAGAATGATAAGTTGTTTGGGACAAAGTTTATTGACTGGTTCGAAAACTTGAGAATTACTCTTAAGCATGAATGCAAGTTGTTTTTCCTGGATGATCGTATTCCCATGAAACACCAACCAATACTTTAAGAGCTGCGAAGGATTCACACACTAAGAATGTCAACAACTTAACTGATGTTGCATGCATTATGTTAGCAACCATGGTTCCTGAACTTCAAATGGACTTGGATCACATGGAAGCTTACGACATGACTAAGATGTTGAAGAAAAGGTTCCAATAGTAGGCAAGGTAAGAAAGGTTCGAGACAGTCAAGAATTTCATTCTTCCAAAATGGCTGAGGGTGCGTTAGTCAGTCATATGTTCTAAAAATGAAGGGCTATACTAACCATCTTGACAGACTTGGATTTCCCATAAACCAAGAGTTGGCTACAGGTTTGATCATGAATTCATCACCTTATAGTTATTCACTATTTCTAATGAACTATAACATGAATAATATGGAGAAGGCTATCTTGAAGTTGCATTTGTTGCTGAAAACTGCTGAGCAAAATGTCAAGAAACCCGTCGCTAATTTGCCGATGGATCAAAATGGAAAGGCTATGAAGAAAAAGGCAAAAGATAAAGCTAAAGTTGTCAAGGCTGTTGTGACAAGCCTGTGGAACATACCAAGCCTATGGCTGCTTTTACTTCACAATCCCAAAAAAAAAAAAAAAATTGGCATTTCTGCCATATACATGGGCTTTAGTTTAGGACTATCAAGCTTTATCTAGAAAATCTAAAGAAAAAGAAAAGTATTGCGACCACTGCTTCAGGTATTTATATTATTGAAGTTTACTTCTCTACTAGTGATTCCTGGTATTCGATACTGCATGTAGATATTACATTTGTATTAATGTGTAAGATCTCACCAAAAGTAGAAAGGTAAAGAAACGAGAAGTCATCTTACGAGTTGAAAATGGAGTTAAGGTTGTTGCATTGGCTGTAGGATGCTATGTGTTAATTTTACCTAGTTGACTTATTTTAGTTTTAAATAATTTTTATTATGTCCTTACTTTAAGCAAAAACGCCATTTCAGTTTCATTTTTGGATTTGAGAGGTTTTATGGTTATTATTGCGAATAATAAATGCCTCATTTCTTGTAAAGACGTTTTGTATGCGAATGCTAATTTGTGTGATGGTCTATATAATCTAAACATGAAAAGGTCCATAGATACTCCTATTCTTCACGTAAATAAAAAGAGATTCAAGTCAAATGATTTAAGTCAGACCAACTTTTGGCATTGTTGTCTAGGCCACATAAATGAGAAACACATTTCTAAACTCCATAAAGATTGACTGTTAGATTCTTTTGGTTTTTAGTCATATGAAACATCAATATCTTGTTTACTAGGAAAGATGACGAAGAATCCCTCTACTAGATACAGTGAAAGGACAAGTGATTTTTTGGGTCGAATACATACTAATGTATGCGATTCTGTAAACACGATGGCTAGAGGTGGTTAGCAGTATATCACGACATTCACTAATGACTTCAATAATATGGTTATGTGTATCTCATGAGACATAAAGGTGAAACTTTTGAGATGTTTTGTACATTTTAGAATGAAATGCAAAATCAACTTAGTAAAACTATTAAAGAACTTCAATTAGATCGAGGTGTTGAATATTTCAGTCAACAGTTTGATGATAATCTTAGGAATAGTAGGATTGTCTCACATTTAATACCTCTAACATCTCCATAATGGAATAGTACTTCGAAAAGGAGAAATTAAACTTTTTTGTGTATGGTTCCATCTATTATGATTCATGCATATCTTCTTATTTCTTTTTGGGGTAAGGCCGTAGAAACTGCTGCACTTACACTAAATCATGTTTTTTTAAAGCAGTTGATAAAACACCGTATGAGATGTGATTTGGGAAAAAAAACAAATTCATTTTTCTTAAGATATAGGGTTGTGAGGTTCTCGTACAACTATAAATCAGAGAAATTATCAGCCAAATCAACCAAGTATGTATTTGTTGTTTATCCTAAAAACATTAGAGGATACTACTTTTATAACCCCATTGAAAACAAATTGTTTGTTACTTGGAATGACGTCTTTATGGAAAACAGTTTATTTTAAAAGACAACAAAGAGAATAAAGTAATTCTTAAAGAAGTGTAAGAACCCTAAATAAACACGCAACCGTTAGTAGAAGATCAACAAATTCTTAAACAACTTGAACTTCCACAGGTATCATAAGGCCATCATAAATCTGATAGGGTAAGACATTTGCCTGACAGATTTGGATTTCTTATTACTGATAGTTATGGATCAAAATGAGCCTACTACTAATCAGGAGGCTGCGTCTAGTACTAAGGGAGATAAATGGCTTAGTGCCATGAATTCATAGATTCAACAAATATTTGATAAACGTGTTTCGAACTTGGTTGATTTACTTGAAGGTGGTAACACAATTAAATTTAAATGAGTTTTCAAAAAAAAAAACTGATATGGATGGCGTTGTGCATACTTATAAAGCATGACAAGTAGCAAAATGTTTTAGGCAAACTCAAGTTTTTGATAATGATGAGACTTTTTCTCCAGTAACCATCCTTAAATCAATTAGAATTCTAATTGCCAAAGTCGCATATTATGACTATGGGCTATGGAAAATGGGTGTTTAAAAAATTTTTCAAAATGAAAACTTACTTGAGGACGTGTATAGGATACAGCCTGATGGTTTTATTTATCATGAGAATTCTAGAAAGGTGTACAAGCTTCAAAGATCAAATTATGTATCAAATCAAGCTTCTCTGAGTTGGGATCTTCATTTTAATAAAGCGATTAAGGAATTTGGTTTCATTAAAAATGAAGATGAGCCTTGTGTATACAAGAAGGTCAGTGGGAGATTGATTGTTTTCTTGGTACTATATGTTGATGATATATTACTCATTGGAAATGACATCTAAACCTTGCAGTGTGTCAAGTCTTGGTTAGGGATGTGTTTCTTAATGAAGGACTCAGGAGATATAGTCTACATTCTTTGGGATTAAGATCTATAATGATAGATCTAAAAGGCTGATTGGTCTAAGCCAGAGTAAAATAGGGTGGTTGCCAATGTCTTATGGTATATGGTGAATAATGAGCATGATGATGAGCAAGAGCGCATGAATAGAGTGGTTGCCAATGTAATTCATAAATACATCATTCTCATGGTTCAACAAATATCCATAGTTTTCATTATAATTTAAGTATGTAAAACTCTAAAATAGGGTGGTTGCCAATGTCTTATGGTATAAGTCTCAGTAAAACTCAATGTCAGAAGACTTATGATGAGCAAGAGGGCGAGAATATGATTCCATATGCATCAGCTATTTGATCTATTAGATATGCTATGTTATGCACCCGACCAAATGTATCATATCCTTTGAACATAACAAGCAGATATCAGTCTGATCCTAGTGAAAATCACTAGATAGTTGTAAAGAACATTGTTAGGTACTTGAAAAGGACTAAAGAAGTGTTCTTGGTCTATTGATGTTTTGAAGACAAGGCTTGTTATAAATAGTTATAAAGATGCAAATTTTCAAACTTATGTAAATGACTTTAGATTAGTGTTCTGATATGTGTTTTCTTTTAATGGAGATACAGTGAGTAAGAAAAGCTCAAAACAAGACACTGTGGCCGATTCTACAATAGAAATTGAGTCTATTGCAGCGTTTGATGCAGCTAAGGAGACAGTTTAGATAAAAAAGTTCATATCTGAATTAGGTTTAGTTCTTAGTATAGCTAGCCCCATTTGTTGGTATTGTCACAATAATGAGGTGATAGCATAGGCCAAGGAACCAGGATCACTCCACCGATCCAAACATATGCTTTGACATTTTCATCTCATTCATGAAATTATTGAGAAGGGAGATGTGAAGATTTATAGATTACCTATAGAAGACAATGTTTCTGATCCTTTAATGAAGGCTATACCACAAGCGAAACTTGATGGTCATGTTTGGTAATTAGGTATTTAGATACATGAATGATTAACACTATTGCAAGTTGGAGATGTTGGGTCATGTGCCCTAGGTCTATCTATAAACATTGTTTACCTTATAATAAGAACCATTGGTATTTATTGAAATATCGTAAATGTCCCTAGTCGGTAATTATATTAGACACTATAATAATTTCAAACTAGTGTGAATCTTGGTTTATGGTTACGTGATGGTCGTGTGTTTAAGGATATGAATCGAGATCATAAGTACTTGTTAAGGAACAAGATACTGGACCAACCTACTATAATAACACATTATGGATTAAGTCGTGTTATGGATTAAGTCATAGGTTTTACTCATAATAGGTATATCATTTAGTCCTCCAACTTAAGATATCCAGAGACCTCAATATTATGACCAAGGTAATTTGACACAATCAAATGTTGTCTTTAACTAAACAATTACAAAGTTTATGATCGGTTACCATGTGAATAATATGTGAAGGTGTGTAATTAAGAAAGAATTTGTCCCTCTCATATAGAGAAAGATGTCAGTTAATCCCTCGATATGTTAGATTGATAAATGGCTAAGTCAATGTGAATTGATATGATAAACGTGACATGGATATTTTTAGTCTACCTAAAGATCGAGACTAGTGCGATTTAACGTTAAGGTTGAATTTTCAAGGCTTATGTTTAATCAAAGGATATCACATAGCAGAATGTTATGATACATTTTAAGTTCTATAGATTTTGATATTCATTCTACTTGGGTAGCTATAATGCCTTGCTAGAGACTGCTTACGACTTGTGTATCAATAATGGTTTTGGTTTGCTGCTAACGTCGCATGAACCTATCGGGTCACCTAAAGAATTATTTTGCGTAATTTCATTTGGTCTAGAGTAAGGAATTTTATATGATAAATTTTGAGAAATGAAAGCCCTTATGATTTGTTAGATGATAATTTATTAATAGTGGCGTTTGTGTAATTTGCTTGATTTGCCTAAATACCATAGTTGTATTATGAATAGGTTTTTTAAGAAAGCTTTACTACACATTTGAATAGAGATTTAAGCCCTAAAATGAAATGAGATTTTCTTTTATGCTATTCTCAACCTCTCTAGACTTTAAGAGAGAAAGAAAAATATTTTCAATATCTCTTGGGGCTAACATTCCAAATTGTGGTCACCATTCATATGTAGATTTCTGATAGAGGACATGCACTTGAATGTTTTCGAAATCGAACAATCAGATAATGAAATCATGGATTAAGATATGGTTTACTTTTATAGATCTAGTTTGACAAAACTTATTTTTTATCTTATTGGGGTTTTTCAAAAAAAAAATTGAATTCTCCTTTGAGTATGAACCCCTAAAACCCAAAAGATATTTCTATTTGTGTTATTATTGCCATAAGTGGAAAAAGTAAAAGTTTGAGGGAGGAGAAAGAGGAGAATGTAGTGCTTGAATACCCAAAAACCATAATCCAAATTCTCACCCATGGTTATTAGACCCATTTGAGCTTCGATCAACACATTTTTAGGAATAGAAGCCATAAAGAACCAACCCACCAATTCGATTGTTAGACATGATGAGTTAGAGGGTAGTTAGAGTAGTTTTGACATGTTTGGAGAAATTAACTTTGATTCAAGCAATCTCATTAATGATAGGCTTTAAAGAGGTTTACCGATTATTTTCAACATAAACGTAGAAAAATAATCTTCGAGAGGGGATTTAATATGAAGAATATGACTAAGTATGGACCTAAATTACTTTGTATAATTTGAAAAAGGAATTGTGGGTTATAACTATTTGATGATAATAATATTTACAGGAGATTGGTTGTGAAATTTTAGTAAGAGAGTTATATGCCAATGGCCATGCGAATAAGAACACAAATGTATCTATAGTTTGAGGGAGAGTGGTGGATTATTCGACCAAAAAACTAAACTAATATTATGAATTACCAGAAGAACATGGAAGAGCAAATAAGGATTATCAACGGCCACATTATGGGATAAGATAAGGTTTCCTCTTTGAGGAAAGAAGATGTGGTTTTGAAGTAGTCCCGGGAAGAAATTATTAGAGATACCGAATGATACACTAAGTACATCACCTATACAAATTTTAGGAAAACTACCAAAGCATGGTGTGAAACAGTGGAAGATTGACACAATTGAATTCACAGGACTACGAGGTAATGAACTACGAGGCTACTCATTTCTATCGCATAGTTTAGGTTTGGATAGATTATTCATGATGTTATCAGGAGTGCCATGACAACAAAGAAGAACGATGGATTTCCTTTCCCCTAGACGATAACAAAATTTGTAAATAAGATTGAGTTAACATGGAAGGTTTGGAAATGAATGTTTCCCTGAAAAAAAATGTCACTGATGAGTGTTTTTATCTCATGAAGAAAGTAGTAGGATATAAAGACTCAAGACATAAGTAGTGTACGGGTTGAGCAAGGAAAAGATTTAGAAGAAATGCAAGTACTGTACGGGTTGAGCAAAGAAAAGATTTAGAAAAAAATGTCACTGATGAGTATTCTGAGGATGCCTGTAGAAAACTATCATGATATGTAAATGCCAGAGACAGAGATGACCATGATTGGGTCAATCCTACAGAATCAGATGAAAACTCTAAGGAACTAAGTAATAATGTTCAAGAAACAATGAAAGTAGGCAGGGAACTTGTACGATTTTTGAGCGACGAATGATAAGAATGCTAAGAAGACTGGAAATGGATATAAAAGTGTTGCCGACTCAACTAAGGATGCTAGTGGAGGAAGTCTACATAGACAGAGCACCAAAGTTAGTTGTTGATTGCAGACTCTTAAACCCCATTGCTAGCTGTCATTATCAATAACAATATCAAGGAGATGGTGGTGACGACACAACTTCTCGGTGCCGATTTAGAGCTCCTTACTTATTTCTTTCATCTATATTTTTCCTATAAGTGATGTTTTGACAAGAAATTGTCTCCTATGATCTATATTATGAAATCACATGACTTGACAATTGCTAACATTATTAGGTATTTCTCAAATATAGGTGTTTTATTTAGTTATTTATAATTTAATTCTCTTAATGCCTTACAAGGTATTTTTTACTTGGTAGAACCCGACTTAATTTTCAAACCTTGAGGACAAAATTTAGAATTAGTTTGAGGGTATTAAGGATTTGTGAAGCATTGATGTAAAATTATTAAGCATTTAAGATAGAATTTATACAAGTTTATGCAAGTTTTTTGAATTTTTCAAAAAAAAATTTGTAATGGAAAAATATTGATAATTTGAAGTTATGATATAGATGTTCTTGAACTAAATAGAAGTGTTAATTTTATAATTACACTTGAGGATGAAAAGTTTATAAGATGAAAGTAATTAATTATTATACTCTGTAAATTGACTTACCTAGATTGTATATGCACTTGAGTAGTTTCGAGTGATTGATTACCTAGTGTTAGACATGAAAATAAATAGAAAATCAAAACAAAAGCATTACAAAACAGGACAGATCTCTAAGAATCTTAAGATAAAATTAATGGTAAATTAAAACAAAAGAATAAAATGAGATTAATACCACAATTGAGGGAGGAAATAGTCATTTTTGTTTACTAGCCATAAGCCTTATATCTTAGCTATTATATTTGCTAGTTAGAAAAGTTGAGCCAAACAAATTTGAGTTTCTTTGGCACCTATTATTAAATCTATAATAATAAGCCTAACCTTTTGCCTAACTAGAAAGAGACTTAATTGAATATAGTGAAGCGAGAAGTGATAACAAGAGTTAAAAACTTAATAGGAATTCCACTTGAAATGTTATCTACAAGAAATGAAGGACAGAACCGTAGGTTTGAAAGAAAATCATAAATTTTACTAAAAAAAAAAAAAGATACATGAATATAAGTAGAAAGAAATAAGAAGTTTATAAAAACACTTTGAATAAAGATTTAGCTCGAGTGTTTATAGCTAAGTTAAGTGGAGTTTCTTTTCCCACATTTGAACACTATAATGATTTTTTTTATCGGTACCTTAACCTTGCCAAAATGACCTCTGAAATCAAGTCCTAATCACTTAAGTTCTGGTTATGTTTTGATAGTGATGATTGACTTTGTGATTGATTGATATCTTGTTTTGAATCAAATTGAATATATGTTCTTGTTCTGCTTTATCTAGTCCCATTGAGCTCTCTATTTATGCCTTCCTATACGATTATTTTTCCCAATTGAATATAGCATTAAACCATGAGTTCAATTGTTTATCGCATTTTACGAGAGTTTGTGTGATAGAAAATTCTTCTGGGGATGCGTTTTGATGCAGGCATCGTGTAGAGGATAGCTGGTATATTAGTGTAGCATTCCAAATCAAGAAATGGAACACAAGATTAGTCTAAATACACAACAATAATATGCTTTTGTGAGAAAATATAGCCTAAGTCGATAAATCTAATAATGTAAGATATGGTGGGCCTCGAGATGCGAGCCGAAGTGCGGGGCACTGGGTGCCGAGTAGTCAAGGACTTTGTTAGGTCATAATTATTAATAATGAACCGTAAATTGACTACTCAAATTTGTTAATAATATACCTAAGTTAGTGAATCAAATAAATAAGCATATGGTTTGGACAAATAAATTAAGGAACCCATATTTTCCTTGTGATGTTGAAAATGTGTAGAAATCATAAACTAAATGGGGACTAGTGAGTGGAGACATGCATGCTCAGTGTTGACAAGTGGCATTGAGGGAAGACACATGTAGTAATGAAATAACCTAAAAATTCATGATGGAGAGAGTTTAGGGGCTGGAGTGCTTGCAAATAATGTGAAATTAAGTATTAGATAGGATTTTTACAAGGATTACATGCACTCCATCATCAAGGCAATCATCGTCTTCAAATGCAAGCTTTAGTTCCTAAGAATATAGTTTTATGCACATCCAAATTTGGGGTTCCATGTAGAAAATGAAAAATTTGTTGAAAAGACCAAGTCTTTCTAATAATTTCTAACATAAGGAAAGTGATTTCCAGTTTGAGTTTACATATTTAAGCTTGCACGCAACTGATTTTTTAGCCCAATAATGTTCATCGTGTTTTTCCACAAAATGCATGTTAAATCTTGTAAATATGCTTCAAAATAATGTACTTGATCATGGGCTTTCATGTGTTGATGCTAGATTCGAGTTGTTATTGATGCTTTAATGTTGATATTAATTGTTGGAGAAGAGTGGAAAAAAGATTAGGGGGCCGAGATGAAAGGTTGTGGCAGTTTGTCTCCCTCCAAATCGATTTTGGCCCAACCCGACTAGACATAATCGAACTCGGTTTAGGTGGCCCCAGGCACCATTCAATGATATAAAATAAATGAAAACTTAAAAATCAATACAAAATATATAAAATAATTTACAAAAAAGTATGAAAAAATTGATAGCCAATTATTAAAAATTTCAAAAAAAAATCATTGAAAATATGAGAAATCGGGAAAAAAAAAGAAAAATCAGGTGTTAAGATTTTTTCACGCGTTTGACACCCCGGCGTAATGCAAAAAAGTGCCACAACTAAGAATTTGGTTAAATTTTACAATATCAAATCAATTAATGTGAATCTAAATTATTTCAAATTGTCTATTCCGACACTGGGGACTTAGGATTGTATAATTGGGTGTTGAGTATGCAATTCGAGGCTTGAGCAGGAGTTTTTGGAGTTGGTCATGACTATCCGATGTATGTAAACCCCACCCGAAAACGCCTTGCATTTATTTATTTTGGGTTCAGTTTCATTGTTGAATTATGCCACTTTGGGCTTATTTGATTACTCTACTCCTGTGTGTTTCAATGTATGGTCGATGGGATGATATGACAACTTCTTGACAATCTCGGAGATGTTGGTTCAATTGTTGCTATGGTATTGGTCGTACTTTAGACTAAGCGTGAGACTCCTTTCTATGAGTTGATGACATGAGAGTAAGTTGTTGTGAGGCTTACTTATGATATAGAGGTCATGTCCACTAAGGCGATTGGAAGGGAGTCAACTCTCGACCAATAGAGATCCTCATCCATCTTAGTGGTGGTGGCAAGGATTACCTCATTCCCAGAGTCTACTATGTTCTACATCCTTGTCCTAGAGTTCGGCTAAAATATACCATACTCGTATTTGACATATTTTTAGTCTCTTACCGACTTATCTTCATGCTAGTTACCCCTTTTAGTTTATTTCACGTTGCTTAGCATGATTTGTAGCCACTTTTTTTGAAACTCTTATTATATGCCACTTGTGTTTCTTCTGGAGTTTGACTTGCTAGACTCGTCATCAACTTTTTGAATGGATGATCGAGTATAAATCATACTACGACTAAGGGGTAGGCTATGCTTTGCCGACTATCTTTGAATCTCCAGAGCCCCCACCTACCGAACTCGTAGGTGTTTGTATATTTAATTTTATTGCTTTTGGGGTATTTTGGGGAGACTTTTATAGCTTATACATATATATTGACTTGATATTGTATTCTTTTGTTGCCTTTGATATACATGGTATCTTTTTACTGGGGTTTCCATTACTTAGGGTTTATTAAATTATGCAATTTACTTATAATTACTTATTGCATGAGAATTGAAAGATTTTTACTAAAACTATAGTTTTGTATGAGAATAACTCAGATATATGTTGTAAAATAGTAATATTTAGTCAACCTATAAAGTAAGGATATGGACAAAATAACTTGTGAAGTGAATAAGTGACTTAGGAATAGCCTAATTGAAATAATTAAGTGTGGAACATTATAAACACTAGAATAATTGAATTAGTTAGGAATATGAAAGAAGGTTAAGTAGATATCGCGAACAATCATGGACCAGCGTGCAGGTGATGTGGCATGACTCGGTGACATGTCCGGCAACATGGCGTTGCTTGGTTTGCCTTGGAATTTCAGGATGCCATAGTTAGTGATAGGGCTCAACTTTAGGCGAGTCTAGCTAGGGAAAAGTTAAACAAAATTGAACAAAATGTAACAAACAATCATAAAATGTGGAAACCCGATGATTTTGACATATAACCTTAGTAGGGAAGCTTTTTGAAACGGGTACTCTAGGATTTATACATGTTTTGACCCGTAATACTTTTAAATATATGCGTATACGACACTGATTGGATCACTTTCTCGCTTGCACACTTGAGAAAGATAGGTCGTCCGTTCCTTCTACATTACTTGACAAGGGTCAGATGAGGTCGACTCGGATAAGACAATAAGCGCGACGTTTTCCTTGCACAATGCCCAGCTTAAATAGATCTTACGACTGTTGTGAGCGAAGGAAGTGGCTACTTTGGCCACTGCTACGCTCACCGCTACTACCACTACCACCATTATAGTGAGACATCTCGCCTTGGCTAGTCAAGATATACCACTTGCGGTAGTAAGGGTAGATATTCCCCTTAAAATGGTTACACCTGAAATCATGGCAGTAGTTACACTAGCAGAACCATTGACTTTTACGCATGCAGTCACATTAACAGATGCGCCACCTCCCACACTAGTGTAGTTGATGACATTTGACACTACCTTAAAAGATGAGGCGAAGCTAATTAAAGAGTTCACTAGAGTCTAGCCTAGGTTCTTCTAAGAAGGTAGGGAGGTAGCTAGGAAGTGGTTCCTTACCCATGAGAGATTCAATAGACCACTAAGGACTCATAACATCATTAAGGCAAGGATATTAGGGTACATATTGAGATGAGACATCACAGTTTGGTGGGACGCACATACGTTAACCCACGGGAGCCGAGTACTTGGGTTGATCGCTGAGATTTCCTAAACAAGTACATTTCGTCTAAAATTTAGTTGAGATTGAGGGAGGAGTTCCTAACTTTAAGGCATGGTAGCCGCATTAAGATTCATTATATGCATAAGTTTAAATATTTGCTATCTTTTGCCATAAATGTTTGTGGAACTTGGAGACTTCAACTTTAATACTTCATAAGAGGACTCCGAAAAGACATATGCCCATCAGTTGTGTCGATTGGGGCCAAGACATTGCAGGACATATACGAGTGGGTGTTTGCTTATGAGACATATCTACTAAGGAGCTACACCAAATCCACCAGTACATCAAGACGATCAAGGCAAGCAAGGTCAAGGGGTATAAGGAGCCGCCCCTAAAAAGATTAGAGGGACAAAGGCACAAACATGGTGATGGTCAGGTGATCAATTCTCACTCACTTGTACCTGCTTAGCCGCAGCAGAATATGAAAGTCCAACTGTTGCAAGGAAGGACTCAAAGTGAAGACTAGAGGGACAGAGACAAGGGTCAGCAATGGCATGGTTAAAGGCTAGGCCAGTAGTTGTAGAGCCAGAGTCAGATGAGGGTATATGCTTAGGGCCAGAGGGCCAAGGAACACCAGGGTCAGAAGTCTAGGAGTAAGTGACACATTATTTGTTTTTTTTTTAGAGAGAGGGACACTATAAGAGTCAGTGCACCAGAGATTTAGTGTTTCAAGTAGCAACTCCCCTAGTGTAGGCTGGGGAGTAGGTTCACGTGGTGGCAGAGCCCGAGCGCGACGCATCGCGACAGCTTTATTAAGGGTATGTCAATTATTTATAATTGTTCTATGCATTGATTGATTGATTTTAGTTGTACATGATTGTTTATTTCAGGACAAAAAGTTAGAGAGTTAGGATTGACACTAAAGATTTAGGCATACACCTTTTCCTTAGCACGACTGCCAGGGATAAGATTTACTAGACCAAATTTTGAGAGATTGTCCCAACATGGTTAGTGGTCACTAGTTACCCATAGATCTACGAGTACTTAAGTACATAGAGTTTGATGCATTTTAAGGCATTGATTGGTTGGTGGATTGTCATGCCTAGTTAGATTTGTTTAGTAAGATTGTGACCTTATAGATATCAGGGATTTACGAGTTTCTATTCATCAGAGTTGCGAATGCACTTCCAGTCACCAGGAGTAAATTAGCCACCATCACCAAGATAGTTATTTACTTAGGGACACTAGACCCAGCTAAGAGATCCGGAATCAAGCTTAAGGATGTCCCAGTTGTATGCGAGTTCCATGACATTTTTCTAGAGGATTTACCCGGATTACCTCCACCTAGGCTGATATAGTTCTCAATAGAGCAATGCTAAGCACCTAGCCGATAGAGAGTAAACCTTATCGATAAAGTTCGTGATAGAGTTAATGCTAAGCACCTAGCAGATGGGGAGCATCAATCCTTTTGTGAAATTAAGTATGTTAAACTGAAAGCTTTTTGTTCTTCATTAAAAAGTCTAGCTCTAGATTGGTTTTTCTATCTTCCACCAAATTCTATAACCAATTAGTCTGAAATATTACAAGCTTTATACATAAATAAGTCCCAACATTTATAAAGACAAAAAATTAGTAATGTTGGGATGGAAACATATGAGACATTTAGTGAGTGTTGGAATAGGCATCAAATATTGATCTCATTATGTCCACAATACGGATTTATAGAAAGAGTTTTAGTGCAATATTTTTATGAAGGACTAAACCATCTAGAACGAAGATTTTTAGAAACAATATGGGGAGGATCTTCATTCGAGTATATAAGCTATTAACAAAATGGTAAAATAATTTAAGCAATATGATGAAACAAATAGACCCATAAATAGATACTTTCTCCAGAGAAGAAAAAAATTGAACATATCTGATGATAAAATTGATGAATTAAAAAACATGGTTAAGTTATTATTAAAAGATAGATCAATGCAATTGAAACCTTGTGCTTTTGTTATAATAAAAACATTTTGATAATGAATCTTCTTTAATGCAAGAAGACCAAATTAAAGAATCTAATGTGATGATGAACGATTATGGTAGATTTGCTAAAGTTAATCATAACTTTAATGACTATACAAATTATCAACAACCATATATAAGAAATAATCTAAATAACAAGAGTTATCAATGGTTCAAGTCACCTATAAGGATTGAAAGAACCATTCCATTAGAAAATCCAAACAAGGAGCAAGATCAAATAGTCCAAGTTTTACGTGTTGATATGAATGAATTAAAAAATCAATTAAGTCAAATGATCTAACAATTTAATACATTCATTAATCAAACTAAAGCACTTACTCAAATTGTTCATATAAGTCGAGCACACGTTAATGCTTTATTAGTGATAAGAAGAAAGACACACATATACCTGAAAATATACCTAAAAAGGGTGTTAAGAAAAAGAAAACACTAAAAACTATTGAAGAAAAAATGATGGCAAATGTCATTCCTACGAGAGAATGGATGTCTTAACAATTGAAATATACACATTTTCCTGAAAGGCTATACCCATGATATTTAGCTCGAGTTGAAGCCTATGAGAAATCTTTACAAAATTATGAAATAGGCAATAAAGAGAAAGATGATAAGATTATTAATAATTTGAATGAAGATACGTATTCAAATTCTACCATTCCACGACGATTAGCTAATGATAGGAAAAGGAAAACAATGAAGACATCACTTGAAGTATTTAAGAAAATAGAAATTAATAAACCATTGATGGAATCAATTGAGAAATTTTCTAAATATGGTAATATTTTGAAAGAAATCTCTGAATCTAAGGAAATGTTTTTAGAAGAATCAAAAGAAAACTTAGGATAAATGGTCTATGCTTTAATTAAGAAAATACCTGAGAAATGTTATGATCCAGGAATGTTTGGAATACATATTACAAAATGAACTTCTTCTATAAACTCTGCTATGTGTGATCTTCGAGCATCAATTAATGTGATGTCCCTTAAACCCTATGAATCATTGAAATAGGTTCGTTAACTAATATACCTATTAATCTTACTTTTTCTAATAACATAGAAGTTAAACCTTGTAATTTATTAGAAGATATTTTAGCAAAAGTAGATGGCTTAGTATTCCCTATTGACTTTTATGTCAAGAAAATGGGAGATTCAATGTCACCTAATTATCCATCTATACTGTTAGAAAGACATTTTCTTAAAACTGCTAAGGTTAATTAGATATCTTTGAAAGAACTACGTATATGGTATTTGAAGATAAAATTGTCACTTTCATTTTCAAATTTAATACTAAGGATAATTAAAATGATTCTAAAGAATTTTTTAACAAAGAAATTAAAGGTAATGATTCTTTAGAATTAAATCCTTATAATAGTCTAAATACTAAAGTCTATGCAATCAATGCAGTAAAGATGAAAATTGAAAACAATATTTCAAAGAAGGAAAAAGTTTAAGACACTCTTAATGATAATAAAATAACAAAAAAATGGAGAATCCAAAAATCAAGAAATAAGGAAAACACTATCAAGCTAGAAGATTCAAGTGTTAAAAAAGGATATTAAAAAGAAAATGTTAAGTTCAAATCCAGTAACATTTCGTGATCCTTGAGGGGTAAATTGAAATATTAAATGAGTAAAGGGATTGAATTCTATCAATTCATTCTTTATGAAAGAACAAAAAGAAATAACTAATAGGAATAAGGATGATAAATCAAGAAACATAACAATCTCCATTGTTATCAATAGTAAAAAAATTGAGAATGTCAAATGTGACTTAAACACATCATATAATACCCTACCTTTCTATCATCTTTCAGAACACAATTTTACTTGTAGGAAATATGATAAAGATCATAATATTATAGTTCTTTTACTGATGGATCTATAATTGAGAATAAGGGTATACTTAGAGATGTGGAAGTTAAAATTGGAAAATATAGTTTCTTGTTAGATTTCATTATTCTTGATAAAAGACCAGAGGATGATATAGGTATTACATTAGGAGAACTTTTCCTAACAACTACTAATGCAAAACTTGATGTTTCTCGAGGAACTATCAAAATAATAGTTGAGAATGAGGAAATTATTTTTAAACATGGTATAGAAGAACAACTTAATTTAGAACCAGATTGGGACTACGTGGTTTAGTCAAACCAGTGATAGTAAACGAAAGTGTTATATACAAGGCAGGCCATACTCTAACTTTATATTTAGTTTTAGTGTTATGACAAACTAGTTTTTTTTATATTCTCTCAACTTTTCACTCTTATAATGGGGATACATTAGGAACTTAATTCAAGAATAATTTCACGTAGGGGGTTGATCGAGCCAATTTTTTTTTTCATATGATATTGTCTTTATGCATCAGTTTTTATGTTGGTTAGCTATTTATAGTAATAAAATTAATGTTTAGTACAAATCATAGTCAAGTTTTAATAATTTGGAATAATTCTACCTTTTTATTGAATATATATGTGTAAATATATGAAAAATTACATTAGATTGAAAAAACAGTTCAAATAAGCTGGTGATTTTCCAGCTATTCCAGTTTGTACTTGTACTCGCTAAGAAAATCGGTAGCAATGAGCATAATTTTCAGTGAAATCTTGAGTAAGCAATCTATTATCCATTTGGACTTATAACTAGGATTCGTTGGGCAAATCGCTAAGTCACTGATGCTCTTTTTCAACAATTTAGGTAGCGCTTTTCATAAAGAATCAATTAAAACCCTAAGAGGCTAAGAACGAATGCACGTATTTAAAAAAAAAAAGAACCCAAAATTGCCACATTTGTTCATTTCTAGTTCACAAACTACTACAACTTTTTGATCAAGATACCATGTTTTTTATTAGATTCAACCTTTCAAAGCTTAATTTTAGTGTATTTAAGTGATTCCCACCTTAGTCTCCACGCATTCAACCCAAATTTTGGCGAGTTTTGAGAGTGTAGAACTAACTAGGGTTTAAGTAAAGGGAATTTAAAATTAAGTCTTGGAGAAGTGTTCAAGAGGAGTCTTAGAATTCAGATCTTCAAATAATCACTTTCAAGTCGGTAATCAATTAGAAATCTATCCTTTCATTGATTATATTATCATTTTTTCATTGATTTAAGTATTTTGGTTAGAAACTAAATTTTGAGATTTTTTGCTCAAAAATTGGTTTTGATGTCGAATATTTCCAATAATAATACTAGTATAAGAATTGTATGATAAATTATTTTATTTATGTCAAATTCTCAAACTATTTTTAGTTTATGGCGAATGAATTGAATTTTGTATGGAAACTTATTCGAGACTAAGTTTCAAAGGAGTTTGGGAGTTTGTGTTTGTCCATCACATGACTTCAATTACATACAAAAGAGTTTATTTCTATATTAATTATCAAATTTAAGGTATTATCAATTCCTGTATGCTTCACGTATATATTTGTTTTGTTGGAAACCCAATGTAATTTTAAACTATGAGGAGAAGGTTTGGAATGAGTTTGAGGGTATTTTAGGTGAAGTATGAAAATGGTGACAATGATAGTAAGGAAAGAAAAGAAATGTTGAAGACAAGTTCAGAATTGATGCAAAGCTTAAAACTTTTAATCTAATATTCAAGTGAGTTAATGAGTTTTTTCATATTTCTTTCGATCTCAAGTAAGTATGAAAGGCATTTTACTTTTAGTTAGGAATATAATAGAATGAAGATGAATATATAATAGATTTTTAAATGGAAGTGATATTTTTACTACAAAATGAATTCTATGATAGAAGGAATCAATTTTTATACTATTTTTTATTAACTTTACTTATTGATGTACAAACTACATTGAATGTCTCGGTTAGTTATGATAATGGGTAGAAGAACTATATAATAGTGCAAGATGAACAAAATAGATTTTTAAGAATCTTATGATACAAAAACTATTGATTAAGTATTTTTATAGTATATATAGAAAGCTATTATGCCACAATTGAAAGAAGAAATGGGTTAAAAAATAATAAAATTCTACAAGTAACAAATAATACTTTTTTTAATTTTAGTGGATAGTAAGAAGTGTTAACAAGAATTTACAAGTATATAGTGAGTCTTATAGATTCCATTGGAAATGGAACAGAGAATCTATATTAGAAAAAATGTGATAGTGCCCATAGAAAATAAAGCAGGGACTCAAAATTAAATATATATATATATATATATATATATATAATATAAAAGTCCTTATAGTAGGATGAAGTAAAAAAAGAGATGAAAAGATGAATGTTTTTAAACTGTTCAAAGAAAAGATTTAGCTCGAGTGCTTGAAGCTAGAGTTGAGTGAAGTGTTTCTTAAACTAACACATTTTAAATGGTATATTCATTTGTATCTTGGTAAAATTCCTATTGATTTTTATTGCGATGTTATTCTTAAGTATTTTCTAAAGTTAAAATTAATCTAGTGGTTTTTGTGTTTTGAAATTTTATACTATTTATCATAACCTTGATGCTTGTCAGTTAAGATTGATAAAATCTATATTGTGTACTAACCCTGGAATTGAACTATAAGTTCTAAAAGGTGTTGTATTGGGTGGTTGAGTTATCATCATTAAGGGATGATTCATTTTATCTAAAACATTCTATTCTATCATAACATTCGTTTGCTTATGGGTAATATGTTTCCATTTGAAAATCACTTCTATTTAAAATCTATATTATTTAAAGTTAAAATGAATCTGATTGAAATCAGTATATGAAGAATAAAAAAAGAATATAATTTAGAGTATTCCTTTACTTGGGACAACAAAGTGCTGAGTTTGGGAGTATTTGACAAGTCCAAAATTTGACACATTTTATGTTTATTTTAGATGAAAATGATGATATTGAACGTGGTACTCTTTTTTTTGTGATTTCATTATTTAAATAAAGAAAGTGAAGAAATGGAAGGAAATAGGACTAAAAGTGAATAATTTAGCTTGCATGCATTTCGAGACAGCTTGGTGGGGGCCACAATGGTCCGTGTTGATGCTATAGTGATTTAGAAGAAGTTCGGTGGAGCATTAATTGAGAAAAGTCTGAAAATGACTAAGTAAAATTCATTCCAGCAATCTGAACAACAGCTCTCAAATTAGCCTCGAGACTTGCTCATCATGGTAGATGAACAAATGAGCTACAGTTTAGCATTGTAGGAACCAAACACAATTAATCACGCAACACTTCAATAACTTTTGATTGCATGTATGAGTAGTTTGTTAATCTAGACAAACCTTAGCAATGTAATATATTTTGGATTGCATGTTAGTTATAATTAAAGAATTCTACGCTTAGTGCTTTAAATCTATTCATATACATCAATCACAGATTTAACAATTGTTTTGTGTATTACAACTAATGAAGATTAGTAGTGCATGCATAGTCATGAATATTAATTATGGTATTATAATTATGAATCTGTGTCTATAGGTATTAGTAACAATTATAGAAGTAATCAATAGGATTAATCTATAAAGCATTTTTCGAGTGGATGTTCTAGGTGATTATGTTTTAGTTATTTATTATGCAACTTTGATAATATTGACTTAGATTAAAGATGATTTGCATTGAACTTAATGCTATCGTATTTATACAATGTTGCATTTTATCGAATAACTAGATTTACAATGATAAGAATGTGGCATTTCCATTGAATTTAAAAAATCGGTGGCTAGCTAAAGGCTACTAACCTATTAGGAAGTAGGATTTAAAGATTTAAAGAATCCATGTTTTATGATTATAACTGTAGTATGAAGTGATGTTATGTTCTAGTGTTCGAAAACAATCCAAGTTTATTATATTGTCTAGTGGGGGTTTATTTAGATATTTGTATTACATTGAATTTGAATATTATTTATTTTAGTTTGCATTTGAATTGTTTCAATTAGTTTACTTAGTTTCACTGAATTCATGTGGAGACGATATCTCGCTTATCACTACTTCAAGTTATAAATATACGAAAAATTTATTATTGTGCATGCTCGACACGTTCTTGAATATTTCACAAGCCTTACCAAGAGACTCGACATCTTCCTACTTGAATTGATTCATTTTTAACTTCTTTCACTAACTTTAACGGGGGAAAGAACTTGTCAAGGCATCTTTCATTGATTTCTGCCTTTGAGGTCATAGTCCCTGCAATCAACACTTGGAACCATGATTTGACTTTTCAACATAATGAGAATAGGAAAACTCTTATCCATATCACTTCCTTTCAAACTTCAAAAATGTGCATAGTGTCTTATTTCTCCAACAAATTCTTTACATGTGGAACTAGATCTTCATTTGCTAGCCTGATAAACAAGCTATTGTGCAACATGTTGATTAGAGTAGTGTTGGTTGGAAGCCTCATTACTCCATTATACATCTCTTGAAATTTTGGCTTGAAGTAGTTACGTAGAAATCACCCTCCTCGAATTTTGTCCTGCAGTACCATATCAATTTTGTTGGCTATTCCCTTAACCCCGTTGTTGGTTTTGTTTCGTTTCGCACTTGATCCTCACCCTTATTGATTCATTTCTTTTTATTTATTTTGTTGGTTTTGTCGGTCTCAAGGTTGTAAGACACTAAGTGTTTTTCTCATTTGATACACATGCTTTAATTATCCCTGAAATGTAAACACAAAAGATCAAGTGCAAATGTCAAACTCGAAACTCAAACCTTTTATTTTTTAATATTAATATTTACTTTGTTTATAAACTAGAAAGTAAATAACATATAATAAAACTTAGCTACTTTTCAAACTAAGTCTAAGTGGCTACCTATCCCCGACAATGGCACAAAAAATTCGATGTGGGCCGCATGTATAATGGCTCGATTGTAGTAATAGTGTGACTAATTTACGTAGATTACATATATCATCATCAGGGAAAGGTGTATGCACTTAGTGTTACCTAGTCAAAACTACTCTATTGCTAAAGAAATCCTTTTTAATTTGTTTTATAACTAAACTAATCTAATCTAACAAATCAATATAAATTACTTTTAAAGTCTTATATTAAAAATATTTTAGTTCACAAATTCACCGAGGTAATGACATACTATGTTTTTCAACTCACTTTATTCATCCTTATTATATGTGTGTAATGCCTAATTAGAACAAATAGATTTCTATCAAATCTACATCAATCCACTGTTGTGACGGAAAAGATTCTAATGTCCAAAGTAGAATTATACTTATTTGTATGAATAATATAAGATCCATATTGCTTTAAGTTCCAAATCTTTAGATCCATAACCAATTAAGTTTACTATATATGTCTCCCTAATTAACAACTGTTTCTCAATGTTCGGTATTTTATAGTTGTACTATCCTTATCTAAATTAAAAGCTTCAATGACCATGATAACTTCCAAAACCTAATATCAAGAAACACTTGATCAAAATGTTCACAGCATTAGGCTCAGAATCAATACGAATTCTAACCATTGCATTTTTTTTCTTATCAATATATTCATGTTTATAGCATAACAATCATACCATAGGATCCATTGATCCTTAAGATTATTGAACTACTTATACTTTAATGATATAAACATGCACATTGTGGTATTCATTGAAATCAAAGATATAATTAAATAACTTCAATTAAATAAATAAAAAATACCTGAATCACCACACATGAGTATTCAATGTCTTCTCTTCTACAAATCTTTATAATACTCAAGAATAAAGTAAACATATGTCAATCTCTGATATTGGTTACTAATAGGTGGTAACTGGTAAGTTTAAGACGCTCTAATATCTATTTATACTCCTAAGACACATTTTAAAATAATTATAAACCATAATAGAAAATGCCATCCAAAATAGAACTTTAACTTTCTAATTTCTTTAGTCTCGTAGTTGTTTGTAAGCTGTTTGGTGTTGTGTGTACAAACCCACGACATCGTGAAAGCTTCAGCCACTTTATGCTTGTTTTTCCTCCTTTAGTAAGTTCAACGCCTTGTGTTTCTTTCCTTAATACCATCTCTTCTTCACTATGGCGTCGCAACTATGCTGACCAACCTGCCCACTTTTCTCTCTTTGCTTTGCTCTCCCACATTGTGTTTCATCTCCCCATAGTTTCACACAACCTTTCCACGACATCAAACTTTATTTTATGTTTTTTAGCTCAGTTTCTTTGTGAATTCACTCGGTTATATCCTTTATGCATTGTATACCTAAAAATACATAAAAACCATTAATTAGAGTTCATTTCTACATATTCATACTAAATATATTACTAAACTAATATTATATACAAGTCTAAATAATCTCTTATCAAACCCCCCAAACATAGAATTTTGCACATTTCGAGCAAAAGTTTATTTTACTAAATATACTAACTACTCCTATCACTCAAGTTCATATTCATTTTATATAATTCATGTAGTATCCTTCAATCTATATAAGTTCAGGTTAATAATCTAGTCAAGGGTTTTTCTTTTCAAAAACTGATATTTTCAGAACATGTAGCCTTAACGACACATATAATTCACAGTTAAAACTCAAGAGTAGATCACCATTACTCACAAGTTTGTTTCACTTCAACACTCAAGTAGCATGTGTAAAATCTCATGATTTCTCATTAAGATTAGGAATTCACAAATAACCATAGATCAACTACTTTTGGAAGACTTTAGAGCTATAAGGGTCTATTGAAATTAACATAGTTGGAAAGAAAGTTAACTTAATCAAGCTACTAGTACTCGAACTAAATCTCTTATTTAAAGAGTTTTATTCTAACTTCTATATTTATTTCTTATTTTTTTTCTTCTTCTTCTTATACGTTCTAATTTCACTATCGATGCTCCTTTTTCCTATGGATTCTATTTTTCCTCATTTTTCCAACCATCTAGTTCTTTGCTCCATTTTCATGTGGACCTTGTGCGACTCTCTATTCTTTATTTTTAAAAAATAATAAACTAAGCTTAAATTTAAACAACTAAATAAATGATAATAATATCTTAAATTTAAAGATTATCAGTTTCAATGCATCTCTTAACTCCTCATGGTCTAAAGAAATCCTAAGACTGACATTTAGACTATGCAACATCATCATCATCATCAGAAACATTAAATCCATCATAGGATGGTGTCGAATGATGCTCCACCCCTCTGCTCTACACCACATCTAGATCAAATACGTTGTTCAGTGCTATTAGAAGGCCAAAAAACCTATCAGTGGGTCTCATCCATCTGCTCCTCTCATATCTAGCTACGTCCCTCTGATGATCTGCAAATAAAATGAAGTTTAAATGTTCATTCAGTCGATCATGCTCATATCTCATCAAGGCTTCACTATAGTAAGCCCTATCCTCTATGTATTATCTCTTTATATCACTAGTCCATAGCCTCTATTGCCATAGAGTCAAGTCTTGTGGTAGTGGTATTGGTGGTTGTGGTGGAGGACATGGTGAAAAAACCTTGAGACCATTCAAGTCATGCTCTCCTATAAGTGGGTCTACAAACTCGTAGACCTCATTGAATCCCTACTGATGTTTCTCTTCCTTTGCATATCCTTTGTCTTGCAACTAAAGGGCTAACTCCGTTGTTGTTGTAGTTGTGTGATCTTCTTGTTGCTTTGCCAATAACTCGACCTTAAGTCCGCTACCCTCGACTCTCTCCCTCTCATCCTCGGAGTCTTGGTAACTAGTTGGTGATTTTAGTGTAAGCATAAATTTCTCATCCGTGGTTGGTTGGGCCTCAATATCTAATTCTTCATCATAAAGAAATCGCTTTCCACCCTTCAAGGACATATGAGAAATCAAAATTGGAAACAATAGTTTGTTGTCACTTTCCATCATAATAGATTCCTTCAGGTCCATGTAGATGATTTCGCTGATATTGATATCCTTATTATTTGTAATATTTAACAAACAAACTGCCTTTGGCTTGTTGATTTCGCCTTGCTTAGAGGTTAGGTATAATGAAGCAACAAGAAAATGTCGCCACATTTTGTAGATGGCACGACCCCAATTCCTAATCCTAGATTAATTTCTTTAAAGAGGGTAATTGAATTGTGATGTGAGACCCACATCAATATTCGTGCACTAACCAAGGCAATGTGGTCGAGGTATATGTTAGACTTTTTATGATGTATGCCTAGTGTATTGTATGTTTAAACTTTTATGTGACTACTACTTGTGTATAGATGTCGAGACGTAATCAGGGACATGCCTCAAGAAGCTCGCTAGCATGCGATCAGAGTATAGAGTGATATGGTATATTTAATATAAGTTAATGTGGCTTAGATAACATATTTAATAATGGCTATAGTTTGATTTACATAAATGTAACATAAGGTGAAAAAATAAATAATCAGCCATTGAAGTTCCTCAAGACACGTGTAAACATATGACAAAACCAATTAAGCTGAGATTAGTGTTATCAAAGAATAGTTATTGGAGAGTTAATGGATTGCGAGGTTGTTAGCAAGATACAAGGTTTCAGGAGGGTGAATTATCTTAGGAACTTTGAGTGGATTATAAATAAACTAATTGACATATTTATTTCCTTTTATTTCTTTTTTTGTATTTCATTTACAGTCATTTGGACTGATTTACCTATTGTATTCTAGATGCCCTTACTCGGTTGTTCTATCTCATTTTCATAAGTTTGTTATCAAAGCGGTGTTTGATGTTTAATAGTTTCAGTGATTCTAAATCATGTGCTATATCATTTTTGGTTGTTAAGGAATTTTAGTCAAATGAAATAACATGCTATTAGGTAGTTGATTTATGTTATTGAAAATCCATTTAATTTGTGCAATAGTTATGTAGGTACATTGTTGGATTCTTAAACTGTGCCATTCCTTAAATTATGAAAGTAGTTCTTGTATATAGGACCATTATATGATATAGATGAGCATGGCAATGTGGTCATTGAATTTCTTGGGTTGTTGGGATCTAATCACTAGCATGTGCAACATTCGAGGGTATTACATGGTTTGTTGACAAGTATACATCACATATAAAGGGCACTTATGAGTATTTATTTATGTGATGGGCATTAAGGAGGATGTGAAGGCATTCATGAAATTGTTCATGCCCTAAATAGTGGAATAATGTTGAGGTGATGTAACTCACATCCGACTAGCCATAAATCATTATTGCTTAGGAGAGTATCATTTTCTTGTTGTCTAATGAAAGTATCTCATATCATGATTCTTTTTCACCATAGTTGATATTGTTATACCTTGAGATAATTATTGTATATTTAGAAATGTTGATAAATGTCTTTCGGTGTTACTTTCTACTTTCCTGTACTCACCGTCCTTTTTATGATTGAGGGTGCAGATCCATCGATTAGCAAACCGGGCAAGAAGAAAATCTGCCACTAACTCTGAGCCATTGCAGTGCTGCTATCTTTGATATTCTAGGTTCATTATTTTCTTGTATGACTTATATATATGCCTTTCATATACTTTTGGGGCTGTATATATGGGTTTAGCGATAGTTTTTCTTACCAGAGACATGTTAATATATTGTAATATGTGTTTTGTTATGTATATGCTTTTGATCTTCGTTTCCCATTTTTTCTATATAATTAGGATTTATGTAAATAGCTTATTCTAATTTTTAAGACTTTTGCTGAATTAGGTTAAGTTATAAAAAATTTAATTGACTTTTGAAAATCGATTAACAAGATAACTATAGGTTGCATATTTTAAAGTTAGATAATTTGATGAAAAGTTTGAAAAGGCTGACTAATATGTTGTTAAGTCTTATGTGGCATAAATTAAGGCTTAATGATGAGATTAAGCCGAGCGGTGCCCTAATTTGAAAAGGGTGTTCACATTTTTTATCCGAGCCGACTTTTTCTATAAATAACGTATAAACTTGAATAAAACATAAATTTTGTTGTAGAAACCCTATGATCCTTGCCTATGAACCATTAAATGTGAAGTGAGTGAAATTGAGCTGGGGAACTCTCATATATACATGTTAGTTTCTATATATACGATATCTATATAGTAGCTGATTCGTGTTCACTATCAACTTGCAAACACCGATGACTGACTCACTTGATAATTGGGATGCAGGTGCCAGTGGCAGTCAGCACCACTAATATATGTGTAGAAGATTTTTAAAGGCTATCTTACCGAGTCTCAGTTCAGGGACAGTAGTTAGCTGATTTCACTACTACGATGACATCATGTGTTGCAGTACCTACACAAACACCAGCCCCTTACTACTACTACTACTAGTCCTACATTACCAACACCGGAGCTTCATACAATGACACTAGTAGCTTCGGTGGTACAAACTATTCCGATTGTGACAGTACCAGATGTAGAGATAACTGATACAGTAGCGCCTCCCACTCCTACATCTTTTAGTTTATCAATCGAGACTCAGTTGGCAAAGGATTTCATCACATAGAAGCTAATTTATTTTGATGGAAAGGGAGACATTTAGAAGACCGAGAAGTAGATATTATCTCAAGAGAAGCTTCATAGTGTTTTAAGGATTAAGGATAGACTTCAGACTCATTGTAAACACTGCAGAGAGACGCTGATGTTTGGTGGCATGCGACGATAAGTTCAGATAGTGATTTAAAGTCTTAGGATGCAGTTAAGAAGAATTTCTATCAACAGTACTTCCATCCTGTAGTGATAAGGATGGTGAGGCAAAAGTACATAATATGAGAGAGGGAGCTAATGAGTGAGTGATGAGCTACAAAGATAGATATGGAAATCTGAGACAATTGGTGGAAATCCAGTGAGAGATGACTTTGAGGATGTCTATCAGCTTGAAAATGGATTGAGGCTAGACATTAGGTTTTATATGGTCAGTTCAGGTGACAAGACTTTAAGTGAGATATATGGGCGTACACTTTCTCACGAGACATATTATTTTAGTAGAGTTGCCGATGGGACACTATTAGGACCAACATTTTCATTTGGTCAGGTGAAGGAGCTTGAGAGGAGAAGAAAAATGGGGGAGGGACAGAGGAGATGCAAGAGTGGTTCTCAAGGATCTGGGTCAACTACATCAATTGTTTTAGGGCATGTGCCCTAGGTTAATCTACAATTATTATTTATCTTATAATTTAAGTTACTAAAATTGAAGTTTTATTTTGCTATTTTATTACAAGTGATTGCATGTTTACCTTATAGTAAGATCCATGGGTATTTGTTGAAATATCCTAAATGTCATTAGTCATTCATTATGTTGGAAATTATAATGAATTAAGGCTAAAGTGAATTTTGATTGATGGTCATGTGATAATCATGAGTACTTGTTATAGGGAGAGGTTCTGGACTGACCCACTTTGAGAACACTACATGGATTATGTCATAGGTGTTATTCATGATAGGTATATCATTAGTCCTTCGACTTGAGATTACCATAGACTTAAATATTAAGAGCATGGTAATTTGACACAATCAAACATTGTCTTTAACCACAGGATTATAAAGATTTTGATTGGTTACCATGTGAATAATATGTGAAGGTGTGCAATCAAGTTAGAATTTGTCTATCTCGTATAGATAGAGATATCAGTGGATCCCTCTATATGATAGTCTATTAATTGGCCATGTCCAAGTGAATTGATATGATCAATTTCATTTGGATGTTTTCGGTCTACCTAAAGATCAATACTAGTACGATTGAACATTAAGGGTGAGTCTCCATGCCTTACGTTTATTTAAAGGATATCGCACGATAAAAGGATGTGATGTATGTTAATGATTAAGTTGTATCGATTTTGATATTCATGCTACTTAAGTAGTCATAATGCCTTGCTAGAGACTACTTATAACTTGTGTATAAAAATTGTTTTGGTTCACCGCCAACATTGCATGAACCTATTAGGTCACATACAAAAATTTATTATATGATAACTTATTAATAGGGGCGTATGTTTAATTTGCTAAAATGGCCTAATTACAATAGTTGAAATACGAATAGGATTTTTAGTAAGGACTTATCAACATATATAAATAGAGGTCAAAACCCTAAAATGAAAAAAATATTTTTGTTTTTGCAAATTTTGAGTTCTCTGAATTTGGTGAGAGAAAAAAAAAGTATTTTTCTATCTCTCTTGGTGCTAGCACTCCAAATTGTTGTCATTGTTCATTTGTGAATTTTTGGTAGAGGACGCATGCTTGAATGAATTTTGTATGTTTCCATGATAGAAATCATGATTAGTTTAATATGATTATTATGTTGAATGCATGCTTTATATTTCGTTTCTTGATTCAATTGCTTGTTTTGCATGAATAAGAATCAAAATTGGTTTTGATCATATATCTCATTGTGGTTATCTGTTAGTATATTCCTATAAGATAGGATATAAACTCGTAGTCAAACAGGAATTACAAATCCTATAAAATAGGTAAGATATATAACAAATTCGTATTGCATAAGGATTCAAAGTATCTTAAATTCTGAATGGATTAGGATAAGATATTAAGTTTAAGGTGGGCCCGAGTACATTAAAAATGTTTTAGTTAATATTTTTCAGAATTAAAATACGAGGCAATTCTGACAATTGGATTGACTAAAATAATGAGAAATTTTAAAAGATTTTCATTATTCGAAACTGGAATTCGTTGTTTGAAAAAAAACATGGGGACGTTGGCCAACCAGTAGAACCGCCACTAACTTTTCGAAGCGCAAGGAAATTTTCATAATAGTCAATATTAGTAAAATTTTCTAAATTATTTGGTGATTGTTCATGCATTGTAATATATTATATTTATCTTGTTTAAATTATGATTACTAAAACAAATAAAAATCTCTCTTTCAAATTTTAAGTCAAGTGTCATCCATTCCCAAACACTTGTTAAAGCTTTTATCACATCAATATAGGTCTACCTTCGCAGAGTGTATTGCATTATCTCAGTGAAGCAAGTTGAGTAATAGGTACTCTATTGTTTGAAATGGTTAGACTTGAAAAGCTATCAAAATGATTTTAGGCTTTAGGCATAAGATGAGATTAGACATTCTAAGACATAAATGTCATAACCTCATAAAAACAACTAAAATTTACATATATGTAATTTGTAATTGGTACCTACCTAAATAACCTAATTCAAAGTGTCAGGCATTAGCTGTCTTAGAATTATGTTTTGAATTAGGTGAAACATGGATTTTAGTCCCTTAAATTAATATAGTATTTTTAGGAGGGTTCTTAATTTAGTACGAGCCTACTCTTCTATACTAAAATGAACTTTTGCATAATCTTTATTGTAGATCTATGGCCTTTTCAAATCACACAAATCCCTTATCACTATGATCCATTCTAGAGAAAGATAAGTTGTCTAGGACAAACTTTCTTGGCTGGTTTAGAAACTTGAGAATAGTTCTTAAGCATGAACTCAAGTTGTAAGTCTTAGATGAACCTATTCTTGAGGAACCACCAGCGAATGATTTAAAAGCCGTTAAGGATGCACATACTAAGCATGTCAACGACTCAACGGATGTTGAATGGATTATGTTGGCAACCATGGTTCCTGAACTTCAGAAGCACATGGAAAACATGGAAGCTTATGACAAGGCTACGATGCTGAAGAAAATGTTCTAACAGCAGGTTAGGCAAGAAAGGTTTGAGACAATCAAGAACATTTATTCTTGCAAAATTAGTGAGGATGCATTAGTTAGTGATCATGTTCTAAAAATGAAGGGCTCTATTGATCATCTTGATAGATTTTGATTTCCCATAAGCAAAAAATTGGCTATGGATTTAATCCTGAATTCATTACCTGACAGTAATTCACAATTTGTGATCAACTTTAATATGTATAATATAGAGAAGTCTATCTCAGAGTTACATTTGATGCTTAAAATTGCTAAGCAGAATGTTAAGAAACCCATTGCTAATGTTTTGACAGTTTAGAAAATAAAGGCTATAATGTGAAAGGCCAAATGCAAGGATAAAGTTGCCAAGGCTTTTGTGACTGTCACAAAGCCTGTGGAACAACTTAAGCCTAAGGCTGCTTATACTTTACAATCACGGAAGGAAAAAGTAAAAGATGGAAATTTTTTTTATGTCATGCACTTGGGGGAATGGTTCAGAAATTGTAAACTCTATCTTGAAGATCTAACCAAAATGAAGTTTTGCGTGACTACTACTTCAGGTATTTATGTTATTGATGTTAACTTGTCTACTAGTGTTTCCTAGGTTTTGGATACCATATGTGGATATCACATTAGTATCACCAAAAGTAGAAAGCTAAAGAAAGGAGAAGTCATTCTTTGAGTGGGAAATAATGCAAAGGTTGTTGCGTCGGCTGTAGGATGCTATAAGGTAATTTTATCCAATGGACTTATTTTAGTTTGAAATAATTGTTATTATGTCCCTACTTTAAGTAGAAACATCATTTTATTTTCATGTTTGGATTTGGATGGTTTTAGTTTCATTATTGCAAATAATAAATGTTCCATTTCTCGTAAAGAGGTTTTCTATGTGAATGTTGATTTTGTGATGGCTTTATATTCTAAATATGAAAAGATCTATAGATACTCCTGTTCTTAACAAAAATACAAAACGATTCAATTAAAATAATTTGATTCTAACCTAGCTTTGACGTTGTTGTCTTGGCTACATAAATGAAAAATGTATTTCTAAACTCCATAAAGATAGAATTTTAGATTCATTTGATTTTGAATCATATTAAACATGCTTATCATGTTTCCTAGGGAATATGACAAAGATTGCCTTTACTAGACACAGTCAAAAGGCAAGTGAAATATTAGGTCTAATACATATTGATGTATGCGATCCTATAAACACAATGGATATAGGTGGTTATCAGTACTTCATTACTTTCACTGATGATTTCACCAGATATGATTATGCGTATGTCATGAAACATAAAGGTGAATCTTTTAAGATGTTTTGAGCATTTTAGGATGAAATGCAAAATCAACTTTGTAAAACTTTTAAAGCACTTCAATCAAATTGAGGTGGTGAATATTTGAGCCAAATGTTTGATGATCATCTTATAAACTATGGGATTGTCTCACAATTAACTCCTCTAGCAACTCCACAATGGAAAGGTGTTTCTGAAAATAAAAATTGAACTTTATTAGATTTGGTTCAATCTATGATGGCTCATGCAGATCTTCCCATTTCCTTTTGGGGCTATGCCTTAGAAACTTGCTACGATTACATTGAATAGTGTTCCTTCTAAAGCGGTTGATCAAACACCATTGAGATTTTGGTATGACAAAAAATCTATGAAAAATTATTTGCCAAATCTACCAAGTATGTATTTGTTGTTTATCGTAAAGAAACTAGAGGATACTACTTCTATAATCCCATTGAGAACAAAATGTTTGTTGCTAAAAATGGTGTCTTATAGAAAAAGATTTTATTTCAAAAGACAACAATGGATATAAAGTAAGTCTTAAAGAAGTTCAAGAATGACAAATAAACACTCAACCGCCAGTGGGAGATCAATAATGTCTTGAACTAGTTAAACCTCCACAGGTATCATAACACCTGCCTAGGTCTGATAAGGTAAGTCATTAGCTTGAGAGATTTAGATTTCTTACTACTTGTAATAGTAAACAGTTGCTTATGGATCAAAATTAGCCTACTACTTATCTGTAGGCTATGTCTAGCCCTGAGTCAAATAAATGGCTTAGTGCAATGAATTCTAAGATGTAATCCATGAATGATAACCAAGTTAGGGACCTGGTTGATTTACATTAAAGTCGTAAGATTATCGGATGTAAATGGGTTTTCAAAAAGAAAACTGACATGGATGGTAATATGCATACTTATAAAGCACGGCTATTTGCAAAAGGTTTTAAGAAAACTCGAGTATTGATTATGATAAGACTTTTTATCCTGTTGCCATGTTTAAATCTATTAGAATTCTAATTGACATAGCCGCACATTCTGACTGTGAAATATAACAAATGGATGTCTAAATGGTTTTTTTAAAGGGAAAGTTACTTGAGGATCTATAATGAATTAAGACTAGTGTGGATTTTGATTAATGGTCATGTAATGGTCATGCGTATAAGGATTGGAATCAAGATTATGAGTACTTGTTATGGGAACAAAGTACCGAACTGGCCCGCTATGTGAACGACACATGGATTAGTCATAGGTATTACTCATTATAGATATATCAATAATTGTTCGACTCGAGATTTCCATAGACTTCAATATCAGGAGCATGGTAATTTGACACAGTCAAACATTATCTTTAACCAGACGATTATAAAGATCGTGATTAGTTACCATGTGAATAATATGTGAACGTGTGTAATCAAGATAGAATTTGTCCCTCTCGTATAGAGAGATATAAGTGGATCCCTCGATATGTTAGATTATTAAATGTTCAAGTCAAAATAAATTGATATGATTAATGTCATTTAGATATTTTAAGTCTACCTAAATATTGAGACTAGTACGAATGAACATTATGGGTGGCTTTTCATGCCTTATGTTTAATCAAAGGATATTGCATAATAAAAGGTTGTTATATATATTATTCATTAGGTTGTATAGATTATGATATTCACGCTACTTGGGTAGTAATAATGCCTTGCGAGAGACCGCTTATGACTTGTATACCAAAATTGTTTTAGTTAGCTGCCAATGTCACATGAACCTATTAGGTCGCATATAAAGAATGACTTTACACAATTTCAATTAGTATAGAGTAATGAATTTTATGTGTAAAATCCATGACAAAAAAACCCTTACGATTTGTTATATGATAACTTATTAATAGGGTCGTATGTGTAATTTGCTTAAACTGCCTAAATATAATAGTTGTAATACGAATAGGATTTTAGGTGAGGGCTTATCTATACATATATATAGAGGTTGCAACCCCAAAATGAAATAAAATTCTTGTTTTTGCAAATTTTGAGTTCTCTGGGTTTTTGGAGAGAAAGAAAGATGTTTTTATCTCTTTTGCGGCAAGCACTCCAAATTGTGGTCAGTGTTTGGATGAATATTTGCGACAGATAAAACGTGCTTGAATGTCTTGGAGATTGAACAATCTTTCATTTTTCCTCCCATGATAGGGATCATAAGGTTGACACTAGTTAAGGTTAGTGTCAATTTGATTTTAAGTACCACAACCTGAGATAGGGTTTATCCTAATTGTCTTGTGGAGAGATGTCCAATAAAGATAGGCAGGGTAGAGTTACATTCGGACTTAATGGTGCTCGATTTTTTTGGTTTTGACACGTTGTTAGGGACGAATTGGCTAGCAGCATATTTCACTCATGTCGACTATTTCACAAAGATAATGATATATGAGATCCTAGGGTGTCTAATGTTCATCTACACTGGTAGTATACCGAGGGTTGAGGGCATTAAATGTTGACTTATGATTAGTGGAGAGATGGATACTCTAGTATCATTTTATATAGTAGCAGAGAGTCAAGGACCTGGACTTAAGGACATTCGGTAGTGTGCCAATTTCCATATATGTTTCTAGAGGACTTACCTATTTTACCAACTTCGAAAGACATAGACTTCATCATTGAGTTGGTAATAGGCATCATACCTATTTGTATCCCGTCATGCCATACGGATCTAAGAGAATTGGCGGAGTTGACGAGTCAGCTTTAGCATTTGGGACATAAGGGATTCATCACACTTTCTATGTTGCTATGGGGAGTACTCATCCAATTTGTGAAAAAAAAGACGACACTTTGAGACTATATCGATTAAAAATAGTTGAATAAGGTCACATTCGGGAACAAGTATCCATTACCACAAATAGAAGATTTATTTGATCAGTAAATTAGAGCACAATTTTTCTCTAAGATAGACCTACAATCAGGGAATCATCAACTTAGGATTAGGAATGAGGATAGGCCGAAGACATGATTTAGCACGAGTTATGGACACTATCAGTTTATGGTCATGTCATTTGATTTGGCCAATTTCCCAGCTATGTTTATGGATTTGATGCATAGGGTGAAGAAATCATTTTTTGAAGTATCTATTAATAGAGAAGGAGTTGAACATGAGACATCGCAGATGGTTGAAATATCTAAAGGATTACGACTTTACTCTACAATATCACCCATGAAAAGCCAACATAGTTCTTGTTGAACTGAGTAGAATAACGACTAGAGATATCAAGGTTGTTGGATGTCATATATGACACGAATATGGATTACTCCAGGCAACAATGATGATGATTTAGTCAGTTATTCCTATGAACAATTAGGTGATGATATGTGGACATATGACGCTACATATAATATAGACACGGAGAGTGTCTAAGGATCAGAGAGCTGACATTCTATACTCATGGTTTAGTGAGTTAGCCCTGAGTACTGATTGTACTGATTCGACATAGATAACAGATCGATGTCTGAGACTCAGAGGTATATTGTAGATATCATTAATGGCTTAGCTGAGCGTTAAGATTCTTCAGGATTATAATCATTCCTAAATCACCTTTCATACATGTATGACCAAGATGTATCATGATAGGAGCAGGCATTTATGCTGGCATGGGATGAAGGTAGATGCATTTGAGTTCATTATAAACTGTAGGATTCACTATCAGGTAAAGGCTAAGCATCATAGACCTAAAGGGTTATTACAGTCGCTTCCTATTCTGTAATGGAAATGGAAAAACATTGCTATGGACATTATTAGGGGATTACCGAGGACTTCCAGAAGACACGGTTCTATTTGAGTGGTTATGGATAGATTGAAGAAATCAACCCATTTCTTACTAGTTGCAGCTCATTACACGCTTTACCACTTGAGTGTATCGTTCGAGAGATAGATTATCGGGCTGCATCCGGTACCGTTGACTATCATGTTATACAAAGATGCTTTGTATACAACCATGATGTGGTGAAGCATGTAAGAGCAGTATGTTATGTGCCTATAGTTAAGTACAGCTTTACAAATTTAGACTGATAGGTATAGTAAGAGGTTTATTCATGTTCTTGAGGATATGCTACTAGCTTGTGTACTTCAGTTTAGTAGATCTTCGAAGGAGTACTTATCGATATGTAAGTTTGCATACAACAACCCTTATTAAGCTAGTATTCAGATGAAGTCATTGAAAGGCTCTATATGGCATACCATGTTGCTTACTATCATGTTGGGCTAAGCCAGAGGATCGAGAGCTAGTGGGTCTTTAGAATGTTGTTGATCACACGGAGAAAGTATGATAGATTCGTCAAATGCTTCAAGAGGACATAAGAGGCGGAATAAGAATGCAAACACGTATTGCATTGATCTCATCTATGCCGAGGGGGCCTTTGTGTATTTGAAGGTTTCTTCTCGGAATGGTATTCACAAATTTGGTTTGAAAAGCAAGTTAGCACTGAGATTCATCAAGCCCTTCAAGATCAAGTAACGGATCGGGGAGGTTTCTTATAAGCTTCAGTTACCTCAACAGATGTAAGGGATTCATCTAATTTTTCATATTTATATGCCTCGACTAGCTAATTCGAAGGGAGGTGTACGATCGATAGTTAACTTGAGCCAAATTGACACGAGCGAGGATGTACCTTATGAGGAACAACTAGTACAGATCCAAGACTATAAGGTAAAATAGTTGAGAGGCAATTCTATTTTGAAAGTGTTAGTTAAGTCGCAGTTTCAAGGTGACTTGAAACTCACTTAGGAGCAGGTAGAATACATGTGACATAGATTTGCACACCTTTTCGAGTCACGTATAACCTTAAATTGAAGTTCAATTTCGAGGAAGAAATTTTCATTAATTGGGAAGATTTCTCAGTGCGCAACTTCCTACTCTTAGATTAATTTTCTTAAACGGGATCAGTGACTCGGGATATAGGACCCACATCGAGATACATGCGCTAATCGAGGCAACGTGATCGAGGTATATGCTAGATTTGTTCTGATGTATACCTAGTGTATTGTATATGTATAGACTAATAAGTGACTTCTACTTGTGTATAGATATTGAGACGTAAGCACAGATGCGCCTCAAGATGTGGGTCGGTATGAGACTGAGGTAGAGAGTGATGTGGTAAGTTTAATTTAAGTTGAAATGGCTTATGTTGATAATTTGATAATGGTTATAGTTTGATGTACGTAATGTAACATAAGTTCAAAAAATAGAATATTAGTCATTGATATTTCTTGAGATATGTGTGGACACATGTAAAGACCAATTCAATTATGATTGGTGTTTTCAAGGAATAGTTAGTGGTCATAAAAGTTAAAGTGAATAGATGATGTACGTAAGATCAAGGGTCATAATTAAGGCTATTAAATTTGACCTAAATTAAAAAGTTAGATATAGATGATGAGACGAATAAGATCAAGGGCTAAAAATCCAAATCTCTCTCTCAACGAAACCTCTCTCTCTCACCGCTCTCTCTCACCGTCACCGCCGCTCTCTCTCTCACCGTCACCGCCTTCTCTCTCTCTCTCACCGTCATAGCTCTCTGTTCTCTCTCTTTCACCGTCACCGCTCTCTCTCTCTCACCATCGCCGCTCTCTCTCTCGCAGCTCTCTGCTCTCATTCTCTCACCCTCTCTCTCACCGCTCTCTGCTAGGGTTTGTTGCTATAAAATGTGGTGCTAACTAGCAAACCCTAGTGCCACAAGTCTTCTTCTCTTCTCTCGCTTCGCTAGGGTTTTGTTGCGGCGATTTGCGAGAGGAATCTCCTTCTCTGTGACGGCCGAGGTGAGATTCTACCTTCTCTTCTCCTTTCGAGCTTGGATTCAATTCGTTTGTAATGATGTTCTTTGCTTTCCGATGTTGAGCATCGTGGTTGATCTTGTTCTGGATTTTAGATTTGAATCGTTTGTGGCTTCAAAGTCGGCGATTATCATGTTGTGTTGATCGATTATTGTTTTGTGTAGATCTCGGATCGCTTAGTGTTTTTTTGTTGTTCATAGATCTGGTTCTACATTTAGCTTTGATTCTTGGAAGGTTGAAAGGAAAGTCTTTTATGTATTATTTCCTTGTACATCCGTTTTTGTTGATTCTTAGACTCTCGTTTAATTGTTTTAATTCACGTATTATTAACTTGATTACTATTGCTTCTGAAAATGAAATCATGTCTCTTACTAATGTTTTAGAGTTTTAGGGTGCTAGAGGTTAAGTTACTTCTAATTTGAAGTACCTGAATCATATAATTTTCTGTTTTATTTCTTCTCTTATTATATGTTGCCATTTACTAGTAAACCAACTTCATTTTATATGTTGATTCGTTTTTTAATTCTTTTTGTCAAAAAAAAAAGTGAGAAAATAATTTGATACCTTAGTTGTTTTAGCTAGTAAAATGCTTCTCCCATACAAGCAACTTTGTAGTGAGAAAAAGGTAAAGTTTTCTATGTTAACCTTCAAGCCTATAAAAACAAGCATATTAGAGAATTCAGTGGCAATGGTATGTTAGATGTTTCTCTTTAGTTGTTTTTTAGACTAACTATTGATGTGAATTTGAATCATTCTTTTTCCTTTTAGCCCTCTATTGAAGGCATGGTGAGAATCTAACTCCTCAATTAGTTTATTAAAACATGGACTTGTCGATAAGGGCCAGTTGGCTCATCAAGTTTTTTTAATGATCCTTAGTTTAACTTTAAAAACGGATTTTTATTGGTCGATTCAAATATAATGAGTTTTATGGACAAGTTGATTAAGTTGTTATGGTTAGTTGCATTCCATGAAAAAAAATTTATATGATATTGATGATTTGGGCTAGTATTCAAAAGTGATCATGCCTTGTAAAAGGTATTGGTGGATAATGTGCTCTTTTGTTTGATGAAATTGTCGAAAGAGACCTTAACTTGTTCTTTTAACGAAGTGCATGGAAAAGCATGATTCTAAAGTCTCATGGATTCTTTATTGAGCTTTGTTTCTATGATATGATTTAATCGAGCAATCATTAGTATGATTTTTCATGTCTCGAAAGGATTGTAGCTAATTTGCATTGATTTGAGTAAAATCCTTTTAAAAGGCTTCAAGGAGAGCTCATTCATTTTTTTCCCAAGTCTTGAAATATGTTCAATCCAACTTTATTGAATGTAGTTAGTAATCATCATTTTGGGTGAGACTTGAAGCTAAGTTGAGATGCGGAAGAGACTTTGTTTTATCCATTGAAAAAACCTTGTGTGAATGGTCATTTACATATTAGAAGATTATTATAAATCTTTTTGAAAAAGGAAAACTCGTTTTTGAAATGTATTTAAAAAGAAAACTGAAAATTTGCAGAAAAGCCCCTAATAAGTTGTGAAACTTTGAATTTTTGTTTTCGGGATTTGTAAAATTATCCGGACCACCCAAATAAGCTTAATGACTCATAATAAACATGTATAACATGTTATATAAGGGTTGGTTAGGTCCCGGACGAGTTTAAGGGTCGTTAACACAAAGGGACAAAATAAGAAATTCTGAGGTCCCTGCAGTTAGCGCGCTAATATTGTCATTAGCGCGCTAAGAGCAGTGTTAGCGCGCTAAGCCACAGTATTAGCGCGCTAATTGCACTCTGCCTGCAATTTCTGACTTTTGGAAATCAAGCTTGAAATTTGAATTTTTGATTTCCTGGATTCCTAGAACGGTCATAAACGGCTATATTGGAATTCCTACCACTATAAAACCACCACAAACTTGGTTTTAAACAACAAGAGAAAAACACGCTCAAAATCAATAGATCTACAAAGTAGAAATCAGATTTTTGTGAAGAAACAAGGGAGATCTTAGTGGCTGTTCTTTAGCTCACACATCCAGCACATTTGAGGCCTTCAAAAGGAGTTCAAGAATCACTCAGCTGATCTCTTGTTATTCTTTTGGTTGTAAGAAATTTCTAGATCTACAATCTTACTTGTGCTTAATCTACATATTTTGAGTATTTGATTTGAAAATCATTTTGGTGTGTGTTTGAACATCTTCTCTGAGTTTTTGTACTTAAAATTTATATTATCAAACTCTGAGATTGATTAGAACAAAAGTGTTGCACTTAAAACTTGATTCTTGCTAAACTTTTGTTCTTAGACTCGAAATCGGTTTCACACAAATATATTAAGTTTTTGAAACGATTTCAGACTTGGAATTTGCTACAACATCAGTGACATATTTGCATATTCCATTTTTACTCACACTTGCATGCATAAGAGTTGTTAGGCTCTAGGTGGCTTGCTTGTGTTTGAATTTGATACCACTTTTATTGTAAGGTGCATATCTTTATTTTCCAGCAGAATTGTTATATTGTAAGACTTAGTGGAATCTAAGTCGAAAGGGAAAATCCTAGTTGAGGATAGGTGGAAAAATCCTAGTTGAGGCTAGGTGGGAAAATCCTAGTTGCGGCTAGGTGGGAAAGTCCTAGTTGAGGCTAGGTGGGAAGTCCTAATTGTAATTAGGCATTCTAGGCTTGTTGCTTAGGTTGTAACACTTATTGGTAATATAAGTGGAGTTTGAAATCCTAACCGGGGAGGTTAGGTAGTGGATGTAGATCGTTGGATCGAACCACTATAAATCGTGTGTCATTTTATATTTCCTCAATTTCATTTACTTGCATAGCTTATATATATATATCATAGTTGTAAATTGCCCATAAAATTTCAAAAAGGGCAATAACTACTCGGTAACCCAATTCACCCCCCCTCTTGGGTGACCTTCATTGTTGTTTGAATAAGGATATGTCTTCTTTAAATTTAGGCAATAACAAGTCCATATCATTTTTTTTGGTGTGATCAATAGTTTGATACTCATTAAGTTCATACTTCACAACTTAAAAGGTATCCTAGTTCCTCATCAAGTTGATATTGTCAAACTCAACCTATGTAGAATATTGTGTGCTCTAGATAAAGGTAAAGGAGTCACCGTCACGCTTGAAAAATAAGGGGTGGGTTGCAATAGGTGAAAGCCAATGTAAATCGATCTTTATGAAATGGATTAAACAGGTTTATTGTTTGGTTCTTGAAAGTTAAAAAAGCTCGGTTTGAAATGAGATGAGTGAGCTTATGATAAATTTTGTAGCTTGTGAAAGTGGATTGGTTGAAAATAGTCTTATGAGTTTTTTGGTCTATCTATGAGGTAGCATATTTTTGTTTTCTTATATGTTTTTAGAAAATGAAGATAAAAGTGAAAATGACAAACATTGCTATCTTCCTCCTCTTTGGATTGGTAAGAATTTAATTTACTTAAATCAAGTATATGCAAGTGTTTATCATCGTTTGTGGATTCTTAAATCTCAAATGAATTAATGTTAATCTTTTTGCTTGTTTGTAGACTTTGATGGTCGAGTGCGGGGATCGTCACTATAAGTTCGATGTGAGTCATTGCTCTTCTACCTTAGCTCTATCTCCTATGATGCTTATGTCCCTGAAAAATTTAAGTTCAACTATTCAATTATTAAGTTGTTTCAAATGTCCCTTGGTCAGGTGGTGTTGAAGAACATCTCAAGACTTTTCGATTGATAATTCTTTTTGTGCATATTTATAGGATTGTAAGTTTTTTTTTTTTTTTTGTGGTTGTTGAACAATAGGATTGGTGGTTTTGTAAATACTTAGAAATTTGGAGCATTTGTAATACTATACAATTTTTTTTGGATATATATCTTTTTCAATTTTTGATTTTTACATTTTTGTTCTCTCAATTGAATATTTGTTGATATATATTGTCGATGTATGAATGTCAATTTATTATATATTGGCAAAAGTTAAATGTGCTTGGATTGAGACCTATATATGTAAGACTTTAAAAACTAAACAAAAATGAAAATTAGAGACGGAAATAGCAACGCAATCTTTGGATTCCGTTGCTATTTCCGCCTCTATTTTTTTTTTAGATATGAATCAAACAGATCAAATTCGTCTTCGATCCGTCTCGATTAGCAACGGATCGAGACGGAAATAATCGAAACGGAATTTATTCCGTCTCTAATCGAAACGGAATTAGAGACGGAATAAATTCGTTTCTAATCGAAAACGGAATTTATTCCGTTTCGATCCGTCTCTAAATCGAAACGGAATCCATTTTCCGTTTCGATCCAATCAACGACGACGACGTTTTCGAGAGACGGAACGCATTCGCTCTCGTTCGCTTTGAATCCAATCAGTGACGGAATTTTTGCAAATCAGAAACGGAAAATTCCGTTTCTGATTTGCTTTTTTTTTGTAGTGATTATATATAAGATTGAATAAGATAAAGATGTAAACATTTCATTCGATCTAAAAGGGAGAGTAAAAGATTAGAAGAAGGAAATTAAAGAATTGTGAAGAGATTCTAGTGAAATTGAGAGGGATTGATCAAGTTGGTGATATCCTACAATGAGGTAAGCTAGTGTATACTATCATTTTGAAAAAAAATTGTTAAAAAACTAGAGTTTTACTTCAATTCTTGTTTTCCTTTGTTTCAAAAGGTAAATGTAATTGTTTTCAAAATTTGATAATAGATTTGGATTCCTCGGAAAAAAATTATTAAATTTGCTATAAAAAAATTGGAATTTTGATTTGAAATGAGAAAATTATGGCATTTTGAAGTTGTAGGTGTTCTTGTTGGATTTCTTAGCAAAAGCTATGAGTTTGAAATTTTTCTAATTGATTTAATCCAACTTTGATAGTTCGAATAAGTCCTTAAATACCCTAATTAACCTCATAATCTTGGGAAGAGTCTGCAAAGTTTGTTAGCAAGATACGGGGTGTTGGGAGGCCAAATTTGAATGATATGGAGTACTGGGATTCCTTAAATAAGTCATTTTAATTTCTACTATGTTTTTCATTTACAGTCATTTGGACTGTTTTGCCTATTGTATTTTGGATGTCACCACTTAGTTGTTCTATCTCATTTTCAAGAGTTTGTTATCACAGCATTACTTGATGTTGAATAGTACATTGATTCTAAATCATGTGTTATGTTATTCATGGTTGTTGAGGAATTTAAGTCAAATGAAACAACATGCTATTAGATAGTTGATATAAGGTGTTGAAAATCCATTTTATTTGTGCATTAGTTGTCCAATAACATTGTTGGATTCCTAAACCGTGTCCTTCCTTGAATTATGAAATTAGTTCTTGTATCTAAGATCATGATATGGTAGAGATGAGCACAACACAGGAGGTTACTATATTAATGAGGTTGTTTGGATGTTACCATTATGTTGTGCGGCACATTGGTATGGGACACGGGATTATTGACAAGTATACATCACAAGTGAGGGGCACTTGCGTGTAATTATTTGTGTGATTGGTATTTAAGAGGATCTGAAGGCATTCATGAAATTTTTTACACTGTAAATAGTGGAGTAAGGCTAACGTGATGTCACTCATGGCCCAAGATCACTATTGCTTAGCCAAGTGTCAATTTCATGTTGTTTAACTAAATATCTTATAGCATGATTCTTTTTTTGCATAGTTGTTATTGTTATGTTTTTAGATAATTGTCGTATATTTAGAAATATGGATAAATGTCTCTCAGTGTTAATTCTACTTTCCTGTACTCACCGTCTTTTCTTATTATGGTAGGTGCAGATCCACAAAGTAGCACACCGAGTAGGGAGAAGATCAACGACTACCTCTAAGCCATTGGAGTGATGGTACCATTAATATTGTAGGTTTTTAGCTTTGTTGTATGACTTATGAATATTTCTTTTATATACTTTTGGGGTTGTATATATGGGTTGAGAGATAGTTTTCCCGAGAAGAGGCATGTTAATATATTGTTATCGTCCTTTTGTTGTACATATTCTTGTGATCTTTGTTTCCTTGTTTTCCACATATTTAGGATTTATGTTTATGGCTTCTGCTAATTTTTTAAGACTTCCATTGAATTAGGTTAAGTTATAAAAATTTTAATTAACTTTGAAAGATCAATTGATAAGATAATGATAGGTTGCTTATTTTAAAGATAGCTAGTTTGAAGAAGAGCTTGAAAAAGCTGACTAATATGTTGTTAAGTTTTATGTTGCTGAGATTAAGGCTTAATGATGAGATTAAGCTGGGTAGTGCCCTAATTTGAGAAGGTGTCATTACAGTAGACCTTCCTCACGCTCCCCTTCTTAATGTTCTTCGGCATATTCTCAGCTCCCAGTACCCATCCTTGTTCTCCTAAGACAACCAATGCTCGCTATGTGGCTCTAAGCGGGTATATGTTATAAGGTTTCTCATATAAATTAATCGGGAAACTCTGGTCGGCTCCAACAAAACTCTAGTGTTCAAACCTAAATACTTAATTAATTTCACACACATTTAATGGGCAAACACCCCTCTCATCTTCACTGGATCACCTTTCTTAGTAAACGATGCATTGGCATAAAACTCGATCATATATAATTTCACTCACTCCTTTAACTTTGTTATCTCCATAGTCTTGACTAGATTTCTCAAAACCTTGGTGCCTAATGTTGTTGTTTACTCTCTTATAATACTTAGCTAACAAATTAATTCATTTTCTCAAATGAATTCCCTATGCTCAGTGACATCATATCTATCATTGGCCTATCTACTAATATAGTGTATCAACTTAAATGGCCTAAGTTCCTCCTCAACGGAGTCTCTTGAGAATGATGCCTCAAAATCATTTGCACTAACATGGCTCACTTGGCTTACTTGCCTCCTGATTTTTGGCATAGTTATCTCAAAATTCAAATAAATCAACAACTAACAACATGGGTCTTCAAATCACCTAAAATAAGAATTTTATTTCACAAAGATAATTTACATGCCAAATAATGCAAAAGACATATACTCGGTCTCTATAAGTCACATTGATCCCAACATCCATACAAATTGAAAATCCTATTGAACTACCTCAAATCCATAATTCATGCAATTTCAACAAAATTTCTCAAAATTTTAGAACTTAAATAATGAAATTGTCAATTCACCTCAATGCTAGACTATTTTTCATTGTAGAATACTCTGTCAAGCATCTATCAATCCAAGCCCTCTAACTTTGCTCAATTAACTTAAACCTTAGTGCTCTTTCGAAGCAAACCCTCAAATCAATGCCCTAGCTCTCTTGTTCGTGCAAATCTATAATGCGCTCTCCCTTTGGAGTCTTAAGTTATAAGGAACATTCTTTTCTCACGTAGAAATTATCAATCTTAGGTTCTAGAGGGATGTATGCTTGGTTGTTGGTGAAAGGACTAGGTTTCAAATGTGCAAGACATGGTGAAATGGGGTTTAAAACTCCATTCATCAACACTGGCACGATCCCTTAAAGGGCACGTCACTGTGACAGTGTTGTGATGACATTGACTATCTTGCGAGGGGTTTTTTTTTATTGCATTGCATTCTACAAGCACCGTGCCTAGTACCCAACGATGTCGTGTGTTAACACGCATGGCGTTGACCTGTATATCTACATTTTTTTGATATATTTATCTCGTTAATTCCTATTTGGCATTTTTCTTCACTTTGTGTATTACAACACAAAATTTCATGACCGCATGAAATACATGTATATATAAATTCATAAAAACTTACCCGTGATTTGCATATGTACCTTACATTTTCCGCTTGATCTCATTCACACTTTTACGCTATTTACTGAGTTTATCGATACTTTTCTATTCCATTGAATGTTCACCCGACAAATGGTCTTTCTTGCACATTTCGCAAAAATCTTCAAAAATTAACTAAAATGTTTGAAATGTCATAACTAAACTTACTAAAGAACTAACTACAATTAAAAAACTTGAAATATAAAAACCTTTCGGCTACCTCCTTATAGGGCTTAGTTTAACTTTATTAGTCTAACACTTTTGTGCTCATTTTGTTCAAGTCTAAATCAAGATAATCTCTCATATTTAATGTTTGAAATAGTTGTTCATCCATGAATACTTCAATTATCGGCTTCCATGTATCTTTTTCTTTATGAAGTAACCTTTATAGATGATTTGCAACCAATTTCCACTTCCCTTAATCTTTAATTTTCAAGTCAAACTCTTATAGTTACAACACCCATCTAATTAACCTTAATTCGCAATCCTTCCTTGCAAACAATAAACAAATTGTTGCATTTTCATTGTACACAATGAATTTTAATCTCCACTATGTAATCTCTCAATTTCTCACATGCGAACACCATTACGAAAAGCTCTTTTTCGTGGCAGTTTAATTTTTTTGTGCTGGATCCAAAATTTTGCTTGCATAGTATATAGCTCTGATCATTCTATCTCTGCGTTACCCTAACACTGCTCCTACCCCATAATCACTTGCATCACACATTATTTCAAATTTAGATTCCTAATCTAATACTACCACTATTGTTATTAAAATCAAAGTTAATTTCAAGGTCTGAAATACTTGTATGCATGCGGGACTCATTTCAAACGGAACGTCTTTTTCCAGCAATGTACATGATGGTTAAGTTATTTTTGAAAAAATAGTAATAACTTTCTATAGAAACCCATATTTCCTAGAAAGATCTTTATATCTCTAATGTTTATTAGTATTAGCAGTTTCTCAATTATCGCTATTTTTGGTCTATCAACCTCTAATCTAGGAGTAGACACTGTATGTCCCAAAATAATTTATTTTCAAACCATGAAATGACACTTTCCAAATTAAACGCCAAGTTTGTGTCTTGTCATCTTTTTTATACCAAGCCCAAATTTTGTGAGTACAAGTAAAAAAATGCTCCAAATATAGAAAAGTCATCCATAAATACGTCCATGATATCATCAACCATATTCAAGAAAATAGCCATCATACATCTTTGAAATGTTGCTAGTGTATTGCATTGTCTAAATGCCATCCGTCTGAATGCAAATGTTCCATAAGGATAAGTAAATGTTATTTTTTCCGATCTTCTAATGCTATAGCAATCTAATTATATCCCAAGTGACCCTATAGGAAATAATAGTATTCATATCCTGCTAATCTATTCAACATCTGATTAATTAATGGGTAAAGGGAAGTATTCCTTTCTTGTAGATTTATTTTAGTCCAGATAATCAATGCAAACTCGCCAACTAGTTATTATCTAGTTGATATTTCCCCACTTTCAACTAGAATAAGGGTCATTTCTTCTTATGTTGCTACCACGTGTATTGGTGAAACCCATGAATGATCTGAAATAACGTAGATGATTTAGATGTTCAACCATTTAAAAAAAAAATTCTTTAGCACTTCTTTCATTAATTGATTTAACTAAGCTTCAATTGATTGTTTACAATTTTCTTATATTAAGATCTTATTCATGTAGAAAGTTGGACTAATTTCTTTTAAGTCTTTGATTGTCCATCCTAATGCTGATTTATGCTCTCTCGAAATTTGAAGCTAATTTTCTTCTTCCAATTCTATGAAAGCTACCAAAATAAAAACATGATATGTTGAAATTTTTCCTAAATATGCGTATCTCTCGAAATTTGAAGCTATTTTTCTTCTTCAATAACTTCATTTTTCACTTCTATCTCTAAATTCTCAAAACCTTTATAAAACTTTGGAGATTCGATTGGTAATAGATCATTAACTACCACCCAAAGTTCACCCTTAATTGCATAATTTGTGGGTATACATTGGACTAGACACTGCTTTATCAGTTCATCTGGCATATATTCTTCGACTATATCAAATATATAGTAAAAGACTACATCTCTAACTTTGATACTATTATAGTTCTCTCCCTCACTTGGAAATTTCAAGGACTTGTAGATATTGAATAGGACTTCCTTATTATTTGCTCATAACCTTAGTTGTCCCTTTTGAACATCTATTAATGCTCGTGCAGTTGCAAGAATGGGTCTTCCTAAGATTAATGGCACCTTTGAATCTTCTTCCATATCCAGTACTACAAAGTGAATAGGGAAATGAATTTATCCACTTTTACGAACACATATTCAATCAGTTCATTTAGATAAGTTATTGATCAATCTGCTAATTGCAATGTCATATTAGTTGAATTTACTTCTTTTAAAACTAATTTCTTAAATACTGATAAGGGCATCGAATTTGTGCTAGGTCCCAAATCACATAAAACCTTATCAAACAAATGTACTCCTATAGTACTTGGAATGGGAAAACTTTTTGTGACATCTGAGAATTACATAGACTTGATTAAGATGCTAATTTAGTATTTTCAAATTTAAATTAGGATTTAAGTATCTGTAGTGGGACCTTCATATTACGGACCTATCCGATTTAGGGGTCAAACCACCATTTCTTAAATAAAAATGCATTAGAGTTTTTCGAGAAACTCTAGAAAATTGGGAAAGAAATCAACAAAATTATATAATTTTGTACAAGAAAATTAAATTTTTTGATTTTTATGAAAAATAAGGAATTCTGGCTTTTTTTCTTTATTATTTGTACCAAGGTTTTTCCTTGTAATACTTGTTATAATACCCGAAAATCTCAAAAATTTGAAAGACTATTTAAAAGCCTAGTCAACCTTAAGTTCCAATTCCAAACCACAATTTGTAGTCAAAATTGGGATATGGACATCCGAGAAGTTGTCTTAGAGTGATTTTGAGTTTTTAGGACTTGAGAATACCAAAATAACTCAAACATTTGACAAAACCTTTAGAAATTCGAATAAGGAATTTATCTAGATTTCTCAATGGTTTTAGGTAACGTTGAGGATCTTAAAACGAAGATTGAGGAATAGGTTCAAAGTACAAGAAAGTTGAGAAAACTTTATGTAAGGCTTCACTTATTTTTGTACTTGCTATTTTATTTTTGAATTATTTCTTCAATTAATAGAAAAGAGTTTTTTCCTTTATCTCATTCAGAAGTAACTCATCTTATAATTATTAGTCAATGTTGTTTATGTCTCTAGCATGACCACTTGATAAAATATGGAGGGCAGTGGGTAAATGGTTAATACTACTAGAAGGATTCCTCTTTGAATAATTGGCATTGTAACTATTATTGTTCAGACCAGTTTAATAGGTATTTTTTATGGTTCATATTCTTGATTGGGCTCACTGTTTTAGTACTCCTGTGAACTAGGTTGTAGACCTAAACAAGTATATCTGCATTGCATTTTATCATTATTGGCCATGCATGTATAGAGTGAGTGATGGGGATAATCTTGTTTCTGAGTCTGGTTTGATTGTTTATATATATGATTTTGGGAATATTGTGGTGAGTGTAGGACATGAAACTTTATTGAATGGTTAAGAGAGTCTCCTATGTTTCTTTAAAATGCATTGAGAGGTTTACGGTTCTACTTTGGTCTATTGGGGATAGTAAAGTTGTAACTACAGTATCGGAGACTCTAAGTTAGTTTGTAAACTTAATTATTTTGATATATATTATGAACTGCGGAGAGTTATGAGTCACTTTTAAGGAAAGGGCTACCAAGGTTTTTGCAAACTACAGAGAATAATCCGTATCATTTCCTAATTTGCGCCAAATGAATAAATCATGAATTTAATTTCATTAAGGATATAATTTAGTTTTATAACCTTATTAAGGATTGAGAAAAATGATGTTTTAAGGTCAAAGGTGAAACAGTGTATTAGGTTGACTAGATTATCAAAACATCAAGGCAATCTAAGCCGGTCGGTTATCCTACTGATGAGGGGCCGACAAAGTTGGTATCGGAGCCTATGGTTTGCTTAATTGAGGATAAACTTTGGTTGTAAACTAAAAAGTGCTTGAGTACGATTAGTTAGGAAGTGACTATGAGCTGAATTTATTATCACTAAATATATGATAAGAAGTTTATTCTCCTTGTCCGTTCGATACTTAAGTCGTAAGATACGATGAGTAAGATTAGAAATGGATAATTAAAACTAAGAGTTTACTAATGAAACAAAACGAAGCATGATTGGATATGAAATGTCTAAATTCACAAATGTGTTGTAAATAGTTCGATACAAATATAATTGATGAAAGTATCAGTTAGGAAACCATTAGGAAATTAGTTAGAAAGAAAGTCCAAAAGATTCTAGTACAAAGGTATTGATCATGGATTTCTTTAGGAAATCAAAAGTATCAAACTATTACCATTATAAAATGCTCAAGAAAATGTTCAAATAGTCTTTACAAGGAAAATGAAGACACGTGGTTTTGAAAGTAGAAATTGGTTAAATAAATTGAACTTGAATGAAAAATCACAATTGGATTGTAATAGAACTAGTCAAGTTGTTGAAGTTGATTTTTATGAAAATAAAATACTTTGAAGCAAAGTATTATCTCCTTTCTGAAACAAAAAAGAAAAGTGAAGTAGAACCATAGTTGAAAATAATCAAATGACTTCTAAAAAGAAGTAGTGAAAGTTTTGATTGTTTATCACTAAGTTACTTATCCATAAGTGACACTGAGTATAGTGGTTCTATGAATCAAATAAAGAATAGAAAAAACAAATTGAAATACATAAATTAGAAGTAATCCTTGTTAACAATATATTAGGTTTAGTTATAGAACAAAGATCAACAAAAATTTTAACTTAAAAAATGAAAGGTGTAGTGATAAGAATCTTGTTTTAATGGGTTGAAGATCGAAATGATAGTACAAATGAACAAAATAGATTTCTAAGAATCTTGTTATACAAAGCTTATGATAAAGTATTTTATAAAAATATATAAGCCATAATTGAGGATAAATATAGGAAATAGCCAATAAAATTTACTTAGTTGGAAAGAGTATTTCTTAACTATAGTAAAAATGGGAAGAAATAACAAGAGTTTTAAATGAAAATATAGAGAGACCTACATATTCCAAAGGAAATGGAGCAGCGAATCTAGTGGTGGAAAAAATAAGAGAGATAATTCCTGTAAAAAGAATAACAGATTCCAAATGAAATGGAGCAAGGAACCATAGGAATACAATATAAAGAACATAAGTTTATATAATTGAAGAAGAAAGATATATATATATATATATATTTATATATATAGAAAACGAAAGATGTTTATGAAAAAACTTTTCAAATAAAAGATTTAGCTCAAGTGCTCATAGCTAAGTTAATTGAAGTATATATTTTTATTCCAACAAATGAACGTGAAATAATGATTATTTGTGAATAAAAGTTCCTATCGACCTTGATTGTGGTGAAATTTTTAATATTGTCTTAAAATAAAATTGATTTAGTGATTTTTCTATCTTGAGATTCAATATTAGTTATATAAGCTTGATGCTTATCAGTGGAGATAGTGAAAACTTATGTGGTTCCTTGACCTTGGTGATTGGTTTAACTTTGAATTATGAGGTGCATTGCACAATTAGGAGGTCAAAATCTCAAATAAAAGGTTTTTTTTTGTTCTTTCTATTTTATCATGATTCTTATTTTTGTGAAGGTAGTACTTTTATTTTAAGATCCTTTCTGTTTACGAGATTAGATTATATAATTATGAAATAAGAACGAGGGCACGAAGGAAAATATGATTGAGAATATTCCTTTGCTTGGGACGGCAAGGTACTAAGTTTGGGGGTATATGACAAGTCAATAATTAATCATGTTTTATAGTTCATTTTAAGACGATTTTAAATGTACAAGACTATATTAAATGGGGTTTTCTCTTGTTTTTAATATTTTATGTAATAAATGGAGACTATGAAGAAATAAATGAAAAATGAAAGATTATGAAGAAATTAATCAAGTGGAAAGAGTATACGAAGAATCATCACTAATGAAGCAAAGGAATAACTGGAGAATGAAACAGTGATTCCCAGGACACCTGAATCATTGGCCAAATCGGTGGTTCTAGTAAGCTTCAAATTATGGATTTTCTACCGATTCCTCACTTACCTAAATCGTCGTGAATTGGTAGAAACGATTGGAGAATTTAAGATAACTATGAGTTGTTTGAGTTTGTTTGGGATGTTTACTAGGGTTTCCAAAATAGTTTCCCTTGAGTACTTAAGTAAATATTAAATTGCTCTAGGAGCCATTCTTCATTGTTTTAGTTTTTACTTTATTGTTCTTTACTTTTATGGAAGATTTGAAGTATTTAATTTAAAGTTATTAATCTATGTCTTTTATTCATATTATTTCATTGTTATTTATAATTATGAGTGAGTAGCTATTATATCTAAACAAAGTCCAACATGAACTAGATTTGTTTTGCAATTTAGTTATGATGAGGTGATTTATGTGCTTAATGCTTTAAACTAATCGTATTCTTTGATTCACTAATTTAATAGGTTATTATCTATTGATTTTCATCATGATCTATGCATTGCATGCATAGTCTAGAATGTGAATAGTGATATTTGGTTTCATTATGTAATTGAAGCATTAACTAGGATTATTTGAAAGGCAAACACCATTTAAATGTTGTAGGTGAATTTGTGGTCTATGTTTAGTGTTGAAGTGGCTTTCCAAAGATGTTAGATTTAGTAGTTTGAAGGTCTCATAAACTTTAATGTGATTTTACCGCGTGAAGTTAATTACTTTATGTATTCGAAAGGGTTAGCTCAATAGAATAAGAACGTGGCTTTTCCACTGATATAAGGAGAACTAATGGCTGGCTAAAGATTTCTTACGTACTTATGATTACAATTTAATAATCTATTTTAATTGATAAAGTATGCTCGTAACTATATATGGATTAGAGTTACATGTTTGGAATGCAAACGGGTTTAGGTTTTATTGTTCTGAATATTTGTTTAAATATTTATTTATTTTTGAATTGACTCTTTCTGATTTATTGTGAATTTGAATTGTGTTAGTTAGGATAATATAGGTAGTTAAGTATTATTACATTATAGGTAATTATTAGTTAGTTTCATTGTTATTTTTAAATAAATTAAATAAAAATAAAAATAATAAATACATTTAATAAACATTTTTCCTTGAGATGTTTGATAAATCCCCATAGAGATAATTCCCACTTATCACTACTTGAAAATATTTAAAGTATAATATAAAGGGAAGTTTTTGTACACGCCCGACACGTGTCAAAGATCGAGCACCTTATATTCCTTGTGCATGTTTTGCATTTTTTTTTAACACCAAAAGAACATGATACTAAAGGTTGGATACTCTACAACTCACTACATACACGTTTTATCTTCATAAGCTAAAATGGATGTTTTTCTTGTTGAAGATGAGCAATGGATCATTTCGATTCATACACTCCGGGCGCCACACATTGTGTAAATCTATTTTCAAAATCTGCCCAATCTTTATTGTCATTTCAATGTGGGCTGCTCCTGATTGCATTTCTTTCGCTATAGAGTAAATCAACCATGATTTTACAATCGTGTTACATTGGATTCAACGTTAGAGATCTCAAAAGTGAGCGTCAGGTTTTTCAATTGATTCTTTTATGAATGCAACCTTATTTTTGGATTAGAGAGCACTCAAAAAATTGTTTCACCAAATGAAATTAGTTTCACTATTTTCACTTAGTGGTTGTGTAATGAAAATCTGGCCTAGATGATCTGATGGGTAGAGTTAATACATAGGTTTGATATCCATCCTTGCTTGTGTGTATGATGTAGAAACATAGATCATTGCACTTTGGGTTGCATTAGAATCGGAAATCATGACCAAGAAACAAAAATACTCTTTGACAGCAAAGTAAGGAGAGAATCACCTCTCTTTCTGTAAAAATTTCTAACAGACTTGATGTTCAAACTAGAATTATAAAATATTACCTCAATCATAATCCTTACACAAATATATAACATATACATTAAAGTTATCTTGGCAATAAAATCCCATAATTCTGGTGATTGATTTCCAAACAATAAATTCCATAATTTTAGTGATTTCCAATCAATTAGTCCCATAATTTTGGTAATTGCCAATAAAAAAGATTTTATCTTTGGTATCGTTCTTAACACGAATTCATTATGGCCAAACTATAAGACCCAATAAGCAACCTTAAACATAATCTTCCAATTCAAGTCTCTACTTGATAAATTTTAGTCTATCCATTCCACGAGATCTTCGAAGAAAACTTTTTGCCTTTATTGACCAAATAGATGGTCCTACCAAACATGTTTAGCTTTTGAAATGTATTTGATTGCATGAGTGGTAAGTGTTTAATTAGACTTATATATAGGACTAGCTTAGTAGTATAATGGGACTAAATATCCCAAAATATTGTCTAATTGATGGTATTTATGTGTTTTCGGGTTAACAAGGTATAAAAGAAAAAAGGATCAATTTCATGATGAAATGTGGAGAAAAGCACTAAAACACACTTGATGCCATAGCATACACACTTGACGCCGTACAAGTGAACACAAAACATGGGTAAGGCTTGGAGAAGGCGTGGAGACCAAGGAAGAGATGCAATACACTGGAAGCAGTGGAAAAGTTGTAGGAATAAGTACATGGCACTGGGCTAGTACCCGGGCGTCAATCCTATTATGAAGAGAAAATCCACATACAAAGTTAAAGTCATGGCGGAGTCGTGCATTTACACAGGGGCGCGGATTACTTATAGTCATCGCCATATGACAAGTCAATAATAAGACATATTTATAGTGTAATTTAGGTTGATTTTAGATATAAATGATGATATTACACAGTATTCTCTTGGTTTAGTGATTTTCATATTTAATTAGAAAAAATGAAAAAATGGAAGAAAAAAATAAAGAAGAGCAAAATAGTCAACTGGAGAGCAACACCAACAATTAGGCGACGATATGAAATTACAAAAGAATCATTGTCTAAATCGACAAAAGAGAAGAGCTAGCGAATCCTCAACGAATTGGAGTTTACTATAGTGATCGCCAGATGAATCGATGAACCTCATGTACCAATTTTCAGAGATTTGTGTACTACTTAGAAATCGTTGACAAATCCCTGAGGTAGGTTACAAGTTTTTCAAATAAGGAAAAGGAATTTGAGTTTATCTATAATTTGTATACTTGGTAAACTATAAATAGGACATTAAGGCTTCGAAATTAGCAATCTAAAAGCACTTTTCTATGCTCTTTATTAGCTAAAAGTTAGTTTTTATTGAGTTTATGTTTGAAGCAATATTGGAGCTTTATTTATTTCGATAAGAGGTATTTATTTAATTATTTCTTTTAATTATATTATTGTGTTTTTCTTTTCAGCGTAAGTAAGTAGTTTATGAATATAAACAAACTCTAAACATGTATATACTTTGGATTGCTATATAGTTATGATTAAAGAATCATATACTTAATGCTTTAAATCTAATCATATACAACAATCGCGATTTTAATAGGTTGCTTTTGCCTATTACAATTAATGTGGATTGATATTATACTTATAGTTGCAAATATGTATTATGATATTTGATTCTTATTCTGTGTATAATTATTGACAAAAGTTATAGAACTAGTATATAGGATTAATCTATAAGGAAAAATTACTCAAGTAGATGTTCTAGGTGATTATGTTACAAGTTATTTATTGATTAATATTTGATTAACATTAGGCATGATTTTATTTTGAGTGTTAATGCTATCGTAATTTTTATTTTTTTGCATTTTATTCAATAGGTAGATTTACAATGTTAAAGATGTAGCTTATTTTCTATTGAATATAGGAAATTGATAGTTTACTAAAAGTCTATCAACCTATTATGAATTAGGAATTAATGATTCCAAGATTCCATATCATATTATTATAACTAGCTTATGAAGTGATATTATGTTCTAGTGTTTGAATGCAATCCAAGTATATTACATTATTTAGTAGAGGTTTGGTTAGATGTTTTTCTAGATATTAATATTATATTGAATTTGAATTTTGTTTGATTAAGTTTGCATTGAATTGTTTCAATTAGTTTAGTTGGTTTGGTTAATTAAGCTAGTAGTTATAGTGATTAGTTATTTAATATTTTAATTCACATTTAATTAGATTAACTAAATTAAGAAAAAGAAAATAAATAAAAATCATTTCCATAAAAGTTTGCACAAATAAAAAGAAAATATGGGAAACTATTGTGCATGCTCGACATGTATCAATTTTTAGTGCCTTTGTCGGGGATTTCTAAATATTTTTTTAGGATTTTAGACGTTTTAGGATCTACACACTTCGTCGCTCATATTCAAAAGGGAGTACCAACATAAAGTTAAAGGGATAAAACCGAAAGAAGGTACCCTAAAACAAGTCAAACTTAAAACTTTTCTTGCCCATAACATGGATATACTCAAAGAGCTTTATTTGAATATTTTTATGAAGGACACAATCAATTTGAATAAATGTTATTAGACACAATATTTTGTGGATCTTTATATGAAACAACACTTACTTTAGCAAGGGAAGCAATTAATAAAATGGCAAAACAATCTAAGCGATATGGTGAAAAGATTGAATCCATAAGAAAGAAACTTTAAGAAGTTTATAATAGAAGAAATATTACGTCCGATGATAAAATGGATGAATTATCTAATATGGTTAAGTTGTGAATTAAAGATAGATTTAATCGTGCTAAAGCTTGTGGATTCTATAATGAGTTTACGCATTCTACGGATGCTTGTCCTACTCTACAAAAAGAGAATACTGAAGAGGTTAATGCAATGATAAACCAATTTTTTGGTACTCTAAGAAATCAATGTAATAAAAATAGTTATTATTTTGGAAAACAAAACATAAATCTTAGTTATAGTACTCAAAATAAAAAATATAGTACTTATAGACCGAACTCAGATGTAATCTACACCCAATCAGTAACCTCAACGAACTACTCACTCTACCAATCTAAATTTAGAGCAAATATTGCATAGTTTTATGAACCAAAATCATCAAAACTTTAAATAGATTTCTCAAAATCGAATTAAGACTAATACTACTATTTGTGAACTAAAAAGTATGTTGAGTCAAATGAATTTACAAATATTGAGGTTAAGTACTCAAAAGGGTAATCAAGATAAAGCACATACTCAATCTGTTGCAGCTCTTACTAATCAAGCACAAGTTAATGATTTATTTAATGATGAGAAAAATGCACTTATAACTGGAAAGATACTTAAACAAGGTATTAAAAAGAAAACACATAAAACTATTGAAGAAGAAGAAGAAGAAGAAATGATAGCTAATGTCATTTCTACGATAGAATGGATGGCTGAACAATTGAAATATACAACTTTTCTTGAAAAGGCTACACTCGTGGTATTTAACCAGAATTGAAGCATATAAAAAATCTTTATAAAAGTACGAATTAATCGATAAGCATAAAAATGATAAGATTTATGATAATTTTAGTAAATATAAGTATTCATATTCTACCGTTTCATAATGCTCAGCTGATGCTATAGTGGAAGAAAATAATGAAAACATTCTTCAAGCATTTAGGAAAGTAGAAATTAATAAACCTTTGATGGAATCAATTATGCAATTTTCTAATCATGATGATGTTTTGAAAGAATTCTCTGAAATTGTGGATAAATTTTTAGAAGAATTTAAAGAAAATTTCAGACAAAAGGTGTTTGCTTTAATTAAAAAAAAATACATGTGAAATTTCCAATCTAGGAATGTTTAGAATACCTATTACATTCGGAACTTCTTTTATAGATTTTGCAATGTGTGATCTTAGAGCATCAATTAATGTTATGCCACATAAACTATATGAGTCAATGAAAATAGGTTATTCGAATAGTACATCTATTATTCTAACCTTACCAGAGCACACATTTATCAAACCTTAAGATTTATTATAAGATGTCTTAGTAAAAGTAAATGACTTAGTATTTCCGGCCGACTTCTATGTAATGGAAATGGAGACTCATTATCAACTAAATCTCTACCTATATTTTTAGCAAGATAATTTCTTCAAATAACTAAATCAAAGTTAGATAAACGAACAATGTCTACAAAATTTGAAAACAAAATTGCCACTTTTCATTTTAATGATGAAGATGTCTATGATAATTTTGATGAATCTAATAATGAACAAACAAATGATAATGAATCTTTAGAATTAAATCATCATAATTTAAAAGTTGAAATATACGTTATTAATACAAAACAATGGAAGAAGAACATGTTATGACAAAGATTGGGAGAGTTGAAGATATATCAAATTAAAAAATTATAACTCAAGAATGGATGTTTGAGCAACCAAAGAATGTTGAGAATGATCTTAAAATAGACGAATTTAAAGCTACAAAGAATAAGAAGAAGAAAAAGAAGAATCTAACAATTTTCAAGCTTGATGATCTAGGAGATGCATACATTAAACCTAGCAAATCCACTTAAACCTTATTCGCGGAGAATGAATATGCGTTTTTAAAAATAAAAACCTAAAATCGCCTTATTTATTCACTTCACATACGTAAATCATTGCAACTTTTTTACCTTAAGACAAAATTTTTGACTAGATTAAACCTTTCAGAGCTCGATTTCAATGAATTTAAGTTAGTCCCACCTCAATCTTCACACATTCAACCAGAAATTTGGTGAGTTTTGAGAGTGTAGAGCTAATTCAGGCTTAAGCAAGGGGAATTCAAAATTGGCACTTGAAGTAGTGTTTTAGAGGAGCTTTAGTTTTTCAATTTAGAAATATTCAATTTCAATAACGTAATCAATGCGGACCCGAGCCTTTTATTGATTATATTTTCAATTTTTCATGGATTTTTAGATTTTTATTTAGGTTAAAAGCTAAGTTTTGAAATTTTTACTTTAAATTGGTTTTGATGTCGAATGTTCTCAATTATAATACTAGTATGGGACTGGTGTGATAATTTGTTTATTGATATTAAATTTTCAAACTATTTTTTAGTATATGGAAAATGAATTGAATTTTAAACGCAAACTAATTCGAGACTAAGTTTTAAATGAGTTTGGTGGTTTTTATATTTTTTTAACACATGAATTGAATTATTTATGATGATCGTTCTTATCAATGATGTTTTATCAATAAACTTCATATGATTTTCAAACTTTTGATTTAAGAATGGTTTTTTTTTTATGAATTTCTCCTTATTTGATAGATAAGTTGAATTTTACCGAACATTTTTCCAACAATTTGGGTTTAAATGGTTTTAGAGGCTTATTCTTTTACTTGCATCTATTGAAATGACAAAAAGTGAAAGAGGTACAAATTCGAGGGAAGAGAAAGGAATGGGCAAGTTACTAGAGAAAACCAATGATAAATTCAAAGTTTTACTAATTAGACCACGACAATTTCTTTCAATACACCTAGGATTAAACAACAAAGAGAGCCTACTCCACCTTTATCATTTGGCTATAATTCAGAGAAAGAATATGAGGATGAGGAGGGAATAGAAAAAGAGATATTGAACGGAGTGAAGAAGTATATTCTTAGGAAGGAAAACTTCATCAATGACGTGGCTTTTGCCATGATTAAGAATGTTATAATGAGAAAAAGGAAGTTGATCTCGGAGAGGGGACTCAATGTGAAACATGAATTGAAATATAGACCTAGGATCCTTGATATCATTGATGTAAGAAACTGGGGATTATTGATTAGGGACTATTACCATTTAGACCTTGAAGATGTTCCTAGTTAGAAAGGATGTGATATTTTAGTGAGAGTGTTTTATGCGAATACCTATAGAAGTGATTGCAAGAAAGAGTCAGAAGTTAGAGGAAGACAAGTAGATTATTCTACTGTAAAAATAAATTGATATTTTGATTTATCGAAAGTTCACCAAGAAGAAAACAATGAATACCTAAAGCCAGAATATTTGATTTAGTTCCATTACCCTACTAAGGAAATTATAGAAGGATTAGAGGCAATCCATGGTGATGGACTCATTTTAGAAAGAGGTGAATACCCAAAGCACTTTATACCAATTTTTTTAGGAAAATTACGAAATCATGGTTTTATTTCATCAATGCTAGCTTACCGTCAAGTCTATAATATTATGAGATCGTGAACTATAAAGTTGGTTTATTGTACCACATTTTATAGGAATTGGGATATTTAGATTTTGGAAAGATTATATATGAGTCAATAAGAAGTTCCATCACAACGAATAAGAATGACGATTAACCAATTCCTTTGTTGATTGGGGATTTTAGTATTGTAGATCGATTAAACATGGCAAGACTTGAAATGGGTGTTTCACTAAATAAGATCATCACAGATAAAGTAATAGAGAGATATGGAAAAAATGATGGATATGAAATTTTAAAGAAGTGAGGGAGAAGGCTGAGATAGCCAGTAGAGAGACAGAGCAAGAAAGAAAAATCATAGACGACACGGGGAGAGTTTTTGAAGAAATGTCGAGAGCTAAAAATGATCAGAATGTGGAGCAACCTCATATGGACTATGATGAACTTTACATAGAGAAGTTGAAGTTGGCATTTATTTCTACAATTCTGCACAATCAAATAAGAACACTGGGGAATCAAGAATTGGTGTTTGAAAACTAGAAGGTCATAACGTGGAGCATTCATAGGTTGGAGAGGATAATGTCAAAGAGACATAGAGAACGAGATCGCACAGAGGACCATGCACTGTATACGCAAATGCAGCTATAGAGTAATCATATTTTTAATGATCAACAAATGTCAGGTTAAGACTACACCATCTATGATCCCGTTATGAGTTACCGGACCAGAAAGATTGATCAAATGAAAAATGATGATGATGCGACTTAAGGATGTCGACATTGATTTCATTACTCTACTTTAGCTTTTTTATCTGTGAGTGATTATGTGTGAGGTCTTGTATGTAACTTTAGTGATGATATTATGTGATCTGTGGTGGTGATATAATATCTTTGATATTTGCTTGGTGATTTGATATTTTTTATAAAACATTACTACATATGATATTGTGTGATGTTGATGATGATGCTACATTTGATCTATTAGTTATGATTATTCATGTTTTTTAATGCACTCTATTTCATGAAATTGATATATTAAGTTTATTCTAATATTGATTATCCAATTTATGATTATATCAATTCATTTATACTTCACAAGGTATTTTTTCATTGTAAACCAGACTTAATTTTTAAACTTTAGTAACAAGGTTTGGAATGAGCATGGGGATATTTTGGGTGAAGTGGTACAATGATAGCAAAGATAGTAAAGAAAGCAAGGAAAGAAGAAAAAAAAGGTATAATATAAGTCATGAATTTATCCAAAAAGTTCGAACTTTTGATCTTATATTCAAAGTGAGTTGAAATTTTTTTTCAAAATTTCTTATGAATTCAAGTTAGTATGAATTTCATTTTACTTTATTTTATTTAGAAATATAATATTATATATATAATAGATTTTTGAATGGAAATGGTATTTTTATTACCCAAGTGAGTTCTATAATAGAAGGACTCAATTTTATCATTTTTTTATTAATATTACTACGATGAACTTTAAATAGAGAAGTCGAAGTTGGCATTTATGGCTACAATTCTGCATAATTAAATAAGAACACTGGGGAATCAAGAGCTAGTGTTCGAAAACTAGAGGGTCATAACGTGGAGCATTCATAGGTTGGAGAGGACAATCAAAGAGACATAGAGAATGAGGTGGCACAGAGGACCATGCACTATATACGCAAATGCAGCTACAGAGTAATCATATTTTTGATGATCAACAAATGCCGGGTTAAGACTACACCATCTATGATCCCGTTGTGAGTTACCAGACCGAAAAGATTAATCAAATGAAAAACGATGATGATGCGACTTCAGGATTACGACATTGATTTCATTACTCTACTTTAGCTTTTTTATGTGTGAGTGATTATGTGTGAGGTCTTGCAACTCTAGTAATGATATTATGTGATCTGTGGTGGTGATATATTATCTTTGATATGTGCGTGGTGATTTGATACTATTTATAAAATATTACTACATGTGATATTGTGTAATGTTCATGATGATGCTACATTTGATCTATTAGTGATGATTATTCATATTTTTTAATGCACTCTATTTCATGAAATTGATATATTAACTTTATTCTAATATTGATTATCCAATTTATGATTATATCCATTCGTTTATACTTCAAGAGGTATTTTTTTGTTGGAAATCAGACTTAATTTTTAAAGTTTAATAACAAGGCTTTGAATGGGCATGGGGATATTTTGGGCGAAGTGGTACAGTGATAGCAAAGATAGTAAAGAAAGTAAGGAATGAGAAAAAAATGTAGAATATAAGTCTTGAATTGATCCAAAAAGCTCATAGTTTTGATCCGATATTCAAAGTGAGTTGACAAAATTTTTCAAAATTTCTTATGAACTCAAGTAAGTATGAATTTCATTTTACTTTATTTTAGTTAGGAATATAATATTACATATAATAGATTTTTGAATAGAAGTGGTATTTTTATTACCCAAGTGAGTTTTATAATAGAATGACTCAATTTTATCATTTTTTATTAATATTACTAGTTAATGTATACACTAGATTGATTGCCTTATGTTAGTCATGATAATGGAAAGAAGATCAAAACAATAGTGTTAGATGAACAAGATAGTTTTCTAGGAATCTTATGATACAAAGGCTATTGATTAAGTATTTTTACAGTAAATATATAGAAAATTATTATGCCACAATTGAAATAAGAAATAGGTTAGAAGCCCTAGTAGTTTTATATTGAAATGATCATATAAAGAATGAAAAGAGAACATACTTGAGAGTATTCTTTTGCTTGGGACAACAAAGTGCTGAGTTTGGGGGCAATTGACAAGTCAACAATTAGACATGTTTTATAGTGTAATTTACATTGATTTTAGATATAAATGATGATATTACACTAGGTATTCTCTTATTTTGTGATTTTAGGATTTAATTAGGAAAATCAAAAAAATGAAAGAAAAAATGAATAAGAGCAAAATAGTCAATTGGAGAACAAAGCCAACGATTCGCTATAGGAAATTACAAATTAATTGTTGTTTTAATCGACAGCTGAGAAGAACCAGTGAATCATCAGCAAATCTTTGTTTACATTAGGAATCGATTGATGAATCGGCAGAGAACAAAGACCAATTTTAGTGATTAACTCTGCGATTTGTGTATAATTTAGGAATCACTGACGAAATGCTGAGGTCGATTACAAGTTTTTTATATAAAAACAAGGAATTTGAGTTTATATAATTTGTATACTTGGGAAGTTATAAATAGGTCTTTATGGCTTCAAAATTAGATCTCTGGAAGCACTCTTTCTAAGCCCACTAATAGCTATAAGTTAGTTTTTATTGAGTTTATGTTTAATGCAACATGGGAGTTTTGTTTTTTCAATGAGAGGTATTTAATTAATTTTGTCTTTCAATTATATTATTGTATTATTTATTTTCAGTATGAGTGAGTCATTTATTAATATAAACAAACACTAAACATATATACTTTGGATTGCTATATAGCTATAAATAAGGAATCATGTACTGAATACTTTAAATCAAATCATACCCAACAATCACGATTTAAATAAGTTGTTTTTGCACATTACAACTAATGAGGATTGATATTGTATGCATAGTTACAAATATTTATTATGGAATTTTAATTATAATTCTATGTGTACGATTATTGACAACAATTATAGAAGTAATATTAGCATAAATCTATAAGGAAATATTACCCGAGTAGATGTTCTAAGTGATTGTGTTGTAAGTTATTTATTGATTAGCAAATTCTAATTAATATTTGATTTGGATTAGGCATGATTTTCACGGAGTGTTAATGCTATTGTAATTTCCATTTTATTATGTTTAATCCAACAGGTAGATTCACAATGATAATTATATGGCTTATTTTCCATTTAATATAGGAAAATCGACAGTTTGCTAAAGAATATCAACTTATTATGATTTAAGATTTCATAATTCCAAGATTTCATTTGATATGATTATAACTAGATTATGAGGTGATATTATGTTCTAGTATTTGAATGCAATCCAATTATACTACATTGTTTAGTGGGGTTTATTTAGATGGTTGTTCGGATATTTATATTATGTTGAATTTGAGTTTTGTTTACTTAAGTTTTCATTGAATTTTTTGAATTAGTTTAGTTAGTTTGGTTAATTAAGTTAGTAGTTATAGCTTTTAATTATTTATTTATGTAATTCATGTTTAATTCGATTAACTAAATTAAGAAAAACAAGCAAAAAAATGTTTTCCTTAAAAGTTTGCAAAATTCATGTGGAGATGATATCTCATTTACCAATACTACAAATAATATGAAATATGAGAAACTATTATGCACACTCGACACATGCCACTAGGAAATAAAAGCAGAAAGTTTTGGAGTTCTAGTCATTTAGGATTGTTAATTCGAGTTTTTAATTGTATTCTTAGGAGTCTTAGGAGTATAAATAGGTATTAGAACGTGGTAATAACATACATTACAATAGTTTATGAGCCACCACTATAGATTAACAAAGATTTAAATATTGAGAAGATTTTTGAAGGAGAAGACATTGATGACTCCTATTTTGCAATTCAATCTTTGTTTCATTAATTAAACTAAAGTTAATATTTAGTTTAATCTTTGATTTCAATGATGTTTATGAATTATATTATGTTGATTTCAATGATGAATGAGAAGTTTATTTATCTTAGGGATCAATGGATCATATGGTATGAATGCTATGCTAAAGGAAGTATAAATGGATTATGATGTCAAAAAGTGCGATGGTTAGAATTTGCATTGATTCTATGTGTAATGCTCTAAACATCTCGATCACAAGTTTGGCCGTTGGAGATTTTAAGCAGGATGTGGAAAATACAACTGTAAAATATATAACATTGAAATATAGTTTTCAATTAAGGAGATATGGATAGTAAACTTAAGTATTTATTAGTATAAAGATTTGAAACTTAAAGCCATGTGAGACTTACGTTATTCACACTAATAGGTGGAGTTCTAGTGTACACATTAGGATCTTTTCCACCATGATAATCGGTTAAAATGAATCTTAAGAAAATTTATCTATTCTAATTAAGCATTGTACGCAGATAATGTAGATGAAGGAAATGTGAGGTAAGCAGAGTAGTACATTACCTAAGTGAAGTTGTGAACTAAGAGTCTTCTCAACATAAAAAATGAGTTAATTCACATTGTTTTATATAATAGAGTAATTTAGTTCAAATCAAAACAAAAAAATTCCTTCTTAACAACAGAGTGACTTGAACTATTTGAACTGTGTCCAATTAAACCTTTCCAAGAGGATTATATCCGTAATCAACCTTTGTTGATTACATTAGTGATACAATTAAACCGTTATATTGTGATTATGATCAAGTTTTTAGTGATGTTGTCGCGGATAGGTAGCCACACACTAGTTTAGTTAGTTTACACAATTGTGAAGATATTATTTTCAGTAATTTACTTCAAGTTTATAAAAAATGAAAATAAAAGATTTAGTTCCAACATAGATAATCTACGCATGATATTTTGTATTTTCTTTCTTAGGGAATAGTTAGTGCATGTGTAGTCAAGGTGAAAAGGACTTAGTGCCTTACGATCCAAAAATTGACAAAAACCAACAAAGGAAAAAAGAAGAAAGGAATTAAGATGGCAGATGATCTAATGGGAAATTAGAACCAAAATCAGGGATGTGGGAATTATCGACCCAAAGGTGATCTAGTAGTGTAAGATAGAGTACAAAGACAAAGATATCTTCGAGACTACTTCAAATCGAAAGTCGAATAGACATACAATAGAGTGATGAGGCTTCCAGCCTACACCACTGAGTTTGAACTGAGACTGTCTCTCATTATCATGGTTCATAATAGCCTATTCAATTAGCTAGCAATGAGTATCAAGTTGCACATGTAGAGAGTTTTTTTGTCAAACCCCACCTAATTAGGGTATCTAACCAGCAAAGATTACCTTAATCCCTTAATAATCTAGCAGCCTTAACCTCTCCATCAATAAACAATTAAGATTGAAATCTTGTAGTCATCAATTATAAAACTTTATTAACCAAAAAGGATTCTAAAGTGAATTTTAAACCGAAAAATTTACTTAAAAATTTATAACCCTGCACCTCATTTATTTTAAAACCTATAACAGAATACCCGGCCTTCAAAAATCTTTAACAAAACCTGCTCAGTTTTGGTGGAAATACGGAAGGACTCACGATCCACCCATAACAATATATATTGCATCAATTATATTATATATTCATTCTACTCTTATCTGAAGTATTAAAAAACCTTAAGTTAACATTACCTTAACTTAAATATTATCTTAATTAGTCCTAAAAATGTTCCCGTCATTCCAAAAGAGAACCTAATCACACTCGAAATAAGAAATCCATTTATACACACTTTAGATACCTAGGATCAATCATACAAAATGATGGTAACATTGAAAATGATGTCACAAATAGAATTCAAGCTGGATGGAAGAAATGGCAGTGTGCAACAGGGGTGATTTGAGATCAAAATGTTCTTACTAAGTTAAAAGGAAAATCTTATAGGACCGCAATTAGGTCAGCGATGCTCTATGGAAGTGAATGTTGGTCGGTAAAGCAACAACAATTACATAAAGTGAACGTAGCAGAAATGAGGATGCATAGATGGATGTGTGGTAAAACTTGTAAAGATAGAATAAGAAATATAGAAATTCAAAGACAGGTAGGACTAGCACCAATTGATACAAAGATTAGGGAAGGGCAGTTGCAATGGTTTTATCACCTGCAAAGACGGCCTATAAATGCCCCAACTAGAAAACTTGACTCAATAGAAACTGTAAAATTCGACGAGGTAGGGGCAGACCAAAGTTAACATGGGATGCATTAATTAAGAGGGATTTGAGTGGTTTGCAAAGCTCACCATCAATTGCACTTAATCGAGCACAATGGAAAAGTTTGATCCATGTAGCCGACCTCAGTTAATTTGGGACTGAGGCTATGTTGTTGTTGTTGTTGAATATATTTAAAAACTAATATATAGTTTGAGAAAAGAACTAAGGAAGTAACATACAGTTAGAAAGCTTTCCTTTTCCCTTGTCGCCGTTATAACCTGTCATTATCCTATTGTAAAAATTCGATAATGTCAGATAAGTAAATCCCACACTATCCAGTACACCCGTAATAATCAAATGCATAATAATCGAAGAGATTAAATGAAGAATATAATCTACGAAATTTAAATATAACCTTGAATCCATCTCGCTTTTGTTATTGGACAACAATCAGATAACATTCTCTGAAAGTTATAAGTAAACAATAATAAGGACTCGAACCAAGAGAGGAGAACAAAAAGAGGCTCGTTCCTCTAGACTATAGGAGTAATTCTTCCAATTTATTATATTTTATTTAGTCCTCCTCCACCCGAAAACCTAGAAATTCCTTCAAATCAAATCCTTGGATGTCTAAATCAGAATTTCGACTCCAAATTGTAATTCGGAATCGAGAATTAACTTATACTAGGCTTTAAAATAATTTTTTTTAATTTCGAGTATTTTTTGGTATCATAACACGCTTTACGAGGAAAAGTCTTGGTATAAATCCTTGAGAAAGTCTTAACAAACAAACAACAACAACAACAACATAGCCTTAGTCCCAAATTAACTGGGGTCGGCTACATGGATCAAACTTTTTCATTGTGCTCGATTAAGTGCAATTGATGGTGAGCTTTTCAAACCATTCAAATCCCTCCTAATTAATGCATCCCATGTTGACTTTGGTCTGCCCCTACCTCGTCGAATTTCTACTATTTCTATTGAGTCAAGTTTTTTAGTTGGGGCATTTGTAGGTTGTCTTTGCGGGTGACCAAACCATCGCAACCGCCATTCCCTAATCTTTGTATCAATTGGTGCTACTCCTACTAGTCTTTGAATTTATATATTTCTTATTCTATCTTTACGAGTTTTACCACACATCCACCTAAGCATCCTCATTTTTATTACGTTCATTTTATGCGATTGTTGTTGCTTTACCGCCCAACATTCACTTCCATAGAGCGTAGCTAGTCTAATTGTGGTCCCATAAAAATTTTCTTTTAACTTAGTAGGAACATTTCGATCACAAATCACCCCTGTCGCACTCCGCCATTTCTTCCATCCAGCTTGAATTCTATGTGTGTCATCATTCTTAATGTTGCCATCGTTATGTATGATTGATCTTGTGTATCTTAAGTGGTTTACATTAGGAACTTCTACTTCCCTTAATTTTACCACTTCGTCATCTCGATGTCTAGTGTTTCTAAACTCACAGTGCATATATTCAGTTTTCGTTCTACTCAACTTAAGGGCTTTAAACTCTAAGGTATTCCTCCAAAGTTCTAACTTCTTGTTCACTCCATCTTTTGTTTTATCCACTAAGACAATATCATCTGCAATTAGCGTACACCATGGTATATCCAGTTGAACCGGACCCGGTTCAGTTCTGTTCGGGTCAAACCCCCTTTCTTCATCCTCTAACATTCCGTTTCACAAAACTAACATTTTTTTAATTTGATTTTTCATTGGAGTTAAGTTTGGTTACAACCCCAAAGGTGTTTGGGCAAGGGAAACGTCCCAACTCCCTCTCCTCCGACTTTCATTAGAAAACTAATAACAATAATTTACAACAACGATCAACAGTAAAAACGACTCACTTACCTTGTTTTTCGACCCAAATTTTTTTCCAAGTCGACTCGGTCTCTCTTTGTCTCCCTCCCTCCCCCGAATACAACTCAATTGTCGAAATAAAAATAAGTAAAAGAGGTGATTTTAGTTTGGTGAGAAATATAATTAGATTTTCTCGAGATTCACATCATGCGAATCATGTGACAAATCTAATGATTTCAATTCATAATATAAATTTGATATTCTTCGAGATATGTACTATGTATCTCGAGGTCAATCTCTGTCTTAAAAACAATTGAATGACGTGATGTATTGATTTGAAGATATATATATATATATATATATATTATGATTTTCTCAAGATTTATATCCCACGAATCTCGAGGAAAATTTAATGATTAATTTTCATTATTCGTTTTGATCATCTTCGAGAAACGAACTACGTATCTCGAGGTAAATCTTGTAGCTATCGATAAGATAATCACAATCTCTAATCGGCATATCTAAAATCAATTATTTTGATCTCCTTGTGATATGTATCACGTATCTCAAGATATGTCAAATGGTTTTATACTATACACGACTTGATTCACCTTAAGATTTAGCTGCAAGCATTTAACAACCAACGTTGACTTCATTCCATTCCTCGATGCCTATGCTGTGAGTATCTCATGGCACATCCAATGTATAATTTAAATTTTGAATTAAACTATAGCATCCATACTTATATATATTTATATATAAACTATATTATATATAAAAATACATATACACTAATGTATTTTCGTGGCTATAAATTTGCCACGCGTGCCAACGACCAACCTCGGACATGCACACAATTGTACATCCCATGTTTCCACCCTCGACCCCGCGTGTCAATAGGCGCCTACCAATTTGTTAATTATTTTATTCAATTTCATGTTTATTTTTATTTTTGACTCCAAATTAAATTCCAAAAAATACCTCAAAATTACCAAAAATTGAAGAAAATTCTCCAACGCACTCCGAAACTCACGGACACAACTTATGCACTCCACTTGAGCATATTTTATGTTGAAATAGTGTATAATACATCAAATAGGCACACGAAATATTAAAAATAATATTAAAATTTATAATCTCCGATCTATAGCGCATGGGTCCCACCTCAGATACCAAAATCTCAAATTAAATCCAAAAATTTTAGAAACTTCTCTGATGTCACATTTTTTTAGAAGTGTGACACTATTCATACTAATCATATTATAAATGAAGTAATTAGGATGAGATTTTACCCATTCTCATCGGGTCAAAAAACCAAATCTTATTTCCTATGATTGAATACAGGGAGCATGACTTTATGGGTAGATATCAATGAAAGATTCATAGACAAGTTTTTTCCCCAGTGAAAGTCAATGAGAGGAAATTAGAAACCAACCAATTAAATCAAGATGATACCAAGTCTCTTAGGGAGGCTTGGGAGAGATTGAAGGAAATGTGTCGAGGAGATGTCCAGGACATGGATATGAGAAATGCACACAACTGCAAATGTTCTATTATGGAATGAATCGCAACACGAGAACATTAGTGGGTGATGTAGCAAGTTGTTCTCTAATAACAAAGGATGAAGATGGAGCATTAGGTTTTCTAAGTCTTATGTCCCAGAATTCTATAGTAAGAACTCTTTTTACAGTGAGAAAGCAAGCAAGAGTGTATGATATTAATTTACGAGCAGCAATTAAAACACAATTGTCTAGCCTGAGCAGTCAGATGGCGAAGCTATAAATTAGATAATCAAGTCCACAAGTGCAAGCAATTTAGTAACCGTTAATCACCTAGCAATGGTGGTCAATCCATTTTACATGCAATAAGAGATGGTGTTTGATGTTGTCTTCATGAATAACCAAAACTATGGAAATAGCTTCAGGTAGAGAGGAAGGGACACTCAAAGATTTTACCAAAGATATAACAACCCTAACTTCTCATATGAAAATCATGATAATGAAATGAAGCTACCTTCCGGTTTTGATCAATAAGTTTAACAAGGGAAGCTAGGGCAAAGTGAAGAAATGGCTTCATTAAAGTCAATTGAAAGCTTTTTGCAAGCTATTGATATCAACAATAGAGAACGTCATGACAGGAATGAGAAAAAGATGGAAAATGAGAAGCAAACTCTTAAGTGCATGGATTATTAGAGAACACAATCCATTAAAAACATGAAAGTCTCAAATTGGTCAGCTAGAAATCACTTTTAATTCAAGGAAGGAATGGCGATTTCCAAGTAACATTATCACAAATCCCAAGGAAAATGTTAGAGGCATTCACATGGTGAGCACTACGGCAACGAATGAGCCAATTGAAGAGCAATTGGCATACCAGCCAAAAAGATTCAATACTCTAACCATGAGAAAGTTGAGAAAATTTGAAGTTATATATCAGAAAGGAATGGAAGTGAGACAAGATGAGCTTAAAGGATTCAAGCAATAAAGGATCAGTGTCTTGAAGAATAACAAGAAAGGGAGAAATAATGGAGAGCTAAGCAGCAAGATGAAGGACCTTCTAATGAAGCAAAAAAAAAAGAAATTCCATCAAGGATGTTCCAAAGAACTTGGAACCAAAAGTCAAGTTCACACCCAGAATTCAACCAATTAAGAGGAGAGATCTTGGAGATATATGCATATAATTAAGCATTAATGGGTAGCGATTTTAATGCATCTTCTATGAAACGAGAGCCTCTATCAATGTAATGTCTATAAAGCACATGTTACAAGCAGATTTGTAGAAAATTATCCCAATAAAATAAACTCGCAAGTAGTTTATAGTAACTTGGTACCAACATTAGGGAAAGTCTTGAAGTGCACGTGAAAGTGGGTAGATTCACATTTATCACTGATTTTGAGATTATGGATCGTGATGTGGATGATGATGTGTCTATGATACATGGGTTGGCATTCCTGAACATTTTCAATACGATATTCCATACGAGGAAGAAAATGATCATAATGAGTATCAAGGAGGATTTAGATAGCGAGAAGATTTTCTTTATTGAATGGTAAGAATGACTCCCGAACATGAGAGATATCAATATCTTCGATCTAAAATGGAGTATCTTGACGAAAAGGCATAGGGCTAAGGATGTTATACGAAGTGCTATTGGGAGGCAGCCCATGGTTTTTTTATTATAGTTATTTATTTTTATTATTTAGAACAATGCAAAAAGTTTAGTAGTTTCCTAATTTTGAAAGTGTTGTGCTACATGTATGATGATAAAACATTATTTTTGAAGAAGTTAAAAAAAAATAGTATTGTATCTTTTTCATTTACTTATTATTCAAATGTGTAAGTAGTATAGGTTAGGTCGTATATAGTAATGAATAGAGTAAATCATTTGCAAAGTTCATGCCTTTAATTGAGGAGTTTTTAGGTATGTGCCCCAGGCCAATTATGTAAATGTTGTTTAACTATTATAAGTAGATGCATGTTTCTTTTTATAATAGTATCCATGGATAATTAATATATTATTCTAAATGTACTTAGTCAGTTATTATTGTGGGAACAATAATAAATTAAGACTAGTATGAGTCTTGTTTGATAATCATGTGATGAGTATGCGTATACGAATATGGATCAAGATTATGGGTATCTGTTGGGAACAGGTACTGGACCGACCCGCTATGAGAACACTAGATGGTCAATGTCATAAGTGATTCTCATGAGAGTTATATCATTTAGTCCTTTGACTTGAGATCACCAGAGACTCCAACATTAGGAGCACAATGATTTGATACAATCAACCATTGTCTTTAACCGAATGATTATAAAGATTATGATTGGTCATTGTTCAACTAATGTATGGATGTTGTTTGATTAAGATGAAATTTGTCCCTTTTTTTAGAGAGTGATATTTATTAGGCCCCTTGATATGTTAGACTGATAAATGGCGATGTTTAGTGAATTGATTGGATCAATGTCACTAGACAATTTCAGTCTACTCAGAGATCAATACTTGTAGATTGAACTATAAGGGTGACATTCCACGTCCTATGTTCAATCAAAAGATATCACGTGACAAAAGATATGATATACATCGTCTATTAGGTTGTATCAATTTATTGATCTTCATGTTACTTGGGTAGTCATAATGCCTTGCTAGAGGTCGCTTATGACTTGTGTACCAAAATAGTTTGCGTTCACTACCCACATTGTATTAACCTATTGGGTCGCACACAAATAACGGATTTGTGCGATTTAATATTGTTTAGGTTAATGAATTTTATTTGATAAAATTCATTTTGAAGATTCTCATTAAATGTCCTAATTTGACTGGGATTCCAGATTCCCATACATTTATAGTGTGACTAAAGATTTTGTCTCTTAGTAAAACGTATTTTGAATTGGACTCTAATTTGAATTATACTATGACTTTAATTCTTATTTGAGTTTTAAATAAATTAAAAATTTTATTAGATTAGTAATTGTAGATTCTCTAATACTCTATCCTTTTTAGAGTTAGATTTTATCTAGGACTCTATTTGTAGTGTGACTAGGAGATGGAGTTCTTTTACAACTCGACCTAGTGTACTAAAAATAAGACATTATGGTCATAGTTGTTATAGGGAATTCCCGAGAGAGATTTTTCCTAGATAGTATTAATGAGAGTTTATATCAAAGGGTTTTTAGGGTTAGCACTCCGGATCGTGATCCTCCATTCGTGTTTGGATTTCTGACAGAGGATGTTCGTCTCTGGCAGCGTCTTAAAGGAATCGATCAACATGAAACAAGGCAAACATGGAGTTATTCTTACAAAGGTATGATTTTTTTATTGGCACATCAATTTAATGGAGTCAATAGGATCTTGGTTCAGGGATGTTTAAAAAGTTTCGAAAACTTCCAATATGCATGATCCCCGAACCCCAACAGTGGTATCAGAGCCAGTAGGCATAATTTAATTAAATTGTAATGTGCCTTTAGTTTTTGATATACATGATATTATATATATATATATATATCTGCATCATTGCGTTTAATAGAATTAATCTATATGCAAAAATGTGAAAGTATCGGTATGGTATTGGTGATGTAGTCGCACCGTCATGCGCATGCATGCACAAAACAAGTGCGCATCAAATTTTGCAGATAAGATCTCACTATTTGTGTACATAGATATGTGTAATTTAATATGTTGGTGGTTGTATGGGATATGAAAGCCATGATATTGATAAAAAAGTAACAAGATTTTGGCTAAGATGGGATTTGATCCCTAGCCATTCAACCCTTTTTTAAATGCTTTAGCCATCCTAGCTAGCAATTCAACTTGTGAAAATATTACAAAATAAAATTAAAAGCAAGTCTATTTTTAATAAGATTACAAAAACAGAATAAATAAGTGGTCTTTTGTTGATAGTAGGATTCGATCCCCTCATCCACCGACTCATTGGAATGACTTAGCCATCTAGGCTATCCATTCCAACTTGTAATTAGATTACAACTCTATTTCTATTAATTGAGTTATACATATATTAATTGATAGAAGTCTTAATCGATTAATTACTATAAATTAAATGGGTTATTGTTCATTAATTGGATTGAATTAATTTAATTGGAAGGCGTTTTAATTGAATTAATATCAATTTAAATTAGTGGGACAATTGTTAATATTAATTAAAATATTTAATGAAAAGATATTTTCATTTAATAGAGTCCGATAAAAATTATATTAAGATATATTTAATTAATGAGATTAATGCAAAATTAATTTTTCATGCACTTGGAAAAACTTAAGTTATCTAATTTCCTTGATTTGTTTTATGATGCCTTGTTGATATATGAAGATGTTTATTCTTGTTTTATATACTTGATCTTTATTCTATGCATATTGGGTATTAGGATATTCCATAACTAAATAGATGCTAGAAGTAATCATTGTAAAAACACTACATGGATCATAAAACTTGATAAAATCCCCTCGATTAAAATTTTAAGTTAATTCCACCGTCTTTAAACACTTGTCAAGGCCTCAATCACATCAATATAGGTCTACCTTAGTAGGGTGTATTGTGTTATCTTTGTAAGGAAAGCTGGGTAATGGTTACTTGGATGTTTTAAATTGGTTTGACTTAATAAAGCTATCAAAATGGTTTTGGGCTCTAGGCATAGATGAGACGTAACATGTTGTGACATATGATGTCTAGGTCTCAAAAAAAATCGAAGAGTTGTATATGATGCAATTGGTAATGGTTACCTACCTAAATAACATGATTTTGAGTGTCATGCCTTAGTTTTCTCAAAATTAAGTAAAATACGGATCTTAGACCACTAAATTAATATTTACGTTGGTTATTGAATTAATGGGAGTTTAATTACTCACTAATAAATTATTCTACATAATCATCTATGTGTAGATGTTAAACTTCTAGTAACACTAATCCAGAGTAACTTTGATCAATCCTTAATAAGGATAAAATAATTTATAAGACTAAGTTCCCTGTTTTAATTTGAAAAATTGATAAATGTTATCAACCATATAAAAATAGACTTTAGAAAAGATTCGGGCTGTGAAAACTAATGACACGACAGTGACACTGAAGGACAAGTTCCAAAAGTTAGTCATATGGGAAGGGCATAAGATTACAAAATTCCTAGATTCTTGTAAAATGGTTGAGAAGCTATTAATATGTCTTTATGTTTGGAACATGAAAGAACTATATTAATTATCTCAAAAGGCTTGAATCTTCATGTGCCAAAAGTTGGTAGTAGATTTGATCTATAATTCATCAAAATAGTTTTAAACTACATAATTTGAAAGACGTGGAGAACACTGTTTACAATTGCATATGATGTTTATGTTGGGGAATGTGCCATAAGTCAATCCATTAACCGTCTTTATGAAAATTTTTAGTTAATAAAATATAGGATTTCATTTGTTGTTTATTATAATTAATTTGCATGTTTACATTATAATAAGATCCATGGGTATTTACATAATTATCCTAAATGTCCCTAGTCGATCATTATACTAGGAACTATAATGAATCAAGACTAGTGTGAGTCTTGATTGATGATCATATGATGATTATAGTATAGGGATAAGAATCAAGATCACTAGTACTTGTTAGGGAACAAAGTACTGGACCGACCCGCAATGAGAACATCACATGGATTAAATCATAGTTATTTCTCATGATAGGTATATTTTTCGGTCCAGTGACTTGAGATTACCAGAGACTTCAACATTAGGAACATAGTGATTTGACACTATCAAACGTTGTCTTTAACGAACGATTAAAAAGGTTGTGATTGGTTATTATGTAAGTAATATGATGAAGTTGTGTAATCGAGATAGAATCTATCCCTCTCATATAAAGAGAGATATCTAGTGGATCCCTCGATGTGTTAGACTATTAAAAGGCCTAGTCTAAGTGAATTAATATTGATCAATGTCACTTGGATGTTTTCGGTCTACCTAGAGATCGAGACTAGTACGATTGAACATGTTGGATGACAATTTCATGCCTTATGTTTGATCAAAAGGATATTGTGCGACAAAAGGATGTTATATACACTATTAATTAGGTTGTATCGATTTGATATTCGTACAACTTGGTAGTCATAATGTCTTGCTAGAGGCCGCTTATGACTTTTATACCAAAATGTGTTTTGGTACACTGCTAACGTTGTATGAGCCTATTGGGTCGCACACAAAGAATGGTTTTGCGAGATTTTAAGATGGTTCAGAAAAACGAATTTTATATGATAAAATTCATGACAAAAACATCATTGTGGTGTATTACACTTATACTTCTTTAAGTAGGGGTATATGTGTAATTTACTTAACCGTCTATATACAAGGGTTGTATAAATAGACGCTTTAAGTTAGAATACACGAGCGAAAGATTAAAAGGTCGAAACTCAATTTTCGTTTTAGAAACGACTTAGGGTTTTTTGGTATGCTCTAGATCGTTTTGGAGAGAAACAAAAGGTTTGGTATTCTCTCAAAGTTAGCACTTCGAGTCTCGATCGCCGTTCGTGTGTGGACTATTGGTAGAGGGTGTTCGTCGTTGACAGCGCCTTAGAGATCAATCAACCTTGAGAAAGGTATATTGCGAATGAGGTATGATTAAGTTTTTCATGGTTTAAACATTTTTAATGGAATTAGATTCGGATCCTGTTGGTTTTTGTCAAAATTGTTTTGTAATCTCCGCTGCGCACGAACTCCAAAACCCAACAGTGGTATCAGAGCCTTCGAGTTCGATTCCATTAAATTCATTGCATGTTTTATTCTGATATATACATGATATATGATTGAAAGCATTTTAATAGTTGATGTATATGTGATATACATAAGTTTTCTGTTAGATTTGTTATCATGTTTTATGTATATGATACATATATTCGTGATTTAATTGAAATTAGTTTCGTACATGCTAGTAACCATGTTAGGTTAATTCGAATAATTTTAATGAATTGAGTTTCGTGTTATGTGATCCATGACACCATTACGTTCGATTGGGATAGTAGTTCATGATTCAATTACATGTTTGTGATTATTTGGATGAGGACCGAAATTGCAAATAATTAATTTTTGAAATTATTTATTTATCTTGTTATATATATTCTGTTATGAAGTTTCTATTTGATAAAGATAGATAACAAATTAGATTAAGAGATATAAGCAAAATCGGTTTCGTTATCCCTATTAGATAGGAGATAAATATGGAGAAGTTTGTTATTGGTGATATGCTAGGATTCAAATATCTTAAGTCCTTATTGGATTAGGATAAGATGATTAGTTAGATGTGGGCCCGGGTTAATTAAAAATGTTTTAATCTACTTAATTTTGGATAAATTAAGGGGTAAATTTAGGATAATAAAATCAGCGAAAAATATGATTTTCTATAGCGAATTTCAATTTTAGGAATTGAGATTCGTCTTCTAAAAAAAAGGCACTGCCCCCTGTACCCCCGTCCGCTGATCGGTCAGGAGAACCACCGCCCGCTGACCGGCCAGCGGGACCGCCTTCTAACTAATCTTAGCGCACGGAAATTCTTTTATTAGTGAACAGTATAAAAATCTCCAAATTGTTTAGTGATTTAACAAATCAATAAAATATATGATATTTCATTGTTTACATAAAATCACTAAAACTGAATAAAATCCCTCTATTAAATTTTAAGTCTCACGCCATCCATTTTAAACACTTGTCCGGGCCTCGATCACACTAATACGATTTCACCAGCCATATTTGGGTGTATTGTGTTATCTTGGTGAGACAAGTTGGATAAGAGTTACCTAAATGTTTAAAATGGTCCGACTTAATAAAGCTATCAAAATAGTTTGAGCTTTAGGAACATGATGAGATAAAAACATGATAAGACATAAGATGTCCCGTATCTCATAAAAGTATCTAAAAATTACATAAGATGTAATTGGTAACTTTTACCTACCTAAATAATCTAGTTCTGTGTTTCATGTCATAGCTGTCATAGATTTAGGCGAAATATGGATTTTAGTCACCTAAATAAATAGTGTGTTTTAAGAGGGTTGTTAATTTAATGGGAGTCCATTCCTCTATACTAAAATAAACTTTGCATAATCTTTATTGTAGATCAATGGCCTCTTCAAGTAACAATAATCCCCTGTCACTGCGATCCATCCTTGAGAAGGATAAGCTATCTAGGACTAACTTTCTTGACTGGTTTAGAAACTTGAGAATTGTTTGTTTTTAAGCATGAACGCAAGTTGTATGTCCTGAATGCTCCAATCCCTGAGGACCCACTTGCCAATGCTACGAAAGTTGTGAAGGATGCGCATAATAAGCATGTCAACGATTCTACTGATGTTGCATGTATTATGCTGGCAACTATGGTTCCTGAATTTCAGAAGGACATGGAACTAATGGAAGCCTACGACATGGCTATAACTCTGAAGGAAATGTTCTAACGGTAAGCTAGGCAAGAAAGGTTCGAGATAGTCAAAAACCTACATTCTTGCAAGATGACTGAGGGTGCATCAGTTAGTCCTCATGTTCTGAAGATGAAAGGATATGTTGACGAGCTTGATAGACTCGGATTTCCCATAAGCCAAGAGTTCGCTACGGATTTGATCCTGAATTCATTACCAGAAAGTTACTAACAATTTGTGATGAACTACAATATGAATAATATGGAGAAATCAATTTCAGAGTTGCATTTGATGTTCAAAACTGCTGAACAAAATATCAAGAAACCCTCTAGTAATGTGTTGATGGTCCAAAAGGGAAAGGGAATGGAGAAGAAAGGCAAAGGCAAGGCTAAAGTTGTCAAGGCTCTCTTTGCACCTGTCGCAAAGCCTGTGGAACAAGTCAAGCCCCAGCCTGTTCCTGCTTCAAAACACCTAAAAGAGAAGGAAGGAAATTGTCATTTTTGTCATGCACCTGGACATTGGTTCAGAAATTGCAAACTCTATCTGGAAGATCTAAAGAAGAAAAAGGGTAGTGCGACTACCACTACAGGTATTTATGTTATTGAAACTAATTTATCTACTAGTGATTCCTGGTTATTAGATACCGGATGTGGATCTCACATTTGTATAAATGTGCGGGGACTCACTAGAAGTAGAAAGTTGAAGAAAGGAGAAGTCATCCTTCGCGTAGGGAATGGAGCAAGAGTTGCTTCCTTGGATGTTGGATCATATGACTTAGTCTTACCTAGTGGACTTATCTTAACTTAAATAATTTTTATTTTGTGTCTGCCTTGAGCAGAAACATCATTTCTGTTTCATGCTTGGATATGGATGGTTTTGATTTTATTATTGCGAATAATAGATGTTCCATTTCTCGTAAAGGAATATTTTATGCAAATGATGATTTGTGTGATGGTCTTTATATTCTAAGCATGAAAAGGTCCACTGATACTCCAGTCTTAAACATAAATACAAAAAGATTTAAGTCAAATGATTTGAATCAAACCTATCTTTGGCATTGTCGTCTCGAGCACATAAATGAGAAACGCATAACAAAGCTCCATAAAGATGGACTTCTAGATTCATTTGATTTAGAAACATATGAAACGTGCGTATCTTGTTTACGAGGCAAGATGACTAAAAGTCCCTTTACTTGACACGGTGAAAGGGCAAGTGATTTATTGGGTCTAATACATACTGATGTATGTGGTCCTATAAACACAATGGCTAGAGGAGGTTATCAGTACTTCATTACATTTACTGATGATTTCAGTAGATATGGTTATGTATATCTAATGAAACATAAAGCTTAATCATTTGAGATGCTTCGAACATTTCAAAATGATGTGCATAATCAACTTGGTAAAACTATCAAAACACTTTGGTCAGATCGAGGTGGTGAATATTTGAGCCAAGAATTTGATGATAATCTTAGAAATTGTGGGATTGTCTCCCAATTGACTCCACCAGCAACTCCATAGTGGAAGGGAGTTTCTGAAAGGAGAAATCGAACCTTATTAGATATGGTTCGATCTATGATGAGTCATGCAGATCTTCCATTATCCTTTTGGGGTTATGCATTACAAACTGCAGCTTTCATTCTAAATTGAGTTCCTTCTAAAGTGGTTGATAAAACACCATATGAGATATGGTACGGGAATAGACCTAGTTTGTCTTTCCTTAAGATTTAGGGTTGTGAGGCTTACGTAAAATGACAAGTTTCAGAAAAACTAGCACCTAAATCTGACAAGTGTTTATTTGTGGGGTATCCTAAGGAAACAAAAAGATATTACTTTTATAATCCCGCTAAGAACGAAGTGTTCGTTGATCAGTATGGTGCCTTTATGGAAAAACAGTTTATTTCAAAAGACACTAGTGGGAGAGAAATAAATCTTGAAGAAGTTTAGGAATCACTGATAAACACTGAACCGCAACTGGAAGTTCAACAACGTTATGAACCAGTTAAACCTCCGCAAGTGATACAAGGCCCACGTAAATCTGGTAGGGTAAGACATGAGCCAGAGAGATTCGAATTTCTCATTACTGATAGTCGTGATGTGTTGCTTATGGATCAAAATGAGTCCACCACTTATCAAGAGGCTATGGCTGGACCAGACTCAGATAAATGGCTAAGTGTAATGAACTTTGAGATGTAATTCATGTATGATAACCAAGTTTGGAACTTGGTTGATTTACCTGAAGGTGGTAAGACCATTGGATGTAAATGGGTTTTCAAGAAGAAAATTGATATGGATGGCAATGTGCATACTTTTAAAGCAAGACTTGTAGCAAAAGGTCTCAGGCAGACTCAAGGTGTTGATTATGATGAAACTTTTTCGCCAGTAGCCATGCTTAAATCCATAAGAATTTTAATTGTCATTGCTGCATATTATGACTATGAGATATGGCGTATGGATGTAAAAACATCATTTCTTAATGGAAAACTACTTGAGGACGTGTGTATGACAAAACCTGAAGGTTTTGTACATCCCGAGAATTCTAGGAAGGTATACAAGCTTCGAAGATCCATTTATGGATTAAAGGAAGCTTCTAAGAGTTGGAATCTTCGTTTTGATGAAGCAATCAAGGATTTTAATTTTATTAAGAACGAAGATGAGCCTTATGTATACAAGAAGGTCACTGGGAGTGTAGTTATTTTTCTGGTACTGTATGTTGATGATATATTACTCATTGGAAATGACATCCCAACATTGCAGAATGTCAAGTCTTGGTTAGGGAAGTATTTCTCAATGAAAGACTTAGGAAATGCAGCCTATACCTAGGGATAAGAATCTATAGGGATAGATCTAAGAGGGTAATCGATCTAAGTCAGAGTGCTTACATAGACAAGGTGCTGAATTGGTTCAGTTTGCAAGACTCTAAAAGATGATTGTTGCCAATGTCTCATGGCATAAGTCTCAGCAAGAATCAATGTTCTATGACAAATGATGAGCGAGACCGTGTGAATACGATTCCATATGCATCGGCTATTGGATCTATCATGTATGTCATGCTATGCACTTGACCTGATGTACCATATGCTTTGAGCACTACAAGCAGATATCAGTCAGATCCCGGTGAGAGTCACTGGATAGTAGTAAAGAACATCCTTAAATACTTAAGAAGGACTAAGGAAATATTCTTGGTCTATGGAGGTTTTGAAAATGATCTAGTTGTAAATGGTTACACAGATGCAAGTTTTCAAACTAATATAGATGATTTTAGATCGCAATCTGGATATGTGTTTACTTTGAATGGGGTGCAGTAATCTGGAAAAGTACGAAGCAAGAGACTGTGGCAGATTCTACAACAAAAGCTGAGTATATTGCAGCGTCCGATGGAGCAAAAGAGGTTGTTTGGATCAAAAAGTTCATTTCCGAACTAGGTGTGATTCCAAGTATTGCTAACCCTGTTTGTTTGTATTGTGATAATAAGGGGCAATAACACAGGCCAAGGAACCTAGATCACACCACAGATCCAAACAAATACTCAGCGTTTTCATCTCATCAGAGAAATTATTGAGAGGAGAGACGTAAAGATTTGCAGAGTACCTACTGAAGACAATGTTGCGGATCCATTGACAAAAGCTCTTTCACAAGCAAAACTTGATGGTCATGTTAGATCATTAGGCATTATATGCATGTATGACTGGCCCTAGTGCAAGTGGGAGATGTTGGGGCATGTGCCTTAGGTCAATCCATTAACTGTCTTTATGAATACTTTTAGTTAATAAAATAAAGGATTTCATTTGTTGTTTATTATAATTAATTTACATGTTGACATTATAATAAGATCCATGGGTATCTACAGAAATATCTTAAATGTCCCTAGTCGATCATTTTACTGGGAACTATAATGAATAAAGACTAGTGTGAGTCTTGATTGATGATCATGTGATGATTATACGTATAGTGATATGAATCAAGATCACAAGTACTTGTTATGGAACAAAGTACTGGACCGACCCGCTATGAGAACATCACATGGATTAAGTCATAGTTGTTTCTCATGATAGGTATATTTTTCAGTCCTCTGACTTGAGATTACCAGAGACTTCAACATTAGGAGCATAGTGATTTGACACTATCAAACGTTGTCTTTAACCGGACGATTATAAAGGTTGTGATTGGTTACTATGTGATCAATATGATGAAGTTGTGTAATCGAGATAGAATTTGTCCCTCTCATATAAAGAGGGATATCTAGTGGATCCCTCGATGTGTTAGACTATCAAAAGGCCTAGTCTAAGTGAATTAATATTGATCAATGTCACTTGGATGTTTTCGGTCTACCTAGAGATCGAGACTAGTACGATTGAACATGGATGACAATTCCATGCCTTATGTTTGATCAAAAGGATATCGTGTGACAAAAGGATGTTATATACACTATTGATTAGGTTGTATCGATTTGATATTCGTACAACTTGGGTAGTCATAATGTCTTGCTAGAGGCCTCTTATGACTTGTATACCAAAATGTGTTTTGGTACACTGCCAACGTTATATGAGCCTATTGGGTCGCACACTAAGAATGGTTTTGCGAGATTTTAAGATGGTTCAGAAAAACAAATTTTATATGATAAAATCCATAACAGAAATGTCCTTGTAGTGTATTACACTTATACTTCTTTAAGTAGGGGTATATGTGCAATTTACTTAACCGTCTATATACAAGGATTGTATAAATAGACGCTTTAAGTTAGAATACATGTACGAAAGATTAAAAAGTCGAAACTCTATTTTCGTTTTAGAAACGACTTAGGGTTTTTTGGTATGCTCTGGATCATTTTGGAGAGAAACAAAAGGTTTGGTATTCTCTCGAAGCTAGCACTTCGAATCTCGGCCGTCGTTCGTGTGTGGACTACTGGTAGAGGGCGTTCGTCGTTGGCAGCGCCTTAGAGATCGATCAACCTTTAGAAAGGTATATTGCGAATGAGTTATGATTAAGTTTTTCATGGTTTAAACGTTTTTAATGGAATTAGATTCGGATCCTGTTGGGGTTTTTGTCAAAATTGTTTTGTAATCTTCTCTGCGCATGAACCCTAAAACCCAACAGTTTAAAATTGTAAGATAGAATAATAAAAAGGAGCCTTGGATGTATATTTGATGGTTTGTAACATAAAGGAGTTTAATAAAAAAATATAAAGGGAAGGTAAAAGCTACAAAAGGTGTTTCTATCGGACACAAAACCTTAGTTTTGAGCTAGACTTTGCCAAGTTCTAAAAAAAGCCTTAAAGAACAGATTTTGTTTTTCATAGAATGAAATTGGTCATTTTATAATGAATTACGAATCCTATCTGGAATACATAATTTCGAATTGTTATGAACATTTCAAAATGAGTACAAGAAAAGAAATTACTTGGCAAACTATTAACATACTTTGATGAGATCAAGGTAGATAATATTTGAGCCAAGAGTTTAAGTGACCATTTTTTAGATTGTCAGATTGTCTTGCAATTAACTATACTAGGAACGTCATTTATGAAATGATGTTTTAAGAAGAGAAATCAAACTATGTAAGATATAATTTGATTTATGATGTGTCACAAAGATTTTCCTATGATGTCTTATTGAGGCTATACATTAGAAACCAAGGCACTCGCATTAAAACCTTATTTTTGTTAAAGTGGTTGATAAAACTCCATATATGATATGGAATAAAAAGACGTAGTTTTTCTTTTTTTTTAGATTTGAGGTAGCGAGACTTGCTTAAGAATTTAAGTCACATAAAGTTTGATGTCTAAATCTTTTGTGTCTAATTGAGGTTGAACACAATGATACTATTTTATACAATTGATAACAAATTGTTTGTTGCTCAAAAAAAGAAGTCTTATTAAGTAAAGTGTTCATTTTAAATACACTATTAGGAATAAAATAAAACTTTAAATGTTCAAGAGCCACAAATGAGAACCGAACCACTTTAGGAAAATCAACAAGTTTTGAACTAGTTAAGTATACACAAGTAACATATATCTCTTGAAAATCTATAACAATTAGAAATTGGCCAGAGAAATTTCGAATTTCTTATTATTGATAGTTGTGATGTGTTTTTGATACTGGATCAAAATGAATCACTACTTATCAAGAGATATGTCTTGTTTAGATGGAATGAAGAAACTAAATGTTATTAACACTTAATTTTAATTCATGTATGTTAACCAAGTTTGGTACACGAATTATTTACCTGAAGATGGTATGACCATTAGATATAAACGAAGTAATGTGATATGAAAAAGAAAAGATGCATACTTAAGAGCACGGGGACTCCAATCTAAATCAAAGTATCGATTATGATAAGATTTTAACTGGTAGCCAAACTCAATTTCTGGAATTCTATTGTCATTACTTTATAATTTGACTATAAGATATGACAAACGGTTTTCAAAATAATATTGCTTTATGCTCCTTAAAGATGTGTATGATACAACTTAAAGGTTTTTTTATTATTTTGAGAATTTGAGAAAGGTATGCAAGCTTAAAGGATCCATTTATAGATTATAGTAAGCTTATCAGAGTCAGGATCTTTGTTTTGATGAAATAATTAATGAATTATATTCATTAAATCGAAGATAAAACTTGTGTATACATAAAGGTTAGTGGGAACGCAATTATCTTTCTGAATCTGTATGTTAATGATATATTATTCATTGGAAAAGACGTATTAACCCTGCGGAATATCAAGTCTTGGTTAAGGAAGGTTTCTCAATAAGATTTTTAGCTAATTGGGCCTATATCCTTGTGATATAGATCTACGGAGGTAGATCTAAAAGGCTAATTGCATTAAATAAGAGTGCTTATATAGACATATAACTGAAAAGATTTTAGTGTACGAGATTCATAAAATAATTCCTACTTATATCTTATAACATAAGTCTCAGTAAGACTCAAAGTCTTCAGACAAATAATGAGCGGGACAATGTGAATAAGATTTCATATGCATAAGCTATGAGAATCATCACTTATGTCATGCTTTGCACTCAACTTGATATGTCATATGAATTGGGCAAAACATACATACATCTCATAGATTTCAGTGAAGATCACTGCATATTTATTAATAACATTCATAAGTACTTCAGAAGCACTTAAGAGATGTTATTAGATTTTTAGAGGTTTGAAAGATATGAGTCTAATAAATGGTTACACGATGCAAACTTTCAATGTAATATAAAAATTAATGATTGCAATATGGATATTTGTTAACTTCGTAGGATTGAGTTGGAAATGTTCTAAACTCACTTTAACAAGTCCTATAACATAAACTGCATTTTTGGCGGCATTTGATGCAGCCAAAGAAGATTTTTAGATCATAAGGTTCATGATTGAATAAGGTCTGGTTCCAAGTGTTGTAAATAATGTTGGCTTTTATTGTAAAACCAATGGACAAATTTAGGTTATGGAACCTAAATCACATTATAGATCTGAACAATCACTTGAGCGTTTTTGTCTTATAAAAGAGAAAACGTAAAGGTTAGCAGAACATCAATAATAAACAATGTAGCAGATAAATAAACAAATTTCTTCCAATAAGAACGCTGTAAGGTCACTCAGTTTTAGATACGTGAAGCATTGGACCTAGTGCAAGTGGGAGATGTTAGGGTATGTGCCCTAGGTCAATTCTTTAAATGTTGTTTAAGAATTATAAGTAGATGCATATTTCTTTTCATAATAGAGTCCATGAATTATTAATATATTATTTTAAATGTTCTTAGTAAGTTATTATTGTGGGAACAATAATAATTTAAAACTAGTATGAGTCTTGTTTGATAATCATGTGATGAGTATGTGTATATGGATGCGGATCAAGATTATGGGTATCTATTGGGAATAGGTGCTGGACCGACCCACTATAAGAACACTGCATGGTCGATGTCATAAGTGATTCTCATGAGAGTTGTATGATTTAGTCCTTTGACTTGAGATCACAAGAGACTCCAATATTATGAGCTTAATGATTTGATACAATCAACCAATATCTTTAACCCAATAGTTATAAAGATTGTGATAGGTCATTGCTCGACTAATATGTAGATGTTGTGTAACCAAGATGGAATTTGTCCCTATCTTTTAGAGAGAGATATATGTTGGGCCCCTCGATATGTTAGACCGATAAATGACCATGTCTAGTGAATTGATTGGATCAATGTCACTTGACAATTTCAGTCTACTCGGAGATCGAGACTAGTAGATTGAGCTATAAGGGTGACATTTCATGTCTTATGTTCAATCAAAAGATATCATTTGAGAAAGGGATATGATATACACTGTCTATTAGGTTGTATCGATTTATTGATCTTCATGCTACTTGGGTAGTCATAATGCCTTGCTAGAGACCGCTTATGACTTGTGTACAAAAATGGTTTTGGTTCACTACCAACGTTGTATGAACCTATTAGGTCGCACACAAAAAATTGATTTGGGCGATTTAATATTAACGAGGTTAATGAATTTTATTTGATAAAATGCATTTTTAAAATTCTCATTAAATGTCCTAGTTTGACTAGGATTCAAGATTCTCATACATTTCTAGTGTGATTAGAAATTTTGTCACTTAGTAAATCCTATTTTGAATAGGACTCTAATTCAAATTATTGTATGGCTTTAATTCTTATTTGAGTTTAGATAAATTACAACTCTTATTGGATTACTAAATGTAGATTCTCTAGGACTTTATCGTTTTAGAGTTGGACTTTATCTAAGACTTTATTTGCAGTGTGACTAGGAGATGGAGTTCTTTTACAACTCGACCCAGTTTACTATAAATAAGATATTAAGGTCACGTTGTTGTATTGAATTCTCGAGAGAGATTTTTTCTAGAGAGTTTTTGTAAGAATTTTTGTGAGAATTTTTGTCTTAGGATTTTTGGGGCTAGTATTCCAGATGATGATAGTCTGTTCGTGTATGAATTTCTGATAGAGGGCGTTCATCTCTAGCAGCGTCTTAAAGGAATTGATTAACAAGAAATAAGCAGACACAGAGTTGTTCTTGCTAAGGTATGATTTTTTTATTGGCACATCAATTTAATGGAATCAATTGGATCTTGGTTCGGGGATGTTGAAAACGTTTCAAAAACTTCCGCTGCGCGTGATCCCCAAAAACCAACAAGGATGAGTAAGAATACAAGTGTCGTGTTCATATGAAACTAAAGAAAGTGTTAGAATTCTTAAGGAAAAAGAATTGTGGCAAACAATGGTGTAAGTTCATAATTAGAAACTTAGAATTATGGAAGACCTTTAACTTGAATCCAAAGCAAGAAAAATATTAGAACACTTTTTTTGAAAAAAATTAGATCTCTAAGGAATTATAAAATAATTATGAATATTAGTTGAATACAAAGTAAATAAAGACTTAGTATTAAAAAAAGATAGGCTTGGTGTTTAATTAAAAGTTAGAATTTAGATTTGTTTAATAGAGCGAAAGTGAGAAATGCTAACAAGAGATTCAAATATAAATTAGAGAGTCCCGGAAGTTATAGAAGAAAAAAAATAGATATCTTAATAGTTGGAAAAAGTGAGAAATAACGGAATTCAAAGGCAAATGAGCAGTGGCCGTATGACTAAAAAATATAAAGAGAGAAGAAAAAAAAAAAATAAGAAAGGAGGAAGTTAAAAAAAAAATATTTCAAATGAAAAGATTTAGCTCGAATACAAGTATTTTAATTGAATAATGTTTGATTTCCAACTATATCAAGTCCTATGGACTTTTAAATTGGTAAAGTCTATAAAAAGAGTATGGTCAAAGCTTATTTGTGAAGTTTGGAGCTTAAAGAGAAATTATGAGATTATACACTTGCTACTTGAGTGTCGAGGTAAAATAAACTTGTGAGTAGTGATTGTTTTGGTTGTGAACTACTTATGAGCTTTGAAAGTGAGCTATATTTGTTGTTAAAGTTATATGTTCTGAAAATATTAGTTCTTATGAAGAAAAAAAACTTTTGAGAGGATTATTAGCTTTAACTTATTTGAATATAAGGATACTTCATTAACTATGTAAAATGAGTAAAGACTATAAGTACTATTAGTATGCATGCTTTGTATAATAAATATTTGCTAGGGATGGCAAAATCTTAAGTTTTGGGATATTTGATAAGTGTTTAATTACACTTATATAGGAATTTAGTTTAGTTGTATAATAGGACTTAATTTCCCATAATGCAGTCTTATTGATGGTATTTATGTGTTGTTAGGTTTATAGGGTATAAAGAGTGATTTCATGATGAAATGAGGAGCAAAAGCACAAAAACACACTTGACATCGTGGTATTGCGAGGGCAAGGAATGGAAAAGGCGAGGAGAACAAGGAAGAGACGAAATACACTTGAAGTTGTGGCAAAGCTATGGGAATTTCAAGTGTAGAGTGTGTATAATAATAAATTTCCTGTATGTTTAGAACTTGCAGTAGTGACAAGCGGGATATCATCTCCATAGGGATTTTGCAAACTTCTTAGGAAAGTGTTTTTTTGTTGTTTTTATTAATTTAATTAATCTAATTTAATGAGAATTAAAATACTCAACAACTAAAATATATAATTATTAACTCAATAAATAAAATTGGCTAAACTAATTTAAACAATTCAAATGCAGACTAAAATAAACAATATTCAAATTCAATATGATATAAATATCTAAACAAACATCTAAAAAAACCCCGCTAGACAATATAATATATTTGAATTGCATTCAAACACTAAAACTTAACATCGCTTGATAATACAGTTATAATCATAATACATGGAATCTTGGAATCATAAAATCCTAATTCATAATAGGTTGATAGCCACTAGGTCGCCACCAATTTTCCTAAATTCAATGGAAGGGCCACATTCTTATTATTGTAAATCTAAAAATACGATAGCATTAAGCTCAATAAAAATCATTCCCAATTTAAGCCAATATTAACCAAAGCTACAAAATAAACAACTGAGAACACAATCACCTAGAACATCCACTCGGGAAATGCCCTATAGATTAATCCTAGTTAATTCTTCAATAATTGTTGTCAATAACGATAGACTTACATTAGAATCATAATAGCACAATACACATTGTGCACTATGCATGCAATGTCAACCTTCGTTATTCGTAATACGTAAAAACAACTTGTTAAATTTGTGATTGAAGTGTATGAATAAATTGAAAGTATTAAGTTCATGATTCCTTAATTATAATTATCTATTAATCCAAAAATATTACGTACTAGAGTTTGTTTTGATTAACCATCTACTCATTCATGCTAGAAATAAACAATAGAAATATGAAATTAAAAGACATAATGAATAAATACCTTTTAATGAAATAAACAAAGTTCCAATATAGCTTCAAACATAAACTAAATACAACTAAACTCCATTAAAAACATAATAAAAGAAAAGAGAAATTTATTGGTCGAAATAAGATAATATAGAGAGAGAGAGTCTCCAATTAGAACTATATGTTCTATTTATTCAAAACTAGTTAATTTGTTCTATGGAAAAGAGAGAAAGTGGAAATTGTGGGTTATTTAGTAGGGGTGGGCAGCGGTTTTCGAAAAACCGCCCAAACCGACCAAACCGAACGGTTTGGTCTGGTTTTTAAAGCTCGCGGTTTAGTCGCGGTTTGGAAAACGACCAAACCGCAGAATCGCGGTTTGGTCGCGGTTTTCATTTTGGGAAAACCGCGGTTTAACCAAACCAATGGCATTTTGGTAAATACAAACCAAAAACCCTAAAAACCAAAAAAACCACAAATCTCACATCTTCCTCTCGACGCTCTCATTCGGTCACCGCCGCTCCCACCCCCCATTGGACGCTCTCACAAGTCTCCCATGCCCTCGACCGCCTCCCCTCTTACCCCCCACTAGACGCTCCGTCCTCTCTAGCACTCTCACCGCCCGTCTCCAACTCCTCACGCCTCACCGTCCCGGCGATCCACCGCCGCCCCTTCTCCCACGCCTCGACCGCCTCCCCTCCCACCCCCACCGGACGCTCGGCCTCTCCGGGACTCTCACCGCCCAATCTCCAACTCCTCTCCATTCGAGCGATCCACCGCCGCTCCTTCTCCCACGCCTCCACCGCCTCCCCTCCCCCCCCCAGCTGGACGCGCTCGGCCTCTCAAAGCCTCTCACCGCCCGTCTCCAACTACCTCACCGTCAGACGATCATGACCACTCCTTCTCCCACGCCTCGACCGCCCCCCTCCCACCCCCCCCCCCCCCCACTGGACGCTCAGGCCTCTCCAAAGCATTAGGTTTTGCATTCAGAAATCCTTGAAAACATGTTTATGAAGCATTACTTTTTCTTCTTCTTCAGTTCTTCTCATATATGTCATTGAGATTATAAATTGTTTTATGAAGAATCTGCTTATTGTTGTCATACTTATTCATTTTCATTTTTTGACCTCCTAGCCTTGTTAGCTATTGCTTTTTGATGAGCAAAAAAATGTGTTTACATTTTGTACCATTTTGCATGAGGTTCTCATATGAGTAACTGGAAACAAGTCTTTATCTGCTCCCCAAATTAATTTCAATAATTTGGGATTGAGGCTATGTTGTTGTTGTTGTTGTTGTTGTTGTTGTTGTTGTTGTTGTTGTTGTTGTTGTTGTTGTTGTTTTGTTTTAGTGAATACAAGTATTAAAGACTTAAAGTTCATGTCTTTCTTTGCTATTTGGTTTCGTTATTGTGTCAAAGAGTTTTGATCCATCACCTCACCTTAATTGGCATTTTGTGTAACTTAATTGTGTAACTTAATTGTGGTTATGTATTCCAATTCTTCTTTTTAATTGGCATTTTGTTAATTATTAACTACATTTATTCTTTCTTTTACGATCATCATCCAATCATATTACATTTTGAAATGTTGTTTAGGCATTTTGGACCAACTTGTTTTAGATGATTAGTTGAGATGATTAGCAAAATGCATTGAGTCATTGACTTGGTAAGTAAATCATTTTTGAACTTTTAAATGTTATTAAACTCTTATCATATTGTTAATTTTCTATATTCAATTGTTGTTTTATTTTAGGAATAACAAATGAAATTGGAACTTTGAATTCAGTTGAAGTCTTTCCTAGTTGAATCTATTTGTTTTTATTGTTGTAATAGCAAAATGCATGGAATCATTGACTTGTTAAGTAAATCTTATCGAAACTTTTTGTTGTTATAAAACTCTTATTATGTTGCTAACTTTTTATTTTCAATTGTTGTTTTATTGTAGGAACAAAGAATGAAATTGGAACTTGGAATGGAGTTGAAGCATTTTCCTACTTGTTGAATTTATTTGTTCTAAACTTCTAATCTATTTGTTTTTGTTGTAACTTTTGATATGATCTTGAATTTTTAACTTTGATTGGGTTCATTTTGATGAATGATTGGTTAATGGTTATTGATTAAATGAGGATTATTGACAATGTTTGTTAATTCATCAAAACTTGGAATTGATTTGAAGTGTTAATGGGTTTTGATTAACAAAGAGAGGAAAAAATGGCTTGTTGTGAATGTGGTGCGTTGCCACTGGCTTGCTGTTAGTGTTTAGGCTTGCTGGTTTTGGTTTTTTTTTTTTTTTTTTTTTTTTTTTTTTTTTTTTGCTTGCTGTTTTTTTTTTTTTTTTTTTTGCTTGCTTTTTTTTTTTTTGCTTGTTATTTTTTTTTTTTTTGTTTGCTTGCTATTTTTTTTTTCTGAAAATAAAGCGCATGAAAACCGCGAAACCAAACCGCGCAAATCACGGTTCGGTTTGATGTTGTTTTGGTGATATGCGGTTTGGTGGTGGTTTGGAAAATCACCAAACCGAAGACCCTCGATTTCGTCGCGATTTGATAATTTTCATCACCAAACCGCGGTTTGCCCACCCCCTGTCTCATCCATCTTGGGTGATCGAATGGCTGTAGTGAGCTTTGTTGTTCGGTCCAAGACAAGTGACAAAGTCTGATTGGCTACTTTTCCTATTCTAGCTGCCGTGGCGAGCTCTTATTGGTGGAGAATGCTGTGAAGATGTCGCTGGATGAACAAGAGAGCAACACGTGACGACTAGCTGGTGAGCAAGAGGCACAAATAAAGACGTTCGAAAATGTGGGAGAGGTTGCTTTCATGCATCCGAGCAAGATCAAAGCTATCGGAGTTAGGAGAGAACTCATAGGAAAATCGGCGAAATATTAGGAGTATGTGCGAGTACAAATCCCGAAGTAAATCAAGGGTTGTGGCATGAGGAGAAATCGTCTCAAGGATTCGGCGAAGACGTGAGAGATGGTGACGGTCATATCCCTAGGCAGAACAAGCCTTTCCTTTCTCATCTGATCGATCTAACATGTGAATCCTGAGGCTTGACTAACGGCTACTGACGCATTGTGGCTCATGTGTTCCTACGTAGTGTGTCACTTGGCTGCTGCTCCCCCTCTTAATCAACAATGTAATGAGTGTCTTGAGGCATATCCTATGGTCGCTGACTGATATTGCAGGAATGACTTATACTTAGTTTCTCAACTAATGCTCCCCCGTACTTATTTCAAACTACCATAATATCAACACGAACCAGAGAAGGTCCCACCCAAGTTGTCTCCAAGTGCATGCAAACTAAATTCTTAACTTTTAATCCTATTTTCTTTAATTTCTTTACTTTCCCTATTTAAATCCTGAAAATACAAAAACAAAAGACTATCAAGTGTAATATCATCATTTTTCTCAAAAATAGACTAAAATTACAATATAAAAGTGTCTAATTTTGAACTTGTCAAATACCCCCAAACTCAGCACTTTGTTGTCCTGAGCAAAGAAATACTCTAAAATTATATTCTCTTTTCATTTATTGTAAATTGATTTCAATATAATTCATCTTGACTAAGTAGTGGAAGTTTTAAATATAAGTTATTTTCAAATGAAAACATATTACCCTTAATTAAATGAATGTTACGATATAATATAATAATTTATACAAAAAGAGTCATCCCTTAATGATTAACTCAAGCACTTAATGCAATACCATTTAGACACTTAGAGTTCAATACTAATGCCAGTACATAATAAAAGTTTTCTCAATCTTCATTGACAAGTATCGAGCTTACGATTAATAGTGTACAATCTCAAAATGCAAAAAGCACTTGATTAATTTTAATTTTAGAAAATACTTTATAATAGTACCACGATCAAAATCGATAGGAATTTTGCCAAGATACTAATTAATATATCATTTAAAATTTGTTAGATTAAGAAATACTTAACTCAACTCTAGCTTCAAGTACTCGAGTTAAGAAACACTTTACTCAACTCTAACTTCAACTACTCGAGTTAAATCTTTTCTTTGAAAAGTTTAAGAACATCTTTCTTTTTCATCTCTCATTTTTTTCTACTTCATCATATTACAAGGACTTTTAATATATATATTTCTTTTCAGTCCATGCTCCCTTTACTATGGACATTGTCTCATTGTCCCACTATAGATTCCCTGCTCCATTTCCTATGGAACCTATAGGACTCTATATATTTGTAAACTCTTATTAGCACATTTCACTATCCACTAAAGTTGAAGAAAAAATTCTTTCTAATTATAGAATTTCATTGGTTTCTAACTCATTTCTTCTTTCGATTGTGGCACAATAACTTTCTATATATAATATAAAAATAGTTAATCATTAGCCTTTGTATCACAAGATTCTTAGAAATCTATCATGTTCATCTATCACTATTGTTTCGATCTTCTGTCCATTGTCATGACTAACACAAGGCATAAAATCCTTAAGAAAATTTCAAAATCCTCATTTTTCATAAAAATCCCCCATTGTTATTTATTTGTCCGAAAATATAATATTTCTGATTGTTTCCCAATTTTCTTATTTTCCAGCAATTTCTTTTCATTTTTTATTTCTTTTTAATTGGTGTTTGACCTTTAAACCGAACAAGTCCAGTTTTGCTTAACCGGAGTCAGTTCAGTCCAGTTTAGGGATCAAACCCCCACCTACTTCATCTTCTTCCTCATCTCGCCTCTGCTTCAACATCCACCATTTCTTAATTTTAATATCATTGGGGTTGGGCTCCCAACCCCAAGATCGAGTTAGGACTAGGTAGGCGAGATGATTCCCCTGCCGTCATCCTCCCCGGATGAACCAAGTCGAGCCTCTTCATCTTACACCAATGACAAACATAAACCAACAACAACAGTAACAATACATAACAACCCCACAATGATAACAACATACACAACTTACCTTCTTTGATCTCTTTCTCGGTCTCTCCTACTTCGACATTTTCGATTTTTCCTCTCATCCTATTGTTCAAAACAACAGGGACAGTGTGTTTGTGTGGTTTTGAAGATAAATGTGAAGGTTTATTCGATATTCGCATTGCACGAATCTTGAGGTATATATTATGGTTCCTTTATGTTTTGATCTTTCTCAAGATACATGTTGTGTATCCCAAGGTTAATCCTGGGATTATTAATAAAATAATCACCACTTAATCGACTTATATAAAATTAATATTATTGATATCCTCGAGATATGTATCATGTAAATCGAGATAGATCAAATGGTTTTATATCTATACACCACTTGATTTTCCTTGAGATGGGATGACAAGCATCTCAAGGCGTAGATAAATCCTCTTCAACAGCCAATGTTCACTTCATTCCCTTACTCGATGCATACGCTACACATATCTCGAGGCGCATCCAATGTATAATTTAATTTAATTTAAATTTTAAGATTCATTTATATATATGAACCATATATACATATAAATATATATACACCTCTGCATATTCGCAGGTATAAATTCGCCACGCACGCCAAAAACCATCATCGGGCGTGCACACTATTGTACATTCCGCGAATGTCACCCTCAAACATACTTGTCACTAGGCACCCACAAATATATTAATTGTTTTATTTAATTTCATGTTTATCTGTTATTTTTAGGTACAAATTAAATTCCAAAAAATAACCCAATTTCATCAAAAATTGAGAAATATTCCCACGTGCTCCGAAGTAGAGATACCGAGTATACACTCAACTTGACCTTATTTTGTGTTGAATAAAGTATAATACATCAAATAGGCACACAACATACAAAAATAATAAATAAACTTATGATCTTCGATCCATAACACATTGGTCTCATCTTAGATACTTAAATCCTAAATTAAATCTGAATATTTTTAATTAGCTATCCAATCAAGTTTATAAAATTTTCGAATGTTACAATCTTCCAACCGATTAAAAACTTCATCCTCAAAATTTAAACTTATAGGTTATCGAACGAAAAGAGATATAAGAAAACGATCCTTCATATCGACCCTTTTAATTTAAACCTATAAAATTATTGTCAAGGTGAACCGTTAAGTAGACTCAATCACTTTCGTTGTAATCAACAGCTCAGTGGCAGAGATCATACACATTTTAAATTTTCATTTCCAACATCTTGGTTTACTGAAAAATTATCTTCATTACTTTGCCAATCCTAGCAAGTTGTAAATTTTTGACGAGGTATATTATCAACTTTGTGGAACGTCCAATAACCTTATTTTATTTCTTATTTCATGTCTTGAATTCCATTCAAACATCAATACTTAGCAAGATGTAACCTATCTTGCTTTTTGTAGCACCAATTTTATTGTTAACAGAAGGTTGTTCCACAAATCGTTGATAATTCTTTCCTTATCGACCAATTTCCAATATAAATATAGTAGTTTAATTTCTCATTACTAACCATCCCTTATTAAATTGTCATCGATCAGTTCTTAGACTATCATCGGTCTAAAATTACATAGTGATTCAAATAATTCTTTAGCATAACACTACATACAAAGTAGAGTTGCGTGTCGATCTGATCCATCATCATTTTAGTATTTCTCAACTGAAACCTAGAATTAGGACGAAGAGTCGGAGAGCATCCCATGTGATTTACTGCGCTTCCTGCACTATAGATGCTCCTAAATAAACTACATAATTGTTGGGAATGAGCTTCTAGCTATTATTTTTGCACTTGAGTAGTTATGGCCTTATCTTTTGGGAACCAAAGTAATCGTCTACTCTGATCACGCAGCTTTGAAATATCTTATGGGTAAAAAGTATGCCAAACCTAGGCTTATTCGATGGATACTCATACTCCAAGAGTTTGATATCACAATTAAAAACAAAAGTGGAGCAGAAAATCTTATCGCTAACCATCGCAGCAGGATTAAGAATGGCTGATCGCGTATTGTGCATGTCAAATATAACTTGTACAAAGTTACCAATATTACTAAAATGTAGTAGTTGCAAGCCTGGCGTCGAAGCCAAAGGATTTAGTCAAATTGAGTATAACAAACAGAAAAGTAAATCTGGAGAGTTTTTGAAAGAGTTTTATCCTAATGGTCTACTAAACAAAAAACTAACTAGGTTTTAAATCAAAGAATAGAAATATACCTAAGTCCAGGAATCGACAGTCTTGCCATATGTTGTTTCCATTTCTTGTATCATTGATTTAGAAAGATGGATTTTAAAATAGTTTTGAAATAAAGTGAAATGAGATTCGTACATCCTTGAATTAGGAAGAAATATAAAAAATTCATCAACTCAATTGAATATCGAATTAAGAGTTTTGAGATTTGAATTAATTTTAAACTTATCTTCTACCTTTCTTTTTTTCCTTGTTTTCCTTGAAATAATTCACCTAAAATACCTCCAAACTCATTCAAAACCTTGTTCTCAATGTTAAAAAATTAAGTCACATTTTCAACAAAATAAATATACCTTATGAATCATAAACGAATTGATATAATCATAAATTGGATAATCAATATAGAAATAAACTTATTTGTAAGTAATTCAAGTCATGCAATAGACAAACATAAAAACCCACAAACTTATTTGAAACTTAGTCTAAAATTAGTTTGCATATTAAATTTAAACCATTAGTCCAACAATAAAAATAGTTCAAGAATTTGATATCAATAAACAAATTACCACACGACTCCCATACTAGTATTATAATTGAAAACATTCGACATCAAAATCAATTTGTGAGCAAAGATTTTGAAATTTAATTTCTATCCAAAATAAAAATCCTAAAATCCATGAAAAAATAAAAAATATAATCAATAAGAATTTGGCGTCCTCATTGATTAGCTATTTGAAAGTGAATCTTTCAAGAACGAAGCTCTAAAACTCCTTAAAACACTTCTCTAAGCTCCCATTATGAGTTCCCCTTACTCAAGCCTTAGTGGGCTCTACACTCTTAAAACTCACTAAAATTTGGGTTGAATGTGTGAAGATTGAGGTGGGAATCATTTAAATACACCAAGGGTGTGTTTAATAGCAAAGAAAATGAAAAAAATCAAGGAAAGTTGTTTACTTTTTTAGTGTAGCCATTTTTCCATCGTTTGATACCTTTGTAACTACACTAAGAAAAAAAACCATACCTCCTTATTTTTATCATTAATTTTCTCATATTTTGGTATGAAAAATTTGATATTATCTCACTTTCTTGCGCAATTGAATCATGTTTTCCACTCAAACAAACTCAGACTCCCCTATTCCTCGACACACTCTTACTTTCTTTTGTCGAATTTTATTTTGTCTACGACATCATCATCGAGCCACTCGACATCAATAACACCTAGGACCTGGTCCTTTACTTTATATAAGCCACTGAATTCCAAAGATTCTAGAAGAGTGGCATCAATGTTGAGACTCATAATCTTTGGTTTCCTGCATGTACCATAGGGTCAACAACTCTAAAAAAAATCTTAAGTAATAGATGCCAAGTGCAAGTTACAAAGATTGACAATAGAACTCAATGTTTTCTTCAAATTGCAATGGATGTGCCATTTGAAAGCTTTTTTCTTTCTTCAATTTTCATGTCTGAATCACCAAAAATTGGGGTTCTCTCAAAATTGATACCCTATGTTAAAGATCAAATATGACATAGAAAAAATTGATTTTGAATACTTATGGTGCCACAGAGACGCCAATGTTGAACATTGAAGATAGGCTTTTTAGAGCTTTGCTCAAGATCTCTCAAATTAACGAGGTCTCCTTGTTCAATTAGAACTTGTATATTTCAAGATCTTGAGATATTGTATTTATGACTCTATCGAAAATCCTTGTCATTTGTTGATTTGGTTCATGTAGTTTTTTGTTGTTGATCATCTATTTGTTCTTCTTCTTATCATCTTAAATTTCAGGTGGGTTTAGGATTATTTGTGGAGATGGATTTGGGGAAATTCATTAAGTTTGTTGAGGGTTGAGGATTTAATGTTGTTATCTGTATATAATTATGAATTGTAAAACGACAATTTAGATGCACAAGTGTAATTGAACCTAAATTGGGAACTTTCTCACGCGGAATCAAACAAGTAATGGGATAATTTTATTGAAAAATTCTTTAAAAAGATTTGCTAAAGAAAATAGTTTTTTATCAATGAAGATTTTCCTTGCTATTAAACATACCATGAAATCTAGCTTTGGAAGGTTGAATCTAGTTGAAAAAATGGTCTCTTGATGAAAAAGCTGCAATGGTTTGTGAGTGTCAAATAGATAAATGTGAAAATTTTGGGTTTTTGTTCTAAAAAATCCAAATTCATTATTAGGGAATCGGGTTGTAAGTGGATTCACTATGAAATGACTGCCTAAATCACTTAAAATGAGTCGCGGTGGCTCAGCGATTAGTTCAGTAAATCCTAGTTATAAGTGCAAATCCCTTATATTTTGTTGACCTGAAATCGTGCTACAAATTCTATACACAGCTACTGATTTTCTCAGTGAGTTCCATTATAAAATTGAATTGCTGGGAAATCGCTAGGCCATATTAATTTATTTTTTCAATTATTGATTTTCCCAAATATTTATCACATAAGTATCCAATAAAAAGGTAGAATCATTCAAAATTATTAAGATTTAACTATGATTTGTAATAAACAATAATTTCATTCCAATAAATAACTGAAAAACAAAAAAACTAATGCATAAATACACTATAATACGGAAAAGATTGGCTCAATTAACCCCTCTCACTTGAAATTATTCTAGAATTGAATTCCTTGAATATCCCCATTATAAGAGTCAAAAGTTGAGAGAATATAAAAAAACTAACTAATTCTAACATTAAAACATAGATTAAAGATAGATTATAGGTTGTGCCACACATAAAGCGCTTTTATTTATTATCGTTGGCTCGACATAACCACGTGGTCCTAATCTAGTTCTATATTAAGAAATTGTTCTTCTATACCATGTTTAAAAACAATATCATCATTCCTAATTATTATTTTGATAGTTCTTTTAGTTGCGTCAAGTGTTGCATTAGTAGTTGTCGGGAAAAGTTGTCCTAATGTAATACCTACATTATCCTTTAGTTTATGATCCAGAATAATGAAATCTAACAAGAAACCAAAATTTTCAATTTGAACTTTCACATTTCTAAGTATAACCTTATTCTCTATTATAATTCCATTACCAAAAAAAACTATAATATTATGATCTTTATCATATTTCCTATTAGGAAAATTGTGTTCTAAAAGATAATAGAAAGGTAGGGTGTTATAAGATGGGTTTGAGTTACATTTGACATTCTCAAGTTTCTTACTATTGATAACAATGGAGATTGTTATGTTTCTTGATTTATCATTCTTATTTTTATTAGTTATTTCTTTTGGCTCTTTCATAAAGAACAAATTGATAAAATTCAGTCCCTTTAGTATCTTAGTATTTAAATCGACCCCTCTAGGATCATGCAATGTTACAGGATTTGAACTCAACATTTTCTTCTTAATATCTTTTTTAACACTTGAATCTTCCAGCTTGATAGTATTTTCCTTATTTTTCAGTTTTTGAACTCTCTATTCTTGAGTTATTTTCTTATTGTTAGGAATTTCTTCAACTTCTTATACCTTAGTTAGAATATTATTTTCAATTTTCATCTTTAATTCATTGATTCCATATACTTTGGTATTTAGACTATTAAAAAGATTTAACTCTAAAGAATCATTATCTTTAATTTCTTTGCTACGAAATTCATTAAAATCATTATAGTTATCTTTAATATTGAATTTGAAAGTGAAGTGACAATTTTTCCTTCAAATTTCATAAAAATAGTTCTTTCGAAGATATCTAACTTAACCTTAGCAGTTTTAAGAAAAGGTCTTCCTAACAGTATAGATGGATAATTAGGTAATATTGAATCTCCCATTTCCATGAAATAAACACAACAGGGAGCTAAGTCATCTACTTTTACTAAAACATCTTCTATTAAACAGTGATGTTTAATTTTTTTTATTATCAGTCAAAGTAAGATTAATAGGTATATTAGTTAAGAACCTATTTTCAATGATTCATAGAGTTTAAGGGACATCAGATTAATTGATGCTCGAAGATCATACATAGCAGAGTTTATAAAAGAACTTCTTATTGTAATAGGTATTCCAACTATTCCTGGATCGAGAAATTTCTTAAATATTTTCTTAATTAAAGCGAACACCAATCATCCTAAGTTTTTTTTAGATTGTTCTAAAAATTTATCCATAGATTTTAGAGAATTCTTTCAAAATATTATCACAGTTAGAAAATTGCTCCTGCTTCCCAGCATCAATCATTATGGAATAATAGAATTTGAAATACATATCTTCATTCGAATTATTAGAAATCTTATCATTTTTCTCTTCACTGACTATTTTAGACTTTTGTAAAGATTTTTCATAGGCTTCAACTCCAGCTAAATAATGTGGGTATATCTTTCCAGAAAAAGTGTATATTTCAATTGTTCAACCATCCATTCTCTAGTAGGAATGACATTAGCCATCATTTCTTCTTCTTCAATAGTTTTCTATTTTTTCTTTTTCTTAACACCTCTTTTAGGTATCTTGTCAGGTATATATGTGTGTTTCTCATTATCACTAAATAAAGCATTAACTTGTGCTTGGCTAGTACAAATAATTTGAGTAGGTACTTTAGTTTGATTAATGAAGGTATTAAATTGTTGGGTCGTTTGACTTAATTGATTTTTTAATAATTCGTATCCCCTTGTAAAACTCGGATTATTTGATCTTGCCCTGTTTTTGGATTTTCTAATGAAATGGTTATGTCAATCAATATAGGTGACCTAGACCCTTTATAACTCTAATTATTTAGATCATTTTCGATATTTGCCTGTAGATAATTTGTATAATCATTAAATTTATAATTAGGTTTAGTGAATTCAATCTAATTATTCATCATCACAATAACTTCTTAAATTTAGTTTTTACGTAATAAAGGGCATTCATTATCAAGATTATTATTATTACAAAAAGCATAAGGTTTCACTTGGATTGATCTATCTTTTAATAATAGCTTAACCATGCTTTTTAATTCATCGATATTTATCATCTGATGTGTTCAATTTTCTTTTCTTCTCTTGATAAAGTATCTCCTTTGTAGGTCTATTCTTTTCATCATATTGCTTAGATTATTTTGCCATTTTGTTAATAGTTTCTATAGCTAAAGTTGGTGTTAGCTCAAATAAAGACCCTCCACATACTGTATCTAAAAATCTTCATTCTAGATGATTTAATCCTTCAAAAAGTATTGTACAAAAAGTCTTTCTCTAAATCCATATTGCGGATATAATAAGATCAATCTTTGATACTTATCCCAAAACTTACTAAAGGTCTCTTTAGTTTCCATCCTAGCATTACTAATTCTTTGTCTTTATTAACTAACTTTGCATGTTGAGACATATTTATCTATAAAAGCTTATTACATTTCGGACCAACTGGTTATGAATTTGGAGGAAGATAGAAAAGTTAATCTAGAGCTTAACCTTTTAATGAAGAAGGAAAAGCTTTCAGTTTAATATACTCAAGTTCTACATCCTTAGGTTTCATCGAATTTACTCAATATATATATAAATATATATTCCTTAATAAATTTTCGAGGATCTTCATCATCTTCACCATAAAAGTGTGATAAAGATTTGATGAGTCCCAATCTTAATTCAAAGTCGGGGAATTCTATAAGAAAACCAATGTGCATTGGTTCATAAGCCACTATATTTTTATCATATTGCCTAAAAGTATGTTCACGCTCGTCTTCCATCATATTATATGACATACAACGAGAAGTTTTTTACGAAATTATATTAAAATCCCTAGCAATGGCGCCACAAATTGATACGAGTCGAGCGTGCAAAATAATAATTTTTTTATATATTTATAACTTGTAGTAGTGATAAGCGAGATATCATCTCTACAGGGATTTTGCAAACTTCTCGAGAAACATTTTTTTCTTATTTTTATTAATTTTGTTAATCGATTAAACGGAAATTGAAATACTAAATAATTAAAATCTATAATTATTAACTTAATAAATCAAACTGACTAAACTAATTCAATTAATTCAAAAGTAAACTAAAATAAACAATATTCAAACTCAATATAATATAAATTTCTAAACAAACATCTAAACAAACCCTCACTAGACAATATGATACACTTAGATTGCATTCAAACACTAGACATAAAAATCACTTGATAATATGGTTGTAATAATAACACATGGAATCTTGGAATCATTAAGCCCTAATTCATAATAGGTTGATAGCCTTTAGCAATCCACAAGTTTTACTAAATTCAATTTAAATGCACATTGTTATCATTGAAAATCTACCCATTGGATAAATCGCAACACTGTAGAAATATGATAGCACTACACTCAATGAAAATCATCCTAATCTAAGCAAATATTAACCGAAACCGCATAATAAACAACTTAGAACACAATCACCTATAACATCCACTCGAGAAATGCTCTATAGATTAATCCTAGTTACAACTTCTATAATTGATGTCAATAACTATAGACATCGAATTAGAATCATATTAGCATAATACAAATTGTGCACGATGCATGCAATATGAATCCTCGTTAGTTGTAATATGTAAAAATAACGTGTTAAATCCGTGATTGTCATGTATGAATATATTTAAAGCATTATGTTCATTATTCCTAAAATAAAACTATCTAGCAATCTAAAATATATTACACGTCTAGGGTTTGTTTAGCTTCACTAACTACTAATTCATGATGGAAGTAAGCAATGAAAATATGAAATTCAAAGACATAATGAATAAATACCTGATAATTAAACAAACAAAGCTCCAGTGTAGCGTCAAACATTGACTAGATAAAGCTAAACTCCATTCAAAACAAAATAAAAGAAAAGAGAAATTTATTGGTGGAGAGTGGAGAAGATAGAGAGAGTCACCAATTAAAAATTTAAGTTCTATTTATATGAAACCCTTTTATTTGGCCTGTGGAAGAGAGAGAAAGGGAAATCATAGGTTATTTAGTGTCTCATTTGTCTAAGAAGATCTGATGGTTGTGGTGAGCTTTGTTGTTAGGTCTAGGAGATGTGCCAGCGTCTGATTAAGTGTTTATGATGTCTTCGCTGATGTGGCGAGCTCTTATTGGTGGAGAATGCTTTGAAGACGTGGTTGGACGAACAAGAGAGTGACACATGGCTTTTTTCCTGGTGAGCAAGAGGCGTATAGAGAAAAGTGCGAAAATGTGGGAGATAGTGTTATTGTGCATTTTCAGGAAGGTCGCAGCTGCTGAAGTGAGGAAAGAACTCGTGGGAGAATCGGTGAAATATTAGGAGTGTGTGCAAGTATGGATCTCGAGTTGAATCAAGGACTGTGGTGTGAAGATAAATCGCCTCAAGGATTTGACGAGGACGTAGGAGATGGTGAAGCTTATATCCTTAGGAAAATTAAGACTTTCACTTCTCAAATGATCGTTCTAATGTAAGAGTCTCGAGGCTTGAGTAACCGCTATTGGCACGTCGTAGCTCATGTGTCTCTGTAGTGTGGCACTTGGTTGCTACTCTCCTTCTCGATCAATAGTGTAATGTGTGTACCGAGGTAGATCTTATGGTTATTGAATCACACTGCAGGAATGACTTATACTTGGTCATTTTTTAGACTTCTGTCAACTAATGCTCCATTATACTTCTTCTAAACCACCAAAGTAACAATATTGACCAATGTGGGTCCCGCTATCTCAAAGTGAGTGCAAGCTAAGTTCTTCACTTTTAATCTCATTTTCTTCTATTTCTTCACTTTTCCTATTTAAATCTTGAAATCACAAAAACAACATAATACCAAGTGTAATATCTTTATTTTCTTTTAAAATTGACCAAATTACACTATAATAATTGTCTAATTTTGGACTTGTTGGGGAATACACACGCGAGCCAGGCCAGTACATACAGGGTATCAAGCCTATTGTAAAAAGGAAATTCGCATACAAAGTCATGTTATGGCGGCACCATGCATTTACACAAGGGTCATGGATCACTTGCCAATAGGGCCGGGAAATAAAAATATAAAGTTTTGAAGTTCTAGTTTGTTTAAAATTGTTAAATAGAGTTTCTAATTATATTTTAAGGAGTTTTAAGAGTATAAATAGGTATCAGAATGTGGTAAGCACAAATGTTATAACATTTTATGAGCCCCACTATAGATTAGCATATATTTGAGTATTGAGAAGAGTTTTGAATGAGAAGACATTGAAGACTCCTATTTTACAATTCAATCTTTGTTTCATTGATTCAATTAAAAGTAATATTTAGTTTAATCTATGATTTCGATGATGTTTATGAATTGTATTATGTTAATTTCAATGATGAATGCATAGTTTATTCATCTTAGGGATTGATGGATCCTATGGTATAAATACTATGTTAAAGGAAGTATGAATGAGTTATAATGCTAAAAAGTGCAATGGTCAGAATTTGTATTGATTATATGCTTAATGCTATGAACATCTTGATCACATTTTTGTTGAATAGAGGTTTTGCGATTTACCATGGCCTATGGAGATTTTGAGCCGGATTTTAACAATACAATCGTAAAATATATAACATTGATTGATAGTTATTGATTAAGGAGACAGATAGTAAACTTAAGTGGTTATGAGTCTAAAGATTTGGAATTTAATGCTATATGAGACTTACATTATTCACATCGATATGTGGAGTTCTAGTTGAAACATTATGATCTTTTTCACCACGATAGTGGATTAAAGTGAATTTTAAAGAAATCTGTTTATTCTAATTAAGCATTTCACACACATAATGTAGATGAAGGAAATATGAAAGGAAAGCATAGTAATTCATTATCTAAGTGAAGTTATGGACTAAGAGTCTTCTTAATATAAGAACACAAGTTAATGTACATTGTTTTTTAAAATAGAGTAGTTTACTTTAAAACCAAAACAAAAGAGACCTTCTTAATAATAGAGTGAATTTAACTAAGTGAACTGTGTCCAAATAAATCTTTCCCAAATGACAATATCCATAATTAGTGTTTGTGGATCACATTATTATGACAACTGAACCATTATACTTGCAGTTGCGATCAATGTGTAATCGATTCAATTTACTGAGAGCATCAAAGACATTCATCAGAGGAGGTAATTTTGCTTTTGAAGCACATGGCCTTTGTTGGAAATCGGTCATGACGAGAAAGCTATAAAAACGTCATAATCTGGTAATGTCTTCCCTTTTCCAAAGTGACTTTCATCCAATATTACCTTGTTAAATATCTTCATTATAGACATGATCGTAAGCTTTCTTTAAAGAGAAATTCTCATTCTTGTTGTACATCCAGGAAACTCGGTCCTTACATATGTTGCTATTTAAGGAAGGTATTGAAAGGACCCTTTACGTTAAGCTAGCAATTACTGTAAATCGAATCCTAACTAACCCGAGTTAGGCTCGTGGTTAAATTTGGTGTACCTCGATTACAGTGTGCGTGGGTTTGTATGATGTTTGGTGTTTATGTGGTATGTTTTGTAAATTTATAAGTTATTGAAAATATATAATCCTATAATTAAAGAATATAGTTAATTAATAAATTGCAGATACACTAAGTGTGACAAGGGGGTCGTGAAATGAATGTGCACACTAGATAATATTTGTAGGCGTGTCTAGTGAATTTATTGGAGATAAAATACAAAAGATATGTATATATTTAATTGATATATAAATATATATATAAAAAAAACTATAAGTGTGATTTGATTAATATGAATCATTGGATCACCTCGAGATAAGCGAAAGTGAAAGATTGTGTTAACATGTGTCACTTTATGTTGTTTAACTTTAACACAATATCCATTTGATTAGCCTTAAGGTAGCTCAATGCGTATCTTGAGATAATCTATTTATATAAATCAAATCAACTCATACTTATCATTGTTTGATCGATGAATAGAGTATCATTAGTGAAGAGGGTGGATTCAAGAAAGACATTCGAGTGATTCGAAGTAATCACGCAGGGATTCAACCACTAGTGATTTCGAGATCATCACATTTCGTAAGTCAAGTATGGTTTTGAGTTCGATTTGTCAATTAATGATAAATTCTTTGTTAATTATGGTTGTAGAAGATTCGAAATGGTATAAGACCTTATTAGAGGCATTTTGTGGTTATAGGGAAGTCTTGGATACTGATATGAAGAGTTGGTTATCGAAGAGGTGTTGCTACCTTATTCTTTATTGGAACGCTCAATGATTGAGCATGGTCCATATAGTAGGGAAGCACACTCCCATTAAGAACTGTGAAGAACCCAATTGTTGAAACGTGCCTCGCCATATAAGGGAGTGCACTATAACATCTAAAAGATAGCATTTATGCAAAGTTTTAAATGGAAAACTTATAAGGGCTTAGGGACAGTTTAGGGGTTCTAAGTGTAAGGTATTGGACATGTAATAACCTCAAATGGGTCGTAATAGGGTCTTAAATGTCGGGAAAGGTTGAGTGACCTAGAAAGTTAAGAAATTGAAAATGAAACCTAATCGAGGTAAATACAAATTCGCTTGCATAGATATCGTAGTATATTGAGTTCATATAATTTATGGACTTGAATTAGGGCTATGTACACTTTGATATGTTTTAATAAAATGGAAAAAGGTGTATGAGATAATCGATGAAAGTAAACCCTGGAAGTGAGGATAAGTTGTATAGGATATGGGTTTAGTTCCCATTCTATATGTTAAATCATGTTCAAGTTAAATCATGTTCAGCCAAATAGTCTGCGTAGATTACACATTCACTAGAGGGTTTAAGATAGAAACATTGAACATTAATGGATTAGCTAGAAGGTGTGTCGTCTAATGTCTTAGTCTTGCAATCGCATTAATAGAATCGGTAGGTATTCGAGTCTTACAAATGAAATGGTAATCATAGTGTAATAACCATTGACTATATGAATTGCGTTCATTTATTTACTAGATTATATGATTTCCATGATCTTGTTAGCTATGTTTTTCTCATATTTTTATTGCATATGACTCTTGATTATTATATGGAATGTTGATAGTATGTGAATCCTTACTTACTGAGCAAGTTGGAGCATTCACCACAAATTAAGATTTCAGGTTCTCAGCCAAGTACTTCAACTAAAGGGAATAGAAGGCCAAGGAGTTTTTACTAACTTCTCTATGATGTAATAAGCGTTCCTATATATATATATATACTATTTGAAATACATTGTTGTAATATAATAGGGTGGGAGGTTTTGTAATTATGTTTTGGTTTTAATGAACTCCGAATGTATATCATTTATATTATCAAAAAACAATTTTAAATTTTTTTTGCATATACTTAGAGTTTTATTTTAATACCGGTACACATTTTGAGTTTATCAGATATGAAAATAGAAGGTGATGGCTCTACTTAAGTCTTGTTGTTGTATCGGACTCAATTAGGGTCTTAGGTTATATATTACCCCAATCAAGATAGGGGTGCGACAGCTTGGTATAAGAGCTTAGGCTTATTGGCTCACAACAGCTTTGATATCAAAGACAATTTGAAATTTTAACCTTATTACTTGGAGACAAGTGATAACTCAGATACACTTTTCTATCAAAGTTTGTAATCAAGGTTTTTCTTGGATTTAAAATAAGGAATAGCTATGATATGGTTAGGTATTAACTCTGATACACCTTAGTACCAGAACCTATGTTTGCTAACCTTGAGATTTATCTCATGTTATAAATAATCTTAAGATGTGATAAATGATTTTATCGTGGTTTGGGGGAAAATGAAACGATTATTATACGTTATTTGTTGCATTTATTAGAATCTATGGTATAAATATGATTTCCCTGTCTTCTCTTAATGTTATTGTAATGGTCTTATCTCTCCTTTAATTTTAGAATCTAATGGCTTATCAAGGAAAGGGTTTGCAAGGGCCTAGACCTTAGGGTAGCCAAAAAGTGTAGATAAGTGGAAGTCTAAAATTAAGTAGAAAAAATGAAAGTTCATGGAATCTCATGCAAATCTAATGGAAATGTTGATGTCTCTGATAAGACCACCTGTTTAGCAACCCGATGAACAGCCTGCAACATTTCTTGAGGTTAATAGAGCTGTAGGAGGAGGTGAGACTATAGAAGTTCCCTCAAAAGCGGTGATAGCATAAGTTCAAGTACTGGAGACATCTAACGTATTACTACTAGACTCAGAGAAGGCTACATTTCTTAGAACAAGTAAATAGTTCATAAAATACGGCATTATGAGCTTTAATGGCACTATCGATGATGGAGCAGCTGAGACCTGGATACTTGTGATGGAGTAACAATTTGGTGTTGTTGATTTAGAGGATAAGTGTAAGGTTCAACTAGTCAAATATTTGTTGATTGAATTTACTCGTACGTGGTGGAATTCCTTTTAGAATGAGGGAAAGAATGTCATTACTTGGCCATAGGTTAGGACCATGTTCTACCAACTCTATTTCTCAAAGTCGGTCAGGAACAGAAAAAAAAGATTGAATTCATAAAATTGAGATAAGGAAATATGTTTCTAAAAGAATACGAGCAGAGGTTCACAAAGTTAAACGAGTTCGCTCTGGAGATGGTGAAATTGGAGGAGAGCAAAATAGAAATGTTTCTCAATGGCCTGAACTATGAGATACCTATTATAGTTTCATATCATCCTCGCCTTAGCTAGAGATTTATCTTTGAAAGTGAGATGAAGGTTGAAGCAATTGTATTAGCAAAACCCTCCGAAGCAGTACCTATTCCACCATTAGTACCACAGTTTATTGGGGGCAAAAGAACCCATAAGTTTGCTTATTTTTGTCCAGTGAAAATATAGAGGAGTGCAGCCAGAGTCGCTTCACGATAGGTTAGTATTTATAGGTTTTTATTAGTCTATTTTAATGCATTTAATATAGAAAGTTCTAAAATATATATTTAATTAAATTTATTAGTCATTTTCATGTAAAACGGAGTCCGCGGTTGTATGCGCGATGAAAAAATAAGCAAAATAGTGTATTTATAAATAGTGGAACAGTTGCCAGAAGATATGCCTCGAGAAACGCACTACACAGCTGATTTGGTGGTGAAGAATGACCAAGTGATGCATAAAAGTGACACTAGTAACTCATTCATCTTTAGCATGTATTGGTTCTTCCTTAGAATATGTACTTGCACGCTCTCCCATATCTTTGCACGATGTGTGCGAGCTTCTCACTTCACCACCGCCCACCACTTGTCAGCTCTCTATTTGTCCATGCATCGCCACGTCACCAACTCAACTAGCAGCACTTGCTAGCAACAGCAGCCTTAGGGTTTCCTCGAGATGCGTTTCGTGTTTTCTCCCATTTCTTCACTGGAGTTTTTGCTTGATTAGTACATTTAGGGAAAAAATTTATCAACCTAACACACCCACCACAGTATTTTCAAAACTAACACACTTTTAGCCACGTCACTGCCACCTAACTGACACGTCACGTTTAAATTTTTTTTTTTTATATGGAGAGAAGTCATGACCCGAAGTCACGATTTCCACTGAACATAACAGAGACAGATCCAGATCTGTTTCTCACTTTCGTTCCTTCCTTCAACTCCCCCTTCCTTCCTTCAACTCCCCCAACGATTCCTTCCTTCAACTCCCCCAACGAACAGCTCCACTCTTCATTCCTTCAACTCCCAGGACTGAACGAACTCAACTCTTCGTTCAACTCCACCAGATTGGCTCCGATGGTGCAGATCTTCTCTCCATCTTCAACTTCAGATCCGAACCACAACCCACCCGAACTCAAGCTGTGTATACAACTCTGTAAGATCAACTTGTTTGGGGATTTTGTTTGTGTATGCTTCATGTGGTTAATGTACTGTTGGTTGTTAAATTTTTTATTTTTTTTTGTATCGGGGCTGTTTTTTTTTCTATTCGGTTTATTTTTTTATTTTTGCCAATTAGTTGATGTGAGTTCTATCAGGGATTTTTAGTTTTTTTTCCAATTACTTGATGTTAATTATATACACCTTGTAAAAATCAATACGTCAATTTTTTAATTAAATAGCTAGAAAGTTTAATTTTAATATAGTACAATGTTTTTTTCCAATTAGTGTGGATATATGTCATTGACCCATATTGAGATGTAAAACTTGTGGGGAACCCAAAGGGGGAGTAGAAATTGTTTGATTTGGGGTTTAGGGGGGTATGGTATTAATCAAGCAAAAAATCCCATATACATGTCAATACTTTAGTAGAAAAAATTGGAAGAACATTAGGCGTGCGCTTAAGAGATGAGACATTGGTGGTGGTCACTTTCTAAGGTTGCTTTAGCGGCTGTTATATTCTAAGCTAGCTAGGGAAGTTGTTTATAATATATAATAATGTGTTGGTAGTGGCTGCAACATCACCTACTTTAATTTGATAAATATTTCATTAAGACTTTAATTCTATTCATTTTTTATTTTTATTTTTATTTTTATTTGCTTTTATATATTTGTCTATCTTTTTGAGTTAGATATAAAGACTGTGTTGCCCTTATAAGTACAAAACCCATGATTGTATTTTCTACTTTCTCGTTGTTCGTGGCCTCACTTTTCATTTTAATTATGGGATTCTGGTGCATTGTATTTTGCCTATAAGAAAAGGTCCATTTTATGTTCACATCTAGCCAGTTATAGTACGAGAGTTCTCAAAGTTATTTGTAATAAAGAATGTCTCATGACATTCTTCATCTTAGTTCTTAGCATATAATAGTTTCTTTGTTGTAGAATAATGTACTTAATTAAAAAACAATAAATTAAAGGGGTTTCGCTAAAATAAATAAAAAGATTGGATGGTGTACGTATATATTACTCTCCCATCTCTCTTAATCAGATGTCATGGTTTTGAGTTATATAAATGAAACACTTGAAAATTTTTAACTAAAGGTTGTCAGTAAAGGTATTATATAACTATATATATATATATGCTAGATCAAGATTGTGGATTAGTGATTAATAATAGATAGTAAAAGACTGTTGTCATGCATGTCGTAACTTTAGATTGTGTACTTGTTTGTACTACAAAATTAAATCAAATAAGGTATTTTTGATATAAAAATAAATCAAATTAAAAAATTAATTGGGTAGCTCACTAATTTTGTATGAGATTTAAGAGAAATAGCCTAAGAGGTCATAGGTTTGAATCCAAGTAAAAGCGGTAAACCAAATTCACTAGGTTTTTTTTTTTTAAATAATTGCAGATGCTCAAATCTTTTCTGAACCCTCCCTACTTACATTCGAATAATCTCAAGAGAATCAACCAACCAAACCAACATATTAATTTGTAAATGAGGCATGGTTTGATCACTAGGCTATTTAGTTACCATATATATACATATATATATTAATAAATTTACCACACCACCAATTCTATTAGGCTGCATAAGCAATATTTTTTTGAAAGAAAAGTGATTTCATTTATAATTAATTAAGGTCATATTTATTTGAATTCTTTCTATAATGATTAATTTTATATGAGTGATTGGATGATTGCGAGATTTATAGTGCATAGTCGTAACTTTAATTAGAAGGTCTTTATCATCACTTCTATTGAGTAACAATTATATTCTACATATATAGATTCAAGAATGGTTGATCGAAGAGTATCGTTGTTGTGTTATGTGAATGGAGACATGGTTGATGGACCATCAGGGATTTCGTACACGAAACCGCCCATTCGACATCTTAGATCGAAGATGGGTTTAGGGTACGATGAACTTGTGCGTTGTACATGTAATTCATTGCAGATAGACAATGAATTATAGAGAGTAACCATGACATATCGATATCCAGCGTACATTGGAAGTGGATCGGCCAACTACGTCCCTTTGCGAATAGATGATGAGTCGAGTCTCAAAGATGCTTGGGAGATTGTGGCAGAACTACCACCACCAAGTTGCATGGAGCTTTATATCAATTTAGTTTCGAGGCAACCGTACAATAGTTCTAATTGTAATGTAGTGTTAGATTCTGGAGTTGGAGCTAGCACTCAACCAATTTATGAACATAGTCATTGTGCATCGCCTTTGCTGACCGCAAATCCCGAAATGGACGAGGATCCTCGTTCCTGTGATGATTTTAATACTAGTGAAGATGATGACTATTGCGACAGTGACGGGGATACTAGTGAAGAAAGTAGCGATTATGATGCCGACGATGAAGGGGATGATGGTCATCATTATGATGAGGGCATGATTCGATATACGTTAAATCGAGTCATAGCCGATGATGGCTCATTATCTTGTCCTCCAATTTCGAATGAAATTGGGAACGATGATTTTTTCGATGAAGAGGCTACTGGAATTGATGGTGCGCATGTGGGTGTAGGTGAATTTGTCGTTCCTTCATCTGTATTTATGGAATTGAGTAGTGAGGCAATGCAACCCATCCATGAGAATGTAATGATCCCTTCTAGGTCTTTATGGAATGAGGCATCAGAATTTGAGAAAGGCATGCGGTTCATGTGTAAAGTAGATATCCAGCATGTCGTGAAATTGTATAGCATCAAAGGACACAGGCAATTTGCGGTGACTCATTCTACACCTAATGTATGGATTGTTCGTTGTAAGAAATATTTAGATGGATGTACTTGGAGGTTGCGGTGTTCGCGAAGAAAATCGCATGGAATGTTTGCGACATCATGTGACTGATAGGGATGGTATATGTGTCATTTCTGATCGACACCCAGGTATATTGTTGGCAATGAACAATCCTCGAAATGGATGGACCCATGAAAGAGCTCAACACAGATTTTGTCTCCGTCACATATGCAGTAATTTCAACATGAGATTCGGGAGCAAAGAATTAAAGGATATGGTGTACTTAGCGGGTGCACAACATCAACTACGAAAATTTAAGGCATCCATGAAAGAACTCCATCAAATGAATCCCGAATGTATTGCGTGGTTTGCTGACCTCGATCGAGCACATGGACAAACGCATACGACAATGGCTATCCTTACGGATGGATGACTACAAATCTCACGGATATTACGTTCGATATTGTTACTTAATGTGTTTCATTTATTACGTTTACAAGCTAATACATATATGGATTTTTTTTGCACAAATGTAGAATGCTTTAACGGGTCCTTAAAGGCGCGCGATTTTACCCCATCACCGCTTTAGTGCAGCTTACATTTTACCGTGTCATGGCGTACTTTAACAAAAGACGCGACGAAATTGGTGCAGCCCTAGGAAGGGGCGAGATGTACACAACGGACGCAATGAATAAGTTGTCACAATGGGGAAAGGTGGCTGGAGGGCATAATGTGACATTAGTAAATCGTGAGAATGGTACATTTAAAGTCATCACTGCACCACGTGGCTATCATTTGAGAAAAGGGTGTAACAAGCAATTCGTGAAATTGGAGGCCAGTAGATGCACTTGTATGAAGTGGCAGTGTTTTGGCATTCCATGTTCCCATGTTCAAGCAGTTTGCGCTAGTGTTGCCATAGATCACTGTCAGTACATCGAGTCATACTACAGATTGTCTGTGTACAGTCAATGTTATGCTGCGAATTTCCAACCCATTCCTCACGCAGATTATTGTCCTAACGCCAAAGTTCCACACACGTTGCTGCCCGATCCATATCGGAAGTGAGTCAAAAAAGGTCATCCTCAAACAAGCCGTTTGCGCACTGAGATGGATTGGAGAGGCAATTAGAAACAGCCACGACATATGCAGCGAGAGAAGGAATGGAGAGAAACCCCAACAACCGCTGCGATGTAGTAAGTGTAATCAGGATGGACACAATAGACGCACTTGCAGTCATCGTCAGCAAGGACAACCGTCTAATGCTTCATAGTGAAAAAACTATTTCAAGTCTTATGTTTCGAACTCACCTATATTTTCCTAGTATTTGATCACTTTCTTACGAGTTGGTGGTACATGCTCTTACTTTCAATTTGAAGAGTGACTTATTTTCTTCTTCTTTGTCATTTTTTTATTAGTTAGAGGCTAATATATAAAAGCCATATCTTCTTCTTCTTTATTTTCCTCACACTATTTCTTTAACTACTTTGAGGTTCTTTAATGGTGGCGTCATTCTTTACCATTGTTTCTTCATTGGTTTATGGAACTAATGACTACATTGCTAATGATTTGGGGTTCAAGCGCGATATGGATCCTGGCCCTATAGATGATTCGGTGTTGACTATGCAAGCTTTACATAGATCTACACGCGTTTGGAATGGACCGGTAGTACTTCTTTTCATCTATTTCTCTACTATAATAGCTGCGTAGCTACATTTTAACTAATTTCACTTAAATCACGTATCTCCATAGGAGCCTAGTATATTGACTATCAGGCGTAATTCAGCTGCACTTCATCGGTTGGTCCCACTGGATGAACGCATAGTTGGGCATCTTCAGGAAGCTGGCTTTTATGGAACTACGCGAGTAGGCTTCATATCAATTGATTGGCATCTCATAACTGCCCTTGTAGAGATGTGGAGGCCAGAAACTCACACGTTTCATTTCCCCGTCGGCGAGATGACTATAACCCTCCAAGATGTACAAATCATCTTGGGGTTGCCTGTCGATGGATTATCAATTACTGGCCGTGTCGAGCAAGATTACGATGCCTTATGCTTGACACAATTGGGATTCCCATTCCTAGAAAATAACAGAACTGGAGGGCGGATTCAAATTCGCCAACTTTCAAGGTGGTTTCCAAACCTCCGGAACAATGCTAATGATGTGGAAGTGCAACCCTATGCGAGAGCATACATCCTACAACTTCTAGGAGGAACTTTATTTGCAGACAAGTCGAACAACCTCGTTCACATCACATGTTTGCAATTTTTGGAGGATTTCGAGGCGGCAGGACAGTACAGTTGGGGTAGTGCAACTCTGGCTCACCCATACAGACAATTATGTCTTGCAGCCGACATTGATGGAGCAGAGATTGCAGGTCCGGTCATCTTATTGCAATTATGGGCATGGGATAGGTTGTCGTTTCTTGCACCAATAATGGGAAACGTTCTTCGAGATGACATCTTTCAAAATGAAGAATTATTTCCACCTCCTCGTAGTGCTTATGTAGACATCATGGAAAATGCGTATTTTATTCATTTCAAGTTGTTTTTATTGACTATAGGTAATATGGGAACCGTATCCTGAGACAGTGATAATGGCCCTACCTGCGTACTGTAGCAGTGGTCGTGCTATTTGGCGAACGAGGGAACCTTTGATTTTCTTCTGTGTAGTCAAAATGTATAATCCCGATAGAGTCATGCTTCAATTTGGTTTCAGACAAATGATACCACCTCTACAGAGCACAAGCATGCAACTACATAAGATTGACTTGAGAGGGAAGACCGATAAGGATTGGAGCACAGAACATAGTGCTTGTGTCTGCATGTGGAACGAACGTGCCTCTAATATCACAACTGATGAAGTCTTAGAGGTGCCAATGGACTCTTACAACCCGTATATGCTTGGTATCGTCGCATTACACGACGATTCATGTCTCCCCGTGGAGCTACTACTGAGGCCTTGGTAAGTACAATTTCATTTTTTTCGGTCATGAAGCCTTGCCGAATAGTTGTTTACCTTGCACTTTCGCGTAAAACTTCATCAATATTTCATATGTAGGCACATGGAATTACTTCAATTCATCAATCGACACTGGGTGATGATGTATCTATTGCACGTATTAGAGATGTAGCTGCATCGACTTTGACTGTAGTACACTCAGATTATCGAATGCACAATATGCCAAGTTCATTTCAAGCTTCTCATCATTCTTCCCATGCTGATACACCTTCGAGGCATGACACTCCATTGTATACTCCATCAGTGCTTTTCAACGAGTTTGGGACTCCACATACTCCTTCAGTTCCTCCTAACATGACATTCGAGGCTATGGAAGCCTTTTCATTTGACAGGGCACCTACATCTTCTCGCCATTTTCATGCAAGTCCAATAATGATGAATTTATCTGGGAGTACAAGTACTCATGATGGCGGAATGCGTGACAACGATGATATTCAAAGAGAAGATGCTCAAAATTCGGCTGATGTGGGTCATTCGGATATTCCATTAGCTTTAAACCGTAATGTCCGAGTCGTCAAGAGAACACGGTGTGGGACTAGAAGTCATTATTTGAGGTCAGACTAGGACTTTTTCTAAACTGTTATAAGACATTTTCTCCTTATTCATTTTTGCTTTGTAGTTGATCACCTACCAATTTTTGTAGGTGGGATGTTATGTCTTCAAATCAGTTAGTATAAATTTATATTATTGGTTTTTATTCAAGGTTACATTACAAATTAATTACAACTCATAGCAGCTTCTACTTTCGCGATGGTTCTTGCTATTGTTGCTCTTTGGGGATGGATCGTTGTTTCTCTTTTGATTGCTTCCCTTATAATGTTTTACAGATGTAGCAGGTAATTCATTTATTACCCCCCTTTCTCATTTTATTTTTATCCAATTATCTTTTGCTTTTGTCTTTTGGAGATTTTTAAATTAAGGACTGACTTTACTTATCATGCAACTGCCTAGTCATTCTTTGGTGGAATTCATACTTTTCATTGAGAGGGTACATCCGTTGCTCTAATTGATGGCTTTATTTTAATGCTATATTTAAAAGTGCAAATTCGTTGCAAAATTGCTTAATTTCATTGTTAATCCTGGTTTAAATGTTGGAATTTGTCTAATTTGCTTCAAATATAAAGATTTTTTTTTTTCGGGAATCTTGACCAAGGTCTCCCAACTTTTTGGAGCCAACTCTATCAATTTCATTTGTTTCTTTGTATGTATGAGAGGGTAAATCATTCTTCTATGGTTTTTTCAAATAATGAAGAAAAAAATCATTCAACTTCAGCCTGAAGATCATCATACTTTGGAATATATACCAGTTTCTCTGAGGCAACGGATAAAAAACTGTATGATTTAGCTCGATATGCGTGGGTATTGATTTCCAAAGTATTCGCCCTGTTTGGAATTTTGGAGCACATAGGGTAGGTGATATGGAATTTTGGAGCACATAGGATTTTGGAGCAAATAAATTCGCTGCCAACATTAAAAAAAAATTCAGAAGGAAGTCGTGACTGCAAGTCACGGCTTCCATCTACTGAAAAACGTGACTCGAAGTCACGTTTTCCAGTGACCACACCAAACCCTTGAGGTGGCGCGTGATGTGGCGGTGACGTGGCCTAAAGTGTGTTAGTTTTGAAAATAGTTTGGTGGGTGTGTTGGATTGATCATTTTTACCCCTAAATGTACTAATCAAGGAACAAGGCCTTTCTTCACTATTTCTGTGCGATTCGTTCACCCTACCAGACGTTTCCATTTGTCATCTCCCAGTTTTTCCACTGCGTCACCAGTAGCAAATCCATCCTATAAGCTCGTGACACGTCAGTGATGACAACTTTCTCCTCCAATCAACACGTGCCAGAACTCTAAATTTCAAGTCTAAAATAGCCATAGACTCCTTGGCACATGAGTTATTTTACCAACCCCCTAAATTAGTTTATCTCACCTCCCAGGATCAATTTTGAGTTGTTTATTATATTAGGAACTTAGGAATAATTATTAAACACTGAATTTTATATTCTATCATCAAATTTTATTATTTTGAATATGCTAGAGGCTCTTGACACCATGTCTGGCTAATCAAATCTTGCCTAGGTCCGAGGGGAAGCAAGTCGGGATTCTTGATTTATGGCATAGCTTGTGAGATCTATTATTTTTATTATTTAATTTGATTTAATTTCTCCTATTTCATTGGTGTTGATTTTAAGGAATATGGTTTAGATTTAGGATATGTATGTGGCCAGTGCATGCTTTTAGGTGGACAATTTATAGTTATTTGGACTGATAGTATGGTGTAATTGTACTTTTGGACCAATAAAGTGACGAACACTCACCCGTTTGTCGTAAAACCCTTTCGGTTCTTGAGTGTGCAACAATTGAATCTAAGTTAAAACAAAAGCAGAAGCTAAAGTGGACACGATTCGATTATCCAAGACTAGTATTCCCACGGGTCCATATTATTGCAGTTAGTATGTTAAACCTGATTGGCGGATATCTAGGGTTATGCTTTAATCAAGGAAATAGTTAGTGGCGGACGTCCTTGCTATCGAGATTGGGGGAATGAGAAATTTCTGGCGGATATCAATTTTCTATAGCTAATCTAGGAGAACTTAATTTAATAACATTTTGGGAAGGCTTGAAAACCATGATGTGCCACTGATTCTAATTTGTGGAATTGTAGACCTAGGTACCCATTAATTGTTTTGAGAGTTATTTTCATTATTTTATTTATTTAGTTTATTTTAGTTTAATTAGTTATATTAATTTATTTTAGAACCCCCAATTTCCATTTTTATTGTTTTTAACCTTAGAAAGACTATCGATCTCTGTAGGATTGACCCTTTGCCAATATTTTACAAAATCGTTTGTTTAGGAACTTTATTTTACTAACCCATTCGGCGCACATCAATTTTTGGCGCCGTTACCGAGGATTGGTTTTCTTTCTTTGGTATTTTTATTTATTTATTTATTTTATGATTATTATTTTTTTTTATTAAATTGGAGAACCCCTAGGTTTTGCTAGGTTTGACTATGGATTATATTTTTTTAAGCTTAACCTAAGCATTTTTTTGGAATTATAATGTTTATAGGATTTTAGGTGTTTTGAGACTTGGTTTGGACATATCCAACTTAAGTTGCCGCATTAGTTGCGGGTCTTTGAGTAGATCCAAAACCCTAATCTTCATTCCATTATCTTGTTGATTTCACCCTTAGTTGACAAATTTCGGGCTCGCAAGATTTGGTAGGAATTATTTGAGTTAACTTCTATGTTTATTACTTCTTGCTCTTACTATGACTATTCTTTCATAGTTTCCTTACTCACCTAGACATGGTAGATTTCATGCATTCACTAGTTTATAGAGACTTTTGTTATGCATGCATTTTTATCATCTTCTTATTCTTTATCCATGTTCTTCTTCACCACTAATATTATTTTTCTTTTTGTTGCATGGATTCCTTGACTTGTTTTGAACCACAAGGAAAAGGTTCGGAATAATTTTAGGGGTACTTTACAATTTGTGGATTGAGTTTGGATGGATTCTTTGCGAAGGACCGCAAGTGAGATAGTTAAGTTTTTGGTATGCGGTTATCGGATGGTAATGGTGGTGTTCTATATCATTTCTTCCATTTTTCATTTCTTGTCCCTTCATATTTCTTTCTAATTTCATTAATAGCTTATACACTTTCATGCATGTATTTAGTATATTTTTTATTTTTTATTATTTAGAGTGACCCAAAATTTGTTTCATGCCTTTGGTTGTGGATGAGTACATTATGATTGTCTTTTTGACTTAAAACTTAGGGAAAACTAGGAGAAACACTCAATCGAGTTCTTAGCCCAACATTTTTTATGATTTCATGATTAAGGACTTTGTTGATGGTTAAATTTTGTGCTAGATAACAAAAATGAGTAGATAGTCAAACTTGTGCAAGTGGTAATATTTTAGACCATATTGGAGAATTTGCTTGATTATAGTGTAAGTGAGAAAGGCTAACAGGAGTTTTTTGTTAATATAGAGAGTCCCATAGGTGTCCATAGGAAAAGGAGCAGGGACACTTGTGGTGGGAAAAAATGAGAAAATTAATTCATTGGAAATGGAGCAGGGACTGTATTTGTTGAAAAAAAGAAGAAGAGTAACATAAAGAATAAAAAAGTTTAAATAAAGGCAAAAGTTGTGAAAACTCCTCAAATAAAAAGATTTAGCTTGAGTGCTTTCACTAAATTAAGTGAGATTTTAAACTTGCGTGTTTGAATGTATAAACCAAGAAAACTCATGAGTAGTTGAAGGCCTTTGTTTTGACTGAATCTATGTCTTCAAAGTGTGATGTTAATTGTGTTTGGGTTGCGAGTCTTGATATATCATAACTCCAAAATTTCTTAAGTGGCTTGTTAACTTTGCGACTATGTAAACCAAAGGAACTCCATGAATTTTGAGTCGGGTATAAGATTACCTAGGTCAGTGCATTACTTTATTATTAGTCTATTTTAGTTTGTGTTGTTATTTACACCTTTGCTTGGGATGTGTAAATTCTTAAGTTTGGGGGTATTTGATAAGTTGGTATTTATAGATTTTTCTTAGTCTATTTTAATGTTTTTAATATAAAAAGTTTCTAAGATATATATTTAATTATATTTATTGGTTGTTTTCAGGTAAAACGAAGTGCATAGTTGAATCCGAGAAAAAAGTACGCGAAATAGTGTATTTATATGCAGTGGAACAGTTACTAGAAGATATGCCTCTAGAAACGCATAGCACAGCTGATTTGGTGTTGAGGAATGACCAAGTGACGCAGAAAAGTGACACTCGTAAGTCACTTATCTTTAGCATGCATTGGTTCTTCCTCAGGATACGTACTTGCACCTTTCCCAAATCTTTGCATGATGTGTGCGATCTTATCACTTAACTAGTGCCCGCCATGTGTCAATTATCTATTCATCCATGCATTGCGACGTCACCAGCTTAACTGGCAGCCCTTTCTCACAACAGCGGCCTTAGGGATGGAATTTTTTCCAAAAGTACAATACATTTTACTTTAAAAGAGGTAAATAGGTGGGTTTTCTTTTTTTCCTAACACTAGTCAATAAAGCCTTTTGAGAAGGCGTTATTGCTGATGTGGAATTTTTTGGTTTTTTTTTTTTTTTTTTTTCAAAGAAAAGCCACGTGGATCCACGTGGCGTGCGACACAGGGATAGCGCCTTCGGAGAAGGCGCTATCGGGTATTGGTATGTCCACGTGGCGCCACGTGGACTGCCATAACCAATAGCGCCTTCTCGAAGGCGCTATTTATATGAATGTGTCTACGTGTGTCCACGTGGACACAGTTGGACAGATTTCTTGGGGTGCGCTGATAGCGCCTTCTCAAAAGGCGCTATCAGCGCACCAGTCTTCATCTTCCCGAGACGAAACCGATGCAGAGAATCTCTGCGTCGGTTTCGCTAGGGATGCAGGGGGAGGGGACAGGGGTAGGGGAGGGGTCACGGGATTACTAGTAATCCCGTGACCCCCACGATCATTGGAGCCCCCCTATATAAGGAGGGGACGGGGAGCTCGGTGGAGAGAATTCGCGGACGGAGGAGCTAGAACGAGGACGGAGGACAGAGCAGAGGACGTAGCAGCGGCGGAGGAAGGTCAACGCGAGCTGAGCAGGCCGGAGAGCGGACACGAGTGTAAGGGGAGCAGGGAGGTCCGCGGCAGAGGTGAGGCGAGAAGAACAGGCAGCTGCTGATCCATCACTGTTGCGCGGAGCGCAGGCAGGGGAGCGCGGGGAGCGCAGATCGGCGGCGGCGGTGCACCAGTCGTGTCATCGGAGGAGAAGGAGGAGGTCCAGTGAAGGAGGAGGAGGTATGTACGGGAGGAAATCATAAATTTTTGTTGTTAAAGTATGTGTTTTTAGTTTGTTTAGTTTAGCTTTGTGTAGTTTGGTTTATGTTTGGTTAATAAGTTTAGTTAGTTAGGTGAAGTTTGTTAGTTAATTAAGTTTGATTAAGTTACTTTGATTAAGTTAGTATAAGTTTGTGGAAGTGAGTTTAGGTAATTATGTTTGGTTTAATTTAATTAAGTTTGTTTAAGTAAGTTTAGGTAGTTTGGATTTGTGTACTTACTTAATTAAGTTTGTATAAGTAAGTTTGTTAAGTTTGTTACAAGTTTGTTTAAGTGAGTAAATGTAATTTACTTGTTATAAGTTCGTTTAAGTTTGTTAATAAGTTAATTACGTATGTTTAACTTAATTTCCTATGTTTGTTTAAGTTAGTTAAGGTAGTTTGTTTTTGTGTACTTACTTAATTAAGTTTGTATAAGTTAGTTTGTTAAGTTTGTTATAAGTTTGTTTAAGTGACTAAAGGTAACTTACATAAGTTCGGTTAAGTTTGTTAATAAGTTAATTACATATGTTTAACTTAATTTCCTATGTTTAAGTTAGGTTAGTCATTTATGAAGTTTGTTTAAGTTAGTTTACGTAATTATGTTTGTTTAAGTTAGTTTACTTAATTTAGTTTAGTTAAGTAGGTTTAGTTAATTACGTTTAGTTAATTAAGTTCGTTTGGCGTATTTTAGTTAATTAAATTCCTGAAATTTATTTCATAAATTTAGTAAACCATAACAATGTTGAATTGCGAATTAACACCTACCTGCATGCAAGCTAATAAGAAGCTAGAATTAGTATATGACTTGAAAGTAATAGAGAGGCGCCAGTGTAGTTACGGACAACCATATGCATATATGTTTCAATGCATGATTCCCCCCATGATGGCCCTACCGCCAATACACAAAACTGCACAAACATACCGTGATGCACTTTAGAGCACTTTCAATATTGAATCGCAATTACACCAAACACATGCATGCTAATAAGAAACTATAATTACTATATGATGTGAAAGTAATAGAGAGACGCCAATTTTAACAACGGCCAACCATATATGTTATATTTTAGTTAAGGTTAGTTAAAGCCCAAAAATTTATTAAAACTTATATATAGTATACTAAGCTCATTTTGGACTTTGAATTCGTTCAGATCCACGACTGTTTCATGAACAGATCTACAATTTTTGTTGGCCGATTTATTACACTCTTTGTGGTCTACAATAATGAAAATACAAGGTATTGTAGGAATATTACGTTGCGGCGGAAAACGAGAGGAAACAAGTAAGTTCATTAATTTAGTATTTTCATATTAATATATTTGGGTTATGGTTTGGGTTTGCATGATATATAGGGACATTCGTATTTTGTTTATGCACGACGGTTCATATGTTTATTTATTGAACATCATTACACAGAAAATGTCAGTGTGAAAGAATGAGTATGCTCTGTAGTTGCGCTATTATTGCGATCTTCTACATCAGAAATTTCGATTGCGCTATATAACGACATGATTGTTTATTGAACATTATTACACAGAAAATGTCAGTGTGAAAGAATGAGTATGCTCTGTAGTTAGTTCGAGTGAGCTACGCGCGGTTCATCGAGCCATTCTACAGGATGGATGTGTACGCATAATGCTACTCGTTCAAATTCAAGGGCATCCCAAATGAGAAGTATTGGCCGACTTTTGGGACGAAGATCCTACCCGACCCAAGATGCAGACGTGGCCGAGGGAGACCGAAGGGATCGCGAAAACCAACCGAGATGGATCTGCCTAATGTCCAAAGACCTTTGCGATGTGGGATATCTCATCGACAAGGACATAGAAGAACAACATGTCCAAATAGAGACCGTGACCGAGTCCCTACTAGGAGGAACTGGTGTGGTATTTGTCGTTTAGAGGGACACAACAAAAAAAATTGTCCAAGGAGACCTCAACCATCCAATGAGAACCTATAGTCGATTTTGTTTAATGCGTGAAACAATTTATGTTCGTACGTATGTTGTGTTTTTATGTGAAAATAAGTAAATACTTATCTGCGGGTTTCGTACAACACTCATTTGTTTTTTCTAACCTTCTATATAGTTGTACCGCAATGGATCCAGGTCCTTCAGATCCATCACTGTTGCAGCTCCAATCTACTCACAGATCGACGCGAACCTGGAGGGGCAAGGTAAGGCCAATTGACATCAATGCGTCATATTTACAGCAATAATGTATCAAAAACATACTTTAATACATTTTCAATGACAAGTTGTAAAAAACAATGCACGTACGTCGAAGACGTGGGGTCGTTGATCGAACGATGCAGTATCATTCTAGGATGATCCCATATCTTCATTCCAGCGGGTTCTATGGGATATCGCGGGTAGCATTTTTCAGCCTTGATTGGGCTTTGATTACTGCGTTTGTAGAGAGATGGTGCCCTGAGACGCATACATTTCACATGCATTGTGGGGAGTGCACAATTACACTCCAAGACGTGCAGGTGCAGCTTGGATTACCTATTAAAGGTATGCTGTGACGGAACGACATGACTTGAGACTATGTTGATGTCTGCGAGAGGCTACTTGGACGAACTCCTGGTGGAGATGACATCGTTGGTTGTAAACTTAAGGTCGATTGGCTTGAGCGTAACGTTCCAGCAATAGATGATGAAAGCGACGAGGAGTCGGTCCAACGTTACGTTCGATCGTACATACTACAACTCATCGATGGTTGTCTTTTCGCCGACAAGTCCATTCGATTCGTACATTTGATGTTTCTACCTTTGCAGGAGGATTTCATTGTAGCAGGCCAATATAGTTGGGGTAGTGCAAGTTTGGCATATTTGTACAGGGAATTGTGTCGCGGATCTCGCGCAGGGGCACATGAGGTTGCTGGCGCCTCCATTCTTGTACAACTATGGGCATGGGACAGATTTCCATTCATAGCACCGCGGCGTCTGCGTGTATCTAGAGCACAATAGTGAACGGTGGATGGCCAAAATATGCTTATGGACGTTCCACTCGGACACAGGTATTAAAGTCGATTTTTCATTACTTTGCAAATAATTCTTGTCCATCTTCATTTATCATAACTTATTGTTTCCTACACAGATGGCTCGATGCATTTTCGGTTTCACAAAATGCGACGCACGTCGTATCGGCATACCGTGATGCACTCGACTCTCAGAGGCATGAGGATGATGTGGTGTGGCAACCATATAATGAACTCATGGGGTCTCTTCCCGAGTACTGTACAAATGGTCAAGGCAGTTGGCTATCGACGTGTCCCCTTATTCGTTTCCACATTGTGGAGTGGCATCGACCAGAAAGGTCATGAGACAATTCGGCATGGTACAAGTAGTGCCACCTAATTGTGCTTACGACGCCCAACTGCACCGCATCGAATTGCGTGGACATCATCATGAAAATTGGGTAAATTTTCACGCAAGCTACATAAACATGTAGGAAAATCGTGGGGACACCATCGCGACGGCGGCATTGAATGAAGGCCATGACCATCAAGACTACATTACGTGGTATCGATCGGTCACTAGGCGATTCATAGGACACGACGGGGCGTTACGTGACTACTCGGTATTATTTTAACTCTTACTTTTTCTCGAACATTTAATATTTTATATTGCATGATTTGAGCTCTTATTTTGTTTATATCAGCGTAACTTGGTGCATCAACTTAGGCGTGTGTTTATTGAGGATGGGTACGAGCAAGGTCTTGCTGGCCTTGAGGAAGGGATTAAAATTTTGGACGAAGATGAAAGACAAAGGTCAAATCTTTCGCATGACGGAATTGACGTCCAACAAGACATAGATGAGGATAATGAACAAGAAGATGAAGAAGACGATTAGGGCGAATCAAACATAGAGGTGAGAAGAAGACGAACACGACCAAAGACTGTGCGGGAACGCACCAGACGTCCTCGTCTGCCACGTCCATTTACTCAGACTGAGATTGCTGCAGAGGGTAGTAGACCTTCTCCTCCAGCACGTTTATCTCGTTCGAGAGTGAGTAGAAGAGAGAATGTTGGCGAGAGTAGTCATTCTTCTCATGGGTACATTCCTGCATCTTCCACACCCCAACCAGAACCTCAAATGTTTGTACCCAGGCCGCCGAGCGTGAATCTTCCTCCTTACCATTTTGATCCTTACGCACCTGGGCCTTCGTCTTTACATGTGGACCATGGAATGCCTCATCATCAAACATATCCATCACTGCCTCCATACATGCATAGTCCATATACTCCTACTCCGTATAATTACAATATGGCGTATAGTGGAGACCCTTCGTTCATGAACTTGTTGACCACGCCGCAGCCTCATGTTCCATTCCCCCAACCCCATGCAGGAAGCCAGTATTTCGAGATGGTTCCACCTCCTATTTTTGGTAGCATGAGTAGCAGAGGTGAGTCGAGTCAAGAACCAGAGGAAACGCAACAATCTACTCGACGTGATTCATCGCAAGACCGGCTACCTCAACAAGCTCAACCGGATGTACAAACACATCGTCCAACTAGACAAAGAGTACGTCCGATTTGCTTCACCGAGGAACAACGTCAACGGAACCGCCGTAATAGACCTGCATGATGAGCTTACTTGATGTCATGGTGATTTGTAAATACCTTATATTTCGGGTTCACGAAGTACGTGTATTCAACCTTCTCATCGAATTAACTTATTTCTCATGTTTTCCATATTATTATAATGTCATAGATTTGTTTACTCTTCAATAGTTAGTTTAGTTTGTTAAGGTTAGTTTAGGTTATATGTATAATTTAACTTAAGTGGTTAGCTTAGTTAGTTAGGTGTCGGTGGTTAGGTTATATTAGTGTAGTTTGGTTAGGTTAATTAGGTTAGTTACTTAATGTAGTTTAGTTTAGGTGTTGAGGTTATGTTGGTTTAGTTTCATTTTGTGGTTAACGTGGATCATTTTTGGTTGTTTGTTTAGTTAGTTAAGTTAGTTATTTTACTTCACTAAGTATGTATTGTTTAGGTGGTTATGTCGGTTAAGGTGAGTTAAGGTTAGTTAGGTTACTTAATGTTAGTTAGTTTAGTTTGGTTTGTTCCATTTTGTTAGTATGTTTAGTTTGCAATTAAGCTAGTTCAGTTAGTTATTTTAGTTTACTTAGTTTGTATTGTTAGGTGGTTTGGTTAGTTAAGGTTAGTTAGTTTACTTTGGTTAAGGTTAATTATTTAGTTTAGTTTGTTTGGTTTGGTTAGTTAGTTAGGTTAGTTTAGTTGAGGTTTGTTAGTTACTTAGTTTAGTTTGGTTTTGTTAGGTTAGTTTTGGTTACTTAGTTTACTTTATTTTAGTTAGTTATTTACTTAGTTACTTTGTTAGTTAGTTAATTAGTTTAGTTAGTTAAGGTTACTTACTTTAGTTTGTTATTACCATTAGTTTGGTTATGTTAGTTAAGGTTAGTTAGTTTACTTTGGTTAAGGTTAGTTATTTAGTTTAGTTTGGTTTGGTTAGTTTAGTTTGTTTAGGTTAGTTTAGTTGAGGTTTGTTAGTTACTTAGTTTAGTTTAGTTTTGTTAGGTTACTTAAGGTTACTTAGTTTACTTTAGTTTAGTTATTTAGTTAGTTAGTTAGTTAGTTAGTTAGTTTAGTTTGGTTAGGTTAGTTAAGGTTAGTTTGATTAGTGTAGTTTGCTTACTTTAGGTTATTTAGTTAAGGTTACTTAAGGTTCGTTTAAGGTTAGTTAGTTAAGGTTAGTTAGTTTAGTTTGTTAGTAAGTTTAGTTTGGTTACGTTTGTTAATATTCGTTATTTTAGTTTTATGTGGTTACTTAGTTAGTTAGTTACTTAGCTAGTTAAGTTTAGTTAGTTACTTAGTTATTTACTTAATTCAAGTTAGTTAGTTATTTAGTTTTGTTTACTTTGGTTTGATTAGTTAAGGTTTGTTAGTTTAGTTTAGTTTAGTTTAGTTTACTTTAGTAAGTTAGTTAGTTACTTAGTTACTTATTAGGTTAATTGGTTAGGTTAGTTAATGTTAGTTAGTTTAGAAAAGAGAGTTGAAGGTTGAAACCAATGTATATATATGCCTATTCATAATTGGTTTCATTTTTATACAAATATAAACTCCTCATATGCATATTCAAATTTAGTTGTAACTGTCGATATCGCTCGACTACGACGACGACGGCTATCGGCGACGAATGGAGCGGCCGAGGACGACGCTGTCCAGCAGCTCGCGGTGACGGCCAGCGGCGGTGGCGGATAGTTTATTCAGTACAGTTGGTGACGTGGCAGTGACGGGGCGGTGACGTTGCATTGACATGGCGGTGGCGGACAGTTTGTTAAGCCCAGTTTAATTAAGTCCAATTGGTCTGCCACGTGGGCGCCTCGTCAGCGCCACCTCAACTCACATTTACCTGATAACGCCTTTTCAAAAGGCGTTATCAGTTAAATGTGGGTTGGAGGTGACGCAACGTCCACGTGGCTGCCACATGTACAGATAGCGCCTTTTGAAAAGGCGCTATCTGTACAAATCCAATCCACGTGGACGCCACGTCACGTCGAAGCAAATCATCTACACCCAATAACGCCTTCCCAAAGGGCGTTATTGGCTATTCCCGTAATAAAAAAAAAACCTCACTATTTTGTGAATAAAATTGTAAAAATACCCTAGTTTTCGAAAAATTCCCTTAGGGATGCGTTTCGTGTTTTCTCATATTTCTTCGCTGATTCTATGCAATTCGTTCACCCTACCAAACGCCTCTACGTATCGCCTCCTAGTTCATCCACAGCGTCACCAACAATAAATCCAGCCTATCAGCAAGCGACACATCAACGAGGATAGCTTTTTCCTCTGATTGGCTACTGACACGTGGCGGAAGTCCAAACTTTAAGCCCTAAACATCCATAGATGTTCCTCGACACATAAGTCATTCTACCAACCCCCAAATTAGTTTCTCTTACTTCTGAGAATAATTTAAAGTTGTTTATTATATTAGGAACTTAGGTATATATATTAAACATCGACTTTTATATTTTTTTCATCGAATTTTATTATTTTTGGGATGTTAGAGGCTCTTGACAACATGTCTGGCTAATCAAATCTTGCCTAGGTCAGAGGGGAAACAAGTTAAGATTCTTGATTCATGGCAAACCTTGTGAGAACTATGATTTTTACTATTTAACTTGATTTAATTTCTCCTATTTCATTGTTGTTCATTTTAAGAAATATGATTTAGATCTAGGGATGTATGTGGTCCAGTGCATGCTTTTAGGTAGGCAATCTATAGTTATTTTGATCGATAGTATTCGTGTAATTTTATTTTTGGACCAATAAAGTAACGAACATTCACCAGTTTGCCACAAAACCATTTCGGTTCTTAAGTGTGCAACAATTGAATCTAGGTTAAATCAGAAGCGGACGCGATTCAGTTATCTAGGATTAGTATTCCCACAAATCCTTATTATTGCGGTTAGTGTGTTAAACTCGATTAGCGGATATCTAGGGTTATGCATTAATTAGGGAAGTAGTTAGTGGCGGACGTCCCACTATCTAGATTTGAGGAATGAGGAATTTCTTGTAGATGTTGATTTTCTATAGCTAATCTAGGAGAACTTAAATTAATAACTTTTTTGGGAATGATTGAACACCATGATGTGCCATTGATTCTCGATTTTGATTTGTGGAACTGTAGACCTAGGTACCCATTAATTATTTTGAGAGTTATTTTCATTATTTTATTTATTTAGTTAATTTTAGTTTAGTTAGTTAAGTTAATTTATTTAAGAACCCCCGATTTTCCATTTTTATTGTTTTTAACCTTATAAAGATTACCAATCTCTATAGAATCGACCCTTTGCCACTCTTCTACAAAATAGTTGGTTTAGGAACTTTATTTTATTGACAGGTTCGGCATGTGTCACTACACAAATAGGGTCTTCGGGTATGACATTTGTTAGTGCACTAGTTCCACTTATTTATCAGGTTTAAGTAGTCAAATCACCATTACCACTGCCTCAGTCTAGGGGTAAAGAAAAGGGCGGGACCCAGTCATCACATAAATTGAATGGATCTAGGCATTTTCCACATGCCATTGGGTTTTCAGAGATGGCTTTAATGAAATGTTATCTGTGTGGGCAAGTAGGGCATATTCAGAGAGATTGTTAAATGTTCGCAGCCATATCAGTAGGCGGTACCGTACATCCGGGATAATAGTAAACTAATGGAATGACTGAAGCAAATCTTAAGACTACGGGGAGGCTTGTAGAATGTATGTTTTTTGTTTTACAAGAGTTGAATATGTGTTAAAAAATCTTGGTTGACATATGCATGTCTTAATTAATGTTGGCTCTACAGTTTCGCTTATTGCGGGTGACATGGCTAAAAAGTTGAAATTAAGACTTTTTAGAGATAATACATTATTAATTTTGGATATACAGGTATGCGAGAAGGTTTATCCTAACCTAATCTAAGAGATATGTGTAGTCGAAATTGGGGAGTATGGGCTCTCTACCGATTAGAGCGCTATGGAGTTCTTGAAATATAATGCACTACTAAGGATGGATTGGTTAGCAACATACCATGACATATATTTCTCGAAGATTGATTTAAGGTCTGGTTATCATCAGTTCAAAGACGAGGATATCTCAAAGACAACTTTTAATACTAGGTACGGGCATTTTGAGTTTACATTGATGCCGTTAAGACTCGCTAATGCTCTACCAATGTTTATGGATTTGATGCATAAGGTGTTCAAACCTTATCTTAACCAATTCATCATCGTGTATATCGGTGATACTTTGATCCATTCAAAGACATAAGAGTAACATTCGCATCACTTCATAGTTAATCTACAGACTCAGAAAGATAATCGGTTTTACGCAAAGTTCAGTAAGTGCGCATTTTGGTATTTAGAGGTCAAGTTTCTTGGACATGTTATTAATGTCAAGGGCATATCGATTGATCCAATGAAGGTATAGGTAATCCAGGAGTGGGCTACTCCTACATATAGTATCAAAGATTCAAATTTTTTTTAGAGTTAGTGAGTTAGTATTGGCGATTTGTAAATGGTTTCTCCCGAATCTCTCTATCATTAACTCGACTAACAAAGAAAGATACTGAGTTTATTTGGCTTGATGAATGCAATGCTCCTTCAAGGAATTGAAAGGTAGTTTTACTATAATGCATATTCTTACATTACCATAATCAAGGAAAGAGTTTGTGATTTATACTGATGTTTCTTATTTAGGCTTGGGCTGTGTGCCGATGCCCGAATGCAGGGTTGTAGCTTACACTTTAAGGCAACTCAAGATTTATGAAAGAAATTACCAGTGCATGATCTTGAGCTAGCAACAGTTGTGTTTGCCTTGAAGATTTGGTGGCATTACTTGTACGACGAGAAATTTACAGTATTTTTCGATCATAAGAATCTGAGATACTTGTTTACTCATAGGGAATTAAAATTAGGTACCGTAAATGGCTTGAGCGTCTCAAGGACTATGAATCTAATCTAAAGTACCATTCAGGGAAAGTAAATGTGGTTGTTGATACCTAGAGTATGAGAAGAAAATGTAGAGATAATGTAACTACTATTAGAGCTTCTTAGTTTTGACTACTTGTGGAAGCTTCTTTGACGATGATTAGTAATTCTAGCTGGCACATCATCAACTGAGAGAGCTAGCTCTAAAGCTATTAATATATTCTTCTGTGTTTAGATTCAGGCTCAACTGGAGATTATTAAATGGATGGTTGAGTATCAAAAAGCTGATCAAGATTACTTAGTGCATAAAAGGTTAGTAGCTAGTGAGGATCATCCTGATTGGTCAATTTCTATTGATGGTGAGCTACATTTTAGGGATAGATTGTGGATTCTAGCCCATAATCAGTTGAGGCATGAGTTTGTATGAGAATTTCATAGATCTCTTTACTTTATTCATTAAGGTAACGCTAAGATGTTTTTGATATGAGGCATGTTTATTAGTGACTTAGGATGAAGAATAATATTTCTAAGTTGATAAAGAGATGTGAGATACATCAATAAAGTAAGTTTGAACACAAAGAACTTGGAGGGTTGTTGCCTTTTGTACTAATTCTTGAGTGGAAATGACATCATATATCGATGGACTTTGTTTTCAATTTACCTCTGAATCAGCATAAGCATCATGTAGTATGGGTTGTAGTTTCCAAGTTGACATAGTATACACATTTCTTACAAGTTTCCATGTGAGATCCTCTTGACCAATTATGTAAAGTGTACGTGCGTGAACTATTGAAATTCCATGGTGTTCCAGTATCGATTACTTTGGATAGAGATCTGAGATTCACGAACAGATTTTGTGGTGAATTGGAGAGGCAGCTGGGAACCACTCTCAGCCCTAGTACAACATAACATTTTCAAACTGATGGACAAACCGAGCTGTTGGTTTTGGTGCTAGAGAACATGCTTTGAGCTTGTGTCTTATAATTTGGTGGAAACGAGGGGAAATACATTCCCCTATGTGTGTTTTATTTTAATAAAAGCTATTAAGCAATCATTGTAATGAGGCCTTTTGAAGCTCTCTATGGTCAGACATACCATTCACCTACTTTTGGGGCAGAGGTTAGAGACACAATTTTATTGGAGTTGTAGTTTATTCAGGACTACGTAAAGTGAATTAAATATATTTTCTAATGGTTAAATACAACAAAGCTAAGACAGAAGAGATATGTTGATAAGCATAATAGATTTTTGTGTTTTAAAAGAATGATTATCTTTTATTGAAAGCCCCGCGTATAAAAGTGTTGCATAGATTTGGATTACAGGATAAACTAGCTCCAAGGTTGGAGTTACCTCCTCAACTAGCTAGAGTTCATAATGTCATCCACTTGTCTATGCTTCGTAAAATGGAGACTCAGTTCACTCCAACAATTTCTTGGAATGAATTTGTTCTTTTGGAAGACTTATCTTACAATGAGCAACTAATTCAATTTTTTTATTATAAGATTCAAAAGCTGAGAACAAAAGAGATTTCTTTGATTAAGCTAAAATGGATGTTTCATAGAGACGAGGAGATTTCTTTGGTTAAGGTAAGTTTTTGAAGGAGCAATTTCCTTTTCTCTTTGAGACTATGTGACTGTACATTTACTTTAATTTCAAGGATAAAACTTCATTAAATTGGGGAGACTATAACAACTCTTTAACTTAAGTTGGTGATTAGTGACAACTTGAAACCTAACTAAATTGAGTGAAGCTCGTAGTTGAGTTTGACATACCTCGATTAGCGTATCTATGGGTTTGTATGATGTTTGGGGTTGTGTGGTATGTTTAGTAAATTTATATGTTATTGGAAATATATAAGCATATAATTGCAGAATGAATAATCAATTAATAAATTACTGGTACACCAAGTGCGACAAAGGGTTCAAAAAATGAATGTGCACATCCGAGAATATGTGTAGGTATGTTAGGTGAATTTATTGGAGATAAAATACACAACATATATATAAATAAAACAGGATCATTAGATCACCTCGAGATGAGTGAAAATAAAAGATTGTGTTAAGATGTATGTCACTTTAACATAATATCCACTTGATCAATCTTGAGATAGCGTGATGTGTAACTCACAAAAAATTCATACATATAAATCAAAATGAACTCATATTTTGCACTGTCTCATTTATCGAGAGAGGGGAAGCAGCTGAGTGTTTTTTCAGTGAAGAGAATGGGTTTAGGTAAGAAATTCAAGTAATTCGAAGTAATCAAGTGAATATTAAACCCATTGGTGATTTTGAGGTTTGTTAGAATTCGAAGTCAAGTTTGGTTTTAAGTGCAAATTGTGAATTAATGATAAATTCTTAGTTAATTATTGTTGTGGTTTATTGGGAATTGCTTAAGACCTCATTATAGAACACCCTACACTCAGCTCTATTGGAAAGCTCGATGATGGAGCATGCTCCATGTAGTAGGGAAGCACGCTCCCATCAAGAATTGTGAAGAACCCATTTAGTTTAGCATGCCACATCAATAAAGGGAGCACACTTATTAATAGTTAATTAGACTTATGTATCGGACTAGTTTAATTGCATAATTTGTCTAAATATCCCTGAATGGGCACTAATTGATTGTATATATATATGCTTTCAGGTTTACAAGGCGTAAAAGAGACGAAGGAGTCATTTCATGAGGAAAGGAGCAGAAAAAACAAAAAAGCAAGGTTGACACCGTGGAGAAGAAAAGTGACGCCTTGGGAAATGAACACAACGCTAAGTCCACTGAGAGGAGAAAATACAAATGAAAAACTGGCAATGTGGTGGCACTGTCACTTTACTCTGGGGCATGGATTCACTTATAGATACAATAAGACAGGAAAACAAAAAGTCTTGGATTTCTATTTCATTTGAAATTGTTATTTAGGGTTTCTAATTGTACTTTTAGGAGTTTAAAGAGTATAAATAGGTATTAGAATGTGGCAAACATATAGATTAAGAGAGATTTGGAATGATTGTTATAGTTTCCATTAATTTTGAGTTAAAGAGAATTTATTTAAGTATTGAGAAGAACTTTTGAAGGAGATACATTCAAGGCTCCATTTGTGGTGATTCAGTGTTTTATAATTAAATTCAAGTTTATTTGATTTAATACTTGATTACAATGAATACCATGATTTGTGTTATTTTATGATGATGAGTGAGTAGTCTATTTATATTAAGGATCAATTGATCCCATGGTATGAATACTATGCAACATTATGAAATTGATTATATTGTTTTAGATGTGCAATTATTAAAATTTGTGTTTGATTTTAGGCGTAATGTTATAAACATCTTGATCACGTGTATGTTGATTATGGGCTATAGAAGTTACCATGGCCTTAGAGCTTTTAAGTTGTACATGAACAACGTGACTGTAAAATATATAACAACGATAGATAATTATTGATTGGAGAGACATGGATAATAAGTTTGATTATTTATGAGTATAAAGATTTTTTATTTAATGCTTTGTGATAGTTAAGTTATTCAGACCGATAGGTGGAGTTTTCATTTTTACATTAAGATATTTTCACCACGACAATAGGCTGAAGTGAATATTAAGGAAAACAGTTTATTCTAATTATGCATTGCGCACACATAAGAAGATGATGAAAGTTTGATATGGGAAGCATAATAATTCATTACCTAGGTGAAGTTGTGAACTATGAGTTTTCTCAATATAAGAATACAACTTGATTTACATTATTTTTGTAGAATAGATTAGTTTTTGTTTAAATTGAACAAAAAAGGCCTTTAAAAGATATTGTAAACTTCACTAAGTAACTATGTCCATATACACCTTCACCAAAAGAACAATATCTGTAATTAACTTTTGTTTATCACATTATTATTATAATTGAACCGTTATACTTGCAGCTAAGATCATGTTTTTAACACCGTTATCAGGAAAAGGTAGCTATAATTATTTTAGTTTAGTTTACAAAATTGATAAGAATTTTATTTTCAGCGATTTACTTCTAAGTTTAGAAAAAAAGCCTTAGTTTCTAGTTTGACAATCTACACTTGGTCTTTTGTGCTTTAGGTATTGCATGTATAATCAATGGTGATTAATCCATTGGATATGCAACAAGGGATAGAGAAGATGACTTATGAATAAACAAAAAGAATTAATTTTGAATGAAATGACTTCATTAATGTCAATTAAGAGATTCTTGCAAGGCACTAATAGAACATCATGAGAGGAATGGGAAAGAGATGGAGACTTGGAAGCAAACTCTTAAAAAACTGGATGATTAAAGAAACCATTCCATTAAGAATTTGGATAAACAAATTGGTAAGAAAGCAATTTCTACGAGTTTAAGGAAAGAATGACAATTTCCAAGTAACACAATCACAAATCCTACGGAGAATGTAAGTTCTATATAAGTGGTGACCAAGCCATAAATGGTGAATATGATAGCAATCTAGAGAGTTTGGGAAATTGAAAGTATAAAGACACCATAAATATAACTGAGAAATGAAGAACTTGAAGGGCTCAAGCAACCAAAGATCAACATAGTGAGAAGTAAAAATAAGGGGAAGAAATAATGGATGACTAAGCAACCTCATGAAGGAGTATCTATTAAATCATTCAAGGAAAATTTGATCAATGTAGAACCTAAGTTCAAGTTCATACTAAGACTCCAACTAATCAAAAAGGAAGATCCGAGAGAGATAAGCATCCCCATCAAAATTAATGAAACAATATTCAAGGATGTGCTATGTGATTTAGAGCATCTATTAACATGATTCCACTTCACTTCTTGTTAAAGGTGGATTTGAAAAAAAATTATCCATAAGGAACACAGTTGCAAGTGGTAGATGGTAATTTGGTACCAATGGTTGGGCGTATCTTGAACGTGCACTTTAAAGTGGGGAGATTCATATTCATTACTGATTTTGAAATCATGGACCATAGTATGATGGATGATATATCTATAGAACTTAGACATCCATTCTTAACTAAGACAAATGCTATCATGGAAATTGAAAGGAGAATGATCACCATGAGTACTGACACCAATGAGTAAAGTGATAAGGTTATTTTCGTGGAAGGAATTCATTCCCTATAAGTGAGACATCATCATTTTGGACTTGAAAATGGAATTACTTGATTTAGACTCGAACTAAAATGAGCGAAAAGACATCTGGCTAAAGACGTTAAATGAAGTGCTACTGGGAGGTAGCCCATGGCTTTTAAATTTTATTTCTTAAAATTTAGTTATCTATTTTTCATTAGATAGAACAATCTAAATGTTGTATTGAGTGTTTTTTTATTTTAACAAGTCTTATGTTAAATGTGTAGAAAATACCATTTATAGGGTGAATTTTCGTCGGAATGGAGGAGTCTTAATATACTAAGTAAATAGCATAAACGAACAAAGGAGTTAGAGTGGTGAAAGTTCAAGTAAATCAAAATATTATGGGTGAGTTTTTATGAAATTTTTATATATACAGGATATTTCACGTTGTTCCGACACTTTGTGTAGTAATACCAATAAGGAGTTAAATGAGAATTTTAAAAATTATTTCGAAGGACTAGTTGACGCCATGTGTATTAACATACATTGCCATGAGCCAACGCAGGTGGCATCAAGATAGTACCGACTTGATAGAGCATTCATGCTCTCCGTGGACTAGATGCCAAGCCTATATTGTGATGTCGCTGTGTCCTATAAGGGACAGCGTCAACGTCAATGAGGGTTTTTCAAACACTTTCAAACTAAAACTTACACACTTGCAACCTATTCCAAACACCACCAACCAAGCATAGATCTAATAGAACCCTAGTTTGAGTAATTTTAAGTGAGAAAATAGTGTTCCTAGTATCAAGAGTGAATAAAGAAATCACATTATGGATTTGCATAAAAGGGGAGAGCTAGGGCATCGATTTTGAGAAATTAATCAAGGGAGCAGGGTAGAAATCAGTGTGCAAATTTTGAGGATTGATTGAAGCTTGGAGAAGCATTCTACACTAGAGAGTAGTTCGACATTATGGTAAACTTTCAATTTCATTGGTTATGCTTTAAATTTTTTATATTGAGATGAAATTGAATGGATTGTGAAAAATTGGGTTTTGGATAGGAATTAGAGGTTATGTGTATTTAGAGCAGAGTGTGGATTATTATGGATTAGTGTATGTCCTTTTGAATTAGTTGTATTGTGAATGACCCTTGTGAATGGAAATTTTTATTATAGGTGATTTGAAGACTCGTTGTTGATTTGTTGTGGTTTTTGTGAGTTTTTGAGAGAAATGGAAAGAAGAAGGAGGCAATCAAGTTTTTAGTGAAGTTAGGGCTAATGAAAATTAGGCATCAACCTCGAGGTCTCAAAATGATGATCACCTAAGGCATGTCAAACCAAAGTTCTATATTAATAAAGGAGGCCAAAGAGAGATGAAACTAAAGAGAATAGAGATTTCATCTACATGAAAGGCATAAACCTAACGACCAAGTATGATAATAGAGTGAGCAATTTTATGACGCAATGGGGATGGGAACTATTCACATAAGACTATAGGGAGAATAGATTTTCTGGAGTACGTGAAATGGTTTTAGAATTTTATGCCTGTAGGAGGTTTACATGGAAAAGAAATCATGTATACGTGAGAGGAGTAAAGGTTCCATTCAATTAGCATTACACAAATCTTATCAATGGGTTAGACTACTTGAGTAGAAACGGAGACCCACAGACCTTCCTATTTGATTTATATGAAATACCATATAACATATATCTTTTCTGAACCATAGAGAGAGCATTAGTTGTCCCAAGACTATAAGGATTTATGATCGGAACTGAGAATCTGCCAAAACTCATAAAGAAGGGAAGTGTACAGAAAACATAGAGAATGTAGCAACATTTTATGGTTGCTTCATTGCACCCCACTGCTCAGCATGGTGAAATAAACAAACCTAAAGTAATATGTTTATATGAGATTACAAAGAATGGGATGATCAATGTAGGGGAAACCATTTACAAGAATTAGATAGATTCAATATTAACTGAGAGAAATAACAAGTTATTGTTTCTAATCCTCAAAACCCATATGTGCTTGAAGCATGGACTCTGACCAATATGAAAAATTTGATATAAAAGCTTAAGCGGTTATTGATTAGGTGTTTTTGTTGACTTTGAAATCACCCAATGATACAAGGACTCTAAAGATGAGGAAATGATTATAGGGAAAGAGAATTAATGTCGAGCTGTTAGCCAAGGAAGCCAAGGGTTAAACAACAATAAAAGCAACAGTAGTGGAGTTTGCTTAAGAGATAAGGAATGAGGATATAGAGAGGAGAAAGATAATCAACAAAGATTGGATAAGGGCTACGAGTTTGTAAACACTTTGAAAGGAAAACATGACTTGGATGGTCTAGAGATTTTTCTACCACCTCTGCTATCATAGGCACCTATACCACTACTTGAGGATTTAACTCCAAGAGAGCAGGATTGTGGATTGTTGGGATGCAGAGACATTATAAAAAAGATAAGGCCCAATATCATGAAGCCTTGAGAAGAATTGAGCAAGAAAGGTAAAGAAGGATTTAAGACATACTGAACGGACAAAGGAATTTCATGTTATTTGCAAATTATTAGAAATACACAGCTAGATATGAGAGGAACTGAAGGTTAAGACTTATTGATAGGTTTATCAGATTTCCTGAAGCACCAAATTATATGTTTGATCCTAAAGCGGTGCAGAACAGAAGAGTGGAGCGTCCTTTAACACCATCTTTGGCTACAGCTGATGATGATGATATGCAATCTTAGAGTTTAATTCTCACGATTTCTCTAAATCTTGGTGAGATGATTGATACATTTAATATTGATTATTTTTAATTTGGGATGTTTAACACTTTAATAGCTATTTCAGCATTATTTGTATGCGTTTTTACGTTTATTATTATGCAGGTATCAAATTATATTATATGTTTGTGGTGTTTAGTGTTTTGATATTTCAAGCTTAATTTTAAACCTCGAGGACAAGGTTTGGTTTAAGGTTGGAGTCATCAATGCAATTGAAAGTAGTACGAAAGGATGAATTAATGATAAACACTACAAGTATGGTGGTAAAATTTTATTTTTAAAATAGTTAAAGAAGAAAAAATGGTAGCATATTTTGTTTAATTCTATTTCATCTACTTAATATTTAAATTTGTATAGGTAGTATAGATTATGTTGTATATAGCAGTATAGTAATAAATAATTAAAGTAAACCATTTCAAAAGTTCATGCCTATAATTGAGGATGAGTAAGAATACAAGTATCTTATTGATATGAAGCTAAAGAGAATATTATTATTTTCAAAGAAAATAAGAATTGTAGCAAACAACAGTATAATTTCAAGATTAGAAACATAGAGTTAGGGAAAACAATGAACTTGAAACAAAAGCAAGAAGAATACAAGAAGACTTCTTGTGGAAAATGTTAGACCTTTAAAGAGTTCTATAATAATTATGAATCTTACTTAAGTATGACATTAATAAGAACTTAGTACTAGAAGGGGAAGAGGTAGTCATAGTGTTTGATGAAAAGTTGGAGTAAAAACTTGCTTAATAAAAAGTGAAAGTGTGAAATGCTAATAAGAGTTTCAAAAAAAAAAAAAAGAGTCCTACAAGTTCTATAAAAAATGAATGGAGAACTTGATGGCTTGAAAAAGTAAGAAAAGCGAAATCTTAAGGAAAAGGAGCATGGACCGTATAACTGAGAAATATAACGAGGGAAGAAAGAAAAATATATATATATATATATATATATATATATATATATAGAAAGTTAGAAGTCAAATAAAAACTCTTCAAGTGAGAAAATTTAAATCGAGTAAAAGTTACTTAGTTGTGTTAATTTTTCCTTCCAACTATATGAAGTCCTATGGACTCTTGAAGTATTAAAGTCTAAAAGAAATTAGTATGATTTATGCTTATTTGTAAATTCTTGTGCTTACTGAGAAATTATGAGATTGTACACTTGCTGCTTCGGTGTCGAGGTAAAAACTTGTAAATAGTGATGGTTTTGTTTGCGAACTACTTTTGAGTTTCGAAATTGAATGATAGTTGTTGTTAAAGCTAAGTGTTTTTGAAATTTTTAATTCGAAACTAATTTGAATTAAAGGATACTCCATGAAGTATATAAAATGAGTAAAGGATTATTAGTAGTATTAGTTGCGCTATTAATAGAATACATTTTTGCTCGGACATGCGAAATCTTAAATTTGGGGTTATTTGATAAGGAGTTAGTTAGACTTATATATAAAACTAGTTTAATTTCATAATTGGTCTAAACATCTTGAAATTGGCTCTAATTGAAGGTATTTATGTGTTTTCGTGTAAAAGGCATAAATGAAACAAATGAGTGATTTCACGAGGAAATGAGGAGAAAAAAGCACAAAGCAAAGTTGACGTCATGGAAAAGACAAGTGACGCTGTAGGATATGAACATAAGGCATGGTGAAGGCCTGCAGATCAAAGAATAAGATGCAGACAAGTTGATGTTGTGCAAGCAGTAGTGCGCTGTCGGGTTAACATAGATGACATCTGAGCAATACACAGGTGGCTTAAAGTTCACTTAGAGGAGAAAATACACATGAAAAGGAGGCGTTATGGTGGCATTTTCACTTTGCAGAAGGAGTGTAGATTCACTTAGGGACAATATCAAGACAGAAAATAGAAAGTTTTAGATTTCTATTTGGAATTGTTATTTAGGGTTAGGAGTCTAAAGAGTATAAATAGATATTAGAACGTGGTAAACATATATATTAAGAGAGATTAAGATAGATAATCGTAGTTTACATTAGTTTTGAGTTAATAAGAGTTTTGTTTGAGTATTGAGATAAGTTTTTGAAGGAGATACTTTAAAACTCTAGTTCTAATGATTAAATATTGTTCGTTGATTTACTTCAAGTTTATTTGATTTAATTTTTAATTGCAATGAATATCACAATTTATGTGTTTTTGATGATGATGAGTGAGTAGTATATTTAACTTAGGGATCAATGGATCCTATGGTATGAATACTATGTAAGGTTATGAATTGATTATAATGTTTTAGATGTGCAATAATTAGAATTTTTGTTTGATTCTAGGCGTAAATTAAACTTAGTTGAAAAAGAGATAATTTTTCAATCTCATAATACTTGAGGGCTTCGGGGGCAAGGAAATCTGGATGAGGACCAAATTTTACCCACCAGTCGGTCATGAACCATGTTGGCAAAGGAGTCTTCATTGATTTCTTAAAGGTAACATATCTTGAATGATTTGTTTTTGGATCTTTATAAAACATAACATTATGCCAGGGTCAATATAATCTTTGTAATTTACAAATACAGCAGGTTTGTCTTTGTTAATAGTCATAGACTGATAAATGAAAAGGCCGAACGTCATAGTTGATGACAGAGAACACCATTCAACACTAGATAAAACCTTTTGAATTTTGAATTTCGAATTAGCAATTTCATCAGAATTAGGTCTTGTAAAATGTTCAATATGAACAGATTGTATGGAAATAAGGAGGCTTTCATAGAACTTGGTGTTTATGCGAGGTCTAGATGGAATAAAATGAAGGTCAGGAGGCACGACAAGATTGACTTGAGCATCGAGAGATTTATCGATTAAATGGCTATCAAGTAGGAGAAGGAGAAACATATTTGTAAATTTATAAGTTGAATGAATTTCAGAGTTTGCTAAAGGTGCATAGCGATTCTTCGCAGGAGATTTGCCTTTATTCATGAACTGTATATAATTGATGGAAGATGAAGAAGTGAGAAATTCACGAGATAAGAAGTCAGGAAGAGAATTTTCAGTTCCCTTAATATATTCAATATCAAAATAAAAAATACTTACTATTGCTTGCCAACCAGCGAAAATCTGTTTAGAGACTAAATTTTTGACATCTTTTAAAAGAATTTCTTTCGCAGATTTACAATCAACACGAATTAAAAACTTTTGATTTAAAACATCTGATTGAAATTTTTGAACACATAAAACAATGGCTAAAACCTCTTTTTTGATAGTCGCATAATTGCGTTGAGCGTTATTCCAAAGTTTGGATGTAAAACAAACTAATTGCTCTGGCTGAGAAGGAGGTTTCTGTAAAAGAATTCCACCATAGCCTGTATTAGAAGCATCGGTTTGAATAATTTTTGGATAAGCAGGATTGGCCAAATTTAGGCATGGTAAAGTTTTTATATGTAGTTTAATCTTTTGAATGGCCGATGTATGACTTGCTGTCCATACAAATTTAACATTTTTTTTAAGGAGTTCTTGTAAAGGCTTGTGATCTAAAGGCCCATTCTGATAGAAATCAGATAAATAATTGAGACATCCAAGAAATCGTTGTAATTGATTTTTATCAGTGAGTTGATCAGGAAATTTATCAGCAAAATTGACGACTCTATTGACAGGAGTGATAGTTTGATTTGATATTTTGAAACCTAAAAAGGTAACAGTTGTTTGAAATAAATGCATTTTCTTTTGTGATAGCACAAGACCATTTTTGATTATAAGTGCCCGAAAGGTATAGAGTTGTTTCTCTGATAGTTCAAAGTTCAAAGTCATAGATCATCATCGCACTGTAAATATCTTCTTAATAGTTCATATTCTATCAAATCTACTTAGTTGGTTGCTTTGCCTATGTTTTCATAACGATTTGTGTTTGTTTTATCGCTTTAGTCTTCTTGATACCGTTCTTGATTCAGTTTTATCTGGATTCCTGGTTTTACTTTGTCGGTGTTACCTGCTTCTTCGTCGCGTCGTAAGTCTAGCAGAAGTGTGTAAGTTTAGCAGCCAAATCGTTGACCGAAGTATTGACACCTTTTGTAAATTCATGAAGTCTCTTGCTAAAACTTTATCCCGAACCTTATCTAGAAAATCTACTCCGATAAATTTTGAACATGGATCCTCATCTGAAGATGCTAGCAAAGCTCCTCTTACTAAACAAGTACAAAAATTAGATTTGAAAAATATTCATGAAATTTCTTATTCTCAAATTGATCAATCACTCCGTAATTGGAATCTTCCTGAAATTGCTCCTTCCTGTATTTATAAAAAATGATCTTTTTCTAAAAAATAAGATTTTATAAGCAAACTTGAAGAAGATACTATCTCTATTGAAGAAAAAGGGAAAGAAATTCATCTAATTTCTCCTGAGAAAATTACTAAATATGAAGAAACTCAAAAATATTTACATATAAGCCTTATACAGGTTGCTATTAAGACCTTTAGGTCTCAATACCTTTGTGTTAGTATCTGTTAGAGATAAACGCCATGAAGAATTTAATGATTCCTTATTAGGCATGATTGAAGGCATTCTTGCCGAAGGACCTATCCATTTCAATTGTTTTCCAAACTTCACTATAAGTATACATGACACTATGCCTTATGAAGCAGCAATTTTAGGTATCTATACTCAAGGCTTCAAATTGAGAGGTATAAACTCTAATGTTGCGGTTGTGTATCGCATTTATTATAAATTAATGCAAACCATTATCCCTAATGTTGCATATACTAATTTACATACAGGAACCTCAACTCTTTTTCTAACCAACATTACCAATCGAACAATTGATCGAACTCAATTGATAAATTGGAAAGATATTCAAATCCCTCATCAATGGACCATAAAAGATACTAATAAAGAAGAATGTCAGAAACGACAAACTTCGCAAGAAATTCATCAAATCATCACGCATGATGATGGTAAAGTTGATATTATATTCGCTCCGTGAACATTAACTTCATCGTCAACCACAACGTTTTTTAGATCTCAATCTAGACGTTACTCTTCTTCTTTTATTCCCACTACTATTCCTGATAAGGAACCTTCTCCTCCACCTCAAGCAACTGGTGTTGCATATCCTATTTATTCATCTTCACCTCAAACTGACAAGGTCAATATAAATGATTTTGAAGAATACCATATTAATGTTGTTTCTCTTGAAAAGAACATGAAAATGATACAAAAGAATTTATTCTTGATTATGCTTTATTAAAGCAGCAATTTTTATCTCATCCATTTAAACCTATATTTTGTAAATTAATTAACTTTCAAAAACAAGCGATTTATCGTGAAAAATATTTTGACTATGTCAAAACTCATCAGCAAAATATCCCATTTTTTGATTGGCTTTCATCCCAGTTCCCTCAACTTTCTCATCAAATTAATACTGTATGGGAAAGCACATCTGGCGAAAGCTATGTGCAACCACATCCTCCTCTTGCTCCTCTCAAAATCAAAGAAAATATTAAAGCTTCTCCTTTTAAAATAGCCATTGAAGGTGAAGGTATTGCCTCTAGGCAGGATCTCAATCATTTGATTGAGCAAAATAATTATAGAAATATATATTTATCTACATTAATTAATTCTAAAACTTCTAAAGCTTCTACATCATATCCTTCACAATCGGCACATACAGCTTCTCCTATAACTACAAAATCTTTCTTCCCTTCAGTTTCTTCCTCTTCAACTCAGAAACAATTAGCATCATTTGCTCCTAAATATTCTGAAGATTTTATGGATAAACTAACGACGCAATTGGCTCAATTGTCGTTAGCAAAAGGTTCATCTAAAGAATCATCATCTAAAGAAGCTTCAAGTCGTAAAGAAAAGGATAAAGGTCCAATCATTGCAAATTTAGATCAAGCATCAAGTTCTTCCATGTCTTCTAAGACACCTTCCGTTAGCTCTGTAGTTTCCACTGATTCATCTGATATTGATGATTCAGAATCTAACTCAATCAATATTAATAAAGTTATTCGGCAAAAGATTTTTAACTCTTCTCGTTTTTCATTGAAAAAATAGTATTATACTCGACCTTCTCCAGCAGATCTCGTTCATGAAGAAAAGAATTCAAAAAATCAAAAGTTTGATGGTAATGCCATCTATGAATGGAGTCTCGATGGATTATTTGAATATCAAATTATGAAATTCATATTACGCATTCAAATTTATGCAAAAGCTTGCGCTATTCAAAATCATTCCGATAAAACTATAGCCATTGCTATTTCCTCTGGCTTCAATGGTCAATTATATGGATGGTGGAATTATCTATTCAACCAGGAAAACCGTGACTGAATTCTTAACTTTGTAGTTAAAGATGCTAATCAGCAACCTATCCTTGATGCTAATGGACAGTTACAACCTAATGTTGTTGATACGCTTCTTGCCAATATTATCTGGTATTTTATCAGACATATATCTCATCTTAATGATAAAATTACAGACCAATTACAAACTCTGAGGTGTAAAACATTGAATGATTATCGTTGGTACAAGGATACCTTCTTTTCCAAACTTTATCAATTAACCGATCATGATAAATCCTTCTGGAAAGAACGATTTTTTGCCGGTTTACCTCATGTCTTTGCTGCTAAAGTCAAGGAATACATTAAAGATCAAAATGAAGGATCTATGAACTGGACAGCCATGTCATATGGCGATCTTCTCCAATATGTTCATACTTGTGGAGTCTTCATCTGCAATGACATGTGTATTCAACGTCAATTAAATAAAGAAAAAACTTCGTTAAGAAATTATCTTGGTAACTTATGTTATGAATTTGGTTATGAAATTGATCCTCTTCCATTAGTTTCTCATACCAAACGACATCATCGCATTAAGCGACACTCTCATTATCTAAAACATCAATACAATTCGATTAAGCTTCGTAAGCAGCGAAAATATTTTAATAAAACTTCTAAACCTAAATTTGATTTTCGCAATACAAAGAAAAATGTTTGTTTTTCATGCGGAAAACCTGGTCATTATGCTAATAAATGTTATAAGAATCGAAAGATTCAACATATTCAGCATTCTGATGCAGAATCTTCATCCTCGGATAAAAACTGTCATTGTCCCTCCAATATGCTTCATACCTCTTCTTCTTCCAATCATGATATTAATGTTCTCACCGCTCATGAAGAATTAATCTTCGCCATTGGTGAACAAATTACTGACCCTTCCCTTAAATATAAATATTTTACTGAACTTCTTCCTTATACTAAATCTGGTTTTCCCTGTGAACCTAGTCCAAACCTTCAATCTGATAGATCATTTGGTTTTACCAACAAACAACAAAAATTTCAGCAACAGTTAAACATTAATCCTGAAAAATATACTTTTGCTAGTCTTATGCAAGTTGCTAATAAGAAACCTCATCAATCTACAATTCAGTCTATGCAAACTGAAATAAATCATCTTAAAAATGAAATTAAAATGTTAACTGATAGGGTTACCACCCTCGAAACCATAACTTATACAGACAATAATTCTGAATTTGATCCTAACAATGTTTTCATTGAAACCATAACTCGTTATACTCATCAAAGATGGTTTACCCCTGTAACCATTTCCATAAAAGACTTCTCCTACAAATGCTCTGCATTAATTGATTCAGGTGTTGACTTAAATTGCATACGTGAAGGACTTGTTCCAGTACAATATTGTGAAACTACAGAAAGTCGAGTTTCTTCTGCCAAAGGAACCAAATCATCCATAAACTATAAAGTTCCCTTAGCTCATATATGCAATTAATCTATTTGTATTCCTACATCTTTTATTGTTGTTAAAGGACTTCAACATGATATTTTATTAGGAACGCCCTTTTAACAGCATATCCAACCGTTTTCGGTTTCTTCGAAAGGTATAACTACCACCCTGCAAAATAAACAAATCATGTTTTCATTTATTCAACCTCCCAAAGAAAATTTCTAAATTAGTTTTTCCATCAAATTGATTTCAAACAAAATCATATAAACTTTTTACGTTTTGAAATTAATTTTCTCAAAACTGATCAATATTTGCAAACTTCTGCTTTTCAACATAAACTTCAAACATTTCAAACTACTTTACAAAAAAAATGTTGTTCTGACATTCCATCTGCATTTTGGAATTGTAAGCATCATATTGTTACTCTCCCATACTGCTCTGAATTCAAGGAGTTTAATATTCCAACAAAAGCAAATCCTTCTCAAATGAATTCTCGACTTAGAACCCTTTGTCAGAATGAAATCAAAGATTTAGTTGCTAAAAAACTCATCACTCCTTATAAATCTCCTTGGAGTTGTACTGCATTCTATGTGGAAAATGCTCCAAAACTTGAACGAGGTGCTCCTCGTCTTGTTATTAATTATAAACCTTTAAATAAAGTTCTTAAAACTATTCGGTATCCATTACCTAATAAAAATGACCTCATTAAAGCCACTACTTCTGCAGTAGTATTCTTTAAATTTGATCTCAAATCTGGATTTTGGCAAATTCAAATTCATCCTGCTAATGGATATAAAAAAGCATTCAATACTCCATTTGGTCAATACCAATGGAATGTAATGCCTTTTGGCCTAAAAAATGCTCCTTCTGAATTCCAAAAAAATTATGAATGACATATTTAATCCTTATCATGAGTTTATCCTCGTTTACATTGATGATATTTTGATTTTCTCTAAATCAATTGATCAACATTGGAAACATCTCTATACCTTTCAGGCACTTATAATCAAAAATGGCCTTGTGCTATCACAAAAGAAAATGCATTTATTTCAAACAACTGTTACCTTTTTAGGTTTCAAAATATTAAATCAAACTATCACTCCTATAAACAGAGTCATCAATTTTGTTGATAAATTTCTGATCAACTCACTGATAAAAATCAATTACAACGATTTCTTGGATGTCTCAATTATTTATCTGATTTCTATCAGAATGCGCCTTTAGATCGCAAGCCTTTACAAGAACTCCTTAAAAAAAATGTTAAATTTGTATGGACAGCAAGTCATACATCGGCCATTCAAAAGATTAAACTACATATAAAAACTTTACCATTCCTACATTTGGCCAATCCTGCTTATCCAAAAATTATTCAAACCGATGCTTCTAATACAGGCTATGGTGGAATTCTTTTACAGAAACCTCCTTCTCAGCCAGAGCAATTAGTTTGTTTTACATCCAAACTTTGGAATAACGCTCAACGCAATTATGCGACAATCAAAAAAGAGGTTTTAGCCATTGTTTTCTGTGTTCAAAAATTTCAATCAGATGTTTTAAATCAAAAGTTTTTAGTTCGTGTTGATTGTAAATCTGCAAAAGAAATTCTTTTAAAAGATGTCAAAAATTTAGTCTCTAAACATATTTTCACTCGATGGCAAGCAATACTAAGTATTTTTTATTTTGGTATTGAATATATTAAGGGAACTTAAAATTCTCTTCCTGACTTCTTATCTCGTGAATTTCTCACTTCTTTTCTTCCATCAATTGTATACAGATCATGAATAAAGGCAAATCTCCTGCGAAGAATCGCTATGCACCTTTAGCAAACTCTGAAATTCATTCAATTTATAAATTTACAAATAGGTTTCTCCTTATCCTACTTGATACCCATTTAATTGATAAATCTCTCGATGCTCAAGTCAATCTTGGCATGCCTCATGGCCTTCATTTTATTCCATCTAGACCTCGCATAAACACCAAGTTCTATGAAAGCCTCCTTATTTCAACAAAATCTGTTCATATTGAACATTTTACAGGACCGAATTCTAATGAAATTTCTTATTCGAAATTCAAAATTCAAAAGGTTTTATCTAGTGTTGAATGGTGCTCTCTGTCATCAACTATGACGTTCTGGCCTTTCATTTATCAGTCTATGACTATTAACAAAGACAAACCTGCTGTATTTGTAGATTATAAAGATTATATTGACGCCTGACGTAATGTTATGATTTATCAAGATTCGTAAACAAATCATTCATGGTATGTTACCTTTATGAAATCAATGAAGACTCCTTTGCCAACATGGTTCATGACCGACTGGTGGGTAAAATTTGGTCCTCATCCAGATTTCCTTGCCCCTGAAGCCCTCAAGTATTATGAGATTGAAAAATTATCTCTTTTTCAATTTCTTCATAAACATTCCATTCCCTGGATCCTCAAATGGCAGTATGCTAACCATCAAGTTATTAAGGAAAATATCACTTATGATTATCTTGTTCCAGAAATCTTAGTGGACTCGATGCCATGCCTATATTGTGATGTCGCTGTGTCCTATAAGGGACAACGTCAACGTCAAATAGGGTTTTTCAAACATTTCAAACTAAAACTTACACACTTGCAACCTATTCCAAACACCACCAACCAATCATAGATCCTAATAGAACCCTAGTTTGAGTAATTTTAAGTGAGAAAATCGTGTTCCTAGTTATCAAGATTGAATAAAGAAATCACATTATGAATTTGCATAAAAGGGGAGAGCTAGGGCATCGATTTTGAGAAATTGATCAAGAGAGCATTAGGGTAGAAATCAGTGTGCAAATTCAGAGGATTGATAGAAGCTTGGAGAACCATTCTACACTTGAGAGTAGTTCGACATTATGGTAAACTTTCAATTTCATTGGTTATGCTTTAAATTTTTTATATTGAGATGAAATTGAATGGATTGTGGAAAATTGGGTTTTGGATAGGAATTAGAGGTTATGTGTATTTAGAGCAGAGTGTGGATTATTATGGATTAGTGTATGTCCTTTAGAATTAGTTGTATTGTGAATGACCCTTGTGAATGGAGATTTTTATTATAGGTGATTTGAAGACTCGTTGTTGATTTGTTATGGTTTTTGTGAGTTTTTGAGAGAAATGGCAAGAAGAAGGAGGCAATTAAGTTTTTAGTGAAGTTAGGGCTAATGAAAATTAGGCATCAACCTCGAGGTCTCAAAATGATGATCCCCTAAGGCATGTCAAACCAAAGTTCTATATTAATAAAGGAGGCCAAAGAGAGATGAAACTAAAGAGAATAGAGATTTCATCTACATGAAAGGCATAAACCTAACGACCAAGTATGATAATAGAGTGAGCAATTTTATGACGCAATGGGGATGGGAACTATTCACATAAGACTATAGGGAGAATAGATTTTCTAGAGTACGTGAAATGGTTTTAGAATTTTATGCCAGTAGGAGGTTTACATGGAAAAGAAATCATGTATACGTGAGAGGAGTAAAGGTTCCATTCAATTAGCGTTACATAAATCTTATCAATGAGTTAGACTACTTGATTAGGAACAGAGACCCACAGTCCTTCCTATTTGATTTATATGAAATACCATGTAACATATATCTTTTCTAAACCATAGAGAGAGCATTAGTTGTCCCAAGACTATAAGGATTTATGATCGGAACTGAGAATCTGCCAAAACTCATAAAGAAGGGAAGTGTACAGAAAACATAGAGAATGTAGCAACATTTTATGGTTGCTTCATTGCACTTTTGCTCAAAGATGGTGAAATAAACAAACCTAAAGTAATATGTTTATATGAGATTACAAAGAATGGGATGATCAATGTAGGGGAAACCATTTACAATAATTAGATAGATTCAATATTAACTGAGAGAAACAACAAGTTATTGTTTCTAATCCTCAAAACCCATATGTGCTTGAAGCATGGACTACAACCAATATGAAAAATTTGATATAAAAGCTTAAGTAGTTATTGATTAGGTGTTTTTGTTGACTTTGAAATCACCCAATGATACAAGGACTCTAAAGAGGAGGAAGTGATTATAGGGAAAGAGAATTAATGTCGAGCTGTTAGCCAAGGAAGCCAAGGATCAAATAGCAATAAAAGCAACAGTAGTGGAGTTTGCTTAAGAGATAAGGAATGAAGGATATAGAGAGGAGAAGGATAATCAACAAAGATTGGATAAGGGCTACGAGTTTGTAGACACTTTGATAGGAAAACATGACTTGGATGGTCTAGTGATTTTTCTACCACCTCCGCCATCATAGTCACCTATACCACTACTTGAGGATTTAACTCCAAGAGAGCAGAGATTGTGGATTGTTGGGATGCAGAGACATTATAAAAAAGATAAGGCATAATATCATGAAACCTTGAGAAGAATTGAGCAAGACAGGTAAATAAGGATTTAAGACATACTGAACGGACAAAGGAATTTCATGTTATTTGCAAATTATTAGAAATACACAGCTAGATATGAGAGGAACTGAAGGTTAAGACTTACAAATAGGTTTATCAGATTTCCTGAAGCACCAAAATATATTTGATCCTAAAGCGGTGCAGAACAGAAGAGTGGAGTGTCCTTTAACACCATCTTTGGCTACAGCTAATGATGATGATATGCAATCTTTGAGTTTAATTCTCACGATTTCTCTAAATCTTTGTGAGATGATTGATACATTTAATATTGATTATTTTTAATTTGGGATGTTTGACACTTTAATAGCTATTTCAACATTATTTGTATGCGTTTTTATGTTTATTATTATGCAGGTATCAAATTATATTATATGTTTGTGGTGTTTAGTGTTTTGATATTTCAAGCTTAATTTTAAACCTCGAGGACAAGGTTTGGTTTAAGGTTGGAGTCATCAATGCAATTGAAAGTAGTACGAAAGGATGAATTAATGATAAACACTACAAGTATGGTGGTAAAATTTTATTTTTAAAATAGTAAAGAAGAAAAAATGGTAGCATATTTTGTTTAATTCTATTTCATCTACTTAATATTTAAATTTGTATAGGTAGTATAGATTATGTTGTATATAGCAGTATAGTAATAAATAATTAAAGTAAACCATTTCAAAAGTTCATGCCTATAATTGAGGATGAGTAAGAATACAAGTATCTTATTGATATGAAGCTAAAGAGAATATTATTATTTTCAAAGAAAATAAGAATTGTTGCAAACAACAGTATAATTTCAAGATTAGAAACATAGAGTTAGGGAAAACAATGAACTTGAAACAAAAGCAAGAAGAATACAAGAAGACTTCTTGTGGAAAATGTTAGACCTTTAAAGAGTTCTATAATAATTATGAATCTTACTTAAGTATGACATTAATAAGAACTTAGTACTAGAACGAGAAGAGGTAGTCATAGTGTTTGATGAAAAGTTGGAGTAAAAACTTGCTTAATAAAAAGTGAAATTGTGAAATGCTAATAAGAGTTTTAAATAAAAAAAAAAGAGTCCTATAAGTTCTATAAAAAATGAATAGAGAACTTGATGGCTTGAAAAAGTAAGAAAAGCGAAATCCAAAGGAAAAGGAGCAGGGACCGTATAACTGAGAAATATAACGAAGGAAGAAAGAAATAATATATATATATATATATAGAAAGTGAGAAGTCAAATAAAAACTCTTCAAGTGAGAAAATTTAAATCGAGTAAAAGTTACTTAGTTGTGTTAATTTTTCCTTCCAAATATATGAAGTCCTATGGACTCTTGAAGTATTAAAGTCTAAAAGAAATTAGTATGATTTATGCTTATTTGTAAATTCTTGTGCTTAATGAGAAATTATGAGATTGTACACTTGCTGCTTCGGTGTCGAGGTAAAAACTTGTAAATAGTGATGGTTTTGGTTGCGAACTACTTTTGAGTTTCGAAAGTGAATGATAGTTGTTGTTAAAGCTAAGTGTTTTTGAATTTTTTTAATTTGAAACTAATTTGAGTTAAAGGATACTCCATGAAGTATGTAAAATAAGTAGAGGACTATTAGTAGTATTAGTTGCGTTATTAATAGAATACATTTTTACTCGGACATGCGAAATCTTAAATTTGGGGTTATTTGATAAGGAGTTAGTTAGACTTATATATAGAACTAGTTTAATTTCATAATTGGTCTAAACATCTTGAAATTGGCTCTAATTGAAGGTATTTATATGTTTTTGTGTAAAAGGCATAAATGAAACAAATGAGTGATTTCATGAGGAAATGAGGAGAAAAAAGCACAAAGCAAGGTTGACGTCATGGAAAAGACAAGAGACGTTGTAGGATATGAACATAAGGCATGGTGAAGGCCTGCAGATCAAAGAATAAGATTCAGACAAGTTGATGTTGTGCAAGCAGTAGCGCGCTGTCGGGTTAACACAGATGACACCGGAGCAATACACAGGTGGCTTAAAGTCCACTTAGAGGAGAAAATACACATGAAAAGAAGGTGTTATGGCGGCGTTGTCACTTGCACAAGGAGTGTAGATTCACTTAGGGACAATATCAAGACAGAAAATAGAAAGTTTTAGATTTCTATTTGGAATTGTTATTTATGGTCTCTAATTGTACTTTTAGGAGTCTAAAGAGTATAAATAGATATTAGAACGTGGTAAACATATATATTAAGAGAGATTAAGATAGATAATCGTAGTTTACATTAGTTTTGAGTTAATAAGAGTTTTGTTTGAGTATTGAGATAAGTTTTGAAGGAGATACTTTAAAACTCTAGTTCTAATGATTAAATATTGTTCGTTGATTTACTTCAAGTTTATTTGATTTAATTTTTAATTGCAATGAATATCACAATTTATGTGTTTTTGATGATGATGAGTGAGTAGTATATTTAACTTAGGGATCAATGGATCCTATGGTATGAATACTATGTAAGGTTATGAATTGATTATAATGTTTTAGATGTGCAATAATTAGAATTTTTTTTGATTCTAGGCGTAATGCTATGAACATCTTGATCACATGCTTGTTCATTATGGGTTTTAGAAGTTACTATGGCCTTGGAGTTTTTAAGTCAGATATGAACAACACAATCGTAAAATATTTAACATCGATAGATAATTGTTGATTAGAGAGACATGGATAGTAAACTTAGTTGTTTATGAGTCTAAGTTTTGGTAATTAATGCTTTGTAAGACTTACGTTATTCACACTGATAGGTGGAGTTTTAGTTTGCACATTTGGTTCTTTCTCACATTTGGTTTTTTAATTTTGTCTTGGTTTTGATAAACTCTGAATTTATGTATATTGTTTATATTATCGAAAATGTCTTAAATATTCTGCTACGTATACTTTGAATTTTATTTAAATATCAATAAATAGGTTGATTTTATCAAGTATGAAAGGAGAGGATTACATCTGATTGGTGTACCAAGGATTATTTAGGGTTTCGGGCCAGGTATCACCCTAATCCGGATAGAGGATGCTACTGGTATAGCCATAATCATACTATATATAATGCTTGGAAGGACTTGTGAAAGGTTAGCAGTATCCAACATCCTCGTGGCTGTCATATAATATGTTGCAAGATGTTCCCGATTACTTTAAATATTTTTTTAGTAGCATAAGAGAGGAGCTCCCTAATCTCCTCGATCTAGTATTTTGTCAAAAAACTAGTCCCCTAAACTTTTGGTACGGTCCTCCTTGAAGAGGTTCCATGACTGAAAAATGTTTCGCCATATTAGTAATGTCGGTCGCCCTCTCCTAATCTTTGGTTTCTCATGACCATTTTCTCCAGTGTTTGCATATGAGGACTTAAGGGCAAAAACCTTTTTGCTTCATTTAAATGTCCTACACCAGTTTTAATATAAATGCTTCGTTATTATCCCATGCACTGCGAAAGCCTATGCCTTCATTTCCTTTCAAGCACACAATGCATCCCACCCCAAAACGTAGACCGTCTTTTTATCTGTAAGTCCCCAAACAAACCATTATACAATCTTATGGACTTCATCATATATAGACATGGGAAATCGTAAGGTCTGCTTCTCAAAAAATAGGGATGGATTGAAGGCATGCCTTTGCCAGAGCCATTCTTCTCACTAAAGAGTGTTGAGTAGGCTTCTACCTCGATAGCCTTTGTCGCTATATACCAACAATGCACTTATAAGTCATTCTTATGACTCGTTAATGTAACAAAAGGGACCCTAAATCTTTCCCAAGGTTCTCTATTTCACGTAAGGCCATTTGGGCACTGATTTTGCATTCTTAGACTTGGTGAAACTGTGACGACCTACCCAAATTTATAATAAATTAATAGTCTAATTCTGGATTGGGATCCAGCTCAAACCCACGTGGATGTCACGGACTAGTCTAAAGCATGTGTGATGACTAGATTTTCTAATTAGCGCATTATCCAACCTAATCTTATCATTAAATCCTAAACCCAACGATATATGATTTAACAACGTATCAACCTTTCGTCTTATTCTCCTCGTAACTTGTATTCAGGATAAGTATTTCTCATTTCTCATTATAAGTAGTTTTTAGAGTTAATAAAAATCTTTCATACATTTTAACAAATTTTTAGTAAGTTTTAATAATATTGTGAAAACATCTATATGTGAAAACTACGAAATAAATCACATGTATGTATATCAAAAGTAGTGATAAACGTCTCACATCATGCATCGATAAGGGAGTCTCAGAGAGTCGAGGACTCAGAAGTAGTCGTCCATCTTCTCAACCTAAATATACAATTCAAAATGCATCAAAGGCATATTGCAAATATAAACAAGTAAACCTACAAAAACGAGTAGCAGACTATCGTCGAAGACTCAGAGGTAGTCATCGATCTTCTCCTTCCTCGGTCTACTAGTCGACGAATCTGCATACGATTAGCAACAAAAGAAAAGCTGAAAGGAATGTATAAAAAAATACCAAATATACCAAAGGAACAGACCCGATAGTCACACAAATCGAGGTTTAGTAAGCCATTAGCTTTGCCACATCTTCATATATATTTGACCGTGAGCTACGTTACATCAGCCACAACACATAAGTCAAGAGATCAACAATAATAAAGAGTTCAAACTATGCTAACAAAACAAATTAAACAAAACGCCATGAAACAATTCAAAACTACGAATTCAGTACTTATAATAAACATAGACAATACATCAATGCAATTCATGGCATTGGAAGATTCAAAACAGTAAAAATAGTTTAAGTAATTGTATTCCAATAATAAAAGGGAATTGAAATGGAAATGAGTGCCCGACATGTTTGCTTACCTCAAATGCACGTAATTCCTAGCCCAAACCGACTCTCAACTACTCCCAACTCATGTTTTATACCTTGTAAGTCCTCTATAAGCTCCTGAGTTGTCTTAACAAATTGAATTTAACATTTTTTTTTAACTTGTTTAGGTAGTTTTAAATTCCAATTTTTCAAATCAATCCCCTAATTAACTTGTTTTTGTTGAATTCTACTTTATTATAATAGAGACAATTTTAGTGGAACAATTTGTGAGTAGATTTCAATTGCCAAAACGCTTAAATTATGTACTACAGTACGAAGATAAATTTAAACCTATGTGTTAGCTTTTTGAAACTATAAGGTTTGCGCGATTTTAATAAGAAGCATGGGAGATATGGAAATCTTACCATAATCACTCAAAACAATTTAGATTCCAACCAGCAAACTTACAAATTTTATTTCTCTTAAAACATAGCTATAAAATCATCTTTTATTTTTAGTGAAGATAACAAACATACCCTATAACGTCATACTTAAAAACGAGCTCAATCCAATAAGAAATGAGAGATTTATGCCCAAAACATCAAGACATTATCAAAACTATGAAACCCAGAAATTTTAGATTCATCATCAAAGTTGTAGAGTATTTTTGAATAATAAAGAGTCCAAATCTTCAAATGGTGTGTGAGGTCAAAATTTTAACATTATGGCTAAGCTTTCCAATGCCACCAGAATGAGTCAATTTGAATTTTAAATGAGAATATCATGGCCAAAGTACAAAGACAGATTTTGAATAAGAATATGTAAAATTCCAGCTTTTATTTTCAAGAACTTCATTTCTACAAAAAATTCATTACAAATTCATTCCTTATCTAAAAAAGAATTCAATATAATATATAGTGTGAGATCTCATAAAGAATATAAATATAAAATTAGCTTATGAAAACAAGGATTTTAATTAGAGAAGAATTTGAGATTTCCAATCATGTAGAAACCCTAATTTTGACCTAAAATCTTAAAAACTTAAAATTTAAACTTGAGATTTCAGTTGTTTCTTCAAATCGAAAAAACTCAGATGAAATGACTTCAATTTCCTTTTCTTATCCAAAGCCCTAATATTCACAACTTAAACTTCACATGCATGAATAAAAAATAGGGCATGGTAGTCGGTTTACTCACCTAAGTTCTTGATCTTCATTTTTTGTTGTAGTAGAACCTAATGTTGATGAATTTAACTCTCTTGAACCCTTGAATTCTCAAATCCCAGCAAGTTTTTCACATAGGAGTTTTCTTTGTTTCATTGCATCATGTTGCATGGTTTGTAAATAAAAAATGTATTTATAGGTTTGAAATTAGCATCTCTACTTGATGGTTCATCTCTATGTAAATCTAAGGTTTATAATTATCCCATTATCTCCACTTTCACACTCATTCTAGCACCAATGTTAGAGTTCAATCTAAAAGATTACATCTAAATGCATATCTCGAGAAATACCTGTGGTCTATGTTTATTTTCATAAACTCCGGCAGTTTGATTTATTTGATTTGTAAATTATAGTTCAAAGGATTTAATACACATGTTTTGATTTCATTAATATGTTTATACCTTAATTTAAAACCCTCCAATCACTTTATACCCTCACGTTGGCATGCATTTCGATTCGTGTTCCTACTCGCGTCTCGATGCCTATAGATAGTGTACGACAATGACTTGATAATCTAAATATATACCCACAAACTAAGAATCCACCACTTAGAAATAAAATACATCTTGGCCTCCACACCCAGTGTTTGACTGTGTACTCGGCGTTGGATCACGTCACAGGTTAGTGACCCTCTTTTGAGGATAAATACACTATTAGTGATTTAGGCAGTTACAGCACACTTGACGAGGTATAAAATATAGTTATGTTTTATCAGATGTCTATTAAATTTCTTGTATTATCAGGTGAAAAAAGTATTTCATCACACTAAAAAAAAAACGATTGAATTAGCAACAAAAGAAATCGTCGCTACAAACCACTTTTCCTATCACTAAACCAATTAGCGACGGGGGGTTTGTTGCAAAAAAGTTTTTCACTTATTAGAACTAGCGACGAGAATTCCTTTGCTAATTAGCAACAAATTAGCGACTAATTTCCATTGCTAATTATATGTCATTGATCCATCGCTAATCTGCCACAAATTCGTCGTTATCTGGTCAAACCAGTCAAAATTTAGATCCGTCACTAATCAGTAGCTAATTAGCGATGAACTGTATTTTGTCGCTATTCTTGCATATTTCGTGAGTCGCCTCAAGATGTGCACTAGAGTGAGTGTTAGGTTTGTCAATATTAGCGGTTATCATGTGACTTAACTAATAATGATTGTGTTTGATTCAAATAAAGTCCGTAAACTAAGTATAGCTAAGTTCATAAGTAAATAAACTATTCTATTAATATAGCCTAAGATTCATTTAATCAAATGGGACCCTATATGTGCCTAGAGATGGTCATTTCAAGGAATCCTAGGCAAGATGAGCAGGGATAGAGAGACTCTTGATGGTTTGAGTCATAACTTTAGATGGAGCTTGGGATTTGCATTTAGAAAATGATGTGAGGCTTAGATCAAAACGATGGATGGGGCTAGGGATTTGCATTTTGTGCAGAACATGCACAACAAAAGCTTGGAAAAATCCAAAATTCAGCAAGTTTAGAGAAGGAAAGCTTAGTGTGGTCGCTCTTAGTATATGCATTTATAGTTCAATTTTTTGAAAATGCCCTTAAATGCATGTCTAAATTTGGGGGTTTGGACTCTAAACGAAAAGTCGTGGTTTCATATGGGCTTTGGCACTGATTTCTGCTTCAAATTCTAGTGTATCAACATTGCTCAAAGCTGATTTTCAAAACTTTTGTTGAGTCCATAAGGTTTTGGTCAATTTATGGAAAATGCAACTGTTTTAGTCAAATTGATGCATATTTTGATGTTGTATACTCTCTCCAATCATAAATAAAGATTATTTAAGGTAAGGACAAAAGAATTAAGAAAACCTTAATTAAAAGTTGGGTAGTGCTATTTGGACTCGTGAGTCCGGACTTAAATTTTTTTTTAATTTTAAATACATCCTCGAGCAATTAATGAAACAACTATAATCACTTGTAAAATTACTATTATACCCCTTAAATATTTACAAAAATTTTAACAACCTCCTATAAGTCCGGAATAATGAGTCAAGTAGAATTATTGTTAAAAGTTAATTTATAAATGTGTCATTTGGCGCTGACATGCGGGGCGCAGTGTATTAATTAAGCATTTATGGCGCGAGCACTTGGTCCTTAGCGCCGTTCCACACCGCCACCCACGATGCACGATGCTAGACGACGTCGTTCTGTTACTTGGGGGCGTGGGGCTGTAAACCACGACACCATGTGGCGCCATACGTTTTGAACGCACGAGGTTATGCACTGCGCCAACTCCAAACTTGAAATTTGCATAAAAATTTCGTCTTGAGACTCGGGCTTTCTGGAACCAAACTAAAAGTGTCGAGCACGTTATAATACACCTAATTGAACGCCAACGGACTAAGGATAGCAATAGTCGGGCATCTGGAGTGTATTAGAAGCTGGAAACTCAGTTATTGCTTGATTGATGTAAGTAAACCTAAGGGAAATTAAGCTTAGAATTCTTTTTTAATTTAAATATTGTTTAATGCATACTGTTTATCTTAGTTCACGAGCAGATTAGGCTATTTGTTGCATTCCATTCTCACGAGTGTCTGTGTCTTTAATCGAAGAGGAAGGGGCATTAGTACTTTGCACCCTGTGATTAATGACCCAAGAGTAGTTTGACCCGTTTCCATGCGCGCTAAATTTTTTTTGCTCGAGTCCAGTGGGTTTGAGTCTTTGAGAGAAGGTTGATATGGACATGTGTCTCTACCATAGCTCTTTTCTTGAGAGGTGTCTAACTTCTATTCTACAGTGACAAGTTGACAAGTCAATAATTGTACAGTGTTCATAGTATATTTTATGGGGGTTTTTTCAAAAGTAGGGTTGGTTTACAATTTATTTTACAAAATAGAGAAGTTTTTTTTTTAATCACGAAAGTAGGCAATAACACCTTCTCAAAAGGCGTTATTGTGTGTGATGTTGGTTCGTGGCGCTGACGTGGCGGCGATTTGTACAGATAGCGCATTCTCAAAAGGTGTTATCTGTACATGTGGCCGCCATGTAACCGCCACCTCACCGCCACCTCACCACTACAAAAAAATAGCAAATCAGAAACGAAATTTCCGTCTCTGATTTGTTAAAATTCGTCTCTAATTGCAGTCAGAAACGGAATAGAGACGGAATCAATTCCGTCTCTAAAAACGTCGTCGTTGATTCAATCAGAAACGGAATTCAATTCCGTTTCTGATTTAGAGACGGATCAGAAACGGAATAAATTCCGTTTCTGATTATTTCCGTCTCTGATCCGTTGCTAATCAGAGACGGATCAGAGACGGAATTTGATCCGTTTCTGATTTATGTATCTACATAAACGAAAATTAGAGACGGAAATAGCAACGGAATCCAAAGATTCCGTTGCTATTTCCGTATCTAATTTTCATTTTTGTTTAGTTTTTAAAGTCTTACATATATAGGTCTCAATCCAAGCACATTTAACCTGTCAATATATAATAAAAATCATCGCCTACACCCCCTCCAACAACTCCTTGGGGGTGCTAACATCCCCCAAAAAAACAAAATTTGACATTCATACATCGACAATATATATCAACAAATATTCAATTGAGAGAACAAAAATGTAAAAATCAAAAATTGAAAAAGATATATATCCAAAAAAATTGTATAGTATTACAAATGCTCCAAATTTCTAAGTATTCACAAAACCACTAATCCTATTGTTCAACAACCACAAAAAAAAAACTTACAATCCTATAAATATGCACAAAAAGAATTATCAATCGAAAAGTCTTGAGATGTTCTTCAACACCACCTGCACTGCCAAGGGACATTTGAAACAACTTAATAATTGAATAGTTGAACTTAAATTTTTCAGGGACATAAGCATCATAGGAGATAGAGCTAAGGTAGAAGAGCAATGACTCACATCGAACTTATAGTGACGATCCCCGCACTCGACCATCAAAGTCTACAAACAAGCAAAAAGATTAACATTAATTCATTTGAGATTTAAGAATCCACAAACGATGATAAACACTTGCATATCTTGATTTAAGTAAATTAAATTCTTACCAATCCGAGTAGGAGGAAGAAAGCAATGTTTGTCATTTTCACTTTTATCTTCATTTTCTAAAAACATATAAGAAAACAAAAATATGCTACCTCATAGATAGACCAAAAAACTCATAAGACTATTTTCAATCAATCCACTTTCACAAGCTACAAAATTTATCATAAGCTCACTCATCTCATTTCAAACCGAGCTTTTTTAACTTTCAAGAACCAAACAATAAACCTGTTTAATCCATTTCATAAAGATCGATTTACATTGGCTTTGACCTATTGCAACCCACCCCTTATTTTCCAAGCGTGTGGTGACTCCTTTACCTTTATCTAGAGCACACAATATTCTACATAGGTTGAGTTTGACAATATCAACTTGATGAGGAACTAGGATACCTTTTAAGTTGTGAAGTATGAACTTAATGAGTATCAAACTATTGATCACACCAAAAAAAATGATATGGACTTGTTATTGCCTAAATTTAAAGAAGACATATCCTTATTCAAACAACAATGCAAATTATAGATCATATTCAAGTAAAATTTATGCATTAAACCACTTAATCGAATATTTCAATCAAAAAATGAATGAACCAAAACCAATTTTAAATATGTTTTTCATGGATTCTTAAAGTAGTATTTTCTTGAATTTATTTAAAAAATATTAAAATTTGAACCAAAACCAATTTTAAATATTTCTTCTAAAGGACATTGCAAGGGATTTCAATGATGAATCTAGATATTTTAATACCAAACGTAGCACTATACCAAAAAGCCGTAAAGGCGTATTCCCTTTAAAGCAATGCATAGAGTATAAACCTAAATTACACAAATAAAATGTTGGTGTCACTTCTTTGATACAATCAACTCTTACAATATAACTCTATCTTAACACAATACCAACTGAACTTTTGAAAATGTTACTTTTTCAATAAAAGATCGAACCATGTTCTCAACTTGTGAACGAAGAGAAGGAACTGAAGTGTCAAGTGATTCAAAGCCTAGGTAGCAAGCTTTCTTTCATTTCATACTCAAATATGGGTGTCTATGCTTCATGTATGTGCTGAAATCTTAGGGCTTTTGTTTCTTACTCTTTGGGAAGACTTTGGTCTAATTATAATTGTTACAAAGCTCTTAAAGGACCCAATTGATGGTGTCAAGAAGCTGGTCAAGAAACATAAGCTAGCTTGTACATGTATGAGTGGTACGACAACCGACATTCGAGAGCGTAACACAACTTAGAAATGAAAGGAAAGACATTGGGAGAGTGGTAGCCTCTCGGGAAATAGAGTTTTGAAAAATTGTAGTGTTGCAAGCTATAACTAACCATAATTGGTTATTGCTTATTGAAAGGGTACAAAAGAGCGAGGAAACTTCTTTGACATCGAGATATTTAGTAGTGTTGGATATGAGTTATCAAGGACTTTAATGGACTGATTGAAGTGGAAATCATAAAGAATTAGACTTAAAGTGCCCCTTTAAATAGAAATCTTTCCTTGGCATGTTCTATTGGGTTTACTGCAAGGAATATACTATTGATGTAAAATCGGCTAGGAAACTTGCTCTAATTACACATTCCTATAAGATGGAATTAGTTAGAACAATTGCAAGACAAGAAATGGATTTGATTGGTAAACATGAGGAATTAAGGAACATTTTCATATAGTGAAAATGAAACTACTACCATGTTGGAAACTTAAACCAAGTAAGTGCATAAGACATACATACGGTTAATACATTGAATATAAGTTTAAGTAGCGAGTAAGATTTAAAGAATGGAATGCCAGTTCAAGTAATTCTTATTTGAATACATCTAGACTGGACATTATCATAGACTCACATTGGTAAATTATAGTAGGAGTTTGAATATTACCAGGGTGATAGGGGACCAAAACATCAGTGGAATACTTGATTGATATTTTCATTCGATTGTGAACTTGGCAGGTTAGTTAGGCATGGAAATTAAAATCAATTAAGAGACTTTTCAGAATCTAATGAACAAATAAAATGCTCAAAGAAAGATTACCTTGTCATCGGGCGAAAAAAACACAACATGCAATCTCTTGAGCAGTTGGGAATGGAAGTCTGGAGAAGCCATCTTTGGGAATACTAGAAGAATCTGAATACTTGCTCCCCTCGGTATCAAGCGCAAAATCTTTACTGAGAAACAAACTCGCTTCCCATGTTTCTTGATTTGGGCATTGGCCAAAAATTCAACCCCACAACCCCTACCAAGAAGCGGGAAGCTTCGGTGAGCGGTGAGAGAGGTCGAGAGAGAGAGAGAGAACGAACGAGAGATCGGCCTATGCACGCGAGAGATCGAGAGGGCGGTGATGGGAGCGGTGAGCAACACATCGAGCGAGAGGCGAGAGAGCGGTGGATCGGTCGGTGAGCGGAGAGATAGCGAGAGAGCGGGGATCGGAGAGAGAGCGGAGAGGGAGCGACATCGATGAGCGGTGAGCGGGGTGAGCGGGGAGCGGGGTGGCGGTGGCCGGGCGAGAGAGAGAGCAGAGAGCGCGCGTTTAGGGTTGAGCGAGAGATAAGGCAGAGATCGTTAGGGTTGAGCGAGAGAGAAGGCAGAGAGAACGCAGAGAGCGTTAGGGTTGAGAGAGAGAGAGAGAGTGTGTGTGTGTGTGAGTCTTGGGTCCCTATTTTTGAATCATCAAGATCGAATACGCACGAATCTCGAGATTAATGGACGGTTGTAAAAAATGAAATTTTTGGTGGGAATGTTGGCGCCATTTTTTAGAGACGGAATTAAATTCCGTCTCTAATTCCGTCTCTAATTCCGTCTCTGATCCGTCTCGATTTCGTCTCTGAATGCTTCCGTCTCAATTCCGTCGCTAACTTATTTTTTTAGAAACGGAACTTAATTCCGTTTCTAATTCCGTTTCTGATTTAGAAACGGAATTTATTTCTGTTTCTAATTCCGTTTCTGATTTGCTATTTTTTTGTAGTGCACCAACATCTAATAACGCTTTTTGAAAAGGCGTTATTGGTTAGAAGTCCAAGCGATGACGTGGCGGTGATGTGGCGGTTACGTGGCAGCCAAATATAGATAGCGCCTTTTGAAAAGGCGCTATCTATTGAATGCCGCCGCCACGTCATCGCCACCTCACCGCCACGTCACCAACTGGACTTGTCGATCTGTCTGTCATGCCGCATTGCATTGCTGCTACTGCATGTCATCTGCATAATTTCTTGGACAACGTCGTCGTCGTCGTCGTCGAGCGATCTCGACAATTACAACCAAAGGAGTTTATATGTACATTAGTTTCAACCTTCAACTTTCTTTTCTAAACTAACCTAACCTAACTAAACTAACTAACTAACTAACTAACTAAGTAACTAAATAACTAACTAACTAACTAACTAACTAAACTAAACTAACTAACCTTAACTAAGGGAACCAAACCAAACTGAAATAAATAACTAACTAACCTTAACTAAACTAAATAAGTAACTAACTAACTAACTAACTAACTAACCAAAGTAAACTAAACTAACCAACCTTAACTAACCTAGGCTTTGTTTGGTAAGCACAAACTAGCTTATCAGCTAGCTGATCAGCTAGTTTATTTGTTAAGCTGTGTTTGGTTTGTAGCTTATTTTAAAAATAATCTAGATGATAAGCTCCCAATTGAAACGCTACTCTTAATAGCGTTTGAACCGAAAATTCGTCGTTTGGATTTTCTCTCCCCATTATACCCTTATTTTTACGATATTAATAAATTAGTGCCCTTGCTAATTAGTAAAAACAAAATACACAAATACTTAAACGAATGAATATTAATACCTCGATTATACCCAGATAGAGTTGACAAAAACGAAACCAGCATTTTAAACTCTTCTAGGCTAGACCAACAGTTATATAATACACTATTAAAACTTATTGAATTTAAAATTAACATATAGCTTAATATTGTTAATAAGAAAATAGTAATTAATAATTAACTAAATATTATAAAACAAAGAATTTCACTAAAATTAAAAATCATTACACATTAATTTCTTAATTATAGATTATCTTGTTAGATATTTATTACATATTAAATAAGTTTTAACAACGTCGAGTATAAAAATATTTTTAGATGTTATAAAAAAATTTTTAAATGTAGTGTTCGAGTGGTGGGCTATCCTACATATTTTTAATTTTTTTTTTTTTACTAATCTACTATTTTTTTAAGTTATAGAGATACTTCTATAGAAATGAAGAATATTCGCAATAATATTGCTTCTCAGTTATGGATGATGCGTTAGGTATATGTATAGTTATCCAAGTCGTTTATTGTATTTTATTTACATGTGTTTATTTTTTACGAATTCTTATAAATTAATATAGAATTATTTTCATGTAAGCATTTATGAACACACATAGTTTAGTTTTCTAAATAATATAAATTATTTTATGGTATTAATTTATATTTTGTAAATAAAATACATTAATTATATAATTATATAATTAATATACTTAATTGTGTCATATGTCCTCTATTGTCATTTTGCATTTATCAGCTAATCAATCAGCTATTATTCCAAACAGTTTTTACTTGATCAGCTAGATTATCAGCTTTCCACTACTAGCTAGTAGATTATCAGCTATCAGCTAGCCTTGCCAAACAGAGCCCTAATCAAACTAAACTAACTAACAAACTAAACTAACTAACCTTAACTAACTAACCTTAACTAACCAAACTAAACCAAAATAACTAACCATAACTAACCTAACCAAACTAAACTAACTAACTTAACTAACTAACTAAGTAACTAACTAACTAACTAAACTAAACTAAACTAACTAACCTTACCTAACCTAACCAAACCAAACTAAACTAAATAAGTAAGTAACCTTAACTAAACTAACTAACTAACTAACTAACTAACTAACTTAACTTAACTTAACTAACTAAACTAACCAAAGTAAACCGAAATAACTAACCTTAACTAACCTTAAGTAACCTTAAATAAACAAACTAAACTAAACGAACTAACCTTAACTAACCTAACCAAACTAAACTAACTAAATAACTAACTAACTAACTAACTAACCAAGTAACTAAACTAAACTAAACTAACTAACTTAAACTATTCTAACCAAACCAAACTAAACTAACTAAGTAACTAACCTTAACTAAACTAAACTAAACTAACCTTAACTAAACTAACCAAACCAAACCAAACTAAACTAAGTAACTAACTAACTAACCTCAAGTAAACTAACTAACTAACTAACTAACATAACCAAACGAAACTAACAAACAAACTAAACTAACTAACTTTAACTAACCTAACCACCTAAACAATACAAACTTAGTAAACTAAAATAACTAACTTAATTAACTAAACAAACAACCAAAAAAAGTAAATCATTACCTAAATAATGAGTCATAACCTGACCTAACCTAAGCCAACTAACAAACGTAACCTAACTAACTATGCTAACCTAAAATTGCCCAACAACGGAACTGAAGTAAACTAATCAAAAGTAGCACGTGTGATGCATACCTAACTTTGTGCATGACATTGTGGTGTTTTTTGTGTCGAAGTTCAATGAAGACCGTGACGATTCTCACACAAACAACAAAAAACAGACTAACTTAATTGCAAACTAAACATACTAACTAAATGGAACTAACCAAACTAAACTAACTAACCTTAACTAACCTAACTAACCTTAACTAACATAACCACGTAAACAATACAAACTAAGTAAACTAAAATAACTAACTTAACTAACTAAATAAACAACCAAAAAACGATCCACGTAAACTACCAAACGAAACTAAACAAACATCCAAGTAGCTCGAGAGTTACTTGTTAACAACCTAACCACACCGGTTCTATGAGAAATGAGCTTATTCAATGAGAAGGTTGAATACACGTACTTCGTGAACCCAAGTTATAATTTATTTACAAATCACCATGACATCAAGAAAACTCATCATGCGGGTCTATTCCGGCGGTTACGTTGACGTTGTTGCTCAGTGATGCAAACCGGACGTACTCTTTGTCTAGTTGGACGATGTGTTTGTATATCCGGTTGAGGTTGTTGAGGTAGTTGGTCCTGCGATGAATCACGTCGAGTAGATTGATGCGTTTCCTCTGGCGCTTCACTCGACTCACCTCTGCTACTGATGCTCCCAAAAATAGGAGGTGGAACCATCCCAAAATACTGGCTTCCTGTATGGGGTTGGGGGAAAGGAACATGAGGCTGCGGCATGGTCAACAAGTTCATGAATGAGGGATCTCCACTATATGGCATATCGTAATTATAAGGAGTAGGAGTATATGGACTAGGCATGTATTGAGGCAGTGATAGACACATTTGATGATGAGGCATTCCATGGTCCACATATGAAGACGACGGCCCAGGTGCGTAAGGATCATAATGGTAAGGAGGAAGATTCACGCTCGGCGGCCTGGGTATAAACATTTGAGGTTCTGGTTGGGGTGTGGACGATGCAGGAATGTACCCATGAGAAGAATGGCTACTCTCGCCAACAGTCTCTGTTCTACTCACTCTCGAACGAGATGAATGTGTTGGAGGAGAATGTCTGCTACTCTCTACAACAATCTCAGTCTGAGTAGATGGACGTGGTGGACGAGGACGTCTGGTGCGTTCCCGCACAGTCTCTGGTCGTGTTCTTCTTCTTCTCACCTCTATGTTTGGTTTGCCCTGATCGTCTTCTTCATCTTCCTGTCCATTATCCTCATCTACGTCTTGTTCGATGTCAATTCCGTCTTGCGAAAGATTAGACCTTTGCCTTTCATCTTCGTCCAAAATTTTAATCCCTTCATCAAGCGCAGCAAGACCTTGCTCGTACCCATCCTCAATAAACACTCGCCTCAGTCGATGCACTAAGTTACGCTGAAATTCAAAGAATAAGAGCTTAAAGCACGCAATATAAGATATTAGATGTTCGACTAAAAGTTAGAGTTAGAAGATTACCGAGTAGTCAAGTAACGCCCCGTCGTGTCCTATGAATCTCCTAGTCACCGACCGATACCACGTCATGTAGTCTTGATGATCATGCCTTTCATGAAGTGCCGCTGTCGCAGTGGTGTCCCCACAATTTTCCCACATGTATATGTAGCTTGCGTGAAAAGTCACCCAATTTTCATGATGATGTCCACGCAATTCGATGCGGTGCAGTTGGGCGTCGTAAGCACAATTTGGTGGCACTACTTGTACAATGCCGAATTGTCTCATAACCCTTTCTAGTCGATGCCACTCCACAATGTGGAAACAAATAAGGGGACATGTCGAGAGCCAACTGATGGGGCATGTGCCCTAGGTCAATCCATTAACTGTTTTATGAATACTTTTAGTTAATAAAATAGAGGATTTCATTTGATGTTTATTATAATTAATTTGCATGTTTATATTATAATAAGATCCATAGGTATTTACAGAAATATCCTAAATGTCCCTAGTCAATCATTATACTGGGAACGATAATGAATTAAGACTAGTGTGAGTCTTGATTGATGATCATATGATGATTATAAGTATATGGATACAAATCAAGATCCGATTTCGATTTGTAAAAGTACTTGATTGAAAGGGAACAAAGTCTTGGACCTCTCAAAAGCGTCGTATGATTGGATCATCGAAAAATGGATTCCGTTTCGATTTGAGACGGATGAAAGCGGAATAAATTAGTTTCCTCGATTAGAAAGGAATTCTAATTCGTTTACGATTAGAGGCGACTTTGATTATTTAGTCTCGATCCGTTGCTAATGAGAGACGGATCAAACGAATTTAATCCGTTTCGATTTATGTATCTAACATAAACGAAAATTAGAGACGGAAATAGCAACGGAATCCAAAGATTAGTTGCTATTTCCGTCTCTAATTTTCGTTTTGTTTAGTTTTAAAAGTCTTACATATATAGGTCTCAATCCAAGCACATTTAACCTGCCAATATATAATAAAAATCATAGCTAAATAATATATTGATATTACACAATTTATATAAACCGAACATATCCTTAACATTATCTTTTCTCAATGTAGTACACGAAACAACAAAAACAATATAAAAGTTTCTATATTGTATCTTTCTACAAAAGTAAAAGCAAAAATTGTTCTAAATGAAAAAAAAAATAAAAAAATGAAGTGTTCCGAGATTATATAAAGTTGATTGTGCTTCAAATAATACTTGACTTCGTACAAAACACACGAAAAAAGATCAAAAAGAAAAAAATCACTAAATTATACAAACAATAATAGAAATATAAACAATATTATGGAATATAAACACAGCATAAATAAAGTAATAAAGAAAAATAAATTCATCATTATGGGAAAACTACGTATCACTAGCTAAAAACTCATTCCTTTTGGTTCTACGAACAAGATTTAAGAATATAGGTAGATAAACGCAATTCTTTGGTCCAAGTCAAAAAAGAGAATGAAGGAACTCAATACAAAGAAAAACTTTACCATGTAAAATTAGAAACAAAGTTGGTGGGTTTCCATTTGAGGGGTCTTTGAGGAACAAATTCTAACTAAAAAAGCAAAAATTGGTGTTTGATATCAAAATTTGAGAACCTACTGAGAATAGGATTCACACCTTCCTTAGGGGGCATTAACTAGAACAAGTCCTAACACACCTTCCTTAGTTTGAAAAGTGCAATTTCGACATGAAATATTTCTTAATTCAAAGGTTTCCATACATAATCTGTGATTAGATTAGTAATATCTCGAAAAAAAATGGCTTAAATGAGTTAATTTTTAGTTCTCTATCATAGCACAAGTGGAATCGAGAAGTGAACAATTGCAAAAATTGTTCTATTTCAACCTTAATATATGTTCTTCTTAGCAAACAAAATATAATTAAATCAACGTTAAGAAACTTAGTCACCCAAAAGAATTATAGGATCTAAAAGCAAGTTATTTGTGTCAAGAAATGAAGTAGTACCTTTCTCATAGCCCTTTTTTCAATGACACAAAAGATATGATGTCGAATCTCTTACATTCCATTTGCACCTAAAATTACAAATAACAAAAAGAAAAAGTAAACCAATTAATCTTGTTATAATGTTGTGCATCACAAGAAAAATCTTCATATATTTATCATTTACGCTAAAAGGATGGCATTGAAACAAAACACAACAACAACAAACAACAACATAGCCTCGATCACAAATTAATTGGGTACAACACCACTAGAATTTCTTTAAATGTAAAAGTCTCAAATCTTCATATATTTATCATTTTAGCAATAGATGAATGCTTTCAAAATCTTCATAGAAATAGATGAATACTTTCAAAATCTTCATAGTAAACTTTTAGGTGAGTAAGCAAAATGTTTCGTGTCATCACCATGTTGAAATAAGCATGGGAGCGCAAATGAGCCCACTTGTTGTAGCTAAAATTAATAGGTTTTTCACTTCCACGCTTTCTCTTCACCTTATCACCGAGCATTGGACCTATCGAATGAGATGGTAAACATAAATAGTCAAGGTCATAGTGATGATGTAATTGATAATGAGAGAAACATAATGATTTAAACATGCAACTATCAAGTATTAGTTTCTAAGCAAACCTTCTTTGCTAATAGGCACTCCCAACCGTTTCACTTAACTTGTAGAGAATAACCTAAAAAAATACCTATTAAAATTACCTATAGATCCATAAAATTAGCAAAAAATGTAACACTATTTTGAACTTTTAACAACATTTCCATTTCAAATTACAAACAATCAAAGATGTAAAGCGACTTTAAAATGCATGAGCTTGAAATTGATTGAGTAAATGCAAGCTACATGAGATAAAATGGTGCACCAATCAAATTGTTCTTACATCTTACTTGTACACTGGCAATCAGAACAGTGAGAAAACACCTTGATATGACTTTTTGCGCTAAAGCATTAACATAGTAATTGCTCACAAGAAAGAAAAGAAATAATGAAAAGGTCAATAAGCGTGAGCAATTACCGAATTAATTAATTAGAGATGATAATGATCTCGATTTATCTATGTTTATTAGCAAGTAACAAATGCTAAAAGCCTCTCAATTTGAGTCTCCCCTTTATTAGGACATACGTATTACACTTATATGAATGAAAAATTGAGTGTATTAATGTAGCAATGAAACTTAGCTACTTAATGTAACGTGTATACTTATATATATACATGTACACACACGTATATATCAATATACCTTGAGACAACGAGCAGGACAATAACTTCATCGAGAGAACATACGAACACTAATCGGTTCCATTTACACTCAAATTGAACCACAAACCCTAACATGATCAATTCAGCTGATTATACAACACATGGATTAACAAACAACAATACAAACTACAATAAGCGATAAATCGCACTCGAACACGCACAAAGATCAATCTTTCCACAACACATCAAGTGCAATTCACCTAATTTTCAAGAAAAATGAGAACCTAAACAATAAATTCATCGAAGAACGCATAGAACGCTAATCGGTTCCATTCACAACGCAAATTGAACCACAAACCCTAACACGATCAATGATTCAATCCAATTGATTAGACCGTACATTGATTGACAAACAAAGCACTAACAGCAAGCGCTTTCGGATCGAGGCAGATAGAGTGAGAACGAACAGCTAGGGTTACGTTGCTAGCGATCTCTCTAATGGCCGTGAAAGCACAAAGCACCGGATGCGGTCGACGGTCCGTGAGAGAGCGGTGACGAGAGAGAGCGGTGAGAGAGAGAGAGAGAGATGCTGAGTCGAGAGAGAGGGATTTTGGGGAGATAGGGGTTCCGGAGAGACGAGAGAATCGGGAGAGAGCGCGAGAGAGAGAGAGAGAGATGTGCCGTCGAGAGAGAGGGGTTTTGGGGAGAGAGAGAGAGAATCGGGAGAGAGAGATCGATGGAGGCGGGAAGATAGGGTTTTGGGAGAGAGAGAATCGGAAGAGAGAGAGAGGGAGTGTTGGGGAGATGGAGTTGAATCGGGAGAGAGAGAGGGAGTTTTAATTTTGAATCATCGAGATCGAAGGTGCACAAATCTCGAGATTTGATGAACAGTATAACAAAATAAAGTTTTTGCGGGAATCGTGGCGCCATTTTTTAGAGACGGAATTTATTCCGTCTCTAATTCCGTCTCTAATTCCGTCTCTGATCCGTGTCAAATCCGTCTACAATGTTTCCGTCTCAATTCCGTCGCTAACTTTTTAATTTAGAAACGGAAATTATTCCGTTTCTAATTCCGTTTCTGATTTAGAAACGGAACTTATTTCCGTTTCTAATTCCGTTTCTGATTTGCTGTTTTTTTTGTAGTGTATAAGTATATGGATACAAATCAAGATCACGAGTACTTGTTAGGGAACAAAGTCTTGGACCGACCCGCTATGAGAACATCAAATGGATTAAGTCATTGTTGTTTCTCATGATAGGTATATATTCCGGTCCTCTGACTTGAGATTACCAGAGACTTCAACATTAGGAACATAGCAATTTGACACAATCAAACGTTGTCTTTAACCGGACGATTATAAAGGTTGTGATTGGTTACTGTGTGAGCAATGTGATGAAGTTGTGTAATTGAGATAGAATTTGTCCCTTTGATATGAAGAGAGATATCTAGTGGATCCCTCGATGTGTTTAAAGTTTGTTAAAAGGCCTTCTAAGTGAATTGATATAGATCAATGTCACTTGGATGTTTTCATCTACCTAGAGATCGAGACTAGTATGATTTTTGGATGAAAATATTTTGTAATCTCCGCTGCGTATGAACCCCAAAACCCAACACCAACTGCCGTGACCATTTGTACAGTACTCGGGAAGAGACCCCATGCGTTCAGTATATGGTTGCCACACCACATCATCCTCTTGCCTTTGAGAGTCGAGTGCATCACGGTATGCCGATACGACGTGCGTCGCACTTTGTGAAACCGAAAATGCATCGAGCCATCTGTGTAGAAAACAATAAGTTAAGATAAATGAACATGGACAAGAATTATTTGCAAAGTAATGACAATAAGACTTTAATACCTGTGTCTGAGTGGAACGTCCATAAGCATATTTTGGCCATCCACCGTTCGCTGTTGAGCTCGAGAAACACGCAGGCACCGTGGTGCTATGAATGAAAATCTGTCCCATGCCCACAGTTGTACAAGAATTGACGCGCCAGCAACCTCATGTGCCCCTGCGCGAGATCCGCGACACAACTCCCTGTACAAATAAGCCAAACATGCACTCCCCTAACTATATTGTCCAGTTACTTAGAAATCCTCCAGCAAAGGTAGGAACATCAAATGCACGAATCGATTGGACTTGTCGGCGAAAAGACAACCACCGATGAGTTGTAGTATGTATGATTGAACATAACGTTGGACTGACTCCTCATCGCTTTCATCATCTATTGCTGGAACGTTACGCTCAAGCCAATCGACCTTAAGTTTACAACCAATGATGTCATCTCCACCAGGAGTTCGTCCAAGTAGCCTCTCGCAAACATCAGCATAGTCTGCGTCTGTCGTTCCCGTCACAGGCATACCTTCAATAGGTAATCCAAGTTGTACCTGCACGTCTTGGAGTGTAATTGTGCACTCCCCACAATGCATGTGAAATGTATGCGTCTCAGGGCGCCATCTCTCTACAAACGCAGTAATCAAAGCCCAATCAAGGCTGAAAAATGCTACTCGGGATATCCCATAGAACCCACTGAAATGAAGATATGGGATCATCCTAGAATGAACTGCATCGTTCGATCAACGACCCCACGTCTTCGACGTATGCGCATTGTTTCGTACACCTTATAATTGATAATGTATTAAAGTATGTTTTAGATACATTATTGCTGTAAATTTGACGTATTGATGTAAAACAGGTTACCTCGCCCCTCCAGGTTTGCTTTGATCTGTGTGTAGATTGGAGTTGCAATAATGATGGATCTGAAGGTCCTGGATCCATTGCAGTACAACTACAAATGAATGACAGAAAAAGAAAATGAGTGTGGCACAAAACGTCTAGAAACGATAAGCATGTAATAAATGTTCACGCAAAAACAACTACGTAAATGCTCAAAAGCAACATATGTACGAAATTAAGTTACTTCGCACATTATACAAAAACGACTATAGGTTTTCATTGTGCGTACAAATCTATCCTATAGTATGGCTCGATGAAAACTAACCTCAGGTAAGTTAATTAATGAAAACTAATCACAGTTAACGAACCCAAATAAATAATGAAAACTAACCTCAGGTAAGTTAATTAACTAACGTAACCTAATCTCAAATAAATTAACCAAACTATGTGAACCAAATGTAACCAAAAATAACCTAATAAAAGTTATAGATGTGTTCATGAAACTTACGTGGATCGGAACGAATTCAAAGTTTAAATGAGCTTAGTATACTATATATGGTTTCATAAATCTTGGGGCTTTCCTGCCTCCAAAATAGAACATATATGATTGGTCGTGTTAAAACTGGCGTCTCTCTATTACTTTCAGATCATATAGTAATTCTAGCTTCATATTAGCACGCATGCAGTTAGGTGTAATTGAGATTCAATATTGATTTGCGAATTAACAACACCTATGTCACTATATATTAACAACCTAAACAACATAAACTACACTAACCTAAACAAAATTGGCAAACATATCTTCCAACATTGTGATAACTAAACAAAATACATTAAGATAAACTAACTTACCTAACTAACCTAAATACCTCAACTACCTAAACACTAACCAAACTAATACATAAACTTAAACTAACTTAATCAAACTAAATAAACTAACTTAAATAAACGTAATTACCTAAACAACTTTGGTAAAAAATCTAGCAACATTGTGATAACTAAACAAACTACATTAACTAAAACAACTTACGTAAACTAACGTAAATACCTCAACTACCTAAACACTAACCAAACTAATACATTTACATTTACTAACTTAAACAAACTAACTAAACTACCTTAAACTAACTTAATTTCCTAAACAAACTACCTTAAGTAAACTAACTTAACCTAAAGACCAGAAATAACCTAACTTAGTTGACTAACCTAACTAAACAAACTAACTAAACTAAACTAACCAAACTAAACTAACTAACCTTAACAAACATAAATACCTATACTAAACTAAACTAAACTAAACAAACTTAACTAACTAAAAATACTTAACTAACTTAACTAACCACCAATACCTAAACTAAACATCTAACTTAAACTAACTAAACTAACTTAAACAAACGTAATTAACTAAACATACCTCCTCCTTCGGTAAATTAACTAAAATACCTCAAACAAACTTAATTAACTAAACTTAATTCGCTAAACTTAATTAACTAAACGTAATTAACTAAACCAACTTAACTAAACTTAATTAAGTAAACTAACTTAAACAAACATAATTAACTAAACAACTTAAACAAACTCACTAAACTAAACTAAACTAACTTAAACAAACTTAATTAACTGACTAACCTAACTTAAACATACGTAATTAACTTAAACTAACTTAAAAAAAACTTAATTACCTAAACTCACTTAAACAAACTTAAAACTAACTTAAACAAACTAACTTAAACAAACTTAATTCACTAACTAAACTAAAACAAACAAACTAAACTTACTTAAACAAACTTAATCTAACTTAAACAAACTAAATTAACTAAACTAACTTAAACAAACTTAATTAACTAACTAAACTAACTTAAACAAACTAAATTAACTCAAACAAACTTAAACTAACTTAAACAAACTTAATTAACTAAACTCACTTGAACAAACTTAAAACTAACTTAAACAAACTTAATTGCGTAACTAAACTAAAACAAACAAACTAAACTTACTTAAACAAACTTAATCTAACTTAAACAAACTTAAACTAACTTAAACAAACTAACTGAAACTAACTTAATTAACTAACAAAACTAACTTAAACATACCTCCTCCTCCTTCATCGGACCTCCTCCTTCTCCTCCGCTGAGAAGTCTGGTGCCCCGACGCCGCTGCTCCGCGCTCCCCTGCCGGAGCTCCACTCCTCCCTGACCAGCTGCCACTCCTCCGTGCTCCCCTACCGCGGACCTCCTGCTCTGCTCCGCGCTCCCCTGCCTTGGTCCGTTCCTCCGCCGCTGCTACCTCCTCTGCTGCTGCGCGTTACCGAAACCGATGTCTCCGCCGCATCTGTGCACTCTTCTCCTCTTTCTCCGCTGCTCGTCACTCCGGAGCCCTTCTTCTTCCTCCGTCTGTGGGCTCTCTCCCTTATATAGACCTCCGCTGCTCCTCGCTCACCTCCTTGGTCACGGGATACAAGTCCCGTGACCCCTACTACCCCTACCCCTCTATCCCTACCGAAACCGACGCAGAGAATATTCTCTGCGTCGGTTTCGGAAAAAAGACAATGGGATGCGCTGATAGCGCCTTCTCGAGAAGGCGCTATCAGCGCAACCCCTCCAAAAGTGTCCACGTGGATCGACGTGGATCCGGGGTAACCTTTATGTCCACGTGGACACCAATAGCGCCTTCTCCGAAGGCGCTATTGGCGCCACGTGGCATACACATCAGCAATAACGCCTATTCAGTAGGCGTTATTGCTTAGTGTGGGGAAAAAAAGCCACCGTACTTACCTATCTTAAAGTACAAAGTTTTGTACTTTGGCAAATTTTTCATATTTTGTGGTTATCTCGAGTATAAAAGATTATATTACACTGAATTTGTCTTGTTTGTGTGATTTCAGGTATAATTAAGGGAAATTGGTGAAATAAAGGATTTGGAGATGAAAAGAGAAGAATTTGACCAACTATGGAAAATGCTAGCGACGGAAATTGATGGATAAATCGATAGTAGAGGCCAGCGATGTTCCAGCAATTTAGAAAATGAATTAAAATCGTAGGACAAATCGTTGGATCACATAGAAGAGTTTAAGAAGAGGCACAATGATTTAACTAGCGATTTTAATACAAAGTGGTAATTGCTAGCAAAACGGTGAGGTCATTCATGAAATTTTTATGGAAGGACTAGGAAGTTGAGTTCGATTAGGATATATATTAGCCTAAATACTATATATATATATATAGGGCTGGCAAAAATACGGGACCGGACACCCATTTCTATAATGATTAAACTTGGTGTCCGGACTCGGTCCCGTTTTTAAAACGAGCACTTTTTTGTTGTCCAGTCCCGTATTTTTGTAAAACATACGGCTCCCGTTTTATCCGATTTTTATTTTCAAATATGATTAAATACTTTGACATACTATTAATGTACTGTTGTGTTATATGAACATATATGTAGATGGGGATGTCCACCAGTGAAGTTCCCAATGAAGTATGAAGTAGAGGAGACATGTTATTTGCTTAAAGGGAAGGTGAAAATAGATTTGAAACGAAATATGAAACTAGATTTGAAACAAATTTTATAAAAATCAAACAAGAAACATGTAATAAAAATCAACATCATCAAATAAGCTTAATTGAGAAAATAGATTTGAAACGAATTTTATAAAAATCAAACAAGAAACATGTATATGAATGGAGAAGGAGTAGAAAAAACTTACATTGAGAGCAAAAGAGATCAGTGGGCAGAGATGCGGGCCAAAAATTGAGAGGCAGAAAGGAGAGGAGAGTGATAGGCGAGGTGAGACCGCGAGAGTCGGGACTCGGGAGTGAGAGGCAGAGCCGGGAGAGTGAGAGGCTGAGTCGGGAGAGTGAAAAGCTGAGCCGGGAGAGTGAGAGGCAGAGTCGGAGCTGGGAGAGATGAGAGGCAGAGCCGAGAGATATGAGAGTCAGGAGAGATGACCGACTGAGTCACTGAGAGACGGCCGTGAGGGCGAGAGGCAAAGAGAGTGAGAGGCGGACGGAGGCGTGCCGTGCGTGGCCGTGAGCCACGGTGCGTGGCCGTGAACGCGAGGCGGTGAGAGACGACCGTGAGGCGGCGTGAGGAGGTGAGAGTCGAGAGTCGAGACGGTGAGAGACGACGAGAGGCGGAGTGAGGCGATGAGAGTCGAGAATCGAGACGGTGAGAGACGGTGAAAGGCGGAGTGAGGCGGTGAGAGTCGAGAGTTGAGACGGTGAGAGGCGGAGTGAGGCGGTGAGAGTCAAGAGTCGAGACGGTGAGAGACGGTGAGAGGCGAAGTGTGGCGGTGAGTGGCGGCGTTCGCATTATGGTTTGTTGAGGGAGAACCTGGAACAGTGGAACCAAAAAGCAGAGAGCGGGGAGGGACTCGAGGGACGAAGGATATGGGAGAAAAGTTAAAAACTTATTATACATTGTGAAATTACCTATATGCCTTTCAAATTAATCACTAACGGGTACCCATTTTTTGAGATTTTTGCTCGGATCCGGTCCCGTATTTTTAGACGGCGCAAAAAATTGTCCAGGCCCGTATGTTTTTTACAAAAATATTGCCCGAACCCATTTAAAACGGGTCTGGACAAAACCGACAAACGGGACCGGGCAACTTTTGCCACCCCTATATATATATGAGGTTAGGGCTTCAAAATTAGGATATGCGAAGAATCTAATATAAGTAGCAACTAAGATCATCATGAGTTCTTTACTTGTTTAGGAAGTCTTACATGTTTTTAAAACTGAGGTCGAGTAACAAAACGTATCCCATTAGTTATTGCTTATTAGTAGGAGTTTTCTTGAACTTAAATGTGGTCTTATTTTATTATTAGTTTGCTTTAAGCATTCCAAGGACTAATAGTGATGAGATTAGAATATGGATAAGAGTCGCATGAATCTACAATTGATAAAAGAAAAACTAGGCAGTTTGAAGCGTTCGGAATTACCATAGCTAAATTATTGAATATGTTTGAACTTATCTTTTAAAAGATCGACAACTAAATGATTTCAACCAGATTAGTAATTACCTTTGCTCTAGGTTTTATTCACATTGAATTCCTTAATTGTTTCCCGTTTGTTTATTTATTTATTTATAGATAGTTTAGTTAGTTAGTGTCTTTTATATTTAAAAATCCCTTTTTGACTACAGAAAGTTACTTTATCTCTATGGGATCGAACTTTAGCTACTATGTATAAAATAAATAGTTTAGGTAATATATTTTTATTAACGCGTTTGGTGCACGTCAATTTTTGGCAAAAATACGAGAATTGAGTTTAATTTTTCTTAGTTATTCTCTATTTTATATATCTAGACCATTGTCTCTAACTTTTCACAAAATTACGTCATGACCTCCTACTCTTACAATTATGATCTATATGAAGATTCACACTATCAAAGTGTGAAATGGGTTAGATATGTTTCATCGGGAACACAACTTTTCTAATCAACATTTTTATGTCCAACAGGTAGATGCTTCTAGATATTATGGAGACTTCTCTCATCGTATCAATTCGTGTCCTCCACGCCAAGAAAAATCATAGCAATTAGCTTATAAAATTACGTAGTTAATGGACATACAAGAATTATATTTTCAACAGGTGAAGTCAACTTTACAAGAGATGAAGGAGTTGCTTTACCAAAGACAACGACAACAACAAAATAAATATATATATATATAATTGTCAAATCCCAAAGTTGTTGGAAGCTACCAATAAGAGAGGTACAGGTAATTTTATATTTTGTTGGCATGTGCCTAGTGTTTATAATATATTTAAGCTATTGGGCAAAATATAAGTAGTCGGGTAAATTTTATAGCCATGTTATATAAAAAGCTCAAGTATTTTTGGTTGTCCAAAAAGATTGGCTTTGGTGTCACTTTTTCGGTGCGAGGTTTTTTTACTTCGATTTGCGTGTCAGCTGGTTTGTGTCGGAGTTGAAAAGTGCGAGAAAACAACGAGTTACGACTCAGTTGTTTTTACAAAATTGAAGTCATTGGGGGTGAAATATGGAAATTTGCGTCCATCAATGTTTTGCCTTGAGATATGTGCACATCAGTGTTATCGCAACAAGTGAGCCTATATACAATTTAATTTCGAGGTTTAGACTCGGTTTTGATGTGAAAAGAATGATAACTAAACACGCCTTTTGGTCTAAATATGCCATGGTGGGGCTCATGCCTTTTGGTTTAAATTTCTTTAAAAGTAATTAAGGAAATTATTTGTTGTTTATTTTTAAGGAGGATAGGATTTTATTTTATAAACGTAGTTCGTGTTTGGTAACACTTATTTTTACCTCTTATCCATCATAAGTCTTATTGAATAAGAGTTAGAAAAAAATAAGTTTGTTTGGTAGAGTTTCTTGTTTCACTTATTTTTAATAAGACTTTTCCTGGAAAAGAGGAAATAAGTGAAAATACCTTTTAAATAAAAAGTAAGATGGTGATGCCCAAATTTAATTGAATCATGTTTATGCCATCATAACTAGGATTAGTGAATCATAATTAGGGTTGACGTGTATATATCACGTAGGCCTCGAGTGTAAGAAGTGAGGGTTTAAAAAATTTTGCGTGTGTTGCTTGCTAATTTGTTGCATTATTATTTATTCGCGTCGCGCTAGCATTACAGTTATTTCATTTGTCGCGTTCTATGTGTGTTTCAGACAGAGTATGAGATGTTTCGGGATGCGTGTAGCGCTGGTATGGATGGGATAACGACTTAGAGAAATTTGAGGCTCATATGAAACTAGTAAAATGCTAGAAAATTTTCCTAGTCGTTGATGGTTAACTTAATCCAACTTAGTCTAAGTTGCTACAAAATAATTAAATTGGCTTAGTCAAGTGGTGGGACTCTAATTAAAATAGAATCCATAACTAAGCTATAAATTAATCTTGATAGGCCAAGTAGTTTAATAGGTCTATATAAATATTTACTAAGCTAAGTTAATAAAATTAATCTATTGAACCTAAATAACTACATAAAAATAAATGAATAAGACTTAGGCGCGCCTCGTGGTGCTCAATTTGCGAAGGGCACCGCGTAGCCGATTAATCGATAGCTTAGTTTATAAACATACCTTAATCAATTAATTAATATTGGTTTTCACAGACTAAGGTAATTAATATAGATCAATGTTTTTATGGTATAAATTGGGTTAGGTAAGACTTTATTTGACCTACGATTAGCCTACTGATGATCAAGTATGTATGATTTGAAGACAATTTAGTTGGTGAGATCAATGGATAAGACATTATTGCAAGAGACTATATAAACAAGTGTGTTCATAATTCATGCAGAACTAAAGATCAAGATTTTTTGTATTGCTCTGAAAGCTAGGGGTGGCTTAAATCTCTGGTTTTAAAGAAAATTGAAGATCAATTAGAAGGGTCTCAAGCCCAAGAGATTAAAAGGAAAGTAACCTAGGTATTATAATCTCTAACCTTTCTATCTTACTTTTTCATCAAATTATAGTGTTTATGCAATGGTTTTTTATGAAACAATTTGGATATGGATTGTTGTCTTGATTTAATGTCTTGCAAACATAAGATTTGATCAATGGTTATCTTTCCAACACTGATTTTCAAGAATTAACTTTTTTATTTTTTATTTTTTTTGTCAAACGGTTGCAATTCATTAATTGTTGTGCCCTTTTGGGTTAGGAACATCAAGAATCACCTTCAATGTTAGGTTTCAACACATGTTGATCAAAATCCATATTTCTAAACTAATAATTAATTTTTTTGTACATACTTGAAAACTTGTTCAAAAATGAAATTTTGTCTCCATATAAAATTACATGGAAAACAAATTAATTGAATACAATATAAAGTGAAATAAATTACGAAAAAATAAGAAAAATAGATAAAAAAATATAATAAAATTGAAAAAAATATAAGAAATAGGAAAAGTAGGAAATTGAATTTTTAGAAAATTTTGAGGATTTTGCACCTCGTGTGTAATCCGTATGTAACCCGTAAAGCGTGCCACTACTAAATATTTGGACAAAAAATATTTATTTTTGATCTCACATTACAAACCAAATTAATTTGACCAAAAAATTTAAAATAGTATATTTGGAAACCAAGGACATAAGAGACTACATTTCAGGTGTCAGGTGTGCACTTCAAGAAACACTTTTAGAATTTGTTCAAGTTCTTCTCAAAATTTTCGTTTTTATATGATATAAATTACACCAATTTTAGGCTTGCTTATATTCCATTCCTTCGTGTGTTTGTGTATGGTCGACAGGGTGGGCATAACACTGATCTTGACACCCCTAGATGGCTATCCAAGAGTTGGTGTGCGATATGTGTCTTATTAGTGACTACTTATAATAATTGTCTTCATGATTCCAGTAGGTACGAAAAGGAGTAAGCGTGATGCTTGCTTCCTTCATGGGCTTCTTCTCAATTCAAACTACCTCTTTAGCTACATCGGATGCTGCAATATACTCAGCTTCTGTTATAGAATCTACTACAATTTCTTACTTCAAACGTTTTCAGATCACTGCGCCTTCATTCAAAGTAAATACGTATCTAAACTGCGATTTAAAGTCATTTATATCAGTTTGAAAACTTGCATCTGTGTAACCATTTAGAATGTGCTCGTCTTCCAAACTTCCATAGTCCAAGAACATTTCTTTCATCCTTCTCAAATGTTTAAGAATGTTCTTTACAGCTATCTAGTGACTCTCATCGAGATCAGACTGATATCTATTTGTTGCGTTCAAAGCATATAATACATCAAGTCGGGTGCATAACATGACATACATGATAGATCTAATAGCTGATGCATATAGAATTGTATTCATACGCTCTCCCTCATCATAAGTCTTCGGACATTGAGTCTAATATACACTTATACCATGAGACATTGGCAACGACCTTCTTTCAGAGTCTTGCATACTAAACCTATTTAGTACCATGTCCATATAAGCACTTTGACTTAGATAAATCAACCTTTTAAATCTATCCCTATAGATCTTAATCTCAAGGATGTAGGCTACATCTCCTAAGTTCATCATTATGAAACACTTCCTTAACTAAGACTTGACACTCTGTAAAGTTGAGATACCATTTCCAATGAGTAATATATCATCAACGCTCCCATTGACTTTCTTATATACACAAGGGTCATCTTCATTTTTAATGAAACCAAACTCTTTAGTTGCTTCATGAAAATGAAGATTCCAACTCTAAAAAGCTTGCTTTTATTTATAAACAGATCTTTGAAGCTTGCACACCTTTCTAGAGTTCTCAGGATGAACAAACCTTTCAAGTCGTATCATATACACATCCTTAAGCAACTTTCCATTTAGAAAAGCTATTTTGGCATCCATTTGCCATAGCTTATAGTCATAATATGCGGCTACGACGATTAGAATTCTAATGGATTTAAACAAAGCTACATGAGAAAAAATCTCATCATAATCAACACTTTGAGTCTGCGTAAAACCTTTTGTTGATAGACATTCTTTATAAGTATGCAAATTGTCATCTATGTCAGTTTTTTTCTTGAAAACCCATTTACATCCAATGGTCTAACCACCACCAGGTAAGTCAATCAGGCTCTAAACTTGGCCATCATACATGGATTGCATCTTAATATTTATGACACTAATCATTTATCAGCTTTAGGGCTAGACACATCCTTCTGGTATGCAGTATGCTTTTTTAATGCATAAACAACACCTTACTACTATATGTAATAAGAAATCCAAATCTTTAGGTTGATGTCTTACCCTATCAGACCTACGTGGGCATTGTGATACTTGTAGAGATTCAACTAAGACGTTGTTGATAATCCACTTGAGGTTGAGTATTTATTTGAGGTTCTTGAACCTTTTAAAGACTTATTTTATTCTCATTGTCATATTTTGAATAAATTTTTTTTCCATAAATACACCATTCCGCGCAGCAAACACTTTGCTCTCAATAGAATGACAAAAGTAGTATATTTTAGTTTCTTTAGGATTACTACAAATACATACTTGGTAAATTTGGCTAGTAAGTTTTTTGAAATTTTTTGTCGTACGAAAACCTTACAGCCTTAAATCTTAAAGAAAGACAATCTTGGTCTTTTCCCAAACCATATCTCGTATAATGTTTTATCAACTACTTTAGAAATAACATGATTTAGTGTAAACACATAAGCTTTTAAGGCATAACTCCTGAAAGAAATAGGAAGATCTGCATGACTCATCATAAATCAAACCATATCCATTAAATTTGATTCCTCTTATCAGAAACACCATTCCATTTTATAGTTGCTAGAGGAGTTAACCGTGAGACAATCCTACGGTTTCTAAATTGATCATCAAACTCTTTGCTTAAATATTCACCACCTCGTTTTGATTGAAGTGCTTTAATAGTGTTACCAATTTGATTTTGCACATTATTCAGAAATGTTCAAAACATCTCAAAAGATTCACCTTTATGTTTCATGAGAGACACCTAACCATATCTATTGAAATCATCAGTGAAAGTAATGAAGTATTGATAAACGCCTTTAGCTATTGTATTTATAGGGCCACATACATTAGTATGTGTTAGACCTAATAAATCAATTTTTATTTCATAGTGTCTAGTAAGGGGACTCTTTGTCATTTTGCCTAACAAATAAGATACACATGTATCATATGATTCAAAATCAAATGAATCTAAAAGTCCATCTTTATGGAGTTTAGAAATGCATTTCTCATTTATTTGGCCAAATGCCAAAAATAGATTTGATTCAAATCATTTAACTTGAATCTCTTTGTATTTATGTTAAGAATAGGAGTATCTATGGACATTTTCATGTTTAGAAAAATAAAGACTATCACACAAATCGGGATTCACATAAAAAATGTTTTTACATAAAAGGAGCATTTATTATTTGCAATAATGAAATTAAAACCATCTGAATCGAAACATGAAACTAAAAAGATGTTTTTGATAAGGTAGGGACATAATAAAAATTATTTAAAACTAAAACAAGTCCACTAAGTAAAATTAACTCATAACATCCTATAGCCAACACACCAACCTTTCTTCTATTTTCAACTAGTTGGATGACTTCTCATTTCTTTAGCTTTCTACTTCTATTGAGACCCTGCACATTGATACAATGTGAGATCTACATCTGGTATCCAATATATAGGAATCACTAGTAGACAAGTTAACTTCAATAATTTAAATAACTGAAGTAGTAGTCGTAATAATCATCTTTTTCTTTAGATCTTTAAGATAAAGCTTGCAATTTCTGAATAAATTTTAAGTGCATGATAAAAATGAAAATTCTCTTCTTTTTTCTTTTCCTTCTAGGACTATAAAGTAGAAGCAGCCTTAAGCTTGACTTGTTCCATAGCCTTTGTTACCATAATAATAGTCTTAGCACCTTTAGCCTTGCCTTTGCCCTTTTTCTTTAGAGCATTTCCTTTATGAATCATCAACATATAAGCAATTCATTTCTTGAATAACTATCATGCAAATGCGACTCTAAGATAGAATTCTCCATATTATTCATGTTATAGTTCATTACAAATTGTGAATAACTATCACACAGTGAACTAAAGATCAAATCCGTCGCCAACTCTTGGCGTATGGAAAATTTAAGTCTGTCAAGATGGTCAAAAAGCCCTTTATTTTTAGAACATGAGGACTCACTGATGCACTGTAACGGCCCGCTTTAATTAATCCTAATTAATTGATAAATTATGGATTTAGATCCTAAGCTCAGACCCACGTGGACGTCGCAGAATAGTCTACGACAACCCTAGTGTGTGAAATATGTTATTTTTCCGTGGCGAGTGTCTAATTATTTTATTATTATTTAATAGTTTGCGCCGCGTTAATTGAGAGTTTGTTTGGTCGCGTTGTGCGCGTGTAGTGACGAGAGTGTACGACGTCGCGTTGTGCACGTAACGCGGGCGTACGCGGGTGTATCGGATTGAGTTGTCTCATCACATCACCCATCATATCACCCTACCTCATCATTACTTATTTTGTCTTTTTCCCAAATTTAAATAAATAAAAATGGATAATAGAGTGAGGAGAGGAGAGGAGAGAGAAAGAAAAACGAAACGAGAAAGAGAGAAAAAAGAGAGAACCAGAGGCAGCAAGAGAGAGAGAGAGGTGAAGGGAACTCCGGCGAGATGACCTACGACGGGGCGCGGACGAACCGACAGCGCGCAGACGGACCGGTGGCACGGCGGCGGTGGCTCGGCCAGGAAGCGGCTCGCGAGCGCGAGGAGTAGCGCGTCGCGGAGGCGGACAGTGGCTCCAGCGAGGTGGACCGGCGGTAGCGGCGCGCGCAGCTGCTCCTGCACCGGCGGAGCACGGCAGCGGCGCCAGCCGGCAGTAGCACGGCGAGCGGAGGCAGCAGCTCGCGGACCAGCGAGGACATCAGCAGCGGAGGAGAAAAGAAAAGAAGAGAAGGAAAAAGAGATCGGCGGCGACGCTCGGCAGCGGCGCTCGGCAGCGACGCCGGCGGCCGCGTCGGCGAGGCGGCAGCGACGCTGGCGCGGCCGCCGTGATGGCGAGGCGGTAGCGAAGTGCGCAACGAAGGACGTGGAGCAGTGCGCGGTGGCGCGTTGTCGAACTGATCGATCCTCGACGAGAGGCGTTACTTCGACGAAGTTCGACGACGATTGGAGGTGATGTTTATAATTTATTTCACCTAAATTAAATATGATTTGAATAATTTAGGTAACATAGCCCAAAATGATAAAAATTATATATTTGAACACTAGGGACTTATGTTGGGCGCGTATCTCGAGGCATGTGCGGGACGTTCGAAAGCGTTCGAGGTAAGTAAACCCACGAGAAAGTCAGTTCAGAATTTACTTATTTTCCTTGTAAATTATTTATTTCACATTACTTTTCGCCAGTTCAGTTTTCATTGTTACTCTATTCCCGCGTGTGTCTGTGTATGGTCGAAGGGACGGTGTGACCTCGATTCGATTGTTGCTACGGTGTTGGTCATACCTTAGACTACGCGTGAGATTTCTCTCATTGAGTTGATGATCTCGAGAGCGAGTCGACGTGAGGCCCACCTCCGTCCCGGATTTCCTCTCCTTTGAGGCGTTGGGCGGAAGTCTAACTTCCGACCAACAGAGTCCCTCATTTCGACCGTGAAGAGGGGGTGTGGATTTCCTCACCTCCAGGGCCTTCTCGGTTTAGTATTTATGTCCCAGGGCTCGACAGTTGTACACCACACTCGCGTTCCGTATTCTTGATTATCTCGCGACTTATATTCATGCTTTACATTCTTTTTTATTTACTTTATATGCATGAATTGTAGCCGTTTCCTTGGATTTCTTTTGAATACTAACTGAATTTCTCTGGGATTTACTTATCTGGAACTTGTCATCGTTTTTGGTGGCAAGTTGCAGTTCCTACGACGAGTCGGGGGAAGGCAGTGATTGGCAACTAATCGGAGCGCCTCCACTAGCTTACTCGTAGGTGATTGTATTTACATATATATACTTTTTGGGATAATGTTAGGAGACTTTTACCTAATACATGTATATCGACACCTATTATACATGTTTGTCGCCTTATCTGATATACATGGTATCTTTTTGCTGGGTTTCCACCCCATAGGTTGTTAAATATTGCATAAACTGTTTACATTAATTATATGCATGTTATTAAGACTTCCGCTACTGAAATAACTTAAATAAATCATAATAAATGAATTAAGTTATGAAAACTTTATAACTTAGTATATTTTGCGAAAATAATAATTTAAATATCAAAATGTACTAAGTTGGAATATTAGATGGTAAGTTCGCGGGCCGTCAAGACAGGTATGCAGGTGACGTGGCATGGCTTGTGACGTGTCCGGCGACGTGGCGGTGCCCGGTTTGCCTTGGAATTTGGGGCCGCCACAGTTGGTATCAAAGCGAGAGTTCGAGGAACCTCGGGAAATTAACTGAAAGAGAATAAAACTTAACAACGAACATTAGATGTGGAAACCCGAAGATCCTAACTTAGAACTTTAGTTGAGAAGCGAACATGGGACAGGAAGTGTCGAACGTTATACGTTATATATTTTGATGTGTAATAGTATATATGCGTATATATGCGTATACGAGGCTAATACGCACATTCGCGATTTGCAAATTCGATATGGAGGCCAGCTAAGCGGTCTGACACCTGTCAACTCGAATCAGACCTTGCGCGACACAGTCGCACTCCGTAATTTACAGCTCGAAAAGATTCTTTGATTGTTTCGAGCGTGTGCAACGGCAATAACGACCCCTGCCACACTCGTCGTCCCACTACCGTAAAGCAGATAGTTGTCGCACCGACTGTTCCAGCGACCTTGCTTACGACCATTACTACCGAAACATTGTCGGTAGTCACTACACCATTGACTACGTCGATCGTGGCGCCGACACTGATTCCGCCCTTGAAGACCACATTCGAGACATTCTTATCAGCTGAGGCGAAGTTGACTAAGGAGTTCGTTCGTTTTCAGCCGGGCTACTATTATGGAGGCAGTGACCCAGAGGTAGCTGGGAAGTGGATCATTTCACACGAGGAACTTCAAGGACCTTTGAGGAATCACGACGGCATACGGGCTAAGATTTTCGGATTTATGCTCAGGGGAGATGCTGCAGTATGGTGGACCGCCCACACAGCCGCTCACGGAGAGCTGAGTACTTGGGCAAAGTTCAAAAAAAAAATTATTTTATGATCAGTATATCCCGATCGAGATTCAACTGAGACTGAGGGAGGAGTTCTTGACGCTGAGGCAGGGTGACCGGACGGTGTCGCAATACATGGAGAGATTCACATACCTGCTTACTTTTGCGATGGATGTAGTTGGGACCGAGCGACTTCAGGTCCACTATTTTATTCGAGGACTCCGACCAGATATATGGGGGCGGAAAATCACGCGCGTGGGGAGTGTGGATGGAGTGGATGGTCTTGACCCACTCTACCTGGGGGCTCCAGCGACCTGCGAGGTCGGAGTAAGACCTGCGAGGTGGGATTAGACCGACGAGGTAGGAGACCGACGAGGTAGGAGACCGGCGAGGTAGGACTGGGCCTTCACAAAATTTAATTATTAGTTCAAATAATAAATTGATGGAGTGGGTGGTCTTAACCTACTCTACCTAAGGGTTCCAACGACCTGCGAGGTCGGAGTGAGACCTACGAGGTGGGATTAGACCCACGAGGTAGGAGACCGGCGAGGTAGGACTGGGCCTTCACAAAATTTAATTATTAGTTCAAATAATAAATGTTTGGAGAGGGTGACGTTATATCATTTTAAACATAGCCACATGATAGGCGAGTTGAGCCAACACATACGTTATTCTCGGCATGGCATCCGAAGGTAAGATGTTACCATAACCAAATTGGCATAGGATGCCTATTTTAGATTGGCAAATGATAACTACTGAGAATGTTTACGTAAGCCATGACTTTCTAGCTCAGTGCGCCACAAGTTTGAATACTGCAACAAGTAAGGAAGGGCAGTATAATGCGAAGTTAAATTATTAATAGAAACAAATATTATCACACCTTGGTGTCTTGTCGAGATTAAGATTTTGACGATTACTTCATTCATACCGTGGGTTGTGAGTCAAGACATCCTATTAGTTTGAACCCTTTAGGGAAATGACATATGCAAGATAGGAATGACTTCTTTCTGAGTTGACACGTATATGGTGTGTAGTACGATAGTTGATATTGTGAGTGAGGTATAACTTATAGAAAATCATTCATGATAGCTAAAAAAAAAAAAAAAAATGTCTAGCTTACGCTACACAGTCCACTCTAGTGATCGTCAGATCGACGATTAGAAACGTGTGTAAGACGTGGGACAAATAGGTTTTTAGTAGACTCTATGGAAGCAGATAGTGTTGAGATGACTCAGAACTACATGAAAGCAAGTACGGACTCCTTTAGCTTCGGCCAAAGCGCTGGAGTAGTCTTGCAGAAATAGCAGTTCGAGTAACTCCACTATTGCGCCATGATTTGTTCGCGGTCCGTGAGGTCAGTGGGGCCACACTGCCACTTATTGGATAGGAAACAACTCAGGAATGGGAGCCGAAATAGAGTTTGCAAATATATTTAAGGTCGAAATGACCTCAAGCCAATCTAAGGAACGAGCTGTTCCGAAGTTCTCACAAATCCAGAATTGACTCAATCGTAATAGATTTTGCACTTGTGATTAGTCTGACCTAACCCGCAGAACGTTAGGGATAATGCCCTAAAGGGACATGGAAAGCCTTGAAAGCTTAGTGATTTAAATCGAACTAAGCGCGTGCGAGTCATTAGTTTCGAGGAAAAAAATAGTTGTGTGGCGAAACAAGAAGGATTTAGGTGATGTATTATGATTAGATTCTTAAACAAGGAAATAGAAGATTCTAGGTACGCGTTAAAGATGGAGAGTTAAGTTTTAACTCTGGAAGTCAAGAGACGAAGTTAGAGTTAGTAGATTAACTATTGTTGTAAATATTAGCTCTGACATCCTGGTAGGAAACAGAAGAAGCGGAGTGTCTACAGATCTAAAATCTATCCTTGCACGACTCTTTAGAGAATCAAGAGGAGCAAAGGTCGACCTTACCATTCGAGTTATTGCACTTTTTATATCCTACACGAGAGGTATGACCTAGTTAGGCATACGCTACAACTAAGGCATGAGGACGTACGTTTCAACTACATTCGAGAACCTAAAACAAGGCTTTGTATGAAGTTAAATATGTGGAGTTTCAAGCGTAGTTGAATAGTAAATTATGCTTGTTTAGCATAGCAGAAAAGCTTTGAACACCTTAAATATGATAATAAAGCAAAATGACGAAGAAGTGCCTAAAAATGTTTTCACTACGATCGAGCGACTTGATACGTTTTTGGGTAGGACATAATCAAAGATGGTGGGTTGCAGGGTTGCCAACAGAAATGATAGAAGAGCGAAGGTATCGCCATGGAAGCTTTATTTGTGTATCAGATTGGCAAGCACCTTTATCTCGATGAAACACGATAACCTCCAGATTTGGATACAAAGGTTAGCGTATATGTCTAGGGCGCCCAATTGTAGTCAAGCGACATGTGAAAAGAACATGATTTGTGTGAGCACTTAAAATGATATTTAATAGTCGCTCATTGGTTAAAGATTTAAAATTTAGTTAAGACTTTCAAGTAAAGACCAAATTGATGTCTTATAAGATATTATATAATACCGACAAGTTGAGTCGAGACGGTGCCTCGAGATGTACGGGGTCACACAAGTGGATGATTTGGTTTACTCGAAGGTTTTTTTCCTTGAAGGATCTCGTTGAGGAAAGAAAGTCTACCGTGGGAAGACAATACTCCACTTGTTCCAAGGTAGAGATCGAATTAAATCTGAATTTCGGGACGAAATTCCCTATAGTTGGGAAGATTGTAACGGCCCGCTTTAATTAATCCTAATTAATTGATAAATTATGGATTTAGATCTAAGCTCACACCCACGTGGACATCGCAGAATAGTCTACGACAAGCCTAGTGTGTGAAATATGTTATTTTTGCGTGGCGAGTGTCTAATTATTTTATTATTATTCAATAGTTTGCGCAGCGTTAATTGAGAGTTTCGTTTGGTCGCGTTGTGCGCGTGTAGTGACGAGAGTGTACGACATCGCATTGTGCACGTAACGGGTGTACGCGGGTGTATCGGATTGAGTTGTCTCATCACATCACCCATCACATCACCCTACCTCATCATTACTTATTTTGTCTTTTTCCCAAATTTAAATAAAAAAATGGATAAGAGAGTGAGGAGAGGAGAGAGAAAGAAAAATGAAACGAGAAAGAGAGAAAAAAGAGAGAACCAGAGGCAGCAAGAGAGAGAGAGGTGGAGGGAACTCGGCGAGACGACCAGCGGCGAGCGCGTGACGGACGGCAAGCCGCAGAGACGGGACCGGTGGCGCAATGGGTGGCTCACCAGAAGCGGCTCGCGAGCGCGAGGAGTAGCGCGTCGCGGAGGCGGACGATGGCTCTAGCGAGGTGGACCGGCGGTAGTAGCGCTGGCAGAGTCGCTCCCGCACCGGCGGAGCAGCAGCAACGGCGCGCCACCCAAGAAGAAGACGGCGAGCGGAGGCAAGCGGCTCGCGGACCGCCGAGGACATCAATGAGCGAGAGGAGAAAAGAAAAGAAGAGAAGGAAAAAGAGATCGGCGGCGACGCTCAGCAGCGCGCGCTTCAGCAGAATGAGCCGATGCTGGCGGCGGCCGCGTCGGTGAGGCAGCAGCGACGCCGCGCGGCGGCCGTGATGGCGAGGCGGTAGCGAAGTGCGCGACGAAGGACGTGGAGTAGTGCGCGGTGGCGCGTTGTCGAACTGATCGATCCTCGACGAGAGGCGTGACTTCGACGAAGTTCGACGACGATTGGAGGTGATGTTTATAATTTATTTCACCTAAATTAAATATGATTTGAATAATTTAGGTAACATAGCCCAAAATGATAAAAATTATATATTTGAACACTAGGGACTTATGTTGGGCGCGTATCTCGAGGCGTGTGCGGGACGTTCGAAAGCGTTCGAGGTAAGTAAACCCACGAGAAAGTCGGTTCAGAATTTACTTATTTTCCTTGTAAATTATTTATTTCACATTACTTTTCGCCAGTTCAGTTTTCATTGTTACTCTATTCCCGCGTGTGTCTGTGTATGGTCGAAGGGACGGTGTGACCTCGATTCGATTGTTGCTACGGTGTTGGTCATACCTTAGACTACGCGTGAGATTTCTCTCAGCGAGTTGATGATCTCGAGATCGAGTCGACGTGAGGCCCACCTCCGTCACAGATTTCCTCTCCTTTGAGGCGTTGGGCGGAAGTCTAACTTCCGACCAACAGAGTCCCTCATTTCGACCGTGAAGAGGGGGTGCGGATTTCCTCACCTCCAGGGCCTTCTCGGTTTAGTATTTATGTCCCAGGGCTCGACAGTTGTACACCACACTCGCGTTCCGTATTCTTGATTATCTTGCGACTTATATTCATGCTTTACATTCTTTTTTATTTTCTTTATATGCATGAATTGTAGCCGTTTCCTTGGATTTCTTGTGAATACTAACTGAATTTCTCTGGGATTTACTCACCTGGAACTTGTCCTTCTGAAGTTTGGGAACCATGGTTGTCAACATAACATGAAACATCGGTTGAATCGTTGATATTCTTAGTATGTGCATCCTTCTTGCCCTTTGAAGCATTGACTGGTGGTTATTTAGGAATAGGATCATCCAGGACATAAAACTTGTATTTATGTTTAAGAATAATTCTCAAGTTTCTGAACCAATCAAGAAAGTTTTTCCTTGACAACTTATCCTTCTCAAAGATGGATTGTTGTGACAAGGGATTAGTATGATTTGAAAAAGGCTATAAATATACAACAAAGATTATGCAATAGTTCATTTGAGTATAGAGCAATAGACTCCCACTAAATTAAAAACCCTCATAAAACACTATATTAATTTAAGGGGCTAAAATTCATGTTTCATCTAATTCCAAGGTAGCTAAGGTGTGACACTTTGAATTAAGTTATTTAGGTACGTACCTTTCAACAATTACATCATATGTAACTTTTAGTTATTTTTATGAGATTATGACATCTTATATTTTTGCATCTTTTATCTCATCTTGTGCCTAAAGCCCAAAACCGCTTAGATAGTCTTATCAAGTCAAACCATTTCAAATAATAGAGTAATCGTTACTCAACTTGCCTCACAAAGATAACACAATACATTATGCGGAGGCAAACCCATATTGATGTGATCGAAGCCTTGGCAAGTTTTTGAGAATGGATGACACTTGACTTAAAACTTGGAAGATGGATTTTTTATTTGTTTTAGTGATCATAATTTAAATGAGATAAATATCATATACTACAATGCATGTACAATTACTAAACAAGTTAGGAAACTTTACTAATATTAACTATTATATGAATTTCTCTGCACTACGAATTATTGGCGGCGGTCCAGCTGCCCCTTATTTTAATTCCGAAAAATGTTAATTAAAACATTTTCAATTAACTTTGGCCCACCTCTAACTTAATATCTTATTCTAATCCAATTAAAATTTAAGATACTTGGAATCCTTATCAATTAGGAATTTGTTATATTTATCTCATCTATCTTATAGAATTTGTAATTCTTATCTAATTAGAAGTTTATCTCATATCTAATAGGAATATACTAACAGCTAACCTCAATGACATATATGATCAAAATCAATTTTGATACTTATCAATATAAAACTAGCAATTGAATCAAGAAACGAAATATTAATTATGCTTTCAACACCAAAATCATATTAAATTAATCATATTAACCTAAACATGATTTCTATTATGGAGACATAATTATTAAACAAAAACAAACCATGTATTCAATACTAAAATAAAATTAACCTAACACGACTTCTACCATGAACATACAAAATTCGAATCATTCAATCTTAAAACATATTTTAATTAAAATATTCTAAACATGAATTCTATCATTGATTCAAATCATGCGTATGTATCAAATACATGAATTATATGCTATAAATCTAATTCTTGATAACAATTATCACAAAATATATATGTACATCATATACATTAATCAAGATCATGTTTTCACATACATCATATATACATCCGAGAAAACATGCAAACGTTTAATATAACTGAGCTTAAGGCTTTAATACCACAGCTGGATTTCGGGGTTCATACAAAGTGGAAAATCCAAAAAAAAATTTTAAAATCCCCACCATCATCGAAAATAAGTTCCATTAAACTGAATCTACAAAAGTAAACCATATCTTAAACCGTGATTTCCTTTTCTTATTGTTTGATCTCTAAGACTTTCAAGCGCCCGTTCTCTATAAAAAAATGCACACATGGATGGTGACCACAATTTGGAGTCCTAGCCCCAAGAGAGATAGAAATCATTTTTCTTTCCCTACCAAAATCTAGAGAACTCAAAAAAGCAAAAAAAATCTTAATACATTTTAGGGTTTCAACTTCTATTTATATGTGTAGATAAGCTCAATTTAAAAACTTATTCCTAAAACAACTATTGTATTGAGGAAATTTTTGCAAATTACACTTATGCTCATATTAATAAGTTATCATATAACAAATCATAAGAGATTTTATGTCATAAATTTAAGCAAATTACTGTAGACCAATTGAAATTGTGCAAAGCCATTCTTTGTGTGCAACCCAATAGGTCCATGCGACGTTGCCAGTGAACCAAAACCATTTTAGTACATAAGTCATAACTGGTCTCTAGGAAGACATTAGGACTACCCAAGTAGAATGAATATCGAAATTGATACAACCGAATGAATGAATATTATATATCATAAACTTTTGTGGAGCGATATCTTTTGATTAAACATAAAGCATGAAAAGTCACCCTCAATGTTCAATCATACTAGTCTCGATCTTTAGGTAGACTGAAAATATCCAAGTGACATTAATCATATCAAATCACTTGGAAACGACCATTTAACAGTCTAACATATCGAAGGACTCATGGATATCCTTCTCTATATGAGAAGGACAAATCTTATCTTGATTATACATCATCACATATTATTCATATGGTAACTAATCACAATTTTTATAATTTTTCAGTTAAAGACAATGTTATATTGTGTCAAATTATTATACCCTTAATATTGAAGTCTATGGTAATCTCTAGTTGAAGGACTAAATGATATACCTATCATTAGTAACACCAATGACTTAATCCATGTAGTGTTTTTATATCGGGTCGATCCAGTACCTTGTTCCCTAAGAAGTACTCATGATCTTGATTCGTATCTGTATACGCATGATCATCACATAACTATCAATCAAGATTAACAATAGTCTTAATTCATTATAATTCCAAGTATAATGATAGACTATGGACATTTAGGAAACTTCAACAAATACCTATGGATCTTTTCATAAGGTAAACATGCAATAACTTATAATAAAACATCAAATGAAAAGCCTCTATTTTATTAACTAAAATTACAAGATAATTATTGTTTATACATTGACTTAGGGCACTTGCCCCCACAATATTGTATTCTTACAGTTAACTACTTTATTTCTTTTGAATTCTGTTATTTTTTTATAGGAATTATTCCTTTCATTATTCCCACCACTAGATTGTGCCCCCAATGCCATTGGAGCACTCTCTGATACAAGTCGTGGCATAACCAATTCAGGGGCTTATCTTGAAGCAGCTTCCAATGTCATAACTTTGTCTTACAGAGTTACTGGATACCGCTTGAGAATATCACTGCATGCGAGATTACGTCAGGCACCATTCCTATTTTAGTAGGGGATTCGAGTTATCTTCTCAACAATGGTAACTGAAGTAGCTGAAAGTTGTTCCAGTTGTTTCTGTTATCTAATCCTCCCGAGGGGGACTTATGGGGGACGCACTCACAAGGGACTGCCAGTGATATACTGGAGGAAGGTGGGGATGACGTCAAGTCCGCATGGCCCTGATGGGCTGGTTGATCTGATCGGACCCCGGACACGCGAGAGCCCAGCCCAGGAGGAATGAATGGTTCCCTGGCCCGCATGAAGGAGCCTGGCCGCGGCAGGTTCCGCATAGCAGCGCATGAATGTCGTCCTTGCTTCCTCAACCCATCCAGCTAGCCGTCGTCGAGTATAGGCGTAGCTGTGAAGGGGGCTAAAGCTTATAGGGGTCACCACTCCCCGTCTCGATTCCTCCTTGGTATAAACACTGGAAGGCTTTGTCCCTTGCGGCTAGGAAGAATTCATATAGAGGCAGGGAAGAAAGCCAGAGAAACTCATATCGTTTCGACTTTTTTGGGAAAACCGGTATTCGGGTATCTAGGCATGGTTTATGCCATGATCAGTACATGTGTTCTTGGATCTCTTGTTCGGGCTTCCTACTCCATTTCCTTTGGAATCTGTGGGTATCTATATTTTTTTCTTTTAAAAACTCTTGTTTGTTCTTCTCACTTTCACTATAATCAAGGAAGTATTTTTTTCTGCTAAGTAAATTTTTTGGCTATTTCCTTTTTGTTTCCTCAATTATAGGATAAACTCTTTTCATTACATATATATAAATATAAAATACTTAATCAATAGTCTTTATATAACAAGATTCTTAACAATATATCTTGTTTATCTTGCATTTTTGTTTCGATCTTCTACCAATTATAATGGCTAACTGACGCAGAGGAGATCTTCTAAACCAGTTGAACGAATCCACGAACAACTCGATCTAGGTCAGAACTTAACCCAAAGTTCAAAAATTCTTTTATTTCAGCCAAAAACTACGAATTACACTCAATAGATCGCTTAAATAGATAAACCCTAAAATTTGCCAAAAATAGTAAAAAGTCCAAAAAGCCCTAAACTGAAAACTAGACGAAAAATAGAAACAAACGCCGCAAACGGCAATGAAAACGAAAATTCCTAATGAAAGTTATAATCGAAACAAAAGTTTCCTAAAATAGCAAAATTGCCGTTTCGGAGGGCGAAACGATGAAATTTCGCCGAAAAACGTCGTAGTCACAGCATAGCTGTGAGTCGTGATCTCTACGTCGTTTCCAATAAACCCATGCCCCCGAACGCTGTGAGTAATATCTTTTCCTATTTTTCCAAGAATTTGCAACTAATTCTTGAACTTTATCATTATCCTATCAAGAATTTGCAAACTAATTCTTGGACTTCATTATCCTATCAAGAATTTGCAAGCTATTTCTTGGACCTCATCATTCTCCCCAGGGTGGATAGAATTCTCCCTCGAATTGTCATCATCAGACGTATCCCCATAATTGGCAACTTCAATCTGTAAGCATTAGGATTAATTTTCTCAAGAACCTCCACATGACCAATCTTCCGAACTAACAATTTGTTGTAATCACCCACAGAGAACCGGTCTTTAGTGAGAACTGTCCACATAAAGTCACCCACTTCAAACTCCACGTGACGCTTCTTCCGATCTGCATATTGTTTGTACTCGTCTTCAACCTGTCTGCGCAACTCCTCATGCTCACTGAGACTTATTCGGTAGTGTGGTCTATTATGTAGTGACGCACTGTGTTCAAGGTCAATCTGATGTTGAATATCAAGCAATGGTGATAGTCCTTCTGGCATCTCATCAGGGAAAACATCACAAAACTCCTTCACAATAGGAATTGCAGCTTCATGAACATCAACATCTCTATCTACCTCTTTTCCCATCAAGATGTAAACTACCTCAGAATCCTGTAATGCATCTTCAAATCTTGCCAAAGACAGCAAGCTGTTAGATTCTTTAGTAGGCTTAACTTCCTCCGGATCCTTAGCGGGTACTATCACAATCTTCACTCCCTTGAACATAAGGGTGTATTTATTGGCTCTGCCATCATGCATAACTCCCCTATCAAACTGCCAAGGACGTCCCAGTAACAAGTGGCAAGCATCCATAGTCACAACATCACACCAGACTGAATCCTTGTAGTTAGCACCAATAGAAAAGTCACCAAGGCGCGCTTCGACACCTGCACCTCACCACCCTTCTTCAGCCAAGCTAGCTTGTAGGGCCCGGGGTGTTGTTCAGTTGCAAGGCCCAACTTCTGAACCGCTTCAACTGAGACGATATTCTCCCAACTGCCTGCATCAGTCATGAACCTGCACACCTTACCTAAGATGGTACACTTGGAGTGAAAGATGGTATTCCGCAACCACTCATCATCAGCAATAGTTCTAGGAGTCATACAAGAACGACTCACAACCAAGGCATTACCCACATCTCTAGTCACGATCTCCTCTTCTGTGTTATCAGAAATATCAAAGGTTGGTTCTGCAGTGATGTTGGCCTCTTCCCTGCGTCTTCCTCTTCGTTCTCAATAAAGAGAGTCTTCTTCCCTTTACATTCTGACTTCCTGTGACCAACTTCGCCACAACCGAAACATCTAATCCCAATAGTGCTAGGTCTGTTCGTGCTACTAGCAGGGTTAATTGCAGCGGTATCACCTCCAATATTGGCTGTCCCAATACTAACATTACTGGAAGCATTACTCACACCCCGACGCTGATGTTTCTCCACCAACAATGCTCGCTTGTGCGCTGCAGATAAGGAAGCCGGATCAAACATGTTGACGACATCTTGGATCTGCACCTCAGTCCACCAATATACCGCGCCACTAATTGGTCGTTAGTCTCCTGCAATTCGTTTCTAGCGACTAACTAATAAAACTCAGTAGTGTAATCATCTACTGACTTTGCCCCTTGTCTCGGATTCTGCAAACTCTGATACATAAGGCGTTGGAAATTGTAAGGCAAGAACTCAACCCGTAAGTGCTTTTTCATCTTCTTCCACGAGGTGATCTTCGCCTTTCCATTCCTATTCCGCATCAACTTCTGTTGTTCCCACCAAGCCATGGCCCCGTTGCCGAATCTGGTCACAACCAGTTGCACACGCTTGTCTTCGGGCACACCTTTGAATTCTAGGACTTCTTCAACTGACGCCAGCCAGTCTAAGAATTCTTCCGGTTGAAGGGTGCCATGGAATTCTGGGACATCCGTCTTCAACCCAAACTCCCACCGCTTGCGATCATCCTCTACTGCACGCGGCCTGTAGCGCCTCCTCGGTGCCTCAACATACTCATCCTCCCCTTCGGTAGAAGAATCTCCTACTGGCTCATCACCAACAGGTTCCCTTCGATGGTTACGACACGATCAATATTTTGACCCAACAACTGATCGATTCTGGCAGTTAATCGTTCTACCACCGCGTCCATGTGTTGGTCAATCAATTGGCCAATTTGTCGATTCAAATTGTCACGGTCATACACCTCCTCAATACGCTGCTGGTTCCTCTTCGGCGGCATGATTTCTCCAATCACGCTGAAGCAGGCTCTGATACCAACTGACGCAGTGGAGATCTTCTAAACCAGTTGAACGAATCCACGAACAACTCGATCTAGGTCAGAACTTAACCCAAAGTTCAAAAATTCTTTTATTTCAGCCAAAAACTACGAATTACACTCAATAGATCGCTTAAATAGCGAAACCCTAAAATTTTCCAAAAATAGTAAAAAGTCCAAAAAGCCCTAAACTGAAAACTAGACGAAAAATAGAAACAAACACCGCAAACGGCAATAAAAAGGAAAATTCCTAATGAAAGTTATAACAGAAACAAAAGTTTCCTAAAATAGCAAAATTGCCATTTCGGAGGGCGAAACGATGAAATTTCGCCGAAAAACGTCGTACTCACAGCATAGCTGTGAGTCGTGATCTCTACGCCGTTTCCAATAAACCCATGCCCCCGGAACGCTGTGAGTCATATCTTTTCCTATTTTTCCAAGAATTTGCAACTAATTCTTGAACTTTATCATTATCCTATCAAGAATTTGCAAACTAATTCTTGGACTTCATTATCCTATCAAGAATTTGCAAGCTAATTCTTGGACTTCATCACTAACACAAAGTAATCAATCCCTTCTTAACTACTTTAATGCTTACACGATCTAAGATTTCTACTTTCATGGGTGATACAAATATATCGCTCCCATTTCTATTCAAATCCAAAGTATATTCAATTCCCAACTAAATAAAGTAAAACTAAATGGAAAAATATTACGGAGTTGTGGAAAATTTTCAAAAATTTACAATGTTCAATTACATTATACCTCTCGATTGTTCTATACGCATCTTCATACTTCACCTAATACCCCCAAACTCATTCCAAACCTTGTCCTCAAGGTTTAAAAATAAAGTCGGGTTTTCCAACAAAAGTAAAAATACCTCATGAAGCATAAACAAATAAATTATATAGTTAACTAACATAAGAATGAATTGAATAAGTAAAGATAATTTAAACATTTTGAAGCATCATTTAATTGAATTGAACATATTAAAATGTATCATTGTTTCAAATAGCTAACAAACAAAAGCAAATGTATCAAATTGTGAACATATACCACATTATTCAAAGTATTACAAACATAGACCTTACATGAATAATACTCAATAAAATATAACATAGAGAAGAATAAAAATCTCAGAACCACCGTTCAAACGTCGCATCATTACAATTATCTCTATGATCAGTCTGTGGGACTGGTAGCTTACCTAGGACCATATTGGGTTGTAGTCCACTCCTTTCATCGAGTTTTCTTTACTAAAGCTCAATGGTTGGGCATCCTTAGCTGGAATGATGGAACGTGAATGTTAGGTACCCCGCCTTGTGTCCACTTGGTCCTACGTCATTCAGATTAATAGATGCTACGGGCGATCTTGCATTAGTTCTAGATCATCAACTCTTAATGCCTCAGAGATCTCATTTGATTATGTAAGATTGACTTCATCATGGCCATTTCTGTTTCCTTTGCATACATGCCTGTGTAGTCCTCTGCAGGTGGCTCTTGGCTTTGGTTTGTCAGCTAATTGTACGTGGCATACTATATTTTCTCTTGATTTTTTTAGTTATCTACCCGTACTCTTCTTCTTTTTGTTGTCTCTCCTTTCTACATTGCTTCTTTCTCTTTCCTTCATTAAGTCAATATACCCTCTCTCTATTTCCTTCTTTAAGTTAATATACCCCGGTACCTTCTTGCGTTTCTCAATGAAATCATATCTGATGGTCTTATCCTAGAAAACATCGAACTCAACTCCTCTTATTGAAACTCGATCTTACTTGCAAAAATCAGCAATCATCAATGGAAAAGGCAGTCATTCATTTTTTTAGTGATCATGGCATTCCTAATCGACTCATAGATTATTCTGCCAACATTAATATACCCGATCCCTTATACTACGTGGTATATTAGAGCTACCATATAGTTCACTATATCGTAATGTTATAAACTAGACTATAGGCTTACGTTCAAGAAAAAGCTCGTTTTCCTATAATATTTGGTTTACATATCTTTGGGTACTCGTTCGAATCAAAATGGAAACTATCACCTAGAATAGCTTATAAACCTCTCCTAATGGTCTCGTAAGGAATTCATGTCTATACATGTATTCAGGTTAGGGTACTCATTATTTTGCCTCAAATGAGCTTCTGTTAAACCATAATACTAATTTATTCTTTAGGGTGACTAGTCCACTGGTCTTCCTCTGACTATTACTACCGCTTTATTTTCATCTTCATGCCCGTTAGCATAGAATTCTCTCACTAGTATGACACACCTCATTTCGACTAAGGACCCCATGTCTTTCTCGATGTAGTAATCCATAGTTAACAACCACCTATTCTCTTCCTTATTATGTTTAGTATCCTAGCTAGGCCAGTACTTAAATTCATTTTTGATGTTTAAACCCTTATCCAGTAATCTTTCTATGCTTGCTAATGTCGCTAGGCATCCTAGCAATAGCTTTTGCATTAATGAGGTTATAGGCATGGAAAGAAATTATGGTGCTTCCTTAATCTCTTGTACTCCCTCTGAATCATAGTTAAAACTTAATGATGGAGAAGGTTCTATATGTGCTCTAGTTTGGGGGTTACTCACTGAAATCCTTGTTGGCCTAATTGATTTGGGTGGAGTTTTGGATTTTTTTTTCGATTTTTTTAGTAGTTGTGTATTTTCTTTCTCCTCTAGAGAGCTTCTACCTTTTCATTCTCTGACCATTGTTTCAACTTTTCGAAAATCCAAAGCTCAATAAAATAAATAAACTTTATAAATGATAGAAATAATGTTGTCAAAAATAGTTCAGTAAAACTTAAGAATTTATTTCAAAAGGAGAAATCTATTAGGATATCTAGTTTGAAATTCATCGTAAATGTAAAATAAGATTTGCATCTAAGTGATAATTGAAATATAAACTCAAAAATCAATATTCGGAATATCGTTAAGCAATTAGGTGACAAATTGTAACTCATTTAAAAACTATAGCAACTTAAATTGAAATAAAACCATAACCACACCCCTAAACATATTTCAAACTCACTTTTGTAAACCATTTGCAAATATATGTAAATACAGCAAAAACTTCAAAATTGTGGAATTTGTAAATGAACGATCATTGTAATCAATATTCCCACTCTATTAGGATCAATAATATCATTTCTACAAGACAATTGAATAAAACTCCAACAAAACAATTTCGAAAAACATTGAAAATCTTATGAAAATCCCTGAATAAAAAATCTATATAATTAAAAAGATAGAGTTTATGTAATTATCTTTTTGAGAATGAACCTCTCAAGATTAAAGCTCTTTATCTCCTCTAGATTTTCCTTTGAATCTAGGCAAGAAATTAGGATTTTTGTGAAGAGTTGCAATTGTTGCAAGTGTGAAAAGTTTAGTGCATGTGGCGATTTGGGGGTTTAGTTTTAAAAATAAAAAATCATGCCCAGTGATACTGATGTAAATGGAATCACTGGGAATCGTTGTGTAAATCAGTGAAATGTGACTTACTATTTTCACCGATTTTACTAGTGATTCGCCTATGCGCTTGAATTGCAAGGAAACAGTAAACCCCCAATTTTATACTAATTCCTTTCCTGTTTATGTTACTGATTTTGACAATGATTCCTTATGTTAATCCTAATCAGTAAGAATTTCTTGGCCCGTTTTCGCAATTTATCTTATAATTAAGTTATACTTCATTAATAAAAATTCTTATTAAAAAAGAAGTAACTTAAATTACAAAAGTTTGAGTGAGACATGTTACTAACTAAATACTTTTATTAATTAAATATATATATATATATATATATATAAGCAAGTGAATAACGCAATTTGCATAAAGGACATATAACCAAAAACAACTTGATAACCCCTCTAAATTGAAATTACCTCAGATTTTAAATTCCGAAAGTATTTCCAATACTGAGTTAAAAAATGAGAGAATGGAAACATACTCTACTAATACTAAACTAAATTCCTAATGAACACAAATAAACAAAACATAAACATAGAATTTGGGATGTCATCCATAGAGCTCTTTTGTTTATCATCATTGGCTCTACTTAACCTTTCCATAATTAGTTTAGATCTATAAAACTGAATTTAAGTTTTTCCACTCTAGTGGCATTCTAGAATGTGAATGTTGGACCAGTAAATGTAAAAGTAATTTGTTTAATCAAAATATCATAATAGCTTGAGTAGTGGGTAAGAAAGGATGTTCTAATATTAAAGGATGATCTTCATTGATAAAGTGTGGCATGAACAAAAACTCTATGGGTACGGTGTTTTTATGAACTTTAACTAGCACATCCATGACCACTCCTATTGGATGAATCAATGTTCCATCCGGTAAAGAGAATTGTTCAGAAGTAAGTGGAACTATAATTGAGTCTGTAGAACAAAATGTATAGGCATGAGATTTGCATTAGAGTTAGTATCACACTGAGCTTTGTCGTTCCAAGCCCATTTAATTTTAATGTGCAAGTGTACGCCTCAAGGATCATTAAGCTTTGCATGACTCAAGTACGACTTTTTTTTTAATTATACTTAGACTTATAAACTTCCATCTTGTTAATGATTTTTTCATTTTTCAATTTTTTAACTCTCTATTCTTGAGTTTCTTTTTTTTATTTCTTTTTCTGAAGGGTTTTTAACTGTTCTTTTTTTGAGTGCCTTTATTAGTTTCCATTGCTAATGCATTGATTGCAGAAAATTCGGAGTAGAAATTATAATAATAGTTTGAGTTAACAAATTTATTATCGAATAATTCATCGTATTCTTCTTAAGTTTCATAATTATATTCATTAATAATTTTGAATTTGACCATCTTATCTTCAAACTCTATAGACATTGTTCCTTCAGAAATATCAACATTGATTCTAGTCGTTTTGGAAAATGTCTACCTAATAGTATAGAGAAAGGATTGGGTGATGTTCAATCTTTTATTTCCATAACATGAAAAGTCAGCTGGAAATATTAAATCGTGTACCTGTACTAGGATGTCTTCTAATAACCCATACGATTTAATAATGTTATTTTTACTAATGTGAGATTCCTAGGCGTAGTGGTTAACGATCCTATTTTCAATGATTCATAAATTTTAAGTGACATAACATGAATTGATGCTCCTAGATAACATATGGAAAACTCAATAAAAGAATTTCCTAATGCACTTGGTATGATGAACATTGCTAGGTCAGAACATTTCTCAGGAATTCTCGTTAAAGATGAAATCTATTGTTCTAAGTTTTTGTTAATTGCTAAAAATTTAAATGGTTTATATAAGTCTTTTTAGGCTCTTCCTTTCTAGTATTTGTTAATCGTTATGAATAAGTAGAATTAGAATTCATATCTATTAGGTTATGGGGTTCATATGCAGCAAAAAATCCAAATCGAATTTTGAAAAATCCCGATAGGATTGAAAATAAGTTCCATTAAACTAGATCAATAAAAGTAAACCTTACCTTAATCCATGATTTCCTTTTCTGATTGTTCGATCTCTTATAAGTTCAAGCGCGCGTCTCTATTGGATATCCAGACACGAATGGTGTCTGCAATTTGGAGTGCCAGAACAAAGAAAGATTGGAAAAAAATTTCTTTCTCTTCCAAAATCTAAAGAACTCAAAAACTAGCAAAAAAAAAATCTTATTTCATTTTAGTGTTTCACCCACTATTTATGTGTAGATAAGCCCTCACTTAAAATCCTTTTCATAATACAGCTAATGTATTAAAGCAGTTTAAATAAATTACACATATGCCCCTATTAATAGAATATCATATAACGAATCGTAATGACTTTTATGTCTTCAATTATATAATATAAAATTTGTTACTTTGGAACCAATCAAAATTGCGCAAAGTGATTCTTTGTGTGCGGCCCAATAGGTTCATGCGATGTTAGCAGTGAACCAAAATCATTTTGGTACACAATTCATAAGCAGTCTCTGGCGAGGCATTATGACTACCTAAGTAGAATAAATATCAACATTGATACAACCTAATGAATAACATATATCATATCCTTTTATCGTGCGACATCCTTTGATTAAACAAAAGGCATTGGAAAGTCATCCTTAAGGTTCAATCATACTCGTCTCGATCATTTAGTAAACTGAAAATATCTAAGTGACATTTATCATATCAATTGACATGGACTTGACCATTATTAGTCTATCATATCAAGGGATCCACTGATATCTCTCTCTATATGAGAGTTACAAATTTCATCTTGATTACACATATTAATCACATGGTAACCAATCTCAATCTTTATAATCATCCTATCAAAGACAATGTTTGATTATGTCAAATAACCATGCTCCTAATATTGAAGTCTATGGAAATCTCAAGTTTAAAGACTAAATGATATACCTATCGTGAGTAACGCCTATGACTTATTCCATGTGGTGTTCTCATAGTGAGCGGGCCTATGGTAATCTCAAGTCTAAGGACTAAATGATATACTATCAATCAAGATTCTTACTAGTCTTAATTCATTGTATTTCCCTGTATAATGACCGACTAGGGACATTTATAATATTTCAACAAATTGCCATGGATCATACTATAAGGTGAACATGCAATCACTTATAATAAAACATCAAATGAAACTCTCAATTTTATTGACTAAAATCATAAGATAAATAATATTTGCAGATTGACCTAGGGAACATGCCCCAACATTATCTTCATTCTACTCATATATATAGTTTACTTTGTCTTATTTAACTAATTTAGAATTTTGTAAAGATTTTTCATAGGCTTCAACCTGGCTAAATACATATTTATAGCCACTTGAGAAAATTTGTATATTTTAGTTGCTCGGCCATCCATTCCCTAATGGGAATAACATTTTCCATAATTTTTTTTTCTTGTTCTATTGGCTTACGTACTTTAGTCTTCGTTTTACCCAATTTCGGTATTTTTTCGTACGTATTTGTTTCTTTTTTTTTTCACCAAACAAAGCTTTAACTTGTGCTCGAATAGTAGTATTCATAGGTGCAATAGTTACTTTAGTTTGATTGCTTAACTTGTTGCTTTGTAGAGTTATTTAATTTACCACATCTTTCATCTTGTTAATAGACGTATACATTTTAATTTGATTTTCGAAAATTTTCATAGAGTTTTGGTGATTTTAGGTCATAAAGTTATGTAATATTTGTTCTAGATCTGGTTGTGTAGGTTGAATAGTTTGTTGAGGTTATTACATTGGTGTAGGTTATGTAGTTGTTGTCGTCTATAAGTGTTATAATTTTGGTTTTGTGGGCCGTAGCTAAAGTTTCAATTTGGTTTTTCGATGTAATAATTGTTATTATTGTATTAATGTCTAGGAGGACAAGAATATTGGTTAATAACCACATTGACTTCTTCATTGTTAGCTTCTTGTAAAGTAGGACTCGCATTCGTAGAATGTGTAACTTCATTACAAAATTCACTTAGTTTAACTTGATTTGATCTATCTTTTAATAGTAGCTTAACCATGTTAGATAATTCTTCAAATTTTTCATCTAATTTATTATTTGTACCATTTTTAGCCTCACAAATTTTCTTTCTTGATGTATTGGTCTTTTCTACATATAGTTTAGATTGTTTGGTCATCTTGTTAATAACTTGTTTTGCTAGAGTTGATGTAACATTGAATAATGATCCACCTCATATGGTATCTAATACTCTTTGCTCAAAATGATTTAGTCCTTTATATAAGTATTCTAATAAAACTCTTTGAGTGTATCCATGTTGTGGACAAGAAGAAATAAATCTTTGAAATATATCCCAAAATTCATTAAACTTTTCATCGTCTTTCATTTTCACAACTTGTGATTTGTTTTCTATATGTAATACTTTTCTTTCCAGGCATATATAGATCTAGGAAGGCTCTTAACATTTGAGCCCATTTGGTTATTGAATCTTGAGGAAGATAAAACAATTAATCTCGTGATTTTTCTTTCAATGCAAAATGAAAAGCTTTAACTTTGACTTGTTTCGCGTGCAGTCTATAGGTTTTATCCCATTGACTTTTTGTTGATATTCCGTCATAAAGTTTTATGGGTCTTCATTTTCCTTACCATAAAAGTTAGGTAGAGCTCTAATATATTCATATCTAAGTTCAAATTCGTGAAATCTCACAAGATAGGCAATGCACATTAGTTCATAAGTAGTATCATTTTGATCAGATTGCCTAAAAGTAAGTTATCTATTATCATTATTGTTATTAATATGAAGGTTGTTATTGGCTTTTATTATGGTAGATTGGTGTTTTTTATGTTGTTGTTTTCTCAAATTATGATTGCATATCCTATCTACCTCAGGATGAAACGAATGTGAAGATCCCATGGAATTAGAACGATGAAGTGGATAGGCCATACAATGTCTCAAACTTCTAGAAAATAATGTTTAAATCCCTAGCAATAGCACCAAAAATTGACATATATAAGGCATGCATAATAATTTTCCCTTTATATTTTACTTGAAATATTTGTAGTGGGGATAAGTGAGAATCGTCTCCACATGGATTTAAAAGGACTTCTAAATGTATTTATTATTTTAATTTTACTTTAATTTAATTAATTAAAAAATAGTAATAAAACTAAATTTTAATTAACTATAATATAATTATACTTAACTAACTATATTATCTTAACTAACACAATTCAAATTCACGATAAATCAAATAGATTCAACTCAATAAAAAAATAAATATGTAAAGAAATATCTAAAGAAGCATCCAGAATAATGAAACATAATCCTATTTGCATTCGAAACACAATAGTCCTACCTATATAGTTATGAGCGTACTTCATAAAGTAAGATAGATCTTTAAACACTAATCGTAAGTAAGTAAACAACCTTTAGCCAACCATTAGTTCTCCTAATAGTGGTGTAAATGCCACGTTCCGATTCTATTAAGTTAACCCTTTCGAATAGAAAAAGACATTAACTTCACGCAATAAAGGCGTATTAAACTTTATGAGAACTTCGAACTAGTAATTTTAACATCTTCGGAAAGCCACTTCAACGTTAGATTTAGATCTCAAATTCACCTAGGACGCCTAAACGGTGTTTGCCTTTCAAACAATCCTAGTTACTACTTCAAATAGATAATAAAACTAAATATGAAAATAAACATTCTAGACTATACGTGCAATACAAAGATGATAATTAAAATAAATATATAATAACCTATTAAATCACTAAATCAAAGAATACGATTGGTTTAAATTATTAAACACATAATATTCTCATCGTAACTACATTGCAAAATGGATTTAGTTCTTGTTCGAACTTTGTTTAGTTCAAATAATAATTAGTCATAATTCATTTATTACGTTGAAATAGTATAAATAAATGACAGATAAAATACCTTTGAAATTAGTACTTCAAATCTTCAAATATCCTTTAAAAGTAAATAACAATAAAGCAAATAACTAAACAAATAAAGAATGTCTATCAAAGCAATGGAATATTGATCTAAGTTGTTGTAGGCAACTATTTTCAAAACCTCAGGCTTGTATTTATAGTATTTCAGGTAATAAACAATCAAAACAAACTTAAACAACTCTAAGTTATCTTAAATTTTTGAAATCTTCTCCAACAATTGTCAGCAATTTGTGTGTGAGATGAATCGCCAGAAAAATTCATTATTTGAAGCTCACTGGTTCAATCAATTTTACAAGCAATTTGGAATCGGTTAGAATCGTTGGTTTAAAAATTAAGTTTTTTCTTTGCTTCCTTTGTGACGATTCTTCGCATACTCCTCGCTCATGATTATTTTCATCATAATCTTCCCTTTCGTTCATTTCTTCATATTCTCCATTTATTATATGAAATAACAAAAACAAGAGAAAACCCTATGTAATATAGTCTTTTTCATATAAAGCAGTCCCAAAATGAACTACAAAACATGCCTAATTATTGACTTGTCATCCTACCTCGTCCAAATTCTTTAAATCCTCGAGCAAAGCAATGGAGACTTGTGACCCACTCTTATCGTCAAAAAGAGTGCACGATAGCAAGTATAACAAATATGCAGGTGTGGTGCATTCTATGTTTTGGTAAGTAGACTGCTTGGTTTTAGGGCACCATATACAGTTCAACCAACACTTTCTCACCGTGATACCTTTGCTGATGTTAATCTCTTCCTTAGCATATTCAGCGCTATTCTCGAGTAGCTTGCAAACTATGTTAATTTTAATGACATGTTACCTCAAGCTAGTGATTAATGTTTACCTAAATCTAATTAACACGATTTAGGCTCGTTGTTATGTCTGGCGTACCTCGATTGGTATGTGCGTGGCTTTGCGTAATGATTTGTGTTTTGTATGGTACATTTAGGTAAATTTATAGGTGGTGAGATTAGAAGGAAATTAGTATAAGCCTATAATAAAAAAATAATTAATTAAATAAAGAATTATTGGTTCATGTTATACTCGAAAAGACTCGTAGGCGTGTTCGGTGAATTTATTGGCAAGAAAACATATGAAGTTTATATTTAAATATATTTATATGTAATTGATATATAAAAAGATATATAATTAAAATTATAAGTTTTGTTTAAATTAGAAGGATCATTGGGTCTCCTCGAGATGAACGTAAGTGGTGATGGTGTTAAGATTTGTACATTTTTGGATGTGTCACTTTTACATATCATTTACTTGATCAGCCTTGAGATAGAACGATGCATATTTTGAGGAAAATCCATATATAAATCAAAACCTTCAAACATATCCTCGCTCTTTCATTTGGTCGATAAGGAGAGAGAAATCAAAGCAATTGAGGGTTTGGACACATAAAGGGGATTGATTCAGGAGTGATTTCCAGTGTGTTTTGGGGAGATTAAACCATTGTAGATTAGAGATCATCAGTGAGATAAGTTGGGTTTTGAGTTTTTGAAGTTCAATTCATAGGTAGATAATGGTTTCTCTGTGAAGTATTATTGTTGATGATTGGAAAAAGGTTTATACCTCACTAGAGACCCTCCTTTATATGTTAGGGAAGTGCTTAATATAGTTTTGGTGATTTGGTAATGGAATAGTAGTTGTTGCCTAGTTCACTATTGAGACAATGCAGGGTGGAGTGCGCTCCTTCATAAGTTGTGATGAATGCAGACTTAATGGTTTTAAATATAAGGTATTAGGCCTATATTTACAACAAATGGCTTGTTACAGGTTTTGGAACATTGAGGAACGCTTGAATGAACCGAAAAGTTAGGAAATTTGGAAACAAAACCCAAATCAAGGTAAGTATGGATTCGTTTATTTACAAATGTTACCAGTAATGTGATCGGTGAAAGTAAATCCTAAAGTTGAGCATAGGTTATATATCATATGGGTTTGATTCCCATCCTATATGGTAAATCATCTTTAGTTATACAAGTTGTGTGGATTACTCATTCACTAAAGAGTTTAGGTTAGAACCATTAAAAATTAATGGATTGGCTAAATAGCATATCGACCAATGTGTTGGTCTAGCAATCACATTAGAGGTGTCCATGGGTAATCTACCATAAATTTACAAATGAAATGGAAATCACAGTGTAATATTCATTTAATGTTTGACTTGCATTTATTATTTATCGGATTATATGCTTTCCATAATCCTGTTAGTTTTCTTCGATGCATAATATTATTGTATATTACTCTTAATTATTATATGAAATATTGATGTTTTTATGAATCCTTACTTATTGAGCAAGTTGGAGCACCTATACAACATTTAATATTTTAGGTTCTCAGCCTAGCACTTTAGCGAAGAGAAAAAAAGATTTATGAGTCTTAATATATTCTCTACGATGTAATGAGCCTTTTTGTTTATATATATACATTGTTTAAGTTAATTTGTTGTAAATGAATACGGTTGGGAGGTTTTACAATTGAGTTTTAGGTTTGATAAACTCTTCATTTATGTATATCAATTTAATTATCGAAAAAGTTGTAGTTTTTCGTAGCTTATATTTTTAATTCTTAATTCGATATCGATATAAAAGTTGAGTTTATCAAATATAGAAGGAGAAGCTGATAGATCTATTTCAGTCCGGCTAGGTTACTGGGGCTCAATTAGGGTTTCATACCAAGTATTTCCCTGATTGGGATAGGATTAGCTACATTAATCAGTTCCGTGTAAAATTGCTCAGTGTACTTTGCGAAACTCTCTACCTCTACCACCTTGCTAGTCACTAGGATGTTCAACAGAATACTCACATCCTCCAAGGTGATAGACATTTCACCGAACGGTAAGTGAAATGTATTCATATCCAACTGCCACCTTTCAACAAAAATAGATATAAGCTCCTTGTTGTCTTTCCAATAAGAGCAATTTATTAGTGGCATCAACCCAAACCTCTGAATGATCCTCTGTAGACCCATTAGTGTCATGGTGGCAAGACTACAAGTCCCACTCAATTAATTAAGCCCCATGGATTATACACTTAAGAAATGAGTGATGCTGCAAGAAAAAAGAAATGTCAAAATACATTGTCATAACTTGTAATGATGTGTAGCATGAACAAATTGCGTTTACAAAAAATAATACCATATTGTTCCAAATCACCGACGCAATATGATTTTGGAAGCTTTTCATCAAGTAGCAGTTGAAATGACCACCAGGGAAAGGATTGGATCGGTTATCTTCAGGCCCCTCTAAATTCATGTTCGTTGCACCACTACAACTCTCGCTCAAGCAACATTGGACTGTGGTAATTTTATTTTATTCTTAATTAGGCTCCCATCACTAGACTCGAATGATTCTGATGTCGTGCCCCACTCTAAGCATGAACATTATGTAGGTCCTGCTCATGAACATGTGATGCTTCATCATGTACATCATCTCCCCCAGGGAGCCTCCAAGTGCACCCATTTTTTGTAGCCTTTTATTTCTCCTTCTGATATGAGGTTGTTAGTGGTTTCCTCCAACCACAAGTATCCAAAGTACCCGTCGGTCGTTCGATTCTCATGGCTTCATCGTAAAGTTATTGCTTGGAAATGGCAGTTTTCATGGGCTATTTGCTTAGAAAAATAGGATATGTTATTATATTTCGGGCCTATAGGTCAAATAAATTCCAATTTGTCTCAGTTACATTACACTGAGACCTTGTTTTTGTCTCGGCTACTAACCTTCGGCCCTTAGAAGGACTAGGACACCACCCATCGTGCCACTCTTCAATCATATCTGGTAGTATACTCGGTTGTCTTATACCGAGATCACACTAAATATCTTACTATCTTAGAACTGAGACCAAAGGGGCTATATCGGTAGTATATGACATCTTAGATTTGGGGCCTCTTAATAATAAATTTTGATGGGGTTTACTTGAAAATTCGTGCATCGTCTCATCAATGCAAGACAGAGACAATACTGTAGGCCGTTGACCTATGTGACCGACCCTTACGGGTTTGGAAAAATAACCCCAAATTTGTACATCAAGACTAATGGCGATGAAAACCAACCAAATGAGCGAAAAATTATTGAAAAATACACACTAACCTTTATGGGAAATCTGAAATGACAATACTAACAAACTCCACGACCTTTTCTGACCACCTACCCACCATGAACCTTCTTCCTTGATAATAAATAGGTTGAAAAAAATTTAAGGAACTCACCAAATAACAAATTTGTTCTAAAAATTAAGGGAAATGCATGGATTCTTGGCTATGTAGATGTGAGAAGGGCTAGTGGAAAGATTCTCAATTGGTTTTAGGTGGTTTGGTGGTGCAGTATGACAAGTCAATAATTAGACATATTTTAAAGTTCATTTTAGGATGATTTTAGATTTAAAAGACTATATTACAAAGGGTTTTCTCTTGTTTTTGATATTTCAGGTAATAAATGGAGATTATGAAGAAATGAATGAAAAAAGGAAAATTATGAAAGAAGTAGTCAAGTAGAAAAAATATATTAAAAGTTATCACCAAAGAAAAAAATAAGAACTAGATTTAGTACCATCGATTCTCATCGATTCCTGGAGGACACTTAATTGCTGGCCAAATCAGTGGACAAAAGAAAAGACCAGTAAGCTCAATTTTCTAGATTTACCTAGCGATTCCTATCACACCTAAATCATTTTGAATTTTTGGGTAATGTTTCATTAATTTTATATAACTACGAGTTGTTTGAGTTGTTTTAAGATGTTACTACTTAGAATACTATAATACTAGCCTTGGGTTACGAAATTAGTTGACCTTGAGCACGTAGATCAAGACTCCATTACTTATAGAGTCATTGCTTATTGTTTTCATATTTTATTTCTTTTCAAAAAGATTTGAAGATTTAAGTATTTTAATTTAGAGGTATTTTCAATTATGTCTTTTATTTATATTATTGCTATGTTATTGATGATTATGAGTGAATAGTTTTTCTTTTATCTAAACAAAGTTCGAAAATGAACTTGATTCGTTTTGCAATGTAGTTATGATGAGATGAATATGTGCTTAATGCTTTAAACCAATCGTATTCTTTGATTCACTAATTTAATTAGTTAATACCTAATGATTTTAATATTGATCTTTATATTTCATGCATAGTCTAGAATTTGTATTGTAATATATAGTTTTATTATCTATTTGAAGTAGTAACTAGGATTATTTGAAAAGAAAATACATTTAAATGTCCTAAGTGAATTTGAGATCTAAATCTATTGTTGAGTGTTTTTTCGAAGATGTTAGATTTAGTAGTTTGAAGTTCTCATAAAGTTTAATGTACTTCTATTATGTGAAGTTAATGTCTTTATGTCATTAAAGGGATTAGCTTAGTAGAATTAAAATGTGGCTTTTCCACCGATATAAGGGGAACAAATAGTTGGTTAAAGGTTGTTTACTTACTATTAGGTCTATGCATATATGCTTGCAATATATAGACCCACTTACTTCTTGTCATTGTTTGTCAAGAACTCTAATTATTTAGAAGTATTAGACTGCAACTACAATTCCTATTTAAAGTTTATGTACATTATGGATGATAGAGTCATACTTGCTTGGAGTTATAATACAATAAGGATGCCAAACTATTTGATGTGATTGGTTTATTTATATTTGACTACAATTAAGAGATGAATTGGAGAAAAAGACAAATATGTATACTTGAACGAGGTGTACTTGAGGTGCTTACAATTGACATGCTTCAATAAGACAAGTAATTGTTATTCGATCACAACTCCAATAATAAAGGAGATTGAGGTGCTTGACGTATTAGATTAAATATCCAATCCATTAAACGATCCAAATTAATTAAACTAGGATTAACTTTAATTTCGGGGATTTACGGCGTAATTAGGGCTTTACATGGACAATTTAGTTGACTCGGATATTGGAACCGAGGGAATATGTTATTTGTGGATGATGATTGTTTAAGTGCGGTATTTAAAATTATTAAATTATTAGATTGCATCGCATGTGTGTACTATATGTTGAGTTTTTTTGGGTTCATACACAGCGAAAAACTCAAAACGATTTTTGAAAAAAACCTAATAGGATTGAAAATAGGCTCCATTAAACTTGATCTACAAAAGTAAATCATACCTAAATCTATGATTTCCTTTACTAATTATTCGATCTCCAAGACGTTCAAGCGTTCATCCTTTATCGGAAATCTAAACACTAACGGTGACCACAATTTGGAGTGCTAGACCAAAGAAAGATAGAAAACGTTTTCTTTCAATCTCAAAATCAAGAGAACTCCAAAATTGCGAAAAAAACAAAAAACATTTTTTTTGTTTTTGGGTTTCACCCTTTATTTATATGTCTAGATAAGCTCTTACTTAAAACCCTATTCGTAATACAACTATTATAGTTAGGTATTCTAAGCCAATTACATATACTCCCCTATTAATAAGTTATCGTATAACAAATCCTGAAGGCTTTTATGTAATGAATTTTATCATATAAAATTCATTACTCTGGGTTCATACGCAGAGGAAGATTCAAAATAAATTTTGAAAAACCCCAACAAGATCGAAAATAAGCTCCATTAAACTAAATCTATGATAGTAAATCATACCTTATTCCGTGACTTCCTTTTGATTGTCCAATTTTCAAGAAGTTGAAGTACGCGTCCTCTATCAGAAACACACATGAACGGCGAACACAATTTGGAGTGCTAGCCCCAAGAGAGATCGAAAAACGATTTTTCTTTCTCTCCCTAATTCCAAAGAACCTGAAAAATTGTAAAACAAAATCTTGTTTGGTTTTTATGGATCCACCCTTTAATTATATGTATAGATAAGCCCTCACTTAAAATCCTATTCGTAATATAACTATTGTATTTACGTAGTTTAATCAAATTACACATACGCTCCTATTAATAAGTTATCATATAACAAATTGTAAGGGCTTGTATCTCAACAACTTTTTCATTTAAAATTCATTACTCTAGACCAATTGAAATTGTGCAAAGCTATTCTTTGTGTGCACCCAATAGGTTCATGCGATGTTGGCAGTGAACCAACAATCAATTTGGTACACAAGTCATAAGCGGTCTCTAGTAAGGCATTATGACTACCCAAGAAGCATGCATATCAACATCGATACAACTTAATTAATAACGTATATCATATCTTTTTGTCGTGCGATATCTTTTGATTAAACATAAGACATGGAAAGTCACCCTTAATGTTCAATCATACTAGTCTCGATCTTTAGGTAAACCGAAAATCGTCCAAGTGACATTGATCATATCAATTCACATGGACTTGACCATTATCAGTCTATCTTATCGAGGGATCCATTGATATTTATCTCTATACTAGAGTGACAAATTCTATCTTGATTACACGCCTTCACATATTATTCACACGGTAACGAATCACAATCTTTATATTTATCCGGTTAAAACAACATTTGATTGTGTCAAATTATCATTCTCCTAATATTGAAGTCTATGGTAATCTTAAGTTTAAGGACTAAATGATATACCTATCATAAGTAATACCTATGACTTAATCCATGTTGTGTTCTCATAGCGGCTTGGTCTAGTATCTTATTCCATAATAAGTATTCATGATCTTGATTTGTATCCTTATATGCATGATCATCACATGACCATCAATCACGATTCACACTAGTCTTAATTCATTATAGTTCCCAGTATAATGACTGAATAGGGACATTTAGAATATTTCAACAATTACCCATGGATCTTACTATAAGGTAAACATGCAATCACATTAATAAAACAACAAATAAAACCTTTATTTTATTATCTAAAATTATAAGATAAGCAATGTTTGTAAATTGACCTAGGGCACATGCCCTAACAACCTAATAGGTTCATGCAACATTGGTAGTGAACTAAAGCCATTTTGGTACACAAGTCATAAAAGGTCTCTAGCAACGAATTATGACTACCCAAGTAGCATGAATATCAAAAGCGATACAACCCAATGAATAACATGTACCATGTCCTTTTGTCATGTGATATACTTTGGCTAAACATAAGGCATAGAAAGTCACTCTTAAAGTTCAATCGTACTAGTCTAGATCTTTAGGTAAACTAAAAACATCCAAGTGACATTGATCATACCAATTTACATGGACTTGGCCATTATCAGTCTACCATATTGATGGATCTACTGATATTTCTCTCTATATGAGAGTGACAAATCCTATCTTAACTACACATCTTCATATATTATTCACATGGTAACCAATCACAATCTTTATAGTCTTCTGGTTAAAGACAACATTTGATTGCGCCAAATTACCACGTTCCTAATAATAAAGTCAATGGTAATTTCAAGTCGATTAACTAAATGATATATCAGCAATGATTAACACCTATGACTTAATCCATGTGGCATTCTTATAGTAGGTTGGTCTAGTACCTTGTCCTCAAACAAGTACTCATGATCTCAATTTGTATCCCTATACGCATGATCATCACATAACCATCAATCAAGATTCACACTAGTCTTAATTCATTAGAGTTCCCATTATGGACATTTAGGATATTTCTTCAAATAATAATCTATCTTACTATATGGTAAACATGCAATCACTTATAATAAAAAAACAAAGGAAAACCCCCATTTTACTAACTAAAATTATGAGATAAATAATGTTTATAGATTGACCTAGGGCATAAGCCCTAACACTAGAATGTTGTAATCGAGTAAGAGAGTTCGGTAGATGTTTGTCTCAAAAAGTGTGTGGACGCTGTTACCTGGAAGGTATAGTAGAGGAACACTATGGCTAGACAATATACCTTGAATAAATGACCATAACTATAATAATTAACGATAAAGATGAATAAATAAACCTCAATTTAACTCATATTGGTCAAGTACACTAGTAATGTTGTGCCTCAAGATGCGTGTTAGGAGACGGCATAAGGTGTTGGGTAGTCGAATTGAAGTGTCGTAAGTTTGTAGATTTAATTGATATGGATTAATTGGACTATATTTTGAACAAACAAATTGGAGACCATTGATTTGTATGGAGATGCTGAAGATATGTAGGAATCTTAAGATAAATAGTGACTAGTGAGTGGATACATGTATTCTTCATGTGGGACAAGTGGTTTTAAGTAAGGAAACATGTCTTTCTAATTAAGGGTAATTAAGCTTGGAGGATTAAACTACAAGGGATTAAACAATAGTTAACAACTTCTACTTCTTATTCATTTCGATTGTGATAAACAAAGTTTCTATGTGTGAACAAGAGGTGTTGAATGGTTTGGTTTGCTGATTTCATGTCTTTCTATGGATGAGGATGAATCATATAATTTTCATATAACTTTTTCTTTCAAAAGAATTAAGCCAGAGTTGCTAGTAAAACCAATTATATTCATGAAAAATCAACTAAATGTTACTAGGTTCCTATAATATTTATTGGATAGAGCTGATCCTTTAATATGTTATTGTTGGTTAAGTTAGATGACTTATGACCGAAAATCATGACTTTTGGAACTATATATTGGGAGAAATGACTTTTATAATCTTACTGGTCAGATTAGTTTTAATTTGAGATGTTTCAGTAGAATTTCAATATCTTTTTAATTTTTAATTGGGATTTAGTAAACCAAATCTTTTTGAAAAGCTAACACAGAGACCATTGACTTCTCTCTGGGTAAGTGTTTGAGATTCAAATGTTTTCATGCTAAAAAAATGCACTGCAACACGTGACCGAAAGTAAAACTATATCAGTATTTAGGGGCTGTTTTGAAGACTTGACCTACACACTTAAATTTAAATATCTATAATCAATCTAAAATACTTAAAATTGATCTTAGAGTTTTTAAGGACTATAGTATGATAGTTAGAGGCATATTGGGGTTAGAAAGGGTATTTTTAGGACTCCGAGGTAGTGCGACCGCATATTTGATATGCATAAAAGCAATGAAAAAGCTTCACAGAATTTAGTTCACTTTTAATATTTGTTTTTCAATTGTCGAACTGTGCTACTTCATTGCTATCATGGTTTATTATTGATTCATTCATGTTGAATAATCGTGCTTATATGTGTATTTTGGGGGATTTTGCTATGAAGACCGATTAACTTGGTTTAGTGGGGTTTTACTATGAAGACCAGCTAGTTAGTTCACCGAGGCTTTTCTATGATGATCGATTGAGTTGGCTTATCAGGTTTTACTACGAAGACCAATTGAGTTGGTTTACTAAGGTTATGTTGTGTTTTTGTTTTGTGACAAAACGATTTATCAGTTGAGTGATTCACTGAAGCTATATGTGTTTACATTTTTGCTTACTTATATAATTGTTGTTATGTTTTCTGGTTATTTACCTACTGCTTTAGGTATTATATTGCTTTACATTCATGGGAGTATGTATTTTTGTCACCAGATAGTGTGCTTGCATGTCTCGTAGTTTTATTTGGTTTCTTGTTAAATGTTGTGTGGACTTCTCTTTTGATTTAACTCAATGGACTTGTTACTATATTTGTTTGGTAACCGAGTGCAGATCGTTCAACAACTAGCAGTAAAGGGGGATTTTAGGTGACTATCTCTTTCTTCTAACGGTCTTGGACATACTCGTAAGTGTTTATATATTGATATATTTTGCTTTCTTATGGATATCAGGGGACTATGAGAGACACTATATATGTATATACCTACTTTTGTATAACTTGTTGCTTTATATATATGGTACTTTATTTCTGGGTTTTCCACCACTTACAATTTGTGATAATATGTATAAAATGCTCATATATTTGAAGTTTTCCGTTGTAAAATGATAATGAAACATGATTTTTTAACTAACAAGCATAAAAAATTCTTTAGTAATTATATGAAGAATAATTGGTTAGGCTAGTGTCAGTTGGAAACATGTAAACAACATGTTAGGTCCCAGGCATCATAGATAAGCAGACAATGACATGACGGGTTTCTGTGATGTGTGATGTGACATGGCGGCGCCCAGGGTTGCCATGGAGTTTAAGGCCGCAATAATTAGTATCAAAAAATGGTTAGAGGAACCTAAGGAGTTAAGGAAAAATATGAAAACTTAACAAAACAAATTTAGATATGGAAAACCAATGTACGTACCTTAGATAATCTAGTTGGGAAGTGATCGCGAGGTGGATAAAATTACTAGTTATGTCTTTGATTGTATTATGCTATACACATATTGTGAAGATGATCCTGGGATTTCAATTTGTTATGGATGATGAAGATGCATTGCCGGATTATGTTAAAATGGAGACAATGAGGACAAGACTTAGAATAAATAGTTTCAAAAGTTGACTAGTATAGGAAGTTAGTTGAAATATCATAGGTAGAGTTTTACAAGGATAGCTAGAAGATGCGAAATGGAGGTGTAGCTCGATGACCCTATGGACAACTAATGGTGTTTAGATTACTTGAAATGCATACGAAAAGATGATAGACACCTTTAGCTGTGGCTAGAGCACTGGAGTTATTCTCGTGACACTACGAGTAACTCCATTGAAGTTTTATGATTATTCATAGACAGTGAGGTTGGCGGGGGCTTTGGATTTTGATAATTTTATAAATTTAATTAGTGGTTAATTAAGTAGTATTTTTGCATTTCAAATGGGACTTAAGTATCTGATGTGGGACCCCACGTATTTCGGACTGAAGATTATAAGTTCAAAATATTATTTTTGTGTGTCACATTACTAATTATTTTATGATACACTATTTCGACACAAAATAGGTCAAGTTAAGGCTTATATGAGGTGTCCTTGACTTTTATAATGTCTTAGGAATATTTCTCAATTTATTACGAAATTGGGGTATTTTTAGGGTTTAATTTTAACATAAATTGAAGAGATAATTACAAAATTAAATAGAATAATTAGTAATTTGGTGGGCCCCTTGTGACATGCGGGGTCGATGGTGACACGAGTGGGATGCATAATAATGTGCATAACTGAAGGTAGTCGTGAGTGTGTGGAGCGAATTTGTAGCCACGAAAATACATAGTTGCATATAAATTTATATATATAATTTAGATCATATATATAAATATATATTAATGAATCCTATATTTTGATTTAAATTAAAAAGTATACATTGGATTCGCCACGAGATATACGTAACGTAAGCATCGATGAAGGAAATGGATGAAATGTTGGCCGTTTGAAAAGTTATTTTGTCACAACCCAAATTTATGATCTCGTTTACTATCTGTAATCAAGATTATCGACTCGTGACGTGGGACTCGCATCGTAAGACATGCACTGACCGAGGCGAGATGGTCGTGGTATATGTTAGATTTTGTTGTGGTGTATGATTAGTGTATTGTGTATGTATAGACTACCAAGTCACTCCTACTTGTGTATAGGTGTTGAGACGTGAGTTGTGATGCACCTTGAGATATGTGCTGACATGGGATCGATGTAGAAAGTGATGTTGTAAGCTGGTTTAAGCTTAATAAAGCTTAAATAGTAGAATTAATGTAGCTGTAATTGATTTTATATTAAATATAACCTAAGTTACCAAGATAAAACTATAGACTTATGATATCCTCAAGATACGTAAAGACACATCATGGACAAATAGAGTACGTATTAGTGTTAGTTAGGTAATGTAAGTGGAGAGTTAGTGGAATTGTATCAAGATGTAGGCCATTAGATTAGTCTCAAGATATGTGTACATGACGATCAATGGTCAACATTATCGTTACATAAAAGATTGGATAGATCAACCCATGCAATTCATTTCATTGAAATAACTTAGAAGCTAAAGAAGTCGGAGAAAAAAAATAAGAGAAATTAAGAAGGTTTTTGGCTAAAAAACTCAGGGAGATCAAGGAGAGTTAGAACTTGGATCAAAGCGTCATGAACCCTAGGTATACACCTCTCTATTTCAAGTTGAAGCCAGTTTTGGTTTTTTCCCATTTTCAGATGATATATGGTTAAGTCTTTGCAATTGGTTTATATATTTGGATTCTTCATTTCAACTGATAAGCCATCTATTCATATGTTCTTAATTTGGTTTTGAAATAAAAAGATATGAATTTTTGAAGTTGTAAGACCAAAATTGAAATTCTTGCATGTTGTATTATAAGCCTGCCTATGTAACTTAGTCATAACTTGCTCATATTAAATTGAAATGAGTCTAATCTAGTGGCATTTGAAAGTTAACTCAAAGGAGAACAACTTTGTGCTACTGGAAAGTTTGTAATTCGAATGTTTTTTTGTCCGAAAGTGCACTACAAATAGGTAATTGACTCCATTACGAGATTTTTGAAACTAAAATTTTAAAAGGGATAACTCCATAATTACTTATCCAAATGAGCTGGTCTCTTAGTATGTTGTTATTTGGTATATTATTGCCTTATGACAAAAAATCATAAATTTTGAAACTAATGATTGGGAGAAATAAGTTTTTTAAATCTGCTGTTCGGATTAGGTTTCAATTCAAGCTATTTTTTGGTTGAATTGCAATATCACTTTTGTTTGAAATTGAAATTTCGCAAATGAAACCTTTTCGGAAAGCTAAAGTAGAGACCAAAAACTTTGTACTAAAGGAAAATTTAAGATTCGGACAATTTCTTTTATAATGCAACACTAAAATTTTAATGTTATTTTGTCTTAAGGGGTTGTTTTTTGTTAAGGTTCCTAAACTCATTAGACCTGACCTAAACTGAACTTATTTAGATTAATTTGATATCAGAAACCTAAGGAAGAGTCTCAAAGGCTCGAATACGATATTGGGGTTATTGGAAGGCTGGTAAAGTTAGGAATTTACAGTGTTTTATGTGAGTACACCCATTGATTATTTTATTTGCATTTCATATCCACTTTATACTTGTTTGTTGTAGTCTATATTGACTATGTCTAGAGTTGTATTCTCATTTCATGAAATTATTTGACACTCCTCATTTATTGAGCTTGACTTTCATGATATTATGACGAATTGAATTCCTTTGAATATATGCATGTGCTTTATGTCATTCTTGTTGTTTCATAGCGAATATAGTGTAAATAGCATGCTATAAGGAATTGCGAGTTTATGTATGATTTTATGGACTAGTACTATTTAGGAATTGTACCTTGTAGCATAGCCAAGCCTTAGAATCCTTAATGAGTCAATTTTTTGAAATTATAAAGTAGTTATAGAATCTAAATTCTATTGCACTATGTTAGAGTTAATCGACACACGGGGTTAGAGTCCCTGGGATGTCGGCACTCGCCACTCGATTCCGATTTTAATAATATGTTTGGATACAAAAACAATTAATATTTCATTTTTTTGGATATTTTTTTGATGTTTGTTTTCTATTAAATTGAATTGATTTAATTTGAATTTAGTAAATTCGAATTGTGTTAGTTAAGTTATTAAGTTAGTTTAGTTAGTTTAATTAGTTTAAATGATTGCTATAATTGATTGGATAATTTTAATTCTCGTTTGAGTTAGATTAATTAAATTAAAATAATAAAAACCATTGAAATCCTTTTTTCTAAAGAAGTTTGCAAAATCCTTTTGGAGATGACCCCACTTATCACTACTACATTTTTAAAAGTATAATAATGGATATACGAAAAATTTATTGTACAAGCTCGACACGTGTCAATTACACTATGATTCATTATTTATTTATAAAACTAAGGTCGATTACCCACCAACGAGATAAAACCATCTAGTGAATGACCAATCGACAAAAACTATTTAGCTTAGCGGGATTTAATATATAGGCCGAAGTACAAACTTTATATCTTATAAGACCTATCCACTACTCCAAGGTTTACTATCATCAGTCACAATATACACCATTGAAACGTGTCAAGCGTGCACAATAATTTTTCGTATTTTACTATTAAGTTGTAGTAGTGACAAATAGGATATCGTCTGCAAAAGAATTTTTCAAATCTCTTAAAAATTAAGGCTACCTAAAGTTTTACCAGTTTTAAGTTGTTTTAATTTAATTAATTTAGTTAAACAAGAATTAAACACTTAATAATATGCGAACATATAAACAATTAATTAAGATAACTAAACTATAAACAATTTAAATTGAATATACTAACCTAATATTATTCAAATTAATAATTCAAATAATCAATAAATCAATGTAAAACAAACATCTAAATAAACCTCCCTTGAACATTATAATATACTTGGATTGCTTTTAAAGACAAGAACATAACATTACTTCACATTATAGTTATAATTATATCACATGGAATCTTGAAATCTTGAATCTTAATTCATAATAGGTTGATAGCCTTTAACTAGCCATTGATTTTCCTATATTCAATAGAAATGCCACATTCTTATCATCGTAAATCTACCCATTGGATAAAACGCAACACTATAGAAATACAATTGCATTATGCAAAATGAAAATCATGTCTAATCTTAGCCAATATTAACCGAAGCTACATAATAAACAACTTAGAACACAATCACTTAGATTACCCACTCCGGAAAAGCCTTATTGATTAATCATATTTACTACTTCTATAATTTTTGGTAATAACAATAGACATAGATTTGTACACTCTATATTAAGGAACATATTGGCCATTATGCACTCAACATAAAGAATCACTAGCTGTAATACGTAAAAACAACTTGTTTAATCCGTGATTGATGTATATGAATTGATTTAAAGAATTAAGTATGTGATTTCATAATTATAACTACATAACAATCCAAAGTATATTACATGTCTAGGGTTTGTTTTGATTAACTAACTACTCACTTGTGTTGGAAATAAAAAATGCGAATATGTAATTAAAAGATATAATTAAATAAATATATACCTCTTAATCAAATCCTTAATGTTGTTTCACATATAAAACTAAACCTAAAAGAAAAGAAGTTGAAAAGAAGAGTAATGAAAATTAAAAAGAGATAATAGAAAGAGTTATTTCAAAGCTCTTTGGTCTTATAAATTATTTCCCTAAGAGTACATGTCCTTGATAAATATAAATTCCTCATTCTTATCTAAAAATGTCACTGACCTCAGTGATTTGTTAGTGATTCTTGAGTTGTACATAAATCACTGAGTAAATCAATGAGTTTAGCTCTCAGTGCTTCTTTGATTTAGCTACCAATTTCTAGTTCATTCTCCAATTTGCTCCGGATTCACTGGCTCTATCCCACTGCTGATTTAAGTGGCGATTTTAAGTGTAAGCTCAAATTGATAGCAAATCCTAAGACATCTTTTCTAGTTTGACTATTTTTCTATTCATCCTACTTTACTCCATTTCTTCATTTTTCTATTTAAATCCTAAAATCACAAAAATAGGAGAATATCTTGTGTAATATCATCATTTATGTATAAAATAAAACTAAATTACACTATAAAATGTGTCTAATTATTGATTTGTCAATCATTTTCCTTTTTATCAAATCACAACATAGTGTAAATAACCCTCATTCAAGTCCATAAATTATATGAACTACATATACTACATATTCAAGCAGTATTGATAAAAAAATGAATCTGTATTTACCTCGATTATGGTTTCCTAGTCTCGTTAATCCTTTTGAGTCTCCTAAGGAACTTCAAGGTAAACCTACACCAATATAAGTTTATTAAGGTCAATTTCGATATTAAACTAGTCCTAGTATGATCCTAGAACGATAGTCTAAATCTTGTTTGAATGCAAAAATCAAAACCCAACTTTTCCATTTTTTATAAATTTAGGATCGACTTAACCCTTCCAGAATTAGTTTGGACCTTTAAACTTGAATTTACAGTTTTCCACTCTATTACCAATCCAAAAAGTGAGTGTTTGGCCATCAATTTTTATGGTAATTGTTTTGTTTAGAATATCCATAATAGCATGAGTAGTGGCTAAGAATGGTCATCCTAATATTAAAGGAGGATCTTCCTCGACCATTTAGGGTTTTGATAAACCGCTCCTAATGGTCTCATGGGGAAGTTGGTGTCTACACATGTATTCAGGTTTAGGGTACTCGTTATTTTGTCTCAAATGAACTTCCAGTAAACCATAATACTAGTTTATTCTCTCTAGTGAGTAGTCCACTAATCTTCTTCAGACTATGGCTACTTTCTTATTCTCATCTCTTTACCCGTTAGTTTAGAATTCTCTAACTAAACTTTCACGCACCGTTTCTATTGGGGATCCAGTGTCGTTATCGATTTATTAATCCTTAGTCAATAATCTCTAGTTCATTTCCTTAATTACTTTTAAGATCCTAGGCTCATACTTAACTTTGTTTTCGATGTTGAAACCCCCCTCCTATGTAATCTTTTTATTCTAACTGTTGTCGCTCTCCTAGGCTCATACTTAACTTTGGTGACAATTTGTACATCTTTCCAAAATCATAGCAACATAAAATAGAAATAAAACCACAACCAAACCCCAAATTCATTTCAAACTCGCATTTGTAAAGCATTTGCAAATATGTGTAATAATAACAAAAATTCTAAAATTGTTGAATTCGTAAACCAAAGATCAATGTGATCATTATTCCTAGTCTATTAGAATCAATGAAACTATTTGTGCATGACAATTGAATAAATTGTAACAAATCAATTTTAAAAAATATTGAAAATTTTACCAAAAAATTTGGCGAAGTAAAGAGCTAGGGTTGATGTAATTACTTTCTTGAGAGTGAATATCTTAAGATTGAAGCTTTTGAATGTCTCTAGACCGTCTCTTCAAGCTCTAGGTCAAGAATTCCTAAAACCCTAGTTAGGCTCAAAACCCCAAAATTGAGATTTTTGTTTGAATAAGTCTAGGTTGAGGTAGAAATCATATAAATACTATAAGAACAAACTTATAATGGTTGAATCTAGATAAGATATTTGGATTTTGGTAAAGGGGTGCAATGGTTTGCAAGTGTGAAAGGTTAAAAATGGGTGGCAATTTGGGGTTTTTGGTTTTAAAAATCAAAAATTGTGCCCAATGATTCCTTTTTAAGTGGAATCGCTAAGAATCACTAAATGAATCGAAAATAATTAAGCTGCTAGAAAATTTTAGGAACTACTGATTTAACCAGCGATTTTAAATGGAATCACTAGGAATCACCAGACTCCAAATTTGGCATTGATTTTTTATGTGCTACCAATTTTGCCTACGATTCCAAGTGTTAATCTGAATCGCTGGGAATCGCTAGGCTTATTTTACTATTTCGTTCAAGTTATCATGTAATTAACTTATTCTTCGTTCATAAAAATTTATATTAAGGTGGAATTGACAAAAATTTAAAAGTTTGACTGGGTCCCAAAACTAGATAAATACTTGTATTAATTAATAATTAAATAAACATATAAGCATGTGAATAATGTGATTTGCATAAAAACATATAAGCAAAAACAACTCGATCACTTCCCTTCAATTGAAATCACATCGGGGTTGAAATCCCAAAATATTTCCAATACAAGAGTTAAAAAGTGAGAATAAAAACATACTAAACTTAATTAGATTTCTAATAAAATTAAATAAACATGAATTAAACATATAATACGAACTGCGTCCCATAGAGCGTTTGTTTACCATCATTAGTGCAACTTAACCCCTCAAGAATTAGTTTTGATCTCTAAACTTGAATTTAAGGTTTTCCACTGAAGTACTATTCTACAAAGTGAGTGTTCGGCCATTAATTGTCAGAGAAATAATTTTGTTCAAAATATCCACAAAAGCGTGAGTAGTGGCTATGAATGGTCATCCTAATATTGAGGAAGGATCTTCATTGAAAAAGTGTGGCATTATCATGACATCTACGGGCTCTTATTGGTGTCTACTCGAACTGGCACACCACTCATATTGGTTGAATTGAAGATCTATCCAATAAATAGAATCGTTCAAAAGAAAGCGAATTCAACTCCAATTAAGTATGTAGAAAAAATTATATAGGCATAAGGTTTGTATTAGAGTTGTATAACACTGACCTTTATAGTACCAAGCCCATTTGATTTTAATGTGTAAGTGTATGCCTTCAGGATCATTAAGCATTATAGGATTCAAGTCCAACTTTTTCTTTTTCTTATTGTACTTGGATATAGAAACTCCGGTCTTGTTAATGATTTTTCATTCCCTAGTTGCTTAACTCTTAATTATTGAGTTTAACTCCTTTTTTTGAAGTGTTTTCAATCATTTCTTTCTATTGAGTCCCTTTATCAATTTCTATTATTATTGCATTGATTGCATAAGTTTCAGCATTAAAGTTATCATAATAGATTAATTCTAAAAACTTATTATCAAATAATTCATTATACTCTTCATAAGTGTCATAGTTATATTCATCATTAATCTTAAATGTGATAATCTTAACATCAAATTCCATATATGTTGTTCCTTTAGAAATATCTAACTTAGTTCTAGCAGTCTTTAGAAAAAGAACTATCTAATAGTATAAGTAGAGGATTAAGTGATTTAGAATCTCCCATTTTTATGAAATAAAAATCACCTGAAAATACTAAATCATGTACTTGTACTATGATGTCTTCTAATAATCCATACGGTTTAATAATGGTGTTGTTTGCTATAGTAAGATTACTAGGAGTATTAGTTGACGATCCTATTTTCAATGAATCATAAAGTTTAAGTGACAACATTAATTGATGCCTTGAGACCACATATAGCAAACTCAATCGAAGAATTGCCAATTGTGATCGGTATGACAAACATTACTGGGTTAGAACATTTCTCAATCATTTTTGTTAAAGATGAAATCTTTTGTTCTATGTTTTCATTAATTTCTAAATTTTTGAATGGTTCAGATATATCTATTTTATATTCTTCCTTCCTAGCTTTTTCTAATCGTTTTAGAATAACAGAATTAGAATTCATATCTTCATTCAACCCATAAATATTGTTTACTTTGTTTTGGTTAATTAATTTAGGATTTTGTAAAGACTTTTCCTAGGCCTCTAATTTGACTAAATACCATGGGTATTGCTTTTTGAGAAAAAATGTATATTTCAATTGCTCAGCCATCCATTCTCTAATGGGAATGACATTTGTCATCATTTCCTCTTCTTATTCTATTATTTTAGGTATTTTAGTTTTTTTACCACTTTTGGTGTCTTTTGTTGCGTATTTGTTTCTTTTTAATTTTCACAAAATAAAGCATTATATTGTTTTAAGTTTAGTTGCATAGGTTGTATAGTTTGGTGAGGTTGATGCATTGTTGTAGGATGTGGTTGTGCTCTCAGTCCAAATGGGTATAGTTTTTATTTTGTGGACTGTATATAGGGTTTGGACTTAGTTTTCTTTCATAATAAATGTTGTTATTTTATTGGTTCCTAGGTCGACTATAATATTGGTTCATAACCGCACTTATTTCTTCATTGTTTTCTTCTTGTAAATTAGGACATGCATCCGTAGAATGTGTAACTTCATTACAAAATCCACATAGTTTAGCTTGATGTGATCTATCTTTTAATAGTAGTTTAACTATATTAGAAAATTTTTCAACGTTTTCATCAAATTTATTACTTGTTTTATTATTGACCTCATAAACATTCTTTCTTGATGTATCGGTCTTTTCACCATATTTTTAAAATTGTTTAGTCATCTTATTTATAGTTTCTTTTGCTAGAGTTGGTGTAATACCGAATAATGATCTACCACATATGGTATCTAATAGTCTTTGTTCAAAATTATTTAGTCCTTCATAGAAGTATTCTAATAAAACTCTTTGAGCATATCCATGTTGTAGACAAAATAAAATTAACCTTTGAAATTATCTCAAGATTCGTTGAAATTCTAATCATCTTTGATCTTGATGACTTTGATTTTTCTTCTGTAAGTATTAATTTTTCTTGTAAGCATATATTGATCTAGGAAAGCTTCTAACATTTGAGCCTATGTGGTTACGAGGAAGATAAAACTACCAATCTGTTGCTTGATCTTTCAATACAAAAGGAAAAACTTTAAGTTTGACTTGTTCTAACATGCAGTCTTTAGGTTTCATCCCATTGACTTTGTGTTGATATTCCCTCATAAATCTTTGTGGGTCTTCATTTTCATAATCGTATAATTTAGGTAGGGAACTGATGAATCTAGATCTAAATTCAAAATTTGGAAAATCCCTTAGGATAGGTTATACAAGTTGGTTCACAAGTAGTGACATTTTAATTAGCTTGCCTAAAAGTAAGTTCTCTATTATCATTATTATTATTAACACTATTATTGCCTTCCAATGTGATAGGCTGGTCTCCTCTACGTTGTTGTTGTCTTAAATCATGATTAAATGTCCTATCTACCTCATGATCAAACGGATGTAAGGATCCCGTGGAATTAGAACAACGAATTGGATAAACCATACAAAATCTAAAACTCCAAAAGCATTGTGTATAAATCCTCGATAACAGCACCAAAAATCGACATGTGTAGATGTGTAGAGTGTGTACAATAATTTCTCATTTTATATTATATTAATTATTTTGTAGTAATAACAAGTGGGAATCGTCTCCGTAGGGATTTATTAAACTTCTTTAGGAAAAAAGACTTTTAAATTTTTTTATAATTTTTAGTTTATTTTATTTTATTAATAATAATAAAAAAAACTAACAAATAACTAAATTTATTATAATAATACTTAACTAACTATACTATCCTACTTAACTAACACAATCCAGTTTCACAATCAATCAAATAGTTTAAATTCAATAATAAGTAAATATCTACACAAAGATCCAGAGCAATGAAACGGAAACCAGTTTTTCATTCCTAACATGTAAATATAGTCATGAACATACTTTATAAAGTAAGATAGATCATTAAACTCTATTTATAAGTAAGTAAATAACTTTTAGCCAACAATTTGTTCCCCTTATACCAGTGGAAAAGACATGTTTTAATCGTATTGAGCTAATCCCTTTATTTGCACAATGATATTAGCTTCATGCAATAGAACCGTATTAAACTTTATGAGAACTTCCAACCACTAAATCGAACTTCTTCAAAAAGCCACTTCAACACTAGATTTAGATCTCAAATTCACTTAGAAAATTTTTAAATGGTGTTTGACTTTCAAATAATCTTAATTACTACTTTAAATAAATAATAAAATCATATATCACAATACACATTCTAGACTATGTATGCAATACAAAGATCATGATTAAAATTAATAGGTATTAACCTGTTAATTCAGTGAATCAAATAATACAACCGATTTAAAGCATTAAACATATATTCATCTCATCACAAATGTATTGAAAAATTAATCTAGTTCACATTTGGGCATCGTTTAGATCAAACAAGCTACTCACTCATAATTATAAATAACATTTCAATAATAGAAATAAAAGACATAATTGAAAATACCTTTGAATTAAAATACTTGTATTTTCAATCTTCTCCAAAAGGAATCAAATATGAAAATAATAGACAGTGGCTTCAAGATTAATGGAATTTAGATCTACATACTCAAGGCCAACTAATTTCGTAACCCTAGGCTAGTATTTATAATATTCTATGTAGTAAGCATATCAAACTAACTCAAACAAGTCTTAGTTATCCAAAATTCACAAAATCTTATCCAGCTATTCTCAGCGATCTAGGTGTAATAGGAAGTGTTGTGTAAATCCAAAAAACTGAGCTCATTGGTCTTTTCTTGCGTCTGCATATTTAGCTAGCGATTCAGTGTCATTCAGGAACTGCTAAGAATCCCTGGTACAAAAGTGCAATTCTTCTTTGCTTCCTTGGTGATAATTATTTGTATATTTCTTCCATTTGATTAATTTCTTCATAATCTTCCTATTTTCCTTTATTTTTCCATTTTCTCTATTTATTACCTAAAATATCAAAAATAAGATAAAACCTTATGTAATTCAATTTTTTACATCTAAAATCATCCAAAAATGAAATATATAACATGTCTAATTATTGACTTGTCAATATGGTTTTTAATTTTGAAGTGATAGGTTCATATATATAGTACTCTATATAATACATATCCCAATCGCACTAAAGTTCCTTGTTTTACTACAAAACTCATATAGCCGACTTCAGCGATTCCTAACTGAATTTCTATTAATGTTGATTTGTTGTGAAAATCGGTGGAAATGTGTCTCTGTGGTTTACCGATTTAGGTAGCAATTCCTAGAATATTCCTAATTCAATGTTGATTAACTGGCAGTGAATCCTATTTCATTCTCTGATTTGCTACTCATTCACTGTGTCTTTTCTCCATTTAACTGAATTCTTTACTTCACTTCTTTTTTTCTTCCATTTCTTCACATAACCTTAATATAACCTGAAATCACAAAAATAAGAGAAAATCTAGTGTAATATAGCCTTTTACATCTACAATCACTCTAAGATTTACTATAAAACACTATATAATTATTGACTTATTAAATATTCCCAAACTCAGCACTTAACTATCCCAAGAAAAAAGATTCTCAATTATATTCTCTTTTCAATTCTTATTCTAATTTCATAATTATTTACTCCTATTCTCAAATAGAAGTGGTCATCAAATAGAAACATACTACCTTCATAAAAATAAAAATTATGATAGAATAGAAAGATTTAATGAACAATCCCTTAAATAAAAACTCAAACTTCGTGTTGCAATACACCTCATAATTCTAAGTTAAATCAATATCAACATTAGGCCACTATATAGGCTTCCTCAATCTCCTCTAATAAGCATCGAGCTTATGATAACCAATATAGAATCTCAAGATACAAAAATTACTAAATTAATCTTAATTTCAAACAATATTTAAAAATACAACCACAATTAAAGTCGACGGAAATTTTTAAGGCACCAATAAATATCATTATAATGTTCATTTATTGGAATGTTGGAAAAAGAGATACTTCACTCAAATTAGCTATAAGTACTCGAGCTAAGCCTTTCATTTTAAGAGTATTTATATACATTCTTACATTTCTATCTCTCTATTTTTTTCATTTAAAAACTCTAGTTAGCACTTCTCAGTTTCAATATAGTTAAGGAAGTATTCTTTCAACCTATGTGTTGTTCATTAATTTTCTATTTCTTCCCTTAATTATGGCATAGGTTCTTTTGATTATATATCTAATATGTGACCAATAATCTTTGTATAACAAGATTCTTTGAAATGTATTTTGTTTGTCTTGCACTTTTGTTCGATCTTCAACCGATTATAATGTCTAACACAAAGCAATCAATCTCTCCAACTCTTCTAGGTCATACACAATCTAGGGAAGTTGAATAGGGTAATAACAATTCCTTTCTATAATAAGATTTCTATTTTCATGAGTAATAAAAATTTACTTCTATTTAAAACCAAATTATACTCAATTCATATTTTCTAACTAAATGAAGTAAGATAAAGAAATATTACCTATATCTTTATAAAAAACTTGAAAGATTTCAGTCAACTTTGAATAAATCCTACCTCTCGAATCTTCCATACTTCACTTCACCTAAATACTCCTAAACTCGTTCTAAACCTTGTCCTCAAGGTTTAAAAATTAAGTTAGGTTTTCAGCAAAATAAATATACCTCGTGAAGCATAAATGAACTATACAAAATAATTTTCTATCAAAGTATATATAATAGATAAACAAAGAATTCGTAAATAAATAAGAATTCAGAAATAATGGCATAACTATAATGGAATATATCATGTATTTCTCATTAATTACCAAAACAAGATTGTCATTCTCTTATTCAAGCAAATGTCATAAAGATTACAAATTATAACGTCTATATATAAATTAATTATTAACATCATTAGCTCCCTCTTCATCCCTCTCTGTAGTGGATTGTAAAACGTAGCTATCAGTAGGGTTTATAAACTCCTAATGAAAAGTGCAACTAGAATAATGGAATATCAATGCTCCTCCTCGGATCTTACATTGTCTCATTTAAGAAAAAATTATAAAGATTAAGAATTATGATGTCTAGATGTTAATTTATTATTAACATCATTAGCTCCGTCTTCATCCCTCTACGTAGTGGCTTGTAAAGTGTAGTTATCAACGGGGTTATTAACTCCCGATGGAAAGTGCAATTGCAACGATGGAATATCGATGCTCCTCCTTGGATCTTGTAAATGTTCAATAAAACTTGTTTTCGTAGTGGAATAGTGACGTGCCAAAGTTCTTTCATTCTCCTTTAACATCCCCTAATTTTTCTAAATTTGCTTCTCCGTACACATAAAAGCTTAAATAAATATCGAAAAATCCAATTCTTTTAGCTCTTAATAGAGATGTAGAATTGTCTACCGTGCTTGGAACATTCACTTGAGCCATCATACTTATCTCTCTTCTTGCAACTTCCAATGTTCTGCTCAAAACTTCATGTCTACTACTCCTTTCCACAACTTTTGATCTTGTTAATTCATTGAGTTGTCTTCCATCTTTCGAATCGGTATAACTGTTTACTACTCTCATCCATTTTATTATAGCATTAATAATAGACTTTTAAGGTAATACATTGAATGTAAATTCATTGAAATCTACCTTTGCCTTCATATAGTGCTTAGTAATCAATATTATGAGTGGTAGACCACCATGTTTCATGGTCGCTATTGCTCGTCTCATTGCATCATGAATTATGTTCCGAACATCAATATGTAGACTAAGTGTTTCATCACTTAGACGACATCCTGAGATTTTGACGTCAAAAAACAACATGAAATGGTACTAACATGTTTGTCAAGTATTTCTGCTCATCCAACACTGCTATAACTCGCAAGTTCAAAGGCTATTAATTCGTATTCAAATAGAATGGATGGAATGGATAAAATGGAAGGAATGAGAATCGAAGAGCTCATAATTTGATCAAGACAAGGAAACGCACTGGAAAGCATATATAAAGTTATGTAAATCATTTGTAAGGTATAAGAGTTCAACTACATGAGCCAAATGCATTAGATTCATGCATTTCATAAATTTTATGTTTTCAAGAACCTAAACTCATGCATTTAAAGATCAAACACATACACTCACTTGAGAGCTTTTGGGGCTAATCTTATGCATATCAAGTCAGGAGAAAGGATGTGTTTTGGAGTACTCTAGACGTTATCCAAAGTGGTTTAAATTATCTTCACATCATGGGTTGTAATATCTCATTTTTCCTTACACTTTGTACTTAATCAATATCTTGTTGTTAAGAATTTGTGTGGGAACTATATGTGACTGATTTGAATATGTTCATATAGTGTGTTGTGCCTAATTTCGAGTCTATAATAGACCTAGAATGAATTTGCACCTGTTGAGCCGAGATTTGAATCACTATTATGGTTGAGAAACTAAGAAAACACATGTAGCCTAATCTATAATTATTATGGTTGTTTTTCTTTGAAGTATGTGTGAAACACCACTAAAAGGAGTTTTGAACTTAATCTTGATTTTGTGTAAACCCAAAGTCGACAGTGCACTTACTTAGCTTAATTGTGATTCTCTATAGTGCATTGAATTGATTTGAAATCAATGTGTACTTAATAGATATTGGTGTTTGTCGTTTCATGCTTATTTTGTTTTGACAACATATTTACAAGGTTTTTGTTCTAAATCTTAAATCTATTCGTAACCTAAGATTTTAATTGCACACTTGAGCTTAAATTTGTATTTTGTGTTGGTGCATCAATTAGCTACTTTTAGAACTTGGAACCAACTAAAGTTTAATTTATATTCTTTTTGTTGGTTTCAATATTGAGAGTTAGCCTATAAAATTTAATTTATAAGGCATCTAAATTGGCAAAGTCTCACTTACATTATCTTCATCTTAGGACTGCATTGGGCTTGTTAGAGGAGAATATCTTATTACACTTTACTTATTGTAAGTGATAAATCATTTTCAATTTGTAAAGATTGTAAGGTCTATTGGTGAATAAACCTAGTTGTGAATCATATCGGTGTATAGGAGAGATTGTATAGCCTATCGAGGAATAGGCAATGTAGAGTCCTTGTTGCATTTAGGCAAGTTAATTTCCTAGTTAAGGCTAAGTGGTTGTAAAAGTCCTTACTGCAGTAAAGCAATTGTAAAAGACCTACTGGAGACTAGGCAGACTAAGCTTGAAATCTTAAGGTTGTTCACTTATTGAAATATAAGTGTTGGTTAAAAATCCTAACCAGGGAGATTAGGTAGTGGATGTAGATCCGAGGGATCGAACCAGTATAAATCGATTGTGAACTTCCATATCTTCTACTTCTTTTTCCTAGTGTAGCATTTAACTTACTTGAATCATTCCGACACGGTGCTATTGCTATTACTACTACACACGCTCATCTAGCTTGACTCCGGAAGTGAACTTAAGATATTTGCAAAGAAAGTTTTAAAAAGTCTTAATTGGCCATCACACCTAATTCACCCCCTCTTGGGTGACTTTCAATTGGTATCAAAGCATGTGCTTTCCATATTCAGATTAACATCATAGAGCTAAAGATCAATGGCCATGACTTCAGTGTTTATGTTTTCATTCCCCTATGCATAGGGATTTTGTTTTTAAGAGTTGGAGGATTTGGTTTATAACATACCTTAGAGCCCAATCACATGAGATGTAGGACATTTTAGAAAATGGTCCATACACCCAATTCAAAGTTGTGAATGATGTTTAAGTGTGTAAGCCAAAGAAAAAGTTGAATAGGGAAGAAAAGAGGCTAGTGAGACTTGGGGATGAAATTAGACATGTTCTCTTTTTAGCATGCCCAATGACATTAAAATTAGACTTTCTTCAAGTATTTGATCTATGGAAATATGGAGAAAATCAGAAGAAGTTTGTAGTGATTGTCATGCGTCCAACTTCTCGTTATATCCTAGCAAGTGTGATGATTCATTGTCATCTAGTGACTCTTTTGTTCCTTTATCTCTTCATGATGAACATATTCATATTGCTACACATGTTGATGATAAAGATGCTAACTTACGTGAAGATCTTAGACTTATGGATTCCTATGAGCTAAATCATTATAATGATGATAGGTCTATGCACTCTCATGCTCATGCAAGAAATTTTATTGTTGATTCATCACTAATGTTAATTACCTTCATGATTCCTTTTTTTATCAAATTGTCCACTTTAAGCAAATGTTTTGAACTAGACTAGGACAATCACATTAAAGAGATTGAGAATCCCAAGAACATGATTCAACTTGCATTAGATGAGTTGATGAATCTTTAAAGAAAGTCTGATAAGAGTCTTGAGACGAATGAGAGCATTCTTTAAGAGAACATGGTCTTAATGAATCAAAATCAAGTTCTTCAAGAAGGACTAGATAAATGGATAATGTTGGGAACAAATGTCACTAATGAGAAAGAGAATGTGAAATTAGAGCTTTGCCTAAAGAAACAAAAGTGTCTATGTTTAAAAGCTCAACTAAGGAAGTCCAGAAGGTCTTACAAGTTCAAAGCATCTCAAAGACCAAATAGGACTTATTTTAGAAATGAGCTTCACATTAAGGCATGGGTACCAAAAGAGAGACACTTATTGAGGCTAAGTCTCTCAAGTCCAAAGAACTATGGGTGCCAAGTCCATGATGCATACAGTGAATTACACTCACTTAGAGCATGACTGAACTTAGGTGATAGATTGATATGTGAGAATTAAGGTTAGTTTAGGTGTGTCGAGTGAAACTAAGTTTAGGAAAATGTTCTAGCAAGAAAAAATACTCATTAAACTATTTTCTTGTGATTCCACCGTGATTAGTCGGAGCAGTGCATCTCCAGGGGCAGGTTTTCTGAAGTTTAAAAACTCAAGAATTTGCCTTATAGCACACTCCCTAAGGAGCAGAAGCGCGCTCAAAGGAGCCCGGGTCTGGGGTTTGAGACCCATATACAGAAGTGCACCCCACGTTTATGTGGGTTACGTTCCCACATTTGGGTGGGCATTTTAAACAACTTACCCAAAAGCCCCTTAGTTTTGCTCTACCTTCTTATCCATCTTCACCCAATTTTTCACCTACTTCACCCACTATTTTTCCATTATTTTTTTATTGGAAATCATTCATTACACTTTTCTTTTCCTGTTTCCATTTCCTATTATGCCCAAATATGGTCGTAATCTTCAAAGATCCTATTCTAAGTTGGTGCACATAAGGTGTTCGACAAAATGCCAAACACAAGGAGGACATCTAAGATGGCTTCATAATCAATAAGAACTCATGCCAAATTCCATTTAGTGTTTAGTGAGTCATTAAAGAGCACGTTAAACTCTTCCTTATCCCGAGCTTCACATCGATCTAATGCTCCTACATCATAAAAGAACACTCCCTCGGATGTTTAAATCCCTTGCACCACTAATCCAAGGAGGCATACCACATAGCCGAGCGACGATGTTCCAAGTGTTTCGGAACCATCAATGAGCAATACATAAGCAAGTCGGTAGAGAGAATGACAATCTAAGACATGGAATCTCTCGACAAGGCCAACCTACCACTTCATTCACTTTTTGATGGAATGGGTTGGACGCTGTTTCTTGATCCTAAATGCAACTTCTATAAGCCTCTTGTACGAGTCTTCTACATGAATTTGAAGGATTCTCCAAACTTCAAATTTAAGTCTCGAGTTGCCAACAAGGGAATTCAACTAAAACCGGCACGGCTTGCATGCATCTTCAATGTTCCACTACATGATGCTTCTATCACTCTATCTGCCACGATCCACCGTGAGGAGTTTAATAGGCTTGAAACCTATAATGCTATGTGTCTTCCCGAGATACCACAGTTATTCCCTCCACTATAATTGATACGACTTTCTAGCTTATTATGCACTTGCTTCATAAGGTTCTTATAAAGGTGTTAATGCTGCATGGTGGGAGTAAGAACCATGTCACTCATATGGACTTGCATGTCCTATGGGCCACCATGACGAAGGTGAATTTGAGCTTGCCACATCTCCTCCTTCATTACATATTTTTTATATAGAATACATCGAAGTCTATGTTGTATGCATCCGTGCTTACTCGCATATTTGAGGACTTTTGTGTTGAAATTGCAATAGAAGGCTTGTCGAAGTTGGTGATTGACAACTTAAGTGAACCGAACATGGAGAAAATGGGCTACAAGTACCACTTACCCACTAATATTAGACATTCCTCAAAACTTGATATTGGGTTTTTGGGCACCCACGAAACTTGAAGATCCAATTTACACTCAACGCGATCTATATGATTAGAGTGTCATCCTTTCAGACGTTTGCGCAGATGACATGGGTCAAGGGGCAGATTAGGGAAAGGATCATGGAGCCCCAGATGCTAATGAATACTTTGATGTTGACATTAGAGAGCTCGGACCCTAGCACAAGCCACAGCGGGAGCACTCAGCACCACCGCCACCTGAATTTCAGCCATATTTATAGCAGTTTGATATTCAGCCTCCAAAAGACATGTCTCCATTTGCTACATATCTACATTCGTACATGTCTTCTCAGTTTGATGTTATCAATGTTTGGCTCACTTCATTTGATAATATACTAGTCAATCACACTACGAGCCTTCGACTTCTCGAGCAGGTCATTCATCGAGGAGAGCTGGCCTATCGCGCCCTAGTCATTAGTCTTACAAGGAGATTAAGAAACTTAGGTGCATATGCTTAGGCGGAGCTCTAGTCTTATCATGTTAGGGGGAGCATCTAGGTCATTGCATGAGTGAAAGTTTATTTTTGCACTTTATATGTAAACTTTTAACTCATGTCTATGTTAGTTTCTATTTGTGCTACATTATTTCACCTTTCATATTTTTGTGAATGTAATGCTATGAATGTTGTATATCTTTGATATGAATGAATGACATTCCTTTTGTCTCATACTCCATATGTCTTCTACAATTACATGAATAAATGTTGTATATCTTTTCTTCCATAAATTTTCATCGTGATGCCTAATTTTACGGGGAGAATCTATACCAAATTTTTATGTTATCAAAAGAGGGAGAAATGTATATGTTGAACTTGATCATTATGATCTTGATATGCCCTTAATGTTAATGTCTATGTTTGTTTGTCAAGTTCATGTTGTTTGTTATCATCAATAAGGGGAGATTGTTGGACTTAACTATAAGCCCAACTTGGGTTTCGTAGGATTCGGGTTAACGCTAATTACCTACTTAAGGTAACGGCATTACAATCAAAAAATATTATGTCTACCCTAATATTCTTATCAACATAAAATACTAAAAATCAAAGTATGTAATAGTAAAATCCCTAAGCATCACCATGCGCATCAAAGAGATTGTTAAGACTCCTACGCTTTCACCTTCTTGTGATCTAATACACAAGAGGAGGTACCTAAAATATAGGGGGTGAGTGTTTTAGGGCTTAGTAGAGGGGGCTTAGTAAGGTACAAGTACCATAAGCCATCATTATTTCACTAATAACCTCGACGCAAATAATTAACTACATGAGCAAGAAAAATTTAACAGGGGACCAAAAAACATATAAATAGATAATCAAGCATGCAATCATAGCCATAGCACATATACACATGACCTTTTTATTTAAAGAAAACTGTGGTCGATTACTCATAAGTCCATAGCATGCAATTCATTAAAGCGGCTTGAACGAGCCCCCTAGTCAAGTGAACCTATGTTTATGGTTCTATGCCAAATCGCCTTTGAAAATGAACACTCTTATGATATTCTATGGTGGAGTACGACTTATGTTATCGATTTAAGGGATATGAAATCCCTAATTTCAATAAAGTTATCTTAGGAGTTAAGTATGCGATTAGTTAGTTTTAATCATGACAAGTGTTGTGGATTAGGACTCAGAATGGAAAATCACTATGTCAATGTTATTTTTTAACACCTGGTGTATGTGTATATATATTATACGGGATTTCTCGCGAAGTCTGTATTGGGATGTATCCTCTATTTTTTCCGTAATCAGGGTTGTAATGTGTGTCTTGATACGTATCAATCGTGTACAATAAGTTTCCCGTATATCCTTTTTATTTGTAGTAGTGATAAGTGGGATCGTCTCCACAGAGATTTTGCAAACTTCTTAAGAAAAGTCTTTCAATGGTTTTTTTTATTATTTTACTTTAATTTAATTAATTCAATTAAAATGGGAATTAAAATTATCTAGTCAAACTATGACAATTAATTAAACTAATTAAACAAACTTAACTAACTTAACTTACTCAATTTAAATTCACTAATAACAAATATCCTAAATTCAACTCAAATCAAATCAATTTAATATAAAACAAACATCTAAACAAATATCTAGAACAATGAAACATAAAAATTTTGAATCCAAACATATTTCTTAAATTATAGTCATAATCATACTTTCATCATATTATAAAGTATTCTTAAATCATTAAGCCTAAATCAAAAGTAAGATTGATTGTTTTTATCAAGCTACCAGTTTTTCTTATATCAATGGAAATCACACATATTAATTTTCTTTCCAATAATCCTTTGAAATCTCGGAGATCATTAAAAAAAATAAAACAGCATTACACTCTATGAAAACTTCTTACTACTAAGCCAATATTATCAAAATAAGATGTATCAATATCAAATTTAGCACACAGCTCATCTAAGACATCTAAGCGATAAAATACCTTTTAAATTACTCCTAGTTAGTACTTTATATTAAATATAGAACCTAAATATCATAATAAACATTCTAGATTATGCATGCAATACAAAGTTTCTTGATTGTAATATGTAAAAATAAATCTTTTAAAACCATGAATTGGCATATATGATTAAGTTTAAAGCATTAAAAAAATCCTCCTTTATTATGACTAAATTGCAAAATGGATTAAGTTCATGTTCGGACTTTGTTTAGAGTAATAAACTATTCACACGTATTCATAATAGATATTGCAATAAAATATATAAAATATATTAATAAATACCTCTAATTGAATACTTGAATCTTCCAAAGTGTCTCCAAAAGCAACGAACAATAAAAATAAAACTAAACTCAATAAAACTAAATGATAATGGTTTATAATGGCTTAAAACTAATTAAATGTACTCAAAGACAATTGATTTTGAAGCCTATGGTTCATATATATAGTATTCTAAGTAGTACATATCCAATCAAGCTGAAATTCCTTGTTTGACTCCAAAATTCTCGAAATCGACCTCAGCGATTTCCAACCAAATCTTATATCCATCAAGATTGGTCGCATAAATAAGTGGAAAAGTGTCTATGTGATTCGCTAATTTGGGTAGCGATTCTTAGTATTTTTTTGATTCACTGTTGATTCGTTGGCAATGAGTCCTAGTTCATTTATTGATTCGCTATAGATTTGCTATGCATTTTCTCCACTTGACTAAATTCCTTACTTTCTACATTTTTCTTTCATTTCTTCACAAAATCTTAATATAACCTGAAATCACAAAACAAGAGAAAATCAAGTGTAATATAGCTTTTACATCTAAAATCACCATATAATATTCTATAAAATACTATCCAGTTATTGACTTATCAAATATCCTTAAACTAAAATCAAAGAAATACTCTTAAATATATTATGTTTTCATTCCTTATTCTGATTTCATAATTATTTACTCTTATTCTTAAACATAAGTGATCATTAAATAAAAATATATTAACCTCATGTAAATAAAAATGATGATAGAATAGAAAGATTTAAAGAACAACCCCTTATTTGACAACTCAACTCTAGTTATGCAATACACCTCAGAACTTAAAGTTCAATCAAAACCAAGGCCAAGCCACTATATAGGTTTTCTCAATCTCCGCTAATAAGCATCAAGATTACGATGAATAATATAAAATCTCAAGATATAAATTAAATCTATCTCAATTTCAAACAATATTTAAAAAAACCACTACAATCAAATTCTATGGGAATTTTTAAGGTACTAATAAATATCATTATCATGTTTATTTATTGGAATGTTGAAAAAGAGAAGAAACTTCACTCAACTTAGTTATAAGCACTCAAGCTAAATCTTTTATTTTAAGAGTTTATATAAACATTCTTCCATTTTTTATATCTCTCTTTCTTTTCTTTCTCCATATTTTTTTCTTTTTCATTCCTACATTTCCCTGATCCATTTCCTTTAGATACCGTTATTATTTTTATTGGAATTCTTTCTCGAATTTTCCTACAACTAGATTCCCTGCTCCATTTCCTTGAGAGTTTGTGGGTCTCTCTATTTTCTCATTTCAAAACTCTTATTAGCACTTCTTGCAGGAGCATATGCCCTAGGTCAATCTGAAAAAATTATTTCTCTTTAAATTTTAGCTAATAAGATTTAGGTTTTCATTCGTTGTTTTATTATAAGTGATTGTTTGTTTACCTTATAGTAAGATCAATGGGTATTTGTTGAAATATCCTAAATGTCCCTAGTCGATCATTATACAGTGAACTATAATAAATTAAGCTAGTTTGAATCTTGATTGATAGTCAAGTGATGCTCATGCATATAGAGATACGAATCGAGATCATAAGTACTTGTTATAGGAACAAGGTACTGGATTGACCCTCAATGAGAACACTACCTAGATTAAGTTATAGATGTTACTCATGATAGATATATCATTTAGTTTTTCGACTTAAGATTACCATAGATTTCAATATTAGGAGCATGGCAATTTGACACAATCAAAAATTATCTTTAACTGAACGATTATAATGATTGTAACTGATTACCATATGAATAATATATGAAGGTGTATAATCACGATAGAATTTTTTCATTCTCTTATAGAGAGATATCAGTGGATCCCTCGATATGATAGACTGATAATGGCGAAGTCCATGCAAATTGATATGATCAATGTCAATTAGATGTTTTAATTTACCTAAAGATCGAGACTAGTATGATTGAACATTAAGGGTGAATTTTCATGCCTTATGTTTAATCAAAGAATATCGCACGACAAAATGATATGATATATGTTATTCATTATGTTGCATTGATTTTGATACTGATGCTACTTAGGTAGTCATAATGCCTTGCTAGAGACCGCTTATGACTTAGGTACCAAACTGGTTTTGGTTCATTGCCAACATCTCATGAACCTATTGAATCGCACAAAAAGAATGACTTTGCGTAATCTCAATTGGTCTAGAGTAATGAATTTGTTATGACAAAATTCATGGCATAAAAACATTTACAATTTGTTATATGATAACTTATTAATAGGGGCGTAAGTGTAATTTGGTTAAACTCCTAAATATAATAGTTATATTATGAATAGAATTTTAAGTGATGGCTTATCTATACATAAAATTGAAGTTGAAACCTTAAAATGAAAAAAAAATTTGTTTTTGCAAATTTCAAGATCTTTGGATTTTATGAGAGAAAGAAAAATGTTTTCTATTTCTCCTGGAGCTAGCACTCCAAATTGTGGTCACCGTTCGTGTACGGATTTCTGATAGAGGACGTACGCTTGAACGTCTTGGAGATGGATCAATCGGCATAAACAAAGAAATCATGATAAATATAAATTTCCAAGCATCATCAATGGCATTAATGTTTAATAAGTGCATCAAACATAATCAATTACAAGCCATGTTCTCACTGTATCACGGAGCACAAATCACAATATAACATTAAATAATAAGACCTCACACAAGATCACTTAGAGATAAATAAAGCAGAAAAGAAAATAGATCAGAACTGCCATTAAAAGGTCGAATTATCATCACCATCTCCTTTATAATTTTGTTAAGATTGATAACTCACTGCAAGATCGTAGAGTCCGTACTCCACTCCAATCTTTGGTATTCTATCTAAAAAGACTCCTTTATTCAATAATCTTAATTGGTATTAAGTAAATAATTAGACATTATTTTATAGTATATTTTAGTATACTTTTATATGTAAGAGACTATATTACACTTTGTTTTCTCTTATTTTGTGATTTTAGGTCGTATTTAGAATATGTGAAGAAATGGAAGAAAAAATGAAGAAAATAAAAATATCAGTCTATAAGAAAAAGGAGCTAGCGAATAAAGGTTTATAAAGGATTTGCTAGACAAATCAGTGATGAACAGAGGCTGATGTCTAACAATGTGCCCAGCGAATCAAGTTTTAAGTGGATTCAGTTACGATTCACTAGGGTTGGTTTTGAGTTTTTTTTAGAGCAAATCAAGGAACCTCGTATTGATTAGATATGTACTACCTAGAATACTATATGTGAACCTTGGGCTTTGAAATCAATTCCCCTTAAGTACCCTACATCATATTTCATTGTTCTAGCAGCCATATTATTCCATTTTATTCATTTTATTAAGTTTTAGCTTAGATTTATTATTTATTGCTTTTGGATACAATTTGACTATTCAAAGTATTTAATAAGAGGTATTTATTTATGTTTTTTATTTACTTTTTCGTGATGTTTATTATGAATATGAGTGAATAGTTTATTGATCTAAACAAAGTTCGAACACGAACTTCATCCATGTTCTAATGTAGTCATAATGAAGATTGATTTGTACTTAATGCTTTAAACTAATTGTGTTCTTTAATTCACTTATTTAATAGATTATTATTTGCGGATTATAATCATGAAGCTTTGTATTGCACGCATAGTCTAAAATGTGTATTATGATATTGGAATTCAATACCGAGTTTAAAGTGGTAAGTAGGATTGTTTATTTAGGTCTTTTACCATTTAGATGTTCTAGGTGAATTAAGATCTAAGTTTAATATTGAAGTGGCTTTCCGAATGTATTAGGCTTAGTGGCTTGAAGTTTTAACGGAACTTAATGTTGTTTTATGGTCTGATTAATTTCTTTAAGCTTTTGAAGGATTAATTTAATAAAATTAGGATGTGTCATTTCAATTGATATAAGAAAAATTGGTAGTTTGATAGGACTATCTACTTACTTATGATTTAAGTTTCATAATCTAAAAATACTTTATAATATAATGAAAGTATGATTATGCTATGATTTAAGTAATATGTTTAGACACAAAATGGATTATTGTTTCATTGTTTTGGATATTTGTTTAGATGGTTACTTTCTATTTAATTGAATCGATTTAAATTTTAGAATTTTATTTGTGTTAGTTAAGTTTGTTTAGTTGGTTTAATTGAGTGTTATAGTTTGATTAAGTAATTATTAATTCTCATTTCAATTAAATTAATTAAATTAAAGAAGAAATAATAAATCCTTAGGAATCTTTTTCCTAAAAAAGTTTGCAAAATCCTTGTGGAGACGATATCACTTATCACTACTTCAAATAATAAGGATACACAGGAAACTTATTGTATACACTCAACACGTGTTAATTCTTGGTGCCATTACTACGAATTTTTACATAATTTTTTAGGAGTTTTAAATGCTTTCACGTCTACGTACTTCGTCATTCTAATTCCACAGGATCTTTACATTTATTTGATGTTGAAATAGATAAGACTTTTAATCATAATTTAAGACAATGACGTAGGGAACACCAAGCTACCACATTGGAAGTCAATAATAGCACTAATAATATCTACAATAATAATGGCAATAGAGAACTTACTTTTAGGCAAGCTAATCAAAATATCACAGCTTGCAAACAATTATGTATTGCCTATCTTTAGGGATTTCCTCAATTTGAACTAAAATCTGGATTCATTAGTGCTATATCTAACTTCTATGGTAAAGATAATAAAATTCCCCAAAAGTTTATTAGGGAATACCAACACAAAGTCAATGAGATGAACTTAAAATATGGTACGTTAGAACAAGTTAAATTTAAAGTTTTTCCTTTTGCATCGAAAGATCAAACACAAGATTGGTTGTTTTATCTTCATCAAGATACAATAACTACATGAGCTCAAATATTATAATCTTTTCTAGATTAATATATGCCTACAAGAAAGATTAGTTCATATAGAAGACAAATCAGAGTCGTAAAAATGAAAGATGATGAAAACTTTAATGAGTTTTGGGATAGATTTCATAGATTAATTTCTTCTTGCCCATAACATGGAAATACACGAAGAGCTTTATTAGAATACTTGTATGAAGGACTTAAGCATTTTTAACAAAGACTATTAGATATTGTATGTGGTGGATTACTATTCGATGTAACACTAACTTTAGCAAAATAAGCTATTAATAAAATGGCTAAACAATCTAAGCAATATAGTGAAATGACTGAGACATCAAGAAAAAAACTTTACGAAGTTAATAATAAAAAAGGTAATACATTTGAAGAAAGATTTGATGAATTATCTAGGATGGTTAACTTACTATTAAAAGATAGACCAAACCAAGCGAAACCATGTGGATTTTATAATGAAGTTGCACATCCTACGGATGCGTGTCCTACTTTACATGAAAAAATACTAAATAAGTTAACGTGGTTATGAACCAGTTTTTTGGTCCCCTTGGAATATATTTAATAAAAATAGTTACTACACTTCAAAACCAAATTCAAGTCTTAACTTTAGTCCATAAAATAAAAATTGTACCATTTTTAGACCAAGTGCACAAATACAATCTGCACCAATTCAGCAACCTCAACAAATTGTTCAACCTATGCTACAAAATTTAAAGCAAATCATACATAATCTTAGGACTCATAGTCATCAATACATTACACAAATTTCTCAAAATCAAGTTAAACATGATACATCTATTAATGAGCTGAAAAAGCAATTAAATTAGATGAATCTATAAATTAATAAGTTAGGCATTCAAACTAAAGGATCTACTCAAACTACTAATCAAGAACAAGTTAATGTTTTATTTCTTATTATGAACAAGAAACACATACGCCATAAAATATACCTAAGAGTGGTAAAAAAAGAAAAAGATGGTACAGAAAATAATACAAGAATATTAAATGATGGCTAGTGTCATTCTTACCAGAGAATGGATGGTTAAATAATTAAAATATACATATTTTCCCGAAAGAATATTCAAATGGTATTTAGCGGAGTAGAAGCTTATGAAAAACTGTGTTGCAAACATCTGAAATGGTTAATCAAAAGAAAATGATAGGATTCCATATAAATTAAATGAAGATAAGTATTTTATTTCTTTCATTCCATAACGATTAGCGGATGCTAGGAATGAAGAAATTAATGAAGACATTTTTTAATCATTTAAGAAAATAGAAATCATCAAACCTCTAATAGAATTAATTATGCAATTATAAAATTATTATGAAGTTTTGAAAAAAAAATTAGACTCTAAAGACAAACTCTTAGAATAATCTAAAGAAACCTTAGGACCAAAGTGTCATCGTTAATAAAAAGAAAATACACTAGAAATGCTCCAACCGAAGAATATTTATAATACCTATCACAATATAAACCACTTTTATTATGTAATCTCGAAGTATCAATGAATGTAATGTCACTTAAACTATTTGAATCATTGAAAATAACATTGTTTACTAATACACGTATTAATCTTACTTTAGCGGACAAAACAACTATTAAACTATATGGACTATTATAAGATGTTTTAGTAGAAGTAAACGACTTAGTATTTCTAGTTGACTTTTATGTCATGGAAATGGGAGGTTCAATCTAATCCTCTATGTATATTATTAGGTGAGTCTTTTCTTAAAACAACTAAAACTAAGTTAGATATTTATGAAGGGACAATGTCTATGGAAATTGAAAACAAAATTATTACATTCAGAATTAACAATGAACATAATTATGATGAATATGATGAATTACTTGAAAATGAAATTAATGATAATGATTTTTTAGAATTAAACTATCATAATGATCTAAACGTTAGAATTTATGCAATTAATGTATTGACAATGGAAATCGAAAATGAAGTTTCGAAGAAAAAACAAGTTGAAGAAACTTCAAATGAAAAGAAACTAACTCAAGAATGGAGACTAAAGAAACCGATGAACGAGAAAAGTATTAACAAGCAGAAAGATTTTAAATTCAAAAAGAATAAAAAAAGAAAAAGTCTGATTTAGGTCATGTGAAGCTTAATGATCCTTGAGATATACATTTGAACATAAAAACCAAATGGGCTTGGTACTTCAAAGTCTAATGTGATATGGGTTCTAATGCAAATCTCATGCCTGTGCATTTTTTTTTCTACACACTCGATCGAGGTTGGATGCACTAGCTTCTAAACGAGTTTCTCTGCTAGATGGTATTTCAATTCAACCAATAGGGGTGATTATGAATGTACTAATTCAAGTGGACAAGTACATTTTACCCACGGAACTTTTTGATCATGCCATAATTAATGAAGACCATCCTTTAATTGTAGTACGACCTTTCTTAGTCACTTCTTAAGTTGTTATGGATATTATGAACAAAATATCCACTTCGACGATTAATGGTCAAGATATTACTTTTTGAAATGGCATTAGAGTGGACAATCTAAGATTCAAGTTTAGAGATCTTGTCTAATTCTGGAATGATTCAGTAAAGCCAACGATAGTAAACAAAAGCGTTCTATGGGATACAGCCCATATTCTTTATATATTTTAGTTTCAGTTTTAGAAGGAGTTTATCATTAGTATAGTATGTTTTTATTCTCTTACTTTTCGACTCTTCTAATGGAGATATTTTCAAATTTTAAACTCCGGAGTATTTTCAAAAGAGAGGGGTGATTGAGTTGTTTTGTGTCTTTGGCCTTTATGAAAATTTGCATTATATGTTTATTTATTTAATTAATAAAATAAAATTAATAGTTAGTTACATATCCTAATTCAAACTTTCGAGTTTTTATTCAATTCTACCTTTTTATATTGACTTTTATGAATGATATATATATGATAATTATGAAATAATTTGGAAAAAAAGTAAAATATTTCCGGCGAATCCTGAGCGATTAGGTGTCATACTAAGAATCTATGAAAAAATAGCTAACAGTAAACACGAACTTTAAGTGAAAATTCAAGTCTGGTAAATCAACAACGATTCAGCCCTATAACATAAATTGTTGGCCACATCAGTGAGGCACAGAGCTTATATTCAATCGATTTCAGCAGTGAATTACCATCGAATCCATTTAAAACCTCGATACACTGGGCCCAAATTCGAGTTTTAAAAACAAACCCAATTCACCACATCATAAATCATTTCACATACATCAACCATTGCACCTAATCGATCCAAACATCATATTCTTGCCTATATTCACCGTCCTAAGCTCGATTTTAGTGTATTTAAGTGATTCCACCTCAAACTAGTATTGTTCAACCCAAAAAAAGGGTGAATTTGAGAGAGTAGAACCAAACTAAGGTTTAAGGAAGTTTCGCATATGAGCTTGGAAAAGCAAATTAGAAGAGTTCAAAAGCATATATCTTAAATTCAATTGATTTCGAAATTGTTTTTTTAGAATCCATATTAATACCATTGATAAATGATTTCATTGATTTTAATAGAATAGGCATTGTGATTACGATGATCGTTGGTTTTCAAAATAAGTATTTTAGCAATTTTGGTATTTTTTTCGATTCAAAGATTCATATATGCAATTAGTTTGGAATTGAGTTTCAAATGATTTTAGGGGTGTGTTTTATTTAAGAAAGACTAGAATATATGACACAAATGTGGAGGCCTTGTGCCCCGAAGTCGCCCCGGGGTGTCGTCGTGTCGTGCGCTCCTTGCCTGGCAGGCCCAACTACACAAATATGGCACCTACCCGTGCATCTCATGTCTCGTTATTCATGTCCATATGTGTGTTATTAGTTTAGTTAATTGGTTGTTCACATTTTTCTTAAGTTATTTCCTTAAGTCTTTACATTCCTTATATTCAACTGTCTGTAATTTATTCAAATGTTAGCCGTGCTAGTGGTTATATCTTACAAGTTAACAATAAATCAATGAAACTCTTAATTTGACCAAGTAAAGTATAAATTTCATCATAATATAACATCGTCCATATGAGCATGTCCTTTTGTGGAAAACCTAGAAAGTACTATGTATATAGGCAATAATACCATAAAATAGTACTCTATATGTACATGTATAGTATGACTCCAGTCTCCCTATACCCAAAATGAAACAAAATATCAAAATAAACACGTACTAGTACGTCCTCGATAGCGAGAAATCAAATGTAGTCACCTAGGATCCCCTTGCCTCTACCGATATTAGGATCTGCACTCGACATTAGAAAAGACAAATGATGAGTCCAGTGAGTAAAATCCCAAGGAAACCTTTTGAGCATTCGCATGATAAAGTAAAGGAAATTCAAAAAATACTGTTAAATAGACATGCAGAATGTAAAAGACATGCAACTATAATTGGCTCATCACTTGAATAAATAACACATAAACTAAACAAAGTGTATGTGTTCATTCCAGATGGACTAAATTGTACTTTGGGTCCCTAGATCCCTTAGTTCAGTGCCCTTAATATTTTTTTACCTTGTCCCTCGCTGCACTGGCCAAATCTACAGATTCATCGACACGTGCACTAGAAGCAAACTCGGGGAGCTATTCACCTAGCAGGTCACATGTGCTACAATCTAGTGCATCATGAACGCACAAAGATAGAGTAAACTCAATCAACGTCCAACTAACCGAATAGAGTAATGAAAACAAGCATGAAAGATAAATATGGAAGTCAAAACAGAATCAAATACTCAGATTTTCTCAATTAGGTTTTACAAACCTCAAAATGGTTTTTGACTTCCCCGGACTCCCGAGTCTTACCCGACTAACTACCTTATACCGAGCTATGGTTCTTTAAGTCCTTGAAGTCTAATTTTATAAGTTTAAGTTAGTTACAAGTGTTTGAATATGTATTAATCACCAAAAATAGCCATTAATTTTAGATTTCATCTATCATTAACTCTCTAAAGGGTCTGCCTAGCGAACTAGGTGTTATTAGCGCACTAGGGAACCTGTCGAGCATGCAACTATTTTTCATTTTGAAAAATTGTTGAGCACCTAGACTAGATAACATGCTAGCCGATCTAGTTAGCGCACAATCTAAGCTGGGTGACAGAAGTCTCAATTCAAGAATTATATCCCCAACACCCCAATTAACTAATCTAAACCTATAAACTCATTCTTTACTCAATAAGGACATTAAAACATCATTCAAAATAACAAAAACAATAATAATTGGATCAAAATCATCAAATTCTTACATTCACTAGTTTTTTTCAAATTCACCAAAATCCAAATTCCTTTAAAACTAGTTTATAATCCTTAAATGAAATATTATTTATATTTGTAATTCATTAAGAATTCACTCAAAAATAGTGATTCATTCATCAAATTTGAATTGACATCAAACACTTCAAATTGAGCTTATTTTCATGTGTATGAGGTGAAGAAGATGATTACCTTATGTTTGATCTCCAAACTTGAACTCTCGATTGTTGAGTTCTAGCCCCAAATCACCTATTCTTCTCTCTGATTTCTAAAATTTGCACGCAATAGTTGTTGGGTTTGAACAAAACTCCCACTAACTTGATATTTATATGTTTGATTATGATCAAGTGTGTTATGCGTATCTCGAGAATAATCTTATGGCTCCAAATCAAGTTGTTCACACCTTGTTGACACAATTATAAGACTTCATCTATCCTAATTTTACTTAACTAGGATCATCTAGATACATATCTATGGTCCACATTAAATTAACCAAACTATATGCATTATATCCTTTGATTTAATTAAATTTACTTAGGCCCATTGAATCATATGGTCAGTATTTTTATTCACCGGGTTTTATAAATTTGTGGTCCCACCAACCCTTGACTACCTGGCACTCGGTGTCGAGACGCATATTGAGGCACGTCATAGCCTATTGTTTCAAATTAATCAACTTAGCATTTAGTTACATTATCTATTTCACTTGATCAATTAGTCATCTTAATGTTAATTAGTAGAGTTTTCTAGTGTACCCCTAGTTCACCTACCCGATACCCATGTTGACATGCATTACGAAGCAAATACCTGTCACACAATCTCGCTCGATATAAGCATACAAATATACACATGCAATATATTATCAATTAAATTCATAAATATGCATCGCGATTAAGCAAATCAACATACAAATATATAGTGCTAGTTCAACGTGTGTTCTAGCCTACCAACTACGTCCAAGTGGATTTGAGCTGGCATCCTAATCTGAAATTACAAAATCAATAACGGCGTTAATAAAATGAGCCGTTACAATTCTTCCAAACTAAAAAAAGTTTTGTCTTGAAATCTAAGTAAAAACAAATTGTCGTACCATGAAATAGCTAAAGGTATCGCTCTCGCATAGTCGATTTGAGCTCCCAGTTGAGTCCATCTATCCTATGATGTTGCCGACGAACTAGAACCATGGAGAACTCCCACTCTTCAGCACGTGAACCCTACCATAAAGGATCGCTATCAGCCGCTCCTTGTGAGTTGCGTCAGGGTGAATTAGTCTAATCTTCTCAGTGTGATCAACAACTATCTCTGGCCTCACGGTCAATGTATATTCCGCCTCTGCCCAACATGTAAGTGATCTATAGGGCCTCCCATACAGCGCCTAAAATGATGGCATATCGATACTCGCCTGATAGCTATTATTGTATGCAAACTCACATAATGTTATATAATCTCCCACGAACCCCCAAACTACAATATACAAGCCCTGAGCATATCCTCAAGAAACTGTATCAACCTCTCTAAGTGCTCGTTAGTCTGAGGATGGTAAGTTGTACTAGGTGAAGATATAACGTAGACTCTGATGATATATGTACAAGGTGAGCCTCTCTTCGTATAGATAATGCCTCCAAGCTTTTAGGGCAAAGACAATTGTTGCAAGCTCGAAATCGTGCGCTAGATAACTCCCCTCATGGGATCTCAACCGTTTGGAAAGATAAGCAACTAGTTTATCCTCCTACATGAATAAATAGTTAAGAACAATACCTGATGCATCCGTATAAATTGAAAAACTCTTGTCTGGCACTGGCAATGTCAACACTGGTATGGAAGTCAATCTCCACTTCAACTCCCAAAAAGCCTGCTGACACTCCTCTAACCAATCAAATATAACATATTTTTTTGTCAGTCTTGTCACCAGCGCTGCAATTGAAGAAAAGTCTTGTACGAATCATTGGTAATATCTAGCCAGCCCAAGAAAACTTCGAATATCGACAATAGACTCAAGCGTCCTCAAGTCAGTGATAGCCCGAATCTTCTATGAATCCATAGAGATTCCCTGATCACTGATGACATTTCCCAGAAATCTCACTGCACTTGGCCAAAAGTCATACTTACTAAACTTGGCATACAACCTATGTTGTTTTAGTGTCATCAAAACTGCCTTGAGATGTCTCTTATGTTTCTCACGTGTGTTGTTGTAGATCAAGATATCGTTGATGAAGACTATGACAAATCTATCCAAATATAGTCTTAAGACCCTATGCATCAGATCCATAAAGATCATTAGGGAATTAGTCAGCCCAAATGGCATGACTTTGAACTCAAACAACCCATATCTCATACTAAAAGCGATTTTCTTTATGTCTTCTTCTCGAGTCTTGAATTGATGATAACCTGAGAAAAGATCAATCTTCGAGAAGAACCAAGCGCCTACTAACTGGTTGAACAAATTGTCTATCCTAGGAAGAGAATAACGATTCCTAACTATCACTTGATTTAGCTTCTTATAGTTTATGCACATCCTCATCGATCTGTCCTTCTCCTTCACAAACAGCATTGGAGCTCCCAAAGGTGGCATACTCGGGTGGATGAAACCTTTCTCAAATAAATCATCTCGTTGTCACGTAACCTCCTCCTACTCAAATGGTGACATCTTGTAAGGTTTACTGGTGATCGATTGAGTCCCTATTATCACTCAATGATAAACTCAATCGCTCATAGCGGTGGTAATCCTGGTAGATCATCTGGAAATACGTCAATAAAATCTCTAACTACTAGGACATCCTTCATCCTGACCTCTGTCCTAACCTCCGGCTCGACTATTATTGTGAATGCCTCTATCTCCTAAGTTGTCACTAGTCGGCCCCTAGAGATAGGTAAGTCAGTCACAAATCCAACTACTGAGAACTCTGGTATCCCAGGAATACGAAAATCAGCAATTTCACTAAGATAATCTATCCATGCACGATAAGGCAACAGCCAATCAATCCCGAGAATAGCATTGAACTTTGGGTACTCTAACACTCAGAGGTCCGCTGGTAACTAATGTCCCTCAACCTTTATCATTGAGTCTTTACATGTCCTATTAGGTATATCATGTCCCTAGTGGCCGTATTGAGAACAAGGTGTGTGGCTAGTGTTTGTGCAACTAACCCTAACTCTCCAATAATATGTCCAGCAATAAATGATAAAGTACTACCAGAATCAAACATAATATGCATAGGTCTACCACAAATATGAAACGTACCCTCGACGAGCTATTTGGTCGCTCCGCAGTCCGGTTGTGCTACTTATGGGCCCTCTCTCTAGCTTGATCTGGCTCTCGTCGCAGTGATGGTGGTGCTCTATAGTTTACCCTCAAATGTCCCCTTTGATCATACTTTTGACACCTACTTCTCACCTGCATATCAGCATATCCATCTCTAGATCTTTAACCTTAACCTCGGTCTTTTTGAACCCTGTAATGTCCTTCTTGATCTCTATCCTAATGATATAACTGTGGCTGCTGCCTACGCTACTTAGTTTGTGGTAGTGACATAGCGTGAACCTATTGTCTATTTTCATACTGGAACTGACTGTCCTGGTGATCATCCCTATAGTCCTTGTCCTGTCTACCACCCCTCCTGCTTCTATTCGAATGATTCCTATATCTCTTCAGCCTCTAGTATAGTCGAGAACTTGACCAGTCTATACCTCAATCCCAGTAATACACCTACCCACTCTCTGAGTCAGAAAAGTCTCTAATGCTAATGCTCTATCGTAAATATCTTGCAGAGCAGGAGCCCAAGATGACACCATTGTCACAGCAATCATCCCATCTACTCTTCTGTTGAAATAATAGATCTATAGTCACTTTATCTCTGCCACATCCATACAAAACTGTAACAAGTACCGGTAGCGCTCCATATACTGCATCAGAATGTGGTTACCCTGTCTTAGGGCCAGAAACTCCTCTCTCTACCTCGATCTCACCTCCAATGGTATATACTAATCATAAAACAACTCTCTAAACTTTGATCATGACATCGGCTCTAGGTGTGTGTCGTTATCCGTGGTCAACTAGACTGCTGCATTACCTTTCAAACATGCTCCAAATAGACATGCTTGTATACTCTAGTCATTCCTCATTTGCATATGGAAGAGCTGATGGGAAAATATCCATTTTTCTACCGCCTCATGGTCACCACCTCCATAAAATAACCCTAGCTGAAACTTCATAAGCTTTCTCAAAAGCATCGCCTCTAGGGCCAATACAAATCCTGATGTAGCACCGACGGTGGTAATAGTCAACTGCTCTATAATCGTGGGTGGAGGAGTAGGAGTCGGAGTCTCTAATGGAATGACAAGTTGTGTAGTTCCCTCTTCCTATGTCTCCGCAGCTACTCTATCAATCGATGTTGGTGGAATAAGCGGGGTGACGATTGTCCTTACGGGTGCTGTGACAAACACTGCGTCTCGGAGAGCTATAGCCGTAACCGTAGCAAGTGTTGTAAGTGCAGCGGCCTGTTCCCATTACAGTTGGAGTACCTTAACCATCTAATTCTCCTGGGTTGTGAGTCGATCTTCCACACTCACAGTGATAGGGAATCCCTAGCTGCATAGCTAGTTTGTCCAATCTCCTGAGGCATAGTTGATTGTCCGTCTATGATCTACATCGAGAAGCATGCGTCAGATCATCCTCCGTATATATTCGTATATCATATATATAACAAAATATAACACCTATATGAACCCTAACTCTACCCACCTCACATCACTTCTCAACTAAGGTTTTAAGGAAATATCATTGGGTTTCCACATCGAAGGTTTGTTTATTAAGTTTTATGGTCTTTCATTTACATTTCATAAGTTCTTAAAACTCGGACTTTTATACCAAGTGTGGCGGCCCCACACCATCGGGTCACCCCGGGGTGTCGTCGTGTCATGCGCTCCTCGCCTAACCCAACGAGCCCAACTACACGTGTCACACACCTGCCCGTCCTTCTCATGTCTCATAATTTGTGCTACGTGTGTGTTATTAGTTTAGTTAATTGTTTGTTCACATTTTTCTTAAATTATTTCCTTAATTCTTTACATTCCTTATATTCAACTATCTGTAGCTTATTTAAATCCTAGCCGTGCTAGGGGTATGTCTCTTACAAGTTTACAATGAACCAGTGGAAGTCTTAACCTAAGCAAGTAAAATATAAAGTTCATCATAATATAACATCATCCATATGAGCATGTCTTACTGTGGAAAACCCAGAAAGTACTCTGTATATAGGCGATAATACCATAAAATAGTGTATATGTACATGTTTATTGTCAATCTAGTCTCCTTATACCTATAATGAAACAAAATATCGAAACATGTACTAGTAGGTACTCAACAACGGGCAATCAGATGTAGTCGCCTAGGGTCCCCTTGGCCCTACTGGTACTAGGATTTGCACTTGACATTACAAAAAATAGATGATGAGCCCAGTGAGTAAGATCCCAAGGAACTCCTCTAAGCATTCTCAAGATAAAGTAAATGAAGTTCAATAAATACTATAAAATAGACATGCAGATTGTAAAAGACAAGCAACCGTAATTAACTCATCGCATGAATAAATAACACATAAAATGAATAAAACCTACATAGATTGTACCGAATAAAACCCTTCAGCAGTAATGAAGGATCAAGTACTCTTCACCTAATTCTTGGAAGGGATTTTACAGAATTAGAAAGTAACGAAAAGTTTTATTGAGGAGTTACGAATGTGTGTCGACTACCAAAACCTAAATTAAGTGACAATTCAGAATCGTTACCCACTTCCAAGGATTGACGACTTACTTGATCAGTTGGCTGGGGCCAAGTTCTTCTCGAAGATCGACTTACAATCAAGATACCATTAGTTGAGCATTCGAAAGGGGAATGTGGAGAAGACCACATTAAGTATGCTTTATGGCTTATTCAAGTTTACCTTCATGCCATTTGGGTTGACTAACGCACTAGCGGTCTTTATGGATTTGATGCACGGGGTGTTGAGGAAATATATTGATCGACACGTCAATGTTTTTATTGACGACATCCCGATTTACACTAAGACTTGTGTAAAGCACGAGAGGCATCTCAAAGATGTGTTGGCGACGCTGAGAGAGCATAGACTATATGCCAGATTCAGCAAGTGTGCATTTTGGCTGAGTGAGGTGAAGTTCTTGGGCCATGTCATCAGTGATCAGGGCATATCTTGTGATGACCCAAAACCCAATAAACGTTCCCTAGGGGCAACTTAGTAAGTTTTCAAACCCTACACTAATTTAGCCTAATATAAATATCAAATTGAAAACCCTAGCCCCTTTTGTTTAAAATCAACACGTTTGAAAAAAAAAAAAGATTGTTATCAATTGGATATGTTAACTCAAGGAGGCCACACCAAGAAGATAACCCAGCCCTAATCTTCTTCATCATATTCTCTTTTTCAAGTTTTAAGGGTGTACATATGTTGGTTTTATACAAAAATATAGAAAACCTCATATAGAGGAAGCGCCACCACCGTCAAAGGGGACGTCCCCCTGTAACGTCCTCAGCACCGCTTCTCAAAGATGCCAAGAGCCCAGAGGCGGGACCCCTGGGCAACCCGTGCGTTGGGCAAGGATGCTCGTCCCCGCCCAACGCATCCAGGGGCATTTGGCCCCTTGACATTAAACCAGGGGCCAAACACCCTGGTCAACTAACTAGTATACCGGTCAACACTCAAAAAATATATATAAAAAATAAAAGAGTAAATATATATAATGAAATAATATATATAGATGTCTTATAAATAAATATAAAAATAATATATTTTCAAATGGGTTTGGGCGAGCCCCAACCTTCGACCTTCTCACAGGCAACGAGGGGACCCACAGGGACCACACTAGTGGGCCCCACCCCGAAGTAATCGAATACATAATTAACTACGAATCTCGAAATGTTGAATAACGCGATTATTATTTAAATTGTTTACATTTGCAAGGAGGTCCACGTCAAGCCCTGTGCGTGAGAGGGCCGCCAAGAAAGTCTAACTCGGCAAGTCATGGTAAGTGGGGAGCTCCGCTCATCTATTAAATATGGCATGGTATTAGCTTAATTAGAATTCATGCTCTCGACGAAATGACTTAGGATGGGGCCGTTACCTACCTTGGTTGATTTCATGTAAGGCCTCTTGGGGAGCCATACTCATATAGTGGAACCAAGTCACCTTACATGCTTAAGGGCCTCTTAGAGAGCCATAGTAATACAGTGGAACCAAGTCACCCATTTCTTAAGGGCCTCTTGGGGAGCCATAGTAATACGGTGAAACCAAGTCACCCATTTTTGTAAAGGCCTCTTGGGGAGTCATGGATGCAAGATGGAACCAACTCACCCGGGCCTCTTGAGGAGCCATGGACACACGGTGGAATCAAGTCACCTATGCTCATTTATTATATATTGTGATGATTGATCAACAAGGGAAGGTAATGATGAATGAGACAATGGACTTGCATTTATATCTATTACCTTCTATGTATCTCTCTTGGAACCCCTTTGCATGAAAAAGTTGATTTTTCTTATGTTTTACAATTCTTGAAATATCATATATCTGCTCAAGTTGTTTTATGATTATGATATGCTTATTCTATATGAGATTAATGTCATACTACATATTACAATGTTATTCTGGTTTTAAATCCATGCTAGCTTTATTTGGTTTTATAGGTATTCGTGTTTAATATTTAAGCGTAGTTCTTCTCTTATTGGGCTCCTTTGGTTCTTTAGCTCACCCCACTTACACTACGGATCCATCTACGAGTGTGATAGATCGTGAAAATGGGAGTGTCATTGGTTGGAGTATCCTTGCAGCGTGAGCATTATATGTTATATCTAACATTTGTTTTGAAAACTATTAATAAAGGTTGTAACCTAGGTAAGTTTGTTGGGTAGTTCAATCTTCTTTCAGTTAATTTGACACATTTATAAGCTTTTGATGTTTTTGGAGATTTCATATTATTTTTATTTGCTTAGGTTAATTTGAGATATCAGATGATTTGGTATATGATTACATATGGTATTTATCAAAATTCAAACTCTACATTCTTTTGCCATATTGAGTATATGTTTGTCCGCAAGTATTTTAGAAATGCCATAACGTAATTTAGGCCTGATTCAAGTTTTGGGCTTAAGTGGCAGCCTGGGCCGGATGACCCGACCCTAACTTGGGCAAGGGGTCATTTCATATTTGTTGATGGTGACAAGATTCGGGCGATTATTGATTAGAAGACACCTGAATCTGTATCAAACATCCAAAGTTTCCTAGGTTTGGTAGGATATTACGGGCGCTTTGTTGTGGACTTCTCGATGATTTCAACGTCGTTGAAGAGACTGACCAAAAAGGATGTTAGATTTGAATGGTCACTTGAGTGTGAGGATGCTTTCTGGGAGACTACGACAGCTCCGACTACAGCTTTGGTTGCACTGATGACGACTACTCACTGATGCTTTTTGGAAGGGATGTCATTTCAGATTTTAATGGTTGCATAAGGGTTTTATTCACCCTAGGATGTCTGTATAGTTGTGATTCAGCTTCTGAATCGTCACTTGATTCTTGGAAGGGATGTCATTTCAGATGGATTAGATTGTACTGCGAGTCCCAAAACCCCTTCTTTGGGTGACCCTAATACTTTTCACCTAGTCCCTTGCGGCGCTGACCGAATTTGCCAAATCACCGAAACATGCACCTGAAGCATGCTCGGGTTGCAAGTCAGCGAGGGTCAAATCGTACATGCTACAATCTAATGCATCATGAACATACAACGAGGAAATCCAAGGGAGTAAACTCAACACACGTCCAACTAACTGAATAGAGCAATGAAAACAAGCATGAATGATAAATATGGAAGTCAAAACAAAATCAAATACTTGGAGTTTTTCAATTGGGTTTACAAACCTCAAAACCATCTCCTACTTCCCCAAACTCCAAAATTTGACCCGACTAGCCCCCGATACCGAGCTATGGTTCCTTAAGTCCCTAAAGTCCATTTTTACAAGTTTAAGTTGGTTACAAGTGTTTGAATATCTATTAATTTGGGAAACACAAAAAATAACCCTTAATTTTAGTATTCATATGTCTATAGTGCGCCAAAGGTTTTGCCTAGCGAGCTAGGTATGATTAGCGGGCTAGGGAACCTGTCTGACGTGCTAATGTTCTTTATTATGAAAAATAGTTGAGCACCTAAACTAGATAGCCCGCTAGCTAGTTTGGTCAGCGCGCTATCTACACTGGGTGACATAATTCTTAATTTAAGATTTATGTCTGCAACACCCAAATTAGGTAACCTAACCCTTTAAACTCATTCTCCACTCAACGGAGACTCCAAAACATCATTCACAACAACAGAAACAACAATAATTGGATCAAAATCATCAAATTCTTACATTTACTAATTTTTCTAAATTCACTAAAATCCAAATTCCTTTAAAACTAGTTTATAATCCTCAATTGAAATGTTACTTATACTTGTAATTCATTAAGAATTCACTGAAAAATAGTGATTCATTTATCCGATTTCAATTAACATCAAACACTCCAAATTGAGGTCATTTTCATGTGTATGAGGTGAAAAAGATGATTACCTTGTGTTTGATCTCCAAATTGGAACTCTCAATTGTTGAATTCTAGCCGCAAATCACTTTTTCTTCTCTAATTTCCAGAATTCGCATGTAATGTTTGTTGGGTTTGAAAAAACTCCCACTAACTTGATATTTATATGTTTGGTTATGATCAAGCGTGCTATGTATATCTCAAGGATAATCTTATGGCTACAAATCAAGTTTTCCACACCTTGTTGACACAATTATATGACTCCATCTATCCTAGTTTTACTTAACTAGGATTATCTAGATACACATCTAGTGTCCACATTAAATTAACCAAAGTATGGGCCTTATATACTTTGATTTTATTAAATTAACTTACCCATTTGGTCCTATGGTTTATGTTTTTATTTACCGGAATTTATAAATTTGCGGTCCCACCAACCCTTGACTACCCGGCATCCGGTGCCTCGTGTCTCGAAACACATCTCGAGGCATGTCATAGCCTATTGTTTCAAATTAATCGACTTAGCCTATGGTTATATTATCCATTTTACTCGATCAATTAATCATCTTAATGTTAATTAGTAGAGTTTTCTAGTGTACTTGTAGTTTGTCTACCTAATACCCGCATTGACAAGCATTACGAAGCAAATACTCGTCATACAATCTCACACAATATAACCATACAAATACACACATGTGATGTATTATCAATCAAATTCATAAATATGCATCGCAATAAGAAAATCAACATATAAATATCTAGCGTACCTAGGTCGACGTGTGTCCTAGCCTACCCGCTGCGTCCACATAGATTTAAGCTGGCATCGAAATAAATAATGGCGTTAATAAAACGGGTCATTACACAAATTTTTTATATCGTGAAAGATTTAGGAAGATCAATTTTAATTAAAAACCTTTAATGCCAAAATTTGAGTTTTCTATTGATTTTCAAACTAGTTCTTCAAATGAATTTGTCCTTTTAAGTAAAGTTTTAAATTCCACCGAGTTTTTTAGATAAACATTTTTTATGATTCATGGGTCTATATTGTTATTTGGACTTGTGACTATTTGTTTTGGAAAGGTAGAAGTTCGAGAGAGGAGAATGGAAAGAGAGCACTAGTAGAAAAACCTAAAACAAAATCAAAATATAAACCTATACCAATTAGGCCTAAAAGAATTGCAATAAAAAATCTTAGAGTTAGAACACAAAGAGAAACTACTCCAATATAGATAATAGTGATGAGTCGAAAGAAGAGGAAGTGGAGGAGACTACACAAATTCTTTTTACTCCAGATAATTTAATAAATGCCAAGGCTCTTGCTACGATGAAGAGAGACCTTTAGAAAAAATAGAAAAATAATTACAAAGAGGGTATTCAATGTTAATAATGAAATAAAGTATGGGCTTAGGATTTTGAACATAATAAGAGAGTTGAAATAGGGATTGTTGACTAGGGATTACAATATTGATAATGACATGGAGATTCCGATAGATATGGGTTGTGAAATTTTAGTTTAGGATTTTTATGCTAACAAGCATGGGAGTGACAATAAAATAGTATCCATGATCCGAGGAAGACCAGTGGATTATTCACCTGAAAGAATAAACCAATACCACGGATTGCCAGAATTTCATAGAAAAGAAAATAATGATTGCTCAAAATCAAAATATGGATTCAAACATGAAATTCCCTTAGAAACCATAAGTAATTGATTAGTTGCAATTGCAGAGGGTAGACTCGTTTTGCATAAAAAGGGAATCCCAAGCACATTCAAACAAAGAATTATAGGAAAACCACAAAAACATGGAATTATTTCATTAATGCGAGCCTAATGCCGTGTTTTCATTACTATGTGGTGGTGAATTATAAGGTAGCATTATATTATCACATTATTCAAAGGATAGGCTACATTGAAGTTGGCAAGGTCCTCTATTATTCAATTAAAAATGCCATTATCACAAATAAAATTAAGGGTTACCTTTTCCCTTGATGATTACAGAATGTTGCAAACAACCTCGAGTTTCTCCGAAAGGCCTTGGATTGAATGTTCATCCTAACGAGACTATCACTGATGAATATATAGTAAGCACCAAAAAATGCAAGGCTATTTAGATTCAAATGAGGAGAGAGGGAGAGAGAGAGAGAAATGGGATACTCATAAGAGACACTGCAAAGAGAAGAAGAATACGAGCGAAAAATAGACGAGTTTTGGAAGAAATGCAAACTACTACGTATAATGAGAGGATTAACCAGAGTTCAGAACAACCGGCTGAAGACTTCACTGGCACAAGGGCTCAAGAAATGAAGATGACCATGATGGAGTAAATCTTGCGGAGCCAAATGCAAACTCTAAGGAATTAAGAGTAAGTGTTTTAGAACCAGCATGAAATTACAAGGATTTTGCACGAGTTCGAAAGACGAATGGTCGGGGGAATGCAAAGAAGATGAGCTGAAGCCCCAATACCATCAACTAATTGAGATTACCAAAAAAGAGAGTCTTTTCAGAAAGAACTTCGGAGGTTAGAGTGGAGTACAGGTTTTATGATTATGCAGCGAGCTATCAATCTCAACAGTATGAGAAATTGGATAGTGGTGATGATGCGACTTCTAAATGGCAGTTCTGATCTTTTTTCTTATTTGTTTTGTCTATCTCTGAGCGATCATGCAAGAGTTCTTAGTTTGTATTATGATATTGTAATACTTGATCTGTGACATGTGATGTGATACTGTGCTACTGATGTAGTTTCCACTTGATTACGTTGTGTTTATGGTACATTAATGTTATTAATGATGCTTGTGAACTTTTTATTTGTCACATTTTCTTTGTTTAGGGAAATTCATTCTTGCAATAATTTTGTTTATTTTTATAATATTTAGTTTATTGATGTTTCGCGAGGTATATTTGTTTTGTTAGAAACTCGAGTTAATTTTTAAACATTAAGGAAAAGGTTCGGAATGAGTTTGAGGGTATTTAGGGGAAATGGAGTATAAAGAAGCGAATTATAGAAGACTTGAGAGGTATAATCTATTTATTCAATGTTCAAAGTTGACTAAATTTCTTGACTAAAATTCTTCAAATTTTTTAATATACATGTAATATTTTTTCATTTTACTTTATTTACTTAGGAATATGAATTGAATATAATTGGATTGAAATAGAAAAGAAATTTTATTACCCGTGAAAATAAAAAGTTTATGATAAAAGAAAGTATTATTCTCCATATTTGACTTAAGCTATATTTTGTATACACTAGAGGAGATTAGAGGGGATTGATTGCTTTGTGTCAGACATTGTAATAGGTAGAAGATCGAAACAAAAGAACAAGATAAACAAGACATATTTCTAAAAATCTTATTATACAAATATTATTGATCAAGTATTTTATATAAGTATTTTATATATAATAAAAAAAACTTATGCCACAATTAAGGGAAGAAATAGGAAATCAGTTAATAGGAAAGTATTTTATATTATATATAGAACCTAAATATCACAATACACATTCTTGACTATGCATGCAATACAAAGTTTTTTGATTGTAGTACGCAAAAACAAATCTATTAAAGTCGTGAATTGACGTATACGATTAAGTTTAAAGCATCAAACATAAGTCCTTTACTATGAATACATTGTAAAATGTTTTAAGTTCATGTTTGGACTTTGTTTAGATTAATAAACTACTCACACATATTCATAGTAGACATTGCAATAGAATAATTAAAAGACATTAATAAATACCTCTTATTAAATATTTGAATCTCCCAAAGCATCTCCAAAAGCAATTAACAAAAAAATAAAACTAAATTTAATGTAACTAATTGATAATGGTTGATAATCACCTAAAACTAATCGAATATACTCAAAGGCAATTGATTTCGAAACCTAGAGTTCATATATATAATATTTTAAGTAGTGCATATCTAATGAAACTGAGATTCCTTGTTTTACTCCAAAATTCTCAAAATCGGCCTTAGTGATTCTTGACCAAATCATGTATATATCTCGATTCGCTGTATAAATCGGTGGAAAAGTTTCTCTGTAGTTCATCGATTTAGGTAGCGGTTTCTAGTATTTTTCTAATTTATTGTTGATTTGCTTGTAGTGAATCCTAGTTCATTTCTTGATTCACTATAGATTCACTGTGCATTTTCTTTACTTGACTTAATTCTTTATTTTTCCTCCATTTTTCATTTCTTCACATAACCTCAATATAATCTGAATTCATAAAAACAATAGAAAACCTAATGTATTTTAGCCTTTTACATCTAAAATCACCCCAAAATATACTATAAAACACTGTCTATTTATAGATTTATCATGTCTAAAACACACGAGTTAAAATAAAAATTATTAGTTCCTTGAAAACTAGAAATCAAATGTTAACTATCATATAAGGATTTTCCTTGATTAACGTGCAAGACAAGATCGATGGCAATCTAAAATAAAAACGAAGTTGGTGTAAGACTTTACCTCAAGTTTGTTTTTCGATTAATGGCGATTGAGGTTGAGATTAGGTCCAAATTGGTTCAATTTTGGTTAAGTACGGCAACGAAATTGATCCGTAAGAATTTAGTATGTCGTGGAAAAAGTTAAGATTTTTAGGGTTTTTTTATAACGGCCCAATGTTTATTAACTATGGTTGTTCTATTATGGTGTTTAAAATGTTTAATTATCATATTGCATCACATGTGTGTACTAAAATGTTGCAATCAAATGAGACTGCACGACGAGTGTTTGCCTTGTAAAGTGTGTCAACGCAAGTAATTAGGTATGTGAAGTATGGGCACGCTAGGGAAACATGATTAACTCATTTAAAATGTTCATTTATTCAAGGAAATAATTAATAAAACAATTAGCTAATTCGAACATATCAAATAGGGGAGCTATGATGCGCCTCAAAATGTGAGTCGGGGCGTGAGACGTCGGACATTGAGTACTTGGGTGTCAAGTCGTACTAACAAAACTGATTTGAGTGTCCTACTGGAGACATAATTTGGTGTTGGACAACATAAATACAGGCCATTAGATAGTCCTCGAGATACGTATGCACAATTAATCAAAACCAACACTATAAAACCCAACTCTTTGTGACTTCTCAACATGCATACATATAAGAAAATTTAGGAGTTTGGGACAAATAGAGCTACCATAATTGTAAATTTAAAAAGGAATTGAAGTCATTAGGGCTTCGAAAATTTAGTTATCATCCTCTATTCTTAGGTAAGCCTTCAACTTCTCATTTTTCTTCATAAACATGATTTAAATGCAAGTTCTATTGGGGTTCTCAACAAAAAAATGAATTCAATTGTGATTGCTCACTATTTTCCTATGAAATGGATGTGTTTTATGTTAATTGCAACAATAAATTAGAGTATATAAACTGATTTTTATTAGAAATTTGTGTTCTTAAATTTTTTGAAAAAAATGCATGATGATCCATATGATTTGATGTAAGTCTCGTAAATGCATGATGTCTCTATTATGTTTTGGTGTTTGTGATTCTCATACGAGGAAAGGTTAGGGTCGACGGCATTTGAGACAGTCACGAAGGCGAAAAACTAAAATTCTTGAGTTAGGAAAAACTTTGGGTTTCGATTTTCATAACACGCTATAGAGGCCCTATAGCGCATTATCCAAACACCAAAAATTAACTAAAAATAAGTTTTAATAACATAGCTAGCTAAAACCCACTTTTAACACTCCAATTCTTCGATTTATATGTTTTTAACTTATTTTGAAGGAATTAAACCAATAAAAGAGTATTTAATAATTTTTGTGTTTCGTAAAGAAAATTGGTTTTATGAGTTAATAGACACCTAATTGACCTTAAACTTACTATATTTTAACTAATAAGACACCGAACTCAAGGACCATAGCTCAGGTACCAAGAGCAAGTCGTGGTCGGATTCGGGAGTCTTGGGAAGTGTAAGCATGTATTTTAGCTGCAAAAAACTCACAAGAAAACTTTACAGAATTCAGTTCACTTTTAACATTTGTTTTTCGGTTGCCGAACAGTGTTTTACTTTGTTGTTATCATGATTAATTGTTGTTCATTCATGTTGAATAATCATGCTTTATGTGTGCAATATGGGATTATTTGAAGACCGATTGAGTTGGTTCACCGGGGTTATGTTGTGTTGTTGTGTAACACATAATGATTTACCAGTTGAATGGTTCATGGGGACTTTGGAAGACATGGTATAGGAGTGACCAATTTACCAATTGAGTGGTTCGCTAGGGCTATCTGTGTTTACATTTTTGCTTACTTATATAATTGTCGTTTTGTTTTCTAAGTATTTAACTGTTGTTTTAGGTTTTGTATTGCTCTACATTCTTGGGAGTATGTCTTTCTAATTCTAGGTAGCGTACTTGCATGTCCTGTAGTTTTATTTTCTTTCTTGTTCAATATAGTATGGACTTCTCTTGGGGTTTTACTCATTGGACTTGTCACTATATTTGTTGGGTAAACGAGTATAGATATTTCTATGAGTAGCTTGCAAAGGGAAATCTTGGGCAACTATCTCTTTTTGGTAATGGTCTTAGACATACTCATAGGTGTTTATATTTTGATATATATTTGTTGTTTTTCCATGGGTATCAGGGGATTATGAGAGACACTGTACATGTATAAAACTATTTTTGTTTATTTTTTTGCCTTATATACATGGTACTTTATTTCAGGGTTTTTCACTACTTAGGTATTTTGATAATATGCATAAACTATTCACATATTTGAAGTCTTCCACTGTAAAATGATAATGAAACCTGATAGATTAACTAACTAGCTAAACAAACTTATTAGGAATTATATGAAGAATAATTAGCTAAGCTAGTGTTAGTTAGAGAAGTGTAAACAACTAGTTTGGTAACAAGGCATCATAGATAAGTAGGCCATGATATGGAAAGAGTTGGTAACATGTGATGTGACATGGCGGTGCCCAGGGTTGCCTTGGGGTGCGGGTTCGTCACTGTTTTGGTGTGACCAAAATAATTGTTATGGACGTCTTATGCAGTTGTACTATTTTGTCAAGAGTTGGCTCGATCTGATAAGGAATAGAAATCAAAACGAGCATCAGATGTCAAAACATGTCAAAATAAGGGTTTTTAGAAATTAATATATTTTTAAAAATTAAGCTGTTGAAGCTGCTGAGTGTTTATATAAATATATAAAAAGTAAAAAAACCAAATTCTTGAAAATAACATAATGATTGAATCGTTCGTTTCCAAACCCTCTCAATTTTATCTTTCGCTCCACGATCTACTTACGTCTAATTTTCATTTGGTTTTGCTCTACAAAATAGTAGAGCATCACGAAACAGTCAATTTGAGCTAAGTTTTTATAGTAAAAATGAGGGATTCGACTGGGAATTTGGTCATTTCTCAATTCTTGACATCTCTATTGATTCAATTTGGATTTCTCGATTTTTTTTATTTCTCTTGTAGGGTTATGAGAAGAATTGGTAAGGATTGTTGTGAATTAGTGCATTGAATTTATTTGTGCAAAATTGGGATAACTCTCATCGATGTGGGTTAAGGTATTGGAGAATAGAGTTGATGCGAATTAGTTGATAACTATTTCGAAGATGTTTCATAGTTGAAATTGATATTTATTGAGATTCTTAACAAAGTGATTATTGGTTTTAGTCCAAATTGACTTCACGGGCTTTGAAAATATTTTGAAATTGGTATTGAGTGATTTTATAGTGTTAGATGTCGAGTTTTAAGGATTTAACTGTGAAAATATTGATTTGGAGAGGTTTTGTTAGTTCAAGATTAATAAATTTTGCCTAATCCACATGCTATATTATAAAATTCATAACTTCTCTATTTGTGATCCGATTTAGGTGTTCTTGGAGTCTATGAAAAGTATTAAGAGAGCTCTACAAGATGCTTTTTGGTTAATCTGAAAAATATTGAGATTTCCAAAGATAGAAAGTTACCACAATTTAGCTAGTTAAAAGCTAATTGACATCTTCATCAATTCAATTAGGATTTTTCGATTTTTTTATTTATGTTGTTGGGTTTTGATAAGAATTGGTAGGGATTGTTGTGAATTAGTGCATTGAATTGATTTGAGTCAATTTAGGATAAATCTCATCGATTTGGGTTAGGGTTTCGATGAATTGAGTTGATGCGATTTAGTTGATAAATATTTCGAAGATGTTATTATAGTTGAAATTGATTTTTATTGGGATTTTGGATGAATTGATTATTAATTTTTGTCCAAATTGACTCTACGGGTTGTGAAAATGTTTTGACTTTGGTATCGAGTGATTTTCTACTGTTAGATGTCGAGTTTTAAGGATAAATTTAGAGAATTTTTGTCCATTCAAGATTGATAAATTTTGCCCAATCCACATGCGACATTGAAAAATTTATAACTGCTCCATTTGTGATTTGGTTTAGGTGTTCTTAGAGTCTATGGAAAGTATTAAGTGAGCTCTACAAATTGCTTTTTGGTCAATATTAAAAATATTGAGATTTTCAAGGTTAGAAAGTTACCTTAAATTAGCTAGTTAAAAGCTAATTGAAATTGTATAAATTATTATTTTGGAAACGGTTCTCGAGCGTACTTTGGTCATTGTTTTCGCAAGGTTTCATGATTTCATTTCACTTGAAGTTTCATCCTCATTATAGTAGGGTATATAGGAATGTTATTGGAGCCACTTTCAAGGTGATCTGGTGCTCTGAGAACTCCAAAAATTCATCTCAAAATTAGTTGGTTGTGAATAAACCCTATAGTGACTTATACTATGCATTGATTTATCTTTGAACCTGCATTTGTAACTTAGTCAGCATTGCCTTTTCCATTTTTGGTTGGTCATGCATTCATGTCATGGGAATGACTTACTAAACCTTTATGCAAGGATAGGACTCATGGTGTGGTGCCTTATAGAGGGAAGTACTTGAGGAACTAAACCTCTATTTGAAGGTGGGACTCGTGATGAGACACCTTGTATAGGTAAGTGCCTAAGGGAGTAGAGTTAATCCCAGGAGCATGCCTTTAACTCTTATTGCTATTTTAGGTTCATCATAGGAAGGTCTGCTTATTATGAAATTAGAATAAAAACAAATGGATTCACGATTTTATACATGTTTGTTGATTTATTTGGAAATGCAATTACATGTCTCCGTGTATCATACTAATTTTTTTCTTAAGTACATGTCAATTTAGGAATTTACATTCCTTGCATCTTTGTGTAGTTTTTGATAATGTCAAGTATACGGTGCAAGAAAAAGAGAATAATGAAATAGCATAAAATCTATTGGTGATTTTCTTTGACTTCTTTTTATTTTCGTAATTTTTTATTAAGTATTGTGTTTTAGGATTCTCGAGTTGAGAGTAGGTCGTCATATTGTAAAGAAATGATAACAAATGGTTTGAGAGAATATTGAAATAGCTTGTGGCTCTCTTTAATGTAAATATAATTTATGGAGCTGCAAATGGGTTTTAAGGTTGGAATTTGTGGACTTGATGCAGAATTAATCTTTTAACTCATTTTGATACTATATGGTGGACTACTGTGGATATGTGATTCTTTCTAGGCCTTCTCCCAAATCTATTGTTTATCAGGTTATTTGCATCAGTAGTCAATTTTTAGGGGAGACTCTACCAGAAGTTTTATAAAATATTGAAATCGTAATAAAATGACATCTTAAACTACCTCACATTTGGAGTTTAAAACCTTAAATATAATTTCAGGATTGTCACGTATCTTGAAGACTTCAGGAAATTAAGATTGTTAATGGATTTATATGGAAGATTAATTTAATTAGATAATGTTTGGGACTTAATAAAATGGGTTTTGACATGAAAGATCACCCGAAGTCCCCATAACCCGTCTATAGTCACCAAAGTAACATATTGCACATCATTCCCATTTTTTATTGAAAACTAAAATACGTTTGTCATGGTATAAGGTACCTATTTTTAGTCCAAAAATGCTAAATGAACTAAACAATAACTAATAATGTGCAAATAATGATAACAAAGGCCATTCGCCTACCTCGTGTGCGTATTCCTAAATCCGAAGTTTTCTTATCATCTCGGAGTCCTTGACACCTACCGCAAGTATAACGGCTCGCTTGTAGTAATAGTGTAATCAACTTATGTTGACTACGGATATAGTCTTCAGGGAAAGGTTTTTGCACTAGTTAATTACCTATTTAACTTTAAACTATTACTAAAGAAATTCATTTTTAAATGGTTTTATACTAAACTAATCTATCTAACAAAACAATGTAAACTTTATATTAACTCTTATATTAAGGATATATTAGTTCACAATCTCACCTAAGTAATTTAATACTATGTTTTTCAACCACTTTTACATCTCAATATGTTTTGTGCAATGCTAATTAGAATCGACAAGTTTCTTTCAAATCCATTTTACTACACTGTCGTGACGGAAAAGATTCTAATGTGCAAACTAGAACCCCACCTATCAGTGTGAATAACGTAAGCTCCACACTGCTTTAATGCTCCAAATATTTAGATTCATAACCAACTAAGTTTACTATCCGTGCCTCCTTAATCAATAATTATCTATTGATGTTGTGTATTTTACAATTGTACCATTAATATTTTGCTCAAAAGCTTCAATGGTTGTGATAACTTCTAAAACCTTATATCAATAAACATATGGCCAATATGTATATAGCATTACACTCATAATCAATACAAATTCTAGCCATTGCACTTTTATATTCATTTTTTTATCATGTCCATAGCATAGCTTTCATACCGTAAAACTCATTGATTATTAAGATTAATAGAATATTGACACTTCATTAAAAAATACACATTACAATTCATAATTGAAGTCATTGAAAACCAGAGATTAATATAAATATATTTCCTTTAATTAAACCAATGAAACCAAACTTGAATTGCAATCTTGAAGTCTTCAATGTTTTCTCCATACATATCTTCTTAATAATCAAAATCAAAGTAAACTTATGCTAAATTACTCTAATGTTGGCTAATGGTTGATATGTGTTGAGTTTACCACATCCTAATACCTATTCATATTCATAATAACAATTAGAAACTCCAACTTTCTGTTTTCTTCTCGTTTGGCACTGTCATTTATGCCCCGGCGCCATGTGTGTTAAGCCACAACACAAACACCGCGCCAACTCCTACATGCACTTTTTTTAGCTCCTGTGACTTCAGAGTTGTCACCTAGTCATTCGGTCTCGTCCCTTAATACTCCATAGCACCGCCACTGCGCCAAACCTCCATACTCATTTTCTCCACTTGCTTCACTCTCCCACATCATGCCTTTCCTTCCCACTATATTCCCTAGTACTCCATAGCACCACCATATTTAGCCACGGCGCCAACCATGCTTTCGTGGGTTTTTGCTTCGTTTCTTCTCATTTTTGTTCATTTCCTTCCTTCACACCTTAATTTCCTTAAAATGAAATAACAACTTGAGTTTAAGATCATTGAGGGATATTTATACTAAATATATTACTAGACTAATCCAATATATAAGTCTAAATAATCTATCAAATAACCTCAAACTTAGAATTTTACGCATTTCGAGCAAAAGTGTATTTTACTAAGTCTCTTAATAACTAGTCCTCGTTCATTTTACATTGTTCATTAAGTACCATTTAATTCACTAAGTTTCAAGTAAATAATCTATTTGAAAGTTTTTCTTTGCAAGAACTTGTTATTGTAAGATATGTAGCTTCAACAACACATATAACTTCACTTTCGAAACACCAAAGTAGATCACAACTAAAAACCATCACTACTCACAAGTTTGTTTCATCTCAACACTCAAGTAGCAAGTATGCAATTTCATGATTTCTCACTAAGCTCAGGTGTTCACAAATAAGCATAGATCCTACTCATCTTTGGTAGACTTTACTTCAAGAGTTTATAGGACTTCATGTATTTGGAAAGGAAACTTAACTCAACTAACTACTCGCACTCGAGCTAAATCTTTTATTTGAAGAGTTTTATTTTACTTTGCCTTCTTTTATTTATTTTATCACCTTTCTTCTTCTCTTTTTCTTTTCTTTTTATTTTACAATCTCTGCTCCTTTTCCTATGGACTTCATTTTTTTCCAACCATCAAGTTCTCTACTCCATTTCTAGTAGAATTTATGGGATTCCCTCATTTTTTTTACTTCTAAAAACTCTTGTTAGCACTTCTCACTTTCACTAAATCAAGTAAATTAACTCTAACTTTTCCTTTACAATGCTTATTTCTTCCCCTATTTGCACTAAGTATTTATTTGCTTTGTATTATCAAGTAAGATTCACACTTATTATACAATATTTAGAGATCTAACTTTTTCTACAAGAAATGTTATAATTTTTTGCTTTTGTTTCAAGTTCAAGTTTTTCCCTAACTTTAGGTTTTTAATCATGAAATCACACTGTTGTTACTACATTTCATTATTTTCTTCTTCAAAAATTAAATATACTTTCTTGAGTTTTATATCAACAAGATACTTGCAATCTACTCATCTATAATTAAAGGCTTGAACATACAAATGAACTACTTATTCATTACATGTTACTATATATAACCTAATATATACCTTAAACATTCATATAGTACAAAAAATGAAAAATTTATACACTATCATGCTTTCCTCTTTTATTGCTTCAAATTAAAATTTAAACGATCATACCTACAGCGTTTATCCTTATTTCTCAGCTAATCTTATCACTTCTCATAGTGCAGTGTAGTGTCGATACTCTTAAACTTAAATCAAACCTTGTCCTCAAGGTTTAAAAATAAGCCTGAAACATGAAAACACTAAAGCACATAAACATATGTAATAACACAAGTTATATAATAAACTAAACATAGAATTTAAATGATAGTTAACAAAATATCCTAAATTTAACTTTTGATGTGTCATGACTATTGGCACGATTCCTAAGGCTTAACCATTCTGATGAATTATCACCCAGCAAATGGTCATTCCTACACATTTGAAATAAAATTTCTAAAAGTTAGAACTAAAACATGTTAATTATAATTATTAAACTACATAACTAACTACTAGCTTAAATTTAAAAACTTGAAACTTGAAAACCCTTTAGCGCTTAGTTAAATGTCAATAGCTTGACGCCTTTTTAGTTTGTTAAGTATGAGTCTAAATCTTACAACTCCATCTGCAGATCGAAAATTTGAAACAATTATTCATCCACGAATACTTCGGTTACTGGCTTCCATGTATGGTTCTTTATGAGGCAACCTAGATAGATGGTATGCAACCAAATTTTTACTTTTTTTCTTATCTTTGATTTCAAATTCAAACTCTTGTAATAATAACACTCATCTAATCAACATTGTCTTGGCATCCTTTTTTACAAAAAGATAGCAAATTATTGCATGATCAATATACACAGTGTTTTTAGACCCCACTATATAGGCTCTAAACTTGTCACATGCAAACACCACTGCCAATAACTCCTTTTATGTAGTAGTATAATTATGGTGTGCTTGATCTAGTGTTCTACTTTTGTACTATATAGCTCTAAATTTCCATCTCTCTATTAGCATAACACTACTCCTACTGTGTAGTTACTTGCATCGCATATTATTTAAAACTTAGAATCCCAATCTGGTACTACCACTATTAGTGTCAAAATCAAAGCTACTTTCAAGGTCCCAAATGCTTGTATCCATGTCGGGCTCATTTCAAATGGAACACCTTTTTCCAACAATGTGCATAATTGTTTAGTAATTTTTGAAAAACCCTTAATAAACATTTTGTAGAATCCCCACATGCCTTAAAAACTCCTTATGTCTCCAATATTTCTTGGTATATGAAGTTTCTCAATTGGCACTATTTTTGCTCCATCAACCTCCTATCCAGGAGTAAATACTCTATGTCTCGAAACGATTCCCTTCTCAAACCATAAAGTGACACTTTTCCTAATTAAGTACTAAATTTTTGTATTGACATCTTTTCAATACCAAATCCAAATTATACAAGCATAGATCGAAAGAAGCCCTAAATATTGAAAAGTCGTCCATAAATACCTCCGTAATATCCTCGACTATATTAGAGAAAATAGCCATCATACATCTTTGAGATGTTCCTAGCGCATTGCATAATACAAATGGCATCCGTCTAAATGCAAATGTTCCATACGGGCAAGTAAATATCGTTTTCTCATAATCTTCTAGTGCTATTGCAATTTGATTATATCCTGAGTACCCATCTAGGAAACAATAGTATTCATATCCACCTAGCCTTTCCAGCATTTGATCTATGAATGGTAATGGGAAGTGATTCTTTCTTGTATCTATATTTAACTTTCTGTAATCAATGCAAACTCTCCAACTAGTTATTTTCTCGTGGACAAGGTTTCCCCAGTATCAGTTTGAATAATGGTCACTCCTCCTTTCTTTGGACCACATGTATTGGCGAAACTCATGAACTGTCTAAAATGTCTAAAATGGCGTAGATGATTCCAGCATCAAACTATTTCAAGATCTCTTTTTTTCCACTTCTTTCATTACTGGATTCAACCGCCTCTGAGCTTCAATTGATTGTTTATGATTTTCTTCCATTAAGATCTTATGCTTGCATACCGTTGATATTATTCAATTTAAGTCCTTGATTTTCCATCTTAATGCCGACTTATGCTCTTTCAAAACTTGAAGTGATTTTTCTTCTTCCAACTTCGTCAACTCTGCTAAAATGATCACGAGATATGTTAAATTTTCTCCTAAATACGCGTGTCTCAGATCCTCTGGTAAAGGTTTTAATTTCACTGTTTGTTCAATAACTGTATTTTCCACCTTTGTTTCTAATTTCTCAAAACCTTTATGAAACTTAGTGGGTTAAATTAGTGCTAAAACATGTACTGCCTCCTGAAGTTCACCTTTTACTGCAGAATTAGTTGTTATACATTGGACACACGTTGCTTCAGTGGATCATCTAGAGTATACTCTTAGGCTATCTGAATAACACAATCAAAAATTACATTTATGACTATGATGCTTTTGCAATGTTCTCCCTCACTCGAAAGTTTCAAGGTCTTGTAGATATTGAATAGGACTTTCTTGTCATTTACTCGTAACCTTAACTCTCCCTCTTAAATTTCTATCACTACTAATGCAGTTGCTAAGAAGGGGTCTCTCTAAAGTTAATGGTAACTCATAATCTTCTTCTCTATCCAATACTTTAAAATCCATGAGAAGAATGAACTTATCCACTTTCACCAGCACATCTTCAATCACTCCTTTGGGATATGTCACTGATAGGTCTGCCAATTGCAAAGTCATATTGGTTGACTTTACTTCTCCCAATCATAATTTCTTTAATATTGATAAGGCTATCAAATTTATGCTTGCTCCCAAATCACATAAGACCTTATCGAACAAGTGTACTCCTATCGTGCATGGAATGAAAAAACTTCTTAGATCTTTCAACTTTAGTGGTAACTTCCTTTATAGGATTGCAATGCACATTTCAGTTAAATTCACTATTTCATAATCTTCTAGTCGCACTTTTTTTGCCATTACGTCCTTCAAGAATTTTGTGTTATTCAGCATCTGTTCATATGCATCTGCAAATGGGATTTTTATGTGCAGCTCCTTAAACATTTCTACATATTTTTTGAAATGTCCATGATCTTTCTATTTCTTGAACCATTGAGGATATGGTAAAGGTGGACTTATTAGTGGTGGATTATCTAGAAATGTGACTCTCTAAGGTACCGCGTATTTTTTCTGCATATCACCCCTATTTTCCTTTGAGACGATTATGATTCTTCTGTTGGTGATACTTATTTTGGGTACTGATGTCATGATCCAAATGTTATGCATCTCCTAGTTACTACTCATCGATTTGCTTCCTTATGTCATTTATTACATTTCTTGATCGCAGTGGATCATTGGTTCTTCTGCCACTCCTCAATTGGACTGCATGTGCATTTGCCATATGATTAATCATAGTGTTACTCAGATATTGTTCTTATTTTTGTAAATTTCAAGCATTGGTAAGTCGACCAATCTATCTTTCAAGATTCTTGATGGATTGTGGTCTCTCATCATCCATCCTCTTTATGGTTTACTTCTTTCCTTCCATTTCTCTCTCGAGCTTCTAATGACGCTCCCTATTGCTCATGTTCATGGCCTACAAGTACTTCTCTATTGACTTCAATGAAGTCATCTCTTCGCTCAACCCCAGTTTTCCATGTAGTACTTGTTGACCGAAGCCTTAAGGTAACTTTAGTGCATTATCGGGATTTATGTAGGAGAAGTTCGGGTTGTTGTTATCTCCTTGATAAAACCGTTAAGGAACCATTCCTCTCAGCTTGAAGTTGTTCGCGTAGCCTTAGTTGTTCATGAAGTTGATGTCCTGATACTCCATTACCTATTGTATTTCCATTTAGTTGACCACCATGCCTTGGTGATTAATGCGTTGATGTGCTACTTTAGGATCTTGGTGTCCCATCTAAAGTTTCACCAATTAACTACTCAGATTTTATAGTCGGGTCATAATTGTAGCTTGCGAGTCAACCTTGTTGACCTCTACTCGTTTCCTTAATGTGCAACGTGATGGGGCATGTGCCCTAGGTCAATCCATTAACTATCTTTATGAATACTTTTAGTTAATAAAATAGAGGATTTCATTTGATGTTTATTATAATTAATTTGCATGTTTACATTATAATAAGATCCATGGGTATTTACATAAATATCCTAAATGTCCCTAGTCGATCATTATACTGGGAACTATAATGAATTAAGACTAGTGTGAGTCTTGATTGATGATCATATGATGATTATACGTATGGGGATATGAATCAAGATCACGAGTACTTGTTAGGGAACAAAGTACTGGACCGACCAGCTATGAGAACATCACATGGATTAAGTCATAGTTGTTTCTCATGATAGGTATATTTCTCAGTCCTCTGACTTGAGATTACCAGAGACTTCAACATTAGGAACACAGTGATTTGACATTATCAAACGTTGTCTTTAACTAGACGATTATAAAGGTTGTGATTGGTTACTGTGTGAGCAATGCGATGAAGTTGTGTAATCAAGATAGAATTTGTCTCTCTCATATAAAGAGAGATATCCAGTGAGATCCCTCGATGTGTTAGACTGTTAAAAGCCCTAGTCTAAGTGAATTGATATTGATCAATGTCACTTGGATGTTTTCAGTCTACCTAGAGATCGAGACTAGTACGATTGAACATGTTGGATGACAATTCCATGCCTTATGTTTGATCAAAAGGATATCGTGTGACAAAAGGATGTTATATACACCATTGATTAGGTTGTATCGATTAGATATTCGTACAACTTGGGTAGTCATAATGTCTTGCTAGAGACTGCTTATGACTTGTATACCAAAATGTGTTTTTGTACACTGCCAACGTTGTATGAGCCTATTGGGTCGCACACTAAGAATGGTTTTGCGAGATTTTAAGATGATTCGTAGAAAAATGAATTTTATGTGATAAAATTCATGACAGAAACGTCCTTGTGGTGTATTACACTTATACTTCTTTAAGTAAGGGTATATGTGTAATTTACTTAACCGTCTATATACAAGGGTTGTATAAATAGACACTTTAAGTTAGAATACACGGACGAAAGATCAAAGGGCCGAAACTCTATTTTCGTTTCGGAAATGACTTAGGGTTTTTTGGTATGCTCTGGATCGTTTTGGAGAGAAAAACAAAAGGTTTGGTATTCTCTAGAAGCTAGCATTTTGAATCTCGGTCGCCGTTCGTGTGTGGACTATTGGTAAAGGGCGTTCGTCGTTGGCAGCGCCTTAGAGATCGATTAACCTTCAGAAAGGTACATTGCGACTGAGGTATGATTACGTTTTCATGGTTTAAACGTTTTTAATGGAATTAGATTCGGATCATGTTGGGGTTTTTGTCAAAATTGTTTTGTAATCTCCGCTGCGTATGAACCCCAAAACCCAACATAGTGTCGCCTGTAGGATTTTGAGACATAAGATTAAGGAGATCCAATGCTCCATCTTCATCTTTAGTCAATAGAGAGCCACCTGCTACTGCATCTACTAGCATTCTCATGCTGTGATTCATCCTATAGTAGAAGATTTGAAGTTGTGCCCATTTCACGTATCTGTGTCCCGAATATCTCCTCAACATCTCTTTGAACCTTTCACAAACCTTACCAAAAGACTTGAAGTCTTCATGCTTAAACTAATTAATCTCAAGTTTCATTTCGCTGACCTTCACTGGGGGAAAGAACTTGTCTAGCAATATTTCATTGATTTGTGACCGCGAGGTCATACTCCCTATATTCAGCCCTTAGAACCAGGATTTGGCTTTTTCAGCCAATGAGAATGGAGAAAATCACATGATCAATTCTTTTGTAACTCCGATGATGTGCATGGTGTCGCATTTTTCCAAGAGATTATCAAAATGTGCAACTGGATTTTCATTGGATAACCAGTTGAATAGGCTATTTTGCACCATGTTTATCAAAGACGGTCTCAATTCGAACTCGGTGGTGTTGGCTACAAGATTCATCAGTGTGTTATACGTCTCTTGAGATTCTGGCTTTAAATAGTCATGAAGGCATCTTTTTCCTTGCACTATATCCTGCACTACCAGATCACCTGTAGGTTGGTTATTCCCACGGCCCTATTGTTGGTTTCTAGCTCGCTCTTCAACCATATCTTGATTCCTTTTTTTTTCCTTTGTTGGTTCTATTGATCTCTGGGTCATAAGGCATTAGGTCTTTCGCTTCCTGGCTATGCAAGCACTAGTTATTCTTGAAAAGAAAACACGAAAAGATCATGTGCAGAAAGTTAAACTTGAAACTTAACCCTTTATTTTTTTATTTTTTTTGCTTTTATGAACTTGAAATTAACGTACTAAAAATAAGACTTAGCGGCTTTTCAAACTAACTAAGTAATACTAAATGCCTACCTATCCCAAGCAATGGCGCCAAAAACATTACATGTACCCCAAGTGTAACTGCTCATTTGTAGTAATAATGTGATCAACTTACCTTGACTATCGATATTATCTTCAGGAAAGGTTTTTGCACTACTTAATGACCTATTTAACTTTGAACTATTGCTAAGGAAATCCCTCTTAAATGGTTTTATACTAAACTAATCTATATTACAAAACAATGTAAACTTTACTTCAACTCTTATATTAAGAATATCTTAGTTCACAACTTCACCTCGGTAATTTAATACTATACTTTTCAACCACTTTTACTTCTCAATATGTTGTGTGCAATGCTTAATTAAAATAAATATATTTTCTTCAAATCCACTTTAACTTACTGTCATGATGGAAAAAAATCTAATGTGCAAACTAGAACTCCACTTATTGGTGTGAATAATGTAAGCTCCACATTGCTTTAATGCGCCAAATCTTTGGATTCATAACCAACTAAATTTATTATATGTGCCTCCTTAATTAAAAACTATCCATCAATGTCGTGTATTTTACGGATGTATCGTTCATGTCCGGCTTAAAAACGTCAATGTCCATGATAACTTCTGAAACCTAAGATCAATAAACATGTGGCCAATATGTCTATAGCTTTACGCTCTGAATCAGAACAAATTCTAACCATTGCACTTTTTATATTCATTTTTTATCATGTCATAGCATAGCATTCATACCAAAGGATTCATTAATCTCTAATATTAATAGACTACTCACACTTTATTGAAACACACACATTACAATTCATAATTTAAATCATTGAAAATCAAAGATGAATATAAATATATTACCTTAAATTAAAGTAATGAAACCAAAATTGAATTGCAATCTTGGAGTCTTCAATGTTTTCTCCACGCAAATCTTCTTAACATTCAAAATCAAAGTAAACCTATGCTAAATTACTCTAATGGTAGCTAATGGTTAATATGTTTTGATTTTACCACGTCTTAATACCTATTTTTTGGTGCATACACTTAATTCATTTAAATTAAAATTAAAATGTTCGTGTATCTTATTAATGAGTCATACTCTTGTCCACCTATTCTTTCCTTGATTTTTGTAATATTTGGATCATGGGCTCATAACTTACTTTCCAACTTAATCCAAAGTTTATTAGATCTCCTATTTTATTTTCGGGCACCTTGGTGATTCAAATAACTAGTTAAGTGACTTAACCCATTTCGCGAGGCATATCAATGGTTGTAGATATTCCCACATAATTTCCTTACTTAGGATCTTATTTTAATTCTTAATGAGACACTATTTTGCATCTCGAAGTCCAACCAACAACTTATAACATATGTTACGCCTTGGTTACCTATACCGCAAGATTTTATTGATATTATATATGTAATACAAATCAATATCCGCACAACAAGCAATAATACTAACATGAATATTATGTGTAATTACCTATTTCTCAGAGTCAACACCAAGTTATACATCGAGTTTGGGTCACCCAATACTAGAATGACCTTATTACGTTGCACTAAAAGTTTGGATCGTTACAAGTTGCATCCCAACAAGCGTTTTTCTTTTATTTCTTTTACTAGACTTTATGTGAAAGATCATGTGATGCCTACTAGTTTGTAGTGATCTCAAACAAATGGCTTCACCATGGCTTTTGGCAAAGAAATTGCCATGCCCTCATTCATACTTAGGAGCATATCCAGGGCTTCTAACACAAAATTGTTCATAATGTCTCAACCGTCAAACACAGAGGTATCAAAGATACAAAAAAACTCTAAGTGCTCGTTTTCTTCTGCCTCAACTTAAAATTCCACAAGTATGCATGGAACATGAAGTGGGGTTACTAACAATAGAGATTGGTCTTCCTTGCTCTCTTCTTTCAATTTAGATATCTTCAATCCTTCTAAATATGAACCACTCCTTAATGTAATTGTCACTAGCATTAGCGTGAAATGTTTGTTAAGGCATTTTAATCTCTTTCTTAGTTTGTTTCATGTGTATAGATTTTTCTAGATAAAGTCTTTGAGGAAAAGGTGGCTTGATTTCTACCTTATGCAACCATCCTTTTAAGTGGGTTCTTTCATATGGCTCATTTGACCTTTTCAAGATAACCATAACCTCCTTCTCAGCTTCGTTTTCATCAAAAATTGTGCAATCACATAAAGTGGTCATGTTTTTTTGCTCAAGTACTTCACTATATTCCTCTTCTTCTTCACTGAGATAATCATCATCTAATGTGAGCTCATCCAACTCATCATACTCCAATGGGATATCTCTTGAGGTACATCTTGATCAGAGATTGATTTCATAAGCAATTGTCTTTCTGCGAGCGGATTATTAATCCATTGAGATCTTAAATTTATTTTTTTACTTCCCTCCAGTTACTCAGCTTCAATTCGTTGTTACTGAATTGCCAACTACTTTATCATATCTTCAACGGATTATTTTTTGAGTCGAGAAATCAGTGGACTTAACATGGAATCATAATAGTTAGGATGTGGTTGCATAACTCAAATTAGGATAGTTTTCATATTTCAGATAGTAGGGACAAACATCGATAAGGTGAGAGCAATCTCAGCAATTTCCATAAGCTTGGACCTATTGAACAAAAGAAGGCCAATAAAAAAAATTTGTTGATAACGTGACATACCTACCCAATTGAAATTGTAATAGTACAAGTCTTCATATGAACCGAGATTGTAAGGATTGGAGGCCATGAAATGAACCCGTATAAACTTAGAGGTAAGGTCTACAAATACTAACTACTGAAAAACCAAAAAAAAAACTAATATTAACAAAACCTAAAGTTTTTTTGTTAAGGTAAAACCTAAAGTTAATCATCACCAGACCCCAACAACAGCACCAAAAATTGATGCATTGTCAAATGCACCAATAATAATCTCAAATATCGGACTACTATAGATTTCCAGTATTGGTAAGTAAAGTTGAATCCACAGGGACTAAAGATGACTTTAATTCGATAAAAAGGGGGTTTATAGGTAAATTAACATAAACTAAAAACTAATTAACAATTAGAAATAAACGAATACAAAAACAATAAGATGAAAATAATTTGCAGGACAACAATCTAATTAGAGTTCTAGATCAAGGAGACAAAGACTGATGTAAGTATGGATTTAATCATCGATTCGAAAGATAGTTTTTCATAAAATTTTGTAGGTAAGCTATTGTCTAATCTTAAGATTTTTAAATTGCTAATTATGGCTAATCAGGAATTAATGAAGCCTAATTATGGTTTTGGTCACGAGTTGGGAGTTAAAGAGATGTGAGATTAAGATTTTTAATTAAATTTATTTTTGTGTGATGTGTGCCTAGTGTTGTATACTATATACTATGTTATTTGCAAAATTCAAGTCGATCGAATAAATTTGATATTTCATAGGGTTTTATCTCGAGATATGTATCGAAAAGAGTTGCATGAGTTTAAAACATTAACCCGAACTTTTATTTCAAATTTTGCAAAAAAATATTTGTAATTAAGTCTAAAAATCCAAATTTTGAAGTTTAAATAGATTTAACGAGCCGGCATGGATCCCGCACCTCAAATTGAGTGCAAAATAACTGGTTCGGGAATTTAGAAGCGCGTTATTAAATTCTCTAATTTTTGGCAAATTAAGGTATTTTTCGAGGTTTAATTTAGACTCAAAATGAAGAGATAATTATGAAAAATAATATAAAAATACCAAATGACCAAAAAGTGCATTGGATTTATTAAGTAACGGATAAAATTTAAAGGGCATATTGGTCATTTTGTTGATCTTCTCTTAAGAACAAAATTTAACAGTGAGTTTTTCAATTTCGTTCATGCCTTCATCGTCTCATTCGTCTTCACCGTGGTCACACTCTCTCGCGTCTTTGGTTCAATTTTTCTCTCTTCTCACTACGGATCTTTATATTGATCGATTGGAGTGATTGTGGAGATCATTGTTGTTGTTAGTGACTATAAGGGTGTTAAGGTGAGTTTAATGGAAATTCAGATTTTTTATTTTTGGGTTTAAGGGGATTGTTTTAAATCAACTCGAATTGGGGGAGATGGTAAAACAGTGGTATTGTTCATTGTGTAGGAGGGATGGTAAGGAGGAGGTTTGATTTAAAAAAAACTTGTGAGAAACTGTGAAACCGAGAAAAAGGAAAGAAGAAGAAAGTGGGGGAAAAGAAGAAGAAAGAAAAAGTCAAAAATGAAGTCCAAGCATCGGATAATTTATTTTGGAAGTATTTTAAAGGTTTCGAGACGTGATTAGGTTAATTAATCTACAACTAATTAGAAAACAATTATGGAATTGTCATAGAGACTTACAGGACTTATAAAATTAATTATAGGACCACAATTGGAATCCCATATAGACTAGCTTACCGACTCCGAGCATTAAGGAATTTTGGTATTGCGTTTGTAAGGTTAAGTAAATCTCATAGTAAACTTTACATTGTATGATTATAATTTCATATGAATTGCCTTGATCCTTGATATTGCATTATTTCGTTTACATGCATACATGGGTGGGGATGATAAGGGCAGTTCGAGTCTCCTTATAGTGTTTTCTATATAAAGGAGAACATTATATTATGTTTGAGAAGCTGGAGTCACTGATACTTTGAATGACGTGGTTATCATGAGATAACGTTGAACCAGATCGTACTCCCATACTCTAGAGGAACGAGACTCGTTTGTTTATCCTCTATGTGCATGAGTCCTTATTACTATTTACTTTCCACTTTTGGAGGACATCATCTGATTGTGGTCGGATAACAAAAACAAAATATATTAACAATTGTATTTAAATTCCTTGGATTTTATTGCTCATTTAATCTCTTGAATTATTATGCATTTGATTATTACATGTGTACTGGATAGTGTGGGATTTCTTTATTTGACATTATCGAATTTTTATAATTTTATAATGACGGGTGCGAGCGACAACTAGGGAAAGTGAATGTTTTCTGACTACTTGTGATTTACTTAGTTCCTTTTACTCTATATATGTATTTTTTCACATAATATATTGTATAAATAGGTTTTTGGGTTCGTGTACAATTAGGATCTCTTTCGAATGGTTATAACAATTTTGGGATTGATTAGAATATTGTGGAGCTAAAGTAATGTTAGTTTAAGGATTTTGAAAACCTGAAATAAGTTAGAATGAATATATAATCTTTTGATCTAAATATATATTGTTATGGGTAGATTGTGAATCCATCGACATTTCCACCAAGCTAAATAGGTTTTGTTGAAGATTCTTGATGGTCGGGTTTTTCAGTGTAAGCTTAAAAATAGGGGAGGTGCTGTATAAAATGTTTTACGAAATTTCGAGAATAATTTAATCGATCTAAATGAATTTTGAGAGTTTAGATTTACTTTAGAATCATTTGTGGTTGATGAAGTTTTATAATTGATGATCACAATATCTTAATTTTATTTATTTATTGTTAATGAGAATAAGGCTGCTAGATTATCAAAGGATTAAGGTAATCTAGGTCGGTCAGATGTCTTAATTAGGTGGGGTCTAACAATGTTGGTATCAGAGCCTAGGATTCTAAAAAGAATCTTATTGATTGAGGATAAGTGAGTGATTAGTTGGGAATTAACGCGATGGAATAGGGTTAAAAAGTTTTAAAAATTTATGAATGGGTTATGTGCATGTGTTTTATATTATCGAGATATCGATGGATATGGGTTTTTGAATAACCTTTCTTGCAATTTTTGTTATGGAAAATTATTAGAGGACAATAAGAGCTAGGTCAGAGATCTAGCGAGGGCAATAGGGATCCACAACGCGTGGATTCAAATACGTTTGAGAACTTGGCTGGGCAGATGTCATATTTGATAAATATCTTAAGAGCACAAGTTGCAGCCCAGGTGCATGTGGTTCATGTTGCTCAGGAAGTTTCTACTACCATATCAGCCACTCAAGAAGAGCGAGCTACCTTTTCAGTTCATTTCGGGTTTGAGCCGATTGTTGCGAATTAGGTTCAGACATATCCAGCCGTTGTTAGTGGAGTTTCTTAGGAAGAAAGGTACGAAGAGTTTGGTACCATTATATTATAGACTAAATCGAACCATATGTTTGGTTTGGGGGTTCATACGCAGTTGAAAATTCAAAGAAATTTTGAAAAATCCCAACAAGATCGAAAAAAAGTTTTATTAAACTATATCTACAAAAGTAATCCTGACCTTAATTCGTAATTTCATTATCTAATTGTTCAGTTTCGAAGATGTTCAAGTGCGCATCCTCTATCAAAAATCCACACATGAACGGTGACCAAAATTTGGGGTGCTAGCTACAAGAGAGATAGAAAACATTTTTTTTCTCTCCTAAAATCTAGAGAACTCGAAATTTGCAAACACGAAGATTTTCTTTCATTTTAGGGTTTCACCCTATATTTATATATGTAGATAAGTCCTCACTTAAAATTCTATTTGTAATACAACTATTGTATTTAGACATTTTAAGCAAATTACACATATGCTTTTATTAATACGTTATCATATAATAAATAGTAAGGGATTTTTTTGTCACGAATTTTATCATATAAAAATAATTACGCTGAATCAATTGAAATTGCACAAACCCTTTCTTTGTGTGCAACCCAATAGGTTCATGTAATGTTGGCAGTGAACCAAAACCATTTTGGTATACAAATCATAAGCAGACTCTGGCAAGGCATTATGACTACCCTAGTAGCATGAATATCAAGATCGATGCAACCTAATAAATAACATATATCGTATCCTTTTGTCGTGCGATATCCTTTGATTAAACATAATGCATGAAAAGTCACCCTTAATGTTCAATTATACTAATTTCGATCTTTAGGTAAATTGAAAACATCCGAGTAACATTAATCATATCAATTCACATGGATTTAACCATTATTAGTCTATCATATCGAGGGATCCACTGATATCTCTCTATACGAGAGTGACAAATTATATCTTGATTACACACCTTCACACATTATTCACATGGTAATCAATCGCAACCTTTATAATCATCTGGTTAAAGACAATGTTTGATTGTGTCAAATTACCATGCTCCTAATATTGAAGTCTATTGTAATCTCAAGTCGAATGACTAAATGATATACCTATCATGACTAACATCTATGACTCAATCCATGTTGTGTTCTCACAGCGAGTCAGTGCAGTACCTTGTTTCCTAACAAGGCTTAATGATCTCGATTCATATCCTTATACCCATGATCATCATATGACCATCAATCAAGATTCACACTAGTCTTAATTCATTATAGTTTCCAATATAATGATCGACCACGGACATTTAGGATATTTCAATAAATACCCATGGAACTTATTATAAGGTAAACATGCAATCAGATATAATAAAATAGCAAATGAAAACCTTATTTTTATTTACTAAAAAATTATAAAATAAATAACGTTTGTAGATTGACCTATTGCGCATGCCCCAACACTATGCAAGAGGTTCGAGATAGAGCTTAAGCCTACGTGACTACACAAGCTTTTCAACATAAATCACAATGATATTAGGGTGTCGTGGAGTCAAGACAGGGCTCAGGTTCTGAGGGAAAACAAAAGGTTTCTATATAAGTTTGACCCAAAGTCTCAGAAGAAAGGGAAGAGTGGAGGACCACCATTTACACCTACGCACCTGTTGTTCCATCATAAGTACATCATAATCTTTTTTCGAGTACAGTTAGTAGACTATCTTGAAGGTCGCCCAAGAGGGGGGGGGTGAATTGGGTTACCGAGTAGTTTTTGCCCTTTTAAAATTCTTTAAGCAATTTACAACTATGATGTATATATAAGCTATGCAAGTAAAAGAAATGTTGGAAAGATAAAGTGACACAAGATTTATAGTGGTTCGATCCAACGATCTACATCCACTACCTAACCTCCTCAGTTAGGATTTCAACCCACTTATATTACCAATAAGTGTTACAACCTAAGCATCACCTAGGATTTTCCCACCTAGCCGCAACTAGGATTTTCCCCACCTAGCCTCAACTAGGATTTTTCCCACCTAGCCGCAACTAGGATTTTCCCACCTAGCCTCAACTAGGATTTTTACCCACCTAGCCGCAACTAGGATTTTTCCCACCTAGCCTCAACTAGGATTTTTCCTTTCGACTTAGATTCCACTAAGTCTTACAATCATTCATATACAATATGTTTGCTTTGGAAAAATTAATGGTATACACTTTACAACATAAAGTGGTATTCAAATTCAAACACAAGCAAGCCACCTAGAGCCTAACAACTCCTATGCATGCAAGTGTAAGTATGAATGGAATATGCAAATATGTCACCGATGTTAATGCAAATTCCAAATTCGAAATCGTTTCAAAAACTTAATATGTTTGTGTAAAACCGATTTCAAGTGTAAGAACAAAAGTCTAACAAGGATCAAGTTTAAGTGCAACACTTTTGTTCAAAACAATCTTAGGGTTTGATAAGATATATTTCAAAGTGCAACAACCCCAGAGAAGATGTTCAAATATAAACCAAAGTGATTTTCAAATCAAACACACAAGATGATGTAAATTAAGCACAAGTAAGATCCAAGATCTAGAGATTTCTTACAACCAAGAGAATGACAAAAGAGATCAGTTCTGGAGTGATTTGTGAACTCCTTTGAGTGCCTCAAATGTGCTGGATTAGTGAGCTAAAGATCAGCAACTAAGATCTCCCTTTGCTTCTTCACAAAAATCAGATTTCTACTTTGTAGATCTATGGATTTTGAGTGTGTTTTCTCTTGTAGTAGTTAACACCATGTTCTTGGTGGTTTTATAGTGCTAGGTATTCCATATGACCGTTTTGTGACCGTTCTAGGGATCCAAGGGTCCAAAATGGATCAAAAATTCAAATTAAAGTTGGTCAGAAAAAGCTGGCAGACTGCACTTAGCGCGCTAATACTGTGCGTTAGCGCGCTAACACTGTCTTAGCGCGCTAATGACATTATTAGCGCGCTAACCTCAGGGACTTGAGAATAATTATTCTGTCCTTTGTGTTAGCGACCCTTAAACTTGTCGGGACCTAACCAACCCTTATATAACATGTTATACATGTTTATTATGAGTCATTAAGCTTACTTGGGTGGTCCGGATAATTTTACAAACCCAAAACGGAAATTCATGATTTCATAATGTATTAGGGGCTTTTACGCAATTTTGCGTTTTCTTTTTGAATACCTTTCAAAAACGAGTTTTTCTTTTTCGAAAACATTTATAATGAACTCTAATATGCAAATGACCATTCACACAAAGTTTTCACATTGTTTAAACTCATAGACCTAGTTATGTGTTTAAATTCCATTTTGAAACTTTGAAGTAAACTTGTAATTTTGAAAAATGATTTCGAAAACTTGATGTATGCATGAACTAATGCATTTGGCTTGCGTGAAAGAATTTGTATACCTTACATTGATATTACAAATTACGGTTTGGACTTTTCTTCTTCATTTCTTCATTTATGCCGAGTCTTGAACTTGTATTTCTTGAATACTCTTGAAGTGTTGTATCGCATCACTTATTCCAACAATCTCTCCATATTTCTTGAGTACTCCTGATGTGTTGCATTGCATCCTTTAACACAAACTGAAATACTTGATTAGTACATTTTCACCTTGTTTGTTTCCATCAAAATCTCGGTCGGAATGTGAATGACTAACCACTTAGTCCAACAATCTCCCCCTTTTTGATGATAACAAACAATGTGAACTTTAAAGGTGTAAAGACACAATCTAAATGTATATCACATTCAACACATCAATCTTTTCAAGTTTAACAACATTTATCTTCAAATATGGAAGTTCAAAACCAACAACCGTTTCAAATATACCAAGATAAAAACCTTTCAAGTTCAACACCACATTTTTCAAACTTCAAACCTTTCAAGTTTCACCACATTTTTCTCCCCCTTTTGATATTATCAAAAAGCGGGATCAAGCATCCACAATTTTTCTCCCCCTATCAAGTATACCAATAAAAACCAACAACTTGTTCAAGTATACCAATATATGCAGGTTAAAATTGATACCAGTTACAAAAATCAATAATATTAACTTATCAACCTGATACCAGTAAAAATGAGAATTATGAACTCTATACCAATATATACCAATGAAAAGAACACCCTTTCATATCGTCCTTTCAAAAATTATCACAATAGCAAAGATATCACAATATCTCCCTTTCAAGTTCTACCTTTTCTCCCCCGTTTGATATTATTAAGACAATGGGGTCAAGTATCTGCAAAGATAGGCACGATTCAAACAATACGAGAGAAATAAACTCTCCCCCTCACTTTATGCATATCAATAAACAATATACCAAGATAAAAGCATTCTCCCCCTTACTTTATGCATGTCAATAAACAACATAGTATACCATGATAAAAACATTCTCCCCCTCACTTTATGCAAATCAATAAAGAACATACGGAAGCGATACACATGCATAGACTAGAAAATATAGTAAAGCACAAAATAGCCATAAAGAAAACTCAGAGATACGCAAAAAATCATGATATAAATAGCAAAAAGTAATGAGAACATAGTTGTGGCTTAAACATGAGAATGACTAATCAGAACACCTAAGACTAACATGTGGGAGCCTAATGCTCATCTAGGTGTATCTAAACGCTTCTCCTAGACGATGGTGGTGGATGGTCAGAACTAGAAGCGTTGTCGTCTCGTACTGGCCGAGCCGGAAGCCTTTGACTCTCAATGCGTCGAAGTCTATCACCATGATTCCGTAGAGTTGTTTCAACGGCATTGAATGATTGAGTCATATACTCTTGCAAGTTTCTCAGCTGAGCAGACACATACGCCAATGAAGGTGACATGTTAGGAGGAGGTGTTAAGCCGCTAAATGTAGAAGGAGGCGGTGCGGATTCCTCGTGCTGTTGCTCCGGAACCGTAGAATCTTGAGCTCTTCCATGATCACCATCATCATCATTGTGACTTGCTGCTCCCTCATCATCAGCCTGGTCATCATCGCCAAGGTGATAGCTATACTCCAAATAATCGGCGCATCAAAAGGATAGTCCGTAGAGATAGGAGACTCATAACCGCCGTGATGCTTGATTATTAGGAATGGCATCATCCCTAGTCCACTGCTTCCTCTCACGAATATATCGATATTTCATGGCTTTCAAGGTAGCCATGTCAATGAAATCGAATACACTAAGAGGACGACCGCCTAACGCAAGATCTACTTGGGCAGACTCCAAGTAGGATGTAATAAGATGGGCGTAAGGAAGGTGACGACCGGCGCTGCATGTGCTAGTCATATATCCGATGAGAATGTGAGGAAGGCTGAGGGGTAGCATGAGGAATAAATGACCGAGTATGAACATGTCAAGTAGAGTGACATAGTTCTTGCTACCTCCTCTTGGAAGAATAACCTTATGAAGTACCTTATGAAGGAGGTGAGGTACTAACTTAAAATCGGTATCCGTGATACCGGTCGGATAGACAGTTAAGTTACTTTTGGACCGTAGAAAGGAATTAAGAACTTCTAAACGGTCAAATGGCCAACTCAAGAATTTGCACACAACCGTGGTCGATGGAGGGTGCATTGGAAGGTTAAGCCGTTGAGCGAGATTTTCCGGTGTAATCTCAATTTCTCGGCTACCAACGGATGAACGAAGTACAAATTGATTTGTGGTTTCAAGGTTGGAATAGAAGACTCTAACTAGAGGAGAATTGTAATTAGCCCGAAATGTACAAAAATTAGTCCACCCCGCCGCGTCTAGAATTTCCCGAATTGGGAGATAAGCCTTATCAAAGAAGGCAACATCTACAATTGCGGGACGTATAATTTTGGCGTCCGTAAGTCGTGGAGTTACCAATTCTAGGACGGAAGACTCATGAATGGCTTTGGCACGACCCTCACGTTGTGGGGCATTTGCCGGAGGGGACACAATGTGAGTAGACTCATCACTAGACGAAGATGATTGTACAAGACGACGACTAGTAGGACGTCGTGAGGACGTTCCTTGGGTTGGACGTGATGGATTGGGGGCAGTAGGTGCACCGGTTCGAGAAGAAGGACGATTTGAAGGACGACGAGACGACATATTCAAACAAGGAATGGAAGGAATCAACAAAGATTAGGGAAGATTTTTACCTTAAAGGAGTGGAGAGCACGAAGGAGAGTCCCTGGAGAGTGGAGTTGACAAGAGGAGAGGAGTTGCTTTGAGTTTGAGGTAAGTGGTTTATGAAATTTTAGGTTATAAAACCCTGGCCGATCGACATTAGCGCGCTAATGGACAGAATTAGCGTGCTAATTCCTCTCTGGAATTTTTCGGTCGCAGGGCTATTAGCGCGCTAATTTTCGCTATTAGCGCGCTAATTCCTCTCTGGAATTTTTGACTCAAAATTTTGAACTTTTGCAATTTAGCTCCGATTCTTCTCAAACTTCATGGACACTTCATTAACATCATATAAAAAGGTTTTGAGTATCTAGAACATATGTAGAAGGTCCAATTTTCGAGACATGCCTAACTCATGCCGAATTTGAAAAACTTGTTTTCTAGGCAAAGGCTTAGTGAGTATATCGGCTAGTTGATCCTATATGGGCACATGGATACGTTTTAACATTTCCCCTTTTTGGATGTGATCACACAAAGAATGGTGTCTAATCTATTGTGCCACAATCATGCATCACAATTACTTTGTGCATTCAAACATGAAACATTTTGCATATTTATCTCATCAACGTTAATGGCATAAACGTTTTTATCTATATATGCAAATAAACAAGGTTTCATGCTTCTCATTTCTAACAATGCATTTTGATGATTCAAACATAGCATGAAATCGTTTGTCACACAATTGACTAACACTTAGCAAATTAAGTTTCAAACCATCAACAAGATAAACGTTAGAAATAGAAAATAAATTGTTACCGACAGTTCTGAGACCAATAATTCTTCCTTTGTTGTTGTCTCCAACTGTAACCTTTTCACCATCATGCCGCTTTAGTTAAATAACTTGATGCGCATCTTCGTTCATGTGACTTGAGCACCCACTTTCCAAGTACCATGGGGTGCTTCTCCTCGCATCCTATACTATGGGAAACACACTAGTTTTTGGTACCCAAACACCTTTGGGTCCGAGAGTGTTAGTGTCATAAACATTTTTAGCTACCCAAGCTAGTTTACCCATTTTTACCTTTTGTAATGAACATTTCCCAACCATGTGAGTTTTGTTGCATTTATAGCATCTATGATCAACATTTAGCAATTTCTTATAGCTTAACAAATTTGCTCCGTAACCTATGCCTCTTTTATTAAGTGCACGTCGTTGTGCTCCTAACATCATATCAAACATTTGTTTACCATTTGTAAACTTGTACACCGTGCTAGTCAAGTCCTCTACTTCCTTGACTAAAGCATCTCTTTCTTTTATGACTTCATTTAAGTCATTTTGGAGATCATCAATAATCTCATTTTGTGACTCTATTTCACTAATTGCTATGGTCAAACTCTTTTTGAGTTGTTTAGTGTTTTTGACCTCCTTTTTCAATTCTTTTCTAAGCTCATCAATATTTGGAAAATCATTAACATTATCAAAATTGAAAGCATTAGAGTTTACCTCGCCTTGAGCTGTGAGACAAAATATTGCCTTTTCACTTTCTGATTCGGAGTCCGAGCTTGATGATGATGAGTCATCCCAAGTTGCTTTGAAGCTCTTCTTTCCTTTGTCAAATACCTTCTTGGTTTTGCACTCCGTCTTGACATGACCCGGTTTGCCGCAACCGTAGTAGCATATTATTTCGTTTCCTTCCTTGCTTCCATTTCGCACTTCTTTTTGTACTTATCTCGTTTGTACACGGCCTTATTCAGCTTTCTTGAGATCATAGCTACTTCCTTCTCAAGATCATTTTCATCACATGATTCTTCATTGATGACTTCAACCGATGCACTAGAGCTGTTTGCCTTCAACGCGATTTCTTTTCTTGAACTTTTAGCACCTCCATTTAGTGCTTCCAATCTTGCTCGATCTTTTAGTTCAAATTCATGAACTGTTAGCTCTCCGCATAATGCATCGAAAGTATAATCTCCAAGATTTTGAGCTGATTGGATAGCGTATTTCTTGGCATCCCATTCCTTAGGCAAGCCTCTAAGGAATTTATATCTTGAAGTTTCTTGATCATAATTCTTGCCTAGATTCTTGATCTCATTTAGTAGCTTTGTGAATCTAGTGATGGCTGTAGCTATGTCTTCATCAGCCCCAACTCGGAAAGTTTCATAATGTTCCTCAAGTATTCTCAACTTGGTCTTCTTTACTTGCATGGTACCTTCATAATGTACCTCAAGCTTTTCCCATACTTCCTTGCCGTTTGACACGCACTTACTCGTTAAATTCATTTTCACTTAATGCAATGAGAATAAGTGATTCATAGCTTGATCATTAGAAAGCTCAAGCTTTATCTCCTCCGTGGTGTACTCTTTCAATGGCTTATCCGGTGGAGCATAGCCATTTTCAATTGCGTCCACATGAAATCTATTTTGTGCTCGTATGTAAAATTTCATTCTTACTTTCCAATGAGCATAATTGGTTCCATCAAAATATGGAGGCCTACTCGAAGTGGTGCCTTCCCGAAGGCGATTTGGATCTAAAGTTTGCATCCTTGCACAAAAACACTCAAAGATACGTTAGTAACACTTTGAGCAATAACCCGCTCTGATACCAATTGAAGGTCACCCAAGAGGGGGGGGGGTGAATTGGGTTACCGAGTAGTTTTTGCCCTTTTAAAATTCTTTAAGCAATTTACAACTATGATGTATATATAAGCTATGCAAGTAAAAGAAATCTTTGGAAAGATAAAGTGACACAAGATTTATAGTGGTTCGATCCAACGATCTACATCCACTACCTAACCTCCTCAGTTAGGATTTCAACCCACTTATATTACCAATAAGTGTTACAACCTAAGCATCACCTAGGATTTTCCCACCTAGCCGCAACTAGGATTTTCCCCACCTAGCCTCAACTAGGATTTTTCCCACCTAGCCGCAACTAGGATTTTCCCACCTAGCCTCAACTAGGATTTTTACCCACCTAGCCGCAACTAGGATTTTTCCCACCTAGCCTCAACTAGGATTTTTCCCTTTCGACTTAGATTCCACTAAGTCTTACAATCATTCATATACAATATGTTTGCTGGAAAAATTAATGGTATACACTTTACAACATAAAGTGGTATTCAAATTCAAACACAAGCAAGCCACCTAGAGCCTAACAACTCCTATGCATGCAAGTGTAAGTATGAATGGAATATGCAAATATGTCACTGATGTTAATGCAAATTCCAAATTCGAAATCGTTTCAAAAACTTAATATGTTTGTGTAAAACCGATTTCAAGTGTAAGAACAAAAGTCTAACAAGGATCAAGTTTAAGTGCAACACTTTTGTTCAAAACAATCTTAGGGTTTGATAAGATATATTTCAGTGCAACAACCCCAGAGAAGATGTTCAAATATAAACCAAAGTGATTTTCAAATCAAACACACAAGATGATGTAAATTAAGCACAAGTAAGATCCAAGATCTAGAGATTTCTTACAACCAAGAGAATGACAAAAGAGATCAGTTCTGGAGTGATTTGTGAACTCCTTTGAGTGCCTCAAATGTGCTGGATTAGTGAGCTAAAGATCAGCAACTAAGATCTCCCTTTGCTTCTTCACAAAAATCAGATTTCTACTTTGTAGATCTATGGATTTTGAGTGTGTTTTCTCTTGTAGTAGTTAACACCATGTTCTTGGTGGTTTTATAGTGCTAGGTATTCCATATGACCGTTTTGTGACCGTTCTAGGGATCCAAGGGTCCAAAATGGATCAAAAATTCAAATTAAAGTTGGTCAGAAAAAGCGGCGTGATCGCACTTAGCGCGCTAATACTGTGCGTTAGCGCGCTAACACTGTCTTAGCGCGCTAATGACATTATTAGCGCGCTAACCTCAGGGACTTCAGAATAATTATTCTGTCCCTTTGTGTTAGCGACCCTTAAACTTGTCCGGGACCTAACCAACCCTTATATAACATGTTATACATGTTTATTATGAGTCATTAAGCTTACTTGGGTGGTCCGGATAATTTTACAAACCCCGAAAACGGAAATTCATGATTTCATAATGTATTAGGGGCTTTTCTGCAATTTTGCAGTTTTCTTTTTGAATACCTTTCAAAAACGAGTTTTTCTTTTTCGAAAACATTTATAATGAACTCTAATATGCAAATGACCATTCACACAAAGTTTTCACATTGTTTAAACTCATAGACCTAGTTATGTGTTTAAATTCCATTTTGAAACTTTGAAGTAAACTTGTAATTTTGAAAAATGATTTCGAAAACTTGATGTATGCATGAACTAATGCATTTGGCTTGCGTGAAAGAATTTGTATACCTTACATTGATATTACAAATTACGGTTTGGACTTTTCTTCTTCATTTCTTCATTTATGCCGAGTCTTGAACTTGTATTTCTTGAATACTCTTGAAGTGTTGTATCGCATCACTTATTCCAACAATCTCTCCATATTTCTTGAGTACTCCTGATGTGTTGCATTGCATCCTTTAACACAAACTGAAATACTTGATTAGTACATTTTCACCTTGTTTGTTTCCATCAAAATCTCGGTCGGAATGTGAATGACTAACCACTTAGTCCAACATATCTGAGATAACACAAATGGGATCAGGACAGAATTGATCATAGTCCTTTCAACTTCGGGTCGTAAAAGTACACCTCCGTCGAAGAGGAGTGCAGGTAAGGGTCAAAGATCTTAGGGACAAGCCTCGAGTTAGTGATGGACAACTAGTTAGAAATCTTTTGAAGGTAGTAAACCTATAGTTACATGTTTTGGGTATAGAAAGAAAGTGTAACGGCCCGAAAATTTGACTTGTGCCACGTGTCAGATCAAGGTCGTACGTGGGACCCACTCGTCGAATACGTATGTCCGAATCTCGGGTGGAGATGCCAAGAATGTTCGATTTGAGATTTAATGTTAATTGTTGAGAAACGTATATGCGGGGAATGCGGTGAGTCGAAACACGAACGGGGATGCGCCTCGAGTCGCGTGTCAACGTGGACCGAAGTAGCGATGTAATGTGACTATAGTAATATTAATGTTGTCACATAAAAAAAAAGAAAATAAAAAATTAAAATGCATATATATATACATATATATGTATATGTGTGTATATATATATATATGAATATATATATATATAAATAAAAGAAATATATATATAAAGTACATTGGATGCGCCTCAGGATGCGTGTTGCGTTAGTGTCGAGAATGTGAAATGAGGTGGTAGTGATGTGAATATTCAAGGTGCCTCGAGATGCGCACCGCACAACTTTTTAGAAAAATATTGAATAAATATGTATTTAATGTGCTTCGAGTTATGCTCCGCGCGAATCTCGAGGACACATTTGATTTGAAAAGTAAAAAGAGAGAATCGGATAAGAGAGAAAGAAAAAAAAAGGAGAGAGAAAGAAATGAGAGAGAGAGAAGAGGTGAGAGAGAGAGAACCAGAGATGACAAAGAAGAAGGAGGTGCGAACCAGCGGCGACACGCGGACGGTCCAGCGGCGACAACCCGCAGTAGCGGCGGCACGCGGACGGTCGGTCCAGCGCGATTAGCAGGGGTGGCGCGATGGCACACGGACGACGGAAGGAAGGCAGCAGCGCGATGGCGATTGCGAGGAGATGCATCTGCGGCGAGATTTCGACGGCGCGAGCATCGCGGACGACGGCAGGCGCGCCTCCGGCGATAAGCGGCGGTGCGCGCGACAGCGATTATGACCGACAGCGACGGTGGCAGGTTGGCGGACAGCGGCACGGCAGCGAGCCGGTGGCGGGACGGCGCAACTCCGGCAGTGACGCCGACAGCGACGACAATGGCGCGACGGTGGTGCCGATAGCGACGATGGTGCAGCTTCGACGTCGGCGCGGTGAACGACGCGATGGCGTTGTCAGACCGATCGATCCTCGACGAGGGGCACGATTCGACGAGATTCGACGAAGTGCAACCACGAATTGATTTTAAAGGCCATGGTGAGTTTTATGTTGAGAAAGTTGGTTGTGATTGAATGACCTAGGAAATTAGTCCTAAATGGTATAAATGGACACCAGGGACGTAGGAGTCGAGTGTCGGGTGCGCATATCGAGGCGTGAGCGGACGTCTTTATGACGAATTACGGATTTCGAGGTAAGTAAACCAGTTAAAAAATGTACAGTAGTTAATTCAACTTGCATTTTTGTTTGATTTTGAACCATGTCCCTTTCTTGGAATTCCCACTCAGTTACTAGTGTCCGACGGCCAAGTGAGTCGTACTCGTGTCTCTGATTGGAGTGGTTGCCGGCTTGCAACCGGGGCCATGACCTCGAGTCACAGTATTTGGTCGGAATGAGATGTGTTTTATCCGGGGCGCCGTTGATATCCCTCATTCGCGACATTTTAGGTATGGCGATGCCGCATCCGATGACCGAGTCTGTTTGGCGTTGTCGCGACTCTGCGACCCCGACCCTGTGGCACCCGCATTCTGTGGTCTTAGACTACTTGGGCACCTCTTTATATTGTTTCCTTTAACACTCATTCTCGTTGTACTTTCATTGTTTCACAGTCTCATTATCATGCATTACGTACAGTTTTCTTTTTATCTGCATGACTTTTAGACTGTTTGTTTTTATCTTGAATTACTGTTTAGATTCTACTGGATTTTACTAACCTGGGCTCGTCAATTTCGTGTTTGACTGAGTGCAGAGCCGCAGATGAGTAGCATAGGGAAAGCTTCATAGCTAGGTGAATATTTTTTGTATATCTTGTATTTACTCTCAGGTTGCCTAACTCGTTGTAAATTACAGTTGAGTTATTTATTTGTAGTAATTGATTCCGCTAAATTATAAAACTTGAAATATATTAATAACTCAACTTAAAATTGTGAAATTGCGTATAATGATGGATTGGAAGGCTGACTAGGTCCGCGTTGACCTTGCGAGACGGGCTCGGGGGTCCACGTGGGCTTAGGCCGGGCAGGGCCCAGTTTGTGGGAAACTGGGGCCGTCACAGTTGGTATCAAAGCTTTAGGTTCAGGCGAACCTAGGGAAACGTTTAATGGCTTAAGACATTGTGATACCAACGTCACAGTTGGTATCAGAGCCTAAATTTTTACATTTAGCTATTAATTAACCCACAACCAGCATAAAACATAAAACCAAAAGTTAGGAACCCCGAACTTAGAGTGGAACCCTATGATCCTGACTGAAGTCTTCGTTGGGAAGTGAGGAGAGTTGGAGAAATTAAAATTTGAACTATATGAGATATTTGATGTGTTGTATTATATTACTATCGATAGATATACGATATTCACTCTTCTGTATCGCGTGAGACGCGATGAGTAAAATTGAAAAAGATTGACGATAAATTTATCGGATTTAAAGAAATCGATAATAAATAAGAGTGATGGTAATGATTAATTGGATATAAATTATAAGTTTATATATATTTTTGATAGGAACGAGACTTTATTATTATAGCTCAATATTTACAAAGAATTGTACTTACAAAGGTTTATAAAAATGAGCTTTTGGTATTCTTTAGAGGAAGGCTCATTCGGAGAAGTTCGGTAAGGGCAGTCGAACCACTTTGTTCTGTTTCAAATGGAATCAGTTAGTGATTGATGGTTCATTCGCCTACTTGATTTCATTTTTGGTTAATCAACAGCTCATGCCAGTTGTTTACAAGATTGTGGAAAATGGAAAAAAAAAAGAATGGCAACAATATGTAAAACTAGAATTTAGTTAGTTCAATTGATAAATTGAGATAAAAGTCATTGTTGGTTTGGTGAAACCAATGGAAAATGAAACAATTCATTTTGAGTAAAATGAGATAATTAGGAATTTTAAGGTTTTCAATTCGAAACTTTGGTATTACAAAGGGTATGGTTTCCAATTGAAACTTAAAATGCCATTTAGGACTCGAACAAACTTGTGAATCGGTTTTCAAGCCATTTAAAGTTATTCATTTCAAGTTGTTTAGTTATTACTGAAATTGAGGATTTCCTATAGTATAGAGACTTGAAATGGAAGTTTAAGTCTCTAAATGATTTGAAATTGGTAATATGGAGACAATTGAATAACTTGGAGTCTAATTTGGACTTAAAATCAATGTTTTGGAACTTAGAGAGCTTTTGGAGTTTTAAAATGCTAGAACACTGATTAGATCTGTGGAAATGAAAAAGTAAGTTTTGAAATAACTTTCTTATTGTATTTAAAAGTTTTTAGGATTTGGTTGTGTAGTTTAACATTTTTAAGAACTCGAGAAATTTGAGGGTCTTAGTTGGAATGTAAATGCCAAAGTGGATTTGTAAAGTATGCGAAATTGATTTTGAATATTGAATTGGAGTTCAAATATTAAGAGTTGAATTGTATTGACTTAATAGAAAAAAAAATGTTTTTGATGTGCCTCGAGTTCCACTTCGCACGAATCTCGAGGACACAAAGTTACTTAATCAAAAAATAAAAAATTTGGTGAAGTGACATGATAAAAAAAGAGGGACGAAGATTTGTGAGACAAGCAGACTCTAAGGGAGCAGAGTGTTGAGATAACTTGAGAGCTAACGATTACATCATGTACGGACTCTTTAACTTTGACGAAAGCTTTGGAGTAGTAGTGTTGAATCAGAAGCCCAAGTAACTCCACTTTAGTGACACTATACATTTATAGTCTCAGGGTTGGTGAAGTCGACCACCACCTTTAGGGACTTATAAATGAATTAAGTGTTACGAGCTGAGGTAGAGTCCGCGGATCATTCTAACATTTAGTGAGCACCTAAGTATAATTCGACGAGATTGTATATCTCAAGAATCCTCACATGCTAAAATTCGTTCAGATGCGTTAGTAAGCGTACTTAAGGGAATTCTCGTGCGAGCGGTGCATGTAGAAAAGAACGAGCACCTTTGAATAGAGTGAAAAAAGTAATGGGACTTTGCAAAGTTGTTAAGACTAACAATTCACCTATAAAAAAAGGTGCATTTAAAGTTGCTAAGAAAAGAGTAGCACTTGATTCTATATGGTATATTTGTGGTGTGGTGATATAATATATACGATAGCAGTAAATATACGCCGATTCGAGGAATCGTAGCCATAGAAAATGCGATGACGTTTCAGATCGGTTCTATGAATGATCGTGGGGCTGCAAGTTCGCAGTTTGTGAGTGCTGAAGAGCTGCCTACTCTGTCAAAAAGGATTGTATCGCGCGACGAACAACTGCAGGAGATCCTTCAACTGTTAAGGGCATAGGCTACACTGTTGTTGTCTATGTCGGCAACTAATTATTCAAGCCGTGCGTGTCACGACCCACCTGAAACATCTCTAGTTTAGGCAGGGCCTAAAGTGGTCGAGGAGGCACAGGTTCAGGTTGATCTCGTACTTCGTACATCTGATACACTACCTAAAGATACGCTGAGCAAGCCGACTGATACGGGTGTTAGGGCTACAGCTGAGGCGAGGCAGACTCGCAAGTTTTAGAGGTATTATTCAGAGAAGTGCAACGGGGTACTAACCTTGAGGTGGCAGATATATAGCCACGTGAAGATACATGATGTACTAGCCATACCAGCCCAAATGCAGCCGAATATATCATCAACTCCACTGGTCGGTGAGGTCGATGTCTGGTGGCATACTACGGAGGTGTCGATGGGGAACGCTCCATAACCTGAAGAAGATTGACTTTCAAACCATTTGATAGAGGACTGGGGAGTCAGTTGCAGTACATGGATCGGTATATACGCGTGATGAAGTATGCTTGGGGTGCGGTAGACACAGACACTGACCAAGCTTACTACGTCATACACGGTTTCCTAGAATTTATTGGTTATGTTGGGTGACGACGGCTCCGAGCAAAGTACATGAGGCTTAAGCGAGGGCTATGGCTGGCGAGAGCTTTGGGAGCACACGCGTCGGAGTACCGGTCGCATTCTCGGCATCGTCACATTCAATGTGAGGGTCTGGAGACGATCAGAGGAAAACGAGGGTTAGACGGTTATGGCAAAGAGATCACCTCAAAGCGTATTGAGTTTCCACCGTATGCGGCGTATATGGCGTCAGTGTTAGATGATCCAGCGTAGGGTTACGCTAGTGCACTACAGTAGCCAGCACTGTCAGATCCTCAGCATCAATACCATCAAAGGGCCGATGGCAGAGGCAGTGGTCAATGACATAATCAAAGTTCCAGTCAAGTGCAGGGATGGAAACAGAGGTCTAGTCAGGCTTGAGCACAGAGACGGTGACAGGGACAACATGCTTCATTTGAATTGAGATTTCAACGTACTTGTGTAGGAGTGTGGACAGCCAGGTCACTTCACCAGTACGTGTTCATAACAGCGGACAGGCACAGCAGAGCTAGGAGCAGATTCATGCTATTGTCGCGCAAGGTTCGACTACTACCCATCGTAATTGGATAGAGAGTATGAGTTGGGTTGGGACCCGCTCGATCAGAGAGACGGATAGACAGGCAGAGAGCTTGATTTACATTCTCGCGGACATACTGCAGATATAAATATGTAATTGACGGTGGATCATGGGACTTATATTTCGTTGTATTCCAATATATGTTGCGAGGATGTTGCCTTGGCATATATTGATGGGAGGAGACAAACAGTGTGTTCATTGCTTGGAGGTCACGGAGGAGCCCAGCTCGTCACGGAGGAGCCCAGCTCGTCGCGGAGGAGCCCAACTTGTCGCGGAGGAGCCCAGCTTGTCGCGGAGGAGGTCTTCGCCATAACACACCTATCGAAGAGTAAGATTTCGGGGGTATGGGGGGGCGAGTACGGACTTGTGCCACGGCGGATCAAGGTAAGGCTTTAGTATGTCTTCGAGTCATGGAGATGCGAGAATGTTCAAGTACGATTTAATGTTAATCGTTGAGAAATGCATATCTTTGGGAATGCGGTGAGTCGAAATTGGACCGAGTACGAAATTCTAATCACATGAAAAATAGGGAAGATATTGTAACGGCCCGAAAATTTGACTTGTGCCACGTGCGGATCAAGGTCGTACGTGGGATAGCCATCTTTCAACACGAAAAAAATATTCTAATCATTCAAGAATGTGAACCACTCTCAACCAAATGTTACGATTGTAGAGTTGTTAAATGTATGGATAAAGATAAAGGGGATTCAAGAAGAACCAAATCTCAACCAAATGTTACGATTGTGAGTTGTTAAATGTATGGATAAAGTGGGGTGAGGACCGAGGAGTGTGTAGAGATTAATTAAAAAAGTAGAAGGAAAAATGAGATGAGTTTATGATTTAATTTGGGGTTAGGTATAGAAAGTGAAAATTAAGTCGAATACGTATGTCGAGTGAATTAAAGTCTACTTTTACATTTAACTTTTCCAATAATATAAATTATAATAAATATGAACTTGCCATACATATTGGAGAATCAAAAATAAAAAACTTTAAGAGAATGTTCAATTTGAGATTTAATGTTAATAACAAACTTGTTATCTATAAATTGTGAGAAATGCATATACGATTATTTGCACCGGGAATGCGGTGAGACATTGAAACATAGTGAACCATAAGCAATGGGGATACACACATGGTATACAATAATCTCTTCTATCTAACAGGTTTTCGAGATGCTCAACTTATTGTTTGGTGTAAATCGGTCTCTTGGGCTTCAACTATTTATTCTTGGTTTGTATTTATTCTTATGGAGTTCCACTTATTCTTTTTTTTTTTCTTTTTATTGTTGTGGTTTCTTTGGTCAAAAAGACATAATGACTCAGATCCAAAGTAATTCTACGTTCTATTAATTTTGCCGTTGGTTGTAAAACAATGGACATAAACATATCTTCGCAATTGGACCAAAAACACGCTTTTTCATTATTTTATTTTTCAAGCACTCCAACTTTGATTTAAAAACACGAGCAACAAGATCAGGTCTATTTTGTTCATCATCATTAAATCGAAGCTCTTGTTGTATTTCTGGCCAATAAGGATTGCAAGTGACAGTGAGGAATATGTCAGGTTTGCCAAAACGTTGAACCAATGTCATAGCATCAATGTACCTTTTACGCATGTCTCTTGGCCCACCTATAAAAGATGTTGAAAGAACAATCCTACGTCCAATATTTGAATCAATGCTTTCACCCATATCAATAGAATCCATAATCCCTTGGTACAATTCTGAACGTATCTCATCTTGTCTATGACGAATAAAATCTAATCTAGATGTCTCTAACTTGACATACATGTCAACGACGTATTGTTGCAAAAGTCTTCCAGAATGTAATAGAATAGAATTCCTTACATCCCTAATCTGAAGTTTATAACAATAATACTCGCGGCAAGATACACAATTCCTCTTCTGTCTACAATATACTGTGAAAATAGAACAAAATATTTAAGTTCAATATAAAAATAACAAATATAAAAAAGTAAATTATTTAACAAAGGTAGGAAATGAAAACATTTACCTTCATTTTCATTATCAAGTAACTCTTCAGTAGAGTTGACTAAATGAGGATCAAGAATGGCCTCTGTGTTGTAATTTCCATGTGATTCAGGTGGTAAATCTTCTCTCGAATTCCATAGTGACGTACTTCCTTAGGAGTGATTATACACAAGGATATCCCTTTTAGTTGGTGAGCACATGTATTATCATCTATCCAAATAGGAGCAACTTGAGAAGTAGTGGGCATATTAAATACTCGATCAAGACTAACACTTGAAACTAATTGAACAATATGATCTTCTAAATTTTCCTTATTTTGTAAAGTGCGAAAAAAAAATGCACTCTAAATGTATATACACCCATATTACTTTTGGCATACTCTCTCTCGCACTTTACACCAAAAGAAGTAAAACCAAAATTTGTGTTATAAGTACTGAGATGTACATCAAAAACTCACATGTCTCTTCATTGTTTGAAGTGAATAGGTCGAACATTTCTTCAGGAACAACATTAGGAACGAGGGTTACTTGACCGTTTGAACAACATAAACTATTAGATTCATGAAAAAACTTCTTCGCACTGCAATTTCGACAAGAGTTTACTAATTGTAACACATCTGCTGAACTTACAACGTGCTCAAAAACCATAGCGATATAACGTGGTTTTGCATTCCGAGGACCTATAAATAAAAAATAAAAAAGAAAGGTAACGTAATTTCTAAATTATTAATTAAATTTATTCATTTTGGTTTATGCATTTACTATACTCAATATTTCATAGAATATTTTGCGAAGTTTCTCGAGCCCGCTTCATTTAGTAATATTAATGTCTAATGCAAGGTAAAATGGTTATACTTAATGAATTTTTATATGAGATTGTTAAACTACAATCCAATGAAACAAACATTAGAGTACTAATAAAAAAAATAATAATGTTAATTTAATATTCAAAAGGAGATGGAAAGTAAGCAATGAAATTCTTGTGTCTTTTAAACACAAACATATAACTAATTTAGATTACAACTCTAACATAATGCTCATTATCTACAATTCATCTAAGGCCACAATTGGATCCAAAATAATAATCACACGGGGGTTCATTTTATCCAATTATTCAAACATTTATATATTTCAAATGTGAACCAAATCTATTAATCAGAAACTTGTTAATCGCAAATATCAATCTCGAACTTGTTAATCACAAATCCAACATTAATAACATGGAGATTAACTACAAATCCAAGTCAATGCACAAAATCAAAATTATAACCGGAGAAATTGAGATTCTAACATCAAAACAACAACAACCTAACATCGAGATTAACAACATGGTCAGCATTAGGAGGGATTTTTGGAAGGATGAAAAATAGAAAATTAAAAATTAAATTAACCAATATATATATATATATATATATATATATATATATATTCAATATATCGATCATATCGCATTATATGTGGTTATCAGCAATCGAGAGCCTACACTGGATTTATATATATCGCCGCTCGCGTAGCTATTGCATCGAATATATATATTTGGTGGTTATATATCGGTTGTTGAGAGAGAGAAGTATTGATTGAGAAAAAATTATGAAAGAGGGACAAAAAAGTAAATTTGATTACGACTCAAAAATTTGTGATTCGTGCTTTTATATATATGATAGATATGAATATGTGTGTATATATATATATATATGAATATATATATATATAAAGTACATTGGATGCGCTTCGGGATGCGTGTGGCATTAGTGTCGAGAATGTGAAATGAGGTGGTAGTGATGTGAATATTCAAGATGCCTCGAGATGCGCACCGCACAACTTTTTAGAAAAATATTGAATAAATATGTATTTAATGTGCTTCGAGTTCCGCTCAGCGTGAATCTCGAGGACACATTTGATTTGAAAAGTAAAAAAGAGAGAATCGGATAAGAGAGAAAGAAAAAAAAAGGAGAGAGAGAAAAAAGAGAGAGAGAGAGAGAGAGAGAGAGAGAGAGAGAGAACCAAATATGACGAAGAAGTGGGAGGTGCGAACCAGCGGCAGACGCGGACGGTCCACTGCGACAACCGCAGCAGCAGCAGCGAGCAGTGACGCGGACGGCCCAATGCGCGGTTCCGAGGTAAGCGCAGATGTACACGGCACGCGCCGTGTATGGACGGCAGTGCAGCAGTGTGATGGCAGCGGCGAAGAGATGCATCGGCGGCGAGATGTCGACGGCGCGAGCACCGGCGGACGACGGCAGACGCCTCCAGCGATGGCGGCGGCGCGCGCGACAGCGGTGATGAGCGACAGCGACGGTGGCAGATGGCGGACAACGGCACTGCAGCGAATCGACGACGGGACGGCGCAACTCCGACAGTGACGCCGGCAGAGATGATGGTGCGGCTTCGACGCCGGCGCGGTGAACGACGCGATGACGTTGTCGAACCGATCGATCCTCGACGAGGGGCGCGATTCGACGAGATTCGACGACGTGCAACCACGAATTGATTTTAAAGGCCATGGTGAGTTTTATGTTGAGAAAGTTGGTTGTGATTGAATGACCTAGGAAATTAGTCCTAAATGGTATAAATGGACACCAGGGACGTATGAGTCGGGTGTCGGGTGCGCATATCGAGGCATGAGCAGACGTCTTGATGACGAATTACGGATTTCGAGGTAAGTAAACCAGTTAGAAAATGTACAATAGTTAATTCAACTTGCATTTTTGTTTGATGTTGAACCATGTCCCTTTCTTGGAATTCTCACTCAGTTATGAGTGTCCGACGGCCAAGTGAGTCGTACTCGTGTCTCTGATTGGAGTGGTTGCCGGCTCGCAACCGGGGCCATGACCTCGAGTCACAGTATTTGGTCGGAATGTGATGTGTTTTATCCAGGGCGCCGTTGATATCCCTCATTCGCGACATTTTAGGTACGGCGATGCCGCATCCGATGACCGAGTCTGCTTGGCGTTGTCGCGACTCTGCGACCCCGACCCTGTGGCACCCGCATTCGGTGGTCTTAGACTACTTGGGCACCTCTCTATATTGTTTCCTTTGACACTCATTCTCGTTGTACTTTCATTGTTTCACAGTCTCATTATCATGCATTACGTACAGTTTTCTTTTTATCTGCATAACTTTTAGTCTGTTTGTTTTTATCTCGAATTATTGTTTAGACTCTACTGGATTTTACTTACCTGGGCTCGTTAATCTCGTGTTTGAGTGAGTGCAGAGCCGAGGACGAGTAGCAGAGGGAAAGCTCCATAGCTAGGTGAATATTTTTTGTATATCTTGTATTTACTCTCCTCCTATGTTGATATTTTTACTGGGTTCCACAATTAGGTTGTCTAACTCGTTTTAAATTACAGTTGAGTTATTTATTTGTAGTAATTGCTTCCGCTAAATTATAAAACTTGAAATATATTAATAACTCAACTTAAAATTGTGAAATTGCGTATAATGATGGATTGGAAGGCTGACTAGGTCCGCGTTGACCTTGCGAGACGGGCTCGGGGGTCCACGTGGGCTTAGGCCGGGCGGGGCCCAGTTTGTGGGAAACTAGGGCCGTCAAAGAAAGGATGTTACAAGATTATCTCTTTACAAGTCTTAGGAGTGCCCTCTTATGTGTCACGGCCTCAACAACATATCAAGGAACATGTTCAAGTGGTGACTGAATGATATTCAAATGTAAATTGTGATCTTATCAAAGGAAGAAATAGAAACTCTTCCTAGACCTAACTAGAGGAAATTCTTGTTGTTTACGAATACTTTGATGTGTTTCCTAATGATTTACCTTGAATTCCACTCCCGAGAGATATTGATTTTGTGTTACTTTAGAATTCTTTGAGGTTGATAAAGTTTTATAATTAATGATTACGATATCTTAATTTTATTTATTGTTGATGAGATTATGCATGCTAGATTATCATAGGATTAAGGTAATCTAGATCGATCATATATCCTAATTAGGTGAGGTATATCTGTTGTAGTGACCGACCCACTTCCTGTCACCTCGTTTTCCTTATGTTGATGGCAGGAACGTGCAACACGAATACATACTAACTAGATGGTAACTCCGAGGTCTCCATAAGTTCAACAATCTAGCAACATTAAATTTCGTGAAAACACTTACTCTAAACAATAACTAAGCGTTGCTATTCGACCTATATCTCAAAGACTCCTAGGATTTCTTGAAAGTGAACAATCAATTATCATAGTTACTACTAGTGCGGTTTCCTTTATTGTACGGCGGTAAAATTATTAGATATCATTCTTAACAAAACCAATGCGTACATGACCTTATACAATGGTAAAGTAAAAATTTAGACCCTAATATAAGTGATGGATTTCATAAAACAGTGAAATTGATATTACAAGTTTAATAGAATATAAGAAAATTAAAATAAGAATCTTATAAATCAAAACTTTTAGTAGTCTCCTTGACCTAGACAAAAGCTTAGCTGGCAATGACCATTAAAATTACCATTAAAAATGATAATGAAAATTGGAAAGAAAAGAGAGAAGAATCGATCCACGAGATAAGGGAGGAAAGAATTGATTTTCTAGAGATGAGAGGAAATGATCGATCTCTTTTGGGTTTTTTCTGACTCCTATTTATAGTAAACACTTGATATAACTAAATGTCAACCAAAAATCAACCTAATCACCAAATTCGAGCCAAAAAGTCTTTTCATCGACTCCGACCCCTAATGTGTAAATGTGAAGGTGCTTGGAACCGCTGGTTTTTCCGCTCACTGAAATTTGTAATTTCGCTCCAGTGCTTTTATGTATAACTGCAAGAGCACTAGGAATCGTTGGGCTTATTCCGTCTTGGCACCTTTGGTACTTGACTCAACAACGTTGGGGATCGCTAAAGAGGCGTTGATAGTCTGTGCTCTTTGAAATTCTTTAATTTGGGCCAGAGATGTCTAGCGCCTTGGGTTTGAATTGAAATCACTGGACATCTATAGGCAATTTTACAACTTCATTTGACTCTGTTTTGTCCTTTTTGCTCATTTTCTCTAAATTGCCTCTTTAGACTCCCGGAATACATAAAGAATGATAAGTCCAAAAATTGGATATTTTTTTCACTTCAAACACATTAAATAGAAGCCCAAGTTAAGCACATTTACCGATTTAAACGAACCTTCGTACTCCACTCTTTGCCAAGTATCATTTGATTTTGAACACCGGAAAGAGTGGCTTAGCCAAATTCAATTCGACCATTAGTCTTGCATAATGTCCTCTTTTGGCCAGTTAGGAGTTGAAAAATATGTACTTTAATTCCCATTTATGTTTTGTCACTTAAAGTTTTTTATTTGTTATATGATAGTAATTTAAATTAATGAATTAATGTACATATTTTCGAAAATATAAAGGGACTAATTAAATTGCATGGGAGATGGATGAGGCATCGTTTATCAAAGGTGAAGTTGGGGACTAACTATTTTATTTTATTTTTTGAAAAGAAGGTTTGGCTTTTAAAAAAAAAAAAATGAAGTCAAGTATTGATTTCTTATAAACAAATCCGAGTTAAGGAAAATTTTGGAGGAATTCGCAATATTAATTATTTATCATATTTTATTAAGCTCGATTTTCACATGTAATTAAAAGATTAACTACAAACAACAAACATACCGTCAATTTATTATTTTCAAGAAGATAAAATTCACTTCTCTATCAGGATATTATAACCATTTACAGTATTGAAACAATTCTATTTTTGGTTGTAGCCGGCCTAATGCTTGACTTTAAGCCCTTCAATCATCGCCTAATCCTTGTAAGTCAGTAGCGTCTGGAGTGAATGAGATTTGCCACAACTTTTGTATTATTCATTCCGATAAGGTGGGTCGTTTTCAGAATTCTCTTCTGTTTTCTTTGTCATCTTTTTTTTGTGGATGAATTCCCAATCAAGTAAAGTGAGAGAAGCCTTTATTCTTTTTTCCTTTAAGGTTGTGAAGATGATTGTGCTTTGTGGGATTATTCTCATTTTTGCTCTATGTCAGAGAGAACCATTGATTTTGAATTTGGTGTGTATCTCGAGATATATCTTATGTTGTAATAAGTAGTAAGTGAGTTTTGTGTGTGTTGTGTGTTGTAATCCAACGGCTGAGATGTATTTACATCAACAGCTGAGATGTAAAGTTTGTTTTTAATATAAATAAAACTGTGCAAAGCATTCGACGAGTTTGTCGAAGCTTTGTTTCCTCCTTTGCTGTCCTGGTGTGTCTTCATCATTGAAGCTTTCCTTGAGCTTCAACACTCTATATATCTATTAAAAAAATTTTAATAGATTATATTTATTTAATAGGTAATTCTACAATGAAGCCTAAAATATATACCGATGATATAAGAACTACTCCTTCGGTCAAAAATATAAATCTTTCGAGCAAAGACTTCTTGATCAAAATTATAAGTCGTTTTCAGAATTTGAGAGTATATTTATTTATTTTTTTACCAATTATACCCTTATGCAATTCAAAGATTTATTATTATTCAATTCATTTAATGTCAATTGGCAAGATTGTCTTAATTCTTATGTTCTTACCTCATACAACTTATACTTGTGACCGAATGGAGTATATGTTTTCACCATTAGATATTAATCTAAAAGTGAATAATGTTGTACAATTATTGTAATTTGCAGTAAATGCACAATAAATGATATACATTTAAGCTCCGTTGTAGAATGACTCTTAATTAATTTTCAATCACTATAATATCCACTTATATTTCGTTGATTAGAACTAGGTACAAATTGTTTACTTAATTCTCCTTGAAATCACAAGTTTGAATCTCTTAATCAAGGCCCGCGCTGAGCATTGGCGGGCAGGCGGTCGTCCCAAGCCCTACATCAACCCAGGGCCCCTAGATGACATAGCTTGGGTTTGTTGGGTTATTGTAAGAGTAGCATTTTTGAACACATTTGTTGGGGTTCATTAAATATTTATTATTATATGCAAACCACACATCTTAATGCATATTGAGTGGATCCTAACCGGTCCATAGTGAATGTATGTAAGAGAATAGTTATTTATAGTAGTATTTTTTAGAACTCAATTTTTGTTTTTACTTCATTGAGAGTCGAATCACGACCTCTTAAAATCTTGTCCTTTGGTAAGTGATTTTTTTTTTTTGGTAAACGACAAGTGATGTCTTTACCATATCAACATAAATGCTTCAACATTTTTTAAAACTCAATTATCATGTACAAAAAGCACACCGTGATTCATGTATATTGAATGTCACACAATCATTTCTTTTATATTTTCTTTTTACTCTTTTAAATGCAGTTCTTTCTATAATCTCAAAATAAATAAAATTATGGTCTCAATAAATAAATAAAGAAATGAAGTTTAGATTTTGCCAAATATATTTAATAAAAATCAAAATCGAAACAATTTTTTTCTGAAAACAAAAAACAAATATGAGTAAAATAATAATTAACTAAATGTATTTTTTAAAACTTAACTATGAGTACAAAAAGCACACTTTTTAATTACATTAAATCGAGCGAAATTAAGTTTGAGTCGTTTAATCTATGTAGCAGATGTAACTAATTTAAGATTGCGGCTTTGTTGTTCTAACCATATGCTAAAAAAAAAAGATTATTTTAATGAAGTCTAATATAAATCTTAAAAAAAAAAAGTCAAAATATAAAGGCCCCAAATTTTTTTTTTCGTCCAAGGCCCCCAAAATGACAAACCTGGCCTTGCTCTTAATTAATTTTTCAAGGTATCTCTTGTAGATTTGGTATACCTCTTATGTAATAGTCCGAAATGATCCTATAGGCACCACAATATAAAAAGGGGCTTGCTAAGCACACACACATAATGTCCTTACACACACATCACACACTAATATTTCAATTCTTTGACCAAATTACCCTCACTTCACACACCACCTTCCTCACCCCCCTCACCCATTGCCCTCTACAACCGTCGTCACCACTGCCGCTGTTGCCATTTTTACCCAATTCTGGTGGCTAACCACCGTGTTCAGCCACGCTGGCCAAACATATGCTTGTAGCCGAACATTCAACACATCTTCGGCCTTCGCCACTAAGGCCAAACATGGTCATCATGTTAGACCAGAGTAGCCAAACATGACGACACCATAAACTTTGTTTTGTGAATCTGCGTTGGTGGTCGCATTTAGAGAGTATGTGATGGTGGTGGCGAGGGCAGCGGTGGGCTGGCGACGGTGGAAGGTGGCACTGGTGGCAGTTATGGGGGTTAAGGTTCTTCGAGAGGATGGCGGTGTGAATTATGTGAAGTGAAAAGGTGTGTGTGAGGAAGGGTAGTTTTGTCAAAACTTTTAGAGTGATGTGTGTAAGAGCATTGGGTGTGTGTGTGTTTAGCAAAGCCCCAATAAAAAAGATTAATAATCAGAATAATCCCGAACTGTAAGTTTTGTATCAAAATAATTCATAACTAATAATTGCGTCTAAGTAATCTTAAACTTTGTGTTTTGTGTCAATTTTAAACCTTTTTTTCTAATGGAAGGGGTTGTTTGCAAAATTTAAAAGTTACAACCAAAAAACAATTTATTTTGTGTTGGTCAAAACTTAAAATATTGAAGATAAAATCAAGCCGGTCCTTACCCACTTTGCCTTTTCTCGAGTAAGGTGAAGTTGTCATAGATGGAGTCCTTCAAAGTGAACCTGTTGAGGTGGAGGCAATAGTAGTAGTAGACCACCCCCACTAACGAGACCCGAATAGGCTGGGCTGGGCAGCTGGTAACCTAGCAAATGACCGAGTTTCGGAGGACTCGGGTGGTTCCTTGGAGGTTAGATGCTGGATCTCGGAGGATTGCAGTATGGCATGCGGTGATGCGCGTGTGCAGTTGGGAAATTGCATGCGACAGCGTGGTGGACGCGCGAGCACAGACTCACGCGCGTGCTTGGGCGAGCGCGCGTAGACGCATGGACGAGCGCGCATGGGCGCGCGCACATGGACGGGCGCAAGGCGTGATTTTCCTTGGCACGGCGCCTTGGCACGCCATGGCACATCTTGAGCGCGAGGCACGAACGGACTTAGGTACGCGCCTTGGCACGAGGCACGGGCGGACTTAGGTACGCGCCTTGGCGCGAGGCAGGAGACACGGGCGGACTTAGGTACGCGCCTTGGCACGCCTTGGCACGAGAGCGGGTAAACCTTGGCACGTCTTGGCACGAGCGCGGGCACGGGCAAGACTTGGCGGAGTAAGTATGCACGTGCTTGGCACACGAAAAGTATTGGCAAATCTTGACTTGGGTGTTGACCCAAGTCAAAGTACGCTTGGTCTCATTTTGGGATGTTTTCTATTGGAGCCGAGGAAACGGCTTAACATCTACTATAAGGAGAGGTGTGCTCTCTCCTTGGGTGGCATGGGCAGACTAGCAGGGACCCTCGAGCATGCCTTGGGCGCAATGCCAAAGCACGACCCATGGACGGACCATGGCGTCGGCCACTCCTCGAGCCGGTGGGACTCGGTCGGACCGAGCCCCGGCTAGCACGCAGAGGTGCCTAGGCGCGCAGCTAGGCACCACGAAGCAGCCCCTGTTCAGCAGAAAACATGAGCCACGTCCCTTGTGGCGTGGCTAGACCAAGTCAAGACGGTTCCAAGGCAGTTGGGTAACTACCTTGGTCATGGGCTGGAGCCATGACCAAGGCACGACCAAGAAGTCCCGAGTACCAGGGGCCTAGGCGAGCAGCTAGGCACCACGATCGTTCCTGTCCCGAATTCAAGGTAAACCGAAGGCTTGGGCGGACCAAGTCTTGGGCGGTTGCAGGTGGTTAGGTAACTACCTGGATCATGGGTGAAAGCATGATCAATCCACGTTCCAGTAGCTTCAGGCACGAAGAGCATGTGCCTCTTGACTAGGGGGTCAAGGCAGTTATGGCGCGAGGTGGCAGCAAGGGAGCAAGGCAGTTCGGTAACTGCCTTGACCACTAGGAGTGGTGTTTTACCCAGTCTAGACGGTTATGTAACTGATTGTAGGCTGGTCTATAAAGCCAAATGCTCTAGGTGAGCAAGAGAGAGAGGCAAAACAGGGCGAAAATGCATAGGAGTGCATGAGTAGATGTATGCCTTGAGTTCCACAATTGTATTCCCAATTGAGAGCTAATAAAACATTTCCTTGTTGCCCATTGCATTGTTGTTGCTAGTGCTTGTTGTGTGTTATTCTTCCGCATTGAGTATTGGTTGTGCTGAACTAGGGCGGTCCCTAGGCACCACAGGGTTGGGTGGAGAGTGAAAAATTCCTAGTGAAAAACCCCTCTTTCATTGGCCCCGTGACAATTGGTATCAGAGCCTACGTTTGGAGACGATGGCGACCCGAGCAGCGAGCGATCTAGGTGAGAGAGTTGCTCACCTAGAGCAGATGATGGCAACAATGGCGGTCTCGGCGGACACGGCAGGGTCTTCAAGGCTGGAACAACGCCTTGAAGGCTTGGAAATGTTGGTGGCGTCTTTGGTGGCTAGAGGAGAGTCACAAGAAGCCATGATAGCTATGTGGGAATCCAGATTTGAGGAACTGGTAGCAGAGGTGCATTATGTGGGAGAGCGCACTAGTGAAACTGCTACGAGCATGGCTTTGGAGTTGAGCCTGCTCAAGAGAGCCGTGGGCGGATCCTCGGAGGTTACCGTTGCGGCGAAGCCTAGAACAAAGGTACCGGAGCCAAAGAAGTTCTCAGGCAAGCGGAGCGCAAAGGAGCTTGAGAATTTCCTTTGGGATATGGAGCAATATTTCGCTACGGCTCGAACGGAGGAGAGCCAAAAGGTCATATTGACCTCCATGTACCTAGACGGCGATGCAAAACTTTGGTGGAGAACCAGAGTGGATGATGATTCGGCTGCGGGCAGACCGAAGATTGTGGAGTGGGAGGTGCTAAAACGGGAATTGAAGGATCAATTCCTACCCACGAATGCGGCAGCAGCGCGGGAGGCGTTGCGCCAATTGAAGCAGAAGGAACGGTCAGAGAATACGTGAAGGAATTCTCTTCCTTGCTGCTGGATATCAAAAACATGTCCGAGGAGGACAAGTTGTTCAATTTTACCGTTGGATTGCAAGGATGGGCGCAGTCGGAGTTGCGGAGGCAAGGCGTGAAGAACTTGTCGAGTGCAATCGCAGTGGCGGATAGTCTTGTGGATTACAAGACTAGTGGTGCTTCTTTTGAATCAAAAGAAAAGAAGTACAAGGAGAAGGATCGAGCTGGCGGATCCAGGAAGGAGGAGGAGCCTTCTTCAAAATTTGATGCTAGTGCCAAAGCATCAATGGGGAAAAAGGTTGTTTCATATGTGACGGTCCTCACAGGGCAAAGGATTGCCCAAAGAAAGAGAAGTTGAATGCGATTGTTGCGGAGGAACCGGAGGCTCGGATGAATCCTTTGTAGTTGCTGAACACAGTACAAGCGCACAAGGCTGGGGCATCAGTAGGGCTGATGTTCGTGGAGGCTCAGATCAACAACCAAGCGGTGAAGGTGCTGATCGATTCGGGAGCCACACACTCGTTCATTGCGGAGAACCTAGCTCGGAGGCTTGGTTTACGACTGCTTTGAGAGTGCAAGCATGGTGAAGGCGATCAATTCGAACCAAGGAAGGCTATGGGCGTAGCCTCGGATGTGGACATTCGAATCCACACTTGGGAGGGCAAGGTGAATTTGATTCGTTGCTCCGTTGGATGATTTTGAGATCATTGCGGAAATGATTTCTTGGTGGCCGGGAGAGTCGCCGTGATTCCATCACTTCATGGCTTGTTGATCATGGATGAGAAGAAGCCGTGCTTTGTTCCAGCGATGCGAGGCAGGGGCAAAGGCAGTGCACCAAGGCTGGTGGCATTGCAAGTACGTGATCGAGATGGAGGTATGTTGCTACGGTGGGCGCGGATCGGTGGACAGATGAGAGAAGAGTGTTGCTTCAATGGGCAACAATCTGTTGAGCGAGCAAAGTTGGAGCGTTCGATGAGGGCATCGAACAATTCGGCGGGGGGATGTTTGTCACACCCCCAATAGCGAGACCCGAATAGGCTGGGCTGGGCAGCTGGTAACCTAGCAAATGACCGAGTTTCGGAGGACTCGGGTGGTTCCATGGAGGTTAGATTTTTGAATCTCGGAGGGTTGCGGCATGGCATGCGGTGATGCGCGCGTGTGCGTTGGGAAATTGCATGCGGCGGCGTGCATGAGCGCGTGATGGGCACGCGCGGATGGACGCGCGCGCGATGGCGCGCGAGGGCGCATGGACTAGCGCGCATGGGCGCGCGCACATGGACGGGCGCAAGGCGTGATTTTCCTTGGCACGGCGCCTTGGCACGCCTTGGCACATCTTGGCGCGAGGCACGGGCGGACTTAGGTACGCGCCTTGGCACGAGGCACGGGCGGACTTAGGTACGCGCCTTGGCGCGAGGCAGGAGACACGGGCGGACTTAGGTATGCGCCTTGGCACGCCTTGGCACGAGAGCGGGTAAACCTTGGCACGACTTGGCACGAGCGCGGGCACGGGCAAGACTTGGCGGAGTAAGTATGCACGTGCTTGGCACACGAAAAGTGTTGACAAATCTTGACTTGGGCGTTGACCCAGGTCAAAGTACGCTTGGTCTCATTTTGGGATGTTTTCTATTGGAGCCGAGGAAACGGCTTAACATCTACTATAAGGAGAGGTGTGCTCTCTCCTTGGGTGGCATGGGCAGACTAGCAGGGACCCTCGAGCATGCCTTGGGCGCAATGCCAAGGCACGACCCATGGACGGACCATGGCGTCGGCCACTCCTCGAGCCGGTGGGACTCGGTCGGACCGAGCCCCGGCTAGCACGCAGAGGTGCCTAGGCGCGCAGCTAGGCACCACGAAGCAGCCCCCGTTCAGCAGAAAACATGAGCCACGTCCCTTGTGGCGTGGCTAGACCAAGTCAAGACGGTTCCAAGCAGTTGGGTAACTACCTTGGTCATGGGCTGGAGCCATGACCAAGGCACGACCAAGAAGTCCCGAGTACCGGAGCCTAGGAGAGCGACTAGGCACCACGATCGGTCCACGTCCCGAATTCAAGGTAAACCGAAGGCTTAGGCGGACCAAGTCTTGGGCGGTTGCAGGTGGTTAGGTAACTACCTGGATCATGGGTGAAAGCATGATCAAGCCACGTTCCAGTAGCTTCAGGCACGAAGAGCATGTGCCTCTTGACTAGGGGGTCAAGGCAGTTATGGCGCGAGGTGGCAGCAAGGGGAGCAAGGCAGTTCGGTAACTGCCTTGACCACTAGGAGTGGTGTTTTACCCGATCTAGACGGTTATGTAGCGATTGTAGGTTGGTCTATAAAGCCAAATGCTCTAGGAGAGCAAAGAGAGAGAGGCAATGCAAAGAGGGCGAAAATGCATAGGAGTGCATGAGTAGATGTATGCCTTGAGTTCCACATATATTGTATTCCCCAATTGAGAGCTAATAAAACATTTCCTTGTTGCCCATTGCATTGTTGTTGCTAGTGCTTGCATTTGTGTGTTGTTCTTCCGCATTGAGTATTGGTGTGTCTTGAACTAGGGCGGTCCCTAGGCACCACGGGGTTGGGTGGAGAGTGAAAAATTCCTAGTGAAAACCCCTAATTTCTTAGGTTTTCATCCACACAAAACAATTTGTTTGTGAGTTGTAACTTTTAGAATTTACAAATAACTCCTTTTATTTTTTATAAGACAAAACCCATCATTTAGTTTCTAAATTTTTATTACTACATATTTGGTCCTTGAACTTTTACAAAGATCTACATTTAGTCCTTTTACTATTTAAAGTGTTAAATTCCGACAATATGGGTAATATAAGTGACGTGTGACTCGTCAATAAGAGTAAAGTGGTTTATGCTATTAAGCCGAACGATTCACATTGACCAATAATTGCCGAAAAAAAATTAATTCCCCTCCAAAAACATAAGAAACTCTAATTTTAAGAACCAAAAGCATAAAACAGTCAAAAATTCAGAGACCAAATGTACACTAATAAAAGTTTAGGGACTAAAAACATAGAAGTTTCAAAGTTCAAAGACCAAAAAATATATTTTTCCTTTTTAAAAATGTAAGTGGGTATAAAAATTGACACAAAACATATAATTTGAGATTATTTAGATATAATTATTAACTTGAGATTAATTTGACACAAAATTAGAAGTTTGGGATTATTCTACCTATTTGACCTATAAAAAAAGCCATAAGAAGACTAACATGAAGTTTTAAAAACAAAATTAAAAAGGAAAAATATGTCACGAGACTCATAACTAATGGATATAAATATAGACTCCATCACGATCTTAAGGATTATTTATGACTTTACATTTATACTATTTTAATAGGAATTATTAAGTACAGTTGAACAGTGAAGTCTTTTTAGTTTTTCGTTTTCTTGATAATAAATTTTTCATTTTTTTTTAACTGAGAACAATGAAGTCTTTTAAGTTAAAACCATCAAGAGTACCTTTCAATCCTTCTTTTCCTAAAAAAAAGTTAAATTGTTAAAAATAAAGACATATATTTATACTTAATTAAAAAAGGATATGCTTGTAAATAATTATGTAGATATTGGTAGGTTATTTTTATTTATTTATTTTTATATCGAAATATAACTTTATAACTTTATACATGCATTGTCTTCCTGATACAAGATTGGAAGGTGCACCAGTATCCAATCGGTCTGAGGAGCTCTCCCAATATTAAAAAAAAAAAAAGACAAATGGGTACAGTTATGTGTTACTGTATTGTTTAGGTATAATATGTAATTGTATTGTGTCATGTGTAAAGTGTATTGTGTTAGTATTGCGCCACATGTAGGCTATTAAGGAGTATTTATTCAAATTGTATGGTTGCCAGACCGATCACAACTGTCATTTGGTCGTGTATAAGTAGTAGTCCTAATGTGTAAGAAAACATGAAACGCTTTGACTTATAATATCTATTCCTATGTTCTTCTCCAGTTCTCCTATGTTGTCAATCTCTTCCCTCTTCTCTCTCATTTATATTTTCAATCCTTGCTCTTTTTCTTTCTATTCTGCTTTCCACTGCTCAAGTGTGAAAACTTCCCTAACCACGTTTTCTCTATAATAGATGAAAACTCATACCAAAAAAGAAATGTAAACTATACATGCAATATTAGAATTGTAGAAGTTAAAGAGGCATTGAAAAGAATGAAAATAGAGAAAGTATGTGTCCCAGATGAAATATCCATAGAGGTTTGGAAATGTTTAGAAGAAATTGGATTGACTTGGTTAACAAAACTTTTCAATAAAATTTTAAAATCAAAACGGATGCCAATGAATTGGAGAAGAAGCACGCTCGTGTCAATGTTCAAAAATAAATGAGACATTCAAAGTTGCTCAAACTACCGGAGAATTAAACGTATGAGTCACACTATGAAACTTTAGGAGATGATAATTGATAATAGGGTAAGGAGAGAAACAACAATATCAGAGAACCAATTTGGTTTCATGCCTAGGAGGTTAACTATGGAGGCGATTTTCCTTGTAAGACGATTGTTAGAAAAATATAGAGAAAAGAAAAAAGATCTTTATATGGTATTCGTAGATTTAGAAAAAACATATGATAGGGTCCCTATAGATGTTATTTGGTGGGTTCTATAAAGAAAAAGAGTGCATGCTTGATATATAGACACTATTAATGATATGTATGATGTAGTAGTAACGAGTATAAAGACATTTGGAGGAGCTACAAAAGAGTTTCTCATGATGATAGGACTACATCAAGGATCGGTTTTAAGTTCATATCTATTTACTTTAGTTATGGATGAACTAACTAGACATATTCAATAGGATATACCATGGTGTATTTTATTTGCAGATAATATTGTCTTAGTGGATGAAACAAAAGATGGAGTGAACAGAAAATTAAAACTCTAGAGGAATACATTATAATCTAAAGGCTTTAAGTTGAGTAGGACGAAAATCGAATACATGCACTGTGAGTTTAGAAACACTAAACATCGAGACGACGGAGTGGTAAAATTAGGAGAAGTAGAAGTTCCTAAGGTAAATCACTTTAGATACCTATGATCAATCATACAAAATGATGGTAACATTGAGAATGATGTCACACATAGAATTCAAGCTAGATTGAAGAAATGGCGGGGTGCAATAAAGATGATTTGTGATCGAAATGTTCCTACTAAGTTAAAAGGAAAATTTTATAGAACCGCAATTAGGCCAGCTATGCTCTATGGAAGTGAATGTTGGGAGATAAAGCAACAACAATTACATAAAATAAATGTAGCATAAATGAGGATGTTTAAGTGGATGTGTGGTAAAACTCGTAAAGATAGAATAAGAAATATAAAAATTCAAAAACAAGTATGAGTAAATATCAATTGATACAAAAATTAAGGAAGGGCGGTTACAGTGGTTTGGTCACCTGCAAAGACGACCTACAAATGCTTCAACTATAAAACTTGACTCCATAGAAACTGTAGAAATTCGACGAGGTAGAGACATACCAAAGCTAACATGAGATGCATTAATTAAGAGGGATTTGAATGGTTTGAAAAGCTCACCATTAATTGCATTTAATTGAACACAATGAAAAAATCTGATTCATCTAGCCGACCCCAGTTAATTTGAAACTGAAGCTACGTTATTATTGTTGTTTATCTACTTTTTACTGTGGCAACACGTGTACGTGCATAAGCTAGTAAATAAAATTATATAGTATGAGTTACATATATAGCTATTTTTGTCAAAGTTTGTTGAATTAATGTTCATTAATGTTCCTACCACTCATAATAGAATACAACGATCTATTGCAATCAGTATAACATATACTACAAGCCTCCGAAATCCAGAACACCATCCTGCTACGAGGGCAACAACCCACAAAAGGGACAACAAAAACCTCCTTGAAAACAGCAACAACCTTATAAAAAGAGACAACCACCGCACGTAGGTAGAGAAAGCCACCGCACATAGGTGAAGAAATCCTAGACAAATTGATCTACATACCCTAAACAACTAGAACAACATAATGCATAAACCCTAACTAAGATTCTTACAACAAGATTAGAACATACAGAAGATGATTAAAAAAAATAAAAGAGAGGATACCCAAAATGGAAACCCAAGAACACATTCGCTGGAGCCCCTTGATGTCCCCAGCCTTTCTTTCAAGATCTATATCACAGTCTTCTGCAACAATCCCCTCCAAACTCAAACAAATAAGAGAAGAGAAGGTGAAACGGATCCGAGAGGTAGCGAGAACGATACTTGATTTGACCGCGTTGTGATGAACCACTTCAACCATAATGTTATCCTCGATGATGCGCAAAATCTTGTTAGAGCGTCGGCTTGGTAGATGAGCTTCGCTCTTTAAACCACTCTTCCCTCAAAATACCCTCTTTTTTGTTGTACAGATCAAGCATCTTCCACTCAAACTACTCTTCTCGACAGCACGGAAGAAGAGAGAAGAAAAGGAGAAAGGAGGAAAACCAAAGAAAATTAATAAACAAACCAAAAAGGAGAGGGGGGCTACCGGCCAAACTGGAGATCGTTGGAGCACTCTAGCATTACCGGAAGCCCCCTAGCAAAACCCTATCTATTCCTTCTTGCCGAAGGAAAGAGGAGAGAAGTAGAGCCGTGTTTCATTGTTTTTCCACCAATGCCCGTATCAGTTGTGTCGCTTTGATGTCAATATCCTCGTTATAACTCTATTGAAAAACTTAAAAAGAATGTCTAACTTCACTAAAAAAACAGGAGCATACGTCTAAGCTTTTGGATTATTTTGATAGATGTACTAAAAAAACTCATTAATGTAGAAAAAACATAAATTCGTACTACATATTTTATTTTAAATTTGCAAAATATTATAGGTGAACTTTTTATTCCTTAATTAAGGTATGTGTCTTTTGAGAAGACGTCATTCATAGTAAACTACATGCATGATAATGTGGCGATGATGTCGACATGAATAGAGTATTTTCAAAATGTACTATTAAATTCGTGTATTGCTTGCTTTGATGACGGGACGATGACATGGACATGGCATTTTCCGAATACGCTATTCGCGTATTGCTTGTGAAGAAACATCACCAAACCTCAATACATGCGAAGTCCGCGCTTAAGTTTCGATGCAAATACTAGGATCACGGATCTAAGGCACACACACCAAAGTGTGTTTCATCATTGCTTGGGTCGATGTATGTGTAGTATTTTCACATTGGGGGTAGGGTTCGCATGGGTTGGGAGTAGTATTTTCACGTTGGGGGTAGGGTTTGCATGGGTTAGAGGTAGGGGTTGCATGGATTTTCAATTGCATAAATTACTCGTTTTGAAAATGAGTTAACCATGAAATTTATATTTTGAACAAATGACTCATTTTCAAAAAGTGCAATTCATGATAGCATGGTGGAATCCAATTTTGGTTTTTTTTTTTTTCAAAAGGCACCATTCTTATCAATTCTGGTTTTTGAGAAGATGTCGTTCATAGTAAACTAAAATTTAGCCTACCGAATGACACCTTCCCATAACACATAATACATTATTTTTGTAATTTAAAAGAAACCATCTCTATTTGTTAAATATTAAAAAAAAAAAACAACAACATTACTTTTTGATTTAACCCCATTAATGTATATATACAATTTGTGGGTCGCGTTGCCTTAAGTTTTATTTATTCTTGTTGGAGAAATGTAATATTATGGACCACACACTACAATAAAATGGGTCTATAGCAACACTTTTTTACCAACACTAATAAAAAATGTCTTCAAATTTTAATTTTAAAGACACATAATATATAAGCATTGCCAAGTTTAAAATTTTGAGACGCTTAACATACAAGTGTCTCTAAATTAAGGACACTTGATATTAAAATGTCGTCAAATTCAAAATTTCAAGACGTATAATGTACAAGTGTCTCAAAATTAAGGACATTTGTTAAAAAAGTGTTGCCAAATTTAAAATTTGGATACACTAATTTAAAAATGTCGTCAAGTTTCAATTTTAAAGACACATAGTTTATAAGTGTTGCTAAAATTAAAAATGAGGACACAAGCAATAAGTGTTGTCAATTTCAATATTTAAAGATGCATAATTTATAAGTGTCTCCTATATTAGAGACGCTTGGTAAATTAGTGACACCAAATTTAAAATTTGAGGACCCTAATTTACATGTGTTGTCAAGATTCAAATTTAAGGATATATAATTTACTAGTGTTGTTAAGTTTTAAATTTGAAGACACATAATTTACAAGTGTTGTTAAATTTCAAATCTAAGGACACATAATTTACAAGTGTTGTTAGACTCTAAATATAAAGACACATAATTTAGAAGTGTTGTTAGACTTTAAATCTAAAGACATATAATTTACTAGTGTTGTTAAGTTTTAAATTTAATTACACATAATTTACAAGTGTTGTTAGATTTTAAAATTAAAGACACATAATTTACAAGCGTTGTTAGACTTTAAATCTAAAGACACATAACTTACAAGTGCTGTTAGATTTTAAATCTAAAGACACATAACTTACAAGTATTGTTAGATTTTAAATCTAAAGACACATAATTTACAAAGTGTTGTTAAATCTAAAAACTCGAACTCCTTTATCTAATCGAAATCGAGTCTATAAACTCAAACTCCTTTATCTAATTCAAATGAGGACGTGTCTCGAGTCGTGTGTCGACGTGGACCGAGGTAGCGGGGTGCCTCGAGTCGCATGTCGACGTGGATTGAGGTAGCGAAGTAATGTGGCTATAGTGATTTTAATGTGGTCACATAAAAAAAAGAAAAAAAATTAAAATGATGTATATGTGTATAATAAATAAATAAAAAATATAATATATATAAGATCAGATGAGAGAGAGAAAAGAAGAGAGAGAGATAGAGCAAGCTGGTGTAGAGAGAGAGAGATGGAACTAGGGAGAGGGGAGAAGGTGGCGGAGAGAGGAGGAGATCGGCGGTGCAAGCGGCACCAGCTCCGGCGGCCGGAGCGCGGTGACAGCGTCCCAGCCAGCTGCGCGGTGGGCGGAGCTTCCGGCTACGGACGACAATGAAGCCGGCGAGCGGTGCGGGTGGTGCGGATGGCGGACCAGCAGCGGCGATGGACCACAGCGGCGGCTTGTGGCTTGGCAGCGCGGCGCAACATGGCAACACGGCAAGACGACCAGCGGTGGCGGAGCGGCAAACAGCCAGTTCAGCAGCAGCCGGCAGCGGCGCCAATCAGCAAGCAACGGCAACAACAGGACGGCGTGGCCGCGGCAACGCGGCGGCAATGGCGCGACGACTACTTATAACAATGTGTACACATTGTTAGTCTTCGCCGACTTGTTCAGATGCGAACCTGAAAAAAAACAACTACAATACCAAATTCAGATGCGTTTGAGCTCAATTAGTGCAACGATCCAAGCGGTCCTGCTCGATATCGCCTTCGTCCCCATCGATCCAGGCGGTCCTGCTCGATATCGCTTTCGTCACCGACGATCCCAGCCACGGTTCGTCTTTCATCGAACTCATCAAACTCATGAATTCATTCGATTTTACTCATTTTTGCAGTCTTAGGGTTTGGATTTGTGTTTGATTAGTTTATTTGGCTATCTTAGGGTTTGGATTTGTGTTTGATTAGTTGATTTGGCGATTTTGTACTGGTTTTTTCAGTCATAGGGTTATGATTTATGTTTGATTAGTTGATTTGGTTGTTCAATTGGAGTAGAGTCGGCGATTTGATTACATTGTCTAGCTCAAATATGTTCTCCCATAAAAACTACCAATTAGCAATGATATTTGCTACTACCATAAGTTATCCAAAATTGTGATTCTCAGCACTGAGCTGGCACTGCTTGTGATTAATGCGCTTTCAAAGCTCTTATGCCTAATTTGAACTAACATCGAAGCAAAGTTTTCTGTTTTGTTCTCAGCTGCATCCCTATGATCTCTCAGGCTGTCTTTCTTCCTTAGCATCTAATGGGTGATAAAAGGGATACCAAAATTTATAAGAGAAAAAGGAGTGACAGAGTTGAGTTAGTCATGGTGGAAGTTGATCAAAACAAAAGCACTTTGCTGGCGCCCATACCGATGTCTACTAAGAAGAAACAACTTCTCACTACCGCCATGAATAGGACTTGTGAATGGTTTGCTTTTCTTCTATTCTTCTGTTTTATGTATTCTTTAATTGAAGTCTCCCCTCTTACAGGTTGATTTTTAGAGGAATTGGAATACTTTTTTTTTCCTTTATTGTTACTTTGGTATGTTAGATTCTATTGAAAGAAGAAAAGTTTAGGAGTTGGAGTTCTGAAGACTTGATTCTCAAATAGGATTTTCTCCCATGAGATACCGAACGATGTAACTATCAACACCGGGAGACCACCTTCTCTTTACATTAGGTCCAATACTTATGCTTTATGCGCAAAAATCTCTTCGAGGGTTAGTAAGAATCTATCTTGAAATGTATAAACTAGTTAAGTTCAACCCGGTCATTTATCTAACTTGGGTACTTAGTGCAGGAAACTTTTGGGAAGGGAAGGAAGAAAATTGATCCAAAACAAGAACATGAAAAGAGGGTTGTTCTGGAGACAATTGTGAGCCTTCTTCCTAGGGAGAAGAATACAATGTCAGTTAGCTTCCTCTTCATGCTTCTCCGAGACAATTGCTCTGGAGACAATTGCTCAAATATTGAGCAATTCCTCTCTCTGTCTCTCAGGTACGCCGTGGTGGTTCCATCGGAGATCACCATTAGTTAGTTAGTCTTTTAGTTAGGGTTTGTGAGTGTTGTACAATTGGTTTGTTTGTTTGATTAATTGAGGTTTTGTGTTTCAATTTGGTATGTCATGATTAATGAATTCATTTGATTATGTCATAATTTAGATGATTGAATCGATTTTGATTGTAATTAAGCTATGAATTGAATGGCTATGAGAAATCATGAGAAATGCATTGACGTTTTCTTTGTTCACTTTGCCACCATTGCCAACTTGATGAAATAAACTACAATTTCTAATGTAGTAGTTGTAGTAGTTGTTTTTCTTGTATTTTGATTAGTACATGACTGCGATTCCTTCGTTGCTAATTAAATGAGACTCGAAATGATTGTTTTGAGCTTTTAATTTGAATATGGCACTTAAACTTCTGAAGATTGTAATTTTGTGTGGCCTGAGTTCGGTATAGTTTTCAGATTTTTTTTTTCTTTTTTCAAAAACAAAAAGTAGTTGAAAAATGAGAGTAAGAAAAGAAAAGGAACCACATGTTATTATTATTATTTTTGTTTGGAAACGCATGTTTTTTTACTATATAGAGCTTTTTACATTTACATTGAAGGAGGGCTACTTTGGATTTTGAATTGTCTTTAAGTTTTGGTTCTCAAACAAAGGTACATCTTTGTGAAATATTTTACATTTCAATGCATATCGTTGTGTTACATGAACTTTAAGTTGATTGAAATCCATTGTTTTTCTCTATTGAGTCTGACGTTCTCTATATGTATTTTGCCATGTATGTGGTAACTGGTTACCGTCCCATACTCTCAATTGTTGTTTTTAACTTGTCTTAGTGTTGATTTGTTGTTTGATATCAAATATGTACAAAATCTGCTACTGTAGCACTTGTTGAATTTAGACATTCAATAAGAAATTAACCGCTATGAAGAAGCTGTTAATAGAGAAAATTCTTCCAAGTCGCGATCTTCATTTCGCTTTCTAATCTTTAATTTCAGTGTTTGAACATTTATTATTTTTAACTATTACCATTTGTTTTTCAATTGCAATTATGAATTAATTAATCAAATTGATTTGCGACTTGTGTGTAGGTTGTTAGATATGACTAAAAAGCGTCTTGTAGATTGTGTTTTAACAAACACTGATGAAGATCTACAAAGCTTTGACAGTGATGTGACTCAACCACCAAGTGAAGATCAACGCAATGACAATGAAACACAAGATGAGGTCGAAAATGACTTATATGATGATGTAGAAGTAAGAGGTAAATATCAATTGTTTGTTGTCTTCTTGTTGTTTATGACACTATGATATTTGGTATGCCAATGTTAGTAAATATTATATGATTTCTTAACACTCTTTTGTGAACTATTAGGGGGTTTCTGGGTGATATTTCTTCAACACCTGAAAACAATGTCATTTCCATTGATGACTAGGTTTGTGAATTTCTTAAATTTCTTAATTTTTCTTATTAAACTTTCATGCTTATTAAAATAGCCAATAGTTTCTTTTTATCTCCTGCAATTGACTTGAACCAATTGTTAATCTAAAATAATCAGTTTTATGTCAAGCAAATTAATAATATGTTGATTTAATTGTGTTTGGGTTGATTTTGTTTGTTTTGCAATTGTAGAAAAGTATTGAACATGAGGTTTTTGGTGCGGTGGCAATGTTGAGAAAGAGAAGCATATCAATTCAAAAATATCATCTTATACTTTTGCTTTGCATAGTTGGAAGTTTCTATCTTTTTAGTATACATATTGATATCATTGTAAGTAAAAGTATATTTTTAAGAATGTATTGTAGTTCTCTTTTGAATTGAAAAATAATTGAAAAGTATATAAATTGTTTTCATTTGTCTTTCGTTATGTTTGTTTTTATATCTACAAAAAAAAAAAAATAATAATAATAATAATAATAATAATAAAAATAAAATAAGATTGCTAATTTGGATACATTAAGTACACGAGTGTTGTCAATTTAAGGACATTAAGTGGGTAAGGTCGCTAATTTGGAGACATTAAGTGCACAAGTGTTGTCAATTTAAGGACATTAAGTGTATAAATGTTGTTAATTTAAAGACATTAAGTGCATAAGTGTTGTCAATTTAAGGACACTAAGTGTTTAAGGGTTGCTAATTTGCAGACATTATGTGCACAAATGTTGTCAATTTAAAGACACTAAGTGTGTAATAGTTGCTAATTTAGAGACATTAAGTGCACAAGTGTTATCAATTTAAGGACACTAAGTGTTTAAGGGTTGCTAATTTGGAGACATTAAGTGCACGAGTGTTGTTAATTTAAGGACATTAAGTGTGTAAGAGTTGCTAATTGGAGACATTAAGTGAACAAGTGTTGTCAAGTTAAGGACGTTAAGCTTACAAATGTTCCTAATTTAGGGATGCATAAATAAATAGTGTCTTCAAATTGGAGACGCATAAGAAATAAATGTCATAAAATTAAAGACACATAAATAAAAAAACGTCCCCACGTTAAAGACACTTATTTCAAAAGTGTCTTAAATAAATATTACCAACACATACATTTTGCGTCGCAAAAAAATGGGGTGACATCACTTTTACCAACACAAGTGGCGACACTTTATGATGCGTGGGTAAATTTTTTAGAGACACTAATTAATGTCGTTAAATGACTAAATTAATGTCGCTAAACACATAATGTTTCGTAGTGACAGTACTTGAAGGTGTATATATTTTTTGACAATATATATATATATATATATATATATATATATATATATATGTATACACTGTTTCTATATGTACAGGTATTTTACCTGAGTATTAATTTTCGTAGCCTTTTGAAAAGAAATCATAAGAAAATATTCGAGGATTTAATTAATAATAATTTATTTGTAAAAAAATAATAATATATTATTAAAACACTAGTGGCTTTTATATATAGCTAGACACGTGCACTAGAAATAAATTATATCATCTTAGCATTAAAGCTAAAATGACGCACGAAATAATCAATCAAGTGGGTAAATTATTGGTATGGTATGATGTCCCTTGTGTATAGATTAGAAGTTCTAACCTCAACATAGTAAGTTTTGTAATTAAGTTGTACGACCATGGTGATTGAAAAAAAATATAGCCCGATTTATTTTGTAATTTTAGTTTTAATAAAGTGAAGGAATGTTCAATAATTACATATTAGATTATACAAACTTTACCATCAACAATTATAACAAAGGAGTAACTCAATAAGTGAGTAATCATTCCTCCATATTGAGTTCCGATATTAATTAGCTTAATGGCATTCATAGATTTTCTCAAAACAAAAATGATATATTTAGATTTTTCAAACCCACCATACAAATGGTGTGGTGGTGAAGAACACACATATAAAAACTGAAGCTCGCAGGCTTAAGAGTTGTTCCTCAAATCTTAAAAGATTAATTATATTTTTCTTGGAGGTTGTAATTATTTTTTCCTTAATAAAAGATTGTACATATTCGTGTTTCATTCAACACTCTTGAGATCATTTAGTACAACCATATATGGCTACCCCATCAAGAAGTTGATTTCATACAATTAGTCATTTTGACTAGCATATGTGAAGCCACAGGAAAGTCACGCAATTATACATAAACAATCTCATTCGCTTGCCTATATACCTTAAATCCAAAAAAAAAAAAAAAAACCTTCCAACAAAGGAAGAAAAATCAAAATTTTTAACAAGGAAAGAAAATCTGAAATTTTGGATGAGAGAAGAAAACTACTGATCAAAAAAGTAGAAAGATGTCAATAAAACCATCACTGATAAAAAAAAAAAGATCAGCAACGGTTCAAAAATTAAAAATCACAAAGTAGCGCCAAAACCGAAGGAGAGTTTTTAAGGTTTTGGAGGCCCTTGTGATTTAGGAATATTTTGTTAAACTTGTAAACGTTTCTTGGTGATCGTGTAATATTATTTCATAGTTGCCAGTTTGAATGATAAAGAAGTATTCACGAAAAAAAAATGGTAAAGAATTTAAATGATTAATTATTTGTAGGCAATTTCCATGTTGTAAGAAAACTAAAAACAAGTACCGTCAGTTGAGTTGAGACTAAATTTGTTTATGGGTCGCGTCGGGGTAGGCTTTGGCTTGAAAGCTCTTGCTCAAGCCTAACCCTACAAGCCTGTCTATATTTATTTTAACTTTTTGATTATAAAACATTTTTTTTTATTAATTTTGCATATAAAAATTAGTTTTTAAACTAAAAAAAAAAATCAGTATTTGGATGAAGTTCGACTAAGCTTAAGCAGGCCAAGCAGTACTTGTGCCATGAACAAATCTACTTAAAAGGAGTGAAAACAAAATAAGAAAAACTTTTTAAAGGCACATCTCACGTGAACAGTTCTTGAGAGCGGCATTATTTTTTTTTTTTAGTAAACGTATGACTTCTTTAATCCTTACTTTTTTGACAAAAGATGTTTATACTAGAGATGCAAATGGAGAGAGTAGGAGACGAGGACCCATCTCCATCCCCATCCCCACTTAAGAATTCATCCCCATCCACTTACCCATCTCCACGCGAGAATGAACTTTCATCCTCATCCTCATCCTCATCCCCACACATGAATGAACTTTTATCTCTGTCTCATCCCTACTTAATCCCTGCGGGGATGGGAAATTTCTATGAGGAAAAATCTTTCCTCATTTTATTCTCCATTGAAGATCCCTTCGGGGATTCTTGCGGAGAATTTGTGAAGAATCACCGCGCTTAATTTTTTTCAAAAAGTTTATAAAAAGTATGATACACATACATATGATCACGATTGTTGAAAATCTCAACCAAATAAAGTATAACAAATAAATATAGTTGCAAACAATTCAAAACAAAACATATAATTAACCAAATAAATCAAAATTATAAATCACGTTAAAGTTTTTTATCATTAGTGTTTTGAGTAAAAACCTTGTAATGTTATATAAAATTAATATATATAATGTATATAAATGTATTTGATATATACGAGGATCTCCGCGAGAATTCCCACGGGTAATCGCTACGAAGATCCCCAATAGGGATACTCACGAGGATCTCTACGGATATTACCAATGAAGATTCCCCGCTGAGATCTTCGCGAATGTTTTTTTTCCATCCTCGTACCCATACTCGCATGGATTGAGATTTTATCTCCATCTCCATCTTCATCCTTATTTAAATTCTCTATCCCCATTTCTTTTGCAGAGAATCCTTGTTCCCACTCACTTGCATCTTTAGTTTAGACATACCTTAAACATCCTTCCCAAAAAAAAAACCAAAAACATAAGTAATATGTTGCGGAATATGGATGACCATTCATGTACACCAACATTGTGTAGTCATATAACTTGTATTTCTCACTTAATAGTACCTCCACTTGTCTATGTATTGTCATGTTACTTGTAATCATTTCAGTTGTACACCAACTTTTTCATGTATTGTCAAATTACTTGTAATATGTTGTATGACATGGGGTGTATGTGTTACTTGTACACATTATATAAAGTACATTTATCATCATCACCAAATGACCTATATAAAGGGTGCCAATCTCATTGTAAAAACACCAAATTGAATGAAAACTTCTCATTCCAACTATCTCATTTCTTCTTTTCTCCTTTGTAGTAGTAGTGTGTAGTAGTAGAAGTTCTTAGTCTTCTATTTTCCTTCTCTAGTTCTTAGCAAGTTCCAACTCAATTTACAACACGTTATCAACACGAGCTTGCTCTAGTATTAAGGAGATCTTGATGTTCGAGAAGGCTTGTTAAGGAGACAAAGCTAGGAAGGAATAACTTTTGTTATTTAAATAGGTTCAGTTTATTTATATATTATCATAGTTGCTTCCTTTTATTACATGCATCACTTATATATGCATACTTTATTCATATATTATGCATTATAACGTCACCGATTGCGAAAGTATGCTCTGTAGTTGCGTCTTGTACGATCTTATACATCAGAAATCAAAAGTTAATATGTGACATAACTAGTTTTCTCGCTATACTAAAAATGATTAATTATGCTCTATTCTTGATTTTCTCTATTGCAAATAATGTTATGAGTTTGGGTTAATAGTGGGTAATCTTTGTTCAGGGTAAAACTAAACATTGAAAGGGAGGCAGGTTATCACGTTCGATGAGGTATGGTTTTAAGTAGACTTCGTCTCGCCACCCAACCTGGAGGTTGTTCCACCAACTCATACAAGTTGTACATTTTGCGTATTAGTAATCAAGTTGTGAACATATATTTAATCGTATATTATTTATTTTATATAAAAAAGAAAAACTATTTACTCGATTTCTTGATATATTTTTAGACTATGACAGACCTTCAAAAACTTGAATTTGTTGGTCTTGATATCACTGGAAATAATTATTTGTCATGACAACTGGATGCCGAGATACATCTCCAAGCTAAAAACTTAGGAGAAACTATTATAGAAGGAATGAAACATCAATGCAAGACCGTGCGAAAGCACTAATATTCCTTTGTCATCATCTCTATGAAGGTCTAAAAAGTGAGTATCTCACTATAAAAGATCCCCTCACCTTGTGGTTAAGCTTGAAAGAGCAATATGATCACCAAAAGATGGTGATATTTCCAAAAGTTCAAAATGACTGGCTGAATCTTAGTCTACAAGATTTTAAAATAGTCAGTGAGTATAACTCCACCATGTTTAATATTACCTCTCGTTTGAGGCTGTGTGGAGAAAATATATCTGATGAGACAATGATGGAAAAAATATTCACTACTTTTCATGCCTCGAATTTGTTGTTGCAACAACAATATCGAGTGCGTCAACTTAAAAAGTACTCATAATTAACTTCTTGTCTCATGGTGGTTGAACAAAATAATGAGCTTCTATTGAAGAACCACAACTCTCGTCCAATTAGTTCCGCTTCAATTAATGAAGCAAATACAGTATCCTATAAGACCATAAAAATGGTTAAGGAAAGAAAAACCACGGACGTGGAAATGGGAAAGGATCAATCAGCAAAGATTGTGGCAAGCCCTATTCTAAATTTCGTGGTAATAAGTTCCAAAATAAATGAAATAAGAATAACGCCATTCAGAATAAGGGAAAAAATACTGTTGAAAATGGGCATGCTCGTAATCATGACCAATAATGTCACAGGTGTGGTCTAAAAGGCTACTGGGCTCATGTATGCCACACGCCTAAGCATTTTATTGATCTTTATCAAGCCTCCTTAAAGGAGAAAAGCAAAACAGTTGAGATGAACTTCATTATCGGAGATGGCTCGTAGGACATCAACTATATGGATGTCCCGAATTTTCATGATGACCTAAACACTAATCTCGATATTTTTAATGATCATATGTAATGGTTTTCAATAATTCAATGTACTAGTTTTTGTTATGCTTCTTAGTTATATGTACTAGTTTCTTATTATGAATGAAATATGATTCTTTTTCTAATTTGTCAAACATTATTTATCTAGATGGATCAACAAATCATGTGTTCAAATCATGAATCAAATAAGAGCGATATATGTCTTGCTGATTGTGTTACAACGCACACAATCCTTAAAAACAGAGAATATTTCTCCAATTTGAACTTAGCTGAGGCTAATGTTCAAACAATATATGACATCTCCAATTTGATTAATGGCTCTGGAAGAGCAAATATTATGTTGCCTGGGGGAACAACAATTCATGTTGACAATGCCTTATACTCTGAAAATCCAGAAGAAATTTACTCAGCTTTAAAGATATTCGACAAAATAAATATCACATTGAAACCGTGAACGAAAATAATAGAGAATTTCTCTATGTCACATTGGTTTCAAATGGGAAAAAAGAAGTGTTAGAAAAATTCCCAGCTTTATCCTATGGATTATATTTTACTCATATAAGACATGTTGAAATGAATGTCATCTTAAATAAGAAAATTAATGATCCAAAGATATTCGTTTTATGGCATGACCGGCTTGGTAATCCTGCAGGATCATCAATGATGCGAAGAATAATTAATAATTCACATGGACATCCTTTAAGGAGTCATAAAATATTTTTCGGTTGGTGATTATAATCGTGCTAGTTGTTCTCAAGGTAAATTGATAGTTAAACCATCCCTAAGTAAAATTGTTGTGGAATCCCCAGTTTTCTTAGAATGCATTCAGGGAGACATATATGGACCTATTCATCCTCACTATAAATCATTTAGATATTTCATGGTTTTAATAGATACATCAACTAGGTGGTCACATGTTTGTTTGCTTTCGACCCGCAATATTGCATTTGCTAGACTTTTAGCACAAATCATTAAGTTAAGAACATAATTCCCTGACAACCCAATCAAGACCATCCGTTTTGATAATGTCGGGGAATTTCAATATCAAGCATTTAAAAATTATTGCGTGTCTATAGAAATTGCCATTGAACATTCTGTTCCACACGTGCATACCCAGAATGGTTTGGCAGAATCTCTGATCGAATGCATTCAATTAATTGTTAGACCTTTAATCATGAGAACTAAGTTATCAACTTCATGCAGTATCTATCATTCGTTATAGGCCTACTGCATACCATGAACATTCCCCCATGCAACTCATTTTAAGTCAACAACCAAATATTTCACACTTGAGAATTTTTGGTTGTGCAGTGTATGTTCCTATACCACCTCTCAATAGAACTAAGATGGGCCCACAACGAAAACTTGGGATTTATGTTGGATTTAACTCATCGTCCATTATAAAATACCTTGAGCCCTTAAGAGAGGATTTATTTACTGCACGTTTTGCTAATTGTCACTTTGATGAAACAGTTTTCCCACCATTAGGGGAGATAAGAAGCCAATTCAAAAGGAATGACGCGAAATTGCTTAGAATGCATCAACTTTATAACATTATGATCCACGCACAAATCAGTGTGAACTTGAAGTTCAAAAGATCATCCATTTGCAACAAATTGCAAATCAATTACCTGATGCATTTAATGATGCAAAACAAGTGACAAAATCACATATTTCAGCTGTAAATGCTAAAGCAAGAACTGATGTCTATATGCAACAAAATGCATAAGAACCAACGAAACGCTTAAAGCGTGGAAGACCAGTTGGTTCAAATGATACAATTCATCGAAAGAGGAAAACAGGAGTAAAAATAAATATAAATCAAAATACTCATAAGAAAGCACAAGAATCCTTTGATAATGACTTGTCAGAACAAGTTGATTCTGACGAGGAACAACTGTCTCTAAAAAAAGAAGAAAAAGATGAAAATAATGAGATCTCAATAAATTATTTAAACTCTGGTAAGATTTAAGATCAAAATAAAATTGTTCCTGATGATATATTTGCTTTCAATGTGTCCTTTGAAATGTGTGAAAATGATGATGATCCAGAACCACGATCAGTGGACGAATATCGAAAAAGACCTGATTGGCGAAAATGGCAAGAGAGTATCCAAGCAGAGCAAACTCGTTAAAGAAACAAGAGGTTTTTTGACTGATTGTTCAAACGCCAGATGGCGTAAAACCTATTGGATATAAATGAGTATTTGTACGAAAGAGAAACGAAAAAAATGAAGTTACAAAGTATAAAGCAAGACTTGTAGCTTAAGGTTTCTCACAAAGACCTGACATCGATTATGAAGAAACATATTCTCCTATTATAGATGCAATCACATTTCGATTCTTGATAAGCTTTGTAGTTTTTGAAAGACTTGATATGCATTTAATGGATGTCGTTACAGCATATATGTACGGATCCTTAGACAGTGATATATATATATATATATATATATATATGAAAATCCCTGAAGGATTTGTAATATTCAAAGAAATAAAATCAAAACCTCATAACATGCATTCTATAAAATTACAAAGGTCTTTGTACGGGTTGAGACAATCCGGACGAATGTGATACAAACGTCTTAGTGATTATTTACTGAAAGAAAGATACGTAAATAATCTGCTTTGCCTATGTGTCTTCATTAAAAGATCATCAACGAGATTTGTGACTGTTGATGATTTAAATATAGTGAGAAACCACGACGACATCGTTAGAACATCCGAATAATTGAAAAAGGAACTCGAGATGAAATAACTTGGAAAAACAAAACTTTGTATTGGTTTGAAAATTGAACATTTTTCAAGTTGAGTACTTGTTCATCAATCTAATTATATTGAAAAATATTAAAAAGATTTTATATGGACAATGCACATCTATTGAGCTCTCCAATGGTTGTCAGATTACTTGAAGTGGATAAGGATCCATTTCGACCTCATGAAAGTGATGAAGAGCTAATTTGTCCGGAGGTACCATATTTAAGCGCAATTGGCGCACTTATGTATATATCTTGCAAATTGTACAAGACCTGACATTGCTTTTGATGTCAACCTACTTGCAAGATACAACTCTTCACCAACTCGAAGACATTGGAATGGTGTTAAACATGTTTTCCGATATCTTCAAGGAACAACTGACATGAGTTTATTTTACTCGAGAGGGGTAAAATTGAATCTCCAAGGTTATGCTGATGCTAGATTTTTATTTGATCCCCACAAGGCCCGTTCTCAAACGGGATATGTATTCGTCTGTGGTAATAATGTTGTATCATAGAAGTCAGTAAAGCAAACTATTGTTGCTACTTCTTCCAATCATTCTGAAGTACTTGCAATTCATGAAGCAAGTCGTGAATGTGTATGGTTGAGAAACATAATTGAACATATTCAAGAATCATGTGGATTACCTTCAATAAAAGATTCTCCAACCATATTATATGAAGATAATGCAACATGTATTGCACAATTAAGTGAATGATTCATAAAATGGGACAGAACAAAACATATTTCACCAAAATCCTTTTACGTGCATGAGCTTCAAAAGAATAGTGAAATTGATGTCAAACAAATCCGATTGAGTGATAATCTTGCTGATTTATTCACTAAAGCCTTACCAACTACGACATTTGAAAGGCTTACATATAATATTGGCTTGCATAAACTTAAAGACATTGCAAGTAAAGAAACTGAACAAGTTTCACCTATGTTCACATGATGGGGAGTTATTGATTAATGTATTGCACTCTATTTCCCTTAACTATGATTTTATCCCATTTGATTTTCCTAGTAAGGTTTTTAATGAGGCAGTCTTAACAATATTATATCATTTTAATATTTATGAGAATAGTGGACTCTTTTTCTTTTACTATATTTTTTTCCGCAAGGTTTTTCTTAGTAGAAGTTTTAACGAGGCACAATCTCTAAGCAAGTGTCATCCAAGGGGGAGTGTTGTGGAATATGGATGACTATGCATGTGCACCGACATATTCTGTAGTCACGTAACTTGTATTTCTCACTTAATAGTACCTCCACTTGTCTATGTATTGTCATGTTACTTGTAACCATTTCCAATGTACACCAACTCTTCCATGTATTGTCAAATTACTTGTAATGTGTTGTATGACATGGAGTGTATGTGTTACTTGTACACATTGTATAAAATACATTTATCATCATCACCAAATGACCTATATAAAGGGTGCCAACCTCATTGTAAAAACACACCAAGTTGAATGAAAACTTCTCATTCCAACTATCTCATTTATTTTCTTCTCCTTTGTAGTAGTAAAAGTTTTTAGTCTTCTATTTTCCTTTTCTAGTTCTTACCTAATTCCAACTCAATTTACAACCTAAATCAACTTTTTAAATATTTATGCTGCCCAACCCGGCGCCACTTGTCTTGTCATGTCCCGGGTGTGAGATGAGATATCTCCATCTACTTAATTCTCTACGATAAATTGTATTTCAGAATGTCGTACTCCCATGAAATTATCGCGGTATATCTTCTAGTTTGACGATACGAGACGTGTATTACACGAGATGAAAAGCGAACCCAAGATACACGCAGCCTTGTAGTCATCCTGAAGAGTACGTCTTACTTAAGGTCCACAAGTTTTAGGATGAGAAGCTCTACGTACTTTACTTGACTCGTGTAGTCCTTTATTTTTTTGACTTTTGACCATGTGAGCTTGAAATTTAAACTTCGAATTCATACATGAAAGATGTCTCATACTTCTATAATTGAGTCTACAGATCTAACTGTAATAGTAAAGCTAGTGATATATAAGCCTTGTTTGCAGGATTTTAAGGTGCCAAGGCTATAACTAAACTAGTAGTAGTGCCCAATAATTATGTACATGATCAGGTAGTGCGCCCAACTTGGTCCTATGTTTGGTAGGTGATCGAATGGTAGTGTGCCGAATTTTTTTTTTTTTTTGGCATTTTTGTGGATATGAGGACGGTTTACAGAGCGACTGGTGGCCTTTTTTGGGATTGATCTGGGGGTCGTGGCTTAAGGGGGTGAAGATTGTGCATAGTTTGAATTTTGATTCAGGAAAAGTTTGGCTATGTATGGTTGTTTTTTTGGAGGTTCAAGATGGGAGATGTTTTATTTCCTGTTTCTTGCTTTCTCTATTCTTATGTAATTATCAACTATTGTAGCTATCATTTTTTGTATATATATATTAAAAGGAGCCTCGCCTCCTATTATCAAAAAATAAAAATAAAAAATAATTATGTTCATGAAAAAATTAGTCTCGTCCATTTTATCTACTTAGATTAAAGAATTCTTTAATAAAAGACTATACATAATGGAAAATTGTTATTGGGTGCCCGAGGTAGGACATTCTAATGTGACACACAATGATACACTTTGGCATTCGTACACACCTCGAGAATCAAAAATAGTTGGATACATGTCACACCTGCATGTCCTACATACCAAGGGTACCACAACATTTTCCATATATTGAACACTAGATATAATATCAAAGATGCCTAGTGCTAGAGTCTCCAATTTTTTGGAAAAATTAAAGCTTTGAGTAGTATATCGAGCTTGAGTTAGTTAGAATATATATATTTTTTTAAAAAAATTAAAGCTTTGAGTAAATCAAGCCTGAAATTGTCAATATTTTTTTTTAATTTAATGAGAGTCAAACTCACGATCTTTCCAAACATTGCTTTATAGCAAGTGATCGATTGATGTCTCATCTATCTCATTAAAGATGTTTTGGTCAGAGTTATATAGTCAGTTAAATTTGAGTGTTATACAAAAAAGAGCCATCCTATATATTCTAATACTATTTTGACACACATTTATTAAGTGCATCGACAGTAGTTCTCATACACATCCATGCAAAAACAATCGAGAGTTACAATCAATGTCCAAATGGTGTGCAAAAAGTGAGTCATAAAAGCCTTCTCTAAAAGAGAAAATCGTTAGATATGTTTCATTAATGTAAGTTATCAACCGGTTAGTTACCGAATTAAAAAGAACAGATATTGACACATACATTGGCTACATAATTGTTAAAGTCCTTTAGATTTTGCGTACAGATTTGTGCACGTATATTGCATTGTATCAAGTGTGTAGCAAAAGAATGTTATTTAATGGGGGTAAATCAAAAAGTAATGTGATTTTTCTTTAAACTTCAACATATAGGGATGATTTTTTTTTTAAATTATAAAAATAATGTATTGTGTTATGGGAAGGGGTTAACGTGTAGGCTCAATTTTGGTTTCTTGGCGCCTTCTCAAAAATCAGAATTGTATGAATGATGCCTTTTGAAAAAGAAAATTAGATTTCTCCTCAATTATATGAATTACTCATTTTGAAAAGGTGTTATTTGTTCAAAATATAAAGTACATGGTTAACTCCTTTTGAAAATGAGTAATTCATGCAATTTTAAACCCATGCAACGCCAACCCTAACCCATGCAAACCCAACGTGAAAAACTAAATATACATTGACCCAAGCAACACTGAAACTCACCTTGGTGTGTGTGCCTTAGATTTGTGATCCTAGTGTTTGCACCGAACCTTGTGCGCGCACATTCCTTCAACGTAAAGAAAATAATTTGAAAGTAATAATCTGTTTATTTTCTCCAACATAGACCAAAAGAAATATAACCACGATCATATTCAAGCATATATATATGCATATTCATTTTATTGTTCTACAATCAAATCAATATCGATAATTAAGGGAAATAACTGTCATACCTCGTCTTCTTCAATCATTTCCATAATATAAACACACACATGTTAAGGCATCAAATTAACCATATGCATCGTTGTTTTCATCGAAGTTTGTTGATAGATATTGTGAACATACGCCAATCGATCAAAACCGTCAACCCATGAATTAGTCTTAAGATTGTTGGAGAATTTCATAAAAAACTTGGTGCGAAATTGAAAAATAACTTTATGCAATTGATCAAGGCTCGATTTATATAGTCAATGTCCTTAAGATTATTTCGCCCGGATACATTGCTCATGGTCTAATGACGATAGTCTCCTAAGATACAACCATCATACTAGTGATTGTAGCACTCCAAATCACTAGCTAGTCTATGAGCTAATTGTATAATTCAACACTCCCTTAGACTCAAAACCATGAAAAATAAATAAACTGATTTTGTTTTGCCTCTTTTTCTAACTCTCTATAATGATCCATCTAGTAGATATATATATATATATATATATATATATATATATATATATATATATATATATATATATATATAGACTTTAATATGTCCATTAGGAAAGACATGTATCTCTTAGTGAATAGGCGCACATTTTAGTATGTAACATCTCACCATATAATTACATACCTTTTCATAATCTCCAATCAAATTACAAACAATTATATAATATAATTAATTTTTGCAACAATTTATGGTTGGATTTTCCAAAATTACGCATAGAATCGACAACCAAATGAAACATAAAAACGATTACCATAGAAAAACAAGTTCATTCCATGAAAGAAAAACTTTACAATCTGATTCACCAAAGATATAAATCCAAAAAAATCACCACAACAAAAAAATCAAACAAATTATGATGCAGGTTGTTGAGTTCATTTCGTACCCCATTTTGGTATGTGTTTACAATATTATGATGTGACAAAGTCCCAAGTATAGTTAATAAATGTTTATTTTTGATTATTTGTAGGTTCGTTATGGTATTTGATCAAAAATAATAAATGCGGGGACTTTTAGAGTATTATTTATGATCCACCTAGCAAAACATGTTGGCACACATCTTGAGGCAGCAATGTGGGACCCATTGGTTCATGTTGAAGGTTTTGTGGTTTGGAAGAAGGCATGAGGTGCAAAGGTTGAAGAAAACGAAGGAAAATAGGCCAAGTATAAATGGTTAGATAAGATAGTTCAGTAGCCACAGATGAGCCTCAAGACTTGTTATCACTGCAAATAAAAGTTAATGAAGCATCTAAGTGACATACTCGGTGACACAATAAGCACTGCAGCATCTACCACAGCCGTCCATAGTCTTCTCGAGATGTGCGTCTCTACAAAGATAGGATGAAGAATACACGGTTCCTTTGTGCACTCTCTCTCCCCATCATGGACTCATGCTGAGCTACCATCAAGATCAACCTCGAATGAAGAGTCAACATCCCAACATTGTTTAATATCCTTAGATCTTCCTTGGCGCACTTGTTGCTATTTCAGTCACATGTTCGTGCCTTACCACTCACCCGTGCAATTCTCCAGCTCATCTAGATCTTCCTCGAACCACATGATATCCTTATCTCAATCAACCATAACCGCAGATACTCCTAGACAGACTCGTCAGCAACCTATCCTCGTTTACATGCTCTCTCTCCGTCAATGACGCGTCTCCACCATCCCATGAATCTTGCCTCGTGTCACGCATCAGGCTCGATTCTAACATCCATAATTGTTGATCGTCCTTGGCGCACGTGCATTTGTTGATATCTCCAAAACTAAACAAACAAAGCCTTCCTATTACTTGACACGTGCCCAAATGTTCTCCTCACAATTGAGTAGGAACAAACTGGGGAGCACTCTTAATTGGGCAGAACGCGCACATACAGACACACACACCCCAGAAACAATAAAAACAAAAACCCTCAACCCTATTTTCATCTCCCCTTCTCTCTCCCTCATTTTTCATTATTTCCTCACCAACTTTTCTCTCTCTTTTCTCTATTACTTTGTAATTTGATCTTGGAACACAATTAACACTTGGATTTCAAAGCCATTAAAGGCTAAAAAACTCCTTTAACCTAGTTTAGGGGAGGAGCAAGGGAGACTTAAATACAACATAGCAATGTGAGATTTTTTTTTTGATTTTATACAAATTCTAATTGATTTTTTTATTCTTCTTATTATTGTGTTGATTCATATGGTTTGAGCTAGGTTTTTGCAGTCATAAATACACATGACTTGGTTAGAACCTATTGTTAGTTCATCGATTTGCATCCATGATTATATAAATTGTTGGGCAACAAGTAGCAAGAGAGTAGCCTAATTAGTTCGTTCCCTTTTGGTCTATCTCCCATAACAAGAAGATATAGATTTAATCAAACATGTTCGTTGTTTTGATTGTCTAGGTCTAGTGATTTCATTAAGCTTGATGCGACAAATATGATGGATTTTTGGATGCACGACCTAGGTTCACGTGTTTGTTAGTGATTCTTTTACCAAATATAGGGAATCAAGGAGTGTTAAGTGCTATCTTAAGCTCTATAGCTAGCCTAAAAATGTTGGGGCATGTGCCTTAGGTCAATCTACAAACATTATCTATCTTTTAATTTTAGTTAATAAAATTGAGGTTTTCATTTGCTGTTTTATTATAAGTGATTGTATGTTTACCTTTTGGTAAGATCCATGTGTATTTGTTGAAATATTCTAAATATCCATAGTCAATCATTATACTGGAACTGTAATGAATTAAAACTAGTGTGAATCTTGATTGATGGTCAAACAATGATCATGCGTATAGGGATATGAATCGAGATTATTAGTACTTGCTAGGGAACAAGGTACTGGATTGACCCGCTATAAGAACACAACATGGATTAAGTCATAGGTGTTACTCACAACAGGTATATCATTTAGTCATTCGACTTGAGATTACCATAAACTTCGATATTGTGAGCATAATAATTTGACACAATTAAATGTTGTATTTAATTGGACGATTATAAAGATCGTGAGTGGTTACCGTGTGAATAATATGTAAAGGTGTGTAATCAAGATATAATTTCTCCATCTCGTATATAGAGATATCAGTGGATCCCTTGATATGTTATACTGTTAAATGGCTAAGTCCAAGTGAATTGATATGATCAATGTCATTTGGATGTTTTTAGTCTACCTAAAGATCGAGACTAGTACGATTGAATATTAACGGTGACTTTCCATGCCTTATGTTTAATAAAAGGATATCACACAATAAGGATATGATATATGTTATTCATTAGGTTGTATCGATTCTTGATATTCATGCTACTTGGGTAGTCATAATGCCTTGCTAGAGACCGCTTATGACTTGTGTACCAAAATGGTGTGGTCCACTGCTAACGTCGCATGAACCTATTTGGTTGCACACAAAGAACGGCTTTGTGCAATCTCAATTAGTCAAGAGTAATGGTTTTTATATGATAAAACTCATGACATAAAAACCCTTACAATTTGTTATATGATAACTTATTAATAAGGTCGTATGCGTAATTTGCTTGAATTCCTTAATACAATAGTTTTATTACAAATAGATTTTCTAAGTAAGCTTATCTACACATATAAATAGAGGTTGAAACCTTAAAGCGAAACAAGATTTTTATTTTTGCGAATTTTGAGTTCTCTAGATTTTGGGAGAAAAAGAAAAAAATGTTTTCTATCTCTCTTGAGGTTAGCACTCCAAATTGTGGCCACCGTTCGTGTGTGGATCTTCGATAGAGGACACACGCTTGAATGTCTTAGAGATCAAACAATCAAAGAAAGAAATCATGAATTAAGGTATGCTTTACTTTTGTAGATCAAGTTTAACATAACTTGTTTTCGATTATGTTGAGGGTTTTTCAAAAGTTTTTTTGAGTTTTTCGTTGCGTATGAACCCCAAAACCCAAAAGTGGTATCAGAGGCTTAGGCTTGGTTCTATTAAATGTTTGCACATTTTCTACGATGTATACATGATATATGTGTGTGAAAACGTGATATTGATTAATGTATATATGATGTAAATATAGGTTATATGATAATTGTTATCAAGAATTGGTTTTAAAGCATATCGTTTATTCATGTATTCGATACATCTGCATAATTTGATTCAATGATATAATTCATGTTTAAAATATTTTGATTAACATATGTTTTTAATATTGAACGATATGAATTTTGTATGTTCATGGAAGAAGTCAAGTTTAGGTTAATGTGATTTGAGTGTTGAATACACATTTCGTTTTTGTTCAATAATTGTGTATGTTTCCATGATTAACTTAAACTTGACTTCTACCATGATTAAATTATAATTCTGGTGTTGAATGCATGATTAATATTTCGTTTCTTGATTCAATTGCTTGGTTTGTATATATAAGAACTGAAATTGGTTTTGATCATATATCTTATTGTTGTTATTCGTTAGTATATTCCTATTAGATAGGAGATAAACTTAAGATCGGATAAGAATTGCAAATCCTATTAGATAGGAGAGATATATGAAAAATTCGTATTGAATAAGTATTCAATGTATCTTAAATTCTAATTGGGTTAGGATAAGATATTAAATTATGGGTGGGCCTAAGTTAATTAAAAATATTTTAATTAATATTTGTTGGAATTAAAATAATGGGCAGCTTTGGTCAATTCGATTGGCTAAAATAAGGACCACTGCTAACTATTCGTAGCGCAAGGAAATTCATATAATAATCAATATCAGTAAAATTTCCTAACTTGTTTAGTGGTTGTACATGCATTATAATATATGATATTTATCTTATTTAAATTATGATCACTGAAACAAATAAAAATCCCTTTTCCAAATTTTAAGTCAAGTGCCATCCATTCTCAAACACTTGTCAACTCTTCAATCACATTAATGTGGGCCTGCCTCCGCAGAGTGTATTGTGTTATCTTGGTGAGACAAATTGAGTAACAGTTATTCTATTGTTTGAAATGATTAGACTTGATAAAGCTATTGAAACAGTTTTAGGCTTTAGGCACAAGACGATATAAAACATGCTAAAACATAAGATGTCATAATCTCATAAAAATAACTAAAAGTTACATATGACATAATTGGTAAAAAGGTACCTACGTAAATAACCTAATTCAAAGTGTCATGCCTTAGCTATCTTGGAATTTGGTGAAATATGTATTTGAGTCCCTTGAATTAACAAAGTGTTTTTAGGAGGGTTGTTAATTTAGTGGGAGTTTATTCCTTTATAATAAAATGAACTTTTGCGTAATTTCTATTGTAGATCTATGGCCTCTTCGAATCACATCAATCCTTTGTCACAGTGATCCATCCTTGAGAAGGATAAGTTATCTAGGGCAAACTTTCTTGACTGATTTAGAAACTTATGAATTGATCTTAAGCATTAACTCAAGTTATATGTCTTGGATAATCCTATTCCTAAGGAACCACCAGCCAATGCTTTAAGAGCCATGAAGGATGTACATACTAAGCATGTCAACGACTTAACTGATGTTGCATGCATTATGTTGGCAACCATGGTTCTTGAACTTTAAAAGGATATGGAACACATGGAATATTACGACATGGCTACGATGTTGAAGGAAATGTTCCAACAACAGGGTAGGAAAGAATGAAGGTTATTGAAATGAAGGGTTCTATTGACCATCTTGATAGACTTAGATTTCCCATAAGCCAAGAGTTGGCCACATATTTGATCCTAAATTCATTGCTTGATAGTTATTCACAATTTATGATGAACTATAATATGAATAATATGGAGAATTCTATCTCATAGTTGCATTTGATGCTTAAAATTGCTAAACACAATGTCAAGAAACCCATAGCTAATGTGTTGATGGTTCATAAAGGAAAAAACTAAGAAGAAGAAGGCCAAAGGCAAGGCTAAATTGGCCAAAGCTATTGTGACTGTTACTAATCCCATGGAACAAGTAAATCTTCAGCCTGCTTCTACTTCAGAGTCCCAAAAGGGAAAGGAAAAAGAAGAAAATTGTCATTTCTGCCATGCACCTAGGCATTGGTTCAGAAATTGCAAGTTCTATTTTGAAGATCTAAAAGAAAGAAAGCGTAATGCGACTACTGCTTTAGATATTTACGTTATATAAGTTAACTTGTCTAGTAATGATTCCTAGGTGTTGGATACCAAATGTGGATCTCACATTTGTACTAATGTGTAGGGTCTCACCAAAAATAGAAAGCTAAAGAAAGGAGAAGTCATTTTACGAGTTGGAAATTGAGCAAAGGTTACTGTGTTGGCTTTAGGATGTCATGAGTTAATTTTACCCAGTGGACTTGTTTTAGTTTTAAATAATTATTTTTATGTCCTAGCCTTAAGCGGAAACATCATTTCAGTTTCTTGTTGGATTTGGATAGTTTAATTTCATTATTGCAAATAATAAATACTCCATTTCTCGTAAAGACGTTTTCTATGCGAATGTTAATTTGTTTGATGGTCTTTATATTCTAAACATGAAAAAGTCCACAGATACTCCTATTCTTAATGTAAATAAAAAGAGATTCAAGTCAAATGATTTGAATCAAACCTACCTTCGACATTGTCTTCTTGTCCACGTAAATAAGAAACACATTTCTAAACTCCATAAAGATGTACTTTTTTTAGATTCATTTGATTTTGAATCATATGAAACATGTGTATCTTATTTCAAGGTAAGATGACAAAGAATCCTTTACTGGACACAGTGAAAGGGCAACTGATTTATTAGGTCTAATACATACTGATGTATGCGATCCTACAAACACAATAGCTAGAGGTGGTTATCAATACTTTATTACTTTCATTGATGACTTTAACATATATAGTTATGTGAATATCATGAAACATAAAGGTGAATATTTTGAGATGTTTCGAATATTTCAGAATGATGTGCAAAATCAACTTGGTAAAAATATTAAAGCACTTCGATCAGATCGAGGTGGTGAATATTTGAGCTTAGAGTTTGATAATCATTTTAGAAATTGTAGGATTGTCTCATAGTTCACTCCTCCAACAACTCTACATTGGAATATTATTTTTGAGAAGAGAAATTAGACTTTATTAGATATGGTTCGATCTATGATGAGTCATGCAGATTTTTCTATTTCCTTTTAGGGTTGTGCATTAAAAATTGTAGTGTTTACACTGAAACATGATCCCTATAAAACGATTGATAAAAATAATATGAGATGTGGTTTGAAAAAGACCAAGTTTGTTTTTCCTTAAAGTCTAAGTCTAAGACGATTTTGTATTATGAAAAGTCTTAAAAAAATTATCAGTCAAATCTACCAAGTGTGTATTTGTTGGTTATCCTAAAGAAAACTAAAGGATACTACTTTTATAATCCACTGAGAACAAAGTGTTTGTTGCTTGAAATGGTGTCTTTATGGAAAATCTTTTATCTCAAAAAACAACAATGAGAATAAAGTAAGTCATGAAGAAGTTGAAGAAGAACAAATAAACACTCAACCGCTAGTGAGAGATCAACAAAGCCATGAACTAGTTGAACTTCTACAGGTATCATAAGGCCTACATAGATCTGATAGGGTAAAACATAGGCCTGAGTGATTTGGTTTTCTTATTACTGATAGTAGTGAGGTGTTGCTTATGGATTAAAATGAGCCTACTACTTATCAGGAGGTTGTGTCTAGTCCTGAGGTAGATAAATGGCTTAGTGTCATGAATTCTGAGATGCAATCCATGTATGATAACCAAGTTTGGTACCTAGTTGATTTACCTAGAAGAACATTAAATGTAAATGAGTTTTCAAGAAGAAAACTGACAATGTGCATACTTATAAAACATAACTAGTAGCAAAAGGTTTCAAACAGACTTAAGGTGTTGATTATGATAAAACTTTTTCTCCCTGGCCATTCTTAAATCCATTAGAATTCTAATTGCTATAGCAGCATATTATGACTATGAAATATGACAAATGGATGTCAAAACAACTTTTCTAAATGGAAAGCTACTTTAGGATGTGTATATGATATAACCTGAAAGGTTTGTTCATCATGAGAATTTTAGGAAGGTGTGCAAGCTTCAAAGATCTATTTATGGATTAAAGCAAGTTTCTTGGAGTTGGAATCTTTGTTTTGATGAAGCAATTAAGGAATTTGGTTTCATTAAAAATGAAGATGAGCATTGTTAATAAAAGAAGGTCAGTGGGAGCATGGTTGTTTTCCTGGTACTGTATGTTGATGATACATTACTCATTGAAAATGACATCCCAATCTTGCAGAATGTCGAGTCCTGGTTAGGGAAGTGTTTGTCAATGAAGGACTTAGGAGATGCTACTTACATCTTTGAGATTAAGATCTATAGGTATAGATCTAAAAGTCTAATCGATCTAAGTTAGAATGCTTATATTGATAAGGTACTAAATAGGTTTAGTATGCAAGTCTCTAAAAGAGGGTTGTTGCCAATGTCTCGTGGTATAATTCTTAGCAAGGCTCAATATCCAAAGACTAATGATGAGTGAGAGAACATGAATATGATTTCATGTGTATTAGCTATTGGATCTATCATGTATGCCATGTTATGCACTTGACCAGATGTATTATATGCTTTAAGTGCAACCATCAGATATCTATCTGATCCCAGTGAGAGTCACCGGATAGCAATAAAGAACATTCTTAAGTACTCGAGTAAGACTAAAGTGTTCTTAGTCTATGGAAGTTTAGAAGACGAGCTTGTTGTAAATCGTTACATAGATGCAAGTTTTCAAATGGTTACATATGTGTCTATTATATGGTAACTTATTAATAGGGGCATATGTGTAATTTGCTTGAATTGCCTAAATACGAAAGTTGTATTATGAATAGATTTTTTAAGTAAGCTTAAATTTATATATAAATTGAGATTGAAACCATAAAACGAAACAAGATTTTTGTTTTCGAAAATTTTGAGTTCTCTGGATTTTGGGATAGAAAGGAAAAAAAACGTTTTCTATCTCTTTTGGGGCTTGCACTCCAGATTGTGGTCACTATTCATGTGTGGATTTTCGATAAATGACATACGCTCAAACGTCTTTGAGATGGAACAATCAAAGAAGGAAGTCACGAACTAAGGTATGACTTACTTTTGTAGATCAAGTTTAATGGAAGTCGTTTAGATCATATTGGGGTTTTTCAAAATTGTTTTTGAATGTTCCACTGCGTATGAACCTAAAACCTAACAAAAGAATGCATCTGGAGTACATTTTTGGTGAAAATTAGTGATCATAGCTTGTTACTTTCAAGTTGATCTTATGATTCCCCATAGCTTAGGTTAGTCTTTTATAATTGATTGCATCATTCCGTTACATTCCTTTGTTGGCATACTTGCTTATTTTTATGGCTTATTTGTGTTTAATTTGCATACCTTAGTTTAAGTTTATACATCCCATATCAAAAATCGGATATTTTCTTATATTTGTCACCTAAAATCACCCAATTCCTTGTGGTCCGACCTCTTGACTTACCGCTACTACAAAATAATGTGAAAAATTGTAACCTAATAAGAGTTGTATTATTTTTGTTGCTCTCGGCAAGCATCAAATTTTGGCGCCGTTACCGGGGAGTTGTTTTTAATTTAAGTTATTTTTTTTATCTTTTTTCGTCATATTGTCCTCGTCGATCCAAGTCGACTAGCTTTGTAGATCCTCATAACCTCGAAATCTAAAAGACTTACCATAAGTCGAGGAAGGAGACTCGTTTAAGGAAGTCACAACTCAAGGCTTCTACATTCCCTTCCTTAGCATTCATGGCAGATCCAAACCTACTTCCTCTCCATTAATTGATGATTGGGGAAGCCAATGCTAATGCCCAAGCACATTTGGCATAACAACCCCTTTGCATAGCATATCCTCTTCAAGGTTGGGCATTCGAGCTTAGGTCTGGTCTCATCTAAATTTTACAACACTTCTATGGTAAAAACAATGAAGACCCTCATTCATTCCTCAAGAAGACATGGTTAAGCTTCGAGCTTTTCCATTTTGTCTTAAGGACAAAGTCGAGGAATGTCTTTACTGCCTCCTTCAGGGCTTCATTACATGTTGGACCGAGATGCTTGCCACATTTTTGAGTATCTATTTTTTTGAAACTCAAGCTTTCACACTTAAGAGAGCGATATGTGCCATCAAAATGAAAGAGAGTGAGACCATGAGTGAATATTAGGAGAGATACAAGCTTCTACTTCCTAGTTGCCCCAATTACCAACAAATCAAAGCAATTTACATGAAGGAATTTCTTAAACAAAATATATCATTTCCTATTATGGAACCTAGAAAAAAGTCGTGGATACTACTGTCCGAACATCAGATGTTGGGTATCTCACACGCACACTTATTGAAGTAGTTCAAGATATTGTTGTATGTAGAACAAATTAGTGGTGCTCTCCATTGCACGTTTCTTTTATGATGTCGTGACTCCTTTTGAGCAACAAATGTTTGATAATCTTTGTGGTGGCCATATTAGAGGAAGGACCTCGAGAAGTTGATGAATCTTTTTGAGTATCTTGTCAATATGGTGATCGAATTGATGCGTCCTACCGACTAGCCATGGGGCAAGTAGGTTCATATAGGAATGATGAAAAGATTGATAGGCTTACCGCTTTAGTAGATGCGTCCTACCGACAAGCCAATGTTTATGGCCTTTGCGCCGATCCCTTCCATCCAACCAAGGGAATAATTGACCTGAAGGTGATCTAGTAGTGTAAAATAAAGTATGACGACAAAGATGTCTTAGAGACTACTTCAAATCGGAAGTTCAAGAGACAAACAATGGAGTAATAAGGCTTACAGCCAACACCACTAAGTCCGAATTGAGGTCGTCTCTCATCAACATGGTGCAGAATAGCTTATTTAATGGGCTAGCAAATGAAGATCTGGTTGCACATGTAGAGAACATTTTGAAGAAGTGTGACATCTTTCACAATACTGGAGTTACAAAGGAAGTAATTAGGATGAGGCTTTTCCCATTCTCATTGGGTCGAAAAGCCAAATCTTGTTTTCAAGGATTGAACACAGGGAGCATGACTTTATAGGTATATATTGGTGAGGCTTAGGAAATATTCAAATAAATGATGAGGAGATGTCTAGCACATGGATATGTGAAATGGGCACAACTCCAAATCTCCTTCTATTGAATCAATCACAGTACAAGAACATTAGTGGATGTCGTAGCAAGTGGTTCTCTACTAACTAAAGATGACGATGGAGCATTAGATCTTTTAGATCTTATTTCCCATAATTCTACAGCAGGAACTCGTTCTACAGTGAGAAATCCAGTATGAGTGTTTGAGATTGATTTACAAGCAGCGATCATAGCACAACTATCCAACTTAAGTACTTAGATGGAGAAACTATATATGGGAAAACCAAGTCCCCCAAATACAAGAAATTTAGCAACTCGCTAATTACCTAGCAATGTTGGCTAATCCATTAGACATGCAACATGAATGGAGTTTGAAGATCTTAAATTCACGAACAACCAACATTATTGAATCAACTTCAGGGAAAGAGGAATGACTCTTCAAAGATTTTATCAAGGATACAACAACCCAAACTTCTCATATGAAAATCCTGATAATGACTAAAGCTACCTTCAGGTTTTGATCAACAAATCCGACAAAAGAAGGTAGGCCAAAGTGAATAAATGTCGATTAAAAGATTCTTGCAAGCCATTGATATCAACAATAAAGAACATCATGAGAGGCCTAAGAAAAAGGTGGAAAATATGAAACCAAACTTTTAAAGAGATGGATGTTGAAAGAACACAATCCATTAAGAACCTAGAGAGACAGATTGTTCAACTATCAATTGATTTGAGTTAAAGGAAGGAGGCCAATTCCCAAGTAACATGATCACAAATCTGAAAGAGAATGTTTGTGTCATTTACATGATGAATACTACGACAATGAATGAGCCAATGCAAGATCAAGCAATGTATGCACCAGAAAAAAATAAATATGATGGCAGTCAAGAATACAAAGAAATCGAAAGAAGTGCAAAAGGTAAAGGTTCAAAAATATACACTATGGTTTGTAGACTATGTCAATTATTTATCATCCGGTGTGTTTCCTCTAGATTGAACAAATGCAACAAGAAACAAATTCCTGAGTAATGTGACATTATAATTTTAGGACGAGCCATACCTATTCAAAAGATGCAAATATGAGTTAATTCAACGATATATAGTAGAGGAGGAATTTGACGAGCATTTTGGAAGGATGTCATTCATCACCATAGAAGGGACATTTTAGAGCACAAATAATGACTACACAAGTGTTACAATGCATATACTATTGGCCAAATCTATTTAAGGATTCATATATTTTTGCGAAAACTTGCAATGAATGCTAAAGAATAGGAAATATTTTTTGAAGACAAGAGTTTCCACAAACCACGCTTCAAGAAGTTGAGCTATTCGATGTATGGGGAATAGACTTCATAGGACCATTCCTTACTTCAAATAAGAAATAATATATATTGTTAGCATTGGACTGTCTCCAAATGAGTGGAAGTAATAACAACCGCAACTAATGATGTAAAAGTAGTCATAGAATTCATAAAGAAAAATATTTTCCGCTAGTTTGGAACATCTAGAGTATTAGTCAATGATGAAGGGTCACATTTCTGTAATAAAGCCTTAAACATATTATTTAAGAAAGATGGGGTTAAGCATAAAACCTCACTTGCATACCATCTACGGACAAATGGACAATTTGAAGTAAGAACATGGAAGTGAAGCAGATCTTGAAAAAAACAATTAACACTAAAAGAAAAGATTGGGCATTTCATCTTAAAAAAGTGATGCGTGTGTTGCAAGTCTAAAAGCTCGCTTGTAGTAATAGTGTAACCAACTTATATTGACTATGGATATTATCGTCAGGGAAAGGTGTATGCACTTGATACGCACGTAGCTAAAATTACTATATTGCTAAGGAAATCCTTTTAACTCGTTTCATAACAAATCTAAACTAATCTATACTAACAAACCCATGCAAATTACTTTAACCTTATATTAAGACTATCTTAGTTCACAACTTCACCTAGGTAATGAAATACTATGCTATTCAACTCACTTTATCATCTTTAATATGAGTGTGCAATGCCGAATTAGAATAGACATATTTCCTTCAAATCCAATTTAACCCACTGTCGTGATAGAAAAGACTCTAATGTGCAAATTAGAACTCCATCTATCAATATGAATAACATAAGTTCCATATTGCTTTAATGTCCCAAATCTTTAGATTCGTAACCAATTAAGTTTGTTATCCGGGCCACCCTAATCAACAATTATTGCTCAATATTGTATATGTATGGTTGTAACATCCATATTCGGTTTAAAAGCTTCAATTGCCATAATAACTTCTAAAACCTAATATCAACAAATATGTGATCAAGATGTTTGTAGCATTACGCTCATAATCAACATAAATTTTTGTTGGGTTTTTAGGGTTCATATACAACAAAAAATTCAAAACAAATTTTGAAAAACCCCAACAGGATTGAAAATAAATTCCATTAAAATAAATCTACAAAAGTAAATCATACCTTATTCCATGATTTCCTTTTGATTATTCGATTTTCAAAATGCTCAAGTGTGTGCCCTCTATCAGAAATCCACACACGAACGATGACCACAATTTGGAATGCTAGCCCTAAGGGAGATTGAAAAATGATTTTCCTCTCCCTAAATCCAGAGAAATCGAAAAATCGTAAAACGAAATCTTATTTCATTTTTAGGGATCCACCTTTTATTTATATATGTAGATAGGCCCTCACTTAAAATCCAATTCGTAATACAACTATTATATTTACGCAGTTTGAGCAAATTACACATATGCCCCTATTGATAAGTTATCATATAACAAATCGTAAGAGCTTTTATGTCATGGACTTTATCATATAAAATTCATTATTTTGGACCAATTGAAATTGTGCAAAATCATTCTTTGTGTGCGACCTAATAGGTTCATGCGACATTGGCAGTGAACCAAAAACCATTTTGGTACACAAGTCATAAATGATCTATAGAAAGCATTATGACTACCCAAGTAGCATGAATATCAACATCGATATAACCTAATTAATAACGTATATCATATCCTTTTGTCTCCTTTTGTCATGCGATATCCTTTGATTAAACATAAGGCATAGATAGTCACCCTTAATGTTCAATCGTACCAGTCTCGATCTTTAGGTAAGCTGAAAAACATCCAAATGACATTTATCATATCAATTCACATGGACTTGACCATTATCAATCTATCTTATGGAGGGATCCACTGATATATCTCTCTATATGGGAGTGAAAAATTCTATCTTGATTACACACCTTCACATATTATTCACACGATGACCAATCATAATCTTTATAATTGTCCAGTTAAAAACAAGATTTGATTGTGTCAAATCATCATGGTCCTAATATTGAAGTCTATGGTATTCTTAAGTCGAAGGACTAAATGATATACCTATTATGAGTAACACCTATGACTTAATCCATATGGTGTTCTCATAGCGTCGGTCCAGTATCTTACTCCATAATAAGTAATCATGAACTTGATTCGTATCCTTATACGCATGATCATCACATGACCATCAATTAAGATTCACACTAGTCTTAATTCATTATAGTTCCTAGTATAATGACTGACTAGGGACATTTAGGATATTTCAACAAATACCTATGGATCTTATTATAAGGTAAACATGCAAGCACTTATAATAAAACAACAAATAAAATTATTATTTTATTAACTAAAATTATAAGATAAACAATGTTTATAGATTGACCTAGGGTACATGCCCTAGCAATTTTAACAATTGCACTTTTTATGTTTATACTCTATTCCTGTTTATAGTATAACATTCATACGATAGGATCCACTGATCCCTAAGATTAATAAACTTCTTCCGCTTCATTGAAATAAACATGCACATAATTGTATTTATTAAAATCAGTGATAAAATGAAATAACTTCTATTAAATAAATAAAAAACTATCCGAATCACCACACGTGAGTCTTCAATGTCTTCTCTCCACAAAACTTCTTACTACTCAAGAATAAAGTAAACCTATGCCACCTATTACTACTGGTGGCTAATCTATGATAAGTTGTATGTTTGCCACGTTCTCTTATCTATTTATACTCCATAATCTTGTTTCAAAATAATTAGAAACCTTACATAACAATTTAACACAAAATAAAACTCTAATTTTTAATTTTTTCTCTTCTCGACATTGTTTATACACTACCATGATGTCGCCACTATGCTGAGCATATTTTGTGCAATTTCTCTCTTCAATGGTCCTGTCGTTGTCCCTTTGTCTTCCCAATGCTATCCCTTGACCTCCACGGCACCGCCATTGCGCTAACTATCCTTAGTCTTTTTTGTTTACATGCTTGCTCTCCTATGCCGCGCGTTTCCTTCACATGTTGTGCCTTGAACTCCTACAACACTACATGGCTTAGCCACACACTAAACCTCCTTTAGTGTGTTTTTGCTCCATTTTTTCTTAAACTCACCTTTCCTTCCTTTATGTCTTATGTACTTGAAAATGCATAAACACCATCAATTTGACTTGATTTTGGGATATTTACACTAAATGTACTACTAAAATAATCAAATATATAAGTCTAAATAATCACTTATCAAATACCCGTAAACTTAAGATTTTGCATGTCCCGAGTAAAAATGTATTTTACTAAGTCTCCTAACTACTCCTATTACTTTAGTTCACATTCATTTTACATTGTCCATCGAGTATCTTTTAATTCAATAAGTTTCAAGTTAATAATCCACTCAAGAGTTTTTCTTTAGGAAAAAATTACAATTTTCAAGATATGTAGTTTTAATAACTTATATAACTCACTTTCAAAAAACCAAAGTAAATCACAACCAAAACCATCAGTACTTACAAGTTTGTTTCACCTCGACAATCAAGTAGCAAGTGTACAATCTCATGATTTCTTATTAAGCTCAGAAATTCAAAAATAAGCATAGATAAAGCTAATTTTGGTAGACTTTAGCATTCAAGAGTCTATAGGACTTAATATAGTTGAAAAGAAAACTTAACTCAATTAATCTAGTGGTACTCGAGCTAAATCTTTTATTTGAAGAGCTTTAATTTGATTTCTGCTTTCTTTTCTTTATTTTTATCTATTTTTTTTCTTTTTCTCCATTCACCTTATATTTTTTTTACTTTACGGTCCCTGCTCTTTTCCTTTGGACTTTGTTTTTCCTTTCTTTTTCCAACCATCAAGTTCTCTGCTTCATTTCTTGTAGAACTTGTAGGACTCTCTATTGCTTATTTCTTAAAATCTTATTAGTACTCGTCACTTACACTTTATCAAGCAAGTTAACTCTAAATTCTTGTTCAAAATGCATATTTCTTCTCCTCTTTGCACTAGTCTTTATTTGCTTTTTATTTAAGTCAGATTCACACTTATTATAGAAATCCTTAGAGATCTAACTTTTTCTACAAGAAATGTTTTAGTATTCTCCTTGGTTTTGTTTCCAGTTCATGGTCTTCCCTAACTTTAGGTTTCTAATCATGAAATCATACTATTATTTGCTACATTTCATATTTTTCTTCAAAATTTTTTAACACTTTCTATAGTTTCATATCATCAAGACACTTATATTTTACTCATCCTCAATTAAAGCCATAAACATGCAAATGAACTACTAATTCATTAGATATTACTAAATATAAAACCTAATATATATTAACTAAATATATTCAAATAGTAAGTAAATGAACTAAAAAAATAATACACTACCATGTTGTTCTATTTAACTGCTTCAAAAATAAAATTTAAATGATAATACTTGCATTGTTTATCCTTATTTTAGCTTTCTTACCACTTCTCATAGTGTAGTATAGTGTTGACGCCCCCAAACTTAAACCAAACCTTATCCTCAAGGTTTAAAAATAATCCTAAAATATGTAAACACTAAAACATACAAACATATATAATAATACAAGCTATAATATAATAAATTAAACATAGAATTGAAACAACTAAATAAGTAAGAAAAATATCTCAAATTTATGTGAAATGGTATCAACATACTAGCAGGGCTTGAATCTTCAGAATCGTAGGAAACAGATGGGGACAAAGATCTAAGTGCAAGCATTGAGTCAAACTGATTAAGGTATAGCAAGATAGTTATTGTCTCCGTTTTCTATCTACTTTCCTTTATAACACTTCTAGCCTTGAAAAGAGAATCTTTCTTAGTTGTCTACTACCTCACTTTTTCTTTTTCCTCTCTAAAGTTAAGGGAGTTTAGTTCTCCGAGGATGAACAAGCAAGACTATAAGGCTACCTCCCTGCATATAAATGTTTATATCTTTCAACTCCCTAGAACTAAAAAAATCCTAAGACATTGAAATCAGGACTGCGCGTCATCATCATCATTATTCACATCATCGACTCCAACATAGGATGGTGTCAATGGAAATTCCACCCTCCTACTTTGCACCATATCCAGATCAAAAATATAGTCCGATACTGCTAGAAAGCCAAAAGACCTATTGGTCAGTATTATCCATCTGCTCCTCACATGTGTAGCTACGTCCTTCTGATAATCGACAAACAACATGAAGTTTTTCTGCTTGTTCCGTCTGTCTTGCTCATATATCCTCGAGGATTCATGATACTGAGCCCTGTCCTCTTGGTACTGTCTCCTCATCTCAGCAATCCACAACCTCTGGTGCTGTGGAGTCAAGTCCTTTGATGGTGGTACTAGTGGCCATGGCGGAGGAGGTGGTGGAAAAACCTAAGGACCATCAAATTACTACTTTCCAATAAATGGATCTATGAACCCGTAACCCTTAACGAATCCCTATTGGTTAGGCTCCTCCTCTCTATATCCTTCATCTTCTAATTCTTAGGCTAACTCTTCTGCTATTGCTGCGTTATCCTCTTGATGTTTAGCCAACAATTCGGCCTTAAGTCTAATTCCCTCGGTTCTTTCCATCTCATCCTTAATGTTTTGATAACCAGGTGGTGATTTCAGCATAAGCATAAACGCTTCATCTAATGTTACTTGGGCCTCAATATCAAATTCTTTATCTCTAAGCAATCGCCTTCCAAGCATAATTGAGTCATCAAAATTAAAAACAACAACTTGTTGTTTTGCCTTTACATGATGGAATCCCTTAGATTATTGTAAATGATCTCAATGACGTTGATTCCCCCTTTCTGTCTAATTTCAAATGAACAAGTTGCCTTTGGCTTGTTGATCTCTTCTTGCTGAGTGGTTGGGTATAGAGAGGCAACAATGAAATATTACCACATTCGGTAGACTTTCCTAACACTTAACTTCTTAATGTGATTTAGTACATTCTTAGCTCCCATTACCCAGCCTTATTGTCCTTGGACAACCAATGCTTACTTTATGACCTTAAAAGGGTATAGGTTATAGGGTTTCTCATATAAGTTATCTGGAAGCTTGAGTAAGCTTCAACAATACTCAAATGCTCCAATCCATAAATGCTATTTATTTCACGCACATTAAATGGGGCAAACACCCCTCTCACATTCGCTGGCTCATTCTTCCAAGTGAACTTTGCGTTGGCATAAAATTTGTACACAATTTCACTCACTCTTTTAACTATGTTTTCTCTATAGTCTTAAATGAAATGCTCCCAATTTCATTTCGTAATGAAGTTATTCAATCTTTTATCATACTTGGCTAGCAAATTTATAGCCCTCTCACAAATGAACTCCTTATGCTCAATCACCTCATATCTATCCTTCGCATCTCTACTAATGAAGTACTTCAACTTGAATGGCCTAGATTCCTCTTCATTCGGATCTCTTGAGGTTGATGCCTCAAAATCATTTGCTTTTACTTGATTCACTTGCTCCTTGTTCTTGGCATTCTTATCTCTAAATCACAAAACAACAATGCAATTAGCAGTACAAGTCTTGAAATCACCTAAAAATCAAAATTTATATCACAAGGATTATTCACATGCCAAATAATGCAAATAACATAAACTAAGTCTTCATGAGTCTCATTGATGCTAAATATTCAGACAACTTGAAAATCCTATCCCAAACCTCATATCCACTATTCATGCAATTTCATCAAAATTTCTCAAAATTTCAAAACATAAGTAATGAAATAGTAATTTACCTTAATGCCTGACTACTTTTCGATGAAGAACGCTCCTCCAAGTCTCTATCAATCCAAGCCCTCTTACTTCATTGATAACTTTGAACCCTAGTGCTTCTTGAAATTAAATTCTTAAATCAAACCCTTGCTTTCCACTCTATGCCAATCCATAATGCACTTTCTCCTTTCATTCTCTATTACTAAGAACTCTATTTCCTCACTTAGAAATGATCAATCTCGGGTTCTAGAGGGATATATGCTTGGTTGGTTGTAGTTGGGTTTGGATGCAAGTATGAATGACATCGTGAAAATGGGGTTTAAAACATGCATCATGACATTGGCGCCGTAACGGCGTCAACACCCCTATAAATGTTTTTGTGATCTTTGTAGGGTGCCATATTGGTGTCGTACTTAATACCTATGGTGCCATGTGTTACACACATAACGTCGACCTTTCAATCCGCATTTTTTGCTTAAAATCTTCATTTAACTCCTATTCGGCGCTTCCTTGACTTTATGTATTACTACATAAAATGTCGTGATAGCGTGCAATCAACGTGTTTACTCACCTTAAGCAATTTAAAGCCCTAGCTTTACCGACCTTTTGACACCTCAAATCTCGTATCCAAACCCTTGAGACACTTCCCTAGGTTCCTGATATCATTTAACATGCTTTTGAATGTGTTTAGACCTTTAAATAGGGTATTAGACTTATTTAAAGTATTTAGTTTACTTTAAGAAATTGCAGATTTTGTTCTATAAAGCACTTAGCGCACTGGGTGTTATGTCTAGCTGGGGTTGGCAATTTGGGTCATGAAACGATTAACACGACACGACACGATACGTAATAAACATGTGGTGGGTTTGGTTTAAGTGGGTCTGAGTCATAAAATGTTAACACGTTTATACATGGTTAATAAACGAGTCATTAACATGTCAACCTACTTAACTCGTTTACGACTTGCTTCACACGATTTAAAAATAATGTATAAATAATAAATATAATATAATAAATAGATTGGTACAAAATTCACCTATTTGAATGCATGTTAATAACATGATTTATTTATTTTATTTATATACATCTTTATCATATTTTATTTTATATTTGAGAGGAAATATTCATTTTACTTTTAATATATTATTCATGTTTTAGATTTTATTAATAATTATTTATTAAGAAAAAATAAAACTTTTCACCAAAGTAAAATTTAGATATTGTTTTTAGATGATTCTTATAATTTCGTTTATGTTATTATTACGAGTCATTTTTGCTTTATTATTAAGAGTAATAAAGATTCGAATGAAAAAGTAAAGTAAAACTAATGACTATATACAACCACATTATATTTTATTGGCTATTTTAGTATGTTTGTTCGAATTTAATCATATAGATATATTTTAAACTAGTAACCAAATTATAAAAGTTTAAATAAAATAAAATTTTTAAATACAATATTTAATAAATGAGTGACACGAATACATGACATGTTTAACACGACCCACTTAGACACGAAAACGATTAACACGATTAATAAACATGTCATGTAATGAGTTTGCATTATATGGGTCATGATCTGTTTATGACACGACACGTTTACGATTCACCGACACGAATCACCACCCCTATGCTAGCGCACTAGTGCTGTCATTAACATACTAGCTAGATTTATTAGTGCACTACTCACAGGTAGCGCGCTAGACATGCTTGCTAGCGTGCTGTGTAAGAAAACCTAAAATTCTGTACTTTGAATTTTGAGTCCTCTCCACACATGGATTAAACCTAATACCTTAGGACCTTTATTACACCAACAAGAAGTCCAACACAACCACAAAAACCATTCACAATGGCCATACATCAATTATATCATAAATTCATCAAATTAAACTAAACTAATGGTGTATGTTTTAATTATCGAGTTGATGAGCTTCTCCAACTTGATCTCCACACCTTAAAATTTGCTAATCTCATCTCGCACTTCTTCTGCAACAAGCTTACTTCTTCTCTAAGTTCTCAAATGAGAATAAAATGGTTTGCATGAGATGATCAACTCAATCTTATATACATATAGATAAGGTTGATTATTAGCCATTAATCTTTATGTGTATACATATCTCGAGACTAATCTAATGGCCCACACTTTCCCACAATTCCCACTAACTCTCCACTATCTCCATCTAGCTAACACCAATTTGAAACTCGATTGGTCTTATGACGTGTCAACATGTATCTCGAGAATCATCACATGACTATTGTTTAACTTGCTAAAATATGTTACATTTAATATAAAATAAGCTATAGCCACATTAATTCTACTATTTAAGCTACACTAAGCTTAAACCAACTTACCACATCACTCCTTATCTCGATCACATGTTGACACATATCTCGAGGCACATTTTTACTAACGTCTCAACACCTATACAAGTAGAAGTGACTTAATAGTCAACACATATACAATACAAATAGGCATAAACCATAATAAATCTAATATATACCTCTGCCATCTCGCCTCGATCAGCGCAAGTATCACGGTGTAGGTCTTAAGTTATCGGTCGATAATCCTGATTACAAATAATAACCGAGATTAAAAATTTGGGTCGTGACAGATCCATTGATTCCTAAGATTAATAAACTACTCACACTTCATTGAAACAAACATGCGCATAGTGATTTTCATAGAAATTGGAGATATAATGAAATAACTTCTACTAAATCAATAAAAACAATTCCCAAATCACTACGCATGAGACTTCAATGTCTTCTTTACACAAATCTTCTTAAAACTCAAAAAATAAAGTATACCTATGCAAACTATTGCTAATGGTGGCTAATCTACGATAAGCGATGTGTTTACCACGTTTTCCTATCTATTTATACTCCTTAATCAAGTTTCAAAACAATTAGAAACCTTACTTAACAATTTTACAAAAAATAGAAATCTAGTTTTTATTTTCTTCTCATTTTGGCACTGTCACTTAAGTCCCGGTGCTGTTTGTACACCCCACGACGCCGCCACTGCGCCGAGCATCCTGTGTGCAATTTCTCTCTTTGGTGGTCCTAATGCTGTCCCTTTGACTTCCCGATGGCATCCCTTGACCTCCACGTTGCCACCACTGCGCCAACCTTCCTTGGTCTTATTTCCTACTTGCTTAGTCACCTACGACATGCATTTCCCTCCCATGTTGTGCCTTGAACTCCCACAGTGTCACACTGCTTACCCATAACACCAAATCTCCTTTAGTGTGTTTTTGCTCTATTTTTTACTGAATTCACTTTTTTCCTTCGTTTATGCTTTATGTTACTAAAAAAATGCATAAACACCATCAATTTGAGCAGATTTAAGGATATTTATATTAAATATACTATTAAACTAACCCAATACATAAGTCTAAATAATCACTTATCAAGAAGCATTACGGGCATATAGAGCATCAATTAAAACACCAATTGGCGCATCCCTATATTGATTGGTGTATGGAAAAGGTTGACACTTACCAGTAGAGTTAGAGCATAAAACTTACTAGGCTACAAAAAAAGCTCAACATGAATCTTCAAGTTGCAGGAAAAGCTATTTACTTCAACTTATGAAGCTGGATGAGTTTAGGTTGGATGCATACAAAAGTGCCAAGTTGTGCTAAGAGAAATCAAGGCAATGGCATGACAAATGAATAGAATATTAATTTTTTCTACCATGACAACTAGTTTTGTTACAATTCAAGACTGTAACTATCTCCGGGTAAATTAAGATCATGATGGTCAGGACCATTCAAGGTCGTTGCTGCTTTGCTTTATGGAGTGGTATAATTAATGAACAATAGTGGAGAGACATTTAAAGTAAATGCCCAAATGGTTAAACTATTTTATGGAATAGAAGTGAGGTAAGATGAACTTGAAGGGTTCAAGCAACAAAGGATTAATGCCTTGAAGAATAACAAAAAAGGAATAATAATGGAGAGTTAAGCAAACAAAATGAAGGAATTTTGATGAAGCAAAAAAAAAAAAGAAATAGCATCAAGGTTGTTCCAAAGAAGTCGAAACTAAAGTCAAGTTCACACCTAGACTTTAACCAATCAAGAGGAGAGATCCGGGAGATATATGCATACCATTAAGCATTGATGGGCACCATTTTAGAAACATCTTATGTGATATAGGAGCCTCAGTCAATGTATTGCCTATAAAGGACACGTTACAAGCAGATTTAAATATCAATTGTCCTGATACAATAAACTTGCAAGTATTTGATGGTAACTTGGTACCAACAATAGGGAGAGTCTTGAATGTGTTTGTGAAAGTGGGTAAATTTACATTTATTATTGATTTCGAGATTATGGATCATGATGTAGATGATGATGTGTCTACGATACTTAGGCGACCATTCTTGAACACTACCAATGCGATCTTGAACATGAGGAAGAAAATGATTACGATTAGTATCGAAGAGGATGAAGATAATAAGAAGATTTTCTTTATTGAAGGGAAAGAAGTAAACCCAAATGGGAGAAATATCATTATCTCCGAGCTATAATTAGAGTATCTCAATTTAGACTTGGATTAAATGAGCAAAAAGGCTTCGGCTAATGACGTTAAATGAAGCGCTACCGGGAGGTAGTCCTGTGGTTTTTAATTTTAGATTTTGAGTTTCAATTATTTATTTTTATTAGTTAGAACAATCCAAATGTGAAATTTCCTAATTTTGAGAGTTTTGTGATAAATGTTTATGAAGACCATTTTCCTGGTGAATTTTCATCAAAATGGAAGAATCTCAACAAACTCAACTGATAAGTCGTTAATTATTACATATTATATATAGTTTATTTAGTTATTTTTTATTGTTGAGTCTCTAAAATATTGACCTAATTATCCTTATTTTGTCATTTTTAGGATTTTTGGGGTACACAGTTGAATCCGAGGTAAAAACCTGTGTGAAATGGTGTATTCACATGTAGTGAATACAGTTGCAATTTGATTTGCCTCGAGACGCGTACTACATAATTGATTTAGAGCTGAGGAGCCACTGAATGATGTGACTAGTGGACACGGTTAGGACATTGTGCAATGACAGCCATTAGAGCTGCCTCGTGATCCATTTATGACTCTCCCAGTTGTCGCCGCGTGTCAATCTCCTACACGTCCAGCAGCTTCTCTTATCCCGCTTCAGCAGCCGTGAAATTCTCCTCGGGATTCGAGCCTGTACTATCTTCATCTTTTTTCCATAAGCCGTGTGATTTCACAAATGCCTCCAGCTGCCATGTGTTCGCGTCTTAGTGGCCAGTGCGCCCAACACAACAGCTTCTCTACCAATGCGAGCATGACATGTCAGCAATGCAACAGCTTCACCCGATCATGTCACGTGGTAGAGAACTGCAAATAATTCCCAACAACCAACAAATTTTCCTCAGCACACATGTCATGAGACTAACCCCAAAATTGATTTCTCTCCCTTGTAGAGAGCAAATTAGCAGTTATTTTTTATATGAGGAATTAGGTATTCGAGGGAGAACTTAACTTTTTGACCGCTATATTGCTATTTTCTTTTTTCTTCTCTAACAAACCATTGTTCTCTTGCTTTTATTTTGGATTTTAATAGAGTCTACAACCATGATGTCAAGCGAACTTCGTTGATCAAGAATGGAGGTAGAGCAAACCACCCTTTTTTGGCATAAAAACATATGTGAGATCTATTTATTTATTTAAATTTCTTTTCATAGTATTTTATTCCCTTTGCTATAGTTTCGATAATTGAGGTTAAATTCATGTTTAAACCTTAATTTACTGGCCAATAAGTTGTAAGCACCCGTACTTGTGCAATAAGACCACATTAGTGATCTAGGCTAAATTGAATATACTAGTTATCCAGTCGTCTAGGTGTAGTACCTTCACAAAGCCCATTGCGGTGAACACATTAAACCCAATTCGCTTAAGTATATGATTATGTATTTGACGAGGGAAGTGATCATTATTGTACCTTGACCATCGTGATAGAGAAGTGTGAGGACTTGTATACATTACCAAGTCTATAGCTACTCTAAATTATTATGAATTGCATGCTTTGATTAGATTGATGACCATATCTATAATTATGCCTAAATGTGGAAGTTTGTGATACCGATAGTTTAGGTTGTTTTCCCTCATTGATTTCTTCACTCATCATTTTTATTCCTTGTTTTTAATTAATTCTTAAGAACATTCTTGTGAAATCCCCCAATTTACTTTTTAGTTCCCTAGCTTAGGTTGGAAACTTGGTTTTCGTCGATCGACCTCGTTCTTGCCACTACTGTAGTTCTTGTGGTCATTGGTAATCTCATAGGGATTAAATATTTTGACACATTCGACATGCGTCAAACTTTGGCGTCCTTGCCCAGGACAAAGTTATTTTGAATTAGGTTTTTTTCTCCTTTTTTTGACTCACCTTTATGTCCCACAGTCTTCGTTGATCGCAGTCTGGCAGATCTTTACTCTTTTTTGATATAGAGATCGAAAAAACTTGCCATCGAAACTTGAAAGAAACTAGGCAGAGGAACCAATCCTCAAGAGCTCAATTGAGCGATGAGAAATCTCCTATGATGGCTGACCACATTGGAAATCCACTACACGAGGGGTGAGAGGAACACATAGTTATTGCTCCCGATAGTGTGTAGCACCCACTGTACCACACGCACTAATGGCATAACAGAGGCTTGTAGTACCTCTGTATCAACCACTCGATCAAAGAGTGGTTGACCCCTGATCCATAAAGCCACAAGCTAACCCTTGGGAACTACCTCAGGCCAAACATCGCATTACTATTAGGATGGAAAATGATAAGATACAAGATCTCATAGCTCATCAACCACACTCTATCTCATTCCCAGTTCACAGGGGAATTTTGAGCTTAGATCTGATTTCATAAACCTTCTCCCCGTCTTCTATGGACGGGATCGTGATGATTCAGTGACCTTCATCAAGGACTTCCATTCTATGTGTAGGACCATGATTCCCCATAGATTTGATGAAAATGAAGTCAAACTCTCTGCTTTTCCTACCGCTTTAAGGATAAAGTCCAAGACTGGATCTTCTATCCCCCCTGGTTCCATCACAAATTGGAACGACATGATTTCTGCATTCCTCAAAGAAATTTTCCCTGAATCTAGATCTACCCAACTAATTAGAGAGATATGCAATATCAAAATGAAACATGGCGAATCTTTTAGTGATTATTAGGGTCGTTATAAGTGCTTGCTTGCGCAATGCCCCAACTTGGCCAATGCAACCTCTCCATTGTTTGTTTATTCTACACGAGACTTACCCCTTGAGAAACACATGATTGAAAATGCTTGTAGAGGCGACCACATATGAAAGACAACTCAAAATAAGCTTGATCTATATGACTCTATTGCAAGTCAATCACGTCATTACATTGATGACAAGGAAGAGGGACCCTCATGAAATCTTTATGATTGAGTAGGGTCAAGTTCTGCCAATAGCAAGCTTGATAAACTCACTGATCTCATGGAGTGATTTCTCACATCAGGAAAAGCTCAAGTTAAAGGTTGCGACTTTTGCTCAGCCATAAACCATCTCATTGACTCTTGTCCCACCTTGTTCAAGAATGAACAAGTAAACGGTATAGGTGGCAGATTCCAAGGACTACCGACGAATCAATATTGCAACAATCTCAGTAACACTTATAATCATGTCGTCGAAAGCCCCTATCATAGCTATGGACCTCCAAACTGGAACTACCTCCAGTATGTTTCCAAGAGGCAACCTCTTCCTTAATAGTCCTAACCCGCATAGAATTTGGGGTCTTTAGAAGAAATGATGAGGATGCTTATTGCTAATCAAAATAGATTCTCTAAAGACTTAGCCCAACTTAAAAATGAAACAATCGCAAGTCATGTTGTAAGCATTAAAAGTCTCAAGTTTCAACTAGGGCAACTGGCCTTACAGGTAGGGTGTACGAATGAGAAAGGCAAGTAGCTTTCTCAACCACGTCCGAATCCTAATGTGAATGTCCATATCGTCACACTTCGTAGCGGCAAAGAGTTAGAGGAGACTACTAAAGAACCCAAGCCTAAAATGACAACCCTTAAACCAAGGAAGTCGAGTAGGAGCTCAAAGTTCAACCATCTCCTACTGAAATAGTAAACTTGGATAAAGAAGCACAACCTTCTCTCAAAATCCTACCCCCGTTCCTTCAATGCCTCATTAAGAATAAAAGAGCAAGAGAAGAGAAGGAAATTCTGGAAATCCTAAGGAAAGTGGCAAAAAACATCCAACTTCTTGATGCCTAGGCACATATGACCCGTTATGCTAAGTTGCTCAAAGACCTATGTACAAACAAAGGTTAACTCAAAGACAACGAAAAAATCACCATAGTTGAAAATGTTTCAGATATCCTACGCAAGAAGTTGCCCAAGAAGTGTGAGGACCCGGGCATGTTCATTGTCCCTTGCACAATTGGTGAAGTTCAGATCTAGGAAGATATGTGTGACCATAGCGCCTATATCAATGTCATGCCATTATCCATATATGATACATTGAAGGCTGGTCCTCTAAAGGATATTGGAGTTGCCATACATTTGGCAGACCGGTCCGTCGCTCGTCCTATAGATGTCTTGGAAGATATCCTGGTGAAGGTTAATGAGCTCGTATTTCCTATTGACTTATATATCATCGATATGAAAAATCAGTTATGCCCCTATTTCTCCTCAGTCTTGCTTGGCAGGGCTTTTCCTTAAGACTGCCAAAACTAAAATTGATGTTCATAGTGTTTCTCTTACTATAAAGTTTGATAGTGAACTTATTAAGTTCAACATCTATGATGTGATGCGCCATCCTTGCTATACCTTGTCTATCGTGATTGCCTTAGACAGTGTGGACTTGCTTGTCCAAGAGACCTTTCTTGTGAAAGGCGATGATATGAAAGTGGTGTTAGAGAATCATTTTGACATCGATTCTTTGCGAAAGCAATACTTCATCCTTGATACTGAGATTGAGGAGCTGATCTTTGAGTTGGACTCTACTCTACTCCATTTCCCACCCTAGCATATCTTGGCCTACTTGTTTCGAACTCTACATTTCTCTCCTCTATGGGGCGAGCCCCCACATTGGAGCTCAAACCACTACCAAGTCATCTCAAATATGTTTTTTTAGGTGAGAATGAGACTTTACATGTGATCATCTCAACTAAACTTACATTACCAAAGGAAGAGAAGCTTATACATGTGTTTTGAGAGTTTAAAGAAGCATTAGGGTGAACGATTGCTAACATCAAAGGCATTAGCCCTTCCATATGCATGCATCAGATACATATGAAAGAAGGGTCTAAACCTTCACGGGAAGCACATCGGTGACTGAACCCACCGATGATGGAAATGGTTAAAAAGAAGATTCTGAAGCTCCGTAATGCTGGGATGATCTATCCGATCTTTGACAGCAAGTGGGTCATCCCCATTCAGGCCGTTCCCTAGAAAATAAGGATCATAGTGCTTAAGAACTCACGGGGTGAGTTAGTCCCAACTCGCGTCCAAAATGGATGGCGGGTTTGCATCAATTATAGGAAGGTTAATGTTTTTACTTGGAAAGACCACTTCCCATTGCCTTTCATTGATAAGATATTAGAGCATTTAGCAGGCATGTTTTATTACTACTGCTTGAATGGATAATCTGGTTTTCACCAGATTCCTATAACACATGTAGATCAAGAGAATACCACATTCACTATCCTTTTGGCTCCTTTGCTTACGACGCATGCCCTTTAGGCTGTGCAATGCATTTGCTACTTTTCAAAGGTGTATGATGAGCATTTTCTCTGACTTTATTGAGCACTTCATCGAAGTATTCATGGATGATTTCATCATTTACGGTGATTCATTCGATCTTTGCATTAGTCACATAACTAAGGTCCTTCATCGATGTATCGAGAAGAACTTGATCCTTAATTATGAGAAATGCCACTTCATAGTGGATCAAAGTCTAATCTTAGGTCATATTGTGTCTGCTGGAGGATTTGAGGTAGACCCGACAAAAATTGAAGTAATTCAAAAATTGCTTTACCCTAATGACTATGCGAGAAATTTGATAATTTCTTGGCCATGCCGGTATCTATCGACGATTTATTAAGGACTTCTCCAAAATTGCACAACCCCTATGTTGCCTTCTTCAAAAGGACATGCCTTTTGATCTTGATAAGGCATGTCAGAGTGCATTCAATTTATTCAAATATTCTTTCATCTCTACTCCTGTGATTCGAGCTCCCAAATAGGAGCTACCTTTTAAGATCATGTGTGATGCCAATAACCACGTTGCGGGTGCTATGCTTGGGAAATGAGTAAGGTGTGCTTCTCATATCATATACTACGCCTCCCAAACTCTTGATCCTACCCAACTGAATTACACCACTACCGAGAAGGAGCTTCTAGTTGTCGTCTTCGCTTTGGAGAAACTTCAGCCTTATCTTTTGGGTACTAAAGCGGTCTTCTACTCTGACCATGCATGCTTAAAGTACCTAATGGTAAAAAAGGAAGCTAAACCTCATCTCATTCGATGGACACTCTTATTACGAAAGTTAAATATCGAGATTAAAGACAAAAGTGGTGCTGAAAATCTTGTTACTGACCATCTCAGTCGTATCGAGAATGGTGAAGCACCTGCCCCGCTTTGAGATGATTTCTTTGATGAACATCACTTAGCCATCTTTTATGAACTCTATTGATTTGCGAATTTGATTAATTACCTCATTACACGAGAGTATTCACCTAACCTTACGTGAGTCCAAAAGGATAAAATCTGAAACGACTCTAAACACTATGTTTGGGATGACCTATACTTATTGAAGTTTTGCTTGGACCAGGTAATCCATCGATGTGTCTCCTAGAATGAGACATAATCTATCCTGGCATTCTGTCACTCATACATTTGCGGTGGCCATTTCGGTACACGTAGGACAACTAGGAAGGTCTTAGAAAGTGGGTTCTATTGGCCCACCATTTTTTTGACTCCTATATATATGCCAAGACCGGTGCTAGATGTCAATCGACCGACACCTTGAGTCACCGAGATCAAATGCCACTGACCTCGATCCAATTTTTTGAAATTTTTTATGTTTGGGGGATTGACTTCATGGGGCCATTTCCACCATCACATGATTTTCTCTATATCTTACTAGTGGTGGATTACGTGTCCAAATGGGTGGAAGTTAAAGCCACTCACCACAATGATTCATCAGTGGTATGGAATTTCTTGAAATCATGGATTTTTTTTGAAGGTCCACATGCTTTGATTAGTGATCGAGGTACCCAAGTCTACAACCACATGATTGAAAATCTCTTGTGCAAGTACAATGTTACACATCGTACGTCTATGGCCTACCATCCTTAAACGAGTGGCCAAGAAAAAGTTTTAAATAAAAAGATTAAATCTTTTTTGGAGAAGATTGTACATTTGTCACGGAAGGACTGGAGCATGTTCCTTGACAACGCAGTACGGGCTTATCGAAAGGTGTACAAAATGCCAATCAGAATGTCATCGTATCGCTTGGTCTTTGAAAAATCGAGCCACTTGCTGGTCGAGTTGGAGCATAAATCATTATGGGCTATCAAACAACTCAATATGGAACTCTCAAAGCAGTCGGTAAAGAGAGAAAGTTGGAACTCTAAGAATTGGAGGAGATTCAGAACGATGATTATGTGTCCGTTTGAATCTACAAAGATAAAACCAAGGCATTCCACGATTGCAACTTATCTCCTAAACTTTTGTAATAAGTCAAAAGGTCTTGATTTATAATTCCAAATTAACTCTCCATCCAGGGAAGTTGAGGTCACCATTGCTCGGACCTTATGCCGTTACTGACATTTTTGGACATGGTGTAGTTGATATCAAGATCACATATACAGGGAAAGTTTTCAAAATGAATGGGCACTGATTGAAGCCACTCTACGAGAACTTCCCATAGCACGAGATCAAGAGTGAGACTCTTGCAGTTGTAGAGCACTTTGAATGTGAGATAATCAGACTGAGTCGAGCCAACGACGTTAAAAAAGGTGCTATTGGGATGTACCCCAAGCTTTTATCCTTTTTCTTTTTGATTTTCTATTTTAGCATTTTTGTGGTATTCTTATCATTGTTTTTTTGTGATTTTCTTATAGATGTTGCAACCTCTGCTTGGCGCACTAAATTTTGAGAGCCCGATATCGCTCCTACAACTCATCACATTATTCTATACCCATGGTTAGTCAAACTGAGATATGGTAAGGTTGCCCATCTATATTTTGTTTACTTCTTATTCGTAGATTTAGGGTCAGTGTTAGTCTTCTGCATGATCTTGTATCATTTCTTTGCTTCTTTATCTATTATGTTCTTTCACCTTCTTGTATGTTTCCATGTGTGCCTCTTGACTTTTTTTGAACCTTGAAGACAAGGTTTAGAATAAGTTTGGAGGTACTTTAGGGTTTGTGGATTGAGTTAGATGGATTTATGCTTAAAAGATCACAGGTTAGATTGTTTAAATTTTATCAAATATATGCGGTTATATGCGGTTGTTGGATGAATTTCTGTGCTAAAGATTGCATGTGAGATTGTTTAATTTGGGCATGTAATGGTGGTGTTTGGTACCTCTTATTCACTCATTTCTTCCATTTCTTTTCCCTCCATATTTCACTTTCTCACTTCATTAGGTGTTGATAAAACTTCATGCATGTATTTAGTATAGTTTTCATTTTTATATTGTTTAAAGTCATCGAGATTTTGTTTCATGACTTTCGTTGTGGATGAGGACACTATGGTTGCCCTTTTGACTTGAAACTTAGGACAAATTAGGAAAAACACTCACTCGAGCCCGTAGCTTGACATTCTTATGATTTCATGATTAGGGACTCGTCATATTGGTTAAGCCTTATGCTAGATACCAAAGTGGGCAGACGGTCAGAATTGTGCAAGTCAGATTTCTAGGGTGCTAGAACGAGGATGTAACCCATTTAAGGCTAAATTCCTATGACTGAAACACTTTTGGGGAAATAATTTAGGCCATTTTTGGATTTAAACCCTTAGCCTTTAAGCTACCTATCATTTTACCACTAGTTAACCCATTTTGAGCTAACCTAACCTTCATTTCTTCCATACCGATTATAAAACACCTAGCCATTAGCCCTATGTCCTTTACCTAGTTGGAAACTAGTCTCAGACTTGAATCTTTTTTAGAAAGAGACGAGGATAAAAAAATTTTAGAGAAGAAAAAAACTGTTTACATGCACAAATTAAAGGAAAATTCAAGATTAGAGAGTCCCACCTAAAACGACATCTACATGAAATGGAGCGGGGAGACGTGTAATAACCTAAATTAATTAAATTAGGATTAGCATTAATCTCAGAGATTAACGGTCAAAATCTGAGTGTTACGTGGACCACTAGGTTGACTCTGACACGAGAACCGAGGAAATATGTTATGTATGGATGGTGATTGTGTATATGTGGTGTTTAAAATATTATTATAATGCACCACATGTATGTACGTGCTATTGGGCGAGTTAGTGTGACAGGTTTTCGCCTCGAAAGACATGTCAACATAGGTATTGAGTAGGTGAACTACGTATGCACAAGGAAACTCAACAAATTCACGTAAATATGAATAGGATATTCAATTGAAATTGGTAATGTAACCATAGGCTAATTGAATTAAAACTTGAACAATAGGTTATAGCGCACCTTGAAATGCTTGTCGATATGCGGGGCACCGGATACCGGATAGCCGAGGGTTAGTTACACCATGAGTTGGTCAATTAAGGATAAATAAAACACTAACCATATGAGCGTATAAGGCTTAATAAAAGGGGAATTAATCAAATGAATACTAAGCCTATAGTTTATATTAAATAATGATGACCCTGATATGGACATCAAAATGGTCATATTGAGTCATTCTAGGGGATGAGTGTTCTATTGGAGTCACCAAGGGGTATGGAACAACATGCTTATGAACCCAAGATTATCCTCAAGATACATACGCACACTTGATCAAGACCAAACACACACACACATATATATATAGGGAAAGTTAGTGGAGTGTTTGATCAAATCACATAACCATTCATGAAATCTAAGAAAATCAGTGAGGGAGAGAGGATTTAAGCTGTAAATTCAGCACACTAGAGACAAGTTCAGGAGATCAAACCAAGGTAATCACCTTCTTCATCTTCTCCATTCTCCAATGAACCTAATTTCGTTATGTTTTAGTGAATTTTGAAAATTGATGATGAGAACTCTGTTTTTCGTGAAAATATGAGGAATTACATGTTGTTAGATCATATATATAGAGAATTGATCATTGGTTTAGCTAGATTTGATGATTTTGATGAAATTGAAAAATAGTGGTGAATGCATGAATTTGGAGAAAATGGTCAAAAATTAATGTTTTGGAAATGTTTTAATGGTTGTTTTGAAGAAAATTGTGTATAAACCAATGAGGTAGCTAATTGGGAGGTCAAGATATAATTCTCGACTTGAGAATTCTGTCACGGAGGACCGATAACATGCTACCTGGAACAGTTAGAGTGCTAATCGTTCTAGGTATGCAATTGTTCTTCATCCTGAAGAACAGTAGCACGCTACATAATTCCCTTAGTGCGTTACTATCAGATAGCGCGCTATACTTATCCCTTAGCACCCTAACTGTAGATCACGAATGGAGATTAAGGGCTATTTTGGATCTTTCAAATTTAATACATGTCGAAACACTAGGAAATAACCTAAATCCATTAAAATTAGACTTCAGCGACTTAGGGGACCTTAGCTCGGTGTCGGGAGCTTGTCAGGTCAGATACGAGAGTCTGGGGAAGTCGGAGCGCAGATTGAGGTGCGTGAAACCCTTGAGAATGCTTTACATAATTTAATTCATTTTTCTTACGCATGTGATGGGTGCCAAACTATTTTCTTTTACTGGTTTGTCTAACTAATTGATTAATTTATCAGGGTTTTTACACAGGGATGTGTGGACGAATTTAAGTACGTGTGATCACGCCCCTGGTGAATTGTGACCTGAGCTACATTAAGGCGCACATGTCGGTGACTCAATGGATTTGGCTAGCGCCTCGAGGACTAATGTAAATGAGACTCTGGAGGTTGTCGGCGAAACCCAGAGGAGCGACCCTTAGCTCCGAAGTATGGTATAGTCTGCTATACATGACACATCCTTGGGTTTTCATCAAAGATATTTTGTGTATATTGATTTAACTAATGTATATTTATGTTCTCATTTATCTTGTTAACTACTACTTTATTGATTATTGACTGTTGTGCTATGTTACTATCATTGTATGCTGCTTAAATCTTCTGTATTGCCTTATATTCATGTAAGTATGTATTTCTGTTGCTAGATAGCATACATACATTTCTCGTAGTTTTATTTGATTTCCCGCTGAATATCGTGTGGACTTCTCTTGGAGATTTGCTCACTGGATTTTTCACTATATTTAATGGGTGATTGAGTGCAGACCTTTAAACGAGTAGCGGCAAAGGAAAATTTTAGGTGACTATCTCTCATTGCTGACGGTCTTGGACATACTCGTACGTGTTTATATAATTTTGATATTTTGGTTATAGGGAGACTTGGGATGACTTTGTACATGTATATACCATATGTTATGGTACTGTTGCTTATATATAAAGTACTTTTTCTGGTTTTCAACAGTAGGACTTGCTCTTGTTTAAAATGTTCACCATGCTAAATTACTTATACTAATCGTTTCAATTGAGGTTTCCGCTGATTTGTGTTAACTTGTAAGAAATAGTCTACTTGTATGGTTAAGCATTAGAATAAACGACAAATTAAGTAACAATTTAAATAGTGAAATACCCATAAAGAATAAGTTAAGAAAATAAGAATAATCCACTAATTAATTTGATAATACAAACATGGACACAGTTTGTGAGATATGAAGAGGATGGGCAGGTGCCGGACATGTGTAGTTGGGCCAGTTGGCAAGAAGTACATGGAGAGGTGGGGCCGCCATAAGTTAGGTTGTTGGAAAAAGGTGAGGACTGAACATATTGAATGAAAAATGAATTTAAGTGCAGTTTAGTCACATTCATGTTCATAGGAAGTTATTTGATAGTCTAAGTTCTAGTTTTCCAATGTTTCGCATACCCTTTTTGTCACTTCCTTGGTAACCTATCCTAGCCATGTTACAACCTATTAAAGCCTTATTAATTCCCATCGGTGCTAAGTCTAGAGTAGTGGAGAGTGTGGTTGCATTTCTTGTGTATGGTACTTCTGAGCGTTGATGTTCTATTTTCACGAAGATTGTAAACTTGCGTGCTTGAATGTATAGACGAAGAAAATCCGCGAGTAGTTGATGGCCTTTATCTTGACCATATCTATGTCCTTAAAGTGTGATCTTAATTGTGTTTGGGTTGAAGTCCTCGACATATCATAACTCCAAAATTTCTTGAGTGGCTTGTTAACTTGGCGACTATGTAAACTAAAGGAACTACATGAATTTTAGATTGGGTATATATTAGTTGTGTTAGTGCATAGTTATATTAGGAGTCTAGTTTATTTGTGTGTTTGTCATTTACACTTTTGCTCGGGACACGCAAAGTCCTAAGTTTGGGGTTATTTGATAAGTTGTTAATTATTGCATATTATATATAGTTTGTTTAGATATTTTTATTGTTAAGTCACCAAAATATTGGCCTAATTATCCTTATTTGTCATTTTTAGGATTGTTGGGGTGCACTGTTGAATCTGGGGCAAAATACTATGTGAAATGGTTTATTTACATGCAGTGTGTACAGTTGCAGTTCGATTTACCTCAAGACGTGTACAACATAATTGACTTAGAGATGAGGAGCCACTAAATGACGTGACTAGTGGACACGATTAGGACACTATGCGATGATAGCCATTGGAACTACCTAAAGATCCATTTATGTCTCGCCCAGCTATTGCCACATTGAGATCTCCTATACGTCCAACAACATCTCTTATCTCGCTTCAACAATAGTGAGTTTTTCCACAAGATCCGAGCTTGTACTATTTCCAACATTTTCGTATAAAGCCATGTAATTTCTCCAACTCCTCTAGCTGCCACGTGTCCGTGTCTCAATGGCCAATATCTCCTGCACAATAGCTTCTCCACCAATGCGAGCATGACAAGTCAGCAACGTAGCAACTTCACCCAATCACGTCATGACATGTGGCACAGACCTGCAAAATACTCCCAACAAACACTAGATTGTCCGCAGCGTACGTGTCAAGTGACTAATCCCCAATATTGATTCCTTTCTCTTCCAGATAGCAAACTAGCAGTTATTTTTTGTATAAGGAATTAGGTATTCGGGGGAGAACTCAACTTTTTGATGGCTACGTTCCTATTTTCTCTTTTCTTCTCCAACAAACAATTGTTCTATTGCTTTCTTTTTGGATTTTAATGGAGTCTACAACCATGATATTCGGCTAACTTCATCAATCTAGACCGGAGGTGGAGCAAACCACCCTTTTTGGCATAAAAACATAAGTGAGATCTATTTAGTTATTTAAATTTCTTTTCATAGTATTTTATTCCCTTTGCTATAGTTTGAATAATTAAGGTTAAATTCATGTTTAAACCTTCATTTACTTGCCAGTGAGTTGTAAGCACCCATACTTGTGCAATAAGATCACATTAGTGGCAATTGACCCTACTAATTGATTGGCCTCTTTTGGGACCGCTTGAATATCATAGGGATCTAGGCTAAATTGGACACACTAATGATCTAGTTGTCTAGGTGTAGTGCCTTCACCAAGCCCATTGCGGTCAATGCATTAAACCTAATTCACTTGAGTATGGGGTTATGTGTTTGACTAGGGAAATGATCATTATCGTACCTTGACCACCGTGACAGGGAAGTGTGAGGATCGCGTACGTTACCAGGTCCATAGCTACTCTAAATTACTATGACTTGGATGCTTTGTTTAAGTTGATGACCATATTTATAATCATGCCAAAATATGGAAGTTTGTGATACCGATGGTTTAGGTTGTTTTCCTTCATTGATTTCTTAACTCAACATTTTTATTCATTATTTTTAGGTTATAACGTCTCTCATATGATCTAGCTGGGAAATTCGGTGCAGATTTGTACGAGCTTAATTCTTTCAACCCATATAAATTATTGGTCTCACATCTATTGAAGGGAACTAAAACCCCTCTCACCTTCATTAACTCATCCTTAGCCACGAATTTCTCATTAGCATAGAACTCAAAAACAATCTCGCTCACTCTTTTAACTTCATTCTTCTTATAGCCATGAGTGTGTAGTTCCCAATTTTGGTGCCTAATGAGTTTTTTCACTATATTATCGTATTTGGCCGGTAAATTAATTCATCTTTTACTAATGAACTCCCTACGTAAAATTTAATCATATCATTCCTTAGCCTCTTTACAAATGAAATACTTGGATTTAAAAGGTCTAGGTTCTTCATCGTTAGGGTTCCTATAGGTAGATGCCTTAAAGTCATTTGCTCTCATTTAGCTAACTTATTTTCTTGTTCTTGCCATATCCTTCAAATTTCAAGCAACTAACAAAATGCAACGAAAGTCGGTCTTCAAATTACTTAAAAATCAAAATTCATATAACATGGATCATGTACACCAAATAATGCAAAGATGTCAACTAAGTCTCTATGGGCAATATTAATGCTCACATTCATGTAATCTTGCGAAATCTACCTTATAACCTCAAATCCACAACTTCATACAATATTATCAAAAATTTCAAAACTTAAAGCATCATTAGATAAAATTGTAAATGTGCCTTAATATTGGATTAATTCTTGGTGTAGATCGTCTTTTCCAATCCAAGCCTTCTAACTTTTCTCACCAACTAGAACCTTAGCTCTATTTGGAATCAATTTCAAAAAATCTAAGCCCTAGCTCTTCCACTTGTGCAAATCCACAATATGTTTGTATCTTCACTCCAAATCACTAGGAATTCACTAATCTCACTTGAAAAAGATCAAACTTTGGCTCTGGAGGGGTGTATGCTTGGGGGTTTTAGTAGGGTTTAAGTGCAAGTATATAAAATGGTGTGAAAATGGGTATAAAACCCCTATTTTGACTTCGGTGTTATGCCTTATAGGCACAACGTCGTGACAGCTTTGCCGCTGGAACCTTGGCATCATCACTAGTACCCACGACCTCGTGGGTAATACCCACCACATCGAGCTATATGCTTACATCTTCACGTAGGAGTTTTTGCTAATTCTCCTCTGGCGCTCCTCTGACTTTGTGTACAAGTCACACAAAGTGTCGTAACCATGTAAAATCTATGGAAAATATAAAAATTAAAAAATTTCACCTTTGATTTTTCCATGCACATTACGTTCACCACTTTGATCTCCTTCGCTATTTTAAATGACTTTGTGAGAATTTTCCATTCCGATGAATCGTCACCCGACGAATAGTCTTTTTTGCATAGTCAAGAAAAGTTTTTGAAAGTTAGAACTAAAATTCATTAATTGTAATTCTTAAACTAAATAACTAACTATTAATTGAAATTTAAAAACTTAGAATTTAAAACCTATAGGCTACATCCCAGTAGCGCTTAATTTAACGACATTAGCCTGAGGTCTTTTCACTCATTTAGTCCGAGTCTAAATCGAGAAGCTTCCTCTGTAAATAGGAGATTATGATTTCATTCACGTTCAGATGTACTTCTTCACCATCGATAACGACAACTTTCTCAGCATCATTCGCCCATCGATACTTATCGTGATCTTCTTTTATCTTACGTCAAAACTTGCTTTAGCCTTGTTCAAGAATGGCCACCTAAGTATCCTAGATACATCATCATCCATGTTGTGGTTCATGACCTCGAAACTCGCAATGAATGAGAATCTACCTAGTTTGACGTGCACATTCAAAACTCTCCCTTCAATAGGTATCAAGTTACAATTTGTTCCCTTGTGTACACATACACGGTGTTACGAATCAACATCGTGTCCACGCTGTAGCAATGTCATGCCCTACAAGGGACAAGTCGACGTCGAGGAGAGGGTTTTAAAACCCTTGTAACCCAAAACTTGCACACTTGCAACTCATTCCAAACACCACTAACCAAGCATACATCCCTCTAGAACCCTAGTTTGAGCAATTTTAACTAAGCAAAGAGTGTTCTTAGTGATCAAGAGTAAAAAAATAAGTCATATTGTAGGTTTGCACCAAAGAGGAGAGCTAGGGTATCGATTTTAAGAAGTGAGTCAAGAAAGCAATTAGGTTGTGTATAGTGAGCAAACTGAGAGAGCTTTGATTGATAGAAGATTGGAAAAGTAATTTACATCGAAAAGTAGTTCGACATTGAGGTAAACTTACAATTTCATAAGTTGTGCTTCATAATTTTTGATATTATAGATGAAATTGCATGAATTGTGGAAATTAGGCTTTAGGACAGGAATTAGAAGTCGTGTGAATTTAGAGCATCAATATGACTTATGGCGAATGAGTATATGCCCTTTTGAAGTATTTGGCATGTGAATGACCTTTGTGAACGAAAGCTCTGATTATAGGTGATTTGAAGGCTCGTTGTTGAATTGTTATGTTGTGTGAGTGTTTGAGATAATGGTAAGAATAAGGAGGCAAACAAGTCAAGTTAGTGAAGTTAGGGTGAATGAAAATCATGGATCATCCTCAAGAACTCCAAATGAGGACGCCCGAGGCCTTTCAAGTCAAAATTCTATATTAGTAAAGAGGCCAGGGAGATATATGAGGCATAGAAAATAAGGAATTCAATTAGGTAACAAGTATGATAAAAGAGGAATCAATAAGTTCATTAGGCAATGGGGTTAGGAGCAATTTATACAAGACTATAGGAAGAATAAGGTTTATGGAGTGCACGAAATTGTTTACGTGTTTTATGCCAGTGCGAAGTTCACAAAGAAAGGTGATCCAGTTAAGGTGAGAGGAGTGATGGTCCTATTTAATATGCGTTACATAAAAGAGATTTATGGGTTATAATACTTGAGCATTAATGGAGAACCACAGATCTTCCATGATGATTCATATGAGAGACCCTATAACATAGCCATAGAGAGAGCATTAGTTGTCCTATGACGACAAGCATGGATAACGGGAGTTGAAAATGTGTCGAAGCACATTAAGAAAGCTGTGTAAGGAAATTTTATAGAATGTGTCAACATGTTCTAGTTACTTCATTATACTTGATTATTCAGCATGGGAGATAAACAAACCTAAGGCTGCTTATTTTTATGAGATTATAAAGAATGGGAGGAATAACGTTGAGCATATAATTTATAACAACTTGAGGAGTCCATCATGACTGAGAGAGACAACAAGTTGTTATTTCTGATCCTCATAACCCAAATATAATTGAAGGATGGAGTGAGATTGATAGAAAATGAAGAATTTGATATAGAGGCTTAAGCACACTGTAATAGTCCAGGATAACTTGCTTTGCATCCATTATTTATTGTATTTATATGCTTTCCATATTCTTGTTAGTTAATATTAGTGCATATTGTTATTGCATAATGTTATTGATTATTATATGAAATATTGATGGCTATGTGAATCGTACTTAGTAAGTTTAAGCACTCACCCAAATCTAATATTTAGTGCAACCTGAAGCTTCAGCTTAGGGAAAAAAGAAGACTTAGGTGTCTTGTATCTTCTCTACGATGTAATGAACCTTCTTGTATAAATATATTTACTATTTGATATATTTCGATGTATATAAACAGGGTTGGGAGGTTTATAATCAAGGTTTTGAATTTTGGTAAACTCTAAATTACCATATATTATTATAGATCGAAAAAGCTTTAAATTTTTTGCTACGTATACTTTGGTTTATTTATTCGATATTAATATATACATTGAGTTTATCAGGTACTGATGGAGAGGATGCTGGCTCTAGTTAAGTTTGGTTGGGTTACCGAGGCTTAATTATGGTTTCAGGCCGAGTGTCGCTCTAATCGAGATAGGGGATGCTACATGTAGACCTAAAAAATAAGTGAGCTCACTAACCATGCTCATCTCGAACTCATTCTGCATGTTAATAACAAATTCTTCCACCAAGGATTTTGCAGTTGGACCAAAAACAATATCATCTACATACACCTGAGCAATCAAAATAAATTTAGTGCAGTGTTTGATAAATAGAGTTTTATCAACACTACCTCTAATGTATCCTTGAGTAAGCGAGAATGAAGCAAGTATGTCATACCAGGCTTATGGGGCCTGTTTCAACCCATATAAGGCCTTTTTTAGGTGATACGCATGATGAGATACGCATTTTTAAAGCCCTTTGGTTGCTCCACATGGACTTCTTCCTTGAGTATGCCATTTAAGAAAGCACTTTTGACATCCATCTGATATACTTTGAACCCAAGACAACAAGAAACAACAAATGATAGACATATAGATTCTAATGGAGCTACAGGAGCAAAGGTTTAATTAAAATCTATACTTTCGATTTGATTATATCCTTGGGCGACCAATTCAGTTTAGTTTCATTCCATGTCTCCTTTAGCATTTTTCTTGTTCTTGAAAATCCATTTGGTGCCAATAACACTTGAACTTTGGGGTCTTAGTACCAAGGTCCATACATCAAGTTTTTGAAATCGATTTACCTCCTTTTGCATTGCCATTATCAAGTACCCGTCCTGTAAAGCATCATATACACTTTTAGGTTCAAGTAAGGAGACATAACATACAAAACTAGTGAGTTTCATATAGTCAATCTTAGTATTTTTTTCTAGTAGTCATTTATTCTTCCGATGATCCAATGAAATTTTCTGTAGGATGGTTTTTCTTGATTTTGGTGGACGGTTCTCGATTTATGGATGACAAGTCCTCCACTAGAGAGTTCTGATTGACTGAATCGACTAGTTTCTTAGTGGTTGCAACAAGCTCTTCTGAGATAGGTGTAACAACATCATTGGCGGTTGGTGGATCAAGGTTTGCAAGAGATTCAAATAAGACAGGAGAAATATCAGATTCATCTATTCTCGAGTCTTGCATTTTTTTCTAATGAATAGTCATCGAACACCATGTTAATCGATTCCATGACTTTCTATGTTCTTTTGTTGAAGATTATGTAGGCCTTGCTATTTTATGAGCACCCCAAGAAGATTGCCTTGTCATATTTTTTGTCAAACTTTCCGAACTGCTCCTTATCTTTTAGCATAAAACATTTGCTTTTAAAGATATGGAAATAGCTGAGGTTAGGTTTCTTACCCTTCTATAATTTATAGGGAGTCTTTTGAGTGAATGACTAAAGGTGAGTTGTGTTAATGATGTAGCATGTTGTACTGGCTGCTTCTGCCCATAATGTAATAGGAAGTCCTTTTGAGTTAAGCATGACTCGAGCCTTCTCTTGCACATGTTTGTTCTTCCTTTCAATAACCCCATTTTGTTGTGGGGTGATTGGTATGGAAAATTTTTCATGAATGCCTTTCGATCTGTAGAACTTAAAAAATTTATGATTCTCGAATTTCTTCCCATGGTCACTCCTTATCTTGACAACACTTTCTCCTGATGTTTTTTTCCTGGTTAGTAACTTTAAGCAGAAGTCACAAAATATATAAAATGAATCTGATTTCTCACTTAGAAAAAACACTTAAGTGAAATGGGAGAAATCATCCGCACATATCAATATATCTATTGCCTGACAAACTAGTCACCTGAGTGGGACCAACCAGGTTGATATGGAAGAGCTTAAGGACTTCCTTGGGGTTGCAGCTATCAACTGGTTTGTGTGCCTCTCTTTATTTTTCAAGCTGGCATGGCTCACGTATTCTTCTAGTAGAATGTTGGAACTTTGGTAGTCCTACTCCCACATTAGATATCTTTTTCATATGTGTGGAATGTGCATGCCTTAACTTCTGATGCCATGCTTCTATTTCATCCTGCACAAAACATTGATATAACAACCTTTAGTTAGTTCTTGTAACAAATAACAATTGTTAGATGACCTTTCTCCAGTTATGACACAATGTCCACTCTCATTACAGACTTGACACATGCCTCTAGTAAACTTTACATATACATTTTAATCACAAAGTTGAATAATGCTAAGTAAAATGCCCTTAAGATCTTCAACATGCAACACATCATTTAGAGATGGAAGTCCAACAACATTTAATGTTCTTCTTCCAATAACTCTACTTTATGCTCAATCTCCAAATGTGATGTGTCATTCCTCAGAGGTTTGGTAGTTCACAAGGTTGAGCCTATCTCCAGTCATATGTTTTAAGCATCCGCTATCAAAGCACCAATCAGATGTTAGGGATGTAAGGGACATTTAAGAAACTTGGCACTTAATCATCGTCGTAGGTACCCATTTCTTTTGAGAGATTGACTGTTGCTATCTTTGAGTGATTTCATGTTGTCTTCTTGCAAGTTCCTTGATCATTTTGAAGCATCTAGGATGACGTGCCTTAAGATTCCACAATAATAAAAATTTGGATAATACCTCCTTTTGGACTGATGGGGATGCCAGCATTGGCAGTCTCCTTGTGTTTGATGGGATTTGTAGCTTTAACAAACTTTATAGGTTCATTTTGCGTTATCTTTGAGGATGAGCCTTTGACGAAGTTGAGGCCTTTATGATCACCGGACCTCTTTCCTTGTTGCACGATGTCATCAAGCTTTGCCTTTCCTTTGTTGAGTTTCTTCAATGTATCTTCTGCTTTCTTCGACTTAGCTTTGCATTTGTCGAGCTCCTTTTATTTTTTGATAGTAATCGTTGTAGTGTTTGGTACCACTCAACTACTTCCTCCTATTTCATCAACATCTCGACATAGGTTTCCGCATGATTAGTGTCATTAGATAATTCAAATTCTGAATCATTAGAATCACTTACAACTTCATTTGATGAGGAAGGTTTTGATATTTCAGCCTTGGTTATCGCAATAGGTTGATCCATTATAATAGGTACTATGGTTGCAATAGGAACCTCTGAAGCAGTAGTAAAGACAACGTAACGATTTACATGATCTTCTTCACTTTCGGAGTTTGAGTCATTCCAGGTAGACGTAATAGACTTCTTCTTCCTCCTTGATGGCACTCATCCTGAAAGTGACCAAGTCCTCCACACTCTCTGCACTTCATTTTGCTTTTGTCAATAGCTTTGGTCTCCACATATTTCTTTGACGAGTTTCCCTTTGGAAATGACTCCATTCCTAAAGTTTTAGAAACAATTTGTTATATTTACAAATTAGTAGAGCCATGTCATCTTCTTCTTCACTAATAGTTTTATCAATATGGAGGTATTAAGCAATAACTTTCAATGCCAGCTCTTTGGTCTTATTTTGCTGAGTTAGGTGCATATCATAGATCGTAAGAGATCCGATAAGTTCTTCAAATCTTAGATCCTTGAGACCCCTATTATTTTGGATGGAAGCAACTTCTAAATTATATTTGGCTGGAAGAGATCTAATAGCTTTCTGCACCATCCTCTTGTTAGAGTACTTCTTGCCAAGTTGCTGGGCTTGATTGGCAATATCTTTAAGCTTTGCCGTGTGTTTTTTTGTAGTCTCCTATTCTCCTATTCAAAATGACTCAAACAAGGAAGCCAAGAGAATGATCTTTGATACTTGAACATCACCATTTCCTTCAAAGAAGCTCTCAAAGATTTCCCATGCTTCGTTAGCAATTTTGCAAGATGATATTAGCTTAAGGTGTTCCTGCATTACCACTCCAAAGATTGCATTTATTCCATTGGCATTTGCAGATAATAGTATTTCATTAGCTTCCATCAACCGGCTTGTGTTCTTTGGCTCTCATTCCACAAGTCACGGGGCATAGCCATTCTTAATGGTTCTCAATGCTTTGATATATATGGAAAGTATATAACCTTCCATACGGGCTTTCCAATACGTGTAGTTTGTATTGGTGAGTAGTGATGGCCTTGTGTTAGACACATCCTTTGGCTTATCTGACTAGTTTTCCTAATTCATCATGGTTAGTATGACAATCTCATTGATCTTTGTAAGCAATGATTTCACAGTGCCTGCTCTGATACCAATTGATATAACCAAATGCTATTACAATTGGAATGCATATTGTAACTAGGAATGTAACTAGGCTTAAACAAAATAGGCAGTAACCAAATTAAACCATATACTTGTCCATGTAGGTTAGTCCATGACCTACATTTGTAGGGCCACGCCTTGACGAAAAATCCGCTAAGTAAAGAACAATGGATACATGATTCTTTTCGTGACTCCCTCACCGAGCTCCTCCTTTCTTCTCCTTCAATGCTCCTGTGGTCTTTATACAAGTCTCCCGATTCTTGCACGGTGAGGCTCCCTCTCACTAGAATACCTAAGTCCTTTTAGTGATAATAACTCAAAGATGAAGTGAACAACATATTCACTGAAATACAAAATAGATGAGTTTCACACTTTACCACTTAGGAATACAAATAAACAAATGAAGACAATTGATCTTAACTATTTTAACCAATCCTTGACCTGTCTTCATCTTAAAAAAGCCACGTTTCATCATAATATTCACGTGGTCAATGTGTCTTAGATCATCTATGTTATCGACATATTTTTTATTGTCATAGATAGGATCATATCTGCAGCTGTTAGATTATGAGACCTTGTTGCAACAACAAATCTCCTTGTCGCTACCGCCTTATCCTTATAAATTCTCAATCGATTCGTGGATAAGTCTTAAAAACTGATTTGGAGATCACAACTTCGTAACTGATCTCTAGATGGTTTCGTTCACACGTGAAACATGTCATAAACAAGTCATTTACATAAAACAACAAAATGATAATCAATCGGATACACTACAAAAAATTGATTAGAATAGCAGCAGGGAATAGCGACGAGCTATTCCTCGTCACTATTTAGTAACAAGTTAGTGACGGGGACCCGTCGTTGACCCGTTGAAGGGTTTAAAGACAGGGGCCGTGACAACCCCTGTCGCTATTTTTTGGGCGGGAGTTTTCCCACCTAATAAGGACTTTCCCTGCACATGTGGTGATCGATCTCGCCACCTGGCAGCGGGTGATTGGGTTACGAATGAGATTAGCGACAGGGTCATTAGGCCTACATTGTTGAAACCATTTCCTCTCCCTTCCCTACCTTTGGTCTTCTCCTCCATGCTCGATCTCCAGCTTCGCTCTTTGCCCTCTCTCCTTGCTGTCTTTGCCCTCCCTCATCGTTGCCTCTACCCTCTCTCCTCCCTCACTATCTCTGCTCCCTCCTTTTGGCCTCTTGGTCTCTCCCCCGAAGCCCGACCCCAAAACTTTCTCATCAACCCTTATCGTCTTGGCCTCTCCCTTATCCTATCAACTCTAGCATCCTCATTTCCTCTTTATTGGCCTCCCTCGCGGCCTTGCCGTCCGCTGCGCTTGCCGATCTCCACCCCGCCCCTTTTGGTTCTGCATTCCGTGGTACCTTAGGTATTAGTTTTTTATGTTAATGTAATTATTAATGTATGGATTAATTTTAATATATTTTTATTAATTAAAAGAAATTTGTATTTGTGATATTTTTGATGTAATTGTCTCAAAAAATGTGTAAATGTAATGTTTTAATAAATTTTTATTAATAAAATTGTTTTGTATATTTTTTTGGTGAAAATTGTTTGAATAAAATCTAATATTTGTGTAATTTTTTAGTTAGAAATGTGTAGTTGTGATGTTTTGTATGTTTCTTTTATATTAGAGAAAAATAAAATGCATGTGTGATAATAATTTAATTAATTTTTTTGTGATTATTTATGATGTATATATATAATTTTTTTAATATTGATATGTAATGTTTTTTGTAATGTGTTATAATTTAGTTGAGAAAATGTGTATGTTGAGTTGAATTAAAATTATTATTAAATAAGTAAAATAAAATATTAATGATGTAAACTTTACTAATAAAATCTTATTTAAATAATAAAAATTAATTAGACAAATTACATTTTATATATGACAAAAATAAAAGACTATATGTAATAATGCTTGTATACTAAAGGAAATATATAATTGATTGAAAAATAACGGACTATATGTAAAAACATAAAGCCCTTTAAAATTAATTAACGAAATGTATATTAAAAAAACAAGATACAGGAAATATATAATTGATTGAACAAAAAATATATATAACAACACTTGTGTACTATATATGTAAAACTTATACTATATGTAATGAAAAAAACACTTATTTAGACCAAAAACCTTAAAACAAAATAAAGCACTTAAAATAATGTTATGTACTATATGGATGTACAAATTGTACTATATATAGAACTTATACTATATGTAATGTAAAAAACTTAATCAGACCAAAAAACTTTAAAATAAAATAAAGCACTTAAAATAATGTTATGTACTATATGGATGTACATATTATACTATATATAGAACTTATACTATGTGTAATGAAAAAAAGCTTAATTAGACCATAATTTTTTTTAAAAAAAGTAAAGCACTTAAAATAATGTTATGTACTATATGTGTGTACAAATTATACTAGATATAAAACTTATACTATATCTAATGAAAAAAAGCTTAATTAGACCATAAAATTTTAAAACAAAATAATGAACTTAAAACAATGTTATGTACTATATGGATTTACACATTATACTAGATATAGAACTTATATTATATATTTGTAAAGAACCACTTAAAAATTACTAATTGCACTATATATAATGAAAGAAAATTATAATTATTTACATTATACGTACAATTATATTAATGTACTTTAAAGTTTAATTATGAAAAAATAGTACTTTTTTCTTGAATTTGAAAAAATAGTACTTATAGTATATATAATGAAAAAGAAGACACAAGAAAGCAAAATAAATCTTAAGCAAAATAAACTTAAACAAATAAAACACTTAAAATTTTAAAAATTATGGTAGTTATATATTGAAATAAAACTATAATATTTTTTGATAACATCTGAAACAAAATATGAATTATGCAAAGTACGTGCAAATTATTGCAATCAATTCGACTAATTACAGTTAACATTCGACTAAAATGTATATAGTGATTGGTGGTGTAAGTGCATTTAAGGTTCCTTAGAGCTTTCTAAATGTCTGTTTCTCGAGATTGAATTTATAACAACATTGAAGGCGTTTACATTCGATTAGTGTTTATGGTTAGCGTGAAGGATTTCATGAAATTATCCATGTAACACTGCACCACTTTCCTCAAAGAAGCAAAAATTCAATGTTTTTGCCAAAAATGTCGCAATGAGAAATACAACGATGTAAACACAATAGAACTTCATCACGTGATTCAAGGATTCATTTCCGAGTATTATTGTTGGACCATGCGGGAGGAAGAATTATTTAATGATGTAGACGATGAAGATGACGATCTAATGGGCGAATATTCGACGTCATATCACCATATGATACACGACCACGTGGGGCTCAGTTTCGATCAGAACCATGAGGAGGACTAGAACCCTGAAGCAAGTCATTTATTCTAAATGATTGATGCAATGAATTAACCGCTTTGGTCAGGTTAGGAAAAGATGAAAAAAATCTCGGCAATGACCTAATGACCTATTTGTTGACGATAAAGTCGAATCATCATATTTCAAAGCAAGCATTCGATGAAATCTTGCAGGTCTGTAAAGACATGTTGGTTGAACACAATTATTTGGTACATAGCTTTTACAAATGTAAATGTTTAATGCATTGGTTAGGTTTGTCGTATGATGAATTGATTGTTGTCCCCAATTATGTAGGCTTTACTAGGGCATGACTCTGAGTTTACGTGTAAAAGTTTTTGCGGAAAGGTAATCAATTATACTCATAGACAATGAAAATCAATTGAAATATATATTTAACTAACTTACCTCTATAAATATAGGTATTCGAAACACTTGAAAAATAATGTTAGGAATAAGGCAAGGGTTGATGCCTCAGTATGCAATGGTTATTTTGTAGAAGATGCAACTGCTTTCTCTTCCTATTATTTTGAGGAACACATCTCTACCTTGCACAACCATCTCCCCCTCAATTACTATGGTAGAGTCAAAACCAACCCAGGATTTTGATGGCAACTTATCAATTTTGACCCACCCAAGTTGGGCCCATGGAAGATCAATGAAGCGCTATCTCACGGATGATAAGTGTAATGACACACACTCATATATATTGTTAAATTGTCTTGAAGTGCTCCATTCATGAGTTATACATTAATACGTTACAATACATAGTTTTAATGTGAATTTTTTAATATCCTTATTCTATTTAATAATAATCCTTAACTTGTTTCATCTCACGTTCGGATGTACGTATTAGAGTTGCGTTCCAAGCAGTCGAATATTACATAAAGCGCAATTGATGAACATCTTGAGGAATAATTCTCAACTTGGTTCTAACAATTCGTACGTCATTAGTACATGTATATTAACACAATTCTCCTCGTTTTGTTATTTAATTGAAAAAAAGTTAATCATAAAAAAATTGTTTCGACTATAGGCCCCATCATTTATTCAAGATACAACATTTCTAATGCTGTCATACAGCCCATAGTTGACTTCGCACCATATATAACGTGTGTCTTGTTAATGGCTACAAGTTTAAGACAATGTCACATAGTGCAAACAATGATACAAGTAGTGGCAGGGTATGCTTTAGGGGCACAAATTATGTACAATGTGATAACAACTTCTACAAGAAATTGCAAGAAGTGGTAAAAATTGAATATGGTGGGTTCTTATGTACCATGTTGTTCAAGTGTGAATGGTTCGATCCCATGCCCAATGTCGAGACAAGAGTTCACCGCTCTATAAAAAAATCTGTGATGCAATAAGTATGCGCCTTTTGTATTAGTCATGCAAACCAGTCAAGTGTACTTTCTTTCATAAGTGTAAGAAATGCGTAGAACAATTGACAAACTAGGTGCAGACTTTAGTCAAAATTCATCGATGAAACACAACTTAGTCGAGAATGTTGATAGTGCGCCTACAAAAAAAGATGGTTTCCAAGAGAATATACTTGAGCAGGATATTGAGGTTGATATTGGCAACAATGTTACAATTTCACTGGTTAACTCTAGTGGTGCACTAGTGTCATATATCGACGAAGAAGACGATGAGAATGATAATTTTGAGTTTTCATCAGATGATGGGAACAGTGACAACAAACCATTATATAACTATTTAAGTTGGTAAAAGAATGCAAAACTTAGTCTTATATTTGTTGACTTGTTATATAATATGTAAAATGTAGTATGTTTATATGTAGCCATTTCTAACTTAGCTTTAATTTTTCAAAAAAAGTCATGTCGTTAGGCGGAGGATATGGTCCATTATCTGGTAAGGGATCCAGTTGATGATCTGGTGAACGATCTGATGCTAGTAGAGATAGTCGATCTCGTCATTGGGTCACGCACACCCACCATCTCATTATGATGGTGGTTCACATGCATAGTTTAGTTAGGGAAAGTAGACTCAGTATCACCATTCTCAGCATCACCAGTCCCATCACGCCCTTTCTTTCATCCGTACCCATATAAGCCCTCCTAATATGCCCATTTTTTCCATCGGACACCTCCCCCATCTTATGCACATCCGGCTCATCCCCCTTCAGCTTATATGTCTTTGCCATCTGTATTTGGTGATGATCATGCCTTTATGCAGATGTACTTTATGCTACTTTCACTACTATGCATTTCACCTATCGATGGTCATGGTACATTTGGGCCAGGTGTTGAGCCTACTTTTTCATTAAGGGGATCGGAATCTACCTCACATAAGCATGATCAGACGCACGACCACGGTACAACCCCACCACCTGACCATTCTAATTTGCATGCGTCGCCCTCTACTATTCATCAAGTAGAGCATGCGTCATAGTCGTTGAGTTCCTCATCACACTATTTGAGTGACCTGTCCATTGTTACATCCCCATGTGGATGACGATGAGGCAACACTATAACCAAGATAGGGGTGAATATTTTTGGTTGTGAAAGATGAGAGACAGTAAGTATACGTACTTTAAGTACAAATATATACGTTTAATTAATTTATTATAATTTTGGTCTAGCTTAAATTTTCAATTTAGTGGACAAAAGTTGCATCCATTGGAAATAGCTACACGAGAGATGACTAGGGCATATAAATACTTTTTGCACAAGGATGGCCATTCTTGGGAGTTTGTTTTGGACCACATGTGAGACGCATACTAGAAGGATGACTAGGGTAATAATGCTAACCAATATAGAGACAACAAGGCAACACTGCTAAGCATATCATGTGTCTCAAGCTTATGTTTTAATTTATGAATTACCTAATGTCTCTTGAGCTACCTTTAAGTTACCAATTTTATGAAAATTGATATTAATGTGGGAAGATTAAAGGTTCTCTCTCATACTTATAAAATGACACTTGAACCGTCAAACAAAATGTTGAATCTGTTGAGGCTCATGAGGGCGATAAGTTTTTGGTGTAGTAATTAAGGTATTTCAACTAGGTAATCGCTTCTACTGGTAATTCTCTAACTAATCTATATTTATTTATGTTTTGAATATTTACATGTGGTATCAGAGGCTACTAGATCAGTAGAGTTTTTCATTAATAGTTTGTATTTTATCTTATGTCTAGTAATTTGAACCTCAACTAATTTGGGATTAAGGCTTTGTTATTGTTGTGAAACCGCCTCCGTTGTCATTTTACATAAACTCAGCTTTGAGCTATCTGCTTACAAGTTTCTATGTATACCATCTTATGAGTTCTTCACATTTGGCATGGATTTAATGGTGTTCATGAAGAATGAGATTGTGATGTAATATAAACGAAGAATTCCTCGTCTTGCTAGATCTCTTCTTCTTTATTCACCATTCATCTCCATGTTGTATGCTTTCGGGTTTTTTGTCTTCCATTTTATATCATAGGATGATTTCCCTTTAGACATTTGATCATTGGATTGCAATTCCACAACTGCTACTTTCCATATTATAATATTTGAGAAATAGTACCAAATTTATGTTTTGAGTTTTTTCTATTTTCTTTTCTTTAGTCTCGATGGTAAGTCACTGCAATTTAACAAAGATGTTAACTTGAATTCTCTATTCACTTGTCTATTTTTAAGTTGTATTCCTTGACACTAGACCTGTATGGGGAACCATCTAATGAGCCTTCCATAAGTTGGAAGACCAAGCAATTCACTATCCATTTAATTAATTCAATGAATCATGTTGTCTTGCTGTACTGTCAATCATGTGGTCAATGATGGCCTTTATTAATGAGATTTTTAGTAACTTAGTAAGTTATGAAGGTTGTAGAAGATGAATAGTTTCTTTTCTTAAAAGGTATAACTTTGAAGTTGTATTTTATGTTTCTTCCTATTAAAGTTATAAAGCCCTTAAATACTAAGGTTATAAAAATATTATTCATTGTTCATGCATAAATCAAGGAAGCGTTATATTGCTATATACTTAAGTTAACGAAAAAATAATAATGAAAAAATAACCTCATGTTTAATTCATAAAGACTCTACACTCTTAAATAGCCAAGTAGCTCACAAGCATTGAATTTTTTTTCTTAATCTTTTATATCATAGATAGAAAGATTAAAACCCATTTAAGAAACCTATGAAATAACAAGATTGGGTTATCATATGTTTTGATGAGGGTAATCAAGACTAATCTAGTGCTAAGCTAATGGTAATTACACTAAATGCTTTTAACATATATGACCACTGTTTGTACGTATGTTGAATTAATTGGTTCAATATTAAGGAGAAACACTTATGCCTTAGCATATAATTTTGATGCAAGTAAATTGTATACTTTCATTAGCTTGATTTTATGTAAATCTAGAGCTAATTATTATAGTCATATTATGCTATCATGTGAAGTTATTTAATCAATCCTTTATTTTTATAAATTAGTTGTCACTAAAGTTACCAAATTATAATTATGCAATACACATTACTAAAATATTATGGTTGACCCTAAGGTTTATAACATTTTAGTAACACATGTTTAATGAACTGACATATATTGCATATGCAAGAATTTTTAAAAATGAAATTATTGATAGTATTGTTGTTATAATCTGTTGTTTATATTATAGAGTTGCGTTAATCACCAAAGTGATCCAACTTAATGATTTAAAAAACAAATTATATGAATTTCATACATGTTGCATTTCATTAATTTTATGATGATTATTAGAATTTGATTTAACCTAAAAGTAAATTATTTTCTAATAATATACGATTAATTAATAAATATTAGTTATCTTAATGATAATTAAGAACGATGAAGGATACCCGAATGTACCTCCTCTTCTTGATTTTTTTGATTGATTATTAAATATCATAGTTGGCCTAAAGTTACACCATATTTTTCATAATATATGAACTAATATTGTATGATATATATAAAATAGTTACTAAAATAATATGCTTGACCCAAAGGTGCAACACATTTTAGTAATGCATGAGAATCTTACGACAAATTAAAAATGGAATGGGTACCCAAAGCTAACGTATATTTTTAATTGAATTTTTACTTATTTATTGAATAAAGTATATTGTGTTCTTAGTCAAACGAAAAACACAATATTACCAGTCTTATGAATGATTCATATAGTTACACATGAATATTTTGACACTCTATTGATCTCTATCTGATGAATATTATAAAATATAGGATTAAATAATTAAACAATGTCCTAGTCCATTTGCTAAACTCCTTGAACGACATGGTATTTGTGTTTAATACACAATACCTGATATACACCATGGCATAATAATGTAGCTGAATGGCGTAATCAAACATTGGCGAAAATGGTCAGGGGTATACTACGTAATTATACATTCCCTAAATCATTGTAGATGAAAGCCTTAAAAATTGCTACATATTTTTGAATAAGGTTATTAGTAAATCAGTTCCTCAAATATATTTTGAGTTATGGACTAAAAGGAAACCTTGCTTAAGACATCTCAATGTCTGAGGTTATTCAGTAAAGGCTAAAATTTATAATGAACAAGAAAATAAATTAAATTTTGATAATTTATTGTCCTATCCATGACATAAAGATTGCTAAAAATTGGAAATGTAAAGATCATCGGCAATGGTTAAATAAGTGGGAGTGACAATCCACAAAATGTGAAAATAAAATTGCTTAACATGTTCATTTACCTATAACTTTTAATGAGTAGTATTTGCTCCTATTAATGTTTCTCATAAAGTAAATATCGAGATAATTGTTAGTACACTATTGATAATTCATGAGAATTAATATTTCAAAAACCCCAAAGTGAGAAACATTAACTACTTGATAATTTTATGGTATACTTATATGAGTCTAATTATTATATAGGGACATACATTGAAGATTCATTTTCTTATAATGAAACCATCAAAATGATAAGTTTATGAACCAGATTAATGTCATGAAAGATGAGTTAAAAATGAATTAAAATAAAGTGTAAAATCTAATTGAATTGCCTTAGAATTTTAAACCATAATTTTAAAGGCAATATCAAATAATATAAAGCTAGAATTGAAGTTAAAGATTTTATTCAGAAAGAAGAAATTGATTATACATAGACATTTTCTCTTTTATCCAAGGACTCTTTCAGAATCATAATGACATTTGTCATTTATTTGATTAAAAAATACACAAAATGAATTTAAACACTATTTTTTTAGTGAGAGTTTAGTTGAAGTCTATATAAATCAATATAAATGAATTCAAAGTAGAAGAAAATGAACAACTAGTCTACAAACTTAAGAAGACAATATATGAATTGAAACAAGCTTCTATCAGTGGTATATTAAGTTAACAATACAATAACATTCGTTGGACTTAAGAAAATGTCATCAATCGATGCATATATTTGAAGGTCAATGGGAGCAAGTTCATCATATTTTGATTTTATAGATATTATGCTTAACAATAGTGATCTCGGTATCCTCTATGAGATTAAAAAATTTCTCTTTTAGAACTTTGAAATGAATGATATATCAAACCAAATTTTAATTTTACTATTGGCATGTGGGATGTTACCAAATTAACCATTGCGTAAACCATTACTGAGCTACAAAGAAGGTTTTATAGTATTTATAATGGACAAAATATTACATGTTCACTTATAGAAAGTCAGGTATCTTTAAAGTTAATGGTTAATCATACACAAACTTTGATGAGTGTCTTGACAATATAAAGTCCATTTGTGAGTACATTTTTATTTTTAATAATGGAAAAATCTCTAAAAGTGTTAAACAATTGTTACTACTTCTACTATGAAAACAAAGTTTGTAGTTTAAAGTTAAAAATCAAGGATTATGTTTAAAGAACTTCACTTTAGGGTTTGATATATTATTAACTCAATTTATAAACTTTTGAAGACTTGTTATGATAATTATGCAATTATATTTTCTCCAAGTTATGATAAATATTTAATTGATATTAAGCACATGGAGATACAATACTTTTTAGTTAAAAAAATTTCAAAAGTAAAGAGTATCAATAAAAACATATTAGCACAAATCTAATGGTTACAAATCCCATAATAAAAAGATTACCGTAAAGGCATTTAAAAACTTATTGACATAATAAGCCTTAGTTGTAATGCTTAAATGATTTTAATTTGGGATTTAATTGTGTATAAGTTTATGTTTACTTTATGAGATCGATTTTATTTGTTGTGCTAATTATATTAATGTATGTGCACACTAATGTTAATGATACTAGTAAGTGAGTTTAGTCTTTGACACAGACATTATGTTTTATGAATCATTTAAAATGAATTAGTAATGCTCGTAGTATATGGAAAGGAATATGTGCTATCTCGTTGTATAACCGCTATGACTCTCATTGCTATTCTATTTTATAATGATTTAAAGATACTAAACATATATGTGCGCTGCTATAAAAATTATGTGATGTTTTGTTATGTAGGTCAAGTGGGAGAACCATTAAGCTATATGTGACCTACATATTGAAATAAAGTATGTGGCAAGTAGGAGAATGTAAGATCATATCGTGTGTCTTAAACTTATCATATCATGTATCTCAAACTTATGTTTTAATTTATGTAATTTATGAATTACCTTATGTCTCTTCAGCTACCTTTAGGTTACCAATTTAATGAGAATTGGTATTAATTTCGGAAGCTTAAATGTTCCTCTCAAGCCTATAAAAGGACACTTCAACCATCAAATAAAGTATCGAATGCATTGAGGCTCATGAAGGCAATAAGTTTTTGGTGTAGTGCTTAAAGTATCACAACTAGGAAATCGCTCTGCATGTAATTATCTAACTGATCTATATTTCTTAATGTTTTGAATGTTTACAAGAACATCTCCAGTTGCCACAAGGCTTCTTCTCAAGCCTTTTTTCGTCATATCATCAACACTTTTTCCATGTTATCATCTCTAACTCTAATGGAAATAAAGCAACATCTTTCGTTGCCACTTGCACCTTCCCTTAATAATAATCCGCCAAGTCAATTTTCACTTGATTCTATATTATCACTGGTCAGGATTTCATATTGCTAAAACTAAAACACATATTAATTATTTATAAACCCTCCTAAGTCATACATTAATGGTCCACTCAATGAAATATAATAACTTATTTAACCATTTTTACATGATCATGTAACCACTTATACCATAATTTTATTCTTTAGGCCTCTTTAACTTTCTTATGTTGGTGTAATCACTAATTTAAATAATTATGTAACCATTTCTTTTATTATATTATATTTTAATTTTTTTTGGTCTCTTGATCTCCTAATGTAGGTGTCACACACACACACCCACCACACCACATGGCATGCCAAAAATGTAGCCTTATTCAAAACCCCATTACCTTCCTTATTTAAAACCCCCATCAAACCTCACAAATCATAGAAGTTTAAATCACCACATCATTAACTCTTTGGCCATGTCATCAACTCCAACTCTAATATATATACATAAGTAATATAATAAGCATCAATCTTGAAAGATTCCTTCTTTATTTGAATGTGCAATATTACTCTTTATATATTTTTAATTATATTTATCTTATTATTAATTTTTCTTCAAAAAAATATTATCAATTAATTTTTTCTTCAACGTGCTTTATACATCTATCCCTATATATATTAATATTATTATTTTCTCTTATATACTTGATATCTAATAACAAGTTTTTGTTTGTCTACGCATTTATCTTTACCTCTACATTATAAATCTTATTTCAATAGGCTCCAACATGCATAACATGTTTAAGAAATAGTCCAACATGCATAGGATGCTATTGAGTTTTGGGGTTCATACGCAGCGAGAAATTCAAAAATAATTTTTGAAAAACTCCTAACATGATCGAAAATAGGTTTCATTAAACTAAATCTACAAAACCATACCTTAATCCGCGATTTCCTTATCTGATTGTTCAATCTCGAAGATGTTTCAACGCCCATCCTCTATCAGAAATCCATACGCAAATGATGACCATAATTTAGAGTGCTAGTCTCAAGAGAGATAAAAAACATTTTTCTTTATTTCCCAAAATCTAGAGAACTCGAAAATAGCAAAAAATGAAAATCTTATTTCATTTTAGATTTTTACCCTCTATTTATGTGTAGATAAGCCATCACTTAAAATCCTATTTGTAATACAACTATTATATTTAGGCAGTTTAAGCAAATTACACATACACCCCTATTAATAAATTATCATATAACAAATCGTAAGGGCTTTCATATCATGAGTTTTATCATATAAAACTAATTACTCTGGACCAATTAAAATTGTGCAAAGTCATTCTTTATGTGCGACCGATAGGTTCATTCAACATTCGCTGTGAACCAAAACCATTTTGGTACACAAGTCAATAGCAATCTCTAGCAAGGAATTATTACTACCTAAGTAGCATAAATATCAAAATCGATACAACCTAATGAATAAATTATATCATATCCTTTTGTCATGCGATATCCTTTGATTAAACATAAGGCATGGAAAGTCACATTAATGTTCAATCGTACTAGTCTTGATCTTTATGTAAACTAAAAAAAATCTAAGTGACATTGATCATATCAATTCATATGGGCTTGGCCATTATCAGTCTATCATATCAAAGGATCTACTGATATCTCTCTCTATGCGAGAGTGACAAACTCTATCTTGATTACACACCTTCACATATTATTTACATAGTAACCAATCATAATCTTTATAGTCATCCGATTAAAGACAATATTTGATTGTGTCAAATTGCCATGCTCATAATATTAAAGTTTATGGTAATCTCAAGTCAAGGACTAAATGATATACCTATCATGAGTAACACCTATGACTTGATCTATGTGGTGTTCTCATAGCAGATCGGTCTAGTACCTTGTTCCCTACCAAGTACTCCTGATCTCGATTCGTATCCCTATACGCTTGATCATCACATGACCATAAACTTATATTCACACTAGTCTTAATTCATTATAGTTCCCAATATGACAGACTAGGGACATTTAAGATATTTCTACAAATACTTATGGATCTTATTATAAGATAAACATGAAATCACTTATAATAAAATAGCAAATAAAAACCTCCATTTTATTAACTAAAATTATAAGATAAACAATGTTTATGGATTGACTAGGGCACAGGCCTCAACATCTCCCACTTGCACTACGGCCAATCATTCTTGTATCAAATACATAATGACCTAACATGACCAATCATGTTTCAATTGTGAAAGAGCCTTTGTCAAAGGATCTGCAACATTGTCTTCTCTGGGAACTCTGCGAATTTTCACATCTCCTTTTAAAATAATTTCTCGAATGAAACGAAGACGTCTAAGTATATTTTTGGTTCAGTGGTGTGATCATGGTTCCTTGGCCTGTGCTATGGCCCCATTGTTTTCACAATACAAGCAAACAGGTTTAGCAAAACTTAGAACCACACCAAGTTCACATATGAACTTTTTGATCCAAACTGCCTCCTTAGCTGCATCGGACACTACAATATACTCAACTTCTATTGTAGAATTTGCCCTAGTTTCTTGCTTCAAACTTTTTCAACTCATTGTGCCTCCACTTAAAGTAAACACAAATCTAGACTGCGATCTGAAATCATCTATATCAGTTTGAAAACTTGCATCTGTGTAACCATTTACAACAAGCTCGTTTTCCAAACTTTCATATACCAAAAACATTCCTTAGTCATTCTTAAGTAATTAAGAATGTTCTTTACTGCTATCCAGTGACTCTCACCGGGGATCAAACTGATATCTTATTGATGCGCTTAAGGCATATGATACATCCGACCGAGTGTGTAACATGGCATACATGATACATCCAATAGCATATGCATATGGAATCGTATTCATGCTCTCTTGTTCATCATTAGTCTTCAAACATTGAGTATCGCTGACACTTATACTATAAGACATAGACAACAACCTTCTTTTAGAGTCTTACATACTAAACCTATTCAGTACATTGTCAATAGAATTACTCTGACTTAGAGCAATCTGCCTTTTAGATCTATCCCTATAGATCTTAATCCCAAAGGCTACATCTCCTAAGTCCTTCATTGAGAAATACTTCCCTAACTAAGACTTGACACTCTGCTTATTATAATCTACACCTTGAGTCTGTCTGAAACTTTTTCCTATTAGCTGTGCTTTATAAGCATGCACATTACCATCAATGTCAATTTTCTTCTTGAAAATCCATTTACATCCAATGGTCTTACCACCTTAAGGTAAATCAATCAGACTCCAAACTTAGTTATCATACTTTGATTACATCTCAAAACTTATGGCGCTAAGCCATTTATCTGCCTCAAGGCTATAAAAAACCTCCTAATAAGTAGTAGGTTCATTTTTATCCATAAGCGATACCTCATTACTTTAGTAATGGGATATCCAAATGTCTCAAGCTGATGTCTTACCCTATGAGACCTACGCGAGCCTTTTGATAACTATAAAGGTTTAACTAGTTTAAGACTTTGTTGATTTCCCACTGGTAGTTGAGTGTTTATTTATAGTCCTTGAACTTCTTCAAGACTTACTTTATCCCATTATTGTCTTTTGAAATAAACTTTTTTTCCATAAAAACACCATTCCGAACAACAAACACTTTATTCTCAGTGGGATTATAAAAGTTAGTATCCACTTGTTTCTTTATGATAGCTAACAAATAAAAACTTGGTATATTTGGTTGATAATTTTTTTGAGATTCGTCATCGTAGGAAAACCTCATAGCCCAAAATTCTAAGGAAAGGCAAACTTGGTCCTTTCTTAAACCACATTTAACGTGGTGTTTTATCAACCACATTAGAAGGGACACAATTCAGTGTAATCGTAGTAGTTTCTAAGGCATAACCGTAAAAGGAAATATGAGGATCTGCATGACTCATCATAGATCGAACCATATTCAATAAACTACGATTTGTCCTCTCAGAAATACCATTCCATTATGGAGTTGCTGGGGGAGTTAACTGCGATATAATCCCATAATTTCTAAAATGATCATCAAACTCTTGGCTCAAATATTCACCACCTTGATCTAATTGAAGTACTTTAATAGTTTTACCAAGTTTATATTACACTTGATTTTGAAATATTCAAAATATCTCAAAAGATTCACCTTTACGTTTCAAGAGATACACGTAACCATATCTACTAAAATCATCAATGAAAGTAATGAAGTACATATAACCACCTCTAGCCATTATGATTATAGGACCACATACTTTAATATGTATTAGACCAAATGAATCACTTGCCCATTCACTGTGTCTTGTAAAGGGGCCCTTTGTCATCTTGCCTAGTAAATAAGATACACGTATTTCATATGATTTAAAATCAAACGAATCTAAATGTTCATCTTTATGGAATTTAGAAATGCGTTTCACATTTAGGTGGCCAAAACGATAATGCCAAAGGTAGATTAAATTCAAATCATTTAACTTGAACCTCTTTGTATTTACGTTAAGAATATGAGTATCTATGAGCCTTTTCATGTTTAGAATATAGAGACCATCATACAAATCAACATTCGTTTGGTAAACGTCTTTATGAGAAATGAAGCATTTATTATTCGCAATAGTGAAATTAAAACCATTAAAATCCAAACATGAAACTATAAAGATGTTTCCATTCAAGGCAGGGACATAATAACAATTATTTAGAAATAAAATAAGTCTACTAGATAAAATTAACTCATAGCATTCTATAGCCAATGCAAAAATCTTTGCTCCATTTTCAACTCATAGGATGACTTCTCCTTTTATTGGTGACTGGTAAGACCCTGCACATTAATACAAATGTGTGATCCATATCCTGTAACCAATACCCAAGAATCACTAGTAGACAAGTTAACTTGAATAACGTAAATACCCGAAGCAGTAGTCATACTACTTTTTTTTCTTTAGATCTTAAAGATAAAGCTTGCAATTTCTGAACCAATGCCTAGGTGCATGGCAAAACTGAAAATCTCCTTATTTTTCTTTTTCCTTCTAGGACTGTGAAGTATAAGCAGCAAGAGGCTTGACTTGTTTCATAGGCTTTGTGACAATAACAATTGCCTTTGCAACTTTTGCCTTACTTTTTGCCTTTTTCTTTAGAGCCTTTCCTTTCTGATCCATCAACACATTAGTAATGAATTTCATAACATTTTGCTTAGCAATTTTAAGCATCAAATGCAACTTTAAGATAGACTTCTCCATATTATTCATGTTATAGTTCATTACAAATTGTGAATAACTATCAGGCAACGAATTCAGGATCAAATTTGTAGCCAACTCTTGGTTTATGGAAAATCTAAGTCTATCAAAATGATCAATATAGCTCTTCATTTTTAGAACATGTGGACTAACTAACGCACCCTCAATTATTTTTTGAAGAATGAAGGTTCTTGACTGTCTTGAACCTTTCTTGCATAGCTTACTGTTAGAACGTTTCCTTCAGCATCATAGCCATGTTTCAAGTTTCCACATGTTCCATGTCCTTATGAAGTTCAGGAACCATGATTGCCAACATAATGCATGCAACATCGGTTGAGTCGTTGACATGCTTAGTATGTGCATCCTTCAAGGCTCATAAAGCATTGGCTGGTGGCTCCTCAGGAATAAGATTATCTAAGACATATAACTTGTGTTCATGCTTAAGAACAATTCTCAAGTTTCCAAACCAGTTAAGAAAGGTTTTCTCAGATAACTTATCCTTCTAAAGGATGGATCGTAGTGATAAGGGATTAGTGTTATTTGAAAAGACCATTGATCTATAATAAAGATTATGCAAAAGTTCATTTTAGTATAGAGGAATAGACTCCCACTAAATTAACAACCCTCATTAAAAAATGTTATGTTAATTTAAGGGACTAAAATCCATGTCTCACTTAATTTTAAGACAGCTAAGGCATGAAACTTTGAATTAGGTTATGTAGGTAGGTACCAATTACCAATTACACCATATGTAACTTTTAATCATTTTTATGAGATTATAACATCTTAGGTCTTAACATGTTTTATACCATCTAGTGCATAAAGCCCCAAATCGTTTTGATAGCTTTATCAAGTCTAACCATTTCAAACAATAGTGTAATCGTTACTCAACTTGCCTCACCATGATAACACAATACACTATTCAAAGGTAGACCCATATTGATGTGATCGAAGCCTTGACAAGTGTTTGAGAATAGATCACACTTCACTTAAAATTTGGAAGAGGGATTTTTATTTTTTTAGTGATCATAACTTAAACAAGATAAATATAATATATTACAATGCATAAACAATCACTAAAAAATTAGGAAATTATACTAATATTGACTATCATTCGAATTTTCCTGCGCTACGAACAATTAACAATGGTCCCACTAGCCGATCAGCGGCCTAAACTTCCCCTTATTTTAATTTCAAAAATATAAATTTAAACATTTTTAATTAACTCAGGTATGCTTTTGATTTAGTATCTTATCATAATCCAATTAGAATTTAAGATAATTTGAATCCTTATCCAATTAAAATTTATTGTATATCTTACCTATCTTATATGATTTGTAATTCTAACTTGATTAGAAGTCTATCTCCTATCTAATAGGAATATAGTAACATATGACCACAATGAGATATATGATGAAAATCAATGTCAATTATTATTCATATGAAACAAGCAATTGAATCAAGAAACGAAATATTAATCATGCATTCAACACCAGAATCGTATTAAATTAATGCCATTAACCTAATCATAATTTCTATCATGGAGATGTTGATAATTATTGAACAAAAATGAAATACGTATTCAAAACTAAAATCACATTAACTTAAACGTGACTTATGCCATGAACATAAAAAATTCGCATCATTCAATATTAAAAACATATGTTAATCAAAATATTTTAAACATGAATTCTATCATGGAATCAAATAATGCGTATGTATCAATATACATGTATTAACAACATGCTTTAAAACCAATTCTTGAAAGCAATTACAACATAACCTATATGTATATCATATATATTAATCGAGATCATATTTTCACACATATATCATATATACATTAGATAAATCATGTAAATGTTTAATAGAATTGAGCCTAAGGCTCTGATACCACTGTTGAGTTTTTGGGCTTCATACGCAGTGAAAAATTCAAAAATAATTTTTGAAAAACCCATAAAAGGATCAAAAAATAGTTTCCATTAAAATAGATTTACAACAATAAAACATACCTTAATACGTGATTTCCTTCTTTGATTGCTTAATCTCCAAGATATTTAAGCGCTCGTCCTCTATGAGAAATCCACACAAGAACGGTGATCACAATTTGGAGTACTAGCACAAAGAGAGATAGAAAACATTTTTTTCTTTCCCAAAATCCAGAGAACTCAAAAATAGCAAAAAATAAAAATTTTATTTCATTTTAGGGTTTTACCCTCTATTTATATGTGTAGATAAGCCCTCACTTAAAATCCTATTTGTAATACAACTATTGCATTTAGGTAGTTTAAGCAAATTACACAAACACCACTATTAATAAGTTATCATATAAAAAATGGTAAGGGCTTTTATCTCATGAATTTTAGCATATAAAATTTATTACTCTAGAAAAATTAAAATTGTATAAAGCCATTCTTTGCGTGCGAACCAATAGGTTCCTGCAACGTTAGTAGTGACCAAAAACTATTTTGTTACACTAGTCATAAGCTATCTGTTGCAAGGCATTATGACTACTCAAGTAGCATGAACATGAAAATTGATACAACCTAATGAATAACATATATCATATTCTCTTGATGTATAATATCTTTTGATTAAAAATAAGACATGGAAACTCACCCTTAATGTTCAATTGTACTAGTCTCGACCTTTAGGTAAATTGAAAACATCCAAGTGACATTAATCATATCAATTCACATGGGCTTGGCCATTATCAATCTATCATATCGAGGGATCCACTGATATCTCTCTCTATATGAGAGTGACAAATTTTATCTTAATTACACACCTTCACATATTATTCACATGGTAACCAATCACAATCCTTATAGTTGTCCGATTAAAGACAACGTTTGATTGTGTCGAATCACCATGCTCATAATATTAAAGTCTATGGTAATATCAAGTTAAGGAACTAAATTATATACCTATCATGAGTAACACCTATGAATAACCCATGTAGTGTTCTAATAGCGGTTCAATCCAATACCTGATTTCCTAATAAGTACACATGATCTCAATTTGTATCCCTATACCTATGATTATCACATGACCATCAATAGAGATTCACGCTAGTCTTAATTTATTTTAGTTCCCAGTATAATGACTGATTAGTGACATTTAGAATATTTCAACAAATACCCATGGATCTTATTATAAGGTAAACATGCAATCACTTATTATAAAAATAGTAAATGAAAACCTCAATCTTATTAGGTAAAATCATAAGATAAACAATGTTTATAGATTGGCTTAGGGTACATGCCCCAACATTTTAGGTATATATATGTATGTATATACACAAAGCTATAGTGTGATGGTCCAAAATCCAAAGGCAATCTGGGCCCTGCCGTGCAATCAGATACGCCACCAAATTATGCCACATCATTTGCATGCTTTTCCATGATAGCCCGCGACAAGTACTTAACCTTTTCAATTAGCCTAACTATTACATTTATCCGGTGTTTTATGAAATTAAGTTCTTAATTTGGTTTCATTAGTCTATTCATTTATCTCACTTAATTTATTTGACAAGTTATATAGTTGTTCCTTGGTTTTTTCAACTAAAGGTGTGAGTTATGAAAAATAACGGAAGTATTTCCTTTTAGATAAAGCGAATAATAAATATTAAGAATTTTACTTCATCAACAAACCCTAAGTAGTGGAAAACTCATTAAGAGAATACCATGTATATATAAGGCGACAGAATGTACAATATGAGTAATATCCTTGTATAAGTGTATTATGTCTCCCAAAATATACCCAAAAATAGTAAGATAATGTATATAGATACCTATGAGATGGGATAATAGAGGTTATCGATGACCAAATGAAGTCGCCAAGTACGGCCTTCCCTCAGCTCGTCATAGGATTTACACATGGCCATCCATGAAAAATGTTGATGATGAATCTAGTGAGTAAATTCTCAAAAGAAACGCAAGTTGCATTTAATAAGAATGTAAATAAAATAGCCTCAAATCATGCTAGTCAATAATAGCATGAAGATAAGTCACTAAGAAGGAAATAATAGTCGAACGTGAGTGTGGTATATATTTACCAAACTCTACGATTAATAATACTGGGCCGAGGACTTTGGTGATGAAGTTACTCCCCGCCACCGCTCCAAAGTTAATGAGGGACTTTGATGGTCAGGAGTTTACAACTTCGGCCAACTGCTTCAAAGGAGAGGAATCTGTGTCGTAGTTGACTCCTCACGACACCATCTCTCAAGTCATCGACTCGTAAAGTAAATCTCATGCGTAGCCTAGGGCATGATCAGAATTGTAGGAACAATTAGATCGCTAATTATAAAGGAGCTGGTGAGGGGTCATACCTTATCATCAACCATATACAGACACAAGTGGGAGTAGAGTACTCAGACAATTCAAAGGGCATAATTCAGCGGTGAAAGGAAATAAAACAATAAAATAAATGCTACGTGTTTTCTTACCAAAATATGATAAAACCTATTCCTAGCCACTCGCTTGTAACTCGAAATACTGATCCTTTAGTCCCCTAAGATTCCCTAGGCCTCAACCTACATATCAATTTTAAATAATTTATGGTCATATTAATTGCTTCCATATTATGGGAACAAAAATTATAATTTTTATTCTAATTTTTTTACTTGTGACACTTTTTGGGGTTAAACGGGGTGCCTGACTGAAAATATCTCGAAACCTAATTTTATACCTTTTTTTCCCAATTCCCCATACGTTCTTCTACATTTTATTATATTTATTTTGTATTTATTTATTTTTAAATTAATTCTTAATTAATTAATTAATTAATTAGTTAATGGGGTTAGGCCACTTGAACCGAGCCCGATTCGACTATGTCTGGTTTCCCTCTGGTATCTCTTTGGGGCAGAGAAGTTTTTGCAAATTGCAAATTCGTTTTTGCCACCTCCCCAAATTTTTTTTTTGCTTTTTTTTTCCTTTCTTTTCTCTTCTTCTTCATCAAACATCAACAACCAACAATAACAACAATTTAACTACACTCTATTAAACCATTACCATTAAAATACATTCTATCACCCCAAACCCCCAAAACATGGAATGTGTCTAATGCATTAAAAAATTAGTGTTGTAAACTAAAACTTGAGTTAAAAATAGTAGAAAACTTCAATTAAAACTCTTGACACTTATTTTACAACAAACACCAAATTTCTTGTTGCACTTTAAGACACCATTAGAGCAAAATAGAGATGATGTGAGGGTTTGGGTTACCTTAATTTCTAAATTGATTTCTTGGCTCTCAATTGCTCCAAAGCTCCTCCAATAGATCAAATCTAGCCCTTGCTTTGTCAATTTCCCTATCTAGTTAGGTTAGATGCGAATAAAAACTCCAGATTTGCATGTTGAGCAAATACACTAAGTCATCTTTTATATTAATTCACATAATCAAGTCTTAACACACGTATCTCAAGGTTTATCACAGGGCCCTTATTAAATTCAACCAAACTTATGTCACACATGTGTCAATTTAGGGTTTTTATTTCTCAAATTTCATACCACGTAGGCACATAATTGTTACATACGCAAATTAAACCACCATAGGCCTATATATTTGGTCTCGTGAGTCTAGCCTAATGTTTATTTGAAGTAAACATACCAAAATTAGGCTAGGTACTTATCTAAACAGCAACCCGATGCTGTTGCACATCTCGAGGCCCGTTGGGTTCATCTTTGGCCTATTAGTATTTTGTTCAACTTGGGTCAAGTTTGTTTGACTATTAACCTTAGAATATAATTGCATATTAATGATTTATTCATCTATGCAATGAAGTTCTTTTACCTATGTCTCATGAATCTCGAGGCGCTATTTGTCGCACTCGTAATTTACGCGAAACGCAATAATCAATGGTACCCATGGCTTAATGCTATAATCATAGTAAAACAACTATAATAAACAAGCATAATGCAAATATAACATTATAAATTATACCTCGATAGGTGTGCCCTAGACTAATCCGCAATGTCTATATGGGTCTGAGTTGGGTCATAGTCCAAAATTAAATAATTAATCAATTTTAATTAGACGGACTGTCACAATCTTCCCAACTAAAAGGGATTTCATCTCAAAATCCAAACTTAAAGTAAAATACCAGCTGTTGAAAAACTGGGGTATTTCTTGCGAATAGTAGACTCTTTATCCTAGGTAAGGCTCTCATCTCCATGAAATTGCCAACTGTGGAAATCTGCGGTCTATTATCTCGATAGGGTGCTCCTCGTACATCATGTTTGGCCTTATATCAACATGGGTTACATCTACAATAGGTCTCAGTCCTAATCTCACTAATCTCGGCCTAAAAATGTGAAAGACGTCGTGAACCCCTGTCAATTGTCTTCGTAGCCTCAACTGATAAGCAACCTCCCTGACTCGACCGACAATTTGATATGGCCCAATATATCGTGGTGCAAGCTTTCCTTTGACGCAAAATCTCTTGTGACTTTTTATAGGAAAAACTTTCAAGTACACCTAGTAGTGTACTTTATAGCTCAGCATGTCGTAGTACTTATTAGCATATTTCATCTGTCTATCCTGAGTAGCTTTTAATCTTCAACCTAACATTCTTTATGTATTCTACAACAACCTCAGGCCCAATGGTAACCATGTCCTTGGGCTATACCTAGAAAGCTACTGATCAATATGGTCTCCCGTATAGTGCCTTAAATGGTAGCATCTCAATACTAACCAAAAAGCTGTTATTGTAGGCAAGCTCACAAAGTGGCAAGTACTACTCTCATAACCCTTCAAACTATAACACTAAAGCTTTGAGCACGTCCTTCAGTATTTGTATAGTCCATTTTAACTGCCCATCGATTTGTGGGTGGTAAGCCATGCTGTCCTGAAGTCTAATATCGTATTGTTTCTGTATAGCTTGCCATAATTGTGACATCAGCTGATTGTATTTGTCTAATACTATTGATGTCGATACACCATGTAATATGTTGATCTTTCACTCGAAGAGCATGCACAACTATAGAAAGGTGTATGTCATTGAAACTGGAATGAAATGTGTTAATTTCAATAATTTGTCGAAGATAACCTATACATCATCATGGTTGTGTGGAGTCTGTGGTAACCCTTTAACGAAGTCCATAATCATACGTCCCTATTTCCATTTTGGTATCGGCGGCGGCTTTAAAATTCCTCTATGCCGTTGGTGCTAGGCCTTCACCTGCCATCACACTTAACATCCCCTCACATACTAGCCAACATCTGCCTTCATCCCGGGCCATCATAACAAGCGCCTCATGTCTTGATACATCTTATTCTGGCTGGGGTAAACTATGTATCTGGATCTGAGCGTCCTAAAGAATGCAATCTCGCAACTCTGCTACTGGCAAAATCTATAGTCTACCTCTATATCGTAAACACCCATCTATTGACTCTCTATAATTATGGAAGTCAGAAATCTGTGTTGTCTCTAAACCTCTGATACATTGTATCGGCTCACTAACTCTCTAGGAATTGTGTAATGGAAACTGTCGAAACTCTTATCTATCTGTAAATATGCGCATTTGATGTATTTTAGACCATTGACAAACTCATGGTAACTACTGCCTTGAGTATACTATATTGGTGATTCATAACCTTTATGTTTAGTCATTTTCTATTAAGGGCATATGCTACGACATTTCCCTTTTTGGGCTGACACTTAATATAAAAGTCGTTGTCCTTCAGCAACTCTAACCACTATTGCTGTCTCATAATCAGATCCTTCTGAGTGAAGTGATACCTCAAGCTCTCATGATATATGTATAGCATAAACTTCTCACCAAGAAATTCCTAATGTTTATCCCACACTCAGGTGTATGCCAATCAATGATAGCGAGAATCTTACTCGAGTCCACTGATATGTCTTTGTCACTAATCACGTGCCCTAAGAACTTTACTTGAGAAAGCCAAAACTCGCACTTATTGAATTTAGCATATAATCGGTGCACTTTTAAAGACTTTAACGTCTCTCTAAGATACCTCTCGTGGTCCTCACGTGTCCTGTAATAGATCAAAATTTCTTCAATGAAGACTCTCATCAATCGATCAAAAAATGGCCTCAATACTAGGTGCATCAAATCCGTGAACACCAACGATGAATTTATTAGTCCGAACTACATAATGGTAAACTCAAACAACTCATTACGTGTGCTAAATGCCTTCTTAGGTATATTCTCCTACCTAATCCTCGACTGGTGATAGCCCGACCAAAGATCAGTCTTAGAGAAGAACTGCGCTCTGGCCAGCTAGTCAAACTAATAATTAATATTAGGCAATGGGTATCGATTTCTGAATGTCATCGGATTGAGTCTCCTATAATAAATGTACATCCTCATGCTAACATCTTTTTTCTTCTCTAAAAGGACCAGTACTCCCAAGGGAAACATACCCGAATGTATGAAACCCTTCTCCGATAAGTCCTCCAATTGATCCCTCAACTCTTCTTGCTCTACTCGCAACATACGAGATGGTCGGCTTGCTATAGGCTGGGTGCCTAGCGCTAGCTCTATCATAAAATCTATCCGTCTATATAGAGATAATCCAAGTAAGTCCTCAGGGAAAATGTCTAGAAAATCACATATGACTGGGACGTCCTCAAGTCAACTACTAGCCTCTCAAATGGCTCTACAGTCCCTAAAAGAATGTCCATCTCCTGAGTGGTGGCTAATCTACCCTTAGTGATTGGTTGTGCAATCGTGACTCTAATGAATGTAAACTTGAGAATCCCTGTATCTGAAAGGTGAAAGTCTTACTAAAATAGTCTAATTAAGCATGGTAAACTGCCAACCAATCTATGCTTAAGAGCGCATCAAACTCTATGTACTCAAGTACTCAGAGATCTATGGGTAATTAGTGACCACTAACCACAACAGGATAATCTCTACAGATTTGGTTAGGGTAAATCTTATCCCCAATAACTATGTTAAGGAAAAGTGTGTGCCTAAAATCTCTAGTGTCAAACTTAAATCTTCAACTATTTGTCCTAAAATAAATGATAATGTAGAACTAGAATCAATCAACGAATAAAAGCTACAACTGTAAATAGTCAACCTTGACTAGATGTCGTTAAGTGTCGCGGTCAGGTTCTGTAATTTCATGAACATGCTAGTAGTGCAATGATTCTAGTAGTGCCCTTTTTTTCTACATCTGAAATAGATGATGAGTTGCTTACTCCCAGATCCCTAACCATGCTGACTTTTGGCCCTCTGGCCGTGACCCTGTCCACCATGCTAATGACTCGGTCCTTGCCACTGCTGACTTCGTCCTTGCCTCTGTCCCTGCAACTACTGGCCTCTATCTCCACCTATCTCGCATTGACCTTGAGCTTGCCCTCATAACTGATAGATTGCTATGACCTGATGCTACTGAGCGGTTACTACTGCATAAGTGTCATTCGCCTACCTATCATCATGCCTCCGCTTATGTCCCCACTAATTGCATCTCAAGCGTGCTACGGCTTTGACAAGATGCAAAACGAAACCTGAATTTCCACATGCACGATCATGCATGGAACTAAGAAGCTACACTACACCAAAAAGAACAAATACGTCTTGCGTGAGAGAACAAGTAACTCCTGAGCGCTTACGGTCCACTGATTGATAAGGGGTGCTAACGCTCTGTAGTTTTAAAGCTGCAGAGAGCGGAGCTTGAAGAAGTGAGCCTGAGTAGTGCGCTAGCTAGCTAGCCTTCCTATCTAATCTAACTTTGCTGCTCTGACCATCCTAGTACATGGGAGCAGGGGCGATGTCACTCATCATGGCATATGTATCATGAGCCAATGGCCGATCATTAACCTCTTGTAAAGTTTTGGCCCCTATCGACATGATGGAACTATCGATCTCTAGCCGAAGCCCCTTAATATAGTAGTGGATCTGAAGTCACTCGATCCTGGCTAGAGCTGTGGCGAGCATCAACAAGTACTTAAACTTTTCAATATACTAAATCACAGTGAGAGAACCATGCCTCAGTGTCGATAACTCTCTCTTAGTTGTAGCTGGACCTCAATTGAAATGTACTGATACTAGAAGACTCGGTGGAACTTGACCCAATTGGTCGATTCTCCATGTGCAGCTGTGTGTACAGTCCACCATATCGCGATGTCTCCTTTCGACATGTGACCAGAGTCTTTAGCTCATATGCTGTCATGAATCCTCAACAATTCATGAAGCCTCTAATGTGCGAGAACCCATCTCTCTGCTGCCTCTAGGTCTCCACCTCTAGAAAAATGTCCTAGCTAGAATCAAGAAAACTCCTTCACTAGCTTTGCCTCAACTGTTAAGGTTGTCTTAGACGTTGTCTGCTTCTTTGCTATAAGTGTAGGGATAGCCACTTGGGTGATCGCTCGTGTAGCTATGGGCGTAACAAACTTTGTAGGAATCTTAACTCTAGCTACCGCGAGTGGCATATCCTAACTAGTCAAAGTGGCGACTGTCTCTATAGTCGTAGTGGTGGTAGTGAGTATGGCAGTCACTTGTGTGGTCACTGCTTGTGCCTGGAAAAGTCTCAAAATATCCTCGTGCTAAGCTCCATGAAGTGCAATTATCCTGCTTAGACTCTGATCCAAGTCAACTCTCGCAGGATCGCTTATTTGGCCTCTATAAGCCGTAGTAGGTGGAATCGATTGTCTGTCCATCTTGAATTTGCAAGCATGGATGTGCTCGAGTCAGTATCGTATATGTGTATATATATACATGTTAAAGTCAAAACTTACACGTATAAAACCTTAGACTGCCGGTCTTGCAACACTTTCCAACTAAGGTTGTAAGTCAGGTTATCGGGAGTTCCACATTCTAAGTTCATTTGTTAAGTTTTACTCGCTTTCGTTAAACTTTTCCCTAGGCTCATCTGAAACTAGGATTTGATACCATCTATGACAACCTTAAATCCCAAGGCAATCTGGGCCTCGCTATGCCGCTGGGCACGTCACCAAATTATATTACATCATCTACATGACTTTCCTTGACGGCCCACAACAAGTACTTAACCTTTTTAATTAGCCTAACTATTACATTTATCTAGTGTCTTATGAAAATAAGTTCTTAATTTGGTTTAGTTAGTCTATTCATTTATCTCACTTAATTTATTTGACAAGTTATTTAGTTGTTCCTTGGTCTTTTAAACTAAAAGTGTGAGTTATCAATAAGATAAAAATTCTTTCATTTTAGATAAAGCGAATAATTTAGATAAAAATTTTTATTACATTAACAAACCCTAAGTACATGAAAACCCATCAAAAGGATACAACGTATACATAAGGCGACAAAATGTATAATATGATTAATATACATGTATCAGCATATCAAGTCTCCCAAAATATACCTAAAAGCAATAAAAACACCTACAAGATGGGCTATAGGAGGCTCTCAATGATAGATGAAGTCGCCAAGTACACCTTCCCCCGGCTCGTCTTAAGATCTACACTTGGTCATCCATGCAAAAAGTTGATGATGAGTCCAGTGAGTAAATCCCTAGAAGAAATGCAAGTTCCATTTAGGAAGAATATAAATAAAACGACTACAAAATGTGCTAGTCAGTAAGAAATGCACTGAAAAGGAATAATAACATGAAGATAAGTCGCTAAGATGGCAATACTTGTCGAACATGAATGTGGTATATAGAGTCAAACTTTGGGACTGATAATACTGGATCGAGGAGACTCTGGAGACAAAGTGACTCCCCGCCACTACTTTAAGGTTAATGAGGAACTTTTGTTGGCCCAAAGTTTACAATTCCCGGCCAACTAACTCAAAGGAGAGGAATATGTGTTGGAGTAAACTCCTCATGAAACCATCTCGCAAGTCATCGACTTGAGCAGTATATCTCATGCGTAGCCTAAAGGATGACCAAAATTGTAGCAACAATTGGATTGCTAATCACGAGGGAGCCGTTGAGGGGTCTTACCATCCCATCGACCATTTACAAATACACACGGGAGTGGAGTAGTCAAACAAACCAAACTGGCATAATTTTGCAGTGAAAGGAAATAAACCGAAAAATAAATGCTACGTGTTTTTCAGGTGGGTTTACATATCAAAATGCGATAAAACCTCATCCTAGCCACTTGCTCGTACCTTGAAATACCCGTCCGTCGATCCCTTGAGATTTTTTAGGCCTCGAGTATCCTCCATAATAATTTTAAATAATTTATGATCACATTAATTGATTTTATATTGTGGGAATAAAAATTAAAATTTTTATTCTAATTTTTTTACTTGTGGCACCTTTTCCGGGTTACACAGGATGCCAAATGACCGAGAATATCTTGAAATCCAATTTCATACCTTTTTCCCAATTCCTAGTATTTTCTATGATTTTTTTAATTTTTTTTGAAACTTTTATTTATTTTTACATATTTTTCTACAATTTATTATATGTATTTTGTATTTTATTTTAATTTAAATTAATTTTTCATGAACTAATTAATGAATGTGGTTGGCCCACTTGAACCGGGCCCAATTCAGCTAGGCCCTGTTCGTTCCAACTGGGTTGGTCTTGGGCAGGTCTGGCCCAGGCTTCAACGCACTATTCAACGCACTCATAACTCATGCAAAACACGATAATCAATGGTACGCATGATATAATGCTATAATTCATAGTAAAACAACCATAATAAACAAGCATCACGCAAATATAACATTATAAATTGTACCTCATTAGGCATGACCTAAACTAATCAGTGACATCCACGTGAGTTTGAGCTGAGTCCTAGTCTAAAATAAAATAATTAATTAGTCTTTAAATTAGGCAGGCGATCACATACAAGTTCAATGAGGGGGGCCCATGGCCCCCCAACCTTTGCTACACCCCCATACATACTATTACTATATATCAATATGTTGCACTACATAGCTAACATGCCCCTTCCTAATTACCTAAAACTCATTAAAAAATTGTATGGTGCACTTACACTTACACATGCATGAGTGTTAATAGCTTCATATGTTAGATAAATACATTATGAGTAAAGTTTTCTTCTAAAATTTTGACACTATATAGTTACAAATTTAAGGTTCACCAATAATCCAAACCACATTTTCTCACCCTATAATAATAATAATAATTTACAAAGATATCAATTCCAATAAGTTCATTGGAATTGATATAAAATATTAAAATAAAATAAGTGTAAGTCAAAAGTCAGAACACTTTAGCATCATCTTCCTCTTTGGTATTATTTGCATTAGTTTTAAATTTTATCAATACATAAAAGTTGGCCCCGCTAAACCTTGAGGTTGGCACATGACTTCTTTTGAAACCTCCTTTTTGCCACATCACCAACACTTTTGCCATGCCATAATAATAATAATAATAATAATAATAATAATAATAATAATAATAATAATAATAATAATAATAATAATAATAATAATAATAATAATAATAATAAGGGAACATCTTCGGTTGCCACATGGCTTCTTCTCAAGCCTCTTTTCGCCATATCATAAACACGTTTGCCATTTCACATCTCCAATTCTAATGAGAATAAAGTAACATTTTTTGTTGCCATGTGGCACTTCTCCTTAATAGCAATATATCACGTCAGTTTCCACTTGATTCAATATTTGCTTAAACTTAAGTAGAAATTAACTATTTCTAAAGCCTCATAAGTCGTATATTAAGGGTCCACTTAATGAAATATAAGAAATTAATTAACCATTCTTACATGATTATGTAACCACTTATACAATAATTATTTTCTTTTGGTCTCTTAACTGCCTTACGTTGTTGTAACCACTAATTTAAATAATTATGTTATAATACATTAATTATTTGTTTTAGTCTTTCGATCTCCCTAGGTAGGTATGTAATGTAATGATAATTTCAATAATTATGTAACCATTTCTTTTAATATATTTTAATTATTATTTTTATGATATCTTGATCTCTTAATGTAAGAGTAACCTAACATTAATGTCCTAATTATTCTCTCCACTATATAAGCAAAAGCTTCTCAAGAACTCACTCACAACTCAAAACTCTCTTTTAATATATACTTCTACTAGCATTTGTCATATCTCTATGACTTTTTTGAGAAAGTTGACGAGAAAGAAATGAAGTGAGATGTATGTCTTTCTCTCTTTTTACGATTTTATGCGCTTCTTTCGATCTTTTTTATTTTTAAATATATAACGATATTTGATAATTTTATACACTTTAATGGAATATTCTTATTGTTCATTATTTTTATTTTATTTTTGAAGTAACCTATTATTGTTTAATTGTATCAAGCAAAGATACACCCATTAAAATTAACCTAAAATATTAGGATAAAGATATTTAATATGATAGATAATGCATAGAACACAATGTATACTATTATACAATTGATCTTGTGATATATTAAGATAAAATCTATATATTTATATTTATGAAGACCTTTTTTTTTGTTTTTCTAAAAACTAAGACCTTTTGTTCTAATATTATGAATTATGTGCAAATTATTTTTTTATATATTTTCTAAATGTTTGTAGGTGATTTAAGTAATTTAGTAGTTTTGGGAGAAAATAATCTTTTGAGTTGTATATATTCTTTTTTCTCTATGTTGAATGATTTGTTATTTAATTCGAGTTCATCAAACATTTCACTTAATAAAAAAGTCTCATTTTTTTTTCGATCAAATTCACTTTTTAGTTAATATATGATGTTTTGCCTTGTCCACTCGTGAGGTGGCGATGTTAACTAGTTGTGAGGATATATGTGTCAAAAGTATGCCACCCAAAGGTGAGCTTCGAGGTTCAAATTTCCCTTTGTGCGAGTTTGGGGGTGTAAATAGGCTTTTTATAAGAAAGTATGTCATGTTATCATTATCCTAAGAAATAATATGTATTCTCACCAATGTTACCCAGACTTTGCAATTTTTGTTGGTTTTTGTGTAGGCCTACACATATAAAGTCCAACCAAAGAAGTGTGTCACTTATCTTTCTAATGTGAATTTAGAAAGATTAGAAACACAATTGGTAGAAAGAAAAAAAAACTGGAATGCCTATTTCTTAGAGATAACAAGTTAGATTTCGTTAATTAATAAAAGAGATATTGAATAGGCTTTTTAACCAAGCATTAGGAAGTCGATTTTGGGAGTTCAAATTGGTGGGTGATTGTCGTGCACACTTGAGTTAATGTGTGCAATCTCTCTAGTTTTCTTTTTTCTACATGGAAGGCATATCAAGATCTTGAATCTAAAGATCCACAGAGAGGCTTTGGTGATTTCTTAGTGTTCAAGACAATAGGGGTGCAAGGGTTTGATATAATTTAGGTAATGTTCTTTGTTCTCATTATTACTGAATCTCAAGAAATTGAGATATCTTTTAGTCTTTATTCATATAGTAGATTATTCAGAGTTTGGCTAGTGTTTTTTACCTATGATTTAGAGGGTTTTCAATGTTAAATCTTGCGTGTTTAATGGTTTGTTTATTTTTGTTCAATTTGGCAACCGATGATGATGATCATCTTTATTGTAAAGATTTATTTGATCCAATTGAATTTGGACAAACTAAGCCAGAAAAAAAACATATGATGTTGACTAGAAGAATATGCACAGAAAGCTGTTGGGACTATTAGAAAATGGATCGACCTCAGTATCTATCACCACGTTAGTAAAGAAGACGATTCACAGGTGTTGTGGAGAAATTTGCAAAGTATCTATGAGAGAAAGGGTGCACAGAATAAGGCTTCTTTGGTTTGAAGGCTTGTAAACATGAAGTATAAAGAAGGAAGTTCAATGATAGAACACTTGAATGATATCGAATACTTGATCAATGAGTTAAGTGCCATGACAATAGTGTTTGAGGATGAGTTACATGCACTGTTAATTTTGAGTTCTTTGCCATAAGATGGGAAATATTGGTGGTGTCTCTGAGTAATTTTGCCCAAGATGGTGTTTTATCCTTATACATAGTACGGGATAGTCATTATGATGAGGAGACTAGAAAAAAGGATAAATAAATTGATACTCCGCATGCTCTTATTACTACAATAGAACACAAAGACAAAAGTATATCTAGAGGTTCGTTCGGGTGGGACAAATTTAGAGATGAGTCTCAAGCAAAAGAAATGGCAAAGAAGGGCATATGAAAAGAAATTGTAAAGTGTGGAAAAAGGAATAAAATGATTAGAAAAATCACAACAAGGCAAATGATCGGACCACTACAACAATTATATCATAAGTAAGTAAAGAACTAGTTGTGCTTTCTTTTGTTAAGGATCAAGGTCATGTCACTAATGCAGAAAGTGAGTGGGTCACTGATTCAGGAGCATCCTACCATTCTACACCGAGGAAAGATGTCTTCTCTATTTATTAAGTAGGGAATTATGAAAAAGTAATGATGGCGAACAAAAGTTTTATTGATATATTTGGCGTTGGAGATTCTTAGTTTGATTTCTACTCATGCTTTGGACCTAGATGGTCATTTAACATCTTTGAGGGCAAGGAGTGAAAACTCATCAAAGGCTTGATTGTTGTTGATAGAGAAAAATTGAGCTACACACTTTACTAGACTCAATTGAATACCGCCAAATGTGACAGGAACGAAGTTGAAGATGATTCGTCACCTGATTTATGGCATAAGAGGTTGGGTCACATGAATGAGAAAAGGGTTGCAAATGTTGGCAAAAAAGTCTCTCACCCCCTTTGTTAAAGGTAAAATTATGAACCATTGTGATGATTACTTATTTGGTACGCAATATAAAGTTTCTTTTTCTTTTGTCTTCTGAGAGAAAAAGAAATCCACTTAAGTTAGTTTACTCTAATGTTTGTGGTCTCATTTATGTGGAAACTATGGGAGATGACAAATATTTTATTACGTTTATTGATGATGCTTCACGGAAGATTCGAGTGTTCTTTTCAGGATAAAATGTCAGGTTCTTGAGTATTTCAACCAATTCCATACCACGGTGGAAAAAGAAAATGAGTATCTTTGAAGTGTTTACGTGGTGATAACAGGGAGAGTACACTTTAAAAGAGTTAGAAAATTATTGCTCAGAACATTGAATAAGACATGAGATGACAAATCGGGTACTCATCACCACAATGATGTTGTTGAGAGAACAAACATAACCATCATAGATAAAGTTAGATACACATTGAAAATGGCTTAATTGCCTGAGTCATTTTAAGGTAAAACACTTAGTACTGCTTGCTATTTGATGAATATCTCTCATTCAGCACCGTTAGAGTTTGATATTCCAAAGAGTCTCTAGTTAGAGAAAGATGATATTTACTCTTATTCGAAGGTGTTTGGATGTAAGAAATTTATGCATGTGCCTAAGGAGTAGAGATAGAAACTTGATGATAGGGCTATTCTGTGTATCCTGTTGATTTTTAGAGATGTAGAGTTTGACTATAGGTTATGGGATCTAGAAAAGAAAAAGGTTGACAGATCCAGGATATGGTCTTTCATGAAAATACGACCATAACAAATTTCAAGAAATGAGAGAAAATCATAGTTGATGATGATGTTATTTATCTTCCTAAACTCGTTTCTCCTCCGATTAATGATGCCACACGTGAAGGAGATTTAATTGAAGAACATTAGGTTAATGATGAGCATGCACATGATGATGTTGATGACGTGCAAGTGCCTGGTGTTGATGACATGCAAAATATAAACCGTACTCAATTTACCTATCCAACTTAGGTGTAGTAGTTGTAAATACGGGGTCGAATCCATAAGACTTAGGTTTTACTTAGAGTTAACTAAAAAGGGAAACTCAAGGGTTTTTTAAATATTGGAAGAGAACAAATAATTAAAACTACGAGAAATCAAAGCTTGGAAAAGTGAATTCAATGAGAGAAAATACCTGGGTCTACAGTCTCACTAGTTCAAATCAAGAGATCATAGCATGTCATGGTCTTCAATATTTCTCAAAAGATTATTAATTCAATTCTTCCAAAATCACCTATAAAAAATTGACATTCGCCATAAATCCCGCATTCCCCTAATCTCGGTAGCTAGGAAGTCCGCTACTAACTACTTCCCTACTCAGCACATAACTCCAGAAATCTACCAATAATGTTTGATACATTAATTATAAAAAGGTCCATGAGAATACAAATCCTAAATAACTGGATCGCGTATGCTTCCAGTTTAATCTAGAGATTTTGTTTTCCGCGCACTCAAGAATCAAAGGTTTTGATTGCAAATGGTTGAATGATTGCCAAATGTATTAGTCCAACTATACGATTACAAATATGTGTGTCCCAATTAACTATAGGTCTTCTACCAAAAAGCATACAATGGCCATATATATACCCTTAGTTTGCTCCATAATCATGAAAATGACAACAAATAACATTGAAGGAATTGAAATAACTTAATTATAAATAAAGAATCTCATAAGTCATGATATCAACTAAGATCCTTGAGTTGCTTTGCCTCCGACCTAGGAAAAAATGCTTAGACAGACATTATCTTGATAAACACTATTAAATTATGAATAAAAGAGGTTCCTTCAATTCTCTATTTTTCTCTCTATTCAATTATCAGTTTACTACGTCTTAATGACTATTTATACTCATTAGACCCATAAAAATACAATTACAAACCCTAATTAGCAATCTCAAATAGAACTCCAAAACTTTTTATTTTTATGTATAGGCGTCATCTGTAAATGATCCACGCTGTGTGTGTAAATGTCACAGCGTCACCATAAAGCCAACTTTATATTGTGTTTTTTCTCCTCTTTGTGGTATTAATGACGTGTGTGTAAAGTTCCGATGTTGTGCGTGTAAACCTATAGCTTCACCACAACTTCGCCATAGCTTTACTATGGTTTTGCTTCTTTTGATCTCTACGCATTGCCCATGCCTTGTGTTTGTACTCATTTCCCTTGGCATCAATGATCTTCTCCACGACGTCAAGTGTGGTTTGTACTTTTTCTTGGCATTTCGTCATGAAATCACTCATTTGTCTCTTTTATAGCTTGTAAACTTGAAAACACATAAATATCATTAATTAGAGTTCATTCTGGGATATTTAAACTAATTACACTAATAAACTAACATTAATTATAAGTCTAATTAAGAATTTATCAAATACCCCAAAACTTAGTACTTTGCATTCTTGAGCAAAGAAATATAAAACATGCAGCTAGACTCCTAATATAGTTATATCCTATACTAATTAATCCTACACTTGATTCCAAACTCATATAGTTCTTTTGGTTTACATAGTTGCTAAGTCAACAAGCCACTCATGAAATTTTGAAGTTATAATATGTCTGGAACCGCAATCTAAACATAATTAAGATCACACATTCAAGACCTAGACTTAGTCAAGACAATGTCTATTAACTATTCATGAATTTTCTTGGTCTATACACTTAAGCACGCAAGTTTACAATTTCTATAAGATATGGCATCAACGCTTAGAGGGATACGATAGGAGAGAAATGCAACCACACTCTCCACTATTATAGACTTAGCACTAATAGGGATCCATAGAACTTTAAGGAGGTTGTAACATGGCTAAGGTAGTGTACATGGAAATAATATAGAAAGGTAACGTGAAGCATTGAAAAACTTAAACTTAGACCGTTAAAAGATATTTTAAGAACATGATAGTGGCTTATACTGCACTTAACTTCATTTTTCTTTTAATATGTGTAGGCCTCACCTTTTTCCAACCACCCAGCTCCCTACTCCATTTCTTGCGGGTGTCGTTTTAGGTGGGACTCTTTAATCATAACTTGATATTTTCATCGTAAATAATTTTCCTTTCTTTAGGGAATAAAAAATTTTCTCCCCTTAATTTTTTTCTCCTTATTTTCATATTTCTTTTTAAAGATTTCAAGTGTAAGACTAGTTTCCAACTAGGTAATGGATTTTCGAGCTACCATTATAGGTTCAACATTAGGTAAGAAAGAATTAAAGGTTGGGTTGGCTCAAAATGCAATGAGTTTTAATACATATATCTATATCTATATATAGGGTTAATTTAGTAGTATATTTGGTATAAATATCCTTAAATGAGTGCTAATTCGTGATATTATTACATTTTTAAGGAGTTAAGGTGTATTGGATGAAATCAAGGAAAAATGAGAAGAAATAGAGCAAAAACCCACAACAATCAGAGCTGGTGTCATGGGAGAATGTATTGACACCATAGGAAGACAATGCATAGCTTGGGGATGAAAGGCATAATGTGGGTGAGAAAATGAAATGAAGAAAACCAACTCTGAATGTCCAGCACAATGGTGGCACCGTGGCTCACAAGGGACAGCCTCGGGACATATAAGGGACGACACTGAGGCTCCGAAAGATCAAAACATACAATGAAGTTATGGCACAGTGGCGGTGTTGTGGCTTATAATACATGGCGCAGTGGGCATTAGTGATAGCTCAAACCACATAGAAATTAGAAAGTGACGCTTAAATGTAGGTTAAATTGTAATTTAAGGTTTCTAATTGTTATTAGGGAGTTTAAATAGGCATTAGGATGTGGTAAACATAAGAGAGCCAACCACATAGAATGATATTAGCCACCATTAGGGTAATTTAGGATAGAGTTTGAGTATTAAGGAGTTTTTATTAGAGAAACGTTGAAGACTTCACGTTTGCAATCAATATTTGGTTCCGTTGATTAAATTGAATGTAATATTTATATTCATCTATGATTTACAATGAGTTTTATATTGAATTGTGATATGTATGTTTTAATGATGTGCGAGTAGTCTATTTATCTTAGGGATTAATGGATCCTATGGTATGAATGTTATGCTATGAAATAGGAATAAAAAGTGTAATGGTTATAATTTGTGTTGAATCTGAGCATAATGCTTTACACATCTTGATCACGTGCTTAATGAACTTAGGCTTTAAGAGTTATCTTGGCCATTGAAGTTTTTAATCTGGATAAGAACACTCCAACTGTAAAATACACAACATTAAGAGAAAGCTATTAATTAGAGAGGCACGGATAGTAAAATTAGTTGGTTATGAATCTAATGATTTGAGACTTAAAGCAATGTGGAGCTTACGTTATTCACACCGATAAGCGGAGTTCTAGTTTGCGCATTAGAATCTTTTCTGTCACGATAGTGGGTTGAAGTGGATTCGAATGAAATATGTCTATTCTAATCAGACATTGCATGAAACATATTGAGATGTAAACATAAATACAAAGCATAATATTAAATTACCTAGGTAAAGTTGTTAACTAAGATATCCTTAATATAAGAATTCAACTAAAGTTTAAAGTGATTTGTTAGAATAGTTTAGTTTAGATATAAAATCAATTAAAAGAGAATCCCCTCTCAATAATTTAAGTTATGTAGGTAATATACAACTAGTGCAAAAACCTTCCTTGAGGATGATATCCGTCATCAACTTAAGTTGATTGCATTATTACTACAAGCTAAGAATTATACTTGCGGTACACACACTAAATATTTTGCACCATTGTCAGGGAAAGGTAGCCATTAGTATTAATTAGCTAATTCGAATAGTTGCTAAGTTTTGATTTTAGTACATTAATTTTCAGTTCATAACAACAAAAATAAAAAAAAATATAGCCTTGAGTTTAGTTTGACTTTCTGCACTTAATCTTTTTGTGTTTTCATTTTATGGAAACTTAATCCACGTGTAGTAAGGGAGAGAAGGACCTATTGCCTTACGATCTAGAGAACAACCAAAGGAAAAAAAGAAAGGAGTCAAGATGGCCGAAGAGCAAGCTAGAAAATAACAACAAGGCTACATGAATAATCAACCCGTAGGTGATTTGGTAGTGTAGGAGAGGGCGCAAGGACAGAGATGCCTTCGTGAATGTTTGAAGCCAGAAGTTCAGAAGACATACAATGGAGTGATAAGGCTTCTACCCATTAGCACCAAGTTCGATTTGAGACCATATCTGATCAATATGGTGCAAAATAGTCTGTTCAGCAGGCTATCGAATAAATACCAAATTGCACATGTTGAGAATTTCTCGGAGAAGCGTGACACTATGCACATCACTAGAGTTACAAAAAAGATGATTAGGATGCGACTTTTCCCATTCTCACTAGGTAGAAAAGCCATATCCTGGTTCCGAGGGCTGAATGCAGGGAGCATGACTTCATAGGTGGAAACCAATAAATGATTTTTCAACGAGTTTTTTCCCTTAGTGAAGGTCAAGAAAAGGAAACATGCAATTATTCAGTTCAAGCAAGAAGACATCGAGTCTCTTGGCAAGCCTTGGGAAAGATTCAAATAGATGCCGAGGAGATGTCCAGGACACAGATACATGAAATGTCCACAACTCCAAATTTTTTACTATGGAATGAAGCACAGAATGAGAAAACTAGCAGATACTGCATCAGGTGGATCTCTACTTACCAAGGATGAGGATGAAGCATTTAATCTCTTTGATCTTATGTCTAATCATTCTACCGCTTATAATCGTTCCATAGTTAGGAAATTGGTAGGTGTCTATGAGATTGACTCGCAATCAACCATTACGGCACATCTATCAAATCTGAGCAGTTATATGGTGAAACTTAAGATGAGACCCCGAGGTCCACAAGTAGCATGACAACCCCTGAATCACCAAGGCATGATGGTCTACCAGATTGACATATATAAGGTAATAGAGGGTGAGGACATTAACTTCATGAATAACTAAAGCTACATGAACAACTTCAAACCGAGGGGAGCGGCTCCTCAACATTTTATCAAGGATATAACAACAACGGACAAAACTTTTCTTATGGAAATCCTGATAATGGACTAAAGTTACCTCAAGGCTTCTAATAACAAGTCATATATGGGAAGTAGGGGCAGAGCAAAGATATTACTTCACAAAGTCAATTGAGAAGTATTTGTAGGCCATATAAGTGAGAGATAGGGAGTGCCATGAAAATTACGATAAAAAGTTGGAAGGAATATGACCAGCCTTAAAAAGGAAGTATAATGAACAATCGCAATCCATCAAGAATCTAGAAAGACGAATTGGTCAACTTGCTATAGCCTTGAGCTTAAGGAAAGAATGACAGTTTCCTAGCAACACCATCACCAATCTCAAAGAGAATGTAAGTGCCATTCGTATGATGAGAACTACTGCAACAAAAGAGCCAAAATAAGACCAGGTAATGTACAAGCATGAAGAGATGTATGAGCATAACATGGAGGTAAGCTAAATGAGCTTGATGATTTTAAGAAGCAAAGAATCAAGGCTTTGAAGAAAAAGAAGGGTAAACAATAATGGAAGGCAAAAAAAATAAAGGACTTCCCGAAGAAAACCCCTAATGTAATGACATCAAGTTGGTTTCGAAGAAATCGAAACAAAAATTCAAGTTCATCTCGCGACTTCAACCAATCAAAAGGAGAGATTTAAGAGAGATAAACATACCGACCAACATTGATGAGCACCAGTTCTAAAATTTCCTATGTGTTATGGAAGCCTTGGTCAATGTCATGCCACTGATGGACTGCATTCATGCAGACTTGAAGATCAATTGTGCATAAAAAATGAATTTGCAAGTAGCATATGGTAACTTGATACATACTATAGGAAGAGTTTTGAATGTGTACGTGAAAGTAAGTAGATTCACATTAATTGCAAATTTCAAGGTTATGAACCAAAACATGGACGATGATGTACCTATGATACTTAGGTAGCCATTGTTGAACATAACTAAAACAAGTTTAGACATGAGAGAAAGGAATATCACAATGAGTATTGACAAGGGAAATAATGCAAAGTAGGCTGTCTTTGTCAATAGTAAAGAAGTACATGTAAGGGTATGCGGCCTAAGCCAATTCTATAAATGTTATTTAATTATTATAAGCAGATGCATGTTTCTTTTATAATAGTATCCATGGATAGTTATTGTAATATTCTAAATGTCCCTAGTCAGTTATTATCGTGGGAACAATAATAAATTAAGACTAGTATGAGTCTTATTTTTAATCATGTGATGATTATGCATACAAGAATACAAATCAAGATAATGGGTATCTGTTAAGAACAGATGCTGGACCGATCCGCTATGAGAACACTAGATGGTTAATGTCATAAGTGATTCTCATGAGATTTATATCATTTAGTCCCTTGACTTGAGATAACTCGAGACTCTAACATTAGGAGCACAATGATTTGATACAGTCAAATGTTGTCTTTAACCGGATGATTATAAAGATTGTGATTGGTCATTATTGGACTAATGTATGGATGTTGTGTTATCAAGAAGGAATTTTTCCCTCTCTTTTAGAGAGAGATATCTATTGGGCTTTTCGATATGTTAGACTGATAAATGGCCATGTCTAGTGAATTGATTGGATCAATATCACTTGACAATTTCAGTCTACTCGGAGATCGAGACAAGTAAATTGAACTATAGGGGTGAGATTCCATGTCTTATGTTCAATCAAAAGATATCGCGTGACAAAGGGATATGATATACACTTTCTATTAGGTTTTATCGATTTATTGATCTTCATGCTACTTGGGTAGTCATAATGCCTTACTGGAGACCATTTATGACTTATATACTAAAATGGTTTTGGTTCACTGCCAACATTGTATGAACCTATTGGGTCGCACACAGAGAACGAATTTGAGCGATTGTATATTATTTGGGTTTAATGAATTCTGTTTGATAAAATTCATTTTGAAGAATCTCATTAAATTTCCTAGTTTGAGTAGGACTCAAGACTCTCATATATTTCTAATTTGACTAGAATTTATCTCTTAGTAAATCCCATTTTGAATCGGACTCTAATTGGAATTATAGTTGATTTTAATTCTTATTCGAGTCTTAGATAAATTACAACTCTTATTGGATTGGTAATTGTGGATTATCTATGACGCTATCCTTTTTAGAGTTGGACTTTATTTAGGACTCTATTTAGAGTGTGATTAGGTGATGGAGTTCTTTTACAACTCGACCTAGTGTACTATAAATAAGGCATTAGGGTTATAGTAGTTATAGGGAATTCCCGAGAGAGATTTTTCCTATAGAATTTTGCGTGAGAATTTTTGTCTTAGGTTTTTTGGGGCTAACACTCCGGATCGTGATCGTCCATTCATGTGTGGATTTCTTATAGAGGACGTTTGTCTCATGCAACATTTTGAAGGAATCGATCAACACCAAACAAGGCAGACATGGAGTTGTTCTTGTTAAGGTATGATTTTTATTAGCACATCAATTTAGTGAAATGAATTGGATCTTTGTTCGAAGATGTTCTAAAAAGGTTTCAAAACTTCTGCTGCGCATGATCCCCGAAACCTAACTGTGGTATCAGAGCCACAAGGCTTGATTTAGTTAAACTGTAATGTGCCCTTGTTTTTTGATATATATGATATATAAGAAAATCAAGATATTTTATATATGTGGTTGCATCATTTCTTTTAATAGAATTAATCTATATGCAAAAATGTGAAAGTATCGGCATAGTGTAGTCGATGTATTCGCACCGTCACGCACATACATGCACAAAACATGTGCGCACATCAAATTTAGTAGATAAGATCTCATTATTTGTGTACATGGATATGTATAATTTAATATATTAGTGATTTTATGGGATATGAAATCCATGATATCGATAAAAAAATAAAGAGATTTCGGCTCAGATGGGATTCAATCCCTAGCCATTCAATTCTTTTTAGAATGTTTTAGCCATCCTAGCTAATAATTTAACTTGTAACAAGATTGCAAAATTATATTTAAAGGCAAATCTATTTTTAATAGGATTACAAAATAAAATAAAGGGACTTTTTCATGAGAGAGGGACTCGATCCCTAACCTCCCCTCTTAACCACCCTAACTAGCAAGCCAAGCTCGTATTATTTGTAATAGGATTACAAGATAAAGGCTTATATTGTTTGTAATGGGAGTACAAATTAGTTATAGTTTTAGTAAAATACAAGGAGATTTTATAAAAAGGAGGAATTCGATCCCTAATACTTGAACTCATTGTGGTGCTTTAAACATCTTGGCTATCCATTCCAAGTTATAATAAGATTGCAACTCTATTTATATTAAGTTATATATATTAATTGAAAGAAGTTTTAATTGAATGATTACCATTAATTAAATGGGGTTATTGTTCATTAATTGGATTGAATTAATATAATTGGAAGGTGTTTTAATTGAATTAATATCAATTTAAATTAGTGGGACTGTTATTAATATTAATGAAAAGGGGTTTTAATTAAATAATGTCTGATAAAAAAATTATATTGAGATATATTTAATTAATGAGATGAATGAAAATATAATCTTTCATGCACTTGAAAAATTTTAAGGTATTTATTTTCCTTGATTTCATTTATGATGCCTTGTTGATATATGAAGATATTTATTCTTGTTTTATGTAAATGAACTTTATTTTATGCATATTGGGTATATATAATATTCCATAATTAAATACATGCTAGAATTAATTATTGTAAAAACACTACATGGATCATAAAACTCGATAAAAATCCCTCGACTAGAATTTTAAGATAATGCCACCTTTTCTTAAACACTTGTCAAGGCATCGATAACATTATTCTAGGTTTGCCTTTGCAAGGTGTATTGTGTTATCTATGTGAGGCAAGCTAGGTAACGATTACCTGGATGTTTTAAATTGGTTTGACTTAATAAAGCTATCAAAATGGTTTTAGATTTTAGAAATAGATGAGATGTAACATGTTGTGACATATGATGTCTAGGTCTCATAAAGAACCTAAGAGTTGCATATAATGCAAATTGGCAATGGTTATCTACCTAATAACTTGATTTTGAGTGTCATGTCTTAGCTGTCTCAAAATTAAGTGAAATTTGAATCTTAGACCACTATATTAATATTGACGAAGGTTATTGATTTATTGTTAGTTTAATTACTTACTAGTAAATTATTCTGCATAATCTTCTAGGTGTAGATTTTAAACTTCTAGTAACACTAATCCAGAGTAACAACGATAAATCCTTCATAAGGATAAAATAATTTCTAAGTCTAATTTCCCTGTTTTGATTAGAAATTTTATAAATGTTATAAACCATAAAATAAAGATGTATGTCTTAGATTAATGATTCCTTTAAATTACCATATATTAGTACAAGGATTATATGTCATGTTAGCTAATATAAAATCGGACTTTAGGAAAGATTCAGGCCGTGAAAACTAATGATATGACAGTGATACAGAAGGAAATGTTCCAACAGTAAGTCACACAGGAGGGGCATAGGATTGCGAAATTCCTAGATTCTTGTAAAATGTTTAAGAATCTATTAATATGTCTTTATATTTGGAACATGAAAGAACTATATTAATTATCTCAAAAAGCTTGAATCATCATGTGCCAAAAGTTGGCAGTAGATTTGATCTATAATTCATCAAAATAGTTTTAAACTACATAATTTGAAAGACATGGAAAACACTGTTTAGAATTGCATATGATGTTTAAAATTACAAGACAAAATAAAAAAGGTGCCTTAGATATATATTTAATGATTCGTAACATAAAGGAATTTAATAAAGAAAGATAAAGGAAAGATAAAAGCTACAAAAGGTGCTAGTGTTGGACACAAAAACCTTAGTTGTGAGCTAAACTTTGCCAAGTTCTAAAGAAAGCCTTAAAGAATGGATCTTGTTTTCCATATAATGAAATTGTTCATTTTATAGTGAATTGCAAATCCTATCAGGAAGACATAATTCCGAATTATTACGGACATTTCAAAACGAGTAAAAAAAAATCAGTTGGCAAACTATTAACATACTTTGATGAGATCAAGGTGGATAATATTTAAGCCAAGAGTTTAAGTGATTATATTTGAATTTGTGGGATTGTCTTGCAATTAACTCCACTAGGAACGTCACTCAAAAAATGATGTTTTAAGAGGAGAAATCGAACTATATAGGACATAATTCGATTTATGATATGTCACACAGACCTTCTAAAAATGTCCTATTGAGGCTATACATTAGATACCAAGGCACTCACACAAAACCTTATTTTCGTTAAAGTGGTTGATAAAACTCCATATATGATATGGAATAAAAAGACCTAGTTTGTCTTTTCTTGAGATTTGAGGCGGTGAGACTTGCCTAAGAAGTTAATTCACATAAAGTTTGATACCTAAATCTTTTGTGCTAATTGAGGTTGAACACTACGATACTATTTTATACAATTGAGAACAAATTGTTTGACGATCAAAATGATGTCTTTCTAAGTAAAGTGTTTATTTAAAAGTCACCATTGGGAATAAAGTAAATCTTGAAATCTTCAAGTGCCACAAATGAGAACCTAACTACTTTAGGAAGATCAACAAAGTTTTGAACTAGTTGAGTATACACAAGTAACGTATCATGAAAAGTGACTAAAGTTTTACGGTGGTTGTCAACCTATCGCAACCCTCCTCCATTTCCTTAGAATGGAAAATGAGCTTGGGGCCTCCCTCCCTCACTTTTCGGGTATGAAAAGTGAGTTTGGGACCTCCCTTACCCATTTTTCGGTATGAAGAAATGGGCATCAGAGTCCTCTTCCTTTATTCGGACTTGGGAGCGCATATAGTGTACAACATAGGTGGAGTTTATATACACAAGTAACATATATCTCTTAAAAATCTAGAATAATTAGAAATTGGCTGGAGAAATTTGGAATTTCTTATTATTGATAGTTGTGATGTATTTTTGATACTGGATCATAATGAATCACTACTTATCAAGAGACATGTCTCATCTAAATTGAACGAAGAAACTATGTTTTATTAACTCTAAATTTTAATTCATTTATGTTAACCAAGTTTGGATCTTAAATTATTTACCTGTAGATGGTATGACCATTGGATGTAAATGAGTTAAAGTGACATGAAAAATAATAGATGAATACTTAATAGCATGGCTTATCCAAAATTCCAATCTAAATCAAGGTGTTGATTATGATAAGATTTTCACTACTAGCTAAGCTCAAGTTTTGGAATTCTATTATCATTACTTAATTGTTTGACTATAAGATATGACAAACATATGTCAAAAATAGCATTACTCTATGTTCGTTAAAGATGTGTATGATAAAACTTAAGGGTTTTTTGATTAATTTGAGAATTTGAGAAAGGTATGCAAGCTTAAATGATCTATTTATGGATTATAGTAAGCTTATCAGAGTCGGGATCTTTGTTTTGATGAAATAATTAATGAATTACATTCATTGAATTGAAGATAAACCTTGTGTATACATAAAGGTTAGTGGGAACGCAAGTATCTTTTTGAATCTGTATTTTAATGATGTAATATTCATTGGAAATGACGTCTTAACCCGGCAGAATGTCAAGTCTTGGTTAAGGAAAGTTTCTTAATGAGATTCTTATCTAATTAGGCCTATATCCTTATAATATAGATCTATGGAGATAGATCTTTAAGTCTAAGCAAGACTCAACGTCTTTAGACGAATGATGAGCGGGACAATGTGAATAAGATTGCATATGCATATGTTATGGGAATCATCCTATATGTTATACTTTATACTCAACTTGATATGTCATATGCTTTGGGCAAAACATACATACATCACATAGATTCCGGTGAAGGTCACTAAGATATTTATTAATAACATTTTTAAGTACATCAAAGGTACTTTAGAGATGTTATTAGATTTGTAGAGGTTTGAAACATATGAGTCTTGTAAATGGTTACACGATGCAAACTTTCAAATTAATATAAAAGATTAAATCGCAATATGGATATGTGTTAAATTTGTAGGAATGAGTTGAAAATGTTCTAAACTCATTCTAACAAGTTGTATTACAGAAACTGAGTTTTTAGCGGCATTTGATGTAGCAAAAGAAAATGTTTAGATCGTAAGATTCATGATTGAATAAGGTGTGGTTCCAAGTGTTGAAAATAGTGTTGGCTTTTATTGTAAACCAATGGACAAATTTAGGTTATGGAACCTAAATTACACTATAGATCTAAACAATCACTAGAGCGTTTTGTCTTATAAAAGAGAGAACGTAAAGATTTGTAGAACATCAATAACAAACAATATAGTAGATACATAAAAAAACTTCTTCCATTAAAAATGCATTAAGGTTACTCAGTATTGGAAACGTGTAGGATTGGACCTAGTGCACGTGGGAGATGTTGGGGTATGTGCCCTAGGCTAACTCTGTAAATGTTGTTTAACTATTATAAATAGATACATGTTTCTTTTATAATAATATCTATGGATAATTATTATATTATTTTGAATGTCACTAGTCAGTTATTATTGTGGGAACAATAATAAATTAAGAATAGTATGAGTCTTGATTGATAATCATGTGCTGATTATGCGTATATGGATATGGATCAAGATAATGGGTATCTGTTAGGAACAGAAGGTGGACCGACCCACTATAAGAACACTACATGGTCAATGTCATAAGTGATTCTCATGAGAGTTATATCATTTAGTTCTTTGAATTGAGATCTCTAGATACTCCAACATTACGAGCATAATGATTTGATGCAATCAAATGCTTTCTTTAACTGGATGATTATAAAGATTATGATTGGTCATTGTTCGACTAATTTGTGGATGTTGTGTGATCAAGAAGGAATTTATCCCTCTTTTTTAGATAGAGATATCTATTGGGCCCCTTGATATGTTAGACTGATAAATGGCAATGTCTAGTGAATTGATTGGATCGGTGCCATTTGACAATTTCAGTCTACTCGGAGATCGAGACTAGTAGATTGAACTATAAGGGTGACATTCCACGTCTTATGTTCAATTAAAGAATATTACGTGACAAAGGGATATGATGTATGCTATGTATTAGGTTGTATCGAGTTATTGATCTTCATGCTAATTTGGGTAATCATAATGCCTTGCTAAAGACTGCTTATGACTTGTATACCAAAATGGTTTTGGTTCACAGCCAATGTTGTATGAACCTATTGGGTCGCACACAAAGAACGGATTTGCGCGATTTAATATTATCTGGGTTAATGAATTTCATTTTATAAAATTCATTTTGAAGATTCTAATTAAATGTCCTAGTTTGACTAGAATTCAAGATTCTCATACATTTGTAGTGTGACCAGAAATTTTGTCTCTTAGTAAATCTTATTTTAATAGGACTTTAATTGGAATTATATTATGACTTTAATTCTTATTTGAGTTTTAGATAAATTAAACTCTTATTCGATTAGAAATAGTAGATTATCTATGACTCTATCATTTTTTGAGTTGGACTTTATTAAGACTCTATTTGTAGTGTGACTAGGAGATGAAGTTCTTTTACAACTCGACCTAGTGTACTATAAATAAGACATTAGAGTCACAATTTTTAGGGAATTCCCAAGAGAGACTTTTCCTGAAGAATTTTTGTGTGAATTTTTGTCCTAGGATTTTTTTGGGGCTAGCACTCTAGATCGTGATCATCCATTTGTGTGTTGATTTCTAACAGAGGACGTTCGTCTCTAGCAATGACTTGAAGGAATTGATTAACACCAAACAAGGTAGACATGGAGTTGTTCTTGTTGAGGTATGATTTTTATTGGCACATCAATTTAATGGAATGAATAGGATCTTTGTTCGTGGATGTTCTAAAAAGGTTTCAAAACTTTCACTGCGCATGATCCCTAAAACCCAATAGTATATATGAACCGGAATGACATCATAATATTCGATTTGCATATGGAGCATCTTGATTTATATTTAAACTAAACAGGGGAAAAGGCATCTAGCTAAAGATGTTAAATTAAGTGCTACTGGGAAGTAGCCCAGTGGTTTTAAATTTTAAGCTTTTTAAATTCTATTAGTAGTCAGAAAAAGCCTCATTGCGTAGGTATTGCCCACAGCGCCAAGGTGGCAGTAGGTAAGAAATGAGAAAAACCTCATTGCGTCAAATACATAATGGTGGCGCTGTCACGGCGATGTGCCTTATGGGCACTGCTCCGAGGACAAAATAAGGGTTTTAAACCCATTTTTTACACAATTCTCCACACTTGCAGCAAAACTGCACCTTAACCACTAAGCATGCACCCATCTAGAGCCAAAGTTTGATAATTTTCAAGTGAGGTAGGTGATTTCTTAGTGATTTAAAGTGAAGATAAAAACACATTGTGGTTTTACACAAGTGGAATAGCTAGGGTTTGGAGTTTTAGAATTCGATTCCAAGGAGAGCTTCGGTTCTAGTTGGTGAGAAAAGTTAGACGAATTGGATTGGAAAAGTCTTGGAGGAGTGAACTAAATCAAAAATTAATATGGCATTGAGGTACATTTACAACTTCATCTATTTATGCATTGAATTCTGAAGATTTGAAGATATTGTATGAAATTATGGATTCGAAGTTGTAGGATAAGTTTTGCAAGATTGTGTGACTGTGGTCATTAATATTACCCATTGATACTTAGTTGACATCTTTGATATTATTTGATGTTTGCATGATCCATGTTATATGAATTTTGTTTTTTAGGTGATTTGAAGACCAAGTTGCGTTGCATTTTTTTAGTTGCTTGAAATTTGAAGCGAATGGCAAGAACAATTAAACAAGTTAGCTAAATGGGAGCAAATGAGTTTGAGTCATCTACTTCTAGGAACCCCAATGATGAAGAGTCTAGACCTTTTAAATCTAAATATTTCATTTTTAAAGAGGCTAAGGAACAATACAAGAAAATTTTATGTAGAGATTTCATTTGCAAAAGATGAATTAACTTGTCAGTCAAATACGATAGTAGAGTGAGCAAGCTCATTAGGCACTGAAATTGGGAATAACTCGCTCATGACTATAGGAAGAAAGAAGTTAAAGGAGTAAGTGGGATTATTTTTGAGTTCTATGTTAATGCAAAATTTATGGCTAAGGATGAGCCAGCAAAGGTGAGAGGGGTTTTAGTTCCCTTCAATAAACATAAAATAAATACTTTCTATAGGTTAGAGCACTTAAGTTGGTATGGATTCGCACCGAGTTTCTCGGCAAGATTATATAAGAAGCCTTATAACCTATACCCATTTAGAGCTGTAAAAGATGCACTGTCCCAAGACAACATGGATGAATAATGCGTGCTGAAAATGTGCTGAAGCACATTAAAAATGAAAACATTAGAAAGGTTTCCAAAATGTGGAATCATTTTTTTATTTCATCGCTAAACTCCACTTCCTAGCAAGGTGAGATCAACAAGCTGAAAACGGGTTGTCTTTAAAAGATGAAGAAGTTCAGGAAAATCAACATCAGGGAGATCATACAAACCAGTCTGAAGGAGTCCACCATGTCGGAAAGGGATAACAAATTATTGTTTTCTTTTTCGATTACTTAGATGTGCTTAGGCCCGAAGTGAGAATTATAGACAATGAAGAATTTGATATCGATGCCCTACCAACTATGGATGAAGCTTTCATGCTCGTGTTAAAATCACCACTTAGTTACCAAGTCTCTAAGGAGGAAAGAGAGGGCAAGGGAGCTAGGATTGAGGTTGAGATGTTGGCCAAGAGGTAAGATGATTAGGTAGCAGCAATAAAACTAGCCAGGAGCTAGAAGATGAGGAGAATGAAGGAGAGAAGGAACAACAACAACAAGGATTTGCTGATGGCTACGACTATTTCTAACCCAAGATTTGAGAGCAAGACTTGGAAAGTCCTAAAGTCTTTCCACAACTTCCTCTACCACATGAACCTGTAGTACCACCTGATGATTTGACTCCATGACAGCAAAGGCTTTGGATAGTAAAGAAGAGGAAACAATACCAAGAGGATAGGGCACAATACTAAGCAGCCATACTGAGATACGAGCAGGATATGGATAGTAGAGAGCTGCACAGATGGAATGAGCAATGAAATCTCATGTAGTTTATTGATCATCATAGAGCCATAACTAGATATGGAGGAGCAGAAGGTTGAGATCTACTGATAGGTCATACAACTTTCCAGCAGCACCAACGTAGTTTTAGATCTAGATTTGGTGCAGAGAAAGATGGTGAAGCATACATTGACACCATCATAGGTTGGAGCTTGTGATGTGACGCCTAGTCTTTAAGTCAATGTTCTATAATTCCATTAGACTTGAGAGTTGTGAGTGATTTTGATACCATTTAATTTTCTTAAACATTTGGGATATTTTGTTAACTATTTAGTTATTTTCATTTCAATGTTTAATTTAGTTTCTTACAACTTAGGTTATTGCATATATTTTCAAGTTTTAGTGTCTTCATTCTTCAGGTTTACTTTTAAACTTAGAGGACAAGGTTTTGTTTAAGTTTCGGGGCGTTGAAACTTCACTACACTATGGAAAGTCGTAAGATAGGCTAAAATATAAGGATAAATGCTGCAGGTATGATTTTTGAATTTTAATTTGAACCAGTTAAGAAGGAAAATATGGTAGTGTATGAAATTTTCATTTGTTTACTATATGAATGTTTGAGTAATATAAATTAGGTTATATGTAGTAATATATAATGAATAAGAATTTCATTTGCATGTTCATGCCTTTATAGTGGATGAGTAGGTTACAAGTATATTGTTAATATGAAACTCAGGAGAATATTTTGAATTTTTAAAGAAGAAATAATTAAATGAAGCAAAAACCAATGTGATTTCAAGATTAGATACCCAGAGTTAGAGAAGACCCTAAACTTGAAACAAAAGCACGAAATTAGAACACTTCTTATGAAAAAGTTAGATCTATAAAAATTTTATAATAAGTGTGAATCTTATTTGCAAATTCAAAGCAAATACAAATATAGTGCCAAGAGGAGATGAAATAGGTACTATAAATTAGAATTTGGAGTTAACTTTCTTGATTTAATAAAAGTAAGAAGTGCTAACAAGAGTTTTTTTTTAAAAGAGAAAAAATGAGAGAATCCCACAAGTTCTCCAAGAAATTGAGTAGAGAACTTGATGGTTGGTAGAACTAAGAAAGAATAAGTCCTTAGGAAAAGAAGTGGGGACTGTTTAATAAAAATGAAAATAAGAAGAAAAGAAATGCAAAAGAAAATAGAGAAGAAGAAGGAATAAGTAAACTAAAACTCTTCAAATAAAAGATATAACTTGAGTGCGAGTAGCTAGTTAAGTTAACTTTTCATTCCAACTATGTGAAAGTCATATGGACTCTTGAAGTGCTATAGTCTACTAAAGGTGAGCTTGGTCTAAGCTTTTTTGTGAATTCCTGAGCTTATTGAGAAATTATTAAATTGTACACTTGGTATTTGATTGTTGAAACTAAACAAACTTGTAAGTAGCGATGATTTTTTGTTGAAATCTACTTTAATGTTTTGAAAGTGAAGTTATATTTGTTATTAAAGCTACATGCAGATAAAAACTCTTGAGTGGATTGTTAACTTGAAACTTAGCAGATTAAATGATACTCCATGAACAATGTGAATCAAATTATAATTAGTTATTAAGAGACTGGTAGAATACACCTATGCTCGGGACACGCAAAACAATAAGTTAATTTAGTATAAATATCCTTGAATGATTATTAATTCATGGTATTATTGCATTTTTAGGGAATTAAGGTGTATTGGAAGAAATCAAGAAAAAATGAGAAGAAATGGAGCAAAAACTCATAAAATCAGAGTTGGTGTAGTGAGAGCATGTATTGACACTGTAGGAAGACAAGGCACAAAGTGGGGATGAAAGGCATGACATGTGAGAGAAGAAGAAATGAAGAAACTAACTCTAGAGGTCCGGCACAGTGGCGGCCTTGCCTTACAAGAGACAATGTTGGGACACATAGAGGATGGCGTTGAGGCTCCTGGAGCTAAAAAACATACAATGAAGTTGTGGCGCAGTGGCGGTGTCGTGTCTTATAATGCACATTGCAGCAGGCATTAATGACAACGCTAATCACACAAGTTTTAAAAAGTGAAGCTTAAACTTAGTTTAAATTGTAATTTAGGTTTTCTAAATTGTAATTTAATTTAGAGTTAAATATGTATTAAGAAGTAGTAAACATAGGAGAGCCAAATGCATAGCAGGAGATTAGCCTCCATTAGAGTAATTTAGCATTGAGTTTGAGTATTAAGGAGTTTTTGTTGGAGAAACATTGAACACTTCATGTATGCATTCAATATTTGGTTTCATTGATTAAATTCAAGGTAATATTTATATTCAATCTGATTTGCAATGAGATGTGTATGTTTTATTGATGTTCGAGTACTCTATTTATTTTAGAAATTAATGGATCCTATGGTGCGAATGCTATGCTTTGAACTAGGAATAAAAAGTGTAACAATTAGAATTTGTATTGATTTAAAGCGTAATACTTTAGACATATTGATCATGTGTTGAATGAACTTAAGCTTTAGATGTTATCACGGACGTTGAAGCTTTTAATTCGTATATGGACAATACAATTGTAAAATATACAACATTGAGAGATAGTTGTTGATTAGGGAGGTGCGGATAGTAAACTTAGTTGGTTATGAATCCAATGATTTGAGACTTAAAACAATGTAGAGTTTACGTTATTCATACCGATATATAGAGTTCTAATTTGCACATTAGAATCTTCTCTGTCACGATAGTAGGTTGAAGTGGATTTGAAGGAGATTTGTCTATTCGAATAAAGCATAATATGAAATTACCTAGGTGAAGTTGTGAACTAAGATATCCTTAATATAAGAAGGCAACTAAATTTTAAAAGTGATTTGTTGGAAAGTTTATATTAGTATTAGGCAAATTAATAGTGAGTTTCTTAGCAATAGTTTAAGTTAAGTAGATAATATACAACTAGTGCAAAAACATTTCCCTGATAATGATATCCGTGATCAATGTAAGTTGATTGCACTATTACTACAAGCTTGCCATTATACATGCGGCATACACATTAGGTAGGCTTAAGGCTAAGGGTTTTCATTTAAAAAGGCTTAAATCATTCATCCGAAAGTGGTTTAGTCATAAGAATTGTGCCTCGAGTGGGTTACACCCTTGATCTAGTACCCTATAAATTTGATTTTTTTTTCACTTGCGCAATTCAGACCGTCTGCCCCCTTTGTATCTAGCATAAGGCTTATCTTGATTAGTGATATTTATACTTATATATAGGACTTCTTTAGTAGTATATTTGGTAAAATACCTCGGAATGAGCTCTAATTGAAACTATTTATGCATATTCAAGTATAGAAGATATAAAGGAGACAAATTAGTGAATTCATGATGAAAGAAGGATAAAATGCACAAAAGTACATTTGATGCATTGGATTGTATGTTTGACATTGTTAGAAGAGTGTGGGCAAGGTGTGGAGAAGGAAATGAGAGAAAAAAGTGGGATATCCCAGGTTGTGCAATGGCGGTGCTGTGGTGTTGTACACTAGGCACCGGGATGGATAAGGCAAGGCACGAGCCCACTGTGAAGGGAAAATCACATAAAAGGCAGAAGCTGTATCGACATCGTTTAATTTATACATATTGCATCATATCACTCATAGACAACAATACAATGCAAAAAATAGAAAGTTTCGAGTTCTAGTTTGTTTGGAATTGTTTATTAGGGTTTCTAATTGTATTTTAAAGTGTTTTAGGGGTATCAATAGGTATTAGAACATGGTAAACTCACTCAATATCACTAATTATCATACATTAACACTAATTATCATGGAATAGCTCAATTTACATTGTTCATAAGTATTAAGAAAATTCTCGGATGAGAAGACATTGAAGACTCCATGTGTTGTTATTCAATATTGTTTTCTTGATTTAATTAAAGATATTTGTTAGACCTTGGGTTACTGTGTTTGGGTCGGTTTATCTTTGTTAGTAGTATATTGTCAAAATAAAAATTAAGTTAGGTACATCTTGCAATCAAGATGGGAAACCATACTAAGCAAGATGGTTCAAAAGTAGACACAACTCAAAGAAAGACTACAATGCAAACTCATTAAGGATTACAATATCAAAGTCAATGTCGAAGATGAAGATAGATCTAAAGTCAAAGTGGGAATTGAATACTAGTTTAATACTAAAATAGGGTAACTATCAGTATTAGTCTACAATAGTGAAGAAGTTTGACACTGCAAGCAAAAAACTTCAAGATGGATTACAAATAGTAAATCCAAGAGAAAAGTGCGTAAAGGATTAAAGAACTTTATAAAGCGACGAGTAAAGATTCTTGAAGCAATGGAAGACTTAGTTGTTAAACATTCGATGATCCCAATAGGATTTAAAATTGGAAACTGAGAAGTTTTTTTGAGTTGTATTGTATTTAAGACTGAATTCCTAGTTGGAGCAGATATATTGAGTCTATAAATACTCAAAGTCACCACTTCATGGGTCATCATTAATTACTTGAGTTTTGTAAGCACGAAAGATCATTATAATGGTTGTAAACATCATCAAATTGATTAACCGATTATTTAGGTTGAACCAACGCAGAAAAGGGCATTCAAGTCTTACTGCAATATCAATTCTACGTTTAGTTTTGATGTGTGCTTATATTTGATCACTAATTCATTGATCTCATTAGTTCCACTGGTTTCCAAAACTTTAATAGTGGTATCAGAGCTTTATCAATTAGCTAATTCTACAAACGTAGAAGAGTGGAATTCTTGAAAGTTTCAATGCCATAGGATCGATTAATGAGTTGCTCAGACAACGAACTGGTGAAGGACGTGAAGTTGGATTGATATCTTAACCTTCATTATTGGAAGGAACCGACTATGTCTACAGGAAGATTTAGATGGTTCACTTTGTCTCTGCCATTGATGAAATTACTGGAGAATGGCTCGAGAGAGAATACTCTGCTTAAAACGACCTTCACCTAAACTAGGGTCTGGTCGCCCAACCTAAACTATTTGTTAGAGATCACAGTACTACTACTACAGGTTCTTCAGCTCAAGTTCACAGTGGTACATCTCATGTTCACGAGTCAGGGGATCACCATGGCACAGTTCACTCAGTTCATGTTAATGAGACAGGGGAGTTTTGATCTGTTGTAACAGCTGTTAATTAAGTTCAGTAAGTCTGTTAGTTAGTTAGGATAGTTATGAGGTTATGACAGTTGTGAAGTTGTTGTAAAGCTGTTGTAAATTAGTTAGGACAGTTAGGAGGTTGTTGTAAGGTTGTTATTTCAGTTAGGTTGTTTGTAAGAATGTCTATAAATAAGACATTCCTTGTAATCATTTGATCATTCAATACAATTTCGTTTTTCTCTCTTTTGATTGCTGTTCTTGCTGTTCTTCTTTGTGTGATTAGTGTATTCACTCATTAGTGAATACTTTACATGGTATCAGAGATGGATCGACCTACAATGGCGGAAGGAAGCTCATCTGAAGGAGACTCTGGCAGTCTAAGCACTTTTGCTGATGTTACAGCCATAGCCAAATCTCTCAATTTCAACTTACCGACGAAGCTTGATGAAGGTAACTATATATATTGGAAAATGCAAGTTAAAGCTGCCATTAGAGCTCTAGGATTGGAGTTTTTCATTGAAAACAAAAGAGCTTAAGTTACAACAGACTCATCTATAACAGATGAAGTCCTAAGTAGGTGTGACAATCTGCTTATGGTTTGGTTGTTTTCAAACATTAGTAAAGATGTTATAGGACAGGTTACAGAATGTGAGTCCTCTTTTGAGATTTGGAAAACATTGGAAAGTTTGTTTGCTCAATCATCATGGCACGAGTTCTTCAACTCAAAAAGAAGATGAACAATATCAAGAAAGGTTCATCTTCAATTTCAGAGTTCGTTCTTACAGTTAAAACAATAGCTGCTGAATTGAGGTCAATAAATCAAGTGATTACTGAATCTGATATGATTCAATCAATATTAAGTGGTCTTGGTCATGAATTTGATCCTGTTGTTGTGTTAGTTGCTTCTCAAAAAGCAAATATGTCATTACAAGATGCACAATACATGTTGATGATGCATGAGTAGAGAATAGAAGACTTAAATCAAGGTTCGCAAACTGATATGAACAATTTCTCATCAAATTTTGTTGACAGTAGTGACAAGAAGTCACAAGGTATGAAAGGCAGTTCTATACATTTTCAAAATAGATCTAACAATGGTTTCCGAGGTGGTTTCAAGAATCGTGGAAGAAGGACTGGAAATAGAGGAAAAGTTTTTTGTCAGTTGTGCTATAAACATGGACGTATGGCTCTTCAGTGTTATCACATATTTGATCAATCATTTTTTGGTCCTCAAGGCCGAGTCGCTCAATCTAGACGTCCTGTTACAGTCTCACTATCAAATGCCTCGAGAATGCTCAAACAATGATCAACCAACAAATGATCCATCAACAACCAGCACCTCAAGCAATGATCAATCATTTTCAAGGCATGATGGTGACTCCACGAAAATGTTGTTGATCAAACCGGTACATGGACATTGGAGCTTCTAGTCACATGACATCGATGGATCGCTCTACACAATAAAGCGAATACAAAGGTAATCGTTAGTTTAACGTTGGTAATGGTGAGTTGTTAAAAATTTCTCATACTTGGTAATCTTTGTGATTCATTCAAATTCGGTTCCTTCTCTTCCTTCTCTTCAACTAAATGATGTTCTTCTTGTTCCAAAAATAGCCAAGAATCTTATAAGTGTTTCAAAGCTTACTTGTGATAATAATGTCATTACTGAATTTACTCCTTCTTCTTTCTCTGTTAAGGACAAGAATTTGAAGACAACATTGCTTCAAGGAGTGCTTCATAATGGCTTATATTGTCTTCCAAAGGCTGGTTCTTTTCCATCTAGTTATGTTTCTTCTGTTTCACCTGCTTATTCACCTATGTCTTGTACTACTTCACTTGTGAGTTCTGTTACTACTGATGTATGGCATGCCAGACTAGGACATCCATCTAGTTCAGTGTTACAAAAAGTTTTATCTTCATTAGACAATACTATAAATAAATCTTGCATATCCTTTTGTAACTCTTGTAAAATAGCAAAGATGCACAAACTTCCTTTTCAGTCTTGCAATATAACTGCTACTAAACCACTTGAGCTGGTTTACTCTGATCTTTAGGGTCCTTCTCCATTGCTGTCCTCCCAAGGTTCAAGGTATTACATAGTTTTTGTTGATGCCTTTAGTCGTTTTACATGGTTCTATCCTCTCGAGTTAAAATCAGATGCATATGCTGCTTTTCTACATTTTATCAAACAGGCCGAATTACAACTTAACTTTAAGTTAAAAAATTTTCAATCTGATATGGGCCTTGAATATAAACCAATTGAGAAATTTTGCAATGCATCTGGTATTATTCATCGTTACTCGTGTCCATATACGCATCAACAAAATGGAGTTCCTGAAAGAAAACATAGATCTATTGTTGAGATGGGACTTACTCTTCTTGCTCATTCAAAACCGCCTTTTCATTCGGGAAGAGGCATTCATAATAGCTTCTTGTTTTTCTTATAAACGACTTACCATCTGTTGTTCTTGGTTTTAAGTCTCCATATGAGGTATGTTTTTGTAAACTACACGATTATTCTTACTTTAAATCTTTTGGTTGTGCTTGTTATCCAAATCTTCGCCTACTCTTATCATAAGTTCAATTTTCGATCTTCTAAATGTGTCTTTATTGGTTACAGTCCTAGGCATCATGGTTACAAGTGCTTACATTCAAATGGCAAGATTTATATCTCACGAGATGTTATATTCAATGAAGAAGACTTTCCTTACTCTAACATTTTTTCATCTAATCAAACTTCATCCTCTTCTTATTCTAGTCTTCCTTTATCTGTTATGCAATATTGTCCTGTTTTTTCAAATTCACAACATTCTGTTTCAAATTCTTCTTCATTAGACAATTCAAATTCTCCTCTTTCTAGTCTACCACCAACCTCTAGTCCTGTTATTTCCTCAGCTCCTACTGATCCTCTTTTATCTTTTGTTCCAACTGAATTACCTACTGCTCCACAGCCTTCTATTACCAGAACTAATATTAACACTCACCATATGCTAACTAGAAGTAAAACTGGTGTTTCTAAATCAAAGGCACTAGTTGTTACTTCTCCATATGCCTTGATACATTCTCTAAATGAAACTACATCTATTAAAGTTGCTCTTCTTGATCCAAAGTGGTATTCAAACTATGATGATGAATTAAAAGCATTGGACAATAACAATACTTGGACATTGGTTCCTCCACCATCTGATATGAGTATTGTTGGTTGTAAGTGGGTTTTTCGAGTTAAAACTACACCTACTGGTGCTATTCAGAGATATAAGGCAAGACTGGTTGCTAAGGGGTTTCATCAGATACCTGGACTAGATTTTGGAGATACTTTTTCTCCTATCATTAAACCTTCCTCTCTTCGTATTATGTTTACTCTTGTTGTTACTTATCAGTGGCCTATCAAGCAGATTGATGTGAATAATGATTTTCTTAATGGTGATCTTGATGAAGAAGTATTCATGAGTCAACCTGAAGGTTTTGTTAGCAAGCAAGATCCACATTATGTTTGTAAACTAAACAAAGCCTTATATGGTCTCAAGCAGGCTCCTCGAGCATGGTTTTCTAAGCTGAAAATAGCTTTGCTTGATTGGGGATTTAAAAATAGTTCAGCTGATGTTAGCTTCTTTTTTCAAAGGACTGAATCTTCTGTTCTCATGCTTCTAGTATATGTTGATGATATTCTCATTACTGGTTCCAATCCATTACTAATCCAACAACTTATTACATGGTTGAATTCCAAATTTTCTCTCAAATCTTTGGGTGATGTGGATTTCTTTCTTGGTTTTTAAGTTCACAGAGACTCTACTGGATTATATTTGTCTCAACATAAGTACATTCTTGATCTTCTCAAGAGGACTAACTTATTGGATTCTAAACCAATGTCTTCACCTTATTCTGTGGGAGTTAAACTCAGTGCAACTGAAGGCATTCCTTTTTCTGATCCTACATTGTCTAGGAGTACATTGGGTGCTCTGCAGTATCTTACCTACACTCGTCCTGATCTAAGTTTCATAGTTAATAAACTTAGTCAGTTTCAACAACATCCTATTGATCTTCATTGGTCTGTTGTCAAATGAGTTCTTAGATTTTTGAAATCTTATCTTGCAACTGGCATTGTTTTTCGTCCTGCTTCTTCTTTGTCCCTCTAATTCCTAGTTTTGAGCTGTTTTAAGAAATAAAAGAGTGATCCTAGTGATCAAGATGAAAAGGGAGAGTACATTGTAGATTCGCACATGGAGGAAAGCTGGGGAATTGATTTTAAGATTTCATTAAATAGAGCAATAGGGTTTTATTTTGTGAGCAAAGTGAGAGGGCTTTGATCGATATAGGCTTAGAGGAGTATTCTACACTAAAAAGTAGTCTAACATTAATGTAAATTTACATTTTCATAAGTTATGCTTTCAAAGTTTTCAAAAAAAAATGGTTGTTGGATAGGAATTTTAAGTTGTGTAGATTTAGAGCATCAATGTAGCTTGTAGTAAATTAGTCTATATCTTTTGCATTATTTGGCATGTGAATGGCCCTTGTAAATGAAACTTGTGATTATAGGTGATTTGAAGACTCGTGTTACATTGTTGTGTAGTGGAACATTTTTTTCTAAAAATGGCAAGAATAAGAAGACAAACAAGTCAAGTAAGTGAAGTTAGGGAAAGTTATTGTGAGCCATCATCCTCGAGTGCTCCAAATGAAGATGAACCAAGACCTTTTAGTCTAAGTATTACATTAATAGAGAGGCCAGTGAGAGATATGAGACCGTTGAGAATAAGGAATTCATTTGCGAGAGGAATAAACCTACCAGCTAAGTGTGATAAGAGATTAAATGATTTCATTAGGAAACAAGGTTGGGATCAACTCACTTTAAACTATAGAGAGAACAAGGTTAATGAAGTGAGTGAAATTGTTAATGAATTTTATGCAAATGCAAAGTTTACTAAGATAGGAGACCTAGTGAAGGCGAGAGGAGTATTAGTCCTTTTTAATGAGTGATACATGAACGACATCTATGGTTAGAGCACTTGAATATGGTTGGAGAATCGCAGACCTTCCTGGATGATTTGTATGATGAGCCTTATAACCTATGCCTTTTTAATGTTATTAAGATAGCGTTAGTTGTCCAATGAAAACAAGGGTGAGTAATGGGAGCAAAGAATTTACCGAAGTACATTGAGAAAAGGAGCGTGAGGAAAGTTTTAATGTATGGCAACATTTTCTAGTTGCTTCAATATACCTAATGCAGGGCGAGATTAACAAGCCAAATGCAGCATGTTTGTATGAGATTATTGAGAAAAGAATGATAAATGTGGGCGAGATCATCTACAAGAACTTGAGGGAGTTTATCATGACCGAGAGAGAGACAACAAATTATTGTATCTAATCCTAATGTCACGGCCAGAGATCGTAATCCGAATTTAATTTCTTTAATCCGGATCAATGACCCTTGACATGCGACCTACATTGAGATACGTGTCATGACCGAGCCAATATGGCCGAGGTATATGTCATATTTGTTATGATATATGCCTAGTGTATTGCATATGTGTAGACTATTAAGTCACTCCTACTTATATATAGGTGTCGAAACGTGAGTGGATACTCGCCTCAAGATGCGTGTCAAGGTGGGAACAAGGTAGAGTGATGGGGTAAGTTCATTTTAAACTTAGTGTAGCTTATATAGTTGAAATAATGTTACTATAGATGATTTTAAATTAAATATAACCTAAGTTAGAAATTTGAAATAATAGCCACGTTATGATTTTTGAGATATGTATTGGAACATCAAAAGACAAATTGAGTTTAAAATTGATGTTAGCTAGCATGAGATAATGGAGAGTTAGTGGGAAATGTGTCAATGTAAAGGCCATTAGATTAGCCTCGGGATACATATATATATTAAGATCAATGGCTAACAAACAACCTTATCTTAATATATAAGATTGATTGATCAACTCATGCAGTCAAACCTATTGTATTTGCCAAAGCTTACTGGAGAAGAAGAAGATCAACAAGGATTTGTGAATGAAAAATCAGTAAGATTGGTGTAGGAGTTAATCAAGCTAGTGTTAATAAATTAGGTAATTCACTTACACTAAAAACTTAGTTAATTTGGTTAATTAGACGATATGTATGGTTGTTTTTAAGTTGTTGTTGATGTCTTAGGGCTCTAGAGGTATGTATGAGAGTTTTTAAGGTGTATTGATAACTCTATGTGTGGAGAGAACTCAAAATTCTAAGTGCAAGATTTTGGATTTTTCTGTACATAGCAAGCTAGGAAGGTCAGCTAGTGCGACAACTTTATATAGCGCACTAGAGAAACTTGGTAGTGCGCTAATGAGGTCATTAGGGGGTTAATCAAGTTATCAAGCGCACTAGGTGCTATGATAGCGTAAAAATCTGCATTTTCTTAAATTTACTTAAACGCTATAAACAAATCTTATACCCTAAATAAATGTCTAAACGTACTCAGAAACATGTTAAATGATATCAGAAACCCAGGGAAGAGTCTCGGGGGTTCAAATACTAGTTTGTAAATGTCAGGAGGCAAAATAGCTAGGAAATTTACGTAGATTGTAAGTAAATTGATTGAGATATTTATTTACTTTTCATTCCTATTTTGTTATTAATTCTAGTCATTTGGACTGATTTGCCTATTGTATTCTACATATCAGGACTTGGAGTCTTGATTGATGATCATATGATGATTATACGTATAAGGATACGAATCAAGATCACGAGTACTTGTTAGGGAACAAAGTACTGGACCGACCCGCTATGAGAACATCACTTGGATCAAGTCATAGTTGTTTCTCATGATAAGTATATATTCCAGTCCTCTGACTTGAGATTACCAGAGACTTCAACATTAGGAACACAATGATTTGACACAATCAAACGTTGTCTTTAACCGGACGATTATAAAGGTTGTGATTGGTTACTGTGTGAGCAATGTGATGAAGTTGTGTAATCGAGATAGAATTTGTCCCTCTCATATAAAGAGAGATATCTAGTGGATCCCTCGATGTGTTAGATGTTAAAAGGCCTAGTCTAAGTGAATTGATATTGATCAATGTCACTTGGATGTTTTCAGTCTACCTAGAGATCGAGACTAGTACGATTGAACATGTTGGATGACAATTCCATGCCTTATGTTTGATCAAAAGGATATCGTGTGACAAAAGGATGTTATATACATTATTGATTAGGTTGTTTCGATTTGATATTCGTACAACTTGGGTAGTCATAATGTCTTGCTAGAGGCCGCTTATGACTTGTATACCAAAATGTGTTTTGGTACACTGCCAACGTTGTATGAGCCTTTTGGGTCGCACACTAAGAATGGTTTTGCGAGATTTTAAGATGGTTCAGAAAAATGAATTTTATATGATAAAATTCATGATAGAAATGTCATTGTTGTGTATTACACTTATACTTCTTTAAGTAGGGGTATATGTGTAATTTACTTAACCGTCTATATACAATGGTTGTATAAATAGACGCTTTAAGTTAGAAAACATACACGAAAGATCAAAAGGCCAAAACTCTTTTTTTCGTTTAAGAAACGACTTAGGGTTTTTTTGGTGTGCTCTGGATCGTTTTGGAGAGAAACAAAAAGGTTTGGTATTCTCTCGAAGCTAGCACTTCAAATCACGGCCGCCGTTCGTGTGTGGACTGCTGATAGAGGGCGTTCGTCGTTTGCAGCGCCTTAGAGATCGATCAATAAAGATAGAATTAAAAATATATAAATTCAAAGATAAGTAGGATTACCATCAATTAACATAAAGATTAAGGAATAGCAGTTGTGGTGATTAGGTCACCTGCAAAGATGACCTATAAATGCCCCTATTAGAAAACTTGACTTAATAGAAATTGAAGAAATTAGACGAGGTAAGATGGACCAAAGTTATGTTGGGACGCATTAATTAGGAAGGATTTGAATGGTTTGGAAAACTCAACATCAATTAGACTTAATGGAGAACAATGGAAAAGTTTGATCCATGTAGCTGACCCTAATTAATTTAGAATTAAGGTTATGTTGTTGTTGTTAATGTTGTGGAGTAGGTTGGGAAATCATACTTTCTTTTCCATATTTTATAAAATTTTTGGCGCACCTTCCTTAAAAATGACTTATCAGTGTCAAAACATAAAGACAACAGATTGGGGAAAGGCCTAGAAGAACTCACAACTCCCCGCAATTCAAAATGTATATTATTTTGTGTTTACAAATTACTTGAAGTCTCAAATCCTCCATTTATAACTTATAATCCCAAAATGAATATAACACTACACCATAACCCATATTTTCATCTAATTGAACCAAAAGTAACTTCAAAACTTCATTAATCTAGTTCATGAAGCTCTCACGACTTATCAAAGAGTGTTTCACACCTTACACTCACCCTATGGACCTCAAAAGAATAAATATAAATAGATTTACAACAATAAAAGATTCAATTAAACATTCACCAAAGTTCTTCAAGCTTTTCTGTACTTCCTTGTATTGATAGAACCTAACATCATAAAAAACAATTAGAAGATGCCAGGTAAGTAAACTCCAACATTTCTCTATACTCATGCATTTTTTAGTCCAAATAAATGGTGACATGTAATTTCATTTCCAAATAAAAATAAATTTATATAACAACATAAAACCCTTTTATTTTTATTTAAGGTTTAAAAACAGGTTGGCTGACCTAAGAATAAACTTAAAACATTAATAAAAGTCCAAACCATGCAACCTCAGATTCAACATTACCTACTTTAGAAACTTGCATTACATATAGTTTGGAGTGGATCACATCCAACTCTTATAACCGAAGCAGGGACAACTCTATATAGATGCCATGTATGCATGACCAATCAAGAATGCAAAATGCAATGCATACTAAAGATAAATGCAAGTATAAGGATAAACTCCATAAAAATTAAAGACCACTATAAGGTTTACTTACAAATAAACCAACTCAATGTTGGTCAAATGGATCCTCTCTTGCATATTCCCCGAGTTTCGAGCACTTCCATGCAACCTATAAATCCAATTCCATCATATTTTAGGTCTTTACCTTGATTTCAAATAGATTTCGGTCAATTATAAAATAATTAACATGCTTCTTGAATTTCATGTCATTTAATTACTCTTAACAATTTATAATTATCTCAATTTTCATGACTTGTAAGAAAAATAGTAGTGCAATCTTATGCTTCGAGCTTCTATGTCAGCCACCCAAACCCTCAGAAACCTATCGAAATTCATATCTTATTTACAATGGTCAAATTTGATATATAAACACGAAGACCCATAAAAAAACTTTACTTAAAACCAATCATTTAGTAGCATAAAATCGATGCCCAAGATGGTTTAAAAATTGGATTGCACTACTAGTTTTAATGCAACCACGTAGACTCTTATTGACCTCTAAAACTCCTACCAAAACTCAAGTTGATTCTAGTAGGTCAAGATCAACGTACAACAACAAAACCCATTCGAGATCTCAATCTAATTCAACGCACTTCAAGAATTAAACATAGAATCCAACTAAACCTTGTAATTCATCTCTACAAATCAACAAAATGCTTATCTTCTCATTTGATCAATCAATAGTTCAATCACATAGTTGTTTACCAATATCTCAATTTGGAACCAAAACAAGTCTTCATTTTTTTCACCTTGCACTTAACACATATCCCTTCTTCCTAACACCACCAGGTGCGAGTTAGATAAATCGGGCATCCAACAATTAGAGATCCATCATCAATGAGTCCTACCACTTGTGTTGGGGCATGTGCCCTAGGCCGATCCATTAACTGTCTTTATAAATACTTTTAGTTAATAAAATGGGAGGATATTAAGGAGAGATGGAGAAGTTACTTCGATAGTTTATTTAATGATGGCCAAGTTGATACTATAATAGATGAAAACTCACACCAAGAAAGAAATGTAAACTATACACGCAATATTAGAATTGTAGAGGTTAAAGAGGCATTGAAAAGAATGAAAATAGGAAAAGCATGCGGCCCAGATGAAATACCCATAGAGGTTTGGAAATGCTTAGGAGAAATTGGATTGACTTGGTTAACGAAAGTTTTCAATAAAATTTTAAAATCAAAACGGATGCCAATGGATTGGAGAAGACGCACGCTTGTGCCAATCTTCTAAAACAAAGGAGACATTCAAAGTTGCTCAAACTACCGGGGAATTAAACTTTGAGTCACACTATGAAACTATGAGAGAGGATAATTGACAATAGGCTAAGGAGATAAACAACAATATCAGAGAACTATTTTGGTTTCATGCTTGGGAGGTCAACTATGGAGGCGATTTTCCTTGTAAGACAATTGTTAGAAAAATATAGAGAAAAGAAAAAGATCTTCATATGGTATTCATAGATTTAGAAAAAGCATATGATATGGTCCCTAGAGATGTTCTTTGGTGGGTTCTAGAAAGAAAAATAGTGCATGCTAGATACATAGACACTATTAAGGATATGTATGATGGAGTAGTAACGAGTATAAAGACATTTGGAGGAGTTACAAAAGAATTTCCCATTACGATAGAACTACACCAAGGATCGGCTTTAAGCCCATATTTATTTACTTTAGTTATGGATGAATTAACTAGATATATTCAAGAGGATATACCATGGTGTATGCTATTTGCAGATGATATTGTCTTAGTGGATGAAACTAAAGATGGAGTGAATAGAAAATTAGAACTCTGGAGGAATACATTAGAATCTAAAGGCTTTAAGTTAAGTAGGACAAAAATCGAATACATGCACTGTGAGTTTAGAAACACTAGAAATCGAGATGACGGAGTGGTAAAATTAGGGAAATAGAAGTTCCTAAGGTAAACAACTTTAGATACCTAGGATCAATCATGCAAAATGATGGTAATATTGAGAATGATGTCACACATAGAATTCAAGCTGGATGGAAAAAATGGCGGAGTGCAACAGGGGTGATTTGTGATCGAAATGTCCCTACTAAGTTAAAAGGAAAATTTTATAGGACCGCAATTAGGCCAGCTATGCTCTATGGAAGTGAATGTTGGGCGGTAAAACAACAACAATTACGTAAAATGAACATATCAGAAATGAGGATGCTTAGGTGGATGTGTGGTAAAACTCGTACAGATAGAGTAAGAAATATAGAAATTCAAAGACAAGTAGGAGTAGCACCAATTGATACAAAGATTAGGGAAGGGCGGTTGCGATGGTTTGGTCACCTGCAAAGACGGCCTACAAATGCTCCAACTAGAAAACTTGACTCAATAGAAACTGTAGAAATTCGACGAGATACGGGCAAACCAAAGTTAACATGGGATGCATTAATTAGGAGGGATTTGAATGGTTTGCAAAGCTCACCATCAATTGCACTTAATCGAGCACAATGGAAAAGTTTGATCCATGTAGTCCACCCCATTTAATTTGGGACTGAGGCTATGTTGTTGTTGTTGTTGTTAGTTAATAAAATATAGGATTTCATTTGCTGTTTATTATAATTAATTTGCATGTTTACATTATAGTAAGATCCATGGGTATTTACAGAAATATCCTAAATGTACCTAGTCGATCATTATACTAGGAAATATAATGAATAAAGACCAGTGTGAGTCTCGATTGATGATCATATGATGATTATACATATAGGGATACGAATCAAGATCACGAGTACTTGTTAGGGAACAAAATACTGGACCGACTCGTTATGAGAACATCACATGGATTAAGTCATAGTTGTTTCTCATGATAGGTATATTTTTCAGTCCTCTGACTTGAGATTACCAGAGAGTTCAACATTAGGAACACAGTGATTTGACACAATCAAACATTGTCTTTAACCGGACGATTATAAAGGTTGTGATTGGTTACTATGTGAGCAATGTGATGAAGTTGTGTAATCAAGATAAAATTTGACCCTCTCGTATAAAGAGAGATATCCAGTGGATCCCTCGATGTGTTAGACTGTTAAAAGGCCTAGTCTAAGTGAATTGATATTGATCAATGTCACTTGGATGTTTTCAGTCTACCTAGAGATCGAGACTAGTACGATTGAACATGTTGGATGACAATTCCATGCCTTCTGTTTGATCAAAAGGATTACGTGTGACAAAAGGATGTTATATACACTATTAATTAGGTTGTATCGATTTGATATTCGTACAACTTGGGTAGTCATAATGTCTTGCTAGAGGCCGCTTATGACTTGTATACCAAAATGTGTTTTGGTACACTGCCAACGTTGTATGAGCCTATTGGGTCGCACACTAAGAATGATTTTGCGAGATTTTAAGATGGTTCAGGAAAATGAATTTTATGTGATAAAATTCATGATGGAAACGTCCTTGTGGTGTATTACACTTATACTTCTTTAAGTAGGGGTATATGTGTAATTTACTTAACCGTCTATATACAAGGGTTGTATAAATAGACGCTTTAAGTTAGAATACACGGACGAAAGATCAAAAGGCCGAAACTCTATTTTCGTTTCAGAAATAACTTAGGGTTTTTTGGTATGCTCTGGATCGTTTTGGAGAGAAAAACAAAAGGTTTGGTATTCTCTCGAAGCTAGCATTTTGAATCTCGGTCGCCGTTCGTGTGTGGACTACTGGTAGAGGGCGTTCGTCGTTGGCAGCGCCTTAGAGATCGATTGACCTTCAGAAAGGTACATTGCGACTGAGGTATGATTATTTTTCATGGTTTAAATGTTTTTAATGGAATTAGATTCGGATCCTGTTGGGGTTTTTGTCAAATTTGTTTTGTAATCTCCGCTGCGTATGAACCCCAAAACCAACTATTGATTCCATGCCTAGAGATCGAGACTAGTACGATTGAACATGTTGGATGACAATTTCCATGCCTTATGTTTGATCAAAAGGATATCAAGTGACAAAAGGATGTTATATACACTATTGATTAGGTTGTATCGATTTGATATTCGTACGACTTGGGTAGTCATAATGTCTTGCTAGAGGCCGCTTATGACTTGTATACCAAAATGTGTTTTGGTACACTGCCAATGTTGTATGAGCCTATTGGGTAGCACACCAAGAATTGTTTTGCGAGATTTTAAGATGGTTCAGAAAAATGAATTTTATACGATAAAATTCATGAGAGAAAAGTCCTTGTGGTGTATTAAACTTATATTTCTTTAAGTAGGGGTATATGTGTAATTTACTTAGTCATCTATATACAAGGGTTGTATAAATATACGCTTTAAGTTAGAACACACGTATGAAAGATTAAGGGCCGAAACTCTATTTTCATTTCAAAAACGAATTAGGGTTTTCTAGTATGCTCTGAATAATTTTGGAAAGAAACAAAAAGGTTTCGTATTCTCTCAAAGCTAGCACTTCGAATCTCAACCATCATTTGTGTGTGGACTGCTGGTAGAGGGCGTTCGTCGTTGGCAGCGCCTTAGAAACCGATCAACCTTTAGAAAGCTATATTGTGACCGAGGTATGATTAAGTTTTTATAGTTTAAACATTTTTAATGGAATTAGATTCGGATCCTGTTGGGGTTTTTGTCAAAATTGTTTAATTTTCATTGCGTATGAACCCCAAAACTCAACAACTTGTTGTTTCAACATTTCTCTTCCCTAAGTGCTATGGCGTTGGTCGAGCCGAGGGTCAATGATAAGTTGCTAATTATGTTATATTTTGCTACACTTTTGTTATGAATTTTGAGACTTTTATCTTTATTTTAAACTCGTAAACCTCTATTTTTGTGTTTTTGGAGTAAATAAAGGCTATTGGACACAAACAAATGATTTTCCAAAAAAATGTACCCAAAAAGCTAAATAAAGGCCCAACACATTCTGGTGTGAAGAAATTGCTAAGGAACTATTAGTTGAAACTTGACCCGAATAAAGAAAACTTACTTAAAGTTTTGTGAATGAAGCCTTATGAAGACCTTAGAGAAAAACGAAGCTCAAATTCCAAGAATGCACCCATCACCTTCACAGCGCCTTGTAAATCAACCGACGACAAGGGCATGGTGCGGATGCGTATCAAGACAGAACTAAACGAAAAATAGAGTATCATAATGCCTCCTCTACAATTTCCAATGCCATGAAGTTTGTACATATGACGTTAGACAAATTAAAAGATTTACAATTTCAAGATTAGGTGGATTCATAAGAGTTCCCACTATCTAGTTCATTTTATTTAGTTTCCTTACAAATAGTTAGGGTTTAGTCATTCGAATGAGGGATAACGAGATTTCTACTTTGGTTAAGTTTTCTTTTTAGATCTAGAGAGTTAATGGAGTTTTTGATTCGCATTAAACATACTATTTAGTTTGTCTTGATTACTTAAACTTATTTGTATAAGTAGTAATCACTGGTCCTTTCTTGATTGATGGGTTTTCATACTTGCAAACTTTAGTTATGAGGTTTTGATTATTAGATTGACAACCTTATTTATTTGATTCTTGTTACTTTGATTGTGTTGATTATAAATCTAATGTTTATAATATATTATATTAATTACATTTTTCATATGTAGTGGTTAATGCATGTGTGAGTGTAGGAGATCTTTGTTAGAGATCTTACCATCGCTCGGTAAGGGGATTACGTTAAATGACAAATAAAGCCTTGTCTATTAGAAATCAATGTGCTTTAGTGCTTTTGAAGTAAAAGAAGGGTAGCATCTCCTGCTAGTTACCACATAAGGCAAGTGTTTTCATAAAGTGTGAGGCTGCTAGTTCGTTGAAAATCTGCGGAGCTCTCAAAATTATGTAGATCTAGTCAGTATGTGGTAGTGTCGCATGTTCCTGTCACTTACCATGTGACTAGTCAATAATTAGACAAATTTTATAATGTAATTTAGGTTCGTTTTAGATGGAAATGATGATATTACCCTAGGTATTATTTCTTTTTTGTGATTTTAGGATTTAATTAGAGAAAATGAAAAAATGGAAGAAAAAGAGGAAGAAGAGGAAGAATAGCAAAATAGTGAGCTGGAGAAGCGGTCTCACAATTTCTTAATGATACAAGATTACAAAGGAAATCACCAGTTGAATCGATGGAGTACAGAGAGCTAAAACCAGTGATTAACTCACCAATTTGTCAATAAAGAGGAATTACTGACAAATTGCTGAGGCCGGTGACGAGTTTTTTATATAAGAACAAAAATTTGAGTTTATATATGATATGTATACTTAGGGAAACTATATATATGACCTTAGAGTTTTGAAATTACTTTCTCTTAGCACTTTCTCAGAGCCCTTTATTAGTTTTTATTAGTTTTAAAGTCATTTCAATTAGTTTATTGTTCATTACTTTTGGAGATTGTTCAGAGATTCAAGAAATGTGTTTTACATTAATCTCTTGTATTTATCTATTTAGTGTAATATTTATTATTAATATGTGTGAGTAGTTTATCATTCTAAACAATAATCTAGACATTATTGTAAACTATTCATTAATTTAGTCATAATATGAAATTTATGTGTTCAATGCTTTAAATCAATCACATATTAAAGAAGTTGTTTTTACATATGACAATTGAGGAATATTTATATTGAGTGCATAACGACCAATATGTTTGTTAGTATAGAGTATTTAAATCCGTGCCTATGATTATTGACAACAATTAAAGAATTAGTAACTAGAATTAATCTATAGGACTATATTACCAAAGTGAATGTTCTATGTGATTGTGTTCTAAGTTATTTATTAATAAGAATATTCTGATTAATATTTGATTTGGATTCGGTATGATTTTTGCTCAGTACTAATGCTATTTTATTTTTTAGTTTATTGCATTTTATCCAATAAGTAGATTTACAATGACAAGGATATGGCTTATTTCCATTGAATATAGGAAAGTTGATAGCTTTCTAAAGGCTATCAACCTATTGTGAACAGAGTTTAATATTTTAGGATCATTATACAAATATGATGATTCATTATGATTATGCTTTAATAAAAAGTCCAGATATGACAGTTTACATATCATTGTTTAAGATGTATTGTTTTGATATTTGATTTATATTGATATATCGATTATTTAATTATTTGTTTAAATGGCATTTGATTAGCTTATTGAATTTCAATTGTATAAAGGTTTGATTATTTTAATTAATTGATAGTTTTGTTTTTAGATTGATAATGTTTAATTCATTTAATTAGAATAATTAAATTAAAGAAAATTAAATCCAATAAAACTTTATGGTAGCCTCAATTCTAAAGAGATTGACAAAATCACTTTGGAGACAATATTTCATTTACTACTACTATAAATAATAGAAAAATATAGGAACTATTGTGCACGTTTGACACATGTCAATCTTTGGTGTCATTGCCGGGGATTTTTAAAATAATCTCTTGGAAACCTACTTGTTCAATGTCATATAATATGGATGAAGACGAGGAAAAACTAACTTTTAGGCAATCTAATAAGAATTTCACATCTTATGAACCTATGTGTATAACTCTTACAATATAATTTTCAGAATTCGAATTGAAGTTTGGATTCATAAATTCTTTACCGTGTTTCTATGGTGAAAATAATGAAGATGCTTAAAAGTTGATTGGGGAGTTTGCACACAAAGTAAGCATGCTAAAATCTAGGGGTAGAGAAATATATTATTTTAAACTAAAAGCTTTTCCTTCTATAATAAAAGGCCAAGCTTTAGACTAATTATTTTATCTCCCTCAAAATTCCATAACCAATTGGTTAGAGATGCTACAAGTCTTTCTTGATCAATATACCCCAGCAAGACAAATTAATTTATATAGACTAGGATGGAAATAGGAGAACTTTTGATGAATTTTGGGATAGATATCAAAGATTGATTTTATTACATCTAATGCATGGATTTACAGAAAAAAATATTAATGCAATATTTTTATAAAGGATTAAACCACTTAGAATGAAGATTCCTAGACACACTATGTAGAGGGTCTTTGCTCGACAAAATGCCAACTTTAGCAAGAGAAACTAAAAATAAAATTGCTAAAAAACCCAAGAAATATGGTGAGAAGAGTGAATAAATGAAGGAAAATCTGGTGAAATGAATAGAAGGATATACAAGACACTAAACAATAAGATAGATGAGCTAAAAGCCATGGTTGAATTATTACTGAAGGATAGATCAAGCAAGGTAAAACCTTGTGGTTTTTATGATGAATTAAGTCATTCTAACGATGAATGCCCTTTGAGACATAAAACCAAAATAGAAGAAACTAAAACAATAATGTACTAATATGATGTGTTTGTTGATCCCACTTACAATTTTCATAGTTATACAAATTACTCACAGCCAAATGTAGGTAATCGTATTAACAATTACCAAAGGTATAAAACATCGAAAAATTTAAAAAGAGAAAAAGATCAAATAATTTATACATTACATAATGGTATAACCAAGTTCAAAAACTAATTGAGTCAGATGGAAACACAAATGAGTGAATTTGTAAATAAAGAGAGATTATCATCTCAACCTTATCCTGCTTTATACGAAAAAGTATCAGCCATAACATTAAAAAAATGGTAAGCACATGGATGAACCTAAAATGCCAGACCAATAAATCAAAGTAACAAGTAATAAGATTCCCAACGAAAACGGTGATAAGCTTGATAAAGGCAAACCAATTAATATTAAAATACCATTCCCTCATCGTTAGGAAGATAATAGAAATGCTAAGAAATTACAGGAAGAAAAATAAATATCTGATACATTAAATAAATGAGTAGTTAATATATCTATGTTTAAAGTCATTCAAAATGCACCTAGCTATCAAAATTTTACAAAATATGTATGCACTAATAAGATTAAGGCTAATGAAAAGGTGAGTGTAGGAGAACATGTATCAGCACTAATTCAAAAGAAAATACCTCATAAATGTTCTGATGTTAGAATATTTTCGTTCCATATACGATCGAAAATATAAGAGTTTCTAAAGCATTCTTTGATCTGTGTGCCTCCATAAATGTTATGCCCTTATCTATTTATTTGCAAATCATAGATGTACATTTAGAATAAATTGGTATAATAGTACAATTAGTAGATAGATCCCTTGTTAAATTGGTAGGGTTACTAGAAGATGTAGTGGTCAGGGTTAAAGTTTTAGTCTTACCAACATATTTCTATGTTTTAGACATGAAAGAATATAATTTCTCTAATAGAACTTCTCTAATTTTAAAAAGACCATTTTTGAAAAATAGCAAAAGTAAAGATTGATGTTTCAAATGGAATATTAAAATTGAAAGTAGATAACAATACACTGAATTTTAATATATATGACGCAATGAAACTCCCAATGGATGTCTCTTCTTTATGTATAGTAGATATGATAGACGCATTAATATACAAGTCTTTGAGGAAAAGTAAAAAAATAAATTGGAATTGGTAATAGAAGATTTAGAGGACGATAGAGATGAGGAAACAAAAGAGATAATAAGTACCCTGGAATCATACGATGAACAACCAAAGATTAATTATTACCTAGATTTATCTAGATCTCATTCAAAACTTTTACCTTATATAGTTAAAGCCCCAGAATTTGATCTAAAATCTTATCGGACCATTTAAAATATGTTTATCTAGGGGACTATAATAAATTATCAGTAATAATTTCTAATAAAGTGACAAGTTTAACAGAATATAAACTAACAAATGTACTGAAAGAATTTAAAGGAGTAATAAGATGGACCATGGCTCATATTAAAGGAATAAGTCCAACTACGTGGATGCATAGAATAAATCTAAAACCGACACAAAATCTTCTAGACAAACTCAACATAGATTAAACACACCCATAATGGAGGCAATAAAAAGTTGAAATATTAAAATTATTAGAAGTAAGCATGATAGTTTCAATAGCTGATAACAATTGGGTAAGCCCAGTCCAAGTAGTTTCCAAAAAAATAGGAATTACAGAAATAACAAATAACCATGGAGAATTAGTACCAACTAGAATCGAAAACGGTTGGAGGGTATGTATAACGGCCCCTTCTTTACAATAAGGCATTGCCCGGCGTGATCCCATAATTTAGTCCCAATCTAATCCACGTAGTACTTAACTAGGTATTAGTCAGCCTTTTGTCCCATTCTCCTTATTAAATGTGTGTAGTATAAGTATTTCTCAATTCATCGTTGTTCTAAATTTCATACTTAATTAAAATTTCTTACAGTTAATAATACCTAGCAGAAGTCTTAATAGTAATGCAAAAACAATAATTAAAAATCTTAAGTGTGGAAACTAGGACATAACATCACATGCATATAAACATCAAAATATGAGAAACAGTGTGAGAGTTAAGTCTCAAGTCAGGGAACTATACGCTCAACCTAATATACATCCTAAAATGTATATAAATGACATAAAGTGGATAATACATGAAAATACTGAGACCTACAAGATAGGAAGTAAAAAATCATCGAACGCTCAGATATAGTCGCTGATCTTCTCCTTACTTGGCCTATTATTTGATGGATCGGCACCCACTTTCATAAAAAGGACGATGACTACAATATGTAATAAAGTAATTCCTAGAGACTCTTATATACATTCCCAAACATAATCGATTGTTATTTAAAAGCATAAATATAGCAAATAAGTGTTGAAATGGAAATATGCTAGAAAATACTTAAGTTAAATAGATTGTAAAATAGATTATAATTGAAATGAAATGTAAACAAGAACCTTGGCAAGATTAGTTACGAGTCACGTAATATATTCCATAGCTTAATTGGCCACCCAACAACCCAAAATGCATACTAGACTCCCGAGGCTCTTCCCTAGGTTTTTAGTATAATTTAATATGTATTAGAGTGTGTTTAGGCCCTTAGTTTGATTTTAGGCTAGGCTAGATAGGTTAAGTGTATCTTGAGAAAGTGCTAATTTTTATGTTGTCAAAACACCTAGCTCTTTACGTAATTTGTCTAGCGCACTAGTGACCCTCTTAGTGCACTACACGAGCAGGAACTTAGAATTCTGCAACTAGAATCTTGGGTTTCCTCTCGGGAATGGCCTCTTCCAAAACCCTAGATCCCCGTTCTCTACCACCAAGGATCCATAACATCCTCCATCAAACATACACTAGCCACTTCGTATAATTCATCATTCACATCAAAGTTTAGTGATTTAAACATGCATTTTGTTGGAAAACTCAGGAACATCCAAAACTTTGTGAAATTCATTACTTGGTCAAAACAAAACCATTTCTCGAAATTCTTAATAGCTGGAATGTTAAAAAATCTCAAGGAATTTAAATATGCAAATGGATTTTGATAATAAGACCTTTTAAACACTGATTTTTTAGAAATTTTATTTCATTGGAATGAAACACAATTTTTTCTCAAAACTTGAAATCTTGAAAATTGAGCTTCAAAACTTAAACCAAAGCTTCCATTTGAACACATTTAACTCATGAAATACTTAGAGATTGATTAAAAAAAAACGCTTTTGAGTTTATGCCTACAACTCATTAAATTGAAAGCATTGATGGGTAAATACATTACCTAGAGTTGTATTTTGTTATCTACACTTGAATTCCCTTTTTGATGATGATACTCCTTTCTTGAACACCCTAATTCTAGCAACTTACACCTTAGAACTTTCTATCTTTATGAATCCAGATGATTTGCATTGCCATCTACAACACCTGTATATATCATGGTGGATAAGGTTTAACTATAGCCATTGATCTTAATGTGTACTCCTATATCAAGGCCAATCTAATTGTTCACCTTTTATTTCAAATTCACCAGCTCTCCACTAACTCATCCTTGCTAACCCTAATTCATAATCCATTAGTCTATTGATGTATCCACACGTATCTCGAGAATCATCAAGTGGATATTGTTTTATTTTACTAACTTAGGCTACATTTATTATAAATCAACTATAGCCACATCAAGTTTAGCTAATTAAGCCACATTACCTTAATGTTAGCTTACCATATAACTTTTTTTCCGGTCCCACGACTACTCAAATCTCGAGGCATGTCTCGTTCACGTATCGACACCTGTAAATAACAAGTAAAGGTGACTTAGTAGTCTACACATAAACGACATACTAAGAAATATTTACACAAATGTAAAAATATAGTTCAGCCATGTGCATCAGTCAGTGTACATATCACTAGGTGATCGTGATTAAGGATTAAAACTCGATTAGAAATTCAGGCTGTGATAAATCTTCCCATCTAATGGAAATTTTTACCTTGAAATTAAAAGTCAAGTTAGGATTATAGCTGACTGAAAAGGGTGCAGGAATCTATCTTGCATGTACTATTCCCGTTCCCAAGTGAGTTTCGTGTCATTATGAAACTGCTAACTTACTAGCACCTTCGGGGTAGACTTGCCTCTCAACTATTGTACCTTTAAATCTAAAGTCTGTATTGGCTACTCCTCATATGAATCATCCTAAAGTCAATCTGACTCAAATGAATTGCCATTCGTACCCCTCTTTCTACTTAGCTAGTCAAAGCGTAGATATATTAAAGATCGAAATGAATCCCTAGTATCTATGGAGGCAGGTCATGCACATATGCAACATTAATCTTGAAAGGCTCAATGAATCTCGGTGCTAACTTTACTTTCAATCCAAATATGTGAAGACCATTTTGAATGGAAACCTTTAAATAAATAAAAAACTCCCTCTATGTACGTGAGATCACCGCGATACTTGTTTGCATACTTTTTCTACCTTTCCTGGTCACCCTTGAATCTCAAACTAATTAGATCGACCTTATTCGTGTGGTCAACAACAATCTCGGGCCCCACAATCTCTCGGTCTTGTGGCTTTGCCCAACATGATGGTGAGTAACATGGTCTGCCATATAAAGCCTCGAATGATGTCATCTTAATACTGGCATGATAGCTATTGTTATGAGAAAAATCACACAACAGTTGGTACTCTTCCCAAGATTTGCTAAACTCCAATACACAAGCCCGAAGCATATCCTCGAGAACATGAATCAACCTCTCAATTTGCCCATCAATCTGAGGGTGAAATGTTGTGCTGAACTATAAGCGCGTACCATACTACTCCTATATACTCCACCATATCCTAGATATATACATAGGGTATATGTCCGATGTTATAGTCAATGGTACCCCATGCAGCATGATAATCTCTTTCTCAAATAATATATTTAGAATGTGTAATGAGTTGTGAGTCGGGAATGGTGTGACTCCCGAAGAATCTCATCTTTTAGCTCATCCACAGATGGTATCCACATTTTCCTAACTATATTTCAGATATGGATCTAACATCTCTAGCCAATCAATACAATTTACACTATACGCTAACTCACTGACCCTTAGGTACAACCTATCAGTCCACTAACCCTGTGACACTTTCTGCATAGACACAATTTGTACTTTCATCTGTGCGCTGATCTCAACTCGAATATTTGTAAAAACCTTGTATTGACATGTTGTCGTCATAGCCTTAAGTAATCCATACTCATGCATCATATGACATCTAACAACCTTGGCATCTCTAACCGATATCCTACTTAGCATATCTGGACTACGTTAGCTTTTCCTTAATGATACTCCAAGGAAAAGGCGTATTCATTCAAAAAACTCTAACCATTTTCGTTGTCTCATAACCAGATAAGTCATTGTGAATAGATACTTCAAACTCTCGTGATCAGTAAATAATGTGAATTTCTTTCCATACAGATGATGTCTCAACACTTTCAGCGTAAACACAATCGCTGCAAACTTCAAATCATGTGTGGCATAGTTCTTTTCATGTATCTTCTACTGTCTGGAGGCATAAGCAACAACTCCACTGTCCTATATCAATACACAACCTAAACCCATGTGAGAAGCATTTTTATAAACTAGAAATCCTTAACTAACCTCTGGCAATACTAATAGTGGAACAAAAGACAACAATCTCTTCAACTCATCAAATGCCTGCTTAGAAGCCTCTATCCACTAAAAAATGACGTAATTATGTGTGACTCTGGTAATCAATGTAGCAATATTCAAGAAATCCTTCACAAATTGGCGGTAGTACCCTGCCAAACCGAGAAAGCTCCTAATATTTTTCATTAACTTTGGTGATGGCCAATCCATGATATCAGTATATCATCGATGAAAACTATAAAGTAGTGCTCAAGAAACGGTTTAAAAACTTGACGCATCAAATCCATGAACATTGTGAGGGTATTAGTTAGCCCAATCGTATGACCATGAACTAATAGTATCCATATCTCGTGCTAAAAGTTTTCTTTGACCTATCCTCATCCCTGATCATGAGCTGATGATACCCTGATCGTAGGTCTATCTTGGAGAAATACTTTGTTCCTTTCAACTGATCAAATAAATCATCGATCCTCGGTAGTGGATACTTGTTCCTGAATGTGACTATATTCAACTATCTGTAGTTGATACATAGTCTCAAATTACCATCCTACTTCTTCACAAAGAAATGGGTGCTCCCCATAGAAACATAGAGTGTGTTTCGAATCCCTTTCGTCTTAAGTATTAAAGCTAAGTCTTTGGTTCTTTTAACTCTCGCAGGGCTATACAGTACAAAGGTATAGAAATAAGGCTAAGGCTTGGTAGTAATGATGAAGTCAACCTCTCTCGACGACAGTAAGCTAGGTAAGTCCCCAAGAAAGAAGTCTAAAAACTCACAAACTACTGGTAAGTCCTCAAGTCTGTGTCCCTGACTCTCTGCCACTATATATAATGCCACAAAAGTCTCTATCACTCAACTAGTCGCAAGTCAACCACTCGCGTTTGGCTCTCGATGTACCGCTTTTAGATGTAAATAACGGACCCCCTATGATCTCAAATATCAAGAAATACTAAAAATAGTCGATATGAGTGTGATATGCTACTAGGTAAACCATCCTTAATAACGCATCGAATTCTAATACCTCAAGAACCTTGAAGTCTGCAAGAGACTGTACTCTACCTATCTCAATTGGATCCAACCCAATAGAACTATACCACTACTAAATATAAAATTTTAGTGGTAGTGTTTACTTTTGAAAAATCTGGACCTTATTTATTAGGAACAAAAGTGATAGTCTATTCAGATCATGCAGTATTGTGATACTTAATGACAAAACAAGATGTTAAACCAAATCTAAAAAAATGGATATTACTTGTACTAGAATTCGACCTTACTATAAAAGACAATAAAAGAGCCAAAATTCTAGTAGTAGATCATTAAAGTAGGTTAGAAAATGAAGAACTTCCTATACAATTAGAGGATGAATTTTTGGATGAATATTTGTATAGTATAAAGACTAATGGCCTATGGTATGTTGATATAGTTAATTGTCTTACCACCAATAAGTTATCACCATATTTGACGAGAGCTTAAAAGAATAAAATTAAAAAGGATTCCAAACATTTATTTATGGAAATTTTAAACCGACCAAATAATTATGAGATGTATACCATAGTCAGAAGTACAATCAATTACATCTCATTGTCATACTTTTCTTGTGGAGGACCGTTCAGTCCATGAAGAACTGCCCATAAAGTTTTTGATTCTGGATTCTTTTGGCCGACTCTATTTTATGATTATTTTCATTGTACAAAACCTTGTCCAAATTGCCAACGAACTAGAAACTTAGGACGTAGAAATCAAATGCCTTTACTTCCTATTCTTTTTTTGAAGTGTTTGATATATGGGGTATAGATTTCATGGGACATTTTCCACCATCAAATAGTTATGTTTATAGTTTACTTGTTGTATATTATGTGTCTATGTGGGTAGAAGCATAAGCTACCAAAATTAATGATTAAAAAATAGTGGTTAATTTCCTTAAATCAAAGATTTTTACAGTTTTTGGAGCACCTAGGGTGCTTATTAATGATATAGGTTCACTTTTTGTAATCAATAAGTTCATAATCTACTTGCTAAGTACAACATCATATATAGGATATCGACTGCATATCACACACAAACTAGTGGACAAGCTGAAACTTCAAATACTGAAATTAAGTCAATACTGAAAAAATAGTTAGTCCAACACGTGAGGATTGGGGTTTTAGATTATAAGACGCATTATGGGCATATAGAACAACATTTAAGACACCCATTGGTATGACACCTTATAGGTTAGTATTTAAAAAGCATGTCATTTACCAATAAAACTAGAACATAAAGCCTATTGGGCAATAAAAGCATGTAACATGACTTACAAAAAAGTACGAAACCAACATAAGTTGAGTCTTCAAGAATTAGAAGAACTTAGGAATAACGCTTATGAAAATGCATCACTTTATAAAGACAAAACCAAAGCATTTCATGATAAAAAACTAGTTCCTAAAAATTTCCAAGTAGGAGATAAAGTTCTACTCTTTTGTTCAAGAAATAAATTATTTCCTAGAAAACTCCATTCAAGATGGATAAGACCTTTTATGGTTATGAATTTATTGCCTCATGGTCCAGTAGTAATAGAAAGCTTCAAAATAGGAAAAATATTTAAAGTAAATGGTCATAAGTTAAAACCTTATTATGAAAATTGTTTTGAATACCTAAGAAATAAAGTCCACAACGTAATGAAAAGTAGTTTGATGTTTACATCAATGCAAGTGAAACTGTTAAGAATAAAACAATTACGCTCTGGATGTATAAATAAGTCGTGCAATAGGAAGAAGAAATCAAAGAAGCAACAACCTCAAGTACAACATCAAGCAGGGAAGCAACCGGAGAAAAAATAATTTATTAATGTGCAACTAAAGCTTCAAGATCTAGGTCATCAGATTGAAATTTACAAAGATCATCCAAGGAAACTTTTTCTCCATTTGACTATCAATGAAGTCAGTTTTCCCAGTGTTTTACTTGATACAAAATTTGATGTGAATACCTTACTAGAACAATAGTGCAAAAATGCCAGTTGAAGATTGATTTTATAACACCTTTTGTTGTCGATAAAGCAAATGGTGATAAGATCTTTCCAATAGGAATGTCGATGAATATGCCAATGCGTGTGGAACGATTCAAGTATCTCACCAAGTTCTTTGTAGTACCACATATTGAAAAGGATGATGCGATGTTGATGGAATGAACTTTTCTCAAAAAAGTTGGAGCAATTCTCGATATAGAACAGTGTATCGTTACGCTTAGGACAGGAAATGAGTATATGTGTCTTCCAAATGGTTACGAGATGGACAATTATGTTAATGAAAATTATGGCGATGACTATGAAGGGGAGAGTTACTACTGTGATGATTACCTTAAAGGACGTTATACATATGCTGAGAATGATAAAAAAGCTAAAGATGTCAAGAATAGTGAAGATTTGCTTGATGGCCAGTCCATACTTTATTTTTACTCTCAATGTTAGTATTAGGATTATTTAGTTTTTTTATATTCACTTAATTTTTTACTCTTATAATGAGTATATTTTAGGAATATAATTCTGGAGTAATTTTATATATGGGGATTGATCGAGCCAATGTCTTTCCCTATCAGTAGATTTAGGGTAGTTATAATATTTATTTCTCTCCTTTTAAGTTTCTTTTGGGATATTTTCAATAGAGAGGGAGATGATAGAGTTGTTTTTTAGTTGAGCTATATTTTTCTTTAATAAATTTAAGTAACAAAATTAATTAGTTAATAGTATAATGTTTCATAGTTACAAATCAAAATTTTATTTAAAAATACTACTTATTAATTACATATCGATTCTACCATAAATAGGATGAATATGTATGGAAAATAGCAAAATATTAGATACATTGAAAAATAGTAAAAATTGGTTAGCGATTTCCTAGCGATACCAAATAACACAGGGAATTGCTGGGAAAATTAGCAGTAGTTTGCAAGATTTTTGGTGTAAAAATGAGTTAGTAATTTGTCAAACGATTCAGGTTTATACTAGGAATTGTTGAGCTAGTTTGTGGATCACCTAGACCGATTTTTATTTATTTAACTAGTGAATAATCAATGAATCCACTTAAACACCGAATCGCTGAGAACGAATCCATGTTTTTAAAAATAGAATCCTAAAATGGCCAAACCATAAACCCTTTCACACCTAAATCTCTTGCACCCATTCGATTGTTAATCGATTTTTGTCTAGATTCAACCCTTCATACCTTGAATTATAGCTTATTTTAGTATATCCCACCTTGTTTAGGATTGATTCAACCCTAGAAATTTTGAAACCAGTTTCATACAACAAAGTTAGGGCTTATACGAGTGTTTTTTGAATTGAAGCTTAAAGGAGTATAAAGAGCTAATAAAGCATATTACTAAGGGGATCCCCGCTTAAGAAGGTAATAAATCGATAGTCTAGCGTTCTTTTTTATTTCAATGTTTTGAAAAATTGACTTTTGATGATATTTTTGACGAATGTGGTTGATGAATTTTTATTGCAGTCTTTTTAAAAAATATGGGTTTAGATACAAATTTTTTATTTGGTTGCTTGTTTTCAAATGTTTTGGTTTTTTTTTGAATTTTTCCAATATATACATAATTATGAAAGGAATATGCTGATATATTATTTTAAATGTACTATTTTCAACTCTTTCGAGATTCAATAATAAAGTCTTTTTACACTTGATTATTTGAAATTTTCAAATACAGGATTTCAATTTACCAATTTTATATAGTTAAGTATTTCTATAGCGGGAGGAGGTAGAGGAAGAGGTATGAGTAGTAAGCAAGATAAAAGGAAGGGGGTAGTGCAAGAAAAACCTAAGCATAAGTATGGAGCCCACCTAATGAATATTATACCTATTAGGGTTAGTATTAGAGAACCTAGACTTAGGAAAGCAGAGCTTAGAGGACAATCTCCATTGTCGTCTGATCAAGAAGAATATTTTGAGAATCCAAACCTTAGTATTTTAGTGCCTTATGATATTTTGTTGTTTAAGAGACCTATAGCTCAAAGGAGGTATTATAGTGATAAGAAGAATGTGATAATTACTAAAAGAGGGTTCAATATTTAGAATGTGAGCAAGTATGCGGGTAAGATTGTGAGCATTATTAAATATCATGGATGGGAGCAACTTTTGAGAGACTCTACGGAAAGCGGACAAAAAAGATGTTCAAAATTTGTACGATAATTTAACGTGAATCGGCTTGTAAGTAAGGAATGGGATAAAGTGTAGTAATAAAAAAGGAAGAAAATTTATATTTTACCCGTGAGGTTGAATAGGTTTTTCGATCTACTACAAATCAAACAAAGGACGGTAGAGGATTACCCGAATATCATTTATGCCGATAAGGAATCCTATCCCTATGAGATAATCCAAGACGCTTTGGATATACCAACAGGAAAGGGATTTGCACTAGATAGTGAATTACACCAAAAGTTTATTGAAACCACCTATTTTAGGAAAATTATGAAGTTATATTATAGATGCATGTTTTTATCCAACTGAGTAACACTTTTAAGTAAAGAACCCAAGAGTTGTTTTACTCTACCATATAGTGATGAAGAAAGGTTATATTGATGTTGGGAAGATTGTATATGATTCTATGAAGTTCGTAATGCAGACCAAGAAGAACGAAGGACTATTGTTCCCGATCTTAGTCACTCAATTGAGTAGGCAAGCAAGGGTGGTTTTGATACCGAGTTCAATATATTATGGAGAAAAGAAATAAATGATGCAGGAGTACAAAGAATAAACAAAATGGTAGGATATAATGTCTCGGAGGATGAAAGAAAATCATTTTATGTGATAAATATAAGAGAAGCAACAAGGCGGACTGGAACAAAAAATAGAACGAAGACAAAAGAAAATGCATGGAAAGCGGTAAGATTGATGGCTTGAGTGAATGTGCCAAGTGTTGATACAAGTTCGACACTATATTAGTCACGGTCTTAAGCAGGAGGATTTTTTCGAACCATATTTTCCTCACTAATATGTAGCCAAAGGAAAATTCATCTATATGAGAAATAATCTACAAATGATAGGACTTTACAACATTATCATTCTATGTCAGAGAGAAACGTCGACATTCCATCTTTGTAGTTTCAAATTTTGACTAGGACTTACAACCTATCTGATAGTTAGGTTTCACAACCTTTTGCAAGAATGGATAAGGATGATGAAGATAACTATGAATTTACTTCTAGACACTATCGTGCGTAGTTTATTTTCTTTTGTTTGAAATGAATGTATGAATGATTAATTGTGTGCTATTTCTTAAGTTTTTGCTTATAAATAAATATGTTCCCTCTGCATTCCATTCATGTGAAGTTTGTAGAATTGCATATTTTTCAATTTAATTACATTTTTTATCACCCTTACTGATTCATTTATGCTTCATCAGGTATATTCATTTTGTGGAAACCAACTTAATTTTTCTACCTTGAAGATAAGGTTTTAAATGCGTTTGAGGGTATTTTAGGTGAAGCATAACAAGAATAACAAAGAACGTAAGGAAAGAAATGAAATTTACAAGATAAGTTTAGAATTGATTAAAAAAGTTCAAAATCTTGATCCAATATTCAAGTGAGTTTATAAAACTTTTCAAATTTCTTCTAAATTCAATCAAGTATGAATTCATTTTATTTTAGTTAGGAAAAGAATGAAATGGAATAAATTTATATATATATATATATATGTATAATAGATTTTTGATTGGAAGTGATATTTTCATTACCTAAGTCAAATACATGATAGAAGGAATTAATTTTTATACCCTTTTTATTAACATTACTAATTGATGTATGCACTGGATTGAACGCTTTTGTTAGTCATAAGAATGGGTAGAAGATCGAAATAATAGTGCAAAATGAATAAGATAGACTTCTAAGAATCTTGCGGTAAAAGGCTATTGATTAAGTATTTTTATAGTGTATACATAGAAAGATATTATGCCACAATCATAATGAAATGGATTAGAAACCAATGAATATCTATAAGTTGGAAAGAATACTTCTTTCAACTTTAGTGGATAGTGAGGAGTGCCAATAAGAGTTTACAAATATGTAGAGAATCATATATATTCCATAAGAAATAGAGCAGGGAATCTGTAGTAGGAAAAATGTGAGAATGTCCATAGGAAATGGAACAAGGACTTAAAAAGTCAAAAGAAAATTTATATATATATATATAGATATATAAAGGGAAAATAATAATAAAGAAAAATAATTAGGTTGAAGTAGAAAAAAATGAGAGATGAAAAATATGGATATTTTTAAACTCTTCAAATAAAAGATTTAGCTTGAGTGCTTGAAGCTAGAGTTAAGTGAAGTATTTCTTAATCTAATATGTTTTAAACTATATATCAATTAGTATCTTGGAAAAATTACTATTGATTTTAATTGTGGTACTATTATAATGTATTTTCTAAAATGAAGATTAATCTAAGTTTTTGTGTTTTGAGATTCTAACCTAGTCATCGTAAGCTTGATGTTGTCAATGGAGATAGAGAAAACCAATAATATGTACTGACCTTGGTATTGAACTCTACGTTCTAGGGGTGTTGCATTGGGTTGTCATCATAAAGGGATGGTTTGTTTTGTCTAAATTATTCCATTCTATCATAACTTCCATTTACTTGTGAGTAATATGATTTCATTTGAAGATCACTTCTATTTAAAACTTCTATTATTTAAAGTTAATATGAATTATATTGAAATCAATATATAAAGAATGTAAAAGATAATATGATTAAGAGTATTCCTTTGCTCGAGATAGCAAAGTGTTGAGTTTGGGGATATTTGACAAGTCAATAATTACATATGTTTTATAACATAATTTAGGTTGATTTTTGATATAAATTATGATATTACACTAGGTGTTCTCTTGTTCTGTGATTTCAGGATTTAATTAGAAAAAATGAAGAAATGGAAGAAAAAGAGGAAGAAGAGCAAAATAGTCAACTAGAGAAGAGGTCCAGCAATTTCTCAATGATACTAGATTAAGAAATCGCCACTAAAATTGGTAGCAAAGAAGAGCCAGTGAATTAACATCGAATTGGAGTTCACACTAAGAATAGCCAACTAAATCGGTGGAGTAAAAAGAGCTAAAACTTATGATTAACTCAGTGGCTGGTGAACAAAGAGGATTCGCTGAAAAATGGCTGATGTCGGTGACAAATTTTTTGGATAAGAACAAAGAAGTTTAGTTTATCTAAGATATGTATACTTAGGGAAACTAGATATAGGACCTTAGGGCTTTGAGGTTACAACCCCTTAGCTCTCTTTGAGCCCTTTATTATATTTTATTAGTTTCAAGTCTTTTCAATTAGTTTATTGTTCATTACTTTTGGAGACTCTTTAGAGATTTAAGAAAGGTATTTTACATTAATGTATTTTATTGTGACGACCCTAAATTCTGAGGCAAACTAGGCACTACCATGTCGCCGGACACGTCACTAGTTCATGTCAAGCCACTTGCACATTTGCCCATAACGACCCGTGAACTAACCCTCTAATAATCTGACTTAGTTAATTTCAATGTTTAAAAGATTATTTTGTCAAAATATACTGAGTTATAAAGTTTTACAACTTAATTTTGTTGTTTTGATTCATTTAAGTTATTTTAATAGTAAGAGTCCTAATAATATGCAAATAAGTGATGTAAACGTGTTTTGCATTGATTAACAGACCTATGGGTGGAAAATCGGCAAAAAGATACCATGTATATAAATAAAGGAGAGAAAAATGTAAAGTAGTTGTTAATATACATGTATCAGGAAACAAGTTTCCTAAAATGGTCCGAAAACAATATGTCTAAATACAAACACCTACGAGTAAAGCTAGTGGATGCGCTTTATGTCAGAGGTCCTCGCCAAGTACCGCCTTCCCCGTCTCATCAAAGGATCTATAACTTACACAAAAAATAATGACAAGTTCCAGTGAGTAAATCCTAAAGCAATTCAGCTCGTATTCATAGGAAATCCAAGAAAACAACTACAATTCATGTAGATAAAGTAAATAAATGGAAATTTAAAGCATGAATATAAGTCACTGATATAACCAAGAATATGGACTGCAAGTGTGGCGTATAGCTGTCAAGCCTTGGGATGTAAATACTAAATCGAGAAGACCTTGGAGTCAAGGTAATCCCCGCCTCCTCTTCATGTTCGAAAGGTAGACCTCAGCCCAAATGCCAGGAACTCTGTGAGAGAGGCGAGCCTCACATAAACCTACTCTCGAGACCATCGACTCTTAGAGAGAAATCTTACGCACAATCTAAGGTTTGACAAACACAATAGCAGCAATTGGATAATCATCTACGAAAGAGCCGAAAATGGGTCATACCATCCCTTCAACCATACACAGACACATGTAGGAATAAAGTAAGTATACAAGCCGAACTAGTGAAAAGTAAAAGTGAAATAAGTAGATTACGAAGGAAATAAGTAAATTCTAAGCAAGTTTTCTTGTGAGTTTACTTACGTCAATCATTTCGATACCTTTGTACGAAAATCGATGCTCGCTCCCTTTTTGCAATTGACGCGTCCAACTTCCCTAAATCATTCGATTATCTTTAATTATTATCATTTGAAACTTATTCATGTTTTATCCAAGATAAACACGTAACGAGGTCAATCTCAACTTAAGCCATTTTTTAAATATTTTTGAATCATTGCACATTTATCGAAACGAATCCCGTTTGGGACATCAATGTTTTTTGAGTCTTTGTACAAATCTCGAGGATACTCTGAGACACCATTGATGTACATGCACCTCGAGATAATCTTTTATTTATATTTATATTTTATATTTTCATTAATTTACAATTCTTTCATCAATACACATCTTGAGAAAATCTCAAGATGTATGCAACAATTAATGTATATCTTGATGCATTTTTTCCTTTATATAAACATTTGACCAAAAATATTGAGATTATTAATGTTTTTTATATTTTTATAATTATTATCCATTTATTTATTTAAAAATTAGCATAGTTCTCAAGGCAATCTTGAAATGCGTATGCTTTTTCCTGCATATCTCAAGGCGATAATCGAAGCTCCAATATCAACATGGAGGTTAAGGTGACCATCTAAAGCATTTACATCATGGCGTGGATCTCAATGTAGTTTAATATTATTTTGAAATTAGCACGCATCTCGAGGATGTTTTGAGATGCGTGCGACTTCAACGTGCATCCTGATGCACCATTTATGTCTCATATATCAACAAGGATCCCACGATAGCCTTAAACCCATCACACACACAACACGAATCTTACGCCAGCCATCAAAATAGTCCCAACCATTTCAACACAAAATCTCGATGCACATACACTATGTCGACCCTAAAACCATTATATGAATCCGATCATCTTCAATAAACCCACATCTTATAAAAATTAAATCACATACCTCGACAAGGGTAAGGAATGTCGAAAAGAGTGAAATTTCGTACAAGAAGGGGTCACCGGTTAGAAGTGGGGTTGCCAGAGGTCGTGGGAAGAGAATCCGATTGTGAGAAGAGGTGAGAGCACTGAGAGAGAAGAGACCAAGTGAGATTTGAAAACTAGAGGGAGGTGACGCCGAGTGCGATGAGAAATAGAGAGAGAAGTCCCGAGAGGCCCAGAGAGAGAAAAATTGAGGGAAAAAGAGATGAGAACTTGGGCTTGCTTGTAACATGCGTCCAGATTCACTCGAAACTCTATAAGTTTAACCTCATATGAAGCCGAGTTCCGGATTCTCGTTCATGGTTGAAAACATGCGTCTTGAAGGCTTGCTTGTAACATCTACTTCACTAGCCATACTTCCAAAACTTCTTCCTGAGTCCATAGCACACTATGTCCATGTCGTTCCTAAAGTGTTTCATCGATACATAATCTCAAATGAGATTAGTAATTGACACCGAATCAAACATGTATGGGTACTTAAAATCTTGTGATATTAATCCCGAGTCAACTAACATATTCGCTATCAAGTGTCCATTGCCGATTCCAACTTATGTGATGGATCGAAACAAAAATGTGTTATTCTCTTAGCACATTCATATGCCTAGGTAGTAACAATATCCTAACAGTTCTGTGACTATGTCCATTATAAGTAACACACTCTCATGTATAAGTCACATATTGTCTCATCACACCACCATATGGTGTATAACTAACTAGGTCATACCTTTTGTGTTAGGACCTAAAGTATGTAGCAACTAATATGGTAAGGTTGACATTTGCTTCCATTATTCTCTGAAGAGTTGTGCATGTATAGATTCTAGAATTATAAACCACACACCTTTTTCATTTCCAATCAGAATGTTAGACCAAATACTTACAGAAAAATTCATCCTTCTAACTCAATTTCATCTATTCACGTCTCTCTTAGATCTCTTGAGTTAAAACCCTACTCTACATCCTAAATGTGTATTTAGAATCTACAACTTATCGGCTAATCATTAAATTTTTATTTTCAACTGTGATAAATTTTTTTTGTCCTAGAGTTAAGTTCTTTGCTATTCTCATGGTCTGGGCATTCTTTTATCCAGTTGGACTTAACGAAGTTGACCTCTATTTGAGTTGGCTAGGTGGATCTTGCTCAAATTTTCCAAGCTTCTCCTCTAGACTAGTCGAGAAAAATTAATCGACTGAATACTTAAGAACCATTTTTTTTCATGGAAAGTCAAAACTAACTCTTTAAGACTCAAATCACGATACATTACCTGGAACCTTTCCTACTTCGCCATACAACTCAAGCATTCTAATCCTTGGGTCTAATAACTCGCACTCCTTAAGCTGATCCTAATATCTGAACTCCTAAATATTTCCACATCACTTGGAGACATTATTTTATCTTTTTATGAGTTCTCATTTAGGTTGGACTGATCTCAAGCGAGAAATTTCTTGCGACTGAGTCATTTATAGATTCGTGAGAAATTTGAAAAAACTTGTTCATGAGGTTCGCTTGAGGTCGTTTTCGACCTTAAATATATTTATAGACTTTATCACGGCTCGCGCTCCTGATTTGCTCAATGTCCAAGAGGTAGCAGTGTGTCCCTACCAACCTCATAGAATGCGAACAAATCATGGCACAATAGTAGAGTTACTCAGGCTCCTAGTCTTCCAACACTACTCCAGTGCTATGGCCAGAGCTAAGGGAGTTTGTACTTGCTTTCACGTAGTTCTGAGTCATCTCTACCTATCTTTTTCCATAGAGTCTACTAAAAACCTATTTGTCTCACTTTATTTACATGTTCTTGATCATTGACTTAACTATCTCTGGAATCTACAGTATTGCCTAAGTTAGATTTTTTCTCCAGCTATCTTATATAATTTTTTATAAAATAGATCCCACTCAGAAATGCCAGTTATCATATTATACATCCTGTACATGTCAACCCAGGCAGCGATCCCTCTTAACTTGGATATGTCATTTCCTTAAAGGCCTATTCACTTCATGGTCTTAGGGTGGATTAACCCCACTAGAGTAGCTAAGCCAGTGTTCGCTTCGCGGATTAACTAGGCCATGGAATTAACTAATACTCAGTAGAGGTGACTAAAGTAAACCACTAATTTTGGCAGGACTAACTAGTCCCAATGCTTGGCCATTATAGATTACCAAATTACCCCTCATCTTTACACACACTTCTCTCCAACTCTACTGAATTCCCATCGAATGAAGATGCGGGAATGAAGATTGCGATGAAGACTGAGGACGATGATGAAGAAGATGATGAAGATGCGGACTCGATCGAGGAGCGAAGACGAAGATGAGACGATGACGATGATCGAGGACGACGATGAAGATGCGGACTCGGCTGAGGACGATGACAAAAATGATGACGATGACGAAGATGTGGGAATGAAGATTGAGGATGATGAAAAAGATACTGTAATGAAGATTGCGAGATTGCGGAGTCGATAGAGGAGCAGAAGTGATGAACACCGAAATCTACTTTGATGATTTTGTTGGAGATATAAGATAAATAGAGGGGTACTTTAGTAAATGTACCTATTAGAGACATATTTATTCTCAAGCTTAAACCTCCAAACTGAACAAGTCCCATAGAAGGGACTAATACATAAGCCCATGTGTTAGTCCTATTACAAACTAATCCCATAGTCTTGGGTCTTGCTAATATTTGAAATGAACAAGCCATAAAGGTGTTCAAGCAAATATTGTTTCTTGACTCACAACCTACGGTATGCATGAAATAATCATCTCACATCTTAGTCTCAACGAGATCTTGAGGTGTGATAATATTTGTTTCCATGGATACTTTGAACTTCATTTTAGACTACCCTTCCTTACTCGTTATAGTAACCAACCTGGTGGCACATTGCTTAAAAGTCTTGGCTTACAAAACCTTTCTTGAAAATTATCGTCTACCAACCTAAAATTGGCATCCCACACAGATTTAGTTAGGGTAACACTTTACCGTCGGCAGCTGCATCGAGAATAATGTATGTGTTGGCTCTAAATATGGTTGAGTTCTTACTCACCTATTATGCAACTAGGAATAGAATAATATAATGTCACCATCTCTAAACATGTAGGAACTGAATTAGTAGTTAAACTTTGCCCATAGCGTACTATTCAAACATTTCCTAAACATGTGGCTATAGCTTAAAACAACAGTGCTAGTATCGATGTTGTTGCAATTGACACAATTGAGCTTCTGCAGACATTTACTATTACGAGTCTCAGTTGATTGCATCTGAAGCAAGTATTTGGTTGTTTCTCCTCTAGTGATGTTGTTTGACTAATAAGTTGTAGTGCCGATGTCAAAGTCATTGACCTATAGTACACTATTTCTTTTTATGTCCTTTATGACCGTACTGAAAACTACTGAGTTGGCTAACTAATCCCTAAACTTTGAATGTGGCTCCATCGACCTTTTTTCGATACCTTAGTGCTCCGCTCAGCCTACAACATCTCTAGTGGTGGTTTGGGTACCATGTACGAGTCCTCTACTTTGTTGCATCTACGTCAATCGTCGTTCCTATCTCTAGTCCCATCAACTAGTTTCTAGGCTCTGAGGAGGGTGAATATCTCTGCCCGTTGTCGGTCATTACCTCAGTTCAGGTCTTTGTTAAGAAATACCCTAACTTTCTAGTTCACTCACGCTTCCCCGATGATCAATTACCTATCACAAACCATTTTTGATCAATATATGTCTAATATCCTTTATTTGGAACCCCTAATCCAGTTCCCAAGACCTCATGAGATTCTAATTAAAACTCAACGCAATTGTTATTTTCTGGGGCGGGAACGCGCTCCCTCAATTGGTGGGGTGCGCTTTCACTAATTATGTTCATTTCAATTTATGAAGGGAGCACGCTCCTCTGCCTGGTGGAGCATGCTCCACCATGTACTGTCTTGATAGTAAATAGGGTAGCAGCCACTGCTTCAATACCAAATCTCCACAACAACTGCCAACACTCCCCTAACTCATTAAGGAGGATCACTAGTATGGTAGCAAACCATTTTCAGTAATCAATAATAACAATTCACAGTGAAATCATCAACAACCATCAAATTGAACTTCAAAAACTCAAAAGCCAAACTTACCAATGTGACGATCTCAGGATCTCTAGTCATTTAAGCTCCTCGATTCACATTGAATCAACTCCTTAATTGATTACTCAAAATCAAAACCCTCAGCTACTTTTGTTCCTCACCCTCTCGATTAATCAAATGAATCTAAGGATGAAAATGAAGGTTTTTGGATTTATATATAAGGATTTACCTCGAAATACGAATCATGCTGTCTCGAGGCTGATTAAGTGATTGACGTGTTAAAATGACACTCCTCAAATTCACAACCTATAAAATTCATTAAACACTCTAAACAAACACAAAACATCATACAAACCCATGCACATGCTAATCGAGGTACGCCGAACTTAATCATGAGCCTAATTTAGGTTAATTAGGATTTGAATTAACACTAATCTCCAGCTCAAGGAAATTGTTCGTTACGTACATCCTCGGGATTAAAATATATTGTAATAGATCTCAAAGGCCGATCGGTCTAAGTTAAAGTGTTTATATTGATAAGGTATTGAATAGGTTTCGTATGTAAGACTCTAAAAAGGGTCTTCGTTAATGTCTCATGGTATTAGTCTCGGCAAGACTCAATGTCTGAAGAATAATTATGAGTGATGGTATTAGTCTCAGCAAGACTCAATGTCTAAAAAATAATTATGAGTGAGAATGCATGAATATGATTCCATATGCATCAGCAATAGTATATATTATGAATGCCATGTTATGCCCTCGACCTAATGTATCTTACGCTTTGAACGCAATGAGTGGATATCAGTCTGATCTCAGTGAGAGTCAACGGATAGTAGTAAAGAAAATTCTTAAATAATTAAGAAGGACTAAAGAAGTGTTCTTGGTGTATGGAAGTTTAAAATATGAGCTTGTTATAAAATGTTACAGGGATTCAAGTTTTTAAACCAATATAAATGAATTTAGGTCACAATCTGGATATGTGTTTACTTTAAATGGAGGTGCATTGAGTTGCAAAAGTTCGAAGCAAGAAACTATGGCAGATTCTATAAAAGAAGCTTGGTATATTACATCGTCTGACGCGGCTAAGGAGGTAGTTAGGATTAAAATTTCATCTATGAACTTGGTGTAATTTTGAGTATAGCTAACCTTGCTTGCTTATATTGCGACAATAACGGGGTGATAGCACAGGCCTACGAACCAAAATCACAACAACAATCCAAACATGTACTTAGACATTTCCATCTCATTCAAGAAATCATTTAGAGGGGAAACGTGAAAATTTGCAGAGTTCCTACAGAAAAAATTGTTGCAGATCCTTTTATGAAGCCTCTTCTACAAGCGAAACATGATGTTCATGTTAGGTCATTAGGTATTAGATACATGAATGATTGGCCCTAAAGTAAGTGGGAGATGTTGGGGCAAGTGCCATACATCAATCTACAAACACTGTTTATCTTATAATTTCAGATAATAAAAATGAGGTTTTTGTTTGTTGTTTTATTATAACTGATTGCATGTTTACCTTATAATAAGATCCATGGGTATTTGTTGAAATATCCTAAATGTCCCTAGTTGGTCATTATAATGGGAACTATAATGAATTAAGACTAGTAGGAATCTTGATTAATGATAATGTGATGATCATGCATATAGGGTTACAAATCGAGATCACTAGTACTTGTTAGGGAACAAGGTACAAGATCGACCCACTATGAGAACACCATATGAATTAAGTTATAAGTGTTACTCATAATAGCTACATCATAAACTGGCAAATCGCAGTGATTCGTTAATGGCACTGAATCGCTGGCTAAATTGATAAACACAAGAAAATACCAATGAGCTCAAAATTCTAGATTTTCCCAATGATTCATATCATACCTAAATCACTCTAAATCGGTAGGTTAGATTATGAGATTTTTAGATAACTACAAGTTGTTTGAGCTGCTTTGGGATGTTTACTATGTAGAATAATATAAATACTAACCTAGGGTTAAGAAATTAAGTGCCCTTGATCATACTTTGAAACCCTAGAAGTCTTGGTTGTTCTTGAAGCCATAGTCTATATGATTTACATACATTATCTATTATTTCATTACTTTTGAAGATTCAAGTATTTTAATCCAGAGGTATTTTCAATTATGTCTTTTATTTATATTTTTGAAATGTTATTTTATGATTACGTGTGAGTAGTTTGTTCGATTTTAACAAAATTCGAACGTGAACTAGATCCGTTTTGCAATGTAGTTATGATGGGATGAATATGTACTTAAATCTATAAACCAATTGTATTATTTGATTCACTGATTTTATAGATTAATATCTATTGATTTTAATCATGATCTTTATTTTTGCATGCATAGTCTAAAATGTGTATTGTCATATATGGTTTCATTATCTATTTAAAGTAGTAACTAGAATTGTTTGAAAGGTAAACACAGTTTAAATATCCTAGGTGAGTTTGAGATCTAAATCTAGTGTTCATGTGGCTTTTTGAATATGTTAAATTCAGTAGTTCGAAGCTCTCATAAAGTTTAATATAATTTTATTGTGTGAAGTTAATGTCTTTATGTGAATAAAGGGGTCACCTCAATAGAATTAGAACATGGCGTTTACACCAGTATAAGATGAACTAATAGTGGCTAAAGTCTATTTACTTATAATTAAAGTTTAATTGTCTGTGATACTTTATAAAGTATGCTCATTACTATATATGGATTGGATTTACAAGTTTAAAATGCAAAACGGGTTTATGTTTCATTGTTATGGATATTTGTTTAGATATTTATTTATTATTGAATTTAATCTATTCTACTAATTGTGATTTTGGATTGTGTTAGTTGATTAAGATAATAAAGTTAGTTAAGTATTATTATGTTATAGTTAGTTATTAGTTAGTTTAATTAATAACAATAATAATAAAAACCTTTAAAAATCATTTTTCCAAGAGAATTTTGATAAATCCCAATGGAGATAATTTCCATTTATCACTGCTACGAAAAAACTAAAGTATAATATAGAAGGAGAAATTATTGTACACACCCGACACGTGTCAATCTTCTACCTTAAAACTCCAAGAGAAACTACGATTTCAATCCAAAATCAAATATATGAATCAAATAAATAAAATTTGGAAGATGAGACTAGTATTTTACCTTGTTTTGTAAGATCTTGATGAAAGTTCGCTTTCCTCCACCAAATCCACCAAGCAAGTGTGCTAGGGTTCCCTCATCAATTTCACTACGTTGTTATTTCAACCAAAAGTGGCTTGAAGCCCTAATTGTGGTTTAAATACTTAGTTAATGAAATTAGGGTTTAGATGACAAAACAAAAATCCCACATCTCATCTTGATGCATTTTAGTACTAGGACTATCTTAGAGTCCACATTAAGTCCATCTTTTCTTGTATTTTACATTAATACCTTCATGTGTGTTTAGTTACCGAAATTGCCCTTTTTCTTTGTTTCATTTATCCTACAAGTCCTTTAGGCTTATTTTTATTCACTTAGGCTTATATTCCCACCTAAGTCATTTAAATAGTATATAGTAAACATTTATTCACACTATTACATGCATACCATGTGTATCTACCAAATTACCCTTGATAAAGGGACAACTTATCCTAATCGAGATTTTTGGCGTTACAAGGAGAGACTAGTGCTTATCTTAAGAGACTACAAAGAAGTTATAGGATGGACACTAGTTGACATGAAGGGATTAAATCCCTTCCATAAGTATACACATAATACATTTAGAGTATGATTGCAAGCCCTCGAGACAACCCCAAAGGCGATTGAATCTGCATATGATGGAAGTAGTAAAAAAGGATACTCTGAAGCTACTAGATGCGAAAATGATATATTCTATTTCTGGTAGCAAGCGGGTTAGTCCTTTGCAAGTTGTACCCCAAAATTCTAGAGTAACCATTGTGACCAACACCCAAAAGATTTGGTTCCTACTCGTGTTCATAATAGATGACGTGTTTGTATTGACTATAAGAAACTTAATGCAACCATAAGGAAAGATCACTTCCCCCCAAGTCATTCATAGATCAAATGCTTGAGCTTCTACCTAAAAAATCTTATTATTGTTGTTTAGATGGGTATTTAGGGTTTCAACATATTCCTGTTGCACTAGAAGCCCAAGAGAAGACAACCTTCACCTGTCCTTTTGGAACAGTTACTCGCAAGTGCATGTCATTTAGGCTATGTAATGCACTTGTAACATTCCAATGGTGCGTAATAAGCATATTCTTTGACTTTGTTGAAAATTTTATTAAAGCCTTCATGGATGACTTCACTGTTTATGGAGATTCTTTCGACAATTTTGTTGACAATTTGACCAAATTGTTATCCCGAAGCATTGAAAAGAACCTTGTTCTTAATTATGAGGAATTTCATTTTATGGTAGACCAAGAGACCATTTTGGGTAACATTGTTTCATCTAAAAGGTCGACTCAAAAAAGGTGGATGTCATTCGTACTTTACCTTCCTTTTCCACTGTGAAGGTGATACATATATTTCTTAGTCATGGATGTTTCTTTAGGTGGGTTATCAATAATTTTCCAAGATATCCTAACCTATGTGTAGGCTACTTCAGAAAGATATCCCATTTGTCTTTGATGATGGATATAAAAAGTGTTTCTCCATTCTGAAAACTGCACTTATCTCCACCCCTATCACAAAGCTCCTAGTTGGTTATTTCCCTTCGAGATCATGTGTGATGCAAGAAACTATACCCTATCAGCTATGTTAAGATAAAAAATGGGGAGAGAATCAAATGTGATTTACTATGTGTAGACGTTGCACAAATGAATTACACTACCGTTGAGAAAGAACTCATTTCTATTGATTTTGCACTTGAAAAGTTCATACCATATCTCTTAGGTACCAAAGTCATTGTCTATTTAGACCATGCAACTTTGCGTTACCTAATCTTTAAAAAAGAATCTATGCCTAGACTCATAAGATGGATACTCTTACTATAAGAATCTAATCTTAGCAATAAAGACAAGAAAGGTGCCGAGAATCTAATGGCAGACCACTTAATCGCCTAGAGAATGGAGAACCACCTACTATTTTAAATGATGTGTTTCCTGGTGAACGCATTTATGAATGTCTTATGAATTTCCATGGTATGATGAACTCGTCAACTATTTGGCAGCCAAGTAGTAACCATTGGATTACACATGTGCACAAGGCAAAAGTCGGTGTACGATTTCAAGCATTATCTGTACGACGATCCATATTTATGGAAGTTGTAAGCAGATCAAATGGTCCGTAAATGGGTCCCTTAACAAGAAACAAACTCCATCTTGTCTCACATTCATCCATGTGCACGCAGCGGTCATTTCGACCCACATCTTATATCTAGGAATGTTTTGGATTGTGATTTTTATTGGCCCACACTATTATATGACACATATATCTTTACCAAGACTTAACCTAAATATCGGAAGTATGGGTCATTCAGAGTAAGAAATCAAATTCTTATGACTAAGATTCTCTTCAATGAGATCTTCGACATCTGGGGCATTATCTTTATGTGCCTATTTCAACCATATAATGAGAGAATACTTATAGCTTGTTGCGATGGATTATGTTTCCAAATGGGTCAAAGTTAAAGCCACCAAGGGCAATGAATCCCAGAAAGTTACCAAGTTCCTTAAGTCATGGAATTTCTTAAGATTTGGAGCTCCATGCTTGATCATAAGTAATAGAGGAACCTATTTTTATAATTGGATTGTAGAGTCTATAATCCGGAAATACAATGTTACTCATCAGACTTCTACCGTCTATCATCCTCAAGCGAATGGTTAAGCTAAGGTATCAAATAGAGAGATCAATCCATTCTTAAAAATTTTGTTCACCCATCAAGGAAGGACAAGAGTCTAGGCATTAATGATGCATTATGGGCTTACAAGAAGACTTCTAAAATGCCTATTGGAATGTCTCCATGTAGGTTAAATCTTGAGAAAGCATGTTACCTACCTATTCAGTTAGATTATATATCATATTATGCAATTCAATGTTGTAATATGAATTACAATGAAGTCAGTGTTGAATGCAAACTAGGTATCCATGAATTAGAAAAAAATAGGAATAATGCATATGAGAGTGCTAGGATTTATAAAAATAAGAAGAAAGCTTACCATGATCATCAGCTAACAAGGAAGTCTTTTGTGATAGGTCAAAAAGTTATCTTCAATTTAAGATTTAAAATCTTATAGGGTGAGCTTAGATCTAGAAAGGGAGGTGTATTTATCATTACCAATATCTTTTTTCATGACACTGTTGAAATACAAAGTAAGGAGAGCGAGAGAACTTTTAACGTGAATGGACATAGGTTGAAGCCCTTTATGAAGACTTATACAGGACCTAGAAAGATAGCGTTGACTTAAAACTAATGGAGGTACTAGCTTACTATACAAAAAAAAAATTAGCAAGCCATTGTATGTCTTAACTTTGGAAAGTAAGCCAAAATAGAATGGAGAGTGAAACCAAAGCCATAGAAGAAGATGAAAGAGAACTAGGAACAAAAAACCACTGCGGATATTGTTGGAGTATTTATTCACCTAGATGGGAGTAGTAGTGAAAAGACATCGAACAATCAACATTAAATATCGGCGCTCCTGGGAGGTAGCCTAGTGATTTATGTTAGAATTAGGATTATTTATTTCTTGTTTAAATAAGTGGCCGGTGCCACAGTTGGAAAAAAAACTCGAATTGGATTTGGAATTTTTGCCATTCTCATTTTTCATGTAATCATTTGTTGGAGTGAGGTGATGATATTTGTCCTTGGATTTATGATTGAGGAATTATTGTTTTTACTTTATAGCATTTTTTTAAGCTTCTATATATTCGCTTCATCTCATTCATTCCATTTTCTTTTCTTCCATTATTAAACTTCACTTGTTCTTTTTGGAATGTGTATTGGTTGTCCTACTTTCTTGATCATTAAGGACAAGGTTTAGGATAAGTTTTGGGGATTGTAGGTACGTAGGTTGAAGAAATACATGGATGAAACATGAATGATTTTGGTAAGATTTTTGCAATTTTCTAAGTTTTTTAAATTTTCTAGTGAAATATGGGTAATAAAATTTCATTTTATTTTAAGGATTAATGGTTTCGTAGGTTTTTTACACATTTTCGTACTTATAAATTCTTTTTTTTTGTTTTTCCATTTGTTGTTTGGAGCTCAAATGAATGTCATTTCTAGCTAAGGATAATGGTGAACAATTTGAGAATTAAGATGTAGATTGATGTTGCCATAAATGGATAAGACCTTAAGTAGAGTCTAGGTGAAAAATCCATTCTTGTGATTGGTCTACCGTACCAAGTCTACATTAAAGAGTGCTAATATGGAGTCAGGAGCAAGAGTCAACTAAATCTTTACAGATTCCAAGATAGGTTTGCAATCCATTTAAAACTAATTACTAACTTAAGAATATGTTTGGGGGAAGATGTAGGCCTTATTTGTTTAAACCCTTAACCTTTAATCCACCTATTAAAGTATCCATTGTTGGCCTAGTTAAGCCAATCCAACCTTATTCTTTTATCACCTGTCAAGAAACCCATAACCCATTAGCCCATAATCCTTTACCTAGTGGAAACTCGTCTTAAATTTGAAATTATTAAAAAAAAAAATTGAAAAGAAGAAAAAAAGAAAAGAAAAAAAATAAGAGTGAAAAATTGCATATATAACCAAAATAAGGGGAGATTAATCATAACGAAAAACAAATCAATTCATGATTAAATAGTCTCACCAGAAACGGTATCCGCAAGAAATGGAGCAAGGACCTGAGTAGTTAGAAAAAGATGAGAATCCTACCTAAAACGATATCCGCAGGAAATGGAGCAGGGAGCCGGGTGGTTGGAAAATGGTAAGGAGTGCATTATATGAAAAGAAAAATAAAGTTATGTGCAGTGTAAACCATTTCATGTTCTCTAAAAATCTTTTGACAGTCAAAGTCAAAGTTTTCCAACATTTCGAATCCATGAGTTCTTTTTTTCTTGTCACCCTACCCTAGTCATTAAAACTCAAAAAACGTAATATTAACTCAAAACAATGTTTTGAATGTGTCAGTGGAATGGTTACATAAGTTTTATTTGTGGAATCTTACTACTCGATGCTTTATTTAGTAATTGCAAGTTTTCTGCTTGTTAAACTTTTTGAGGTAACTTGTGATTAATTGACGGCTTTAATCTTAATGAAGCCTAGTTTTCGTGTAGTATTCTTCGATAAAGTAGCGGAAATATCTTAACTAAAAGTAACCAGCATTGCTTGAGTGTTCTTTTTCCATTCGACAAATTTGCAAAAAATTGGACAAAACCATTTAAGTTAGAATTGTGCATTAGAGAAGGTGAAATGAATTTTGTGAATGCAAGTTGATTGTCTTATGCTCCTTTGCTCCGGCCGAGCAATTGTTTATGTTTAGAGGTATTTGATAATTGTGTTACGTTTTGATACACTTTTGTTATGCGTTCCGAGACTATTATATTTGTCTTATACTCCTAAACCTCTATTTTGATCGCCTTCAGATGTGAAGGCACACCGCATTCTGATCGCCTTCAGATGTGAAGAAATCGCCAAGGAATCGCTGGTTGGAACTTCACCGGATCAGAGAAAACTCACTGCAAATGTTGCAGATGAAGCCTTATGAAGATCCTAAAGGAAAATGGAGATCAAATCCTAAGAATAAACCCAATGCTTTCATAATGCCTTATGAATGATCTAAAGGCGCTGGCACAACGTTAGATGCCTACCAGAAAGAATCAAATAGAAAATAGAATATCGTAGTGCTCCTTAAGCAATTCCCATTGCCTTGAAGTTTTATCCATACGGTGCTATACAGATCAAAAGATTTATAGTTTTAAATTTAGTAGATTCGTAAGATACCCGATATCTAGTTCGTTTTATTTAGTTTACTTATAAAGAGATATGGTTTAAGTATTCAAAATAAGGAAAACGAGACTTCTACTTTGGTTACATTTTTCTTAGGTCTAGAGAGTTACGTGAGTTCTTGATTCACATTAAAGTTACTATTTAGTTTGTCTTGATTGCTTTAATTTATTTAAAGAGTAGTAATAATTGAGCTCTCTAGATTGAAGGTTTTTCACACTTGCAAACTTAAGTTATGAGGTTTTGATTATTAAATTGATAACCTTATTTATTTGATTCTTATGTTGGGTTTGGGGGTTCATTTGCTGCGAAAAAAATAATTTTTGAAAAACCCCAACAATATCTAAAATAAGTTCCATTAAGCTTTATCTACAAAATAAATCATGCCTTAATCCATAATTTCCTTCTCTGATTGATCATCTCCAAGATGTTCACTCAGGTCCTCTATCGAAAATCCACACACGAATGAAGACCACTATTTGGAGTGCTACCTCCAAGAGAGATAAACAATTTTTTATTTCTCTCTCAAAATCCAGAGAAATCAAAAATAGCAAAAATGAAATTCTTATTTTGTTTTAGGGTTTCAACCTCTATTTACGTGTAAATAAGCCCTCACTTAAAGTCCTATTCATAATACAACTGTTATATTTAGGCTATTTAGGCAAATTACACGTGCCCTTATTAATAAGTTATCATATAACAAATTGTAAGGGTTTTATGTCATGAATTTTATTATATAAAGTTCATTACTCTCGACCAATTGAAATTGTGCAATTCCATTCTTTGTATGCGACCAAATATGTTTATGCAACAATTTGCAGTAAACCAAAATTATTTTTGTACACAAATCATAAGCAGTCTTTAGGAATGCATTATGACTACCCAAGTTGCATGAATATCAAAATCGATACAACTTAATGGATAACATATATCATATCCTTTTGTCATGTGATATCCTTTGATTAAACATAAGGCCTGAAAAGTCACCCATAATGTTCAATCGTACTAGTCTTGATCTTTAGGTAAATTGAAAACATCCAAGTGGCATTTATCATATCAATTCACATAGACTTGGCCATTATTAGTCTATCATATAGAGGGATCAACCGATATTTCTCTCTATACAAGAGTAACAAATTCTATTTTGATTACACACCTTCACATATTATTCACATGGTAATCAATCACAATCTTTATAATCATCTAGTTAAAGAAAATACTTGATTGTGTCAAATTATCATGCTCCTAATATTGAAATCTATGGTAATCTCAAGTTGAAGGAATAAATGATATACTTATCATGAGTAACACTTATTACTTAATCCATGTGGTGTTCTTATAGTGGGTCGGTCCAATACCTTGTTCCCTAACAAGTACTCATGATCTCAATTCATATCCCTATATGCATGATCATCACATGACCATCAATCAAGATTCAAACTAGTCTTAATTCATTATAGTTCCTAGTATAATCACTATCTAGAGACATCTAGGATATTTTAACAAATACACATGGATCTTACTGAAAGGTAAACGCCCAATCACCTATAATAAGACTTCGAATGAAAACCTCAATTTTGTTAACTAAAATTATAAGATGAATAATATTTTTAGATTGACCTAAGGCACTTGCCTAACATCTTGTAACTTTGATTGCATTACTTATAAATCTAATGTTTACAGTAGATTAAATTAATCACATTTTTCATTTGTAGTGGCTAATGCATGTGTGAAAGTAGGAGATCTTTGTCGGTAATATTAACATCGCTTAGTAAGGGAGATTATGTTAGGTGTCAAATAGAGTCTTGTCTATTGGCAATCAATGTGCTTTTGGGCTTTTAAAGTATAAGGAGGGTAGCAACTAATCCTAGTTACCACTTAAGGCAAGTGTTTTCATAAAGTGTAAGGCTGCTAGTCTGTTGAAAATCTACGAACCTCTCAGGGTTTTAGTATGATGAACCCAAATCTTGAGACAACCCTTGGCACAGCCATGTCACATCACTCATCGCGAAGCCTTTTCATGTCATGGCCTGCTTATATATGACACCCTACGACCTAACTGGATGCTTACGCATTTCCAACTAACATTAGCTTAGCTAATTATTCTTCATATAATTAGTAATAAATTTTTTTAGCTATTTAGTTAAACTATTAGGTTTCATTATCATTTTATAGTGGAAAACTTTTAAATACATGAGTATTTTATGCATATTATCAAAATTTCTAAGTAATGAAAAACCCTAAAATAAAGTACCATGTATATAAGGCAACCAGATAAACAAAAACATGTATATACGTGTACAATATCTCTCATAGTCCCCTAACACACATAACAAAGCAAATATATCGAAATAAATACGAACGACTATGTCTAAAACCATCAGCAGAAGTGATAATAGCCTAAGATTCCCCTTTGCAGCTACTCAAAGAAAGATCTGCATTCGGTCACCCAACAAATACAGTGATGATTCCAGTGAGTAAAGCTCCAAGACAAGTCCACAAAATATTTAGTAATAAATCAAATAATACAATAAGACATGCAAGTATGCTATCTAAAACCAAAAATATATCTCCCACGAATGTAAGGCAATATAAAACCAAAGCAAAAGACAAATAATCAAAAAATAGAACAATAGTTGTATAAGTAAACAGAGATGTAAACATAGATAACCCCGAGTGAACTACTCAACTAGTAAATCATTCTTTCACACCCAACAACACCACATAACCCCGATAAACCAACTTAACCAGTCTTCATAGCAAAACCCCGGTGAAAAAACTTAACCGTTCTTCATAGTAAAAGCCAGTGAACAAACTCAACTGTTCTTCAAATAATCCTAAAATGCACGCATAAAGCATGATTATTCAGCATAAACGAAACAACAACAAGTCATGATAATACAGTATAGTTTGTAGTTGAATAAAAAAGCAAAATAAAACACTTAGCACTCAAAAAATGCATAATATATGTAAAAAAAGATGGCAACTGAAAAAAAAAAACAAACATAAAAAGTGAGCTGAATTCTGTGAAGCATTCTTGTAGGTTTTATGCACCTCAATAAGCGTTTCAACTTCCTTGGACTCTCAAATTCAACCCCGCTATGCTCCCAACTACCGAACCATAGCCCAAGAGTCCATTGGGACACATTTTCAATGTCTTACAGTGACTCAATAAAGTTTCAACTTTCAATTTGCGATCATATGTTGCAACATAAATTAGACCATTATAAATTTCAAATCATCAAAGACACTTAACAAAAAAATTTTGGATCTATGTTTTAGCTTTCCAAAAAGGTTTGGTTTGCAAAAGTTTGATTTAAAATGAAAGAGATATCTAACTTCTACCAAAACAGCTTAAATTGGAATCAAATCTTACCAGCAATATCGTAAAACACATTTCTCCAAATTTAAAGCTCCAAAACTCATGATTTTTAGTCACATGGTAGCTAACATACCTAACAATTAAAATATGAGCTCATTCCGATAAGAATTGAGAGAGTTATGCCTTGTGAACATTCATTTTAAAATCTCGTATTAGCATTTCAATAGCCTATTTGTGGAGCATTTTTAAGCTATAATTAGTTTGAACTTCGAATTTTCTCTAAGACAAAATTGTAGACATCTAGGTAAGCTTTCTAACAATGTATGTTTTGCCCTATTTAAAGTTTTTATGAGATAGTTATGCTTATTTCACAAAGGTTATGTCAAGAGATTTGTTAAGAACTAACATGCATACATCATGAATTCAAGAAACCCCAATTTTTTTACCAAAATTAGTTTGAAACCATTATTGATCATCAAAATCAGTTTAACCACTAATTTATAGAAGAAAAATATTAGCTTAATTTTTGAAATTCATTTTGCATGAAGCCCCCAAAACTTGAGTTTCTATGTACCCATTTCATAAATTTAAGCAAGTAAAGAGTAGGTTTTTGTACCTAGATGAACTCTTGAATTTGATCTTCCTAGCTTAATTCCTCTAATAGATGGTCTTTATTTCCTCTTAGTTCACGTTGAACTCTCCAGCACTTCAACTCAATAATAAATTTTATTCCTGTTGCATGAAGAGATTTCCTAATAACTTAGCTATAAATAGGTTATGTAAGAATCAATTATCTTCACTTTTCTTGAGGTTAATCTAGTGGTCCTTGGTAACTCCTACTCAACTAACTTCTACCTTCTTGACACAAATTCCCAATTTAAATCTCCTAGGATTCCATTGTAGTGTGAATCTCGAGGCAAATCTATGACATCAATTTTTTCATTCAACTATATGCATTTGTAATCAATTGATTCAATTAATTTACCTTAGGCACTTTTATACATATGTAAGCTATTTAGGTCTTAAATTTCTATACTACCAATTCCTATAATACACAATTACCCGACATCGAGTGTCTCGCGTCTCTGCATGCATCCTGAGGCACGTTAATCCTTGATGTACCCGATTATTATGACTTACTCTAAAGTTTGATTATCTATTTTATATCATATTCACATTGATTCTAAGTTATTTAATTCAAGTTTGTGTTATGAAATTTAGTGTACCCGTACCATGCCTCTCCGATAAGCGGGTCAACATGTTTTTTAAGGCAAACTCCTGGCACACAATCTCACTCGATTACAACATTCTAGTACACACATGCGATGCAATATGAAAATTAACAATTTAAAAACCACAATATAATAACCATCATGAAAAAATAACTATTTTGTCTAGCCCCATGTGTGCGTACCCTTTCTATGGTGTCCATGTGGACTTGGGCTGGTGTCCTAGTCTGAAATTTGAGAGTAAATACGATTAATAAATATTGGGCCATTACAATTCTTCCCAACTGGGGAAAATTTGTCCTGAAATTTATGTTAAATAAAACCACATGTCAAAAAACTATTATAGTAATCAATGGCCTAATGAACCTCGTTACTAGGTTCTTATTAATCATGGATCTTATATACGATACAACTGAGTCATCAGACTCGTCAGGGTAAATTTTTGCTATAGCTTAATATCTTCTTCTAGCAGCCTAAACTTCCTGACAACACAGTCTGACTTTCTCCATATGATTGATTATCATTCTTAATCTTTCTATAATTGTATTCCTCATGCATTTCCCTATACGCAGTGTGCCCTGTAAAACCCTTCAAACGGCTCTTCAAACCTTCACATAACTGTATTCTCAAGCATTGCCCTGCATGCAATGTTCCATGCTAGGACATTAACATTGATCTTCAACTCTTCATATAATTGTATCCTAAAGATATTGACCCGTACGCAATGTGCGTTACTAGGCCCTTAATACAGCTCTTCAGCTCTTCATCTTCATGGGGAAGAATGTGACATCCTAGAATTTCGTAAACTTGATTAGGATGCTAATTAAGTATTTTAAAATCTAATTTGGGATTTAAGTATCCGACGTAGACTCACGAATTTCGAATTGCAGATCATAAGTCAACTTATTATTTTTGTATGATGAATGCTTACTTGGTGTATTATATGGTATTTCATTGTTAAGTCGGGTTGTGTTGAGGTGTACCCTCAATTTTTATACTCGGGGTTACAAGTGCGTATTTGAATGGCACAAATGAAAATAAATCATTAGTAGTTTACAAACTAATTAAAAAAGTGTTAATCCTCACATGAAGATTTCATTTCGATTTGCGTGCAAGTCAGGATTGGTGTAACATAATGTTTGAACGAAGTTGGTACAAGAATTTGCCTTAAGATTTCTACTAGTTGGTGGTGGTCGCTATTGAGATTGAACATAAATCAAAGAAAGTTTAGTTTAGTATTATAAGAGAACTAGTCCATAAAGGCTCGGTATGTCATGGACAAATATAAGATTTTTGGGGTTTTTGTGTGATCAAAACCAACGTTATGGATATTTTATAAAGGTAAACTATTTTTTCAAGAGTTTGGATCGATTTAGTGAAAAATCGGATTCCAAATGAGCACCAGAAGTGAAAGCACATCAAAATAAGGGTTTCGTGAATGAATAAATAAAAGAAATTAAGCTGTTGACAAGTACCCGAGGGTTTATGTATAAATATGTGAAAATATTGATTTGGAGATATTTTTCAGTTCAAAATAGATAAAGTTTGCCTAGTTGATAGGTCATATTATAAAATTCATAACATATCCATCGGTGATCTGATTTGAGTATTCTTGGATTCTATGGAATATATGATATGAGTACTACAAGTTCTTTCCGGTTATCATGAAAAATATTGAAGTTTTCAAGGTTAAAAAGTCACCCTAAGTTGGCTAGTTGAAAGGCAATTGAAACAGTTATACAAATTAATGTTTTTGGAAACTATTATCGAGCGTACTTTGACTGCAGTTTTCATTAGGTTTCGTGATTTGGCTTCACTTGAGATTTGCCCATAATATAATATGGTATGTAAAGAAACTATTGGAACCATTTTCACGGTGATCACACACTCTAAAAACTGCAAAAATCACGCTCAAAGTTGGTTTGGTTGTAAGTAAACCCTACACTAATCTCCACTATTTAAGGAATTCATTTTTGTAATTGTAATTGTATCATGGTCCGCATTGCATTTTATGCAATGCATTATATCCAAAATGAGTGTTATGGATATTTTATGAAGATTGACTATTTTGTCAAGAGTTTGGTTTGGTTTGGTGAAAAATCGAATTCAAAACAAGCACCGGAAGTGAAAGCACGTCAAAGTAGGGATTTCAAGAACTAATAAATAAAAAAGAATTAAGTTTCCGACAAGCAGCTGAGGGTTTATATATAAATATATATAAAAATGAAATAAAAATCAAAACTTTCGTTTAATTTCTCAAAAGAGAACGAAAAACATTTTATTCCCTAAACCCTTGCACTCGGGTTTTCACTCGATGAGCTCATGACGTGATTGGAGTTTTGATGAATTGAACTAATATATTTAAATTGATAACTATTTTGGAGATGTTTTATAGCTGATATTGATTTAAATTGGGTTTTTGAATAAATGGATTAATGGTTTTAATCCAATTTTACTCCACGGTCTGTGAGAATATTTTGATGTTGGAATCGAGTGGTTTCGACGTGTTTGTTGTCGAGTTTTGAAGTTTTAATTGTGAAAATATTGATTTGGAGACGTTTTTCAATTCAAAATAGATAAAGTCTGCGTAGTTGATAGCCATATTAGAAAATTCATAGCTTCTCCATCGGTGATCCGATTTGAGTGTTCTTGGAATCTAAGGAAAGTATAAAAAGAGTACTACAAGTTCTTTTCAGGTCATCATGATAAATATTGAAGTTTTCAAGGTTAAAAAGTTACCCTAAATTGGCAAGTTGAAAGGCAGTTGAAACAAATAAATAAATTAATGTTTTTCGAAATTGTTCTCCAACGTACTTTGGCCGCGCAAGTTTCATTGGGTTTCATGATTTTATTTCACTTGAAAATTAACCCCTAATATAATTAGGTATGCAAAGAAACTATTGGAATCATTTTCAAGGTGATCAAAAGCTTTGAGAACCCCAAAAATCATGCTCAAAATTGGTTTGGTTGTAATTAAACCCCATAGTGATCTCTACTATTTAAGGAACTTATCTTTGTACCTGTAAATGTATCATGGCATGTATTGCATTTTATCATTCTTGGTCATTCATTCATAGATTGAGTGAGGAGGATAAGTTTCTTTCGGAGTCTGGTTTGATTAAAAATAGGTTTCTGTCCTGCCTCTACGCTGTCTAGTGAGACTAGTGGAGGCTAGTGCCAATAGTTATCTCTACATTTCATGATCTGTTAATACTTTTTCTATACTATTTTTGGAATTTGACATGTGATTATAGTTAGGAGACAGCGACAGATTGGATTGCATGCCATGTTGACGCATATATCTTATTATTTATTTGGAAATGCAATTACATGTCTCCACATATCAGACTAACAATTGCGGGAATACAAATCAATATAGGAATTTATTTAACTAACATCTTCAAGTTATTTTTATGGTGTCAGATTCTATATGAAAACAAGGAATAATGAACAAGACTCTGATACTTTTGGGGGTATGTTTTAGGTTTTTAAAGTTTAATGCTGGATGTAAATAGTTTATACATATTATTTTGGGACTCTTCGAATGAGTGTAGGACATGAAGTTACTTTGAATAGTTATGAGAGTCTCCTATGTTGGAAGTTTTAAATAAGTTGAGAAGGTTTATATTAAATTCATATCTATTTTGGGATTGTAAAGTGAAATTAAGCTATCAGAGACTTTAAGTTTATTCATAAATTCAAATTTGATATATATTATGAACTACGGGGAGTTTTTACTCCTTCTAGGCCTCTCCTGAATTCTGTTATATATTAGGTGAGTTTTCCAACATGCCACTTTTAGGGAGGTGCCGACGAAGTTTCTATTAAATATGGATATGATCTTTTAATTTGCTCAAATTGAACAAATCGTGAATTGAGTTTTATTGAGGATATAAATATAGTTTTAGAGCCTTAGAAAGGGTTGAAATAATTATTATTTTGAAGTCAAAGTTGAACAAATGGATTTGGAAGACTAGATTATCAGAGGCCGATCAGTCATCTTAATGACAAAGAGGCTGACAAGGAAACCAACATGGTAAATATTCACAACGCCAACTCACTCTCAGTCTTACATTCTTCTCTTTGTGGGGAGGAAACTGTGGTTGGGAGCATTCACAACTGCCAACTCACTCCCAAACCAAACTAGACCATATTTTGGATTCCGTCCCTAGGAACGTCATTCATCGAGGACATCTGATACACATGTTATGGTCTAGTTGTTACTCGATCTTGCCTGAAAGTGAGTCATGTCCTCGACCATAGTTAACAATTTTCATACTCATTGTCAGGCTTCGAACACCGACTATTTCAGTTGCTCGTTCATTAACTTTGTAGGGATTCATACCATCACGACCATGGAATTTATGTGGTTCTTCACAAAGCACAAGACTATAACTAGGAAGTGAGATATGATCAGATGACACCGTGACTATGGTCATCATGAGTAACATTTGCTCATATATAAGTCACGTATTGTCTCATCATACCCCTTTTTTGCACCGTATACCTAACAAGGTCACACACGTTATATACAATACATAATGGAGATTAACCACTCATCCATTTGTGTCAATCGTCATTTTTTTATTCTCGTGTCTTTGAAAAGATTCATATCTTCAAATCCTTAGATTTGTAAATCATATAGCTCTTCTATCTCTATATTGCGATGCCCATCCATCTCACTTGCTCTATACACAACCCTTACATTTATTTCTAGGATCGCATGTGTTCCACTTCATTACACTAGTCTCTATTACCCTAGTCATCATTTTTCATCTTCCATGAGCTCAATTTAAATCTTGGTGTTGTTAAATTGTTTGATTTCTTCAGGCATAACTATAAGCTTTCACTCGACTTGTACTCACTAAATTGTCCTCTTTTCAGATGAGGTGTCGGTGTGGGTCCCTTACTGACCTCACTATTTAAGAAAAATCATAAGACCTCAATAGAGTAACTCGAACTGTCATGATTAGGAAACTAGCTCCAGTGCTCGGATCAGAGCTAAAGGTATCCATCATCACTTTCATGTACATTTTGAGTAATCTCAACACTATCAATTATCCATAGGGTTTTCTAGCAACTCTTCCATCTCACGTCTTCTAGTTACCTTTATAAGACTCTACCTACGATTTCTCAACTACCTTCCGCTACTTGTACACTTCTGAAACTCTTTCTCTAAGTCTCATCCTTATCATCTCTATATAGAACTTCCAATCAAAAACACCTTCAACCTAAAACTCATGGCTTGTATGAACTCGCCATCATACCCCCTATGTTATGTCGAGATCTAAGCTAAATATCCCATACCGCTAGGTTTGGAACTATCATGTCCTTAGTAGCTGTGTCATGGTCTGCAATACACATAGTCTCTAACTCAAAATATTTCTATCTTTACTCAACATGTCCACAATTCGACCACTTGCCCTGACCTAAATCTCGTCAATTCTCGGTCTCAGCCTTTCTCGTCTCAAGCCTTTTTCTATCATGTGTAGGCGTTGGATATGAAATCGACACATCTTAACAAATTCATTGCCAAAATTTTGTTTAATGGAAGTATACTAATTATATGATCTTGTTATGTAATTTTTGAAACGATTTTATCCGGCGTAGTATACTCCATCACATAAGTCGTCTCCATCCTAACGTAAGTCAACAATCAATCTTCATTGTCTACAAATTGTTGAGATTCTCATATCATCTTTGCAATACGTATACAATATAATATTATCAAGACATAACACATATATGGATCCTAACTCAACCCGCCTCACAATCACTTCCTAACTAGAGTTCTAAGGTAGGTAACTTGGGTTTCCACATCTAAGATTTATTCGTTCATTAAGTTTTATTCTTTTCCTTAACTCTCTAGGTCCTCAAGCCATTGCTTCGAAACCAATTGTGACGTTGCTATCAGGTTAAAGAACAAATTACGCTTCATCCACTAAGCTCCATCGACCTCGCTCAGATACTAACTATGACGTCCCCGAATCCCGAGACAACCCTGGGCACCGCCATGTCACATCACATGTCACCAGGCCTTACCACGTCGTGGCTTGCTTATATATGATGCCCTGCGACCTAACTGGTTGTTTATACATTTCCAACTAACAATAGCTTAGCTAATTATTCTTCATATAATTACTGATAAATTTATTTAGCTAGTTAGTTAACCTATTAGGTTTCCTTATCATTTTAGAGCGGAAGAATTTAAAATATATGAGTATTTTATGCATATTATCAAAATCTCTAAGTAGTGGAAAACTAAAAAATAAAGTACCATGTATATAAGACAACAAGATAAACAAAAGTAGGTATATACATGGACAACGTCTCTTATAGTCCCCTAACACCCATAACAAAGCAAATGTATCAAAATATAAATGAGTATGTCCAATGTGGTCATCTTAAGAAGATAGTCACCTAAGATTCCCCTTTGTTGCTACACGAAGAAGGATTTGCACTCAATCACCTAACAAAAATAATGACAAGTTCAGTTAGTAAAATCCCAAGAGAAGTCCACATAATATTTAGCAATAAATCAAATAATAATAAAAGACTTGCAAGTATGCTATTTGGAAATAAAAATGCATATACCCATGAATGTAGAGCTATACAAAATCGAAGCGGGAAATAAATAATAAAAAAATAGAACAATAGTTATATAAGTAAGTAGAGATGTAAATATATATAACCCTAGTGAACCACTCTACTAATTAATCAATCACGCATATACCATGTCTTCTAAAGCCCTAGTAGACCACTCAACTGGTAAATCATTCTTTCAAACACAACAACACCACAGAACCCTGGTGAACCAACTCGATCGCTCTTCATAGCAAAAACCCGATGAACCAACTCAACTGGTCTTCATAGTAAAACCCTGGCGAACCAACTCAACTAGCCTTCAAACAATCACGAAATGCACGCATAAAGCATGATTATTGAACATGAACAAAACAACAATAAATCATGATAACATATTATAGTTTGCAGTAGAATAAAATAGTGACATAAAATAGTTGACACTCGTAAAATACATAAAATATATACAAAGAGTCGGCTACTAGAAAAAACAAACATTAAAAATGAACTGAATTTTGGAGAGCATTATCATGGGTTACGTACCTCAATACGCGCTCCCACTTCCCTAAACTCCCGAGTCCAACTCCGCTACGCTCCCAACTCCATACCATAGCCCACGAGTCCCCTGGGATTTATTTCCATTGTTTTAGAGTGACTTAAGATGTTTATATTAAGTTTAATGTTCTATTCCCAAAATAGCCCCTTAAAGACTAAATAAAGTTTCAACATTAAATTTGGGATCATGTGTTGCAGCGGGAATTTGGAAATTATAAATTTCAAATCATCAAAAACACCTAGCAAGACAATTTTGGATCTATGTCTTAGCTTTCTAAAAAGGTCTGGTTTGCAAAAATCAGATTTAAAACTAAAGATATATAAAATGTTTATCAAATAGCTCAAATTGGAATCAAATCCGACTAAGAATATCGTAACAATCATTTCTCCAAATTTATAGCTCAAGAAAACTCATGATTTTTGGTTAAAAGGCAGCTAAAATATCTAACAACAACATACTAAAAGATGAGCTCATTTTGATAAGAATTGAGAAAGTTATGCCTTGTCAAAATTCATATTGAAAATTATGTGTTAGCATTTTAACATCCTATTTGCGAAGCATTTTTTTAGCTAGAATATATTTGAATTTTGGATTTTCTCTCATGAAAAAATCTGAAGATCTCTAGGTAAGCTTTGCAGTGGCAAATGATCTGCCCCCTTTGGAGTTCGTATGATAGAGTTATGCTCAATTTGTAAAGGTTACGTCGAGAGATTTGCTAGGAACTAACATGCATACATCAAAAATCCACGAAACCCCAATTTCTTGTCGAAACTAGTTTGATATTATTGATCATCAAAATCACTTTAACCACTAATTTAGACAAGAAAAATATTTGCTTAAGCTATGAAATTCATTTTTCATAAAGCCCTCAAAACTTGAGTTTCCATGTACACATTTCATAAATCTAAGCAAGTAAAGAGTGTGTTTTTGTACCTAGATGATGTACTCTTGGGTTTCATCTTCCTAGCATAATTCCTCAGTAGACGGCCTACATTTCCTCCTAATTCATGCTGAATTTTCCAGCACTTCAACTTAATAACAAAATTTGTTCTTGTTGCAAGAAGAGATGTCCCACTAACTTAGTTATATATAGGTTTAAAATAAAAACTATATATAGGTTACGTTAGAATCAATTGTGTTCACGTGTCTTGAGATAATCTAACGGTCTTGGTTAACTCCAACTCCGCTAACTTCCACCTTATTGACATAAATTCCCAACTTAAATATTCTAGGATTCCATTCTAGTGCGAGTGTCGAGGAAAATTTATGACATCACTTTTCCATCCAACTATAGGAATTTGTAATCAATTGATTCAATCAATTTAATATGGGTACTTTTATACATATGTAAGCTATTTAAGGTCATAAATTGGTGTACTACCAATTCCCATAGTACCTAATTACCCGACACCTAGTTCCCTGTGTCTTAACATGCATCACGAGGCATGCCAATCCTTGATGTAACCGATTATTATGACTTACTTTAAATTTTGATCATCTGTTTTGTGTCATATCCACATTGATTCTTAGTCATTTTATTCATCTTAGTGTTATAAAACTTAGTGTACCCATACTACGTCTATCCGATGCATGCGTCGACACGCCTTTTAAGGAAAACTCCCAGCACACAATCTCACTCAATTACAAAATTATAGTACATGCATGCAATGCAATATAAAAATTGAAGATTTGAACACCATAATATAACAACCATCATGCAAAAATAACTATTTTGTCAAGCCAAAGGTGTCCTAACCCTATCCACAGCGTCTATTTGGACCTGGGCTAACTACCTATGAATAAATGTGATTAATAAATAGTGGGCCATTACATTTAGAATCTAGTTAGTATATGGTAGTGTCGCATGTTCATGCCAATAACCATAGAAAACTTAGTGGTTTCACTTAAGTTTGTCTATAAGAACTCAATAAGGAAAAAAATATTTTTAGTAACTGATGATTTATTCAAATGTTTGTAAGCCATGAAACTATTCTCAATCCATACTTTCTTTATATTGTATAAGTTATTATTTCTATTTTTAATGCATGTTTTAGTTATCTTAGGGTAATTTGTTAATTAAGTTTCTTTTAGATTAAGCTTGTTAGAAAATCCCTCTATTTCCCTTAGGTCATGGCATAGGTATTCTTCAGTCTTTGTAGTGGACCAAGTCGTTAATACTGGATTTGTCCATAATTAGGGTCACCGACCCTTGACATGGCTCGAAAGCGGGTACACAGTCAAACACTCGGCATGAAAATCGAGAAATGTATTATTTTGGATGTGATCGATGCTTAGTGTGATGTATGTGTGTACACTATACTTGGACATTTAATTATTTTGCTTATTCGTTAATTAGGTGCGCGAACTGAGACACACCTTGGGATGCGTGTGAGCGTGATATCGGGTAGAGAGTGATATGGTTAATCTCTAATTTGACATTAAATATTAAAGTGGTTTAGTAACTTATTTACTTAGCCTATGGTTGAGATCAAATCAATTACAAAGCTCAAAGTTTAAATAAAAATATTACACACATACATATGCCTCGAAATGCTTGACGAAGTCAGAGCACTAGATGTCGGGTAATCCATAAGATGTTAAGTAGTGTGCTTGAATAATTAACCATAAGTATAAAAGTACCTAAATTAAATTAATCGAATCAATTGATTATAAATACCTATAGTTGGATGAGAAATTGATGAACCACATGACTTCCTCGAGATTTGCACTAGAATGAAATCTCATGAAACTTAAGTAGGAGTATGTGTTAGTATATAAGAGTTTTTAGAGTTAGTAGGAGAAAATGAAAGCTAATGATAGGCATTAAGATGTGTTTGTGCTTTTGATGAAAATTAAAAACTATATAAATAAGACTTAGTGCTTGCGACAGCCCATTTCCCTAAATAAGGCACCGCCCGGTCTAATCCCATCATTAAACCTAATTAGAGCCATGTAGGACTTAACAATGTCTTAGTAAGCCTTTTCGTCCTATTCTCTTCATTATTCATGTTCAGGATAAATATTACTCAAATCTCGTTATTCGTGAATTTTATTGTTAATTAAAAAATTATTTATTTGGTAGAAGACTTGTAAATTTGCAGAGGAATTTGAATTAAATACCTAACTATGGAAACTAGTTAAATAATAGATCACATGTGAATCGAGTGGCAGAAATAAAGTGAGTGCATGCACGAAGTCGGGGAGTAAGTCTTTCATCTCAATATATAACCCAAAAGTAAATAAAAGAAGTAAATTAAGTAAATACAACAATAACTTACAAAAGAAGTAAAAGATGTTCGTCGAGGGTTCAAAGGAAATCACCAATCATTTATTTCTCCGATCTGGTACTAGTAGGCTCTGCAATTGTCACTAGAAATGACAATTCCAGTGAGTAAATCATGAGACCATCTATTCACATTTTGAATATCCAAAGAGAGGTAACTAAATCCATAATTTATAAAGAAAGGGAAAGTGCTGGAAAAGAAAATAGTGCAAGAAGTTGTCAACAAAATGAAGAAGCAAATGAGTGGGGCAGACAAAACTGGAAGCAACAAAAAAGACCAAAAGTTTGTACCCTCTGAGGTCTTACACATTGAGCCTAATAGTTGTCCACAGAGGGAATCTCATCCCTATCTATCTATGAGTTAAGATTTGAGTTTAAATATGAGCCTAATAGGTGTCAGTCAATAAAACCTCGGCCTTATCTATCTCTTTAAGACTAATTGGCATCCTATATCAAAGATCCTCGGCCCTATCTATCTTGGTGTTGACTAAGACACATTCCTCAAAAGTGTTCATGGAATGCATCTGGATTAGCGCCACCGGATCTCATCCCATCGAATCAAGTCAATTGCACAATCTTACTCATAAAGATTACCAAGTAAAAGCATGTATCGATACCAATAGTTTCATAAATAAAAAAATCATGGAATCAATAAAAATGAAAGGAAATGGAAATAGATGCTCCACAGGTTTACTTACCACAAATATTACAAAAATCAAATCAAATGTGACTCCTACTCGCTTCATTATGCATACCCGACAACCGACACTACTCCTCTAGGCCATTGGTGTCATATTTATGTCAAATTAAGTGTGTTTGGGTTATTAAGTATAGGCTTAAAACCCTTAAATTACATTCAGCCCCAAATTTAATAATAGACAACAATTGTTGTTTTTAACCTATGGATATAATTTTTTCATCATTTATTTTTTTTTTATCTAGACTTAGTAAAAGTCTTTAGGATATAAAATCGAATTCAATTAAATGTATAAACTATAAATAAATATACCTCACTTATCTAATTAGCCAAACTATACCTACATTTTTATCTAATTTAGTAGTGTTCTTTCCCACTAATTTTTATTAATTTCTTAGTTATGATTCTCCTATTCTCTTCAATTTGCTATCTAACATTTTCAATTATTCTATAATTATTTTCTTATTAACTTATAAATTTTTTTCCATATCTTAAAGCAAATTAATGTTCATCTCCCTTATTAAATGCATACTCCTAGATTGTACACAAATTAATAGTGACACATGCATTACAGAAGTCCATATTTGCAACATGCATGTCAAACATCCATATGTTTTAGGATGCAACTCATTCTTCTCTATTAGTTATCAATACTCAATTGATCAAACATTAAATAAATTTATCCTATACATTAACTTTCTAATGAGCTTTTCTTGGTAATTTCCTTAATTATCTTACGAATAAAGATCAAGAAGTTTGGAAACTAGCATTTTAATCTATTGAATAATGTTCATGATACCCATTTAAATTGGCTCTAAAAAATCCTTAGTATTGAGAAAGATAGATAAATAACTAGATCTAGAATGGATAATGAATAGTAGCCATAAACCATGAAAACTAAAGATGAACATCAAGGTTGAAGAAAAGGAATTAATAACTTACCTAAGATCTTAGTTCCAACAATTAAACTCATCACCACCAAAGCTTCCTTGGTCACTTCCTTAAGTACCTAAATTATGCTTCAAAGTCTCTATTTTCACCTTTGTAACTCCATTTCTAGCAATCCATGAGTTTCCCCCAAAGTCTTCTCTATGATGTTCAAGTAAAACAATGAATATGATTAAATCTTAATCTCATTTACATATATGTAGGAGTCATTAAGATTTAATTAACTAGGCTATTCTAGCTTTGTTATCCTCAAGTTAAATTCATCCATCATTGTTCTCATGGCGACAAGTGTCACTCAAAATATGAAAGGACTATTTTGCCCTTAGATCTTTTAGGTATTTACCATGCAACCCGTGTTCAAAAATTTAACATATGCCATTAATTTTCATCTTATTTACAACATGAACCATAGGAGATTTAACTATTTTTCAATGTCAAAAGAGTATAAATCACACCATTTTTAATCAACCTATGATGTGTGACTCTAGGCACATCTTAGGCCTATTATTTGATATTAGAACAACTATGGTTTATTTGCTATCCATACTCATGATTATTTTCCATTAGTTCATTTACTTTGCATCATAATTGATTTAGGCTTATTATTTGGCATGCGATCTCAGTACGACCCATCACCCATGTACACATGCATCTCAAGGGAACACCAATGGCATATTTTATTTTATACATAGCTTAGTCTTCTATGTGTTCAATTTCATAAATCTACATAGAAACAATTCTAATACATTCACTTAAAGTTTAATATTGGAATTTTTCTAAATTAGATCAACTACCCATGTTCACGTGCTCGCACGTATCTCAATATGCTACTACACTAGTGAACTGACAATGAAATCAAGTAACTGATGTGATGCAATAACTATGTTACACACTTACAAACCCTATGCAACCACTACTGGAAAATAATATCACCTCAACCTCCACACTAAAGGCTAAACCATGTACCCGACAATTTATGTCACATCACAGGTCGATGAACCAAAATTAGGGATAATTTCACTATTAGTTATATTTGGGTCATTACAGTGCTTGATCTTTACATGCAAGAAACATAACTTTAAAATAAGAATTGGAGCCTAACAACTGCTAGAAACTGTGGTTGATGATAGCAAGTTGGAGGAGAATTCATCTACTAAAGTAGGAGGTTCAAGTTATAGGAACAACCACATACACTAGGTAACAAATCTTATCTTCTTTAATTTAAATTTCAAGCAATTGAATGGGTAGTCAAATGGTCTTTGTTCAAAACTGATTTGAGAAAGTTTTAAGGTTATTTTGATCAAAACTAAAGTACAGATTGAGTCTAAAGTATTGGGTTTCAAAATTTGAAGTTTGCTTAAAATTGGATTTTCAATCATACGAACGTGATTTCCCAAAATATAGTTATATAAATATTTTTTATTTGAAAAACCAATAGCATTTTTGAAATATTCAATTCATGTTGATAATCTAGCTATTAAGAAGTTTGCAATTTAGTTTTTGAATTCAAAAGGTTATGAATTTTCGAAGTTCATGAAGTTGTAAAATAAAATAGGAAATTATGCATGTTGTTATTATGAACCGGTCACTATAATTTGGTCATAACTTCCTCATTTCAAATTTAAGTAAACTCATTTTGGTATCATTTGAGAGCTAATTCATTGGAGAAAAAGTCTCTCCTACTGAAGTATTTTTAAATTCGAATATTTTCATGCCTAAAAATCCTCTGCAACATTGGTGATGAATCTAAAATTTTTGGGTTTACAATATTGCTAATGTCTTACTGTTTTGAGCATAACTTCCTCATTTATTATTGGATTGAGCTCATAATTTAGTATGACGTTCTAGGATGTGTTTTTAGGCTTTAATAGAAAAATCATAATTTTCGAAGCAATGGTTTAGGAGAAATGAATTTTTCAAAATTGTTTATCAAAATATAAAAGTTTTTGACTCATTATAGTAAAATAATCATCTCCCTCGTTTCCTATCGAAATTGTGTAAACCTTATAGTTCTGGAAAGCTAAGACATAGCTTTGAAAACTTCTCTTTTGACTATAGTACTTAAGTTTAACGTTTTGGTTATTGAATATAACTTACAAATTATTGCACAAAAATTATTTTTATTTAATAAAGTAGATTTCAACACAAACAAAGCATTAAGAGGGCTGATTTTGAAGAGTTGGAGTTTAAAATGACTTATTCGACCTAAAACAACTTCAATAAATTTGTTAGGACACCTCAGAAGCATAGAGGGAACTTAAAGGGTGTAGAACGCAAGCTTGGAGTGGTCAAAAGCTGGTATAGGCTAGGAATTGTGTTCATTTGAGGTGAATAAATCTTTTAAGGAAATTATCTACAATTCACTTGCGTTATTTAAGTTGATATAGAGTCACTTAGTTTGTTTTTTTCGCCTTCTTTTATTCCAAATGCCATTATTTGTGTTTGTGTCTCCTATTTAAGTTTATTGGATTCATTTAATCATATTATGACTTGATATATGGAATTCCTTGTCTTGATCTTCTTCTATGTCAGATTCCCTTATTGTTGTTGATTCTTATTTGCTGAATTTACTTACCAAAAAATAGGCTATGACATGTTCATTCCTTATTGGTGTTTGAATGCCTCTATGTCAATATGTTTTTTATGAAGTACTTGTGTTTGTGTAATCTACAAATCTGACACAGTGTGTAACGATACGTTACATTAAGCTGGAGATTAGTGTTAATCCAAGTCCTAATTAACCCGAGTTAGGCTCATGGTTAAGTTTGACGTACCTCGATTAGCGTGTGTATGGGTTTGTATGATGATTTATGCTTGTTTGGATTGTTAATGAGTTTTATAGATTGTAATATAAAATGGAGTTTATATACAAGCCTATAATTAGAAAATAAGTAATTAAATAATAAATAGCAGGTACACCAAGTGCGACGAGGGGGTCCTGAAATGAATGTGCACACTTGAGAACACTCGTTGGCATGTACGAGAAATTTATTGGCAAGAAAATACATGAAATATGTATATTTATATATATTTAATATATAAATATATAATAAAATTATAAGTTTGGTTTGAATTATATGGATCGTTTGATCAGCCTCGAGATGAGCGTAAGTGTTTAATAATGTTAAAATGTCTCTTCAGGGAGTGTCATTTTAAAATATTAACCATTTGATTGGCCTCAAGATAGGGAAATATGTATCTCTAGAAAAATCCATATAAATAAATCAAAAACCTTCATTCTTATCCTCACTATTTCATTGTTGGTGTATGTGTCATATGTCAATTCTGTAAACATTGTTTAACTATTATAAGTAGATATATTTTTTTTTATAATAGATCCATGGATAATTAATGTGTTATTCTAAACGTCCCTAGTAAGTTATTATTGTAAGAAAAATAATAAATTAAAAATAATATGCATCTTGATTGATAGTTATATGATGATTATGCGTATATGGATACAGATCAAGATCATGGGTATCTGTTGGGAATAGATGCTGGACCATCCCGCTATGAGAACACTGCATGGTCAATGTCATAAGTGATTCTCATGAGGTTATATCATTTAGTTCTTTGACTCGAGATCATCAGAGACTCCAACATTAGGAGCATAATCATTTGATACAACCAAACGTTATCTTTAACCGGATGATTATAAAATTGCGATTGGTCATTGTTCGACTAATGTACGGATGTTGTGTGATCAAGATGAAATTTGTCCCTCTCTTTTAGAGAGATATATGTATTGGGCACCTCGATATGTTAAACTTATTAATGGACATGTCTAAGGAATTGATTGGATTAATGTCACTTGACAATTTCAGTCTACTCGGAGATCGAGACTAGTAGATTGAACTATGAAGGTGACATTCCATGTCTTATGTTCAATCAAAAGATATCGCGTAACAAAGGGATATGATATACACTGTCTACGAAGTTGTATCGATCTATTGATCTTCATGCTACTTGGGTAGTCATAATGTCTTGTTAGAGACCGCTTATGACTTATGTACCAAAATGGATTTGATTCACTGCCAATGTTGTATGCTATTAGGTCGCACACAAAGAATGGATTTGCGCTATTTAATATTGTATGGGTTAATGAGTTTTATTTGATAAAATTCATTTTGAATATTCTCATTAAATGTCCTAGTTTGAAGATTCTCGTACATTTCTAGTGTGACTAGAAATCTTATCTCTTGGGAAATCCTATTTGGAATAGGACTCTAATTGGTATTATAGTATGAATTTAATTATTATTTGCGTTTTTGATAAATAAAAACTCTTGTTGGATTAATAATTATAGATTATCTATGACTCTATCATTTTTAGAGTTGGACTTTATCTAGGACTCTATTTGGAGTGTGAGTAGGAGATGGAGTTCTTTTACAACTCGACTTGGTGTACTATAGAAAAGACATTAGGGTCACAGTTGAGAAGTGATTTTTCTTGAGAGAGAATTCTCGAGATAGATTCTTTCTAGAGAATTTTTGTGAGAATTTTTGTCCTAGGATTTCTGATAGAGGGCGTTCGTCTCTCGCGGCGTCTTAAAAGAATCGATCAACACAAAACAAGGCAGACATGGAGCTATTCTTACTAAGATATATTTTTTATTGGCATATCAATTTAATCGAATCAATAGGATCTTAGTTTGAGGATGTTCAAAAAGGTTTCGAAAACTTTCGTTGCGCATGATCCCCGAAACCCAACAATGGTATCAGAGCCAGTAGGCATGATTTAATTAAATTGTAATGTGCCCTTACTTTTTGATATACATGATATATAAGTCAATCATGATATTTTTATATGTGGTTGCATCATTGCATTTAATAGAATTAATCTATATGTAAAAGCGTGAAAGTATCGGCATGGTGTTGTTGATGTAGTCGCACCGTCACGCACATACATGTACAAAATGGGTGCGCATCAAATTTGGCGGATAAGATCTCACTATTTGTGTACATAGATATGTATAATTTAATATGTTGGTGGTTGTATGGGATGAAAGCCATGATATTGATACAAAGGAGGACTTGTGTTCATGGTAGGATTCGATCGATCCCTAGTCATCCAACCTTTGGAATGCCTTAACCATCCTAGCAAGCAAATAAACTTGTAAAAAGATTACAAAATAAAATTAAAAGCATGTCTATTTGTAATATGATTACAAAAATAGAATAGATAGGTGGCCTTTTGTTGATAGTAGGATTTGATCCTTCATCCATCGACACATTGGAATGACTTAGCCATCTAGGCTATCCATTCCAAGTTGTAATAGAATTACAACATTATTTATATTAATTGGGTTATATATATTAATTGGAAGAAGTTTTTATTTATTCATTACCAATTAATTAGATAGGGTTATTGTTCATTAATTGGATTGAGTTAATTTAATTGGAAGGTGTTTTAATTGAATTATTATCAATTTAAATTAGTGGAACTATTATTAATATTAATTAAAATATTTAATTAAATGGGGTTTTAATTAAATAGAGTCCGATAAAAATTGTATTGAGATATATATATTTAATGAGATTAATAAAAATATAATCTTTCATGCACTTGGAAAATTTTAAGGTATTTAATTTCCTTGATTTGTTTTATGATGCCTTGTTGATATATGAAGATGTTTATTCTTGTTTTATTTTAATGATCTTTATTCTATTCATATTGGGTATATATATGATATTCCATAATTAAATAGATGCTAGAATTAGTCATTGTAAAACACTACAAGGATCATAAAACTTGATAAAAATCCCTTGATTAGAATTTTAAGTTAACGCCACCCATTTTAAACACTTGTCAAGGCTTCGATCACATCAATATAGGTCTTCCTTCGCAGGGTGTATTCTGTTATCTTGGTGAGGCAAGCTGAGTAACAGTTATCTGGATGTTTTAAGTTGGTTTGACTTAATAAAGCTTTCAAAACAGTTTTGGGCTTTAGGCATAGATGAGATGTAACATGTTGTGACATATGATGTCTAGGTCTCATAAAGAACCTAAGAGTTGCATATGATGCAATAGGTAATGGTTACCTACCTAAATGACTTGATTTTGAGTGTCATGCCTTAGTTGTCTCAAAAATAAGTGTAATATGGATCTTAACCACTGAATTAAAATTTATGAGGGTTATTGATTTTGTGGGAATTTAATTACTCATTAATAAATCATTCTGCATAATCTTCTAAGTGTAGATGTTAAACTCCTAATAACACTAATTCATAGCAACTGCCATCAATCCTTGAGAAGGATAAAATAATTTCTAAGACTAATTTCCTTGTTTTGATTTGAAAATTTGATAAATGTTATTAACCATATAAACAAGGATGTATGTCTTAGATTAATGGTTCCTTTTAAACTATCATCTATTACTACAAGGATTATATATCATGTTAGCAAATATAAAACTGGACTTTAGAAAAGATTTGGGCCGTGAAAACTGATGAGATAACAGTGACACTGAAGGAAAAGTTCCAACACTAAACTACATGGAAAGGGCGTAAAATTGCAATATTCCTAGATTTTTGTAAAATGGTTGAGAACCTATTAATATGTCTTTATGTTTGGAACATGAAAGAACTATATTAATTATCATAGAACGCTTGAATCTTCACGTGCCATAAGTTGGTAGTAGATTTGATATATAATTCATCAAAATAGTTTTAAACTACATAATTTGAAAGATATGGAGAACATTGATTACAGTTGCATATGATGTTTTAAATTGTAAGACATAATAATAAAAAGGTGCCTTAGATATATATTTGATGGTTCGTAACATAAAAGAGTTTAATAAAGAAAGATAAAGGGAAAGTAAAAGCTACAAAAGGTGTTTATGTTGGACACATAAACCTTAGTTGTGAGCTAGACTTCACCGAGTTAAAAATAAAGCCTTAAAGAACGGGTTTTTCTTATAGAATGAAATTGTTCATTTTATAATGAATTACAAATCCTATCTGGAAGACATAATTTTGAATTGTTACTACCATTTCGAAATGAGTATAAGAAAATCACTTGGCAAACTAATAACATAATTTGATGAGATCAAGGTGGATAATATTTGTTCCAAGAGTTTAAATGACCATCTTTGAAATTGTGGGATGATCTTGCAATTAACTCCAATAGGAACGTCATTTAAGAAATAATGTTTTAAGAGGAGAAACCGAACTATATATGATATAATTTTATTTATGATGTGTCACATAGACTTTCCTATGATATTTTATTGAGGCTATACATTAGAAATCAAGGCACTCGCACTAAACCATATTTTTGTTAAAGTGGTTGATAAACCTCTATATATGATATGGAATAAAAAGGACATAGTTTGTCTTTTCTTGAGATTTGAGGTGGCAAAACTTGCGTAAGACGTTAAGTCACATCAAGTAAAATGCCTAAATCTTTTGTGTCTAATTGTGGTTGAACACTATGATACTATTTTAGACAATTGAGAACAAATTGTTTGTTGCTAAAATTGATGTCTTTCTAAGTAAAGAGTTTATTTTAAAGACACTATTGGGAGTAAAATAAATCTTTAAATGTTCAAGTGTTACAAATGAGAACCGAACCACTTTAGGAAAATCAACAAAATTTTAAACTAGTTGAGTATACACAAGTAACATACATCTCTTGAAAATCTAGAATAATAAGAAATTGGCCAAAGAAGTTTGGAATTTCTTATCATTGATAATTGTGATGTACTTTCGAAACTGGATCAGAACGAATCACTACTTATCAGGAGACATGTCTCATCTAAATTAGATGAAAAGACTAAGTGTTATGAACTCTGTTTCTTAATTCATGTACATTATACAAGTTTGGAACTTGAATTATTTACCAGAATATGGTATGACAATTAGATGTAAATGAGTTAAAGTGACATGAAAAGGAAAAGATGCACACTTAAAAGCACAACTTATCCAAAATTCTAATCTAAATAAAGTGTTGATTATGATCAGATTTTTCACCGGTAACTAAGCTCGAGTTCTAGAATTCTATTGTCATTACTTCATAGTTTGACTATAAGATATGATAAGTGGATGTCAAGATAGCATTGCTCTATGCTCCTTAAAAATGTGTATGACATAACTTAAGGGTTTTTTATTATCTTGAGAATTTAAGAAAGATGTGCAAGCTAAAAGGATCCATTTATGGATCATAGTAAGCTTATCAGAGTTGAGAACTTTGTTTTGATAAAATAATTAATGAATTACATTCATTGAATCGAAGATAAACCTTGTGTATACATAAAGGTTAGTGGGAGCGCAATTATCTTTCTGAATTTGTGTGTTGATGATATATTATTCATTGGAAACAATGTCCTAACCTTAGAGAATGTCAAGTCTTGAACGAGTAAAGTTTCTTAATGAGATTCATAGACAATTAGGCTTACATCATTGTGACATAGATTTCTAAAAATAGATTTAAGAGGCTAATTGCTTTAAATAAGAGTGCTTATGAAGACAAATAACTGAAAAGGTTTTAGTATACGAAATTCTTAAATGAATTTGTACTTATGTCTTAAAACATTAGTCTCTGCAAGATTTAAAGTCTTAAGACAAATAATGAGCGAGACAATGTGATTATGATTTCCTATGCATTAGCTATGATAATCATCACATATGTTATACTTTGCATTCAACATGATATGTTGTATGCTTTGGGCAAAACATAAATCTCATAGATTCCATTGAAGGTCACTGGATATATATTGATAACATTTTTAAGTACATCATAAGCACTTGAGAGATGTTATTAGATTTGCAAAGGCTTGAAAGATATGAGTCTTATAAATGGTTACGAGATGCGAACTTTCAAACTAATATAAAAGATTAATGGTCGCAATATGGATATGTGTTAACTTCATAGGAATGAGTTGGAAACATTCTAAACTCACTCAAACAAGTTCTATAATATAAATTGAGTTTTAAGTAACATTTCATGCAGCCAAAGAAAATGGTAACGTTCATGATTGAATAAGGTGTGGTTCTAAGTGTTGGAAATTATGTTGGCTTTTATTGTAAAATTAATAGACAAATTTAGGTTATGGAACCTAAATCACACTATAGATCTAAACAATCACTCATGCATTTTTGTTTTATAAAAGAGAGAATGTAAAGATTTGTAGAACATCAATATCAAGCAATGTAGCAGATACATAAATAAAACTTCTTCCACTAAGAATGTACTAAGGTTACAAAGTATTGGATACTTGTAGGATTAAACCTGGTGCAAGTGGGAGATGTTGGGGCATGTGCCCTAGGCCAATTCTGTAAATATTGTTTAACTATTATAAATAGATGCATGTTTCTTTTATAATAGTATCCATGGATAATTAATGTATTATTCTAAACGTCCCTAGTAAGTTATTATTGTAGGAACAATAATAAATTAAGACTAGTATGCATCTTGATTGATAGTTATATGATGATTATACGTATATGGATATAGATCAAGATCATGGGTATTTGTTGGGAATAGATGCTGGACCGAGCCGTTATGAGAACACTACATGGTCATTATCATAAGTGATTCTCATGAGGTTATATCATTTAGTTCTTTGACTAGAGATCATCAGAGACTTCAACATTAGGAGCATAATGATTTGATACAATCAAATGTTATCTTTAACCGGATGATTATAAAGATTGCTATTGGTAATTGTTCGACTAAGGTGTGAATGTTGTGTGACAAAGATGGGATTTGTTCCTCTCTTTTAGAGAGATTGTTAGGTTTTGGGGTTCATGCGCAGGCGGAGATTACAAAACAATTTCGACAAAAACCCCAACAGGATCCGAATCTAATTCCATTAAAACATTTAAACCATGAAAAACTTAATCATACATTAGTCGCAATATACCTTTCTGAAGGTTGATCGATCTCTAAGGCGCTGCCGATGACAAACGCCCTCTACCAGTAGTCCACACACGAACGGCGGCCGAGATTCGAAGTGCTAGCTTCGAGAGAATACCAAATCTTTTTGTTTCTCTCCAAAACGATCCAGAGCATACCAAAAACCCTAAGTCATTTCCTAAACGAAAATAGAGTTTCGGCCTTTTAATCTTTTTGTGCGTGTATTCTAACTTAAAGCGTCTATTTATACAACCCTTGTATATAGACGGTTAAGTAAATTACACATATACCCCTACTTAAAGAAGTATAAGTGTAATAAACCACAAGGACGTTTCTATCATGAATCTTATAATATAAAATTCATTTTTCTGAACCATCTTAAAATCTCGCAAAACCATTCTTAGCGTGCGACCCAATAGGCTCATACAACGTTGGCAGTGTACAAAAACACATTTTGGTATACAAGTCATAAGCGGCCTCTAACAAGACATTATGACTACCCAAGTTGTACGAATATCAAATCGATACAACCCAATCAATAGTGTATATAACATCCTTTTGTCACACGATATCCTTTTGATCAAACATAAGGCATGAAATTGTCATCCAACATGTTTAATCGTACTAGTCTCGATCTCTAGGTAGACTAAAAACATCCAAGTGACATTGATCAATATCAATTCATTTAAACTAGGCCTTTTAACAGTCTAACACATCGAGGGATCCACTAGATATCTCTCTTCATATGAGAGGGACAAATCCTATTTTGATTACACAACTTCATCACAATGCTCACACAGTAACCAATCACAACCTTTATAATCGTTCGGTTGAAGACAACGTTTGATAGTGTCAAATCACTATGTTCCTAATGTTGAAGTCTCTTATAATCTCAAGTCAGAGGACTGAAAAATATACCTATCATGAGAAACAACTATGACTTAATCCATGTGATGTTCTCATAGCGGGTCGGTCCAGTACTTTGTTCCCTAACAAGTACTCGTGATCTTGATTCGTATCCCTATGCGTATAATCATCATATGATCATCGATCAAGACTCACACTAGTCTTAACTCATTATAGTTCCTAGTATAATGATCGACTAGGGACCTTTAGGATATTTCTGTAAATACCCATGGATCTTATTATAATGTAAACATGCAAATTAATTATAATAAACAACAAATGAAATCCTCTATTTTATTAACTAAAAGTATTCCTAAAGACATTTATGGATTGACCTAGGGCACATGCCCCAACATCTCCCACTTGCACTATGGTCAATCATACATGCATCTAATGTTGAATGATCTAACATGACCATCATGTTTTGCTTGTGGAAGAGCTTTTGTCAATGGATCCACAACGTTGTCTTCAGTAGGTACTCTGCAAATCTTTACGTCTCCCCTCTCAATAATTTCTCTAATGAGATGAAAACGCCCGAGTATATATTTGGATCTGTGGTGTGATCTAGGTTCCTTGGCCCGTGCTATTGCCCCGTTATTGTCACAATACAAACGAACAGGGTTAGCAATACTTGGAACCACACCTAGTTCAGAAATGAACTTTTTGATCGAAACTGCCTCCTTTGTTGCATCGGACGCCGTAATATACTCAAACTTCTTTGTAGAATCGCACGATCTCTTGCCTCGAACTTTTCCAGCTTACCGCACCCCCATTCAAAGTAAACACATATCCAAATTGCGATCTAAAATCATCTATATCAATTTGAAAACTTGCATCTGTGTAACCATTTACAACTAGATCATTTTCAAAACCTCCATAGACCAAGAACATTTCCTTAGTCCTTCTTAAGTATTTAAGAATGTTCTTTACTATTATCCAGTGACTCTCACCAGGATATAACTGATATCTGCTTGTAGTGCTCAAAGCGTATGATACATCAGGTCGAGTGCATAGCATGGCATACATGATAGATCTAATAGCTGATGCATATGGAATCTTATTCATACGATCTCGCTCATCATTTGTCCTAGGACATTGATTCTTGCTGAGACTTATGCCATGAGACATTGGCAACAATCCTCTTTTAGAGTCTTGCAAACTGAACCTATTCAGCACCTTGTCTATATAAGCACTCTGACTTAGACCGATTAGCCTCTTAGATCTATCCCTATAGATCCTTATCCCTAGGATATAGGCTGCATCTCCTAAGTTTTTCATTGAGAAACACTTCCCTAACCAAGACTTGACACTCTGCAATGTTGGGATGTCATTTCCAATGAGTAATATTTCATCAACATACAGTACCAGAAAAACTACACTCCCACTGACCTTCTTGTATACACAAGGCTCATCTTCGTTCTCAATAAAACAAAAATCCTTAATTGTTTCATCAAAATGAAGATTCCAACTCCGAGAAGCTTGCTTTAATCCATAAATGGATCTTTGAAGCTTGCATACCTTCCTAGAATTCTCAGGATGTATAAAACCTTCAGGTTATGTCATATACACATCCTCAAGGAAGCTTTCCATTAAGAAATGTTGTTTTTACATCCATTTGCCATATTTCATAGTCATAATATGCAAAGAATGGCAATTAAAATTCTTATGGATTTAAGCATGGCTCTTGGTGAAAAATTTCATCATAATCAACACCTTGAGTCTGCTGAAACCTTTTGCTACAAGTCTTGCTTTAAAAGTATGCATATTGCCATCCATGTCAGTTTTCTTCTTGAAAACTCATTTACATCCAATGGTCTTACCACCTTCAGTAAATCAACCAAGTTCCAAACTTGGTTATCATACATGGATTGCATCTCGTAATTCATGGCACTTAGCCATTTATCCGAGTCCGGTCCAGACATAGCCTCCTGATAAGTGGTGAGCTCATTTTGATCCATAAGCGACACATCACGACTATCAGTAATGAAAAATCCGAATCTCTCTGGCTCATGTCTTACACTACCAGATTTACGTGGGCCTTGTGTCACTTGCGGAGGTTCAACTGGTTCAGAACGTTATTGAACTTCCAGTAGAGGTTCAGTGTTTATCTGTGATTCTTGAACTTCTTCAAGATTTATTTCTCTCCCACTAGTGTCTTTGAAATAAATTGTTTTTCCATAAAGGCACCATACCGAGCAACAAACACTTTGTTCTCGGCGAGATTATAAAAGTAATATCCTTTTGTTTCCTTAGGATACCCCACAAATAAACACTTATCAGATTTAGGTGCTAGTTTTTTTGAGACTTGTCGCTTTACGTAAGCCTCCCAACCCCAAATCTTAAGAAAAGACAAACTAGGTCTCTTCCCGTACCATATCTCATATGGTGTTTTATCAACCGCTTTAGAAGGAACTCGATTTAGAGTAAAAGCTGCAGTTTGTAATGCATAACTCCAAAAGGATAACGGAAGATCTGCATGACTCATCATAGATTGAACTATATCTAATAAGGTTCGATTTCTCCTTTCATAAACTCCATTCCATTGTGGAGTTGCTTGTGAAGTCAATTGGGAGACAATCCCACAATTTCTAAGATGATCATCAAATTCTTGGCTTAAATATTCACTACCTCGATCTGATCGAAGTGTTTTGATAGTTTTACCAAGTTGATTTTGCACTTCATTTTGAAACGCTCGAAACATCTCAAATGATTCAGCTTTATGGTTCATAAGATATACATAACCATATCTGTTGAAATCATCAATAAATGTGATGAAGTACTAATAACCTCCTCTAGCCATTGTGTTTATAGGACTACATACATCAATATGTATTAGACCCAATAAATCACTTGCCCTTTCACTTTGTCTAGTAAAGGGACTTTTAGTCATCTTGCCTAGTAAACAAGATACACATGTTTCATATGTTTCTAAATCAAATGAATCTAGAAGCCCATCTTTATGGAGCTTCGTTATGCATTTCTCGTTTATGTGTCCGAGACGACAATGCCACAGATAGGTTTGATTACATAAATGACAATTTTCTTCCTTTTTCTTTTGGGTGTTTTGAAGCAGGAACGGTCTTGACTTGTTCCATAGGCTTTGCGACAGGTGCAGCAACAGCCTTGGCATCTCTAGCCTTGCCTTTGCCTTTCTTCTTCATTCCCTTTCCCTTTTAGACCATCAACATATTACTAGAGGATTTCTTGATATTTTGTTCAGCAGTTTTGAGAATCAAATGCAACTCTGAAATTGATTTCTCCATATTATTCATATTGTAGTTCATCACAAATTGTGAGTAACTCTCTGGTAATGAATTCAGGATCAAATATGTAGCCAACTCTTGGCTTATGGGAAATCCGAGTCTATCAAGCTGGTCAACATAGCCCTTCATCTTCAGAACATGAGGACTAACTGACGCACCCTTAGTCATCTTGCAAGAATGTAGGTTTTTGACTGTCTCGAACTTTTCTTGCCTAGCTTGCTGTTGGAACATTTCCTTCAAGCGTTATAGCCATATCGTAGGCTTCCATTAGTTCCATGTCCTTTCGAAGTTCGGGAACCATAGTTGCCAAAGCATAATACATGCAACATCGGTAGAATCGTTGACATACTTATTATGCGCATCCTTCACAAACTTTCGTAGCATTGGGTGGTGGGTCCTCAGGGATTAGAGCATCCAGGACATACAACTTGCGTTCATGCTTAAGAACAATTCTCAAGTCTCTGAAGCGGTCAAGAAAGTTAGTCCCAGATAGCTTATCCTTCTCAAGGATGGATCGTAGTGATAGGAGATTATTGTTACTTGAAGAGGCCATTGATCTACAATAAAGATTATGCAAAGTTTATTTTAGTATGGAGGAATAGACTCCCACTAAATCAACAACCCTCCTAAAACGTACTGTTTATTTAGGGGACTAAAATCCATATTTCACCTAATTACGTGATACTATGGCATGAAACACAGAACTAGATTATTTAGGTAGGTAACAGTTACCAATTATATCTTATGTAATTTTTAGATCCTTTTATGAGATATGGGACATCTTATGTCTTAGCATGTTTTTTATCTCATCATTTGCCTAAAGCTCAAAACTATTTTGATGGCTTTATTAAGTCGGACCATTTTAAACATTAAGGTAACTCTTACCCAACTTGTCTCACCAAGATAACACAATACACCCAACTATGGCTGAAACTATATTAGTGTGATCGAGGCCTTGACAAGTGTTTAAAATGGATGGCACGAGACTTAAAATTTAATATAGGGATTTTATTCAGTTTTAGTGATTTTATGTAAACAATGAAATATCATATATTTTATTGATTTGTTCAATCACTAAACAATTTGGAATTTTTATTTTTATTTTTATTTTTAAAAGACGAATCTCAATTCCGAAAATTAAAATTCGCTATAGAAAATCATAATTTCCGCTGATTTTATTATCATAAATTAACCCCTCAATTTATCCGAAATTAAGTCAATTAAAACATTTTAATTAACCCGGGCCCACATCTAACTAATCATCTTATCCTAATCCAATTAGGATTTAAGATATTTGAATCCTAGTATATCACCAATAACAAGATTCTTGATATTTATCTCCTATCCAATAGGGATAACGAAACCGATTTTGCTTATATCTCCTAATCTAATTTGTTATCTATCTTTATCAAATAGAAACTTCATAACAAAATAGATATAACAAGATAAATAATTAATTTTGAAAATTATTTATTTATTTTGGATTTAAGATATTGGATTCCTAGTATATCACTAATAACCAGATTCTTGATATTTATCTCTTATTCTAATTTGTTATCTATTTTTATCAAATAGAAACTTCATAACAAAATAGATATAACAAGATAAATAAATAATTTCGAAAATTAATTATTTATTTTGGATTTAAGATATTTGAATCCTAGTATATCACCAATAACAAGATTCTTGATATTTATCTCCTATTCTAATTTGTTATCTATCTTTATCAAATAGAAACTTTATAACAAAATAGATATAACAAGATAAATAAATAATTTTGAAAATTACTTATTTATAAATAAATAATTTCGAAAATTAATTATTCGCAATTTCGGTCTTCATCCAAATAATCACAAACATGTAATTGAATCATGAACTACTATCCCAATCGAACCTAATGGTGTCATGGATCATAGAACACGAAACTCAATTCATTAAAATTATTCGAATTAACCTAACATGGTTACTAGCATGTACGAAACTAATTTCAATTAAATCACGAATATATGTATCATATACACAAAACATGATAATAAATCTCACATAAAACTTATGTATGTCACATATACATCAACTATTAACATGCTTTCAATCATATATCATGTATATATCAGAAGAAAACATGTAATGAATTTAATGGAATCGAACTCGATGGCTCTGATACCATTGTTGGGTTTTGGGGTTCATGCGCAGCGGAGATTACAAAACAATTTTGACAAAAACCCCAACAGGATCCGAATCTAATTCCATCAAAACGTTTAAACCATGAAAATCTTAATTATACCTTAGTCGCAATATACCTTTCTGAAGGTTGATCGATCTCTATGGCGCTGCCAACGACGAACGCCCTCTTCCAGTAGTCCACACACGAACGGCAGCCGAGATTCGAAGTGCTAGCTTCGAGAGAATACTAAATCTTTTTGTTTCTCTCCAAAACGATCCAGAGCATAACAAAAACCCTAAGTCGCTTCTTAAACGAAAATAGAGTTTCGGCCTTTTAATCTTTTTGTGCGTGTATTCTAACTTCAAGCATCTATTTATACAACCCTTGTATATAGACGGTTAAGTAAATTACACATATACCCCTACTTAAAGAAGTATAAGTGTAATAAACCACAAGGACGTTTCTATCATGAATATTATCATATAAAACTCATTTTTCTGAGCCATCTTAAAATCTCGCAAAACCATTCTTATCGTGCGACCCAATAGGCTCATACAACGTTGGCAGTGTACAAAAACATATTTTGGTATACAAGTCATAAGCGGCCTCTAACAAGACATTATGACTACCCAAGTTGTACGAATATCAAATCGATACAACCCAATCAATAGTGTATATAACATCCTTTTGTCACACGATATCCTTTTGATCAAACATAAGGCATGGAATTGTCATCCAACATGTTTAATCGTACTAGTCTCGATCTCTAGGTAGACTAAAAACATCCAAGTGACATTGATCAATATCAATTCACTTAAACTAGGCCTTTTAACAGTCTAACACATCGAGGGATCCACTAGATATCTCTCTTTATATGAGAGGGACAAATCCTATTTTGATTACACAACTTCATCACATTGCTCACACAGTAACCAATCACAACCTTTATAATCGTTCGGTTGAAGACAACATTTGATAGTGTCAAATCATTATGTTCCTAATGTTGAAGTCTCTTATAATCTCAAGTCAGAGGACTGAAAAATATACCTATCATGAGAAACAACTATGACTTAATCCATGTGATGTTCTCATAGCGGGTCGGTCCAGTACTTTGTTCCCTAACAAGTACTCGTGATCTTGATTCGTATCCCTATACGTATAATCATCATATGATCATTAATCAAGACTCGCACTAGTCTTAACTCATTATAGTTCCCAGTATAATGATCGACTATGGACATTTATGATATTTCTGTAAATACCCATGGATCTTATTATAATGTAAACATGCAAATTAATAATAATAAACAACAAATGAAATCCTCTATTTTATTAACTAAAAGTATTCCTAAAGACATTTATGGATTGACCTACGGCACATGCCCCAATAGAGATATCTATTGGGCCCTGGATATGTTAGACTGATAAATGACCATGTCTAGTGAATTGATTGGATTAATGTCACTTGATAATTTCAGTCTATTCAGAGATCGAGACTACTAGATTAAACTATAAGGGTGACATCCATGTCTTATGTTCAATCAAAAGATATCGCGTGACAAAAGGATATGATATACACAGCCTAATAGGTTGTATTAATTTATTGATCTTCATGCTACTTGGGTAGTCGTAATGTCTTGATAGAGATCGCTTATGACTTGTGTACCAAAATGGATTTGATTTGCTACTAACGTTGTATGCACATATTGGGTCGCACACAAAGAACGGATTTGCGCAATTTAATATTGTCTGGGTTAATAAATTTTATTTTATAAAACTCATTTTGAAGATTCTCAATAAATGTCCAAGTTTGACTGGGACTCAAGATTATCCTTGATTTCTAATGTGATTAGAAATCTTATCTCTTAGTAAATCCTATTTGGAATATGACTCTAATTGGAATTATGGTATGATTTTAGTTTTATATAAATTAAAACTCCTGTTGGATTAGTAATTTTAGATTATCTATGACTCCATCCTTTTTATAGTTGGACTTTATCTAAGACTCTATTTGGAGAGTGACTACGAGATGGAGTTCTTTTACAACTTGACATAGTGTACTATAAATAAGACATTAAGGTCACAGTTGTGAAGTTGATTTTTCTTGAAGTAGAGAGAGATCTTTCCTAAAGAATATTTGGTAATAGAACAACTATTGTTACCATGTTCACTATCGAGGCAGTGCAAGGTGGATCGCACTTTGGGTAGCAGAGGAGCGCCCTCCTTTCATCAATTGCGATGAACCCAGTTGGTGGGGCCCGCCCAACCAAGTGAGGAAGCATGCTTCAACTCCATAAATAGCGAATAAACTGAGTTTTGGTTAAGGTTTCTTAAGACTTAGGGACTGAACTAGGGGTTTCAAATATAGGATATTGGACTCAAACTGATTGCAAATGGTTTATGGTAGGTGTTATATCCCCAGGGAAAGCTTCAACACTTAGAAAGTTAGGAATTTGGAATGAAAACTTAGACCGAGGTAAGTACGGATTCGCTTATTTATCGATGTTTCCTGGCTATCTTAGTATATGTAGTTCATGTAGTTTATGGACTTGAACATGAGACTATTTACAATGTGATGGTTTTAATAAATGAAAAATAGTGTTTGATGTGATTCACGAGAGTAACTCTTAGTTTTGAGAATGGGTTTATAGGAGATGGGTTACCTTCTCGGTCTATGTATAACTCTTGCTCAATTTGATAAGTTACATGGATCACATACTCATTTTTTGGTTTTAAATAGAACCATTGGGCATTAATGGATTGGCTAGACAACACATCGGGTAATGTGTTGGTCTAGCAATCGCATTAATGACATCGGTTGGTAATCGAATCTAATTTTATAAATTAAATGAGAATCACAGTGTAATAGTCGATGATAATTTGATTTTCATCTGTTATTTATTGAATTATATACTTTCCATATTCTTGTTAGTTAACATTGGTACATATTCTTATTGCATAATGTTCTTGAATATTATATGGATTGTTTATGGCTTGGTGAGTCCTTACTTACTGAGCAAGTTGGAGCGCTTACCCCAAATTGATATTTTAGGAAAATCGACAAGCGCTGTGACTATGGGATAGAGAAGATTTAGGAGACTTGATCTTGTCTTTGATGGAATGAATCTCCTTTGCCATATATATTTGTATTAGATTACAATTTTGTAATATCATAAAGGATGGGAGGTTTTGTATAAGTAAGGTTTATTTTGATTTGATTTGGCATTGTATATCGTATTTATTATCAAAATAGTTTTTCATTTTCGCCGCATTTACTATATGTCTTACATCGATATTCGATATATAGTGGTGTTTATCAGGTGTAAGAGGAGAGGCTGCTGGCTCTAGTTAAGTCTAGCAGGATTAACAAGATTTAATTAGGATTTTAGGTTGGGTATCGCCCTAATCGGGTTAAAGGATGCTACATAGTGCCTACTAGGTTTAGGATATTCCGTAAGTTGAGGCCTCCTATTATATGGAATGCGTGGCTCACGGGGCTAGACTCCCTAGGGATGTCAGTATTCCACACAACTAATGTTTATAGAATGGCCCGTGGGGTACGGGACCCTGGGATGTCGGCTAACCTACATTTGCATGACTTATCAATTTTTTATCCTTTGTAGTAGCATTATAACTGCTTGCATACCTCTTTCAGATTTTCTTTCCTCATAGTTATTCTATTCTTTTAATTTTTGTTCTTTGTATATTTTGGAAATGTAGATAAGTGGCTTCAGGAATTACTTTTATTTATTGTACTCACTGTCTAGTTTGTGACAATGGGTGCAGATACTTCAAGTAGCAAACCATGGAAGGAAAAAATTGACGACCACCTATGAACCCTTAGTGAGTGGTTTTTTGCTACTTTTGTAGGCGATCATTTTATGTATTTGTTATTTAAGTCTTTACATATTTTTTGGGTTGTACATTGGGTTGAGAGACTTAACTCTATGACTGATGCATTTATTACTCGGTTCGAGTACGTATGATCATCTATTTACTTGGTTTCCACAGTATGTGTTTTTATAATGCTTCTACAAATTTAATTATGTTTTTAGCTAATAATATTAAAATTATAAATTTTTTTAATAAACTCTAAAAATCACAACTAACAAGTAATGAATAATACTTATCTTGAACACGTATAACTGAGTGAATGAGACTAAAGGTTGACTAATAGGTTATTAAATCTTATATCGCTTGGATTAAAGCTTAATTACAAGATTAGGTTAGGCGGTACCCTAGATTAGGAAATGGGTCGTCACGGTCTCTATAAGTTTGACTTCGTACTTACCTCACTACAAAACCATAGTAGTCGATGAATTCAAGTCGATAAATTAGAGACTATTACTAGTGCCTTCAACGTGCCATCACTCAACCTCACCTAGCATTTTGTATACTGCTTAGGGGTACTCAAGGAAAGTCCTTGAGTAACCCATGGGATAGGCCAAGGCAGAAGGCAGGCCTTTTCTAAGTTTAGCATAGTTGTGTGTTGTTTTACACTATATACAGAGCAGGGAGCTCCATGTCATGGCAAGGCTGCCTTTCCATGGTAGGAACTACCTTTGGCCATACTTGATGATGAACAACAACGACAACTTTTGTTCATCGTTTCATTTTTTATCAAACAATCACTACCCCTACCGATCCATCTCTTATTTTTTCATCCATTTCAACAACCCAAATCATTCCCTTAATCATCAAAGTCTTATTAGCCTAACCCATAGTCACCAATTTCATCAACAAATCAATCAAAACATAGACTCTAACTCACCTTCACAGCGGTTGATTTCTACTTCTCATCTTCACCGCCATGTCCGCCACTAAGAGGGAAAGGGAGTGCTTGTGATTGAGATACGAGAGTACTGAGAAAGATGGGAGAGATAGAGAGCCATGAGAGAACGAGTTGAGAGTGAGAAATCGAGTGAAAAATAGGAAGAAGAGATCAATCGAAGGAAGGAGGTGATGATCGATTTGGTTACGTAGTTTCATTTCATGACTTAGATTAGAAAGGGTGTAGTCAGCTAATTACCTATTTGCACGTGCTACTAAAACCATCGATTAACCATGCCACTTCGTCCATAAGCTATTTTTCTTTTTTCTTTTTTTTTCACGTTTATCTCATAATTTATACTCGATTTAAACCCCAGTATATAGCTTAATTTCACGAAAAATTAGGAAAAACCCCAACGCACTTTGAAACATGTGGACATCACGTCTCGACTTCAAATTGACCACCCTATTTCATGATGAATAGAGTATAATATGTCCAGTAGGCATACGACGCACAAAAATAATATTTAAACTTATAATCTCTAATTCATAATGTGTGGGCCCTACCTCGAATACTTGAATTTCAAATAAAATTCTAAAGTACTTAATTAGTCACCTAATCAAGCTTATAAGACACTCAAATTTCACAGTCCACTTTTTAATTATAACCCTAGGTTCATACCTAACAAGTCACGACTGTACTTCATGTTCTCTTTTTATATGTGGAAGATCAAGAAATACAAATCCTTACTATTTGTTGGGGCTTTAAATCAATTGATGATGTTGTTGATAATGGTGATCGTATTTGTTCCACCAAATTCAATTGTAATCTATGTGATAGAGTCAGGAGTTGGATGAGGTAGCGGTGATGAAGGGATGTTGATTAGGAGGTTAGGGGTAGCAAAGTTGGGCGTCGGAGTGAAAGTATATGTAGCAAAGAAGGGAAAAGTGCTTTCAAAGAGAAGTTGACGTTCATTGATGTTCTTTTGGTTTTTTGCTTTTAAATGAATTTCGCGATCTCCCTATTTTTTTTAAATGGAGATATCTCCTCTACTAAAATAAAAAAAATTTCTTTGTTTCGTGATCTTAGTTGTGTTAGATTGATTCTTATGACTCTTTTTTGACACACCTAATAAGGATGGTTGGATGAGCATATTGATGAAGGAGTACGAATGTCGAGGCGACCTAATGTTAATGTTAAAGTTATTGATGCCACTTAAGTTCCATATCATACTTTGTTGGTGGTATGTCATATTCATTGTCATTTTACTTAAATGTTTCAAAAATTTTGGTGGTTTTTTTGTGACAAAGTAGACTTTAATGATTTATGAAATCCTTAATTTCAATAAACCTGTATTAAGATCTAATTACAAGATTATTGTTTTTTAATCACGACACGTATTGTGGATTAGGAAATAACAAGGTCAATGTTATTTCCGTTGATGAATGCCTAGTATTTGTATTATTTGATATTTTGTCGTGAGGTCAAAGTATGTTGAGGTGTATCCTCATTTTTGTCATAATTGGAGGTTGCAAGTGCATGTCTCATGGGCACAAGTGAAAATAAAAATTATTAATTGCTCAAAAAATCATTAATCAAGTGTTAAGTATCATGTGAAGCTTTTTGCATTGGTTCACATGCAAGTTAAGATTGATTATAGGGTAAAATAAGAAAGAACTTAGTCCAAAACCTTGCCTTAAGTTGTGTGTCGATTGGCGATGGTCAAGGTTTAGATTAGGTCCAAATTGGTGTGAATTCGATTAAGTATGGCCAGAGAATTGATATGTAAAAATTTCGCATGTTGTAAACAAAGGTTTTGGAAGATTTGGTGTGACAAAAAACTAGTGTTGAAATAGGTAGTTTAAGGTAAGTATAAAAAAATAAAAAATAAATGAATATTGATTTCATTCGACTAAGAACGAAAAGAAGTCTCGATCCTAAACCTCTCAACTCATTCCTTAGCTTAGCGATCCCTACGCGCCTGATTTTCATTAGTTTATCTTTGTAAAATAGTTGAGCATTGCGAGAAGCTTGGTTTGTACAAATGTTCCATAGTGGAAACGAGGGAAGATTTGTTAAATTCCAAATTCTTGACATTTTCTCTCAATTGGATTTGAATTCTCACGATTTTTTATTTCTCTCACAAAGTTTTGATGAGAATTGGTATAAATTATTGTGAATTGGTGTATTGGACAGATTCGTGCCAATTTGGAATAAATCATTCCGGCTAAGGTTGGACTTTCAGTAATTTGAGTTGATGTGATTCAGTTGATTATTGTTTTGAAGATGTTTTCATAGTTAAAATTGTTTTATATCGAGATTTTGAATGAATTGATTATTGGTTTTATCAAAATTGACTTTACAGGCCGTGAAACTATTTTAAATATGGTATTGAGTGGTTTCCTAGTGTTTGGTGTGAAGTTTTAAGGATTTAATTGCAAAAATATTGATTTAGAGAAGTTTTATTAGTTCAAAATCAATAAAATTTGCGTAATCAGCATGTTATGTTGAAAAATTCTTAACTTCTCCATTTGTGATATGATTTGAGTGCTCTTTGGAGTTTATGAAAAGCACAAAATGGGTTCTACGAGTTCTTTTTTGGTCGTTATGAAAATTATTGAGGTTTTTAATGTTAAAACATTACCCTAAGTTAGGTAGTTAAAGCTAGTTGAAATTGTTTTAAACTATCATTTTCTGAAACAGTTCTCGAGCATACTTTGATAGTAATTTTTATAGGGTTTCATGATTTGGTTTCACTTAAACCATGACCCAGATTATAATGGGGTATGTAGGGAAGCTATTAGAGGCACTTTCAATATGACTTGACGTTCCAAGAACCTCAAAATTAAGCTTAAAGTTGGTTGGTAGTAAGTAAATCTTACAATAACATTTACTATAAATGTTTTATCTTTGTACATGCGCGTCAGAACCCGTCTCACTGAAGTCTAGACTTAACCTAATTACCTTAATTAGGTATTTGAACTATACAGTTAACTTTAAACCTTAAAATTGCTCTCAATTCAGTCCTTAAAATGCTCCAAATCTAAATCTTAATCGTTAGTTAAACTTCAGTTCTCGACTTGTTCAATTGAAGCAAATTATGAAATCATACGAAATGTTTTTCATATTTTTGTAATAATTTCTGCAACGACTCCCCTTATTATGGACTGCTAATACCAAAAACCTAATAAACAACAAAATATGATAGGCCTAAAAGAATTTACAACTCCCTGAAGTTCAAAATATGATATCAAATTGAACTTATGAATTGAGCTGAAAACTTATAACATTAATTACAACTCTCAACTTCAAACTGAAGCTAAAACTATTTTTAGTTTCAAGTAATACAAAAACCCAACCATTTATGTCTCAAACCTATTTCAACCTAATTCCTGAACTTTTCAAGTTGTTTCGCAGGTGATTCATTCCCTACACTCACCTTGAAATCTAAATCAAAATAACAAAAACAAGTATTACGTGTAATAAGGAAAAATGCACCTCAACAGAAATCTTCTAGCTTCTTTTTTCCCTTTTACCCCTCCTTAGCCGCAGAACTTGACAAAGCCATTTCGAGAACACCAAACAACAGTGTGCATAAAATAAATAGTGTCAGATAAGTAAACATCTACATTGCTTCTACACTTGGTAAAGGAAATAGCACTAAACAAGATTCAAAGAAAAAAATTAAGCAATATGAATCCCTTATTTCGAGCTTGAAGCTCACTAATAGGTTGGCTGCCCCCAAAAATGAACCTAAAAATGTATTGAGTTCAATGCATGTTTCTCCAACATTGTCCACTTATAGGTTTACTCACATCTCGTCTTTTTCACCTATATTGGATACCTAGCCTTGACTGGATTTACTCGCACCTAGTATTTTTCGCCTCGACGGGATACCTTCTAATGACCCGTTACCTTAAGCAGGTGATTAATGTTAACTCAAATTCTAATTACTCTAAGTTAGACTTCAGGTTAAGCCCAACTTCTCTCCAATAGCGTATGCATGAATTTGCGTGATTGCATTGCAATTGCATAGTGTGTACTGGTATTTATGAAAATTATTCGAATTAATTAGCTTGTAATTGATGGATTCTCGGACACCTAATACCATGTGTGGGTCCAAGGTGATACACGAAGTTTATACAATAGTGCGCATGCCCGAAGAATAAATGAATAGTAAATTTTCAGGTGTTAAATGACACGCGAAAGTCTTGGGTGACACAAGTGAGACGTGGAAGTAGTGTGCACGCCTGAGTGTACATGTTGGCATGTTCGAATAATTTATAGACGTGAAAATATATAGGAATTTATTTTTATATATCAATATATAAGTTTATAGGACGGGTGGTGCCCTAATTTGAGAAGGGTTCATCACAGATGGTATCAGGCTAACTTTAAAAATAATCAACTAATGAGTTTCCATAAAAAACAAATTTTAGTTATGGAAAACAAATGATCCTTGCTCAGAAACCATTAGTTGGGAAGCGTTGTGAAAATAAGTTAGGGATTTTTATATGTACATGTTAGTTTCTATACGTGTGTGTATGTGTGTGTGTATGTATATATACTTGAGATACCAACGTAGTAGTTAATTCATGTTCACTATCAACTTGCAGACACCGCGACTGATTCACACGACTGCGGGGATGCAGGTGCTAGTGTTAGCCAGCCTCCTTTTCCATCTATTGATGACCATCAAAGGCTGTCTGACGAGTTTCAACTTAGGGACAACTCATTTTGCACCACCAACAAAGACACCCACCCCCAACACTACTACTACCCCCGCTTTAGCGGCACTAGAGCTTCCTACTATGACACTAATAGCTCTGATGGTGTAGATTATACTGGTAGTGGTAGTACTAGCTGCAAAGATAGTTGATACATCATTTCCTACTCCCACATCTTCTAGTTCATCAGCCGAAGCTCAGTTGGTGAAGGATTTCATCAGACGAAAACAAGTTTATTTTGATGGATATTGAGATTTTGAGAAGATTGAGAAGTGGATACTGTCTCAAGAGAAGCTTGTTAAGGTTTTCAGGATTAAAGATATACTTCAAGCTGAAATTTCATCGTATACACTACAAAGAGACGTTAATGTTTTGCGACGTTCAACAATAGCTTTTGATGGAGATTTTGAGTCTTGGGATGCATTCAAGAAGAATTCCTATCAGCAGTACTTCCCACCTGTAGTGATGAAGAGGCTAAGGAAGTGGTTCACGAACCAGAGACATGGAACTGATGAGTATGTGATGAGCTATAGAGACAGATATGGATATCTGAGACAATTTGCTAGAGATCTAGTGAGATATGACTCTAAGGATATGTATCACTTTCGAAGATAAACTAAGGCCAGATATACGATTTTATGGGTTAATATCTATTAATTTTAATCATGATCTTTATTTTTGCATGCATAGTCTAAAATGTGTGTTGTCATATGTAGTTTCATTATCTATTTAAAGTAGTAACTAGAATTGTTTGAAATGTAAACACAGTTTAAATATCTTAGGTGAATTTGAGATCTAAATCTAGTTTTCATATGGCTTTCTGAAGATGTTTAATTCAGGAGTTCGAAGCTCTCATAAAGTTTAATATAATTCTATTGCGTGAAGTTAATGTCTTTATGTGAATAAAGGGGTCACCTCAATAGAATTAGAACATGGCTTTTCCACCAGTATAAGATGAACTAATAATGGCTAAAGTCTATTTACTTATAATTAGAGTTTAATAATCTATGATACTTTATAAAGTATGCTCATTACTATATATGGATTGGATTTACATGTTTAAAATGCAAAACGGGTTTATGTTTTATTGTTTTGGATATTTGTTTAGATATTTATTTATTATTGAATTTAATCTATTCTATTGTTTGTGATTTTGGATTGTGTTAGATGATTAAGATAATAAAGTTAGTTAAGTATTATTATTTTATAGTTAGTTATTAGTTAGTTTAATTAATAACAATAATAATAAAAACATTTAAAAATCCTTTTTCCAAGAGAATTTTGATAAATCCCAATGGAGATAATTCACATTTATCACTGCTACAAAATAATTAAAGTATAATATAGAAGGAGAAATTATTGTACACACCCGACACGTGTCAATCTTCTACCTTAAAACTCCAAGAGAAACTACGATCTCAATCCAAAAAATGAATATATGAATCAAATAAATAAAATTTGGAAGATGAGACTAGTATTTTATCTTGTTTTGTAAGATCTTGATGAAAGTTTGCTCTCCTCCACCAAATCCACCAAGCAAGTGTGCTAGAGTTCCCTCTTCAATTTCACTATGTTGTTATTTCAACCAAAATTGGCTTGAAGCCCTAATTGTGGTTTAAATACTTAGTTAATGAAATTAGGGTTTAGATGACAAAACCAAAATCCCACATCTCATCTTGATGCATTTTAGTACTAGGATTATCTTAGAGTCCACATTAAGTCCATCTTTTCTTGTATTTTACATTCACACCTTTATGTGTGTTAACTTACCAAAATTGCCCTTTTTCTTTGTTTAATTTATCCTACATGTCCTTTAGGCTTATTTTTATTCACTTAGGCTTATATTCCAACCTAAGTCATTTAAATAGTATATAGTAAAAAATTTATTCACACCATTACATGCATACCATGTATATCTACCAAATTACCTTAGATAAAGGGATAACTTATCCTAATCGAGATTTAAGGCGTTACAAGGAGAGACTAGTGCGTATCTTAAGAGACTACAAAGAAGTTATAGGATGGACACAAGTTGACATCAAGGGATTAAATCCCCTCCATAAGTACACATGGAATACATTTAGAGGATGATTGCAAGCCCTCGAGACAAACCCAAAGACAGTCGAATCTGCATATGATGGAAGTAGTCAAAAAGGATACTCTGAAGCTACTAGATGCAAGAATGATATATTCTATTTCTGGTAGCAAGTGGGTTAGTCCTTCGCAAGTTGTACCCTAAGATTCTAGAGTAACCATTGTGACCAACACCCAAAGATTTTGTTCCTACTCGTGTTCATAATAGATGACATGTTTGTATTGACTACAAGAAACTTAATGCAGCAATAAGGAAAGATCACTTCCCCCCAAGTCATTCATAGACAAAATGCTTGAGCTTCTACCTAAAAAATCTCATTATTGTTGTTTAGATAGGTATTTAGGGTTTCAACATATTCCTGTTGCACCAGAAGCCCAAGATAAGACAACTTTCTCCTGTCCTTTTGGAACATTTACTCACAAGTGCATGTCATTTAGGCTATGTAATGCACCTGTAATATTCCAATGGTGCGTAATTAGCATATTCTCTGACTTTGTTGAGAATTTCATTGAAGACTTCATGGATGACTTTACTGTTTATGGAGATTCTTTCGACAATTTTATTGACAATTTGACCAAAGTGTTATCCCAAAGCATTGAAAAGAACCTTGTTCTTAATTATGAGGAATTTCATTTTATGGTAGACCAAGGGATCATTTTAGGTAACATTGTTTCATCTAAAGGTTTAGAGGTCGACTCAACAAAGTTTGATGTCATTCATACTTTACCTTACTTTTCCACTGTGAAGGAGATACATCTATTTCTTAGTCACGCATGTTTCTTTTATGTGTGATGCAAGCAGTTATTGTTGGGTTTTGGGGTTCATACGCAGCGGAGATTACAAAACAGTTTTGACAAAAACCCCAACAAGATCTGAATCTAATTCCATTAAAATAGTTTAAACCATGAAAAACTTAATCATACCTCAATCGCAATATACCTTTCTGAAGGTTGATCGATCTCTAAGGCGCTGCCAAAGATGAACGCCCTCTATCAGCAGTCTACACACGAACGGCAGCCAAGATTTGAAGTGCTAGCTTCGAGAGAATACCGAACCATTTTGTTTCTCTCCAAGACAATCCAGAGCATACCAAAAACCCTAAGTCGTTTCTAAAATGAAAATAGAGTTTCGACCTTTTTTCTTTCGTACCTGTGTTCTAACTTAAAGCGTCTATTTATACAACCCTTGTATATAGACGGTTAAGTAAATTACACATATACCCTTACTTAAAGAAGTATAAGAGTAATACACCACGAGGACGTTTCTGTCATGAATTTTATCACATAAAACTCGTTTTTCTGAATCATCTTAAAATCTCGCAAAACCATTCTTAGTGTGTGACCCAATAGGCTCATACAACGTTGGCAGTGTACCAAAACACATTTTGGTATACAAGTCATAAGCAGTCTCTAGCAAGACATTATGACTACCCAAGTTGTACGAATATCAAATCGTTACAACCTAATCAATAGTGTATATAACATCCTTTTGTCACAGGATATCCTTTTGATCAAACAAAAGGCATGGAATTGTCATCCAACATGTCAATCGTACTAGTCTCGATCTCTAGGTAGACTGAAAACATCCAAGTGACATTGATCAATATCAATTCACTTAGACTAGGCCTTTTAACAGTCTAACACATCGAGGGATCCACTTGATATCTCTCTTTATATGAGAGGGACAAATCCTATCTCGATTACACAACTTCATCACATTGCTCACACAGTAACCAATAACAACCTTTATAATTGTCCAGTTAAAGAAAATGTTTGATAGTGTCAAATCACTATGTTCCTTATGTTGAAGTCTCTGATAATCTCAAGTCAGAGGACTGAAAAATATACCTATCATGAGAAACAACTATGACTTAATCCATGTGATGTTCTCATAGCGGGTCGGTCCAATACTTTGTTCCCTAAGTACTCGTGATCTTGATTCGTATCCCTATATGTATAATCATCATATGATCATCAATCAAGACTCACACTAGTCCTAATTCATTATAGTTCTCAGTATAATGATCGACTAGGGACATTTAGGATATTTATGTAAATACCCATGGATCTTATTATAATGTGAACATGCAAATTAATTATAATAAAAAGCAAATGAAATCCTCTATTTTATTAACTAAAAGTATTCATAAAGACAGTTAATGGATTGTCCTAGGGCACATGCCCCATCAGTTATACCCTATGAGTTGTGTTAAGATAAAAAGTGGGGAGAGAATCTAATGTGATTTACTATGTGTAGACGTTGCACAAATGAATTACACTACCGTTGAGAAAGAACTCATTTCTATTGATTTTGCACTTGAAAAGTTCATACCATATCTCTTAGATACCAAAGTCATTGTCTATTTAGACCATGCACCTTTGCGCTACCTAATTTTCAAAAAAGAATCTAAGCCTAGACTCATAAGATGGATACTCTTACTATAAGAATCTAATCTTAGCATTAAAGACAAGAAAGGTGCCGGGAATCTAGTGGTAGACCACTCAATCGCCTAGAGAACGGAGAACCACCTACTGTTTGAAATGATGTGTTTCCGGGTGAATGCATTTATGAATGTCTTATGAATTTCCATGGTATGATGAACTTGTCAACTATTTGGCCGCCAAGTAGTTACCATTGGATTACACATGTGTACAAAGCAAAAGATGGAGTACGATTTTAAGCATTATCTGTATGACGATCCATATTTGTGGAAGTTGTAAGTAGATCAAATGGTCAGTAGATATGTCCCTTAGCAAGAAACACACTCCATCTTGTCTCACATTCATCCATGTGCATGCAGCGGTCATTTCGGCCAACATCTTATATCTAGGAATGTTTTCGATTGTGATTTTTACTGGCCGACACTATTATATGACACATATATCTTTACCAAGACTTAACCTAACTATCAAAAGTATGGGTCATTAAGAGTAAGAAATCAAATTCTTATTACTAAGATTCTCATCAATGAGATCTTCGACATCTAGGGCATTATCTTTATGTGCCTATTTCCACCATATAATGAGAGAATACTCATAGCTTGTTGCAATGGATTATGTTTCCAAATGGGTCAAAGTTAAAGCCACCAAGGGAAATGACTCTCCAGACAGTTACCAAGTTCCTTAAGTCATGGAATTTCTTACGATTTGGAGCTGCATGCTTGATCATAAGTAATAGAGGAACCTATTTCTATAATTGGATTGTAGAGTCTATAATCAGGAAATACAATGTTACTCATTAGACTTCTATTGTTTATCATCCCCAAGATAATGGTTAAGCTGAGGTATCTAATAGAGAGATCAATCCATTCTTAAAAAGTTTGTTCACCCATCAAGGAAGGACAAGAGTCTATGCCTTAATGATGCATTATGGGCTTACAAGAAGACTTCTAAAACGCCTATTGGAATGTCTCCATATAGGTTAAATCTTGAGAAAGCATGTTACCTACCTATTCAGTTAGAACATAAATCATATTATGCAATTCAATGTTGTAATATGAATCACAACGAAGTCAGTGTTGAATGCAAACTAGGTATCCATGAATTAGAAAAAAATTAGGAATAATGCATATGGGAGTGCTAGGATTTATAAAGATAAGAAGAAAGCTTACCATGATCATTAGCTGACAAAGAAGTCTTTTGTAATAGGTCAAAAAGTTATCTTCAATTTTAGATTTTAAATCTTCTAGGGTAATCTTAGATCTAGAAAGGTAGGTGTATTTATCTTTACCAATATCTTTTTTCGTGACACTGTTGAAATACAAAGTAAGGAGAGCGAGAGAACTTTTAACGTGAATGGACATAGGTTGAAGGCCTTTATGAAGGCTTATACAAAACTTAGAAATATAGTGTCGACTTAGAACCAATGGAGGTACTAGCTGACTATACAAAAAAATTAGCAAGCCATTGTATGTCTTAACTTTGGAAAGTAAGCCAAAATAGAATGGAGAGTGAAATCAAAGCCATAGGAGAAGACATAAGAGAACCAGGAATAGAAAACCACTACAGATATTGTTGGAGTCTTTATTCACCTAGTTGGGAGTAGTAGCAAAAAGACATCGGACAACTAACGTTAAATATCGGCGCTCCTGGGAAGTAGCCTATAGATTTATGTTAGAATTAAGATTATTTTTTTCTTGTTTAAATAAGTGGCCGATGCCACAGTTGGAAAAAAAAATCGAATTGGATTCGGAATTTTTGCCATTCTCACTTTTCATGTAATCATTCATTGGAGTGAGGTGATGATATATGTCCTTAGATTTATGATTGAGGAATTCTTGTTTTTACTTTATAGCATTTTTTCGGCTTATATATATTCACTTCATCTCATTTTTCCATTTTCTTTTCTTCCATTATTAAATTTCACTTGTTCTTTTTGGAATGTGTATTGGTTGTCCTACTTTCTTGATCATTAAGGACAAGGTTGAGGAAAAGTTTTGCGGTTTGTAGGTATGTAGGTTGATGAAATACCTAGATGAAACATGAATGATTTTGGTAAGATTTTTGCAATTTTCTAAAATTTTAAAAATCTTCTAGCGAAATATGGGTAATAAAATTTCCTTTTATTTTAAGGATTAATGGTTTCGTAGGTTTTTTAAACATTTTCATACTAATAAATTTTTGTTTTTGTTTTTCCATTTGTTGTTTGGAGCTCAAATGAATGTCATTTCTAGCTTAGGATAATGGTGAACAATTTGAGAATTAAGATGTAGATTGATGTTGCCATAAATGGATAAGACCTTAAGTAGAGTCTAGGTGAAAAATCTATTCTTGTGATTGGTCTACCGTACCAAGTCTACATTAAAGAGTGCTAATATGGAGTCAGGAGCAAGAGTCAACTAATCTTTACAGATTCCAAGATAGGTTTGCAATCCATTTAAAACCAATTACTAACTTAAGAATATGTTTGGAGGAAGATGTACGCCTTATTTGTTTAAACCCTTAACTTTTAATCCACCGATTAAAGTATCCATTGTTAGCCCAGTTAAACCAACCCAACCTTATTCTTTCATCATTAGTCAAGAAACCCATAACCCATTAGCCCATAATCCTTTACCTAGTGGAAGCTCATCTTAAATTTGGAATTATTAGAAAAAAAAATATGAAAAGAAGAAAAAAAGAAAAGAAAAAAAAATAAGAGTGAAAAATAGCATATATAACCAAAATAAGGGGAGATTAATCATAACGAAAAACAAATCAATTCATGATTAAATATTCTCACCTGAAACGGTATCTGCAAGAAATGGAGTAAGGACCTGGGTAGTTAGAAAAAGATGAGAATCATACCTAAAACGATATCCGCAGGAAATGGAGCAGGGAGCCGGGTGGTTGGAAAATGGTAAGGATTGCATTATATGAAAAGAAAATTAAAGTTAAGTGCAGTGTAAACCATTTCATGTTCTCAAAAAATATTTTGACAGTCAAAGTCAAAGTTTTTCAACATTTTGAATCCATGAGTTACCTTTTCTTGTCACCCTAGCCTAGTCGTTAAAACTCAAAAAAAGTCATATTAACTCCAAACAATGTTTTGATTGTGTTAGTGGAATTGTTACATAAGTTTTATTAGTGGAATCTTACTATTCGATGCTTTATTTAGTGATTGCAAGTTTTCTTCTTGTTAAAAGTTTTGAGGTAACTTGTGATTAATTGACGGCTTTAATCTTAATGAAGCCTAGTTTTTGTGTAGTATTCTTCGATAAAGTAGCCGAAATATCTTAACTAAAAGTAACCAGCATTGCTTGAGTGTTCTTTTTCCATTCGGCAAATTTGCAAAAAATTGGACAAAACCATTTAAGTTAGAATTGAGCATTAGAGAAGGTGAAATGAGTTTTGTTAATGCAAGTTGATTGTCTTATGCTCCTTTGCTCAGGCCGAGCAATTGTTTATGTTTAAAGATATTTGATAATTGTGCTATGTTTTGATACACTTTCGTTATGATTTTTGAGACTATTATCTTTGTCTTATACTCCTAAACCTCTATTTTTGTGTTTTCAGGGTAAATACAAGCTATTAGACACAAATGAGTGATTTCCACAAAAATCTAGTCAAAAAGCTAAACAAAGGCACACCTCATTCTGAGCGACTTCAGATGTGAAGAAATCGCCAAGGAATCACTGGTTAGAACTTCATTGGATCAGAGAAAACTCACTGGAAATGTTGCAGATGAAGCCTTATGAAGATCCTAAAGGAAAATGGAGATCAAATCCTAAGAATAAACTCAATGCTTTCATAACTCCTTATGAATGATTTAAAGGCGCTGGCACATCATTAGATGCCTACCAGATAGAATCAAATAGAAAATAGAATACCGTAGTGCTCCCTAAGCAATTCCCATTGCCTTGAAGTTTTATCCATACGGTGCTATACAGATCAAAAGATTTATAGTTTTAAATTTGGTAGATTCGTAAGATTCCCGATATCTAGTTCGTTTTATTTAGTTTACTTATAAATAGATATGTTTTAAGTATTCAAAATAAGGAAAATGAGACTTCTACTTTGGTTACATTTTTCTTAGATCTAGAGAGTTACGTGAGTTCTTGATTCACATTAAAGTTACTATTCAGTTTGTTTTGATTGCTTTAATTTATTTAAAGAGTAGTAATCATTAAGCTCTCTAGATTGAGGGTTTTTCACACTTGCAAACTCAAGTTATGAGGTTTTGATTATTAAATTGATAACCTTATTTATTTGATTCTTATATTGGGTTGGGGGTTCATTTGCCGCGAAAAAAACAATTTTTAAAAATCCACAACAACATCGAAAATAAGTTCCATTAAGCTTTATCTACAAAATAAACCATACCTTAATCCATAATTTTCTTCTCTGATTGATCATCTCCAAGACGTTCACGCACGTCCTCTATCGAAAATCCACGCACAAATGACGACCACAATTTGGAGTGCTACCCCCAAGAGAGATAAACAATCTTTTATTTCTCTCTCAAAATCTAAAGAACTCAAAAATAGCAAATATGAAATTCTTATTTCATTTTAGGGTTTCAACCTCTATTTATATGTGTAGATAATCCTTCACTTAAAGTCCTATTCATAATACAACTGTTATATTTAGGCTATTTAGGTAAATTACAGTGCCCCTATTAATAAGTTATCATTTAACAAATTGTAAGGGTTTTATGTCATGAATTTTGTTATATAAAATTCATTACTTTGGACTAATTGAAATGGTGCAATTCCATTCTTTGTGTGCGACCAAATATGTTTATGCAACATTGGCAGTAAACCAAAATTATTTTTGTACACAAATCATAAGCAGTCTCTAGGAAGGCATTATGACTACCCAAGTAGCATGAATATCAAAATTGATACAACCTAATGAATAACATATATCATATCCTTTTGTCATGTGATATCTTTTGATTAAACATAAGGCATGAAAAGTCACCCATAATGTTCAATCGTACTAGTCTTGATCTTTAGGTAAATTGAAAACATCCAAGTGACATTGATCATATCAACTCACATGGACTTGGCCATTATTAATCTATCATATTGAGAGATCAACCAATATTTCTCTCTATACGATAGTAACAAATTCTATTTTGATTACACACCTTCACATATTATTCACATGGTAATCAATCACAATCTTTATAATCGTCTAGTTAAAGAAAATGTTTGATTGTGTCAAATTACCATGCTCCTAATATTGAGATCTATGGTAATCTCAAGTTGAAGGAGTAAATGATATACTTATCATGAGTAACACTTATGACTTAATCCATGTGGTGTTCTCATACTGGGTCGGTCCAATACCTTGTTCCCTAACAAGTACTCATGATCTCAATTCGTATCCCTATATGCATGATCATCACATGACCATCAATCAAGATTCGAACTAGTCTTAATTCATTAAAGTTCCTAGTATAATCACTGTCTAGAGACATCGAGGATATTTTAACAAATACCCATGGATCTTACTAAAAGGTAAACGACCAATCACCTATAATAAAACTGCAAATGAAAACCTAAATTCTCTAACTAAAATTATAAGATAAACAATATTTTTAGATAGACCTAGGGCACTTGCCTAACATCTTGTAACTTTGATTGCATTACTTGTAAATCTAAGGTTTACAGTATATTAAATTAATCACATTTGTCATTTGTAGTGGCCAATGCATGTGTGAAAGTAGGAAATCTTTGTCAGTGATATTAGCATCACTTGGTAAGGGAGATTATGTTAGGTGTCAAATAGAGTCTTGTCTATTGGCAATCAATGTTCTTTTGTGCTTTTGAAGTATAAGGAGGGTAGCAACTCATCCAAGTTACCACTTAAGGCAAGTGTTTTCATAAAGTGTAAGGTTGCTAGTCTGTCGAAAATCTACGAAGCTCTCGGGTTTTAGTATGATGAACCCAAATCCGGAGACAACCCTGGGCACCGCCATGTCACATCACTCATCATGAATCCTTTTCATGTCATGGCCTGCTTATATATGACACCCTACGACCTAACTGGATGCTTACGCATTTCCAACAAACACTAGCTTAGCTAATTATTCTTCATATAATTACTTATAAATTTGTTTAGCTACTTAGTTAAACTATTAGATTTCATTATCATTTTATAGTGGAAAACTTTAAAATACATGAGTATTTTATGCATATTATCAAAATTTCCAAGTAAAGAAAAACCCTAAAATAAAGTACCATGTATATAAGGCAACCAGATAAACGAAAGCATGTATATACATGTACAATATCTCTCATAGTTCCCTAACACCCATAACAAAGCAAATATATCAAAATAAATACGAACGACTATGTCTAAAACCGTAAGCAGAAAGTGATAATCGCATAAGATTCCCCTTTGCAGCTACACGTAGAAGGATCTACATTCGGTCACCCAACAAATACAGTGATGATTCCAGTGAGTAGAATTCCAAGAGAAATCCATAAAATATTTAGTAATAAATCAAATAATACTATAAGACATGCAAGTATGCTATCTAAAAACAAAAATATATCTCCCACGAATGTAAGGCAATACAAAACCAAAGCGGAAGATAAATAATCAAAAAATAGAACAATAGTTATATAAGTAAGCAGAGATGTAAACATCAGTGAACTACTCAGCTGGTTAATCATTCACTCCTATTTCATGTCTTCTAATGCCCCATTGAATCACTCAACTGGTAAATCATTCTTTCATACCCAACAAACCCCACATAACCCCGATGAACCAACTTAACCAGTCTTCATAGCAAAAACCCAGTGAAAAAACTTAACCATTCTTCATAGTAAAAGCTAGTGAACAAACTCAACTGTTCTTCAAATAATCCCAAAATGCACGCATAAAGCATGATTATTTAACATGAACAAAACAACAATAAATCATGATAATACAGTATAGTTTGTAGTTGAGCAAAAAAGCAAAATAAAACACTTAGCACTCAAAAAACGCATAATATATGTTAAAAGAGCTGGAAACTGAAAAAAAAAAAACAAACATTAAAAGCGAACTGAATTTCGTGAAGCATTCTTGTAGGTTTTACGCACTTCAATAAGTGTTTCGACTTCCTTGGACTCTCAAATTCGACCCCACTACGCTCCCAACTACAGAACCATAGCCCAAGAGTCCATTAGGACATATTTTCAGTGTTTTACAGTGACTTTAGGTGTTTAAATTAATTTTAATGTTATATTCCCTAAACAGCCCCATAAAGACTCAATTAAGTTTCAACTTTCAATTTAGGATCATATGTTTCAACATAAATTAGACCATTATAAATTTCAAATCATCAAAGATACTTAACAAAAAAGTTTTGGATCTATGTTTTAGCTTTCCAAAAAGGTTGATTTGCAAAAGTTTGATTTAAAATGAAAGAGATATCTAACTTCTACCAAAATAGCTTAAATTGGAATCAAATCTTACCAATAATATCGTAAAACTCATTTCTCCAAATTTAAAGCTCTAAAACTCATGATTTTTAGTCACAAGGTAGCTAACATACATTAGAATTAAAATATGAGCTCATTCCGATAAGAATTGAGAGAGTTATGCCTTGTGAAAGTTCATTTTAAAAATCTCGTATTAGCATTTCAATAGCCTATTTGTGGAGCATTTTTAAGCTATAATTAGTTTGAACTTTGAGTTTTCTCCAAGACAAAATTGTAGACCTCTAGGTAAGCTTTCTAACAGCGTATGCTTTGCCCCATTTGAAGTTTTTATGAGATAGTTATGCCTATTTCACAAAGGTTATGTCAAGAGATTTGCTAAGAACTAACATGCATACATCAAGAATTCAAAAAACCACAATTTCTTACCAAAATTAGTTTGAAACCATTATTGATCATCAAAATCAGTTTAACCACTAATTTATAGAAGAAGAATATTAGCTTAATCTTTGAAATTTATTTTGCATGAAGCCCCCAAAACTTGAGTTTCTATGTACCCATTTCATAAATTTAAGCAAGTAAAGAGTAGGTTTTTGTACCTAGATGATGAACTCTTGGATTTGATCTTCCTAGCTTAATTCCTCTAATAGATGGCTCTATTTGCTCTTAGTTCACGTTGAACTCTCCAGCACTTCAACTCAATAATAAATTTTGTTCGAGTTGCATAAAGGGATTTCCTATTAACTTAGCTATAAATAGGTTATGTTAGAATCAATTATCTTCACTTTTCTTGAGGTTAATCTAATGGTCCTTTGTAACTCCTACTCAACTAATTTCTACCTTCTTGACACAAATTCCCAATTTAAATCTCCTAGGATTCCATTGTAGAGTGAATCTTGAGGCAAATCTATGACATCATTTTTTTCATTCAACTATAGGCATTTGTAATCAATTGATTCAATTAATTTACCTTAGGCATTTTTATACATATGTAAGCTATTAATTTACGACTTACTCTAAACTTTGATTGTCTATTTTATATCATATTCACATTGATTCTAAGTCATTTAATTCAAGTTTCGTTATAAAATTTAGTGTACCCGTACCATGCCTCTCTGATAAGCGGGTCAACATGTTTTTTAAGGCAAACTCCTGGCACACAATCTCACTCGATTACAACATTCTAATACACACATACGATGCAATATGAAAATTAACAATTTAAACACCATAATATAATAACCATCATGCAAAAAATAACTATTTTGTGTAGCCCAAGGTGTCCTTACCCTATCTATGGTGTCCATGTGGACTTGGGCTGGTGTCATAGTCTGAAATTTGGGAGTAAATGCGATTAATAAATATTGGGCCATTACAATTCTTCCCAACTAGGGAAAATTTTGTCCTGAAATTTATGTTAAATAAAACCTCATGTCGCAAAACTATTATTGCAATCAATGGCCCAATTAACCTCGTTACTAGGTTCTTATTAATCGTGGATCTTATATACGACTAAGTTATCAGACTCATTAGGGTAAATTTTTGCTAGAGCTTTCTATCTACTTCTAGCAGCCTAAACTTCCTGACAACACTGTCTGACTTTCTCCATATGATTGATTATCATTCTTAATTTTTCTATAATTGCATTCCTCATGCATTTCCCTATATGCAGTATACCCTCATATTGCTATTAAGACCTTCACTTAACTATATTCTCAAGCATTGCCCTGCACGCAATGTTCCATGGTAGGACATTAATACTGATCTTCAGCTCTTCATATAATTGTATCCTAAAGATATTGACCTATATGCAATGTGCATTTCTAGGCCCTTAATATAGCTCTTCATCTTCATGGGGAAGAATGTGACATCCTAGAATTTCGTAAACTTGATTAGGATGCTAATTAAGTATTTTAAAATCTAATTTGGGATTTAAGTATCTGAGGTAGGACCCACGAATTTCGAACTGGAGATCATAAGTCAACTTATTATTTTTGTATGATGAATGCTTATTTGGTGTATTATATGGTATTTCATTGTTAAGTCGGGTTGTGTTGAGGTGTACCCTCAATTTTTCATACTCGGGGTTACAAGTACGTATTTGAATGGCACAAATGAAAATAAATCATTAGTAGCTTAGAAACTAATTAAACAAGTGTTAATCCTCACGCGAAGATTTCATTTGATTTACGTGCAAGTCGAGATTGGTGTAACGTAATGTGAGAACGAAGTTGGTACAAGAATTTGCCTTTAGATTCGTACTAGTTGGTGGTGGTCGCTATTGAGGTTGAATATAAATCAAAGAAAGTTTAGTTTAGTATTATAAGAGAATTGGTCCATAAAGGCTCGGTATGTCATGGACAAAGATAAGATTTTTGGGGTTTTTGTGTGACCAAAACCAATGTTATGGATATTTTATGAAGGTAAACTATTTTTTCAAGAGTTTGTATCGATTTGGTGAAAAATTGGATTCCAAACGAACACCAGAATTGAAATCTTATCAAAATAAGGGTTTTGATAATTAATAAATAAAAGAAATTAAGCTGCTAACAAGTACCTGAGGGTTTATATATAAACATATATATATATATATATATATAAATGAAATGAAAATCAAAACTTTCATTTGATTTCTCAATAGAGAATGAAAAAGATGTCATTCCCTAAACCCTTTCACTTGGGTTTTCACTCCGCGACCTCATGACGTGGTTAGGATTTTGACGAATTGAACTAATATGTTTCAGTTAATAACTATTTTGGAAATGTTTTTATAGTTGATATTGATTTACATTGGGATTTAGGATGAATGGATTAATGATTTTGATCCAATTTGACTCCGCAGTCTGTGGGAATATTTTGATATTGGAATCGAGTAGTTTCGTGGTGTTTATAGTCGAGTTTTGAAGTTTTAATTGCAAAAACATTGATTCGGAGACGTTTTTCAGTTCAAAATAGATAAAGTTTGCCTAGTTGATAGGTCATATTATAAAATTCATAACTTATCCATCGGTGATCTGATTTGAGTATTCTTGGATTCAATGGAATGTATGATATGAGTACTACAAGTTCTTTTCAGGTTATCATGACAAATATTGAGGTTTTCAAGGTTAAAAAGTCACCCTAAGTTGGCTAGTCGAAAGGCAATTGAAACAGTTATACAAATTAATGTTTTTGGAAACTATTATGGAGCATAGTTTGACTACAGTTTTCATTAGGTTTCGTGATTAGGCTTCACTTGAAATTTGACCCATAATATAATATTGTATGCAAAGAAACTATTAGAACCATTTTCAAGGTGATCACACGCTCTGAAAACTACAAAAATCGCGTTCAAAGTTGCTTTGATTGTAAGTAAACCCTACACTGATCTCCACTATTTAAGGAATTTATTTTAGTAATTGTAATTGTATCATGGTCCGCATTGCATTTTATGCACTGCATTATATCCAAAATGAGTGTTATGGCTATTTTATGAAGATTGACTATTTTGTCAAGAGTTTGGTTTGGTTTGGTGAAAAATCGAATTGAAAACGAGCACCAGAAGTGAAAGCAGGTCAAAATAGGGATTTCAAGAACTAATAAATAAAAAGAAATTAAGTTGCCGATAAGCAGCTGAGGGTTTATATATAAATATATATAAAAATGAAATAAAAATCAAGACTTTCGTTAGATTTCTCAACAGAGAACGAAAAAGATTTCATTCCCTAAACCCTTGCACTCGGGTTTTCACTCGATAAGCTCATGACGTGGTTAGAGTTTTGATGAATTGAACTAATATATTTTGGTTGATAACTATTTTGGAGATGTTTTATAGATGATATTGATTTAAATTGGGTTTCTGGATAAATGGATTATTGGTTTTAATCCAATTTGACTCCACGGTCTGTTGGAATATTTTGATGTTGCAATCGAGTGGTTTTGTGGTGTTTGTTGTCGAGTTTGAAGTCTTAATTGTGAAAATATTGATTTGGAGACTTTTTTCAATTCAAAATAGATGAAGTCTGCGTAGTTGATAGCCCATGTTAGAAAATTAATAGCTTCTCCATCGGTGATCCAATTTGAGTGTTCTTGGAATCTAAGGAAAGTATAAAAAGAGTACTACAAGTTCTTTTCAGGTCATCATGATAAATATTGAGGTTTTCAAGGTTAAAAAGTTACCCTAAGTTGGCAAGTTGAAAGGCAGTTGAAACGGTTATATAAATTAATGTTTTTGGAAATTGTTCTCCAACGTACTTTGGCCGCATGTTTCATTATGATTTTATTTCACTTGAGTATTAACCCATAATATAATTGGGTATGCAATGAAACTATTGGAATCATTTTCAATGTGATCAAATGCTTTGAGAATACCAAAAATCACGCTCAAAATTGGTTTGGTTGTAAGTAAACCCGATAGTGATCTCTACTATTTAAAGAATTTATCTTTGTACCTGTAATTGTATCATGGTATGCATTGCATTTTATCATTCTTGGTCATTCATTCATAGAGTGAGTGGGAGGGATAAGCTTCTTTCATAGTCTGGTTTGATTGAAACTAGGTTTTTGTCCTGCCTCTATGCTGTCTGGTGAGATTAGTGGAGGCTAACGCCAACAATTTTCTCTATATTTCATGATCTTTTAATACTTTTTCTATACTATTTTTGGAGTTTGACTTGTGATTATAGTTAGGAGACAGCTACAGATTGGATTACATGTTATGTTGACGCATATATCTTATTATTTATTTGGAAATCCAATTACATGTCTCCACATATCAAACTAACAATTGCAGGAGTACATATCAATATAGGAATTTACTTACCTGACATCTTCAAGTTGTTTTTATGGTGTCAGATTCTATATGAAAATAAGGAAGAATGAACTAGACTCTAAGACTTTTGGGGGTATGTTTTACGTTTTTAGAGTTTAATGCTGGATGTAAATAGTTTATACATATTATTGTGGGACTCTTTGGATGAGTGTAGGACGTGAAGTTACTTTGAATAGTTATGAGAATCTCCTATGTTAGAAATCTTAAATAAGTTGAGAAGGTTTATATTAAATTCATATATATTTGGGATTATAAAATGAAATTAAGCTATCAGAGACTCTAAGTTTATTCATAAATTCAAATTTGATATATATTATGAATTGTGGGGAGTTTTGACTCTTTCTAGGCCTCTCCTGAATTCTAATATATATTAGGTGAGTTTTCCAACATGCCACTTTTAGGGGAGGTGCTGCCGAAATTTCTATTAAATATGGATATGATCTTTTAATTTGCTCAAATTGAACAAATCATGAATTTAGTTTTATTGAGGATATAAATATAGTTTTAGAGCCTTAGAAAGAGTTGAAATAATTATTATTTTGAAGTCAAAGTCGAAAGATTGGAATTGGAATACTAGATTATCAGAGGATTAAGGTAATCTGGGTCGATCAGTCATCTTAATGACGAAGAGGCTGACAAGGAAACCAACATGGGAAATATTCACAACGCCAACTCACTCTCAGTCTTCCATTCTACTCTTCGTGGGGAGGAAACTGAGGTTGGGAGCATTCACAATTGCCAACTCACTCCCAAACCAAACTAGACCATATTTTGGATTCCATCCCTAGGATTGTCATTCACCGAGGACATCTGATACACATGTTATGGTCTAGTTGTTAATCGATCTCGCCTGAAAGTGAGTCATGTCCACGAACATAGTTAACAATTTTCATGCTCATTGTCAGGCTTCGAACACCGACTATTTTAGTCGTGCTTTCATTAACTTTGCAGGGATTCATACCATCACAACCATGGAATTTTTGTAGTTCTTCACAGAGCACAAGACTAAAACTAGGAAGTGAGATATGATCAGATGACACCGTAACTATGGTCATCATGAGTAACTTTTGCTCATGTATAAGTCATGTATTGTCTCATCATACCCTTTTTTTGCACTGTATACCTAACAAGGTCACACACGTTATATACAATACCTAATGGAGGTTAGCCACTCATCCTTTAGTGTCAATCATCATTTTTTTTATTCTCGTGTCTTTTAAAAGTTTCATGTCTTCAGATCCTTAGATCCGTAAATCATATAGCTCTTCTATCTTTATATTGCGATGCCCATCCATCTCATTTGCTCTATACCCAACCCTTACATTTTTTTCTAGGATCGCATGTGTTCCACTTCATTACACTAGTCTCTATTACCCTAGTCATCATTTTCCATATTCGATGAGCTCAATTTAAATCCTGGTGTTGTTAAATTGTTTGATTTCTTCAGGCATAATTATAAGCTTTCACTCTACTTGTACTCACTAAATTGTCCTCTTTTCAGATGAGGTGTTGGTGTGGGTCCCCTACTGATCTCACTATTTGATAAAAATCATAAGACCTCAATAGAGTAACTCGAACTGTACTGATTAGGAAACTAACTCTAGTGCTCAGATCAGAGCTAAAGATGTCCATCATCACTTTCATGTACATCTCGAGTAATCTCAACACTATCAATTGTCCATTTCTAGCTGCTCCTTTGTCTCGCGTCTTCTAGTTATCTTTATAAGACTCTACCTATGATTTCTCGACTACCTTCCGCTACTTGTACACTTCTGAAACTCTTTCTCTAAGTCTCGTCCTTATCATCTCTCTATAGAACTTCTAATCAAAAACTCTTTCAGCCTAAAACCCATGGCTTGTATGAACTCGCCATCATCTGTCGAGATCTAAGCTAGGTATCCCATAACGCTAGGTTTGTAACTATCATGTCCTCGGTAGCTGTGTCATGGTCTGCAATACACATAGTCTCTAACTCAAAATATCTCTATCTTTACTCAACATGTCCACTATTCGACCACTTGCCCTGACCCATAATCCAGTCATTTTTCAGTCTCTCGCCTTTCTCGTCTCAAGCCTTTCTCTATCGTATGTAGGCGTTGGATATGAAATCAACACATCTCAACAAATTCATCGCCCAAATCTTGTTTAGTGGAAGTATACTAATGATATGATTTTGTTATGTAATATTTGAAACGATTTTATCTGGCGTAGTATACTCCATCACATAAGTCGTTTCCATCTTAACGTAAGTCAACAATCAATCTTCGTCGTCTACAAAATGTTGAGATTCTCATATCATCATTGCAATACGTATATAATTTAATATAATCAAGACGTAACACATATATCGATCCTAACTCTACCCACCTCACAATCACTTCCTAACTAGAGTTCTAAGGTAGGTAACTCGGGTTTCCACATCTGAGATTTATTTGTTAATTAAGTTTTATTCTTTTCCTTAACTCTCTAGGTTCCTCAAGCCATTGCTTTGAAACCAATTGTGACGTTGGTATCAGGTTAAAGAACAAATTATGCTTCATCCCCTAAACTCCATCGACCTCGCTCTGATACCAACTATGACGTCCCAGAATCTCAAGACAACCTTGGGTGCCGCCATGTCATAACGCATGTCACCGGGCCTTACCACGTCATGGCTTGCTTATATATGATGCCCTGCGACCTAACTGGTTGTTTACGCATTTCCAACTAATAATAGCTTAGCTAATTATTCTTCATATAATTAATAATAAATTTATTTAGCTAGTTAGTTAACCTATTAGGTTTCCTTATCATTTTAAAGCGGAAGAATTTAAAATATATGAGTATTTTACGCATATTATCAAAATTTCTAAGTAGTGGAAAACTCAAAAGATAAAGTACCATGTATATAGGACAACAAGATAAACAAAAGCAGGTATATACATGTACAGCGTCTCTTATAGTCCCCTAACACCCATAACAAAGCAAATGTATCAAAATATAAACGAGTATGTCTAATGTCGTCATTTGAAGGAAATAGTCACCTAAGATTCCCTTTGTCGCTACATGAAGAAGGATTTGCACTCGATCACCCAATAACAATAGTGACAAGTCCGGTTAATAAAATCCCAAGAGAAGTCCACATAATATTTAGCAATAAATCAAATAATAATAAAAGACTTGCAAGTATGCTATTTGGAAACAAAAATGCATATACCCACGAATGTAGAGCTATACAAAATCGAAGCGGGAAATAAATAATCAAAAAACAGAACAATAGTTGTATAAGTAAGCAGAGATCTAAATACATATAACCCTAGTAAACCACTCTACTAATTAATCAGTCACTCATATACCATGTCTTCTAAAGCCCTAGTAGACCACTCGACTAGTAAATCATTCTTTCAAGCACAACAACACCACAGAACCCCGGCGAACCAACTCGATTGGTCTTCATAGCAAAACCCCGATGAACCAACTCAACTGGTCTTCATAGTAAAACCTAGGTGAACCAACTCAACTAGCCTTCAAACAATCACAAAATGCACGCATAAAGCATGATTATTGAACATGAACAAAACAACAATAAATCATGATAACATATTATAGGTTGTAGTAGAATAAAATAGTGACATAAAATAGTTTACACTCATAAAATACATAAGATATATACAAAGAGTCTACTACTGGAAAAAACAAACATTAAAAATGAACTGAGTTTTGTAGAGCATTATCATGGGTTTTACGTACCTCAATACACGCCCCTACTTCCCTAAACTCCCGAGTCCAACTTCGCTACGCTCCCAACTTCCATACCATAGCCTACGAGTCCCCTGGTATTTATTTCCATTGTTTTAGAGTGACTTAAGATGTTTATATTAAGTTTAATGTTCTATTCCCCAAAATGGCCCTTTTAAAGACTAAATAAAGTTTCACCATTAAATTTGGGATCATATGTTGCAACGCAAATTTGACAATTATAAATTTCAAATCATCAAAAACACTTAGCAAGAAAATTTAGGATCTATGTCTTAGCTTTCTAAAAAGGTTTGGTTTGCTAAAATCAGATTTAAAACTAAAGAGATATAAAACGTTTACCAAAATAGCTCATATTGGAATCAAATCCAACTAAGAATATTGTAACAATCATTTCTCCAAATTTATAACTCTAAAACTCATGATTTTAGTCAAAAGGCAGCTAACATATCTAACAACAACATACTAAAAGATGAGCTCATTTTGATAAGAATTGAAAGAGTTATGCTTTGTCAAAATTCATATTAAAAATTATATGTTACCATTTTAACATCCTACTTGAGGAGCACTTTTTAGCTAGAATATATTTGAATTTTGGATTTTCTCCAGTGAAAAAAGTTGAAGATCTCTCGGTAAGCTTTGCAATGGCAAATGATCTGCCCCCTTTGGAGTTCGTATGATAGAGTTATGCTCAATTTACAAAGGTTACGTCAAGAGATTGGCTAAGAACTAACATGCATACATCAAGAATCCACGAAACCCCAATTTCTTGTCGAAACTAGTTTGATATTATTGATCATCAAAATCACTTTAACCACTAATTTAGACAAGAAAAATATATGCTTAAGCTATGAAATTCATTTTTCATAAAGCCCTCAAAACTTGAGTTTCCATGTACACATTTCATAAATTTAAGCAAGTAAAGAATGTGTTTTTGTACCTAGATGATGTACTCTTGGGTTTCATCTTCCTAGTATAATTCCTCTAGTAGATGGCCTACATTTCCTCCTAGTTCATGCTGAATTTTCCAGCACTTCAACTCAATAACAAAATTTGTTCTTGTTGCAAGAAGAGATGTCCCACTAACTTAGTTATATATAGGTTTAAAAAAAATTATATATAAGTTATGTTAGAATCAATTGTGTTCACGTGTCTTGAGATAATCTAATGGTCCTGGTTTACTCCGACTCCACTAACTTCCACCTTATTGACACAAATTCCCAACTTAAATATTCTAGGATTCCTTTCTAGTGCGAATCCCGAGGCAAATTTATGACATCGCTTTTCCATCCAACTATAGGCATTTGTAATCAAGTGATTCAATCAATTTAACCTAGGTACTTTTATACATATGTAAGCTATTGAAGGTCATAAACTGGTGTATTACCAATTCCCATAGTACCTAATTACCCGGCACCTAGTTCCCTGTGTCTTAACATGCATCACGAGGCATGCCAATCCTTGATGTAACGGATTATTATAACTTACTTTAAACTTTGATCATCTGTTTTGTGTCATATCCACATTGATTCTTAGTCATTTTATTCATCTTAGTGTTATAAAACTTAGTGTACCGATACTACGTCTATCCGATGCACGCGTCAACACGCCTTTTAAGGAAAAATCCCGGCACACAATCTCACTCGATTACAAAATTATAGTACATGCATGCAATGCAATATGAAAATTGAACATTTAAACAACACAATATAACAACCATCATGCAAAAATAACTATTTTTTCAAGCCAAAGGTGTCCTAACCCTATCCACACTATCCACGTGGACCTAGGCTAACTTCCTATGAATAAATGTGATTAATAAATAGTGGGCCATTACATTGAGAATCTAGTTAGTATGTGGTAGTGTCATATGTTCATGCCAATAACCATAGAAAACTTAGTGGTTTCACTTAAGTTTGTCTATAAGAACTCAATAAGGAAAAAAGTATTTTCAAGAACTGATGATTTATTCAAATTTTTGTAAGACACGAAACTATTTGCAATCCATACTTTCTTTACATTGTTTAAGTTATTATTTCTATTTTTAATGCACGTTTTCGTTATCTTAGGGTAATTTGTTAATTAAGTTTCTTTTAGATTAAGCTTGTTAGAAAATCCCTATATTTCCCTTAGGTCATAGCATAGGTATTCTTCAGTCTTTGTAACAGCCCACGTCGTTAATATCGAATTTGTCCATAATCAGGGTCACAGACCCTTGACATGGATCTAAAGCGGATACACAGTCAAACACTCGACATGAAAATCGAGAAATGTATTATTTTGGATGTGATGGATGTTTAGTGTGATGTATGTGTGTACACTAAACCTGAACATTTAATTATTTTGCTTATTCGTTAATTAGGCGCACGAACTGAGACACGCCTTGGGATGCGTGTGAGCGTGATATCGGGTAGAGCGTGATATGGTTAATCTTTAATTTGACATTAAATATTAAAGTGGTTTAGTAACTTATTTACTTAGCCTATGGTTGATATCAAATCAATTATAAGGCTCAAAGTTTAAATAAAAATATTACACACATACATATGTCTCGAAATGCTTAACTAAGTCAGAGCACTAGATGTCGGGTAATCGGTATGATGTTAAGTAGTGTGCCTAAATAACTAACCATATGTATAAAAGTACCTAAATTAAATTAATCAAATCAATTGATTATAAATGCCTATAGTTGGATGAAAAATTGATGAACCACATGACTTCCTCGAGATTTGCACTAGAATGAAATCTCATGAAATTTAAGTAGGAGTATGTGTTAGTATATAAGAGTATTTAGAGTTAGTAGGAGCAAATGGAAGCTAATGATAGGCATTAAGATGTGTTTCTGCTTTTGATGAAAATTAAAAACTATATAAATAAGACTTAGTGCTTGTGACGGACCATTTCCCTAAACAAGGCACCGCCCGACCTAATCCCATCATTAAGCCTAATTGGAGCCATGTAGGACTTAACAATGTCTTAGTCAACCTTTTTGTCTGATTCTCTTCGTTATTCAAGTTCAAGATAAATATTACTCAAATCTCGTTATTCGTGAATGTTATTGTTAATTAAAAAAAATTATTTATTTGGTAGAAGACTTATAAATTTGCAAAGGAATTTGAATTAAATACCTAACTATGGAAACCAGTTAAATAACAGATTACATGTAAATCGAGTGGCAGAAATAAAGTGAGTACATGCATGAAGTCGAGGAGTAAGTCTCTCATCTCGATATACAACCCAAAAGTAAATAAAAGAAGTAAATTAAGTAAATACAAGAATAACTTACAAAAGTAGTAAAAATGTTCACCAAGGGTTCAAAGGAAATCACCAATCATTTATTTCTCCGATCTGGTACTAGTAGGCTCTGCAATTGTCACCAGAAATGACAATTCTAGTGAGTAAATCACGAGACCATCTATTCACACTTTGAATATCCAAAGAGAGGTAACTAAATGCATAATTTATAAAGAAAGGGAAAGTGCCAGAAAAGTAAATCATGCAAGAAGTTTTCGACCAAACAAAGAAGCAAATGAGTGGGCAGACAAAACTGGGAGCAACAAAAAAAAATCATAAGTTCTTACCCTCTGGAAGTCTTACACATTGAGCCTAATAGTTGTCCATAAAGGGAATCTCAACCCTATCTATCTATGAGTTGAGATTTGAGTTTAAATATGAGCCTAATAGGTGTCCGTCAATAAAACCTCGGCCTTATCTATCTCTTTGAGGCTGATTGGCATCCTATATCAAAGATCCTCGGCCCTATCTATCTTTGTGTTGACTAAGACACATTCCCTAAAAGTGTTCGTGGAATGCGTCTGGATTAGCGCCACCGGATCTCATCCCCTCGAATCAAGTCAATTGCACAATCTTACTCATAAAGATTACCAAGTAAAAGCATGTATCAATACTAATAGTTTCATAAATAAACAATTCATGGAATTAATAAAAATGAAAAGAAATGGAAATAGATGCTCTACATGTTTACTTACCTCAAATATTACAAAAATCAAATCAAATGTGACTCCTACTCGCTTCGATGTGCATACTCGACAACTGACACTACTCCTTTAAGCCATTTGTGTCATATTTATGTCAAATTACGTGTGTTTGGGTTATTAAGTATAGGCTTAAGACCCTTAAATTACATTCGGCCCCAAATTTAATAATAGACAACAATTGTTGTTTTTAACCTATGGATATAATTTTTTCATCATTTAATTTTTTTTAATCTAGACTTAGTAAAAGTCTTTAAGATATAAAATCGCATTCAATTAAATGTATAAACTATAAATAAATATACCTCGCTTATCTAATTAGCCAAACTATACCTACATTTTTATCTAATTTATTAGTGTTCTCTCCCACCAATTTTTATTAATTTCTTTGTTATGATTCTCCTATTCTCTTCAATTTGCTATCTAACATTTTCAATTATTCTATAATTATTTTCTTATTAACTAATAAATATTTTTCAATATTTTAAAGCAAATTAATGTTCATCTCCATTATTATTCTATAATTATTTTCTTATTAACTTATAAATATTTTTCAATATTTTAAAGCAAATTAATGTTCATCTCCCTTATTAAATGCATACTCCTAGATTGTACACAAATTAATGGTGACACGTACATTAGAGAAGTCCATATTTGCAACATGCATGTCAAACATCCATATGACTTACGATGCAACTCATTCTTCTCTATTAGTTATCAATACTCAATTGATCAAACATTAAATAAATTTATCCTATATATTAACTTTCTAATGAGTTTTTCTTAGTAATTTCCTTAATTATCTTATGAATAAAGATCAAGAAGTTTGGAAACTAGCATTTGAATTTATTAAATAATGTTCATGATACCCATTTAAATTGGCTCCTAAAAAATCCTCCGCATTGAGAAAGATAGATAAATAACTAAATCTTGAATGAATAATGAATATTAGCCATAAACCATGAAAACTAGAGATGAACGTCAAGGTCGAAGAAAAGGAATTAATAACTTACCTAAGTTTTTAGTTCCACCAATTAAATTCAACACCACCAAAGCTTCCTTGGTCACTTCCTTAAGTATCCAAATTGTGCTTCAAAGTCTCTATTTTCACCTTTGTAACTCCATTTCTAGCAATCCATGAGTTTTCCTCAAGGTCTTCTCTATGTTGTTCAAGTAAAACAATGAATATGATTAAGTCTTAATCGCATTTACATATATGTAGGAGTCATTAAGATTTAATTAAACAGGTTATTCTAGCTTTATTATCTTCAAATTAAATTCATCCATCATTGTTCTCATGGCGACAAGTGTCACTCAAAATATGAAAGGACTATTTTGCCTTTAAATCTTTTAGGAATTTACCATGCAACCGTGTTCAAAAATTTAACATATGCCATTAATTTTCATCTTATTTACAACATGAACCATAGGAGATTTAACTATTTTTCAATGTCAAAAGAATATAAATCACATCATTTTTAATCAACCTATGATGTGTGACTCTAGGCACATCCTATGCCTATTATTTGATATTAGAACAACTATGGTTTATTTGCTATCCATACTCATGATTATTTTCCCTTAGTTCATTTACTTCGCATCTTAATTGATTTAAGCTTATTATTCGGCATGCGATCTCAGTACGATCCATCACCCATATACAGATGCATCTCGAGGAAGACCAATGGCATATTTTATTTTATACATAGCTTAGTCTTCCATGTGTTCAATTTGATAAATATAGATAGAAATTGATTCTAATACATTTACTTAAAGTTTAATATTGAAATCTTTCTAAATTAGATCAAATACCCATGTTCACGTGCTCGCACATATCTTAATATGCTACTACACTAGTGAACTGACAATGAAACCAAGTAACTAATGTGATGCAATAACTATGTTACACACTTACAAACCCAATGCAACCACCACTCAAAAATGATATCACCTCGATCTCCACACTAAAGGCTAAACCATGTACCCGACAATTTATGTCACATCACAGGTCGGTGAACCAAAATTAGGGATAATTTCACTATTAGTTATTTGGGTCATTACAGTGCTTGATCTTTACATGCAAGAAACATAACTTTGAAATAAAAATTTAGAGCTTAACAGCTACTAGAAGCTATGGTTGATGAGAGCAAGTTGGAGGAGAATTCATCTACTAAAGTAGGAGATTAAAGTTATAGGAACAACCACACACACTAGGTAACAAATCTCATCTTTTTTAATTTGAATTTGAAGCAATTGAATGGGTAGTCAAATGGTCTTTGTTCAAAACAGATTTGAGAAAGTTTTAAGCTTGTTTTTATCAAAACTGAAGTACAAATTGAGTCTTAAGTATTGAATTTCAAAATTTCAAAGTTTGCTTAAAATTGGATTTTCAATCATATGAACGTGATTTCCCAAAATTTAGTTATATAAATATTTTTTATTTGAAAAACCAATAGTTTTTTATTTGAAAAACCAATAGAATTTTTGAAATATTCACTTCATGTTAATAATCCAGCTATTAAGAAGTTTGCAATTTGGTTTTTGAACTCAAAAAGTTATGAATTTTTAAAGTTCATGAAGTTGTAAAAGAAAATAGGAAATTAGGCATGTTGTTATTATGAACCAGTCACTATAATTTGGTCATAACTTCCTCATTTCAAATTTAAATAAACTCATTTTGGTGTCATATGAGAGCTAATTCATAGGAGAACAAGTTTTTCCTACTAAAATATTTTTAAATTTGAATATTTTCATGCCCAAAAATTCTCCGCAACATTTGTGATGAATCTAAAATTTTGGGTTCACAATATTGCTGATGTCATTTCTGTTTTGAGCATAACTCCCTCATTTATTATTGGATTGAGCTCATAATTTAGTATGATGTTCTAGGATATGTTTTTAGGCTTCAATAGGAAAATCATAATTCTCGAAGCAATGGTTTAGGAGAAATGAATTTTTCAAAATTGTTTATCAAAATATTAAATTATTTTGACTCATTATAGTAAAATATTCATATCTCCCTCGTTTCCTATCGAAATTGCATAAACCTTATAGTTCTGGAAAGCTAAGAAATAGCTTTAAAAACTTCTCTTTTGACTATAGTACATAAGTTTAACGTTTTGGTTATTGAAATCAACTTACAAATTATTGCACCGAAACTGTCTTTATTTAATAAAGTAGATTTCAACACAAACAAAGCATTAAGGGGTCTGATTTTGAAAATTTGGAATTTAAAATGAGTTTATCGACCTAAAATAACTTTAATTAAATTTGTTAGGACACCTTAGGAGCTTAGAGGAAACTTAAAGGGTGTAGAACGTAAGCTTGGAGTGGTCAAAAGCTGGTATAGGCTAGGAATTGTGTTAATTTGAGGTGAATAGATTTGTTAAAGAAATTATCTACAATTCACTTGCATTATTTAAGTTGATATACAGTCACTTAGTGTGTTTTGTTGCCTTCTTTTATTCCAACTGCCATTATTTGTGTTTGTGTCTCCTATTTAAGTTTATTTGATTCATTTAATCATATTGTGACTTGATATATGGCATTCCTTGTCTTGATCTTGTTCTATGTTAGATTCCCTTATTGTTGTTGATTCTTATTTGCTGAATTTACTTACCAAAAAGCAGGCTATGATATGTTCATTCCTTATTGGTGTTTGAACGCCTCTATGTCAATATGTTTGTTATGAAGTACTTGTGTTTGTGTAATCTAGAAATTTGACTCAGTGTGTAACGCTCCGTTACCTTAAGCTGGAGATTAGTGTCAATCCAGGTCCTAATTAACCTGAGTTAGGCTCATGGTTAAGTTTGACATACCTCGATTAGCGTGTGTATGGGTTTGTATGATGATTTATGTTTGTTTGGATTGTTAATGAGTTTTATAGGTTGTAGTATAAAATGGAGTTTATATACAAGCCTATAATTAGAAAATAAGTAATTAAACAATAAATAGCAGGTACACCAAGTGCGACGAGGGGGTTTTGCACACTTGAGAACACTCATTGGCATGTACGAGAAATTTATTGGCAAGAAAATACACGAAGTATATATAATTAATATATAAATATGTATAATAAAATTATAATTTTGGTTTGAATTATATGGATCGTTTGATCAACCTCGAGATGAGTGTAAGTGTTAAAATGTGTCACTTTAAGGAGTGTCATTTTAATACATTAACCATTTGATCGGCCTCTAGATAGAGCGATATGTATATCTAAAAAAATCCATATAAATAAATCGAAAACCTTCATTCTTATCCTCACTATTTCATTATTGGTGTATGTGCCATATGTCAATTCAGTAAACATTGTTTAATTATTATAAGTAGACACATATTTTTTTTATAATAGTATCCAAGGATAATTAATGTGTTATTTTAAACGTCCCTAGTAAGTTATTATTGTGATAAAAATAATAAATTAAAACTAATATGCATCTTGATTGATAGTTATATGATGATTATGCGTATATGGATACAGATCAAGATCTTGGGTATCTGTTGGGAATAGATGCTGGACCGACCCGCTATGAGAACACTGCATGGTTAATATCATAAGTGATTCTCATGAGGTTATATCATTTAGTTCTTTGACTTGAGATCATTAGAGACTCCAACATTAGAAGTATAATGATTTGATACAATCAAACGTTATCTTTAACCGGATAATTATAAAGATTGCGATTGGTCATTGTTCGACTAATATGTGAATGTTGAATGATCAAGATGAAATTTGTCCCTCTCTTTTAGAGAGATATATATATTAGGCACCTCGATATGTTAAACTAATAAATTGACATGTCTAGTGAATTGATTGGATCAATGTCACTTGAAAATCTCTGTCTACGCAGAGATCGAGACTACTAGATTGAACTATGAGGGTGACATTCCATGTCTTATGTTCGGTCAAAAGATATCGCGTAACAAAGGGATTTGATATACATTGTCTACTAAGTTGTATCGATCTATTATCTTCATGCTACTTGGGTAGTCATAAGGTCTTATTAGAGACCGCTTATGACTTGTGTACCAAAATGGATTTGATTCACTACCAATGTTGTATGCTATTGGGTCGCACACAAAGAACGGATTTGCGCGATTTAATATTGTCTAGGTTAATGAATTTTATTTGATAAAATTCATTTTGAATATTCTCATTAAATGTCCTAGTTTGAAGATTCTCCTACATTTCTAGTGTGACTAGAAATCTTATCTCTTGGGAAATCCTATTTGGAATAGGACTCTAATTGGTATTTTAGTATGACTTTAATTCTTAATTGAGTTTTTGATAAATTAAAACTCTTGTTGGATTAGTAATTATAGATTATCTATGACTCTATCTTTTTAGAGTTGAACTTTATCTAGGACTCTATTTGGAGTGTGACTAGGAAATGAAGTTCTTTTAAAACTCGACTTGGTGTACTATAAAAAAGACATTAAGGTTACAGTTGTGAGGTGATTTTTCTTGAGAGATAATTCTCGAGATGGATTTTTCCTAGAGAACTTTTGTGAGAATTTTTGTCCTAGGGTTTCGGATAAAGGGCGTTCGTCTCTCGCAACGTCTTAAAGGAATCGATCAACACAAAACAAGGTAGACATGGAGCTATTCTAACTAAGGTATAATTTTATTGGCATATCAATTTAATGGAATCAATAGGATCTTGTTTTGTGGATGTTCAAAAAGGTTTCGAAAACTTTCCCTACGCATGATCCCCGAAACCCTACAGTGGTATCAGAGCCAGTAGGCATGATTTAATTAAATTGTAATGTGCACTTACTTTTTGATATACATGATATATAAGTCAATCATGATATTTTATATGTGGTTGCATCATTGCATTTAATAGAATTAATCTATATGCAAAAGTATGAAAGTATTGGCATGGTGTTGTTGATGTAGTTGCACCGTCAAGCACGTACATGTACAAAATGGGTGCGCATCAAATTTGGCGGATAAGATCTCACTATTTGTGTACATAGGTATATGTAATTTAATATGTTGGTGGTTGTATGGGATGAAAGCCATGATATTGATACAAAGGAGGACTTGTGTTCATGGTAGGATTCGATCCCTAGTCAACCAACCCTTGGAATGCCTTAACCATCCTAGCAAGCAAATAAACTTGTAAAAAGATTACAAAATAAAATTAAAAACAAGTCTATTTTTAATATGATTACAAAACTAGAATAAATAGGTGGCCTTTTGTTGATAGTAGGATTTGATCCTTCATCCATCGACACATTGGAATGACTTAGCCATCTAGGGTATCCATTCCAAGTTGTAATAGAATTACAAAATTATTTATATTAATTGGGTTATATACATTAATTGAAAAAGTTTTTATTTATTAATTACCAATTAATTAGATATGGTTATTGTTCATTAATTGGATTGAGTTAATTTAGTTGGAAGGTGTTTTAATTGAATTATTATCAATTTAAATTAGTGGAACTATTATTAATATTAATTAAAATATTTAATTAAAATGGGTTTTAATTAAATAGAGTCCGATAAAAATTGTATTGACATATATATTTAATGAGATTAATAAAAATATAATCTTTCATGCACTTGGAAAATTTTAAGGTATTTAATTTCCTTGATTTGTTTTATGATGCCTTGTTGATATATGAAAATGTTTATTCTTGTTTTATTTTAATGATCTTTATTCTATGCATATTGGGTATATATATGATATTCCTTAATTAAATAGATGCTAGAATTAGTAATTGTAAAACACTACTGGATCATAAAACTTGATAAAAATCCCTTGATTAGAATTTTAAGTTAATGCCACCCATTTTAAACATTTGTCAAGGCTTCGATCACATCAATATATGTCTTCCTTCGTAGGGTGTATTGTGTTATCTTAGTGAGGCAAGCTGAGTAACAGTTATCTGGATGTTTTAAGTTGGTTTGACTTAATAATGCTTTCAAAATGGTTTTGGGCTTTAGGCATAGATGAGATGTAACATGTTGTGACATATGATGTCTAGGTCTCATAAAGAACCTAATAGTTGCATATGATGCAATAGGTAATGGTTACCTAGCTAAATGACTTGATTTTGAGTGTCATGCCTTAGCTGCCTCAAAAATAAGTGTAATATAGATCTTAACCACTAAATTAAAATTTACAATGGTTATTGATTTGGTGGGAATTTAATTACTCATTAATAAATCATTTTGCATAATCTTCTAAGTGTAGATGTTAAACTCCTAATAACACTAATTCATAGCAACTGCCATCAATCCTTGAGAAGGATAAAATAATTTCTAAGACTAATTTCCTTGTTTTGATTTGAAAATTGATAAATGTTATCAACCATATAAACAAGGATGTATGTCTTAGATTAATGGTTCCTTTTAAACTACCATCTATTAGTACAAGGATTATATATCATGTTAGCAAATATAAAACTGGACTTTAGAAAAGATTCGGGCCGTGAAAACTGATGACATAACAGTGACATTGAAGGAAACGTCTCAACACTAAACCACACGGGAAGGGCATAAGATTGCAATATTCCTAGATTTTTGTAAAATGGTTGAGAACCTATTAATATGTCTTTATGTTTGGAACATGAAATAACTATATTAATTATCATAGAAGGCTTGAATCTTCATGTGCTAAAAGTTGGCAGTAGATTTGATATATAATTCATCAAAATAGTTTTAAACTACATATTTTGAAAGATATGGAGAACATTGTTTACAGTTGCATATGATGTTTAAAATTGTAAGACAGAATATTGAAAAGGTGCCTTAGATATATATATTTGATGGTTCGTAACATAAAAGAGTTTAAAAAAGAAATATAAAGGGAAGGTAAAAGCTATAAAAGGTGTTTATGTTGGACACAGAAACCTTAGTTATGAGCTAGACTTTGTCGAGTTCAAAATAAAGCCTTAAAGAACGGAATTTTCTCATAGAATGAAATTGTTCATTTTATAATGAATTACATATCCTATCTAGAAGACATAATTTTGAATTGTTACGAACATTTCAAAATGAGTATTAAAAAAATCACATGGCAAACTATTAACATAATTTGATGAGATCAATGTGGATAATATTTGAGCCAAGAGTTTAAATGACCATCTTTGAAATTGTGGGATTGTCTTGCAATTAACTCCGATAGGAACGTCATTTAAGAAATAATGTTTTAAGAGGAGAAATCGAACTATATATGATATAATTTTATTTATGATGTGTCATATAGACTTTCCTATGACATTTTATTGAGGCTATACATTAGAAACCAAGGCACTCGCACTAAACCATATTTTTGTTAAAGTGGTTGATAAAACTCTATATATGATATGGAATAAAAAGGACATAGTTTGTCTTTTCTTGAGATTTGAGGTGGGAAACCTTGCGTAAGACGTTAAGTCACATAAAGTAAAATGCCTAAATCTTTCGTGTCTAATTGTGGTTGAACACTATGATACTATTTTAGACAATTGAGAACAAATTGTTTGTTGCTAAAATTGGTGTCTTTCTAAGTAAAGAGTTTATTTTAAAGACGCTATTGGGAATAAAATAAATCTTTAAATGTTCAAGTGTTAGAAATGAGAACCGAACCACTTTAGAAAAGTCAACAAGATTTTAAACTAGTTGAATATACACAATTAACGTACATCACTTGAAAATCTAGAATAATAAGAAATTGGCCAAAGAAGTTTGGAATTTCTTATCATTGATAATTGTGATGTACTTTCGAAACTGGATCAGAACGAATCACTACTTATCAGGAGACGTGTCTCATCGAAATTGGATGAAAAAAACTTAATGTTATGAACTCTGTTTTCTAATTCACGTACGTTATCCAAGTTTAGAACTTGAATTATTTACCTGAAGATGGTATGACAATTGGAAGTAAATGAGTTAATGTGACATGAAAAGGAAAAGATGCATACTTAAAAGCACAACTTATCCAAAATTCTAATCTAAACAAGGTGTTGTTTATGATCAGATTTTTCACTTGGTAACTAAGCTCGAGTTCTAGAACTCTATTGTCATTACTTCATAGTTTCACTATAAGATATGACAAATGGAAGTCAAAATAGCATTGCTCTCTGCTCCTTAAAAATGTGTATGACATAGCCTAAGGATTTTTTACCATCTTGAGAATTTGAGAAAGATGTGCAAGCTAAAAGGATCCATTTATGGATCATAGTAAGGTTATCAGAGTTGAGAACTTTGTCTTGATAAAATAATTAATGAATTACGTTCATTGAATCGAAGATAAACCTTGTGTATACATAAAGGTTAGTGGGAGCACAATTATCTTTCTAAATTTGTATCTTGATGATTTATTATTCATTGGAAACAATGTCCTAACCTTGGAGAATGTCAAGTCTTGGACGAGTAAAGTTTCTTAATGAGATTCTTAGACAATTAGGCTTATATCCTTGTGATATAGATTTGTAAAAATAGATTTAAGAGGCTAATTGCTTTAAATAAGCGTGCTTATGAAGACAAATAACTGAAAAGGTTTTAGTATATGAAATTCTTAAAAGAATTTGTACTTATATCTTATAACATTAGTCTCTGCAAGACTTAAAGTCTTAAGACAAATAATGAGCGGGACAATGTGATTATGATTTCTTATGCATTAGCTATGATAATCATTATATATCTTATATTTTGCATTCAACTTTATATGTTATATGCTTTGGGCAAAACATACATGTCATAGATTCCATTGAAGGTCACTGGAGATATATATTGATAACATTTTTAAGTACATCAAAAGCACTTAAGAGATGTTATTAGATTTGCAAATGTTTGAGAAATATGAGTCTTATAAATGGTTACGAGATGCAAACTTTCAAACTAATATAAAAGATTAATGGTCGCAATATGGATATGTGTTAACTTCATAGGAATGAGTTGGAAATGTTCTAAACTCACTCAAACAAGTTCTATAATATACATTGAGTTTTAAGCAACATTTCATGCAACTAAAGAAAATGGTAACGTTCATGATTGAATAAGGTGTGGTTCCAAGTGTTCGGAATTATGTTGGCTTTTATTGTAAAATCAATAGACAAATTTAGGTTATAGAACCTAAATCACACTATAGATCTAAACAATCACTCGAGCATTTTTGTTTTATGAAAGAGAGAATGTAAAGATTTGCATAACATCAATATCAAACATCAATATCAAGCAATGTAGCAGATGCATAAATAAAACTTCTTCCACTAAGAATGTACTAAGCTTACACGGTATTGGATACTTGTAGGATTAGACCTAGTGCAAGTGGGAGATGTTGGGGCATGTGCCCTAGGCCAATTCTGTAAATATTATTTAACTATTAAAAATAGATGCATGTTTTTTTATAATAGTGTCCATGGATAATTAATGTATTATTCTAAACGTCCCTAGTAAGTTATTATTGTTGGAACAATAATAAATTAAGACTAGTATGCATCTTGATTGATAGTTATATGACGATTATACGTATATGGATATAGATCAAGATCATAGGTATCTGTTGGGAATAGATGTTGGACCGACCCGCTACGAGAACACTACATTGTCAATGTCATAAGTGATTCTCATGAGGTTATATCATTTAGTTCTTTGACTTGAGATCATCAAAGACTCCAACATTAAGAGCATAATGATTTGATACAATCAAATGTTATATTTAATCTGATGATTATAAAGATTGATATTGGTAATTGTTTGACTAATATGGGAATGTTGTGTGATCAAGATAGGATTCGTCCCTCTTTTTTAGAGATATCTATTAGGCCCCTGGATATGTTAGACTAATAAATGACCATGTCTAGCGAATTTATTGGATCAATGTCACTTGATAATTTCAGTCTACTCAGAGATCGAGACTAGTAGATTAAACTATAAGGGTGACATTCCATGTCTTATGTTCAATCAAAAGATATCGCGTGACAAAAGGATATGATATACACTGCCTACTAGGTTGTATTGATTTATTGATCTTCATGCTACTTGTAGTCATAATGTCTTGATAGAGACCGCTAATGACTTGTGTACCAAAATGGATTTGATTTACTACCAACGTTGTATGAACATATTGGGTTGCACACAAAGAACATATTTGCGCAATTTAATATTGTCTGGGTTAATAAATTTTATTTTATAAAATTCATTTTGAAGATTCTCATTAAATTTCCTATTTTGACTTGGACTCAAAATTATCCTTGATTTCTAATGTGATTAGAAATCTTATCTCTTAGTAAATCCTATTTGGACTATGACTCTAATTGGATTTATGGTATGATTTTAGTTTTATATAAATTAAAACTCTTCTTAGATTAGTAATTTTACATTATCTATGACTCTATCATTTTTAGAGTTGGACTTTATCTAGGACTCTCTTTGGAGTGTGACTAGGAGATGGAGTTCTTTTACAACTCGACCTAGTGTACTATGAATAAGACATTAAGGTCACAGTTGTGAAGTGATTTTTCTTGAGAGAGAATTCCCGAGAGAGATTTTTCCTAGAGAATTTTTGTCCTAGGATTTTTGGGGCTAGTACTTCGGATTGTGATCGTCCGTTCGTGTGTGGATTTTTGATAGAGGGCGTTCGTCTTTCGTAGCATCTTAAAGGAATATATCAATAAGAAATAAGGCAGTCATGGAGTTATTCTTGCTAAGGTATGATTCTTTTATTGGCTCATCCATTTAATGGAATCAATAGGATCTTAGTTCGGGGATGTTCAAAAGTTTTCAAAAACTTTCGCAGCGCATGATCCCCGAAACCCAACATTCATTTTGTTCTTTTGGGAGAAATTGAGATACCAGCTAAGGGCTTGTGAAATTAAGGAGTGGATTATAAGTGATTTTCCAGAGGAAATGAGGAGCTTAATCAGCTAGGGATCAGAGATCATCATCTTAGTGACTTTAGGTTTTAAGTTCGTAGTTGAATTCATAATTAGATGGTGATTTCTAGATTAATTGTTGTTGTTATCAATTGTAAATAGGTTGTTACCTCACTAGAGGTCCTCCCTGATGATTTGGGAAAGTATTCGAGCCTATAGTTATGATTTGGTAAAAGAACAGCTGTTGTTACCATGTTCACTATCGAGGCAGTGCAGGGTAGAGCGCACTTTGGGTAGTAGAGGAGCGCGCTCCTTTCATCAATTGGGATGAACCCAGTTGGTGGGGCCTGCCTAACCAAGTGAGGAAGCATGCTTCCATTCCATAAATAGCGAATAAATTGAGTTTTGGTTAAGGTTTCTTAAGACTTAGGGACTGAACTAGGGGTTTCAGATATAGGATATTGGACTTAAATTGATTGCAAATGGTTTATGGTAGGTGTTATATCCTCGTGGAAAGCTTCAACGCCTAGAAAGTTAGGAATTTGGAATGAAAACTTAGACCGAGGTAAGTACATATTCGTTTATTTATCAATGCTGCCTGGCTATCTTAGTATATGTATTTCGTGTAGTTTATGGACTTGAACAGGGGACTATTTACATTGTGATGGTTTTAATAAATGAAAAATAGTTTTTAATGTGATTCACGAGAGTAACTCTTAGTTTTGAGAATAGGTTTATAGGAGATAGGTTACCTTCTCGGTCTACGTATAACTCTTGCTCAATTTGATAGGTTACGTGGATCAAATACTCATTATAGGGTTTTAAATAGAACCATTGGGCATTAATGGATTGGCTAGATAGCACATCGGGTAATGTGTTGGTCTAGCAATCGCATTAATGGCATCGGCTGATAATCCAACCTAATTTTATAAATTAGATGGGAATCACAGTGTAATAGTCAATGATAATTTGATTTGCATCCGTTATTTATTGAATTATGTATTTTCCATATTTTTGTTAGTTAACATTGGTGCATAATCTTGTTGCATAATGTTCTTGATTATTATACGGATTTTTTATGGCTTGGTGAGTCCTTACTTACTAAGCAAGTTGGAGCGCTCACCCCAAATTAATATTTTAGGAAAATCGACAAGCGCTGTGACTATGGGATAGAGAAGATTTAGGAGACTTGATCTTGTCTTCGATGGAATGAATCTCCCTTGTCATATATATTTGTATTAGATTAAAATTTTGTAATATCATAAGGGATGGGAGGTTTTGTATAACGAAGGTTTATTTTGATTTGATTTGGTATTGTATATCGTATTTATTATCAAAATAGTTTTTCATTTCTGACGCATTTACTTGATATCTTACATCAATATTCGATATACAGTGGTGCTTATTAGGTGGAAGAGGAGAGGTTACTAGCTCTAGTTAAGTCTAGTAGGATTAATGAGGCTTAATTAGGATTTCAGGCTGGGTATCGCCCTAATTGGGTTAAAGGATGCTACACGGTGCTTACTAGGTTTAGGATATTCCATAAGTTGAGGCCTCCTATTATATGAAATGCGTGGCTCACGGGGTTAGACTCCTTAGGGATGTCAGTATTCCACATAACTAATGTTTATAGCACGACCCATGGGGTATGGGACCCGAGGATGTCGTCTAACCTACATTTGCATGACTTCTCAATTTGTTATCCTTTGTAGTAGCTTTATAACTGCTTGCATACCTCTTTCGGATTTTCTTTCCTCATAGCTTATCTATGCTTTCAATTTTTGTTCTTTATATTTTGGAAATGTAGATAAGTGGCTTCAGGATTTACTTTTATTTAATGTACTCACCGTCTAGTTTGTGACAATGGGTGCAGATACTTCAAGTAGCAAACCATGGAAGGAAAAAATCGACGACCACCTCTAAACCCTTGATGAGTGGTTTTTTGCTACTTTTGTAGGTGATCATTTTGTGTATTTGTTATTTAAGTCTTTACATATTTTTTGGGTTGTACATTGGTTTGAGAGACTTAACTTTTTGACTGATGCATTTATTATTTGGTTTGAGTACGTGTGATCATCTATTTACTTGGCTTCCACAGTATGTGTTTTTATAATGCTTCTACAAATTTAATTATGTTTTTACCTAATAATATTAAAATTATAAATTTTTTTAATAAACTCTAAAAATTACAACTAACAAGTAATGAATAATACTTATCTTGAACACGTATAACAAAGTGAATGAGACTAAAGGTTGACTAATACGTTATTAAGTCTTATATGGCTTGGATTAAAGCTTAATTACAAGATTGGGTTAGGCGGTACCCTAGATTAGGAAATGGGTCATCACTGTCTCTGTAGGTTTGACTTCGTACTTACCTCACTACAAAACCATAGTAGTCGGTGAATTCGGGACTATTACTAGTGCCTTCAACGCGCCATCACTCAACCTCACCTAGCATTCAGTATACTACTTAGGGGTGTACTCAAGGGAAGTCCTTGAGTTACCCATGGGATCGGCCAAGGCAGAAGGCAAGCCTTTTCTAAATTTGGCATGGTTGTGCACTGCTCTACACTATACGCAGAGCAGGGAGCTCCATGTCATGGCAAGGCTGCCTTTCCATGGTAGAAACTACCCTGGGCCATACTTGATGATGAACAACAGTGACAACTGTTGTTCATCGTTTCATTTTTTATCAAACAATCACTACCCTTACCAATCCATCTCCTCTCTTTTCATCCATTTCAACAACCCAAATCATTCCCCTAATCATCAAAGTCCTATTAGCCTAACCTACAGTCACCAATTTAATCAACAAATCAATCAAAACATAAACTCTAACTCGCCTTTACAGTGGTTGATTTTTGCTTCTCATTTTCACCGCCATGTCCTCCACTAAGAGGGAAAGGGAGTGCCTGTGATTGAGACACGAGAGTACTGAGACAGATGGGAGAGATAGAGAGCCATGAGAGAATGAGTTGAGAGTGAGAAATCGAGTGACAAATAGGAAGAAGAGATTAATCGAAGGAAGGAGGTGATGATTGATTTGGTGACATGGTTTCATTTCATGACTAAGATTAGAAAAGGTATAGTTGGCTAATTACCTATTTGCCCTTGCTACTAAAACCATCAATTAACCATGCCACTTCCTCTATAAGTTTTTTTTTTTTTTTTCTTTTTTTTCACATTTATAACACAATTTATACTCGATTTAAACCCCAGTATATAGCTTAATTGCATGAAAAATTAGGAAAAACCCCAACGCACTTTGAAACACGTGGACATCATGTCTCGACTTCAAATTGACCACCCTATTTCATGATGAATAGAGTATAACATGTCAGGTAGGCATACGACGCACAAAAATAATATTTAAACTTATAATCTCCAGTTCATAATGTGTGGGACCTATCTCGAATACTTAAATTTCAAATAAAATTCGAAAATACTTAATTAGTCACCTAATCGAGCTTATGAGACTCTCAAATTTCACAGTCCCCTTTTTAATTATAACCCTAAGTTCATACCTCGCAAGTCACGAATGTACTTCATATTCTCCTTTTATATGTGGAAGATCAAGAAATACAAATCCTTACAATTTGTTGGGGCTTTAAATCAATAGATGATGTTGATAATGGTGATTGTATTTGTTCCACCAAATTTGATTGTAATCTATGTGATAGAGTCAGGAGTTGGATGAGGTAGCGGTGATGAAGGGATGTTGATTAGGAGGTTAGGGGTAGCAAAGTTGGGCGTCGGAGTGAAAGTATATGTAGCAAAGAAGGGAAAAGTGCTTTCAAAGAGAAGTTGACGTTCATTGATGTTCTTTTGGTTTTTTGCTTTTAAATGAATTTCGCGATCTCCTATTTTTTAAAATGGAGATATCTCCTCTACTAAAATAAAACAAATTTCTTTGTTTTGCGATCTTAGTTGTGTTAGATTGATTCTTATGACTCTATTTGACACACCTAATAAGGATGGTTGGATTAGCATATTGATGAAGGAGTACGAATGTCGAGGCGACCTAATGTCAATGTTAAAGTTATCGATGCCACTTAAGTGCCATATCATACTTTGTTGGTGGTATGTCATATTCGTAGTCATTTTACTTAAATGTTTCAAAACTTTTGGTGGTTTTTTTTGTGACAAAGTAGACTTTAATGATTTATGAAATCATTAATTTCAATAAACCTGTATTAAGATCTAATTAAAAGATTTGTGTGTTTTAATCACGACACGTATAGTGGATTAGGAAATAACAAGGTCAATGTTATTTCCGTTGATGAATGCCTAGTATTTGTATTATTTGATATTTTGTCGTGAGATCAAAGTATGTTGAGGTGTATCCTCATTTTTTGTCATAATTGGAGGTTGCAAGTGCGTGTCTCAAGGGCACATGTAAAAATAAAAATTATTAATTGCTCAAAAACTCATTAATCAAGTGTTAAGTATCATGTGAAGCTTTTTGCATTGGTTTACATGCAAGTTAAGATTGATTATGGGGTAAAATAAGAAAGAACTTAGTCCAAAACCTTGCCTTAAGTTGTGTGTCGATTGGCGATGGTCAAGGTTTAGATTAGTTCCAAATTGGTGTGAATTCGGTTAAGTATGGCCAGAGAATTGATCTGTAAAAGTTTGGCATGTCGTAAACAAAGGTTTTGAAAGATTTGGTGTGACAAAAAACTAGTGTTGAAACAGGTAGTTTAAGGTAAGTATAAAAAAACGAAAAACAAACGAATATCTATTTCATTCAACTAAGAATGAAAAGAAGTCTCATTCCTAAATCTCTCAACTCATTCCTTAGTTTAGCAAAACCTACGTGCCTGATTTTCATTAGTTTCTCTTTATAAAATAGTTGATCATTGCGAGAAGCTTGGTTTGTACAAATGTTCCATAGTGGAAACGATGGATTTAACCCGAAATTTGTTAAACTCCCAATTCTTGACATTTGCTCTCAATTGGATTTGAATTCTCACAATTTTTTATTTCTCTCGCAAAATTTTAATGAGAATTGGTAGAAATTATTTTGAATTGGTGTATTGGATTGATTCGTGCCAATTTGGAATAAATCCCTCCGGCTAAGATTGGAGTTTCAGTAATTTGCATTGATGCGATTCAGTTGATTATTGTTTTAAAGATGTTTTCATAGTTAAAATTGTTTTATATCGGGATTCTGAATGAATTGATTATTGATTTTATCAAAATTGACTTTACAGGCTGTGAAACTATTTTAAATATTGTATTGAGTGGTTTCCTAGTGTTTGGTGTCAAGTTTTGAGAATTTAATTGCAAAACGATTGATTTAGAGAAGTTTTATTAGTTCAAAATCAATAAAATTTGCGTAATCAGCATGTTATGTTGAAAAATTCTTAACTTCTCCATTTGTGATATGATTTGAGTGCTCTTTGGAGTTTATAAAAACAAGAAATGAGTTCCACAAGTTCTTTTTTAGTCATTATGAAAATTATTGAGGTTTTTAATGTTAAAACGTTACCCTAAGTAAGATAGTTAAAGCTTGTCGAAATTGTTATATACTTTCATTTTCTGAAACAGTTCTCGAGCATACTTTGACAGTAATTTTTATAGGGTTTCATGATTTGGTTTCACTTAAAACTTGAGCCAAATTATAATGTGGTATGTAGGGAAGCTATTAAAGGCACTTTCAAGATGACCTGACGTCCCAGGAACCTCAAAATTAAGCTTAAAGTCGGTTGGTAGTAAGTAAATCTTACAATAACCTTTACTATTAATGTTTTATCTTTGGTACATGCGCGTCAGGACCCATCTCACTAAAGTCCAGACTTAACCTAACTACCTTAATTAGGTATTTAAACTATACGGTTAACTTTAAACCTCAAAATTGCTCTTAATTCAATCCTTAAAATGGTCCAAATCTAAATCTTAATCGTTAGTTAAACTTCAGTTCTCGACTTGTTCAATTGAAGCAAATTATGAAATCATACGGAATGTTTTTCATATTTTTGTAATAATTTCGGCAACAACTCCCCTTATTATGGACTGCTAATACCAAAAACCCAATAGACAACAAAGTATGATAGGCCTAAAAGGACTCACAACTCCCTGAAGTTCAAAATATGATATCAAACTAAACTTATGAATTGAGCTGAAAACTTATAACATTAATTACAACTTTCAACTTCAAACTAAAGCTAAAACTATTTTTTGGTTTCAAGTAATACAAAAACCTAACCATTTAAGTCTCAAACCTATTTCAGCTTAAATCCTGAACTTTTCAAGTTGTTTCGCAGGTGATTTATTCCCTACACTCACCCTGAAATTTAATTCAAAATAGCAGAAACAAGTATTACGTGTAATAAGGAAAAATGCACCTCAACGAAAATCTTCTAGCTTATTCTTTCCCTTTTAACCCTCCTTAGCCTCAGAACCTGACAAAGCCATTATAAAGTAAATAGTGTCAGATAAGTAACATCTACCTTGCTTCTACACCTGGTAAAGGAAATAACACAAAATAAAATTCAAAGAAAACAATTAAGCAACGTGAATCCCTTATTTCGAGCTTGAAGCTCACTAATAGGTTGGCTACCACCAAAAATGAACCTAAAACTGTATTGAGTTCAATGCATGTTTCTCCAACATTGTCCACTTGTAGGTTTACTCGTATCTCGTCTCTTTCACCTATACCGGATACCTAGCCTTGACTGGATTTACTCGCACCTAGTATTTTTCGCCTCGACGGGATACCTTCTAATGACCCGTTACCTTAACAACAACATAGCCTCAGTCCCAAATTAACTGGGGTCGGCTACATGGATCAAACTTTTTCATTGTGCTCGATTAAGTGCAATTGATGGTGAGCTTTGCAAACCATTCAAATCCCTCATAATTAATGCATCTCACATTAACTTTGGTCTACCCCTACCTTGTCGAATTCCCACAGTTTCTATTGAGTCAAGTTTTCTAGTTGCAGCATTTGTAGGCCGTCTTTGCAGGTGACCAAACCATCGCAATCGCCCTTCCCTAATCTTTGTATCAATTGGTGCTACTCCTACTTGTCTTTAAATTTCTATATTTCTTATTCTATCTTTACGAGTTTTACCACACATCCACCTAAGCATCTTCATTTCTGCTACGTTCACTTTATGTAATTGTTGTTGCTTTACCGCCTAACATTTACTTTCATAGAGCACAGCTGGCCTAATTGCGGTCCTATAAAATTTTCCTTTTAACTTAGCAGGAACATTTCGATCACAAATCACCCATGTTGCACTCCGTCATATCTTTCATCCAGCTTGAATTCTATGTGTGACATCATTCTCGATGTTACCATCATTTGTATGATTGATCTAGGTATCTAAAGTGGTTTACCTTAGGAACTTCTACTTCCCCTAATTTTACCACACTGTCATCTCGACATCTAGTGTTTCCAAACTCACAGTGCATGTATTCGATTTTCGTCCTACTCGACTTAAAGCCTTTAGATTCTAATGTATTCCTCCATAGTTATAATTTCCTATTCACTCCATCTTTAGTTTCATCCTCTAAGACAATATCATCTGCGACCCGTTACCTTAAGCAGGTGATTAATGTTAACTTGAATTCTAATTACTCTAAGTTAGACTTGAGGTTAAGCCCAACTTCTCTCCAATAGCGTATGCATGGATTTGCATGATTGCATTGCATTTGCATAGTATGTACTAGCATTTATGAAAATTATTCGAATTAATTAGCTTGTAATTGATGAATTTCAGGACACCTAATACCATGTGTGGGTCCAGGGTGACACACATAGGTTGTACAATAATGTGCATGCCCAAGGAAGGTCGTTGGCGCACAAGATGAGACTATAGGTGTATGTATATAGCCATGTATATATATATTAAAAATAAATAAATAGTAGATTTTCAGGTGTTAAATGACACGCGGAAGTCTTAGGTGACACGAGTGATACGTGGAAGTAGTGTGCACGCCCAAGTGTACTTGTTGGCATGTTCAAATAATTTGTAGACATGAGGAATATATTTTTATATATCAAATATATAATTTTATAGGACGGGTGGTGACCTAATTTTAGAAGGGTTCATCACAGATGGTATCAGAGCTAACTTTAAAAATAATCAACTAATGAGTTTCCATAAAAAACAAATTTTAGTTCTGGAAAACAAATGATCCTTGCTTAGAAACCATTAGTTGGGAAGCGTTGTGAAAATAAGTTAGGGATTTTTATATGTACATGTTAGTTTCTATACGTGTGTGTATGTGTGTGTGTGTATATATATATATACATATATATGAGATATCAACGTAGCAGTTAATTCATGTTCGCTATAAACTTGCATACACCGCGACTGATTCACGCGACTGCGGGGATGCAGGTGCTAGTGTTAGCCAGCTTCCATTTCCATCTATTGATGACCATCAAAAGCTGTCTGACGAGTTTCAACTCAGGGACAGCTCATTTTGCACCACCAACAAAGACATATGCACCCAACACTACTACTCCCCCCGCTTTATCGACACTAGAGCTTCGTACTACGACGCTAATAGCTCTAATGGTACAGATTATACTGGTAGTGGTAGTACTAGCTGCAAAGATAGTTGATACATCATTTCCCACTCCTACATCTTCTAGTTCATCAGCCGAAGTTCAATTAGTGAAGGATTTCATCTGACGAAAACAAGTTTATTTTGATAGATATTGAGATTTTGAGAAGATTGAGAAGTGGATATTCTTTCAGGAGAAGTTTGTTAAGGTTTTGAGGATTGAGGATATACTTCAAGCTGAAATTTCATCGTATACACTACAAAGACACGCTGATGTTTTGTGACATTCAACAATAGCTTCTGATGGAGATTTTGAGTCTTGGGATGCATTTAAGAAGAATTCCTATCAGTAGTACTTCCCACCTGTAGTGATGAAGAGGCTAGGGAAGGGGTTCATGAACCAGAGACATGGAATTGATGAGTATGTGATGAGCTATAGAGACAGATATGGATATCTGAGACAGTTTGCTAGAGATCTAGTGAGATATGACTCTGAGGATGTGTATCACATTCGAAGATAGACTAAGGACGGGTATACTATTTTATGCGATCAATTCAAATGTTAGGACCTTGGGTGAGATACATTAGCATGCACTTACTCACAAGACTTATTTATTTGAGCAGAGTTGCTGATGAGACATTGTTAGGACCATCATTGTCATCTGATCAAGTCATAGAGTTTGAGAGGAGGAAACAGAGGGGCAAGGGAAAGATGAATTAGGGGAGAGGTTATAAGTGTTGAAGTAAGTGCTTTGACATTTATACACCACCTGTGATTTGGATGGCAACAAATAAAGTTAAAAGATTATAGCAAGTTTACTTAAGTGTTTCAGAACATCAACCTTAGTTAGGAATCTCAAGTTCAAAAGGAAAGTTGAGCTTAAAGTTGAGCTTTTACAATTTCAAGTCAAATTGGCAAAATGAAGCCGCACAAGCTCAAGACTTGGCTCATACAAAGACACAAGGACTAGAAAGTCAAAGCTATTACTTGTACAACTTATGTAAGGTATATAAGTCTATTCCTACAAGCAAAATGCATTAAAGTCATGCATTACATGAATCATGTTTTTCAAAGTACTTAAAGTCAAGAATTTTTTTAATTTATAATTCAATGAGTTTGAAAAGAACTTAAAATCATGGAAAAATGCTTCAAAGCATGTATTTGAGGTGTACAAATAGTTGAAATTGTTTTCGAATGCGCTGATGCTCGTTTGGACTTTTGTTTCATGTAACCATGATTTTTTATTTTCGGGGTTTATGATATAATTCAGGATGTCCAAATATGTTTTATAGGCCTTAGTAAATATGTGTGAAATGTTTATTAGAGTCATAGAACCATTAGGGAGTCGATAAATGAAACCGTTTTGAATCCCCTATCCCTTGCACGCTAGGCAAGTAGGATAGTGCTATACTTGCAATAGCACGACACCTGCAAATAGTGCACTATCTGGGCTACCTAGCCCGCTATACAGAGTTCAAACAACTTTTTGAAAAAGTTGAATCTTCACCTTTAATTTGAGCTTCGGGTTCATTTTGGACCATTTGAATAACGTAACGGTCATCTACTACTTATTAGGTCTTGACCAAATCAAACAAAGAAGAACACACATTGAACAACTTTTTGTCACATACTCTCATACGTCCAAGTTTTGCACTCAATTTTGTGAACTTTATGCACACAACCACTTGGGATATTTTAAGGACATTGATTAGCTCTTAAAGTTTATGTAATGGTCCCAACTTCTAAATAGGGCACCGCTCGGCCTAGTCCCATACTCAAGCCTTAATTCTAACTAAGACTTGCATGTTTAAAGACATAAACATGGTTAGCAATTTTGGGCCATTACAGTTTATACTAAATAAGTGTTCTAAGCCTTGCAATCCAAACTCCAAATAAGATTTTTTTATCTTATACTTGGGGTTGTAAGATCTTTTGATTTCCTACTCTATTTGTGCTTAAACTATACTCTTTGATTAGATTTTTGTGTAGAAATTAGTTGTTGTGTTGTTAAACACATTTGTCTTTGGTTTTTCAAATTAAACTTGATCTATTAAACCCTTGGATTGTTTTGAACTAGTTGGCGAACATATTTTTTGCATTACCCTAACTTACCTAACACACTACCCAAAGGTCTAAACGCACTATTAACCATTCTAAATGATACCAAGAGCTGATAGAAGAGTATCGGGGGTTTGGGTACGCATTTTAAGGTGTCTGAAGGCCAATTAAGTTAGAAAATTTGCGTGGGAGGTAAGTAAATTGATTGAGATATTTATTCACATTTCATTCCTATCAAGTTATTCATTTATAGTCATTTGGACTGATTTATCTGCTATACCCTGATTACATGACTCGTTCCATCTCATTTTGTGAGTTTGTTATCATGGCATTGTTTGTTGTTTAAGTTGTTTCATTGATTCCAAATCATATGCTATTTCATTCTTGATTGTTTAGGAATGTAGTCAATTAAAATAGCATGCTATTAGGTAGGTAATTTATGGTATTGTAAATCATTTTTCCTACACGCATTAGTTATGCAATCGCAATGTTGGATTCCTAAGCCGTGTCATTCCCTGAATTACGAAAGTAGTTCTTTTATCTAGGACCATGATATGATAGACATGAGCACGACATATGGGGTCACTAGTTTTTTGGGGTTGTCAGGATCTCAACACTAGCTTATGCAGCACATGGGGTATGGGACTCAGGGTTGTTGACAAGTATGTATCACATGTGAGGGGCGCTTATGAGGATTTATTTATGTGATGGGCACTTAGGAGGATGTAAAGGCGTTCATGAGATTGTTTACGCCCTAAATAATGGAATAAGGCTGATATGATGTAACTCACTGTCGATCGGCCCCAGATCATTTACCGCTTAGCCGAGTGTTAGTTTCATGTTGTTTAACTGAAGTATCTTATAACATGATACTTTTTCAACATAGTTGATGTTGTTATTCTTTCAAATACTTGTTGTATATTTGGAAATGTGCATAAATGTCTCTCAGTGTTACTTTCTACTTTCGTGTACTCATCGTCCTTCACATCTATCGAGTAGCAGAATAGGCAAAGAGAAGGTCGGTGGCTAACTCTAAGGCACTGAAGTGCTGCTACCTCTAATATTATAGGTTTTTGGTTTCCTTGTATGACTATATATATATATATATATATATATATATATATGTGTATATATATATATATATATGTCTTTTATACACTTTTAGGGATGTATATTATGGGTTGTGAGATAGTTACCAGACTAGACATATTAATAAATTATTATTGTCGTTTTGTTATATATATACATGCATGTGATCATTGTTTCCTGATTTTTCACATACTTAGGATTTATATTAATGGCTTCTAGTAATTTATTAAGACTTCCTCTGAATAAAGATAAGTTATAAAAATTTTAATTAACTCTAAAATGCTAAATAGTACGAAAGTGATTTTCATGCTTATTTGCAAAATGGCTAATTAGGATATAAGATTGAAAAGGCTGACTAATACATTGTTAGGTCCTAAATGGTAGAGATTATGGCTTAAAGATGAGATTAGGCAGAGCGGATCCCTAATTTGAGAAAGGGTCTTCACATTCATGTAGCTTGTGAACTAGGATTGGGAGCAATGCAAGAGGACAATAATAAAACGTAACGAACATTAGGGAATGGGTTGGATTGTGCTAACTGGATATGTAGTGGCTATTAGGTGTTAAGGATTAGCTTTTCCTTTTACCCTCGTATACCGTGGCTTAGTATTGACATTCATATCCTACAGAGTGCAGAGACTCCGTTATTTTCGAATACACCGACGAAATCACACATCAGATAATGTGTGTATTTCGAGTAGTGGTATTCTTGCATAACTAAGTGATGATTCCTATAAATGAATGATAATTGACATCACATGTGCAGGGCCTATGGAACTATGGTTTTGTATATGTTTATCTATTGTTTTATTATTTATCATGTCTTAATAGATATTTTTATATTCATATTTTATTCATATTTCTTGATTATTAGATAGACTCGTGATATTTTAATTGTAAGTCACTTACTTAGCAAGTTGGAGCGCTCACCCCTTATAAACATTTCAGGTACAAGTTCTCAGTCAGCCGCTCAGACAAAGGCAAAGGGAAGATTGTTTAAGCATCTCAAGATTTTTGATGTATGATATTGTCTTTTATGTATATTATATTATTCGAGATACAGCTTGTATTAACATAGGGTTTGGGTTGTTTGGTAAACTGAGGTCGATACCAGTTTCAGACGCTTATTAGTATAGTTTAGCATATCGTTTGCTTTAAAAAAGTTTTAAATTCTGCTATGTTTCCAATTGTTTATTTGATATACATTATATTGTATTGCGATTATCAGGTATGAAGGACGGTTGTACCGTTACTCTAATTGAGTCCGACTAGTGTTTTGAGGCTTAATTAACGTTTTAGGTTGGGCATTCTCTTGATCAGGATAGGGAATGTTAAATACCTCATTGAGACCAAACATGACAATGTAGTTCGTATGACATGAATACATAATCAAAAGATTCAAACATCCCTGTACAATCTCTACACCATATCAATATAAAAAATAAGAAATAGTGTTTACTTACAATCAAACCAATGCAAGTTGGTTAAACAATTCCTCACTTGCACGTTCCCCCCATTAAATCATAAAATTCATAATTTGTTAGTTTCAACTCAATTATACTATTTTTTCAATAATTTCTCATAATTTACACATCATGTCGGTGTTTAAACTTCTTAAAACCCGAATGGCTCTTTTACATATCCCAAACATTCCTCAAGATCTCCATCTCATGATTGGGTTCCTAATTACTATAATATATCATTGATTAACCTCAAAACAAATTTTTATGGTATTTGGAATCCAATTTGGTGTTATTGGCTCAATCTGTCTTAATTACAATTTACGAGGCAAAACCCTGAGTAAAAGGTTTTGTGAGAATCCTAACTTTTTCTTTTTTTTCCTTAGAAATCTACAATTTCTATTTATTTAGTTAAAATCTTATTTTTCTTGAATTTTTTATTCTCCAAGGATTTTCTTTTTATTGTTCACATTAAGAAACCCTTTTTAAAAGGGAAGGTTTTGATCCCTGAACCAGGCTTGGTTGGTCTTGATCTAAGGGATCATCCCCTTCCTCCTTCTCAGCTTCATCAAAACAAAACAGAGGGGTACCTCTGTTTCATTTCAATGAAATGATTCTTCCTCGGGCACGGTGTCCTCATGATTCCTTCTCATCTATCGTCTTCACCTCACATTTCCATCATTTTCTCGTAATATCCATCTCTATTGTGTTCTTCTTTATGACTCTTTAATTGTTTTTTTTTTGTTTTATTGTTGTTATTTCCAAATCAAACCTTCGCCTCTCTCAATAACAATAGTCACAAAAGTCCCGTACTTGATCAATCAACTTTAACTATCAAATTTTACCAATACAAATAACACAGTCCCTAATTGATTATCATATCCCCAATTGAGATTGAAACAACAATTTGATTTACATTCCTTGATCATTGCACAACAGTCACAACCACAGTAGCTTCTCGACTCCAATTTAAGCGATCACGTTGAAAACGAGGGAGAAGTGAACTAGAGAGATGGAATAGTGAGGGAGAAATGGAGAATACGAGAAGGAGAGATGAAGAAAATGACAGTTCAAGATGATGAACACCCCTTCCTTTGATTTCGCTTGTAAAGAATATGGTAGCCCAATTACCCTTTACTTATTATTTTTTGCTATATAAAATAATTTTTTTTGGTATTTTGTTATTTTCTATTTAATTTCATGTTTATCTCTTATTTTTAAGTCCAAATTAAACCTCAAAAAATACCCCAATTAATTTCACCAAAAGTTGGAGAAAATACCAAAGCACTCTGAAACACTCAAACAACATCTCTAGACACCAACTTAACCTTATTTTACAATGAATAAAGTATAATACATACATTAGGCACACAACAAACAAAAATACAACATTACCATATAATCTCTGGTGCGTTACGCTTAGGTCCCACCTCGAACACCTAATTTTAAATCAAATTCAAAAATAGTTTATTAATTGTGTAAATAAAGAGATACGGAAAATGATTTTTCATATAAGAATTATGTCCTGACTAAATAAAAATTATGTCCTCAAAATTTAAATAAAGAGATACGAAAATTGATTTTTCATATAATTCCCGCTCCCATGTTAACTCTAAATCTCCATGAAATTGCTACTTAACCAGTAGAAGTGGAATTTCCTTGGTCCTCAATATTTGAATCTTGCGATCCATGATCTGAATAGATTGCTTTTCATAAGTAATATCTTGCCTTAAATTGAACTCATTCATTTATGTTATATGATATGAGTCTAGCTCATTCTTATGAAACATAGAAACATGGAATACATCATGAACTCCAGCAAGATGAGACGGTTAAGCAACCTTTTCAACTTTCTAAATAATCTCAAATAGACCAATAAACCTAGGAGCAATTTTTCCTTTCAATCCAAATCTATATAATCCTTTTTGAGGCGACACCTTCAGATAGATTCAATCGCCAACGTTTTATTCAACAACTCGGTGGTAAAGATCAAAAGAAATTTTGTGCCTTTCTTGAACGGATTTCAGTCTCTAACGAATCTGCTCAGCTTTTTTGTGTGATATCGTACAATATGTGGCCCTGACTCATCTAATAGATCTGGTTTAGCCTAACACAATGGTTTTTTACATAGTCGGCCATTTAATGCTTCAAAAAGCGTCATCCCAATACTTGTTTGATAACATGTATAGTAAGAAAACCCATACAAAGAAATATACTCCTCCTAGGAGCCTTAGTATTCCAAAACACAAGATATCAATATATCCTCTAATATTTGAATCAACTACTTTGACTAGCAATCAGTTGCAGCACTAAACCGCAATTGAGTGCTAATGTGTTCCTGCATACTCTACCACAACCCAGAGGTGAACCGAGTACCTTTCATTAGAAATGAAAGAAAATGTTACTCAATGCAAACGAAAGATCTCATGATCATATATGACACTTGACTTTGGAAAACCATAATTAAGAGCTACTGGGAGAAAATGTGTAGATTTTGTCATCTCGTCAATGATAACCTAGATAATATCATGTTTCCTTTGAGATTTAGGTAGATGAGTCAAAAATCTATAGCAATATCCTCCCACTTCCACTTAGGAATGGGTAGTGGTTGTAATGTTCCTCATGATCTCCACCCTTCGGCCTTAACCTGATGGCGAATCTTACGGCGTTTAACATAGTCAAAAACATCTGACTTCATCCCTCGCCACCAATGCAAACAACACATGTCATAGTACATCTTGGTCTTACCTGGATTAATACAATACTTAAACCTATGGGACTCCTTAAGTATTCATCTCAGATCTCAGCCATTTTAAGTTATTGTTGCTCCTTGCTAATTCCTGGAACTTTTCACCATCAACGTTATTGAATTGGCTCTCAATGACTTGTTGTATCGAAAAAATTTGCACCTTGAGTTGAGCAACAATTGGCAAGTCACTGTATTTAAAAGCTCTGATGAAGACATAGATCCTCGAGCAACTTATACTCGTAGGTCATATAACAAGCCACCTTTAATGCCTCTTCTTATTTCCTATTAAGTGCATCATTTGCAACATTAGCTTTCCCGATATGGTATTTAAGACTGAAATCTCAGTCCTTCAAATGTTTAAACCATCACCTCTGTCTCATATTTAGTTCTTTCTGCCAAATATGTTACTCGAGACTTTTATGATTCGAAAACAAAGTGAATCTTTCCCTATACAAATATTGTCTCCATAGCTTTAAATCTAACACAAACATCACTACCTCGAGATCATAAACAAGATAATTATTCTCGTAAGTTCTTAATTGATGAGAAGTAAACGATATAACTCTATTATCTGGCATCAACACATAGCCCAATCCAACATAAGATAAATCAGTGTAAACCGTCAACTTCTTATTAGAATCAGGCAACACCAATATTGTAGTCGTAACCAATAGCTTCTTAAGCTCAGCAAAATCTTTTTCATAAGCCTTTAGCAGTACAAACTCTAAATTATTTTAGGTCAATATGGTGATAGGTGAAGCTATTTCAGAGAAGCCCTGTATGAATCTACAATAATAACTTACTAAACCGAGAAAACTTCTAATTTCTATCATAGTGGAATATTGAGGCCAATTCAGAATAGCTTCGATCTTCGCAAGATCTATTGCAATTCCATCAACTCCAACTACATGACCCAAAAATTTAACTTTTAAAATCCAAAACTCGTATTTACTAAATTCGGCATACATATGACTTCTTAAAGTTTGAAGAATAACTATAAGATTTTCTAAATGCTCATCACGAGTTTTAGAATATATTAGAATATCATAAATAAACACAATGTCAAAGTGGTATAAATACGACTTCAGTTTATGTTGCATCAAATCAATAAAAACAGCTTATGCATTGGTCAAAACCAAATAGCATCACAGTGAACTCGAAGTGACCATACCTCGTACTGAATGCAGTCCTATCACATCCTCTGGCCTAAATCTCAACTAAAGGTAGCCAGATCAGACATCAATCTTTGAAAGAACTTAGCTTCCTTCAGTTGATCAAACAAATCATCAATGCGTGACAAAGGATATTTGATTATGATTGTCATTAGGTTCAATTGCCTGTAATTTATGCACATTCTAATACTTTCATCCTTCTTCTTTACAAAACTAACTATTGTGCCTCAAGGAGACATAAAAAGATGTATGAGTCCCTGATTTATGAGCTCTTGCAACTCCTTCTCCAATTTTGCAAGCTCAGGCTTAGCCATCCTATATGGCAGAATAGAAATGGGTTTACTTTCAGGAACTAAATCAATAATAAAATCAATCTCTCGTGGCGGTGGTAAGCCAGGTAAAGTATCAAGGAAAATATTTTCAAATTTACACAGTACAAAAATATCTTCCATCTTTGGTTGAAGTCTTACCTCTATACCATTCCAATAAGTATTTCGCTCTCCTATATAGTGGAAACCCTACCTCTAGTTGCTAGAAAATTAGTCATAGCCCTCATTTAAGTAAACCTTAGACCGACTAAAATGTAGAAATATATCTTCTTATGGATACAATCCAGGTATATATGATATGCGACAAGCCTATCCATTCTTAAGAATGCATCAAACTCTAAGAACTCTTAAATGTAAAGATTTGCACCCATCTCATTTCATGTAATCTCTACTATACACCTCTCGCATATAAAATACGGATATACCATGTCCCCAGCTATAGTACTGAGAACTAAATTTATTTTGACACACCAAAATCAAATGTAACACATCAACCATTCCGCCAAAAATAAATGCAATAGTAGATTCATAATTAATTAAGACTTTCATAGGATGACCCCGAATAGAAATAATGCCTTCTAGTAAATTTTTGTTGGCATCCACATCTGGCTTAGCAATAACCTAAACTCGTTCTATGGCCTGAGATATAGAGTGAACTAAAGAGGAAGGCTATCCCTGATTCATCTTCAAGAAATTCCTCACGATATGCTCCATCTGCCCATACTCTAAAAAAGTAATGTTACTAGGTCGAATGCCTACTGATAAAGCATGAGTGTTTGTAGGCCTCGGTGAATTTCCCTAAGTTCCTCGACCTCTATCTCTACCACCTTGTCTTCATGATCGAGATAAAGTGTGTGTACGTTGCATAGTCAATGGAGCTGTCTGATAATGTGTATGAGACAGTGACTGTAAATGGGGGGTAGAAGCCGTAGTCCAAAAATAGGAGACCTTTCAATAAGCCTCGGAACCAGTGGAAGAGAAATAAAAGTAGATGTATGACTTGGTTGGACGATACTAATAATTCATCTCCCCTTCTGCTCTATAAAAACTTCTTCCTATTGTCCTTCTATCCTCTTGAATACCCTAACTCTGACATGTTTCCACAATACCTCTCCTTCGCCTTTTCTTATCTCTATGAAATAATTTGGCCCTTTCAAAACCCTTAAATGCTTCATAAGCTTTGATGAATATCTTTAGCCTTGTTTTTGATACTACATTAAAGATACTTTCTCTCAAACCCAATTTAAGTTTTTGAATTATGTTGACCTCTAGCATGTATGTCAGCCCAGTTATCATCAACAAGTGATTAAGATTCAATGCATATTTAGTTACTGACATATTTCCTTGATCCAGATAATAAATTTCATTTTTTCTTCTCCAAAACCATGGTCTCAATGAAATACTCTCGCCTGAACACCTCAAGAAACTCGGACCAAGTTTCGCAAGTTGGTCGTGTCTCTAGAACATTTCTCCACCACATCAAGGCATCCAACTCAAAATAATGGGCTAATAAACTGACCTTCATGTTCTTCGAAGTATTAAGCAACCTATGTATTTTTTCGTGATTCAAGATCCACTCATTAGCTTTTTTCAAATCAGATCCACTATACAACCTTTATGGACTATTCTTTCCAGCTTTTCCACTTAACTTGTTTTCCCTAGTTGTTTCAATAATTGTTGGCACGTTCATTGGTGCAATTGGTGGTAAAATCGTTGGCTCTACCATTAACTGAGTTTTCAAGGTAGCCTGCTCCTCCTAAAATGTAGGATCAATATGAACTATAGGAGCTACTAACATGACACTCTGAGCCCTTATCTGAAAAAAAAAATATTTACCATCTATTGATGTTGTGTAGTGATCATCTTTGTCTACTTACAAAAAAACTCAAAATCCACATACCGATGATCCATAAGGTGTCCACCGTATCGACTCTTGATTCTGCAAAACAAGTTGCAATATAATAATGATTCAATAATTGTATATCAGTCGACATAATAATATACAAAAAACAAACATAACGTCAATATAATGTAACCCTAACTTACATTCACTTCCCAACTAATTGCACTCAATTACCTTTTGGTTTTCAATCAAATATTATCCTCAAGTTGTGCCAAACCTATGCTCTGATATCAACTATGTTAGAACCCATCTCACTAAGTCCTGAACTAACCTAATTTATGTAATAAGGCACTTAAACTATATAGTTAACTTTAACCCTCGAAAAGGCTCTCAATCCTGTCCTTAAACTACTCCAAGTCTAAATCTAAATCGTTAGTTAAACATCGATTATTGAGTTCTTCAATTGGAGCAAATTATGAAATCATAAGGAATGTTTTCTGTATTTTCATAATAATTCGGACAAAACCTCCCCTAATTATGGAATGCCAACACCAAAAACCTAATAGGCTACAAAGTAGGGTAAGGTCTAAAAGAACTCACAACTCCCTATAGTTCATAATATGATATCACAGTGAACTTACGAATTAAACTGCAAACGTATAACCTAAATTACAACTTTCAATTTCAAACTAAAACTAAAACTATCTCAGTCTCAAATAATACAAAAATCAAACCATTTATGTCTCAAACCTACTTCAACCTAATTCGTGAGATTCTCAAGCTATTTCTCATGTGACTCATGCCCTACACTCATCTTGAAACCTAAATCAAAATAATACAAACAAGCATTACATGCAATAAAGGAAAAAGCTCCTCAGTAGAAATCTTCTAGCTTCATCTTTCCCTTGCAATCCTCATTAGCCTCGACACGTGACAAAACCATTTCGAGAACACCAAACAACTGTGTGCACAATATAAACAACATTAGATTAGTAAAAATTGAACTTGCTTCTTACACCTATTAAAGGAAATAACGTAAAGGAAATAATGCAAAACAAGATTCAAAAAAAGAAATTAAGCAACTTGAATCCCTCATTTCCAATTCAAAGCTCACTAATAGGTTGGCCACCCCCTAAAGTGAACATAAAACTATATTATAATTTCAATGCATGTTTCCCCAACATTTCCTTCTTATAGATTTACTCGCATCTAGTCTCTTTAACCTAGCGGGATACCTAGTCTCAATTGGATTTACTCGCTCCTAGTCTTTTTCACCCAAGCGAGATACCTCATCAAGATCGAACATGACAATGTGGTATGAATAACATGAATGCGTGATCAAGAAATTCAAACCTCACCATGCAATATCTACACCATATCAATGTAAAAAGCAAGAAATATTGTTTACTTACAATCAAACCAATGCAAGTTGGTTAAATGAGTCCTCACTCACACGTTCCCCGAATTCCCTTGACTCAAAAATCCTATTAAATCATGAAAAATCCATAATTAATGAGTCTCGACTCAATTATACATTTTTTCAATAATTTCTCATAATTTTCAAGTCATGTTGTTGGTTTGGTCACTTACAAAGACAACCTATAAATGCCCCCACTAGAAAACTTTACTCCATAAAAACCGTAGAAATTTGACGAGGTAGGGGTAGACCAAAGATAAAATGGGAGCATTAACTATGAGGGATTTGAATGATTTGAAAATCTCGCCATCAATTGCACTTAATCAAGCACAATGGAAGAGTTTAATCCATGTAGGAGGCCCCAATTAATTTGGGATGGAGGCTATGTTGTTGTTGTCTTGCATGTCGGTGTTTAAACTTCTTAAAATCCTAAATGGCTTTTTTAAATATCCCAGACATACCTCGAAGCCTCAATTTCATAATTAGGCTCCCAATTAATGTAATATATCACTAATTTACCTCGAAACTAATTTTATGGTCTTCAGAATTCAATTTGGTGTTTTTGGCTCAATTGACCTTAATTATGATTTTCGAGGCAAAACCCTGAGTAAAATGTTTTGTAAGAATTTTAACTTTTTCATTTTTTCCATAGAAATCTATAATTTCTATTTATTTGGTCAAAATATTATTTTTCTTGAATTTTTTATGTTCCATTTATTTTCTTTTTATTTTCCAATTCAAAAACCTTAAGGAAACCGAGCATCTTTTTAGCCCAGTTTAGGGGATTGACTCCTTCTCCCTCATTGTTTCATCAAAATAAAATAGAGGGGTACCTCCATTTTGTTTTGATGAAACGATTCTTCCCTGGGCACAGTGTCATCATGATTCCCTCTCCTCTATCGTCTCCACCTCACCTTTCCATCTTCTTCTCCCAAGCTCACTGTCCATCTTTGTTTTGTTCTTTTTTGTAAACGTTTTGTTGTTTTGTGTTTCATTATTGTTATTTTGAAATAAAACCTTCACCTCTTTCAATAACAACAATCATGATAAGTCAATAATTAGACATGTTTATCGTATATTATAGGATGATTTTAGATGCGAAAGACTATATTACATAGGTGTTTCTCTCATTTTTGATATTTTAGTTAATAATTGGAATATTTAAGGAAATGAATGAAAAAAGGAAGGAAATGAAGGATTTGACCGATTGGAAAGAATATGCAAAGATTCACCAACGAATCAAGGAAGATTTAGATTTCATAGCAAGCAATTCTTGACCGATTTGCTAGTACACAGGAATCACTACTCAGATTGATGGAACATTGAGACTACTCTTCAAAGGGATTCTCTAGCGACTCCACTTGAAACAGGAATCGTTGGTGCAGTTTCGTGAGTTTTAGATTACAACAAGGGTTCTAAGTTAGTTTTGGATAAATGTATTACTTAAAATACTCTATATATATAAACCCTAGACTACGAAATTAAGATCTTTTTGATAGTTTAACACTTTTTACCTTATTTTAGAGGCCATTTATCATTGTTTCTATTACTTTTAAAGAAGATTAGAAGATTCCAACTTTTAATAACGTATTTTAATTATCTTCAATTATTATGTTATGATGTTATTTATGATTATGAGTGAGTGGTTTGTTAATCTAAACAAACTCCAAACATGAACTCAATCTGTTTTGCAATGTAGTCATGATGAGATAATTGTGTGGTTAATGCTTTAAACCAATCGTATTTTTAATTCACTGATTTTATAGGTTGTTATTTACGGATTGCAATCATGAATCTAAGTGTTTCGATTCATTATCTAGTTTAGAGTAGTAACTAGAGGTGTTTGAAAAGTATTACTATTTAGATGTCCTAGGTGAATTTTAGATCTAAGTCTAATATTGAAGTGGCTTTTCGAAGGTGTTAGATTTAGTAGTTTGAAGTTTTCACAAAGTGTTGTTTTATTGCGTGAAATTAATTTTTTGTGTATTCAAAGAGGTTAGCTCAATAAAATTAGAACATGACTTTTTGCAATGAGGCTGATCATCTATATAAAGAGTACCCATTGGTACAACAAAATCAAATTAAAGAGGCTAACACTATGATGAATCATTACAATAACCCTAATCAACCTACTTACATTTCTAGCAACAATGCAAATTACTTAAAACCAAACATATGTAATGGTGTAGACAATCGAAATCATCAAAGATATAGAACATCCTTATTAACCGATAGAACAATTGCATTAGAAAATCCAAACAAAGAAACAAATCAAAAAATTCAAGCTTTACAAGATGATATAGTTGAACTAAAAAATCAATTAAGTCAAATAGTAATGCAAATGAGTCTATGGGTTAACCAAGGTAAATTACCATCTCAATCTTACCCTAGTTCATATGCGAAAGTGATAACTTAGAGAAGCAGTAACAAAATGGGGCAAAACGGTTAATTCCCCTAAAAGACTTAATGGCTAAATTACAAATGAAATAGAAATTAAAGATAATGAAATTTCAAAAGAAGGTAATTGTGATTTCGAAAGGAATAAACCTAGTATAATAAGACCATTATTTCCGCACTAGTTAGAAAAAATAAGAACGCTAAGAAATTGCAAGAAGAGAAAGAAATCTTAGACACTTTAAGGAAAATGGTAGTAAACATACCTTTATTCGAAGTCATACAAAATGTATCTAAATATCAAAAATTTATAAAAGACTTGTGCACTAATAAAATCAAACCCAATGAAAAAGTAAGCCTAGGAGAAGATGTTGTTGGGTTCTGGGGTTCATACGCAATGAAAAATTCAACTCAATTTTGAAAAACCCCAGCATGATCGAAAATAAGTTCCATGAAACTAGACCTACAAAATTAAACCATACCTTAATCCGTGATTTCCTTATTAGGTTGTTCGATTTCCAAGACTTTCAATTGCGCTTCCTCTCTCAAAAATCCACACATGAACATTGACCACAATTTGGAATGCTTGCCCCAAGAGAGATTGAAACATTTTTTCTTTCTCTCCTAAAATCTAGAGAACTCGAAAATAGTAAAAAATGAAATTCTTATTTCATTTTTGAGTTCAACCGCTATTTATATGTATAGATAAGCTTTCTTAAAAACTTTATTCGTAATACGACTATTATATTTAGGCAATTAGCAAATTACACATACACCCCTATTAATAAGTTATCATATAACGAATCATAAGAGATTTTGTGTCATTAATTTTGTCACATAAAATTCATAACTCTAGACCAATTGAAATTGTGCAAAGCCATTCTTTGTGTGTAACCCAATAGGTTCATGCGACGTTGGCAACGAACCAGAACTATTTTGGTACACGAGTCATAAGGGATCTCTAGAAAGGCATCATGACTACCTAAGTAGCATGAATATCAAAATTGATACAACCTAAATGAATGACATATATCATATCCATTGATTAAACATAAGGCATAGAAAGTAACCCTTAATGTTCAATCGTACTAGACTCGATCTTTAGGTAAACTAAAACATCCAAGTGATATTGATCATATCCATTCACATGGACATGGCCATTATCAGTCTATCATATCATGGGATCCACTAAAATCTTTATATATAAGACTAAAAAATAATATCTTGATTACACACCTTTACATATTATTCACTTGGTAACCAATCACAACCTTTATAATCGTCTAGTTAAAGACAATATTTGATTGTGTCAAATTACCACTCTTCTAATATTGAAGTCTATGGTAATCTCAAGTCGAATGACTAAATGATATACCTATCTTAAGTAACACCTGTGACTTAATCCATGTGGTGTTCTAAAAGCGGGTTGGTCCAGTACCTTATTCCCTAACAAGTAATCATGATCTTGATTAATATCCCTATATGCATTATCATCACATGACCATCAATCAAGATTCACACTAGCCTTAATTCATTATACTTTCTTGTATAATGACCAACTAGGGACATTTAAGATATTTCAACAAATACCCATTAATATTACTATAAAGTAAACATGCGATCACTTATAATAAAACAGCAAATGAAAACCTCAATTTTATTAACTAAAATTATAGGATAAATAATGTTTGTAAATTGACCTAGGGCACATAACCTGACACATGTGTCAGCACTAATCCAAAATAAATTACCCCCTAAATGTTCCAATCCTGAAATGTTCTTCGTTCCATGCACAATAAAAAAATATAAGGACATCGAAGCATTATGTGATCTTTGCGCTTCAATTAATGTTATGCCTATGAAAATGTATTTGCAAATGACAAATCTAGATTCGTATAACATAGACATGAAAGAAAACTACTTCTCTAGTAAAACTTTTCTTATTCTAGGACGCTCGTTCTTAAAAAAAAAAAAAAACCAAAATAGTTGCTTCTAATGGAATGCTAACGATAGAAGTAGATAATGAAACGGTAAACTTTGACATTTACAACACTATGAAATACATTTTAGATGTTTCATCAGTATGCATTGTAGATATGTTAGATCGTATAATAGATAAAACTTCTAGAAACAATCGGTCGAACAAAATTGAGAATGTGACGAAGATGATATAGATGAAGAGACAAGGGAGATAATCAATACTTTATTATCTTATAATGCACACCCTAAACTCTCTTACTATATAAATCTACCAATAAACCATTAGAGACTTTTACCCTATATACTAAACGATCCAGATTTAGACCTAAAAGTTATGGCAAATCATTTAAAATAGGCATATTTTTAGAAACTAACAAGGCCTCGCTAGTTAAAATCTAAACTAAATTATCAAGTTTAGAAGATGAGAAACTAATAAATGTTCTTAAAGAATTCAAGAAAGTAATAGGATGGACAATAGCTGATATTAAAGAAATAAGTCCAGCCATATGCATGCATAGAGTTCTAAATAGAAACTATAGAAACTCGACGAGGTAGGGGCAGACCAAAGTTAACATTGGATGCATTAATTATGAAAGATTTGAATGGTTTACAAAGCTCACCATCAATTGCACTTAATTGAGCACAATGGAAAAGTTTGATCCATGTAGCCGACCCCAGTTAATTTGGGATTGAGGCTATGTTGTTGTTGTTGTTGTTGTTGTTGTTGTTGTTGTTGTTGTTGTTGTTGTTGTTGTTGTTGTTGTTGTTGTTGTTTTTGTTGTTGTTGTTGTTGTTGTTGTATATGCATGCATAGAATTAATTTCGAAATAGATACAAAACCCACTAGAGAAGCTCAATGTAGATTGAGTCCACCGATGATACAAGTGTAAGGAAAGAAATATTAAAATTACTAGACGCAAAAATGATATTCCTAATAGCATATAGTAATTGGGTTAATTTGGTACAAGTAGTTCCTAAAAAGACATGGATCACAATTAAAACAAATAAACTCGGATAATTAGTACCAAATAGAATCCAAAACAGTTGAAGAGTATACAAGGATTTTTGGAAGCTAAACGTTGCAACTAGAAAAGACCACTACCCACTTCCGTTTATCGAATAAGAAAGACTAGCTGGAAGAACCCATTACTGTTGTTTAGATGGATACTAAGGATTACATCAGATTCCCGTAGCTCAAGAAGATCAAGAAAAACTACTTTTACTTTCCCTTTTGGTACATTTACTTATAGATGTATATTTTTGGCTTATGTAACACACACGCTACATTCTAATAGTGTATGGTTAGTATCTTCTCAAACTAGGTGGAGCATTTCATTGAGGTTTTCATGGATGACTTTACCGTGTACAGTAGTTATTTCAATGAATGCTTACTTCATTTAACTAAGGTACTTAAATGATGTATAAAGAAGACTCTAGTATTGAGTTATGAAAAATGTCATTTTAGGGTAAATTAAGGACTTGTATTAGGATACATAGTGTCAGCAAAAGGAATATAAGTAGATCCCGCTAAAATCTAAACTACAAAGACATTACCTTGCCCAACTATTGTGAGGGAGGTAAGATCTTTTCTTGGCCATGTAAGATTCTACATAAGTTTTGTGAAAGACTTTTAAAAAATAACACAACCTTTATGCAAACTCTTGCAAAAAGATGTAACCTTCGAGTTCACACCTGAATGCAAGATAGCTTTTAATAAGTTAAAAAATGCCCTGGTTACCACACCTATGATAAAGTCACCAGATTGGTCACAACCTTTTGCAATAATATGTAATGCAAGCAACTATGCAGTAGGAGCTGTTTTAGGTCAAAAGCTATGAAAGGATTCTCATGTCATATTATATATCAAGAACTTTGGATCCTGCCCAACTAAACCATACTACTACAGAAAAATAAAAAAAAATCCTCGTAGTTGTATTTGCGTTAGAAAAGTTTAGACCATATTTATTAGGAATAAAAGTAATAATTTACTCAGATCATGCGGCATTAAGATATTTGATGACAAATAAAGATGTCAAACCAAGATAAATAAGATGGATCTTATTATTACATGAATTTGATCTCACTATAAAAGTTAAGAAATGTGTCTAAAACTTAATAGTTGACCATCTAAGTAGACTAGAAAATGGAGAAGCCACAATACTATTAAAAGATGAATACTTATATAAGATAGTTATCACTAGTTGGTACGCTGATATAGTCAACTATCTCACTACTAATAGGATATCATACCATTTTACAAGAGCCACAAAGAATAAGATAAAACAAGATTGTAAACATTATTTATGGGATGATCCCTACTTATAAAAATTATGTTCTGACAAAACCATTCAAATATGTATTCCACAAATGGAAATATTATCTGTCATGCCTCATTTCCAAACTTATGCTTATAGAGGACATTTTGGTCCACATCATACTACTAGTAAGATATTAGACTCGGGATTCTTTTAGCCTACTTTATTCCATGATTGTTATGTTTACACAAAAGCTTGTCCAAATTGTCAAAGAACTAAGAATTTAGGACATAGGAATCAAATGCGCCTATGCCTTATTTTTTTAGCGAAGTATTTGATGTTTGGGGAATAGACTTTATGGGACCTTTTTCACCATCTAATAGAAGTATTTACATATCATTAGCTGTAGACTATTTGTCTAAGTTGGTAGAAGCTATTGCCATTAAATCTAATGATTCTAAAATAGTAGTTAATTTCCTAAAATCAAGGATCTTTACTATTTTTGGAGCACCTATAACGTTAAGTAGTGATAGAGGTTCTCACTTTTGCAATAGAATTATTGCTACTCTACTTCAAAAATATAATGTTATACATAGAACATCTACCTCATATCACCTACAAACTAATGGACAAACCGAAAACTCAAATAGAGAAATTAAATCAATTTTAGAAAAGACAGTATGTTCAACACGTAAAGACTGGAGTCTTCATTTAGAAGATGCATTATGGGCATATAGAACTGTATTTAAGACACTTGTAAGTATGGCACATAATATGTTAGTTTTCGGTAAAACATGCAACTTACTAGTCAATTTAGAAGATAAGGCATGTCGGGCAATCAAAACATGCAATATGAATTATGATAATGCAGGGAAACAATGTAAACTTAGCATCCAAGAATTAGAAGAATCGTGAAATGACGCTTATGAAAGTACTTATGTTTAAAAAAAAAATTAAACAATTTCATGATAATAAATTAAATATTAAGAATTTTAAAGTATGACAAAAAGTGTTACTCTATTGTTCACGTTTTAAGTTATTTCCTAGAAAACTTTGTTCACGATAGATGGGATCTTTTGTAATTATGCACGTATTTCCCCATGGTGCTATAGAAATAGAAAGTAGAGAAATAAAGTGAATCTTTAAAGTTAATAGTCATAGACTAAAATGGTATCGTGAAATTTTTGTCTCACAAGATATGAAGATCGTCCACTTTGACCCACTTGATAATCCAATAGATGAATTGAACACTATGGAAGAACATATTGTAACCATAAACTCTAATGAAACAAGCAAACTATTGATGGTTACTAAACCAAGGAGAAAGAAGAATAAGAAATCACAAAAGGAACAACAACCCGTAAGAAGCCCATTCGAGTGTGACAATGACTCAGATTACGAGGAATTTGATGAAAATGGCGATCCTTCAAAGCTCTTAGAAGTGGATTCGGGACATACCTTACTCAACATACAAATCAATGAAATGTCTTATTACAGAGTTCAACTTGATACAAGAGTTGTTATGAATCTTATGCCTGCACATTGGTTTCTTCTAACTAATTTAAAGATTCATTGCAAGCCACCTACTAAGGCATTCAAGCCAAACGGTACTTTTACAGTCCTATTAGGAGTATCAAAGAACGTGTATGTATGAGTAGCTAGGCTTACATTCACTACAAAGTTTTTAGTCATGCCAATAGCTACACCACACGATCAGATATTATTGGGTAGACCATTCTTATCGACTGTCGGAGCTATCACCGACGTGTGTGATCGCATAGTTTCACTTAGGATGGGTAATGAAGATATATCATTCCAAAATGGGAGAGAACTTTGTGATGATATTGATGAAGGGCAATTCAGTGATGGTGATGAGAGCAATGACGAATGACTTTTTTCAGACCCTAATGAAGATATTCTCAATGTCAAATCGCTTGAAGTGAAGATCGATTCATTCACGCTCAACAAAGATTGATTCCTCTATTAGTCTAGCCAACAATAATAAACAACTGTGCTCTATGGGATGTAGTCCATACTCCTTAGTACTTTAGTTATTTTAGTTTTTAGTAGGAAATCTAGCATTAGTATAGTTAGCGTTTATTCTCTCTCCTTTTGACTTTCTTTTAGAATTATTTTTGAGACTCACGTTCTGGAGCAGCTTTAAATAGAGGGGGATGATCGAGTTGTATTTTTTATTTTTATGTCCTTTATGCAAGTTGCATTATACACTTGCTTATTTGCTTATTGAATAGTTTATTTAATTAATGAGATTGTTAGTAAAGTTTTCAGGTTTTTCAGTCAATTTTACATTTATATTTATTTTTATGAAGGGTATACAAGTTACTTGTGAAATAAAAATTGCAAAATAGTAAATCAAGCCTTGAGAATCCCCAACAATTCGAAATTACACTATGAATCGCTGGCAAAGTTCGTGGCATAAACCAGTCAAATTAAGGCAAAATATAGGTCTAGTGATTCCTCAACGATTCCACTTGTATAGAAATTGCTGCTTAGATCGGTGGTCCACTGCACCTTACAATCCCTTAATTCTCCTTACAATTTCCCATCGATTCCACATACACAGGAATCTCTAGGCACGAATTTAGGTTTTTAAAACGAAACCTAAATCCCACACAAACAAATTCATTCGCATACGCAAACGGTCGCACCCCTTCTCTTACAATCGGTTTCTTATCTAGATTTAACCTTCCTAAGCTCAAGCTGACGCGCGTCGAACACGTAAATAAAGTAAAGTTTTCTAAACCAACTATTTTGTACAATAGTGGCAAAGGGTCGATCCCACAGAGACTGGTTGTCTTTCTTAGGTTAAAACGACAAAAAAGGAAAATCGGGGGTTTTGAAATAAATATTAATTTAACTAACTAATCTATCTAAACTAAATAAATAAAATAACTAAACTAATTTCTAAAACAATTAATTAATAATTAATTAACACCTAAATAAAACCTAAATCTCAAGTTCCACAAATCAGAATCAAGATTCAATAGCAATCATGGTCTTCATTCTTTCCCAAAAAGTTATTAATTTAAATTCTCTTAGAGCTATAGAAAATCGACATCCACCAGAAATTCATAATTCCCCTAATTCCGATAGTCAAGGCGTCCGCCATTAACTATTTTCCTAATTAATGTATAACCCTAGACATTCCGCCAATGAGGTTTAACACACTAACCACGGTAATATAGATCTGTGGGAACATTAATCCTAGATAACCGGATCGCATCCGCTCCTGATTTAACCTAGATTCAATTGTTGTACACTCAAACACTGAAAGGATTTTATGGCAAATGGGTGAATGTTTGTTACTTTATTGGTCTAAAAGCACAATCACACGGATACTAATATTCCGAATAACTGTAGATTATCCACCTAAAAGCATGCACGGGCCTCATACATACCATAGATCTGAATCATAATAATTAAAATCAACAATAATGAAATAGGAGAAATTAAATTAATTAAATAATAAAATAAAAGATCTCACATAATACGCTATGAATCCATAATTCCGACTTGCTTCCCCTTCGGCTTAGGCAAGAAATTGATTAGCCGAACAACATCTTCAAAAATTTATACTAAAAACTAATAATTGATCCCTAAAAAATACTAATTAATTGTTCTTCTAATAATACCTAGGTTACTAATATATAAAAAATACTCCAAATTGGTCTCGAGATACTAATTTTAGGGGTTAGAAAAATGACTCGTGCGCCGAGGACCATCGTAGGGCTGTTTTTAGTTCAAAATTCGAACTCTGCCATGTGTCTGCACGTGATTCGCTGTTTTAGAACCGCCGCTCCACGTGTCTCAACGAGATCGGACCATCCTGTCACTGCCTCTGAGTTGTCGCCGCATCATTCACCGAACTCCTGGCGTGTTCGGTTGTGTGTGAGGTGAGTCACCGCCACATGTCGTCTCGTGATTGGAGGAGCCGCTTGTTGTGACGCGTCTGGACGAATAAGAGTCCGCCACATGTCATCCTGCTGGTGCGGAAGAAAATTGCGCAACTCGCACGAATTACAAGGAGTTTGTGCGGGCACGAATCTCGAGGAAAATCAACAGAGTCTGAAATGCGATGAAATGTTGCTTGTGTGACGTGTCTTCCTGGCTAATGTGGCAACGCGTGGCGCGTTCTAATTGGTGGCGCTGGCTTTCCACGCTACGTGGCGGTTTTTGATTGGTCCAGAGATATTTTCTCGCTGATGTCGCATGCTTTGATTGGCTGGAACACCCTGTCCGCTATTCGACCCACCGCGCAACGCGAATTTCGAGGCAAACTGTCCAGCATCCGATCACTACAAGTAAATACTCCGTTTTGAGTATTTTTCCACCATAAATTCAACCGCGCACTCTGCTTCACCTAAAATTGACCAAAAATATAATCAAATATATATTTTAAATACTTTTAATAATTAAATATACTAAAATAAAGTACTAAAAACTTATAAATACTGACTTATCAAATACCCCTAAACTTAAAACTTTGCACGTCCCGAGCAAAGGTGTAAATGACAACACAAACTAAAGTAGACTCCTAATATAATAATGCACTGACTCAACTAATCCTATACCCGACCCAAATTCATGGAGTTCCTTTGGTTTACATAGTCACCAAATTAACAAGTAACTTAAAAAATTTCAGAGTTATGATATGTCAAGTCTCACAAGTCAAACATAATTAAAATCTCACTTTCAAAACATAGACTCGGTCAAAATAAAGGCCATCAACTACTCAGAGTTTTCTTAGTCTATACATTAAAGCACGCAAGTTCAAAATCTCACTTAATATAGTGAAAGCACTCGAACTAAATATTTTATTTGAAAAGTTTCACAACTTCCGCTTTTATTCATTTTTTTCATTTTTATTTTTTATTTTTTTCTTCTCCAAATCTTTTTTTCTTTTTTCAATTAATAAGGTCTCTGCTCCATTTCCTATAGACCGATTTTCTCACTTTTTTCCACCACAAGTTTCCCTGCTCCATTTCCTATGGAAACCTGTGGGACGCTCTACACTAAAAATACTCCTGTTAGTACTTCTCGCTTTCACTATAATCAAGCGAATCCCCCAATGTAGGTTAAAATAATATAACTTGCATAAATTTGACCATTTACTCATTTTCGTTATCTAGCACTAAATTTAACCATCATCTAAGTCTCTAATAATGAAATCATAAAAATGTTGAGCTACGAACTCGATTGAGTGTTTCTCCTAATTTTCTCTAAGTTGGAAGTCAAAAAGGCAACTATAGTTTACTCATCCACAACCAAAGGCATGAACAAAGTTTCGAGTGACTCTAAAATAAATAAAACATACTAAATATATACGTGAAAGTGTATCAATTCCTAATGAAATGAGAAAGGAATATGAATAGACAAGAAATGAAAGAAATGATATAAAACACCACCATTACCATCTAATATCCGCATATAACCGCATAAAAAAAATTAAACAATCTCACCTGCGGTCTTTTGCAATATAATCCATCCAAAACAATCCACAATCCCTAAAACACCCCCAGACTTATTTTGAAACTTGTCCTCAAGGATCAAAACAAGTCAAGAGGTTCACACATATAAAATAAACAAGATGGTGAAAGAATACGATAAAAATAAAAGGAAGGAAATGATACAAATTCATGCAAAATAATAAAAAAACATGAAAATAAATAAATTAAATAATACTTATCGAAGTTTGGGCTGCCTCCTAATAGCGCTTTTGGTTAAAGTCGTTGGCTCGACTTGGTCGGAGTTTGTCAATCAATATAGATTGGTGTTGCAAGTGAAACGACCTCCACATCGTGGCTCGGGAAGTCTTCGTAGAAGATCTTCAATCTATGGCGGTTCACCTCAAATACATTACCAGTCTCCATACTCTGAATCTCCACTGCTCCGTGATCATACACCGCGGTCACAATATATGGTCCTGTCCACCTCGATCTCAGCTTACCTGCAAAAATCTTAAGACGTGACTGAAATAAAAGCATTTTCTGACCAACGCAGAAAGATTTCCTAGAGAGATTGCTATCATGGAACGTTTTAGTTTTTTCTTTATAAATTTGTGCATTTTCATACGCGTAGTTCCTAATTTCCTCCAACTCATGGAGAGTGGGCTTTCTCTCTTTTCCTGCTTCATCGAGCTTAATATTAAACTGTTTCACAACCCTGTAGGATTTATGCTCAAGCTCGACTAGCAAGTGGCAAGCTTTACCAAACACAAGGCGATATGGGGACATCCCAATTGGCATTTTAAACGTCGTTCAGTAGCCCAAACTGCATCATCAAGACGTGCACTCCAATCTTTACGAGTAAGATTCACCGTCTTTTCCAAGATGGATTTGATCTCTCTATTAAAGACCTCTTCCTGGCCACTCGTTTGGGGATGATATGCTGTAGACTTTCGATGAGTGACATTATACCTCCTCAGAAGACTTTCAACCATACGGTTACAGAAGTGAGTGCCTCTATCACTGATCAGGGCTCGTGGGGTACCAAATGTTGTGAAAATCCTCGATTTAAGGAATTCACATACCACTTTGGAGTCATTAGTGTGCATAGCCTTAGCTTCCACCCACTTAGACACGTAGTCCACTGCCAAGAGTATGTAAACATTGCCAAACGACACTGGAAACGATCCCATAAAGTCTATACCCAAATGTCAAATATCTCGCAAATATGAATCAGGGTAAGCGGCCTTTGGTCTCGATGACTAAGATTACCAAATTTTTGACAGTTAGGACAAGTCTGGGTAAACATGTATGAATCATGGAAAATGGTGGTCCAGTAAAACCCACTCTCACGAACTTTCCTAACTGTCCGACGGGGGCCGAAGCGGCCTCCGCAGGCGTAAGTATAACAAAAAACCAATATGGAATGACTCTCGGTCTAAGGAACACAACGCCTGATAACCTGGTCGGAGCAAAATTTCCATAAGTAGGGGTCATCCCATACATAGTACTTAGCATCACTCTTTATTTTATTCTTCTGAGCCTTCGAAAGGTAAGGAGATAGTTCACCCGAAGTGATATAGTTCACCAAATCGGCGTACTAAGGGAGATCGTCCATAACAGCATAGATGTGCTCGTCAGGGAAATCATCCATAAGAGGGGTAGGTCTCTCACCATTTTTAATTCTGCTGAGATGGTCTGCGACTAGATTCTCTGCACCACTTTTATCTTTGATCGTGATGTCAAACTCCTGAAGTAGGAGTATCCATCTAATGAGCCTAGGTTTGGCATCCTTTTTACTCATCAAGTACTTCAAGGCAGTGTGATCAGAGTAAATGATAAGCTTGGTTCCCAAAAGGTAAGGTCGAAACTTCTCAAGTGCGAAGATAATAGCAAGGAGCTCATTCCCAGTAGTGGTGTAGTTCATCTGAGCAGCGTCCAGAGTACGAGAAGCATAGTAAATGACATGTGAAGCTTTCCCGACTCTCTGTCCTAAGACTGCACCCACTGCATAATCACTAGCATCACACATAATTTCAAATGGAAGCTCCCAATTAGGTGCCTAAATCACTGGTGTGCTTGTAAGTGAGTCTTTATATGCATCAAACGCACTCTTACATGCCTTATCAAACTCAATAGGTATGTCCTTTTGAAGTAGACATCATAGAGGTATGTCCTTTAACTTCATCATTGTCACTCATAAGCAAGGTCTGCTCAACGAGTGGATCCACACAGTCCATGGTACACACAATAGAAGACACATCGCTGGGGTATCGCATCACATCGTAGATGTTAAACTTGATGACTTCACCGTCGAACTCCATGGTAAGAGATCCATCATCAACATCTATCTTCGTCTTCATCATTTTCAAAAATGGACGTCCAAGGAGTACTGATGAAGCATTGGGGAATGGCTCCTCTTTCGTATCGACCACATATAAGTCAACAGGAAACACAAACTCGTTCGCTCAAACTAGAACGTCCTCGAGAACACCGACAGGTCTGACAACGGAACGGTCTGAATGACAATACCAGTCTCCTCCAATGGGCCTACATGCAAGGTCTCGTAAATAGGTAATGGCATAACATTAATGGAAGTGCCAAGGTCGCACATAGCTCTCTGAATACTTACATCACCTATAACACAAGGTATCGAGAACATTCCAGTCTCCTCCAATGGGCTTCCAATGGGCAACTTCTTTTGTAGGATAGCCGTGACAGTTTCTCCCATTTGGACTTTTTCGTTACCTTTCAGTTTCCCTTTGTTAGTGCATTGTTCCTTAAGAGACTTTGCGTACCTAGGGACTTGCTTCAAAGATTCGAGGAGTGGAATATTGATTTCCACTCGCCGAAAGGTCTCGAAAATTTCTTTCTCTTCCTCCTTTTTCTTATCTAGGATGAGTCATTGTGGAAAAGGAGGTTTGACCGTAAATGTGGGTGGTGTTTCCTTTAGAGTAGTTACCATCTGTTTAGGGGCAGATGGAGTCACTACTACCTAGTGTTCTTCCTCATTTGCCTAGTCTTGGGCATTAGATGACCTATTGTCCCTTTTGGGTCCCTCTAGCTCTGTACCGCTACAGAGTGTAACTGCGTTAGCACTCGCGTTAAGGTTCGGGTAAGGTTGCGAAGGCAACTTTCCCTTATCCTCGAGACGTCCAATCTATTGTGCATGTTGGTGCACTTGAACTTGGATAGTTCGGACCGTCGATTTGAGTTCGATGAAGGATTTCTCGGTGGTAGCCCTGAATTGGTTCATTTCATTCATAACTTGGCTTTATTGGCTCATAAGGGCTTTAATCATATCCTCATGTGAAGAGGAATTATTGGAGGGTGCAGGCAACGGTTGACCTCTGGGGATGAAGGTCTGATAATTCTGATTCTGAGGCCCAAAACTGAAGTTTTGCTTGTTCCTGGCCGTGGCATGATTATAGGTATTCCCGAATGGGACTTTAAATGGCCCTTAGAACTGATTACCCATGGCATTGGCCTGTTGCTCATCATCAAAAAGTGTAGGAAATTCATCAGTTGCATGATTTGTGGCAGCACAGAAGCCACAAGCTTTGGCCTCCACTTTACTGGATGAGAAGTGACGTTCCATCATAGAAGTTATTTGGTCAATTTTTTGGTCAGTGGAACTCGAGATATTGCCTGTAGTCAGACTTCGGTAAGCAGTAGCATCGAGATCACCATAAAGGCGTGACTGTTGTGCGATGTCCTCATATAGTTGCTTCATTTGGGCTGGAGTTTTGTCTCCAATGTGACCCCCATACGCATTATCGATCATGCGTCGTTCCATGGGCAACATGCCAACATAGAAGAATCGAGCTATGGCCTTCTCAGATTGGCCACGTTGCGGACAACTAGCAATCAATCGCTTATAGTGATCCCAATATGCGCCAAATGATTTGCCCGGCCTCATTTTGATGCTGCAAATTTCCTTGATGAGCTGAGCAACTCTATCCTCAGGGAGATATTCATTCAAAAATGCGGTTGTCATTTCATTCCAGGAATTAATGCAACCATGCGAAAGGTAGAAAAGCCATTTCTTGGCTTTGTCTTTAAGGCAGAACGAAAAAGATCTGAGCTTAACCGTTTCCTCGTCTGCATTGGAGGGTTTCATTGACTTGCAGATTGTATGAAACTCCTTTAGGAAAGTGATAGGGTCTTCATTCTCGCCACCATGGAAGGATGGTAGGAGATGAATGCACCTAGACCTCAACTCAAAGTCTTCATCATTAACCTGATAGTTGATGCAGAGGGGTTGTTGCGCCAAAAGAGCTTCAAGCTCATGATTGGCGTGACCCATGGTGATTTGACGATTTGCAGCCATGTCCAAAGGATTTTGGCCTTCAGGTTGCCTAAGTTGGGTATCTCTAATCCACCTATGAAAAGTTCTCTCTGGTTTAGGGTCGAAAGATAATAATGAACCGGCCGATTTTGACCGAGTGAGGTGTGGTAGCATAAAACTAAAATAAATAAATAAATAAATAAAATAACAATAAAAAAAGAAAAGAAACATAACCTCAAAGTAAATAAAAATAAATTAACTAAACTAATAAAAATAAATTAACTAAACTAAACTAATAAAAAAACAATTAATTACTAATCTAACTAACAAAATAAATAAATCATAAATCTCCATTTCCACAAATCAGAATCAAGATTCAATAGCAATCATGGTCTTCAATCTTTCCCAAAAAGTTATTAATTTAAATTCTCCTAGATTAGCTATAGAAAATCGACATCCGCCAGAAATTCCTAATTCCCCTAATTCCGATAGTCAGGACGTCCACCATCCCTAATTAATGTATAACCCTAGACATCCGCCAATCATGTTTAAGACACTAACCGCAGTAATATAGATCTGTAGGAACACTAATCCTAGATAACCGGATCGCATCCGCTCCTGATTTAACCTAGATTCAATTGTTGTACACTCAAACACCGAAAGGATTTTACGGCAAACGGGTGAATGTTTGTTACTTTATTGGTCTACAAGCACAATCACATGGATACTAATATTCCAAATAACTGTAGATTTTCCACCTAAAAGCATGCACAAGCCTCATACATACCATAGATCTAAATCATAATAATTAAAATCAACAAAAATGAAATAGGATAAATTAAATTAATTAAATAATAAAATAAAAGATCTCACATAATATGTTATGAATCCATAATTTCGACTTGCTTCCCCTTTGACTTAGGCAAGAAATTGATTAGCCGGACATCATCTTCAAAAATTTATACTAAAAATTAATAATTGATCTCTAAAAAATACTAATTGATTGTTCTTCTTATAATGCCTAGGTTACTAATATATAAAAATACTCAAAATTGGTCTCGGATACTAATTTTAGGGGTTAGGGACGTGACTCGTACGCCGAGGAACATCGTAGGGCTATTTTTAGCTCAAAATTCAGACTCTGACATGTGTCTGCACGTGATTCGCTGATTTATAACCGCCGCTCCACGTGTCTTAACGGGATTGGACCGTCCTGTCACCGCCGCTTAGTTGTCGCCGCATCATTCGTCGAACTCCCAGTGCGTTCGGTTGTGCGTGAGGTGAGTCACTGCCACATGTCGTCTCGTGATTGGAGGAGCCGCTTGTTGTGACGCGTCTGGATGAATAAGAGTACGCCACGTGTCATCCTACTGGCACGGAAGAAAATGGCACAACTCGCACGAATTACCGGGAGTTTTTGCAGGCATGGATCTCGAGGCAAATCGACGGAGTCTGAAACGCGATGAAATGTTTCTTGTGTATGACGTGTCTTCCCGGCTGACGTGGCAATGCGTGGCGCGTTCTAATTGGTGTACGTGGCGGTTTCTGATTGGTCCAGAGATATTTTCTCGCTGATGTGGCATGCTTTGATTGGCTGGAACACCTATCCACTATTCGATCCACTGCGCAATGCCTATTTCGAGGCAAACTGTCCGGCATCCGATCACTGCAAGTAAATACTTCATTTTGAGTATTTTTTCACCACGAATTCAACTGCGTACTCTGTTTCACCTAAAATGGACCAAAAATATAATTAAATATATATTTGAAATACTTTTAATAATTAAATATACTAAAATAAACTACTAAAAACTTATAAATACCGACTTATCACAAGCTTAGTGTATTTAAGTGACTCTCACCTCGACCTAGCTTCATTCAACCCTACAAGCTTTGAATTTGATAGAGTAGAACCGATTTAGGGTTTAAGGGAGTTTTGACTTGGAGCTTGTAATACTAGTTATAGGAGTTCAAGAGCACATATATCGAGAGATTCACTCTCAAAAAGGTAATCATGGCAAACGGTAGCCCTTTATTTTGATGAGATTTTGATTTTTATTGGATGTTTGAAAAACTCTTCAATTGATTTAAAAAAAAATTGTTGAATTCCATTTCGGTACATTGAATGAATTATTTCATTGGCTCTAATTGATTCATTATCGCAATGGCAATGACTGTTGGTTTGCAAATTGCATATTTCCGAAACTCGTGGATTTTTTAGAGAAGTATTCATAACGAGTTTGAATTTGAGTTTTTGAATAATCGGTTTGGCAAACCATTTTGGTAAATTTGATCTCACATTCTTGACTCCCGTGTTTTTTAAATACGTTTTGCAAAAACCTACCCTTTATCCATAAACCTTTCGAATTTCTTGATAGCAATTTGATTTTCAATAAACTAATTTCTTAAGTCCATTTTGTGTCAAATACATGATTTTGTTTTACCAGTTCATAGTAGTAACCTGATCATTATGACGGGAGGAGGTATAGGAAGAGGTGTGATTAGTGTACAAGAGAAAGAAAAAAGATTATGGTAGAAAAAATCGAGTGTATATAACTATTTTTGTCACCTTATAATCAGTTTATAAATGTTAACAACCTATAGTGGAAAACCTGATAAATAAGTATTTGTATATAAGGCAAAAAAAGTAGTTATACTTATGTACAGGTGTCTCAAGTCTCCTAATACCCAAAATAAGAAAAATACTAAAAGTAAACACCTGCGAGTATGTCCTTGACTACTGGCATGTCCAAGATAGCCTCCCAATATCCCCTTGTCTCTACTCGTAGAAGGATCAGCACTCAGTCATCCAACGAAAGTTTTGACGAGCCCAGTGAGTAAAATCTCAGGAGAAGTCTAGACGATATTAAAGAAGAAATCAAGTAAAAACTACTAGACATGCAAGTATTACATCTGGTAGCAGAAAGCTATACTTGCATGAAAGTAGTTCATTAACAAAACAAGAGCATCAGATAAATAATTAATAGATATTCAAGTCACAAAGAATCTGAAATGTAAAAGATAAACGTAAATTAAGCAATAGGTAACCCCGTAAAAAGCCTAGGAATAATTACATCTCCAAAATCTGACTAATCCTCAATAGTTTCTCAATGGTCAGCCTAGATCCATGATCCATCGTCCCATACATCAAAGTAACAATCCGTCTTCATCTTGTACAATTCCACAGAATAACCACGGTGAACCATTCAACTGGTTAACTTAAACCAATCCATACTATACCATAGTAAACCCTGACGAACCACTCAAACAGTTATTTAGTGTGAATGAACAGTAATAAAACATAATAATACCATGAAGTAAAAATAGGCAACAGCCAGAAAAACTAATCTTAAAAGCAAACTGAATTTTGTTAAGCATTCTCGTGGGTTTTACAAACCTGATTGCACATGAGACACCACTCCAACGACTCACATGCCTCATACCCGATATTAAACAATAAAGTCCTAAGTCCGTGATGTCAATTCAAGTTGTGTTAGGTACTTGAGTCACCAAGTTAGGGTCTAAAACTCTTATTCAATTTTAGCCCCAAAACTTACATATCGAACTATCCCTTTTCATAACCCTTGAATTCCGACCGTTTTTTATATAGATAATGACTTTATTTTATGAAAATTGGTTTTTCTAGGTGTTTGGTTTCTCTCTTAGCTTTCCAATGATTGGTAGAACATCATAATTCGACTTAAAACGAGGGAGATGTGGTAATTTTATCATATTTTAAAAAAATTATAATTTTTTCTGAAGCCTACAAACATATTCTAGAATGTCATACTGACAATGAGCTTAATCCAATAAGAAATGAGGGAGTTATGCTCAAAACATCATGACATTATCAAAACTGTGAACCTAAAAATTTCATATTCATCACCAAAGTTGCAGAGAATATTTAGACGTGAAAACATTCAAATTTCAAAATTGTTTAGTAGGCGAAAGTTGTTCCCCTTTAAGTTAGCTTTCTAATTCCACCAAAAGGAGTCTATTTCGATTTAAAATAAGGAAGTTATGACCAAATTATAGAGACTGGTTCATAACAACAATATGTTGAGTTTCCAATTTTAGTTTACAAAATCATGAACTTGAAAATTCATAAAATATCATTTCTTACCCTAAACTAAAAGCACAATATAGTAAACTAAGAGAAAGAAATGCAAGGAATCCAAATATCCCATTTGTTTTCAAAAACTAAATTATTTTATAGATCAGAATTCACAATTTCGGTTTCATGTAAAATGCCCATATTTAGCCAAATTTTACAATTTTTGAAAATTTGTTTTGGAAACTCAGATGTCATGTCTAATTGATTAGAAACAACTAAAAAGACCTCCTAAATGCTCAGAATTCAAAATCCCTTTAATTACTAATAAGTGATTGTTTAGACTTAAATATAGTAATATTTTAGTAGTATATTTAGTATAAATATACCATAATGAGCTTTTATTGAAGTCATTTATGTGTTTTTAGGTAAACAAGACATAAAGGAGACAAATGAGTGAATTAGTGAAGAAACAAGGCCAAAAAGCACAAAAGTAAGGTTGACATTGTTGCTAAAATGTTTGATACAGTAGGAAAAAGGCTAGACAACGTGGAAAACTAAGAAGAGAATAACATGAGGTCAGGATAGCCGAGACAGTGGTAGTGTTGTGGGCTACAAGGGATGGCATTGAGGAGGCCAGTGCTGGGCGCCAAGTCTACTGAAGGGGAGAAAAAGTACACAAAATGGTCGAAGTTATCACGGTGTCATGGCATTACACACACAGCGCCGAAACTTTAAGTGACAGCAGCGAGACTAAAGAAAATAGAAAGACAGTGTTCTATTTCATGTAGAATTTTGTACTTGGGTTTCTAATTGTTTTCTAAATTTTCTTAGGAGTAGAAATAGGTATTAGAGACAGATTTGTCAGTTAGCCATTGCCTTGAATTCAAGGAAAGAAGGGCAATTTTTGAGTAACATAATCACAAATCCCAAAGAGAGTGTTAGTGTCATTCACATGATGAACACTACGACAACGAATGAGCCAAGACAAGAGCAAGTGATGTACAGGGCAAAACAATTCAACACTTTAGCTTTGAGGGAGTATAAATGCATGAGAATGGAACGGAATTTAGGCAAGATGAACTTGAAGGATTCAAGCAACAACAGATTAATGCCTTGAAAAATCACAAGAAAGAGAAGAAATAATGGAGAGCAAATAAAAAAGATGAAGGAGCTTCTGAAAAAGCACTGAAAGGAAATAGTATCAAGGTTGTTCCAAAAAAATTGAAACCAAAGTTCAAGTTCACACTGAGAATTCAACCTATCAAGATGAGTGATCCCAGAGCATATGCATACCATTGAGCATTGAATGGAACCAATTTAGAAACATCTCGTATGATACGGGAGCCTCAGTTAATGTCATGCCAATAAACGATATGTTACAAGCCAATTTGAAGATCAATTGTCCTGATACAACAAAGTTGCAAGTAATTAATGGTATCTTTGTACCAATAATTGGGAGAGACTTGAATGTATATGAAAGTCAGTAGATTCACATTCATCATGAATTTTGAGGTTATGGATCATGACACGGATAATGATGTGACTATGATACTTGGGTGGCCATTCTTGAACAGTGCCAATACGAACTTGCATACGAGGAAGAAAATGATCACAATGAGTATCGAGGAGGATGATAATGCTGAGAAGATTTTCTTTATTAAAAGACAAGAAGTACATTCAAACGGGAGAGGTATTGTTATCTCAGACCTATAATAGGTGTATCTCAATCTTGGCTCAGACAAAACAAGCGAAAAAGCTTCTGGCTAATGACGTTAAAATAAGTGCTACTGGGACACAGCTTAAAGGTTTTCTAAATATCAAGTTTTTAAAATGTCAGTCAAAGTTAGTTATTTAGTTAGTTTAGTAGTACAATTCAAATGTTTTAGTTTTCTAACTTTTGAAAATTTGTGTTAAATGTGTAGGAGATGCCATTTACCGGTGACAATTCATCGAAATGGAAAAGTCTCAACTAACTAAGCGCAAAAAAACAAAAGAGTTCAAGTAGTAAAGGTAAGGTACATGTGCAAATCACATGTAAAATTTTATGAAATTTTTATATATACATGGTAATTCACGCTGTCATGATGCCTTGTGTAGTAACACAAAGCCGAGAGAGAACTAATAGGGAATTAATGAAAATATGCAAAAATTATATAGACATATTGGTCGATGTCGTGTATGTAAACACAAGGCGCCATGGGGCTTAAGGGACGGCACCAGTAGGGCGCCAAGCTGTGAGTAAGAAAGGCTCACAGTAGGCATGACACTGCCACAGCATAGTCAAATCGTCGTGCCCCATAAAAAACGACACCAGAGTTGATAAGAGGGGTTTTAAGCCCCATTTCACCATATCTTGCACATTTGCAACCAATTCCATACGCAACCAACCAAGCATACATCCCTCTAAAATCCAAGTTTGATCATTTCTAAGTGAGAAAAGACTATTCCTAGTGATTTAGAGTGAAAAGAGAAAGTACATTATGGATTAGCACAAAGAGGAGAGCTAAGGCATTGATTTGGAGATTTGATTTAAGAGAGCACTAGGGTTTTAGTTTGTAAGCAAAGTGAGAGGGCTTGGAGTGATAAAGCTTGGAGGAGCAATCTACACCAGAAAGTAGTCTGGCATTGAGGTAAATTTACAAATTCATTAGTTATACTTTGAAATTTTTGAAATTTTGATGAATTGCATGAATTTTGGATATAAAGTTGTTGGATAGGAATTTCAACTTGTGTGAATGTTAAGCATCAATGTGTCTTATGGAGACCTAGTATATGTCTTTTGCATTATTCGGCAAGTGAATGATCCTTGTGAAATAAATTTTGATTTTAGGTGATTTGAAGACTCGTGTTGTTAGTTGTGATGTTGTGTAAATTTTTGAGAAAACTCCAAGAATAAGAAGGCGAGCAAGTCAAGTTAGCAAAGTAAGAACAAATGATTTTGAGACATCATCCTCAAGAGATCCTAATGAGGAGGAACCTAGGTCGTTTATGTTTAAGTACTACATCAGTAGAGAGGCTAAGTGTGGCGGCCCCAAATTTCGAGACAACCCTAGGCACCATCATGTCACATCACACATCACCAAGCTTTATCACGTCATGGCCTACTTATATATGACGCCCTACGACCTAACTGTTTGTTTACACATTTCCAACTAACACTAGCTTAGCCAATTATTCTTCATTTAATTACTAATGAATTTGTTTAGCTAGTTAGATAACTTATCGGGTTTCATTATCATTTTATAGCATAAGACTTTAAAATATATGAGTATTTTATGTATATTATCAAAATCTCTAAGTAGTGGAAAATTCAGAAATAAAGTACCATGTATATAAGGCAACAAGATAAACAAAAGCAGATATATTCATGTACACTATCTCGCATAGTCCCCTAACACTAATAACAAAACAAATATATCAAAATATAAACACCAACGAGCATGTCTAAGACCGTCGATAGAAAGAGATAGTCGCCTAAGATTCCCCTTTGTCGCTACTCATAGAATGATCTGCAATAGGTTACACAACAAATATAGTGACGAGTCCAGTAAGTAAAATCCCAATAGAAGTCTACACAATATTCAACAAGAAATCAAATAAAACTACAAGACATGCAAGTACGCTATCAGCCAACAGAAAGGCATACTCCCATGGATGTAGAGCAATATAAAACTCAAAGCAGCATGTAAATAATCGAAAAACATAACAACACTTACATAAGTAAGCAAAAATGTAAACACAATTAGCCTTAGTCAACCACTCAACCGGTAAATCAGTCACTCCAATACCATCGAACAACAATAAATCATGATAATAGGATAACAGCGAAGTGAACAAAGTTCGGCAACAAGAAAAAAATGTGAAAATGAATAGAATTTTGTGAAGCTTTCTCGTGGGTTTTACGCACTTAAAATACGTGTTCGCACTTCCTTAGACTCCAAAATTCAACCCTGACTTGCTCTTGGTACCTAAGCTATGGTCTACGCATTTGGTGTCTTATTAGTTTAAATATAGTTTGTTTAAGGTCAATCTACCGTCTATTAACTCATAAAACCAATATTCATTACAAAACCTAAAAATTATTAAATACACCTTTTATTAGGTTAATTCCTTCTAAATAAGTCAAAAACTTGTAAATTGAAGGATGTGTGTTAAAATTGGGTTTTAGCTAGCTACATTATTAAAACATATTTTTATCAGATTTTTGTGTCTGGTTAACACGCTAATAAGGCTTATTAGCATGCTAATCAATCCGATTTTCTGCCTAGAATTGTTAACGTGCTAATGGGGTCAAAACCCAAAGTTTTCAACTCAAAAATATGAGTTTCTCACCCTCTTAGCCTCCAACAACGTCATCGGTCCTACCCTCTCTTCTCAGGGGCATTCCAACCATCAAAAACAAATAGATACATCATTCATTAACAAGATTTACATCGATTTATATGAATTGAACATGCATTGAAGAAACAAACTCAAGAACACAAATTTCAACAAAACTAGTTTTAAAACCCAAATTTGTAGTTGTAATTGACTCAAAAAACATAGGAGACCCTTACAAAATAATAAGCTATGATGGAAATTCATTTTGAAGAAAAATAACCAAAATTGAGCTTTATTCCTATGAACATGGTGAAGATGATAATGTGTATGAAAATTACCTTGAATTAGAACCCTTGAATCCTCAATTTCTACCTTTCAAATCCCTCTCTAGCTCAGGATTTCTCTCTTTTGCATGTTGAAATAGGTGGAACTAATGGAAAACCCACTAAGTGTGGTTTAAATAGTTTAGATTTGATCAAGTGTGCGTACGTATCTTAAGGACTATCTAATGGCCTATAATTGAGCTGCCCAAACACAAATTGTGAATCATATATAGGTGACTCATTTTTCCTAGAGTCAAGTCTCTAGGTTCATCTCAAGACCTATCTAAGACTCATTTATTCCCTTTTCAAACTATATGAAATCATGCTTAATTAAATCAATTCCTCTATTTAGGTATATAATAACTATAATGTACAGATGGTTGATGTACTTAGACCCGATTATTGATAATTTAGTAGTCCAATCGACCCCCAACTACTCGACACCCAGTGCCCCGCATCTCGACACGTGTCCCAAAACACCCTATAACTTGTGTATCCGATTAATTTACACATTCACCTTAATTATAGTCATGTTATTCTACTTTGGCATTGTCAAGCCTCAATGTTCTCGTACTTCGCCTACCTAATACCCTTATCGATACATTTTATGAGGCAAACACCTTTTGCACAATCTTACTCGATTACAACATTATAGTACGTACATACGATGCAATATGATAATTAAACGGTTTAAACACCGTAATAGAATAGCCATCATGCAAAATAATTATTATGCCTAGTCAGACATGTCCTAACCATATCCATGGTGTCCAACGTGGATCCGGGCTAGCGTCCTAGTCTGAAGTTTCTGAATAAACGCGAGTAATAAATATTAGGCCATTGCAATTCTTCCTAACTAAGGAAGATTTCATCCCGAAATTTAAGGTAAACAAAACCTCATATCATGAAACTATAATGGTAATCTAACAGTCCAATGAACCTCGATACTAGGTTTTTATTGATTTTGGATCTTAGATAAGACTGAGTCATCTGACTCGTCAGGGTAACATTTCGCTATAGCTTTCTACCTGCCTCTAGCAGCCTAAACTTCCTGCAAACACTTTTTGACTTCCTCCATATGATCGACTATCATTCTTGATTTCTCTATAATTGTATTCCTTAGGTGTTACCCCACACACAATTTACCCTGCAAGACCCTATATACAACTCTTCAGATATTCGCATAAATGTATCCTCTGGCGTTGCCCTCACGCAATGTTCTCTGCTAGGACCTTCATACAACCCTTCAACTCTTCATAGAACTATATCCTCAAGTTTTGCCCTGCTCGCAATGTGCCCCACTAGGCTCTTAATATAAGTCTTCAAATCTTCACGTAAATATATCATCAATTGTGGCCCTACACACAACATGCCCTACTATGCCCTTAATACGGGTCTTTAGATTTTTACATAATCGTATCCTCAAGCATTGCCCTGCATGCAATATGCCTCGCTATGCCATTAATACTGGTATTTTGCTCTTCATCTTCATGGAGAGGAAATTATGGCAGGAAACATTTATAGTTGCCAATTCACTCCCAAACCAAACTAGAACATACTTCGGATTCCCTCCCCAGGATCCCTCTAATGAGTGCACCCAATTGGTCCATCGCTTGGGTCCTCTAAGTGGTCGGTGTAGACCTACGATGCACCAACATATGTGCCGACAAAGTAGCTCGGGTCGTCATTCACTGAGGACTCATGATACACATGCTATAGTTTAGTTGTTACTCAACCTTGTCTGAAGGTGAGTCATGTCTACGAACATAGCTAACAATATTCATGCTCATTGTCAAGTTTCGAACACCGACTATTTCAATCGTGCTTTCATTAACTTTTCCTAGATTCAAACCATCACAACTATGGTATTTCTGTAGTGCTTCATAAGCCCATGACTCTAACTAGGCAGTGAAATATGATATGATGACATTGTGACTACGACAATCATGAGTAACTCTTGCTCATGTATAATTCATGTATTGTCTTATCTTGCCCTCTTTCTTGCACCATATACCTAATAAGGTCACGCACCTAGTAGACAATACCTAATGGAGAGTTACTACATATCCATTAATGTCAATTGTCACTCTTTTTATTCTCATGTCTTCTAAAACTTTTGTATCTTCAAATCCTTATATCTACAAATCGTGTTGCTCTTCTATCTCTATGATGCAATGCCCATCCATTTCACTTACTCTATACATAACTCATACATTTTTCGTAGGATCTCACGGGTTCCACTTCGTTACACCAATATCTATCGCCTTACTCTTTGTTTTCCATCCTCTTTAAGCTCGATTTAAATTTTGGTGCTGGTGATTTGTTTGATGTCTTCTGACATACTTATAAGTTTTTCACTCGACTTGTAGTTACTAAATCGTCCTATTTTGATATGAGGTTTCGATGTGGCCTCCAACCGACCCCACTATCTGAGAACAATCGTAAGACCTCGGTAAAGTTACTCGAACTGTCATGATTGTGAAACTAACTCCAGTGCTCTGGCTGGAGCTAAAGGTGTCCTTCATCACTTTCATGTACATTCTGAGTCACCTCAACACTACCAGTTGTTCATAGGTTCTTCTAGCTACTCTTATATCTCATGTTTTCTAGTTATCCTTTTAAGACTTTACCTAGGATTCGTCGACTACTTTTCGCTACTTGTACACTTCTGAAACTCTTTCTTCTAAGTCTCGTCCTTATCATCTCTCTATAGAACTTCCAATCAAAAACACCCTCGACCCACAACTCATGGCCTATATAAAATCGCCATCATACCCCCATGTTATGTTGAGATCTAAGCTATATATCCCATACCGACTAGGTTGGGAACTTTCCCATCCTCAGCAGCCACGCCATGGTCTACAATACACATAGTCTCTAACCAAAATCATTACTATCCTCTTTAGCATGGAATAAATACATATAACCACCCACACTCACCATTATCCTCTTTAGCATGAAGTTTATAAATATACAACAACAACAACATAGCCTTGGTCCTAACTCAATTATGGTCGGCTACATGGATTAAACTTTTCCATTATTCTCGATTAATTGCAATTGATGGTGAGCTTTCCAGACCATTCAAATCCCTCCTAAATAAATGAATTTTATACATATAATGTAGCAAAAACATAAGGTTCTCATTAACTATACGAAATGACCTGGTGTTCTAAATCTTCACCCCTTCATACTATGCATCAGTTTCTTAAACTATGGCTCTAACCCGTAATGGTATCGTTGGTATCGGCGGCATAAAGAACAGTGGGCATTTGAAATGATGCTCTCCCACATCTCCACAATGTGAACACTCCAGCAGGCACTCTTATCTTAATGATGACGTATCGTCACTCTACAAATTTGGTTCTGACGCAGATGGCGCTACAGTAGCTGTTGTTGGTCTCCACGAACAATCTTTTCTAGCATGTCCTCGTCGGCCACATGAAAAACACTTAGTCTTCGTCTTGCCTTTCCCCGTAGTCTCCTTGAACTCTAGCTCAGATTACTCCCATAAAGTGTTGGAGGTGTGAGTACTCGATCGTGCTCCGTATTTGTATGAGGACCTACAAATGTTGACCTATACTCCTCTTGTTTCATCTGCTTAGTCCTATTATACTTATCACTAGCGCTATGCTCGGCCAGCACAATCTCTGGCTATAGAGCAGGTGCCTCTGCACACGCCTCATGCATCGGAGCATCTATCCTAAATGCCCTACATGTCCAAAGTAGAGCCTGACAAGACTCTAAATCCTGAAGATATTTGATAATCCATGTAGTCTGCACATCATGCTTGTCAAGTCAATCGTCTGTCTTAGGTGACGAAAAGGGATGCCCGTACATCGTCATCTATATCGAGAAACACTTGTAAGATTAGCATCGTCATATATGTGCTTATACTACATATATCATAGAAACATAATACATATATAACTCCTAACTCTACCCGTCTCACAATAACCTCCCAACTAGGGTTCTAAGTTAAGTTCATCAAGTTTCAATATCTAAGATTTGTTTGTTAAGTTTTATCTTCCAGTCCTAACTCCCTATGATCTTCAAACCAGTGCTTTGATACAAAATGTGGCGGCCCCAAATCCTTAGATAGCCCTGGGCACTACCATGTCACATCACACAGCACCAAGCCTTGCCATGTCATGGCCTCCTTATATATGATGTCCGATGACCTAACTAGTTGTTTACATGTTTCCAACTAACATTAACTTGGCCAATTATTCTTCATATAATTACTAATGAATTTGTTTAGCTTGTTAATTAACCTATCAGGTTTCATTATCATTTTATGGCAAAACAACTTTAAAATATATGAGTATTTTCTGCATATAATCAAAATTTCTAAGTAGTGGAAAACCCGAAAATAAAGTACCATGTATATAAAACAACAAGATAGACAAAAGTAGGTATATATACGTATTGTGTCTCTTATAGTTCCATGACACCCATAAAAATGCAAATATATCAAAATATAAACACCTACGAATATGTCCAAAACCATCAACAGAAAGAGATAGTCGCCTAAAATTCCCTTTCATGGTTCCTCGTAGAAGGATTTACACTCGGTCGCCCAACAAATACAGTGACGAATACAGTGTGTAAAATCCCAAGAGAAGTCCATGCAATATTTAGCAAGAAATTAAAAAAAAAAAAGAACTACGATACATGTAAGTACACTATCTGGCAACAAAAAGGCATACTCCCATGATTGTAGCGAATACAAAACTCAAAGCAACAAGTAAATAATCAAAAAATATAACAACAGTTATATAAGTAAGAAAAATGTAAACACAATTAGCCCTGGTGAACCACTTAACCGATAAATCAGTCACTCCAATATCATGTCTTCTAAAGCCCCAGTGAACCACTCAATTGATAAATCATTTTGTCGCATAACAATACCATAACATAACCCCGGTGAACCAACTCAATCGGTCTTCATAGCTAAACCCCCAAAATGCGCACATAAAGCATGGTTATTCAACATGAACGAACAACAATAAACCAAGATAACCGCGAAGTGCAAATAGTTCGCCAACTAGAAAACAAATGTTAAAACAAACTGAATTTTGTGAAGATTTCTCGTAGGTTTTACGCACCTCAAATACGCACTCGCACTTCCCCAAGCTATTTAATTCGACCGTGACTTACTCTTGGTACCTGTGATATGGTCCTTGCATTTGGTGTCTTATTAGTTCAAATATAAAAGGTTTAAGGTCAATTTAGCATCTATTAACTCATAAAACAATATTCATTACAAAACCTAAAAACTATTAAATACTTTTTTAATAGGTTAATTACTTCTAAATAAGTCAAAAACCAGTAAATTGAAGAATATGTGTGTTTGGGTTTTAGCTAGCTAAGTTATTAAAACATATTTTTATCAAATTTTTGGTGTCTGGTTAACACACTAATAAGGCTTATTAGCACGCTAATCATGCAATTTAATCCGAGTTTCTGCCTAGAATCGTAAGCTCACTAACAGGGTGCAAACTGACGCGAGCCGAACGCGTCAATAGAGTAAAGTTTTCTAAACCAACTATTTTGTAGAATAGTGGCAAAGGGTCGATCTTACGGAGATTGGTTGTTTTTCTTAGATTAAAAACAACAAAAAATCAGGGGTTTTAAAATGAATATTAATTTAACTAACTAAACTAAATAAATAAAACAACTAAACTAATTTTCAAAACAATTAATTAATACCTAAGTAACACCTAAGTCTACAGTTCCATAAATCAGGATCAAGATTCAATTGCAATCGTGGTCTTCAATCTTTCCCAAAAAGTTATTAATTTATATTCTCCTAGATTAGCTATGGAAAATGACATCTGCCAAAAATTCCTCATTCCCCTAATCTCGATAGCCAGGACATCCGCCACTAACTATTTCCCTAATTAATGTATAACCCTAGACATCGGCCAATCAGGTTTAACACACTAACCGCAGTAATATGGATCTATGGGAACACTAATCCTAAATAACCTGATCGCATCCGTTCCTAATTTAACCTAGATTCAATTGTTGCACACTCAAGAACAGAAAGGTTTGACGACAAAAGGGTGAGTGTTTATCACTTTATTGGTCCAAAAGCACAATAACACGGATACTAAAGGTCCAAATAACTATAGATTGTCCACCTAAAAGCATGCATTGGCCACATACATACCCTACATCTAAACCATAATCATTAAAATCAACACAATGAAATAGGATAAATTAAATTAAATTAAATTAAAATCATAGATCTCATATAATATGCCATGAATCCATCATCTCGACTTGCTTCCCCTTCGACCTAGGCAAAGAGTTGATTAGCCGAACATCCTCGTCGAAGAAAGTCGATGCTAAAAAAATAATAGTCGGTGTTCTTTTCAATAATACCTAAGTTCCTAATATATAAAACTACTAAAAATTGGTCTCGGGAGGTGAGAGAAACTAATTTTTAGGGTTTAGGAGTGAGAGAAACTAATTTTTAGGGTTTAGGAGGTGACTCTTGCGCCAAGGAGCATCATAGGGTTGTTTTTTGCTTGAAAATAGGTGTCCGCCATGTGTCACTGCGCTATTGGTTCGTTCCATTGTCGCGCTGACGTGGCGCTTTCTTATTGGAGGAGTGAGCTGTCGATGACGCGCTAGTGTGTTTTGGAACGCCACATGGCACCGTCTGATTAGCCGAGAGATGTGTGATGATGTGTTATGCGTGGGTGAGAATGTGCCACATGGCGTCCAAGAAGCGGAGAAAAATCGCGCGATTCGGTCCGAAATTTTGGGAGTCTGTACGGTTGCGCATCCCGATGCAGATCGAAGAACAGCTGAAGCGTGAAGAAGAAACGCTAGCGTGATGTGTCTACTTAGATGACACGTGGCAGCATGTAATTGGTAGAACTGTTGCCTTGCTTGCAAGCTGGCGAGATAGAGCATGAAGTGGCGCTCTCCCGTTGGTTGAACCGGTTGTTTGTTATGTGCTTGGAGATGGTGAAAACGCGTCACGTGGCTGCTGCAGTAATGCTAAGTAACGCGTGGCGCTGACGTGGCATTGCCTGATTGGTTGAACGATGACGTGGCAGCTCCTAATTGGTTGAAATATGATGTCTCATATTCTACCCACCGTGCCACGCGTAACTCGATGCAAACTGTTTGACATTCGATCACTGCATGTAAATATTTCATTTGAGTATTTTTCCACCACGAATTCAATTGTGCACTCCATTTCACATAAAAACGACCAAAAAATATAATTAAATATATATTTTAGAGACTTTGTATATTTAAATATACTAAAATAAACTACTAATATATATATAAATACTGACTTATCAAATAGCCCAAAACTTAAGACTTTGCACGTCCCGAGCAAAGGTGTAGATGACAACAGAAACTAAACCAGACTCCTAAAATAAATATGCGCTGACTCAACTAATCCTACACCCAACCCAAATTCATGAAGTTCATTTGATTTGCATAGTCACCAAGTTAACAAGTAACTCAAAAAATTTCAGAATTATGATATGTCAAGACTCGCAACTCAAACACAATTAAGATCCCACTTTTAAGAGAAAGACTCGGTCAAAACAAAGGCCGTCAACTACTCATGAGTTTTCTTGGTCTATACATTCAAGCACACAAGTTTAAATTCTCATTTAATCTAGTGAAAGCACTCGAACTAAATCTTTTATTTGAGGAGTTTCACAACTTCTGCCTTTATTCAATTTATTTATATTTTCTTTAATTTATTTATATTTTCTTTTCAATTAATACGATCCCTACTTCATTTCCTGTGGAAACCTGTAGGACACTCTATTTTAAGAAAACTCCTTTTAGTACTTCTCACTTTCACTATAATTAAGCAAATCCCTCAAATGTGGATTAAAATAATATCACTTGCACAAATTTGACCGTCTACTCATTTTCGTTATATAGCACAAAGTCCAACCAACAACTAAGTCCTTAATCATGAAATCATAAAAATGTGGAGCTACAAACTCGAATGAGTATGTCTCCTAATTTTCCCTCAGTTTCAAGTCAAAAAGGCAACTATAAATTACTCATCCACAACCAAAGGCATGAACAAAGTTTCGGGTGACTCTATATAACTAAAAAAATATAGATATATATATATACTAAATACATATATGCATGAGAGTGTATCAAATCCTAATGAAATGAGGAAGGAATATGAATGGACAAGAAATTAAAAAAGAAATGGAAGAAATGTTATAAAACACCACCATTACCATCCAATATCCGCATGTAACCGCATAAAAAAAAATAAAAAAATGATCTCACCTGCGATATTCACAAAGAACCCATCCAAATCAATCCATAATCCCTAAAACACCCACAAACTTAAGGTTCAAAACAAGTCAAGGCATCCACATGACAAAAAAGAAAAAAATAGTGGTGAAGAATAACATGGATAAGAAGATGATACAAATGCATGCATAACAAAAAGTCTATAAAAACTAGTGAACGCACAAAATCTCTCATGTGTAGGTGACTAAGGAAACTATGAAAGAACAACCCTAACAAGAGCAAGGACTAGTAAACATGGGGATTAACTGAAAAGATTCCAATCAAATCTTGCAAGCCCAAAGTCCGTCAACTAAGGTTGAAATCAACAAGAAGATATAATGAAGTTTACGATTTTGGGTCTACACAAAAACCCGCCACTAATGCGGCGACTTAAGTGGATATATCCTAACCAAGTCTCAAAACACCCAAAATCTTATAAACATGTTAATTCCTAAAAAAATGTTCAAATTATGCTAAAAATGTAATCCAAAGTCAAACCTACAACATTCGGTACTCCAATCCTCCGACGAACGTCAAACGTAACATATCACCTGTAAAAATAAAGAGACCAAATTAAAATGTTATTAAATATAAATAAAAACTAAAACGAAACTAAAACTGAAATAAATACAAGAAATAAATAAAATAAAATAAAAGTGAAGTTGGGCTGCCTCCCAACGAGCCGTCTTTCTTTTGAGTCTTTGGCTAGATTTGGCATGATTGATCACGTGATGCCCTCTCCTTTAGAGATGTCAACAACAAATGGCGCATCTACGTATTTGGGCAATGAAGCATGCACGCCCTCTTTTAGATTTAGAGTTCATTCGGGACTTCAAACAGGAAAGAATTTGTTGTATCAGGATCGTCCAACACAATGGTGTCGGCAGTGTAGAAGATATGCGAACGCTCCTTTACTTCCACCCCCTTATAAAGTATACCAAATGTGCATGGGAGGGTGGGTGGTTACACCAACACCAGAGGTTAGTCTTCCTCGATCTCTATCTGCGCCTTCTCTGGCTTGTCTAAAATGACATCAACTTTCATCTCATTTTCCCCCTCATTTAGTGCAATGAAAATTTCTGGCTCAATTTGAAAGACTTCATGTTCTTATGATGTTTCTTTCAAATAGTATTCTACCTATGTAACCTCACCTCAAGATTTTTCAATGCATCAACACTCACATCCTCCTCTGGGTTAAATATTGGTTGTGTACTACACAACTCTTCCTCATCAGTCATACTATAAAGCGACATTATATTGAATTAATTTAGTGTCTAATTCTTTCAAGCCTGGAATCTTAAAATCAATTTATCGAATCTCTTCAAGAATCCTATTAAGCTTTTGCTGATTATCTATCATTTGCTTCACCATATCTTCAAAGGAGATGTTTTGATGAAACTATTGATTTCCTTCATGTTGAGGAACCTGTGGGTTTGACATGAGCCCATAGAAGTCGTGTTGTGGCAATGCATAGCTAGAATAGTGATAATTCTCATATTGTGGACAATATGGACAATTATGTGCGGAATGAGAATAATATCCACAATTTTCGCAAACCTCGACCTGTTGCACAAAAGATTACAAGTTAAAAAATTGATATCCATTATGTGATCTACCTACCCCATTCACATTATAATAATGTGAGTCTTCGAATCGACCATAATTATGAGGGTAGGAGGAGTCCATCGCAGGGTTGCCTGCATACAAGTTAAGAGCAAAGAACTAGATAGGCAAAATAAAAATAAAAATAAAAAACCAAAGAAAGAAAAATACCAATCCCCGGCAACGGCGCCAAAAATTGATGCAAGCCGAACGCATCAATAAAGTAAAGTTTCCTAAACCAACTATTTCGTAAAATAGTGGCAGATGGTCGATCCCACATAGATTGGTAGTCTTTCATAGGTTATAAACAACTAAAAAATCGGGGGTTTTAAAATAAATATTAATTTAACTAACTAATCTAATTAAACTAAATAAATAAAACAATTAAACTAATTATCAAAACAATTAATTAATACCTAAGTAACACCTAAGACTATAGTTCCACAAATCAAGATCAAGATTCAATCACGATCATGGTCTTCAATCTTTCCCAAAAAGTTATTAATTTATATTCTCCTAGATTAGCTATGGAAAATCGACATCCGCCAAAAATTCCTCATTCCCCTAATCTCGATAGCCAAGACATCCGCCACTAACTATTTTCCTAATTAATGTATAGCCCTAGACATCCGCCAATCAGGTTTAACACACTAACCGCAGTAATATGGATCTATAGGAACAGTAATCCTAAATTATCGGATCGCATCCGCTCCTAATTTAACCTAGATTCAATTGTTGCAAACTCAAGAACCGAAAGGGTTTAACGACAAACGGGTGAGTGTTTGTCACTTTATTGGTTCAAAAGCACGATAACACGGATACTAAAGATTCAAATAATTGTAGATTGTCCAACTAAAAACATGCATTGGCCACATACATACCCTAGATCTAAACCATAATCATTAAAATCAACAACAATGAAATAGGAGAAATTAAATTAAATTAAGTTAAAATCATAAATCTCACATAATATGCCATAAATCCATCATCCCAACTTGCTTCCCCGTCGACCTAGGCAAATAGTCGATTAGCCGAACATCGTCGTCGAAGAAGGTCGATGCTAAAAAATAATATTCGATGTTCTTTGCAATAATACCTAAGTTCCTAATATATAAAGCTACTAAAAATTAGTCTTGGGATGTGAAAGATACTAATTTTTAGGGTTAGGGAGGTGACTCGTGCGCCGAAGAGCATCATAGGGTTGTTTTTGGCTTGAAAATAGGTGTTTATCACATTTCACTGCGCTATTGGTTCGTTCCTGCTGTCGCGCAGACTTAGCGCTTTCTTATTAGAGGAGTGAGTTGCCGATGATGCGCAGGTGTGCTGTGGAGCGCCACATGGCACCGTCTGATTGTCTGAGAGAGGTGTGATGACGTGTTATGCGTAGGTGAGAACACGCCACATGGCGTCCAAGAAGCGGAGAGAAATTGCGATTCGATCCGAAATTCTGTGAGTCTGTGCGAATGCGCATCCCGAGACAGATCGAAGAGCAGCTGAAGCGTGAAGAAGAAATGCTAGCGTGACGTGTCTATTAGATGACGCGTGGCAGCATGTGATTGGTAGAATTGTTGCCTTGCTTGCAAGCTGGCGGGATTGAGCATGACGTGGCGCTCTCCCATTGGTTGAATCGGTTGTTTGTGACAAGCTTGGAGATGGTGAAAATGTGCCACGTGGCTACTGTTGTGATGTCGGGAGACGCATTATGCTGACGTGGCAACGCCTAATTGGTTGAACGCTAACGTGGCAGCTCCCAATTGGTTGAAATATGTTGTCTCCTATTTTACCCACCGCACAATGCATAACTCGAGGCAAATTTTTCGGCATCCGATCACTACATGTAAATACTCCATTTTGAGTATTTTCTGCCACAAATTCAACCGCTCACTCCGTTTCACCTAAAAACGACCAAAAAATATAATTAAATATATATTTTAGAGACTTTGTGTATTTAAATATACTAAAATAAACTACTTAATATATATAAATACTGACTTATCATAAACCTAGAATTTTCAACTCAAAAATCTAAGTTTCTCTCCTTCATGACCTCTAACAACGTTGTTAGTCCTTCCCTCTCTTCTCAGGGGCATTCCAACCACCAAAAACAAGTAGAGACCTTATCCATTAACAAGATTTACATCAATTTATATGAGTTAAACATACATTGAAGAAGTAAACTCAAGAACACAAATTTCTACAAAGCTAGTTTTAAAACACAAATTTGTAGTTGTAATTGACTTGAAAAACATACGAGACCCTTACAAAATAGTAGGCTATGATGGAAATTTGTTTTAAAGAAAAACAATCTAAATTGAGCTTAATTCCTATGAACATAGCGAAAGTGATGATGTGTATGAAAATCACCTTGAATTTTCCCTTGAATCCTCTATTTCTAGTTCTCAAATCCCTCACCAGCTTAAGATTTCTCTCTTTTGCATGTTGAAATGTGTGGAACTAATGGAAAACCCACTAAGTGTGATTTAAATAATTTGTTTTTGATCAATTGTGTGTACGTATCTTGAGGACTATCTAATGGTCTCTAATTGAGCTGCCCAAACACAAATTGTGACACATATATAGGTGACTCATCTTGTCACGGCCCAAAATTTTAACTGTGTTATTGGCTTTACACAGGCTCAACGACCCGTACTGTGGGGGCCACACCGTGCTACGTCCATTTACCGAGGCAAGGGCCGAGGTACATTTTATATTTGTGTGATGTATGCCTAGTGTACTGTAGATGTGTAGACTACTAAGTCATTTACGGGTATGCAAGTATCGAGACGAGCGGGGATAAGCATCGAGTCGCGTGCCGACGTGGGCCCGAGGTAGCAGCTCGTGGGATAAGATTAATTAATTTACATTAAATGTAATTTAATGATTTGCTTAATAAGTGGTTATAGTAGTTGTAATGTGGTCACATTAAATCAATATGCAATGACCTATAGTTTCCAAAATATATCAAGATGCATTGGATTTGCCTCGAGATACGTATTTTACGAGACTCGATGAATATTTTGTCAATGGCGGCGGACATAGAAGATAAGGATTGGGTTGCCTCGAGATTCGTATTGCATGAATCTCGATGACACTAAATGTCTTATCCTCCTTGCTTTCAAGTTGGTGGCGAGATGAAAAGAAAAAAAAATTAGTGAACCAGAGAGAGAGGAAGAAGAAGAATGAGTGAGAGAAAGAGACCGGGAGAGAAAAGGAAATAGACCGAGCTCGAAGTGAACACAAGGTGAGTGAATTTCCTTTGTTGTTGTGTCGTTTGTTGTTGTTGTTGTGTCGGTTGTTGTTGGTGTTCGGGTGGCGAACTCGGACGAACTGCCATGGCAGTTCGTCAGAGCTCGAGGAAGGCCGGGGAGTAGTCTCCCCTGCATGCGAAATCCACCTGGGGTTGGGGATGGAAGCCCAACCCCAGCGAAGAAGAAATAAAAAAAAAATTTCGGAAACAGAGCTGATGCTCTGTTTCTTCGCGAGGAAGAAGAAGCAACCGCATCGGGCCGACTCGAGCCAGGCGAGTCGGACGGACCCTGACCCGGTGGGATCGGGTCATATCGACCCGGATCCGGCTGGACTGGGTCGGGTTGACCGATACCCACTAAAAATAAAATAAAATAAATATATATTTAATTAGTTAAATTAATTAAACTAATTTTTAATAAATAAATCCCGAAAAATAGAGAAAAATATGGAAAAAGTTCAGGAAAATTCCAAAAAAATAGGGAAAAATATATTTGTGACCCAAATCAATAGAAGTTTGAGATTTTAATAAAAAGTGAAGAATTTGAAAGTCGATAGAGACATTATACGGGGGTTTTACCTCAAAAAATGCGAAATGGGCCAAATGGTCAAAAATAAAGTATTTCGAAATTTGTCTCGACTTCGATTTGGCCTAAGTGAGACATTATTGAATGTTAAGGAATTACGGGGGAACTCAAGCGTTTGGGCACGCACTTCGATTCGTCGAGGAATCGGCTAGACTAGGACAAGCGTGTGACTTGTAAGTTCAACTGTGAGAATTTTATATTTCATTTCATTATCTTATTGTTTTATTGGTCTATTGGTAGACATTACTACTTGTCATCTCACATCATGTTGTTCTTGTTTCTATTCATGGATGAATATTGTGACATGATGCCTTGTGAATTATTTCATTGCCTCTAATTCCTACACTTGATGTCGTTCTTGAATACAATTGATGAAAAGCATGCTAATTGACTACTTTGAATTTAAATAGCCTTGTATTCGATTTCCTTTGGACTTTGCAGTCTAACTTGTCTTGGGATTCTAGGATTTTGGAATTATTTGTTTTTGAAACGACAGTAGGGATTATCTAGTGTCCATTGCACGGGAGATGCGCAGTTCACGGCGACATGGGTCTACCGGGGTTCCGGCACTCACCACTACACTTGCGCGGCACACGAGGTATGAGACTCGGGGTGGTCGGCAAGTACGAGATTGATGTTGTAAAACGTAGAGCGCAGCTCCGCTATTTATGTGAGATATGTTGAGCGTAGCTCCATATCGTAGTGGGAAAAGGTAGGTGATAGGTCTCACAGCCGACCGGACGTAGATCATCTCGAATTTACCTGTGTCTGTCTCTACATCTTTAACTGTGGTATTTACTTGCATTACTTGTTTCAGCAATTTATTTTGCTCATTTATGCTTTTAAATACCATTCATTTCTTTTGGAAATGTGACATGAAATTCTCCAGTTAGTACTTAAATATCATTATACTCACCGTCTAGTTTATGACGGTGGGTGTAGGTCCATCGAGCAGTAGCAGATCGGGGAAAGAGAAGATTGGCGACTTCCTCTGAGTAGTTCGGTGACTCTCATCACTCATTTTGTATGTTTCGACTTTTGTTGTATTATGATTAATTATGTCATTTTGGGTTGTACAATGGGTTGAGTGAATAGTTTCATATCTATACATGCATATGATGCAGTAGTTTTTTTCTTGGTTTCCACACTTAGGAATTGTTTTGGAGAATTAATGCTTCCGTTTAATACGATGTTTTCGTTTAACATTTTAATGACTTGTCAATGTGATAATATAACAATACATGAAGATTTGGAGAATTATAGGGACGATAGGCTGACTAATACATAGTTAAGTCTTAGATCATGTGGATTAAGACTTGAGTACGGGATTAGGCCGGGCGGTGCTCTGTTTAGAAGTAGGGGCCGTCATAGTTGGTATCAGAGCGTAGTGTTAGAGAGTTATGGAAACCAAATACTCATTGCCTAGACTCCGTTAGTTGGGAAGTGAGTGACAGTGAGATGGGGGTCTATGTTCTTGTCACTTGCTATATGTATTTATCTACTTATGCGCAATGTAACGTAGAAGCTGATTCGCGTTCGCTATTTATTGCAAACCCCGATGGCTGATACACGCGGGGGAGGAGATGTAGAGCCTAGCGGCAGTTCGCCTCTTACGATAGTGGAGGATTTGCAGCGACTATCTGAGCAAGTGAGAGCTCAAGGCCAGTAGTTGGCCGATTTCATCGCAATGATGACCGCACGTTTTGCCGCACCAGCATCGACATCGACTCCTACAACTGCCACATCGACTGTTCGGGCGCCAGTACTTCCAAGTGCAGCGTTAGCAGCGGCGATAGCAGTGACCACACCAATTGTAGAGACACCTGAGGCAGTACCATCTCCACGCCTGCATCTTCCAGTGCGTCAGTGGAAGTTCAGCTAGTGAAGGACTTTATTAGACTCAAACCAGCGTATTTTGATGGAGTCAGGGATTTTCAAAAGATTGAGAAATGGATCCTGTCTCAGGAGAAGCTTCATCGTGTCTTGACGATGGAGGATAGACATCGGGAAGAGATCTCATCATATACACTCGAGCGAGACGCTGACGTGCGGTGGCGTATGGCAATGGCGACGCTGACGTGTAATGGCGTATGACAATAGCCACTCACGAAGAGTTCGAGACATGGGATGCTTTTAAGTAGAAGTTCTATCAGGAGACTTTTCCGCCTTCAGTCATGATGCGATTGAGATGAGAGTTCATGGATTTGAGACAGGGGCCAGAGGAGACTGTGATGCACTACATGGATCGATATGATTATTTGCGACAGTTTGCTGAGGACTTGGTAAGAGATGAGTCCAAGGATGTGTATCACTTTGGCGATGGACTCACGCCCGATATCGGATATTATGTCTTCAGTTCAGGCACGAGGACACGTACTGAGATCTATGAGCGAGCCCTAACGCATGAGACATACTATTTGGGTCGAGTTGCCGATGGCAGAGCATCGGACCCAGATTTCTCTGCAAAGGAGGTCGTAGAGTATGAGAGGAGGAGACAGAGGGGTAAGGGAGCAAGGGGATGGAACCGAGGATCTTAGGGTTCCGGGACAGCTACGCACCCACTAGCTGTGCCTCCCGTATCATCCACTACTTCAGCACAAATCTATATGAATAGACTTCCCTTGCCACCTCCCATCAGACCAGCCTTACCAGCTCCTATAGTTCCTGCATTTCCCGCCTCACAAGCTTCACAGCAGTAGCCGCAGGGTGGCAGAGGCAGAGGCCGAGATACGAGAGAGACTGGTACAGGTGCAGAGACAGGGTCAGTATCCGGCACATGGCCAGTTTCAGACTAAGGGTCAACACAAACAGTTGGCATGGTACAGATATGGATAGGTCGGATATATCGTGAGAGAGTGCCCGCATCCTGCAGCAGTGTACGCACAGCAGGCCCGAGAGGAGGTTCGTATGGTAGCTCAGCCAGACCCGACGCTACACGAGGTCTTGTTGAGGGTACGGTTTCTATTTGCGATCACGTTTTATATGTTTTATTTCCTTATAACTCTAATGTATTGTTTATTGATGGTCGCATGATAAACTTCCTATGGTTGAAGACTGTTAAGTTTAGCGTGCATTTAATTTTGAGTACCGCAGCCGGGGATGGAGTTTACCCTCATAGTCTTATCGCGAAATGTCTCGTCAGGATAGCTAGAGTAGCGCTACCTGCTGATTTTAAAGTCCTCAAATGTTTGGCGTTCGACGCGATTTTAGGAATGGACAGGTTAGTTGCATACTACGCCTTTATTGATTGTTTCAGCAAAGACAGTGATATTTGAGATCTAAGGGCGTCCGCCATTCACTTATAAAAGTAGTGCAGTGAGAATTGAAGGAACGAGAGGTCGACCTGCGACTAATGAGAAGATGGAAGCATTGATTTTACTGTACACTGTACCAGAGAGTCAGAGACTTAAGGTGGAAGATATACCGATTGTGAGAGAGTTTCTTGATGTATTTCCCGAGGAGTTACCCGGTTTACCGTCGTCGCGCGAAATTGATTTCATAATCGAGTTGGTACCAAGTACGAAACCAAATTCTATACCACCATATCGGATGGCACCAAGAGAGCTAGAAGAGTTGAAGGTTTAGTTTTAGAATTGGTACAGAATGGATTTATCACACCTTCTATGTCGCCATGAGGAGCAACTGTCCTTTTTGTGAAGAAAAAAGATGGTATGTTGAGACTTTGTATCGTCTATCGATAGTTGAACAAAGTCACGATTTATTTGATCAGCTGATAGGAGCACAGTTTTTCTCCAAGATAGACCTGCGCTCAGGGTATCATCAGCTTGGGATCAAGGATGAGGATAGGTAAATTACAGCTTTCAACACCAGATATGGACATTTTCAATTCACAGTCATGTCGTTTGGGCTGACCAATGCTCCAACAGTGTTTATGGATCTAATGCATCGTGTTTTAGACCGTTTCTTGACCTATCGTGATAGTCGTCATCGATGACATACTCGTATACTCGAAGACGAGGGAGGATCACGAACAACAACTCTGAAAGATGTGAGATTTCATTGGTCTGATGAATGTGAGGAGGCATTCGCGCAGCTGACGAGATTATTAGATTGCATGGGGTACCAGTGACTATTACATCAGACAGAGATGACATGTATACGTCCAAGATGTAGCGCGGTATGCAGGAGCAATATGGTATGCGCCTACAGTTTAGTACAACGTTTCATCCTCAGACTGACGAGCAGACATCGTGATTGATATAGGTTCTCAAGGATATGTTACGGGCGTACGTCTTGGAGTTTGGCGGATTATGACAGGAGTACCTGTCGTTATTTAAGTTTGCATATAACAACGGTTATCAGGCCAGTATTAAGATGGCGCCTTTTGAGGCTTTGTATGGTAGACCGTGTCGCTCGCCATCATGTTGGACTGAGCCAGAGGACTGGGAGACCGTGGGGCCTGAAATTGTTGTCGATCACACGGGGAAGGTACGATTGATTCGTCAAATACTCAAGGGAGCCCAGGATCGACAGAAGAAGAATACGGATAAATATCATGGTGATCTCACATACACCGAGGGATCTTTTGTCTATTTAAGGATTTCCCCTCGGATGGGTCTTCAGAGATTTGAAAAGAAAGGTAAACTTGCACCGAGATTGATCAAACATTTTCGTTCCTCTTCGAGTAAGGTACACCTGTTGGGTCGATATTTAAATTTCGAGCACGAAATTTTCATTAGTTAGGAAAAGTTGTCACAGCCCAACGACCCGTACTGTGGGACCCACACCGTGCTACGTCCATTTACCGAGGCAAGCACCGAGGTACATTTTATACTAGTGTACTATACATGTGTAGACTACTAAGTCATTTACGGGTATGCAAGTATCGAGACGAGCGGGGATGCGCCTCGAGTCGCTTGCCGACGTAAGCCGAGGTAGCATCTCGTGGGGTAAGATTAATTAATTTACATTAAATGTAATTTAATGATTTGCTTAATAAGTGGTCATAGTAGTTGTAATGTGGTCACATTAAATCAATATGCAATGACCTATAGTTTCCAAAATAAATCAAGATGCATTGGATTTGCCTCGAGATACGCACTGTATGAGATTCGAGGAATATTTGATCAAAGGCGATGGACATAGAAGATAAGGATTGGGTTGCCTCGAGATTCGTATTGCACGAATCTCGATGACACTAAAAATCTTATCCACTTTGCTTTCAAGTTGGTGGCGGTTGAAAAGAAAAGAAAAAAAGGGAACCAGAGAGAGAGGAAGAAAAAGAAGGAGAGAGAGAGAGAGACCGGGGAGAGAAAAGGAAAGAGACCGAGCTCGACGTGAACACAAGGTGAGTGAATTTCTCTCGTTGTTGTGTCGTTTGTTGTTGTTGTTGTGTCGGTTGTTGTTGGTGTTAGGGTGGCGAGCTCAGACGAACTGACATGGCAGTTCGTCCGAGCTCGAGGAAGGCAGGGGAGTAGTCTCCCTCGCATGCGAACTCCACCTGGGGTTGGGGAAGGAAGCCCAACCCCAGCGAAAAAGAAATAAAAAAAAGAATTTCAGAAACAGAACTGATGCTCTGTTTCTTCGCGAGGAAGAAGAAATAACCGGGTCGGGCCAACCCGAGCGTGGGTCGGGCCGGGCCCGGCGGGATCGGGTCATACCGACCCGGATCTGGCTGGACTGGATCGGGTTGACCCGGACCCACTAAAAAATAAAATAAAATAAATATATATTTAATTAGTTAAATTAATTAAACTGATTTTTAATAAATAAATCCCAGAAAATAGAGAAAATATGGAGAAAATTCAGGAAAATCCCAGAAAAATAGGGAAAATATATTTGTGACCTAAATCAATAGAAATTTGAGATTTTAATAAAAAGTGAAGAATTCAAAAGTCGATCGAGACGTTATACGGGGGGTTTACCTCAAAAAAGGAGAAATGGGTCGAATGGCTGAAAATAAATAAGAAAAGTGTTTCGAAATTTGTCTCGACGTCGATTTGGCCTGTGTGAGACATTAATGAATGTTAGGGAACTACGGGGGAACTCAGGTGTTTGGGCACGTACTTCGATTGTCGAAGGATCAGATAGACTAGGACAAGCGTGTGACTTGTAAGTACAACTGTGAGAATTTTATATTTCATTTCATTCACCTTTATTGATTTATTGGTCTATTGGTAGACATTACTACTTGTCATCTCACATCATGTTTATCTTGTATCTATTCATGGATGAATATTGTGACATGATGCCTTGTGAATTATTTCATCGCCTCTAATTCCTACACTTGATGTCATTCTTGAATACAATTGATGAAAAGCATGCTAATGGACTATTTTGAGTTTAAATAGTCTTGTATTCGATTTCCTTTGGGCTTTGCAACTTAACTTGTCTTGGGATTCTAGAATTTTAGAATTATTTATTTTTGAAACGAAAGTAGGGATTATCTAGTGTCCATTGCACAAGAGATGCGCGGTTCACGGGGACATGGGTCTACCGGGGTTCCGACACTCAACACTGCACTTGCGCGGTACACGAGGTATGGAACTCAGGGTGGTCGGCAAGTATGAGATTGATGTTGTAAAGCGTAGAGCGCAGCTCCGCTATTTATGTGATATATGTTAAGCGCAGCTCCATATCGTAGTGGGAAAAGGTAGGTGATAGGTCTCACCGCCGACCGGATGTAGATCATCTCGACTTAGCCTGTGTCTGTCTTTATATCTTTAACTGTGGTATTTACTTGCATTACTTGTTTTAGCAATTTATTTTGCTCTTTTATGCTTTTACATACCATTTGTTTATCTGGAAATGTGACATGAAATTCTCTAGTTAGTAATTAAATATCATTGTACTCACCGTCTAGTTTGTGACGGTGGGTGTAGGTCCGTCGAGCAGTAGCAGACCGGGGAAGGAGAAGATCGGCGACTTCCTCTGAGCAGTTTGGCGACTCTTATTACTCATTTTGTACGTCGCGACTTTTGTTGTATTATGATTAATTATGTCATTTTGGGTTGTACAGTAGGTTGAGTGAATAGTGTCATATGTATACATGCATGTGATGCCGTAGTTTTTCTTGGTTTCCACACTTAGGTATTTTTTGGGAGAATTAATGCTTCCGCTTAATATTTGAATTACCAATGATTCCACTTAACATTTGAATTACCTTTCAATGTGATAATATAACAATACACATGGATTTGGAGGAAATAGAGACGATAGGCTGACTAATACGTACTTAAGTCTTAGATCATGTGGATTAAGGCTTGAGTACGGGATTAGGCCGGGCGGTGCCTTGTTTAGAAGTTGGGGTCGTCACAGTTGGCCCCTACTTCTAAACAGGGGCACCGCCCGACCTCATCCTGTACTCAAGCCTTAATCCAAATAATTTAAGACTTAAGTACGTATTAGTCAGCCTATCGTCCCTATAATTCTCCAAATCTCGATGTATTGTTATATTATCACATTGACAGGTCATTCAAATGTTAAGCAGAAACATTGTATTAAGCGGAAGCATTAATTCTCCAAAACAATTCCTAAGTGTGGAAACCAAGAAAAAACTACCACACAACATTAATACTTATCTAAGATCATCTTAATACCCATCTAAGTTTTATTTATTCTCTTTTCAAACTATATGAAATCATGTTTTATTAGATCAATTCATCCATTTAGGTATATAATAACCATAATGTATATATTGTTGATGTACTTAGACCTGTTTATTGATAATTTAGTAGTCCCATCAACCCCCAACTATTCGACACCTAGTGCCCGCGTCTCGGCATACATTTCGAGACACATCATAACTAGTGTATCCGAGTGAGTTGACTTTACCTGTGGTTCTATATTCATCTAATGTCATATTCAGCTTGATTATAGTAATGTTATTCTACTTTAGCACTGTCTAGCCTTAGTGTTCTCATGTTTCGCCTACCTAATAGCCGCATTGATACATTTTACGAGGTGAACACCCATCGCCTCACTTGATTATAACATTCTAGTACAAAAATGCAATGCAATATGATAATTAAACAGTTTAAACACCGTAATAAAATAAACATCATGCAAAATAACTATTATGTCTAGTGAGACGTGTCCTAACCCTATCCACGGTGCCCACGTAGATACCGGTTGGCATCCTAGTCCAAAATTTTTGAATAAACACGATTAATAAATATTGGGTCGTTACACAAAGGATAGATATGATGTCATTGAGTATATAGATTTTATTTGCAGGAAATAATTAATTTATCGGTCGAGTCTGACAAAAGAGTAAATAACTTCATTAGGCAACAAGGTTGGGAGCAATTCACTCAAGACAATAGGGACAACAAGGTTAAAGGAGTGACTAAAATTGTTTATGAGTTTTATGTCAATGCAAATTTTACCAAAAATAAGGACCAAGTGAAGATGAGAGGGATATTTGTCTCCTATAATGTGTATTGCATAAATAGCTCCTATGGGTAAGAACACTAAAGTAGGGTTGGTGTTGACCAAAGTTTTCCCAGATAATTTATATGAAAAACCCTATAACCTATACCCTTTGAGGACAATGAGCATGGGCAATGGGAGCTGAGAATGTGTCAGAGCAGATTAAGAAGGGGAGTGTGAGGAATGTTTATAGAATGTGGCAACACTTTCAGGTTGTTTCATTGTATCCAACCATCAGCATGGGCAAAATCAACAAGCCAAAGGCGGCTTGTTTGTTCGAGATTACAAAGAACGAGGAAGTCAACGTCGGCGAGATCATCCACAAGAACCTAAGAGAGTCTATAATGGTGAGATATAACAAATTGTTGTTTCCAATTTTGATTGCTCGAATGTGCTTGAAGGCTGATGTTCGACTGCTTCAAGATGAAGAGTTTGATATTGAGGCCCCAAGCAACCATAGATGAGGAGTTTATGCTCACACTAAAATCATCAACTGGTTACTAAAACTGCAAGGATTAAAGGGAAGGAGTCGAGTGTAAGGTTTTAGGGTTCACACACAGCGAAAAGTTCAAAACAATTTTTGAAAAGCCCCAACATGATCAAAAATAAGCACCATTAAATTAGATCTACAAAAGTAAATCATACCTTAATATGTGATTTCCTTCTCTAATTGTTAGATCTCCAAGACGTTCAAGCACATATCCTCTATTAGGAAGCCACACTTGAACAATAACCACAATTCGGAGTGTTAGCCCCAAGAGAGATTAAAAATGTTTTTCTTTTCTCTCCCAAAATCTAAAGAACTCAAAAATAGTAAAAAACATAAATCTTATTTGGTTTTAGGATTTCAAACTCTATTTATATTTATAGATGAACTTACTTAAAAAAACATATTTGTAATACAACTATTGTATTTAGTTAATTCAAACAATTTATACATACTCCTCTCATTAATAAGTTATCATATAACAAATCAAAAGGGCTTTTATGTCATGAATTTTATCATATAAAATTCATTACTCTAGACCAATTGAAGTTTTGCAAAGCCATTCTTTGTGTGTAACCCAATAGGTTCACGTGACATTGGTAGTTAACCAAAACCATTTTGTTACAGAAGTTATAAGCGGTCTCTAGCAAGACATTATGACTACCCAAGTAGCATGAATATTAAAAAGCGATACAACCCTAATGAATAACATATATCATATCCTTTTTTATGTGCTATATCCTTTGATTAAATATAAGGCATGGAAAGTCACCCTTAATGTTCAATCGTTCTAGTCTCGATCTTTATGTAAATTGAAAACACCCAAATGGCATTGATCATATCAATTCACTTAGACTTGGTCATTTAACATTCTAACATATTGAGGGATCCACTAATATCTCTCTCTATAAATGAGTGACAAATTCTATCTTGATTTCACACCTTCACATATTATTTACATGGTAACCAGTAAAAATCTTTAAAATCATCCAGTTAAAGACAACGTTTGTTTGTGTCAAATTACCATGCTTCTAATATTTAAGTTTATGATAATCTCAAGTCAAACGACTAAATGATATACCTATCATAAGTAACACCTATGACTTAGTCCATATGGTGTTTTCATAGCGGGTCATTCCAGTACCTTATTCCATAATAAGTACTCATGATCTCGATTCATATCCCTATACGCATGATCACCACATAACCATCAATCAGGATTCACACTAGTCTTAACTCATTATAGGTCCCAATATAATGATCGACTAGGGACATTTAGGATATTTTAATAAATACCCATAGATCTTATTATAAGGTAATCATGCAATCACTTATAATAAAACAACAAACAAAAATCTATATTTTATTAACTAAAATTATAAGATAAATAATGTTTATAGATTGACCTAAGGTACATGCCCCAACATCTCCTACTTGCACTAGGGCCAATAATTCTTGTATCTAATACCTAATGACTTAACATGACCATCATGTTTCCCTTATCGAAGTGCCTTCGTCAAAGGATTTGTAACATTGTCTTCTATAGGAACTCCGCAAATCTTCGTGTCTCCCCTCTCAATAGTTTCTCAAATGATATAAAAACGTCTAAGTATATGTTTGGATTAGTGGTGTGATCTTGGCTCCTTGGCCTGTGCTATTTCTAACAACTTGTCATCTTAAGCTAGTGATTAGTATTAATCCAAATCTTAAATAACCCAAGTTAGGCTCATGGTTAAGTTCGGTGTACCACGATTAGCGTGTGTGTGGTTTTGTATGATGAATTGGTGTTTGGTTGGAATGTTTGTAAAATTCATAGGTTGTGGGATTGATAGGAAATTAATACAAGCCTATAATTGGAAAATAAGTAATTAAAAAATGGCCAGTACACCAAGTGCGACAAGGGGTCATGAAATAAATGTGCACACCCAAAAACACTTATAGGCATGTCCGGTGAATTTATAGGCAAGAAAATACATGAAATATATATATATATATATATATATATATATATATATATATTTGATATATATAAATATATATATATATATTAAAACTATAAGTTGGTTTGAATGATATGGATCGTTTGATGAGCCACAAGATGAGCGTGAGTGTTGATGTTAAAATTGGTGTCACTTTAGAAAGTGTTATTTTAACACATCAATCACTTGATCAGCCTTAAGATAGCGTGATGTATATCTCGAGGAAAACCCATATATAAAAATCTAAAATCATCAACTTTATCCTCACTATTGAAATTGATCAATCTAGAAAGTGAGAGAGAGGGAGAGAGAAAAAGTAGCCGAGCATTTTGATCTTAAGGAATCAATTAAGGAGTTGATTCAACGTGAATTGTGGAGCTTAAACATCTAGAAATCTATAGATCATCATGTTGGTAAGTTTGGTTTTTTTAGTTTCTAAGTTCAATTCGATGGTAGGTGATGATTTCTCGGTGAATTGTTGTTATTAAATAGTGAAAATGGTTTGTTACCTCACTAGAGGTCCTCATTGATTTTTGGAGAGTACTTGATGATGTTATGATGGTTTATGAATGGAACAGTGGATGGTGCCCTGTTCACTGTCTAGGCAGGGCAAGGTGGAGCGTGCTCCACCTAACAAAAAAGCGCGCTCCCTTCATTAATTGGGACGAACCCAATTAGGGGGAGCATGCCCCACCAATTGAAGGAGCACGCTCCCACCCCATAAACAACAATTATGCTAAGTTTTAGTTAGAATTTCATAAGGTCTTAAGGACAGGATTAGGGGTTCTAAATAAAAAGTATTAGACCTATATTGATCATAAATGGTTTCTGATAGGTGTTGGATCCCTAGGAAATCTTAAGTGCCCGAAAAGTTATTGAATTGTTAATGGAAACCTAAACCGAGGTAAGTATGGATTCGCATATTTATCAATATTGTCTGGATATGTTTGTATATGTAGTTCATGTTGTTTATAAATTTAATGGGGGGACTACATACATTGTGATGTTTTAAATAAAATGGAAAATGGTGTTTAATGTGATTCACGAGAGTAAGTTCCAAAGGCTGAGACCAGGTAATATAGGATTCGGGGTTGATCTCCTAGCCTATATGTAACTTCCTACTTAGTTAGATAGGTTGTGTGGATAACATACTCACTGAAGGGTTTTAAATAGAACCATTGGACATTAATGGATTGACGAGATAGCCCATCAGCTAATGTGTTGGTCTAGCAATCGCATTACTGGGGTCAATGGGTAATTGACACTAGTTTTATAAATAAAATGGTAACCACGGTGTAATAATCATTGACATATGGACTTGCATCTGTTAGTTATTGAATTATATGTTTTTCATAATTATGTTAGTTAACATTCTTACATATTGTTATTACATAATGTTCTTGATTATTATATGGAATGTTAATGGCTTTGTGAGTCCTTACTTACTGAGCAAGTTGGAGCGCTCACCCCAATTAACATTTCAGGAATACCAATTAGCGCTACGACTATAGGATAGAGAAGATTTATGAGTCTTGATCTTCTCTTCGATGTAATGAATCTCACCTTGTCATATATATATATATTGGTGTTAAATTACAATTTTATAATATCACAAATGATGGGAGGTTTTATATAACCGAGATTTATTCCAGTTGGATTTGATTTTGTATATCATTTTTTGTATTTAGAAAAGTTTTAATTTTTGCTACGTTTACATTTGTTTTACATCAATATTCGATATACATTTTTGTTTATCAAGAAATAGAAGGAAAATTGTTGGATATAGTTTAGTATAGTGGGATTAATGGGGCTTAATTAGAGTTTCGGGCCGAGTATCGCCCTAATTGGGTTAGGGGAAACCACACCTTTGTATCGGAGCCTAAGGTTTATCACTCTTGAATTAAGTGGTAACTCTAATACAGTTTGGTATCACGAACTAAATTTAAGGGCTTTGTTACATTTAATAACTCAGATATAGTTTGGCATCAGAGACTGGTCAGAGCCTACTCTAAAGTTTAAACTAATTAACTTTGATACGGTGTGGTATCAAAGATTACTTTAGATAATAACCTTATTAGTTGGAAACAAGTGATGATTTGGATATAGTTCGGTATCAAAGTTTTAGGTTACTGACTTTGATATACCTTGATACCATACCCTAAGTTTACTAACTCTTCGAGTTGTCTTGAGTTACGAAAAAGCTTAGGACATAATAAAAAATTTTATCATGATTTTTAGGGGTTAACAAAAATATAAATTACTGAGATATGTTATTTATTATGCTTTATTATATTTTTTTGGTAGATACAAGAGTTGTCTTTCCAGAATGATGATAAGAAGATTGAAGTCCATCAATTTCTCATGATATGAGAAAGTATTGAAGGTAAGAGTTCAAGAGAATCTTAACCTCAATGAGTTTTAAAAAGGAAAGACATAAGGAAAATTTACAAAGATAGAAATTAATTCATTCTTCGAGTAATTGTCTTCAGTGGTCTTTGTTCTCACTGATATTATTAAAAAATAATAGTCAGTGAAGAAGTATCTATTGGATCTAGACCTTGAAACGTGTATTAGGAGAATGGAATTTATGAAGCAATAGAATATTGAATAACTTTAGGTGGAACTTAAAGATGGTAGACCATTTTGAGATATGATTTAGTACCAGTATTAAGACTAGTTGAGAATTAATGGAAGTTATTCAGTAAATAAATTAGTGGTTAATGATAAAAGCCTATTTGAGATTAGGAAACCACTAATGTAATTATACTTCATAAATTGTTGTGAAGAAGGAATTCCAAATTTGGTGTGAATTCATATTGGAATGGCAAACAAATTTTCAAGTAATGAAAGGTGAAATTGAGAATTTAAAACTGGAAGATAGTTTAATCTAGAACATAGCATTAAGTTAGTAAGATATCCTAGTTTGATGTCTTATACTGGTATAGTCTATATTGGGGGGAATGAGTTATCAATGAATCTAAGGATTTGAGGAATCCAAATAAGAATGTATGGTAGTGGGAATGAATATTTATTGCCCAGGATTGAGAACTCATTCTAACTATAAGGTGAATTTGGTCGTTCTCAAAAGTTAGTTTAGATATGGTTGTCACTATAGTATGATCAGAGTAAATGATATATTTAAAGATGATTTCAAGCGATTGCTAGATCATTTTAAGTAAATGGTGGAAACCATTAGAACATACTAGCATTCATGCTAAATTCATGAATCAAGGGTATTGAATTTTGAAACCCTATTTTAATCAAGTTTTTATTGTGTTATCAATAATAACCCGAAATCTTTGAAAATTTAAAAGGTGCACAAGTATTACTGTACAAAAGATTGTAAATTGGTTCAGATCAGATTTTGCAAGTGTCAGTACTAAGTTTCATATGTAAATGACTTGTATGAGTATTGAATATTAATAGCAAATCAAGGAATATAACTTGGAGTAAGAAAATATGAGATTGTCATATATTCAACACAAAGGTTAGAGAGAAAAATAATCTTGAAATAATTGAATATTACAAATGATTGATCCAGGGATCTCTAGAATCATTACGTAATTTATTCAGTTAAATCAAGTGTGAGAATTGTGTAAGCTAAAATTAGATAAAAAGATGTCTTAGAGAAAGTTGAAGTATAGTTTGACTACAATGTTTGTTTGATTGTACCCGAACTAGAGAAGAAGTTAGAGGTTCATCATAAGAGTTCTTATTTAGGTAGGAATATGTGTGTTGACACCATAAAGCAAAGTTTTAACTTATAATTTTATCTATATATAGTTCAAGATTTGTGAGAAGAACAATTGTAGATTGATAATCTTGACATAGCCATTTTGGTAGTTGTATCAAATGTAAAAAGGCATCATTTGTAAATAAGAGGAAAGGTTGTTGAGTTTCTTTTGATCATTCATGGAGATTATTGAGAATCTTAGAAGAATCATTAAAAGACAAGTTGGAGGTAAAAAAGAAAAACCAGTTGATATAAGCAGTGAATTTCAAACTATAGATGTTTGAAAAGTGGAATTTTCAGAGTGATAGAAATAGACGGTGAGATTGATACTTTAGATTTCCTAAATGTTAGGAATTCACTCTGAAATATCACTCATTAAGGTAATTGTGTTTAAAATGCCTTGAATTGGAAAAAGATAGAGGATATAGTTTCAAGAAAAGCCGCTCAATAATATCTCTTGAATGAGATATGCAATTATGAACAATTGAAGTCCTGCACAGGCACATTATTAGCTGAGTTGTCTAGATTGGTAACTACAAATTTGTTCTTTGGAGCTCAAGTTAGAGCTGAGATAATCATGATTGATCGAGTGATAAATTATTGGAGAAATTGATTTAGATTATCTAATAGGTCTAGGTTTGACTACTAGTTATTGGTATTCTATATGGATAATCTCATATCAAAAAATTGAGCATGTAAAGAAAGTTCATGGAACTTGAATCAAAAAAGTGAGGCGATAGTATTATGAAAGTCTCATGGATTTCTTTAAAAGATTCATTTAAGCGAAATCTAAAATCATTATGACAAGAATGAATTGTTGGTAACCTGAAAGGAAAATTGACAGTGTCGATTTTATAAAAAAAAATATGAGATATATCGGCAGGTGAAAGCTGAGTGTTATTAACCAAGAGGTTTATATTATTCTTACTCTATATGATGAAATTCCATGCTCAGAGATTTATGATGGATTAGCCTAAGTTGTGATGACAACCGAAGGTTGTTGATGTTGTAATTGCGGGATTGATAAAGTCTCTAAATTTCTTGCCAGTATTATGGTTTAATTCTTGTGGAAGATTAAGTGAGATATATGTGTGTCGAAAGAGTTGAGAGTTTATGGAGAACTAGGATTATTATTTCGGTGAGGGACCAAAAGTTTGCTTCTCAATGGGGAAAAGATATATAATAGCTGGGATGGACCTTTCTCAATCTTACATTAATATATCTACATCTAATCTTAGTTCCAAATAATATAATTTTCGAGCTTGTGACTTGGAAAGTGATAGTTACTAAAATAAGTAGGCTACTGTGTGAGATCTCTAGTATTGACATTATCAGGCTATATATGATGTTAAGGTGTGTTCCTTAAATATTTGTATGTTTTACTTCATTGTCAATTTTTGTGGGATGAGAAGTAAAGATACAAGTAAGTTGGAGCCTGAGTAATTTAGAACTACACAGAAAGATTTTAACAGACTGTCAATATACAATTACAACTTAGATAAATGAAAAGATATAAGAGGAATTGATTGGGTAAATGAGGTTGCGGATGCCTTGAGTAGGAGAAGAACAAGCATAGAAAATGTAGTTACTGTCGGAGCTTCTCAATTTAAATTTCTTGAGGAAGTATCTATGAAGATGATTCATGTGAGTTAAGCTAACACATTATTGACTGAGAGAGTTAATTCCATATCTATTAATATGTTCTTCTATGTTCAGATTCGGACTGAACCAGATATGAGACAATAGGTGATTGGTTATCAAAAAGCTGATCAGGATTATATAGTGCGTTAGAGATTAGTGGCTAGTGTAGATCATCCTGATTGGTCAATTTCTGATAATGGTGTATTATGGTTCTGGGATAGATTGTGGGTTCCAGTTCAGGATCAGTGGAGGCAGGAGTTGCTACGGGAATCTCATAGATCTTTTTACTTCATTTATCCAGGTAACACTAAAATGTATCGTGATATGAGGCGTATCTATTAGTGGTCTGAGATGAAGATAGATGTTCATAAGTTTGTAAAGAGATATGAGATGTATCAGCAAGTTAAGGCTGAGCATAGGAAACCTGAAGGATTATTATATTCTCTACCAATTCCTGAGTGAAAATGGGAACATATATTGATGGATTTTGTTTCCGGTTTATATTTGAGTCAATGCGAACACGATGTTATATGGGTTGTAGTTAACAGGTTGATGAAGTCTGTACATTTCTTGCCAATTTTCATGCAAGATCCTTTTTACCAATTATGTAAGGTGTACGTATGTGAGTTCTTGAGATTTCATGGAGTTCCAGTGTCGATTACTTTGGTTAGTGATTTGATATTCACATCCATACGATGGAGTGAATTGTAGATACAGGTTGGAACTATTCTTAACCTCAGTATGGTATACTATCCACAGATTGATGAGCGGCCTGAGCGGTTGATTTTGGTGTTAAGGGATATACTTCGAGCTAATGTCTTGGAATTTGGTGGTAACCGAAAGAAATACATTTCTCTGTACGAGCTGATTCAAAACTATATAGAGAGAATTCAATAGATTCGCCAACGTATGACTATGGCACAACTAAGATAAAAGAGATGTGCTAATAAACATCATAGCTTATTGAAGTTTTCAATCGATGATTTCATTCTATTGAAAGTCTTACCTATGAAAGGATGTACAAATTTGGATTGCAAGGTAAACTAGCTCCAAAGTACATTGGGCCATTCAGAGTGTAGGAAAGGATTGGTCTTGTTGCTTACAAGTTAGAGTTACTTTCTCAGATGACTGGAGTTCATAATGTCTTCTACGTGCCTATGTTTTGTAAAAATCGAGGCTCGGTTCACTCGAAAGATTGATTGGAATAAGTTTGATCCTTAGGAAAACTTATCTTATGATGAGCAGTCAATTTAGATACTTGATCGTAAGATTCAGAAGCTGAGAACCAAAGAGATTCCTTGGATTAAAGTGAAATGGCAATTTCATGAAGATGAGAAACTAACCTGGAAGCGGAAATCTTCTATGAAGGAGTAGTTTCCATTTCTTTTTGAAACTACATGTAGTTTTACATTTACTTTAATTTCGATGATGAAATTGCTTTAAATTTAGGAGACTCTAAATCCCAATTAACCCGAGGTAAGCTCATAGTTTAGTATGACATACCTTGATTAGCGTGTGCGTGGGTTTACATGTTGAATTGGTGTTTGGTTGGAATGTTTGTGAAATTTATAAGTTTAGAAAATTAATACAAGCCTATGATTAAAAATAAGTAATCAAACAATAAATTGTTGGTAAACCAAGTATAATAAGGGGGCGTGAAATGAATGTGCACACTTGAGAATAAGGGGGTCGTGAAATAAGTGTGCACACCCGAGAACACTTGTAGGCTTGCCGATGAATTTATTAGTGAGAAAATACACGAAGTATATATATTTATATATATTTGATATAAATATATATTAAAACTATAAGTTGGTTTGAATTATATGGATCGTTTGATCAGCCTCGAGATGAACGTGAGTGTTGATGTCGTTAAAATTGGTGTCACTTTAAGGAGTATCATTTTAACACATCAATCACTTGATCAACCTCAAGATAGCACGATGCGTATCTCGAGAAAAATGCATATAAAAAATTCAAAATCATCAAGTTTATCCTCACTATTGAAATTGATCAATCGAGAAAGTGTGTATGTGAGAGATGGAGAGAGAAAAAATAGCTGAAGGTTCGAATCTTGAGGAATCAGATATGGAGTTGATTCAACCTGAATTGAGGTACTTAAACAACTAGAAATCCAGAGATCACCACGTTGGTAAGTTTGGTTTTTTAAGCTCTTAAATTCAATTCGATTGTAGGTGATGATTTCTCTATGAATTGTTGTTATTGATTACTAGAAATAGTTTGTTTCCGCACTAGAGGTCCTGCCTGATGATTTGGGAGAGTATTTGATGATGTTATGATGGTTTGTGGATAAAATAGTGGTTTTTTCCATGTTCACGGTCGAGGCAGTGTAGGGTGGAGTGCACTCCACCAAGCAGAGGAACGCGCTCCCTTCATCAATTGGGAAGATCCCTATTGGTGGAATGTACCCCCCCAATTGAAGGAGCCCGCTCCCACCCCATAAAAGAGCATGTTGAGTTTTAGTTAGAATTTCTTGAGGTCTTAGGGACTGAATTATAGGTTCTAAATAAAGGTTATTATACATATATTGCTCAAAAAATGGTTTATGATAGGTGTTGGATCTCCAGGAAAGCTTGTGTGCCCGAAAAGTTAGGGAATCATTAATGGAAACTTGAACTGAGGTAAGTATGGATTTGCTTATTTATCAATATTTTCTGTATATGTTACTATATGTAGTTCATGTAGTATATGGATTAAATAGGGGACTATGACATAGTGATGTTTTAAATAAAATACAAAATGGTGTTTAATGTGATTCACGAGATTAAGTTCCTAAGACAGAGACTAGGTTATATAGGATGCTGGGTTCATCTCCCAACCTATATGTAACTTCTTACTCAGTTAGTTAGGTTGCGTGGATTTCATACTCCCTAGAGGGTTTCGGATAGAACTATTGGACATTAATGGATTGGCTAGACAGCACATCGGCCAATGTGTTTGTCTAGCAATCACATTAATGGTGTAAATGGGTAATCGACCCTAGTTTTATAAATAAAATAGGAATAATAGTGTAATAGTCATTCATAAACAAACTTGCATCTGTTATTTATTGAATTATATGCTTTCCATAATCCAGTTAGTTAGCATTGGTGCATAATGTTATTGCATAATATTCTTGGTTACTATATGGAATGTTGATGGCTTTATAAATCCTTACTTACTAAGCAAGTTGGAGCACTCACCCCATTTAACATTTTAGGAATACCGACGAGCGCTACGACTATGGGATATAGAATACTTATGAGTCTTGATCCTCTCTTTGATGTAATGAATCTCCCATTTTCATATATATATTGGTATTGAAATACGGTTTTATAATATCACAAGGGATATGAGGTTTTGTATAACCAAGATTTATTCCAGTTGGATTCTGTTTCGTATATCATATTTAATATTGAGAAAAGTTTTAATTTCCACTGCATTTGACATTTCTTTTACATCGATATTCTATATACAAATGTGTTTATCATGAAATAGAAGGAGAGGCTACTGACTCTAGTTAAGTCTAGCAGGATTAACATGGCTTAATTAGGGTTTCAGGCCAAGTATCGCTCTGTTGTTGTCACAATACAAGCAAACAAGGTTAGTCATATTTGGAACTACATCAAGTTCAGAAATGAACTTTTTGATCCAAACTGCCTCCTCAGCTGCATCGGACAATGCAATATACTCAGCTTCTATTGTAGAATATGCCACAGTGTCTTGCTTTAAACTTTTCCAGCTCATTGTGCCTCCATTCAAGGCAAACACATTTCCAGACTGCGATCTGAAGTTATCTATATCTATTTGAAGACTTGCATCTATGTAACCATTTACAACAAGTTCATCTTCCAAACTTCTATAGACCAAGAACACTTTTTTGTCCTTCTCAAATACTTAAGAATATTCTTTACTATTATCCAATGACTCTCAACGGGATCAGACTGATATCTGCTTGTTACACTCAAAGCATATGATACATTAGGTCGGGTGCATAACATTGCATACATAATAAATCTAATAGCTGATGCATATGGAATCGTATTCATGCTTTCTTTCTCATCATTAGTTTTTAGACATTGAGTCTTGCCGAGACTTATACCATGAGATATTGGCAATGACCCACTTTTAAAAACTTGCATACTAAACCTATTTAAAACCTGACTTAGACTGATCAGCCTTTTAGATCTATCCCTATAGATTTTAATCCCAAGGATGTACGCTGCATCTCCTAAGTCCCTCATTGAAAAACACTTCCTTAACCAAGACTTGATACTCTGCAAGGTTGGGATGTCATTTTCGATAAGTAATATATCATCAACATATAGTACCTAAAAAATAACCATGCTCCCACTAATGTTCTTGTATACACAAGGCTCATCTTCATTTTTAATGAAACCAAATTCCTTAATTGCTTTATCAAAACGAATATCCTATATCCGAGAAGCTTGCTTTAATCCATAAATAAGTCTTTGAAGCTTGCACAACTTTCTAGAATTCTCATGATGAATAAACCTTTCAGACAATGTCATATACACGTCCTTAAGTAACTTTTTATTTAGAAAAGTTGTTTTGACATTCATTTTCTATATCTCATAGTCATAATATGTGGCTATGGCAATTAGAATTCTAATAGATTTAAGCATGGCTACAGGAGAAAAAGCCTCATTATAATCAACACCTTGAGTCTATCTGAAACCTTTTGCTACTAACCGTACTTTATAAGTATTCATATTGCCATTCATGTTAGTTTTCTTCTTGAAAATCGGTTTACATCCAATGGTCGTACCACTTTCAAGTAAATCAACCAGGTTCCTAACTTGGTTATCATACATGGATTGCATCTTAGAATTCATAACACTAAGCAATTCATCTGCCTCATGGCTAAACACAGCCTTCTGATAAGTAGTAGGCTCATTTTGATCCATAAGCAACACGTCCTTACTATCAGCAATAAGAAACCTAAATATCTCAAGCTAATGTCTAACCTTATCAGACCTACGCGGACCTTATGATACCTATAGAGGTTTAACTTTTTCAAGACTTTGTTGATCTCCCACTGGAGGTTAAGTGTTTACTTATGGTTCTTGAACTTCTTCAAGACTTACTTTATTCACATTGTCGTCATTCGAAATAAACTTTTTTTTCTATAAAGACACCAGTCCATGCAACAAACATTTTATTCTCAGTGGGATTATAAAAGTATTATATTCTAGTTTCTTTAGGATAACCAACAAATAAGCACTTGGTAAATTTAGTTGGTAATTTTTTTGAGATTTGTCGTCGTACGAAAACCTTATAGTCCCAAATCTTAAGGAAAGGCAAACTTGATCTTTTTCCAAACCACATCTCATATAGTCTTTTATCAACCACTTTAGAAGGAATATGATTAAGTGTAAATGCAGTAGTTTCTAAGGCATAGCCCCAAATAAATAGGAAGATCCGTGTGACTCATCATAGATCGAACCATATCCAATAAAATCTGATTTCTCCTATTAGAAACACCATTCCATTGTGGAGTTGCTGGAGGAGTTAACTGTGAGACAATCCCAAAGTTTCTAAGATGATCATCAAGCTCTTGGCTCAAATATTCACCACCTTGATATGATCAAAGCACTTTAATAGCTTTACCAAGTTAATTTTGCACTTCATTTTGAAATGTTTGAAACATCTCAAATGACTCACATTTATGTTTCATGAGATATATATAACCATATATGCTTAAATCATCTGTGAAAGTAATGAAGTAATGATAACCACCTCTAGCCATTATGTTTGTAGGACTGCATACATCAATATGCATTAGACCAAATAAATCACTTGCCCTTTCAATTGTGTCCAGTAAAGGGACTTTTTGCCATTTTGCCTAATAAATAAGATACAAATGTTTCATATGATTCAAAATCAAATGAATTTAAACGTCCATCTTTATGGAGTTTAGAAATGTGTTTCTCATTTATGTGGCCAAGACGAAAATGTCAAAGGTAGGTTTGACTTGAATCTCTTTATATTTACGTTAAGAATAGGAGTATCTGTGGACCTTTTCATGTTTAGAATTCAAAGACCATCGCATAAATTAGCATTCGCATAGAAAACATCTTTATGAGAAATAGAGCATTTATTATTCTCAATAATGAAATTAAAACTATCCAAATCCAAACAGCAAACTAAAATATTGTTTATGCTTAAGGCAGGGACATAATAATAGTTATTTAAAACTAAAACAAGTCCACTTGGTAAAATTAAATCATAGCATCCGACAACCAATGTAGCAACCTTTGCTCTATTTATAACTCGTAGGATGACTTTTCTTTTTTTTAGCTTTCTACTTTTGGTGAGACCTTGCACATTTATACAAATGTGAGATCCACATTTGATATCCAATACCCAGGAATTACTAGTAGACAAGTTAACTTTAATAACGCGAATACCTGAAGTAGTAGTTGCACTGCTCTTCTTTTTCTTTAGATCTTCAAGATAAAGTTTGCAATTTCTGAACCAATGCACATGTAAATGGAAAAAATGACAATTTCCTTCTTTTTCCTTTTCCTGATAGGACTATGAAGTAAAAGCAGCCTTAGACTTGACTTATTTCAAAAGGTGCGTGACATTCGTAACAGCCTTAACAACTTTAGCCTTTCCTTTACCCTTCTTTTTCATAGTTTTTCCTTTCTAAACCATCAACACATTGGCAGTGGGTTTCATGACATTTTGCTTAGCAGTTTTAAGCATTAAATGAAACTCTGAGATAGACTTCTTCACGTTATTCATTCTATAGTTTATCACAAATTATAAATAGCTATCAAGTAATGAATTCAGGATCAAATTTGTACCAACTCTTGGCTTCTAGGAAATCCAGCTCTGTCAAGATAGTCAATGCAGTCCTTCATTTTTAGAACATAGCGACTAATTGATGCACCTTCTACCATTTTGCTAGAATGAAGGTTTCTGACTATCTCGAACCTTTTTTTGTCTACCCTGTTGTTGGACCATTTCTTTCAGCATTGCAGCCATGTGGTAAGCTTCCATATGTTCCATGTCCTTCTGAAGTTCAAGAACCATGGTTGCCAACATAATGCATGCAACATTAGTCGAGTGGTTGACATGCTTAGTATGTGCATCCTTCACGTCTCTTAAAGCATTAGCTGGTGGTTTCTTAATAATAGGATCATCTAGGACATACAACTTCCGTTTATCCTTAAGAACAATTCTCAAGTTTTTGAACCGATCGAGAAAGTATGTCCCAGACAACTTATCCTTCTCAAGGTTAGATCGCAGTGACAAGGGATTAGTGTGATTTGAATGGGCCACAGATCTACAACAAATATTGCAAAATTTCATTTTAGTATAGAGGAATAGACTCCCACTAAATTAACAACCCTCCTAAAACCACTATGTTAATTTATGGGACTAAAATTCATGTTTCACCTAATTCCATGACAACTAAGGCATGACACTTTGAATTATGTTATTTAGGTATGTACTTTTTACCAATTACATTATATGTAACTTTTAGTTGTTTTTTATGAAATTATGACACCTTATGTCTTAGCATGTTTTATCTCATTTAGTGCCTAAAGCCCAAAACCGTTTTGATAGCTTTATCAAATCTGACCATTTTAAACAATAGAGTAATCGTTACTTAACTTTCCTCACCAAGATAACATAATACACTCTACAGAGGCGTACCAATATTGATGTGATCAAAGCTTTGACAAGTGTTTGAGAATGGATGGCACTTAACTAAAAATTTGCAAGATGGATTTTATTTGTTTTAGTGGTCATAAATTAAACAAGATAAATATCATATATTAGAATGCATGCACAATCACTAAACAGGTTAGAGAATCTCACAAATATTGACTATTATACGAATCTCCTTGTAATAGAAATAGTTAGTGACGGTCTTGTTGGCCGGTGAGCAGATAATGATTCTACTTACCGGTCAACGAATAGGGGTATGGGGGCAACACCCCTTTTTTAGACAACGAGTTCCAATTCTAAAATTGAAAATCACTTATAATTTCTCATTATTTTAGTCAATCCAATTGACCAAAAACGCCCCTTGTTTTAATTCTAAAAAATATTAATTAAAAAATGTTTAATTAACTCGGGCATACCTCTAACTTAATATCTTATCATAATCTAATTAGAATTAAAGATACTTTGAATCCTTATCCACTACGAATTTATTATATATCTCACCTATCTTATATGATTTGTAATTCTTATCGAGTTATAAGTTTATCTCTTATCTAATAGGAACATATTAACAGATAACCACAATGAGATATATGATCAAAACCAATTTCGGTTCTTATCCAAATAATACAAGCAATTGAATTAAGAAACGAAATATTAATCATGTATTCAACACTAGAATCATATTAAATTAATCATATTAACCTAATCATGATTTCTATAATTGAGACATACATAATTATTGAACAATAACGAAATTTGTATTCAACACCAAAATCACATTAACCTAAATATAACTTCTACCATGTGAACATCCAAAATTTGCATCATTTAATATTAAAACATATGTTAATAGAAATATTATAAACATAAACTCTATTATTGAATCAAATCATGCGTATGTATCAAATACATGAATTAACAACATGCTTTAAAACTAATTCTTGATAACAATTATCATAGAACCTATATCTACATCGTAAATACATTAATCAAGATAATATTCTTACACATATATCATATATACATCCGAGAAAACATGCAAAGTTTTAATAGAACTGAACCTGTCTTTTATACCACTGTTGAATTTTGGGGTTCATACGCAGCGGGAAGTTCAAAACAGTTTTTGAAAAACCTCCAACATGATCGAAAATAAGATCCATTAAACTAGATCTACAAAAGTAAACCATATCTTAATCCATGATTTCCTTCTCTGATTATTTGATCTTCAAGTTCAAGCACACGTCCTCTATTAAAACGGTGACCATAATTTGGAGTGTTAGCCCCAAGAGAGATTAAAAATATTTTTCCTTTCTCTCCCAAAATCCAAAGAACTCGAAAATAGTAAAAAATGAAAATCTTATTTCATTTTAAGGTTTCAACCTCTATGTATATGTGTAGATAAACTTACTTAGAATAACCTATTCGTAATAAAACTATTATATTTAGGCAATTCAAGCAAATTACACAAACACCCCTTATTAATAAGTTTAGCATATAACAAGTTGTTCGGGCATTTATGTCATGAGTTTCATCAAATAAAATTCATGACTCCGAACCAATTGAAATCGCGCAAAGCCATTCTTTGTGTGCAACCTAATAGGTTCATGCAACGTTAGCAGTGAACCAAAAATTATTTTAGTACACAAGTCATAAGCGGTCTCTAGCAAGACATTATGACTACCCAAGTAGCATGAATATTAGAAATCGATACAACCTAATGAATAACATATGTCATATCCTTTTGTTGCGCAATATCCTTTGATTAAACATAAGACATGAAAAGTCACCTTTAATGTTCTATCGTACTAATATCGATCTTTAGGTTGGCTGAAAACATTTAAAAGATATCGATCATATCAATTCACTTGGACTTAGCCATTTAACGGTATAGCATATCGAGGGATCCACTGATATCTATCTCTATATGAGAGGAAAAATTTTATCTTGATTACATACCTTCACATATTAGTTACATGGTAACAAATTACAATCTTTATAATTTTCTAGTTAAAGACAACGTTTGATTGTATAATGACCGATCACTTATATTTATCTCTATACGAAAGGGAAAGATTTTATCTTGATTGATGGGTCAGTCCATTACATTGTTCCATAATAAGTACTCATGATCTCGATTCGTATCCATATACGTATGATCATCACATGACCATCAATCAAGACTCGCACTAGTTTTAACTCATTATAGTTCTCAGTATAATGACCGACTAGAGACATTTAGGATATTTCAACAAATACCCATCTACCACAGGCATTAATACTACCACTGGAGGACTTGACTCCATGACAATAGAAACTATGGATTGATGAGATGAGGAGGCAGTACAGAGAGGACAGGGCTCAGTATCATGAAGCCTTGGTGATATATGAGCAAGATTGACAATGGACAGTGGAACTTCATGTTATTTGTAGATCATTAAAGGGACGTATCTAGATATGAGAGGAGCAAACGGATGAGACCTACTAATAGGTCTATTGGCTTTCCACCAGAACAAAACTATGTTTTTATCAAGATGTGGTGCAAAACTGAAGGGTGGAGTATCTTTTGACATTATCCTTTACTAGAGCTGATGATGCTGATGACGATGATAATGCGCAGTCCTGAAGTTTAAGTCTTAAGATTTCTTTAGACCTTAGAAGGATGAGAGATACATTTATACTGATTAACTTTACATTTAGGATATTTTGTACCTTTATTAGTTGTTTAAGTTTTATGTTACGCATTATTATTATCTTATGTCATTATATGTTTGTGATTTAGTTTTTTCATGTTTCAAGCTTAGTTTTAAACCTTGAGGACAAGGTTTAGTTTAAGGCTCTATTTGGCATGCAAAAGCTAGCTTATCAACTAGCTTATCAGCTAGCTTATCAACTAGCTTATAATCTACTTAAATAAATAAGTCGTGTTTGGTTTAGCAGCTTATTTTCAAAATAAGCTAGATGATAAGCTCCAATCATAAATGCTATTCCCACTAGCGTTTCATTTTTAAAACGTCATTTTAGTTTTTGTTCCAATTTTGCCTTTTTTTCTACCCATGTAAATAGCCAATTCTTGACTAAAAAATAATGAATTTTCATTTATTCTTTTGGAAACAAATTAGCAAATATATATAATAAAAAACTCATGTAATGTGCAAGTGCGACTATACAATGATGATAAAACATTAACGACAATACCCTATATGCAACGTAACATGATTAATACATTTATGTTACAAAATATGGAAATTACAATGACACAATAACATCACTTAACATTATTATGGTTTACAATATTATTAGTATTTATTGGCCAAAATAATATATAGATACTCGTTCAAGTAACATCAGTTAATATTATTAATTTACTATAAATGAAATTTGGAACATTATTATTCCAAAAAATTGTTTAATATAAATTTATGGGACATGACATGTTATGATTACTATCTAAAAACATTATATTACATTATTCTACATATATAATAATAAATTTATTTGTATATGCAATGTAAATAATAGTTTATATGAATGTTTTTTTAAGAACTAAAAAGAATGTCCTTTTGTGTCATTTTGTATTTATAAGCTACTTGATCAACTATTTCTTTTAAATAATTTTAATTGATCAGCTAGATTATCAGCTATCACCTATCAGTTACTAGTTTTCCAGCTATCAGCTAGACTATCAGCTTTCAGTTAGATTATCTGCTATCGGCTAGATTATCAGCTAGTGTTACCAAACATAGCCTAAGTTTGGCGCCATCAACACTACACTATGGGAAGTGGTAAGAAAGGATGAAATAAGGATAAACACTGCAGGTATGATTGTAACACTTTATTTTTAAAGCAGTTAAAAGAGGAATAATGGTAGTGTATTATTTTTTTCCTAGTTACTTACTATTTGAATTTGTTTTAAGTAGTAAATATTAAGTTATATATAGTAATATGAAATAAATAAGTAATTCATTTGCAAGTTCATGCCTTTAATTCAGGATGAGTAAGACTATATGTGTCTCATTGATATGAAACTTAAAAGAATGTTAAATCTTTTGAAGAAAATGAGAAATGTAGCAACAACGGTATAATTTCATGATTAAATACCTAAAGTTAGGGAAGACTAATAAGTGAGTATTTAGACTTATATATAGGGTTAGTTTAGTAGCATATTTAGTATAAATATCCTTAAATGAACTTAAATTGATGGTGTTTAGGCATTTTCAGGTACACGAGGCATGAAGGAAGGAAAATAGTGAATTCGAGAAGAAACAGAGCAAAAACACACTAAAGGAAGTTTGGCGCTTTGGCTAAGCAGTGTGGCGGTGTGGGAGTTCAAGGCACAATGTGGAAAGGAAGGCATGACATGGGAGAGCAAGCAAGTAAAGAAAAGAAACCAAGGAAGATTGGTACAGTGGCGGCACCATGGGAGTCAAGGGGCGACGTGGAGAAGACAAAGGGACAATTCCAAGACCATTGAAGAGAAAAATTGTACATAGGATGCTCGACGCGCAGTAAGGGTCGTAAGAGTGTAAACATAGCTCTGAGACTTAAACAACAGTGCTGAGAAAAAAAAGAAAATAAAAGTAGAGTTCTATTTTGTGTTAAATTGTCAATTAGGGTTTCTAATTGTTTGAAAACGTGATTAGGGGGTATAACTAGACAGGAGAATGTCGTAAACACGAGACTTATCAACCATTGGCTACCAATGACTAGTTTAGCATAGGTTTACTTTATTCTTGAATATTAAGACGATTTATGGAAAGAAAGAATTGAAGACTCGCGTGTGGTGATTCAAGAATTTATTTATTGATTTAATAGAAAGTTATTTCATCATATTTTTAATTTTAATAAATACCACTATATGCATATTTATTTCAATGAAGTTTGAGTAGTTCAATAATATTAGGGATCAATGGATCCTATGGTATAAATGTTATGCTATAAACATGAATAGAATACAAATATAAAAAGTGTTATGGTTAGAATTTGTATTGAGTCTGAGTATAATGCTACAAACATCTTGATCACGTGTTTGTTGATATTAGGTTTTAGAAGTTATCATGGCCATTAAAGCTTTTAAGTCGGATATGGACGGTACAATTGTAAAATATGTTAGGTTTTGGGGTTTGTATGCAGCGAAAGATTCAAAATGATTTTTGAAAAACCCTAAGAGGATCGAAAATAATTTCCACTAAACTAGATCTACAAAAGTAAACCATGCCTTAATTCGTGATTTCCTTCTCTGATTGTTCGATTTCCAAGACATTGAAGTGCGCATCCTCTATTAGAAATCTACACACGAATGAAGACCACATTTTGGAGTGCTAGCCCCAAAAGAGATAGAAAACATTTTTCTTTGTCTTACAAAATCTAGAGAACTCATAATAGTAAAAATGAAATCTTATTTATATGTATAGATAAGCTCTCTTAAAAATCATATTCGTAATACAACTATTGTATTTAAGCAATTCAAGCAAATATACAAAACGCCCCTATTAGTAAGTTATCGTATAACAAATCATAAGGGTTTTTATGCCATGAATTTTACCATATGAAACTCATTACTCTGGACCAATTGAAATTGCAAAGCCATTCTTTGTGTGCAACCCAATAGGTTCATGCGACGTTGTTAGTGAACCAAAATCATTTTGGTGCACAATTCATAAGCGATCTCTAGCAAGACATTATGACTACCCAAGTAGCATGAATATCAAAAATTGATACAACCTAATGAATAACATGTATCATATCCTTTTGTCATGCGATATCCTTTGATTAAACATAAGGCATGGAAAGTCACTCTTAATGTTCAATTGTACTAGTCTCGATCTGTAGGTAAACTGAAAACATCCCAGTGACATTGATCATATCAATTTACATGAAATTAGACATTATCAGTTTATTATATCTCACTCCATACGAAGGTGACAAATTTTATCTTGATTACATACCTTCACATATTATTCACATGGTAACCAATCACAATCTTTATAATCGTCTGGTTAAAGACGACATTTGATTATGTCAAATTACCATGATTCTAATATTAAAGTTTGTAGAATCTCAAGTCGAATGACTAAATGATATTCTTATCATGAGTAACACATATAACTTAATCCATGTTGTGTTCTCATAGTGGGTCGATCCAATATCTTATTCCCTAACAAGTATCCATGATCTCGATTCGTATCTATATACGCATGATCATCACATGACCATCAATCAAGATTCATTCTACTCTTTAACTAATTATAGTTCCCAATATAATGACCAACTAGGGACATTTAGGATATTTTAATAAATACCCATAGATCTTATTATAAAGTCAACTTGCAATCACTTATAATAAAATAGCAAACAAAAACCTCTATTTTATTAAATAAAATTATAGGATAAACATGAATTGACCTAATGCACATGCTCCAATGAAATACACAACATCGAGCGATAGTTGTTGATTAAGGAGGCACGGATAATAAACTTAATTGGTTATGAATCTAAAGATTTGGAACATTAAAATAATGTGGAGCTTACGTTATTCGCACAGATAAGTAGAGCTCTAGTTTACACATTAAAATCTTTTCCTTCATGATAGTGGGTTAAAGTGGATTTGAAGGAAATATGTCTATTCTAATTAGGCATTGCACACATATAATATAGATGATAAAGTGAGTTGAAAAGTATAGTATTTCATTACCTAGGTGAAGTTTTGAACTAAGATAGTCTTGATATAAGAGTTTAAAAGTAATATTTATTGATTTACTAGTATAGATTAGTTTAGTTTAGTTATAAAACCAATTAAAAGGATTTCCTTAGTAAAAGAGTAATTTTAGCTAGATACGTATCAAGTGCGTACACCTTTTCCTGATGACGATATCTATAATCAACGTAAGTTGCTTACATTATTACTTCAAGCAAGTTGTTATACTTATGACACGTGCATCAAGTTTTTGGTGTTGTTGCCGAGGATAGGTAGCCACTTAGACTTAGGGGGTGTATTCAATTGGATGATTTGAAAGGATTTTAAAAAGGTTTGGAGGATTTTGAAATAGAGGTGCATTTAATTAAGATTTGAGATGATTTTAATGGACTTTTAAAAATTCAAGGGGTATTTAATTAGGATTTTGATAAATTTTAATGGATTTCTAAAAAGTCTAGGTGTATTCAATTTTTAAAGACATTAAGATTTGGGTGGATTTTAATAGATTTTGGTGGATTTTTATTCAAAAAATACACATAACCAAATCTCACTCTTACCTATAAGATCTGGATGGATTTGGATCAAGTCTTTCCAAATCCATCAAATTCCATGAAATCCATGGAAATCCATCATTTAAAAAAACTTATGGATTTATCAAGTAGAATACACCCCCTTAGTTAGTTTGAAAAGTTGCTAAGTTTTATTTTAAGTAATTTATTTTCGAGTTGATAAAAATAAATAAATGGTTCGAGTTTCAAGTTTGACTTTCTACACTTGATCTTTTGTGTTTTCTTTTCAGGGATAACTAGTGCATGTGTAGTAAATGAAAGAAGAACTTAGTGCCTTAAGACCCTTAGATTGAAAGAACCAAAAGGAAATAAAAAGAAAGGAATCAAGATGGCTAAGGATCAAGCAAGAAACCAATAATAAGGCCTAATGAATAACCAACCTAAAGGTGATATGGTAGTACATGATAGAGTGTAGGGACAGAGATGCATTCGTGACTACTTCAAACCAAAAGTTCAATAAACTTACAATAGAGTGATGACGCTTCCAACTAACAGCACCGAGTTCAAAATTGAGACCATCTCTAATCAACATGGTGTAAAATAGTTGATCCAATAGGCTAGCGAATGAAGATCCAGGTGAACATGTAGAGGATTTCTTAGAGAAGTGCGACACCACACATATTACCAGAGTTACAAAAGATGTGATCAGAATGAGACTTTCCCATTCTCATTTGATAGAAAAGCTAAATCCTTGTTCTAAGGACTGAACACAGGGAGTATGACCTCATGGGCAAAAACCAATGAAAGATTTCTAGACGAGTTCTCCCCTAACGAAGGTCACTGAAAAGAAGTTGGAAATCAATTAATTCAAGTAGGAAGATGCCAAGTCTCTTGGAGAGGCGTGGGAAAGATTCAAGGAGATGCTGAGGAGATGTCGAGGACATAGGTATGTGAAATGGGCACAACCCCTAATTTTCTATTGTAGGATGAACCACAGTATAAGAGCGCTAGTTGATGTCAAAGCAGGTGGTTCTCTACTAACCAACGATGAGGACAGAGCATTGGATCTCTTATATTTTTTGTCTCAGAACTCTACAGCTTGTAATCATTCCATAGTGAGGAAACCAGTGAGGGTCTATGAGATTGATTTACAAGCTGCGATCATGGCACAACTATCCAACCTTGATCAATCAAATGGTGAAGCTTCAACTAGGACAACAAAGTTCGTAAGTACAAGCGATATAGTAACCCATTAATCACTGAGCCATAGTGGTTAATCAAATGGACGTGCAACAAGAAATGGAATGTGAAGATGTAAGCTTCATGAACAACCAAGGCTATGGAAACGACTTCAGGTTAAGATGAATGGCTCCTTCAAGTTTTTATTAAGGATACAACAACAATAACCTTAACTTCTCGTATGGAAATCCTGATAATGCACTGAAATTACCTCCAGGCTTCGATCAACAAGTCTAACAATGGAAGTTAGAGCAGATCAAAAATATGACTTCATTGAAGTAATTTGAGAAACTCTCGTCATGGACATGAGCAATAGGGAACGCCATGAGAAGCACAAAAAAATATGGAAGGAGTGAAACAAGCCATAAGAGGATGGATGATAAAAAATCATAATCCATTAAGTACTTAGAGAGACAGATTGTTAGTAAGCCATTGCCTTGAATTCAAAGAAAAATGACAATTTTCGAGCAATACGATCACTAATCCTAAGGAAACCATTAATGATATTCGCATGATGAGCACTACAGACGAATGAGCCAAGACTAACCAGCAAGTAATGTACAAGCTAGAAAAATATAATATTTTGGCTATGAGGAAGCATGAAGAGATGCATAAGAACGAAACGAAAGTAAGGCAAGATGGACTCGATTGATTCAAGCAACAAAGGATCAATGCCTTAAAGAATAATAAAAAGGTGAAGAAATAATGGAAAGCTAAGCAAAAAAATGAAAGACCTTCTGAAGAAGCACTGAAAGGAAATAGCATCAAGGTAGTTCTAAGGAAGTTGGAACCATAGTTCAAATTTATACCAAAACTTCAACCAATCATAATGAGAGATCCAAAGAGATTTTGATACTAATAAGCATTGGCGGGCACCGGTTTAGAAATGTCTTATGTGATACAGAGCCTCAATCAATGTCATGTCAATAATAGACATGTTGCACGCTGTTTTGAAGATCAATTGTCCTGATTGTTTAATTTACAAGTAGTAGATGGAAAGTTAATACCAAGTATAGGAAGTGTCTTGAATGTGCATGTGAAAGTGGGTAGATTTACATTCATCACGGATTTTGAGGTTCTAGATCACAATATGGATAACGATGTGTCTATGATACTCGGGAGGCCATTATTAGACACTGCCAATGCAAATTTGTACAAAAAAAGAAAAAGTTCGTAATGAGTATCGACGAGGATGATGATGCAGAGAAGATAGTCTTTGTTGATGGGGAAGAAGTACATCCAAATGGGAATGATATTATTATCTCCGATTTACAATTAGAGTATCTCGACTTAGACTAAGACTAAACGAGCAAAAAGGCGTCGAGCTAACTACGTTAAACTAACCGCTACTTGGAGGCAGCCTAAAAGTTTTTCAATTTTAGTTAGTTAGTTAGTTATTTAGTCTAATTAAGCACAATTTACACATAATAGCTTCTAACTTTCAAGATTTTGTGTTAAATATGCAAGAAAGACCATCTGCCCAGTGATAATTCATCGAAATGGAAATGTCTTGCCAAACTCAATAAAGAACGTAAAAGAGAGAAGTAGTTCAAGCAGCAAAGGTGAGGTACATGGGCAAATCACCGGTAAGTTTTTATGAAATTTTTATATTTACATAGATTTCACGCGATCACAACATCTTTTGTTGTAATGCACAAAGTCCGGGAAGCGCCAAATAAGAGTTAAATAAAAAATATATGCAAAACATTGAACTAAGAGGTCGACGTCGTGTGTGTAACAAACGGCATCATAGGTAGTAAGCATGGCGCCAGCAGGGCGCCATTCAATACATGCAAAAACACCTCCAGGGGTGTTGACGTCGTCGTAGCACAATCACGGCGTCGTGCCTATTAAGGTACGGCACCAGTGTCATGGAGCGGGTTAAAACCCTCATTCTCCCCGTATCATTCACACTTGCGTCCAAACCCAACTACAACCCACCAAGCATACAACCTAACATTGAACTTTTCTATGTGAGGAAAGTGAGTTCCTAGTGATAGAGAGTGAAAGGAGAAAGTGCATTGTAGATTTGCACAAAGGGGAAAGCTAGGGCTTTGATTTGGGAATTTGATTTCAAGAAGCACTAAGGTTCTAAGTTGTTAATGAAGTGAGAGGGCTTGTATTGATAGAGACTTAAATGAGTGCTCTACAAAAGAAAGTAGTCCGGCATTGAGGTAAGTTAACAATTTCATTAGTTATACTTCGAGATTTTGAGAAATTATTGATGAAATTGCGTGAATAATAGATATGAGATTGTTGGATAGGATTTTCAAGTAATGTGAATATTGAGCATCGATGATACTCATGCAAACCTAGTTTATGTTTTTTTGCATTATTTGGCATTTAAATGATCCTTATGATAAAATATTATGATTTTAGGTGATTTCAATACCCATATTTCTGGTTGGATTGTTGTGTTATTGCGTGATTTTGAGACAAAAATGTCTAGAACAAGGAGGCAAGTGAATCAAGTAAGAGCAAATGATTTTGAGGCATCAACTTCAAGAGATCCTAACGATGAGAAACCTAGGCCATTTAAGTCAAAGTACTTCATTAGTAGAGAGGCCAAGGCTAGATATGAGGATAGTGAGCATACGGATTTCATTTGTGAGATAGGTATAATTTTCCATCTAAATATGATAAACGATTGAATAACTTCATTAGGCAACAAAATTTGAAGTATTTCACTCAAGATTATAAAGAAAACTAGGTTAGAGGAATGAATGAGATTGTATACAAATTTTATACCAATGTGAAGTTCACTAGGAAAAATGAGTCGGTAGAGGTAAGAAGGGTGTTTGTACCCTTTAATGTGAGTGAAATAAATAGCATTTATGGATTGGAGCATCTGAGTATGGTTGAAGATGGCCCGAGTTTCCTGAATAACTTATATAAGAAACCATATAACTAATACATTTTTAGAGCAATAGAGCAAGTATTGGTTGTCCAAGGACAACAAAGCTGGGTAATGGGAGCTGAGAATGTGCCATAGCACATTAAGAAGGGGGATGCTAGGAAATTTTACCAAATGTGACAATATTTCCTTGTTGCTTCTCTATACCCCACCACTTTGCATTGAGAGATCAACAAGCTAAAGGCAGCCTGTTTATTTGAGATTATATAGAACGGGGAAATCTATGTCGGCGAGATCATTAACAACAATCTGAGTGAGTCCATTATATCAAAGCGAGACAACAAATTGTTATTTCCAATTTTGATCACTCAGTTATGCTTGAAGGCCAGAGTGCGATTGCTTAGATATGAAGAATTTGATATTAAGGCCCAATCAACCATGGATGAGGCATTTATGCTTACACCGATATCACCGCCTAGTTAGCATGACTCAAGGATGAAAAGGAAAGAGCCGAGGGGAATCGACTTGAGATTGAGTTGTTGGCTAAGTAGCGGGAGGACACATAACAACGGAAACAGCAGCAACAGCAGAGCAAGCCCAAGAATTGAAAGATGAAAGATATGGAGAAAAGGAGGAAAAACAATAGGGATTCGTTGTGGGCTACGAGTTCGTAGACCCACTTATTGGATAACAGGACTTGGATGGTCTTGAGATTGTTTCACCACCTCATCCACCACAGCCACTAGTACCACTACTAGAGGAATTAACTCCACAATGGCAGAGGCTGTGGATTGCTGAGATGAGGAGATAGTACCAAGAGGACATGGCTCAGTATCGTAAAGCCTTGAGGAGATATGAGCAAGATAGACAAAATGGGCAATGTAACTTCTTATAGTTTGCCGATCATCAGAGAGACGTAGTTACATATAAGAGGAGCAGAAGGATGAGATCGACTGGTAGGTCTTTTGGCTTTCATGCAGCACCGAAGTATATGTTTGATCCAGATGTGGTGCAGAGCAGGAGGGTGGAGCGTCCATTGACACCATCCTATGTTGGAGCTGACGATGCGAATGATGATGATGACAATGCGCAGTCCTAATGTCAAAGTCTTAGGATTTCTTTAAACCTGGGGGGTTTAAAGATACATTGATACCAATTCAATTTAAATTTATGATATTCTGTTACTTATTTAGTCATTTAAATCCGACGTTTAGTTTCGTTTATGATTTAGTATCTTGTGTTATTATCATATGTTCATGTGTTTTAATGTTTTCATGTTTTAGGCTTATTTTTAAACCTTGAGGACAAGGTTTCGTTTATGTTTGGGGCATCAACACTACACTACACTATAGGAAGTGGTAAGAAAGGATACAAATAAGGATAAATACTGCAGGTGTGACCTTTTAAATTTTATTTTGAAGCAGTTAAACAAGAAAGCGTGATAGTGTATTTTATTTCATTTACTTACTTTTTGAATGTGTTTTAAGTAGTATAGATTAGGTTATATATAGTAATATTAATGAATAAGTAGTTCATTTGCATGTTCATGCCTTTAATTTAAGGATGAGGAAAATACAAGTGTCTTGTTGATATGAAACTCAAAAGAGTGTTTATAAATTTTTAAAGAAAATATGAAATGTAGCAAACAACGGTATGATTTCATGATTAGAAACCTAGATTTAAAGAATACTATGAACTGGAGACATAAGCAAGGAGAAAATTAAAAAACTTCTTGTGGAAAAAGTTAGATCTCAAAGCAATTCTATAATAAGGGTGAATCTTACTTGAATAAAAAGTAAATAAAGACTTGGTGCAAAAAGGGGAAGAAATAAGCATTTTTAATAAAAAGGTTAGAGTTAACTTGCTTGATAGAATAAAAGTAAGAAGTGAAACAAGAGTTTTAGAAATAAGAGAAATAGCATAGAGTCTCAAAAGTTCTACAGGAAATGAAGCAAAGAATTTGATGGTTGGAAAAAGAGAGGAAAACGGAGTCCATAGGAAAATGAGCAGGGACCGTGAAATGAAATAAGAATATATAAGGAGAAAGGAGAAAAAGAAAAGAAAATAGAGATAAAAATAAAGAAAAGAAGGCAAAAGTTAAATTAAAATTCTTCAAATAAAAGATTTATCTAGAGTACTAGTATCTTCATCGAGTTAAGTTTTTGTTCCAACTATGATAAGTCCTATAAACTCTTGAAGTGTTATAGTCTACCAAGATTAATTTAATATATGCTCATTTGTGAATTCGTAAGCTTAACGAGAAACAATGAGATTGTACACTTGCTACTTGAGTGTCGAGGTGAAACAAACTTGTGCTAGTCATGGTTTTAGTTGTGATCTACTCTGGTATTTCGAAAGTAAGTTATATGTGTTGCTAAAGCTATATATCTTAATATAATAAGTTTTTGAAAAGAAAAGTTCTTGAGTGGATTATTAATTTGAAACTAATTGAGTTAAAGGATACTTCACGGACAATGTGAAAAGAATCTGAACTAGGTAATAGGAGACGTTAGGAGACTTAGTAAAATACAGTTTTGCACGGGACATGCAAAATATTAAGTTTGAGGGTATTTGATAAGTGATTATTTAAACTTATATATAGGGTTAGTTTAGTAGTATATTTAGTATAAATATCCCTAAATGAGCTCAAATTGATGGTGTTTATTCATTTTCAGGTACACGAGGAATAAAGGAAGGAAAATAGTGAATTTGAGAAAAAATAAAGCGAAAACACACCAAATGAGGTTTGGTGTCATGGCTAAGTAGTGTGGCACTGTGGGAGTTCAAGGCACAGCATGGGAAGGAAAGGCATGGCGTGGGATAGCAAGCAAGTGAAGAAAAATGCCAAGGAAGGTTGGCACGGTGCCGACGCCGTGAGAGTAAAGGGACAGATTCATGAAGACAAAGTGATAACGTTTGGACCACTGAAGAAAGAAATTGCACATAAGATGCTCGGCATTGTGGCGGGGTCGTAGGAGTGTACAGACAGTACCGAGACTTAAGTGGCAGTGCCGAGAAGAGAAGAAAGTAGAAAGTAGAGTTCTATTTCGTGTTAAATTATCGAGTAGGGTTTCTAATTATTTGGAAACGTGATTAGGGAGTATAAATAGATAGGAGAACATGGTAAACACAAGACTTATCAACCATTAGCCACCAATAACATAGTTTAGCATAGGTTTACTTTATTCTTGACTATTAAAATGATTTGTGGAGAAAAGACATTGAAGACTCATGTGTGGTGATTCGGGTATTATTTTTATTGATTTAATAGAAAGTTATTTCATTATATCTCTAATTCCAATGAATACCATGGTATGTATGTTTGTTTCAATAAAGTTTGAGTAATTCATTAATCTTAAGGATTAATGGGTCCTACGATATGAATGTTATGCTATAAATATGAATATAGTAGAAATATAAAAAGTGCAATGGTTAAAATTGTATTGATTCTGAGCGTAATACTGTGAACATCTTAATTATATGTTTGCTGATATTAGGTTTTAAAAGTTATCATGTATATTGAAGCTTTTAAGCTAAATATGGACAGTGCAACCATAAAATACAAAATATAGAGCGATAGTTGTTGATTAGGGAGGCACGGATAGTAAAATAAATTAGTTATGAATCTAAAGATTTGGTACTTAAAGCAATATGGAGCATACTTTATTCACTTTGATAGGTGGAGTTCTTGTTGAGTTTTGGGGATCAAACACAACGGAAGTCTTCGAAACTTTTTCAAATATCCCCGAACCAAGATCATATCGATTCCATTAAACTGATGTACCAATATAGAAAAACCATACCTTATCAAGAATTACTCCATGTCTGACTTGTTTGGTGTTGATTGATTCCTTTAAGAGGATGTCAGAGATGAACGTCCTTTATCAGAAATCCACACACGAATGGACAATCACGATCCGGAGTGCTAGCGCCAAAATTATAAGGCAAAAACTCTCTTAAAATATTTATACAACAATTATGACCCTAATATCTTATTTATAGTATAATAGGTCGAGTTGCAAAAGAACTTCATCTTCTTGTCACACTCCAAATAGAGTTTTAGATAAAGTCCAACATTGAAAAATAGAGTCATAGATAATCTACAATTATTAATCCAAAAAGATTTGTAATTTATCTAAAACTCAAATAAGAATTAAAGTCATACTATAATTCCAATTAGACTCCTATTCAAAATAGGATTTACTAAAAGAGAAAATTTTAGTCACACTAGAAACGTATGAGACTTTTGAATCATAGTCAAACTGGGACACTTAATAAGAATCTTCGAAATGAATTTTATCAAATAAATTCAACAACCCAGGCTATTAAATCTTGCAAATCCATTCTTTATGTACAGCCTAATAGATTCATACAACGTTGGCAGTGAACCAAAATCCTTTTTGGCACACAAATCATAAATGGCCTTTAGCAAGACATTATGACTACCAAAGTTGCAAGAAGATCAATAAATCGATACGACCTAATAGGCATTGTATACTATATCTCTTTGTCACACTATATATTTTGATTGAACATAAGATATGGAATGTCACCCTTATAGTTCAATCTACTAGTCTCAATCTTTGAGTAGACTAAAATTGTCAAGTGACATTGATCTAATAAATTCACTAGACATGGTTATTTATCAGTCTAACATATCGAGGGGCCCAATAGATATCTCTCTCTAGAAAAAAGGAAAAAATCATATCTTAATCACACAACTTTCACACATTAGTCAAACAGTGACCAATCACAATCTTTATAATCATCCGGTTAAAAAAGATGTTTAACTGTGTCAAATTATTGTACTCTGAATGTTAGAGTCTCTGGTGATCTGAAGTCAAAGGACTAAATGATATAACTGTCATGAGAATCACTTATGGCATTGACTATGTAGTGTTCTCATAATGGGTCGGTCCAACATTTGTTCCCAACAAATACACATGATCTTGATCTGTGTCCGTATAGGCATAATCATCACATGACTATCAATTAAGACTCATACTAGTCTAGATTTATTATAGTTCCTACAGTAATAACCGACTAGGGATGTTTAGAATAATACAATAATTATTCATGGATACTATTATCAAAGAAATGTGTATCTAATATTAATAGTTAAACAACGTTTATAGAATTGACCTAGGGCACATACCCCAACATCTCATACTTGCACTAGGTTTAATCCCACATATATCCAATATTGTGTGACCTTAATGCATTCTTAGTGGAAGAGGTTTATTTATGTATCTGCTACATTGCTTAGTAGTGATAGTTTGTAAATTTTCACATTCTTTCTCTAATGAGACAAAATTGCGTCAAGTGATTGTTTAGATCTATTATGTGATTTGGGTTCCATAACCTAAATTTGTCCATCGATTTTAGAATAAAAGCTAACATTGTTTCCAACACTTGGAATCACACCTTATTTACTCGTGAATCTTATAATCTAAGCATTTTCTTTGGTTGCATCAAATGACGCTAAAAACTCAGTTTATGTTAGAGTGAGTTTAGAACGTTTCCAACTCATTGCATCTTCCTTCAAAGTTAACAAATATCCATATTGCGATCATTAATCATTTATAATAGCTTGAAAGTTTGCATTTTTGTAACCATTTACAAGACTCAAGTCTTTTAAACCTCTGCAAACTCAATAAAATTTCTCGAGTGCTTCTGAAGTACTTAAGAATGTTATCAATAAATATCCAGTGACTTTCACAGGAATCTATGAGATATATGTATGTTTTGCCAAACCATATGAGATATCAAGTTGAATGCAAAGTATCACATATGAGATGATTCTCATAGCTAATGCGTATAGACTCATATTCACATTGTCCCGCTCATCATTTGTCCTAAGATTTTGAGTCTTGCAAAAACTTATGTTATAAGACATAATACAAATTCTTTTAAGAATCTAGCATACTGAAACTATTTCAATTATTTTTCTATATAAGCGCTTTAATTTCATTGAGAAACTTTCCTCAACCAAGGCTTGACATTCTGCAAAGTTAGGACATTGTTTCTAATGAATAATATATCATCAACATACAGATTCAGAAAAATAATTGCACTCCCACTAACCTTTGTATATACACAAGGTTTATCTTCGATTCAATAAACTTAACTCATTAATTATTTCATCGAAACAAAGATCCCAACTCTAATAAGTTCACTATAATCCACAAATGGATCCTTTAAGCTTGCATACCTTTCTAACTCTTAAGATAATCAAAACCCTTAAATTGTGTCATAAACATCTTTAAGGAGTATAAAACAATGCTATTTTGACACCCGTTTGTCATATCTTATAGTCAAACTATGAAGTAATGATCAGAATTCTAGAACTTAAGCTTAGCTACCAGTGAAAAATCTTATCATAATCAACCCTTTGATTTAGATCGGAGTTTTTTTATAAGCCGTGCTTTTAAGTATGCACCTTTTATTTTCCATGTCACTTTAACTCATTTACATCCAATGGTCATACCACCTTCAAGTAAATAATTCAAGTTTTAAACTTGGATAACATACTTGAATTAAAATTCATTATTCATAACATTTATTCTCTGCATCCAATCTAGACGAGACATGGCTCTTGATAAGTAGTGATTCATTCTGATATAGTATCGATCTATCAATAATAAAGAATTCCAAGTTTCTCTGGCTAATTTATTATTATTCTAAGTTTTCAAGAGATATATGTTACTTGTGTATACTCAACTAGTTCAAACTTTGTTGAGAATCTTAAAGTGGTCCAGTTCTCATTTGTGGATCTTAAACATTTCAAGATTTATTTTATTTTCAATAGTGTCTTTGAAATAAACTCTTTATTTAGAAAGACATCATTTGAGCAACAAATAGTTTGTTCTCAATTGTATAAAATAGTATCATAATGTTCAACCATAATTAGACTTAGGCATCATACTTTGTGTGACTTAGCGTCTTACGCAAGTCTCTTCGCCTCAAATCTTAAGAAAATACAACTAGGTCTTTTTATTTCATATCGTATATGGAGTTTTATCAACCACTTTTTAGAAAATAAGGTTTAGTGCAAAGTGCAGTGATTTCTAAATGTCCCTAGTTGATCATTATATTAAGAACTATAATGAATTAAGGCTTGTATGAATCTTAATTGATGGTCGTGTAATGATTATACGTATAGGGATACGAATAAAGATCATGAGTACTTGTTATGAGAACAAAGTACTGGACCAACCCACTATGAGAACAACACTTGGATTAAGTCGGAGGAGTTACTCATGATAGGTATATCATTAGTCTTTCAACTTGAGATTACCACAAACTTCAATATTATGAGCATGGTAATTTGACACAATCAAATGTTGTCTTTAATCAGACGAGTATAAAGATTGTGATTGGTTACCATATGAATAATATGTAAAGGTGTGTAATCAAATTAGAATTTATCCTTCTCATATAGAGAGAGATATCAGTGGATCTCTTGATATGTTAGACCGTTAAATGGCCAAGTCCAAGTGAATTAATATAATCAATGTCATTTGAATGTTTTCAGTCTACCCGAATATCGAGACTAGTACGATTGAACATTAAGGGTGACTTTCCATGCCTTATGTTTTATCAAAGATCGAGACTCAAAAGAATACGATTGAACATTAAGGGTGACTTTCCATGCCTTATGTTTTATCAAATGATATCGTACGTCAAAAGAATATGATATATGTTATTCATTAGGTTGTATTGAGTTTGATATTCATGCTACATCATTCCTCTGCTCGCTCGGACGTCCGTTCCCGGTGGTGTTCGTTTCGCCGTCCGGTCTCTCGGTGCTCTCCCCGTCTCCGGTCTTGCCGTCTCTCTCCGGTCTCTCCGTCTCGTTGCGCTTCGGCTCTCCGTCATCGCCGAGATCTCTCGCTCTCTCGGTCTCGATTCGGATCGGGTTAGCAAGGAATTTTTTGTTTTGGAGTCTTACTACAATCTTCATTTCTTATTTGTTTTTTAATGTTCATTATAATGCAGGCAACACTCATGATCAAGAGCTCTTGAGCTTTCATAGAGATCATTCACCTTTTGTAGGTTTTGAGGAAGTACTGAACTGCTTGGCTGTTATATTGCGAAAAATTTGCGTCTGTCAGGTTGGCGTTCTAGTCCCCTTGTTTATCTAATTCTGCAAATTTATGGAATAATCCGTCGGGTGACATGAGAATTATTTAAGTTTCCGCTATGGTTCATTTGATGGATGATTTTCTAGTAAACATCGGAGTTGAAGGCAAGAAGCTATTTTATCTTGAAAGACTTTCCAATTTAAATTAACCATGCAGACTTAGATATAATTTCCATCTATCAATACATATTTGGGGTGTTAGGTGTTCCTACGTACATTATATGCGGCATCCAGGAATATTAAAGTCGTAATACTTGTTAGCATTGCAAAGTTGAGGTGGTTTTATCATGATAGGATTTATCATGATAGGATTTCCTATTGCTCCTTCTAAAAAATCAAATTTCTTCTCTTTGTAGATCTTGAATTTTGAAATGTGTTTCTTCTCCCTTATGTTACAACCAAGTTTGTGGTGGTTTTATCATGATAGGATTTCCAATATGGCCGTTTATAGCCGTGTTAGGAATCCAGAAATCAAAAATTCAAATGTGAAGATTGATTTCCAAAAGTCAAAAATATCTCGTGCAGTAGGTAATTAGCGCGCTAATATCGGAATTAGCGCGCTAACGCAGGGAACTCAAAAAAGTTTTTTCTCCTTTGTGTTAGCGACCCTTAAACTCGTCCAGGGCCTAACTAACCCTTATAAAACATGTTATACATGTTTATTATGAGTCATTTACAACAATCCTTTTGATAATGCCCAAGCTTCTTACATAAAGAACATAACTCAATCAATTCCTTCTCTTTAGATTGTGATGACTCATTAATGACTTCCTAACTTTGGCAATTTATTCTCTATTTATGAGTTTAATGTGGGAACCTCGTTCTTTCACTATGGTTCAAATTTGTTATCTTTAGATGGTGTAGACTCTTATATTCCTTTGAAAGCCTCAAAGGTGCTTTGGATTCGACGACTTAACAACAAAGCCACAAAGATCTCCTATTGGTCCTTCTAAAAATCAAATTTCTTCTCTTTGTAGATCTTGAATTTAGAAATGTGTTTCTTCTCCCTTATGTTACAACCAAGTTTGTGGTGGTTTTCTCATGGTAGGATTTCCAATATGACCGTTTATAGCCGTGTTAGGAATCCAGAACTCAAAAATTCAAATGTGAAGATTGATTTCCAAAAGTCAAAATATCTCGAGGTAATTAGCGCGCTAATTCTGGAATTAGCGCGCTAACTACAGAGAACTCAAAAAAGTTTTTTCTCCTTTGTGTTAGCGACCCTTAAACTCGTCCAGGGCCTAACTAACCCTTATAAAACATGTTATACATGTTTATTATGAGTCATTTACAACAATCCTTTTGATAATGCCCAAGCTTCTTACATAAAGAACATAACTCAATCAATTCCTTCTCTTTAGATTGTGATGACTCATTAATGACTTCCTAACTTTGGCAATTTATTCTCTATTCATGAGTTTAATGTGGGAACCTCGTTCTTTCACTTAGCTATCAATTTGTTCTCTTTAGATGGTGTAGACTCTTATATTCCTTTGAAAGCCTCAAAGGTGCTTGGATTTGAGGACTTAACAACAAACCCACAAAGATCTCCTATTGCTCGTTCTAAAAAATCAAATTTCTTCTCTTTGTAGATCTTGAATTTTGAAATGTTTCTTCTCCCTTATGTTACAACCAAGTTTGTGGTGGTTTTCTCATGATAGGATTTCCAATATGACCGTTTATAGCCGTGTTAGGAATCCAGATTTCAAAATTCCAATGTTAAGCTTGATTTCCAAAAGTCAAAAATATCTGGCAGAGGGTAATTAGCGCGCTAATTCTGGAATTAGCGCGCTAACTACAGAGAACTCAAAAAAAGTTTTTTCTCCCTTTGTGTTAGCGACCCTTAAACTCGTCCAGGGCCTAACCAACCCTTATAAAACATGTTATACATGTTTATTATGAGTCATTTACAACAATCCTTTTGATAATGCCCAAGCTTCTTACATAAAGAACATAACTCAATCAATTCCTTCTCTTTAGATTGTGATGACTCATTAATGTGCGAACCTCGTTCTTTCATTTAGCTATCAATTTGTTCTCTTTAGATGGTGTAGATCGCATTTCCGATTTACAATATTCTCCATTTTGGAGGCTTTTTATCATCTTAATCATTATTATTTCATTACTTGAATAGACAACCGCTCGACAAGGGTTACGTTCGACTAGGAATGTCGTCTACAAACAGAGATCGGATGTACAACCGGCTCGACAACGGTTATGTTCGAATTGAATTCGCGGCGAAGGTTAAAGAATTTATATCATTTGCAAAACAACATTGTCCTACATACCAAAGTGAACGGAAGATTAGATGTCCGTGCAATTTTAAGAAATGTCGACTTGTTCCGCACTGACGTCGAAACGGTTGAGCACCACCTATGTAGGTATGGATTTGTCCGGGGATATCACAGCTTGGTACGAACATGGTGAGAACGGAGATGAAGGGCCGCAAAATTTTCACGCAATGGATTGCCATATTGATGATGCCGATGTTCGAGGCTACGATCCGACACCTTACCGCGAGATGCTAGACAACGTGGCAGTCCAAGTTTCAATTGGAATGTCGTGGAAGAATCACCAAACCCCAAGCACGCACGCCAACTATATGACATGATTGATGCAAGTAGGGAACAATTGTGGCCTGGTTGCGAAACCATGACAACGTTGTCCGCAATGGCAAGATTACTTGCGATCAAGTCCGAACATCATATATCTCGAACGAGGGTATAATGAAATCATTAAACTCATGAAGGATTGTTTGCCAAATGACAACTCAATGGTTGAGAATTTTTATGCCACTAAAAGACTAATGCGAGGTCTAGGTCTACCTGTTGAGAAAATAGATTGTTGTGAGGACCAATGTATGATTTATGGGGAGTGGACTACGAGTTGACGTCATGTAAAATATGTGGGAAATCACGATACGTTGCACATCGACGAGGTCGTGGTCGGAACACAAAAACCGCCCTTGCAAAAGAATGTACTACTTCCCTTTGGGCCCTCGGTTGCAACGATTGTATGCGTCTCGAGTCAACCGCAAAACATATGCGATGGCATGGAGATCATTCATCGCTCGAAGATGTTATGCAACACTGTTCGATTCGATTGCTTGGAGACATTTTAATGACGTCAATAAAGACTTTGCCGCCGAGGTTCGGAATGTTCGTTTAGGATTGTGCACCGATGGTTTTCAAGTATTTGGGATTTCCGGAAATCGTACTCTTTCGTGGCCCGTGATTTTGACTCCTTACAACCTTCCACCGTCGATGTGCATGAAATCGAGTTTATGTTCTTAACGGTTATCGTTCCTGGACCGACCAGCCCAAAGCGAGTAAAATCGACGTGTTCCTTCACCGCTTGTGAAAGAGTTGCAAGATTTATGGAACATGGGGTGGTTACATACGACGTTTCCACCAAGACAAATTTTGTCATGCGAGTTGCCCTTTTATGGACTCGTTAGTGATTTCCCGCATATAGCATGTTGTCCGGTTGGAGCACACACGGTAAGTACGCTTGTCCATATTGTATGGAGGATACAAATGCATTTCAATTGCGAAATGGAGGTAAGACATCGTGGTTTGATCGTCATCGTCGTTTCTTGGAGAAGTCATCACCATTAAGGAAAGACAAAAAAATTTCATTAGAGGCAAAATGGTCATAATCGATGATCCGCTCGCTTTGCGGTCTGGTGAAGAAATTTTGGCGTAAATTGAATCGTTTGGCTTGATGAAGGTGACAGAAATCGGCGCCGAATCTGTGAATGGGCGGATAGCTAAGAATTCGGGATGGAGGAAGAAAAGCATATTCGGGACTTGCCGTATTGGAAGACAAACTTGATCCGCCACAACTTAGATGTCATGCACATCGAGAAAAATGTTTTTGACAACATTTTCAACACTATTATGTGTGTACCGGCAAGAGTAAGGACAATGCAAAATCGAGGCAAGATATTCGTGAATATTGTCACCGACCTTCTCAACACATTGATTCGGCGACAAATACTTACGTCCTTGGTGCTATGCTCTTGATACATCAAGAAGACAAAAATTGTGCGAGTGGGTTGAAAAGTTGCGTTTTCGATGGTTACGCATCGAATCTTGGTCGATGTGTAGATCCAAAGAAATCGCGAATGTTCGGCATGAAGAGCCATGATTGTCATATATTCATGCAACGGTTGATACCAATTGCATTCAGAGAACTTCTCCCAAACCCGGTTTGGGTTGCAATTAGCGAATTAAGCCTATTTTTCCGGTCCTCATCGCGAAATGTGTAAGTATCCAAGATATGGAGGTCTTAGAGTCTGAAATTCCAAAATCATTTGCAAGTTGGAAAAAATTTTCCCTCCAAGCCTATTTGACTCTATGGAACACCTACCAATCCACTTGGCCTACGAGGCCCGTCCGGCGGTCCCGTTCAATTTCGATGGATGTATCCATTTGAGAGGTACTATCTTGAGCCCTTGATATTATTTTCCCATTCAATAGGTTTTATATAAACATTTCCTATAACATTCATATAGGTACCTTAAACATTTGAAGAACAATGTGCGAAACAAAGCGAAGGTTGAGGGCTCCATGTGTAATGCTTATTTGGTCGAAGAGGTCACATCCTTTTGTTCTTACTACTTCGAAGATCACGTCTCTACGTTGCATGACAAAGTGCCACGTAACGACGATGGCGGTATCGGGCCCACACCGAACTTCGTTGGCAATTTCTCAATTTTCACTTATCCCGGTCGACCCATGGGCAAGTCGAAGGAGCGGTACTTAACAGAGCAGGAGTATAATGCCGCTCATTCGTACATACTGCTCAATTGTCCGAGAGATCGCTCCTTACGTTCAGTATGTCCATCAATTTCTTTCATTAATGCAGTACATTCATTGTTCATACATTATTAATACATCCGACTTACACGTTCGTTTCTTCTAGGATATTCGTCGATGAAATCACTCAAGCAATGGGGGAGTCGCAAGTTGATAGTAGTCTAGAGCACAACTTCCCCATTTGGTTTCAAACATATGTAAGGGCATTACTTTTGTACGTTATAGATTCAAATGTTTCTCCCATAACTAATGTGTCATATTGCATCTCTAATTTTGTCGAATAGGCTCGGAATTCTATAGTTGACGAGACGCTCGTTGATCTTCGTTGGTCCTAGTCGATCATGTATCTTGTCTACCCTGGTTACCTTGTTAATGGGTATAAGTTCCACTCCGCAACATATGACGTTAATAGATCGACGCAGAAGCAGCGGTGTTTTGGTGAAGGGTTCAAACTACGCTGATGTTTCCCATAACTATTATGGAGTACCGCAAGAGGTAGTGGAGATTGAGTATACCTAGGCCTCAAACGTGTGGTCTTGTTTAAGTGCGAATGGTATGACCCTACACCGAATCATGGTGTGAGGACTCACCCAACACTTCAATTGGTAGAGGTTCAACGAAGTCGACGATATAACAACTACGAGCCATTTGTACCGGCAATGCAAGCCACTCAAGTCTACTACCTTTCGTACCCTTCTATGCGGAACGATCGACAAGAATGGCTAGCAGTTTGTTGTTGTCACCAAAATTACCGACGAGGAAACTAGCAAAGACGATAATGACCAGGGCTCTACAGAGATTGCTTTCCAAGATGGGATGCCCACCACGTGCGTAGTCGATGATGCGACGCCGATATCAACAATCTGGATGTTCCGACTGGGACTCGATTTATTGTTGAAGCGGGTCCAAGCGATGAAGTTTATAGTGGAGTCGAATCGAAGAAGAATCATCACCTTCTACTCATGAGAGTGAATTTGAAACGATGATAGCGAATAAAGTTTGTATATGATATGTCAACGACCAATAATGTAGTTATTTTTATTTGCATGGATTTTGTTCTTATTAAGTCCAATAATATAGACCGAATTTCTTCTTTTTTTCATTATGCCGCCATTTTATGATGTTTTACTCGTGAATATTGTTAATTAGGTATCATGGCCGGACGTGGTCGTAGGGGAGGTCGAGGTTTGCCATTAGGAGGCCATCGTGGCGGTGGAGGTCGTGGTTCGATACCTCCATCATCGATTCGACTTCTCGGTCTCTCGAGCACGATACGGCCGCCAGCAGGCGTCACCTTCCCCTTCCATACCGTCGGGGTCGTCTCGTACCATCTTCTTCGTCATCAAGGACTATGCCTACTACACACTTCCCCACACCTTCTCCGACATCAATGACTCCTTTACCCACGAGGCTCGCACCCCCACCACAAAGCATCACCTAGCAAAGATCCCGAGAGGAAGACGTAAGAGCAGTGGTTGGAGGTGACAGGCCCTCCGCAGCCACCTCAGAGGCCAGGGATGGAGGCCCCTCGCGTGCAGGGGATCCCTATCACTCTGATTGCCAATGATACGTAAGTTTGCGTTTACGGAACTCCTGGTGCTAGCACGTCGCAGACGCCGGATGTGGTGCCGCGGGCAGAGTTCGATGTCGTTGCGGAGCAACTACGAAAGGTTATGCACTTCATGCAACGGCGTCTTGGGATGGACATGGACGAAATAGACCTATCTCAAAGCACCAACCACCACCACCGCCACCACCACCGCCACCTCATGACCAGCAAGAAATGCCGCCGCAAATAGATCCGGTCGATCCACCCCAACAAGGGGACAATGTTGGGCGTGAGACGTAAGCGTGGCTCTCGAGAGATGAGCAGGTTGGTGATACATAGGTACTTCACTTGTTGTTTGTTTCAAATGCTTAGATTAAAAGTTTTATAGTGTAGACAACTTTAGAAATTCATCGAATTACTTTATGATTCACACTTCTTTTTGTGCATTTTTAGGTCGATGTTCCATATTTTATCGTGGATTTTATTTTTTTTCGCTTTTGCTCCCCCAATTCTTTTTTTTGTTTTGAAGTAAAATATACTATAAGTAGCGAATGTTAGCAGAATTAATCCATGGGAGAAGAAAACATGCTGGCTGTTGTGTGCAAATCTTAATGTTGCGCAGTTCTCTCGAGTGCTATGATGAAGAAAATGGTAGAATCGACAGGGGAGCGACATCTTCATGCAATAGCAAATGAATTTGGGAAGTCGATAAAGGGTCGTTTTTCGGTCATCGGTGTTCGGCACATGTAGGCTCTTCTTCTTCTATTATGGCATGTCCGTAGAAGAAGAATAGCCTACATGTTCTCAACACGTATGACCTAAAAGGACCCTTTATCGATTTCCCAAATTCATTTGCTATGGCATGAAGATGTTGCTCCCTCGTCGATTCTACCACTTTCTTCATCATAGCACTCGAGAGAACTCCGCAACTAAGATAAGATTTGCACACAACAAACAAAGATGTTTTCTTCTCCCATGGATTAATTCTCGCTAACATTCGCTACTTATAGTATATTTTACTTAAATGAGGTAAAAAAATTTATTTTGGGGAGGATAATGTATTAAAAATAAAATCCATGATAACTTATGCATCAACCGGGCGTCGAAGCCAACTAAGATATACGTAAAATAAATGGACAATGAATTTACTCGGACGATGGTGGTTTGTTGAAGCCTCGATGGAGTAGAAGGTTCGATGATGAAGTTCCTTTACTTTTATTTTTCCTGTTTTCGGAAAGGCGGGTTTTAGTTTTTCCTATCGTTCTCGAGGGAATGGGTTCATTGCTTTTGACGATGAGCATGTTGTAGACGATTTGTTTCATTTGCATGTTAAACTCATTCTTTTTTTGGTGGTGGTGATTTTGGTCCTTATAGGACTCCAGTGTCGGAGGTAGGCGTGGTGGGTATAGTGGAGGCAAAGTGAGCTTGGTGGGGGTTATGGAGGCTTTGGGGGCAAGTGGCTAAGGTGCTTATCGAGGTGAATCTTCTCTTGGCTATTCTATTTTAATTAGCGATCGAATCACTTCCTTTCAATAGTTTGTCGTGTAGACTTTTTAAGTTACTTGAATGAGTTTATTGTTGGTGGTTTACTTTGTTTCAAACACTAGTATATTATTGTTAAAACCAAGTTTTTGGTGATTTTATAGTGATCTCCTATTGCTCCTTCTAAAAATCAAATTTCTTCTTTTTGTAGATCTTGAATTTTGGAATGTGTTTCTTCTTCCTTATGTTAAAACCAAGGTATTGGTGGTTTTATAGTGATAGGAATTCCAATATGACCGGTTATAGCCGTTCTAGGAATCCAGAAATCAAATATTCAAATTGAAAGCTTGATTTCCAAAAGTCAAAAATCCCTGGCAAGTGGCTAATTAGCGCGCTAATACTTGAATTAGCGCGCTAACCTGCAGGACCTCAAACTAATTAATTTATCCCTTTGTGTTAGCGACCCTTAAACTCGGCCAGACGTAACCATCCCTTATAAAACATGTTATACATGTTTTACAACTCAACTTACATGATAGGTCCATCTTATAGAAACATTATTCGCCATCTCCTATGCGTAGGAAAATAGCAACATTGACACCAACTTCGGGCCTGTGGATCGCATTTGCTTGATGATCATGTTTATTTTTGAGAGGAATTCTTATTCAACATTGTATGGTTTTTTTATGTTCTTCAATGCTTTTCTTGAATCCCATTTGGTTGTTTTTATTTTATTTTTTGAGTAGGAACACATGGCTTGTCGCCTTTGGAGCACACAAGAGTTTAGATTGGGTGAGAGGATGAGTTCTAGAATCATACTTACATGATAGGTTTGTGCTTAACTTTCCTCTTTTCCCTTTTAGCATTCTTGCACTTATGCCATTCTTCTCTTTGTAGATCTTGCAGTTTTGAATGTGTGTTGTCTTCCTTATGTTAAAACCAAGTTTGTGGTGGTTATATCATGATAGGAAATTCCCATATGACCGTTTATAGCCGTGTTAGGAAGCCAGGAAATCAAAAATTACAAATTTAAAGCTTGATTTCCAAAAGTGAAAAATATCTGGCAGTGGCTAATTAGCGCGCTAATACTGGAATTAGCGCGCTAACTGCAGGGACCTCAAACTAATTAATCTCTCCTTTGCCTACTTCTTTCAGTGCATACTCACCGGTTGTTGCCCTCGATGGAGATTCGTAAATGCTTCAAAGCTGCGTTTGACTTATTAAATGAAGTCCTTTTTGTGTATACTTCCAAATTTTGGACCTTTTGTGAGTGTTCTTTTTTTTTGCTTGTTGAACGATAGGTGTGGTTGGTTTTTGTGTATACTTCCAAATTTATGGAGCTTTTGTAATACATTACAACTTTCAATCGATATATAAATTTTTGGGCTAATTTTGAGTTTCACATTTTTTCCTTCTCTTTTGAATTTTTGTTGATATATATTTTTGATGTATGGATGCGCAATTTGGCTTCTTTGGGGATGTTAGCACCCTCAAGGAGTTGTTGGAGGGGGTGCAAAGCGATGGAGTATGTCATATCGGGTTGTATTTTGATTTTTAGGTTGGAGAATCGATTGGCTTATGTATCCGTGCCATATTTAAACAAAACGAGAAAATTAGAGACGGATTAGCAACTAATTCAAATTTTCCGTTGCTATTCCGTCTCTAATTTTCCGTAAATATTTCTATCAATCACAAACGGATCGAGACGGAAATATTAATTCCGTCTCTCGATTCCGTCTCTAATTAGCAACGGAAAACGGAATAATCCGTCTCGATTCCGTTTCTAATTAGAGACGGAATCGAGACGGACTCTTTGCATTCCGTCTCTCGATTCCGTCTCGATTCCGTTGCGATTAGAAACGAATCGACACGAATTCATAAATTTATTAATTCGTCTCGATTCCGTTGCTAATCAAGAACGAATCGAGATTTAATGCAATTACAAATGTACCATTTCGAAATAAAATCCATTTCGTTCGTCTCTCGTTCGTTTCTAATTTTCGTCTCTAAATCCGTCTCTAATCGAAACGGATATTTCGATCTCTATTCGTTTCTAATCGAAACGGAATCCATTTTCCGTTTCGATCGTATATCGACGACGTTTGAGAGACGAACGCGTTCTCTCGTTCGTTTCGATTTAATTCGAGAGACGGATTTTCAAATCAGAAACGGAAAATTCCGTTTCTGATTTGCGATTTTTTTGTAGTGATGGGTAGTCATAATGCCTTGCTAAAGATTGCTAATGACTTGTGTACCAAAATGGTTTTGGTTCACTGCCAACGTCATATGAACCTATTGGGTCACACACAAAAATGAATTTATGCAATTTCAATTGGTCCAGAGTAATGAATTTTATCTGATAAAATTCATGACATAAAAGCCCTTACAATTTGTTATATGATAACTTATTAATAAGGGCGTATGTGTAATTTGTTTAAACTGTCTAAATACAATAGTTGTATTATGAATAGGATTTTAAGTGAAGGCTTATCTACACATATAACTAGAGGTTGAAACCTTAATATGAAATAAGATTTTTATTTTTTAAAATCTTGAGTTCTCTGGATTTTGGGAGAGAAAGAAAAACATTTTCTATCTCTCTTGGGGCTAGGACTCCAAATTATGGTCTCGTGTGTGGATTTTCGATAGAGGACGTGCGCTTAAATGTCTTGGAGATTGATTAATTAGAGAAGGAAATCATGGATTAAGGTATGATTTAATTTTATAAATCAAGTTAAATGGAACTTATTTTCAATCCTTTTTGGGTTTTTCAAAAATTTGTTTTGAATTTTTCGCTGTTTATGAACCCTAAAACCCAACATTCTAATGTATAGCCTTAATAGAATATCATAGGAAGCTTTTTGTAACACATCATAAATCAAATTATATCTTATATAGTTTGATTTATCCTCTTAAAATATCATTTATCAAATGACGTTCCTAGTGGAGTTAATTGCAAGACAATCCCATAATTTCAAATATGGTCATTTAAACTCTTGCTCAAATTTTATCCACCTTAATCTCATCAAAGTATGTTAATAGTTTGCCAAGTGATTTGCTTATACTCAATTTGAAATGTTCGCAATAATTCAAAATTATGTCTTCCTAATATGATTTGTAATTCATTATAAAATGAACAATTTCATTCTATGAATAATAAAAATATGTCCTTTATAGCTTATATTTAGAACTAGGCAAACAGTCTAGCTCATAACTAAGGTTTATGTGTCCCACACAAACACCTTTGGTAGCTTTTTTCTTCCCTTTATCTTTCTTTATTAAGTTCATTTATGTTACGAGCCATCAAATATATGTCAAAGGCCCATTTTTTTGATATTCTATCTTACAATTTTAAACATCATACGGAATCATAAACAAATTTTTCCATGTCATTCATGTTATATAGTTGAAAAATATTTTGATAAATTATAGATCAAATCTACCGCCAACTCTTAGCACGTGAAGATTCAAGCCTTTTGAGATAATAAATATAGCCCTTTCATGTTCCAAATATAGAGACATTTTAATAGGTTATTAATCATTTTACAAGAATCTAGGAATTTTGTAATATAATACAATTCCCGTATGACTTAATGGTGGATCATTGCCTTCACTGTCACAGTCATGTCATTAGCTTTCACGGACCCGAATCTTTCTTAAATTCCAGTTTTATATTTGCTAACATGACATATAATCCATGTACTAATAGATGGTAGTTTAAAAGGAACAATTAATCTAAGACATACATCCTTGTTTTTATAGTTGACAACATTTATCAATTTTCCAATCAAATTTGAGAAATTACTTTTAGAAATTATTTTGTCATTCTCAAGGAATTATTTAGTTACTTTGGATTAGTATTACAAAGATTATAATATCTACACTTGGAAAATTATGCAGAACAATTTATTACTGAGTAATTAAACTCCCACTAAATCAATAACCCTCGTAAATATTAATTTAGTGGTCTAAGATCCATATTTCACTTAATTTTGAGACAACTAGGGTATGACACTCAAAATCAAGTTATTTAGGTAGGTAACAATTATCAATTACATCAAATGCAACTCTTATAAGACCTAGGCATCATATGTCATAACATGTTATGTCTCATCTATGCCTAAAGCCCAAATCCATTTTGATAGCTTTATCAAATCAAACCAATTTAAAACATTTAGGTAACTATTACCCGGCTTGTCTCACCAAGATAACAAAATACACCCTGCGAAGGCAGATCCATATTGATGTCATTGAGGCCTTGACAGGTGTTTTAAAATCGGGTGGCATTGAATAAAATTTTTAAAATAGGATTTTAATAAATTTTATGATCCTTTTTGTATTTTATGATAATTAATTCTAGCATCATTTTTTAATTATGGAATATCGTATATACCCAATGAGCATAAAACAAGACTCATAAAATAAATCCAAGAAACAATTTCATGTAGGAGTAAAGCATCGACCATAACACAAATTTAAGAAATTAAACACTATTCATTAATTGGAAGAATTTCTATGCGTCATGTTTAAATAAAACGGTGATCCAACTAGCTAATTAGCAAGCGGGGTCTATAAGGCAAAGATAGGACCTTTCTTTATCTCATAATGAAATTAGCCTTTTAAAATTTATAACTCACATAAATAGAGTTGATAAAAAATATAACCCATAAATATTAATTAATATTTACAGTTAACCATTTAAAATATAATATTTTAATTAATGGTAAACAAGTTGTGTGAGTCGATGCCATGCACTACGATTACTCAAATTGACAATTAATCTCGTTAGCGAGCAGTTGTGTGAGTCTAAGGCTAGTTGAGAATTCATTATCTCATAATGAAGTTTCCTTCAAAAAAAAATTTTAATCAATCTAATTAATATTGACCAGTCATATTATTTGTCGTACAATTAATCAAATTAATTTAATAGCATGGCATGCTACCCACACACAAGTTTTTCATACAAGTATCACTAGCACTTATAGTATCAATGAAATTTATCTAATTAAAACCTTTTAATTGACTAATTCAATTGAAACTAGTATGCAACTGGTATTGAAAACAATGAGGACAAATATGCATAGGTTAATCTAATTAGTATAAAGACTTCCAAATTTTGTACATGATTTACAAGAAGACTAGTACGGGACTTGTGTGATAAACTTGCATAATAAATCTCCTTGATTTGTGCCATCAACAATGTGCACGTTTTGATTGTAGGACCAAGTTTGTGCCACATGACTACCTTGTATACTGTCATTACCTAATTAAACTATCAACCATATTATTATGATATACTAATATTCAATTAAGAGAATGTTTAACCTTGATCCCATCGGTCAAATCACTAGTGGTGTGCGTATCATAATGGAGCCTGTCAAATCGTGTTGAATAGATTTGCAAATCAACTCATGTACCAATAATACGCAAAATCGGTGAAAATGATTTCCTATACAAGCAAATGCATCATAAAAAGACAACTAGAGTCTTTATTCTTCATTGTCAGGGCACCAATCTATGGACCTTCTGAGCAAATAAACTAAGTGCATTACATATGGAACAATTCTCATAAAGCGCAATAACCAAACCTTCAAAATATATATTGTATATATTAAGAACAAATCACAATAATTTAAAGGAACTGAACCAAAAATTGTGAAACTCTTTTTGAAATCTAATTGAATCATAGTAAAAGCGTTAATACCACTTTTGGGTTTCAGGGATCAAAAGTAGCAGAAGTCTTAGAAATTTTTTCGAATATCCCCGAACTAAGATCATATCGATTCCATTAAATTGATGTACCAATAGAGAAAAACAATATCTTAACAAGAACAACTCCATGTCTACCATATTTGGTGTTGATCGATTCCTTCAAGACGTTGTCAGAGACGAACATCTACTATCAGAAATCCACACACAAACGGATGATCATGATCCAGAGTTCTAGCACCAAAATTATAAGGTAAGAATTCTCTAAAAATTCTCTAAAAAAGAACTGCATCTCCTAGTCACACTTCAAATAAAGTCTTAGGTAAATTCCAACTCTAAAAAGGATAGAGTCATAGATATCTACAATTACTAATCCAACAAGAGTTATAATTTATCTAAAACTCAAATAAGAATTAAAGTCATACTATAATCCCAATTAGAGTCTTATTCAAAATAGGATTTACTAAGAGACAAAATTTTCAGTCACACTAGAAGTGTAAGAGAGTTTTGAATCCTAGTCAAACTAGGACACTTAATGAGAATCTTCAAAATGTATTTCATCAAATAAATTCATCAACCTAGACTATTAAATCGCACAAATCCATTTTTTGTATGCGACCCAATTGGTTCATACAATGTTGGCAATGAACCAAAATCTTTTTTGGCACATAAATCGTAAACGGCCTCTAACAAGACATTATGACTACCTAAGTTGCACAAAGATCAATAAATCAATACAACCTAATAGACAGTGTATATCACGTCTCTTTGTCACACGTCATCTTTTGATTGAACATAAGACATGGAATGTTACCCTTATAGTTCAATCTAGTAGTCTCGTCTCTGAGTAGACTTAAATTGTCAAGTGACACTGATCCAATTAATTCATTAGACATGGATATTTATCAGTCTAACAAATCGAAGGGCCCAATAGATATCTCTCTCTAGAAGAGAGGGACAAATCCCATCTTGATCACACAACTTCTACATATTAGTCGAGCAATGACCAATCATAATTTTTATAATCATCCGATTAAAAATAATGTTTATTGTGTCAAATCATTGTGCTCCTAATGTTGGAGTCTCTGGTGATCTCAAGTTAAAGGATTAAATGATATAACTGTCATGAGAATTACTTATGACATTGACCATGTAGTATTCTCATAGTTGGTCGATCCAGTATCTATTCCTAATAGATACCCATGATCTCAATCCATATCCGTATACGTATAATCATTATATGACTATCAATCAAGACTCATATTAATCTTAATTTATTATTGTTCTCACAATAATAGCTGACTAGGGACATTTAGAATAATACAATAATTATCAATGGATACTATTATAAAAAAAAATGCATCTACTTATAATAGTTAAATAATGTTTACAGAATTGGCCTATGGCACATACCCCAATAGTTCTAGTTTGCACATTAGAATCTTTTCCATTACAGTACTGGGTTAAAATGGATTTGAAGGAAATTTGTCTATTATAATTAGGCATTGCACACACATAATAAAGATGATAAAGTGAGTTGATAAACATAGTATTTCATTACCTAGGTGAAGTTGTGAACTAAGATAGTCTTAATATAAGAGTTTAAAAGTAATTTACATTGATTTGTTAGTATATATTATTTAGTTTAGTTATAAAACCAATTAAAAGTATTTCCTTAGCAATAGAGTAATTTTAGCTAGGTACGTATCGAGTGCATACACCTTTCTTTGAGGACAATATCCTTAGTCAACATAAGTTGGATACACTATTACAATAAGCGAGTTGTTATACTTGCGACACGCGCATCAAAGAACAAGGACTTGAAACAAAAGCAAAAAGAATACTATAACACTTCTTGTGAAAAGTTAGATCTATAAGAAATTCTATGATAAGTGTGAATCTTACTTGATAATAAAAAGTAAATAAAGACTTGGTGCTAAGAAAAGGAACAAATAGGCACCATTTTTAATGAAAAAGTTGGAATTAAAACTTGTTTAATAAAGTGAAAGTGAGAAGTGCTAACAAGAGTTTTAAACATAAAAATAGAGAGTCATGCAAGTTCTATAGGAAAAGGAGCAGAGAACTTGATGGTTGGAAAAAAAAAGAAAAATAGAATTCATAGGAAAAGGAGCAAGGATCGTACAACTTGAAAATATAAAGAGATAAAAAATAAATAAAAAAATAAAGGCAGAAGTTAGAATAAAACTCTTCAAATAAATTATTTAACTTGAGTACAAGTAGCTTAATTGAGTTAAGTTTTGTTTCCAACTATATTAAGTCTTATTGACTCTTGAAGTGCTAAATTCTACAAAATGAGTATGATCTATGCTTATTTATGAATTCTCGAGCTTAATGAGAAATCATGAAATTGTACACTTACTACTTGAGTATCGAGGTGAAAGAAACATATGAGTAGTGATGGTTTTGGTTGTAAACTACTTTGGTATTTCAAAAGCGAATTGTATGTGTTGTTAATGCTACATGTTTTTGAAAAGAATAAGCTTTTGCAAAGAAAAGCCCTTAAGTGGATTATTAATTTGAACTTATTTAGATTAAAGGATATTCCATGAATGATGTGAGATGAATATGAACTTTAGTAATAGTAGTAAGAACATTTAGTAAGATATACTTTGTTTGGGATATGCAAAATTCTAAGTTTGGAGGTATATGCTAACCGATTATTTAGACTTATATATAGTATTAGTTTAGTAGTATATTTAGTATAAATATCTCAGAACGAGCTCTAATTAATGGTATTTATGTATTTTTAAGTATACAAGGCATAAAAGAGACAAACGAGTGAATTAGTGAAGAAATGAGGCTAAAATACACAAAAGTAAGGTTTACGTCGTGGGAAAAAGCTGGACAGCGTGGGGTCAGCGTTAAGGATCAAGAAGAGAAGGAAAAGAGGTCAGGGCATCTGGTGCAATGGCGGCGTTGTAAGTTACAAGGGACAGCACTGGGGAGGTCAGTGTAGGGCGCCGAGTCTACTAAAGGAGAGAAAAAGCATACAAAATAGCCGAAAGCTTTCATTGCGCCATTGCATTACACATATAGCGTAGAATCATTAAGTGACAGTGCCAAGACTAAAGAAAATAAAAAGTCAGAGTTCTATTTCATGTAGAAGTTTTCTACTGTGGTTTCTAATTATTTTCTAAAGTGTCTTAGGAGTATAAATAGGTATTAGAACATGGTAAATATATACACCACCATATATTACAACTAATTATCATAGTTTTACTTAGTTTTACTTTATTCTTGAGTATTAATAAGATTTGTGAAAAATAAGACATTGAAGACTTACGTTTGGTTATTCGATATTGTTTTTATTGATTATTCATTTAATATTTTACCATTAATTGCACTTAATCGAGCACATTGGAAAATTTTGATCCATGTAGCCAACCCCAATTAATTTGGGACTGAAGCTATGTTGTTGTTGTTGTTGTTGTTGTTGTTGTTGTCGTGTTCATTTAATATTTGATTGCAATGAATATCATTATGTGTATGTTTATTTCAATAAAATGTAAGTAGTTCATTAATCTTAGGGATCAATGGATTATATGGTATGCATGCTATGCTAAAGTAGTTATGAATGGATTATAATATTATAAAATGCGATGGTTAGAATTTGTATTGATTCTGAGCGAAATGCTACGAACATCTTGATCACATGTTTATTGATATTAGGTTTTAGAAGTTATCATGGTCATTGAGGTTTTTAAGCCAGATATGGACGGTACAACTGTAAAATATATAACATCGATAGATAGTTATTGATTAGCTAGACAAGGATAGTAAACTTAATTGGTTACGAATCTAAAGATTTGGAGCTTAAAGTCATGTGGAGCTTACGTTATTCACACCGATAGGTGGAGTTCTAGTTTGCACATTATAATATTTTCTGTCACGATAGTGGGTTGAAGTGGATTTGAAGGAAATATGTTTATTCTAATTAAGCATTGCACACACATAATGAAGATGAAGGAAGTGAGTTGAAAAACATAGTTATTTATTACTTAGGTGAAGTTTTAAACTAAGATATTCTTAATAAAAGAGTTTAAAAGTTATATACATTGATTTGTTAGATTAGATTAGCTTAGTTTAAACTCAAATTAAAAAAGGATTTCCTTAGTAATAGAATAATTCTAACTAAGTAATACTACGTGCAATACACCTTTCCCTAAGAATGATATATGTAATCAACATAAGTTGGTCCCATTATTACTGCAATCGAACCGTTATGCTTATGGCCACGATCAATTACATACACGAATTAGCTAGAGTTGAAAGCATCAACTGAGAATTTGTTATTAAAGTCTCTGTGCTTTATCACCTACTCTTTGGGTCTCCCTTGGTTGATGATTTGCTCACTTGTAACTCAAAGTTTTCCACGAAATTAAGATGGTTTAAGCTCTGATTTTTGTTTCATGAACATGCAAATGAAGGTGGAAATGCTTAAGTGTCCTTTTATAGTGTGTCGGATGGCTTTCATTTTGGCCTCACATCAAGTGTGTATGTTCCTCTCAAGATTGATCCAGTGGCTCTTGTTAACTCATACTCCACTAACTTTCATCTTGTTGACACTAATTTCTAACTCAAATCTCCTAGGGTTCCATCTAGTGCGAATCTCGATGCAAATTAACTACTCATCAATTTTTCCATTCAACTATAGTCATTTGTAATCAATTGATTCAATTAATTTAACTTAGGAGATTTTATACATTTGTAGGCTATCTAGAGTTTTAAATTGGTGTACTACCACTTCCCCTAGTACCCGACTCCCTGGTACCCAGTGCCCTGCATCTCCGTACGCATCTCGAAGTGTGTAAATTCTTATGTTCTTGATTAAGTTGACTTAGCCTATGGTTTTATTATTATTAAATGTAACATTTACTTTGACTATACTCATATTAGTATATTTAGCATAATCTAGATTTAGTGTACTCGTACTTCGTCTACCCTATACCCACGTTGGCAGGCTTTTGAGGCAAATACCTATCACACAATCTCACACGACATGAAAAAGTAAATACAAACATCCAATGAATTATGTAATATTTAATAAGATACGCCACAATAAGGCAATCAGTCAGACAAATATAACTAATATACCCAGTCAGGCTTGCCTCTAGCCTGTTTACGGCGTCCACATGGGTCTTAGCTAAAGTCCTACTTTGAAAATAAATAATAATAATAATAATAATGGCATTAATAAAATCGGGTCGTTACGCCTATGATCCATGAGATTTTTAGTCCCAAAGCACAAAATATGTATTTTCGATATGCAAAATGAGTTATCATACCCGAGAGAAGATTCCAAGTCCAAAATGTGCATAAATTGAAGAAAAAGTCATGAGTATCATACGAGAAAGGTAGTGGGAACACCTTCTTAGGGATTATGAAGGTAACTTAGAACGGAGGTGCTCAGAATTAGTTGGCCAATTCTACGCTAACAGATATGTAAGTACGTACACTGACGAAGTGATAGTTCAGGGGAAGAAGATTAACATTTCACCTAAAGCCCTGAACAAACATTATAGGCTTCTGAATGTAGGAGTTAAACAGCAATCTAATTACCCTAACATCATCTACATCCATAAGAAAACTTATCCATCCACAAGAATTCAAGAAGCCTCAGAGGTGGTTCCCTGATTGGGTTTGCTCTTAATATAGATGGTCATTCAAAGTTCATCAAAACCACCAGTTTCAGGAAATCACTAAATGTTATAGGTACATCATAGATGCCTACCTATACCCAACTATGCAACACTTTAAAGTGAAAAACCATATAGCCGCTTTACTGTACCATATCATTGCTAATACAAGGTATATCGACATTGGGTACATAATTCACGATGCGTTGAGACAACCTATGAAGACCATGAAGCATGACGGCATACCATTCCTAATTTTAATTACCCAGCTATGTCTGAAGGTCAAAGTTGGCTTCATGAGATCAAGTTCGATGTGCTCCCCAAAGGACCATCATAGATGCTACAGTCAAGAGGATGAGAACAGTCGATGGGTATAATGATTCAGAAGAATAGAGGGAGCTCAAAGAGATAAGAGAATCCAGAATCGAAGACAAGATTAATAGGTAAAGAATCCATAACTGCATACAAGATGAAGAAAGAAGAGCAGCAAGTCTGATGGCTTAAGTACATGTTTCAGGAGCAGAGGCAGATACATCTCCAGAAAATGCTAAAAGGAAAAGATTTCTCAAATCCTTATTTTTGGCTTTTGGTGTAATATAAAACAAATATTGAGGAATCATGAAATGCTAGATGAGAATGAGAGAACATTGGTACACCACCATTCTATGTCGAAAAGAAGTAACATTGAAAGTTCACCAGATCCAAGGAGGAGCATTGACATTCTTTCGATGTAGTTAAGATTTCCATCAGGAGTTTATAACCTTGTTGATGTAATAGTTCACAACCTACTACGGCGAGGAATAGCGACGAGGTTGAAGAGATTGATGACAAATTTACTTCTACACAGAGTACCTTGTAATCTTTTCAATATTTGCTTGTATGTGTGGATTGTGAACTTTGTTTGAACCTTTAATGTTTACTTCATTATATCTCTCTATTATGTGATAATTTTTTGTTTGATTTTGAAAAACTATTTAGTTAGCTAATTCTTTTTATGCTTCACAAGGTATAATTGTTTTGTTGAAAATACCAAACTTTATTTTGAAACCTTGAGGACAAGTTTTGGAATGAGTTTGAGGGTATTTAGGTGAAGTATAAAGAAGTTAAGTATGGAAGACTCGAGAGGTAGAATTTATTCAATATTTGAAATTGACTAAATTTAAAAAAAAATCCGCAATTCAGGTAATATCTCTTCATTTTACGTTATTTAGTTAGATATATGAATTAAATATAACTTGGATTTAAATAGAAGTGATACTTTTTTATTACCCATGAAAATATAAATTTATGATAGAAAGGAATTATTATACCCTATTTGACTCAACCTACATTGTGTATGTACTAGACGAGTTTAGAGGAGATCGATTTCTTTGTGTTAGACATTATAATGGGTAGAAGATCGAAAAAAAGTACAAGATAAACAAGATAGATTTCTAAGCATCTTGCTACACAAAGATTATTGATCAAGTATTTTGTATTTTATATATATATATATATTGAAAAGAACTTATGCCACAATTGAAAGGAAAAATAGAAAATTAGCCAATAAAACTTTATTTAGTTGGAAATAATAATTCCTTGACTATAATGAAAGTAAGAAGAGCTAACAGGAGTTTTTTAAATGACGAATAGAGGGACCCATAAATTTTAAAAGAGACGGATCAGGGAATCTAGTGGTGGAAAAATGAGAGAAAAAACTCCTATAAAAAGAAGATTGGATTCCAAAAGAAATGGAGCAGGGAATCGTAGAAATATAATATAAACAAAAAAAATATATATGAAAAAAAAGAGTGAAATAGAAAAAATGGAAAGATATTTATGAAAACTCTTTAAATAAAAGATTTAGCTCGAGTGCTTATAGCTAAGTTGAGTGAAGTATCTATTTTTTCAACATTCCAAAAAATGAAAAAAATAATAATGATAATTATTAGTGATTAAAACTCCTATTGACTTTAATTATGGTGATATTTTAAATATTGTTTTAAAACGATATTTATTTAGTGATTTTTGTATATTGAGATTTTATATTAGTCATCGTAAGCTTGATGCTTGTCAATGGAGATTGAAAAAACCTATATAGTGACTTGATCTTGTGTCACATCCCAAATAATGAATACGAGTTTAATTCATTAAGCAGGATAAAATGACCCGTGACAGGGACCTGCAGTGAGATACGTGTCACTATCGAGGCATAATGGCGAGGTAAATGTTATATTTGTGTGTTGTATGCCTAGTGTACTGTATATGTGTAGACTACTAAGTCAATTCTATGGGTATGCAAATACCGAGACGAGCGGAGACGCGCCTCGAGTCGCGTGCCGACGTGGGCTCGAGGCAGCAGCTCGTGGGGTAAGCGTAATTAGTTAAATTATATTTCATTAAAAATAAGAAAAATGATATATGTTAGTGGTTTCTATATGGCCACATCTACCTATGTATTAAATGGGCCTAAGTCAAAGAATCAAAATATATACACCACTAGATAGGCATTTAGATTCACACACACAAATCTCTAAAAAGGGTGTCAAGTATTGGAGTCACCGGAGAATGACACAAGGGACAAGTGGTAGGAGAAGAACCACACGATATGCCTAGAGATACGTATGTGGTTTGAGATGTGTGGCTCATATTCAAGCCAACCCAAATCATATATATATATGGGTCAAATAACCTTAAAGTCCAACTTATCTCAATTTGGTTTTGCAAAGTCGGTGGAGAGAAAAAAAAACAACAATAGAGAAGAAGAGGAAGAAATCGAGAGAGGAAGAAGAAGAGAGAGAGAGAGAGAGAGAGAGAGAGAGAGAGAGAGAGAGAGAGAGACCGACAGCTCGAAGAAGGTGATCAAGGTGAGGTGCATGTTGTTGTTGTTTCTCGTTGTTGTTGTTTGGTTGTCGTTGTTGTTGGTCCGATATGCGAAACTCGGACGAACTACCATGGCAGTTCGTCCGAGATCGAGGAAGGCAAAGGAGTAGTCTCCCCTGCATATGAAATCTAACCTGGGGTTGGGGATGGAAGCCCAACCCCAGCGAAGAAAAAAAAATGTCGAAACAGAGCAACTGCTCTGTTTCGTAAGGTAGGGGACAACCCTGAACCGGGTCGGTTCGGCTCGGTGAGCCAAACCCAGTTCAGCCCGGTTCAGGCCCACCCAAAGAAAAAAATAGATAAAAAAAAGATGAGAAACAAGGTTGGGTGAACCGAACCGGTTTGAAACCGATTCGGCCCGGTTCAACCCAAACCGGTTTGAAACCGATTCGACCCTGTTCAACCCAAACCCATATAAAAAGAAAAAAATTATAAAAAGGGAGGAAAATTAGGAAAAACTCCGAAAAATTAGAAGAAATCCCAAAAAATTATATTTCGAGAAATAAATATAAATTGATAAATTTTGAGAAAAAATAAAATATTTGAAATTTTGGACGTGACTTTTACGGAGTTTTTACCTTGAAAAGCGCAAAATTGGCAAATTGGCATCGAATTCAATTTCGACCAATTTAGGAATTTTAAATAATTAATCTTGAATCTAAATTGATAAATTGTCAATTGTTAGGACCGTAAAGGAGCTATTACGGGGTGTTGGGTGCATATATCAACGCGACGAAAAGCCGGATAACTTAGGAATTGTTGTGGACTGCAAGTAAACTGAGTGAGACATTTATTTACATTTCATTCTATATATTTATTCATTCTTAGTTATTTGAACTGAGTTTACCTTTGAAATCCATATGCTATAACTTGTTTATTTCTCATTTTATGACGTTGCTCATAGCATACTTTGTTGTTTATATACTATCATTGATTCCAATTCCTATACTTTTCATGTTGATTGTTGTGTTTGGAAGTTAGTGATATAGCATGCTATTAGGTTAGTTTGTTTATTTTGACTCTAATCCTTTGTGCATTAGTATGTAATTACATCTTTGGGTTCTATTACCGAGTCATTATGGAAAGCGAAAATAGTTCTTGTGGTTAGGGTCATTTGATGATAAAAATTCAGCTTTCATACGGGGGTCACTAGACTTTCCGGGATGTTAGGGAATTTCTCCACTACCTTGCATGACACACGGGGTAACGTGCCTCAAACGGGGTAACCATACCTTGGGGTTGTTGGCGCAAGAATAACTTGGGTGAGCATGATGAGTTATAAAACTCAGGTATGTTAGCGAGCATACATTCCGGTGACGACTAATTCACTTGGAATACAAAAGGCGTAATCATAAGTACAACCTTTTGAAATTGTAATATAAAGCTCATTTTGTAATTAATTGATATAGAGCTGAGCTCAAATTATAGTGGAAAGGCTGATGTGATGAAGATCATGCCGACCGACCCTAATCCATTACTACTTAGCCTTGAGTCAGTTTCATATTTGGTTAACTCAAGTATCTCTTTGCATGATGTTTCTTTCAGCATAACTGCTATTTAAATTATGTCATTTGATACTTGTTGCCTATTTGAGAATGTGGATCAATGTCTCTCAATAATACTTAAATAATTTCATGTACTCACCATCTAGTTTGTGACGGTGGGTGCAGATCAGTCGATTAGTAAACCAAGCAAAGAGAAGATTGGTGACTAACTCTGAGCCAGTGAAGGACTACTACGACATATTTTTGTACGTTTTATATTCTTTTGTATTACATTTTGTAGATACATGATATTTTTACTTTTGGGTTAAGTGATAGGAACATCTAACCAGACACGTGTTGTATATATCACCGCTTTTGTTTATATATGCATGTGATCTCTATTTCATGATTTTTCCACAATAGGTTAGGCCTTAGGCTCTAAGTTCAACCAATAACGAAATAAGACTTCCGCTGAATAATTTGTTAGATATAAAATCTAAATTAACTCTGATTTATAAACAACCATAGGTTAGTCAGTAGAACAATCTAGTTAACAGTAGGTGATATCATAATTGATGGGTGTTTAGGTGTTTAAATAAGGCTTACTAGTTTCTTGTTAGGTCCTATAGGAGAGATTAGGGCTTAATTGAGGGATTTGGCCAGGCGGTGCCCTTATTTGGAGAAGGGGTCATCACAGTTGGTATCAGAGCCTAAGGTTATAGATTTAGATGGTTTTAAGGCAATATGATACCAACACAGTTGGTATCAGAGCCATGGTTTTGAGAATTCATGGTTTACCTAAGCCTGATATACTTACGATTGTAGAATCAACAGTTTCTATAGTATGATACCACAACTACAATATGTAGTGAACGACCTACCTTGTTTAGCTAGAAACAACTAAAAGATTTAAGAAATATATAAGCTAGATAATCTTAGTTAGTGGTGGAAAACCAGATGATCCTTGCCTAGAAACTATTAGTTAGGAAGTAAGTTGGGGATTATATATATATCTATACACATGTTAATTTTGTTATATATATATATATGCATCATTAACGTAGCTGATTCGCGCTCATTATCCATTTGCAGTTAGAGATGACGGATTCACGCGATAGCGGTGATGCCGGTGCAAGTGGGAGTCAGCCTTCTATACCATCAGTGAAGGACTTTCAGAGGCTTTCTAATCGTGTAGCTGCTCAGGGTCAGAAATTGGCGAAGTTCATTGCATTGATGACTTCTGGATTTGCTCCACTAGCACAGCCAGCTCAGACATCAGGTCCTACAGCAACTACTACTTCCACAGTATCGATCGTAATGTCGGTCGTACCTGCGACAATGGTGATAGCAGCTCCAGTAGTAGAGACAGTGTCTGCACCATCTTTTACACCTCCATCATCTAGCTCAACAGTAGTGGTTCAATTGGTGAAGGCTTTCATCAGACTGAAACTCGTATACTTCGATTGTCAAAGAGACTATGAGAAGATTGAGAACTGGTTCTTGTCACAGGAGAAGTTGCACAGAGACTTGAGGATTGAGGATAGACTCGGAGCAGAGATTTCGTCGTACACATTGCAGCAAGATGTCGATGTATGGTGGTGTGCGATGATTACGGCTGAGGGAGAGTTCGAGTCTTGGGATACATTCAAGACTAAATTCTATCAGCATTACTTCCCACTTGCGGTGATGAAGAGGTTGAGGAAGGAATTATTGAATCTGAGATAGAGAGTTAACGAAACAGTGACGAGCTAACGAGACAGATACGACTATTTGAGGCAGTTGCCGAAGATCTTGTGAAAGATGATGCAGATGATGTGTATCATTTTGGCGACGGACTGAGGCAGGAGATTGGTTTTTATGTGGTCAGTTCAGGTGCCAGGACACTGGTAGAGATTTTCAAGCGTGCACTTGCTTACGAGACATATTATATGAGCCGAGTTGCTGACGGGTCACCCTTAGTACCCGCGATGACACTTGATCAGATTTATGAGAGTGGGCAAAGGAGACAAAAGGGCAAAAGACCGAGGATATGGGATAGAGGTGTTCAGGGGGCAATTGTGCCTTATGTAGCATCTCCTACACCTTTGCAGACTATTATAGGTAGACCTCCCGTACCACCACCAGTCAAACCTGCATTTGCCAGCTCCAGCTACGTCTACGTCACTAGCTTTACCAGCACCACCAGCTCCGCGTCAGCATCACAGTGGTAGAGGCAGAGGTATAGGTAAAGGACAAGGACGAGATAGTTCCAAACCAGGGCAGAAACAGGCACAAGCATCTATACAGGCCCAAGATCAGACGAAGGGTCAACCTAAAGCAGTCACTTATTTTTTATGTGGCCAGGTTGGACATGTGATTTGAGACTATCCACAACCAGCGATAGTGATTCCACCACAGCATCGAGAGGTCGTTCATGTGGTTGCACAGCCTGACGCGCATAAGCTACATGAAAACTCATTGAGGGTATGGTTTCCATTTATGGTCGACAATCTTATATTTTATTTTATTCGGGTTCTACAATTTCTTTCATTTTTTGTTGCATGGTCGGCATGTTAGGGTTGAAACTAGTTAGTGTCGAAGTCCATTTGATTTTAAGTACTGCAGTCGGGGATAAAGTTTACCCTAATTCACTTGTTGAGAGATGTCTAGTAAAGATCGACGGGGTTGAGTTACCTGCAGACTTCGGGGTGCTAGAATTTCTTGAATTCGATGCATTGCTAGGGATGGATTGGCTAGCATCATATTACGCTCATATCGAATGTTTTACGAAGACAGTGATCTTTGACATTCCAGGGCATCCAGTATTCATGTATAGCGGTAGTACACCGAGAGCCGAGGGCACTCGAGGTCAGCTACAACTAGTGGAGAGACGGAGACTCTAGTATCGATATATATCGTTGCAGAGAGTCATGGACCGAAACTTGAAGAGATTTCGGTTGTGTGTAAGTTTTCGAACGTGTTTCCGGAAGACTTACCTGGATTACCACCACCGAGGGAGATCAATTTCATTATTGAGTTGGTGCTCAGTACAAAATCGATATCTATACTACCATATCGCATGGCTCCACGAGAATTGGAAGAATTGAGGAAACAATTGCAAGAATTGAGCGAGAAGGGATTCATCACACCTTCGATATCATCATGGGGAGGATCGGTCTTGTTTGTAAAGAAGAAGGACGGTACTTTGAGACTGTGTATTAATTACAAACAATTGAACAAGGTCACAGTCAAGAACAAGTATTCATTACCGCGTATTGAAGATTTATTCGATCAGCTGAAAGGAGTGTAGTTTTTCTCCGAAATAGATTTGCAATCAGGGTATCATCAGTTGAGGATCAGGGAGAGATGATAGATACATAACAAAATTTAGTACAAAGTATGGACACTATCAGTTCACAATCACGTCGTTTGGTTTGACTAATGCTCTTGCCAAGTTTATGGATTTGATGCACCGAGTGATGAGACCATTTCTTGATCGCTTTGTGATCGTGTTTATTGATAATATATTGGTGTACTCAAAGACTCAAGAAGATCAAGAGCAGCACCTTAGGGAGGCGTTGTAGACTTTGAGGGAGCACAGACAATATGCCAAATTTAGTAAGTGTGACTTTTGGTTGTCTGAGGTCAAGTTTTTGGGACATGTTGTTGGAGCAGCAGGTATTGCCGTAGATCCAGCAAAGATTTAAGTGATTTTGGATTGGCCAGAGCCGACGTTAGTAGGCTATTACTGAAATTTCGTGAAAGATTTTTCAAATATCGCTTCACCAATGACCAAGTTGACCCAGAAAGACGTTAAGTTTCTGTGGTATGAGGAATGCGTGGAGGCATTTGCTTAACTGGAGAAATTGTTGACTATTGCGCCAGTGCTGATATTGCCAAAAGCTGAAAAGAGTTTCATGGTGTACATAAATATTTCTCGTATGTGTTTAGGTTGTGTATTGATGAAAGAAAAAGGCACAGCGGCTTATGCATCAAGACAGCTGAAGATATATGAGAAGAATTATCCAACTCATGACTTAGAGTTGGTATGGAGACATTATTTGTATGGAGAGAAATTCACGCTTTCTACTGACCATAAGAATTTGAAATACTATTCACACAGAAAGAGCTGAATATGAGACAAGCGAGATGGTTAGAGTTTTTGAAAGACTATGAATTTTCTCTGGAATATCATCCAAGAAAAGCTAATGTCATTGCAGATGCGTTGAGTAGGATTTCGACTGGATATGCTGAGACTATTAGATGTCATATAACGCACGAGTATGGTTTACTCGAGGCGGCGGCGAAGCTGAGTCAGTCAGATATTTCTAATGACACGAAAGTACTGATTTGTGCTCAGGTGAGACTTGAGACAGTGTCGACTCAGAGAGTGTTAGAGGATCAAAAAACTGACATTCTGTACCTGAGATTCAGTAAGTTAGCCCAGAGTTCCAAGTGTACTGACTGGACTCAGACGCCATATCGTGTCTCAGATTTCGAGGCAAATTGTGGATACCGATATTGGCATAGCTGAGATATGAGATTCTTCCAGATTCACATCGTTCCCGGTTCATTGTTCATTCGGGAATGACCAAAATGTACCATGATATGAAGAGACATTTTTGGTGGCCTGGGATGAAAGCGGACATATCAGAGTTTATCAAGAACTATGGGATCTGCCAGTAGGTGAAGGCAGCATCATAAACATTGAGGATTATTACAGCCGCTTCCCATTCCACAATGGAAGTGGGAAGACATAGCCATGGATTTGTTCGAGGACTGCTGAGGACTGTTCATCGACATGATTCCATCTAGGTGATTATGAACAGATTGACGAAATCTGCCCATTTCATGCCAGTTGCATCTCATTACACATTTGATCAACTGAATGTATTGTTCGATAAAGGGAGATTATTAGGCTGCAAGGAGTACCTTTGACAATTACGTCAAATAGAGATGCTATGTATACGTCCAAGTGGCGAAGTATGCAGGAGCGGTATGGTACGCGCTTACAGTTTAGCACAGCCTTTCGCCCTTAGACTGATGGGCGGATTGTAAGGTTGATTCAAACTCTCGAATAGATACTCAGGGCGTGTGTACTTAAGTTTGGCGGATCGTGGGAAGAGTATTTACCATTATGAATTTGCATACAACAACAGTTATCAGGCGAGCATTGAAATGGCGTCATTTGAGGCGTTATATTGTAGACTATGTCGATCACCATCTTATTGGGCTGAGCCAAAAGACCGAGATTTGTTAGGGCCTGAAATTGTTGTCGATCACACAAAAAATGTAAGATACATTTGCTAAAAGCTTAAGGGAGCCCATAAGAGGCAAAAAAAGTATGTAGACATATATCGCAGCAATCTCACGTACGATGAGGGAGCTTTAGTGCATTTAAAGGTTTCTCCTCGTAAAGGTCATTATCGATTTAGTTTGAAAGGTAAGTTAGTACCGAGATTCATCGAGCCTTTCAAAATAAAGAAACGGGTTGGAAAGGTTGCATATGAGCTAGAATTACCTCCACTGATGTCAGGAATTCATCCGGTGTTTCATATTTCGATGCTTCGACTAGCTAAATCAAAGGCAAGCGAGAGACCGATAGTGCATTTGAGTCAGATTAATTTGAGTGAATATATCTCATATGAAGAGCAACCAGTTCAGATTATGGGACAAAAGGTATAGCAGTTGAGAAGCAAGTTTATCCCAAAGGTATTAGCCAAGTGACATTTTCATGGAGATTCAGAACTCATTTGGGAAATGGAAGACTATATGTGAGACAGATTTTCGTACCTCTTCGAGTCAGGTATCTCTTTAAATTCATTTAGTTTAAGTTTGAGGACGAACTTCCTATTAGTTGGGAAGTGTTTTCACGGCCCAAATAATTAATAGAGTTTAATTCGTTAATCAGGACAAAATGACCCATGACGTGGGACTCGTAGCGAGATACGTGTCACTACCGAGGCACGATGGCCGAGGTAAATGTTATATTTGTATGTTGTATGCCTAGTGTAATATATATGTGTAGACTAATAAGTCAATTCTACAGGTATGCAAATACAGAGACGAGCGGGGACGCTCCTCGAGTCGCGTGTCAACGTGAGCCCGAGGCAGCAACTCATGGGGTAAGCGTAACTAGTTAAATTATATTTCATTAAAAATGAAAAAAATGATATATGTTAGTGGTTTATATATGGCCACATCTACCTATGTATTAAATGGGCCTAAGTTAAAGAATCAAAATATATACACCACTAGATAGGCATTTAGATTCGCACACACACATCTCTAGAAAGGGTGTCAAGTATTGCAGTCACTTGAGAGTGACACAAGGGAGAAGTGGTAGAGAAAAACCACTCAATATGTCTCGAGATACGTATATAGTTTGAGATGTGTGGCTCACATTCAAGCCAACCCAATCATATATATAGGTCAAATAACCTCAAAGTCCAACTTATCTCAATTTGATTTTGTAAAGTCGGCGGAGAGAAAAAAAACAACAACAGAGAAGAAGAGGAAGAAACCTAGGAGGGAAGAAAGAGGAAAAGAGAAAGATAGAGAGAGAAAGAGGGAGAGAGAGACCGACAGCTCGAAGAAGGTGATCAAGGTGAGGTGTCTGTTGTTGTTGTTTCGTCGTTGTTGTTGTTTGGTTGTCATTGTTGTTGGTCCGATGTGGGAAACTCAAACGAACTACCTTGGCAGTTCGTCTGAGATCAAGGAAGGCAAGGGAGTAGTCTCCCCTACATATGAAACCCAACCTGGGGCCCAACCGCAGTGAAGAAAAAAAAAATGTCGAAACATAGCAACTGCTCTGTTTCGTGAGGTAAGGGACGACCCTGAACCGGGCCAGTTCGGCTCGGGTGAGTCGAACCCGGTTCAACCTGGTTCAGGCCCACCCAAAGAAAAAAAAAATAGAAAAAAAAAGAGAAACTGGGTTGGGTGAACCGGGCCGATTTGAAACCGGTTCAGCTCTGTTCAACTCAAACCCATATAAAAAAAAAAAAGAGAAAAATGGAGAAAAATTCTAGAAAAATTTCAAAAAATTAGATTTCGATAAAATAAATAGAAATTGATAAATTTAGAGGAAAAATAAAATATTTGAAATTTCAGACGAGACTTTTATCCGGGTTTTTTCCTCGAAAAGCACGAAATTGACAAATTGGTCTCAAATTCGATTTCGACCAATTTAAGAATTTTAAATAATTAATCTTGAATATAAATCGATAAAATGTCAAATGTTAGGATCATAAAGGAACTATTACGGGGTATTGGGTGCGTACATCGACGCTACGAAAAGCCGGATAGCTTAGGAATTATTGTGGACTGTAAGTAAACTGAGTGAGACATTAATTTCATTTCATTTCATTTATTTATTCATTCTCAGTTATTCGAACTGAATTTACCTTTAAAATCCATATGCTATGACTTGTTTATTTCTCATTTTATGACATTGCTCATAGCATACTCTGTTGTTTATATATTATCAATGATTCTAATTCCTATACTTTTTCATGTTGATTGTTATGTTTGGAAGTCAGTGATATACCATGCTATTAGGTTAGTTTGTTTATTTTGACTCTAATCCTTTGTGCATCAGTATGCAGTTACATTTTTTGGATTCTATTACCGAGTCATTATGGAAAGTGAAAATGGTTCTTGTGGTTAGGGTCATTTGATGATAGAAATTCAGCTTTCATACAGGGTCACTAGATTTTTCGGGATGTTAGGGAGTTTCTCCACTACCTTGCATGACACACGGGGTAACGTGCCTCGAAACAGGGTAACCAGACCTCGGGGTTTGTAGGCACAAGAATAACTTGGGTGAGCATGACGAGTTTAAAACTCGGGTATGTTAGCAAGCACACATTCCAGTGACGACTAATTCACTTGGAATACAAAAGGCTTAATCGTAAGTATGAGCTTTTGAAATTAGGGAAATTAGTGCTTAATTAAGGAATTAGGTCGGGCGATGCCCTTATTTGGAGAAGGGGTCGTCACACCTTGGTGATTGATTTAACTTTGAGTTCTAAAGTGTATCACATAACTAGAAGGTTGAGTTGTCAAATAAGGGGTTGTTCTTTAAATTTTTCTATTCTATAATGATTCTTATTTTTATGAGGGTAATATGTTTCTATTTAATTATCATTTCCATTTAAAAAATAACAGTATATAATTATGAAATCAAAATGAGAGAAGAAAATAGAATATGATTGGGAGCATTGTTTTGCTCGAGACAACCAAGTGTTGAGTTTGTGGGTATTTGGTAAGTCAATAATTAGACATGTTTAAAATACATTTTAGGATGATTTTAGATGTAAAACATTATATTACACGGGGTTTTCTCTTTTTTATATTTCAGGAGATAATCAAAATATTTAAAGAAATAAATGAAAAGGGAAGGAAATGAAGGACTTGACCAAATGGAAAGAATACACAAAGATTCATCAACGAATCAAAGAAAAAGTGAATTTCATAACCAGCAATTCCTGACCGATTTGTTATTACACAGGAATCGCTACTCAAATCCGTGGAAAATTGAGACTACTATTCCAAGGATTTCCCCAGCGATTCCACTTAAAATAGGAATCGCTTGTGTCGATTTCGTGAGTTTTAGATTACAACAAAAATTTTGGGTTGGTTTAGGATATGTATTACCTAAGATACTATATGAGCCCTAGACTACGAAATTAAGAGCCTTTTGATAGTTTAACACATTTTACTTTAGTTTGGAGGTCATCCATTATTGTTTTTATTACTTCGACGAAGATTGGAATATTCAAGTTTTCAATAAGGTATTTTCAGTTATATCTTTCAATTATTATGTTATGATGTTATTTACAATTATGAGTGAGTAATTCGTTAATCTAAATAAACACTAAACATGAACTCAATCCGTTTTGCGATATAGTCATGATGAGATGATTGTGTGCTTAATGCTTTAAACCAATCATATTATTTAATTTGCTAATTTTATAGGTTGTTATTTACGGATAGCAATCATGAATCTAAGTGTTATGTACATAGTAGTCAATATGTATTGTGATGTTTTGATTCATTATCTAGTTTAAAGTAGTGACTATGATTGTTTGAAAGATATTGTCGTTTAGATATCTTAGGTGAATTTGAGATCTATGTCTGATGTTGAAGTGGCTTTCTGAAGGTGTTAGATTTAGTAGTTCGAAGCTTTTACAAAGTGTAACGTGATTTTATTGCGTAAAGATAATTTCTTTGTGTATTCAAAGGGGTTAGCTCAATAAAAATAGAACATGGCTTTTCCACCGCTGTAAGGAGAACAGATGGTTTGCTAAGTGTTGTCTACTTACTTATGATTAGTGTTTAATGATCTATGATACTTTATAAATTATGTTCATGACTATATAATTGAAGTAATATTTTTGGATGCAAAACGGATTGATGTTTCATTGTTTAGATGTTTATTTTATATTGTTTTTCATTGAATTGAATTGCTTTGAATTAAGTGACTTTGATTTGCGTTAATTAATTTAGTATCGTTAGTTTAATTGATTTCTATATATAAAGATTATTAATTTAAATTCGGGTTTTAATTAAATTAAATTAAAAAATAAAAATAATATAACATTTCTTCTTAAGGAATTCGCAAAATCTCTATGGAGAAGATCCCACCTATTACTAATACGAAATTTAATAATATAATAAATATGGAAAATTTATTGTACATGCTCGACATGTGTCAAGTCACGAGAGTCCCATGCTTGATCAATCAACTCCCAATTCCGAATTTAACCAATATAATTAACACAATCCCTAATTGATTATCACAGTCCCTAATTGAAATTGAAATAACAATTTGATTTACCTTACTTGACCGTTGCACAATAGTCAAGTGCACGACAGTGTTTCGACTCCAATTCGAGCTATCACTATGAAGAAGAGGGAGAAGCGAACCAGAATGATGGAACAATGAGTGAGAAACGGAAAAGACGAGAGGGGGAGACAAAGAACACTACAATTGAAGACGATGAACACCTCCTGGTTTGATTTCGTTTATAAAGAAAAGGGTTGGCCAGTAACCCTTTTACCCCTCACTTATTATCTTTTCTTATATAAAGTAATGCCCTTTTTGGTCTTTTGTTATATTATGTTTAATTTCATGTTTATCTCTTATTTTTAAGTTTAAATTAAACCCCAAAAAATATCTCAATTTTGTCAAAAATTGAAGAAAATACCAACGTATTCTAAAACACTCGAACAATGCATCTAGACACCGATTTAACCCTATTTCGCGACAAATAGAGTATAATAGATATAGTCACACAACAAACAAAAATAAAACATTATCTTATGATCTACTGCCCGTCACACCTGGGTCCCACCTCGGATACCTAAATTTCAAATCAAATTCGAAAATAGTTAATTAATTTTCTAATCCATTTTAGGAAATTCTCGGATTTCACAACTTGTAATTTAGCTTGCATTGCATTTCGCATTTTAATTGGTCATGCATTCATGTCATACGGATAGAAGTTGACATGTTTGGTTCCGATGAGGCATCTTATACTTTGAAATAGGTCGTGCTCGAGTAAGACTAGCCGAGACTTAGTATTTTGTACAGTTGAAACATGTCGTGCTCGAGTAAAACTTTAAGCGGGTAATGTCAATTTCGAGGAGCATGCATTTAAGCTCACAGTACAGTTTTAGGTTCACATTTGGATTGCGCAATCTATTTGTGCACTTCGAACTTGAACGAATGGATTCATGTTGCTATATATATATATATATATTGATCATTTGGAAATGCAATTACATGTCTCCATGTATTCCGACTAACATTTGCAGGAGTACATATAAATGAAGGGTTTTACTTGCACGACATAATTGAGCTATTTTTTTATGATGTCAGATATACAATGCAAAAATAAAGAAATAACAAGCATAGAAATTTGTCGCTGATTTTCTTTGCCTTTTTTCTTATCTTATATTTTTTTGTTTAGTATTATGTTTTTGGATTATCGAGTTGAGAATATATTGTGGATCGGTTACGAAACTGTTATGAAAAGTTTATGAGACAGTTGAGAGAAATTTTGAGACTGTTTATGATTCACTTTAAAGTAAATATCAATTGTGGAGCTTATATGATTGTAAATAAGTTTTAAGGTTGAAACTTATAGAATTGATGTAAATTTGATATTTTAATTCATTTTGATATTTATAGTTGTGAATCGTTATGGATGTGTGAGTGCTTCTAAGCCTTCTCATAACGCTGTTTTTATCAAGTTTTTGGTACCAACAGCCAGCTTTTAGGGGAAACTGTCAAAATTTTTAAAAAATATGAAACTTCTAAAAGAATGGTTTCTGAAATTACTTCACATTTGGAGATTAAAACTTTAAATATAACTTGAAGATTGTCACTTATCTCGAAGATTTTAGAGAATTGAGATCGTTATTGGATCTGTCAAAGAGATTAAGTTAATTAGGTAATGTTAGGGACTTAGGCTTTGTTGGGCACGCACAAACAAGCTCATCTGTTAGCTTATGAGTTAGATGGGCAAATAAGTTATTTTTGGTTAATAGCTTATTTTAAAAATAAGCTACATGAAATGCTACAATTCTAGGCGGGTAGCATTTAATTCTTGAAACGCGAAATTGTATTTTTTTTTTCCAATGTTACCCTCCTCAACGTAATCATATACTTGCTACTTATCTTCTTTTTTTGTTACATTAATTGATACTTATCTTGTTTATAATACTAGTAATTAGCGAAAACGCTTGATACGAAACCAGTGATTGTTTTCTACACAACACATATTTCATTTTTTATTTATTAAAAAAGATTACGTCAACAACAAAAAGTACGAAACTAAAATTAACATACTAATACGTAAAAAAAAGCATGTATTAACATTAGTAATACCAGTAATTTTACTTTTAAGTAATTTTGGCACAGGCTATTCGGACCCCACTTTTTGCTCATTTTACCTTATTTTTGATTTTTTCGGCCCCTCATGAAATTACTCAACTACTCCTCCATATAAAAGAGTTTTTACTCATCGATACCCTACTCACCTCTCTCACACAGACCCCAGTCACCCCTCTCTCAAATCGCATTCTCACTATCACCCAAAATCCATCGAAACCCAAGCAAAACCACATTGATTCGACGTCATGGATGCATTAATCATCTCTTTTAACGTCGATTTCGATGATTTTTGGATTTTTTATTTTTTGAGTCGATATTATTTGTGATTTTATTTTTAAGTTTAAGGCTTCGGTTTGGGGGTTAAATCTTGCATTTTGGGTACAAAGTGTCGATGGAATCGAAAATATCAAGTGATTCTGAGTAAAACTCACTATTTTTGTCATTCTCATGTATTTTTAAGAGTTTTGAAAAAAAATTTGTTCGTTCTTGTTACCTACAAGTGTCGGCCATACAGGGTCGACAGCTCTGAAAATGTGTCGGACACACATGACAGACGCCTCTTTAGAGGTCTCGGCTGGATCTGTAATGGCCCATTTTATTAATGTCTCTTAAATTTACGAACGTGGACGCCAGCTCGGATCTACGTGGACGCTGCGGTACGATAAGACACACGGGGACTTAGGTATGATAGTTTAAGGTGTGTTGGATGCTTATTTGCGGTGAAATTTATTGAAATACATCGCATGTGTGTATGTTGCATAAAAATACGTACGAGATTGCGGAAGTGTATTCGCCTTGATATGCGTGTCGATGCGAATACCGGGTAGTTGACGGGACCGAATATTAGGTCAGGGAAATTAAAATACATAAATTATAAAAAAATGGCCAAATAACTAATATAGAATGGGTATTAGGTGGCAAGTGATGCGGCGGTACGCATATATCCCGGTTCGGACGTGAAACCGAGCGTCGAAACGCCCGAAAACATGGGCGAGTGTCTCAATTGTGTCACATTTTGGTGTCAAGCAACCAAAGTCAACAATCCTACTCTAAACCAAACTTCACCACCTTTTCTCTCACCTCACCTACACCTCACACACACCCCGTACACACCCCGCACACACAGCCGATCGGGAGGCCTGGAGAAGGAAAAAGGGAATCGGAGAGGAGAAGAAGAAGCCGGGAAGGAGAAGAGAAGGTGGAGATGTCACGGTCGAGGCGAGTCCTCGTTGTTTGTTGTGATTTCGGTTGGCTGTGGTGGTGAGACAGGGGTTCGGCCATGAAGGCCGAACCGAGTCGCGGTGGCAATGGCAGGGGTGTCTCCCCTGCCATCGAGTCCACCAGGGTTGGGGTGGAGAGAAACCCCAACCCAAACCACGGAGGAAAAGAAGAAAAAAAAATGTTGATCGGCCCATGGGCCGAGCCTGGACCTGTGGGCGGGTCGGGTCCGACCCATTTTGGTTGATCCGACCCAAACACAATTTAAAAAAAAAAAGAAAAAGATAAGAAAAATGAAAGAACAATTTGAAAAACAAATCTAGAAAAATTGGGAAAATCTCGAAAAATTTATATTTCCATAAAATAAATATAAATTTATGAATTTCTATGACAAATGAAATATTTGGATAATCCGGATGCAACTTTTGCGGGGTTTTGCCTCGAAAAGCGCCAAATATGCAGTTGGCCTAAATTTTTTAGAAATTTGTTGTAAATTGTCATACTAAATTAAATTATTGATAAATGGACATAGGTTGACACGGGTGATCAATCGACGACCACGGACTCAGTGGACTTGGACCCGGGGATTGATTACGGGGTATTGGAGTGCGTTGTGAGGTTTGTAAAATCCAATGGAAAAACTCTTGAATATTTATTTATTGCATTCAATTCCAGTATTTCCTTGTGATTTTTTCTATATCTATATTTTGTCGTTGTTTGCACGGTTGGTTAAGTTACTCCCACCGGATTTTCCGTTGTGCGTCTATGCATTCTAGACCATAGCATGTGTATCAGGAGTTCTCGGTGGATAACAACCTGAGCTATTGGACTGCTACATGTGTCGGTGCGTCGTAGGTCTACGCTGGCCACCAAGAGGGATCGGGTGATAGCTAGTTGGGTGCGCCCACTAGTGGGATCGTGGAAGGGAATCCCGAAGTATGGTTTGGTCTAACTGGAACAGGCACACACATTTGCACTTTATTGTTATCTATGCATGTGATGCCCTACTTACAGTTGTCTGTTTACATTCTGCATGTTTATTTAACAATATTTATTGACTTCCACGTGTTTATATGAATGCTTGGAGGAGTTCCTTGGGATTTATTGACTAGACTCGTCATCCATTTTCTTCCGTGATGATTGAGTGCAGATCCGAGTACAAGTAAAGGCAAAGGGATATTAGGCGACTACCTCTGACTGCCTACCTCTAAGGATTACTTGTACGTGTGATTATTTTGATATTTTGATTCTTTTGGGAACTGGGGAGTGACATGATATTGTACATAGATACCTCATAGGGTACAGTCATTTACTTATATACTGAATATTTTTCAAGGTTTTTCCACAGTAGGATTTGTTAAATTGATTAATATTTCTTGCATTTAAGTACAACTTCCACTGCATATGTCATTTATACGATGTACACACACAAGTGGATGCGAATCTCGAGATAGGAAAAGGACGGGCAGGTGTCGTACACGTGTAGTAGGGTCGGTTGGCAAGAAGTACACGGAGTCACGTCACCCCGGGGCGGCGAGGGTCGCCACAGTTGGTATCAAAGAAAAAGAAGAATACCTAAAACAATAAAACTTAATTAATGAACTTAGATGTGGAAACCCGAAGTAATTGCCTTAAAACTTTAGTTGGGAAGTGATGTGAGGCAGGTAGAGTCAGAATTTATATATGTGTTATATTTGCATTTTAATAAATATATACGTCTATACCTCGAGACTGATCCGGAGCGCATTCTCGATGCAGATCATGGACGGACAGTCTGGTACGCCAATTGAGACTGGACATACTAGTGATGTGGTTAGAGATGTCCCGGTTATAGCGAGTGTGAAGGATAGACTCTCGGCATAGGAGACATAGATGACCGAGGTATTACGGCTATTACGGGAGCAGACCGCAGTACTGGCGGCACTCACTTCAGTTAGAAAGCCAGTAGATGTGACCATACCGGTGGGGACAGCTGTTGTTCCGGTGGTACCCTAGACGCCAGTTCAGGGGGTAGCGGTAGAGGGACCCATAGAGACATCTACCGCAGTTGTCGTTCCTTTAGAGACATCGACTCTTACGCCTCCACTCACGATGGCGGACTAGGTTACCGCCATCCCCATTGCTGATACTCCTACTACATCGGCATTCGTTCTAGCACCAGAGGCGAAGCTATTAAGGGAGTTTTTGAAGTTCTAGCCTGGATTCTTTTATGAAGGCGGTGACCTTGAGGCTGCAGGGAGATGGATAGTGTCTCATCAGCGTTTCCATAAGCTGATGAGGAACGATGAGACTGTACAAGCACGACTCTCCAGAGCCTGTTTGAGAGGGCATGCAGCGATCTGGTGGACAACATATACGGATACTCATCCGGAACCGATGACATGGGCCGAGTTTAGGGAGCTATTCTATGATCAGTACATACCTGTGGAGGTTAGGTTGAGGCTGAGGGAGGAGTTCCTAGCCTTGAGACAGGGTAGTCGGACCTTGATGTAATATATGGAGAGGTTCGACATTTGCATCAGTTCTCTCTAGATGTTGCCGGGACAGAGCGTTTACAGATCCATTATTTCATCAAAGGGGTTAACGACAGGATTGCGTCAGCAGTTGTCTCGACCGGAGCCACAACACTGCAGGAGATCTTTAACAGGGCATTGGCTCATGAGACATACCTACTATAGAGGGATGGTCGACGTGTGACTGGTAGGGAGGTATAGTCAAGGCCAGACTTCTCAATCTAGTTAGAGGCCGAAGAGACCAATGGATCGTCCGGATAGATGATAGACGGAATAGGGGCCATAAGGACAAGTTTTAGGGCGGTCAGTTCCGATATGAGGAGCCACAACCAGTTCATGCTATCACCTCAGCACCAGTGGATCGACAGATGGCACAACCACAGGAGGACCGTCAGGGTCGAGATTAGAGGGGACATGATAGGGGTCAAGTAGACCGGGGTCAGGGTTCGAGATTTGGAAACGGACAGACGGGTAGATTGGAGAGCCGTAGATCTCACCGGTGTGGGCAGATGGGACATTTGAGGGTTGACTGTCGAACACCAGCGTCGCCACGACGAACGTCAGACCAGGCCATAGAGATAAAGCGCATGCGTTAGCACAGCCAGATAGCGGGGATAAGATATGTTTAATTCTGCTGGTACTTTATCGTTTCTTGCTGGACGTATTGTCGAATTGTTAGGGTTAGTTACACAGATACTAGAGCCATATTTTGTCCTCAGTACGGATGCTGAGGATAAGATATACCCTAACTGAATATGTCGAGACGTGATGATAGAGGTGGATGGACATCAGCTACCAGCGGATCTTCAAGAATTGGAGTACTTAGAGTTTGACACACTGCTCGGGATGGATCGGTTAGCATCTTATCATGCACGGATAGATTGTTACGGCAAAAGGATAGAGTTTCATATTCCTGAAATACCGGAGTTCATATTAGTTAGATCGACAACTGACTTACCAATAACGAGAGGTCGAGTGTTTGCGGCGATAGTTGAGCCGGAGGTTCGAACGGAGGTCCGGATTAAAACGTTCGGTGGTTCGGGATTTCGTCGATGTATTTCCAGATGATTTACCCAAATTGTCACCGCCACGAGCTGTTGAGTTCAAAATCGAGTTGATACCAGGGACGCATCCGATTGCCAGTCGACCTTACTGGATGGCACTAGCGGAGCAGGAGGAGGTGAGACGATAGTTGGATGAGCTGTTGGAGAAGGGTTTCATCACCCTATTATGTCACCTTGGGGAGCTCCAGTATTGTTTGTGAAGAAGAATGATGGTACGATGAGGATGTGCATCGACTATAAGAAGTTGAATAAGGTAACTGTGAGGAACCGTTACCAACTTCTTAGGATTGATGATCTGTTTGATCAGCTGACGGGTGCCAAATTATTCTCGAAGATTGACCTTTGCTCGGGTTATCACCAGTTGAAGATTCGAGAAGAGGATATCCAGAAAACTGCTTTCAGCACGAGATACGGGTTATTTGAGTTTACAGTCATACCGTTTAGCCTGTTGAATGCTCTAACAATTTGCATGGATCTGATGCACAGGGTCATGAGGTCGTATTTGGACGGATTCGTCATCGTATTCATCGACGATATCTTGATTTATAGCAGGACTCATGAGGATCACGAGGGACATCTCAAGACAGTTTTGACGACACTGAGAAAGCACCGATTGTACGCTAAGTTCAGCAAGTGTGACTTTTGGCTAAGTGCGGTGAGATTCTTATGCCATGTCATCAGTGAGTAGGGTATCTCAGTGGATTCAGAAAACATTAGGGCGATCATTGATTGGAAGACGCCTGAGTCTGTGGCTGATATACAGAGTTTCCTCGGACTGGCCGGATACTAATGGCGATCTGTGCAGGATTTGTCCTCTATCGCGGCGCCGATGACGAGACTAATTAAGAAAGACGTCAGATTTGAGTGGTTAAAGGTGTGTGAGCAGGCTTTTTATGAATTGAAGCGAAAGTTGACATCTGCACTAGTATTGACATTGCCGAAGCCGGGAAAGACCTTGACAGTATATATAGATGCGTCGGGTATTGGTCTTGGATGTGTTTTGATGCAGGATGGTAGACTAGTTGTCTATCTTTCTAGATGGTTGAGACCCCACAAGGGAAATTATCCAGTGCACAACCTGGAGCTTACAACGGTCGTCTTTACAATGAAGGCTTGGAGGCACTATCTCTATGGAGTGCAATTTGTGTTGTATATAGATCACCAGAGTTTACGGTACATTTTCACTCAAAGGGAGCTGAATATGCGCCAGTGGAGATGGCTGGAGTTGCTGAAGGACTACGACTTCGCTATTGAGTATCACCCTACCAAAACGAACGTCGTAGCAGATGCATTGAGCAAGAGTGGACTCGATAGTCAGACTGTTCTGCAGGAGATGACACATGAGCATGACTTATTACAAGCAGCATCAGTTATGTGCATGGCCGAGTTGTCGACTACGGTGGAACAACACATTTGTTGTTAGATAAGGACACCGACCGTATTAATTGAACGGATTGTCGAGTGTCAGAGGGCTGATGGACTCTATGAGCGGGTCAGTGGTCTATCACAGAATTCGAAATGCACTGATTAGGCAGAAACCACAGATCGGTGTTAAGATAACGAGGGATATTGTGGATACCTGCAGATCAGGAGATACGGTACGGGATTTTGGAGGAGGCACTGTATGGGAGGCCCTGTAGATCACCTACTTGTTGGGCAGAGCCGGAAGATACAGTGACTGTAGGGTTTGAGATAGTTGTTGATCATACAAAGAAAATCCGACAAATTCGTCAGAAACCGCGAGCTGCACAAGATCGACAGAAGAAATACGCAGATAGGTATCGCGAGGATCTGAGCTATGAAGATGGCGATATGGTGTATCTGAAGGTTTCTCCTTGGAAAGGTCAGCAGAGATTTGGCATTAAGGGGAAGTTGGCGCCGAGATACATTGGGTCATACCGGATTGCACAAAGAGTATGCACTATTGCATATCGGTTGGAGTTACCTGTCGAGTTAGCTGGGGTTTATCCGACATTTCACATTTCCATGTTAAGACTCGCTAGGTCAGGGTCGAGACCGACGATTGAATTGGAACAGGTGGAGATACAGCCTGACGTGACTTATGAGGATAAACCGATAGAGATCGTCGATCGTCGAGTACAAATTCTCCGAATCAGGGAACTCGCGAAGGTTCTGGTTCGTTGGCAGCATCATAAGACGGAGGGACTCATTTGGGAGCTTGAGTCGACGATGAGGACACGATACCCTCAGTTATTCTCTGGTATGGGACTCTAGTTACAGTTAAATTTTGGGACGAAATTTTATTTGGTTGGGAAGAACTGTAACGGCCCATTTTATTAATGTCTCTTAAATTTACCGACGTGGACGCCAACTTGAATCTACGTGGACGCCGCGGTACGCTATGAAATACGGGGACTTAGGTACGGTTGTTTATGGTGTGTTGGATGCTTATTTGCGGTGAAATTTATTGAAATACATCGCATTTGTGTATGTTGCATAAGAATATGTGCGAGATTGTGATAACTGTATTCGCCACGATATGCGTGTCGATGTGGGTAGCGGGTAGTTGACAGGACCGAATATTAGGACGAGGAAATTAAAACACAAATTATAAAAAATTGGCCAAATAACTAATATGGAATGGGTAATAGGTGGCTAGTAACGCGGTGGTACGCGTATATCGCGGTTCGGACGTGAAATCGGGCGTTAAACGCCAAAAAATATGGGTGAGTGTGAAGGCCCAGGGCACTCCGGAGAACGACGTATCGACCCAGCAGAGCCCCTGGCACCCCCAAGGCAGTGGGAGCTTTCTAAGGCCTCCCACTATCCATATTAGGGGGCGAAAAACCACGCCCATATTACTGAGCCGTTTCGGGCGTAGGTAATATGGGGGGACATGGTTGGTGGAAGGCCTCAGAAAGCTCCCACTACCTTGGGGGTGCCAGGGGCTCTACTGGGTCGATACGTTGTTCTCCGGAGTGCCCTGGGCCTTCACAGCGAGTGTCCCAGTTGTGTCACATTTTGGTGTCAAGCAACCAAAGTCAACAATCCTTATCTAAACCACATTTCACCACTTTTTCTCTCACCTCACCTACACCTTACACACACCTCGCACGCACAGCCGATCGGGAGGCCGGGAGAGAGAAAAAGGGAACCGAAGAGGAGAAGAAGAAGCCGGGAAGGAGAGAAGAGAAGGTGGAGACGTCACGGTCGAGGTGAGTCCTCGTTGTTTGTTGTGATTTCGGTTGGCTGTGATGGAGAGACAGTCGGCCATGGAGGCCGAATCGGGTCGCGGTGGTGATGGCAAGGGTGTCTCCCCTGCCATCGAGTCCATCGGAGTTGGGGTGGAGAGTAGAAAATAGATAATATTAATAAATATTTTTTGTTAATACTTACTTATAAAATTTGAAAAATGTTAAAATGATACTCCAAAGTCACACTTGGTAACGTGATGTACAGGCTCGCGTCCTTGAGAGATTCTATGCGTACATCGGGATACACACCCCGCTTGTTATACATTGAAAACTACATGCACATACTTATTTTTAAGTAGGGCACACTTGTCACGCCATCCAAGTGTGATTTTAGGGTGTCGTTGTAGCATTTGTGTTTAAGGACAGTGCTAGAAAGCCTAGAATGACTCATCTATAACACACACTTCACTACTCAACTGTCTGTGTCTATATAGGTATGTGAGCTTACACATCTTAAAATTAAAATATGGTCCGATAGGATGATACGTGTTTCGCTATGTATTATAGGGGTTTGTGTTTTAACTTTTTTTTTAAAGAATAGACTAATTAAAAAAAAAGTGTGTCGTCTGGTTTGAACTAACTATGGAGACGATTTTCCTTTTAAGACGATTGTTAGAAAAATATAGAGAAAAGAAAAAAGATTTTCATATGGTATTCGTAGATTTAGAAAAAACGTATGATAAGGTCCCTAGAGATGTCCTTTGGTGGGTTCTAGAAAGAAAAAGAGTGCATGCTAGATATATAGACACTATTAAAGATATGTACGATGGAGTGGTAACGGGTATAAAGACATTTGGAGGAGCTACAAAAGAATTTCTCATTACGATAGGACTACATCAAGGATTGACTTTAAGCCCATATCTATTTACTTTAGTTATGGATGAACTAACTAGACATATTCAAGAAGATATACCATGGTGTATGCTATTTGCAGATGATATTGTCTTAGTGGATGAAACAAAAGATGGAGTGAATAGGAAATTAGAAATTTGGAGGAATACATTAGAATCTAAAGGCTTTAAGTTGAATAGGACGAGAACTGAATATATGCGCTATGAGTTTAGAAACACTAGACATCGAGATGACGGAGTTGTAAAATTAGGAGAAGTATAAGTTCCTAAGGTAAACCACTTTAGGTACCTAGGATCAATCATACAAAATAATGGTAACATTGAGAATGATGTCACACATAGAATTCAAGCTGGATGGAAGAAATGACGGAGTGCAACCGGGGTGATTTGTGATCGAAATGTTCCTACTACGTTAAAAATAAAATTTTATATGACCGCAATTAGGCCAGCTATGCTCTATGGGAGTAAATATTAGGTAATAAAGCAACAACAATTACATAAAATGAACGTAGCAGAAATGAAGATGCTTAGGAGGATGTGTGGTAAAACTCGTAAAGATAGAATAAGAAATATAGAAATTCAAAGACAAGTAGGAATAGCACCAATTGTTACAAAGATTAGGGAATGGCCGTTGCGGTTGTTTGGTCACCTGCAAAGACGACCTACAAATACCCCAACTAGAAAACTTGACTCAATAGAAACTATAAAAATTCTACGAGGTAAGTGCATACCAAAGTTAACATGGGATGCATCGATTATGAGGGATTTGAATAGTTTAAAAAGCTCACCATCAATTGCATTTAATCGAATATAATAGAAAAGTTTGATCCATGTAGCCGACCCCAATTAATTTGAGACTGATGTTATGTTGTTATTGTTGTCATCAGGTGTGGGAGAATGTGATGTTTGAAGTGTTTTGGGAGCCAAAGTTGGCAAAACAAAAAACAAGAAGCACTTTCTTTTTGTAGAGGTTCTCGGTCTGTCTGTTCTGCTTTAATTTGCTCCGGATAAGAGTAAAGAGGGAGTCTCGTTCTTGTACAAAATCTAAAACCCTAAAACCCTTTTCTTAGATTATCGCTTTCTGCCTCTTTTCAGTCAATGGCTACTCTGGATTTAGCCAAGGCTTTCATTGGATTGTTGAAGCGACGAGCAAGCAACCCGAGGCTTCAATCTACTGCTCTGCCTCTGCTATGGCGGAACAACAGAGTTCGTTCTTATTGCAGCGTCCGAGCTTCTCCGGTCGATGCGAGATTGGTTTCGAGTTCGTTGAGAAGCATAAGGAGGTTCGCAGCGGCTTCAGCTACGGCGGAGAGCGAGACTTCTGATGTGACTTCCAGAATTCCCACCGATGATCGGATTCCTGCTACTATTATTACTGGATTCTTGGGCTCTGGAAAGGTATTGTTAGGGTTTCCGAGAATTTGTGGATTGGGAGTTTGAATCGTGTAGCTGAGTTTTTTTTTATTTTTTATTTTTTTATTTTTTTATTTTTGTGTGCGATGGACAGACGACTTTGCTCAATCACATTTTGACTGCTGAACATGGAAAGCGGATTGCAGTGATTGAGAATGAGGTAGACTACTTGGCTGCATTTATTGCAATTTTATTTTTTATTTTTTTGGTTTGTGCGTTTCCCATGTGGTATAGGGTGCCATCCCAACCCTGTTTTTCCATTCACGAGACTTGAACTTGAGAACTTGTTAAAGGGAATGAAGTCCGTTTTCACTCGTACTAACAAGTTGTTGGTGCATTTATGCAGTTTAAATGTACTGAATATTTTAATTTTAAAGTTTCACATTTGTTGAAGACCGACTCTGGTCACACTAGAGAGAGAATATGTGGCTGGAAGTAAATAAGTAGGTTTCACATTTGTTGTGGATTTGTTGGTTAGAGTGCTTTGACCTTTAATCAAGGATTGCAAGGTGCCAAGGTGATCCCGAGGCAATTTCCCTGGCCTAGGCGAGGCAGTGCTTAGATGATAAAAATAATATTTATTTAGAGGCCCTTAAATTATTATTTATTTATTTATATGTCCTTAATTAACAATAATCTTTTATTAGTCACTATAATCCGCATTCAATATATACTTGTATACTAATGAGCCTACTAATGAGCCTTTAGGTCCTTAAGTAACATTAACTTTGTTAAGATTTTGTTGTTTAGTAGGTATCATAGCACCAAACTCAATTGTAATTTTCCCTCTTGAACAAAAGAAATTGTAATTTTCCCCTTCAATTTTCTTAAAAATTATATAGGACTCCGCTTGCTTAGGCGATTGCTAGGCGTCACCTTGCAATCAATGCCTTTAATATGACATCAGGATTTTATGGTTCTGCTGATTGTGCGTTCGATGTTGATGTGCGATTTAATGGTTTTATGTTTACATTGCAGTATGGTGAAGTTGATATTGATGGGTCTTTAGTCGCTGCGAAAACCACTGGAGCCGAGGACATAATTATGCTCAACAATGGTTGTCTCTGCTGCACTGTTAGGGGTGATCTGGTTCGGATGATTGGTGAATTAGTTGACAAGAAGAAAGGCAAGTTTGATCATATTGTGATTGAAACTACAGGTACAAATTGCTTTTGTGGTGTTTAATGAATGCCCAGTTTGCTTGATATTTGGTTATTGCACCTTTTATATTACGATACAGTATAAACCATCAAGTTGGTTATTTATACACTTGTTGTGTTATATTTGTTATATATTTATGTTTTGAAGTATATTTGTTGAACATTTTTTTTTTTTACTATGGTTCAAGTTAATACTGTCGTTAAAAGTTACGGGAAATGATAACAGATAAACCTATATTGCAATTCGTAAAGGATTTAAAAAGACAAAAGCAGTATCCATTTAGATTATCCACGTGTGAAAGGGAAACCATATAATGAAAACGGTTAAACCTGGATGACCCATTTTGTGAGAAAATCGTAGTTCACTGAGTCACTTATATGACCACATTGTACGGTAAATACTGAGAAGGTGATAAAAGAGAGTGGGCACTGCAGTTGATGCCTGCAGATAATTTCCACGTGGTACTATTATGATCCTGGTAATTGTTCATGCACAACTATTTTTAAGGATTATTCACGTGGTCATTTTTTCAGTGGTTTGACCATTCCTTGATTGCATTAGAGTTCCACTTTTTTTTAGTAATTTCTGGAAAAAATTGATTTTCAGACATCTGTTGCAATATATTCATCATTATTGCATTTACTTTGTTATGTACTTCTATTCATGTGGTAGGTCTACTGCTTTCCTTTTTAATATTTTAACAGTAGTTCTTGGGCTTCATGGAGCCTTTACTTTATTTTGCAGGCTTGGCAAACCCATCACCGATTATCCAGACATTTTATGCTGAGGATACAATTTTTAATGACGTGAAACTAGATGGGGTGGTCACTTTAGTTGATGCAAAGCATGCTGATTTTCACTTAGACGAAGTTAAACCCAAGGGAGTCGTGAATGAAGCAATTGAGCAAATTGCTTATGCTGATCGAATTATAGTAAACAAGGTAGGTCTTTTTTAGTAGTTATTGGTAGTCTTGTCGTAAGTTTGAGTTTTCTCTCTCTCTCTGGGTCACTGCTCCCAGCCATGGTCAATGGTTTCGCCCAATACATCAGTTCCACGCCTATGAGGCTTGGGGCATTGAAAACCCAAGTTAACAATATGTGGTAAAGGATCTCTAGTGTGCAGCGTGCTTCATATTTATGTTTTTATTTCAGTACTTAATTTAGGCTTCTCTATTGCAAGGCTGATTGTTTTTCTGTTTTTCTTGTAGACTGACCTTGTTGGCGAACAAAAAATTTCTTCTTTGATCAGACGGATAAAGGTTTTATTTTGAATTGGTGTTTCCAATTTTTCTATGTTAATATGCTGTTTTTGGCTAATATTGTTATTTTCAGTCTAATTTGAAATCCTCTTGGTTTAGACCATTAATAGCATGGCTCATTTAAAGCGGACCCAATTTGGCAAAGTTGATTTAGATTATGTTCTTGGAATTGGAGGCTTCGATTTGGAGAGGTAGCATACCCATCATCCGCTACTGTTTTAGTTCCAAACAATATTTTTTTTATGTGTATTAGAAACGTTGATTTAATGTTCGGACTCATGCTTTTCATAAAATCCGAGGAAAAGAAGAAACTCTTTGACACATAAGTATTTTTTTTTTTAATCTAATACTAGTATTCCACTGCATTTTTTTTTTTCTATAGGTTACACTACCTAGTAACCACATGTTATATCTAGAATAATTTTATACTGCTTCATAGTTATCCTAGTTCCATGAATAATCAAACATTTTACATGTTATGATCCTTCAGCAAGTGCTGCTCTTGATAAGCATAACACGGAAATAACTCAAGATATGTGTTATTAGATACAGTGTTGCGAAACGTCAAAAAGGAGCATCAATGGTCCATTTTAATTTTGTAACGTGATTTATTCTGCAGTCTGCGCGAATTTCAAAGTCCATAAATATGAGGAGCTTAGAAATTGAGTGCTTTTGGTCGCCCTCTTAATCTTTCCAGTCTCTTTAAACTTAAAATGTTATTGCAAAAACTGGGGAAGTGACCTGCATATGGAACATGAAGAAAAAGTCATTTTATTTCTTGTAGTCGGATTCAACCGTATTCTTGTTTTAGTGACCATACTGCCTCTGTATTATATTAATAGTGCATTTACTTGTGCATATGTGATTTATCCATTTGAAGTGTTTCTTCCAACTTCATTCTCTTGGTGTGAGTTTCTTTTTTCTTTTTAAAAATTGTTCCTTTATCAAGAATTGACCTTTCTGGGTCATTGCCAGGATTGAGGGTGTTGTTAACGATGAAGGTTCAAAAGATGACCATGGTAGTCATGATCATGATCACAGCCATGATCACCATCATCACGATCACGGACATGAACATGAACATAAACATGGTAACAATTCTTTTGAACTTATTATAAAAGCCAATTATTCCTTGCCAGTATGTTTATATGGTGAAACCATGATATTTTATGCTCTTTTTTGGCTATATTTGCTGATATAAAGAAGCATTTCATGTGTGTGTGTGTGCGTGTTTGTTGTTTTATTTTGTTTTTTGTTTCCTATCAGTGTAGACTGCAAGGTATGTACCACTATGTTATGTACCTTCGTGTAGGATCTAGTCTCGGGTCTAGACACTTGACGACTTAGAGCTGTGATTTATCATGATGAAGGAAAGAGGATGAAAAAGAAAGGAGAAGAACATGATTGAAATTGTGAGAGATGATAGGAGACGTGAGATGGAGAGGAGATCAATCTATGACCCACTCATTACTCTCTTTCTCTTTGGTTCGTCTTTGCACTCAATACAACTACAACAACATAGCCTCAATGCCAAATTAGTTGGAATCAACTACATGGATCAAACTCTTCCATTGTGCTTAATTTAGTGCAATTGATAGTATGCTTTCCAAATCCTTTAAATCCTTCCTAATCAATGTGTCCCAAGTTAGCTTCGATCTACACCTATAACAATTTCTTCAATTCTATTGAATCAAATTTCTTTGCACTCAATACCTTAACTTTATTGCTTCAATACTAGTGAGAATTATGAACTAACTAAATAACAACTAGAATAGGAAACCAGCTATAATGAAATATCGAAGCTTTGTTCCAAGAAAATAGAAACTATTAATAACTTCCTAGATATCGTATTACACTCACGGCTACCTGTGGTTTAGTTGTTAGAAACAAGACACTAGCTACGCGGCTTTGGAAGTGAGGGCAGATAAAATATTGAAAAAGATAATTGATCTTAAATTAGTGGTATCCCAGTAACTCGCGTCATATTCAAGCAATAAGCAGTTCAGATGTTTCAAATTTCCATTATCAAGGTGTGACTATTTTTATTTATAATTGTCTACAGTTATTGAATACATTATCCAAGCACTTACCATTATTATAAGAACATTTGAGATGCCCAGAAGGTTACTTTGTAATTGGACTATAACATCAAGCATTCCAAAGGGGGAACTACTTGTTAAATTATTTTGTTTGGAACTTTATAAATTGCTAATAATTCTTATTTTTGAAATGATGAATTCAAAGAAAAGTGCTATGCTCATCCACATTTATTAGACTGGTATTAATTATTAAACAATCATGTTAAAATGCCTCGAGAATCTGGAAAATTGATATCCTAAATGGTAATGTATTGGAAACTTGAACTGTTAGAACTACACTTGTTGAGGTAAACATTGATAAAAGATAAGAACAAACAAAAACAAGTAACAAGTAAATCTGCCGACATGTTGTATCACTAGATGCATTGTCTTTATTCTTATGATTTGATCTATACTTTTAGGAGATTGTTGCCACTTGATACTCTCTTTGAAGAAAATCTTGGGGCACTTTCATATATACTCATAGATGTACATTTTCAGAAACAATTTATTTGAAAATTACCGAATTATTTAAGGTCTTCCATGTTAGATAAAATGTAGAAACTCTCCAAATTAGAGTGCAAATTAGAATGCAAAGCCAACCAGTATTTTTAAACAGTGACTAGTCACCATCAACTTGACCTTCTTATAGGCTTGATTGATATATCGTTCACTCTCTTCCCAATGTTTACTTGTCAACAGTTATAGAGTGCTTTAATTTTTTAGCATTGTTTTCTTCTCATTAGTATCAAGTGCTTTAATTTTTAGATAAAAGATATCGAATGCTTTAATGGAACTAATCATACCGGAGCAGAATATTGGTGTTGCTAGCGTCGTAAATAAAGAATATCTGCTAGTAGTTGTGCTTTGTTTTCAGATTGGTTTTGGAATCTTATCTGAAAGAAGTTAAACACCATGAAGAGCAATCAACCAAATAACCTAAATAGTTGGAGTTCTAGATCAATGTTAATAAGCTTGCACCGTTCTGGTCCATTTAATGTTTGCCTGCTCCCTTGTTTTTTCGATTGTTTCTTTTCGTTGCTATGCTGACATCATAGTGTCTTTTGGAAAGACACCTCTGCATTAGATGTGAATAATCTTTTATCCATTCACAAATCTTGTGACATACAGAACATCTTCATGCTCACGATCACACTCATGATCCTGGAGTTTCTTCAGTAAGCATAGTTTGTGAAGGGAACCTGGATCTTGAAAAGGTTGGTAATTCAAGTTTCTCATTCTTGTTTTTTTGTTGCTTCAGTTATTCTTGTTGCCATAGTTTAAGTTTAGCTTCAGTTATTCTGGTTTCCTATGTGGTGTCTGGCGCCAACCGCACCGACTAATCCTTGCTCGGGCATTGTTGGACCCTCACATTGGGTGGGGGCAATTTTTTCCATTCACGAGACTCGAACTCGAGACCTCACTTAAGGAGACCAAGTCCCTTACCACTTGGGCCTACCGATTGTTGGTGTGAGCCTGTTTTGTTGATATATATATATATATATATATGTACATATCTTTTGGGGAATAGAACTCAAGCACTTTTTGACTAAAACAATTACTTATTGCAGGCCAACATGTGGTTGGGGACATTATTGTTGGAATGTAGTGATGACATCTATCGCATGAAAGGTCTTCTGTCTGTTGAGGGAATGAAAGAGAGATTTGTGTTTCAGGTGGGTACTAATCTAGAACATGAAATCTGTGGCTATGTACTCAATCTTCTTTTCTTCCAACTACTTGGGTTGCACTTGAAACATACTTTAGCGTCCTCATCTTGTGTAGATCACTTTTTTTCCCCTGGTTTCGATGTTGTTTTTTGTGAGGTTTCTTATGTTCTTATCATAATCTGTGTATTTCTTGTGCTTCAAATCCTTTTTTATTATCTTTTTTTTATGGGTAATTTGTTCCAGGATGTTGACTTAATGGTATTTATTCATTTGTTGTTTATGAGAGACTTGTTCTGTGAATGCGCTAGTTAGAAACTTGACACAATAGAAACTGAAGAAATTAAATGATATAGGGGTAGACCTAAGATTACTTGGGATGCATTGATTGGAAGGATCTTAGAAAGCATGCCATCTAGGGCATTAGACGGAGCAAATTAGAAGAGTTTGATCAATGTAGCAAAATCTAACTAATTTGAGATTGAGGCTTTATTTATTAGACTTATTGTTTTATTGCATCCATCTGGAGTCTCTTAGCTTATATAACATTCAACTTCTTAATAGGGTCCTGAGTTGTATTAAAACTTTTTGAACTTATTTAAAAGATATTTCACCTAATACTATAAAAGAAAAGAAAAATAGTTCACCTTCAACACCTGAGTTTGTGTATAACTAAACTCTTTTCTGCATACTAGCGGGTCCATACATACTTCTTAGAATGCTGACCATCGATCATATAATCTTGAAGTCCTTGACCTTTTTCAACCCACATGACCTGATCAATGCGTTCTTAGATCATAAAATTGTACAACCCTTCATTGTTCCTCTATTATTATTTGTTGGTTTTGAAGACCAAGAAACGATAGGAAAGATAGGGAGAACAATAGAGAAATTATGCAAGGAGAGAAATCATTAATGGAGACCGAAAAATAATGTTCCAGTTCTCCAAAAAAATCAGCCGCACACAACAAAGTAGCAAAACTAAATTTTCGATTCTCATCTAGTCCATAAAACTGCCGTACATATTTATAGAAAAAAAGTAAAACTGAAATTAAGAAAGTCTTAATAACTGAAACTTCTAATCTAAGATAACTGAATAATAGCAACTAAAAAATCTCCTAAAAATAGAATATTCCTAATGTATATCCAGCGCATATAACTAAAAAAAAAATTCCTAAAATCTAGGACTCATGTTTGCGCAATTAATCAGTAAAGAATCATATAACGAAAATAGAAACAATTGGGTAAAGATCTAAAGCACCTTTTTTAACACTCCTCCTTGCTTTATGATCTTCAAACTTTAATCTTCTAAATTAGGAGCTTGAACTTGTTGACTGGAAATGATATCAGGAGATCGACGCAACCAATCTCAACACATTATTTCTTCCTTATTGATTTGTGGAGAATGTACGCCACTTTGACCATTACAAACTGATCTTTCAACCAATGATTCTTGAACTTTAGGAAAGTCGCCAATGAGGTGATTTTTTCAACTCCATTAACACTTGTTGTAAGAACACCGGGTACAAAAAACCGGTAACATCATGAACTTGAGAATTTCCTTGGTTGAAATTAAGCTTTCTTGTTTTCAGTGGAGCATCGACAAAGTACCTCGCATTCTGAAATATCTTCGGTTGAAGCTTAAATAATAATGACTTTCTTCCATGCAATAACGACCTTTGAGGTCTTGCAATTTCTTCCTTTTTACGCATATTCAATATTTTTGGAAGGTGAGAATCACTTAGTTTTTTGTGCCCAAATTCTACGGTGTTGACTTCATTATTGTCGGTCTTCCGCTCTACTTCTATTGGATCGAATGAGAAGCTTTTTACCTCTCATTTCAACCCTCAAAATCTTATGACCAATAGCATAAAAAATAGCACAATGCAAATCTTCAAAGGGTACTTTATATCATTTTTCAATCAATTGACCCACACTTAGTAAATTCTGATCAATATCGGGTATCTAAAGAACATCCGAAATTAATTTTGTATCTGAACCTGTGTGATTGCAACGGTGCCTTTACCTTTTGCTAGGATGTAACCACCGTTTCCAATTTGACTTTCTTGACTTCAACTGGCTTCAAGCCTCTAAACAAATTTTTGTCATGACACATGTTGTTTGTGCAACCACTATCAATCAACAAACTTTTGTTGGAATCTTCAATTAAATCACAACTTGCAACAAAAACTCGATCTTCATCATATAGATCAACAACATCGGCCTCAACTTCATTATGTTAAGATTCACTTTTGCAAATCAAAACTTAATGTCCAAGCTTATCACACTTGGTGCACTTTGCATCCGATCTTTACCAACACTTGTATGGAGGATGACCTTTTTTCCCACAGTGGTGACATGATGGATAGTTTCTCCTAGAGTGTCTACCCATGTTTTCTCCACTTGTTGTTAGACCTTTTTGTTAGGTTTTTTTTCCTACAGTGGTGATATGATGGATAGTTTCTCGTAGAGTGTCTACCCATGTTTTCTCCACTTGTTGTTGGACTTTTTTGTTTGGATTCTTGTCATCTTTATTAAAGATATTGCTTTTAACTGCTGTAACGTATTAGGGACATCAATATTCAATTATCTATTTTTCGTTATTATGTTTCTTGCTCTTTAAGTTATCCTTTAGTTGTTGATAAGTTTGATTAGGATACAAGTTTCTATTTTTTAAGGATAAGAGTTTTATTCCAACTTTAGTTCTTGTTACTTGAGTGTATTAAAATACACGTGCAAATCTGTTTTTCTATCGCAGCATCAAGAAATAATAAAACCGGATTTCAGTTCTTGTTTTTCTTCCTTTTATATAGATCAATTTTTCTTCTCTCCTCTATTCAATTTTACTTCTCTTTGATTTTCTCCAACAAATTGGTATCAGAGCCCTTATTTTCTAAAGGGACTTGTGGTTGAGAGAAACTTTTTTTCTGCATCCAAGAACTTCCATGGATTCAGATTCAATTCTTGAAAAGCCTTTCACCTCGCTTGCACCACCGGTGTTCGATGGTGAAGGTTATCATATTTGGGCAGCCATGATGGAGGCACATCTGGAGGCGAATGATCTCTTGGAAGCTGTTGAGGAAGACTACGAAGTTCTTCCCTTACCCGCAAATCCAACAATGGCGCAAATCAAGTATTACAAAAAGAGAAAGTCAAGAAAATCTAAGGCAAGAGCTATGTTATTTGCTGCAGTCTCTTCTGAAGTCTTCGTAAGGATTATGTCATTAAAGTTGGCCTTTGAAGTATGGAACTACCTAAAGAAGGAGTACAAAGGAGATGAAAACATCAAAGGAATGAAGGTTCTCAACTTAATCAGAGAATTTGAGCTTCAGAGAATGAAGGACTCAGAGACAGTGAAGGAGTATTCTGATCGATTACTTGGAATCGCGAATAAAGTGAGATTACTCGGTTCTGAATTTTCAGACTCAAGGATTGTGCAAAAAATCCTTGTAACCACCCCGGCAAGGTTTGATGCTACTATTTCATCACTTGAAAATACAAGAAATTTGGCAAACGTTAGTTTGGCGAAATTGTTGAGTGCTATGCAAGCACAGGAACAAAGAAACCTCATTACATCCGAAGGGTCTGTTGAAGGTGCATTAGCTGCGAGAGCTAAATTCAGTCAAGGACAAAAAGGGAAGAAAGTTGAGAAGAACAAGAAAGGAAATTGAGGTTTTGATTCTCCTAACGCTAATAAGGGAACAAAATATGATTTTCCTCCTTGTAAGCACTGTGGAAGAATGGCTCATCACCCTTCTAAATGTTGGAAGCGACCGTATCAACAATGTGAGAAATGTCAGAAGATGGGACATCATCAGAAAATATGTAGAAGCAATCCACAACAAAGACAAGTGACTCAAGTCAACCTTAAACAAAAGAATGCTGCGCAAGTTGCAGGCTGCACAAGTTGCAGATCAAGAAGATGATGAGCATCTTTTTGTTGCATCTTGTTTTGCAACAAGTAGTACAAGTGATAAGTGGCTTGTAGATAGTGGTTGCACAAACCACATGACTTTCGCTCGAGACCTCTTCCGAGAATTAGACACTTCTGTAACCTCCAAAGTTTGAATTGGCAATGGCGAGTACCTTGCGGTCAAGGGAAGAGGCACAATTGAAATTGAAAGTATTTTGGATACAAAACTAATCAAAGATGTATTATTTGTACCTAATATAAGCCAAAACTTGTTAAATGTTGGCCAACTTCTTGAGAGAGGTTTCAAAATAATCTTTGAAAACAATCAATGTTTGATCAAAGATTCGAAAGGTGAAAGATGTGTTTAAAGTTAACATGAAGGGGAAAAGCTTTGCATTAGATCCTTTGGAGAAGGAAAATGCAGCCTATTCAGCCATGAAAACTAATGCAGAATTATGGCACAAAAAGCTTGGACACTTCAATCATAAAGCTGTGGTGACTTTGCAGAAGAAGAATATGGTTCAAGGACTTCCTCATCTTGAACTAGATATTCGAGATTGTATTGCTTGTCAACAAGGAAAGCAAACAAGACTTCCCTTTAAACAGGCAACCTGGAGAGCCACTGAGAAGTTGAAGCTGATTCATACTGATGTGTTTGGACCTTATAATACTCCATCTTTAAATGGGAGTAAGTATTTCTTGATTTTCATTGATGACTACTCAAGAATGTGTTGGATCTATTTTCTTAAATTCAAATCAGAAGTTGTTGGTGTGTTCTGGAAATTCAAGCAATGGATTGAAACACAAAGTGGTCACAAAATTCAAGTCTTGAGATCAGATAATGGCAAGGAATATACCTCAAATCAGTTCAATCTATTTTGTGAACAAGCTGGAATTGAACATCAACTCACTGCTCCATATGCTCCACAACAAAATGGAGTTAGTGAGAGGAAAAATCGTACCATAATGGAGATGACTAGATGCTTGATGTTTGAGAAGAATTTGCCGAGAGAGTATTGGGCAGAAGCATCACATACTGCAGTCTTTCTTCTAAATAGGCTGCCTACAAAAGCAGTAGTTGAAAGAACTCCATATGAAGTATGGTTTGGATTCAAAACTTTTTTGAAAAATCTCAAAGTATTTGGATGTCTTTGTTTTGTTTATGTTCCTCAAATTAAAAGGTACAAACTAAACAAAAAGGTAGAAGAAGGGATCTTTATAGATTATAGCCTACTTTTAAAGCATACAAAATTTTCCAACCAAACACCAAGAAAATTCTGATAAGCAGAGATGTGTATTTCATGAAAAATGATGAGTGGGATTGGAAAAAGAAAGCATCCAATTTCAGAACCTATCCATGTTTCAAAATTACAACTCAATCCAGATGAGTTGGTTGATGATGTACCAGTTAGAGGTATGAGATCTCTTTCCGAAATTTATCAATCATCCAATTTAGCTTTACTTGAACCTTCAAACTTCTGGGAAGCTGCAAAAGATTCAAGATGGGTTGCTGCCATGGAGGAAGAGATAAGCATGATTGAGAAAAATCAAACTTGGCAACTGGTGAAAAGGCCTGAAGATAGAAAAGTGATAGGCGTAAAATGGGTGTTTAGAACTAAGCTGAATCCTGATGGTTCAATCAACAAGCATAAAGCTAGGCTTGTTGTGAAAGGCTATGCTCAGATTTTTGGTGTTGATTTTTCTGATACTTTCGCTCCTGTTGCTAGATTGGAGACAATCAGGTTGTTGCTTGCAATAGCCGCACAAAAAAGCTGGAAAGTTTATCAACTTGATGTCAAATCAGCTTTCTTGAATGGCTTATTGGAGGAGGAGATCTATGTAGAGCAACCTGAAGGATTTGTTGCAAAAGGAAAAGAATATGATGTGTACCTTCTTAAGAAGGCCTTGTATGGCCTGAAACAAGCTCCAAAAGCCTGGTATAGTAGAATTGATGAGCACTTGACGGAGTTGGGTTTTAACAAAAGCCTCAATGAATCGACTCTCTACATCAAAGGTGATGAAATCAGTTTTGTGGTTGTTTCACTTTGTGTTGATGACTTGTTGATCATAGGAAGTAATGAAGAACTTGTGAGAAAGTTCAAAGAAGAAATTATGCAAACTTTCGAGATGACAAATCTTGGAGAGATGTCTTACTTTCTAGGGATGGAAACAAAACAAAAGAAAGGAGAAGTCTTCATTTGTCAAAGAAAGTATGCCAATGAGATTTTGAAGAAATTTAGAATGGATGAATGCAAGAGTGTTGATACTCCCATGTGTCAAAAAGAGAAGCTATGCAAAGAAGACGAAGCTGAAAAGGTTGATGAAACCTACTATAGAAGCTTAGTAGGTTGTCTTATGTATCTAACTGCGACAAGGCCTGATATCCTATATTCCGTAAGTCTATTATCTAGATTTACAAATTGTGCGACTGAAACGCATCTCAGAGCTGCTAAAAGAGTCCTTAGATATGTGAAGGGGACATTGAATTATGGAATCAAATTTTGTGCAAGTCAGAATTATGCGTTGCATGGCTACTCTGATAGTGATTGGGCAGGCTCACTTGATGATATGAAAAGTACATCTGGTTATTGTTTCAAGTTTGATTCAGGAGTGTTCTCTTGGAGTTCTAAAAAGCAGAGTACAGTGGCTCAATCAACAGCAGAAGCTGAATTTATCGCAGCAACAGCAGCTGCAAATTAGGCTTTATGGTTAAGGAAAATGTTAGAAGATTTACATTTGAAGCAAAAGGAATGCACAGAGTTGTTTGTTGACAATCAAGCTGCCATCGCTATCTCTAATAATCCTGTTTTTCAAGGGAAAACAAAGCACTTCAACATTAAATTATTCTTTCTTAGAGAAGTGCAGAAGGAAGGTTCAGTTAATTTGAAGTATTGCAAGTCTGATCTTCAACTAGCTGATATATTAACAAAACCTTTGTCAAGAAGCAAGTTCGAATTTCTTAGAGAACAACTTGGAGTTTGCAGCAACCAAAGCAAGGAGGAGTATTAACGATATTGCTTTTAACTGCTGCAACGTATTAGGGACATCAATATTCAATTATCTATTTTTCGTTATTATGTTTCTTGCTCTTTAAGTTATCCTTTAGTTGTTGATAAGTTAGATTAGGATACAAGTTTCTATTTTTTAAGGATAAGAGTTTTATTCCAACTTTAGTTCTTGTTACTTAAGTGTATTAAAATACACGTGCAAATATGTTTTCAGATTGCAGCATCAAGAAATAATAGAACCAGATTTCAGTTCTTGTTTTTCTTCCTTTTATATAGATCAGTTTTTCTTCTCTCCTCTATTCAATTTTGCTTCTCTTTGATTTTCTCCAACAATCTTGATGCATGACTTGTATGACATTCAACAACTCTGCCAACACAAACTTGGAAAGTTCTTTCTTGTTCTACAAAGTGGTGATAGATGCTTCATATCTTTCTGACACTGTGACGAGAATTTTTCTACAATTCTCAAATCTGGATTGTCCGTGCCAAGTAGCCGCACTTTGTTGACATCAACTAATAATCTATCTGAGTACTCTTTGACAGTCTCAAATTCTTCATCTTTTCCAATTGAAATTGTTTAATTAGATTGAGAACTTTCATGCCTCAAATTCTTTTCTCTCCTTCATACTCTTCCTTCAAGTAATCCCAAATCTCTTTCGCAGATTTGAGAGACATAATTCTTGTGAATAGGGTTGTTGAGACGGTAGCAAGCAAGTAAGCTTTTGCTTTAGACTTCTTGATTTTTCTTTCTTTGTGACTTTTGATTTGAATCATTGCAGGATTGTGTGGCAACGGAGGAATTTCATAATCTTTTTCTACCACTTCCCACAAATCCAAAGCATCCAAATTAGTCTCTATCTTCACCGCCCAAAGTTGGTAGTTTACTTTGTCGAAACTCTTTTCAGAATCCATTCCACAGATCCCTTAAGATGTAAGCTCTGATACCAATTGTTGGTTTTGAAGACCAAGAAACGATAGGAAAGATAGGAAGAACAATAGAGAAATTATGCAAGGAGAGAAATCATTAATGGAGACCGAAAAATAGTGTTTCAGTTCTCCAAAAAAATCAGCCGCACGCAACAAAGTAGCAAAACTAAATTTTCGATTCTCATCAAGTCCATAAAACTGCCGTACATATTAATAGAAAAAAATGAAACTGAAATTAAGAAAGTCCTAATAACTAAAACTACTAATCTAAGATAATTGAATAATAGCAACTAAAAAAAGCTCCTAAAAAAATTGAATTTTCCTAATGTATATCCTGCGCATATAACTAAACAAAAAATTCCTAAAATCTAGGACTCAGTGTTCGCAATTAATTAGTAAAGAATCATATAATGAAAATAGAAAAAGTTGGGGTCAAGATCTAAAGCACTAATTTATTATTATTATTATTATTATTATTATTATTATTTGTCAAATCAGGTATATCATGTTTTGATTTTACTCTGTTGTTATGAATCCAAAAATTTCTATTGTTGCTAGCTTAAGAATTTTGAAGCTACTAACTAACCTAACATTATTATAGATTGCAACTTTTATGTTTTATGTTTTTTTTTTCCATACCTAATCAGTGTGACAAAGGATAAGTCACGCATACCTCATATCTTATTGTAAGCTTAAAAAATGGAAGTAGTTCTTTTTTCTTTTTTAAATAAAAAGGCTAGTCTTTTCTGATCAAAAAACTAAAAAGTCAAGTCTTACAAATTTGCAAAGTTTTTTTTTATTTTTTCTAGTAATTCTTTTCATTCCTAAATTAAATTGTCGAACAACAAAGTCTCAATCTTAAGTTAGTTGGGGTCGACTACATAGATCAAAATCTTTTACTCTGCTTGATTTAATGTAGTTGGAGGCATGCGACCCTTCAAGTCCTTAATGAATAGATCACAAATTATCTTAGATCTACTTCTATAGCGTCTAATTTTCTTCAATTTCTATTACATCGAGTTTTCTAAAGTGGACATTTGCATCTTGTCTTTGAACATGTCCAAACCATCACAACTGCCATTTCTTAATTTTTGTTTTGATTGGTGCTACTTAAACTTTTCCTTGAATCTTTATATTTTTTATTTTATCTTTACAAGCTTTACTCCACATCTGCCTAAGCATTTCACTTTTTTACCACATATCCACCTAAGAATCGTCATTTTCGCCAATCGCTACACTCACTTTATGTAAGTGTTGTTTCTTTACACCAACCTTATGTGTATCCCAATGGTTTGGTATGTAGTTACTTGGGTGAGTGGTTGGGGATTCAAGTCTCTATAGGGACAAATTAAAGGTGATAAGTTGGTTTCTTATTAAAAAATGTGTTGTTTCTTTACTGAATTTCACGTATACATAACTATTAAAATTCTCTCGGTCGCGCCGCGCACCCGTTGATCTCCGCTGGCACAGATATTGTCCTCGACTTAACTACATTCAATTCATAGGTGTGGTGTTTTAACTTAAAAGACCTTGATAATAGTTAAGGGGAGATCATCACTTATATACTTCTTCATGAAGTTCATTTGATCGATGTAGGACTATTATTTTGGTCCACACATCTCAACACTCCACCTTTGACTGAAATACTTCCAAGGGGTTTTTTCTCGACAGGTCCCAATCGAATTATTGGCTCTAATACCATGTTAAAATTCTCTTAGCCGCGCCGCATACGAATTCGTGAGCCCGTTGATCTCTACCAGCACCGATATTGTCCTCAACTTAACCACCTTCAATTCATAAGTGTGGGATTTTAACTCAAAATCCCTTGGTACTAGTTAAGGGGAGGTCATAACTTATATAGTTCTTCATGAAGTTTTATTTAATCGATGTGAGACTATTATTTCGGTCCACACATCTCAACGAGAACACTATGTGTGCTACATAGACGATCTCAAGTCCTAATAAAGGAGGACTCTCACGCCTATTTTTCATATCGAAAAATAGGTAAGGGAGGTCCTAAACCCATTTTTTGGGCATTTTTCATACCGAAAAATGGGGAAGAAGACCCCAAGCTCATTTTCCATTCTTGAAAAATGGAGGAAGGTTGCAATAGGTTGACAACCAGCGTAAAAATTGACACTCTTCATGAAATGGATCAAACACATATAAACATCGAGGCGTTCCCACTTAGCGACACGTTGCATCGAAGACTTAGTGTGGTGAAAAATGAGCAAGGGTGTGTTGAATGGTCTGGAAAGCTCACCATTAATTGCATTAAATCGAGCACCATGGAAAAGTTCGATCCATGTACCCGACTCCAATTAATGTGGGACTGAGGCTATGTTGTACTGCTTAACTATTACTTCCACAAAGCATATGTGGCCTATTTGAAGTTGTGTATAATTTTCATTTGCCTAAGGGATATTGCTGTCACATATTACAACTGTTGCACCCCTCTTCCTTGCTCCTCTACTTCTTTCATATGATCTAAATTCTATATAATGCCATCCTCAATCTGAATCTGACCATCTTTTTTATGATTGATTTTAAATATCTAAAATTCGTGTTAGGAAAATTACTACAACATCTTGATCTCTACTATTTGTGACCTCACAATGCATGAGTGATTCTAAGTCCCACTCAATTGTTACATCTTATTAGGTTTAAAATTTAATATATTTTTTGAGTAAAAACTTGAATATTTATTAATTAAAATCTATTATTCATAATTCTTAATGTAAGTTCTGGCATTGTTCCAGTACAAATGTCATTTAGTTTATGATAGCTTATGCAGCTCCATTGAGACAAGTATTTCAAAGCTATTAAATTCACTGCATAAATCAAACACAAAACCTAGAGTGGAAGCAGTAGTATTTATTTAACTTTTCACTGTCTCGGTGAGATGGTTTTCGTACATTGTTGCAACTGTTCTGGTTAGTTCAATTACTTTATTACTTTATTCTTCAATTTTCACAGCTATCCTTTCATTTTCTACTATCCTTTTATAACTGATTTTTCCATCAACAAAACAGGGCGTCCATGATATCTTTCAAGGGTCGCCGGATCGACCATGGGGTTCAGACGAACCTAGGCTAAACAAGATTGTATTCATAGGGAAAAACTTAGACGCTGAAACCCTAGAAAAGGGTTTTAAAGCTTGTTTGCTGTGACTGCATTGCCTTGCTCAGGCAGAAACATGAACGGTGGAGATGACATAAAAAAGAATGTGAAAAAATAGTCCATATACTGCACATTGTTAAAAATCTTTCCTTTTCGAATCCCTCCTGTCAATGTAAGCTTCCATAGTGTTGATCGAGTTTGCATACAGCACTTGCTTCAAGCCATTGAAATCTGTATTATTTATATTTCTGTTTCATTGAAGATTCACTGAGACCTATTCATGGTTACAGAAAATTATAGTGTTGGTGGTTCTGATATATGTCTTAGTTCACTATACCTGTAATGGCTGTTTGCTTGATTTATTTACATGTCCTAGGTTGCTTATTAACAGCTGAATGGAGATTTTATAATTTATTCAAAAACTCCCTATATTATAAGAAGTTGCATTGCCGGCACCGCACAATATATTTATGGTTGAACAACCAAGGTTTAAATAAAAATAATTATTACATAAGACCAAGATCATAGGAGGTGGTAAGGGGGATGTCACAGTTTCACCGAGAAATTGTTCCTACGAATGATAGGTGACTTCTTCCCCATCTCTCTGAACCCACTCACGAAACAAGAGCCCCATGCACTGTTCACACTAACATTCACCTAGTCAAAATTGTCGACCTTTAATGCTCTCAGTGCTGCTCGGAGAGAATCGATGGCATGCCCGGCCATACGTCTCCAAGCAGGTTCTAAAGCACTCCTTGCAATAGTTCTTAAATTTCATGAATTTATGCATGGCAGCGAGGGTGTCTTCACTGTAGGCTATATACCGAGATTCAAAGCTTCTTTGGTGAGTTCGATCTGTAATATCAGATCGATTCATGCAATGCGACTTATGGTCTTCTCCATGTGTGGTTGAATGAATCATGTGCATGTGCCTGCCCTTATTTACTGGTCTTGCTGCGGTAGTAGAAAATTGAAGCAATGCCATACGAATGATCAACGAGAAAAGTGTTTGCAAGTTGTAGGACTCGCTTGCCCGCTTCTCTGCCTTCGTTAATTGTGAATGATCATTGAACATCTATTAGTGACGTGTATGTGTGCATCAGTGTAATGCAATTCATAGTCATTCTCAAACTAGGCGTTTGAGAGAATCAACAATTGTCTCTATAATTGAAGCAATGGCATACATATGATCAGCGAGAAAAATGTTTGCAAGTTGTAGGACTCTTGTGACACAAATAGAGACGGTTATTATTTGAGTAGGAAATTGAATTGTGCAACATATGTTTCGTACAACCATATATGTATATATACGGTGTGTGCGGTAATGAAAAACAGTTTTGTCCGTAGTAAAGTTGCCGGTACATGACGGATATAGTGTTGAGGTGTGTGACATCCAAGAATTTCGTTAACTTGCTTAGGATGATAATTAAGTATTTTCAGATTTAATTTGGAATTTAAGTATTCGAGTTGAGACCCATGGATTACGGACCTAAGATCATAAGTTTTAAATATTATTTTTATGTGTCACGTGCCTATTTGATGTAGAGGGGCGCTATGGGCACCCCACTAATTAGTAAAGGCACCCTCTTGTTGAGGTCACAAAAGCATTTACCAAGGGCACCGAAAATATGAAGCCGAAATCCCCAAAATACCCCTCATTCAAAATAGAGGCACCCCAGCACCCCACCCCCCGTGCTCTTGTTGAAACGAAGGACGTTCTTCGAACCGTTAATTTTTGCTCGATCCATTGCAAGCAACCTTCGAACCCCGGATTTGTCTTCGTTTCATTCCTCTGTCGTAGGCGCTTGTTGCAGTGTTGTTCGAGTTTGGAGGCTTACCGATTTGTTGAATTTCGTCTCCACATTAGGGCTCGGTTTTAGGTTTTCAATCTCGCACACAAGGCGTTAATTCGATCGATTGAAGGTACGTTGATAGTCTAATTAAGTTGCATTTGGTACAGTATTTGTTATTTTTGTGTAGTTTGTATTCAATGGATTGTTATTTGCAAACTCGCGGTTCTCGGCCACATAGGCCAGAAATAATTTATACAGTCTCGACGTACCACGAGTTTAAGCTCGGCCATTGTTAGCCGAGATTATTCTTATGTGTTATTGTTTTAGGTAGCATAACGCTGCAATTGCTCTCGGTAACCACATCACGAGAGTAATTTAGAGTGTATAGGTGATTTCATTTCGGTGATGTACAATCGAGAATGAAATTGTTTTCTCGGTTGTCCATTACCGAGACTAATTGTGTTATCTCGGTCACGCGTCACTGAAATTCTAATTGTTTTCTTAAACCTGCTTGACCGAGACTATAGAAATGGAAGATTTTGTTCTTATTTTTTTGAATTGTGCTTTTGTTTCTGCTTCAGACGCTTACATGTTGTAGTCTTCTCAGGTATGGCTCGTTCGAAAACCCCGGTGACTAGGGAGGAGGTTGGTGTTGAGGTGTCGAGGGGTAACCGTGGGCGAGACGACCGAAGACCCCCGACTGCATCTTATCAGAAAAAGAAATAGAAGGTAGATGCGAAGGGAAAGGGAAATATTGCTGGAAATCGTGCAAAGAATTTTCAATTGCACGATGGGGGTTCCAACATTGACACTCGTCAACAAAAAAATCTTGTAGTTGCCCGAGGCGAAGATGAGGCTCATGCATCAGAGTCTAGTAGTAGTGACTCATCAGCACCGACATACACCATAAGTACCGATCGTAATGTGGGTGGGAGTACTAGTGCTGGAGGTGGCCATAATGAAGGAGAGTCACAAGGGCATTTGGAAATATGTGCTCCTTTTCCCGGTGGTCCTTTAGATGGATCATTGCTGAAGAGCTTTAAAGATCATGTTGCATTAGCGATTTGGAGCAATGAGGTATATAAAGTTTCATTGAATGGAGTACTTAAAAACTTAGGGTTTTCATATAGCCGATGAAATGTTTTTTATTGTTGCAGGATCGTCCGATACTCAAGTGTATCAATCACTGTGCTCAAATTCAAGAATGGGACTTACAGTCGTGCCACCCTGACACCGAGGGCCTTCAGAGGATTATTCAGCTGTCTGGGTTGAATACGCTGATAGACTGCTCATACTGCAAGGCTAACAAGGAGGTTATATATGCCTTTGTGGAGCGGTGGCAGCCGGAGACGAACACATTTCACTTACCATTCGGTGAAATGTTTGTCTCCTTGGAGGATGTGAGCATTCTCCTGAAGATTCCTGTGACGGGTAAAGTGGTTGCAATTGAGAACTTTGCGAGGTACACCGAGGAATCTCGCTCGGATGCGATTAAGCTTGTGTCCAAACTACTTGGGGTTAGCATTGAAGATGTTGAGGATGAAGTGAACATCAGCAAGGGGCTCACAGTGCGAAAATGTTGGTTGAAGAGTCGATGGTGCCCCAAAGCTGGTTTGAGGAACACAACTTATCCCCCTGTAGAATGCACAGCCTCGATGTACTTATTGTACCTACTTTCTTGCACCCTTTTCGTGGATAAGAGTGGATCTCGGGTATCTATTGCATTGTTGAAGCTTCTAGAAGATTTGGACGACGTGGGAAATTATGCATGGGGTGCAGTTGCATTAGCCTACTTGTACCGACACTTGGGGTCTGCCACCAGAGTACAAGTATCTCAGATTGCTGGCTACCTCACATTACTTGAGGTTTATTATTAAACCAACTTACATTTTTTTCTGAATAATTAGTATTACTTTTTGCATTTTCCCACTAACTAACGTTGTATGTGTTTGCAGGGATGGGTGTATGACCATTTCAAACTTGGGCTCGCCACACCCAATGCAAAATACATGGACTACATGCAACCTCGTGTCTGTAGATGGATTCAAAAGCACAAGACCGTGATGAATATTGACAAGGTTGGGTCCATTAGGAGAACGTTGGACAGGTTGCGGCCAAGTGAGGTGAGTTACTTAGCCAATCTTGTTGGTAAATGTTAAATTTAATTTATGGTTACTAATTATGGTTGTCTATATTTGATTAGGTCACTTGGGCCTTATGTTAATTGCATGGATAATGGAGTTGTGCATGCGATGGCTTTCTATAGTGGCACATTAAAGTACATGGATGTGGTGGAGCCCTACCATCCGGAGAGGATTCTGAGACAGTTTGGCCACGTGCAATCTATACCAGATCCTCCGTACCGCCCATTGGAAGCACATCGAGGCCCATCCGCACTGAAATACTCTGTCAAGTGTGGGTTCCAACAAGACAATTGGGAACGTTGGCATAACCATTTGTTGGCCTCCGAAGTTCGCGGTGACAAGGCAGAGTTCGAGTTTTTGGCTACACCGGACTATCTACCTTGGTTCCTTAAAATGTCTCACCTAGTGAGCTTTGAAGATGAAGACATGGTTGCCACAACCATCGCTGACAATGACTTATTTGAGGTATTGAATGTGTTATAAGTATTATGTAGAAGTTTTTTCCATTTCTTGAAAACCCGTAATTTTTTACATTAACATATTTATTTTTGTTTTCATCAGCGTAATAGGTATGCGTTGGACGCAACATTACGATGGATGGACTCCCTGCCGGAGTTGTGTACGTTAGAGTCTGCGAGGAAAATGGCAAGTGACGTCGTCAATCTCTTTTCGGGGAGGAGTTTCGGTCCTACCACCACCACTACCACCCCCACCACCGCAACTGACACCATCGCCACCGCCACCGACACATCAGCCCCTACCCAAGCAGGCCCTAGGCAGTCCCAGCACGATAACACTTTTACACATTCTACTCCGGCTAATGCTCCACCGCCAACAGTCGATGCTCGCCCCCCCCAAAGAGAATGCATGGCAAGGAATACATGAGAAAGAATTTGAAGAAGCCAAAGCAATGAGGGAACTTGTATAATGTTGAATTATGGAACTTTTAATGTTTTAGCTTTTGTTGGATTAAGGAACTTGTAGAATGTTGTTTGAATGTTGGACTTGTTAGAATGTTGAATAACGGATTATGGAACTTGTTGTGTTTTTCATTAAATATTTGACTGTTGTCTATGTTTTGGTGCTATTGTTAGTATTGAGATTTGTTTTCAATAATTCTTGTTTACATACATGTTCATTTTGTGATCAAGAAAAGAGTCTCGGTTCTTATGAGATGAGACCGTGATGAAACTATCGGTGCAACACAACCGAAACATTCCAAAAACTCTCGGGTATGTACCTCCGAGAGCTTTCTATGAGCCTCGTTGACTTCTAACCGAGAGTTAAGTAGTCAACGAAATTTGGTAATGTCTCAGTTAGATGCGAACGAAAATATCCATCACAGATCGGTTAGTTGGTAACGAAAATAATGCCATAATATCGGTTCCAGCATACCGTGAGGAGACCTAATTGCATGAATTATTATATTATTGGTATGTGGTTACCGAGACCATGGTGAAATTCTCAGCTGTGTCATGCCGTGACCTAGTAGTCTCAGAAAGGTATCGACCATAACCCACCGCAACTACGCTAATAAACTCGAAAGTGTCTCGGTTATGCATGAACGAAACTAAACGTTTAGTTTCGCTTTGGAGGAACCGAGAATGGTCCAGTTGGGTCATGCACGGGTCAACGAGTCGTATCTGTAAACCAACATATTACATAGCGAAACATTTCTCTCGGGAGTGTCATACCGAGAATAATGGAAAATTTTTGGTTATTGAATGCCAAAACGTATGTATGAGTCACGGACACGCTTTGCCGAGAGTTAATTTTTGCACAATTAGAAACCATAACATATCAATATTACCTAACCTTCTTGTTTACAGTTACAAACTTTTATAACAATTACCTTTGATACATATTTATTGAACACAAAGATTCTAGACACATTAAAGTCTACACATCAAAACTTTAAACGTTAAACACGATTATTTATAACTAAGGCGAAGCTAAATATGCTACGGAAAGCGTGCCTTCTTCAGAAGTTACAACTGTCACGATTTCGCGAATTACGAATCCATCACGCCAACCTTTAGCGCACTCCTCAACATACCTTTCCCACGATGGATATAATGATGGCAGCGGTGCATTCACAATCAACTTCACCTGTCAAACTCAAAGTAGAACAAAAATCTATTATCATATGATCAAAAGATGAAAAAACACGATTCACAAAATTTGTACAAACTTACCCTAACCCAATGGATATTCCTATCATTAATCATGACAATGATAATTCGACGATGGAACGATGACGGTGGGACATTACGTAGAGGAAGAAATGTCGAGCAACTACCATGCAAGAGGTTTACTAGAATGACATTAAAGGCCGTTGATATTAACAACCCCATGTCCGGAAGTGTCAACCATTCGTCAAAAAAGGCACTAACATGATTATCCGGACAATGCACATCAGTCTTGACCTTCTCATAACTCGTTCCAAGCGCTTCCCGCCAAAGATTTTCATACCCGATTATCTCATCAAACATCCTTCTACGTACTATCTTCCAACCATCGACATCAAGAAGTCCAAGCCCAGAGGCAACACACCGATATCCACAATTACCATTGTCTATCACATCAATAGTGCTCTCAACATATGGCAACAAATTCAGTTCTATTCAATGAGAATAACCAATCTTAGATACACTTTAGGTCTGCCGACATGTACGACGTATTTTATGCCCGACTTTATTTTTCTTCTTTCCCGAACTAGAAGCCTCTTCTGTCGATAGTACATACTCAAATCGGCTAGGCAATCTTGTCGTCGAAGTATCGACTTCATCGTGTTTCCTCTTTGATCCTATCTTCTTTCCTCTATTCAACAAACTTCCAGTTGAAGACCCCGATGTCCTTCCCTTTGTCTTTATTTTTGTAAGTGGCACAACTCCCGGTGTAGATGAAGGTCGACTAGTCTCCCTAAGCTGCTGAATAATCCTGACGCGATCATCCTCATCAGTGAAAGCATGAAACATTTGCAATATTCTTTCTATCTAAACGTTCACACCCAGATCGATCCACAGGATTCTCTGGTATCATACTCAACTTTCGCCAATACACATGAATGTCCTCGGGAGGGATGGGTGAACCAGCAAATTTATGAAAGTTTAGCTCGTGTGCACAAGGAAGACCATGCGTAGTACGTATCTCACAACCACAATGAGTAGATTCATGTCCAATATCCTCTCCACGTCCCAATTCATCTCTAATTAACTTAAGCGCCCTTTGAGAGACGTAACCAAGAAATCGACGATAAGACCCATCAAAATATTCATGTTGCACCATATTCATACTGAGCTTAAATGATGCCATGATGTTGTTATGTTGGATCTTAAGAAGACCATCAACCACTCTCCACAAAGTCTCAAGATTTGCCTGTCTGTTGCCAAGATGTAGCTTCAGAGTGGAATGTGCAGACTCAACCCTCTGTGTCGTTGTTTCCCCAAAGTGCATACTTCGATCTGTCCATGTCGGTACAAACTTCTCCTTGTAGATCTTCACCCATGTGTTATCCAAGTAATCAGTAAGACCCTTCACATGACCGAACTCACAACGCAATTCATTCATCCTAAGTTCTAATAAGGCCTCCGACTTAGCATACAACACACTCGTCCACCTATCCATGAAACGAGCGAAGCCTTCGTTATCCCCAAACACCTTTTTAGTCTTGGCCAATACTACTTTGTTGATGTGCCAAGAGCAAAGAAAGTGAGACGATGATGGAAATACTTCTTCGATGGCACTAATAAGGCCTAACTCCCGATCCGTAACAAACACGTCAGGTTTAAGCCGCCCATCCAATATTGATCTCAAGATCTCAAGTGCCCGAACATAATTTGCATGAGTCTCTGATGATATGAAAGAAAAACCAACTGAGAACGTCAAATGCATTGAAGTGATGCCAACAATATCCAATAACGGCATTCGATACCCATTTGTTTTGTAATTGCAATCCATAAAAAAAAATCGATGAGAAACACCGTAGCAACTTGATTGAATTAGGATGTGACCAAAATAAATCAGTGACAATATTCATATCGGGGTGCTTCCTATGCCACGACATCCACTTATTCTTCACCAATATGTGCAATAGTTGTTGCATTTGAGTTCTCCCACCCGCATCCTCAATTCTGAATTTTTGTCGCGCATTATATATTGCCCGCGTTGCCGATACGTTTTTAACATCTCTTTGCTTCAACGTATTGAGGATATCTCTTGGCTTCACATTACCCTTAGTCATCTGCACCACAACCACCTGCTCACCCTTATCCAATCTTCCAACAAATGAGTGGTCGTCCAAGTTTTTGGTGGGGTCGTGATTGTGCCTCCTACAGATGATAGTGACATGCCACAAAGAATCAACATTCTCCTTGATGTTAATAAGAAAAGGGCATCCACATTTCTTTATACCAGTTTGAGTCCTCCCTGTTTCCTCTTCTTCTTCAATTCTTGGTGTCAAAGCAAGTTTTGCCAATTTACCTTTCCCTACTCTTTATGACATTTCCCTATATGTATCGGACTTCTCACATGCAAGTTTGACCCATCCCCTGCGCTTAATCCCTCCGGTATCAGAGTGCTTCATTACTAAAACAAACTTGTTCTTACGACCAATCATTTGAAGCCATGAAATAGCCGATTCTCTAGATGAGAATGGCCTACAAGGAGTAAACATATCCTTGTAGTCTGGAAATAAAGTTGAAATTGGCATTACCTGCAATACATACATTGTAACATTACAACTTAACCAAAATGCACAACAAATTCACCAAAAAACCCAAAAAACTAATTTTTCGGTAGTACAGGTCCACGACTATAAACAAATTTTTGTTCAATGGCAACCGAGACTTACGAAATAGTCTCGGTCATTTTATATCGAGACTATACAATTTGTTTCGGTCACAGCATGACCGTGAACTACGCATAAGTCTCGGTGGCTTTTGACAGAGACTTATGTATAAGTCTCGGTACTGCGAGGCCGAAACAATCGCGCCCGTGCAACTTCGACTGAAAATATGAAAAACCATAAAAAACGCAATTAATTTCAACAAATACCTCTTCTTATACCTCCTCTTACCATTGCAATACATTCGTCCATTTTATAGTGGAAACAAGTTCGGAATGGTCGAATTTACCAAACCCTACATTGGTTTATCCAAACCCTACATTGATAAACCAAATAATCAATTTCACTGTTTTGAACAAAAAAATAGTTCATTCAAATCTTCATATGGTTGTAAAACAGTGTTACTTCACTATCGGATGATGTGAACACGGAAGAATCAATACACGCCCGACAAACAAATACGTGGCTTTAGTTTAGAGATGAGAGACCAATGTAGTGGGGTACCTCAATTTTTTTTTGAAAATGGGTTGTGAGATTGGAGAGAGTTTATATGAAGAGGCAATAGAGTCATTTACATCAAAGTGTAATTTAGATGGGAGAATGACAAAAAAATGGGACATTAATTGGTGGGGTGCCCATAGCGTCCCTCTTGATGTATTATACATATTTTCGACGCGAATTAGGGTCAAATGGAGTATATACGCGGTGTCTGTGAGTTCCGGAGCGCATTGGAGAATCTTCTCCAATTTTTGTGAAATTGGAGTATTTTTCGGAATTTAATTTGGACCTAAAAAATAAGAGATAACCATGAAATTATATAAAATAATTAATAAATTAGTGGGCGCCTAATGACACACGGGGTTGAGGGTGACGCGTGTGGGATAAACCATAGTGTGCATGCCCTAGTATCGTCGTTGGCGCGCGTGATGAATTTATAGCCGCGAAATACATAGGTGTATATGTATTTATATATATATATACACAATATAGTTTATATATAATTGAATCCAATAGTTTAATTCAAATAAAAATATACATTGGATTTGTCTCGAGATAGACGCAGCGTGATGATCGAGGAAATGAATGGTTTGGATGGTTGGTGTTGGAGAGGTGTATTCACGCATCGAGATGCATACCATTCCATGTCAAAGGACATCAAATGTATGGTTAGTTATAAGCCATAAGATTCACCTCAATATACGCGATACGTATCTCGATGAGATCAATAAAATTGATCTTATCTAATCTGATTAATTGGTGATTATCTTGTTAATAGCCACAAGATCGATCTAGAGATATGCAACACATATATCAAGGAAGATCAAATTATATTATTAAAATGGAACCATTAAATTTATCTCGAGATTGGTGTGAGGCGAATCTCGAGAAAATCTTTTTGTATATATCCAAATATAAATCGCCTCCTCAATTCTATGTTTCAAGAGAGAGAGAGAGAGAGAGAGAGAGAGAGAGAGAGAGAGAGAGAGAGACCAAGGTGATTGTGTTGTTGTTGTTGTCGATGATGTTGAGTTGTGGATTTTTGTTGATCGTTGGCGTTGTTGTATGTTGTTACTGTTAGGTCTTTAATGGCGGTTGGGGATAGCAAAATACTCACTCACACTGGAAATAAATAACATAATAATATAATTAAATACATAATTAAATAAACAAACATCTTTTAAATAAACCAAAGCTCCAATGTAATTTCACACATGAATTCAATAAAACTAAATTTTTATGTACAAAAGACTGAAAAGAAGAGAGGAATTTTGAAGCCCCAAGGTCCTATTTATATTTCCTTAAGTATACATATCATAGATAAATACAAATTCCTTGTTCTTATCTAAAAAAAATCGTTATCGACCTCAATGATTTGTTACCAATTCCAGTTTGTACACAAATTGATGAGTTAATCACCGAATTTGGCTCATTGTGCTCCACCAATTCAGTTGGCGATTTCTAGTATACTTTTCTATTTGATGTGGATTCGTTGTCCAATCTCTACTGTAACGACCCAATACCTTAAGCATGTGATTAATGTTTTCCAAATCCTAATTAACCCGAGTTAGGCTATTGATTAAGTCCGACGTACCTCTATTAATCTGTGCGTGAGTTTGTGTGATGGTTTGTGTTTGTTTGGAATGCTTAATGAGTTTATAGGTTGTAGTATAAAAGAGAATTTATATACAAGCCTATAATTGGAAAATACGTAAATAAACAATAAAAAGTTGGTACACCAAGTACGGCGAATGGGTCGTGAAATGAATATGCGTACCCGAGAATACTCGTAGGCATGTTTGGTGAATTTATTGGTTAGAAAATACATGAGGTATATATATTTATATATATGATATATATATTCTTAAACTACAAGTTTAGTTTGAATTATATGGATAATCGAATTGCCTTGAGATGAGCGTAAGTGTACATGTTGTCAACATGTGTGTCACTTTAAGGGTGTCATGTTAGCACATCAATCTTTCGATCAGCCTCGAGATAGCGCAATGCGTATCTCGAGAAAATCATATATTTAAACTAAAACCTTCATGTTTATCTTCACTGATTGATTAAAAAAGAAAATGAGAGAGTGCAACTGAAGGTTTGATGTTTTGATCTTAAGGAATCAATTAGAGGAGTGAATTCAACGTGAATTGAGGGGCGTAAACAATTGGAAATCAAAGATCATCACTGATGGTGAGCTTGATTTTGATATTTTTATGGTTCAATTCGATATTGGGTGATGATATATATGTAAATTATTTTGTTTGATTATTGGAAATGAATTGTTATCTCATTAGAGGTCCTCCCAAGTGGATTTGAGGAATATTAATTATGGTTTTGATGATTGTGGATGGAACAGTGGCTGCTGCCCTATTTACTTTCTAGACAATACAGGGAGGAGCGTGCTCCACCTAGCAGAGGAGCGCGCTCCCTTCATTAATTAGGATGAACTGAGTTGGTGGAATGCGCCCACCAATTGAAGAAGCGCGCTCCCATCCCAAAAAACAACAACTCTGTTGTAAATTATTAGAATTCATTAAGGTTTTAGGGACTGATTTAAGGGTTCTAAACATAGGGTATTAGACCTATATTGATCACAAATGGTTTGTGATAGGTGTTGGATCACCGGGAAAGTGTGAATGACCCATAAAGTTAGGGAATTTTTTAACGAAAACCTAAACCAAGGTAAGTATAGATTCGCTTATTTATCAATGTTGTCTAGCTATCTTAGTATATGTAGTTCTTATAGTTTATGGACTAAATGGGGGGACTATGTACACTGTGATGTTTTAAATAAATGGAAAATGATGTTTATGTGACTCACGAGAGTAACTCCTGGAACTGAGAATAGGTTATATAGGAGATGGATTACCTTCTCGGCCTATATGTAACTCCTACTTAGTTAGATAGGTTGCATGGATTACATACTAACTAAAAGGTTTTATATAGAACCATTGGACATTAATGGATTGACTAGATAAGCACATTGATCAATGTGTTGGTCTAGCAATAACATTAATGGTGTTGGTAGGTAATCGACCCTAGTTTTATAAATAAAATAGGAATTACAGTGTGATAGTTATTGATAGTTGGACATGTATGTAATGGCTCAAAATTTACTAATAGTAAATCAATCCCTAATCAGGGTTACTAACCCATGATGTGGCCCCAAAGCGGGTACTCGGTCCGAATATTCAATGTGAGGACTGAGTAATATAGTATTTCTTGAGTAATGGATGCCTAGTGTGATGTATATTTGTAGATACTAAATCATTCCTACTGATATATATAAATGTCGAGATGTGAGTGGGGACGTGCCTCTGGATGCGTGCCATTTTGGGATTGGGGTAGAGAGTGATGTGGTAGGTAAGTTAATTCAAGTTAGTGTAACTTAAATAGTGAAATCAATGTGGCTATTGTTTGATTTACATTAAATGTAGTCTAAATTATCAAGTTAAAACATTAGTCATTGATGTTTCTTGATATACTAATTGACACATCAAGAGACCAATTGAGTTTCAATTGGTGTTAGTTAGATGAAGTTTGTTGAGAGTTAGTGGAATTGCGTCACGATATGAGCTATTAGATTAGTCTCAAGATACATGTACACATTAATATTAATGCTAGAAATCAACCTTATCATATGCATAAGATTGAATGAGAGATCACTATGCAAACCATTTCATTTCTAAACTTAGAGAACAATTAAAGCTCTAGAGAGAAAGATCAACAAGCTACGAAGAAATTATGGTGATTTAAGGAGTTGATCAAGTTGGGAGGATCATCAACTAGGTAAGATAATCTACACATAATTTTGATAAAATTAGATGTGTAGTTCGGTTTCGATTTTTGTTTGATTTTAGAAAGTAAATGAAATGATTTTTGAAATTTGTTTACATATTTGGATTCCTTTTAAAAAACCATTAAATTTGCTATAAAGAAGTTTGGAATTCGGAGTTAAATTAACCAAGTTACAATCAATCAAAATGTTAGGTGTATTTTTGAGTTTTATAAAAAAATGTAAGCATATATTGATGGTTTAATAAATATATATGAAGTGTATGCTGAGTTTATTGTTATGGTAGGTGTCTTGGGTCTCTGATAGGTTAGAACAGTGATCCCAAGGTGTTAGAATTGGTCATGTGTAGAGAAAACTCATAATTTAAAGCGCAGTATTCTAGGTATTCCTGCACATAGTGCGCTAGCTAGCGTGCTACCTGCGTATAGCGTGCTAGTAAGGTTAAATAGCATGCTAATGAGGTAATTAGCACGTTAGTCATGCTATCCAGCGTGCTAGGTGCCTCGACAACACAAAATCAACAATTTCATAACTAGAACTTAAACACTTTAAACATGCATAACTCCCTAACTGAGGGTCTAAACACGTTATAAAATATGTTAAATGACACCAAAAACCTAGGGAAAAGACTCAGAGGTTCAGGTTCATGCTTCGAGGTGTAAATAGATCGAATTAGCATAGGAGCTTGACATGGTTTGTAAGTAAACTGATTGAGATATTTATTTACATTTCTTTCCATTATGCTTCTTATTTACAGTAATTTAGACTGATGTGCTATTATGCTCTAGATGCCATGACTTTGTCGTCATATCTCATTTCATGAGTTTGTTATTATGTCATTGGTTGGTGTTTAATTGGTATTCATTGACTCTTAATCGGGTGCTATGTCATTCTTGGTTGTTAAGTGTGTAAATCAAGTAGAAAAACCTGTTATTAGGTGAATGATTTCTAGTGTTGTAAATCACATTCCTTTGTGTTCGTTTGAGTTATTCCATTATGAACTCATTTATTGTGTCTTTTCTTGAGTTGTGAAAGTAGTTTTTGTATCTAGGACTATTACAGAGATAGGCCGCGATACACGGGGTTACTATATTTTAGGGGATGTCGAGAACTCACCACTAGCTTGTGCGACGGGTATGAGACTCAGGGTTGTCGATAAGTATTTGTATATATCTAAGAAGGCTTTGTAATGATGTGAAGACATCTAAAAAATTGATTACACCTACATAGTGGAACATAGTTGATGCGATGTGATTTCATAGTCAATCGGCCTTAGATCATTACTACTTAGCTAAGTGTCAATTTCATATTGTTTAGCTGAAGTATCTTATAACATGATTCTTGTTTAAGCTTTCTTTCCTATTATTATGCTTTCATATACTTATATATTTGGAAATGTAGATAAATGTCTCTCAGTGTCTTTCTACATTACTGTACTCATCGTCCTTTTTATGACCGTAGGTGCAGATACTTCGAGTAGTAGACTAGAGAATGAGAGGATCGATGAGTAGTTTTGAGCCTTTGACGGATAGTTCTTGCTACTTTTGTTGGTGATCATTTTGTGTATCTACTACTTATGTCTTTTGTATAACTTTGGGTTGTATATTGGGTTTAGAGACTTGACTTCTCTATTGTTTTGTGTATTACTTTGGTTGGTTTTATATGATTGTCTGTTTATCTGGTTTTCATAGTAGGTGTTTTATCAATGCTTCCGATAATTTTATTAAGTCTTTTTGATAATTAAGGTAATGACAATGATATCTTAATTAACTCGATGATATAGAAATGAATAGTAACTATTTTGATTATGTGTAACAAGGTGAATAAGATGAAAAAAGTGATTAATACATTGTTAAGTCCTACATGGAATGGTTTATGGCTTAATAATGGGATTAGGTTCGGTGATACCTAGTTTGAGAAGTTGGGACGTCGCATTGCATCCTATTTATTGAATTATATGCATTTCGTAATTCCTTTAGTTAACATTGATGCATATTGTTATTGCATAATGTTTTTGATTATTATATGGAATGTTGATGGCTTTGTGAATCCTTTCTTACTGAGCAAGTTGGAGTGGTCATCCCAAATTTAATATTTCAGGTTCGCAACTTAGCTTCAGCAAATGGAAAATAGAAGATTTATGAGTCTTAATATCTTCTCTATGATGTAATGAGCCTTCCTGTATATAAATACACCGTTTGAGTTATTTTGTTATATATAACAGGGTTGGGAGGTTTTAGGTTTTGATAAACTTTGTATTTACGTATATTGTTTAATTATTGAAAAAATCTTAATTTTCAGTGGCGTATATTTTAAATTGTTTATTAAATATTGATATACAGGTTGAGTTTATCAGGTACAAGAGAGAGGCTGCTGGCTCTAGTTAAGTCTAGCTAGGTTACTGGTGCTTAATTAGGGTTTTCGACCGACATCGCCTTAATCGGGATAAGGGATGCTATCAGAGCCTAAGGTGATCACTTTCGAATTAAGTGGTAACTTTGATATAGTTTAGTATCATATATAAGGCTCTGACCCTCTTTTCACTAGCGAATTATTTTTAAAATAAGTAATAAAATACTCATTTGTATTGGAACCTAAGTTTATTGACTCTGAGAGTTGTCTCGAGTTATGAATAAACTTAAGGTATGATAAACAATTTTCATCGTGTTTTGAAGGGAAAACAAAAATGAAAACATTATTATACGTTATTTGCTGCGCATATTGTTATTTACTGTATAGATATGATTTCATTGTCTTCTCAGAATGCTACTTTAATGATCTTATCTTTACTTTGACTTTAAGATCTAATGGCAGATCAGGGAGAGGGTTCGCAGAGGCCTGGATCTCAGGGTAACAGGGAGTATGAAGATCAACAAAAATCTAAAATGGAGCAGCAAATGAGGGAACTTATGGAGTCTCGGGTGAAACTTATGGCTATGCTTATGACTCGAATGAGAACACTCGAACAACGACCTAAGGCACAATGTGCAACCATTCCGAGGTTAGTAAGGTGAGGAGAAGTGAGATAGTAGCAGCTCTAACCCAACCAATATTAGCTCATATTCGGATCGAAGACAACCGCCATGGTGCTAGTGGATTTTGAGAAGTCGCATTTCTAGAAACCATAAGAAATTTATGAAATATGACATTATGAGATTTAATGGCACAATGGAGGAAGGCATAGCGAGAGACCTAGATACTGGAGATGGAACAACGATTTGTTGTTATGGATGTTGAGAATCGATTTACTCTAAAGTTAAACTGGTCAAATCATTGTCGATTGACTCTACACGGAAGTGGTGGAATTCCCTAGAGAGAAAGGGGAAGACTGTTACCACTTGGCCATAGTTTATAATCGTGTTTTATATGGTAGTATTTCCCAAAATCGGTCTGTAATAAGAGGAAGACTGAGTTTATTCAGATGAAATAGAGAGCTATGTTTATACGGGAATATGAACGGAGGTTCACAGAGTTGAGTGAATTCATTCTAGGGATGGTGGAGTTAGAGGAGAAAAGAATAGATTTATTTCTTGGTGGTCCGAACTACTAGATTCGAGTTGTGGTTTCCTTTATCCTCACAAAAGTTATGCTTTTATATTCGAGATTGCAATGGAAGTGGAAACATCCATTTTAGCCGGACCTTCAAGAGTAGTACTTGTAGCATCCCCTGTCCCGATTGGGGCGATGCTTAACTGAAACCCTAATTAAGCTCCGATAACCCACTAGACATAACTACAATCAACGACATTTTGTTAGTATCGAATAAACTCTACCCGTGTATCGACGTCAAATAAACAATACAAAACATACACAATGAAAGTTAAAAACTTTTTGATATTTAAACAATATACATAAATACAGAGTTTATCAAAACCCAAAACCTCGTTTATAAATCTCCCAATCCTGTTTATATACAACAAAATATATCAATCAGTGTATATATATGTACAAGAAGACTCATTACATTGTAGAGAAGATATAAAGACTCTTAAATCTTCTCTATTCCCTTCGCTGAAGCGATAGGTAGCGAACATGAAATATTAGATTTAGGGTGAGCGCTCCAACTTGCTCAGCAAGTAAGGATTCACAAAGCCATCAAAATCCCATATAATAATCAAGAACATTATGCAATAACAATATGCACCAATGTTAACTAACATGAATATGGAAAACATATAATTCAAAAAATAATGGATGCAAATCAAACATCAATGAATATTACACTATGATTCCCATTTTATTTATAAAACTAGGGTTGATTACCTACCGATGCCATTAATGCGATTGCTAGACAAACATATTGGCCGATGTGTTGTCTAGCCAATCCATTAATTTGCAATGGTTCTATCTGAAACCCCTATAGTGAGTATGTAATCCATGCAACCTATCGAATTGAGTAAGAGTTATATATAGGCTAGGAAGGTAACCCATTCCTTATAAAACTATTCTCAAAACTAGAAGTTACACTCGTGGGTTACATTACACACCGTTTTCCATTTACTAAAAACCTTCATAGTGTACATAGTCACCCATTCAGTTCATAAACTATATGAACTATATATACTGAGATAGCCAGACAACAATGATAAATAAGTGAATCTGTACTTACATCGGCTTACGTTTCCATTCTGAATTCCCTAACTTTTCTGGGTCACTCATGCTTTCTCGAAAATCCAACTCTTATCACAAATCTTTTGTGATCTATATAGGTTTAATACCCTATATTTAGAACCCCTAGTTCACTTCCTAAGTCCTTAAGAAATTCTAATCAAAATATAGAAGTACTGCTATTTTCTAGTGTAGGAGCGCTATCCCTCAGTGGGTGGAGTGTGCTCCAGCAGTTGAGTTCATCCTCACTGATGAAGGGAGCGCGCTCCTTTGATAGGTGGAGCGCGCTCCTTTGATAGCCGATGGCACTCCACTCTATACTATTTTGAGAGTACACAAGGTAGCAACCACTGTTCCATCCACAAATCCACAAAACAATGACCAATATAGCATCCTCGACCTAATTAAGGAAATACCCAACCATAAGCCCTAATTAAGCCCATCTTACCCATACCAGTCTTAACTAGAGCAGTGACCTTACAATCTACATCTCGATAGGCACTACTTTCGTATATCTATTATCGAAATAAAACAAATCATATACGCAACAAAAATTTAAAACCTTTTTTGATAACCAAAATAAGATATACATATTAAAAACAAATCAGAATAAACTTCAATTATATAATCACCCATCCCATGTGATATTACAAAACTGTAATTCAATACAAATATATAAGACTAGAGAAAGTCATTACATCAAAGAAAAGTTCAAGACTCTTATAACTTATCCATCCCGTAGTCGTAGTGCTCGTCGGATCTACCTGTAATGTTAATTAGGGTGAGCGCTCCGATTTGTTTAGTAAGTAAGGATTCACGCTAATCATCAACATTCCATGTAATATTCAAGGATATCATGCAGTAACAACATGCACTAATAATATCTAACAAGAATATGGAAATCATATAAACTCAATACATAAACGGATGCAAAGCAAATGTCTTTGGACTATTACACTGTGACCCCCATTTAATTTATAAAACTAGGGCCGATTACCCACCGGTGTTATTAATACGAGTGCTAAACCAACACACCGCGCATATGTGATGTTTAGCTAATCGATCAATGCTCAATGGTTCAATCTTAAACCCTTTAGTGAATATGTAACCTTCGCAACCTATTAACTGAGTAGGAGTTACGTATAGACTGGGATATCAGCCATAAGTCCTATACAACCTGGTCTCAGACCTGAGGAGTTACTCCTATGGATCACATTAAACACTGTTTTCTATTCATTAGAAAAACCATCACAGTGTACATAATCCCCCATTTCAATTCAACAACTACATGAGCTATAGATACTAAATAGCTAGACAATATTGATAAATAAGCGAATTCGTACTTACCTCGGGTTTAAGTCTCTTTTTCCCAAATTCCTTAAGTTTCCAGTCATCTCACGTTTCCTCGATATTCCTCAATCTATCACCAATCATTTGTTGTCAATTTAGGTCTAGTATACTCTAATTAGAACCGTTAGACCTAAAGCTCTAAAAAAACAACCCAAATCCAACCAGTTTTGTACTGATCTGTGCGCTATGTCCCAGAGCTAGCGCGCTATTTGCACTACTAAACTTCGTACACACTTTTGAGGTCTGATAATGTGCTACCTGCCATGGATAGCGTGCTATCCGTATGTCAGTCATCTTCCCCAGTACGTGTAGCGCGCTATGGCCAATGCCTAGCACATTTTGCGCACCAGACCTACAACACCAGCACACTTCAACTGATTTAAACTTGACCCAAACCACATCCAAATTCAACAATTACACTCCCAAACAATCCAGTAGGACCTTTAATGAGGTTAAAAACCAATTCAAATCAATAACAACCTCAATTTGCAGAGATTTGATCATAACGAGATAATCGAATATCAACAAACTCAAAAATCAAACTTACCAAAGTAATGATCACTAGCTTCTAACCTGTTTAGGCTCCTCAACTTGATTGAGTTCGGATCCTGGAACGACCTCCTTTGATTCGGAATCAAACCAACCTCCCGAAGTCCCTCGAATTGGATAAGAATAAATTTTTGTTTTTATATATGGATTTTGAGATATGCGTCACGCTATCTCAAGACTTATCGCGTGGTTGATGCGTTAAAATGACACAACTTAAAGTGACATAAAATTCGACACGTCAAACACTTACGCTTTGTTCGATTCGATCCGATAATCCATGTATTTCTAATATTCTTTTATTTTCCAATATATATATTTATATATATTTTAAAACGTATAAATATATATCACATATTATTCACCAATAAACTCACCTAGGACATGCCTATAAGTGTCCTTGAGCGTGCACACTCTTGCCACGACTCCCTCATCATACTTGGAGTCCTGGTAAACCTTAGTTTATTGGATATTTTTCGTTTTATAGGCTTATGTATAATCTCCTTATTATACAACAACTTATATATGAATTGAATTAACAATCCAAACAAACACTATACATCATGCAAACGCACACACACGCTAATCAAGGTACATCTTGAACTTAACCCCGAGCCTAACTCGGGTAAATTAGGATTTGAATTAGTACTAATCACCACTTAAGGTAACGGGTCGTTACAACCAACACTCCCAAACATAAGGGATTACCTTTAGTGAGGTAACAAACCATTTCCAACTATTAAACAACACAATTCACAGAGATATCATCACTACCATCGAATTGAACTTCAATAAATATAAAAACTAAACTTACCAAAGTAATGATCTCTGAGTTTCTAGTTTATTAAGCTCCTCAATTCACACCAAATCAACTCCTTGAATGATCTTTTATGATCAGAAATCAAACCTTGAATTCTCTATCTTTCACTCGATCAAATTATGAAGATAAGTATAAAGGGTCTTAGTTTAAATATATAAATTTTTCTCGAGATACACATTGAGCTATCTCGAGAGTGATCGAATGATTAATGTGCTAACATAACACTCCTTAAAGTGACACACATGTTGACGCCATCAACACTCACGCTCATCTTGAGGCGATCCGACGATCCATATAATTCAAACTAATATCATAATTCCAATATATATATTTATATATCAAATAAATATAAATATATATTTCATGTATTTTCTAGCCAATAAATTCACCGGACATGCCTACGAGTATTCTCGAATGTCCTTATTCATTTCACAACCCCCTCGTCGCACTCGGTGTACCGTTTATTTGTTGTTTGTTATGTATTTTCCATTTATAGGCTTGTATATAAATACCCTATTATACTACAACTTATAAAATTCATAAACATTCGAAACAAAAATAAGTCATCATGCAAACACATGCACATGCTAATCGAGGCACGCTGAACTTAGCCACGAGCCTAACTCGGGTTAATTAGGATTTAGATTAACACTAATCACTAACTTAGGGTAACATGTCATTACAATACTCACGCCACAACCGATACCATGGTTCCATGGGAGTCAGAGAACTCAGGAATTTGCTTATTTTCAGCCAAAGAAGAGGTAAAGGAGTGTAGCTGGAGTAGCTACACAGTTAGAGTCTGCAGGGATGACATTTGTTAGTGCACCGATTTCACTAGTTTCTCAAGCTTCGGTAGCTAAACCACATTTCCCACCACATCATACTAGAGGTAAGGGCAAGAGCAAAGCACCGTTATCGCAAAAATTGAGTGGATATGGGCAGGTTCCTCAGGCTAGTGTTTTTTCTCAAAGCGATTCCATGATATGCTATCGATGTGGTTAGATAGGGAATATTTAGAGAGAATGTTTTATGCCACGTGTAACGACCCAAATTAATTAAACTAGGATTATCGTTTATCTCGGGGATTAACGATCATAATTCGGGCATTACGTGGATAACTCGGTTAAAAGTTTGATCCATGTAGCCGACCCCAGTTAATTTGGGACTGAGGCTATGTTGTTGTTGTATGTGTATAACTCGGTTACCTCAAACACGAGAACCGAGGAAATATGTTATTTATGGATGGTGATTGTATATATGTGGAGTTTGAAGTTATTATTATTATTATATTGCAACATATCTGTGTATGTTGCTATCGGGCGAGTTGGTGTGGTGGGTGTTCGCCTCGAAAGGCATGTAAACGCGGTTGTTGGGTAGGCGAACTACAGGTATGCTAGGAAACCCGACTAATCCGTGTCAAGATGAATGTTAAACCAATTAACTGGGTAATGTGACCATATGCTAAATTAACTCAAATTAAAACAATAGGCTATGGCGTGCCTCGAAATGCATGTCGAGATGCGGGGAAACGGGTATCGGGTAGTCGAAGGTTTGTGGGACCATAAGTTGGTTATTTCAGATAAATAAATCACTAACCATATGTATTAAATGGACCTAAGTTAGTGCAATTAAATTAAAATAAATCAAGGCCTATAGTTTAGTTAATTAATTGGGAACTATAAGGTTTTTCTAGAGATGCACATTGGCACATCTAGGAGCTGCGAGAGTAGAAAATTTGTGTCACATGGACTGAGTTTGTTGGAGTGAGTGGGATAAGTGGCTTGAGGTGAACCATTAGACAAACCTCGAGATACATAAACACATTGAGATCAAGGGCTAGAAATCAAACCATCCTTATATAATAAGGTGGGATTGATTTCTAGCCCTTAATCTCAATGTGTTTATGTATCTCGAGGTTTGTCTAATGGTTCCGCTCTAGCCACTTATCCCACTCACTACAAGTCACTCACACCAAACTGTGGCGTTCGTATCAGGTTAAAGAACAACTATGCTTCCTCCTACAGGCTCGACCTCGCTCTGATAACAAATTATGACGGCCCCAAATTCCAGACCACGTTGCTACTTACCACATCGCATTCCACATCACCAAGCTTTGCCACATCATGGTATGCTTATCCTTGACACCCCGCGACCCTTCTGGTTGCTTACACCATTCCTATAGCGTTAACGACATATAGAAACTGAATTTAAAGGTTGTTTTGATATTTTTGACTTAAAACATATCCCAAACACCTATAAATATATTAAATATGTAAAACTGGACTTCAGGGACTTAGAGGATTGTAGCTCAAGTATCGAGGAGCTAGTCAGGTCGGATACGAGAGTCTGGGGAAGTCAGAGCGCAGATTGAGGTGCATAAACCCATTGAGAATTCTTTACAGAATTCATGGTTTTGATTTATCGATATCGCATTTCATGTGTGAGTACTGGTGGGCACACATGGGGTTTCTCTCCTATTTCAATTTGCATATATATTGGTTGTGGCTAAATTGCTTACATAGGTTACTTGTGTTTAATGTTCGTGTCGACAACAGTAGGATATACTTACGACCGTCGGGAGGGATTTGGGGTGTTCTCTTGACTTGAAATAGGGTATGGAGGGGTTCATCCGGTAACCGTAGTTAGGGTTTAGTCATTGTAAACCTGTAAGTATATACGTGGTTCCTACTCGATTTATTGATTGCTGGATGGTGTAGGTCAAGGTTTTCTCGTGATTATACATATGCTTACTGATTAATGCTTTATTTCTGAGTTGGGTTAGTTGGTGCATGTTGTTTTATTTATTTCAGGCTATTGCTTTTACTTGTCGTATGTTGCCTACATTCATGGGAATATGACGTACTGTTGCCAGGTGTTATATTCGCATGCCTTATAGTTTATCAGTTTTGACTCATGAATATTATATGGACTTCTTTTTGGATTTTACTCACTGGACTCGCGGCCGTAGTTGTTGGGTGACTGAGTGTAGATCTTTCGATAAGCAAAGGCAAAAGCAAAAGCAAGAAGGTACTGGGTGACTACCTCTGAGATTGTGGAGCCAGCTTGTGTGTGATATTAGTATGTATTTATTTTACTTTTTTTAGGTTTCGAGGACCATAGAACACAGATTACACGTATATGAAACTTTTGTTATACTTATCTTGCCTTGGTATATACATGGTATCTTTTGTCAGGTTTTCCACTACTTATGATTGTTAAACATTGCATAAGTTACTCATTAAAAAGACTTTCGCCGTAAAATTATAATATAGTTTGATAAATTGAATAACTTGTTAAATAAATTATTAATACTTATGTAAAGATTAATTAGCGTAACTAGGGTTAGCTGAAATAGTGAAGCAACCAAAGTGGGTCGCGGGCGTCAAGGATAAGCAGGTCGTGATGTGGCAAGGCTTTGTGACGTGGAATGTGACTTGGTGAGTAATAAAGTGGCATAAAATTTAGGCCCGTCACACCACATCCACATTAGTAGGCAGTACAACACCACCAGTATGAGGGCAAACTCATGCAATGGTTGATGTAGATTTAATGGCTAATAGGGGGCCAGTGGAAGGTATATTGAACATTTTATGAACGAGATATGCATGTTTGATTAATGATGGTTCTACAGTTTCCTTTACTGCTGGTGCAATGGTTGATGAGTTGAAATTGAAACCTGTTAGAGCTAGTATATTATTGATTTTAAGCACAACAGTGACTGAGAAGGTTTATCCTAACTTGATTTGTGAGGGATGTGTAGTCAAAATTGGGGAGAATGAACTCCTAATTGATCTGAGGGTAATGGAGTTCCTGGAGTATGATGCATTATTAGGGATAGATTGGTCATTAGCATACCATGCCAGTATTAACTGTTTCCATAAGAGGGTAATCTTTAAAATCCCTAACCTTTCTAAACTTATAGTCTATAAAGTTTATAATCCTTCACGACTTGCAACTCATGGAAGGGAAGCTACTCCCCGAGATTTAGAAGTTATAACAAGAGTTATAACATTTGGAGAGCATGTTCATGATTTTAAGGTTAGTGAGATACCCATGGTTTTTGAATTTTCGAAAATCTTTTCATTTGATTTGTCTGGACTTCCACCTCCATGTGTCATTAACTTCATCATTGATCTTATTCCTGGTACCAAACCTATATCTATTCCTCCATATCATATGTCACCAAAGGAATTACGTGAGTTGCTGACTCAACTTGAGGAGTAATTACTTAACGGGTTGACCCATCCTAGTATCTCACCGTTGGGAGCACCAATTCTTTTTATGAAGAAAAAGGATGAAACCCTACGTATACTCATTGATTATAGAAAGATTAATCGGGTGACTATATAAAATAAATATACATTGCCAGGATTGATGATTTTTTTGATCAGTTGGTGCCAGATATTTCTTGAAGATTGAGTTGAGGTTTGGTTATCATCAACTCAGGATCATGGATGAGGATATTTCGAAGACACCTTTCAGTACTCGCTACAGGCACTTCGAGTTTATAGTGATGCCGTTTGGGCTCACTAATGCTCCTGCAATGTTCATGGAACTGATGCTTAGGGTGTTCAAACCCTATCTTGACCAATTTATCATGATGTTTATTGATGATATTTTAATATATTTGAAGACTCAGGAAGACCATTTGCACCACCTCAGAGTCACGTTACAGACTTTGAAGGATAATCAACTATTTGCCAAGTTTAGTAAATGGGAATTCTAGTCTTCAGATGTTAGATTTCTTGGACATGTGGTTAATGCCGAGGGTATATCTATTGATCCAACGAAGGTTGAGGCAATCAAGGACCGACCTAGTCCTACCATAGTGTCAGAGTTTCGAAGTTTTCTGGGGGTAGCAGGTTATTTATTATAGACGATTCATTGATGATTCTCTCGTATTTCTCTGCTAATGAGTCGACTAACACTGAAAGATGTTTACTTTATTTGGTTTGATAAGTGTAAGTCTGCCTTGAAAAATTTAGAGGATAGCTTGACTACAACACCTATTCTTACATTACCTGAATTAGGGAAGGAATCAATGATTTATATAAATGCTTCTCATTCGGGTATAGGTTGTGTGCTGATGCAGAAATGCAGAGTTGTAGCTTATGCTTCAAGACACCTCAAAATTCATGAAAGAAATTATCATGTTCATGATCTTGAGCTAGTCATGAGTTGTTTTTGCCTTGAAGATTTGGATGCACTACTGGTAAAGTAAGAAATTTAGAGTATTTTCATATCATAAGAGTATGAAATACTTGTTTACTCAGCATAAATTGAATATGAGACAGTGTATATGGCTTGAGTTTCTTAAGTATTATGATTTTACTATAGAGTATCATCCAGGCAAGGCAAAAGTGGTTGCTGATGCCTTGAGTAGGAGAAGAAGAGGTAGAGAAGATGTAGCTACTACTAGAGCTTCTTAATTTAGACTTCTTGAGGAAGCTTCAAAGATGATGATTCATGAAAGTCCAGCTGGCACATCATCAACCGAGAAAGCTAATTTCAGAGCTACTAGTCTATTATTCTGTGCTCATATTCGGGCTGAACTGGAGATGATTTAGCAGGTGATTAGTTGTCAGAAAACTGGTCAGGATTATATAGCGCGTAGAGATTAGCGACTAGTGTAGATAATCCTGATTGCTCAGTTTCTGATGCTGGTGCATTACGATTCATTGATAGATTGTGGATTCCAGCTTAGGATCAATTGAGGCTGGAGTTATTGCAGGAATCTCATAGATCTCTTTGCTCTATTCATTTAGGTAACATTAAGATGTATCGTGATATGAGGCGTATTTATTAATGGCCCAGGATGAAGACTGATATTGAAGAGTTTGTAAAGAGATGTGAGATATGTCAGCAAGTTAACACAGAGCATAGGAAACTCGAAGGGTTACTACATTCTCTATCAATTCCTGAGTGGAAATAGGAACATATATTTATGGATTTTGTTTTCTGTCTACCTCTGAGTCAGCGTAAGCACGATGTAGTATGAGATGTAGTTGATAGGTCGACGAAGTATGCTCATTTCTTGCCAATTTCCATGCGAGATCCTTTTGACCAATTATATGGGGTATACGTACTTGAGGTGCTGAGATTTCATGGGGTTCTAGTGTCGATTACTTTGAATAGAGATCTGAGATTCACATCCAAACTGCGGAGTGAATCATAGAGACAATTGGGAACTATTTTTAACCTCAGTATGGCATACCATCCGCATACTAATGGACATACTAAGCAGTTGATATTGGTGCTAAAGGATATGCTTCGAGTTTGTGTCTTGGAGTTTGGTGGTAACTGGGAGAAACACATTACTCTATGTAAGTTTTTTTATAATAATAGTTATCAGGATATTATTGGAATGGCTCAGTTTGAAGCTTTATATGGTTGGCCTAGTCGTTCACCTACATGTAGGGCAGAGGTTGGAGATACAGTTTTGTTGGGGCAAGAGTTGATTCGGGACTATACGAGAGAGAATTCAACAAATTCGCCAGTGTTTGACTACGGCTTGACATGACCTAATATAGAAAAGATATACTGATAAACATCATAGGTTTTTAGAGTTTTCAAAGGACGATCTTGTCTTATTGAAAGTCTAACATATGAAAGGATCGTATAGGTTTGGATTGTGAGGTAAGCTAGCTCTAAGGTACATTGGGTCGTTTAGAGTACATGAAAGGATTGGTCCTGTTGCTTACAGGTTAGAGTTACCTCCTCAGCTAGCTGGAGTTCATAATGTCTTCCGCGTGTCGATGCTTCACAAGATGGATACTCAGTTCACTCCAAGGATTGATTGGAATGAATTTGATATTCATGGAAGACTTATTTTACGATGAACAACCAATATAGATACTTGATCGTAAGATTCAGAGGCTGAGAACCAAATAGATCCCATTAGTTAAGGGGAAATGACAATTTCATATAGATGAAAAACTAACTTGGTAGCGTGAATCTTTTATGAAGGAGCAGTTTCCATTTCTCTTCGAAACTACAATAATTTCACATTTACTTTAATTTCGAGGAAGAAATTTCTTTAAATTTGGGAGACTATAATGACCCGTTACCTTAAATTTGGTGATTAATGTTAATCTAAATCCTAATTACTAGTGGTTAAGTTCGGTGTTTGTTTGGAATATTTAATGAATTTTATAGGCTGTAGTATAAAAGAGAATTTATATGCAAGCCAATAATATGAAAATACGTAAATAAACAATAAATAGATGTTACACCATGTGCGACAAGAGGGTCGTGAAATGAATATGCACACCCAAGAATACTCGTAGGCATGTCCGATGAATTTATCGGCGAGAAAATACATGCGGTATATATATATATATATATATATATTTGATATATATTGAAACTATAATTTTAGTTTAAATTATATGGATCGTCGGATCGCCTCGAGATGAGCGTTAAATATTGATGGTGTCAACATGTGTGTCACTTTAGAGGTGTCATGTTAGCACATAAATCATTCGACCAGTCTCGAGATAACATGATGCGTATCTAGAGAAAAACCCATATTTTTAAACTAAAACCTTCATGTTTATCTTCATTGATCGATTAAGAGAGAAAGTAAGAGAGAATATATGAGGGTTTGATGTTTTGATCTTGAGAAATCAATCAGAGGAATGAATTAAACGTGAATTGAGGAGCTTAAATAATTGGAAATCTGAGATCATCACTGTTAGGAAGTTTGGTTTTGATGTTTTTGAAGTTAAATTTAATAATGGGTGATGATATTTATGTAAATTGTTGTGTTTGGTTATTGGAAATGGATTGTTACCTTACTAGAGGTCCTCCCTAATATATTTGAGGAGTGTTATTTGTGGTTTTGATGGTTTGTGGATGGAACAGTGGCTGCTACCATGTTTACTGTCGAGATAGTACTTGGCTGCTGCCATGTTTACTGTTCAGACAGTACAGGGTGGAGGGCACTCTACTTAACAGAGGAGCACGCTTCTTCCTTCATCAATTGGGATGAACCGAATTGGTGGAGCGCATCCCACCAATTGAGGGAGCACGCTTATGCCCTCGAAAACAACTCTATTGTAAATTGGTTAGAATTTCCTGAGGTTTTAGGGACTGATTTATGAGTTCTAAACATAAGTTATTAGACCTATATTGATCACAAATGGATTGTGATACATGTTGGATCACCGAGAAAACATGAATGACCCAAAACGCTAGGGAGTTTCTTAACAAAAACCTAAACCGAGGTAAGTATAAATTCACTTATTTATCAATGTTGCCTAACTATCTTAGTATATGTAGTTCATGTAGGACTATGTACATTGTGATGTTTTAAATAAAGGAAAAACAATGTTTAATGTGACTCACGAGAATAACTCATGGAATTAGGAATAGGTCATATCAAAGATGGGTTACCTTCTCAGTCTATATGTAACTCTTAATAAGTTAGATATGTTGCGTGGATTACATACTCACTAGAGGGTTTCAGATAGACCCATTGGACATTAATGGATTGACTAGACAGCACATCGACTAATGTAAATGTCTAGCAATAGCATTAATGGTGTTAATGGGTAATTGACCCTAGTCTTATAAATAAAATGAGAATCATAGTGTAATAGTCATTGTTAGTTGGACTTGCATATGCTTTTTTTTTGAATTATATGCTTTTCATAATTCCTTTAGTTAACATCGGTGCATATCGTTATTGCATAATGTTTTTGATTATTATATGGAATGTTGATGGCTATATGAATCCTTACTTACTGAGCAAGTTGGAGTGCTCATCCGAAATTTAATATTTCAAGTTCGCGGCTTAACGCTTCAACGAAAGAAAAAGAGAAGATTTAGGAGTCTTAATATCTTCTCTACAATGTAATATGCCTTTCTATATATACACTATTTTAAGTTATTTTGTTATATATAACAGGGTTGGGAGGTTTATAAATGAGGTTTTGGGTTTTGATGAACCCTGTATTTACGTATATCATTTAGTTATCAAAACATTTTAATTTTCAATGACGTATATTTTAAATTATCTATTTGATTTCGATATACGTGTTGAGTTTATCAGGTACAAACGAAGAGGTTGCTGGCTCTAGTTAAGTCTGACTGGGTTACCGAGGTTTAATTAAGGTTTTAGGCCGAGTATCGCCCTAATCGAGATAGGGGATGCTACATTTACTGTCGATTTAGGTTGCGATTTTTAGTGTAAATGCAAATCATTAACTAATTGCTGGATTTCTTCTATAGTCGACTATTTTGCTTTTCTTCCATCTATTCATTTTCTTACTTTAATCCTAAAATCACAAAATAAGAGAATACCTTGTGTAATATCATTATTTATATCTAAAATGAACCTAATTTACACTATAAAATATTTCTAATTATTGACTTATCAAATACCCCCAAACTCAGCACTTTGCTGTCTCGAGCAAATGAATACTCTCGATCGTATTCTCTTTTCATTCTTTATATACTAATTTCAATCTAATTCATATTGACTTTGAATAATAGAAATTCTAAAATATAAATGATTTTCAAATGGAAACATATTACCCATAACTAAATGAAAGTTATGATATATAATGATTTAGACAAAATGAAACATCCTTAATGATAACTCAACTACCCAATGAAACACTATTTAGAACTTAAAGTTCATTACCAAGGTCAGTGCACAATATAGGTTTTCTTAATCTCCACTTACAAGCATCGAGCTTACGATGGCTAGTATAGAATCTCAAAACATAAAACTACTAGATTAATCTTAATTTTTAAAAATAATTTATAATAACACTACAATCAAAATCAATAGGAATTTGTCCAATATATCAATGAATATCATTCAAAACGTGTTAGATTAAGAACACTTTACTCAACTCTAGCTTCAAGCACTCAAGTTAAATCTTTTCTTTGAAGAGTTTAATAACATCCATTGTTTTCATCTCTTATTTTTTTCTTACTCCATCCTAATTATTTATTTATTATATATTGGATTCGCTTTTGTGTCTCTGCTCCATTTTCTATGGACATTCTCACATTTTCCTACTATAGATTCCATGCTTCATTTTCTATGGAATCTATAGGACTCTCTATATATTTGTAAACTCTTGCTAACAATTCTCATCATCTACTAAAGTCGAAGAAAGTATTCTTTCTAACTTATAGAAACTCATCAGTTTATAACCCATTTCTTCTATTAATTGTGCCATAATAGCTATATATATACTATAAAAATATTTAATCAATAGTTTGTTATATCAAAAAATTCTTAGAAATTTATTTTGTTCATCTCAAACTATTGTTTTGATCTTCTACCCATTCTCGTAACTAACACATGACATTCAATTTAGTGTATACATCAACTAGTAAAGTTAATAAAAAAAGTATAAAAATTGATTCCTTCCATCATAGAATTCACTTGGGTAGTAAGAATATCACTTTAATCTTAAAAAAATATTATATATATACATTTAGTATCATAATGTAACGACCCAAATTTCTCATAGTGGATTTGGTCCATAATTAAAGGTCACCGACTTGTGACGTGGCTAGAGAGCGGGTACACTAACCGAACACTCGACATGAAGACTGAGTAATGTATTATTTGTGGTATGATGAATGCTTAGTGCATTATATATGTGTAGACATAGTAATTCACTCCTACTTGTATATATAGGTCAAGACATGAGTGGGGACGTGCCTCGAGATGCGTGCCAACGTGAGACCAAAGTAGAGTGTGATGTGGTAAGCTAATTTAAGTTAAATGTGGCTTATGTAGTTAAATTTGATGAAACTATAGTTTGATTTATATAAATGTAACCTAAGTTAGTAAATTAAAACATTAGTTATTGATTTTCTTCGAGATACATGTGGATGCATCATAAGACTAATTGAGTTGCAATTGGTGTTATCAAGGAAGCGCTAGTATAGAGTTTGATTTTGATATTTTTATGGTTCAATTCGATATTGGGTGATGATATATATGTAAATTATTTTGTTTGATTATCGGAAATGAATTGTTATCTCATTAGAGGTCCTCCCAAGTGGATTTGAGGAATATTAATTATGGTTTTGATGATTGTGGATGGAACAGTGGCTGCTGCCTTATTTACTTTCTAGACAATACAGGGTGGAGCGTGCTCCACCTAGCAGAGGAGCGCGCTCCCTTCATTAATTAGGATGAACTGAGTTGGTGGAATGCGCCCACCAATTGAAGAAGTGCGCTCCCATCCCAAAAAACAACAACTCTGTTGTAAATTATTAGAATTCATTAAGGTTTTAGGGACTGATTTAAGGGTTCTAAACATAGGGTATTAGACCTATATTGATCACAAATGGTTTGTGATAGGTGTTGGATCACGGGAAAGTGTGAATGACCCATAAAGTTAGGGAATTTCTTAACGAAAACCTAAACCAAGGTAAGTATAGATTCGCTTATTTATCAATGTTGTCTAGCTATCTTAGTATATGTAGTTCTTATAGTTTATGGACTAAATGGGGGGACTATGTACACTGTGATGTTTTAAATAAGTGGAAAATGATGTTTATGTGACTCACGAGAGTAACTCCTGGAACTGAGAATAGGTTATATAGGAGATGGATTACCTTCTCGGCCTATATGTAACTCCTACTTAGTTAGATAGGTTGCATGGATTACATACTAACTAAAAGGTTTTATATAGAACCATTGGACATTAATGGATTGACTAGATAAGCACATTGATCAATGTGTTGGTCTAGCAATAACATTAATGGTGTTGGTAGGTAATCGACCCTAGTTTTATAAATAAAATGGGAATTACAGTGTGATAGTTATTGATAGTTGGACATGTATGTAATGGCTCAAAATTTACTAATAGTAAATCAATCCCTAATCAGGGTTACTAACCCATGATGTGGCCCCAAAGCGGGTACTCGGTCCGAATATTCAATGTGAGGACTGAGTAATATAGTATTTCTTGAGTAATGGATGCCTAGTGTGATGTATATTTGTAGATACTAAATCATTCCTACTGATATATATAAATGTCGAGATGTGAGTGGGGACGTGCCTCTGGATGCGTGCCATTTTGGGATTGGGGTAGAGAGTGATGTGGTAGGTAAGTTAATTCAAGTTAGTGTAACTTAAATAGTGAAATCAATGTGGCTATTGTTTGATTTACATTAAATGTAGTCTAAATTATCAAGTTAAAACATTAGTCATTGATGTTTCTTGATATACTAATTGACACATCAAGAGACCAATTGAGTTTCAATTGGTGTTAGTTAGATGAAGTTTGTTGAGAGTTAGTGGAATTGCGTCACGATATGAGCTATTAGATTAGTCTCAAGATACATGTACACATTAATATTAATGCTAGAAATCAACCTTATCATATGCATAAGATTGAATGAGAGATCACTATGCAAACCATTTCATTTCTAAACTTAGAGAACAATTAAAGCTCTAGAGAGAAAGATCAACAAGCTACGAAGAAATTATGGTGATTTAAGGAGTTGATCAAGTTGGGAGGATCATCAACTAGGTAAGATAATCTACACATAATTTTGATAAAATTAGATGTGTAGTTCGGTTTCGATTTTTGTTTGATTTTAGAAAGTAAATGAAATGATTTTTGAAATTTGTTTACATATTTGGATTCCTTTTAAAAAACCATTAAATTTGCTATAAAGAAGTTTGGAATTCGGAGTTAAATTAACCAAGTTACAATCAATCAAAATGTTAGGTGTATTTTTGAGTTTTATAAAAAAATGTAAGCATATATTGATGGTTTAATAAATATATATGAAGTGTATGCTGAGTTTATTGTTATGGTAGGTGTCTTGGGTCTCTGATAGGTTAGAACAGTGATCCCAAGGTGTTAGAATTGGTCATGTGTAGAGAAAACTCATAATTTAAAGCGCAGTATTCTAGGTATTCCTGCACATAGTGCGCTAGCTAGCGTGCTACCTGCGTATAGCGTGCTAGTAAGGTTAAATAGCATGCTAATGAGGTAATTAGCACGTTAGTCATGCTATCCAAATCGTGCTAGGTGCCTCGACAACACAAAATCAACAATTTCATAACTAGAACTTAAACACTTTAAACATGCATAACTCCCTAACTGAGGGTCTAAACACGTTATAAAATATGTTAAATGACACCAAAAACCTAGGGAAAAGACTCAGAGGTTCAGGTTCATGCTTCGAGGTGTAAATAGATCGAATTAGCATAGGAGCTTGACATGGTTTGTAAGTAAACTGATTGAGATATTTATTTACATTTCTTTCCGTTATGCTTCTTATTTACAGTAATTTAGACTGATGTGCTATTATGCTCTAGATGCCATGACTTTGTCGTCATATCTCATTTCATGAGTTTGTTATTATGTCATTGGTTGGTGTTTAATTGGTATTCATTGACTCTTAATCGGGTGCTATGTCATTCTTGGTTGTTAAGTGTGTAAATCAAGTAGAAAAACCTGTTATTAGGTGAATGATTTCTAGTGTTGTAAATCACATTCCTTTGTGTTCGTTTGAGTTATTCCATTATGAACTCATTTATTGTGTCTTTTCTTGAGTTGTGAAAGTAGTTTTTGTATCTAGGACTATTACAGAGATAGGCCGCGATACACGGGGTTACTATATTTTAGGGGATGTCGAGAACTCACCACTAGCTTGTGCGACGGGTATGAGACTCAGGGTTGTCGATAAGTATTTGTATATATCTAAGAAGGCTTTGTAATGATGTGAAGACATCTAAAAAATTGATTACACCCTACATAGTGGAACATAGTTGATACGATGTGATTTCATAGTCGATCGGCTTTAGATCATTACTACTTAGCTAAGTGTCAATTTCATATTGTTTAGCTGAAGTATCTTATAACATGATTCTTGTTTAAGCTTTCTTTCCTATTATTATGCTTTCATATACTTATATATTTGGAAATGTAGATAAATGTCTCTCAGTGTCTTTCTACATTACTGTACTCATCGTCCTTTTTATGATGGTAGGTGCAGATACTTCGAGTAGTAGACTAGAGAATGAGAGGATCGATGAGTAGTTTTGAGCCTTTGACGGATAGTTCTTGCTACTTTTGTTGGTGATCATTTTGTGTATCTACTACTTATGTCTTTTTGTATAACTTTGGGTTGTATATTGGGTTTAGAGACTTGACTTCTCTATTGTTTTGTGTATTACTTTGGTTGGTTTTATATGATTGTCTGTTTATCTGGTTTTCATAGTAGGTGTTTTATCAATGCTTCCGATAATTTTATTAAGTCTTTTGCTGATAATTAAGGTAATGACAATGATATCTTAATTAACTCTGATGATATAGAAATGAATAGTAACTATTTTGATTATGTGTAACAAGGTGAATAAGATGAAAAAAGTGATTAATACATTGTTAAGTCCTACATGGAATGGTTTATGGCTTAATAATGGGATTAGGTTCGGTGATACCTAGTTTGAGAAGTTGGGACGTCGCATTGCATCAGCTATTTATTGAATTATATGCATTTCGTAATTCCTTTAGTTAACATTGATGCATATTGTTATTGCATAATGTTTTTGATTATTATATGGAATGTTGATGGCTTTGTGAATCCTTACTTACTGAGCAAGTTGGAGTGGTCATCCCAAATTTAATATTTCAGGTTCGCAACTTAGCTTCAGCAAATGGAAAATAGAAGATTTATGAGTCTTTATATCTTCTCTATGATGTAATGAGCCTTCCTGTATATAAATACACCGTTTGAGTTATTTTGTTATATATAATAGGGTTGGGAGGTTTTAGGTTTTGATAAACTTTGTATTTACGTATATTGTTTAATTATTGAAAAAATCTTAATTTTCAGTGGCGTATATTTTAAATTGTTTATTAAATATTGATATACAGGTTGAGTTTATCAGGTACAGAGAGAGGCTGCTGGCTCTAGTTAAGTCTAGCTAGGTTACTGGTGCTTAATTAGGGTTTTCGACCGACATCGCCTTAATCGGGATAAGGGATGCTATCAGAGCCTAAGGTTATCACTTTCGAATTAAGTGGTAACTTTGATATAGTTTAGTATCATATATAAGGCTCTAACCCTCTTTTCACTAGCGAATTATTTTTAAAATAAGTAATAAAATATTCATTTGTATTGGAACCTAAGTTTATTGACTCTGAGAGTTGTCTCGAGTTATGAATAAACTTAAGGTATGATAAACAATTTTCATCGTGTTTTGAAGGGAAAACAAAAATGAAAACATTATTATACGTTATTTGCTGCGCATATTGTTATTTACCGTATAGATATGATTTCATTGTCTTCTCAGAATGCTACTTTAATGATCTTATCTTTACTTTGACTTTAAGATCTAATGGCAGATCAGGGAGAGGGTTCGCAGTGGCCTGGATCTCAGGGTAACAGGGAGTATGAAGATCAACAAAAATCTAAAATGGAGCAGCAAATGAGGGAACTTATGGAGTCTCAGGTGAAACTTATGGCTATGCTTATGACTCGAATGAGAACACTCGAACAACGACCTAAGGCACAATGTGCAACCAGTCCCGAGGTTAGTAAGGCTGAGGGAGAAGCTGAGATAGTAGCAGCTCTAACCCAACCAATATTAGCTCATATTCAGATGCCGAAGACAACTGCCATGGTGCTAGTGGATTTTGAGAAGGCTGCATTTCTAGAAACCATAAGAAATTTATGAAATATGACATTATGAGATTTAATGGCACAATGGAGGAAGGCATAGCAGAGACCTAGATACTGGAGATGGAACAACGATTTGTTTTTATGGATGTTGAGAATCGATTTACTCTAAAGTTAAACTGGTCAAATCATTGTCGATTGACTCTACACGGAAGTGGTGGAATTCCCTAGAGAGAAAGGGGAAGACTGTTACCACTTGGCCATAGTTTATAATCGTGTTTTATATGGTAGTATTTCCCAAAATCGGTCTGTAATAAGAGGAAGACTGAGTTTATTCAGATCAAATAGAGAGCTATGTTTATACGGGAATATGAACGGAGGTTCACAGAGTTGAGTGAATTCATTCTAGGGATGGTGGAGTTAGAGGAGAAAAGAATAGATTTATTTCTTGGTGGTCTGAACTACTAGATTCGAGTTGTGGTTTCCTCTTATCCTCACACAAGTTATGCTTTTATATTCGAGATTGCAATGGAAGTGGAAACATCCATTTTAGCCAGACCTTCAAGAGTAGTACTTGTAGCATCCCCTGTCCCGATTGGGGCGATGCTTAGCCTGAAACCCTAATTAAGCTCCGATAACCCAGCTAGACATAACTACAGTCAACAGCCTTTTGTTAGTATCGAATAAACTCTACCCGTGTATCGACGTCAAGTAAACAATACAAAACATACACAACTGAAAGTTAAAAACTTTTTTGATATTTAAACAATATACATAAATACAGAGTTTATCAAAACCCAAAACCTCGTTTATAAATCTCCCAATCCTGTTTATATACAACAAAATATATCAATCAGTGTATATATATGTACAAGAAGACTCATTACATTGTAGAGAAGATATAAAGACTCTTAAATCTTCTCTATTCCCTTCGCTGAAGCGATAGGTAGCGAACATGAAATATTAGATTTAGGGTGAGCGCTCCAACTTGCTCAGCAAGTAAGGATTCACAAAGCCATCAAAATCCCATATAATAATCAAGAACATTATGCAATAACAATATGCACCAATGTTAACTAACATGAATATGGAAAACATATAATTCAAAAAATAATGGATGCAAATCAAACATCAATGAATATTACACTATGATTCCCATTTTATTTATAAAACTAGGGTTGATTACCTACCGATGCCATTAATGCGATTGCTAGACAAACATATTGGCCGATGTGTTGTCTAGCCAATCCATTAATTTGCAATGGTTCTATCTGAAACCCCTATAGTGAGTATGTAATCCATGCAACCTATCGAATTGAGTAAGAGTTATATATAGGCTAGGAAGGTAACCCATTCCTTATAAAACTATTCTCAAAACTAGAAGTTACACTCGTGGGTTACATTACACACCGTTTTCCATTTACTAAAAACCTTCATAGTGTACATAGTCACCCATTCAGTTCATAAACTATATGAACTATATATACTGAGATAGCCAGACAACAATGATAAAGAAGTGAATCTGTACTTACATCGGCTTACGTTTCCATTCTGAATTCCCTAACTTTTCTGGGTCACTCATGCTTTCTCGAAAATCCAACTCTTATCACAAATCTTTTGTGATCTATATAGGTTTAATACCCTATATTTAGAACCCCTAGTTCACTTCCTAAGTCCTTAAGAAATTCTAATCAAAATATAGAAGTACTGCTATTTTCTAGTGTAGGAGCGCTATCCCTCAGTGGGTGGAGTGTGCTCCAGCAGTTGAGTTCATCCTCACTGATGAAGGGAGCGCGCTCCTTTGATAGGTGGAGCGCGCTCCTTTGATAGCCGATGGCACTCCACTCTATACTATTTTGAGAGTACACAAGGTAGCAACCACTGTTCCATCCACAAATCCACAAAACAACAGCCAATATAGCATCCTCTGACCTAATTAAGGAAATACCCAACCATAAGCCCTAATTAAGCCCATCTTACCCATACCAGTCTTAACTAGAGCCAGCAGCCTTACAATCTACATCTGATAGGCACTACTGTATATCTATTATCGAAATAAAACAAATCATATACGCAACAAAAATTTAAAACCTTTTTTGATAACCAAAATAAGATATACATATTAAAAACAAATCAGAATAAACTTCAATTATATAATCACCCATCCCATGTGATATTACAAAACTGTAATTCAATACAAATATATAAGACTAGAGAAAGTCATTACATCAAAGAAAAGTTCAAGACTCTTATAACTTATCCATCCCGTAGTCGTAGTGCTCGTCGGATCTACCTGTAATGTTAATTAGGGTGAGCGCTCCGATTTGTTTAGTAAGTAAGGATTCACGCTAATCATCAACATTCCATGTAATATTCAAGGATATCATGCAGTAACAACATGCACTAATAATATCTAACAAGAATATGGAAATCATATAAACTCAATACATAAACGGATGCAAAGCAAATGTCTTTGGACTATTACACTGTGACCCCCATTTAATTTATAAAACTAGGGCCGATTACCCACCGGTGTTATTAATACGAGTGCTAAACCAACACACCGCGCATATGTGATGTTTAGCTAATCGATCAATGCTCAATGGTTCAATCTTAAACCCTTTAGTGAATATGTAACCTTCGCAACCTATTAACTGAGTAGGAGTTACGTATAGACTGGGATATCAGCCATAAGTCCTATACAACCTGGTCTCAGACCTGAGGAGTTACTCCTATGGATCACATTAAACACTGTTTTCTATTCATTAGAAAAACCATCACAGGTACATAATCCCCCATTTCAATTCAACAACTACATGAGCTATAGATACTAAATAGCTAGACAATATTGATAAATAAGCGAATTCGTACTTACCTCGGGTTTAAGTCTCTTTTTCCCAAATTCCTTAAGTTTCCAGTCATCTCACGTTTCCTCGATATTCCTCAATCTATCACCAATCATTTGTTGTCAATTTAGGTCTAGTATACTCTAATTAGAACCGTTAGACCTAAAGCTCTAAAAAAACAACCCAAATCCAACCAGTTTTGTACTGATCTGTGCGCTATGTCCCAGAGCTAGCGCGCTATTTGCACTACTAAACTTCGTACACACTTTTGAGGTCTGATAATGTGCTACCTGCCATGGATAGCGTGCTATCCGTATGTCAGTCATCTTCCCCAGTACGTGTAGCGCGCTATGGCCAATGCCTAGCACATTTTGCGCACCAGACCTACAACACCAGCACACTTCAACTGATTTAAACTTGACCCAAACCACATCCAAATTCAACAATTACACTCCCAAACAATACAGTAGGACCTTTAATGAGGTTAAAAACCAATTCAAATCAATAACAACCTCAATTTGCAGAGATTTGATCATAACGAGATAATCGAATATCAACAAACTCAAAAATCAAACTTACCAAAGTAATGATCACTAGCTTCTAACCTGTTTAGGCTCCTCAACTTGATTGAGTTCGGATCCTGGAACGACCTCCTTTGATTCGGAATCAAACCAACCTCCCGAAGTCCCTCGAATTGGATAAGAATAAATTTTTGTTTTTATATATGGATTTTGAGATATGCGTCACGCTATCTCAAGACTTATCGCGTGGTTGATGCGTTAAAATGACACAACTTAAAGTGACATAAAATTCGACACGTCAAACACTTACGCTTTGTTCGATTCGATCCGATAATCCATGTATTTCTAATATTCTTTTATTTTCCAATATATATATTTATATATATTTTAAAACGTATAAATATATATCACATATTATTCACCAATAAACTCACCGGACATGCCTATAAGTGTCCTTGAGCGTGCACACTCTTGCCACGACTCCCTCATCATACTTGGTGTCCTGGTAAACCTTAGTTTATTGGATATTTTTCGTTTTATAGGCTTATGTATAATCTCCTTATTATACAACAACTTATATATGAATTGAATTAACAATCCAAACAAACACTATACATCATGCAAACGCACACACACGCTAATCAAGGTACACTGAACTTAACCCTGAGCCTAACTCAGGTAAATTAGGATTTGAATTAGTACTAATCACCAGCTTAAGGTAACGGGTCGTTACAACCAACACTCCCAAACATAAGGGATTACCTTTAGTGAGGTAACAAACCATTTCCAACTATTAAACAACACAATTCACAGAGATATCATCACTACCATCGAATTGAACTTCAATAAATATAAAAACTAAACTTACCAAAGTAATGATCTCTGAGTTTCTAGTTGATTAAGCTCCTCAATTCACACCAAATCAACTCCTTGAATGATCTTTTATGATCAGAAATCAAACCTTGAATTCTCTATCTTTCACTCGATCAAATTATGAAGATAAGTATAAAGGGTCTTAGTTTAAATATATAAATTTTTCTCGAGATACACATTGAGCTATCTCGAGAGTGATCGAATGATTAATGTGCTAACATAACACTCCTTAAAGTGACACACATGTTGACGCCATCAACACTCACGCTCATCTTGAGGCGATCCGACGATCCATATAATTCAAACTAATATCATAATTCCAATTTATATATTTATATATCAAATAAATATAAATATATATTTCATGTATTTTCTAGCCAATAAATTCACCGGACATGCCTACGAGTATTCTCGAATGTCCTTATTCATTTCACAACCCCCTCGTCGCACTCGGTGTACCGTTTATTTGTTGTTTGTTATGTATTTTCCATTTATAGGCTTGTATATAAATACCCTATTATACTACAACTTATAAAATTCATAAACATTCGAAACAAAAATAAGTCATCATGCAAACACATGCACATGCTAATCGAGGCACGCTGAACTTAGCCACGAGCCTAACTCGGGTTAATTAGGATTTAAATTAACACTAATCACTAACTTAGGGTAACACGTCATTACAATACTCACGCCACAACCGATACCATGGTTCCATGGGAGTCAGAGAACTCAGGAATTTGCTTATTTTCAGCCAAAGAAGAGGTAAAGGAGTGTAGCTGGAGTAGCTACACAGTTAGAGTCTGCAGGGATGACATTTGTTAGTGCACCGATTTCACTAGTTTCTTAAGCTTCGGTAGCTAAACCACATTTCCCACCACATCATACTAGAGGTAAGGGCAAGAGCAAAGCACCGTTATCGCAAAAATTGAGTGGATCTGGGCAGGTTCCTCAGGCTAGTGTTTTTTCTCAAAGCGATTCCATGATATGCTATCGATGTGGTTAGATAGGGAATATTTAGAGAGAATGTTTTATGCCACGTGTAACGACCCAAATTAATTAAACTAGGATTATTGTTTATCTCGGGGATTAACGATCATAATTCGGGCATTACGTTCGGGCATTACGTGGATAACTCGGTTAAAAGTTTGATCCATGTAGCCGACCCCAGTTAATTTGGGACTGAGGCTATGTTGTTGTTGTATGTGGATAACTCGGTTACCTCAAACACGAGAACCGAGGAAATATGTTATTTATGGATGGTGATTGTATATATGTGGAGTTTGAAGTTATTATTATTATATTGCAACATATCTGTGTATGTTGCTATCGGGCGAGTTGGTGTGGTGGGTGTTCGCCTCGAAAGGCATGTAAACGCGGTTGTTGGGTAGGCGAACTACAGGTATGCTAGGAAACCCGAGTAATCCGTGTCAAGATGAATGTTAAACCAATTAACTGGGTAATGTGACCATATGCTAAATTAACTCAAATTAAAACAATAGGCTATGGCGTGCCTCGAAATGCATGTCGAGATGCGGGGAAACGGGTATCGGGTAGTCGAAGGTTTGTGGGACCATAAGTTGGTTATTTCAGATAAATAAAACATTAACCATATGTATTAAATGGACCTAAGTTAGTGCAATTAAATTAAAATAAATCAAGGCCTATAGTTTAGTTAATTAATTGGGAACTATAAGGTTTTTCTAGAGATGCACATTGGCACATCTAGGAGCTGCGAGAGTAGAAAATTTGTGTCACATGGACTGAGTTTGTTGGAGTGAGTGGGATAAGTGGCTTGAGGTGAACCATTAGACAAACCTCGAGATACATAAACACATTGAGATCAAGGGCTAGAAATCAAACCATCCTTATATAATAAGGTGGGATTGATTTCTAGCCCTTAATCTCAATGTGTTTATGTATCTCGAGGTTTGTCTAATGGTTCCGCTCTAGCCACTTATCCCACTCACTACAAGTCACTCACACCAAACTGTGGCTTCGTATCAGGTTAAAGAACAACTATGCTTCCTCCTACAGGCTCGACCTCGCTCTGATAACAAATTATGACGGCCCCAAATTCCAGACCACGTTGCTACTTACCACATCGCATTCCACATCACCAAGCTTTGCCACATCATGGTATGCTTATCCTTGACACCCCGTGACCCTTCTGGTTGCTTACACCATTCCTATAGCGTTAACGACATATAAAAACTGAATTTAAAGGTTGTTTTGATATTTTTGACTTAAAACATATCCCAAACACCTATAAATATATTAAATATGTAAAACTGGACTTCAGGGACTTAGAGGACTGTAGCTCGAGTATCGAGGAGCTAGTCAGGTCGGATACGAGAGTCTGGGGAAGTCAGAGCGCAGATTGAGGTGCATAAACCCATTGAGAATTCTTTACAGAATTCATGGTTTTGATTTATCGATATCGTATTTCATGTGTGAGTACTGGTGGGCACACATTGGGTTTCTCTCCTATTTCAATTTGCATATATATTGGTTGTGGCTAAATTGCTTACATAGGTTACTTGTGTTTAATGTTCTTGTCGACAACAGTAGGATATACTTACGACCGTCGGGAGGGATTTGGGGTGTTCTCTTGACTTGAAATAGGGTATGGAGGGGTTCATCCAGAACCGTAGTTAGGGTTTAGTCATTGTAAACCCGTAAGTATATACGTGGTTCCTACTCGATTTATTGATTTTGGATGGTGTAGGTCAAGGTTTTCTCGTGATTATACATATGCTTACTGATTAATGCTTTATTTCTGAGTTGGGTTAGTTGGTGCATGTTGTTTTATTTATTTCAGGCTATTGCTTTTACTTGTCGTATGTTGCCTACATTCATGGGAATATGACGTACTGTTGCCAGGTGTTATATTCGCATGCCTTATAGTTTATCAGTTTTGACTCATGAATATTATATGGACTTCTTTTTGGATTTTACTCACTGGACTCGCGCCGTAGTTGTTGGGTGACTGAGTGTAGATCTTTCGATAAGCAAAGGCAAAAGCAAGAAGGTACTGGGTGACTACCTCTGAGATTGTGGAGCCAGCTTGTGTGTGATATTAGTATGTATTTATTTTACTTTTTTTAGGTTTCGAGGACCATAGAACACAGATTACACGTATATGGAACTTTTGTTATACTTATCTTGCCTTGGTATATACATGGTATCTTTTGTCAGGTTTTCCACTACTTATGATTGTTAAACATTGCATAAGTTACTCATTAAAAAGACTTTCACCGTAAAATTATAATATAGTTTGATAAATTGAATAACTTGTTAAATAAATTATTAATACTTATGTAAAGATTAATTAGCGTAACTAGGGTTAGCTGAAATAGTGAAGCAACCAGGTGGGTCGCGGGGCGTCAAGGATAAGCAGGTCGTGATGTGGCAAGGCTTTGTTACGTGGAATGTGACTTGGTGAGTAATAAAGTGGCATAAAATTTAGGCCCGTCACACCACATCCACATTAGTAGGCAGTACAACACCACCAGTATGAGGGCAAACTCATGCAATGGTTGATGTAGATTTAATGGCTAATAGGGGGCCAGTGGAAGGTATATTGAACATTTTATGAACGAGATATGCATGTTTGATTAATGATGGTTCTACAGTTTCCTTTACTGCTGGTGCAATGGTTGATGAGTTGAAATTGAAACCTGTTAGAGCTAGTATATTATTGATTTTAAGCACAACAATGGATCGAGAAGGTTTATCCTAACTTGATTTGTGAGGGATGTGTAGTCAAAATTGGGGAGAATGAACTCCTAATTGATCTGAGGGTAATGGAGTTCCTGGAGTATGATGCATTATTAGGGATAGATTGGTCATTAGCATACCATGCCAGTATTAACTGTTTCCATAAGAGGGTAATCTTTAAAATCCCTAACCTTTCTAAACTTATAGTCTATAAAGTTTATAATCCTTCACGACTTGCAACTCATGGAAGGGAAGCTACTCCCCGAGATTTAGAAGTTATAACAAGAGTTATAACATTTGGAGAGCATGTTCATGATTTTAAGGTTAGTGAGATACCCATGGTTTTTGAATTTTCGAAAATCTTTCCATTTGATTTGTCTGGACTTCCACCTCCATGTGTCATTAACTTCATCATTGATCTTATTCCTGGTACCAAACCTATATCTATTCCTCCATATCATATGTCACCAAAGGAATTACGTGAGTTGCTGACTCAACTTGAGGAGTAATTACTTAACGGGTTGACCCATCCTAGTATCTCACCGTTGGGAGCACCAATTCTTTTTATGAAGAAAAAGGATGAAACCCTACGTATACTCATTGATTATAGAAAGATTAATCGGGTGACTATATAAAATAAATATACATTGCCAGGATTGATGATTTTTTTGATCAGTTGGTGCCGATATTTCTTGAAGATTGAGTTGAGGTTTGGTTATCATCAACTCGGGATCATGGATGAGGATATTTCAAAGACACCTTTCAAGACTCGCTACAGCACTTCGAGTTTATAGTGATGCCGTTTGGGCTCACTAATGCTCCCGCAATGTTCATGGAACCGATGCTTAGGGTGTTCAAACCCTATCTTGACCAATTTATCATGATGTTTATTGATGATATTTTAATATATTTGAAGACTCGGGAAGACCATTTGCACCACCTCGTAGTCACGTTACAGACTTTGAAGGATAATCAGCTATTTGCCAAGTTTAGTAAATGGAAATTCTAGTCTTCAGATGTTAGATTTCTTGGACATGTGGTTAATGCTGAGGGTATATCTATTGATCCAACGAAGGTTGAGGCAATCAAGGACCGACCTAGTCCTACCATAGTGTCGAGTTTCGAAGTTTTTCTGGGGTAGCAGGTTATTTATTATAGACGATTCATTGATGATTCTCTCGTATTGCTCTGCTAATGAGTCGACTAACACTGAAAGATGTTTACTTTATTTGGTTTGATAAGTGTAAGTCTGCCTTGAAAAATTTAGAGGATAGCTTGACTACAACACCTATTCTTACATTACCTGAATTAGGGAAGGAATCAATGATTTATATAAATGCTTCTCATTCGGGTATAGGTTGTGTGCTGATGCAGAAATGCAGAGTTGTAGCTTATGCTTCAAGACACCTCAAAATTCATGAAAGAAATTATCATGTTCATGATCTTGAGCTAGCTGCAGTTGTTTTTGCCTTGAAGATTTGGATGCACTACTGGTAAAGTAAGAAATTTACAGTATTTTCATATCATAAGAGTATGAAATACTTGTTTACTCAGCATAAATTGAATATGAGACAGTGTATATGGCTTGAGTTTCTTAAGTATTATGATTTTACTATAGAGTATCATCCAGGCAAGGCAAAAGTGGTTGCTGATGCCTTGAGTAGGAGAAGAAGAGGTAGAGAAGATGTAGCTACTACTAGAGCTTCTTAATTTAGACTTCTTGAGGAAGCTTCAAAGATGATGATTCATGAAAGTCCACTGGCACATCATCAACCGAGAAAGCTAATTTCAGAGCTACTAGTCTATTATTCTCGTGCTCATATTCGGAATTTGAGCTGGAGATGATTTAGCAGGTGATTAGTTGTCAGAAAACTGGTCAGGATTATATAGCGCGTAGAGATTAGCGACTAGTGTAGATAATCCTGATTGCTCAGTTTCTGATGCTGGTGCATTACGATTCATTGATAGATTGTGGATTCCAGCTTAGGATCAATTGAGGCTGGAGTTATTGCAGGAATCTCATAGATCTCTTTGCTCTATTCATTTAGGTAACATTAAGATGTATCGTGATATGAGGCGTATTTATTAATGGCCCAGGATGAAGACTGATATTGAAGAGTTTGTAAAGAGATGTGAGATATGTCAGCAAGTTAACACAGAGCATAGGAAACTCGAAGGGTTACTACATTCTCTATCAATTCCTGAGTGGAAATAGGAACATATATTTATGGATTTTGTTTTCTGTCTACCTCTGAGTCAGCGTAAGCACGATGTAGTATGAGATGTAGTTGATAGGTCGACGAAGTATGCTCATTTCTTTCCAATTTCCATGCGAGATCCTTTTGACCAATTATATGGGGTATACGTACTTGAGGTGCTGAGATTTCATGGGGTTCTAGTGTCGATTACTTTGAATAGAGATCTGAGATTCACATCCAAACTGCGGAGTGAATCATAGAGACAATTGGGAACTATTTTTAACCTCAGTATGGCATACCATCCGCATACTAATGGACATACTAAGCAGTTGATATTGGTGCTAAAGGATATGCTTCGAGTTTGTGTCTTGGAGTTTGGTGGTAACTAGGAGAAACACATTACTCTATGTAAGTTTTTTTATAATAATAGTTATCAGGATATTATTGGAATGGCTCAGTTTGAAGCTTTATATGGTTGGCCTAGTTGTTCACCTACATGTAGGGCAGAGGTTGGAGATACAGTTTTGTTGGGGCAAGAGTTGATTCAGGACTATACAGAGAGAATTCAACAAATTCGCCAGTGTTTGACTACGGCACAGCTAATATAGAAAAGATATACTGATAAACATCATAGGTTTTTAGAGTTTTCAAAGGACGATCTTGTCTTATTGAAAGTCTAACATATGAAAGGATCGTATAGGTTTGGATTGTGAGGTAAGCTAGCTCTAAGGTACATTGGGTCGTTTAGAGTACATGAAAGGATTGGTCCTGTTGCTTATAGGTTAGAGTTACCTCCTCAGCTAGCTAGAGTTCATAATGTCTTTCGCGTGTCGATGCTTCACAAGATGGAAACTCAGTTCACTCCAAGGATTGATTGGAATGAATTTGATATTCATGGAAGACTTATTTTACGATGAACAACCAATATAGATACTTGATCGTAAGATTCAGAGGCTGAGAACCAAATAGATCCCATTAGTTAAGGGGAAATGACAATTTCATATAGATGAAAAACTAACTTGGTAGCGTGAATCTTTTATGAAGGAGCAGTTTCCATTTCTCTTCGAAACTACAATAATTTTACATTTACTTTAATTTCGAGGAAGAAATTTCTTTAAATTTGGGAGACTATAATGACCCGTTACCTTAAGCTGGTGATTAATGTTAATCTAAATCCTAATTACTAGTGGTTAAGTTCGGTGTTTGTTTGGAATATTTAATGAATTTTATAGGCTGTAGTATAAAAGAGAATTTATATGCAAGCCAATAATATGAAAATACGTAAATAAACAATAAATAGATGTTACACCATGTGCGACAAGAGGGTCGTGAAATGAATATGCACACCCAAGAATACTCGTAGGCATGTCCGATGAATTTATTGGCGAGAAAATACATGCGGTATATATATATATTTGATATATATTGAAACTATAATTTTAGTTTAAATTATATGGATCGTCGGATCGCCTCGAGATGAGCGTTAAATATTGATGGTGTCAACATGTGTGTCACTTTAGAGGTGTCATGTTAGCACATAAATCATTCGACCAGTCTCGAGATAACATGATGCGTATCTAGAGAAAAACCCATATTTTTAAACTAAAACCTTCATGTTTATCTTCATTGATCGATTAAGAGAGAAAGTAAGAGAGAATATATGAGGGTTTGATGTTTTGATCTTGAGAAATCAATCAGAGGAATGAATTAAACGTGAATTGAGGAGCTTAAATAATTGGAAATCTGAGATCATCACTGTTAGGAAGTTTTGTTTTGATGTTTTTGAAGTTAAATTTAATAATGGGTGATGATATTTATGTAAATTGTTGTGTTTGGTTATTGGAAATGGATTGTTACCTTACTAGAGGTCCTCCCTAATATATTTGAGGAGTGTTATTTGTGGTTTTGATGGTTTGTGGATGGAACAGTGGTTGCTACCATGTTTACTGTCGAGATAGTACTTGGCTGCTGCCATGTTTACTGTTCAGACAGTACAGGTGGAGGGCGCTCTACTTAACAGAGGAACACGCTTCTTCCTTCATCAATTGGGATGAACCGAATTGGTGGAGCGCATCCCACCAATTGAGGGAGCACGCTTATGCCCTCGAAAACAACTCTATTGTAAATTGGTTAGAATTTCCTGAGGTTTTAGGGACTGATTTATGAGTTCTAAACATAAGTTATTAGACCTATATTGATCACAAATGGATTGTGATACATGTTGGATCACCGGGAAAACATGAATGACCCAAAACGCTAGGGAGTTTCTTTACAAAAACCTAAACCGAGGTAAGTATAAATTCACTTATTTATCAATGTTGCCTAACTATCTTAGTATATGTAGTTCATATAGTTTATGGACTAAATAGGAGGACTATGTACATTGTGATGTTTTAAATAAAGGAAAAACAATGTTTAATGTGACTCACGAGAATAACTCATGGAATTGAGAATAGGTCATATGAAAGATGGGTTACCTTCTCAGTCTATATGTAACTCTTAATCAGTTAGATATGTTGCGTGGATTACATACTCACTAGAGGGTTTCAGATAGACCCATTGGACATTAATGGATTGACTAGACAGCACATCGACTAATGTAAATGTCTAGCAATAGCATTAATGGTGTTAATGGGTAATTGACCCTAGTCTTATAAATAAAATGAGAATCATAGTGTAATAGTCATTGTTAGTTGGACTTGCATATGCTTTTTTTTGAATTATATGCTTTTCATAATTCCTTTAGTTAACATCGGTGCATATCGTTATTGCATAATGTTTTCGATTATTATATGGAATGTTGATGGCTATATGAATCCTTACTTACTGAGCAAGTTGGAGTGCTCATCCGAAATTTAATATTTCAAGTTCGCGGCTTAACGCTTCAACGAAAGAAAAATAGAAGATTTAGGAGTCTTAATATCTTCTCTACAATGTAATATGCCTTTCTATATATACACTATTTTAAGTTATTTTGTTATATATAACAGGGTTGGGAGGTTTATAAATGAGGTTTTGGGTTTTGATGAACCCTGTATTTACGTATATCATTTAGTTATCAAAACATTTTAATTTTCAATGACGTATATTTTAAATTATCTATTTGATTTCGATATACGTGTTGAGTTTATCAGGTACAAACGAAGAGGTTGCTGGCTCTAGTTAAGTCTGACTGGGTTACCGAGGTTTAATTAGGGTTTTAGGCCGAGTATCGCCCTAATCGAGATAGGGGATGCTACATTTACTGTCGATTTAGGTTGCAATTTTTAGTGTAAATGCAAATCATTAACTAATTGCTGGATTTCTTCTATAGTCGACTATTTTGCTTTTCTTCCATCTATTCATTTTCTTACTTTAATCCTAAAATCACAAAATAAGAGAATACCTTGTGTAATATCATTATTTATATCTAAAATGAACCTAATTTACACTATAAAATATTTTTAATTATTGACTTATCAAATACCCCCAAACTCAGCACTTTGCTGTCTCGAGCAAAGGAATACTCTCGATCATATTCTCTTTTCATTCTTTATATACTAATTTCAATCTAATTCATATTGACTTTGAATAATAGAAATTTTAAAATATAAATGATTTTCAAATGGAAACATATTCCCCATAACTAAATGAAAGTTATGATATATAATGATTTAGACAAAATGAAACATCCTTAATGATAACTCAACTACCCAATGAAACACTATTTAGAACTTAAAGTTCATTACCAAGGTCAGTACACAATATAGGTTTTCTTAATCTCCACTTACAAGCATCGAGCTTACGATGGCTAGTATAGAATCTCAAAACATAAAACTACTAGATTAATCTTAATTTTTAAAAATAATTTATAATAACACTACAATCAAAATCAATAGGAATTTGGCCAATATATCAATGAATATCATTCAAAACGTGTTAGATTAAGAACACTTTACTCAACTCTAGCTTCAAGCACTCAAGTTAAATCTTTTCTTTGAAGAGTTTAATAACATCCATTGTTTTCATCTCTTATTTTTTTCTTACTCCATCCTAATTATTTATTTATTATATATTGGATTCGCTTTTGTGTCTCTGCTCCATTTTCTATGGACATTCTCACATTTTCCTACTATAGATTCCATGCTTCATTTTCTATGGAATCTATAGGACTCTCTATATATTTTTAAACTCTTGCTAACAATTCTCATCATCTACTAAAGTCGAAGAAAGTATTCTTTCTAACTTATAGAAACTCATCAGTTTATAACCCATTTCTTCTATTAATTGTGCCATAATAGCTTTATATATACTATAAAAATATTTAATCAATAGTTTGTTATATCAAAAAATTCTTAGAAATTTATTTTGTTCATCTCAAACTATTGTTTTGATCTTCTACCCATTCTAATAACTAACACATGACATTCAATTTAGTGTATACATCAACTAGTAAAGTTAATAAAAAAAGTATAAAAATTGATTCCTTCCATCATAGAATTCACTTGGGTAGTAAAAATATCACTTTAATTTTAAAAAAATATTATATATATACATTTAGTATCATAATGTAACGACCCAAATTTCTCATAGTGGATTTGGTCCATAATTAAAGGTCACCGACTTGTGACGTGGCTAGAGAGCGGGTACACTAACCGAACACTCGACATGAAGACTGAGTAATGTATTATTTATGGTATGATGAATGCTTAGTGCATTATATATGTGTAGACATGAGTGGGGACGTGCCTCAAGATGCGTGCCAACATGAGACCAAAGTAGAGTGTGATGTGGTAAGCTAATTTAAGTTAAATGTGGCTTATGTAGTTAAATTTGATGAAACTATAGTTTGATTTATATAAATGTAACCTAAGTTAGTAAATTAAAACATTAGTTATTGATTTTCTTCGAGATACATGTGGATGCATCATAAGACTAATTGAGTTGCAATTGGTGTTATGAAGGAAGCTCTAGTATAGAGTTAATGGATTTGAAACCAACATGTGAACCATTAGATCAGCCTCGAGATGAGTGTGAACATTAAGATTAATGGCTATGGTTTAATCTCGTCGACATATATAATATGGATGAGATAAGCATGGAAATGATTCATTTACACAACTTAGGAGAGAAGAAAGGTTTGGAAAGAAGATGATCAAAGAAGGATCAGTAGATTTAAAGGAATTTTGGTGGAGTTAAAGGTATTAGATCAAGCTAGGGGTGTTCTACAACTTGGCAAGTTGAGTTACACCTTTAATTTTATGTAAATTGATGAATTCATGATGTTATTGAAGTGTAGCAATTGTAATGGTTATGAAGGATGTGTTGGGTCTCTAGTAGAGGGTAACAGAGATGTAAGGCTTTGGGGATGTCCATATGAAGGAGAAAGCTCAGAATTCAAAGTGCAGAATTTTGAGTTTTCCTATAATTGGTGCGCAAAGCATGTTTGCTAGCGTGCTACATGTGTATAGCGCGCTAATAAGTCTGAATAACGCGCTAAGTAGGTCACTAGCAAGTTAGGCATGTTACCAACATAAATTATGTAATTCCTAAGTTAAACTTAAACACTTTAAACAAGCCTAACACCTTAATTAAATGTCTGAACACACTCTAAAATTTGTGATATCATACCAGGAATGTAGGGAAGAGTCTCGAGGGTTCGAATATGCGTTTGAGGTATCGTGAAGTCGGTTAAGCCATGAACTTTATGTGAATTTGTAAGTAAACTGATTGAGATATTTCTCTCCATTTTATATCTTAATATTGTTGTTTGATTACATTGCTTTTATTGTTATGTTTGCTGAGTGTTTGATGTGATAATTGGTGTGCTTTATATTGCTATGTAGTTGTTGTTAAACCAGAATATGGTGTGTTTTGATTAGCTAATGTGGTTTGGGGTATACGCAGCACACGGGGTATGTGACTCAAGGATGTCGGTATACTGACTAGTTAGTGTCTGTACCTACTATATGAGGTCGATGAAATGAACAAGTGATCATGAATTAGGGTTATACGAAGTACTATATGAGCCGACCTATTACATGAGGTCGATAAACCGTGTTTGATAACTAATAAAGATAGTACCTAAGTGCACTGATATATAAGCTATTACCTGAAGGGTAGTATCTAGGCTAGTATGTGAAATGACTAAGAGGTGACCAATTAAGGTAATACCAAAATACTATGTTTACCGACATATTACATGAAGTCGATATGCCATGTTTCATAACCAATAAGGAGCATACTCACCGTGAATATATGTGTTGGATATACGGTTGACTAGAATTTGTTCATTCTTAACGATTGTGTTGATTTTACTTGGTTTAGCTGTGATGTTGTGTAACATGTCATATTTTCTATATTGTTTTATTGCGAATATATGTGTTTTTAGATGTGTTTCTGTTGTATTTGGAAATGTGGATAAATGTCTCTCAGTGTTACTTTCTACATTACTGTACTCGGCGTACTTTTTATGACGGTGGGTGCAGATCCATCGAGTAGTAGATTGGGTAATGAAAAGATCAACGACTACCTCTGAGTCATTGGAGTGCTGCTACCACTAATTTTGTAGGTTTTTTTTTGTACAACTTATATATGTTTTTTTATTATCTTTGGGGTTGCATGTATGGGCTGAGAGATAGTATATCGACCATACACATGTTGATGTATAATTGTTGTCATTTTGGTGTGTATATATATATTCATGTGATCTTTGTTACCTAGTTTTCCACATAGATAGGCTTTATATGAATGATTTCTGCTAATTTTTAATGACTTTCGTTGAATAATATTTGAATTGTAGAAAATCTTAATTAACTAGAAATAAATAATACAAATGTTGAACATGTGTAACGAGATCAATGAGATGAAAAGGCTGAATGATGCGTTGTTAAGTCCTACTTGGCGTAGTTTAAGGATTAATGACGGATTAGGGCGGGCAATACTCTGGTTGGGGAACCAGACTGTCACACATTCTTTTTCTAACTAAAACTAAAGTAAAATGAAATTTGCACTTACTTGAATTTGGAAAAATTTGAAAAATTCTCATCAACTCACTTTAATATCGGATCATAAGTTTGAAGTTTTTGGATCAATTATGAACTTATCTTCTACTTTTGTTTTCATTCCTTATTTTCTTTGTTATCATTGTTATACTTCACCTAAAATACCCCCAAACTCATTTCAAACCTTGTCCCCAAGATTTTAAAATTAAGTTGGGTTCTAACATAATAAATATACTTCGTGAAACATAAACGAATTTATATGTGTAACGACCAGTTACCTTAGGCTGGTGATTAATATTAACTTGAGTTAGGCTCATGGTTAAGTCCGGCGTACCTTGATTAGCCTGCGTGTATGTTTGTGTGATGATTTGTGTTTGTTTGAAATGTTTGTTGAATTTATAGGTTGTAGTATGAAAATAAAATTTATGTACAAGCCTATAGTTAAAAAAAATAAATAAACAATAAATAACCGATACAACAAGTGCGACAAAAGGGTCATGAAATGAATGTGTTGTGACGACCCCTTCCTTAAACAAGGGCACCGCCTGGCACAATCTTGTCATTAAGCCCTAATCTCCCAACGTATTAGTCAGCCTTTTTATATCTTTCCCTTCACTAGTTCTCTTTTCTAATAAACATTTATTTACCTCATGTCCATCAATAAATCAGAGTTAATTAAAATTCGAACAACCACCGTCAATCAGATGGATAATCACATGCGAATGTTGCCGATCTTCTCCTTACCCGGTCTGCTACTCGATGGATCTGCACCCACCGTCTTAAAAAAGATTGTGGGGCCCCGCGCCCCGAGGCTACTACGCGGGTCCTACAACCATGCTGACATCTGTTGCCATGTCAACACTCCTCGATGCACGTACTATTCATCATATTCTTTATATTACTTGCCAATTACTCGAGATATTCAATCAAGTTACAGGTATGGTTTGTGTTTTACAGAGTTACAAGTAGATAACTAGTAAATTTACAATGGAAGTCTTAAAGTACATAAACATGGATTCTCATTAACTTTTAAGTTATATAGAGCATCGATCCTATCGTGGAAAACCTGGAATATAGTACATTATATATAAGGAGATAAAAGTAAATATATATATATATATATATATATATAAGTACATGTGTCTCATAAGTCTCCCATAGAAACAAAATATATAACAAAGTACCACAATAAACACCAATAATTACTATGCTGAATTATGGGCGAGCTCATAAGATAATCGCCAAGAATCCCCTTACCCTTACTCATAACAAAATCTGCACTCAGCCATCACAATAAAATAGATGACGAGTCTAGTAAGTAAAATCCCTAGGAAAGTCACTGAGCATTCATATGATAAAGTAAGGGAAATCTAGTAAATACTATTAAATAAACATGCGGAATGTAAATAGGCAACTGTAAATGGATCATCACATGCGTAAATAACAATAAAACGCAAACGTGTGTGCCCGTCCTAGTCAGACTAGACCATACTTCAGATTCTCTCCCTACGATCTCTCTAGTAGGCACCTAACTGTCCTATTATTTGGTCCTCTTGATAGTCGGCGTAGACCCACGACACATCAAAAAATGTATTGAAAAAATAGCTAGGGTTGTTATTCACCAAGGACTCCTTATACACGTACTATGGTCTAGTGTGCCATAGAGACACAACAGAATACCCAGTGGAAGCAAACTCAACCAACCGTTTTAACGGTGACATTGACTTAGATAACTGAAGTAAATAAGGAATATAATCATGAATGCACTAAATAAGATAGAGTCAAATAGTAATGAAAGTAAGTAAATACTCAAGTGACGTTGCATTGGTTTTCACAAACCTCAAACACGCGCTCCGATCCCTTAAAACACCTCGATCCGACCCAGTCACATCCCAGATTATCGTATTATAGTCCCTAAGTCCCCTGGGATCAATTTCAAGTGTTTTAGATCGATTATAAGTATTTAAAGTTAAATGTGTAGGTCAAGTCTTCAAAACAACACTTTAAGTTTAGTTGATATCAGCCATTAGCGTGCTAGGTTGGGCCCCTAGCACGCTATCTATGTCGAAGGGCATGATTCTCATCTTAAAAATTCTGTCCCTAACTCCCCAAATAGCTTTCCCAGCCTTGTAGACCATACTCCACTCAGTGGAGACTCAAAAACACCATTACAACATCAGAAGAACAATAATTAGACCAAAATTATCAAATTCACGCATTCATTAGTTTCATTAGTTTTTTTATCCAATTTCACCAAAAACCCAATTTCCATCAAAATTAGTTTTAAAATTATGTTTAGTAGGTATAGTTGACTTAGTCACCTATGAAGATCACTAGAAATACAGATAATTCAAGTGTGGAATTCGCTTTATACCTAAAAACCTTAATTTTTAACACATTTTCATGGAGAATAGGTAAAGAAGATGATTACCTTTGTGTTTTAATCTCTCAATTTGATATAAAATCGTGAATTCAGACTCTCCATTGCATGTAAATTGTGAGTAGGTTGGCTAAGAAACCATTAAGTATGGTTTTTATATTGTTCGTTGTCATCAAACATAAATGTGAACCCCGAGGACAATCCTATGGTGTTGTTTTAAGCTGTCCAACACCACATTATGACTCTAATATGACATTCATCATCCTAGATCAACCATACTAGAATCATCCCAAGGTTAATCTATGGTGTAGGTAATTTCCCACTAACTATAGGAAAGAAAAATAAATCAAGTTCTTTAATACACTAATTTAGGTACACCCTTATATGATTAGTGTAACATATTACTAATTTAACCTAAGTAGTGGTCCCACTAACCCTCGACTACTCAGCACCTGGTGTCTGTGTCTTGGGATGCATCTCGAGGCAAATACCCATCACATCAATGTGCCTAATAGAAACGTACACACGTGTGAAGTTACACAATAATATAGTGCTTTTAAATACCACGCATAAACAACCATCATTCACAAATAATATATTCCATTGGTTCTCGTGTCTGATTCAACCGAGTTATCTATGTAACGCTCGAATTTGGCCCATTAATCCCCGAGATTAATACTAAATCCTAGTTTAATTAATTTGGGTCATTACAATTCTTCCCAACTAGGAAACATTTCGTCTCAAAAATTAGATCACGAGGAGTTGTTCACCTTTTTATGGAAATGAAACTGTTGCGGAACAACTGACGTCGCCAACTCACTTTTGAACCATACTAGACCATACTTCTGTATGTTGGCATCCCTCTAGTGGGCTTCTTCAATCCCCTCCACTAGTCCATCACCCAATAGCCCTCGTGGTGGTTGCCATGGACCAACGACCCACTAACATGTGCACCGAAGACAAGCCGCTCAGGTTACCACTAAGGGTGCCCGTGCCGCGTGTTGGGGCATGTGCCCTAGGTCAATCCATTAAATGTCTTTATGAATACTTTTAGTTAATAAAATAGAGGATTTCATTTCTATTTATTATAATTAATTTTCATGTTTACAATATAATAAGATCCATGGGTATTTAAATAAATATCCTAAATGTCCCTAGTCGATCATTATACTGGGAACTATAATGAATTAAGACTAGTGTGAGTCTTGATTGATGATCATATGATGATTATACATATAGTGATACGAATCAAGATCACGAGTACTTGTTAGGGAACAAAGTACTGGACCGACCCGCTATGAGAACATCACATGGATTAATTCATAGTTGTTTCTCATGATAGTTATATTTTTCAGTCCTCTAAGTCGAGATTACCAGAGACTTCAACATTAGGAACACAGTGATTTGACACTATCAAACGTTGTCTTTAACCGGACGATTATAAAGGTTGTGATTGGTTACTGTGTGAGCAATGTGATGAAGTTGTGTAATCGAGATAGAATTTGTCCCTTTCATATAAAGAGAGATATCTAGTGGATCCCTCGATGTATTAGACTGTTAAAAGGCCTAGTCTAAGTGAATTGATATTGATCAATGTCACTCGGATGTTTTCAGTCTACCTAGAGATCGAGACTAGTACGATTGAACATGTTGGATGACAATTCCATGCCTTATGTTTGATCAAAAGGATATCATGTGACAAAAGGATGTTATATACACTATCGATTAGGTTGTATCGATTTGATATTCATACAACTTGGGTAGTCATAATGTCTTCCTGGAGGTCGCTTATGACTTGTATAAAAATGTGTTTTGGTACACTGCCAACGTTGTATGAGCATATTGGGTCGCATACTAAGAATGGTTTTGCGAGATTTTAAGATGGTTAAGAAAAATGGATTTTATATGATAAAATTCATGACAGAAACGTCCTTGTGGTGTATTACACTTATACTTCTTTTAAGTTAGAATACACGTATGAAAGATTAAAGGCCGAAACTTTATTTTCATTTTAGAAAACGACTTAGGGTTTTTGGTATGCTCTGGATCGTTTTGGAGAGAAATAGAGGTTTGGTATTCTCTCAAAGCTAGCACTTCGAATCTCGGTCGCCGTTCGTGTATGGACTATTGGTAGAGGGCGTTCGTCGTTGGCAGCACCTTAGAGATCGATCAACCTTCAGAAAGGTATATTGCGACTGAGGTATGATTAAGTTTTTCATGGTTTAAACGTTTTTAATGGAATTAGATTCGGATCCTGTTGGGGTTTTTGTCAAAATTGTTTTGTAATCTCCGCTGCGCATGAACCCCAAAACCCAACGGTGGTATCAGAGCCTTCGAGTTCTGTTCCATTAAATTCATTGCATGTTTTCTTCTGATATATAAATGATATATGATTGAAAGCATGTTAATAGTTGATGTATATGTGATATACATAAGTTTTCTGTGAGATTTATTATCATGTTTTGTGTATATGATACATATATTCGTGATTTAATTGAAATTAGTTTTGTACATGCTAGTAACCATGTTAGGTTAATTCGAATAATTTTAATGAATTGAGTTTCATGTTCTGTGATCCATGACACCATTAGGTTCGATTGGGATAGTAGTTCATGATTCAATTACATGTTTGTGATTATTTGGATGAGGACCGAAATTGCAAATAATTAATTTTTGAAATTATTTATTTATCTTGTTATATCTATTTTGTTATGAAGTTTCTATTTGATAAAGATAGACAATAAATTAGATTAAGAGATATAAGCAAAATCGGTTTCGTTATCCCTATTGGATAGGAGATAAATATGGAGAAGTTTGTTATTGTGATATGCTAGGATTCGAATATCTTAAGTCCTAATTGGATTAGGATAAGATGATTAGTTAGATGTGGGCCCGGGTTAATTAAAAATGTTTTAATTGACTTAATTTTGGATAAATTAAGGGGTAAATTTAGGATAATAAAATCAGCGAAAAATATGATTTTCTAGAGCGAATTTCAATTTTCGGAATTGAGATTCGTCTTCTAAAAAAATATATGATATTTCATTGTTTACATAAAATCATTAAAACTAAATAAATTTCCTCTATTAAATTTTAAGTCTCACGCCATCCATTTTAAACACTTGTCAAGGCCTCGATCACACTAATACAGTTTCTGCTATAGCTGGGTGTATTGTGTTATCTTGGTGAGACAAGTTGGATAAGAGTCACCTAAATGTTTAAAATGGCTCGACTTAATAAAGCTATCAAAATAGTTATGAGCTTTAGGCACATGATGAGATAAAAACATGATAAGACATAAGATGTCCCGTATCTCATAAAAGTATCTAAAAATTACATAAGATGTAATTGGTAACTGTTACCTACCTAAATAATCTAGTTCTGTATTTCATGCCATAGCTGTCATAGAATTAGGTGAAATATGGATTTTAGTCCCCTAAATAAATAGTGTGTTTTAGGAGGGTTGTTAATTTAGTGGGAGTCTATTCCTCTATACTAAAACAAACTTTGCATAATCTTTATTGTAGATCAATGGCCTCTTCAAGTAACAACAATCCCCTGTCACTGTGATCCATCCTTGAGAAGGATAAGCTATCTGGGACTAACTTTCTTGACTGGTTCAGAAACTTGAGAATTGTTCTTAAGAATGAACGCAAGTTGTATGTCCTGGATGCTCCAATTCCTAAGGACCCACCAGCCAATGCTACGAAAGCTGTGAAGGATGCGCATAATAAGCATGTCAACGATTCTACTGATGTTGCATGTATTATGCTTCGGCAACTATGGTTCTGAACTTCTGAAGGACGTGGAAGTAATGGAAGCCTACGACATGGCTATAACGCTGAAGGAAATGTTCCAACAGCAAGCTAGGCAAGAAAGGTTCGAGACAGTCAAAAACCTACATTCTTGCAAGTTGACTAAGGGTGCGTCAGTTAGTCCTCATGTTTTAAAGATGAAGGGCTATGTTGACCAACTTGATAGACTCGGATTTCCTATAAGCCAAGAGTTGGCTACGGATTTGATCCTGAATTCATTACTAGAAAGTTACTCACAATTTGTGATAAACTACAATATGAATAATATGGAGAAATCAATTTTAGAGTTGCATTTGATGCTCAAAACTGCTAAACAAAATATCAAGAAACCCTCTAGTAATGTGTTGATGGTCCAAAATGGAAAGGGAATGAAGAAGAAAGGCAAAGGCAATGCTAAAGTTGTCAAGGCTGCTGTTGCACCTATCGCAAAGCCTGTGGAATAAGTCAAGCCCCAGCCTGTTCCTGCTTCAAAGCACCTAAAAGAAAAGGAAGGAAATTGTCATTTATGTCATGCACATGGACATTGGTTCATAAATTTTAAACTCTATCTGGAAGATCTAAAGAAGAAAAACAGGTATTTATGTTATTGAAATTAGTTTATCTATTAGTGATTCCTGGGTATGAGATACCGGATGTGGATCTCACATTTGTATAAATGTGGAGGGACTCACCAGAAGTAGAAAGTTGAAGAAAGGAGAAGTCATCCTTCGCGTAGGGAATGGAGCAATAGTTGCTGCCCTGGTGTTGGATCATATGACTTAGTCTTACCTAGTGGACTTATCTTAACTTTAAATAATTGTTATTTTATGCATGCCTTGAGCAGAAATATCATTTCTGTTTCATGCTTGGATATGGATGGTTTTGATTTTATTATTGCGAATAATGAATGTTCCATTTCTCGTAAAGGAATATTTTATGCAAATGCTAATTTGTGTGATGGTCTTTATATTCTAAGCATGAAAAGGTCCACTGATACTCCAGTCTTTAACATAAATACAAAGAGATTTAAGTCAAATGATTTGAATCAAACCTATCTTTGGCATTGTCGTCTCGGGCACATAAATGAGAAACGCATAACGAAGCTCCATAAAGATAGACTTCTAGATTCATTTGATTTAGAAACATATGAAATGTGTGTATCTTGTTTACGAGGCAAGATGACTAAAAGTCCCTTTACTGGACACGGTGAAAGGGCAAGTGATTTATTGGGTCTAATACATACTGATGTATACGGTCCTATAAACACAATGGCTAGAGGAGGTTATCAGTACTTCATTACATTTACTGATGATTTTAGCGGATATGGTTATGTATATCTAATGAAACATAAAGCTGAATCATTTGAGATGTTTTGAACGTTTCAAAATGAAGTGCATAATCAACTTGGTAAAACTATCAAAACACTTCGATCAGATCGAGGTAGTGAATATTTGAGCCAAGAATTTGAAAATCATCTTAGAAATTGTGGGATTGTCTCCCAATTGACTCCACCAGCAACTCCACAGTGGAATGGAGTTTCTGAAAGGAGAAATCGAACCTTATTAGATATGGCTCGATCTATGATGAGTCATGCAGATCTTCCATTATCCTTTTGAGGTTATGCGTTACAAACTGCAGCTTTCACTCTAAATTGAGTTCATTCTAAAGCGGTTGATAAAAAACCATATGAGATATGGTACGGGAAGATACCTAGTTTGTCCTTCCTTAAGATTTGGGGTTGTGAGGCTTACGTAAAACGACAAGTCTCAGAAAAACTAGCACCTAAATCTAACAAGTGTTTATTTGTAGGGTATCCTAAGGAAACAAAAGGATATCACTTTTATAATCTCGCTGAGAACAAAGTGTTTGTTGCTCGGTATGGTGCTTTTATGAAAAAACAGTTTATTTCAAAAGACACTAGTAGGAGAGAAATAAATCTTGAAGAAGTTCAAGAATCACAGATAAACCCTGAACCGCTACTGAAGTTCAACAACGTTCTGAACTAATTGAACCTCCGCAAGTGACACAAGGCCCACGTAAATCTGGTAGGGTAAGACATGATCCAGAGAGATTCGGATTTCTCATTACTGATAGTCGTGATGTGTTGCTTATGGATCAAAATGAGCCCACCACTTATTAGGAGGCTATGTCTGGACCAGACTCAGATAAACGGCTAAGTGCCATGAACACTGAGATGCAATCCATGTATGATAACCAAGTTTGGAACTTAGTTGATTTACCTGAAGGTGGTAAGACCATTGGATGTAAATGGGTTTTCAAGAAGAAAATCGACATGGATGGCAATGTGCATACTTTTAAAGCAAGACTTGTAGCAAAAGGTTTCAAGCAGACTCAAGGTGTTGATTATGATGAAACTTTTTCGCCAGTAGCCATGCTTAAATCCATAAGAATTTTTATTTCTATTGCAGCATATTATGACTATGAAATATGACAAATGGATGTAAAAACATCATTTCTTAATGGAAAGCTGCTTGAGGACGTGTATATGACACAACCTGAAGGTTTTGTACATCCTGAGAATTCTAGGAAGGTATGCAAGCTTCAAAGATCCATTAAAGGATTAAAGCAAGCTTCTCGGAGTTGGAATCTTCATTTTGATGAAGCAATCAAGGATTTTGATTTTATTAAGAACAAAGATGAGCCTTATGTATACAAGAAGGTCAGTGGGAGTGTAGTTGTTTTTCTGGTACCGTATGTTGATGATATATTACTCATTGGAAATGACATCCGAACATTGCAGAATGTCAAGTCTTGGTTAGGGAAGTGTTTCTCAATGAAAGACTTAGGAGATGCAGCCTATATCCTAGGGATAAGAATCTATAGGGATAGATCTAAGAGGCTAATCGGCCTAAGTCAGAGTGCTTACATAAACAATGTGTTGAATAGGTTCAGTTTGTAAGACTCTAAAAGAGGATTGTTGCCAATGTCTCATGGCATAAGTCTCAGTAAGAATCAATGTCCTAATACAAATGATGAGCGAGATCGTATGAATAAGATTCCATATGCATCGGCTATTGGATCTATCATGTATGCCATGTTATGCACTCGACCTGATGTATCATATGCTTTGAGCACTACAAGCAGATATGAGTCAGATCCTGGTGAGAGTCACTGGATAGCAGTAAAGAACATCCTTAAATACTTAAGAATGACTACGGAAATGTTCTTGGTCTATGGAGGTTTTGAAAATGACCTAGTTGTAAATGGTTATACAGATGCAAGTTTTCAAACTGATATAGATGATTTTAGATCGCAATCTGGATATGTGTTTACTTTGAATGGGGGTGCGAAGTTGGAAAAGTTTGAAGCAAGAGACTCGTGGCGGATTCTACAACAGAAGAGTGATATATTTGCGTTCGATGCAAAAAAGAGGCGATTTGGATAAAAAAGTTCATTTCTGAACTAAGTGTGGTTCCAAGTATTGCTAACCCTGTTTGTTTGTATTGTGACAATAACGGGGCAATAGCACAGGCCAAGGAACCTAGATCACACCACAGATCCAAACATATACTCAGGCGTTTTTATCTCATCAGAGAAATTATTGAGAGGGGAGACGTAAAGATTTGCAGAGTACCTACTGAAAACAATGTTGCAGATCCATTTACAAAAGCTTTTCCACAAGCAAAACATGATGGTCATGTTAGATCATTAGGCATTAGATGCATTTATGATTGGCCCTAGTGCAAGTGGGAGATGTTGGGGCATGTGCCCTAGGTCAATCCATTAACTGTTTTTATGAATACTTTTAGTTAATAAAATAGAGGATTTCATTTGTTGTTTATTATAATTAATTTGCATGTTTATATTATAATAAGATCCATGGGTATTTAAAGAAATATCCTAAATGTCCCTAGTCGATCATTATACTGGGAACTATAATGAATTAAGACTAGTGTGAGTCTTGATTGATGATCATATGATGATTATACGTATAGGGATACGAATCAAGATCACGAGTACTTGTTAGGGAACAAAGTATTAGACCGACGCGCTATGAGAACATCACATGGATTAAGTCATAGTTGTTTCTCATGATAGGTATATTTTTCAGTCCTCTGAGTTGAGATTACCAGAGACTTCAACATTAGGAACATAGTGATTTGACACTATTAAACGTTGTCTTTAACCAACGATTATAAAGGTTGTGATTGGTTACTGTATGAGCAATGTGATGAAGTTGTGTAATCGAGATAGAATTTGTCCCTCTCATATAAAAAGAAATATCTAGTGGATCCCTCGATGTATTAGACTGTTAAAAGGCCTAGTCTAAGTGGATTGATATTGATCAATGTCACTTGGATGTTTTCAGTCTACCTAGAGATCGAGACTAGTACGATTGAACATGTTGGATGACAATTCCATGCCTTATGTTTGATCAAAAGGATATCATGTGACAAAAGGATGTTATATACACTATCGATTAGGTTGTATCGATTTGATATTCATACAACTTGGGTAGTCATAATGTCTTGCTGGAGGTCGCTTATGACTTGTATACCAAAATGTGTTTTGGTACACTACCAACGTTGTATAAGCCTATTGGGTTGCACACTAAGAATGGTTTTGCAAGATTTTAAGATGGTTAAGAAAAATGGATTTTATATGATAAAATTAATGACAGAAACGTCTTGTGGTGTATTACACTTATACTTCTTTAAGTAGGGGTATATGTGTAATTTACTTAACCGTCTATATACAAGGGTTGTATAAATAAACGCTTTAAGTTAGAATACACGTACGAAAGATTAAAAGGCCGAAACTCTATTTTCGTTTTAGAAAACGACTTAGGGTCTTTGGTATGCTCTGGATCGTTTTGGAGAGAAACAAAAGGTTTGGTATTCTCTCGAATCCAGCACTTCGAATCTCGGCCGTCGTTCGTGCGTGGACTACTGGTAGAGGGCGTTCGTCGTTGCCAACATCTTAGAGATCGATCAACCTTCAAAAAGGTATATTGCGACTGAGGTATGATTAAGTTTTTCATGGTTTAAACATTTTTAATGGAATTAGATTCTTATCCTGTTGGGGTTTTTGTCAAAATTGTTTTGTAATCTCCTCTGCGCATGAACCCCTAAACACAACACCGTGTGCTATGGCCTAGTGATTCGCTTAACCACTTATTCTTCATATGTATAGCTAGGAATCAAAATATTTATATGCATGATTTAAATAAATAACTGACGAAATGTGTCAGATGACTTACCCTCGACATGTTATCTGGTCACCTCCATATTTAGTTGACTTACTACGTGAGTTCTTTCTCGGGCTTGATTTGGCTCTAGTGGTGGTGATGCCCTCCAATAATCAGCTCTAAGATGCCCATTCTAACCATATCAGAAACATCAATGCATATCTGACCTCCCTGTCTGTTCGTCCTCGGATCTCTGACCTTGACCTCAGTCTCTTTGACCCCTGTTATGGCCTCCCTGATTCCTATCATGTCAGTTCGGCTGTGTCTAATGTCTATGCTATTCTGCAAGTGTGCGTATCACAGTGTGAGCTCCATCAGTCTTTTAGTTATCATATCCGTACTGATCTGATTGATGGTCATCTTTGCAGTCCTGAATCCCTATGGTCCCTCTGACTGGTGTCTCGGGAAATACTATAATAGGGGCCTGAATAGACGTCTGTTGTATCGTCAGGGTGATGACTTCCTAAGCAGTAGTAATCAATGTCGTAGATACTGTGGGAGATATTACTACTACGACGATTAATGCAGCTTGCCTTGAGTAATTGTAGAATCTTTTCCAACTGAGTGTCATGTGTCACGAGTCGGTCATCAACTTTCGGTGTATTAATAGTGATGGTGGCCCTTACCAGATTATTAGCCTGACTAATTTCTAAAAGTTTAGAGGGCTATCCGTCCATCGTGATTCGCATCAATAAGTGTGCGCCTGATTAACCTTGGTGTATATACGCGAACAATATATATTATACAGTAAAAACATAATATGTATATAAACCCTAACTCTACTAGCCTCACATTACTTCCCAACTAGAACTATAAGGCAAGTACATCATGTTTCCACATATACAATTTTGTTCATTAAGTTTCATGCTCTTTCATTAATTCCCGAGGTTTTTCGAACCATATCTCTAATACCAAATGTGGCGCTGGTATTAGGTTAAAGAACAATTTACACTTCATCTCATAGGCTCCATCGATCTCTCTGTATTTACTTGAGTAAAACCTACTATGACAAACATCAAAATTAAGGGATTTGGGACCAGTTAGGCTCTTTCATACTCTTTTATCAGGTTTGTAAAACCCAATAGAACATCACTTGAGTATTTATTTCCTTTCATTACTATTTTTACTTAAGTGACATTCCACTGGGTTTTACAGGTGTTGCAGCCTGAGGATACATTTATGTGGATATCTGAAAACTTGTATTAAGAGCCTAGAAGGGCACATTGCATGTCGGGCAATGCTTGAGGATACAATTACATGAAGATTTGAAGACCTGTATTAAAGGCCTACGGGGCACATTGCTTGTAGGGCAACGCCTGAAGATATAATTATATGAAGAGCTGAAAAGCTGTACATAGGGCCTGGCAGGCATTTTACGCGTAGGGCAACGCCCGAAGATCTAGTTAAGAGAAGATATGAAGAGCATTATGAAGGATTTTACAGGGCACATTACTTATGGGGCAATGACCGAGGAATACAGTTATAGAGAAATAAAAAATGATAGTCGATAGTACAGAGGAAGTCGGATAGTGTTGTTAGGAAGTTTAGGATGCTAGTGGTAGATAGAAAGCTATAGCGAAAAGTTACCCCGACAAGGTAGATGACTTAGTCTTATCTAAGATCCAAGATTAATAAAAACCTTGTATGGAGTTTCATTGGGCCGTTATATTACCATAGTAGTTTCGCGATATGAGGTTTTATTTACCTTAAATTTTGGGATGAAATTTACCTTAATTGGGAATAATTGTAATGGCTTAATATTTCTTAATCGCGCTTATTCGAAAATTTCAGACTAGGATGCCAACCCAGATCTACGTAGACATCGTGGATAAGGTTAGGACATGTCTGACTAGACATAATAGTTATTTTTGTGTGATGGTTGTTCTATTGGGGTGTTTAGAATTTGTAATTATCATATTGCATCATATGTGTGTACTAGAATGTTGTAATCGAGTCAGATTATGCGACGGGTGTTCGCTTCATAAAATGTGTCGATGCAGGTATCGGGTAGGCGAAGCACGTGAGTACTAAAGCTAGACAATGCCAAAGTAGAATATCATGACTATAATCAAGGTGAATGTGATATTAAATGAATATAAAACTATGGGTAAAGTCAAATTAACCGAATACATAAGTTATGGCATGCCCGAGATGCGTTGTGAGATGCGATGCACTTGGTGATGGGTAGTCGGGGATTGGTGGGACCACTAAATTACTAATAAATGGGTCTAAGTACATCAACAATCTATACATTATGGTTATTATATACCTAAATGGAGGAATTGATTTAATTAAACGTGATTTCATATAGTTTGAAATGAGAATAAATGAACCTTAGATTAGTCTTGAGATGACTCTAGACACTTGAATCTAGGCAAGATGAGTCACTTATATGAGTCACAATTTATGTTTGGACAGCTTAATTAAAGGCCATTAGATAGTCCTCTAGATACATATGCACACTTGATCAAAACCAAAGTATTTAAACCACATTTAGTGGGGTTTCCATTAGTTCCACCCATTTCAACATGCAAAAGAGAGAAATCCAGAGCTGTAGAGGGATTTGAGAGCTGAAAATTGAGGATTCGAAGGTTCCAATTCAATATACTTTTTATACACATCATCATCTTCACCATGTTTATAGGAATGAAGTTCAATTTTGGTTATTTTTCTTCAAAATGAATTTCCATTATGGCTTACTATTTTGTAAGGGTCTCCTACGTTGTCAAGTCGATTACAACTATAAAATTTGAATTTCTTAAAACTGGTTTTGTAAAAACTTGTGTTCTTTTGAGTTTTCTTATTCAATGCATGTTCACTTCATATAAATTGATGTAAATCTTATTAATGGATGAGGTCTCTGTTATTTTTTGGTGGCTGGAATGCCCGAGAGAAGAGTGGGTAGGAACGACGGCGTTGGTGGAGACTACGGGGAGAGAAACTCGGATTTTTGAGTTAAAAATTCTAAGTTTTGACCCTGTTAGCACATTAATGAGGCTATTTAGTGCTAACAATTTTAGGAGAAACTCTGATTAAGTTACATAATTAGCGCGCTATTCAACCTTATTAGAGCGCTAACCAAACACCGAAAAAATCGATAAAAATGTTTTTTAATAACGTAGCTAGCTAAAACCCACTTTTAACACAACTATTTTTTGAATTACGAGTTTGACTTATTTAGAAGGATTAACCTTATAAAAAATATTTAATAATTTTTGGAGTTTTGTAATGAATATTGGTTTTAATAGTTAAAAGACACTAAATTGACCTTAAACCCACTTTATTTGATATAATAAGACAACGAACTCAGGGGCTATAGCTTGGGAACCAATAGTGAGCCAGGGTTGGATTCGAGAATCTAGGGAAGTGCGAGTGCATATTTGAGGTGCGTAAAATGCAAGAGAATGCTTCAGAAAATTTAGTCCCTTTATCTCATGTAATTTACGAGTGTCGACTATTTTATTTTGATGTTTTATTCAGCTGCAAACTATACTATGTTATCATGATTTATTGTTGTTTTGCTCATGTTGAATAATTGTGCTTTATGCGTGCATTTTGGGATTTCTTTTGAAGACTGATTGAGTTGGTTCACCGGGGTTTTGCTATGAAGACTGGTTGAGTTGGTTCAGTGAGTTTGTGTTGTTGTATGACATAATGATTTACTAGTTGAGTGGTTCATTGGGGCTTTAGAAGACATTGTATGAGAATGACTGATTAACCGATTGAGTGGTTCGCCAGGGTTATTTGTATTTGCGTCTATGCTTACTTATATAACTATTGTTATGTTTTCCAATTATTTACATGCTACTTTGGTTTTGTATTGCACTACATTCATGGGAATATCTATTTTTGTTGTCAGATAGCATACTTGCATGTTTTGTAGTTTTATTTGATTCATTGCTGAATATTATGTAGACATCTCTTAGGATTTTACATACTGGAATCATTATTGTATTTGTTGGGTGACTGAGTGTTGATCCTTCTACAAGTAGCGGCGATGGGAATCTTGGCTACTATCTCTTTTTGCTGACAGTCCTATACATACTCGTAGGTGTTTATATTTTGATATATTTTTCTATATTATGGTTATCAGAGGACTATGAGAGACACTGTACATGTACATACCTACTTTTGTATATCTTATTGCCTTATATACATGGTGCTTTATTTTCGGGTTTCTCACTACTTAGGATTGTTAAATATTGTATAATTTATTTACTTAGAGACTTCCACAGTAAAATTGTAATATAACTCAATAAATTGATTGACTAGCTAATCAAATCACTAATACTTAAATTGAGATTAATTAGCTAAGCTAAGGATTAATGAAAATGTGTAAGCAACCATTTAGGCCGCCCCGGCGTCGTAGATGAGCGGTCCTCTACGTAGCGAGGCATGTTGATGCATGATGTGACGTGGTGGTGCCCAGGGTTACCTCGAGATTCGGGGCTGTCACAGTTGGTATCAAAGACCAAAGCACATTGTGAAATATTGGCGTAGGTATCAGTACTATGGCAGCCTCGCGCCCCGAGGTCGCCGAAGGAGCTGCAACACAGGTCCCGCAGCCCTACTGATGTCTGTCGCCACGTTAAAGCTCCTCTATATGCGTACAATTCATCATATTCTTTATATTATTTGCTAATTATTCAAGATATTCAATCAAGTTATGCTTGTGTTTTACAAAGTTGCAAGTAGATAACTAGTAAATTTACAATGGAAGTCTTAAAGTACATAAACATGGATTTTAGGTAACTTTTAAGTTATATACAACATAGTTCCTATTGTGGAAAACTCGGAATAGAGTACATTGCATATAAGGCGATAAAATTAAATATATAAAAGTACAGGTGTCTCATAAGTCTCCCACAAACCCGAAAAATGTAACAAATTACCAAAATAAACACTTACGAGTAATGTGCCAAAAAGTGGGCGAGCTCTGATATAGTCGCCAAGAATCCCCTTTATTCGTAGAAGGATTTGCACTCAGCCATCACAAAAACCAGATGACGAGCCTAATGAGTAAAATCCCAAGGAAATTCACTAAGCATTCATCTGATAAAGTAAAGGAAATCTAATAAATACTGTTAAATAAACATGCAGAATATAAACAAGCAACTGCAAATGAATCATCGCATGCATAAATAACAATAAAGCGCAAACGTGTGTGCTCGACCTGGTCAGAGTTGACCATACTTCGGATCCCCTCTCTAGGATCCCTCTAGTTGGCACCCAATTGTCCCATCACCTGTTCCTCTCGGTAGCCGGCGTAGACCCATGACGTATCGACACATGTACTGACAAAGTAGCTTAGGTCGTCATTCACTGAGAACTCATGATACATAAGCTATGGTCTAGAGTGCCATAGAAACACAATGGAATACACAGCGAGAGTAAACTCAACCAACCGTTCAAACAGTGACAAACATAGATAACTGAAGTAAATAAGGAATAGAATCATGAATACACTGAACATGAAAAGTAAAATAGTAATGAAAGCAAGTAAATACTTAAGTGCCGCTCCATTGGATTTTAAAACCTCAAACACGATACCCGATCCTCGATCCTCGAAAACACCTTGATCCGACCCCGTCACGTCCCCGACTATCGTACTATAGTCCCTGAGTCCCCTGGGTCAATTTCAAGTGTTTTAGATCGATTATAAGTATTTAAATTTAAATGTTTAGGTCGAGTCTTCGAAACAACCCTTTAAGTTCAGTTGATATATGCCATTAGTGCGCTATGTTTCGCCCATAGCGCGCTATGTATAGATAGCACGATGGGGGGAAAACCTTTAGCGCTAGTATTCTTTAGTATGAAGAACACTATCACACACAATACGTATAGTGCGCTAGCCACCCAGTCTAGCGCGCTACCTGAATCGACTGGCAAAATTCTCAACTCGAGAATTCGATCCCCAACTCCGCAAATAGCTTTCCTGACCTTGTTGACTCACTCTCCACTCGATGGGAACTCAAAAACACCATCGCAACTTCAGAAGAACAACAATTAGACCAAAATTACCAAATTCATGTATTTACTAGTTTTATCCAATTTCACCAAAAACCTAATTTCCATCAAAATTAGTTTGAAAATGATGTTTTATAGGTGTAGTTAACTTAATCAGCTATGAAGATCAGTAGAAATACATAGAATTCAAGTGTGAAATTCATTTTATACCAAAAACCTCAAATTTTAGCTCATTTTCACGGAGAATAGGTAAAGAAGATGATTACCTTTGTGTTTTAATATCTCAATTTGATCTCAAATCCTGAATTCCTAACTCTCCATTGCATAGGAAATCCTGATCTCTTATAGATTTGCATGTAAATTGTGAGTGGGTCGGCAAGGAAACCATTATGTATGGTTTTTATAGTGTTGGTTGTCATCAAACGCAAACACGAATTCCGAAAACAATCTTATGGTTATGTTTTGAATTGTCCAACACCACATTATGGATCTAATATGACACTCATAAGCCTAGATCAACCCAACTAGAATCATCCCAAGATTAATCTATGGTGTAGGTAATTTCCCACTAATTATTAGAAAGAAAGATAAGTCAAGTTCCTTAATCCAGTAATTTAGGTACACCTTTATATGATTAGTGTAACTTATTACTAATTTAACCTAAGTAGTCGTCCCACCAACCCTCGCCTACCCGGCACCCAGTGCCCGTGTCTTAGAACACATCTCGAGGTAAGTACCCATCAAACCAACTCGCCCGATAACAACGTACACACATACGATATTACACAATAATATAATGCTTTTAAACACTACACATAAACAACCGTCATTCACAAATAATGTATTCCTTCAGTTCTTATGTCCGATCTAACTGAGTTGTCTACATAATGCATGAATTAAGACTGTTAATCTTCGAGATTAACACTAAATCCTAGTTTAATTAATTTGGGCCGTTACAAGATGTTGAGTACAGGAAAGGAGAAAGTAACATTAATAGACATTTATCCACATTTCCAAATGTACAAGTATCTGAAAACATAATAATAGCAACTATGCCGAAAAGGAATCATGCTATAAGATACTTTAATTAAACAATATGAAACTGACACTCGGCTAAACAGTAATGATCTAGGGCCGGTCGGTTGTGAGTTACATCACATCAACATTATTCCACTATTTAAGGCATAAAAAGTATCATAAATGCCTTCACATCCTCACAAATGCCCATCTCATATATAAAAACTCACAAGTGCCCCTCACATGTGACGTATACTTGTCAACAATCCTGGGTCTCATACCCCGTGTGCCGCACAAGCCAGTGGTGAGATCCCGACTTCTCTGGAAGGCTAGTGACCCCATGTGACGTGCACATCTCCATCATATCACGGTCCTAGATACAAGAACTACTTTCATAAACCAAAAAATGGCATGGTTTAGGAATCTAACAATGTGTGTGCATATCTAATGCACAAAGGAAAATAGATTTCAATACCATCAAACACCTACGTAATAGCATGCTATTCCATTTGACTAAACATCTTAACAATCAAGAATGACATAGCACATGATTTAGAGTCAAAGAAACTATTTAACCAACAACTAATGCCATGATAGCAAACTCATGAAATGAGACATAACAAGTCATGACATTTAAATCAATCCAAATTACTTTAATTAAACGACATAGTAGGAAAGAAATGGAAATAAGTATCTCAATTAGTTTACTTACAATCTATGCAAATTCTCTAGCAAATCCGATCTCTCAACACCTCAAAACATGTACCCAAACCCTCGAGACTCTTCATTAAGTTCCTGACATCATTAAACATGTTTTTGAGTGTGTTTATACGTTTAATTAGGGTATTAGACTTGTTTAAAGTATTTTAAGTTTAAGTTATGTAGAACTTGTTCTATCAGAGTACCTAGCGCACTAGGTGGCATGTTTAGCGCGCTAGTGACCTCATTAGCATGTTACACACAGGTAGCGCTCTAGCTAGCACGTCTAGCGCTCTATGTATTCAAAAACCCATAATTCTGCGCATAGAATTCTGAGTTCTCTCTTTACATGGCCAACTCTAAAGCCTTTAAATCCATGTTCTCCTCCAGTAGAGACCCAAAACACCCTCCATAACATCAACAACAACTCATACTTCATAATTTCATCAAATTCAATAACTAAACACAAAGCTAATAGTGTAAGTAGAATTACCTAGTTATACATTAACCTAGTTCGATCAACTCCTTCAACATGCCGATCTTCTATGATCTCATTCCTTAACTTTACTTCTTCTCCAAGTTTATGAAATGAACTCAATTGCATGAGTTAAAAACTTCAATCCTCATATATAAATAAGGTTGATTAATAGCCATTGATTTTAATATACACACGTATCCTGAGCCTAATCTAATGGCCTACATCTTGATTTCAAATCCACTAATTCTCTACTAACTCTATCTTACTAACATCAATTTATACTCAATTGATCTTTTGACGTGTCAACACATATCTCAAGGAATATCAATGACTAATGTTTTAACTTGCTAACTTAGGTTTCGTTTAATGTAAATCAACTATAGCCATATCCGATTTAACTATTTAAGCTACATTAACTTAAGTTAACTTGCTACATCACTCTCTACCCTGATCCCAAATTGGCACGCTTCTCAAGGCACATCCCCACTCACGTCTCGACATCTATATACAAGTAGGAGCGACTTAGTAGTCTACACATATACGATATACTAAACATATATCATAACAAATTTAACATATACCTCGACCACATCGTCTTGGTCATGACACATATCTCGATGAGGGTCCTACATCACAGGTCAATAATCTTGATTAAGAAATTAAACTAGGATTAAGAATTTGGCTCGTGAAAAATCTTCCGAACTAATGGAAATCTTGTCCTCGAAATTAAACTTTAAGTTGAAGTCTAAATTGACTAAAAAAGTACAAAAAACCTATCTCACATATAGTTTTTCCATTTCTAAGTGAGTTTTGAGTCACCATGGAACTGTCATTTGACTAATACCTTTAGGATAGACTTGCTTTTCAACTATTGTACCTTTCAGTATAGGATATGTACTGGCTTCTCTCCATAAGATACATCATTGCTCAAATCAATTTGATTTAATTCAACCATCAGTCTCGCACGTACCTTTGACTTAGCTAGTTAAAGCATAAAAATATGGAAGACTAGATGAATCCCCTAACATCGGTGGAGGTAACTTAAGCTCATATGGAACCTTACCTACCCATATTTTGATTTTGAAAGGTTATCTATGCTAACTTGCCTTTCATTTCAAATCCGTGAAGACCATTCCGATGAGACACCTTCAAACATACAACGGCTCCCTCGGCAACATGAGATTGCTGCAATAAGTGTCTGCATAATTTTTTGCCCCTCTTGGGCCTTTTTAAACCTCTAGCGAATCTATCGTACCTTCTCCATATGGTCAATAACAATTTCAGGCTATACCAACCACCGATCCTCTAGCCTAGCCCAACAAGATGGTGAGTGACACGGTTTTCCATATAATGCCTCAAATGGCGCTATCTCAATGCTAGCCTAATAACTGTTGTTGTATGCAAATTCACACGATGGTAGGTACTCCTCCCAAGATTTTCCAAACTCCAATACATAAGCCCCGAACATATCCTCGAGAACCTGAATCAACATCTCAGTCTGCCTATTAGTCTGAGGGTAAAAAGCTATGCTGAACTATAAGTTTGTACCATACCACTCCTGCATACTCTGCCACATCTTAGACGTATACATAGCATCTTTTTCTAATGTAATAGTCAATGATACCCCATGCAGTCTGATAATCTTCCTCTCAAACAATATACTCAACTAGTCAAATGTATAGTGAGCAGCAACTAGTAAGAAATGGCAGATTTCGTCAATCTATCCACAATCACCTTAATAGAATTGTGTCATCGGTGGACATTCATAATCCCCTAATAAAGTCTATGGAAATGTCTTCCTATTTCTATAGTGGAATGGGAAGTGACTGTAACAATCGTCTAAGTCTACAATGCTGAGTCTTTACCCGGTGGTAGATCCCATAGTTTTTTATGAACTTTGATATGTCTACATTTGTCCTAGGCCATTAAAAATGTCTCCTCATTTCATGGTATATCTTGATCTTGCCTGGATGAACAATGAATCGGGAATTATGTAAATCTTGAAGAATCTTATCTTTCAGCTCTATTACTGACGGTATCCACAATATGCCTATATATCTCAGACACTAATCCACCATCTTTATCCAGTTAGTACAATCAATACTCTAGGCTAACTCACCGAATATCACGTATAAGATATTGGCTCTCTGACCCTCTAACGCTCTCTAGATAGACACTGTTTGAAGCCTCAAATACGTACAAATCATCACCCAAATGTCGATAAGAATATCTGATTGACACATCATCGCCCTGCTGCCTTGAGTAATCCATACTCATGTGTCATATAACATCTAAAAACCTCAATGACACTAGCTAGTATCCTACTCATGGATCTACAAAAATACTCGTTGTTCCAACAGCATGCCCTACAAACTTGACATCTGATAGCTAAAATTCACACTTGCTGAACTTGGCGTATAGTCGCTACTCCCTTAAAATTTGCATCGTCTCTTTGAGGTGTTGTTCGTGATCCTCTGAAGTCCTTGAATATATTAATATATTATCGATGAAGACTATCACAAAGCGGTCAAGAAACGATCTCATCACTTAATAAATCAAATCCATAATCATGTCAGGGGCGTTGGTCAAACGAAAAGATATGACTGTAAATTGATAGTGTCCATAGCTTGTACTAAAAGTTGTCATAGACGTATCCTCTTCCCTGATCCTAAGCTGATGATACCTCAATCTTAGGTTTGTCTTGGTGAAAAATTATGCTCCCATCAACTGATCAAATGAATTGTCAATCCGCGGTAATTGATACTTGTTCCTGACTGTGACTTTGTTCGACTATTTATAGTCAATACACAGTCTCAAAGTACTATCCCTTTTCTTCACAAAAATGAAAGGTGCTTCTCATGGTGACATAGAAGGTGCGATGAATCCCTTTTTTCCTAAATCCTCAAACTGACTCCTCAACTCCACTAACTCTCTCGGAGCCATATAATACTGCGGTATAGAAATCAGCCTAATGCCTAGTACCAACTTATTGATGAAATATATTTCTCTCCAAGGTGGTAATCTAGGAAAGTCCTCTAAAACACATCTGAAAAGTTGTACACAGCCGGAATCTCCTCAATTTAGGGTCCCTGACTCTCTACTACTATGTATAATGATACTAGAGTCTCAATCTCTCCACTAGTCACAAGTCAGCCTATAGTGCCCTCAGCTCTCGGTTTACTACCACTATATGTGAAAATCGGACACCCCAGAAACTCAAATATAATTACTGAAACAATCGATATGAGCGTGATATGCTGCTAGCCAATCCATCCCTAACAATGAGTCAAAATATAAGAACTTGAGAACCCCGAAGTCTACAGGTCACTTTACATCGCCTATCTCTATTGGACATCCCTCAATAAGATAAATAGGGTAAATCGTATCCCCGGCTACGGTACTCAATATCAAATGTACACTAACTCTAATTGGTATCAACCCTAGGATGCCTATCATGCAACTAGAAATGAAAGGTACTATAGAACCATAATCAAACAAGATATAAGTCTTTACCACAAATAGAAATCGTTCCCTCAATAAGTCCTCGTGTGGCGTCGATATCTGGCTATGCTACTATGACGACCTTAAATTTTAAGGCAAATCGAGCACTGCCACGTCGCTAGACACGTCACCTGCACACCTATCCATGACGGCCCACGAACTAATCATTTTATTCCTCGACTTAGTTAATTTCAATATTTAAATGATTATTTTGTCAAAATTTATTAAGTTGTAAAATCTTATAACTTAATTTATTAGTTTTGATTCATTAAGTTGTTTAGTAGCGGAAGTCTTAAAAATATGCATATAAATATTTTAAACGAGTTTTGCATTAACTAACAACCTTTGGGGGTGGAAACCCAATAAAAGGATACCATGTATATCAATAAAGGTGACAAAAAGTATAGTAAGTGTCAATATACATGTATCATGTAGTAAGTCTTCCGAAATGATCCCAAAATAGTATATATATAAATAAATACAAACACCTAAGAGTGAAGCTAGTGGGGGCGTTCTAGGTCTGATGTAGTCACTAAGCACCGCCTTCCCCTGCTCGTTATAGGATCTGCAACTTACCACAAAAACAATGACAAGTTCCACTGAGTAAATCCCAGAGAAACAAAGTTAGTATTCATAGGAAATCCAAGAAAACGGCTACAATTCATGAATATAAAGTAAATAAATGAAAACGTAAAGCATGAATATAAGTCACTGACATAATCAAGAATGTGGAATGCGAGTGTGGTGTATAGCTGTCGAGCCTTGGGATGCAAATACTAAACAGAGAAGGCCCCAGAGGCAAGATAATCCCCGCTTCCTCCTCACGGTTAAAATGAGGAACTCTATTGGTTGGAAGGCAAAATTTCGTGCCAACGCCTCAAAGGAGAAGAACTCTTTGACGGAAGTGAGCCTTATGTCAACTCACTCTTGAGATCATCAACGTGCAGAGATAAATCTCACCCGTAGTATAAGGTATGAACAACACAGCAACAATCGAACTGTCATCTGCGAGAGAGCATGAAAGGGGTCATACCGTACCTTTAACCATACACAGACATACACGGGAATAAAGTAAGCATGCCAACTAAACTTGCAAAAAGTAAAACAGAAATAAGTAAATTTCAAGATAAATAAGAAAATTCTAAGCTAACTTTCTCGTGGATTTACTTACCTGAAGCAATCGCAATAATCTCTCCTAAATGTCCCGCTTATGCCACGAGATGCAGACCCAACACCCGACTATAGTCTCCTAAGTCTCTGGTGTCAAATTATACCACTTTAATTATTTTAGAGTCACATTAAGTGAATTTATATTGTGCGGCTAAAAATTTGAAATTTTATTCCAAAAAGTTTAGTTTTGTACCGGGGTGCCAAAAGCCCGAGAAAACCTCGAAACTTATTTTTCTAGCTCTTTTCTAATTTTTCATATTTTTCTGATTTTTCCTGGAACCTTCCATAATTTCCAGCTATTTTTATCTATTTTTATGTTATGTTATGTAATTTATTTCATATAAACTCATTGTTATTTAATATTTTTTTATAAATTTTTAATTCTTGGGCCCGAATCGGGCACGATTCATTTGAGCCAGGTTCGGCCTAAGCTGTCACTTGGTTCAGGCTGGCTCGACCCGACCCACCCGCTTGAAAGCAGCCCAGCCCGCTGGGCCTGGGCAGCCAGGCCCATCCCACTTAGGTTGTCCCTCTCCTTCCACGATTCGTCTATTTCAGAGACGTGAATAATTTTTTTTCAAACAAGAACAAGAACAACAACCACATCAACAACAACATAACTACACAATCACCATTAAAGCCTTAATTTCTCCACTAAAAATTTACAAAATCAACAAACAATCACCTCGATTTGAAGATCATTGCAAGAACCACAAGAGATGTGCGACTGATTTGAGAGAGTGATGGAGAGCTCGGTGATGGAAAGTTGGAAGAAGAAGCTTAAACAAGAAAAATTAAGAGGGAGAGAAGATAGGGTTCAGGTAGAGAGGATGTGAGGAGAGATTTTCTCTTTTTTATTTAAATGAGAGATGAGAGAGAAAGTGATGTATGGGTGTGAGTATGGTGATTTGATGGGTGGTGTCATATGATGGGTGTTGTGACATCTAAACCCCTGATTATCCCATACACCTACGTTACGCACACACCGAAAAATCATACACTCTCGTCACTACATGCGCACAATGTGACCAAATGTAATTCTTAACTAGTGCAATGCAAATTATAAATAATAATAAAAAATAAACACGCGCCACGCAAAAGTAACAAAATTTACCTCATTAGGCGTGCCCTGGACTTTTTTGCGACGTCCATGTGGGTCTGAGCTTAAGGTCGTAATATAAAATTCACAAATTAATCGGGATTAATTAAAGAAGGCCGTTAGAATCTTCCAAACTAAATGAAATTTTGGGATAAAGTTCAAATTTAAATTAAATCTTTATGTTGGAACAAGTGTGGGTATCGCTCTCGCACGGTAGATTCTCTCTTTCCCTGGCGAGGCCCTCGTTTTTATAGTACTGCCATCGAACGAGTACAAGTGGTATTTTCTTCCTCCCGAGAGTCTATACCTCGCGATCCACTATCTCATTGGGGCGCTCCTCATACTTCACATCCGGTCTGACCTTAATCTTAGCCATATCAACCATCTATTTTGGTCCTGATCTAGCCAACCTCAGCATAAAAATGTTAAAAACATCATGAAACCCTGCCAACTAGCTAGACAATCGTAACTGATAAGTGATATCCCCAATTCATCGGATTATCTGAAACGGCCCGATGAATCTCGGTGCAAGCTTCCCTTTGACCCCAAATCTCTAGCGACCCTTCAAGAGAGAAACCTTCAAGTAGACCGAGTCATCCACCTCATAATTCAACCAATTGCGATACTTTTTCACAAACTTCTTCTCTCTATCCTGAGCAGCCTGTAACCTCGGACAAATCTACCTGAATTTCTCTATCTGTTTTACAAAAATCTTAGGCCCAACGGTAGCTACGTCATCAGGGTCTACCTAACAAGCTAGTGATGTGTAGGGTCTCTTATATAGCACATTAAATGTTGGCATCCTAATACTTGGTAGTTGTTGTTGTAGTTAAACTCTTAAAGTGAAAAACTCCTCCCATGACCTTCCAAACTGAGGCACACAAGCTCTGAGCATGTCCTTAAGTATCTGAATAAGTCTTTGACTACTTGTCGATCTACGGATGAAAAGTCGTGCTGAACTGTAATCTAGTACCATATTGCTCCTGCATGACCTGCTAAAGCTGTGAATTAAGATGAATGTCTCTGTCTGACACTATAGATACTGATACTTCGTGTAGTTTGATAATTTCTCACCTAAAGAGCGTGCTTAGTTGTGGAAAGCTATATTTCAAGGAAATTGAAATAAAATGCATCGATTTCATCAGTCGATCCACGACTACTCAAATAGCATCATGCTTGCACAAGGCCATCGACAACCCACTAACGAAGTTCATAGTGATGTGTTGTCATTTCCACCGTGGGATAGGTAGTGGCTACAAAAGTCCTTAAGGCCTCATGTGCTCAGCCTTAACCTATTGACACACCTTACAACTCCTTACATACTAGCCGACATTTGCCTTCATCCCTGGCCAGCAAAATAATCGTTGGATATCATGGCATATTTAAGTTCTGTGGTGATGCACTGTGTACCTAGATCTGTAAGCCTCTTGAAGTATACAATCACGTAACTCTGCCACTGCCAAAATCCATAATTTTCCTCAATGTCTCAAACACTCATCAATAGACTCAAGCAAATCTAGGAAATAAGAATTTCATGCCATGTCCTTGAACTTCTTATACATCACATCAGCTCTTTGACACTCCAAAACGCATGGGATAGATATTATTGGTATTCTTATATATCCACAAATATGTTCCTCTGCAGTATCTAGAACCTCTGACAAACTCATAGCTGCTACAACCAAGAGTTAACCAAACTTCTAGGGTCATTGGGCAAACCATTGTCTCACTGTCTAGTCCTCTCCTGCTAACGACATCTACTACGATATTCACCTTCTTAGGCTGATACTCCATGGCAAAGTCGTAGTCCTTCAGCAACTCCAACCACATTCATTGTCTCATATTCAAGTCCTTTTTGAGTAAATAGATACTTCGAACTCTTATAATATGTATATAGTGTGAACCTCTCACCATAAAGGTAGTGTCTCCACATCTTAAGTGCAAATATGACCGCTACGTGCTCCGAGTCTGCACTAGATAGTTTTTCTCATAGGTCCTCAACTCACACGACACATATGTTATCACTATGTCGCCTTGCATATGTATGCATCTCAATCTGGTGCCACAAACATCCGTGTGAACTGTCAACTCTCTGCCCAGCTCTGGCAACACTAACAACGGAGTAGAGTTCAACTTATTCTTCAACTCTAAGAAGGTTGCCTCACACTCTCTAGACCAGTCGAAAACCATATCTTTCTTGGTCAATCTAGCTATCAGCAATGCAATCTTAGAGAAATCCTGTATAAATCGTTGATAATATCCTACCAATCCTAATAAGCTCCTGATGTTTGTTACACACTCCAGTGTAGGCCAGTCGATGATAACGTGAATCTTATTTGGTTCCACTGATATCCCTTTATTAATGATCACTTTTCCTAAGAATTTTATCTCGGAAAGGCAAACTCACACTTATTGAACTTGGCGTACAATCTGCACTCTCTAGAGCCCTCATCATTTCTTTGAAATGCCTCTCGTGGTCCTCACGAGTCCTATAGTAAATCAAGATGTCATCGATGAAGACTTTCATGATTTGATATAAAAATAACCCCATAATTCGATGCATCAAATCCATAAATATAGCCAGCGCGTTTGTCAACCCAAATGACATAATAGTGAACTCAAATAACCAGAAATGCATGTTGAAAACCATCTTAGGTATATCCTCCTCTTTGATCCTTAATTGATGATATCTTGATCTCAGATCAATTTTGGAGAAGAATTGTGCTTCGGCCAACTGGTTGAATAAGTCTTTGATCTTAGGCAATGGATATCTATTCTCGATTGTCATATAATTCAACTTCTAGTAGTCTATGTACATCCTCATGCTAACGTCCATCTTCCTCACAAATAGGATCGGTGCTCCCCAAGGCAACTTACTAGGGTATATGAAACCCTTATTTGATAAATCCTCTACCATAGCTTTTAACTCCTCATGCTCTGGTCGAGACATATGGTAATGTCTACATGTATAGTCTGTGTGCCTAACACTAACTCAATCATAAAATTTACCTATCTAGGCGAGGCTAATTCAAGTAGATCCTCAGAAAGAACATTTGGGAACTCACGTACTACTGGGACCTCCTCAAGTTTAGCTAATGTCCTCTTGTCGAACTCTACTCTCCATGCGAGGGTCTCCATCTCCTAGATGTTCACTAACCTACCTATAGTGTACGGAAGTGTTGTCGCGACTCTAGTTAAGTAGAACTCAAGAATATCAAGTATTTGAAAAATGATAATTTTCCTAAAATAGTCTAACTGGGCCTGGTATGCCACCAAAAAATCCATGCTTAAGTGTATATCAAACTCTAGGTACTCTAATACGCAGAGATCTAAAGGTAACTGATGACTACCAACCTCGACTAAAAAATCTCTACAAATCCGGTTAGGGTATATTTATCCCCAATTGCCGTGCTGAGAATAAGGTGGGTGCTAATGCTCTTAGGTGTCAAACACAACTCTCTTACCATCTGTCCCGAGATAAATGATAATTTAATACCAAAATATATCGATGTATGCATAGGACGACTAAAAATAACCAACGCACCTTTGATGACTGCCGAGACGGGTCACGGTCTGGTGCAACAACTACGTCCACCTACTCCCTCGCTTGCACAGGCTGAGCTGCTAATGGTGGCACTGGCTCCCTAGTACACTCATTCTTGTAGTACCCCTTCCGCCTGCATCTAAAGCATGTGACATGTCGGCTCTACACAACAATAATAAGTTTGCCTCTGCTGGACTGTCATAACCTATTATTGTTGTGTAGGTACAACTACATGAGTGATGATCATCTTACCATCGTCATGTCTGTCCCTTTATCCCCTTTAACCTCCATGGTCGCGGTTCCTTTTGCCTTCCTATTTGACATCCCCTGGCCCTTGTGGCTGTCCTGATGCACTGAACTGGGGATGATGTCGCTCCATATAAAAAATGACTCATTAGCCGATGCCCTTTCATAGACATCCTATAATGTCCTGGCCCTTATCGATATAATCGAACCCTTAATCTCTGGTCGGAGTCCTCAAAAAAAGTAATGGACCTGAAGTCGCTCGGTCATAGCTACGTCTATCACAAACTGAAACATGTATTTGAATATCTCCATATAGTAAATCACTATCTGTCTACCCTACCTCAGCATCAAGAACTCATCTCTCAGTCTTAGCCGAGCTACAATCAGAATATTCTGGTCATAGAAAATATTCATGAACTCTACCCAAGTACTATGCTTTCAATGGTGGCTGTGAGGGCGGTCCACCATACTGCAACATCTCCCTTGAGCATGAACCCTGAAATTCTAACTTGTATGCTATCGTGAATCCTCAATAGTCCATGAAGTCTCTCATGCGAAAGGACCCATTTCTGAGCTACCCCAAGGTCTCCACCTCCATAATAGTAGCCAGGATGAAAATGAATGAACTCCTTAATCAGCTTCACCTCAGTTGATAATGAGATCTCTAATATGATCTCTTGGGGTGGAATTAATGTCATGGCTGGTGTAACGACCTGTTACCTTGGTGACTAGTACTAATCCAAATAGTAATTAACCCGAGTTAGGCTCAGGGTTAAGATCGGTGAACCTCAATTAGCGTGTGTGTGCATTTGTTTAGATCGTGAAATTGAAATATAAATAGAATGTGTATAATAACAGGTTATATACAAACCTATAATTTATAAAATGCACTATAAGCCATGAATTACCGGAACACTATGAGCGATGAGGGAGTCGTGGCATGAATGTGCACAATCGTGGCTATACATAGGCACGTCTGGTGGATTTATTGTCGAAGAAATACGTGAGTTATAAATATATTTATATATAAGGATATATATAAATGTAAATATTGAAATTAAAAAAAAATGAAATTATATGGATTTTTAAATTGCTCGAATGAAGCGAAAATGTGTCACTTTAACACATCAACTACTCGATCAATCTCGAGATGACGTGATGCGTATCTCGAGAAAAATCTATATATATAAACCAGAAAGTTGATGTTTATCAACTAAACATGATTATTTGAAACGAAAACAAGGGTTAGGGGTTTGAAATCGACCAGGACAAGTTGCCCAAGGTGCGGAATTAAGCTTAGTTAAGGAGCTTAATCAATCGAACAGCTTGTAAGCATCATATAGGTATAATTTGTTTTAGTGTTTATCAAAGTTGGAATTGATGGTGATGCTATGATTGTTGTTGTTTAAGAAGCTTGTTGATCAATTATGGTCTCTCACCTAACTAGATGTTGTTCTTGATCAGTTTTGATGATTTTCGTGACTGTTTATAATGTTTTGGATGTGGTTTGGGTCAAGTTTGGATCAGTCAAAGTGTACTGGTGTTGCAGGTCTAGTGCGCAAAACATGCTAGGCATTGGCCATAATGTGCTATGCATACTGTGGAAGATGACTGATATATGGATAGGGTGCTATCCATGTCAGGTAGCACATTATCAGACCCCAGAAGTGTCTGTGAAGTTCAGAAGTGCGAATAGCATACTAGCCCCGAGACAGTGCTATCCACACTTAGATAAGTACAAAAATTGATTGGGTTTGGGTGGTTTGTCGAGAGCTTTGGGTCCATAGGTTCTAAAAGTATAATTGACCTATATTAACTATAATTGGTCAATGATAGGTGTTGATTAACCAGGATAGAGTTATAGAACCGAAAAGATAGGAAATTGGACGAGGACTCAGACAAAGGTAAGTACATATTCACTCATTTATCAATATTGTTTGGCTATTTAGTATATATAGCTCATGTAGTTATTGGATTGAAATGGGGGATTATGTACCGTGAGAGATTCACAGTACTTTCAGATCATTGGCCTACTTCTACAATGGTATCAGAGATTTAGAGTTTTTCTGGGTTAGCGAGTTATTACAGATAACTTGTTGAGGGATTCTCTCGTATTGCTCTGCCAATGACTCGACTAACACTGAAAGACTTCAATCTTACATGGTCAGATGAATGCAAAACTGCTTTCAAGGAAATTAAAGATAGATTAAATGAGACACCTATTCTTACATTACCTAAAACTGGGAAAGAGTTGGCTATTTATATTGATGCTTCTCATTCATTCTTGGTTGAGTGCTAATGTAGAAAGGTAGGGTTATAGCTTATACTTCGAGGAAACTAAAGATTCATTAAAGAAATTATCTAGTTCATGATCTTAAGTTAGCCTGAAGTGGTTTTTGCCTTGAAGATTTGGACGCATTATCTGTACAGCGAGAAATTCACAATACTTTCAGATCATAAGATTCTTAAATACTTATTTACTCAGAGTGAATTGAACATGAGACAACATAAGTGGATTGAGTTTCTAAAGGATTGTGATTTCACTTTTGAGTACCAACCAGGTAAAGCAAATGTGGTTGCTGATGCCTTGAGTAGGAGAAAAACATACAGAGAGCGTAGCTACTGCTAGAGCTTCTCAATTCAGACTTCTTGAGGAAGCTTCAGTGATGATGATTCGTGAAAGTCCAGCTGGCACATCATCAACCGAGAGAGCTACTTCTAGAGCTACTAATCTATTCTTCTATGTTTAGATTCGAGCTGAACTAGAGATGATTCAGCGGGTGGTTGATAGTCAGAAAGCTTATCAGGAATATGTAACACGTTGGGGGTTAGCAGCTAGTATCGATCATCCTTATTGGTCAGTTTCAGAGGACAGGGCGTTGCGGTTCAGGGATAGATTATGGATTCCAACTCAGGATTAGTTGAGGCAGGAATTTCTATGGGAATCTCATCGATCTCTTTACTAACGTGATATAAGACATGTTTATTGGTGGTTGGGGATGAAGATTGACATTGCTAAGTTCGTAAAGAGATGTGAGATATCTCATCAAGTTAAGACTGAACATAGGTAACCTGAAGGGTTATTACATTCGCTGCCTATCCCTGATTGGAAATGGGTATATATAACAATGGAATTTTTTTTTTTCGGTCTACCTCTAAGTCGGGGCAAACATGATGCTATTTGGGTTGTAGGTGACAAATTGACGAAATCTTCACATTTCTTACCAGTTTCTATGTAAGATCCTCTTGACCGTTTATGCGAAATGTATGCACGGGAGGTATTGAGACTTCACGGGGTTCCAATGTTGATTACTTCGGATAGGGATCTGAGATTCACATCCAAGTTGCGGAGTGAATTACCGGGGCAGCTGGGAATCTTGCTTAACCTCAGTACTACATACCATCCTCAAATTGATAGACAGACTGAACGGTTGATAGTTGTACTTGAGGATATGCTTCGAGCTTATGTCTTAGGGTTTTGAGGTAACTAGGAGAAATATATTCGTCTGTGTGTGTTCTCTTATAATAATAGTTATTAGACTAGCATCAGAGTGGCTCCTTTTGAGGCACTGTATGGGCGACCTTATCGATCACCGACGTGTTGGGCAAAGGTTGGAGATACAGTTTTATTAGGGCCATAGTTGATTCAAGACTACACAGAGAGGATATAGTAGATTCGCCAATGTTTGACTATGGCACAATTCAGACAAAAGAGATACGGCGACAAAAATCATAGGTTTTTGGAGATTTTAAAGGATGATTTTGTCCTATTGAAAGTCTCACCTACGAATGGTTTATATAGCTTTGGGTCGCGAGGTAAGCTAGCTCCAAGGTATATTGGGCCGTTCAAAGTACAGGAAAGGATTGATCTTGTAGCTTACATGTTAGAATTACCTTCTCAGCTTGTTGGAGTTCATAATGTCTTTCAAGTATATGCTACGTAAGAAAAAGACTCAATTCACTCCAAGAATTGATTGGACTGAATTTGATCTTTGAGAAGACTTATCTTATGATGAGCAACACATTCAGATACTTGATCGTAAGATTCAAAGGCTAAGACTAAAGAGATTCCTTTAGTTAAATTGAAATGGCAATTTTACGGAGATGAGAAACTAACTTGGAAGCAGGAATCCAACATGAAGGGGCAATTTCCATTTCTTTTCGAGAATACAAGTAACTTTATTTTTACTTTAATTTCGAGGACGAAATTGCTTTAAATTAGGGAGATTGTAATGACCTGTTACCTTAAGCTGGTGATTGATACTAATCCAAATAGTAATTAAATTGAGTTAGGCACAGTGTTAAGATCAACGTACCTCGATTATCGTGTATGTGCGTTGTTTGATGTTTGGTGTTTGTTTCGATTGTGAAATTAAAATATAATTAGGATGTGTATAATAATGGGTTATATACAAACCTATAATTGATCAAATACACTATAATCCCTGAATTATCGGTACAATGTGAGCAACGAGGGAGTCGTGGCATGAATATGCACGCTCGTGGCTACACGTATGCATGTCCGGTAGATTTATTGGCGAAGAAATACGTGAATTATATATAAGTATATATATATTGAAATTAAAAAGAAAAATAAAATTATATTGATTGTTTGATGTTCTCATACAAAACGGAAATATAAGATGTGTCAAAATTAGTGTCATGATAAGATGTGTTGCTTTAACACATCAACTACTCGATCAATCTCGAGATGACGTAATGCATATCTTGAGAAAAAATCATATATATAAACCAAAAAGTTTAATGTTTATCAGCTAAGCACGATTGATCAAAACGAAAATGAAGGTTAGGGGTTTGAAATCGATCGGGACAAGTTGTCCAAGGTGCGGAATTAAGCTTAGTTGAGGAGCTTAATCAATTCAACAATTTGTGAGCATCATATATGTATAATTTATTTTAGTGTTTATCAAAGTTGGAATTGATGGTGAAGCTAGGATTGTTGTTGTTTAAGCTCTTTGTTGATCAATTATGGTATCTCACCTCACTAGTGGTTGTTCTCGATCAGTTTTGATGAGTTTTGTTACTGTTTATTATGTTTTAGATGTAGTTTGGGTCAAGTCTGGATTAATCGAAGTGTACTGGTGTTGCAGGCCTGGTGCGCATAGCGCGCTAGGCATTAACCATATCGTGTTATGCATAGTGGGGAAGATAATTGACCTATGGATAGCACACTATCCATATCAGGTAGCACGTTATCAGACCCCAAAAGTGTATGTAAAGTTTAGTAGTATGGATACTGATTGGATTTGGGTGGCTTATCGAGAGCCTTGGGTATAGGGGTTCTAAGAGTATAATGGACCTATATTAGCTATAATTGATCAATGATAGGTGTTGATTAACCAGGAAAGAGTTATAGACTCGGAAAGTTCAGAAATTGAACGGGGACTCAGACCGAGGTAAGTACGGATTCGCTTATTTATCAATATTGCCTGGCTATTTAGTGTATATATCTCATGTAGTTGTTAAGTTCGAATAGAGGATTATGTACTATTTGATGGTTTTTAATAAAAGGAAAACAATGATTACTGTGATTCACGAGAGTAAAATCCTGGAATTGAGACGAGGTTATATAGGATATGGGTTAGCTTCCCGACCTATATGTAACATCCTACTCAGTTTATAGGTTGCGTGGTAACATATTCACTAGAGGGTTTAGGACAGAACCATTGGACATTAATCGATTAGCTAGACATCATAACGATCATTATGTTGGTCTAGCACTCGTATTAATAGTGTCGATGGGTAATCGACCCTAGTTTTATAAATAAAAATGGGGAATCATAGTGTAATAGTCCAAAATATGTTGCTTGCATCTGATTATGCATTGAATTTATATGATTTCCATATTCTTGTTAAAGATTATTGTGCATGTTATTATTGCATGATATTCTTGTTTACTATAAGGAATGTTGATGAGTAGTGTGGATCTTTACTTACTGAGCAAGTTGAAGCGCTCACCCAAATAAATTATTTTAGGTTTGCAACCATGCACTTCGACTAAAGGGAAATAGAAGATTTAGGAATTTTGTGTCTTCTCTTTGATGTAATGAACCTTCTTCTATTCGTATACTCTGTTTCACTTATTTTGATGTATATAAACAAGGTTAGGGTGATTTATATAGGGTTCAGTTCTTGATAAACTCTATATTTTTGTATATTTTTATGTATCGAAAAAGTTTTAAATTTTTCGATGTATAATACTTTGATTTATTATTTCGATTTGCATATACAGGTTGAGTTTATCAGGTATAGATAGAGAGGTTGTTGGCTCTAGTTAAGTCTTGTAGAATTAACATGCATAATTAGGGTTTCAAGATGTGCATTTCCCTAATCGGGATAGGGGAGCTTCGTATCATAGCCTTAGTTTTATCACTTTTAGAAGTAAAGTGGTAATGTTGATATAGTTAGGTATCATGAATAAGGCTTTGAACCTGGCTTCACTTTTGAAAGGTCTTAAAAGTGAATGATAGCATAATCTATTGTACTAAAACCTAAGTTTATTGACTTTGAGAGTTGTCTCGAGTCATGAATGAACTTTGGGTTTGATAAATGGTTTTCATCGTGTTTTGGGAGGAAATGAAAATGAAAATACTATTATATGTTATTTGCTGCACATATTGATATATATTGTATAGTTATGATTTCCTTGAATTGTCTAAATGTTACCTGAAGATCTAATCTCTCCTTTGACCACATAATCTAGTGGCGGATCAAGGGGAGGGATCACAGAGGTCGAAACCTCAGGGTAACAGGGAGACATAAGATCAATGGAAATCTATAATGGAGTAGTAAATAAAACAGTTAATGGAGCCTCAGGCTGAGTTAATGGCGATACTGATGGTTCAGATGGGACCACCAGTACCACGACCTGAGGCACAACCCGCAACTACTCCCGAGGTTAGCAAAGCTGAGGGAGGAGCTGAGATGCAACTCTAGTTCTATCGGTAGTTCCACATGTTTAGGTACCAGAAACAACTGCTAAGGTGCCCGAAGATTCTAAGAAGATCGCATTCCTCAAAACTCGTAAGGAATTCATGAAATATGATAATATGAGGTTTGATGGCACTATAGAAGAAGAGGTAGCTGAGACATGGATATTGGAAATGGAGCAACAATTTGTTACTATCGATGTTGAGGACCGATTTAAGGTTAAATTGGTCACCTTTTTGTTGATAGACTCTGCAAGGAAGTGGTGGAATTCTCTAGAGAGAGAAGGGAAGACTATCATTACGTGGCGGCAGTTTCAAATAGTATTTTATAGGCAGTATTTCCCTAAATCAGTTAGAAGCATGAAGAACACTGAATTTATTCAATTGAAGCAAGGAGCAGTGCCTGTTAGGGAATATGAATGGAGGTTCATTGAGCTGAGTAAATTGGCTCCGGAGATGGTAAAGTTGGAGGAGAACAAGATTGAATTATTTCTTGGTGGGCTGAACTATGAGATTAGGGTTGTTATTTCTTCTCATCCTTGCACTAGCTATGCTTTTATATTTGAGAGTGCGATGGAGGTGGAAGAAACCATTCTAGCCAGTCCATCCAAAACAGTTGTTGCACCACCACTACCAGTACTATAGTATCTTAGAAGTCAGAGAGCCCAAGAATTTGTTCATTTTCGACCTGGTAAGAGGAGCAGGAGTGTAGCAGGCACAACTACACCATCAAGATCTACGGGAATGACATTTGTTAGTGCACCCGTTCTGCCAGTTTCTCAGGCTTCAGTAGCTAAACCACCGTTATCGCCATCTCAGTCTAAAGGTAGAGGCAAGGGTAGAGCGCAATCTTTATAAAAAAAATTGAGTGAATCAGAATAGGCTTCTCTGGCTAGTAGTTTACCGCAGAGGGCACCGATTATATCCTATAGGTGTGGGCAGTCGGGGTATATTGCGAGGGAGTGTTCCATGCCGTCGGGCACATCAATAGGCAATACTACACTACCTGCACAAGGACAGGCTCACGCAATGGCAGAGGTAGACCCAAAGGCGAATCGGAGACTAGTGGAAGGTATATTAAATATTTGTGGTCGAGATATGCATACTTTAATTGATGTTGGTTCTATAGTTTCATTTGTTGTTGGAGCAATGGTTAATGAATTGAAATTGAAACTTGTTAAAGCCGATATATTTTTTATTCTTAGCACAACAGTGAGTGAGAAAGTTTATCCTAACCTGATATGTGAGAGATGTATAGTTAAAATCGAGGAGAACGAACTTCCAATTGATTTGAAGGTGATGGAGTTCCTCAAATTCGATGCATTACTAGGGATGGATTGGTTATCAACGTATCATACCAGTATCGATTGTTTCCATAAGACGGTGATCTTTCACATACCTAACCTTTCTTAAATTATAGTCTATAAAGGCTATAATCCATCACGATTCGCCACTATGGAAGGGAAGATACACCTCGAGATTTAGAAATTATGGTGGGAATTGTACATTTGGAGAGCCTGAACAGGAACATAAGGTTAATGAGATACCCATAGTTTGTGAGTTTCTGGAAGTTTTTCCATCTGACCTGCCTGGATCACCACCGCCATGCGTCATTGACTTCATCATTAATCTTATTCCAGGTACCAAACCTATATATTCCTCCACACCTTATGACACTGAAGGAATTGTGTGAGTTGTAGACTCAGCTTGAGGAGTTACTTTAGAAAGGGTTTATTCATCCTAGCATGTCACCGTGGGGAGCACCTGTTCTTTTTTTGAAGAAAAAAATGGAACCCTACGAATGTGCATCGATTATAGACAGTTAAACCGGGTGACTATCACAAAAAAATATCCATTGCCCAGGATTAATGATTTGTTTGATTATTTGAAGGGTGATATATATTTTTCTAAGATTGATTTTAGGTTTGGTTATCATCAATTGAGAATTAGGTATGAGGATATCTCGAAGACAGCTTTCAGTACTCGCTATGGGCACTTTGACTTTACAGTGATGCCATTTTGGCTCATTAATGCTCTTGCTATGTTCCTGGATCTTATTCGTAAGGTGTTTAAGCCCTATCTTGACCAGTTTATCATCATGTTTATCGATGATAGTTTGATCTATTTGAAGAACGTGGAAGAGCATTCGAACCACCTCAGAGTTACATTGGAGACTCTGAAGGATAATCGATTGTATGTCAAGTTTAGTAAGTGTGAATTCTGATCTTCAGAGGTCAAATTTCTTGGATATGGGGTTAATGCTAAAGGTATATTTATTGATCTAGCGAAGGTTGAGGCAATCAAGGATTGGCTTACTCCTACCACGGTGCCAGATATTCGGAGTCTTTGGGGTTAGCAGGTTATTACGGATGATTTGTTGAGGGATTCTCTCATATTGCTCTGCTAATAACTCGGCTAACATAGAAAGACGTCAATTTTACGTGGTCAGATGAGTGCAAAACTGCTTTCAAGGAGTTGAAAGATAGATTAACTACGACACCTGTTCTTACATTACTTGAAACAGGGAAGGAGTTGGTCATTTATACTGATGCTTCTCATTCACACTTGGCTGTGCGCTGATGTAAGAAGGTAGGGTTGTAGCTTATACTTCGAGGCAACTCAAGATTCATGAAAGAAATTATCTAGTTCATGATATTGAGTTAGCTGTAGTGGTTTTTGCCTTGAAGATGTGGACGCACTATCTGTATGGTGAGAGGTTCACAATATTTTCAAATCATAAGAGTCAGAAATACCTATTTACTTAGAATGAATTGAACATGAGACAACGTAAGTGGATTAAGTTTCTCAATGATTATGATTTAATTCTGGAGTAGCACTTAGGTAAAGCAAATGTGGTTGTTGATGCCTTGAGTAGGAGAAGAATAGGCAGAGAGAAAAGTTTCCCAATTTATACTTCTCGAGGTAGCTTTAGTGAGGATGATTCATGAAAGTCCAGCTAGAATATCATCAACTGAGAGAGCTAATTCCAAAGCTACTAATCTGTTCTTTTATGTTCAGATTCGAGCTAAACCGGAGATGATTCAATGGGTGGTTGATAGTCATAAAGCTTACCAAGAATGTGGAACACGTTTGGGGTTCGCAGCTACTATAGATCATCCCGATTGGTCAGTTTCAGATGATAGGGCATTGTGATTTAGGGATATATTTTATATTCTAACTCAAGATCAGTTGAGGCATGAATTGTTACGAGAATCTCTTCGATCTCTTTAATCAATTCATCCAGGTAACACTAAGATGTATCGTGATATAAGAAGTGCCTATTGGTAGCCAGGGATGAAGAACGACATTGCTAACTTCGTAAAGAGATGTGAGACATCTCAGCAAGTTAAGGCTGAACATAGGAAACCTGTAGGGTTATTGCATTCGCTGCTTATCCCTAAGTGGAAATGGGAACATATATCGATGGATTTTATTTTTGGTCTACCTCTAAGTTAGCGCAAACATAATGCCATTTGGGTTGACATATTGACAAAATCTGCAAATTTCTTACCAGTTTCTATGTGAGATCCTCTTGACAGTTTATGCGAGATGTACGCATAGGAGGTATTAAGATTTCATATGGTTCCAATTTTTATTGCTTCGAATAGGGATCCGAGATTCACATCCAAGTTGTAGAGTGAATTACAGAGGCAGCTGGGAATTGTGCTTAACCTCAGTATGATATACCGTCATCAGATTGACGGACAGACTGAATGGTTGCTATTGGTACTTGAGAATATGCTTCGAGCTTGTGTCTTGGAGTTTGGAGGTAATTAGGAGAATTATATTCCTCTATGTGAGTTATCTTATAATAATAGTTATCAGAGTAGTATCAAAATGGCTCCATTTGAGGCACTGTATGGTCGGCCTTGTCGATCACCGGCGTGTTGGGCAGAGGTTAGAGATATAATTTTATTAGTGCCAGAGTTGATTCAGGACTACATAGAGAGGATATAGTAGATTCGCCAGCATTTGACTACGGCACAACTCAGACATAAGAGAGACGCCAACAAACATCATAGGTTTTTGATGTTTTCAAAGGATAATTTTGTCCTATTGAAAGTCTCACCTATGAAGGGTTTATATAGAATTGGGTAGCGAGGTAAGCTAGCTCCAAGGTATATTGGGCCATTTAGAGTACAGGAAAGGATTGGTCCTGTAGCTTACATGTTAAAATTACCTCCTCAGCTTGCCAGAGTTCATAATGTCTTTAATGTATCTATGCAACGCAAGATGGGGACTCCATTCACTCTAAGAATTGATTAGAATGAATTTCATCTTCAGGAAGACTTATCTTACGATGAGTAATAGATTCAGATACTTGATCGTAAGTTTCAGAGACAGAGAACCAAAAAGATTCCTTTGGTTAAAGTGAACGGGCAATTTCATGGAGATGAGGAACTAACTTGGAAGCGGGAACCCTACATAAAGGAGCAATTTCCATTTCTCTTCGAGAATACATGAAACTTTATTTTTACTTTAATTTTGAGGATAAAATTGCTTTAAATTGGGGAGACAGTAACGACCTGTTATCTTTAAGCTAGTGATTAGTATTAATCCAAATGGTTAGAGTTAAGCTCAGGGTTAAGATCAGTGTACCTCGATTAGCGTGTAGGTGAGTTTGTTTGATGTTTGGTGTTTGTTTGGATTATGAAATTGAAATATAAATAGTATATGTATAATTGTTAAAATACACTATAAGCCATGAATTATCGGTACACTGTGAGCGACGAGGGAGTCGTGGCATAAATTTGTACGCTCGTGGCTACACGTTGGCATGTCTGGTGGATTTATTGGCGAAGAAATACGTGAATTATATATATAAGGATATATATAAGTATATATATTGAAATTAAAAAGAAAAATGAAATTATATGGATTGTTTGAACTTCTCGAATAAAGCGAAAGTACAAGATGTGTCAAAATTAGTGTCTTGATAAGACGTGTCACTTTAACACATTAAATACTCGACCAATCTCGAGATGACGCGATGTGTATCTTGAGAAAGACCTATATAAAAAAACCAAAAAGTTCATGTTTATCAACTAAACACGATTGATCGAAATGAAAACGAGGGTTAGGGGTTTGAAATCGATCGAGACAAGTTGTCCAAGGTACGAAATCAAGCTTAGTTGAGGAGTTTAATCAATCAAACAGCTTGTGAGCATCATATAGGTATAATTTGTTTTAATATTTATCAAAGTCGAAATTGATGGTGATGCTAAGATTGTTATTGTTTAAGCTGTTTGTTGATAAATTATGGTCTCTTACCTCGCTAGAGGATGTTATCGATAAATTTTGATGAGTTTTGTAATTGTTTATAATGTTTTGGATGTGGTTAAGTTTGGATCAATTAAAGTGTTGGTGTTGTAGGCCTGGTGCGCATAGCACGCTAGGCATTGGCCATAGTGCTATGCGTACTGGGGAAGATGACTGACATAATGATAACGCGCTATTCATATCAGGTAGTGCGCTATCAGACCCCAGAAGTGTGTGTGAAGTTTAGTAGTATGAATAGCGCGAGCTCCGAGACATAGCGCACTATCCACACTCAGATCAATAGAAAACTCATTAGATTTAGATGGTTTGTCAAGATTTTTGGGTTTAGGGGGTTCTAAGAGTATAATGGAACTATATTAACTATAATTGGTTTATGATAAGGGTTGATTGAGTGGGAAAGAGTAATAGACCCAAAAATTTAGGAAATTTGATGAGGACTCAGACTGAGGTAAATACGAATTCGCTTATTTATCAATATTGCCTGGCTATTTAGTATATATAGCTCATGTAGTTGTTGGATTGAAATGGGAGATTATGTACACTATGATGATTTTCAATAAAAGGAAAATGGTGTTTACTGTGATTCACGAGAGTAAGATCCTGGAATTGAGACGAGGTAATATATGAGATGGGTTAGTTTCACAACCTATATGTAACATCCTACTCAGTTTATAGGTTGCATGGGTTACATATTCACTAGAGGATTTAGGATAGAACCATTGGACATTAATCGATTAGCTAGACATCATAACGATCATTATGTTGGTTTAACACTCGTATTAATAGTGCTGATGGGTAATCTACCCAAGTTTTATAAATAAAATGGGGAGTCACAGTGTAATAGTCCAAAATATCTTGCTTGCATCTGACTATGTATTGAATTTATATGAGTTCCATATTCTTGTTAAATATTATTTTGCATGTTGTTATTGCATGATATTCTTGTTTACTATATGGAATGTTGATGGGTAGTGTGGATATTTACTTACTGAGCAAGTTGGAGCGCTCACCCAAATTAACTATTTCAGGTTTGTAACCAGGTGTTTCAACTAACGGGAAAGAGAGGATTTAGGAATTTTGTGTCTTCTCTTCGATGTAATGAATCTTCTTTTATTTATATACTCTATTTGACTTATTTTGTTGTATATAAATAACATTAGGGTTATTTATATATGGGTTCAGGTTTTGATAAACTCTGTATTTTTGTATATATCAAAAAGTTTTAAATTTTTTCCGCTATGTAATACTTTGATTTATTATTTCGATATGAATGTACAGGCTGAGTTTATCAGGTATACACGAAGAGGCTGCTGGCTCTAGTTAAGTCTTGTAAAATTAGCGAGCTTATTTAGGGTTTTAGGCCAGGCATTTTCCCTAATCGGGACAGGGGATGTCACTTCCCGCATAGTCAGTGGTTTAGTAATAGCTGGCAACTAGGGCAGGGGTCGCCTAACGATCGGGGCGACAACTGTCAGCTCAGCGATAGCGGTGGTGGCAGGTGCGGTAGGGGCTGGTGTGGCCGGTGCCTCTGCTCGGAGCAATCAAAGAATCTCCTCAAGCTGCAAACTATGAAGTGCGACTGTGTCATGCAAGATCTAATCCGAGTCTGCAGGTGTCAAGCCGCTCATTTGGCCCCCATCATCCTTATGAAGAGCTAGTCGTTCATCCATGTCGAATCCGCAAATCACGAATGTTCTGCAAGTCAGCGTTGTAATACGCGTATATAAATATTACAATATATATACACATATAGATCCTAGCACTACCCGTTCATTTTGCTTCCCAACTAAATTTCTAAGTCAGGATCTTCGGGTTTCCACATCTAATATTTATTTGTTAAGTTTTATTCGGTTGTATTAAACTTTACCCTAGGTTCGCCTAAATCTAGGCTTTGATACCAACTGTGACGACCCCAAATCCCAAGGCAAATCGGGCACCGCCACGTTGGCAAACATGTCACCAGGTCATGGCACGTCACCTGCTCACTTATCCATGACAACCCACGAACTAATCGTCTTATCCCTCGACTTAGTCAATTTCGATATTTAAATGCTTATTTTGTCGAAATATGTTAAGTTGTAAAATCTTATAACTTAACTTATTAGTTTTGATTCATTTAAGTTATTTAGTAGCAGGAGTCTTAATAATATGCAAATGAATAATGTAAATGAGTTTTACATTAATTAACAACCTATGGGGCGGATGTTGGACTAAGTGGTTAGTCACTCACACTCCGATCGAGATTTTGATGGAAACAAACAAGGTGAAAATGTACTAATAAACATCTAGTGTATTTCAGTTTTTGTTAAAGGATGCAAAACAACATATCAAGGGTACTCAAGAAATACAAGTTCAAGACTCGGCATTAATGAAGAAATGAAGATGAAAGTTCAAACCGCAATTTGTAATTTCAATGTAAGGTATACAAATTCTTTCACGCAAGCCAAATGCATTAGTCCATGCATATCAAGTTTCTTAAACCATTTTTCAAAGTTATAAGTTTACTTCAAGTTTCAAAGTGGAATTTAAACACATAACTAGGTCTATGAGTTTAAACAATGTGAAACTTTGTGTGGATGGTCATTTGCATATTAGAGATCATTGTAAATGTTTTCGAAAAAGAAAAACTCGTTTTTGAAAGGTCTTCGAAAAGAAAGCGTAAATTTGTAGAAAAGCCCCTAATACATTATGAAATCGTGAATTTCCGTTTTCGGGATTTGTAAAAATATCCAGGACCACCCAATTAGGCTTAATGACTCATAATAAACGTGTATAACATGTTATATAAGGGTTGGTTAGGTCCGGACGAGTTTAAGGGTCGCTAACACAAAGGGACAAAATAATTGTTTTGAGGTCCCTGCGAGTTAGCGCGCTAATGATTTCATTAGCGCGCTAAGTGCGAGTTAGCGCTTTAGGTCTCGGCATTAGCGCGCTAATTGCATATCGACGACTTTTTTGATAGTGAAAAACACACTTTAATTTGAATTCTTGATCTATTTTGGACCCTTGGATCCCTAGAACGGTCATAAAGCTGTCAAGATGGAATACCTAACATTATAAAACCACCAAGAACATGGTTTTGTTAAAAAATAGGAAGAAACACACTCAAAAACTCAAAATCTACAAAGAGAAGAACTTTGATTTTTGTGAAGAAGCAAAAGGAGATCTTTGTGTTTGTTCTTTAGTTCTCTAATCGGCACGTTTGAGGCTTTCAAAGGAGTACAAGAATCTCTTCAAAGCTGATCTCTTTTGTCATTCTCTTGTTTGTAAGAAAGTCCTAGATCTAAAATCTTGCTTGTGCTTAATCTACATAGTTTTGTGTATTTGATTTGAAAATCATTTTGTTGTGTGTTTGAACACCTTCTTCTTGGGTTTTGCACTTAAATTTATTTTATCAAACCCTAAGATTGATTTGAACAAAAGTTTTGCACTTAAACTTGATTTTTGTTAAACTATTGTTCTTAGACTTGAAATCGGTTTTACACTAATATATTAAGTTTTTAAAACGATTTCACATTTGGGATTTGCAACAAAATCGGTGACATATTTGCATATTCCATTTATTCTCATACTTGCATGCATAAGAGTTGTTAGGCTCTAGGAGGCTTGCTAGTGTTTGAATTTGATACCACTTTGTGTTGTAAAGTGTATCTCATTATTTTTCAGCAACTTATTGTATTTGTATGATTGTAAGACTTAGTGGAATCTAAGTCAAAGGGAAGACCTAGTTGAGACTAGGCACAAATCCTAGTTGCGGCTAGGTGGGAAGTCCTAATTGTAATTAGGCACTCTAGGCTTGTATGCTTAGGTTGTAACACTTATTTGCAATATAAGTGGGGTTAAAAATCCTAACTAGGGAGGTTAGGTAGTGGACGTAGATCGTTGGATCGAACCACTATAAATTGTGTGTCACTTTCCATCTCTTCCATTCCATTCACTTGCATAGCATATATATATTCATTGATAGTGTATGCATTATAGTTGTAATTTGCGCATAAAGTTTTAAAAGGGCAATAACTACTCGGTAACCCAATTCACCCCCCTCTTGGGTGACCTTCAATTGGTATCAGAGCGGGTTATTGCTCAAAGTATTACTAACGTATCTTTGAGTGTTCTTTTTGTGCAAGGATGCAAACCTTAGATCCGGCTCGCCTTCGGGAAGGCAACTCTTCGAGTAGGCCTCCGTATTTTGATGGAACTAACTATGCTCATTGGAAAGTGAGAATGAAATTCTACATTAGAGCACAAAATAGATTCTTATGGGATGCAATTGAAAGTGGCTACACTCCACCGGATAAGCCCTTGAAAGAGTACACCGCCGAGGAGATAAAGATTGAGCTCTCAAATGATCAAGCCATGAATCACTTGTTTTGTGCGCTAAGTGAAAATGAATTTAACCGAATAAGTGCTTGTCAAACGGCTAAGGAAGTATGGGAGAAGCTTGGGGTACACTATGAAGGTACCATGCAAGTGAAGAAGACCAAGTTAAGAATTCTTGAGGAGCACTATGAAACTTTTCGAGTTGGGTCCGATGAAGACATAGCCACCGCCATCACTCGATTCACTAAACTATTGAATGAGATCAAGAATCTTGGAAAGAATTATGATCAAGAAACCTCGGTGTATAAATTCCTTAGAGGCTTGCCTAAGGAATGGGATGCCAAGAAGTATGCTATCCAATCGGCACAAAATCTTGGAGATTACACATTTGATGCATTGTGTGGAGAGCTAACAGTCCATGAATTTGAACTTAAAGACCGAGCAAGATTGGAAGCATTAAGTGGAGGTACTAAGAGTTCAAGAAAAGATATCGCTTGAAGGCAAATAGCTCCCCTAGTGCATCGGTAGAGATCATTGAAAATGAAAAATCATGTGATGACAATGATCTTGAGGAGGAAGTAGCTATGCTCTCAAGAAAGCTCAACAGGGCCATGTACAAGCGAGACAAGTATAAGAAGAAGTTTCGAAGTGGAAGCAAGGGAGGAAAATCAAATGAAACCATATGCTTCGGTTGCGGCAAACCAGGTCACATCAAGGCGGATTGCAAATCCAAGAAGGTGTTTGACAAGAAGAAAGGAAAGAAGAGTTTCAAAGCAACTTGGGATGACTCATCATCATCAAGTTCGGAATCCGAATCGGAAAGTGAGAAGGCAATACTTTGTCTCATGGCACAAGGCGAGGTAAATTCTAACTCTTTTAACTTTGATAATGTTGATGATTTGGATGATGTTCCAAATCTTGATGAGCTTAGGAAAGAGTTGGAAAAGGAGGTCAAAAAGACCAAACAACTCAAAAAGAGCTTGACCATTGCAATTAGTGAAATAGAGTCACAAAATGAGACCATCAATGATCTCCAAAGTGACTTAAATGAAGTCATAGAGGAGAGAGATGCTTTAGTCAAGGAAGTAGAGGACTTGACTAGCACGGTGCATAAGTTTACAAATGGTAAAGAAATGTTTGACATGATGTTGGGAGCACAACGACGTGCACTCAACAAAAGAGGCATAGGTTATGGAGCAAACTTGTTAAGTTACAAGAAATTGCTAAATGATGATCGTAGATGCTCTAAATGCAACAAGACTCATGTGGTTGGGAAATGTGCATTACAAAAGGCCAAAGTGGGTAGACTAGCATGGGTAGTTAAAAATGTTTACTACACTAACATTCTCGGACCCAAAGGTGTTTGGGTACCAAAATCTAGTGTGTTTCCCATTGTGTAGGATGCGAGGAAGAGCACCCCATGGTACTTGGATAGTGGGTGCTCAAGACACATGACCGGAGATGCACATCAATTTATTGAACTAAAGCGGCATGATGGTGGAAAGGTTACATTTGGAGACAACAACAAAGGAAGAGTTATTGGTCTCGGAACCGTCGGTAACAATTCACTTTCTATTTCTAACGTTTATCTTGTTGATGGATTGAAACATAATTTGCTCAGTATTAGTCAATTGTGTGACAAAGGATTTCATGTTATGTTTGAATCATCGAAATGCATTGTTAGGAATGAGAAGCATGAAACCTTATTTATTGCATATAGAGATAAAAATGTTTATGCCATTAACTTTGATGAGATGAATATGCAAAATGTCTCATGTTTGAGTGCACAAAGTGAATGTGATGCATGGTTGTGGCACCGTAGATTAGGACATTCTAGCATGGAGAACTTGTCAAAATTGACTAAGCATGATCTAGTTAAGGGTCTACCCAAATGCACGTTTAAGAAAGACAAGGAGTGTGAACCTTGTATCCTCGGTAAACAAGTGAAATCGTCATTTAAGACGAAAGTAACAAGTGATGTGACTCGAGCCTTAGAACTTATCCATATGGATTTGTTCGGACCCACCCAAACACAAAGCCTAGGAGGTAAATCATATTGCTTTGTCATTGTTGATGATTTTACTAGATATACATGGGTGTATTTTCTCTCTCATAAGCATGAAGTGTTTGATGTGTTCGTAAAATTTTGTGCTTTAGTTGAGAATGAAAAGGGATACAAAATCACCATCATTAGAAGTGATAGAGGTGGTGAGTTTGTAAATAGAAACTTGGAGGATTTTTGTGCTAAACAAGGTTATAAACACCAATTATCCTCTCCTAGAACACCCCAACAAAATGGAGTTGTTGAAAGAAAAAGCGGGACACTCAAGAGATGTGTAGGACTATGCTAAATGAGTACAACATAGCTAAGCACTTTTGGGCCGAAGCCATTAACACGGCATGCTATGTTATAAATAAAGTAAATGTCCGAAAGCAAGTGAAAAAGACTCCTTATGAACTATGGAAAGGCCGAAAGCCCAACATAAGTTACTTTAAGGTGTTCGGTTGTACTTGCTATGTTCTAAATGATAAGGATCAATTAGACAAATTTGACCCAAAGTCAAAGGTATGTACTTTCCTTGGCTACTCTATGCACTGCAAAGCATATAGGGTGTTTAATAGATCAACCAAAACCATAGAAGAGTCTATCCATGTGAAATTTGATGAAGTGGATCCCAAAGTTAAGATGATGCAAAACTTGGAAAAATTGAGGATCGATGATGAAGATGATGGCACCCTAGGACAAACTTCAAATAGTCAAGAAGTTGAGGCATGTAAAGAATCCGACACAAGTGCGCCTAAGAATTCAAGACTTCTAATTGGCCATTCATCCCAACAAATAATAGGTGATCCAAACAAAGGAGTAATCACTAGGTCCACATTACATCGAGATGAAGGACATATAGCTTTTGTATCACAAACCGAGCCCACTAAGATAGATGATGCCTTAGGAGATGAATTTTGGGTAATGGCTATGCAAGAGGAGCTAAACCACTTTGTTAGGAACAAGGTATGGACATTAGTACCTAGACCCAAGGACCACACAACCATAGGCACCAAATGGGTTTTTAGAAACAAAAAGAATGAAAAAGGTGAAATTGTAAGAAACAAGGCTAGGTTGGTTGCACAAGGCTACAATCAAGAAGAAGGAATTGATTATGAGGAAGCCTTTGCACCGTAGCAAGACTAGAAGCAATTCGAATGTTACTTGCTTATGCTTGCTACAATGGGTTTTTACTATATCAAATGGATGTTAAAAGCGCATTCTTAAATGGCTTCATTAATGAAGAGGTATATGTAGAACAACCACCGGGTTTTGAAGATCATGAACACCCAGGTCATGTATATCATCTTCAAAAAGCCTTGTATGGACTAAGACAAGCTCCTAGAGCTTGGTATGACAGACTTAGTGCATTCCTACTTGAAAAAGGATTCAAGAAAGGAACGCTAGATCCCACTTTGTTCATTTTGATCGAAAAACATGATATGTTACTTGTTCAAATTTATGTTGATGATATCATTTTTGGGTCATCCAACACAAGTCTATGTAATGAATTCTCATCATTAATGACAAATGAATTTGAAATGAGCATGATGGGAGAACTAACATACTTTCTAGGCTTGCAAATAAAGCAATCCAAACATGGCATTTTTATAAATCAAGCAAAGTATGTGAGGGACATGTTAAAGAAATTCAAATTCGAAAATCGAAAGCATGTGACACTCCTAGTAGTTCCACCATCAAAATGGATAAAGACCAACTAGGAAAACCCATAGATCCTAAACTTTATCGTGGAATGATAGGTAGCCTCCTATACTTGACCGCTAGTAGACCCGACATTATGTTCGGTGTGTGCTTATGTGCTAGATTTCAATCCGATCCCAAGGAGTCCCACTTAAAATGTGTAAAGCGCATATTTCGATATCTAAGTGGAACACAAGACTTAGGATTGTGGTTCAACAAAACTAAGAGTTTCGAACTCGCGAGTTTTGTTGACTACGATTATGCGGGAAGTCTAGTCGATAGGAAAAGTACTTCCGGATTTTGTCATTTGCTAGGAAATTCACTTATCTCATGGTTCGGCAAAAAGCAAAATTCCGTTGCTTTATCTACGGCGGAAGCCGAATATGTGTCTCTTAGGGAGTTGTTGTGCTCAAGTTCTATACATGAAACAACAACTTGAGGATTATCAAATCCTAGTTGGGTGTCTTTGAAATTTATTGTGATAACACAAGTGCGATAAACATATCGAAAAATCCGGTGTTACACTCAAGAACAAAACATATTGAGATTAGACACCATTTTCTTCGTGATCACGTCCAAAAGGGCGATGTTAAACTCATCCATGTGCCCACGAGAGGATCAACTAGCCGATATATTCACTAAGCCTTTGCCTAGAGAACAATTTTCTAAAATTCGGCGTGAGTTAGGCATGTTTCGAGAATCGGACCTTCTACATATGTTTTAGCTATTCCAAACCTTTTTATATGGTGTTAGTGAAGTGTCCATGAAGTTTGAGGAGAATCGGAGCTATATTGCAAAAATCCAAAATTTTTGTCAAAAAATTCGAGAGAGGAATTAGCGCGCTAATAGTTAAAATTAGCGCGCTAATGATGTACTGACCAAAAATTTCCAGAGGGGAATTAGCGCGCTAATAACACCCATTAGCGCGCTAATAGCGTACTGGCCCAGAATATGAATCGACCCATTAGCGCGCTAATTTTATCATTAGCGCGCTAATGACGTTCGGCCAGGCGTCTATAAATTCGTTTTTACCCTCAAAACTCACATCTCTCCCAAATTTTTCCTCTCCTCTTGCCGATTCTACTCTCCTTGTGTCGTCTCCACCGTGATCTCCACTCCTACAAGGTAACAATCCTCTCCCTTCTTTGTCAATTTCTTCACTTTTCCCTCCAAAATGTCGAGACGAGTATACATATCGCACTGCAGTGGCTGGGCTACTGCACACTTATATGACTCGGTCATTCAATGTCGTCGAGGACAGTATCCGACATCGAGAATGATCGGCTTCGTCGCATTGAGGGTCAATTGCTCCCGATTCGGACCGCGCGTAATGATCATGCCTCCAGCTCTGCACGTCCACCACCATCCTCGAGGAGGAGTGTTTAGACACACCACCACTAGATGAGCATTAGGCTCCAATATGTCAGTCTTAGATGTTTCGATTTTTTTTGTCAAACTCATGTTTAAGCCACAACTATGCTCTCATTGCTTTATGCTATCTATATCATGAATTTTTTTTTGCGTATCTCTGAGTTTTCTATATGGATATTTCTTGCTTCACTATGTTTTATCGTCTATGCATTTGTATCGCTACCGTCTATTGTTTCTTGATATGCATAAAGTGAGGGGGAGAGTATATTTCTCTCGTATTGTTTCTATTGTGTTTATTTATGGGGATGCTTGGCCCCACTTTTTGATGGTATCAAACGGGGGAGAAAAATGTGGTTGAACTTGAAAAGGTTGATGTGTTTTGAACTTGCATATATGAAATATAAAATCATGAATGCGATATACATTTAGATTACGTTTTACACCTTTAAAGTTCACATTGTTTGTTATCATCAAAAAGGGGGAGATTGTTGGACTAAGTGGTTAGTCACTCACACTCCGACCGAGATTTTGATGGAAACAAACAAGGTGAAAATGTACTAATAAACATCTAGTGTATTTCAGTTTTTGTTAAAGGATGCAAAACAACATATCAAGGGTACTCAAGAAATACAAGTTCAAGACTCGGCATTAATGAAGAAATGAAGATGAAAGTTCAAACCGCAATTTGTAATTTCAATGTAAGGTATACAAATTCTTTCACGCAAGCCAAATGCATTAGTCCATGCATATCAAGTTTCTTAAACCATTTTTCAAAGTTATAAGTTTACTTCAAGTTTCAAAGTGGAATTTAAACACATAACTAGGTCTATGAGTTTAAACAATGTGAAACTTTGTGTGGATGGTCATTTGCATATTAGAGATCATTGTAAATGTTTTCGAAAAAGAAAAACTCGTTTTTGAAAGGTCTTCGAAAAGAAAGCTGTAAATTTGTAGAAAAGCCCCTAATACATTATGAAATCGTGAATTTCCGTTTTCGGGATTTGTAAAAATATCCAGGACCACCCAATTAGGCTTAATGACTCATAATAAACGTGTATAACATGTTATATAAGGGTTGGTTAGGTCCGGACGAGTTTAAGGGTCGCTAACACAAAGGGACAAAATAATTGTTTTGAGGTCCCCTGCGAGTTAGCGCGCTAATGATTTCATTAGCGCGCTAAGTGCGAGTTAGCGCGCTAGGTCTCAAAGCATTAGCGCGCTAATTGCATATCTGACAATGACTTTTTTTTGAATTTGAAAAACACACTTTAATTTGAATTCTTGATCTATTTTGGACCCTTGGATCCCTAGAACGGTCATAAACTGTCAAGATGGAATACCTAACATTATAAAACCACCAAGAACATGGTTTTGTTAAAAAATAGGAAGAAACACACTCAAAAACTCAAAATCTACAAAGAGAAGAACTTTGATTTTTGTGAAGAAGCAAAAGGAGATCTTTGTGGCTGTTCTTTAGTTCTCTAATCCAGCACGTTTGAGGCTTTCAAAGGAGTACAAGAATCTCTTCAAAGCTGATCTCTTTTGTCATTCTCTTGTTTGTAAGAAAGTCCTAGATCTAAAATCTTGCTTGTGCTTAATCTACATAGTTTTGTGTATTTGATTTGAAAATCATTTTGTTGTGTGTTTGAACACCTTCTTCTTGGGTTTTGCACTTAAATTTATTTTATCAAACCCTAAGATTGATTTGAACAAAAGTTTTGCACTTAAACTTGATTTTTGTTAAACTATTGTTCTTAGACTTGAAATCGGTTTTACACTAATATATTAAGTTTTTAAAACGATTTCACATTTGGGATTTGCAACAAAATCAGTGACATATTTGCATATTCCATTTATTCTCATACTTGCATGCATAAGAGTTGTTAGGCTCTAGGAGGCTTGCTAGTGTTTGAATTTGATACCACTTTGTGTTGTAAAGTGTATCTCATTATTTTTCAGCAACTTATTGTATTTGTATGATTGTAAGACTTAGTGGAATCTAAGTCAAAGGGGAAGACCTAGTTGAGACTAGGCACAAATCCTAGTTGCGGCTAGGTGGGAAGTCCTAATTGTAATTAGGCACTCTAGGCTTGTATGCTTAGGTTGTAACACTTATTTGCAATATAAGTGGGGGTTAAAAATCCTAATAGGGAGGTTAGGTAGTGGACGTAGATCGTTGGATCGAACCACTATAAATTATGTGTCACTTTCCATCTCTTCCATTCCATTCACTTGCATAGCATATATATATTCATTGATAGTGTATGCATTATAGTTGTAATTTGCGCATAAAGTTTTAAAAGGGCAATAACTACTCGGTAACCCAATTCACCCCCCTCTTGGGTGACCTTCAGCGGAAACCCAACAAAATGACACATATATATCAATAAAGGCGACAAAAAGTATAGTAAGTGTCAATATACATGTATCATGCAGTAAGTCTCCCAAAATGATCTCAAAAACGGCATAGATATAAATATAAACACAACAAGTGAAGCTAGTGGGGGTGCTCTAGGTCAGAGGTATTCACCAAACACTGCCTTCCCCCAGCTCGTCATAGGATTTGCAACTTGCCGCAAAATAAATGATAATTTCTAGTGAGTAAATCTCAAAGAAACTCAGCTAGTATTCATAGGAAATCCAAGAAAAAGGGGCTAAAATTAATGCAAATAAAGTAAATAAATGGAAATGTAAATCATGAATATAAGTCGCTGAGATAATCTAGAATATGGAACGTAGGTGTTGTGTATAGCTGTCGAGCCTTGGGATGCAAATACTAAACTAAGAAGGCCTTAGAGGGAAAGTAATCCCCGCCTCTTCTTCATGATCGAAATAAGGAACTCTGTTAGTTGGAAGACAGACTTCCACGTCAACGCCTCAAATGAGAGGAACTCTATGACTGACGCGAGCCTCACGTCAACTCACTCTTGAGATCATCGACTCATGGAGAGAAATCTCACGCATAGTCTAAGGTATGACCACCACCATACAATCAGATCGTCATCTACGAGAGAGCCAAAAGGGGACATACTTAAACACATGCTGGAATAGAGTAAACATGCAAGCTGAACTAGTAAAAATGAAAGTGACACGAGTGAATTTCAATAGAAATAAGTAAATTATAAGCTGACTTTCTAGTGGGTTTACTTACCTCAAGCAATCGCAATAACATCTCCAAAACGTCCCGCTCACGCCTTGAGATGTGCACCCGACACCCGCCTATAGTCTTATATGTCCCTAGTATCCAATTATACCACTTTAATTATTTTAGCGTCACATTAAGTTTATAAGGTGGGATCAAAAGTTTAAAATTTTATCCTAAAAATTTTAGTTTTGCCATACTTTTCGGGTCCAAAAAAGCCTTGAAACTCATTTTTCTAGCTCTTTTCTAATTTTTCATATTTTTATGGTTTTTTCTAGAATTTCCCATAATTTCTAGCTATTTTTATCTATTTAATGTAATTTTTGTAATTTATTTTCATTGAAAATCATTTTTATTTAACTTTTCTTTTAATAATGTTTGGGCCCTATTCGGTTGGGCCCAATTATCACCTGGGTTTAGGCCGGCTTGACCCCACCCGCCTAGGTATGTGCTGGCTCAGCCCAACCCGCCTGCTTGGGCAGCTCAGCTCGGTGAGCCTGGGCAGCCAAGCCTTATCCGCCCGCCGAGGCTACCCCTCTCCTCCTACGATTTGTCTTTGGGAAAGACAAATTTGTCTATTACAGAGACGTAAATAATATTGTTTTTTTAAAACAACAACAACACAACTACGCAATCACCATTAAAGCCTTAATTTTTCCACAAAAAAATTACAAAATCAACAAACACTCACCTTGATTTGAAGATCGTCGTGAGAGCCACCGAAAGAAAAGAACACCACAAGATATATGAGACCGAGTTGAAAGAGTGATGGAGAGATTGGTGATGGAGAGTTGGAAGAAGAAGCTTAAACAAGAAAAATTGGGAGGGAGAGAAGAGAGGGATAGGGTAGAGAGGATAATAGGAGAGATTTTCTATTTTTATATATAAATGAAAGAGATGAGAGAGAAAATGAGGTATGGGTGTGAGTATGGTGATTTTATGGGTGATTTGTTGTGACATCTAATCCTCTTATTACCTCGTACACCTGCTTTACGCGCACACCGTGAAGTCATACACTCTCGTCAGTGCACTCGCATAACGCGACCAAATGCAATTCTTAACTAGTGCAATGCAAATTATTAAATAATAATAAAATAAATAAACAAGTACAACACAAAAGTAGCAAAATTTACCTCGTTAGGCATGCCCTAGACTTTTACCGCGATGTCTACGTGGGTCTTAGCTTAGGGTTCTAATATGAAACTTGCCAATTAATTGAGATTAATTAAAGTGAGATGTTACAGCTCATATGTACTCCCTCTCGAGTTTGCGATGGAAATACTGCTGCTGGCTATGGAAGATCTCTCAACATTTGCCCAACCTGGCCACACCTATAGCAAGTAATCGATTCCCGCTAACCATTTGCCTGATCATGGGCATATGCATGTCTATGTCCCGGCTAGGAACCATCTCGGACTCTACCTCTGCCTCGACCTCTACCACCTTACTATTGCTAACGTGGTGTTGGTGGTGCTAGAAAAGATGATAAAGTAGTAGGAGCTAGTAATCTAGGTATGACTGGTGGTCGCAAGGGAGGTCTACCAACTATACTCTACAATGGAGTAAGTGATGATACACAGGGAAAAACCGATGTAGCCGTCCCCCGATCCCTAAGACCCTTTCTCTCATTTCTTTTATCGCTTGCCCCATCTGTCTCCTCCTCTCAAGCTATACAATCTGATAAAATTTCAACGCTAGTCCTAATGGTGTCCCATCGTCAACTCTTCTTAAATAGTTAGTCTCGTGAGAGAGTGCACGCTCATAAATCTCATCTTAAGTCTTGACACCTGAACTGATCACATAAAACCTTATATATGGCATCAATCCATCTTCAAAATGATATACATCCTCAGAATCATCTCTCACTAGATCCCGAGCAAACTTCTTCAGATTGTTGTATCTGTCTTTGTAGCTCATCACCGACTCATTCGTTCCATGTCTCAAGTTCATGAACTCCTTCCTCAACCTCTTCATCATCGTAGATGGAAAGTACTGCTGATGAAACTTCTTCTTGAATGCATCACATGACTCAAAACCCTTATCGGTAGCTATCGTCACACACTACCAAACATCAGCTTCTATCTACAACATATACGACGAAGTTTTTGCCCGAAGTCTATCCTCAATCCTTAAGACTCTATGTAACTTCTTCTGAGACAATACCCACTTCTCTATCTTCTCAAAACCTCGCTGTCACCACTGGAATAATCCGTACTACTGAAACTACTGGTGTCGTAGTAAGTAGCTCTGGTGCTGATAATATGGAAGTAGTAGTAGTAGTAGTAGTAGTAGTAGTAGTAGTAGTAGTAGTAGTAGTAGTAGTAGTAGTAGTAGTAGTAGTAGTAGTAGTAGTAGTAGTAGTAGTAGTAGTAGTAGTAGTAGTAGTAGTAGTAGTAGTAGTAGTAGTAGTAGTAGTAGTAGTAGTAGTAGTAGTAGTAGTAGTAGTAGTAGTAGTAGTAATAGTTGTTGTAGTAGTAGTAGTAGTAGTAGTAGTAGGGACCGGTGTCTATGCTAGTGGAGCAACACGTGTTGTCATCATAGCGATGAAGTTAACTAACATCTGTCCCTTAGCAGTTACTCAATCAGATAGCCTCTGATAATACTTAGCAGATGTAATAGTAGGTTGGCTGCTACTAGCAGCTGCATTCCTGCCATCGCGTGAATCAGCTATCGATGTATGAAAGTTGACAGCGAAAGTGAATCAGATACTACGTAGATAATGAATATATATACATATAGAAACTAATATGTACATATAAGAAATCCCCATCTCACTTTCAGTCACTTCCCATTAATGGTTTGTATGCAAGTATCATTTGGTTTCCATAACTAAAATTTATGTTTAATGGAAATTCAAATGTTCATCATTATTCTTAAAAGTTGGCTCTAATACCAACAGTGACGAACACCTCTCGGCTTAATCTTGTCATTAAGCCCTAATCTCGCCATGTAGAACTTAGCAACGTATTAGTTAGTCTTTTTTATATCTTTCCCTTCTAGTTCTCTTTTCTAATAAGCATTTATTTACCTCATGTCAATTAATAAATCAAAGTTAGTTAAGATTTGAACAACCTAAAGATTGTTTTCAGCAGAAGTCTTATCAAATTAGTGGAAGCCATTAACATAAATTCTAAGTATGTGGAAAAACCAGGTAGTAAAGATCACATGCATATACACAAAACTCAACTGCAATAATAACATGTCAACATGTGTCAGGTCAGGATACTTTCTCTCAACCCATAACTTCAACCCTAAAAATATATAAAAAAACATATATAAGTCTTACAACAAAACCTCAACCTACAAAATAAGATGTAGCAGCACCCCAATGGCTCAGAGGTAGTCCCCGATCTTTTCCTTGCCCGGTCTACTATTTGATGGATGTGCACCCACCATCATAAGAAAAACGATGAGTACAGAAAAGTAGAAAGAAACACTGAGAGATAGTTATCAATATTTTCAAATATACAAATATCTAAAAACATAATAATAGCAACTATGCTGAAAAGGAATCATGCTATAAGATACTTTTGTTAAACAATATGAAACTAACACTCAACTAAACAATAATGATCAAGGGGCTGGTCGGCCGTGAGTTACATCACATCAACCTTATTCCATTATTTAGGGTGTAGACAATATCACGAATGTCTTCACATCCTCACAAATGCTCATCTCATATATAAATACTCACAAGTGCCCCACATGTGATGTATACTTTTCAACAACCTTAAGTCCCATACCCCATGTGCTGCACAAGCTAATGGTGAGATCCTGACATTACCGAAAGTCTAGTAACCCCATATGTTGCGCACATCTCCATCATATCATGATCCTAGATACAATAACTACTTTCATAACCTAAGAAATGACATGGTTTGGGAATCCAACAATGTGATTGCATATCTAATGCATAAAGGAATATAGATTTACAATACCATCAAACACCTACCTAATAGCATGCTATTTCATTTGACTAAACATATCAACAATCAAGAATGACATAGCACATGATTTAGAGTCAATGAGACTATTTAACCAACAACCAATGTCATGATAGCAAACTCATAAAATGAGACAGAACAAGTCATGGTATTTATAATACAAGGTAAATCAGTCCAAATGACTGTAATTGAACATCATAGTAGGAAAGAAATGGAAATAAATATTTTAATTATTTTACTTATAATCCATGCGAATTTCCTAGCTAATCTGGCCTCCCGACACCTCAAACACATGCCCAAACCCTAAAGACTTTTCCATAGGTTGCTAATATCATTAAACATGTTTTTAAGTTGGTTTATACCTTTAATTAGGGTATTAGACTTGTTTAAAGTGTTTAAGTTTAAGTTAGGAAATGTAGAATTTGTTCTGTCAGAGCACATAGCGTGTTGGGTGGCATGTCTAACGCGCTAACCGTACTTATTAGCGCGCTACATATAGCTAGAGCGCTAGCTAGCATGTCTAGCATGTTATGTGCAAGAAAACCCATAATTTGGCATTTATAATTTTGAGTTCTCGCTTCACATGGCCAACTCCAAAGCCTTTCGATTCATGTTCTCCCCCATCAGAGACCCAAAACATCCATCACAACATCAACAATAGCTCACGCTTCATAATTTCATCAAATTCAATAATTGAACACAAAGCTAGTAGTGTAAGTAGAATTGCCTAGTTATACACCACACCTAGCTTGATCAACTCCTTCAATTCCACTAAAATTCCTTCACAAATAACTTGGTGATCTTCTCTGTTCTCCTTCTCCAACTTTATTTCTTCTCTAAGTTTATGAAATGAACTTAATTGCATGAGTTAACCATTTCAATCCTTATATATAGATAAGGTTGATTAATAGCCATTGATGTCAATGTACATACATATTATGAGACTAATCTAATGGCTTACATCTTGATTTCAAATTCACTAACTTTCCACTAACTTCATCTTACTAACATCAATTTATCACTAACTCTCCACCCCGGTCCCACTTCGGCACGCATCTCGACACGCATCCCTGCTCACGTCTCGACATGTATATACAAGTAGGATCGACTTAATAGCCTACACATATATAATAAACTAAGCATACACCACAACAAATCTAACATATACCTCAGCCACATCGCCTCGATGATGACACGTATCTTGATGTGGGTCACATGTCACGGGTCAATAATCATGATTAAGAAATTAAACTAGGATTAGAAACTTGGGCTGTGACATGTGCACCCCCGAGAATACTCGTAGGCATGTTTAGTAAATTTATTAGCGAGAAAATACACGAAGTGCATATATATTCATATATATTTAATATATATTAAAATTATAAGTTTGGTTTTAATTATATGGATCATTAGATCGCCTCGAGATGAATGTAAGTGTTAATGGTGTCAACATGTGTGTCACTTTGGCAGGTGTCATGTTAAAATATCTATCACTTAATTAGGCTTCAAATAGCGTGATGCATATCTCGAGAAGAATCTATATATTTAAACTAAAACCTTCAATCTTATCCTCACAAATTGATCGAGAGTGAGAAAAGATAGCAACTAAGGGTTTTAAATGGTTGAGGGGTTGATTTAGAAGTGGATTCAACGTGAATTGAATTGAGGAAATCAAAGACCATCACTATTGGTGGATTTGTTTTTGAAGTTTAAGTTGAATTTGATAGTTGGTGATGATTTCTCTGTGAATTGTTGTTGTTATTGGTTGTGAATGGATTTATACCTCACTAGAGGTCCTCTTTGTTGTATTTGGGGAATGTTAAATATTTTTTTGGTGATTTGTTGATTAGACAGTGGCTACTGCCATGTTCAATATCAAGACAATGTAAGGTGGAATGCACTCATCGAATAGAGGAGCCTACTCCCTTCATCAATTTGGGATGAACCTAGTTGGTGGAACGCGCATCAATTGAGGGAGCGCGCTCCCATCCCAGAAAGCATCAACTCTACTTTGATTTGGTTTGAATTTCCTAATGTCTTAGGGATTGATTTAGGGGTTCTAAATATAGGGTATTAGACTTATATTAATCACAAATGGTTTATGATAGGTGTTGGATCATCGGGAAAGTGTGAATGACTCGAAACTTTAGGGATTTCTTAACAGAAACCTAAGCTGAGGTAAGTATGGATTCACTTATTTATCAATGTTATCTGAATATGTTATTATGTACAATTGTAAATGATGTCACACATAGAATTCAAGCTGGATGGAAGAAATGGCGGAATGCAACAGGGGTGATTTGTGATCGACATGTTCCTACTAAGTTAAAAGGAAAATTTTATAGGACCGCAATTAGGCCAGCTATGCTCTATGGAAGTGAATGTTGGGCGGTAAAGCAACAACAATTACATAAAGTGAACGTAGCATAAATGAGGATGCTTAGGTGGATGTGTGGTAAAACTCGTAAAGATAGAATAAGAAATATAGAAATTCAAAGACAAGTAGGAGTAGCACCAATTGATACAAAGATTAGGGAAGGGCGGTTGCGATGGTTTGGTCACCTGCAAAGACGGCCTACAAATGCCCCAACTAGAAAACTTGACTCAATAGAAACTGTAGAAATTCGACGAGGTAGGGGCATACCAAAATTAACATGGGATGCATTAATTAATAGGGATTTGAATGGTTTGCAAAGCTCACCATCAATTGCACTTAATCGAGCACAATGGAAAAGTTTGATCCATGTAGCCGACCCCAGTTAATTTGGGACTGAGGCTATGTTGTTGTTGTTGTTGTTGTTGTTGTTGTTGTTGTTGTTGTCTGAATATGTTATTATATGTAGTTCATATAGTTTATGGACTGAATAGTGGACTATGTACACTGAGATTTATTTACTAAATGGAAAATGGTGTCTAATGTGATCTGCGAGAGTAACTCATGGAATTGAGAATATGTTATATAGGAGTTGGGTTACCTTTCCGACCTATATGTAACTCCTACTGAGTTAGATAAGGTGTGTGGATTACATATCACTAGAAGGTTTAGGATATAACCATTAGACATTAATGGATTGGTTAAACAACACATCGACCAATGTGTTGGTCTAGCAATCAAATTAATGGCATCATTGGGTAATCGACCTTAGTTTTACAAATAAAATAGGAATCACAATGTAGTAGTCATTGACGGATTGACTTGCATCTATTACTTATTGAATTATATGCTTTACATTATCCCATTAGTTATTATTGGTGCATATTATTATTACATATTGTTTTTTTATTATTATATGGAATGTTGATGGCTTTCTGAATCCTTACTCACTGAGCAAGTTGGAATGCTCACTCTAAATTTAATATTTTAGGTTCTCAGCCTAGCGCTTTAGCAAAGGGAAAAGTGAAGATTTATGAGTCGTTATATCTTCTCTACGATGTAATAACCCTTCCTGTATATGTATATTCACATTGTTTGAGTTATTTTGTTGTATATGAACTGGGTTAGGAGGTTTATAATTATCAGACCCCACCTAATTAGGGCAGCTGATTGGCCTAGATTAACTTAATCCATTGATAATCTAGCAACTTTAATCTCTCCATCAATAAAAAATTAAGAATAAGATCTTTTAATCTTCAATTATAAAACTTTATTAACTACAACGGATTCTAAGTTAATTTTAAACCTCAAAGTTCATTTACATTAATTATATAGTCCTCAAAATTTTGTAAAAGTTTTTTGACATCTCTTTTATTTCTAAGCCTACACCGGAAATTCAGGCCATAAACAAATCTTAAACAAAACCAGTTTAGCTTTGGTGGAAATGCTGAAGGACTCACAATCCACCCATAACAATATATATTTCATCAACTAAATTATATATTCATTCTAACATGATTTAAAGTATCAAGATTCTTAAACTAGCATTATCTTAATTCCAAAATTATTTCAATTCATCCTAAAACCTTTCCAACCATTCCAAATTAGATCATAATTACACTCGAACCCATAAAATCATTTATACAATATAATATATTCAAAAACAAATACATACAAAGGGAAAAGAACAAAGCAAGTCACATACAGTCAGAAAGCTTTCTTTTTCCCTTGTCACCTCTAGAACCTGTCATTATCCAATTATAAAAATTCGATAATGTCAAATAAGTAAATCTCACACTATCCAGTACACCTATAATAATCAAATTCATAATAATCCAATGAATTTAAATAAAGAGATTAATCCATGGAATTTAAATACAACCGTGAATCCATCCCATTTTCATTATCCAACAACAATCAGATGACGTTCTCTAAAAGTGGTAAGTAAACAATAATAAGGAATAATGCCCGAGGAGAATAATCAAACAAGTCCTACTCCTCTAGAGTATGGGAGTATGATCTGGTTCAGCGTGATCTCATGATAACCACGTGATGCAAAGTATTAGTGACTCCAGCCCTTAGAACATAATATAGTGTTCTATAACCACGGCATAATCTACAATATATGGAGACTCGAGTTGCCTTATCCTCCCAAATCGTATATGCGTGTACAACATAAATGTAACATTAAGGATCAATGCGATTTATACCAACTTATAATCATACAATATAAAGGTTATTGTATGATTTACTTAACCTTATAAACATCATATCACAACTCTTTTGTGCTCTGAGATGGTAAATTAGTCCACATGGAGCTTCAATCGTGGTCCTACAATTCATTTATAAGTTTTGTAAGCCTCCACAAAAACTTCACCATTTTTCCAATTATTTGAGATTTAATGGACCCAATCGCGTCCCAAAAGTCCTAAATTACATCCAAAATAAATTATTTGATGCCTGAATTTCATGTTTGACTCAAGATTATTTTTTAGCATACAAGATTACGTTGTGTAGGCTTAAATATAATTTTTTTTAATTTTTTATATATTTATCGGTCCTACTCTACCCGAAAACCCTGGAATCCCTCCAAATCAACTCCTCAGATGTCTGGATCTCGATTTTAACTCTAAATTGTGATTCGGAATGAAAATTTAACTGAGATTAGACTTTGAAATATTTTTTTAAATTTTGGACATTTTTTGGTATTGTGGCACGTATTACGAGACAAAATCTCAGTATAAAGTCTCACCCGAAATCTCAAATACTTTATTTTCATAAAAACTCCCCAATTTCTATTTAGTTAATCAAAATATTATTTTTTGAGATTTTTCTTGATTTTTCTGGAAATTTCCCTATTTTTCCAGCAATTTTTCTTTTTTTTAATAAAATGGATTTGGGGTTTGGGCCTGTACCCGGCCGATCCGGGTTCGGCTAAATCGAGCCAAACCGACCCGGTTCAGGACCTCCCTTTCTTTTCCTTTGAAACAAAACAAAGCTCTGCTTTGTTTCGTTTCATTTTTTTTTTTTTTGCGATTGGGGTTGGGTCGATCCCCAACCCCAAACCACGTTTTGTTGGGCAGGGGAGAACTACCCTGCGATCAACTTCCTTGGATCAAACTCCCCTCTAAATCTCCATTAACAAACACATTAAAACAACAACATCAACAATGAATAATAGAAACTAACAACAACTCCAATCATCTTATTTGATCGACTCCTTTCCCTCGAATTCTCCTTATCTCGGTTTTGATCCACACTTTCTCTCTCTTTCTCTCTCCCAATTTTTCTTTTCTCTCGCTATTTCGATTTTCATAAATGGAGGAGGCGGTTCCGATGTGAAGAAGATAAATAAGAATTTTCTCGAGATTCGTGTTGCGCGAATCTTGATACATATCTAATGTTTACCTTTAATTTTATCTTTCTCGATAGACATGTTACTTATCTCGAGGCCAACTTTTGGCTACCAACCAACCCAATAACCTTCTTGATCGACTTACATTTAGTTAAAATAAAATAAAAAATTCAAGATTCATGTAGTACAAATCTCAAGGCCGATCCAATGGTAATAAATTAAAATGACACGTTTATATTATATGCCTATTAATTCTTTTCGAGATGGAATCTCAAGGCATGGACAAATTACCTCACTAACAGCAACGTTCAACCATTTCTTTTCCTCGACACTCATGCTACACATATCTCGAGGCGCATCCAATATATATATTTATTTACTTCAAACTATAGAATGGATTTATACATATTTATATATATAAACTATATTATATATAAATACATATACACCTATATATTTTTGCGGCTATAAATTCATCATGTGCGCCAACGACCATTCTCGGGCGTGCACACTATGATACATCCCATGCATGTCACTTTCGACCCTGTATGTCACTAGGCGCCCACCAATTTATTAATTATTTAATTTAATTTCGTGATTATCGCTTCAATTTTTATCCAAATTAAATTTCAAAAAATACCTAAAATTATCAAGAATTAGAGAAAATTCCTCAACGCACTCTAAGACTCACAAACACCATGTATACACTCTACTTGATCCTATTTCACGTCAAAATAGTATATAATACATCAAATAGGTACACGTCACATAAAATAATATTAAATTTATGATCTCCGATCTGTAACACGTGGGTCCCACCTTAGACACTTGAATCCCAAATTAAATTTGAAAATACTTAATTAGCCGCCTGATCAAGTTTATAAAATTCTCGACAATAATCAAGCTTTAGGTTTTGGTAAACTATGTATTTATGTATATCATTTAATAATCGAAAAAGTATCAATTTTTCGTTGCGTGTATATTGAATTATTTATTTGATATTGCTATACATATTGAGTTTATCATGTATTTGAATAAGATTTTGTTGGCTCTAGTTAAGTCTGGCTGCATTACCGAGGCTTAATTAGGGATTCATGCCGAGTATCGCCCTAATCGGGAGAAAGGATGCTATAATATGTGTAATAAGAACAATGCAATTAAATAGAGAAATATTGAATTCAACAAATTTTCAACAAATTTTAAATAAATGGAATGCATATGGAACATATTTCATGGCATGCAAAACACTCATCAAGAGCAATATATATAATCATTCATTCATTGCTTGCATACAAGAAAAAATAAATTACACGCGGCGGTGTCTAGAAGTAAATTCATCATTATCTTCATCTTTTTCATCCATTCTTGCAGAAGGTTGAGAAATATATCTATCACTTGGGTGGTAAGTCCCAGTTGGGAATTGTAACTGCAAAGACGGAATGTCGACGCTTCTCCTCGAGTCTAACATAAGACTATCATGTCTTCTATCAAATATAACATTTTAAAGTTTTTTATTGTTGCTATCATTTCTTCATTGCGATAAATTTTTATTTGGCTACACATAAGTGAAGAAAATATAGTCTAGAAAAACCCTCTCGTCGTAGGTTATGACGATGATGGTGCCAAACTTGTATCTACACTCGGTATGTCCGCTCTATCCAATAATCTTGCTGCTCTCTGTGCATCTTCTCTCGTCTTCTTCCTATTTTCAGTTGTGCTCCGCTTTCTTGCTTATTTCACATTTATAGCATTAAATGAGACTCACTCATCCTCCGAGTCATTGTATACTACCACTTTCTTCATTCTTTCTACTCCCACATCATTTATTGTCTTCTTGGGTAATACATCAAATTTAGTATCGAAAACCACCCCATCTTTTCTACATAATTGAGTGATCAAAATTGGGATCGGTAGTCCTTCATTCTTTATAGTTTGTATTGCAAACTTCATAGAATTGTGTATAATTTTCCCAACATCAATATAACCCTTCTTCATAATTATATGGTAAAGTATAGTAGCTCAGAGGTTCTTTACTTCAAAGTATTGCTTGGTCGAATAAAAACATGCATCTATGATGTAACTCCAACTTTTTGTGATTTTTCTAAAATAGTTGGTTTCAATGAATTTCGGGTGTCATTCACTATCAAGCGCAAATCCCTTCCCCGATGGTATTTCTAATGCATCTTGGACTATTCAAAGGCCTTATCGACATAAATAAAATTCTGGTAATCTTCCTCTGTTCTCTGTCTGTTATGTGGTAGGCCAAGAATATGTTCAATCTTGCAAGTGAAATATCAATATTTTCCCTTTTACTACTATTTTGTCCCATTTCTTACTAATATGCCCATTTGCATAAAATTATCGTACGATTTCTGAAAATCCTCTTTCTCCTTTACCCGCATAGTCTATCAGAAGACTCTCCCATCTTCTATCTCTAATGATGCTCATAATCTTGTCCTCATACTTGCTCACATTCTGAATGTTGAAACCTCTCTCAGGAATTATAGCCATTTTATCACTAAGGTATTTCCTCTGAGCTTTAGGTCTCACAAACAAAAAAAATGTCATAAAGGTACTAGATGACAAGGGTTTGGATTCTCAAAATATTCTTCCTAATCAGACAACGATGGAGATTGTTTTTCAAGCTTAGCCCTCCCAGGTCTAGGTTCTCTAATACTAACACCAGTAGTTATAATGTTCATTAAGTGGCCCGCATATTTCTATTTTGATTTTTCTTGCACTACCCCTTTCCCTTTTTCTTGCTTACTACTCCTACCTCTTCCTATACCTCCTCCTGCCATAGAATAACTCAAAATGAAATAGGTAAATTGAAATCACGTAGTTGAAAATATCAAACTATCAATATAAGGAAAAACAAGTTTGCGAAAAGGTTTTAGCATAGAGTCTCGAAAGAGTTGAAATTAAAAAATGATTTTATCGACATATTCCTATTATGTATATATTGGAAAAAAATTGTAGCAAACCCCAAACTTATTTAAAAACCCATATTCAAATTGAAAATTCGTATATAAACCCATTTTCAAAAACAATGTGTAAAAAAAACTCAAAAAGTACAATCATTGAAAATATCGTCAAAATTGGATTTCGTTCAAGACATCAAAATCAAAAGGTTGCCAAAGTTTTGATTCATTACCTTTTTCCGAGTGAATCTCTCAAGTAATATGATATATTAGCTCCTTAGACTCCCTCTCCAAGCTTCAATTCGAAAAGACACCCACATAAGCTCGAAGTTGTTTGTATAAAGTTGTATTCGAAATCTTTATGGTTGGATTACTCCTAAACAAGGTGGGTATACTTAAATAGACTATAATTCAAGCTTTGAAAGATTGGATCTAGACAAAAATTAATTAATCAATCGAATGAGTGTAAGGGCTTTAGGTGTGAAAGGGTTTAGGTGTGAAATGGTCTATTTTTTAAAACACGAATTCGTGTTCAGCGAATCAGTGTGTAAGTGAATCCGCTGACAAATCGCTAGTGAAATCGCTGAAAATTGGTCTCGGTGGTCCTCCGACTAGCTTAACGAATTCTAGTATAAAACCAAAATCGCTAACAATTCACTGAGTCATTTTACACTTAAAAATATGCAATATGTTGGCGATTTACCGAGCGATTCCTAGTGTTATTTGGTATTGCTTAGAAATCCTTGACCAATTCTTGTTGTTTTCCAATATATCAAATACTTTACTAATTTATCACACATATCAATCACATTTAAGGTAGAAGTTGATCAGTATTCAACAAGAAATAGTTTATAATCAAATATGATTTCTAATTAGGAAACATTATACTATCAAATGACTAATTTATTACGTAAAAAATTAAAGACAACTATAGTTCAACTGAAAAACAACTCGATCATCCCCCTCTCGATAGGAAATATCCCAAAAGAAAGTTAAAAGGAAAGAGAAAATAACTATTATAACTATCATAAATCTATTAATACGAAAAGACATTGGTTCGATCAACCCCCTTATATGAAATTATTTCGAAATTATATTCCTAAAATGTTTCCATTAATAAAGTCAAAAGATGAGAGAATATAAAAAAACTAACCAGTTCTAATATTAAAACTGGAAGTAATGATAGAGTATGGGCTGCCTCCCATATAACGTTTTATTTATAGTCGTTGGCTTGACTTGATAGATAAGATCACTCTTAAGCAAGTCAAACTAACCATCAACAAATTTTTCATCATTCTTGAAATCACCAGCTTCCTTATCATTCTCAGCATCTGCATAATGTTTGTCAGGGTAATCATCATGATAGGAATTCTACCCTTCATAACCATCGTCATAATTATCTTCATTTACGTAATTATCCATCTTGTAACCCTCCTAAAGACACATATAATCATTTCCCATCTTAGGCGTGTCAATACATTAATTTTTACGGGGAAAATAGAGCGTGACTACACATTGTTCTACATCGAGAAAAGCTTTGGCCATATTGAGAAAAGTTCATCCCATCAATATCACATCATCAATTTCAATCTGTGGTAATACAAAAAAGTTGGTGAGATACTTGAACCATTTCACTTGCACGAGCACATTCATCGACATTCCTAGTAGAAATATCTTATCAACATTTGTTTTATTGACAATAAAAGGTGGTATAAAATCAATCCTCAACTTGGCCTTTCTTCATCATTATTCCAGTAATATATTCATATCAGCCCCTACGTCAAGTAAAACACTATGGAGACTAATGTCATTGATCATTATGAACAGGAAAAGTTTCCCTAGATCATCTTTGTAAATTTCAATGAGGTGTTCTAGATCTTGAAGCTTTAGTTGCTCATCAGTAAATTCTTCTTCAATGAGTTGCTTCCCATCTTGATGTTGCACTTTAGGTTGTTACTTCTATAATTTCTTTTTATTACGCATCTTCTTATAAATCTAGAGTGCAATGGTTTCATTTTTAATAGTTTCACCAACGTTTATGCAAACATTGAAATTCATTTCATTACTTTTCGAACTTTGATTCTCAGTCTCGAGATTGATGATCTTCATATCATGATCAACAAAGTTTTCATAATAAGGTTTTATCCAATAATTGTTTGCTTTAAATATTTGTCTCGTTTCTAAACTTTCGATTTCTACTTCGCCATGAGGTAGTAAATTCACAAACATTTAAGGTCTCATCCATCTTGAACGAGTTTTTCCAGGAAATAATTTAAGTCTTGAACAAAAAAGTAGAACTTTATGTCCTACTCGTAACTTTTTAGGAATTAATTTCTTATCACGAAATGCTTTGCTTTTATCTTTATAAATTGATGCATTTTCGTAAGCGTCATTCCTAATTTCTTCTAATTCTTCAAGACTCAACTTACATTGGTTCCTGCTTCATTATAATTCATGTTACATGCTTTTATTAGCCAATAGGCTTTATGTTCTAGTTTTACTGGTAGATGACATGCTTTTCCAAATAATAACCTATAAGGTGTCAAACCTATGGGTGTCTTAAATGTCTTTCTATATGCCCATAATGCGTCTTCCAATCTAAGACTCCAATCCTTGCGTGATGGACCAACAGTTTTTTTCAGAATTGACTTAGTTTATCTATTCGGAGTTTCACCTTGTCCACTAGTTTGTGGATGATATGCAGTGGATGTCCTACGTGTGACATTGTACTTAGCAAGTAGATTAACAACTAATCGATTATGAAAATGTGAACTTCTATCACTTATAAGTGCTCTAGGTGCTTCAAAAACTGTAAAAAAAATTATCTAAGGAAATGAATCACTATTTTTAATCATTAGTTATTATAGCTTTTGCTTCTACCCACTTAAACACATAGTCTATAGCAAGTAAAATATAAACATAACCATTTGATGGTGGAAAAGGTCCCATGAAATCTATAACCCATACATCAAACACTTCACAAAAAAGAATAGGAAGTAAAGGTATTTGATTTCTACTTCCTAAATTTCTAGTTCGTTGGTAATTTGGACAAGATTTTCTATAAAGAAAACAATCATGAAATAGATTGGGCCAAGAGAATCTAAAACCTAAAATTTTACGAGCAGTTCTACGTGGACCAAAAGGCCCTCCACAAGTATGATCATGGCAATGAGATATAATTTATTGTACTTATAAATGTGGTATGCATCTCGTAATTATTTGGCCGTACAAAACTTCCATAAATAGGGATCATCATATAAATAATATTTAGAATCCTTTTTAATTTTATTCTTTTGAGCACTCATCAAGTACGATAATAACCTATTGGTGGTAAGATAATTAACTATATACATTAGCATACCATGGGCCATCGATTTTTATACTACAATAATATTCATCTGAAAATCCATCCCTTAATGATATAAGTGGTTCTCTATTTCCTAACCTACTTAAGTGATCTGCTACTAGATTTTCAGTTCATTTCTTACCTTTTATAGTAAGGTGAAATTCTTATAGAAGTAGTATCCATTTTATTAGTTTTGGTTTAGTATCTTGTTTTGTCATTAAGTATCGTAATGCTACATGATCTGAATAAACTATTACTTTTGTTCCTAATAAAAACGGTCTAAGTTTTTCTTGGGTAAACTCTACTGCTAAAAGCTCCTTTTCAATAGTGGTGTTATTATGTTGGGTTGGATCTAGTGTCCTAGAAGCATAATATATAACATGAGATTATTTTCCTACTTTTTGACCTAAAAGAGCTCCAGCTACATAGTTACTTGCATCGCACATTATTTCAAAGGGTAATGACCAATCTAGTGATTTAATCACATGCATAGTTGTTAAAAAGTCCTTTAATTTATTAAATACTATATTGCAATCATTAGTAAACTCAAAAGGAACGTCTTTTTGTAATAGTTTGCATAAAGGTTGTGTTCTTTTAGAAAAATTTTTATAAATCTTCTATAAAATCCTACATGGCCAAGAAATGAGAATATTTCTCTCAACGTAGTGGTGTAAGGTAACGTCTTGATTACTTGAGTTTTTGCTGGATCTACCTCTATTCTTTTATGTGACACTATATGTCCTAATATAAGTCCTTGATCTACCATAAAATGACATTTTTCATAATTTAATACTAAATTATCTTCTATGCATCTCTTAAGTATTTTAGTTAAATTAACTAACCATTCATTGAAAGAATTACCATAAATGATAAAAATCATCCATAAAGACTTCAATAAAATTTTCCACATAGTTAAAGAAAATACTAACCATACACCTTTGAAAAGTTGCAGGTGCATTACATAGACCAAAAGGCATACATCTATAAGCAATTGTACCAAAGGGCACGTAAAAGTTATTTTTTTCCTGATCTTCTGGGGCTACAGATATTTAATGATATCCTAAATAACCATCCAGACATCTATAATGTGTTTTTCTAGCTAGTCGTTCTAACATCTGATCTATAAATGGGAATTGATAATGGTTCTTCCAAGTTGAAGCATTCAACTTTCTATAATCTATACATACCCTCCAACCGTTTTGGATTCTAGTTGATACTAATTCTTCATGCTTATTTCTTCTTACTGTAATTCCTATCTTTTTAGGAACTACTTGGACTGGGCTTACCTAATTGCTACCAACTATTTGAAATATCATTCATGCATAATAATTTTAATATTTCAGTTTTAACTACATCCATCATAGGCGGATTTAATCTACACTGAGCTTGTCTACAAGCTTTTGTATTATCTACACTGAGCTTGTCGTTGGACTTATTCCTTTTATATTAGCTATGGTCCATCCTACTGCTCCTTTAAATTCTTTCTATACATTTATTAATTTATTTTCTTGTAAACTTGTCATTTTATTAGAAATTATTACTAGTAATTTATCATAGTCCCCTAGATAAACAAATTTAAAATGATTTGGTAAAGTTTCCAGATCTAATTTTAGGGCTTTAACTATATAAGGTAAAATTTTTGAATAAGATATAGATAAGTCTAGGTAATAAGTAAGTTATGGCAGTTCATTATACAATTCCAAAGTACCTATTATCTCTTTTATTACCTAATCTCTATCACCATCTTTTTCTAAATCTTCTATTACTAGTTCCAATTTATCTGTTTTATCTTTTCTAAAAGATTTTTCTATTAATGGATATATTATATCTATTGTGTATATGGAAGAAACATCCATTGGGTGTTTCATTGCATCGTATATATTAATTTCATTGTATCGTTATCTACTTCCATTGTTAATATACCATTCAAAACATCAATATTTGCTTTTGCTATTTTCAAAAATGGTCTTCTCAAGATTAGAGAAGTCCTAGTAGAGAAGTTATCTTCCTTGATATCTAAAACATAGAAATTTGTTGGGAAGACTAAATCATTAACCCTGACTAGTATATCTTTTAGTAACCCTACAGGTTTAACAATAGATCTATCTGCTAATTATATCAATATACCAGTTTCTTCTAAATATACATTTGTCATTTGCAAATAAATGGATAAAGGCATGACATTTATGAAGGCTCCCAGATCACGCAATGCTTCCGAAATTCCTATATTTTCAATCATACATGGAACGAAAAACATTCCAAGATCAAAATATTTAGGAGGTAATTTCTTTTGAATTAATGTTCATACGTGTTTTCCTAGACTCACCTTTTCATTAGCCTTAATCTTATTAGTGCATAAATCTTGCATAAATTTTTTGATACTTGAGTGCATTTTGAATGACTTCAAATAGATGTCTATTAGCTACTATTTTCTTTAATTCATCAGATATTTGTTTTTCTTCCTGCAATTTCTTAGCATTTATATTATCTTCTAAACGATGAAGGAATGATGCTTTTATATTAATTGGTCTATCTTTATCAGATTCATCACCCTTTTCGTTGGGAATCTTATTAATTGTTACTTCAATTTCTTTCTCTAATTCTGCTTCTATTTCTTTTCTAGAAACTAGTTGGTCTAGCATTTTAGGTTCATTGATATGCTTACCACTTCTTCATATTATGGCTGATATTTTTTATATAAAGTATGATAAAGTTGAGATGGTAATTTCCCTCGATTTATAAATTCACTCATTTGTATTGCCATCTGACTCAATTAGTTTCTCAACTCAGTCAAATCATTTTATAATGTTTGAATTATTTAATCTTTTTCTCTTTCTGAATTATTTGATGTTTTGTACCTTTGATAACCCTAATTGTTAATATTATTACCTACATTTAGTTGTAAGTAGTTTGCATAACTATTAAAGTTTTTAAGTGACATCAACAAACCAATCATATTGGTTCATTATAGCATTAGTTTTTTCTATTTTGGTTTGTTGTCTCAAAGGGCATTCATCATTAAAATGATTTAATTCATTGCAGTAAACACAAGGTTTTACTTTGCTTGATCTATCTTTTAGTAATAACTCAACCTCGGCTTTTAGCTCATATATCTTATCGTGTGGTGTCTTATCGTGTGGTGTCTTATTTATCCTTCTATTCATTTAACTTACATTTTTTATTAATTCACTCTTCTCACCATATTGCTTAGATTTTTTAGCCATTTTATTTATGGGTTCTCTTGTTAAAATTGGTGTTTTGTCGAGCAAAGAACTTCCACATACTGCGTCTAAGTATCTTCGTTCTAAGTGATTTAATCATTTATAAAAATATTGCATTAAACTTTTTCTATAAATCCATTCATTAGACAAAATAAAATCAATCTTTGATACATATCCCAAAATTCATTTAAGGTTTCTTTAATCTCATCCTAGCATTACTACTTTTTGTCTTTATAAACTAATTTGTCTTACTAGGATGTATTGATCGAGAAAAACTTTTAGCATATATGACTAATTGGTTATGAAATTTTGAGGGAGGTAAAATAACCAATCTAAAGTTTGGCCTTTTAACACAAGGAAAAACTTTTAGTTTAACATAATCTATTTCTATATCTTTAGGTTTTAATGTGTTTACTTTATATACAAACTCCCTAATAAAACATCAAGCATCTTCATTATCTTAACCATAGAAACACATTAAAGAATTTATGAGTCTAAACTTCAATTCAAATTTTGAGAATTCTGTTGTAAAAGTTTACACATAGGTTCAAAAATCGCAAAAAGCTCCAATGTAAACAAATATCTCTTACATAAATCAAAGCTCTAATGTAATTTCACACATGGCCTCAATAAAACTAAACTTTTATGTGCAAGAGGCTAAAAAGAAGAGAGAAATTTTGAAGCTCTAAGGTCATATTTATAGTTCCATAAATATATGATGCATAGCATATTTTAGTACCTTTATAAGTAACATTTTATTGATAATTAGGCTCTTAATAAGTGATTTCCTACTAATACGATATATTTTGTTGGTTTTTAGGTGAAGAAAGGAAAGTGGGACCATTCATAGGTTATGTTGAAGATCCGAGAAGTTTCCTTCAAAAAGTGCACTTGTGCAGATCACGAGGCAGAAGAAAATGAGACTAGAGGCGAGTAATGAAATGATGATATTTCACATGTTTTCATGTGTTTTGCAGATGTTTTGAAGTTTTGGGATGAGAGTACAAGGTTCGGGCAAAAAATGATATCGAAGTGGCAAAGTTTCAACAAAGTCTATTTTGACCAAGCTTCAGTGTTTTATCCATAACTCCTTCATTTCAATTCTAAATGGCTTAAAGTTTCTTTTATTGGAAAATAAACTCAGGGCTGAACGTTTTCATATCTCATAAGTAAAGGCTAATTCGGTCTCTATATAGTCTAAAATCGCATTTCAAAGTGAATTATATGCCCAAGATTCTGATCTTGGCGCTGCAGCACCCAACCAAGCGTCACAACGATGCCCAAAATAACCAAAAATGTGTAGTAGGAGCTGAGGCAGGTGTCGTAGCCAAGGTCAGCGTCCACTATGGAAAAGTGAATAAAAAGTGATTTTTAGAGGTTTTGGGTAATTTTGGGACCAAATTGACTTTGTGATATAAATAGAACTTAAAATTAGATTTTAAAGGATCTTTTGCTTTGGAGACCAAGAAGAACGTGTGAAGATTGAAGAATAGCGATCAAAATCTTGGATTATATATTCATTGTAGGTTTGATTTCATATTTTTCTTGCTTTCTTATCTTGAATTGTGTTGAATTGAGCCCACTTATGGGGAAATCTCTTTTGTTCTAGGGATTTAAAGATCCTAAATTGGATTTTTTATTTCAATGTGATTATATTTGTTCTTTCAATATTTGTATTTGTGTGTTCTTATGTGCTATGCTATACTTACCTTGATCAAGTGTAGATTCAAGGGTTTGAGAGTCACTATGACCATTGGGATTTTTGAACCCGGATTAGGGGAAACACAACCTTAGAACGTATGATACATCGACCGATGGTCATTGACTAGGGAGGTAATTGAATTTGGTTTTTAATGAAGTATCTCACTTATGTTATTCACGCCGATTGGCGGAGTCCGAGTGAGATGTTAGAATCTCCATCACCGAGACCTCGGGATGGAGTGAATTGTAGGAAATTCGCCTATCATTGCATTAATTGAGAGACTTTATAATTAAATTGGATTCGAATGATACAATTTGGGTGAATTAGATTTCCTAGGATATTCTCTCCATAGCTTAAGACCTATTTTAATTAATTGCAATTAGTTAGTTTAAATTAATTAATAATTTGTTTTTACAAAACCCAACATTTAAGTGCCTAACTCTATTTCTTAATTAGACTAAATATTATACATGTCCTTGTGGATACGATATTCTCGACACCAACACGAGTTGGTGCCACTATTACTTTGATGTTTGTCGTACACTTGCGGTCGCTATCAGTATACATACCATAGATAAATACAACTTCCTTGTTCTTATCTAAAAAAACTCGTCATTGGCCTCAACGATTTGTCAACGATTTCAATTTGTACACAAATCGCTGAGTTAACCACTAGAGTGACTACCTCTGATCTAGAGCGCCCCCACTAGCTTTACTCATAGGTGTTTATATTTATGTATATATTGTATTTGGGAGGCTTATTACTTAATACATGTATATTGACGCTTAATATGTCTTTCGTCGCCTTTATTGATATACATGGTATCCTTTTGCCGAGTTTTCACCTCGTAGGTTTATTAATCAATTTGAAATTCATTTACATTACATATTTGCATATTATTAAGACTTTTGTTATTAAAATAACTTAAATGAATCAAGACAAACAAATTAATTTGTAAAACTCTATAAATTAGTATATTTCGACAAAATCATCATTAAACATCGAAATTGACTGAGCCAGATTATTAGATGGTTAGTTCACGGGCCATCATGGACAGGTGTGCACGTGACATGACATGACCTGGTAATGTGTTTAGCGATGTAGCGGTGTCCAGTTTGCCTCGAAATCTAGGACCATCATAGGTAGTGGCTTAAAAAATTGCAAGTTTGCACCGTCGATGGACGGAATGGAAAGTTAGATTCAAAGGTTGCCAGCTTGTGTGGGGTGCACAACGAGTGAGAGAGTGAGTGAGTAAGTAAGTAAGTGAGTGAGTATGTGTGTGTATGTGTATGTGGCGTATGCGGGATTGTGGGGGTTGTGAGGGGTAACTAGGTCATTTCGTTTGAGGGTAAATATAGAATTGGAGTGCCAAGATATTTTTGGCTTGCCCTTACAAAACTGTGGGGTGCACATAGAACTGTCCAATAATAAATTGGTCAAAACTAATCTAATATAATAATCGGTTAACCTAAATAATTAAAAATACGTGAAAGCTAACCTTAAAAATATGGCGAAATCAATTAAAAAAATAGAAAAAAACAAAAAATAGGAGAAGTCAAACCGGAAAAACCAGAAATAATAAAAAAACAAAAAAGTGAATAACTAAAAAAACAAAAAAAATATAAAAAATGCAAAAACCTCAAAAAGCTAGGCGGAGTCTAACAGAAAAATAGAAAAATGAAACAAATAGGCCCGTAATATAACTGGCTAATTGTTGTTTCCAAAACTTAGAAAAAAAAACAAGCGAGAATATATAAAAAAAAAAAAAAAAAAAAATCCAAAAAATGAAACCGTAACATCATTATGTAACTTACCAAAACGTGCTTTTCCAAAAAAAAAGAAGTTCCTTTATATGTATATAGATATAGATATGTACTCATGATAGAGTTCTTAACACATGAAATAAAGCAAAGTATTTGTTCACCAATGTTTTGTTAGCTTTTTTTAGATTACTATTTTTATTATTATAAAATTCCCAACATTGGTATCAGAGTTTCTTGATCTTTAAAGGCAAGTAAGTTTCTCAAAATGGTGTCCACAACATCATCTTCTCTTGCACGTACCCCCAACTTTTATGAAGTTCGACAGTCAAGATGAAAACCCATTTGAAGCTTCTTAATCTATGGCAATGGGTTGAAGGTGATAAAAGAGAAGTTCCTCAGTTTGCGAACAATCCAACTCTCAATCAGATTTGGGTGCATAAAGAACTCGCGAAAGATCAGAGTGTTTTGTCTCAAACTCATGCCACTATCGGTAATGCATTTTCACGGGGACAATGACTTGTGAAAATGCTAAAGATGCATGGAGCTATTACAAGCAATCTACTAAAGCAATGAAAGAACCAGATAACAAAAAATACTAAATCTAAAAGGAGATATTCAGATCATGGTTGGGAAAGAAAACGAGACCATATACATAAGAGTACTCAGATCGACTAATGAACATGGTGAATAAAATTCGACTCGTAGAAGAAAATTATCAGATTACATGATCGTAGGGAAGGTGTTCTTAAGTTTACCTGAAAGACTTGAGGCAAAAATCTCCATGTTTGAAGATTTGAAAGACACCACTCAAATGACATTGTTGGATCTGATCAATGCTCTACAAGTTCAAAAGCAACGAATAACGATGAGAAATTGAGTGGAAGCTAGATAAAGCAGTTGAAGGTGCTTATCTGGTAAATACATTTTTGTCAAAGATAAGAGGAAGAAATCTTCAATGTGCTAATTGTAAGAGGATAGGCCATGAAGAATAGGAATGTTGTAACAAAGGCAAGCCACTCAGCATCTAGTAACTTAATTAATAGGTCGTCAACTTTAACTAACTATAAATGTACATACATATATATACATGCATGTGAGCAGTAAGTGAGTGAGTGCGCATGTGTTTGAAATAACTTCTAACATATTGATTGATCATTAATAATTAATAAAGGCAAACATTAATTGATCATGTTGTGATGAATCACCGCGGAATACCCAATATAACAATCACATAAATACACCCAAAGATAAATAAACCACAGAGAAAATATAAACAAAATAATTTATGTGGAAAACCCTAAAATCAGAGAAAAACCTAGAGCAAGAAACAAATGCAATCTACTATCAATAGTTTAATACACAAAAGAAAAACCTCATATATCTAAACCCTAGATAGAAACCTTAACAAGATTTAATCTTACAGTGTTGCATACCTACACGCCCGTACGCTAGGACATACTCAGCTCTCTTAACAAACACCTCAACTCTATGTGTGTCATGTACCTGCAACTTAAATGTTGCCTATACGCACAACACTATGTTTTTCATTACCGCAAACAACATATACATATATATATATGCACATATATGGTTGTACGAAACATGTGACGCACAATTCAATTTCCTAGTCAAATAATAACCGACTCTATTTATGACACAATTATTGATTCTCTCAAACTCCTAGTTTGAGAATGACTATATGAATTGAATTACACTAATGCATAAATAAATGTCACCAATAAATGTCCAATTCCACATCAACAACAATTATAATGTGTACTGAATTTGAGCCACAATCTAACAAATCTTCACCTTCGCAAAAATTCAGCACCTTGCTCTTGCCACATCGCCCTCTCAGGCCACCATCCTCAACACCGAGAATGAATCAAGTCAAATCCAGCTAGTTTAGACTTATTAACAATCGGAACCCACTTTTTGATCAACTTTTAAGGCACTGACCTTGCTCCATGTTTCTGCACCAAGACAAGCATGTTCTTCTTCCTCACACTTTCCATGACCAACGAAGACTTCCGAAATATTTTCAATGCTCCACCTCATTCAAAGAACATGTGACCCTCAGAATCTAATTCTAAAAGAGAAATTAGATTTTGAGTACAACTCGTCACATGTCGAGCATCTCAAAGCATTATGACACGTTTGTCAAAAAACTTCAGCTAAACTTCATCGACTCCCAATATTGGTCGCAGAGAGACGTCAACCATCGACATAACTTTACAGCCCGTATAACTTGCGTAATTACCGACCCATGCCAAATGTACACACAGATGTTGTGTAGCCCTACTGTCAATTACCCATTCTACCTTCTGATCACCAATCATATTCTTTGCTGTACATATAGAATAATTAGTATTAGTCTTGAGAATTTACGAATTGTCAGTGTCATCACCTTTAACATCGAAATCACCTTTTGTTGAACCAAAGCTTTTTGCTGAACCCACTCATTTTCCTTTTTTATTACCACAGTCTCTTCTGAGATGCCCTGGTTAACCGCATATCCAATAAACCACTTTCTCATACTTCTTGGAACTCTTCCTAGTAGCTATCAAACTCAAGCTTTCAAAAGAACTGCTGTTTTCACCTCTCATCAATTTCTCCTCAAATATAAACATGGTAGTGACCTGTACTAAACTGATGGTTTCCTTCTTCTACATTAGTGTTGGCTTCATGTGCTTAAACGAAGGCAAAAATGACCACATGAGTTTGAGCCCCGGGTCCTCATCACTAACTTATTCTTCCAACTCCTTAAGTTTTGAGACAATCTTGTTGAAAACACTAAGATGATCAATAATATTTGTACCTTCATCCATTTTCAGGTGATGGTATCGTTCCTTCAGGTATAGTTGATTTGACAAGTTTTTTGACATATACATATTCTCCAGTTTCTTCCAAAGACATTCCACAGAAGAAATATTCCTCATGTTCGAAAGAATATTCTTTGCGAAATTGAGTCTAATGACGCTCGCCGCCCTCAAATCCAACACTTCCCAATTCTCATCACTTCCCAAATGCTTGACGTAGCCCAAATTGGATTAAAAAATCTTGGACTAAAATTTTCCACAAGCCAAAATCCATTTTCCCGTCCAACTTCTCCACATCGAACTTCATCGCACTTGTTTACTTCGACGTGTTTGAAACATCTACTTAATAGTGTAACCCCTTACATCTGAATCTTGACTTTGATATTAATTTGTTGTGACGAATCACCGCGGAATATCCAAGATTGTAATCACACGAATATACACAAAGAAAATAAACTAGAAAGAAAATATGAATGCAAAGATTTATGTGAAAAACCCCAAAATCAAAGGAAAAACCATATGCAATAAACAAGGCAATCCACTATCAATAGTTTAGTACATAAAGGAAAAACCTCATCTATCTAAACCCCAGATAGAAGCCCCAACAAGATTCAATCTCACAGTTTCGCGTACCCACTCGCAGGCTAGTACGGTACAACACGCTCGGCTCTCTCAACAAACACCTATCAGTCCCCTCGTCATTAAGACAACTGACCAGCCTAAATTAATATAACCCTTTGATAATCTAGTCAGACTAATCTATTCATTTAACTTTGACATCTAAATAATCTTTATTTTAATCCTTAATAATGCTCTAAAACTAAATTTACATCCACGACAATACTCAATTTATGATTTGTTTAATCGGAGCAAATTAGGAAATCATACGGATTATTCTATATATTTTTGTTAAAATTTTGATAGCACTTCTCTTAAAAGTGGCCTGCCAGAAAATCCACCTAATAGATAGTAGAATGGGGAGATGCCTATAAGGACTTACGATTCCCCGCAGTTCACAAAATATATCGAATTCAAATCTATAACAAAACTAACTCAGATTCTTTGATGGCTTAATCACAAAGTATCCCAAACTAAACCCAAAATTGAAAAACAAACCTTATAAACTTATTTTTAACTAATTTATGAGACTTTCATAACCATTCAACAAAATCTCACGGCCTAAACTCACCTCAAGAATCCCAAAACAATATATATATAAACAATTTAAAACAAGAATTTACTTTAAGTTTTGAAAACATTTACCACAATCTTCGAGTCTTGACCATTCTTCTCTTGTCTTTATATAAAATCTGACACCATCAAAAACAACTTGAAGATGTCGGACAAGTAAATTCCTACATTGATCTGTACTCCTACAATTGTTAGTCTGATACATGGAGACATGTAATTGTTGTTTCAAGTAAACAATAAGATTTATACGTCAACATGACATGCAATCCAATTTGTTGTTGTCTCCTAACTATAGTCAAACGTCGACTTCTAAAAATAGTATAGAGACACTATTAAAAGATCATGAAATGCAAAGATAACTTGTCAGCATTAAACTCTGCTAGTCTCATTAAACAGCGGAGAGGCATGATAGAAACCTAGTTTCAATCAAACTAGGCTCCGAAACAAGCTTATCCCCCTCACTCACTCTATGTATGAATGACCAAGAATGATAAAATGCAATGCAGACTATAATACAATTGCAGGTACAAAGATAAATTTCATAAATAGTAAAGATCACTATAAGGTTCACTTACCACCAACCAACTCAAAGTTGGTTTCGAAGCCTCGCACAATGTTTCCCCCACTTTCACATACTTTGAACTTATTCCCCGAGCTTTGTTCGAAGTAGTTTCAGGATCCTCGATGATACCTAAAACCATTAAGAAATTCGGATAAGTTCTCTATTCGAATTTTGTAAGTTTTCGACCAATTCCCAAGTTATTTCGGTATTTTTCAAATCCTAAAAACCTGGAACCACTCCAAAATCAACTCCTCGAATGTCTAGATCTCAATTTGACTGCATATTATAGTTCAGAATCGAGAAATAACCTTGACTATGCTTTTAAACAATTTTCAAAATTTCATACATTTTCAGGTTTCATAATACACTTTACGAGGAAACCCCCGATATAAATCCTCGAGAAAATCTCAAAATCCTCATTTTTCATACAAATCCACAATTTTGATTTATTTTTCCAAATATATAATTTTTTTGGTTTTTATCATTTATTGAGTTTTTTCCAAAATTCTATCATTTTCTTTTTATTTTTTATTTTTATTTATCATTTTTTTAACCGGATCCGGTTCGGTCTGGGGATCAAACCCCATCCATAAACTTACTCAAGTTGCTCTGCTTCAACAGTGAAACAATTTTTTATTTCAATATTGTTGGGGTATTGAGTTGCGTTTGCAAGGCTTTTTGGAAGTGGAGACGATCACGAGCCTCCCATCCCCAACCGACATTAAAGACTCAATAGCAACAACATAGAACAACACCAATGATCAACAAAAATCCACAACTCAACATCATCGACAACAACGACAACACAATCACTTTGGTCTCTATCTCTTATTTGAGCTCTCTCTCTCTCTCTCTCTCTCTCTCTCTCTCTCTCTCTCTCTCTCTCTCTCTCTCTCTCTCTCTCTCTCCTCTTCGAATCTATTTGTCAAAACATAGAATTGAGAAAGCATTTTGTATTTGGAGATATATATATATATATATATATATAAAGATTTTCTCGAGATTCCCATTGCACAAATCTCGAGATAAATTAAATGGTTTCATTTTCATAATATAATTTGATATTCCTCAATATACGTGTTGCTATCTCAAGGTTGATCTTGTGGCTATTAACAAGATAATCATCACTCGATCGCCTTAGATAAGATCAATTATATTGATCTCCTTGAGATACGTATCACATATCTTGAGGGAGATCTTATGTTTATAACTAATCATACATTTGATGCTCCTTCAGATGGAATGACATGCATCTCAATGCGTGAATACACCTCTCCAACACCAACTGTCCAAACCATTTACTTCCTCGGTGCTCACGCTATGCATGTCTCGAGACAAATCTAATGATATTTTTATTTGAATTAAACTATAGGATTCATCGATATATATAAACTATATTATATATACATATAAATACATATACACCTATGTATTTTAGCGGCTTTAAATTTGCCACGTGTACTAATGACAATCCTCGGGCGTGCATACTATGGTACATCCCATGCATGTCACCCTCAACCGTGTGTCACTAGGCGCCCATTGTGGTAGCCCAAATTTCAAATCGCCTTGCTACCCGCCATGTCGCATCCTACGTCAACTAGCCTTGCCACGCCATGGCCCGCTTCTCCTTAACGTCTCGCGACCTAACGAGTTGCTTACACTTTTACAACTAACCCTAGTTACGCTAACTAAACTTAACATAAGTATTAATAATTCGGTTAGCCAGTTACTCAATTTATCAGGTTATATTATAATTTTACAACGGAAGTCTTTTAATGAGTAACTTATGCGATATTTAACAATTCTAAGTAGTGGAAAACCCAACAAAAGATACCATGTATATATCAAGGCAAATTAAGTATAAAAAAAGTTTCATATACATATAATCAATGTTCTATAGTCCCCAAAACCTAACAAAAGTAAAATAAATACATACTGATATCAAACACGAACTGGCTCGACAATCACAGAGGTAGTTGCCCAGTACCTCCTCACCCTTGCCCTTACTTATCGAAGGATCTGCACTTAATCAGTAAACATTTGTATAATCACGAGAAAACCCTAACCTACACCAGCCAGTAATCGAAAAATCAAATAGGAACCATGTATATACTTATAGGATTACAGTGGCTAAACCCCAACTTTAATAAACGACATGGTCCATTCCCGACGTTGTTACACATCAGGACCACCCTAATCCCTCCCGAAAGTCGTAGATATATTCTACTACCATCGACACTATCACTATCAGAAGTAAGCCGGGCATGAGATTTAACCACAACCAATATATACACACTCCAAAATATGAGTAAAAACCCCATGTGTGCCCACCAGCAGTCACACATAAAAAGCGAAATTAATAAACCAAATCATGAATTCTGTGAGGCACTCCAATGGGTTTAAGCACCTCAATCCATGCTTCGACTTGCCTAAACTTTCATATCCGACCCGACTAGCTCCCCGATGCCTGAGCTATGGTCCCCTGAGTCCCTAAAGTCAGTTAAGTGTGTTTATTATGTATTCAAATTGGTTGAATATATTTCAAATTGATCTTCCCAAATTAGCCCTCAAGACTAAATTAAGTATCAATGTCAGTCTTATGTTACAACACATTTTTAGGCATGAAATGGTCCAAATCTCAAATTCTTCCACCAATACAAAGATCTTCGGTCTCTATCTTAGCTTTCCAAAAAGGTTTAGTTTGCAAAATTATGATTTAAAACGAAAGAGATATCATGATTCTACTAAACATAGCTCTAATTGAAACCTAATCCGACCAGCGGATTTAGAAGATTTATTCCTCCCAATCTATATTTCCAAAAAAAATCATTTTTGTTCACAAGCAGCAAACATACCCAAATAAAACATACTAAAAGATTGCTCATTTGGATAAGTAGTTAGGGAGTTATGCCTTTAACAAATTTAGTTTCAAAACATTTCTTCTAAATTCCAGCACCTACTTGTAAAGCACTTTTGGACATGAAAACAATTGAATTACAACATCTCCAGTTAAGAAAAGTTGTTACTCTTTGAGTAAATGCCACCAGTTTGGGTCGATTTAGATCTAAAATGAGTAAGTTATGACCAAATCACACAGGTTAATTCCTAATATAACATGCAGAATTCTAGTTTTGGTCTTGCAACTTCAAAAATTCATATCTTTATGATTTCAAATCCAAATTAAGAACTTCGATATAGTTAGATTATCAGTTTCTCCTGAGGAATCCAAATATATAAATCAATTGCAAATATTCAATCATCTTTGGAATTATCTGAAAACTAGAAATAATTCCAATCTGACATAGATGTGTACCTAATTGATGTACCACTTAGCTTGAGAAATTCTTATCAATCTTTGATGGATTCCTTCTCTCCATCAACATCCTTCTTCTTCAGCAAGTTCTCTTGATTTATAAGTTGAAAATGAAAATGGTTTCCTTGCATGTGTTGATCTTATATATTATAGTAATATTGATTCCTAGCCATTGATCTCCATGTATTTACGTATCTCGAAGCTCATCTAACAATCCACACATTAACATGTATCCTACTAACCTAATCAAAGTGACATTAATTTTCTACTCACATGGATCCTAGATGTGTCAATCCGTATCTCTAGGACAATCTCATGGTTTCTAATTTAAATAACCAAACTATAGGCATTGATTTATTTGATTTATTTACATTAACTTAAGCCCATTATAATATATATGGTTAGTTTTTTATTCACCAAATTGACAAATTTTGTGATCCAGTTAACCCTCGACTACCCGGCACTCAATGCCTCGTGTCTCAGCACGTAATTTGAGTTACGCCATAGCCTATTGCTTTAATTGAATTTTACTTGACCTATGGTCTTATTACCCATTTTAATTGATTAACTAGTCATCCTAACATGGATTAGTCTAGTTTCCTAGTGTACGCGTAGTTCACCTATCCGACACCTGTATTGACATGTTTTTCGAGGTGAACACCCATCACACAAACTCACCCGATAGCAACATACACATAAGCGGTGCAATATAATAATAGTATTTTTTAAAACACCACATATACACAACCACAATCCATAAATAACATATTTCCTCGGTTCTCTTGTCCAAGTCAACAGAGTTGTCCAGTAACACCCAAATTACGATCGTTAATCTCTAAGATTAACAATAATCCTAGTTTAATTAATTTGGGACATTACAATTCTTCCTAACTAGGAGAATTTCTTATCCTCAAAATTTGAATCTCGAGTAAACTTTGATGTAACTATCCTATCGCGGTGTGACCACGCCTCATACCTTGATAGTCCCTCTCTACAGTTCCTTGAACACCTCCAGTACTCCATCACAGGGATCGAAGTGTTACCCTGAGATATAGACGCGTGTTGTCGAGGTGGTCAAAATCAGTCACTATCTTCCCTACATCCATGCAACATATTCTCAGTTCGATTTCTGTGTTCAAGTTTTCGTAACTCAGTTACCTAACACCAGTAGACCTCTCTTATCATGTATCCCAACATAATAGTCATAACCACCATCACATACCATGACAATCTCATACCATGCCATATCCTCCCTTACTCACCATGAAAATCCCATGCCATGCTACGACCTATGTCAATCGCATTCCATAATAAAATAATTTATCTTGCATATATGAATTTAAACTATAATGATTAAAAATTTAAAAAATTCACACACCTTGAACATGCTGTTGGGACATCTCTCGGCCTGGCGCAGTCACCACGCGCACAGGCTCTCGAGTCTGCACCGGTGTCACTACTGCTTTGAGTCACTGATCTCTTGGGACAATATCTCTTAATGTGCCCCTTTTGTCCACATTACCAACATGCAGTTGAATAACCATATCTTGACTTCCAGCCCTAACTCTATGATCTCAGTCCCTTCCTCCGTGGTCATGTAGTTGTCTCAGCGGTGGTGCTGGTAATATGGGTACAACATAAGCTCTAGCTACCCAATCATCATCGACACGGTCTCTATCGTACTATATATCCTTTCTATCATCGCGATCTATCTATTTCTTCTGTCCAGTCTGTAACTCAGACCCAGTAATACGCCCATCCTATCTCCTGCAAAGTACGAGCTCCAGATGATATCACTGCCTTAGCAATCATGTTATCAGCCCCTCATGTGAAGTAGTATATTTGTAGTCGCTCAGTCCCAACCACATCCATAGCGAACTAAAGTAAATACCAAAATCGCTCCATATACCGTATCAACATCCGACTACACTGTCTCAGAGTCAAGAACTCATCCCTCAATCTTAACCTCACCTCCATGGGTATATACTAAACTATGGTGGCCCCAAATCCCAGGTCACTTGCTACCTACCACGTCGCATCCTACGTCACCAAGCCTTGCCACGTCAAAGCCTGCTTATCCTTGACGTTCCACGACCTACCTGACTACTTACACTTTTCCATTTATACCTAACTTTGCTAATTAATTTCCGTATAATTATTAATGATTTCATTAGCTAGTTAATCAATTTATCAAGTTATAATGAGATTTTATAATGGAAGTCTTAATTTAAGTTATATAGTATTCAACAATCCTAAATAGTGGAAAACCCGACGAAAGATACCATCTATATATCAAGGTGAGTTAAGTATAACAAAATTTCCATATACATGTAATCAGTGTTCTATGGTCCCAAAAACCCAACAAAAGTAAAATAAATACATATTGATATCACACATGAGCTGGCTCCACAATCTTAGAGGTAATCCCCCAGTGCCTCCTTGACTTTGACCTTGCTCGTCGAATGATCTACGCTTAGTTACCCAATAAATATAGTGACGATTCTAGTGAGTAAAATCCCAAGAGAAGTCCATACAATATTCATGAAATAAAATTGATAAACTACGAGACATGCGAATCTTATTCCCGAAACAATATGTCTTATTCCCATGAATGTAAGCAGCACGCGATAAGCAAAAGCAGTAGCGTGAAATAAATAAACAACATATACCAATTAAACCAGTTCAGAAATAAAGCATTAATTAGTAAACATCTATATAATCACGAGAAAACCTTGACCTACATCAGCCAGTAATCGATTAATCAAATAGGAACCACGTATATACTTATAGGCTTATAATGGCTAAACCCCAACTTCAGTAAATGCAAGGTCCCTTCTCGACGCTGTTACACATCAGGACCACCCTAATCCCTCCTAACAGTCGTAGATACATTCTACTGCCATCAACACGAGCATTATCACAAGTAACATGTGCATGCGATTTAGCCATAACCAATATATACGCACAATGAAATATGAGTGAAAACCCTATGTGTACCCATTAACAGTCACACATGAAAAGCAAAATTGACAAACCAAATCATGAATTTTGTGAGGCATTCCAATAGGTTTACGCACCTCAACACGTGCTCCAACTCCCCTAGACAGTCGAATCCGACTCGACAAACTCCCCGATACTTGAGCTACAATCCCCTAAGTCCCTGAAGTCAGTTAAGTGTGTTTATTATGTATTCAAATTGGTTGAATATGTTTCGAGGAAGCCTCGGGAGTAGTTTAAAGGAAAGAGAATAAAACTGAAACAAATAAACCTTAGATATGGAAACTCGATGATCCCGACTTAGAACATTAGTGGGGAAGCAGACATGAGATAGGTAGCGATAGGTTTATATACATGTTATATTTTGTTATATATAGGATATATGTCTATATATATCGAGGTTGATCCAGAGCACGCTTCACAATGTAGATCATGGATAGACAATCTGGTACGCCTCGTGAGACTGGACAGACTAGTGATGCGGTTAGGGATTTCCTTGTTATGGGGAGTATAGAGGATCGATTATCGGCTCAGGAGACTCGTATGATTGAGGTATTATGATTGTTACGATTTTAAAAGAAAGAACATAAAACATAAATAAATAAACCTTATATGTGGAAACTCGATCGTCCTAACTTAGAACCTTAGTTAGGAAGCACACTTGAGATGGATAGTGATAGGTTTATATACATGTTTTATTTCGTTATATATATAGGATATACGTCTATATATATCGAGGTTGATTCAGAGCATGCTTCACGACGCAGATCATGGACGGACACTCTGGTATGCCTCATGAGGCCGGACAAACTAGCGATGCGGCTAGGGATTTCCTTGTTACGGTGAGTGTAGAGAATCGATTGTCGGCTCACGAGACTTATATGGCCGATGCATTATGATTGTTACGGGATCAAACCTTTGTATTGACGACACTTGACATGGAGGTTACAACACCCCGAGACTTAAGAGTAGTTACAGCACTACAGGGACAACCATCGCCCCAATTGTTCCCCAGACACCACTGGAAATAGTAGCTACAAAAACACAGGTAGAGAGAGATACAGTTGTTGTTGTTCCACTGGAGACGCCGACTCCTATGCCTCCACCCTAAACTACAGAGCGGACAACTACTACTACATCAGGATTTGTTTTGGCCTCATAGGCGAAGATATTGAGGGAGTTCTTGAAGTTCCAGACAGGTTTCTTCTACGAAGGTGGTGACCCTGAGGTGGCAAGGAAGTGGATGGTGTCTCATCAGCATCTCCATAAGCTAATGAGGAACGATGAGAGCGTTCAGGCGTGTCTTTATGTAGCATGCTTGAGAGGTCATGCAGCAGTCTAGTGGACTACGTACATAGATACGCATCTAGAGTCGGCGATGTGGAATAAGTTCAGATAGTTGTTCTATGACTAGTATATACACAATGAGGTGAGGTTGAGATTGAGGGAGGGGTTTCTGACCCTGAGACAGTGTAGTCGGACGTTGACACAGTATATGGAGCAATTCCAGCATTTACTTCAGTTTGTTATGGATGTGGCCGGGACTGAGCAACTACAGATATACTACTTCACACGAGGGGCTGATGACAAGATTACTAAGGCAGTGGTGTCATCTGGAGCTCGCACTTTGTAGGAGATATTTGATCGAGCTTTGGCACATGAAACCTTCTTGACGTAGAGATAGGGTAGGTGTATTACAGGGAGATCAGGATGATAGAGAGGATAGACAGTACGGTGGAGATCGTAGGGATGATGATCGGGCAGATAGAGCTTATGTTGTACCCGTGTTACCAGCACAACCGTTGAGACAGTTACATTACCAAGGAGGCAGGGACTAGAGATCGTAGAGTTAGGGTCGGAGGTCAGGATATAGTTATTCGACTGCATGTTGGCAGTATGGTTAAGAGTGCCTTATCAGGATAGATTATCCCAAGAGATCAGTGACTCCAGCAAAAGTGACATCGGTGTAGACTCGAGAGTCGTTGCACATGGTGACTGAGCCAAGCCAGGAGACGTCCCAGCAGTAGGTTCAGGGTATGTAAGTTTTTAAATTTTTAATCATTACAGCTTAAGTTCATGTATGCATGATAGATTATTTTATTATGGCATGTGATTTTCATAGTTCGTGGCATGGCATGGGATTGTCATGGTGTGTAAGGATAGGTCGTAGCATGGCATGGAATTGTCATGGTGAGTAAGAGTAAGTCGTGGCATGACATGGGATTGTCATGGTGAATAAGGGAGGATATGGCATGGCATGGGATTGTCATGGTGAGTAAGAGTAAGTCGTGGCATGACATGGGATTGTCATGGTGAATAAGGGAGGATATGGCATGGCATGGGATTGTCATGGTGCGTGATGGTTGGTTAGAACTATTACGTTGGCATACATGATAGAAGAGGTTTACAGTTACTATTGTTAAGTAAATGGGTTAGGTAAACTTGAACACAGAAATCAAACTGAGAATAGGTTGCGGGGATGTTGGGAAAATAGTGACTAATTTTGACCACCTCGGCAACATGTGCCTATATTTTAGGGTAACATTATGATCCCTGTGATAGAGTAATTGAGTTTTTCAAGGGACAGTAGAGAGGGATTATCAAGGTGAGGCATTCCAATAGGTTTACGTACCTCAAACTGTGCTCTGACTTCCCCAAACATCTATATCCGACCCGACTAACTCCCTGATGCTTAGGCTACAGCCCCTTAAGTCCCTAAAGTAAGTTAAGTGTGTTTATTGTGTATTCAAATTGGTTGAATATGTTTCAAATTGATCTTCCCAAATCAGCCCTCAAGACTAAATTAAGTCACAATTTCAGTCTTATGTTACAACAAATTTTTAGGCATGAAATGGTCCAAATCTCAAAATATTCCACCAATACAAAGATCGTCCATCTTTATCTTAGCTTTTCGAAAAGTTTTAGTTTCCAAAATTTTGGTTTAAATGGAAGAGATATCATGATTTTACGAAACATAGCTCTAATTAGAACCTAATCCAACCAGTGGCTTTAGAAAATCTATTCCTCCCAATCTATATTTCCAAAAAAAGTGATTTTTGGTCACAAGATGAAAAACACACCCAAATACAATATACTAAAAGATCAACTCATTTGGATAAGTATTTAGGGATTTTTGCCTTTAACAAGTTTAGTTTCAAAACATTTCTTCCGAGTTCTAGCACCTATTTTTAGATCACTTTTGGACGTGAAAACAATTTAATTACAAAATCTCTAGTTAAGCTGAGTTTTTACTTTTGAGTAACTTTCAAATGCCACCAGTTTAGGTCAATTTGGATCTAAAATGAGAAAGTTATGACCAAATTACATAGGTTAATTTATAATATAACATGCATAATTCTAGTTTTGGTCTTGCAACTTTAAAAATTCATATCTTTATAATTTCAAATCTAAATTAAGAACTTCAATATAGCCGGATTATCAACTTCAAATAAGGAATCCAAATATCATCTACGCTCTGGAATTAGCTGAAAACCAAAAATGATTTCAATTTGACATAAATAGATGTGTATCTAGTTGATGTACCACCTAGCTTGAAAAATTCTCACCAATCTTCCATGAATTCCTTCTCTCCATCGACCTCCTTCTTCTCCAGCAAGTTCTCTTGATTCATAAGTTGAAAGTGAAAATAGTTTCCTTGCATATGTTGATCTTATATATTATGGTAATATTGATTCCTAGCCATTGATCTCCATGTATTTACTTATCTCGAATCTCATCTAATGATCCACACCTGGACATGTATTCCACTAACTCCCCACTAACCCATTAAAGTAACATTAATTTACTACTCACATGGTTCATAGATGTGTCAACACATATCTCAACGACAATCTCATGGTTTCTAATTTAAATAATCAAACTATAAGCATTGATTTATTTGATTCAATTACATTAACTTAGGACCATTATAATATATATGCTTAGTTTTTTTATTCATCAAATTGAAGAATTTTATGATCCCACTAACCATTGACTACTTGGCTCGAAGCCACGCATCTCAACACACAATTCGAGGTACACTATAGCTATTTTAACTGAAGTTTACTTGACCTATAATCACATTACCCATTTTAATTGATTACACATGGATTAGTCTAGTTTTCCAGTGTACCCATAGTTCGCCTACTCACTGCCTGCATCGACATGCCTTTCAAGGCAAACACCCGTCACACAAAACTCGTCCGATAGCAACATACACACATGCAGTGCAATATAATAATAATAATTTTAAACACCACATATAAACAACCACAATCTATAAATAACATATTTCCTCGATTCTCATGTCCAAGCCAATCGAGTTGTCCACGTAAAGCCCAAATTACGACCGTTAATCTTTGAGATTAACACTAATCTTAATTTAATTAATTTAAGCTGTTACACCCACCAATTTATTGATTATTTTATTTAATTTCATGGTTATATCTTATTTTTTAGGTTCAAATCAAATTCCTCAAAATACTTTAATTTCACAAAAATTGGAGAAAATTTTCTGACATGCTCCAGAACTCATGGACATTGCGTTTACATTTCATTTCAACTTATTTAACGTCGAAATAGTGTATAATACATCAAATAGGCACACAACACATAAAAATAATATTTCAAACTTAAGATCGCTAGTCCGTAATCCATGGGTCTCACTGAGGATACATAAATCCCAAATTAAATCCGAAAATACTTAAATAGCATCCTAATCAAGTTTATGAAATTCTCGGATGTCACAATCTTCCCAACTAATTAAAAATTTCGTCCTCAAAATTTGAACTTTCACGTTACTGAACCAAAAGAGATATGAGAAAATGATCCTTCATGTATAAATCTTTTAATCCAAACCTGTAAAAACCATTTCCAATGTGAACCGTTAAGTGAACCCAATCACTTTCATTGTATTCAAGAACTTGGTTATAAAGATCATAAAAATTTCAACTTTTCATTTTCAATTCTTTGGTTTAATGAAAAGTTATCTCCGCACTTTGTCAATCCTGACAATTTCGTTAGTTTCTGAAGAGTTAACAATTGGCTTTATGGAATATCTAATAAACCTTAGTGTACTTCATATTTCATTCCTTGAATTTCATTCAAGCATTAATATATAGCAATACTTAACCTATCTTGCTTTTAATATGACACTCTTCATTCATAACTTGATAACAAACCGTTTATAATTTAAAATCTAGCACACATCCCAGTTTACTTTCTCATCACTAATCATCCCTTAGTAGAATTGTCGATCGATCAGTTCTTAGACTATCATCAGTTTAAAATTACATAGTGATGCAAATAATACTTGAACATGACATTAGAAACAAAGTAAAGTTGCATGTCTATCTAATCCATTATCATTCCAGCATTCCTCAATAGGAACCATGAATTATATAAGTCATCCCATGACTATAGATCTCGAATTACATATGTCATCCTCATTACAAGAGATATAAGTCTCAATTTGATCAGAAAAAGAAACCTTACACGTCGTGCAACTCTCACTCATTCTCTAAATGTATACTCACAATATTATTTATATTGTGGACTAGAAAGCAATTATCCATTACAACTCGTCAGCTAATTCACTTAACTTTTCTTTTGAATGGTTAGAAAACTAATGACTTTTGTAACGGCCCATTTGCCCAAATGAACAGCTATGAGGGCCGATGCGGGCCCACAACCTGGCCTACTAGCACCAGCTATGTCCCACATGCCAACTTATCCACCATTTAATCATTATTAACCTCAAAAGACAACATGTTACTGTTTAAATTGTTACTGAACTCAAGTCATCTGTTATGATCATTTTCAACCCAAATAATATTTAGGCCGTTACAACTTTTCTAATTTCGTCAAATCATTTTCTATTCATGAGCTCACCCGGAACCTCATCCTTTCATTTACTAAGATCTCTCATACTCTCATGTCTTAATCACTTACTGTTTACTAACTTTTCCATTGCCTTAATAGAGATCATTATCTTTAACTTGAGTAAACATACATTTCTAAACAGGTATATCAATATATTTAATGATTATACTCTCGTAGTATAACTTTTAACTTGTATTTCATATAAGTTATAAATATGATATCTTTTTTTGCCTCTACTCAATACAATGGAATAATATTCAATTCTTCAAACACACTAAATCAGATATATTGTCCTCTATTGAGTAATTCAAACCAAAATAGATAATACTGACCAATTGAGCTGTAAGTTGTACATATCTTTTCATTTCATTTTTATCTTCACCGTTACTTAGGTATTTTACATCAACTCTAGTTTATAATGGCTAGTGATTTAAACTCTACATTAACTAATCAGGTGATGTAGCACTAAAATTGAACCAACGTACAACATATTCACTTATATTACTTATATACTACTTATGTTAAGAATTTTTGGCTTTTGGAGTTTGATTTCTTGTAAGATCCTTGTGAAGATATATTAAATTCCATCAAACTTATAGTTTGACATCCTAACTCTTATTAGGACTCATTAACCTGATATTTCACTTTTTCATGTATATGTGAGAATTTCTCGACCATTTATTTGCCTATATTTAAGCTTCCAATTGACTCCAACGAAACTTCATAGACTCTTTTATTTCGACTATCATCAATTCATTCGATTATTCAAAGACACGTGGATGCATCATGATAGTCTTCAATAATGTGAATGAATCGTGATTATGAAACGGAGTTACTCAGACTTTTGGTCATGCACAACTACTCTAATATTTGGCTTTGACTAAAGGAATCCATTCGTTTCACTTCCATTAGTCACAAGTCATCTCTACGTATCATTTTATTTTATACACAGAGTCTATTCCATTCAGGTTTTGTCAATTTTAGCTATTCTCACAATGATCTTGTTATTGGTCCCTTTAAAAACTTAGTAAAACTTTTGCTCAACAACCAGACCACTTACAGGTCCTTAATCTTGACTTACAAAGGCAATTTGTATCTATTTTATCTTTTTAAAACCTTAGCTAAGGATAATACGGCTTGTAATGATCATTCATTCAATTGAAGTCTTCCTTGGCTAGCCTTTATTTGAAAAAGAGAAATTTTGCGACTCAAATAGTTTTACTATTTGTTATTTCCTTAATTTGTTTCCATTAGTCTTAAATTTCCCGACTTTTCTTTTTCTCAAAAAGAAATTTAGTACTTTTCAAGAGACTATGTAAGATACTTTGTATTTTACTGTTCATCAAATTACTTTTGATTAATTCATTTGTCTATTATTTTTCATCTGAAGATATAGAACAATTTGAATTTCCAAGTTCTGATTAACTTAATGACTAATGAAACTCTTAAAAGGATGTTGTTTCAATCCTTTAATTTACATCAATAGAGATTCTTGCAATATAAGAGCTTACATTACACTTACTAATATTCAATCAGTACATCTATCTCTCCATTAGTTTTATATTAAGTTTTAATGATAGGCCTCATTGCTTAATTTGATTAGAAGAGACTATTGGGTATTTTGAATCTCAAAACATAATCACTTTTTTTGATGTTTAATAGCAAATTCGAGCTATTATTAGACCATTTCCCTAATAACTTAACTTCTAACATGTTGATCTAATCACTACACCTTTCGATTTTCTTAGTTAGAAATTTCTTTTCTAACTCGTGTTTTTCATTTGTTTTATCATTTCTTTATTCGACTCACAGAAACATTTACTTAATGTCATTTATAGATAAGTAAATTGAGTAATAAACAATCAAAATTTTAAGTATTCTTTTTAGAAGTCGTTTGATTGTTTTAAAATCATGGTTCTATTCTACATTTCACTTGATGTTTTGTTTCAGAAAGGAGACAATACTTTACTTTAAAGTATTTTATTTTTCATAGAAACTAACTTAGACAACTTGACTAGTTCTATCACAATCTCATTGTGATGTTGTAGACAAGTTCAATTTGTCTAATCAATTTCTATTTTTGAAAACCACTTGTCTATGTTTCCTTTGTTAAGACTATTTTAACATTTTCCTAAGTGTTTTATAATTACAATAGTCTGATACTTTTGAATTCCAAGAAATCAATGTTCAGTACTTACGTAGCTGAAACATTTGGACTTCCTTTTCAACCAATTTCAAATTAGTTTCATAACGAGATAGCTTTCATCAGTTATATTGATATCGAACTATTTACAACACCTTTGTGAATTCAGACTTTGTAAGTCCATCTCATATCCAATCACGCTCTGTTTTATTTCATAAGTCTATTCTCTATTTTAATTATCTATTTCTAATCTTACTCGTCGCATCTTACAAATTAAGCATCGAACGGACAAGGAGAATAAACTTTATATCGCATATCTAGTGATAATATGTATAACAACACAAATATTACACAATAATTCGAAAACATCCCAGCTCACATTCATTTTCCAACTAATCGTGATCAATCACCCATTGGTTCTCAACCAAAGTTTATCCTCAATTAAGCCAACCGTATGCTTTGATACCAAGTTTGTCAGCCTCATCGTCATTAAAAAAAACTGACCGGCCTAAATTACGGTAATCCTTTATTAATCTAGTCAGCCTAATCTATTTTTTTAACTTTGACCTCCAAATAATCTTTATTTTAATCCTTAATATTGCTCTAAAACAAAATTTACATCCTCGAAAATACTCAATTCATGATTTGTTTAATTGGAGCAAATTGGGAAATCATACAAATTATTCTCCATATTTTTGTAAAAATCTTGACAGCACTTCTTTTAAAAGTAGTATGCCAGAAAAACCACCTAATAGACATCAGAATTGGGAGATGTCTAGAAGGACTCACAATTCCACGCAGTTCACAATATATATCGAATTTAAATCTACAACAAAACAAACTTAGAGTCTCTGATGGCCTAATCACAAAATATCCCAAATTAATCTCAAAATTGAAACAAAAGCCTTCTCAACTTTTTTAAACTAGTTTAGGAGACTCTCAAAACCATTCAACAAAATTTAACGTCCTAAACTCACCCCAAGAATCCCAAAACAATATATATATATATAATATTTAAAACAAGAATTTACTTTAAGTTTTGAAAACAATCACCATAATTTTCTAGTCTTGTCCATTCTTATCTTGTCTTCATATAGAATCTGACTCGAAGATGTTAAGAAAGTAAATTCCTACATTGATCTGTACTCCTGTAATTGTTAGTCTGATACATAGAGACATGTAATTGCATTTCCAAGTAAACAATAAGATTTATGCGTCAATGTGATATACAATCCACTCTGTCGTTGTTTCCTAACTAAAATAAGATGTCGACTTCCAAAAATAGTATAGAGATAGTATTAAGAGATAACTTGTCAGTGTCAGACTCGCTAGTCTTACTATACGGCGTAAAGGCAGGACAAAAACCTAGTTTCAATCAAACCAGACTTCGAAATAAGCTTATTCCCCTCATTTTCTCTATGTATGAATGACCAAGAATGATAAAAACAATGTAGGCTATAATGCAATTGCAGGTACAAAGATAAATTCCATAAATAGTAAAGATCACTGTAGGGTTTACTTACCACCAAACCAACTCAAAGTTGGTTTCGAAGCCTCATACAACGTTTCCCCCACTTTCACATACATTGAACTTATTCCCTGAGTTTCGTTCTGAGTAGTTTCTGGATCTTCAATGTAACCTAAAACCATTGAGGAATCTGAATAAGTTACCTCTTTGAATTTCATAAGTTTTTGACTAATTTCCGAGTTATTTCGGTATTTTCAACTCCTAGAAACCTGGAATCACTTCAAAATCAACTCCTCAGACATTTGGGTCCCAAATTTTGACAACAAATTGTGGTTCAAAATAGAAAATTAACCTTGACTAGGCTTTTAAAATATTTTGAGCATTTTCAGGTTTTGTAGCATGTTTTACGAGGAAACCCAGATATAAATCCTCGAGAAAATCTTGAAATCCTCATTTTGCATAAAAACCCACAATTTTGATTTATTTGTCCAAAAATATAATTTTATGATTTTTTATTTTTTGGATTTTCTCGAATTTTTTATTTTTTTATTTTTATTTTTTAATTGGGATTTGATCCATAGACTGAACTGGGTCTCATTAAGCTTACATTTTCTTTTTATTTTTAACTGGGGTTTGATCCCCCTGAACCGGACCCAGTTTGATCTGGGAATCAAACCCCCTCCATTATCTTCCTCTAGTTGCTCTACTTCAACAGTGAAGCAATTTTTTCTTATTTCGATTTTGTTAGGGTATTAGGTTAGGTTTGCAAGGATCTCTAGGAGGGGAGACAAAATCATCTCCTTCCTCGGATGGCCCGAGCCTAAACAAACCCTATACATGTATATACTTTGGATTGCTATATAGTTATGATTAAGGAATCACGTACTTAATGATTTATATCTATTCATATACGTCAATCATGGATAAGCAAGTTGTTTTTGCATATTACAACTAGTGATTCTTTGTATTGAGTGCATAGTGGCCAATATCTTTCTTAATACAGAGTATCTAAATCTATGTCTATAATTATTGACAACAATTATAGAAGTAGTAACTAGGATTAATCTATAGGGTTTTTTCTCGAGTGGATGTTCTAGGTGATTGTGTTCTAAGTTATTTATTAATTAGTATGTTCTGATTTTTTATTTGATTTAGATTAGGCATGATTTTCATTGAGTGTTAATGCTATCGTATTTTTATGGTATTGCCTTTTATGCAATAGATAGATTTACAATGATAAAAATGTGGCTTATCCATTGAATTTAAGAAAATCGGTGGATGGCTAAACGCTATCAACGTATTATAAATTATGGTTTAATGATTCCAAGATTCCATGTGTTATGATTATAATTATGTTATGAAGTAATATTATGTTTCTGGTGTTTGAATGTAATCCAAGTATATTACATTATTTAGATGCTTATTTAGATATTTCATTTTTATTGATTATTTGATTATTTGATTATTTGTTTAAATTGTATTAGATTAGTTTATTTAATTTAAATTGTTTATTTATTTTGGTTTTTAGATTGATAGTATTTAATTTCCATTTAATTAGATTAGTTAAATTAAAGCAAGTTAAATCTGGTAAAGTTTTAAGGGTAGCCTTAATTTTTATGTGATTTGAAAAATTTTCGTGGAGACGACATCCTATTTACTACCACTACAAATAATAGAAAAATAAGGAAAATTATTATGCACTCTCGACACGCGTCAACTCTGAAAAGATGTTAGCACTCATATGCTCGCAGTTGCCAGAATATTGTGGATCTTCTCATAGCTCTACATGAGCTTCTTAGTAGCCTTAAGATCTGTACAACCATAAAACTCAACCGACATGTGTCGTTAGAACTTGAGAGACTGTCTAGCCTCTATTGGTTTACTTACATCGGATCAATGCAAAACCTAGCTCTTGCGGCTCTGACCCGCTCCCGAAACCAGTCCCAACACCCAAGCTAGTATACTAAGTCTATAGTATTCTTTTGGATCAGTTTGAAGGGTTTTAGAATCCAGTCAGCTTGGTTGACATTTATTTATATTAATTCTGCCCTTGATTGAGTTTATAGCAATTTTTACAATTTTCATTCCACAAAAAATGATTCAAAATGGCTCGAGCATTCCCGGAAATGACCTTAAAAGGACCCGAGTCCCAATCCTTGTGTTATTAATCATAGACCAGTGATAAAAACTCATTTGGGAAACAATTTCATGGCTTAGAAATCGTTTTACAAAAATCAGTCCATTTGGATTTATTTGGAAATCAAATGATTCCTAAATCAATACGTGTTTAGAAAACTATACTAGATCACTCATAATAATGTGAAAATTGACGGGCAATGAAATGACGTATAAAAACCTTAAGCTCAAAAATTTGAGCTAAATTCGAGAAGTGGAAGGCCCCGGAAAGTCGAAAACCAAAATCATCCCCAACGTATTCGAAAAAGATATCACTATAGATAAACACCAACTTTCAGTCCATTTTTGACAAAAAGAATGACTAGATTTTTGAAATTTAATGACCCTAGGCTATTGTTCTCTCCTTAAGCTTTCCCTAGTATGTGGAGCGTCAAAAAAGGAGTTAAAACAAGCAAATATGTATGTTTTATGAAAACTAGTCAAAATCGTCCAATTTATGCATTTGGCACCATAGTTGGCGTTATAGGCGTCAAATGTGCATAGGTGAAAAAATAGGGGTTTTAGATCCCTCATTGTAACGACCCGTTACCTTAAGCAGGTGATTAGTACTAATCTAAATCCTAATTAATCCGGGTTACACTCTTTGTTAAGTTCGGCCTACCTCGCTTAGCTTGCGCGTGCATTTGCATGATGTGTGTTGTTTGTTTCGATTGTTAATTCAATTTATATAGAGGTTGTTGTATAATAAGAAAATTATACACAAGCCTATAAAACAGAAAATACCTAATAAACATTGGTTTACCGGGATAACAAGTGTGACGAAGGAGTCGTGGAACGAATGTGTATGCTTATGAATACTTGTAGGCACGCCCGGTAAGTTTATTAGTGAATAATACACGATATATATATTTATATGTTTTTAAATATATAAATATACATCAAAAAATAAAAGAATATTAGAATTATATGGATTATTGGATCATCTCGAATGAAGCGTAAGTTCTTAATGTGTCAAATTTTATGTCGCTTTAACGCATCAACCACGACAATCGGCCTCGAGATAGCGCGACACGTGTCTCAAGAAAAATCCATATATAAAAACAAAAAATTCATTCTTATCCCATTCGATCGAGAATTCGAGAGGGTTGGGGAGGTTGGTTCGATTCCGGATTAAAGGAGGTCATTTCGGGAGCCGAATTCAATCTAGTTGAAGAGCTTAAACGGATTAGAAACTAGTGATCATCACTTTGGTAAGTTTGATTTTTGAGTTTGTTGATATTCAATTATCTAGTGATGATCAAATCTTTTTAAATTAAGGTTATTGTTGATTTGAGTTGGTTTATAACCTCATTAGAGGTACTCCCGAATCATTTAGGAGTGTAATTGTTGAGTTTAGATGTGGTTTGGGTCAAGTTTGGATGAGTCAAAGTGTGCTGATGTTGCAGGTCTAGTGCCATAGCGTGCTAAGCGTTGGCTATAGTGCGCTACGCATACTGGGGAAGATGACCGACATAAGGATAGCGCGCTATCCATGTCAGGTAGCGCGCTATCAGACTCCAAAAGTGTGTATGAAGTTCAGTAGTGTGAATAGCACGCTAGCTCCAAATGTAATGCATTATCCACACTTAGATCGATACAAAACTGATTGGATTTGGGTGGTTTGTCGAGAGCTTTGGGTCTAAGGGTTCTAATTAGAGTATAATAAACCTAAATTGACAACAAATGGTTAGTCTATGATAGGTTTTGATTACTTGGGAGAGAATTATTAACCTGAAAAGTTAGGAAATTGGATGGGGACTCAGATCGAGGTAAGTACGGATTCGCTCATTTATTAATATTGTTTGGCTATTTAGTATATATAGCTCATGTAGTTGTTGGATTGAAATGGAGGATTATGTACATTGTGATGGTTTTTCTAATGAATAGAGAATGGTGTTTACCGTGATTCACAAGAGTAAGATCCTTGAATTGAGACGAGGTGATATAGGAAATGGGTTAACTTCATGGCCTATATGTAACATCCTACTCAATTTATAGGTGACGTGGGTTACATTTACACTAGAGGGTTTGGGATAGAACCATTGGGCATTAATCGATTGGCTAAACATCACATATGCGCGGTGTGTTGGTTTAGCACTCATATTAATGGCATTGGTGAGTAATCGACCCTAGTTTTATAAATAAAATGGGGATTACAGTGTAATTGTCTAAAGACATTTGCTTTGCATTCGTTTATGTATTGAATTTATATGTTTTCCATATTCTTGTTAGATATCATTGGTGCATGTTGTTATTGCATGATATCCTTGACTATTATATGGAATGTTGATGGTTATTTGAATCCCTACTTACTGAGCAAGTTGGAGTGCTCACCCAAATTAACATTACAGGTAGATATGATGAGTGCTACGACTACGGGATGGAGAAATTATAGGAGTCTTGAACTTATCTTCGATGTAATGACTTTCCCAGGTCTTATATATTTGTATTGAATTACATATTTGTAATATCACATGGGATGGGTGATTTGTATAATGGAGATTTATTTCGGTTTGTTTTTAATATTGTATATCTTCTTTTGGCTATCGAAAAAGGTTTTAAATTTCCGTTGTGTATATGATTTGTTTTGTTTCGATAATCGATATACAGTAGTACTTATCAGGAGTAGGTGATAAGGTAGCTGGCTCTAGTTAAGTCTGGTAAGGGTAATCTGAACTTAATTAGGGTTTCACACCGGGTATTGCTCTAATCAGGTTAGGGGATGCTACATTCATCTTCCATGCCAACTCCAGAACCTATTTCTACCTACTAGGGTCTTCAAAGTCTTCAGAGACTACATACACAATACCTAAAATAATTTAAAGCCTTCATACATTACAACTTTAGTATGCTATTAACTTCACCTAAGCACTTAACTAACCCAAGTCTCGCAAAGATGCCGACCTTTCACATACCTGTAGCGCACGCATATCGAGAATACACCTCACTTGCAAAATCGATGACAAAATTCATAAATTATACATTCACGAGTATAAATAGATATTACACGTCACTACTCATACATAAAATATTTCAGGTCGTTACAAGTTCCTTACTCACAAACTTATTAATTAAAATAAAACGAAATAGAATAAATTGTGTGCATTATGTAGACAGGTACTACAACCATCATAGAAAAATATAATATTTTGATGTTGACTCCTGATGGTTGATTGGGTACGCCACATCACGCCAGGTCCTAGACACGGTCCTGAAATGTCATGTGGCACATATTAGGATTTTAGGGTCATTATATAATACATACAATAACTATACCATCAAACAAATACCATGTCCATTTACTAAAATACCCTCAATGTTAGGACTTATTACTAAATTTGAAATTTAGGGTGTTACATCATAGATCTTGGTGGGAGCTAACCAAGACCTCTAAAGAGGTTTTGGCACCGTGTGACCAATACCTATGCCAAAACTCATCTACACTTGCCAACGGTACTCTCAATTAGCCAACAAAGAAGCAAAGAACTTTCTTGATCAATCCATAGTATCATTCGTCCCTTATGCATATTGAACTCCTACAAATCGTCCATTTCGGTGCGTAATTGGTCTCCTTATATTATTACTAGTCAGTCCTTATATTATTACTAGTCAGCATCACGAGCTTCACGCGCAGGCAAGAATAAGTATCTACACATTGGATAAAATAATTTTGATGAGGAAAAAAGTGAAAAACAATTATGATGTTCTTGCTCCCTAACCAAGTATTGTTTGTGTTTTGAGACTTTTTTGTTTCAACTGTAACTTTAAGAAATCATAAAATTAATCATTAATTACTTCATTTTCTATTCTAACCTCACTAAAGACAAAATCGTATCTTTTACAATAAATACTAATTGAATTTATGTTCTAGTGGATAAAAGAAAAAAGCTTGTGATACTTGTGTTACAAATTTTTTTGTCAAATACTTGTGCTACAATTAGAAACTCTCCAAAGAAAGACAAAAAAAATTATTGAAAAAACCAAAACTGAAAATAGAAACTCCTAAAAAAAATACTCCTTAAAAAATCAAAAAAAAAGAAAATTATTTAAAAATCGAAAAATTAGGTTTTACCATTCTACCCCTCACTTAAGTGCAGAAAATATCAATGGCTTGTTCTTTTTATTTTTCATATAAAATATTAATTATGACATCATAATGTCACATGTCATGTTGTGAGAAATCCTCACATTCCACATGTCGCGTTTTGAGATATTCTCACAATAACAATTCCTTTTATATATATATATATCAAATATATAAAAGAGCAAATATATAAAAGAGCAAATATCAAAACTTTGAGTCGTAAGCAAAGTTACATTTTTCATCCCAACATTTGAACTGTCTTCTCTCTGTGCCCTTTAAGTTCTCCCAGTTCAACAACCACCCAAAGTCTCATGTGATTCTCCCAGTTCAACATTTGAATTGTTTTTACAAAAAATGATTTTTTTTTCTCAACTTTAGGAGGGAATTGGATTTACGAGTGAGTGATGATGGATTTCAAGGATTTAGGAGAATTTGAATGTTAAAGAGTCGAAATTATACTTCCAATCCATCTGCAAATCAAGAGCATCGATGTATTGTGCAAGTCTCTCTTATTGCCCATCTCTCTCTCCCTGTGTCTTCTTGAACCTATAGCGAAGTCTGAGTTTGAAGTAATGTATACATGCGCTTGATCAGGGGAGTGATTTGAGGCTTTGTTTTGTTGTTTCCATCTTAATCCCTTCGTCACGTTTCAACAAATTTATGACATAATGCTTATATATATTTCAGGATTGATTTAATTAAGGCATGTATATTTGTTTAATTTGGGATCTGATTAGGACATGGATTACAAGTTTTTTCTTAATCCTGTTGTTGATGTCTTTGCAATGATGTAGTTATTATAATGATTACATAAATACTTGACATTATGCTCATATATATATATATATATATATATATATATATTGGGATCGATTTGATTAAGGCAAGCATATTTATTTAATTTGGGATCTGATTAGGACATGAATTACAAGTTTGTTCTTAATCCTGTTGTTGATGTATTTGCAATGATGTAGTAATTATAATGATTACATTCATATTGTCATATGAATTCAAATTCAATAATAGTTATTATTGCTCCAATATAACTTATTTTTGTCTTAAATTATGTTATTCTTTGTTTTTAGCTATGATGTTCTAACTTAAATGATATGTTGTTTCTTTTCATTTTTCTCACTGGAAATTCTTATGTTGATGTTGTTGTATATGTATATTAAAGAGAAGAGTTCAAGAAAATAATATTGGGCTGAATGTAAAATTCATGACAGTGGCAGTAACACCAAAGAATTAGAAAATTATTATGTACTTGCCACCACCACCACTTTGGCACAGTAGTTGTAGACATTTAATGAAAGAATGTCCATTTATTCACAAAATTCGTCTAATCATAACTAGTTAGCTATATATATGCATGCTGAAGTGAAATCAGGAGTGAAAGTAAAACCGCTTCATTTCCAGTTTCAATCCAACCTAAATGTATATTTATTTTTTTGTTCCTGCATTTTAACAATCAAAAAGGGAAAGAGTGGGGTGTAAATAAACTAGGGTGGTGAAGCAATGAATCAAGCCAAGGGTGAGCAATCAATAAAATTACACTAATTTTACCAAAGAAGGTTTCTTTGGTTGTTTGAATCTGGGGAGCCCTAATTAAATAATGTTCTCTCCAACAGTTGATTAATGAGGGATGAACTTCAATTAATTCGACTCAAGAGCATTGACAGAAAATCTAACCACCAAAAAAACTAAATCAAAAAATAAGCAACCACCCAAAATCAAAGAAAGGAAGAAAGAAAGAAAGTGTGTGAGGAAGTTCATGGTACCTTATTTTCCTACCTTGTATTTATAATTAGATTAGGAGTGATAGTTATTATTCTCTCTTGTGTTATGTATGAGTCTGGTGCAAATGAGTATGATTAAATAATTACTTTCCTCAACACTTACATATATACTTATGATGTTTTCCTTCCTTTTTCATCTTTTTTTCATTTCTTTTTTAAAATTTCATTAAGTATGTTCCTTGATTAATTTAGTTTTTGAACATCTTTTATAACTTGATTTGTTGTCTGAATACTCTGCTTTGTCAAATGCTTATAAAGCTTATTTTTTCCCACAAAATTAAATAAAGCTACTAATATAACTCACACTTGTCATTTTTTTTCCCTAGGTGACCACTCTAACTGATAGTGTTGGCTTCAACCCCATAAAATTATTAAAAACACTTAAAATTTCATGTGTGTCTCCTTTTGTAAAAGTGGTGAGTTCGTTCCTTTTTATTTTATATGTGCTTTGATTTGTCTCAATATCGTGGTATGTTGCACTTTGTATATCTTTGAGCTCACATTAGTAAAAAGAAAGTTTTATTTATTTTTTTATGTTAAATATCTATGAGCTCACATGACTAGAAAGAACACTTAAATCTCCTTTTTTTAGAACATGACACTTTAATCTCTTAAGAAAATATATGAAATATAATGAGATAACTTTGTAAGCACCTAACTTTTCTATGATTGATTGGCATCTTACTTCGTTGTACATATATTTTTAGTTATTTCTAAATGTTATTATAGTTTTATCTTGAAGAGCTTTAATGCGTAACATATTTTAGTGCCTTTATAAGCAACATTTTATTGATAATTTAGGCCATTAATAAGTTATTTCCTACTAATCTTACATATTTTATTGTTTTTAGGTGAGGAAAGCAAAGTGGGACCATTCATAGGTTATTTTGAAGATCCGAGAAGATTTCTCACAAAAAGCGCGCTTATGCGGATCACGGGGCGGAAGAAAATGAAAATGGAGTTGAGTGATGAAATGAAGATATTTTACATGGTTTCATGTGTTTTGAAGATGTTTGAAAGTTCCAGGATGAGAATATAAGGTTTGGGCAAAGAACGACATCAAAGTGGCTAAGTTTCAACAAAGTCTATTTTCACCAAGCTTCAGTGTTTTAGCCATAACTCCCACATTTAAAGTCCAAATGACTTGTTGTTTCTTCTATAAGAAAGTTGACTCAGAGCTTAACATTTTCATGTCTCACGAGCGAAAGCAAACTCGGCCTCTAAGTGTCCGAAATCATGTTGTAAAGTGAACTATATGTGCAGGATTTGTTCACGACGTCGTGGCACCCAACCAAGCGCCATGGCGCCTAAAACAGCAAGAATTCTGGAGTGAAGTGCATAAAAAGTGATTTTTTAGGGGTTTTGAATAATTTTGGGACTAAATTGACTTGGTGGTATAAGTAGAACTTAAAATTAGGTTTTAAAGGATCTTTTGCTTTGGAAAACTTGAGAAGAACGGGTGAAGACTTAAGAATTGTGTTCTAAATCTTGGGATCATCTTAAGTTTAGGTTTGAATTCATGTTTTCTTGTTTTCCAAAATTGGATTCTTTGAGATTTCAATGTGATTATAGTTGTTTTTTCAATTCAATTTGTTGATTTGTGTATTCTTTTGTGCTATGCTATAATTACCTTGATCAAGTAGGTGTAGATTCAAGGGTTTAAAAGTCACCATGACTATTGGGGCTTTTAGACTTGAATTCAGGGAGATACAACCTTAGAAAATATAGCACATTGACCGATGGTCATTGACTAGGGAGACAATTAAATTTGATGTTTAATGTGGTATCCCACTTAAGTTATTCACGTTGACCGACGGAGTCTGAGTGAGACACTAGAATCTCTATCACCGAGACCTCGAGATGGAGTGAGTTTTAGGAGATTCGCCTATCATTGCATGAATTGGGAGACTTTATAATCAAATTATATTTGAATGATACAATTTGGGTGAATTAGATTTCCTAGGACTATTTTCTCCATAGCTTAAGACATCTTTTAATAATTTGCAATTATTTAGGTTAATTTACTTAATAGTTTGCTTTTACAAAACCTAACATTCATGTGCCTAACTCTATTTCTTAGTTTGACTAAACATTAGCGCATAACCGTCTTTGTGGATACGATATACCCGACACCAACACAAGTTGGTGCCACTATTACTTTGACTTTTGTCGTACGCTTACGGTTGTTGTCAAGTTTTTAGTGTCGTTGTCGAGGACGGTAACTAGTTTTAGTTTTTTTAGGATTTATTTTCAGTAATATTAGTTTTTTATTTAATTTGAATAATCATCTACACATAATCTTGTTTGTTCTTTAAGTTTCAGGCCTTAAATTTGAGTTTAAAGGCGAGAAATAAATGAATTCAAAAAAAGTGATGGAAGTTGACCGAGAATCACAAATTGGTGGAATGTTTGAAGGAAATTGGACTACGGCTGTTATGACATAACTTGCAAATCTGACAACTCAAGTTGAAAAGTTTCAAGCAAATACATAGAGTCAACCTTCATTAGGGCAATGTAAAGCAATGTTGGGATGCTATAGAGGGCATTTATATGGTGGAATTGAGCAAGTCCAATTTATAAATCAAGGCTATAATTTTCAACCTAATGTGACTTTTTAAGATTCATATCATCAAGGGGTTCATAATTACCTAAACCTTTTCTATGCAAGTCGAGAGAATGTGAAAGATCATCAAGCCTTTAGTTACTCTCAACAAGGGCAACAAATTGAGTATAAGGCTACGTTCAAGTCAATCAAGTCACTTATTGGGAGCATAAGTTCTATTAATATAGAGCGGCATGAGAAAATTGAGAAGGAGATTAATGTTTTCAAGCAAAGCATGGAAGAGGAAAAGAACCAAATCATCAAGAATATAGAGTTGCATATAGAACAATTGATTGTTGTGTTGAACTCTCGTATAGATGAGCCTTTTCTTAGTGATGCACCAGTGAGTTTAAGGGAGACCACAGTTGCTAAGGCTCACGATCAATGTCATGTAGTAATAGTGGAGACCAAGAAGGAAAAACTAGAGCAACAAGTAGTATTCCAAACTGAGAAGAATAAAGAGAAGTTTGATGAAGTCAAAACAATGCATGCAGTAGAAACATTTGGTTCCATACTTCAAACTCAGCTTCCAAAGAAAGTGGAGGATCCAGGAAGTTATCGATTTTCATGTTCTATTGGCCCATTACAATCTGAGAAGGCTTTATATGACTTAAGGGCAGGCATAAATCTGATGCCCCTAGTTATGAGAAGTTGGGAATTACTAAGTTAAGGCTAGCTGAGTTTAATGTGCACTTTGACGATGGTTTGATGTCTAAACCAATGGGGTATAGCGAAAGAAGTACTTGTCAAGATTGATCGGTTCATATTCCCTCGTGATTTCGTGGTGTTGGATTTTGAAAAGGGAGAAAACGTTCCACTGATACTTGGAAGACCATTTTTGGTGACTGCTCGAGCTCTCATCGATGTTGAAAGTAGAGAAATTACATTGAGAGTGGGGTCAGAGAGTAGTGTGTTGAAAGTTTGTGATGATTTTCAACAATTGAAGTCTCATCAACCATGTCATACAATTAAAGAGACCAACACTATCTTTCTTAACAAATAAATTAAAGAAAAGGCGCTTGAATATAAAAAAGTTGCAAGAGAAGTTGAGTCAAAAAGCCAAAGAGTTAGGCCCTACAGTTGAGCAAATTAGCAACATTTTTCCTCAAAAGAAGAAAGTTCAAGAGAAGCCTTCTAAAAAAGTTCTAAAGAATGTCATTAAGGACTCACCTAAAATTGTGCCTCCAATTCATGCATCAAACAATCGTATGTCTTGCCAAATACATGAGAAAGAATACGATTTGTTTAAAAAAGGTTAGTTGGTCCTCCTTTCTAAGCGAAAATTGAAGACATTGAAAGTTGATGTGAAACCAAAATGGAAAGGAGCAGTCAAAGTACTGCAAATTGACAAGGAAGACAAAGTAGAGATTCAAAACAACAAGGGACACGTGTTGATGGTGTCTCAACATAATCTGAAGCGGTTTCATGGTCTGCTTGATAGGAGTGAAACTTTAGTTACTCCCATTTGAACTTCACAGGCGTCGAGCTGAGGACGAAAAACTTAGCGCTACTGGGAGGCAACCCAAGGTTCTTTTATTTACGTTTAATACTTATTTTGTCGCATTTGCTTGAATTAAAAAAGAAGAAAATAATAAATTGGTTTGATTATGTGGTTGATACATTTAGTGATGATATTTCAGGTCAAATACCAATTGCCAGGTGATTTTTTATCGAATTGGTAGACTATAGGAGACCACAAAAAAAACCAAAGAAATGTGAAAGAGATCCAAGTTTGGGGGAGTATCAATGGAATGATGGAACGGCCGAGAGAAACCTTAAAAGCATCAATACCAGTCAAGGGAGTATATACTTTTAAAACTTTTTATTTTGTTTTACTTCTTTAATGTTGTGATTGTTATGATTGATTACATCTTTATGCATGTTCTTGTCCTCCTTTTTACTCATGATTTGGTTCATTGAGGACAATGAACATCTTAAGTTTGGGGGTGCATAACACCTATTTTTATTTTTGGGAGGTTGGGTGTTCAAAGCGTCGAATATCTTGCAAGCATTTGCATGTTAGTTAGAGAACTCTTTTGATTTTTTTCCTATGTGGCTGACAGTGTATGATATATTTTTTTATCAAACCAATGAGATGAAATACTTAGAGAAGAGTAAAGGGCACATATGCTTAAGTGTTTAGCATAACTAGATCGAAGATTCTCCAGAGAGGGCCAATGTTAGGAAGGACCTATGCTAATACAAAAAGGGATAAACTTAAACTATGCAGGCTTTAATGAGGATTCTGGGATTCTAGAACTTGTTCTAGATCCACTCGAAGCAATAAATTCCAAACATAAAGGATTGAGGAAAGGAGTTAGGTCTTGTTTGAATGTTGTACCTAATATCTTATATTTTCTTCCCACACATGAGATCGCTAATTATCCCGTTGAACCTTGCTTATCATAAATTTTTTGCACCCCTCTTTGTCTCGAGCTAAAAAAAAAGCCTTAGTCCTCCCAAAAGTTAGATTGATGAGCAACCCTTATCCATGATAAAAAAGTTTGTATATTGTTAGTGAATGAGAAAATCAACCTGAAAAAGGAAATACCAAAAAAAGTGAATAATTCCACCGAATTAAGTCTAAAGAAAAATATGGACTAGTGTGATGAAAAAAAAGGCTATGAGTAAACTCCTGAGGGAATTTGAAAGTTTGTATTTTTTAGAGTTTATTCTTATTGAGCGCTCTATGTATGTAAGGAAAGGGTTTGCGAATTATATCTAACTTTGTTTAAGCTTAACAATCTACTTTTTGATACACCAAGTCGTGACCCCATTATAACCTATAGAAGACCTAAGGATTTTTGGTCTTATAAGTTTGATGATAGTAGAGAGTGTAGCGAAAAATAAGCTTATAGAATCTCTTGGAAGCTGATGCTTTAAAGAATCATTAAGGTTTCAAATCTTTTCATAGAATCTCTCTAGTAGTGGCGATTAGACTCTCGAATTTGCACTTGGGTTGTCGAAAATGGATTCTTCCGAAGGTTTGGTTGAAAGGCTGGGTTCGTTGGCAATTGAAAAGCCTTGAGTTTAGTCAATATTTGGTTTGAGTTTGAGATTGGAAGGCACCACAAATGTAAAAAAATAAGGATAGATGCATATTGGAATACGTTTTGCTTGTATGTACCCGGTGTGTTTGAACTTTGGATCGAAGTTGGTAGCTTACTGTAGTTGATTTAAATAAATTGCATCAATTTTGTTCATGCTTCTTTGTTCGGGACTATCGAAGTCTAAAGTTTGGGGGTATTTAGTGTGTAGCATATTTTAGTATCTTTATAAATAACATTTTGTTAATAATTTAGGCCATTAATAAGTAATTTTCTTCTAATCCGATATATTTTGTTGGTTTTTATGTGAGGAAAGTAAAGTGGAACCATTCATAAGTTATTTTGAAGATCCGAGAAGATTTACCCAAAAAATGTGCTTGTGCGAATCACGAAGCGGAAGAAAACGAAACTGGAAGCGAGTGATGAAATAATGATATTTCACATGGTTTCATGTGTTTTGAGGATGTTTGGAAGTTTTGGGATGAGAATACGAGTTTTGGGCAAAGAACGACATCAAAGTGGCTAAGTTTCAACAAAGTCTATTTTGACCAAGCTTTAGTGTTTTAGCCATAACTCCCACATTTGAAGTCCAAATGACTTGTCCCTTCTTTCGTTGGAAAGTACACTCAGAGCTAAACGTTTTCATGTTACGAGCGAAGGTAAATTCGACATCTAAATAGTCTAAAATCGTGTTGCAAAGTAAACTATATGTGCACAATTTTGTTCACGGCCCCGCGGCAACCAACCTAGCACCACAATGCCCAAAACAACAAGAAATTTGCGGTGGGTGCTGAAGCTAGAGCTGTGGCGCGAAGGTTAATGCCCACTACAGAAAAGTGCATAAAAAGTAATTTTTAGGGAGTTTTAGGTAATTTTCAGACCAAATTGACTTGGTGGTATAAATAAAACTTTAAATTAGGTTTTAAAGAATCTTTTGCTTTGGAGAACTTGAGAAGAACGGGTGAGGACTTGAGAATTATGTTTTAAATCTTAGGATAATCTTAAGTTTAGGTTTGAATTAATGTTTTCTTATTTTTCAATCATGTCTCGTGTTGAATTGAACCCACTTATGGGGTAATCTCTTTTGTTCTAGGCGTCTTTGGATCCCAAATTGGATTCTTTGAGATTTCATGCGATTATAGTTGTTCTTTCAATTCAATGTGTTGATTTGTGTATTCTCATGTCATATGCTATACTTACCTTGATCAAGTAGATGTAGATTTAAGAGTTTGAAAGTCACCATGACCATTGGGGCTTTTAGACCCAGATTTGGGGAAACACAACCTCAAAACATATGGCGCATCAGCCGCTGGTCATTGACTAGGGAAGCAATCGAATTTGATGTTTAATGCGGTATCTCACTTACATTATTCACGGCGACCGGCAGAGTCCGAGTGAGACACTAGAATCTCCATCACCGAGACCTCGGGATTGAGTGAATTTTAGGATATTCGCCTAACATTACATAAATTAGGAGACTCATAATCGAATTGGATTAGAATGATACAATTTGGGTGAATTATATTTCCTAAGACTATTTTCTCCATAGTTTAAACATCTTTTAATAATTTGCAATTAGCTAGATTAATTTAATTAATAGTTTGCTTTTACAAAACCCATCATTCGTGTGCCTAACTTTATTTTTTAGTTTGACTAAACATTAGCCATAACCGTCTTTGTGGATACGACATAACATGCACCAACACAAGTTGGTGCCACTATTACTTTGACATTTGTCGTACACTTGTGGTTGCTATCAAGCTTACATTTAATACATTGTTATATAATGTTTTTAGTCTCTTTTGTAGATGAGCTCTTATTTTGTCGCAATTAAAATACTTTAAATATCTTCTTACATTAAATTTCTCATTTTAACTTTGCTATCAAAAAATCCAAGTGATAGTCTACCATTACCAAATATTTAGTTGAAACAAGGACTATATTAGGCAAGCATGGTTGATTAAGCAAAAATAACTACTCACTCAAATTCAAGTGAATCAATAAGTTCTTTCCTATTAGGAGGTTGCTTCCCATCACCAATTTACCCTTGCCCTAGATGCGTTTAACTCCAACTCTAATTCAATCGCTTTAACTCCAACTCTAGCTTCTCATCCACAATAGGAGTTCTTCATCCTCGATAACTCCATCAGCAAATCCAAATCCAAAATGCAATTATGTATTTGTCTATGTCTACTTGTTTCTGTTCTACGTTTCTGCATTTAAAGTTATCACCTTATCAATTTAGTTTTCTATGTTTTTGCGAATGCACCCACATGATCAGATCCATAGTAAATCTCAAATTTTGATATAGAAGAATTGTCAAATTGTGCTTGATCTTATCTGGGTTTACAATAGTGACGACTTTGACCTTCATTAATGTATTCATTTTTTTCATCATGTTGTGGTTGCGCAGAGGACTACTCTAAGTCTTATTCATCTTAAGGTCTAATGATAATTTATGTTTTACTTATGATGGGCACAAATATGTTATTATTTTGGAATGCATTTTTCTTGTTTAATGTTGGGTTTGAGGGAGATTGATTGATTTGAATTTTTGGTCTCAGTTGGTTTGTCTATACGGTTTAGGGTTTATTGGCTTTTGATTAAATCGAAGTGTTTTTTTAATCACTTTGTGCATTAATTCCGAATTTAAACGATTATCTAGGAGTTTAGAGATGAATTATTGGTGAAAAAGCTGATTTTGAAGATGACGGGCTCTATTGAGAATTCTGAATTTCGTTGTCTTCTCAAGATTGTATAATAGCGCAAGATAATTTCGTTGACAAATTGTTATATGAGTTTTTTAGATAAGATTTGTTTTCATAACTTGTGTGCTTATTATTATCTGTTTATTATTTTTGGACATCTACTACTTAGTAATTACTACAAATATTATGTGGCGACCCTCGCCCCCCCGGGGTGACGTGTCTCTGTGTACTCCAGCTGGCCCAACTACACGTGTACGGCACCTGCCCGTCCTTACTCTGTCTCGAGATTCGCATCCACTTGTATGTATATGGTGTATAAATGACAAATGCAGCAAAAGTTGTACGTAAATGCAAGAAATATTAATCAAGTTAACAAATCCTATTGTGGAAAAACCCGAAAAGTACTGTGTATAAAGATAGATGATTGTACCATATAAAACTAAGCATGTACAAGGTCATATCACTCCCCAGTTCCCAAAAGAATCAAAATATCAAAATAATCACACGTACAAGTAATCCTCAGAGGTAGGCAGTCAGAGATAGTCGCCTAAGATCCTTTTGCCTTTACTTGTACTCGGATATGCACTCAATCATTACGGAAGAAAATGGATGACGAGTCCAGTCAGTAAAATCTCAAGGAACTTCTCCGAGCATTCATATAAATAAATGGAATTCAATAAATATTGTTAAATAAACATGCGGAATGTAAACAGACAACTGTACCTCGGCCACGTGCCTCGGTCGCGTACGTATCACAGTGTAGGTCCCACGTCAAGGGTCGATGATCCTGATTAAGGAATTAAAATGGGGTTAGAGATTTAGGCCGTGACAAATATTCCCAACAAAATGAAAATTTCGTCCTCGAAATTAAGTTTAAGTTACGGTTCTGAATGGGTTGTTCCTCGTAAGAGATGTCCTCGCTAAGGTCGATCTGACTCAAGTCAACTGTCGGACATATTAGGTATTTGAGAAAATGACAAAAAGAACAGATCGGTTGGGTCTTGAAGTTAATTCATATAATTTTGGGCAACATGTTGGTTCATCACGATTTTATTGATTTTAGTTTTGACTTGAGCCGTTTCTATACGCGCTCTTCATCTAGAATGTGAACGAATTGGGTTCAGGTGGATTTTTTTATTTTTCCTATCCAAACATAGATGCACTCAGTGACAATATTTGACACCTCGCGACGAATACTCTCTCATTGCCTTTATATTGTCTATTTTAACTAAGTAACTTTATCAAATCGATTGCTTTCTGGGTACATTTAGCTGTTGACCTAAATTTTGGAGATGATGGGCTTTATTGAGAATTCGAATTTCGTTGCCTTTTCAAGATCGTATAATAACACAAGATAATGGCATTGACAAATTGTTATAAGAGTTTTGGAGATACGATTTGTTTTTGTAATTTGTGTGCTTATTATTATCTGTTTACTATTTTTGGACATCTACTACTTAGTAATTACTACAAATATTATGTGTTTGAGAAAATATAAAAAAGAATAGATCAGTTGGGTCTTAAAGTTAGTTCGAATTCTTTTTTTGGGCAACTCCATTAAGTTATGTTGGTTCATCACAATTTTATTAATTTTAGTTTTGATTTGAGACATTTCTATACGTGCTCTGCATATAGAATGTGAACGAATTGGGTTTCGGAGGATTTTTAACTTTTCTCATCCAAATAAAGATGTACTCAGTGACAATATTTGACACCTCGCAATGAATACTCTCTCTTTGCCTTTATATTGTCTATCTTAACTAAGTTATTTTATCAAATCGATTGCTTTCAGGGTACCCTTAGTTGTTCATGAAGATCAACTTGAATTGTTGCCAAGCTTGACTATTCTTCAACTCGCTATTGACCACATCACCAATATAGGAGATAGAAATTAGAACTCCATCACAATTACTCTTTGTTACTCATCCATCTTAGTTGATGCAATTGTGTAGTACATAGAATAGTTTTGACTTATTATCTAATTCACATTTCAATAAGTGATGAGTACTAGCTAATGTATGATATGAATGTCGACTTTAGGTGAAATTTATTGCTTAGTTATTGTATCCACTGTGTAGAGAAGGAATATGATCTTGGAATACAATAACAAAGACATGTTTGATTGTTAGAGACCTCGGGCTATTCCATGAAATATGTTTTCCACAATATGAAAGTAAATAAATCTCCATTTGAAAGAAACACTTGTCATCTTTCTTATCAATGAATAGTTCTACAACTTGTAATTGATCATGTATATATATTACCAACAAATTTCACTCGTTAACTAATTTTAATCAAATTTCAACATAATTCAAATATACAATCTTTTCAATCTCAATCTTTAATTTGGTAGTTGAGCATAAATTGAGGGACCATCTTCAAGTAATTACAAAACTTAAGATATGTTAATGACAGAGGATACTTTCAAAACTATGGGAGAGCATGTTAAGATATTTTATTATGAAAATGAAAAATAGATACAAAAGACAGCTCTTTCTACATCATGCAATATTGAAATCTACCGGGTTATAGAAATAAATTTTACTTCCCATGTATTGACAAAACTTCAAATTCTCAAATTCATGGCTATATTGTACCTAACTATATAAACAGGGGCAATCCTTTCTTTGCATTGACACAGAAATAATCGACAATGTTCTTTAACCATTAGTTACTTGTTTTTTTTCACACACCAATGACGTCAATCTTATTTTAGTTTAATTTAATTTATGTAACGTGTTAAAGCACGTGCACCGCACATGAGGAGCACTTTATGAAAACTAGTATATATATAATAATTATTATTTTTAATTTGTAATTGATTCACTAAAATACATTACCACACTTCGAAATAAGCATTGATGTATCTTAAACCGACTTGCCTTACAGTGTGCCTAGTTGCGTAATCCAGAAAACTTCAACAACTTATGTACAACGGCCGATAGGCTCTTAAATTTGTATCTATATATGTCCATCAACTGAGTTCGTTTTGTGCTACAGATATGTGCGACTCTTAGGAGTTTTTCACATGGTAAGGTTGCATTACTTTTTTGTTCATCAAATAGGGATGGTTACTTTAAAATTACAAAAGTAAGGTATGTCTCCTTTTCAAATGGAGTCATTGATGATGATCTGGATGTATAGGGCGGTGTGTTTGATGAAGTGGAATGAATGTCTCCTTTTCAAAAAGAGTTATCTATACAAAATACAAAACTATCTTAATTACTCTTTCTCAAAAGGAGTTATTTGTTCAACTCGAGGTGGAGAACCCATGCAAACGACATGTGCATATCATACGTATATCGAGGTAGACAACCCGCGTCACACACGTATCTCGAGGTAAACAACTCATATAAAGGACACGCATGTATCTCGATGTGGACAACTCATGCAAACGTCACGCGTGTATCTCGAGGTGGAGAAGTCATGCAAATGTCATGCATATATGTCAAGGGGGCGACCCATGCAACCTCGAGGTAGAGAAGCCATGCAAATGTCATGCACATATGTCGAGGTGGGCGACCCATGCAACCTCGTGCAAACTATTCAAACGTCACACACATATCTCGAGGTGGACAACTCATGCAACCTCATGCAATTTATGCAAACCATCCAAACGTCACGCATGCTTCTTGAGGTGGACAACTCATGCAAATGACACACGCGTATCTCGAGGTGGACAATTTATGCAAAAATCGCACACGTATGTCGAGGTGGGCCACCCATGCAACCTCGCGCAAACCATGCAAACATCACACACATATCTCGAGGTGGACAACTCATGCATCATCGTGCAATCTATGCAAACGTCACGCACGTATCTTGAGGTGGACAACTCGTGCATACCCATGCAATTCATGCAAATCATGCAAACGTCGTGCACGTATCTCGAGGTAAATATGGACGACTCGCATACCAATTGCAATTGTAAACTCATGCAATCCTATGCAGCCCACAGCCTATCAAGCTAGCCAGTCCACCCCACCGCCTATCTTGTCTTACATGGTGGGTATTTTTATGATTCATATAATGATAGTACCATATAATATATAAAAGTTATATATAATATATAAACTATAATATATATATTATACATAATAATATATTATATTATATAATTGTATATTAATAATATATGATATATATATATATAATAGATATTGAATGCGTCATTCTTGTAATGCCACTTTGGCACCTATTTTGCACGAATGGCGTGTGCAAATGATGTAGCCATGTGGATGAAACTTGCCACGTGGATATGAATGTGATAAGTCGGTATTTATATATTTAGTAGTTTATTTTAGTATATTTAATTATGAAAAGTCTCTAAAATATATATTTAATTATATTTTTTTGGTTGTTTGTAGGTGAAATGGAGTACGCGATTGAATTCGTGGCAAAAAAAATACTCAAAATGGATTATTTACATGTAGTGATCGGATGGCAGACAGTTTGTCTCGAGTTACGCGTTGCGCAGTGGGTAGAATAGGAGACAACATATTTCAACCAATTAGGAGCTGTCACGTCAGCGTTCGACCAATCACATGTCGACACGTCAGCGGTTCTCCTCACAGAAACTGCCAAGTGTCGCGTTCACACCCTCTCCAAGCACGTCACTCATTGGCTCTCCACCAGTAGCCAGCCGCCACGTAATGTCAAGCACCAGCTCCACCAATCAGAAGCCGCCACATGTTGCCAGATCAGCATCACGCTACGCGTTACACCACATTTCTTCTTCGCGTTACAGCTGCCCATCGATTTGCCTCGGGATGGGCGGTAGCACAAATTCCCAGCTATTCAGCACGAATTCGCGCGATTCTTTCCACTCCAGCATGCGCCAAGTGGCTCGCACACTTCACGCCGGCGCTTCACAAACAGTTGTTTCCTCCAATCAAGCGGCGCCACGTGGCTAGCTCACCCATGCCCAGTGCGTCATCGACACATCTCTCAACCAATCCGACGCCGACACGTCAGCGCAACATCAGGAACAGACCAATGGCTCTGCGACACGTAGTGGACACATATTTTCAAGCCAAAAATAGTTCTACGATGCTCTTCGGCGCACGAGTCATCTACTCAACCCCTAAAATTAGTTTATCTCACCTCTTGAGGCCAATTTTTAGTGGTTTATACATTAGGAACTTAGCTTTCATTATTGAGAACATCGACTCTCATTTTTTAGCATCAACTTTCCTCGACGACGATGATCGGCTAATCAACTCTTTGCCTAGGTCGAAGGGGAACCAAGTCGGGATGATGGATTCATGGCATATTATGTGAGATCTATTATTTTATTATTTAATTTAATTTAAATTCTCCTATTTCATTGTTGTTGATTTTAATGATTATGATTTAGATATAGGGTATGTATGTGACCAGTGCATGCTTTTAGGTGGACAATCTACAGTTATTTGAACTATTAGTATCCATGTAATTGTGCTTTTGAACCAATAAAGTAACAAACACTCACCTGTTTGCCATCAAACCCTTTCGGTTCTTGAGTGTACAACAATTGAATCTAAGTTAAATCGGGAGCAGATGCGATCCGGTTATTTAGGATTAGTGTTCTCACAGTTCCATATTACTGTTGTTAGTGTGTTAAACTCGATTGGTGGATGTCTAGGGTTAAACATTAATTAGGAAATAGTTAGTGGCCGACGTCCTGACTATCGAAATTAGGGGAATTAGGAATTTTTGGCGGATGTCGATTTTCCATAGCTAATCTAGGAGAAATTGAATTAATAGCTTTTTGGGATAATTGAGGACCATTAAATGCCATTGAATCTTGATTCTTGCTTGTGGAACTGTAGTCTTAGGTGATTTCTTCTCATTGATATTATTTTTGCGAACTTTTTATTTGTGCTAGTTTAATTAATTATTTCATTGAATTTTTTAAAAACCCCTAATTTTTAGTTAACTTGGAGTAAAACTCAAGTATTCTGGATTCGACCCCGTATTTACCACTACTACACCCTTGTGGTTAGTAACTCGATTGCAGGTTATATTTGGCACGCACGACACATGATCAGAATGTCTATGAACGCCTTTTGAAAAGGCGTTTTACCTTAGTTAACGAATAAAAAAAATCAACTTATTTTACTCATTTAAATCAATTTTCACGGTACATCTGTAATTTTTCGTGACTCTTATGCTTAGCCAATCGCAGTTGCATTGATAAACACATCTCTAGATTTGGCCAAATTTTTTGGTCACTCATATCATCAGAGAAAACGAAAGCCGTTGGAGTGTCGAACCGTTTTTGTCTGGTCAGACCGGAAAACAAACCCGATTTTGTTTTCGAGAGAGAGATAGAGAGAGCGAGGAAAAATTACAAAAGTACTGTTAATAATAAAAAAAATTAGTGAAATAAGTTAGGTTTACTTTTTATTACAAAAACAAGGTAAATTGGGTTATGGAAATGCGTTATTAGTGGGGAAAATATTTAACACTAATGACGCATTCGGAGAATGCACCATTCATGTATTTTTGCCATGGGGGAGAAAAAACACGAATGGCACATTCTCGGAATGCGTCATTCGTATGTTAGGGACCGACCCACGTGGCGTCCATGTGGATCGGTCCCCTCAAACTAATGGCGCATTCGGAGAATGCGCCATTAGTTTGAAGTTGCTGGTGACGTGTTGAACACATGGCGCCTGCGTGTACGCCATGTGGAGCGACCCAATACACTAATGGCGCATTTTCCGAATGCGCCATTAGTGTAACGTTTTAACAACGTGGCGTCCACGTGGGCGCCACGTCGGTTTCTACAGTACACAAATGGCATATTCTCTGAATGCACTATTCGTGTACTGTACCCCCGTGAAGGTTGGGTGCGCGTGATATCGTCTTCCCCGTGAATGCAGAGAATATATTCCCTGCGTTCTCGAGCTAGGATATACGGCTATGGGAGGGGTTAGGGTTCCTGAGGGGTTTTATAAGGTGGGTGTTGGTGGGGTGGAACTACCAAGAGACTCGCAAGAGAGAGGCTGGTGCGAGAGCAAGCAACGAGAGAAGAGCCGAGACGCGGTAGGGAGAGAGGAGCCCGTGCCGAGAGACCAGCAGAGGGGGAGAGAAGAGAGTAGTGACCGAGACTAGGTGGACGAACCAGCGGGAGGAGAGAGCAGGAAGAAAAGAGACGTAGATGAGGGGGACCGTAGCGAGCGAGAGAGAGAGAGAGAGAGAGAGAGAGAGAGAGAGAGAGAGAGAGAGAGAGAGAGAGAGAGAGGGGAGAGAGAGAGAGGGGGGAGACAGAGAGAGAGAGAGAGAGAGAGAGAGAGAGAGAGAGAGAGAGAGAGAGAGAGAGAGAGAGAGAGAGAGAGAGAGAGAGAGAGTACGGTGACGGAGAGAGTGAGAGGGTGGGGGAACGAGAGAGAAAGAGAGAGTTGGTAATAGTTCGAGAGAGAGTGGGGGGGACCTTGACACCAAACGACGTGCAGGAGAGAGTGAGAGAGAGAGTTGGGGGTGGCTTGGGTTGGGTCGTGGGTGGGTCAATTTGTGAGGTAGGACTATATTTTGTGTTTTTGCAGGGAATATCAAACATAGAAGATACACACCAGTGGGTTTGATCTGGGTTGAAGGTTGGGAAAATAATCGGAATATTTATTTTTTTTACGTCATTTCGTTGAAGTTCGTAATATTAATATAAGTAAAAGCTAATTTTTTATTTGTTTTTTCAGGGATAATCCAATTGAAGACGGAAAGGAAATAAGAGGAAAATTAGTAAGTTAAGAAATTTATTTATTTAAGTTTGAGTTGGTAATTTAGTTAAATTAAATAAATTTATAATGTTTGTTTACAAAAATTAGTATGTAGAGTTTATTTGTTCCAAGGAGACCCTAATTTGGTTAGTCTAATTTTTCAAAAATATGTCATAAATTGAGATAGATGATATAAATATGAGCTTGAAATTGATGTCATGTAAACGAAAGAGTATGCTCTGTAGTTGCGCTATGATGGCGATCCTCTACATAAATTTTTTTGCTTACGATATAAATCCTGAATGTGATGAATGAATAAGCATAAATACACGTAGGCTTTGCAAAGTAAGCACTGGAGATGATAAAACAATTTTTTGAAAGCAATAATAAAGTCTAACATTTATTACATAAGGGGTATAATAACTTAAAAATATATGAATGTATGTCATCAAATCAATAAATAGCTAGGAATATAAGCACATGAGGTTTAATATATGAAAGTTAGCAATTTTAATCTGTGTATGAATTCGTGGTCTTTTATGGGATTTCAGTACTTGTACTACTGCTATTGCTTTTCTTCACTTCTTTATTAGTCTGTTTGATTAATATATAACACATGTCAATATAAAACAAACCCTAATTATAAAACCCTAATAAGTTGATGAACGATGTTGTGATGGTCATCTCAACACATAAATAATAATTTGGTTATATGCTATGTAGTTGCGCTATGAAAGCGATCATATACATTAGGAAATCTAATTGTAATAAATGGCTCAGTTTTATTAACGAATAACGTTTGATATATATGTCATTATTTTACATCATTATTGTTCAATAAATTATGTAGGTCATGGAAAATACGGACATCTCATTTCTCTTTATGCGAACGGTGAAATTGTAAATGGTAGAAATGACATTAGTTATAACGCATCCCCATCAGCAGTGTTGACGTTTAGGTTTGGGACGAGTAGACAACAATTGATGGATCACGTGTGTAACGTATTCAATGTCTCGTCTACGGAAACTAGGGTAAGGATGACTTATCGTCACGTTATAACCCTCCCAGAGGGTTCAAAGTATTATGTCCCCGTATTGCTGGAAGACGCGACGCACTTCGAATTGATGTGGACGACCGTGGCCAATCTACCAATAAATTCAAGGGTATATATTTACTTAACATTTGAGCAAATCGACTATTGTCAAAGTTGTACAGTTCATTCGCAACTCGGTCGTGAAAATGTCAGCACGTCAGACACTAGATCGATGATGGAAAGATTGCATATGCAATCTCCACACGGTGATGATGAACCCAACGACGATGATGACATTAATGAGGCGGACGAGGATGTGCGTACCCCGAAGAGGCTGCACCAGCTGTCGATTGGGAAAAACTAAATGTCGTGGGGGATGACCCAATGTACGAACCTCCAGGGGCAGAAAACATACAAGATGATGAGCAGTTTGCTATCGATGAAGAGAATTTTATGGAGGAAGCAAGAGATGCTGAAGGTCACCAACCATTGCCGGTGTACAACGATATCGATTGGGAGGTGGCTAACTCCACTGCGACCCAACATTCTCATCAACAAACTGGGGGGACCTATCTAATTTTGATTTGGAACTAGGGATGTGCTTTGACAACAAAGAAGACTTACAACATACCAGACCCAAGGTGCAGACGTGGCCGAGGGAGACCAAAGGGAACGTGAAGGCCAAACGAGATGGATCAACCTAATGTTGCAAGAGCCTTGCGATGTGACATATGTCATCAAAAAGGACATAAAAGAACAACATGTCCCAATAAAGATCGTGATCGAGTCCCTACTAGGAAGAACCGATGCGGCATTTGTCGTGCAGAGGGACATAACAAAAAAAATTGTTCATCCGGAGCTGAATCTTCCAATCAAAACCAATAGTCCAGTTTCTATAGTGTTTACTAATAGCTTAAGTATGTATGTAATTAGATTATACTGAACCTATTGAAGTGTCTAGAAAGTTTACGTCATAAATTGTTTACGTATTCGTTATTGTTTGAACATTTAACAATCGATTAGTGGAGACTTCTCGAACAACACGACTAACTTTTAAAACTCCATAAATTGTAGTTTGTACAGAAATGGATCCAGGTCCGTCAGATCCTTCACTGTTACATCTCCAATCTACACACAGGTCCTCACGAGCGTAGACGGGTTAGGTAAACCATTTAAGATTTATACATCCGAAGTTCGTGACTGAACGTACAATATATATATGTAACATCTTATTTTCAATTCTAAGGTGTACGAGACATTGTGCGTGCGTCGACGACTGGCTACCGTTGATCGAACGGTGGAGTATCATTCTCGAATGATTCCATATCTACGTTCCAGTGGCTTCTATGGCATTTCGCGCGTATCATTTTTCAGTCTTGATTGGGTTTTGATTACTGCATTCATTGAGAGATGGCGCCCAGAGACACAAACATTTCACATGCAATGTGGCGAGCGCACTATTACACTGCAAGACATACAGGTACAGCTCGACTTACCAATCAAAGGTATGCCTATGACAGGAACCACCGATACAAACTATATTGAGGTTTGCGAGAGGCTACTTGGTCGAATTCCTACTGGAGATGACTTTCATGGAAATAAACTAAAAGTCGAATGGCTTGAGCGCAACGTACCAGTTGTACATGACGACAACGACGAGGTGTCGGTGCGGCGACATGTTCGATCGTACATTCTCCAACTAATCGGTGGTTGTCTATTCGCCGATAAGTCAAATCGATATGTACATTTTATGTTTCTACCTTTGCTCGAGGATTTCGACAAAATTGGCCAGTATAGTTGGGGGAGTACCTGTTTGGCTTTTTTTGTACAGGGAGTAGTGCCGCGGATCTCGCGCGGGTGCACACGAGGCTGCAGGGGCTTCTATTCTAGTACAACTGTGGGCATGGGATAGATTTCCATTCATAGCACCGAGGCGGTTGGGTGTTCCTAGAGTTTAACCTCGAACAATGGACGGAGAAGAGATGCTTAATGACATCCCTTTATGACACAGGTAATAGAAATGTTATATCGTGATTTTTATAATATTAACTACATTTTGATTTTACTAATTATGAGTTTTCTATACAGATGGATCGATGCATTCTCGGTTACTCAAAGTGTAACATACGTTTTATCAGCTTATCGTGATGAACTCGATTCACAGAATGAGGCAGACGTGGTGTGGCAACCTTATTATGAAGTCATGGGGTTTCTTCTTGAATACTGCACCGACGGTCAAGGAAGCTGGCTATCGACGTGTCCCCTTATTTTTTTCCACATAGTCGAGTGACATCGACTTGAAAGAGTTTTGAGACAATTCAGAATGATACAGGTCGTGCCACCAAACTGTGATTACGACACCCGACTGCACCGCATCGAGATGCGAGGACGAGTTCAAGAAAATTAGGCGGCTTTTCACGCAAACTATATACAGATGTGGGAAAATCGTGGTGACAGCAGAGTCACAGTGGAACAAGAAGAAGGCCACGATCAACAAGACTACATGACGTAGTATCGATCAGTCATTAGAAGATTCATTGGACATGACGGGGCTTTACGTGACTATTCGGTAAGCTTTAAACTATTATTCTTCTTTCCTCACGTTTTACATCTAAAATTGTGTGTACTAACCTCCTGTTTTTTCTTAATGTAACTTGGTGCGTCAACTGCAGCGAATTTTCATTGACGATGGGTACAAGTAAGGTTTTGCTGTGCTTGATGAAGACATCAAAATTTTATTATAGGCAAATGTCGACTCTATGGAATAGTGGAATTGATGTCGGACAGGGCATAGATGAGGAGAACGAATATGAAGATGAAGAAGATAATCAGGGCGAATCGAATCGAGAGGTGAGAAGAAGAAGAACACAAACACAAACTGTAGGTGGGAGCACTAGACGTCCTCGTCCACCACGTCCTTCTCGTCGGATAGAGACTGCTGCCGAGAGCAGCAGACGTTCCCCTACGCCACGTTTATCTCGTCCGAGAGGGAAAACAACAGAGACTATTGGTGACCGTAGTCAACGCTCATTCCCACCACGTCATTCTTCTCAAGGGTACATTACTGCATTGTCCCCAATGCAAACAGAGCCTCAAATGTTTGTACCTACCGCGCCGATCATGAATCTTCCTCATTACCATTTTAATCCTTATGCACCGGGGCTATCGTCTTCATATATGGACCATGGCATGCCTAGACATCCAATGTATCCGTCATTGCCTCAACACATGCCGAGCCCATTTACTCCACCATGTTATAATTATAATATGTCATATAGTGGAGATGGCTCATTCATGAACATGTTAAGCATGCTCCCGCCGCCTCATGTTCCTCTCGGCCAACCGCATACATGAAGCCAATTTTTGGGACGGTTCAACCTCCTATTTTTGGGAGCATTAGTACCAGAGGTGAGTCGAGTGAAGCGCCAGAGGATGAACATCAATCGACTCGACGACATTCAATGCAAGATCATCAACCTCGACAAACTCAACCGGAAGTAGAAACAGAACATCCAAGTCGACATAGAGTACGTCCGGTTTGCATCACGAGAGCAACAACGTCAACGTAACCGTCGAGAAACCTATATGATAAGGTTTTTTATGGAATGAAATCATACTTTCAAAACTTCTTTATTGCTATATTTTTAAATTCTAAAAAAATATATAACGTGGTTTTGGCCTTTACAGTTTTCGTCTACAAATTTATCCTTATGATCACGATTGTGTTGCATGGTTTAAAGTAGATATGGATGGGTTTCCCCCTTTGAGATACGTGCGTAACGTTTACATGGATTGTTAACCTTGACATACATTTCTGTTGTTTGCACGGGTTGCCCCCCGCCAGATACGCGCTTGTCATTTCATTGACTATTGTCCACTCGAGATACATGTGTAATGGTTGCATGGATTGTCAATCTCGACATACGTGCATTTTGTTGGCAATAGTTGTCCACCGGTAGATATGTGAGTGTCGTTTGCATGAGTTGGCCCCTCCAGATACGTGCATAACGTTTGCATGAATTGCACGAGGTTGCATGGATCGACCACCTCGACGTGCGCGTCGTATGCATGACGCCTTTGCCGCGAGATACATGCGTGGCGTTTGCATGAGTTGTCCACGTCCATATATGTGTGTGACTTTTACATCAGTTGTCTACCTCGAGAAACGTGGGAGATACGTGGGTGATGCAGGTTATCCATATCGATGTACGTACGTGATGCAGCATGTCCATCTCGATACGTAATTGACGTTTGCATGGTTCACCGTGTCACAACCCATTAATTAATACACGTTTAATACGTTATCCATAACAAAATGACCCGTGACGTGCGACCCGCAGCGAGATACGTGTCACTACCGACGCACGGTGGCCAAAGTAAATGTTATATTTGTGGGTGTCGTGTGATTTGTAGTTGTTTTTGTAGTCGGTTGTGGTTGTTGGTCCGAGGTAGGAGACTCGAACGAACTGCCATAAGCTCAAGGGACGACAGGGGAGTCGTCTCCCCTGCACGAACCCAACTTGGGGTTGGGGGATGGATGCCCAACACCAGTACAAATGAAAAAAAATAAATAAAAAATTAAAAGTTTACGAGAGGAAGAAGATGGGTAGCCCGGGTTGGGCTGCCTCGTATGGGTCGGGTCGGGCCGACTCGGGCCCTGGTGGGCTGGGTCGGGCGACCCTGACCCTTTGGAGAAGGGGTTGTCACACACCGCTTCGAGTTGAACAAAATACTCCTTTTTAGGAGTAAAGTAGATGGTGTGTATTTTATATAGATGACTCATTTTCAAAAGGTGTCATTGATTTTGTATAGATGACTCATTTTCAAAAGGAGTCATTCACTCCACCTCATCAACACACATGCCACATGGAGCCACATCATCACCAATGACTCCTTTTCAAAAGGAGACTTACCTTAGTTTTATAAATTAAAAGTAACCAACCTTATTTTTGAAATAAAAAACGATACCCACCTTATTTTTAGAAAAAACCCCAGAGTTAGGGCTCGTCTTCGACAACAGTTCACGTACGATGCGATCTTCTGGTTTACTAAGTGAGTTCCACAACGATATGAACACCACCACAACAACAACAACAACAACAACTACGACATTGTATTTATTTCTTATTGGATCGATCGATCGGTCGATCGACTGAAGCGATTGGTTTTGCCGGTAAGCGACGACCTCCTCACAATCTGAGTTAGTCTGTTTTGCGCAATTGATGATTAGTTGTCTTGTTTGATTTTGGACTGATTTGTTGTGAGGGTTTTGATGATTTTATAGTTTGTGAGGTGAGTCGACCATGTGTTGATGAGGAATTAGGTCATGGAATTGCAATATGGAAGATGATCCATTTGGTTGTTATATGTTGTTGTTGAGATTCCTGTTTCTGTGAAAATTGGGAATGAAAAGTTGGAATTTTTGCTAACGAGTGACTCAGTGAGTGAACTCCATTAGGAGGATTATTCTTTGGGATTGAGTTATAGAGGCTCGAAAAGTATTCGGGGCCTTGATTTTTGAGAATTAGTCGCTTTAGAATTTTTCTTCTGGAACTTGCGGTAGCAGCTAGATGGAAAGTGAAGCGACATTAGTGTCTCGGTGCAGAGAACACATTGTGTATTCAAGATATGCATCTTAAATGTCGTTAACTTACAAATTCCTTGAGCTTTGGGGGAAAGAGATTTTTTTTTTGATAAGAAAAAAACTGCTCTCTTCAAGACTCGAACCCTCAAAACCTCTTGGCCAAGAAACTACATACCAAACCATTGGGCCACCTGCATGGTTTGGGAAAGAGAAATTTCTTAAGACTATTAGGATAAACATGTGCAGGAACTAGCATGTATTTCTATGCTTACATTCCAAATTTCAGTATTTTACTGCCTTGGAGATTTTTTTTCTTTTTTTTTTTTGCTTTTTGTTTTGTAAGTAACCATTTAAATCATATGAAAATCATAAATATTTATCGAATTGTTTGGTTTTCATGATGTTTTTACTTTTCTTTGTTACTTACGTCCCTTCATTATACATTGTTTCAGGTTTCTTAATTTATTCAAATTTTTGACACGTATAGGTGAACTTTATTCGTAACTATTACTTTTTAGTGGTTTACAAGGATTAGCATGGTTGTTTTGCTGAAATCTATAACTCAAAGCAGCAGTTCTGTGACGAGATGTCCTTTCACCAACTTCTCCATACAATAGATCATGGTTGATGTCTTTGGTTTGCAGAGGTATCTACTAGTTGATTTCTAAGAATGGGTCCTATGGGTCTGTCACACACATATGGAAACACATTTCACAAACGCTAAACAGAGGCATGCATGCATGTGTCACATGGATGAATATGTGTATAGAGTCAAAGATGCATGTTGTGGCTTCTAAGATCAATGTTTAAATTTGTAGTATGTTGTATGATGGATCAATTACTTATTTTATTTTATTTAAAATTGTTTTGTCATGGTTTGTGAAATATGTCGAACATGCATGTTATCAGCTTACAGTGTGGGCGTTTGGTGAATTATTCTAAATTTGAAACTTGGCGAGAAGCTTTAGTATTAAGTGGTTGAATGAAGTAACCATCTGCACATATAATTTTTAATTCTCATACTATTTTGCTGATAAGAGAGAGTAACATGATTACATGAATTAAATGGAAGTTTCAATGATAGGAAAAACTGTTTAGCTTGAATATTAGATGCTGGCAAAGACTTCAAATTTCGGTATTTAGGCTTCATACTCATCGTCATAGAACAGAGGGTAATGTGACTCATTGAATTGAAGCAGCTTAGGTTAATTGGAAGAGGTCATTCAAAATACAGTACGATTAAGGGATGCAAATACTATTGAAATGAAATTTTATGAGATAGTTATTTGAATTGTTATGCATTATTGAACTAAATACTCTCTAGTAAAGAAATAATGAGATAATAAACTAAGGATAGCAAAGTACAGATTTAGAGTAGATAAACTGGGAAGCGTCCACTTTAAATTGGTAAGACTTTCCTCAACTGTAGAGAAGATGAGAAAAGACAAGTTTTTTGCTATGTACCTTCGCATAGGATCTAGTGATGGGTCTAGACGCACAACACTTAGAGCTGCGACCTATCTTGTCAAAAGGAAAAGGATGAAAAAGAAAAAAGGATGTGATGGAGAGAGTGAGAGATAGTGGATGCAAATACTATTGAAGTGAAATTTTATGAGATAGTTATTGGAATAGTTATGCATTATTGAACTGAATGTTGGCCTATGTTACTTGGAATCGGGTACGAATATTAGATATGGGTGCATATCCAGGAGTCGGACCTACTATTTTGTAAGTTAGTGGATACAAGGAGTACTTGGACAAGGCATAAGATAGATTAATATGCATATGCAATGCATGTGTGCATAAATTTGTAATTTCATTGTACATAAACTGTAAACATTTAAGTTAGTATTTAATTTGAAACATGGTGGCAATGAGAAAGAGCAAAAATCTAAAGAATTTAATTTGAGTATCTCGTTTAATTTTAAAATTTGTGGGACCCACCATTCCTTCTCTCACCAAATGGGATGAGAGTAGAATAGGGTTTGGCCTTTGGGGTTGTTACATCAGCTCTACAAATCAAGTACACCTTCACCTCTCGTTGCAACTCTCTATCCCCCTCACTCGGTTGCTCTGCAAATCAAGTGGCCCACCCCTCTATTGTTTGCTACTCACTCTTCCTCTCTCGCTCAACTTTAGTTGCCACAGACTTTCTGCTCTCGATGCAGCTCTCTTTCTGCCTTTCTTGCTCTCTTAGTGACTTTTTTGCAACCTTGCTTTCACTTTATCTTCGATTCATTTAGCAAAACCTTGTTGCGTCCAACCTCTGAACTGCTTTATCGACACATATCCCGTGTTCTAATCCATGTCGAATTGTATTGACGTTGGTACTTTGAACTTAAGAGCCGAGTCCAAGTAACATAGATGTTGGCTAGTAAAGAATCAATTAGATAATAAACTAAGGATAGCAAAATATGAATTTCGAGTTAATAAAATTGGGAAGCATACAATTCAGGATGGTAAGACTTTTCTCAACTATAAAGAAGATGAGAAAAGATGAATTGTTTTATGTTGCATACCTTTGCTTAGGATCTAGTGACGGGTCTAGACACCGAGGACTTAGAGTTGTGACCTATCTTTTCAAAAAGGGAAAAGGATGAAAAAGAAAGAAGTGAACACAATGGATAGTGTGAGGGTGATAGGAGTGTTGAGCAGTTTGTGACCCTCTCTTTACTTTCTTTCTTTTTGGTTCTTATTTGCACTTAACAAATTTTACTTTATTTCTTCAATATTAGTAGTCTCTTATAGACTTGTTTACAATCAAATATAGCAACAATGATAAATATAAACAACTAGAATATGAAACCTAAAAGCTTTACTGCTAACAATTTTGTAGAAAATCGGAACTACTAATTAGAAAATATAAACTTCAACCAACAACCGACTGGTCCGAGTGAGAAGGGTTTCCACTTAAGTGAGATTGATAGGATGGTCAGTGAAGAGGAGGAAAGAAGGGGTCGCCTCTAGAGATTTTATTGATGTAGAAGCAAGAAAAGGGAAATACAAGGAGAGTGATGGCTCTCCCAACTCACCTGAGAGAACAAACTCTCACCAGACCCAAAGGTCACCCAATACTCAACGACTAACTTGATACCTCACACTCTCACTGACTTTCTCTTGTATACAGGACTGACTCACGATTACTCATACTTGACTTAATGACTTGACCCCCTGACTGGACCCCATACTAAATGTCCCTGGCCCCACTACACGTTTCCATTGGCATTACTTCAGGAATGCCCTTCGACTTCCTTTTATATGTATTGACAAAGGTTCTTCCCCGGATCGTAACAATACTCCCCCCATGACGAGCCACCTTGTCCTCAAGGTGGAAAGAAGGAAACGTGCGACGAAACTGCTTGAGACGAGTTCCCAAGTCGCTTCAGAGTCATGCAACCCAAACCATTTGATGAGGACTATAGGACCAGCAGAATCCTGGTGATAAGCTAACACGTCTTCAGGTTTGGTAGGTAGCAGGAGAGAATCAGGAGCAAAGGGAGGTAAAACAGGAAATGCTGGACGAGCACCCAAGTGCTTGCGTAACTGGGAAAAATGGAATACTGGATCAATAATAGCCGAACTCGGCAAATCTGCTCATACGCCACAAAACCGATCTTAGACAAAATTGGGAAAGGGCCATAAAACTTTGGGCTCAACTTCATGTTGGTGCGACGCGCCACAGTGTGCTGCCTATATGGTATGAGCTTCACATACACCAAATTGCCAACTTCAAACACTACTTCGCGACGCCCACTGTCCGTTTGTTGTTTCATGCCATTTTGGGCCAACAACAATTGCTCCCTTAATTTAGCCAAAGCGAAATCCCTGACAGCCAACCATACATCACTGTCCACACATGAAAAAGACAACACCGAGCCGTAACGGACGAGAGGAGGAGGATCCAGCCCCTAAACCACTTTGAATAGGGAACACTTGAGGGACGAATGGAACGATGTGTTTTACCAATACTTAGTCCACCCCAACCAACGAAACCACTCCTTAGGACGCTGGTGGACAAAGCAACGAAGATACGTCTCCACACAACGATTCACCACCTCACTTTGCCCATTCGATTGAGGATGATAGGCTGAACTGCGATTCAAACGAGTGCCCTGCAGTTTGAACAACTCACTCCAAAACTTACTCAAAAATTTTTGTCCCAATCCGAAACAATGCTAAGCGGGAAGCCGTGGAGACGAACGACCCCATGAATGAACACCTCGGCCATTGTGTGAGCAGAGAAAGGGTGCTTAAGAGGGAGAAAGTGGTTGTACTTGCTAAAGCGGTCCACCACCACCAAAATGACATTCCAACTAGCCGAAACGGGTAAGCCCTCGATGAAGTCCATCGAAATGTGCTCCCAGGTGGCTGTATGGACTAGTAAGGGTTGCAGTAATCCCCCCGGAGTTAAAGTCTCGTATTTGCTCTGTTGGCAAATTGCAGAAGACGCGACAAAGTTCTTGACATCAGCATGCAAGCCGACCCAAAACAATTCTGCTGTGTTTCGCTTATATGTCTTGAGAAACCCCTCGTGACCACCCATGGGGCTGGAGTGGAACTCCTCCAGTACTCTCCCTTTCAAGGAGGAGGACGCCGACATCACGATGCGGTCATCAAAATACAGCGAGCCTTTGAAGATGGACCAGCCGGGCGTTACTTCGTCCCCCTTTAGTAAGGAGTGCAGGATGGGAGCTAAGTAATGGTCAACCAACAATTCGTAGTGAATCAGTGGCATATACAAAAAAGAAACAAGCGAGAGGGCATTGGCTTCAAGGAAGGGAAATCGTGAAAGTGCATCCGCAACCGCGTTTGTGAAGTCGGGTTTATACTGGATTTCGAACTGGAAACCAGCCAATTTCAACATCCAGCGTTGGTATTCCGAGGTGATCACCCGTTGCTCCAAGTGGTACTTCAAACTCTGTTGGTCGCTGCGGACGATGAAGTTGCGACCAAGGAGATAATGGTGCCATTTTTGGATTGCCAAAACGATTGCCATCAGCTTACGCTCGTACGCCGATCGACTGCAAGCACGAAGAGACAAAGCTGGACTAAAGAACGCAATAGGACGCTCATGTTGTGACAAAACAACCCCCACCCTTAAGCCTGACGCATCGGTCTCAATGACAAATACATAATTGAAGTCCGGAAGGCCCAAAGTAGGAACTTCCCACATAGCTAGCTTGAGTGAGTTAATGGCAGTCGTGGCCTCATCTGACCAGACGAAGGACTCCTTTCGTAACAACTGAGTGAGAGGGGCTGCCAATGACCCATAGTTGCGCACAAAATGCCTGTAGTACCCAGTCAACCCCAAGAACCCCCGCAACTCTTTGGGAGAAGTGGGAAGTGGCCATCGTGTAGTATCCATTGTCTTCAGCTTCCCTGGATTCGCCATGACGCCCTCGCCAGAAATCACATCTCCAAGGTAATCCAATTGGGACTTAGCAAAACAACACTTTTTGAAATTCACAAACAAGGAATGAGCAGAAAGAATAGAGAGGACCTGAGAAAGATGGTCGACATGATCTGCCATGGAGTACAGTACACTAAGATATCATCAAAAAAGACCAACACGAACCGGCGAAGCAAGTCTTTGAAGATGGAATTCATTAGGGCTTGGAAGGTAGTCGGGGCGTTGGAGAGCCCAAACGGCATAACCAGGAACTCATAGTGTCCTTCGTGTGTCTGGAAGGCAGTTTTGTGAACATCTTGGAGCCGAACTTGTATTTGGTGGTAGCCGGAACGTAAGTCAAGTTTCAAAAAAATGGTGGCCCTGTGGAGTTCGTCCAATAGCTCATCGATATTTGGAATGGGAAACTGATCTGATATGGTCACCTTATTGAGAGCTTTGTAGTCGCCGCAAAATCGCCAACTCCCATCTTTTTCTTGACTAATAAAACTGGGCTTGAAAAAGGGCTACTACTAGGCTGTATAATTTCGACTGCCAACATTTCCGACACGAGAGCCTCAATTTCGGACTTCTGAATGTGAGGGTATCGATAGAGGTGAACGCGAACCGGATCCGTGCCTTCCCTCAACACGATGGCATGATCACACGCTTGAGCAGGGGGTAAACTGGTGGGGATTTGAAAGAGGGGGTGAAACGAATCAAGTAACTCCTGGATGCATGGTCCCACTCCTTCAGTCCTAGATACATCCAAGTCAGTAGCTACATGATAGAATTTGATGAAGAAACACCCCTCGTCGCTGACCCAAGCCTTCTGCACGGACTTGCACGAAATTAGAGCCCTATGCAAGTTGGGGTCCCCCTTTGATGGAATGTTGCCTACCCTCGGATGTGAAAGATAAGGTCAAGTTACGCCAACCCGTCGTGGTGACGCCCGGGGAGAACAACCACTTCATTCCCAACAAGACATCCGAATTCGTCATAGACATAAGAAAGAATTCATCCATTACAGTAATACCTTGAAACTGCACCAGCACGTTGGGATAGACCCCCGAACGCTGTACCCTATACCCATCCCCTACCAAAACCCCATATTCCACGGTATGAGAGACAATTATGTTCAGAAGAGTGACCAATGCCTTAGAGATGAAATTATGGGATGCCTTGCAATCGACCAGAATCACCACGTCGACACCCAACACCGACCCTTTTACCTTGATGGTGCGTGGACCTGAGTACCCTTCTACTGCCTGAGCTGATAGTTCCAAAACTTGCAAATCTAAGCCTTCCTCTAACTCGCTCGACTGGAGAGCCATGTCCGTATCCTCGGAATCATCATCAACTAGCATCACTTGTTGTTCTCGAGTTTTGCATCGATGGCCATTAAAGTACTTCTCATCATATCGGTAGCACAACCCCTTGTTCCTTCGGGCTCTGCCTCTGTAAGCCACTTGAATCTTGGTGGAGATGTGATAGGGCTGGCTGCAATAGAAGTTGTTAGGCTAGAAGAAGTCGAAGACGCTGGGGACGACTCACACTTACTTGCACTTTGGGCTGCCAAATTGCCCCCTTCACGACTTGGGCCCGACACAGTATGAGTGACCCAGCCCATGGGCTTAGCTTCCTGGACGGTGGGGTAACCCATAGTGGGCCATTTGGCCTTTCGGCTTGGAGGAGGCAGAAGCCCAAGGTTCTCCAACCCAAACAACTTCACCTCGATCCACTCCGTTCGATCAAATTCCGCCCTCAATGTCTCCGGGGGATTCGCCAACAGCTCCAGCCGAATTTTGCCCTGTAACCCATTCACGAACACAACCATCTTGTGTTGTTCGGACAACACAGGACCCAGGTGTTGCCGCAAGAGCTCAAATTGCTCTTTATACGCTGCCATTATCGTTTCTTGACGATTAGCGAAGAATTGTTGATACAGCTCCAATGGGTGTGCTCCTTTGAACCGCCGAGATAACTCCAGCTTCAGATCTGCCCATGACTAAAAAACACGCTCTTGTTCCTGTGCTTGTCACCAGATTTGAGCCGCTCCAACTAAGCAGATCCGCATCGCTCGAAGTTTTGAAGCCTCGGTCATCTCATGTAGCATGAAGTATTCTTCAGCTTGATTTTAGCCAAACAATCAAATCCGATCCATCGCATGTGGCCATTTTAATCTTTCTAACCTCCCGACCACCACAGTAGGATGGTGGATCTTGCCCCCAATTTCCAGATCTCCGTTGTTGCGAGCCTCGATCTGACGGATCCAGCCCCTGGAACCCGGGATCTTCACGAATTTGTGAGCCCCGAGTTGCACTCACCGGGTCTCCGCCTTGCTACTGTAATAGTGTCCTTGCCTGCATGAAAACGCCTCCAATTTTTGTGTAAGCCCTCTGATCTCCGATTTGACGTCTGAGATCTTAGATTTGACTTTGGATCTAAAATTTCCCACAGTTGTTGACACTCCGGCAATCGAGCTCTCCAACAACGAGATCTTATTTAACTGCTCTGGAATCTTTTGGAACTTTGTCTCCAGTGTATCCACCCGAGCATCGATCTTTGGAGGCATGGTAGGATCGAACGCTCTGATACCAATTGATAGGATGGTCAGTGAAGAGGAGGAAAGACTAGAGATTTTATTGATATAGAAGCAAGAAAAGGGAAATACAAGGAGAGAGATGGCTCTCCCAACTCACCTGAGAGAACAAACTCTCGCCAGACCCAAAGGTCACCTAATACTCAATGACTAACTCGATACCTCGCACTCCCACTGACTATCTCTTATATACAGGACTGACTCACTATTACTCATACTTGACTTGATGACTTGACCCCTTGACCCTAGACTAAAAGTCCCTAGCCCTTCTACACGTTTCCATTGGCATTACTTCAGGAATGTCCTTCGACTTCCTGTTATATGTATTGACAAAAGGGGGTCTTCCCCGGATCGTAACAGAGATCTTAAGTTCAAGTTTCTTGAATGGAAGACATTGGGTTGAGAAGGTTGCCCTTTGTATGGGGCTTGATAGTGTCTGAGTGTGGATTAGTCAGTGTTGTTGGCGTTAGATACCGCGTGGGAAACCAAATAAAAAGAAAATAGAAACTTCTAAATTTCCTAAAGATTGTATCCTCACTCCCCTCATGGCTTTTGATCTTGTCCTCGAGTTCAAATTATTTTGGAATTGGACATTTAAACAAGGTTCGAAACTTTGACTTTGTCCAATAATTTGAACGTAAATTGTAAGCAATTCAAAGAACTTTAATTCAACATCTGGAACTCGAGCAAAAATTCGTCGGCAAAGGTCCATGTAATTTTATTTTGAATTCTTGACAACTCAAATTTTAATTTTTAGAAAGGAGTTCATGGAAACATTATTATATATTATGCAATTATAATACATTAGAATTACAACAAAATTGTTGGACATAGTTATTTTGTGACGCAACATGTAATTTCCCTACATTAATTAATTGTTATTTTTCATTACATACATTTAACTTTATAAGTTATTTTTACATAAATTATAGAGGTTTTTTTATTATAAAATGCAAGTGTTTTTTTAATCCTAAGAATTTTTTTTCCATGACTTTTTTTATACTATAACCTAGTGTTAAGAAAGGTATATGTGACTCACAATATTGACTTACTAGAGTCTAAAGTTGAAGAATATTATACATAATAAATTAACTAAATTATAAAAATTTTATTAACACAAGTTAAAGATTGATTAGATGTTTATTTATATGTATGCTTTCAACAAATATAAATATAATGTTTAGAATTAACTTCTTATAAATTATTTTAAAAACTTATTCAAAATATAAGTGAACTGTTTCTTATATACGTGTGCATCCAATGTGATTGACAATTGGGCTTTCTATGTATTTATTTATTTTTGATATTGTGGTGTTAAATATTACTTCTAATTATTCCATTTCCATAGGGGAGACACCCAACCTTCCAAAGATATGTCTTGGAAAGTTAGAAGATTCAAAGTCCCAATCACTGTTCCAAGACAATGGTCGGTCTACTATTTATTTTTATATACATTAAAGTATATGTAAATGTATTTCGATCATCGTTAACTTAAATTAAAAATATTAATATTGTTTAACTCTTGAGAATATATAGCTATATAACTCTACAAACAAGTTTTCAGAAAAAAAAAAAAAAACTTTATCCTTTGATATCTAGAGCTGCTTCAATGTATCTGTGAAATATTCGGATATATTGACATTGATGTGGTGACCCCACCATCTATTTCTATATATCGGGATAGACAACCATCTAAATGCCAATAATTTTTTTTATAGAGAATCATAAATATAAGGAAAAAAAAAACCAAAAGTAAAAACAAAAGAAACAATCTTGCGTAGAAGACATAAATAAACTATGCATGAAACAACCATGCACGAATGAAGGAAATAAGCCAAGTCCTAGTAGTGGGGTTCCTCATCTTCCAGCCATGGTTCGCTCTCATTCATGGCAGCCACAAGATTGCAGAAATCTGAACTAATAGACATTGTGTTCTCAATCTCCTCTCCTCTACTCTCAACCGTAGCCTCATTTCACCTTCTTTGATGGTTTCTTGTGATGGTGGTGAACGAATCTCTTGATTTGAATGATAGTGGAAGAGTTTCAGTTTCATCCTGAGCCCTGCAAGCTGTGCGTGTTTAAAGATTTTTGTTTTCTAGTATTGCTAAAACTTCATTGAAACTTCCAAGCTAGCCGACACTTTTTCACTATTTTGGTTGCCTTCCCTGTTCCTTTTTTTTTTCAGAATTTTGACAATTTTGAACAAATTGTTTAAGTGAATTCTTACAATTATTAAGCTGCATATGCAATTTGTGTCAGCCCCTTACTGATCATCAATTTATTTTTTATTTTTTAAACTTTCCCTTTTGATTGGAGAGTATATATATTTGTGCCCATGAGTCGCTGATTATTCAATTCACATAACTTCAGCATTGGGCCTTATCTTTCTTTGCTATCACCATCTTAAAAAAGATCAAGATAGAGAAAAATTTTGGGTTAAGAACCATAGGCAAAATAGAAAAGGTTAATGAAATTAAGTATAACATGTCTCATTCGTGAACTCACTTAAAATGCCATTAATTTTATCAATCCACATTAGTTACAACAGGCCTCATTTATGAACTCATTTAAATTCTAATAATTTTTTCCAATCCATGTCTTCAGGTTCTCCACAGAAACATAAAGATTATAAATTTAGGGTTCTAGGTAGTGTTAGAGATTGAATTTCAGTTTGATTGGCTAGCAAGGAATCAAAAGGACTACTTTCAGATTTGTCAGAGATGAAGTTAAATAACTGCTTTGACTAATCAATCGGTAAACATGGCACTTCCATCGTTTAGTTATCCTTATTTGCAACAAGAATTTCTTTTAATAGTAGTTACCTTTCATCTATGACCAAATCCAATGTCTAAACCCTAAACCCTACTTTTTGTATTTTTTTAGAGCCATTTTTTTAAATTGTTCGTCACTTTATGTGCATTAGATACTTCATAAGTGTTAATGTCTCAAAAGTGTTCAATTCAGGTTGTCATATGCAAAATGACGGCCTTTCTTGCACTAAATATGAGCTTTGCGCTACACTTTTCAGATATACGTGTTTTTTTTTTTTTTTTTTTTTTTTTGTATAATTAGGAGGATTGACTCAATGCAGACTGTTTCCAGTTTTTGTAGTGCCTATTTTTTTATTTGTTTCCAGAGCTATATATGTGTTAAAGTTTAACATTCGACAAACTACAAGACTCTAACAAAATTCAAATGACCTAAGCTCTCTTCTGCTTTTCAAGATCATAGGCAGGGTAATCTAGGCATTCCATTAATTTCTGCTTTGCTAAACATTTCTTTGTTGTGGGATGTAAGGTGATTGTCTTAAACTGGATCAAAAAGGTTCTTGGGTGTTTCCTCATCTTGTGGTCTTATTCATCTGTTTTATGCTATGCAAATCCCGCATTAAATTTCGATATTGAATTGTTCGTAAATTTCATTTCATATTTGCATTTCAAATTGGAAACTTCTGACTATTCAATACTTCTTCATTAATTATGTTTGTGCAGACATAGTATGCTCGTCTAGGTGGCAAGCTATTTGAGGTAGAATTATACTTTTTAAAATCATCTATTCTTAATTGTCTAAAATATTTGACAGCTGCAGAGAACTGTCATTGATACCATTAATTGCGGTGTCTAATATTTCTCCCCACCTTCTCTCTTCTATAAACAGAAAAGTGGTACCTTGCCATAACCTTATATTTCTGAGGTGGGAGTGATCATCCTCGAAAATGTCTTCACTTCAGTTATTGCAGTTGACTGAACGTGGCCGAAGCGTTTTGGCTTCAAGGAGGTATGCATTTTTCTGGATTTTCTTTCAATGGCAACTTATTTAAATTTAGGTGTTTCTTTGGATTCTCACAATTATATCGTTCAACAATGTCTCTTACGGTGTAGTGTGTACTTGATTCGGAGGTTATTCAAGATGTTATTGTACATGTGGCAAGATTTGGTTTAGGAGATGCTAGAATTAGTTGGGTTTGTGCTTGGGCCTTTCTTTCAAATTAATTATATTGAGAATGCATGCTCTTGCATGCGTGCTTGGACGTTCTACTATTTTATCATCTTAAGACTGATTTATTGACTAATTGAGGTTAGTGTATTAATTGTTCTAAGGACTGGACAAAGAATTCATCCATTCTGATTATGTGGTTGGTTAATTTCGTTCAAGAAAAAAGAAAAGATTTCTATTTACTTGTTTATGAAGGAGGTGTCTGAAGTCTGCTATCTGTTGAAATTGTCTGTTCAAGCTTCCGTGAAGCATTTTGGGGCAAAAACAAAGATAAATAAAAGAAAATAAAAAAAGGAAAAGAAATCTGCAATTAATGGTTGTTTGGATAGCAACATTTATTGTTCCTCTGATACTGATACTTTCAAATTATTGATAAGGAAGCTGCGGTGGTTGTATTTGTTAGAGTTTTGAATTTTCTTTTGCAATTGCTGCATATAATAAAAAAATGAAAGGAATTGAAGAATGAATTTCATTAAACGGAAGTTGGGTATTTTTGTATCATGTAGAAAGTTAGAAACTAAGTTTGACACTTGTAATTCCACTTGTATTGTTATTAGGTTTTTGGTTATTATTTATGATTTCATTTTTTCTTATTAAAAGTTTTGAAGTTGATTAACCGTGTTCTAAGTTAATATCACTTTTGTAGGATGAGATTAGTGAGTCAAATTGCTCATGGTTGGACCCTTTGAATTTATATGTTCATTGGGCAATACTTGACTTCTAGTACTAGAACTTTATATGTATATGTATATGTATGTCATTTAGTACTGATTTATCCCCTGGTTATGTTAAACAAGAATTTCATCACACAATTCTTCGTTGATATATCCTCTCATAGTGATGTAGAATCTAGTTAGACAACTATTTACTTGAGTCATTTATATATAATATCATTAAATATCCTTTGGATCTCCTTGAAGAGAACCTGAATATCCTTATACAAGCAGAGCCTTTTACTTATCTTGATAAAATTTACTCATCAACAAGATAGGTTGTTGATCCTAAATATGAACAAGATATAACCTAATATCTAAATTAATATATGATGCTACACCTATACCCATAGACTTTGGGGAACAGTGTAATGTCCTTCCTGCATCAACAATTGTGGGTTTAGAAGATTTTGAATTTAACAAACTAGAGGCGTAGTATGATTCTAAAATGAAGATCGAGAAGCGGACTTAGGAAAGTAATATAATGAGGATGTGGATAAATATCAACAGTGACTACCATTTGAAGGAGATGGAATCTCATCATCTTAGATGCATAAAATCAAATCCTAACGATTCCTTTTTCTTTTACAGAACCTCTCAAGGGAGTGACGGTAAATGCATTATTGTAGGCCTCCTTTCCTTGATATCTTATGCCTCATTAGCAGTTTAGTGGTTTACTCAGTCAGGCAGAGTTGTTTTCTAATTTTTATATGAAGCGATTAGGTTAGAAAGCCTCTTAAAATATTGTTTGACTCTGCTATTTGCTTTTGTTATTTGTACTTTTTCTATTTGAACAGGAGAATCCTTGCGGTCACAACGGGAATACTGGTTGCGAGCGGAACAGCAGCATACATGCAATCACGAAAATGGAGCAGAGGCAGCGGTCATGATTCTGTCGGGCATTGCAATGGAGATGTTACTGATAATAAGAAATCAAATAAAGTGGATGGATCTACCAATGTTTTACAGAAAACAAGTTTAAAGAAAGGAAGATTGAGATCGCTAAAAATTCTAGCTGGAATTCTCATTTCTCAAATGGGTCGAATGGGGGTGTCAAACCTTTTATCTCTTATCTGCATAGTGGTGAGTCTTTCTCCTTTGAATTCCTATCCCACTTTTGGACATGATGATGCATTTGTACGTATTTTGATATGAAATACTGTGTTTGAATAAAGCTTCTTATCTATTTTGGGACAATTGAGGGAAAAAGAGCTCTTATGTTACATAATTAAATGAAAGATGTAAGTGCCATCTCTTTTCGTACTATTTTGGGTTGGTCATCAAAGTTGTTCTTGTTCGTTGAAGGTCATGCTTCTTGTCGCTTGGGAGCCAGAGTCCTTACTATATTAATGCTAGTTATATTGTGGGGTTGCTTTGCTCTTTTTTGCCACTCTTGTCTTCTATATGCGTGCGGAGTGATGATGTATTTTAAAATTGCTTTTTCTTTAGGATACCAAAAGTAATGCTGGCGTGTCAATCATTACAATTTTCATCCCTGATGGGTTGTAAAGAGAAATAATGTTCAGTAAATCTATTTATATTTGGAAATAAAAAGAAAAAGAATTGTTGGATTACTCATGATATATTCACTTGTAGAGATACTTGCATAATGGAAAATGATCTCATTTTTCTTCTTATATCACTGGTTTCAGCATTTAACTCTATACATATAAGTTCTTGTATGAGATTAGATTTCACTTGTATAAAGCTATTGCCATCTGTGTCAAGAATCAACATGAATAGCTGTGCAGGTGTTTCGAACAATGTTGAGTAATAGATTGGCGAAAGTACAAGGACTCCTTTTTCGTGCTGCTTTTCTTCGGCGTGTGCCAACCTTTTCACGTTTGATTGTGGAGAATCTTCTTTTGTGCTTTCTCCAATCAACCTTGTTGTCCACTTCAAAATACATTACAGGGAGAATGAGTTTGCAGTTCAGAAAAGTATTGACTCGACTTGTCCATGCACACTACTTTGAGGTATCGTTCTTGGTGTTTGTTGTTTTAAATTTTAAATATATTCCTGTAATATCATTGCATTATTTTCTTCTGATCTTGATTTGTTTCATGAGCTTTTTTTTTTTTTTTTTTTTTTTTTAATGCATGCACCTTTTGTGTTGTGTGGGAGGTTTTATCATCTTTTGGAGTGCCTATCATCTAGCATGAAATCATTCTCTCAAGAAAAATACTGTATGGAACAAAATGCAACTGAAAAAATATCTAATTGATGACATTTATGAGCGTTTGATTAAGATCCAATTGTCATTTTGATAGCTATATCAATGACTCTGAAATGTGTGCACTGCCACCAAAAACTATCTTATTCATTGGATCTAAATCCAATGGTGAAAAATAAAAATCACCTTCCAATCACCTTGGTATTATCACCCTATATATAAACATAATATTTATATAGCAACAACAACAACAACAACAACAACAACAACAACAACGACAACAACAACAACAACAAAGCCCCAATCCCGAATTAGTTGGAGTCGGCTTCATGAATCAAGCTCTTCCTTTGCACTTGAGTTGGAGCATTTACTGGCGTGCTTTCCTAGTCCTTTAAATACTTCCTAATTAATGCGTCCCAAGTTAGCTTAGGCCTATTCCTATGTCGTAGAATTTCTTTAGTTTCTATTTAATTGAGTCTTTTAACCGGGGCATTTGCATGCTGCCTTTGGAGGTCATCGCAGTTGCCATTCCTAATTTTTGCGTCAATTGGTGCTACTCCTTTTTTTTTTTGGATTTTTGTATTTCTTATTCTATGTTTACTAGTATTACCACACATTCACATAATCATCCTCACTTCCATTGCACTCATTATGTTATTTCTTTGCCGCCCAACATTCGCTTTCATAAAACACAGTTGGCCTGATTGTAGTCCTATAAAATTTTCCTTTTAAGTTTAATAGGGATGTTTTGATCACATATCACACTTGTCGCACTCCCCCACTTCTTTCATCCAGCTTTAATTATGCATCGTCATCCTTAATATTATCATCTTTTTGTGTGATTGACCCTTGATATCTGAAGTGAACACCTTTGGAATTTCTATTTTCTAAAGTGGTTCAATTATCCTATTTAATATGGAAGCAATAAAGAGAAGAAAGTGACTTTCAAGAAATACGCAAAAAATATTCAAAATTTAACTTAACAAAATGGTCTTTGAAGTTTACCCATCATTTGGTCTTTATTTCTCATACCCTTCCTAAAGTTTCTGATGCTAATACAATTGAATTTTGGGAGCGCATTCAACTGAATTTGTAGCCTTGCATGATGATGCTCTTCATTTTCTCTTTGTAATACCATGACAATAGACCTGGTATGCTTTCCATGATGTATTAACTTCTTTCTAACTTGTTACAATGGAACTTAATTTTTTACCCTTGAAATCAGAATGGGGAGTCCCTTGAAGTAGCTTCTGTACTGACTTGGCAGTGATTCTGGATAGTTTTGTTCTTTAATTGCCTAATTCTTGGATCCAATATCTGTTTTGACACTCATAAATGTATAATGCCATCATGGTTAGAGGGAAGGCAATGTTCTGGGTGTATAACTTGGCTCTGTGGTTCAAGGATTGGAGCTTGTGAGACTATTGTCTAGGATGGGCGAGACGTTGATTTTGGGTTCCATTGTTGTTACGACATTGGCCCTTAACCTCCTTGTCTTTTGAATAGTTATTATAACTTATAGATTCTTGTTTCATCTATAAAAAAAAAAAAAACATTTGCTTTTTAGGAAAAGCATTAAAAAAGAAAAGAAAAAGACACGTCCTTCACTTCCAAGTCTCATCATTAACTTGACTACTTCTCAGTTTCATCGGTATAACGTTGTGATGCAAGTTTGCTTTTTATATTCCTTTTTGCCTATTCATATAATAAGTAGTACTACCATAGTAACCTAAAAAGCGTTCCCATGTCGAAACTACTTTCTTAGATCAAAATCTGTATGCATTTAATGACAACACATTAAATGCACAACACCACTCATTATTGGATTAAGATCCAATGGTCAAAAAATTAGTTCCCATCACATGGGTATATATATTTAGGCTCCATTGTATTATTACCCGTATATAATTTGTCAATCATGTGATAGTCATGAACAAATGGTGGGCAGGAATGGAATAAGACATAACTCTTCTCTGTTTACTTATAACATAGTAAATACTTTGTCAATTTAGTTAATATAATATAACTTGATTTTGAAGAATTCTATTTAACCATCTCTTTCTTCTTGAACTATTTCTCAATCTCAACACTCTATTCTTTCAAGAAGCCTATTCATTTATTTATTTTTATCTTTTTGATGAAATCCTATTTAAGGGAGCATTGCTCTTTCTTTCATGTTCCAATCCAATCTATATAAGTTAATATTGGACCTACCAACTATGTGGTAGCTCAATGGTTTGGTACATGGTCACCTATGTATGAGGTTGAGGGTTGTCTTTCTTGCGTGCTAATTTGAGGGTTAATATAAGTTGGTTTAGTATATATAACATATATAAAAAATTTAATATTTGACCTACCTTTGCAATATTCAATTTACTTATTTTCATCAATGCACTCATTGGCTTACATTATCATGGACAAAGGCAACAACCTTGTTTAAGCCTTTTTCTTTTTGTCACGTTACTAACTTACATTCTCTTGTTAGTGGTAGCTAAGGGCATCTCTAATCCGACGGTAAAATCGCACCGGATGGGTGTTTCGCGCCGGGTTTGTGCTCCACGGTGCCAACTTAGCACTAAAAAAGTGCTTTGCTACAGTATCGCGCTATATATGGCGTGACACTGTGGCAATTGCGCTATTTCAGCGCAAAACGTTTGTGGCCCTTTGGGCAATTTCAGTGGATCGTTTACCGCAAAGAAGGATTATATATATTTTTATTAATTAAGATAATTATAGAATAATTGATAAATATAGAGATAAGTATAGGAACAAGATAAGCACGAGTGTTTATTAGTAGTTTTTTTTTTTTTTTTTTTATTAATATCTCACGAGTGTTTGTATCAGGTTTAACATTTTTTTTTATGAGCTTTGTTTATTTATATACTTTTTTTGGTTGATTTATTTATATACTATATATAAATCATTTTTTTTTATCAAAATTTGAAATTAAAGCAATATATATATTAATGCTCGTGAAAAACATCCTAATTACACATGATATCAATATACATTTGAAATAAAATACTTATTTAATTATTTATTATATATATTGTTGGGTAAATTTGTGAAATAAAACGGATGAGTTGTGAAAAAAATATTTTTCAAAATAAAATACGTAAGAATATAAAATGTTAAAAAATGTGAGGATATTCCATTTGGTGTGAAGTATAATGTAGTTGGGTTGGAGACATGAATGGTAATTTGTGTACTTTTAACATCAAATTGGTGTAAAAGTTACTCCATTTTGGTGTAATGCATTAGAGATGCCCTAACATGTGAGGGTGACATGTCTCCACAATCAATTGCTATGATGGATCAAAAAATTGACTTTTCCTTATACAACACCTTTTGAAAATTCAAAAAATCACTTTGGGAATGTTTAATTTGACGTGAATGGCAAGAATCACTTGGTGAGATGGTAACAAGTAAAGACGCCAATCAAAGGGCAGTTTAGGGATTTGCATTGTCAAAAGCGGAACGAAGCTTTGTTGGCAAAATGGCTTTGGAGGTTGTAAGTAGAGAGTGAATCCTTGTGGGCAAGTGAAAGTAAATACGATATGGAAATAAACAGAAAAGGTTCAAGAGTATTACGTAGAGGATCCTGTCATTGTCCATGGAAAGTCATATCTTATCTTTACCCAAATTTCCTACCTTTCATAGTTTTGAAATAGGTGATGGAAATTTCATTGGATTTTTGGAGGACATGTGATGTGAAAACTCTAGCATTTGAAAATGACTTTCCTTCCCTATATTCCCTTTTCTTTGGCCAAAATCTCATTATCTCTTCTTTTGTGACCAATCATGGGATGCATTAATTAAAATGGATTTGAATGGTTTGCAAAGCTCACCATCAATTGCACTTAATCGAGCACAATGGAAAAGTTTGATCCATGTAGCCGACCCCAGTTAATTTGGGACTGAGGCTATGTTGTTGTTGTGACCAATCATCAACTTCGATCCACCTTTACACCCTCTTGGGACTTCAAATTTCCTAGAGCATTAACCCGGAGAGAGGAGGATTACATTGTTGATTTTATTTCCCGCCTAAACAATATTTCCATCACCCCTTTCAAGAAGGAAAAAATCATGTGGAGTGGTAACCCAAACGGTATTTTCTCGTGCAACTATTTCACCTCCATTCTTATTGATGATCCAACTTGGCCAAAGTTCCTTCCAAACTTAAAGTGTTTGGATAGCTTATTGCTCTTAAAAAACTTTGTACTTATGATACTCTGCAAAAGCGGTACCCACAACAACATTGTTGTAGTCTTTGTATGCAGGATGCTAAGAGTGTGAAACACTTGTTTGATGGTTGCCTCGTAACTAGAAAGATTTAGCATAAATGGGAGTTCCTCACAAGTGGGAAAGTTAATGGGCTTCCTGACCCCCTTCTCTATCCAATCACTATGAATGGTAGAAGAGGAGCTATTTTGAAGATAGTTTGCTTCGCAACATATTAGACTATATGGCTAGAAAGAAATAGAAGGGTTTTCAGGGACAAAGCACAGGATTGGTTCTCCATGTGGGAGCAATCGAAGAATCTTGCTTTATTTTGGATGGGGAAGGACTCGTCTTCCTCCAATCTTGTGCGGAATCAGGGAGTGTTATGGATGGATTAAATTAGGACCTAAGGCCATTAGTTGTTTGAGAGTGTATGCTTTGGCATTTTTTTATTTGAGAGGAGCCATTCTCCTCTCTACTTTTGTTATTACTGTAAATCATAACAATATTAATACAATATAGTTTCTTTCTTAAGAAAAAAAAAAATCGACGCGGAGTTGTAAAAATCAATATTTAGAGAAGTTTATAGAATTTTGAAAGAGAGAATATTGTTTTGGGGGAAGAACCTTGTTGTGACTAACCATTAGGTAGCTAGTACACTAACAACTTCTTGCTCTTACAAAAACACCACACGAGCATCTTCGAGTTTGTCTCCGATGTGAGCCCTACCACATGAAATTTTCATCTTCCTCAACGTTCAATTGAGACAGAGACTAGTGAGATGTCACAACTCAGAACCACCCTTAAGCCTATGAGGATTTTCCCAATGATTAATGACCGCACAAGTTGGAACGTGAACACCAATAGACACTATTCTTGCAAATAAATGTTTCATCATCTTACCCATAATGACCATGCTTACCCACATTAAAAATACGTTTGGAAAGCTCTCGTATCCCATAAGATCAAATTTCTTACTTGGTTAATGTCTCTTAAAAAGATAAATACGCATGATCGGCTTCAAAGGCATCTGCCCTACTTTACTCTTTTGCCTAGTTGATGTGTGCTCTGTGATAGAACACTGAATTTGATCTATTGAATTGAGAGACAACAACGATTACAAACTCGAAAGTAACCCCAGAGAAGAGTCTTAAAACTCTCTCAATCCCAACTCCTAAGAGTTCCCAAATTACATTTAGATTCAAGATGCCTTTCATTCTCTTACCACCTCTACTTATACTACAACTTCGGAATTACTTAACTACCCTTGTAACTAATTTGGACTCACACCAATAGCATTGTGGTGGTCCCCTTAGCCTGTATCATTACTCCCCCCTTTAAAAATTCACCTTGTCCTCAAGGTGGTAAAGAGGGAACAATTCAGGCGGGATCATGGATCTATGTGAAGAGATGAGCTTGTGCTATCAGAAGAAAATGACCAAGCAATGATCCATAGCAGTCGCGGAATGCTTAGTGGAACAAACAGGTGCTACAGTGAAATATTGAATGAAGGCGCTGAATCCTTAGCCCAACAAGTGCAACATAGAGCTGAAATGCTCAAAACCTCTACCAAAAACAGAGATGGCAGCGCCCAATAACATTCTGAAATCGCAGTGGATGCCACTGTACAAAAGAGCATAATGCAAGAGGATGACAATGTAGCGAAATAGATGACGACACCATGAGTACCCATTAGTCTTAAATCCAAATTAGTGTTGACAGCATAAGGCTTTAAAAACCCCAAAATGGATTTCCCATGAAGCACATATTGTGCAGTCGCATAAATGATCAGCCAATACCCTTCACAAAAAACTAACGACATTGCCGAAGAATTGTGATGAAACTGTAGACTCCATGAAAATGCCCAAAAATGTGCTAATGAAAGATTTTTTGTCACGTGAGATGAAGAAATAGTGTGCTGAATAATTGCCACCCAAGATTTGCCATAAACCTTCTTCAAATTGATGAAATAGCGAAAGATAGGAACCATGATGAAATGCATTGTATATTTGTATGTAACCAGTTGTGTAGCTGTACTGTGAAGCATAGAACACATGCCCAATGTGGAAGAAGAAACAAAATCCATATGATATTCCTCGATTGATGTATCACTTAAGTGGGCCTTCAACTTAAAAGGAAATAAAACACACACAACTCGAGGACAATCAAGTGGCCAAATACAACACACATAAAGGCCAGAACAGCTTTCCTGCATAAAAAATCCTTGATAAACACATATATGATGTGTCACTCCTCTCACCCTTAGATTTCCTCGATACACCCATCGACCTAACAAATGCTTTCTCCCCAAATCAAGTGCTGCAACTAAGTCACGCACAGCTGAACCAGAAGAAGAAATAACTCGATGATGGAGGAAGACCTCCGAATCGAGAATGAAGCACCCTAACAGAGAGGATAATGGCGGTGGCCATGGAGGTGGTGCGATTGTACAGCATGCCTCTTCAGGCCAAAGGAGATCTCGCAATTCGAAGACCTTCCTTCCAACTCGAGGTTGCATATCTGTTGAACTTTGATATGATGAAACCAGATTTGGCCATGTTGAAATCTTATGAACAATCCTTCCAACAAGATGAAGTCGGATCTGGAGAATATCCTTGATCTTTACGAAGGTATGAGGTAGATTTGGTGGATATTGTGGCGATGGGGGTGGAGGAGTATTGAAATCGAGGTGCATTGGAGTTGGAGTTGTAATTGAAGGAGTGATCTCAAGAATAGGTAAATCTGATTTATCTAGATTCACAGTGCTTGAGCCAAACCCTCCATTGTGAGATGAAACATGTGAGATTGATTTAACATAATACAAAAGAGATTGGGAACCTGGTAGTTGAACTTGTGGAGGACGAGTTGTTTCCATTTGTTTCGCTGACGATGGATGAAAATTTGGCGCAACAAACTCCTTCAACGATGAAATTGTGTTCATCATTGTGGTTGGAATGTGCTGCAGAGAAGAGTGTTGCAACAACTCATCAATCATCTGAGCCAAACCTCGGGACATTAACTTCATTTCAGATCTGAGCTCTTTCATTGAATCCTCAATGGCTGAAATCCTCTGCACCTCCTTTTCAATTCGACCCATTCGAGTTTCCATATCATCCAATCGAGCTTCCATCTTCGAAGATTGCTCTGATACCATTGATAGAACACTGAATTTGATCTATTGAATTGAGAGACAATAACGATTACAAACTCGAAAGTAACCCCAGAGAAGAGTCTTAAAACTCTCTCAATCCCAACTCTTAAGAGTTCCCAAATTACATTTAGATTCAAGATGCCTTTCACTCTCTTACCATCTCTACTTATACTACAACTTCAGAATTACTTAACTACCCTTGTAACTAATTTGGACTCACACCAATAGCATTGTGGTGGCCCCCTTAGCCTCTATCACTCTGTCAGGGGAAACGGAATCATTGAAACGCAATTTTTTTTTTTTTTTTTTTTCTTAATGTAGCCTCGCAAAGAGAATTTGGTGGATAATGCTTAGGCCAAGGTTCAAATTTTTGACTTCTCATTGCAATTAACCCACTTGAGATTTTGAAATAATTTGAGAAAGTTTAATTTTATATGAGGAAATTGTGCAAAAATAAAATTCGCTGGTATTTGGAAGTCCAAGGAATTTTATTTTAATGCTAAAAAGTGTTGAAACCGTGCATAATTATACTACTGTAGTGCTAGTGCATAAGAATCACAATACAATTGAATAAAATAGTTATTCTGCAATGCAACATGCAATTTGCAATAAACATGCAATTCACGGATTCCTTGTCTTTTTGAGGTGTTACCGTGTTGGTACCTTGGCTTAGGCATTTTTCTTTGCATATGCATTTCAGTTTCAGCCGACACCAGCTAATTTAGGATTAATGCTTTGTTGTTGTATACTTGTATATGCATTTCGTTTTCCCTCTTTAAAATTAAGCGAATTTTGTTGACATTTAGAACCCTGGCTTAGGCGTTTCGGAAAAAGATTATGGTGCATTAGCAATTGGGACCACCTCTTTTCATACAACAATTACAATGGGACTTCTAAAATCTTCAAAGTAGCATGGAATGCATCTTCATTAGCAGTAATTTTGTATATTTGGCTTGAAATAAATAGAAGGATATTTAATGAAAAAAGCAATGAAAGTGACATCGTATGGGAGACCATCAAACAAAATGTTGCAATGTGGATGATTGCTTTTTTCTATTAAAAAAAAAGTGGATTATTGCTTACAAGAAATCGGGATTTTTAATCAATGAATGGGAAAAAACTAGAGATTTATAGTGGAAAGAGGAGGGGCAAGGGCTTGAGGGCATGGGCTAGTTGTAGTGAAAGAAAAAAAATGATGTAATTCAACTAATTCAATTAAATTATTAAAGAATTAAGAAACAAAACACAAGTATGAGCTAGATGTGGTGACTAGGGGAGGGGGGGAATATTCAGAAAGGAGGAGAGAGAGAGAGATTAGACCCCTTAGCCACATGATTCAGCATGGTAATTAATTTATTACAATCCGTGTGGTGTATGATATGCTTTTGTGTTGAGCCAAGTTATTGATGGATTCACCTAGTTGATATGAACAAGATATTGACAGATGTTGAAACAAGTTATGACTCCTTAAAATTTTCTTGAACCTTATAAGAATAAGACAGTTAAGAATTTTGTTTCTATAGATTAGCCAAATAAGGAAGAAGGAAATAAATGAGTAAAACTGGTACTAGAAATTGGAAATCGGGACACATACTAATAGTCTATTGCACACTTGCTAACTTCCTGTGTTCACAAAATCGGAGACTGGACAACTCTGACCTCTAGACATATATCTACATGTGATACCTCTATCCAAGTCCAGGTAGCATATGGAATGCAGTCACAGCCAGCTGCTATGATACCGAGCAACCATGAATGTGTTAGCCTTAAACATATATACTTTGTATTTCTAATGATATCTTACATATCTAACTTGGATAACTCTTATTCTAGCTTCATATTCTTGTTCGGTTCTATTTTCAATTCTTTGCATGTGATAATACAATGCTTTTATTTCACATTTGATGTGTTACTTATCTGTTTATGTTATTTTTAGAATATGGCATACTACAAAATTTCACATGTTGATGGTCGGATCACGAATCCTGAACAACGAATTGCAAGCGACATTCCGAGGTTTTGTTCGGAACTGAGTGAGCTTGTGCAGGATGACCTTACTGCAGTCACTGATGGTTTTCTCTATACTTGGCGTCTGTGCTCTTATGCAAGCCCCAAATATCTCTTTTGGATATTGGTACTATTTTTACAATGCCGCACTATTAAGATTACATATAAGCACCTTAAGTAGTTGATTTTGGAATAGTTAGAATTAGTTATTTCTTCTCTGTTCTCATTTCCGTATGACCGATCAGAGTGGTTATTTAGAGTTATTGTTATTTTCTCAGGGTTATGTGACAGGGGCCGGTTTAATGATTGGAAATATTTCTCCTTCATTTGGAAAGTTGATGTCAAAAGAGCAACAGTTGGAAGGGGAGTATCGAGGTCTTCATTCACGGTTGAGGACCCACGCTGAAAGTATAGCATTTTATGGGGGAGAGAAAAGAGAGGAATCCCATATTCAGCAGAAATTCAGAACTCTTGTGAGACACATGAAGCTTGTACTTCATGACCATTGGTGGTTTGGAATGATTCAAGATTTTCTTGTTAAATATCTTGGTGCTACGGTAGCAGTGGTTCTGATAATTGAGCCCTTCTTTTCTGGTCATTTGAGGCCCGACTCTTCAACTTTAGGGCGAGCAGAGATGTTGAGCAATTTAAGATATCATACAAGTGTTATCATTTCTCTGTTTCAGGCACTTGGAACACTTTCTATAAGTTCAAGAAGGCTGAATCGACTCAGGTTTTATTTATTTATTTATTTATAAAATCAGTTATTATTTTTTTCAGTATTTCATAGAGGAAGTCAATTCAGGTGCTATAGTGCTCACTCTATTTTTCTAGCGAAAAAAAAGATTTAATTTGGATTATTCAAGATAATAGTTTATACTTGAGATTCTCAGAATATTTTGATTTGTCGAAGTGAGATTCAATCATGTTGCAGGTTTATCTTGAGCAATATAAGTTTGCGATTGGGGAGAGATGCAGTGATAACATTTTTTCTTCCATAACGCGTTATTTTGTGGATTAGATCAGAGAAGAATCCCTAAAATGATGCAAATAGAAGAAACTTTCTAAAATATCTGTAATGGCTTGATGTATTTTTGGTAAATATTTTAGAATGCAGCAGGTTGATGTGATGTCATAATTAATTTTTACTTTTTGCTGTCTATGCATGCAATACGAGAGGTAGAAGGATCTGCGGTTCCTCTAGATTGAGAAAACCAATCTTGTTTCTGAGTTATTATGGAATATTTTTTTATTTGATTTTATGGGGAATATTAGTCTAATGGTTGCAAGTTAGCATCTAGCAACCAAGGCGCCAATTAAATTTATAAAAAGAAAAGGGTAAAATTGTTTTAAGGACCTAGTTTAAAGTGGCCCAATTTCTTTCAGATCTTTCGAATTGCATCTTGATTGGGAATGTAAAGTGTACTTAATCTTAGGTATTTTAAGAACTTAGTCGAAATAAAGTTAAAATTCTCTACTTGTTATATGGAGCCTTGCATGATTCTTTGAGAGCTTTTCTATCAGAATTCAGAAGCACAAATTTATGCCCCTGGAGTTTATCATATATTTCAAATATCTGTCTTCTGCTTGTTTGAGTTTCTTATATCCTCAAATAAATGGATTGATTGACTTGATCAGCAGTACTTATATACATTGCATTATTAGTGGTCATGCTAGTAAGTGGACTTATTAAAGGAATATAAAAGCATATCATCAACCACTTTTAATCAAGTGGAGTGAGAGTTTGATCCATGCTGCCAACTCCGACTAATTTGGTATTGAGGCTTTGATGTTGTTGCTGGATGTATATAGTAAACAGTTGTTTGATTTACTTGGACAACACTGTTGTAGTTCGAGAGAGAAAATGGGGCAATCTAAGAGAATTTAGAAAGACACGTGGATACTGAAAAAAAGAAAAAAAGAAAAGAAAAAGAAAGACACGTACCTGCGTGCATATTTTATTTACCCTCAAAACAAAAAACCTTGCATGCAAATGTCAAGAGTAATTACTTTTCAATGCAATATGAGATTTTAAACAACCACAGAAGAGTTGTTGAAATGAAAAAGAATGTGTTGAAAGCTCTAATGTGGGCTAAGTGAATGTAGTTTATATTTATTCCTCCTTTCTTTTATGTGCATCATGTTTTCTTTTCTGGGTTTGGTATGGGTTCTATATTCAATCTCTGTATTTTGAACATATATTCAATGGATAAATTTAAGGTCTTGACTTTTGAGTTTTGTTTTAGTTTCCTCTAAAATGTACTGTTTAAGGCTAACTTTACATGCTACGGTGCAAATTCGTATTGCCACTTGTTACTTGCTTAGTCACATTGCCTTCTAAAGCTGAGATGTGTTAGTGTCTATGATCTGAGAAATGGAAGATAATTACAAAAAGTTTTTTGCTAGTATTTTTTTATTCAATGATCCAAACTCTCTGTTATCCTTTGAGAACAGAATTACAAATATCCCCTCTATACTTTAGACACTTAAACTTTCCATTTGTCATTTTGCAGTGGTTATGCTGATCGCATTGATGAGTTAACGGCTATTTCAAAAGAGCTATCCACTGTCCCTGATAGATCTGCTGGTTCAAGAAACAGAAATAAGAATTATATTAGTGATGCCGACTACATTGAGTTTGCTGGAGTTAAGGTAATTGGATTCTTTTGGTAATTTTTATGTCAATGTTGTGAATTGTAATTTTAATTCTTACGTGCCTTCATCTCAAAATGGTGATCCAGGTAGTCACACCAACTGGTAATGTTTTGGTGGAGAATTTGACACTTAAAGTCAAATCTAGAACAAATCTTCTGATTACAGGTAGTCACTCTATCTGATACTTTAAGCTATCTGATTAATATCATCATCACTTTATAATCTATATAATATCCGTTATTTTATCTTTCATTTTTGCAATTTTTTTTGAATTTGATCTCGAAGTTAGTTTGATTTCTTGTACGTTTTCTTAGTATGTTTTTTATTATATTTTATTTTGTTTTATTTAAGGTCCAAATGGCAGTGGAAAAAGCTCCCTGTTCCGAGTTCTGGGAGGTCTTTGGCCGCTAGTATCAGGATACATTGTCAAACCTGGGTATGGCTCTGATCTCAATAAGGAGATCTTCTATGTGCCTCAAAGGCCATACACTGCTGTAGGAACACTCCGGGATCAGTTAATCTATCCTCTAACATCAAATGAAGGCCCAGAACTGCTTAGCTACGATGGCATGGTTGAGCTGTTGAAAAATGTAAGGTTTATTTGTTATATTTAGCAGTATATTCTTGTTTAGGTTAATACTTTCGGATTGCTTTAATGCATTTCAGATTGAGAATTATTATCTGTAATGTATATGCTAGGTTGACCTTGAGTATCTTTTGGATCGTTATCCCACTGAAATGGAAGTTAACTGGGGTGATGAGCTCTCTCTAGGAGAGCAGCAAAGATTGGGCATGGCTAGACTTTTCTACCATAAACCCAAGTTTGCTATTCTTGATGAGTGCACTAGTGCCGTCACTACTGATATGGAAGAACGCTTTTGTTCTAAGGTTCGTGGAATGGGGACGTCATGTATTACAATATCACACCGCCCTGCACTTGTTGCTTTCCATGATATGGTGTTGTCCTTAGATGGGGAAGGGGGCTGGACGGTTAGCTGCAAGAGGTTATATATGCATTTTGGTGTGTTTTATTGTTTACCCATACAGCATTGTGAATTTAGATGTTGAACTTCATTTATTTTCCGGATGATGTAGTGAGGATTCTTCAGCAGCAACTGAGGTTTCTTCAAATTCGACAAGAACTATTGAAAGAGTCCGCCAAAGTGACGCAATGACTGTGCAACGAGCGTTTTCACGTTCCAAGAAGGTCTCATTTTTTTTTTTTTACCTTTTAATGGAAAGCTTGAATCTTAATCTCATTCTTATCAAAAATTTTCTTCTTGCATTGGAGTTTTTAATGGTACCTGATTTACTTGACTTGTCAACATCTACACCAGGACCCTTCATTTGAAGATCTGAAGGCCCAATCATATGATTCAGAGTTGATTTCTAAGTCTCCTAAAGTGGATCATAGTGTTCCATTGCCTATTATTCCCCAACTTAGCAGGAGTAGGAGGGGGTTGCCACTTAGAGTAGCTGCAATGATTAAAATCCTGGTAAGTATTTGGTCTTTTAATGGTTTATAAGTTTGTAGTGGGAACTCTAACTTGCCTTGGCATTTGAAGAACACACACACTCTCAAGCTTAAGCCTACATATGAACAAATAGTCTCTCCCACACTCTTGTGAACTTTTTTTTATATAAGAAACATACTTTTATAAATGTAAAGAAATTTTACAAGTACAAAAGATAAAGATGATGAGAAAAAGTACATGAATAGAAGAGAGGCTCCTACAAAACAACTAAGAAAACAAATCTAAACTCAAATACAAGACAACCAATCATCTTCATTCCTCCACTATGCTTCTCCAATTTCTCCTCCATTCATCCGAAGAAAAACCAAACGACTTATCCATCACCGTTAGCCATAATGCTGCACTATCCCGAGCGAGTTCCCAAATCTCGAACTCCGATTTTACTTTATTCTAAAAAATATGCCTATTTCTCTCCCTCCATATATGCCAACATGTTGCAATCACTGCTGTCTTCCATGCCATCTTAAAAATTTTGGATCTGCCCCCTCACATCTCTCCTTCTAAGTCTCCCAAGAGATCTGCCCCACACCTTATGAACTTGGACCGGGCTTACATATAGAAACATTACAACAAGTGTTATGGTGATGACGAGAGTGGGCATATTTTACTCATTTTGTCGTTAATCTAAATCTTGTTCTTGTCTTTGGAAACATGAGCAGTTAACGAAGAAAATAAAGTTTTTTATTTTATATATATAATGCGCGATTTTACTTTGAGTCAGAAAGTTGCAAAGATACATGAAGGGATTAGTTTACTTGCTTGACTGTAATTCTTGCACAAATTAACCATTATTTTCAAGTGTCATGTTGAAGCCTGCAGTATTGGCAAATCGCAATTTACCTTTGCCGCGGAAATTTCAGGATTTATGAACTTCAATAATATTTTTCACTGTCTTAAAAAAAATTATGTGATTTCTTTAGTTGAAAAGCACTATTTTGTTTCTTCCAACAATATATATTATTGATAAGTAATTGATAATGTGGAAGAAAGTTGGATGTCTTTTCACGTACCTCTTTGTGATGCTTACCTGCCTTGAGAACCGTCTAGGAAATTTAAGATAAAATGTTTGAGTGATGGCCTAGTTGATATCCTTTTAATGCCTTTCAAGTACTGGATGTATGACAATTGCTTGACTTCCAAAGATGTTGAACACTACTCATCTGTTAAGATATGATGAGAAGGGTTTATGTGGAACATCAGTCCCTTTGGTTTAGTTGCTTGGGAAGTTGAAAAATGAGTTACATATGGTTCCTTTTTAGACGGATCAAAGAAAAATGTGAATTCTAAAAGAATGGTTTTTCGTCCATTCCAAGTTACTATTTATGGTGTTGAGATTTTAAGATTTCTTATTAACTTCTGTATCAATTATGCATGACTTGGTATAAGGCTTTATTGTCACCGCTTTTGTTTTTAGGTACCCTCATTGTTTGACAGACAGGGGGCACAACTGTTTGCAGTAGCTTTACTTGTTGCATCAAGAACATGGATATCAGACCGAATCGCTTCTCTGAATGGTATTCTTTCAATTTGTAAATTAGCTAATGTGTTAACTCAGTATCTCCTGATCAGTATCTATATTCCTTCAGGAACCACTGTGAAATATGTCTTGGAACAGGACAAAGCATCCTTCCTTCGCCTAGTCGGCATAAGTGTTCTTCAGAGTGCTGCAAATTCCATTGTTGCCCCATCTTTGAGGTGATTCTTACTTTAGAATAGATAGAAGCTGAAATTAGTTAGTGATATACTTCACTAACAAAGTTTAAATATCGATATTATCTAGAATTATTCAATATGACAAAATTCAATGTATATTGTACTTTATGTTGCCAGGTTTTTTTTTCCCCTTTGTCTTAGTGGTATTTTTGAGAGATTGCATTTGAACATTCTTCTATCTTTTTCTTAGTGGTGTTTGATTTTGAAGCTGTTCATGAAGCATGACATGATTCTTGTTTTCCAAATCATGTAAATATAGTCTTAAAATTCATGGAATGATGAAATAGTGGTAGTTTTAACATTATATATGCAGGAAATGTTTAGCAATCTCTTTGATACATTAAAAATAAACGATGGAGAGAACTAATCTCTCACCCTCCTCTCTTTTTAATTGTAATGTCCATTGGAAAAGAGAACTTTAAGTTTGATTGCTTATGTTTTATACTTTTATTATTTTCCCTCATTGATATTATGTCGCTCTATTTCTGGAAATTTATATATCTACAACTTCATGCAATTATTTTTGGTGACTTGGACATTCTACATGTAACTTAAATCTCCTCACTGATGCTGCATGCCAAACAAGGCGTGTATTTATTATTTATAAATAATCGACGTATAACTACTGGTGCTGCGTTTGATAGAAATCTTTTCAAAGTGGCTAATTATTTTCAATGAATTGATCTTGATTGTGATTTACCTGTGTCATTACTGTTGGGCATCTTAATCATGCTCGCACTTATGTGGCTTTACTCTGAGCAATTATTCAGAACCGATGTTGAGCTTAATCTTTCTTTACTTTTGCAGACATATGACAGCTAAGCTAGCCCTTGGGTGGCGAATTCGTTTGACCCAACATTTACTGAGAAATTACTTGAGAGAGAATGCATTTTACAAGGTAATGTAGTTGTGTAATTGTGACTATCTTATGACAATATTGCAACATTTTTAATATCAAAGCTATACTAATTTGTAGGTATTCTTGTTCATAAATTAACCATCAGTTTTCTATATCTTGTGCTAAATCAAGTCATAATTGATCTTTAAGAACTTCTGAAATTTTCAGTGCATGATCCATCTTTTATTCCATTTTATTTGCTGGCAAAGAATTCACATTAGTTAAAGTGATATTATTGGGCATGTCAAATTATATTGTGAAACTTCATTTTACAAAAGGATCTTGGAGAGCAATGTTGGCAAATTTCAGCAAAGATGAATTGGACCATAAGCAAATGGGAAGACATTTTGTGAAATAGAGGTCTAAATGGATCCATCAAAATCTTTAAAATAGCATGGAAAGCTTATATTTGCAGTACTTTTGGTATGTGTGGCATGAAAGTAATAAAAGAATTATGTGGGATTTCACCTGTGGAGGAATTGTGGGATTACTTGAGCACCATGTAGCAACCTGGCTTGTGGCTTCAAAATTTTTGGCTTTTCCATTAATGATTGGACTAGGAATTGACAGTCAATAGTTGGATGAGGGAATCTCAAGTAATTTGGGAAATTGGCCATGGTTTTCCATGTATTTCTTTTTGTTTCTTCTTTTGTCATGGTTTTGTAACTGTCCTTCTAGATACTAATATTTTGATTCAGCAGTACTGTTTCTGTTTTTTATTTCATCCTGATTTTGTTTCGGCAATTAATCATTTTGTGCACATTTCTTTCTAGGTGTTTCACATGTCCGGTGAAAGTATTGATGCGGATCAGAGAATAACCCATGATGTGGAGAAGTTGACGTCAGACTTGTCAGGACTCGTGACAGGAATGGTAAAGCCTTCAGTTGATATTCTCTGGTGAGACTCTGTGCATATTACTTTTTCTGGTTTGTAGTGTCAGCCCCCACCCTTCTCCCATTTACTTCTCATTTCAATTTTGAACTATACTTTGCTGCAGGTTCACTTGGAGAATGAAGCTTTTAACTGGCAAACGAGGAGTAGCTATACTGTACACATACATGTTGCTCGGTCTGGGTTTTCTCAGGAAATTTACACCAGATTTTGGTGAATTAGCAAGTCGAGAACAACAACTAGAGGGAACTTTTAGGTTATCCTTTTTGTCCCTTTTTGTTATCTTATTGTAACACTCTTAATTATGTGATGTTTAGTTAGATGGGAAAATGTCATTCAATTTCTGCAAGTCATTCTGAAGCTTAACACAATCATTATCCAGGTTCATGCACGCAAGACTTCGAACTCATGCTGAATCGGTGGCTTTCTTTGGGGGTGGTGCTAGAGAAAAAGCAGTAAGCTCCTTGAGTTTCCTAGTCATTGTTTTCATTCCTACACTGGTCTATTAATCTAAGCAGAACTTGCAAATTATTGCGAAGTGGCCCATTTTGCAAATTTTATATGGAAGTGTCTTTACCTTCCAAGGAAAAGATCAAGGTAAAAATGCCGTGGTGATGGCCTTCATGAAGCTATTGCATGAACTTTCATGTTGCTAGATTACTTGCTAACAATAACTAGGAGTTTGTATTGCTCAGGAGAATTGTTGCTTATCAACTTGGCTCTGAAGATAACCCCCTAGAGTGTGGGTTAACTTTTTTACTTTCCAATATTCTTTTATTTAATTTTTTGCGTGTTATGAGATTATCCGTGTCCTTGTGAAATAGGTTATTTGAGAATTTTTTGGATGAAGTGCTTTAGACTTTAGGTAGTTATAAGGGCTATCTAATGACTATTTTGGGACGCTAAACTTTTCTCTTAAGAAATCGCGCATATTTGCATGCTATTTTAAAATAATCTGGGTTAGGAAGCTCGTGTCAAAGGAGACGCTAATACAACTTTTTTACCTGCTTGTTGAGCATATTCCAGTATCTTTATCACGAGTTCTTACTCCTATCTTCTTTTTCTAATTTCAATTGTCTTTTTTTCTTGACTAAATTTCATAAGCAAGAGGCAATTTATGAAAGTTAATGTCACCTTTATTTTTTGTCAAATAAAGTTAATGTCACTTTTCTTGACATTTAGAAACCTTTTTATTTGTGTGCTGCTGGTTCATTAATTTATAGTTTGTCTACCTATTCCAACCATTCTCCATTGCTTTTAATGTTTTGACAGATGGTAGATTCAAGATTCAGTGAACTGCTTGATCATTCCGGGATACTGCTAAAGAAGAAATGGCTATTTGGTATTTTGGATGATTTCATTACAAAACAACTCCCGCACAATGTGACTTGGGGGCTAAGTTTGCTGTATGCAATAGATCATAGTGGAGATAGAGTTTTAACTTCTACGCAAGGTAGAATTGTTTATGCTGAGTTTTAGGTCTCAAAGTATGGTTACTATTACAATGTCTAATTTTCTCAAATGACTTCAGGTGACCTGGCACATGCTTTGCGTTTTCTGGCTTCTGTTGTATCACAGAGTTTCTTAGCTTTTGGTGACATACTTGAGTTGCATAGAAAATATGTTGAACTTAGTGGTGGTATCAACCGAGTTTTTGAACTTGAAGAGCTTCTAGAGGCTACACAAGATGGTATGTCGCTCAGTCTTATGTTTTTGGATCTCATTTTGTCTTCTTTATGCTTATCAGTTAATACCTGATTTACTTCTTGCTTCCTCTGTTATGTTAGGGTGAGTTGGGGTATCTATATTATATGTCTCGATATTGATGTGGACGTATGGAATTGTATATTCAATGGGCTTGGTGACAGACATTGAAATACAAATTTTTGAGATCTACACCTGCATTCATAATTGGAATATCACTTGTTATTCCTCTTAGTGCATCTATAAACAAGAGGGCCGCTAAGGGCACCCCACCGTTTCATGAAGGCACCCAGTTAATGTGGGCACTAACCAATTTACCTAGGGCACCCAAAAATTAGACTCGAAATACCCAAAATACCCCTCGAACAAACCTCTCACACCCCACCACCCCCACCACCCCCACCACCACCACCACCATCGAACTCCTTGTGAAAGAACCCATTTGTTTTCAACCGACCATTGCGAGGATACCTCGAAATCGTCGTTTCCGTCCGTCTCCGTGTGTTTCTCCTTCGTTGTAAGAGGTTTTTGCAGTTTGTAGGCTCGGGGTGTTTGCCGATTTCGTCTTCAAATTAGGGCTCGGTTGAAGATCGTCGAACACACAAATTTTGCGTAAAATCGATCGTTTGAAGTTACATTTGGTAGAGTAGTTGTAATGTGCGTGTGGCGGTTTGTCGAATGGTTAAAAAATTGGGAAATCGCGGTTCTCGGCCACACAGGCCAAAGAGTGTGTTAATCTGTCTCGCCACGAAGGCCGGAAGAGTTCACAGTGTCTCGGTTACGCATGGCCGAGAATACTTTAGTTATCTCGGCCGAGACATGACGAGAGCTACAATTAGTGATAGGTAATGTGGTGTCGGTGGTGTACAACCGAGAATTTGCTCCTACTCTCGGTTGTACACTGTCGAGAGGGTTAGAGTAGGCTCTCGGTCTTGCGAGGCCGAAACAATCGCGCACATCGAGAATTACTCAGTACTCTCGGTCGTACCATACCGTGACCTATTTACACCTCTCGGTCCTCTATGACCGAGACATTGCTATACATTTCGGTCCTGCGAGGCTGAAACAATCGCTCACATCGACATAAACTTCGGATAACCGCATAAAAAACACAATAAATTTGCAAAATTTCCGTGAGTTCGACCTCCTCTTGCACAGTAGCAGTACAATCCAACATTATATAGTGGAAACAAGTTCGGATTTGAAGAAATTACCAAACCCTACGTTGACAAACAAATCATCATTTTCACAGTTTTACACAACTAAACAGTTCAAAAAAACCATCAAATTGTTGTCAAACATTGTTACATCGCTATCGGATGATGTCAATCCGCAAGAATCGATCAACGCTCGCCAAACGCAATGTGGATTTGTGGTTCAACCTTGTGGTGGGGTGCCTTTTTTTTGTCAAAATGATTTGTAGGGTTTGAATCACTATATATACAAGGGCAAAATGGTCTTTTCCAGTTTTGCTGGAATTTTTACAAAAACTTTGGGTGCCTTCATGAAACGGTGGGGTGCCCTTAGCGGCCCTCATAAACAATAAATTTTTTGTTTTGTTCAAACAACAATAGATTAACAAAGGTGATGATATGTATATATTTCAAGAATAACTTGCTCATGGTTTTGAATTGTGTTGGTGATGCAGGCAGTCATCTGGCTCCCAACTCTGCATGCAATAGCAATGATGCTTCTGCTGAAGATGTGATTTCCTTGTCTGATGTTGACATTATCACCCCATCACAGAAGTTATTGGCTCAGAAGCTGACATGTGATATTTTTCCGGGGAGAAGCTTGCTTATTACTGGTTAGTGGATCTGTGCTCTTTTCCCAAGTAGCATGATTTATTAACCAGCTGTGATCTAATGCTTCTTTATGGTCAATGAAGGTCCCAATGGGTGTGGTAAGAGTTCCATTTTCAGAGTTCTACGAGGTCTATGGCCTGTTGTCAGTGGAAGACTTACTCAGCCCTGCCGAAATATCAGTACCGCAACAGGATCATGTGGCTTGTTTTATGTACCTCAAAGGCCATATACTTGCTTGGGAACTCTCAGAGACCAAATAATTTACCCTCTTTCGCGGGAGGAAGCACAAATTAGAGTTAAAAAAGCAATGCTAAGACAAGGTATGTCTATGCTATCATCTTCATTCTTCTAGATAATAATTAATTAATATCTGACTGAAATCCAATGTTTAACTGGCATGTTGGCTTTTCAATTTAATGATCAACATCCTGCTTTGCACAACGACAATAAAAATTATAACACAAAAGTGAAAAGAAACCAAAATTTCGACCGCTTCTTGCTATTGCTTGTTCGAGTGCGGTGGAAATGGGGGAGAATTTTAGTCATTATTTTATTTTCTTTTTTTCATCTCTTGGAGCAGTTCCTTGACTGAAAGTATCAACGAGTACCCTTTGGTTGAAAACTCTAAAAGCTTTTTCTTTCTTGCTCTTCCATGGATTCCCTTTGGGTCACTTTGTTGCAACTCAATTATACACCTAAATTAACATGAAACTTCGCTAGAGATCCAACCCCTCAGTTAGTGGTTGGGCTTAGCTCCTACCATAGAAATGTATGGCCTGATGGCGAACTTGAAACATTTCTTTCAAAGTCTCAGGTATGCCGATAAGAGTTCGTCTCGAAGAACAAACTGGACCGTACTACCTTTACTGAATTGAGAGCAAAAAGGAGTACGACAAATGTGATTGGCCTGGTGGTAGGGAGGAGTATCTCAACCTTGAAGTTGGGTTGGAGAATTTAGGACATGATGAGATCATATGAGGCTCATCTATGCTTGGACATAGTGGAGTCTAATGGGATTCTCATACGCTAGGATATGGTAGTCATTTGGAATTTGTATGATCTAGTCAGAACTTGGGAATGTTTGTTTTTAGGAGAATAAATTGGTAAGAAAGCAGTTTTGCTTTGGCCGAAAATGAAGTGGTTTTTTATTGGAAAGGTTTAGACGTGTTAATATTCAATGGTAGAAAAACGTTATTACTCAAAATAATCAAAATACATTCTATAACTTCTGTTGTACTATATCTTCATCAACGAGTTGCCGTGTTTCTGATGCAATATCTTTAATCGCCCATATCCCCGCTCACCCCTTGAAGTCATAGATGAAGCCAACTTAATTGCAACTCTGTTCTTCTCAGCTTCTCCCAATGATCAAATTGGAGTGGAGTTCTTTTGACCGATCGAAACAATGGTAAATACTGCCATGGACACAGTTAGGGGTGGGCAAACCGCGGTTTGGTGGTGAAAATCACCAAACCGCGACCAAACCGAGGGTCTACGGTTTGGTGATTTTCCAAACCAACACCAAAACGCGAACCACCAAAACCGCAACCAAATCGAACCGTGGTTTGCGCGGTTTGATCGGTTTGGGTTCGCGGTTTTGGTGCGGTGCGGCGGTAGTGAGACGAGCGGAGCCAGCAACGCGAAGGGGGCTCACGGCGGAGCTCCAGCAGCGACAAACGAACAGCGCGACACCTGCGAAGGCCGCGGACGCACGGCAGCGGCGGTGGCGACGTCTCAGCAATGGCGGCGCTGCAGAAGTGGCGGAACGGCGACGCGGAGGCTGCGTGGGGTGGTGCGGCTGTGGACTGGTCGGCGCAGGAACAACACCAGCGACTCCGGCGGCGGTGGCTGAGAGGAGAGAGGAGCCGGCGGGGAGAGAGGAGACGGCGGTGAGAGGAGAGAGAAGCCGGGAGTGACGGGAGTGAGAGTGAGAGGAGAGGAGAGGAGAGGAGAGAGGTGAGGGGGAGGAGAGGAGAGAGAGAGAGAGAGAGAGGTGAGAGAGGTGAGGGGTGAGAGAGAGAGGAGAGGGAGTGAGGTGCGGGAGGTGAGGGAGAGGAGAGAGGTGAGGAAGTGAATGAGGGTTTTTTTTTTGGTTAGCTTTTTAGGGTTTTTGGTTTGTATTTACCAAAATGCCATCAGTTTGGTTAAACCGCGGTTTTTTCAAAATGAAAACTGCGACCAAACCGCGATTCTGCGGTTTTTACATTTTCCAAACCGCGATCAAACCGCGAGTTTTAAAAACCAGACCAAACCGCACGGTTTGGTCGGTTTGGTCGGTTTGGGCGGTTTGGGCGGTTTTTCAAAAACCGCTGCCCACCCCTAGACACAGTGGATTCTCTTTGATGCAATACACTATAAAGTTAGCATTTAGCTCTTTTGTAATTATTGTACTACCTGCCTGAAACATGAGCGCTTCCCAGTATTGAGTCTTTAAAACCTCTGCTTCAACAAATGACAGACCATAATCACGTTTGCATCCTATATATTTGCCAAGATAGTTTCACCTTTGCTATCGCCAACAATGCCCCCATAAGCCACACCCACAATGCCATCTTTGAAGGAATCATCTGAATTTAGTTTTAGAAACTTCATTGCAGGCTAGACTCACCAGCATGATCTCCCTTCTCTAGATGCAAATCTTAGATTCCATTTTTCCACCAAATATCTATGAACACTTGTGGATATCTGCTTCAGTTTTCTGTTTGAATACTTAGTGTGTATGACTTTATTCACCTTGCAGTCCATCAATGAAGATATTGATTGACCAAAGACTTTATTCACATTGTTTGGGGGTCTATATATGGAAGATTTCACATTGTTTGGGGGTTTATATATGGAAGATTTCTAAAATTATTTTCACCTCCCTAAACTTTTAAAAAAAAATTACTAAGGCCACCGCCCGCCTAGGTCACCTTCTTAGTTTGAGCCAAAAAGGCCAAGCGACACCTTGCAATCACTAGTAAAAATATCTCATAGAGACATCTCAATACTCAAAACTCAACTCAACGAAGCTCTCATATCAATTGATGTAGAACGCGATTTTGATGCCCCTAACATTTTACGTTGTGATTTAACATTACGTTGTGATTTAACAACGTAACCACATAAAGCACATTTTTTATTTTATAGATTTTCTTCAAAATACGCCTGAGGTGGATATTATGGAGAGATGGAGAAGTTACTTCGATAGTTTATTTAATGATGGCCAAGTTGATACTATAATAGATAAAAATTCACACCAAGAAAGAAATATAAACTATACACGCAATATTAGAATTGCAGAAGTTAAAGAGACATTGAAAAGAATGAAAATAGGGAAAGCATGCGGCCCAGATGAAATACCCATAGAGGTTTGGAAATGCTTAGGAGAAATTGGATTTACTTGGTTAACAAAACTTTTCAATAAAATTTTAAAATCAAAACGGATGCCAATGGATTGGAGAAGAAGCACGCTTGTGCCAATCTTCAAAAACAAAGGAGACATTCAAAGTTGCTCAAACTACCGGGGAATTAAACTTATGAGTCACACTATGAAACTTTGAGAGAGGATAATTGACAATAGGCTAAGGAGAGAAACAACAATATCAGAGAACCAATTTGGTTTCATGCCTGGGAAGTCAACTATGGAGGCGATTTTCCTTGTAAGACGATTATTAGAAAAATATAGAGAAAAGAAAAAAGATCTTCATATGGTATTCATAGATTTAGAAAAAAACATATGATAGGGTCCCTAGAGATGTTCTTTGGTGGGTTCTAAAAAGAAAAAGAGTGCATGCTAGATACATAGACACTATTAAGGATATGTATGATGGAGTAGTAACGAGTATAAAGACATTTGGAGGAGCTACAAAAAAATTTTCCTTTACGATAGGACTACATCAAGGATCGGCTTTAAGCCCATATCTATTTACTTTAGCTATTTATGAACTAACTAGATATATTCAAGAGGATATACCATGGTGTATGCTATTTGCAGATGATATTGTCTTAGTGGATGAAACTAAAGATGGAGTGAATATGAAATTAGAACTCTGGAGGAATACATTAGAATCTTAAGGCTTTAAGTTGAGTAGGACGAAAATCGAATACATGCACTGTGAGTTTAGAAACACTAGACATCGAGATGATAGAGTGGTAAAATTAGGGGAAATAGAAGTTCCTAAGGTAAACTACTTTAGATATCTAGGATCAATCATACAAAATGATGGTAACATTGAGAATGATGTCATACATAAAATTAAAGATGGATGGAAAAAATGGCGGAGTGCAACAGGGGTGATTTGTGATCGAAATGTTCCTACTAAGTTAAAAGGAAAATTCTATAGGACCGCAATTAGGCTAGCTATGTTCTATGGAAGTGAATGTTGGATGTGTGGTAAAACTCGTAAAGATAGAATAAGAAATATAGAAATTCAAAGACAAGTAGGAGTAGCACCAATTGATACAAAGATTAGGGAGGGGCGGTTGCGATGGTTTGGTCACCTGCAAAGACAGCCTACAAATGCTCAAACTAGAAAACTTGACTCAATAGAAACTGTAGAAATTCGACAAGGTAGGGGCAGACTAAAGTTAACATGGGATGCATTAATTAGGAGGGATTTGAATGGTTTGCAAAGCTCACCATCAATTGCACTTAATCGAGCACAATGGAAAAGTTTGATCCATGTAGCCGATCCCAGTTAATTTGGGGCTGAGGCTATGTTGTTGTTGTTGATTTTCTTCAAAATGTGTATTAATCCAGATGTGTTGCCGATGCCGTCGATCTTTAAACCGGATCGTATCAGCTAGTTTTTTCTTATCGAGAAAGAAAGGAAAAAAAAGAAAAAGAAAAAAAAAAGCTGAAGAGAGCTTATAATCTGTTTTCTATTTGATGTAGAGAGGATCAAAGGAGGAGGAATGAAAGAACAAACCAACAAGAAAAACACACACAAACACCCAATCTAGGGTTTCAAATATTCAATTCTTCAATTCATTTGTTAAAAGCTATCTACTCTATTGTGTTTACACATATTTATATCAAAACCCTAGTACAATAATACTACATATTCCTAATATACCCCTTTTATATACTATACTATTATTCTAACATTAGGCCTACATTGGCTACAACATCACTATTTGACCCTGCTTTAGAAATAATTCCATGGTAGAAGATGGAGTCTTGACTTTCTCAGTAACGATCAGCAAGGCTACATTCCTACCAATTCATAGTAGTTGCTAGTTGGTAATTTGACGAGAAGAAGCATTCTTTCCATGAATAATTTGTTTTTCATTTTAGGCGGAAATTCTGTTGATGCTGCTCAATTGTTGGACGAGCATCTGATGTCTATTCTCGAGGATGTTCGATTGGTCTACCTTTTGGAGAGAGAGGGCAGTTGGGATGCCAACCTGAACTGGGAAGACACGTTATCTCTTGGCGAACAGCAAAGACTTGGCATGGTGAGCTTCAGATACATTCTAGTCTCTGTTGCTTTTCCCTTTTTTTCTTTTCTTTATGATCATGCAAATTTTATTGTTGCGATCATGTCATTTACTTTTTTCCATCCAGGCACGGCTTTTCTTCCATAAACCTAGATTTGGCATCCTCGATGAGTGCACCAAGTATGTTACCGTAATACATAAATTTGCTTCTTTGTTTTTTTTTAATTCCCTGATTTGTCTGATGAAGAAGCAAGTGAGCTGCACGCTTAAGATCTTATTCTTTTTTCTAACAGTGCCACAAGTATTGACGTCGAAGAGCAGCTTTACAGTTTAGCAAAGAGTAGGGGCATAACTTTTGTTACTTCCTCTCAAGTAAGGACCAGTTTTCTACACCTGTGACAAATAACATTGCATGATTATCCTATTTTTCTTACTCCTGCTTGTGTTGTGCTTCTTGCATCTCAGCGGCCAGCTCTCATACCATTCCATTCAATGGAGTTGAGGCTGATAGATGGCGAGGGCAAATGGGAACTGCGCTGGATCAAACATTGAACCAAATTCATTAAAGATATCCAGACACGCTCATGTAATTAGATTCGGCCTCAACATCTGCATGCTCTTCCTCATTCCGCATATCTCATGAGACAATTTGATGAGTTTCAAAAGATTTACAACCCAATCTCAATCTGTCGACAGCAACACACATCTTTCTGTCTGTCATTGGTGATATATTTACTGGACCAAGACAGAAGCGGTTAAAAGAAAGAGAAAAGCAATCAAAGAAGCCAATAAACCAGTGAGTAGCTGTAAAAGTAGCAAGTCCTTCGTGTATAGTTTATTTACAGTGCAATATTTAGCTTACAATTTAATCAGATATCTATATATTTAATAAATTGATCAGTTGAAATGGAGCACAGATCCGATATTAGGGTGTCACTTCCCTTGTATGAACAAAGTTTGATTCACAAAGAAAAAGGTTCAAAGAATAGATTGGAAAGGTCCGATCTACCAGCCCTATATATATATATATATATTATTTTTTGGTTCAAAATGTTAGAAATTTTATGCTATTAATGGGCTCAGCTTCTTATTCCTTGCCAAGCTTTTCTGGTGCTAGTATTCATTTTGTCATATCAGTTTTTGAGGTTATTTGTGGTTTTAGAAAATCATGCAAAGAAATCGTCTTGCCAAAAGTACGATTTATTATGCATCTTGAGTTATGTTACTTGTGCATGAACCACTAATAAATTGGACGATTTGTTATGTTACTTTTGAGAGAAAATAAAAATTATCATACAGAATTCAGTTTACTGTTTAAAAACTGGAAGGAAAACTTCAAGCACAGACTAGTATAATATATATTGAGAGAGCTGGTCCAAAGGAAATAGTTTCTCAATACCTTTAAGTTAGATGTAGATTTGCAACGTGGATGCAGAGAAATATTGAAAAATGGGAGTACCCAATCTGCTATCGAGACTTGGGTATATAGAGGTGAGACATGCCAAGTCAATATAATTGTTCATCGTGTGTTGCTGCTAAAATGAAATTCTCTCTTCTTCTTTTTTTTCTCTCTCTCTCTTGTGGAAGTGATATTTCAACTACCACTTCTGATGTGGAACTTGTAGCGGAAGAGTTTATGAGCTTTAGAACAAAAGCTCAAGAAAGAAGATGGGCGAAGGGCTCTGATCCTGGTACATCAAGCTTGTGGATGGGCCTCTTTCTTCCTTCTTGCTTCATGCCTCAATTGACCAATAAATCCTAAATAAAAAACTACTATTGTAAACTAAGTTGTAAGCTAACTAGAACTTAAGTTGGACTTGCTAAGAATTAGAGAAGGAAAATAGAAGACTAAGAACTTCTATTACTACAAAAGAGAAGAGAATAAATGAGATAGTTGGAATGAAAAGTTTTCATTAAACTTGATGTGTTCTTTACAAGTGAAGGAATCCCCTTATATAGGCCTTTAGTCATGATGAGAATAAGTATTTGCCCAAAGTGTGCAAGTTACACCAAAGTCTCATGTCATACAAGATTACAAGTTACATGACAATACATGGATAAATGATTATACATTGGAGTTGAATACAAGTTATGTAGAGTGTACAAGTTACATTCAATGTAAAAGTCATGCTTGATGTTACAATTCAACGTGAGAGCCATGCTTGACAATGTGATCATTCATAAGTTTGGTTAAAGGGTCATCCAATTTACAACACTTCCCCTTAGACGACACTTGCTGAGAGAATATGCCTCGTTAAAACCTGTACTAGAAAAATCATGTGGGAAAAAATCTAGTATAAGAAAAATAGTACAACGTTCTCGTCAATCTTGATTTGTAGTATAATATTATTGATTGCCTCATTAAAAACCTTGCTAGGAAAAACTCAGTGGGATAAAATCAAAGCTAAGGAAAAAAGTGCAACACATTGATACACTTTGAGAGAATATATGTCTCATTAAAATCTTTACTAGAAAAATATTGTAGGAAAAAAAATATAGTATGGGAAAAGATTATATTGCTCTCATAAATCTTTTATATGGAGTATAATAATGTTAGGATTGCCTATTTAAAAACCTTACTAGGCAAATCCGGTGGGATCAAACTAATAGCGAAAGGAAAAGAGTGCAATACACTAATCAACCTTGATAAAGAGTTTTAATATTGTTAGAATTGCCTAATTAAAAACCTTGCAAAGAAAACTCAGTGGAATAAAACCATAGCAAAAAGAAAAAGAGTGCAATACACTAACTAATAACTCATTTTGATTCTCTCCCTCATGTTCACATGAGTGAGATATCTTGTGCATTTTGTTGCACATGGACATCGTTTTCTATATAAACAATTTAATACTGAAGCATATGATTGTCATTATTTTGTATATAGTACTTACATCAAGTAATTGATCTATAACTTGTTGCCACTGAATGATCATTTGAACTTTGAGTTCATATTAGGGGTGGCAATTCGTATCAGCGAGTCGTAAACGTGTCGAGTCGTAAACGTGTCGTGTCTCATATAATGCAAACCCATTACATGACATGTTTATTAATCGTGTTAATCGTTTTCGTGTCTAAGTGGGTCGTGTGTTAAACATGTCGTGTAATCGTGTCACCCACTTATTAAATGTTATATTTAAAAATTTTATTTTATTTAAACTTTTATAATTAAGTTACTATTTTTTAAAAAATATATCTAAATGATTAAATTCGAACAAACATACTAAATAACCAATAAAATATAATGTGGTTGTATATAGTCGTTAGTTTTACTTTACTTTTTCATTCAAGTCTTTATTACTCTTAAAAATAAAGCAAAAATGACTCGTAATAATAACATAAACAAAATTATAAGAATCATCTAAAAAAATATCTAAATTTTAATTTGGCGAAAAGTTTTATTTTTCTTAATAAATAATTATTAATAAAATCTAAAACATAAATAATATATTAAAAGTAAAATGAATATTTCCTCTCAAATATAAAATAAAATATGATAAAAGATGTATATAAATAAAATAAATAAATCATGCTATTAACATGCATTCAAATAAGTGAATTTTGTATCAATCTATTTATTATACAATATTTATTATTTATACATTATTCTTTAGTCGTGTTAAGCGAGTCATAAACGAGTTGAGCAGGTTGACATGTTAATGACTCGTTTATTAACCGTGTATAAACGTGTTAACATGTTTATGACCCAGACCCACTTAAGTCAAACCCACGACATGTTTATTACGTGTCGTGTCGTGTCGTGTTAATCGTTTCATGACCCAAATTGCCAGCCCTAGTTCATATTAATTTATACATGGATCATAATACAACAAATTTAATGTGATTTGATGTGTTTCAAGCAATTTCACATAATTCCTTTTGAATTGGTTTATATCTCTCCATAATGGTGCGAAAACTGCTTCATCAAAGTGACAGTTAGCAAAACTTGCTATAAATAAATTCCCTATTAGGGATTCAAGACATCTTATAATATGATTATTGGAGAGTTAATTCAATATAAGTCTTCTATTGATTTGCTTTGAGATAATCTCCAGCTGATAAAAAAATCCGATTCGATAAAGGATGTCCGTGCGAATTTACGATATTTTCGCATTATTGATGATTATGGATAATCAAATAGATCTTTCCACATTATGAAGGTCATTTGATTTATGACGACATTCGTTTTAATGTGTCTTATATATGCCAAAAGTTAAAGTCGGGAATATTATACTCAGATTAAATCATATAAATAAATTTTCTATTATTCTGAGTAGACTTCTTCTAAACAAGACATTATCAATAAAATTGTTTTATCAGATATTGCCTGAACATTAGCCTCCGCTAAGTTCGAATTCGAGAAATATTTAGTTTTATATTATAATGTACATGCATGTAGCACGATACACAAGACATAAACTCATCGCCCATATTTAAGTCACGATTTAAACACATCTCGATGTGCCTGTTTTATTGAGTCATTTTCAATGATAAAATTCATAATATTTTGCTTTTGATTTTAAAGGCATGGTAAATATCACAAAAATATTCGGGTATATATATGACAATATTTAAGCAAAATAGCCTTTCATATGTGACCAAAAAAAGGGCACAATTATGAACGCTCATTGCCAATACTTATTTGCCCTTTGTAGTGATGCACCACTTTTGTTCCAATTTTTGGTGGAATTGTCAATACGACATTTACCTAATATTTTCATCTTTTCCACGTCCATAAATTTATTATTGCGATCATGATCATTATATGCAACATATGCTTCTTAATTTGAAGCTGAACTAATTGGACGAGAGCGATATTATATTTATAATATATCATTATTTTATTCAACTACCATGAGGCAAGAAATCAATCCTTAATATTTATTGGATTGACGTACACACTTGATATTTATTGCAGCAATAAATCGAGGCGGACCACGTGACCTTATTTTTAATGTCTCATCAGTCATATTTCCACAGCCTCAACATAGAGGTAATTAAAATTATGGAATTATAATTAATATTTGAGTGATTAAATTTTGTAGCTTGAGACTCAACCGTTCATTTTGAGTTTTTGGAGCATTACCTTTTTTGGTATTTATATATTTATAACTCCATAAAAATATATAAAGCAAAATATTCACTTTTCAAATCTCTAAAGAAATATTGCCAAATGATTTAAATTTTGTATAACACAGCATAGTCTTGCATAGACGTTTTATTAACAAATTATAGTATCTAATTGTCATGACAAGTAATTCTTGTCGGTAATATAATATGACAACAAGTTCAACTATGGTTGAATAATATTTTGAAAATAAATTTAATATAAAATAGTTTTTTCCCTTTTTATGTAAAAACATAACATATGAGTAAATATATGTTCACAACTTGATTCATTAATAAACAAAATGCACTATTCGTATGAGTTGGTGGGACGACCTCCAGGTTGGGTGGCGAGACATAGTCTATTTAATATCATGCCTCCTCGAACGGGATAACCCGTCTCCCTTTCAATGTTTAGCTTTACCGGGGACAAGGCTTTCAGACTATCAACTCAAACTTATAGCATTATTTGTATTATAAAATCAAGAATAGATCAATAACTAATCGTTTGTAGTTTTAAGAGAAAAACTATATGTCACACATTGACTTTTGATTTCTGATGTAAAAGATCGTACAAGACGCAACTACAAAGCATATTTTCGCAATCGGTGACGTTATAATGCATAGTATATGAATAAAGTATGCATATATAAGTGATGCATGTAATAAAAGGAAGCAACCATGATAATATAGAAATAAATTGAACTTATTTAAATAACAAAAGTTATATACCTTTCTAACTTTGTCTCCTTAACAAGCCTTCTTGAACTTCAAGATCTCCTTAATGCTAGAGCAAGCTCGTGCTGATAACGTGTTGGAAACTAAGTTGTAAGTCAACTAGAACTTAAGTTGGACTTGCTAAGAACTAGAGAAGGAAAATATAACACTAAGAACTTCTACTACTACAAAGGAAAGAGAAGAAATGAGATAGTTGGAATGAGAAGTTTTCATTCAACTTGATGTGTTCTTTACAAGTGAAGGAACCCCCTTATATAGGCCCTTAGTCATGATGGGAATAAGTACTTGCATAAAGTGTGCAAGTTACACCAAAGTCTCATGTCATACAAGATTACAAGTAACATGACAATACATGGATAAATGATTAGACATTGGAGTTGAATACAAGTTATGTAGAGTGTACATGTTACATTCAATGTAGAAGTCATGCTTGATGTTACAATTCAATGTGGCCATGCTTGATAATGTGGTCATTCATAAGCTTGGTTAAAGGGTCGTCAAACTTATAACAACTACTAAATTTTAGTGTTTCTTATTTGAATGTTACTAATTCATGCTTAGTTAGTTACTTATTTAGGGTGTGTATGAGCTTTCTTTTTAAACTTTTATTGTACGATCAGACTCGTAAAAGTTTTCGCTGCACGTTCTACGTCAGTTTCCTCATAATCAGTTTTCCAATTGATTGTTTGTTGCTTATTCGCTTTCACGACAACATGTCAGATGGCCATATATGAGGGCCGCTAAGGGCACCCCACCGTTTCATGAAGGCACCCAAAGTTTTTGTAAAAATTCCAGCAAAACTGGAAAAGACCATTTTGCCCTTGTATATATAGTGATTCAAACCCTACAAATCTTTTTGACAAAAAAAAGGCACCCCACCACAAGGTTGAACCACAAATCCACATTGCGTTTGGCGAGCGTTGATCGATTCTTGCGGATTGACATCATCCGATAGCGATGTAACAATGTTTGACAACAATTTGATGGTTTTTTTGAAGCTGTTTAGTTGTGTAAAGCGTGAAAATGATGATTTGTTTGTCAACGTAGGGTTTGGTAATTTCTTCAAATCCGAACTTGTTTCCACTATATAATGTAGGATTGTCTTTGCTCTTTGTGCAAGAGGAGGTCGAACTCACGGAAATTTTGCAAATTTATTGTGTTTTTTATGCGGTTATCCGAAGTTTATGTCGATGTGCGCGATTGTTTCGGCCTCGCAGGACCGAAATGTATAGCAATGTCTCGGTCATAGAGGACCGAGAGGTGTAAGTAGGTCACGGTATGGTACGACCGAGAGTATTGAGTAATTCTCGATGTGTGCGATTGTTTCGGCCTCGCAAGACCGAGAGCCTACTCTAACCCTCTCGACAGTGTACAACCGAGAGTAGGAGCAAATTCTCGGTTGTACACCACCGACACCACATTACCTATCACTAATTGTAGCTCTCGTCATGTCTCGGCCGAGATAACTAAAGTATTCTCGGCCATGCGTAACCGAGACACTGTGAACTCTTCCGGCCTTCGTGGCCGAGACAGTTAACACACTCTTTGGCCTGTGTGGCCGAGAACCGCGATTTCCCAATTTTTTAACCATTCAACAAACCGCCACACCCACATTACAACTACTCTACCAAATGTAACTTCAAACGATCGATTTCACGCAAAATTTGTGTGTTCGACGATCTTCAACCGAGCCCTAATTTGAAGACGAAATCGGCAAACACCCCGAGCCTACAAACTGCAAAAACCTCTTACAACGAAGGAGAAACACATGGAGACGGACGGAAACGACGATTTCGGGGTATCCTCGCAATGGTCGGTTGATAACAAATGGGTTCTTTCACAAGGAGTTCGGTGGTGGTGGTGGTGGTGGTGGTGGTGGTGGTGGTGGTGGGGGTGGTGGGGTGTGAGAGGTTTGTTCGAGGGTATTTTAGGTATTTCGAGTCTAATTTTTGGGTGCCCTAGGTAAATTGGTTAGTGCCCACATTAACTGGGTGCCTTCATGAAACGGTGGGGTGCCCTTAGCAGCCCTCCTATATATATATATATATATATATATATATATATATAGGGTAATTATACAACGAAACCCAAATATGTATGTACCCATGTGATGAGAATTATATATTTTTTTTGTGTTGTCAAATATTAAATGACAAATGCACAACAATTAATGTACAAATGTATGCACCATTATATCTTAATTTTATAGCTCCATACTGTAGTCTTAAATAAAAATTAAAATCCTCTCCCGCACTAGAAGTGATTGGTTATGCTTTTGGTTCCTTATCGTTAAAAGTCTCTTTTTTGATCATGGTCCCGGTATCAAGTATGAACTAATTCAGAGTTGGGGTACATTGTTCAAGGGGTTCAAAGCTCCAACTTGGATCAACAGATCAAGAATCCCTTGGCAATCTTTAGTCTCTTTGTTCGCATACTTGGTTTTTAAATATAACAGATACGATATACCTTCAAAATATACTCATCATTGAGGCAAAGAATGTGGGCTAGAATTGTGGTGGCTACATTATATCCACTTGATTGGAGTTTTCAGCTGCTCTCATTAGTTGAGTCAAAGTAAGGATTGCATCCAGACTCGTAGGCTCGTAGCCATCGCATTGCTGGTACTCTAAAAAAACCACCACGATTATTTTCACAAAAAAAAAAAAAAAAAAAAAAAAAAAAAAAAAAAAAAAACAACCAAGACCAAGAAGGATTCACCATGGACCACAAGCCATATGCACCTCGAGGTGCATAACATGGCCGTCAGTAGGATTTTAGGATTTAATTCAGTTAGTCACGGTCACAATTTTCAAGCTTTCTGAATAGAGGTTTTAAGCAACACTATGAAATCAAAGGTTTTATTTATTAACAATCTAAAAAAAAAAAATCCATTTATTAACAAACACTGGTCGCAAAAAAAGACTTGCATTGTTAAAGCATAGAGGTTAAAAACAAGTTTGATTGTGGTGCAACATTTATACAAAGTTTAGGGGGAAAGGAAAGGAAAGGACATTACATGGTGTTCTGCAGTTGGATTAGCAGACAACCAGCAAACTTTTCAGCATTCATTCATGTCAGGGATGATGATATACTGTCACAAGCTAATCGACGGGGACTTCAACCTCCATCTTCAAGCCAGGATTTCCAAGAATCTGTAAGCGGCCAAAATGAAATATTACTAAATAAAAATCTATAATCTTTGTAACCAAGTAAAAGAATTAGAGAAAAGAAAAAAGTATTCCATAAATTAACGTAATTTACTTTTTCTATAAGAAAGAAATTAACTTTTCTTTGCCTCATGTGGGACTCGAAACCCATCCTCTTACAACAATACCATATACCAAACCATTGAGCCACCACTTGGTTTGTAATTAACGTAATTTATGACAAAGCAGACCACCAAAAATGCAAAACCCAATGTCTATAGCGTAAGTTCTAAATAAGTTGTCAAAAAAAGTACTAAAGAAGCTAAACTGCCACTCATCCTATAGTAAGCTTTCCATCAGCAAATCTATTTCGCTGCATCCATTCTATTAATGTCGATCTGCTACCACTTGATGATTCTCAAAAAGTATTCCCTCTTTTCACCAAGAAAAAGGTACTCCATCTTCCTCCAACCATTTGATCTCGAATAAGTGCAAACAGGTATTCCATCTTCCTGCCTATTTGATCCTAATATTGTATCCCTAGGCTCAATAACCCACAAAGAAACCAATTTTTGAAGGCACCTATAGTGAAAATATCCAATTGGAGTAGTAAAATAAAAAATCCAGTTGGCCACATGTTTTGACTAAAAGAAACCATCCAACAAACGAGGGAAACAGCAGAAATATGGGTGGAATATGAGAGAATCGCCTTTAGATGAGGTAAATGCTTTCCAGTTTCCATATAGCTAGAGAGGGTAGAAAGATGGGAATGGAAGCGTGATTGTAGATATGCTCAGCTAAGCGATGCTTGATTCTATTTCCTCAATAAATTGTTGAACAATATTACTTTGCAAAGATAAGTAAATAAAATGTCAAACAATATAATATGGAGAGACTTGTAGGTAACCTACGAAGAAGGGTTCTAACTTTTGAAAGGATCACATCCTAACACTAAACAGTAAGAGATATTGTTTCTTTTCAGTGATTCTAAGAAGTCGAACCAATGAAACAAATATAATTATGGATGATGATGGGTACAAAAAGCTCATGTCATTTGACTTTACTCGACATAGATTTGGTTCTCATGTTTTGTAGATCCTGCTGAGTACTGCTATGACGAAATAACGACACTTATTGACTAGCATTAAATCATAGAGCTTCCCAACTTCATACAATTAGAAGAGGTAACATTGGTTTTTTCACTTGTTCTGTTTTGTCTACTTAATCAATATACCGCTCAAATAAATAAATCAATAAATAAATTCAGAGGCTACATAGATCAAACGCTTCCCTTCCTCTCGATTTTATGCAGTTGATGATGTGCTTTCATGATCCATTAAACAATCTAATCAATGCATCCCAAGTTATCATAGGCCTACCCTTATATCGTCAAGTTTTTTCAATTTCTACTATGTCGAGTTTTCCTAACTGAGACATTCGTAGGGGGCCTTTAGATGTGTCCAAACCATTGCTGCCATAATTCCCTAATCTTTGCAGCTAGTTGTGCTACACCTACTTTACTTCGAAGCTCCATAATTCTTATTCTATCGTTACGAGTTTTACCAAATATCCGCCTAAGCATCACTACAATACATGTATAGTTTTTTTTACCAGCCAACATTCATATATCATAGTTGGCCTAATTTCAATTTTATAGAATTTTCCTTTTGGCTCTGTTTGGCAATACTAGCTGATAGCTGATAATCTAGCAGATAGTTGATAAGGTCGTAGCTAATAGCTGAAACCTGATAAGCTAGCGGAGCAATTAAACTGTTTAGAAAAAATAACTGATTGAGTAGCTAATAATTGTTAAATGACATAAAAGGGCATATTATTTGTTAATTAATTTATTTTAAAATATACGTATATACTCATACACGTAATATTATTTAATATTATATTAGGTGTATGAGAATATTAATTAAAGAGTTATATTTGATCAATAATTTGTTTGTTCGAGTGGTAAAGGACTCGTGTTCCTTTAAGCGAGGTCTCGAGTTCGAGTTTTGCGAATGGAGAAAACTGGATTGAGAGGGTAACCCCTTGAATGGAGCCTAATAGTACTTAGGCGTGGATTAGTCGATGTAGTTGATGCTAGACACTACGTATAGAACTAAGAAAAAAACTGAGATAGTTTGTACAATTATATATATAATACTAATAGAAATATATATATGTATACATTAAAAAAACGTTAACACCAAATTGGCCGAAATACAAAAGGGCCCAAATACATTTACACAACATGAATGGAAAAGACATGTTTGACGCAATTAACATAAAACACATGTTTGACACAATTAACATAAATCAGAATCTACTATTCAAGTTGGCAAATAAATAGGGGTAGAAATGGGGCAAAAAATGTAATCTGGCGTTTTGACACTAAACGCTACCTCAACTAGCGTTTTAAATTTTAAAGTTTCTTCAAACACAGCTTATTTGTCGAAGTAGCTTATAATCTAGATTATAAGGTAGCTGATAAGCTAGTTTGTTCTTACCAAACAGAGCCTTTAACTTTAACACTACAGGAAAACCACTAGGCACAATCATCTCGTTTTTTCTCCATAAGTTATAATAACCCTTCTAGGAAATGTTATACAACTCTTTCATTTTTGCTTGTCTTTTCCCATGAGGCAATTCGATGTTAGACTCTTGACCAACAAAAAATATCAGTTTTCTCATCTAGAGAAAACCAGTTGTATATTGTCAAAATAAAAAATACGTTTAACCTTATAAACTAAATATTGTAAATATTTTAAATAATGGACAAGTAAAGTAAGGTAAGGTCAGTTCAACTTTGGGGAATACTCTTTCTAAAATGGCGGAACATATGATTAGATGATTGTTTTCCTCAACCTTTGCGTGTGTCCTTGTTGCAACACAACAACATTTCTTTTTATTAATTTTTTCACTTTTAATATGTAGATTTCTCTATTATTCATTTCAATCACAATTTTGTGTCGAAAATTTAGTCTTTTATAGCTCAATGTCTTTTTTTAAGTTTGGTCAAAAAGACAATAAAGTATTGCGTGCTTTGTACGTAAATACTCGCACATATATAAATGCCACGAGTTGATTAATGTTAGTAGGTGTGTATACATAGACACACAAAGGTTGGACTTATCCAATTAGTTTGTAATTGATATATATAGCTTTATTATTTTAATTTGTCAATATAAAATAAGAATGATGTGTATATTATGAAGCTCAAACTTGTTTGTCTAGCTATTGCCAATCAATTGAAGAATTTTATTGTTATTTATTAACATGGCAAGCCGCTCCTAATTAACATGTGCAAAGATTATCAGGAGAGCATAAGGCACGACCTTTGATTAGTAACGCCATTTCAATGCTGTGAAACTCCTCATTTCCTTCTCCATGAAGTTTACTTGAGGCACTACCTTTAATTGTGGCAGCTAAGCTTTTTCTTCTTCACCAATATATATATATATATATTATAATGCCAATACCCCTTAGGATCTTCTCGAAGTCAAAATAGCCTTATTCCCAAAATTACCCTCCTCATCTATCCTACAAATAAAAAGGGCAAATATGATTTCTGTATTAGGCAAAAAAGGAGCGACTAATTTTTTCTTTTTTCCAAATCGATTTTTATAACTAAAAAAAACTTCCAAAGCACATCATTAAAACAAACAATGGGAGCGACATTTTCAATTTTTCAAAACACTTAGAAGTTATATCCTCTCCGTCACGTTACATTCTCTCCCTCTTGCCTTTCGCATTTTCACTCGCTCATCAATCTCTCACACAGTTTGTCTCCCTCTCTCTCAATGTGCTATATATATTTTGATGGACCGTGGTTCGTGGCAAATAGAAACATCAACAAAAGACTTGAACTGTTAGGAAATACAACTGCTAGTATTAAGATGGGTCACGGGCCATGGACATGGGTGCGATCCATGTGGAGGTAGGAAAGAAGAAAGGCTTGAAGATTGGTCATGGTAATGTTATATTATTTAGCAGGATACTTTGTTTTATATATTTATTTTAATTTTGTATATTGAAATAGGACTATTTTGTGTGTTTGTGCATATTAAGCATGTCTCATGTGGAGGCGAAACATAAAGTTTATTTACATCAGCGCATTAATTCATATCGATTACGGGGTTAGATGTTCGTGTGTGTTTTTTTCCAATGCTTATAAAAATCTCAGGCGTTCTCAGCCATGCCACTGAATAGTCTCGAGATTATCGTTACAATTCCAACTAAAAGTGTCGATAGTGTTGCGTCTCACGTGCATAGCACATGCCTGTCGACTGTATATATATATATATATATATATATATATATATATGAATATATGGTCAAATCATTAACAAGCCACCTAGAATGTCTAAAGATCAAAAACTTCATGCTAATAGATATATGAGGCATTCATGCTACCTAAAGAAAAAGATCATGACAACCCTACACCAACTATCAGGAAAATCTTCGAAATAAGGTTTGTGATTCCCAATCCAAGAGCAAGTTTATGCCAGGTAATTCCCAATGAAATGCACCCCATTTGAAGGAGTAGCAGTTTCTCTACCATCAGCATCCTTTCCAAGCACTCAAATAGCAAAATACGTCTCCATATTATTTTCTTTCATATTTACTAGAAAAATATATGTTTTATTTAATCTTGAAGTACGAAATTCTATCTAGTTCAGCCTTATCGGCTACCACATCATAAAACAAACTAAACAGTTCAGACAGATTCCACTTATGCTTCCTAAGTCTATTTCTCCTTACCGAACTAAATGCCTGACTACTTTGACAACCAAAAAAAATAAAAACGCACCACTAAACGTCTGACTGCACATGACGCTAAAATTTACCCTCGAATTAGTTGGATCTCACCTTTGTATGCCACTTGATAGCAAAAAAAGATTTAATCCTGCATGAATATAAGTAATGAAACATCTAATACTGCAAAGAGAGCACGGACACACAAGGAAGTAAGTAATAACCCCTTCCATGTCAAGTCAAGAGATGATCTTAGAGAAAAAGAAGAATGAAATCAATAATGAGAGTATACTCCTCATGAACAACTAGAATAAAAAAGTTATTAAGTTGAAATAAACTGACCTTGGATTATATCTATTCATTGGGTGCTAGGAAACAAAGAAGACACTGATCTTAGAGTAATTAAGAGAAATAAAAAGGCTACTATAAATATTATTTTCTGTCGTTAATATTTTCACTCAAACATGGCGTTTACCCTCTCATCTCCTGTGGAAAAGGCAAAATGCCAGATAGAATTAAAAGTCTTCAGTTAGAAATCATAATTTTCCCAGTTAGTTTCTAATAGACCCAAACAAAGATGGAAAGGAGATGTAAAACAAATGCACTTACCAATTAGGCCATTATTACAATGGCTCATTTGTTGTAGTAGCGAAAAGGCACTTCTTTCAAGAGATTCATAAGTTAGGTGTTTAGAAAAGTGAGAAAACATCTTTCTTTCTAAACTTCTAATCTAAAATTTTATCAAGTACGGAAAAATATTACCTTTAAAACACTTTTTGAAATTTCAACAATTGCCGTAAGTTCATTCATTTTTTAGGTATTAAACAAAGAATATGCTTGCCTCAACCAGCATTTTGGTTCAAAGAGCGCCCCATCTAAAAGAATTAGCAAAGACAATAAAGTAAAAAATTTATTGAACTGAAATAGAATAAAACAATACATGGTACCGATAAATGGTTGACAATTAAGAGGGGCTACAATTAAATATGGGAGGCTAGGTGGAGTACGTGGGGCTCAATGTCCCTTAACTAGAGATCTTGAGTTGGAGCTCAATGTTTGGGTCGGAGAAAACCTTGTTGCATGACCACCCCATACATGGGTTCGACAATAAGTCATTCAAAATAATAGGGGCAATTGGCTTTGGACACTCCACTCACAAAAAAGGTAAAAATAATTAATATAGAATTATATTGAAAATTTTCAGTTGATGGAAAACAAATATTAAAAAGGATGACTGATTAGTATATTTTAATGATACATATACATATATATATATATATATATATATATATATATATATATATAACACTTACATAGAAGCATATTTAGGGGTTTAAATGGACATTTAAATTGTTATAATGATAAAAAGATGGTAAAAATTCAATCTTAGAAAAACAAAAGGCTACTTCAAAAGACACTACTACCAAACAGGATTACCCTTTTGGATAAACAAAAAATCCCTAAGCTAAAAGCTCAAATGCAGAATTGAACTAAATAGACAGCACCATTTTGCCAACTGCCAAGTTTCAATCCTTACGATGGAAAACATATGCACCACTAAATAGCATCCCGAATGATATAAAAACTCATAAGAAGATTCTTGGAATTTGGAATCAGAACTAAATTCTTTTGCACTCTTCATTATTCTATCACTCAACTATGTCATGCGTGATTTCTTCGTTGTCCATTTCTGTTTGAAATAGTAGACCTCTCTAACTAAGAGCAAGTTGCAGTTAACTTACAAGCAATATTAACACCGCACAATCCCTGATGAAAAGAACTTTATATTGTATCCTAATAAATTTTCTTATTGTTTTTCAGTTCTTTTTTTTTGTAAATCCGGAACGTCAATTGTTTAGTTAATCTGATATGAAACCACTCACAAGCCTCAAGCTTCAAAACAATGAGAAAATTAATTCTAATCAAAAGATTGACAAATCAACATGGTGAAGGAAAAAAACCTTAATGAAATCTTCCATTGATAAAGAAGATGATCTTGCGTAACCTGCTTCCTCCACTACATGGGTCAATACTTTCTGGAATAAGCATGAGAGGACAGAGTGAAAGTTTATACATATTTACAGCTAAGAAATCGTGCTACTATGCTTCATGCAGACCTATCCCCAATGCACCAAAAAATCGGTAAGAAAAGGCCGACTTAAAATCTCATTGACTGTTTTCGAACAAAAAAATAAAATAAAAATCTCATAGGCTACAACCTGAGTAATAAGCCACAATTTTGCCAGAAACAAACAATTTGTTCCAATTTCAACATTAGCCGTGACGTTTTTGTTCTATGAAAAAGTAGTGCATTTCAAAATTATATATCAAATATTATTGACATGCAGAAGCAAAAACTTACATCAACCAGATAAACAGATTTAAACATTACTTCTTTTCAAAAAAAAAAAAAAAAAAAAAAAAAAAAAACCAGAATCGAAATTAGGAGATAAAAACTTCAACAAGACTTGCAAGAAAAAAGTAATACAATAAAACAACATGTCCAGGCCTAAGAGATAAATAGACACTCCAAAAAAACTTGAGAACTAAAAGCTCCTAAATAAAGATAACTACAAACTGAACCCCAGCTTACAACACTCAAACAAAGAAGTTAAAACAAGTAATTAAGACAGTTATTTTATTTTGATATATCTGCTTGAAGAATGTCATTCCAATAAGTCAAAATGTACTCAAAAAATGATGTGGAAGACATCAAATAATACTAAACACAGGGATCTGCTAAAAAATCTGAGAAATATTGTGCACATTAGAGAAAGATGTGAAAAGGTAGTAAGTTGCAAATGCGAGAAAAAACAAACAAAATAAAAACAGAGATAGAGAAGGGAAAATCTTATTGCAGACAAAGTAGAAGGGGAAATTGAGCATAGGTTTAGCTCGAACACCAAATTATGGAGAAATAAAGAGAAAGAAAGAGACAATCAAAAGAAAAGGAACCAGTAACAGATGTTCTCAATTCGTAAACCTAACTGATTTTCAGTTTCAACCTTAAGGCTTTGTTTGATTGGATATAAAAGGAAAATGTTCCAAGGAAAATGGTGAATTCTGTGGGAAAATTACGTTTTCTTGCGTTTGATAGCCAAACTTTTGTCGTGGAACATTTTCTCACGATTGCCAATTTACCATATTAAGACCCATATATGTTCTCACCTATTAATGTGGGCAAATTGAGTTTTCTTTTGAGAAAACGAGTTTCCATATTAAGATCCATATTAAATTTATAATTTAAAATGAAAATTAATATATTTAATATATATAGTAAGTTTTCGTCTTTATTTCAAAAAATTTTGTTGGTGAGTTTAAAGGGAAAAAGTTCTATATGTGCAATCAAATACATATAGGAGAATTTTCTTAAGAACATTTACTTGGGAAAATTTTCTTAAGAAAATGTTCTTTTCTTATGGAACATTTTCCTTGCAATCAAACATGTCCTAAAATTTTAAAAAAATCTAACTCTCCTACAAAAGAAAGGAACTAAATATTTCTAAACTTCTCTACTAAATTATATATTATTTAAAATCCTTAACTTACAACAGTTATATATCCTAAAATAAGAACAAACTAATAACGTAAATCTTGTATATATTCTGCACTAAAACCTCAACTGTCAACAAAAAAATATACACCCTGAATCTAACATTATGCAAATCAGCAGCCAACCAATTGGTTCATGGTGCCTACATATATTATGAGGGCAAATAAAGCTCAACAAATGTATGCGTAATGCGTGTTCTCTTTAACATACGAGAAAGGGACAACAAAATGCTAACACATTGCACTACTAACAACAACTTGATGAGGCATCATAAGCATTAATAGAAAATTCCAAGATAGATACCTCTCTTTGCTTCTCTGACATGAAGGATCCCGACAAGTCACGCAAAATTGCTAGTATATCATCAAAAGACACCTTCCCGTTACAGTCCTCGTCATATACTTTGAATATTACTGCATTAAAGACCAAAATTCGTAAGTATTACACCCAAGAAGTATTCAATGAATAGATTATGTTTGAAAGTTACTTCTGAATCAACGCCTATCCATGACTAAGTAGAAGACCGTACGACAGACTTCCCAACATGTTACAAGATATAGAGATCTAGAGCTGGGCGAAAACATTATTTAATGCATATTTTGTTGACAGTTTGATTCAGTAATGTACATACGAAAAATTGTTCGCGGCAACAGATTATAACTTCGAATGAAAATGAAACATTTTTCTTCCTTGATTCGGTAACCATGACAATCCTACATTCTAATTATGAAAGCCAGTTGTCCCCAAGGGGTGTGTTGTAGTGGTTTCAAAGAGGACCTTAGTACTCAGACTAGGCAGGCAACTGCATTATTTATCCTTCGACCTTTGGGTTAGTGGTAAGGGCACCCTCCTAACCCCTGAGGGATTAGTCGGGTCCACCATCAATTCGATGTCAGCGGCAGACGCTCTGGTACCCTTAAAAAAAATAAAAAAAAAATAAAAAAAAAAAAAATATATATATATATATATATATGAACGCCAATTACATTCAATTTTCTGCTCAATGCTTGCTTTTGCACTGAACGCCGACAGGAACGCCACGAAATCCTTGAAATTCAACCCATCAATCATCTTAAGCAGCCTCTGCACACAAACATTTCATTCCGTCAAAACATCAAACACTATATACACATTTTCAAAACAACAAAACTTAAGCACAGTATGAACAAACCTGAGAGAGGGGATTGACGGCGAATTCGGGCACTGATAAGAACTCGTCTGCGGAGACAAACCCTTTCGCGTTCCGATCCAACTGGCAAAATCTTTGGTAAAGCGAGACGATTTCTTGTTGGGCAACTGAAAATTCACATAAAATCAATGAAATTCCCGAAAACCCTCAAGGGGTAGGAGGGAATTAGAGGGGTGGAGGGCACAACTTACAGAGGTTGTTGCAGTGTTCTTGAACTTCTTCAATGTCGTATTGAGTGAGCACTGAAGACGCGTTCCCCATTGTTTTAAGATCTAAGCGAACAAACGAGTGATCAGTGGAACAATTATTTTGTTAATGTGTTGAGGTCTGCTCAGGCATCATCGACCAACTAATTTATGTCCGTCGCCTTGTTTGCAACCAAAACTTACTACGTAAATGCGGGTTAATTAGAACCTGAGGTTGGAGTGGGCAATTGACTAATGAGGCAGCCGATATTAAACTTTTGCCTCTACTCTCTGCCCGAAGGTAGGTCTGGCACGGGTCCGGAGTCACGGGTGATCGAAACCGCAAGCTCGCTAAGAAGTCAAAAGATCAAAACTTGTCTCCCATACTTATTGCATTGCATGTTCGCCCGACAAGTAGGGATACAAATAGATAAGAAAATATTTAAGAGTGATGGAAATTTATTCCAATCGGTATGAATATGAGGATTTTAAATGAGGATAAAGGTGGGGATGGTTATAAAATCTAATACCACACGATTATGGATATGGATATATGTTATGAAATACACAGAGATCCCCATGGGGACACTCACAAGTAATCCCCATAGGGATACCCATCTACCTATGGAGATCCTCATATATCAATTTATACACCAAATGATATTTATTATTTATATATACCATATGATATTTATATATAAATATTACATAGTTTCAACTCTGAAACATTCATACATATAACAAAAAAAACCTCTTAATGAGATTTATAATTTTAATTTATTTGATTAATTAATAAATATATGTTTTGTTTTGAATTGTTCGCAACTTTATTTATATTTTAGAATTTTAGGATCAAAAGTATTGAAAAAGTTGATAACTTGGCGGTTTAAAGAGATAGTGACTTTAAGGAATATTTTGAATTTGAACTTTTCGTTTTGCATATGCCAATTATTTTGTAGAAACTTAATTATAATTGTTAGCACTTAGTAGTTAGAATTTTTATTGCATGATATGTTGATTTTTTTTGTTAGAATTTAGACAATTGTGTTGTTATGTACGTATATTTGACACCTTATTTCTTACAATTCTTTTTTTGAAAATCCCCGCGGGGATCTCCAATGGGGAATAGAATAGGAAAAAAGATTTCCCTTTGAGGATTCTCCATCCCCGCAAAAATCCCAATGAAAATCTCTACGGAGATCCCTAATGGGTAACGAAATGGGTATAATATTTTACCCATGGAGATTCCTCATATCCATTGGGATTTGATGGGTATGGGGATGTGTATGAGAATTCATCCCCAGATGGGTATGTGTATGGATATGAGTATGGGCGATAAGTTTTTTAGTGGGTAAGGGTATGGGAATGAGGTCCCCATCCCCTACCCTACCCTACCCATTTGCATCCCTAACCCGAAGGTAGGTCTGGCACGGATTCGGAGTCAAGGGTGATCGAAACAGCAAGCTCACTAAGAAATCAAAAGATCAAAACTTGTCTCCCATACTTATTGCATTACATGTTCGCTTCACAAATACAATAGTCAATTGTGTATGGGATTAGGTTATACATGAGATTGTGGTTTGGGTTAAGTGATTAGTCTCGATTGGGTCACTTCTTCGGTTGGATATATTCAGATTGAGATTAAATTTTTAGAGGTTTGAGGAATGACCAACATGCCCACCAATTCATGTTCCCCATATAAAAATTGATTAAAACATCAAACCCTATTCGATTTTTGAGCTACAAAATAGCCGAGAGCCTATCACAAGTTCATAGCTAGAGCAGGGAATCTCTCTCACGAAGCTTAACCCTCACAAGTTCACTGCTGGAGAAGAGGATGTCATCTCTCCTACAAAGCTTGCCTCTCACAAGTTCATCGTTGCAAAGCTTGCAGACGGATTGTTGAAGCCCAGAAGAGAGAGAACCAGAGAACACCAGAGAGAACAACAAAGAAGAGAAACGAAGAAGAACAAGAGAGAAACAGATCCTCAATAATCTCACTGAGTGATCTGTGCTTTTTATTTATATATGAAAACCAACTTTACATCTCAACCATCCAGTTGTTGTGATCATCACCGTTCAAATACAACCACATCACACACACACATACAACACTTACAACTGTTATTTACAACATACATCACAGATACACCTCGAGATCCACATTACACAATACTCAATGATTAACTCTAACACGGATCTAACTAAATGCATTCGGTTGTAACCCTAAACCCTGCAAATCGCACCAGATGTTCATACCAAATGTTCATTACGCAAGAAAAACTAAATTGCACCACACGATTCGCAGCAGAAATCATCAAATGATTCAAATCAAACAAGGCTGTAATCAATGTACCACCTACTAGCATCAAAAGAAGCGGTGGTACTCCCAAATCCAACTTAAAACTGTCAAACATGAAAATTGTATGTAATACGCAATTGACATTATAGATCACATATCGGAACGTAAAATGAAACATTGATTCAGGTCTACCATTAATATATTCCCTCTAAAACACAAAGATTAAACAATGTCCAAAATATTAAGGCACAAAAATAAAACATGTCGTACCAAACAACAAGACCTCCGGTGTACAAAATAAGGAATAACAACTGTTTCTTCAACTTTAACCGTTGATCTATTATGAATTTCATAATAAATATACAACAAAATGTGGATCTACCAAGACTACAACGAATCCCATTGAATAGGGTTAAGAAATTCCCTAAACATTACCTCAAAACCGAATCCACTCATTAAAAATGAAAAATCGCAAAACCTAGGAAACAGAAAATCAATTCTACATCCAACAAAGTACTCCCAAGATCCACTGAGACATCCAGAAAAATTGCTCCAACAACACAACTTCTAGATCAAACTAATAAATCTCATCGCATTTAAAAGGGAAAGGTACTTTGGTAATATTTCAAGCCCAAACTTTGGAACTTAATAGTGACACTAAAAAGGATGGTTTAGTTTAGTCACCTGTATCGGATATTAAATACTCTTATAGACTAGTTAATCCTCCAAGCAAACAACGGATTTGCTAGTATAGTGTGGCTAATCTGACCTAAGAAGGTGAAGTGAACATGTCATTATATGTTATTTTTTAAGCTTGCTATAGGCACCCCACCTATTACTGAATGCACACTATTGTTCAGGGTACTAAGTGTTTTACTAAAGGCACCCAAAAAATTGAAGTGAAATGCTAGATCTACCCCTACCTAAAATGAGCACCTAATCCCAATTCTTCAAAACCGAACACCGAAGCACCCCACCTCTTTCCTTGCTTCGTGAACTGAGGCATCCCACCAAATCTCCAAAACTTTAACTTTCCGCCCTTTCGATTCCCGTCTCCCTTACCTTTCTCTCTCTCTCGCGTAAATTTCGCCTCTCCTTTTGGTTCTCTCTTTGTTTTTGCAAGGATTCGACACAAGTTAGGGTTCAGATTTTGAGATTTGATCTCGTAGGCATCCATTCGAATGACTGAAGGTATGTTTACTCTTGATCTGATAACAAATGTGTTATGCTAGTTCATTTTTATTGTTTATATTGTGAGTTTTTCGTTCATGGGGTTTGAATCTAGAATCCCATGTGTTTCGGCTATATAGTCGTGTAAATGATCAAGTATTCTCGGTCATGAATGGCCGATAAATAGGGTTTTATTGCAAGTGGTACATTTAGTATCAGTTACATCATGCCGAGACAATCACATAAGTCTCGGTTGGCTTTGACCGAGTTTAATGTTTTATTATTAATTTTCGCAAATGAGATATGTCTCTGTTGATACTAACTGAAACTATAACTTGAGTTTAGTTTACTGGTTGTCGAGACAATACAAACGAGTCTCGGTCACTACTCTCCAAGATTGAGAAGCAAACTTGATTTATGTGTGACTTGGTTGTACATATTCAAGACTATTATGTATTTTGTCATTCACAAGGTGCCGAGACTCGTTCTTATGTCACGTTCACATGGTTCCGAGATATATCTGGAGGTCTCAAACCTATGCAACCGAGACTTGATTCTTATTCATTATTTCATTGATTTTAGGTTGAGTTTGATCATCTTTCCTTGCTTTTCAGATATGGCTCATTCTAAGGAAGTTGTGACCAGGGATGAGACTAGCAGTTAGGGCTGGCAAAATATGCCCGGTCCCGTTTTGCCCATTTCGTCCGGTCTCGTTTTAAACGGGACCGGGCAATATTTTTGTGAAAAACATACGAGACTGGACAAAATTTTTTGTCCGTTTAAACATACGGGACCGGGACTTGACAAAAATTCTTAAAAAACGGGTACCCGTTTATTGATTAATTTGAAAGGTATATATGTAATTTCACACTCTATAACCTAATTACACATCTCACCTTCTCGGCCTCTCACTCTCACTTTCTCTCTTTCACACTCACATCTAACCGTCTCTCTCTCTCACTCTCTCTCCCTCACACTCACCTCACCGTCTCTCTCCCTCTCATACTCACATCTCACCGTCTCACGCTCACCGGGTCCGTTTCTCTCACGGTCTCTCTCACCAAATCATCTGCTCTGCCTCTCCCGCCCTCTGCCATCGCCGAATGTGGCACCGATCTAAGAGGGCCGGCGTACGCGAGGTGGACGATGGGCGAGAATGAGAGGGATCGAGGGTGGCAGAGAGGAGAGGCCGAGAAGGGTGGGGGCAGTGGTCGACAAGAGAGAGGCCGAGAGGGGTTAGGGTTTAAGGCGGGGCCGAGAGACGAGAGGGCAGGGAAGGGAGACGGAGAGGGAAGGACGCCGAGAGGGGGGAGCGAGAGAGACCAGAGGGAGAGCAGAACGAGAGGGACGAGAGGAGGGAGACGAAGGCGAAAATGAGGGAGCGAAGAGAGCAGTTTAGGCGTTTTTGGGGTTTCGGTGTGGTTCTTGCTTTCTCTGAAGAACGAGAGAGAGAGAGAGAGACAGAGAGATAGACAAATCTATACAAATCTCTACCGGCAGATCGAACGGCTAATCGATTGATAGGTAGCATCGAGAATCTGTGATCGGAGACCGAAATCTCGGCGGATTAAGGCCAGATTTCTCCGTTATAATCTGCAATTTGTGGTTTGTTTGGTTGATTAGGGGTTTGTGCGAGATCCGATGTAGATTTTTAACAATAAAAAACGGACAAAACCAGTCCCGTATGTTTGTAAAACATACGGGACTGGACAAAAAAAATTTGCCCATTTCAAAAACGGGACCGGGTCTGGGCACCAAATTTAATAATTTAAAAAATGGGTGTCCAGTCTCGTTTATGTCCGTTCCCGGATTTTTGCCAGCCCTACTAGCAGTGAGCCGTTGGGAGGTGCCCATGGTGGTCAGAGATCCTCGACCCCATTTTACCGGAAGGAGAAACAAAAGACGTATACAAAGGGTAATGCACGGATTACTAGTAGACGTGATCAGAAGGCTGTTTCGCAAGATGAAAGTTCCCATGTTGTCGAGCATCGGGAAAAGGATCTAATCATTACTCCCGGGGGAACTGAGGGTAAAGCATCCGAGTTTTCTGAGGACTCACTCGGGAATGACGAATGAGAAGAATGTTTGTTAAAGCATATTTTGTTGTTGTTTTAGTTACTCGTTCTTTACTTGGTTAGTTGTTTGTTAATTTTTTTTTTGAGAACTTTTGTTGTTTTGATAACATTATGAAGTTCATGTAGGTGTGACTAGCAGTGGTGGAGGCAACCGAGGGATTAGAGGCACCCGAGGCGGCCGAGGCACCCGACCCACCAGAAATGAAGAAGAGGAACAAGAGGACCCGTCTGATCCCTTACCTGGTGGGCTAATAGACTGGAGTTTATTGTTGAGTTTTAAACATCACATTGCGGCTGCGGTTTGGGACGATGACGCACGTTACTTTAGTTTCCTTTCTTTCATTTTATTCCTTCATAAAAATATCATATTTTATGCTTGAAATGATGCTAGTCTCATTTCTTATGCAACATCACCCTTTGATGAAGTGCATTAACCACGAGACTCAAATCCAAGAATGGGATTTGAAATCATACTACCCCGACATCGGTCTTTGGAGGATTATCTAGTGGTCTGGGTTAACTCCGCTTATTCACTGCTCATATTGGAAAGGCAATAAGGTGTTGATTTCCACATTTGTCGAGCTGTGGCAGCCGGAAGCAAATACATTTCACATGCCTTTCGGTGAAATGTCTATCACTTTGGAGGATGTCAGTAGTCTGCTGAAGATTCCATTGACGGGCAAGGTTGTTGCGGTGGAGAATTTTCCAAGGTACACCGAGGACTATCATAAGGAAACCATTGAACTAGTTTTAAAGTTGCTCGATGTTACAATTAAAGATGCGGAGGATGAAGTCAACATCACTAGGGGCCTTACTTTCTGAAAGGCTTGGTCGAAGACTCGGTGGTCCTTGAGAAGTCCAAGCTACTTCATTACCCTCCCATGCAATGCACTACATGAGCATTCTTATTATACCTCTTGTCGTGCACTCTCTTCGCCGACAAAAGTGGATCATGGGTCTTAATTGCATTGCTCAAGCTTTTAGAGAATTTGAACAATGTTGCCAACTATGAATGGGGCACTACTATGTTGGCTTACTTGTACTGTCAGCTTGGGTTAGCCACCAGAGTCGAAGTGTCATAAATTATCGGATACCTCACTATGTTTGAGGTAATTATTGTCAATTTACACTTGTAGATGGATTTCATTATTGCTTATTGTTTTATCGATACTAATTTTTCTTTTTTGTCAGGGATAGGTACGAGCACTTCAAACTTGTGTTTGCCCTATTAAACGCCAAGTATATGGACCAATTGCAACCTTGTGTTTTGCGATGGATCCAGAAACACGAGACTATCAATGTTGGGGACAAGTTGGCATTAACTCAAAGAACATTGGATAAACTGAGGCCAAATGAGGTGCGTGTGCTTCTTTAATTCTTCTCAAAATCATAGTGGTACCTTATGTATTACTAATTCATATTTATTTCACTAGTGTAGGTAACTTAGGAACCATATATTGATCTCAGGTAGGATGGAGGGTTCACCCGATGATGTTCTACAATGGGACCTTGAAGTATATGGACATCGTAGAGCCATACCATCCAAAAGATTTTATGAGATAGCTTGGTCATGTGCAAGGTGTTCCTGTGCCTCCCTATCACCCTCTTGAAGCATCCCAGGCCCATTCGCACTCAAGTTATCCATCAAGTACGGGTTCCAATCGAAACACTAGGAAATGTGGCGTAACCATTTGTTGGCCCAGAAGTCCGAGGTGAGAAAGCTCAACGAATTCATGGAAACAACATAATATCTTCCTTAGTTTCTACATGTTTTACACCAGGTTATCGAGAACTCGTCTAATGAGGATGATGCTAATGTTGCTTGTACTATCACTAATAATGAGGTGTTGGAGGTATGTTGTTGGTACTATTATATATATAAAGTCCATTTTTTCTTGTACTTTCCTATATGTGTGAAAATGTTATTGTTAATCATTTTTGGACTGTTTTTTTGAAGAGCGGAATAGGCGTGCATTGGACGTCACATTGAAGTAGATGGATTTGCCAGACGAGGAGTGTATTGTGAAGTTTGTGAAAAAAATGGCGAGTCACATGGTGAACTTTTTGTTGGGGAGGATTTTTGCTACAACTACCACCACCACTACCACCGCGACCACCATTGCTACCACAACTGCAGCCCCTGCCGGACCTTCAAAGGAATCCCAACATGATAGCACGACAACTTAGTCGAGGTCAAGTAATGTTCCTCCTTCGATGCTCCTTCTTCCAAGCGCATGCACGACAATGAATATCAGCTGAAGTTCTTTAAGAAGAAAAAGCCTTATAAGCCCTCACAAAAATGAACTTTGAAACTCTCATTATTTTGATGTTTGTTGTGAATTTTGGAATTTTGTTAATTGATGGTTGATAAACTTTGTTAACTTAATGATCGAGAAGAAACTTTGTTTTCTTAATTTTGCTTTGTGGAATGGTTTGGCGCTTCTTATGAATGGATTTGAATGGCTTGTGGATTGCTTAGGTGCCTTTGTGGATGGATTTGAATGGCCTCGTTAATGGAGTTGATGTTTGCTTAGTTACTTAATGGTTTGTTGGTTTGAAATTTTGTATAGCTATTATATGGGAAACTATTATGGTGTGGTTCATCAGCGAAGTTGGGTTTCTAAATATAGTTTCAGCTTAGTTAGTGATGTCTCGGTCCCACAAGCTTAATATTCAATGTCTAATCTTGGGCCTCCTGTACCGCAACTACGCAGTGGTATCACAAACATATATGACCTAGAGTACAATATAGGTTGCACGTTAGTAAAATCTCGATTATGGGTGACTAAAAGCTAACAAATAGTCTCAGAGGTCACTCACCATAACTAACAATAGCAAACTTAGAGTAAAGTGACCTCTACCATTACTAAAAAGAAAATCATATAGTCTAGGTTGTACCAAACTGAGACATAACGTCATGTGTCGCCGACAAGAGATCAATCGTATCGATGAGTCTCGGTCACGTACAACTGACATAAAGCTGATATATATAGTACATATGCTCTCGGTATTGCAATACCAAGAATTTCTACAAATCTCAATTACGTGCCTCCGATAATGTACCATATATCTCGGATATGTGTTACCGAGTCCGAAGAGGAGATCTCGATAGTACATAGTAAATGAAAAGTCTTGGTTGTATCCTATTGAGACTTTATGTCACTTGTTGGTTGTGGTGTACCGTGTCTTGGACGTATGTCTCAGACTTGCTTGGCCGAGACGTTCATTTTGCTAACAAAGTGTAAGTAGAGAATATATATAGTTCACATTAAGAAACCATAACTCATCCACAACATCTATCCTTGAATTATGTACAAAAATTTATAAACAATAGCAACCATAGCTTATAAGTGTTTGAGATATCCATATGTAAATGACAAAAAAATGTTACAAGGTATAATAAAAACTAAATCAACATTAATGTAAATCTATAAAATCATTCGAGTAGGTAACTCTGAATGGCTAGGGCGAGGCTAAGTGTACTATGAAAGGTGGGCCTTGTTGAGAAGTTACAACCGGTAGGAGTTCTCGAATTATAAATCCCTTACCCTTACCTTTTGCGCACTCTTCAATATACCTTTCCTACGATAGATATAATAAAGGAAAAGGTGCATTCACTTTTAGCTTCACCTGTTAAATACAAAGTAGGACAATAAGTCGTTATCATGTACTTCAAAATTGATAAAACACATTACAAATATAATGTATAAACTTATCCTAACCCAATGGGTGTTCCTATCATTTATCATACCAATGATAAACCGACCATCGAAAGATGGCGGTGGGACATTACGTAAAGGTAAAAATGTCAAGCAACTATCAAGAGAGAGGTCGACTAAAATGACATTAAAGGTCGTTGCTATTAAGAGCCCCATGTCCAGAAGTGTCAGCCATTGGTCAAAAGAGGCACTAACACGATCATTCGGACGATACAAAACCGTCTTTATCTTCTCATAAACCGTTCTAAGCACTTCCTGCCAAAGTGTTTCATACCTCATGACCTCATTAAACATTATTCTAGAAACTAACCTCCAACCATCTGTAGTACCCATGACATGGGTATATATTTGAATTCCATTGTAGAAATACCTATATGTAAATAACCTATATATAATTACATAAATAATGACTCATCAGTCGGCCAACTGTTGACCCTGTACCGTAACTCTATCGGACAGCCTATGAAAATCCTCAACAGATACTGTATGATGGCTATTACCGGCACTACCATCTCCACCTTCTCGCTGATCTACCATCATAGTTTGCATGCGGATAACGAATGCGACATCATCTACTATGTAGTTAATGCATATATATACACATACATTTAGAAACTAATATGTACATATAAGCAACCCTCATCTCACTTTCACTTGCTTCCCGACTAACGGTTTTTAGGCAATGATCATTTGGTTTTCACAACTAAAATTTGTGTTTTATTCAAGTTTCATTGTGTACTTATCGAGAACTTAGATTCTCATATCAACTATAATTGAAATGTTGGTATCACAATTTCGAACAACTCTATATATGTCCCTAAGATTTTAGAACCTAGGGCTCTGATACTAACTGTGACATTGGTATCATAATTTCTTTGTCCACAAGGTTTGCTAAACATATGCTCTAAAACCAACTATAATGTTAGTATCTCATTATAGAAAAAAACTAATACTCCATTGCCTAGGATCTAAAAACCTAAGCTCTGATACTAACTGTGATTGCCCGGTCCCTAAATTGGGTACTTCTTGGCCTAATCCCGTCATTAAGATCTAACCCACACCATGCGGAAAATGTATTAATAAGCCTTTTCCACTCATTCACTTTGTTACACCCGATCAACATAGGTATTATCACTTAGTTGTTAAATTATAAGTTACAGAGTTAATTAAGATATCGTTATCATTACCTTAATTTTCAGTGAAAGACTTAATAAAATCAACGGAAGCATTTATAAAACACCTACTATGGAAACCAAATAAATGGGCGATCATACAAAACCAGCCAAAATAATACATAAAACAGTAGGGAAGTTTAGTCTCCACACCTAATATAGATCCAAATTTATACAAAGAGACATAAGTAATAGATACACAAAATGATCGCTAATTAAAGTAGCATGAACTATCCTCGAAGGCTCAAAACTAATTGTCAATCTTCTCCTTCTCTGGTCTGCTACTCAAAGTATTTGCACCCACCATCATAAAAATGATGATGAATATAGTAAAGTAAAAAGTAACACTAAGATATATTTATCCATATTTCCAAACACAATAGAAAATACACCTAACAATACATATATTCACTCCACATCAACAATATTGAAACACAAACACATTACCAAACATTACAACTAAACAATATTACATTAATAGAACCATTAAGCATGAACTATATTCATTAAATTATGTATCTAACCCTTTAGCCCAGATATTACCCTTTTGGCCACATAGACCTTGGGTACTCACTTATTCAGTAGTGCATGTAGGTACTATCCTTATTAGTTGTGAAACATGGCTCATCGACTTCATGTAATATGTCAACACATATAGTAATTCAATATTACCTTAATTGGTCACCGTTTAATCATTTCATCAAGATTATATAGTAGGTACGTGACACTAACTAATCAGTATACCGATATTAGGGATCAAGTGGGGTGGGGAATCCCTACGAGGGACGGGGATTCCCCGCAATGGGGATGAGGAACTTAAATGAGGATAGAAGCTGTTGGGTTTCGGGGATCATGCGCAGCAAAAGTTTTGAAACCTTTTTCGAACATCCCTGAACAAAGATCATATCGATTCCATTAAATTGATGTGCTAATAAAACTCATACCTTAACAAGAACAGCTCCATGTCTGCCTTGTTTGGTGTTGATCAATTCCTTCCAAACGCCGCTAGAGACGAATGTCCTCTATCAGAAATCCATAAACGAACGGACGATCACGATCCGCAGTGCTAGCCTAAAAAAATCCTAGGACAAAAAACTCTCACAAAAATTCTTTAGGAAAAATCTCTATCGAGAATTCCCTACAACAACTGTAACCATAATGTCTTATTTATAGTACACTAGGTCGAGTTGTAAAAGAACTCCATCTCCGAGTCACATTCCAAATAGAGTCCTAGATAAACTCCAACTCTAAAAAGGATAAAGTCATAGATAATCTACAATTACTAGTCCAATCAGAGTTGTAATTTATCTAAAACCCAAATAAAAATTAAGGTCATACTATAATTCCAATCAGAGTCCTATACAAAATAGGATTTACTAAGAGACAAAATTTCTAGTCACACTAGAAATGTATGAGAATCTTGAATCCTATTCAAACTAGGACATTTAATGAGAATCTTCAAAATGAATTTTATCAAATAAAATTCATTAACCCAGACAATATTAAATCGCGCAAATCTGTTCTTTGTGTGTGACCCAATAGATTCATACAATGTTGGCAGTGAACTAAAACCATTTTGGTATACAAGTCATAAGTGGTCTCTAGCAAGACATTATGACAACCCAAGTATCATGAAAATTAATAAATCGATGCAACCTAATGGACTGTGTATATCATATCCCTTTGTCACGCGATATCTTTTGATTGAACATAAGACATAGAATGTCACCCTTATGGTTCAATCTACTAATCTCGATCTCCGAGTAGACTGAAATTGTCAAGTGACATTGATCCAATCAATTCACTAGACATGGCCATTAATCAATCTAACATATCGAGGGCCCAATAGATATCTCTCTATAAAAGAGAGGGAAAAGCTCCATCTTGATCACACAACATCTACACATTAGTTGAACAATGACCAATCACAATCTTTATAATCATCCAGTTAAAGACAAGTTTGATTGTATCAAATCATTATGCTCATAATGTTGGAGTTTCTGATGATCTCAAGTCAAAGGACTAAATGATATAACTCTTATGAAAATCACTTATGACATTGACCATGTAGTGTTCTTAGAGCAGGTCTTTCCAGTATTTGTTCCCAATAAATACCCATTATCTTGATCCATATCCATATATGCATAATCATCACATGATTATCAATCAAGACTCATACTAGTCTTAATTTATTACTGTTCCTACAATAATAACTGACTAGGGACATTTAGAATAATACAATAATTATTCATAAATACTATTATAAAAGAAACATGCATCTACTTATAATAGTTAAACAACGTTTACAGAATTGGAAACATGATTGAACATATTCAAGAGTCATGTGGATAGCCTTCAATAAAAGATTTTCCAACCATATTATATGAAGATAATGCAGTATGTATCGCGCAATTAAGTGAAGGATTTATAAAAGGGGACAGAACAAAACATATTTCACCAAAATTCTTTTATGCACATGAGCTTCAGAAGAATGGTGAAACTGATGTCAAGCAAATCCGATCGAGTGATAATCTTGCTGATTTATTCACAAAAGCCTTACCAACTATGACATTTAAAAGGCTTACGTATGATGTTGGATTGCGCAAACTTGAGGACATTGCAAGTTAAGAAACTGAACAAGTTTCACCCATGTTCACATGAGGGGGAGTTATTGATTAGTGTATTGCACTTTTTTCCCTTGGCTATGGTTTTATCCCATTGGGTTTTCCTAGCAAGGTTCTTAATGAGACTATCTTAACAATATTATACCCATCTTAATATTTATGAGCATAGTGACTCTTTTTCTTTTACTATATTTTTTCCCATAGGGTTTTTCTTAGTAAAAGTTTTAACGAGGCACAATCTTTAAGCAAGTGTCATCCAAGGGGGAGTATTGTGGAGTATGGATGAGCATGCATGTACACCAACATATTGTGTAGTCATGTAACTTGTATTTCTCATTTAATAGTACCTCCACTTGTCTATGTATTGTCATGTTACTTGTAACCATTTCCAATGTACACCAACTTTTCCATGTATTGTCAATACTTATACTGTGTTGTATGACATGCACATTGTATAAAGTACGTTTATCATCATCATCACCAAATGACCTATATAAAGGGTGCTAACCTCATTGAAAAAAACACACCATATTGAATGAAAACATCTCATTCCAACTATCTCATTTCTTCTCTTCTCCTTTATAGTAGTAGTTTATGATAGTAAAAGTTCTTAGTCTTCTATTTCCTTCTCTAGTTCTTAGCAAGTTCCAACTTAATTTACAACAAATGTCATTTTATTTTGAAACAAAATCTTATCATATACAGAACAACCGAAAAGAAACTCTTGACATTATTAAAAGAAAACCACAAATAACAATCCAACCGAAACAAATCAAATCAAAGATAAAAAAGAAGGACCCGTCGTAGGAACACAAATTAATTACTAAGAATTGTGTACAAGGGATGACTAGCAAGCCAGGAACAGGTTAAGGAAAAACAAAAGCATTACAGTTAGAAATGAAGCCATGGCTGCGACCCTGAGACCTTCAATAATGGGATGGACCTTTCATCGCTACTGGTGAAGCATGTACAGGAACTAGCCATTAATGGAGATGAGCCACAACCACCAGAGTGGTTCATATGCAAAGATAGAGGCAACAAGGACTCCATCGACCCTGTTAGGTTTAGAGACACCGTAATGACATACTTTATTAATCTCGAAAAAACTCATTAATTACAATGTGGGGGATTAACTCTAATTTATAGACTCACATAAACATATTTCTAATCCAACTAGGAGTTTCTAAATAGACACATACCGTAACTCAAATTCCTAATCAAATTCAAACACTAATCTAATTTAGATTATAACTCTAACATCCCCCCATAATCTAAATTACCTATATGAATTAAAAACAAAACATCATCCCCCCCATAATTTAGATTGGACAAACCCCAATCATAGCCTTTAACTTCATGAAAGATTCAATCTTCAATGCCTTGGTAAACAAATCTACAACTTGATCCTCTGATCTGCAGTATACCAGCTCTATCTCTTTATTCTCCACCTGATCACGTAGAAAGTGATATGGCATATCAATATGCTTAGTCCGACCATGTGTAACTGGGTTTTTATCTTAAATCAATAGCCGAAACATTATCAACATAGATTGGTGTAGGACCATTACACTGAAAATGAATATGAGATAATAACTTTCTCAACCAAATAGCCCGACATGCACTAGAGGCGGCCGCAATGTACTCAGCCTCACAAGTAGACGACGCAACGACATACTGCTTCTTTGAAGACCACGAAAAAATTGTAGAACCATAATAAAAAGCATAGCCAGAAGTACTTTTTCGATCATCTTGGTCTCCTCCACAATCACTGTCAGAATAGCCAAGCAAAGAACTATCCTTTGAAGTGGAATAAAGTAACCCATGATCAGTAGTACCTCGAATATAACACAAAATTCTCTTTGCTGCAAACAAATGAGATTGTCGAGGGTGCTCCATGTATCTACTGAGTAATCTAACGCCATAAAGAATATCAGGTCTAGTACAAGTCAAGTATCTCAAACTCCTAACTATCCGCTTGAAATATGTCGAGTCGACTAGTGCATCCGGTCCTGTTTTAGACAACTTGGTACCAACCTCGACAAGTGTAGAGGCAAGATTACAGCTAGACATCTCAAATTTTTTTAAGATCTCAGCTGCATATCATTTCTGACATATAAAAATGCCATCATCTCCCTGATTGACCTCAATGCCTAGGAAGTATGACATTAGACCAACGTTCGTCATCTCAAACTCCCGCATCAAAGCTGCCTTAAAGTCTTCGATCATGTTGATGTCATTTCCAGTGAAAATTAAATCATCAACATAAATGCAAACTATCATTGCAGCACTAGTAGAAGCATCAATCTTCACATACAAGGCATGTTCATAAACACATTTTTCCAGTCCATAACCCTGAAAGAATTCATCAATTCTTTTATTCCAAGCTCGCGATGCCTGTTTTAAGCCATAAAGTGCTTTATTCGGCTTATAAAGTTTTTCTTCCTGCCATCTTGAACATATCCCATTGGCTGCTTGACATAAACTACTTCATCTAAGTAGCTGTTTAGAAAAGCTGATTCGCATCCATTTGGTGAAGTTTCCACTTTCTCTAGGCAGCAATGGCAATCAATAATCGGACCTTCTCAAGGCGAGCAACTGGAGCAAACACTTCCTGATAATCAAAGCCAGGCCTCTACTCATATCCTTTGGCCACCAATCTAGCTTTGTAGCGCTCCACATCTCCATTGGGTTTCCTTTTTGTCTTGAAAACCCATTTGACATCAATGGTTTTTGACTTTGAGAAATATTAACAAGTTCCCAAGTGTCATTCTTCTCAATAGCCTCGATTTCAGCATTCATAGCATCAACCCAACATCTATCTCGCACGGCTTCACTAAAGCTAATAGGGTTTGAATCTGCAAACATGGCATAATGAACTAAATTTCCATCATCATCAACAGCAGCATCAGAGGTAACCCGACAATCCTGAAGGCGAGCCGGCAGCTTAGGATTACTTTGTGTTCTATCACTCGTGCTTTGGAGTTTAATACTAGTACTAGTCGAAACAGTGCCCGTGGTAGGAGAAATACTTGCTGAAGTAAAAACCTCATCGTTAAACCTGATGCAGTAGATTGAGCAATTCCCTTATCTTTTATGTCCCAAATCCATGCACCTGCCTCATCGAACAATACATCTCTGCTGATAATTACAGAGTTAGTGATCGGGTTATATAATTTGTATGCTCCAATCCCCCCTGAAACATAGCTAAGAAAAATGACATTCGTGCCTTTTTCATCCAATTTCTTCCTATTAGCATCATGAACATGAATATACACAGTGGCTCTAAACACTTTCAAGTGTCTGACATCTGTCTTGTAACCACTCCAAGCCTCTTCTGGAGTAAGATGAGACATGGCTGTTGTGGGAGACATATTCAGTAAATAAACTGAACATGCAACTGCTTCAGCCCAGAAAGAATTAGGTAAACCTTTTGCTTTCAACATGCTACGAGCCATGTCCATAATAGTCCTATTCTTTCTTTCTGCAACACCGTTATGTTGCGGTGCATGTGGTGGAGTGATCTCATGCTTGATCCCATGATGACCACAAAAATTAGAAAATATGGAGGACTTGTATTCACCACCGCCATCTATCCTCAAAATCTTGATGTAGCATCCACTTTGTTTCTCCACATACGCCTTGAACTTATGAAAACAAGTAAACATGTTTGACTTGTTATTAAGAAAATACACCCAAATCTTCCTGCTGTAGTCATCAATAAAAGTCAAAAAATATTTACTCCCTCCTAATGAAGCTGTCTGCATAGGACTACAAAGATCTGAGTGAACCAAGTGTAATGGAGATCTGGCGCACCACGGAGTGTTGGAAGCGAATGACTGTCTTTATTGCTTCCCTAAAATACACAAAACTGCTCTTGATGTTGAATAACAAGCAATCTTTTCACTAATCTCTTTTGAGTGAGCAACTTTAAACTTTTGAAGTTCAGGTAACCATATATTAAGTGCCATAGCCGTGACTCATCAGAAACAATATATTTAAAACAAGGATAAGATCCAGTTTTAATCGCAATATGAAACAACCTATTTTTCAAAGGAGACTTAAGAATGATCATACATTTAGAGTCAAATATAGTGAGATGACTATCTTTCAAATTCATTGTGTACCTTTCTCTACAAGCTGCCCCAGACTCAATAGATTATTTTTCATTATAGGCACATAAAGAACATCAGAGATATATTGATGATCACCGTTATTCAACTAAATTAGAACTCTTTTTTCCTTTGACTGGAAGTTTCCTATCATCAGTAAACTTGACCTTTGTCGTCATCGACTTATCTAATTCTTTAAACAACTCTCTATTACCACACATGTGGTTGGAGCACCCACTATCAAGATATCACGCATAGTTTTGTGAATTTTCTTGGCCTGACGAAACCATAAAAAGTGTTTGGGTACTATCATTGATTTGGGCAAATGACACGTGCTCGACAGATTTGGCATGTTGCTTATTGTTGTAGTCTTTGGTTATATGCCCAAACTTGCGACAGTTGTAACATTGAATCCGATTTCTCTGTTGATCGCGACTTTAGTCTCATTTACGACCTTTATTTCTATCCCACCACTGCTGATTATTATTCTGACCTCTGCCATTGTTGTTGACTTTATCACGGCCTTTGAATCCATAATTCTTCTTTAGCTTTGGGACAACTGTAGTCTTCAATGCCTGCTCAGTATGCTTGATTTTTTCACTTTTTTCATTGATTCGTTGTTCATGTGCTCATAATGAACCAATGATTTTTTCAACTGACTTGGTCTCATAATCTGTCCCAGACTCCATAATAGCAGCTACTACATAGTCGAACTTCGTGGTCAAGGTGCGCAAAATCTTCTCGTTCACATCGAGATCGGCGACATCTTCGCCGTTCATCTTTAATTGGTTGACGATTGTTTGAACACGATTGGTGTACTTCTCTATATCTTCGAAGTCATCCATCTCGATCAACTCGAATTGTTTCCTCAAAGTTTGTAACCGAACTTTCTTGGCTTTTTGTACACCCTTGTAGGACATCTCTAAAGTGTCTTACGCTTCCTTTGATGTCTTCGCCAGTTGCACTTTCTCAAACGCCATATCATCAAACGTTTGCAAAATAAAATAAAGTGCATTATGATCTTTCTTGCGAAGCTCCTTTTGTGTCAAGGTAGCGGTGACCCTGGGTCTTCGAACCCATCTTCAACGACTACGAGCAAGTCTTGAAAACTGAACAAGACTCTCATCTGAGTACTCCATCTATCAAACTTCTTCCCATCGAATATTGGAAGAGTAGGTTGAACTTGGCCGTTCCCCGATGTCGCCATAATTCACACTAAATAAGAAAATAAAAAATCTCAATTTTGATTTTAACTCTCTGCCGCACACACTTTGAACAAATTGTTCAAATCTTCGTTTCTTCTCCAAAACAAGAAACATGCACACTTCGATCTCTCAATAGATGCGAAGCCCAAATTCTTTGTTCGATCTTGAACAAAGTCTCACACCGTAGATCTAAAATCTCGGTCTCACTCTCACAAATCTCAGGATCTCACTTTTACTCTGATATCATGTTAGGTTTAGAGACACCGCAATGACACACTTTATTAATCTATAATAAACTCATTAATTACAATGTGGGGGGTTAACTCTAATTTATAGACTCAAATAAACATATTTCTAATCCAACTAGGAATTTCTAAATAGACTCATACTGTAACTCAAATTCCTAATCAAATTCAAACACTAATCTAATTTAGATTATAACTCTAACGACTCCCTTTTTTAGGCTTTAGTACCCATCATAGACCTTGACCTCATATCTAATTCAACTTCTTCGACCCAACAAAACCAAGATGATAATGATCAGAAGCTCAAATTTTCACTCACTTCATGGGGCTTATTTAGGTATTCACACAAAATTGTATGTATGCAGATTACATATATAATTATTGTTAAGCAAGAATAAGTACTAATTCTCTACAGAATTAATAGATCATGACAATCAAATGTTATGTTTGATGGTTTTTTTTTTCTTATTTTCAGGCTATTGGACATTGAATACACAATTCATTACTTGATTTAGTCAAGATGCTGGAGAATTTTTTTCCTGAGAATCCTAGTCGTTTCATCTACGTTAATTAGGAAAAAACGTGTATTAAACCCATAAAGAAACCAAATCAAATTGTGATTTTATGTTTTTTTTAACACCAATAGAATTTATGATCGGAAAAAAAGAAAAAAACTCAATTCCATCAAAATCGAAGCTCTTGGCTGACACAATCAATGAGTTGCTATATTATAGGCAAAACATATCTTTTTGTCCTTGAACTTTAAGTTTTATGTTTTTGGTCCGTGAAGTTTTTCATTAGTATGCATTTGGTCTCTTAACTTTCATCGGTGTACATTTGATCCCTAAACTTTAATTGGTGTACATTTGATCCCTAAAATTTTATTGGTGTACATTTGGTCCCTAAAGGTTTGAGTTTTTTACACTTTTGGTCCCCGAACTTTGACTTTTTATTCTTTTGGGAAAATTGGTTTTTTTTTTGTTGGTTGAAGTGAGTTGTCCATGCAGTTCAGTAATATAAACGACTTTACTTTTCTTGGCTAGGTACATGACACTTTTATTAGACACGTCAATGGGATTTAACACTTTAAGGCTAAAACAAACGGTGGAACGACCAAATTTAAATATTTATGAAAGTTTATGGACAACAACAACAACAACAACAACAACAACAACAACAACATAGCCTCATTCCCAAATTAACTGGGGTCGGCTACATGGATCAAACTTTTTCATTGTGCTTGATTAAGTGTAATTGATGGTGAGCTTTGCAAACCATTCAAATCTCTTTTAATTAATGCATCCCATGTTAACTTTGGTCTGCCCCTACCTCTTCGAATTTCTACAATTTCTATTGAGTCAAGTTTTCTAGTTGGGGAATTTGTAGGCCGTCTTTGCAGGTGACCAAACCATCGCAACCGCCCTTTCCTAATCTTTGTATCAATTGGTGCTACTTCTACTTGTCTTTGGATTTCTATATTTCTTATTCTATCTTTACGAATTTTACCACACATCCACCTAAGCATCCTCATTTCTGCTACGTTCACTTTATGTAATTGTTGTTGCTTTAACGCCCAACATTCACTTCCATAGAGCATAGCTGGCCTAATTGCGGTCCTATAAAGTTTTCCTTTTAACTTAGTAGGAACATGTCGATCACAAATCACCCCTGTTGCACTTCGCAATTTCTTCCATCCAGCTTAAATTCTATTTGTGACATCACTTTCAATGTTACCATTATAATTGATCATAGGTATCTAAAGTGGTTTACCTTAGGAACTTCTACTTCCCCTAATTTTACCACACCGTCATCTCGATGTCTAGTGTTTCCAAACTCACAGTGCATTTATTCGATTTTTGTCCTACTCAACTTAAAGACTTTAGATTCTAATGTATTCTTTAAGAGTTCTAATTTCATATTCACTCCATCTTTAGTTTCATCCACTAAGACAATATCATCTGCAAATAGCATACACCATGGTATATCCTCTTGAATATGTCTAGTTAGTTCATCCATAACTAAAGTAAATAGATATGGGCTTAAAGCCGATCCTTGATGTAGTCCTATCGTAATGAGAAATTCTTTTGTAGCTCCTCTAAATGTCTTTATACTCGTTACTACTCCATCATACATATCCTTAATAGTGTCTATGTATCTAGCATGCACTCTTTTTCTTTCTAGAACCCACCAAAGAACATCTTTAGGGACCCTATCATATGCTTTTTCTAAATCTACGAATACCATATGAAGATCTTTTTTCTTTTCTCTATATTTCTCTAACAATCGTCTTACAAGAAAAATCGCCTCCATAGTTGACCTCCCAGGCATGAAACCAAATTGGTTCTCCGATATTATTGAATCTCTCCTTAGCCTATTGTTAAGTATCCTCTCCCAAAGTTTCATAGTGTGACTCATAAGTTTAATTCCCCTATAGTTTGAGCAACTTTGAATGTCTCCTTTGTTTTTGAAGATTGGCACAAGCGTGCTTTTTCTCTAATACATTGGCATCCGTTTTGAATTTAAAATTTTATTGAAACGTTTGGTTAACCAAGTCAATCCAATTTCTCCTAAGCATTTCCAAACCTCTATGGGTATTTCATCTGAGCCAAAAGCTTTCCCTATTTTCATTTTTTCAATGCCTTTTTAATTTCTACAATTCTAATATTGTGTGTATAGTTTACATTTCTTTCTTGGTGTGGGTTTTCATCATGAATGTTTATGGATCAAAAACATAAAAACACAAAGTTCAAGGACCAAATGATGAGTTTTGCTTATATTATATGACAAATTTTAGACGTATGTGTTAGCTCAATAGTAATGATGAAAATAAATGATGTTATACTCTTAACATCATTTTTACAGTATAACTAGCTCTGGTTCTCTATGTTGTCCAGATAGAAGTCTGAATAATTGATTATTATTCTAGTGAAAACTGAAATCCATGAATTGAAAAAGTGATGTTGCCCATATTTATTTCAGGGAAGTTGAAAAGTGAGATTGAGGATGTAATTGATAAGGTGATTTTGCCCTTCTTATTGGTAGCTACATTGTATTCCTTCGGTTCCTTTAGTTTCTCTCAAGTAAGGTGGGACTGAACAAGGTGCAAAACATCCATAGTTATAAAAAAAGTGATTTTGCCCATGTGTATTTCAGGAAGTTATGAATGAATATAAGTTGAAGAGCAAATCTATGGTTGAGTTGATTCTTAACGTCATGGTTGAACAGTTGACTTTGGAGGACTACTTCAATCGCACCAGTATGGCTTTCACGAGGTTTAACTATTGTCTCCTTTGCTCAAGGCCTGATCTTGTTTGCGATTTTAACCCCCACGCAGATGGAGGCACAATCTCCCTTGTTCTGATAGAAGAGGAGGTGGAAGGTCTTCAAGTTTTCAAAGATGGCGAATGAATATATCAAAGTTCCAAACGTTTTGATGCTAAAAGAGGTATGAACTAATACTGATTCTATCATTTGGGAATTCAAAGTGAAACTATCGAGATCCTAATGCCATCCTTGTTGTACAGATAACGAGCAATGAAATGTATAAGAGCTCAGCGCACAAAGTGATCATGAATTCGAAAAGGAGAGGTTGTCTGTGATAGTGTTTTATGCACCAAAGATGGACAAAGATTGAACCAGCTGCTAAGTTAATAACTGAAAGTACACCGAGGATGCTCAAGAAAATTAGTTGCTCTGATCTTCTTCGTACCTTTGAATGCATTGTATTTTTTTTTTGTATGGCAGGCATTACCAATGTCTTTGCAGTACAATGTAATCTTAAATTGTTTCTATTTGCAAGGCAAAATTATGTAGAACAATAGTAACATACATAACAACCCCTTCCAATATACGCTAGGCAAGTTAATAAAAATGTAACATTTGAACAAATTCATTATGCTTTAACTAAGTTGTACAAACCAAAACCAGGACTTTAATCTATAAGGAAAACTCGAAACAATGTTTGACACATTAATGAATCAGTTGAACGTGATGCAATGCATCAAAAACTTGCCTCAACAATTACTATGAAGTTAAAACAACAATAATTACAATTTGACACGAGTGAATCAGGTGAACATGGTGCAATGCGTTGAAAAATTGCCTCAACAATTGCTATTAACTTAAAAAGACAATAATAACAACCCGACTGCCACTTCTATTTAAACTTCCAACTCAACAAACTTCCATAAGTTTTGGCTCCATCATTTCATCACAAACTGTATCAATCTTGAGCTGCAATATAAATGAGCTTAAGTTACTGCGGCATGGCATAGTCATTTGGTCTTAAGACTCAGAAGTGCATTTTAATTGCGATCTGCTGTAGAACATGGAACACTTCATCTTTCTTGCCTGCCCCTAAAATAAAATGAAATCGTATTACTGTATTTCGCCACAAAATCTGAAAAAAATTCTAAAATTTCCGAAAATGTTACCAAATCCTTCATTGTTCATTCATGCATTCCATCTACATACATACCTTGCATACCCCCAAACTTATCATGAACCTTGTCGTCAAGGTTCAAGAAAGTAGGACGAATACACATTCCAAAAGAACAAGCGAAATCTAATAATGGAAGAAAAAAATGGAATGAATGAGGTGAAACAAAATAATCACGAAAAGCTGAAAATGTATGCAAATGATGTGTTATGTGTTGATATTACAAAATTACTACACCATCATATTGTATCTCTTCAAAAAATATATTACAAAATCGAAATAGTACCAAGTTTCTCAATTTCTCTCCAAAATACATACGTAGACAATAAAATAAACTCTCAGAATCACTGTACTGTGGAGTCCTTCATGGAGTTTGATAAGGAGTCTGCACTTTTTGTGAAGAATGGGAAGATGAAGCAGCTTCATACTTCTCGTGGGCTCGGTAAACCTAGTAGCCTAGAAGTATTATGAACAGAGCGTCTGAAATTGGGGGAGCTTTCTTGGCATAATGGACATCTTGGGAGCTTAAAACTTTCAACTCTTAGCTCGTGGCTTTGTCGATGATCTCACCAATCTCCCGTCTCCTCGGCTCAAAATGATCTCCACTCGATGGAGAATCGAAAGTGGGTAAGATTGGAGCTCAAAAGTGATGAATTTTGTGGTTGGGAGTGGGTTTTTGGGTTTTGTAGGCGGTGGAGAGGAGCTAGGGTTTTAGGTTAGGGAAGAAGAAATGGGTTATGCCATTTTTCAAAAAATTGGAAATCGAGCCCAACGTCGTATTTCAACTTCGCGGCGCTAGGGATCCCTGGCAAAAATTGCTAAAAATTGCTAAAAATTTCTTAAATTACCCTCCAGTGCCGTTGTCAGCGCCCTACGCTCACTCAGACATGAATTGCACCCAAGAGGGGGTTGAATTAGGTGTACGAAAAGGTTATCGCCTTTTTAAAACTTTTAATGAACGATGATGCTTAATGCACACACAATCAACAAGTTTAAGTTCAATGCAATAGTGAAAGAAGTAGAAAAGATGGAAAAGAGACACATGATTTATAATGGTTCAATCCATCCGATGTACATCCACTACCTAACCTCCCAGGTTAAGATTCTCAAACCCCATTTATATCAATGATAAGTGTTACAACCTAAGCATACAAGCCTAGAATGCCTAATCACAAATTATGACTTCCCTTATAGCCTCAACTAAGGTTAACTAGGTCTTCCATTGACTTAGATCCCACGAAGTCTTACACTCATCCATTTATAAGAAATAGATGAATACAATGAAAATCAACTTTACAAAGTAAAGCTGCAATAAGTTCAATTACTAATAAGCCACCTAAAGCCTAACAACTATAATGCATGCAAGTATTAATGTGGCGGCTCTGCCACCCCGAGGTGACATGTCTTCGTGTACTCCTTGCCCGGTGGGCCAATCTACACGTGTCCGATACCTGCCTTTCCACCTCTTGTCTCAGAATTCGTACCCATGTGTGTTTTATCAAATTAGTTAGTGGATTGTCAGTATTTTCTTAACTTATTCTCTTTAAGTATTTAAAGTTTTATTCTAATGCCTAACCACACTAGTGGGTTTTATCTTACAAGTTAACATATATATTAGCGGAAGCCTTGATTGATACAATTAGAATAAGTAACTAGCATGGTAAACAACATTTATAAGAGCGAATCCTACTGTGGAAAACCTAGAATAGTACTTTGTATATAAGTGACAATACCATAAACAAGGTATATATACACGTACCGTGTCATATCAAGTCCCCCAATACCCAAAAAATACAAAATATAAAAATAAGCACGTATTAGTAGGTCCTCGACGGCGAGCAATCAGATGTTGTCGCCTAGGATACCCTTACCCTTACTAGTACTAGGATCTGCACTTAATCGTCACAAAAAGATAAATGATGAGTATAGTAAGTAAAATCTCAAGAAACCCCTCTAAGCATTCAAATAATAAAGTAAAGGAAATACAAGAAATATAGTCAAGTAAACATGCAGAATGCAAAGACATATAACTGTAATTGGCTCATCGCATGAATAGATAATAGCTAAGCTATCAAATGTGTGTGATCGCTCCAGATGGACTAAACTGTACTTCACTTCATTAAGTTCCCACCAGTGGTCGCACCCAACTGGCCCGCATTTGGTCCCTCATGGTGGTGGCCAAATCAGTGGAGTCACCAACATGCTCAGGTTGACGTTCACTAAGGGACGGGTCATACGTGCTACAGTCCAGTGCATCATGAACACATAACTAGGAAATTTGGGGGAGTAACCTCAACCCACGTCCAAGTTAACAGAATGAAATATTACAATCAGTAAGGAAATGATACGAATGAAATTTAGAATAGAATCAAATACTTAGAGTTTTTTAGTTGGGTTTTACAAACCTCAAAGCGCCCTTCGACCTCTCTGGACTCTCGTATCCGACCCGATAAGCTCCCTGGTACCGAGCTACGGTCTCCTAAGTCCATGGAGTTCAATTTTATAGGTTTATACTATTTTCAAGTGTTTGGTTAGGTTTTTAGTTGTAAATAATCAAAACAACCCCTTAAATCCAAACTTTATCTGTCAATAGCGCATTAATGGGTCTATCAGTGCGCTAGTGGATCTGTTTAGCGCTTTAGTGTTCTTCATTTTGAAAAATAGTTGGAAACCTAGAATGATTAGTGCGCTAAGCGGCCCAGTTAGCACGCTAATTGCCCTTTATGACAAAATTCTCAAGCCAAGAATTCTGTCCTTCCCCTGTCAATTAGCTACCCTAACTTGGTTTACATCCTCTTCATACCAAAGTGACTCCCAAACATCAGTTAGACTCACCTCAGAATAATAATTAAGTAAAATTCTCAAATCCCAACATTCAACAGTTTTGTCCGAATTCAAGAAAAATCCCAAATTCATACAAAACCAGTGATAAATCCTCAATAGAAATGATCATTAAACCCATAATGCATTAAGTTTCCATTAAAAAATTAGGGATCTAACGCTCCTACTCGAATTTCACCAAAAACACACAAAAATGGGTTCATTGAAGAGTATATGAGATGATGAAGATGATTATCCAGGTTGGATCACTTAATTTCTCCTCTAATATGTTGAATTTCTAGCTTGAATGACTTCCAAATATATGGTTTTCTCTGATATTTGCATGTGAATGAGTTAGTGGAAATGAAAATCCCACTCACTTGTTATATATAGTTTTTTTTTATCAAGTTTGCGTACGTATCTCAAAGATTACCTTGTGGTCACATTTCATGTCGTCCTACACCACTTGATAACTCCACTAACATACTCATCTCCTAGAATTACTCACAATGATCCTCTTGATGTCCATCTTATGGTCCTCATTTTTTAGTTCAAACTATAGGTTTATCATTTATTTGATTTATGTGCCTTATATTAAGCCTTATTAAACCATATGGTTAGTGTTTTATTTTTTAAAATTAACTAACTCATGGTCCCACCAACTTTCGGCTACCCGATATTTGGTGCCCCACGTCTCGACATGCATTTCGAGGCGCACTATAGCCTATTATTCAAATTTTAATTTAATTAGCATATGGTTACCTTACCCATTTCAATTGAATTACTTGGCCATATTTACATTAGTTTGTCAAGTTTTTCTAGTGTACCCGTACTTTGCGTTTAGATACTTGCGTTGACATACATTTCGAAGAGACTACTAGTCACACAACCTCACACAATATAACCATTAAACATACATACATGCCATGTATTAACAAATAATTTCATAAAATGCATTGCAATGAAATAATATAATACATAATTTACTAGTGTACCTAGGTCGACATGTTTCCTAGCCTACCCGTGGCATCCACGTGGATCCGAGCTGGACTCCATGTCTGAAATTACGAAATAAATAAAGGCGTTAATAAAACGGGCCATTACGGTTCTTCTCAACTAAATAAAATCTTGTCCCGAAATTTAACAAAACTAATTGTTGTATCGTGAAATAACTGAGGGTATCGTTCTCACATCATCGACACGAGCTCCCAGGTAAGTCCCTTTGTCCCGTGATACTGCCAACGAACTAAGACCTTAGCGAGCTCCCTATTCTTGAGAATTTGAACTCTGTGGCTAACGATCTTTATCGGCCTCTCTTTTCAAGTCACGTCAGGCCAAACCTCAATCTGCCGCAAATCAATCATCGGTCTCGGCCCTGACCTAGCTAGTCTCAACAGAGAAATGTGAAATGTCGGATAAACTACAACTAACTCACAGGTAACTTTAGGCAATATGCGACATTACCCACTCTTTCCGCGATCCTAAATGGTTCAATAAATTTCGGCACCAATTTGTCCTTAATAGCAAACCTCTGCCGACCCTTCCAAAGGGAAACCTTCAGGTATACCATGTCGCCCTCCTTATAGCTCATATCACCGTGATACCGATTTGCGTATTTCTTCTGTCTATCCTGTGCGGCTCGTAACCTATGACAAATCTGTCAAATATTCTATGTGTGATCAATAACTATCTCGGGGCCAAAGTCACGGTATCATCCGGCTCTGCCCAACATGCAGGTGATCTACAAAGCCTCCCATATAGCGCCTCAAATGGTGGCATCCTGATACTCGTCTGATAGATGTTATTGTATGCAAACTGACACAAAGATTAATAATCCTCCCACAAACCCCAAAACCACAATATACAAGCCCTGAGCATATCTTCCAGAATCTGTATTAGTCGCTCGAACTGCTTATCGATCTGAGGATGATAAGCCGTACTAAAATGCAACCTGGTTCCTGGTTCCAAACTGCTTCTGCATAGCCTCCTAGAGACTCAAAGTCAACCTGGGATTTTTGTCCAATACAATAGAAACCGTCATCCCATGCAATCTAATAATCTCTCGCTCAAACAATATGCTCAGCTATGGGAATGTGGACCTCATAGAAATAGGAATGAAGTGAGTCAATTTCGTCAATCTGTCAATCACAACCCAAACTTCATCATGATGCCTTGATGTCTGCGGTAGTCCATTGATGAAGTTTATGGTGATGTGCTCCCATTTGTACTATGGAATGGGTAATGGCTGTAGTGGTCCACTAAATCTCCTGTGCTCAACTTTCACCTGTTGCTAGATGTAAAAACTTTTGACGTACGCCCCCATGTTAGCCTTCATCCCTGGCCACCAGAAAAGTTGCCTCAAGTCATAGTACATCTTGGTACGACCAGGATGAAGTGTGTAGTGAGACCGGTGTGCATCCTCCAGAATCTCGTCCCGTATCATCTGATCAACAGGTATCCAAAATCTCTATCGGTGTCTCAAACACCGATTCGTGCTTTCTACCCAATCAATTCACTCTGAATCCCAAGCCAGACCACTAAATCGCTCATAAAGCCCATCAGGCATCTGACTCTCAACAACATTCTCAATCGATATGGTCCAAATTCTCATCTGGCTATAAATGCGCTACTCAGCCGTAGTAGATACCTCTGTCATACACATAACCGATGTCGCCTATAATAATCCATGCTCGTGTGTCATATGTCATAAAACAGTCTAGCTATCGATCCCGCTCTTGCTTAATGCGTCAGTTACAACATTCACTTTCTTAGGGTAATACTCAATAGCGAAGTCACAGTCCTTCAGCAACTCAAGCCATCTCCTTTGGTACATATTCAAATCCATCTCAGTGAAGATATAATGCAAACTCTGGTGATCTATGTACAATATGAACCTCTCTCCGTAGAGATAGTGCCTCAAAGCCTTCAGTGCAAAGACGACTATTGCAAGCTCCAAGTTGTGCACTAGATAATTCCCCTCATGGGGTCTCAACCGCCTGGAAAGGTACTTAACTGGTCTACCTTTTTGCATTAATACACATCCAATACCAATACCCAAAGCAACCATATAAACTGTCAGAGTCTTGCCCGGCTTCGGTAATATCAATACTAGTGCGGAAGTCAACCTCATCTTCAGCTCAGATAAAACATGCTCACACTCCTCTGACTAATCAGATCTAACATCCTTCTTGGTCAGTCTAATTATCAGCGCTGCAATCGAGGAAAAGTCATGTACAAAACGTTGGTAGTATCCTACCAGTCCAAGAAAACTTCGCATATCAGCAACATATTCGGGTGTCCTTAAGTCAATGATAGCTCAAATATTCTTTGAATCTACAGAGATACCTAGATCGCTAATGACATGTCATAAAAATCTCACCGCACCTCAGCCAGAAGTCACACTTACTGAACTTTGGGTACAATCTGTGCTCTCTCAGTGTCGTCAAAACTGCACGAAAGTGTCTCTCATGATCCTCACGAGTCCTGTTGTAGATCAAGACGTCGTCGATGAAGAATATGACAAATCTATCCAAATACGGTCTTAAAAACCTATGCATCAAATCCATGAAGATTGTTAGGGCATTAGTCAGCCCAAATGACATGATTGTGAACTCGAATAGCCCGTACCTCGTGCTGAAAGTGGTATTTTAGATGTCCTCATCTTGAATCCTCAACTGATGATAACCTGAGCAAAAGTCAATCTTTAAGAAGAATATGGTGATTGCCAACTAATCGAACAAATCATCTATCCTAGGAAGTAGGTAACGGTTCCTAAATATCACCAGATTCAACTTCTTATAATTTATGCACATCCTCATCGAACCATCCTTCTTTTTTACAAACAACACTGGAGATCCCTAAGGTGACATGCTAGGGTGAATAAAACCCTTCTCCAACAACTCATCTAGCTATCGTGTAACCTCCTCCTACTCCGACGGTGACATCCTATAAGGTCTATTGATGATTGGCTGAGTCCCTGGTATCAGCTCGATGATAAACTCAATAGCCCGGGGTGATGGCGATCCTGGTAGATCATTCGGGAATACGTCGACAAAACATCTGACTACTGGAACATCCTCAATCCTGACCTCTGCCCTCGGCTCAACTATCGCTGAAAAAGCATTCATCTCATGCGTTGTAGCTAGTCAGCCTATGGTGATAGGTAAGTCAATTGCGGATCTAACTAGTGAGAACTCAGGTATCCCAGAAATGCGAAACTCGACTATCTTACCGAAACAATCTATCCATACATGATAGGGTGACAAACCAGTCTATCCTGAGAACAACATCAAACTATAAGTACTTTAAAACTCGAATATTTGCCAGTAACTGATGCCCTTCAACCTCTATCATCATGTCTCTACATATCCAGTTAGGGTATGTCTCGTCCTTAACAGCCGTAATGAGGACAAGGTGTGTGTCTAGTGTTTGTGTTTATAACCCTAACTCTCCAATAATACGCCCAACGATAAATGATAAAGAACTACCATTATCAAACATATCATGCATAGGTCTACAAAAAATATGTAATGAGCCCTGACGAGCTATCTGGTCGCCCCGCCATCTGATCGTGCTACTGCATGGGCTATCTCTATGGCCTATTCTGGCTCTCGACGTGGTGACGGTGTTGTCCTACAGTCTACCCTAAAATGTCCCCTCTGACCACACTTGTGACATATATGGTGGTCCTGCCTACCAACCTGTCCATCTCAAGATCTTGGACTCTGACCCTGGTCTCCCCTGTCGTGTCCCCCCTGATCTCGACCCTGATGGTACATCTTAGGTAGTGGCCTACGTTTATCTGTCGGTGCTGCTGCGATAGCATGAACTGACTGTCCCTCCTCATAATAGAACTGATTGCCATAGTCATCATCCCTACGGGCCCTGTCCCATTTATCATCCCTTCGACCTCTATCTAGACGATCCCTGTCTCTCTGGCGTTCGGTCAGACTGAGAACTTTGCCTTGTCTGTACCTTAGTCCCAGTCACACGTCTGCCATCCCTCTGCATCAAGTAGGTCTCATGCGCTAAAGCTCTATCAAATATGTCCTGTAGAGTGGGTGCCCTAGACGATACCACTACCAAACCAATCATATCCTCAACTCCTGATGCGCTCTGAATTCGTCAATAAAATAAAATTTCCTAAACCAACTATTTTATAGAATAGTGGCAAATGGTCAATCCCATAGAGATTGGTGGTCTTTCTAAGGTTAAAAACAACGAAAAAAAATCGAGGGTTTTATATAAATAATTTAACTAACTAATTTAACTAAACTAAACAAATAAAATATTTAAAATAACTTTAAAATTAATTAATAGAAACCTCGGTAACAACTAGGTCTATAGTTCTACAAATAAGGATCAAGATTCAATGGCAATCATGGTCTTCAGTCTTTCCCAAAAAGTTATTAATTTAAATTCTCCTAGATTAGCTATAGAAAATCGATATCCGCCAGAAATTCCTCGTTCCCCTAATTTCGATAGTCAGGACGTCGTCACTAACTATTTCCTTAATTAATGCATAACCCTAGACATTAGCCAATCAGGTTTAACACACTAATCGCAGTAATATGGATCTGTGGGAACACTAATCCTAAATAACCGGATCGCATCCGCTTCCGATTTAACCTAGATTCAATTGTTGCACACTCATGAATCGAAAGGGTTTGACGACAAACGGGTGATTGTTCGTTACTTTATTAGTCCAAAAAGCACAATTACATAAATACTAATAGTCCAAATAACTATAGGTTGTCCACCTAAAAGCAAGCACTGGCCACATACATACTCTAGATCTAAACCATATTCATTAAAATCAGCAACATTGAAATAAGAGAATTTAAACTAAATTAAATAATAAAATAAAAGATCTCACATAATATGCTATGAATCCATGATCCTGACTTGTTTCCCCTTCCCCTCCGACCTAAACAAGGAGTTGAGAAGTCGATGCTAAAAACATAATAATCGGTCTTCTCCAATAATACCTTAAGTTCCTAATATATAAAATACTAAAAATTGGTTTCAGGATGTGAGAGAAACTAATTTTGGGGGATGGGGAGGTGACTCGTGCATCGAGGAGCATTGTATGGTTGTTTTTGGGTTAAAAACTATTGTCCTGCCACGTGTCTCCACGGCATTGGTCGAGACTACTGCCCGAGCTGATGTAGCGTCGTCTTATTGGTTGAGACCGACTATGATGACGTCCCGAGTGGTTGAGAGCGCGACATGTGGCACGCGTAGGTGATGAAGAAGGCTCGCGCAGAATCGACAAAGATGTGGGAGACGGTGCTGACGCGCAGCTGAAGCGAGTGAGAAGACTGCTGGTGAGCTGGACCAATTAAACTGTGACGCGTGGCACTGATTGATGAAATGGCAAAACCTAATTAGAGCCATGTGGCTGGTGGAAACGAGCTGGGCCAATAAAGAAGCGACACGGGGCGCATTGCTGGAAACGCATGGAATGCTTGGCGAGCTGGACCAATGGACGGCTGACATGTGTCACGTTGAGTCGAGTTGGACCAATAGTATGTTGCCACATGTAATTGGTCTGCTGATCCTCTATTCTACCTGTCGTGTAACACGTAACTCGAGGCAAATAGTCCAGCGTCCGATCAATGCATGTAAGTACTCGATTTTGAGTATTTTTTGTCATGAATTCAACCGTGCACTCTGTTTCATATGAAAATGATCAATAAATATAATTAAAAATATATTTTAAAGACTTTCTATATTTAAATGTACTAAAATAAACTATTAAAAACCTATAAATACCAACGAATCAAATACCCCCAAACTTAAGACTTTGCACGTCCTGAGCAAAGGTGTAAATGATAAAACAAACTAAACTAGACTCTTAATATAATAATGCACTGACTCACTAATCCTACACCCGACTCAAAATTCATGGAGTTCCTTTGGTTTACATAGTCACGAAGTTAACAAGCCACTCAGGAAATTTCGGAGTTATGATATGTCAAGACTCCTAACCCAAATACAATTAAGATCCCACTTTCAAGAGAAAAACTCGCTCTAAAAAAAGGAAATCAACTACTCACAAGTTTTCTTGGTCTATACATTCAAACACGCAAGTTTAAATCTCACTAAATGTAGTGAAAGCACTCGAACTAGATCTTTTATTCGAGGAGTTCCATAACTTTCACCTTTATTCATTATTTTATTCTCTATTTTTTCATATTTTTTTCATATTTTTTTTTCAACAAATACGGTCCCTGCTCCATTTCCTATGGACCGATTTTCTCACTTTTCCCACTACAAGTTTCCCTGCTCCATTTCCTATGGAAACCTGTGGGACTCTCTATATTAAGAAAAAAACTCATGTTAGTACTTCTCACTTTCACTATAATCAAGAAAATCCCCTAATATGGGTTAAAATAATATAACTTGCACAAATTTGATCGTCTACTCATTTTCGTTATCTGGCACAAAGTTTAACCATCATAGTAAATACCTAATCATGAAATTATAAAAATGTAGGGCTACGAACTCGATTGTGTGTTTCTCCTAATTTTCCCTAAGTTTCAAGTTAAAAAGGCAACTGTAAATTACTCATCCACAACCAAAGACATGAACAAAGTCTCGGGTGACTTTAAATAACTAAAAAAATAAAAACTATACTAAATACATGCATGAAAGTGTATCAAATCCTAGTGAAATGAGAAAGAAGTATGAAAGGACAAGAAATGAAAGAAATAGAAGAACTGATATAAAACACCACCATTACCATCCACAACCGCATATAACCGCATAAAAAATAAAAGATGTCACCGGCGGTCTTTTGCAAAAAATCCATCCAAATCAATCCACAATCCCTAAAATACGCCCAAACTTATTCTGAACCTTGTCCTCAAGGTTCAAAACAAGTCAAGGTATCTATATAACAAAAAGAAAAAGACATTGGTGAAAAAGAACATGGATAAGAAGATGATACAAATGCATGCAGGACAAAAAGTCTCTAAAAACTAATGAACGCACGAAATCTCTCATGTGTAGGTGACTAAGGAAACTATGATAGAACAATCATAACAAAAGTAAGGACTTGTAAACATACAACAACAACAACATAGCCTCAGTCCCAAATTAACTAGGGTCGGCTACATGGATCGAACTTTTCCATTGTGCTCGATTAAGTGCAATTGATGGTGAGCTTTACAAACCATTCAAGTCCCTCCTAATTAATGCATCCCATGTTAACTTTGGTCTGCCCTTACCTCGTCGAATTTCTACAATTTCTATTGAGTCAAGTTTTCTAGTTGGAGCATTTGTAGGCCATCTTTGCAAGTGGCCAAACCATCGCAACCGCCCTTCCATAATCTTTGTATCAATTGGTGCTACTCCTACTTGTCTTTGAATTTTTATATTTCTTATTCTATCTTTACGAGTTTAAGAACTAGTAAACAAAGGAGTTAACTAAAAAAAATTCAATCAAGTCTTGCGAGCCCGAAGTTTGTCAACTAAGGGTAAAATCAACACGATGATGGAATGAAGTTTAGGGTTTTGGGTCTACTCAAAAATCCGCCACTAATGCGGCGACTTAAGTTGGATATGCCCCCACCAAGTCTCAAAACACCTAAACACCAATAAACATGTTAATTCCAAAAAAATGCTTAAATTATGCTAAAAAATGTAATCCATAGTCAAACCTGACAAAAACTCATTGGGTGCACCAATTTATTAAAATAAATAAATAAAGAAAAATAAATAATAATAATATAAATAATATAAATAATAATAATAAATTTAAAAAATAAAAATATCAAAGAAAGAAAATCAATCCCCGGCAAGGGCGCCAAAAATTGACGCGCGCCGAACGCATCAATAAAATAAAATTTCCTAAACCAACTATTTTGTAGAATAGTGGCAAAGGGTCCATCCCAAAGAGATTGGTAGTCTTTCTAAGGTTAAAAACAACGAAAAGGAAAAATCGGGGGTTTTAAATAAATAACTTAACTAACTAATCTAACTAAACTAAATAAATAAAATAATTAAAATAACTTTAAAAACAATTAAATGGACACCTAAGTAACACCTAGGTCTACAATTTCACTAATAAGGATCAAGATTCAATGGCAAACATGGTCTTCAATCTTTCCCAAAAAGTTATTAAATTAAATTCTCCTAGATTAGCTACAGAAAATCGACATCCGCCAGAAAATCCTCGTTCCCCTAATCTCGATAGCCAAGACGTCCGCCACTAACTACTTCCCTGATTAATGCATAACCCTAGACATCCGCCGATCAGGTATAACACACTTACCACAGTAATATGGATCTATGAGAACAATAATTCTAAATAACCGGATCGCATCTGCTTTCGATTTAACCTAGATTCAATTGTTATGCAGTCAAGAACCGAAAGGGTTTGATGGCAAACGGGTGAGCGTTCGTCACTTTATTGGTTCAAAAGCACAATTACACGGATACTAATGGTCCAAATAACTATAGATTGTCCACCTAAAAGCATGCACTAGCCACATACATACCCAAGATCTAAACCATATTCATTAAAATTAACAATAATGAAATAGGAGAATATAAACTAAATTAAATAATAAAATAAAAGATCATACACAATATGCCATGAATCCATGATCTCGACTTGTTTCCCCTCCGACCTAGGCAAGGAGTTGAGAAGTCGATGCTAAAAATATAATAGTCGATCTTCTCCAATAATACATAAGGTTCCTAATATATAAAACTACTAAATATTGGTCTCAGAAGGTGAGAGAAACTGATTTTAGGGGTTGGGGAGGTGATTCGTGCAACGAGGAGCATCGTATGGCCGTTTTGGGTCAAAAACTATTTTCCTGACACATGTCTGCACTGCATTGGTCGAGAGTGCTGCACGAGCTGATGTGGCATCTTCTAATTGGTTGAGACCGGCTATGATGACGTCTCGGGTGGTTGAGAGCATGACATGTGGCACGCGTAGGCGATGAAGAAGGCTCGCACAAAATTGGCGAAGATGTGGGAGACGGTGCTGACACTCATCCAGAGAGGTATCTGATGGAGGCTGAAGCGAGTGAGAAGAATGCTGGTGAGCTGGACCAATTGAACTATGACGTGTGGTGCTTATTGATGTAATGGCATAACTTAATTGGAGCTATGTGGCTGGTGGAAATGAGATGGGCCAATAAAGAAGCGACACGTGACACGTTACTGCAAACGCGTGGAATGCCTGGCGAGCTGGACCAATGGACGGCTGACATGGGGCATGTTGAGGTTTGTTGGACCAATAATATGCTGCTACGTGTAATTGGTCTGCAAATCCTCTATTCTACCTGCCGCACAACACGTTACTCGAGGAAAATAATCTGGCGTCCAATCAATGATGTAAATACCCAATTTTGAGTATATTTTGCCACAAACTTAACCGCGCATTCTGTTTCACCTAAAAATGATCAATAAATATAATTAAATATATATTTTGGAGACTTTATATATTTAAATATACTAAAATAAACTACAAAAAACCTATAAATATCGACTTATCAACTCGTCTGGTGAAATAGTATATCTGCAAATGCTTTATCCCAGCTACGTCCATCGAGAACTGGAGTAAGTACCATAATCTTTCCATATATTGTAGCAAAGTTCGGTTACCCTGTCTCAAGGCCAGAAACTCCTATCTCTATCTTACTTCCATGTATATGTACTGATCATAGAACAACTCCTTAAACTAAGCCCATGTCGTTGGCTCTAGATAGGTATCATGATACGTGGTCCGCCATACTGCTTTGTGGCCTCTCAAACATGCCCCAGATAACTGTGCCTAAACACTCTCATCATTCCTCATCGGCTTATGGAAATGTTGATGAGACACAATCCACTTCCCTGCAGCCTCGGGGTCACCACCTCCTTCAAAGAAGCCTGGTTGAGACTTTAGAAACTCTCTCAACATCTTCGCCTTTGGAGCCAAGATAAATCTCGATATTTGTAGAGGTAGTGGTAGTAGTAGTCATCTGACCCATAATCGTCAGAGGAGGCGTAAGAGTCGGCGTCTCCAGTGGAACGACAACTACGGTGGCTTTATCTGTCCGTGTCTCCGTGCTACCCTCTTAACGGGTGTTTGGGGAACAATCGGGGCTATAACGGCTTTACCAGTCGGTACGGTAACTACTATTGGCTCTTTGGGTACGTCAACCGCTATAGCAAATGTCGTTAGTGCGGTGGTCTGATCCCATAACAAACGTAGTACCTCGACCATCTAAGTCTCCTGAGCCGAGAGTCGATCCTCCATACTGGCTATAGCTAGGGAATCCCTAGCTGCATCGCTAGTCTGACCAGTCTCATGAGGTGTAGTCGGCTGTCCGTCTATAATCTACATCGAAAAGCATGCTCCGGATCAGCCTTGGTGTATATACGTATATCATATATATAAAATGAAAATATAAAACATATAAACCTTATTTATACTCGCCTCACATCACTTCCCAACTAAAGTTCTAAGGCAATAACTTCGAGTTTCATAACTAAAGTATATTTATTAGATTTTATACTCTTTTTCATTTTTTACATTCTTAAGTTCCTAGAACTCTCACTCTCATACAAACTGTGGCGACCCTATGGCCCGAGGCGACGTGTCTTCTTGTACTCTTTGCCCGTTGGGCCCATCTACACGTGTCTGGTACCTGCCCGTCTACCTCTTGTCTCATAATTTATATCCACGTGTGTTTTATCAAATCGGTTAGTGGATTATCAATATTTTCTTAACTTATTCTCTTTAAGTATTTAAAATCTTATTCTAATGCCTAACCACACTAGTGGATTGTATCTTACAAGTTAACATATATCAATGGAAATGTTGATTGATACAATTAGAATAAGTAACTAGCATGGTAAACATTATTTATAAGAGCGTGTCCTACTATGGAAAACCCGAAATAATACTCTGTATATAAGCGACAGTACCATAAACAAGGTATATATACATGTAGCGTGCCATCTCAAGTCCCCCAATACCCAAATAATACAAAATATCAAAATAAGCACGTACTAGTAGGTCCACGACGACGGGCAATCAGATGTAGTCGCCTAGGACCCCCTTGCCCTTACTGGTACTAAGATCTGCACTAAATCATCTCAAAAAGACAAATGACTAGTATAGTAAGTAAAATCCCAAGGAACCCCTCTGAGCATTCACATAATAAATGAAATGGAAGAAATACCGTCAAGTACACATGTAGAATGTAAAGACGGACAACTGTAATTAGGTCATCGCATGAATAGTTAACAACTAAGCGAACAAATGTATGTGCTCGCTCTAGATAGACTAAAATGTACTTCAGGTCACCAAGTTTCCATTAGTGGTCGCGCCCAATTGGCCCAATACTTGGTCCCTCGCGGTGCTGGCAGAATATTTTGTGTCATAGACACGTGCACCAAATGCAATCTCAGGTTGATGTTCACTGAGGGTTGGGCCATACGTGCTATAGTCCAGTACATCACGAACATATAAACAAGAAACCCGAGGGAGTAACCTCAACCCACGTCCAAGTTAATAGAATGGAATATTAAAATCACCAAGAAAATGATATGAATGAAATTTAGAGCAAAATAAAATACTCATAGTTTTTCAGTTGGGTTTTACAAACCTCAAACCACTCTCTGACCTCTCCGGACTCTCGTATCTGACTTGACAAGCTCCTCGATACTGAGCTACGATTTCCTAAATCCTTGGAGTTCAATTTTATAGTTTTAGACTATTTTCAAGTGTTTGGTTAGGTGTTTAGTTGTAATTCATCAAAATAACCCCTTAAATTCATATTTTATCTATCATTAGCCCGCTAATGGGTCTACCTAATGCACTAGGGGATCCGTCTAGCGCGCTACTATTCTTCATTTTGAAAAACCGTTGGAAACCTAGAACAATTAGCGCGCTAACCAGCCCAGTTAGCGCGCTAATTGCCCTCGGTGACTGAATTCTCAAGTCGAGAATTATGTCATTCCCCTCTCAATTAGCTACCTTAACTTGGTTTGCATTCTTTCCATACCAAAGTAACTCCAAAACATCAGTGAGACTCACCTTAGAACAAAAATTAAGTAAAAATCCTCAAATCCCCACATTCATTAGTTTTGTCCAAATTAAATAAAAATCACAATTCATGTAAAACCAGTGATAAATCCTCAATAGAAATGATCATTAAACCCATAATGCATTAAGTTTCCATAAAAAACTAGGGATCTAACCCTCCAACTCGAATTTTACCAAAAACACACAAAAATGGGTTCATTGAAAAATATATGAGATGAGGAAGATGATTACCTAGGTTGGATCACTTAATTTATCCTCCAAGATGTTGAATTCATAGCTTGAATGACTTTCAAATCTCTGGTTTTCTCTGTTATTTGCCTGTGAATGAGTTAGTGGAAATGAAAATCCCACTCACTTGTTGTATATAATTTTAGTCTTGATCAAGTGTGCGTACGTATCTCGAGGATTATCTTATGGTTTCATTTCATGTTGCCCTACACCACTTGATAACTCCACTAACACGCTTATCTCCTAGAATTACTCATAATGATCCTCTTAATGTCCATCTCATTGTTCTCATTATTTAGTTCAAACTATAAGCTTATCATCTATTTGATTTATGTGCCTTACATTAAGCCTTATTAAACCATATGGTTAGTGTTTTATTTATCAAAATTAACCAACTCATGGTCTCACCAATCGACTACCTGATATCCAGTGCCCTGTGTCTCGATATGCATTTTGAGGCACGCCATAGCCTATTATTCAAATTTAAATTTAATTAACCTATGATTACCTTACCCATTTCAATTAAACTACTTGGGCATGTTTACATGAGTTTGTCAAGTTTTTCTAGTGTACCCATACATGGCATCTAGATACCCGCGTTAACATGCATTTCGAGGTAACTAACCGTCACACAACCTCGCACGATATAATCATTCATCATATACACATGCGATGTATTGACAAATAACTTCATAAAATGCATTGCAATTAAATAATACAATACACAATTTACTTGTGTACCTAGGTTGTCGTGTATCCTAGCCTACCAGCGGCGTCCACGTGGATCCGAGCTAGCGTCAATGTTTGAAATTATGAAATAGATAACGACTTGCATAAAATGGATAGTTACGGTGAATATGAATATATCACTGATTTTGCACTAATCTTAAACAAGAAACCGATTAAACCAAATCAATTGGAATAAATACGGTTTCAAATCCTATGAATAATTAGTTTGATAAAAATCAAGTTTAAGGCCTAACTCTTGTTTAAATCAATCCAAAGGTTTATAAAATAAAGTTTAAATGCAAAGCCCAAGTCAAATGTGTTTAAGAACACATCAAATGATTTTAGCACACCAAGCATAACAAAAGATGTAGTTTAAGCACAAAAGAACTAGAAAATCAAACTTTCTTAAAACCCTAAATGAGAGAGGTTCAAACTAGTTTTAGAGAATTGGTTACAAGACTTAAAATGCTTGAGTAACACAAGCTTCGAGGATGATTCAGTAGCCTTGAAAGATTCCAAGTGGTCTAGCACAAGAATTTAGAGTATTTGATGTGAAAACTTAGACACAGGTAAATTTTTGAGCTTTTGAGGATAATAGAGTGTTCTAAGTGGTTTTTGAATGATTTCCAAACCTATTTAATAGTTTATGGTCATTATTTTGATCCTAGGGCACAAAATCAATCATTGATTCAAAATAAAGCAAAAGGTGTAAACTTTTAAAAAGGCTATCAAGAGATTGGTTAGCGCTCTAGGTGATATCATTGGCACGCAACTAGCAGGGACCAGAGACTAATTAATTTTTGGTCTCAAGTTAGCAACTTCCTAACACATACGACTCAACTAAACCTCCAAGAATATATTAAACATGTTTGGTATGAGTCATTAGACCTGTTTGGACTGGCTGGATGATTTTATAGATCCCGAAAATCAAAAATCCCAGTTTCATGAAACATTTTTGGGTTTATTTCTGTAAAGATTTTGCATACTATCAAAAAACTATTCAAAATGAAATCGGTGCATTCAAAACCAATCACGACAATTTTTCCAAATCCATTGCATGTTTAAAAACATGTTTTCATGATATAAATACATTTCAAGTTGTAAAGTTTAGATAGTGTAAAAATTGAAACTTGAAACTTTGGAAAACGTGTAAAACGTGATATGCATGTATCTAATGCATTTGACTTGCATAATTAGATTTATATACCTTACATGATGTGTACAATTTATAGTATGATTTTTCGATCTTTGTATCCTTGTGTGAGCCGAATCTTGAATTTGACCAGCCACATTTGACTTGAGCTTGTGAGAATTCGTGTCTTCCTTTTGAACTTGTGATTCCTAGCCAAGTTTGGTACTATGAAAACACTTAGCAAACATGTTAGATTTCTTTCACTTTGTTTGTTGCCATCAAAATCATGGGTGGAGTATAAGTGACTAACCACTTAGTCCAACAATCTCCCCTTTTTAATAATAACAAAAAACATGAACTTGATAAACAAAAAATATATATTAAGTGCACATCAAATCATATCAAGTCCATAATCTCAAGTTCAAACCATGAAATCTCTCCCCTTTTGATAACATCAAAAAGTGGTTACGAAGCTCCTCCTTATAATATACATAAATGGAAGTACAAACAAGGAGAATGAAAGTAATCCATCCATAGGTAAGATAATATAACATGGAAAAATATAACTCAGAGATACGCAAAATAAACATCCATATGATTAAGTACGAAATGAGAATGATTAACAGAGTTGTGGCACATGCATAAAAAAACAAAAAGTACGTGACTAAACCAGTATGCATGTACATAGAAAAGGACTAACATAGTTGAGCCTAATGCTCCCCTATCAAATTTACTCCTAGCCTCTCATCGTAATGGGACAAAATCTGATGTGCAAAGCCACAAACACGACGTTTCTCGCTGGCTTTGCTGGTAGTAAGTATCCCTCAGTATGACGTAGACGATCACCTTGATGATCAAGATGGGTGTCAATAGCCGTGAAGGTTTGCTTCATGTACTCAAGTATGTGAACCAACTAAGCAGAGCTGTAGATTGAGGAAAGAGACATGTCCGGTGGAGGAGCAGTGCTAAAGTATGCTAGTTAGGGCAGAGGCTATTGTTGCAACTGCTATAGAGTGGGTGGAGTCTCGTAGGTTAGGGGATCCTGCTAAACCTCATAATCGTCGTCATTACTATGTGGAAATAGGAAGCTATAGTCCATGTTGTCGCGCTTGTCGAAGTCCATTGAAGGATCGGACTCGTGAAGGGACTCGTAGCCCTCGTAGTGCTCATTGTCAGGAATGACTTCCTTGCGTATCCATCACTGCTCAGTGCGAATGTAGCAATACTTCATGGTTTTGAGAGTGGCCATGCCGACAAGGTCGATGCCGATAAGTTGGTAACCACTTAGACAAAGGTCTACCTATGCCACCTCAAGAAATGTAGTAATGATATTGGCATAAGGGAGGTGATGACCGGAGCTTGATGTAGAAGTCATATATGTGACCATGATGTGATGCAAGGTGATGGTTACCTCTTGCATGAGAGCATTGAGGACATAAAGTTCGAGAAGAATGACGTAGTTCTTATTGCCACCACGAGGAAATATGACATTATGGAGTATTTTGTGCAGAAAATGAGGCACTAGTTTGAAGTCAGTTTAGTGACTCTGGATAGATACATGGTGAGCTCTCTATTAGACCATGTGAAAGAATTAAGAACCTCATGGTATTTCAATGCCCAATCTTGAATCTTACACCCTAGAGTAGTGGTAGGACGAAGTGGAAGACCGAGAAACTCAACTAGATGCTGAGGAGTGTTCATGATGATACAACTGCCAACCACCGATCGAATGACGTACTCATTGGTGGTGGCAAGGTTTAAGTAGAAGACCTAAACCAAAGGAGCATTGTAGGTATCCTTATACTCGCAAAATGATACCCACCCAAGTATGGCAAGAACCTTGCGCATTGGGAGGTGTGCCTTATCGAAGAATTTAAAATTGATAACGACAGGCTTTAAGACCTTGATGTTCGTGAGCCAGGAGCTAACCATTTTAAGAACGGATTTAGAGGTCAAAGTACCATCGTGTTTAGACTTGGAACGACCCTCATTGTGAGGGGGATTGACCGGGATAGTGGTCGACTTGTCGCTAACTTGGTGACTAGAATACTTAATTTCGCCACGAGTGGTGGATTGGGAGGTGATTAAAGACGAAGTCGATGACTCAGAGTTTCTACTAGATGATGGTGCGATGACTCAACAAGTGGGGGACGACAGGAAGATGACTCGGGAACAATATGAGCAGCTGGATGTTGAGTGCGTTGAGTAGACATGAGTATATGGACAAAAATGGACTTAGGGAAAAAATGTGGCTAGGGTTTCGAATGTAAACAAACACAAAACAAGGAGAAAATGAACTAGGAAGGAGAAGGTATTACCTAGAAAGCCCTAGAAATCCAGTGGAAACCGATTTGGGTAGTTGGAGTCGGTTGGAGGCAATGAAGATGAAAAAGTCGGGTTTTCATTCATTTAGAGGAATTTATAACGTACTGGCCCAAGCGTTATTAGCATGCTAGGTGTGGGTATTAGTGCGCTAATGACAAGAAAAACTATTCTGGGAACAGTTTCTCTAGCGCGCTATGTGGAATAGTTAGCACGATAATAGGTAGACCTAGCTCTCTACTAGGGTGACCTAATGCGCTACCTAGATGGTCCTAACATGCTACCTAGATGGACCATGCATGCTAATTGCTCCTTGGAGTTTCTCGTCAAAAAATTTGGATTTTTGAAGGAAAACTCGGATTCATCTCATACTCCATTGACACCTCACTAACAACATATAAAAAATGTTTGAATGAGCTAAATCATTTTTAGAAGGTCGGATTCAGAAATCATGCCTAATTCTCTACGAAACTTGGAAAATTGGTCTTAGGTAATGACTTAGTGAAAATATAAGCTAGAGTTGGTCCTCAGTGGACACAAGAATCACTTTAATATCACTTTTTTGCACATGATCTCAAAGGAAATGCCTAATCTCAATGTGTTTGATACGAGAGTGTAACACCAGATTTTTTGATAAGTTAATTGAACTTATGTTATCACAATAGATTTCAGTGCAACTAACTTGAATTTAATAATTCTTAAGTTATTGCTTCATGTACAATACTTGAGCACACCAACTTCCGCCAGCCACATATTTAGCTTCAACGGTGGACAAAGAAATAGAGTTTTGCTTTTTGCTAAACCATGATATTAATAAATTTCCTAGTAAATGACAAAATCCTAAAGTGCTTCCTATCAACTAGACTCCCCGCATAGTCGGAATCAATAAAGCTTCTAAGTTTAAAACTTTTAGCTTTGTTGAACCACAATCCCAAGTTTTGCGTGCCACTTAAATAATGAAATATACGCTTGACATATTTTAAATGTGATTCCTTAGTCTTAGATTAGAATCTAGCACATAGATACACACTAAAGATAATATTGGGTCTATTAGTGGTCAAGTAAAGGAGACTACCTATCATGCAATGATAGAGCTTAGGATCTATGGGCTTTCCTAATTGGTCTTTGTCCATTTTGACGGTAGAACTACTAGGAGTGTCACATGCTTTCAAATTGTCAAATTTGAATTTCTAAAGCATGTCCCTCACATACTTCACTTGATTGATGAAAATCCCATGCTTGGATTGTTTGATTTGCAAGCTAAGAAGTATGTTAGTTCACCCTTCATGCTCATTTAAAATTTGTTGGTCATCAAAGATGAAAATTCATCACATAAGCGTGTATTGAATGAACTAAAGATGATATCACAACATAAAATTGAACAAGGAGCCTATCACGATTTTTGATCAAAATGAACAATGTGGGATCCAGTGTTCCTTTCTTGAAACATTTTTCAAGAAGAATTGCACTTAACCTATCATAACAAGCTCTAGGAGCTCTTCGCAATCCATACAAAGGCCTTTTGAAGATGATAAACACGACTTGGATAAGCATGGTCTTTAATACCCTGTGGTTGTTCTACATATAACACTTCATTGACGAAGTCATTCAAAAATTCAAAAATGCACTTTTAATGTCCATTTTGTATAGTAAGAACCCATTGTAGCAAGCGTAAGAAAGCAACATTCGAATTGCTTCTAGTCTTGCTACTGGTGTAAAGGCTTCTTCATAATCAATGCCTTCCTCTTGATTATAATCTTATGCAACCAACCTAGCCTTGTTTCTCACTATCTCACCCTTTTCATTCTTTTTATTTCTAAAGACCCATTTGGTACCTATAATTGTATGGTCTTTAGGTCTAGGCACTAATGTCTATACCTTGTTTCTTATAAAGTGTCTTAGTTCCTCTTGCATGACCATGATCCAAAATTAATCACCTAAGGCATCAACTATCTTAGTGGGCTCGGTTTATGATACAAATGCAATATGCCCCTTATCCCGATTTAGTAAAGACCTAGTGGTTATGCCTTTATTTGGATCACCTATGATTTGTTAAGAAATATATCCTAAAAGAAGTTTTGAGGTTTTAGGTTCACTAGATTCGATTTTCATTCTCACTTGTACTTCTTTACCATTGAATGTTTAAGCTTAAATGATACCCTCATCATCATGAAGTCTCTTCTTCTCCAAGGTGTGCAACATTTGCACTTTTAAGATCTATCTCATCAAACTTAACATGGATTGACTCCTCTATGGTCTTGGTTGATCTATTAAACACTCTATTTGGCTTACTATGCATGGAATATCCTTGGAAAGTATTATACCTACATCAATTTCTTTCAATACACCTTGAATTAGACCACAAAGAGTGCCTACTCCACCTTTATCATTTAGCTATAATTCAAAGGAAGAATATAAGGATGAGGAGGAGGAAGTAGATTAGGATATACAGACGGGGTAGAGAAATAATGTTCTTAGAAAGGAAAATTTTATCAATGAGAAGGCTTTTACCAACTTTAAGAATGAATTGAAGTAAGGTAAATATGCACTCACTTATAATAAAACAACAAACGAAACTTCTATTTTATTAACTAAAATTATAAGATTCAATGTTTGTAGATTGACCTAGGGCACATACCCCAACACTATTTAACTTTGAACTATTATTAAGGAAATCTTTTTTTTTTAAAAATGGTTTATACTAAACTACTATATCTAACAAAACAATATAAAACTTATAAATCTTATATTAATAATATTTTAGTTCACAACTTCACATTGGTAATGAAATATTATGTTTTTCAACCACTTTTACATTTTAATATGTCGTGTGCAATGCCTAATTAGAATATATATTTTCTTCAAATCCACTTTAACCCACTATCGTGACGAAAAAGATTTTAATGTGCAAACTAGAACTCCACCTATTGATGTGAATAACATAAGCTCCACACTTCTTTAATGCTCCAAATCTTTAGATTCATAACCAATTAAGTTTACTATCTGTGCCTCCCTAATCAACAATTATTGCTCGATGTTATGTATTTTACAATTGTATTGTTCATGTCCGACTTAAAATCTTAAATGGCCATGATAATTTCTAAAACCTAATATTAATAAACACGTGATCAAGATGTCTAAGCATTACATTCAGAACCAATGCAAATTATAACCATAACATTTTTTATATTTACTTTCTTATCATATTCATAACATAACATTCATGCCATAGGATCCATTGATCCCTAAAATTAATAGACTATCTTACTTCATTGAAACACACATATTAAACTTCATTACTCAAATCATTGAAAATAAAAGATGAATATAAATATATTGCCTTCAATAAAACTAATAAATCCAAACTTAAATTGCAAAAGTGGAGTCTTCAATGTTTTATCCACGTAAACCTTCTTAATACTCAAAATTAAAGTAACTATATGCTAAAATATTCTAATGGCCGCTAATGGTTGATATGTTCTAAGTTTACCACGTCCTAATACCTATTTATACTTTCTAATGACAATTAGAAGCGCTACTTTACAATTTAACTAAAAAAAAAATTGCAACTTTCTAATTTCTGCAAATCTGGCACTGTGTGTACATTCAGATAGCGCCGTTACTGCATCGCCACTGTGTTCATTTATTTTGGCTCATGTGACCTTGGTTCTATCAGTATGATGTTCTGGTGCCGTCCCATAGGCTCCACAACGTCGCAACTGGACCAAGCTTCTTGTCTTGATTTCTTCACTTTCTTTACTTTCGCACGCCATACCTTTCCTTCTTACGCTGTGCCTTAGCACTCCACAACGCCACCATATGTAACAACGATACCAAGCATACTTTCATGGGTTTTTGCTCAATTTCTTCTAGTTTTTTCTCATTTTCTTCCTTTACACTTTAATTACCTGAAAATGCAATAGCATAATTAATTAGAGCTCATTTAGGGATATTTATACTAAATATACTTCTAAATTAAATATATATAAGTCTAAATAACCACTTATCAAATACCCCAAAACTTAAGATTTTACGCATCCCGAGCAATAATGTATTTCACTACGTCTATTAATAAATAGTTCTCATTCAATTTACATTGTTCATGGAGTATCCTTTAATTCACTAAGTCTCAAGTTAATAATCCATTTAAGAGTTTTTCTTTGCGAAAACTTATATTTTTATGACATTTAGCTTTAACAACAAATATAACTACACTTTTGAAACACCAAAGTAGATCACAAACAAAACCATTACTACTTACTAGTTTGTTTCACCTCGACACTTAAGTTGCAAGTATGCAATCTCTTGATTTCTCGTTAAGCTCAGAAACTCAGAAATAAGCATAGATCATACTCATCTTTAGTAGACTTTAGTACTTCAAAAGTCTATAGGATTTCACATAGTTGGAAATAAAAACTTAATAAAGCTACTCGCACACGAGTTAAGTTTCTTTATTTGAAGAGTTTTATTTTACTTATGTTTTTATTTTTATTTTTTGTTTTTTTCTTTTCTTCTTCTTTTTTCATTTTTTATTTTTCGGTCCCTGCTCATTTTCAAATGAACTCCGTTTTTCCTCATTTTTTCTAACCATTGAGTTCTCTGCTCCATTTCTTATAGAACTTGTGGGATTTTCTCATTTTTTCTTTTATTTCTAAAACTCTTGTTAGCACTTCCCACTTTCACTTAATCAAGTAAGTTGACTCCAACTTTTCCTTTACAATGCATATTTTCCCCCTTTTGCACTAAGTCTTTCTTTGCATTTTATTATCAAGTAAGATTCACACTTATTATAAAATCCTTAGAGATCCAACTTTTTCCACCAGAAGTGTTCTAGTAATTTTTTGCTTTTGTTTTAAGTTCATGGTCCTCCTTAACTCTAGGTTTCTAATAATGAAGTCACACCGTTGTTGCTACATTTCAATATTTTTTCTTCAAAATTTAAAACATTCTCTTGAGTTTCATATCAACAAGATACTTGTAATCTACTTATCCAGACATCCATAATTAAAGGCATGAACTTTGCAAATGAATTAATTATTCACTATATAGTACTTTATATAACCCAATCTATTCTACTTAAACATTCAAATAGTAAGTAAAATGAAAAATTTATACACTTCGTGCTTTCCTCTTTAACTAATTCAAAAACAAAATTTAAATAATCATACCTGGAGTGTTTATCCTTATTTTTTAGCATATCTTACCACTTCCTATAGTGTAGTGTAGTGTTGATGCCCCAAACTTAAACCAAACATTGTCCTCAAGGTTTAAAAATAAGTCTGGAACATGAAAGCACTAAAACGCATAAACATATGTAACAACAAAAGTTATATAATAAACTAAACTAAACATAGAATTGAAAGAATAATATAGTTAACAAAATATCCAAAATTTAAAAATAAATGGTATCAATGTATCTCTCATCTCCTCAGGAATGAAGAACTTATAATACACTGACATTAGGATTGCACGTCATCATCATCATCATCATCATCATCATCATCATCATCATCATCATCATCATCATCATCATCTACATCATCTACATCATTAGCTCCAGTGTAGGATGGTGTGAAAAGACGCTCTACCCTCCCACTCTGCACAAAATCCTGATCAAACACATAGTCTGGTGCTGCTGTAAAGCCAAATGACCTATCAGTAGGTCTCATCTATCTACTTCTCTCATATCTAGTTGTGTCCCTCTAATGATCTACAAATAACAAGAAATTACGCTGCCCGTTTTATCGGTACTGCTCCCTCATTTCCATATCAAGCTCACACCTTAAGACAACTGCCTGATACTTGCCCTATCTTCTCTATATTGTCTCCTCATCTTGACTATCCAAAACCTTTATTGCAATGGAGTTAGGTCCTTTGGTAGTGGTACAGGTGTCTGTGGTGAAGGAGGTGGTGGAAAGACCCTACAACCATTCAAGTCTTGCTCTCTAATCTATGGGTCTACAAACTCGCATACCTTAGAAAATCCCTACTACTATTGCTCATCCTCTTCTCCATATCCTTCATCTTGTAACTCCTAGGCTAATTTCGCTACTGATGCTGCTGTCTGATCCTCTTACCTTTTGGCCAACAGCTCGACTTGAAGTCTAGCTCCTACGGCTCTCTCTCTCTTATCCTTGGAGTTTTGATAATCAGGTGGTGATTTTAATGTAAGCATGAAAGCTTCCTCCATGGTTGCTTGGGCCTTAATATCAAATTCTTCTTTATTTCTCAATCGCATTCTAGCCTTCAATCACATCCGAGTAGTTAAAATAGGAAACAACAATTTGTTGTCTTTTTCTGACATGACCGACTCCCTCAGATTGTTGTACATAATCTTGCCGATGTTGATTTCCCCATTCTTTGTTGTCTCATATAGACAAGCCTTTTTTGGCTTGTTGATCTCACAATGCTAAAAAGTGGGGTATAATAAAGCAACAAGGAAATATAACCACATTTTGTAAACTTGCCTAACACTCCCCTTCTTTATGTGCTTTCACACATTCTCAGCTCCCATGAGCCATCCTTATTGTCCTTGGAAAAGGGTATAGGTTATAGGGCCTCTCATATAACTTATTTAGGAAACTCGTCTAAGCTCCATAACAACTTAAGAGCTCCAATCTATAAATATTATTAATCTCAGGTCTATTTAAGGGAATAAAATGTCTCTCACTTTCACTGGCTCATCCTTATTAGTGAACTTCGCATTAGCATAAAACTCATATACAATCTCCCTCACTCCTTTAACTTCATTTTTTTATAGTTTTAAGTGAGTTGCTCCAGATTTTGTTGCCTAATGAAGTTATTCACTCTATTATCATAATAGGCCAGCAAGTTAATTCCTCGCTCACAAATGAACTCCTTATGTTGGATATCCTCATATCTCTCCTTGTTCTCTCTACTAATGAAAAATTTAGATTTAAATGGTCTAGACTCCTTTATATGATCTCTTAAGGTAGATACCTAAAAATCATTTGCTCTACTTTGGCCAACTTTTTTCCTTATTCTTGCCATTTCTTCAAATTCAATTAACACAACAACACAACTACCAACTCGGACCTTCAAATCACCTAAAAATTAAAATTTATATCACACAGATTATTCATATGCCAAATCATTAAAAAACATAGACAATGCCTCCATGGTTAACATCAATGCTCAATATTCACACAATCTAGCAAATCTTACCCAACAACCTTAAATTCACTATTCATACAATGTTATCTAAATTCTCAAAAATTCAACGCATAATTAGATGAAATTGTAACTTTACCTCAATGCTGGATTACTTTCAGGTATAGAATACTCCTCCAAGTCTTTATTAATCTAATCCTTTTCACTTTTCTTTTAAACTAGAACCTTAAATCTCTTTGAAATGAAAATCCAAAAATCAAGCCCTAGCTTTCCAACATATGCTAATCCATAATGCTTGCCTCTTTAACTCTTAATCATTAGGAACTCTCTTATCTTAATTAGAGCTGATCAAGCTTTCATTCTAGAGGGATGTATTCTTGGTGGTTTTAGTTGGGTTTTAGTTGCAATAGTAAATAAAGAAGTGAAAATAGTGTTTAAGCCCCTTATAATGACACTGGCGCCGTGCCTTATTGGCATGACACTGATATAGTAAAACCACTGTGTCAAGGACGCAATGGGGTGTTTATTCTATTTGCTCAGCTACCCTGTTGGTGCCATCACTAGCACCCATGGCGCCGTGGGCTACGACGTCAAGCTGTCTGTTAACATGCTTCTCCTATAATTTTCGTTTTTCCTCCCTAGAGCTCCTCTTGCTTTATGTATCACTCACACAAGATGTTGTGACCATATAATATCCATGTAGATATAAAAATTAATAAATTTTACCTTTGATTTGCCCATGCATCTTACCTTTACCGCTTTGAACTCCATTGCTCTTTTACATTCTTTAATGAGTAAGCATGACATTTCCATTCCGATGAATCATCACCCAACAAATGGTCGTTCCTACACATTCGACACAAATTTTTGAAACTTAGAACTATGAATTGTTAATTGTAATTAATTAAACTAAATAACTAACCACTAATTGAAATTTTAAAACTAGAGATTAAAAAAAAATGGGCAGCCTCCCAGTAGTGCTTAATTTAACATTATTAGCTTGATGCCTTTTTGCTCATTTAGTCCGAGTCTTAATCGAGAAGCTCCATCGACAAATTGGAGATTATGATGTTATTATTGTTCGGATGTATTTCTTCACCATCAACAAGTACAAACGTCTCATTATCATCGGCCTCATCGATACTCATTATGATCTTTCTATCTTTTGTATACAAATTTGCATTGGCAGTATTCAAGAATGACCGCCCAAGTATCATAGACGCAACATCATCAATATTGTGATTCATAACCTCAGAATTCGCGATGAATGTGAATCTACCTACTTTTACATGCACATTCAAGACCCTTCATAGAGTTAGTATCAAGTTGCCATTTCCTACTTGCAAATTCGTAGTATCAGGACAATTAATCTTCAAATTGGCTTGCAACATGTCCATTAGTGACATGAGATTGACTAGACTCCCGTATCACATAAGAAATTCCAAAATTGGTGTTCGTCAATGTTTATCAGTATGCATATCTTTCCAGGATCTCTCCTTTTGATAGGTTGAGCTCTTGGGGTGAAATTGAGCTTCGGTTCTGACATTTTTGGAACTACTTTGATGTCGTTGCCATGTAGGGCTTCTTCAGATGGTCTTTCATCTTTTTGCTTAGCCTTACATTGTTTCATCCCCTCCTTTTTCTTCAAGGCATTGATTATTTGTTTCTTAAAACCATTAAGGTCATCTTGCCTAACTTCCGTACCGTAAAATAGCTTAACTCTATGAGAATTTATTTTAAATGTCTTACGATTGTTGGTTATTAACTATAACGGCCCATTTTATTAATGGCGTTAATTATGTCGTAATTGCAGACATAGATGCTAGCTCAGATCTAGGTGGACATTGCAGGTAGGCTAGGACACGTCAACCTAGGTACACAAGTTAAATTGTGTGTTGGATGGCTTAATTGCGGTGCAATTTATTGAAATATTAGTTAAATGCATCGCATGTGTGTATGTTGAATGACGAGAGAGTGCGAGGTTATTTGATGGGTAGCTGCCTCGAAGTGTGTGCTAACGTAAATATCGAGAGGCGAGATACGGGTACACTAGAGAAAACTTAATAAACTTACATAAACATGTCTAGGTTATCAAATTGGCATAATTAATGTAACCATAAGCTTATTTAATTAACTTGAACAACAGGCTATGACTCACCTTGAAATGTGTGTTGAGATGCGGGGCACCGAGTACGGGTAGCCGAGGGTTAGTGTGACCATGAGTTGGTTTAATTTGATAAATTAAACACTAGCCATATGGTTGGATAAGGCTTAATGTAATGCGACATTAATAAAATAAATGAAAGCCTATAGTTTACATTAAATAAAAGAGTCTATGAGATAGACAACTAGATTAGCATAGTGAGTGGTACTAGATGATGAGTGTGCTATTAGAGTCACCAGGGGGTATTAGACAGCATACTTGTGAACCACAAGATATAGACATGTATGCATAATTGATTCCATAAAACAAATATATATATATATATATAAGAGTTAGTGGAATGCTTGATCACAACCACTTACCAATTTGTCTTGCAAACAAGAGAAAAATCTGAGGAGGGAGAAGATACTTCTAGCAGGGAATTCAACAACCTAGGATCAAACCAAGTGATCTAATTTAAGGACATAGTGGACCAAAGCTCAGTGTCATGGAGCTTGACGGGTTGGGTACGAGAGTCCGAGGAGGTCGGAGAGTGGTGTGAGGTTTGTAAAACCCAACTGAAAAGCTCTGAGTATTTATTCTGCTTATATGTTGTTTCTATTATTCCTTGTTGTTCATCATTTTATTCGGATATTTGGATGTGGGTTGAGGTTACTCGCCCGGATTCTCTTGTTGTGTGTTCATGAGGCATTAGACTATAGCACGTGTGACCTGGCCCTTAGTGAATAACAACCTGGGTTTACCTTGGTGCACATGTCGGTGACTCAACGGACTTAGGCAGCGCCGTGAGGGACCAACTGTTGGGCTAGTTGGATGTGACCACTGGTGGGAACTTGGTGACCCAAAGTACAATCTAGTCCGTCTAGAGCGAGCACATACATTAGTAAGCATATCTATTGTTTATTTATGTAATGAGCCATTTAAAGTTGTCTATTTTATATTCCGCATGTTTAATTGATAGCATTCCTTGTATATCATTTACTTTATTATATGAATGCTTATAGGGGTTCCTCAGGATTTTACTAGCTGTACTCGTCATCTGTCTTTTTGTGATGATTGAGTGCAGATCTTAGTACTAGTAGGGGCAAAGGGATCCTAGGTGACTATATCTGATTGCCCATTGTCGAGGACCTACTTGTACGTATTTATTTTTGATATTTTGTATATTTTGGGTATTGGGAGACTTGAGATAACACAGTACATGTGTATATACATGTTGTGGTGATGTCAGTTATATACATAGTACTTTCCAGGGTTTTCCACAGTTGGTTTTACCTTTTAACAATGTTTTACATGCTAAATTATCTTGTTAAATGGTATTAAGTAAGACTTCCACTGAATATGTTAACCTATAAAATACAACCCATCAGTATGGTTGGGATCTCAATAAATTACTAACTAGGTAACAATTGAAACAATTAGATTTCCTACTGGGAATGGACGAAGCATATAAGGATAATATACTAATTTATCGGATAATACACAGGTGGACACGATTCATGAGACATAAAGAGGACGGGCAGGTGTTGGACACGTGTAGTTGGGCCAGCTGACAAGGAGTACATCGAGACACGTCACCCCGGGGCGGCTGGGGGCGTCACATTAACTCTACCACTCCATAAGTCCAAGTAGCAACTACCTTAAATGGTTATGACCATCGTGATCTCAATTTGCCAGGAAATAATTTCAATCTTGAATTAAGAAATAACACTAGTCGCCATGGCTGAAAGGATCAATATTCAATCCTTTTATCATGCCATTGTCTTGATTTATCTTTATATAACTTGGCGTTTTCGTACGCATCTAGTCTAAACTCATCTAGTTCCTTCAGTTGAAGTAATCTGGCCTTCCATGCAGCTTGAAGATCCATGTTGAGATTTTTAATTCATAGACTAACCAATATAGGGATGTGCCAATTGGTGTTTTGAATGTCGTCGTGTATGCCCACAATGCTTCTTCAAGGTGGAATGCACAATCTTTTCTCTTGGTGTTTATAGCTTTTCCAAGATCTGTTTCACTTCTTTGTTACTTACTTCAACTTTTCTGTATGTTTGAGGATGGTAGGTAAGTGAAGTCTTATTCCTAACTCTATATTTCTTTAACAACATGTCTAAGGCTCTATTGCAGAAATGTGACTCCTCGTCATTGACAAGTGCTTTAGCATTCCAAATCAATAGAATATGTTTTTCTTAAGAATTATATGAAAATTTTTGCATCATTTATTAAAACTGCTACAACTTCTACCCAGTTGGATACATAATCCACAGCTAACGGTATATATTGTTTCCCATTTGAAGTAGGGAATGGTCCCATAAGATTTATTCCCCTTACGTCGAAGAGCTCAACTTCTTGAAAAGTAATTTATGGAAACTCCTGCATTCTAGAAATAATTCCTATTTGTTAGCATTCATTTGAAAGTTTTCACAAAAATATATGAATCCTTTAATAAATCTGGCTAATAGGATCCGCATTGTAACACTTTAGCTGTCGTTATTTGTGCTCTAAAGTGCCCCTATATGGTGATGAATGACATCTTTCTAGAATGCCTGCAAATTCCTTATCTATTACATATTGTTGAATTAGTCCGTCATTGCATCTCTTAAACATATATGGCTCAAACCAAAAGCATGAATCCACATCACTCATGAATTTCTTTCTTGCTGCATTTGCTAAATTTGGAGAAAACACTCCGTACGTGTTGCCTCTTTCTGAACCTCAACTTTTTGCATTTCTTTTGATTTCTCTAGTTTCTTGATTTCCATTGTATTGACCTTTTCTGGCTTGTACATCATTTTCTCTTTTCTTAGCTCATTTGTCACCGTAGTGCTCATCATGTGAATTGGACTCATGTTCTTCTCAGGATAGGTGACTATGTTACTAGGAAATTGTCATTTTTTCCTTGAGTTCAAGGCTATAACAAGCTAACTAATTTATGTTTTCTAATTTCTTGATGGATTGTGATCTCTAATCATTCATTCTCTCCATAGCTTGTTTCACTCCTTCCATCTTTTTCTTGTGCTTCTCATGGCGTTCCTTATTGCTCATGTCCATGGCATACAAGTACTTCTTAATTGACTACAATGAAGTCATCTCTTTGCTCTACCCCAGCTTCCCCTGTTGGACTTGTTAATCGAAGCCTTTAGCTAACTTTAGTGCATTATAAGGATTTTTGTAAGAGAAGTTTGAGTTGTTGTTGTATCCTTGATAAAACCATTGAGGAGCCATTCCTCTTAGCTTGAAGTTGTTCCCGTAGCCTTGGTTGTTCATGAAGTTAATGCCTTTATACTCCATTCCCTGCTGTATGTCCATTTGGTTGACCACTATGCCTTGCCTTGGTGATTATTTGGTTGTTGTGCTACTTGTGGACTTCGGTGTCCCATAAGATGTTTTGCCATTCGATTGCCCAGATTTGATAGTTGTGCCATAATTGCAGCTTGGGAGTCAATTTCGTACACCCCTGCTAGTTTCCTTACTATGGAACGAGTATTAGCTTAAGAATTTTAAGATATAAGATCAAGGAGATCTAATGCTCTATCATCAACCTTCGTAGAGAGCCACATGCTGCGGCATCTACTAGTGTTCTCCTACTGTGGTTCATCGCATAGTAAAAAATCTAAAGTTGTGCCCATTTCACCTATCTGTGTCCCTTAAATATCTTCATCATCTCTTTTAATCTTTCCTAAGCCTCATGAAGAGACTCAGTGTCTTCTTGCTTCAACTGATTAATCTCAAGTTTCCTTTCGCTGAACTTCACTGGGGGAAAGAACTCGTCTTGAAATCTTTTATTGATTTTTTCCAATGAGGTCATACTATCTGGATTCAGCCCTTAGAACCAGGATTTGGCTTTTCCACTCAATGAGAATGGGAAAGTCTCATCCTGATCACCTCCTTTGTAACTCTGGTAATGTTCACGGTGTCCCACTTCTCCAAGGAATTCACAACTTGTGTAACTGGATCTTCGTTGGACAACCTATTGAATAGGCTATTTTACACCATGTTTATCAGAAATGGTCTTAGCTTGAACTCTGTGGTGTTAGCTGGAAGCCTCATCACTCCGTTATAGGTATCCTAAACTTCTAGCTTGAAGTCATGAAGACATCTCTATCCTTGCACTCTATCCTGCCCGACCAGATCACTTGCGGGTTGGTTATTCCTATGGCCCTGTTGTTGGTTTCTAGCTTCCTCCTCAACCATCTTGATTTCTTTCTTTTATTTCCTTTGTTTGTTCTATTAATCTCAGGGTCGTAAGGCCCTAGTTCCTTCTCCTTTTTGCTACGCATGCACTAGTTATCCTAAAAAGAAAACACAAAATATCAAGTGCAGAAAGTCAAACTTGAAACTTAACCCTTTATTTTTTATTTTTTGTTTTTATTAACTTGAAAGTAAAGTACTTAAAATAAAACTTAGCAACTTTTTAAACTAACTAAGTAAATCTAAGTGGCTACCTATCTCCCACTGTTGGGTTTTGGGGTTAATACGTAGTGAAAAATTAAAAGCAGTTTTTAAAAACCCCCAACATGATTAAAAATAAGTTCTATTAAATTAGACCCACAAAAGTAAACCATACCTTCATCCGTGATTCCTTCTCTGTTTGTTCGACTTTTAAGATGTTTAAGTGTGCGTCCTCTATTGGAAATCCACATATGACTGGTGACCATAATTTGGAGTGCTAGCCTCAAGAGAAATAGAAAACGTTTTTCTTTCCCTCTCAAAATCAAAAGAACTAAAAAATAACAAAAACAAAAAAATCTTATTTCATTTTAGGGTTTTAGTCTCTATTTATATGTGTAGATAAATATACAGTTATTGTGTTTAGGCAATTCAAGCAAATTATACATACACCCCTATTAATAAGTTATCATATAACAAATCTTCGGGGCTTTTATGTCATGAGTTTTATCATATAAAATTTATTACTTTAGACCAATTTAAATTTCACAAAGCTATTCTTTGCATTCGACCTAATAGGTTCATGTGACATAGGCAGTGAACCAAAACCATTTTGGTACACAAGTCATGAACATGCTCTAGCAAGGCATTATGACTACGCAAGTATCAAGAATATCATAATCGATACAACCTAATAAACAACATATATCATATCCTTTTGTCGTGCTATATCTTTTGATTAAACATAAGGCAAGTCATCCTTAATGTTCAATCGTACTAGTCTCAATGTTTAGGTAGACTAAAAATATCCAAGTGACATTGATCATATCAATTCCGATCCATTGATATCTCTCTGTACGAGAGGGACAAATTCTATCTTGATTACACACCTTCACATATTATTCAAATAATAACCAATAACAATTTTTATAATTGTTCGATTAAAGACAATGTTTGATTCTATCAAATTACTATGCTCTTAATATTGAAGACTATGGTAATCTCAAGTCCGACGACTAAATGATATACCTATCATGAGTAGCACCTATGATTTAATCCATGTGGTGTTCTCATAGTGGGTCGATCTGGCACTTTGTTCCCCAACAAGTACTCATGATCTCGATTCGTATCTCTATACACTTCTTTATCACATGACCATCAATCAAGATTCACACTAATCTTCATTCATTATAGTTCCCAATATAATGACCGACTTGTGATATTTAGGATATTTCAACAAATACCCATGGATCTTATTGTAAGGTAAACATGCAATCATTTATAATAAAACAACAAACAAAAACCACTATTATTAACTAAAATTATAAGATAAACAATGTTTATAGATTGACTTAAGGTACATGCCCTAATATCTCCCACTTGCACTAGGGCCAATTATTTATGTATCTAATACCTAATGACCTAACATGATCATCATGTTTCACTTATGGAATAGCCTTCGTTAAAGGACCTACAACATTATATTCTATAGGAACTCTGCAAATCTTCACGTCTCCCATCTCAATGGTTTCTCAAATGAGATGAAAATGTCTAAGTATATGTTTAGATTAATGGTGTGATCTTAGTTCTTTGTCCTGTGCTATTGCCCCGTTGTTGTCACAATACAAATAAACAGGGTTAGCTATACTCGGAACTACACCAAGTTCAGAGATAATCTTTTTGATCTAAAATGCCTTCTTAGCTGCATGGGATGCCGCAATATACTCAGTTTTAATTGTAGAATTTGCCATAGTTTCTTGCCTCTAAATTTTTCAGCTCATTGCGCCTCCATTCAAAGTAAACACATATCCCGATTGCAATTTAAAGTCATCTATATCAGTTTGGAAACTTGCATCTTTGTAACCATTTATAACAAGTTCTTCTTCCAAACTTCCATAAACCAAGAACACTTCTTTAGTGCTTCTCAAGTACTTGAATGTTCTTTACCGCTATCTACTGATTCTCACTGGGATCGGACTAATATCTGCTTGTTGCACTTAAAGCATATGAAACATCAGGTCGAGTGCATAACATGATATACATGATATATCTAATAACGGATGCATATGGAATCGTATTCATGCACTCCCACTCATCATTTGTCTTCGAACATTAAGTATTACTGAGATTTATACCATGAGCCATTGGCTCCCTATTTCAGAGTTTTGCATACTAAATCTATTCAATACCTTGTCAATATAAGCACTTTGACTTAGACTGATCAGCCTTTTAAATCTATCCCTATAGATATTAATCCCAAGGATGTAAATTGCTTCTCCTAATTCTTTCATTAACCAATACTCCCCTAACCAAAACTTGACACTCTGTACGGTTAGGATGTCATTTCCAATGAGTAATATATCATCAACATACAGTACCAGGAAAATAACCACGCTCCCACTAGCCTTCTTGTATACACGAGGCTCATTTTCCATTTTAACGAAATCAAAATCCTCAACTGCTTTATCAAAACGAAGATTCCAAGTCCAAGACACTTAGTTTAATCCATAAATAGATCCTTGAAGCTTGCATATCTTCCTAGAATTCTCAGGATGAATAAATCCTTCAGGCTGTATCACATACAAGTCCTCAAGTAAGTTTCCATTTTGAAAAGCTATTTTGACATCCATTTCCCATATCTCGTAGTTATAATGTGCAGTTATGACAATAAAAATTCTAATGGATTTAAGCATGGCTACAGGAAAAAGTCTTATCATAATCAACACCTTAAGTTTGCTTGAAAGCTTTTGTTCCTAGTAGTGCTTTATAAGTATGTACATTGCCATCCATGCCAGTTTTCTTCTTGAAAACCGATTTATATCTAATGATCTTACCACCTTTAAGTAAATTAACCAAGTTCCAAACTGGATTATCATACATGGATTGCATTTTAAAATCCATGGAACTAAGCCATTTATCTGCCTCATAGCTAGGCGTAACCTTTTAATAAGTAGTAGGCTTATTTTGATCCATAAGCAACACCTTACTGGTATCAGTAATAAGAAATCCTGATCTCTTAGGCTAATGTCTTACCCTATCATACCTTCGTGGGCATTGTGATAGCTGTAGAGGTTTAGCTAGTTCAAGACTTCGTTGATCTCTTATTGGCAGTTGAGTGTTTATTTGTGGTTCTTGAACTTCTTCAAGTCTTACTTTATTCCCATTTCCATCTTTTGAAATAAACTCTTTTTTCGTAAAGACTTCATTCATAGGAACAAACATTTTGTTCTCAATGGGATTATAAAAGCAGTATCATCTAGTTTTTTAGGATAGTCAACATACACACACTTAGTAAATTTGGCTAATAAGTTTTATGAGGTTTGTTGTTATACGAACACCTTACAACCCCAAATCTTAAGGAGAGACCAAATTGGTCTATAAACCACATCTCATATGGTGTTTTATCAACTAATTTAGAAGGAACAAAATTCAGTGTAAACTTAGCAGTTTCTAAGGCATAACCCCAAAAAGAAATAAGAAAACATGCATGACTCATCATAGATCGAACCATATCCAATAAAGTTTGATTTCTCCTCTCATAAACACCATTCCATTGTGGAGTTGGTGGAAGAGTTAACTGTGAGACAATCTCATAGTTTTTAAGATGATCATTAAACTCTTCGCTCAAATATTCACCACCTTGATTTGATCGAAAATGTTTTCATAGTGTTACCAAGTTGATTTTGCACTTCATTCAGAAATGTTCAAAATATCTTAAAAGACTTACCTTTATGTGTCATGAGACACACGTAACCATATATGCTGAAATCATCAGTGAAAGTAATGATGTACTGATAACCACCTCTAGCAATTGTGTTTATAGTACCATGTATTATTCACATGATAATGAATCATAGTCTTTATAATCATCCAGTTAAAGATAATGTTTGATTGTGTCAAATTATTATGCTCCTAATATTGAGTCTATGGTAATCTCAAGTCAAATGATTAAATGATATAGCTATCATGAGTAACACCTAAGACATAATCCATGTGGTGTTCTCATAGCGGGTCGATCCAATACCTTATTCCCTAATAAGTATTCACGGTCTCGATTCATATCCTTATACGCATGATCATCACATGACCATCAATCAAAACTCACACTAGTATTAATTCATTATAGTTCTCAATATGATAACCGACTAAGGATATTTAAGATATTTCAATAATTACCTATGGATCTTATTGTAAGGTAAACATCCAATCACTTATAATAAAACAAAAAATGAAAACCTCTATTTTATTAACTAAAATTATAAGATAAATATTATTTGTAGATTGACTTAGGGCACATGCCTTAACACTATTTAAGTTTGAAATATTGCTAAGGAAATCTTTTTTTTAAATGGTTTGTACTAAACTAATCTATCTAACAAAACAATATAAACTTTACTTTCACTTTTATACTAATAATATTTTAGTTCACAACTTCACCTCGGTAATGAAATACTATGCTTTTCAATCACTTTTACATCTAAATATGTTGCGTGCAATGCCCAGTTAGAATAGGCCGATTTCATTCAAATCAACTTTAACCCATTGTCGTGACAAAAAAGACTTTAATGTGTAAACTAGAACTCCACCTATCACTGTGAATAACGTAAGCTCCACATTGCTTTAATGCTCTAAATCTTTGGACTCATAACTAATTAAGTTTACTATTTGTGCCTCTTTAATTAACAACTATTGCAAGATATTGTGTATTTTATGATTGTACCATTCATGCCCGACTTAAAACCTTCAATGACTATAATAACTTCTAAAATCTAATATCAATAAACACGTGATCAAGATGTCTGAGCATTATGTTCAGAATCAAGACAAATTCTAACCATTGCACTTTTATATCCACTTTCTAATCATATTCATAACATAACATTCCTACCATAGGATCTATTGATCCCTAAGATTAATATACTACTTACACTTAATTGAAACACACATATTACAATTCATAACTCAAATCATTAAAAATCAGAGACAAATATAAATATATTACCTTTAATTAAACCAATGACTCTAAAATTGAATTGCAAAAGTCGAATTTTCAATGTTTTCTCCACACGAATCTCTTAGTACTCAAAACCAAAGTAAACCTATGCTAAAATACTCTAATGATGGCTAATGGTTGATATGTTCTGGGTTTACCATGTCTTAATACCTATTTATACTTTTTAATGACAATTAGCACAATTTAACTCGAAATAAAACTCAAACTTTCTAAATTTTGCGTGTATGACGCTGTCACTTATGATCCGATGTTGTGTATACATTCCCACAATGTTGCCACTATGCCTGGACTGTGTGCATTTATTTTGGCTCCTTGGACCTTTGCGCTGTCACTATGATGTCCTGGTGCCGTCTCTTAGGTTCCTTAGTGCCGCCATTAGGCCAAGCCTCTAGTCTTGATTTCTTCATTTTCTTTGCTCTCCCATGTTAGGGCATGAGCCCTAGGTTAATCTAAAAACTTTATTTATCTTATAATTTTAGTTAATAAAATAGAGGTTTTATTTATTGTTTTATTATAAATGATTGCATGTTTTCCTTATAGTAAGATCCATGGGTATTTGTTGAAATATCTTAAATGTCCCTAGTGAGTCATTATACTGAGAACTATAATGAATTAAGACTAGTGTGAATCTTGATTGATGGTCATGTAATGATTATGCGTAAAAAGATACAAATCAAGATCATGAGTACTTGTTAGAGAATAAGGTACTGGACCGACCCGCTATGAGAACACCACATAGATTAAGTCATAAGTGTTACTCATGATAGGTATATCATTTAGTCATTCGACTTGAGATTACCATAGACTTCAATATTAGGAGCATGATAATTTAACGCAATTAAATGTTGTCTTTAACTGGACAATTATAAAGATTGTGATTGGTTATCGTGTGAATAATATGTGAAGGTGTGTAATCAAGATAGAATTTGTCACTCTCGTATAAAGAGAGATATTAGTAAATCCCTCAATAAGATAGACTGATAATGGCCAAGTCCATGCGAGTTGGTATGATCAATGTCACTTGGATGTTTTTCAATTTACCTAAAGATCGAGACTAGTACGATTGAACATTAAGGGTGACTTTCCATGCCTTATGTTTAATAAAAAAATATCCCACGATAAAAGGAATTGAGATATTTTATTAATTAGGTTGTGTTGATGTTGATATTCATGCTATTTGGGTTGTCATAATGCTTGCTAGAGATTGCATATAACTTGTGTACCAAAATGATTTTTTGTTCACTGCCAATGTCGCATGAACCTATTGGGTCATACACAAAGAATGGCTTTACACAATTTCAGTTGGTCCAGAGTAATGAATTTTATATGATAAAATTCATGACATAAAAGCCCTTACGATTTTTTATATGATAACGTATTAATAGGGGCATATGTGCAATTCACTTAAACTGCCTAAATACAATAGTTGTATTATGAATATGATTTTAAGTGAGGGTTAATCTACACATATAAATAAAGGGTGAAACCCTAAAAACAAAATAAGATTTTTATTTTACAATTTTTGAGTTCTCTGGATTTAGGGAGAGAAAGAAAAAAAAAATTCAATCTCTCTAAAGGCTAGCACTCCAAATTGTGGTCACCATTCGTATGTGAATTTTTGATAGAGGACGTGCACTTGAACGTCTTGAAAATCGAACAATAAAAAAGGAAATCACGAAATAAGGTATGATTTATTTTCGTAGATTTAGTTTAATGGAACACATTTTTTATCCTGTTGGGTTTTTTAATTTTTTTTTGAATTTTTCGTAGCGTATAAACCCAAAAAACCCAACATCCCACGTCGTGCCTTTTATTCCCAAGTTGTGCCTTAGCGGTCCACAATGCCACTATGTGTAGCCACGACTCCGACCATACTTTTATGCCTTAATTACTTGAAAATGAAATAACACCATTAATTAGAGCTCATTTATGGATATTTGTACTAAATATAATTCTAAACTAAAACTATATATAAGTCTAAATAATCACTTATCAACAACCACATGCGCAATATTGTGAGATTGTGAACTTTAAAGTCGGCTTGCTTTACCACATTGTCATGGAATTGAAATATTTAGATGTTGGAAAGATTATCTTTGAAATAATAAGAAGTGTCATTACAATGAAGAAGAATGATGAATTACCCTTTCATTTGATGATCACAACTTTTTGTAGAGAAGATCGAGTAAACTTAGCGAGACTTGAGATGGATGTTTTACGAGAGAAGACTATCACAGATGAAGTAATAGAGAGAAATGGAAAAATCGATGGATATGAAGACTATAAAGACAAGAGGGAGAAGGTTGAGATAGCAAGAAGAGAGACAGAGCAAAGAAGAAAGATTAGAGATGCTACGAGGAAAGTTTTAGAAGATATGTCGAGAGCTAGAAATGATCTGAATGTGGAGCAACCTGCTACTAACTAGATGGAATTTACATGGAGGAGTCAGAGTTGACCTTTATAGGTACAATTTTGCACAGTCAAATGCAAACTTTAAGGAATCAAGAACTAGTGTTCGAGAACCAGAGGGCCTTAGAAAAACATTCCAGGATGGAGAGGACAATGTCTAGAAGATATAAAAAATAAAGAGGTGCAGAGGTTCATATACCGTCTATACAAATGAGGATACCGACTAATGGTATTTTTGATAATGAACTATCTAGAGGTCTGGACTACAACCTCTATGATCCCACTGTGAGTTACTAGTCCGAGTAGATTGATCTAGTAGAAGATGATGAATATGTGACTTCAGGAAGACGACATTTATTTCTTTACTCTAATTTATCTTCTTTGTCTCTAAATGATAATGTATGAGGTCTTACATGTAACTCCGGTGATGATACTATATGATCTATGGTGGTGATATACTATCTTTGATCTATGCTTGGTGATTTGATACTGTTTTACTTCATGTGATACATATGTGATGGTGATGATGATGCTACTTTTGTTATATTGGTGATGATTATTTCTATTTTTATGTACTATGTTTGATGACATTGAGTTTATTTATATATTGATTATCCAATTTATAATTATATAAATTCGTTTATACTTCACGTGGTATATTTGTTTTGTTGCAAATCTGACTTAATTTTTTTAACCTTGAGGAAAATGTTTGAAATGAGTTTGATGATATTTTAGGTGGAATATATCTATGATAGCAAAGATATCAAAGAAAGCAAAGAAAGAAAAGAAAGATAGAAGATAAGTTCAGAGTTGATGTAAAGTTTAAACTTTTGATCCGATATTCAAGTGAGTTGATGAGATTTTTCAAAATTTCTTTCAATTCAAGTAAGTATGCATTTCATTTTACTTTATTTTTAGTTAGGAATATAAATGAATGAAAATGAATATATAATAGATTTTTGAATGAAAGCGATATTTTTATTACCAAGTTAATTCTATGATAGAAGGAATCAATTTTTATACTTTTTTTTGATTAACTTTACTAGTTGATATATACACTTGATTGATTACCTTGCGTTAGTCATAAGAATGGATAGAAGATTGAAATAATACTGCAAGATGAACAAGACAAGTTTTTAAGAATCTTATGCTACAAAAGCTATTAATTAAGTATTTTTATGGTATATATATAATTGTTATGCCACAATTAAAAGAAGAAATGAGTTAGAAACCAATGGATTTTATAAGTTAGAAATAATACTTTCTTCAACTTTAGTGGATGGTGAAAAGTATTAAAAAAATTTACAAATATATAGAGAATCCTATAGATTCCATAGGAAAAGGAGCAGAGAATCTATAATGAAAAAATGTGAGAATGTCCATAAGAAATGGAGCAGGGGCTTAAAAGTAAAATAAAAAAATTATAAGAAATAAATAAATAATTACGTTGATGTAAAGAAAATTAGAGATGAAAAAGGAGGATGTTCTTAAACTGTTCAAAGAAAAGATTTTTAGTTCGAGTGTTTGAAGCTAGGGTTGAGTGAAGTACTTATGAATCTAACACGTTTTAAATGATGTATTCATTGGTATCTTGGCAAAACTCCTATTGATTTTGATTGTGGTGCTATTTATAAAGTATTTTTCTAAAATTAAGATTAATCTTGTGGTTTTTGTATTTTGATATTCTTTACTAGTCATCGTAAGCTTGATGCTTGTCAGTGGAGATTGAGAAAACCTATATTGTATACAAGCCTTGGTATTAAACTTTAAGTTCTAAGGACTATTGTATTGGGTGGTTGAGTTATCATTAAGGGATTGCTTGTGTTATCTAAATTATTCTATTCTATCATAACTTTCATTTAGTTTTGGGTAATATGTTTCTATTTGAAGATCACGTCTATTATTTAAAGTTAAGATGAACTAGATTGAAATCAATATATAAAGAATGAAAAGAGAATATAATTGAAAGTATTCCCTTGCTTGAGATATCAAAGTGATGAGTTTGGGGGTATTTGATAAGTCAATAATTAGACATATTTATTGTGTAATTTAGGTTGATATTAGATATAAATGATGATATTACACTAGGTATTCTCTTATTTTTGTAATTTCATATTTAATTAGAAAAAATGAAGAAACATAAGAAAAAGAAGAAGAAGAGCATAATAGTCAATTGGAGAACAATGCTAGCAATTAGGTAGCGATACAAAATTACACGAAAATCGATGTCTAAATCGGTAGTAGAGAAGAGTCAACAAATTTGGAAATACACTAGGAGTCTCCAGATGAATCGGTGGAGCACATAGACTATTTTCAGTGATTAACTCAGTGATTTGTGTACAATATTGGAATTGCTGACAAATCGCTGAGGTCGGCGATGGGTTTTTTTAGATTAACACGAAGAATTTGAGTTTATCTATAATTTTTATACTTAGGAAACTATAAATAGGAGCTTAGGGCTTCGAGATTATGACTCTCTCTAAGCCCTCTATAAGCCATATTTTCTCTTAACAAGTTTGTGAGAGCCGTAAGTTAGTTTTTACTAAGTTTATGTCTAAAGAAACATTGGAGATTTATTTATTTAAATAAGAGGTATTTATTTAATTATGTCTTTCAATTATATTATTGCATTGTTTATTTCTAGCATGAGTGAATAGTTTATTAATCTAAATAAACCATATACATGTATTTACTCTGGATTGCTATATAGTTATAATTAAGGATTCATGTACTCAGTACTTTAGATCTAATCATATACAACAATCACAGTTTTAATAAAATGTTTTTATGTATTACAACTAATGATGATTGATATTGTAGGTATAGTTGTAAATATGTGTTATGATGTTTTTGTTTTGATTCTATGTTTATGATTATTAACAACAATTGTAGAAGTACTAACTAGGATTAATCTATAAGGCCGTATTACCCAAGTAGATGTTCTAGGTGATTGTGTTCTAAGTTATTTATTGATTGTCATATTCTGATTATTATTTGGTTTAGATTAGGTATGATTTTCATTGAGTGTTAATGTTATCGTAATTTCTATTTTATTGCGTTTTATCCAATATGTAGATTTGCAATGATAAGGATATGACTATTTTCCATTGAATATAAGAAAATTGATGATTTGCTAAAGGCTATCAACCTATTATGAATTAGGACTTAACGATTCCAAGATTCCATGTGATGTGATTATAACTAGGTTATGAAGTAATGTTATGTTCTAGTGTTTGAATGCAATCCAAGTATATTACATTATTTAGTGGGTTTGTTTAGATATTTAAATTATATTGAATACGAGTTTTATTTAATTAAATTTGCATCGAATTGTTTGAATTAGTTTAGTTAGTTTGGCTAATTAAGTTAGTAGTCATAGTTTTTAGCTATTTAGTAATTTAACTCCCGTTTAATTAGATTAACTAAATTAAGAAAAACAAGAAAAAAATACTTACCTTAGAAGTTTGCAAAATCCTTGTAGAGATGATATCCTATTTACCACTACTACAAATAATAAAAAAATACGAGACTATTGTGCACACTCCACACGTGTTAGTAATTGTCGATCTTTTCCTCGCCCAACCTACTACTTAATAGATTTTTACCCACCATGATAAAAAGGACATTGAGTACAGTAATGTAGAAAGTAACCCTGAGAGACATTTATCTACATTTTCGAATAATATAGAAATATATCTAAAAGTATATGAAACGCAAAGAAATGGTGAAATAAAAACATGCTAGAAACATCAGAGCTAAACGAAGTGAGATCAACACAACTGTTAAGAATGAAATAATTTCAGTTAGCCGTGTGTCTAACATATTGGCTTAGATATTACCCTTTTATTACATAGATATCGAGTAATAGCTTAATTAAATGTAATAGGTCAGCATACATGACGCTTCGATATTACCCTAATTGGTCACCATTTGTTCATTTCATCAACCTCATATAGTAGGTCAATGTCACTAACTAGTTGAAATAATGACATTCCCGTGTGTTGCGTACACCCCAAATCAAATCAAGAAACATAAACACATGTTCTAATTTGACAATAATCAAGGTTTTACATAAACACATAATTCAAGGCATGTGTAACGACCTAAATTTCTGATAATGGATTTGATATGTAATTAAGGGTCACTGATCTGTGATGTGGCTCAAGAGCGGGCATACGAACCTAATATTTTGCATGAACATTGAATAATAAATCTTATGGTGTAATGAATGCTTAATGCATTGTATAAACTTATTAAGTCACTTCTACGTGTATATAGACATTGAGACACGAGCAAAAACATACCTCAAGATTCATGTCAAAAGGGGGCTTGAGTAAAGAGTGATGTGGTAGGTATAATTGAAGTTAATGTGGCTTATATAGTTGAATTGATGTGACTATGGCTTGATTTAGATAAATATAACCCAAGTTAGCAAAATAAAATATTAGTCATAGATATTCCTCGAGATACATTTGGACATATAACAAGGCAAATTAATTTATGAATGTGTGCTTTCAAGGGTGAGTTAGTGGAGAATTAGTGGATGTAAATCAAAATGTGAGCCATTAGATCAGCTTTAAGATGCGTGTATACATTATGATCAATGGCTATGGTTTAATCTGAACTATATGTAAGATTGACGGAGATAAACATGCAAAATCCATTTCATTCGATCAAAATAATAAAGAAGAAGATCTAGAGAAGGAGATCAAAGAGTTGTGAGGAGATTTGGTGAAATTGAGTGGGATCGATGAAGTTGCTAATGTTCTACAACTAGGTAAGCTAGTTTACATTATGGATTTGTAAAAGTTTGTTTAAAAACGTAAAATTTTACTTCAGTTCTGGTTTTTGCTTAATTTCAAAAGGTAAATGAAATTGTTTTTGAAATTGATAGATAGATTTAGATTCCTTGTGAAAAACTAATTAATTTGCTGGCATGAAAACCCGAATTTCGATTTGAGTTGAAAAAATTATGGGGTTTTGAAGTTGTAGATGTTCTTAAAGGATTTTTTTAAGAAAAAACTGAGTTCGAGGTTTTTCTAATTGATTTACTCCAACTTTGATAGTTTGTATGAGTCCTAAAACACCCTAATTAACATGAGGAAACTAAGGAGGAGTCTCAAGAGGTTGTTTGTGAGATATAGGGTTGGGAGGCTGGGTTAGCCTAGGGATTTTGCATGGATTGTAATTAAGCTGATTGAGATATTTCTCTCCATTCGTTTTCATGTTAATAGTGATTGTATTGCTATGCTTGATGTGTTCTTAGTAACATGAATTGTGTGTCTTGTATTGATATATGATTGTTGATAGATTAGAACATGTGGTTAAAATTCATAAGTTATTTTGGAGTGTACACAACACACAGGGTATGAGACTCGGGGATGTCAATATACTGAATGATTAGAGTCACATACCTACTATATGAGGTGGATGAAACGATTAAGCAGTAACCAATTAGGGTAATACCGAAGTACTATATGTGCTAACCTATTACATGAGGTCGATAAGCCATGTTTCACGACTAATAAGGATAGTACCTACTTGAACTATTGAATAAGTGACTACTCAAGGTCTATGTGGCTAAGAGGGTAATATCTACGCTAAGACACAATTTAATGAGTTTATTTCATTTAATGGTTCTTTAATGTCACATTATTTAGTTGTAAAGTTTGGTAATGTGTTTATGTTTCAATATTGTTGTGTGTTAATGGGTGAGTTTACCATGTTCTAATACCTATTTATACCCCTAAGATACTTTAGAATACAATTAGAAACCCTAATAAACAATTCCAAACAAATTAGAACTCAAAACTTTATATTTTTTTACATCCCGACGCTATCCATAACTGATCCGACGCTGTTTGTGTAAAGCCACGACACCTCCATAGCTTTGACCTTTTTATGTGTATTTTCCTTCAAAGTAAGCTTGACACCTAGCACGGACCACCCTAGCGTCGTCCCTATGCGCCCACGACGCAGCCACTGCGCCAACTTTTCTGTCCCACTTTTCTTCTCCTCACACCTTGCCCATGATGTATGGTAAATTCCCATGATGCCAAGCAATACTAGCCACGACTTCAAACATGATTTTGTGCATGTTATCCTCGTTTCATCATGAAATCACACATTTGTCTCCTTTATACCTTGTATACTTGAAAACACAAAAATATCGTTAATTAGAGCTCATTCCTAGATATTTATACCAAATATACTACTATACTAGTACAATATATACATCTAAATAATCACTTATCAAACACCCCCAAACTTAGGATTTTGCACGTCCCAAGCAAAAATGTATTCTACTAAATATTCTTACTACTACTACTACTTAAGTCCATGCTCATTTTACATCATTGATGGAGTATCCTTTAATTCAAATATGTTCAAGTTAATAATCCATTCAAAAGCTTTTCCTTCAAAAAACAAACTTTTACTTTCAAAAACATGTAGTTGTAACAACACGTATAATTCATTTTCGAAACTCAAAAGTAGTTCACATCCAAATTAATCACTACTCACAAGTTTATATTACCTCGACACTCAAGTAGCAAATGTACAATCTCATGATTTCTCATTAAACTTAAGAATTCACAAATAATCATAGATCAAACTAGTTTTGTAGACTTTAGCACTTCAAGAGTCCATAGGACTTAATATTGTTGGAAAAAAACTTAACTCGACTAAGTTACTTGTACTCGAGCGAAATGTTTTATTTGAAGAGTTTTAATCTAACTTTTGCCTTTCTTTAATTATTTTTATATATTTTTTTTTTCTTTTCTCCTAATATTTTCTAGTTGCATGGTCCTTGCTCATTTTCTAATGGATCCCATTTTTCTCACTTTTTTCAACTATTAAATTCTCTGCCCAGTTTCCTATAGAACTTAAGGTACTCTCTATTTTATTTTTAAAACTCTTGTTAGTACTTCTTACTTTTACTTTATCAAGTAATTTTAACTCCAACTTCCCATTAAACACCATGCCTATTTCTTCATTTTTTGGCCCTAAGTCTTTATTTACTTTTACTCAACTAAGATTCATACTTATTATAGAATTCCTTAGATATCTATCTTTTTCCACAAAAGTGTTGTAATATTCTATCTTGATTTTATTTCAAGTTCATGGTTTTCACTAACTCTAGGCTTCTAATCATGAAATTATACCATTATTTGCTATATAATTCTTATTTTCTTGAGAAATTTGATAACACTCTCTCGAGTTTCATATCACCAAGATACTTGTATTCTTACTCATCCTTAATTAAAAATATGAACTTAGCAAATGAATTACTTATTCATTATATATCACTATACATAACCTAATCTATACTACTTAGATACATTCAAATAGTAAGTAAATGAAAAAGATACACTACCATGCTTTCCTCTTTAACCGCTTCAAAAATAAGATTTTATGAGCATACATGTAGTGTTTATCCTTATTTCACTTTTTCTTACCAATTCCCATAATGTAGTGTTGATGCCCCAAAATTTAAACCAAACCTTGTCATAAAGGTTTAAAAATAAGCCTGAAACATGAAAAACACTAACATAGACGCATAATAATAATAATAATAGAAGAACTAAACATAAAAATGCATATAAATAAAATTTAAACATTAATAAAGTGACAACATATCATAAATGTAAAAGATAATCAATATAAATGTATTACTGATCTCCCCAAGGTCTAAAGAAATCATAAGACTCAGACTTAAGGACTGCGCAAAATCATCAGCATCATCATCATCATTGAAATCACACTCAAGAGGGGGTGAATTGGATGTACCGAAAGGTTATCGATTTTTGAAAACTTTTAATGAACAACGATGCACTATGCACGCACAATCAACAATTACAAATGCAATGCAATGGTCAAGGGGGTGGAAGAGATGAAAAAGAGATACAAGATTTATATTAGTTTGATCCAGCCGATCTACATCTACTACCTAACCTCCCAGATTTGGATTTTCAAAACCCCATTTATATTATCGATAAGTGTTACAACTTAAATGTACAAGCTTAGAATGCCTAATCACAAATTAAGACTTTCCACCTAGCCTCAACTAGGGTTTATGCCTAGCCTCAACTAGGTCTTCCCTTAACTTGAATCCTACTAAGTCTTACAACAACCACTTATAAAAAATAGATGAATATAATGAAGCTCAACTTTATAAAGTTAAGTGCCAATATTCAATTACGAGTAAGCCACCTAGAGCCTAATAACTCTAATGCATGCAATTATGAATATGAATGAAATGTGTAAGTGCCACTAATTTTATGCAAATCTCAAACAAGAAACTGATTAAATCAAATCGATGAGATTAAATTAGTTTCAAACCCAATGAACAAGTTGTTTGATAAAAATCAAGTTTAAGCCCTAACTCTTGATCAAATCAATCCTAGGGTTTATAAAATCAAGTGTAAGTGCAAAACTCAAGACAAATGTGTTCAAGAACACAATAGATGATTTCCACACACCAAACACAACAAAAGATGTAGTTTAAGTATAACAATCTAGGAAATCAAACTTTCTTACAACCCGAAATGATTGAGAATCAAATCAATTCTGGAGAAGTGGTTGCAAGCCTCCTCAATCACACTAGTTCGAGGACGATTCGGTAGCATCAAAAGATTTCAAGCGATTGAACACAAAAATCAAGACTTTTGATGTGAAAACTTGGACATTTGTGAGTTTTTTGAGCTTGAGAGAACAAAAAAATGTTCTAAGTAGTTTGCCATTGGCTTCTAAGCCTTTTAAATAGTTTATGACTGTTATTTTTTTCCAAGGCCCAAAATCAATCATCGATTCAAAATAAAGTAAAAGTTGTAAGCTTTTTAAAAAAGTTGTCAAAAGCCTAGTTAGTGAGCTAAATGACATTATTAGCGTTTTAACTACAGGTATTACCCTATTGAGCCCCATTTGCGCACTAATTATAGGTAGCACGCTAATGAGTCCCATTAGCAGGCTAACCAGCAGGGACCATAAACTAAATAAGTTGTGGTCTTACGTTAGCAACTCCCTAACATACTTACGACTCAACTAAACCACTGAAAACATAATGAACATGTTTAGCATAAGTCATTGGAGCTATTTGGATGGCCTAATGATTACATAAATAACGAAAATTGGAACTCCCGATTTCATGAAACATGTAAGGGCTTTCTGTAAGTGTTTTTCTTTCTTTTCAAAAACAATTCAAAATTGAGCAAACATTTGAAGTTTAGGAAAACATGAAAAAACATGGTATGCATGAAACTAATGCAATTGGCTTGCATAATTGGACTTATATACCTTGCTTAGTTTGTATAACTTGTAGTGTAAGCTTCCCGGTTCTTATTTCCTTGTGTTAGCCGAATCTTGAACTTTACACTGGCTACATTTGACTCGAGCTTGTGAGAATTCAGTTTTTCTTTTGAACTTGAGATTCCTAACCAAGTTTAGTGTTATGAAAACACTTAGCAAACTTGTTAGAATCCTTTCATATTGTTTGTTGCCATCAAAATTTTGGGTGGAGTGTAAGTGACTAAACACTTAGTCTAACAATTTACCATTTTTATGATAACAAACAATATGAACTTGACAAATAAAAGAGATATATTGAGTACCTATCATGACATATAAAGTTTATAATCTCAAGTCCAAACCATGAATTTCTCCCCTTTTTGATAACATAAAAAAGTAGGCATAAAGCTCCCCCTTACAACATGCGTATATAGAAGTGCAAACAAGGAGACTGAAAGTGAGCAATCAACAGGTATGGTAATAAAACAAAGAATAATATAACTTAGAGATACGCAAAACAAACATCCATAATATTAATTTCTTGATGAAAAAGATTACCATAGTTGTGGAACATCCATAAAAACCCAAAATGTACGTGATTGAACATAGTAAGACAAAATGTTGATGTACATAAAAAAGATAACTAACATAAATGAGCCTAATGCTCCCCCCATAAAATCTACGCCTAGCCTCTCCTCCTAATGAGACGAAGTTCGACGGGAAAAGCCGGAAGCACGGTCGTCTCTTGCAAGCCTAGGTAGTAGTAAATGTCCCTATATGCAATGAATATGATTACGCTGATGATAAAGACGAGTGTCGATGGCCATGAAAGTCCTCATCATGTACTTGTTCATGTGGTCTGTCTATGCAAAGATGTAGGCCATCGAGGGAGACATATCCAGAGGAGGAGCAACGCCAAAATATGATAGATAGGGTGGAGGCTACAACGGATGCTATGGAAGTGGTGGAGCTTGGTGAGTCTGTGGTCTTGATGTACCTCATCATCTCCATTATCATCATGCGGGTACTAGAAACTGTAGTTAAGATAGTCTGGCTCGTCGAAGTCCACATGAAGATCAGTCTCATATGGAAACTCGTATCCCTCCCTAGGCGAGCTGTCAGGGATGTCCTCCTTACGTACCTAGCGTTTCCCAATGCATATGTAAAGATATTTCTTCAGAGTAGCTATGTCGATTTTGAGAGCGGACGACTTCCTTGAGTGAGATCCACCTGTGCTGACTCGATATATGAGATAATGATGTGGGCATAGGGACGGTGATGAACTGAGCTTGACGTGGACATAATATATGCAATCATGATTTATGGCAGACTGATGGGAATCTCTCGCATGAGAGCCCTAAGGACATACATATCAAGGAAAGTGACGTAGATGTTACTACCGCTACGGGGAAGGATGACCATGTGCAAGATTTTGTGAAAGAGGTGAGGCATGAGTTTGAAATTTGTATCAATGACTCTGGGTGGGTACATGACGATTTCCTTATCAGACCGTGTAAAGGAATTAAGAACCTCAAGCTATTTAAATGGTCACTCATGAATCTTACACCCGAGAGTAGTGGCAGGAGAGTGTAGAGGAAGATTAAAGCATTGAACAAGACTTTCTAGTGTGATCGTAACGAAATGACCGCCGACCATCAAGTGAAGGACTAATCATTTGCGATGACAAGGTTGAAGTAGATGACTCAAACCAATGGAGCATTTTAGGAATCTATATATTTGCAAGATGACACCACCCGAATTTGGGAAGCACCTCACGCTTTGGGAGGTGTGATTTGTTGAAAAATTTAAAATCGACTATGGCGACTTTTAGGATTTTGGCATCCGTTAGCCTCAAGCTAACCACCTTAAGCATAGATTTAGACCTGAAAGCACCATCGTGCTTTGTCTTGGAACGACCCTCATTTCAAGGAGGATAGGCTTAGACAATGGTCTACCTGTCGATTTGGTAACTAGAAGACCTAGTCTTGCAACGGGTGGTGGATCAAGAAACTATTAATGCTAGGTCCAAGGACTTAGAGTCGCTATCAGATGATGGTTCAACAACTCGATGAGTGGGGGATGATGGGAAGATGATATAGGAACATGACGGGGAGCGGAACGCTGGGTTTGACAAGACAATATAGTATGAATAGGAAAAGGGGCACTATGGCACAACTAGGGTTACGGATTTATGGAAAACCTAGAACTAGAAAGCAAACACAATGAAAATGATGAAAAAGGGAAGAAATATTACCTAGAGGATTGGAAATACCTAATGGTGGCTGATTGGGGAGGAGGAGGCTCGGTTGGAGGTGCAAGAGATGAAAAATGGTGTTTTCAGTCTTTAAAACCTATTTATAGGAGGTTGTCCCTCGCAAAGTTAGTGCGCTAGGTAGGTGATTAACGTGCTAATAAGGTGAAAAAATGGTATAGGGAACAGACTTACTAGTGTGCTAGGTGGACAGGTTCGCGCACTAGCTATATAGACCTAGCGCGCTAACTGCTTTCTGGAATTCAGTGTAAAAATATTTAGATTTTTGAAGGACAACTCGGATTCATCTCAACTCCATGGACACCTCACTAACAATATATAAAAAGGTTTAGATGAGCTGGATCATGCTTAGAAGGTCGGATTCACGGATCATGCCTAATTCTTGCCAAATCTTGGAAAATTGGTCTCTAGGTAATGGTTTAGTGAAAATATCAGCTCATTGGTCCTCCGTGGACACATAAATAAGTTTGATTGGACATGAGCTCAAAGAAAATGGTGCTTAATCTCAATGTGTTTGGTACGTGAGTGTAATACTGGATTTTTGGATATGTCGATTGCACTAGTGTTGTCACAATATATTTCATCACAACAACTTAGATTTGATAATCCTCAAGTTGTTGCTTCATGTACAATACATGAGCAAAACAACTTCTGGCAACCACATATTTAGCTTTAGCAGTGGACAAAGCAATGAAGTTTTACTTTTTGCTAAACAATGATATTAAAAAATTTCCTAGGAAATGACAAAATCCTGAAGTGCTTCCTATCAACTAGACTCCCCGCATAGTCAAAATCAACAAAGCTTCTTAGTTCAAGACTTTTAGCTATGTTGAACTACAATCCCAAGTCTTGCGTGCACTTAAGTAACGAAATATACGCTTGACACATTTTAAATGTGATTCCTTAGTCTTTGATTAGATCCTAGCATATAGACACACACTAAAGATAATATCGAGTTTCTAGCGATCAAGTAAAGGAAACTATCATGCCATGATATAGCTTATGATATATGGGCTTTCTTAATTGGTCTTTGTCCATTTTGATAGTGGAACTACTAGGAGTGTCACATGCTTTCGAATTGTCAAATTTGAAATTTTTAAGCATGTCCCTGACATACTTCACTTGATTGATGGAAATCTCATGCTTGGATTGTTTGATTTGCAAACATAAAAAGTATGTTAGTTCACCCATCATACTCATTTCAAATTCATTGATCATCAAAGATGAAAACTCATCACATAAGGGTGTATTAGATGAACCAAAGATGATACTATCAACAGAAATTTGAACAAGGAGCATATGACATTTTTTGATTAAAATGAATAATATGGGATCTAGTGTTCCTTTCTTGAAATATTTTTGAAGAAAAAATGCACTTAACCTATCATACCAAGCTCTAAGAGCTCGCCGCAATCCATATAAGGCCTTTTGAAGATGATAAGCATGACTTGGACAAACATGATCTTTAAAACTCGGTGATTGTTCTACATATACCTCTTTATTGATGAAGCCATTAAAAAATGAACTTTTAACGTCCATTTGGTATAGTAGGGACCTATTGTAGCAAACATAAGCAAGCAACAATTGAATTGCTTTTAGTCTTTCTACTAGTGCAAAGGCTTCTTCATAATCAATGTCTTCCATTTGATTATAGCCTTGTGCAACCAACCTAGCCTTGTTTCTCACTATCTCACCTTTTTCATTCTTTTTATTTCTAAAGACTCATTTGGTGCCTATAATGGTACGGTCTTTAGGTCTAGGCACTAGTGTCCATACCTTGTTCCTAACAAAGTGTCCTAGTTGCTCTTGCATGGCCATGATCTAAAACTAATCACCAAAGGAATCATCTATCTCAGTGGACTCAATTTGTGAGACAAATGTTATATGCCCCTCATCTCGATTTAGTGATGATCTAGTGGTTATCCCTTTGTTTGGATCACCTATAGTTTGTTGAGAGGGATGTCCTGAAAAGTTCTTGAGTTCTTGGGTAATTTAGGTTCGATTTTCATTCTCACTTCTACTTCTTTACCATTGGATGTTTGAGCTTTAATGATACCATCATCATCATCATCAACTCTCATTTTCTCCAAAGTGTGCAAAATTTGCACTTTAGGATCTATCTCATCTAATTTGACACGGATTGACTCTTCTATCATATTTGTTGATCTATTAAACACTCTATATGTCTTATTATGCATGGAATACCCTAGGAAGGTGCATACATTTTACTTTGGGTCAAACTTGTCCAAATGATCCTCATCATTTAGAACATAGCAAGTGCAACTGAACACTTTAAAATAACTAATGTTAAGCTTTCAACCTTTCCCTAGTTTATAAGGAGTTTTTTTCATTTGTTTTATGACATTTACTCTATTTAAAACATAGCATGTCATGATAATGACTTCAGCCTGAAAGTGCTTAGCTATGTTATACTTAATAAGCATGGTCCTACACATTTCTTGGAGAGTCCTATTCTTCCTTTCAACTACTCTATTTTGTCGTGGTGTCCAAGGAGATGATAAATGGTGTGTATACCCTTGTCTAGCACAAAAATTATTTAAGTTCCTATTGACAAACTCACCACCCCTATCACTCCTAATAATGGTAATTTTATGCCCTTTCTCATTTTCAACGAATGCACAAAATTTCACAAACACCTCAAACACCTCATGCTTATGTGCTAGAAAGTGCACCCATGTATATCTAGTGAAATCATCAACAATAACAAAGCAATGTGATTTCCCCTAGACTTTATGTTTGGGTAGGTATGAACAAATCCATGTGGATGAGTTCTAAGGCTCTAGTCACAACACTAGCTACTTTCATCTTGAATGACAATTTCACTTGTTTGCCAAAAGTAGAAGGTTCACATTCTTTGTCTTTCTTGTATGTGCATTTAGGGAGACCTTTCACTGAATCATGCTTAGTCGATTTTGACAAATTTCTCATATAAGAATGTCCTAGTCTACGGTGCCACAACCATGCATCACATTCATTTTGAGCACTCAAACACGAAACATTTTGTATTTTCTTCTCGTCAAAGTTAATGGCAATGGCATAAACATTATTATCTCTATATGCAATGAACAAGATTTTATGATTCTCAATCCTAACAATACATTTTGATGATTCAAACATGACAAGAAAACCTTTGTCACATAATTGACTAATGCTAAGCAAGTTATGTTTCAACCCATCAACAAGATAAATATTTGAGATAGAAAGAGAATTGTTACCCCAGGTACCAAGGCCAATAACCTTTCCTTTGTTATCGTCTCTAAATGTGACCAGTCTACCATCATGCTGATTTAGTTCAATGAATTGACTTGCATCTCCGATCATGTGTCTTGAGCACCCACTATCCAAGTACCGTGGGGTGCTCTTCCTTGCATCCTGCACAATATGAAAAACACTAGATTTTGGTATCCAAAAACCTTTATGTTCGATAAAGTTAGTACCATAAGTGTCTTAAGCTACCCATGCTAATCTACCCATATTAGTCTTTTGCAAGACACGCTTCCGAAACACGTGAGACCTATTACATTTTGAGTATCTATGAGCGTCATTTAACAATTTCTTATAGCTTAATAGATTTGCTCTATATCATAGGCCTCTCTTGTTGAGTGTACATCGTTGTGCTCCCAACATTATGTCAAACATATCTATTCCATTGGTGAACTTGCTCACTGTGTTAGTCAAGTCCTCTACTTCCTTGATTAATGCATCTCTCTCCTTTAGTAGTTCGTTCAAGTCACTTTGGAGGTCTCTAATGATCTCATTTTGTGACTCAATCTCACGAAATTGCTATGGTTAAATTCTTTTTGAGTTGTTTGGTCTTCTTGACCTTTTTTCCAACTCTTTTCTAAGCTGATAAATAGGCACATCATCCAAATCATCAACATTATCAAAATTTAAAGCATTCGAATTTACCTACTTTGTCCATGAGACAAAGTATAGCCTTCTCATTTTCTGACTCGAAGTTAGAGCTTGATGAAGATGAGTCATCCCATGTTGCCTTGAAGCTCTTCTTGCCTTTCCTCTTGTCCAAGCCCTTTTTGGACTTGCAATCGGCCTTTATGTGGTTTGGTTTGCCACACCTAAAGCATATGGTCTCACTTGACTTTCTTCTTTTGCTTCCACTGTTGAACTTCTTGTACTTGTCGTATTTGTACATCACCTTGTTGATATTTCTTGAGAGTATAGCTATTTCCTCCTCGAGATCATTATCATCACTATATTTCTTATCTTCAATGATCTCAGCTGATGGAGCTGGTGGGCTATTTGCCTTCAAAGCAATCTCCTTTCTTGAGCTTTTTGTACCACCACCAAGTGCTTCTAATCTAGTTTGGTCCTTTAATTCAAATTCATGGACCATTAGCTTTTCACATAGAGCATCCAAGGTGTAGTCTCCAAGGTTTTACGCCAATTAGATGACATATTTCGTTGCATCCCATTCCTTAGGCAAGCCTCTAAAGAACTTGTACACCTAAGCCTCTTGATCATAATTCTTTGTAAGATTTTCGATCTTATTCTTGAGGTTTGTTAGTCAAGTGACTACGGTGGCTATGTCTTTATCGGAGCCAAATCGAAAAGTTTCATAGTGCTCCTTAAGGATCCTCAATTTTGTCTTCTTCACTTGAATTGTACCATCATAGTGTACTTCAAGATTCTCCCAAACTTCCTTACCTATTTGGCATGCACTAACCTAGTTGAACTCTTTCTCACGTAGTGCAAAAAATAAATTATTCATAGCTTGTTCATTTGAGAGCTCAATCCTTGTCTCCTCGGCGATGTACTCTTTTGCAGGCTTGTTTGGTGGATTGTAGCCATTTTAGATTGAATCTCGTAAAAGTCTAATTTTTGCTCTAATGTAGAACTTCATCCTCACTTTCAAATGAGCATAGTTTGTTCCATCAAAGTACAAAGGACTACTTGATGAGTTTCTTTCTCTAAAGCGAGTTGGATCTAGAGTTTGCATCCTTGCATAAAAACACTCAAAGGTACGTTAGTAACACTTTGAGTAATAACTCGCTATGATACCAATTGAAATCACACCCAAGAGGGGGTAAATTGGGTGTACCGAGAGGTTATCGCCTTTTAAAAACTTTCAATGAACAACGATGCTTTATGCATGCACAATCAACAATTATAAATGTAATGCAATGGTGAAGGGGGTAGAAGAGATGGAAAAGAGACACAAGATTTATAGTGGTTCAATCCAACCGATCTACATCTACTACCAACCTCCCCTGTTAGGATTTTCAAACCACCGCTTAGATTAACGATAAGTGTTACAACCTAATCGTGCACGCCTAGAATACATAATCACAAATTAAGACTTCCTACCTAGCCTCAACTAGGGTTTATGCCTAGCGTTAACTAGGTCTTCCCTTGACTTAGATCGCACTAAGTCCTACAATAGCCACTTACAAGAAATACATGAATATAATGAAATTCAACTTTGCAAAGAAAAATGACAATAAGTTCAATTACAAGCAAGCCACTTAGAGTCTAACAACTCTAATGCATGCAAGTATGAATATGAATGAGATGTATAAGTGTGTCACTTATTTTTTGCAAATCTCGAATAAGAAACTTATTAATCCAAATCGATGAGATTAAATCTGGTTTCAAATCTAATGAAAATGTAGTTTGATAAAAATGAAATTTAAGCCCTTACTCTTGTTCAAATTAGTTATAAAGTTTATAAAATCAAGTTTAAGTGCAAAACCTAAGACAAATGTGTTCAAGAACAGAATAGATGATTTACACACACCAAGCACAGCAACAGATGTAGTTTAAGTACAAATAAGCTAGGAAATTAAACTTTCTTACAACCCCAAATTAGTGAGAATCAAACCAGTTCTGGAGAAGTGGTTGCAAGCCTTAGAACACCTTAGTCATACCAATTCCGAGGATGATTCGGTAGCCTAAAAAGATTCCAAGCGATTGAACACAAAAATAAAGACTTTCGAAGTGAAAACTTGGACACTTATGATTTTTTAAGCTTGGGAGAATAAAACAATGTTCTAACGGGTTTGTTATTGGCTTCCAAACCTTTTTAATGTTTATGGCTATTATCTTGGTCCAATGGCCCAAAATCAATCATTGATTCAAAATAAAGCAAAAGTTGTAGGCTTTTTAAAAAAGCTATCATGAGCCTAGTTAGTGCGTTAGGTGACATCATTTGTGCACTAATTGCAAGTAGCGCGCTAATGAGTCCCATTAATGCGCTAACTAGTAGGGACCAAAAACTAAATAAGTTATGGTCTCATATTAGCGACTTCCTAACACACTTACGACACAACTAATCCTCTGGAAATATAATGAACATGTTTATCATAAGTCATTGGACCCGTTCGGATGACCTGAATGATTTCAAAAATCCCAAAAATTAAAAATCTCGATTTCATGAAATATGTAGGGCATTTTTTGCAAATATTTTTCTTTCTTTTCAAAAACTATTCAAAATTGAGTTTGGTGCTTTCAAAGGTAATCACAGTATTTTTTTCAAATTCAATGTATGTGTAAAAATGAGTTTTCACAATACAAAACAATATAAGACTATTTCAAGTTATGAAACTTAGTTGGTACTCAAACTGATACTTAAAACTTTGGAAAACGTGGAAAAACATGGTATGCATGCAACTAATGCATTTGGCTTACGAAATTGGGTTTATATACCTTACATAACATGTACAACTTGTAGTGTAAGCTTTTCGGTCCTTTTTTCCTTGTGCGACCCAAATCTTGAACTTTACCAGCTACATTTGACTTAAGCTTGTGAGAATTCGATTTTCCTTTTGAACTTGTGATTCCTAACCAAGTTTGGTAGTTTTAAAACACTTAGCAGACTTATTAGAACCCTTTCACATTGTTTGTTGCCATCAAGATCCCAAGTGGGGTATAAGTGACAAACCACTTAGTCCAACAATCATCAGTTCCAATAAAAGATGGTGTCAAAGGATGCTCCACCCTTCTTCTCTGCGCCAAATCAAGATCTAACATGTAGTTTAGTGCTGCTGGAAAGCTAATAGACCACTTAGTATGTCTTATCCATCTACTCCTCTCGTATCTAGCTATGTCCCTCTAATGTTTTATAAATAAAATAAAATACTATTATCCATTTAGTCAGTTTTACTCATATCTCAACAAGGTTTCATGATACTAAGTCATGTCCTCTCTCTACTTTCTCCTCATCTCATTAATCCATAGCCTATGTTATCATGGAATCAAGTTTCAGATGGTGGTATTGATGCCTAAAGTGGTGAAGGTGGTGGAAAAACCTCAGGACCATCCAAGTCATGCTTTCCTATCAATGGGTATATAAAATCGTAGCTCTCAGGAAATCCCTGTTAGTGATCATCCCCCTCTCAATAATGTTCATAATGCAATTCTTAGGCTAACTCTGATGTTGTTGCTACTATTTCCATGGCTTGTTCCTCTTGCTCTTTAGCCAACAACTCGACCTCAAGTCTGTCCCTCTCGGCTCTTTCTCTCTTTCTCTCTCTCTCTCTCTCTCTCTCTCTCTTATCCTTAGAATCCTGGTATCCAACTCCTTTTCTATTGTTGTTTCGACCTCAATATCAAATTCTTCATCCTGAATCGATTGGACTTTGGTCTTCAAGCACATTTGGGTGATTAGGATTAGAAATAATAATTTGTTGCATCTTTTAGACATAATAGACTCCCTTAAGTTCTTGTAAATGATCTCCCCTACATCCATTCTCCTATTATTTCTAATCTTATATAAACAAGGTGCCTTGACCTTGTTGATCTCACCCTGCTTAGTGGTCAGGTATAATGAAGCAACTATAAAGTGTTTCCACATTGTGAAAAATTTCACACGCTCCCCTTCTTAATGTGCTTTAGCACATTCTCAACTCCCATTACCCATCCTTCTTATCCTCAGACAACCAATGCACTCTTAATATTTCTAAAAGGAATAGGTTATAAAGTCTTTTATACAAATAATCCTAGAAGGTTTGTGATTCTCCAGCCATGCATGTAACAACCTGTTACCTTATGTAGGTGATTAGTGCTATTTCGAATTTAATTAACTCCAGTTAGGCTTGAGGCTAAGCCCGCCTTGTCTCGAATAATGTGTAAGTGCATTGATGTGATCTATGGTGATTGTTTGGTGTGGGATTTGATTGATTAAATTATAGGCGATCAATATGTATTAATATAAGACCTATAATAGTGAAATAAATTAATAATTTGTTGATCCAAACCTCGTAAATCAATTGTTAAGTATCACATAAAGATTTTGCCCTGATTTACTTGCGAGTTAGGTTCACTGGCAATGTAAAATAAGAAAAAAGTTTGTGAACGAACTTTCCTTGATTTTCATGCAGTTAGCAATAGTCGAGGTTGAGATTGGGTCTAATTTGATGCAAGATCGGTTAATTATAGTAAGAGAATTGGTCTGTGAGAGTTTGATATGTCATGAAAAAGTTAATATTTTTAGGGTTTTGGTGTGACCAAAATCATTGGTATTGACATTTTATAAAGATGGACTATTTGTCGAGAGTCTGGCTCAATTCGGTGAAAAAGGGGATCCAAAACGAGAACTGGATGTTAAAAAACGTTAAAATTGGAATTTTTGGAATAAACAAATAAAAAGAAATTAAGTTGGTGACAAGCAGCTTAGGGTTTATATATAGATATTAAAAAAACATAAATCAAGAACATTTCAATTGTTCTTAACAAAACAAAAACAAATGTTGGTGTCTTAACACCTTCTCTCAATTTGAAGTTTCTATACGCCCGATTTCTCTTTGCAAAATAGTAGAGCATTGCGAGACGGTCAGTTTGAGCAAAGTTTCTTCAATGGAAACGAGGGACTCGGCCTGAGATTCGGTAAAATCTCAATTTATGGCATTTTTCCTCAATTCAATTTGAATTCTCTCCATTTTAAGATTTCTCTTGCATGATATTGATGGTAATTGGTAGAATTTGTCATAAATTGATGTATTCAATTGATTTACACTAATTTGGGGTAAATTCCATGATCGTGGGTTAGGGTTTTTGTTAGTTGAATTGATGTGACTCAGTTGATAACTATTTCGAAAATATTTTTATAGTTGATACTAATTTACATTAGAATTTTAGATGAATTGATTATTAATTTTGATCGAATTTGATTCTACGAACTATGAAAATATCTTTAATTTGGTGTCGAGAGGTTTCTTAGTGTTAGAAATCAAGTTTTGGAGATTTAATTGTAAAAACATTGATTTGGAGAAGTTTTCTCAGTTCAAAATACATAAAGTTTTTCTAATCAAAAGGCTATATTATAAAATCCATAACTTCTCCGTTTGTGATTCAATTTGAGTGTTCTTGGAGTTTATGAAAATTACGATATGCATACTACAACTTCCTTTTTGGTCATCATGACAAATATTAAGGTTTTCAAGGTTGAAAAGTTAACCTTAGGTGGCTAGTTGATAGCACTTTTAAAAGGTTACAAAGTATTAGTTTTGTAAATGGCTATCGAGCGTACTTTAATTGAAGTTTTGTATGTTCCTAAGATTCAGGATTCAAATGGGACCAGTTGAGGGGTTCTAACCAATGAGTATTAGAATCAAATTGATGGTGATCAATCTATTTTAGGTTCTTGGTCATTAGGAAAAGGTTTGAGGATTCTAAGAATCGTGTAAGTCGATCTAAAGTTAGGAAAGCTCAGTACTGGTAAGTGGGACTCAATTACAAATATCATTTGTGCTATTTATTGTAGTATATTCAATTCACATATATTATAGATTGAGATTGGGAGCACTGCACGGTGACAAGAATTAAATGTAACGAACATCAGGGAATGACCTGGATCATGCTAACTAGATACAGAGTGGCTATGAGGTTGCTATAGTATAGCCTTACCCTTCCACCTTTGTATATCGTGGCTTAGTATTGACGTTCATATCTTACAGAGTGCCGAGACTCTGTTATTCTTGAATACACAGACGAAATCACACATCGGCTAATGTGTAGATTTTGGGTAGTGGTATTCTCGCATATCTGATAGATGACTTTTATAAATGAATAATAATTTATGTCCCACATGTAGGGGCTATGGAACTATGTTTTTGCATATGTTAATCTATTGTTTTATTATTTATCATGCCTTGATAGATATCATTGGATTCATATTGTTATTCATGTTCCTTGATTAATATATATACTATTGATATTGTAATTGTGAGTCAGTTACTGAGCAAGTTGGACCACCCATTCCCCAATTAACATTTCAGGTTATCAACATTCACTTCAACTCAAGAACGAAGAAGATTAGGAGTTTATAATCTTCTATATTGTAATGTATTGAATTGCTATTTTATGATAAACATGGTTGGGATATGATTCTTACGACTGAGGTTTATGCCGATTTTAGTATATAGTTATTTTTATCAAAAAAGTTTTAATTCTGCTACATTTTAAAATATTTATTCGATATACGACGTACTTGATTGTGATTATGAGGTATGAAGGGTGATTATACTATTACTCTAATTGACTATGATTGGTGTACCTGGCTTAATTAAGGTTTTAGGCCGGACATTCTCTTAATAAGGATGGGGAATGTTATAATGCAGAAGTTCTTAAATCCATAAATGCCATTTAAATAAAGCTTATTAAAGGGGACTAATACCCCTTCACCTTCACTGAGTCACCTTTCTTTGTAAACTTTGCATTGGCGCAAAATTCATAAACAATTTCTATCACTCCATTGACATTGTTCTTTATATAGTCTTGATTAAATTGCTCCTAACCTTGTTGCCTAGTGAAATTGTTTATTGTCTTGTCATATTTAGCCAATAGGTTTATTCATCTTTCGCAAATGAATTCCCTATTCTCAATGACCTCATATCTCTCCTTAACCACTTTAGCAATATAGTACTTAGACTTAAAAGACCTCGGTTCATCCTTATTCATATATCTTTAGGATGATGCCTCATAATCATTCGCCCTAACTTTACTAACTTGACTCACTTGCCTCCTTGTTCTTGCCATTTTCAAGAATTCACTGAACACAACAATTCACAACACGTGTACTCAAATCACCTAAAATCAAAAGTTTCATTCACAAAGGTCATTCACATGCCAAATAATACAAAAGACATAGACTAATTCACCATAAGCCACATTGATGCTCTAAATCCACACAACTTAAACTTCCTATCCGACAACCTCATTTCCACAAGTCATGCAATTTCATAAAGAATATCCAAAAAATTCAAAGCATAACTAATGAAATTGTAAATTTACCTCAATGTCGGACTACTTTTCGATGTATAATACTCTTTCAAGCTTCTATCAATCAAAGCCCTCTCACCTTGCTCACAAACTAAAACCTTATTGCTCTCTTGAATCAAGTCTTCAAATCAATGCCCTAGCTTTCCTCGTGTAAATCCATAATGTACTCTCTATTTCCACTCTTTATCACTAGGAACACTCTTTTCTCACTTAATCATACTTGGGTTCTAGAGGGATGTATGCTTGGTTAGTGGTTTATGGACTACGTTTCAAGTATAGACTAAGTTTTGAAGTATGGAAAGTATGGCCATGACGTCAAGACAACAATGAGCATTTTTGCCCACACCTCAATGTTGTCCTGGCGCAATCCCTGTACACTCCTAACGCCGCGTGTGTATGCACACGGCGTCAACAAGTTTGCTTCTATAATTTTGCAAATTTTTCATTAACTCCCTAATTGGCACTTTTCTAACTTTGTGTATTACTACACAAGGCACCATGACAGCGTGAAATACCTTGTATATATAAAAGTTTCATAAAACTTACCCGTAATTTGTCCATGTACCTGACCTTTACAACTTTAACTCCTTTGCTCTTTTATGCACTTTACTGAGTCAGTCGAGATTTTTTAATTCCAATGAAATCTCACCCGACAAATGGTCTTTCCTGCACATTTAGCATAAAACTTTCAAAAGTTAAAAAATTGCTAAAATATTTGGATTGTTCTAACTAAACTAAATAAATAACTAAAAATAAAAATACGTTAACAAGAAGACTCAATGTTTACCTTGTTTGGTGTTGATCGATTCCTTCAAGACATTGCCAAATATGAACGTCCTCTATCAAAAATCCACACACAAATGGACAATCACGATCTGGAATGCTAGCACCAAAAATTCTGAGGTGAAAATTCGCATAAAAAAATCTCTACAACAATTGTGACCGTAATGTCTTATTTATAGTACAATAGGTTGAGTAGTAAAAGAACTTCATCTTAGTCACACTCCAAATAGAGTCTTAGAAATAGTCCAACTCTAAACTGGATAGAGTCATAGATAATCTACAATTACTAATCCAACAAGAGTTATAATTTGACTAAAACTCACAGAAATAAAGTCATAATGTAATTCCAATTAGATTCCTATTCAAAACAGGATTTACCAAGAGAAAAAAATTTCAAGTCACACTAAAAATGTAGGAGAGTTTTTAATCCTAGTCAAACTAGGACACTTAATAAGAGTCTTTAAAATTGATAGTCATGTGATGATTATGCATATACGGATACAAATTAAGATGTATTTGTAGGGAACATATGTTAGATCTACCCGCTATGAGAATGATACATGGTCAATGTCATAAGTGCTTCTTAAGATAGTTATAGCATTTATTCCTTTGACTTGATATCACTAAAGACTCTAACATTAGAAGTACAATGATTTGACACAATTATACATCGTCTTTAACTTGATGATTATGAAAGTTGTAATTAGTCATTGGCCGACTAATATTTGGATGTTATGTGATCAAAATGGATTTTTTCCCTTTCTTTTAGAGAGAGATATCTATTGGGCCCTTTGATATGTTAGACTGATAAATCTCCATGTCTAGTAAATTGATTGGATCAATGTTACTTGACAATTTCACTCTACTTAGAGATCGAAACTTGTAGATTGAACTATAAGGGTAACATTCCATGTCTTATGTACAATCAAAAGATATTGCGTGACAAAGGGATATGATATACACTATGTATTAGGTTGTATCAATTTATTTTTCTTGACAAATTGATACAACTTAATACATAGTGTATATCATATCCCTTTGTCACGCAATATCTTTTGATTGTACATAAGACATGGAATGTTACCCTTATAGTTCAATCTACAAGTTTCGATCTATAAGTAGAGTTGAATTGTCAAGTAACATTGATCCAATCAATTTACTAGACATGGAGATTTATCAGTCTAACATATCAAAGGGTCCAATAGATATCTCTCTCTAAAAGAAAGGGAAAAATTCCATTTTGATCACACAACATCCACATATTAGTCAGACAATGAGTAATTACAACTTTTATAATCATCTAGTTAAAAACGATGTATAATTGTGTCAAATCATTGTACTTCTAATGTTAGAGTCTTTGGTGATATCAAGTCAAAGGACTAAATGCTATAACTATCTTGAGAAGCACTTTTGACATTGACCATGTAGCATTCTCATAGCAGGTAGATCCAACATCTGTTTCCAACAAATACCCATAATCTTGATCTGTATCCGTATACGCGTAATCATCACATGACTATCATTCATGACTCATACTAGTCTTTATTTATTATTATTCCCACAATAATAGCAGATTAGGGACATTTAGAATAATACAATAATTATTCATGGATTCTATTATAAAAGAAACATGCATCTATTTGTAATAGTTAAACAATGTTTACAGAATTGGCCTAAGGCACGTACCCCAATATCTCCCACTTGCATTAGGTCCAATCCTATACATATCCAATACTAAGTGACCTTAATGCATTTTTAGTAGAAGAAGTTTATTTATGTGTTTGCTACATTGCTTAATATTGAAGTTCTATAAATCTTTAAGTTCGTTGTCTAATAAGATAACAATGCTCAGGTGATTGTTTGGATCTATATTGTGATTTAGGTTCTATAACCTAAATTTGTTTATTGGTTTTACAATAAAAAACAACATTGTTTTCAACAGTGAGAATCACACCTTATGATCTAAACATTTTCTTTAGCTGCATCAAATATTGTTAAGAACCCACTTTATGTTGTAGAACATGTTAAAGTAAATTTTGAATGTTTTTGACTCACTACATCTTCCTACGAATTTAACACATATTCATATTACGATCGTTAATCATTTATATTTGCTTGAAAGTTTGCATTTAATAATCATTTACAAAACTCATATATTTCAAACCTCTACAAATCCGATAACATTTCTTAAGTGCTTTCTGAAGTACTTAAGAATGTTATCAATAAATATCTAGTGACTTTCACAAGAATCTATAAGACATATGTATGTTTTGCCCAAAGCTTATGACATATCAAGTTGAATGCGAAGTAGAACATATGTGATGATTCTCATAGCTAATGCATATGGAATCATATTCATATTGTCTCACTCATCATTTTTCCTAAGACTTTGAGTCTTACAGATACTTATGTTATATGTCATAAGTATGAACTCTTTTAAGAATTTCATACACTAAAACTTTTTCAGTTATTTGTCTATATAAGCATTATAATTTAGGCTAATTAGCCTTTTAGATCTATCTCTATAAATCTATATCACAAAGATATAGGCCTAATTATGTAAGAATCTTATTAAGAATGTTTTCCTTAACTAAGACTTGACATTCTGCAAGGTTAGGACATCGTTTCTAATGAATATTATATCATTAACATATAGATTCAAATAATTGTGGTACCACTCACCTTTGTGTATACACAAGGTTTATTTATTTATTCAATGAACATAATTCATTATTTATTTCATCAAAATAAAGACCACAACTCTGATAAGCTTACTAATCCACAAATGGATCATTCTAGCTTATATATCTTTCTAAAATTCTCAAGATAATCAAAACCTGTAAGTTTTGTCATACACATCTTTAAGAAGCATATAGCTATGCTATTTTGACACTCGTTTCTTATATCTTATAGTCAAACTATGAAGTAATGGCAATTAGAATTCTAGAACTTGATCTTAGCAACCATTGAAAAATCTTATCATGATCAACACCTTGATTTAGATTGAAATTTCTCAATAATCTGTGCTTTTAAGTATGCACCCTATTATTTTTCATGTTATTTTAAATCTTTTACATCTAATGGTCATACTACTATCATGTAAATTAATCGAGTTCCAAACTTGAACAACATACATGAATTAAAATTTGGAGTTTATTAGCACTTGGTCTTTTCATTTAATCTAGATGAGATGTCTCTAGATAAGTAGTGATTCATTCTGATCCATTATCAAAATTATGTCATAACTATCAATGATAAGAAATTTCAAATTTCTCTGACCAATTTCTTATTATTCTAGATTTTCTAGAGATATATATTACTTATGTATACTCAACTAGTTCAAAACTTTGTTGAGCATCATAAAGTGGTTCAGTTCTCATTTGTGGCTCTTGAACATTTCAAGATTTATTTTATTTCCGATAGTATCTTTGAAATAAACTCTTTATTTAAAAAGACATCATTTTGAGCAACAAACAATTTGTTCTCAATTATATAAAATAGTATCACAATGTGTTTCACTATAATTCAGATAACAAATGACTCAGGCATCAAACTTTGTTTGACTTAACGTCTTATGCAAGTCTCGATGCCTCAAATCTTTAGAAAAAGACAAATTATGTCTTTTATTCCATATCATATATTGATGCGCGCCGAATGCGTCAATAAAGTAAAGTTTTCTAAATAAACTATTTTGTAGAATAGTGGCAAAAGGTCGATCCCGTAGAGATTGGTAGTCTTTCTTAGGTTAAAAAAAATAAAAAGGGAAATCGGGGATTTAAAAAAATTTAATTTAACTAACTAATCTAAGTAAACTAAATAAAATAAAACAACTAAATAAATTTTCAAAACAATTAATTAATACCTAAGTAAAACCTAAGTCTATAGTTCCACAAATCAGGATTAAGATTCAATTGCAATCATGGTCTTCAATCTTTCCCAAAAAGTTATTAATTTATATTCTCCTAGATTAGCTATAGAAAATTGACATCCGCCAGAAATTCCTCATTCCCCTAATCTCGATAGCTAGGACGTCCGCCACTAACTACTTCCCTAATTAATGCATAACCCTAGACATCCACCAATCAGGTTTAACACATTAACCGCAGTAATTTGGATTTGTGGGAACACTAATCCTACATAACCGGATCGCATCCACTTCCAATTTAACCTAGATTCAATTATAGCACACTCAAGAACTTAAAGGGTTTGATGGCAAATATGTAAGTGTTTGTCACTTTATTGGTCCAAAAGCATAATTACACGGATACTAATAGTCCAAATAACTATAGATTGTCCACCTAAAAGCATGCACTGACCATATGCACACCTTAGATTTAAACTATAATCATTGAAAGCAATAACAATGAAATAAAAGAATTTAATTTAAATTAAATAATAAAATAAAAGATCTCACATAATATGCCATGAATCCGTAATCCCAACTTTTTTTCCCTTCAACCTAAGCAAGGAGTTGATTAGCCAAACATCGTCATCGAAGAAAACAATGATAATCGGTCTTCTGAAAATAAAACCTAAGTTCCTAATATATAAAACTACTAAAAATTAGTCTCGGGAGGTGAGAGAAACTAATTTTGGTGGTTAGGGAGGTGACTCGTGCACAGAGGAGCATCGTAAGATTGTTTTTGGCTTGAAAATATGTTTCCGCCATGTGTCGCAGTGCGATTGGCTATTTTCCTGCAGAGCGCTGATGTCTCGTCGTCTGATTAGTCGAGATAGCTGCCGATGACGCATTGTTGTGCTGTGAGAGCATGCCATGTGGCATCGTCTGATTAAAGGAAACCGAAGCTTTAACGTGGTGGTTGGGTGAGAACGCGCTATGTGGCGTCCAAAAGGAGGAGGGAAAAGTTGCGCGATTCGGCGCAAAAATATGGGAGATTGTGCAGACGCGCATCCTAAGGCATATAAACAGCAACTGTGCGAGGAGAAAAAATGCTAGCGTGACGTGTAGAGTAATGGTGACGCGTGGCAGTTCCTGATTGGAGGAGCTGGTGTGTTGATGCTACGTGGCGACTTTTGATTAGTCGAAAGCGCTGCTCGTGATATGGTTAGCGTAACACTTGGCATGCAAACCGCTGACATGGCAGCGTGTAATTGGTTGAAATATGTTGTCTCCTATTCTACCCACAGCGTAACACGTAACTCGAGGCTAACTATTCGGCATCCGATCACTACATTTAAATATTCCATTTTGAGTATTTTCCACTGCGAGTTCAACCGTGCACCCCGTTTCACCTAAAAACGACCAAAAATATAATTAAATATATCTTTTATAGACTTTTTCATATTTAAATATACTAAAATAAAGTACTAAATAACTATAAATACTGACTTATCATATATAGGGTTTTATCAACTACTTCAAAGAAAATAAGGTTTAGTGTGAAGTGTAGTGATTCCTAAAGTATATCCTCATTGGAGATCATAAGAAGGTTTGTGTGACATATCATAAATCGAATTATATCCTATATAGTTCAATTTCTCCTCTTAAAACATCATTTCTCTAGTGACATTCTTAATGGAGTTAATTGCAAGACAATCCCACAATTTCAAAGATGGTCATTTAAACTCTTGGCTCAAATATTATCCACCTTGATCTTATCAAAGTATGTTTACAGTTTGCCAAGTGATTTGTTTTATACTCATTTTGAACAATTCCATTCTATGAATAACTAAATCCATTCTTTAAGGCTTATCTTTAGAACTAATCAAAGTCTAGCTCACATCTAAGGTTTTTGTGTTTGACACAAACATCTTTGGTAGCTTTTACCTTCCTTTTATCATTCTTTATTAAGTTTATCATTCTTTATTAAGTTCCTTTCAGTTATCAACCATTAAATACATGTCTAAGGCCTTTTTTTTTTTTAATATTTCGTCTTACAGTTTTAAACGTCATATGAAAATGTAAAGAGATATCTCCATGTCATTCATATTATATAGTTCAAAACTATTTTAATGAATTATAGATCAAATCAACTGCCAAGTTTTGGCACATGAAGATTTAAGCCTTTTGAGATAATTAATATAGTCCTTTCGTGTTCCGAACATAAAGACATATTAATAGGTTCTCAACGATTTTACAAGAATTGAGGAATTTTGGTAATCTTATACTTTTTTTCGTTGTGACTTACTATTGGAGTAGTTTCTTCAGTGTTGTCATTGTTATGTTTTTAGCTTCCACGACACCGAATTATTTCAAAAGTTCACTCTACATTTACTACCATGATACATAATTCTTATAATAGTAGATGCTAGTTTTAAAGGAACCATTAATCTAAGACATACTTCCTTATTTTCATGGTTGATAACATTATCACTTTTCCAATCAAATAAGAGAAATTACTCGTAGAAATTGTTTTCGCTTTCTCAAGGCTTGATCGCAGTTACTCTGGATTAGTGTTACAATGATTCTAATATCTACACCTAGAAGATTATGCAGAATAATTTATTGTTGAGTGATTAAACTCCCACTAAATCAATAACCCTCGTATATTAATTTAGTGGATTACGATCCATATTTCACCTAATTTAGAGATAGCTAAGGCATGACACTTAAAATAATATTATTTAGGTTGGTAACCTTTACCAATTGCCTTACATGGAACTCTTAGGTTCTTTATGAGACCCAGACATGATATGGAGTGCTAGTCCTAAGAGAGATAGAAAATATTTTTCTCTCTTCCAAAATCTAGAGAACTCAAAATCTGCAAAAAGAAAATCTTATACGTTTTTAGGTTCTTTATGAGACCCGGACATCATATGTCACAACATGTTATATATCATTTATGCCTAAAGCCTAAAACCCTTTTTATAACTCTATTAAGTCAAACCAATTTAAAACATCTAGGTAATCGTTACCCAGCTTGCCTTACTAAGGTAGCACAATACACCCTGCAAAAGCATTCCAATATTGATGTGATCAAAGCCTTGAAAAGTGTTTAAAAATTGGGTGGCATTGATTTAAAATTTTAAAGATGGATTTTAATAATTTTATGATATTTTTTTGTATTTTTGTGAAAATTAATTCTAGAATCTATTTAATCATGGAATATCCTACATACCCAATATGCATACATAGAATAAAGATCATAAAATAAAAAAAGAAACAAATTAGGAAATTAAATTAGAACTACAAAAGTAAACCAAACCTTAATTCATGATTTCATTATCTGATTGTTCGATTTCCAAGACGTCAATTGCACGTCTTCTATAAAAAATCTACACACGAATGATGACTACAACTTAGATTGCTAGCCACAAACCTTCATGTATACTTGATGGATCTTGATTTAGAGACATTCGAAAAGGTTTTGAGAACTTTTGCTGCGCTTGATCCCTGAAACCTATGGCGTCAACTGCATCCTCCATGACATCATCTCTAGTTTTGTGCCTTTTACCTCATTTCATCATGAAATCATTCATTTGTTTCTTTTATGCCCCATAGACTTCAAAACGAATAAATACCATCAATTAGAGCTCAATCAGGAATATTTATACCAATTATACAAATAAAATAGTCCTATATAAGTCTAATTAAGTACTAATCATTTGTTTCCACTAACTTTCTAGAGTAAATAAAAACAACACGTTCCGCTCTCAAACAAAATTTTCTCAAGCCAAAAGTCCTTTAAATCATTTTAGGGCGCCTATTTATAGTAAGAGTGTCATAAAATAAAATCTAGTCCCAAATCTTATACAAAAGAATTAGAAACCAAGAATTTTCAATTTTGTCCAATGTTATACATTCAAAACTCCAAGGTGCGATGAATCGCTGAGAGGTGCTATGACACTCATTTTCCTGCTTGGTTCTGTCCCGACATGAGCTTAGTTCTGAGATAGCCCCATATGTCAATACCAAGGTGCTGGGGTTTTTCTTGGAATTTGAGCTCTAACTTCCTCCTAGGTCTCTACAAGGTTTAATCCGTAATAATTTTAGTGAGTTTCCTGCAATACAATAAGGTCTCAACCAGCGATTCCATGGAGATTTCTTCACACCTAAAGGCGATGTCATGGCTTTAAACCTTTGTTCAGCTTTGTGACTAGGTTTTTGTAGGAAATCATTCATCTATGTTTAATAGCTGTATTTACCCTAAAACACAAAAGCAAAGGTTTAGGAGCATAAATGGAGACACAACTCTTGGGATTTATAGTTATATCATAATAAAATATACCACAATTATAGATCCCTTCATGTTATTCATTTATAGTTAATCACAAATTGCGAGTAACTATCAGGAAATTAATTCTTGATCAAATCAGTAGCCAACTTTTTGCTAGTAAAAAAAATATAAATATGTCAAGATAATCAACATAGCCCTTCATCTTCAGAAAATGAAGATTAACTTTCGCACACTTAGCCATCTTACTAGCACGAAGTTTCTTGAATGTCTCAAACATTTCTTGTCTTGCCTGCTGTTAGAACTTTTTCTTTAGCATCGCAACCATGTCGTAGGCTTCCATAGTTCCATGTCCTTCTGAAGTTTAGGAATCATGGTAGCCAACATAATGCATGCAACATTAGTTGAATCATTGACATGCTTACTCTATACATCCTTTACAAATTTAGAGGCATTGGATGGTGGTTCCTTAGGAATATGATCATCCAAGACATACAACTTGTGTACATGCTTAAAAACATATCTTAAGTTTTTTAACCAGTCAAGAAATTTTGTCGTAGACGACTTATTTTTCTCAAAAGTGGATCGCAGTGACAAGGGATTGGTGTGATTTGAAGAGACCATAAATCTACAAAAAGATTGTGTAAAGTTCATTTTAGAATAAAGGAGTAGACTCCCATTAAATCAACAACCCTCCTAAACCAAAATGTTAATTTTTAGGGACTAAAATCAATATTTCACCTAATTCCAAAATAGTTAAAGCATGACACTTTGAACTAGGTTATTTTGTTAGGTACCTGTTACTGATTACATCATATATAACTTTTAGTAGTTTTTTATGAGATTATGACATTTTATGCCTTACCATGTTTTATCTCAATGAAAAATGTTTATCTCTTATCTTATATGAATAAGATTCTTATTAATTTCGAATATGTTATATATCTCTCCTATCTTATATGAATTTCAAGCATTATTTGATTATATGTTTATCTCCTATCTAATAGGAATATAAAAAGCAGAATAAATATTAACAGATAAATACAATGGGATATATCATCAAAATAAATTTTGGTTCTTATTCATATCAATACAAAATATGTAATTAAATCATGAACCACAATTCTTATCAAATCTAATCATAATTTAAGCTAAACATGAATACCGAAAAAAAAAAAAAAAAAAGATTTCATCCATGGATCAATATGCAAAATGTAAATATTCTATCTAATGGCTGTTTGGATCATAGTACACAACTCAATAATATACAAAGTATGTTAATCAAATTAACTTAAGCATGATAACTAGCATGAAAAAAAAAACTTATTTGCACACAAATCATGAATATATGTATCTTATACATCATTCAAGAACATGCATATAATCATCACATAATCATGTATATTGCATATACATATAGTAATATCATACTTTCATCAATATAACCTAAATATAACTCAAGGAAACATCAGATCCAATGAAATCAAAATCGAAGCTTTGATACCACTATTATTTAGGGGTTCAAAAATGCATTAGAAACTTTAAGTTTTGTTTTATTAACCCCAACAAGATCAAATCTAAATTCCATTTAACCGACTAACAAAAGTAAATCATACCTCAATCGCTAGTTTGTTTCTTTATGTTGATGGATGTTTAAGATGCTGCTAGGGACGAACGTCCACTGTCAGAAACCCATACACAAACGGTGGCTAAGATTTCAAGTGCTAGCCCGAGAGAGAACACAAATAATTTTTTACTCTCCCTAAAACTCTAAAACTGCGGAGAAACCTAACTCACATTAATGATTTCTATGTTTTCCTATTTAGATTGAGGAGACTGACATTACTCCAAGTTGGGAGTAATAATGTGAAGGCATCCGACTATAGACCATAAAAATCGATGCTTCTAAAAGAAGACAGTGATTTATGTTAGTTAGGAACTATTATTTTTTTTGATCTAATGAGTGGTGGATGCCACATTGAGAATAGTCATATTATTTTTCAAATTCTTATTTCAATCACTTACTAGGTGATTGTTCATCAAAGTGACATATGATTATTTCTAGATTAAGTTGAGAATATTTTATTTTTATGAAACATTTTTATTAGCTTCTATGAATTCGTGTTTCACTTCATTCCATTACCATTTCTTATCTACCATATTCTTTTTTCACTTGTTCTTTCAAATTTGTATGGTTCATCCTACTTTATCAAGCCTTGAGGACAAAGCTCAAGATATTTTAGGGGTATGCAGGTTGAATGGATTGCATGGAAATGAACCATATATGCAAGGATGGTGGTAATATTTTATGAAACCTTCAAAGTTTCTCAAAATATTTTAGCAAAAATTAGTAGTAAATTTTTTTATTTTCTTATTATGGGATTGATGACATGATTGGTAGTATACACTCTTTACCCTGTCTTCTCTTTTCCATTCCATTTCTTTCACTAATTTTATTGTTTTGAGCTTAAATGATGCATAATTCTAGCTTAGATACAATGGTCATTAATTAAGAATTGAAATGTGATTTAATGTTGCTATAAGAGAGAGATAAGACTTTTGGTAGAGTTTATGTGAAAATCATGTTCTTGTGATTGGTCTACCATACCAAGGCTACACTAAAGTGTGATAGTATGGAGTTGATGCTCTTTTTTAGATATGAAAGCATGTGGAAGGTCATAATAGGGCAAAAGTCAACTAAATCTCTATAAATTTCATAATAGGTTTCCATACCATCAGAACCTTAATGTCAAATTGAGATTAAGTTTGGAGTAAGACATAGGCGTGTTTGACTTAGCTATTAGCATTAACCTACCAATAATATTCCCTAGCTAGCCTAGTTGAGCCAACCCAACCTGAATATTTCATCACCCATGATGACATGCATAACCTAGGGCTTTATTTAACTTTAACCTACATTAGAAAGCATGCTTGATTATAGTGAAGGTGAGAAGTGATAATAAGAGTTTAAAGTGAGCTATTCCCATTTAAAAGCGGTATCGAGGAAATGGAGCAGGGAGCCACATGGTTGAAAAATAAAGAAAAGATAAGAAAAAAAAAAGACATAAGAAAAAAAAAACCAGGCGGAAGTTTATAAATTTCTCAAATAAAAGATTTAGCTCTAGTGCTTATAACCGTATTATGTTGAGTTTTTCCATGATTTCGAATCCTTTACTACCTTTCCTTGATACTCTACCCAGTATAAATAACCTCAAAGAACTAGTCTTATTGACTCCAAATGATGTTTTGTCTATGTTAGTGTAAAATGGTTGTATAAGTTATGTTTATGGAATCATAGTATTCAATGCTCGTTTAAGAGATTATAAGTTTTCAGCTTGATTACATATTCCGAGGTAACTTGTGAGTAATAGAAGGCTTTAATCTTAACGAAGCCTAGTGTTTAATAGAGTATTCCTCAAGAAAGTGGCTGAAATACCTTGACTTGAATTAACTGGCTTTTGCTTTAGTATTTTTGTTTCCGTATGACAAATTCAGAAAAATTGGATGAAATTGTTAAGTTAGATTTGGGCATTAGAGAATATGAACTGACTTTTATTACATGCAAACAGACTTGTGTTATACTTCTTTTCTCGGGACGAGAAATTGTCTAAATTTAGGGTATTTGATAAAACTCCAAATGTGTTATTTTTTGTGTGCTATCACTATGAATTTTAAGACTTATCCTTATATATGTCAATAATCCTTTATTTTCGTATTTTCAGGGTGAAAATAGAGAATTTGAAGAAAAGAAATGAATTCCTAAAAAAACTAATGAAAAAGCTACATAAAAGCCCTGGGCCTCCACACCGCCTTAAGCTGACCACAAATCACATGAGAATCTAGAACAAAAGCTTATGAATTATAGGAATGACACTTTAAATATTATGGACTAAGGATTGTCAATGCTTTGGAGAAAACTTAGGCACAAATCACGAGGCAACAGCCAGCGATTTCCAATGCCTTATGGATTTAATAAGGCATATGGAGGCACCAGGTCAGATTCAAGATAAAATTCAAAAGAAAAACAAAGCATTTTAATGCCTCCATAACGATTCCTAGCAATTTGACTATTTGTACATATGGTGGTAGACAAATTTGAAGATCGAAAGTTGTTGATTTGGTGGATTCGCAAAATTTTGACTACTTAATTCGAGTGCATCATGTATTAGTATATGTAGCATAAAGTTTTTCACATTTAGAACATCTATCTATAGATTTTCAATTAAAAAATTCTAGAATTAAAGGTTCTCAGTGAGTATCGGGAAAAAGGAATATGTGAAGTTTCAACTCTCATTCAAGGTACTTATAGATTTATTTTATTGTTTATTGCATTTGTATGATTACTTGTAACTAAAACCCTTATCTGGATTGAGGTAGATCAAGATAGCAAACATTGTTTTATGAGGTTTTGATGTTGATTTGAAAACCTTGTTTCATTGACATATTATAATTTTGATTGCACTATTTAAATAAATATTTTGCTAGCATTAGATTAGGTTTTTTGCATCCATTATGTGTAGTGGCCAATGCACATAAAAGTGTAAGAGACCTTAGCTAGCAGTTTCACCACGAATGGTGAGGGAGATTGCATTAGTAGTGACTATAATCATGCTTGTTTGCATTTATGTATCTTAGTGTTCTCGGAGTATGAGTTTGGTAGCGACACATGTTACTTTCCACTTAGGACAAGTATTAATCATGTGTCGTGCATGTCAAATATAACTCATAATAGGTTATCAAATTATATTGGAATGTAGTAGAGGTAAGAACGTGGTCGAACACAAAAGATTCAATCAAATTGAATTTAACAAATAGAAAAGTAAATTCAGGGGGTTTTTTGAAAGAGATTTATCTAAATGCCTACTAAAAAAGAAATTAAAACATTCGTAAAATAGCGAATAAAAACATACCTAAGTCTAGGAATCCACAAATTTAGCCTCGCGTTGTTTCCAAGTCATGCATCGTAGACTTTAAAAGATTAGTTTCAAAACAATTTTTCGTAGATAGGATACAGGTGTTGAAGTCGCCAACAATCAAGTCCCCCTATTCTAGATAGATAGGGCAACCCCTCTCTAAATACTTCTCTTACTCTACTATACAATCTTGGGCAACCATTTTTAAGATTTAACACATGAATAGCATTAACAGCTCTATGGGATCACCTACCCTTAGACAACCTTGGGCAACTGCTTTCGAGACTTAGCTTATATAGTTCTCGATGTTACTCACCTAGAGTAACAAGTGTGTCAAGTTTCTTGCTCTAGGTGATTACCGCTTCTCACCCCAGTTGGTATCACAGACTCAACTTGATTGATAGTAGGTTAATGGGTTTTATGGCTAGAAACTTGCAATAATATACAAACTCTAAAAGACCATTGAGGCATCACTAAAACAACAATACAAAGATATAGAACTGAAATAAAACATTATTATTATAGAAAATCTAAAAAATACATAGAAAACAACCTACTACTAGCTAGAGAGCTTCATCCTTAACCTAAGTTTTAAAAAACCTAGCTGGACATGGCTACTCTACCTTGCTCTACTCCTAAATCGCTTTGAATACAATATATTTTCATTCATAGAGGTGTCACATTTATATAGGTGTAATTAAGGTACAAGAATAGCAACTCACAAGAATAAGAACCTTTTAAAAATTTCGAAAACTTCTATTCTACGATGTCGGCACCATCCATGGCGTTGTAATTATATGGGTACGATGCCCTATTGTGCTAGGTAACAGTGTGGAAACATATAGAAAGTCTTAGTCTCTAAGTCAGCTGGAACTTCTACTTTAGAGTTTGACGTCGTGGGTGACACCACCTGTATTAATCCTAGCATCCTCAATACAATTTTGACGTCGCTTCATGTTTGGCACCTTATGGCACTATCTATTCTTTGTTAGCACCATACTGAACTAAAACTACTCTATTGCTAAGGAAATCATTTTAGTTTTTTATAACTAAACTAAACTAATTTATACTAACAAATCAATGCAAATCACTTAAACTCTTATATTAATACTATTTTAGTTCACAACTTCACCTAGGCAATGAAATAATATGCTATTTAAATCACTTTATTCATCTTTATTATGTGAGTGCAATTCCTAATTACAATAGACATATTTTTTTAAATCCACTTCAACCCGCTATCATGAAGGACAAGATTCTAATGTGCAAATTAGAACTCCACCAATCGGTGTGAGTAATAAGCTCCATATTGCTTAAGTTTCAAATCTTTGGATTTATAACCAATAAGTTTACTATCCGTGCCTTCTTAATCAATAACTATCTATTAATGTTGTTTATTTTACGGTTCTACCGTCCATATCTAGCATAAAAGCTTTAATGGCCATGATAACTTCTAAAACTTAATATCAACAAACACGGGATCAAGATTTTCATAATATTACGCTCAGTATCAATACAAATTCTAACTATTGCATTTTTCAACACTATAATCTATTCACATTTATAGCATAGCATTCATACTATATTATTCATTGATCCCTAAGATTAATGAACTACTCATACTTCATTGAAATAAAAATGCACTTAATGGTATTCATTTCAATCAAAGATATAATCAAATAACTTTAATTAAGACAATAAAAATAATACCCTAATCACCACACGTGAGTCTTCAATGTCTTTTCTTCTACAAATCTTCTTACTACTCAAAAATAAAGTAAGACCTAGTTAGTTGCTCTCCATTTTAATAGTTGATAATCTATATTTTTACCACCTTCTAATATTTATTTATATTCCTAAGACACTTAAGAAATCAATTAGAAACCCTAATATACAATTTCATCCGAAATAGAACTCTATCTTTATATTATTTTTGTCTCGATTTTGTCCATAAATTGTAGTGTGTATTGCCACGGCACAGTGATAGCTACAACCACTTTGTGTGCTTTTTCCTCATTCAGTAGACTTGACACTGTGCTTAACCTGTCACGACACCATCTACTATAACCTACGGTGCAGCCACTGCACCGGCTATGATGTCCACGTTTTTTCACTTTTCTACTTTTCCATGTTGTTCCTTCATCTCCCATGGCATCAACTCTTCTACCCACGAAGTTAACTCTCATTTTGTGTATTTAAGCCTTATTTCTTCACTAATTCACTCATTTATCTCCTTTATGCCTTGTATACCTAAAAATATAAAAATACCATCATTTAGAGTTCATTTCAGGATATTTATACTAAATATACTACTAAAATAATACTATAAATAAGTCTAAATAATAACTTATCAAATACCCCGAAACTTAGGATTTTGCACGTCTAAAGCGAAAGTGTATTCTACTAAGTGTTCTAACTGCCACTACTCTTAAAGTTCGCATTAATTTCACATCATTCATGGAATATCCTTTAATCCTAATAAGTTCAAGTTAATAATCCACTCAAGAGTATTTTCTTTGCAAAAACTCATGTTATCAAAACATGTAGCCTTAACAATAAATACAATCCATTTTCGAAACTCAATAGTAGATCACAACCAAAACCATCAGTACCCACAAGTTTATTTCACCTCAACACTCAAGTAGCAAGTGTACAATCTCATGATTTCTCATTAAGCTCCGTAATTCACAAATAAGCATAGATCATACTAGTTTTAGTAGACTTTAGCACTTCAAGATTCCATAGGGCTTAATTTAGTTGAAAAGAAAATTTAACTCAATTAAAATACTTAAACTCGAGCCAAACCTTTTATTTGAAGAGTTTTAATATAACTTTTTCCAATATTTTCGTTTATTTTTTTATTACTCTTTTCTTTTCTTCTTCTCCTTTCTCTTATTTTCTATTTGCACAGCCCCTACTCCTTTTCCTATCGATTCATTTCTTCCTTGCTTTTTCCAATAATCAAATTCTCTACTCTTCTTCCTGTAGAACTTGTGGGACTCACTATTTTATTATTTAAAACTCTTATTATCACTTCTAGCTTTCATTCTATCAAGCAAGTTTTAACTCCAACTTTTTTATTAAATATGGTGCATATTTCTTCCCCTCTTAGTTCTAAGTTTTTATTTACTTCTTATACTCAAGTAAGATTCATACTTATTATAAAATTCCTTAGAGATCTAGTTTTTTCCACAAGAAGTGTTCTAGTATTCTCCTTGATTTTGTTTCAAGCTCATGGTCTTTTCTAATTCTAGATTTCTAATCATGAAATCATACCATTATTTGTTATATTTCATATTTTCTTAAAAAACTTGAAAATACTCTCTTGAGTTTTATATTAACAAGATACTTGTATTCTTACTCATCATCAATTAAAGGCATGAACATTGCAAATGAATTACTTATTCATTACATATTACTATAAATAACCTAGTCTATACAACCTAAGCACATTCAAATAATGAGTAAATAAATAATAATTATAATACACTATCATGCTTTCCTCTTTAACTACCTTAAAAAGATAAATTTTAACGATCATACATGCAGTGTTTATCCTTATTTCATCTTTTCTTACAACTTTCTGTAGTGTAGTGTTAATGCCCCCAAACTTAAATCAAACCTTATCCTCATGTTTTAAAAATATGCTTGAAACATGAAAACACTAAAACACAAACATATAATAACACAAGGTATCCCTATAAGTCATTGATACTTTATGAATCTTCCACACATGTTGAGACTTTTCCATTCTGATGAAACTTCACTCAGCAAATGGTCTTTCTTATGCATTCAGCACAAATTTCCAAAATTTAGAAACTAAGACATTTGGGTTATCCTTAAATAAACTAACTAAATAACTACTTAACTGAAATTTAAAAACTGGAAATTTAAGAAACCCGTGGGTTGCCTCCGTGGAGCACTAAGTTTAACTTCATTAGCCTGACGCCTTTTATGCTCATTTAGTCCGAGTCTAAATCGAGATACTCCATTTGTAGATCAAAGATAATTATATCATTCACATTTGGATGTATTTCTTGCTCATCAACAAAGACAATCTTCTCAGTATCATCATCCTCCTCAATACTCATTGTGATATTTTTCTTCTTTGTGTACAATGCTGCATTTGCAGTATTCAAGAATGGTTGCCCAAGTATCATAGACACATCATCATCCATATTGGGATCTATAACGTCAAAACCCACGATGAATGCGAATCTACCCACTTTTACATGCACATTCAAGACTCTCCCGATGATTGGTACCAAGTTGTCATCAACTACTTGCAAATCTGTTGTATCGATACTATTAATCTTCAAATTAACGTACGACATGTCCTTTATTGGCATGAAACTAACTGAGGCTCTCGTATCAGATAAGACATTTCTAAAGCAGTGCCCATCAATACTTAATGGCATGCATATATCTCCAGGATCTCTCCTCTTGATTGGTTGAAGTCTCGGTGTGGACTTGGATTTTGGTTCTAGTTTCCTTGCAACCACCTTGATGATATTTCCTTTTTGTGCTTCTTTAGAAAGTCCTTCATCTTTTTGCTTAGCCCTCCATTATTTCTTCCCCTTCTTTTGATTCTTCAAGGCATTGGTTCGTTGTTGCTTAAATTCTTTAAGTTCATCTTGTCTCACTTCTGTTATGTAAAACGACTTAGCCCTTTGGGCATTAACTTTAAACGTCTTACTGTTGTTGGTTATTAACTCAACCACTTCATAAGGACAAGTAGAAACGACCTTGAATGGTCCTGACAATCGAGATCTAAATTTTTGAGAAACAATTTCAGTCTTTAATTGAATAACAAGACTAGTTGTCCTGGCTCAAAAGATCAATTTCTATTTGTATAACTTTGCATTTTTGTACACATCTAGTGTAAACTCATCCAGTTCCACCAATTGGAGTAATCTAGCCTTTCTTGTAAATAGAAGATTCATGTTGAGCTTTTTAATCGCCTAATATACTTTATGCTTGATAAGTCGTCCAAGATGCTATGTTTTTGTACACTTTTATTATGAATTCTAATACTTTTTTGTGAATTATACTAATAAGTCCTTGTTTTGTGTTTTTAGGGTTAAAATAGGATATTGGACAAAAATGAGAGATTTTCTACAAGAATTAGTGATAAAAGCCAGGAGAAGGCTCAGCGCCTCTAGTTGGTCAAACATCGCCGTAGAATCATTGGGCACTTATGCGTATTTAGGATTTGATACTGAACTTGGATGAATAAAAGCCTTACAAAGACCAACGAGAAAATCGAGAGTCAAAAAATCAAAAGTCACTAGCACCTTAGTAGTGATTTGGGTATGTACGTAGGGCACTGGTATATTGTTGGACATGATTCAAAACAAATTGGGCAGAAAACAAAGCATCGCAGCGATTCCTCAGAGATGTACCTTTTACATGTATGGCGCTGAACGAGTCTAAGGATTTTAAATTTAAGTTTTAGTGGATTTGTTGGATTTGGTGAAATCTATTCCGTTGTATTTTCAACCCATATAAATACTTAGGGTTAGACATGTGAAAAAGGAGATCTCATATTATTCTATTTCCAATTCTTAAAACACTGGAGCTCTCTGAATTTTTGGTGCTCGTTCTTTTACTTTTAAAGTATTGTTCAAATCATCTAATTGTTGTGATTAGTATATATGTGTATTAATAACTCATTCTTTACTAGATTGAAAGTTTTCTACAATTGCAAGTATTAATGAGATGAGGTTTTATTCTTGAAAATGAAGTTTCCTCTTATTGGAGTTTTGTAACTTTAGTTGTATCGATCATAAATTTGTTGGTTTTTCACTAGATTTGATTGTATATGCTTTGCTTATGTAGTGGCCAATGCATAGGTGGGTGTGGGAGATCTAGGTAAGTGAATCTATCGCCGCTTGATAAGGGGATTTATGTTTGGTAACAAATAAAGCCTTGTTTGTTGCCAATCAATGTACTCTTGTATATTCAAAGTATAAACTAGATAATAGTTCATGATAGTTATCACTTAGGGTAAGTGTTTTCATAGAACGTTAAGGTTGTTATCCCGTTAAAAGTTTATGATATATTCGGTGGTTTTGCGAGTCTAGTTAGTATATGGTAGTGTCGCACGTTCCTACCATTGACCTTGGAAAACAGAGTGACCACACTCGAACTTGCCTATGAGAATCTAATAAAATGGACATCTTTTGTAACTAATATTAAGTCAATTACTTGTCAATTGTGAAAGATCCCTCAATACAGGTTGTTATTATATTTTTGTAATTATTGTTTTAAGTTGTCTATGTGTTTTCTATTGTTTAGTGTAAGTTTCTTAGTTTATCTCTTTTAGATGAGGTTAAATTAGAAATCAAAACCCCCTCATTTCCTTTTAGTTGTAGCTTAGTCATCCTTCTCAGTCTTTGTAGGATCAACCCCGTAATTGTCAATTGTGAAAGATCCCTCAATACAGTTGATACATACAAAAGCCATTGTTACCTCAGTATTAATCATCAACAGTTCGCCCTCTTTTGTACTATATTTTCAGGCTCGTTACTTTGTATGTTTCAAGAGAAAGCCAGATTACCAATTCTTCAAGGTGTTTGGGTGCTCTTATTTTCCCAATCTCACCGCCTATTCCTCTCACAAGTTTAACTATCGATCTGCAAAATGTGTCTTCATTAGCTATAGTCCAAGGCATCACGGTTATAGATGTCTTCATCCTTCTGGCAAAGTTTATATATCCGGGGATGTTGTCTTTCATGAAACAAAGTTTCCTTTTCAATCACTTTATTAAATATCCTCTATTTCAAAGACATCTTCTACTAAATTGGTTTTACAAGATGTTCCTATTACATTGCCTCAAAAATCTTCATCATTGTCTTCTACACCACTGCCACCAGTTGATTCATAATCAAGTTCATCAAGCTTTTAATCATTTCTACATTTGCTGCCTGATTCACTGCCCTCTTCCTCTACTTAGTGTTCTCCTAACTTACAAGAACCTTCTGTTGTTCCCTCTGGCGAGCTTACTTCTCTTGCACCTCGTGTCGGTAATCATCATATGATTTCTAGGAACAAGAATGGGATTTTTAAACCCAAGGCTTTAGTTCACACTTCTCCATATGCCTTGGTCACTAAGTTGGAACCTTCTTTAGTTAAAGTGGCTTTCCAAGATCAAAATCGGTACACTACCATGATTGATGAAATCTCTATCTTGGATAAGAACAATAATTGGACACTCATTCCTCCTTCTTTTTTTATGAATCCTATTAGCTATAAATGGGTCTTTAAAGTTAAAACAACTCCAACTTGAGGCATTCAATGATACATAGCTCGTTTGGTAGCCAAGGGTTTTCATCAAACTCCTAGTCTTGATTTCTTTTATATTTACTCTCTTGTTGTTAAGCCTTCTTCCATCATAGTTCTTTTCACTCTTGTTGTTACTTACAATTGGCCTATTCATCAAGTTGATGTCAATAATGCCTTTCTCAATGGTGACCTTACTAAAGAGGTCTACATGGTTCGACCAAAACGTTTTGTGAATAATTCCTTTCCTCATTATGTTTGCAATCTAAATAAAGCCTTATATGGCCTTAAACAGGTTCCCAGGGCCTGGTTTTCCAAGCTCAAAGGTGCTTTACCTGGTTAGGGTTTAGTAAATTCTACCTCTGATGTGTCCATGTTCTACAATAAGTCTTCTAGATCACTTTTGCTGTTACAGGTGTATGTAGATGATATTTTTATCATTGGTTCTGACTCTTACCAAGTCTCTCAGTTGATCATTTGGTTAGAATTTTGTTTTTCTCTTAAAAACCTTAGATAAATGGATTACTTTCTGGACTTTGAGGTTTTTAGGGATACTTTTGGGATATATCTCCCTCAACATAAGTATCTTCTGGAGCTGCTATATAAGATTAGACTATAGGATTCCAAGCCTGCTGTCACTCCCTTTTCAGCTGGTCAGAAGTTGTCTTATTTTGATGGGAAACTTTTCACTGATCCTACCTTGTATATGAGTACTATAGGGGCCTTACAATACCTTACATACTCCCGGCCAGACATCATTTTCATAGTCAATAAACTCGGTCAGTTTCTTAAGAGTCCTACTGATTTACATTGGCCGACCTGCAAGCGTGTTCTTCGTTATCTGAAGGGATCTTTGGATTGTGGGTTATATTTCAAGCCCTCATCTTCTTTTCACATTGAGTCCTTCACTAATGTAGATTGGGCAGGTGATTGTGATGACATGAGATTAACTAGTGGTTCATGTTTATTTCTGGGTGGCAATCTCATTTCCTGGTCCTCCAAGAAACAAACTATTGTAGCTAGATCTTCTACTGAAGCTGAATACAGGGCCTTGGATCATGGTGTTTCTGATATTTTGTGTACTTCTTCTTTGTTGTCTGAACTTGGCATTTGTAGCTCAGTTCGTCTTGTTCTGTGGTGTGACAGTACAGGGTCCAACGCTCTAGCCCGCAATCCTATTTTTCATGCTCACACTAAACATGTTGAAGTTGATGCTCATTTTATATGAGAAAAGTTGGCTACTGGGGTGTTTGATATTCGTTATGTTCTTTCTCTTCATCAGACTGCTAATTTGTTCACCAAAGTTCTTTCTGGTCCTCGTTTCTCTTTTCTCTTTGGCAAAGTAAACCTTGTGTCTTCTCCTCGATTTTCTTTGAAAGGGAATGTTAGAGATAGAACTGAGAGAGGAAGTTTAGCTGAGCTGAAAAATGTTGTGTATGTACTCTAATTATAGTTAGGATGTAACTGTAGTTAGCCTTACTATAGTTAGTTTAACTACTGAGTAACATAATTAGTTATACAGTTGTGTAAAAAGTTGTCTAGGCGGTCTATATAAGTTGTAATAACGTGTTTTACAAGTTAATGAAGAATGACTTTCATTTGTGAGAATTTCTATTTGTTCTGCATTTCTTGAACGCAGTTGTTCTTCATTGTTTTGTTTTGTTGTTATGTGTTGAGTTGTGTTGATTGATCGGCCTTGTTTGGTTTGATCTTAACATTCAGGAAAATTAAGATGAAGGACTATTATCCCGAGGCTTACGTCCCGAACACATATAGGGGTTCGAGGGCCATCGATTGGGCCAAAGTGTAGTTCATGAAAATTAACTGTTATTTTCCTTTTTCTTACTATGATGGCACTGTATTATTTATTTATTTATCTATTTATTTTTGCTTGATAGGCACTGTCTCTGTATTTGTCTTTGCAGTACAATGTGATCTCAAGTTGCTTTTAATCTGCAAGGTAGGATTATACAGAATAACGGAAACCTATATACTGCCCCTTCCAACATATATGGTAAGGTTTTTTTTCTCCTTTTTAAAGTAACCCCTAAACAAATTCATTATGCTTTAACTAAGTCGTACAAATCAAAATTAGGGCTTTCATTTACAATGAAAACTCGAAAATAATGTTTTGTCACATATTGAATCAAATGAACGCAATCCAATGCATTAAGAACTTACCTTGACGATTTGCAGGAACTTAATTAAAACATCAACAATTTACGACCAGACAACCGCCTTCAATTATTAGAATTTCCAGTCAACGAATTTACTTACTAGTTTTGGATTATTCATACCTTTCATCATATACTGTGCATCGAATCTAGACTTGCATGAGGTGCAAAATAATTGACCTTAAGTTACCGCAACATGGCATATTTATAAGGTCCTAAAACTTCAATCAACTACAGAATGGCAAGCACTTCAGCAAGAATTTTGACCCTCGAATGTTCATGTTCAATTTTATTAATGAGTAGATTTATATATCTAATTTTAGGTAATTGAATAAAAGAAAACTAATTTCTTTATGTTCAAGCACAATTGTTATTCCTTCACTGGTAATAGAAAATGGTTGAATTTTTTGTAAAAATGGGGTTCCTAATAACATATCATGCTGGAGGTATTTTACAACAATAAATGAAGTAGGTATACAAATATTACTTCGGCATATATGTGCCAAAGGTATTTTAAGTTTAATTATGGATTTATTTCCTTCTGCCATAGAAATTCGACTATTAGTTTTTTCATAATAATAAAACAGGATTAAGCCTTCTCTTATACAATTTAAATGTGCTCTGGAATCGATTAAAGCATGACCGGTGTATTTAAAATCTTTGATTTTTAAGGTAATTGGGGTAAACCATCTTTAATGAATGTATTGAGTAAGTGTTTCAATAAATACATTATTGTCATATAATGAGAAATTCTCAAAATTGACATTATCATCTTCTAATTTTGTCATTCGCTTTTTTAGTGTTTTTATTTCTGTTTTTAATTGATTGATTTCTTGTTGTAAAGATTGAATGGTAGATTATGGAGGAACACATCGTTTTTTATTAACTTCTTGGAGAATACCGTGCATTGTATAAGATGTATCATGTAATTCCATTTGATTTTGAAAACTAAATTTAGATTTTGGTTTTTGAGAGACTGATTTGTCAGTGGTACAATTGTTCAATATCTCTATAAAATATTTATATTTTAAGGTAGGATCAGATATTTGTAACCTATTTCGAGAATTAATTCTTCATGTATTGTTAATACATTTATTTAATTGTTGGTATCTGTATCAGAAATAGAAGTACAAGTATTTTGAGTATTATTTAAACATTTACATGTTTCTAAGCAATTACGATCATCGTTGTTGACTTCATTTACTTTTCTTTTATAATTTTTTAAATGACATTTATTTGCAAAATGCCCTGGCTTGCCACAATTGTAGCATGTATTTGACTTTTGTTATGTTTAGTATATTTCTTTTTATAGTTGGGACGTTTGTTAGTTTTATAGTAATCGTCTGGATTAGTAGTTTAAGAAAAGCGATGAAGTTTTTGTCCGATTTTTGAATCTCTATGGGATGTTCTAAGTTTAGCATCATGGCCAAATTGAGAACAAAAATCGCCTAAATCTTGATGTTTCATTTTATTTTCTTTATTCAATCATTTACTCAGTTTTATATCATTACAGATTGCTAAACCAGTCATTTAGATTGTTCGGATTAAATTACCATAAGTAAAAGTCTTATAATTTATTGTTCCACCACCTTTCTCGCGGTATATAATTTAACCTTTTCGGCAAAAAATGTGGGTAGCCCAGCAATGAGTCGTTCTTTCCAAAAAGATGAGTTTGTCTTTGTTAATGTATAGACTTTAGATAAGAAAGCATCTTTATACCTCCGAAATTCAATTAAGATTCGATATTAGAGACTTTGTAATTGATCTCTAGTCTTTCCATCCATAGTGGATATTGTTACTAAGAAATGCCAAATTATGTTTGTGGTAAGACAAATGACAACATTTTTTGGTTGTTGTCCTTGAGCATTTAGAATTGGATTGTTGTTATCATCGTGGATAATTGAATTTATAATTTCTTCACGTTGTTGGTTATTTAAAGCATAATTCCACCAGCCATGTAATTGGCTAGTAAAACCAACTACTAAGGCGCTAGCTTTGTGATTTTCAGGATGGCGATGCATTGTACAAGCTTTGGCATAAACTAACTTATGTTGAATGACTTCTATTGTTCTATATTCGGATAAACTATCAATATTCCATTCATAAATAGAATTGGCATCAAGTTTTATTCACCTGGATTTCTATTCTTCTAAGAGAAAATCTATTAGTGATGGTCGAGAATAATAATGCCTAGTTTTTCAAACATTATAAGTTAAATGTTTTCTTGACTTATGTATTCGTTGGATTTCTAAATCAGACTATTTAATATTGTCTTCAGTTATGTCAAGTGGATTCATTCCTTGAAACCCGCTTAATTGATCTGATTAAGATGTAATTAATTGATTTTTGACATTATCTAAAGTTGCCATCAATGGCGATTTATCCTTTTTATTTGTGCTGTCAGAATCGACCAGCAGTGTTTCTAATTTAGCTACTATTGCTAGGAGTAATTCATCTGAGTATTAAGGTTTGATAATTGATAAGGAACCCGATGAATCTTTAATCATAGGTTTTGTCAAAATTAATTCATTGGTGGATGATTTCCTAGTAGAAGTTGTAGTTTTAGAATGATTGGACAAAGTTGATAAATAAATATTTGTAAAATTATTTTGTTCTATGAAGGGATTTAAATCTTTTCTGGATATGAGTTTTTCTTCATCAAAATTTCCTTTTAAGGGGGGCTACTTTCATATTTTCTATTATTTTAGTAGGAGCTAATGGAGGATGAGATTAAACATATGTTCTCTTTTAGATCCTTCCCATATAGTATTAATTTTATTTATTATTTTACGGCAAGATTGAACTAAACAATAAAAAAACTGAATATTTCGTTGTGTAGCTCATATATGAGCAAAATAATTTTCTCTAATGACTGCATGGTGTGATTTATAAAAGATTTTGCAAAAAATAGGGTCAAAAGATGTTTAAGAAATTGTTCCTTGAAGGAGGAGTAATCCATTTCAAATGATCCTTTTTCCGTTTGCTCAATACGAATCATATGTATTTGGTATTCGGTAGAATCATTTCTACTAACTTTATCTTCTACTAGTTTAACTATATAATCTTGATTTTTCAAGAAAGTTCCATGTGTATAAACTCGTTTAGAATTGATGATATGCACATCTCAATTTTGAAGTGATTGTTTTTATATCATTGTATGATATTTCACTAATATTTCGTAAATCTATTTTAGAATGTATTCATTCAAGTTTTCTGCTATGATAATTGGTGGTTGTAGAAGGGGAGGCTGAATCAAACTTTATAATGGGATTTTTAAATGAAAGAACACCTTTCATTTTCTTAATTAATTCACTCATGTTTGGTTCTTAGGACTTAAAAGGTAACTTGGTCAATGATTTATTTGCTAGACTTACTCTTATGATGCTATACTTACGATACGACTAGGAAAGTTTGCATTTAAAAGCCTACGATCAAGCATGAGATTAAATAATTTAAAAATGAAAGAAAAACTTTCAAAGAAAAATTACAATCATAAAAGCTTGACTCAAAATCCTTTCATGAAAACTGTATAGTAGACTTACAATTGAGAGAGATTGAGAATCGATATTATTGGTTGAAGGTGGAGGAAGATGGCTTTGATACCATATTGGTGGAGGGCAACCTGATGTTAAAGACGAGCACTCAAAAAAATCGATTTTGATGGTATAATTATAAAAAATGTACAGAAACCAACAAACATCGCAACTATAAAAAGAAATATACTAAACATAACAAAAAATCAAATACATGTTACAATTGTTGCAAGCTAGGGCATTATGCAAACAAATGTCTTTTACAAAATTAAAAACGAAAAGTAAATGAAGTCAACAATGATGATCGTAGTTCCTCAGAAACATGTCAATGTTTAGATAATATTCAAAATACTTGTACTTCTACTTCTGATACAGATAACAACAATGAAATAAATGTATTAACAGTACATGAAAAATTAATTCTCAAAATAGGTGAACAAATATCTAATCCTACGTTAAAATATAAATATTTCATAGAGACATTAAACATGTACCACTGAGGAATCAACCTCTCAAAAACCAATATCTAAATTTAGTTTTCAAAATCAAATGGAATTACATGATACATCTTATACAATGCACGCTATTCTCCAAGAAGTTAATAAAAAAAGTTGTGTTCTTCCAGAATCTACCAATCAATCTTCACACCAAGAAATCAATCAATTAAAAATAGAAATAAAAACACTAAAACAACGAATGACTAAATTAGAAGATGATAATGTCGATTCTGAGAATTTCTTAGTATATGACTATAACGTATTTATCGAAACTTTCACTCTTTACATTCATGAAAGATGGTTTACCCCAATTACCTTAAAAATCAAAGATTTCAAATACACCAGTCTTGCTATAATCGATTCCAGAGCAGATTTAAATTGTATAAGAGGAGGCTTAATGCCGCTTCATTATTGTGAAAAAACTAATAGTCGAATTTCTACGGTAGAAGGAAATAAATCCATAATTAAACTTAAAATACCTCTGACACATATATGCTGAAGTAATATTTGTATACCAACTTCATTTATTGTTGTAAAAGACCTCCAACATGATATGTTATTAAGAACCCCAAGTTTACAAAAAATTCAAACATTTTCTGTTATCACTGAAAGAATAACGACCGTGCTTGAACATAAAGAAATTAGCTTTCCTGTTATTCAATTACCTAAAAATAGATACTTAAATCAACTCATTAATCAAATAGAACATAAACAAAAATATATAGGATTTTTAAAATCAGAAATTAAAAAATTTAAAACTGACCAAATAATTAATACCCCCTCTTTTCATTCAAAACTACTTACTTTTCAAGAAAATTTAATTAAGAAATGTTGCTCTGAAATTCCATCCACATTTTGGGATCGAAAGAAGCATCAAGTTACATAACCTTATATAGATGATTTTCATGAAGATCCTATCCCCATCAAAGCGAATCCATCACAAATGAATGAAAGATTATTAACTATTGGTGATCAAGAAATAAAAGATCTGTTAACTAAATGGTTAATAACATCTTCTAGATCATGTTGGAGTTTTACAGCTTTTTATGTCGAAAATGCAGCTGAATTAGAACGAGGATCGCCTCACTTAGTCATTAATTATAAACCCTCAAATAAAGTATTAAAAACAATTAAATATCCATTACCAAACAAAAATGATTTAATCAAATGAATAACCAATTCAATTATTTTTTATATGTTTGATCTTAAATCTGGGTTTTGGCAAATCCAGATTAAGAAAGAAGATAGATATAAAACTGCCTTTAATACTCAATTTGGACAATATCAATGGAATGTTATGCCATTTGGATTAAAAAATGCCCCTTTTGAATTCTAAAAGGTAATGAACAAAATTATTTATCCTTATCACGAATATATTCTTATATACATTGATGATATCCTTATTTTTTCTAAATCTCTTGATCGACATTGGAAACATCTCGAACGTTTCAACACATAATCATAACCAATGGCTTAGTCTTGTCTCAATGAAAAATCAAGCTTTTCTAGATGACAATTAATTTTTTAGGCTTTAAAATTGCGAATCAGACTATATATATCACCTAACAATCAAGTTATTGAATTTTCTGATAAGTTCCTTAACCAACTAACCGATAAAAAATAATTACAAGGATTCTTAGGATGCCTAAACTATTTGACATATTTCTATAAAAATGCAGCTAAAGATAGAAAAGCCCTCCAAGAACTTCTAAAAAAATATGTAAAATTTCAATGGACCTCATAACACACTAAGGCCATCCAAGTCATAAAGTCCAAAGTAAAATTGCTCCCATGTGTTCATTTAGCTAACCATGCTTACCCTAAGACTAGTCAAACAAATGCCTTTGATCTAGGCTTTGGAGGAGTATTATTTCAAAAATCCTATACAAGAAATGAACAATTGGTTTGTTATACCTCCAAACTATGGAATGAGACCCAAATGAATTATGCAATTGTCATAAAAGAGATATTAGCAATAGTTCTAAGTGTCCAAAAATTCCAATATGATGTTTTAAATCAAAAGTTTTTTATTAGAGTCGATTGCAAAGCTGCAAAAGAAATTCATTTAAAAGATATTAAAAATTTAGTTTCAAAACAAATATTTGCCCCTTGGCAAGCTCTTTTAAATATTATTGATTTTGGTATAAAATATGTAAAGGGAGAAAATAATTCTCTTCCTGATTTTTTATCTCCTAAATTTCTTATAACTCCTCAAATTCATTATGTACGGATTATGGCTGACAAGGGTAAAACCCTTCTTATTTACGAAAGTTCCACCTATACCAATAAATTCTCTCATTTGTTCAATTCTTATAATGAATCAAATGATGGATCGATTTATTACTGAAGTAAATAAAACTTTGTCACCCTCAATGAAAATTCTCACCTAGATCAATCTTTCGAATCTCAAGTTAAGATCATCATGCCCTATTCCTATCACTTCATCCCAAATCGCCATCAAGTCTCAAGGAAGTTTTATGAATCTCTGCTTACGCAAACTCAATATGTTATTATTAAAATTTCGAAAAGCAAGGTTTCGATGAAATTGCTTATTCAAAATTAAAGATTCAAAATTTATCACAATAGAAGAATGGACTTAATAGAGTCTTAGGAAGCAATCTCCATTTTCTTACTAATAAATGAAAATCCTCTCTTCTCATCCTCTCATGCATGTAAGCTTTAAAGACTATATAAAAGCCAGGAAAGTCATTATGTTGTATAAAGATCCATCCGAAGGCCACTCATGGTACATTACCTTCGAAAAATCCTTACGTGTTAATCTCCCAACATGGTTCATGATTGAATGGTGGCCAGAATTTGGCTCGATTAAGCAAATTCTTCCTCAAAAGGTCAAGACAACCTATGAAAAAGAAAAACTCGCTTTGTTTCAATTCATCCATAAACACACTATCATCTGGATACTCAAATGGAACTATGGTGCTTATAAAACCAGTCAACCAAATAACACAACCAATACCTATCTTGTACAAGAAAGTCATGTCAAACAGTGAGACAAATTTGATACAGATTCCATAAAAAACTTTTTTACTCTAATTTTTTAAAAAATAAAGCACATTTCTCCAACTGATTTTGCTTTAAAGCCCCCTGCTACACCAAAAACTTATAAAGAAGCCATCCTAACAAAATCTACTAATCTGGAAACATCAAAATAAATATCTACCTCTTCTAAACTATCTCTAGATATTATTACCACAATCCTAAAACAACTTAAGCAAATGGAAGAAATAATAGAAGAAAAAAAGGATAATAAAATAAAGGAGATTGAAGAACTCTATCCCGCCACATTACGAACCAATTCAGAAGGAGATGCTAGTTCAGAAGCCTTAGATTACTTTGAACTCTAGTTCATGCCCATGCCCTTATCACCAATTCAGGCCCATGCTGTCTACAATCTACAATCCAGCTTCAATTCATGCCCATCCCAAATATCATTTTCGACCTACGCCTCTAGGCTTGTTCTTCCATTCAGGCCCTTGTCAATCATCAGTTCAGGCCCGTGCCTCCAAGCCCATCAGTTTACCTTAACAAATCTCATTTCGATAGAATCCTCAATAATGCAGCTCAATAATTCATTCACCAGTCTCTAGATGATCGTATCACTCAAAGTTTACAACCGTCCATCCATTTAAAGTTGTCCATTTTCGCATCAATCACTCATCTAAAACATTAATATTATGCCAGCAGTTAAAGCCTCAATACAACAATACAGCCAATCCTGTTCCTATAAGTATGCATCAAGTCACTATCAAGCACATCAAGTCATACAACTGTCTCTCCAGCTGTTCTTCTACTATGTTTGTTTGTTTATTTCTTAGTCAGTGGGGAATCTATATTAGTAAACTAGAGGCATAATTTCTTATGGATGATTTTTCACTGCAAGGGCTAGTTGGACTCCACTGTTTCTCTCTTTGTCTAATGTTTTTCTTGAATCATCTTTATTAAAAGATAATACGTCTACTTTTTCTTTTGCTTTAATAAATATTTGTACAACTATTGGAATATCATTCCACGATATTGCATCTTTTTCTTTCCATGATAGTGCGTCTTTTTATTTTTCTTTAGCATCTTTCATTGTGAGCCATTCCTATTAAAAAATGGTGTTCTTTTGGCTACTACTATCTTTAGAGTCTTGAAGTTAGTATAAATGCTAGCTCACTCCAAAGAGTTAGGCATTCGCAATTTGAGTAACGAGTTTGTAAGCTTCATATTTCTAAATAGAGTACTTGTCTTACTTTCCGCTTTCTTTCTATGATTTCTTCATCATTGATCCATTTAAATTCTACCATCAAAATCTATGATCTTTGATTGCCCATCTTTAAAATCTTCAACATCAGCATTGCCCTCTACTAATATGGTATCAAAACCATCTTCCTCATCCATCTTCAACAAATAATACTGATTCTCAATCTCTCCCAATTGTAAGTATACTATACAGTTTTCACGAAAGGATTTCGAATCTAACTTTACAATGGGTTTTTTAAATAAAAGAGAAATTTTTATTGTCTTAATTAATTCACTCTTGTTTGGTTCTTAGGACTTAAAAGGTAACTTTGTCAACGATTTACTGCTAGACTTACTCTTATGCTGCAATACTTACAACGCAACCGGGAAAGTTTCCACTGAAAATCCTAAGATTAAACAAGAGATGAAATAATTTAAAAATGAAAGAAAAAATTTCAAAGAAAAATCACAATCATAAAATAAAAAAAATCAAATTGTGGCGGGGTCAAGCCCTGAGGCCGTCGGGTAAACTGCAACACGGGTCCGACTGCCCTGCCGACATTCGTTTCCATATCAACACTCCTTGATTTGCATGTTATTCATTATTTAAAAAAAAATATTTTTCAATTATTCAAGTTATACATTAAGTTACGAGTATGGCTTTTGTTTTTTAAAGTTGCAAGTAGGTAACCAATAAATTTATAGAGGAAGTCTTAAAGTACATAAACATGGATTTTCAATAACTTTTGTGTTTCAAAGAGCTTCAATCATACTGTATATAAGGCAAAAAAAATCATATATATAAGTGCAGTACCTCATAAGCCTCCCACAAACCCAAAATATATAACATAATATGTAAATTAACACTTACGATTAGTGTGTCAAACAATGGGCGAGCTCAATGATAGTCGCCAAGAATCTCATTACCCTTACGCGTAGAAGGATATGCACTCATCCATCACAACAAAACATACAACGGGTAGAGTGAGTAAAACCCTAAGGAAATTTACTTAGAATTAATAAGTTAAAGTAAACAAAATCCAATAAATATTATAAATTTATTATCGCATGCACAAATAATAATAAAAGTGCAAACATGTGTGCCTGACCCAGTTAGACTAGACTATACTTCGAATTCCCTTCCCAATATCCCTCTAGTCGGTGCTTTCAACTGTCCCATCACCTGGTCCTTTCGGTGGCTAGCATAGACTTACGATGCACTAACACATGTATCGACAAAGTAGCTCGGGTCGTTATTCACTAAGGACTCCTAATACAAATTTAATGGTCTAACATGCGAAAGACATATAACAGAATACCCGACGGGAGTAAACTCAACTAATCGGTCAAACAGTGACTCATACATAGATAATTGAAATAAATATGGAATATAACAGGCATACATTGAACACGATAGTGTAAAACATTAATGAAAGCAAGTAACAGCTAAGTGATGTTCAATTAGGTTTTACAAACCTCAAATACTCTCTCGCACTTCCTCGGTCATTCGAATCCAACTCGACTCTCTCCCGGTACTAGAGCTACGATCCCTCTGTCCCCTGAAGTTGATTAAGTGTGTTTTTAGTAGCCTCAAATTAGATCAATGCGTTTTAAGTCCTAAGATCAAAATTTATTCAAACCCAAAGAATTATTAAATTATTATTTTCTCGGGTCAATTCCTTGAATTAGCACAAAAACCACAAAAATCGAAAATCGGATGTTGAACATGGATTCTTGTAAGCTATGTTATTAAAACTTATTTTTATTTAATTTTCATATGAATGGATAACACGCTATGTTAGCTATATAGTGAGCTATCAAGGTCGAAACCCAAAATTTCCAACTCGGGAATTCTGAGTTTCTCCTCCCTAAAGACCATCTCTACGAGTCTTTAACCCCATATTCGAATCATGGGGAATTGACAAAAACCAAAACATAACAGAGACATCTTCCCTTCACAATATTTACATCAAATTATATAGATTATCATGCAATCAAGAACATCAATGAACCACATTTCACAAATTCATTAAACTACTTTGCTATCCAGCCTTAAAATTGCTTTGAACACATTATCTAATAGAATAAAATCTATGCTTTCAATACTAATTTGTACCAAATCAATCCATCCATGACTTAAAAAAAATTTCCTATTTTAGCCATCAAAAACATATGTTTTTCAAATAAAGTTTAGCATTAAAAGTTGAGCTACAGGAAAAGCATTTTGGGTTAAGGGGACCGTAGCTTAACTTTCGTGGATTTAGGGAATATCAAGTCTCTAAATCATAGATTTAAGAGAAGCATAGAAATCTCAATTTGCATGATTCAAAACTTGTAGAATATGAAATAAAATTCTAATTTTTAGTTTAATATTAATAATTTAATTTAATGTGGTTTTTAATCAATTAAAATGATGCATTTGGACTTCAGGGGACTAAGGTGACCGTAGCTCGGGTACCAGGTAAGTCGGAGCACATTTTTGAGATTTTTAAAACCTAATGGAACATCACTTTGAGTATTTATCTAACTTCATTGTTTTTTTACTCTATCCAGTTTAGTATATTCGTGTTTCATTTCTTATTCGCTTCAGTTATCTATGTCGCATTCCATGGTGTGTCTATGGCACGCTAGGCCATAATATGTATATCAAGAGTCCTTGATGAATGATCACTATAGCTACTTTATTGATACACGTGTCAGTGCATCGTAGATTTATGCTGACCACTGAAAAGACCAGGTGAAGGGCTAGTTGGATGCACTCACTAGAAGGATCCTAGGGAAAGAATCCGAATTATGGTCTAATCGGACCAGAATAAGTATACACGTTTATGCTTTATTTTTATTTACGCAAGCAATGGTCCCTTTAAAATTGTTTGTTTACTTTTCTCTTATTTATTCAACAATGTTTATTAGGTTTCCTTTACTTTATTATATGAATGCTTAATTAATTTCCTTTGGATTTTACTTACTGGACTCATCATCTATTTTGTTGTGATGACTGAGTGCATATCCTCTTACGAGTAAGTGTAAGGGGATTCTTAGCGATTATCTCTAAGCTCGCCCCTTGTTCCGCACACTACTCGTAGGTGTTTATCTGTATAATTTGTTATATATTTTGGGTCTTATGAGAGACTTGTGACACGCTTGTACATGTATGTATGCAGGTTTTCTATAATAGGATTAATGCTCTATATAACTTGAAAGTTAATAAAAATCCATGTTTATGTTTACTTTAAGACTTCAGTTGTAAATTACTAGTTATCTATTTTCAACTCTGTTAAAACATAAGCCATACTTGTAACTCAATGAATATCTCAAATAATTGGCAAATATTAAAGAGAATACGACTACTAGCACATAATTCTTCTTAATAAGGGAAATGTCATCCTGAAATTAGGGTAGAATACTATCCCAAATCGTGAAATCATCCATGGTACTAATGGCCCAAATAACCTTAGTTTTATGTTCTTCTCTTCATGGAAATGTAGTTGTGGCGTGAACAGCTAACATTGCCAACTGACTCTCGAACTCCACTAGACCATACTTTGATATGTTGGGATCTCTCTATTGGGCTTCTCCAACTCCCTCCACTGGTCCATCACCCAATAGAACAACCGTGATCAGTATGGACCCACGACCCACCGTCATGTGCCCCGAAGATAAGCCGCTCAGGTCATAATTCACTAAGGGTGTCCATGCCACGTTCTATGGCCTATTGACTCGCATAAACACTAAGTCTTCATATGTATATCTAGGAATCAAAATAAGTATATTCATAATTTAAAAAGATAACTGACAAAATGTGTCAAATGACTTACCCTTGACATGTTGTCTAATCGTTTCCCAGTCTGGCTAAGCTACGGCGTGAGCTCTCTCGGGTATGATTTGGCGCTCGTGGTGGTGATGCCCTCCGACAATTATATCTTAGATGTCTAGTTTAACTATATCAAAAAACATCGACGTGTCTCCGACTTCCCTGACTGTTTGTCTTTGGATCCCTAGCCATTACATCAGTCTCTTTGATCCTTATCCTGACCTCCCTGATCTCGGTCTTGTCAGTACTACAGAATCTGATGTAGACCGCTTTGTAGGTGCGGGTGTAATAGTGAGTACTGCATGTCTGTCATCATATTAGTATCGCTCTGGCTGATAATCCTCCCTACAGTCGCGGTTATCTCTATGGCTCCTAAAAAACTATCGGTCATCTCTATAGTCCCTATAAGACTAATCTCTCTGCATATTTTGCCTCCAGTATGTCCTAACTGTCCATCAATATCAATAGCTACGTGTCTCCTATCTCTATGAAGAAGAAAGTCTTGTGTCTGTATGGTAACCCCAATTTTTGGACCGCCTTGGGACCCGCCACGTCACATCCCATGTCACCAAGCTCTGCCACGTCATGCTTATTTTTGACACCTCACGACCTAACTGGTTCCTTACACTTTTCCGTTTAACCATAACTTAGCTGATTAATCTCTATATAAATATTAATGATTTCATTAGCTAGTTAATCGATTTATCAAGTTATAATGAAATTTTACAGTCGAAGTCTTAAATGAGTAAATTATGCAACATTTAACAATCCTAAGTAGCGAAAAACCCGACAAAAGATACCATGTATATATCAAGGCGAGGTAAGTATAACAAAGGTTCAATATACGTGTAATCAGTGTTCTACAGTCCCCAAAACCTGACAAAAATATAAATACATACATACTGTAGTCACCACAAGCTAGCTCCATAATCTCAAAGGTAATAGCCCAGTACCTCCATGCGCTTACCCTTGTTCGTCGAAGGATCAACACTCGGTCGCCAAAAAGATACCGTGATGAGTCTAATGAGTAAAACCCCAAGAGAAATCCACACAATATTCATGGAATAAAACTGATAATCTATGAGATATTTGAATATAACATCTAGCAATGATACGTCATATTCCCATGAATGTAGGCAGAACACGACAAGCAAAATCAGTAACACGAAATAAATAAACATCATATACATTTAAAAATGCTCGCAAATAAAGCAAGATTAAATTAACAACCGTATAATCGCGAGAAAACCCTGACCCAAACCAACATGTAATAGATAAAATCTAATAAGAACCACGTATATACATACTGGCTCACAGTGACTTAATCCAAAATTTAATAAACGGCATGGTCCCTTCCAGACGCTGTTACACATCAGGACCACCCTAATCCCTCTTAATGGTCGCAAGTAAATCCTACTACCATCGACATGAGCACTATCACAAGTAACCCGTGCAAGTGATTTAGCCACAAATAATATATATGCAAACCGAAATAGGAGTGAAACCTCATATGTGCCCACCAACACTCACACATGTAATTCGACATCGATAAAACAAATCATAAATTCTGTGAGGCATTCCAACGGGTTTATGCACCTCAATCCACGCTTCAACTTCCCCGAACTCCTGATAACCGACCCGACTAACACCTTAAATCCTGAGCTGTAGTCCCCTAAGTCCCTGAAGTCCAATTTTACATATTTAGTATGATTATAGTTGTTTAGATATCTATTTAAGTCAAAGATCCATAAATATCCCTTAAATTCAATTTTTCTTCGTCATTAGTGCGCTAATGGGTCTACCTAGTGCTCTAGGTGAAGTTAGAGAGCTAGGGAATCTGTCTAGCGCGCCACTATTCTTCATTTTGAAAAATAGTTAAGTGTCCAAACTGATTAGCGCGCTAATTGCTCTCTATGACAGAATTCTCTACTCGAGAATTTTGTCCCAAACTCGCTAATTAGCAAACTAGACCCATTTAACACCATCTCAATATCAAATTAACCCAAAACAACAATTAGAACAACCTCAGAACAACGATTTGATCAATTTCCTCAAATCACATAAATTCACTAGTTTTTCCAATTTCATCCAAAACACCAATTTATTCAAAACCAATTGTAAATCCTTAATAAAATGATCACAAAACATATATTTCATCAAGTTTTCATCAAAACTAGGGATCTAACCCTCTAATTTGAATTTGATCAAGAACATACCAAATTTGGGTTCAAATGAAATGTAGGAGATGAAGAAGAAGATTACCTAGGTTTTATCCACCAATTTGACCTCCAAATTCCTGAAATCCAACTCCAAACCTCTATCTTCTATTTGCTTTTTTGGCAATGTAGTTGGTTTAATTTGCATGTATTGATCAATCATCCTATATATAATAATGAGTTTGATTCCTAATCCTTGATCCTTAGGTATTTACGTATTCTGCAGTTTATATAATGATTCATCTCTAGCCACTTAGCCTACTAACTCCCACTAACTAAATTCAAGTGACACTAATTGGTACTCCCATTATTCTTAGATGTGCCAATGTGTATCCCTAGGAAAGTCCTATGGTTTCTAATTTAAGAACCAAACTATAGGCATTGATTTATTTGATTTAGTTAACTTATCTTCGGCCCATTATAATACATATGGTTAATGTTTTTAAATCACCATAGTGAAAAATTTTGTGATCTTACTAATCTCGACTACCGTGCACTCGGTGCCTCACACTTCGACACACATTTCAAGGTACGTCATAGCCTATTGTTTTTAATTTAATCAACTTAGCCTATGGTTACATTACCCAGTTTAATTGATTAACTAGTCATCATTACGTGAATTATTCCAGTTTCCCAGTGTACACGTAATTCGCCTACACAATACCCTCGTTAACATGCCTTTCGAGGTGAACTCCCATCACACAAACTTGCCCAATAGCAACATACACACATGTGGTGCCATATAATAATAATAATTTCAACACCACATATACACAACCATCATCCACGAATAATATATTCCTTCCATTCTGAAGTCCGATCCAAACGAGTTATCCACGAAAAACCCGAATTACGACTGTTAATCCCCGAGATTAATGTTGATTCTAGTTGAATTAATTTGGGTCATTACAATTCTTCCTAACCAAGAGAGATTTCGTCTTCCAAATTTAATTCTCGAGTTACTTCTTATGCATCTAACCTATCCCTATGTGACAAAACATCATATGTTGTTTAGTCACTCAGTCCAAGCCACATCTATAATGAACTAAAGTAGATACTGAAATCGTTCCATATACTATATTAATATCCAGTCTCCTCCCTCAATCTTAACCTCACCTCTATGGGTACATACTGGTCGTAGAATAACTCTTTGAATTGAGCCCACCTCATCGGCTCTGGAGGGGTATCCGTATATGTAGTCCACCAAACTGTTGCATGGCCTTTCAAACATGCTCTGAATAGTCGTGCCTAGACGATATCATCGTTCCTTACGAGTATATGAAACCACTGATGGGATACGATCCACTTCCCTGCAACCTCAAAGTTATTACCTCCATAAGAAAATCTTGGTCGTAACTTCATGAACTCCCTCAATATCTTCGCCTTTAGAGGCAAGAACAATACTAACGTAGTAGCAGTCGTGAGATCTATAGTCGTGGGGGGAGGCCAAGGAGTCGGCGTCTCCAGTGGAAAAACAACGACTGTGCTCCTTTTGCCAGTGTCTCTGTAGCTCTCTCTCTACAAGTGTCTAGGAAACAATCAAGGTGATAATTGTCTCCATACGTACTATAACTACTCTTGAATCTTGGGGTACCGCAACTTCTATAGTAAGTGATGTCAGTGTAGTGGTTTGATCCCATAATAACCGTACTACCTCAGTCATCTAAATCTCTGGAATCGAAAGTTGATCCACTGCATTCACCGTAGCAGGGGAATCCTTAGCTACATCTCTAGTTTATCTAGTCTCACGAGGTGTAGTAGACTATCCATCCATGATCTACATTGAAAAGCGTGCTCTGGAACAACCTCAATATATATAAGCATATCATACATATAACAAAATATTACACGTATATAAATATATCTCTACCTATCTTAAGTCTTCTTCCCAACTAGGTCTAAGTCAGGATCTTCGGGTTTCCACATCTAATGTTTGTTCGTTTTTATTCTCTTTTATTTAAATTATTCCCGAGGATTTCTCGAACCTTTCTCTGATACCAACTGCTGCGGTCCCAATTTCCAAGACGCCTTAGGACTCGCCACATCGCATCCTACGTTACCAACCCCTGCCAAGTCAAGGCCTTGTTTATCCTTGATGTCCTATGACCTAACTGGTTGCTTACACTTTTCCATTTAACGCTAACTTAATTAATTAATCTCCATATAAATATTGATTACTTCATTAGCCAATTAATTTATTTATCCAGTTATAATTAAAATTTTACAGCGAAAGTCTTAAATGAGTAAATTATGCAACATTTAACAATCTTATGTAGTAGAAAACTTGGCAAATGATACCATGTATATATCAAGGCAAGGTAAGTATAATAAAGGTTCCATATACATGTAATCAGTGTTCTCCAGTCCCTAAAACTCGACAAAAATATTAATACGTACATATTATAGTCATACACGAGCTGGCTCCACAATCTTCAAGGTAGTCACCCAGTACTTGTTCGCCCTTGCCCTTGCTCGTCAAAGGATCTGCATTCGGTCAACCAACAAATACAGTGACAAGTCAAGTAAGTAAAATCCTAAATAAGTCCACATAATATTCATGAAATAAAACTAATAACCTATGAGACATGAAAATATATCATCTGACAATAGTGCGTCATATTCATATGAATGTAGGCAGCACACGACAAGCAAAATATGTAGCATAAAATAAATAAATTGCATATACCAATTAAATGTGATAAAAAATAAAGCAAGATTAAATAAACAACAATATAATCGCATGAAAACCCTGACCCAAACTGACCAGTAATCGATAAAATCAAATATGAACCACGTATATACTTAGAAGCTTATAATGACTAAATGTCAACTTCAGGAAACGACGTGGTCCCTTCCCGATGATGTACACATTAGCACCACCTTAATCCCTCCCGATGGTCACAAGTATATCCAACTACCATTAACACGAGCATTATCACAAGTAACCCATGCAAGCAATTTAACCACAACCAATATTTTTGCAATTCGAAATAGGAGTGAAACCGCATATGTGCCCACCAGTAGTGACACACGTAATTTGACATTGATAAAAAATCATGAATTCTACGAGGCATTCCAATGGGTTTAAGAACCTTAATCAACACTTAAACTTCCCCAAACTTTTGAAATCCAACCTGACTAGCTCCCCGATACCTGAGCTACGGTCTCCTATGTCCCTTAAGTCCAATTTTATATATTTAGTATGATTATAGGTGTTTAGGTATGTATTTAAGTAAAAAACCACAAAATAGTCCCTTAAATTCGATTTTTATCTATCATTAGCGCGCTAATAGGTCTACTCAGCATGCTTTGTGAAGTTAGCCCCCAAAGGAATCTGCTTAGCGCGCTACTATTCTTTATTTTGAGAAATAGTTCCTAGACAAATTACCGCACTAACTAGCCTAGTTAGCGCACTAATTGCCCTTTGTCATCGAATTCTCAACTCGAGAATTTTATCCCAAACTCCCCCATTAGCTAACTACACTCATTTAACACCCCTTCCATATCAAATTGACCCAAAAAACAATTAAACAACCTTAGAACAACAATTTCATCAATTTCGTCAACTCCCATAAATTCACTGGTTTTCCCAATTTATTCAAAGCCAATTGTAAATCCTTAATAAAAATTATCATAAAACGTATATTTCATCTAGTTTTCATCAAAAAAAGGGATCTAACCCTCTAATTGGAATTTTATTAAGAACACACCAAATTTGGGTTCAAATGAAAATGTAGGATATGAAGAAGAATATTACCAAGGTTTTAACCACCAATTTGACCTCCAAATTCCTGAATTCCTGCTCCAGATCTTTATCTTCTCTCCGATTTCCTAACAATGTAGTTGGTTTAATTTGCATGTGTTGATCAATCATCCTATATATATTAAAATGGGATTGATTTATTAGATTTAATTAACTTAGCTTAGGCCCACTAACTCCCACTAACTAAATTCAAGTGACACCAATTTATACTCTTATAGTTCCTAGATGTGCCAATGTGTATCTCTAAGAAAGTCCTATGGTGTCTAATTTAAGAACCAAACTACGGGTCTTGATTTATTTGATTTAGTTAACTTATCTTAGGCCCATTATAAAACATATGGTTAGTGTTTTCAATTCACCATACTGACAAATTTTGTGATCTCAGTAACCTCAACTACCCCGCACTTAGTGTCCCGCACTTCGACACACATTTTGAGGTATGTCATAGTCTATTATTTTTAATTTAATCAACTTAGCCTATGGTTACATTACCCATTTTAATTGATTAACTAGTCATCCTAACGCGAATTAGTTGAGTTTCACAGTGTACAAATAGTTCGCCTACCCGATACCTGCATTGGCACACTTTTCAAGGTGAACCCCAGTCATATGGACTCACCCGATAGCAGCACACACATATGCGGTGCCATATAATAATAATAATAATTTAAACACCACACATCCACAACCGTCATCTGTAAATAATATATTCCCTCAGTTCTCATGTTCGATTAAACCGAGTGATCCACATAAAGCCCGTATTATGATCATTAATCCTCGAGATTAATGGTAGTACTAGTTTAATTAATTTGGGTCGTTATAGTCTGAGTGTTTGATCATACATCCCGTGCACCGTGTGAGCTCAAGTCTACATAGTAGCATTGTAGATGGCCTCCTCTAATCCCTCAAAAAAGTAGTAAATCTGCAGTATCTATATCCCCACAACATCTATGGCTAACTGCGGCAAATATTGTAACCTTTCCATATATTGTAAAACCGACCGGTTGCACTATCTCAAGGCCAACAAATCCTCTCTCAGACGTAGCGTAACCTCTTTAAGGATATACTCATTATAGAACACCTATCTAAAGTATGCCCATGTTGTCAGTTCTAGGCGGGTATTGCTGTCTCCATGTCGTCAGCTCTTGGTAGGTATCACCGTAAGTAGTCCAACATATAGTTGTGGCTCCTCGAAAGCATGATCTAGAAACTCGTGCCCGTATACTTTCCTCGACCCTTAGCGGCATATGCAGCTGCTATTGTGAAAGTAAGCATCTCCTAGTTGCCTCCAGGTCACCACCTCCGTAAAAACATCTAGGCCAAAAGTGAATAAACTCCTTAATCAACTTCACCTCAAGCATCTATATAAACTCTGATGTGGTAGCTGTAGTAGCCATCTTTGTGGTCGTGGTGTGGGAGTAAGAGTTAGTGTCTCGATTGGTGCGACCATCTGTACAATAACTGGAATAACCTTCTTAACGTGTGCCTTAGGAACTGAAGGCATAGTAGCGTAAACAAGCTTCTACCAAACGGTTGGGGCGACTATCAGAGTTGTAGTAATCGGTACCGCAAGTACCGTAGGAGCTACAATGTTATGACGGTTGCTGCAACCTGAGCTTTAAGTAGCTGCAAAATCTCAGCCAATCGAGCAACGTGTGCAGTGAGTCGGTCATCGACGCTTTGTGTAGTAGCAGTGGTCGTGGCCTTAGCCAAATCGCTAATACGACCCATCTCTAACAGAGTAGCAGGCTATCTGCCCTTTATTATCTGTATCGAGAAACGTGCATCGAATCAGCCTCGGTATTTATGCATGTAATTTATAATATATAGTAAAAACATAACAGCCACTAATTCTACCCGCCTCACAATCACTTCCCAATTAGAGTTCTTATGTAAGTATATCGAGTTCCTACATTAAAAGCTTTGTTCATTAAATTTTATGCTCTTTCATTAATTCCCGAGGTTGCTCAAACCATAGCTCTTATACCAACTGTGGTGGTTGCCCTACAGACTCGAGGTATGGGGCTGTCACATTTCACATTTATCAATGAACACAACTTAGTCGAGAACATCGATCGTGCGCTTACACACTAAAATGCTTTACAAGAGGAATTAATTGGTCAAGCTAATGTTGTTGAGATTGGTGATAAGGTTACAATTTCGATCGATGATCCAAGTGGAACACATAAGTCTGACATTAATGAAGGAGACAACGACAATGATGATTTCGAGTTTGCAATAATATAACTTAACTTAGTAGAAAAAAATGGAACTTTAACAACTTTGCTATTTATTTATTCAGTTATATTCATTTAGGATGGTTTGTATAAAAATAATTCTAATATAGTTGTCTTGTATCTTTTAAAAAGTCATGACTAGTGGAGGATATGGACGAGATGATGGATCCGTTGAAAGTACCGGTGATAAAGCATATCGTTGATCACGCAGTTTAGATAGTTCGGGAAGACAATCACTCCAGTATTGCCCACCCAGCCCCTCACAACAACACCCCTATCAACACCCCCAATTGGCCCCATTATCCATCATACACCCGTCCCATCTTACTTACCACCACCACTTGCTCCTCTAGCGAACATGTTTCTATCGTCTTTTTTTGTTGATGATCCCGTCTTTTTAGAGTTATATGATGTTTTTCTAGTAGCGTAACCCCCTCTATCAAAGGCCGGCGTGTTTTCGAGATTGTAATGGCCATAGTTCCCTGACACGTGTCGAGCATGCATAATAGTTTCCCATATTTTCCTATTACTTGTAGTAGTGGTAAATGAGATATCGTCTCCACAGGGATTTCGCAAAGTTCTAAGGAAAGTATTTTTTTTCTTGTTTTTCTTAATTTAGTTAATCTAATTAAACAAGAATTAAACTACTAAATAACTAAAAACTATAACTACTAACTTAATAAACCAAGTTGACTAAACTAAATAAAAAAATATGCAAATTCAATATAATATAAATATCTAGACAAACCCCCCACTGAGCAATGTAATATACTTGGATTGTATTGAAACACTAAAACATAGCATCACTTCGTAACCTAGTTATAATCATATCACATGGAATCTTGGAATCATTAAATCGTAATTCATAAAAGTTTGATAGCCTTAAGCAAACCATATATTTTCTTATATTAATAGAAAATAAACCATATTCTTATCATTGTAAATCTACCTATTAGATAAAATGCAATAAAATAAAAACTACGATAGCATTAACACTAAATGAAAGTCATGCCTAATATAAACCAAATGTTAATTACAATATGCTAATCAATAAATAACTTAGAACACAATCACCTAGAATATTCACTCGGGTAATATGGCCCTAGAGATTAATTCTAGTTACTACTTCTATAATTGTTGTCGGTAATCATAGACATATATTCATAATCAAAGTACAATACATATTTGCAAATATGCATGCAATATCAATCATCATTAGTTGTAATACATAAAAATAACTTAGTAAAAATGTAATTATTGTGTATGATTAGATTTCAAAAACTAAGCACATGATTCCTTAATTATAGTTATATAGCAATCCAAAGTATATATATATATATATATATATATGTTTAGAGGGTTTGTTTAGATTAATAAACTACTCACTCATGCTTGAAATAAATAACACAATAATATAATTAAAATACATAATTAAATAAATACCTCTTAATGAAATAAATCAACTCTAATGTAGCTTCCAACATAAACTAACTTAAGGCTAAAAGAATTCTTAGAGAGGTTCCCAAAGCTTCTAATTTCAAGGAATTAAGGTTCTTTTTATAGTCTCATTTGCGTACAAATCTTAGATAAACTCAAATCCTTTGTAGTAATCTAAAAAACTCGTAACTGACCTTAATGATTCGTCACCGATTCCATTACGTTCACAAATCGATGAGTTAATCAATGGACTTTGGTCACTATGCTCCACCGATTTAGCTGGCGATTCCTAGTGTAAACTCCAATTCAGTGATGATTCGTTGGCTTTTCTCTGCTACCGATTTTGACAGCGATTTCTAGTGTATTTTTATATCGTTGGCTAATCGTTGGCACTGATCTTCAGTTGATTATTTTGCTCTTCTTCCTCTTTTTGTTTCATTTCTCTATTTTCCTAATTAAGTTCAAAAGTACAAAAACAAGAGAATGCCTATTGTATTATCATCATTTATATCCAAAATCAACCTAAGCTACATCATAAAACATGTCTAATTATTGAATTGTCAAATGCCTTCAAACTCAGCACTTTGCTATCTCTAGCAAAGGAATATTCTCAAGCATATTTTTTTTCATTCTTTATAAATTGATTTCAATATAATTCATCTTAACTTTATATAGTAGTGATCTTCAAATGGGAACATATTACCCACAAGTAAATGAAAGTCACGATAGAATAAAATGATTTAAACAAAATGAAACATCCCTTAATGATGACTTGACCACTAAATGTAACAACCCTTCAGAACATAAAGTTCATTACCAAGGTAAGTGCATAATATAGGTTTTCTCAATCTCTACTGACGAGCATTAGGCTTACGATGAGTAGTGTAGAATCTGAAAACACAAAAAACACTATATCAATCTTAATTTTAGAAATACTTTGTAAATAGTACCACAATCAAAATCAATAGGAATATTACCAAGATACCAATGAATATATCATTTAAAACGTGTTAGATTAAGAAATATTTCACTCAACCCTAGCATCAAGCACTCGAGCTAAATCCTTTCTTTGAAAAGTTTAAGAACATCCATCACATCTCTCATTTTTCTACTTCATCTTAATTATTTTTCTTCATTATATATGTTTTCATTATTTTTGAGTCCCTGCTCCATTTCTTATGGAGACTCTCACATTTTTCCCAGTATAGATTCCATACTCCATTTCTTATGGAATCTATATGAATCTCTATATATTTGTAAATTCTTGCGAACACTTCTCACTTTCCACTAAAATTGAAGAAATTGTTCTTTCTAACTTATAGAAATTCATTTGTTTCTAACTCATTTTTTCTTTTAATCTTGGTATAATAATTTTCTACATATATATTATAAAAATACTTAATCAATAGCCTTTGTATCACACGATTCTTAGAAATCTATTTTGTTCATCTTGCATTGTTGTTTCGATCTTCCACCCATTCTTATGACTAACACAAGACAATTAATCCAGTGTATACATTAACTAGTAAAGCTAATTAAAAAGGGTATATAAAAACTTATTGCTTCTATCATAGAGTTCGCTTGGGTAATAAAAATATCACTTCCATTTAAAATCTATTATATATTCGTTTTCATTATCGTTCTTTACCTAATTAAAATTAAAGTAAAATGAAATTCATACTTGCATTCTGAAGAAATTTGAAAATTCTCATCAACTCGCTTAAATATCGAAACAAAAGTTTGAACTTTTTGGATCAATTATTGACTTGTCTTCTACCTTTCTTTCCTTTCATTGCTTTCTTTACTATCATTGTCATACTTCCCCTAAAATACCAACAAACTCATTTCAAACCTCGTCCTCGAAGTTTAAAAATTAAGTTGGGTTTTCAACAAAACAAATAAACCTCGTGAATTATAAACAAATTGATACAATCATAAATTTGATAAGATTAAACTCAATATATAAATTTTATCAAATATAGTGCTAAAAATTAGAATAAACATCACCAATGTATATCGAATGTAGAATCAAATGTATTACCAAAGCAATTTATTAAATGTATCAAGTCACGAAGCACATATAATATATCACCACTACAGATCACAAATATTATATCACTAGATATTTCCATGCATGACCTAACATATTATCGCTTAGAGAAAAAGAAGATAAAGTGGAGTAAATAAATCAATGTTGCAGTCTGGAAGTCGCATCATCATCATCATCATCCGCCATTGGATCAATCTTCTCAAACTGGTAAATTGTAGTAGGATCATAGATGGCTTAGTCCTGACCTTGCGGTAGTTGAACATCAAAATTACGATTGGGCAGTAGTCGCATCTATGTAGATGGTACAAGAACCTCTGCGCCTCCTTATCTTCTATGACTTTTACACAACGCCTTTCCATCTTTGAATGCTCCTTGATAAGGCCCTCTGGTTCTCGAACACCCGTTCTTGATTCCGTAAAGTTCTCATTTGATCGCGCAGAGTTGTACCTATAAAGCCTAAATATGACTCTTCCATATAAAGTCGATCGTAGTCCATAGCAGGTTGCTCCACATTCGGATCGTTTCTAACTCTCAACATTTCTTTCAAAACTTTCCTCGTGTCATCTTTGATTTTTTTTTCTTTGTTAAGTTTCTCTTCTAGCTATCTCAGCCTTCTCTCATATGATAAAAGTCTTCATAACCATCAATTTCTTCTTATCTCTTTATAATTTCATCTGTGATGATCTTCTTTGGTAAAAAACCCATCTCAATTCCTGCCATGTTTACTTGATGTGCTCTGCAAAAAAGATCTGTTATTCTTTTTCACTGTGATGGCACTTTTTATATATTTATAGATAATCTTACCAAGATCCAAATATCCCAATCATATGACAATGTGATAAAGCAATGTTTCTTTGACTTTCATGATCTCATAATACTGCAGACTTGGCTATTAGCTTGTTTTGATGAAATAACACCATGCCTTTATGATCGTCCTAAAACATTTGGCGGTAATGTGCTTCGGGAAACCTTCTATGTCTAAATTGAATCCATCATCATGGATTGCCTCTAAACCTCCCCTAATTGTCTCGGTGGGGTAGTGGTACTTAATCGCATTTTCAGGTTTTGGGTACTCATTGTTTTCTCTTTGGTGAAATTCCAGTAAATCAAAATATCGATTTATTCTTATAGTAGAATAATCCACTATTCTTCTTCGAACTCGTAATTTTGTCTTATTGTCATTTCTATAGGCATCCACATAAAACTCTCACACTAGAATATCATATCTCTTCTCACTAGGAACATCATCAAGATCAAAATGGTTATAGTCCCTAGTTGATAATTGATTCTTATGCCGCAAATATAACAACTCGCTTGTAGTAATAGTGTAACCAACTTACGTTTACTTCGGATATCGTCCTCAGGGCAAGGTGTATTCATTTACTACGTACTAAGCTAAAATTACTCTATTATTAAGGAAATCTTTTTAATTAGTTTTATAATTAAACTAAACAAATCTATACTAACAAATTAATTCAAATCACTTAAACTCTTATATTATAACTATATTAGTTCGCAACTTCAACTAGGTAATAAAATATTATGCCTTCAATTCACTTTATCATCTTTATTATGTGCGTACAATGCCTAATTAGAATAGATAGATTTCCGTTAAATCCACTATAACCTATTATCGTGACGAAAATGATTCTAATTTGCGAACTAGAACTCTACCTATCAATGTGAATAACGTAAGCTCCACATTGATTTAATGTTTTAAATCTTTAGATTCATAACTAATTAAGTATCCATGCTTTCCTAATCAACAACTATTGCTTGATGTTGTGTATTTTGTGATTGTACCATCTATATACGGTTTAAAAGTTTCAATGACCATGACAACTTCTAAAACCTAATATCAAAAAATATGTGATCAAGATGTTCGTAGCATTATGCTCACAATCAATACAAATTCTAATCATTGCACTTTTATATTTCTATTCTACTCATGTTCATAGCATAGCATTCATACCACATGATTCATTAATCCCCAAGATTAATAGACCAATCACACTTCATTGAAAGAAATGTGCACATAGTGGTATTCATTTAGATTGGAGATATATTAGAAATAACCTCAATTAAATTAATAAACACAATACCCGAATCACCATACGTGCGTCTTCAACGTCTTATCTCCGCAAATTTCTTAATGCTCAAGAATAAGTGAAACCTATGCTAAACTACGTTAATAGTAGCTAATCTCTTGTAGGCTATATGTATACTATGTTTTCATATCTTTTTTACTCCCTAATCACATTTTCAAACAATTAGAAACCTTACTTTATAGTTTAACATGAAATAGAACTCTAACTTTCTATTTCTTTTGTCCTGGCGTTGTCACTTACACCCCAGCGGTGTGTGTGTATTGCCAAGACACAACCACTTTTTTGTGCAGTTCCTCTCTTTTGTGACCTCAGCATTGTCCATCTTGTCTCCAAAGCTGTCCCTTCAGTCTCCACGGTGCCGCAACATCGTCAACCTAATGTTATCTTTTTTTATTCACTTGCTTTCTCTCCCACATCATGCCTATATCTTCCCTGTTGTGCCTTGTGCCTTCATGGCGCCACACCTATGAGCCATGATGCCAACCACACTTTGATGTGTTTTAGCTTCCTTACTTCTCGGTTTTGCGTGTTTCCTTCATTTATAACTTATTTACCTTAAAATACATGAACATCATAATTAAAGCTCATTTAGGGATACTTATACTAATTATACTACTAAACTAACCCTATATATAAGTCTAAATAATCACTTATCAAATACCCAAAAATTAGGATTTTGCATGTCTCGAGCAAAAGTGTGTTTTACTGAATCTCCTAATTATTTCTATGACTTAGTTCTCATTCATTTTATATTGTTCATGGAGAATCCTTTAATTCACTAAGTTTCAAGTTAATAATCCACTCAAGAATTTTTCTTTGCAAAAACAGATATTTATCAAAATATGTAGCTTAAACAACACATACAATTAACTTTCAAAAAACCAAAGTAGATCACACCTAAAACCATTACTACCTACAAAATTGTTTCACCTCAACACTCAAGTAACAAGTTCTATCTTGATTAGATACCTTCGTACATTATTCACATAGTAACAAATTACAAGCTTTATAATCATTCGGTTAAAGATAACATTTGATTGGGTCTAATCATTATGCTCATAATATTAAAGTCTTTGGTAATCTCAATTTTGAGGACTAAATGATCTTGATTCGTATCTCCATACTTATGATCATCACATGTTCTATGAGGTTTTCTCATACCGAATTGGTCAGTACATTTTTTCCTAACAAGTACTTATGATCTTGATTCGTACTCCATACGTATGATCATCACATGATCATAAATCAAGACTCACACTTGTATTAATTCATTATATTTTCTAGTAAAACAAATGGCTATGGACTTTATGGATATTTGAGTAAACATCTATGGATCTTATTATAATGTAAACAAGCATACTAATTATAATAAATAACAAATGAAATCCTCTATTTTATTAACCAAAATAATAATAGAAACAATGTTCATAGATTGACAAAAAGTATAAGCCCAATAGCTAATTTTTAATTAAGGTGCCTATGATCATATCATTAGGCTAAGCTAAAAGAAATAAAAAGAAAGCCTAAGTTGGGTGGAATAATCTATAACCATAAATGCTTATAGTGATGATATTGAGCATTGGGATCCTAGACCACTTAAGTGGGCATCTAAGGGTGCATGGAGCGGATGGGTCTAAGCCTTAGATGAGCTTAAAAATGTCTATTAAGGACATGATGTATAGATGAGATTAAAGATTAAGAATCATATAAAAAAGATGTGTTCTTTTTTCATGCACGAAAAGAAATTTTAGAAAGTTGAGAGAAAGAGTAGCATTTTGGGTTGGAAAAATTGAGAAAGCAAGGGTTATTTGGTGAGGTCTTACAAGATTCAAGCTAAATGGAGCAAATCCATCAAAGAATTCAGCCTAGGTAAGGTTTTGTTCTTTTTTCTTTTGAATTTCATGAAAAGAAGGTTCATTGATGTGTGAAACATGAGGGCTTTAGCCCCAAACGCGATTTGATTCATAATAAGTACATCTCTCACTAATTAAGACTAAAAAATTCATCATCTTACCTATGATTTTTGAGTATCTAATGACTCCCCAAATTTCTTGATTTTATAGCATTGCTCTAGGTGAGAAAATTGGGTCTTTTAAGGAGCAATTGTGATATTGGTTGTTGTTGTTGTTGTGATAAAAATAGAAGAGAAAAAGGGAAGGGGGATGAAGCCAGGGGAGGCTTCACATGTATGCACAACATGCGTGCGAACCCTCTAGGTCAGGCCTAGCCGAATTGAGCCCGATTTAGTGGTCCAATTCACATTAAACCAATAAAAAACATAAAAATAAATTAAATACATTGAAAATGAAATAAATAACAAAAAAATAAGAGAAATGGGTAAAAATGATGGAAAATCCAAAAAATTGGAAAAAATATAGGAAATTAGAAAAAGGTAGGAAATTGCATTTTGAGACTTTTGGAGGTTTTGCACTGAAGTGTAACCCATAAAATGTGTCACCTTTAGATATATTAACTGAAAATCTTTATTTTTGGTTCCACACTATAAACCAAATTAATTGGACTTTAAACAATTAAAATAGTATATTTAGACACCATGGGACTTATGAGACTATAGCCATGTGTCAGGTGCGTACTTCGAGACGTGAACAACATGTTTCGAAGGGATATTTGCAATTGTTTAAGGTAAGTAAACCAACGAGAAACCCATAAGGAATTCATTTAAATACTTGTTATTTTGTGGATAAATTGCACTAGTTTTATGCTCGAATTACTCTATTCCCGCAAGTGTTTGTATTTAGCCAACGAGGCATGCATGACATTGATCCCAACACACCTTAGATGGAAATTCGATTGTGGTTGTGTGGTACATGCTTTCATAGAGACTATGCATGAGAGTAACGACTTGTTACCTTAAGCATGTAATTAGCAATAATCTTAATCTTAATTAACTCGGGTTAGACTCATTGTTAATCCTTTAATGACCCGAAAAAAATTAAAATCCTAATTACACACTGATTTGAACTTTTGACCCTTGATCTAATCCCAACGTAGAAGACTCAGTCAAACTCGAGCATTGATGCCGAATTATAATAGTGTAACATATCGAATTAGCTATATAGTTAGGATACTATATAAAATAAATCAAATTATTGTGCTCTAAAATTTATAAATTTATAGCTTTTATTAAATTTAAATGTATTATATAACTTAGGATAAAGTAATTAATTGAATAATTTTGTGGTTAAAGTAGTAAGGTATGGTGATTTAAATGAGGGAAATATAATGTAAGTAGGTGTTCGTTAAGTCAATGAGTGGATCAATGTAAAAATGACACCTCACTAAAAAAACAAAGAAAAGATAAAGAAATACATACAACCACTTATTTGATGACAAGTAGCCCTAACTACACTATCTCATCACCTCGTATCACCTTTTCCTCTCTCTCATAGTCACTCCCTTTCTTCTCCTTTAACCAAACCAAAACTTTAACTCTCTCATTGTCACTGACGACGCCCCTCCAGCACTCTCAGCTCCTCTCTCGGCTTCGATGACCATCCCCACTCACTGACAATCATATTGACGGAGGTGTGTGGTTAGTCTTGTTGGTTTTTTATTAATTTTTGGGGTAGGCTTAGTGTGTATGTGTGTATTGCATACTAGTGTCCACCTTGGGATTTGTGTGCGGTAGGGATTATCTAGAGATGCGCACTGCAATATGATGGTGGTAATGGATGTCTTGCGATTTGTACAAGGATTAAATGCGTAAAAATCATCTCGAGATGTGTGCACACGCATCTCGAGACTTCATTGTGATGCGTGCTGATTTAAAAATAAATAAATAATAAATAAATAATATATATACACACAATGTTAGTATATATAATACATATGAGATTTATATTATATTAATTTGTATATGTATTGTACTTTATGTATAATATAATCAATAAAATAAAATAATATAATAATCAATTGATAAGGAAGAAAAATAAGAAAGACCAAATTTGAGAGAATTGGTCGAGTCGAAATCCAACCAACGCGGTTCGATCCGAGACATGCTTAATGTCATTGTAACCCGAGAAATCTCATATTTTTGAAAATTGAGGTAAATTGAAGGAAAATACAACCAAATGAATTAATGTTTAAACAGGGTTTTCGGATCGAAGTTACGGATCTAAACTACTGATGAGACACTCGTCAAATCGGTGTTAAGGTCCAACTGCAGATACCACAATTGAATTTTGTCGCGAGATACTTGCAACAATAAAAAGTGTTTCTAAAGTGATTTGCATCGAGATCGACCTCGTAATGCATGCATAATTAAAATAAAGTACGAATAAAAATCGTAATTGAGTCTAATAAAAAATGTGAAATAATTTGTAGAATTTGGATACACTAGAAGTAGATCAATAGTACGATTTATGTGGTTATTTGTAAGTAAACCAGTAGGAGAATTATCAGTAGTTCTCTTCTACTTCTTGAACTTAATTTCTTTAATTGTGCCTATTCATGGAATTCTACTCCTAGTTAGAATGTCCGAGGGCTAAGTGAGTCGGGAAGGTAATCTTCTGGGTATGGCGACTGACTAGCAACGGGAACCATACCTCGAGTTACTAGATTTTGGGTTGTGGATGAGAGGCGAGGTATTTTGGGGCGTTGTTCATAACCCTACGTTCACAAAAATGTTGAATCTGCTGGCGTTTCCATGTTTCTAGGAAGTCGAGCTTGTGGCTGTATAGTTACAACGTGATGGATTTGAGAACACTTGGCTTCTCTCTTTTGTTTCTACAACATTCTCCTTTCACTGCTTTTATTTCTAGCCTATTTATCATGCGCTTATTTTATTTCTTGTTCTTTTATATTCTCGCATGATTTATCGACTATTTCTTTAATTCTTGAAGTACTCTTAAGACTCCTCTAGATTTAATCACTTGAATTATCTTCTTTTGCAGTGACAATTGCAGGCCCCTTGTCTAGAAAGGGCAAAGAGCCAGTGATTGGCGACTACCTCCGAAGACTCTCAAAGCTGCTCATACTTTTGCAATATTGTAGGTTTTTGTATTATATTTATCTATTTTAATGTTTTGTAGAATATTGGGATATTTGGGTTGTGTGACAGTTTGATACGTGTATATGCTCATTTTTGCCACCATACTTATACATGGTATATATTACAGGTAGGTTTTCCCATTTTACGTGTTTTAGAGTTATTTAAATTTCTTCATTTATTTTATTTTTCCTGCTTACCAATTTAAATCTTGAAAAATTAATAACTCAATATTAAAATGCCAAACTAACAATAAATCAATATAAGAACGTTGACTAGGCTTGCTTTGACCTTGCGGGGGTTGAACGGGGATCCACATAGGTCTAGGCAGGGCAGGGCCCAGTTTATGGGAACTGGGGTCATCACAGTTGATATTAGAGTGCAAGGTCGATACATCAACTCTCGATACGCCTACAATTTAACTACAATACGAACACGACTTTAGAGTTAAGAGGATAATGAACTTGGTGTGGAGGGCCTATGATATTGACTTAGAGTCTTAGTTGGGAAGTGAAGTGACTTAGGAAACGATCGATTTGATATAATCGTTAATTGTTGATCGTATTATATTATATACTGGCCGGTATGAAGTTGATCCAAACTCGTAATCTGCATCGCATACCGCGATGGTTGATCAGCGGGACAACGATTATTAGAATGGAGCAACATGTCCAAGCTCTATTGATCCAGCTTACTTTCAGGTCTTAACAAAGAGGGTTCCTTCACAGGATACATGTCTGGATGAGATTATGTCTATTCTAAGGGGACAGTTTCCATCACCATCGACACCTACATTACCTTCCACACCGGACGCGAGTGCGCCCACACCTATAGCGACTCCTCACAATTTATGATACATTTAGCGCTAGTTGACATTGTAGTCCTTGCGCTACCTAAGATAGCAGCGCCATCAGTTACAATATTGACTGTGAGAGATAATGGCTTTTATTTGACTTATAAGGCTAGACTGACTAGGGAGTACAAAAGGTACAAATCAAGGTAGTCAGTAGAGATTCTGATATGTTGGAGGCTGAGAAATTCATTAGGACTCACAAGAAGATCCTGATATGTTTGAGATTAGATGATAATAAGAGGCCTGGGTTGACAACGTTTTTCGTCAAAGAGGACGTAGACACTTGCTGGACAAACGTAGTAGCCACCTAGGAAGAGTCGCAGATATGGAAGGACTTTAAAAGATTGTTCGACCAGAAGTTCTTTTCGCCCTCAGTGATTATTACCAAGAGGTCATAATTCATGCATATTTGACAAAGGTTAGGAGAGTTTGTGATTCAGTATATGCGGATATTCCAGCTGCTATTGTCGTTTACTAATGGAGTGACCGACACTAATAGATATTAGTTCCATTTCTTCTGCAATGGGATGCCATTAGGGGCACAGTTGTTAAGACTGAGCCAAGTAACCAGGATAAAGATTACAAGCACTCCTTGACTAGAGAGGTTTATCTTGGTTCGTACCCAGAGGAGGACACTGCTAGACAAGTAGAGGCGTAATCTGGGCACATATACGAGTCATACAGGAAAATGAAGAGGAACAACCATTTTATGTCGAGTGAATTCAGGCCTCAAAGTATGGGTTAGTGGCACCCCTACACAATTTGCACGTATCACAATTCCACCTCCTTTAGCATCGAGTTACACTAGCCGACCACCTCTATTGGCATAGTTAGTACCAAGCCAGTAGTTTGGTACTAAGGGCTGAGGTAAGGGTACAATTAGTGGGCAACAAGGAAATAAATATGGGCAAGGACAAGTACAGAGATCAATTCCTCTAGGACCAAAGTCGTAGAGGGCTTTTTTTGAAGGGCGAACAACTAGGGCACTTTAGGGATAGATGTTCGCTATTAGGCAATGCCCAATGTGAAGGCGACGTACGACTATACATATGGTTTGGTTTTAATTTACTTATGTATTGTGCATGCGACGATGGTTTGAAATATTATTTATATTCATGTGAGGCATTACATTGAGCTATTAGTGTCGGCTTACTCATGTCACTATTCATAATCGAGAAGTTTCACTGTTAGAGGTATTTGCGACCTACTACAGTTGATGGACCTTTTCTCATGATGTTTGAAGTAATTTGGCTAAATTGACAGCTCAATGTGGAAGTCAAACTGTACCTGAGACCTGCATTATGATGCATTAAGAAACCGAACAATATGAAGTGACTTTGTATGAGTTCACAGTTTATTTGGAAAGTCAAACTATTTAAAATGACTTTTTTGAGTTGTTAAATTGATAGGAAAACTTAAAGCTATCTTTAAGTGGTTACTCCCATAGTTCAGAGAGTACATAAGTCTACTTAGTCACATTTGGACAAGTCTACGAGAAGAGACCAGATGACAAGCACTTCCCTAACCTTTTCGATCCTAGTCATTTTCGTCTTAATTTACTTAATTTCGAGGATGAAATTCTTATTTGTTGGGAAGATTGTAACGAACCGAAAAAAAATTAAAATCCTAATTACACACTAATTTGAAGTTTTAACCCTATATCTAATCCCCATTTAGAATACTCAATTAAACTCGGGCATCAAGGCCGAACTATAGTAGTGTAACACATTAAATTAGCTATATCATTGGGATACTATATAAAATAAATTAAATTATTGTGCTCTATAATTTGTAATTTTATAGCGTTTATTAAATTTAAATGTATTATATAACTTAGAATGAAGTGATTAATTGTATAATTTGCAGGTTAAAGTAGTGAGGTGTGATGATTTAAATGGGGGAAATTTAATATAATTAGGTGTTTTAAGTGAATGAGTGGACCAATGTAAAAATGAAACCTCACTAAAAAAATAAAGAAAAGAAAAAGAAATACATACAACCACTCATTTGATGACACCTACCCCAACCTACCCTATCCCATCACTCCATCTCACTTTTTCCTCTCTTTCTCTCACTCTCACCGCCACTTACTTTCTTCCCCCTCTCTAACAAAGTAAAAAATTTATTTCTTTTATTGTTTTCATCTAATTCCCCACCACTCACTTCCATTTTGTTCTCTCACACTCCCTATTTTACAAGCTCGCTTCCCACACTCCCGATCATCATTACTCTCTCTTACTCATGATACTTTTGCCTCTCCCGCTCTTGCTCTCGGCCTCGTTGCAGCTTTGGCGGCCATGTGACGACCCCAAAATTTGAGGCAAATCAGGCACCGCTATGTCACCAGATCATGCCACGTCACTTGCACACCTGTCTATGATGGCTCGCGAACTAACCACCTAGTAATCTGATTCAGTCAATTTCGACGTTTAAATGATTATTTTGTTGAAATATACTAAGTTATAAAGTTTTAAGACTTAATTTGTTTGTTTTAATTTATTTAACTTTTTTTAATAGCGAAAGTCTTAATAATATGCAAATTAATAATGGAAATGAATTTTGCATTGATTAACAAACTTATGGGGTGGAAACTTGGCAACAAAACACCTTGTATATTAATAAAGGCGACAAAAGGTATAATAAGCGTCAATATATATGTATTAGGTAATAAGTTTCCCAAAATGATCAAAAAATATATTATATACATAAATGCAAACACCTTCACGTGAAGCTACTGTAGCTCTTTAGATCTTGATCTTCATATAATTTACAACTTGCCACCAAAAACAATGACATGTTCCTGTTAGTAAATACCAAAATAGTTCGGTTAGTATTCAATGGAAATCTAAGAACAATGGCTATAATTCATGCAGATAAATTAAATAAACAGAAATGTAAGGCATGAATATAAGTCGCTGAGATAATCAATAATACGGAATGTGAATATGTGGTATAACTGTCCAGCCCTTGGACGTAAATACTAAATCGAGAAGGCCACGGAGACAAGGTAATCCTCGCTTCCTCTTTACAGTCGAAACGAGGAACTCTGTTGGTCGGAAGGTTGACTTCTGCTTAACGCGTCAAACCAGAGAAACTGTGCGATAGACGCGAACCTCCCATCAACTCACTATTAGGTTCATCAACCCGCAAAGAGAGATCATATGCATAGTCTAAGGTATGACCAACACCATAATAACAATCGAATCATCATCAACGAAAGAGCTGGAAAAGGGTCATACCATCCCTTCGACCATATACAGACACACGCGAGAATAGAGTAAATATGCAAGCAAAACTGGCAAAAAGTAAAAGTAACACAAGTAAATTACGAAGGAAATACAAGTTTTCTTATGGGTTTAATTGCCTCAACCATGTCGGTACCTTGTCTGAAAATCAATCCTCACCCTCGTTCCACAATCGACTTGTCTGAATTCCCTAAATCATCTAATTATCTCTAATTATACTCATTTGAAAACTTATTCATATTTTATCTAAGTCACACACGCATAACGAGGTAAATCTTGAATTGAGTCACTTTTAAAATATTTTTAGATCATTGCACATTTAACGAGACAAATACCATTTGGGTCATCAGTGTATTTTGAGTCATAAGACCAATCTTGAAGATATTCACACACCATTGATATACACACACCTCGAGATCATCTTTTTATAACTATATTTTATATTTTATATTTATTTGCTATCCTTAGATCGATACATATTTCGAGGGAATATCAAGATGCGTGTAATGATTAATGCGCATCTCGATGCAATTTCATTATATAATCATTCCACCCAAAATATCAATATTGTTATTGTTTATTATATTATTTATTTATTTAAAAATTAGTATGCATCTTGAGGCAATACCGAGATGCACGCGATTTTGGTACGCATCTCGAGGCGATGATCTATGCTCCAATTCAACACAAATCTTAAGGCAGTCATCAAAAGCCTTAATATCATAGCGCATATCACAAAGTAGTTTAATATTATTAAAAATCAGCAAGCATCTTGAGGCTGCCTCAAGATGTGTGCAACTTCAATACATATCCCAATGCACTATTGACATTTAACACATTAACACAGATCCTCGAGGCAACCCTAAAACCATCACATATAAAACATGTATGTCGAGGCAATCATCAAAGAAGTCCCTATTATCTTGTGGCATAAAATCTTAAGGCGACGCACACACGTGTACTATAAGCTCTTCCCAAGATCACTACACACAACATATATACTAAATCCACCCCGAGATCTCTGCATACACCATCTCTTTCACCATTACCACGCCATAAACTACTCACCTCAGCCCAAGGAGGTCACCGTCGATGGAGGTTGCGTTGTCAGAATAAAGAGAGGGTAGGAGTGCCGTGGGGGGAAAGTGAGACAAAGCGTGATAGAGGGAGGTTGCGAGAGAAAGGAGGTCGAGCCTTGAGGAAGAGGGATGGCATGAGCAAGGGGAGGACGTAAGAAGATAGGGGATGAGAGTTGGGTTGAAGAGAGTATTTTTGGAGAGAAAAAAGTATGAAAGTTGTATGTAGGGAATGAGAGGGTGGCGAGATGAGGGAGAGAGGAATAGAGTTTGGTTTTAAGGGGAGAAACGAAAGATTGAGAGGGTGAAAATCATTGAGAGGGTAGTGTGGAAGAGAGAAATTTCGTGTTTTAAATGAAAAGGGAGAAATAACGAGTGAGTGATGTGACTTGCGCGTAGGAGAAATCGGTGACGTGTTAACCAAACGAAAGGTTGAATGTGTGCGTTGATTTTTCCTTTTTGTTTTGTTTAAGTTGTCACTCACCTATTTGCTCACACCAACTTACAAGCCACACTCATCCATACAATATCACTCACACTTCTTACATCACCAAACTTTAAAACTTTGAAACCCAATGTAATTAAATTAATCACTCACTTCTTTGACTTATTTTTATTCTTTGCTCGACTTGACATGTTTCACTACAATATTTTCGGTTACACGTATCCTAAAATTGTCGAGGGCATCTATATGAGTTCAAGTTTAGGGTCCTAATTTGTAAGTATCCAATTAATTAGGATTCATTAAAGCGAGCCGTTACAGGCCACCATCGAGGACACCCATCCACCACTCTCGGCTCTCTTCTCGGCTCTGGTGACCACCCCCACTCGCAGACAATCACGTTGACCAAGGAATGTGGTTAATTTTGTTGGTGTGAGTTATGTGTTCATTTTAGTTAGAGAAAATGGTGTTTAAGTATTAATTTTTGGGGTACGCTTAATGTGTATGTGTGTACAACTGTGCACCTCGAGATTTGTGTGGAGTAGGGATTATCTCAAGATTCGCACTACGATATGATGGTGGTAATATATGTTTTGAGATTTACGCAAGGATTATATGCGTGAACATCGCTTCAAGATGTGCACACGCATCCCGAGACTGCTTCGTTATGCATTTTGCTTTAAAATATATATATATATATACATATATATATATATATACAACACGACTATATGTAATGAATATGAGATTTATATTATACAAATTTCTATATATTATACTTTATGTATATTATAATCAATAAAATAAAATAATATAATAATCAATTGATTAGGAAGAAAACTAATAAAGACGAAATTTGAGAGAATTGGTCGCGACGAAATTCAACCAACGCAGTTTGACCCGAAACGGGGCCAATGTAGTCACAACCCGAGAAATCTCATATTTTTGTAAGTTGAGGTAAATGGAAAGAGAATAAAATTAAGTAAATTAATGTTTAAATTGTCTTTTCGGACCAAAATTACATACTTAAAATACTTTTGAGAGACTCATCAAATCGGTGTTAGGGTCTAACTGTGGATATCATAATTGGAATTTTATTTTGAGATACGTGCAACAATAATAAAAAGTATTTCTAAGGCAATTCGCGTTGAGATCGACCACGTAATAAATGCGCAATCGAAATAAAGTGCGAATAAAAATCGTAATTAAATCGAATAAAAATCTTGAAATAATTTAGGGAATTTGGACGCACCGGAAGTAGATCAGTGGTACGAATTTTGAGGACGTCCAGCGGTCTACCCGATGTGACGTATACATGGTTATTTGTAAGTAACTAGCAGAAGTGTTATTAGTAGTTCTCTTCGTACTTCTTGAAACTAATTTCTTTCATTATGCCTATTCATGGAATTCCATTTCTAGTAGAGTGTTCGAGGGCTAAGTGAGTTGGGAAGGTAATCTTCTAAATATGATGACTGACTCGTAACGAAAACCATACCTCGAGTTCTGGATTTGGGTTTTGGACGGGAGGTGAGATATTCAGGGCGCCGTTGATACGTTCATGCTTAAGAGAATTTTGAATCTGTTGGAGCTGCCAAGATTCTAGGAAGTCTAGTTTGTGGATGTATAGTCTCAACTTGATGAATTTGAGACCACTTAGATTTTCTCTTTTATTTTCGTGTCACTATACTTTCACTGCTTCTATTTCCAGTTTATTTATCATGCGCTTACTTTATTTCCTATTCTTTTATATTCCTGCATGCTTTATCAACTATTTATTTAATTCTTGAAGTACTTTTCAGACTCATCTGGATTTAGTCACTAGAATTGTCTCCTTTCATGGTGACAATTGCAGGCTCCTCGTCTAACAAGGGTAAAATGCCAGTAATTCATGACTACCTCTAAGGACTATCAGAGCGACTCATACTTTTACGATATGGTATGTTTTTGTATTATATTTATCTATTTTGATATTTTGTAGAATTTTAGGATATTGGGGTTGCGCGACACTTTGATACATATATATATATATATATATATATATATATATATATATATATATATGCTCATTTTTTCCATCTTACTTACATATGGTATATAATAAAGGGTTCCACACATAGGTTGTCCAATTTTATGTGCTCTAGAGTTATTTAAATTGCTTCATTTATTTTATTTTTGCTACTTACTAATTTAAATCTTGCAAAACTAATAACTCAATATTAAAACGCGAAACTAACAATAGGATGGTAGAAGAAAGATGACTAGGCTTGCGCTAACTAGGGTCCACATAGGTCTAGGCCGGGTGCGGCCTAGTTTGTAGGAATTGGGGCTGTCTGATCACGTGCCATGGGTGCCAAATCTAGTTACCAACCATAAGGGTGTAGTAGTGGTAAATACGGGGTCGAATCCACAGACCTCGAGTTTTACTCCAAGTTAACTAAAAGAGGGGGGTTTTCAAAAAGTTCAATAAAATAATTAACTAGACTAGCACAAATAAAAAGTTTGCAAAAATAATATCAATGACAAGAAATCACCTAAGTATACGGTTCCACAAGCAAGAATCAAGATTCAATCTCATTTAATGGTCCTCAATCATTTAAAAAAGTTATTAATTCAATTTCTCCTAGATTAGCTATGGAAAATCGACGTTCGCTAGAAATTCTTAGTTCCCCTAATCTTGATAGCTAGGACGTCTGCCACTAACTACTTCTCTAATCAATGTATAACCCTAGACATCCGCCAATCAGGTTTAACATACTAATCGCAATAATTTATGTCTATGGGAACACTAATCCTAAATAATCAGATCGCATCCACTTCTGATTTAAACTAGATTCATTTGTTCCACACTCAAACACCGAAAGGGTTTGACGGGAAAAGGGTGAGTGTTTGTCACTTTATTGGTCCAAAAGCACAATTACACGGATACTAATGGTCCAAATAACTATAGTTTGTCTACCGGAAAGCATGCACTGGCTACATACAAAGCCTAGATCTAAACCATATACTTTAAAATCAACAACAATGAAATAGGTGAAATTAAATAAAATCATAGATCTCACATAGTATTTTCCATGAATCATGAATCCCACTTGTTTACCTTCGACGTAGGCGAAGATTGGTCTAGCCAGAAATCATTTTTTCAATCTCCAAGTATGAAAAGTTGTGTGTGGCATCTCGAATGTGTTCTCCCTGTATGAATACCCTAATTCATAATATGAAAAACCACTGAAACTGCTATTTGGAGATGAGAGAAAAGAATTTAGGGGTTGGTTTCGTATCATGTGCACCGAGGAGCATCTAGGACTGTTTTTTGGATGAAAATCACTTATGTCCAAGTTTTCGCAGTCGATTGGTTCATTTCTTCCCGAGAGACTGACGTGGTGTTCTCCTATTAGCTGGATCGCAGCTTGTGACGTGGTTGGCATGGTGAGCGAGCGACACTTGGCGAGCAAGAGGCGAGTGGAAGAATTCACGTGAAATCGACCAAAATTTTGGGAGCTTGTGCTGACGCGCATCTCGAGGATGAATTTATGGACGATGAAGCGAGGAAAACTTGTTTTGCTATGATGTGATGATGTGAGACGCCACGTGGTGACGTTTGATTGGTGGAGAAAATGGAGACGCTGACGTGGCAATTGGCTATTGGAGAGAAACGCTGCTATTTCACATGGTTTGTGCGAAGATGTAGTCATCTGTGTATAACCTTAAAGCGACACGTGCCCTAGGCTGGCCAATGGCACATTGCCATATGGCAGGCATTACTTAGTCTGCTATCTCTTATTCTACCCACCACACAACACGTAACTCGAGGTAAACTGTCCGAAATCTGATCACTGCAAGTAAATACTCCATTTTAAATATTTTTCTACCACAAATTCAATCACGCATTTCGTTTCACCTGAAAACGACCAAAAAATATAATTAAATATATATTTTAGAGACTTTGCATGATTAAATATACTAAAATAGCCTACTAAAAGCATATAAAAACCAACTTATCAAATACCCAAACATAAGATTTTGCACTTCTCGAGCAAAAGTGTAAATGGAAAGATAGACTAAACTAACCTATGCCTATACCCATACCTACACCCAATTTAAAATTCATGGAGTCCCTTTGAGTTACATAGTCACCAAATTAACATGTAACTCAGAAAATTTCAGAGTTATGATATGTCAAGACTTGCAACTCAAACACACTTAAGATCACACTTTAAAGATATAGATCCGGTCAAGATAAAGGCCATCAACTACTCACGAGTTTTCTTGGTCTACACATTCAAGCACGCAAGTGTAAAATCTCATTTAATCAAGTGAAAGCACTCAAGCTAAATCTTATATTTGAGGAGTTTTCACAACTTCCACATTTATTAATCTTATTTTCTCTATTTTTCCTCAAATGTTTCTTTCAAGTAGTACGATCCCTGCTACATTTCTTGTGGACCACTTTTCTCACTTTTTCTACCACAAGATTCCTTGCTCCATTTCCTGTGGAAACTTACGGGACTCTCAATTTTTCTTAGAAAACTCTTGTTAGCCCTTAGCACTTTCACTATACATGTGTGGTTCTGACCATTTACTCCCTTTTGATATCTAGCACAAAATCTAACCATAAACTAAGTCCCTAATCATGAAATCATAAAAATGTTGAGATGCGGACTCGATTGAGTATTTCTCTTAGTTTTCTCTAAGTTTCACGTAAAAAAGGCAACTGTAATTTACTCATCCACAACCAGAGGCATGAACAAAGTTTCGGGGTGACTCTAAATAATTAATAAAAAATAAAAAAATAGTAAATACATATATGCATGAAAGTATATCAAATCCTAATGAAATGAGAAAGGAATATGAATGGACAAGAAATGAAACAAATCGAATAAATGATATAAAACACCACCATTACCATCCGATATCCTCATATAAGTGCATAAAAAATAAATGATCTTAAATGCGGTCCTTCATAAAAGAATCCATCCAAAACAATCCACAATCCCTAAAACACCCCTAAACTTATTTAGAACCTTGTCCTTAAGGTTTAAAGCAAGTCGAGAGGTCCACACATAGAAAATAAACAATATGGTGAAAGAACATGATAAATATAAGATGAAGGAAATGATACAAATTCATGGAAAATGATAAAAAATACGAGAATAAAGAAACCAAATGATACTTATCAAAGTTTGGGTCGTGTCCCAATAGCCCTTTCGGTTAAAGTTGTTGGATGGACTTGTTCTGAGTATGTCAATCAGTATAGAACGACGTAGCAAGTGAGACTACCTCCACATTATGGCTCGGGAAGTCTTCAATCTGTTCACCTTAAACACATTACCAGTCTCCAAACTCTGAATCTCCACTGCTCCGTGATCATAAACCATAGTCACAAAATATGGTCTTGTCCACCTCGATCTTACCTGTAAAAATCTTAAGAAGTGATTGCAATAAAAGCACTTTCTGACGAACGCGAAAAGATTTCCTAGAGAGATTGCTATCATTGAATGCTTTTGTTTTTTTTTTATAAATTCATGCTTTTTCATACGTGTCATTCCCGATTTCCTTCAATTCTTGGAGAGTGAGCTTTCTCTATTTTCCTGCCTCATCGAGCTTCATATTAAGTTGTTTCACAACCAAGTAGGATTTATGGTTGAGCTTGACTGGTTGGTGGCAAGCTTTAATAAACATAAGGCGATATGGGGACATCCCAATTGGTGTTTTAAATGTCGTTCGGTAAGCCCAAACCGCATCATCAAGACGTGAACTCCAATCTTTACGAGTAGGATTCATCATCTTTTCCAAGATGAATTTGATCTTCCTATTAGAGACCTATGCCTGGCCAATCATTTTAGGATGATACGCTGTAGATGTTCGATGAGTGACATTGTACCTCCTCAGAAGACTTTTAACCGTATGGTTGCAAAAGTCAGTGCCTCTATAAAAAATCAGGGCACGTGGGGTACCAAATGTTGTGAAAATCCTCGATTTGAGGAATTCATATACCACTTTAGAGTTGTTAGTGCATGTAGCCTTAGCTTCCACCCACTTACACACGTAGTCCACTACCATGAGTATGTAAACATTACCAAATGATAATGGAAATGGTCCCGTTGATTCTATACGATAAACATCAAATATCTCATAAATATGAATCGGGGTAAGTGGCATTCGGTCCCAATGACCAAGGTTACCAGTTTTCTGACAGTTAGGACAAGTCTTGGTAAACATGTATGAATCATGGAAAATGGTGGGCCAGTAAAACCCACTCTCAAGAAATCTCATTGCTATCCGATGGGGATTGAAGTGACCACTGCAGGCATAAGTATGACAAAAAGCCAATATGGAGTGACTCTCAGTCTGAGGAACATAACGCCGGATAACTTGGTTGGAGCAGAATTTCCATAAGTACGGGTCATCCCATACATAGTACTTAGCATCGCTCCTTATTTAATTATTTTGGACCTTTGAAAGGTGAGGAGATAGCTCATCCAACGTTATATAGTTCACCGAATCAACATAACAGGGGAGATCTTCCATAATGGCATCAATGTGCTCATTAGGGAAGTCATCCATAAGAGGGGTAGGACTCTCACCATTCTCAATTTTGCCGAGATGGTATGCGACTAGACTCTCCGCACCACTTTTATCGTTAATTGTGATGTCAATCTCTTGTAGTAGGAGTATCCATCTAATGATCCTAAGTTTGGCATCCTTTTTACTCATCCGATACTTTAAGGCAGCATGATCAGAGTAAATGATAACCTCTGTTCCTAAGAGATAAGGTCGAAACTTCTCAAGTGCTAAGATAACGGTAAAGTGCTCCTTCTCAGTAGTGGTGTAGTTCATCTGAGCCACGTCTAGAGTACGAGAAGCATAGTAAATGACATGTGAAGCTCTCCCAACTCTTTGTCTTAAGAATGCACCCACTTCATAATTACTAGCATTACACATAATTTCAAATAGGGGTCTGAATCACTAGTGTGCTAGTAAGTCTTTTAGTGCATCAAATGCACTCTTACATGCGTTATCAAACTCAAAAGGTACGTCCTTTTGAAGTAGATGACATAGGGGTTGTGTGATCTTTGGAAAGTTCTTGATGAAACGAAGGTAAAAGCCGGCGTGTCCAAGGAAAGATTTAATCTTCTGCACATTCATAGGGTAGGGAAGTTTCTTGATAACAACAATTTTAGCATGGTCTACCTCTACGCATCTGGCTGAGACAATGTGTCATAAAATAAGACCTAGGTCCACTATAAAATGACATTTTCCATAGTTCAAAACTAAGTTCTTCTCAATACACTTGCTGAGTACCTTTATCAAATTGATGAGACAACTATCGAATGAATCACCGTAAGCAGTAAAGTTACCCATGAATACCTCAATGAAATGCTTAACAAAATTTGAAAAGATACTCACCATGCACCTTTGAAAGGTGGTAGGTGCAATGCACAACCCAAAGGGCATGCACCGATCGGAAAAAGTGCCAAACGGACAAGTGAAGGTCGTCTTTTCATGGTCTTCAGGTGCTACCTGTATCTGATGAAAATCGCAATAACCATCAACACAACAGTAATGAGAACAACTGACTAGTCTCTCTAAAATCTGATTAATGAATGGTAGGGGAAAGTGATCATTCCTGGTGGAAGCGGGTTGGAACCAACTCACCATGTGAATTGGTGACTAGTGTGACTCTTGTTTTCTTAGATACAACCTGGATAGGGCTTACCTATTTACTATTAGAGATGGAGTAAATCATGCCAGCATCAAGGAGCTTCAGTATCTCCTTCTTCACGATGTCCATCATAAGCATATTGAGCCTCATCTGGGCTCTCTCATAGGTTTTGACCCCCTCTTCCATATATATATACATGATGCATGCAAGTGGAAGGGCTCAAACCTTTGATATCCGCTATGGTCCACCCAATAGCTTGTTTAAACTCCTTGAGCACTTGGAGGAGCCTTTCTTCCTTCAAATGTGTAAGTTTGGATGAGATGATCATGTGGAGTGTGTCATTCTCACCCAAAAACATATAATTTAGGTGCTCAGTTAATGACTTCAGCTCAAATGTGGGAGATTTAACAAAGGAGGGAGAAAGTTCGGAGTCAGAAGTAGGCAACTCAAAATGATAGACACTTGGTGGCATGGGTTGGAATGAATCCTACTCGAAAACACTGGAAACTCCAAATGATAGACACTTGGCAGACTAGAACGTCCTCGAGAACACCAACGGGTCTGACAACTGAATGGTCTGCTAACTGAATGACAATACTAGTCTCCTTTAATGGACCTGCATGCAATGTCTCATAAATATACAATGGCATGACATTAACGGAAGTGCCAAGGTTACACATAGCCCTCTAAATGCTTACAGTACTGAGAACATCCAAGGATCCTTGCATTTAGGAGGCAATTTTTTCTTTAGGATAGCCGTGATGATTTCTCCCATTTGGACTTTTTGTTGCTTTTCAGTTTCCTTTTGTAAGTGCATAGTTCCTTAAGAAACTTAACATACCTAGGGACTTGCTTCAGAGCGTCGAGGTGTGGAATATTGAATTCCACTAGACAAAATGTCTCGAGAATTTCATTATCTTCCTCTTTTTTCTTATCTAAGATGAGTCGTTGTGGAAAAATAGGTTTGACCTTTAATGTCGGCGGTGCTTCCTTTTGAGTAATTACCATCTGTTTAAGGACAAACAGAGTCATTAATAACTTGTGTTCTTCCTCATTTGCCTTGTTTGTGGTATCAGATGACCCATTGTTCTTTTTGGGTCCTTCAAGCTCCTTACCGCTTATGAGTGTAACTGGGTTAGCACTCGCATTAAGATTCGGGTAAGATTGTGAAGGCAACTTTCCTTTATCCTCGAGACGTCCATTCTACTATGTCATTTGCTCCATTTGAACTTTAAGAGTTCGGACTGCCGATTTAGTTTCGCTGATGGATTTCTCAATGGTAGCCTTGAATTGGGCCATTTCACTTATAAATTGGAGGGTGTAGGCAATGATTAACCTCTAGGGATGAATGGTCTGATAGTTCTGATTTTGAGGCTCGTAACTAAAGTTCGGGTTGTTCCTCGCCATTGCATGATTATATGAATTCCCAAATGGTACTCTAGATGGTCCTCGGAACTGATTACCCATAGCATTGACTTGTTGATTGTCCTTAAAGAGAGGACATTCATCAGTTGCATTATTTGTGGCAGTACATAAGCTACAAGCTTTGACTTGCACTTTTCCAGAGGAGAGGTGACATTCCATCTTGGAGGTTAGATGGTTAATTTTATGGTCAGTGGAATTCAAGACACTCCCTGCAATCAGACTTCGGTAAATAGTAGCATCAAGATCACCATAAAGGCATGACTGTTGTGCGATGTCCTCGTACGATTGCTTCATTTGGGCTGGAGTTTTATCTCGAATTGACCCCCACACTTATTATCAATAATGCATTGTTCTATGGGCGATATGCCAACATAGAAGAATCAAGCTATGGCCTTCTCAAATTGGCCATGCTGCGGGCAAGTAGCAATTAATCGCTTATAGCAATCCTAATATGCACCAAATGATTCACTCAACCTTATTTTTATGCTGCATATATCCTTGATGAGCTGAGCAACTCTATCCTCAGGGAAGTATTCATTCAAAAACGTAGTTGCCATTTCATTCCAGGAATTAATGCAGCCATGCGGAAGGTAGAAAAGCCATTCCTTGGCTTTGTCTTTAAGGCAAAATAGAAAAGATCTGAGCTTAACCGTTTCCTCATCCACATCGAAGGGTTTCATTGACTAGTAGTTAGTATGAAACTCCTTCAGGAAAGTGACAGGATCTTCATTCTCGCCACCATGGCAGGATGGTAGGAGATGAATGAACCCAAACCTCAACTCAAAGTCTTCGCATTTTTCGGATAGTTAATGCAAAGGTGTTGTTGCGCCAGAAGAGCTTGAAGCTCTTGATTGGCGTAACCAATAGTGATTTGGCAATTTGTAGCCATGTTTAAAGGATTTTGGCCTTCTTGTTGCCTAAGTTGGGGTCTCTTTAGTCCACCTATGAAATGTTCTCTTTGGTTTAGGATTGAAAGGTTACAATGAACCAGTTGATTTTGACGGAGTGAGGTGTGGTAGCACAAAACTAAGAAAAAGAAAAGAAAAGAAACCTAAATTCAGAGTAAGGACTAAGTCCCCGGCAATGGTGCCAAAATCTGGTCACGTGTCATGCGTGCCAAATATAGCTCGCAATCGAATTACCAACCACAACGGTGTAGTAGTGGTAAATATGTGGTTAAATGCACTGGACTTGAGTTTTACTATAAGTTAACTAAAAACGGGGGATTTTTATAAAGTTCAATGAAATAATTAATTAGACTAGCACAAATAAAAAGTTCACAAAAATAATATCAATGAGATCACTTAAGTGTATGGTTCCTCAAGCAAGAATCAAGATTCAATGGCATTTTATGGCCCTCTATCATTCCAAAAATTTATTAATTCAATTTCTCCTAGATTAGCTAAGGAAAATCGAAGTCCGCTAGAGATTCTTAGTTCCCCTAATCTCGATAGTTAGGAAGTCTGCTACTAACTACTTCTCTAATCAATGTATAACCCTAGACATTCGCCAATCAGGTTTAACAAACTAACTATAGTAATTTGGGTTAGTGGGAACACTAATCCTAAATAACCAGATAGCATTTTCTTCAGATTTAAGAAAGATTCAACTGTTGCACACTCAAGAATCGAAAGGTTTTGATAGGAAATGGGTGAGCGTTTGTAACTTTATTGTTCCAAAAGCACAATTACATGGATACTGATGGTCCAAAGAACTATAGATTGTCTACCTAAAAGCATGCACTAGCCATATACACACCTTAGATCTAAACCATATACTTTAAAATCAACAACAATGAAATAGGAGAAATTAAATCAAATTAAATAAAAATCATAGATCTCACATAGTATTTGCCATTAATCATGAATCTCACTTATTTACCCTTCGACTTAGGCGAAGATTGGTCAAGCCAGACATCATCTTTACAATCTCCACGTACGAAAAAATGTGGGTGGTAGCTCCAATGTGTTCTCCCCGTAAGAATACCCTAGTTCCTAATATTAAAAACCACTAAAATTTGCTCTCTAGAGACGAGAGAAACTAATTTTGGGAGTTGGTCTCATAACACGTGCGCCGAGGAGCATCTAAGGACTATTTTTGGGGTGAAAATCACTTACGTCCATGTATCTGCAGCCGATTGGTTCATTTCATGCCGAGTAGGTGGTGTGGCGCTCTCCTATTAGCTAGATCGTAGCTTGTGACGTGGTAGGCGTGGTGAGTGAGAGACACGTGGCGGGTAAGAGGCCGGTGGAAGAATTCGCGTGAAATACATCAAAATTCTAGGAGCCTGTGCCGATGCGCATCCCAAGGAAAAACTAATGGAGGCTGAAGCGAGGAAAACTCATTTTGATGTGATGTGATGATGTGAGACGCCACGTGGCAACGTCTGATTGGTGGAGAAAATGGAGATGGTGATGTTGCGACTGGCTGTTGGAGAGAAATGCAGCTGCTTCGCATGGGTTTTTGCGTATATATGGTCGTCTATGCATAACCTCGAAGCGATATGTGTCCGAAGCTGGGCAATGGCACGCTGCCATGTGGCAGGCACAACTTGGTCAACTGTCTCTTATTCAACCCACCGCTTAACACGTAACTCGAGGCAAACTATTCGACATCCGATTATTGCTAATAAATACTCCATTTTGAATATATTCCACCACGAATTCAACGCTCACTCCGTTTCACCTAAAAACGACTAAAAATTATAATTAAATATATATTTTAGAGACTTTACATAATTAAATATACTAAAATAGCCTCTAAAAGTATATGAAAACCAACTTATCACTGTCACAATTCTAATGTACCTTAATTAGCTTGTGTGAGGGTTTACATGTTGTTTAATGTTTGTGTGATGTTGTTACATGAAAATTGAATAAAATTGATCAGTAGAACCTATAGTTTGAAAAATCAATTCAAATGAATAACGTGAACCTTTGGATTGATCTCAAGATGGGCTAAAGTGTGAGATGTGTTACAATTGGTTTCATAGTAGTGAAATGTGTCACTTTAAGGTTTGATTGTTTGGATGTGTCTCGAGATCTATGCCAAATAATCAAGATGATGATAAATGGGATAATGTGAAACATGAGGTGGAAGTAGGAGTTGGTTTGGTTTGACTTAGGGTTAAATTAAGTTTAGATGAGATCAAGCCCATCATTGCTTTCTCCTCCACCACATTCTTTCATGAATCCATTGCCACCACCTTCGCTTCATAATGGCTGCTACCATTAACACCACCATCTTCAGCTTTGTAGGGAGAGAAAAAGAGTAGGATGATCTTTCTCATTAAGCTTGGTAAGCTTTCTCCCTGTCATGCAAGTTTCATTGGGTTTTAGATTGTTGTGGGGTGTATCCCTGCCGTGATGGTTATGTCCAAGTATGCTATAGGTGCTAAAAAGACTCAAAAGGTTCACTAGAACCTTCGGTAAGGGGTTGTTGGGGTGATGCTTTGTGTTGGTGGTAGGTTTTTGAAGTTATTGTTAATAAAGTTAATATCCCGCATAAAATCGTTTGATTTGGTGTTGTTAATGTTGGAGGGTTTATAAATGTGGTAAGACCCGTTGTCGGGTGCCCTTGTAGGTTTTAGACATGATTAGAGGTGACCAAGGGGCTCGAGAGTGTTAGAGTCACCGGTAGAAGGAGACAACCCCAATATGGGGTTGCAATGATTGTCGCCATCGAAGGTGCCTTGGGCATGGAAACCATAACGTAGTATATGTAGTTTATATAGTTTATATAGTTTATGGACTTGAATAGGGTGGTATGTACAGTGTGATGTGATTTCTTATATAGGAAAATGATGCATGTGGTAATCAACGAGAGTAAACACGGGAGTTTTGATAAGTAAATAATTAGACATGCTTATTTTACATCTTAGGATAATTTTAGATGTAAAAGACTATATTACAAATGGTTTTCTATTTTTTTTATAATTTAGGTAATAATTGAAATATTTGAAGAAATGAATGAAAAAGCGAAGAAAAAGAAGGATTTGACCATTAGGAAAGATTGCACAGTGATTCACCAAGGGATCAAGGTAGAACAAGAATTCAAGTCCTGCGATTCCTGATCCAGTCACTTATACACAGGATTGGTAGAAACCAAGACTATTTTTCCAAGGATCTTTCTAGTGATTCCAATTAAAACATGAATCGTTAAGGAATCGCTGGTGTTAGTTTCGTGGATTTTAGATTGCAACAAGGATTTTGAGTTTGTTTAGGAAATATATTACCTAAAATACTATATACCTAAACTACAAAACTAATAGATTTTTGATAGTTTTACATTTTTTACTTTAGTTTGGAGGCTATTCATTATTATTTTTATTGGTTTTGATGAAGATTGGAAGATTCAAGTTTTCAATAAAAAATTTTAATTATGCCTTTCAACTATTATGTTTTGGTGTTATTTATGATTATGAGTAAGTAGTCTGTTAATCTAACCAAACTTCAAACATGAAATAGATCTATTTTGCAATGTAATCATGATATGATGATTTTGTGTTTTATGCTTTAAATCAATCATACTATTTAATTCACAAATTTTAAAGGTTTTTATTTGTGGATTGTGATTATGAATCTAAATGTTAATGTGCATTATGATCAATGTGTATTGTGATGTTTTGATTCATTATCTAGTTTAAAGTACTAACTAGTATTGTTTGAAAGTTATCATTGTTTAGATGTCCAAGGTGAATTTGAGAACTAAGTCTAATGTTGAAGTGGTTTTGTGAAGATGTTAAATTTAGTAGTTTGAAGTTTTCACAAAGTGTAATGTGGTTTTATTTTTTGAAGTTAATTTTTTTTGTATTTAAATGGGTTAGCTTAATAAAATTAGAATGTAGCTTTTCCATCAGTATAAAGAGAACTAATGACTTGCTAAAGGATGTCTATTTACTTATGATTAGTATTTGATAAACTAGGATAACTCATAAAGTATGTTTACGACCATATGATTGAAGTAACATGTTTGGATGCAAAAAATATTGATATTTCATTGTTTAGGAGGTTTGTTTAGGCATTTATTTTATATTGATTTCTATTAAATTGAATTGCTTTTAATTTAGCGACTTTATGTTGGGGCATGTGCCGTATATCAATCTTGAAACATTATTTATCTTATAATTTTAGTTAATAAAATAAAGGCTTTCATTTGTTGTTTTACTATAAGTGATTGCATGTTTATCTTATGATAAGATCCACTGATATTTATTGAAATATCCCGAATGTCCCTAGTCGCGCATTATACTTGGAACTAAAATTATTTAAGGCTAGTGTGAATCTTGATTAATGGTCATGAGATGAATATGCGTATAGAGATAAGAATCGAGATCATGAGTACTTGTTAGGGAACAAACTACTGGACCGACCCCCTATGAGAATACCCCATGGATTAAGTCATAGATGTACTCATGATAGCTATGTCATTTAGTCATTCGATTTGAGATTACTATAAACTTCAATATTAGGAGCATGGTAATTTGATATAATCAAACATTGTCTTTAACCGGAAGATTATAAAGATTTTGATTGGTTATCATGTGAATAATATTTGAAGGTGTGTAATTAAGATACAATTTTTCCCTTTCGTATCGAGAAAGATATCAGTGGATCAATTGATATGTTAGACAATTAAATGACTAAGCCTAAGTGAATTAATATGATCAATGTCACTTTGATATTTTCAAAGTTCCTAAAGATTCAGACTAGCACGATTAAACAATAAGGGTGGTTTTTCGTGCCTTATGTTTAATCAAAGAATATCGCATGACAAAAGGATACGATAAATGTTATTCATTAGGCCAACCTCGCATGAACATATTTGGTCGCACACAAAGAATGACTTTACGCAATCTAAATTGGTCTAGAGTAATGAGTTTTATATGATAAAACTCATGAAATAAATTTCTTATAGTTTTTTATATGATAACTTATTAATAGGGCATATGTGTAATTTGCTTAAACTGCCTAAATACAATAGTTGTATTACTAATGAATTTTAAGTGAGGGTTTATCTATACATATAAATAGAGGTTGAAACCCTAAAACGAAATAAGATATTCATTGTTACTATTTTCGAGTTCTCTGAGCTTTGGGAGAGCAAAAAATATGTTTTCAATCTCTTTTGGGGCTAGCACTCTTCTGATAGAGGACGCGCACTTGAACAGCTTGGCAATCGAACAATCAGATAAGGAAGTCACGGATTAAAGTTTGGTTTGCTTTTGTAGATCTAGTTTAATTAAACTTATTTTTGATCCATTTAGGGTTGTTAAAATTATTTTGAAATTTTTACTGCATATGAACCTCTTATTCCATGTAACCGACCCCAGTTAATTTGGGACTGAGGCTATGTTGTTGTTGTTGGACCTCATATTCCAACACTTTAGTTTGTGTTAATTAAGATAGTATAGTTAGTTTAATTGATTTCTATATTTAGATTATTAATTTAAATTATAGTTTTAATTAAATTAAATTAAAAAAAAAAAATCTGTTCTTAAGGAATTTACAAAATTCCTATGGAGTCGATTCCACTTACCGCTCCTAAAAACTTACTAGTATATTAAAGGTGGAAAATTTATTGTACACTCTTGACACATGTCAATTTTTGGAGTCATTGCCGAGGAATTTGATATAATTTCTTAAGAGTATTTCTCGTTGCATGTCATATAATATGACAAACAACGAGCGAAAACTTACTTTGAGGCAAGCCAATAAAACTATCACACCTTACGAACCTACATATATTACTTTTCTTGTGAATTTTTCCAATTTAAAGTTAAAACATGGATTCATCAATTCTTTACCTCACTTTCAAGGTGAAGGTGACGAATATCCTTAAAAACTTATTAGGAAATACACACATATAGTAAGTGTGATAAATTCTTTAAGAGGTCAAGCTTAAGGTTGACTATTCTATCTTCCCGAAATTTCCATAACCACATGGTCCGAAATGTTAGAAACCTTCTTAGATCAATAAATTCCAGCATGTAAAATTAATTATGATAGAAACAAATTAGTAATGCTGGATGGAAACCAAGGAGACTTTTGGTGAGTTTGGGATAAATACCAAAGACTGATATGATTATGTCCACAACATGGATTTACATAAAAACTTTATTAGAGTACTTTTATGAAGGACTAAAAAACTTAGAAAAAAGATTCCTAGACACGCTATGTGGAAGATCTTTATTCGACATAACACCAACATTTGCAAGAGACAATATTAATAGAACGACAAAACAATCAAAACGGTAGTGCAAGAAAAACAAATTTATAAAAAAACCATTCTTGTGAAATTAGTAGAAACATAACCAAGACATCGGATCATAAATTTAATAAACTAAAAAGCATGGTTGAATTATTATTAAAAGATATATCAATTTAAAGTAAATTTTGTGCTTATTGCAATGAGGCTAATCATTTATATGATGATTATCAACAAAATCAAATTAAAGAGGCTAATACTATGATGAATCATTACAATTATTCTAATGGTGTAGACAATCGAAATTATGAAAAACATAGAACACCCATGTTAACAGACATAAAAATATCAGTAGAACACTCAAACAAAGTAAAAGATAAAAAAACTCAAGCCTTACAAGACGATATAGTTGAACCAAAAATTAATGAGGTCAAATGGCAATGCAAATGAGTCCATGGGTGAACCAAGGCACATTACCGTCTCAACCTTAACTCAGTTCGTACGCAAACAAATGGAAAAACCAAAGATGTCAGAACAGTTAGTTCCCCAGATTAGAGGCTGAATTAGGAAAAGAAATATAAATTAAAGGTAATAAAATTCAAAAAGAAATGCAATTGTTATTTCGAAAAAGAATACACCAAGTATAGTAAGACCACCATTTCCCCATCATTTAGAAAATAATATGAATGTCAAGAAATTATAAGAAGAAAAAGATATCTCATAAACTTTAAGGAAAGTGGTAGTAAACACACCTTTATTCAAAGTCATATAAAACTTACCTAAATATCAAAAACTTATAAAAGACTTGTGCACTAATAAAATCAAACTCAATGGAAGAATAAGCCTAAAAGAACATGTGTCAGCAATAATCCCAAAGAAATTACCCCCTAAATATTCTGATCATGGAATGTTTTTTGTTCCATGCACAATATAAAATACGGGGATATATAATATATGGATATATGAATATAGTTATAAAAGACAAACGTATCCTTAGAAGAAACTGGTATAATAGTGCAACGGGCAGATAGATCTACCGTTCAACCTGTAAGAGTATTAGAGGATGCACTGGTTGTGGTTAATGATTTAGTTTCCCAGCCAATTTTTATGTCATATACATAAAAGATTACCACTTATCTTAAAACCTCACTTATCCTAGGACGCTTGTTCTTAAAAATGGCAAAAGTTAAAATAGTTGTTTCTGATGGAACACTAACAATGAAAGTAGATAGTGAAACGGTAAAATTTAATATCCATAATGCCATGAAGTATCCTTTAGATGTTTCATCTGTATGCACCGTAGATATGTTAGATCCTACAATGGACAAAACTTTTAGAACAATAAGTCATATCATCTTGAAAACGTGATAGATAGTTTAAATGATGACGATGATATAGATGAAAAGATAGAGGAGATAATAAATATCTTAATCTCATAAAGCACTCCCTGAACTCTCTTACTAAAGGATCTACCCATAAACCATTCAAAACTTTTACCCTCTACACTAAAAGCTCAAGAGTTAGATTTTAAAGTTTTACCAGATTATTTCAAATACGCGCATTTATAAAGTAACAACATGTTATTAATTATAATCTATAATAAATTATCGAATTTAGAAGAGAAGAAACTAATAAATGTCCTCACAAAATTCAATAAAGCAATAGGATAGAAAATAGCTGAAATTAAAGGAATAAGTCTAGCCAAATGCATGCATAGAATTAATTTTGAAATATATTCAAAACCCTCTAGAAAAGCTCGACGTAAATTTTATCCACCGATGATAGATGTAGTAAAGAAAAAAATACTAAAATTATTAGACGTAGAAATGATATTCCCAATACCAGATAGTAATTCGGTTAGTTCGATACAAGTATTTCCTAAAAAAAATGGATCAGGGTTATAACAAATGAACATGGAGAACTAGTACAAACTAGAATCTAAAACAATTGGAAAGTGTGCATAGATCATAGGAAGCTAAACGTTGCAACTAGAAAAGATCATTACCCACTTTCATTTATAGACTAAATGTTAGAAAGACTAGTTGGAAGAACTCATTACTATTGTTTGGATGGATAATCAAGATTTTATTAGATTCTTGTAGCTCCTAAAGGTCAAGAAAATAATAATTTTACTTTCCTTTTTGGTACAATTACTTCTAGACATATGTCTTTTTCTTTATGTAATGCACCTACTATATTCCAAAGGTGTATGGTTAATATCTTTTTAGATTACATGGAACATTTTATTGAGGTTTTCATGGATGATTTTATCGTATATGGTATTTCTTTCGATGAATGCTTACTTCATTTAACTAAAGTACTTAGAAGATGCATAGAAAAAAATCTAGTATTCAATTACGAAAAATGTCATTTTATGGTAAATCAAGGACTTATATTAGTACACGTAGTGTTAGTAAAAGGAATAGAAGTAGATTTTGCTAAAATTCAAGTTATAAAGACATTACCTTACCCTAATACCGTGAGGGGGTAAGATTTTTCCTTGGCCATGCATGATTCCACAGAAGTTTTGTGAAACACTTTTCCAAAATAACATAACCTTTATTCAAACTATTTGGAAAACGATGTTACCTTTGAATACACACTTGAATGGAAGATAGCATTTAATAAGTTAAAAGACACTTTGATTACCACTCCTCTAATAAAGTCACCTGATTAGTTACAACCTTTTGTAATAATGTGTGATGCAAGCAACTATGCAGTAGGAGCTATTTTGGACCAAAAGTTAGGAAATAATTCTCATTTTATATATTATGCATCGAGAACTTTGGATCTCGCATAACTAAACTATACCACCACAGATTAAGAACTCTTATAATTTATGTTTGCATTAGAAAAATATAGAATATATTTATTAGGAAAAAAGCTATAGTTTATTCAGATCATGTTGCACTATGATATTTGATGGCAAAGAAAGATGCCAAACCAAGATTAATAAGATAGATCTTATTATTACAAGAATTCGATCTTATTGTAATAGAAAAGAAAGGTGCTAAAAAGTTAGTTGCAGACAATCTATGTAGAATATTAAATGGAGAACCCTCGATACCATTAAAGGATAAATTTCCTGATGAATATTTATATAAGGTAGCTAAACTAGTCCATGGTATGCCAATATAATCAACTATCTCACTACTAATAGGCTATTACACCATTTGACAAGAGCCCAAAAGAATACAATAAAACACGATTCTATGCATTATTTATGGGATAGTCCTTACCTATGGAAATTTGGTTCCAACCAAACCATTCGAAGATGTATTCAACAAATAGAATTACAATCCGTTATGGCTCATTGCCATAGTTATGCTTGTGTAGGACATTTTGGTCATATGATGGTGCGTTTCGCAAGTATAACAACTCGCTTGTAATAATACTATAACCAACTTATATTGACTACGAATATCGTCCTCAAGGAAAGGTGTATGCACTCGATACATACTTAAATAAAATCACTCTATTTCTAAGGAAATCGTTTTAATTGTTTTATAACTAAACTAAACCAATCTATACTAACAACTTAAACTATTATATTAAGACTATCCTGGTTCATAACTTCTCCTAAGTAATGAAATACTATGCATTTTAACTCACACTATCATCTTCATTACGTGTACGCAATGCCTAATTAAAATAGATAGATTTCCTTCAAATCCACTTTAACCCACTGTCATGATGAAAACGATTCTAATGTGCAAACTAGAACTCTACCTGTCGATATGAATAACGTAAGCTCCACATTGCTTTGATGTTCTAAATCTTTAGATTCATAACCAATTAATTTTACTATATGTGCCTTCCTAATCAACAACTATTGCTTGATGTTGTATATTTTACAGTTGCACATTTCATATCCGGCTTAAAAGCTTCAATGGCCATGATAACTTAGAAACCGAATATCAACAAACATGTGATCAAGATGTTCGTAGAATTACGCTTAGAATTAATATAAATTCTAACCATTGCACTTTTTATATTTCTTATTTATTCATGTTTATAACATAGGATTCATATCATAAGATCCATTGATCCTTAAGAATAATAAACTACTCATACATCATTGAACCAAACATGCACATAGTGGTATTCATTATAAACATAAATATAATGAAATAACTTCTAATAAATCAATAAAAACAATACCCAAATCACCACATGTGAGTCTTCAATGTCTTCTCTCAATAAATCGGCTTAATACTCAAGAATAAAGTAAACCTATGCTAAACTATGTTAATGGTGGCTAATCTCTTGTAATTGGTGAGTTTACCACGCTCTCTTATATATTTATATTCCCTAATCACGTTTCCAAACAATTAGAAAACATACAAGAAAATTTAATACGAAATAGAACTCTATTTTCTATTATTTTCTTTTCCTGACATTATCACTTAAGTCCCAGTCCTGTACGTACATTTCCACGGTGCCACTAAAACGTTGAGCATCTTGTGTGCAGATTCTCCCTTAAGTGGTCTTGGCGTTGTCCCTATCTGTTCTAGGTTCCGTCCCTTGACCTCCATGGCACTGTCACGACACCGAGTTTCCTTGTCACTTTTCTCCACTTGCTTTGCTCTCCCTCGCCATGCATGCAACTCCCACGCTGTGCCTATGTCTCCCATAATGCCACGCTACTTAGCCACGATGCCAAACCTACTTTGATGTGTTTTAGCTCTATTTTTTCTCAAATTCACTCATTTCCTTCCTTTACTTGTGTACTTGAAAATACATAAATATCAACAATTCGAGCTCTTTTTGGGATATCTATACTAAATATACTATTGAAGTAATACTATATATAAGTCTAACTAATTACTTATCAAATACCCCTAAACTTAAGATTTTGTACGTCTTGAGCAAAAGTGTATTTTACTATGTCTCTTAACTACTCTTATTAACTTGTTCTCATTCATTTTGCATTGTTCATTAAGTATCTTTTAATTCACTAAGTCTCAAGTTAATAACACACTCAATAGCTTTTTCCATGCAAAAACTTAAAATTTCAAAATATGTAGCTTTTACAACACATACAACTTACTTTCGAAACACCAAAGTAGATCACAATCAAAACCTTCACTACTCACAAGTTTGTTTCACCCTGGCACTCAAGTAGCAGGTGTACAATCTCATGATTTCTCATTAAGCTTAGGAATTCACAAATAAGCATAGATCAAACTAATTTTGGTAGACTTTAGCACTTCAAGAATTTATAGGACGTAATATCATTGGAAACAAAGACTTAACTCAACAAAACTACTAGCGCTCGAGCCAAATCTTTTATTTGAAGAGTTTAATTAACTCTCGCATTCTTTTCTTTATTTTTATCTTTTTTTCTTTACTTTTTTATTTCTATATTTTTTACTTCTCACCGTCTGTGCTCCTTTTCTTACGGACTCTGTTTATCCTTTCTTTATCTAACCATCAAGTTCTCTGTTCCATTTCCTGTAGAAATTATAGGACACTTTATTTTCCTATTCTAAAACTCTTCTAAGCCTTTCTCACTTTCACTTTGTCAAGCAAGTTAACTCCAACTTTTCATTCAAAATGCATATTTCTTCGCCTCTTTGCATTAAGTCTTTCTTTTCTTTTTGTTTTCAAGTAAGACTCAAACTTCTTATAGAATTCCTTAAAGATCTAACGATTTCCACTATAAGTGTTATAGTAATCTCCTTGCTTTTATTTCAAGTTCATAGTCTTTCCTAACTCTAGGTTTATAATCATGAAATAATACCGTTGTTTCCTACATTTCATATTTTCTTCAAAAATTTAAAAACACTATCTTGAATTTAATATCAACAAGACACTTGTATTTTACTCATCCTCATTTGAAGGCATGAAACATGCAAATGATCTACTTATTCATTATATATATTACTATATATAACCTAATATATATTACTAAACATTCAAATAGTAAGTAAAAAAGACAAATAATATACTACAATTCCAATGAAATAAAATTCAAATGATCATACCTATAGCGTTTATCCTTATTTCAACATTTCTTACCAATTCCAATAGTGTAGTGTTGATGCCCCCAAACCAAAACCAAACCTTGTCCTCAAGGTTTAAAACAAGCCTGAAATAATGAAAATACTAAAACACACAAATATATAATAACACAAGAAATGAAATTCTAAAATTAAATAAACATAAAATTTAAACAACTAAATAGTTAACCAAACCTTGTCCTCAAGGTTTAAAACAAGCCTGAAATAATGACATCAAGACTGTGTGTCATCATCATCATTCGCATCATTAGCTTTAGCATGAGATGGTTTCAATAGATGCTCCACTCTCTTTCTCTGCACCACATGTGGATCAAACACATAAGTTGGTGTTGCAAGAAAGTTAAAAGACCTATCTGTAGGTCTTATCAGTCTGCTCCTTTAATATCTATTTATGTCCCTCTGATGATCTCGGAACACCTTGAAGTTTCGTTGTCCATTCCATCTGTCTTGATCATATTTCCTCAAGGCTTCATGATACTGAGCCATGTCCTCTTTATACTGTCGCCTCATCTCAGCAATCCACAACTTCTGTTGCCATGGAGCCAAATCATCTGGTGGTGGTATTTGTGGCTGAGGTGGAGGAAGTGGTGGAAGAACCTCAAAAATATCTAACTCTTGCTCTCCAATCAGTCCATTTACAAACTCGCAGCCCTCATTGAATCCTTGCTATTGCCCTTCCTCTCCATATCTTTAATCATCTAATTCTTGGAATAACTTTACGATGTTGTTGCATTATCCTCCTACTCCTTAGCCTCAATTCTAGCTCCCTTGACTCTTTCCCTCTCATTCCCGAAGTCGTGATAACTAGTCGATTATTTTAGCATGAGGATAAAATCCTCATCCATGGTTTCTTGGGCCTCAATATCAAATTTTACATCTCTAAGAAATCTTACTCCGGCCTTCAAGCATAATTGAGTGATCAACATTGGAAACAAAAATTTGTTGTCTAGCTTTAGCATAATAGACTCCCCTAAATTATTGTAGATGATTTTGTTGACATCGATCTTTTTTTTCTTCGCAATCTTATATAAATAAGTCAGATTTGGCTCGTTGATCTCTACCTGTTGAGTTATGGGGTATAGAGAAGCAACAAGGAAATGTTACCATATTCGCTAGACTTTCCTCACACTACCATTTTTATGTGCTTTGATATTCTTGGCTCACATTATTCAGCCTTGTTGTCCTTGGACAACCAATGCTCTGTCTATGGCTCGAAAAGGGTATATGTTATATGGTTTCTCAAATAGATCATCTGAGAAACTAGGGTTACTCCAACCATGCTTAAATGTTCTGATCCATTGATGCTATTAATTGCACACTTATTAAAAGGGAAGGGGATGAACACCCCTCTCACCTTCACTAGTTCATTCTTCCTAGTGAACTTTGCATTGACATAAAATTCGTATACCATCATACTCACTTCTCTATTTTTTCATTTTTTCTATAATCTTGAGTTATATGCTCCTAATTTTATTGCCTAATAAAGTTGTTCACTCGTTTTTCATACTTAGCCATCAAATTTATATTTCTCTCATAAATGAACTCCCTATGTTGAATATCCTCATATCTTTCCATGGACTCTCTATGAATGAAGTATTACTTATATTTCTTGGGCACTTTTTCATTAGGATCTTGTGAGGTTGATGCTTAAAAATCCTTTGCGCTCACTTGACTAACTAGCCTATTCGTTCTTAGAATTTTCTCAGATTGAAACAACTACACAACAATGCAACTAGCAATTCAGGTATATAAACCACCTAAAAAATTGAAATTTCTACTACATAGATAATTAACTTGCTAAAAAATGCAAAAAATATAAACAACGTCTCTATGAGTTTCATTGATACTCAATATTTACACAACTCAAAAATCCTTATCAAATAACCTTTTATCCATTATTCGTGCAAATTTATCTCAGAGTTTCAAAGCATAACTAATGAAATTGTAAATTTACCTCAATGTGAGACTACTTTTCAGTGTAAAACTCTCCTCCAAGTCTTTAGCAATCAAAGCCCTCTCACTTCACTAACAACTTAGAACCCTAGTACTCATTGAGTTCAAATTCCTAAGTCAAAGCCCTAGCCTTCCACCTTGTGTAAATTCACAGTGCACTTTCTTTTTCACTCTCAATCGCTTGTAACTCTCTTTCATCCCTTAGAAATGGTCAATCTTGGGCTCTACAGAGATGTATGCTTGGTGGGTTGTGTTTGATTTTGGATGCATGTGTGAATGGAAAGGGAGAAATAAGGTTTTTAATCCCTCATCATGACATTTGCATTATACCTTAATAGGCATGGCGCCGTGACTATGCCACATCGGCCTTAACACCTCTAAGGGTGTTTTTTTGTATATTTTCCTGGCGCCTAGTTGGCGCCGTGCTCACTACCTATGACGTCGTGTGCATAACATACATGGTGTTGACCAATCAGCCAGCATTTTTCACATGTATTGTTCATTTAACTCCTCCTTGGCAATTCCCTGTCATTGTGTACTACAATACAAGATGTCTTAATCGTGTGAAATCCATGTAAATATAAAAATTCCAAAAAAATTACTGTGATTTGTTCAAGCACCTTACTTTTTCCACTTGAACTCCTTGGCTTTTTTACGCATTTCACTAAGTTTATCAAGACATTCTCATTCCAATGAACTGTCACTCGACAAATGGCATTACCTGCACATTTAATATAAATTTTCAAAAGTTAGAAAACTATTACATTTAAATTTTACTAACTAAACTAATTGACTAACTAATTGAAATTGAAAACATGAAATTTAAAAACCCTAGGCTACCATCCAGTAGCGCTTAGTTAACAATCATTAGCCTGACGCCTTTTCGATTGCTTAGTCTAAGTCTAAATCTAGATACACCAATTGTAGATCAATGATAATAATGTCGTTCCTATTTAAATATACTTCTTCTCCATCAATAAAGACTATTTTCTCTATGAGTCGAGCCATCGACAATAAACAACAACGCTTTATTAGAGGTAGCCCATATTCTTTTTTTAGTTAGTTATTTTGTTTTTAGTAGGAAATCAAGTATTATTATTATTTATTTTATTCTTTCTCCTTGTGACTCTCTTTTGGGATTATGTTTGGTACTCACACTCCAGAGTAGCTTCAAATATAAAGGGATGATTGATATGTATTTTTATTTTTATATCCTTTAACAATTTTGCATTATGTATTTGCTTATTTCCTTATGTATTTATTTATTTAAAGAAATTATTAGTTAGGTACATATCCCGATCGAGATCGAATTTTAAAACTTTTTAGTCAATTTTACCTCTATATTTATTTTTATGAAGGATATATAAGTTTCTTATGAAATAAAAACTATAAAAATACATGAAGCCTAGCGAATTCCTAGTGATTCCAAATAACACTAGGAATCACTTGCCAAATCCGTAGCAAAAACCACCAAATTAAGGCAAAATTCCTAGTGATTCCTCAGCGATTCCATTTGTACAGGAATCGTAAGTGGAATTGCTACTTAGATCAGCAGTCTACTACACCTTACAACCCACCAATTCACCTATTGATTTTTCAACAATTCCACTTACACAAGAATCGATAGGCATGATTTTGGATTTTTAAAAACAAAACCTAAATCACCATACATACTAGTTCATTCCTACACCTAAATCGTTGCACCCCCTTCTCTCATATTTATATTCTTGCCTAGATTCAATCTTCCTAAGCTCAATCTTAGTGTATTTAATTGATTTCCATCTCAACCTAGCTTCACTAAACCCTACAATTTTCGAATTTGAGATAGTAGAGCCAAGCTAGGTTTTAAGAAATTCCAACTTGGAGCTTGTAATACCAGTTTAGAGGAGTTGAAATGTAATGACTCATTACCTTAAGTAGGTGATTAATATTAATTCGAGTTCTAATTAACTCGTGTTGGGTTCGTGATTAAGCCAATTTATAAAATTATTTGCGTGTTCGTGGATTTGCATTCAGTTCGGCATTTGTATGGATTCTTATTGTAATTAAGGAAATAATTGGATTAGTTGACCAATAATTGAATAATTGGAAAAAATTAATGGGATGCCTAATACTGTGTGTGGATCAATCGTGAAATACATGGGTCATGGGGTGCATGCATGCCTGAGTATACTCGTTAGCACGCAAAATGAAATGATAAACATGTGAATAAAGGCCTATATATTTATATATAGTGTATGTATATATTGAAAATAATTAATAATTGGTGGGTGCCTAGTGACGCATGGGCACGTGAGATGTATAATAGTACGCACGCTCGAGGGTGGTCTTTGGTGCCTGTGGCGAATTTATAGGCCTGAAATACATAGTTATCTATATATTTATATTAAAACTATATAAAAATGAATCCTAAAGTTCAGAATCAAATTAAGTTATACGTTGGACTTACTTTGAGATACGTGTTACGCTTGAGTTGAGGAGGCGAATTGGTTGAACATTTGATGTTGGATTGATTAACTATTCCTCGAGGTACGTGCGAACGCACCTCAAGGAAAATCAATGTGCATGTGTATGCATATGTTAGAACTAGTGTCATTTTGTTTTATATCTTTTGGATCAACCTCGAGATTCATACATGCGACTCTTAAGGAAAGTTAATATTCATCCTAAATGAACATAAGACGGCCTCATACAATTTCATTTCGAAAGTGGATAGAAATGTGAGATCAAACGAGATATATATATATATATATATATATATATATATATATATATATATATATCGAAATTGAATAATAGAGGGGGATTGAAAGCAATGATGGAATGAAGATGAAAGTGAGTTGTTGGGTTGTTGTTTGTTGATGTCGATGCTGTTGGTGTTGTTTGTTGTTGTGTCAATGAAAGTTAGGAAGGGAGAGGAAGGAGGTGATAGGAGAACCGTCACCTCTACTTTAGATTGCCCTGGGGTTGGGCCAAACCCAACAAATAAAAAAAAAAAATATTGGAATTTTGGGAAAATTCCAAAACTTAGAGAAAAATATTTTTTTGCACCAAATTTAGAGAAATTGTAGATTTCTATGAAAAATGAAGAATTTGGGGTTCTTTCGAGACTTTATACCGGGTTCTAACCTTGAAAAATATGAAATGGTCAAATTGACATCGAAAGTGGCAAATTGGTTCCAAATTCAAGTGAGACTAATTTAGGGTTTTAATTAATGAGTATTAAACTCAAATTGATGATGAAAAATTGATTTTAGGTTTTCATCAAAGGTCTATGGAATTCAGGAGTTAAGTAAGTCGATATAAAGTTAGGAAAGCTCAATATAGGTATTTTTATCAACTATGCAACGTAATTAGTATATTTAGTTCATATTGCATTATCAAATGGGAATGGGGGAATGTACCATGACTTGACTATATTGTTTTAAAGGTGAAAATCCTTGAAAGCGTCGATAAAGAAGATCGGGACTAAAGGATGTGAAGGTTAGCCTGGAAATGAATTCTGCCATTTGTCCTAATAAACGGAAAAGGTAAGCCTAAAAATAGTATCCGCCCATACATCCTCAGTAGGCCAGAGTTTTACCTTAGTCATTCACTATCCATTTAAGGTTAGTAGCTTGGTAACACTTAAATACATAGATAGAATCACATGATAGCCAACATAGGGGTTATGTGAATCCTATTCTTGGAGTAAGATAAGAGTACTCCTCTTCGATTATTAAGAGTTGATACTTCAATTACATTTGAATCCAGTGGCAGAACCACATGTCTATTAACAAATAGATTCTGCTGACATATAATGTAAATCAAAATATAATTCACAAGTACATTTGCAATTGATATTAGAACTTGCAATATGTTATATGTTGTTATATCATTTTTAATGCATGAATAGATATGTTTTAGATTCATATTGTAATTCATTAATTCATTGATAATAGTTGATAATTGATATTTTTACGAGCATCTCTTACGGAGCAAGTTGGAGCGTTCATTCCCCAATTAATATTTTAGATTATCGACTTGCGTTTTGATTCAGGAATGGAGAAGATTAGGAGTTTATAGTCGACTATGCGGTGAATTGATTTCCCTATTATGTATATAATGTATTGAATGACTATTTTATAATTAACTGGGTTGGGATTATGTTTTACGATCGAGATTCAACCTTTTGTATATCTTATGTTTTATCAAAAAAATTTAATATCACTGCCTTTTCAGTTATTTATTCAATATACGATATATTGTATTATGATTATTAAGTATGAGGGATGACTATACTTTTGCTTTAATTTAGTGTGACTAGTGTACCTAGGCTTAATTAGGGTTTCATGCCTAGTATGGCCCTAATCGAGAAAGGGGATTCCACATCAGGAACGCATATCTTGACAGATTAACTGTTAAGAATGTAATCAACACAACCCTAGCCCTTTATTTTGATGAAATTTTATTTTTTATTAAATTTTTGAGAACTCTTCAATTGATTTTTTAATTCCATTTCGATATTATATTGGTTGAAAATTTACTAATAGTTTATTAGTTTTTAATAAAGGTTACCGACCCATAACGTGGTTAAGAACAAGTACATGGTCCAAATACTCAGTGCGAGGACTGAGTAGTATAGTATTTTTCAATGATGGATGTCTAGTGTGATATATTTATGTAGACTTATTAAGTCACTTCAACTTGTATATAGTTGTCAAGATGTTAGTGAGGACACACCTCGGGATCCGTGCTGATGTAGGACTGGGAGTAGAAAGTGATATAATAAGTTAGTTTAAAGTTAATGTAGCTTAATTAGTTGAATTAGATGCGGATATAGTTGATTTACATTAAATGTAGCATAAGTTAGCAAATTAAAGCAACAACCATTTGATGCTCCTCGAAATATGTGCTAACGCATTAAGAGATCAATTGAGTATGAAATTGGTGTTAGCAAAGTAGAGTTAGTGGTTTGCAAGTCATGTTATAAGCCATTAGATTGTATGAGAAAAGTGTGCGAATCATTCTCATTTCATAAATTTAGAACAGAAGGCTTAGGAGAGAAGAAAATCATAGGAGAATTTAGTTATTGTGAATGAAGGTTTGATTAATTTGAAGGAAATGGTCAAGCTAAGGGACTTACACCATTAGGTAAGTTAATTTACATAACTACTTGACAATGTTTTGGTCAAATTAGAGGTGTTAGTTTAGTTCTGGTTTTTATTTTATTTCAAGGGGTAAATGAAATGAATTTTGAAATTGGTATACATATTTGGATTCCTCGCGAAAAATCATTAAATTTTGCTATAAAGAAGTTTGGAATTCGAAATTAAATTGACAATGTTATGATCAATCAAAGTATTAGGTGTGTTCTTGAGTTTTATTAAAAATGCATACATATTTTGATGATTTAATGAATATATATGAAGTGTATACTGATGTTGTTGCTATAGAGGATGTGTAGGGTCCTTGGTGGAAGGTAATAGGGATCCAAGGCATTGGTGAAGGCTATTTAAAGGAGGAAACCGTGAAATTCAATGTGTAGAATTTCTGGGATTTCCCACATGTAGCGCACAAGGCATGCTAGTTAGCGCGCTACCTGTGAGTATAGCACTAATGATTATGAATAGAGCGTTAAGTGGGTCACTAGCGTGCTAGGCATATTACCCTGTGCGCTTGGTGCTCTAGACAACGCACTAACTACAATTTCTTAATTTAAACTCAAATACCTTAAACAAGCTTAACGCCTTAATTGATGATCTAAACACATTCAAAAATGTATCTAATGACATTAGGAGCCTAGGGAAATGTCTCGGAGGTTTGAGTATAAGTGTTATGGTGTTAAGAGGCCAGATTAGCATAGGAGTTTGGCGTAGTTTGTAAGTAAACTGAATAAGATATCTATTTACCTTTCTTTCCATTATGCTTCTTGTTTACAGTCATTTTGAGTGATGTGCTATTGTATTCCAGATGTCATGACTTTGTTGTCCTCTTTCATTTCGTGAGTTTGTTATCATGTCATTGGTTGGTGTGGTATTCATTGAATCTTAATCAGGTGCTACGTTATTCCTGGTTGTTTAGAGTGTTAATAAAAAAGCATGCTATTAGATAAATGATTTGTAGTGTTGCAAATCATATTCGTTTGTGTTCACTTAAGTTATTCCGTTAGGGGCTTTCTTATTATGTTATTTCTTGAGTTATGAAAGTAGTTATTATATCTAGGACCATTACAAAGATGGGCCACAATACACGAAGTCAATAGATTTTTGAGGATGTCAAGATTTCACCACCAACTTATACGTTACACAGGGTTGAGGACTTGGAGTTGTCAACAAGTATTTATATATATATATATATGAAATGGGCAATCGTGAGTATATCTATTCCCTAAATAAGGGAATAGAATTGATGTAATTTAATTTCATAGTCATTCGGCCCTAGATCATTACTGCTTAGTCGAGTGTCAGTTTTATGATGTTTAATTGAAGTATCTTATAGCATGATTCGGGGTTTAACTTTTTTACTGTTATTATTCTTTTAGATACTTTTATAGTTGGATATCTGGATAAATATCTCTTACTGTTACTTTCAACATTACTTTACTCTTCATCCTTTTTATGACGGTGGGTGCGGATACTTCGAGTGGCAGATTAGGGAGGGGGAAGATCGATGATTAGTTTTGAGTTGATAAAGGATAGTTTCTGCTAATTTTGTAGGTGAACAGTTTATGTATCTATTATTTATGTCTTTTTGTATAATTTTATGTTGTATATGGAGATGAGAGACTAGATTTCCCTACTCCTTCATGTATTATTTTGGTTAGTTTTATATGATTGTCTGTTTACCTAGTTTCCACAATAGGCTTTTTTATAAATGCTTCCGCTAATTTTATTAAGTCTTCTGCAAATGATTAAGATAATTTTAATAACTTGTTAATGAGCTCAGAAAATTATTTTAATAACTAATGGATAATGTATATGTTGATGGTGTGTATGAAATGAAAGGGCTGACTAATACGTTGTTTAGGTCCTACATGAAGTGGGTTAGGTCCAATATTTGTGAGATTTTTAGAGAAGTGTTTGCAACGAGTTTGAAGTTGAGTTTTTGACAAATCGGCTTGAAAAACTATTTTTATAAATTCGATCTCATATTCTTGACTCTTGTAACTTTTAAATAAGTTTTGTAAAATTCTACCCTTTTATGCATAATCCTTGCAAGTTTCTAGATAGCAACTTGATTTTCAATAAACTGGTCACCTTAAGACCATTTTTGTATGAAATATAAGATTTTTGGTTTACCAGTTCACAATAGTGATTTGGTCATTATGACACGACGAGGTAGAGGAAGAGGTCGGAGTAGTGCGCATGAAAATGGAAAAATGGTTTACGATAGAAAAAACTTAAAAAGAACCACTCGAGCAAACAACTGTCCAGTCACCCACTCGGATTGATATTAGGGAATCAAGAACTACTAAGACTGATTCGAGAAAACCTACCACACCTAGCTCTGACTAGAATTTTGACTACTCAAACCTGAACACACAAGTCCCCTATAATCCTATGAGATTTTTCAATCCCAAAACACAAAATATATACTTTCGATAGGCAAAAAAAGTTATCATACTCGAGAGAAAATTCTAAATGCAATGCATAAATATGAAGACAAAATAGCGAGCATTATACATGATAGGCAGTTGGAAACTCCTTCTTAAGGATTATGAAGGTAATTTAGAATGAGGATGCTTGAAATTAGTCCGCCAAATATATGCAAATAGATATTTGATTGCTAATCCGAACAAACTGATAGTTCAGGGGAAGAAGATCAATATTTCATCCAATGCCTCAAACAAACATTATAAACTTTTGGATGTAGGAGTTAGACGGTAATCTGACTACCTTAACATCATATACATCCATGAGGAAACTTACCCATCCACAAGAATTCAAGAAAACTTAGAGATAGTTCCCGGGTATGGATTTGCTCTCGATATATATGGTCATCTTAAGTTCATCGAAACAACTAATTTTAAGAAAATCACCAAATATTGGAGCGACATCATAAATTCCTGCCCATACCCCACCATGCAACATTTTAAGGTGAAAGACCATAAAGCCACTTTACTCTACTACATTGCTGCGAAGACTGGGTATATCAACATTGGATACGCAATTCACGATGTAATGAGACAGGCAATGATGACTATGAAGCATGACGGCCCACTATTCCTAATTTTGACTACCCAGTTTTGTATGAATGAAAAGGTTGGCATCCATGAGATCGAATTCGATGTGGTACCCTAGAGGACCATTACAAATGCTACTGTCAAAAGTATGAGAGCAATCAATGGGTATAACGACTCAGATGAAGAGAAGGAGCTCAATAAGATAAGAAGCTTCAGAATCAAAGACAAGGCTCTTAGTAAGAGAATTCACATAAGCATATAAGAAGAAGTCATGCTAGTAGCAAGTGTGATAGCTTCAGTACATGTTCCAAAGGTAAAAGGCAGTTCTGCATCACCAACAAAGGCTTAAAGGAAAGGATTTCTCAAATCCTTATTTTCAGCTTTTAGGCGTAATGAAAAGCAATTTTTTAGGAATCATGAAATGCTAGATAGGAATAAGAGAACTTTGGCATGATCCAACAAGGAGCATAGACATACCTTGGATGTAGTTAGGATTTCTATAGGGAGTTTATGACCCCGCTGATAGCTACACTTTACAAACTACCGCAACGAGGAATGACGATGGAGCTAAAAAGCCCGATGATGAGTTTTCTTCTACACAAAGTAGTTTGTAATTTCTTTTAATATTTTCTTGTATTTGTTGAATGCGAACTTTGCTTGAACCTTTAATGAGAAAAGATTTCTTTACTCCATTACACCTTTCCGTTACATGTTATTTATTTTTCTATTCTAAAAAATAGTGTATGTTTTCATATTTAATTCTTTTATGCTTCATAAGGTATATTTATTTTATTGAAACACAAAACTTAATTTTTAAACATTGAGGAGCATGATGAAGCGAAGTATGGAAGATTTGAAACGTAGAATTTATATATTCAATGTTTCCAGTTGACTGAAAATATATCAAAATTTTCTACAATTCGGGTAATATCCCTTCATTTTACTTTATTTAGTTAGGAATATGAATTGAATATAATTTGTCTTTAAATAAAAGTGATATTTTTAGTACCCATGAAAATAGAGAATTTATGATAGAATGGAATCGTTATACCCTATTTGACTTAACCTAGATTGTATATGCTCTAGAGGAGTTTAGAGGGGATTCATTGCTTTGTGTTAGACACTATAATGGGTAGAAATTGAAATAAAAGTGCAAGATAAACTAGATAGTTTTCCAATAATATTGTTATACATAGGTTATTGATTAGTTATTATATGTAAAATGAAAAGAATTTATGCCACAATTGAAGGGAAAAATAGGAAACTAGCTAATGAACTTTACTTTGTTGGAAAGAATGTTTCATTGACTATAATGAAAGCCAGAAGAGCTAACAAGAGTTTTTAATGAAAAATTGAGAGACCTAAAAGAAATGGAGTAAGGAACTTAGTGGTGGGAAAATGAGATAAAACTTCTATAAAAAGAATAATGAATTTCAAAGGAAATGAAGCAGGTAACCATAGGAATATAATATAAAGAAAATGAATATATATATGAAGAAAAAGAAAGAAAAAAAGCAATATAGAAAAATGGAAGGAAGTTTATGAAAAATCTCTAAATAAAAGATTTAACTCGAGTGCTTATAGCTAATGTTAGACCCTAGTTTACTGCGTTTGGGTTGGTCTATCAATGTTGAAGTAAATTACCAAAATAGGAGTTAAGTTAGTTAGGTAAATGCTGCAATGTAGATGAAAGCCTGGCTAAGAAAGATGTTCGAGTGTAGAAACAACTCGGAGATAGACTACAGTGCAGATTCCAATGAAGATTATAATATAAAAGTCAAAGTCGAAGATGAAGATATATGAAGTTAATGTAGGAATTGAATATGAGTTGGATACTAAAACAGAGCAATTGTCATTATTAGTCCATAATAGTGAAGATGTTTTATACTACAAGTAAAGAACTTCACGATGGATTACAACTACGTACACAAACTTGTGAAAAGGCGCATAAAGGAGTGAAGAACTTTATGGAAAAAATGAGTCAAGATTCTTGAAGGAATAAAAGACTTAGTTGTTGAACATTAGATTATTCCAATAAGAGTTACAATTGGGGACCGAGAAGGTTTTCTGAGTTGTATGTTATTTAGTACTAAATTCCTAGATAGAGTAGATAAATAGAGTTCAAAATACTCAAGATCCCCATTATATGGATCATCATTCATTAATTGAGTTTTATGATAACAAAGAACATTATAGTGATCTTACACATTATCAACTTGATTAATTTATTGTTTAGGTTGAGCTTACACAGAGGAAGACATTCAAGTCTTAATGCGATATTGTTTTTTGTTTAGTTTTGATGCGTGTTTATTAGTTCATCACTTATTAGTTAATCTCCTTTGTTCCCATGGTTTCGAAAACGTTAGCAGTGGTATCATAGCTTTGTAACTTTGTTATTTCTATAAGCGTAAGACAGTAAGACTTTTAAGAGTTTTATCAAACTAGGATCGATTAATGAGTTTTTATGACAACGAACTGGTAAAGGACGCAAAGGTGGATTGATAACTCGACTGCCATTGGTAGAAGGAATAATTTATGCCTAATGGAAGGTTCGGATGGTTCACTTTATCTTATCTATTGATGAAATTGCTGAAGAATTGCTCGAAAGAGAATAAATTGCTCTAACGCAACCATATACTGATGGGAAAGTTGTTCCAAAACCTACATCTCTATGGACAACCGACAAGAAGAAAGAGAATGTTGCCAATCATAAAGCAAACAATTCAATTTTCAGTCCTGTTGATGATGAACACTTCAAACTAATTACAAATTGTACTATTGCAGATGTTTTGAATTCAATCTTTGAATGTAAGAATTTTATCAAAATTTCCAAGTTTAAGTAACTAAGTTCTATTCTTGATCATCTTGAGATGAAAGAAGATGATAATATTACCAGTTTCAATGGTTGTCGACTAGGCATTGCTAATCTAGCTTTTCAATTTAGAGAAAAATATACTGACGAACGGTTATTATGACATATTTTTCGAGCTCTTTCTTCACGATTTGACTCAAAGGTTACTGTAATCGAAGAGTGTCGTGATATTACTAAGATGTCTCTTAATGAATTAATGTTTTCTTTGCAAACATATGAGATGAATATGTTTAAATTGTCTAGTTCTTCTAAGAATGTTTATCGTGCTCAGACTACTATTTCTGATGACTCTATGGGAGATGTATTTTCTATGATGGCAAAGAAGAGCTAAGAATTCCTCTAAAACTATAAGAGCAATCAAGCTGGAACTAATTAGAAGAAGGATAATGACAACAATAATCCTTTTTTTGATGATAAGAATGTTGATGCTAAGAATAACCTTAAGGGCATTAAGTGTCATGAGTGTGGAGGACTTGGACATATTCAGATTAAATGTCCTACTTATAAGAAGAATAATTCTTTGATTGCTTCTTGGAGTGATGATGACTCAGATGATAGTGATACAGGGTCGAATTATTCTACTACTACACTCACTGCTATATTGACATAGTCAAATATTACTGATGTTTTTCCTTCCGCTGTTGGTGTTTTTAAGCTTGATTCAGTAATATCTGACATGGAAAAGAGTAAGGAAAAGGATAAGGATATAAGTGGTGCTATCAATGATAAGGATTCTATAAAGGATTTTCAGGCTTTTTATGATCTATTGTTCACTAAGTGGACATCTTTTTATGATCAGAATTTTCACTTAAAGATGAAATTATTCTTTGTCGAATTGGACTATAAGTCTCTTGAAAAAGAACATAAAACTTTTCATGCACTATTATAAGAGTGTGTCATTGAAATCTCTATATTGAAGATAGCATTTTCTGATTCTTAGGCTGTTACTGCAAATTTCCATACTGGTTCTCAAAAGTTAAATAGAATGCTGCAAACTGGTTAATCTTCGCATGTTATGCATGGTTTCGGCTATCATGAGGGATCTGCTCCTACTCTCTTTATGAAAGGAACTATAATAAATGAGGGTCAATCAATTAAGACTAAAGTTGATATAATAAATGGAAAGAAGATTCTGACACAGAAGGTTGCAGCAAGCGCAAAGAGAAAGGCGACTACTGTTGCTTACAATAGACCTCCTCCTATATGTCGATATTATTAGATTATTGGTCATATTCAACCATGTTACTATTTGATGTTTAAATATCTAAGTACAACTCAGTAGAAGAAAACATCTAGGAAGGTTTGGAGAGGTCAATCTTATAAGGCTACGACAACGTATTTACAACTCTCAGCAACTACGATTGAGCTATGATATTTGGATAGTGGATGTTCTAGACTCATGATTGGTAAAAAAAGCTTTTTTACAATTATGAATTGTTTAAGGAAGGTGTTGTTAAATTTGGTCACGGAAAAAAATGAGGTTGTTCGCTAAGAAACTCCTAATGTAGTAGGACTCCCTAATCTCAAAGGAGTTATGCAAGTTGACGGGTTGAACTCCAATCTGATCAGTATTGGTCAGATGTGTGATCAAGAATTTTTTGTCAAATTCACTAACGATCATATGCTGCTTTAATATTTCATATCACCTCACAAGCTGCAAGTTATATGCAACTTTGTTTCTCTAACTAATAAAGTGCTTTGGCACAAAAGACTAGGTCATCCTAATTTCAATCATTTTCAAAAATCGCTCTCTCAAAATGTTGTAAGTGGTATTCCCTAACTTTCCTCTAAGCCTGAATCTATTTGTGAGCTATGTCTTAGGAGTAAACAACGTTTAGTTTCATATGGTGGCCTCAATGACATATTGACCTCATGGGTGGTAGAATTACTGCACGTGGATTGTTTGGTTTAATGCAAGTTGAAAGTCTTGGGAGAAAGAAGTATGTTTTTGTCATTGTTGATGACTACTCAAGGATTACTTGGATTTGTTGGCTGCATGATAAAACAAAAATGTTAGATGAGTTTAAGAACTTAATTATTTGACTTATGAATGGGAAAAGTGTTGAGGATGTATCCATTGATCGAATTCGTAGTGATCATGGAAGAGATTTTGAAAATTGGCAATTTGCTGATTATGATGTTGAATTTAGGATTATGCATGAATTTGCTGCCACTAAGTCACTACAACAGAATGGTGTTGTTGAAATGAAAAATCACACAATTCAGGAAAGGACAAGGGTTATGCTAGCTTAGAAAAACCTACCTTAAGAATCTTTGGGGAGAGTTAGTAAACACTTCTACCTTTATCAACATATTTTATTTCAGGCCACTAACTACGAAAACTCTGTCTGAAATCTTGAAAGGCAGAAAGCCATCTCTTAAACATCTTCATTTTTTTGCAGTACTTGCTTGTTATTGAATGATATAGATTATCTAGGAAAGTTTGATTCCTAAAATGATGTTGGAATGTTTCTTAGATATTCTTAAAATATTAAAGATTATAGATTTTATAATAAGGAACTATGACTATGGTAGAATCTTTGAAGGTTATGGTTAATGATTGTGCAAGAACAAAACAATTGTCCTTTCAAAATGATGATGATGACGAGCAGCCAACTCCATTTAATGATGAAGATGATAATAATGATGATGATTCAAAATCACCTATTACTACATAACTTGGTTCTTCTTCTACATCTGCTGCTCCATGATTAAGGATACTGAAAGATCATCCAACTAAGCAAATTATTGTCTTACTTAATGATCTAGTGCAAAATAGACATATTCCTCCTGTTGACTACATGAATATGGTTTGTTTTGCTTGTCTTACATCTCATATTCGGCCTAAGAATTTCAAGGAGGCTTTAATGGATGATTTTTTGGTGAATGCTATGCAAGAGGAATTCAATGAGTTTGTTAGACAGGATATATGGGATCTCATTCCATGACCTATTATTGTTAATAATTGTCATGGCCCAAATTTCTAATCTTTCTCCAAAGTTTTAATCAAGATTATTGACCCGTGAAGTGGGACCCGCATAGAGATACATGCAATCACCGAGGCATGTGGCCAAGGTATATGTTATATTTGTTGTGAAGTATGCCTAATGTATTGTATATGTGTAGAATATTATGTCATTTTTACTTGTATAAAAATGTTGAGAAGCGAGCATGGGCGTGCCTCGAGACGTGTACCGATGTTGGACCGAGGTAGAGAGTGATATGGTAATTTTAATTGAAGTTAATGTGGCTTAGATAGCTAATTTGATGTGACTATAGTTTTATTTACATTAATGAAACCTAAGTTAGAAAAATTAAACATTAGTCATTGATCTTCCTCGAGATACATGTGAACACATCAAAAAACTGACTTTTTTACATCATGTGTTATCATAGAATAGTTAGTGGAGAGTTAATGGATTTTGGGTAACAATTAAGGCCATTTGATTGATCTAGAGATAGGTTATATACAGAAGATCAAGGGCTAAAAATCTTATTTAACTTAATATATATAATATTGAATTAGATAAACATCCAAACATTTCATTTGATCTAAAGGGGAGAGAAGAAGATCTAGAGAAGGAAATAAAAGAATTGTAAGGAGATTTTGGTGAGTTTGAGAGGGATTGATCAAGTTGTTGATGTTCTACAACTAGCTAAGCAAGTGCACGGTCTCATGATTTCTCATTAAGCTTAAAAATTCACGAATAAGCGTAGATCATATTAGTTGGTAGATTTTAGCACTTATAAAGTCCATAGGACTTAATGTAGTTAGAAAGAAAACTTAACTCAACTAAGCTACTTGTACTCGAGCTAAATCTTTTATTTGAAGAGTTTTAATCTAACTTTCACCTTTCTTTTCATTGTTTTATCTCTTTTCTTTCTCCTCATATATAGAACTTGTGGAACTCTCTATCTGATCTTTTATATGTTTAAAACTCTTGTTAGAACTTCTCACTTTCACTCCATGAAGCTTGTTTTAACTCCAATTTTTCATTAAATGTCACGCCTATCTTTTCCCTTTTTAGCACTAATTCTTTAATTACTTTTTTATAGTCAAGTAAGATTCATATTTATTATAGAATTCCTTAGATATCTAACTTTTTTTGTAAGAAGTGCTCTAGTATTCTCATTGCTTTTGTTTCAAGTTCATGGTCTTCCCTAAATCTAGGTTTCTAATCATGAAATCATACCATTGTTTGCTATATTTCTTACTTTCTTCAAAAAATTGATAATACTCTCTTGAGTTTCATATCAACAAGACACTTGTATTCTTACTCATCCTCAATTAAAGGCATGAACTTTGCAAAAGAATTACTTATTCATTGCATATTATTATATTTAACCTAATTTATACTACTTAAAAACATTCAAATAATAAGTAAATGAAAAAAGAATACACTACTATGCTTTCCTCTTTTACTGCTTCAAAAAAATAATTTTACAATCATACCAGCTGCGTTTATCCTTATTTCATCATTTCTTACAACTTCCCATAGTGTAGTGTTGATGCCCCAAACATAAACCAAACCTTATCTTCGAGGTTTAAAAACAAGTTTGAAACATGAAAAACACTAAACACAAACATAGAATAATAACACAAGACATAATTATGCATAAACAATAAAACTTGAACAATGTTATAAAATATCCCAAGTGAAAAAATAATAAGTATAAATGTATGTATCATCTCCCTAAGGTCTAAAGAAATTTTAATACTCTGACTTTAGTATGGTGCATCATCATCATCATTCGCTTCAACAAAAGATGGTGTATAAGGACGCTCCACCCTTTTGCTCTGCACCATGTCTACGTATGTCCTTCTGATGATCCACAAATAACATGAAGTTTCGTTGCCCATTAAGTCAGTCTTACTCATATCTCACTAAGGCTTCACGATATTAAGCCATGTCCTCTATGTGCTACCTCCCCATATTAGAAATCTACAGCCTTTGCTACTGTGGAGTCAAGTCCCCTACTAGTGGTACTGGTGCCTATTGTGGAGGAGGTGGTGGAAAAACCTCGGGACCATCTAAGTCCTGCTCTTCTATAAGTGGGTATAAAAACTCATACCCTTTAACGGATCCCTGCTGGTGATCCTCCTCCTCTCCATATCATTCGTTTTCTAATTTTTGGGTTAACTCCGTTGTTGTTGCTATTTTATGACCCTCTTGCTCCTTGGCCAATAACTCGACCTCAAGTCTATTCCCCTCGGCTTTCTCTCGCTCATCCTTGAAGTCTTAGTAACCAATCGGTGATTTCAATGCAAGCATAACACCTCATCTATAGTTGTTTGGGCCTAAATATCAAACTCTTCTTCTCGGATCAATTAAACTCTGCCCGCCCAGCAGATATTGGTAATCAAGACTGGAAGTAAGAATTTGTTGTCTCTTTGACATGATGGAATCCTTTAAGTTTTTGTAGATGACCTCACCCACATTGATATCCTCGTACTTTGTAATCTCATACAAATAAGCCGCCTTTAGCTTGTCGATTTCACCCTATTGAGTGGTCGGGTACAATGAAGCAACTAAAAAGTATTGCGACGTTCTATAAAATCTCTTCATGCTCCCCTTCTTAATGTGCTTTGGCACATTCTAAACTCCCATTACCCATCCTTATTGTCCTCATACAACTAATGCTCTCTCTCTATGGCTTTAAAAGTGTATAGGTTATAGGGTATTTCATATAAATCATCTGAAAAGCTCTATGAGGCTGCCTCCATACTCATATGCTCTAACCCATAGATGTTATTAATAGAACACTCATTAAAGGGGACAAATACCCCTTTCACCTTCTTTGGGTCACCAATGTTGGCAAACTTTACATTGGCGCAAAATTCATAAACAATTCCCCTCACTCCTTCAACCTTGTTCTCTCTATAGTCTTGAAGGAATTGCTCCTAACCTTGTTGCCTAATGAAATTGTTTACTGTCTTGTCACACTTAGAGGGTAAATTAAGTCCTCTCTCACAAATAAATTCTCGATGCTCAATGACCTTATATATTTTTTTAGCCTAATTGCTAATGTAATACTCAGACTTGAAAGGCCTAGGCTCCTCTTCATTAGGATCTCTCAAAGGTGATACCTCATAATTATTTACTTTTACTTCACTAACGTAACTCACTTGCCTTCTTGTTCTTAGCATTTTCAAAAATTCACACAATACCACAACTAACAACACGAGTCTTCAAATAATCTAAAATCAAAATTTTCACTCAAAACGATCATTCACATGCCAAATAATGCTAAATACATACACCTGATCTCCATAAGCCGCATTGATGCTCAATATTAACACAACTTAAAATTCCTATCCAATAACATCATACCCATAATTCATGCAAATTGCTTTTGGAGAAGATTTGAAGATTTAAAGTGTTTATTCAAGAGGTACTTACCTATTTCTTTTATTTACATTATTAGGATGTTATTCATGAATATGAGCGAGTAGTTTATCAATTTAAACAAAGTGCAAATATGAACTAGATCCATTTTGCTATGTAGTTAGGATGAGATAATTAAGTGTTTAATGCTTTAGACCAATCGTGTTTTACGATTCATTAATTTAATAGATTTTCATATACTGATTTTAATCATGAACTTTATATTGCATGTATAGTTTAGAATGTGTGTTGTGATATTTAGATTTATTAACTAATTAAAGTAGTAACTAGGATTATTTGGAAGGTGTTACCGTTTCCTATGTGAATTCGAGATCTAAATCTAATATTGAACTAGCTTTCTGAATGTGTTAGATTTAGTAGTCCAAAGTTCTCATAAAAGGTATTATAGTTTTATTACGCGAAGTTAATGATTTTTTGTATTGAAAAGAGTTCATTCAATAAGATCAGAACATTTCTTTTCCACTTGTATAAGGCAGACTAATGGCTGGCTAAAGTTTGTTTACTTACTTACGATAAAGTTTGATGCTCTATAATACTTTATAGAGCATGCTCATGACTATATGATTGAAGTTACATCTTTGGATACAAAAGGATTAATATTACATTGTTTTAGATGTTTATTTAGATATTTATTTATTATTAAATTGATTTGATTTAGTGAATTTGAATTGTGATAGTAAGTTAGTTCACTTAGCTTACTTAATTATTAAAATATATTATAGATTGGATTAGTGATTTTTAATATTCATTTTAATTAAATTAAAGTAAAAATAATAAAAATCATTAAAAGACCTTTTTCCTAGATAAGTTTTACAAATCTTTGTGGAGACAATCCTACTTATCCCTACTATAAATAATAAGGATACAAGGAAAAATGATTGTACACGCTCGACATGTGTAACTTTTAGGTGTTCGTATTTACTTATTTCTTGCCTTTTTAGGTTATTTTGATAGACTGTTTGTACCCGATACCTATATGATACACTTTTGTGCTTTTGTTGCCTTTATGATCACATATATAGTATCGTTTTGTAAGGTTTCCGCTCCGTAGGTTTGTTATATATGCAAACCTCATAATTTAATAATTTGCATGGCATTCTAAGACTTTTGCACTTAAAACAACCAATTCGAAATTCTTAAATAACTATGTTTTAAAAAAGTTATTAAATTAAGTTAATTTCATACAACTTCTCATTAAGACTTGAAATTGGTTAAGTTTTTGTAAAAGATAAAGGAAATGGTAGTACATCGCGGTCCATTAAGGATAAGTGTGTGATGACGTGGCATGACTTGGTGATGTGTCCATCGACATGGCGGTGCCCAGTTTATCTCGAGGCTTGGGGTTGTCACAATTGTTATCAGAGGTTAGGTTCAAAGAAACCAAGGGAAAAGCTTAAGGAACTCGAATAACACTCACTACAACAAAGTGGGTCTATAGCAACACTTTTTTGCCAACACTAATAAAAAATGTCTTCAAATTTTAATTTTAGAGACACATGATATATAAACGTTGTCAAGTTTAAAATTTTGAGACGCTTAACATACAAGTGTCTCCAAATTAAAGACACTTGATATTAAAACGTCGTCAAATTCAAAATCTCGAGACGTATAATGTACAAGTGTCTCAAAATTAAGGACACTTGTTAAAAAAGTGTTGCCAAATTTAAAATTTGGAGACACTAATTTAAAAGTGTTGTCAAGTTTTAATTTTAAAGACACATAGTTTATAAGTGTTGCTAAAATTAAAAATGAGGACACAAATAATAAGTGTTGTCAATTTCAATATTTAAAGACACATAATTTATAAGTGTCTCCTCTATTAGAGACACTTGGTAAATTAGTGACACCAAATTTAAAATTTGGGGACCCTAATTTACATGTGTTGTTAAGTTTTAAATTTAAAGACACAGAATTTACAAGTGTTGTTAAATTTCAAATCTAAGGACACATAATTTACAGGTGTTGTTAGACTTTAAATATAAAGACACATAATTTAGAAGTGTTGTTAGACTTTAAATTTAAGGACATATAATTTACTAGTGTTGTTAAGTTTTAAATTTAAAGACACATAATTTACAAGTATTGTTAAATTTCAAATTTAAGGACACATAATTTACATGTGTTGTTAAGTTTTAAATTTAAAGACACATAATTTACAAGTGTTGTTAGACTTTAAATATAAAGACACATAATTTAGAAGTGTTGTTAGACTTTAAATTTAAGGACATATAATTTACTAGCGTTGTTAAGTTTTAAATTTAAAGACACATAATTTACAAGTGTTGTTAAATTTCAAATTTAAGGACACATAATTTACATGTGTTGTTAAGTTTTAAATTTAAAGACACATAATTTACAAGTGTTGTTAAATTTCAAATCTAAGGACACATAATTTACAAGTGTTGTTAGACTTTAAATATAAAGACACATAATTTAGAAGTGTTGTTAGACTTTAAATTTAAGAACATATAATTTACTAGTGTTGTTAAGTTTTCAAATTAAAGACACATAATTTACAAGCGTTGTTAGACTTTAAATTTAAAGACACATAACTTACAAGTGTTGTTAAATTTTCAAATATAAAGACATATAACTTACAAGTGTTGTTAGATTTTAAATCTAAAGACGCATAATTTACAAAGTGTTGTTAAATCTAAAAACTCAAATTCACTTATCTAATCGAAATCGAGTCTATAAACTCAAATTTCTTTATCTAATTTGAGTCGATAAAAGGGTCTTACTTAAAAACATGCTTGTCGAATGATCTACACTACATACATAACTTCAATACTTAAAATAAATATTTGTTTTTATTAAAATAAATATTTATTTTTATAAGTGTGGTTAGATTTTTTACTTTTTTGTCTAATATAAATATTTGGTTTTTTAAAATAAATATTTATTTTAATTAAAATTCAGGACGCTTTTGCTGTAAAAGCGTCCTAAATTAAGGACGTTTTACTTGTAAAGCGTCCTGATCGGGGACGCTTACAATATACAAACGTCCCCAATGCCATATCTATTTCTATTTGTATTGAAATAATCTCAATATTTCTCTTTAAAAAAGTTTGTATACCATTCAAGATACTTCACTCAGGTTCTCTTCCCAAACCATATCCGAGCTTTAGGTTTTTCTACATATTCAGTGTGTGCGAGGTTGATTTGATGCTTTTCTTGTTGATTTTCATCAGTTGTTCTTTGGCGAGGAAGGATTCACTCTCTGTTCAAGCTTCTACAATGGCGAAGATTTGAAGCTAGCCGTCGATCTGGACTCGAGCAAGGCAGATCTCTTCGCGGACAGTGCTCGAGCAAACGTCAAGCTGAACAATCTCTTACTCTCTATCCATGGAAGGTTGTAGATGCGTAGAATTGTTGAAGGAGATCCAGAGAGCGATAGAGATGATATGGACTATGCAGAATTTGGCATGTTTGTCCCCAAACTCACTATAATCTCTTCTCTCTGTTTCGATCAATTGTCGTTTTGCTTGATTTGATGCGTGTTTTGGTTTTCGATCTTCTCTTTTATGAGTTTGATATGAAGTTGCGTTGTTGTAATTGTTGAATTTGACGAGTCTTGTTGTACGTAGAGGAATTTAGGGTTTTATATGGTGTACATTTGTAAGTTGTTATTAGGATTTAGCCATTATTGTTGATAAATTAGGTTTTACTGGTTAAAGTAGTATTTCTTTAGGTTCAACATTGGTATAATCATGATTAGTGGACATTGATGTAATGGAACCGAACGTCTCTACAGAGATCTTGCCTTTACTCATTTTCACTCCATCGTCGAGTTGGACATCGAAAGGCTGCTATGCGGCTTTGATTTGATTTGATTTGAAACAAGCGGGTCCATCGTGGAGTCGGTTGCTCGAAGTTGATTTTTGTATGTTCTGTTTATCTCGCTTGTTGTCGTCTCTGCGGAGAAATTGATGTAGTTAAGCGTGTATAGAGATAACTAGTGAAATGCGGGAATATCTTGTGTGTTAGATATGGGCTAATCGACCCATTTCGCGGTGTTCTTTGATGCCTTCTTTTAGAGAAAGAGATTGATTAGAAGAAATGTAGCACAAAATGACCTAGGGGATAGGCAGTCCACCTACTTATCTAATTGAGTTGGTAATCCTCCAATGCATGATTCACTCTCTAATTCTGATTGCTAAGTATGACATTATGGAGGAATTAGTGGTCTATTAACCTAGAAATGCTTGACATTTGCATCTCATTTCATTTGCTTTGGCTAATCTTTTTGATGGTTAATAATTGAAGCAAGAACCAGAAAATAATGGAAGGTGACGCTCAAGTAAAAGAAGTTGCTGCTTTGCACCAAAAATTAAGGCTTGACTGATTTTGAAGTCCTAGTTTTGCCCAAGTGATTTTTTTCTTCTTTTTTAGCACTTGAATGTTTAAGTTAGATTGCAAAAGAAAATGGACTAATCTGATTTGGTTGTTATGGATGGAGTGGTTTAATTGTTTACAAGCTTTTTAGGTTCAACTATTGCTCATATTTCATAACTTTTTTTTATTAGTTTTAATTGAGTATTACTTGCAAATTGATTGTTATGAATTTCACCACCAAACCACGGTTTGCCCACCCCTGGTATTAATTGCTTCAAGATCAATACTTGTTTTGCTAAAATGTAATAATTGATGAAGGGGAATGTCTTACTTCAGAACCACAGTACGCAATACTTGTTGTGATAATTTCTGTTTGTCTTATCATTTTTTTAGTTATTGAGAAAGTATTTTTATTATGTCATGGATATATGCTTTATTTTTTTAGGTTAAAGGGAGATGAAACTTGAACTGAATATCAAATATTTGGACATCAAATGTTTAGAGAAAATATTAGATACGTTGGACAGGTATAGAGGGTGTACAATGTTGTTTTCTCTCATTTTGAGCAGGAGCCCCATCTTTTTCGGATGGATGTCGGTTCAAACATAAGATATGGATGCCCCAGAGACGTCAATCAAAAGGATAATGAATTGGCCGCCAAACAGGCTTATGCACAGGACTTTATAATGTCGCTGCCAAATGGTTGTCAAACCGCTGTTGATGATGATCTACTCATTTTTCTACAACTATAGCTTTTGGTTTCATGCTAAAATTAATTCATTCCTTCTGCAGGACTCATAGGACTCAAGGTGGAGAAAGTGAAACGCCAAGGATCATGCGCCACTACTTGGTAAGTGATTATATGCATCTACTACAGAACTTGCTGTTTGTAGCTTTTAGTTCTTTTTGTTGAAGCTCATTGTATTGTAGTCATGTTTCTTGAATTTGCTGTTTGTAGGAGGATAAAGCAAAGGTGTTGTAGACATTGTTGTTTGTTGCTGGGTTGACTTAGAAACATTAACTTGTGTTAAGCACATGATTAGTTGTCTTATTTATGTTTATGTTTCCTAAAAGTATAGTTAACCATGTTTCCGCTTAAAACAGTTGGGCAACTGGGTTTAACCTTTATTAGTACAAATTTATACCAACTGGGTTTAACCTTTATTAGTACTAATTTATACCATTTCACTTTCAATACAATATTATTAATGCGTTCATAATGTATCTCTATATATTTCTAGGTTCTTAAATCCACTTTTAGCGATTCCTTTAGTTGCTTTAGCATGTTTTGGTCTCTATGAGCTTGGTTCCCCATAGGTAATCACTTGCAACCATCGGTAAGCACTTACAAATTGCTTGTTATCGATGAAAGCATAATGAAGAATAGAAATTTGAATAAGGCTACTTCTTTGGTAAATTTTCGATTATCATTCCACCATGTAATGTAGCTAAGGGAAATGTTTTCTATGTGTGGGTAGCTAAATGCGTGAAAGTTGGGCTTCCATAACTCATTATCTTGTTGATATTTGCACAAGTAATACTTTTGTTTCTCTGACAATGCATTGCCTAAAATGATTCTGAAGCTTTCAATTTCAAAAGTTGGTGTCTTTGCAATGGAAAATGCCAAATGAATTCCTGCTAAACAAGGCAGTTCGAACAATATCAATAAAAAACAAAGCCTCTGTTGATACAAGTAGGGTTTTTATTTTTCTTTTCATTGCTCTTGATTTAATTTACTTAATGTTGTGCTTTTTGGACCTTTTAAATCATTTCTAATTAGTGCATCTTAAGTTATCTCACCAGGGCTTGTACCTACGGAGTGCTTGGGCTGCCACTATATCACATTCTCAGTTTCGAAGATATCGAAGAAACGTCTTTTCACATATTTGTTGGTTTCTTAAGGAATTGTTGGGAGACCTTGTGTAATCGTTGTGTAATCGTTATAGTTTAAAGATTTCATTTAACAAGGAAATTCAACTGTATATTATTTAAGAAGGAAATTTTACTGTATATTGTTTATTTTTTCACCTTAAATTTGTACATTTGTTAATTTGATTTTTGTTCAAATAAAATAAATAAAAATTTCATTTTTATTGATAAATAATATTCTTGTAAATAGAACTAGAAACATCTTTAATTTATCTATAAAATCTTCTTTCCAATTATATTAATATTAATTATTTTTTTGATATATATATACATACATGACGACACTAAATATGAATGCGTTGTCAACTTAGAGACACTAGTGTATATGTGTTGTCAACTTAGAGACACAAAGCGCACATGCGTTGTTAATTTAAAGACATTAAGTGCACATGCGTTGTTAATTTAGAGACACTATGTGCACATGCGTTGTTAATTTGGAGACACTAAGTGTACATGCGTTGTCAATTTAGAGACACTAAGTGTACATGAGTTGTCAACTTAGAGACATTAAGTGCACAAGTGTTGTCAATTTAAGGACGCTAAATTTACAAGTGTCCTTAATTTAGGGATGCATATATAAATAGTTTCTCTAAATTGGAGACACATAAAAAATAAATGTCCTAAAATTAAAGACACATAAACAACAAGCGTCTCTAGTTTAACGACGCTTATAGCAAAAGTGTCTTAAATAAATGTTACCAACGCATACATTTTGTGTCGTAAAAAAATGGGGCGACATCACTTTTACCAACACAAGTGGCAACACTTTATGATGCGTCGGTAAAATTTTTAGAGACACTAATTAATGTCGTTAAATGAGTAAATTAATGTCGCTAAACACACAATGTTTTGTAGTGACTTAACAAACAAACTTAGAAGTGGAAACTCAAAGATCTTGACTTATAACTTTAATTAGGGAATGTGAGTTAGGAGGGTAGTATTAGGGTCTGTACGTTATATATTTTGATTGTGATAGTATATATGCGTATATGAGGTTGATCCGTATACACCTTCACTATTACAGATACATTGTGGATAGACACTAGACTCCGCCTACTACTGATAGGGCTTAAACGAGCAACTCGACTCATGCTATGGCAGCAGATCTTAGTATATTAGATAGACTCACGGCTTACAACCTACAGCTTGCGTAGTTGGTAGGTTGATCTTCATGCAGTTAACAATGAACGCAACCTTTATTGCTACACTTACATTGATTACTCCAAAGAGGACCATCACCCCGGTCGTTTGGGACACCATAGTTATGATAGTAAGGGCTAATATACTGATTACTTATGCAATGGCTGCGACAATTACAAATATTATTACTAGGATTACAATACTGACTGAGTCAACCGTACCGGTACTGACATCGATAGTGGCATCGGCTCAGATATCACCTTCCAAACTTCCTTATCAACTGAGGCTAAGTTGATTAAGGTATTTTTTAGGTTCCAGCCAGGTTACCGCTATAGAGACCGAGACCCAAAGGCACCGAGGAAGTAGGTTCTCGCAAGTAAGAAACTCCATGGACTATTGACGATCTATGACAATATTAGGGCCTGGATCTTAGGTTACACGTTACACGAAGAGGTCACGGTATGGTGGACCACACACATAGCTACCTACGATGAGCCGACCGGCTGGGTGGAACTCCGTAAAGTCTTTTATGATGAATACATCCCTTTAAAGATAAGTAGGGCAGCCGAACTATCATACAATATACGGAGAGGTTCTGATACCTATTATAGTTTGTATTAAAATTTATCGGGACTAAGAGACTAAATGTCTATTAGTTCACCAAAGGACTCAAGCCAGAGATAGCCATTGTCGTGGTGTCTACGGGACCTCGTGGTTTACATGAGATATATGAGAGAGTGTTTGCGCACAAGACATATTTGATGACATGTGACGTTGATCACATTTTCGCATCTTAAGGATAGTCTTAACAGGATAGGTCTGAGAGGAAAGGTAATAGGAGTCCACACAAGAGGGATCCAAATAGTTAGAGATGTACACATGGTGATGGCCAGGCAGTCGTCGCCCATGTAGTTGTACCCACAACCACTCAGCAACCTATGGCAGTTCTACAGGCGTAGCCGCAAAGTTAGTCCCATGGTTAAGACTAGAATGGCAGAGAGAGTGGTTAGCTGGGTAAAGGCCAATGAGCCACTAGATAAGGTCAAAGCTTTGACTAGAGCAAGAACAACACATTATCGTTTTTAATGCAGCCAACACGGACACTACAGGAGTTAGTGTACCAGCGATTCAGTTGTGCCAGTTGCAGCTTTGCCGATACGAATTTGAGAGAAACTGCAATGGTTGTTGAAATGAACCACTACGCATTACGATAGCATGCCGATGGTATGTTATCTATTTGCGAATGTCTTATGGTTGATTCTGATTCTACCATGTCGATTATATCAAAATAGATTATCAGCGAGTTGGGTTTGATAATAGAGAGCATTTACATACACCTTATTCTCAGCACGCCCGCTGCGGATAAGATATACCCTAACAAGATGTTTCGGGATTAGATAGTCAAATTAGGTGGTCACTAGTTATCCATCGATCACCAAGTTTTAGATTATGTAGAGTTTGATTGTACGACAATTAAATATGTCACCGAGATTTCCTATATCATGATGCATTGCAGGAGTACCATGGTCATATTATGGTACAAATTTTATGCAAAGTGTTCGGAAACATACCTTGGGAAGTTGGTGCTAGAGGCATGGGATGAGGCCGAACGTTATCGAGTAGGTTCGAGTGATAGGAAACAAAAGTGGGGAAGGAGGGTCTAAGAATATTTTCCCTATGATCCGGTACTGGATAGATGATTAGATAGGGATATAAGCATAAGATTATAGGTCGTAGACTTGCTAATGGGTATGAAGAAAGAGTAAAGGTATCGCTACGGAAGATCTACACCTATTTCTATTTTGGTAGGACCTATACATATCGATATGACAGTACACCCTCAGATTTAGGTGCAAAGGCTAAAGAGAATGTCCGTGACACCTAATAGTATCTAGTGGTATATGAAAGAATTTTTTTGAGTGAAGCCCTTGAAACAAGAATTGAAGTCTCGTATAATTAGATTGTTTTATAGGCTTTCTAGTATAGACTAGACTAGGTCTTCAACAATACAAACGATACAAAAAGTTACAGTCAAAGTAGAGCCCCAAGATAAACATGATCACATAATAAAGGGATTATACATATATGCCAGCATTCTATAATATAACGTAAACAAGTGAGAAAAACTCAAATTAGTACCGAAAGACTATGAAGGACTTTGTGTACAAGTGAGTATGATGAGTCTTAATTCGATTGGACAAATCTTCTTAAATTTAAGTTTTTAGAAAAAACTTCTTTTGGACAGGAAGATTGTGTCGGCCCGAATTTAATTAAACTATATTTATGCTCTAATCACCAGGATTGGCAAACCATAAATAAATTCAGTGTGTAAATCTAGGGTAAAAACTTGAGCATAGGAATTGAGGGTTTAAAATCTATTTTTGTGTTATGCAATTAATAATTGTTGTAATATAATCTAAATCGCTTTGCATTAATTTAGTGTCCATTATTGCATTGTGCGTGTGTCACAGCCCAAATCTTTAACCCCTGTTTTAATTCCTTAATCAGGATCACTGACCCTTGATGTGTTCATCGACCGAGGCACGTGGTCGAGGTATATTGTATTTTTGTATTGATGTATGCCTAGTGTTATGTATTTTGTAGACTTACAAAGTCGGTTTGTATAGTTGTAGGTGTCGAGATGAGACCGGGGACGCACCTCGAGTAGCATGCAAGCCGGGGAACCGGGTAGTTAGCATTTTGGTAAGTCTTATTTAATACTAATATGAAATAAGGAATTACTTGTAAGGTTATGGTTGTGTTGGTTAACGTAAATAAAAGTAAAGGCCTATAGTTGAGTAAATTAAATGGAAAGCATAAGATGCGTCTAGATATACACATTGGCACATCTATGAACTAGGTGAGTAATGAAATGGTGTCACTTGAGGTTGAGTTAGTGGAAGTTAGCGGGATATATGATAAAGGTAGACCATTAGATATTCCTAGGGATACATAAATCCATGAAGATTATGGGCTATGAAGGAACATCACCTTAATATATAATATTAGTGATCAAACAACATGCAAACCAAATTACTCATTTATTTTTGTTGGAGAAGAATAATGAATTGCTGGAGAGGAGTGAATCATCAAGGCGTTGAAGGAATCCATGAGAGTAGGTGAGAAATTCTCAAGCTAGGGTGCTATATCAACTAGGTAAACATCTTTTTAGTTTAAATTAGAACAAGTTCTGGTTTGAGGCTAATTTCAGATAGTAGATGATTGAGTATTTGCAATTAATTTATATATTTGGATTCCACATTTCAAGATGATAATCCAGTTATATTGAAGTTCTTAATTTGGTTTTGAAATCATAAAGATATGTGTTTTTTAAATTTTAACACCAAAACTAGAATTCCGCATGTTGTATTGGGAATCAACTTGTCATAATCTACCCATTTTAAATCCAAATTAATCGAAACCAACGAAATTTGAAAGCTTATTTAAAGGGGAATAATTTTGCTTAAATGAAGGTATTTTGATTCAAAAGTTTTTATGTCCGAACATGCTCTACAAATAGGTGATGGAATTAAAAAGGAAAGTTTTGAAACTAAACTTGTTAAGGGCATAACTCCCTAAGCACTTGTTCAAATGAGCTGATATCTTAGTATGTTGTATTTGGATATATTTTCTGCCTTTTAACAAGAAATCAAGTTTTTAGGAACTATATATTGGGAGAAATAGATTTTGTAAATCCGCCGGTCTGATTAAATTCCAATTAGACCTATGTTTAGTAAAATCATGATATCTCTTTCATTTATAATAGAATTTTGCAAACTAAACCTTTCTGGAAAGCTAAGAAAAAGAGCAGCAATAACTGTAGTGATGGATGATTTTGATATTTTGACATTTTCATGCCCAAAACCTGCATTAAAGTATATGACTGAAATTGAAACTTAATTTAGTCTTTAGGGGCTGATTTAGGAAGATTGATTTAAAGTCTATTGAACCAATTTGAATACACAATAAACACCACTAAATTGAGCTTAAACCCACTATATTTGAACTAATGAGATATCAAACTCAGGAACCTAGGAAAAAGGCGCGGGAGAGAGAATACAAGATTTGGAGTATCGAGAGGTCAGTAAAGCTAGGACTTTACTTTGTTGTTGTGAGTATACCCAATAGCAACTTTACTTGGCATTTCATTTCTATTAATTGTTGTGCTTGCATAGTCCTTTTGACTATTTTTCCTTTGTATTCTTATATCATGTGTTCTTTGTGTTTATGCTCACTTGATGAGTCTAGTTTGCATGATATCCATTCATTTCATTTGTTTCATTGATTCTATCCCATGCTATGACTATTATTGTTGTTTTAAATGTGGATTGAACGATAAATAGCACGCTATTTGGTTAGTGAATATCTTATAAATGTTTAAGAGGACTTGTATTCCTCATTCGTTTAGGTCTGTAGATGTGCCTATGCCTTGACAATCCATAATTGGTATTTCGTGAAATTTAAAAAGTAGTTTTTGCATTTAGATCTCGTACTCGATTGAAGTGTGCGCGACTCACGTGGTTAGAGTCCCTTGGGATGTCGGCACATACCTGACACTGTATGACACTCGGGGTTTGAGTTACTTAGGTGGTCTACACACCGGGGTTAAAATCCCTGGTAACATTTGGGTTAAAGTCCCTTGTGCTATATGATTATTGAGTCGGAGTGACACGTTTCACTGTCGATACTACTTAGCCTAGCGTTAGTATTACTTGTTTAACTCTGGTGTTTACTTGCATACGGTTTATTTTCTAGTTTTCCCATTTATATGCTTTTAAATACCATTGAATATTTGATAATGCAAATTAAACTTATCATCGGGGATTACTGTTTTATTCTTGTACTCACCGTCCTTTTTATGACAGTGGGTGCAGAGCCGTCTACCAGCAGCCCTGGCAAGGAGAAGATCGGCGACTATCCCTGAGCCTACGACCCGTCATTGCATCGATTGTAGGTTTTCTTTTGGTATTTTGATTGTATGTATTACATGTCTTTCAAATACTATTTCTATTGTATATTTGGTTGAGCGTTAGTTTCCCGATCTAACTTAGACTATTTTACTATTTCACTGCAATTTGAGGACTTTATATGTATACATATATGATGTCATTTCCTGGTTTTCGTAACTTATGATTTTATAAATGGCTTCCGCATAATCTACTAATTGCTTCCGCATAACCAATAAGACTTCTGCTATATAATTAATTTAATAAAAAGTTTTAATCAAGTATAGATTTTATAAACTAGTAGGACTAGTGTATTACTTATCCTGAACACGAGAAAAGATGCGTTTAGGTTGTAAAGGCTAACAAATACGTACTTGAGTCCTATGTGGACATGATTAGGGCTTAATTATGAGATTAAGTCGGGCGGTGCCCTAGATTAGGAGAGGGGCCGTTACAATTGGTATCAAAGCATAGGTATTAGAACCTTAGGGATAAATAAGAAAAATATGAACTCGTATTAAACAAAAACCTTAGAAGTGGAAACCTGATGTTCCTTTCCTATGAACTATTTTGCAGAGAGTTAAGTGAAAGTGAGATGGGGATTTCTTACATGTACGTATTAGTTTCTATATGTATATATATGCATTATGCTACGTAGTAGCTGATTCACGTTCGCTATGCGCTTGAAGACACCTATGGCGGATTCGCGCGAGGCCGAAGATACCAAACCTAGCGGCAGTCAGCCTCCCACCATATCAGTTGATAGTTTTTAAAGGATGTTTGACTGGATGATCGCTTAGGAGCGACATATTGCCCATTTTTTTTAAACCCTTACATGTCGGCGCAGATGACTGGACTGGTTTCGACCGCCCCCATCACCACAGCTACTACTACAGCACCCCCAACCAAGAGACTCAGCATTACGAGAGTTCAGCTTGCATCTAGTGGAGAGATGGAGACTCTACGTAGCGTTGTACACAGTAGCAAAGAGTCAGGGACCCAGACTAGAGGAGATACCAGTTGTTCAAGACTTCCTAGATGTTTTCCTAGAGGATTTACCTGGATTATCGCTACCGCGAGAGCTAGACTTCATCATCAACCTAGTATCGGGTACCAAGCTGACCGCGATACAGCTATACTACATGGCTCCGAGAGAGTTAGAGGAGTTGAGGACTCAGCTTAAGGATTTGGGGGAGAAATGATTCATCACACCTTTGATGTCACCGTGGGGAATGCCAGTTCTGTTTGTGAAGAAGAAGGATGATAGTCTAAGACCGTGCATCAACCATAGGCAGTTGAACAGAGTGATAGTCAGAAACAAGTACCTATTTCCGCAAATAGACAATTTATTTCATCAGTTGAGAGGAGCACAATTTTTCTCCAAGATAGACCTGAGATCGAGGTATCATCAGCTTAGGATCAGGGATGAGGATAGGTCTAAGATAGCATTCAGCACCAGTTACGAACACTACCAGTTCACGATCATGCCATTCAGGCTTACCAATGCCCCCTCCGTATTCATGGATTTGATGTACTGGGTACTTAGACCATTCTCAACCGCTTCGTGATAGTCTTCATCGACGACATCTTAATATAATCGAGAACACGTGAGGATCACGAGCAACACCTCATAGAGACGTTACAGACATTAAGGGGAACACCGACTTTTCGCAAAGTTCAGCAAATGTGAATTCTGGCTTGCAAAGGTCAAGTTTTTGGGGCACATTATTGGAGCAGCAGGGATTGCACTAGATCCGGCCAACATTCAAGCCGATCATGGACTGGCCAGCACAGACATCGTACCAAAGATCATGAACTTTCTGGGGGTTAATAGGATACTACAGTAGATTTGTGAAAGATTTCTCAAAAATCGCTTCACCAATGACGTGGTTGACACAGAAGGATGTTGCTTATGAGTGGAGTGAGAAGTGTGAGGCTGCATTTACTCAGTTAAAGAGGTCATTAACTACCGCACCAGTGTTAGTACTGCCAGAGGCTAGACAGGGATTTCTATTGTACACAGATGTTTCTCATACGGGTCTAGGTTGTGTGTCGATACAGGGCAGCAGTGTCGTGGCATACGCATCGAGAAAGTTAAAGATACATAAGAAGAACTACCCCACACGCAATCTAGAGTTGGCAGCGGTTGTATTTGCAGTGAAGACATGGAGACACCTTCTGTATGGAGAGAGATTCACACTCTTCATTGATCACATGAGTTTGAAATATCTTTTCACACAGAAAGAACAAAATATGAGACAACGTAAATGGTTGGAGTTCTTGAAGGACTACGACTTTTCCTTGGAGTATCACCCCGGTAAAGCGAACATAATCGCGGATGCGCTGAGTAGGAGACTGACTAGAGATGCCGAGGTGGTCTGATGTCACATGATGCATGAGTATGGATTACTCGAGGCAATGGCGATAACATGTCAGACAAAGGTTCCTACTGATACTCAGGTGTTGATTTGCATACAGATGAGACTACAGACCGTGTCTACACAGCTAGTGTTAGAGGGTCAGAGGACCGACCGGTTGTACTTGAGATTTAGCGAGTTAACGCAGAGTGCAGAGTGTACAGATTGGGCAGAGAAGGCAGATCAGTGTTTGAGATACTGGGGCAAGTTGTGGATACTATAGGTGCCAGAGCTGAGAGATGAGATCCTTCAGGATGCGCACCATTCCAAATTTACTGTACATCCAAGCAGTACTAAGATGTACCAAGACATGAGGAGACACTCTAGGTTGCCTGGGATAAAGGCATTAATGTCTAGATTCATCAAGAACTGTGGTATCTATCAGCAAGTGAAGTCTGGGCATCGCAGACCCAGGGGATTACTATAGTCGCTTCTCATTCCTCAATGGAAGTGAGAAGACATCTCTATGGATTTTATCAGAGGACTATCGAGGACTGCGAGGAGATATGACTCGATCTGGGTAATAGTTGACAGATTGACAAAGTCTGCTCATTTCCTGCCAGTGGCATCGCATTACACGTTCGATCAGCTAAGCGTACAATTCGAGAGAAGGATTATCAGGCTGCACGGGGTACCATTGACGATCACTTCAGAATGCAATGCTACGTGTACGTCTAGGAAGTGACGGAGTATACAAGAGCAGTATGGTACGCACCTATAGTTTAGTACGACTTTCCACCCTCAGACTGACGGGTAGATTCAGAGATTGATTCATGTCCTCGAGGACATGTTGCAGCCTTACGTGTTGGAGTTTGGCGGATCTTGGGCAGAGTAACTACCGTTGTGTGAGTTCGCTTATAACAACAGTTATCAGGCCAACATTGAGATGGCACCATTTGAGGCTTTATAAGGCAGACCGTGTCGCTCGCCATCGTGTAGTGCTGAGCTAGAGGACCAAGAAATAGTCAGGCCTGAGATTGTTGTTGACCACACGAAAAAGGTCAAATTGATCAGTTAGAGACTCAGAGAAGTACAAGAGATACGGAAGAGATATGCAGATAAGTATCTCAGTGACCTCATGTATTCCGAGGGAGTCTTTATCTATTTAAAGGACTTCCCTCGGAAGGGACTCTAGAGATTTGGTGTGAAATGCAAGCTTGCACCGAGGTACATCGGGCCTTTCATGATTAAGGAACGGGTCGGGAAAGTGGCATACGAGCTTGAACTGCCTTCATTGTTGTCAGGGATCCATCTAGTGTTCCATATTTTGATGCTTCGACTTGCCGAGTCCAAGGCAGGCATGCGACCAACAGTTCACTTGAGTCAAATCGACCTGAGCGAGGACATCTCTTACGAGGAGCAGGCCATTCAGATCCTAGATCAAAAGGTAAAGCAGTTGAGGAGCAAGTCCATCTCGAAGGTACTCATCAAGTGGCAGTTCCACGATAACACGGAACTCACTTGGGAGCGGGAGGACTACAAGCGAAATAGATTCTCGTACCTGTTTGAGTCATGTAGAACCGTAACTTAAACTTAGTTTTGAGGACGAAATTTCCATTTTGTTGGGAAGTTTTGTCACGACCAAAATCTCTAACCCCCATTTTAATTCCTTAATCAGGATCAACGACCCTTGGCATGGGACCTACGCAGTGATACGTGCACCAATCGAGGCATGAGGCAGAGATATATTGTATTTTTGTATAGATGTATGCCAAGTGTTATGTATTGTGTAGACTTACTAAGTTGATTTGTATAGTTGTAGGCATCGAGAAGAGAGCGAGGATGCACCTCGAGTAGCGTGCAAGCTAGGGAACTAGGTAGTTAGCATTTTGGTAAGTCTTATTTAATACTAATATGAAATAAGGAATTACTTGTAAGCTTATGGTTGTGTTGGTTAATGTAAATAAAAGTAAAGGCCTATGGTTGAGTAAATTAAATGGAACGCATAAGAATGGTCTAGATACACATTGGCACATCTAGGAACTAGGTGAGTAATGAAATGGTGTCACTTGAGGTTGAGTTAGTGGAAGTTAGTTGGATATATGAACAAGGTAGATCATTAGATATTATTAGGGATACATAAATCCATGAAGATTAAGGGTTAGGAAGGAACATCACCTTAATATATAACATTAATGATAAAACAACTTGCAAACCAAATCACTCATTTATTTTTGCTGAAAAAGAAGACGGAATTGCTGGAGAGGAGTGAATCATTAAGGTGTTGAAGGAATCCATGAGGTTTGGTGAAAAATTCTCAAGTTAGGGTGTTACATCAACTAGGTAAACATCTTTTCAGTGGAAATTAGAACAAGTTCTGGCTTTAGGCTAATTTCAAATAGTAGATGATTAAGTATTTGCAATTAATTTATATATTTGGATTTCTCAGTTCAAGCTGATAATCCAACTATATTGAAGTTCTTAATTTGGTTTTGAAATCATAAAGATATGAGTTTTTGAATTTGCAACGCCAAAATTAGAATTCTGCATTTTGTATTGAGAATCAATTTGGTAATTTGGTCATAATCTACCCATTTCAAACCCAAATTGATCGAAACCAGCGGAATTTGAAAGCTTATTTAAAGGGGAATAACTTTTCTTCAATGAAGGTATTTCGACTCAAATGTTTTTATTTCCAAACATGCTCTAAAAATAGGTGCTGGAATTAAAAAGGAAAGTTTTGAAACTAAATTTGTTAACAACATAACTCCCTAACCACTTATTCAAATGAGCTGATATTTCAGTATGATGTAATTGGTTATACTTTGTGCATTTTGACCAAAATTCACATTTTTAGGAACTATAGATTGGGAGAAATTGATTTTCTAAATCAATTGGGCGGATTAAATTCCAATTAGACCAATGTTTAGTAAAATCATGATATCTATTTCATTTTAAATAAGGATTTTGAAAACCTAGCCTTTCTGGAAAGCTAAGAAAGAGACCAACAATAATTGTGTGATGGATTATTTTAATATTTCGACCATTTCATGCCTAAAACCTACGTTAAAATATATGACTGAAATTGAAACTTAATTTAGTCTTTAGGGGCTGATTTAGGAGGATAGATTTAAAGTCTATTGAACCAATTTGAATACATAATAAAAATCACTAAATTGACCTTAAATCCACTATATTTTAACTAATAAGATACCATACTCAAGAACCTAGGAAAATGGTACAGGAGAGCGTATACAAGATTTGGAGTATCGAGAGGCAAGTAAAGCTAGGACTTTACTTTGTTGTTGTGAGTATACCCAATTGCTACTTTACTTGGTATTTCATTTCTATTAATTGATTTCCTTGTATAGTCCTTTTGACTATTTTTCCTTTGTATTCTTACATCATGTGTTCTTTGTGTCTATGCTCACTTGATGAGTCTAGTTTGCATGATATCCATTCATTTGATTTGATTCACTGATTCTATCCCATGGTATGTTTATTCTTGTTGTTTTAAATGTGAAGTGAATGATAAATAACATGCTATTAGGCTAGTGAATATCTTACAAATGTTTAAGAGGATTTGTATTCCTTATTTGTTTAGGTATGTAGATGTGCTTATGCCTTGACAATCCATACTTGGTATTTCTTGAAATTTAAAAAGTATTTTTCGCATTTAGGTCCCGTACTCAATCAAGGTGTGCACGTCTCGCGAGGTTAGATTCCCTGAGCTGGGCTATACACTGGGGTTAGAGTCCATGAGGTGGTCTACACAACGGGGTTAGAGTCCCTTGTAACACTTGGGTTAGAGTCCCTTGTGCTATATGATTATTGAGTCGGAGTGAGACTTTTCACTGCCGACTGGACCTAAATCACAACTACTTAGCCTGGTGTCAGTATCACTTATTTGACTCTGGTATTTACTCGCATATGGTTTATTTTCTAGTTTTCCCATTTATATGCTTTTAAATACCATTTGAATATTTGAAAATGCAAATTAAACTTGTCATCAGGGATTACTATTTTATTCTTATACTCAATGTCCTTTTTTTGATGGTAGGTGCAGAGCCGTCTACCAACTGGCCGGGCAAGGAGAAGATCGGCGATTATCCCTAAGCCCGTGACTCATCACTGCATCGATTGTAGGTCTTCTTTTGTTATTTTGATTGTATATGTTATATATGTCTTTCAAATAATATTTCTATTGTATATTGGGTCGAGTGTTAGTTTCCCGAACTGACTTATACTATTTTACCATTTCAGTGCAATTTGAGGACTTTATATATATGATGTCATTCCCTGGTTTTTCACACTTAAGATTTTATAAATGGCTTCCGCATAATCTACTAATTGCTTCCGCACAACCAAAACTAGTAGGACTAGTGTATTACTTATCTTGAACACGAGAAAAAAGGCTTTTAGGTTGTAAAGGCTGACTAATATGTACTTGAGTCCTACATGGTTAGGATTAGGGCTTAATTACGGGATTAGGTCGGTCGGTGCCCTAGATTAGGAGAGGGGCCATCACAGCGTGTGCACTGAGAGCATAGGATGCCTCGAATTGTGCGAAGGGTGGGTATGGGATGGTTAGGTTTTAGACAAATAAAAGCTTGGTCGAAAAAGTAATGCTACTACTAATTTTTCCTAAGCTAAGGTTTAAATAGTTTATCAAAATATGAGATAACTTACTAAATTAAAGTAATTAAATAAAAGCTTAAAGTATGCCTCGAGATGCACATTAGTGTGAGGCACTAGGTAGCTAAGTAGTCAGTAGCTTAGTTGATAATGGAGATTATTAAATATGATGTCTAAAAATACACTATTTACTTTGATATGCCTAAAGTTGTAAAAATCTAGGCTATGTGAAATAAAAGTAATAACAAAACTTAAGTGGATATATTTAATTGGGACCTTTAGATCATCCTTGTGATGACTCCATCAAGAGTGTACTAGAAAATTTAGTGGATATTAAAGGTGAATGGATTCTTTAATTATAAACCTTTGATGTTAACAAGTCGATAATTAGATACATTTTATAATGTAATTTAGGTTGATTTTAGATATAAAATGATGATATTACACTAGGTATTCTCTTGTTTTGTGATTTCAGGATTTAGCTAGGAAAAAGGAATAAATGGAAAAAAAAAGGAAGAAAAGCAAAATAGTTAATTGGAAAACAAAGCCAGTCATACGAAATTACACAAGAATCGCATTCTAAATTGATAGCATAGAAGTGCTAGCAAATCATCAGTGAATTGGAGTTTACACTAAGAATCATCGGATGAATTGGTGGAGCACATAAAGTTATTTCTAGTGATCAATTTGTGAACAAAATGGAATCGCTGACAAATCACTTAGGTTGATTAAATGTTTTCTAGATAAAAACAAGAATTTGACTTTATCTATTATTTGTATACTTAGGAAACTATAAATAGGACATTGGGGCTTCGAAATTAGATCTTTTAAAGTACTCTCTCAGCCTTCTATTAGGCATAAGTTAGTTTTAATTGAGTTTATGGTTGAAACAACATTGGAACTTTGTTTATATTTCATCAAGAGATACTTATTTAATTGTCTTTTAATTATATTATTGAATTGTTTATTTCCAACATTAGTGAATAGTTTATTAATCTAAAAAAATTCTAGACATGTATATACTATGGATTGTTATATAGTTATAATTAATGAATCTTGTACTTAATGCTTTAAATCTAATCATACACAACGATCATGATTTTAATAAGATGTTTTTGCATATTACAACTAACGAGGATTGATATTGTATGCATAGTTGAATATATGTATTATGATATTTTGATTTTGATCTATATCTATGATTGTTGAAAACAATTATAGAAGTAGTAACTATGATTAATTTATAGGGCGAAAAATTACACGAGTGGATTTCTAGGTGATTTTATTCTAAGTTATTTATTGATTAACATATTTTGATTAATATTTTATTTAGATTAGGCATGTTTTTTATTGAGTGTTAATGTTATCGCAATATCTATTTTATTGCATTTTATCCAATATATAGATTTACAATGATAAGGATATGGCTTATTTTCCATTAAATTTAAAAAACATTGATGGTTTGCTAAAGGCTATCAACATATTATGAATTAAGATTTAATAATTCCAAGATTCCATGTGATATGATTATAACTTGGTTATGATGTGATTTTAAGTTCAAGTGATTAAATGCAATCCAAGTATGTCACATTGTTTAGTGGGAGTTTGTTTAGATGTTTGCAGATATTTATATTATATTGAATTAGAATTTCGTTTAGTTGAGTTTGCATTGAAATGTTTGAATTAGTTTAGTTTGTTTTATTAATTAAGTTAGTAGTTATAGTTTTTAGTTATTTAGTATTTCAATAACTAATTTAAGAAAAACAAAACAAAAATATTTCCCTTAGAAGTTTACAAAATCTCTGTGGAGACGATATCCCATTTACCGCTACTATAAATAATAGAAAAATATGACAAACTATTATGCACGCTCAACACGTGTCAGATATTAATCTAGATAAGTAAGCAAAAGGATATGAATGGCTAGATGTGAACTTAAACCAATTATATAAACAAGTGTGTTCTTGAACGCGTGCAAAATAAAGCCTTCGAATTATCTCAAGAGAAGAATTAAGGGCTGGGAATCTTAGTGGAATTGGTAGGATTAAAAGCTAAATCAGAAAGAGATTAAACCTAATTAAAAAGGCAATAATCAAGGAAGTAGACTTGTTGGGACATGTGCGCTATGTCGATCTACAAACATTATTTATCTTATAATTTTAGCTTATAAATTGAGGTTTTCATCTGCTGTTTTATTATAAGTGATTGCATCCATGGGTTTTTATTGAAATATCCTAAATGTCCCTAGTCAATCATTATATTGGGAACTATAATGAATTAAGGCTATTAGGAATCTTAATTTATTGTCATGTGATGATCATGCTTGTAGGGATACGAATCAAGTTCATGAGTACTCGTTATGGGATTAAGGTATTGGACCGACCCACTATGAGAATACCACATGGATTAAGTTATGGGTTTAACTCATCATAGGTATATCATCAGTCATTAGACTTGAGATAATCATAGAATTCAGTATTAGGAGCATGGTTATTTGACACAGTCAAATGTTGTCTTTAACTGAACGATTATAGAGATTGTGATTAATTATTATGTGAATAATATGTGAAGGTTTGTAATCAAGATATGATTTTTCCCTATTGTACAAAGAGATATATCAGTAGATCCCTTGATATGTTAGATTGTTAAATGGCCAAGTCCAAGTGAATTGATATGGTCGATGTCATTTAGATGTTTTTAGTGTACCAAATGTTCGAGAGTAGTGCGATTAACATTAAGGGTGACTTTCCATACCATATGTTTAATCAAAGGATATCGAATGACAAAGAATATGATATATGTTATTCGTTGTATCAATTTTGATATTCATGCTACTTGCTAGAGACTGCTTAAAACTTGTGTACCAAAATGATTTTGGTTTACTACCAACGTCGCATGAACCGATTAGGTCGCGCATAAAGAATGGCGTTATGTAATCTCAATTGATCCAGAGCAATGATTTTTACATGATAAAATTCATGACTTAAAAGGCCAAAGAATTTGTTATATGATAACTTATTAATAGGAATGCTTGTGTAATTTGCTTAAACTACCTAAATACAATAGTTGATTAAGAATAAGATTTTAAGTGATGACTTATCAACACATATAAATAGAAGTTGAAACCCTAAAATGATATAACATTTTTGTTTTTACAAATTTCAAGTTCTCTCGATTTTAAGAGAGAAAGATAAATGTTTTTAATCTCTCTTTGTGCTAGCACTCCAAATCATGGTCATCGTTTATGTCTGAATTTTTTATAGAGGACGCACACTTGGACGTCTTAGAAATCGAACAATCAGATAAGGAAATAACGGATTAAGGTACGGTATACTTTTTGTAGATCTAATTTAATACAACTTATGTTCGGTCCAATTGGCATTTTTCAAAAATTGCTTTGAATTTTTCGTTGCGTATGAAGCTCAAAATCCAACAAAACCATAGTTAACAAATTTCAACCCTTTATGGATTTTGCAAATCTCAAAGAAAGTATTTTTGTTTTATTTTTATTAATTTAATCTAATGAAACAAGGATTAAAATATTAAATAACCAAAAGCTATAAATACTAAATTAAATAACCAAATAAATTAAATTAATTAAAACAATTCAAATGCAAACTAAATTAAACAATATTCAAATTTAATTCAATATAAATTAATAAACATCTAAACAAACCCCACTAAACTATGTAATATCTTTAGATTACTTTCAAACACTAGAGTATAACACCACTTCACTCTATAGTTACTAGTCGATGGGCACGTGCATTACACGTAGTGGGGGAAGATTATATAAAAGTAAGAAAGTATTAAAATAGAAAAAAGTTTGATGAGCCTGAAGTAATTAATTGGTTAATCGGCATAGTTGGTGGTTTACACAAAAAAAAAAAGTTAAGTTAGTTGGTCACCAATTTATTACTTTCCTAGGTGCTTCGTTCAACTTGATTGCCTTTCTAACAAATATTTCAAACTTTTGTTATGATAAAAACTAATATTAGAAATAAATAAAAAATAAAGTCAATCCCAAAAAATCTAGAAAATCCAATTATTTTACATATTAATTGGAAGCTCTGTGATGATTGCAGGAAATTGATCTGATGGCCATTACAAATATTGAAACGTAATCAAATAAAGTTACTTGACAAAAAAAATCCAAAAGAAGTTGTCAAATAAGTGTCCCTATTTAGCAATACACAAAAATGTCATGTTTCGCCTTTTTTTGATAAAGGAAGTTATGTATAGATATTAAAAAATGAGAGACTGTGTTCTCCTTTAATATACCCCTATATAGGCCCTATACATGTTTAGTGTGCAAAATTTTCCTATACATGTTAAGTATATAAAATTTTCAAAACAGAAATAAGTTCTCAATGTTAATAAAAAATGCCCAAGATAACATATAAAATAAGGTTTCAGCCTGGGTCGAAACGCATGTTCCAATTAAATTCATAGTTTTCCATCTTCTATAACTGTCAAAAAAATATATGTCGTTGAAGCCTTAAACTCTGTTGAGCCAATTGTCCCTCTCCATAATCTGACGTCTCTAACCTTTACCTTTTCACACACAAAGACTTTGACCTTTACCATTTCGCACAATAAGAGTGGAAATTTTTTACTACTTTGGTTAATCAAGAATCAATGATACAATAATTGATCAAATTTGAAAAATTAAAACAATACGCACCGTGCATGCAAATATAGGGTTGTTTTGTGTTGGTGCGTTCCACTATGAGGACATGATCTTCTTTTAATGCTTGTGCTAATCCATGAACTTATCAAGCCACTCATGAGTCATTCCCCCAGTACCTAAGTATCTTGCTGTACATCCCTTTGCCTTCGTCACCTGATCCACTTTGTTGAGAAAACCTAATAAGAAAATTAGAAAGTAATTATTAAAATCCATAGAGAAAAGAAACAAAATAAATAAGAAAAAAAAAGAGGAGAGTATTGCCGTGATATGACAGGAATACTCTTAAGAGAAGAAGATATGTGTAACCGCTCCTAAAAATGGGACCTGAAATGGAAAACGTAGGGTTAATTTCACCGATGGTCACTCAAGTTTGCAGTTTGTAACACTTTGGTCACTAAACTTTCATTTGTCCCAAATATATCACTCAACTTAACAAAACATTTCAACAAAGTCACTCCGACCACTCTCCGGTCAAAAACCCACCGGCGCAGCTGACGTGGCGCCACGTGGGATTTCGTGGGAGGTCACTGAACTTGTTAAGTGATGACATGGCATGCCACATACACACCCACCCCACCCTTAGTTCACCCCACCACCATTAAACAAACTTCTCGCGGTTCCTCTCCAACCCCCTGGTTTTTTTTTTTTTTTCCTCTTTGAATCGGCTTGCTCTCTCTCTCGCGAATCTCTCTCTCTCGCGGTTCCTCTCTCGCAGATCGTGCTCTCCCCCTCCCCCTCCCCCAACCTGGTTCGTCTTCTTCGCCGTGCTCTCTTGCGGTAGTGCGGTTCCTCCGGTCGTCCTCTCCCCCTCCCCCAATCGTTCATCTTATTCGCCGTGCTCGCTCGCGGTCGTGCGGTTCCTCTGGTCGTCCTCTCCCCCCCTCCCCAACTATCGTGCGAGGTACTTCGATCTCGCACATCTTCCCCCCCCCTTGGTTTGTCCTCTACCTCAGATTTTTTTTTCTGCAATTAGATTGATTTTCTGCAATTAGACCAAAATTTTGCAGTAAAAGTATGAAGGCAACTGAGAAAAAAAAAAAAAACTGTTCTTTGATGCTTGTTTGGACCTTTAATAAATTTGAATTGTGGGTATTGGGAAGGAGGGCTGTTTTGAAAAGAATGGTCTTTGGAGATACAAACATGGATAGCTAAAGAAGAAGAGTTGGAAACACAGAGAGATTTCAGTAGCATTATAGTTTTCTTTTCATAATACACACTATAATTATATGAACTTGAAATAATACACACTATAATTATATGAACTTGAACACTAAGGAGTTCTTACATGTATAGGTTTTTCATCCTGAGAGGGAAGAGGTTTTTGCCATACTATACTCTTATAGAACATTTTACACGTTCTTTCTTTTCAATTTGACTGTTTGAGCATTGCAATGAAGCTGATGCAACATGAGATTTATTTTACTTTCATTGTAGTTTATCTGTATATGATACTGATGAGGAGATACTATGTCACACTGTTACCTTAAGTAGTTCTCTTGAAAAATGTGATCCCATTTGAAATATATTACAGCTTCATAAATCTATTTTCTCTTATTATATGTTGAAACTAGTACTATTGTCCATAGTGTATTTATGTACTTGCACTGAATCAATCAAACAGAATAAGTAACTTATTACGGATTAGTTAAAATGATGCTTACTCTTTGTCTTTGCTTTTCTTCTTCCTTATCTTGCCGTTAGAAGTTGAACTCTTCTAACATTGCCAATAATGGTACCTACAGATCAGAAAGAGCCAATTCATATTGCAGAGGTTATTTTTTCAAAGATTTTTGGACACCGTGAAATTAGTTGCACAAATTGTACACTTGAGTGTTTTGTGTGAATTATTGGTTGAATTCAACTTTATCTATGCAGGACAATGAATAATACTAGCATTGCACCTTACTTCTAAAGACACTTGCCTTTTCACAGGGAACTCTGGATTTTTCTGTATATCAATTTTGTGTGCTTCAGTGCTTCTACATTTGCCATCTATTTAATTGGTGGAAAACTAGCAATGCATGCTCATTGTTTCGAATCAATGTTTTAATATATGGCCAAAGCAACATGTAGATTGCTATTCTTAAATAGCACATAGTCTTTGCAATTAGTGAATCCACCAAAGCAACATGTAGATTGCTATTCTCTGAGCAATATATGCACTTTTTCTTTTTTGAATAATGTTTATGACAGACTAAATATTTTGGCCTCACTATATGCATGCATCGCATATAAAAATCTGATCCATTTCCCCTAGCGGTGTTGAAGCTTTGTTTGTTGTTTTTCTTGATATCATGAAGGAAGTTATTTTGACAAGAGTTTGGTTGTTTGTAGCTACATTATTATATTTGTAGCTTGGCCAAAAATCATGGAGTTCGTCAAAGGATGCGAGTATTGTTATTACGGCGTGCCAGCAGTGGTGTTCACCTCGTGGACGGCTACAAATCCAGGACAAGGAAATACACGGTTTGTACAGAAATGTGTATATTCTATGAAATTGTTAATTTTTATTCATATGAAAGAAATTTAATGAAAATCTTCGTTGTTCTGCAACATAGATGCGGATGTGAATACTTTTACTGGCTTGATCCTGAAATGACTACCGGGCAACGATTGTTATAAATGGGTTGTTGAGGAAGTTAGACCGAATGGACAGCGAGAAGAGGTTGCAAGACGAGTTTAATGGGCGTAGGAAACTCAACGGTTGTGCAGTTGCATGTTGGTTATGTTTGGTTGTCATTGTATTGTTGTTTGGTTTCAGTGTATACAAGTAAACACAATGGTTGGAGGAGAAACGAAGTAGTCATCTTCGGTTGGAATCGAAGGGAAAAGTTGTAGTGTCATTTTGTGTAAAACTTATGCCAAACAATGTATTGTGGTGTTGTAGCTTATGAATGAAAAATTAAACTATGTGTTGAATTCAAAAGTTTAGAGTGCAAATTAATTTAGCTTTACAAATTGAATACTCTCGTTTCTATAATTTTGCTCTTCTACGCTTGTAGGAATCTATTTTAATTCACAAATTGAATACCCTGCATGCATAATCAGGCTAAAAAACAAGAGAAGATGAATTCAATATTTTTTTTTCTTTGTTGTTTGAAATCTTTTTTTTTTCTTTGCTGTTTTTTTCATGATGGCACTTGTAGTCATACCCTTGATCCAAACAAGAGTCACCCAAAAACTTGGGTTTTCCTTATCCGGGTCTAGAATGAAATCCGTTTCTTGTACTTTAGAAACATCTGGGGAGCTTTTATGAGGTAATAGACAGTGCTAGACGAGACATGAGAAAATAGTTGGCTAAACCGGTGTTTGGACCTTGAACTCTGTAATAATCTATCATCTTACGAATTGAGTTGCCTTTTCAGTCTCATTGTTGCACTTAGAACAGTGTAGTTTCTCTCCACAATCTATGAACGGCCTAGCAGGAAAACAGTTGTGATGGTTTTTTTTTTGGATACACGAAGTAGTTCACGTCTTAGCTTGTTAATTTTCGAGTTTCAATTCCACAAACTTATTGATGGATTCAAGATTTTTCAAGTTTTATAGCTTCATTAATAAGGTTTATGGTTAATCTCAAAAAAAAAAAAAAAAAGATGAATTCAAGATTTTTTTTGCCAATTTGTTCAAAGCCGAGCACATTCAATTAGCTTGATGCCCATGAATTTGGATATTTGACTCTTAATTAAGCATTTGGATACATTAAAGAGTGCAGCAAGAGATGCAAGTCAAAACACGACTCCACATCGGTTTCCATACATTTTAAAATAGATTGTCATTACAAAAAATGGGTTGCCATTACACATGCACTAAACAAAATAGTCTCATACTTTGTACATCATCCAACATGGAAGTTTCACCCATATATCCGGAAAACAATCGCATCCTTTGTACATCATCCACCTCTTTCAATTACTCCACCTCTTCCACCGCCACGACGTCGAACAACTGGAATCTTCGCTCTTGACTTCGGAGAAATCCTTGGAATAGGTTGTGAACAATCCATCATACTTGGCATTGTAGGAAGGGGTTGGGAAACACTCGCAATTGTATCATTAGTTGTAAAAAGGTTATGCTGTCAAGATTTAAAATACATTATTAATACATTATGGAATTCAATTCCAAACCATTCCAATCCCTCCAACAATGTAATATACATACCTGATCAAGAGGTGTCTCGCCACATGTAGAATTCTCATCCACTTGAACTCCTTCACTTAGCCCTTTCTTTCTCTAAATATTATATAAATGCAAAGTCATATCACACAAAAATATAACAAGTGTTTTAATAACATATAAACTTTTATAAGTAAAACAAGATATACCTTGTTTTGACCCTGAGTATGACGGCATTTATTATGACCTTCAACATGGCAAATTTGACAAGTCATACGTACTATGGCCTTCTTAGACATCTTTTTTTGCGCAGCCGCAATCGTTATTTCCTCAGGCTCCTTTCTCCTTCTTTGTTACTTTTTTTCTCTCTCCTTTTTGGACTTGTCTTTGGTGGTTTGATTTGGTTGGACATCTTAGTTGGTTTAGGTCATAGTTCCTCACGTTCTGTTGGGTTGATGTAGTGTGAATACACATTCATGTAAGTGCTTATATAGTAACACTCATTGATGTAATCCACTGGTCCCCATCATTTCCCATAATAGCTGCCATCCTATGCTCGCATGGAATGCCCGTAAGCTGCCATTTCCCACAATCACAACGCAAGTCCATCATGTTTACCACATATGTCTTACTGTGTCCATGACATGACACAGAAGGGCCACCTGAGTATTCAACAACATAGAAAATGGACTCATCTATAAGTTTCTCAAGCTTTTTTAGAATCTTAGGACATATTCGCTCTCTCCCCTTAGCAATGATTCTCTGCATATCCTCCTTTTTGCGCCTCACCTCCGCATTAACTTGACCTTTATCATCTCTAGCATGTCAATGATCCCTCTGTCCCTGACATCTAAAATGTATCGATTGAAGCACTCACACAAATTATTAAGCAACATATCACACTTAGGGCGTGTTTGGAAATTGGCCCTATACCAAGATTCGATGGGAACCTTGTTCAACCACAATCTAGCATCTCTATTAACCTTCTCCAACTCATCTAACCAAAAGATCATTCTCTCGCGATATGTGGCCCTAGCGGCACTCCACGACATTTGCTTAAGTTCCATTCCCTTAAACCTTGTTCTGAAATTTGTGTACAAGTGCCTCACACAATGTCTATGTTCTGAATTGGGGAAAACAGTTTTAACAGCGCTAACAAGTCCCTGCAGTGAGAGTGAACTTCAAGGAGTAAATAATGAAATCGAACATGCATTATACACAAAAAAAAACATGAAAAGAAATTGTACCTTTTGCCTATCCGACATGAAAGCAACGCTATAGCTGTTGACAATGTTCAAGTCATCCTTAAGTAATTCTAAGAACCATTGCCATGTGCCTTTACTCTCAACTTGAACCACTGCATAAGCAATGGGAAATATATAATCATTTGGGTCTATCCCTACTGCAGCAAGTAATTGTCCCTTATATTGACCCTTTAACCAACAACCATCAAGAGAAATCAAAGGCCTACATCCTGAGTTGAAAGCATTTTTCAATGGAGCAAGACATATAAATATGCCTTGAAATACCCCTAGATGTTGCGTCATTTTGACTGTTGTGCGCGGATTTGTTTTTAGCAGCTCAAGTGCATACGAATGAAGTTTCAGGTATTGGCTCTCCTCGTCTCCATTCATCATCTCCATTGCTTTCTTCTTTGCTCTCCAAGCTTTCATTCGACTTATTTCGAACTTTAAGTCATCCTTCACTCTTTGAATAATACCCGATACTGACCAATTTGGGTCCACTCAAAATTGTTCAATATACCTTTCTGCAAGCTAGTCAGAAGTCACGTGATAATTCTTGTTCACTTTGGTACATGAGTGGGTCAAGTTAATTGACTTGATTTGAACCGTCGAGTCATCTTTACCCACGTGAGAAGCAAAAATTCGAAACTCACAATTGCTAGACTTGAAGCACTGGCATTTACATATGCATCGTTTCATATCATTCGTAGTAAAGCGTATTTGTCGCTTATTTTGAATACCCCAATTTCTGCATGCCAGCTTAAATGTCTTGAAAGAAGAGAATTTCATGCCTAATTCGAGCTGTGGGTTTGCCATGTCTTTGAACTCATCGAACTCTACATAACTCATCTTCTCAGATCCATCGGAATCATTATCTGTGTGGAGCTCATCTGATGCTGCGTAGTCTGAGTGTTGGTCATGCACTTCAACAATCGCAAGTGCAGTACTACGAGGTGAAGTAATAACCTTAGGCCTTCCTCTTTTTCTACTGTGCAGTTGTTCGTCAACAACTTCTTGATAGTGATCATCGTCCTCAACATCATTGTCACTCTCGAAAAAATCATGGCCTTCATCCGCTTCTACTTCATCATGTTGAATTGTTCCATTGTCTTGTTCTTCTAGAGGTTCCACTTCTTCTTGCTGACTAACCTCTAAGTCCATTAATTCTTGCTCTCTAATATCTGGGGACCCAAAATATCTTTGTTCTAAGACAGGCTCCACTTCTTTTTGACCATCATCTCCATTGTGAAAATGATTCCCTCAATGATAAGGATGTTAAAAATGTCTCTTGAGATGTACAAAACCATAAAACCAAACAGTTAAATATATTCAAAAGAACATATAGAAGTAAAGTAGAGCACTAACTAAGGGTGCTCGTCTTTTAACTTCCCTTGTAATGAGCATTGCCGAACTTTTTTATTTTCATTATCCTTGTAATGAGGCATTGCTATGATCTCGCTTATGGTTGCATCTAAGGTTTTTTTTTTTTTTTTTTAGAAGTTAATTTTACATCTTATTAATCATTATGCATTCTTGATGATTTTGTACTCCAAATTATGTGATCATCACTATGTTCATGCTCGAAGTCACGATTTTTCTTTCTTTGGGATTTTTTTTTTCATCGTAAAAGATTTCCTTGAACTGCTATCTGAGAGCATTTTTTTACCTGATCCATTAATGTTGTAACTACTCTGTCTTGCACTTAATTGAAATTGACCACAGAAACAACAATGTCAACTTGTTAACAAAGCAATAATTAATAGAGTAAAGATTAGCCAACAAACTAAAATGGAACCACTTCGATAACAAAAAGTGTACACCATTGATGAGGAATTATACAGTAGATTCATGAAGTTTATTACATACGTATAGTGGAATAAACCATTCATAAGCAAAAACAAACCAGGAATCTAAGCATGCCCGAATCAGTTAATCCTTCAATCACTGCATATCTACCCAACAAAACGAAATTTGACTATTAAACTCCCTGTTTGATCTATCATCAGTCCAAAAAAACCAGTGCGAAGAATAAATCTCTTACATTGACACCTTGCACCGTGAAGTCGAGGCCGATTAGTTGCGCAGGATCGAAGCTCCGCGAGCGACAGAGGTACCGCGAGAGAGAGAGAGCACGGCTAAGAAGACGAACCAGTGGGGGGTTAGAGAGCACCACCGCATGAACGCGCAGAGGAACCGCGCGGGAGAGAGCACGACGAAGAAGATGAACCAGTGGGGGGTTGGAGAGCACGATCGCACGACCGCCCGACCGCGACAGAGGAACCGCACGACCGCAAGAGAGCATGGCGAAGAAGACGAACCGGTTGGGGGAGGGGGAGGGAGGGAGAGCATGACCGCGAGAGAGGAACCGCGAGAGAGGAACCGCGAGAGAGAGAGATTCGCAAGAGAGAGAGCAAGCCGATTCAAAGAGGAAAAAAAAAAAAAAACGGGGGTTGGAGAGGAACCGCGAGAAGTTTGTTTAATGGTGGTGGGGTGAACTAAGGGTGGGGTGGGGTGGGTGGGTGGGTGTGTATGTGGCATGCCATGTCATCACTTAACAAGTTAAGTGACCTCCCATGAAATCCCACGTGGCGCCACGTCAGCAGCGCCGGTGGGTTTTTGACCGGAGAGTGGTCGGAGTGACTTTGTTGAAACGTTTTGTTAAGTTGAGTGATATATTTGGGACAAATGAAAGTTTAGCGACCAAAGTGTTACAAACTGCAAACTTGAGTGACCATCGGTGAAATTAACTTGAAAAACGTATGTGCTGGGTGAGTGGATATAACTTCTAAGTAATTGGTAGTTTTCTTTTCTAAATTTTTGAAAAACACGGGATATAGAAGAAATCCCATGAATAAGGTGAGAATTGATAGTGTCGAAAACTTGGCGTGGATTAATCCCCACGAGTTCCATATTTTTAGCAAATGAAATTTCATCTTTGTCATTTCTAATAGTTATAACTTGTAATTACCCTTAAAATACCCTTGTATGAATTGTTTTAACCAACTAAAAAAAGGAAAGTGGAGCCACTTTTGGAAATATAGGTGGCATAATAGCTTCATAGTGGTAAGTGCCCCAAAATTTTTAGGCTGATAGCTAGCCTTTAGCCATCCATCGATTTTCCTAAATTCAATGAAAATGTCATATTCTTATCATTGTAAATCTACCTATTAGAAAAAACACAACACCATAAAAATAAGATAGAAGTACACTTAATTAAAATCATGCCCAATCTAAGCCAATATTAATCAAAACCACATATTAAATAACTTAGAACACAATCACCTAAAACATCCACTTGAGAAATACCATATTGATTCACTGGCCTTTTTCTACTACCGATTCAGCTGGCTATTTCTAGTTCATTCTCCAATTCTCTACGGATTCGTTGGCCTTGTCCTGCTACTGATTTATGTGGCGATTCCTAGTTTTATTTTAAATCATTGGCTAATCGCTGGCTTTTTTCCTGTTGCCTATTTTTCTCTTCTTGCTCTTTTCTTCCATTTCTTTATTTTCTCATTTAAAACTTGAAATCACAAAAACAAGAAAATACCTAGTGTAATATCATATATATATATATAACCAACCTAATTTACACTATAAAATGTGTCTAATTATTAGCTTGTCATATAGAAGGTCTTCTTGATCTGAATGCATCAAAATTGAGGTTTTTGTTTAAAAATGGGATTTCTATGAATTTATTGAACTAAGATTGTATAAGGACGCCATTGATTTAGTTAACAAAGTAGTTTTTGAGATTTGGTTGGTGTTCTTAAGTTTTTCCTAAAAATGCAACCAAATTTAGAATTTGGTTAATCAATTGTTAATGATTTGGTAAAAATAGTTGTTGTTGTGGTTTTTGATGTTGTTATTATTATTTGTTATGTTGTTTTATGATCCAAACAACTAAAAGTTAATTTTTCCTACATTAAGGGTCATCAACCCTTGACGTGGCTCGACGGCAAGTTGATAACGGATTGTTTAGACTTTTATATAGGGTTAGTTTAATAGTATAGTTAGTATAAATATATGTAAATGAGCACTAATGCATGATGTTATTATATTTTCAGGGAATTAAGATGTAAAGAAATGAAATGAGCAAAAAAGAGAAGAAAATGAGCAAAACCCATGAAAATGTGGTTACTGACATGGCTACAAATGGTGACATTATGGGAAGGAAATCCATGGTGTATAAGAACAAAGGAAATGAAGAAATCGACATTGAAGGTTTGGTGCAGTGGCAACGTTGTGACACACAAAGGATGGTGCTGGGACATAGTAGTGACAATGCCAAGGTACTAGGTGCTTAAGACAGATGCACAAAAAGGTGTCTTCGTGGCGGTTTCGTGACTTAAAACACACAACGCTTGGGCATTAGTGACAGTGCCAGACTTGCATAAAATAGAAAGTCGGAGTTTTATTTTGAGTTAAATCATAACGTAAGGTTTCCAATTGTTATAAGGGAGTATAAATAGGTATTAGGATGTGGTAAACCAACAACATACCAACTATTAGCCACTTTTAAAGTAATTTAGCTTAAGTTTACTTTTATTGAGTATTAATCAATATTGTGCAAAGAAAGCATTGAATAATTCATGTTTGCAACTCATGTTCAGTTTCATTGGTTTAATTGAATGAGATATTTATGTTCATCTCTGATTTGCAATGATTTCAATTATGAATTGTAATGAATGTGTTTCAATGAAATGTGAGTAGTCTATTTATCTTAGGAATAAATGGATCCGATGGTATGAACATTATGCTTTGAATATGAGTAAAAAGTGATTATAAAAAATGCAATGGTTAGAATTTGTATTGATTTTGAGAATAATGCTTTAGATATCTTGATCATGTGTTTAATAAACTTATGTTTTTGGAGTTATCGTGAACATTAAAGCTTTTAATCCGGATATGAGTGGTACAACAGTAAAATACACTATATTGAGTGATAATTGTTGTTAAGGGAGGAACATATACTAAACTTAATTGGTCATGAATCTAAAGATTTGGGACTTAAAGCACTGTGAAGCTTACGTTATTCATACCGATAAGTGAAATTTTAATTTGCACTTTAAAATCTTTTCCGTCATGATAGTAGATTAAAGTGGATTTGAGATAAATCTGTTTATTCTAATTATGCATTACATACAATATATTAAGATGTAAAGATAGTTGAAAAGCATATTATTAAATTATCGAAGTGAAGTTGTGAACTAAGATATCCTTAATAAAAGAGTTAAAGTAATTTTGATTTGATTTGTTAGATTAGTTTAGTTTAGTATAAAACCATTTAAAAAGAGGATATCTTAAGCAATAGTTCAAAGTTAAATAGGTAAACAACTAGTGCAACAACATTTCCTTGAGGACAATATCCGTGATCAATACTACATACCAAGCACAACCAATCACAGGTGATTTGGCATGGATGGGATATCATTAACCATATTATAGCCCATATGGATTTACAAGATTTAGGGGAAGTCAAATGCATTGAAACTACATACTAAAGAAGGAATCATGCGATCATGACACATTTTATGAGTGATACACACAAAGTCGAAGGAGCACTGGAGATAAATTAACGAAAACTACACAATAGAAACATTGGCAGATAGGTCAATGCTGTGGGTAAACCTATGCAATGGACGAGCCTAAACTGGGTCCGGGCCAGGCCTAAGAAAGCTTTGTCCAAGGGTGCTCAAGCCCACTTTTTTATTTGGTGAGCCCAAGCTCGCCTAAAACGACTATGGGCCGAGCTTTTGCAAGCCTAAATGTGGTTGTTTACATTTTTTAAAATCATATATATTTAATAAATATTGAGTATTACAAATAAGGATAAAGTGATGTAATGGTTACGATGTCTACTATTACAATGAAGTATTGGGTTCAAAACTCGCAAACAACTTTTATTTTTACAAGAATTTATATAAAAATTGCAACAATTTGAATTGTGGGCTAGGCTTACGATGGGCCTAGGCCAAATGCCTAAACCTAAGCCCCATCCATTAGTTGGTTGGGCTTTTTGGGGCTTGGCTCTAGGCCAGGATATTACAAAATTTCAAAACCCAAGCTTAACCCATGTTGCCCAGGCTAGGGTCGTGCTAGACGGGCCCCCGACCCTATGAACAGGTCTAGCCATGGCAAACACCTACGATGCAGTAGGGAATGACAATAATGCCAAGTGGCAGCATGCATAATAGCAGACAAAACACCCCACTATGTCATTGATGCAATGGCGACGTTGTCACGAAGTCGTTCCTTATAAGCACGGCATTAGGGTCATTTTAAAAGGTTTAAACCCCTAGTCTCAATCATTTTTCACACTTGTACTAAAACCTCGCCATAACAACCAAGCATACATCCCTCTAAAACCAAATTTTGATAACTTTTAAGTGAGATTATAGAGTTTCTAGTGATTGAGAGTGAAAGAAAAAAAATACATTATGGACTTGAACTAGTGGGAAAGCTAGGAAATGGATTGTTGGGTTTTCAGTTCAAAAAGAGCTAGGGTTCTAGTTGGTGAGAAAAGTTAGAGGGCTTGAATTGAAAAAGAATTGGAGGAGTGTTCAACTCCGGAAATAATCTAACATTGAGGTACATTTACAATTTCATTTAGTTATGCTTTAAAATTTTAAAATTTTGATATTATTGTATGAAATTGTTGATTTGAGGTTGTAAGATTGGTTTTGCAAGATTAAGTGAATGAGGAGCATTAATGTTACCAATTGAGACTTAGTTGATATCTTTGCATTATTTAGCATGTACATGATTTGTGTGATATGAATTTTTGTTTTTATATTATCGGAAGACCCAAGTTGCATTGATTTGTTGCTAAGTTGTTTGAAATTGGAAAAAATGGCAAGAACAAGGACACGAGTTAGCGAAAGTAAAGCAAATGATTTTTAGGCATCCACCTCAAGAAACTCTAATGAAGAAGGGCTTTGACCTTTTAAATTAAAAAATTTTCATTAGCAGAGAGGCTATGGACCGATATGAAAATATCCTACGTAGGGAGTTCATTTGTGAACGAGGAATTAATTTATTGGCCAAGTATGATAAAAAAGTGAATAACTTCATTATGTAACGAAATTAGGAGAAACTCACTCAAGATTATAGAAAGAATGAAGTTACAAAAGTGAGTAAGATTGTTTTTGAATTTTATACTAATGCAAAGTTCACTACCAAGGATGAGCTAGTTAAGGTGAAAGTGATTTTTGTTCCCTTTAATATACGTGAGATCAATTCTATCTATAGTTTGGAGTACTTAAGTTTGTATGGATTTGAATCTACTTTCCTGACTAAGCTATATTAGATATCCTATAACATACACCCATTTAGAGCCATAAAAAACGCATAGGTTGTCCTAGGATAGCAAGGATCGATCATGGGAGCTGAGATTGTGCCAAAGCAAAGGGCGTATTAGAAAAGTTTATAAAATATGGCAACATTTCGTTGTTGCATTGCTATACCCCATTTATCAGCGAGGCTAGATCAATAAGCTGAAAGCGGCTTGTCTTTATGAGATTACAAAGAACTGGGAGATGAACATTGATGAGATTATCTACAATAATCTGAGGGAGTCAATCATATTAGAAAAAGGCAACAAATTAGTGTTTTCTATCAGGATTACTCAGATGTGCTTAAAAGTCGGAGTGAGATTGACAAATGACAAAAAATTCGATAAAGAGGCCCAATTAATCATTAATGAAGCTTTCATGCTCACATTGAAATCACTAACTAACTATCAAGACTCAGAGGAGGACATAGAGAGAGGGCCGAGGGAGCTAGACTTGAGGCCAAGTTGTTGGTCGAACCACAAGAGGATAAGGCAACAGTAGCAGCAATAGTAGAACTAGCCTAAGAGTTAGAAAAGGAAGAAGATGGAGAAAAGGAGGAGCAATAACAGTAGGGATTTACTAAGGGCTATGATTATAGACCTAGAGATTAGAGAGCAAGACTTATATGGTCCTGAAGTTTTTCCACCATCTCTTCCAATATAAGCACCAGTACCACCATTAGAGGACTTGACTCATGGGCAGCAAAGGCTATAATAAAAAAGATGTAGAGACAGTACCAAGGGAACATTGCGCATCACCACGTAGCCTTGTTGTGATATGAGCAAGATATGGAGAGGAGAGAGCAACAACGATGGAACAGAGAACATAATTTAATGTAGTTCGTTGATCATCACATGGACTTAGTCGGGTATAAGAAGAGTAGATGGATGAGAATTACTAATAGTTCATTAGGCTTCTTGCAGCATTAGACTATATGTTTGGTCTAGATTTGTTACAGAGTAGGAAAGTAAAACGTCCATCGACAGCATCCTATGCTATAGTTGATGATATACAAAATGATGATGACGTGCACTCCTGAAGTTAGTATAATAGGTTTCATTTAAACCTAAGGAGTTGATAGTGACTTCGATACAATTTATTTTTTATATTTGGGATATTTTGTTAGCTAATTAGTTATTTTGATTCCATGCTTTACTTTATTATAACCTTTTATTATTATATATGTTTGTGTTTTTTAGTGTTTTCATATTTTAGGCTTACATTTAAACCTTAAGGACAAGGTTTGTTTTAAGTTTGGTGGTATTATCACTACAGTATGTTATCGGATGTGGTAAGATAGTGTGAGAATTAAGGATAAACATTGCACGTATGATCGTTTATATTTTAATTTGAAGTGGTTGAGGAGGAATGCATGGTAATGTATAAATTTTTCATTTTTCTTACTATATGACTGTTTAAGTAGTATAGATTATGTTATATATAGTAATATGTAACGAATAAGTAGTTCATTTGTATGTTCATGCCTTAAATTGTGGTTGAGTAGATTATTAGTGTCTTGTGAATATTAAACTCAATAGAGCATTTTTAAATTTTGAAGAAGAAATAATGAAATGTAGCAAACAACGGTCTAATGTCATGACTATAAACCTAGAGTTAGGGAAGATCTTGGACTTGAAACAAAGGCAATAAACTATAATTCTTCTTGTGAAAAAAGTTAGATCTCTAAGGATTCTACAAAGTGTGAACCTTACTTGCAAATACAAAGTAATTAAAGACTTAGTGCAAAGAAGGAAAGAAATAAGCATTGTAAATGAAATGTTGGAGTTAGCTAACTTGATTTAGTGAAAGTGAGAAGTGCTAACTAGATTTTTATAAAAAGAAGAAAAAATGTGATAATCCCACAAGTTCCATAAGAAATGGAGTAGAGAACTTGATGGTTGGAAAAAGTGAAGAAAAATGAAGTCCATAGGAAAAGGAGCAAGGATTATAAAAATACAAATTAAAAGAAGAAGAAAGGAAATGAGTAAAGAAAAATAGAGAAAAGAAGGCAGAAGTAAAATAAAACTCTTCGAATAAAAGACTTAGCTTGAGCATGAGTAGCTAATTGAGTTAAATTTCCTTTCTAACTATGTTATGTCCTATAAACACTTGAAATACTAAAGTCTACAGAAGATGCGTATGATCTATGCATATTTGTGACTTTCTGAGCTAAATGAAAAATCATGAGAGTCAATAATTGCTACTTGAGTTTTGAGATGAAACAAACTTGTAAGTAGTGATGTTTTTTTTGTTGTGATCTGCTTTGATGTTTTGGAAGTGAAGTTATATGTGTTGTTAAAGCTATATGTAAAAAATACAAGTTTTTGCAAAGAAAAGCTCTTGAGTGAATTATTAACTTGAAACTTAGTGAATTAAAGGATATTTTGTGAACAATGTAAATTGAATAAGAACTAGTTATTACGAGACTTAGTAAAATACACTTTTACTTGGAATGCCCAAAATCCTAAGTTTGAGGGTATTTGATAAGTGATTATTTAGATTTATATATAGGTTGTTTAATATTATATTTACTATAAATATCTATAAATGATCTCTAATTCATGGTCTTATTGCACTTTCAAGGAATTATGGTGTAAAGAAAAGAAATGAGCAAAAATAAGAATAAATAGAGCAAGAACCTATGAAAACATGGTTGGTGTCGTGGCTACACTTGGTGATGTTGTGGGAATAAAAGGCATGACGTGGGTGGGCAAAGGAAGTAAAGAAATTAACATTGGAAGTTCAAAACAGTGAAAACGTCGTGTCACATAAAGGAGGGCGCCGAGACATAGCATTGACAACAACGAAGTACCATAAGCTCAAGAGAGATGCACACAGAGGTGACACAGTGACAGTGTCATGGCTTAATACACATGGTACCGAGTCATTAGTGACACTACGAGACTCACATAAAGTACAAAGTTAGAGTTTTATTTCGACTTAAATTGTAAAGTAGGGTTTCAAATATTTATTAAGGAGTATAAATAGGTATTAGGACGTGGTAAACTAAAAACATATCAACTATTAGCCACCATTAGATTCATTTATCTTAAGTTTACTTTGTTTTTGAGTGTTAAGGAGTATTGTGTGAAGAAAACATTGAAGACTTCACGTTTGCAATTCAAGTTTGGCTTTATTGGTTTAATTGAAGGTAATATTTATATTCGCCTCTAATTTGCACTGATTTCAATTATGAATTTTAATGTTTATATTTTAATGAAGTTTGAGTAGTCTATTTATCTTAGGGATAAATGGATCTGATGATATAAATGTTATGCTTTGAATATGAATAAAAAGTGATTATAAAAAGTGCAATGTTTAGAATTTGTATTGATTCTAAGCGTAATGTTTTAGACATCTTGATCATGGTTTTAATGAACTTTGATTTTAGGAGTTGTCATGACCATTGAAACTTTTAATCCAAATATGAACGGTACAACTATAAAATACACAACATCGAGCAATAGTTGTTGATTAGAGAGATATAGATATTAAACTTAGTTGGTTATGAATCCAAAGATTTGGGACTTAAAACAATGTGGAGCTTACGTTATTCACACCGATAGGTGAAATTCTAGTTTGCACATTAGAATTTTTTCTATCATGACATTGGGTTAAATAAGATTTTAAGGAAATCAATCTATTCTAATTAGGCATTGCACACAACATATTAAGATGTAAAGATGGTTGAAAAGCATAGTATTAAATTACTTAGGTGAAGCTATGAACTGAGATATTGTTAATGTAAGAACAAAAGTAAATTCTGATTTTATTTGTAAGATTAGTTTAGTTTAGTATAAAACAAATTAAAAAAGGGATTTCCTTAGCAATAGTTCAAAGTAAAATAGGTAAACAAGTAGTACAAAAACGTTTATCTAAAGACGATATCCATGATCAACATAAGTTAATTATACTATTACTACAAGCGGGCTATTATACTTGCAGAATGCGCATCATAGGTATACAATACGACACTCGGCACGAAGCCCGAAATGTATTATATATTTTTTTGGTGATTTACTTGTGTGTGTGTGTGTGTGTAGATTATTAAATCATATTTATCTATTATGTATAAGCATTGTGACGCGAGCGGGGTCACGCCTCGAGATGCATCACTACAAAAAAATAGCAAATCAGAAACGAAATTAGAAACGGAAATAAGTTCCGTTTCTAAATAAAAAAGTTAGCGACGGAATTGAGACGGAAACATTCAGAGACGGATTTGGGACGCATCAGAGACTGAATTAGAGACGGAATTAAATTCCGTCTCTAAAAAATGGCGCCAACATTCCCACCAAAACTTTATTTTGTTAGACCCGTTCATCAAATCTCGAGATTTGTGACAACAAATCTCGAGATTTCTCTTGACCCCCTCCAAAACTCCCCCTCGTCGTCCTCCCCACCACCGAAAGCCACCGAAAGCCCTAACCAAGCAAACCCACCGCGCGATTCGATCTCATCGTCTTTCGTCTCTCTCATCTATACTCTCGTCTCTCTCTCTCGGTCGCGCCGTCTCTCCGGCCACCGGCCCCCAAATCTCCAACCCCCAACAAATCTGGCGTCTCTCTGTTCGTTGCTCTCGACTCTCTCTCTCTCGGTCTCTCCGTCTCTCTCCATCACCGCCCCCAAATCCCCAACCCCCAACAAGTCGTCCTCGCACTACATTGCTCCCCGGTAGCGCCGCCCTCGCTCTAGTCCCGTTTTCGGTTGTCTTGCACCATTTCACCGCGCCTCTGCTCCTCTCGGCTCTCACTTCGTGCTCTCATTCATCCCCTCTTCGATCTCTCGTTTGGTGGTATTGAGCTCTCATTCATTCCGCGCCTCGCACGTGCTTGATTGGTGAGTTCTCCTCTATCCTCTCGAACCATTGTTTTTGGTGAATTGGCAAGTGACATGTTATGTAGGTGTTCCTTGCTATTTTATCATATCTTGATGTTGGTTTACCTATTTAAATGTATAATTTAAATAAATTTGATTTGGTTGTAACTTTACCAAGATGTCTCCTTGCTATTGTATGATATATTGATGTGTATAACTATTCAGCTATCATAAGTGATATCTTGATGTCTTTGTTATATGTTCGGTGTCTCTCTTGATGTGTTATGTACGTGTTCAACTAACATTTATAAAAAGAACAAGTTTCCACTTCCTTTCAGTCTAATGAAATCAAGAATTTTCGTTCAGTATTTTTGTTCAAATTTATCATGTTAGGCATTGTTGTTTTTTTCCTTGCTATTTTATTATGTTTGGTTATGCTATTCTGAAATGCCAAAAAATTGATAATAGGTGCAATGATCTGAAATATGAAAATCTAATTTTGAATATACTAGGTATTAGTTTGATCATAGTTCTTTGCATGATTCTTGATCTCATTCAAGAGCTTAGTGAACGAAGTGATGGTTGTGGCTATGTCTTCATCGGAGCCAACTCTGAAAGTCTCATAGTGCCCCTCGATTATCAACTTTTTTCTTCACTTGATGTTTACCTTTATAATGTACCCTAAGCTTCTCCTTCACTTCCTTAGTTGTTTGACAAGCCCTAACTCTGTTAAATTTGTTCTCATAAAGCGAGGAAAAAAATTATTCATGGCTTGATCATTGGAGAGCTCAATCTTGGTCTCCTCAATGATGTATTCTCTCATGGCCCCTGTTTCGGTGGATCGTACCTATTCTCAATTGACTCCCACAAAAGTCTAATTTTCACCCTAATGTAGAACTTCATCCTTACTTTCCAATGAGCATAGTTGGAATAGATAAAAAACACTTTGAATTTTCAACTCCCTATCCTTAGTTCAATGAAAAGTTAAAACAATTACTTTCTAATCCAGGCATCTTACATATTTATGATGAGGTAAATAATCCAGTTAGAGGAATATCGAATAAATGTTGTTGTACTTTGCATTTCGTGCCTTGAATTGCATTCAAACATTAATACTTAGCAAGATATATCCTATCTTTTTTTTTTTTATAAATCTGCCTTAATTCATAACTAATAACATTTCCAAAAACCATTGATAATTCATTCCTTGTTTACCAAACTCGCGTGTACAAATCCTCGTTTACTTTCTTATCACTAATCATTTTTTCATCAGAATTCTGAGCAGATCAATTCTAAGATTATTTTCAATCAAAATATTTAAAAAATGATGCAGATAATATTTAAGCACAACATTAGATATTAATGTAAATTTGATCTATCACCATTCTAGCATTTCTTAATAAAACCTATAATTATATAAGTCATTCCATGACTAGAGTGATCTAATTACATTTATCATCATATGAAAAGAGACATTACATTACAATACGATCATAAATGAAACCTGACACATCGTGTAACTCTGACTAGTTAGAAAATTAATGACTTTCTAACTTTGTCAATTTATTCTCTATTCATGAGTTCAACAAGAACCTCGTTCTTTCACTTAGCTATCAATTTCTTCTAGATTGTCTTGATCGCTATTCCGATTTACACTATTCTCCAATTAGTGAGATTTCCTATCATCTTAATCATTATTCTTTCATTACTTGAATAGACAACCGACTCGACAATGATTACGTTCGAATAGGAATGTCGTCTACAAGTAGAGACTGGATGTACAACCGGCTCGACAACGGTTACGTTCGAATTGAATTCGCGGCGAAGGTTAAAGAATTTATATCATTCTCCAAACAACATTGTCCTACATACCAAAGTGAAAGGAAGATTAGATGTCCGTGCAATTTTAAGAAATGTCAACTTGTATTGTACCTGGACGTCAAAACGGTTGAGTACCACATATGTAGGTATGGATTTATCCCGGGATATCACTGTTGGTACGAACATGGTGAGAAATGAGATGAAGGCCCGCAAAACTTTTTCCAAATGGATAGCCATATTGATGATGCTGATGTGGGAGGATACGATCCGACACCTTACCGCGAGATGCTACACAACGTGGCAGGTCCAAGTTTCAATTGGAATCACGTCGAAGAATCACCAAACCCCCAAGCACGCCAACTATATGACATGATTGATGCAAGTAGGGAACAATTGTGGCCTGGTTGCGAAACCATGACAACGTTGTCCGCAATGGCAAGATTACTTGCGATCAAGTCTGAACATCATATATCTGAACGAGGGTATAATGAAATCATTAAACTCATGAAGGATTGTTTGCCAAATGACAACTCATTGGTTGAAAATTTTTATGCCACTAAAAGACTAATGCGAGGTCTAGGTCTACCCGTTGAGAAAATAGATTGTTGTGAGGACCAATGTATGATTTATTGGGGAGTGGACTCTGAGTTGACGTCATGTAAATTTTGTGGGAAATCACGCTACATTGCACATCGACGAGGTCGTGGTCGGAACACAAAAAACCGCCCTTGCAAAAAAATGTACTACTTCCCTTTGGGCCCTCGGTTGCAACGATTGTATGCGTCTGAGTCAACCGCAAAACATATGAGATGGCATGGAGATCATTCCTCGCCAGAAGATGTTATGCAACACTGTTCTGATTCGATTGCTTGGAGACATTTTAATGACGTCAATAGAGACTTCGCCGCCGAGGTTCGGAATGTTCATTTAGGATTGTGCACTGATGGTTTTCAAGTATTTGGGCTTTCCGGGAAATCGTACTCTTCGTGGCCCGTGATTTTGACTCTTACAACCTTCCACCGTCGATGTGCATGAAATCTCGAGTTTATGTTCTTAACGGTTATCGTTCCTGGACCGACCAGCCCAAAGCAGAAAATCGACGTGTTCCTTCAGCCGCTTGTGAAAGAGTTGCAAGATTTATGGAACAATGGGGTGATTACATACGATGTCTCCACCAAGACAAATTTTCTCATGCGAGTTGCCCTTTTATGGACTCGTTAGTGATTTCCCGCATATAGCATGTTGTCCGGTTGGAGCACACACGGTAAGTACGCTTGTCCATATTGTATGGAGGATACAAATGCATTTCAATTGCGAAATGGTGGTAAGACATCGTGGTTCGATCGTCACCGTCGTTTCTTGGCGAAGTCATCACCATTAAGGAAAGACAAAAAAATTCATTAGAGGCAAAATGGTCATAAATGATGATCCGCCCGCTTTGCGTCTCGGTGAAGAAATTTTGGCGTAAATTGAATCGTTAGGCTTGATGAAGGTGACAGAAATCTGAGTCGAATCGTGAATGGGCGGATAGCTAAGAATTCGGGATGGAGGAAGAAAATCATATTTTGGGACTTGCCGTATTGGAAGACAAACTTGATCCGCCACAACTTAGATGTCATGCACATTGAGAAAAATGTTTTTGACAACATATTCAACACTATTATGTGTGTACCGGGCAAGAGTAAGGACAATGCAAAAGCGAGGCAAGATATTCATGAATATTGTCACCGACCTTCTCTACACATTGATTCGGCGACAAATACTTATGTCCTTGGGTGCTATGCTCTTGATACATCAAAAAAACAAAAATTGTGCGAGTGGGTTGAAAAGTTGCGTTTTCCTGATGGTTACGCTTCGAATCTTGGTCGATGTGTGGATCCAAAGAAACTGTGAATGTTCGGCATGAAGAGCCATGATTGTCATATATTCATGCAACGGTTGATACCAATTGCATTCAGAGAACTCCTCCCAAACTCGGTTTGGGTTGCAATTAGCGAATTAAGCCTTTTTTTCGATCCCTAATCTGCGAAATGTGTCAAGATTCAAGATATGGAGGTCTTAGAGTCCGAAATACCAAAAATCATTTGCAAGTTGGAAAAAATATTCCCTCCAAGCTTATTTGACTCTATGGAACACCTACCAATCCACATGGCCTACGAGGCCCGTCTGGCCGGTCCCGTTCAATTTTGATGGATGTATCCATTCGAGAGGTACTATCTTGAGCCCTTGAAATTATTTTCCCATTCAATAGGTTTTATATCAACATTTCCTATAACATTCATACAGGTACCTTAAACATTTGAAGAATAATGTGCGAAACAAAGTGAAGGTTGAAAGCTCCATGTGTAATGCTTATTTGGTCGAAGAGGTCACATCCTTTTGTTCTTACTACTTCGAATATCACGTCTTTACGTTGCATGACAAAGTGCCACGTAACGACGATGGCGGTCTCGGGCCCACACCGAATTTTGTCGGCAATTTCTCAATTTTCACTTATCCTGGTCGACCCATGGGAAAGTCGAAGGAGCGGTACTTAACAGAGCAGGAGTATAATGCCGCTCATTCGTACATACCGCTCAATTGTCCAGAGATCGCTCCTTACGTCCAAAGATGTCCGTCACTTTCATTCAATAATGCAGTACATTCATTGTTCATATTTTAGTAAGACAACCTACTTACATGTTCGTTTATTCTAGGATATTCGTCGATGAAATCACTGAAGCAATGGGGGAGTCGGAAGTTGATCGTAGTCTAGAGCACAACTTCCCCATTTGGTTTCAAACATATGTAAGGTCATTACTTTTGTACGTTATAGATTCATAAATTTCTTCTATAAGTAATGTGTCATATTGCATTTCTAATTTTTTTGAATAGGCTCGGAATTCTATAGTTGACGAGACGCTCGTTGATCTTTCTGTTGGTCCTAGTCGATCAAGTACCGTCTACCCTGGTTACCTTGTTAATGGGTATAAGTTCCACTCCGCAATATATGACGTTAATAGATCGACGCAGAGTAGAGCGGCGGTGTTTTGGTGAAGGGTTCAAACTACGCCGATGTTTCCCATAACTATTATGGAGTACTGCAAGAGGTTGTGGAGATTGAGTATACCGGCCTCAAGCGTGTGGTCTTGTTTAAGTGTGAATGGTATGACCCTACACCGAATCATGGTGTGAGGACTCACCCAACACTTCAATTGGTAGAGGTTCATCGAAGTCGACGATATAACAACTACGAGCCATTTGTACTAGCAATGCAAGCCACTCAAGTGTACTACATTTCGTACCCTTCTATGAGGAACGACCGACAAGAATGGCTAGCAGTTTGTTGCTGTCAGCCAAAATTCGCTGACGAGGAAACTAGCAAAGACGATAATGACCAGGGCTCGGCAGAGATTGCTTTCCAAGATGGGATGCCCACCACGTGCATAGTCGATGATGCAATCGCCGATATCAACAATCTGGATGATCCGACTGGGACTCGATTCATTGTTGAAGCGGGTCCAAGTGAAGAAGTATATAGTGGAGATGATTCAGAAGAAGAATCCTCAACTTCTACTCATGAGAGTGAATTTGAAATGGATGATAGCGAATAATGTATGTATATGATATGTCAACGTCCAATCATTTAGTTGCTTTTATCGGCATGGATCCTGTGTTATTAAGTCCAATCATTTAAACTTAATTTCTAATTTTTGTATGCCCTCCTTCTCTGATGTTTTATTGCTATTTTGTTAGGTTTCATGGCGGGAGGTGGTCATCCCCCACGTCGAGGTTTCCCATTAGGAGGACATCGTCCAGGCGGAAGAGGTGCAGCACCGACCTCTGGCGGCGAAATACCGACTGGGCCTCATGGTCAGGCCACACGAGGGGTCCATAGAGGTCGTGGCGGTCGAGGTCGTGGGTCGATACCTGCATTATCGATTTCAACTTCTCAGTCTCTCGAGCACGAGAGATACCCGCAGCGTCACCTTCCCCTTCCATACCGTCGGCGTCGTCTGTACCATCATCGTCGTCATCAAGGACTATACCAAATATGCACTTCCAATCACCATCTCCGACATGAAGGCCTCCTTTACCCACGAGGCCTGCACCCCCAGCCACAGCATCACCGACAGCATCCCCACAAGACGACGTAAGAGCAGGGTTGGAGGTGACAGCCCTCCGCGCCACCTCGAGGACAGGGGATGGAGCCCCCCTCGCGTGCGGGGATCCCTATCAAATCGATTGCCAATGATACGTAAGTTTGTGTTTGACTCATATATGTCGTTTTAAATATGGATGTCAATTATTGAAGAAGTAGTTAAGGTGATACGCATGTTCATGAAACACAGAGAGTTGCATCCTTCGCATTTTTGTGCACGGAGGATGACAAAAGTTTTCAAACGATGGATGATTCCCGAAGTGGTATTGTTGGAAGCTCTGCCGCCTCATCATAAAGACCAATATCGGCGCCAATGGAAGGTAAACAAGACTACTAAATGCCTTATGATTTATACTATTTTCTCAATGTCTCGTAACAATAGCAATCGACAATTTGTAGGTATTTTTTAGATGGGATGACGCGATTCCCGAGGATCTCATTCGAGCGGCGTACGACAAGCTTGCGCAGAGCACAAGGTACACCGCATTGATGCACAAGTTAAAGAAGAATCATGTGCAGCCAGTTTATGTTACAGATGAGGCATGGAGGAGATACTTGGAGTACTGGGAGAGCGAGGACTTCCAGGCCAGGTCTAGGCAAGCGACGGAGAATAGGAACACTGAGGTCGACGGCCCTGGGATTAGACCCTCGAAGCACGGTGGTGGTTCCGTGTCTTTTGTGACTACCCAAGAAAGATTGGTAAGTTTTTTTTAACATCTTGGATATTTTTTACATTTATACACTTGTTCACTATGCTTGGTCCTGCATGCAGACTGATTCATCTGAGACGCTACCGATTGTGAATGAATTGTATTTGCATCTCCACACCACAAATCACGACAGGATGACATTCATCGATACTAGATCAGAGCGGTTCTATGTAAGTATAGAAATTATATGTAAAATAGTATTAAGTTTACTTTAACCCATATCATGTATTTTGTTTGTTGTTCATATCTGCAGGATAGGCTCCAGAGGAGACGTCAGGAGCTGACCCAAGCTACACCGGACCAATCGGTGGATGATGAGGCGGTGTACCTCAATGTGGCGGGTGAGTGTCCCAAAGGACGTGTCTACGGACTCGGGTCCTTAGGGAGAAAGAAGAGGAGATATGGAGATCCTGGTGCTAGCACGTCCGAGATGCCGGATATGGTGCCGCGGGCAGAGTTCAATGTCGTTGCGGAACAATTACGAAAGGTTATGGTGTTTATGCAGCAGCATCTCGGGATGAACATGGATGAAGCAGGCCTATCTCAGCAACAACCACCACCACCGCCACCACCACCGCCACCATGATGAAAGAACAGACCGCCGCAAATAGATCCGGTCGATCCACCACAACAAGGGGACAATATTGAGCGTGAGACGTAAGCGCGGCTCTCGAGAGATGAGCAGCTTGATGATACATAGGTATTTTACTTGTTATTTGTGTAAATTCTTAGATTAAACGTTTGCCTTTGTAGACAACTTTAGCAATTCTTCGAATTACTTTATGATTGACACTTCTTTTTGTGCATATTTAGATTGATATTCCATAATTTATCGTGGATTTTACTTTTTGACCTTTTCCTCCCCAATTTTTTTTTTATGTAAAGTAAAATATACTATAACTATAGAATGTTTGCGGAATCCATGGGAGAAGAAAAACATCTTTGGCCGTTGTGTGTGCAAGTCTTATGGCGTTGCAGTTATCTCGAGTGCTATGATGAAGAAAGTGGTAGAATTGACAGGAACAACATTTTCATGCAATAGCAAATGAATTTGGGAAATCGATAAAGGCTCATTTTTCGTTCATCTGTGTTGAGAACATGTAGGCCCTTATTCTTCTATTATCGCATGTCCCTAGAAGAACAAGAGCCTACATGTTCTCAACACAGATGACCGAAAAATGACTTTATCGATTTCCCAAATTCATTTGCTATGGCATGAAGATGTTGCTCCCTGTCAATTCTACCACTTTCTTTATCATAGCACTTGAGAGAACCTGCAACGGCATAAGATTTGCACACAACAGCCAGCATGTTTTCTTCTTCCAAATATTATGCAAACATTCTGTAGATATAGTATATTTTTCTTTATATAAGAATTTTTTTGGGGAGTAAAAGGTCAAAAAACTAAAATCCATGATAACTTATGCATGAACTGGGATTCCAAGGCAACTAAGATATACAGAGGATAAAGGAAGAACACATTTACCTGCAATTCATGGTGGACTCGTTCATCTCAAAGGTATGCATCCAATAATCTAGGTTCTAATAAAAAATACTATCTCAGCTTGATCCATGGTAACAAATGGCTATTTGACATTACTCCTTTTAGCCATTGCATGCTAATTTGTTTTCGATTCCCTGGTGGTTTGTTGAAGCCTAATGTAGTGGAGGGTACTGATGATGAAGTTCCTTAGTTATTTTTTTTTTTTGAGTGCAGGAGAGGACCTCAACTAGTTTTTTTTTTTTTTTTTTTTTGAGTAGGAACTCAGCTGGTTAATGGAGCACAAAGCAGTAGTTGGTGGATGAGATGATGACTTTCTTTCAAGATTGATGGATGTGAATCTTGATTTGATAAAGGTTTATGCTTAACTTTCAGTTTTTACCTTTTAGCATTCTTGCACTTCACCATTATCATATACATGTTGAAATGCATGCCTTACAAAGCTTGATAAATAATCCAACCAACTTAATGACCCAATTAACCCTAACAGAGAGGCTGGGAAAATAGAGGGCTTTGTGAGGGCTGTTGATCCTCTCTGTTCTGCTATGTTTTTTTTTGAATGCAGCAGATCAAGGAAGAAGTGCACATTTCAATGTACGTATACTATCTTCAAATGAGTTTTTTTTTTTTGAGTGCAGAGAGGACCTCAGCTGGTTTTTTTTTTTTTTTTGAGTAGGAACTCAGCTGGTTAATGGAGCACAAAGCAAGTAGTTGGTGGATGAGATGATGACTTTCTTTCAAGATTGATGGATGTGAATCTTGCTTTGATAAAGGTTTGTGCTTAACTTTCAGTTTTTACCTTTTAGCATTCTTGCACTTCACCATTATCATATACATTTTGAAATGCATGCCTTACAAAGCTTGATAAATAATCCAACCATAGGAGATGGAGTTCAATTCTTCTTGTTTTAGTGCTAAAAGCTCCATGTTATTCTCATTGCACCTATTACAATCCCCAGAATGTTGTTAATGCTTTGATCTTAATTTTCAAAGTACTAAAGCAAATTCAACAATGTGTGTGTTGTTTCTACTTTGTTTCAGTGTTTTATTAGGACTTGTTGTCGTTGTTGTCTCCTTTTGAATTGAATGAAAATCGGGTCTCCCTAAGGAACTTCATGTATTGACTATGGTGTTGTATTTAATGTTTAATATGAGTTAATTTTCTTTCATGTTCCTTATTAGCTCAAGTACTCTCTACCTACATATGTGTTGAATTGACAAAAGACCAAAGCAAACTCAATCGTAAAGAAATTAAAAAATAGGTTCCAAGCCTACTTTTTATGTATGATTATTATTACTTTCTATGTTTCTTCAAATCCACCATTTTTCTCATTCGCTTCCAATCTACTATCGAGTTCAATAATCTCTCCTTTGCCTACTTTTTTCAGGTGCATAATCACTGGTTGTTGTCTTCAGATGGAGAATCAGAAATGCTTCAAAGTTGCGTTATAGTTATTATATGGAGTCCTTTTTGCTATTCTTATTCTGACCAGTCATGTTGGAGTGTTGGTGATTGGATGTGTTGAACATTAGATGGATTTTGTTCTTGGTTATTAAACTTAATTCTTTATGTGCATATTTATAGGATTGTAAGTTTTCTTTTTTTTTGGTTGTTGAACAATAGGATTGGTGGTTTTTGTGTATACTTCCAAATTTCGAGCTTTTGTAATACATGACAATTTTCCGTGGATATATAAATTTTTTTGCAAATTTTGAGTTTCACATTTTTTCTTTCTCTTTTGAATATTTGTTGATATATATTGTCGATGTATGAATGTGCAATTTGGCTTTTTTGTGGGATGTTAGCACCCCCAAGGAGTTGTTGGAGGGGGTGCAGGCGATGGAGTAGGTCATATGGTTGTAATTTGAATTTATAGGTTGGAGAACCAATTGGATTATGTTTATGTGTCATAATTAAACAAAACAGAAAATTAGAAACGGATTAGCATCGTAAGTCAAACATTCTGTTGCTATTCCGTCTCTAATTTTTCAGAAATATATGTATGAATCACAAACGGATCAGAGACGAAAATAAGAATTCCGTCTCTGATTCCGTCGCTAATCAGAAACGGATTCAGAGACGGAATCAGAAACGGAAAAATCCGTCTCTGATTTCGTTTTTGATTAGCGACGGAATCAGAGACGGAATATTTGCATTCCGTCTCTGATTCCGTCTCTTGATTCCGTTGCTGATTAGCAACGGAATCAGAGACGGAATTCATAAATTTATTAATTTCATCTCTGATTCCGTTTCTGATTAGCAACGGAATCAGCGACGGAATGTAACTTCAAATGTTGCATTTCTAAAACAATTCCCTTTCTGTTCCGTGTCTGTTCCTTTTCTAATTTCCGTGTCTAAATCCGTCTCTAATCAGAAACGGATTAATTTCGTCTCGATTCCGTCTCTAATCAGCGACGGAATCTAATTTACGTTTCTGATCGAATCAGCGACGACTATTTTAGAAACGGAACGTATTCCGTTTTTGTTACATTTCTGATTTCAAATAGAGACGAAATTTATGCAAATTAGAGACGGAAAATTTCGTTTCTGATTTGCTATTTTTTTGTAGTGCATGCAGGCGTGGAAACTGGGTAGAGAATGATTGATGAGTTTTAAATTAGTTCGTATACACATTAATGAAACAAAAGTAAGTTCATTAACTTATTTAAACTATATTTTCATATTAAATTAAATTAAAGCACCTAAGTTTATGTAAATAAATATAGACCATGGACATGCCTCGTGATATGTCTTGAAATGAAATCTATGAGATTCATGTCAAGATTTGTGTTAGTATGTGTGTAAGTGTAGGTAATGTGATGATTATGGGTCTTAAAATTTACATAGAGATGAACCATCAAGTAGGGATGTAAGGTTGAGATGCTAAGTTCAAACCTATAAATACATCTCTTCTTTACATACCATGCAAAATCATTCAATTAAACAACAAAGATTCTTTAGTGAAACACTTGCTGGGATTTGAGATATCAAGGGTTCATGAGAGCTAAATTCATTAACATTAGGTTCTACAACGACAAGAATTGAATATCAAGTACCTGGGTGAGTAAACCCACTATTATGCCTCATTTTCATTCATGCATGTGAAGTTTAAGTAGTGAATCGTAGGATTTATGATAAAAAAGGGTAAGTAAAGTCATTTCATCTTAGTTTTTACTAATTTGAAGACATAATTGAAGTTTCAAGTTTAAATTTTGACATTTTAATATTTTGGTCAAAATTGGGGTTTTTGCGTGACATGAAGATCTTAAATTTTGATCTAATTAAAGTCTTTGTTTTTAGAACTAATTTGATATTTAGATTCTTCATGAAATCTTACTCAATCTTTTATATTGAATTTTTATTTTTGGTGAAGAAATGAATTTCTCAAAATCATGAAGTTCTTCAAAACAAAAACTGAAATTTTGTGTGTTACTATTCCAAACTAGTATATCTAATTTAGCTATAACATCCTCATTTTAAATCCATATTGATTTATTCGGATGTCATTGAAAAGCTTACCGATAATGCTAAAATTTTGATCTGCATGCACCATTTAAAGATCTGGAATCCTTCCTATTCAAAATGCTCTACAACTTTGATGATGAATATGAAAATTCAGGGTTTTATAATTTTTTAATGTCCAGATATTTTATAATAACTCCCTCATTTCTCATTGAATTAAGCTCGTCATTTAGTATGACATCCTGCAGTATATTTGTAGTCATTAGTAAAACAATTCATGATTTTTGATAATGTGGTTTAGGAGAAATAAACTTTTCAAACTTGTTGTTCAGAATATAAAACTATTTTGAGTGATTGTGGTAAGATTTTCATACCTCTCTAGTCTCTTGTGGAAACCTTATAGTTTCAAAAAACTAAGATATACCTCCAAAACTCCTCTTCGAACTATAATGCATAACCTAAACATTTTGGTAATTGAAATCAACTGACAAGTTGTGGCATCAAAACTGTTTCTATTTTAATAAATTAGATTTCGATATAAAAAAATATTTAAGAGGGCTTATTTTAAAAATCGGAATTTAAAACCACTTAACCAATGACACCCTAGGATCGTAGAGACAATTTTTTAGGTGCGGAACGCGTGTTTTGTCGAGAGCCAATTTAGGCTATCGCATGCATTTGAGGTAAGTAAACCTCTCGAGCATTCATTTCCAATTCAATTCCTTTTATTGTTGGAAAACTGTCACTTGGATTGTTTTTACTATTTTGATGTCGTGACATGTATCAGCATATTTTCTATGTTTAGTATAAGTATTGAATTCATAGTTTTAAATTGTTTCATGGAATCTTGTTCCATTCATTTTCTTATCATAGTTTGGACTCTTTATTGTCGTTGATTTCCTTACTTATGTGTTGTGAACTAGCATGCTATTGTAGTATCATCTGATGTTGTTCACCTACATGTTCATATGTTTGTATGTTGGTTTGATTTGGGTTCATGTTCTAGGATGGTGTATAGTGTTGTAAGGTAGTCCATACATTTGGGTTCCCTGGTTTTTTAACAAATGAGCTCAGTACACGGGGTAGAGTCCCTGGGGATGCCAAAACTCCTTATTAGCTTATGTGATGTTGCTCACGACCAAATACATAAGCTAATGTGATGAAGCTCACGGCAGACCAAACATCGATTTGTGTGAATATTCCGTCTATTCGTTTTGGTGTATTTGGTACATGTTTGCATACATTCCTTTTAGCTTTTCTTTTGTTGTTAATCATATTCTTTCAACTACCATTTCTTGTATATTTGGGAATATGAATGAATGGTCATAGGATTTACTCAATAGGATTATCATATTTGGCGATAATTTTAGATCCGTCATTTGTCTAATCAGGGAAAGAGAAGATCGGTGACTATCTTTGAGTCTTCAGGAACTGTTTGCTACTCTTTTGTATAGTTTTACTTGTTTGTATTTATGATATATGCCTTTAATACATTTTGGGTTGTGTATTTAGGTTGAGAGACTAGACTTTCTGACTAAGACATGATGCTAAAATATTAATTGCCACTTTTGATATGCAAATGCGGCAACCTCTTTGCAAATTAGAGCATCGCCTTGCTTGATCCTATCATTAAGCCTTAATCTCTAACTTAAAATACTTAACAATGTGTTTTTCAGCCTGTTCAAATATTTCACTAAAGTAGCTAACTAAAAAATAAACAACCTATTGTTCATCTGTTAATTAATATATCAAAGGTAATGAAAATCTTATAACTTAAAGATTATTCAGTAAAAATCTTAATACATTAGCGGAAGCAATGAATGTAAATCTTAAAAATGTGGAAAACAAGGGAACACAGATTGCATGCATATATATACAATATTAACATGTGTCTAGTCGAATAACTATCTCACAACCCGTAGTATACATTCCAAAAAATATGAAGACATATGTAAGTCATACAATACAAATCATAACCTACAAAATCAGAAGTAGCAGAACTCAGATGGCTCAAACATAGTTGTCGATCTTCTTCTTACCCGTTCTGCTAGTCAATGGATCTGCACCCACCATCATAAAAAATGGCAGTGAGTATAAGAAAGTAGAAAGTAACGCTGAAAGAGATTTATCCATATTTCCAAACATATAACATAACAATAGCAACTATTTTAAAAAAGAATCATGCTATAAGATACTTCAGTTAAACAACATGAAATTGACACGCTATTAAGAAGAATTAATGTATGGTTTTTTCAAAAACCATTTGTGATCAATATAAGTCTAATACCCTGTGTTTAACAATCTTAAGTCAATCCTTAAGATTATAGGAAATTCTAAGAAAAACACAACATAGTTGTTGATTTTAGGGGTGGGAGCGTGCTCCTTCACTTATGGAGCGCGCTCCACCAACTTAGTTCATCCTAACTGATGAAGGGAGCGCGTTCCTCTGCTTGGTGGAGTGCGCTCCACCCTACACTATCTCGACTGTAAACAGGGCAGCAACTGCTATTTCATTACCGATTCATCACTACAACCTCAAAAGCTCTCCCAAACCATCAGGGAGGACCTCTAATGAGGTAACAAACCATTTTCGATAATCAATAACAACAACTCACAGAGAAATCATCACCCACCATCAAATTGAGCTTCAAAAACTTAAAAACCAAATTTACCAATAATGATGAGCTTTGATTACCTGTTGTTTAAGCTCCTCAATTTAGTGAGAAACTCCCATCCTGATCCACTCCTCGTGATCAAACCCCTCGCTGCTCTCTCTCACTTCTTGATTGATCGAATGTAACAATGAGGATAAACTTGATGATTTTGGATTTATCTATGAAATTTTCTCGAGATACGCATTGCGCCATCTTGAATTTGATCAAATGATTGATGCGTTAAAATGGCATTCCTTAAAGTTACACGCATTTTGACACCATAAACACTTATGATCATCTCAAGGGTGATCAAACTATCCATATAATTTAAACTAAACTTCTAGATTATATATATATATATATATATTTATATATCAATTATATATAAATATATATACTTCATTTATTTTCTCGGCAATAAATTTACTGGACATGCCTACGAGTGTTCTTGGGTGTGCACATTCATTTCATGACCCCCTCATCTCACTGTGTATCGACTATTATATCATGGTCCTAACTACGAGAACTACTTTAATAATTATAGAAATGGCACAGTTTAGTAATCCAAAAAAGTTATTGCATAACTAATGCACAAATAAAAATGGATTTTCAATACCACAATTCAACTACCTAATAACATGTTATTTCCTTTGACCAAATTCCTCAATAACCAATAAAGACATAGCACATGATTTCGAATCAATGAAACTACTTAAATGAAAACAATGCCATGATAACAAACTCATGTAATGTGATATAGCAACCAAGTCATGGCATCTAGGTTATAACGGATAAATAACTCAAAATGGCTATAAATGAATAGAATAATAGGAATGAAATGTAAATAAATATCTTAATCTATTTACTTACAATCCACGTAAATATCCTAAGATACTCCGGCCTTTCGACACCTCGAAATGCACACCCCAACCCTCGAGGCTCATCTTTAGGTTCCTAGTATGATTACACATCTTTTAGAGTGTGTTTAGACCTTCAGTTATATTATTAGACTTGTTTATGGTGTTCTGATTTAAATTAAGAAATTGTAGAAATTATGTTGTCTAACGCACCTTGTATTTGTGTAATATGTCTACTGCTCTATGTAATATGTCTAGCGAGCTAGTGATTCCTTTAGCGTACTACTCACACTTATTAGCGCGCTACATGCAAGTAGCTTGTTAACATGCTAATAAGCACAATTACATGCTACGTGCAGGATAACCCAGAATTAATGTACATCAAATTCTGAGTGTTTTTTCTCCACACAGCCATCACTAAAGCCTTGGATCCCTATTTTCCTCCACCTGAGACCCAAAACACCCACTACAACCATAACGACTGTCGCGGCCCTCGCCGCCCCGGGGTGGTGTTGCTACAATTTTTATTCAATTTTACTGACCGAAGCAACACACTAGTTGACATAATTTTTTATTCAATTTTTTTTTATTCAACGGGATATTTATTTCATGGGTCAGTCAGTAAAATCCCTAAGTATGGAAATATTATTGACTTGACAAATATTTATTCAATTTGTGTATTTTTGTTTCCCCGACCTAATGTTCGGTCCCGTCGACTACCCGATACCTGAGTCGACACGTATATCAAGGCGAATGCAGTGCATACAATCTCGTTGTGTGTTAGTTTCCCCTGTCCTAATAATCGATCCCGTCAACTACTCGGCACCTGCGTCGACACGCATATCGAGGCGAATACCATTCACACACCCTCACACGTATTATTTTGCAACATACACATGCGATCTATTTAAATAAATTACACCGCAAATAAGCAACCAACACATCATAAACATCCCTACCTAGGTTCCCGTGTGTCCTAACCTACCGCGGCGTCCACGTAGATCAGAGCTGGCGTCCACGTCGGTAAATTTAATATAGGTCGTTACAACGACAGCCAACAATTCATAATTATTACTAAATTTATCAATTTACACTAAACTAAAGGTGTAGCTTACTTACCAAGTTGTGTAACACCTCTAGCTTTATCCAACTACTTCAATTTCATCAGGATTTCTTCATGGGCTCACTAATCACCCCTTGATCTTCTTCTCCTTCGGTTTTTCCTTCTTTCCTAAGTAATGAGATCATTTCTATGGAAACCATCTCATATATATAAGGTTGGTTAATAGCCATTGATCTTAATATGTACATGCATATTGAGACTAATTTAATGGCTCACATTTTGATTCAAATCCTCTAACGCATCCTTGCTAACACACATTCATACTCAATTGGTCTTGTGATGTGTCCAAGCATATCTCAAGGAGCATTAATGATAATGTTTTAAATTTTTTTGTAGCTTATTCTACATTTGTATAAATTAACTATAGCCACATCAAACTTAGCTAATTAAGCTACATTAACTTAACTTAGACATACCACGTTACTTTCTACCCTAGTCCCACGTCGACAGGCATATCGAGGCGCGTCCCCACTCACGTCTCGACATTTAAACCCAAGTAGAAGTGACTTAGTAGTCTACACATATAAAATACACTAAGCATACATAAACACATATCTAACATATACCTCATCCACACACTTCGGTCAGTGCACGTATCTCGATGTACGTCTCACATTACGGGTCAATGATCCTGATTTAGGAATTAAAATAGGACTAGCAGTTCTATCCATGATAAATCTTCCCAACTAAAGGAAGTTTCATTCTCAAAATTAACTTCAAGTTAATGTAATATCTGACTCGAAAAGATACGGAATCCTATCTCATATGTAGTCTTTTGATTCCTAAGTGAGTTCCGAGTCACCATGGAACTACCACTTGTTTAACACCTTTGGAATAAACTTACCTCGTTATTGTTATTCCTTTAGATCTAAAATCTGTATTGGCTACTCCTTAAAAGATACATCCTCGCTCAGGTCAATCTAGCTCAAGTCAGTCACCAGTCGTACATCTACCTTCGATTTAGTCGGTTGAAGCATAGAAATTTAGAAGACTGGATGAGTCCCTGACATATGTGGAGGTAACTCTAACTCATAAGCAACCTTCCCAACCCATTTCTAGATGTTGAAAGTCCTGATGAATCTTGGTGCTAAATTGCCTTTCAAACCAAATCTACGAAGACCCTTTCGAAGAGAAATCTTCAAATACACAAAGGCTCCCTTGGTGTACGTGAGATCACTACAATACGTGTCTGCATATGTTTTTGCCAATCCTAGGCCCCCTTAAGCCTACGAAGAATATATCATAATTTCTTCATGTGATCAACAAAAATCTCAAACCCCACTGAATTTTGGTCCTCTGGCTCTGCCCAACATGATGGTGAGCGACACAGTTTGGGATATAAAGCTTCAAATGCCGCCATCTCAATGCTACCCTGATAATTGTTTTCGTATGCAAACTCGCATAGTGGTAGGTACTCCTCCTAAGATCTACCAAGTTTAAGTGTATAAGCCTGAGCATATCCTCGAGAACCTAAATTAACCTCTCAGTCTGCACATTGTTCAGAGGGTGAAAAGCTGTGTTGAACTGTAGGTGCATACCATATTGGTCTTTCATACTCTACTACATCCTAGATGTATATATAGCATCTCTTTCTGATGTGATAGTCAATGGTACCCCATGCAGCCTGATAATCTCCCTCTCAAACGATATGCTTAACTGGTTGAATGTGTAGTGAGCTCCAATTGGAAAGTAGGCAGATTTCATTAATTTGTTCATGATTACCCAAATAGAATTCTATCATCTGGTTGTCCTCAACAACCCTCTAATAAAGTTAATGACAATGTCTTTATACTTCCATTGTGGAATGGGAATCGGATGTAATAACCTTTTTGGTCTACAATGCTCAACCTTCAATTGCTGGCAAATCCCATAGTTTTTATGAACTTCAATTTGTCCGCCTTCCTCCCATGCATAAGAAATGTCTCCTCTTATCATGGTATAACTTGGTCCTACTTAGATGAACAGTGAACTTGCAACGCAGTGAATCACGAAGAATCTCATCTTTCAACTCTACCACTAATAGATCTACAATTTACCTCTTAATCTTAGACACCGATCCATTGTCTCTTTCTATTCAGTTCAATTAATACTCTAGGCTAACTCCTTGAACCTCGGGTATAAGATATCGACTCTTTGACCCTTTAACACTTTTTGTGTAGACATTGTGTGTAGCCTCATCTGCGCGCATATCATCACTTGGGTGTTTGTAGGAATATTTAACTGATTCATCATTACCGTTGCCTCGAGTAATCCATACTCATGCGTCATATGACATCTGACAACATTGGCATCTCTAGTCGGTATCGTACTCTACGCATCTGCAACTATGTTAGCTTTTCTTGTGTGATGCACTAAAGAAAATTCATAGTACTTTAAAAACTCAAACCATCTATGTTTTCTCAATATTACCACTTTCTTTGTAAAGAGATATTTCAAACTCTTATTATCAGTGTAAAGTTTGAATCTCTCTCCACAAATATGATATCTCCAAATTTTCAAACCAAACACCATCGTTGCCTTTTTAGATCAAGCAAAACAGAAGTTTTCGAAACTTTTTCGAGTATCCCTGAACTAAGATCCTATTAGTTCTATTAAATTGATGTACCAATAAAGAAAAATTATACCTTAATAAGAACAAGCTACGTCTGCCTTGTTTGTTGTTGATCTATTCCTTTAAGATGCAGCTAGAGATGAACATCCTCTATCAGAAATCCATACACGAATAGATGAATACGATCCAGAATGCAAGCCCCAAAAATTCTGGGGAAGAATTTCTCATAAAAACTCAATAGAAAAATCTCTACGATAACTGTGACCTTAGTGTCTTATTTATAGTACAATAAGTTAATTTTTAAAAGAACTCCATCTCATAGTCACACTACAAATAGAGTCTTAGATAAAGTCTAACTCTAAAATGATAGAGCCATAGATGATCTATAATTACTCATCCAACAAGAGTTGTAATTTATCTAAAACTCAAATAAGAATTAAAGTCATTTTATAATTTCCAATTAAAGTCTTATCCAAAATAGAATTTACTAGGAGATCAAATTTCTAGTGACACTAGAAATATAGGGGAGTTTTTAATCCTAGTCAAACTAGGACACTTGATGACAACTTTCAAAATGAATTTTATCAAATAAAATTCATCAAACTAAAAAATATTTAAGAGCGCAAATTCATTCTTTGTGTGCGATCTAATGGATTCATACAACATTGGCAGTGAACCTAAACCCTTTTCGACATAAAAATCATAAGCGGCCTCTAGGAAGATATTATGACTACCCAAATTGCATGAAGATGAATAAATTGATACAACCTAATAGATTGTGTATATCATATCTTTTTGTGAAGCGATATCTTTTTATTGAACATAAGACATGGAATGTCACCATTATAGCTTAATCTACTCGTCTCAATCTCCGAGTATACTGAAATTGTCAAGCGACATTGATCCAATCAATTCACTAGCTAGACATGGCCATTTTTCAGTCTAACATATCAAGGGGCCTAATAGAATCTCTCTCTAAAAGAGAGGGACAAATTTTTTCTTGATCACACAACATCCACACCTTAGTCGGACATGTTGGGTTTTAAGGTTCATATGCAGTAGAAAATTTAAATTTTTTTTTGAAAAAACTCAATAAAATCAAAAATAAGTTTATTAAATTTGATCTACAAAAGAAACCATACCTTAATACGTGATTTCCTTGTCATATTGTTCGATTTTGAAGATGTTCAAAGAGAGATAAAAAATATTTTTCTTCCTCTCCAAAAATCCAGAGTACTCGAAATTTGCAAAAAGAAAAATCTTATTTCATTTTAGGGTTTCAACCTCTATTTATATGTGTAGATAAGCCCTCACTTAATATCATATTCATAATACAAGTATTGTATTTAGGCAGTTTAAGCAAATTACACATAGGCCCCATAAATAAGTTATCACATAACAAATCGTAAGGGCTTTTATGTCATGAATTGTATCATATAAAACTCATTACTCTAGACCAATTGAAATTGCACAAAGCCATTCTTTGTGTGCGACTCAAGAGGTTCATGTGACGTTGGTAGTGAACTAAAACTATTTTGGTATACAACTTATAAGCGGTCTCTAGCAAGGCATTATGACTACCTAAGTAGCATGAATATCAAAATTGATATAACCTAATGAATAACATATGTCATATCCTTTTGTCGTGCGATATCCTTTGATTAAACATAATGCATGAAAAGTCACCCTTAATGTTCAATCGTACTAGTCTCGATCTTTAGGTAGACTGAAAACATCCAAGCGACATTGATCATATCAATTCCCATGGACTGTTCCATTATCAATCTATCATGTATAGGGCTCCACTAATATCTCTCTATATAAAAGAAGAACAAATCCTATCTTGCTTACAAACCTTCACATATTATTCACATGGTAACCAAATCACAATCTTTGTAATCGTCTAGTTGAAAACAATTTTTGATTGTTTCATATTATTGTGCCCTATTGAAGAATATGGTAATCTCAAGTCGAAGGACTAAATGATATACCTATCATGAGTAACACCTATGACTTAATTCATGTGGTGTTCTCATAGTGGGTCGATCCATTACATTGTTTCCTAACAAGTAGTCATGATCTTGATTCGTATTCCTATACGCATGATCTTCATATGACCATCAATTAAGATTCACACTAGTTTAAATTCATTATAGTTCCTAGTATAATAATCGACTAGGGACATTTAGGATATTTCAACAAATACCCATGGATCTTATTATAAGGTAAACATCAATCGCTTATAATAAAACATCAAACAATAACCTCAATTTTATTAACTAAAACTATAAGATAAACAATGTTTGTAGATTGACCTAAGGCACATACCCCAATAGGATAATGACTAATTGCAACTTTTTATAATCATCTTGTTAAAGACGATGTTTAATTGTGCCAAATCATTGTGCTTATAATTTTATAGTCTTTGGTGATCTTAAGCCAAAGGACTAAATGATAAAGTTATCATGAGAAACACTTATGACATTGAACCTGTAATGTTCTCATAGCGGGTCAGTCTACTATCTTTTCCCAACAGATATCCATGATCTTAATCCGTATCCATCTATGTTAATCATCACATGACTATCAATCAAGACTCATACTAGTCTTAATTTATTATTATTCCCATAGTAATAACTGACTAGGGACTTTTAGAATAATACGATAACTATTCATGGATACTATTATAAAAGAAACATACTTCTACTTATAATAGTTAAACAATGTTTAGAGAATTAGCCTAGGGCATATTTCCCAACATCTCCTACTTACACTAGATCCAATCCTACACGTATCTAGTACTATGTGACCTTAATGTGTTCTCAGTGAAAAAGTTTATTTATGTATCTGCTACATTGTTTATTTCTGTAAATCTTCACATTCCATATCTAATAAGATAAAACCGCTCAAGTGATTGTTTAGATCTATTGTGTGATTTAAGTTCCATAACCTAAATTTGCCCATTAGTTTTATAATAAAATCCAATGTTACTTTCAACACTTGGAATCATACCTTATTCAATCATGAACCTTATGATCTAAAGATTAGTTTTTGTTGTAGAACTTTTTAGAGTAAGTTTATAATGTTTCTAACATTTTTCGTCGTCCTACGAAGTTAACACATATCCATATTACAATCATTAATCTTTTATATTAGCTTAAAAATTTGCATTTTGTAACAATTTACTAGACTCATATCTTTCAAACCTCTAAAAATCCATGAACATTTCTCAAGTGCTTCTGAAGTACTTAAGAATGTTATCAATAAATATCCAATGACCTTCACTGGAATCTCTAAGATATATGTATGTTTTGCACGAAGCATATGACATATCTAGTTGAATGCAAAGTATAAAATATGTGATGATTCTCATACCTAATGCATATGGAATCATATTCACATTATCATGCCTCTCATTTGTCCAAAGACTTTGAGTCTTACAAAGACTTATGTTAAAAGACATAAGTACGAGTTTTGTTAAGAATTTTGCTCATATGAACCTTTTCAATTATTTGTCTAGATAAGCACTCTGATTTAAACTAATTATCCTCTTAGATCTATCTTTATAGATCTATATCACAAGGATATAGGCCTAATTGTCTAAGAATTTCATTGAGAAACATTTCCTTAACCAAGACTTGACATTCTCCAAGGTTAGGACATCGTTTCTAATGAACATTATATCATCAACATACAGCTACAGATAATTTCGCTCCCACTAACCATTATGTACACACAAGGTTTATCTTTATTCAATGAACATAATTCATTATTTACTTCATCAAAATAAAGACCACAACTCTGATAAGCTTACTATAATCCACAAATGGATCCTTTAAGCATGCATACCTTTCTAAAATTCCCAAGATAATCAAAACCCTTAAGTTGTATCATACACATCATTCAGGAGTAAAGAGCAATGCTATTTTCACACTCATTTGTCTTATCTTATAGTCAAAATATGAAGTAATAAAAATTATATTTCAAGAACTTGAGCCTAGCTACCGGTGAAAAATCTTTTCAAACCTTCATTTAGATTGAAATTTTTGACAAGCCGTGCTTTTACGTATGCACTTTTTTATTTTTTTCATTTCATTTTATATCATTTACATTCAATGGTTATACAACTTTCAAGTAAATAAATCAAGTTCCAAACATGAATAACATACATGAATTAAAATTCAGATTTCAATAACACTTAGTCTATTTATCCAATCTAAACGAGACATATCTCTTTATAAGTATTGATTCATTCTGATCCAGTATCTAAAATATATCACAACTATTAATAATAAGTAATTCTAGATTTCTCTAGACAATTTCTTGTTTTTTAGATTTTCAAGATATATATGTTACTTGTGCATACTCAACTTGTTCAAAACTTTGTTGAGCATTCTAAAGTGGTTCAGTTCTCATTTGTGGCTCTTTGACATTTGAAGATTTATTTCATTCCCAATAGTGTCTTTAAAATAAATTCTTTATTTTGAAAGACATTATTTTGAGCAAAAAAATTTGTTCTAAATTGTATAAAATAGTATCATAATGTTGAACCACAATTAGACACAAATGACTTAGGCATCAAATTTTATGTGACTTAACGTCTTACGCAAGTATTGCTGCCTAGAATCTAAAAAAAAGACAAACTAAGTTTTTTTATAGCATTTCGTAAATAGAGTTCTATCAACCACTTTACAAAAAATAAGGTTTAGTGCGAAGAGCAGTTGTTTCTCAAGTATAGCCTTAATAGGACATTATAGGAAGGTCTATGTGATACATCATAAATCGAATTTTATTCTATATAGTTCAATTTCTCCTCTTAAAACATCATTTCTCAAATGATGTCGCTAATGGAGTTAATTGCAAGACATTCCCACAATTTCAAGGATGATCATTTAAACTCTTAGCTCAAACATTTTCCACCTGGATATCATCAAAGTATATTAATAGTTTGTCAAGTGATTATTTTTATACTCATTTTGAAATATTTGTAACATTTTAAAATTGTCTTTCTAATAGGATTTGTAATTCATTGTAAAATGAATAATTTCATTTTATGAATAATAAAATCCATTCTGTAAGCCTAATCTTTAGAACTAGGCGAAGTCTAGCTCATAACTAAGGCTTATGTTTCCAACACAAACACCTTTGATAGCTTTTACCTTCCCTTTATCTTTCTTTATTAAGTTTTTTTTTATGTTACGAGCCATCAAATATATGCCCAAGGCCCTTTTTTTTAATATTCAGTCTTACAGTTTTTAACATCATATGCAACTATAAAAAGATTTCATGTCATTCATATTATATAGTTCAAAATTATTTTGATGGATTATAGATCAAATCTACTGCCAACTTTTGGCACATAACGATTCAAGCTTTTCAAGATAATTACAATAGTCATTTCATATTCCAAACATAAAGAAATTAATAGGTTCTCAACCATTTTACAAGAATCTAGGAATTTCAGTAATCTTATACCCTTCCCGTGTGACAAACTATTGGAACATTTCCTTCAGTGTCATGGTCATGTAATTAGCTTCCACGATCTTGAATCTTTCTTAAAGTGTGGTTTTATATTGCTAACATAACATATAATTCTTGTACTAATATATAGTAGTTTAAAGGGAACCATTGATCTAAGACATACATCCTTGTTTTTATGGTTGATAACATTTATCAATTTTTTAATCAAAAGAAAGAAATTAGTCTTAGAAATTATTTTTTTTCTTCCTCAAGGATTGATCGTAGTTACTCTGGATTAGTGTTATAAGGATTCTAATATATAAACCTAGAAGATTATGTATAATAATTTGTTACTGAATAATTAAACTCCCACTAAATCAATAACCCTCTTAAAAGTTAATTTAGTGGTCTAAGATCCATATTTCACTTAATTTTGAGACAACTAGGCATCACACTCGAAATCAAGTTATTTAGGTAGGTAACAATTACCAATTGCATCAAATGCGACTCTTAGGTTCTTTATGAGACCTAGACATTATATGTCACAACTTTTTATGTCTCATCTACGCCTAAAGCTCAAAACCGTTTTGATAGCTTTATTAAGTCAAACCAGTTTAAAACATCTAGGTAACCGTTACCCGACTTGCATCACTAAGATAACATAATATACCTTGCGGTGGTAGACCCATATTGATGTGATCGAGGCCATGACAAGTATTTGACAATTAGGTGGCATTGACTTAAAATTTTAAAGAGGGATTTTAATAAGTTTATGATCATTTTTTTGTATTTTATGATAATTAATTCTAGCATACATATAAAATCATGGAATATCCTATATGCCAATATGTATAAAATAAAGATCACAAAATAAAAACAAGAAACAATTTCATATAAATATTAAGAAGTTCAAATGATATTCATTAGTAGAAAAATTTCAATGCGTAGCACCCCCATTTGCGGGGTCATAGGGTACAGCGAGGCGTAGTTAATCTAGTTGACAAATTTTGCCCCTTAAATATTAATAAAATTAGGCACTAATTAAAACCATTTTAATAATGCAACCTGATTAATATTCATTGTTATAAACCATTTTAATAATGTAACCTAATAAATATTAATAAAATTAGGCACTAATTAACATACTTAGCGCATATGCACCACAAGTAGGATTAAGCGAGAGCAACAAACGCAAGTTTTGAGACGATATGGATGGATTTTTGCAAAGTATACCATTAGATGAAAAGGTTTTTATTGGAGGAGATTTAAATGGGCATGTTTTGGCAAGTAACGATGGGTTGGAGAGAGTTCATGGAGGTTTTGGTTACGGTAATAGAAATGAAGAAGGAGAATCAATCTTAGAATTTGCTTCAGCATACGATCTTGTCTTAGCAAATACTAGTTTTAGGAAGAGGGAGTCGCGTATAATTACTTTTAGTAGCGGTCATAATAAGAGTCAAATAGATTTTCTTTTAACAAGAAAAATAGATAGAAAAATATGTAGAGACAGCAAAGTAATACCTAGCGAAACACTTACTACCCAACATAAGTTAGTAGTACTTGATATTAAGCTAACACGGCGACATAACATGAATAAAAGAGTTAGCTACCCTAGAATAAAGTGGTGGAACCTAAAACATAGTAAACAAGTAGAGTTTAGAGAAAAAATACTAAAGGAAAATGTTTGGAATCTTGACTTAGATGCTAATACAATGTGGCTAGAAATGAGTAGTTGCATAAGGAGAGTGGGATGAAACGTATTAGGTATATCTAAGGGCTTGGGACCTCCAAAGAAGGAAAGATGGTGGTGGAACGAGGATGTCCAACGAGCAATTAAGACTAAAAGAGAGATGCACAGGAAAATACCTAAGTGTCAAGATGAAGATGTGTACAATCAATATAGAGAAGCTAGAAAACAAGCTAAAAAAGTAGTTAGTCAAGCTAAAACAAATTTCATGGACGATCTATATACAAGGTTAGGTAATAGACATGGTGAAATATATATATATATAGGCTAGCCAAATTAAGAGATAAAAAGAAACAAGACCTAAGTCATGTAAGATGTATTAAGGACAAAAATCAAAATGTTTTAACTCGCGATGAGGATATTAAGGAAAGATGGAGAAGTTACTTCGATAGTTTATTTAATGATGGGTTGATACAATAATAGATGAAAACCCACACCAAGAAAGAAATGTAAACTATACACCCAATATTAGAATTGCAGAAGTTAAAAATTAATTGAAAAGAATGAAAATAAGGAAAGCATGTGGCCCAGATGAAATAACCATAGAGGTTTGGAAATGCTTAGGAGAAATTGGATTGACTTGGTTAACAAAACTTTTCAATAAAATTTTAAAATAAAAAAGGATGCCAATGGATTGGAGAAGAAGCACGCTTGTGCCAATCTTCAAAAACAAAGGAGACATTCAAAGTTGCTTAAACTACCGGGGAATTAAAATTATGAGTCACAATATGAAACTTTGGGAGAGGATAATCGACAATAGGCTAAGGAGAGAAACAACAATATTAGAGAACCAATTTGGTTTCATGCCTGGGAGGTCAACTTCGGAGGCGATTTTCCTTGTAAGACGATTGTTAGAAAAATATAGAAAAAAAAAAAAAAAATTTCATATGGTATTCGTAGATTTAGAAAAAGCATATAATAGGGTCCCTATAGATGTTCTTTGGTGGGTTCTAGAAAGAAAAAGAGTACATGCTAGATACATAGAAACTATTAAGGATATGTATGATGGAGTAGTAACGAGTATAAAGACATTTGAATGAGCTACAAAATAATTTCTCATTACGATAAGACACATCAAGGATCGACTTTAAGCCCATATCTATTTACTTTAGTTATGAATGAACTAACTAGACATATTCAAGAGGATATACCATGGTGTATACTATTTGCAGATGATATTGTCTTAGTGGATGAAACTTAAGATGGAGTGAATAGGAAATTAGAACTCTGGAGGGATGCATTAGAATCTAAAGGCTTTAAGTTGAGTAGGACGAAAACCGAATACAAGCACTGTGAGTTTAGAAACACTAGACATCGAGATGATGGAGTGGTAAAATTAGGGGAAGTAGAAGTTCTTAAGGTAAACCACTTTAGATACCTAGGATCAATCATACAAAATGATGGTAACATTGAGAATGATGTTACACATAAAATTCAAGCTGGATGGAAGAAATGACGAAGTGCAACAAGGGTGATATTTGATCGAAATGTTCCTATTAAGTTAAATGAAAAATTTTATAGGACCGCTATTAGGCCAGCTATGCTCTATGGAAGTGAATGTTGGGCGATAAAGCAACAACAATTACATAAAATGAACGTAGCAAAAATGAGGATGCTCAGGTGGATATGTGGTAAAACTCGTAAAGATAGAATAAGAAATATAGAAATTCAAAGACAAGTAGGAGTAGCACCATTTGATACAAAGATTAGGGAAGGGCGATTGCGATGGTTTGGTCATGTCCAACGACGGCCTACAAATGCCCCAACTAGAAAACTTGACTCAATAGAAACTGTAGAAATTCGACAAGGTAGGGGCAGACCAAAGTTAACATGGGATACATTAATTAGGAGGGATTTGAATGGTTGGCAAAGCTCACCATCAATTGCATTTAATCGAGCACAATAGAAAAGTTTGATCCATGTAGCTATTTGATTAATTTGGGACTAAGGCTATGTTGTTGTTGTTGTTGTTGTTGTTGTTGTTGTTGTATAAACCATCCCATTGTTACACCACATACATAGAATGCCAAGAGGCATTTGACTTCGATTAATATAGCGCATCAACTGATAAAAGTGGTCTACTCGTATTTCGTAATATAGCGCATCAACTGATAAAACTGATAAAAGTGGTCTACTAGTATTTCGTAATATAGCGCATCAACTGATAAAAGTGGTCTACTCGTATTTAAATTACTATTTTCTAATTCAATATACAAAATCATCATAAGTCATGTAACATCATGAGGTTGTGCGAACCACCTGCAATCCGTAAATAGATAAACTATGGCAATCTTATTTGACAAACGTGCATGTTGGCACATTTTCTTTTTGTAAATTATCCAAGTCTCTTATTTGGATACGGTAATAGATTAGAATTAATAAAAAAACCTGATGCACAGATCTCTCTCTCTCTCTCTTGCTATCTCCCAATGCAAACTCATTTCATGAGTGGTCGTAGTGAGACCACCAAGAATTCACAGCAAGATAAATGCTCGGATTTGCATACCTATCTCCACTTATAATTTATCGCACAAAAAATCAGTCAGTGAGAAAATCGATGGCTAAGTTGCTTATATATTCAGAAAGAAAAACGAGTGCAAGAAACCAGGGTAAAGTTAGGACCACACTCGCATTTCCTTGCTTATGGAACAATTCCGAAACGATATATCGTACATACAATTCACTGGCGTCGAATTAATAAAATCAAAGAACAGGCATATCACATACAATTATCCATCTACAATAAACACAAAAGTTTAAAAGAATAGAACCAAAAAGCTCTTATAACACTGTTGGATTTCGGGGATCAAGCGTAGTGAAAGTTTTCGAAGCTTTTTGAATATCTTTCGAACCAATATCCTATTGATTCCATTAAACTCATGTACCAATAGAGAAAAACCATACCTTAACAATAACAACTCCGTGTTTGCCTTGTTTGGTGTTGATCAATTGCTTGAGGACGCTGCCATGAAAGAATGTCCTCTATCGGAAATCCATACACGAACGGATGATCACGATGCAGAGTGCTAGCCCCAAAAATTCAAGGGCAAAAGTTCACACCAAAACTCTCTAGAAAAATCTCAACAACAACTGTGACTCTAACGTCTTATTTATAGTACGATAGGTTGAGTTGTAAAAGAACTCCATCTAATAGTTACACTCCAAATAGAGTCTTAGATAAAATTTAACTTTAAAAACGATAGAGTCATAGATAATTTACAATTACTCATCCAACAAGAGCCGTAATTTATCTAAAACTCAAATAAGAATTAAAGTAATATTATAATTCCAATTAGAGTACTATTCAAAGTAGGATTTACCAGGAGACAAAATTTCTAATAACACTAGAAATATAGGAGAATTTGTAATCCTAGGCAAACTAGGATACTTAATTAGAATCTTCAAAATGAATTTTATCAAATAAAGTTCATCAACCTAGAAAATATTAAATCGCACAAATTTGTTCTTTGTGTGCAATCCAATAGGTTCATACAACATTAGCGCTAAACCAAAACCCTATTCGGCAACATAAATCATAATCAGCCTCTAGCAAGACATTATGAATACCCAAGTCGAACGAAGATGAATAAATCGATACAACCTAATAGACAATATATATCATATCCCTTTGTCGCGCGATTTCTTTTGATTGAAGATAAGACATGGAATGTCACCTTTAAAGCTTAATCTACTAGTCTCGATCTCTGAGTAGACTAAAATATTCAAGTGACATTGATCCAATCAATTCACTAGATATGGCAATTCTTAGTCTAACATATCGAGGGGCCCAATAGGTATCTTTCTTCGAAAGAGATGGACAAATTCCATCTTGATCACACAACATCACACATTAGTCAAACAATGACCAATCACAAATTTTATAATCATCTGGTTCAAGACGACATTTAATTGTATCACATCATTGTGCTCATAATGTTAGAATCTTTGGTGATCTAAATTCAAAGCACTAAATGATATAACTCTCAAGAGAAGCACTTATGATAATGACCATGTAGTGTTCTCATAGCGGGTCAGTCCAACATCTATTCCTAACTAACACCCATGATGTTGATCCATATCCGTATACACATAATCATCACATGACTATATACTAGTCTTAATTTATTATCATTCCCATAATACTAACTGACTAGGGACGTGGAATAATACAGTAATTATTCATTGATACTATTATTAAAGAAACATGCATCTACTTATAATAGTTAAACAACATTTATAGAATTGGCATAAGTCACATTTCCAAAAATCTCCCATTTGCACTAGTTTCAATCATGTACGTATCCAATACTGTGACCTTATTGCATTCTTAGTTGAAGAAGTTTATTTATGTATCTGCTACATGGTTTAATATTGATTTTTGTAAATCTTCACATTCTTTATCTAATAAGACAAAACGTTGAAGTGATTTTTTAGATCTATAGTGTGATTTAGGTTCCATAACCTGAATTTGTCCATTGGTTTTACTATAAAATAAAACTTTGTTTCCAAAACTTGGAATCACTACTTAATCAATCATGAATCTTATGATTTAAACATTTTCTTTGGCTGCATTAAATGCCGATAAAAAACTCAGTATATGTTGTAGAACTTGTTAGAGTGAGTTTATAACTTTTTGAACTCACTGCATCTTCCTACAAAGTTAACATATATCCATATTGCAATGATTAATCATTTCTATTAGCTTGAAAGTTTGCATTTTGTAACCATTTACAAGACTCATATCTTTCAAATCTCTACAAATCCAATAACATTTCTCAAGTTCTTTCGAAGTACTTTAGAATGCTATCAATAAATATCCCGTGACCTTCACTGGAATCTCGGAAATATATGTATGTTTTGCCCTAAGCATATCACAGATCAATTTGAATGCAAAGTATAACATATGTGATGATCGTCATAACTAATGCGTATGGAATCATATTCACATTATCCCAGACATCATTTTTCCTAAGACTTTGAGTCTTGCAGAGACTTATGTTATAAAGTTTGAATTCTTTTAAAAATCTCACACACTGAAACCATTTCAATTATTTATTTATATAAGCACTCTAATTTAAACAAATTAGCCTCTTAGATCTATCTCTATAGATCCATATCATAAGGATATATGCCTAATTGTTAAAGAATTTCATTGAGAAACTTTTCCTTTACCAAGACTTGACATTCTTCAAGGTTACAATATCATTTCTAATTAACATTATATCATCAACATGCATATTCAGAATATTGCGCTCTCATTAACCTTTTTGTATACACGAGGTTTATTTTTATTCAATGAACATAATTCATTATTTATTTCATCAAAATAGAGAGTTTCTCTATTTCTATCTTTTTTTTAAACTCACTGGGGGTTAGGACCCCACCCTCTTCCCTCATCATCTACTCCTTCCCCTTATCACCCCTAGTCATATCCCTCAATAACCTTCTTCTTCTTATTCATCAACGCCTGCATGTTTTTTTCTCATGATTTTATTTGCTTTTTTTTAATCCTCTCCTCATCTATATCCCTCAATTCAATCACAAACAACAACTACCAACATCAACCTCACCTAATTTGATTTTGAATCCATAGACTAAAACGAATCCTTGAAAATAAATTCACAAAAATTAAGTTTCCATAGCTTACCTTCAATGGCACAACAACCACCTCAAGAACCCATGGCTCTCGATTGATTTAAACACTGTGACAGTGGGGAGAGAAAAAAGAAAGAAAGAAAAAAGTGTGAAAACATTGAGGAATGAGGGATGAATAGATGGATATTTGAGAAGAATATAATGAACAGTGGGAATAATACCCCAGTTTTGATCTTAAGTTTTGAATAAAAGAGGTTAAATGACCAAATTATCCTTTAATATTTATCATTTCAAATACATCCCTCCTACCTTTTTTGGTCATTTTAAACTTTTTTATTTATTTCTTATATATCTCTTCATTATATCTCTTCATCTTTCAGACCAAATTAAACCCTAAAAAAATATGCCAATTTTGCCAATAATTGGAGAATTTATGAATGTGTTCTGAAACTCTCGAACAACCCATCTCGCATATGAATTGAGGTGTGGGACCCACGTCCGCTTATTAAATTCAATTAACATCCAAAACTTGAATTTCTTAAACCTAATTACAATATTTATGTGAAATTCAAAATGAAAGGTCGGGTCGACATTATAATTTTTTGTGCATTCAATTCGACACATATCTCAAGATAAAACCCCGTGAAATATTGAATTTATTTAGTCAACTTGCATTTCACAAAATAACATAACATATAGTAAACGACACTAGAAACATATCGCATAAAAATAAAAGTAATTAAAAATATCAATTTCACTGGTCTTTAACTCTCGACTCACAATCAAAACCGCAATTAAGATTTGTTAATCCCTTATTAGTCGTAATTATCAATTTAAAAATCTTGAGATTTGACAATTTTCCCAACTAACAAAAATTCCATTCTCCAAATTAAATTTGAAATCAAATTTACCAAAACTAGTAGAGATCTAATAAATGCTCTCTTATATACGCCTCTCATTCCCATGTCAACTCTGGGTCACCATGAAATCGTCGTTTAATCAAAACAAGAGGAACTTCTTTATTTCGAAGCTTTTGGACTTTACTATCCACAATCAAAATAGATTGTTCTTCATATTAGACATCACCCTGCAAAGCAAACTGATTCCATTCTACTATGTAATGGGAATCAGGTTCCTTCCACCTGAGCATAGACACGTAAATATATCGTGAACTTCGGATAACTAAGGAGGTAATGCAAGTCTATAAGCAACCTTCCTAATCCATTTCAGAACCTCAAACAGTTCTATAAAGCTATGAGAGAGCTTTCCTTTCACTTCAAATCTGTAATGGCCTTTGCGAGGGTGAGACTTTCAAATAAACTCAATCTCCTTTACTATATTCTGCAACCTAGTGATAGAGATCATAATAAGTTTTATGTGTTTCCTGAACCGCTTTCAATCTTAGACGACTCTACTAAACAACCCGAGCGTGATCTCAAATCATCTGTGGCCCTGACTCTACCAAATCCATTTGTTCAACCCAACCGGCAGGAGCGCAATAAGCTATCTCATACAAAACCTATAACGAAGTCATTTCAATACTCGATTAACAACTGTAATTGTAAAAGAACTCATACAAAGGTATGTATTCTTCCTATAAACCCCAAATCCCCATACACGAGCTTTAAGCATGACCTCTGACACTTGGATCGACTTTTCAGTTTGACCTTTCACCTATGGATGAAATGCAGGACTGAAATGAAACCGAGTCCTGAGCTCTTCATGTATGCTCTATCACAACCCCAGTATGTATTGAGCTTCTTGATCATAAACTATCGTTAACGAAACTGCAAATAAGTGAACCACCTCTCGCTTATATAACAAGCTTCGTTGTTTAAAGGTATCCGAAATGGACATAGAAGAAAATGAGTAGACTTCGTCAGTCTACCAACAATAACTCAAACTACATCATGTTTCCTCTGAGAAGTAGGCTGATGAGTAATAAAATCGATCGCAATATATTCCATTTCCATTGCGGTATGGGATGTGGCTGCAATGTACCCCCAGGTTTTCACTAATCGGCCTTAACTTGTTGGCAAATCTCACATCTCCTAACAAAATACCCACATTATCTTTCATCTCTAGCTGCAAATAAAATAGCTTAATATCATGATACATCTAGGTCCTACTTGGATAGATGTTATATATGGACTGATGAAATTCTCTCAATATCTCATCCTAAATCTCAGCCACTGATGGAATCTAAAGTGTGACTTTAAGCCTCAAACTCTTATTCGCGAACTCAACCCAATCTATATTATTACATTCATAATTAGCCTCAGGAATCTCTAAAAATTTCATAAAGATAAATTTTTTGAGCAAATCATACTCGTAAGTCAACCGATTAGCTGCCTAGAATGTTTCAACACTTTTCCTATACTGCATCTGCAATAACACTTACCTTACCCCGATGGTTTCAAGACTAAAATCAAAATCTTTTAAATGTTCAAACCATTGTCATTGTCTCATATTCAACTCTTTTAAAGAGAACAAATACTTCAGACTTTTATGATATGAAAATATTGTGAAGCTTTCTTGTAATGATGTGAAAACATTATTTATATAAGACAATTGTTGAGATGCATAAGCAATCACTCGACCATTCTGCATTGACACAAAACCCAAATCAACTTTCAATGCATCAGTATAAACTATAAAATCTTTTCCCATTTTGGTTAATACAAAAAAATGATGCCAAAATTAGACATTTCTTCAATTTCTAAAAAATAACATCACAATCTTTCGACCAAACAAATGGATTTTTCTGAGTTAATTTAGTAATTGCCATAACTATCTAAGAAAAGGCTTTCATGAATCTACAATTAGCTAGCCAAACGCTAAAACTCCATATCTCCATCATTGTGGCCATTTTCAACCAACCAATGACAGCCTCATTCTTGGTTGGATCCACCGAAACTCCTTTTGTACTAACCAAATGACCCGAAAATTTCAACTTAGATAACCAAAACTCACATTTGCTAAATTTTCAGTACAACCTATGATTTCTCAATGTTTAAATAATAAATCTAAGATGTTGTTCATGTTCCTTATGAGTCTCAGAGTATATCAAGATATCATCAATGAAGACTATTACAAATTGATCAAGATACGCCCTCAACACTCTCTATATAAAATCCATAAACATTATCAGAGCATTAGTCAACCCAAATATCATAACAAAAAACTCGAGATTACCTTATTTAGAATTAAACGATGTCTTATGTACATCATTTTCCTAAACTCTCAACAGATAGTAACCAAATCGAAGATCAATCTTAGAAAACAATTTGGCACCGTTCAGCTGACCAAGCAAATCATCAATTCGAATAAATGGATATTTATTCTGAATAGTCTATAATCAATGTAAATCTACAACTATTACCTTTCTTTTTCACAAAAAAGACTTGTGCGCCCCATATCGACATGCTTCTGTGAATAAACCCTTTATGGAGCAACTCCTATAACTATTTCTTCAACTCCTGCAACTTTTTTGAAGTCATTTTATAAGGAGGAATAGATATTAGTTTAGTTACAATAACAAAATAAATATCTCTCGGAGGTGGAATTCTCGGGAAATCATTAGGAAACACAACCAAGAATTCACAAACCACAGGAATCTCCTCTAATTTAATTTTAAGTTTTTCTAATGTTACTAATAGCTCTTGCAAGGGTTTCCATTTCTTCCTTAGTGGCTTGCCTAACTCTGGTCAAAGGCAATTTAGACGATGTTCTGGTGTATTTAAGGTTATACAACCCGGAATATAAAAGAACACAATCTTATCGAAATAATCTGAATGTTCATGATAAGCCGCTAGCCAATCTATTCCTAACAACATATCGAGCTCTAGAAAATATGTTGAGTAATGGCCATTTCATGTTCGGAGATCTTAACAACACATTTCTTACATATAAAGTGAGAGTACACATTATCCCCAATTACTGTATTGAGTACTAAATGAATAGGGACTCACAATAGAGTTTACCCTAACTCAATCCCCACATAACCACAAACTAAAATTGTATCTTTAATAAATTACAATTTGCATCTGAACCTCATTTAGTCACTACCTGAACACGCTCCTTGAAATGTTGTTGAGGTTGTGATATATAAGACGATGCTACTAAAAGTCGTGAACACGCAATCTTATAATGTTTTTTCTTCCCAAACATAAAATATATAACTGCTCTCGAGTTATGAGGATAATATTGGCTATAATGAACTTGATGTCCATATCTGAAATAAGTAACGATAGGCTTACTTCCCACAGAAGATGTTTGACTAGGTGCTGATCTCTAACTCACACTTTCTCTTTGAGATTCTCGACCCTTACCTCCAGTCTTCTCTTTCTTCTGAGACTTGAGGTCAAGTCTGGGTGTAAACCTTTTTACTTACCCTTAAAACTTAAGACATGTCCTAACTCCATGACACCCTAATATCGTCATGATTCACGTTGAAAATTTTGCATAGTTACATAAGCTCTAGCTTTATCTAAAAACTATCGCAGAGTATTCGATTTAATTCTCGATATAATAGTACCAAGCTCTTCTTGATTTTCTTTCCATGACATTCTACATGTAACGGCTGGATCAGCATAAACTGGAAAAGCAACAATCGATTCAACAACGAGACGAACTATAAAAATAGCATGCTCCTCATGAGTACGTGGAGTAGTAGTAGGAACTTCCTGAGCAACATGAACCAAATGTGGCAGGGCCGCCAACTGTGTTCGTAAGATATTCAGTAACTCTAAAATCTTGCAAGCCAAGTCCTGAAACATATTTGAATCTATAAGTTGTGGATCCATATTGCCCTTGCCAGATCCCTAACTTGGCTCGTATTGTCTATTCATAGTTGTTTGCAACAACAATTGTAAGAAAAGTGGTTCAGCAAGCCTATATCCATCGATATCTCGATAATATAAAACACACAACAAATTCATAAAGTTTTTAAACTTTTTAATCCTTGTTCCATCACGTTACTTCCCAACTAATCACTCAGCCAACCTCAACTAACAAAATTCCTTTAGAATCCTAAGCTTTGATACCAACTTTATCATACCCTATGTAATTAAGGCATCTGACCAGCCTAAGTTACCTTAATCCTTTGATAATCTAGCAGTCTTAGTCTTAACATCAATAAGTAATCAAAATCAATTTAAAGTAATCAGAAATTATAATACTTTATCAACCATAAAAGATCCTAATGTAAATCTCGATTCCTCAAACAACCAGCTAAATTGATTATATTATCCTTAAATTTTCGTAAAAATTTTTCGACAACACCGTATCTATTTCTAAGCCTACACCAAAAAACCCAGCCTTCAAAAACCTTCAACAAAACTTGCTCAGCTTAGTGGAAATGCTGAAGGATTAACAATCCACCAACAACAATATATATTTTATTAACTGAATATATATTCATTTAAATTATTTCGGGTTTTCAAAATCCTTAAACAAATATTAACTTAGCTTCATAGTATTCCAACCTATCCTAACAATATTACAACCATTCCAAAAGAGATCCTAACCATACATAAACCAAAAAACTCATTTATACAATATAGTATCTCAAGAACAATACATACATGGAGAGAAAGAAACTAATCAATTCACAAAAAGTTGGAAAGCTTACCTTTTCCATTATTGCTACTAGAACCTAACATTACCCAATCATAAAAATTCGATAATGTTCGATAAGTAAATCTCACACTATCCATTACACCTGTAATAATCAAATGCATAATAATACAAAAGATTGAACAAACAATATAATCCAAAGAATTTAAATATAATCATAAATCCATCATATTTTTGTTATTCGACCACAATCGGATAACGTCCTCAGAAAGTGGTAAGTAAACAATAATTAGGACTCAAGTACAAAGAAGATAACTAAATGAGTCTTGTTCATTTAGACTATGGGAGTATGATCTAGTTCGACGTGATCTCATGATAACTACATCATGTAAAGTATCAGTGACTCCAGCTCCTCAAGCATAATACAGTGTTCTCCCCTATAACCAGGGTATAGTAAACACTATAAGGAGACTTGAATTGCCCATATCCTCCCTACCCATGTATATATGTACAACAAATAATATAATATCAAGGATCAATGCAATTTATACGACATTATAATCATACAATGTAAAGGTTATTATGGATTTACTTAACCTTACAAACGATTTACTTAACCTTACAAACGTGATACCATAACTCCTTGCGCTTGATATTAGTAAAATAGTCTACATGAGCTTCTAATTGTAGTCCTACAATTCGTTTATAAGTTTGGTAAGTTTCTACAACAATTCCATAATTTTTTTCAATTTACTAAACTTCAACAAGTCCATCCTCAACTTGAAAACCCAAAAATTACTCTAAACCAAGTCCTCGGATGTCCAAATCTCAATTCTTATCCAAATTCTGGTTTAGGATTAAAAAATTAACCTCGATTAGGCTTTAAAATAATTTTCCAAATTTTGGACATTATTAGGTATTGTAACACGAACTACGAGGCAAAACCACGGTATAAATCCTCGAGAAAATCTCAAAATCCTTATTTTTCATAGAAATTCCCAATTTCCATTAATTTTTCCACAAATCACATTTTTTGAGTTTTTTCCCTAATTTTAGCATTTTATTTAGTTTTCAAGTACTTAAGCATTTTTTAAAATTTAATTAGGGGAAGGGTTAATCCTTAAATCCGGTCTAGTTCGGCTCAATTAACTCGAACCTGGTTTAGGGGTCATCCCTAACCCCCGTCCCCCTTCCCCATGGAAATCGAAACAAAGAGTTTCTCCGTTTCGATTTTTTTTAATTCACTGGCATTAGGATCCCACCCTCTTCCCCTCGTCACCTTCTCATTCCCTTGATCGCTACCTGGTCATCTCGTTTAACCAACTTCTTCTTCTTCTTCATCAATGCCTCTTCATTTTTCTCTCACTATATTTTCTTTTTTTTAATCCACTCCTCATCTTTGTCCCTCAATTCAATCACAACAACAACCAACAACAACTGCAACCTCTCCCAATTCGATTTCGAATCCATTGATAAAAACTAGTCCTTAAAATGAAAAATTAACTAAAAATCAAGTACCATAGCTTACCTTCAATGGCACAAAAGCCACCACAGGAACCCACGGCTCTCGATCAATCTAAACATAGTGACAATGCAGTGAGAGAAAAAGAAAATAGAGTGTTAAAACATTGAGGAAGGAGAGACGATGAGATGAAAGTTTAAGAAGATGATGAGGAAAGGTGCGAGTAATACCCTTGTTTCAATCTCGAGTTTAGATTAAAAGGGGGTCAAATGATCAAATTACCCTTCAAAATATATATTCTATTCAATACATCCCTATTGCACTTTTTGGTCATTTTGGACTTTTTCATCTATTTCATATTTATCTCTTCATTTTTAAGTCCAAAATAAACCCTGAAAAACACGCCAATTTTGTCGAAAATTGGAGAATTTACAAATACTTTTTGAAACTCTCAAACTACACATATTGCACATAAATCAAGGTGTGAGATCCATGTCAACTCATAAAATCCAATTAAAACTCGAATTTTTTAAACTTAATTACAATATTATTCACAAAATTCAAAATGAAAGTTCGGGTCGATATTATAATTTTTTCTACATTCATTTTCACACGTTTCTTAAAATAACCCCGTGAAATATCGAATTTATTTGGTTGACTTGAATTTCACAAAATAACATGGTATATAATACACAAAACTAAGCTCATATCACAAAAAAACAAAATAATTTAAGATCTTAATTTCACTAATCTTTAACTCCTGACTCGAGATCAAAACCACAATTAAGATCTGTTAATCCCTAACTAATCATAATTTTCAATTTAAAAATTTTGGTATTTGACATGATCGCAGGTTTGTCTTTGAGAAAAAACTGTGTTCCTCTCAATTGATCAAATAAATCGTAAATCCATGGTAGTGGATACTTTTTCCTGACTATAACCTTGTTCAATAGTTTCTAATCAATACATAGTCTTAAAGTGTCGTCCATCTTCATAAATAGGATTGGTGCTTCACATGGTGACATATAAGGTGAGATAAATCCTTTTTGCCCCAAATCCTAAAGCCAACTTAGCTTCTCCAACTCTTTCGGAGCCATGCAGTACGATGATATAGAAATAGGTCTAGTGCCTGATACCAAATCAATGATAAAATATATCTCTCTCGGTGGTGGAAAAACATGTAAGTCCTCTAGAAACACGTCTAGAAACTCGCACACAACTGGAATCTTATCAAGTCTGGGTCCCTGACTTTTTTCTACTATATATAATGATACCAAAGTCTCCATATCTCCACTAGTCGTAAGTCAACCTCTCGGGCCCTCAGCTCTCGATGTACTACAGCTTTATGTAAACATCGGACGCCATGGGATCTCAAATATCACTATCTTGCAGAAATAGTCGATATGAGCATTATACGTTGTTAACCTATCCATCCCTAACAACACATCGAAATCTAAAAACTTAAGCACGTTGAAGTCTATAGGTAACTCTACCCTACCTATCTCTACCTGACATCTCCCGACTAGAAAATTTGGGTAAACCTTATCCCAGGTGTGATACTCAAAATCAAATATATACTGACTCTAACCAGTGTCAATCTTAAGATGCTTGTCATGTGACCAAAAATGAAAGATACCGTAGAACATGAATCAGACAAGACATATAATATCTACCACAAATAGAAATTGTACCCTAAAAAATCCATCATCTCACATCAGCATCTGGTTGTGCTACCTTGTGTATTCCCTCATGATTCTGGTATGGAAATACTATTATCAGTAATGGAAAATCTTTCAACATGTGGGCGACGTGACTACACCAATAACAACTAATCGGCATGCACTGACCTTAAGCCCGATCCTGGGCTTGTGCATGTGTTTACCTTAATCAGGAACCTTCACAACCTCACATCTACCTCGGCCTCGGCCTCTACCACCTTGATGCTACTGATGTAGCGGTGGTGGTGGTGAAAGTGATGGTAAAGTAAGAGCTAGTAAAGCTGGTATGTAGTGTATACGATGAAATCTCAGTATGAAGTCTATCCTCAATCCTCAAAACTCTATGCAACCTCTTCATCACCAAAAATGGGAAGTACTTCTGGTAGAACTTTTTCTTTAACGTATGATAAGACTCAAAGTCTCCATTATAAGCTATTGTCACATGTCATAAAACATCAGCATTTTAATGCAGCATATAATTTGAAATCTCAGCCTCAAGTTTATCCTCAATCCTCAAAACTCTATGTAGTTTTTCATGAGACAACATCCACTTCTTAATCTTCTCAACGTTCCATTTTCTATTAAAATAAACTGGCTTAAGTTTAATAAAATCTTTCACAAACTGAACCTCTACTGATGTACTGGAAAATGTAGGAGTGGGAGTCAGTGTATCAACTGTCGTTGCGCTTGGTATTGTCGCCTTTAGAATAGTCTTTACAATTGGAGCTACTGGTGTCGTAGTAGGAAGCTCTAATGCCGGTACTGTGGGAATAATAGTAGTGGGGGTCGATGTCTATGCTGGTGGTGTAAAACAAGCTATCATCATGGCAATAAAATCAGGTAATTGTTGTCTCTGAGCTGAAACTCAGTCATATAGGCTATGATAGTCATCAGCAGATACGATAAAAGGCTGGCCACAACTACCACCTACGTCTCCACTATCACGTGAATCAGCCATCGATGTATATAAGTTGATAGTGAACGCGAATCAGCTACTACATAGGTAACGTACATATACACTTATAAAAACTAACATGTACATATAAGAAATCCCCATCTCACTTTCATTAGCTTTCCAACTAATGGTTTCTAGGCAAGGATCATCTGGTTTCCACAATTAAATTTGTAATTTATGGAATTTCATATGTTTATCAATTTTAAAAATGCCTTTGATGCCAACTGTGACGACCCTTTCTCAAATTAGTGCATCGACGTGTGGCGACCCGTTCCCTAAGGCCGCCAGGTGGGTGTTGTTCCTCGCCCTGTGGGCCCACTGCACCATCCACGTCACTGACCCGTAGGGTCCCACGCTGCGTTGTCATCACATGTCACACGTGCATTTTCAGTGTGCATGCCAACCTGTCGTGTTGTTGCTATATAAATTGTAAATCAAAATTTCATATTTCCTTTTTAAGTCGTGTATATTTAGGGTGTTCAATCTTTCATTTTTGGGTTTTGCAGATTTTACATATGGTTTGTGTTTTAATCACTTGGAATTAATAAGCAGAAAATTAACATCGGAAACCTTAAACTGACCTAAAAGCATGAAATATACATTGCGTATCATAAAACATAAGTCCTAGTTATGGAAAACCTGGAAATAGCACACTCTGTATATAAGGCGACATGGTAACTAAAGATAAGCATATATATACATGTACAATGTCTCTATAGTTTCCCTGATACCCAAAATAAATCAAGATATCAAAAAAAGAAACTAAACACATATGAGAGTGCCCTGGATAGTAGGCTATCAAAGAGAGTCTCTTAGGATCCCCTTGCCCCTAGTCATACTAGGATTTGCACTCAGCAATCACAACAAAATAGATGACAAGTCTAGTGAGTAAAATCCCAAAGAACTTTACCGAGCATTTAAGTAAATAAGAAGCCAAAGAAAATCTTAAGTAAACATGTAGAAAGATAAATAAAGAACTATAAATGGATCATCGCGTGGATACATAATAAGTGGATAAACAAAGCGTGTGTTCATCCAAGTTAGACTAGACTATACTTCGAATCCCTTGGATCCCTTCAATGGGTACCCCCACTACTCTTTCACCTAGTTCCTCACGGTGATTAGCCTAAACCTACACTTCATCGAAACATGCACCAGTAAGTAGCTCGGGTTGCAATTCACCGAAGGCTTGGTCACACGTGCTACAGTCTAGTGTGTCATAAACACACAAAGAATATATGGGTGGCAGTAACCTCAACCAATCTTTCAAAATAGTGAGAAATAAATGGTAAGCAAGAATGGATAGAAGCAATATAAAAATAATAATTAAATACTCAAGTGATGTCCTTATGGGTTTTACAAACTTCAAAATGCACTCCAAAGCCTGCAACCACCCCGATCCGACCTCGACTCTCCCTTGACTGTAGCACTATAGTCCCTTAGCCTCCTAAAGTCAATTACAAGTGTTTTAGGGTGATTTATATTTGAAAAAAGAAAACATATTATATAATGTATATACATATATTAATGTAAATATATATACAATATAAAACAAAAACTTAAGTCCATGTTGAGGTTGGCTTTTCTTTACATTTGAGAGCCTATAAAGTCTAAAGCTTAAAGTCCATGAAATGTGGGCATTCGTCAACATTTAAAAGCCCATTTTTGTAGCTTTTATGTGTTATGCGTGAACGCACAATAGATTTTTTTTTTGAAAGGCCCAAGCCCAACCCATTTCCTTGTGCATGAAATGCACAGGGGATCACCTCCCTATTAGCGTGAAATGCAGGGGAAGCGGTGCCTCTCTCATCGGCGTTCTTATCCACCGTGGCACTCTCACCACCTGCGGTACTCTTACTGGCAGTGGCGCCCTCACCGACAGTGGCGCTTTCGGCGATAGCAACATGCCTTTACAAATTTGTATCTTTCAAGTTTTACATCAAGATGAGTACACAAGCTTTGAGTAAAGATTTTAAAACAACTATTGTTGTAAATTAAGAGGGTTAATCATACCAGTTTTATCATAGACGGAAACCTTTTCATCTAAGAAATTTGTTTTGTAAACAAAAACCCTGAATTTTGAGAAGTTGAGCATACATTTCTATGAATTTAGCAAGATGGGGATGAAAGTGATTATTACCTTACGCTTGATGCTCTTGATTCTTGCTCACCCACACCCAAAATCACCAATTTCCAGCCTTCTTATCCTCTCTACTTGCTGATCTCAAATGCATGCAAATAGTGGGTTTTGTTGGAAAATTTCACTAAGGCTCCATATTTATATGATATTATTTGGATCATGAAAACCCCCATATCACTAGGTGATCCTAAGGCGCTCATCACTGCTGTCCCAATCTTTGGTAAGTCACATTTATGACACAATATGGTCTTGTTTCAAATATTTAGGATTATCATAATTAGAACTTAAAGTCCTTAATTAAGTGTCTATGACTATAAGAAATCAACTCAATAAATCAAATTATTTTACTTAGACATACAATTAATATTGATTGGTGTGCTTAGACTCCTTTATTAACAAATTTGTGGTCTCACCAACCCTTGGCTACTTGATACCTGATGTTTCTCGTCTCAGCACACATCTCATGGGACGCCACTCCGTGATGTACTCAATTATTTTGACTTAGCCTAAAGTTTGATTCTTCATTTTATGTCATATTCACCTTGATTTTTAGTCATTTTATTCAAGTTAATATTAGAATACTTAATGTACCCATATTACGCCTATCGACACCCGCATCGACATGTTTTACGAGGCGATTACCCGTCACACCATTTCACTCGACATAACATGATATTTACAAACATGCAGTGATTTACATCATATTAAAAGAAATACACCGCAATAAAAGCAACTAACCAAACAATATATAACTAGTACCTAGTCAGGCATGCCCATAGCTTATCTGCGGCGTCCAAGAGGGTTCGTGTTGGCATCCAAATCTGTAAATAAGTAATTAATAACGGCGTTAATAAAATGGGCCGTTACATGCTGCGTCCGTGTCTAATCCCGTCATTAAGCCTTAATCTCAACCTTATAAGACTTAACAACATATTAGTCAACCTTTTCAGATTTTTCTCCAAACTAGCTAACTTAAAAAGAAATAACCTATTGTTCATCTAATAATTAATATATCATAGTTATTTAAAATCTTATAACTTAAATATTATTCAGCGGAAGTCTTAATACATTAGTGGAAGCAATTAATATCAATATTAAGTATATGGAAAACCAGGGAACACATATCACATGCATATATATATATATATATATATATAAAACGAAGCGACAATAATAAAATATTAACATGTGTGGTTGGGTAACTATCTGACAACCCATAGTATACATTCCCAAAAGTATAAAGACAAATATAAGTCATACAATACAAATCAAAACCTACAAAATCAAAGGTAGCAGTACTATATTGGCTCATAGGTAGTTGCAGATCTTTTTCTTGGCCGGTCTGCTACTCGATAGATCTGCCCAACCGCCATAAAAATGATAGTGTGTACATAAAACTAGGAAGTAACACTTAGTGACATTTATCCATATTTCCAAATATACAATAAGTATTTGAAAGCATGACAATAGCTACTATGCTGAAAAAAAGAATCATGCTAAAAGATACTTTAGTTAAACAATATGAAACTGACACTTAGTTAAACAGTAATGATATAGGGCCTGCCGACTATAAGTTATATCACATCGGCCTTATTCCACTATTTAGTGTGTAATCTATCTTTTAAATGCCTTCACATCATTACAAGGACCCAAGCTAGTGGTGAGATCTCGGCAACCCCGGAATTCAGGTGACCCATGTGACGCGGTTATCTCTGTCATATCATGGTACTAGATACAAGAACTACTTTCATAATTCAAGAAATAACACAGTTTAAGAATCCGACAATGTAATTGCATAACTAATGCACAAATAAAAATGAATTCTCAATACCACAATTCACCTACCTAATAGCATGTTATTTCCTTAGACCAAATTCCTCAACAACCAACAAAGACATAGCACATGATTAGGAATCAATAAAACCACATAAATAACAAACAGTGCCATGATAACAAATTCATGAAATTAGATAGACCAACCAAGTCATGACATCTAGATTACATTGGATAAGTAAATCCAAATGACTGTAAATGAATAGGATAATAGGAACAAAATGTAAATAAATATCTTAATCAGTTTACTTATAATCCACACAAATTTTTTAAGCTAATCTAGCCTCTTGACACCTCAAAATACGTACTCGAACCCCGAGACTCTTCATTAGATTCTTGGTATGATTACACTTGTTTTGGAGTCTTTTTCGACCTTTAGTTAAGGTATTAAACTTGTTAAAGGTATTCGATCTTAAATTAAGAAATTGCATAAATTATGTTGTCTAGAGCACTTAGCGCATTGTGTAATATGTATAGCGCTACTGATTCCCTTCACACCCTACTCACACTTACTAGCGTTCTTTACGTAGGTAGCGCACTAGCAAGTACACTTAGTGTCCTTTGTGCAGGAAAACCCATAATTCTACACTTCAAATTCTAAGTTTTTTCCTCCACATGGCCATCACCAAATCCATAGATCCTTATTCTCCTCCACCAGAGAACCAAAACATCCACCACCACCATAACAATAGCCTATACTTCGTAATTATTACTAAACTCATCAATTTACACTAAACTAAAGATGTAGCTCACTTACCAAGTTATGTAGCACCTCTAGCTTGATCCAACTTCTTCAATTCCACCAAAATTTCTTCATGAACTCACTGATCTCCCTATGATCTTCTTCTATTTTAGTTTTCCTTCTTTCTTAAGTTAAGAAATGAACTCACTGAACTCACTGATCTAGCTTAAAATTTCCTTCTTTCATTGAACTCACGGAACTCGCTGATCTTTCCCTTTAATCTTCTTCTCCTTAAGAATTTTGTCATGAACTCACTGATCAATGGTTTATAGCCACTGATCTCAATGTATACACCCATTACAAGACTAATCTAATGGCTCACATCTTGATTTCAAATCCACTAACTTTGTACTAACTCATCCAATCTAAAAACACATTAATATTCAACTGGTCTTGTGATGTGTCAACACACATCTCGAGGAACATTAATGACTATCTTGTTAATGTTTTTCTAACTTAGGCTACATTTGTATAAATTGACTTTGCCACATCAAATTTAGCTAATTAAACTACATTAACTTAACTTAGACTTACCACTTCACTCTCTACCCCAGTCCCACACCGACACGCACCTCGAGGCACGTCCTTGCTCACGTCTCGACATTTAAACACAAGCATGTTTGACTTAGTAGTCTACATATATGTAATACACCAAGCATACATCATAAAGGTTTATATTCCTCAGTCAGTGCACATATCTCGATGCGAGTCTCAGGTCACAGGTCAATGATCCTAATTAAGGAATTAAACTAGGATAAACAATTTTGACTGTGGCAACATATATGTTATATATTCCTTAGTTTCCACATAAAAGTATTTTATGATGGCTTCTGCAATATTATTACGACTTCCGCTAAATTTATCAAAATGTATAAAAGATCTTAATTAACTCTGAAAATCTCTTATAACAAGAAATGCTAAATACTTATCCTGAACACAAGTTACGAAGAGAATAAGATAAAAAAAAATTGTTGATTAATGCGTTGTTAAGTCCTACTTGGCTGGGATTAGGGGTTAATGATGGGATTAGGCTGAGCGATGTGCTGATTAAAGGATCAGGCCATCACATGATACTTGTAGAAAAAAAACGCTAAAAATAAGGAGTAGAGATGCAATTCGTCTTTGTTGAAGAAGATAGCTAGAGGGTGTACACACTTTTCGCGAGCTAGCCTTGGGCCCAGGTTTGACCTAATTAGGCTGAATAGGGCCCGACAAACCTTGCCCAGTTCAGGTAGGCCTGACCCCATATTTTAATATTAATTTTTTTAAAAAATAAATTAAATACAGTTTAAAATAAAATAAAGAGCTGCAAAATAAGAAAAGTAGGTAATAATTATGGAAAATATAGAAAAATTGGAAAAAATGTAAAAATATGAAAGACTAAGAAATCGAATTTTGAGGAAATCTTGGAAGTTTTTGCACCAGGTGTGTATATCGTAAAGCGTGTTGCTACTATATATTTGGACGAAGATACTTGTTTTGGTTTCATATCATTAAATCAATTAACTTAACCCTAAAATATTTGAAATAGTATATTTGGACACCAGGGACTTTGGAGACTACAATTGAGTGTCATGTGCGCACTTCCAAACGTTAGCGGGATGTTTCGGAAGGTGTTTGCACTTGTTTCAGGTTAGTAAATTCATAAGAAACTCTTTTAGAATTCATTTAAGTTCTCGTGAAAATTTAATGATGTTTATGATAAATTGCACCAATTTTAGACTTGCTTAAACTCTTTTTCCGCGCGTTTGTTTATGATCGACTGGGCGAGCATGACACTGATCCCAACACCTTGTAGATGGCAATTCATAAGTTTTCATGTGGTATGTGTCTTGGTAGTGACTACGTGTAAGACTTGTCTTCTCGAGTCTAGTGAGCCTTCCCACTGTCACGGGTTTCTTCTTGAGAGGCGTTGGTCGAAAGTCTAACTTCCATCCAGGGGGTCATATTTTAACCGTGATGTATTTGGTGGGAAGTACCTTGCCAATGGGAACTTCTCAATTTAGCGAATTCAATCCTCGAGGTTCGATAAACATTCATCACACATGCGTTCTGACTTTGCTTATTCATTAGCAACTTATATTCATGCATTTTTTTCTAGTTTTACCTTAATTATCCGCATGAATTGTAGTCGTTTTATTTGGGATTCTAGTGAATATTAACTGATTTTCTTTGGAATTTACTCACAAATTAAAGATCTTATTTTAATGACAAATTAAAGATCCCACGACGAGTTGAGGTAAGGCAGTACTTGGCGATTACTTCTGACCTAAAGAGCTCCCCATAGCTAGTACTTGTTGGTGTTCGTATTTACTTATTTATTGCCTTTTTGGGTTATTTTGGGAGATTGCTTGTACACGATACATATATGATACACTTTTGTATTTTTTTGCCTTTATGATCTCATATATGGTATCTTTTTGTCGGGTTTTCACCTCATAGGTTTATTATACATGCAAAACTAAAATTTCATTTATTTGCATGCAAATCTAAAGACTTCCACACTTAAAACAACTAAATCGATATTTTTAACTAACTAAATTATAAAAAAGCTCTTGAATTAAGTTAATTTCATAAAACTTTTCATTAAGACTTGAAATGTACAAAGTTTTTGTAAAAGTTAAAGGAAATGGTAATAGGTCATGGGCCGTCATGGATAAACGTGCAACACATGGCACAACTTAGTGACGTGTCCAGTGACATAGCAATGCCTGCTTTGGCTTAGGGCTTAGGGCTGTCGGATTTACTAAAACTTACTAGCGAAAAATAGGTCAATAAGGGTCTTATGTATCTAAATTCAATTACTAGTATTGTTTAACGAGCAATATTTACTTGTATATATGAGTTTGAGGTAAATAGCTTTCTTTTGACTTCAAAACCTCATTCAATATAACTTTAAAGCTTTTTTTTGTTAGGATAAAGGCTGCAAATAAGCATTAGTATTATTATGACAATAAATAATTCGAAAATAATCATAAATGTAAGTGCACATAATACGTAGATATGAACTTGTTGAGGAAGATAAATTCTGAATTTGTACATGGACCTTACTTACCAATTTTGAACTAATAATTGACCTGAAACTGATTCACATTGGTGTATAATAGGTAACATGTTTATGTTTATCAATTATGTTAGTTCTTTGATTTGTTCTGATCTATTGAGTAGGCCTTCTAATTGACTGTTAGTTTAATTTTTTGTTTTTTATTGTTGTGTTCTATGGGCACTCATTTTAATATGGGTCGTTGAAGATAGTTTAAATTATAAGAGATAAATTAGGCCATAATTAATTGTCAAACCGTTATGTAGATAATTGAATATGAAGATGATTGCATATTCTAAGTTGACCTGAGCATTCGTTGTTTTGTTATGGGCTTGTTTTCCTTTTGTCATCAGAATATGTTTTTATTATATTTTTTTATTTCATAAGTTTCTTGTCCAATAAGTTTATCAGAATTGTTGATCTCAATTAATTCTCTCAGTTTTTGTTAAGCTATTCATCTTTAAGTTGCAACATTCAACTCTTTGTATCTTTATCGAGTTAAATACTATAATGTAAAAGAAGTTCATCAAAATAATAAGACCATACATGTAAAGAGGAGTTAGGACATTTTGTGAGGAATAAGGTGTGGACCTTAGTCCCTAGGCCTAAGAACCATACCATTGTAGGCACCAAATGAGTTTCTAGGAACAAAAAGAATGAGAAAGGTAACATAATGAGAAACAAGGCTAGATTGGTTGCACAAGGCTATAATCAAGAGGAATGTATTGATTATGAAGAAGCTTTTGCACCGTTAGCAAGACTAGACGAAACTCGAATGTTTCTTGGTTATGCTTGCTACAATAATTTTATGCTATATCAAATGGACGTTTAAAGTGCATTCTTGAATAATTTCATTAATGAAGAGGTATATGTAGAACAACTACCGGATTTTGAAGAGCATGAATCTCCAAAACATGTTTATCATATTCAAAAGGCCTTGTATGGGTTAAGACAAGCTCCTAGAGCATGGTATGATAAGCTAAGTGCATTTTTTTCTTGATAAAGAGCTTAAGAAAGGAGCATTAAATCCCACTTTGTTCATTTTGATAAAAATTGATGATATGCTACTTGTTTAAATTTATGTAGATGATATAATTTTTGGATCATCAAAAACTTGTCTATGTGATGAGTTCTCATCTTTGATGACAAATGAGTTTGAAATGAGTATGATGGATGGATGAATTAACATACTTCTTGGGTTTACAAATTAATCAATCAAAACACGCCGTTTTCATTAATCAAGTGAAGTATGTGAGGAACATGCTCAAGAACTCAAATTTGAAATTTTGAAGGTATATGACACTCCTAGTAGTTCCACTGTCAAAATGGAGAAGGTCAAATTAGGAAAACCTATAGATCATAAGCTATATTGTATTTTTTTATGTTTATGTGCTAGGTTCCAATCCGAGCCTAAAGAATCACATTTAAAATGTGTCAAGTGTATATTTCAATACTTAATCCAATCAACACTAATTGGCTACTCACATGGCTCCTAGATATGTCAATACATATCTCCCAGATATGCCAATACATATCTCTCGGAAAATCCTATGATTCCAATTTAAATAACCAAACTATAAGCTTTAATTTACTTGATTTAATGAAACTCCTTTAGGCCAATTATGATACTTATGGTTAGTGTTTTTATTCATAAAAGTAACAAATTTTGTGATCCCACTAATCTTTGACTACCTATCACTCAATGCTCCACGTCTCTACATGCATTTCGATGTACACCACAGCCTATTATTTTTATATAATCAAATTAGCCTATGGTTACATTACCTTTTTTAATTGATTAAATAGTTATCTTAACGTGAATCAGTCGAGTTTCCTAGTGTACCCGTAGTTCACCTACCTGATTCCTGCGTTGACATGCCTTTCGAGGAGAACATCCGACACACCAACTTGCCCGATAACAACATGCACATGTGGTGCAATACACTACTAATGATTTTAAACACCATATTTACACAACCATCATCCATAAATACCATATTCCATCAGTTCTTGTATCTGAGTCAACCGAGTTATCCATGTAACGTCTGAATTACTACTGTTAATCCCTGAGATTAACGCTAATCCTAGTTTAATTATTTAGGTCGTTACAAGAATAATGTACTTGTCAATTTGAATTGGTACATTAGTAACCACTCCTATTGATTTCACTGAATAACCATTTGGTAAAATAATTTTTCAAAAGCAAGTACATCAAATTCCAGTTCAATATGAAGAAAGAAGTGAATTGACATATAGTTTGCTTTGGAATTGGATTCATAAATAGCTTTAAAATCCTAAGCCCATTTGACTTTTATGTTTATGTATATATATCTTGGATCTTTGAGCTTGACAATTACTAGATTCTTCTTCTTCTTCTTATTCTTAATAGTTTTAAATTCCTCCATTTTAAGATCTTTCTCAACATTGTTCGGTTGCCTAAACCTCCCTTTTAGGGTTATTATCTTTTGATTTGAAGTATCTTCAACTCTTCTATTCTTTATCATAATATTTTTCGTCTTCCATTATTACTGCATCAATGACATATACTTCGACTTTTAAATTATGATGATTCGATTCTAAAAACTCATTTTTATTAGTTTGTTCATTATTAGTTTCATCAAAATTATCATAAAATGAATAGTGACAATTTTATTTTCAAATTTCATAGACATTGTTCCTTCAAATATATCTAACTTTTTATAGTTGTTTTAAGAATTGGTCTTCCTAAAAATATAAGCGGAGATTTAGATGATACTGAGTCTCCCATTTCCATGACATAGTAGTAAGCTGAAAATACTAAGTCATTTACTTTTACTAAGACATCTTCTAATAAACCATAAGGTTTAATAACTGTGTTGTCAGCTAAGGTAAAATGAATAGGTGTATTAATCAACAAACCTATTTTCAATGACTTATATAATTTAAGTGACATAACATTAATTGATGCTCCAAGATTACACATAACAAAATCTATAAAAGAAGTTCCTAATGTAATAGGTATTCCAAACATTCCTAGATAAGAACATTTCTCAAGTATTTTCCTTTTAATTAAAGCAAACACCTTTTGTCCTAAGTTTTCTTTAGATTCTTCTAAGAATTTAACTTTTAATTCATAGAATTCTTTCAAAACTTCAACATAATTAGAAAATTTCTTAATTGATTCCATCAATGGTTTATTAATTTCTATTTTCCTAATTGTTTAAAGAATTTCTTCATTGTTTTTTCCTTCATGGCATTAGCTAATCATTATGGGACGGTAGGATATTTAAACATATCTTTATTCGAAATATCAGAAATCTTATCACTTTCATCCTAATCAATTGTTTCAAACTTTAGTAAAGATTTTGCATATGCTTCAACTTTGGCTAAATACCATGGGTATAGCCTTTAAGGAAGAAGTGTGTATTTCAATTGTTCAGCAATCCATTCTCTAGTAGGAATGGCATTAGCCATCAATTCTTCTTCTTCTTGTTTTTTTTTCTTCTTTTTTTCTTTTTTTCTTCTTCTTCTTCTTCTTCTTCTTCTTCTTCTTCTTCTTCTTCTTCTTCTTCAATAGACTTATGTGCATTCTTTTTATTTCCTTGTTTAAGTATAATTCCATTTATAGATGTGTTTTTTTCATCACTAAACAAAGCATTAACTTATGCTTGATTAGTATGAGTAATAGTAGCTTGAGTAGTTAATTTAGTGTCATTACTCTGTTGAGTACTTAACCTATTTATCATTAGATTTCGGGGATCAAGCACAACAAAAATTATCAAAACCTTTTCAAATATCTCTGAACCAGGATCATATCGATTCCATTAAACTGATGTATCAAGAGAGAAAAACCATACCTTAACAAGAAAACTTCATTTTTGCCTTGTTTGGTATTGATCGGCTCTTTCAAGAGGCTGTCAAAGATGAATGTCCTATATCAGAAATCTACACATGAATAGACGATCACGATCGGAGTGCTAGCGCCAAAAATTCTAGGGCAAAATATCTCACAAAAACTCTTTAGAAAAATCTCTACGATAATTATAACCCTAATGTCTTATATATAGTACAATAAGTTGAGTTGTAAAAAAAACTCCAACTCATAGTCACACTCCAAATAAAGTGTTAGATAAAGTCCAACTCAAAAAGGATAGAGTCGTAGATAATCTACAATTACTAATCCAACAAGAGTTGTAATTTATCTAAAACTCAAATAAGAGTTAAAGTCATACTATAATTCCAATTAGAGTATTCATTATAGGATTTACCAAGAAAAAAATTTCTAGTCACAATACTAGAAATGTAGGAGAGTTTTTGAATCTTATTCAAACTATGACACTTAATAATAATCTTCAAAATGAATTTTATCAAATAAGATTCATAAACCAAGACAATATTAAATCTTGCAAATCCGTTCTTTGTGTGTGACCTAACAAGTTCATACAATGTTGGGAATGAACCAAAACCTTTTTCGATACACAAATCATAAGCAACCTCTAGCAAGACATTATGACTACTCAAATTGCATAAAGATTGATAAATCAATAAAACCTAATAGACGGCGTATATCATATCCTTTTGTCCTGTAATATATTTTGATTGAACGTAAAACAAGGTATGCCATCCTTATAGTTCAATCTACTAGTCTCAATCTCCGAGTAGACTGAAATTGCCAAGTGTCATTGATCCAGTCAATTCATTAGGCGTGTCCATTTAAATAGATATCTATCTATAAAAGAGGGGGACAAGTTTTATCTTGATCACACAACATCCACACATTATTCGAACAATAATCAATCATAACTTTTATAATCATCCAGTTAAAAATGACATTTAATTTTGTCAAATCATTGTGCTCCTAATGTTAGAGTGTTTGGTGATATCAAGTCAAAGGACTAATGATATAACTATTATGAGAAGTATTTATGACATTGACCATGTAATGTTCTCATACTGGGTTGATCCAACATATATTCCCAATAGATAACTATGATTTTGATCTGTATCAGTATACGCATAATCATCACATGACTATCAATCAACGCTCATACAAGTCTTAATTTTACTATTGTTACCACAATAATAACTAACTAAGGAAGTTTAAGATAATACATTAATTATTCATGGATATTATTATAAAAGAAATATGCATCTACTTATAATAGTTAAAAAACGTTTACGTAATTAGCCTAAGGCACATACCCCGAAATCTCCTACCTGCATTAGGTCTAATCCTACACGTATCCAATATTGCGTGACCTAAATGCGTTCTTTATGGAAGAAGTGTATTTATGTATCTACTACATTGCCTAATATTGATGTTTTGTAAATCTTTACGTTCTTTGTCTAATAATACAAAATGCTCAATTGATTGTTTAGATTATAGTGTGATTTAGGTTACATAATCTAAATTTTTCCATTGGTTTTATAATAAAAGCCAATGTTGTTTCCAACTCCCTTTGTTTTTCCTACGAAGTTAACACTTATCCATATTGCGATTATTAATCATTTATATTAGCTTGGAAGTTTACATTTTGTGACTATTTATGAGACTCATATATTTCAAGCCTCTGCAAATCCAATAACATTTCTCAAGTGCTTTCGAAGTACTTAAGAATGTTATAAATAAATTTCAAGTGACCTTCACTGGAATCTATAAGATATATGTATGTTTTGCCCAACTCATATGACATATCAAAGTCAAATGCAAAGTATAACATATGTGATGATTCTCATAGCTAATGCGTATGGAATCATATTCACATTGTCCAACGCATCATTTGTCCTAAGACTTTGAGTCTTGCAGAGAATTATGTTATAAGACATAAGTACGAATTCTTTTAAGAATCTCGTACGCTGAAACCTTATTCATTTATTTGTCTATATAAGTACTCTAATTTAGACAAATTAGCCTATTAGATCTATCTCTATAGATCTATATCACAAGGATATAAGCCTAATTGTCTAAGAATTTTATTTAGAAACTTTTCCTTAACTAAGACTTGACATTATACAATGTTAGGACATCGTTTCTAATGAACATTATATCATCAACATACACATTCAGATTATTGCACTCCCAATAACCTTTGTTTGTGCACAAGGTCTATTTTATTCAATGAGCATAATTCATTATTTATTTCATCAAAACAAAGACCACAACTCTGATAAACTTACTATAATCCACAAATGGATCCTTTAAGCTTGCATACCTTTCTAAAATTCTTAAGATTATCAAAACTCTTAAGTTGTGTCATACACATATTTAAGGAACATAGAGCAATGCTATTTTGACACTCGTTTGACACATATTATAGTTAAACTATAAAGTAATGACAATTAAAATTATAGAACTTAAGCTTAGCTACCAGTAAAATATCTTATCATAATCAATACCTTTATTTAGATTGGGATTTTTTGATAACCCGTGCTTTGAAGTATGTACCTTTCATTTTTAGTGTTATTTTAAATCATTTACACCCATTGGTCATACTTTTTTAAAGTAAATAAATCAAGTTCCAAACTTGAATAACATACATGAACTCAAATTCATAGTTCATTAACACCAAGTCTCTTCATCAAATCAAGACGAGACATGTCTCTTGATAAGTAGTGATTCATTCTGATCCAGTATCAATAATATATCACAACTATCAATAAGAAGAAATTTCATATTTCTCTTGCCAATATATTATTATTCTAGATTTTCAAGAGATATATGTTACTTGTATATACTCAACTAGTTCAAAACTGTATTGACCATTCTAAAGTGGTTTATTTATCATTTGTGGCTTTTGAACATTTCAAGATTTATTTTATTCCTAATAGTTTCTATTGAAATAAACTCTTTATATGGAAAGATATCATTTTGAGCAACAAACAATTTGTTCTCAATTGTATAAAATAATATCATAGTGTTCAACCTCAATTAGACACAAATGACTTAGGCATCAAATTTTATGTGACTTAGCGTCTTACACAAGTATCGCCGCTTCAAATCTCAAGAAATGATAAACTTGGTCATTTTATTCCATATCGTATATAGAGGTTTATCAACCACTTAAAAGAAAATAAGGTTTAGTGTGAAGTGCAGTGATTTCTAAAGTATAGCCTCAATATGACATTATAGGAAGGTAATTGTGACACATCATAAATCAAATTATATCTTATATAGTTCGGTTTCTCCTCTTAAAACATCATTTCTCAAATGACATTTCTAGTGAAGTTAATTTTATGACAATCCCACAACTTCAAAGATAATCATTTAAACTCTTGGCTCAATTATTATCCACCTTAATCTCATTAATGTATCTTAATAGTTTGTCAAGTGGTTTTTTTAAATACTCATTTTTAAATTTACGCAACAATCCAAAATTATGTCTTCCTGATCAGATTTGTAATTCATTATAAAATGAACACTTCCATTCTATGAATAATTAAATCCATTCTTTAAGGCTTATCTTTAAAACTGGGCAAAATCTAGCTCACAACTACGATTTTTGTGTCTGACACAAACACCATTGATGCTTTTACATTCCCTTTATCTTTATTTATTAAGTTCATTTATGTTTCAAACCATCAAATACATGTCTAAGGTCTTTTTTTAAAAAATATTTTGTTTTACAGTTTTAAATATCATGTGCAACTGTAAATATATTTCTCTATGTCATTCATATTATATAGTTCAAAACTATTTTGATGAATTATAGATCAAGTCTACTGCCAACTCTTGACACGTGAAGATTCAAGCCTTTTGAGATAATTAATATAGTCTTTTCATGTTCCAAACATAAACAAATATTAATAGGTTCTCAACCATTTTACAAGAATCTAGGAATTTTGGTAATCTTATACCTATTTCTCCGTTATGACTTCCTATTAGAACATTTCCTTCTGTTTCATCACTGTTATGTTATTAGCTTCCACGATAATGAATCTTTCTGAAATTCCAATTTATATTTGGTACCATGACAAATAATTCTTGTAATAGTAGATGATAGTTTTAAAAGAGCCATTAATCTAAGACACACTTCCTTATTTTTATGGTTGATAACATTTTTTAATTTTCCAATCAAATAAGGGAAATTACTCTTAGAAATCATTTTATCATTCTCAAGTATTGATCGCAGTCTACTGTGGATTAGTGTTACAAGGATTCTAATATCTACAACTAGAAAATTATGCAGAATAATTTATTATTAAGTTATTAAACTACCACTAAATCAATAACCCTTGCATGTATTAATTTAGTGGACTAATATCCATATTTCACCTAATTTTGAGACAGTTGAAGGCATGACACACAAAATCAAGTTATTTAGTAGGCAACCTTTACCAATTGCATCACATGCATCTCTTAGGTTCTTTATGAGACCTATACATCATATGTCACAACATGTTATGTTTCATCTATGCCTAAAGCCTATAACCGTTTTGATAGCTTTATTAAGTCAAACCAATTTGAACATCTAGTTAACTGTTATTTGGCTTGCCTCGCCGAGATAACATGATACACCTTGTGGAGGCAAACCCATATTGATGTGATCGAGGCCTTGACTGGTGTTTTAATATTGGGTGACATTGACTAAAAAATTTAAAGAAGGATTTCAATAAGTTTTATGATCCTTTTTGTATTTTTATGATAATTAATTCTAGCACTATTTAATCACGGTATATCATATATACCCAATATGGAATAAAGATCATAAAATAAAAGCAAGAGACAATTTCATGTACACAAGCATCATAAATTAAAATTCAAGAAATTTAAATAATATTCATTAATAGAAAAATTTCTATGCGTAGTTGTATTAGTCTACCGGTGTAGGCGGGGTCAAAAGGCGTTAATAAATGCTTAGAAATTTAATTGTCGAATAATATTTTTATTTATATTAATCTTATTGATAAAAATAATTAACCCCATGCTTATTGGCACTAACTTAATTAAAACCTTTTGGATTAATATATTTATATTAAAACCTTATCCAACAATAAAATTAATCAAATTAATTTCTAACCTTATCATAGTCACGTGCATGAGCACCAAGGGTATTCTAACTAGAGACCACAAGTGGACACGAATAACGCATATATGATTATATTAATCAAATTAAATAATCTAATCTAATATATGTTCACAAGTTAATAATGCACTAAATTTAATGCACATCACTCACTAGTTAGTCCAATTGACCGTCTTTTTTTTTCCTTTAAAACGACATGGCTTCCATTCTTGAGCTCTGACTAGTTGGCTTGAAAGCGTAGGTATGCACGTGAATCAAAATTATATAAGCTTGAAGTGTCATGCACACTAGATTATCACTATATTATGGGTGAAGCAAATCTAGTGGTGGTGATGCACGATGACATCCTCGCATGGAACATTAGATTATTAAACCATAATTAATAGTTATCCATATGCATGCAAATCAACAATCCAATAAACGTATCCTAACTTATAAGGAAAAAAAAATCTCGTGACTCGTAGAGATAAAGCTGAGAAAACAGTAAATAATAAGAATTATGATCCATCCCTATCACATTAAGAAAACGGGAAGAAAGCCTCGTTTCAACTCAAAACTGATTTCACACCTAATCTCCTAAAATTAATAGTGCGCACAGCATCTACATAGCTAACATGTTAGACAACGGTTCAACACCCCTGGATAACTCATATTTTAGATATGGAAGATTCCATACACCTCGAAACCTTGCCGTTAAATACTCGTCTAATTCTCGATTATCACACAATAAAGAATATTGCATTCTCGTACCAATTCAATCTTGAAACAAGATAGCTATGCCTAGACCCGCAAAGGTTCTTAAACTATATCGAACAAAATTAGGTTTCTTTTCAAATTTTACCATTGATCACATATCGCATTAACGGAAAATATGCACGGACTCTAATGGAATTAAATCGGTCTCTGATACAACTATTAGGTTTTAGGAATCAAGCGTAACAGAAATTATCGAAACCTTTTCAAATATCCCCGAAGCAGGATCATATCGATTCTGTTTAACTGATGTACCAAGAGCGAAAAATCATATCTTAAAAAGAACAACTCCATGTCTGCCATGTTGGTGTTGATCAATTCCTTCCAGACATTGCCAGAGACAGACATCCTCTATCATAAATCCACACACAAATGGATGATCACGATTCGGAGTGCTAATGCCAAAAATTCTAGGGCAAAAATTCTCACAACTCTCTAAAAAAATCTATATACCACAACTGTAACCCAATATCTTATTTATAGTACAATAGGTCAAGTTGTAAAAAAAATCTCCAACTTGTAGTCACACTCCAAATAGAGTTTAAGATAAAGTCCAACTTTAAAAGGATAGAGTCCTAGATAATCTACAATTACTAATCCAACACGAGTTGTAATTTATCTAAAACTCAAATAAGAAGTAAAGTCATACTATAATTCCAATTAGAGTCCTATTCATAATAGGATTTATTAAGAAACAAAATTTCTAGTCACACTAAAAATGTAGAAATGTAGGAGAGTTTTTGAATCCTAGTCAAACTAGAACACATAATGAGAATCTTCAAAATGAATTTTATCAATTAAAATTCATCAACCTAGACAATATTAAATCACACAAATCCGTTCTTTGTGTGCGACCCAATTGGTTCATACAACATTGGCAATGAGCCAAAACCTTTTTCGGTATACATATCATAAGCAACCTCTAGTAAGGCATTATGACTACATAAGTTGCACGAAGATCAATAAATCGATACAATCTAATAGACAGTGTATATCATATCCTTTTGTCACGTGATATCTTTTGATTGAAAATAAGACATGAAATGTCACCCTTATAGTTTAATCTACTTATCTAAATCTTTGAGTAGACTGAAACTGTTAAGTGTCATTGACCAATCAATTCACTAGATATGGCCATTTATCAGTCTAACATATCTAGGGGCCAAATAGATATCTCTCTTTAAAAGAGAGAAAAAAAATTCCATCTTGATCACACAACATCCACGCATTAGTCAGACAATGACCAATGACCACTTTTATAATAATCCGGTTAAAGAAGAAGTTTAATTATGTCAAATTATTGTGCTCCTACTGTTAGAGTCTCTGGTGATCTCAAGTCAAAGGACTAAATGATATTAATATCATGAGAAGCACTTATAAAATTGACCATGTAGCGTTTTCAAAGTGGGTCGGTCAAGCATATATGTGCCCAATAGATACCCATAATCTTGATGCGTATTTGTATACGTATAATCAACACATGACTATAAGTCAAGACTCATACTAGTCTTAATTTATTATTATTCCAACAATAATAATTGACTAGGGACGGTTAGAATAATACAATAATTATTCATGGATACTATTATAAAAAAACATGCATCTACTTATAATAGTTAAACGACCTTTACAAAATTGGCCTAGGGGCACATACACCAACATTTATTTGAAAATTCATTTAACTTAATTGATTTTTTTTGTTTATTAATAACAATATCAATCTTAATCTGATTTTGAGAAATCTATATAAAGTTTAGATTACTTTGGTTTGTAAAATTATACGAGATTTATTCTAAATTTGGGTTCATAGATCGAGCATTTCGTTAAGGTTGTTGATTAGGTATGGATTGCATCTGAACTCTTGGTCTATAAGTGTTATAATTTTGATTTTTAGTATCATAACTATGATTTGGGTTTAGTCTTCCAAGATAATAAGTATTGTTATTACATTGGTTTCTTGGAGGACAAGAAAATTGGTTCATCATTGTGTTAACCTCTTCAATATTTTTTTCATGTAGAGTAGGACGCACATCCGTAGCATGTGTAACCTCATTAAAGAATCTACAAGCTTTAACTTAATTAGATCTATCATTAATTAACAACTTAACTATATTAGATAATTCATTAATTTTATCTTCGGACATATTATTTCTTTTATTATCAACTTCATAAAGTTTCTTTCTTGAGGATTCAATCTTTTCACCATATTGGTTGGATTGTTTAGCCATTTTATTAATTTCTTCTTTTGCTAAAGTAGGTGTTGTTTCAAATAAAAATCCACCATATACTGTGTCTAATAGCCTTTGTTCAAAGTGATTGTGTCTTTCATAAAAATATTCTAACAAAGCTCTTTGAATATATCCATGTTGTTGATAAAAAGAAATCAATCTTTGGAATTCATCCCATAATTCATTAAAATTTTTATCATCTTTCATCTTTGCAACTGTAATTTTCTTTCAATAGGAACTAGTTTTCTAGCAGGCATATATTCATATAGAAAAGCTTCTAACGTTTGAGTCCTTGTAGTTATCGAATCTTATGGGAGATAGAACAATCAATCATGTACTTGATCTTTCAATGTAAAAAGAAAAGCTTTAAGTCTGACTTGTTATAGGGTACCTTCTTTCAATTTTATCTTGTTAACTTTATGTTCATACCCCCTTATGAATTTTTGTGGGACATCATTATCTTTACCATAGAAGTTAGGTAAGGCATTGCTAAATCCAAATCTAAGTTTAAATTCAAGAAATCCATCGGGGTATGCTATACATACAGGCTCATACGCGGTAAAATTTTGATTTGCTTGTCTAAAAGTGAGTTCTCTATTATTGTTGTTGTTAGAATTATTGATAACTTTACTATCATTATTATTGTTAATCACATTTTCATTATTATTATTGTTGTAATCCTCCATCGTATTAGCTAAATTTTCCCCTAGTTGTTGTTTTCTTAAAGTTCGATTAAAAGTTATATCTATTTCAGGATCAATTAGATTTAAAGATCCTATAGAATTTGAGCAATGAAATGTGTAGACCATACAATATCTAAAATCCTAAAAAATTATTTAAAAATCCCCCGCAACGACACCAAAAATTGATATGTGTCGAGCATGCTCAATAGTTTTCTGAATTTTCTTATTATTTATAGTAGCAGTAAAGGGGATATCATCTCCACATGAATTTTGCAAACTTCTAAGGAGAGTATTTTTGCCTTGTTTTTCGTAATTTAGTTACTCTAATTGAACGAAAAATAAAATACCAAATAACTAAAAACTATAACTACTAACTCAATTATTAATCAGAATATGGTAATTAATAAATAACTTAAAACACAGTCACCTAGAACATCCACTCGGGTAATATTTCCCTATAGATTAATCCTAGTTAATACTTCTATAATTGTTGTGAATAATCATAAACATAGAATCAAAATTAAAATAATACATATTTGCCACTATGCATGCAATATCAATCTTCATTATTTGTACTACGCGAAAACAACTTATTAAAATTTTGATTATTGTGTATGATTAGATTTAAAGCATTAAGTATATAATTCCTTAATCATAACTATATAACAATCCAAAGTATATACATATCTAGGTTTGTTTAGATTAATAAACTGCTCACTCATGCTAGGGATAAATAACGCAATAATATAATTTAAAGATAATTAGAAAAAATACCTCTTAATGAAATAAACAAAGCTCCAATGTAGCATCCAACAAAAACTCGATATAAACTAAGTTAAGGCTAATATAATGCTTTTAAAGAATATGTAGTTGTCTTTGGAGAGTCTGATTTGGAAGCCCTAGGGTTCTATTTATATTTCCTAAGCTATAAAAATCTTAGATAAACTCAAATCCTTCGTAGTAATCTAAAAACCTCGTAACCAACCTCAGCGATTTATCATCGATTCCATTATTTTCATAAATCATTGAGTTAATTACTAGAAATTAGTCTATGTGCTCCATCGATTTAGCTGGCGATTTCTTGTGTATTTCTCAATTCGCTGATGATTCACTGGCTCTTCTTTGTTGTCGATTTAGACAGTGATTCCTAGTGTATTTTCATATCACTGACCAATCGTTTGACCTAATCTTTAGTTGGTTGTTTTTCTCTTCTTCCACTTTTTTTTCCATTTCTTCATTTTTCCTAATTAAATCATGAAATCACAAAAATAAGAGAATACCTAATGCAATATCATCATTTCTATCTAAAATCAACCTAAATTACACTACAAAATATGTCTAATTATTGACTTTTCACTTACCCCTCATTATTATCACATACATGACATCCACATTTAGCTTCGATCGCCACCTAACGTACACTCGCATTTTGACCTTTTACTTCGAGGGAGAACAAGTGGGTTTTCGTCTCAAGAGTTACCCACTCTCCTTAACGGAGATCGTTGACATGGCCATTCTGAAGGGCCATGAAATACTGCTACATTTTCCTAAAGCAGCGATGGGTTCACAATGAGGACATTCTCGAGGATGAGCACTACCATAGCTATGAGTATTCTCACGAGTCGAATCTAGATTTTGACTTCGATGAGCGTGACTACCTGGACTACAGCTTCTTATATCCACATGGCAATAGCGGTGACGTTAAGGTCATCAAGAACCCCCTTCGGCCTTCACTTCTCTAATAACTTTGCACCTACTACATGAGGATTTCCAGCGGCCAGCTTTGCCGCAGCACTATCACTCATAGGTTCCCTAGTCGTACTTCAGCGTTGCTCTTATGCCTAACATGTCTATATTCTCTACATACCTTTCACCCCAGCTTGGCCGCATTCAGGACTACATAGCGAGGACCTTCATCGTTATTGATATGCGCCTTGATCACTTGGCTATTCATCTGTGTTGGATTGAGGGACACTAGTTGCTGCCTAAGCAACCAAGGGATGCTCGCGCCTCTAACTCTGGACGTTAGACTTCATCGCATTAGGCATATTTACGTCTTTGTTTCAGTAAGTAGTAATGAGTCTAGGTGATAGGGGAGCACTAGGCTCATTTTGTTAGTGAGAATTTATTTTGTTGTGTATATGTAAACTCTAACACCCTTACATTTTTGCATTTGCCACGTCATGTTGTAACTAATTATTGAGACCTTAATGAAATGACATGATTTTTTGTGTATAATGGCTATTTGTTGTTATTTTATTGCTATTCTTTCATGTGATGCATGTTGCTAGGGGGAGCTATCTTCCCACTTTTTGGTTTTATCAAAAGGGGGAGAAATATGTGGTTTGAAGTTGATATTTATGAACGCGATATGCACTTATCATATATGTTTGTTTGTAAAGTTCACCTTGTTTGATGCCATAAAAAAAGGAGATTGTTGGACTAAGTATTTTATCACTTAGACTCCACCTGAGATTTTGATGTCAAGAAACAATGTGAGTTGGTACTAATAAGTTTGCCAAGTACGTGCATGATCAAAGGAAGTGGAACTCCTCAAGTTCAAAAGGAATTAGATGGAATGAGACTGAAAAGCTCAAAAATGTACTGAGATGAGGAAGGACAAAGGAAAGCTATAATTATTACTTGTACAACTTATGTAAGATATTTAAGTTCAATTGCACAAGCCAAATTTATTAGATTCATGCATATCAAGTTCTCCAAACTCTCAATTTATTTAAGTTTCGATTTTCAATGAATTAATCTTCGTGGCTTGAAAATATTTTTAAATCATGCAAACATGTTTTTAAGCATGCATTTACATGTTTTTAAGCATGCATTAGGTATGTAAAAACTGTTGGAATTGATTTTCGATGCACCGTATTAGTTTGGACAATTTTTGAATAATTATGAAAATACTTATAGATAAGCCCTTCTATGTTTCATTAAAACGGAATTTCCAATTTTTAGGGTTTGTGAAATCATTTAGAATGTCTAAACGAGTCTAATGACTCATAGTAAAAATATGTAATGTATTTCAAGAGGTTTAGTAGAGTCGTAGGTGAGTTAGGGAGTCGCTAACTAAAACTAAAAAGTATTTACTCTGTAGTCCCTGTTAGTTAGCGCACCAATGACCTCAGTAAGCGCGCTAACCAATCTCTTGACACCTTTTTTAAAAGCTTACACATTTTTATTTAATTTGAGAATATGGAAGATTTTGGCCCTTGGATCAAGATAATGACCACAAATAGTCAAAAAGGGTTAGAGACCATTTACAAACCACTTATAACACATTAATATCCTCTATGCTCAAAAGCTCTTATTATCCAAACTTTTACATCAATTAAACTAGTTTTTCGTGCATAAAGTAATTTGAGACTACTAAATTAATCTTGAAGTTGGTGTGTAGGGCGTTCTAAGGCTGGCAACCCGCACTCCAAAACTGATTTTGATTGCTTTCATTTTTTGTTGTAAAAAACTTTGGTTTCCTACTTTAATTGTGATTGAATTACATTTTTTTGTAAGACTTTTGTGTGAAAATCATTTGTTATGTGTCTTGGGTTTTGTGCTTAAACTTTATTTTCCAAACCTTAGAACTGATGTGAGCACGTTTTTAGTCTTAATCTTGATTTTTTCTTAAAACTACTTGTTAATTGGCTTTGAAACCGCACTAGTTTTGATCGAATTTATTTGGTTGGTTACATGATGGAGATTAGTGTGAAAATCAGAGACATATTCATTATCGCATCCATATTTATACTTGCATGCATAAGATTATTTAGAATCTAGGATGTTTGTGAGTAATTGGACTTATTGCCGCTTTACTTTGTAAGGCCAACTTTCATTGTATTCATTGATCTTAATTTTAAGTTGTTGATTGTAAGACTTAGTGAGATCTAAATCAAAGGAAGACCTGCTTGAGGCTAAACCCTAGTTGAGGCTATGTGGGAAGTCCTAATGCGTAATTACGCATTCTAGACTTATATCCTTAGATTGTAATACTTGTTGGTAATAAAACTAGTGTTGAAACTCCTAACCGGGGAAGTTAGGTAGTCGATGTAGATCAGTAGGATCGAACGACTATAAATCTTGTGTCTCATTGGCAATTGTTTTCTATCTATCATCCATTTTACCATTATTTTTGCTTCTTGTTTATTGGTCAATATGAATTAGTATTAAGATTCTTCTAGATTTACTTGTTAGAATTGTCTCCTACTGGTGACAAGTTTAGGTTCAATATATGAGTTTTGAAACATTGATGTGTGCATATAAAGGTCATTTTATGTATTTATATTACATGTATTATATTTTTATTATAGGGTGATACCTCATCGAAGGCACCAATAATAGTCATGAATTCACTGAGTATTATGGATTTGTAATGAGGCAAGTACGGAGTCGAACCCACCGAGATTGTGAACAATACCTAGGCTATGAACTAAAAGGAAATATATTTCTAACAAGCATAACCTAAAAGAAATTTACTTTAAAAACTATACGAAGACAACTTAAACATGCATTAAAAACTAAATTAGAAATAATAACTTAAACAATATAAAGAAAGCCTAGATTTAGAATAGTTTCATATCTTGCTAACATTTGAATTAATCTCGGTTACTAAAAATAAGTTTTTCCTTATTCAATTCTTATAGATAAGACTAAGTGAAACCACTTAGTTTTCCATGGTCAGTGGCAGGAACTTGCGACACTAACACATACTAACTATACCCGTAAATCCTCAAGAGCTTCGCATATTTTCAACGGACTAGCAAACTTAGACTTTATGAAAACACTTTCCCTCAGTGGTAACTAGCATGAAATGCTACACTTTTATACTCTAAACGCACTAGAGCATATTGATTGCCAATAGAAAAGGCTCTATTTGTCACCTAATGTAATCCACCTTACCTAGTGTCAGTAAGATAACTGACAAAGATCTCTTACACTCACACATACATTGGCTAATACACATGAAGAATGTGATTAATCTAATCTAGTGTAAACATTAAGTTTATAATCAATGCAACCAAAGTTACGAGAATCAAATAAATAAGGTTTTCAATTTAATAAATAGAACCTCACAAATCAAGTTTGCAAGTGTGAAAAACCCTTAATCCATAGAGGACTTAGTGATTACTATACATACAAATAAATTAATACAATGAAAACAAATTGAATAGTACCTTTAATGGGAATCAAGAACTCCCGTGGCTTTTCTCCAAAACCTAGATCTAAAAACAAAACATAACTAAAATAAAAGTCTCATTCTCTTTTTCATTTCGAACTTATAAACCCTAGATATTTATAGGGGAATGAAATAAAATGGACTAGATAGTGGGAATCTTGCGAATCCACAAAATCTTGAATTGTAAATCTTTTGATCTGTCCACCGCTGTATGTACAAAACTCGAAGGTATTGGGAATCATTGAGGAGGTACTACGACACCCTAATTTTCATTTTATTCAGTGCTAATTTGAGTCTAACATCGTACAATGCTATCACTTCACTCTCGAGGCACTGTGAATGCACTGGGTGTGTTCTTGGAATTTGAGCTCTAAATTTCCTCCTAGGTCTTCACAAAGGCTTCGTTCAAAACATTTACAATAAGTTTTCTCTGATCCGATTAAGTTTAAACCAACGATTCCTTACTGATTTCTATACATCTGAGGACATTGGGTTTTTGTTCGACTTTTGACTAGGTTTTGTTGGAAATCACTCCTTCATGTTTAATAGCTATATTTACTCTGAAAACACAAAAACAAAGGTTTAGGAGTATAAATGGTGACAAATGTCTTGCAATTCATAACAAAAATATATCAAAACATAGTATAATTTGTAACCCATTAAAATACTCCAAACTTAGACATTTGCTCGTCTCGAGCAAAGGAGTATTAGACATTCAAATTATATACATAAAATACATCTCAGCTTCTCTAATGCTCAATTCTAACTTAAACGATTTAGCCCAATTTTTCACAAATTTGCCAAATGGAAACAAGAACATTCAAGCAAAGCCAGTTACTTTGAGTCAAGATTTGTTGGCCACTTTCTCGAAGAATACTCGGTAAAACAGTAGGCTTCATTAAGATGAAAGCCAATAATTAATCACAAGTTACCTCGAAACTTTCGACTAGCAAAAAACTTGCAATCTCTAAATAGAGTGTTGAATACTAAGATTCTACAAATAGAACCTATGCAACCATTCAACTGACTCATTTAAAACATTATCTAGAGTCAATAGGACTTTTTTTTAGGTTAGGATGACAAAGAAAGGTAATTTATGGATTTAAGATGTTGGAAAATTTATACTTCGATTGTTAAAAGATATTCAGAGAACATAAAATGGTTTACACTGCACCAAACTCCATTTTCATATTGTCTAGTCCTTACCTTTTTCTAACCATTCGGTACCCTGCTCCATTTCCTTTTGATATCATTTTAAATGGGACTCTCACTTTTCTTAACCACTTAGATTCTTGCTCCATTTCCTCCAGATACTATTTTAAGTGGGATTCTTTAATCATGATGTGATTTCTTCTCCATCACGATTAATTTCTCCTTATTTTGGATATATATAAGTAATATTTCACTCTTATTAGATTTTTTTTCCTTTTTTCTTCTTTTCATGTTTCTTTTTTTAATGATTTCAAATCCAAGACTAGCTTCTAACTAGATAAAGGATTTGAGGCTAATGGGTTATAGGTTTCATAATAAGGGATGAAAAAATCAAATTGTATTGGCTAAACTGAGCTAAAATTTAAGGGATTCAATAAAGAAGGCATACATCTTCCCCCAAACTTATTCTTAAGTTATTTCTCAATTTTAAATGAATTGCAAACCTATCTTAGAATTTGTAGAGATTTAGTTGACTCTTGTGCTTGACTCCACACTAGCATTTTTTGGTGTAGATTCGCTATGGTAGACCAATCACAAGGGAAGGTTTTTTCACCTAAACTCTACCTAAGGTCTTGTCCATTTATGGCAACATCAATCCATATTTAAATTCTCAAATTGTCCACCATTATCCTAAGCTAGAATTAGGTATTCATTTAAGCTCAAAACAGCAAATGAGAAAAGAAAAAGAAAGAATTCATAAGTATGGAAATATCTATGTATACAACCAACCAAACCATAAATACTTCAAATAAAATGAAACTGTAATACATATATTTTGCCAGAAAATTACAAAACAATTATGAAATTTGCAAAGATTTTACCAAATACCAAATCCTTCATAATTCATCTATGCATTCCATCAACCTGCATACTCGCATACACCCAAACTTATCTTAAACCTCGTCATAAGGTCTCACGAAAGTAGGACAACCCATAAACAATCCAAAAAGAATAAGTGAAATTTAGTAATGAAAGTGGACAAATGTAGAAGCCAAAAATAAACAAATGCTATAAATTAAAACAAGAATTCCTCGATCATAAATCTAAGGACAAATATCATCTCCTAACTCCGGTGAAAGATCATCCGGCAAGTGTGCATGGCAAAAATTCCAAGTCTAATTTCCACTGTGGCATAAGTAACTTATTAAAACAAGAAATAAATAATTCTAATCCTAACATAAATTGTTTGGCTTTACTCTCCATTCCTATTTTGGCTTACCAAAGTTAAGACATATAATACCTTGCTAATCTTTTTTTGTATGGTCAACAGGTACCTCCATCGGCTCTAAGTCAATACCTTCTTTTATGTACTTGTCTAAGTCTTCATAAAAGGGCTTCAACTTGTATCCATTCACCCTAAAAGTGTTCTCTCATACTATTTATCTCAACAGGGCCATGGAAAAAGTTATTAGTAAGAATAAATGGGCCTACCAATCTAGATTTAAGCTTACCCGGGAAGATTATTAATCTATAATTGAAGAGAAGATATTTTTTGCCTATTACGAAAAACTTTCTCGTCAGATGATGATCATGATAAGCTTTCGTCTTATCTTTATAAATCATTGCGCTCTCATATGCATCATTCCTAAATACTTCTATCTCTTGGATATCTAGTTTGAGCTCAACACTGACTTTGTTGTATTTCATATTACAACATTTAACTGCCCAATATGCTTTATTCTCTAATTCTACAGGAAGGTGACAAGCTTTCCCGAAATAACCTATATGGAGACATTTAAATAGGTGTTTTAAAAGTTTTCCTTTATGCCCATAATATATCATCAATGTGCAAACTCTAGTCCTTTATAGGTGAATATTGTTTTCAAGAATACATTTGATCTCTCTATTAATGACCTCGGCTTAACAATACGCGTGGGGATGATAGGTTGTAGAAGTCCTATAAGTAATGTTATATTTCTTGAACAGAGAATCTACAATTCTATTACAGAAATGGATTTCTCTGTTACTAATGATCGAGTGTGGAGCTCCAAATCTTTAGAAAAATCTGTGACTTAAGAAATTTTGACAACTATTTAGGAGTCATTGCCCCTAGTGACTTCCATTTAGAAACATAATCCACAGCTAACAAGATATATGTATTCCCATTAGATGGTGGAAATAGGCCCATGAATTCAATGCCCAGATGTTGAAAATCTTATAGAAGAAAATTTTAGTCATAGACATTTAATATATCGATCCTAATTACCCATTCTTCTGACAGTTAGGGTAACTCTTAGTAAATACATACGCGTCATGAAATAGAGTAGGCTAATAAAAACTACAATCCAAAACTTTCTTAGTTGTAGGACGTAAGTCGAAATGATCGCCAGACACGTATGAATGATAGTGAGATAAGTTGGAATGTGTTTATTGCTGAGGAATGCATCTGCAAACCATTTGATGTGCACAAAACTTTCACAAATATGGATCATCTCATAGATAATATTTGGAATCGTATACCATCTTTTACTTTTACGTACATGTGTAATCCAATGGTAACTTTTTGGTGGCTAACAAGGTCAGCATACAATGAAACTTTATAAGACACTTCATAGACACGTTCATAAGGAAACTCATCATTTGGAGCAGTAGGTAGCTCTCAATTCTCTAATCGTAGGAGGTGTTCTGCCACTAGATTCTTGGCACCTTTCTTATCTATAATTGTAAGATTGAACTATTGGAGTAATGGCCTATTCGGTTCGCAAGTAAAATAAACCCTTGATCATGGGATTATTTTACACTGGGATTATAACATGGGTTTGAGTATTAGTCCCAATAGAGGGACTTGTTTGGTAAGGGGTATAGAGGTAGAGATTACAAATGACTTCAAAGTTATAGTTAGTACATTACCCTCTTTTATGAAAACATAAACTTACAATTCAACCCTACCTACCCGTGTTTCATCTTCTTCACACCTACCCATGCTCATCATCTGCGTGCCTCTGTAATTCTCACGTCTCTCCAGCCTATTATGTTTCTTGAATTTTGATCTCACTAGCCTTTGTTGTTGTTACAGCCATGCTAAAGTTTCATTTCCTTATCAACTTAAATAAATAAAATGCAAGCATCAACTTTTTTACATTATTGGAGTCCAATACTAACATGTCTGCTAAATTTGTTAGAAAATCGAGATTTTCTATCATAAGCTTATTCATATGCATCGTAGCTTTTAGACAAGGCGGTCTTCTATTATACAAAAAATCCTAAAACTCCTCCCAACTATAATAAAGACCCACTAATGTAACAGACAAATGTAGATGGAAACTTGCAATCCCTTCTAAAAAGACTGTTGAGTTCCGCACAATGCCATCACGGATTTAGGGGAAATTAGAATTTCTCAGAAATGCATTAATCAGTCTTTTCTCCATTCCATTCAAAAATAGAATTTGGATTGAAAGCTAACCTAGAGAGAGAAAGAGAGAGTGTATGTATATGTGTGTATGTGTGTGTTTACCTGGAGAGAGTGAGCGGAAGAGGAGAGGTGCGATCTGTGTGGAGATGAATGTTATGGTTTTTTTTATTCTTGGAGCAACAGAGACGAATGAAGATCAATGAGAAGAGAGGATCGGTTGTGTTTTGGTTGTTATAATATAAGGGTAATTTGGTCATATTGGATGCACCAATAATGGGATTAAATAATACCATTCATTTCATGGTTTTATTTTATCCTACTTCTGTGGGTCAAAATAATCCCATTTTCAATTTGAAACTAGAACCAAAAACCAGTATTATTTAGTACCACTACTTATCCCATACTATCCCATTAACCAACGGGCCACAAGAGTTTCCATATTATGAGTCTAGGCTTAGATTCTTTCTCAGATATTAGGTATCGGGAAGCTGCATAATTTAAATAGACAATGACTTTGATGCCTAAGAGATATAGTGTAACGGCCTAAAATATTTTATTTTTGTTTGATTGCTTGTATTATCTATCTATCTTAATACATGAGTTATTTATTTTATTTATCCAGTTTTGAGAGCGAGGCTATTCAAGATGCGTGCGACACATGGGTGTATGTGAAAAGTCAGTATCTTGACTAGACTTGAGATTTGTTTATAGTATTAAGTATTAGTTAATAAGTTATATTAACTCGTTACTTATAAGGCATGAAATATATCATGAGCCTAAGCTAGATTAAATCTCCTAAACTAATAAAAATAACCTGAGTCAAGTATTACTGAGACTTCAGCCTAAGTTATGAAAAATGTCATCATAAAGCTTAAGTATGGTATTATTGTATGAACAAATGTTAAGTAAAAACATTTTGGTGATTATGAGGAATCTTATGATAAATTAGTGGGCATCAAAGGAAGTAGTTGGAAGAAATACGTAACCATGGATTTGTCTAGAGTTCTAATATCCAAAGTGATTAAATGATGTAGAATAAAAAATAAGAGCTATAAAAAGGGTTTATTCTCTACAATATGCGAAAAAAAAGAGAACTTTGAACATATAAGAAAAGAAGAGTTTTTAAATGGAGGATTGAATGCGCAACATGGGTTTTAAGACTAAATCTCTGCAAGGAGAAACAACCAAGTACAAGAAAACAACTAGGGAATGCATTTTACTTTCTTTTCATTGTTCTAAATTTGACAAATTGGGCTTTCTTTGTGAATGCTTTGAGATTATGAGATTTTAGATTTATTTGACTCTCAAGATGATGTCCAAATATGAAATTCAAGCTAGCTTGATGATTCAAACATTGTTGTTGAGTTTCAATTTGAGTTTTTTCTTGTTTAAGCCAATTTTTGGTCAAATTTAGGTTTTTTGTGCACATAAACACTTGAGGATGAATTAATGTTAAAAGGATCTTCAAAACTCTTATTTTTGCTCTTTAAATCATTATTTATAGTGGGCTTGAATGCTAAACAAAGTTAAGTATAATTGGGTTCATGTCAATGATGTGTAAGTTCTTAAAGTTTTAGGATTTTTGAATGTCATTTTTAGACCAATGTCAAATTAATATTTGTTGATGATGTACTTTAATGTTGATGAATATATTACACCTAGATTTACATGTTTTAAAGTGTCCAAAAGGGTTTACAAGGTCACATGGGAAAATAAGAAAACTGGGGGAAAAACTAAATTTTTTCCCAAATCTATGCACAATTTGACATGGGCAGCGTGATGTAGGTAGTCTTAGTAAAATAAGCGTAACATTTTCATTTTAAGTCCATTTTTTATGTTCTTTATATCATTAGAAAGTTAAGACAGAGAACTTACACTAAAAATTACTAGTTTATAAAAGTTAAATCATTTTATTTATCGAAGATTGGGCGAAACAAAAGGTTTATATGTAAGTTTTTTTTAAGTGTTTGGGTGTCAAGACCTTTTTCGAGGGTCTCCACTAATCCAAGAATCACTAAAACCTCCAGAATGACTTAAATAGTTTAAATAAAACTCCCCAAGAGTTTCAAGTTATTCTGAGGCGTTTTTAATAGTTTTCCAAATGGGTTTTGAAATAGGTGAAACTTATTTACTTAATTAGCTTATTTTTATGTTGGGGCATGTGCCCTAGGTCAATCCATTAATTGTCTTTATGAATACTTTTAGTTAATAAAATAGAGGATTTCATTTGCTGGTTATTATAATTAATTTGCATGTTTACATTATAATAAGATCCATGGGTATTTACAGAAATATCCTAAATGTCCCTAGTCGATCATTATACTGGGAACTATAATGAATAAAGACTAATGTGAGTCTTGATTGATGATCATATGATGATTATACGTATAGGGATACGAATCAAGATCGGGAGTACTTGTTAGGGAACAAAGTACTGGATCGACCCGCTTTGAGAACATCACATGGATTAAGTCATAGTTGTTTCTCATCATAATTATATTTTTCAGTCCTTTATTGACTTGAGATTACCAGAGATTTCAACATTAGGAACACAGTGATTTGACATAATGAAACATTGTCTTTAACCGGATGATTATAAAGGTTGTGATTGGTTACTGTATGAGCAATGTGATGAAGTTGTGTAATCTAGATAGAATTTGTCCCTCTCATATAAAGAGAGATATCAGTGGATCCCTCGATGTGTTAGAGTGTTAAAAGGCCTAGTCTAAGTGAATTGATATTGATCAATGTCACTTGGATGTTTTCAGTCTACCTAGAGATCAAGACTAGTACGATTGAACACGTTGGATGACAATTCCATGCCTTATGGTTGATCAAAAGGATATCGTGTGATAAAAGGATGTTGTATTCACTATTGATTAGGTTGTATCGATTTGATATTCTTACAACTTAGGTAGTCATAATGTCTTGCTAGATGCCGCTTATGACTTGTATACCAAAATGTGTTTTGGTACACTACCAACATTGTATGAGCCTATTGGGTCGCACACTAAGAATGGTTTTGCGAGATTTTAAGCTGTTTCAGAAAAAATGAATTTTATATGATAAAATTCACGACAAATATGTCCTTGTGGTGTATTACACTTATACTTCTTTAAGTATGGGTATATGTGTAATTTACTTAACCGTCTATGTACAAAGGTTGTATAAATAGATGCTTTAAGTTAGAACACACGGACAAAAGATTAAGGGCTGAAACTCTATTTTCGTATTATTCTGGTACGCTCTGGATCATTTTGGAGAGAAACAAAAAGGTTTGGTAATTCTCTTGTAGTTAAAACTTCGAATCTGGGACGCCATTCGTGTGTGGACTGCTGGTAGAGGGCGTTCTTCGTTGGCGGCGCCTTAGAGATCGATTAACCTTCAGATAGGTATTTTACGACCGAGGTATGATTTAGTTTTCTATGTTTAAACATTTTAATGGAATTAGATTCAGATCCTGTAGGGGTTTTTGTCAAAATTGTTTTGTAATCTCCGCTGCGTATGAACCCCAAAAACCAACAGTGGTATCGGAGCCTTCGAGTTCGATTCCATTAAAAACATTGCATGTTTTCTTCTTATGTATACATGATATATGATTGAAAGCATGTTAATCGTTGATGTATATGTAGTATACATAAGTTTTCTGTGAGATTTATTATCATGTTTTGTGTATATGATACATATATTCGTGATTTAATTGAAATCAGTTTCGTGCATCTTAGTAACCATATTAGGTTAATTTGAATAATTTTAATGAATTGAATTTCGTGTTCTATGATCCATGACACCATTTGGTATAATCTTTATTTTTCGTGTATTGATGCATGGATGAAATCTCTGTAATTCGGTTTGCATATTTAGGTTACATTGTTTTACTTTTCTTAAATTGTCTTAGTCTGAATATTAATTCGAAACTAATATGATTAGGTTCGATCAGGATAGTAGTTCATAATTCAATGACATGTTTGTGATTATTTGGATGAAGACCAAAATTGCAAATAATTAATCTTCAAAATTGTTTATTTATCACTTTATATCTATTTTGTTATGAAATTTCTATTTGATAAGAGATAGATAACAAATTAGATTAATAGATATTATCAAAATCGGTTTCGTTATCCCTATTGATATGGGATAAATATGGAGAATTTTCTTATTGGTGATATGCTAGGATTCAAATATCTTAAGTCCTAATTGGATTAGGATAAGATGATTAGTTAGATGTGGGCGCGGGTTAATTAAAAATGTTTTAATTGACTTAATTTTGGATAAATTAAGGGGTAAATTTAGGATAATAAAATCAGTGAAAAATATGATTTTCTATAGCGAATTTTAATTTTCAGAATTGAAATTCATCTTCTAAAAAAAAAAAAAAGCGGGGCGCGCGTACTTACCCGTCATCGCTGACCGGTCAGCAAGACCACCGCTCGCTGACCGACCAGCGGGAACGTCGTCTAACTAATCCTAGCGCACGAAAATTCTTTTATTAGTGAACATTATAAAAATCTCCAAATTGTTTAGTGATTTAACAAATCAATAAAAAATATATGATATTTCATTGATTACATAAAATCACTAAAACTGAATAAAATCCCTCTATTAAGTTTTAAGTCTCATGCCATCCATTTTAGACACTTGTCATGGCCTCGATCACACTAATACAATTTCAGCCATAGCTGGGTGTATTATGTTATCTTGGTGAGACAAGTTGGATAAGAGTTACCTAAATGTTTAAAATGGTTCGACTTAATAAAGCTATCAAAAAGTTTTGAGCTTTAGGCACATGATGAGATAAAAAAATGATAAGACATAAGATGTCCCGTATCTCATAAAAGTATCTAAAATTACATAAGATGTAATTGGTAACTGTTACCTACGTAAATAATCTAGTTCTGTGTTTCTTTCCATAGCTGTCATAGAATTAGGTGAAATATGGATTTTAGTCCCCTAAATAAACAGTGTGTTTTAGGAGGGTTGTTAATTTAGTGGGATTTTATTCCTTTATACTAAAATAAACTTTGCATAATTTATTGTAGATCAATGGCCTCTTCAAGTAACAATAATCCCCTATCACTACGATCCATCCTTGAGAAGGATAAGCTATTTGGGACTAACTTTCTTGACCGGTTCAGAAACTTGACAATTGTTCTTAAGCATGAATGCAAGTTGTATGTCCAGGATGCTCCAATCCTGAGGACCTACCAGCCAATGCTACGAAAGCTATGAAGGATGCACATAATAAGCATGTCAATGATTCTACTGATGTTGCATATATTATGCCGGCAACTATGGTTCCTGAACTTCAGAAGGACATGGAACTAAAGGAAGCCTACGACATGGCTATAACGTTGTAGGAAATGTCTCAATAGCAAGCTAGGCAAGAAAGGTTCAAGATAGTCAAAAATCTACATTCTTGCAAGATGACTGAGGGTGCATCAGTTAGTCCTCATATTCAGAAGATGAAGGGCTATGTTGACCAGCTTGATAGACTCGGATTTCCCATAAGCCAAGAGTTGGCTACGGATTTGATCCTGAATTCATTACCAGAAAGTTACTCACAATTTGCGATGAACTACAATATGAATAATATGGAGAAATCAATTTTAGAGTTGCATTTGATGCTAAAAACTGCTGAACAAAATATCAAGGAACCCTCTAGTAATGTGTTGATGGTCCAAAAGGGAAAGTGAATGAAGAAGAAAGGCAAAGGCAAGGCTAAAGTTGTCGATGATGCTGATGCACCTGTCGCAAAGCCTGTGGAACAAGTCAAGCCCCAGCCTGTTCGTGCTTCAAAACACCCAAAAGAAAAGGAAGGAAATTGTAATTTTTGTTATGCACCTGGACATTGGTTCAGAAATTGCAAACTCTATCTGGAATATCTAAAAAAGAAAAAGGGTAGTGCGACTACTACTACATGTATTTATGTTATTGAGATTAATTTATCTACTAGTGATTCTTGGGTATTAGATACCAGATGTGGATTTCACAATTGAATAAATATGCAGGGACTCACCAGAAGTAGAAAGTTGAAGAAAGGAAAAATCTTCCTCCGCGTAGGGAATGGAGCAAGAGCTGATGCCCTGGCTGTTGGATCATATGACTTAGTCTTACCTAGTGGACTTATTTTAACTTTAAATAATTGTTATTTTGTGCCTGCCTTGAGCAGAAACATCATTTCTGTTTCATGCTTGGATATGGATGGTTTTGATTTTATTATTGCGAATAATAGATGTTCCATTTCTCGTAAAGGTATATTTTATGCAAATGTTGATTTGTGTGATGGCCTTTATATTCTAAGAATGAAAAGGTCCAATGATACTCCAGTCTTTAATATAAACACAAAGAGATTCAAGTCAATGATTTGAATCAAACCTATCTTTGGCATTGTCGTCTAGGGCACATAAATGAGAAACGCATAACGAAGCTCCATAAAGATGGACTTCTAGATTCATTTGATTTAGAAACATATGAAACGTTCGTATCTTGTTTACTAGGCAAGATGACTAAAAGTCCCTTTACTAGACACAGTGAAAGGGCAAGTGATTTATTGGGGTCTAATACATACTGATGTATGCGGTCCTATAAACACAATGGCTAGAGGAGATTATCAGTACTTCATTACATTTACTGTTGATTTTAGCAGATATGGTTATGTATATCTAATGAAACATAAAGCTAAATCATTTGAGATGTTTCGAACGTTTCAAAATAAAGTGAAGAATCAACTGGGTAAAACTATCAAAACACTTCGGTCAGATCAAGGTGGTGAATATTTGAGCCAAGAATTTGATGATCATCTTAGAAATTGTGGGATTATCTCCCAATTGACTCCACCAGCAACTCCACAGTGGAATGGATTTTATGAAAGGAGAAATCGAACCTTATCAGATATGGTTCAATCTATGATGAGTCATGCAGATCTTCCATTATCCTTTAGGGGTTATGCATTACAAACTGCAGCTTTCACTCTAAATCGAGTTCTTTCTAAAGCGGTTGATAAAACACCATATGAGATAAGGTACGGGAAGAGACCTTGTTTGTATTTTCTTAAGATTTGGGGTTGTCAAGCTTACGTAAAACGACAAGTCTCAGAAAAACTAGCACCTAAATCTGACAAGTATTTATTTATGGTGTATCCTAAGGAAACAAAAGGATATTAATTTTGTAATCTCGCTGAGAACAAAGTGTTTGTTGCTCGGTATGGTGCCTTTATGGAAAAATAGTTTATTTCAAAAGACACTACTGGGAGAGAAATAAATCTTGAAGAAGTTCAAGAATCATAGATAAACCCTGAATCCCTATTGGAAGTTCAACAACGTTCTGAACAAGTTGAACCTCTACAAGTGACACAAGGCCCACGTAAATCTGGGCCCACGTAAATCTGGTAGGGTAAGACATGAGCCAGAGAGATTCGAATTTCTCATTACTGAAAGTCATGATGTGTTCCTAATGGATCAAAATGAGCCCACCATTTATCTGGAGGCTATGTTTGGACCAGACTCAGATAAATGGATAAGTGCCATGAACTCTGAGATGCAATCCATTTATGATAACCAAGTTTGGAACTTGGTTGATTTACCTGAAGGTGGTAAGACCATTGGATGTAAATAGGTTTTCAAGAAGATAACTGACATGGATGGCAAAGTTCATACTTTTAAAGCAAGACTTGCAGCAAAAGGTTCCAAGCAGACTCAAGGTGTTGATTATGATGAAACTTTTTCGCCAGTAGCCATGCTTAAATCCATAAGAATCTTAATTTCCATTACTGCATATTATGACTATGAGATATGGCAAATGGATGTAAAAACAACATTTCTTAACGGAAAGCCGCTTGAGGATGTGTATATGACACAACCTGAAGGTTTTGTACATCCTGAGAATTCTAGGAAGGTATGCAAGCTTCAAAGATCCATTTATGGATTAAAGCAAACTTCTCGGAGTTGGAATCTTCGTTTTGATGAAGCAATCAAGGATTTTGGTTTTATTAAGAACGAAGATGAGCCTTGTGTATACAAGAAAGTCAGTAGGAGTGTAATTTTTTTTGTGGTACTGTATGTTGATTATGTATTACTCATTGGAAATGGCATCCCAACATTGTCGAATGTCAAGTCTTGGTTAGGGAAGTGTTTCTCAATGAAAGACTAAGGAGATGCAGCTTATATCCTAGGGATATGGATCTATTGGGATAGATCTAAGAGGCTAATCGGTCTAAGTCAGAGTGCTTACATAGACAAGGTGCTGAATAGGTTTAGTTTGCAAGACTCTAAAAGAGGATTGTTGCCAATGTCTCATGGCATAAGTCTCAGCAAGATTCAATGTCCTAAGACAAATAATGAGCGAGACCGTATGAAAAAGATTCCATATGTATCAGCTATTGGATCTATCATGTATGCCATGTTATGCACCCGACCTGGTGTATCATATGCTTTAAGCACTACAAGAAAATATCAGTCAGATCCTAGTGAGAGTCACTGGATAGCAATAAAGAACATTCTTAGATACTTAACAAGGACTAAGGAAGTGTTCTTGGTCTATGGAGGTTTTGAAAATGATCTAGTTGTAAATTGTTACTGATAAGTCGGTATTTATAGATTTTTAGTAGTCTATTTTAGTATATTTATTTAATAAAAGTATTTAAAATATATATTTAATTATATTTTTGTTCATTTTTGAGTGAAACGGAGTGCGCGGTTGAATTCATGGCGAAAAAATACTCAAAATGGAGTTTATACTTGCAATGATCGGATGCCCGACAATTTGCCTCGAAATACGCATTGCGTGGTGGATTGAATAGCCGACAATATGTTTCAACCAATCAGAAGATGACACGTCATCAGTTCGCAACACAGTATGTGCCACGTGTCACGAGTGTATTACTCCACGCAGTGTCAATAGCAGCTCGACCAATCAGAAACCGCCGCGTCAGCATAACATAGTCAACGTCACACACCGCCTTATCATCTCTTCGTTCAGTTTCCGTTGATCGGCCTCGAGATGCTTTCCCGCACATACTCCCAGTAATTCAGTGTTGGTCACACGATTTTCTTCCGCCAGGTGGCGCAGTGGTTAGAAACTAGCGAATCGCGTGTAGACACGTAGCAAAGTCAAATTTTTTTATCTAAAAACACCCCTACAATGATCCTCGATGCACGAGTCACCTCCCTACCCCTAAAATTAGTATCGATACCAATTTGGACTACTTTTACATATTAGGAACTTAGGTATTATTAGAAGAAGAATCAATTATTATTTTTAGAGATTTATTATTAATTTTAGTAGTGATTTTTGAAGATGATGTCCAGGTAATTAATTTCTTGCCTAAGTCGAAGGGGAAGCAAGTCGGAATCATGCATTCAAAGCATATTATGTGAGATTTTTTATTTTATTATTAAATTAATTTAATTTCTCTTATTTCATTGTTGTTGATTTTAATTATTATGATTTAGATCTATGGTATGTGTGAGGCATGTGCATGCTTTTAGATTGACAACTATTGTTATTTGGAATATTAGTATCCGTGTAATTGTGCATTTAGACCAATAAAGAAACAAACATTCACCTGTTTAACGTAAAAACCTTTCGGTTCTTGAATGTACAACAATTGAATCTAGGTTAAATCGATAGCGGTTATGACCCGGTTATTTAGGATTAGAGTTCCCATAGATCCATATTATTGAGGTTAGTGTGTTAAACCTGATTGGCGGATGTCTAGGGTTATACATTAATTATGGAAGTAGTTAGTGGCAGACGTCCTGACTATCAAAATTAGGGGAACTAGGAATTTCTAGCGGATGTCGATTTTCTATAGCTAATCTAGGAGAATTTTAATTATTAACTTTTTGGGAAAGATTGAAGACCATGATTGCTATTGAATATTGATTCTGATTTGTGGAGCTGGAGATTTAGGTGTTATTTAGGTGTTAATTAATTATTAATTAATTATTTTAGAAATTAGTTTAGTTAATTTATTTATTTAATTTAGTTAGATTAGTTAGTTAAATTAATATTTATTTTAAAACCCCCGATTTTCCTTTTTTGTTGTTTTAACCTAAGAAAGTCAATAGTCTCTGTGGGATCGACCCTTTGCCACTATTCTACAAAATAGTTGGTTTAGGAAACTTTACTTTATTGACATGTTCGGCGCGCGTCATTTTTTGGCGTCGTTGTCAGGGATTCGTATGTTTCTTTCTTTGTTTTATTGTTATTTTTATTTTATTTTATTTCTATTTATTTTTATTTTGCCTATCTAGTTCCTTGCTCTTAACATGTATCCAGGCAATATCTCGAGTTCCACTGCCCAGAAACTTGACCGAATAATCTCCATGATGGAACATATCCTCTCCTTTGGTGAAGTGCAAGTCAACCCCGCGATGGACTTCTCCTACCCCCGTAATTATGGTCGATATGAAGACTCGCATTATTATAATGTTAATGGGGTAGTATGCCACATAATAGATATCAATATTTTAATATGAATTCTTTTGTGCAACAGGTCGAGGTTTGCGAAATTTGTGGAGACTATTCTCATTCCGTACATAATTGTCCATATCATCCACAGTATGAGAATTATCACTATTCTAACTATGCATCGCCACAACTCGACTTCTCTGGATTCATGTCACACTCACAGGTTTCTCAACATGAAGGAAATCAACAATTTCATCAAAGCCTCTCCTTGGAAGATATGGTGATGCAAATGATATATCAAATGGTAGAAATGTGCAAGACTATTGATGAGTTTGTCATAACATACAAAAACTTGATTTTAGTTGTCCAGGCTCGAAGGACTTGGTAACTGACTTAGATCAATATATTGCCAGTCGTCAAAGAAAAATTGATGAAGCAGAGTTGTGTCGTACACAACCAACTTTTAACCCAGAGGAGGATGTGAGCGTTGATACGTTGACGAGTCTTGAGGTGAAAGAGGATACACAGATGGAAGACTATTTGATAGAAACATCCGAAGAATGTGAAGTCTTTCAAATTGAGTCAGAGATTGCCATTGCATTAAATGAGGGAGAAGATGAGATGAACATTGATGTCAATTCAGACAAGTCGGAGATGCCGCAAATAGAGACCTAGGAAAACCAACCTCTGGTGTTGGTGCAACCACCCACCCTCCCATGCAAATTTGGTAAACCTTATAAGGGGGTGGAAGAAAGGGAGCGTTTGCGGATCTTCTACACTGCCGACACATTTGTATTGGACGATCCTGATACGATAGATTCTTTCGTGTTGGAAGTTTCGGATGAACTCTTAAATGTGAAAGAGGGCGTGCATGCTTCATTGCCCAATTTCGTAGATGCGCCATTCGTTGTTGACATCTCTAAAGGAGAGGGCATTACTTGACCAATCATGCTAAGTCTAGCCAAAGACTTAAAAGAAAGGCGGCTCGTTGGGAGGCAGCCCAGCTTTATTTTTATTTTATTTTATTTTATTTATTTCTTGCATTTATTTTAGTTATAATTTTTTATTTATTATTTTTAATAACACTCTAATTTGGTCTATTTATTTTTATGGGTTATATCTTATGTTTAACGTTCATTGGAGGGTTGGAGCGCTGAATTTTGTCGGTTTGACTTTGGATTATATTTTTAGTATAATTTGGCATTATTTTTAAGGAATCAACATGTTTATAGGATTTTAGGTGTTTTGAGACTTGGTTGGGACACACCTAACTTAAGTCGCTGCATTAGTGGCAGGTTTTTGCGTAGACCCAAAACCCTAAATTTCATTCCATCATCTTGTTGATTTCACCCTTAGTTGAAAGACTTCAGGCTCGCAAGACTTGATTGGAATTTATTTTTAGTTAACTCCTATGTTTACTAGTTCTTGCCCTTGTTATGATTGTTATTTCATAGTTTCCTTAGTCACCCACACATGAGAGATTTTGAGCGTTCACTAGTTTTTAGAGACTTTTTGTTATGCATGCATTTGTATCATTTCTTATCCATGTCTTTCTTCACCACTATCTTTTCTTTTTGTCATATGGATGCCTTGACTTGTTTTAAACCTTGAGGACAAGGTTCGGAATAAGTTTGGGGGTGTTTTAGGGATTGTCGATTGTTTTGGATGGATTCTTTTGCGAAAGACCACAGGTGAGATCGTTTTAATTTTTTATTATGCGGTTATATGCAGATATTGGATGGTAATGGTGGTGTTTCATATCATTTCTTCCATTTCTTTCATTTCTTGTCCATTCATATTCCTTTTTCATTTCATTAGGAATTGATACACTTTCTTGTATATATTTAGTATGTTTTATTTATTTTAGAGTCACCCGAAACTTTGTTCATGCCTTTGGTTGTGGATGAGTAAATTATAGTTGCCTTTTTGACTTGAAACTTAGAGAAAATTAGGAGAAACATTTAATCAAGTTCGTAGCTCAGCAGTTTTATGATTTCATGATTAGAGACTTAGATGATGGTTGGACTTAGTGCTAAATAACGAAAATGAGTAGACGGTCAAATTTATGCAAGTTATATTATTTAACTCACATAGGGGATTTGCTTGATTATAGTAAAAGTGAGAAGTACTAACAGGAGTATTCTTATTGTAGAGCGTCCCACGGGTTTCCATAGGAAATGGAGTAGGGAAACTTATGGTGGAAAAAAGTGAGAAAATCGGTCCATAGGAAATGGAGCAGGGACCGTATTAATTGAAAAAAAGAAAAACGATTTGGAGAAGAAAAAAAATGAAAAAAATGAATAAATGCGGAAGTTGTGAAACTCCTTAAATAAAAGATTTAGTTCAAGTGCTTTCACTATATTAAGTGAAATTTGAACTTGTGTGCTTGAATGTATAAACCAAGAAAACTCTGAGTAGTTGATGGCCTTTGTTTTGACCGAGTCTATGCTTTTAAAATGAGATCTTAATTGTGTTTGACTTGCGAGACTTGACATATCATAACTCTGAAATTTTATGAATTACTTGTTAGTTTGGTGACTATGTAAACCAAAGGAACTCCATGAATTTGTGTCTGGTATAGGATTAGTTGAGTTAGTGCATTATTATATTAGGAGTCTAGTTTAGTTTGTGTTGTCATTTACACCTTTGCTCGGGATGTGCACAGTCTTAAGTTTGGGGGTATTTGTTAAGTCGATATTTATAGGTTTTTAGTATTCTATTTTAGTATATTTAATTAATAAAAGTATTTAAAATATATATTTAATTATATTTTTGGTCATTTTTAGGTGAAACAGAGTGCGCGGTTGAGTTCGTGGCAAAAAAATACTCAAAATGGAGTATACACTTGCAATGATCGGATGCTCGACAGTTTGCCTCGAAATACGCGTTGCGCGGTGGGTTGAATAGCCGACTGTATGTTTCAACCAATCAAAAGATGACACGTCAGCGGTTTGCAACACAGTATGTGCCACGTGTCACGAGTGTATTAGTCCACGTAGCGTCAACAGCAGCGCGACAAATCAGAGACCGTCGCGTCAGCATAACACAGTCCACGTCACACACCGCCTTATCATCTCTTCGTTCAGTTTGCGTTGATCGGCCTCGAGATGCATTCCCGCACAGACACCCAGTAATTCCGTGTTGGTCGCGCGATTTTCTTCCGCCAGCGCGCATACACGTGGCGTTCTCTCATTAGCCAGATACGTCACATTTGAGGGGTCTCCGCCAATCAGATCAAGCCACGTGGCGGTGACTCACCACACACACAGCAAGCACAGCAGATTCTCTGCGAATCACGTGACGACAAATCAACGAGTAGGCTGCGGCGGTCCAATCGGCTTTTGACACTTGGCGCAGTGGTTAGAAAATAGCGAATCGCGTGTAGACACATGGCAAAGTCAATTTTTTTTTATCTAAAAACACCCTACGATGATCCTCGATGCACGAGTCACCTCCCTACCCCTAAAATTAGTTTTCGAGACCAATTTGGACTACTTTTATATATTAGGAACTTAGGTATTATTAGAAGAATCAATTAATATTTTTAGAGATTATTATTAGTTTTTAGTAGTGATTTTTGAAGATGATGTTCGGGTAATTAATTTCTTGCCTAAGTCGAAGGGTAAGCAAGTCGGAATCATGGATCCAAAGCACATTATGTGAGATCTTTTATTTTATTATTTAATTAATTTAATTTCTCATATTTCATTGTTGTTGATTTTAATTATAATGATTTAGATCTATGGTATGTATGAGGCATGTGCATGCTTTTAGATTGACAATCTATTGTTATTTGGAATATTAGTGTCCATGTAATTGTGCTTTTAGACCAATAAACCAATAAAGTAACAAACATTCACCTGTTTGCCGTAAAAACCTTTCGGTTCTTGAATGTACAACAATTGAATCTAGGTTAAATCGGTAGCGGTTGTGACCCGGTTATTTAGGATTAGTGTTCCCATATATCTATATTACTGCGGTTAATGTGTTAAACCTGATTGGCAGATGTATAGGGTTATACATTAATTAGGGAAGTAGTTAGTGGCGGACGTTTTGACTATCGAAATTAGGGGAACTAGGAATTTTTTGCGGATGTCGATTTTCTATAGCTAATCTAGGAGAATTTAAATTAATAACTTTTTGGGAAAGATTGAAGACCATGATTGCTATTGAATATTGATTCTGATTTGTGGAAATGGAGATTTAGGTGTTATTTAGGTGTTAATTAATTATTAATTAATTGTTTTAGAAATTAGTTTAGTTAATTAATTTATTAAATTTAGTTAGATTAGTTAGTTAAATTAATATTTATTTTAAAACCCCCGATTTTTCTTTTTTGTTGTTTTAACCTAAGAAAGACAACCAGTCTCTGTGGGATCGACCCTTAGCCATTATTCTACAAAATAGTTGGTTTAGGAAACTTTACTTTATTGACGTGTTCGGCGCGCGTCAGTTACACAGATGCAAGTTTTCAAACTGATATAGATGATTTTAGATCGCAGTCTGGATATCTGTTTACTTTAATGGGGGTGCAATAAGCTAGAAATGTTCGAAGCAAGAGACCGTGGCAGATTCTACAACTGAAGCTGAGTATATTGCAGCGTCTGATCCAGAAAGGAGGTAGTTTGGAACAAAAAGTTCATTTCTTAACTAGGTGTGGTTCCAAGTATTGCTAACCCTGTTTGTTTGTATTGTGACTATAACGGGGCAATAACACAAGCCAAGGAACCTAGATCACACCATAAATACAAACATATACTCAGGCGTTTTCATTTCATCAGAGAAATTATTGAGAGGGGATACGTGAAGATTTGTAGAGTACCTACTGAAGACAACGTTGCGGATCCATTAACAAAAGCTCTTCTACAAGCAAAACATGATGGTCATGTTAGATCATTAGGCATTAAATGCATGTATGATTGGCGCCAGTGCAAGTGGGAGATGTTAGGGCACGTGCACTAGGTCAATCCATTAACTGTCTTTATGAATACTTTTAGTTAATAAAATAGAGAATTTCATTTGTTGTTTATTATAATTAATTTGCATGTTTACATTATAATAAGATCCATGGGTATTTACATAAATATCCTAAATGTCCCTAGTCGATCGTTATACTGGGAACTATAATGAATCAAGACTAGTGTGAGTTTTAATTGATGATCATATGATGATTATACGTATAGGGATACGAATCGAGATCACGAGTACTTGTTAGGGAACAAAGTACTGGATCGACCAACTAGGAGAGCATCACATGGATTAAGTCATAGTTGTTTCTTATGATAGGTATATTTTTCAGTCCTCTGACTTGAGATTACCATAGATTTCAACATTAGGAACACAGTGATTTGACACAATCAAACGTTGTCTTTAACCGGATGATTATAAAGGTTGTGATTGGTTACTATGTGAGCAATGTGATGAAGTTGTGTAATCAAGATATAATTGTCTCTCTCATATACAGAGAGATATCCAGTGGATCCCTCGATGTGTTAGAGTGTTAAAAGGCCTGGTCTAAGTGAATTGATATTGATCAATGTCACTTGGATGTTTTCAGTCTACCTAGAGATCGAGACTAGTACGATTAAACATGTTGGATGACTACTCCATGCCTTATGTTTCATCAAAAGGATATCGTGTGACAAAAGGATGTTGTATACACTATTGATTAGGTTGTATAGATTTGATATTCGTACAACTTGGGTAGTCATAATGTCTTGCTAGACACCGCTTATGACTTGTATACCAAAATGTGTTTTGGTACACTGCCAACATTGTACGAGACTATTGGGTCGCACACTAAGAATGGTTTTGCGAGATTTTAAGATGGTTTAGAGAAAATGATTTTTATATGATAAAATTCATGACAGAAACGTCCTTGCGGTGTATTACACTTATACTTCTTTAAGTAGGGGTATATGTGTAATTTACTTAACCGTCTATATACAAAAGTTGTATAAATAGACGCTTTAAGTTAGAACACACAGACGAAAGATTAAGAGCCGAAACTCTATTTTCGTTTTAGAAATGACGTAGGGTTTTCTGGTACGCTTTGATCATTTTGGAGAGAAACAAAAAGGTTTGGTATTCTTTTGAAGCTACCACTTCGAATCTCGGCCGTCGTTCGTGTGTGGACTGCTGACAGAGGGCGTTCGTCGTTGGCAGCGCCTTAGAGATTGATCAACCTTCAGAAAGGTATTTTGCGACCGAGGTATGATTAAATTTTCTTGGTTAAAACGTTTTAATGGAATTAGATTCGGATCCTTGACAAAAACCCCAACATTTTACTTAAGGTGTTCCGGGTATCAAATGATGTCGAAATTAAACCAAAATCTTCAGAACATGTTATTAGACAATAATAAAGGTTACCACTGAATTTTATGATTTTTCAACGTGTCTAACTTAGTTTTCAAGTCACGCTTCAAATAAGAGATCAACATTTACAAATAAGCACTTAAAGTTTTACTTAACCTCACAAATTTGGTTCTTAATCATATTAATGAAATTTTATCACTCAACAACCTTGGTATTTAGCAAATAGAATTCATGGAACTAATCCTGAGAATTTGAAAAATTCTATTATATTTTAAGCTATTTTTCAAGTTGAAGAAAAACTAAATTTCGAGTATTTATTTAAAGGTTCCTAAGGAGTTGTGTTGCAAACTAGTGTTATACACCAACTTGAAATGAGTTCTAATTATCCTAACTAGTTCAATAACATCTAAGAATAATAGATAAAGTGTATTGAAAAATCTTATGCAAGCTCGTGTGCTTTTAGTAGAGCTAAGTACCCAATGAGGACTTGAAATAATAAAAAAGGAACAATTAGACACTAAATTGACTTGGACTGATTTTTAAGACTCTTTATGGGATTGTTAAGCATTAATATGTAAAATCACATAGCTCACACGATAAAACCCTTAGTAGCTAATACTAAGAGCACAATGGAGTGTTTAAGCTATAAATAGTGAAGTCAATTGCAAATTGAACTATATAAGAAACAATGATTGTAAATGTAATGCAATGAGATCTAACACACATAAAAACAAAAAAACTCTAAACGATGTCAGGGACCTAGGAGACAAGTGGTAGGTATCACAAAAGTGCTGCGGGGCATGTGGGAGCTGTTGTAGCATGACTTTTATTGCATTTTGAGGTAAGTAAACAAGCAGGGACCTCCAAAGTAATTCATTTCAATTATTTGACTTATTTCTTTGTAAGTAAATCATTAAGAGCCTCAACATGATTTATTTTCAACTTCTTATTGTTAATCTTTTGAAAAATACATGTCATACTTGTATCCCATTCTTGTTTCAAGTGGCATAGAGTCTAGGTAGTCCACCAGTCGTGTCATCTTGCGAGTTCATCATCCGAAGTCACTATGGCTTCTCGTTGATGACTATTGAAGGGGTAAAGCATCCAGGGTCATCGTGGCTTACCTTGATAGTTAAGGGGCTACTGGAAGTAACTCGGTGAGTTCGCAATGCCTGAATAATCATGTCGGGGCAGTTGAAAATGTCCTTGGGCCCGATGTGTCGACTTCAAGTTGTGTTATGGTCTAATGATCTGCAGTTTGGACTGGATTACCTTTTCACTTATCTTTTGCTTCCTTGCTACTTGATTTTCATTGTTTACTTTATTAGTCTATTTATCATGTAGTTTTTCTTTTTATTTACAGCTTTCTTTAAATACCTGCATTATTTATAGACTAGTGTAATTTACTACTCAGAAATAATTTTGAATCTCTTCTGGCTTTACTCACTGGAATTGTCTCCATTGTTGGTGAAAATTGCAGGTCTATCGAGCAGCAAGGGGAAGGAGCCAGTACTTGGTGTTTCCTTTAAGCTACCCTCGGAGCAAGCTTCATTACTCTTACTTCGTAGGTTCATTTGTCATTTTCTTGTATATATGAATATGTATTCATGATGTTTTGATGCTTTTGGGTACTTTAGGATGTGAGATACACTTGATGATACATGTATATGTGTATTGTACTTTTTATCATCAGTTATATTCATGATGTCACCCCGTTTGCAGGATTTTCGTGCATAGGTTGTCCCAACTTTGATTCTAATTACCAAAATTTTGTTTAACTTATTTTAAATTGTTTTCACTTTTGTAATCGAGATTAAAGTTATCATCACAAACTTTACAAACCTAATAAGGATAATAAGGAAAATTAATTTGAAATAGAAGCTGATTGGGCATGAGTTGATTCGATGAAAGTTGACTGGGGGTCTACATAGGTCCGGTGTCGGGTGGGTCCTAGTTTGTGGTGACTGGAGCCGTCAGAATTGGTATCATAAAGATTCAAACTTAAACTTCAAGAACTTAAACATCATTGACATGAACCCAATTATAATTAACTTTGTCCTGCACTCAAGTCCACTGTAAATCATGATTTAAGATTGCAAAAACAAAAATGTTGAAGATCCTTTTGACATGATTTAAGTTTGTGGGAACTAGGGACATCACGGTTAGTGTTAGAGTGCAAGGTTTTTACATTAACTCTTGAAAAGCTATAACTTAACTAAAAAGAGAACTTAAAGTTAGGACAAATAGAACTTAGTGTGGAAATGATATGAACCAATCTCTAAGTCTTAGGAAGTGAGTTAAGTTGGGGAGTTTTTATATTGAGGAATGCATGCTATCTTTTTATATGTACTCTATATATAACATTAGTTATTAATTGATCAAAAAATCTATATTTGAAAATGCACATTGAGATGGCTGATCAGATAGATCCTAGTGGTCAGGATGAAGCCGAAGATCTACATTATTTCACAACGATTGATTTTTAGGCTTGAACTCAAAGGATAGAGTCTCAAGGGAAATTGATAGATGAGTTACTTGCTTTACTTCAGAGCCAATTTTCACCGTCACCGTCTCCATCTACATTGATAGTGGCGCCTACTACTTATATGAGTGCAGTTATGCCTCAAACCATTCCATCGACTTCTACGTCAAGCACAATACCCACTTCCCTAATTTCTACAATGATTCTAGTACATGCCAAAGTAGTGGCATCGGTTCACTATGACAGTGATGTACTCCTGATTGCAGAGGATAGGTGGACTAGAGAGTATGAAAAATACAATCCTAAGAAGTTTAGTTATGGTCTATATTTAGATAAAACAGAATGATATATTCGTAGTCCTGAGAAGATTCAAAGACTTCTAAAGATTGAGGATAGCAGGAAGCCTGGTTTGGCTGCATTATCATTGCAAGGTGATGTAGATGTGTCGCGGACTAACCCGATAGCCACACACGGAGAACCTATGACGTGGTTAGATTTCAAGAAACACTTTAATCAAAAGTACTACCCATTGTCGGTGATCATAGCCAAGTGGAAAGAGTTTATGAATATTTGGCAAGCACATGGATATGACTGGATTGATCTTTGGTTACACACCAACCAAAAATCCTTTCTTTTCCAACAACGAAAATCTCTCTCAAAAATTGGATGAAAAACAACCTCTATTTCGAAAATTTTCTTAGTTAATGAAGTTTAGACCATTTTCATTTATAAACCAAAAAACTACCTCTCTTGAACTATTACAACTGTTCGAAATGAGGTTATTAGTGGTGTGATTCATTAACCACCAATTGTCCCACTAATTAAAGACCTTTTAAAAAGTTAAAGGTTGTAACTGTTCACCACTAATTACCAAATTCAAAATTAACTAAATTTAATGTAAAAAGTAAAAAAGAAAATTATTTTGTGTTGTGAATTGGCTAAGTTATTTAATCATTAGCCCCAAAGGCCCCAATGCCCAAGGCCCTATCAAAGACATATTAAATATCAAGCATTTAATGTGTATTAATAAATGGAGAATAACTATGGTTTTTTCCTCCAACCCCACATTCATTTAACCACTTACTTCAAGTGGAAGATCTCTTATAAGGAAAGAAACAAAAAGTTTCTTTCCCATGTGGGACTAAAAATTGAATACAATACAAACTTAAAGGACCTTTAAAGTTTAACACCTTTAAAGTTCAACAATACCCCACATTTGTATTTTAACCATCGTCAACCCTGATGCACTTTATTTTATTTTGTTCATTTTAGTCTTGAAAATATCCTGGGTTCATGATAGCTTTAGAGAATTTAGCTTATTCATTCCCACAAATGTGACCCCACATTTACTATCATATAGGTGACTTATATTTAGTCATTAAATGCAATATTGCGCACCTTAAGTGTCTTATCAACACACTTACTTTATTATAGGAACAGGTAATTGTGTGTCCTGTTTGTTATGTCAAGTCTAACCAGTTTACTTATTGAACCTAGACTATGGGATCTCTAATCATCTTGGTTAGGTTTATGCTGGACTTGAATTACTCTATAGGCTCTAAGCCATTTCCCTCGATAATATCTTCACTTGATCTCTTGGTAAGCCTTTAGTCAAAGGATCTGCTATGTTTTCCTTAGACTTAACATAATCAATATTAATTACTCCACTTGTGAGTAATTATCATATAGTATTAGGTCGGCACCTTATATGTCTCGACTTACCATTATATATGTTGTTCTTAGCTCTTGCTTGTGCTGCCATATTATCACAATGTATGCATATTGTTGTAACTGGTTTTGGCCAGCAAGGAATATCTTCTAAGAAATTTCTTAGCCATTCAGCTTCTTTAGCTGCCTTGTCAATAGCAATAAATACGGATTCCATGTTGGAATGTGCCATATACGTTTGTTTTGTTGATTTCCAAGAAATCGATGCTCCACCTAATGTGAATATATATCCACTCGTTGATTTGGTTTTTGTATTATTAGACATTCAATTTGCATCACTATACCCTTCAAGTATAGGTGGATATTTTGTGTAAAATAGTCCATAGTTTAAGGTATATTTAAGATAACTTAGGACTCTTATTAATGTTGTCTAATGGGCATTGTTAGGATTACTTATATATTTACTCAGCCTGCTAACTGCATAAGCTTTGTCAGTTCTAATAGAGTTCATCAAGTTCATCAAGCTTCCAATTACTTGAGAATATTCCAATTGAGAAATTGCTTCTCCATTATTTTTCTTAAGATGACAATTTACATCAAAAGGAGTTACTGCAGGCTTACAGTCAAATTGATTAAATATTTTCAAGATTTTCTCAACATAATGAGATTGTGTAAGAACATAACCATCTTTATTTCTTTTAATTTGAATTACCAGTATAACATCTGCTTCACCTAAGTCTTTCATGTCAAAACTGGAATTCAACATCTTTTTGGTTGATATTATAGCATCCTTGTGCTCATAATCAACATGTCATCAACATATAGGCATACTATAACATAAAAGTTTTTCATTTCTTTAATGTACACACATTTCTCACATTCATTTAATTTGAAACCATTTGCTAGCATAGTATGATCAAATTTTTTATGCTATTGTTTTGGAGCTTGTTTAAGTCCATATAACGACTTAACAAGTCTACAAACGTTATTCTCTTGGCCTTTGACTATGAACCCTTCAGGTTGGTCCATATAGATTTCTTCTTCTAACTCTCCATTTAGAAACGTTGTTTTAACATCCATTTGGTGTATTTTCATATTGTATAAAACAACTATGGAAATCAACATTCTAATGGAAGTTATTCTCGAAACAGGAGAATAGGTGTCAAAGTAATCTACACCTTCCTTTTGTCTATAAACTTTTACAACCAAACGTGTCTTGTATTTATCAATAGTACCGTCGGCTTTAAGCTTTCTTCTAAGTATCCATTTATATCCAATTAGTTTGATTTTGGATGGTAGATCAGCCAATTCTTGAAGTGGTTGGGACTTCTAGACTCTCTTCAGCTGTCCTTTTTCGTGATGAACCATTTTGTTTTTCCTTGAAAGGGAAAATATGCTCAAAAAACTTAGCATCAATAGATTTTATAATAGTATTTTCACTGATATATGAAATATGCGATTTAACTACTAAGAATTTATATGTTGCACTATTCTTAGCAAAATCGATGAACACACAATCTACGGTTTTAGGTCCAAATTTAGTCATTTTTAGTAAAGGAATTTGAACCTTTACTTAGCAACCCCACACTTTTAAAGTTTTGTAAGTGGGCTTTATTTTTCTCCAAATCTCATATGGAGAATTATCAGATTTATTATAAGGAACTCTATTCAAGATATGATTTGCAGTCAGTAATGCTTCACCCCAAAATTTTGGGAAGTCTAGAGTCATTCAATATGGAATTAATCATATTCTTGAGAATTCTATTTTTCCTTTCTGCCACACCATTTTGTTGAGGTGTATATGGCGCGGTGGTCTGATGAATAATTCCATTTATATTACAAAATTCTATAAATTCAATGGAATCATATTCTCCACCTCGATAAGTTCTTAACACTTTTATCTTTTTGTCAAGTTAATTTTCAACCTCTGCCTTATATATTTTAAATACATCAAAGGCCTCGCTTTTATTTTTTATCAAAAAGACATGACAGTACTTACTACAATCATCAATAAAAGTGATGTAGTAGTTCTTTCTTCCTCTCGTAGGATTTGATTGGAAGTCATAAAGATCACTATGAATTAAATCTAATAATTCACTTGATCTTTCTTGAACAAACTTAAATGTTTGCCTAGCAAACTTTGATTCACTGCAAACTTCATGTTTTAAATCAATTTTAAACTTTTGTAACATATTCAAATGTACCATTTTATGAATTAATCTATTATTTACATGCCCTATCCTAGCATGTCAAATATCAAATTATTCAATCATATAGGTCGAGATAGTCATACACGTAGAAATAATCATTCTATTGCTAGTGCCATTAACGATTACAATGCTTAACTTGAAGAGACCTTCAGTAAGGTACCCTTTCCCTATCAACATGTCACCCTTTGTCAATACAAATTTGTCAGACTCGAAAACAAGTTTGAACCTTTCTTATTCACTAAAGGGCCAGATACAAGATTTTTCTTTTATCAGGAACATACAGAACATTAAGTAAAGTGACTACTTTTCCAGATGTGAACTTCATTTTCACTATTCCTTCGCCTTCAACCATGGAGGATGACGAGTTTCCCATGTAAGGTTTTTCTTCACTATTAGCCGGATGAAACTCGTAAAATAAGTTTTTGTCACTGCATATGTGCCTTGTCGCACCAGGATCGATCCACCATCCTTTGGCAATAGAAACCATGTTGGTTTCAGAAATAACTGTAGTGAGATCAATGTTAATATCGTCAATCTCCATGTCAGCAACATTTGCTTGGCTGTTCAAATCAGAATTATTAGAATTCTGATATTTCTTGTGGTGACAATCTCGAGCCCTATGGCCCTGCTTTCCACAAACCCAACAACTTCCCTTAATTATCTTTCCCCTTTGGTGCTAACTGCTTGGTGGTTCTCTTGAAGTCTTTCTTGAAATTCTTTTTCTGAAATTTCTAAAATTTGGAATTGTTTGATTGTCCTACCACCATGTTAGCATTAGCATCAGCCATTTCCTTTTTGTCTCCCTTTCTGTGGTCTTCCTCAACACGAAGTCGCAGAATGAGGTCCTCAATGGACATGGCCCTTCGCTTGTGCTTTAGGTCGGCCTTGAAGTCATTCCACGATGGTGGAAGCTTTTCAATAATGGCTCTAATCTAAAAATGTTCATTTACAATGTACTCTTTAGCATGCAATTCATGTATTTGAACTTTCAGTTCTTCCGCTTGCTTTACTATGGACTTCGAATCCACCATATTGTATTTCAGAAACTCGCCTACAACGAACTTTTTAGCCCCTGCATCTTCGATTCGATATTTCTTTTTGAGAAAATCTTAAACATCCTTTGCAGTTTTACATTCTGAATAGGCATCATACAATGTATCATCAAGTCTATTCAAAATATAATTCATGCAAAGAATGGCAAAATTCCTCCATGCTTCAATAGTAAGGAGAGTTTCCTTGGACAAGGGGTTCTCATCAGATTTCGAAACTTCTTCCTTCACTATATTGGCAAGATTCATAGTGGTCGGCCAGAAGAGCATTTTTTGCTGCCAACTTTTCAAATCAAGACCTTTAAACATCTCTGGTCTTTCATCTTTGGGATTGGCAGAGGTAGCAGAAGTGGTTTTCTCGTTACAAGAGATGCCATTTCAAACTAATATGCAAACAACAATTTCGTATAAATCAGTGACTAATTTTCCCAAAAGCAGTGACAAATCATATGCAATCAACTATTGTACTTAAATCAGTGATAACATTAATAAAACAAAATAATTCTCGTCTTAGATTGTTAGATCTTACTTAAAAAAAACATGCATATTACTGAACTATAATATATGATGCATGAATTCAATTATAAAGAACTAGATAAAATAATATCACAGGCTTGCACTTAATGGCAATGTCCTAAGACGAAATTTCCTCCAATTCGGTATATGAATGCTGCAATAGGTTCATCTCTAAGATACAACTGGATTGATATTTGATTACACACCAACCAAAAATCCTTTCTTCTGCAACTACGAAAATCTCTCTAAAAAATCATATAAAAAACAACCTCTATTTCGAAGATTTTCTTAGTTAATGAAGTTTATACCATTTTCATTTATAAACAAAAAAATTGCCTCTCTTGAACTATTACAACTGTTCAAAACGAGGTTATTAGTGGTGTGGTTCATTAACCACCAATTATCCCACTAATTAAACACCTTTTAAAAAATTAAAGGTTGTAACTGTTCATCACTAATTACCAAATACGAAATTAACTAAGTGTAGAAAGTAAAAAGAAAATTATTTTTTTGTTGTGAATTGGCTAAGTTATTTAATCATTAGCCCCAAAGGCCCAAGGCCCTATCAAAGACATTAAATATCAAGTATTTAATGTGTATTAATCAATGGAGAATACCCATGGTCTTTTCCTCCAACCCCACATTCACTTAACCACTTACTTCAAGTGGAAGATCTCTTATAAGGAATGTGGGACTAAAAATTGGATACATTACAAACTCAAAGAACCTTTAAAGTTTAACACCTTTAAAGTTTAACATAAATTACATGATGTAAATGTGTAACTATTGGTCGAATGCAAATGGTTGAATAGGAAGAGTCATCCACATCTCATTTATATTTACAATATATATATTTATATATATATCAACTTGTTCCAAATCTAAGAACTCTTTATGTCAAATAAATAAATAAAATTGTTCCAGCCTTTTTCTTTTTGGACTGTTATGTATATATATAAAAAAGGTACTATACATACATATATATATACATACATATATATATATATATATATATATATATATTACTTTGGCTCCTAAACAAATATATTACTCTGTAAAAATATTTTTATCACTTCACTTTTAGTCCCTTAACTTTTATTTTATTTTTCTTTTAGCCCTATTGTCAAGTTTGGAGAGTAATAGTTACTAACTAAGCGATATACTAGATGTTTACAATCAGTTTTTTTAGTTGATGAATCGATTGTGAATTGCATGTAAAGTGCTCTTGAACCGCTTCATTAGTGACTTTTATTCTCCAAAGTTGAAAAAATGACCAAAAGTAAAGGAAAATAAAAGTTCATAGATTAAAAGTGAACTAATGAATGTTTAAGGACCAAATCAATAAAAACGTAAAAGTTAAAGGATCAAATGATTCTTTTTGCCTTTTATTTATAAAATTATGAATGAGATGTCCTGATCAACCAATGAAATAATTAATTGAAGCTTTTATTTTATTATGGAATTTTTTATAATAATTAAAAGGTTTATATGATCAAGGATGAAGCTACCCTATGAGTGTAGGGCTTTTCGTCCCAAAAAAAAAAAAAAAAAAAAAAAAAGTGGGCGTTGCCCCCTTCACCAACCTAGTCAATTGAATATAAAAGTCCAGCCCATGAACATAATTTTTTTTTTGTGCATACGTATACCCATGTATATTAATCAATGACTCAAAGCGCTTTCAGTTTAGTTTAGCCATCTTAGTATAAAAATATATTCTTATTAAGTATCGTAGGTACTTTATGTTTTGAATTTTTTTTTCAAAAGTCTGCTCCCACGGATGATGGCTTTGTCCCTACATATGATTATTAATATATTGTAAAAAAATATGGAAAACGTTTATATTTATAAATTTAGATATACGTTTAGTAAAAACAAAGTATACAATTTGTTTTTCAATGTTAAGGACAAGTAGTCAAAATTGAATTCCCGCAATCATTGCAAGCAGGCTTCCATGAGGGTAGCAAGTTCATAATTTTAGTAAGAAATTATAGGATTTTTAAAATCAAAAATTTAAAATTTAAAAACCGACCAAATAATTTATACCCCTATTTTCAATCAAGACTACTTACTTTTCAAGAAAATTTAACTAATAATTGCCACTCTGAAATTTCATCCGCATTTTAGGATCGAATGAAGCATCACTTTGCATTATCTTATATAGATGATTTTCGTGAAAATCGTATCCCAGCCAAAGCGAATCCATCTCAAATGACTGAAAGATTATTAAGTCTTTGTGACCAAGAAATAAAAGATCTTTTAACTAAACGGTTAATCACGTCGTCTAGATCACCTTGGAGTTGTACAACTTTTTATGTCGAAAATGCGGTTGAATTCGAATGAGGATCACCTCACTTAGTCATTAATTATAAACCCCTAAATAAAGTATTAAAAATAATTAGATATCCATAACTAAACAAAAATGATTTAATCAAGCGAATAACCAATTCAATTATTTTTCTAAATTCGATCTTAAATCTGGGTTTTGGCAAATCCAGATTAAGAAAGAAGATAGATATAAAATTGCTTTTAAAACTCCATTTGGACAATATCAATGGAATGTTATGCCATTTGGATTAAAAAATGCCCCTTTTGAATTCCAAAAGGTAATTAATGAAGTTTTTCATCCTTATCACAAATATATTCTTGTATACATTGATGATATCCTTAATTTTGTCCAAATCTCTAGATCAACATTGGAAACATCTCCATACGTTTCAACATATAATCATAACAATGGCTTAGACTTGTCTCAACAAAAAAAATAATCTTTTCTAGATGACAATTACTTTTTTAGGCTTTAAATTGCGAATCAGACTATAACACCTATCAATCGAGTTATTAAATTTTTTGATAAATTCCCTAATCAACTCACCGATGAAAAACAATTACAACGATTCTTAGGATGCCTAAACTATTTGATAGATTTCTATAAAAAAACAGCTAAAGATATAAGAGTCCTCCAGGAACTTCTCAAAAAAATGTAAAATCTCAATGGACATAAACACACTAAGGTCATCCAAGTCATCAAGTCCAAAGTAAAATCGCTCCCATGTCTTCATTTAGCTAACCTGCTTACCGTAAGGTTATTCAAACAGATGCCTCTGATATAGGTTATAGAGGTGTATTATTGCAAAAAATCCTACAAGAAATGAACAATTAGTTCGTTATAACTCCAAACTATGGAATGAGACCCAAAAGTATTATGCAATTGTCAAAAAGGATATATTATCAATATTTATGTGTCCAAAAACTTCAATCCAATGTTTTAAATCAAAAGTTTTTTATTCGACTCAATTGCAAAGCTGGAAAAGAAATTCTTTTAAAAGATATTAAAATTTTAGTTTCAAAACAAATATTTACCCATTGGCAAGCTCTTTTAAGTATTTTTTATTTTGATATAGAATATATAAAGTGAGAAAATAATTTTCTTCTCGATTTCGTATCGTGTGAATTTCTTATAACTCCTTAAATTAATTCTGAATAGATTATGGCTGGCAAGGGTAAAACCCCTCTTACCTACAAAAGGTCCACCTATACTAATAAGTTCTCTCATTTGTTCAATTCTTATAATAAATCAGATGATATATCAACTTATTATCGTAGTAATTATAACTTTGTCACCCTTATTGAAAACTCTCTCCTCGATCAATCTTTCGAATCTCAAGTTAAGATCATCATGCCCCTTTCCTATCACTTTATCCCAAATCACCCTCAAGTCTCAATGAAGGTTTATGAAGCTCTGCTTATGCATACTCAATCTATTATTATTGAACATTTCAAAAAGTAAGGTTTTGATGAAATTTCATATTCAAAATTAAAGATTCAAAAGGTCATCACAATAGAAGAATGGACTCAACAGAGTCTTGTGAAGTAGTCTCCATTTTCTTACCAATCAATGACAATCCTCTCTTCTCATCCTCCCATGTAAAGACTATATAGAAACCTAGAAAGTTATTTTGTTCTATAAAGATCCATCCGAACGCCATTCATGGTACATTACCCTTAAAAACTCCTTCGTGTTAATCTCCCAACATGGTTCATGATTGAATGGTGGCTAAAATTTGGCTCGATTGAGCAAATTCTTCCTTAAAAGGTCAAGTCTATCATACAAAAAAGAAATACTCACTTTATTTCAATTCATCCACAAACATACTATCCCCTGGATACTCAAATGGAACTATGGTACTTATAAAAATAGTCAACCAAATAACAAAATCGTTACCTATCTTGTTCAAGAAATTTACGTCAAATGATGGGATAAATTTGATACAGATTCCATCAAAGAAGACTCTTTTACTCCTAATTTATGAAAAATAAAGCCCATTTATCCAACCGATTTTGTTTTAAAGCCCCCTGCAACACCAAAAACTTATAAAGCAGCTAGCCTCACAAAAGCTACTAATCCCAAAACATCAAAACAACCATTTGCCTCTTCTCGACTATCTCAATATGTTGCTACCACAATCATAAAGCAAATCAAGTAAATGGAAGAAAGAATATAAGCAAAAATGGATAACAAGATAAAGGAGATCGAAGAACTCTATTCCACCACATCCAGAACCAATTCGGAAGGAGATGCTAGTTCAGCAGCTCCATATTACTTTGAGCTCTAATTTAGGCCCATGCCCTTATGACTAATTTAGGCCTAAGCCATCTACAATCTACAATCCAGCAACAATTCAGGACCATTCCAAACATCATTTCCAGCCCACTCCTTAAGGCTTATGCTTGCCTTTAGGCCCATTCCAATCATCATTTCAGGCCCATTCCTCTAGGCCCATCAGCCTGCCCCTAACAAATCTCATTTCGAGAGAATCCTCAATAATGCAGCTCAATAATTCAGTCACCGATCTCCAGATGATCATATCACTTAAAGTTTACGACTGTGCATCTATTTATATCTGTGCACTTTGACATCAATCATTCATCCAAAGCATCAATTATTCTGCCTGCAGTTAAAGCCTCAATACAATAATATAGCCAATCTCGTTCCTACAAGTATGCATCAAGTCACCATCAGGCACATCAAGTCATACAACTCTCTCTCTAGCTATTCCTCTACTATTTTTATTTTTTTGTTTCTTCCTCAGTGGGGAATCTACTTTAGTAAAGTAAAGGCATCGTGTCTTGTGGATGATCCTTTACGCTAAAGGATAGTTAGACTCCACCGTTTGTCTCTTTGTCTAAAGTTTGCCTTGAATCATCTTTTTTAAAAGATGATGCATCTACTTTTTCTTTTACTTTAATAAATATTTTTACGACTATTAGACTATCTTATCACGATAGTGCGCCTTTTTCCTTCCACAATAGTGCATCTTTATATTTTTATTTAGTATATTTTATTGTGAGCCATTCCTTTTGAAAAAAGGTGTTGTTTTGCCTAATAGTATCTTTAAAGTCTTGGAGTTTATATAAATGCCAGCTCACTCCAAAGAGTTAGGCAGTCGCAGTTTAAGAAATGAGTTTGCAAGCTTCATATTTCTAAATTATAGTACTTGTCTTACTTTCCACTTTCTTTCTACGCTTTCATCATCAAAATCCATGTTCTTTGAGGGCGTCCAAGTGCGACTATCTTGAGCATGTTTGAAAGGCCATGTAGCATTCTGGTGGACTACATATACGGATACCCCCCAGAGCTGATGACGTAGGCTGAGTTCAGAAAGTTATTATACGACTAGTATATACCCATAGAAGTGAGGTTCAAACTGAGGGACGATTTTTTGACCCTGAGACATGATAACAAGACATTGATAAAGTATATGGAGCGATTTCGGTATCTACTTCAATGCGATATGGATGTGGTTGGGACTTAGTGACTAAATATATATTATTTCACATGAGGGTTTGATGACTGAACTGCTGAGGCAGTAGCGGCATCTAAAGCTCATACTCTGTAGGAGATATTCGATCGAGCTTTAGCACAAAGGACCTTTTTGATGCAGAGAGAGGGTAGGCATATTACTGGGTCTGAGGTACATAATAGACAGGGTCCTAGACAGAAGAGACAAAGAGATCGAGAAGACAGATAGGATAGACAGTACGGTCGAGATCGTAGGGATGATGATCAAGTAGCCAGAGCTTATATTGTATCTATATTACTAGGACAACCACTGAAACAAGTACAGGACCAGGGAGGCAGGGACTAGAGATCGCATTGTCAAAGCCAGAGGTCAGGAAATCGTTATTTGACTGCATGTCGACAGTGTGGGCAAGAGCAGCACATCAAGAGGGATTGTCCCAAGTGATCAGTGACTCCATCAGTGGTGGCACCGGTGCATACTCAATAGCCGGTGCACGTGGTGACTAAGCACAACCAAAAGATGTCCTAACAGTAGGTTCAGGGTATGTGATTTGTAAATTTTTAATAATTACAATTTAATTTCATGCATGGTGGTACTATGATGGCCCATTTGGTTCATAAGTAAAATAATCCCGATATCTTGAGATTATAACATGGATTTAGGTATTAGTCCTAACAGAGGGACTTGTTAAGTTGGGGCTATAGAGGGTAGGATTAAACCTAATTTCAATAGGTGAAGTTACCAAAGTGCCCTTTTGTATCTATAAACTCATTCCCATATTCTTGAGAAGCTTACAAAGCCAAATATACATATCAAAGCAACTTCAACGACATATAAACAAAGTGATCAGAAGCAGAAGTTTAATAAATCAATTCATTAAGCAAACCAAATGTAACTTATACCATCACATATCCCATCAAATTAAGTGAACAAATTTCATGAATAGTGAGGAAAATTCAAAGTGAACTCGTCGGCAATAATAATTGTTATTTGTTGTGTGTTTTCTATTTGTATTAGTATGAATGAAAATTGAAAATTTAATGGTGGGTCTTTTAGGATCGCAGGATATAATTAATAAATGCGGTTAATGTTTGAACAAATGTTTAGTTCTAAATATGTCATCGATGGATAGTGTTGATTCATGATCATGGAAACAATCTGTTAATTTGATTCACGCGTGGATGGTAACTATATTGCTACATTGATATACTAATGTCATACACCATGGGTTTTTTGGTGTTGGATAGTCGAGAATAGTAAATGAACGTGTGTTTTTGGTGTTTATGATGAGGTTATTTTAGCCATTTGAAAATCACAAAGATTGGGATAAAATAATATCATTGAATTCATGGTTTTAAATTATCCCAATCCTGTGGGTTAAAATAATCCTATAGACAATTTTATATTCAAACCGAACACCAATATTATTTAGTACCACTACTTATCCCACCCTATCCTATGAACAAAACAGGCCATGATTGTACCATGGTAAATCATGGTGGTATGATGGTAGATTATTGTAATATGACATGGGATTTTCATGGTAAGTAAGAGTAGGTCGTGGCATGGCATGGGATTGTCATGGTGAACTAAGGTAGGTTATAGCATGACATTAATTTGTCATGGTATGATATGTTATTTACGACTATTATGTTGGGATACATGATAGGAGAGGTTTACAATTACAGGTATTAGGTAACTGGGTTAAGGAAACTTGAACATGGAAATTGAACTAAGAATAGGTTGTAGAGAGGTTGGAAAGAGAGTAACTAATTATGATCACCGAGGAAACATGCACCTATGCCGTAGGGTAACACTACGTTCCCTGCGATGGGAGTAATGTGGTGTTCAAGGGACTGTAGAAGGTTACTATCAATGTGAGAGGTTTAGTCATACGGGAATAGGTTAGATGCATAAGAATTTACTCGAGAATTAAATTTCATGGACAAGATTTCTCCTAGTTGGGAAGAATTGTAACGACCCAAATTAATAAAACTAGAATTAACATCAATCTCGAGGATTAACGGTCGTAATTCGGGCATTACGTCAATGAATCAGTTGGATCAGACATGAGAACCGAAGGAATATAATATTTGTGGATGATGGTTGTGTATATGTGGTGTTGAAATTATTATTATTATATAGCACCGCATATGTGTATGTTGCTATCGGGCAAGTTTTTGTGATGGGGATTCGCCTCGAAAGGCATGCCAATGTAGGTATTGTGTAGGCGAATTACATGTACACTGGGAAACTCGACTAATTCACATTATGGGTGACTAGTTAAACAATTAAAATGGGTAATTTAACCATAGCCTAAACTGATTAAATTAAAAATAATATGTTATGGCGTTGTACCTCGAAATGTGTATCGAAGTGCGAGGCACCGAGTGCAGTGTAGTCTAGATTAGTAAGATCATAGAATTTGTCATTATGGTGAATTAAAAACACCAACCATATGTATTATAATGGGACGAAGCTAAGTTTACTAAATAAATAAATCAAGGCCTATAGTTTGGTTCTTAAATTAGAAACCATAGGACTTTCCTTGAGACACACATTGGCACATCTAGGAACTATGGGAGTATCAATTACTGTCACTTGAGTTTAGTTAGTGGGAGTTAGTGGGCTAACTGGCTAGAGGTGAACCATTAGATAAACCATGGAATACATAAATACATAGGGATCAAGGGTTATGAATCAATCCCATTTTAATATATATAGGATGATTGATCATCACATGCTTATTAAACTAATTACATTGCCAAGAAATCAAAGAGAAGAGAGAGGTTTGGAGCAAGATTTCAGGAATATGGAGGTCAAAATTGTGGATAAAAACTAGGTAATCTTCTTCCTCGTCTCCTACATTTCATTTGAACCCAAATTTGGTATGTTCTTGATCAAATTCAAATTAGAGGGTTAGGTCCCTATTTTTAATGAACACTTGATAAAATATATGTTTTGTGATCATTTTTATTAAGGATTTACAATTGGTTTTGAATAAATTGGTGTTTTGGATGTAATTAGGAAAATTAGTGAATTTATGTGATTTGAGGAAATTGATTAAATTGTTATTCTAAGGTTGTTTTACTTGTTGTTTTAGGTTAATTTGATATGGAGATGGTGTAAAATGGGTTTAGTTAGCTAATTGGAGAGTTTGGGATAGAATTCTCGTGTTGAGGATTTTGTCACAAAGGGAAATTAGCGTACCAACTAGGCTGGTTAGCGCACTAATCAGTCTAGGCACTTAACTATTTTTCAAAATGAAGAACAGTGGCGAGCTAGACAGATTCCCAAGCTCTCTAACTTCACCTAGCGTGCTAGGTAGACCCATTAACGCGCTAACAACTGATAAAAACTGAATTTAAGGGATTGTTTTGGGATTTATGACTTAAAGACATATCTAGACACCCATAATCATACTAAATATGTAAAATTAGACTTTAGGGACTTAGGGGACCATTGCTCAAGTATCGAGGTGCTAGTTGAGTTGGATTTTAGGAGTCCGGGGAAGTTGGAGCGTGGATTGAGGTGCATAAACCCATTGGAATGCCTCGCAGAATTTATAGTTTGTTTTATCGATGTAGGATTACATGTGTGAGTGTTGATGGGCACATATAAGGTTTCACTCATATTTCGGCTTGCATATATATTGGTTGTGGCTAAATCGTTTGCACGAGTTAATTGTAATAGTGCTTTGTAATAGTGCTTATGTCGATGGTAGTAGGATATACTTGCGACCGTCAAAAAGGATTAGGGTGGTCCTGATGTGTAACAGCGTTGGAAAGGGACCATGCCATTTATCGAAGCTGGGACTTAGTCACTGTAAGCCGGTAAGTATATACGTGATTCTTATTTGATTTTATCAATTACTGGTTGGTTTTAGGTCAGGGTTTTCTCGTGATTATACGGTTTTTAATTTAATCTTGCTTTATTTGCGACAATATTTAATTGTATATGTTGTTTATTTATTTCGTGCTACTGATTTTCTTGTCCTGTGTTGCCTACATTCATGAGAATATGACGTATTATTGCCAGATGTTGTATTCGCGTATCTTGTAGATTATCAGTTTTATTTCATGAATATTGTGTGGACTACTCTTTGGATTTTACTCACCGGACTAGTCATAGTATTTGTTGGGCAACCAAGTGCAGATCCTTCGACGAGCAAGTGTAAGGACAAGGAGGTACAATGTGACTATCTCTAAGATTGCGGAGCTAGCTCGTGGTGACTATAGCATGCACGTATTTATATTTTTGTTGGGTTTTGGGGACTGTAGAACATTTATTACATGTATGTGGAACCTTTGTTATACTTACTTCTCCTTGATATGTACATGGTATCATTTGCTAGGTTTTTCACTACTTAGGATTGTTAAATGTTGCATAATTTACTCGTTTAAGACTTCGACTGTAAAATTTCATTATTACTTGATAAATTGATTAATTGGCTAACGAAATCATTAATATTTATATGAAAATTAATTAGCTAAGTTATGGTTAAATGGAAAAGTGTAATTAACCAGTTTGGTTGTAGGGCGTAAAAAATAAGCAAGGCCATGACGCGGCGGGGCTAGGTGACATGGGATGTGACGTGGCGGGTCCAAAGGCAGCCTAAAAATTTGGGCTACCACATAGACACGAGACCTTTCTTCTTTATAGAGGTAGGAAAATCGCAGCTATCGATTTGATTGACAGTTAGGGTAGGGTTCGAGGTCAGAATGGAGGCAAAAAAGGCAGAGAGATCGGTTTTGTAGGGACTATTTAGATGACCGAGAGTTTTATAGGAGCCACAAAGATAATCTCGATCGTAGAGAGGATTATCAGCTAAAACGACACTGATATGATGATAGACATGCAGTACTTACTATTGCACTAGCACTTGCAAAGTGCCCTAGACATCAGACTTCATAGTACCGATAGGACCGAGATCAGGGAAGCCATGACAAGGATAAAAGAGACCGATGTAAGGTCTAGGGATCTAGGGACAAACAGTAAGGGAGGTTGGAGACGCGTCGATGTTTTCAATATGGTCAGACTAGCATCTTAGATGTAATTGTTGGAGGGCATCACCACCACTAGAGCCAAATCATACTAGAGGGAGCTCACGCTGTGGGTTAACCAGACTAGGAGGCGATTAGACAGCATGTCGAGGGTAAGTCATTTGACACATTTTATCAGTTATCTTTTTAAATTATGCATATACGTGTTTTGATTCCTAGTTATACATATGAAGACTTATTGTTTATGTGAATCACTAGGCCATAGCACGTCGCACGGACACCCTCAGTGAATTGTGACCTAAGCAGCTTGTTTTTGGGGCACATAACGGTAAGTCATGGGTCCATACTGATCACCGCGAGTACTATTGGGTGATGGACCAGTGGAAGGAGTTGGAGAAGCCTACTAGAGGGATCCCAACATATCAAACTATGGTCTAGTGGAGTTCGAGAATAATTGGCAATGTCAGCTGTTCCCGCCACAATTATATTTCCATGAAGAGAAGAATAAAAAATGAGGTTATTTGGGCCATTAGTACCATGGATGATTCCACAGTTTGGGATGGTAAGCTACCCTAATTGTAGGATGAAATTTTGCTTAGTTGGGAAGATTTATGTGTTACCAGTCGTATTCTCTTTAATATTTGCCAATTTCTCGAGATATTCATTAAGTTATTACAAGTGTGGCTTGTGTTTTAACAGAGGTGAAAGTAGATAACTAGTAATTTACAATGGAAGTCTTAAAGTAAATATAAACATGGATTTTTATTAACTTTCAAGTTACATAGAGCATCAATCCTACTGTAGAAAACCTGGATACATACATGTACAAGTTTCTTACAAGTTTCCCATAAAACCAAAAATATATAACAAATTATAAAGATAAACACCTATGAGTAGTGTGTTGAACAAGGGTGAGCTTAAAGATAATCGCTAAGAATCCCCTTACATTTACTTGTATAAGGATCTACACTCTGTCATCACAACAAAATAGATGATGAGTCCAGTGACTAAAATCTAAAGGAAATTCACTAAGCATTCATATGATAAAGTAAAGTAAATCCAATAAATATTGTTAAATAAATAAGCGAAAAGTAAACAAATAATTGTAAAGGGACCATCGCATACGTAAATAATGATAAAGCACAAATGTGTGTGCCCATCCAAGTCCGATTAGACCATACTTCGGATTCTTTCCCTAAGATCCCTCCAGTGAGCGCATCCAATTGGCCCATCACCTGGTCCTTTTGGTGGTTGGTGTAGACCCACAATGCACTGACACGTATACCGATAAAGTAGCTTGCGTCATATTCATAAAGGACTCCTGATATACATTATATGGCATAGCGTGCCATAGACACGCCATGGAATGAAAAATAGATAATTGTTGTGAATAAGAAATGTAACATGAATATACGGAACTGGATAGAGTAAAACAACAATGAAGTTAGATAAATAATCAAAGCAACGTTCCATTGGGTCTTACAAATCTTAAACACGCACTCTAATTTCTCCGGTACCCGAGCTACGGTCCCGTTAGTCCCCTGAAGTCAAAATGTATCATTTTAATTGATTTAAAATCACGTTAAGTTAAATTATTAATATTAAACTAAAAATTAAAATTTTATTTCAAATTCTACATGTTTTGAATCATGCAAATTCGGATTTCTATGCTTCTCTTAATTCTAAGACTTAGATGCTTGATATTCAATAAATCCATGAAGTTTAAGCTACGGTCCCCTTAACTCAAAATGCTTTTCATGTAGCTCAACTTTCAATGCAAAACTTTATTTGAAAAAAATATGCTTTTGATAGCTAAATTAGCAATTTTTTGTGTAAGTCATGGATGGACTGAGTCGGTACAAATTAGTATTGAAAGCATAGATTATATTCTATTACATAATGTGTTCAAAACAATTTTCAGGTTGGATAACAATGGAGTTTAATGAATTTGTGAAATATGGTTCATCGATGTTCTTGAATGCATGATAATCTATATATTTTGATGTAAATCTTGTGAATGGAAGATGTCACTGTTGTGTTTTGGTTTTTGTTAATTGCCCACGAGTCGAAGATGGGTTAAAAAACTCGTAGAGATGGTCATTGGGGAGGAAAAACTCATAATTCCCGAGTTGGAAATTTAGGATTTCGACCTTCATAGCTCATTATATAGCTTACATAACGAATTATCCATTCATCAGAAAATTAAATAAAAATAAGTTTTAATAACATATTGTACAAGAATCCATGTTTAACACATTAATTTTTAGATTTTGTGCTAATTTGAGGAATTTAACCGAGAAAATAATAATTTAATAATTCTTTTGTTTTGACTAGATTTTCATCTTAGAACTTAAAACATATTGATCTAATTTGAAACTACTAAAACCACACTTTATCAACTTCAGGGGTCTGAGGGATCGTAGCTCAGGTACCGGGAGAGAGTTGAGTCGGATTCGAATGACCAAGGAAGCGCGAGAGCGTATTTGAGGTTTGTAAAACATAATTAAATATCAATTAACTATTACTTGCTTTTATTATTGTTTTACTCTATCATGTTTAATGTATGCCTGTTATATTCCTTAATTACTTCATTTATCTATGTCTGAGTCTCTGTTTGACCGGTTAGTTGAGTTTACTCCTGCTGGGTATTCCGTTGTATGTCTTTGGCACTTTAGACCATTCAATGTGTATATGGAGTCCTTAGTGAATAACGACCCGAACTACTTCGTCGATACATGTGTCAGTGCATCGTGAGTCTATTCTGACCACGGAGAACACTAGTGATGGGATAATTTGGTGCGCCCACTAAAAGGATCTTGGGAAGGTAATCCGAAGTATGATCTAGTCTAACTGGGTCAGGCACACACATTTGCGCTTTTATTGTTGTTTTTGCATGCGATGATAAATTTATAGTATTTATTAGATTTCCTTTAGTTTGACATATGAATGCTCAGTGAATCTTTTTTTGATTTTACTCACTCTACTCGTCATATGTTTTGTTGTGATGGATGAGTGCAAATCCTTCTACGAGTAAGGGTAATGAGATTCTTGGAGACTATCTTTGAGCTCGTCCATTATTCGGCACGCTACTCGTAAGTGTTTATTTATATATTCTATAATACATCTTGGGTTTATGGGAGGCTTATGAATTACTGCACTTATATATTTTCTTTTTTCGCCTTATATACAGTACGATTGAAGCTATATAAAACATAAAAGTTAATGAAAATCCATGTTTATGTACTTTAAGACTTCCGCTATACATTTACTGGCTACCTACTTGCAACTTTGCAAAACATAATCATACTTATAACTTAATGTATATCTTGAATAATTGACAAATAATTTTAAAAAATATAATGAATAACATGCACATCGAGGAGTTTTGATGTGGAAACAGATGTCATAGGTCTTGGGACCGTGTAGCGATTTACTCAGTGACCTCGTGTGTGGCCCGCACAATTTGTTTTTTCTTTATTTTTTTTGTAATTTTTATCTATTTTTCTATAATTTATTTATTTATTTACTTATTTATTTACTTATTTATTTACTTATTTATTTATTTATAAATAATTTGTATTATTTAATGGGGGTTGGGCCCACATGAGTCAGGCTCGATTCGGTTGGGCCCAATTCGGGCTAGCACACATGCGTACACATAGACTTTTGCTAATCATCTCTACATATCCCAACAGCCATTTTTTTCTTAATTCTTTCTCTTTTTTTCTTCATCATCAATCAACCCAACAACAACAATAATAACAACAACAAATCACAATTAAAAACCTAAAATTTTAAAATCTCATTTTCATGGAAACGCAATAGATGAAGAGAATTGTGAATGAGTGGGTTACCTTGATTGATCTCTGAATCCCAACTCCAAATTAAGCTTCTTGGCTCCTAATTCATTTTTTACAACTTTGATTTCTCACTGGTTTGCTTGATGTTTTAGTGGAATTCATATAAATATAAAACCACTAACTAGGCCTTTATAGTTTGATGGAAATTAAATGTAAATACGCATCTCAAAAAAAAAAATTTGGTCCTTGTCAAGGCTATTACACACCACTTAGTGACTTCATTGGGACACTAACAACCTAGTATTATACATTCTAAGATCATCCTAATGTCCATGAATGGCCTAGGTTATTTTCCTTCTAACTATAGGAAAATAAATTTCATGTTATTTAAATAACCAACTTAGGTACCTCAACATTATAGCTAATATAATTGATTGCATAATTAACTCAATTATGGTCCTACTAACTCTCGACTACCAGGCACCCAGTGCCCTCTGTCCTGACACGCATGTCGAAGCATGCAATCCTTGATGTACTCAATTTTTTTACATAGCGTAAAGCTTGATTCTTCATTTTATGTCATATTAACCTTGATTCTCAATCATTTTATTCAAGTTACTATTATAAAAGTTAGTGTACATGTACTACGCCTATTTGTTACCCGCGTAGATACGTTTTATGAGGCAATTGCCTGTCACGCCATCTCACTAGATATAACATGTTGTTTACCAATATGCGATGATTTATGCCATATTAAATGAAATACACCATAATAAAACAACCAATCAGATAATATTTCTAGCTAGCATCTAGTTAGGCATGCCCCTAGCTTATCTGTGGCAACTACGTGGGTTCGAGCTGGTTTCCTAATCTATAAATAAATAATAGTTACGACGTTAATAAAAGTCGAACTTCCCAACAAGGGAAAATCTCATCTCGAGATTCAGGTAAAACTAAACGTTCGTACCATGGAATAGCTGAGGATAACACTTCCACATAGTAGACTCACGCGCCCAAGGGAGTCCCTTAGTCCTGTGATTCAGCCAATGAACCAATACTCGAGGGATCTCCCTGTTTAGTAGATTTTGTATCTTACGGTAAAAGATTTCCAATAGTTGTTCCTCATAACTCGCTTCAGGCTTAACCTCAATCTATCTACATTAACCAAGAGTCTCATCCTGACCTAGCTAGCCTCAACATAGAAATGTGGAATGTCTAATGAACCCATGCTAATTGTAGCAGTAAGTTCTAGTATATACTCTACATTGCCAACTGGTGCTGCGACCTTAAATGGTCAAATGAATCTCAGTGCCAGTTCCCCCTTAATCCTAAATCTATGTTGACCTTTCTAAAAAGAAACCTTCAGATATACCATATCGTCTTTCTAATAGATTAGAACCTCGTGATACTTATCCACATATTGCTCATATCTATCTCGGGCTTCCCGAAGTTTCTACTTGATCTGTCGAATCTTTTTTTTGTGGTCAACAACTATCTCTAACCCAACGGTCACTCTATCCTCCAACTTTGCCCAATATGCGGTTGATCTACAGGGCCTCTCATACAGTGCCTAAAATGCAGGCATCTTTATACTTGCATGATAGTTATTGATGTAAGCAAACCTACAAACAGTAGATAGTCCTCCCATGAACCCCCAAATTGCAGTATACACGCCTTTGATCATATCCTTTAAAATCTGTATCAATCTATTTGACCAGTTGTCGGTCTGAGGGTGATAAGCCGTACTAAATGCAAACTTTTACCAAACTGCTCCCGCGTGATTTCTCATAACTTATATGTGAGTTTGAATTATGTGTCAGATAACAACTATAGTGGCCCTACACCCTAAAGCTGCCAAGTGGGTTGCAATGTGGGTTTCGCAGCCTTGCTGGCGTCCGTTGCTACGTTAATGCTCTTCGATATGCGTGTTATTCATCGTGTTTTTTTATATTATTTGCCAATTATTCAAGATATACATTATGTTACAAGTATGGCTTATGTTTTTCAGGGTTTCAAGTAGGTAACTAGTAAGTTTACAGTGAAAGTCTTAAAGTTCATAAACATGGATTTTCATTAACTTATAAGTTTTATAGATCATCAGTCCTATGGTAGAAAACTCAGAATAGAGTACACTGTATATAAGGCGACAAAAGAACATATATATAAGAAAATGTATCTCATAAGTCTCTCGCAAAACCCGAGATATATAGCATAATAGGTAAATAAACACCTATAAGTAGTGTGTTGAATAATGGGTGAGCTCAGAGATAGTCGCTAAGAATCTCCTTACCCTTACTCGTAGAAGGATATGCACTCAGCCATCATTACAATATAGATGACGAGTCTAATGAGTAAAATCCCAAAGAAATTCACGGAGCATCCAGATAATAAAGTAAAGGAAATCCAATTAATATTATTAAATGAACATGCATAATATAAATAGGCAACTGTAAATGGATCATCGCATGCATAAATAACAATAAAGTGAAAATGCATAAACCGTCCTAGTCAGACTAGACTATACTTTGGATTTGTTCCCTAGGATCCCTTAAGTGGGTGCACCCAACTATCCAATCACCTGGTCCTCTTGGTGGCCGATGTAGACCCACGAAGCGCCGACACATGTACTGAGAAAGTAGTTCAGGTCATTATTCACCGATAACTCTTGATACACATGCTATTGTCTAGTGTGCCATTGACAAACAACGGAATACCCGGCTAGGTAAACTTAGCCAATCGTTCAAATAGTGACACAGACATAGATAACCTAAGTAAATATAGAATATAACAGGAATACATTGAATAAGATATAGTCAAACAGTAATGAAAGCAAGTAAATACTCAAAGGATATTCCATTCGATTTTACAAACCTCAAATACGCTTTCATACTCTCTTGATCATTCAAATCCGACCCGACTCACTCCTAGTACCTAAGTTATCATCCCTCAGTCCCCTGAAGTCGATTAAATGTGTTTATAGTAGTTTCAAAATAGATTAATGTATTTTAAGTCCTAAGATTAAAATTTAGTTAAACCCCAAGAATTATTTAATTATTCTTTCTCGACTAAATTCCTCAAAATAGCCTAAAAACCACAAAATAGAAAATCGATGTGTTAAACATGGATTCTTGTGAGCTATGTTATTAAAATTTATTTTTTAAAATTTTTTTAGTGTATGGATAGGATGCTATGTTGGTTATATAGCGCGCTATCAAGGTCGAAACCTAAAATTTTCAACTCGGAAATTTTGAGTTCTCCTCCCCAATGACCATTTCCACGAGTTTTTGACACCATCCTCGACTCTCAAGAAATTAACAAGCACCAAAACATAATAGAGACATCATCCATTTACAAGATCTACATCAAATTATATGGATCATCATGCATTCAAGAACATTAACGAACCACATCACAAATCCATTAAACTCCATTTCTATCCCACCTTAAAATTGTTTTGAACACATCATTTAATAGAATAGATCCCATGCTTTCAATACCAATTTGTATCAAACCAGTCCATCCATGACTTACACCAAAAAATCATAATTTAGCTATCAAAAACATAAGTTTTTCAAATAAAATTTAGCATCAAAAGTGTGCTACATGAAAAAAATTTTGCTTATTAAGATTTGAGTTTAACTTTTATGGATTTAGGGAATATCAAGCCTCTAAATTTCAGATTCAAGAAAAGCATAAAATCCCAATTTGCATGATTCAAAACAGTAGAATTTGAAGTAAAATAATACCTAGGGCTTGCTTTCTTCACCTCCTAGCTTGAACTTTTTGATTTGGTAGCCAAATCTTCACTTGTACTCCAATCTCTTAATAAATTCAAGCAAAATGCTCTCATTTTCATCTCAAAAAATGTGCTGAATTTTTCTCATTCTTTGTTGGATGTGGAGATTTCCCACTAACTTAGTTATACGAAAGTTATGTTAGAATCAGTTGTGTTTAGTATCTTGATGTCAATCTAATGGTATTTGTCAACTCCTACTCCACTAACTTCCATCTTGTTGACACAAATTCCCAACTCAAATCTCCTAAGATTCCATTCTAGTGCGAATCTCTAGGTAAATCAATGGCATCAAATTTTCCATCCAACTATAGGCATTTGTAATCAATTGGTTCAACTAATTTAACTTAGGCACTTTTATACATATGTAGGCTATTTAGTGTCTTAAATCGGTGTACTATTACTTCCCTTAGAACCCAATTACCCGACACCTAGCGCCTCGAATCTCGGCATGCATAATGAGGCTTGCCAATCCTTAATGTACCATATTATTATGACTTAGTCTAAAGTTTTATTATCTATTTTATGCAATGTTCACTCTTTTCTAGTTATTTTATTTAACTTAGCATTATAAGACTTAGCGTACCCGTACTACGCCTACGTAGTACTTGAGTCAACACGCTTTACGAGGCATTTATCCGTCGCACATCTCACACAGTATAGCAATATGAATATACATATGCGATGAGTTATGAAATAAATAATAATTAGCATCGCAATTATGCAACCAATAGACCTAAATAACGATTTAAGCATAGTCAGACGTGTTCTCGCTTATCCAGGACATCCACGTGGGTTAGACTTGGCGTCCGAGTCTAAAAATAACCTAAATAATAGCATCCATAAATATTGGGCAGTTACAATTCTTCCCAACTAGGGGAAATTTCGTCTCGAAATAAGGGTAGACTACCATCCCGAATCGTGGAACCATCCAAGGTACTAACGACCAAATAAACCTCGGTCTAAACTTAATGTTAAATTTCCTTGGGCAGTAACATGAAATGCGAGAATTTCATATAATTGATTAGGGGACTAATTAAGTTTTTTCAAATTTTTTCTAGAATTTAGATATTCGAGGTAGGACCCACGCATTATAGACCAAAAATCATAAGATAAAGTATTATTTTTGTGTATCACATGCCTAATTGGTATAATATACTATATTCGATGTGAAGTAGAGTCAAGTTAAGGTGTCGACGTGGTGTCTGCATGTTTTGGAGAGCATTGAGACGTTTCCAAATTTTGATGAAATTGGAGTATTTTTTGGGGTTTGATTTGGGTATGAAATTGGAGATAAAGATGAAAATTAAAAGGAAAATGACAAATGACAGTTAAGGGCATGTGAGGGAGAGCTAAATGAGGATAAGTATCAAGGGTAGTTTCGGATCATTTGACCAAAACAAACCGAATAGGGGTTCAATCAGGGGTTTTTCTAAACGTGGGGTGGAGATACAATATATTTCCCAAAATAGAGAAGTTTACTTTTAAATTACAAAAATAGGTGATAACTCCTTTTGAAAATGAGGTATTGGTGATGAGTTGGCATCCACGGTGGTGAGGTGGAAGGCAATTGTATAGATAGCTCCTTTTGAAAATGAGCTATCTATACAAAACTATACACCCTATGAATGACTCCTTTTGAAAATAAGCTATCAATACAAAAAGATTTCCCCATGAACGCCACGTGCATATGGAGATGGACGACCTGCGTCACTCGCGTATCTCAAAGTAGACAACCAATGTAAACTACACGCATGCATATCGACGTGGACAACCCATGAAAACTTCGCCCATGTATGTCGAGGTAGAGATTTCATGCAAATGTCAGGCACGTATGTCGAGGTGGGAGACCCGTGCAAAGTCATGCAACTCATTCAAACGCCATGTACGTGTCTCGAGGAGATAAAGCCAATGTCAACATCACATACGCAACTCCTGGTTGACAACACATGAAAACACCATGCACATATATCGAGGTGGGCTAGCCATGCATATCCACTATATACCATGGACCCCATGCAAATGCCATGCACGTATCGCGAGGCGGACAACCCGTGCAACCTATTGTAAGCATGGAACTCATCCTTTAAACATTTGTGTTACTTTTTTGTCGTGATGATAAGTAGAGAAATAAAAAATAAAATAATTGTACGGCAAAACCACGCTATTTTTTTGGCGAGAGCTTAAAATTAAAACAACAATCATCTATTAAGAAATAAGTTTATTCCACGAGAAGGTTGTATACATCAACTTCGTTCACCCGAGATATAAGATGAACAAAATCACCATGACATCAAGAAAACTCATTATGCAGGTCTATTACGATGGTTACGTTGACGTTGTTGCTCGGTGATGCAAACCGGACGTACTCTATGTCTATTTGGATGATATGTTTGTACATCCGGTTGAGGCTGTTGAGGTTGTTGATCTTGCATTGAATGGCATCTAGTCGATTGATGTTCTTATTCTGGTGCTTTACTCGACTTACCTCTGCTACTGATGCTCCCAAAAATAGGAGGTTAAACCATCCCAAAATCGTGGCTTCCTATATGCGGTTGGGGGAAAGGAGCATGAGGCTGCGGCATGGTCAACAAGTTCATGAATGAGTCGTCTCCACTATATGGCATATTGTAATTATAACATGGTGGAGTATATGAACTTGGCATGTATTGAGTCAATGATGGATACATTTGATGTCTAGGCATTTCATGGTCCACATATGAAGACGACGGCTCGGGTGCATAAGGATCAAAATGGTAAAGAGGAAGATTCACGATCGGCGTCCTAGGTATAAACATTTGAGGTTTTGGTTGCGTTGTGGACGATGCAGGAATGTACCTATGAGAAGAATGACTTGGCGGGGATGATTGTTGGCTACTCTCGCCAATTGTCTCTGTTATACTCGCTCTCGGACGAGATGAACGTGCTAGAGGAGGATGTCTACTACTCTCTGTAGCAATCTCAGTCTGACTAGATGGACGTGGTGGATGAGGACGTCTGGTGCTTTCCCCCACAGTCTATGGTCGTGTTCGTCTTCTTCTTACCTCTCTATTTGGTTCGCCCTGATCCTCTTCTTCATCTTACTCTTCATTATCCTCATTTATGTCCTGTTCGACATCAATTCCGTCATTCCATAGAGTAGATCTTTGCCTTTCATCATCGTCTAAAATCTTAATCCCTTCATCAAGCGCAGCAAGACCTTGCTCGTACCCATCCTTAATAAACACTCGCCTCAGTTGATGCACCAAGTTACACTGATATAAAAACATGAGTTCAAAGCACACAATGTAAGATATTAGTTGTTCGAGAAAAAGTAAGAGTTTGAAGTTTATTGAATAGCCACTTAAAGCCCCGTCATGTCCAATGAATCTTCTAGTTTAAGACACTTTACCCAAATAAAGAGTCTTAAACTAAACTCAACTAACCTAACCTAACCTAACCTAACTATGTAAACTAAATTAACTTAACTAAACTCTACTAAACTAAACTAGCCAACCTAACCCAACTAAACTAACTAACCTACACACCTAAACTAAACTAACTTAACTAACTAAGCTAACTAACCTAACCAACTAAAGTAAACTAAACTAACTAAACTAAACTAACATAACCTAACTACCTACACCTAACTAACTAAACTAACCACCTAAGCTAAAATAAACATCTAAACTAAAGTAACTACCTCAACTAACTAAACTATATTAACCTCCTCCTTCTCCTCTGTTGCTACGTTGCCCGCCGCTGCTGCCGCCGCCGCCGCTCCTTCCTCGTCGCCATTGATCCTCTTCCGTCGTCACCTGTCGCTTCTCCTTCCTCCGCTGCCACTGCCGCTGCTTCTTCCCCTCACCTCTGTCGCTGCTGCGGATGAAAGCCTCTGCTCTCGCTGCTCCTTCCTCAGCCCCCGCAGCTCCATGCTCCGGTGCCCCAACAACTTCCTCTCCTCCTTCTCCGCCGCGCGTGAGCACCGTCGCGTCTCCTTCGAACCCAACCCGTCCCCTCCTTCTTCCTCCCTCCGCGATGTCTCTTTCCACCCTCCCCTCTTTAAATAGCCGACGCCCCTCCTCTACAGAAGTCCCGTGACCTCTACCACCCTACCCCGTACCCCCACCTTCCTCATTCCCGAAATCGACGCATAGAATATATACTTTGCGTCGGTTTCAGAAGGAGAAATTGGGGTGCAGAGGTAGCACCTTCTGAGAAGGCACTATCTTTGCACCCCACCACCTAGGGGTACGGCCCATGTCCACGTGGGACGACAGCGTATGCCATCCCATGTATCCACGTCAGTAAAATACTCCAGCCAGTGTAATAACGCCTTTTGCGTAGGCAATATTACCTATTTTGGGAAAAATTATTTTAACCACATTTTCCTATGTTAAAGTAAAACATATGTACTTTTCTAATTTTTTTAGTTCAATCATGTTGATCCTCTCCCCTATTCGTTTTCAATGCACTCGTCTCCTTCGTACCTCTTTCATTTGATAGATCTCCCCCTCTTTTTCTTGTGGCGCTCCTTCTTCACTGCTCTGTTTTCCTTCTTGACTTCTCTCTCTCGTCTAGCTCCTCAGCTCATGCTCACTCTCTCTTGGTCCTGAGCAGTGAAAACATGTGAAGCAGTGGCGAATTGACGATGAAGATGAGAGAACAAAAAGGTTGCTGGTGTTATTGGAGATCAATTGGTGTTCTTGTTGAGGTGTTAAGTAAGTTTTCATCAATTGACTTAAATGTCGATAGAACTGTGAAATTAGAGATTTGTGTTTATGTAGGAGGTTCAATTAAACCCTTTCCCCTTTATTTTATTATTGTTCAAAGCACCACTATCCTCTCAACGCACTAATTCTATTTGTTCCTTTGTCCAAACCTCTCTCTTTATTTTCTCTCGTTCTTCTCTCTCTCGACTGTTCCCCATTAGTCTCTCACTTAACAATGTCTCCCTTTTCATTTCCCTATCTTTTCTCACTGAATTGTCTCTTCTGGTATAGATAAATCAAGAAAAGATAAGAAGATAAATTACTTGTGCATGAAGTGAGAAAATGGATTTTTGGTTATGTTGGGATTGATAAATGGAGTTCATGGGTTGATAAGGGACTTGGTTTGATGAGAGATGATGGGAAAAGATTTTTTTAAAAAAAAATTAATTACAAACCATGACAGCAACATGAACTGTTGCAGTCATGGTTATGGAATCTTAGGCAATGCTCAAGCAATGCCCAATGCCCAAGTTGCAGGACAGTGCCTTGTGTGAGCTAAGCTCATGCAATGCACATCTCAAGAATTAGTCTGGGAGGGCCTGGTCTAGACTAGGCTGAATCCTAGCTTCGTCATAACCACCATGCTCAAGAGGGGTTGGCCTTGGCTCGGCCAATGCCGCCTATGCTTCAAAAATCTCAATACATGAAAAAGATTCAGTAAAGTGGGGAAAAATGGAATTGATTGATGAATTGAGATCATACATCAAAAGGTTTCGATTGAGTTCTTGGTGGTTTGATGAAATATATATTTTTAAATCCGTGTTTTGACAGAAATTGATGTTTCGGGTTTTTCTTCTTGCCGAATAACTTTAGCATATTATAAATGATGTAAATTGAGACCTTAATTGAAGTTCAAAACATGGTGTGGTGATTTTGTGATCTAATTAAAGTGCAAAATTGTCTATTGGGTTAACATTCCAATTTGGGGTTCAAAAAAAGTTTATAAGTTGATTTCGAAAACAATTAAGTAGTTTCGGATCCAAATTGGAAACTTATTTATGAAAAGGAAATGAGAAAAATGGTTTTGAAGTATTATAATAAAGTTATAACTCTAAAATGTGAATTTTATGGTTTAATAGCACTTGCGGAAGGATGTGGAAGCCGAGAATTCACATGTGAGGCTTTGTAACCAACTAAAAGTTGGTTTGATAGTAAGTAAACCTTACAATTGTCTTAACTTTTTTTATGAAGTTTATCTTTGTACCTGCATTGCATTTGACATTCTTGATTGATCATGCATACATGGTGTATGGATAGAGCTGCCCCTGCATCGATCATAAGAGTCGGATGTGATCCATTCCATACTAGACATACTGCAAGGATTTAAAGCGGGTAATGTCAACTCCAAGGTAGCATGCATTGAATTTTTATTAGTGTATTAGGTTCATTCTCAAGCCAGCCAACATGTTTGTGAACCTCGACTAGAAATAAAAGGGTTTCACTTTGTTACGTAAATTTTTTGTTTTTTGAAAATGTGATTATATGTCTCCATGTATTCGGACTAACATTTGCTGGAGTATAGAGTAATGTAGGAGTTTACTTATCTGACATATTCAAGTTCTTTTTGATGATGTCAGTTTCTCTGTGAAGACAAGGAAGAATGGAAAAGCTTGATGATCTTAGTGAATGTTTTAAATTAATATTTCATTTTTTGTGAATTTTTTATATTTACTCTTTTGGGCTTCTTGGGGTGAGTGTAGGGCATGAAACACTCTTGGATAGGCTGTGAGAGCTTCATGAACTAAATTAAGGAAATTTTGAAGTTGCTTATGGTTCAATTGAATGTAAATTCAGGTTATGGTGTAGATTTAACTTCATTTTGAGATTGTAAGCTATAAATAGAGGATTTGAGACCTTAAATAGTTTATAAATTCAAATTGATATATATTTTAAACTGCGGGGAGTTGTAGTCTTTCTAAGCCTTTACCCACTCTGTTGTCTATTTCGTTTGGACGGCTGCAGTCTACTTTTAAAGGAGGTGCCACCAAGATTTTTATAAAAAGCATAAAGCATTTTGTATAATTTATTAATTTGCTTCAATGAAATAAATTAAGAACTGAGATCGGTTTAAGATCTAAATAAATTTTTGGAGCATTACAAGGATTGAAATTAAAAGTAATTCGAGGTCCAAGTTAATTGAATAGATTAGGTGTCTAATTAAGGGAATTAGGCTAAGTCAAGACTTAGTGAGACGGGTCTTGAAAGCGTTGGTATCAGAGCTTAGGTTTGGCTCAATTTGATGATAAAATATGGTTGGGAACCAAAGAGTTATTGATCGTGATTAGTTGGGAAGGGACTATGAGCTAGGAATAATTCATTATTGTATTATTGTTGTTATGTATTTATGTATTATTGCCAGATATGCGATAGAAAGATTATTCTATTTGTTTGTTCGATATTTAACTCGGGGAATAGGACGGGTGTGATTAGGAACATACAATTAAAAAGTGAATAGGCTTATGAAAAGATAACTGAGCATAAATGGACGTGAAATAGACTTGTAAAGTACAAATTAACAAAGTTGTTGTAAGTAGTTCAGTACTAATCTAACTGATGAAAGTTCTCAATTACGAAACCAATGAGAAATTTGTTGAGATAAAAGTCTGAATGATTCAAAAACATAAGTATTGAACATGGAATCCTTTGAAATTGAAATATCTAACAATTATAATTTTGAAAGGCTCAGAAAAATGTCAACAAATACTTAAATTAAGTTTCAAACGATCGAGAATCGTTTAGAAAACTTGAAATTGAAATTAGAATTTCACGGGAAGCACAAGATATGAATATTTTGGGTTTTAGAATTAGACGAGTACAAGTTATGGTAGTAACCAGGTAATATCTATTTTACAAAGTATTGGTTTAATTTATAACCAATTAAGAGTTATTTCCTAGATAGTCTCATCGAAAGTAAAAAGAAAACGGAGTTTTCAAAAATAAAAATTGAATATACAAATTGAATCTTAACTGAAAAATCACAATGATATTGCGATAAGATTAATTAAATTGTCTAAGTTAATTTCTATGAAAATTTAATACTTTTTAGCAAAGTTTTTCCTTTCTAAAAAAGAAAAACAAGTTAAATTGGAATAGAACCACAATTGTAAACGATCAAGTAATTTTTCAAGAAAAATATGATATATTTTGATTGCTTGTTACTCAAGTTACTTAGTCTAAAGCAATGTTGAGTATAGTGGTCCTATAAGTTAACCAAAGTGGTGATAAAAGGAGTGAAAATACTTGAGTTAGAAGTGATCTTTGCTAACATTGGGTTAGGTGTTGCTACGAAACAAAGATCAATAAAATTTCTAACTTAAAAATGAAAGATATAGTGATAGTATCAACATGTTAGAAGTTAAAGTATTGGGAAAATAGTATGATAATAGCTAGGATTAGCTATTAAATAAAACACAAGTATTTATGTTGTAAAAATCCCAAACACCAAATTGTTATTTCTAACCAAATTAAAGTTATGATGTCTATCACCACCACTTTAAACGATAATGAAAGATAAAATAGATGTATTGATTAAGTATCAGTAAGTGGCTTTTATAGGAAGTTGATATGAACTTCTATATTGCGAGAATTTCCATCAATATGACTTAAAGGATTAAAATAGTATCCTGTAAGAGTTTGATTAGCTAATTAGTTGATTGAGTACTAAAGATTATATTTCTTCTATCTCTTCAATTGAATTGTAATGCAAAGGTGAAGTCATCAAAAAATTAAATTGATGAATAGTAACACATTTAGTTATCTTATATAGTTTCTTGAAAAGTGTTGAAACTCTTTTTGAGAAAAGAAAAGTAGGGAGTTCTAAGACTAATAGAAACAATTTAAAACAATAACAAAAGTTAAAATTTTTGAGTTATAAATTTCTCTATTTTGAACAAAGGTTAGCTAAAGAATACTTCAATTAATTGAATAATTACAAAAAGTCAAATCATCGTTAGCTATACTTTCGAAAAGAGAAGAAATACAAAATTGTCTTAGTAAGTCAATATAAAAAAGCTGCAAGTAATGTAGGTTTTGAGCAAAAGTTGTGATAAGTTTGTAAAGAGACTAAGAATGAGATAAATGTGAGAATAACTAAGATTAACGAAACAAAATAGACTCTATGGATAAAATAAAATGAGACGTAGAGATGACTTGTGATTTCTGAAAGTGACACGAACAGACTCCTTTAGTCAAGACAAGGCACTAGAGTAGTTGTGCACGACTAAAAATCTTAGTAACTCCATATTATAATCATGATTCATTCATAATGTAGAAAACTAGTGTGATGCATCCACTTGTCTTTGAATAATCAAATGAATTACTTATAATCGGTATAAAATAGTCTATAATGTTTCATTGAAGTCAATTGGAAGTCAAAGAATTCTCACAAAAGTATGAAAAAAGGAATTTCAAGTCAATGAGTTCTAATAAGACTTAAGATATCAAACTATGAGTTTAATGGAATTTAGTATATCTTCACATAGATCTTGCTAGGAATCAAACTCCAAAAGTTGAAAATGTTGAACCAAAGTAGTATACAACTGATATTAGTGAATATATTGTATATTGGCTCAAATATAGTGCTACACCACATGATTAGTCGGTGGTAAAGTTTTTAACCATGATTTTATTTTAAATTGGAGTTAATTTAAGATACATGTATGACAGTGAAGATATAAATGAAAATGAAAAGAGACGCACAACTTATAGCTCAGTTAGTCAATAGTATCCCTGTTAGTCGAAAATATTGAATAGAGTACAGTGTATATTCTTTCACTACAGTTGAGTGGAGTCAAAGATATGTATTGAGTCGCGACTAAGATAGATAGCATATTTATAACTTGTATGTACAATTTAAAATTTATAATATGAGAGTATAGTTGTGGAATATGTTGATATCTCTGTTTAAAAGCATATATCTACTCAAGTAGGGGAAATTAACTGTCTTTATTTAGACTTAAAAAAAAAGTTTGGCGAATAGTAAGTGATTGAGATGTAAAATGAGATGTAAAATGTAACGGCCATTTTCCAATTGGACCGTTACGGGGCCAATGCACGCCCTTAACCTGGCCTACTTGCGCCAGCTGTGTCCCACATGCTGTCTCATCCACCATTTAATTATATAAACAACAATTTACTATCTAAATTGTTACTGAGCTCAAGTCATCTATTAAAATCGTTTTAAACCATAATAAATCACAGCAGAAGTCTTTTATCGTAACAATCAAAATATAAACATTATAGTCATGCATTTAACTCTGATACCTAGTGTGGAGAACCCATATATCATTATAGACCAAAAATACACCTCGATGCATCAAAATATCAAAAGTATTAGAGTCTTGAGGTATCTTACAACCTCAAGTCCCCAAAATGAAAACAAAGTATATATAATACAAACGTACAAGGCTGGCTCAATATCTCTGAATCACAGGTATTTCAGTAACTTGCCCTCGCCACGACTCGTACTAAGATCTGCACTCAAGCAATCACAAAAAGGCAGATGACGAGTCCAGAGTGAGTATTCCCAATGAAATTAAGTGAGCAATACAGAAATTAAATATTGGAATTTAAACAAAACTATTAAATAAACTTGTGGAAATAAATACAAGCAACTGTGCTCATCGCATGCATATGTAATGGTGCAAGCTCAAAGTCTGTTCCTAGAGCTTAGGGTCAAACTAGCGCCATACTTCAGACTCCCCACATACTACTGCCGGCGAGTAGTATTTAAGCAAGGCCGGTATCTGGATCCGCTAGGTGGTCGATGTGGAACCTAATATGCACCCACACATGCCCCGACGTGACTCTCGGATCGACCTATTCACCGAGATCCCTAACACACGTCCTTTGACCCCAGTGGACATGCACCCGAGAATAAAGGGAGAGCCTCATCATCCGTCCATTTAAATCAAACCAAGAATAGAATATTGAAAGACATAATATGAATTCAAGAGAAAAAATAAAGTATTGTTCAAGAAATTCCAATTGGGATACTACACACCACAAACCTCAGTTTGTCTCCCGGTAAATAACCCCCGGTTTGACTCTACCGAATCCACGATATTCAAATTACAGCCTGAAATAACCTATTTCAATTTATAATTAATTTATAGTCAATTTGATGTATTTTATGTTACTTAAAAAAATATTCTCAAATCTACAATATCTAGCGTCCTACGTCTGGGAATTAGCATGCTAGATTGTTGAGCTGCTAACATTCTTCATCAAGAAGAACTTTAGCGCACTATATTTTTCACCTAGTGCGCTAATCGTCATCTAGCACACTAGATGACCTCATTAGCGTGATAATCGCGTTCTGGACAACAATTTGGCTTAAAATCTTGGTTTCCAAAGATCCCCACCAACGACAATCACTACAACAACATATACCACTTAACTTCATAACACTTAAAATCCACCAAAACAAATACTTAACAATCCATATAGGATTCACACAAACACCTCAAGAATTTATAGAAAAAATGAAGAAAGTTGAGGTAATTGTGAATCTCGCCTTGTTTTGATGATTTAACTACTCCAAGCTCCTCAAATGATCAAATGAAACTCTAAAACCCTCGTTTATTCTTCCCTATTTTCAGATTTTGGGATAAAGAGAGAGAAAAAGGTGGAAACTAAACTCATTTGACTTTTTATAGTCCAACTAGCATCCCTCCTCACTTGTGCATCTCAAGGCAATCTAATGAGCATTATTGGCTCCATTATTCCACCTCTAATGACTCCAAATGTGACACTCATGGTACACTTGCCTTTGTTCTTAACCCAAAAAGTCGTCTTTCGGGTGTTCCGACGCTCGATTTCATGTCCTGAAACGCGACATATGCGTACTACCATATCCCTGACCATAAAATAGGCATTACATATTATTATTTAACTCATTTTATTCATTTAATATGTGTATTATTTCCTCGACCTAGTATTAAGTCTTTTAAACTAATAGGTACCTACTTCGACATGCATATCGAGGCGAATACTTATCACACAGTCTCGCACGTAAAATGCAATATAAATACACACATTACGATGTCATTTATTCTATTTCGACATAAACATCGTAAATTAAGCAAATCAGTACACAAAATAGCTATTTACCTAACTCCGGGTGCACACTAGTCTTGATGCGGGTCGCACGAACATCTAGGCTGTCAGCCACGTCTGCAACCACGTCATTAATAATGGTGAATTAAACTCAAGCTGTTGCAATTTTTCCTAACTAGGTGAAATTTCGTTCCAAAATTTAAATTAAACTTAAATACGTATTGACATATAAATACGGATAACGTCGTCGCATAGTAGACTCAAGCTCCCAGGTGAGTCCCTCGGTCCTGTGATGTTGTCATCGTACCAAAACTTGTAAGATTTCAATATTCCTTAAAATATGAGTTCTCGTATCCATAATTTCCATATGTTATTTCTCGTACAACACGTCAGTTCGTACCTCAATCTCACATATATCAACCATAGGCCTCGGTCCCGACCTAGCCAGCCTCAACATGAAAATATTAAACACTAGATGTACCCGTGCTAACTACGGTGGCAACTCCAAACGGTATGTCACTCTAACCACACGTTCCATAACTCTAAATGGCCGAATGAACCTTGGTGCTAGTTTTCCCTTAATGTCAAACCTTTGATGACCTTTTTAGGGAGAGACTTTCAAATACACCAAGTTCCCAACCTCATAGCTCAAACCTTCAAGGTACTTGTCAGCATATTTATTCTGCCTATCCTGTGCTGCTCAAAGCCTTTGCCTGACCTGTCTTACATTCTCGGTATGGTCAACAACAACCTCAGACCCTAAAGCCTTTGTATCCTCTAGTGCCGCCCAACATGCTGGTGACCTGCAGGGCCTACCATAAAAAGCCTCAAACGGTGGCATCCCGATACTTGCCTGATAGCTATTATTGTAAGCAAACTCACACAAATGTAAGTAATCCTCCCACGATCCACCATACTTTAATGTACACGCCCTGAGCATATCTTCGAGAATGTGAATCAAATGCTTTGACTACCCGTCAATCTGAGGATGGTACACAGTGCGAAACTGTAACTGGGTGCCAAACTGATCTTGCATACTTTCCCAAAGTCTCGAAGTAAATCTCGAATCTCTATCAAAAATAATGGAGACCGGTACACCATGCAATTTGATAATCTTTCGAAGATAATACTCAGTTGTGTAACTAAATATCTCATGGCGATTGATATGAAATGCGCCGACTTTTTCAACCTGTCGACAACTATCCAAACAACATCGTGTCTCCTCGTCGTCTGGGTATGCCACTAACGAAGTCCATGGCCATATGTTTCCACTTCCACTGAGGAATGGGCAACGACTATAGCAACCTAACTAGTCTCCTATGCTCAGCCTTCACCTGCTAGCATATATGACAACTTCGGACTTATCTACCCACTTCAGCTTTTATCTTTGGCTACCAAAGCAATCTTTGCAGATTGTGATACATCTTGGTCTGACTAGGATAAACTGTATATCGCGACCGATGTGTGTATCCTCGAGAGTGTTGTCCCTGAGCTCCGATACCCCTGTGTCTCAAGCACCCGTTTAAACCCTTAGACCACTTAATGCACCCCGGATCTTAAGCCAGACCACTGATCGGCAATTATCGGTGGTCAACCATGTACAACTCAGCAACCTTCTCATGATACATTGTGGGAACTCGCATCTAATAGCAAAATCTGGTGATCAATAGACAACACGAGCCTCTCACTGTACAAGTAGTGCCTCCAAGCCTTCAGTGCAAACACGACTGCTGCAAGCTCCAAGTCGTGTACTAGATAGTTTACCTCGTGAGGTCTCATTTGTTGAGATAAATGGGCCACTAGGTGTCCATCCAGTATTAATACGCAACCAAACCTAGTGCTTGATGCATCGTTATAAACTGAAAAACCTCTACCTGCAACGGGTAATGCTAAAACTAGCGCTGAAGTCAACCTCCTCTTCAGCTCCCAAAAAACATACTCACATTATTGTGACAATTCAAATCTAACATCTTTCTTGGTCAGCCTTGTCTTCGGCGCTGTAATCATTGAAAAATCATTCATAAAACGCCTATAATATCCTGCCAAACCTAGGAAACTCCAAATGTCAAATACAAACTCAAATGTCCTCCAATCAATATTTGCTCGAATCTTGTCACCACCAACTAATATGCCCTGATCAATTATGACACTCCCCAAGAACTTTACCTTACTCATCCAAAATGTGCACTTGCTAAACTTGCTATAAAGTATGTGCTCTCTCAGCGTCGTCGACACATCTATCAGATTCCTCTCATGTTCCACATGATTCTTACTGTAAATCAGGATGTCATCGATGAACACAATGACGTATCGATCTATAAATGGCCTTAACACCCTGTGCATCAAATCCATAGAAATCGCTAGTGCATTAATCAGTCCAAATGGCATGACTGTAAAGTCGAATAGTTCATAACGCGTACTAAAAGCGGTCTTCTCCATATCTTCCTATCAAATCCTCAACCGATGGTATCCCGATCGTAAGTCGATCTTCGAGAAGAACTTGGTTGTAGCCAATTGATCGAGTAAGTCGTTAATCCTCGGAAGTAGTAACGATTCTGAATCGTCCCCTGATTCAGCTTCTGGTAGTCCACACACATCCACATCGAACCGTCCTTCATCTTCACAAGAAGAACTAGAGCTCCCTAAAGTGACATGCTAGGGTGAATGAAACCCTTCTGTAATAAATCCTCTAACTAGGTCCTCAATTTCTCGTGCTCTAATGCTGACATCTTATATGGTCTGTTGTAAATTGGCCAAGTTTCCGGAATCAGCTCAATGACAAGCTTAACAGCTTTTAGTGGTGGTAATCTTGACAAATCATCAGGAAACATGTCTTTAAACTCGCAGGGAATAGGGACATTTTCAACCTTAACTACCGTCTTAAGCTCTGGCTCAACCATAGCCGCATACGCCTCCATCTACTGCGACATATCTAGTATACCTCGAGTGATAGGTAATACAGTCGCAACTCCGGCAAATGTAAACTTTAGAATCCCCTCGATGTCAAATGTCACAATCTTGCTAAAATAGTTGATCCGTGTGTAATAAGATGATAACCAATCCGTACCAAACATCGCATCGAATTCCAGATACTCTAATACTCTCAAATTAATCGGTAGTTGATGTCCCTCAATCTCCACAATACAATTCTGGCATATCCGGTTATGGTAAATCTTATCCCCAACTATACTACTGAGAATAAGATGTGTATTTAAGGTTTAAGCAGGTAACCCAAACTTTCCTAACATGTGTCTAGAGATAAAAGAAATTGTGCTAGAAGAATCCATCGTAATATGTAGGGCAATACCACGAACGGATAACGTACCCTCAACAGGTTATTTGGTTGCCTCCCTATCTGGTTGTGCAAACCCAAAAGCTGCAGTCTGGGCCCTATCTCTTGCCTGCTCCATCTGTGATGGTAATGGTAGTGGTCTGGTGCAATCTGCCATAATATGTCTGACCTAATGGCATCGGTAACATGTACGAGTCTCTGATCTGCCAGAACTCCTCTGACTTTGTGCCTGACCCTGGCCTCAACTTTGGCCTCTTTGACCTATATCCTTCCTATACTACTGTCTAGGCTGATCAACTAGTGTAGAAGCCATAGAATACGCTGCCTAGCGATCATCACGTTTATCCCGATCATCACGAAGATCTCTGTCGCCTCTACAACCCTGATCAAACTACCAATCACCTCGACGAGGTATCTTGCCTAGTTTCTATCAGTCTTAATATCTCTTTTGTCTTTTCGATCTTTGATCAAACCAAGAACTTGAAGCTGGCTAATTCTGCTAACTCTACAACGCAGCCTGGATCGTTAATAAATAGGCCCTCTGAACCAGGAATGTCTCGTATGCAAGGGACCTGTCGTAAAACTCTGCCACTATACGAGCTTCATGTGATACAACTATGCTCATAATCCTCTCATCAAAACCTCAGACAAAATAATATATTTATAACTGATCGGTACCTATAGTGTCCATGGAGTAAGACAATAGATATTGGTACATCTCCATATACACCGCGACAGAAATATCACCCTGAACTAATGAAAAAAACTCCTCCCTCTATCGCACCCTAACCTCCATAGGTATATACTCATCCATAAAGAACACTTGGAACACTGCCCAAGTAGTCGCAAGAAGATGAGTTGCGATGTAGGTAGTCCACCATACTCCTTCATAAGCTCTCAAGCAAAAACTCGATAACCTTAGTCGATCATTCTCCTCAACTTGAAGCAAGTCATGTATCCTCTCATCAGATAACAGCCACCTCTCGACTATCTCTGGGTCATCGACTCTATAGAAGTATCCTGACGAGAACTTAATGAAGTCCCTCATCTTCTTAGCCTCCACTTTCATCAGGCTCCCAGAAGTAGACTTCACTACTGGCTGCTCGGTAGTCACAAGTGTAATGACCACTGTCTTATCCGCTGGTACCGATAGCGACAGCCTTCTCAACTAGTGTCTTAGACACTACTGCCTGCACCTGAGTCTCATCTATAGTAGGCGCTACAACTTCTTAAGTAATAGTCATCAGTGCAACCATAACTATAGTAGGTGATGTAGTAGTCTCCTGGCATCTCAAGCTCTCATCATGTCGATCAGTAACGCGAATCTATTATCAATAGTTCGCGCCAATGACCCCGATGTCAAAGTCGGCCTAGTCGGATTACTGGTATCTCTGACCTTATGCTGAGTATTATTTGAAGGCAGTCTATCCACGATGTCTGCATTAAAGAACATGCGTCTAATGAGCCTCAGTACAAATATACGTGTATTGTATGTAATATACAACAAGAAATATAACAAGTATATCCCTGATTTTTCCCTTCTTACCTCACTTCCTAACTAGAACTCTAGGCAATTCCTTTGGGTTTCCACATCTAAAGTTTATTCATCATATTTATCCACAAATCATTCCACAATTGTAACCGTGTCAGAGTCAATTTTCAGTTCCTCGAGGTTCACTAACCTTTCTCTGATACCAAAATGTAACGACCCGTTTTCCAAATGGACCGCCAAGGGGGCCAATGCGAGCCCAAAACCTGGCCTACCAGCACCAATTATGTCTTACATGCTATCTAATCTACCATTTAACCATATAAAAAGTAATTTACTATCTAAATTGTTACTGAGCTCAATTCATCTGTTAAGATCGTTTTAAAACATAATAAATCATAGCGGAAGTCTTTTATCGTGACAATAAAAATATAAACATTATATTCATGCATTTAACTCTAATACCTAGTGTGGAGAACCCATATATCATCATGGACCAAAAATACATCTCAATGCATCAAAATATCAAAAGTAAAACGTTCTGAGGTATATCATAATCTCAAATCCCCAAAATAAAAACAAAGTATATATAATACAAACGTACAAGCTTGGCTCGATATCTTTAAATCACAGGTATTCAGGTAACTTACCTTTGCTACGACTCGTATTAGGATCTACACTCAAGCCATCACAAAAGGCAGGTGATGAGTCCAGATTCAGAATTCCCAAGGAAATTAAGCAAGCAATACTAAAACTAAATACGGAATTTAAAAAAACTATTAAATAAACATGCGGGAATAAATACAGGCAACTGTGCTCATCGCATGCATATGTAATAGTGAAAACTCAAAGTGTGTTCCTAGAGCTTAGAGTTAGACTAGTGCAATACTTCGGACTCACCACAGACTACTGTCGGCGAATAGCACTCAAGAAAGGCCAGTATCCGGATCCGCTAGGTTGTTGGGGTGGAACCTACGACGCACCTACACATGCCCTAATGCGACTCTTGGGTCGACCTATTCACCAAGATCCCTGACACACGTGTTATGGCCTAGTGGACATACACACAGGAATGGCACGGAGGAAGAGCCTCAACGTTCGTCCATTTAAATCAAACCAAGAATAGAGTATTGAAAGACAGAATATGAATTGAAAAGCAAAAATAAAGTACAGCTCAAGAAAATTCAATTGGGATTCTACACACCTCAAATCGCACTCCATATCCCGTTAAATAACCCCCGGACTGACTCCACCAAATCCCCGATATCCAAATTACCATCCGAAATGGCTTATTTCCATTTATAATTAATATTTCGTCCATTGGATGTATTTTATGTTACTTAACAAAAATATTCTCAAATCTGCAATATCTAGCATGCTAGGTTTGAGAATTAGCGTGCTAGATTGCTAAGCATCTAAATGTTTTTCATCAGGAAGAACATTAGTGTGCTATATTTTTCACCTAGTGTGCTTATCGTCATCTAGCGCACTAGATGACCTTATTAGAGTGCTAATTGCGTTCTGGACAACAGTTTGGCTAAAAATTTTGGTTTCCAAAAATCACCACCAACAACAGCCACTACAACAACATATACCACTTAACTTCTTAGCATTTAAAATCCATCAAAATAACAACCACTTTACAATCCATATAGGATTCACACTAACACCTCAAAACTTTATACCGAAAGATGAAGAAAGTTGAGGTAATTGTTAATCTCACCTTGTTTTTATTATTTAACCACTTTAAGCTCCTCAAATGATCAAATTGAAACTCCAAAACAATTGTTTCTTCTTCTCTATTTTTAGATTTTGAGATAAGGAGAGAGAAAATGGTGGTTGACACTAAAGTCAATTGACTTTGTATAGTCCAACTAGCATCCCTCCTCACTTGTGCATCTCAAGGCAATCTAATGAGCATTATTTGCTCCATTATTGCACCTCTAATGACTCCAAATGTTACATTAATCACACACTAGCCTTTATTCTTAACCCAAAAAGTCATCTTTCGGGTGTTCCGACCCCCGATTTCGCGTCCCAAAACGTGACGTACGCATACTACCGTATCCTTAACCATCAAATAGAAATTACATATTATTATTTAACTCATTTTATTCATTTCATATGTTTATTATTTCCTCCGGCTTAGTATTAAATCTTTTAGACTACCCGGTCCTTGCGTCGACACGCATATTGAGGCGAATACTTATCACACAGTCTTACACTTCAAATATAATATAAATACACACATTATGATGTTGTTTATTCTGTTTTAATGTAAACATCATAAATTAAACTATCGGCTTACAAAATAGCTATTTCCTTGCTCCGGGGGTGCACTAGCCTAGCTACGGGTCCCATAAACGTCTGAGCTATTAGCTACATCTGCAACCACGTTATTAATAACGATGAATTAAATTCAGTCTGTTACATAAAATCTCAGTAAATGGAGAAATGGTAGAAACCAATGTAATTCAGTCTGTTACATCAAATCTAAGTTAATTAAATAAAGTAAAATATGGTGCACCTTGAGAAACATGTCGGGACGTAGGGCACTGGGTGCAGGGTAGTCGAGGTTTGATTGGACCACTAAATTACCAATAAATATGTCTAAGAACACCAATCATAAGTATTACTGTGCCTATGTGAATTAATTTAATTTATGACAAAATAAAGCCTTATAGTTTCGATGAATTAAGTTAGGACCCTAGATTTTCATTTAGATGATCCTAGATTTAAGAAACTAAGCAAGATGTGTCACTTGAGTGCTGGATAGCACAATAGAGGACCATTATATTGACCTCAAAATACATAAACACAATGTATCATAACATAAAATATAAATAGCAAATGAGCGGGATCTCTACAACTCCACTATAACCTTCTCATGCAAATCTAAAAATGTTGGAGAGAATTAGCTAGAAAATTAAAGAGAATTGGAGATCTTGGAGACCAAATTGAGGGATCAAACTCAAGGTAATCATCTTCATCATCCTCAATACTTGAAAATGAGCTCTAAAACTCAAGTTTTTTATTGAAATCGAATTTCAAGCTTAACTTCTGTTCTCGAATGATTCTTAGGTGTGTTTGAGTGCAAGTATCAATAAGGATTAGAGTTTTTAAATTAAATTTCATGATAATTAAGTTTTTAGTGAAATTAGTATGACGGCCCCAACCTTACAAATTAGGCACCACCCAGCACTAGACCTCCAGTAACCCTCGATAAACTAGTTAGAAGTTAATAAAGGCCTAGTCAACGTCACAAACCAGTCTTTAGTACCTCATTGTCCATACACAGTGTATATATATACGAAATCATATGCAGCGGAATTTAAATGTAAAGAAAATACAATAAAAAATAAATTAAACACATAACGAGTTTTAGGTATGGAAGCTAGAATGTGGAAACCTCGTACAATGAATACAATATAAAAAATATAGTACCTCTCAACCCAAATACCCATTTATAAAACATAGTAATTACAATATAAATACGTCAAATGACCTTCATATGTCGCACATCAATATTCTCGAGCTCAAAGATTATGCTTGAAATTGTCACCAAGAGAGAAGATTATCATAGTGAGTAAATCCTGAAAACGTTCAACAGTAATTCAAATTAAACAATAAATAAGTCTATAAATCATGCAAGAAAGGAAACGAAGCTGAAAAGAATAATAAGGCGCATGATAAATATACTATAATGATTAACGATAGGGACCAAGTGATCCGGAAGCAAAGGATAAGTGTCGAAATCGTCGTGACACTCTACACGTGGGTTCATAGCCACTCAAAATATGTAAGTGTCAAATACTAGTACGGCATGACCAAGTCCGCTTCAACCACACCAAATCTGTTCGGCACTATCGGCTCACTTGGGCTGCAGACTGAGAAAATCCCAAAGCGAGCCACAATCATAGCCAGATGCTCAACCACAATGGAATCCATGAAGTCCTATGAGAAGCCAAGACATATGGCAGATGCTCACTCAGAGGATCCAGTCTCGTCAAGGAGCCACAAGTGCGACTTGGATGCTTAACCCACGAGTAAACAACGACTCAATTCAACCTCACTCAACCTCTTAGACCTTAGGTTACTCGATAGGGAAGTAGAGTCAAACAATAGTTATCATTTGAGTCAAAATAGGCATGGAAAGGAAAAAAATTAATATTGAATTTTTTACTTGTTTACTTAGCTCCAATCACGTCAATACCTTGCCCGAATGTCGAATCCGTACTACCTTTCAGTGTTCGACACGTCCAAACTCCCTAAATAATTCAATTGTCTTTGATTATTATCATTTATAAGATTCATTCACATTTTATTTAAGTCACACACGCATTACGAGGTTGATCTCAGTATAGGTCAGTTGTTGCATGCTTATCGAGATAATTCTCATTTTTGATAATTACTTATTTAGTTCTATTTTCATTCTATTTGCCTTAATTTCCAAAAACAGATAATTTTCTCGAGTTGTGAGCACATTGATCGCGTTTTAGATTGGATCATATTATTTAAGTTTCAACTCGACCAATTTTCTCGTATTTGACATTTATTCTTCTCGACTAATTGGTTATAAGATTTTTATTTATTATTTCTTTAAAAAGATCATATTGTATATATAATGTTTATCATATACATATGTGTGTATATATCGTATACATTATATAAATAGATACACACACGCATAAATATATATTATTTTTCCTTGAAATATGATTTTTTATTTTAAAAAATCAGCATGGATGCACGCGATTTAAGTGCATATCGCGAAAATCTATCTATGCGTAACACTTTAATACGCATCTCGAAGCGGCTCAAAATCATCACTTATTTAACACAGATCTCGAGACAATCCCAAATGTCCATAAATCATAGAACAACACACATCCAAAGGCATACACAATGCACTAAACTCACCCTATATTATACTAATCCATCCTACCATATTCATCAAAAGGCTATAACAACCCCCTTACCTAGGCGATGGTAGGTTATTGCGAGGAGGCCATGAAGGGAGGCCGAGAGAGGCCTAGCGAGAGTGAGAGGGAGGCAGCAGGATGGACGCTGAAGAGTGACTCCGAAAGGCGAGAGGGTCGCCGTGGGTAAGGGACGCTGAGGGAGGCCACGAGCTCCAAAAGGAAGGGATGAACCGACTTCAATAGAGATGGATGTATGAGGAAGAAGACCAAGGTAAGAGGAATTGAAGAGTTAGAGATTTCATCTTTTTTTCTTTTTTGGTTTGATATGAAAGCGAGAAAGGGGGAAGAGGGCACGGTTAGAGAGAGGCAGAGGGAGAAAGAGTGTGATTTAATGAGGACAAGAAAAAATAGAGTGAAAACGTGACAAAATGAGAGAAAGAGAGAGAAAAAGTTTGTGTTTTAATTATAAGAGAGAAAAGTATGAGAGAGAGTGACTCGACTTGTGGTGAGGTGTCAAGCATGGAGAGGTTTGTGTAATTGTAGTGGACTTTTCTTTTCTTGGATTTTAGTGTGATGTTTCTCACATACTTTTTGTTCACACTGACTTTTAAACCTTACCCAATAATACAATATCACTCACTCATTTTACTTCACCAAACGTTAAAACTTTAAACTTCGAATTATTAATTAATCACTTTTTTCTGACTATCTCTTTATTTCTCGCCCATCTTGAGGCATTTTTCGAGAAAAATTACATATCGCAAAATCTCGACTAATTCTTCACTATATCTAACTCAATCTCGATAATTGGTGTACGTTTTCTTTCTGATTGGTCTAGTCATTTTCATTGTGTACACTCGCTCCCTACGTGTGACTAGAGACATACTTTACACATACCATACGAACTCTCACTTACGAATTTCATAATATAAACCAATATAATCGTACGCTACACACATAAGTTTATGATATATACAACATTACAAAAATATTAAATATTTTACATGCAAGTTGACGTTCCAGTTTGACCGAGAATGCCACATCGAGTTAATCTCCACGTTACAGATCCGTAAACGGGCATGACTAGGATCTAGAGATTTCCAAACTTTACACTCTTCCGAACTTCAAAAAAAATTCATCCTCGAGATTTGAAGGAAGTTATGTACATGACTAAGTTTAGGTGATATAATGTTTAAGTGCAAATTCATTCACCTTAAATCTATAATTTCCTTACTTCTTAACATTTGTGCTTTTTATGATGGTTTGCATGACCAATAAGTTCATCTAGCACCAATCCAACTATTATTTAATCTATTTGTCTTTCTCTATGTTATTCTTAAACAACTACAGACTCTAATGCCTCAATATCATTATTTAGCATAATTACAAGACCTCTATTGTAAAGTCTTAAATTGAGTCACGCCACTTTAGCTCAACCGTTAAAGTCATATTTACATCATGTACATAGGTAAACTATTTTCCTCACTTGCTACCGAATTCGTAATACAAACATGAGCCTAACCTCTATAATGTGGATTAATCATGCAGTCTAAGTGTCAGACTGAAATGCCATACATAGATGTAGTATGGTGCCCGTTAATTTCGATAACCCTACTACACCCTGGTAGTAAAAGAAAACCCTGCCACAATCAGGCAATAAATCAATGGATCGCAATTCGAAATAATAGACACTAGCACACCATCCAACTCTCCATCTTAGCTCCATATATATAATTGGCTCAGTCGTACCGTGGGTCTTTTGGTAAGAGTTGGAAAAGAGTAAGCAAATTAAAACAATTAACATATGATCATCTCTAAACATTTTCAAATCATATAATTTTCATAATCTGTGAAAGTTAACGATAATGTTAGATTATGTGAACAACAATTTTAGTTTTTTTTGTTCATACCTAACCCAATCATGCTTGTTCTCCAAGCATTTAATAAATCATGTTTTAAACATTTCCATTAAATTCGCTTTCCCACAGCACAATATATTTTTTTCTTAGAGTTATGAGTTAGTCAAACCTTGAACTATCATTCTTTATAAGACAAGTAAGTACTTAAGTTTAATAACATTATAGGGGTAGACATGAAAGATCCTAGCCCCAAAGCATGATGGGTGTCCCTTAAAACCTTATAGAAAACTAGCTCTACCTATTTTCAAGTTCTTTCTAGAGCAACTTGTTCACTCTATTCACGGGTGCTCGTTCTTTACTTTCATGATTTTTTTTCGGGTTAGTTGTTCTTGTTTTATCAACTTTACACACTCACATTACTTTTACTTCTTTTTTCTACAACATGCACTACTCGCATTAAAATTCCCTTCAGTACCCTTACTGGTGCATCTGCACCAATTCTAGATATGTGAGAATCTTGAGATTGTACAATCTCGTAGGATTTATACTTAGGTTGCCTCTAACCTCTATAATGATCTGTGGTCTCTACATCTGCCCATAACACTTAATTCTTTTCTAAGTCCCCAAAGGGAGTGGTCGACTTCACCAACCATAATGTAATAAATGAGTTAATAGTGTCACTAAAGTGAAGTTACTTGGGCTTTTAATCCAGCACTACTACTCTAGAGCTTTGGTCAAAGCTAGAGGAGTCTGTACATGCCTTCTTCATTAGCTCTCAAGTCATCCTAACACTTTACTTCCTTTGAGTTTCCGTTAACTCACTCCTCTTACGAGTTTTCATTTTTTTTTATTTGACACATCTCTCATTTTACCCTGTCACTTCACTAATTTTTCTCAAACTTTACCTTTCCAGGTGTTCCTGTTCAGATTTTCATGTAAGGGTCTATACGTAGACAAAGTTCTCATTTATTTTCCATTATCAAACAACATCAATTTCCTTATATAAGTTCTTCCAAGTGGGTCCTCTGAAAACACGTGCAGGGACTTCTCATTATATATGAATAAGTTGAATCTAACTCCATGTATCTACTTCAAGGACATGTTAGAACATTCCTTTCCTACCAAATGCGACTAATATGTGCTCTGAAACTTGAAACGTTTCAAAATCTTCAATGCATACCAACTATACTTAGTTAATTTCTCAAATTGATAATATCCAATAATGCGATTACTTTGGAAACTCCATTCCATGAGGTACACAATAAATTTTTTTAAAATCTCGTTTCACTAGTTTAGGTTAGATCATATTAGGGTCAAACATAAACAAATTTACTTCTCGTGGATAAACAATAAAGTAGGAGTATTGAAACACCAACCAAGGTATGCATAACTTCTCGCTACACTTCCTTCATTCAACAAGATTTCTTTTTGCATCAATCATTAGCTCTATTAGTGCTTGAATTCCTTCTCTAATCTATAGTGTAATTATTATTTTTTTGACTGGTAAGTGTGGTATAGTCACATCATTAGAACAAAGAATTACACATAGTTTAGGTGTCCTTTATTTATTATTATTATTTTCATATTATCATGCTTGAGATAGTTATTAAGTTGAGAAGATATTAGAAAATAATTTATGATTCTCTGTCGTCACGAATTTTCATAATTTTACAACATGAAATTATCAAACTTTGCATCCTCTACTAATCACTTCCAACTCTATCTCGTAACAAGTTCCAATTTAATCTATTGAAATCTATTACTCTTTTTTTTATGCTTCGGTATCTACATGCTTTACTTCTATCCGAAGATTAATCATCACCATCAATTTTTTTAAAATATTTCCTTGAATCCCAAAACTCTATTGTCTATCTCTTACAATTTTCTCATCGAGCCTCACTTGGAACGCAAGAATGAATACGGCTGTAGAAGTAGTTATATCGTATATCTATCAATGCCATATAAATCATATGATCAAATAACACATATGATAAGGTTTATTCAAAATTTCCTCAGTCTCACCTTCGCTCACTTCCTAACTAAGTCTCTATGTTTGGATCATAAGGTTTCCACACTAAGTTCGTTGGTGTTCCTAGTTCTGCTAGTGCGTGTTTGCAAACTAATCTGGTAGTAGGCATCAAGAGAAAAAGTCAAAACGTTAGTCTTTGATACCAACTGTGACGACCCCAACACTACAAATTAGGCGCCTCCCAACACTAGCCCTCCATTAAACACAGTAAATCAGTTCGAAGTTAATAAAGGCCTAGTCGGCCTCACAATGAGTCTTTAGCACCTTATAGTCCACAAAACAGAGTATATATATACGAAATCATATGCAACGTAATATAAATGCGGTGGAAATATGATAACAAATAAATTAAACACACAACGAGTTCTAAGTATGGAAGCTAGAATGTGGAAACCCTATACAATGAATACAATATACAAAGTATAGTACCTCTCAACCCCAAATACCTATTTATAAAGCATAGTAATTACAATATAAATACATCAAATGACCTACATATGTCATACATCAATGTTCCCGAGCTCGGAGATTATGCCTGCAATTGTCACCAAGAGCATAGACAATCCCAGTGAGTAAATTCAGAAGAAGTTCAACAGTAATTCAAATTAAACGATAAATAAGTCTATAAATCATGCGGGAAAGGAAATGAAGCTAAAAAGAAAATAAATCACATGGTAAACATACTACAATGATCAACGATAGAGACCAAGTGTTCTGTAAGCAAATGATAGGTGCCGAAATGGTTGTGACACTATACATGTGGGCTCTAAGCCACTTAAAACATGTAAGTTTCAAATAGTGATTTGGTCGGACCAAGTCCGCTTCAACCACACCAAATCCGTTCGGCACTGTCGGCTCACTTGAGTCGCAACTTGAGAAAATTCTAAAGGGAGCCACGGTTGCAGCCGGATGCTCAATTGTAATAGTATCCATAAAATCCTGTGAGGAGCCACGAGTCATGACGGATGCTTACTTAAAGGATTTAGTCTCGTTTAGGAGCCACGAGCGTGACTCGTATGCTCAACCTATGAGTAAACAATGACTCAACTCAACGACTTAGACCATAGTTCATTCGAAAGGGAAGTAGAGTCCAACAATAGGTATCATTTTTATCAAAATATGCAAGCAAAGGAAAAGAATAAATATTGAATTTCTAATTGGTTTACTTACCTCCAATCATGTCAATACCTTGCCTAAATGTCGAATCCTTATTACTGTTCCGCGTTTGGCGTGTCTAAACTCCCTAAATCATTTAATTGTCTTTGATTATTATCATTTATAAGATTCATTCACATTTTATTTAAGTCACACACGCATTACAAGGTTGACCTTAGTATGCGTTAGTTGTTGCATGTTTATCGAGATAATTCTCATTTTTGACAATTTCTTATTTAGTTCTATTTTCTTTTTATTTGCCTCAATTTCCAAAAATAGAGAATTTTCTCGAGTTGTGAGCACATTGATCGCGCATTTGGTCTGACCACATTAGTTAAGTTTCAACTCGACCAATTTTCACATATTTGACATTTATTCTTCCCAACTAATCGGTTGTATAATTTTTAATTATTATTTCTTTTAGAAGATCATATTGTATATATATAATGCGTATCATATACCTATGTGTGTATACATCATATACATTATATAAATGGATACGCACAAGCACAAATATATATTTATATTATTTTTACTTGAAATCTGATTTTTTTTTAAATTAGCACGCATCTCAAGGCAATCTCGAGATGTATGCTATTTAAATGAATATCCCAAAAATTTATCTATGCCTAACACTTTAGCATGCATCTCGAAGCAGTTCAAAATCATCACTAACCCAATACGGATCTTGAGACAATCTCATAAGTTCACAAATCATGGCACAACACACATCTCGAGCACACACACAATACACTAAACTTACCTTATATTATACTAAACCGACCCACCATATTCATCAAAATGCTATAACAACCCCTTTAATTAGGCGATGGGTGGGTCGTCGCGAAGAGGCCATAAAGGGAGGCTGAGAAAGGGGCGGTTGGAACGAGGGGGAGGCCGCGAGATGGATGTCGAAGAGCGTCACCAGAGGGCAGGAGGATCGCCGTGGGTAAGGGACGCCTAGGGGGGCCATGAACTCCAAAAGGAAGGGATGAACCAAATTCAATGTAAATGGATGGATGATGAAGAAGTCCAAGGTGAGAGGGAGTGAAGAGTTAGAGATTTCTTTTTTTCTTCTTTGGTTCGGAGATGAAAGTGAGAGAGGGGAAAGAGAGCATGGTTAGAGAGAGGGAGAGGGAGAGAGAGAGAGAGAGTATGATTTAATGTGGAGAGAGGAAAAAGAGAGTGAAAACATGAAAGAATGAGAGATAGAGAGAAAAGTTTGTGTTTTAATTATGAGAGAAAAAAGTATGAGAGAAAAAAAATTGACTTGTGGTGAGGTGTCAAGCATGGAGAGGTTACTATAATCATGTGTTGACTTTTCTTTTCTTGGATTTTAGTGTGATGTTTCTCACATACTTTTTGCTCACACTAACTTTTAAACCACACCCAATAATACAATATCACTCACTATTTTTACTTCACCAAACCTTAAAACTTTAAACTTCGAGTTATTAATTAATCACTCTTTTTCTTACTCTCTCTTTATTTATTGCTTGTCTCAACACATTTTTCGAGAAAAAATATGTATCGTGAAATCTCGACTAATTCTATATTCGACTCAATCTCGATAATTGGTGTAGGTTTTCTTTCTTATTGTTCTAGTCATTTTCGTTGCATACACTCACTCCCTATGTGTGACTAAAGACATAATTCACACATAATGATACGAAGTCTCACGAATTTCACAATATAAATCAATGTAATCATACGCTACACGCATGAATTTATGATATATATACAACATCATGAAAAATATTAAATATTTTATGTACGAGTAGACGGCTAAGTCCGATTGAGAATGCCATATCGAATTAATCTCCACGTCACTTGTCCGCTAGTGGGCGTGACTAGGATCTTGAGATTTCAGGCCTTTACAATGAGGAAAACTAGTGAATACATGAATTTGATAATCTTGATCAAATTTTTATTTTTCTGATGTTGTAACTGGAGTTCTTGGAGTCCCCATTAAGTGGAGAATAGATCAACAAAGGCTGGAGATGGCCACAGGGTGTTGGGGACAAAATTCTTGAGTTGAGAATTCTATTACCCAGCACGAATAAAGTGTTATCCTGATTGGCTAGTACATTATCTAGTCTTGGTGCTCAGCTATTTTTCGAAATGAAGAATAGTAGCACGATAGTTGCCTCCTAAGCGCACTTACACACCTAGTGCATTACGCAAGCCCTTTAGAGCTCTACTAACAAATGAAAATTTAATTTAAAGGTTTGTTTCAAGGAAACTTGATATAATACACTTTTAATCAACTAGTAAACATACTAAACAGATAAATTGGAGTTCATGGGACTAGGTGGACCATAGCTTGGGTATCGTCGAGCTAGGCGAGGTTGGATTCAGGAGTCCAGGGTAGTCGGAGTGCGTATTGAAGTGCGTAAACTCATTTGAATGCCTCATAAAATTCATGGTTTGTTTTATCAATATTAGACTACATGTGTAACTACTGGTGGGCACACTTGGGTTTTCACTCAAATCTCGATTTTCATATATATTGGTTGTAGCTAAATCACTTGCATAGGTTATTTGTGTTAGTGCTCGGGTAGAAACTAATATAATATACCTACGACTATTAGAAGGGATGTGAGGTGTTCCCTTTACTTGAACTAGCATCTGGAGTGGTTCATCTGTTAACCCTAATTGGGATTTAGTCACTATAAGCCTACAAGTATATATGTGGTTTCATGTCCTATTTTATCAATTACTTGTCGATTTTTATCGGGGTTTTCTAACGATTATTCGGGTGTTTATTTATTTGCTCCTACTTTAATTTTGAGTCTGCTTAATTTTGTATGTGTTGTTACATTCTTAACTGAAGTTTTTGCTTACCGTATGCCACCTACATTCATGGGAGTATGATTTAGGGTTGTCAAATATCATATGTGCATGTCTCATAGTTTATCAGTTTTATTTCATGAATGTTGTGTAGACTTCTTTTGGGATTTTACTCAGTGGACTCTTCACTATATTTGTTGGGTGACTGAGTGCAAATCCTTCGACGAGCAAGGGCAAATGCAATGAGGTATTGGGCGATTCCCTCTAAGATAATGACATCAGTTCGTGTATGAATACAATATTTGACATTTATGTTTTTTTGGGTTTTGGGGATTGTAGAACACTAAATACATGTATATGGATCTCTTGCTGTATTATTTCACTTTTATTATATACATGGTATCTTTTTACCTAGTTCTTCACTACTTAGGATTGTTAAATATTATATGATTTATTCACTTAAAGACTTCGTTTGTAAAATTGTATTATAACTTGAGAAATTGATTAACTAGCAGATGGAATCACTAATAATTATATAAAGATAAATTAGCTAAGTTAGTGTTTAATGGAAAACGTGTAAGCTACTAGTTAGGTCGTAGGGCGTGATAAATAAGCAGGCCACTACGTGGCGAGGCTTTGTGACGTCTGATGTGACGTGGAGGGTCCCGCGACGGCTTTAGGATTTCAGGCCACCACATCATTTGTAAATTTAGACCGATGATAGTCTAAGAAGTTATCGGCTGATAATTCTAATAAGAAACGATCAGTGACATGAAAATGTAAACATGGATGTGTATACTATAGTTTGGTGGATAGGGAAAGAATTATCAACGGTTAGTGAAATTGTTATTTAGTTAAGGATGAAAATGGGTTTATGAAAGTAACATAGGCTAGATCTTGTTAAGTATTGATTCTTGAATGGGATTCAATGTATGAAATGAAAAATGAAATAAGATTTATCAGACATTCCACTAAGCTAACCGTTTAACTCGTAAGAAATTCACAAATTGCTAGGATTGGTAGAATAATATATAACTTTTCATTAAACCAAGGATTTGACAATGAAAAGTTGAAATGGTTATGATATCTACCACTTAGTCGTTGTATACGACAAAGGTAATTGAGCCCATTTAACGATTTCACCTTGGAGAAAGATTTTACAGGTCTGGATTGAAAGATTATTTTCGTATCTCTTTTAATATAAGTTAACATGTAAGTTTACATTTCAAGGACGAAATTTTAAATTAGTTGGGAAGAATTGTGAAATCCAAGAATTCCGTAAATTTGATTATGTAACTAATTAAGTATTTGGAGATTTTATTTGGAATTTAGTTATCCGAGGTGGGACTAACGCTTTATGGACTGGAGATCATAAGATAAAATATTATTTTTTTGTGTCGCGTGCTTAATTGGTGTAATATACTCCATTCGATGCAAAATAGAGTCAAGTTGAGATATAAAGCGGTGTTTGCGTGTTTGGGAGATTGTTGGGATTTTCTCTATTTTTGATGAAATTGGAGTATTTTTCAGGGTTTTATTTGGGTATAAAATTGGAGATAGACATGAAAAATTAAAAGAGAAATGGCAAATGACATTGGAGGGCATGAGTGGGAGACATAAATAAGGACAAGTATCAAAGACAGTTTGGTCATTTGACCAAAAGAATCCAAAGAGGGGTTCGATGAAATTGATCCTCTCCCCCCTTTGTTTTCAACGCACTCGTCTTCTTCATGCCTCTCTCATTCGATCGATCTCTCCATCTCTTTCTCACGGCTCTCCTTCTTGACTGCTCTGTCGTCCTTCTTGACGCCTCCTCTCTCTCTCTCTCTCTCTCTCTCTCTCTCTCTCTCTCTCTCTCTTTCTCGTATCTGCTCTGCTCGTGTTCACTCTCTCTTGGTCTCGAACAGCGAAAACATGTGAAGCAGTGGCGAATTGATGAAGAAGAAGAGAGAATAGAAAGGCTGCTGGTGTTGTAGACATCAATTGGTGTTCTTGTATAGGTGTTAAGGTAAGTTTTTATTAATTGATTTAAATGTTGATAGAACTGTGAAATTAGAGATTTGTGTTTGTGTTGGAGGTTCAATTAAACCCTCTACCCTTTGTGTTACTGTTGTTCAGAGCACCACTATCCTCTCAGCGCACTAATGCTATTTGTTCCTTTGTCCGAACCTGTCTCTCTTATTTTCTCTCGTCTTCTCTCTCTCCGCTGTTCCCCATTGGTCCTTCACTTGACAATATCTCCCTCTTCATTTCCCTATCTTTTCTCACTGAATGATCTCTTCCAGCATCGATGAATCAAGAAAAAAGAAGAAGTTAAGATTACTTGTGTAGGGAGTGAGAAAATGAATTTGAGGTTATATTGCGATCAGTTAATGGAGTTGATGGGTTGATCAGGGACTTGGTTTGATGAGAGATGATGAGTATTGACAAACTTAGAAGCTCAGATTATAAATCAAAAAATGAAGCTTCTTCTCTACTGAATCAGAATCATAGAAGATGAGTTGTCTATAGAGTGTTCAGGATTATCTCAATCATACATGTGTATAGTCTCAATACAATGAGACATGACAAACTTAACAATCTCTCGTGCTTCTGTCAAGTGTGTGTACATCACTTACAACACAGTCTGTACTCTACTCAATGGTTGTGACTCACTTCCCCCCTCAAACGTAGGGGAAGTGCAACGATACCAAGTTTGTCACGAAAGTAATAGAACCTAGAAGTAGACAAAGCTTTAGTAAAGCGATCAGTAACTTGATGAAGAGATGCTAGATGCTGAACTTGTAAAGCCCCTTTCATCACTTGATCTCATATGAAATGGACATCAATCTCAATATGTTTCGTTCTAGCATGAAAAACTGGATTATAGGCTAGAGCAATAGCACTCATGTTGTCACATCACACCACTGGATGTTGAGAAATATGAAACTGAAGTTTAGACAAGAGAGAGTTTAGCCAACTAATCCCAGTTACAACCTGAGCTAAGGCATGGTATTTAGACTCAGTGATGGATCTAGCCACAACTCCTTGCTTCTTTGATTGCCAAGATATGAGATTGCAACCAAAACAAACTGCATAACCAGCAATTGATTTCCTATCTTTAACTGATGAAGCCCAGTCTGCATCAGAATATGCATTGCGAAGTAATCAAGATCTAGGTTTAAAACGTAAACCATAATGTAAAGAGCCTTTCAGATATCTCAAACACGTTTCAGTGCTTGCAATGTGAAGTGGTAGGAGTTTGCTAGAATTGACTAAGTCTATTGATGATGAAGGCTATGTCAAGGCAAGTGTTGACAACATATTGTAGGCCATCGAGAATGCTTATGGACAAGGTTGGATCAGTAAATTGAGGATCAGATGTTTTGGATAAAACTTTACCCATCACTGCTGGATTATCAACTGCCTTAGTAGAACTCATTCCTGCCTTTTGAAGTAAAGTATTGATGTAGCTAGTTTGAGTTAAGTATAGTCTAGATGCATCTCGATGAAACCTCAAATCCAAGAAACATACTAAGATCTCCAATATCTTTCAGGGCAAAGTATCATTTAAACATGTAAGGAACTGTTGAATAAGGTTTGAATTGACACCGGTGATGATAATATCATCAACATAGACAAGAGCATAAAGCATAGTACCTTACAAAGAGTTGTCTGAGATGGATTTCTGAAATCCCCATTGAAGCAATTTATGTTTCAATTTGTCAAACAAAGGTCTTGGTGCTTGTCTCAAACCATACAAGGCTTTGTGAAGTTTACATACCATACCAAATTAGTAGTATCAACAAATCCCTCTAATTTATTAATATAAAAACCTTCATTCAATGTTCCAGTAAGAAAGGCATTATTAATATCAATTTGTCTAATCTTCCATCCAAATGTCGCTGCAATTGACAGAATAACTCTAATGGTAGATGTTTTCACAACAGGGCTATATGTCTTTGAAAAATCTACAATAGGAACTTGCTTGAACCTTTTAGCTACCAAATGAGCCTTATATCTATTAATAGTTCCATTACTATTTTTTTAATAGTGAAAATCCATTTGTCGCTTACAACATTATAACGAGGAGAAGAAGGAACCAACTGCCAAGTATTGTTTTATATTAAGACCTAAAATTCCTACTCCGTGGCTTGTTTCCAATATGGAATCATCAAAGCTTGTTTGGCATCCTTAGGGATTGTATTAGGATCCATAGTTTCAGTAGCCACAAATGATTTCTTCATAACAATGCCATTTTTGACCCTTGTAACCATAGGATGAATGTTAAAAGGTCCAGTAGTAGATGGTGTTGGAACTGTAGTTGGAGCTAAACTTGAAGAAGAAAATTATGTAGAAGTAGTAATAGGACTTGGCAGAGATGGGGGAGAAATACTCATTATAGACTCTGAAACATTACTTGGACTAACCACAGGAGAAACTCTAGGAAGAAGAGAAATAAGTGGCCCAGTATTAGTAGTGACAATAGGAGAAGAATGCTATGGAGGAAACATAGAAGAATATGGAAACTCCTCTTCATTGAAAATCAGATGTCGTGAAATATACATTCTTCCTGTGGATTTCATACATTTATAACCTTTATGATCAGAACTATATCCCAAGAACACACATTTCTCATATCTGAATTGATATTTGTGTGAATATAAGGTCTTGTGTATGGAAAGCAGACACAACCGAATGCTTTCAAAATCTAATAATCATGACTCACTTGAAATAACTTCTGGTATGGAGAAATACCCTGCTGGACCCTTGTTGGCAATCTATTAATAATGAACTCTATACTCTCATAAGTAGCCCACCAAAATTGATAAAGTAAAACAGCTTGAGCTAACAATGTGAGGCTTCTTTCTATAATGTGTCTATGCTTTCTTTCTACTTTTCCATTTTATTCATGTGTGTATGGACATGGATGCTGAAATGATATTCCATGAACATCTAGAAATTGTTTAAAAACCCTATACTCACCACCCTAGTCTGATTGTACTGTCTTTATCCTGGTGGAGAACATATTTTCAACTTTCAATTTAAACAACTAAAACATTTTCAAAGCCTCTGATTTATTCTTTAAATGATATATCCATGTGAATCTTGTACAATCATCTATAAACGAGATATAGTAATTGAAACCATCAGAAGAAGTAGGATGATGGCCACCATAAGTCTGTATGTATTAAATCAAGTACATGATTTCTCATCTTATTTGAAACTGAAAATGGAATAGCATGATGTTTTCCAAGTGGACAGATAGAACGTAACTCTGCACCAGAACATGGAATTTGTAGATTTCACCTATGTAGGGAGAACAATTTGATAACTGTGAGGGATCACGAGTAACATGTGAGGTTGCTCCACTGTCAGCATACCATGCATTATCCATTATAGACTCATTAGAAGAAAATACACCATGATTTTGTGAGCCTGCAAAATTCTGTGAAGATCCCAGAAAATTTGTAGTTGGAACTCCTTAGGATCCATTTCTTATTCCATTTTGATTAGATATTCCTTGGTTATTATAACCCCTTTGAAACTAATTTCCTCCTCCATTAAACGGTTGCGCACCTACATAGCTCAGGTCAATTCGATAGTAACATACTACTATTGTATGTCCTATTCTGTTACAGATTTGGCAAGTTAGGGGATTATTGTTTGAATATTTAAAACCACCTCTTCTTTTATTAGACCTACCACCTCTCCTTCTTTGAGAGTTACGTCTTCCATACGAACCACCAACACTATTATGCTGTTTAGAATGACTCTGAGACTGATGTTGTCCATGTTTCACCTCAGCTGAGTTTACTTGATTAGAACTCTGAATACTCAGTGAGTTCATTCCGTTTATAGCTTGAAATTTTCTAGCTTTGCTTCAAAGCTTAATAAGGTAGGCTGAATAGAAGGCCATGTCAAATTTTCTCTATTCTCAAGAACAGAAGTAATTGACAAATACTCTCCATCCAAACCAGTCAAAATACAAGAAATCAACTTAGCAACTATTATAGGAGCCCCTTTTGTGGCTAAATTCTTAGAAAAGTCTTTCATATTCTTCAAAAATTCATTCATTTTCATTGTTCCTTTCTTAGTAGTCCTAATAGCAGTCCTTAAGAATTGAATTTGTGCCATATTATCAATACCACATCGTTCACAAATTGCATTCCACGAATCATGTGCAGTTCTCCTAACATTGGACTCACTAGGCTCAACAGTAATCATCGAACAAAAATTGGATAATGACCATCCATATAAAACCTTATCACAATGAAACCAATCAAGATAATCAAGATTTGGTTCTCCATTTTCAAGAATCTTAGGAGGACAAGGTGTAGTACCAAATAGAATGTCATCTAAACCATGTCCTTCAATCAGAGGTACAACAATCGATTTCCAGAACGAAAAATTTGTGTTATTCATCTTAATCAATATAAGTTGGTTTAAAAAGTTACCAGAAGGCGTTGTCAATTGATTTGAAAATGAAGATAAGTTCCTTGTGAGAGGCGATGGACTTGCGAGAGGTGTCTGTGATTGTAATGAACCTTTATAATTAGAACTAGCCATGGCGATTGATGAATCGTTGTGATCCACAATCTTGAACAATGGCGATGAGGCTCTAATACCATATCGATAAACTTAGAAGCTCAGATTATCAATTAAGAAATGAAGCTTCTTCTCTACTGAATCAGAGAAGATGAGTTGTATATATAGTGTTTAGGATTACATCTCAATCATACAGTGTATGGTCTCAATACAATGACACAAAACAAACTCAACAAACTCTGTGCTATCTCACGTGCTTCTCTTTAGTGTGTGTACATCACTTAAAACACAGTTACAGAGTACTCTATACTTTACTCAATGGTTGTGACTCATAGTGGGAAAGGTTTTATTTTTTTTAAAACTAATTAGAAACCATGACAACAACATGAACTGCTCCTATCATAGCTATGGAAGCTTGGGCAGTGCTCAAGCACTACCCAAGTTGCAAGACAATGCCTCGCGTGAGAAAAGCTCAAGCATTAGTCAGGGACGACCTGGTCTAGATAAGGCCGAATCCTAGCTTGGTCAGGATCGCCCATGCTTCAAAAATCTCAATAAATGAAAAGAATTAAGAAAAGTAGGGAAAAATGGAAGAGATTCATGAATTAAAATCATACATCAAAGATTTTTGATTGAATTTTGGTGGTTTGATGAAATCGATAGTATTTAGTCCATGTTTTGATGGAAATTAATGTTTTGGGTTCTTCTTCGGGATTCTGTGCTGAATAACTTTAACATATTATGAATGAGCCAAATCGATACCTTAATTGAAGTTCAAAACATGGTGTGGTCATTTTGTGATTTAATTAAAGTGCCAAATTGTATATTGGGTCAAAATTCAATTTGTGATTCAAAAAAAGTTTGTAACGTAATTTTGAAAACAATTAAATGGTTTATGATCCAAATTGGAAACTTATTTATGAAAAGGAAATGAGAAAAATGGTTTTGAAGTATTAAAATAAAGTTGTAACTCTAAAATGTCAACTTTATGGTTTTATAGGACTTGTGGAAGGACGTGGAAGTCGAGAATTCATCTTTGAGGCTTCGTAACCAACTAAGAGTAGGTTTACAGTAATTACACCTTATAGTGGTTTTTACTTTTTATAAAAGAGTAGGTTTAACAATAACTAAACTTTATAGTGGTCTTTACTTTTTTTATGAAATTTATCTTTATACCTGCATTTGTGGTTAGTCTGCATTGCATTCACTATTGATTGGCCATGCATACGTGGTATCTGTCACGGGGCTAATGAGAGAGGGGTTTTTCCCAAGGGAATTTTTCTCGCTCAATCAAACCCGTGGTGCCCAAGGGCCACCTTAGTTCAGCACACTAATACTCAAATTGAAAGGACAACAAGCAATAGCAACAAGGAAACGCTTTTACTAGCTCTCAATTAGGAATACAACACTGGAACTCTATGCTTCCCCAAGCCTAGAGCCCTTGGCTTTATAGACCAGCCAACAGGTAGTTACATAACCAACTAGGACACCTATCATGTGTACATCGATCCATAGACCAAGTAATACACTTCCTTTGTTGGGCAAGGTAGTTACCCAACTGCCTTGCTCCCTTGCTGCCACATCGTTCCATAACCGCCACTACTACAGGGTCAATTGCAACATGCTCCATGTATTCGGGAGATTCTTGGACGTGCCTTGATCATGGCCCCTGCCCATGACCAAGGTAGTTACTCAGCTGCTTGGAACCACCTTGACTAGGTCCATCCACGTCTCAAGTAGTTTGCCCACGTTTCTCTTAGGGACAGGGACTTCTTGAAGGTGCCCAGCCGTGTCTTGGCACCATTTGTCGGGGCTCGGTCGAGTCCCATTGGCTCGGGGTGGCTGGCACAATGATCCGTCCATGGATCGTGCCTTGGCATTGCGCCCAAGGCATGCTCGAGGGTCCTTGCTACTTCGCCCATGCCGCCCCTGGTAGAGAACACACCTCTCCCTATAGTAGATGTTAAGCCGTTTCCTCAACCGCAATAGGAAACATCCCAAAATAAGACCAAGCGTACTTTGACTTAGTCAACGCCCAAATCAAAATTTGTCAAACCTTGCCAAGGTATGCCTTGCTCGTGCCAAGGCGCGACCTTGCTCATGCCAAAGGCGCGACGCCAAGGTATCGCCTTGCTTGTGCCAAGGCGCGATCTTGCTCGAGCTAAGGCGCAACCTTGCTCGTGCCAAAGAAATCTACCAAGTCTTGCTCGTGCCTACGACAAGGCCTTAGCCAAGGTCTGCTCGTGCCTACGCCAAAGCGATCGCTAAGGCGCGCCCGTGCCTGCGCCAAGGCGCGTGCCAAGGTCCACCCGTGCCTGTGCCAAGGCGCGTGCCAAGGCGCCCCAAGGCGAGCGCCAAGGCGCGACCTCCTTTACGCCTATGTGTTGTTTCGCATGTTCTCTCGCAACCAAACCTTATGGAACCATCCGAGCCCTCCAGAACTCGGTCATTGGCTAGGTTTCTTGCTGCCCAGCCCAGCCTAGCCTACTCGGGTCACGCTGTTGAGCGGCTGACAGTATCCAACTGGAGTTGCCACTGCTTCGGTCATAAGAGTTGGATGTGATATACTCTAAGCTAGATGTACGTCAGGCGTTTAAGGCATGTAATGTCGACTCCGGGGTTGCTGCATTGGACTTTTATTACTATTTTAAGTTCATTCTTAGTTCGGCCAACCAATTTGTGAACCTTTACTAGAAATAAAAAGCTTTCACGTTATATAAATTTGTTATTATTTGAAAATGCAATTACATGTCTCCGCGTAGCCGGACTAATATTTTCAGGAGTACAGAGCAATATAGGAGTTTACTTGATATCTTTGAGTTGTATTTGATGATGTCAGATTCTATGTGAAGACATGAAAGAACGGAAAAGCTCGAAGATCTTGGTGAATATCTTAAGTTAATATTTTGTTGTAAATTTGTTTTTATTTACTCTTTTGTGGTTCTAGAGGTGAGTGTATGGCGTGAAACACTCTTGGATAGGTTGTAAGAGCTTCATGAACTAAATTAAGGAAATTTTGAAGTTGCTTATAGTTCAATTGAATGTAAATTCGGGTTATGGTGTAGATTTAACTTCATTTTAATATTGTAAGCTTTAAACGGAGCATTTGAGACCTTAAATGGTTTATAAATTCAAATTGATGTATATGCATATATATATATATATTATGAGCTACAGGGAGTTGTGAGTCCTTCTAGGCTTCTCCCCACTCAACTTTCTTATAGGTGTTGGCGCCGACAGTCCACTTTTAAGGAAAATGTTGTTGAAATTTTTATAAAATACGAAAAATATTCGGTAAGATTTACTAATTTGCTCTAATGAAATAAATTATAAACTAAGATAAGTTGAAGATCTAAATTAATTTTTAGAGCACTACAAGGATTGAAATGAAAAGTAATTCACAGTTAAAGTTAATTTAATGGATTAACTGTTTAATTAGAGGAATTAGGCTAAGTCAAGACTTAGTGGGATGAGTTTTGACAATAAACCTTAATTGAAGCTTGCAAATACCTAACCAATCGTTTCGTGTACTTCTTGTACTTAGGTATGAAACAAAACACATTTGGGTAGCCTGCATAGCTAATACGAACCACTCATACTTATTTAATCTGCGGGACCGATGAACATCGATGATATTTAAGGAGCGGTGAACCCTTATACTAACATTACGGTTGTGGTCAAACCATTCACACTTAAACAACACTGTGCATAAGGACCCAACATTTTGACTTGTATCACATCTCGTTGTTCACCGTAGAAGTCATTATCACATTTTGCATAATTGGTGTCCTTAACGCACGACCCGCTGCTATGTGTCACCTTGATTGAGCTATGTGTACAATGTGAGACTTAGCGCCTTTAATAAGGTACACGTAGTACATGGTGCAAAGTTGGTGCGGGTCGTATGAAAGATTTACAAGTGTTTCATCTTCAATATTGTCTTTCGCCTACACAAAGAGCATTATGATGATTTACATTTTCAATAAAGATCTCCAGTCAAATGAATTATGTTAATACGATGTTTATGGGTGACATACATATTTTTGGAACCAATTAGGGAATTGCTTGTCAAGTTGTTCATCGATAGCAATTTGTATGATATTCGGTTGATTGGCACATAATTCTTACATGAACATCCTAACGTTGAAAAAGAAATCAAAGTTGATTGAAAAGAATCCAATAATTTTTATTAAACTATTGATACAAAAGTTGTCAATCGACATGTCTTTATTGCATATCTTATGAAAGGGTCGACTTCATGACAATTCAACAATATGTATGTGTGCGTAATGTTGCACTCGACTTTCATGAGGTACCGTCTCTTTCCTTTCTCAAATGCACAACTTGGGTATGTAAGAATTGAGAAGTTCCCATTAAAACCCTCATTGGGGCCAACTCAATTGTCGTAATTGCGAGGCATATGCTTGTGCAAGGTGCATACATGGTCCTTGAAATTATAAGAACAAAAAGCGATTGCCTTTTCTACTAAATATGTATTGCGTATTGAGCCCTCAACGTTTGCCTTATTCTTAACATTATTTCTTAAATGTTTCAAATACTTACACTTATTGGGTTAAACTAGTTATATATTTATTTTATCTATATTTTAATTCGTATGACAAAGCTGGATAAATGTAACTATAATTGATTACCTCTCGAAAGGGTACATATATCGAATTTGCAATGGGCCAGCAAGGGTAGCCTCATATGTTGGATGGATAGGCAGATGCACCATGGAGTGAAAAAAACTTGGTTGGAAGAATTTTCTAACTTTCATAATATTTTGGGTGATAAGTCGATAATTAAACAGTATTTTATAATATATTTTAAGGCGATTTTAGATGTAAAAAGCTATATTACACTAGGTTTTTTCTTATTTTTGTGATTTTAGGTTATATTTAGGTTATGTAAAGAAATAGAAGAAAAATGGAAGAAAATAGAGAATTCGGTCAAGTGAAGAAAAAGTCCAGCGAATCAACAATAATCCAAGCTATAAGATTCGCCAGCCGAATTGGTGAAGGACAACGACATATTTCCACCTATTTACCTAGCAAATCAGGATTAGATATGTACTACTTAGAATACTATATATATGAACCTTAAACTTTAAAATTAATTGCCTTTGAGTATCATAGATCATATTTCATTGCTCTAAGAGCCATATTATTTAGTTTTATTTAGTTATAGTTTAGTTTTAGTGTTCATTGCTTTTAGAGATGATTTGAAGATTCAAAGTATTCAAATAAGAGGTATCATGTACTTTATTGCTATGTTTATTATGAATATGTGTGAGTAGCTTATTCATTTTAACAAAGTTCGAACATGAACTTAATCGATTTCATAATGTAGTCATAATGAAGAATGATAAGTACTTAATGCTTTAAACTTAATCGTATTCGTCAATTTATTGATTTAATAGATTGTTATTAACGGATTACAATCATGAAACGTTGTATTGCATGCATTCTAGAATGTGTATTGTGATATTTGGATTCATTGTATAGTTTAAAGTAGTCACTAACATTGTTTAAAAGGTCTTTTACTATTTAGATGTCCTAGGTTTATCAAGTTCTAAGTTTGATTTCATGCGACTTTTATGAAAATATTAGGCTTAGTAGTTCAAAGTTTTCACAGAACTAAATAATGTTTTATTGGCTAATTAATTATCTTTAAGCTTTCGAAGGATTAATTTAATAAAACTAGGATGTGGTTTTGATAAGTCAATAATTAGACATGTTTTATAGTATATTTTAGGGTGATTTTACATGTAAAAGACTATATTACAAGGGGTTATATCTTGTTTTTGTTATTTCAGATAATAATTTAAATATTTGAAGAAATGAAGTAAAAAGGGAAGAAAGTGAAGGATTTGATCTAATGAAAGTGATACACAAAGAATTACAACCGAATCAAGGAAGAACAAGAATTTAATACTAACGAATCATCATCGATTTCGGGATTACACTAGGAGTCACTACTCTGATTGGTGGAGCACAGTGACAGTTTTCCGAGGATTTCTATAGCGATTTGAGTAATAAGTGGAATCGCTAGGTACATTTTCGAGAATTTTACATAACTACAAAATGTTTGAGTTAGTTTGAGATATTTACTACATAGAATACTATATATATGATCCTAAGGCTACAAAGTCACTTGCCCTTGAATACTTAGATCAATATTTCATTGCTCTTCGAGTCATAGTTTATTATTTTAGTTTATTGCATTATTGTTCATTACTTTTGGAGACGATTTGAATATTCAAAGTATTTATTCAGATGTATTGATCAATGTCTTTTATTTGGATTAATATTATTAAGTTAGTTTAATTAGTTTGGTTAATTGTTATAGTATTATAGTTTGAATTAGTGGTTTTTAATTCTCATTTTAATTAAATTAATGTAAAATAATAATAAAAAAATATTGAAAGATGTTTTCCTAGAGAAGTTTGATAAATATATGTGGATACGATCTCATTTATCACTACTACAAATATTAAGGATATACGAGAAACTTATTGTACACGCTCGACATGTGTCAATTTTTAGCGTTGTCGTCGAAGATTTTTTAAATTTCTTAGGAGTTTTAGACATTGTATAGTCTACCCACCTTGTTCTTCTAATTCAACAGGATCCTTACATCCGTTTGATCCTAAACTAGATATGACTTTCAATCATAATTTAATATAACAACAACGTAGGGAACACTAAGTTGCCACAATGAAAGCCAATAATAACCTTGATAATATTAATAATGATAAAGATAATAGATAACTTACTTTTAGGTAAGCCAATCAAAATATTATTGCTTATGAACAGATGTTTATTTCCTATCTTGATGGATTTCTAACTAATATTTGGATTCATTAGTGCTACACCTAACTTTTATGGTAAAGACAACGAAGACCTACATAAATTTATAAGGGAATACCAACACCAAGTCAATGGGACGAAACCTAAAGACTATACGTTAGAATAAGTCAAACTTAAAGATTTTTCTTTTGTATTGAAAGATCAAGTACAAGATTAGTTGTTTTTATCTTCATCAAGATTCGATAACCACATGGGCTCAAATTTTTGAAGCTTCCTTAGATCAATATATGCCTAAAGAAAAATTAGTTCTTATAGAAGACAAATCATAATCGTGAAAATGAAAGATGATGAAAATTTTAATGAATTTTGGGATAGATTTCGAAAATCAATTTCATCATGTCCACAATATGGATATACCCAAAGAGCCTTAGTAGAATACTTTTATGTAGTACTTAATCATTTTTAATTTAAACTAATAGATAGCATATTTGGTGGATCAGTATTTGGTGTTACACCGACTTGAGCAAAAGAAGCTATTAACAAAATAACTAAACAATCTAAACAATATAGTGAAAAGATCGACACATCAAGTAAGAAACTTTATGAAGTCAGTTATAAAAGAAGTAATACATTTGACGAAAAAGTTGATGAGTTATCTAACATGGTTAAATTACTATAAAAAAAATAGATTAAATCAAATGAAACCATGCGGATTTTGTAATGAAATTACACATTCTACAAATACGTGTCCTACTTTACAAGAAGATAATATTGAAGAAATGGATGCGCTTGTGAACCAATATTCTGGTCCTCCTAGAAATCAATATGATAACAACAATTACTACACAGAAAAACAAAATTAAAATATTAGCTATGGTCCACAAAATTGAAATTATACCACTTATAGATCAAGAGCATCTACACAACCTACACCAATGCAACAACTTCAGAAAACTATTTAACCTACGCAAAAAAATTTAAAACAAATATTACATAACTTTATGACCCAAAGTCATCAAAATTTAAGCAAACTTCTCAAAATCAAATTAAAATTGATATGTCTATTAACGAGCTAAAAAACTAATTAAATCAAATAAGTTTACAAATTAATAAGTTAAGCAATCAAATTGAAGTATCTACTTAAACTACAAACAATACTAATCAAACACAAGTTAACGCTTTATTTTGCGATAATGAAATAGAAACACATATGCAAGAAAAGATACCGAAAAAAGGTAAAAAGAAAAGCGAACAATATAAAACAATTGAAGAAGAAGAAGAAGAGATGATGTCAAATGTTTTTCTACTAGGAAATGAATGGCTAAACAAGTGAAATACACATGTTCTCCGAAAAGGCTATGCTCATGGTCTTTAGCCAGAGTTGAAGCTTATGAAAAATCGTTACAAAACTTTGAATTAGTTAATCAAGATAAATTAAATAATAATATTTATGAATCGAATGAAGATATGCATTTTATTTCTCCCATTCCACAACGATTAGCAAATGCTAAGAAGAAAGATGATAAGCCAATAATTAGACATGTTTTATAGTACATTTTAGGATGATTTTAGATTTAAAAGACTATATTACACGGTGTTTTCTCTTATTTTTGTCATTTCAAGTGATAATTAGAATATATGACGAAATGGAGTAAAAAGGAAGAATATGAAGGGTTTGATCAAGTGAAAATAGTATGCAATGAATCATCAACAAATGAAGGAAGAACTAGAAATCAAGTCCAGCGATTCCTGACAATTCAGCTATTACACAAGAATCCCTACTCAGATCAGTGGAACACTGAGGCTATTTTTTTAAGGATTCTTGAAGTGATTCCATTTAAAATCTGAATCGCTGAAGAATCGTTGGGTTGGATTTTAAAAATTTTAAATAACCACGAGATGTTTAAGTTAGTTTAGGCAATGTACAATCTCGAATACCTTATATACGATCTTAGGGCTACGAAATCAGTTCCCTTGAGTACTTAAAGTAATATTCATTGATCTAGGAACCATTGTTCATTATTTTAATTTATTGTTTTATTGTTTATTTCTTTTGGAGAAAATTTAAAGATTTAAAGATTTAAAGCATTTCTTCTGGAGGTATTTATCTATGTATTTTATTTAGTTTATTGGGATGTTATTTATGAATATAACTTAGTATTTTATTAATATAAACAAAGTCCAAATGTGAACTTAATATGTTTCTCAATGTAGTTATGATGAGATAATTATGTGCTTAATGTTTTAAACCAATCATATTCTTTGATTTACTTATTTAATAGATTATTATTTAGATATTTTAATCATGAATTTGTATTGCATGCATAGTTTAAAACGTGTATTGTAAAATTTAGATTCGTTATCTAGTTTATATTAGTAACTTGGATTGTTTGAAAGGTCTATTATCATTTATATGTCTTAGGCGAATTTAAGAACTAAATCTAATATTGAAATGACTTTCGAAGATGTTAGATTTAGTAGTTCCAAGTTTTCAAAAATTTTAATGTAGTTTTATTGCGTGAAACTAATGTATTTGTGTATTCAAATGGGTTAGCTCATTAAAATCAAAACGTGGCTTTTCCACCTGTATAAGGAGAAATAATAGCTTGCTAAGGGTTATTTACTTACTTATGATTTGAGTTTAATTATCTATGATACTTTATAAAGTATGCTCATGATTATATGTTTGAAGTTAAATCTTTGGATGCAAAACGAATTGATATTTCATTGTTCTAGATGTTTGTTTAGATATTTATTTATTATTGAATTGATTTGATTTGAATATTAGTGAATTTGAATTGTGATAGTTAACTTAGTTTAATTAGTTTAGTAAATTATTATAGTATTAGATACTGAATTAGTATTTTTTGGTTCTTGTTTTAATTAAATTAGTTAAGTTAAAGTAAAAATAATAATAATAATAATGACCATTGAAAGACTTGCCTAGAGAAGTTTGACAAATCCCTTTGGAGACGATCCTACTTATCAAAACTACAAATAATAAGGATATACAAAATAACTTATTGTACACTCTCGACATGTGTCATTTTTTAGCCCCGTTGTCAGGGATTTTTTAAAATTTCTTAGGAGTTTTAGACGTTGTAAGGTCCACCCACTTAGTCGTTCAAATCCCATATGATCTATATATCCGTTTGATCATAAGCTAAATAGGATTTTCAATCGTAATTTAAGACAACAACAAAACGTAGGGAACACCAAGCTACCACAATAGAAGCCAATAATAGCCTTGATAATATTAATAATGATAATGATAATAGATAACAAGTCAATAATTAGACATGTTTGAAAGTGTAATCTATATTGATTTTAGATATAAATGATGATATTACAATAAGTATTCTCTTGTTTTTGTACTTTCAAGATTTAATTAGGAAAATGAAGAAATTGAAGAAGAAGAGGAAAAAGAGCAAAATAGCTAATTGGAGAAGAAGTCTAGTGATTAGCCAGTGATTTACATTTACACTAGGAATCACCACTTAAATTGGTATCAAAGTTATCCAGTGAATTGGAAACTATACTAGAAATAGCCAGCTGAATCGGCGGAGCACATAGAGCTAAATCCAATGATTAACTCAGAGAATTGTGTACAAAGTGGAATCGCTTATAAATCGATGAGGTCTGCTACGGGTTTTTTATATTAATTTGAACAATTTGAGTTTATCTATGATATGTATAACTTAGAAAACTACAAATAGGACTAGAGGGCTTCAAAATTAAGCACTCTCCAACCTATTTCACATATTCAATTAGTGTTTTATTAGTTTTAGTATATGTTTGAAACTACATTAGAGCTTTGATTTATTTAATATGCATTTATTTATTATGTATTTCAATTATATTATTACGTTATTTATTTCTAGCTTGAGTGAGTAGTTTATCAATCTAAACAAACCCTAAACATGCATATAGTTTGGATTGCTATATAGTTGTAATTAAAGAATCATGAACTTGATGCTTTAAATCTATTCATACACGTCAATCATAGATTTAACAAGTTATTTTGTGTATTACAACTAAAGAAGATTAATATTGCATGCATAGTTGCAAATGTTTATTGTCATATTTTGATTCCGAATCTATGTTTATGATTATTGACAACAATTATAAAATTAGTAACTAGGATTAATCTATAATGTTTTTTCCTGAGTGGATGTTCTAGGTGTTTGTGTCCTAAGTTATTAATTTATTAGCATATTCTAATTTATATTTGATTTAGATTAGATATGATTTTTATTACGTGTTAATGTTATCGTATTTCTATGATATTGTGTTTTATCCAATAGGTAGGTCTACAATGAGAAGAATATGACTTTTCTGTTAAATTTAGGGAAATCCATGGTTGGCTAAAGGCTATAAACCTTTTATGAATTAGAATTTAATGATTTCTAGCTTCCATCTATGATGATTGTAATTATGTTACGAAGTGATGTTATGTTTTAGTGTTTGAAAGCAATCTAAATATATTACATTGTTTATTATGGGTTTGTTTAGATATTTATATTACATTGAATTTGAATATTGTTTAATTTAGTTTACATTGAATTGTTTGAATTATTTTAGTTAATTTGGTTAATTAAGTTAGTAGTTATAGCTTTTAGTTATTTGGTATTTTAATTCCAGTTTGGTTAGATTAATTAAATTAAGAAAAACAAGAAGAAACTGCTTTCATTTGAAGTTTGCAAAATTCCTGTGTAGATGATATCCCATTTACAACTACTACAAATAATAAAAAATACGATAAATTATTGTGCACGCTCGACACATATCAATTTTTGGTGCCGTTGCCTTGAATTTTTAAATAATTTCTTAGGAATTTTTTGTTGTATGGTCTACACACTTCATCGTGTTAATTCTTTAGGATCTTTACATCTGTTTGATCATAAAATAGATAGAATATTTAATCAGAGTTTAAAACAACAACTTGGGGAAACTTTAGCTTATAGGATGGAGGATAGCAACAATGATATCAATAACAATGCCATTAATAATAATAATGATAATAGAGTTATCAACAATAATAGAGAACTCACTTTTAAACACCGATGGATTTCCAGAATTTAAACTCAATGCTGGATTTATTAGTGCCTTACCTAATTTCTATAGTAAGGATAATGAAGATCCACATAAACTCATAAGCTAGTATCAACATAAAGTTAATGGGATGAAATCGAAAGAAGGTATTTTAGAACAAGTAAAAGTTAAAGCTTTTCCTTTTGCATTGGAAGATCAAGCTTACGATTGGTTGTTTTACCTCCTATAAGATTCAATTACTACATGGACTCAAATGTTAGAAGCTTTCTTAGATGAATATATGCCTGCTAAAAAAAACTAGTTCCTACATAAAGCAAATCACAGTTGCAAAGATGAAAGATGATGAAAACTTTCATGAATTTTGGGATAGATTCCAAAGATTAATTTCTTCTTGTCCACAACATGGATATACTTAAGAGAATTATAGTGCTTTTATTAAGGACTCAATCACTTTGAACAAAAGTTATTAGACAACGTCTGTGGTGGATCTTTATTTGAAACAATAAAAGAAAATATGCATCGGCTGATAAAATTGATAAATTATCTAAGATAGTTAAACTATTAATTAATGATAGTTTTAATCAAGTTAAGGCTTGTAGATTTTGTAATAAGGTTACACATTCTATAGATGCGTGCCTTACTCTACATAAAGAAAATACTAAAGAGTTTAATGCAATGATGAATCAACTTTTCTAGTCCCCTAAGAAACCAATATAATAATAATACTTATTATAATTGAAGACCAAACCAAACCAAACCCTAATCTAGTTAAAATCCTCAAAATCGAAATTGTAATACTTATAAACCAAGAGCTCAGATGCAATCTTCACTCAATCAGCAACCTCAACAAAATGTTCAACCTGTGAGTCCAAATTTATAGCAAATCTTGCATAATTTTATGAAACAAAATTATCAAAACTTTGCACAAATTTCTCAAAATTAGATTAAGACTAATACTAGTATTAATCAACTGAAAAATCAGTTAAGTCAAATGAATTTACAAATAAACATGTTAAGTACTCAACGAAGTAATCAAGCTCAAGCACCTACTCAAGCTATTGTTTCTCCTACTGATCAAGCACAAGTTAATGCTTTATTTAGTGATGAGAAAGAAAAACTTATAATTGAAAAGTCACTTAATAGATTAATAAAAAGAAAGCACATAAAACAAAAGAAGAAGAAAAAGAAATGATGGCTAATGTCATTCCTACTAGAGAATGGATGGCTGAATAATTGAAATATATTTTTTTCTTGAAGGTTATACCTATGGTATTTAGCCAGAGTTGAAGCAAATGAAAATTTTTTACAAAAGTCTGAATTAATTGAAAATGATAAGATTTCTGATAATTTAAATGAAAATATGTATTCATATTCTACTATTCCAAAATGATTAGCTGATACTAGAGAGGAAGAAAACGATGAACATATTCCTGAAACATTTAGAATAATAGAAATCAACAAACAATCGATGTAATCAATTATGCAATTTTCTAATTATGATGAAGTTTTGAAAGAATTCTTTGAATCAAATGATAAATCTTTGGAAGTATCAAAAGAAAACTTTAGGACAAAAGGTATTTCCTTTAATTAAAAAAATATCTGAGAAATGTTCAGATCTAGGAATGTATGGAATACCTATTACATTAGGAACTTCTTTCATAGATTTTGCTATGTGTGATCTTGGAGCATCAATTAATGTTATGTCACTTAAACTATATGTGTAGCATCCCCAATCCCAATTAGAATAATACCAGGCCTGAAACCCTAATTAAGCCCTGGTACACCAGTCAGGCTCAATTAAAGTAACGGTACAACCGTCCTTCATACTTGATAATCACAATATAGTATATCTTATATCGAATAAATAATTGAAAATACAACGGAATTAAGAATTCTTCAATAAAGCATAAGATATACAAAAATTGGCATAAACCTCGGACATAAAATCATATCCCAATACTGTTTATTAAAAATATTAATTCAATACAATATATAAGTAATAGGGACATCGATTCAATCCAGATAAGACATGAAACTCCTAATATTCTTTGTTCTCAGGTAGAAGTGCACGTTGACAACCAATAATATTAATTGGGGAATGAGCACATGTCGAACCTAATTGGTTGACCTGACCCTGACCATGGTGCTGGACTTGGCTCGCCCTATGGATCGAGCTTGGCCCAAGCCCTTTTGAGGATGAACAGAGAGTTTTCAAACTATCTTTTCGTTCTCTTCAATATATATATTTAAATCAAGGTCTGGCCAAGCATGACCATATGATCGATTTCCAGTAAGGGAAATACCTCCCCTGCATCTTCTTCATCATATCGAAACCCACCTCTATTCCAACCTCATCATCTCAAACAACAACATCCTAATGATATCAATAACTAATAATAGCGATCACAACAACAATACAAACAACAACAACAATCTCACCTTGATCGACTCCATTATTTATCTCTCTGTCTCTCCCTTCTCTCGATTTCCCTCACTTTCTCTTCTTTTCGATTTCCGTTTAAGAGAGGGGGTGGACTAAAACCTTAATTAAGCCCCGATACACCAGTCAAACTTAATAAGAGTAACATAACAAGTGTCTTTCATACATGATAATCACAATTACAGTATATCTTATATTTAATAAATAATTGGAAATGCTGTGGAATTAAAACGTTTTCAATAAAACATAAGATATACAAAAATCGGCATACACCTCGGTCGTAAAATCATATCCAACCCTTGTTTATTATAAAATATTAATTTAATACAATATATAAACAATAGGGAAATCAATTCACTATAGATAAGACTATAAAACTCTAATATTCTCTATTCTTGGGTCGAAGCGCATGTCAACAACCTGAAATGTTAATTGGGGAATCAACACACGTTGACCCTAACGGGTCTGACCTGACCCTAGCCAGGGTGCTGGGCTTGGCTCGCCCCATAGGCCGACCTTGGCTCAGGCCCTTTTGGGGATGAACATAGAGTTTTCGAACGATCTGTTTGTTCCCTTCAATATATATATATATATATATATTTTAAATTGAGGTCTGGCTTGTAATCGATTTCTAGCAGGGGAGATACCTCCCTTGCATCTTCTTCCTTAGGTCGAAACCCCCTCTATTCCAACCTCTTCATCTTCAACACCAACATCCTAAGGATATCAAAAGCTAATAATAATGAACACAATAGCGATGCCAATAACAAAAACAACCACACCTTGATCGACTCCATCGTCAATCTCTCTGTCTCTCCCTTCTCTCGGTTTCCCTCTCTTTCTCTTTTTTTGATTTCCATTTAATAGAGGAGGTGGTCTAAAACCTTAATTAAGCCCCGATACACCAGTCAAACTTAATAAGAGTAACATAACAAGTGTCTTTCATACATGATAATCACAATTACAATATATCTTATATTTAATAAATAATTGGAAATGCTGTGGAATTAAAACGTTTTCAATAAAACATAAGATATACAAAACTGGCATAAACTTGGGTCGTAAAATCATACCCCAACTATTTTTATTACAAAATGTTAATTCAATATAATATATAAACAATAGGGAATTCAATTCATCATAGAGAAGACTATAAACTCCTAATCTTTTCTATTCTTGAGTCAAAGCGCACGTGGACAACCTGAAATGTTAATCAGAGGATGAGTTTTACAACTTGCTCAGTAAATAGGACTTGTATTCTTATCAACTTTGCAATGTAATTAGTATATTAAGTGCACATAGTTTATAGCCTAAGGAAATGGGATAATTTACCATGACTTAAATGTGTTTACTAAACTATTTTATGAGAAATTATTCGTAAAGAGGTACGACGGGTGAATCAGACTGGCATGACAATGAAAGTGATTAGGTAGCTACCGACAAATTCCCTTAAGCAACCTTTAGGTACCCAATTGTTGCTTTCCTATTTGAGTTGGTAGCTACGCTACGTTTGGATTCACCACAGAGATCACACGTCGACAAGCGTGTGAGGTTTTATTGACCGTAATTGAGGGTAATGGGAGTTTAAAGCTTAGTTTTGAACTGAAATATAAATCATGAGTACAGTTGCAATTGACCTATGAACTAGCATTCCGTTATATATTATTATATTATTTTAATTCCTGTATAGATAAGTTTTGAATTCATATTGCTATTCATTTATTCATTGATATTAGTTGATAATTGATACATCTACTAGCATTACTTATTAAGCAAGTTAGAGCGCTCATCCCCTAATTAACATTGTAGGTTGTTGACGTGCGTTTCGACTCAGGAACGGAGAAGATTGGGAGTGTATAGTCTTCTCTTTACATATTGTATTCAATTGATATTTTGTAATAAACAAAGTTGGGATATAATTCTACGGTTAAGGTGTATGCTGATTTTTGTATATCTTATGTTTTATTGAAAAAGTTTTAATTTCATTGTGTTTTCAATTACTTATTAGATATAAGATATATTATAATTTTAATTATATGGTATGAAAGACGGTCGCACTATTACTCTAATTGAGTCTGACTGGTGTACTTGGGCTTAATTAGGGTTTCAGGTCGGGTATCACCCTAATTGGGAAAGGGGATGCTACAACATGAGTCATTGAAAATAGGTTCATTGACTAATGCACCAATTAATCTTACCTTAGCTGATAACACAATTATTAAACCTTATGGTTTACTTGAAGATGTCAAAGTAAAAGTAAATGATTTAGTGTTTCCAGTTGATTTTTATGTCATAGAAATGGGAGACTCAGTATTACCTAAATCTCCACCTATACCTGTAGAAAGATTATTTCTTAAAATAGCTAAAATAAAGTTAGATATTTTTGAAGGAACAATGTCTGTAGAATTTGAAAACAAAATTGTCACTTTTTATTTTAATGATAAAGATGCCTATGCTAATTCTGATGAATTTAATAATAAACAAACTAATGTAATGAGCCTTTATAATTATATTTTCATGAAGCTGAAGTATAGGTTATTAATGTAATAAGAATAGAAGACGAAAATGCTATGACGAAGAATAATCAAGTTGAAGACACTTTAAATGAAAAGACAATAATCCTAGAATTAAGGGTTAAACAATTGAATAATGTTGAGAATGATCTTAAAATGGAGGAATTTCAATCTACAAAGAATAAGAAAAAGAAAAAGAAAAATTTAGCAATTATCAAGCTCGATAATCCAGGAGATATATACATAAACATAAAAGTCAAATGAGATTGGTATTTTAAAGCTATTTGTTATCCAGGCTCTAGAGAAAACTACATGCCAATTCACTTCTTTCTTCATACTCAGCCAGAGTTGGAAGTACTTGCTTCTAAAAAAGTTACTCTACCAAACTATTATTCGGTAAAACCAATAGGTGTGGTCACTAATGTCCCAATCTAAATTGATAACTACATTATTCCTACAGACTTTTTAGTTATTCCACACTTCATCAATGAAGATCATCTATCAATCTTAGGACGACCTTTCTTAGCCACTTCGCAAGCTATCATGGTTACTATAAATAAGACAATACTTTCAAAGTGTATAGACAAGAAATCCATTTCTGGAATGGCTAGAGTGGATAATCCTACACTAAAGTTCGTAGAACTGGTCTAGAACTGTGTGGTTCAGTTAAGCCAATGATAGTAAACAAAAGCGCTCTATTGAGGCATCTCATACTCTATCTTAACTTTCGGTTTCAATATTAGGATTAGTTAGTTGTTTTTATATTCTCTCAACTTTTGAATCTAATAATATGGATATTTTATAAATTTAATTCCAGAATAATTTCATGTAAGGGGGTTGGTCAAGCCAATTTCTTTCGATATTATATTATTTTTATAGACTTGTTTTATGTTAGTTGGCTATTTATTATAATGAAAGTGAAATATGTGGAAAAATCATTTACATTCGACCAAAAAAAATCATTTACATTAAAAAAATAGTAAAAATAGGCTGGAGATTTCCTAGTGATTTCAGTTTGTAGTAGAATTCACTGAGAAAATTGCTAGCGGTGCGCAAAATTTTTAACGTAATTTTAACTCAGCAATTTGTCACTGATTTAAACTTATAACTAGGAGTCACTAAACAAATCGTGGAGCTACTTAGGCTCATTTTTAGTGATTTTGTCAGTGATTTCCCTATAAATCCACTTTAACCCTGATTTGATGAGAACGAATATGAATTTTTAAAAACAAAAAATCCAAATCACTATATTTATCCCTTTCACATGCACAAATCATTGCAATGTCTCAATCAAAAGACCAATTTTCAACTAGATTTAACCTTCCAAAGCTAGGTTTTAGTATATTCATAGTATTCCCTCCTCAATCTTCGCACATTCAACCCAAAAATTCAGGGAGTTTTGAGAGTGTTAAACTACATAGAGCTTGAGCAAAAAAGAATTCGAATTGGAGCTTGGAGAAGCAATTTAGACAGGAGTCTTAAAATTCCAATATTGAAAGAATCACTTTCAAAAAGGTAAGCAATAAAAAGTCGAACCTTTTATTGATTAAATTTTTGGTTTTTCATCGATTTTGGATTTTTATTAGGTTAGAATCTAAATTTTGAAATTTCTACTCTAAAATGATTTTTATTTTACAATACTAGTATGGGAGTTGTGTGATGATTTGTTTATTGCTATCGAATTTCTGAACTATTCTTCATATACAGCGAATGGATTTAATTTTATACTCAAACTAATTTGAGACTAAGTTTCAAATGAGTTAAAGGTTTTTTGTGTATGTCTTTCGCATGATTTGAATTACTCAGGAACGATTGTTTTTCTCAAATGATGTTTTATCGATAAATTTGATATGAATTTCAAACTCTCGATTTATAAATTACTTTTCCAATGAGTTTCTCCTTATTAAATAGATACGTTGAATTTTAACGATTACTTTTATGACAAATTTGGTTTTAAAGGATTTTACAGTTCATTCTTTTACTTGTACTTATCCAAATGGCCGAAAGTGGAAAAGGGTAAGGGTTAAGGGAGGAAAAGGAATAAGGGAAGTTAGTGGAGAAAACAAATAAAAAATCATAAATTTTCCAAATCCAACCCACATCAATTTCTTTTAACACTCCTAGAATCAGACCTCAAAAAGAGCCTGCCCCACTTTCATCATTTTGCTATAACACTGAGGATGATGATGTAGAAGAGTAGGAGGAAGTGGAAGAATTAAAAGAAGAAATACCGATGGGGGTGAAGAATTATGTACTTAGGAAGGAAAACTTTGTCAATGAGAAGACCTTCTACAAATTTAAGAATGACTTAGTGAAGGATATGAAGTTGATTCGGGAGAGAAAGTTCAATGTGAATAATAAATTAAAATACAGTCTTAAGATTTTAGATATCATTGAGACAAGGAACTAGAGATTCTTAACTAGGAACTATAACCACCTGGATCTAATGAATGTTCCTAATTAGAAGGGTTATTCTATTCTGGTGCAAAAGTTTTATGCAAATGCATAATAAAGTGAGAGTAAAAGTGAGTCACGAGTTTGAGGAAGAATAGCGGATTATTTTGCTGCAAGAATAAATTGGTATTTTAGTTAACCAGAACTATACCAAAAATAAAATGATGAGTATCCAAAGCCTGAATACACAATTAAGTACCACTACCACACTGAGACAATTCAGGGAGTTTTAGTGGCAATCTATGGCAATGGATTCATTTTTTATATGGAAGGGTACTTAAAGCACATAAGCACCAATGTTTTTTTAAGAAAATCACTGAAGCTTGGTGTCATTTCATCAATGTCATCTTACAATTAAACCTGCAATATTATGTAAGAGTGAACTAGAAAGCTGTATTACTTTACCACATCGTTATGGGATTAGGATATTTGGATGTTGGCCAAATTAATTACAAATCAATAAGGAGTGCTATTACCACAAAGAAAAAGGACGGACTACCTTTCCCTTTGATGATCATGGGTTTTTGTAGAGCATATCAAGTAAGCATGATAGGGCTTAGATGAGGTTATGGAGAGATATGGACGAGTAAATGGTTGTGAAGGCACTAAGGATGAGAAGAGAATGCTGAGATAGCCAGAAGAGAGACAAAGCAGAGAAGAAAAATCAGAGATGACACTAGAAGAGTTTTGGAGGAAATTTCGAAAGCTCGATATGATCTGAATTTGGAGTATCCTGCTAGGGATGATGAAGGCCTGTATGCGGAGGAGTCGGAGTTGGCTTTCATGGGTGCAATTTTGCGTGGTCAAATGACAACTCTAAGAAATTAAGAACTGGTGTTCGAGAACTAAAGGGCCTTAACAAGGAGTATTCATAGGATGGAACAAACAATGTCCAGAAGAAATAGATGACATGGAGGCGCAGAGGTTCCTGTACTATCTACACAAATAAGGCTACCACTTAATAGTAGTCTTAATGTTCTAACACTATTAGGCCAGGACTACCACCTCTATTAATGCGTGTTACCAGTCTTAGAAGAAATAGATGACTTTCGAACGATGACATTAATTTTCTCACTCCATTTCTCTTCTATGTCCCTGTGTGATATTGTATGAGGTCTTCTATATATATGAGTTATAATGATATACTTTGTGATCCATTGTGATACTTTATGTTTATGGTGGTGTTATACTATGTGCACTGTGATGGGTGATTTGATACATTTATGATACATTGATGATGGTTATTCTAATTTTATGGATTCTATTTGACGAAATTTCTATATTATGTTAATTTATATCGATTGTTTGTCTAAATTATCTTTATATTAGTTCTTTTATACTTCACGTGGTATATTCATTTGGTTGAAAACCTGACTTCATTTTAAAACCTTGAGGGCAAGGTTTGCAATGAGTTCGGGGTATTTTAGTTGAAGTATAACCATGATAGTAATGAAATCAAGGAATGGAATGAAAGGTAGAAAATGAGTAAAAAATAGATGCGAAATTAAAAAAGATTCGATATTTAGGTAAGTTGATTAAATTTTTAAATTTTTTCTGAATTCAAGTATGAATTTTTTTTCTTTATTCTTAGTTAGGATAAAATGATAATAAAAATGAATATAATGAAAAGATTTTTAAATGGAAGTGATATTTTTACCTAAGTAAATTCTATGATAGAAGGAAACATTTTTTATATCTTTTTTTTATTAACTTTACTAGTTGATTTATACATCAAATTGAATGCCTTGTGTTAGTAATGAGAATGGGTAGAAGATCGAAACATTAGTGCAAGATGAACAAGACATATTTCTAAGAATTTTGTGATACAAAAGCTATTGATTAAATATTTTTATAGTGCATATATAGAAAGTTATTATATCACAATTAAAAAAACAAGAAAAAGGTTAGAGATCGATAAATTTTATAAGTTTGAAAGAATACTTTCTTCAACTTTAGTGTACAGTAAGACGTGTTAAAGAGAGTTTACAAATATATAGAAAGTCCTATAGAATCCATCGGAAATGGAGCCGGGAATCTATAATGGGAAAATGTGAGAATGTCTATAGGAAATGGAGCATAGACTCAAAAGCAAAAGCACAAGAAAAATAATAAAGAAAGAATAATTAGGCTGGAGTAGAAAAGAATAAGAGATGGAAAAGATGGATGTTGTTAAACTCTTCAAAGAAAAGATTGAGTGCTTGAAACTAGAGTTGAATAAAGTAGATCTTAATCTAACACGTGTTAAATGATATATTCATTGTTATCTTGGAAAAATTCCTATTGATTTTAATTGTGGTGCTATCATATAGTATTTTCTAAAATTAAAATTAATCCAGTGGTTTTTGTGTTTCGAGATTCTATATTAGTCATCGCGAACTTGATGCTTGTTAGTGGAGATCGAGAAAACCTATATTGTGTACTGGCATTGGTAATGAACTTTAATGGCCTGTTCGTTTCATGGTCTTAGGGTGGATTAACCCCACTGGATTGGCTAAGTCAGTGTTCACTTCACGAATTAACTAAGCTACAGGATTTACTAATACTCAATAGAGGTGACTAAAGTAAACCATCAATTTTGGTGGGACTAACTAGTCCCAATGCTTGGCCATTATAAATGGCTAAATTACCCCTCATATTTATACACTTTTCTCTCCAACTTAATCGATCAAATGAGTTGATTGTTGGTTTTGAATAAAAGAATTTAGGTCCATGGTGGTGGCAGCACATATTAGATGTTTCTTTGAATTAAGTTTTGTTAGAACCTAAAGTTAAATGTAAGCACCAAAAGAAGTCGTCGTTTTTGTGGTCTACCCAAAGTTATTCTCTAATCAAAGATGTCATGAACCAAAGCGATCCAAAATATCAGTCTGTACATATAAACTAGATATGGACGAACATCAAAGTTGGTTTTTTTATACATATCGACGGAGAGAGAGCGAGAGAGATTCATGTCTGAAATTGACTTACCTCGAATGAAGAAGACATTTAGACGCAACAACATGATGACGAAGATGTGGAGGATGAATTTTGAAAGATCGCGAACTCGGCCAGAGGAGCAAAAGATATGAAGACTAAAATCGACTTTGATGATTTTGTTAGAGATGTATGTTAAATAGAGGGGTAATTTGGTAAATGTACCTTATAGAACCATATTTATTCTCAAGCTTAAAACTCCCAATTGAACAAGTCCCATAAAAGGGACTAATACATAAACTCAAGTGTTAGTTCTATTACAAACTAATACCATGGCCTTGGGTCTTGTTAAAATTTGAACCGAACAAGCCATAAGTATTAAAGAGTGTTGCATTTGGTGGTTGAGTTATCATTAAGGAATTTTTTTTGTCTAAATCATTCTGTTCTATCATAACTTTCATTTACTTATGGGTAAAATATTTCCATTCGAAAATCACTTCTATTTTCAAATTTTTATTATTTAAAGTTAAGATGAATTAGATTCAAATCAATTGATAAAGAAATGAATAGAGAATATGATTAAAAGTATTTCTTTGCTCGAGACAACAAAGTACAGAGTTAGGGGTATTTGACAAGTCAATACTTAAACATCTTTTAAAGTGTAATTTAGGTTGATTTAAGATATAAATGATGATATCACACTATGTATTCTCTTGTTTTTATGATTTAAGGATTAAATTAGGAAAATAAAGAAATGGAAAAAAAGAGGAAGAACAACAAAACAACCAAGTGGAGAAGAAGTCCAGTAATTAGCCAACAATTTGCATTTACACTAGGAATTACGCCTAAATTGGCAATAGAGAAGTCAAGTGAATCCTCAAAGAATTGAGAATTATACTGGAAATCGACAGCGGAATTAGTGGAAAATAGAAAGCCAAATCCAATAAGTAACTCGATGATTTGTGTACAAAGTGAAATTGCTGACGATTGTTTAGGTCGGTCACAGGTGTTGTAGAATAATATGAAGAGTTTAAGTTTATCTAGTATATGTATAACTTAAAAAGACTATAAATAGGACGAATGGGCTTTGAAATAAAACACTCTCCAACCTACTTCACATATTCAATAAATATTTTAATAGTTTTAGTTAATGTTTGAAGCTACATGGGAGCTTTGATTTATTTAAGAGGTATTTATTTATTGTCTTTTTATTATATTATTGTGTTATTTATTTCAAGCATGAGTTAGTAGTTATCAATCTAAATAAACCGTATACATGTATATACTTTGGATTGTTAGATAGTTGTAATTAAGGAATCATGAACTTAATTCTTTAAGTCTATTCATACATGTCAATCACATATTTAACAAGTTGTTTTTCTATATTACAACTAAAGAAGATTAATATTGCATGCATAGTTGAAAATATCTATTATGGTATTTTGATTCTGAATCTATGATTATGATTATTGACAACAATTATAGAATTAGGATTAATCTATAAGGATTTTTCATGAGTGGATGTTCTAGATGATTGTGTTTTAAGTTATTTATTTATTAACATATTCTGATTTATACTTGATTTAGATCAACCATGATTTCAGTTGAGTGTTAATGCTATCGTATTTCTATGGTATTGCATTTTATCCAATAGGTATATCTACAATGATTAGAATATGATTTTTCCATTGAATTTAAGAAAATCAGTGGCTGGCTGAAGGCTATCAACCTATTATGAATTAGGATTTAATGATTCCAAGATTCCATGTGTTATGATTATAACTATGTTATGAAGTAATGTTTTGTTCTAGTGTTTGAAAGCAATCTGATAAGTTGGTATTTATAAGTTTTTAGTAATTAATTTTAATATCTTTAATGTGGAAAGTCTCTAAAATATATATTTAATTATATTAATTGGTCGTTTTCAGGTGAAACGGAGTGTGTGGTTGAATTCGAGGTGGAGAAATACTTAAAAAAGAGTATTTACATGCAGTAATTAGATGCCAAATGATTTGCCTTAAGTTACGTGTTGCACAGTGGGTATAATAGAGACAACAGACCAAGTAATGCCCATAGTGACATGCTTAAGAGACGCATTCTTTAAAGTTGTTAGATGTCCTCAAGATGTGTGCGTTATTCTCTCACATGAATTCGATCACAAATTCATGCGATTTATTTTCACTTTCTGTTTGCCAAATGTCTGCTCTCCATTGGCTACTAGCTTCCACGTGTCAGCCTTCCATTTGCCTAGCTCACCTACACAGCGTCATAACAATTCATTTCCTCTCGCCTCAGCTGCCTCTCGATTCTCCTCAGGATCCCCGCAGCCACACTCTCCCATTTCTTCAGTGACTTTATACGATCGTCATAATGTATAGCCGAACGACACATGACGACCTCCACAATCGAACACATCATGAAGCAACTGCTTTTCTATTCACATTTCAACATGTGTCGTGTGAAAAATCTTTCATCCAATTACGCATTGACACGTGGCAAACCCAATTTTTAAGCCAAAATCAGCCCCTAGATGCTCCTCGGTGCACGTGTCACTCCACCAACCCCCAAGATCAGTTTCTCTCACCTCCCAAGACTAATTTTAAGTAGTTTATTATATTAAGAACTTAGGTATATATATAACATCGACTTTTATATTTTTGGGAGGCCAGAGGCTCTCGACATCATGTCCCACAAATTAAATCCTTACCTAGGTCAAGGGGGAAACAAGTTGGGATTCTTGATTCATGGCGTAACTTGTGAGATTTATGATATTTATTATTTAATTTAATTTAATTTGTCATATTTCATTGTTGCTGATTTTAATGAATATGGTTTAGATCAAAGGTATGTATCTTGCCAGTGCATGCTTTTAGGTAGACAATCTATAGTTATTTGGACCGATTCTATCTATAATTGTACTTTTGGACCAATAAAGTGACAAACGCTCACCTATTTGCCGTAAAAACCTTTTCAGTTCTTGAGTGTGCAACAATTGAATTTCGGTTAAATCAAAAGCGGATGCAATTCGGTTATTTAGGGTTAGTATTCCTATGAATCCTTATTATTGCGGTTAGTGTGTTAAACTCGATTAGCATATGTATGAGGTTATGCACTAATTAGGGAAGTACTTAATGATAGACGTCTTGGTTATCAAGATTAGGTGAATTAGGAATTTCAGGCGGATGTCGATTTTCTATAGCTAATCTAGGAGAATGTAAATTAATAATTTTTTGGGAAGGATTGAAGACCATGATATGCCATTGAATCTTAATTCTAATTTGTGGAATTATAGACTTAGGTGCTTTCTTGAGACAATTGAATGTTATTTTCATTATTTTATTTATTTAGTTTAGTTAGTTAAACTAATTCGTTTTAAAACCCCCGATTTTTCATTTTTGTTCTGTTTAACGTTAGAAAGACTATCAATCTCTGTGGGATCGACCATTTGCCACTATTCTACAAAATAGTTGGTTTATGAATTTTATTTTATTGGCGCGTTTGACGTGCGTCAATTTATGGCACCATTTGCATTGAATTTGAATTTTTGGCTTCAACTTTTGTTGTTTAGATGTTTTTTAGATATTTATATTACACTGAATTTGAATATTCTTTAAATTAGTTCAGATTGAATTGTTTGAGTTAGTTTGGTTAATTAAGTTAGTAGTTAAAATGTTTAGTTATTTAGTATTTTAATTTTAGTTTAATTAGATTAACTAAATTAAGAAAAAAAAAGAAAAAATTACTTTCCTTTAAAGTTTGCAAACTCCCTGTTGAGACAATATCTCATTTATCACTATAACAAATAATAGAAAAATAATGAAAACTATTGTGCATGTTCGACACTAGTCAATAGAGAACTTACTTTTAGGCAAGCCAATCAAAATATCACTACTTATGAATCAATGTTTATTGTCTATCTTAAGGGATTTCTTAAATTTAAACTAAGATCGATATTCATTACCGCTCTACCTAACTTCTACAGTAAAGACAATGAAGACCCAAAATTTTTTTAAGGGAATACCAACACAAAGTCAATGAGATACAATCAACAACAACAACAACAACAACAACAACAACAACAACAAAGTCAATGAGATGAAACCTAAAAATTGTAGGTTAGACAAGTCGGAATTAAAACCTTTTTTTTGTATTGAAAGATCAAGTACAAGAATTATTGTTTTATCTTTCTCAAAATTCGATAACCACATGGTCTCAAATGTTAGAAGCTTTCCTAGATCAATATATGCCTGCAAGAAAAATTAGTACTTATAGAAGACAAATCACACTCGTGATGAAATATTTAACGAATTTTGGGATAAATTTCAAAGATTAATTTTATCTTGTCTACAACTTGGATATAACCGAAAAGCTTTATTTGAATACTTTTATGAACGAATTAATCATTTTGAATAAAAACTATTAGATAACCTAAGTGGTGGATCACTATTTGATGTTACACCAACTTTAGCAAAGAAGCTACTAGCAAAATGACTAAAAAATCTAAACAATATGGTGAAAAGACAGACATCAAGAAAGAAACTTTATGAAGTCGATAATAAAAGAAGTAATGCATTTGACAAGAAAGTTGATGAAATATCTAGCATGGTTTAATTACTATAAAAAGAAAGATCAAATCAATTGAAACCATGTAGATTTCGTAACGGAGATACACATTCTACAGATGCATGTCCTATTTTACAAGAAGATAATACTAAAGAAGTCAACGCGATTATGAACCAATATTCTGGTCCCCTTAGAAATCAATATAGTAACAACAATGACTACATTGGAAAACCAAATTCAAATCTCAGTTATGGTAAACAACACCAAAATTATACAACTTATAGACCGAGAGAATCTACACAACCTACACCAATTCAACAACTTCAAAAACTATTCAACCTATGCAACCAAGTTTAGAATAAATATTACATAACTTTATGACCTAAAGTCATACAAAATTTACGCAAGTCTCTTGAAATCTAATTAAAACCAACACATCTATTAATGAGCTAAAAAACCAATTAAATCAAATGACTCTACAAAATAACAAGTTAAGTAATAAGCTAAAGTATCTACTCAAACTACAAACATTACTAATCAAGCACAAGTTAACACTTTATTTTGCCATATGAAATAGACACACGTATGCAAGAAAAGATATTAAAAAGAGGCAAAAAGAAAAAAAAACAATAGAAAATAATAGAACAAGAAGAAGAAGAGATGATGGAAAATGTATTCCCACTAAGAAATGGATAGTTGAATAATTAAAGTACAAACATTTTCTTGAGAGGACTATACACATGGTATTTAGCGAGATTTGAAGCTTATGAAAAATCCTTACAAATTAATCAAGAAAAAATAGATAATAATATTTATGAATCGAAAGAAGATATGTATTATATTTCTCCTATTCCACAATGATTAACAAATGCAAAGTAGGAAGATGATATATTAATAATTAGACATGTTTTATAGTACATTTCAGGATGATTTTAGATATAAAACACTACATTACACGGGAGTTTCTCTTGTTTTTTTCATTTCAGGTGATAATTGGAATATATGAAGAAATGAGGTAAAAAGAGAAGAATAAGAAGGATCGGATCAAGTGGAAAAAGTATGCAAGGAATCATTAACAAATTAAGGAAGAACTAAAAATCAAGGCCAACGATTTCTGATCGATTCGGCTTTTACACAAGAATCACTACTCAAATCAGTGGAACACTAAGGCTACAATTTTTAAGGTATCTTTTAGCGATTCCACTTAAACATTGAATCACTGATGAGTCACTAGGCATAACAACAAGATGTTTGAGTTAGTTTAGGATATATACTACCTAGATCACTATATATACAACTCGAGGGCTATGAAATTAGTTATTTTTGAGTACTTAGATCAAGATTTCATTGCTTTAAGAGCCTTGATTTATTGTTTAATTTTTTTACTTTATTGTTCATTGCTTTTGGAGCATATTTGAAGATTTAAAGTGTTTATTCAAGTAGTATTCATTTGTCTTTTATTTACTTTAGTGTGATTGTGATGTTATTTAAGAATATAAGTGAGTAGTTTATCAATTTAAACACAGTCCGAACGTGAACTTAATCTATTTTATAATATAGTTACGATGAGATGATTATGTGCTCAATATTTTAAACCAATCGTATTCTTTGATTCACTAATTTAATAGATTATTATTAGCGAATTTTAATTATGAACTTTGTATTGCATGCATAGTCTACAATGTGTATTGTGATATTTGGATTCATTATGTACTTTAAAGTAGTAAATAGGTTTGTTTGAAAGGTTTATTATTGTTTAGATTTCCTAGGTGTACTTGAGATCTAAATTTAATATTTAAATGGCTTTCCAAAGGTGTTAGATTTAGTTGTTCAAAGTTTTCACAAAGTTTAATGCAGTTTTATTGCGTGAAGTTAATGTCTTTATGAATTTGAAGGGGTTAGCTTAAGAAAGTTATAATGTGGCTTTTCCACTGGTATAAGGAGAACTAATGGCTTGGTAAGAGCTGCTTACTTACTTATGATTAGATTTTAATCATTTATGGTACTTTATAAAGTATGTTCATGACTATATGTTTGAAGTAACATGTTTGGATGCAAAATGGATAGATGTTTCATTGTTCAAGATGTTTATTTAGATATTTATATATTATTGAATTCAATTGATTCGAATATTAGTGGATTTCAATTGTGATAATTAAATTAGTTAAATTAGTTTATTAAATTATTATAGTATTATATACTTAATTAGTGTTTTTTAATTCTCGTTTTAATTGAATTAATTAAATTAAAGTAAAAATAATAATAAAGACCATTGAAAGACTTTCCTTGGCAACTTTGATAAATCCTTATGGAGACGATCCCACTTATCACAACTACAAAAAATAAGGACATACATAAAACTTATCGTACATGCTTGAAAGTGTCAGTTTTTGGCGCTATTACCAGGGATTTAAACATAATTTTTTAAAAGTTTTAGATGTTGTATGGTTTATTCACATCATCGTTCTAATACCACATGATCCTTACATCCGTTTGATCTCAAGGTAGATAGGACTTTTAATCGCTATTTAAGACAACAACAATGTAAAGAACATCAAAGTACCACAATGGAAGCCAATAATAACCTTAATATTAATAATAATAATAATTATTATAATAGAGAACTTACTTCTAGGCAAGCCATTTAAAATATCACTGCTTATGAACTGATGTTAATTGCCAATCTTAAGGGATTTCCCGAATTTGAGCTTAGATCTGAACTCATTTGTGTTGTACCTAACTTCTAATGTAAAAACAATAAAAACCCACATAAATTTATAACTGAATACCAACACAAAGTTAATGGGGTGAAACATAAAGACTGCATGTTAAAACAAGTCAATCTTAAATCTTTTCCTTTTGTATTGGAAGACTAAGCACAAGATTGGTTGTTTTATCTTCCTCAAGATTCGATAAGCACATGAGCTCAAATGTTAGAAGCTTTCCTAGATCAATAGATACCTGCAAGAAAAACTAGTACTTATAGAAGACAAATCACAGTTGTGAAAATGAAAGATGATGAAAATTTAAATGAATTTTATGATAAATTTCAAAGATTAATTTCATCTTGTCCACAACATGGTTACACCGAAAGAGCTTTATTAGAATCCTTCTACGAATGACTCAATTATTTTGAAAAAAAAACTATTAAATAATGTATTTGGTGGATCATTATTCGATGTTACACCAACTCTAGCAAAAGAAGCTAATCAATAAGATGACCAAACAATTTAAACAATATCTGAAAAGACCGACACATCAATAAAGAAACATTATTAAGTTAATAATAAAATAAGTAATAAATTTGGTGAAAAAGTTAATGAGTTATCTAGCATGGTTAAACTACTATTAGAAGATATAGATCAAATCAAGTGAAACCCTGTAAATTTTGTAATGAAGTTACACATCCTATGGATAGGTGGCCTATTTTACAGGAAGATAATACTGAAGAAGTCAACACGGTTATGAACCAATATTCTTGTCCTCCTGAAAGTCAATATAATAACAACAATTACTAAACTGGAAGACCAAATTCAAATCTTAGCTACGGTCCACAAAATCAAAATTATATCACTTGTAGACCAAAAGCACCTACACAACCTACACCAATTCAACAACCTCAACAAACCATTCAACCTACGCAAACAAACTTAGAACCAATATTATATAACATTATGACCCAAAGTCATCAAAACTTTACGCAAATTTCTCAAAACCAAATTAAATTCAATACGTTTATTAACGAGTTGAAAAACCAATCAAATCAAATGATATTACAAATTAACGAGTTAAGTAATGAAACTAAAGTATCTATTCAAACTACAAACACTACTAATCAAACACAAGTTAAAAATTTATTTTGCGAAAATGATAAAGAAATACCTATGCAATAAAAGACACCAAAAAGAGGTAAAAAGAAAATAAAAATACCTAAAACAATAGAACATGAATAAGAAAAGATGATGACAAATGTCATTACTACTGGGGAATAAATGGCTAAACAATTGAAGTATACACATTTTATCGAAAGGCTATACTCATGGTATTTAGCCATAATTGAAGCCAATGAAAAATACTTACAAAATTTTGAATTAGTCAACCAAGACAAATCAAATGATATTTATGAATTGAATGGAAATATGCATTCTAATTCTACCATTCCACAATGTTTAGCAAAGGGCGGGGAGGAAGAAACTAAAGAAGACATATGTGAATCATTAAAGAAATTAGAAATTAATAGAATTTTAATGGAGTCAAATCATGATGAAGTAACTAAAGAATTGTTTGAGTATAAAGACAAGTTTTAGAAGAATCTAATGAAAACTTAGGATAAAAGATGTCATCTTTGAAGATAATGCTTAAGATATGTTCTGACCTAGGAATATTTGTCATACCCATCATAATAGGAAATTCTTTTGTAAAATTTGCTACGTGTGATCTTCGAGCATCAGTTAATGTTGTATCATTTAAAAATTATGAATCACTGAAAATAGTATCAATAACTAATACGCCTATTAATCTTATTTTAGCAGAAAATACAACTATTAAACCATATGGATTATTAGAAGAAATCTTAGTACAAGTATATAAATTAGTATTTTCAACTGACTTTTATGTCATGGAGATGGGAGATTTAACATCATATAATCCCTTCCCTATATTATTCAGTAGACCTTTTCTTAAAACAACTAAAACTAAATCAGATATTTTTGAAGGAACAATGTCTATGGAATTTATACATAAAATTGTTAAATTCAGAAATAATAATGAACACAACTATGACATTTGTTAGACCCTAGTTTACTATGTTTGGGTTGATCATCCTTGTTGGCAGTATATTGTCGAAACAAAAGTTTAGTTAGGTTCGTGCTACAATTAAGATAGGAAGCCTGACTAAGCAAGATAATTAGAGAGAAAACACAACTCAAAGAAAGACAAAAATGCAAATTCCAATGAGGATTATAGTATCAAATTCAAGGTTAAGGAGAAGACATATCTGAAGTCGAAGTATGAATTGAATACAAGTTGGATACTAAAATAAGGTACTTATCAATATTTTCTATAATAGTGAAGAAGTTCGACACCGCAAGCAGAGTAATTCGAGATGAATTACAAATACAAAATTAGAGAGAAAGGTACATAAAGGACTAAAGAACTATATGGAGATGATGATTTAAGATTCTTGAGGAATAGAAGACTTAGTTGTTGAACATTGGATTATTCCAATAAGATTTACAATTAGAGACCATGATGATTTTTTGAGTTGTATTATATTCAATACTTAATTCCTAGATAGAGTAGATAGAATGAGTCTATAAATATTTGATATCTCTATTGTGTGAATCAATGTTCACTACTTGAGTTTTGTGAGAATAAAAGATCATTATAGTGGCTATACGCATTATCAATTTGACTAATTGATTACTTAGGTTAAACCTATGCAGAGGAAGACATTTAAGTCTTATTACAATATCAATTCTCTTTTAAGTTTTAATGTGTGCTTTTTAGTTCATCACTAATTCGTCAGTCTCATTAGTTCCTCTAGTTTCCGAATCTTTAACAGTGGTATTAGAGCTTAGCCACTTTGTTAATTCTACAAACATAGAAAAGATAAATTGTAATGAGTTTTATCACCATTGGATTGATCGATGAGTTGCTCAGATAACGAACTGGTGAAGAATATGGTGATGGATTGATATCTCGACCTCCATTATTGGAAGGAACCAACTTTGCCTACTAGAAGGTTCAGATGGTTCATTTTGTCTCTGCCATTGATGAAGTTGCTGGAAAAATGCTCGAGAGAGAATACTATGCTCTAATGGAACTTGATAAGGATGGAAACGTTGTTTGAAAACCTGCATCTCTATTGATAAACGCCGAGAAGAATGAGAAAGTTGCCAATCATAAGGCAATCAATGCTATTTTCAAAGTTTTTAATGCAAAACTCTTAAAGCTAATTACAAATTGCACTACTACAAAACAAGCATGGGATATTTTGAAGACAGTTTTTGAAAGTACGAATTATGTCAACATCCTCAAGTTACAGAAATTGATTTCTATGATGGATTGTCTTGAGATGGAAGAGGTTGAAAAAATTGCCACTTTTAATGGTTGTTTACGAGACATTGCTAATCAAGCCTTTCAACTTGGAGTAAAGTATACTTACAAGCAATTAGTTTGACGAGCTCTTTGTGCTCTCCCTTTATAATTTGACTTTAATATTATTGCAATCGAAGAGTGTCGTGACAAAACTAAGATGTCTATTGACGAACTAATGGGGTCTCTGCAAACATATGAGATGAATATGTTTAAAAAAACCCTGTTCTTCAAAAAATGTTTTTTGTGTTGGGACATCTATTGTTGAAGATTTTATGGGAGATAAGTTTGCCATGAAGGTAAAGAAGTTATCAAAATATCTCAAAAATCATAAGAAGGGTAATGACAACAACAAGCCTTCTACTGATGATAAGAAGATGGATGCCAAAAATAAATTAAAAGGCCTAATTGTTATGTGTATTCAGGAGTTGGAGATATTCAAATTGAATGTCCTACATACGAAAAGAAGAAGTCCTTGAGTGGTTCTTTTAGTGATGATGATTCTGAAGACTGTAATAAAGAGCTAAACGAGTCTACTACAACACTTATGATTGTGTTGACAAAGTCAGCTATGGTTACTGCTTCATCTTCTATTGATGTTTCTGAACTTGATTCCATAAAATTTGATATGGAAAAGAGTAAAAAAAAAGCAAGGATATATTAGTTGATGTCAATAATGAGGATTCTACAAAAGGATATTTAGGCTTCAAATTATCGACTATTCACTAAATGGACATCTCTCTATAATAAAAATTTTAATTTAAAGATGATTTTTTCTCTATAAAATTAGATTTTAAGGCTCTTGAAAGAGAAAAATAGACTTGTAATGCAATGTTGAAAGAGCATGACACCGACATTGCTATACTGAAATTAGCTACTGCCAATTATGAGGCTGTTATTGTAAAGTTTTATTCTGGTTCTTAGAAATAAAAAAAATGCTGCAAACTTATGAAGTTTGCAAGTTAAGCATGGTCTTGGCTATATTAAAGGATCTATAATTTCTCTTATAGTCTTCGTCAAAGGTGATGCAATCAATAAGGGCCAATCATGCAAAAATCAAGTTGATACAACAAAGGCAAAGAAGAATCTGCCATAGAAGGTTGCTACAAGTGCAAAGAAATAGGTGATTATTATTGCTGACAATAGAACACTTCCTACATCCCATTATTGTGGGCTTGTTGGTCATATTCGACCATGACGCTATATGATGTTTAAAGATTTGAGTGCATTTTAGATGAAGAATACATCTAAGAAGGTTTGGAGAGCTAAATCTCATAAGGCCATCACAATGCATCTACAACTCTCAACAACTACCACTAAGTGATCGTATTTGGATAGTGGTTGTTTTAGACATATGACAGGTAAGAAAAGCTTTCTTAAGAACTATGAATCTTTTAAAGATGGTGCTGTTACATTTAGTGATGGAAAGATAGTCAAGGTTATTGGCAAATGAACTCTTAAAGTGAGATTGCCTAATCTCAAAGGAATTCTATATGTTGATGGGTTGAAATCCAATCTTATCAGTATTAGTCAGTTGCGTGATCAAGACTTGTTTGTCAATCTCACTAAAGATCATTATCAAATAATCAATGATCAAAGAAAATGTATCATGTATAAAATCTGAAAATCATACAACTGCTATATGTTTATTTAACATTTTGTATCACCACACAAGCTACAAGTTATGTGCAAATATGTTTCCTTATTAAATACAGAGCTTTGGCATACAAGACTAGGTCATCTAGATTTTTAACAACTTCAGAAGTTAATCTCTCATGATGTTGTAAGAGGTATTTCTAACCTAACCTTTTAGTTTGATTCCATTTGGGAACTATGTCAAAGGGGTAATCTACGCTATCTTCTTCATACATTGACCTTAATGGCATATTGACATTATATGTGTTGGGATTATTGCATATGAGCTTGTTTGGCCCAATGCAAGTTGAAAGCCTTAGAAGAAAGAAATATGTTTTTGTTATTATTGATGACTACTTAAAGTTTACATAGATTCGTTTATTACATGATAAAGTATAAACGTTTGATGAATTTAAGAAGTTATCTATTAAACTTTTTAATGAGAAAATGAATAAGGAGGTATCTATTGATCAGCTATGTAATGATCGTAGAAGAGAGTTTGAGAATCAGCAATTCGTTGATTATTGTGTTAAATTTGGAATTAAGAAAGAACTTGCTAGTCCTAATACACGACAATAAAATGGTGTTGTTGAAAGAAAAAACCACGTAATTTAATAGATGACTAGAGTCATGCTAGCAGAGAAAAATATGCTAGTAAACACTACTACCTACATTATTAATAGTGCTTATATTAGGCTACAAACTACAAAGACTCTTTATGAAATCTAGAAAGGAAAAATGCCTTCTTTCAAACATCTTCATCTTTTTGGCAGTACCTGCTTCATTCTTAATGATAAATATCATCTAGGAAACTTTGATTCGAAAAGTGATGTTGAAGTTTTTTTTGGGTATTCTCAGCATAGTAAAGCTTATGAAATCTATAATAAGTAAATTATATCTATAATGGAATCTATCAAGATAATGGTTGATGACTATACAAGAATAGAACAATTGTCCTATCAAAAAATGATGAAAATGAGCTATCAATACCTACTACTCAGCCTACTGCAAAATTATCTAATTCATATACCATTAATTCATATGATGATGAAGATTATGCTGATGATGATGATCTAAAATCATCTACTATAGAACCTGGTTCTACTTCTACTTTAGATGCTCCATAGTCAAGAATGCTAAAAGATCGTCCTATTGAGCAAATTATAGGCTGAGTGAATGATCCAGTGCAAACTAGAGAGATTCCTCTACTTAATTACAGGAACATGGCATGCTTTGCTTGTTTTACATCTCAGATCGAGCCAAAAAATCCTAAGAAGGCTCTTATGGATTAATATTGAGTGAATGTTATGCGAAAGGAACTCAACGAATTTGTTAGAAACGATGTATGGGAGCTTGTTCCACGATCTACTAGTGTTAACATCCTTAGTACTAATTGGATATTCCGCAATAAGAAAGATGAGAATGGTGTTATTATTTACAAAAAAAACTAGATTAGTTGCACAAGGTCACACATAGGTTTAAAGTATTGATTTTGATGAGACATTTACTCTAGTTGAACGACTAGAATATATTCATCTACTGCTAGCCATTGCTTGTAACAGAGGTTTCAAGTTACAGGAAATGGATGTTAAAAGTACTTTTCTAAATGGATATTTGCAAAAAAAAATTTATGTTGCATAACCTAAAAGATTTAAGGTTCACGATAAACCTAATGATGTCAATCATCTGAGCAAGATACTTTATGGCCCGAAGCAAGCACCACGAGCTTAATATGAACGGTTCACTACATATTTGTTACATAATTGTTATACTAGAGGGTCTAATCTTAAGAATTTGTTTCTTGAAAAGCATAATAAACAAGTATTGGTAGCACATATCTACGTCGATGATATTATATTCGACCTAGCTTCGTAAAGCTCGCTTCATAATTTGTTGATTTTATAAAGAAAGAATTTTAAAATTTTAAAATCAAAACGGATGCCAATGGATTGGAGAAGAAGCACGCTTGTGCCAATCTTCAAAAACAAAGGAGACATTCAAAGTTGCTCAAACTACCAGGGAATTAAACTCATGAGTCACACTATGAAACTGTGGGAGAGGATAATTGACAATAGGCTAAGGAGAGAAACAACAATATCAGAGAACCAAATTGGTTTCATGCCTGGGAGGTCAACTATGGAAGCGATTTTCCTTGTAAGACGATTGGTAGAAAAATATAGAGAAAAGAAAAAAGATCTTCATATGGTATTCGTAGATTTAGAAAAAGCATATGATAGGGTCCCTAGAGATGTTCTTTGGTGGGTTCTAGAAAGAAAAAGAGTGCACGCTAGATACATAGACACTATTAAAGATATGTACGATGGAGTAGTAACGAGTGTAAAGACATTTGGAGGAGCTACAAAAGAATTTCCCATTACGATAGGACTACATCAAGGATCGGCTTTAAGCCCATATCTATTTACTTTAGTTATGGATGAATTAACTAGACATATTCAAGAGGATATACCATGGTGTATGTTATTTGCAGATGATATTGTCTTAGTGGATGAAACTAAAGATGGAGTGAATAGGAAATTAGAACTCTGGAGAAATACATTAGAATCTAAAGGCTTTAAGTTGAGTAGGACGAAAACTGAATACATGCATTGTGAGTTTGGAAACACTAGACATCGAGATGACGGAGTGGTAAAATTAGGGAAGTAGAAGTGCATAGGGTAAACCACTTTAGATACCTAGGTTCAATCATACAAAATGATGGTAACATTGAAAATGATGTCACACATAGAATCCAAGCTGGATGGAAGAAATGGCGGAGTGCAACGGGGGTGATTTGTGATCGACATGTTCCCACTAAGTTAAAAGGAAAATTTTATAGGACCGCAATTAAGCCAGCTATGCTCTATGGAAGTGAATGTTGGGCAGTAAAGCAACAACAATTACATAAAGTGAATGTAGCAGAAATGATGATGCTTAGGTGGATGTGTGGTAAAACCCATAAAGATAGAATAAGAAATATAGAAATTCAAAGACAAGTAGGAGTAGCACCAATTGATACAAAGATTAGGGAAGGGCGGTTGCGATGGTTTGGTCACTCGCAAAGACGCCTACAAATGCCCCAACTAGAAAACTTGACTCAATAGAAAGCGTAGAAATTCGACGAGGTAGGGGTAGACCAAAGTTAACATGGGATGCATTAATTAAGAGAGATTTGAATGGTTTGCAAAGCTCACCATCAATTGCACTGAATCGAGCACAATGGAAAAGTTTGATCCATGTAGCCGACCCTAGTTAATTTGGGACTGAGGCTATGTTGTTGTTGTTGTTTTATAAAGAAAGAATTTGAGATGAGCATGGTCGGAGATCTTACTTAGTTCTTAGGTCTATAGATTTCATCGTATAATGATAGTATATTCAAATCTCAGACAAAATATGCTAAATCTCTTATTACGTTCTTTGGTTTGGACACTGCTAAGTCCATTTGAACTCCTTTGAGCTCAAATGAGAATATTCATAATGATGACATTGGTGTTGATGTCAATCTTACATATATAGAGGCATGATTAGAGCCTTTTATAGCTTACTAAAAGTAGACCAGATATAGCTTGCAGTGTTGGTATTTGTGCTCGATATCTGACATGTTCAAAAGAATCTCATTTAGTTGCTGCAAAAGGATTCTACGATATGTGCATGGAACAACTAACTTTGGTATTCTATTTACTTAAGGCAGTGTCATGACTTAATCAAGTATAGTAATGCTGATTGGGCTAGAAATATCAATGGTTGAAATACTACTATTGGTGGATGCTACTAAATAGGTTCTAATATTGTTGCTTAGACTAGCAAGAATTAGAATTGTATTTCTCTATCTAATGCTGAAAGCGAATACATTGTTGGTGGTAGTTGTTGTATGTGGTTAATATGGATGTAGAAAATGCTCATAGATTATGGTATCGCATTATTTTAGTTGATAGTCTACTGTGATAATAAAAGTGCCATGGACATTTCGAAGAATCTAGTTCAACACTCTAGGACTAAACATATTTATATTCATTATCAGTATATTAAAGATCTAGTGGAAATAGGTTTGATTAGTATTCTACGTGTTCCACCAGAATGATAGGTAGCTGATATCTTTATAAAGGCTCTTGACAAACAAACTTTTAAGTGACTACGCCATGTTATTGACATTTGTTCTCACTAGTATGGGTTCCTACTGTAACTTGGTCATACACTTATGTGTTTGATATTTTATTGTAAGCTATTATCATATATGTCCAAGAAACTACCACATGGATTTTTAATGCAACACGTGTCGCTCCAAAGAAGTCGTCGTAAAAAAAACTAGTCATTACACCTGGTAAGGGAGAGTAGTTACGGTTCCGTTCAAAAGAGCAAATTACATTTTGAGGGATTTAAGGGAGTATTGATTCTAAATTTGGATTATCTTTGCTGGATTTTGTGCAATAATCTTGTACATGCGAATCAGTCTTTTCAATTTACATTTCTCTCTAGCAATGAATTCCTTCTCTTTTTTCCATTTTTGTTACTTTCTTACTTCCAAGTTATTGCAAGAATGTCTCAATCATTTTCTTCAAACTCTCACGGTGACTCTACTGCTAGAGATGATCTTTTCATAATATAGATGAAGGGTATCTACTAACATCCTCCTTCGAACATAATCTCCATTGGTACGCTAACTGATCCTCATATCGCGGCAAAGAGCACAAGGGTTAAATCAGGGGTTGTCCATTAAATAAATTTTGCTTGACAATTTGGCTTTTCCAAGAAAACCATAACTACTGCCAAAAGAAAGAAGAAAGTTAATGTTGAAGAGAAAGTTTCCTCGGATTAATTAGAGAGGATTCCAGATGAAGCCGAGGCTATCAGCAAGGCCACTGATCAGACATAGATCACTTTCATCTCGTGGTACTTTGCTATTCCTGCTCAAACTGCCTTTGGTTATTACCGATCAATGGAGTGCATGGAGAAATATAAATAATGGTGAATAGGAAATATTGATTCGATCAACATATCAATGACTCTCATTTTCATGACATAGGCCTAGAGATTGCTAATGTAAACCATCATTTATGGCTTGGTGACTCATGCTGGCTTCTATAATGAATCCATTGTCAAGGAGTTCTATAATAATCTTCATGAAAATTTTGGGGATGTTGTTGCGGACAAGGTTATTGTTCATGGCTTTAATTTTCCGTTTAGTCTAGTTTAATTAATTGCCTACTTAGAATTTTTGGATTGGAGACTACTCCTGACAAGCTAAGTTCAACACTGAAGCTTTACGATGCAATCTTTATGCTTACTATAACGGTTCTTACAACATGGCCCTCTGACAATGCCTTTAGGTTTTCTGCTACAAAGTTAACTTGCAAGGCCTACATGTTGTGGAAGGTCTTAACGATGAACATGGTGCTTACTTCGCATCATGGACATGTGTTCTAAGAAAGGGCAATATTGATGTATGCTCTGGCTTTGGGGAAGAAGTTCAATGTTGGCGAGGAGATCTATGACTATATGTTTTGCTCGGCAATGAAAAAGAACAAGTTATATTTGCTATGCTTCCTAACTTCACTGTTTCAAATATACTTTATCATTGATAAAAAATGACAAGTTAGAAAAGGTGGTGGAGGAGGTTAGTTTGATTCACTAGATGAAGTCTAACAATCAAATTGTTGACATTGACTTCTCATATCTACGCAAGAAGTCGTCAGCTTCTCCAACTCCTACTCCTATCAAGCCAACTACCGATGCTCCTAATCCGACCCCTATAATGAAGCTTATCTGGAAGTACAAAATTATCTTAAAAATGAAATATTTCTATAGTTCAATGAAATTTTGACACTAGTCCCATTGATGTGCAATATTTGGAAAAGAAAATTGCAAAAGGCGAAGATTTTCTTCCTACTGCTGTAGGATAAATAGAATTGCGACCTGATGCCAGTTCATCTGCTCTACTTCCTAATAGAGTAGAATAAGTAACCTCGCTTGTTGTGTTTCACGAAAAAAAAACCAAGGTAACTTTACCAAGTTACATTTTGATTTGAGTGTTGTTATTCCAATGGTTAATGCAGTGACGACTACACTTGAGCCTCTTATGATAAATTATTGAAATGATGGTGAACATGCCGAAACATAATGTGACGTTCCTAGTAAGAATGTTACTTCACAGGTAGAATCTCTAGCAATGTCACATATACTTCCTATTATGGACATGATTGTTGTTAACTTTGAGGGTAATCTGCTACCTTCGGTTAATGCAACCACGGGATATACTATAGAGGCTCAAGCGAATGAAGCTATGCAATCTGAGCTAAGTATGTCAGTCCATCCTCTAACTCACCTTGGGAATTAGGATATTGAAGTCATTCAAGCCATTCCTACAACTTCAACCAAGCCACAAACTACGGTTAATGTTACCGGTTAACCTACATCTTCTACTCTAACTGTTGCTGCTACAATACAGATCGAGGTTGCTGAAGATGACTCTACTCCAACTCAAGAGGAACTACCGCAAGCTCCAATTAATTCCATACTGATGAGACCACACCCTCCGCTGTTCGACTACTTCTTAGATCATATTGCATACCTCAATGTTTACAAGGAAGAGAAATGGCTAATTTTTTTTGTATATTGTAAGTACAGAACCTGTTAAATACATTTTATGATTATACTTATTGTAATTTTTTTATGATATTTTTTTATATGTTGTTACATTAATCCATCGATAACAGTACATTTTAGGAAGTTACTGAAAATTATGGTTATCTGGCCAAGTTACTATTTTTGACCTCTACACTAAAGGGGGAGATTGTTAGACCCTAGTTTACTATGTTTAGGTTGATCTATCCTTGTTGGCAGTATATTATCAAAACAAAAATTAAGTCAGGTTCATACTACCGTCAAGATAGGAACCCTAACTAAGCAAGATGGTTCGAGAGTAGACACAACTCAGAGAAAGGTTACAATGCAAATTCCATTACAGTATCAAAGTCGAGGTCAAAAACTAAGATAGATCTGACGTCAAAGCAGGAATTGAATATGGATTGTCACTATTAGTGTACTAGAGTGAAGAAGTTCGACATTGCAAGCAGAGAACTTTGAGATGGATTACAAATACAAAATCCAATAAAAAGGTGCATAAAGGACTAAAGAGCTTTATGGAGACAAAGAGTCAAGATTCTTAATGGAATATAAAACTTAGTTGTTGAACATTGGATGATTCCAATAAGATTTTGCAATTGGAGACCTAGAAGGTTTTTTGAATTGTATTGTATTTAGGACTGAGTTTCTAGATAGAGTAGATAAACTAAGCCTTTAAATACTCGAGATCGCCATTGTGTTGATCATCGTCATTACTTGAGTTTTATGAGAACGAGAGATCATTATAATGGTTGTACACATTATCAATTTAACTAATTGATTGTTTAGGTTGAAGCTACGTAGAGGAAGACATTCAGGTCTCACTGCGATATCAATTTTATATTTAGTTTTTATGTATGCTTATTAGTTCATCACTAATTCTTTAATCTCATTGGTTCCTCTAGTTTCTTAAGCTTTAACAAGACACCCATGAAGAATAAGATGAATTATTCGATAACAAAATTGATGATAACGACTTTCTAGACTTAAACATTTATGATAACTTTAATGTTGGAATTTATGCAATTAATGTAGTAACAATAGAAAGCCCAAAATAGATTCCCGAAAAAGAACAAGCTGAAGAGCCTTCGAAAGAAAATAAAGTAACTCAAGAACGGAGAGGTAAGCAACCAGAGAATGGAAAACGCATTAACAAGCCAAGTGCTTTTAAATCCAAGAGCAAAAGAAAAAGAAAATGGCAGATTTAAACCATATAAAGCTTGATGACCACAAAGGTATACACTTGCACACTAAAATTAAATGGGCTTGATACTTCAGAGCTCAGTGTGATAAAAGTTCTAATATGAGTCTCTTGCCCATATATCTATTTCTACTTACTCAATTGAAGTTGAATTTTCACTTGTTTCTGAGCGAGTTGCCTTACCGGACGATGCTTCGATTCAACCAATAGGAGTGGTCACGGATGTGCTAGTTCAAGTGAACAACTACATTATTCCTACAAATTTTTTGCTCAAGCTAAACTTCATTAATAAAGATCCCTTTTTAATTTTAGGACATCATTTCTTAGCCACAACTCAAGTTGTGATGGATATTCAGAACAAAACTATCACTTTGACAATTAATAGTTGAGCATTCACTTTCAAGAATGGTACTAGAGTGGAAAACCCTAAATTTTAGTTTAAAGATCAAACCTAATTCTTGATGGGTTTAGTCGAGTTAATAACAGTAAACAAAAGCGTTCTATGTAAGCCATCCCATATTTTATGTTATTTAATTTTTTGGGAATTTAGTTTAGTGTAGTTTAGTTTAGTTTAGTTTAGTTTAGTATATTTCTATTCTCTCACTTTATGACTCTTATATTAGAAATATTTTCAAAATTTAAATTTCGAGGTAATTTCAATTAAAGGGGAGTGATCGAGTAGTTTTTTTTTATATGGCCTTTATGCAAGTTACATTATTCACTTGTTTATTTATATGTTTATTTATGAATGATATATATGTTAATTATGGAATAAATTGCAAAAATCGTAACTTAAGCTTGGCGATTCCCCAACAAATTGGAATAACACTAGGGATCAGTGGCAAAATCGATAGTTGTAACCAATAAATTAAGTGGAATTTGGAGTCAGGTGAATCCCCAATGATTCCTTTTTACAAAAGAATCACAGCTCAGATCGGTTGGTCACTGCACCTCATAACCCACCGATTCACCTAGCAAATTCCTAATGATTCCACTTAACACAGGAATTGTTGGTACAATTTTTTGGTTTCTAAAATAAAAACCCTAATCGCTACAAAACACCAACTCATTCGCACATTAAACCGCTACAACCCTTTTCCAAAATCTCAATTTCTTGCCTAGATTCAACCATCCTAAGCTCAATCTCATACTATTTAAGTGACTCTCTCCTCAGCCAAGTTTTATTCAACCTAAATTTTTTTATTTTTGAGTGTTGATCCAAACAAGGATTTTAGGGAATTCGACCTAAAGCATGGAAAAACAATATAGAGGAGCTCAAGAGCTTAAATCTTGAGAGATTCACTCTCAAGAAAGAAATGACATAAACCGTAGCTCTTAACTTCAAAAAAAAATTATTTGAAGGATTTTTGCAAATTTCTCAATGCTTTTCAAAATTGTTTTATTGAAATTTACTCAATTTTCTTGAACAAATAGTTTCATTGATTCCAATAGACTTGTCGTAGCGGTCACATTAATCATTGGTTTACATAATCAAAAAATTTCAAAATTTTAGTATATTTACATGCATTTGAAAATGGTTTGAAGACAATCGAGATTAAATTGAATTTGGGGGTTTGCTTATGGTTTTGGTTTAATTCACTTTGCTTTGTTCAAGAAAGGAAAAAATATTTATCACATGAATGTTTTACAATATTTAGAAATCGATTTTAAAATCTATAATTGGATTAAAACTTCGACGCCAATTTTATCCTAAGTTTCCGATGAATTGCAAACTATTTTCTAAATGGATTTCTTCTTTTAAAATAAAGAATTAGATTTTACCTAATTATTTTCGACAAACGTTGTTTTTATAATTTACAGGTTTATTTGTATTAGGATTTGTGAGTTTTCGAATTAAAACAATGGCTAGAGAAGGTAGAGGTAGAAGCTCACAAAAGGAGAAGGGGAGGGCCCCATTAGTTGAGGAACCAAAAAAAAATCTAAAGTTCCACCAACACCCATTAAGCCAATATGGATCTCAATATATAACACCTGAACTATAGCACCAAGAGAATCTTTTTCACCCACTAGATTATATCGATGAGTCGGAGGGAGAGGAAGAGATTGAGGAGACACCAATAATTTATTTCTTACCCCATAACCTTATAAACGTAAAATGTCTTGCTTAGATAAAGAGCGATATAAGTAAAAACAAGAAAATCATATAGGATAGAGGTTTTCATGTTAAAAATGAAGTTAAGTATGGGCCTCGAATTCTAAGGATAATAAGGGAGAGGAACTAGAGGTTGTTAACTAGGGACTATTACATTGATAATGATGTGGGGACTACAATAGAAATGGGATGTTAGATCCAAATTCGGTAGTTTTATGTAAATGGGCACAGAGAGGATGATAAGACGGTAGTCATGGTGCGAGGAAAACCAGTGGACTACTCACCTACAAGAATAAACTGGTACTATGATTTACCTGAATTCCATAGAAGACAAGCCAATGAGTACCCAAAACTCGAGTTTGAGTTTAGACACGGATTTCCCCACAAGATCATTAGAAATGGTTTGGAAGAAATTCATGGGGATGAATTTCATTTTCACAAGGATAGGTACTCGAAACACATAAACAAAGAATTTTAAGAAAACACCCAAAGCTTGGAGCTTTCTCATCAATGGGAGCCTACAACCAAGTTTACAACACTATGAGATTGTGAACTATAATGCACTTTTTGTACTATATAGTACAACGGATAAACTATATCGATATTGGAAAAATAATCTATTATTGAATTAGGAATGTCATGACCACCAAGAAAAATGAAGAGTTGTCTTTTCCCTTAATGATCACTTAATTTTGCAAGCAAGACCAAGTTCCCCAGAGAGGTATAGGGCTAAATGTACTCTTATAGTACCATCACCAACCAACTCATCGAAAGCACCAAGTAGGTATCGAGATATGGGGATTAGGAACATGATCGGGAAAGGAATAAAACTCTCAAGAGAGAGACCCCGGAGAGAAGAAATGTACGGGCAAAGAAAAGAATAAATTTGGAAGAGACATTGTCTACCGTGTATAATGATAGAATGAACCAGACCCCATAGCCACTTAAAAAGGATTTTGCTGGCATGTACGTGAATGAGATAGAGATGGCCTTGATTGGGTCAATCTTGCTGAGGTAGATGAGAACTCTAACAAATCAAAAGTTAATGTTCTAGAACTTACGCGAGATTGCTAGGAGCATCCAAGGGTTTAAGCAACGCATGACTAAGAGGTTGCGAGGAAGAGGCGCTAACATTCAATTCCCATCTACCCAACAAAGAATGCCCAATTAGGGAGTCTTTATAGAAAATACTCCAGTGGCTAGATTGAGCTACAGGTTCTATAATCTTGGAACAAGCTTCCAATCTCAACAACAAGACCAAGGGGATGGTGGTGATAATGCGACTTCTGGATGGCGATTCTAATCTTTCATTCTTCTCTTTGTAATCTGTTTTTGAGTGATATTATGAGAGGTCTTTCTTTTTAATCGTTTGATATGTATGATGTGGTATGTTACTATGATACATTTACTATGGTGTATTCATTTTGTACAATGGTTTGATGTGTTTCTTTAAATATTATGATGTTTGGAAATTTTGAATTTATCATGTTTTCTTTACTAATGAAATTCATCTTATGTTAGTTATTTATTTAATTTATATTTATGCTTCACGAGGTATTTTTATTTTTTATTGGAAACCTGACTTTATTTTTAAACCATGAGGACAAGGCTTGGTATGAGTTTGTGGGTATTAAATGAACTGAGGTGTGAAGATGCGAAATGTGAAAGAAACGAGTGGTAGAATCTATTTGAATGTTGAACATTGAGAATTCTTCCAAATTCTCCACAACACAAGTAATACTTTTCCATTTTGTTTTACTTTATTTAGTTAGAAATATGAAATTGCACATAATTTGGATTTAAATGGAACTAATATATTATTATTACCCATGAAAATAGAAACTTTATGATGGAAATGAATTGTTATACCTTTTTTGACTTAATCTAGATTGTGTATACACTAGAGGAGTTTAAAAGGATTTATAGTTTTGTGTTAGACTTTATAAGAAGTAGAATAACAACTACAACAACAACAACAACAACAACAACAACATAGCCTCAGTCCCAAATTAGCTGGGGTCGGCTACATGGATCAAGCTTTTTCATTGTGCTCAATTAAGTGCAATTGATGGTGATCTTTTCAAACCATTCAAATCCCTCATAATTAATCCATCCCATGTTAGCTTTAGTCTGCAACTACCTCGTCGAATTTCTACAATTTCTATTGAGTCAAGTTTTCCAGTTGGGCATTTGTAGGTCGTCTTTGCAGGTAACCAAACCACCGCAACCGCCCTTCCCTAATCTTCGTATCAATTGGTGCTACTTCTAAATGTCTTTGAATTTCTATATTTATTATTCTATATTTACGAGTTTTACCATACATCAACCTAAGCATCATCATTTCTGCTATGTTCATTTTGTATAATTATTGTTGCTTTACCGCCCAACATTCACTTCCATAGAGCATAACTAGCCTAATTGCGGTCCTATAAAATTTTTCTTTTAACTTAGTAGGAACATTTCGATCACAAATCACACCTGTTGCACTCTGCAATTTCTTCCATCCAGCTTGAATTCTATGTGTGACATCATTCTCAATGTTACCATAGTTTTGTATGATTGATCCTAGGTATCTAAAGTGGTTTACTTTAGGAACTTCTGCATCCCCTAATTTTACCACTCCGTGGTCTTGATGTCTAGTGTTTCTAAACTCATAGTGCATGTATTCAATTTTTGTCCTACTCAACTTAAAGCCTTTAGATTATAATGTATTCCTCTAGAGTTCTAATTTCCTGTTCACTTTATCTTTTATTTCATCCACTAAGACAATATCATCCGCAAATAGCATACACCATGGTATATCCTCTTGAATATGTCTAGTTTGTTCATCCATAACTAAAGTAAATAGATATGGGCTTAAAGCCGATCCTTGATGTAGTCCTATCATAATGGAAAATTATGTTGTAGCTCCTCTAAATTTTTTTATACTCGTTACTACTCTATCATACATATCCTTAATAGTTTATATGTATCTAGCATGCACTCTTTTTCTTTCTAGCACCCACCAAAGAACATCTCTAGGGACCCTATCATATGCTTTTTCTAAATCTACAAATACCATATGAAGATTTTTTTTTTCTCTGTATTTTTCTAACAATCGTCTTATAAGGAAAATCACCTCCATAGTTGACCTCCCAGGCATGAAACCAAATTGGTTCTCTGATAATGTTGTTTCTCTCCTTAGCCTATTGGTTCTCCTTAGCCTATTGTCAATTATAAGGTGTAGAAGATCGAAATAATAATGTAAGATAAACAAAATAGATTTCTAAGAATCATATTATTCAAAGATTATTGATCAAGTAATTATGTATATATAATCAAAAGAGCTTATGCAACAATTGAATGGAAAAATGTGAATTAGCCAATAAACCTTACTTAATTAGAAAGAATGCTTCCAAGACTATAGTGAAAGTGAGAAAATCTAACAAGGGTTTTTAAACGAAAAAATAGAGATACCAACAAACTCCAAAGGAAATGGAGTGGGAAATCTAGTGGTGGGAAAAATGAGAGGAAGAATTCCTATAAAAATAATGGATTCTAAGGAAAGTGGAGAAAAGTACCGTACGAATACAATATAAAGAATAAAATGAATATCTAATTGAAGAAAAAAGAAAGAGTGATATAAGAAAATGGAACGATGTTTGTGAAAACTCTTCAAATAAAAGATTTTGCTCGAGTACTTATAGCTAAGTTAAGTGAAATATATATTTTACTTCAACAAATGAATATGAAATGATGATTATTGGTGATTAAAAGTTCCTGACGACTTTGATTATGGTGATATTTAAAAAATGAGATTGATTAAGTGATTTTTGTATCTTAAGATTCTATATTAGTTATCTTAAGCTTAATTCTTGTTAGTAGAGATTGAGAAAACCTATATAGTGGCTTGACATTGGTTATTGATTTGAATTTAAATTCAGAGGTGTATTGCATAACTAAAGGTTAAGTTGTCAAATAAGTAGTTGTTCTTTAAATCTTTCTATTATGTCATGATTCTTATTTTTATGAGAGTAATATGTTTCGATTTAAAGAGTACTTCTGTTTAAGAATAATATAGAACTATGAAACAAGAATGAGGGAAGAAAAGAGAATATGATTGAGAGTATTCATTTGCTCGTGACAACAAAGTATTAAGCTTGGGGGTATTTGACAAGTCAATAATTATAAATATTTTATAGTATATTTTAGGATAATTTTAGATGTAAAAGATTGAATTACACGAGGTTTTGTCTTGTTTTTGTTATTTTAGATGATAATTAGAATATATGAAGAAATGGAGTAAAAAGGGAAAAATATGAAGGATTTGATGAAGTGGAAAAAGTATGCATAAAATTATTAACATATGAAGGAAGAAATCAAAATTAAGGCCAATGATTCTTGATCGATTTGGCTATTACACAAGAATCGCTTCTCGGATCGGTGGAATATTGATACTACTTTTCCAAAGATTCTATCAGTGATTCCACTTAAATCCCGAATCCTTGAGGAATTGCTAGGTTCAATTTCGAGAATTTTAGATAACCATGAGATGTTTGAGTTAGTTTGAGATATGAACTACCTAGAGTACTTAGATCAATATTTCATTGCTCTATGAGCCATTGTTTATAGTTTTAGTTTAATGCTTTATTACTTTATTGCGATGTTATTTATGAATATAAATGAGTAGTTTATTAATCTAAATAAAGTTCGAATGTGAACTTAATTAAATAGAAATTAATGAAATTTTAATGGATTCAAATCATGATGAAGTTACTAAATAGTTTTATGAGTCTGAAAAAGTTTATGGGAGAATCTAATAGAAATTTAGGTCAAAAGATGTCATCCTTAAGAAAGAGAATGCTTGAGAAATGTTCCCACCCATAAATGTGTTAGGTTTTTTGGGGTACATACGCAGCGAAAAACTCAAAACAATTTTGAAAAACCCAACATGATCGAAAATAAGTTCCATTGAAATAGATCTATAAAAGTAAAAAAATACCTTAATCCATTATTTCCTTCTCTAATTGTTTGATCTCCAAGACGTTGAAGCACCCGTCCTCTATCGAAAATCCACACACGAATGGTGACCATAATTTAGAGTGCTAGCCCCAAGAGAGATAGAAAATAATTTTGTTTCTCTCTCAAAATCTAGAGAACTAAAAAATATCAAAAATGAAAATCTTATTTCATTTTAGGATTTCAACCTCTATTTATATGGGTAGATAAGCCTCAATTAAAATCTTATTATGATACAATTATTGTATTTAGGAAGTTTAAGCAAATAAAACATACGCCTGTTGATAAGTCGGTATTTATAGGTATTTATTAGTCTATTTTAATATGTTTATTTATTAAAAGTATTTAAAATATATATTTAATTATATTTTTTGGTCATTTTTAGGTGAAACAATTCTGCGCGGTTGAATTCGTGGCGGAAAAATAATCAAAACGGAGTATTTATTTGCGAAATCGGATGTCGGATGTGTCGAATAGCCAACGACACGTTCGGCCAATCGACGACGCCACGTCGGCGCCGGACACGATGCGGGACCAATCGGGAGATGCCACGCGTACGGCGCGTCAGCACTCAAGCCAATCATCACGCTTCGATGGCCGTCGATCTACCTCGGGATACGAGGCAAAGCACAAACTCCCGTAATTCGCCGACTCTTGTGCGATTTCTTCCGTGCCACGTCATACCACGTGGCGAGCTCTCATTCGTCCGGCGAGGTGCTTTGAGGTGATCCAAACCAATCAAGAGTTGACACGTAGCACCGAGTCAAGCAAACACAATTAGCAACTCATAGCTAGCACGCGCAGGATCTCCGCGAATCACGCGGCGACACATTAGAGGGGGGCGGCGGACGACCAATCATAGCGGGACACGTGGCGAGACATGGCGAGTCGGTTTTCAAGCTAAAAACAGCCATACGATGCTCCTCGACGCACGAGTCACGTACCCAACCCCTAAAATTAGTATCCTAGACTAATTTGGAGTATTTCTATATATTATGAACCTTGGTATTATAAATAGGGGATTTGATTAGCAATTTGGAAAAGGAGAATAATTAGTTTTTAGTAGTAGTTTTTGAAGACAATGCCCGGCTAATCAATTTCTTGCCTAAGTCGAAGGGGAAGCAAGTCGGAATCATGGATTCAAAATATATTATGTGAGATCTTTTATTTTATTATTCAAATTAATTTAATTTCTCCTATTTCATTGTTGTTGGTTTACGGTCATTGAATGTGCAACAATTGGATCTAGGTTAAATCAGGTAGCGGACGCGTCCGGTTATCTAGGATTAGTGATCCCATAGATCTATATTAATGCGGTTAGTGTATTAAACCTTATTGGCGGATGTCTAGGGTTATACATTAATTAGGGAAATTAGTGGCGGATGTCCTGATTATCAAAATTAGGGGAATTAAGAATTTCTGGCGGATGTCGATTTTCCATCGCTAATCTAGGAGAATTAAATTAATAAATTTTTGGGAAAGATTGAAGACCATGATTGTCATTGAATCTTGATTCTGATTTGTGGAACTGGAGATTTAGGTATTATTTAGGCATTATTTAGGAATTAATTAATTATTAATTAGTGGGTTTAATAATTAGTTAGTTATTTTAATTAGTTTAGTTAATATTTATTTGAAAACCCCCATATTTAGTTAACTTAGAGTAAACTAAGTCCTGCGGATTCGACCCCGTATCTACCACTACTACACCCTTGCGGTTGGTAACTCTTTTACGGGTTATATTTGGCACGCACGACACGCGTCAAATTTTGGCGCCGTTGCCGGGGACTTAGTCTTTACTTTGAGTTTAGGTGTTAGTTAATTTAATTAATCTATTTAGTCAGTTGGTTTAGGTAGAGTAGTAATTAATATATTATTATTATTTTTTTTTTTTCTTTTGTTTTTACGTTTCTGTTTTTGTTTTTTATTCTTTATTCCGTTTTTGTTTTTTTATTCCGTTTTTTTTTATTAGTTTAACGTTTTTTTTTTACGTTTGTTAGTTTTCGTTTCTGTTAGTTTGTTTTTTTTCTTACGTTTTATTTTTATTTTAGTTCTTTTCCTTTATTACGTTATTAGTTTACTTGTTAGTTAGATTAGTAATTAATTGATTCTTTCTTTATGAATGAGCTTGGTTAATTTGTGTTATAACCCCTGATTTTTATTTTTCTTCTCTTTTTATTATTATTTTTTTTTTATTTTGTCTGTCTAGTCCTTGCTCTTAACATGTATGCGAGGCAATATGTCAAGTTCCACCAGACCGTAAACTTGACCGACTAATCTCGATGATGGAACACTTCCTCTCATCTGGTGAAGTGCAAGTCAACCCCGACATGGACTCTGCCTACCTCCATAATTATGGTCGATACGAAGACTCACATTATTATAATGTGAATGGGGTAGGTATGCCACAAAATAGATATCAAAATATTAACATGAATTCTTTTGTGCAACAGGTCGAGGTTTGCGAAATTTGTGGAGATTATTCTCATTCCGCACATAATTGTCCATATAATTCACGGTATGAGAATTATTACTATTCCAGCTATGCACCGCCACAACCTGACTTCTCTGGATTCATGTCACACACACAAGCTCCTCAACATGAACGAAATCAACGGTGTCATCAAAGCCTCTCCTTGAACGATATGATGATGGAAGTGATGGAATGTTTGCCTGAAAGTTGGCGAACTCGCAATGAGATTCCAAATATCGATTTAAGTTTTTCAGCCTTGACGGAGGTGCAAACTTCCTTCACTTTTAGCCCAGAGGAGGATGTGAGTGATGATACGTTGACAAATCTTGAGGTGAGAGAGGATACGCAGATGGAAGACTATTTGATAGAAACATCCGACGAATGTGAAGTCTTTCCAATTGAGCCAGAGATTGTCATTGCACTAAATGAGGGAGAAGATGAGATGAACAGTTATGTCAATTCAGAAAAGCCGGAGATGCCGCAAATAGAGAGCAAGGAAGACCAACCTCTGGTGTTGGTACGACCACCCACCCTCCCATGCACATATGGTACACCTTATAAAGGGGTGGAAGTAAGGGAGCGTTTGCAGATCTTCTACACTGCCGACACCTTTGTGTTGGACGATCCTGATACGATAGATTTTTTCGTGTTGGAAGTTCCGGATGAGCTCCTACATCTGAAAGAGGGCATGCATGTTTCATTGCCCAATTACGTAGATGCGCCATTCGTTATCGACATCTCTAAAGGAGAGGGCATTACGTGATCAATCATTTTAAGTCTAGCCAAAGACTTAAAAGAAAGGCGCTCGTTGGGAGGCAAACCCGGCTTTATTTTTATTTTTTATTTCTTGCATTTATTTTAGTTTTAGTTTTATTATTATTATTATTATTATTATTATTATTATTATTATTATTATAGCACTCTAATTTGGTCTCTTTATTTTTACGGGTGATGGAGGGTTGGAGTATTTGAATTTTGTAGGTTTGACTTTGGATTACATTTTTAGCATAATTTGAGCATTATTATTTTCTTAGGAATTAACATGTTTTTAGGATTTTAGGTGTTTTGAGACTTGGTTGGATATACCCAACTTAAGTCGCTACATTAGTGGCAGGTTTTTTAGTAGACCCAAAACCCTAAATTTCATTCCATCATCTTGTTGATTTCACCCTTAGTTGACAGATTTAGGGCTCGCAAGACTTGATTAGAATTTCTTGAGTTAACTCCTATGTTTACTAATTCTTGCTCTTCTTATGATTGTTATTTCATAGTTTTCTTAGTCACCCACACATGAGAGATTTTGTGCGTTTACTAGTTTTTAGAGAATTTTTGTTATGCATGCATTTGTATCATTTCTTGTCCATGTCTTTCTTCACCACTGTCATTTTCTTTTTGTTATATGGTTGCCTTGACTTGTTTTGAACCTTGAGGACAAGGTTCGGAATAAGTTTGGGGGTGTTTTAGGGATTGTGGATTGTTTTGGATGGATTCTTTTGCGAAAGACCGCAGGTGAGATCGTTTAATTTTTTTTTATTATGCGGTTATATGCTGATATTGGATGGTAATGGTGGTGTTTTATATCATTTCTTTCATTTCTTTCATTTCTTGTCCATTCATATTCCTTTCACTTATCATTAGGAATTGATACACTTTCATGTATATAATTAGTATGTTATTATTATATATTTTAGAGTCACCCGAAACTTTGTTCATGCCTTTGGTTGTGGATGAGTAAATTACAGTTGCCTTTTTGACTTGAAACTTAGAGAAAATTAGGAGAAAAATTTAATCAAGTTCGTAGCTCTGCATTTTTATGATTTCATGATTAGAGACTTAGATGATGGTTGGACTTAGTGCTAGATAACGAAAATGAGTAAATGGTCAAATTTATGCAAGTTGTATTGTTTTAAACCCACTTTGGTGGATTTGCTTGATTATAGTGAAAGTGAGAAGTACTAACAGGAGTTTTCTTAATGTAGAGTGTCCTACAAGTTTCCCACAGAAATGGAGCGAGGAAACTTGTGGTGGGAAAAAGTGAGAAAATCGGTCCATAGGAAATGGAGCGGGGACCGTATTAATTGAAAAAAATTGGAGAATAAAATAAAATAAAAATGAAAAAAAAAGATTTGAAAAAAAAAAAAATGAAAAATGAAAAATGAAAAAAACGAATAATGGCGGAAGTTGTGAAACTCCTCAAATAAAAGATTTAGTTCGAGTGCTTTCACTATATTAAGTAATATTTTTGAACTTGCGCGCTTGAATGTATAGACCAAGAAAACTTGTGATTAGTTGACGACCTTTGTATTGACCGATTCTATGTTTTGAAAGTGAGATCTTAATTGTGTTTGGGTTGCGAGGCTTGACATATCATAACTCGAAATTTTCTCGAGTTACTTGTTAATTTGGTGACTATGTAAACCAAAGGAACTTCATGAATTTGGGTCGGGTATAGGATTAGTTGAGTCGGTGCATTATTATATTAGCAAGTCTAGTTTAGTTTGTGTTGTCATTTACACCTTTGCTCGGGACGTGCAAAGTCCTAAGTTTGGGGTATTTGATAAGTCGGTATTTATAGGTATTTATTAGTCTATTTTAATATGTTTATTTATTAAAAGTATTTAAAATATATATTTAATTATATTTTTTGGTCATTTTTAGGTGAAACGGATGCGCGGTTGAATTCGTTGCGGAAAAATAATCAAAACGGAGTATTTATTTGCGAAATCGGATGTCGGATGTGTCGAATAGCCAACGACACGTTCGGCCAATCGACGACGCCACGTCGCGCCGGCACAAGTGCGGGACCAATCGGGAGATGCCACGCGTACGGCGCGTCAAGACCGCAAGCCAATCATCACGCTTCGTAGCCGTCGATCTACCTCGGGATACGAGGCAAAGACAAACTCCCGAATTCGCCGACTCTTGTGCGATTTCTTCCGTGCCACGTCATACCACGTGGCGAGCTCTCATTCGTCCGGCGAGGTGCTTTGAGGTGATCCACCAATCAAGAGTTGACACGTAGCACCGAGTCGGCAAACACAATTAGCAACTCATAGCTAGCACGCGCAGGATCTCCGCGAATCACGCGGCGACACATCGAGGCGGGGCGGCGGACGACCAATCATAGCGGGACACGTGGCGAGACATGGCGAGTCGGTTTTCAAGCTAAAAACAGCCATACGATGCTCCTCGACGCACGAGTCACGTACCAACCCCTAAAATTAGTATCCTAGACTAATTTGGAGTATTTCTATATATTATGAACCTTGGTATTATAAATAGGGGATTTGATTAGCAATTTGGAAAAGGAGAATAATTAGTTTTTAGTAGTAGTTTTTGAAGACAATGCCCGGCTAATCAATTTCTTGCCTAAGTCGAAGGGGAAGCAAGTCGGAATCATGGATTCAAAATATATTATGTGAGATCTTTTATTTTATTATTCAAATTAATTTAATTTCTCCTATTTCATTGTTGTTGGTTTACGGTCATTGAATGTGCAACAATTGGATCTAGGTTAAATCGGTAGCGGACGCGTCGGTTATCTAGGATTAGTGATCCCATAGATCTATATTAATGCGGTTAGTGTATTAAACCTTATTGGCGGATGTCTAGGGTTATACATTAATTAGGGAAATTAGTGGCGGATGTCCTGATTATCAAAATTAGGGGAATTAAGAATTTCTGGCGGATGTCGATTTTCCATCGCTAATCTAAGAGAATTAAATTAATAAATTTTTGGGAAAGATTGAAGACCATGATTGTCATTGAATCTTGATTCGATTTGTGGGCTGGAGATTTAGGTATTATTTAGGCATTATTTAGGAATTAATTAATTATTAATTAGTGGGTTTAATAATTAGTTAGTTATTTTAATTAGTTTAGTTAATATTTATTTGAAAACCCCCATATTTAGTTAACTTAGAGTAAACTAAGTCCTGCGGATTCGACCCCGTATCTACCACTACTACACCCTTGCGGTTGGTAACTCTTTTACGGGTTATATTTGGCACGCACGACACGCGTCAAATTTTTATTAATAAATTATCATATAACAATTTGTAATAATTTTTTTGTCACGAATTTTATCATATAAAATTCATTACTCTGGACCAATTGAAATCACGCAAAGTCATTCTTTGTGTGCGACCCAATAGGTTAATGCAATGTTGGCAGTGAACCAAAATCATCGTGGTCTCTAGTAAGACATTATGACTACCCAAGTACCATGAATATCAAAATAGATACAACCTAATAAATAACATATATTATTTTTTTTTGTCATGCAATATCCTTTGATTAAACATAGGGCATGGAAAGTCACTCTTAATGTTTAATTGTACTAGTCTTGATCTTTAATTAAACTGAAAACATCCAAGTGACATTGATCATATCAATTCACATAGACTTTGTCATTATCGGTCTACCATATTGAGGGATCCACTGATATATCTCTCTATACGAGAGTGACAAATTATATCTTGATTACACAGCTTCACATATTATTCACAAGGTAACCAATCAAAATCAATATAATAGTCTGGTTAAAGACAACATTCGATTGTGTCAAATTACCATACTCTTAATATTAATGTCCGTGGTAATCTCAACTATAATGACTAAATGATATAGCAATCATGAGTAACACCTATAACTTAATCCATGTGTTATTCTCATAGCAAGTCTTTCCAATATCTTGTTCCCTAACATGTACTCATGATCTTGATTCATATTCCTATATGCATAATCATAACATGACCATCAATCAAGATTCACACTAGTCTTAATTCATTATAGTTCCTAGTATAATGACCGACTAGGAACATTTAGGATATTTCAACAAATACCCATAGATCTTACTATAAGGTAAACATGCAATCACTTACAATAAAATATCAAATGAAAACCTATATTTTATTAACTAAAGTTACAAGATAAACAATGTTAATAGATTGACTTAGGGCATATCCCCGACAAAATGTTTGTCATACTCATCGTAATAGAAAATTCTTCTATTGAATATGCAATGTGTAATCTCAGAGCATCAATTAAGGTTATATCACTCAAACTTTATAAATCATTGAAAATATGATCGTTAACTAATACGCATATAAAATCTTACTTTAGTAAACAATACAACTACCAAATTATATGGATTATTAGAAGAAATTTTAGTGAAAGTATAAGGCTTAGTATTTTTATGTCATGAAAATTAGAGATTCAATATCATCGTATCCTTTACCTTCACTATTTGGTATACCTTTTCTTAAGATGGCTAGAACAAAGTTAGATATTTCTGAAGGAATAATGTCTATGAAATTTTAAGATAAGATTTTTAAATTCAAAATTAATAATAAACATAACTATCATACCAATGATGAATATAATGAATTATTTGATAATGAAGTTAATGATAATGATTTTTTAGAATTAAACTATTATGATAACCTTAACGCTAAAATTTGTGCAATTAATGCAGTAAGAATGGAAATTGCAAAAGAAGTTTTAAAGAAAGAACAAATTGAAGACACTTCAAGAGAAGAGAAAGTAACTCAAGAATGGAGAGTTAAGCAACCTAAATATTAAAAAAGTATTAACAAGCCGGGAGATCTTAAATCCAAGAAGAATAAGAAAAATAAAAGCCGGATTTAAGCCCCATGAAGCTTAATGATCATGGAGGTATACATTTTCACATTAAAATCAAATGGGCATGGTACTTCAGAGCTCAGTGTGACACGAGTTCTAATGTAATTCTCATGCCCATACGATTCTTTTTACATCCTCGATTAGAGTTGGATTCACTTGTTTCCAAATGAGTTTTTTACCAGATGATACTTCAATTCAACCAATAGGAGTGGTCACGAATGTATCAGTTCAAGTAAACAGCTACATCGTACCCACAAACCTTTTGGTCATGCTACACTTTATTAATTAATATCCTTTTAAAATTTTAGGACGACCCTTCTTAGCCACAACTCAAGCTGTTATGGATATACTAAACAAAATAACTTATCTGACGATTAATGTTCGCGCACTCACTTTATAGAATGACGCTAGAGTGGATGATCCTAAATTCAAGTTTAAAGAACTAGTAAAATTTTAGAAGGGTTCAGTCGAGCCAACGATAGTAACAAAAGCACTCTATGGAAGGCAGCCCATGTTCCGTGTTTATTTACATTTTATTAGGAATTTAGTTTATTTTATTATAGTATTTTTTCTCACTTTTTTACTCTAATATGGGAGATACTTTCAGAATTTAAACTTCGAAGTAATTTCAATTAAAGGGATTGATTGAGTTGTTTTTGTTTACATGCCCTTTATGAAAGTTTGCATTATTCACTTGCTTGTTTGTTTATTTATTTAATAAAATTATTTAGTTAGTTACAATATCCTAATTAAACTTTTAAAATCTCAGTCAATTCTGCCCTAATATAATTTTTTTTGATAAGAACCTTAATATAAGTTTTAGGGAATGAAATATAAGTTAATTATGAAATAAATTGAAAAAATAGTTAATTTAGCCTAATGAGTCCCCAACAATTTAGAATAACACTAGGAATCGCTAGCCAAAATGGTGACAGAAACCAATAATTAAGTGAAAATTTAGGTCTGGCGAATCCACTGTAATTCAGTTGTTCAACAAGAATCCCCACTCAGATTGGTGGGTCACTGCATCTAAAAACTTACTAATTCTCCTAGTGATTTCTTTGTGATTCACTAAATACAGGTATCATTGGGCACGATTTTAAGTTTTTAAAATAATAACCCCAAATCAATACAAACACAAACTCATTTACACACCCAAATTGTTGCATCCCTTCCCCCACACTTTAACTTCTTGCCTAGATTCAACCCTCCTAAGCTCAATCTTAGTGTATTTAAGTGATTCCCACCTCAATCTAATTCAATTCAATGAGAGAATTTTTAATTTGAGAGTGTTGAGCAAAATTAGAGTTTTAAGGATTTTTCCATAGAACTTGGAGAAACGGTCCAGATGAGTTCATGAGCTTAAATCTAGAGAGATTCAATCTCAAAAAAGTAATTACGATAATGCTAGCTCTTTGCTTTAACAAATTTTTCTATTTGAAGGATTTTTGCAAATTCTTCAATGATTTTCAAGATTATTTTATTGGAATTCATTCCATTACCTTGAATAAATGATTTCATTGATTCCAATATATTAGGCATCGCAATTACAATGAGTGTTGGCTTACAAATTCAATAATCTTGAAATTTTAGTATATTTAAATGTATTTGCAAATGGTTTGAGAATTGAGTTTAAAATTAGTTTGGGAGTTTGGTTTTTTATGAAGAAAGAAAGAAAGATAAAAGAAAATGGAAGGAAGTTTATGAAAAACTCTTCAAATAAAAGAATTCGCTTGAATGCTTATAGCTAAGTTAAGTGAAGTGTACCTTTTTATTCAAATAAGTAGATATGGAATGATGATTATTGGTGATTAAAATCCCTATCGACTTTGATTACGTTGATTCTTTAAATATTATTTGTAAATGAGATTGATTTAGTGATCTTTATTAATATTGAGATTCTACATTCGTCATCGTAAGTTTGATGCTTGTCAGTGGAGATTGAGAAAACATATAGAATGGCTTGATCTTGTTGATCAATTTAACTTTGAATTATGAGGTGTTGCATAAATAGAAGGTTGAGTTGTCAAATAAGAGGTTGTTCTCTAAATCTTTTAATTCTATCATAATTTTTATTTTAATGACGGTAATATGTTTCTATTGAATGGTCACTTCTATTTGAGAATTAAAGTATATAATTATAAAATTAGAACAAGAAAAGAAAAGAGAATATAATTGAGATTATTCCCTTGCTCGGGACAACAAAGTGCTGAGTTTGGAGTTATTTGATAAGTCAATAATTAGACATGTTTTATAGCATTTTTAGGGTGATTTTTTATCTAAAAGACTATATTACACGTGGTTTTCTCCTATTTTTGTTATTATTGGAAATAATTGAAATATTTGAAGAAATGAAGTAAAAAGGGAAGAAAGTGAAGGATTTGATTGAATGGAAGTGGTACACTAAGAATCACAAATGAATAAAGTAAGAATTGAAATTTAATACTACCGAGTCATCAATGATTTAGGGATTACACTGCGAATCACTATTCAGATCGGTGGAGCATAATTAAAGTTTTCTAATGACTTTCCTAATGATTTAAGTAATAAGTGGAATTGTTGAGGAATCACTCTATAGGATTTCAAGAATTTTAGATAACCACGAGACATTTGAGTTAGTTTGGGATATGTACTACCTAGAAAACTATAAATATGACCCTAAGGCTACAAAGTCAATTTCCTTTAAGTACTTAGATTAATATTTCATTGCTCTTGGAGCAATAGTTTATTGTTTTAATTTATTGCTTTATTGTTCATTGATTTTAGAGACGATTTGAAGATTCAAAGTATTTATTCAAATATATTTATTTATGTCTTTTATTTACTTTATTACAATGTTTATCATGATGATGAGTGAGTAGTTTATTAATCTAAACAAAGTCTAAACATGAACTTGATCCGTTTTGCGATGTAGTTTTGATACGATGATTTTATGCTTAATGTTTTAAAACAATCATATTTTAATCCACTGATTTAATATATTATTATTTGCTAATTTTAAACATGGAAGTTTATATTGAATATATATTCTAAAATATTTATTGTGGTATTTGAATTCAATATCTAGTTTAAAGTATTAAGTAGAACTGTTTGAAAGGTCTTAAGTGGATAGAGATCTAAGTTTAATATTGAAATGGCTTTTTGAAGCTATTAAATGCAGTAGTTCAAAGTTTTCACGAAGTGTAACGTGATTTTGTTGCCTAAAGTTAATTTCGGTGTGTATTCCAAGAGTTAGCTTAATAAAATTAGAACTTGCTTTTCCACCGATATAAGGAGAACTAATGACTTGATAAGGGCTATTTACTTACTTATGATTAGAATTTAATGATCTATAATACTTTATAAAGTATACTCAAAAGAAGTAAAATAGATTATTGTTTCATTATTCTGGATATTTTTTTCGATATTTATTTATTTTTTAATTGAATTGATTTGAATATTAGTGAATTTGAAGTGTGATTATTAAGTTAGTTTAATTAATTTAGTTAATTATTATAGTATTATAGTTTGAATTAGTGATTTTTAATTTTCGTTTTAATTAAATTAAAGTAAACAAATAATAAAAACTATTGAAAGACGTTTTCCTAGAGATGTTTGATAAATCCCTATGGAGACAATCTCACTTGCCACTACTACAAATATAAGAATATACATAAAATTTATTATACAGGCTCGACAGGTGTCAAGCTTTTCCATTGATATAAGGAAAATTGGTGGCTTGATAATGGCTATCAACTAATGATTTAGGTTTAATAATCTAAGAATATTTTACAATAAGATTAAAGTATGATTATGACTATGATTTAAGTTATATGCTTGGACACAAAATGAATTATTATTTTTTTATTTTTCAAGATATTTGTTTAGATATTTGTTTTATATTATATTGATTTGATTTGATTTAATTTGAATTTAGTGAATTTGAGTTGTGTTAGTTAAATTAGTTTAATTGGTTGCTATAATTTAATTAGATTATTTTATTTCCCATTTAAAATATTAACTAAACTAAAGAAAAATAATAAAAACCATTGAAAGACTTTTTCCTAAACAAGTTTGCAAAATCCCTATGGAGCCAATCCCACTTATCGCTACTATAAATGATAAGGAGATACAAGAAATTTATCGTACATGCTTGACACGTATCAATTTTTGGCACCTTTACTAAGGTTTTTTACATAATTTCTAAAGAGTTTTAGTCATTATATGGTATACACTTTTTTGTTGTAATTCCACATGATCTTTACATTCGTTTGATCTCGAGGTAGATAGGATTTTTAATTGTAATTTAAGACTACAACAACGTAACGAACACCAATTGCACAATGGAAGATAATAATAATATTAATAATATCAACAATAATAATTATAATAGAGAACTTACTTCCATAAAAGCTAATCAAATGTTAAATCTTATGAGCTAATATGTATATTGCCTACCCTGAATGATTCCTAAATTTGAACTAAGATCTGAATTCATTAATACCTTACCTAACTTTTATAGTAAAAATAATGAAGACCCACAGAGATTTATATGGAAATACCAACACAAAGTTAATGGGATGAAACATAAAGACGGTACGTTAGAACAAGTCAAACATAAAGCTTTTCCTTTTACACTAAGAGATCAAATACAAGATTGGTTGTTTTATCTCCCTCAAGATTCAATAACTATATAGGCTCAAATGTTAGAAGGTTTCATAGATCAATAAACTCCTCCAAGAAAGATCAGTTCTTATAGAAGACAAATCACAATTGTAAAAATGAAAGATGATGAAAACTCTAATGAGTTTTGGGATAGATTTCAAAGATTAATTTCTTCTTGTCCATAACATGGATATATACAAATAGCTTTATTAGAATACTTCTATGAATGACTCAATAATTTTGAACAAAGATTATTAGACACCGTATGTGATGGGTCTTTATTCGATGTAATACTAACTTTAGCAAAGGAAGCTATTAATAAAATGGATAAAGAATCAAAAAATATAGAAAAAGATTGAGACATTAAGGAAGAAACTTTATGAAGTTAATAGTAAATTAAACAAGTAGTACATATGATGACAACTTTATTGAGTTATCTAGCATGGTTAAGTTATTATTGAAAGATAGATCAAGCTAAGTAAAATCATGTGGATTTTTTAATGAAGTTACGCATCCTACGGATTTGTGTCCTACTTTATATCAAGAAAATAGTGAAGAAGTTGTTATGAACCAATTTTCTGATCTGCACAGGAATCAATATAATAACAACAATTACTACACCAGAAAATCAAATTCAAGCCTTAGTTATGGTCCACAAAATTAGAATTATACCACTTATAGACCAAAAGCACATATACAATCTACACTAATTCGATAATCTCCACAAATAATTCGACCTATGCAACAAAACTTAGAGCAAATCTTGTATAATTTTATGAATCAAAGTCATTAAAACTTTACATTCTCTAAATCAAGTTAAAATTGATACGTCTATTAATGAGTTGAAAAATCAATCAAATCAAATGAACGTACAAATTAATACATTAAACAATTAAACTAAAGGATCTACTTAAAATACGCAAGTTAATGTTTTATTTTGTGATAATAAAAAAGAGACACATATACTAGAAAAGATATGGACACGTGTGAAGTATGTATAATAAGTTTTCCGTATATCCATATTATTTATCATTGTGATAAATGAGATCATCTCCATGTGAGTTTTGCAAGTTTCTTAAGAAAAATAGGTTTTCCAATTGTTATATTATTTTTACTTTAATTTAATTAATTTAATTAAAAGGAAATCAAAATTATTAGTTCAACCTATAATAATCAATTAAACTAATTAAACTAGCTTAATTAACATAAATCAAATTAATAAATTCAAACTAATTCAATTCATTAGAAAACAAACATTTAAACAAACAGCCTGAACAATGAAACATTAATCCGTCTTGTATCCAAACATATTACTTAAATCATAGTAATAAGCATACTTTAATTTCTTTATAAAGTATTTTAGATCATTAAATTCAAATCATAAGTAGGTAGTATATAGCAAACCATCCATTCTCGTTATATCAATTAAAAAGCCACTTTTTTATTTTATCAAATTAATCCTTCAAAAGCTCAAAGGAATTAATTTAGGCAATAAAACATCATTAAATTTCGTGAAAACTTTGAACTACTAAGCCTAAAACCTTCGGAAAGCCACTTCAATATTAAACTAGATCTCAACTCACCTAAGACAACTAATAGATAGAAGACCTCTTTAAACAATCTCGGTTACTACTTTAAACTAAATATAGAATTAAAATACCACATTGACAATGCATGTAATACCAAGCTTCATGATCATAATATGCAAATAACAATCTATTAAATCCGTGAATCAAAGAATACAATTGATTTAAAGCATTAAGTACAAATCAGTCTCTATTACAACTACTTCATGAAACGAATCAAGTTCATGTTCTGACTTTATTTAAATTAATAAACTATTCACTCATAATCATAATAAACATCATAATAAAATAAATAAAAGACATAAATAAAATAATTTTTTATTGAATACTTGAATCTTCAAATCTTCTCAAAAACTAATAAAAACAATCGATAATGGCATCCAAACTAATTAAAAAGTGTTAAACTCTCAAAAGGTGATTTATCTCAAAGTCTATGGTTTATATATATAAAGTATTCAAAGAAGTACATATCCCAAACTAACTCAAACTATTCCTTGTAATCCAAAATTCTTGAAACTAACTTCAGTAATTCATAAACGATTTCACTTTAAAAGTGAAATGTTGGGCAAATAAATGGAAATGTATCTCGGGGCTTCATCAATTTGTCTGGCTGCTTATATACAAACTTTGAATCGCTGTCAAACTGCCATTAATATTTTTTGTTAATTCTTGATTTATTGTTGATTCCTTGTGCATTTCTTTCACTTGATTAAGTTCTTCATGTCCCTCCCTTTTTCATCCATTTCTTCACAAATTCTAATTATAACCAGAAATCACAAAAACAAGAGAAAACTCAATGTAATATAGCCTTTTATACCCAAATTACCTAAAATATACAATAAAACACTGTTTAATTATTAAATTATCAAATATCTCTAAACTCATCACTTTGTTGTCCTGAGCAAAGGAATATTGTCTATTATATTCTATTTTCATCTCTCAATTTGATTTTATAATTACTAACTCTTATTCTTAAACATAAATGATCATTAAATAGAAATATATTACCCTCATAAGAAAATCAAAATTATGATTGAATAGTAAAATTTAAAGAACAACCCCTTTATTGAATATTCAACTTTTTAGTTACACAATACAACTCGAAATTCAAAGTTAAATCTATTATCAAGGTCAAGTCCATTTATAGTTCTCAATCTCCTCTGACATGCATCAATCTTACGATGACTAAATCAATCTCATTTTCAAACAATATTTAAAATTTCACCATAATCAAAGTCGATAGAAATTTTTAATCACCAATAATTATCAATATTATTTTCAATTGTTGGAATGTTGAAATAAAAAAGATACTTCACTTAAGTTAGCTATAAGCATTTAAGCTAAATTTTCTATTTTCAGAGTTTTTTCATAAACATCATTCTATTTTTTCTATATCTCTCTTATTATTATTTTTTCTTTCTTATATGTACGTATTTTCTTTTTATTATATTCCCGCGGTTCCTTACTCCATTTCCCTTGGAAACCATTGTTCTTTTCTTGTAGAAATTCTTCATCACATTTTCCTACCACTAGATTCCTTGCTCCATTTCCTTTGGAATATGTTAGCCTCTCTACTCTTTATTTAAAAACTCTTGTTGGGACTTGTCACTTTCACAATAATTAAGGAAGTGTTCTTTTCAACTAAGTATAGTTATTGGCTAATTTCCCATTTCATCCCTTAATTGTGGCATGTATACATACATAAATATAAAATACTTGATCAATAATATTTGTATAACAAGATTCTTTGAAATGTGTCTTGTTTATCTTGCTCTTTTGTTGCGATTTTCTACCCATTATAATGTCTAACACAAAACAATCAATCCCCTCTAAAGTGCTCTAGTATATACACAATCTAAGTTAAGTCAAATAGGATATAATAATTACTTTCTATCATAAAATTTCTATTTTCATGGGTAATAAAAATATCCTTTCTATTTAAATACAAATTCTATTTAATTCATATTTTCTTGACTAATAAAATAAAATAAAGAAATATTAATAGTAATTTCAAAGATTTGAAGATTCTCAGTCAACTTTGAACATTGAATTAATAGATTCTACATCTTGAATCTTCCATACTTCGCTTTTTTATACTCTATTTCACATAAATACCCCTAAACTCATTATTAACCTTGTCCTCGAGGTTTAAAATTTAAGTTTGGTATCAACAAAAAAAAATACCTCGTGAAGCATAAATGAACTATATAAAATAAATTGCTTTACAAAATAGACAATCAAACATCTCATAAATAATAACAAATTGTAATGGAATAAAGCATTCGTATATCATTAATGATAAAAAAAAACAAAGTTCACATTCTTCTCATACAAGCAAACATTGAAACGATTACAAGTAATGATGTCGAAAATCAAATTCATCATTATCATCTTAAGTTCCACCTTCATTCCTCTATGCAGTAGTTTGTAAAATTAGTTTCACAGGGTTATAAAATTTTGATGGAAATTGCAACTACAATGATGAAATATCAATGTTTCTCATCGGATCTTACAAACGTTCAGCCAACCTACTTTCCGCTGAGGAATGGTGAAGTGTCAAAGTTCTCTCATTCTTATCTAGCATCCCCTGATTCATCAAAATCTTCTTCTCAGTACTCATAAAAGCTGAAAACAAGGATCGAAAAACCCATTTATTTTAGCTCTTATTAAAGTTGTAGAACCGCCTTCTGTCCTCAAAATATTCACTTGGGCGATTAAACTAGCAGCTCGTCTCGCATCTTCTAGTGTTATACTATGGGTTCCTTGCGTACTACTCCTTTCAAGAACTCTTAATCTTCTCGTTTCATAGAGTTCTCTTTCATCTTTCGAATTATTATACTCATTGAGCGCTCTCATCCTTTTGATTATGTCATCAGTGATGGTCCTCCGAGGTATTCTAACGCCCTAATCCTCTAATTAGCACACTCCCACCTAATCTCATCATTAAGCCCTAATCCTAACCACGTAGAACTTAACAATGTATTAGTCATCATTTTTTTACTATGACATCGCAGATGGACATCGCATATTAGTTTATGGGACGCCTAAAGAGGTATTATTTATAATGTTATATTTGCATGATTTTTGTTTATTATGGTTGTTTTACTATTAATTATAGCATTCCGTAATGGGTATCGTTGATTATCACATTTTGCATAAGTTAAGAGTGCAACGAATAACACTTCGAGATGCGTGCAATGCGGCTATAGGAACCTGATAGTTTAGACAAATAAATTATCAATATATAATGATATTCTAGGTCTTTTTCAAAAAGTAAGGAACATTTACAATTTATTTCACAAAATAGGCTGGTGTACTTTTAATTAACAAAAATAGGCAATAACACTTTATGAAAAGGCATTATTGCTTATGAAGGTTGTGAGGTGGCGATGAGGTGGCGAGGCAATGTATAGATAGCTCATTTTGAAAAGGAGCTATCTATACAAAACTATACAATCAATTAATGACTCATTTTGAAAAGGAGATACTAATACAAATTTTCTTCCCTATGACCACCACGTGTATATGGAGATGGACGACCCGCGCTACTCGAGTATCTCGAGGTAGACAACCAATGTAAACAACGCGAACGCATATCGACGTGGAAAACCCACGCAAACGTCACCCATGTATACCGAGGTAGAGATTTCATGCAAATGTCAGGCACGTCTGTCGAGGTGGGCGACCCATACAACCTCGTGCAAAGGTCACGTATTTGTCTCGAGGTGATAAAGCCAATGTAAACATCACACACGTATTGCGAGGCAGACAACCCGTATAACCCGTGCAACCCATAGGCGCTATTCGGGCGGCTCATGTTCACGCATCATACGTGGATTGTGTTTCACGGATAGCACCTTTTCAAAAGGCGCTATCCGTTTAACACAATCCACATAGGACCGTCCATGTCAGCGAAAAAAATTTACCCAACTAATAGCGCCTTTTGGAAAGGCGACATAGCCTATTTTTTGAAAAAAAAAAGAAAAAGAAAACCACACCTATTTTTCGGGGTTTAAACCAAAAGGTAATGAACTTTTGTAATTGTTTCTCATAAAATAGTGACAAAATATCAAAAATCTGAAGTTGACACTTCCAAGCTACGGAAAGTAAATTTTCACACAAGTAGCTTCAGTACTCCCAAATAGTTACTGCTAAAATGTATAATAAAACAACTAACCATATATTATAGTTCTATATAGGCCTTGGGGCAATCAATTCAAATTATAGATTGCATAGGCCAAGACTCCATAGGATCCTGTACAATAGAAATTACTTTTAAACTCAAAAAGTTGCAGTAAATTAAGGTATATAAACAAATTACAAAAACACCTAACTCGGTAAAGCTCTACCCTAGCCATACTCACATTGAAGTCCCTTTCTTTATATTCTTTGATATGATTCGGCTTGAGATTTTTCTTCAATTAAATGATTATAATATTAATAAGATTGATTAAACTTATTGATTAAGCACCGAACTTTAAGTCAATCACTTCAAGAACTTGGATACTGTACCTTAGACTCTTAAAGTTAGTACTTAAAATTGCATAAAATAAATAAGTAAAGCTCCAACCAACTTGGAGGTCAATGAACCAACCCTAGGTTTCATGCATTGGTTATGACCTAGCTAGCTACTAGTTGTTTAATTAATTGAAGTTCTTGAAGGTTATAAGTTTGAATCTTCTAATTTTTTGAGATATATATATATATATCTTTCATAGTGATGAGTTTCTTTTATGGAATATTCAGGAGTAATAACAGATACCACATTATAATAATATGGAAAACATAGGAAATACGTTTATTCCATGACAAGGTTGTACACATCAACTTCGTTCACCCAAAATACAAGATGAAACAAATCACCATGACATCAAGAAAACTCATCATGCAGGTCTATTACGACGGTTATGTTGACATTGTTGCTCGGTGATGCAAACCGGACGTACTCTATGTCTAGTTAGACAATGTGTTTGTACATCCGGCTGAGGTTGTTGAGGTTGTTGCATTGAATGGCGTCGAGTCGATTGATGTTCTTCCTCTGGTGCTTTGCTCGACTCAAATCTGCTATTGATGCTCCCAAAAATAGGAGGTTGAAGCATCCCAAAATAGTGGCTTCCTGTATGCAGTTAGGAGAAAGGAACATGAAGGCTGCGACATGGTCAACAAGTTCATGAAGGAGCCATCTCCACTATATGACATATTGTAATTATAACATGGTGGAGTATATGGACTTGGCATGTATTGAGGCAATGACAGATACATCTGATGTCTAGGCATCCCATGGTCCACATATGAAGACGACGACCCGGGTGCATAAGGATCAAAATGGTAAGGAGGAAGATTCACGATCGGCGGCCTAGGTACAAACATTTGGGGTACTAGATGCATAGTGGACGATGGAGGAATGTACCCAAGAGAAAAATGACTTGGTGGGGATGATCGTTGGCTACTCTCGCCAACAGTCTGTGTTCTACTTGCTCCCGTACTAGATGAACGTGCTGGAGGAGAACGTCTGCTACTCTTTGCAGCAATCTCAGTCTGAGTAGATGGACGTGATGGACAAGGACGTCTGGTGCGTTCCTGCACAGTCTCTGGTTGTGTTTGTCTTCTTCTCACCTCTCTATTTGCTTCGCCCTGATCGTCTTCTTCATTTTCATGTTCATTATCCTCATTTATGTCTTGTTCGACGTCAATTCCGTCATGCCAAAGAGTAGACTTTTACCTTTTATCTTCATCTAAAATTTTAATCCCTTCATCAAGCGCAGCAAGACCTTGCTCGTACCCATCCTCAATAAACGCTCACCTCAGTCGATGCACCAAGTTACACTGATATAAAAATATGAGTTTAAAGCACGCAATATAAGAAATTAGTTATTCGAGAAAAAGTAAGAGTTAGAAGTTTACCAAGTAGTCACGTAAAGCCCCATCGTGTCCAATGAATCTTCTAGTGACCGAGCGATACCACATCATATAGTCTTGATGATCGTGCCCTTCATTATATGCTGTAGTGGCAATGTTGTCACTACGATTTTCCCACATGTGTATATGGCTTGCATGAAAAGTCACACAGTTGGGTGTCATAAGCACAATTTGGTGGCACCACTTGTATCATTCCGAATTGTCTCATCACCCTTTCTGGTCGATGCCACTCGACTATGTGGAAACAAATTAGGGGACACATCGAAAGCCAACTACCGTGACCGTTAGTACAGTAATCGGGAAGAGACCCCATGACTTTAGCATATGGTTGCCATACTACATCATCATTATTTTGCGAGTCGAGTGCATCACGGTAAGTCGAAACGACGTGCGTCGCACTCTGTGTAACCAAAAATGCATCAAGCCATCTATGTAGAAAACAATAATTTATAAAAAATTAAAATGGACTAGATGTTAAAGAAATCAAGGAAAAATATTTGTATTACCTGTGTCCCAATGGAACGTCCATGAGCATATGTTCTCCATCCACTATTCGTGGTTGAACTCTAGAAACAACCAGGCACCGCGGTGCTGTGAATGAAAATCTTTCCCATGCCCACAGTTGTATAAGAATTGATGCGCCTGCAACCTCATGTGCCCCTGCGTGAGATCCGCGACACAATTCCCTATACAAATAAGCCAAACATGCATTCCCCCAACTATATTGTCCAGCTACTTGGAAATCCTCCAGCAATGGTCGGAACATCAAATGTACTAATCGATTGGACTTGTTGGCGAATAGAAAACCACCGACAAGTTGTAATATGTACGATCGAACGTAACACTGCACCGACTCCTCATCGCTATCATCATCTATAGCTGGTACGTTACGTTCAAGCCATTTGAAGTTTACAACCAATAACGTCATCTCCAATAGGAGTTCAACCAAGTAGCCTCTCACACACATCAGCATAGTCTGTATTTGTCCTTCCTTTCATAGGCATACATTCGATAGGTAAGCCGAGCTGTACCTGTACGTCCTGGAGTGTAATTGTGCACTCCCCACAATGCATGTGAAATGTATGCATCTCGGGGCGCCATCTCTCTACGAATGCAGTAATCAAAGCCCAATCAAGGCTGAAAATGCTACGCGGGAAATCCCATAGAACCCACTGGAATGAAAATATGAGATCATCCTCGAATGATACTGCACCGTTCGATCAACGACCCTACGTCTTCGACGTATGCGCATTGTTTCATATACCTTATAATTGATTATGTATTAATCTATATTTTTGATACATTTATGATGTACCATTTGACGTATACATGTAAAAAAGTTTACCTCACCCCTCCAGGTTCGCGATGATCTGTGTGTACATTGGAGTTGCAAAAGTGAAGGGTCTGAAGGGCCTGGATCCATTGTTGTACCACTACAAATGAATGATATAAAAAGAATTAGAGCGTTGTTCAAAACCAAATGATAACTCTTTCATATATGTTCACACAAAAACAAATGCGTAAATTGCCAAAATCAACATAGCTACGAACTTAAGTTATGACAAACAATATACAAAATCGACTATAGGTTTTCATTGGAAGGTTGAGGTCTGCTTGGATAATTTTTTTTATTATGTCCCTCTGAACGACAAATACCACGCCGGTTCTTCCTAGTTGGGACTCGTTCACGGTCTTTATTTGGACATGTTGTTCTTCTATGTCCTTCTTGATGACATATGCCACATCGCAAAGGCCTCAAGACATTAGGAAGATCCATCTCATTATGTCTTCTCGATCCCTTTGGTCTCCCTCGGCTACGTCTGCTCTTTGGGTCCGGTATGAGTTTCGTCCCAAAAGTCGGCCAATACTTCTCATCTGGGATGACCTTGAAATTGTAGGAGTAACATTGTGCGTACACATCTATCTTATAACAAGGCTCGATGAATTGCGCGTAGCTCACTCGAATAAAGGCACATGCAGCTAACACGTGTGAGCAAGGGAAACCAAACGACATCCATTTATTACAACAACACACCCGGTTCTTTAAGAGTACGACTTGGGTGTTGTTGCCTTTATGCATGCAATCTCCATGTCTTCCAGTCTGCACTTCGAACTCACCAATGTCACGATCGATCAAAGTGACTTGATGCCTCCTTGCGGATTTTTCATTTTCTTCGAGTTTATCCATGACATATTTCATGTACGATTGTCCGTTTGAGATTGCTTCATTGATCTCCTGGTTGCGTTGATTGTGGTATGTCACCAATCTGTAGTAAATCATCTGAGTCATCGTTGTTATTGGCAAGAATCGAGCCCCCTTCAATATACCGTTAAAACACTCTGCAATTGACGATAACATTCGTGTAAGTGATATTGGTTCAACGATAAAGGTGGGTAACATTTAGTGCAAAACATAAATTTTATTGCGTACATACTAACACCATTAGAATTCATCCATCCGCACCGCATGCCTCCGTCGTGCGATTGAGCCCATAGTTCTTTGGGGATGGCATTGACATATTGCAGACATTGAGGCGTTCGTGATGATAAGTATGCAAAACGCTCCATGCACGCATTAAATTCTCGTTCTTGATGTTGAACAGCTGCTCGACCAAGGAGTATTTTCAAGTGGTCATTTTTGAACTGGGTGCCGAAATTACTAAGCAAGTGCCACAAGCAATAACGGTGGTACCCTTTTGGCGGACAAAAACCGTTGCTTGGGGTGTTGAACGCCTCCAAAATGCTAGGGTAACGATCAGAAATAACGCAAACTCCTTCTCTATTTGTCACGTGTTTGCACAACATCCTCAAAAACCACCCCCACGAATCAGTTGATTCGGTTTTTTTAACAGCAAATGCAACTGGTAATATGTGTCCATTGCCATCAATAGAGATCGCGATCATTAGCTTCCCATTATATTTTCCATATAAAAATGTCGCATCAATTTGAAGCATAGGCCTGCAAAACATGAAAGCATGTATTGATGCTTCAAATGCAAAAAAACACACGAAGAAATTAAGGAGACGCAGTTCTTATCTCATCAGCTGCCCATCGTTTATGTGACCACTCGATTCTTGTCCCCGGACTCTTACTTCTCACAGCCACCAACCATCTTGGTAATAAAGCATATGACTCATCCCAATCTCCAAATGCACATGCAATTGCCTTCCTTTTCGCATCCCACATTCGCTTGTAGTTGACTTTGTGTCTGTATTTTCCCTTAATTATTTGTACTAATGTTTTGATAGTGATTGATTGATCGCTCTTGATGACGCTTTGGATCTCTTGCGCAATCATGCTTGCGTCGAGTTGGGCATGACCGCGTTCTACGTCGGGATTAATACAGTGTGTGGTACGTCTAACTGTGTTATCTCCCATAATTGTGTTTTCTTTTGCAAACAAGCACGAAGACGCCACATACACCCGTATTGCGCACTTCTGCACTTAATTGCCACGTTGTTGTAGTCGATTCCATCACATGGTATTGACAATGTCGATTAACATGCCACACTTTAACGGCATGTTGTAAGTCTTTTTTATTGTCAAATTACATCCCCATCTCCAAACCGAAATTAGACATGTCCCCCAAGTTTGCTGATGGGAATGTTGGGTCGCAGTGGAATTAGCCACCTCCCAATCGATTTCGTTATATACCAGTATTGGTTGGTGAACTTCATCGTCACGTGCTTCCTCCAACAAAATCTCTTCATCGATAGCAAATTGCTCATCATCTTCCATATTTTCCGCACCCGAAGGTTCATATCTGGGATCAACTGTGAAAACATTGACGTTATCCCAATTGACAGATGCAGCAGAAACGTTGTTGGGACGTATGTCCTCGTTTGTTTCATTGGTAGCGTTCTCGTTAACTTCATCGACCTTAGAGGCATTAATATCTTCATGTAATGGACTAACAAATCCTTCTTGCACGACCTCACCTTGTGGAGATTGCATATGCAGCCTTTCCATCATTAATGTTGCGTCTGGAGTGCTGACACATTCATCAATAACTTGCGAATGAACCGTTCGATTTTGAATTGAGTCGATTGATTCAAATGTCAAATAGATATCTACCGTTCCAGTTATTGGTAAATTTTTCATCGTATCCCACATCAAGTCGATGTGTGTCCTATCATGCAGCAACATAGGGACAAAATAATGCGAGCCTCCGGGGAGGATTATCATGTGGCGATAAGTCATCTGAACTAGAGTCTCTATAGATGAGATATTGAATACGTTACACACGTCATCCATCAATTGACGTCCACTCGTCCCAAAATTAACCATCAACACTGCTGATGGGAGTGCGCTTTACGCGATGCCATTTAAACCATTAACAATTTCACCATGCGCATAGAATAGAAAATGGATGTTCCTATGTTCCATGACCTACATAAGTTTTCGAACATTGATGTAAAAGGGTTACACACAAATGCACAAATATGTTAAGTGAAATAGTTGATGACTGAAGCAAGTTAAAGCGCAATCAAACTTTCTGATGTAGAAGATCGCAATAAGAGCGCAATTACAGAGCATACTCCTTCTTTCGCATTCACATTTTCTGTGTAATAACGATCAAACCTACCAAACTATTGCACAACGAGCACAATATTAATTAAAAAATTTGATTCAAGCATCTTTTTGATATGGGGGGATTTAGACATAAGGGAAACTTTCGAATGTAGAGGATCGCCTTAATGGCGCAACTACAGAGCCTACTCATTCCTCTGTGTTTGCGTTTCTTTATGTCTTAAATGCGCTTTCCATTAATTAAACATATCAAAGTGTACGTCAAAAAAAAACAATACCTATGTCACTATATATCATGTAAATCATAACAAACAATCATAAATAATTATGAAAATACTAAATTTGTGAACTTACTATTTTCCTTCGCTTTTTGTCTTCAAAGTAACGATCTTGCAATAACATTTTATTTTCGTTAGTTTCGAACAACAAAACTATAGTTAAGTCATCAAACATAACTAACCTAACTAACCAAAGTAAACGTTTACCTAAATAATGAGTCTTAAACTAAAATCAACTAACTTAACTAACCTAACCTAACCTAACCTAACCTAACCTGACCTAACCTAACCTAACCGAACCTAAGTATGTGAACTAAACTCAACTAACCTAACCTAATCTAACCTAACCTAACTATGTAAACTACATTAACTAAACTAAACTCTACTAAACTAAGCTAACGAACCTAACCTAACTAAACTATACTAACTTAAAATTGTCGAACAACAAAACTAAAGTAAAGTAATCGAACACAATTATTGGTTACTCACCAAAGTAAACCTTTAGCCAAATAAAAAGTCTTACACTAAACTCAAGTAACTTAACTAACTAACCTAACCTAACCTAACCTAACCTAATCAAACCTAACTATGTGAACTAAACTCACCTAACCTAATCTAACCTTACTATGTAAACTACATTAACTAAACTAAACTCTACTAAACTAAGCTAACGAACCTAACCTAACTAAACTATACTAACCTAAAATTGTCGAACAACAAAACTAAAGTAAAGTAATCGAACATAACTATTGGTAACTCACCAAAGTAAACCATTAGCCAAATAAAGAGTCTTACGCTAAACTCAAGTAACTTAACTAACTAACCTAACCTAACCTAACCTAACCTAACCTAACCTAACCTAACTATGTAAACTAAACTCAAGTAACTTAACTAACTAACTTAACCTAACCTAACCTAACGATGTAAACTAAATTAACTAAATCGAACTCTACTAAACTAAACTAATGAACCCAACAAAACTAAACTATACTGACCTAAAATTGTCGAACAACAATACTAAAGTAAAGTAATCAAACATAACTAACCTAACTAACCAAAGTAAACCTTTACCCAAATAAAGCGTCTTCAACTAAACTCAAGTAACTTAACTAACTAACTAACCCAACCTAACCTAACCTAACCTAACCTAACCTAACCCGACTATGTGAACTAAACACAACTAACCCGACCTAACCTAACTATGTAAACTAAATTAACTAAGCTAAACTCTACTAAACTAAACTAAACTAACGAACATAACTTAACTCAACTATACTAACCTAAACGAACCTTAACACCTAAACTAAACTAACTGAACTAACTAAGCTAATTCACCTAACCAAACTAAACTAACATAACCTAACTACCTACACCTAACTAACTAAGCTAACCACCTAAGTTAAACTAAACATCTAAGCTAAACTAACTTAACTAACTAAACTAACTACTTCAACTAACTAAACTACACTAACCTCCTCCTTCTCCTCCTCGCCACGCCTGCTGCTCCTCCTCCTCATCTGACGCCAAGGCTCTTTCCTCCGCTCGTCGCTCCTCCTCCGCTACTTCTCGCGCCATTCTTTGCTCCTTCCTCACGCCGCCGCTCCTCCATGTTCAACTATCGTTGCTTCCTTCACATCCAGCCGTCACTACTCCCTCCCTGTCCAACTGCCGCTGCTCCTCACTCCGGTGCCCCCAAAACCTCCTTTCCTCTTTTTTTCGCCGCGCGTGTGCACTTCAGACGTACTTTGCTCACCCAACCGCCCCTCTTTCTTCCTCCCTTCGTGGTGTCTCTCTCCACCGACCTCTTCCCTACCCTCCTTATATAGCCCCCCTCCTCTACAATATTCCCATAGTAATTGCGTGACCCTACCAACCCTACCCCTGTAACCCTACCCTCCCTACCGAAACCAACTCAGAGAATATTCTCGGCGTCGGTTTCAGGAAGAAGACAATGGGGTGCGCAAATAGGTGGTATCGGCGCACCCCACTCAAACCCGTCCTGCCCGTGTCCACGTGGACACCAATAGCGCCTTCTCAAAAGGCGCTATTGGCCATGTGTACACGGGCGAACCAATAGCGCCTTCTGAGAAGGCGCTATTGGTTGTCACCCCTGTCCACGTGGGTTTGCCCATTCCACGTGGCCAACCACATGGATAACGCCATTTGATATGCGCTATCCATGTGGCCACGTCAGCAATAACGCCTTTCATTAGGCGACATTGCCTAGTGTGGGAAGTAAAAAACTTTCACCCTAATTTACCTCTTTTAAAGTAAAAAGATTGGTACATATGTAATTTTCTCGATATTCTAAGCTAAATAATCGACAAAATACTAATAGGTCAAAACTAGACTCGACGCGCCTCGTAATGCACGATAATGTCAGTAACCGGTTAGACAAGTACCTAGCCTAAGTTTTTGCATTTGTACTTCAAATAAACATTTGGCTAGACAAATGCGACCAAATAATAGGCCTATGGTAATTTAAATAGGTTAATCTATTAAAGTCATTAATGTGCCTAAGATGTGTAATTAAGCTAAATAAGGGAATTTTACCCTATGGAAGCAAAATTATTTAGAAAAACCTTATATTGAATTATTAAATTGAAACATATGGGACATAAGTTTAGCCGGATTTAATGGTAGCCCTTGATGGACCTCGATATGTGTGTTTTAGAACTTGACAAACTGAGGTACTATATAAAGGACACTTAGACCATTTTGACACTCCAGCATGCATAGATCTTAGTTCATATAGAGAAAAGAGGAGTGGCTAGAGTTAGAGCTTTGCAAGGGTTTTAAAGATTAGTGGAGAGAAATTTGAACAAGGATTCAACCATCAAAGCTTAGGTTATAAAACACTTATCCTTTATTATGATTTTCATTCTTTTGGTGCATCAATGCAAACATAATTTGGGCGTTTTTGATAAAAAAAAAAATGAATTTCAAGTAATCTTCTACTATTTTTCGGACTCAAAATGGTGAATTGCAACTCTAATTTTCGTTAATTTAAGCTTTGATTGAGTTTTGTTCAAAGGGTGTTAATGGTGATATATGATGTTTAAGTTTTTGGTATTCTGGATGAATATGGTGAATATATGTTGATGATGGTGATAGATTTGATGATTTGTTGTCGTTGTTCTAGTTTTTTTGATGTTGATATTGCTGTTGCAAATTGTGAAAAAAATAGATCATGAGCTGCAGTTCGTCTATTTCTTTCTTTCTCTCTCTCTCTCTCTCTCTCTCTCTCTCTCTCAATTTGGGGAGGGGGAGGAAGCTCTTACGCACACACTGGTCTAGCTCAGGCCCGGCCCTGTTAGGCCGAGTCGAACCCAACCAACCCGAGCCAGGTTTAGTTGGGTCCAACTCCTATTAATTAATTAAAATTTTATTTAAATTAAATAAAATACAAAATAAATATAATAAATTATAGAAAAATATGTAAAAATAAATACAAATTTTAGAAAATCCAAAAAATTCATTGAAAATATAAGGAATTGGAAAAAGGTATAAAATTGGGTTTCGAGATATTTTCGGGCAATTGGCATCCTGTGTAACCTGAAAAAAATAATGTGTCACAACTAAAATTAGAATAAAAATTCTAATTTTTGTTCCCACCATATAAAATCAATTAATATGAATATAAATTATTTAAAATTGGTATGTAGGATACTTAGGCCCTAAGAAAGCTTAGGGGATCGACAGACGGGAATTCCGCTGTATGAGCGAGCAGATAGGATCAGGTTTTATCGCATTTTGATAAGTAAACCCCAATAGAAAAACAAGTGGAATTTTGTTTACAGTTTTATGTTATTACATTGCTAAATTATGCCAATTTGGGTTTATTTGATTACTTCACTCTCACATATGTGTGTATATGGTTGACAAGACAATATGGCCCATTACCGGCTCCCTCGTGATTAGCAATCTGATTATTGGTACGGTTCTTACCATGCCTTAAGCTACTCATAAGAATTACTTCGCGATTTTATGATTCGAGAGATGATGTTGTGAGGAGTTAACTCCGACATAGATTCCTCTCCTTTAAGGTAGTTGGCAAGTAGTTGTAAACTCCCGACCAACAAAGTCCCTTATTGACCTTGGTGTGGTGGCGGGGAGTTACATCGTCACAAGAGTCTCCTCGGTCCAATTTTATTAGTTCCAGAGTTTGGTAGATAGATACCACACTCGCGTCTGACATTTATTGCTTTCCTTGCGAATTTTCTTCATGATATTATCCATTTTCAGTGCAATTTTTATTGACTAACATGATTCGTAGCCATTTTATTGTACATTTTTATTAAATGAAACTTGCACCTCTTATGGATATTTACTCATTGGACTTGTCATGAACTTTATACATGGATGAGTGAGTGCAAATCCTACGACGAGCCAAGGGAAAGCCATACTTGGTAACTTCATCAGATCGTTGAGAGCCTCCGCTAGCCCATCTCGTATAAGTTTTTATATATTATGTTATTGCTTTTGGGTATATTTTAGGAGACTTGATACACTAATACATGTATATTGATCATATTGTATATTTTGTCGCTTTATACATATATACATGGTATATTTTTGATGGGTTTTTTCACTACTTAAGGTTTGTTAATGAAGTAAAATATTCTATATTTATTATTTGCTTTTATCTAAAATGAAAGATTTCCGCTATTATTGATAACTCACATATTTAGTTGAAAAGACCAAGGAACAACTAAGTAACTTATCAAATAAGTTAACTGAGATAAATGAATAGTTTAACTAAAACAAATTAAAAACATATCTTCATAAAACGCCGAATAATTGGAATAGTTGGGCTAATTGAAAAGGTTAAGTACTTGTCGTGGGTCATCATAGATAAACATGCAGATGAAATGGCATGACCTGGCGACTTATCCGGCAGCATAGCGAGGCCCATATTGCCTTAGGATTTGGGTCGCCACAGTGGGTATCAAAGCTTAAGTTCAGATGAGATGGGTAGTCTGGGGGTTTCTTTACGTGTATGTTTTGACTTGTAATATGTATATATACATGTATACGAAACTGACTGGAGCACACCCGCGCTTGCAGATTCAAGATGGATAGATAGTTGATTCCTCCTACTAATGCTGATAGAGGCTAGTCGAGCGACCTTAAAAGAGTCGACTGGGATTAGAGTATACGAGACACAGTTGCACTTCAAGGCATGTAACTTAAGGATATATCTAGACTGCTTCGATCATAGGTAGTGGCCACACTAGCGACTGCTACACTCGCTACCACCATTACTACTTTTATGACCGTCGTTACCTTAGCTAGTTAGGATACGCCACTCGCGGCAGCTAGAGTTAAGATTCCTGTGGAGTTGATTACGCTCGTAGCTACACCAACGATCACCTTGATGACTACTCCTGCAATTACAGCAGAGTAGATGATAGCCTTTGAGACGACCTTAATAGCTGAGGCTAAGCTAATCAAGAATTTTTCTAGATTCCTGCCATGACACTTCTACAAAGGTGGAGACTCCGAGGTAGCTAGGAGAAGGGTTATTGCACATAAAAGGTTTCATGTACGGTTGAGGATTCACAACAACATATGAGCCAGAGTCTCCAACTACATGCATAAGGGAGACACTATGGTATGGTGGACCGCATACATAGTTGCCCATGAGATTCGACCACTTGGGCCGAGTTTCGCTGAGTCTTCTACGATTAATACATTCTGATTGAGGTCCGACTATGAATGAGAAATGAGTTCTTGACACTGAGGTAAGGCTTTCTCACCATGATTCAGTACATGCAAAGGTTTAAGTACCTGATGATCTTTGCCACAAATGTAATTGAGACCGAGCGACTTCAGGTCCACTACCTTACTCGAGGGCTTAGGCCACATATTTGTAGTGCAATCGTGGTCATAAGGTCCAGGACTCTACAGGAGGTCTATGAGCGAGCATTAGCTTATTAGACATACGCCATGAGGAGTGACACCGCCCTTGCTCCCGTATACTAGAAGGGTCAGAGCAGTCAGGTCAAGTTAGATAGGAAGGGCAAAAGGAATTGTGACCCGAGGATCAACAAGGATGGAGGAGCAGGCATGATGATAAGTCGGTATTTATAGGTATTTAGTAGTCTATTTTAGTATATTTAATTATTGAAAGTATTTTAAATACATATATAATTATATTTTTGGTCATTTTTAGGTGAAACAGAGTGCGCGGTTGAATTCGTGGCGTAAAAATATTCAAAATGGAGTATTTACTTGTAGTGATCATATGCCAGACAATTTGCCTCGAAATACGCTTTGCTCGATGGGTTGAATAGCGGACAGGGTGTTCCAGCCAATCAAAGCATGCCACGTCAGCGAAAACCCTCTAGACCAATCAGACGCTGACATGTGGAGGTCCAAGAAAAAGCACGTCGGCACAATATCTACCGCAGCCACGTCACCCAGATGACGCGCCGCCGCCAATCACGGTCCGCCATGTGTTGCCACTTCATCAGAGAGCCACACCGCCTTATTTCTCCACGTTTCAGCTTCCATCGATCTGCCTCGTGATACGCGACCGCACACACTCCCAGATTTTTGCGCGAGTCACGTGATTCTCTCCCCTCCAGCAGCGCGCCACGTGGCGAGCTCTCATTTATCCAGCGCGTCATTGATAGGTGTTCCGATCAATCAAGAACGGACACGTGGAGCTGAATCATCCTCACACGCAACAGAACGCGCAGATTTCGGCAAATGAGACGGCGACACATCAGTGGCGGTGACAGGCGATGGCCAATGAGCCGCGGACACGTGGCGCGGGCTGGAAAAACAACGAATCACGTTTTTACACGTGAGAGACTCAAAATTTTTATCTAAAAACACCCATAGGATGCTCCTCGGCGCACGAGTCACGTACCTAACCCCTAAAATTGGTATTGGAGTACAATTTGGAGTATTTTTATATATTAGGAACCTAGGTATTATTTCAAAAACATTTAATTAGTATTTTTTTAGAGATTAATTATTAGTTTTTAGTAGTGATTTTTGAAGATGATGTCCGGCTAATCAATTTCTTGCCTAAATCGAAGGGGAAGCAAGTCGTTATTATGGATTCAAAGCATATTATGTGAGATCTTTTTATTTTATTATTTAATTAATTTAATTTATCATATTTCATCGTTGTTGATTTAATTATTATAATTTAGATCTATAGTATGTATGTGGCCAGTGCATGCTTTTAGGTTGACAATCTATTGTTATTTTGAATATTAGTATCCGTGTAATTGTGCTTTTAGACCAATAAAGTAACAAACATTTACCCGTTTACCGTAAAACCCTTTTCGGTGTTTGAATGTACAACAATTGAATCTAGGTTAAATCGGTAGCGGTTGTGATCCGGTTATTTAGGATTAGTGTTCTTATAGATCTATATTTATTGCAGTTAGTGTGTTAAACCTGATTGGCGGATGTCTAGGGTTATACATTAATTAGGGAAATAGTTAGTGGCGGATGTCCTGACTATCTGAATTAGGGGAACTAGGAATTTCTTGCGGATGTCGATTTTCTATAGCTAATCTAGGAGAATTTAAATTAATAACTTTTTGGGAAAGATTGAAGACCATAATTGCTATTAGATTTTGATTTTGATTTGTGGAACAGGAGATTTAGTTGTTTTAAAATAAATATTAATTATTAGTTTAGTTAGATAAGATTAGTTAGTTGTAGGATCGACCCTTTGCCACTATTCTACTAAAACACCTAAATCTCCAGTTCCACAAATCGAAATCAAGATTCAATAGCAATTATGGTATTCAATCTTTCACAAAAAGTTATTAATTTAAATTCTCCTAGATTAGCTATAGAAAATCGACATTCGCCAGAAATTCCTAGTTCCCCTAATTCTGATAGTCAGGACATCCGCCACTAACTATTTCCTTAATTAATGTATAACCCTAGACATCCGCCTATCAAGTTTAACACACTAACCGCAGTAATATAAATCTATGAGAACACTAATCCTAAATAACCGGATCACAACCACCACCGATTTAACCTATTCAATTGTTGTACATTCAAACACCAAAAGGGTTTTACGGCAAACGAGTGAATGTTTGTTACTTTATTGGTCTAAAAGCACAATTACACGGATACTAATATTCAAAATAACAATAGATTATCAACCAAAAAGCATGCACTAGCCGCATACATACCATAGATCTAAATCAAAATAATTAAATCAACGACAACGAAATATGAGAAATTAAATTAATTAAATAATAAAATAAAAAGACCTCACATAATATGCTTTGAATCCATAATTCCGACTTGCTTCCCCTTCGATTTATGCAAGAAATTGATTAGCCGGATATCATCTTCAAAAATTACTACTAAAAATTAATAATTAATCTCTAAAAAAATACTAATTAAATGTTTTCTAAATAATACCTAGGTTCCTAATATATAAAAATACTCCAAATTGTACTCCAATACCAATTTTAGGGGTTAGGTACGTGACTCGTGCGCGGAGGAGCATCTTAGGGGTGTTTTTAAATCAAAAATCCGAGTCTGCCACGTGTAAAAACGCGATTCGTTGTTTTTCCAGCCTGCGCCACGTGTCCGCGCCTCATTGGCCATCGCCTGTCACCGCTACTGATGTGTCGTCATCTCATTCGCCGAAATCTGCGCGTTTTGTTGTGTTTGAGGATGAGTCAGCTCCACGTGTCCGTTCTTGATCGACCAGAACACCTGTCAATGACGCGCTGGACAAATGAGAGCTCGCCACGTGGCACAATGCTGGAGCGGAGAGAATCGCACGACTCGCTCGAAATTCTGGGAGTGTGTGCTGTTTCGCATCGCGAGGCAGATCGATGGAAGCTGAAACGTGGAGAAATAAGGCGGTGTGGCTCATTGATGACGTGGCAACACATGGCGGACCGCGATTGGTGAAGGTGCCTCATCTGGGTGACGTGGCTGCGGTAGATTGGTGGAAATCATTGTGCGGACGTTCTTTTTCTTGGACCTCCACATATTAGCGTCTAATTGGTCCAGAGGATTTTCGCAGACGTGGCATGCTTTGATTGGCAAGAACACCCTGTCCGCTATTCGACCCACCGAGAAACACGTATTTCGAGGCAAACTGCCTGGCATTTGATCACTTCAAGTAAATACTCCATTTTGAGTATTTTTCATCTGATCACTGCAAGTAAATACTCCATTTTGAGTATTTTTCGGCCACGAATTCAACCGCGCACTCTGTTTCACCTAAAAATGACCAAAAAATTTAATTAAATATATATTTAAAATACTTTCAATAATTAAATATACTAAAATAGACTACTAAATACCGACTTATCACATGATGATAGGTAGGAAATCGATTCCTATGCAGCAGTGCTCGCTCAACAGCTTCGGGTCATGGTAGTCCAGTAGCCACAAGGGCAGGCTTAGAGTCAAGGCCAAAGGGGCGGAGATAGAGGGCAGCAGTGGCAAGGACAACTACAGGGACAAGGTCAACGATGGCAGGGGCAGGGCCTGGTGGATAGGTTTAGGGCTTGAGGGCTAGAATTTAGTAGGGTCAGGGTTTTGGGAGTAAGGAGCTTATTATTTGTTTTTTTATGTAGGCAGAGGGGGCACTACAAAAATCAATGCACCAATAAGTTCGGGCCACCAGTTGGAGCTCCACTAGAACATGCCAAAAGGCAAGTTCATGTAGTGGCAGAATCCGATTACAATGCTTCGCGACATCTATTCGAGGGTATGTTGATTATTCACAGTCGTATGATGCATTCATTAATTGATTTTAGGTCTATATTATCATTTATTTTGGGACGGATGGTAGGAGAGTGGGGATTGACACCATAGATTTTAAGCACATACCTTGTTCTTAGCACGGCTGTCGGGGATAAGATTTACCCAAGCCGGATCTATAGAGACTGTCCAGTTGAGGTTAGTGGTCGCCAGTTACCCATATACCTCAAAATACTTAAGCACATAGAGTTTGATGTGCTATTGGGCATGGACTGGTTAGTGGCTTAGCATGCTCGGTCGGAATGTTTTAGTAAGACCGTCACCTTCATGACACCACAGATTTCAAAATTCTCATTCACTTAAGTCGCGACCACACTTCCTATCACAAGGGGTAGATTAGCCACCACCTAGTAGATGGGCATTCTTTTAGGGATTGTAGAGTAGCTGAGAGGCTAGTAGTCATAATTTAGGACATCCCAGTTGTGTGCGAGTTTCCAGACGTTTTTCTTGAGGATTTATTGAAGTACACAAGACGAGTTAAGGGTTTAGTTAGATTAGTTGTCATAGAAGGGTTTCATAGATTCGAGTATGCCTCCCTATGGAGCATGTGTCCTTTTTGTAAAGAAAAATGACTGTTGCATGAGAATGTTCATTGATTATAGGAGGCTCAATCAGATGACAGTCAGAAATCGATACCCATTGCTTAAGATCGATAATTTGCTCGACCAGGTGACCGAAGTGCAATTCTTCCCCAAGATTGGTCTCGGGTCGGGTTATCACCAAATGAGGATCAGGGAGGAGGATATACCCAAAACGGCGTTCAGTATGCATTAGTGGTTGTTTGAGTTTACCATTATACCATTTGGACCAACGAATGCGTCAGCAATGTTCTTGGATTTGATGCATCTAGTCTTATGACCATTTTAGGATCTATTTGTGTTAGTCTTCATTGACGAAATCTTGATCTATTCCAAGACTAGTGAGGACTGCAAGAGGCATCTCAAAGATACGCTGATGACTGTGAGAGAACATCAGTTTTGCGCCAAAATTAGTAAATGCGAGTTTTAGTTTTCTAAAGATGAGAGGCATATCGATGAAATTGAGTAAGGTTCATGCTATCATCAATTGGCATACACTTGGGTATGTGACATACATCATGAGCTTCTTAGGACTAACACGCTCTTACCGATGCTTTGTATTAGATTTTTCCAAGATTTTAGCTCCTATGACCATATGAGGTTGACCTCTGCACTATTGTTAGTATTATAAGAGTCAAGCAGGGAGTTGATAGTTTGAATAGATATATGTGGCTTCGGATTAAGATGTGTATTGATGCAAGATGACAAAGTTAATGCTTACTTTTCATGTCAGTTTAGGACCCATGAAAGAAATTATCTAGTGAACGATTTGGAGCTTGTAGTGATCATGTTTCTACATAAGACATGGAGACATTACCATTTTTGTGAGAGGTTCACCCTATACACAGATCATTAAAGCTTGAAGTATATCTTCTATCAGAAGGATTTGAATATGAGACAGTGATGATGGTTAAAGTTGCTGAAGGACTATGACTTTTGTATTGAGTATCAGCCTAAGATGGGTAATGTCGTATCAAATGCTCTTAGCAAGAGAAAACCGGATAGAGATATGATGATTCACCAGTACGATATAATCAAGGCAGTAGTTACCATAAGTTTTCTTAGTGGTTCCAAATACATTTGAGGTGCATATTTGTAGACAGATGAGAGTTACGATAGTTTCCATTCCATGAGTCCTAGAGAGTCAGCGAGAAGATATGTTGTATCAGAGGCTCTGAGACATGACACAAAGTTTTGAGTTCCCAGATTGGAGAGAGTAAGTAGATGGGTGTTTATGACACAAAGGTTGACAATGAACTCTAGCAGTTGTAGAGCTGCAAGATGACATTCATCAGGAAGCTTATAGATTCAGATACACAATTCACCTTAGCCGAAACAAGATGTACCAAGACACGAAATGCTTGTTCTAGTAGCCCAGAATGAAAGTAGATTTTGGCAAGTATGTGAAGGGATGTGAGGTGTTCCAACAGGCTAAGGCCGAACATCGAAGGTCTGGAAGACTCCTACAACTGCTAAGGATTCCTAAATGGAAGTGGGAACATATTACTATGAACTTCATTAATGTGTTACCATGGACTCCACACAACCATAAAGCTATATGGGTGGTCGTGGATAGATTGATGAAATCAATACATTTCACTCGAGTTTTCGTGAAATATACCTTTCCACAGTTGTACACACTCTTCAAGCGAGAAATCATCAAATTACACTATGTACTGATATCGATAGTATAAGACAGAGATAGTTAGTTGATTTCACAATTATGGTAGATTATGCATGAGCGCTATGTTACTAAACTTTATAACAACACGACTTATCACCCATAGACTGACGGACAATTATAGTGAACTATACATATATTGGAGGTCATGCTCAGAGCTTGTGTGATACGATTTGGAGGGTCATGAGAGGAGTAATTGCCAATTTGTGAGTTCGCATACAACAACAGTTTTCAGGGTAGTATTAAGATGCCACCATTCGAGGCACTGTATGAGAGACCTTGCAGATCAGTAGCTTGTTGGGTAGAGCTCGAGGACGCACTTACCATCGGGCCTAAGGTTGTTATAGAACACATAAAGAAAGTTAGCTTTATTCATTAAAGATTACATGCCGTTCTCGCATAAATAGATGAAATACACAAATAAGTACCGAGATAGGCTGAGCTATGAGGTAGATGACTAGGTGCACTTGAAAATTTCTCCTTTAAAAGCTCACTAGTGATTCAGGATCAAAGGAAAACTTGCACTACTGTATATTAGGCCATATTAGATTATCAATCGAGTCGGGGAGGTTGCTTATCAGTTAAGGATACCAAGACAATTGGTATGGTTTATGATGTGTTCTACATTTCCATGCTAAGATTAGTGAGATCAGGAATGAGACCTGTGGTAGTTGTCATCTGTGTTGAGGTTAGGCTAAACGCGAAGTACCCTATTGAGATAATAAACCATAAAGTTCAGGTTCTTAGGACTAAACAAATTCTAAAGGTTCTCGTCAAGTGGTAGTATCATAGCGACGAGGGACTTACCTTGGAGAGAAAGTCTATAGTACGCGAGAAATACCACTAGTTTTTCCACGGTTAGTATTTTACTTTGAGTTTGGATTTTGGGATGAAATCCTTTTTAGTAGAGAAGATTATAACGGCATGCCTAATTTAAAGATTAATTAATTATTTAATTTCATACTAGGACCAAGCTCAGACCTATGTGGACAACACGAATTAGTGTAGGGCACACCTACCAATGTACAATTTGTAATGTTATATTCGCGTTATGCTTGTTTATTACGATTATTTTACTATGAATTATACCATTATGGCACGTGCATCGTTGATTATCTTGTTTCGCGTGAGTTACGAGAATGACAAATAGTGCCTCGAGATGCATGCAATGCGGGTATAGAAATGTGATAGTTTAGATACATAAATTATCAATATATAATGATATTCTAAGCTAAATAATCAATTAAACTTGACTCAAGTTGAACTAAATATTAATAGATCAAAAATGGAACCGACGCGCCTCGTGATGCGCTACGGCGCCGAGTAACTGGTTAGACAAGTACCTAGCCTAGTTTTTGTTATGTGTATTTCAAATAAACATTTGGCTAGACTAATGTGACAAAATAATAAGCCTATGGTAATTTAAATAGGCTAATCTATTTAAGTAATTAATGTGCCGAAGATGTGTAATTAGGTTAAATAAGGGAATTTTTTCCTAAGTAAGAAAACTATTTAGAAAAACCTTATATTGACTTATTAAATTGACAAATGCGCGACATAAGTTTGGTTGGGTTTAATTGTAGCATTTGATGGACCTCGATATGTGTGTTTTACAACTTGACTAAGTGAGCTACTATATAAATGACACTTATACCATTTCGTCTCTCTAGCATGCATAAAACCTTAGTTCATATAGAGAAAACAGAAGGAGTGGCTAGAGTTGGAGGTTTGCAAGGGTTTCAAAGATCGGTGGAAAGAAATTTGTACAATGATTCAACACATCAAAGCTTATGTAATTAAACCTTTATCTTTTCTTATGAATTCTATGCTTTAGTTGCATCGATGCAACCTTAATTAGGGGGTTTTTGACAAAAAAAAAATAAAACAAATTTCATGTAATATTCTATTGTTTTTGAACTCAAAATGGTGAATTGCAACTCCGATTTCCATTAATTCGAGTTTAGATTGAGTTTTGTTTAATGGGTGTAAATGGTGATATATGCATGTTGAAGTTTTTGGTCTTCTTGATTAATATGGTGAGTGCATGTAGATGATGGTAACATATTTGATGATTTATCGTTGATGTTCTAGTTGTTTTAATGTTAATGATGTGGCTGCAAATTATGAAAAAAAAAAATTGGGAGCATAGAGGAACTACAAAAGCAGTTCGTCTCTCTCTTCCCCAAATTGATTTAGGGGGAAACTCGTACTCACGCTTCGTGCGTCTGTACCGGCCCGACCCAGTTTGGCCAAAAAGGGCCCAGCCGATCAGCGCCCAGTTTAGGTGGGCCAAACCCTTATTAATTAATCAAAAATATATTTAAATTAAAATAAAATACAAAATAAATATAAAAAATATAAAAAAATATGTAAAAATTAATAAAATTTTCGGAAAAATTCAGAAAAATCACCTAAAATATGAAGAATTGGAAAAAAAAGTATAAAATTGGGTTTTAAGATATTTTCGGGCATTAGGCATCCTGTTTAACCCGAAAAAATTAATTTGTCACAACTAAAAATTATAATAAAAATTTAAATTTTTATTTCCAAAATATGAAATCAATGAATGTAACTATAAATTATTTAAAATTGGTATGTAGGATACTTGAGGCCCAGGTAAGCTTAGGGGACTGATGGATGGGTATTCTAGGGTACGAGCGAGCGGCTAATACCATGTTTTATTACATTTTGGTAAGTAAACCCCACCAAAAAAAGTAGTATTTATTTAATGTTTTATGTTATTACATCGCTAAATTATGCCAATTTGGGTTTGTTTGATTACTTTACTCCCGTATGTATGTGTATAGGGCCGACGGGACAGTATGACACCTCACCGGATCCCTTATGTTTAGAGACCCAATTGTTGCTACGGTTCTGGTCATGCCCTAGGATACGTATGAGAATTACTTTACGATTCGGTGATTCGAGAGATGGAGTCGTGAGGAGTTAACTCCGACACAAATTCCTTTCCTTTGAGGTAGTTGGCCTGGAGTTGTAAACTCCCGACCAACGAGTTCCTCAATGACCTTGTAGCGATGGTGGGGAGTTACTTTGTCACTTTATTAGTCCAAAAGCACACTTACACGGATGCTAATGGTCAAAATAGCTATAGATTGTCCACCTAAAAGCATGCACTGGCCATATACATACCCTAGATCTAAATCATAATCATTAAAATCAACAACAATGAAATAGGAGAATTTAAACTAAGTTAAATAATAAAATAAAAGATCTCACATAATATGCCATGAATCCATCATCCCGACTTGCTTCCCCTTCGACCTAGGCAAAGACTTGATTAGCCGATCATCGTCGTCGAAGAAACTGGATAACCAAAATAATAATAGTCGGTGTTCTTCCTCATGAAACCTAAGTTCCTAATATATAAAACTACTAAGAAATTGGTATCGGGAGGTGAGAGAAACTAATTTTGGGGTTGGGGAGGTGACTTGTGCACCGAGGAGCATCGTAGGGCTGTTTTTGGCTTGAAAATAGATGTCCGCCATGTGTCGCAGTCCGATTGGTTCTTTCTCGCTGTCGCACTGACATGGCGCTTTCTGATTGGCCGAGACAACTCGTGATGACATTGTGCATGGGTGAGAGATCACCACGTGTCACCGTTTGATTGGAGGAGGCCCCTGTAATGACATGCTGACGCATTGAGCGGATGCCACGTGGCGTGAATGGGATGCAGAGGGCGAGTAGTGGGAGTTTGTGCGGACAAGCATCTCGAGGCAGATTAAAGAGCAGCTGAAGCGAGGGGAAATGTGCGGGCATGACGTGGCCTGTGTGAAGCGACTGCTGATTGGTGGAGCTGATTAGTTGACGTTACGTGACACTTTCTTATTGGCTGAAACAACAATGAGTGACGTGCTGGTATCCAATGAAAATGCACCACGTGGTTGTTGTTGTGATGCTAGGTGACGCGTGGTGCGGACATGGCATCGCGTGATTGGTTGAATGCTGACGTGGCATCTCCTAATTGGTTGAAATATGATGTCTCCTATTCTACCCACTGTGCAATGCGTAATTCAAGGCAAACTATCCGGCATCCGATCACTGCATGTAAGTATTCCATTTTGAGTATTTTTCCGCCACAAATTCAACAGCGCACTCCACTTCACCTAAAAATAATCAAAAAATATAATTAAATATATATTTTAGAGACTTTGCATATTTAAATATACTAAAATAAATTACTAAATATATATAAATAGTGACTTATCAAAGAGACTTGGCATCCTCCTGCTTGAATTGATTTATTTCCAGTTTCCTTTCATTAACCTTCACAGGGGAAAATAACTTGTCTTGAAATCATTCGTTTATTTCTGCCTATGAAGTCAGACTCCCTGCATTCAGTCCCTAGAACCAGGTTTTGGCTTTTTCACCCATTTATAATGAGAAATGTCTCATCCAAATCACCTCCTTTATGACTCTGGTAACATGCACGATTTTGCCTATCTCAAGAAATTTTTTTACATATACAACTAGATCTTCATTCGCTACCATATTGAATAAGCTATTTTGAACCATGTTGATTAGAGATGGTCTCTATCCGAACTCGGTGGTGTTGGCTGGAAGCCTCAAAACTCTATTGTAAGTCTCTTGAACTTCTAGCTTACAGTAGTTACGAAGACATATTTGTCCTTGCACTCTATCATGCACTACAAGATCACCTTTGGGTTGGTTATTCACTCCGTCCTGTTGTTGATTTTATGTTTGATCCTCCACCATCATAATTCCTTTTTTCTTTCCTTTATTAGTTTTGTCGATCTACGGATCATAAGGCACTAATGGCCTGTTCGCTTCACATTTTAGTGAATCCTAACACATGGGATTAATTAGTGATGAGACTAACACATGGGTTTAGATAGTTTAGTCCCATTTGTGTATCTTCTTTGGTTGGGAGTTTTAAGGTTGGGATTAAATGAGGTTGTACATGTACATTTACCAAAATACCCTTACATAAATAACAAATCCTCCCCCCATTTCACACATTTCTCATCTCCTCCACATCTTGAACGTGTGCTTGAACGAATCCACGTCTCCAAGCCCGCACCTCACATGCGTCAATAAATCGGCTCCCCGGTGAAAAAGACGCCTCTTCACCTGGCCGATGTTATGCCTCCTTCTCACCTCTCCTCACCTGGTTCGTTCACGCATCCTCACCGTGTTCATTCACGGGTTCATCCCCTTCTTCCTTCCTTCCATCGCGAGGTAAATTTTACTTGATCATTGATGAGAGCTGTTAATCAACGTGTACACGACATTAGGGGTTTGGGTTGTTGTTGGTGAGCTACTGTTGTCTTATTGTTACTGCTGTGTATATTCTGATCTTTGGGGACTTGTTCGTTGTAAGATACCAAAGTACTCCTCAATTGTTTATGTGCTGGTTTGTCTCCTCACTAATCCTATGAATTTCTTGATATATATATATATATATGTTCATATTCATGTTAAATTCATGAATAAATCAATCACCATATCGAGCCTTTTCAATCCAAATTTCCCAAATGAGATGTACAGAAGATTTGGCTTGGAATGACCCGAAAGTCGAATAAGCTATTTGAAGAACCAACTGCCATAAGCCTTTTATTTAACAAAGCAGGATTAGAAATGAAGTTCCTCTGAATACAAAAGTTCCTGGAAAAAGAAAATATATCATTGCAGGTTACGAAAAAAATACATTATAAAAATTCTTCTTTCTAACAACCAAAGAGAACGATGTAGATTTCAATTCTCTATAAAGCAAAGAAGATTTCGGGAAAAATTTCAGATTTGTTAGGCAGTGGTGGTGTGGGGGAGGGTTCTTATTCTCCTTGTCAATGGCATAGCTTCGTCTTTCCTTCCTGAGAGCTAATCACTTGAATAATAACAAATTTACAATCCTTTATTTACTCTGTAGGCTGTTCAAACAAAATATTAATTGTTAGAAACGATTGAATTTTGTTTTGTATCGCAAAGGAAAAAGACCGTATAACAGGTGACAAAGATTAATAAAAAAATTTATATTCTTTCCAAATTCTGAATTCTCATCATAATGTCAAACCGAATCATGAACTTGTTGTGGATATGTTATCATATTAACAGCCTCAGCATAGGGAAAAATTCAAAGTGATAGGATGGTCAATAGAAAGAAATGTGGGATAACAGCCTACGTTGCGGCTGGATATGGTAATGTGAGTACCATGTATTCACTTTCCTGAGAATAAATTTATCAATTAGAAATTCGATCCATAAATCCAAATTACTATTTGAGAAATGTGCGAAATGGGGGGACATTAAAACTTTGTTGTTGGTCAATGATTTAAACATTTTGGATGGAGTGACAGGGACTTGGCTTGTTAATTGTGTGAGTTATACATGCTTCTTCAAGAGCAGACATTAAAACTTTGTTGTTGGTCAATGATTTTAACATTTTGGATGGAATGACAGGGACTTGGCTTGTTCAATTTACTTTGCATGGCCGAAGAGGGACTTGGACTTCCTTTGTTGTTTTTTAACATTTTCATAAACAAGCTGAATTATAACTTTGTTGTTGGTCAATGATTTTAGACATACTAATCCTACCACCGAGAAAAATTAGCAACACACGAATTCAACTTTCACATGTTGGTTTTATCATTATTTGCTTTGTATGTAGTAAAATAGTCATGATGTCCAACACAAGTACTGAACCTCTTCTTTGCTTATAGTAAAAATGGATCAACCTGGCTCACTAGAATCACGCATTCGTAGTGGAGGGTCATTTCAACCCCCTAGAAAATTATTGAATACAAAGGATAGACCTTCCAAGCTCCTTCAACAATGTGCAGGTGCGTCAACAAAGAAAAGGGGGCAGGGCAAAGGAAGGTGTTCGCGTGAAGATTCGCATGAAGACTCGGCCGACAATTCCAAAACATCTGGACATAAGTGGAGCCATGCAGAGGATGTTGCCCTCGTAAATGCCATGGTTGAGATGGTGGCCAGTGGCGTGTACAAATGTGACAATGGCTTCAAGCCTGACTATTTGACAAAAGTTGAGGAGGCATTGAAAACAACATGCCCGAACTCGGGGATAAAGGCTCGACCACATATTGAGTCTAGACTAAAATCGTTGAATAAAGATTGGTTCATAGTGAATGATGTGATATGCGGCATTCGGCATGGTACAAGCGGATTCGGCTTCGACTCGACTTCCAACATGGTCACCGCTCCCGAGGATGTATGGGAATATTACCCGAGGGTATGCAATTGTCTTTCAAGTTTGAAATTATTATGAATGCATCCTAATGTGTTATTTCATCCAAATGTCATGACTAATCTAGTATTATTGGTTGCAGAACTACCCGGAAGCTAGACCTTGGCGTCTAAAGTCATTCCCGCATTACGAAAATTGTTGTATCATTTTTAGGAATGACCGGGCGACAGGCGAGGAAGCACGTGCACCAGAGAATGCTTTTGAGGATGTCAACGATGTCCATGACTCCAGCAGTACTAGTGAGCCATTAACGGTGCCCACTGAAGAGTTTGATGCTACTCCCACATCATCGAGAATGCGGACTACTACAGCTGATGGTCGTGGGAATGAAGCAAAGAAGATGAGAAAGGTGAGCAATGATGTTTACATTGGTGAACAAATGGTGGCGGCGGCACAAATAGTTGCGAACGAAATATCCAAGGTGACTAGTGCCATTCGTGTTGAACACGACTTGCGTGACTCTTTTATTAATGCTATGGCCGAAGTCCACGAATTGACAGACGTTGAGAGAGCAATTTATGGCAGCAAGATTATGGGCTGCGTAGAGCTTATGGCTGCATTCATGACTTTGCAACCGGAGTCCAGACTTCCTTAGCTACATGCGATGTTTAATTGACTTAGGACATAGTCATGTCATTTCTCGATACTCATTTTTTGAATGGAAACAATGGTATCCACTTGTCTTTTTTTGGATCGAAACAATGTTATTTGGTGGTTTTTTTTTTTGACACAGTACTTTTTGACAGTTTATGTAATCCAGCTACAGTAACAATGTATGGCTTCCTTTTTCTATTGTAACTTTACTAATATGTAACATGAACATCATCTCTTTAAATTGTGAAGAAGCAAAAAACATTATAAACATGCCAACATCCTCTTGATATTTTTATTCTTAAGATCAAATTATTATCAAAAATCAAGAACTCATCATGTGTTGAGAAAAGGCTGATCCAGCTTGTTAATGACATTAACAATACCGTTATCATTAGTCACACAGTCAATTTGAGGACCCGAAAATCTTCCATTAATAAGAATACACTGCAAAATAGTAATGCATCAAACATTGACATCTGCCAAACTCCACACATTGAGTCTACTACATGGATTAATGTTTTCTTGTTCATACAAGATCATCGAATACAAAATACATCTAGTCAGACTACCACGGATCCATAACAGCTTCATAACCCGAGCCAACTCTTTGGTAAAGGGTTCGGTCTCGAGGGAACAAGTCAATACGGGGTTCCTCGTCAATAGATGGTGATCGTGGTAGAGGTACTCCTTTCGCCTCGTACAACCCTTCAATCCACATCCGCGGCGGTAGCGGTGGTGGGGGATCTCATCTAATTCTGCTAGAGCTTCCTCTAGTGTAAGTTGATCATGAACCTCCCTTTCAATTGTCGCAGCGTGGTTGTACCTGTCAAAACCGGCTATTGCTTCCTCTTTCATGTCAAAGTGAGCATAGTAGAACCCGTCGAATTTTATCCCTTGTTTGTAGCACTCGTACCATGTTCCATATACACCAGGGTCCCAACCACAAAACAAAGTGTACCATTTCTAGTTTCTTGTCATGTCCTGCATAAAACATGTCGTTTCTCATCACAAGCAACACTGAAATTATAAATAACATATGACACTTAGCATTGATGTCAAACGGAAGTACTGAACAATGATCATAAAAATTGTAGCAGCTCACATTTAAATATTCTCGGCACATAAGTGGTATCCCACCAAAAAAAAATAACTCATCGACTTCAACTGTGTTCGACATTCATCGTCTCCTCTCAATGGTAAGAATCCCGCATATCTATGGCAAGGTTGTTGCGAAATGCAATCCACGCATCTGTTTGTCCCACTTGCTGATGACTTAAGGCGGTTCATTCGACGCGTCATCTTCGGCCCCCAACTCTTGCCCTCAACCACCACGGTATCCACAAAGTCATCTGGTACCTCCATTCTTAGGAAATTGTGAAGAACGACACATGCAATGATAATAAGTGTAGTCATTTTCACATCGTAGAAACAAAGACTACGTAGCACGGCCCAACATTGTTTCAACGATCCAAAGCAAGCCTCAATAATGTTTCTTGCCTTTGCATGACGTATATTGAAAACTTTTTCGGGTGTTTGTGCTGGACGTTTGCCACTTGCTCACTCAGATAAGTGGTATCGTTGACCCCGAAAAGGTGCCAAAAACCCCTTGAAAATTAGAGTACCTTGCGTCGACCAAATAGTAGTTGTCATTTCGAACTTTCAAACCATTACGGCGTGATAAAACATCCCTCAAAATTCTCCCATCGACGGCCGATCCTTCCCAACCCGGTAGGATGTATGTAATTAGCTTAGATGGTGTACAAGCGCACATGACGTTCATCGTTGGGAAGCCTTTCCTACACCAATATCGAGCCTTTTGATTGTTACGAACGATGATTGGTATATGCGTCTCTTCAATAGCACCGAGGCATCCCTACATTGACAAAAAAAATGAATTACATAAGTCATATAACGAAGGAGAATTTCTATGACTATAGCAAAGTGAACAAGGAAGTACGCCATAATTTGTACCTGAAAGTAACTCCATCTCAAATCATTTTCTTCGGGTCCAATTGGGACAGGGTGCTTCAAACGCATACGTTGCAATCGTATGAGCGCGCGAATAGTTCTCCTAAAGACCTTACTTACAGTGTCTCCCGACCTTTGGAACCATGTTGAAATGACCCTATTGCGTATGCTGTGCCCTAGTATGTGGAAGGTTATGGCCAAGTGCTCATCGACAAGCACACAACGCTTATCCCTTAATTTTCCATGTTCGTACAACATATCTCTCAATTTTTCAAATGGCTTCCTTCTCATCCGAAGCATTTTGTAGCAAGTTTCATCGGACTTGTAGACGAGGTTATGGATTATTTGTCGATGCTTGTCATAACCTAGTTCGTATGTTCATTCGACACGACGCCTACGACTTGCCAAAACTCTAAACATTTGTACGAGGAGTTCAATGAATCGAATACAAATGTGGATGTGGTTCATTACCAGATCCCTTGGACGAGGTTGACCGCTTGAAGAATTAGAATCCATTGGTGGGAAATCTATGTCAAATTCGACCAAACATGCATTTATTTGTTCAACTTGTTGAAGAAGAAGAAAAAATGTTAATATATGAGTACATGCCTAACAAAAGCTTGGACTTTCTACTCTTTGGTACACTTCCAAATATTCGCACTAATTTTGAAATATATATAAATAAAGACGTACATACTGTCGTATATAATATACACTATACATAATAACTTGAGCAAATTGTAAGCTGATCAAACTAGAAGCATATCATTAGATTGGAGAATGAGTCAAGATATTATTTTTGGGATCACTAGAGGAATCCTATATCTTCATCAGGACTCGAGATTGAGAATAGTTCTGCTAGAGCTTCCTCCAGTGTAAGTTGATCATGAACCTCCCTTTCAATTGTCGCAGCGTGGTTGTACTTGTCAAAACCGGCTATTGCTTCCTCTTTCGTGTCAAAGTGTGCATAGTAGAACCCGTCGAATTTTATCCCTTGTTTGCAGCACTCGTACCACGTTCCATATACACCAGGGTCCCAACCACAAAACACAGAGTACCATTACCTGTTGCTTGTCATGTCCTGCATAAAACATGTCATTTCTCATCACAAGCAACACTGAAAATATAAATAACGTATGACACTTAGAAATGATGTCAAACAGAAGTACTGAACAATGATCATAAAAATTGTAGCAGCTCACATTTAAATATTCTCGGCACATAAGTGGTATCCCACCAAAAAAAAAAAAACTCATCGAGTTCAACTGTGTTCGACATTCATCGTCTCCTCTCAATGGTAAGAATCCCACATATCTATGGCAAGGTTGTTGCGAAATGCAGTCCACGCATTTGTTTGTCCCACTTGCTGATGACTTAAGGCGGTTCATTCGACGCGTCATCTTCAGCCCCCAAATCTTGCCCCTCAACCACCACGGTATCCAACAAGTCATTGGTACCTCCATTCTTAGGAAATTGTGAAGAACGACACATGCAATGATAATAAGTGTAGTCATTTTCACATCGTAGAAACGAAGACTACGTAGCACGACCCAACATTGTTTCAACGATCAAAAGCAAGCCTCAATAATGTTTCTTGCCTTTGCATGACGCATACTGAAAACTTCTTTGGGTGTTTGTGCTGGACGTTTGCCACTTGCTCACTCAGATAAGTGGTATCGTTGACCCCGAAAAGGTGCCAAAAACCCCTTGAAAATTAGAGTACCTTGCGTCGACCAAATAGTAGTTGTCATTACGAACTTTCAAACCATTACGGCGTGATAAAACATCCCTCAAAATTCTCCCATCGACGGCCGACCCTTCCCAACCCGGTAGGATGTATGTAATTAGCTTAGATGGTGTACAAGCGCACATGACGTTCGTCGTTGGGAAGCCTTTCCTACACCTAAATCGAGCCTTTTGATTGTTACTAACGATGATTGGTATATGCATCCCGTCAATAGCACCGAGGCATCCCTACTTTGACAAAAAAAATGAATTACATAAGTCATATAACGAAGGAGAATTTCTATGACTATAGCGAAGTGAACAAGGAAGTACGCCATAATTTGTACCTGAAAGTAACTCCATCTCAAATTATTTTCTTCGGGACCAATTGGGACAGGGTGCTTCAAACGCATACGTTGCAATGGTATGAGCGCGCGAATAGTTCTCCTGAAGACCTTACTTACAGTGTCTCCCGACCTTTGAAACCATGTTGAAATGACCCTATTACGTATGTTGTGCCCTAGTATGTGGAAGGTTATGGCCAATTGCTCATCGACAAGCACACAACGCTTATCCCTTAATTTTCCATGTTCGTACAACATATCTCTCAATTTTTCAAATGGCTTCCTTCTCATCCGAAGGATTTTGTAGCAAGTTTCATCGGACTTGTAGACGAGGTTATGGATTATTTGTCGATGCTTGTCATAACCTAGTTCGTATGTTCATTCGACACGACGCTTACGACTTGCCAAAACTCTAAACATTTGTACGAGGAGTTCAATGAATCGAATACAAATGTGGATGTGGTTCATTACCAGATCCCTTGGACGAGGTTGACCGCTTGAAGAATTGGAATCCATTGGTGGGAAATCTATTTCAAATTCGACCAAACATGCATTTATTTGTTCAACTTGTTGAAGAAGAAGAAAAAATGTTAATATATGAGTACATGCCTAACAAAAGCTTGGACTTTCTACTCTTTGGTACACTTCCAAATATTCGCACTAATTTTCAAATATATATAAATAAAGACATACATACTGTCGTATATAATATACACTATACATAATAACTTGAGCAAATTGTAAGCTGATCAAACTAGAAGCATATCATTAGATTGGAGAATGAGTCAAGATATTATTTTTGGGATCACTAGAGGAATCCTATATCTTCATCAGGACTCGAGATTTAGAATAGTTCTGCTAGAGCTTCCTCCAGTGTAAGTTGATCATGAACCTCCCTTTCAATTGTCGAAGCGTGGTTGTACCTGTCAAAACCGGCTATTGCTTCCTCTTTCGTGTCAAAGTGAGCATAGTAGAACCCGTCGAATTTTATCCCATTTTTGCAGCACTCGTACCACGTTCCATATACACCAGGGTCCCAACAACAAAACACAGTGTACCATTACCAGTTGCTTGTCATGTCCTGCATAAAACATGTCGTTTCTCATCACAAGCAACACTGAAAAATTTAAATAACATATGACACTTAGCAATGATGTCAAACAGAAGTACCGAACAATGATCATAAAAATTGTAGCAGCTCACATTTAAATATTCTCGGCACATAAGTGGTATCCCACCAAAACAAAAAAAAACTCATCGACTTCAACTGTGTTCGACATTCATCGTCTCCTCTCAATGGTAAGAATCCCACATATCTATGGCAAGGTTGTTGCGAAATGCAGTCCACGCATCTGTTGTCCCACTTGCTGATGACTTAAGGCGGTTCATTCGACGCGTCATCTTCAGCCCCCAACTCTTACCCCTCAACCACCACGGTATCCAACAAGTCATCTGGTACCTCCATTGTTTGGAAATTGTGAAGAATGGCACATGCAATGATAATAAGTGTAGTCATTTTCACATCGTAGAAACAAAGACTACGTAGCATGGCCCAACGTTGTTTCAACGATCAAAAGCAAGTCTCAATAATATTTCTTGCCTTTACGTGACGCATACTGAAAACTTCTTCGGGTGTTTGTGCTAGACGTTTGCCACTTGCCCACTCAGATAAGTGGTATCGTTGACCCCGAAAAGGTGGCGAAAACCCTTGAAAATTAGAGTACCCTGCGTCGACCAAATAGTAGTTGTCATTAGGAACTTTCAAACAATTACGTCGTGATAAAACATCCCTCAAAATTCTCCCATCGGCGGCCGACCCTTCCCAACCCGGTAAGATGTATGTAATTAGCTTAGATGGTGTACAAGCGCACATGACGTTCGTCGTTGGGAAGCCTTTCCTACACCTAAATCGAGCCTTTTGATTGTTACTAACGATGATTGGTATATGCATCCCGTCAATAGCACCGAGGCATCCCTACATTGACAAAAAAAATGAATTACATAAGTCATATAACGAAGGAGAATTTCTATGACTATAGCGAAGTGAACAAGGAAGTATGCCATAATTTGTACCTGAAAGTAACTCCATCTCAAATCATTTTCTTCGGGACCAATTGGGACAGGGTGCTTCAAAAGCATACATTGCAATCGTATGAGCGCGCGAATAGTTCTCCTGAAGACCTTACTTACGGTGTCTCCCGACCTTTGGAACCATGTTGAAATGACCCTATCGCGTATGTTGTGCCCTAGTATGTATAAGGTTATGGCCAAGTGCTCATCGACAAGCACACAACGCTTATCCCTCAATTTTCCATGTTCGTACAACATATCTCTCAATTTTTCAAATGGCTTCCTTCTCATCCGAAACATTTTGTAGCAAGTTTCATCGGACTTGTAGACGAGGTTATGGATTATTTGTCGATGCTTGTCATAACCTAGTTCGTATGTTCATTGGACACGATGCCTACGACTTGCCAAAACTCTAAACATTTGTACGAGGAGTTCAATGAATTGAAGACAAATGTGGATGTGGTTCATTACCAAATCCCTTGCACGAGGTCGACCGCTTGAAGAATTACAATCCATTGGTGGGAAATCTATTTCAAATTTGACCAAACATGCATTTATTTGTTAAACTTGTTGAAGAAGAAGAAAAAATGTTAATATATGAGTACATGCCTAACAAGAGCATGGACTTTCTACTCTTTGGTACACTTCCAAATATTCGCTCTAATTTTCAAATATATATAAATATAGACATACATACTTTCGTATATAATATACATTATACATAATAACTTGTGCGAATTGTAAGCTGATCAAACTAGAAGCATATAATTAGATTGGAGAATGCGTCAAGATATTATTTTTGAGATCGCTAGAGGAATCCTATATCTTCATCAGGACTCGAGATTGAGAATTGTTCATAGAGACCTTAAAGCAAGTAATATTCTACTAGATGCGAATATGAATCAAAGATTTAAGATTTTGGAATGGCAAGAATATTTGGAGGCGACCAAACTCAAGGAAACACTAACGGGATTGTTGGAACATAGTAAGTTTATTAAACTTTGGAAGCCAACTAGCTTACCTTTATAAGCAAAATACATATGTTTCCCTGGGCTAGTCAGTGCTGCCACAAGTTTCAAAAACCATTTTTGAAATTAATTAATGGATAAGTTACTATAAAATAGATAGACTTCCAATGATGAGTAAAAATATTACTTTTTCATAATCAAACTTTCTTGCAGTGGCTATATGTCTCCAAAGTATGCAATGGATGGATTATTCTCAATAAAATCTGATATATTCAGCTTTGGGGTTCTACTACTTGAGATCATCAGTGGGCAAAAGAATATCGGTTTCTATCATAAAGATCCATCAATGAATTTGATAAAACATGTAAGCATAATCATAATCATATTATATGTATAGTCAAAATTTAGTTCTTAATTTTTTATCCTTTAATTGTAATGAGAAACTTTGGAAACCATTGCAGGCATGGGAGTTATGGAAAAATAGGAAGCCTTTGGAGTTGGTTAATCCTTCGATGGGTACTTCATTTCCACAACAAGAAGTCATGAAGTTCATTCAAGTTGGCATTCTGTTTGTTCAAGAAGATGCGAACGATAGGCCAACTATGTCAAGTATCATCTCTATGTTAAGAAATAAGGCAACAATGCCTAGTCCTAAGCAACTCGGATTTGTTTTAATTAACCATACTTCAATTTTCCATACTCATCACTTTCATCACTTTCATCAATTTTCATCAATTTCATCAATTTTCATTGTCTTACCAAACTGATCGGAACCCAATAAGCTTACCAAAATCAGTCCCCATTTCCATTGTCTTACCATACTTATCACTTTCATCAATTTTCATCATGTTATGAAATCATTTTAAGGCTTATACATACACAAATTCATGACATTAGTAATGTACATGCACAAATTCATGAGAAACCTTTAGAAATGCATGACAGAACTGAAAAAGAATACTAGTGAACGAATCTTACCTTCTCGCGTTTCTCGCTGTTCGATTTTGGCTGATGGTCGATCGTCTTCTTCTTCGCGACCGCGGTGGTGACGAGTTAGGGTTCCTCCTCTGCAGTTGCTCCTTTCCTTCTCACACACACCTGCGCCTTGCGGTTCGTGACAGCGCTTGCTTCCTCCTCATCACTTCCTCTTCTCCTTCTCCAGCGACGAATCGATCGAGACCTTTGGATTTCTTCAGGCGTCGCTGCAACGCGCGTGGGTGGAAACGCAGTGAAGCTGGTGATTCGACGAAGAGAACGAAGAGAAAAACAAGTTTGGTCGAGATGGAGATTTGTGATTCGGTGAAGCTGCTGTGTTAATGTGAGGAGTGGTAATCTCCACTAACCCCCACATATGGATTAGCTAATCCCACAAAAAATGGTGGTATTGTTTAATCCACTCCCATGCCCATTAACTAATCCTGTGGCCTAGTTAATCCTCCAAGCGAACACCGGATTAAGTAGTCCAGTGTGGCTAATCCGACCTAAGACGGTGAAGCGAACAGGCCATAAGTCCTTCACTCCTACTATGCATGCACTAATTTTCCTAGAAAAGAAAACACAAAAGATCAAGCATCGATTGTCAAACTTGAGACTTAAACCATTTATTTTTTTATTTTTTTGTAGGAACTAGAAAGTAAATTAATACAACTAAAAGTTAACAATTTTGTAAACTAACAAGTTAATGTAGCAACCTATCCATAGCAAAGGCACCAAAAACTTGATCGGACCGCAATTATAATGGCTCAATTGTAGTAATAGTGTGATCAACTTATATTGACTACGGGTATCGCACTCAGGGAAAGGTGTGTTACTTTAACGTTAGTCAAATTTACTCTATTGCTAAGGAAATTTCTTATTAATCGATTTTTAAACTAAACTATTCAAATCTAACAAAACAATATAAATACTTGTACTTCTATATGAAGAAGATCTCAGTTCACAACTTCACCTCGATAATGTATAACTATGCTTTCAAAATCACTTTCTTCATCCTCATTATGTGTGTGCCACGCCTAATTAAAATAGATAAATTTCTTTCAAATCCATTTCAACCCACTGTCGTGACGAAAAAAATTTCTAACGTGCAAACTATAACTCACTCTCTCGATGTGAATAACATAAGTTTCACATTACTTTAAGTTTGAAATCTTTGGATTCATCAAAAATTTGGTTCACTATCCGTGCCTCCCTAATCAATAACTATCTATCGATATTATGTATCTTACAATTGTATCGTCCATATTAATTTTAAAAGCTCCAATGGCCATGGTAACTACTAAAACCCATAATAACAAACATGTGATCAAGATATTCGTAGCATTACATCTAAAATCGATACGAATTCTAACAATTGCACTTTTTAATTTTATAATCCATTCAAACTACTTAAGCATAACATTTATACTATAGGATCCATTGATCCTCAAGATTAATGAACTACTCTCATACACGCACATAATGACATTCATTTCAATCAAAGATTAAACGAAAATCTTCAATTAAATCAAAGATAACAATACTGAACAACCACACATGAGTCTTTAGTCTTCTCTTCCACAATTCTTCGTAATACTTAAGGACAAAGTAAAACTATGTAAAACTATGATAATTAGTTGCAATCTATGGTGGCATATATCTTTACCATGATCGAATACATAATTATACTCTTAAGACATTTTAGAAAACAATTAGAAATCCTAATAGACAAATCTACATGAATTAGAACTCTAACTTTCTATTTTTTACATCTCGACGTTGTCTATAAGTGATCAGGGTATATGTATAAAGCAACTGCGTCGCCACAGCTTTGGACACTTTGTGTGGATTTGTGCTCACTTAGTAGAATTGGCGTCTTACACTGTCCATCTCGGTGATGTCCCTAATGACCCATGGCGCCGCCATTACGCCGTCACTGTTGTCCATTTTTTCTTCTCTACTCGGTCCTCTATGCCTTAACCACACTATCTGTCCTTCTCCCACGATGTCAAGCATGTGCGCCACGGCGTCAACCCTACTTTTGTGCATTTTATCCTCATTTAATTACAAAACACTCCATTGTCACTATTATACATCGTATACCTAAAAATACTTAAAATACACCAATTAGAGTTCATTCTGGGATATTTCCAATAAATAAACTACTAAACTAGTCTTATATATAATTCTAAATAATCACTTGTCAGAGTCACAACTCCATTTGAATACTTTAAATGGATAGTTTAAGTTATTCATGAAAAATGACTTTAAACTCTGATAACTTCTTTCTAAACTCTCAAAATACTCTTCATGAATATTTTCTTATTTTTGAACTCTGAAAAATTAACGATTTACGTATAAACTCAAATTAGGGTATGAACCATCTCTTTACTTTAGCAATAACCAACAACTTATTAATACATTCCCAAATTATATTTTGAATTCAATTAACATTTTATAGGCTTTGCCTATCTCTAAACTAAATTAGAAACCAATAATAACAACAACGAAACCCATAACATAGCAACCACATCCTCTCTACTCTCATTGATCAACTCTTGTAATTCCCTTTTAATCGAGATGTTAGCAACCTCGTTATTAATACATTAATAATTTAATTACTTTTTTTCAATCTACAAATTAACTACCTTAATTTAAAATATTCAATTTCACCAATTCAAACCGTATGGGAACTAACTTAATGAGCTCTAATTAGATTCTAAACATTCCATAATAACAATACCAATCAATTCAAATAAAACCCTAAAGATTTTTTATCTTAGCTCTTAATAAGTAAACAACAAAGGCAACAATACAGCTAAATGAAAATTGTTACAATTTCTTTTCGCCTCCTTTAACAACAAAAACAATGACAACACAACCATAAAAACAGCTACACAACAACATACTTCAATCCCAAATCAAATTTCCCATCAACAAAAACAATAACAATAACAAAACAATAAAAAACCAAACTACAAAATCACCTAACACTGCTTCATTGTCATCCTCTTTCATTAACCTTCTCACTGAGACCAAACTAACAATCAATAATCAATAACTCAAATCAATCTACTCAATTTAAAATACAACTAATTTAACCTAAAATTATAAAATCAAAAGCTTACCACAATTGAATGTGGTTTGATCCTATTTCACTGTCATTGATATACCACCGAAATAGAGATTAGAGTAAGCTCTAGTGTTAGAGATTGAATTGGGCTGAGAGTTGGAGGAAGTAACATGAGCAGAACGAGATAGCTTAAGGGATTTAGAAGGAACATCTTAAATTGGGAGGGAGATCACTGACAAGTCAATAATTAAACACGTCTTATAGTATATTTTGGGACAATTTTAGATGTAAAAGACTATATTACATAAGGCTTTCTCATATCTTTGTTAATCTGAGTAATAAATGAAATTTATGAAAAAATAGAGTGAAAAGGGGATATTATGAAGGAATTAATCAAGTGGAAAGAATATGCAAAGAATCATTGCTAAGGAATCAAGGAAAAACTAGAATTTACAACCATTGATTTCATAGTGATTGTAATGCCAACATAATCGCTTGTTACATTGGTGAAAACACGAACTTCAACTTTATGAATTTACCCAGTGATTCCATTTAACTCTGAATCACTGGAACAAATTTTGAGGATTTTAGATAATTACGAGTAATTTGAGTTTGTTTGAGATGTAAATTTAATACTTCTATGACTAAATCATTTTGAACAAAGACTATTAGATATCCTATATGGTGGATCATTATTGGATGTTAAACCAACTTTAACAAAAGAAGTTATTAACAAGATAGACAAACAATCTAAAAAATATGGTAAAAAGACCACACATCTAGAAAGAAAGTTAATGAGGTTAATAATAAGACAAGTAATAAATTTGACAAAAAAGTTCATGAATTATCTAATATGGTTAGACTACTATTAAAATATATATCAAATCAAGGTATACCAGATGGATTTTCTAATGAAGTTACATATCCTATTGACGTGTGCCATTTACACAAAGATTAAATTTAGGAAGTCAACGCAGTTATTGATAGTTGTACATATGTGCCCCAATTTAGTGCGCAAATATCATATTTTGATGCACCACAATCTCCAATTTTAGTTAACAAGTACTTATTATTGTTTGTTTAGTGTTTAGGTTATATTTGATGAAAATGAATTCAAGTAGAGAATCTCGGAGTTGTTTTTATGATCCGGCTCGATGAATAAGCTAGCACATTACAAGGAAATCGCGTACGACCTGCATTTGGCCATGACAATGGTTGGATGATTAAAAAGTGTATTGAAGCTTCAAAATTAAAGAAAAACCATAAAAATTGGCTAAGTCCTTGTTAATTCATGGGCTAATTAAGTAGCGACACAAATGAGCCTCGAGGCACGCTATCGCTGCTGATCAAAGTTAATGAAGCATCTAAGTTACAAATTCAGGGATACAGTCATAAATGAAATAGTTATTGCACCCATCCATAGTTTTCTTGAAATATTTATCACTACAAATATCGGATGAAGAATTCATGGTTCCTTTATGCGCTCTCCTACCGAGTTACAGTCTAGATTATCCTTGAATAAAGTGTCACCATCCCAACATTGTTCAGCAACCTCAGATCTTCCTCGACATACTTGTCGATGTATTACACACATGTTCCTACCTTCCCATATGTCCCGTGCGATTCTCCCACAACCTCCTAATCTTCCTTGAATCGCATGGTTTCCTTGCCTCCAGTAATCATAGCTATAAATCCTTTTAGGTGGACTTGTCAATAACACAACGCCCTCTCCTTCTATCATAATGTGACTTTATAGATCCTTGGATGATCCTAAAACTATGTATAGGTCTATATTCCCATGATTAGTCACTGTAGATGATCGTCGGTGTACGTGCGTGGGTTGATTTCTTGCAACACACTTGGTTTCACCCCATCTATTCGACTCGTGAAGTGGAACCTTCTAACGATTAGGCATGAACATTGGAGGCAGTAGGGTTGATTGTGCAACACGAAATATAAAAACACGCAACAAAGACAAAAAAAATGAAAACCCTATTCCCCATTTTAACTGTTCCATCACCAATTTTCTCTCTTTTATCTATTACTTTGTAATTTTATCTTGGAACACAATCTACACTTGGATTTCAAAGCTATTAGAGGGTAAAGAACTCCTCTAACCTAGGTTTGATAATGAGCAAGGGAGACTCAAATAAAAATAAGCAATATGAGATTTTTATGATTTATTCAAATCTTTAATGATTTCTTTTATTCTTCTTGTTATTGTAATGATTCATATTGTTTGAGCTATGGTTTTTGTAGTTATGAATACACTTGCCTTGGTTGGAACCTATCGCTAGTTTATCAATTTGCATCTGTAATTGTGTAGATCGTTGAGCAACACATAACAAGCAAATAGCTCAGTTTGTTCACTCCCATTTGGTCTATCTTGCATAACAAAAAGATCTAGATTGGGTCAAACATGCTCATTGTTTTGATTGTCTAGGGCTAGTGATTCCATCAAGCTTAATGTGAAAATATATGAGTTTTTGGTTACTCTACCTAGGTTCACGTATTTGTTAGAGAGCCTTTTACCAAATTTAGGGAATGGAGGACTGTTAGGGAATCGATGGATGTTAGCTCTATTTCTAGCCTAAAAGAATGCATTTGAAATATGTTTTTGTGTTGAAATTAATGATCATTGCTTGTTAATTTTAAGTTGATCTTATGAAACCCCATGGCTTAGGTTATTCTCTTATAATTGATTTCATCGAACCAATTACATTCCTTTATTGGCATACTTACTTACTTACTTGTTTTTGTTGCTTATTTGTGTTTAATTTTCGTACCTTGGTTTAGGTTGATACATCCCTCATTGAAATCGGCTTTTTCCTTATTTTTTATAACCTAAAGTAACCCGATTCCTTGTGGTTTGACCCCTTGACTTATCACTACTACAAAATAATGTGAAAAATGGTATCCTAATAAGGATTATATTATTTGGTTGCTCTCATCAAGAATTAGTTAATAACCAATATTTTTGTCATCCTATAAACTAATATAATAACAACAATCATTATACTGAAAAACCAAATTCAAACCTTAGTTATGGTCCACAATATCAAAATTATATCACTTATATTTTGAGAGCACCTACACAATCTACGCCAATGCAACAACCTAAACAAACTACTCAACTTACAAAACCAAATTTGGAACAAATATTACATAAATCTATGACCCAAAGTCATTAAAACTGTACGCAAACGTCTCAAAATCAAATTAAAAGTGATACATCGATTAACAAGTTGAAAAATCAATTTAGTCAAATGACTTTACAAATCAATAAGTTAAGTAATCGAACTAAAGCATCTACTCAACCTATGAACACTACCATTCAAGCATAGGTTAAGGTTTTATTTTGCCGAAACGAAAAAGAAAAAAATACGCAAGAAATGACACCAAAACGAGTTAAAAAGAAAATTAAAACATTTAAGAAAATAGAATAAGAAGAAGAAGATATGATGGCAAATGTCATTACCATTTGGGAACAGATGGCCAAACAATTGAAATGTACACTTTTTCTTGAAATGCTATAATCATGGTACTTAGCAATGGTTGAAGCCTACGAAAAACCTCTACAAAATTTTGAATTAGTTAACTAAGACAAAGTAAACTATATTTATGAATCAAATGAAGATATACATTACAAGTATACCATTCCATAGCGATTACCAAATGCTAGGGAGGAAGAACCTAAAGAAGACATATTTAAACAATTTAAGAAATTAGAAATTAGTGAAAATTTAGGACAAAATGATTTCATCTTCAAAGAGAATGCATGATAGTTGTTTAGACCTAGGATTGTATGTTATACCCCTCACCATGGGTAATTCTTCTATTAAATTTGCTATGTGTGATCTCAAAGCATTGTTTGAAATGGTTAGACTTGATAAAGCTATCAAAATGGTTATTGGCTTTAGGTACTAGATGAGATGAAACATATTAAGACATAATATGTCATAATCTCATAAAATAGCTAAAAGTTACATATGATGTAATTGGTAATCGGTACCTACCTATATGACATAATTCAAAAAGTCGTGCCCTAGCTATTTGGGAATTAGGTGAAACATGGATTTTAGTCTCTAAAATTAACATAGCGTTTTCAGAAGGGTTGTTAGTTTAGTGGGAGTCTATTCCACTATACTAAAATGAACTTTTGCATAATCTTTGTTGTAGATCTATGGACTCTTCAAATTATACTAATCCTTTGTCACTGCAATCTATCCTTGAGAACGATAAGTTATCCGGGACAAATGTTTTTGACTGGTTCGAAAACTTGAGTATTATTTTCAAACATGAATGCAAGTTGTATGTCCTAGATAATCTTATTCCTAAGGAACCACCAGCTAATGCTTTAAAAGCTATGAAGGACGTACATAGTAAACATGTCAACGATTGAGCTGATGTGGCATGCATTATGTTGGCAACCATGGCTCCTAAACTTCAGAAGGACATAGAACACATGGAAGCTTATGACATGGCTACGATGCTGAAGGAAATATTTTAACATCAGGCTAGGCAAGAAAGATTTGAGATAGTCAAAAACCTTATTCTAGCAAAATGGCTAATGGTGCATCAGTTAGTCTTCATGTTTTGAAAATAAAGGGCTATATTGACCATCTTGACAAATTTTGATTTCCCGTAAGATAAGGGTTGGCTACAGATTTGATCTTGAATTCATTGCTTAATAATTATTCATAATTTATGATGCAGTATAATATGAATAACATGGAGAAGTCTATCTTAGAGTTGCATTTGATGCTTAAAACTATTGAGCAAAATGTCAAGAAACTCATTGCTAATGTATTGATTGTTCAAAAAAGAAAGGTTTTGAAAAAAAAGGCAAAGGCAACGCTAAAGTTGCTAAGGATTTTTGTGACTATCACAAAGCCTATGGAACAAGTAAAGCCTCATATTGCTTCTACTTCACAGTCCCAAAAGCAAAAGGAAAAAAAGGGAAGTTGTTATTTATGCTATGCATCTGGGCATCGGTTCAGAAATTGCAAGCTCTGTCTTGAAGATCTAAAGAAAAAAAAAGAGTAGTGCAATTTCATATTCAGGTATTTTAATTTTTCAAGTTAACCTGTCTACTAGTGATTACTAGGTATTGGATGCCAGATATGGATCTCTCATTTGCATTAATGTGCAGGGTCTCACCAAAAGTAGAAAGCTATGAGTTGGAAATAGAGGAAAGGTTGTTGCATTAGCTATAGGATGCTATGAGTTAATTTTACCTAGTAAACTTGTTTTGTTTTAAACAATTGTTATTACATTCTTGCCTTAAGCAAAAACATCATTTTAGTTTCATGTTTGGATTTGGAAGGTTTTAGGTTCATTATCGCGATTAATAAATGCTCCATTTCTCGTAACAACGTTTTCTATGGAAATGCAGATTTATGTGATGGTCTTTATATTCTAAACATGAAATGGTCCACAAACACTCTTATTCATAAATGTAAATGCAAAGAGATTCAAGTCAAATAATTTGAATCAAACCTACCTTTCGCATTGTCATCTTGGCCACATAAATGAGAAACACATTTTTAAACTCTATAAAGATGGACTTTTAGATTCATTTGGTTTTGAATCATATGAAACATGTGTATCTTGTTTACTAAGAAAAATGACAAAGATTCCTTTTACTATACATAGTAAAATGACAAGTGATTTATTTGGTCTAATACATACTGATGTATGCAGTTGTATAAACACAAATGTTAAAGGTGTTTATCAGTACTTTACTACAGTCATTGATAATTTCAGTAGATATAGTCTTGTGTATCTTAATAAATATAATGGTGAATTTTTAAGTTGTTTCAAACATTTCAGAATGAAGCGCAAAATGAACTTGGTAAATCTATTAAAGTATTTCGATCAGATTGAAGTGGTGAATATTTGAGCCAAGTTTGATGATCATCTTAGAAACTATGGGATTGTCTCACAATTAACTCCACTAGCAACTCCACAATGGAATGGTGTTTCTAATGGGAGAAATTGAACTTTATTGGATATTGTTCGATTTATGATGAGTCATGCAGATCTTCTTATTTCTTTTTGGGGTTATGCTTTAGAAACTGCTGAACTCAACCTACGTTGTACACTATGTGTGTTACACAGCCAGTCCCAAGTCCGGATAAAGGAGGAGGACTTTGACGCTCATCTTTTCATACCGAAAAATTGGTAAGGGAGGTCCCAAACTCACTTTTCTTACCCGAAAAGTGAGGGAGGGAGGCCCCAAGCTCATTTTCCATTCTTAGGAAATGGAGGAGGGTTACGTTAGGTTGATAACCAACGTAAAACTTTTGTCACTTTTCATGAAATGGATCAAACTCATATAAATGTTGGGGCATTCCCACCTAGCGACGCACTGCATCGGAGCCCGGGTGTAGTGAGAAATGAGCAAGGGTGTGTTTCACATCGCCGCCTGGGTGTGAAGAAAAATGAGCAAGGGTTACCACACATAGGATGTCTATGAGTAAAGAAGCTAGTCCCTTCACATCGTCACCCGGATGTGAAGAAAAATGAGCAAGGGTTCCCACACATAGGACAGGTGTGGGTAGAGAAGATAGTTCAAAATAAACACGAAAACAAAAACAAAATCATAGATTCGAACACTAGATCTTTTAGACAAAATAGAAATAGAAAAGGAAAACAAATACAAAGGGGAGAAGAAATTCGTTTAGGAACATGGAACATAGGAACACTTTCGGGTAAGTCAATAGAACTAGTAGATACCATGATTAGAAGGAGAGTCAATATTGCTTGCCTCCAAAAGACAAAATGGGTAGGAACAAAGAGTAGAGAAATAGGAAGCACAGGGTTTAAATTGTGGTACACCGGTATAGATAGAAAATGCAATGGAGTAAGAATTATGGTGGATAATGATTATAAGGATAAGGTCGTAGAGGTTAAAAGAATGGGGGATAGATTGATTCTAGTTAAATTAATTATTGGAAATGAAAAAAATTAACATACTTAGCGCATACGCAGCACAAGTAGGATTAAGCGAGAGCATCAAACACAAGTTTTGGGACGTTATGGATGGATTTATGCAAAGTATAACATTAGATGAAAAGGTTTTTATTGGAGGAGATCTAAATGGGCATGTCGGGGTAAGTAACGATGGGTTTGAGAGAGTTCATAGAGGTTTTGGTTACGGTAATAGAAATGAAGAATGAGAATCAATCTTAGAATTTGCTTCAGCATACGATCTTTTCTTAGCAAATACTAGTTTAGGAAGAGGGAGCCGCATATAATTTCTTTTAGTAGTGGTAATAACAAGAGTCAAATAGATTTTCTTTTAACAAGAGTATGAATAAAGTGGTAAAGCACTTACTACCTAACAGAAGTTAGTAGTATTTGAAATTAAGCTAACACAACAACATAATATGAATAAAAGAGTTAGCGACCCAAGAATAAAGTGGTGGAACCTAAAACATAATAAACAAGTAGAGTTTAGAAAAAAACTATTAAAGAAAAATGTTTCGAATCTTGACTTAGATGCTAATACAATGGGGCTAGAAATTAGTAGTTGCATAAGGAGAGTGGGATCAAACATATTAGGTATATCTAAAGGCTTGGGACCTCTAAAGAAGGAAACATGGTGGTGGAACGAGGATGTTCAACGCGCAATTAAGCTAAAAGAGAGATGTATAGGAAAATACTTAAGTGTCAAGATGAAGATGTGTACAATCAATATAGAGAAGCTAGAAAACAAGCTAAAAAAGGAGTTAGTCAAGCTAAAACAAATTTCATGGAAGATCTATATACAAGGTTAGGTAATAGAGATGGCGAAAAATATATATATAGGCTAGCCAAATTAAGAGATAAAAAGAAACAAGACCTATGTCATGTAAGATGTATTAAGGACGAAAATCAAAATGTTTTAACGCGGGAGGAGGATATTAAGGAGAGATGGAGAAGTTACTTCGATAGTTTATTTAATGATGGCAAAGTTGATACTATAATAGATGAAAACCTACACCAAGAAAGAAATGTAAACTATACATGGAATATTAGAATTGTAGAAGTTAAATAGGCATTGAAAAGAATGAAAATAGGGAAAGCTTGTGGCCCAGATGAAATACCATAGAGGTTTGGAAATGCTTAGAGAAATTGGATTAGCTTGGTTAACAAAACATTTCAATAAAGTTTTAAAATCAAAACGGATGCCAATGAATTGGAGAAAAAACATCCTTGTGCCAATCTTCAAAAACAAAGGAGACATTCAAAGTTGCTCAAACTACCGGGGAATTAAACTTATGAGTCCATGAAACTTTGGGAGAGGATAATTGATAATAGGCTAAGGAGAGAAAAAACAATATCAGAGAACTAATTTGGTTTCATGCCTGGGAGGTCAACTATGGATGCGATTTTCCTTGTAAGACGATTGTTAGAAAAATATAGAGAAAAGAAAAAAGATCTTAATATGGTATTCGTAGATTTAGAAAAGGCATATGATAGGGTCCCTAGAGATGTTCTTTGGTGGGTTCTAGAAAGAAAAATGGTGCATGCTAGATACATAAACACTATTAAGGATATGTATGATGGAGTAGTAACGAGTATAAAGACATTTGGAGGAGCTACAAAAGAATTTCCCATTACGATAGGACTACATCAAGGATTGGCTTCAAACCCATATCTATTTACTTTAGTTATGGATGAACTAACTAGATATATTCAAGAGGATATACCATGGTGTATGCTATTTGCAAATGATATTGTCTTAGTGGATGGAACTAAAGATGGAGTGAATAAGAAATTAGAACTCTGGAGGAATACATTAGAATCCAAAGACTTGAAGTTGAGTAGGACGAAAATCGAATACATGCACTGTGAGTTTGGAAACACTAGACGTTGAGATGATAGTGTGGTAAAATTAGGGGAAGTAGAAGTTCCTAAGGTAAGCCACTTTAGATACCTAGGATCAATCGTACAAAATGATGGTAACATTGAGAATGATGTCACACATAGAATTCAAGCTGGATGGAAGAAATGGCGGAGTGCAATAGGGGTGATTTGTGATCGAAATGTTCCTACTAAGTTAAAAGAAAAATTTTATAGGACCGCAATTGGGCCAGCTATGCTCTATGGAAGTGAATGTTGGGCGGTAAAGCAACAACAATTACATCAAGTGAACGTAGCAGAAATGAGGATGCTTAGGTGGATGTGTGGTAAAAATCGTAAAGATAGAATAAGAAATATGGAAATTCAAAGACAAGTAGGAGTAGCACCAATTGATACAAAGATTAGGGAAGGGCAGTTGCGATGGTTTGGTCACCTGCAAAGACGGCCTACAAATGCCCCAACTAGAAAACTTGACTTAATAAAAACTGTAGAAATTCGACGAGGTAGGGGCAGACCAAAGTTAACATGAGATGCATTAATTAAGAGCGATTTGAATGGTTTGCAAAACTTAGCATCAATTGTACTTAATCGAGCACAATCGAAAAGTTTGATCCATGTAGCCGACCCCAGTTAATTTGGGGCTGAGGCTATGTTGTCGTTGTTGCTTTAGAAACTGATGTATTTACACTGAATCGTGTTCCTTCTAAAGCGTTTGATAAAACACTATATGAGATGTTATTTGGGAAAAGACCAAGTTTGTCTTTCTTTAAGATTTAGGGCTGTAAGGTTTATTTACGATGACAAATCTAAGAAAAATTATTAGCCAAATTTACCAAGTATGTATTTTTTGGTTATCCTTAAGAAACTAAAGGATACTATTTTGATAATCCCACTAAGAAAAAAGTGTTTATGAATCGAAATGGTGTCTTTGTGGAAAAAGAATTCTTATTACTAATACTTATCAGGACACTGTGTCTAACCCTGAGGCATATAAATGGCTTAGTGCCATGAATTCTTAGATGCAATCCATGTATGATAACGAAGTTTGGAAATTGGTTTGTTTACGGGAAAGTTGAAAGACCATAGGATGAAAATGAGTTTTCAAGAAGAAAATTAACATGAATGGCAATGTGCATACTTATAAAGCATGGCTAATAGCAAAAGGTTTCAGACAGACTCAAAGTATTAATTATGATGAGACTTTTTCTCCAGTAGCCATGCTTAAATCCATTAGAATTCTAATTGCCATTGCCGCATATTATGACTATGAGATATGATAAGTGGATGTCAAAATATCTTTTCTAAATGGAAAGTTACTTGAGGATGTATATATGATATAACCTAAAAGGTTTGTTCATCCTAAGAATTCTAGGAAGGTGTGTAGTCTTCAAAGATCCATTTATGGGTTAAAACAAGCTTCTCAGAGCTGGACTATTCTTTTTGATGAAGCAATTAAAGAATTTGGTTTCATTAAAAGTGAAGATGAGCCTTATGTATACAAGAAGGTCAGTAGGAGCACGGTTGTATTCCTGATACTATATGTTGATGATATATTACTTATTGGAAATGACATCCCAACCTTGCGGAGTGTCAAGTCTTGGTTAGGGAAATGCTTCTCAATGAAGGACTTAAGAGATGCAACCTACATTCTTGGGATTCAGATCTATAGGGATAGATCTAAAATGCCGATTGGTTTAAGTCATAATACTTACATAGACAAGGTACTGATTAGGTTCAATATGAAAGACTCTAAAAGTGAGTCATTGCCAATGTCTCATGACATAGTCTTAGTAAGACTCAATGTCTAAAGACTAATTTAGAGCGAGAGCGCATGAATACTATTCCATATGGATCATCTATTGGATCTATCATGTATGCTATATGATGCACTCAACTAGATGTATCATATGCTTTAAGGGCAAAAAACAAACATCAGTCTGATCCTTATGAGAGTCATTGGATAGCAATAAATAACATTCTCATGTACTTAAGAAGGACTAAAGAAATGTTCTGGGTCTAAGAAAGTTTAGAAGACGAGTTGTATTTTAAATGGTTACGAAAATGCAAGTTTTCAAACTGATATAAATGACTTTAGATTATAGTCTAGATATGTGTTTACTTTGAATAAAGGCACAGTGAGTTGGAAAAGTTTGAAGCGAGAAATTGTGGCAGATTCTACAACAAAAGTTGAGTATTGCTGCATCCGATGCAGCTAAAGAGGCAGTTTGGAACAAAAGGTTCATATTTCAACCTGATGTGGTTCAAAGTATTGGTAACCCCATTTTCTTGTATTGTGACAACAACGTGGCCATAACACAGGCAAGAAACTAAGATGACACCATCGATCTAAACATATACTTAGATGTTTTTATCTCATTTGGTAAATCATTGAGAGGGGAGACATGAAGATTTACAAAGTTCCTATAAAAGACAATGTTGCAGATCCTTGATGAAGGCTCTTCCATAAGGGAAAAATGATGGTCATGTTAGGTCATTAGTTATAGATACATGAATGATTGGCCCTACTGCAAGTAGGAGATGTTGGGGCATGTGCCTTAGGTCAATCTAAAAATACTATTTATCTTATAATTGTAGTTAAGAAAATTGAGGTTTTCAATTGCTATTTTATTATAAGTGATTGCGCACTTTTTAAGGAACAAGGTACTGGATTGAGTCATAGGTGTTACTTATGATAGGTATATCATTTAGTTCTTCTACTTGAGATTGCCAAACACTTCAATATTAGGAGCTTGGTAATTTGACACAATCAAATGCTTTCTTTAATAGATAATTATAAAGATTGCAATTGATTACAATGTGAATAATTTTATAAGGTGTATAACTAAGATAGAATTTTTACTCTCAAATAGAGATATTAGTGGATCCCTCGATATGAGAGACTGATAATAGCCAAGTCCATGTGAATTGATATAATCAATGTCATTTGGATATTTTCAGTTTACCTAACGATCAAGACTAGTTCGATTGAACATTAAATGTGACTTTTCATGCCTTATGTTTAATCAAAGGATATCGCATGACAAAAAGATATGATATATATTATTCATTACGTGGCATATATTTTGATATTCAACTTCTTGGGTAGTCACAATGCCTTTGCTGGAGATCACTTATGACTTGTGTACCAAAATGGTTTTAGTTCACTGCCAACGTCTCATAAACCTATTGGGTTGCACATAAAGAATGGCTTTGCGCAATTTCAATTAGTCATGAGTAATGAGTTTTATATGATAAAATTTATGACATAAAAGCCGTTATGATTTGTTGTATGATAGCTAATTAATAAGCGTCTTTTGTGTAATTTTCTTAAAAGGCCTAAATACAATAGTTGTACTACGAATATGATTTTAAGTGAGGACTTATCTACACATATAAATAAAGGGTGAAACCGTAAAACGAAATAAGATTTTCGTTTTTGCAAATTTTGAGTTCTCTAAATTTTGGGAGAGAAAGAAAAACATTTTCAATCTCTCTTGGGGCAAGCACTCAAAATTGTGGTCACTATTCGTATGTGAATTTCTGATAGAGGACGCGCGCTTGAACATATTAGAGATCAAACAATAACTGAAGAAAACCTAGGATTAACGTATGGTTTACTTTTTACTTCTAGTTTAATGGAAACTATTGTGGATCCTTTTACTTCATCAACGATATCTTCTTCCTCCTCTCCCCAACAACAAGAGAAAACACTGAGAGAGGAGTGCATATAGGGAGACGAGTGGGACGAGAGCAGCTCATGACCCGAAAGAGATACCGAGGAAAAAAAGCAATAATACTTCAACAAAGAGGAATAATCGAGGAGAGAGTACAGAGATAAAGACGATGAGAAAGAAAATGAAAATTGATGCGAGGAAATCAATCCCCCACCCATTTTCATTAACAAATAAGAACAAAGGGGTTTAGATTGGAAAATTACCCTTTTACCCTCTCAAGCTATCCTTTTTAATATAAACCAAATGCCTTTTTGATAATTTTCCACTTTTCAATTAAATTTCATATTTATCTCATATATTTTAATCCTAAATTAACCCTAGAAAATACTCTATGATAAGTTGGTATTTATAGATATTTATTAGTCTATTTTAGTATATTTAATTATTAAAAGTATTTAAAATATATATTTAATTATATTTTTGGTCATTTTTAGGTGAAACAGAGTGCGTGGTTGAATTCTTGGCGGAAAAATACTCAAAATGGATTATTTACTTGAAGTGATCGAATGTTGGACAGTTTGCCTCGAAATACACGTTGCACGGTAGATCGAATTGCGGACAGCGTGTTCCAGCCAATTAGGTGATGCCACGTCAACATTCTTCATTACCGCAACAAATCAGGGTACGCCACGCGTCGCCACCTCAGCAGGAGATCCACGTCACCAGCGATCAAACTTCTTTTCGTTTCAGACACCATCGATCGGCCTCGGATGCGCGACAACAAAGACTCCCAGTTATTCGCGCGAGTTGTGATTTTCTTCTCTGAGGCATGTGGGTGTCACGTGGCGGTGTCTCATTGGCCCAGACACGTCAACATAAGGGGTTCACCCAATCGGAAGTGACACGCGGCGCCGAGTCATCACGCACACAACGGAACGCACAGTTTCTCCGCGAATCATGCGGCAACAAATCAGTGCAGTGACTGGGACGGACGAATCACAGTGCGACACATGGAGCGGACCCAGATTTACAGCCAATCGGCTATTTACACATGGCAGAGTCGGTTTTTCAAGCTAAAAACACCCCTACGATGCTTCTCGATGCACGAGTCACCTCCAAAACCCTAAAATCAGTCATGAGTACGATTTGGGCTATTTATATATATATATATATATAAAACCTAGGTATTATGGACAATTAATTATAGTTGTAAATAGATCAATTATTAGTTTTTAGTATAGATTTTTGAAGATGATGTCCGAGTAATTGATTTCTCACCTAAGTCGAAGGGGAAGCGAGTTGGAATCATGGATTCATGGCATTCTTTATGAGATCTTTTATTTTATTTTTTAATTTAATTTAATTTCTCCTATTTCGTTGTTGTTGATTTAATGATTATGATTTAGATCTATGGTATGTATGTGACCAATGCATGCTTTTAGATTGACAATCTATAGTTATTTGGAATATTAGTATCCGTGTAATTGTGCTTTTAGACCAATAAAGTAACAAACATTCACCCGTTTTCTGTAAAACCCTTTCGGTGTTCGAATGTGCAACAATTGAATCTAGGTTAAATCGGGAGCGGACGTTATCCGGTTATTTAGGATTAGTGTTCCCATAGATCCATATTACTGCGGTTAGTGTGTTAAACCTGATTGGCGGATGTCTAGGGTTATACATTAATTAGGGAAGTAGTTAGTGGCGGACGTCCTGACTATCGAGATTAGGGGAACTAGGAATTTCTTGCGGTTGTCGATTTTCTATAGCTAATCGAGAATTTAAATTAATAACTTTTTGGGAAAGAAGAAGACCATTGAATGCTATTGAATCTTGATTTTGATTTGTGGAGCTGGAAATTTGGGTGAACTTTTCATTCTTGATATTAATTTTTGTGAACTTTTTATTATTACTTGATTAATTAATTATTTTTTTGATTTCTCTGAAAACCCCCATATTTAGTTAACTTAGAGTAAACTCAAGTCCTGCGGATTCGACCCCATATTTACCACTACTACACCCTTGCGGTTGGTAACTCGATTACGGGTTATATTTGGCACGCACGACACGTGTCAAATTTTGGCGCCGTTGCCAGGGACTTTGTCTTTACTCTGAGTTTAGGCGTTACTTAGTTACATTAGTTTAGTTAATCTATTTATCTTGATTAGTTTGTTTTAGATAGATTAGTAACTAATTAGTTACTTTTTTCACGTTTTTTTTTTTTTTTTTTAGTTTTTCTTTTCGTCATGTTCTTTTTTTCGTTAGTTTTTGTTTTTGTTTTTCTTACTTTTTAGTTTTCTTTTTTTACGTTATTAGTTTTCTTTTTACTTTTTACGTTTTTACTTTATTACGTTTATTTTTTTTTACGTTTTTAGTTTTCTTTTTTTCTATAAGTTTATTTACGTTTTATTTTAATTTTTTTATTACTTTATTAGTTTACGTTTTTACTTTGTTACTTTATTAATTTTTTTTTCTGTTAGTTTCTTTTTCTCTTTTAACATGTATCCAGGCAATATCTCGAGTTCCACTGACCAGAAACTCGACCGAATGATATCCATGATGGAACATCTCCTCTCCTCTAGTGAAGTGCAAGTCAACCCCGCGATGGACTCCTCCTATCCCATAATTATGGTCGATACGAAAACTCACATTATAATAATGTGAATGGGGTAGGTATGTCACATAATAGATATCAATATTTTAACATGAGTTCTTTTGTGCAACAGGTCGAGGTTTGCGAAATTTGTGGAGATTATTCTCATTCCGTACATAATTGTCCATATCATCCACAGTATAAGAATTATCATTATTCTAACTATGCATCGCCACAACCCGACTTCTCTGAATTCATGTCACACCCACAGGCTCCTCAACATGAAGGAAATCAACAGTTTCATCAAAGCCTCTCCTTGGAAGATATGGTGATGCAAATGATATATCAAATCAGAGAAAGTGCGCAAGACCTTCGACGAGCTAGTCATAACATACGACAACTTGATTTTAGTTGTTCAGGATCGAAGGACTTGGTAACTGACTTAGATCAATATAGTGCCACTCTTCACAGAACAATTGATGAAGCAAAGTTGTGTAGTACACAACCAACTTTTAACCCAGACGAGGATGTGAGTGTTCATACGTTGACAAATCTTGAGGTGCATGATGATATACAGATGGAAGACTATTTGATAGAAACATCCGACGAATGTGAAGTCTTTCAAATTGAGCCAAAGATTGTCATTTGCACTAAATGAGGGAGAAGACGAGATGAACATTGATGTCAATTCAGACAAGCCGGAGAAGCCGCAAATAGAGAGCGAGGAAGACCAACTTCTGGTGTTGGTACAACCACCCACCCTCCCATGCACATTTGGTAAACCTTATAAGGGGGTGGAAGTAAGGGAGCGTTTGCAAATCTTCTACACTGCCGACACCTTTGTGTTGGACGATCCTGATACGATAGATTCATTCATGTTGGAAGTTTCGAATGAGCTCCTAAATCTGAAAGAGGGCATGCATGTTTCGTTGCCCAATTATGTAGATGCGCCATTCGTTGTCGACATCTCTAAAGGAGAGGGCATCACGTGATCAATCATTCTAAGTCTAGCCAAAGACTTAAAAGAAAGGCGGCTCGTTGGGAGGCAACCCAACTTTATTTTTTATTTATTTTATTTATTTCTTGCATTTATTTTAGTTTTATTTTAGTTTTAGTTTTTTTTTTTTTTATTATTATTATTATTATTATTATTATTATTATTTATTATTATTATTATTATTATTATTATTATTATTATTATTACCACTCTAATTTGGTCTCTTTATTTTTACACGTGATGGAGGGTTGGAGCGTTAAGCTTTATAGGTTTGACTTTGGATTACATTTTTACCATAATTTGAGCATTATTTTTTTTAAGGACTTAACATGTTTTTAGGATTTTAGGTGTTTTGAGACTTGGTTGGATATACACAACTTAAGTCGCTACATTAGTGGCAGGTTTTTGAGTAGACCCAAAACCCTAAATTTCATTCCATCATCTTGTAGATTTTACCCCTAGTTGACAGATTTCGGGCTCGCAAGACTTGATTGGAATCTTTTTAGTTAACTCCTATGCCTACTAGTTCTTGCTCTTCTTATGATTGTTATTTCATAGTTTCCTTAGTCACCCACTCATGAGAGGTTTTGTGCGTTCACTAGTTTTTAGAGACTTTTTGTTATGCATGCATTTGTATCATTTTCTAATCTATGTTCTTCTTCACCACTATCTTTTTCTTTTTGTCATATGGATGTCTTGACTTGTTTTAAACCTTGAGAACAAGGTTTGGAATAAGTTTGGGGGTGCTTTAGGGATTGAGGATTGTTTTGGATGAATTTTTGCGAAAGACCGCAGGTGAGATCGTTTAATTTTTTTATGCGGTTATATGCGGGTGTTAGATGGTAACGGTGGTGTTTTATATCATTTCTTTCATTTCTTTCATTTCTTGTCCATTCACATTCCATTCTCATTTCATTAGGATTTGATACACTTTCATGTATATATTTAGTATGTTATTATTTATTTAGAGTCACCCGAAACTTTGTTCATGCCTTTGGTTGTGGATGAGTAAACTGTAGTTGCCTTTTTAATTTGAAACTTAGAGAAAATTAGGAGAAACATTTAATCAAGTTCGTAGCTCAACATTTTTATGATTTCATGATTAGAGACTTAGATGATGGTTAGACTTTGTGCTAGATAACGAAAATGAGTAGAATGTCTAATTTGTGCAAGTTATATTATTTTGACCCATATTTGGTGGATTTGCTTGATTATAGTGAAAGTGAGAAGTACTAACAGGAGTTTTATTAGTGTAGAGTGTCCTACAAGTTTCCACAGGAAATGGAGCAGGGAAACTTGTGGTGGGAAAAAGTGAGAAAATCGATCCATAGGAAATGGAGCAGGGACCGTATTAAATTGAAATAAAAATAAAAATTGAAGAATAAAATAAAATAAGAATGAAAAAAAATGAATGAAGGCGGAAGTTGTGAAACTCCTCAAATAAAAGATTTAGTTCGAGTGCTTTCACTATATTAAGAAAGAAATTTGAACATGCGTGCTTAAATGTATAGACCAATAAAACTTATGATTAAGTGATGGCCTTTGTTTTAACCGAGTTTATGTTTTGAAAGTGAGATCTTAATTGTGTTTGAATTGCGAGACTCGATATATCATAACTCTGAAATTTTCCGAGTTACTTGTTAATTTGGTGACTATGTAAACCAAATGAATTCTATGAATTAGGGTCGGGTTTAGGATTAGTCGAGTCAGTGCGTTATTATATTATGAGTCTAGTTTAGTTGTGTTGTCATTTACACCTTTGCTCGGGACGTGCAAAGTCCTAAGTTTGGGGGTATTTGATAAGTCGGTATTTATAGGTATTTAAAATATATATTTAATTATATTTTTGGTCATTTTTAGATGAAACGGAGTACGTGGTTGTATTAGTGGCGGGAAAATACTCAAAATGGAGTATTTACTTGAAGTGATCGGATGCCGGACAGTTTGCCTCGGAATACGCGTTGCGCGGTAACTCGAATTGCGGATAGGGTGTTCCAGCCAATTAAGTGATGCCACGTCAGCATTCTTCGTTACCGCAACCAATCAGGGGACGCCACGCGTCGCCACGTCAGCAAGAGATCCACGTCACCAGAGATCAAACTTCTCTTCGTTTCAGACACCATCAATCGGCCTCGGGATACGCGACGGCACAGACTCCAAGTTATTCGCGTGAGTTGCGATTTTCTTCTCTGAGCCACGTGGGTGCCACGTGGCGGTGTCTCATTGGCCCAGACACGTCAACATAAGGGGTTCAGCCAATCCGGAAGTGACACGCGGCGCTGAGTCATCACGCACACAGCGAAAAGAACAGTTTCTCCTCGAATCACGCGGCGACAAATCAGCTCGCAGTGACAGGGACGGACGAATCAATGCGCGACACGTGGAGTGGACCCGGATTTGCAGCCAATCGGCTATTTACACATGGCAGAGTCGGTTTTTCAAGCTAAAAACACCCCTACGATGCTCCTCGACGCACGAGTCACCTCAAAACCCTAAAATCAGTCATGAGTACGATTTGGGCTATTTTATATATATATATATATATATATATATATAACCTAGGTATTATGGACAATTAATTAGAGTTGTAAATAGATCAATTATTAGTTTTTAGTATAGATTTTTGAAGATGATGTCCGAGTAATTGATTTCTCACCTAAGTCGAAAGGGAAGCGAGTTGGAATCATGGATTCATGGCATTCTTTTTGAGATCTTTTATTTTATTTTTTAATTTAATTTAATTTCTCCTATTTCATTGTTGTTGATTTAATGATTATGATTTAGATCTATGGTATGTATGTGACCAATGCATGCTTTTAGATTGACAATCTATAGTTATTTGGAATATTAGTATCCGTGTAATTGTGCTTTTAGACCAATAAAGTAACAAACATTCACCCGTTTGCCGTAAAACCCTTTCGGTGTTTGAATGTGCAACAATTGAATCTAGGTTAAATCGGGAGCGGACGCGATCCGGTTATTTAGTATTAGTGTTCCCATAGATCCATATTACTGCGGTTAGTGTGTTAAACCTGATTGGCGGATGTCTAGGGTTATACATTAATTAGGGATGTAGTTAGTGGCGGACGTCCTAACTATCGAGATTACGGGAACTAGGAATTTATGGCGGTTGTCGATTTTCTATAGCTAATCTAGGAGAATTTGAATTAATAACTTTTTGGGAAAGATTGAAGACCATTGAATGTTATTGAATCTTGATGTTGATTTGTGGAACTGGAGATTTGGGTGAACTTTTCATTCTTGATATTAATTTTTGTGAACTTTTTATTATTGCTTGTTTAATAAATTATTTTATTGATTTCTCCTGAAAACCCCCATATTTAGTTAACTTAGAGTAAACTCAAGTCCTGCGGATTCGACCCCGTATTTACCACTACTACACCCTTGCGGTTGGTAACTCGATTACGGGTTATATTTGGCACGCACGACACGCGTCACTCTAATTTTTTCAAAAATTGCAAAATTTTCCAACGCACTCCGATACACGTGGACACCATGTGTACACCTCAACTTGACTTGATTCATGACAAATAGAGTATATTACACCAATTATTCATATAGTACACAATAATAATATCTTAAGTCACGGTCTGAAGTCCACAATATGTGGATCCCACCTCAGAAATTTAATTTCTAATTGAAATTTGAAAATCCTTAATTAGCCTATTAATTAATTTTATGAAATTCTCAAACTTCACGAAACTCCTCATTGTAATAAAAAATTTTGAAACAAACTCTAGTGATTTGTCACTGACTGTAGCAATTTATCATCGATCCCACTTATAATGTGAATCACTGGGCAAATCATTGAAAATGCACCTTGGGGCTTCCCCGATTTGTTTGTGGATTTATTTAATAACTTTGAATCGCTGCCAAATTGCTAGTAGTGTTTTTTTGTTCATTATTAATTCATTGATTATTCGTTGTGCATTTCTTCTACTTCATTAAATCCTCCATTTTTTTCTTTTTTTTATCCATTTCTTCACATATTGTAATTATAACTTAAAATCACAAAAACAAGATAAAATCTAATGTAATATAGATTTTTACATATAAAATCACCCTAAAATACACTATAAAATACTGTCTAATTATTGAATTATTGGATACCTAAGAGAGGTATTAAGGCAAAGAAAATACATAAAACTATAGAAGACGAAGAAGAAAAAGAAGAAGAAGAAGAAGAAGAAGAAGAAGAAGAAGAAGAAGAAGAAGAAGAAGAAGAAGAAGAAGAAGATATGATGGTCAATATTATTTCCCTTAGAGAATGGAAGGCTGAATAATTGAAATACACACCTTCTCCTTATAGATTGTACCCATGGTACTTAGCGAGAGTTGAAACTTATGAAAAGTTGTAACAAACATCTAAAATAATTAATAAATAAAAAAGTGATAAAATTGCAAAATTAAATGAAGAAACATATTCTATTTCTCCTATTCCACAACAGCTAGTGGGTGTTATGAAGAAAGAAATTAACAAAGAAATTTATGAAGCACATAGGAAAATGGAAATTAATAAAACTTTCATGGAATGCCTTACGTAATTCTCAAATAACGAAGAAGTTTCGAAAGAATTCTCTAAATCTAAATATAAAAAATTTTAAACAAATTTAAGGAGAACTTAGGACAAAAGGTGTTAACCTTAACAAAAAAGAAAATATCCGAGAAATATTCTAATCAAGGAATGTTTTGGAATACCTATAACAATATGAAATTATCCAAATAAATCTTTTATGTGTGATCTTAGAGCTTCTTTTAATATAATGTCACCTGTATTATATGAATAATTGGAAATAGGAACATTGACTACTACACCAATTAATATTTCTTTAGTTGAAAGTACAGTTATTAAACCAAATGGCTTATTAGAATATGCTTTAGTAAAAGTTAGTGACTAAGTGTTTTGAGCTAAATTTATATCATGGAAATGGGAGATCCAATAACAAATAATCCTCCACCTAAATTATTAGGTAGACCTTTTCTTAAAACATCTAAAAGTAAGTTAGATATTGTTGGGTTTTTAGGTTCATACACAATGAAAAATTTAAAACAATATTTGAAAAACCCCAATAAGATTGAAAATAATTTCCATTAAATTTAATCTACAAAATTAAACTATACTTTAATCCGTGATTTCCATCTTTGATTGATCGATCTACAAGACGTTCAAGAGCCCATCCTCTAATAGAAATCTATACACGAAAGATGACAACAATTAGGAGTGCTAGCTAGAAACATTTTTTCTTTCTCTTCCTAAATCCAAAGAACTTGAAAATAGCAAAAATTAAAATCTTCTTTCATTTTAGGGTTTTAACTTCTATTTATATGTGTAGATAAGCTTAGTTAAAAAATAATTCGTAATACAACAATTGTATTTAGGCAATTAAAGAAAATTAAAATATGCCCTTATTAATAAGTTATCATATAACAAATCGTACAGGCTTTTATGTCATGAATTTTATCATGTGAAATTTATTACTCTAGACCAATTGAAATTGTGAAAAGCCATTTTTTGTGTAACCCAATGGCTCATGCAACGTTCGCAGTAAACCATAACAATTTTGGTTTATAAGTCATAATCGATCTCTAGCAAAACATTATGACTACCAAAGCAGCATGAATATGAAAATTGATATTACCTAATGAGTAACATATCTAATATCCTTTTTGTCATGCGATATCCTTTGATTAAACATAAGGCATTGAAAGTCACTCTTAATGTTCAATCATACTAGTCTTAATCTTTAGGGAAATTGAAACATCCTAATGACATTAATCATTTCAATTCACTTGGACTAGGCCATTTAACAGTCTAACATATCGAGGGATCCACTCATATCAAACTCTATAAAAGAGGGACAAATTATATCTTGATTACACACTTTTACATATTTTCACATGGTAACCAATCACAATCTTTAAAATCATTCGTTTAAAAATAGTGTTTGATTTTGTCAAACTATCATGCTCATAATATTGAAGTCTATGGTAATCTTAAGTCGAATGACTAAATGATATACCTATCATGGGTAACACCTAATCCATGTGGTGGTCTCACACTGGGTCGGTCCATTACCTTGTTCCCTAACAAGTACTCATGATCTTGATTTGTATCTTTATACGTATGATCATCACATAACCATCAATCAAGATTAACACTAGTTTTAATTCATTATAGTTTCCAGTATAATTATCGACTAGGGACATTTATGATATTTTAACAAATACAAATTAATCTTATTATAAGGTAAACATTAAATCACTTATAATAAAATCGCAAATGAAAACCTTAATTTTATTAACAAAAATTATAAGATAAACAATGTTTGTAGATTGATGTATGGCAAATGCCCAACATCTCCCACATGAACTAGGGCCAATCATTCCTATATCTAATACCTAATGACCAAACATTACCATCATATCTCACTTGTGGAAAAGCCTTCATCAAATGATCTACAACATTATTTTCCATAGGAAATCTGCAAATCTTCACATTTCCCCTTTCAATGATATCTTGTATAAGATGAAAGGTCTAAGTATATGTTTATATTAGTGGTTTGATCTTGGTTCCTTAGCCTATGCTATTGTTCTTGATTGTCACAATACAAACAAACAGGGTTAGCAATACTCAGAACCATACCAATTTCATAGATGAACTTTTTTAGCCAAACTGCCTCTTTAGCTGCATCGAGGCGCAATATACTCAGCCTCTGTTGTAAAATCTGCCACAATTTCTTACATCAAACTTATCTAACTTACTAAGCCTCCATTCAAAGTAAACACATATCCAGACTGTGATATGAAGTCATCTATATCAGTTTGAAAACTTGCATCTGTGTAACCATTTAAAACAGGCTCGCTTCCAATGTTCCATAGACAAAGAACACTTATTTAGTAATTCTCAAGTACTTAAGAATGTTCTTTACTACTATCTAGTTAACTTACTGTGATCAGACTAATATCTGCTTGTTGCACAAACAGAGTACATCAGTTTTGATGCATAACATGTCATACATGATAGATCCAACAGTTGATGCATACAAGATCGTATTCATGTGCTCCGCTCATCATTAATCTACGGACGTTGAGTCTTGTTGAGACTTATACCATGAGACATTGGCAATGACTCTATTTTAAAGTCTTGCATACTCAACCTATTCAATACCTTATTTATATAAGCACCTTGACTGAGACTGATTATCCTTTTAGACCTATCCCTATAAATGTTAATCCCACAGATGTAGGTCTCATTTCCTTAGTGCTTCATTAAGAAACACTTCCCAAATTGAGACTTAATACTCTGCAAGGTTGGGATGTCATTTCAAATGAAAATATATCAACAACATACAATACTAGGAAAATAACTACACTCCGACTGATCTTCTTGTATACACAAGGCTCAACTTCATTTTTAATGAAACCACATTCCTAAATTTCTTCATCAAAATGAAGATTCCAACTCCGAGAAGCTTGCTTTAATCTATAAATAGATCTTTGAAGCTTGCACACCTTCCTAGAATTCTTAGATTGAACAAACCCTTTAGGTTGTATCATATACATGTCCTCAAGTAACTTTCTATCTAGAAAAGCTATTTTGATATCCATTTGTCATATCTCATAGTCATAATATGCGATATTGGCAATTAGAATTCTAATGGATTGAAGCATGGATATAGGAGAAAAAGTCTCATCATATTTAACACCTTAAGCCTATTTGAAGCCTTTTGCTACTAGTTATACTTTATAAGTATGCACATTGCCATCCATGACCATTTTCTTCTTGAAAACCCATTTATATCTATGTTCTTATCACTTTCTGGTAAATCAACTAGGTTCCTAACTTGGTTATCATATATAGATTACATCTCAAAATTTATGGCACTAAGACATTTATATGCCTTAAGGCTAAACACAACTTTCTGATAAGTAGTAGGCTTATTTTGATCTATAAGCTACACCTCCTTTCTATCAGTAATAAGAAATCCAAATCTCTCAGGCTGATGTCTTACCCTATAAGACCTAGGCGGGCCTTGTGATACTTGTAGAGGTTTAACTAGTTCAAGACTTTGTTTATATCCCACTGGAGGTTGAGTATTTATTTGTGGTACTTAAACTTCTTCAAGACTTACTTTATTCTCATTATCGTCTCTTAAAATAAACTCTTTTTTCCATAAAGACATCATTTTAAGTAACAAACACTTTGTTCTCGGTGGGATTATAAAAGTAGTACCCTCTAGTTTCTTTAGGATAACTAACAAATATACACTTAGTAGATTTGGCTGATAATCTTTCTGAGATTTGTCGTCATACGAAAATCTCAAAGCCCTAAATCTTAAGGAAAGACAAACTTGGTCTGTTCTCAAACCATATCTCATATAATGTTTTGTTAACTGCTTTATAAGGTAAACATAGTAGTTTCTAAGGCATAACCCTAAAAGGAAATAGGAAAATTTGCATGACTCATCGTTGATCAAACCATATCCAATACATTTAGATTTCTCCTTTTAGAAATACCATTCCATTGTGGAATTGCTAGAGAAGTTTACTATGAGAAAATCAAGCAATTTTTATGAAGATCATCAAATGTCTTGGCCCAAATATTAACCATCTTGATTTGATCGATGTGATTTAATAGTTTTACCAAGTCGATTTTGCGTTTCATTCTGAAATGTTTGAAACATCTCAAAAGATTCACCTTTATATTTCATGAGATATACGTAACCATATCTGCTGAAATCATCAGTGAAAGTAATGAAATACTAATAACCACCTTTAGCCATTGTGTTTATAGGATCGCATACATCAGTATGTATTAGACCCGAAAAATCACTAGCCTTTTTACTGAATCCAGTAAAGGGACTCTTTGTCATCTTTCTTAGTAAACAAGATACACATGTTTCTTATGATTCAAAACCAAATGAATCTAAAAGTCCATTTTTATGGAGTTCAGAAATGCATTTCTCATTTATGCGCCTAAGACGACAATGCTTAAGGTAGGTTTTACTCAAATCATTTGACTTTAACCTCTTCATATTCAAATTAATAATACGAGTAAATGTGGAATTTTTCTTGTTCAGAATATAAAGACCATCACATAAATCAGCATTCGCATGGAAAACGTCTTTATGAGAAATGAAGCATTTATTAATCGTAATAATAAAATGAAAACCATTCATATCCTAACATGAATTTGAAATGACGTTTCTGCTCAAAGCAGGGCTATAATAACAATTATTTCAAACTAAAACAAGTTCACCAAGTAAAATTAACTCATAGCATCTTACAGGCAATGCAGCAACCGTTGCTCCATTTCCAACTCGTATGACCACTTCTCCTTTCTTTAGCTTTCTACTTTTTTTAAGACCCTGCACATTAATATAAATGTCAGATCCACATCCGGTATCTAGTACCCAGAAATCACTTGTAGACAAATTAAGTTTAATAACATAAATACCTAAAGAAGTAGTCGCAGTACACTTTATTTATTTAGATTTTTAAGATAGCGCTTGCACTTTCTAGGCCAATGTCTAGGTGCATGGCTGAAATGAAAACTTCATTCCTTTTATTTTTCCTTATAGGACTATGAAGTAGAAGTAGTATGAGGTTTGACTTATTCCATAGGCTTTGTGGCAATCACAACAACCTTAGTAACGTTAGCCTTACCTTTGCCTTTTCTTCATAGCCTTTCCTTTCTTAACCTTCAACACATTAGTAATGAGTTTCTTGACATTTTGCTCAGCATTTTCAAGCATCCAATGCAACTTTAAGATAGACCTCTCCATGTTATTCATGTTATAATTCAACAGAAAAAATGAATAACCTTTTGGCAATGAATTCAGAATCAAATCCATAGCCAACTCTTGGCTTTTGGGAAATCCAAGTCTTTCAGAAGGTTCTCGACTATCTCAAACCTTTCTTCTCTAGCCTGATGTTGGAACATTTCTTTCAACATCGTAGCCATATTGTAAGCTTCCATGTGTTCCATGCCCTTCTGAAGTTCAAGAACCATGATTGCGAACATAATTGATGCAACATCAATTGAGTTTTTGACATTCTTAATATATGGATCCTTCAAGGCTCTTAAAGTATTGGCTGGTGGATCTTCAAGGATAGGATTATCTAAACATACAACTTGCGTTCATACTTAAGAACAATTCTCAATTTTCTGAACCAGTCAAGAAAGTTTCTCTCGAACAACTTATCCTTCTTACGGATTGATTGTAGTTACAAGGGCTTAGTGTGATTTGAAAATGCCATATATTTATATCAAAGATAATGTTTAAGTTCATTTTAGTATAAGGAATGGACTCCCACTAAATTAACAACCCTCATAGATCTACTATGTTAATTTAAGGGACAAAAATCTATGTTTTACCTAATTCCAAGATAGTTAAGGCATGACAGTTTGAATTAGGCTATTTAAATAGTGCTAATTACTAAGTACATCATATGTAACTTATACTTGTTTTGATGAGATCATGACATCTTTTGTCTTAGCATGTTTTATATCATCTAATTTGCAAAACCTAAAACAATTTTGATAGCTTTATCAAGTCTAACCATTTCAAACAATGGAGTAACAATTACTCAATCTGCCTCAACAAGATAACACAATACATTCTATATTAACCCATATTGACGCTATTGAAGCCTTGATAAATGTTTAAGAATGGATGACACTTGACCTAAAATTTGAAAGAAGGATTTTTATTTGTTTTAGTGATCATTATTTAAACAAGATAAATATCACATATTACAATCCATGTACAATCACTAAACAATTTAGGAAATTTTAATAATATACTACCCAAGTAGCATGAATATAAAAATCGATAAAACCTAATGAATAACATATATCATATCATTTTTTCATTCGATATCCTTTGATCAAACATAAGGCATGTAAAGTCAACTTTAATGTTCAATTGTACTCGTCTCGATCTTTGGGTAGACTAAAAATATCCAAATGGCATTGATCATATCAATTCACTTGGAGTTGGCCATTCAACACTCTAACATATCAAGGGATCCATTAATATCTCTCTATATGAGAGGGTCAAATTCTATCTTCATTAGACACTTTCACATATTATTCACATGGTAACCAATCACAATATTTATAGTCCAGTTAAAAACGATGTTCGATTGTGTCAAATTACCATGATTATTTATTAAAGTATATGATAATCGCAAGTCAAAGGACTAAATGATATATCTATCACAAGTTACACTTATAACTTAATCCATGTGGTGTTCTAATAGCGGATCGGTCCAGTACCTTGCTCCCTAACCAGTACTTATGATCTCGACTCATATCTCTATTTACATTATCATCACATGACCCTAAATAAAGATTCATAATAGTCTTAATTCATTATAGTTCCCAGTATAATAACCGACATTTAGGATATTTCAACAAATACTCAAGGATAATACTATAAGGTAGAAATGCAATCATTTATAAAAAACCGCAAATTAAAACCTCAATTTTATTAAATAAAATTATGAGATAAATAATATTTGTAGATTGACCTAGGGCACACGCCCCAAAAGATATTTTTAAAAGGGACAATGTCTATGGAATTTGAAAATAAAATTATCACGTTCATAATTAATGATGAAAGCAGTTATGATGATTCTTATGAATTACTTGATGACGAAATTAACGATAATGATGCTTTAGAATTATGTTATTACGATGATATAAATGGAAAAATATATGCAATTAATGCAGTACGATGAAAACCGAAAAATGAAGTTTGAACCAAAGAAAAAGTTTAAGACACTTTAAATAGAAGGAAAGTAACTCAAGAATGGAGAGTTAAGCAACTAAAGAATGGGAGAAATATTAACAAACTGAAATATTTTAAAGATAAGAAGAATAAGAAAAAGAAAAATTTGGATTTAAGTCCTATGAAGCTTAATAATCCTGGAATTATACTTTTGAATATAAAATTCAAATGGGCTCGGTACTTGAGAGCTTAGTGTTATACGGGTTCTAATACAAACCACATGCCAATACATTTCTTTCTAATAGTCAATTGGAGTTGGATGAGCTTGATTCTGAATGAGATTCTTTATCAGATGGTACTTCAATTAAACCTTGAGGGGTGGTTACGAATGTACCAGTTCAAGTACACCAGTAAATCTTACCTATAGACTTTTTAGTTATGCCACATTATGTTAATGAAGATTTCCCATTTATTCTTAGGACGCCCTATTTTAGCCATTTCTCAAGCTGTTATGGATATTCCGAATAAAACAATCCTTCTAACAATAAATGGTCATTAAATTACTTTCTAGAATGACACTATAGTGGACAATCCTATATTTAAGTTTAGGGATCCGATCTAGAACTGGAATGGTTCAGTCGAGCCAATGAAAGCAAACAAAAGCACTATGTGGAAGGCAACAGATATTCTATGTTTATTTATATTTTAACTTTAATATAGGTTTAACATTAGCGTAATATGTTTATTTTTAATCTCTCGCTTTTTGACTCTTGTATTAAAACTATTTTAGAAATTTAAACTCTAAAGTACTTTCAAATAAGGGGTAATTGAGTTGCTACGTTCTTTTTTTATTATAGCCTTTATGCAAATTTACATTATTTGTTTAATTATTCAATTAATAAAATAAATTTATTAGTTTGTTAGATATCCTACTAAAATTTTTGAATTTCCAATAAATTCTACCATTATATTTATTATAATGAATAATAATATGAAATCGTAAATTAATTTAGAAAAATAGTAATTTATTTCCAGTGAATCCTTAATGATTTTATTTAACACTATTAATCGCTGGGAAGTTTGGTGACGGTCAACAAGAAATTTTAGTGACATTCAAGGCTTGCGAAGGAATGAATCAGCCTTAACAAATGAATCGCTGAAAAATCGGTGAAGCTCAGAGCCTAAACTCCACTTATTTATGTAGCGAATCTACTTAAAATTGTGATTCACTAGGATCGATTTTATGTTTTTTAAAAAACCTTATTTTGCAATACGTAAATCATTTCACGCACACCAACCATTGCACCCATTCAATCCTAACTCCAAATTTTGCCTCGATTCATCCTTTTTAAATTGGGTTTTAGTATATTGAAGTGATTCTTACCTCAATCTTGTTTCAATCAACCCAAAATAAGGCAAATTTGAGATAGTAGAGCCAAACTAGAGCCTAAGTTGTTTCGAATAGTAGCTTGGAGGAGCGATTTAGAGGAGTTCAATGCTTTATATTTTGATAGATTCACATTCAAAAAGGTAATCACCATAAAACCCTAGCTTTTAAAATTTTAAATTTATGGTTTTTTATGACTCTTTTAAAATTTTCAATTGATTTCGAAATTGTTTATTTAAATTTTTCTTGTTACCTTTGATAAGTGATTTCATTGATTTCGATAGAATGAAAATAATGAATATGATGATTGTTGGATTACAAGAAAAATTATTTTGAAATTTTGCTATTTTTATTGATTCAAAAGATTTTTCTACAAAATTAGTTTAAAATGAGTCTGTGGGTGTGTTTTGAATACTTGAATTTATTGTAAAATTGTTTCATATCATGAAAGTTTATAATACCGAATTTAGAAATTTCTAGGCCAATTATTTTATTTAAGTTTTCAATGGATTCTTAAACTAACTTTTCAAATGGATTTCTCATTTTAAGTTGAATTTTAAATTCTATAAAAAAAATTTAGATGATTGATTTTAAATGAATTATGGTTTTAATTCAATTGGTATTGTAATCATTTGATTTGAGAAAAAATGGCCGACTGCGGAAGAGGTAGAAGTTAGGAGAGAAGAAAGGAAAAACACTTGTAGTAGAAAAATTCAAATTAAAATCTAAAGTTCCACCCACACCTATTCAAACATCGTGTATTTCCATTAACAATCTCAGAGTTAGATCAAGTAAAAAACCTACTCCACAATTAGATTATAGTGATGATTTCGAAAGAGAGGGAGTTGAGGAGAATCCACAAATTGCTTATGACATGGATAATTTAATCAATGCTAAGTCTCTTGCTAGAATGAAGAGCGACATCAGGAAAAATCGAAAAATAATCTCAAAGATGGAATTCAATGTGAAGAGTGAATTCAAGTATGGGCCTAAGGATGCAAATGCGTAGCGTAGGGGATAAGGACCTCATGCTCATACCCATACCTAATAAAAAATTTATCACTCATACTCATACCCAATCCATCTAGGGATGAGTTCTCATAACAATCCTCATATCCATCAAATCCCCGTGCGTATGGAGAATCCCTATATGTAAAACACTTTACCTATTTCATTCCCCAATAAGAATTCCCATGGAGATTTTCATAGGTATTTTTACGAGGATGGAGAATCCCCCGTGGGAAAACTTTTTCTCCATTCCATTCCCCATTGGGGATCCCCGAGGGGATTCTCAAAAAAGAATTGTAAACGTAAAGTATCAAATATACGTACATAACAACACAATTGTTGATATTCCAACAAAAATATACACAAATCAAGTAATAAAGATTCTAAATAATAAGTGTTAATAACAAAATTACTTGCATATGCAAAATTAAAAGTTTAAATTCAAAATATTCATTAAATTCACTATTTTTTAAAAAACCAAGTCATCAACTTTTTTCTATACATTTGATCCTAAAATTATAAAATATAAATATAGTTGCAAACAATTAAAAAAAAACCATATAATTATTAATTAACCAAATAAACTAAATTATTAAATTTAATAAAGAGGTTTTTGTTATATGTGTGAGTGTTTTGGAGCGAAAAAATGTAATATTATGTAATTTTTATATATAAATATCATATGCTATATATAAATAATAAATATTGTATGGTGTATAAATTAATATTTTGGGATCCTCATGGGGAGATGAGTATCCTCGTGGGGATTACCTGTAGGAATTCCCGGAGGGATTCCCATCGGTATATTTTGTTACCCACACCCGTACCCAAAATCCCTATAGGTATAAGATTTTATACTCATCCCTATCCCAATTCAAAATCCCTATAACTGTACTCATTAGGGTAAATTTGTGTCACTCGTGGGTATTCCTCTACCCATTTACATCCCTACATCGACTTAAAATTTTGAACATAATAAAGGAGAGGAACTAGGGATTGTTGACTAAGGATTGTAATATTGATAATGATATAGATATTCCTATATAAATGGGTTTTAAGATTTTAGTTAGAGAATTTCATGCTGATGGGCATGGGAGTGATATTAAAAAGTATCCATGGTTAAAGGAAGACTAGTGGAATATATACCTAAAAGAATAAACCAGTACTTCGGTTTGCTATAATTTCATAGACAAGAAAAGAACAACTACCCAAAAAAAGTATGGTATTAAACGTGGATTTCCCCATAAACCATAAGGAGTGGATTAGAAGCAATCCCAAGGGATGGATTCATTTTTGATAAATAGGGGAATCCAAATAATATTCAAATAAGGAATTTTAGAAAAACTATAAAAGCATGGAATTATTTCATTAATCAAAGCCTACAACTGAGTTTTATAAACTATGAAGTTGTGAATTACAAAGCAGCATTGTTGTATCACATAGTTCAAGGGTTATGTTATATTAATAATGGTAAGTTCATCTATGACTCGATTAGCGATTCCAATACCACAAATTAGAATGAAGGATTACCTTTTCCTTTATTGATCACAAAATTTTGTATAAAAGACCGAGTTCCTGTGATAGGTCTAGGGATGAATGTTCATCTTAACATGACTATCGTTGATGCCTAGAAAAAGAATACCAAACAAGTGAAAGATTAGGTTGATTTAGAAGATGAAGAAAAGAGAAATGACATACTCAGAAGACAGACTGCAGAGAGAAGACAAATACGAGCAGAAAATAGAAGAGTTTTGGAAGCAATGCAACCTACTTCATATAATGAGAGGATGAATTAAAGTTCAGAACAACCTGCATAAGATTACAATGGCATGTCGGATGAGATGTAGATGGCCATGATGGGGTCAATTCTGCGTAATGAGATGCAAACTTTAAAAAATTAAGAGTATATGTTTTCCAACCAATGTGGAATTGCACAAAGCTTGCATGGGCAAGAAGAATGCAAAGTCGAGGAGCAAAAATTTCTATATCACCTACCCAACTTAGATTACTAAACGATGGAGTCTTTTCATATAGAATTCTAGATATCGAAGGGGACTACAGACTTAAGGATCCTGCAGCTAGTTATCAATTTTAGCAGCATGAGCACGGAGATGGTGGTGATGATACGAGTTCTAGAAGGTGGTTCTTATCTATTTTCTTCTCTACCTTGCTTATTTCCAAGTGATCTTGTGTGAGGTCTTATTTTATAATATAATATTGTGATGCAATGGCTCGAACTTATGTTTGACATGTTTGTGCTACATTAATCCTATTAATGATGCTTGGTACTTTGAATTTGTCGCGTTTTCGTGGTTATGGCAATTAATTCATGCGATAAGTTATTCATTTATTAATTACTAATTTTTAAGTTTGTTTATGCTTCACAAATTGTTTCGTTGGAACTTGAACTAAATTTCTACACCTTGAAGACAAGGTTTGAAATGAGTTTGAGGGTATTTTGGTGAAGTAGAGTATAAATAAACAAAGAATGAAAGATTCATGAGGTAGAATATATTTATTCAATAATTAAAGTTGATTGAACTTTTTCAAATTTTTGAAGATATAGGTAATATTTCTTCATTTTGCTTTATTTAGTTAGAAAAAATGAATTGAATATAATTTGTATTTGAATAGAAGTTATATCTTTATTACCTATGAAAATAGAGAATTTATGATAGAAATGAATTGTTATATTCAATTCGACTTACCTAGATTGTGTATGCTATAAAGTAGTTTAGAGTGATTGATTGCTTTGTTTTAGACATTATCATGGCTAAAAGATCGAAACAAAAGTGCAAGATAAACAAGAAAGATTTTTAAGAATCTTACTATATGAAGATTATTGATCAAGTATTTTATATCATATATATAATGAAAAGAACTTATGCCACAATTAAGGAAAAAAATAAGAAATTAGATAATAAAACTTTACTTAGTTGGAAATAATATTTCCTTAACTATAGTGAATATGAGAAGAGCTAATAAGAGTATTCAACAAAAATATTATAGATAGACCCATAGATTTCGAAGGAAATAGAGCAGGGATTCTAGTGGTGGAAAAATGAGAAAGAATTCTTATAAAAAATAAATAACAATATCCAAAGGAAATGAAGAGGGATCCGTAGGAATGAAAAGAGAAGAAAAACATATGAAGAAAAGAAAGAGATAGATATATATAAAAACTAGAAGATTGTTTATGAAAACTATTCAAATAAAAGCTTTAGCTCAAGTGCTTATAACTAAGTTTAGTGAAGTATATTCTTTTTCTAATATTCTAACATATATCCATGATAATGATATTTATTAGAAATAAAAAAATTCCTATTGACTTTAATTGTGGAGGTATTTTTAAATATTATTTGAAATATTGGCTAGGGTAATTACTGTGAGAATAAAATGGAAATATATTTTTCCATATGTTTAAACGGTGAAGAACTAAGAGTCGACAAATGAGTTACTCTATCATTTCAGAGATGAAACTAAGTTATGAGATTAAGCTTGTGATTAAGTTTAATTTTGAGGACGAAATCTTTATTAGTTGGGAACACAGTAATTTCCATGAATTTACTAATAATAAAATTAGTCTCTAATTAGGTTTACCGACCCGAGACGTGGCCATAGAACGGGTACAAAGTCCGAATACTTACTGTGAGGACTGCTTAACATAGTTCTTTTGAGTAATAGATGCCTAATGTGATTATAAATCCTACTTATATATAGTTATGAAAACGATAGTGAAGACGTGCCTCGAGATGCTTGTCGACGTGGGACCAGGGTAGAGAGTGATGTGGTGAGATATAATTTAAGTTAATGTAACTTAATTAGTTAAATTAGATGTAGCTGTAATTGATTTATATTAAATGTAACCTAAGTTAGCTAATTATAACAATAGCCATTTGATGCTACTTAAGATACATGTTGACACATCAAGAGAACAATTAAATATGAAACTGGTGTTAGCAAGGGGGAGTTCGTGGAGAGTTAGTGGATTTGAAACAAGATATGAGCCATTAGATAAGCCTTAAGATATATGTGCCCATTAAGATCAATTGCTATTAAACAATCTTATCAAAATATAAGGGTTACATAGGTTAGAACATGCATTTCATGTCATTTTATAGCTTAGAGAAGAAAAAAGATGGAGAAGAAGATCAAAGAAGGTTGGCAAGAGAATTGAATGAAACTGGGTTAGTTTAAGTGGTGGAAGATCAAGCTATAGGAGGATCATCAACTAGCTAAGCTAATCTACACAATTAGTTAACAAAGTTTCTGTTAAAACTAAGATGTGAGTTCAGTTCTAGTTTTTGTGTGATTTCAAAAGGTAAATGAAGTTATTTTCAAAAAACTTTTATATATTTGGATTCCTTGTGAAAAACATTAAATATGATATAATGAAGTTTGGAATTCGGAGTTAAATTGACCAAGTTGAGATCAATCAAAGTATTAGGCGTATTCTTAAGTTTTATTAAAAACAAATACACGTTTTGATGATTTAATGATATATATTAAGTGTATCATGGTGTCGTTGCCACGGAGGATGTATTAGGTTTCGGTGGAAGGTAACAAGGATCCATGGCGATGGAAATGACCATCTAGAGGAGAAAACCTAGAAATTTCAAGTGTAGAATTTTTTGGGTTTCCTACGTTTAGCATGCTAGATCTGCTAGCTAGCGTGCTACCTATATGTAGCATGCTAATTAGTGTAAGTAACGCTCATGAAGTCACTAGCATGCTCGATAAACAGCCTAGCGCGCAAAGCGCTCTAGAAAGCACATTGACTTCATTTCCTAACTTTAACTCAAATACTTTAAACAGGCTTACCACCCTAACGGTTAGTCTAAACATATTATATAGCATGTCAAATGGTACCAGGAGCTTAGGGAAGAGTAACGGAGGTACGAGTATGAGTTTTAAGGTATCAAGAGATAGGATTAGCATAAGAGCTTGGCATGGTTTGTAAGTAAACTGATTGATATATTTATTTACATTTATTTCCATTATGCTTCTTGTTTACAGTCATTTAGACTAATGTGCTTTTGTACTCTGGATGTTATGACTTTATTGTCTTCTCTCATTTTATGAGTTTGTTATCATGACATTGGTTGGTGTAATTGGTATTTATTGACTCTTAATCTGGTGCTATGTCATTCATGGTTGTTTAGGGTCTTAATAGAAAAGCATGCTATTACGTGAATGATTTGTCATGTTGCAAATCACATTTCTTTGTGTTAGTTCGAGCAATTTTGTTATGAATTCCTTTATTGTGTCATTTTCTTGATTTGTGAGAGTAGTTCTTATATCTAAGACCATTATAGAGATGGGTTGCGACATATGAGGTCACTAGATTTTTGAGGATGTCAGTATCCCACAACTAGTTTATGCGGCATACGGGGTATCGAACTCGGGGTTGTTGACAAGTATTTATATATGTAAAGGCATTGTAACGATGTGAATGAATCTAAGAGATCGATTATGTCCAAAATAGTGGAATAGAGTTGATGTGATTTAATTTCATAGTCAACAGGCCCGAGATCATTATTGCTTAGCCGAGTGTCAGTTTTATGTTGTGTAAATTAAGTATCTTCTAGCATGATTCTTCTTTCAGTTTTCTTCGTTATAATTATGCTTTCATATAATTTTTGTATATTTCTAATTGTGGATAAATGTCTCTCAATGTTACTTTCTACATTACTATACTCACCATCATTTTTATGACTGTAGGTGCAGATACTTCGAGTAGCAAGCTAAGGAAGGTGAAGATTGGCGATTAATTTTGAGTCGTTGGAGGATTGTTTCTGCCACTTTTGTAGGTGACCATTTTGTGTATCTATTACTTATGTCTTTTTGTATAACTTTGGGTTGTATATTTGGATGAAAGACTAAATTTTCCTACTTTTTCATATAATACTTCAGTTAGTTTCATTTGATTGTATGTTTACTTAATCTCCACATAATGTGTTTTTATAAATGATTTTACAAATATTATTAGTTATTCCGCTAATAATTAAGATAATGTTAATAAATTCTTAATGAACTCTGTAATAGTAATTAAATCTAAGGGAATAAAGTTTAGGTTAAGCATGTGTAATGAGCTGAATGAGTTGTATAGGCTGACTAATATGTTGTTAAGTCCTATGTAGTGTGGCTTAGTTATGGGATTAGGCTAGATGATACTGGGTTTGGTGAATCAGTCGTACACTTGGTATCAGAGCTTAGGTTTAGTGAACCATATGGACAAAGAAATTATGATTCAAATGGCATAATTGTTATCTAAGCATAGTTTGTAGAACCTTAGGGACTTAATATATAGTTATCCAAAATTATGATACCAATGTCTTAGTTATGATCGATAAGAGAATCTATGTTCTTGATAAGTACGCAGTATGAAAATTGAATAAAACACAAATCTTAGATGTGGAAACAAGACGGACCTTATTTATAGGAAGTGAGCAAATGTGAGTTAGGGATTTCTATGTGTATATGTTATGTTGTTTATGTATATATATGCAATTGTTACATAGTAGCCAATTTCATGATCAATATCAACATGCAGATTACGATGGTAGATCTACGAGAGGGGGGAGATGGTAGTGCAAGCGATAACCAGTGTACAATATTGGCTGACGATTTTTGGAGGGTATCTAATAAAGATGCGGCAAAGGGTCAATAGTTGGCTGACTTCGCATCAGATAAGAAGATGTGTATGTTCGCACTTGCATCGTTCATTAGTACCGTTATTATTTTGATTGCAGTAATATCGCACCTAACGCATGCATTGTTACAACTCATGTTATGCAGCATTGGATTGACACAATCACTACTTAGGGACAATAGTTGATTTGGATCTTTAGGATTCTATGGGCACACTTGGTTTAACTTTTTATTTCCATCGAGCTTGCTACGATAGTGCGTGCCTTATATTTGGATCGTTTCGGCCACAACTACCACCATACTACGAACAATCAAGCTACTTGTAGCACCGACAATACCTATGTCATCGGAGATGTTTTCTATAGTAGTACCAGCAAGGATTCTGGTTGATGCTACATTCATTAACCAAGAACAATAAGAGGAAGAAAGAAGTAAGGGATTTAAGAAAATGTTTGATGGCTCCAGTTCATCTATATTAAAAATACCAGCCACCACGACAGTACCTTCTATAGGCAATTCTACATTGGCACTTGCGATAATGAGTAGGCTTCCCTACGTGTCTCTGACTGTTATGGTTCCACCTTTATTCGTTCATGACTTTGCATGTCAACCTCGTCAAATAATGCAACCATTGCAGAAATGTCAGCAAGCTCAAAGCAGTATCGTGCAAAGACTCCCTTTAAGATCGACTGGCTTAACCAAGTAGATGAAACATATGACTTGTTATAAAGGTGGTCAGGCAAAGATACATTATGAGGTGTATTTCAAAGTTAGTGAATAGATTTTTTTTACCACCGTAGGCAGGATTGGTACTACACCCTCGCAAATTTGACGAACATCAAAAAATAGTGACCGAGATGCATCGAGGCAGGGACGAAATCTTACCATAGTTACAAAACGGAGAAAATTACCGACATGTTATAGGTGTTGTCGGGTGGGACACACAGTTCGAAAATGTCTACAATCTGTATATTTCCTTCAGTCAGAGATAGAGAGATAAAGGTTAGTGATGGGGGCATTAGTCCACATAGACATAGATCAATGCACAATCATGCAGCCTCAACAGTACAGAAAAGATAACCAACCTGCTACAGATGTGGATAAACTAGACACATAGTTAGATGATGCCCGCGCCCTTATGACATTCAACATTGTGCTATGCAGCCACATGCGGAACATGGAGCTCATGTGAAGATAGAGCCAAACCTACAGATGGTATAGGACCCTGGTTTAGATATGCAGTTATTATTTCATTATTCATGCACTGTTTGGTTTAGGTATAACAATACCCACATTTGTGATTTAGAAGTTAAAGTTGATCATTGGACCGATGAGTATTACTCAAATAAGTTTATATCACGTGGCTTAATAAGAAAATGAAAGTGGTGTTGCTTGATAAGCACACTTAAAACTGTCATAAGGAAAATTATGCCTAGTTATTATTTTTAGATACTTTGACTAGATTACAAAATATTTTGATAGTGTATATGTGGTAACTGAGCATAGACTCACCCACAATAATATTTAAACCCATGATAAGTGATTAGGGGAACCACCTGTAGCAGTTGAGAAACATAGACTTTAGTATCATTTGAAATTTTAGCTGATGCAATTACTGTAAGAATAAAATGAAAATAAAATTTTCCATACGTTGAAACGGTGAAGAACTAATAGTCGATAGTTGAGTGACTCTATCATTTCAATAATGAGACTAAGTTATGAGATTAAGCTTGTGATTAAGTTTAATTTTAAGGAAAAAGCTTCCAGTAGTTGGGAAGACTATAATGGCCATGAATCTACTAATAGTAATATTTGTCTCTAATCGTGATTACCGACCTGAGACGTGGCCTGAGAACGGGTACATGGTCCAAATAATCAATGTGAGGACTGAGTAACATAATATTTTGAAATGAAGGATGCCTAGTGTGATGTATATGTATAGACTACTAAGTCACTCTTACTTGTATATAGTTGTCAAGACTTTAGTGAGGACGCGCCTCGAGATGCATGACTGCATGGGACCGGGATAGAGAGTGATGCGGTGAGATTTCATTTAAGTTAATATAGCTTAATTAGTTGAATTAAATGTGGCTATTGTTGATTTACATTAAATGTAACCTAAGTTAGCAATTTAAAATAATAGCCATTTGATGCACCTCAAGATACGTATAGAAAAATTAGGAGAACAATTAAGTATGAAATTGGTGTTAGCAAAGGGGAGCTAGTAGAGAGTTTGAGGATTTGTAACAAGATATGTGCCATTAGATAAGCCCCGAGATGCATTTGCATAATAAGATCAATGGCTATTAAACAATTTATTCAAAATATATAAGATTGAATGGGTAACAACATTCATTTCATTTCATTAAAAAACTTAGAGAATAAGTAAGTTAGAGAAGAAGGTTAAAGAAGGTCAACAAGAGAATTGAAGTTAAGTTTAGCAAGAGAATTGAAGTGAAGTTTGGTTGGTTTAGAAGGTGGAAAATCAAGCTAAAGGAGGATCATCAACTATATGTAGGCTAATCTACACAATTAGTTAACAAAGTCTTAGATAAAATTAAATGTGTGAGTTTAGTTCTAGTTTTCATGTAATTTTAGAGGGTAAATGAATTTATTTTAGAAATTTGTTTAAATATTTGATTCTTTGCAAAAAACTATTTAATTTGCTATAAATAAATTTGGAATTTGGTGTTCAATTGACCAAGTTATGATCAGTCAAACTATTAGGTGTTTTCTTAAGTTTTATTAAACGTGCTTACATATTTTGATTGTTTAATGATATATATGAAGTGCATGCTAATGTTGTTGCTACAAAGGATGTATTGGTTCCCTAGTGGAGGGTTACAAGGATCCAAGGCAATGGAGATGACCATGAGGAAAAAACCTACAAATTCTAAGTGTAGAATTTTGGGGATTTCTTGCGTTTATCGCCCTACCTGCGTGTAGCGCACTAATTAGTGTTAGTAGTGCCAATGAAGTCATTAGCGCACTCCATAAACTACCCAACGCTAAGTGATATAGACAATACATTGACTTAATTTTCTTAACTTAAACTCGAACACTTTCAACAAGCTTAACACCTTAACTGAGGGTCTAAACATATTATAAAACATGTCAAATTATACCAAAAGCCTATAGAAGTGTCTCGGAGGTTGACGTATGAGTTTTAAGGTTTTGAGACATCGGAATAGCATATGAGCTTGGCGTGTATATAAGTATACAGATTGAGATATCTTTTTATATTTCTTTCCATTATGCATCTTGTTTACAATAATTTGGACTGACGTGCTTTTGTACTCTAGATGCCGTGACTTTATTGTCCTTTCTCATTTCATGAGTTTGTTATCATGGAATTGGTTGGTGTTTAAATGGCATTCATTGACACATAATCAGGTGCTATGTCATTCTCAGCTATTTAGGGTCTTAATTATAAAATATGTTATTATGTGAAAGATTTAGGGTATTATAAATTACATTCCTTTGTGTTCGTTTGAGCTATTCTATTACGAATTCCTTTATTATGTCATTTCATAAGTTGTGAAAGTAGTTCTTCTGTTTAAGACAATTGTATAGATAGGTCGCCGCACTCGAGGCCACTAAATTTTTGAGGATGTTAGAACCTCACCACTAGCTTAGGCGGCACACGGGTATGGGCCTCAGGTTTGACGACATGAAGTTGATGTGATTTAATTTCATAGTCGACATACCCTAAGTCATTACTGCTTAGCCTAGTGTAAGTTTCATGCTATTTAACTGAAGTATCTTTTAACATGATTCTTGTTTAAGCTTTCTTTGATATTATCTTGCTTTGATATACTTTTTGTATATTTGGAAATGTGGATAAATATCTTTCAGTATTACTTTCTAAATTACTATACTATTATTTACATATTTTTGTATAACGTTTTATGAAGGTGGGTACAATAATTCAAGTAGCAGACCAGGGAAGAAAAAGATTGGCGGTTAGTTTTACGTCGCCAAAGGATAGTTTATGCTACTTTGTTGGTGACCATTTTGTGTATCTATTATTTACATCTTTTTGTATAACTTTGGGTTGTATATTGGGCTGAGAGACTAGACTTCCTTACTATTTCATGTACTACTTCGATTAGTTTTATATGTTCATCTGCTTACCTTATTTTTCATAGTATGCGTTTTTATAAATGCTTCCCCCAATATTATTAAGTCTTCCACTGATAATTAAAATAATGTTAATAACTTCTTAATAAAATCTTTGATAAATAGTTAAATATAAATGTATAAAGTTTATATTAAACGTTTGTAACAAGGCAAATGAGATATATAGGCTGACTAATACATTGTTAAGTCCTACGTAGTGTAGGTAAGCGCTTAATGATGTTATTAGGCTAGGCAGTAATGGGTTTAGGGAACTGGGTCGTCACAAGTGAGTTGTTGTTTCCACTGAATTAAGCAACAATTCTCATGTATAACGAGTTGGCGGAATCGTCAGACTCTAAATTTGCACTAAATTTTTTGTATTTTACTACTGATTTTGCCTGCGATTCATAATGTTAATCCAAATATCTAGGGAATCTATACGCCAAAGTTTTGTGTTTTTGCAATTTTTCTCATAATGAACTAACATATCATTTATTAAAACTCATATTAAGGTAAAATTAACGAAAAATGTTAAAGTTTAAGTGGGACATGTAACTAACTAAATACTTTTATTAATTAAACTAGTAGATCGACTTGTTCTTTAGATGTGACCGAGAATTTAAGGGCCGTAGTTGCACGAATGAACTTAGGCACCTAGCACATACAATCCCACACTCACCCTTACTGTAGACCAATCCTTTTAAAACTATTGTCTTTAAATTTATAAGAAAACCCAGAATTGGCCATAAAGTAAATATTAAAAAAAATCTTCTATTATGCTCGAGTTAGTGCAATTGATGGCGAGCTTTCCAAACCATTTAAAACTATTGTCATACAGTTAATTACAAAAATTATTTACTTATAATGACACACAGGAAACATCTCGCTAAAACAATGACTCCATAAACCAAAAAACAAAAAGGTTGAACTCTCAATTGGTTCGATTGATCCTCATCTCGGTGCTTTACAATGACTTAAGAGTCCCACTAAGCTTTGCCATGTTTGGTTACCACATCATGTTTAATTCTATTGTCTTCTTTCTCGGCGGCACGGAACGTCTATGTTTTTTAAAACATCGTATCCTTTGTAAACTTTAAACAGTCTTGAACCTAATCACTCTAATTAGTTCTAATTTTCATTATATAGTTATGAACTTTTGTTCTTTGATCTCATGGCTCTCAAATATGTCGATCACCTTGTTTCTGCTAAAGAATTAAGAGGGAAAACTTATGAAAATATAGGTTCTCAATTGACTAAATAAATTTATGAAATTGCATTCCTACAAAATGTCTGCAACATATATATGTTTATATACCTCTTGTTGTGGCCTATTGCAGTAGAGCCACATGTATAGAACTCCTATATCATTGCCAAAGACCCATATTTGTTAACCAAGAAAAAAAGCATATTTACCCCATTTTGTGCCATAATATTTTTCTATTTGAAGATTATCTATTGTGCTCGTCATCTCTTTTGTAAGCATAAACTCATTAAATGATTTAACTTTTGAATAATAGCAAAAAGTGTAACTAAAAAAAGAATAGCAAAGGGTGTAACAAAAAAATAAAAAAAAAGTGCTTAGAAAACTGCAAAAAAAAAATAGCAAAGGGACACAAATACGATAGGAGTATCTCATAATAAACCAAATTCATTCAATGAATGAATCTGTAAAGAATAGCGAGGGACACTATAAAAAAAAGATAATTATTCATTGTCTCGTTATAACAATGAGGAGCGCACTTAAAGTTGTGAAAAATAATTTCTAATGTGACAAAAAAAAACATTCTTCTCATCATTAAAGGCACGTTAACAATATATCCTATTACATAATATGACATTGCATTACAAATTTTAAAAATTAGTTTGACGAAACTCACTCTATACAATTTAACCATTGCTTCAATTTTGGAGGAGATAGCTACATTCACCATGACTTGCAAAGAGAGACATGCAGGCTGCTCTAGCGGAGGAAGAACTTCTATGAGGTTTTTTTATTGGAAGAACTTGTGCAAGATTTGGCATGACCAAGAGATGTTCAAGGGGATAGAATAATTGTGTGAAATGGAGATAATGGTTGTAGCTACCCGTTAGAGATAAATTAGGTAAGGAGAGATGGAGAGAGGAATTGATTTGTAGTTTTAGAAATTAGTAATCCTAAATCTGCACCTTTCCAAGCTGATCCTTATTAGAATCGTGAGAGAGATTAGAAATCTCCATGCTTTGGTGGTGGTTAATCATTAATGGAACACTTTAATCATGCTTTGGTGGTGGTTAATCATTAATGGAACACTTTAATTTTAATTACACAGAAAAGAATTATATAAATTTTTATTTTTAAAGGGTAAACAGGGAAACCAAAAAGTTAAAATACCTTCTTAAAGAGCAAGTTTGAACTAAAGGCTATTTTGGCCTCACCACAATTATATAAGAAGATTGACATTATATATAAGATAAATAAATAAACATATAAATAAGCATGTAAATAATGTGACTTGCTTAAAGGCAATATAAGCAAAAAAAAATTTAATCATTCCCTCTCAATTAAAATTACCTCAGAGTTTAAATTCCGAAAAGATTTCTAATACAAATGTCAAAAAGCGAGAGAATAAAAACTTACTCAAATAAACTAATCTAAATTCCTAATAAAATTAAATAAACATTGAATAAACATAGAATATGAGTTGTCTTTCATAAGTTGCTTTTATTTATGGTCGTTGACTCGACTTTCCTCATTCCAAAATTAGATTGGATCTTTAAACTTGAATTTTGGATTTTTCACTCTAGTGCCATTCCAGAAAGTGATTTATGGGCTATTTATTATCAGAATAATAGTTTTATTTTGAATATCAATAATAGGTTGAGTGGAGGCTAAGAAAGGTCGTCCTACAATTAAAGGAGGACCTTTATTGATAAAATGTGGCCTTAATTAGAAGTCTATGGGTACGGTGTTGTTTTCCACTTGAACTTGTACATCCGTGACCACTCTTTTTTGTTGAATCGAAGTTCCATCAGATAAAGAAAATCATTCAGAAGCAAGTTAATTCAACTCCAATTGAGTATGTGGAAAGAAATGTATGGGCATGAGATTTGCATTAGAATTCGTATAACACTAGGCTTTAAAGTACCAAGCCCATTTCATTGTAATGTACAGGTGTATGCCTTCAGGATCATTAAGCTTTATAGGACAAACCCAGTTTAGTTTTTTCCTTATTGTATTGGATCTAGAAACATACATCTTCCTAATGCTTTTACCATTCTCCGATTGGTTAGCTCTCCATTCTTGAGTTTCTTTCTATTCTTTTGAAGTGTCATCAAATTGTTTTTTCCTTTGTATCCCTTTATCAATTTCCATTGTTGCTAAATTAACTGCATAAATTTTAGTGTTAAAATTATCATAATAGTTTAACTCTAAAAATTCATTATTATCAATTTCAATATCAAATAATTCATCATATTCATCATAAGTGTAATAGTGAAGTTCATTATTTATTTTGAAATTAACAATCTTATCTTTAAACTCCATAAACATTTTTCCTTCATAAATATTTAACTTAGTTCTAGTAGTCTTTAGAAAAGGTCTACCGTATAGTATAAGAAAATGATTGGGTGATGTTAAATCTCCCATTTCCATGACATAAAAATCAGTTGGAAATACTAAATCATGTTCTTGTATTAGGATGCCTTCTAATAATCTATACGGTTTAGTAATGGTACTATTTGCTAAAGAAAGGTCAATAGGCATAATAGTTGACTATCCTATTTTCAAATATTCATAAAGTTTAAGTGACATAACATTAATTGATACTTCGAGGTCACAAATAGCAAATTCAATAAATAAATTACTTACGTTGATGAGTATGATAAACATTCCTATGTCGGAACATTTATCAGGCATTCTCTTTTTAAACTCAGATAATTCTTTGGTAACTTCAACATGAGTTGATTCCTTTAAAATTTCATTAATTTCTAATTTCTTAAATGATTAAGATGTCTTCTTTAGGTTTTTTATCCCCTGCATTTGCTAATCGTTGTGAAGCGGTAGAATTAGAATACATATCTTCATTCGACTCATAAATATTGTTTACATTTTCTTGTTAATTAATTCAGGATTTTGTAGAGACTTTTTGTAGGCTTCCATTTCGGCTAAATACCATGAATATACCCATTCGGGAAAAGGCGTATATTTCAGTTGTTCAGTCATCCATTCCCTTGTGGGAACAACATTTGTGATAATCTCTTCTTCTTTTTGTTCTATTGTTTTAGGTATTTTAATCTTCCTTTTACCATTTTTTAGTGTCTTTTCAAGCATATTTTTTTCTCTTTCATTTTCAAAAAATAAAACATGAACTTGTGCTTGATTATTAGTTTTTGTAGTTAGAGTAGTTACTTTAGTTTGATTACTTAACTTGTTATTTTATGGAGTCATTTGATTTAATTGATTTTTCAGCTTGTTATTTTGTAGAATGGTAACTTCATTACAAAATCCACATGGTTTAACTTGATTTGATCTATCTTTTAATAGTATCTTAAACATGGTAGATAATTCTTCAATTTTTTTGTAAAATTTATTGCTTGTTTTATTATTAACGTCTTAAACTTTATTTCTTGACATATCGGTCTTTTGACAATATTATTTAGATTGTTTGGCTATCGTATTAATAGCTCCTTTTGTTAGAGTTGGTGTAATATCGAATAATGATCCACCATATATGGTTTCTAATAATCTTTGTTCAAAATGACTTAGTCCTTCATAGAAGTGTTCTAATATAGATCTTTGGGTGTATCCGTGTGGTAGACAAGATGAAATTAATTTTTAAAATCTATCCTAAAATTCATTAAAATTTTCACCATCTCTTATTTTCACGATTGTGTTTTGTCTTGTATAAGTGATTTTTTTCTTACCTGTATATATTGATCTAGGAAAGCTTCCGATATTTGGGCCCATGTGGTTATCGAGTCTTGAGGAAGATAAAACGACCAATCTTATGCTTATTTTTCAATACAAATGGAAAAGTTGGAAGTTTGACTTGCTCTAACGTGTAGTCTTTAGGATTCATCCTATTAACTTTATGTCAATATTCCATTATAAATTTTTATTGCCCTTTATTGTCTTTACCATAGAAGTTTGGTAGAACATTAATTAATTTAGATCTAAGTTCAAATTTTAGAAATCCCTCAGGATATGCAATATATATTGGTTCATAAGCAGTGATATTTTGATTAGCTTACCTAAAAGAAAGTTCTTTATTATTATTATTATTATTATTATTATTATTATTATTATTATTATTATTATTTTATTATTATTACTATTATTATTATTATTATTATTATTATTATTATTATTATTATTATTATTATTATTATTAAAGTTAAAGTTATTATTGGCTTCCATTATGGTAGATTGGTGTTCTCTACTTTTTTGTTGTCTAAATCACGATTAAATGTCCTATCTACCTTAAGATCAAATTGAAGTAAACATCCAGTGGAATTAGAATGACAAAGTGGATAAACAGTACAATGTATAAAACTCCTAAACAATTATGTTTCAATCCCCGACAATGGCGCTAAAAATTGACACGTATCAGGTGTGTACAATAAATTTTCCCTCTATATAACACTTTTAAATTTTGTAGTAGAGATATGTAAGAATCGACTCTACAGATATTTATCAAACTTCTCTAGGAAAAAAAACTTTTTAAGGTTTATATTATTTTTAAATTAATTTAATTATTAGTTAAAAATAGTAATTAAACTAACTAATAATTATATATAATATAATAATAATTAACTAACTATATTAACTTTACTGACACAATTCAATTCTAAAAAAAACTAACCCAATTCAAATTCAATTCAATCAAATAAATTCAAATCCATAATGAATAAATATCTATACAAACATCCAAAACAATGAAACATAAACATATTTAGCATTCCAAAAATGCTACTCCAATCAATTAGTTATGAGCATACTTTATAAGGTATAAAAGATCATTAAACTGTAATCATAAGTAAACAACCTTTAGGCATCCATTTGTTCTCCTTATGCCGATGAAAAAACCATATTCCGATTTTATTGAGCTAATTCCTTTGAATATACGAGGACATTAACTTCAAGGAATAAAACAACATTAAACTTTATGAAAAACCTCAAACTACTAAACCTAGCACATTAAGAAAGCCATTTCAAAATTAGATTTAGATGTTAACTTCAACTAGGACATCTAAACGATCATACCTTTCAAACAATCCTAGTTACTACTTCAAATAGATAATTAATCCAAATATCTCAATACACATTCTAGACTATACATGCAATACAAAGATTATGATTAAAATCAATAGATAATAACCTATTAAATGAGTGAATCAATGAGTATGATCGGTTGAATGCATTAAGCGTATAATCTTCTCATCATAACTACATTGCAAAATAGATCTGTTTTAAGTTTGAACTTTGTTCGGAATAACTAACTAGTCACTCATCACCATAAATAACTTTGGAATAATATAAATAAAAGACATATTTAAATACCTTCGTAATAAAAATTTAAATCTTCAAATTTTCTCCAAAAGTAAAGAACAATAAAGAAATAACTAAAACAATAAACAATGACTCTTAGAGTAATGGAATAGTGATCTATGTACTCAAAGGCAACTAATTTCAAAGCCCTAAGGTTGTATTTATAGTATTCTAGGTAATAAAAGTCGCAAACCTATAAAAACTACTCGTAGTTATCTTAGATTCTCAAAATCTTCTCTAAAGATTTAGCATCAACTTCATGTGTAAGTGGAATCGTTGGGTAAATTCATAAAACTGAAGTCCATGTTTCCAGTGATACTACTGGTGACTTTCGGTACCATGTAATTGCATGGTACGTAATTGTTGGGCTTGTGAACCAGTTCTTCCTTGATTTCTTGGTGTTGATTCCTTGTATACTCTTTCCACTAAATTAATTCCTTAATAATCTTCCTTTTTTCATACACTGCAACCTCTTTAAGACATAATCCACTATAATCAAAATTTATAACTATTGCTAAAAGAACGTGGGGAAGATGCCATGAAATCAATTCACTAAACGTCAAATATTACATAAAATTAGATAGGAATGAGTTGCATTTGTCCTCGACGACTTAAGTTGTCAGTCATTTGCCACCTCGGGTATGTTCTAGCAAACGAGCATTTATCACGAAATAGTGTGGGCTAAAAGAAACTACAAACTAAAATATTCCTTGCCATGCGTGGAGGGCCAAAATGATCCCCACGAGCATATAAATGGCAAAATGCAATAATGGAGTAAGTTTCCACTTAAGAAACACATCGTCGAACAACTTGATAAGAGAAAAATCTTGAAACACATGGGTCATCCCAAACATAATACTTTAAATCGCTCTCGAATGTATTATTTTGGGGTTTCGTGAGATAAGAGGATAGCGCTTGTACAGTTAGGTAGTTAACAATGTTGGCATACCGTGGTGTCTCAACCTGAACAACAAAAAGATGCTCATCAGGAAACTTCTCTTTCAAAGAAGTAAGATTCTTACCATTAGTAACACGACTAAGGTGATCCACGACAAGAGTTTTTTCTCCAATCTTATCCTTAATAGTGATATCAAATTCTTAGAGCAAGAATATACACTAAATTAATTGAGGCTTTGTTTCTTTCTTTGCCATTAGGTAACTTAATGTTGTATTCTCAAAATAGACAATTACTTTACAACCAAGAACATAATGCCAAAATATTTCTAATGCATAGACCACGACTAGAAGCTATTTCTCGGTAGTGGTGTAATTCACTTGTGCATCATCAATGTTTCGGTAAGCATAATGAAGGATATGAGAAGCTTTACCTAACCTTTTCTTTAAGACTGCACCTACCACATGATTATGAGCAATGTATATGATTTGTAAGAGGTAAGTTTGAATTAGGTGTTTGAATCACTATTGTAAAGGTAAGTGAGCCCTTAAGTATGTCAAAAGTGCTCATGAATGCCTTATCCAATTCAAAAGGCATGCCTCTTACAACAAGCAACATAATAAGATTAAGCAATTTTGGAGAAATCTTTAGTAAACTATCAATAGAAATACGCATGTCCCAAAAAAAATTGGATTCCCTTAATATTTTCAGGGTAAGACAACTTCTTTATGACATTAGTTTTAGCCACGTTGACCTCCAAACATTTTGAGGAGACAATGTTGCCCAAAATGATTCATTGATCTACCATGACATGATAATTTTCATAGTTTAAGACCAAGTTCTTCTGTATGCACTGGGAAAATACGTTTGAGAGGTTGTCAAGACAAATTTTGAATGAGTCAACGTAAATGGTAAAATCATCTATTAACATTTCAATGAATTGCTCAACAAAATTAGAGAAGATACTAATCATGCAGCTTTGAAATATGGTGGATGCATTACATTGGCCTAAAGAAATGCGACGGTAGGAAAAGTGTTAAAAGGATTAATGAAAATTGTTTTTTCTTAGTCTTCAGGAGAAATCGAGATATTGAAAACATCGAAATAACCATTAAGACAAAAATAGTGCGTGCGACCAACTAATCATTCCAACATCTGATCAATGAAAGACAACGGGAAGTGGTCATTACGTGTAGAAGGATTATTTTTTTGGTAGTCGATGCAAACTCTCCAACCATTTTGAATACGAGTCAGAACTAACTCACCAAGTGAGTTACTAACTACTGAGATTCCCATTTTCACATGAACCAATTAGACAAGACTTATCCATTTGCAGCTAGAGATATGATAGATCATGCCAGCATTTAGATGTTTCAAGATCTCCTTTTTGACAACCTTCATCACAAGAGGATTGGGCCTTCTTTGGGTTTCTCTAGTAGTTTTAGACTCCTCTTCCATATGAATCCTATTCATGCACTGGGGGGACTCAAACCATTAGTTTATGTAATGGTCTATTCAATAGCCTCCTTGAATTCACAAGTACTCGCAAAAGTCATTCCTTCTATAAAGATGTGAGCTTAGTGGATACGATAATAGGGAGTATATCATTCTCACCAAAGTTCACATGCCTGAGATGATTAGGTTGAAGTTTAAGCTCCAATGTAAGGGCTATAATCAATGAAGGGAGGATTTTGGAGAGGGAGGTAGGCGACTTAATATATGAAACATTAAGTGACGAGGTGAAAAAATGATCCAATTCAAACACCATTTCTTCAATCTCCATGTTGAAAGAAAGTGTTTTCTCTCACAATGAGCTGGTGTAGAGGTGTTTATATAGCACTATTTGGAGTGTTTCTTCTCTATCACTAGCATGAAATGTCTTTTGCACACAAAAATCAATGCAATCAAAAGCACAAATCGAGGTGACATTGCAAGGATACCGCATGGCGTCATAGATGTTGAATTTAATGATTTCAACATCAACCCTATTGAGGGTGTACCGTTAAACACATCAATCTTGGTGCAAGCCATTTTCAAAAACAGTCGGTCAAGAAGAATAAATGAAATAATTCAAAGGCCATGCTTCATGTCAACAACAACGAAATCCACCGAAAAGACCAATTCATTAAGGCTCACTAAGAAATCTTCAAGAACACTAATAGGGAGAACAATAGAGTGGTCTGCCAATAGAAGTTCCAATGTCACATATGGCTCTTTTAAAGGTAACTTCCCCAAACATGCAAGGCACAGAAAATAAGATGAGATCTTTACACTTTGGAGGTAATTTTTTTTGCAAGATAGCGGAGATATTTTCTCCAACACTAATATTCTGATTGCTTTTCAACTTCCCCTCGTTAGTGCAAAGATCCTTAAGGAACTTAGCTTAAAAGCAAACATGCTTTTAAGCATTGATAAATTGGATATTGTTTTCCACTTTCTTAAAGACCTCCAAAATCTCTTGCTTTTTTTTTTTTTTTTTTTGCTAAGCATTAAAGGTTAAGTGAATAGAGGCTTCATTTAAAGGGGAAGTGGAGAAACCTCATTCTTCTTAGAAGTAGACTTTTGACACGTGTCAAGCTTGTATAATAAGTTTTTCGTATATTCTTATTATTTGTAGTAGTAATAAGTGTGATCATCTTCACTATGATTTATCAAACTTCTATAAGAAAAGTCTTTCAAAGGTCTTTATTATAAATTATTTTACTTTAATTTAAATAATTTAACTAAAACGAGAATTAAAATCCTTATCATAATATTATAACAATAAACTTAACGATCACAATTAAAATTTACTAATATTCAAACCAATTCAATTCAATAATAAATAAATATAAAAAAACATCCAGTCAATGAAACATCAATCCGTTTGCATCCGAACATGTTACTTTAATCATAAGTACCATAAATCATTAAAGTAAGAAAACATCCCTTGGCAAGCCACTAGTTTTCCTTATAATAATGAAAAATCTACATTCTATTTTTATTGAGGTAACCCTTTGAATACACAATGACATTAACTTCTTGCAATAAAACGGCATTACACTTTGTGAAATCTTCGATCTACTAAATCTGACACCTTCCAAATTCACTTCAATATTAGATTTAGATCCCAAATCCACTTACGACATCTAAACAGTAATAAACCTTTCAAATATTCCTAGTTACTACTTTAAACTAGATAATGAATCCAAATATAACAATACACATTCTATACAATCCATACTATACAAAGTTCATAAGTAAAATCCACAAATAATAATCTATTAAATCATTGTATCAAAGAATACAATTAGTTTAAGGCATTGAGCATATAATCATCTTATCATAGCAACATTGTAAAACATATTACGTTCATGTTCGAAATGTTTTTAGATAAATAAACTATTCACTCATATTCATAAATAACACCGCAATAATATAAATAAAAAACATAGATAATTACCTCTGAAATAAATAATTTGAATCCTTAAATCTTGTTCAATAGCAATAAACAATAAAGCAATAAATTGAAACAATAAATAATGGTTCCTAGAGAAATAAAATATTGATATAAGTAATCAAGGGCAACTGATTTCGTAGCCCTAGGGTCGTATTTATAGTATATTAGATAGTACATTATCCCAAACTAACTCAAATATCTCGTGGTTATCTAAAATCTTTGAAATCGAACCATTCGATTCCTCATCGATTTGGGGTTTAAGTTAAATCACTAGGATAATCTTTGGAAAAGTAGCCCTAGTGTTCCATCGATCTGAGTAGTAATTCCAATGTAATAACAGAATCGGTCAGGAACTGCTAGCCATGAATTTCCAGTTCTACTTTCATTTGTTTATGATTTTTTGCATACTCTATTCACTTGATAAAATCCTTCCTATTCTTATGTTTATACTCATTTTCTTCATATATCTTAATTATCAAGTGAAAAAGTAAAAAGAAGAGAAAACCTTATGTAATATAGTCTCTTATATCTAAAATCATCCTAAAATGTACTATAAAATATGTATAATTATTGACTTAACAAATACCTCCAAAATTAGCACTTTGCTGTCCGGAGCAAAGAAATAGTCTTAATCATATTTCTTTTTCTCTCGTTTTGAGTTCATAAATATATATTCTTATTTCCTAAATAGAAGACTGTCATTGGCTGGACTAAACAATTCTATTTCTAACCCATATCTCTAAACTTGAAAGCTTGATTATCAACTATAGTGCCTATCCAGAAAGTAAACCATTCACTATCAAAGTGATAGTTTTATTCAGAACATCCATCATAGCTTGAGAAACGGCTAAGAAAATGCATCCTAAAATGAAAGGAAGATCTTCATTAACATATATAACTAAAAACTCTATGGGTAACACATACTCATCTACTTGAACTGGTACTTTCGTAACCACTCCTATTGGTTTACTTGAAGAAAAGTTTTGGTAGAGGAACTCTTTAAGAAGCAAGTTCATCCAACTCCAATTAAATATGTAAAAAGAAGCTTATAGACATTAAATTTGCATTAGAACTTGTATCACACTAAGCTTTAAAGTACCAAGCCCATTTGATTTTCATATTCAAATGTATACCTCATGGATCATTAAGCTTCACAAGATTTCAATTCGAATTTTTCTTTTTCTTATTCTTCTTAACTTAAAAATATTTTGGCTATTTAATACTCTTCCCATTCTCCCGTTACTTAGCTCTCCATTCTTGAATTACTTTTTTTTCAGATGAAGTGTCATAAACTTGGTTTTTCTTTGTAATTTCATTTTTCAGTTTTCATCGTTACTGCATTAGTTGTATAAATCTCAACGTTTACATTATAATAATGATTTAGTTATAAAGAATTAGTATCGTTCATTTTTTATTGAGTAATTCAACATAATCATTATAATTATGTTCATTATTAGTTTTTGAACATAACAATTTTATCTTCAAATTCCATAGACATTGTCCCTTAAAAAATATCTAACTTAGTTTTAGCTGTTTTTACAAAATGTCTACCTAATAATCTAGGTGGATAATTTTGTGATATTGAATCTCCCATTTTCAAGACATAAAAGAGTACTAGAAATGCTCAGTCATTTACTTTCGCTAAAATATTTTCTAATAATCCATATGATTTTGTAATTGTATTATCAACAAAAGTAAGATTAATAGGTGCAATTGTGAATGATCTTATTTTTAATAATTCATATAATTTACGTGACATTATATTTATTGTTGCTCCGAGAGCACATAAAGGAATAACTTTCTATGATAATAGATATTCTAAGCATTCCTAGATTGGAATATTTTTTATGCATTTTCTTCCTTATTAAAGATGAAACCTTTTGCCCTAAGTTTTCTTTAAATTTGTCTAAAATTCTTCTTTATATTCATAGAACTCTTTCAAAACATTATCATAATTTAATAATTTAATAATTGATTCCATCAAAGTTTTATTAATTTTTATTTTTCTAAATGCTTTAAAAATATTTTCTATAATCTCTTTGTTCCTAGCTTTCGCTAATCATTATGGAACAGGGATAAATAGAATACATGTCTTCATTTAATTTTTCAAGAATCTTATTATCTTTTCTTTCACCGATTATTTTAGATATTTGTAAATACTTTCATAGGCTTCAACTTTGACAAAGTACCATGGGTACAATGGTTCGTGAAAAGAATTTATACTTCAATTGTTTAGCCATCTATTCTTTTGTGGGAATGATATTGGCCAACATTTCTTCTTCTTGTTCTTGTATTTTTTATTTTTCTTTATACCTCTCTTAGGTAACTTTTCTGGTATATGTGTCTCTTTTTTACTATCACAAATTAAAACATTAAGTTGTGTTTGGTTGGTAGGAGTAGTAGTCGGAGTAAATTCTTTAGTTTGATTACTTACTCTATTTATTTGTAATTCACCTAACTTGGTTTTTTAATTCAATTATATCATCTTGTAAAGCTTGAATTCATTGATTATTTTCTTATTGATTTTTCTAATGCAATGTTTCTTCTAGTTAATGTGGATGTTCTATACCTTTGATAAAATTGGTTTTCTTTACCATTGGCTATATTCGATCCTTAATAATTTGTAAGTCATTAGATATGTAAATAGGTCTAGTAAACCTATCATAATGACTCATTATAGCATTAGCTTCTTCAATTTTATTTTGTTGCAACAGAGGATATTCATCATCTAGATAATTACTTTCATTGCAAGAAACGAAAGATTTAACCTTAATTGATCTATCTTTTAATAACAGCTCAGCCATGCTTTTTAACTCGTGTAATTTTTCATATGTAGTCTTAATTGTTTTGTTATTAAATTTACTAGATTTCTTCCTTATGAATTTATTTATTTCCTATATTGCTTTAATTGTTTAGCCATTTTATTAGTAGCATCTTTTGTTAATGTCGATGTTACATCAAATAAAGATCCTCCACATACCATATCTATGAATATTTGTGAATGATTTAGTCCTTCATAAAAATATTCTAATAAAGCTCTTTTTATACATCCATGTAATGGACAATATGAAATCAACATTTGGTATCTATCATGAAACTCATTAAAGTTTTCGTCATCTTTCATTTTTACAACTGTGATTTGTCTTCAATAGGATTTGATTTTTCTTGTAGGTATATATTGATAAAGAAAATATTTTAGCATTTTAGCCTATGTAGGTATCTAGTCTTAAGGATGATAAAACAACCAATCTTGCGCTTGACCTTTAGTGCAAATAGAAAAGATTTAAGTATGACTTGTTCTAATGCACTGTCTTTAAGTTTCATCCCATTGACTTTGTTTTGGAGTTCCCTCATGAATTTTTGGGGGTCTTAATTAACTTTACTATTGAAATTAGATAAGGCACTAATGAATCTAGATCTTAGTTCAAATTTAGGAAATCCTTTAGGATACGCAATACACATTGGCGCGTAAGCTATGACAATTTGATTGGCATGGCTAAAAGTAAGTTCATTATTGTCGATATTATTGATATTATTATAGGCTTCCATTATGGTAGCTTGGTGTTCCCTATGTTGGTGTTGTCTTAAATCATGATTGAAAGTCTCATCTACCTTAAGATTGAATAGATAAAAATACCCCATAGAATTAGAACTACGAAGTGTGTAGACCATACAATGTCTAAAACTCCTAAGAATTCATCTAAAAATCCCCGACGATGGTGCCAAAAATTGACATGTGTCGAGCGTGTTTAATAAGTTTCTCATATATCCTTATTATTTACAGTAGTGATAAGTCAGATCGTGTAACGCCCCTTATTTTTCAAATCTATAATATAGACTCGACATATAAATAAATGAATAGATATGCATAGTATTTATGTATTGCTGTGAATGATGCATGTATTATATGATACCTAGTTACTTAATGGTGGAATTAGCCTAAGTGAAAGGAAAAAGGACTTATTAAATAATGTAAATAAAGAATAATGGCAAGGATTGTAAATATACATGAGGGAATATATGTAAAAGACATAAAATGATAGACTTAATGTGAGCTCTAGGATCATCCTAGCACGTAAGCTCATATTGACGAGATGAAGGGTTGGCCTCGGTCCACCAAAACCTAGCTTCTCTGAAAAGCAATACAAACAAATTTTAGGGCTTCTTTCCACTTTTATTTGAATAAGTTACCGGGGAACTTGAGAAGAGAACCCTAGGAAGCTTTGTTGTTGGATGGTGGAAGAGAGGGAACTCACATCAAGTGCACAAAAAGCTTGGTAAATCATTTAATCTTCATTCTCTAATCTTCCATTCTTTGATTTGTTTTTTTTTTCATAAGGTTTAAGGTAGGAGATGAATCATTATATTTGGCTATTAAGTATGTATTCTTGGACTTGTGCTGTATCCGATGTTTTTAAGGGATTTACATGGGTTTTAATGTTCAAATGTTGTTCTTTACATTCCTAATGGTTGTATATTTAGATTAGGAGCCTTCCTTCATGAATTGATGCAAATATGTAAAGAACACATAGGTTTTCATGATGGATATGTGTTGAATCCGAGATTGGTGGTGATTGCAGCTACGATTTTGATTGTGGAGTACTTTGATTTTTGGATTTGACGAATCCTTGATGGTTTAGTAGAGTTTTTTTTTCAAGTTTTCAACAAGAACAATTAATATATTAGAGCCTAGACGTTTTGATATCGAATCAATGGTTTTTAGTTTTAGAAATATGTTTTAGGACCTTATTTACTATATTTTGAGCCAAGGGAACATCGAGGAAGGTCCGAGGAAGTTTCAGGGGTCGTCGGGACTCAATCGAAGAGTCGGAGGGCAAACAGCCCACACAACACCGCGGTTGTCATCCTTGGAAAATCCCTATTTTTTCCTCAACTTTAAATGACCATAACTTCTTCATTTTAAATCTGATTTTAAAATTTCAAAAACAATTAAAAAGCAAATGGAAAGCTTTACAAAATAAGATTGATAAAACACTAAAAATGAGTTTTTAAATTATTTGAAAATGTGTTGGAAAAAGAGCACCATTATGGTCTTAAATTCGAGTATGAGTACAAACTCCGAGTATGGGCCTATCCATGGAATAAAATTCTAAATAAAATTATCTGAGTGTCATGAACATAATAAAGTATGTATAAAATGTAGATACTCGAGGAACACCGTGGGAACTCGTAGAATGTTTGGAATTAGGATTTAGTAGCGCTTGAGGTATGTAGGGTTTGCTCTATTATCAATCATGCCATGCTAGTAGATATGCTACCATTTTATTTCAGTAATTGGTTTATGAATTACTTGGAATCTGCTTGATAAATTTCATCGATATGTTGCTTATCATGTCTCTTTTTGTTACTCTATCTCTTAGATGCCTATGGAACTGATATACGTCGAATGAATATACTTGGTAGTGCGGTTGGAGGGTCAGTGGCATCCGGTCGGCCCTTTGATATGACTCTATGTAATTTTGCTAGACTTGTGAACCCCAGGCTGTCTGATTCACAGTATTAGAGGAAGGATAGCTATGCAAAGTCAATAGGTCTTTAGACTTGTGAACCTTGTGTAATGTAAACCGCACCATTTGGTATCATCGTTATCCTTGTTGAAGTATCGGTTGGGCATTATTGTTCTTCTCTTTTAGTATATTATTATGCTTGATTATGTATCTCTTTAATGCCTGAAAAATTATAATGGATGTTATGATTTGAACTGTTTAAATCTAGTTTGATTTTATTACTAGGTATTACTTAGATGATTGATGGTAGAGTAGGCATCTACTTTACTAAGCCCGTTGATATATTTTGCCTACCCCACTACTTTCCCCCAAGTACCTCAACTGTTGCTTTTGAAAAAGGAAACGGCAAGGCCTTAGCATAGAAGCTCCTTTCTTTTTTGCGAGCTTGAATAGTAATTATCTATTTGCTTTCAGACTTTATGTAATAAATAGGAGATCTATTTGGGTAGATGTTTGAACCCATAGTACCCGATTCAATTTATGTTTAATTTGGTATGCAAGACTTCTACATTTAATTATGCATTTCATTAGACAATAAAGGCTTTGTTATATTCTACACCTAATAGCCTAGTTTAGTCTATCTTGTCGAATGTCATGGTTTATTTCCAGAGGTTACGACAGACTAGATCATCGCTTGACATCACTGGGTTATCTTAATGGGTTTGGAAACTGTTTTGGAATAGCGATCTAAGCCCACTGGGGTTTGGTTTGTGTCAATTGGTATCATAGTGTATGTTATGGGAACCTAGAAACAAAGTGGGTTAAAGTTATCCAAGTTTACATGTAACTGTTGGGGCATGTGCCCTAGGTCAATCCATTAACTGTCTTTATGAATACTTTTAGTTAATAAAATAGAGAATTTTATTTGTTGTTTATTATAATTAATTTGCATGTTTACATTATAATAAGATTCGTGGGTATTTACGGAAACATCCTAAATGTCTCTAGTCGATCATTATATTGGGAACTATAATGAATTAAGCCTAGTGTGATTCTTGATTGATGATAATATGATGATTAACGTATAAGGATACGAATCAAGATCACAAGTACTTGTTAGGGAACAAAGTACTGGATTGACCCGCTATGAGAACATCACATGGATTAAGTCATAGTTGTTTCTCATGATAGGTGTATTTTGCAGTCCTCTGACTTGAGATTACCAGAAACTTCAATATTGGGAACATAGTGATTTGACATAATCAAACGTAGTCTTTAACTGGACGATTACAAAGGTCGAGATTGGTTACTGTGTGAGCAATGTGATGAAGTTGTGTAATCAAGATAGAATTTGTCCCTCTCATATAAAGAGAGATATCCAGTGGATCCCTCGATGTGTTAGACTGTTAAAAGGCCTAGTCTAAGTGAATTGATAAGTTTCTTAAATCGTATAAGTCTGAATATTAATTCGAAACTAATATGATTAGGTTCGATTGGGATAGTAGTTCATGATTCAATTACATGTTCGTGATTATTTGGATGATGACCAAAATTGCAAATAATTATTTTCAAAATTATTTATTTATCTCCTTATATCTACTCTGTTATGAAATTTCTATTTGATAAGAGATAGATAACAAATTAGATTAGGAGATATTAGCAAAATCGGTTTCATTATCCCTATTTGATAGGAGATAAATATCGAGAACTTTGTTATTGGAGATATGCTAGGATTCAAATATCTTAAGTCCTAATTGGATTATGATAAGATGATTAGTTAGATGTGGGCCCGGGTTAATTAAAAATGTTTTAATTGACTTAATTTCAGATAAATTAAGGGGTTAATTTAGGAAAATAAAATTATCGAAAAATATGATTTCCTATAGCGAATTTTAATCTTCGGAATTGAAATTCGTTTCCTAAAAAAAGGGGGGGCGCTACCCCCTGTACCCCCATCCCTGCTGACCGGCCAGCGGGACCGCCGTCTAACTAATCCTAGCGTACGGAAATTCTTTTATTAGTGAACAGTATAAAAAAATTTCCAAATTGTTTAGTGATTGGACAAATCAATAAAATATACGATATTTCATTGTTTACATAAAATCACTAAAACTGAATAAAATCCCTCTATTAAATCTTAAGTCTCGTGCCATCCATTTTAAACACTTGTTAAGGCCTCAATCACACTAATATAGTTTCAGCCATAGCTGGGTGTATTGTGTTATCTTGGTGAGACAAGTTGGGTAAGAGTTACCTAAATGTTTAAAATGGTCCGACTTAATATAGCTATCAAAATAGTTTTGAGCTTTAGGCACATGATGAGGTAAAAAAACATGCTAAGACAGAAGATGTCCCAAATCTCATAAAAGTATCTAAAATTACATAAGATGTAATTAGTAAATGTTACTTACCTAAGTAATCTAGCTCTGTGTTTCATGTCATAGCTGTCATAGAATTAAGTGAAATATGGATTTTAGTCCCCTAAATAAACAGTATGTTTTAGGAGGGTTGTTAATTTAGTGGGAGTCTATTCCTCTATACTAAAATAAACATTGCATAATCTTTATTGTAGATCAATGGCCTCTTCAAGTAACAATAATCCCCTCTGTCATCGCGATCCATCCTTGAGAAGGATAAGCTATCTGGGACTAATTTTCTTGATCTGGTTCGAAACTTGAGAATCGTTCTCAAGCATGAATGCAAGTTGTATGTCCCTGGATGCTCCAATCCACGAGGACCCACCCACCAATGCTACGAAAGTCGTGAAGGATGCGCATAATAAGCATGTCAATGATTCTACTGATGTTGCATGTATTATGCTGGCAACTATGGTTCCTGAACTTTAGAAGGACATGGAACTAATGGAACCCTACGACATGGCCGTAACACTGAAGGAAATGTTCCAACAGCAAGCTAGGCAAGAAAGGTTCGAGATAGTCAAGAACCTACATTCTTGCAATATGAATGACGGTGTGTCAGTTAGTCCTCATGTTCTGAAGATGAAGGGCTATGTTGACCAGCTTAATATACTCGGATTTCCCATAAGCCAAGAGTTGGCTACATATTTGATCCTTAATTCATTACCGGAGAGTTACTCACAATTTGTGATGAACTACAATATGAAAAATATAGAGAAATCAATTTCAGAGTTGCATTTGATGCTAAAAACTGCTGAACAAAATATCAAAAAACCCTATAGTAATGTGTTGATGGTCCAAAAGGGAAAGGGAATGAAGAAGATGTTGGGTTTTGGGGTTCATACGCAGCGGAGATTACAAAACAGTTTTGACAAAAACCCCAATAGGATTCGAATCTAATTCCATTAAAAACATTTAAACCATGAAAAACTTAATCATACCTCAATCGCAATATACCTTTCTGAAGGTTGATCGATCTTTAAGGCGTTGCCAACGACGAACGCCCTCTATCAGCAGTCCACACACGAACGGCGGCCGTGATTTGAAGAGCTAGCTTCGAGAGAATACCAAACCTTTTTGTTTCTCTCCAAAATGATCCGGAGCATACCAAAAACCCTAAGTCGTTTCTCAAACGAAAATAGAGTTTCGGCCTTTTAATCTTTCGTACCTGTGTTCTAACTTAAAGCGTCTATTTATACAACCTTTGTATATAGATGGTTAAGTAAATTACACATATACCCTTACTTAAAGAAGTATAAATTTAATACACCACAAGGACGTTTCTGTCATGAATTTTATCACATAAAATTTGTTTTTCTAAATCATCTTAAAATCTCGCAAAACCATTCTTAGTGTGCGACCCAATAGGCTCATACAACGTTGTCAGTGTACCAAAACACATTTTGGTATACAACTCATAAGCAGTCTCTAGCAAGACATTATGACTACCCAAGTTGTACGAATATCTAATCGATACAACCTAATCGATAGTGTTTTTAACATTCTTTTGTCACACGATATCCTTTTGATCAAACATAAGGCATGGAATTGTCATCCAACATGTTCAATCGTACTAGTCTCGATCTCTAGGTAGACTGAAAACATCCAAGTGACATTGATCAATATCAATTCACTTAGACTTAACAGTCTAACACATCGAGGGATCCACTAGATATCTCTCTTTATATGAGAGGGACAAATTCTATCTCGATTACACAACTTCATCACATTGCTCACACAGTAACCAATCACAACCTTTATAATCGTCCGGTTAAAGACAAGGTTTGATTGTGTCAAATTATTGTGTTCCTAATGTTGAAATCTCTGGCAATCTCAAATCAGAGGACTGAAAAATATACCTATCATGAGAAAGAACTATGACTTAATCCATGTGATGTTCTCATAGGGGGTCGATCTAGTACTTTGTTCCCTAACAAGTACTCGTGATCTTGATTCGTATCCCTATATGTATAATCATCATATGATCATTAATCAAGACTCACACTAGTCTTAATTTATTATAGTTCCTAGTATAATGATCGATAAGGGACATTTAGGATATTTATGTAAATACCCATGGATCTTATTATAATGTAAACATGCAAATTAATTATAATAAACAACAAATGAAATCCTCTATTTTATTAACTAAAAGTATTCATAAAGACAGTTAATAGATTGACCTAGGGCACATGCCCCATCATCTCCCACTTGCACTAAGGCCAATCATACATGCTTCTAATGCCTAATGATCTAACATGACCATCATGTTTTGCTTGTGGAAGAGCTTTTGTCAATGGATCCGCAACGTTGTCTTCCGTAGGTACTTTGCAAATCTTTACGTCTCCCCTCTCAATAATTTCTCTGATGAGATGAAAACGCCGAGTATATGTTTGGATCTGTGGTGTGATCTAGGTTCCTTGGCTCGTGTTATAGCCCCATTATTGTCACAATACAAACAAACAGGGTTAGCAATACTTGGAACCACACCTAGTTCGAAATGAACTTTTTGATCCAAACCGCCTCCTTTCTTTGCATCGGACCGCAATATACTCACTTCGTTGTATAATCGCCACGATCTCTTGCTTCGAACTTTTCCACTTACTACACCACTATTCAAAATAAACACATATCCAGATTGCGATCTAAAATCGTCTATATCAGTTTGAAAACTTGCATCTGTGTAACCATTTACAACTAGATCATTTTCAAAACCTCCATAGACCGAGAACATTTCCTTAGTCCTTCTTAAGTATTTAAGAATGTTCTTTACTGCTATCCAGTGACTTTCACCAGGATCTGACTGATATCTGCTTGTAGTGCTTAAAGCATATGACACATCAAGTCGAGTGCATAGCATGGCATACATGATAGATCCAATAGCGGATGCATATGGAATCTTATTCATACGGTCTCGCTCATCATTTGTCTTAGGACATTGAGTCTTGCTGAGACTTATGCCATGAGACATTGGAAACAATCCTCTTTTAGAGTCTTGCGAACTGAACCTATTCAGCACCTTGTCTATGTAAGCACTCTGACTTAGACCAATTAGCCTCTTAGATCTATCCCTATATATACTTATCCCTAGGATATAGGCCGCATCTCCTAAGTCTTTCATTGAGAAACACTTCCCTAACCAAGACTTGAAACTCTGCAATGTTGGGATGTCATTTCCAATTAGTAATATATCAAAACATATAGTACCAGAAAAACTACACTCCCACTAACCTTCTTGTATACACAAGGCTCATCTTCGTTCTTAATAAAACCAAGATCCTTGATTGCTTCATCAAAACAAAGATTCAAACTCCGAGAAGCTTGTTTTAATCCATAAATGGATCTTTGAAGCTTGCATACCTTCCTAGAATTCTCAGGATGTACAAAACCTTCAGGTTATGTCATATACACGTCCTCAAGCAGCTTTCCATTAAGAAATGTTATTTTTACATCCATTTGTCATATCTCATAGTCATAATATGCAGCAACGGCAATTAAAATTCTTATGGATTTAAGCATGGCTACTGGCGAAAAAGTTTCATCATAATCAACACCTTGAGTCTGCCTGAAACCTTTTGCTACAAGTCTTGCTTTAAAAGTATGCACTTTTCCATCCATGTCGGGTTTCTTCTTGAAAACCCATTTACATCCAATGGTCTTACCACCTTCAGGTAAATCAACCAAGTTCCAAACTTGGTTATCATACATGGATTGCATCTCAGAGATCATGGCACTTAGCCATTTATCTGAATGTGGTCCAAACATAGCCTCTTAATAAATGGCAGGCTCATTTTGATCCATAAGCAACACATCACGACTATCAGTAATGAGAAATCCGAATCTCTCCGGCTCATGTCTTACCCTACCACATTTACGTAGGCCTTGTGTCACTTGCGGAGGTTCAACTGGTTCAGAACGTTGTTGAACTTCCAGTAGCGGTTCAGGGTTTATCTGTGATTCTTGAACTTCTTCAAGATTTATTTCTCTCCCACTAGTGTCTTTTGAAATAAACTATTTTTCTATAAAGGCACCATACCGAGCAACAAACACTTTGTTCTCAATGGGATTATAAAAGTAATATCCTTTTGTTTCCTTAGGATACCCCACAAATAAACACTTGTCAGATTTAGGTGCTAGTTTTTCAGAGACTTGTCATTTTACGTAAGCCTCACAACCCCAAATCTTAAGGAAAGACAAACTAGGTCTCTTCCAGTACCATATCTCATATGGTGTTTTATCAACCGCTTTAGAAGGAACTCAATTTAGAGTGAAAATTGCAATTTGTATTGCATAACCCCAAAAGGATAATGGAAGATCTGCATGATTCATCATAGATCGAACCATATCTTATAAGGTTCGATTTCTCCTTTCAGAAACTTCATTCCATTGTGGAGTTGCTGGTGGAGTCAATTGGGAGACAATCCCACAATTTTTAAGATGATCATCAAATTCTTGGCTTAAATATTCACCACCTCGATCTGATCGAAGTGTTTTGATAGTTTTACCAAGTTGGTTTTGCACTTCATTTTGAAATGTTCAAAACATCTCAAATGATTCAGCTTTATGTTTCATAAGATATACATAACCATATCTCTTTGAAATCATCGAGTAAATGTAATGAAGTACTGATAACCTCCTCTAGCCATTGTGTTTATACGACCGCATACATCAGTATCTATTAGACCCAATAAATCACTTGCCCTTTCACCGTGTCCAGTAAAGGGATTTTTAGTCATCTTGCCTAGTAAACAAGATACGCATGTTTCATATGTTTCTAAATCAAATGAATCTAGAAGCCCATCTCTATGGAGCTTCGTTATGCGTTTCTCGTTTATGTGTCCGAGACGACAATGCCAAAGATAGGTTTGATTACATAAATGACAATTTTCTTCCTTTTCTTTTGGGTGTTTTGAAGCAGAACAGGCCGGGTCTTGACTTGTTCCATAGGCTTTACGAGGGGTGCAGCAGCTACAGCCTTGGCAACTCTAGCCTTGCCTTTGCCTTTCTTCTTCATTCTCTTTCCCTTTTAGACCATCAACATATTACTAGAGGGTTTCTTGATATTTTGTTCAGCAGTTTTGAGCATCAAATGCAACTCCGAAATTGATTTCTCCATATTATTCATATTGTAGTTCATCACAATTTGTAAGTAACTTTCTGGTAATGAATTCAGGATCAAATCCGTAGCCAACTCTTGGCTTATGGGAAATCCGAGTCTATCAAGCCGGTCAACATAGCCCTTCACCTTCAGAACATGAGGACTAACTGACGCACCCTCAGTCATCTTGCAAGAATGTAGGTTCTTGACTGTCTCGAACCTTTCTTGCCTAGCTTCCTTGTTGGAACATTTCTATCAGCTTTACGGCCATGTCGTAGGCTTCCATTAGTTCCACGTCCTTCTGAAGTTCAGGAACCATAGTTGCTAGCATAATACATGCAACATCAGTAGAATCATTGACATGCTTATTATGCGCATCCTTCACAGCTTTCGTAGCATTGGCTGGTGGGTCCTCGGGGATTGAAGCATCCAGGACATACAACTTGCGTTCATGCGTAAGAACAATTCTCAAGTTTTTGAACCAGTCAAGAAAGTTAATCCCAGATAGCTTATCCTTCTCAAGGATGCATCGCAGTGACAGGGGATTATTGTTACTTGAAGAGGCCATTGATCTACAATAAAGATTATGCAAAGTTTATTTTAGTATAGAGGAATAGACTCCCACTAAATTAACAACCCTCCTAAAACGTACTGTTTATTTAAGGGACTAAAATCCATATTTCACCTAATTATATGACAGCTATGGCATGAAACACAGAACTAGATTATTTAGGTAGGTAACAGTTACCAATTACATCTTATGTAATTTTTAGATCCTTTTATGAGATATGAGACATCTTATGTCTTAGCATGTTTTTATCTCATCATTTGCCTAAAGCTCAAAACTATTTTGATGGCTTTATTAAGTCTGACCATTTTAAATATTAAAGTAACTCTTACCCAACTTGTCTCACCAAGATAACACAATACACCCAACTATGGCTGAAACTATATTGGTGTGATCGAGGCCTTGACAAGTGTTTAAAATGGATGGCATGATACCTAAAATTTAATAGAGGGATTTTATTAAGTTTTAGTGATTTTATGTAAACAATGAAATGTCATATATTTTATTGATTTGTTCAATCACTAAACAATTTGGAAATTTATTTATTTTTTAATACTTTTCACTAACAAAAGAATTTCCGTACGTTAGGATTAGTTAGACGGCGGTCCCGCTGACTGTCAGCAGGACGGGGTCAGGGGCAACGCCCCCGTTTTTTTTTTTTTTAGAAGACGAATCTCAATTTCGAAAATTAAAATTCACAATAGAAAATCATAATTTTTCGCTGATTTTATTATCATAAATTAACCCCTTAATTTATCGAAATTAAGTCAATTAAAACATTTTCATTAACCCGGACCCACATCTAACTAATCATCTTATCCTAATCCAATTAGGATTTAAGATATTTGAATCCTAGTATATCACCAATAACAAGATTCTTGATATTTATCTCCTATTCTAATTTGTTATCTATCTTTATCAAATAGAAACTTCATAACAAAATAGATATAACAATATAAATAATTAATTTCGAAAATTAATTATTTATTTTGAATTTAAGATATTTGAATCCTAGTATATCACCAATAACAAGATTCTTGATATTTATCTCTTATTCTAATTTGTTATCTATCTTTATCAAATAGAAACTTCATAACAAAATAGATATAACAATATAAATAATTAATTTCGAAAATTAATCATTTATTTTGGATTTAAGATATTTGAATCCTAGTATATCACCGATAACAAGATTCTTGATATTTATCTCATATTCTAAATTGTTATCTATCTTTATCAAATAGAAACTTCATAACAAAATAGATATAACGAGATAAATAAATAATTTCGAAAATTAATTAATTATAAATAAATAATTTCGAAAATTAATTATTTATAAATAAATAATTTCGAAAACTAATTATTTGCAGTTTCGGTCCTCATCCAAATAATAACAAACATGTAATTGAATCATGAACTACTATCCCAATCGAACCTAATGGTGTCATGGATCACAGAACACAAAATTCGATTCATTAAAATTATTTGAATTAACTTAACATGGTTACTAGCATGTACAAAACTGATTTTAATTAAATCACGAATATGTGTATCATATACACAAAACATGATAATAAATCTCAAAGACAACTTATGTATATCACATATACATCAACTATTAGCTTGCTTTCAATCATATATCATGTATATATCAGAAGAAAACATTCAATCAGTTTAATAGAATCGAACTCGATGGCTCTTATACCACTGTTGGGTTTTGGGGTTCACACGCAGCGGAGATTACAAAACAGTTTTGACAAAAATCCTAACAGAATCCAAATATAATTCCATTAATAACGTTTAAACCATGAAAAACTTAATCATACCTCAATCGCAATATACATTTCTGAAGGTTGATCGATCTCTAAGTACGCCAACGACGAACGCCTCTATCGCGGTTCACACACGAACGGCCGAGATTTGAAGTGCTAGCTTCGAGAGAATACCAAACCTTTTTGTTTCTCTCCAAAACGATCCAGAGCATACCAAAAACCCTAAGTCGTTTCTCAAACGAAAATAGAGTTTCGGCCTTTTAATCTTTCGTACCTGTGTTCTAACTTAAAGCGTCTATTTATACAACCCTTGTATATAGACGGTTAAGTAAATTATACATATACCCTTACTTAAAGAAGTATAAGTGTAATACACCACAAGGACGTTTCTATCATGAATTTTATCAGATAAAATTTGTTTTTCAGAATCTTCTTAAAATCTCGCAAACCATTCTTAGTGTGCGACCCAATAGGCTCATACAACGTTGGCAATGTACCAAAACACATTTTGGTATACAAGTCATAAGCAGTCTCTAGCAAGACATTATGACTACCCAAGTTGTACGAATATCAAATCGATACAACCTAATCAATAGTGTATATAACATCCTTTTGTCACACGATATCCTTTTGATCAAACATAAGGCATGGAATTGTCATCCAACATGTTCAATCGTACTAGTCTCGATCTCTAGGTAGATTGAAAACATCCAAGTGACATTGATCAATATCAATTCACTTAGACTAGGCCTTTTAATAGTCTAACACATCGAGGGATCCACTAGATATCTCTCTTTATATGAGAGGGACAAATTTTATCTCAATTACACAACTTCATCACATTGCTCACATAGTAACCAATCACAACCTTTATAATCGTCCGGTTAAAGACAACATTTGATTGTGTCAAATTACTGTGTTCCTAATGTTGAAATCTCTGGCAATCTCAAGTCAGAGGACTGAAAAATATACCTATCATGAGAAACAACTATGACTTAATCCATGTGATGTTCTCATAGCGGGTCGGTCCAGTACTTTGTTCCCTAACAAGTACTCGTGATCTTGATTCGTATCCCTATACGTATAATCATCATATGATCATCAATCAAGACTCACAATAGCCTTAATTCATTATAGTTCCCAGTATAATGATCGACTAGGGACATTTAGGATATTTATGTAAATACAAATGGATCTTATTATAATGTAAACATGCAAATTAATTATAATAAACAGCAAATGAAATCATCTATTTTATTAACTAAAAGTATTTATAAAGACAATTAATGGATTGACCTAGGGCACATGCCCCATCAGAAGAAATGCAAAGGCAAGGCTAAAGTTGCCAAGGCTGTTACTACACCTATCGCAAAGCCAGTGAAACAAGTCAAGCCCCAGCCTGTTCCTGCTTCAAAACACCCAAAATAAAAGGAAGGAAATTGTCATTTTTGTCATGCACCTGGACATTGGTTCAAAAATTGCAAACTCTATCTGGAAGATTAAAAGAAGAAAAAGGGTAGTGCGACTACCACTACAAGTATTTATGTTATTGAAATTAATTTATCTACTAGCGATTCCTGGGTATTAGATACAGATGATTTGGATCTCACTTTTGTACAAATGTGCAGGGACTCACTAGAAGTAGATAGTTGAAGAAAGGAGAAGTCGGCCTCCGTGTAGGGAATGGAGCCAGAGTTGTTGCCCTGGCTGTTGGATCATATGACATAATCCTACCTAGTGAACTTATTTTAACTTTAAATAATTGTTATTTTGTGCCTGCCTTGTGCAGAAACATCATTTCTATTTCATGTTTGGATATGAATGGTTTTGATTTTATTATTGCGAATAATATATGTTCCATTTCTCGTAAAGGCATATTTTATGCAAATGTTGATTTGTGTGATGGTCTTTATATTCTAAGAATGAAAAAGTCCACTGATACTCCAGTCTTTAACATAAATACAAAGAAATTTAAGTCAAATGATTTGAATCAAACCTATTTTTGACATTGTCGTCTCGAGCACGTAAATGAGAAACGCATAACGAAGCTCCATAAAGATGGACTAATAGATTCATTTGATTTAGAAATATATGAAACGTGTGTATCTTGTTTACGAGGCAAGATGAATAAAAGTCTATTTACTGGACACAGTGAAAGGGTAAGTGATTTATAGGGTCTAATACATACTAATCTATGAGGTCTCATAAACACAATAGCTAGAGAAAGTTATCAGTACTACATTACACTTACTGATGATTTCAGCAGATATGGTTATGTATATCTTATGAAACATAAAGCTGAATCATTTGAGATGTTTCGAAAGTTTCAAAATGAAGTGCATAATCAACTTCGTAAACTATCAAAACACTTCGGTCAGATCGAGGTGGTGAATATTTGAGCCAAGAATTTGATGATCATCTTAGAAATTGTGGGATTGTCTCCCAATTGACTCCACAAGCAACTCCATAGTGGAATGGAGTTTCTGAAAGGCGAAATCGAACCTTATTAGATATGGTTCGATCTATGATGAGTCATGCAGATCTTCCATTATCCTTTTGGGGTTATGCATTACAAACTGCAGCTTTCACTCTAAATCGAGTTCTTTCTAATGCGGTTGATAAAACACCATATGAGATATGGTACGGGAAGAGACCTAGTTTATCATTCATTAAGATTTGGGGTTGTGAGGCTTACATAAAGCGACAAGTCTCAGAAAAACTAGAACCTAAATCTGACAAGTGTTTATTTGTGGGGTATCCTAAGGAAACAAAAAGATATTACTTTTATAATCCCGCTGAGAACAAAGTGTTTGTTGCTCGGAACGGTGCCTTTATGGAAAAATAGTTTATTTCAAAAGACACTGGTGGGAGAGAAATAAATCTTGAAGAAGTTCAAGAATCATAGATAAACATTGAACCGCTACTGCAATTTCAACAACGTCCTGAACCAGTTGAACCTCCACAAGTGACACAAGGCCCACGTAAATCTGGTAGGGTAAGACATGAGCCAGAGAGATTCGGATTTCTCATTACTGATAGTCGCGATGTGTTACTTATGGATTAAAACGAGCCCATCACTAATTAGGAGGCTATGTCTTTACCAGACTTAGATAAATGGCTAAGTGTCATAAACGTGCGATGCAATCCATGTATGATAACCAAGTTTGGAACTTGGTTGATTTACCTAAAGGAGGTAATACCATTGGATGTAAATGGGTTTTCAAGAAGAAAACGGACATGAATGGCAAAGTGCATCCTTTTAAAGCAAGACTTGTAGCAAAAGGTTTCAGCCAGACTCAAGGTGTTGATTATGATGAAACTTTTTCTCCAGTAGCCATAATTAAATCCATAAGAATTCTAATTGCCATTGCTGCATATTATGACTATGAGATATGGCAATTGGATGTAAAAAAACATTTCATAACGAAAAGTTTTTCTAGGTATGGTTCCAAGTATTGCTAACCCTATTCGTTTGTATTATGACAATAACGGGGCAATAACATAGGCCAAGGAACCTAGATCACACTACAGATCTAAACATATACTCTGGCGTTTTCATCTCATCCGAGAAATTATTGAGAGGGGAGACATGAAGATTTAAAGAGTACCTACTAAAGAAAACGTTGCAGATCCATTGACAAAAGCTCTTCCACATGCAAAACATGATGGTCATGTTAGATCATTAGGCATTAAATGCATGTATGATTGGCCCTAGTGCAAGTGGGAGATGTTGGGGCATGTGCCCTAGGTCAATCCATTAATTGTCTTTACGAATACTTTTAGTTAATAAAATAAAGGATTTGATTTGTTGTTTATTATAATTAATTTGCATGTTTACATTATAATAAGATCCATGGGTTTTTACAGAAATATCCTAAATGTCTCTAGTCAATCATTATATTAGAAACTATAATGAATTAAGACTAGTTTGAGTCTTGATTGATGATAATATGATGATTATACGTATAAGGATACGAATCAAGATCACGAGTACTTGTTAGGGAACAAAGTATTGGATCGACCCGCTACGAGAACATCACATGGATTAATTCATAATTGTTTCTCATAATAGGTATATTTTTTAGTCCTCTGTCTTGAGATTACCAGAGACTTCGACATTAGGAATATAGTGATTTGATACAATCAAACGTTGTCTTTAACCGGATAATTATAAAGGTTGTGATTGGTTACTATGTGAGTAATGTGATGAATTCGTGTAATCAAGATAGAATTTTTCCCTCTCATATAAAGAAAGATGTCCAGTGAATCCCTCGATGTGTTAGACTATTAAAAGGCCTAGTCTAAGTGAATTGATATTGATCAATGTCATTTGGATGTTTTCAGTCTCCCTAGATATCTAGACTAGTACGATTGAACATGTTGGATGACAATTTCATGCCTTATGTTTGATAAAAAGATATCGTGTGACAAAAGGATGTTATATACACTATTGATTAGGTTGTATCGATTTGATATTCGTGCAACTTGGGTAGTCATAATGTCTTGCTAGAGGCCGCTTATGAATTGTATCCCAAAATGTGTTTTGGTACACTTCCAACGTTATATGAGCCTATTGGGTCGCACACTAAGAATGGTTTTGCGAGATTTTAAGATGGTTCGGAAAAATGAGTTTTATTTGATAAGATTCATGACAAAAAAGTCCTTGTGGCGTATTACACTTATATTTCTTTAAGTAAGGGTATATGTGTAATTTACTTAACCGTCTATATATAAGGGTTGTATAAATAGACGCTTTAAGTTTGAACACACGTACGAAAGATTAAAGGCCGAAACTCTATTTTTGTTTTAGAAATGACTTAGGGTTTTCTGGTGCGCTCTGGATCGTTTTAGAGAGAAACTAAAAGGTTTCGTATTCTCTCGAAGCTAGTACTTCGAATCTCGTCCGTCGTTCGTATGTGGACTGCTGGTAGAGGGTGTTCATCGTTGGCAGCGCCTTAGAGATCGATCAATCTTCCGAAAGGTATATTGCGACTGAGGTATGATTAAGTTTTCATGGTTTAAATATTTTTAATTGAATTAGATTCAGATCCTGTTTGGGTTTTTGTCAAAATTGTTTTGTAATTTTCACTGCGTATGAACCCCAAAACCCAACAGTAACACCACAGTTGGTATCTAGCAATGGAATTTGAAACTAGGGAAAATCACAAATAGTATAATATCTTTAGGTAATGGAACCTAGAATGAAATGTGTCGTTCTATCTAAAAATTAGGAATAGGACTTACTGTTAAGATCATAATCGAAACCAAAATGGTTCTTCACAAGTCATCTTAAAATATAAGTATGTGTTAAACCTAAGAAAGGATGGTCAAGATTAAGTAATGAAATCATTTTTATAGGCATTTTATTTATATTGACTTAATATGCACAAATGACCAAACTTAAGGTGGAAAAGGTTTGAAAATGAATCATTATATGTTATGATGTTACTTCCATGTATAATATTATTTATATCATTTAAATATAATGCTCATTTTATTTTTCACCTATTTAATTTTATTAGAAACAACTCTCTTGTAATACTTACAGTGCATAATGAGTACTATAGGAGGAAGTTCCTATGCTCCGATGGATACTAGGAGTACTAAGGAGACTGATGATAGGCAATGGTGTGCTCGAATGGAGTAACGTATGGCTGAGATAACTGAGAATCATCGTAAGCAGCTTGAGGACATGAATGCGGGGCATAAACGTAGGATTGCTGAACTGATGGATGTTATTAGGGGACAATAGGTGCACCGGGCACCAAAGGCACCGCGACACCACCACTTTCACCCCAAGTACCTATTAAAGGGAAGGTTTAAGTAGATGAAGCCGCTGACATGACATGTTTTGTAGTTTCAATACAAGTGGTAAGGTATGATGGTGAGACATTGAGGATGCTCAAAATCTAAAAGGAGTTCATGAAACACGATGCACCAAGTTTTTTTGGGACTCTAAAGAGTGGAGTTGCTGAGATATGGATCATGAATCTTGAAAAAGGATGAAACTTATGAAGAATGATGATTTTGCTATGGTACCATTAGTTTCCTTCTTGCTGGAGCAAAGTGCTAAAAAATGGTAGAAATCTACGTTGAGGACTAAGAAACCAGTGGAGACTAGGTCACAATTCAGGGTATTGTTCTGTTCGAAGTACTTTCTGAAAGACATTAGTAATGCTAAGAAATTAGAGTTTCTTGATTTGAAATAGAGAAACATGAGGGTCATAGACTATGATCTGAAGTTCCTACAGTTGTCTATGTTTGCTACTGAGTATGTATCGACTGAGTTAGAAAGGACTACTAGGTTCATTGAGGGACTGAGTGATGTTGTTCAATATATAGCGGTTGTTAGGTCGTAGACTTATAGCGATGCAGTAAATATGGCCATAGAGTGTGAAAAAGCTATGATAAGGATGGGGAATATACTTACAATATTGCATAAGATTGTGTAAACATATTCAAAACAAAGGTTTTGCAAGAATAAGTCAAAAGGGTACCACAATGACAGTTTCAACAAGAAGTTCAAGGGAACATGATCTTTAGGTGGGAATGCACAGTCAATAGTGGACTTGAGGGCACCCTATACGTCAGTGGGGATTTCTCACACTACTGCCCCCTCAGCTACATATGGTTTGGTGTATAAGCCACCACTTCCACCTCAACGGTCAGAGAATACTTAAAGTAAGAGTAAGGAACTGATAAGGTCGAAGGCATGAATCATCTACGTCATTTCAGAGGCTAAGAGGATTGTGTTTTTTATTTAAACAATCGGGACATTAAAAGGCCTACTATTAGGGAATAGTGAATGAAGTTATAGAGCCAGATGTTGCAACCACTCGTCATTTGTTGGCAGGTATGGTCTACAATTATGATATAGGCATGCATGCCTTATTTGATTCTGGGTCTTTTGTTTCATTTATATCTGGTAAAATGGTTGATGAGATTGGACTATAGCTGGTTAGAGCTAACACTAATTTTATTCAATTTGGGAATCATGTTTTATCCAATGATCTTTGAGTGTTGGAGTACTTAAAGTACGATGTCTTATAAGGGATGGATTGGTACCACACCAATATTGATTATTTTCGTAAGATAGTTACTTTTTGAATCCCTGGTATACTATCATTTAGATATAAAGGTCATGCACCGAAGCGAGTTGGCAACCGTGGGAAGGTAGCAACTGACAATGAGTTAGGAAATGTTATGAGTCTCGCAACTATAGAGGAAGAAGGTCATAAACATCAACTTGAATAGATTCCAGTGGTTAGAGAATTCTCAAAAGTTTTTCCTTAAGATTTGCCTAGAATCCCTCCACCCCGGGATAATGATTTTATTATTGACCTTGTTCCTGGTATGAAACCCATATCCATACCATCTTATAGAATGGCATCCAAGGAGTTAGCAAAGTTAAGGAATTAGTTTGATGATATGCAAGAGAAAGGTTTTATCCACCTAAGCATTTATCCTTAGGGAGCCCAAGTATTGTTTGTCTAAAAGAAGGATGGCAGTTTGCAAATGTGTATCGACTATTATCAGTTGAATCAACTGACCATTAGGAAAGAATATCCACTCCCTTGGATCAATAACCTATTTGATCAATTGAGGGGAGCGAAATTCTTTTCAAATATTGACTTAAGATCGGAGTACCATCAGTTGAGAATACGGGAAGAAGACATAAAGAAGATAGCTTTTCGTACAAGATATGGACATTATGAGTTTACAGTGATCCTATTTGGACATACAAATGCACCAATAGTGTTTATGGACATTATGCATAAAGTCTTAAAGCCTTATCTCAACTAATTCATCATTGTATTCATCGATGATATCATGATATATTCCAAAACCTAGGAAAGGCACGAGAGACATCTCAAGGTGACTTTGCAGACTTTGAAGGATCACCGGTTGTATGCTAATTTTACCAAGTGCGGGTTTTGGGTTTCGGAGGTGATGTTCTTAGGTCACATGGTGAATGCAAATGGAATTTTCGTAAATTAAGCTAAAGTTGATGTCATCACAAAATCACCACAACCCACCGCGATGACGGAGATTAAACGTTTTTTGGGATTAATGAGTTACTATTGAAGGTTCATAAATGATTTCTTAAAGATTGCATCACTAATGACAAGGCCAACTTAGAAGAATGCGCAATTTGAATAGACAGGAAAATGTTAAAATGCTTTCTAATAACTACAAGATAGGTTGACATCGACACCTATATTGGTAATTCCAAAGGCAGGGGAAGAGTTGGTTCTTTACACTAATGCTTCAAAGATTGGGTTAGGATGCGTATTGATGCAATAAGGGAAAGTTATAGCTTATGCTTCTAGGCAACTAAAGATACATGAAAAGAACTATCCAACTCATGATTTGGAGTTAGCAGAGGTTGTGTTTGCTCTGAAATTGTTGTGGCAGTACTTGTATGGAGAAAAGTTCAAAGTGTTCTTAGATCACAAGAGTTTGAAGTACTTTTTTACTCAAAGAGTTGAATATGCGACAAAGACGATGTCTTGAATTCTTGAAAGATTGTGACTTCACTATTCAATATCATCTAGGGAAGGCAAATGTTATAGTTGATGCCCAGAGCCGTGTGAGGAAAAAAATAAGAAAATGCTGGCAAAACGATCACAAAAAGTATAAGTTACTTGAGGAAGCTTCAGTGATGTGTATTCATGAAATCAATGAGAATGAGTCAGACTTTTCAGGTTCCTCAGCACAGGTTTAGATGAGAGGGGAGCCAGAGGCTATTTTAGAATTATAGATTGTCAAAGGGTTGATTCAGAGTATGGAAAGTTCAAATTATAGGCTAACAGTGAGGAATTTCCAGATTGGAAGCTCTCGGCAGACAAAGCATTAAAGTTTAAGGATAGGTTATGGATTACATCACTTGTGTTGTTGCGAGAGGATTTACTTCGAAAGTCGCATCGATCGCGTTATACTATTCATCCAGGGAGCGGTAAGATGTACCATGATATGAAATGAATGTATTGATGGTAAAGGATGAAAGTAGATATCGTGAGGTATATCTAGGATTGTGTGACTTGTAGGGAAGTGAAAGCAAGTCATCAAAAACCTGGAGGGATGTTGCAACCTCTACCTATTTTTGAGTGGAAATGGGAATATATATCCATAGGCTTTGTGACTGGATTGCCTACAACCATGAAGTAACAAGATATGATTTGAGTTATTGTAAATTTTTTAACTAAGTTTGCACACTTTTGTCCCATTTCCACGGAGGATCTAATAGACAAGCTGAGCGAGAAATATCTTAATGAGATCTTGAGGCTACATTATGTCTCCGTGTCTATTATGTCAGATCGAGATCAACAATTTACTTCTATGTTTTCGATAGGTTTACAGACAATGATAAGAACCAAGCTCAATTTCAGCACTATATTTTTTCCTCAATCAAATGGCCAGACTGAAAAACTTATTCAGATATTTGAGGATATGCTCAAGGGATGTGTGCTAGATTTCTGTGGGAGTTGGGAGGATTATCTATTGTTTGTGTGAGTTTGCATACAACAACAATTTTTAGGTGATCATTGTTATGGCAACATTTGTGGCACTTTATGGGAGGCTTGCAGGTCTCTAGTATGTTAGTCGAAGGTTAGTGACATAGTGTTGATTAGAACCGAGATTGTGCAGGATCAAACTGACAGGATTAAGCGGATAAGGCAATGACTACGTACCGCACAAGACATGAAAGTTCAAAAGTTTCGCAACAAGGACATCCCACTAGTTGAGGTGCGATGGCAATTCCATGGAGATGAAGAACTAACTTAGGAATGAGAGGATTATATGGCGGATTATTTTCCAGATCTCTTCGAATTTTAAGGTATGACTTCCTTTCATTTTCGAGGACGAAACTTCCTAAAATTGAAAATATTATAACGCCCATAATTTTCCAAATCTATAATATAGTCCTGAAATAAAAATAAATTAATAGATATGCATAGTATTTGTGTATTGGTGTGACTAATGTGTGTATTTTATGATACCTATCTACTTAGAGGTGGAATTAGCCTAAGCGAAAGAAAAAGGGATTATTAAATGATGTAATAAAAAATAATGGCAAGAATTATAAATATACATGAAGGCATATATGTAAAGAAACATAAAAAGATGGATTTAATGTGAGTTATTGGATAATCCTAGCATTTAAGCTCATCTTTATGAGAAGAAGGGTTGGACTTAGTCTACGAAACCTTAGCTTCTTTAACAAGCAATACAAACCACTTTTAAAGCTTCTAGCTAATTTTATTTGAATAAGCTAAAAGAGAACTTGATAAGAGAACCCTGGAAAGCTTTGAGAACCCTAGAAAGCTTTGTTGGTGGATTTGGTGGCGAAAAGGGAACTCACGTCAAGTGCACATACAGCTAAGTAAATCATTCATCTTCCTTCTCTAATCTTCCACTCATTGATCTATTTTTTTCATAAGGTTTAAGGTAGGAGATGATTCATAATATTTGGGTTGAGTTTTGATTCTCCAATTTGTGTTGTTTCCAATGTTTTCAAGTGGATTTATAAGAGTTTTAATGTTCAAGTTTTCTTCTTCACATTTCCAATGGTTGTATATATGGATTAGGAGCCTTCCTGGATGAATTGATGCAAATATGTGATTAACACTTAAGTTTTCATGATGGGTTTGTGTTAAATCCGAGATTGGTGGTGATTATGGCAATTGTTTTGATTGTGGAACTCTTTGATTATCAAATTTTATGAATCCTTAATGGTTTGCTAAAGTTTATTTTTCAAGTTTTCAAAAAGAACAATTAATAGATTTGCTCCTTTATGTTTTGATATCAAAACATAGGTCAATCCATTAACTGTCTTTATGAAATACTTTTAGTTAATAAAATAGAGGATTTCATTTGTTGTTTATTATAATTAATTTGCATGTTTGCATTATAATAAGATCCATGGGTATTTACATATATATCCTAAATGTCCCTAGTCGATCATTATACTGGGAACTATAATGAATTAAGACTAGTGTGAGTCTTGATTGATGATCATATGATGATTATACGTATAGGGATACGAATCAAGATCACGAGTACTTGTTAGGGAACAAAATCTTGGACCGACCCGCTATGAGAACATTACATGGATTAAGTCATAGTTGTTTCTCATGATAGGTATATATTCCAGTCCTCGACTTGAGATTACAGAGACTTCAACATTAGGAACACAAGTGATTTGACACAATCAAACGTTGTCTTTAACCTAGGACGATTATAAAGGTTGTGATTGGTTACTGTGTGAGCAATGTGATGAAGTTGTGTAATCGAGATAGAATTTGTCCCTCTCATATAAAGAGAGATATCTAGTGGATCCCTCGATGTGTTAGATTGTTAAAAGGCCTAGTCTAAGTGAATTGATATTGATCAATGTCACTTGGATGTTTTCAGTCTACCTAGAGATCGAGACTAGTACGATTGAACATGTTGGATGATAATTTCATGCCTTATGTTTGATCAAACGGATATCGTGTGACAAAAGGATGTTATATACACTATTGATTAGGTTGTTTCGATTTGATATTCGTACAACTTGGGTAGTCATAATGTTTTGCTAGAGGCCGCTTATGACTTGTATACCAAAATGTGTTTTGGTACACTGCCAACGTTGTATGAGCCTATTGGGTCGCACACTAAGAATGGTTTTGCGAGATTTTAAGATGGTTCAGAAAAATGAATTTTATATGATAAAATTCATGAAAGAAACGTCCTTGTGGTGTATTACACTTATACTTCTTTAAGTAGGGGTATATGTGTAATTTACTTAACCATCTATATACAAGAGTTGTATAAATAGACGCTTTAAGTTAGAATACAAAAGACGAAAGATTAATAGGCCGAAACTCTATTTTCGTTTTAGAAACGACTTAGGGTTTTTGGTATGCTCTGGATCGTTTTGGAGAGAAACAAAAAGTTTGGTATTCTCTCGAAGCTAGCACTTCAAATCTCGGTCGCTGTTCGTGTGTGGACTACTGATAGAGGGCGTTCGTCGTTGGCAGCGCCTTAGAGATCGATCAACCTTCAGAAAGGTATATTGCGACCGAGGTATGATTAAGTTTTTCATGGTTTAAACGTTTTTAATGGAATTAGATTTGGATCCTGTTGGGGTTTTTGTCAAAATTGTTTCGTAATTTCCGCTGCGTATGAACCCCAAAACCCAACAGTGGTATCGGAGCCTTCGAGTTTGATTCCATTAAATTCATTGCATGTTTTCTTCTGATATATACATGATATATGATTGAAAGCATGTTAATAGTTGATGTATATGTGATATACATAAGTTTTCTGTGAGATTTATTATCATGTTTTGTGTATATGATACATATATTCGTGATTTAATTGAAATTAGTTTCGTGTTCTATGATCCATGATACCATTAGGTTCGATTGGGATAGTAGTTCATGATTATTTGGATGAAGACCGAAATTGCAAATAATTAATTTTCGAAATTATTTATTTATAAATAATTAATTTTCGAAATTATTTTTTTATAAATAATTAATTTTCGAAATTATTTATTTAAAAATAATTACTTTTCGAAATTATTTATTTATCTTGTTATATCTATTTTGTTATGAAGTTTCTATTTTATAAAGATAGATAACAAATTAGAATATGAGGTAAATATCAAGAATCTTGTTATTGGTGATATACTAGGATTCAAATATCTTAAATCCAAATTAAATAATTAATTTTCGAAATTATTTATTTATCTTGTTATATCTATTTTGTTATGAAGTTTCTATTTGATAAAGATAGATAACAAATTAGAATAAGAGATAAATATCAAGAATCTTGTTATTGGTGATATACTAGGATTCAAATATCTTAAATTCAAAATAAATAATTAATTTTCGAAATTAATTATTTATATTGTTATATCTATTTTGTTATGAAGTTTCTATTTGATAAAGATAGATAACAAATTAGAATAAGAGATAAATATCAAGAATCTTGTTATTGGTGATATACTAGGATTCAAATATCTTAAATTCAAAATAAATAATTAATTTTCGAAATTAATTATTTATATTGTTATATCTATTTTGTTATGAAGTTTCTATTTGATAAAGATAGATAACAAATTAGAATATGAGATAAATATCAAGAATCTTGTTATTGGTGATATGCTAGGATTCAAATATCTCAAGTCCTAATTGGATTAGGATAAGATTAGTCCTAATAGGATTAGGATAAGATTAGTCCTAATCGGATTAGGATAAGATAAGTCCTAATTGGATTAGGATAAGATTAGTCCTAATTGGATTAGGATAAGATGATTAGTTAGATGTGGGCTCGAGTTAATTAAAATGTTTTAATTGACTTAATTTCGGATAAATTAAGGGGTTAATTTATGATAATAAAATCAGCGAAAATTAAGATTTTCTATAGCGAATTTTAATTTTCGGAATTGAGATTCGTCTTCTAAAAAAAAAAAAAATCTCCAAATTGTTTAGTGATTGAACAAATCAATAAAATATATGATATTTCATTGTTTACATAAAATCACTAAAAATGAATAAAATCCCTCTATTAAATTTTAAGTCTCGTGCCATCCATTTTAAACACTTGTCAAGGCCTCGATCACACTAATATAGTTTCAGCCATAGCTGGGTGTATTGTGTTATCTCGGTGAGACAAGTTGGGTAAGAGTTACCTTAATGTTTAAAATGGTCCGACTTAATAAAGTCATCAAAATAGTTTTGAGCTTTAGGCAAACGATGAGATAAAAACATGCTAAGACATAAGATGTCCCGTATCTCATAAAAGGATATAAAAATTACATAAGATGTAATTGGTAACTGTTACCTACCTAAATAATCTAGTTCTATGTTTCATGTCATAGCTGTCATAGAATTAGTTGAAATATGGATTTTAGTCCCCTAAATAAACAGTACATTTTAGGAGGGTTGTTAATTTAGTGGGAGTCTATTCCTCTATACTAAAATAAACTTTGCATAATCTTTATTGTAGATCAATGGCCTCTTCAAGTAACAATACTCCTTTGTCACTGCGATCCATCCTTGAGAAGGATAAGCTATCTAGGACTAACTTTCTTGACTGGTTCGAAACTTGAGAATTGTTCTTAAGCATGAACGCAAGTTGTATGTCCTGGATGCTCCAATCCACGAGGACCCGCCACCAATGCTACGAAAGCTTTGAAGGATGCGCATAGTAAGCATGTCAACGATTCTACCGATGTTGCATGTATTATGTCGGCAACTATGGTTCCGAACTTCGAAGGACATGGAACTAATGGAAGCCTACGACATGGCTATAACGCTGAAGGAAATGTTCCAACAACAAGCTAGGCAAGAAAGGTTCGAGACAGTCAAAAACCTACATTCTTGCAAGATGACTGAGGGTGCGTCAGTTAGTCCTCATGTTCTGAAGATGAAGGGCTATGTTGATCAGCTTGATAGACTTGGATTCCCCATAAGCCAAGAGTTTGCTACGGATTTGATCTTGAATTCATTACCAGAGAGTTACTCACAATTTGTGATGAACTACAATATGAATAATATGGAGAAATCAATTTCAGAGTTGCATTTGATGCTCAAAACTTCTGAACAAAATATCAAGAAACCCTCTAGCAATATGTTGATGGTCTAAAAGGGAAAGGGAATGAAGAAGAAAAGCAAAGGCAAGGCTAGAGTTGCCAAGGTCGTTCTTCGCACTGCGCAAAGCCTATGAAACAAGTCAAGCCCCTGACTGTTCTCGCTTCAAAACACCCAAAAGAAAAAGGAAGAAAATTGTCATTTCGTAATCAAACCTATCTTTGGCATTGTCGTCTCGGGCACATAAACGAGAACGCATAACGAAGCTCCATAAAGATGGGCTTCTTGATTCATTTGATTTAGAAACATATGAAACGTGCGTATCTTGTTTACTAGGCAAGATGACTAAAAGTCCCTTTATTGGACACGGTGAAAGAGCAAGTGATTTATTGGGTCTAATACATACCGATGTATGCGGTCCTATAAACACAATGGCTAGAGGAGGTTATCGTACTTCATTACATTTACCGATGATTTAAAGCGAGATATGGTTATGTATATCTTATGAAACATAAAGTGAATCATTTGAGATGTTTCGAACGTTTCAAAATGAAGTGCGAATCAACTTGGTAAAACTATCAAAACACTTCGATCGGATCGAGGTGGTGAGTATTTAAGCCAAGAATTTGATGATCATCTTAGAAATTGTGGGATTGTCTCCCAATTGACTCCACCAAAGACAACTCCACAATGGAATGGAGTTTCGAAAGGAGAAATCGAACCTTATTAGATATGGTTCGATCTATGATGAGTCATGCGAGATCTTCCATTATCCTTTTGGGGTTATGCATTACAAACCGCATGACTTTCACTCTAAATCGAGTTCCTTCTAAAGCGGTTGATAAAACACCATATGAGATATGGTACGGGAAGAGACCTAGTTTGTCTTTTCTTAAAATTTGAGGTTGTGAGGCTTACGTAAAACGACAAGTCTCAGAAAAACTAGCACCAAAATCTGACAAGTGTTTATTTGTGGGGTATCCTAAGGAAACAAAAGGATATTACTTTTATAATCCCGCTGAGAACAAAGTGTTTGTTGCTCGGTATGGTGCCTTTAAGGAAAAAATAGTTTATTTCAAAAGACATTAGTGGGAGAGAAATAAATCTTGAAGAAGTTCAAGAATCACAGATAAACCTTGAACCGCTACCGGTTAGTTCAACAACGTTCTGAACCAGTTGAACCTCCGCAAGTGACACAAGGCCCACGTAAATCTGGTAGGGTAAGACATGAGAGCAGAGAGATTCGGATTTCTCATTACGGATAGTCGTGATGTGTTGCTTATGGATCAAAATGAGCCCACCACTTATCGGAGGCTATGTACGGACCGGACTCGGATAAATGGCTAAGTGCCATGAACTCGAGATGCAATCCATGTATGATAGTCAAGTTTGGAACTTGGTTGATTTACTGAAGGTGGTAAGACCATTGGATGTAAATGGGTTTTCAAGAAGAAAACCGACATGGATGGCAAAGTGCATACTTTTAAAGCAAGACTTGTAGCAAAAGGTTTCAGAGCAGACTCAAGGTGTTGATTATGATGAAACTTTTTCACCGATAGCCATGCTTAAATCCATAAGAATTTTAATTGCCATTGCTTTGCATATTATGACTATGAAATATGGCAAATGGATGTAAAAATAGCATTTCTTAATGGAAAGCTGCTTGAGGACGTGTATATGACACGACTGAAGGTTTTGTACATCCTGAGAATTCTAGGAAGGTATGCAAGCTTCGAAGATCCATTTATGGATTAAAGCAAGTTTCTCGGAGTTGGAATCTTTGTTTTGATGAAGCAATCAAGGATTTTGGTTTTGTTAAGAACGAAGATGAGCCTTGTGTATACAAGAAGGTCAGTGGGAGTGTAGTTGTTTTTTTTTAAGTGCTTGTATGTTGATGATATATTACTCATTGGAAATGACATCCCAACATTGCGAGAATGTCAAGTCTTGGTTAGGGAAGTGTTTCTCAATGAAAGACTTAGGAGATGCACCTATATCCTAGGGATAAAGATCTATAGGGATAGATCTAAGAGGCTAATCGGTCTAAGTCGAGTGCTTACATAGTCAAGGTCTTTGAATAGGTTCGGTTTGCAAGACTCAAAAGATGATTGTTGCCAATGTCTCATGGCATAAGTCTCAAGAAGACTCAATGTCCTAAGACAAATAATGAGCGAGACCGTATGAATAAGATTCCATATGCATCGGCTATTGGATCTATCATGTATGCCATGTTATGCACTCGACACGATGTATCACATGCTTTGAGCACTACAAGCGAGATATCGGTCGGATCCAGTGAGAGTCACCTTTGGATAGCAAGTAAAGAACATCCTTAAGTACTTAAGAAGGACTAAGGAAGTGTTCTTGGTCTATGGAGGTTTTGAAAATGATCTAGTTGTAAATGGTTACACAGATGCAAGTTTTCAAGCGATATAGATGATTTTAGATCGCAATCTGGATATGTGTTTATTTTGAATGGGGGTGCGAAAAAGTGGAAAAGTTCGAAGCAAGAGACTATGACAGATTCTACAAAACGAAGTCGAGTATATCGCGGCGTCCGATGCAAAGAAAGGAGGCGATTTGAATCAAAACGTTCATTTATGAACTAGGTGTGGTTCCAAGTATTGCTAACCCTGTTTGTTTGTATTGTGACAATAACGGGGCAATAGCACGGGCCAAGGAACCTAGATCACATCACAGATCCAAACATATACTCAGGCGTTTTCATCTCATTAGAGAAATTATTGAGAGGGGAGACGTAAAAATTTACAGAGTACCTACTGAAGACAACGTTGTGGATCCATTGACAAAAGCTCTTCCACAAGCAAAACATGATGGTCATGTTAGATCATTAGGCATTAGATGCATGTATGATTGGCCCTAGTGCAAGTGGGAGATGTTGGGGCATGTGCCCTAGGTCAATCCATTAACTGTCTTTATGAAATACTTTTAGTTAATAAAATAGAGGATTTCATTTGCTTTTTATTATAATTAATTTGCATGTTTGCATTATAATAAGATCCATGGGTATTTACATATATATCATAAATGTCCCTAGTCGATCATTATACTGGGAACTATAATGAATTAAGACTAGTGTGAGTCTTGATTGATGATCATATGATGATTATACGTATAGGGATACGAATCAAGATCACGAGTACTTGTTAGGGAACAAAGTACTGGACCGACCCGCTATGAGAACATCACATGGATTAAGTCATAGTTGTTTCTCATGATAGGTATATATTCCGATCCTCGACTTGAGATTACCAGAGACTTCAACATTAGGAACACGGTGATTTGACACAATCAAACGTTGTCTTTAACCTTAGGACGATTATAAAGGTTGTGATTGGTTACCGTGTGAGCAATGTGATGAAGTTGTGTAATCGAGATAGAATTTGTCCCTCTCATATAAAGAGAGATATCTAGTGGATCCCTCGATGTGTTAGATTGTTAAAAGGCCTAGTCTAAGTGAATTGATATTGATCAATGTCACTTGGATGTTTTCAGTCTACCTAGAGATCGAGACTAGTACGATTGAACATGTTGGATGATAATTCCATGCCTTATGTTTGATCAAACGGATATCGTGTGACAAAAGGATGTTATATACACTATTGATTAGGTTGTTTCGATTTGATATTCGTACAACTTGGGTAGTCATAATTTTTTGCTAGAGGCCACTTATGACTTGTATACCAAAATGTGTTTTGGTACACTGCCAACGTTGTATGAGCCTATTGGGTCGCACACTAAGAATGGTTTTGCGAGATTTTAAGATGGTTAGAAAAATGAATTTTATATGATAAAATTCATGACATTTAAACGTCCTTGTGGTGTATTACACTTATACTTCTTTAAGTAGGGGTATATGTGTAATTTACTTAACCGTCTATATACAAGAGTTGTATAAATAGACGCTTTAAGTTAGAATACAAAAGACGAAAGATTAATAGGCCGAAACTCTATTTTCGTTTTAGAAACGACTTAGGGTTTTTGGTATGCTCTGGATCGTTTTGGAGAGAAACAAAAAGTTTGGTATTCTCTTTCTAGCTAGCACTTCAAATCTCGGTCGCTGTTCGTGTGTGGACTACTGATAGAGGGCGTTCGTCGTTGGCAGCGCCTTAGAGATCGATCAACCTTCAGAAAGGTATATTGCGACTGAGGTATGATTAAGTTTTTCATGGTTTAAGCGTTTTTAATGGAATTAGATTTGGATCCTGTTGGGGTTTTTGTCAAAATTGTTTCGTAATTTCCGCTGCGTATGAACCCCAAAACCCAACACTTTCATTCATATGTTGCTTATCATGTCCTTTTTCGTTACTTTATCTTTAAGGTGCCTATGGAATTGATATTCGTGGAATGAATATACTTGGTACTATGGTTGGAGGGTCGGAGTCACCCAGTCCCTCCTTTGATATGACTCTACGAAGTTTTGCTAGACATGTAACCCTAGGCTGTCTGATCTGCTCTGTTGGGAGAAGGATAATTTATGCAAGGTCAATAGGTCTTTAGACTTGTGTACTTCATGTTGTTTAAACCGCACCATTGGGGGAAGGATAAGCTAGGACCTTTTGCATGATTGGACTATTGGCATTCAGACTTGTGAACCTCTCGTTGCCTAAACAATAATATTAGGGGAAGGATAAGCTATTGCCCATCATCCGATATATATATATATATATATATCAGTTGCCACTTCTTTTGACTCTAAAGGAATTTGTTATCATCGTTATCCTTGTTGAAGTTTCGATTGGGCATTGGTGTTCTTTATCTCGCTATATTATTATGTTTGATTATGCGTGTCTTTAATGCTCAAAAAATGATAATAAATCTTATGGTATGAACTGTTGAAATGTTTTTTTTATTTTATTAGTACGTATTACATGGATGATTAATGGTAGAGTAGGCCTCTACTTCACTGAGCCCTTTGATATATTTTGCTCACCCCACTACTTTCCCCCAAGTACCTCAGCTGCTGCTCAGGTCAAAGGAAAGGGCTAGGCCTTAGCATAGAAGCTCGTTTCTTGTTTGCAAGGTTTTATAATAATTATCCCTTAGTTTTCAGATTTTAAGTAATAAACAAGTGATTTATTTGGGTAGATGTTTGAATCCATTGTACCTGATTCAATTCGAGTTTAATTTGGTATGCAAGACTTCTATATTTAGTTCCGAATTTTATTAGACAAGAAAGGTTTTGTTATATTCCGCACCTATTAGCCTGATTTAGTCTAATTTGTAGAATTTCATGGTTCATTTCCGCAGGTTAAGGCTTACTAGATCATCGCCCGACATCACTGGGTTATCTCAAGGGGTTTGGCGATTGTTTAAGCCGGGCAGTCCGGGCCTACCTGGGTTTGCTTCATCTAAGATTGTCTCTACAATGATTCTGCAAGCTTATTTAGGAAAAGTCTTTTAATGTTTTTTTTTTACTTTCTTTTGTTTAGTTTATTTAATTTAAATTGGAAATTAAATAATCTGCTTAAACTATAACAATCAATTAAACTAGTTTAACTACCCCAATTCAAATTCACTAAATTCGAATGAATTCAAATCAATTTAATTAAATATAAATTGAATATCTAAAAAAATATCCAAAACAATGAAACATCAATCCATTTTGAATCATAACATATTAATTAAACCGTAGTCATCATCGTATTTTCATTATATTATAAAATATTCTTGCATTATTAAACCAAAATCAAAAGTAAGTTGATAGCTTTTATCGTACCACTAATTATTCTTATATTAATTGAAAAGCCACATCCTAATTTTATTACATTAATCATTCAAAATCGCAAACATAATTAATTTAGAAAATAAAAAAACAATAAGTTTGTGAGAACTTCGAACTACTAAGCCTAATATTATCGAAAAGTCATTTCAATACCAAACTTAGAACATAATTCACGTAGGACATCTAATGGTAATAGACCCATTTAATTAATCTTAATTATTACTTTAAATAGATATAGAACCTAAATATCACAATGCACATTCTTGATTGTGCGTTCAATATAAAAGCTTCATGATTCGAAATACATAAAAACAAATCTATAAAATCAATGATAAACTAATAAGATTAAGTTTAAATCATTATGCATAAATCCTTATTCATTATGACTACATTGAAAAATTGATTAGGTTCATGTTTAGATTTTGTTTAGATTAATAAAATTCTCATACATATTCATAATAAAAATAACAATAAGATAAATAAAAGACATTGATAAAGATATCTTTATTGGAATACTTGAATCTTCAAATCTCCTCCAAAAGTAATGAATAATAAAACTATACAAAAACCCGATAAAGCTAATTAAAATGGATCCTAAAGCAATGAAACTTGATCTAAGATACTTAATAGAGATTAATTTTGTAACTTAAGGTTCATATATAGCATTCTATGTAATACATATCTAACTAAAACTAAATTCCTTAATTTGAAACCAACTCCAATGAATCACCATCGAATCCTTTATTATTTTTTATTCGATGTTCACATTTGTAGTATTCCATTTTTATGCTTCACCGACTTAGTTGGTGAATCTGTTATCTGACCTGATTCACTGCTGATTTGCCGGACTCTTACTTCACTTGAATGAATTATTTTTTTTCTTCCTTTTTTCTTCCATTTCTTTACATAACCTAATCATATCCTGGAATTAATATTATTGTAATATAGTCTTTTACATCTAGAATCACCCTAAGATTTACTATAAAACGCTATCTAATTATTGACTTATCATCAAACCAAATCATAATGTGGAAGCCCATGCGATCACTCTTACTAGTGGAGAAGAGCTAAAACTGACTCCATCAAAGCAAGGGAAACAAAAGGTGAAACCTCAAGTTAATGAGGTAGAGCAAGAGATTGAAATACTTAATAATCCTTCGAAGGAGTTAATAAGTTAATATTATACATGTTTTATAATACATTTTAGGATGACTGTAGAAATAATAGACTATATTACAGGGGTTATCTCTAGTTTTTATTGATTTAGGTGATAATTGGATATATATATATAAATAGAGTAGAATGGGAAGACTTAAAAGATTTGATTAAGTGGAAAGAGTATGCAAAGAATCATCAACAAATAAAGGAAGAACTGAAAATTCACGGTGAGCGATTCCTAACAAATTTTGTTATTACATAGGAATCGCTACTTAAATCAGTGGAATACTGAGGCCACTTATACTATGATTCTCCCAACAATTTCGCTTAATCATTGAATCGCTGACGAATGGTGTGGTTGAATCTCAAAGATTTTGGATAACCACAGGATGTTTTAATTAGTTTTGGATATGTAGTACCTAGAATACTATCAATACGAGTTTATGGCTATTAAATTAGTTGACATGGAGTACTTAGATCAATATTTCATTGCTTGAGGGCCCATTGTTTATTATTTTAGTATAGGGGTGGCAATTCGTGTCGGTGAGTCGTAAACGTGTCGTGTCATAAACAGGTCATGACCCATATAATGCAAACCCATTACATTAATTAACATGTCGTGTATTCGTGCCACCCATTTATTAAATATTGTATTTAAGAATTTTATTTTATTTAAACTTTTATAATTTGGTTACTATTTTTTAAAATATATCTAAATGATTAAATTCGAACAAACATACTAAAATAACCAATAAAATATAATGTGGTTATATATAGTTGTTAGTTTTACTTTACTTTTTCATTTAAGTTTTTATTGCTCTTAATAATAAAGTAAAAATGACTCGTAATAATAATATAAACAAAATTATAAGAATCATCTAAAAAAAATCTAAATTTTACATTGGTGAAAAGTTTTATTTTTTCTTAATAAATAATTATTAATAAAATCTAAAACATAAATAACATATTAAAAGTAAAATGAATATTTCTTCTCAAATATAAAATAAAATATGATAAAAGATGTCTATAAATAAATCATGGTATTAACATGCATTCAAATGGATGAGTTTTGTGTCAATCTATTTATTATACTATATTTATTATTTATACATTATTCTTTAGTCGTGTTAAGCGAGTCATAAACGAGTCAAGCAGGTTGACATGTTAATGACTCGTTTATTAACCGTGTATAAACGTGTTAACACCCAGACCCACTTAAGCCAAACCCACGACATGTTTATTATGTATCGTGTTGTGTCGTGTTAATCGTTTCATGACTCAAATTGCCAGCCTTATTTCGGTACAATTCTTTATTCTCCATTGGTTTTGGAGAAGATTTGAGTACTCAAAGTATTTATTCAAGAGGTATTTATCTGTCTTTTATTTACATTATTGAAATATTATTTATGAATGTGAGTGAGTAGTTTATTAGTCTAAATAAATTCTAAATATGAACTTAATCGTATTCTTTAATTCACTTATTTATTTGATTATTGTTTGCAAATTTTTATAATGAACTTTGTATTGTATGCATAGTCTAAAATGTGTATTGTGATATTTGGATTCATTATCTAATTTAAAGTAGTAACTAGGATTCTTTGAAATGTCAATTACTGTTTAGATGTCCTAGGTGAATTTATGATCTAAATCTAATATTGAAATTGTTTTCCAAAGGTTTTGGATATAGTAGTTTAAAGTTTTCAGAAAGTGTAATGCGATTTCATTGTGTGAAGTTAATGTCTTTGTATATTCAAAATGATAAGCTAAATAAAACTAGAACGTGGCTTTTCAATCTGTATAAGGAGAACTAATGGTGATGTAAAGGCTGTTTACTTACTTACGATTACATTTTATGTGATAACCTTTCTCAAATTAGGGCACCGCCCGGCCTAATCCCATTATTAAAACCTAATCTCACCATATTGAACCTAATAAGGGACTAGTCAGCCTATTCGAAACAATTTAACTATCAATTATATTTTTAAATGAATATAAACTTATACTTATCTTATATCAATTCATAAATCAGAGCTAATTCAAATTTTGTTTACTTAAAAGTTTATTCAGCCGAAGTCTTAACAATCTAGCGGAAGCTTATAACATGAGTCCTAACAATTGTGGAAAAAAACCAGGGAATACTGATCACATGCATATATAGATATGATGAAATGACAATATAAAATATCATGTGTCTTGTCAAGGTATTGCTTACTCAACCAGTAATATAAAACCCCAAAAGTATATCATATACATATAAAAGTAATACATCAAAAATCAAACCAACAAAATATAGTGTAGTAATGCTTCACTGGCTCAGAGGTAATCGCCAATCTTTTCTTTGCCTGGTTTGTTACTTGATGGATCTGCACCCATCGTTACTAACTAGACGGTGAGTACAAGAAAGTAAAAATTAATACTAAAAAGCAAGTTCATATTCGCAATTATGCAACAAGTATCTAAAAGCATGATAATAGCAACTATAATGTAAGGAGAACATGCAAAGAAATACTTCAGCTAAACAACTTGACACTAACATATGGCTAAGTAGTAATGATCTAGGACTGGTTGGTCGTGATCTTCATCACATTAACCTTTCCACTATTTGAGGATAGAGTTAAGCTCTACATTAATGTGAAGGTCTGAGCAGTGCTCTTGCCCTGATAACCTTTCGTTGGTGCCAATCACCTGCGATATCAACTTGCCAATGACCTCGCATCCCATACTCAGTGTACTGCACATGATATGCTTGCCAACAACTGTTGAACTCATTTCCCATGTGCTGCGCAAGATAGTGAAAAACTCCTGATCACCTTGGAAAGTCTAATGACCCCCATGTATCTATTGGATTTCTATCAAGTAATGGCCCTAGATACGAGAACTACTTTTATGTCCAAGAACAACAAAGTAATGGAATCTAACAAAACCATCGCATATGAATGCACAAAGGAAATAGATTACAATACTATGTAACACCTATCTAATGGCAAACTATTTCACTTACCACATGTATAAAAAATCAATAATGACATAGCACATTAATTTTAGTCAATGAAATTATTTCTCAACAATTATACCATGAAAGCAACCTCATGTAATGATAAAGAACAACAAGTCATGGCATATGAAGTACAAAAGCCATTTACTCCAAATGATTGGAAATGAACATATGAATGGGAATGAAATGTAAAGAAATATCTCAATCAATTTAATTACAATCAACGCAATTTCCTATGCTAATCCGACCTATTGAGACCTTGAAACTCATACTTGAATCCCCAGAATACTTCCTTAGATTCCAAATATCATATTGTAGGTTTCTGAGTGTACGGTTGGACCTTTACTTAGGGTGGTAGACTCTTTTATAGTGTTGAAAGAATTTTTGAAAATTATAGTTTTTACGCTATCATAGACCTAGCGTGCTAATGCTTGGGGTTAGTGTTGTAATGACACATTAGCACGCTACCAATCTTGATTAAGTACGCTAATCCAAGCTTGCGGGCTATGTGTTGTAAATCTCATAATTCAATAATCAGATTTTCGAGTTTTCTCTACACATAGGCCATGTTAATGACTTAGGAACCTCCATAAACACTTCTTGGGTTCCATGACATCAACCACAACATAAAACAACAATCCATATATCAAATTCATAAGTTCATTTGAATTGAGCTAACTTCATGGTGTAAAGGTGTTACCTAACTTGATGAACACTAGCTAAACTTGATTTCTCCTTCACCAAATCACCAAGGCTTTACTAATGTTCTTATTCTCTAATAGCTCTCCTTCCCCAGTAATTTTGCTTCTTTCTTAACCAAATGAAATGAATGAGTTGAGTTGCTTGAGTTGACCTAAAGCTTTCATGAATATTGTTTATTGAAAGCCATTGATCTTAATGTGCAAATATATCTCAAGACTTAACTAATAGTACACCCATTAACACATGTCCTGCTAACTCATGCCAAATGACACTAATAAGTGACTCAAATGGAGTTGAGATAGGTCATTATGATTCTCGATAAATATCAAGTGGCTATTGCTTTAACTTACTAACTTATTTGTATTTGATACTTAATCAACCATAGCCCCATGTTTATTACTTATAAAAGCAATATAAAGCTCATAGTAATTCACCATATTGCTTTCTACCTCGGTCATACGCTGGCATGCAACTCAAGGTGCGTTCCTACACACATATTGACCCTTATTCACAAGTAGGAATGACTTGGTAGTCTACATATATATAATTCACTAGGAATTCATCATTACAAATATAACATTTACCTCAGCTATCTAGCCTAGGCGGCAACACATATATCGAATGAGATCTCACATCACGAGCCATTTAATCCTGAGAATAAGATTAATGTCAAGTTAGAGATTTAGGCTGTGAAAGTTCTTCCCAACTAATGAAGATTTCATCCTTAAAATTAAGCTGAACCTAGATATATAATTTACTCGAAGAGGTACAGAAACCTATCTTGCATATAGTCTTCCCGTTCCTAAGTGAGTTCTAAGTCTCCGTGGAATTTCCATTTGACCAACACCTTCCGAATAGACTTGTCTTTCAACTGTTTTACTCTTGAATCTAGAATCAATACTACATATTCTTTATATGATATGACCTCACTTAATTCAATCTGACTTAAGCCCATTTTAGTGCTAGTCGAAGCATCGATAGATGAAACACTAAATGAATCCCTGACATTTATGTTGGTAAATCCAGCTTATAAGCAACATTTCTAACCAGTTTCTTGATCTTTAAAGTCATGATGAGTCTCGATGCTTACTCGCTTTTCAGACCAAATTTGTGAAAACCCTACCGAGTAGAAACCTTTAGATACACTAAAGCACCCTCAACATAGGTAAGATTGCTATGATATATGTCTTCATACTTCTTTTGCCTCTCTTGGCCTCCTTTAAGCCTCTGGCAAATCTTTCATTGCTTCTCTGTGTCATCATCAACAACAATCTCATGCAATATAATGTCCTAGTCTTCTAGCTCAGCCAAACAAGATGGTAAGTGACACGTCTGCCATATAAAGCCTTAAATGGTGCAATCTCAATGTTAGCTTGATAATTGTTGTTGCATGTAAACTCACACAATGGTAGGTATTCCTCCCATGATCTGCCAAACTCGAGTACACAAGCCCTGAGCATATCCTCGAGATTCTGAATCAACATCTCAATCTGTCTATAAGTCTGAGTATGAAACGTTGTGCTAAACTATAGGCACATACCATACTACTCCAACATACTCCACCACATCCTAGACATGTACGTAGCACCTCTGTCTGACGTATGCAACCTAATAATCTCCCTCTCGAATAATACACTCAGCTGGTCTAATGTGTAATGAGCTGCAACTAGTATAAAAGTGTAGATTTTTTCAATCTATCCATAATCACCCAGATGGAATCGTGTCAACGGCCAATTTTTGGTAGTCCTCTAATAAAATCTATAGCTATGCTTTCCAACTTCCATCATGGAATGAGAAGTTGTTGTAATAATACTCCAGGTCTACGATGTTCTGCCTTCACTTGCTGGCAGATCCCATAGTTCCTAATAAACTCTGATACGTTTGCTTTCATCCTAGCCTACCAAAAATGTATTTTCATGTCATGGTACATTTTGGTCCTACCTAGATGAACAATGATCCGAGAAAAGTTTGAATCTTGAAGAATCTCATCTCTTAGATCTGCCACTACCAATAATCTACCTCTAAATCTAAGACATTGATCCATCGTCTCAGTCCAGTCAGTACAATAAGTACTCTGTGCTAACTCACTAAATCTCAAGTATAAGATATCGACTCTTTAACCCTCTAAAACTTTCCTTGTAGATACTATCTGAAGCCTCGACTTTGCACCAATAGTCATCCAAGTTTCTGTAGGAATATTTGACTATGTCATCATTACTACTGCCTTAAGCAATCCATACTCCTGCATCATATGGAATCTAACACCCTTAGTATCACCAGTCGATATCTTACTCAGCCCATCAACAACTATATTAACTTTTCATCGATGATACTCTAGAGAAAAGTTGTGGTACTTTAGAAACCCTAATCGATTGCCTTGTCTTATGTTTAGCTTTTTCTGTATGAAAAGATATTTCAAACTCTTTTGTTCAGTATAGAATGTGAACTTCTGTCCACACAGACGATGTGTCCATACTTTTAGAGCAAATACTACCACTACCAACTCCAAATCATGAGTGGGATAGTTCTTTCATATAACTTCAGCTGTCTCGATGCATAAACCATCGTGCCTTTATCCTACATCAACACACAAACTTGACCTGTATGAGAAGCATTTGTATATAGTAGGATTCCTTGTCTAGCTTTTGGTTATATTCGTAGTAGTGGTGCAGTCAAAAATCTCTATTGCAGAGCAAATGCCTCTTCCCATTCCTCAGACCAATTAAACCTAACTTCTTTCTGGGTCAATATGGTCATCGATGAAACGATCGTCAAAAAGTCCATCACAAACCTATGTAATATCATGTTAACCCAAGAAAACGCTTGATCTTCGTAACTAACATCGGCGCAGGCCAATCCATAATAGCCTGAATCTTAGCTGGATTCATAGCAATGTCTGATGCACTAACAACATGTCCAAGACTTGACTTTTGATAGCAAAAATTCACATTTGCTAAACTTGGCGTAGAGTCAATGCTCCCTAAAGGTCTGTAACATTTCTTTGAGGTGCTGCTCATAATCCTCTTTAGTCCTCGAATATATCAAAATATCATTGATGAAATTTATCATGAAACGGTCAAGAAATGGCCTCATCACTCGATGAATCAAATCCATAAGCATAGTAGAAGCACTAGCCAAACCAAACGACATAATCATAAATTTATAGTTTCCATATCTAATGCTGAAAGCCATCTTAGATTTATCCTTATCCCTGATCCTAAGATGATGATACCCTGATCGTAGGTCTATCTTAGAGAAATATTGCACTCCTCTCAGATGATCAAATAAGTCATTAATCCATGGTAAAGGATACTTGTTTCTGACTTTGACCTTATTCAAGTATCTGGAATATATATACAGTCTCAAAGTACCATCCATTTTCTTTACAAACAGGAACAGTGCTCCCTATGGTGACATTGAAGGTGTGATGAATCTCTTCTATCCCAAATCCTACAACTGACTCCTCAACTCCTCAAACTCTTTAGGAGCCATACATTATGGTGGTATAGATACATGTCTAGTGCCCAGTACTAACTCAATGATAAAATATATCTATCTCGGTGTGGTAAACCTGGTAGTTCAAAAACTTGTACACAACTAGAATCTCCTCAAGTCTAGGTCCCTAACATTCTATTATGGTGTATAATGACACCAAAGTCTCCATCTCTCCTCTAGTTAAAAGTTGAGCTCTAATTCCCTCAACTCTTGAAATATTACCACTATATGTGAACATCGGACGCCCTGAGAAGTAAAATATCACTGTCTTACTAAAATAATTGATATGAGCGTGATACACTACAAACTAATCCATCCTTAATAGTGCGTCTAACTATAAAGACTTGAGAACCCTGAAGTCTGCAGGTAACTCTACCCCGCCTATCTCTACTTGACATTTCTCGACAAGACAATTAGGGTAAACTCTATCCTTGCTTCGGTACTTAAAATCAAATGTATACTGACTCTAACCGTTGTCAACCCTAAGATACCTATCATGCGACCATAAATGAAAGATAATGTAGAACTCGAATTAAACAAAACATATGTTTGTCTACCACAAATTGAAACCATACAATCAATGAGTCTCCATGTGGCATTTGTATCGGGTTGTGCTCTCATGTGTACACCCTTTCAACCCTATGGTGGAAACACGAATGCTAGCTGTGGAAAATCTCTAATCTTGTGCCCAACCTAACAACATCTATAACAAGTGATAGGTTTACACTGACCCTGAACCTGATCATAGGATTGTGCTTGTCTTTGCCCCTGTCAGGAACTATCTATACCTCTACCTCTACCTCTGCCTTGGCTTCTACCACCCTGCCGCTTCTGACGTGGTACTAGTGGTGCTGGTAGAGCTAGCAAAGTAGTAATAACTAGTGTTGCAGATCTAATTATTGGTGGCAAGGGAGGTCTACCAATAGTAGTCTATAATGGTGTACGGGATGATATAAAGGGTATTACTACTGCAGATGCCCTTGACCTTGGGTACCTTTATCCCATATCCTCGATCCTTTGCTCATCCATTTCCTCCTCTCAAACTTTGCAACCTAGTCAGGTGTTAATGCTGGTACTAATGGTGTCTAATCGGCAAAAATCTTCCTAAATAATATGTCTTGGCACCTGAACTAACTACATAAAATCTACTATCTAGCCTCAATCTTCTTTAAAGTGGTAAACATCATCCGAATCCTCCTCACTAAATCTCTAGAAAATTATCTCAAATAGTTGTATCTGTCTCTATAATTCATTACTAAATCATCATCTACCTATCTCAGGTTCAAGAATTACTTTATCAACCTTTTCGTCACACAAGTGGGAAATACTACTCCTAAAAGCTTCATCTTGTAGGCATCCCATGACTCAAACTATCCCTTAAAAGATTTTGTTGCGCATCATCATACATCAACATCTCTCTGTAGAGTCTGTGAGCTCGAAGCCTTTCTGCAATCCTCAAGACTCGGTGCAACTTCTCTTCAGACAATACCCACTTCTTGATCTTCTTGAATTCTCTCTAACCATCAAAGTATACTAGCTTCAGTCTGATGAAATCCTTCACTAATTGAACCTTTACTATCAAACTAGAAGATAGAGGTGTGAAAGACAATGTAAAAATTCTCTCTACGATTCGAGGTGTCACTATCGGTATAGTCTGTACTACCGGTACTACAGTCGGTAATATGGAAGTAGTCGTAGTAGTAAGGGCTTGTGTCTCTACTTATGGAGTGAAATGTAAAGTCATCAAGGTAATGAAGTCTGCTAAATGTCGTCCCTTAGTAGCTACTCGATTGGATAGCCACTGAAAATCATCAGCTGATGGTATAGAAGACTGGCAGCCACTCGCACCGGCATCCCTGTTGTTGCATAAATCAGCCATCAACATCTACAAGTTGATAGCAAACGGGAATCAGCTACTACATAGATAACTCATATATACGTATAGAAAACTAAAATGTATACATATAAAACATCCCCATCTCACTTTCACTCACTTCCTAACTAATGGTTTATTGGCTAAGATCAGCTGGTTTTCCACAACTAAGATTTATGCTTTCTTATTTAAATTTGTATTTGTTACTCATTTGGAAAGTATGGGGTTTTGCTACACGTTGTAGCTTTGGTATCACCTTGTGAAATTACTATTTTCCATAATCCTAAGCTCTATAAACTTAGGCTCTCCTAAGCTTTGTAAAATAGAATACGATACCACATGTGACTATGGTATCCCAACTTTGGAAAATTTCATAAACAATCCATAATATCTTAGAACACAGGCTTTGATACCAAGTGTCTTAAGCCTTACTCAAATTAGGGAACCAACCGGTCTAATCCCGTTGTTAAGCCCTAATCTCACCATATAGAACCTAATAAGTGACTACTCAGCCTACCCAAAACCTATACTTATCCTATGTCAAATCATAAATTAGAGTTAATTAAAATTTTGTTTACGTAAAAGATTATTCAGCAGAAGTCTTAACAATCTAGTGGAAGCATATAACATGAGTCCTAACAATTGTGGAGAAAAACCAGGGAATATAGATCACATGCATATACATATAAAAGTAATACATCAAAAAATCAAAACTACACCATTGGGTGTAATAGTGGTTCACTCGCTCAGAGGTAATTGTCGATCTTCTCTTTCTCTAGTCTGCTACTCTATGGATCTGCACTCACCCATCACAAACTAGACTGTGAATGCAAAAAAGTATAAAGTAATACTGAGTGACATTTTATCACATTTCGAATATCTAAAAGCATGATAATGGCAACTATGCTATAAGGAGAACATGTAAAGAGATACTTTAGCTAAACAACATAAAACTAACATATGGCTAAGTAGTAATTATCTACGCTTTGTCAGTTGTGATCTTTATCACATCAGCCTTTCCACTATATGATGATGGAGCTAAGATCTACATCAATGTGAAGGTCTGAGCAGTGTCTTTGCCTTTATAACCTTTCACTGGTGCCAGTCACCTGCGATATAAACATGGCAAAAACCTAGGGTCCCATACCTCGTGTGTTGCGTAAGATATGCTTACCAATAACCCCGAGACTCATTTCTCATATGGTGCACAAGATTATGGAGAAATCCCGATCACCCTGAAAAGTCCAGTGACCCCGTATGTCCCCTGGGGTTAATGACTGTAGATATGAGAACTACTGTCATATTCAAGAACAACACAGTAATGAAATCCAACAAAACCATTGCATATGAATGCACAAAGGAAATAGATTACAATACTATGTAACACCGACCTAATAGCATCATATTTCATTGACTACATGTATTAACAATCAATAATGACATACCACGTGTATTGGAGTAAATGAAATCATTTTATCAACAATTATACCATGAAAGTGACCACAGGTAATGAGAAAGAACAACTAGTCATGGCATATGGAGTATAAAAGCAATTCAGTCCAAATTAATGAAAATGAACATATGAATGGAAATGAAATGTACAGAAATATCTCAATCAGTTTACTTACAATCCAAGCAATTTCCTCTGCTACTCAAGCCTCTTAAAACCTCGAAACTCATCCTTGAATCCTCGCAATACTTCCCTGGTTCTTGATATCATATTATAGGTCTTAAAGTGTGTTTAGATCTTTACTTAGGGTATTAGACTTTTTTATAGTGTTTAAGTAATTTTAGAAAATTGTAGTTTTTATGCTTTCATAGACCTAGCGCGCTAATGCCTGGGGTTAGAATGCTAATGACATATTAGCGCGCAACCAATCCTTATCTAGCATGCTAATCAAAGTTAGCGCACTAGATAATCCACCTAGCGCGTTATGTACTGTAAAACCCAGAATTCTGCAATTAAAATTTTGAGTTTTCTCTACACATGGGATATGTTAATACCTAAGGAACCTCCATACACACTTCTTGAGTTCCATGACACTAACCACAACATAAAACAACAACTTATACATCAAATTCATGAATTCATTTGAATTGAGCTAACTCTATGGTGTAGAGGAGTTACTTAACTTGATGAACACTAGCTAAACTTGATCTCTCCTTCACCAAATCATCAAGTTTTTTTCTAATCTTCTTCTTCTCTAGTAACTCTCCTTCTCCAACAACTTTGCTTCTCTCTTAAGCGAATGAAATGAATGAGTATAACTTCTTGAGTCAACCAAAAGCTTTCTATTCATGAATTGGATGTGGTTGATTGATAGCCATGATCCTAATGTGCACACATATCTCAAAACCTAACTAATGATACACCCATTAACACATGTCCCATTAACTCATGCCAAATGACACCAAGAAGTGACTCAATTAGTGTTGAGATGGGTTATTACATGTCTCTAGAAATATCAAGTTGCTGTGGTTTTAACTTACTAACTTAAGTGCATTTGATACTTAATCAACCATAGCCCCATGTTTATCACTTATAAATGCAATATAAAGCTCATATAGACTCATCATATTGTTCTCTACCTCGGTCCCACATGGATATGCAACTCGAGGTGCATTTCCACATACGTCTCGATACTAATTCATAAGTAGGAATGACGTAATAGTCAACATATATGCAATACATTAGGAATTCATCATTAGAAATATACCATTTACTTCGATCATCTAACCTTGGTCACGACACATGGATTGATGATTCTTTATTCTGGATGTTTGTTTAGATATAAATTTATTATTGACCTGAATTTGATTTGTTATAGTTAAGTTTGTTTAAATAGTTTAGTTCATTATTATAGTATCGTAGATTAGATTAGTGATTGTAATTCCTATTTAAATCGAATTAGTTAAATTATAGTAAAAAGATAATAATAATAAAGAACCTTGAAAGACTTTTACTAAAGAAGTTTAATTAATCCCTATGGAGATGAACCCACATGTCATTTCTACAATTAATAAGGATAAATAGGAAATTTATCATATACGCCTGACACGTGTTAATGTTTGGTGCCATTGCCAAGGATTTGAATTTAATTTCTTAGGACTTTTAGATGTTGTATGCTCTATCCACTTCATTGTAATAAATTTACAAAATCTTTAAATCTATTTGATCTTAAGTTAAATAGGACATTTTGTAACGACCCAATACCTTTAGCAGGTGATTAGTTTTAATTTGAATTCTAAGTAACTTGAGTAAGGCTCAAGGTTAAGGTTGACTTGTCTCGAATAATGTGTGAGTGTGTTAATGTGATGTATGGTGTTTACTTGCCTTGCAAATTGATTGATTGAACAATAAGCAATCATTATGTGTTAATGTAAGACCTATAAGTGTGTAAGTATCATGTGATGTTTTTGTCTCAATATGCATTCTAATTCTATCATTCCACAACGATTAGCAATTGTTAGGGTGGAATAAATTGAAGAAGACATATTTGAATCCTTTAAGAAAATTGAAATTAATGAGATTTTAATGGAGATGAAGTTACTATAGAATTATCAGAATATAAAGACAGATTTTAAGAATAATCTACTGAAAATCTAGGACAAAAGATGTCATCTATACGTAAGAGAATCCTTGAGAAAAATTCCAACCCAGGAATGTTTATTATATCCATCGCCACATGAAATTTTTCTATCGAATTTGCTATGTGTGATCTTGGATAATAAATTAATGTTATGTCACTTAAACATTTTAAATCATCGAAATTTAGATCGTTAACAAATATGCCTACTAATCTTACCTTAATAGACATTACAATTAGTACACCATATGGATTATTAGAAGAAATTTTAGTACAAGTGCATTATTTCCAACTAATATTTATGTTATGGAGATAGGAGATTCAATATCAGCTAATCCCTTACCTATATTACTATGTACACATTTTCTTAAAAATGGGTTGAACTAAGTTAGATATTTTTGAAGAAATAATGCATATAAATTTTGAAAAAAAAAATTGTTAAATTTAAAATTAATAACGAACATGTCAATGACACCTATAAAGAATATGATGAATTATTCGATAATATAATTGATGATAATGATTTTTTAGACTTAAAATATTATAATAACTTTAACAATGAAATTTATGCAATTAATGCTGTAACAATAGAAATAACAAAAAGGATTTCAAAGAAATAACAAGTTGAAGAAACTTCAAAATGAATTAAAGTAACTCAAGAATGGAGAGTTAAGCAATTGGAGAACGGAAAAAGCATTAACAAACCGGGTGCTTCTAAATCCAAGAACAATAAGGAAAAGAAAAAGTCAGATTTTAGCCCTATAAAGCTTAATGATCTCGAAGGTATATACTTGCACATCAAAATCAAATGGGGTTGGTACTTTATAGCTCAGTTTGATACGTGTTCTAATGCAAATCTCATGCCTATGCATTTCTTTCTACATAGGAGTGGTAACAGATGGGCTTGGTACATCAAAATAAAATGGGCTTGGTATTTTATAGCTCAGTTTGAATTCACTTGCTACTGGATGAGTTTCTTTACTAGATGGTGCATTAATTAAACCAATAGGAATGGTAACGAATGTTCCACATTAAGTGAACAACTACATCGTACCCACATACTTTTTGGTCATGCCATACTTTATTAATGAAGATTGTCCTTTAATTTAAAGAAGGCCTTTCTTGGTCACTACTCAAGCAGTTATGGATATTCTTAACAAAACAATCACTATGACGATTAAAGGTTAGGCACTTACTTTTTGCAATGGCACTAGAGTGGATAACCCTAAATTTAAGATTAGAGATCCAATCTAAATCTATAAGAATTTAATCAAGCCAACAATAGTAAACAAAAGTGCTCTATGGGAGACAACCCATATTCTATGTTTATTTGATTTTATTGGGAATTTAGTTTAGTATGTTTTTATTCTTTCACTTTTTGACTATTATTGAAAATATTATTTGAAATTAAACTCCATGGTAATTTCAATTAAAAGGGGAGAGATCAAGTTGTTCTTATTTATATGACCTTTATGCAAATTGCATTATGTACTTGCTTGTATATTTATTTATTTATTTTATCAATAAATTTATTTAGTTAGTTACACATCCGAATCATACTTTTAAATTTTTAGTCAATTCCACCTTAGCATAAGTTTTATGAATAATGTATAAGTCACGTATGGAATAAATTGCAAAATAGTAAATTAGGCTTGACGATTCCCTAACAAATTGGAATAACACTGGGAATCGCTTGCAAATTTGGTATTAGTAACCTGTCAATTAAGTGAAACTTGAAGTTTGGTTAATCCCAAACAATTTGCTTTTATAAAAGAGTTGTTGCTCAGATCCATGAGTCACTACACCTTACTAACCACCGATTAACTTAGCTATTTCCTAGTAGTTCCACTTGACATAAGAATCGCTACGCATGAATTTGGGTTTTAAAAACAAAAACCTCAAATCGCCATTAAACACCAACTCATTCATACACAAAATGTTGCAACCCTTCAACAAAATCTCGATTTATTGCCTAGATTCAACCATCATAAGCTCAACCTCATACTATTTAAATGATTCTAACCTTGGCCTAGCTCCATTCAGACTAAAATTTTCGATTTTGGGAGCATCGAGCCAAACTAGTGTTATAGAAAATTGGACCAAGAGCTTGAAAGAACGATCTATAGGAGTTTAAGAGCTTAAATCTTTAGAGATTCACCATCAAAAAGGTAATTACATCAAACCTAGCTCTCTACTTCAACAAATTATTAACTTGAAGGATTTTTGCAAATTTTTCAATGCTTTTTGAAATTGTTTTAATGGAATTTATTATATTATCTTGAACAAATGGTTTTATTGATTTTAATAGACTTGGCATGGCAATTATATTGATAATTGCTTTACATATTCTACAATTTCAAAAATTCGATATATCTACACGCATTTGCAATGGGGTTTGAAAAACAAATCAAGTTTAAATTGAGTTTGGGGGCTTGGTTATATTTTTTATCTAATTTTCTTTATTTAGTTTTCAAAAAGACTAAAGATATATCACGTGATTGCTTTACAATACTTCAAAAACTAATTTTAAAATCTATAATTGGATTAACACTTTGATGACAATTTTATTTAAAAGTTTTCGATGAATATCAAGCTATCTTGGATTTCTCCATTTAAAATAATGTCTTGAATTTTATCGAATTATTTTTGAAAAAAGATGTTTTTATGATCTATATGTTTATTTGAATTTGGACTTTTGAATTTTTTATTTAAGACAATAGCTGAAGGAGGTAGAGGTAGAACCCTTTGAGAGGAGAAGGGGAAGGCATCATCAGTTGAGAAACCTAAAGAAAACTCAAATTTCACCAATACCCATTAGGCCAATGGGGATTTCAATAAATAACAACATAACTATAGCAGCAAGAGAACCTACTCCACCCCTAGACTTTACAGATGAGTCGGAGGGAGAGGAAGAATTAAGGAGACACCAAGAATTCATTTCTCACCCCACAACCTTATAAACTCCAAAGCTCTCACTACGATAAAGAATGAAATAAGCAAGAATACGTAAACTATACCAAGAGGGGTTCTAATGTTAAAAATGAAGTTAAGTACGTTCCTAGGATCTTGAAAATAATAATGTAGAGGAACTAGGGGTTGTTAACTAGGGTTTATTACAGTAATAATGATGGGGGACCACAATAGAAATGGGATGTGAAATTCTAGTGCAGGATTTCTATGCAAATGGGCATGAATCAGACGATAAGATAGTAGCCATAGTCCGTGGAAAACTAATGGACTACTCATGGGCTAGAATAAATTGGTACTATTATTTAATTGAATTCCATATGAGATAGGCTAATGACTACCTAAAACCCATATATTTAGACGTAGGTTTCACCACAAGACTATTAGAAATGGTTTAGAAGAAATTCTGGAAAACGAATTTCTTTTTGACAAGGATAGGTATCTAAAACACATACTAACAATTTTTTTTATGAAAACCACAAAATCTTGGACATTTTTTTTATCTACACAAGCCTACAACCAAGTTTGCAGATTTACGAGATTATGAATTATAAAGTGGCTCTTTTGTACAACATAGTCCAAGGGATAAGCTATATCGATATTGGCAAAATAATTTGTGATTCAATTAGGAATGCCATGACAACCAATAAAAATGAAGGATTGCCTTTTTCCTTAATGATTATTGAATTTTGCAAGCAATACCAAGTTCCCATGAGAGGTCTAAGGCTAGATGTTTACTTGAATAGGACCATCACCAATAAACTAATTGAAAGCACTAAGAAGGAGTGGGGATATATGGATTTGTAGGAGCAATGGGAATGGAATGAAACACTCAAGAGAGACACCACAAAAGATTAAGAATACATGCAAAGATAAGAAAAAAATTGAAAGATATGTACTTTATGGCATATAATGATAAAATGAACAAGAGTGTATATGTACCTATCAAGTATTTTTGCAGCACAAACGTGGATGAGACAGAAAATGCTACGATTGGATCAATCTTACGGAATCAGATGAGAACTCCAAGAAATCAATAGTTCATGTTCTAGAATCAACGTGAGATTGCTATGAGCTAACATTTAAATCTCATCTACCAAACTGAGAATGCCTAACTAGGGAGTGTTTTTCAAAAGATACTCTAGTAGCAGGAGTGGACTAAAGGTTCTAGGATCATGCAACGAGCTTCCAATCTGAATAGCAAGAGCATGAGGATGGTGGTGATGATGCAACTTCTAGACAATGGTTCTGATCTTTTGAGTCTTCTTCGTGTAATCTATTTCTAGGTGATATTGTAAGAGTTCTTTGTTTTATGTCTATTGATATGTATGTTGTCGTGTGTTACTATGATACGTTTATAGTTTAATTTGCTCCTTAAAACTTTATGGTGCTTGGAGATTTTTACTTTACCATGTTTCCTTTACTTGTTAAATTAATTTTTATGTTATGTCTTTATTTCATTTATCCTTCTTTGCTTCACGAGGTGTTTTTATTTTTGTTGGAAACTATACTTTATTTTTATTCCTTAAGAACAAGGTTTAGAATATGTTAGGTGAAGTGAAGTATGAAGAAACGAAGTATGGAAGAATTGAGAGATGGAATATATTTGAATGTTAAATATTATGAATTGTTTGTAATTTTTCACAATACAGGTAATATTTTTCCATTTCATTCTACTTTATTTAGTTAGGAATATGGGATTAAGCATAATTTGAATTTAAGTGGAAGTGGTATATTATTTTGCCCATGAAAATAAAAATGTTATAATGGAAATATATTTTTATAACAAATTTGATTTAGCCTTGATTGTGTATCCACTATAAGATATTTGAAGGGATTGATTGCTTTAGATATTATAATGGGTAGAAGATTCAAACAATAAAGCAAGGTAAACAAGAAAATATTTTTAAAATCTTGTTATACAATATTATTGATCAAGTATTTAAATAAAAAATAGAGAGGTCGACAAATTCCAAACGAAATTGAGCAGGAAATCTAGTGGTGGGAAAAATAAGAGGAAAATTTCCTATAAAAAGAATAATGGATTTTAAAGGAAATGGATTAGGGAACCGTAGGAATATAATATAAAAAAGAAAATAAATATATGATTGAAGAAGAAAAAAAAGGAGAAATATAAGAAAATGGAAGGATGTTTGTGAAAACTCTTCAAATAAAATATTTAGCTCGAATGCTTATAGCAAAGTTAAGTGAAGTATATTTTCTTATTAAAAAAAATAAATATAAAATGATGACTATTGATAATTTAAAACTTTTATCGACTTTGATTGTGCTAATATTTTAAATGTTTTTTGAAAATAAGATTGATTTGGTTATTTTTTTATCTTGAGATTCTATGTTTGTTATCATAAGATTAATGCTTGTCAGGACCGATTAAGAAAACCTGTAGTGGCTTGACCTTGGTGATTGGTTTAACTATTAATTTTGGGTGTATTGCGTAACTAGAAGTTGAGTTGTCATATAAAAGGGGTTGTTCTTTTAATCTTTCTATTCTATCATGATTCTTAGTTTTATGAGGGTAGTATGTTTCTATTTAAAGATTAGATAATTGTGCTATAATTGCTGCTTGTGAATCTATTTCAAAAAATCTTGCCGGCTTTCTCACTGTAGAACGATTTTCTACTATAGAATCCTAAGACATAAGATGCAGAAGATCTAGTGTTCCATATTCATTCTTAGTTAGTAGAGAACCACCTCCAATGGCATCCACTAATGTTCTTATACTATGATTCATTCCATAGTAGAATATTTGCAATTGTACTTACTTAACGTATTCATGTCTTAGACATCTTCTCATCATTTCTTTAAATATCTTCCAAGTCTCACCAAAAGACTCGGTATCATCTTGTTTGAATTGGTTTATTACCAATTTCCTTTCTCTAACTTTCACCAAGAAAAAATAATTTGTCTATGAACCTCACATTAATATCCACCCATGAAGTCATGTTTCCCGCATTCAGTCATTGAAATCAGGATTTTGCTTTTCCACCTAATGAAAATGAGAAAAGTCTCATTCTAATTATTTCTTTTGTAACTACAGTAGTGCAAACAATGTCACACTTCTCCAGAAAGTTCTCCTTATGTGCAACTGGGTCCTCGCTTACTAACTAATTGTATAGGCTATTATGCACCATGTTGATAAAAGATGGTCTCAACTCAAATTTAGTGGTATTGGCTGCAAGCCTCATCACACAATTGTGTTTCTATTACACTTCTGGTTTGAAATATCTCAAACACATCTTTATCCTCTTCTTTATCTTACATTACTAGATCACCTTTGGGTTGATTGTTCCCTAAGCCATAATGTTGGTTCTTGTTTCCCGCTTGATCATCCACCATCTTAGTCCGTTTCTTTTTCTTTCCCTTATAGGTTCTGTTAATTTTCAAATTGTCTGGCACTAAGTCTTTATCACCTTGACTATGCATGCACTGCCTATTCCATAAGAAAGAAAACACAAATAAAAAAGTGTAGATTATCAAACTGAAAACTAAAACTTTTTTTTTTTAACTTAAAAGTAAAGTGTTGAAATTAAAATTCTTAAAAATTAAGTAAACTAAACTAAGTGTAGTAAACTATTTTCAGCAACCACGCAAAAAACTTGATCATAACTGCAAATACAACAGTTTAATTATAGTAATAATATAATCAATAAAGGTTGATTAGGGATATCGTTCCTCTAAGAAAGTTGTATAAGGTCAAAACTACTCATTTTACTTGATTATATTGTTAAGAAAGTCTATTTTTAATTGATTCAACGTAAACTATTTTATTCTATAAAAATAATGTAAATTAAGTTTTATTCTTATATTGAGAAAACTATTAAATCACAACTTCAAATAGATAATGAATTACTATGTTTCTCATCTCAAACTTCTTTCATCTTTCCCATGTATGTGCAATATATAATTAGAATAGATAGATTTTCTTAAATATTCACTTTAACATACTGTCGTGGAGAAAAGATATTAATGTGCAAACTAGAACTCCACCTATCTGTATGAATAATGTAAGTCTAACATATCATTAAGTACCCGATCTTTAAACTCAAAAATAGTTAAGTTTACTATCCACGTCTTCCTAATCAACAACTATTTATCGATGTTATATATTTTACTATTGTGGTTTTTATACCATAGAATCCATTAATCCATAAGATAAATAGACTACTCACTCATTATCATCAAAAACTTATAATTCATGGCATTTAATGCAATCAAAGATTAAATCAAATAAACTTAAGTTAAATTAAAGAACAATTCTTAATCACCACAATTGGAGTCTTCTATGTATCTCCTTCAGAAGCTTTTCTCAATACCCAAATCCAATGAAAAACTATGGTGGTTTGTTAGGTGTATACTACTCTTATGGTAGGTTAGTGTACACATTATAATACATATTTACACTTCTACGACTTCTAAAAGTACTAGAAACCCTAATTAACAATTCTAAATGAATTAAACTTCTAAAACTTTCTATTTTTCTTTCTTGACGCAGTTTGTAAGTGATCAATGCTCCTTGTGTAAAGTGACAGTGCTACCATAATGTCAACCTTTCATGTGTATTTTCTCCTATTAATGGGCACAACATCCCCTGTACAGTTGCACGCGCAATATCTGTAAACCTCGTAGCACCACCATTGCCTACACAACATCAACTCTCCTGCATCTCTTCTTTTGATCTTTATGTCTTCTCCATGCCTTATGTTTTTTTCTATGACATTAATTGTGTCCTCCACAACGTCACATGTGTTTTTATTCTCTATTTTTCTCATTTCATTATGAAATCACTCATTTATCTCTTTAATGTCTTGTAGACCTAAAAACACAAAAATACCATATATTAAAGTTCATTGTTGGATATTTAAATAAATTATACAACTAAAATAGTCCTATATATAAGTGTAATTAAGCACTTATAAGTGTCGTAAAGTTCAATTGAAAATTTGGGGAAACTGTTTCATAACCCATATTTCGAAATCGATGATATAATACTTGGAAACAGTATAGGGCTAGATAGTGGATTCCTAGACTTAGGTATATTTTTATTCTCTACTTTACAATATATTTACTTTCTTGTTTAGTAGATCTTTTGGATAAGACTCTTTAAAAAAACCCCCATACTTACTTTTCTTTTTGTTAAACTCAATTTGACTAAATCCTGTAGATTCGACATAGTGCTTACCATTACTACATTGTAGTAGGACTGATAACCTTGTACGGGTAATATTTGACACGCACGATATGAGATCAAAATATTTTTGGACTTTAAACCCTGAAATTCCTTCAAATGAGGTGGGCGATCGAGTTGATATTTTTTTTAAATTATGGGCTTTATGCAAATTCACATTATTTACCAAATTACTTAATTAATAAAATAAATTTATTAGTTTATTGCATATCCTACTGAAATCTTCAAATTTTCAATGAATTCTACGTTTATATTAATAATTATGAATGATATATATGATAATTATGAATTACGTTGGAAGAATAGTGCTTTATGTCCAATAAATCCCTAGCGATTTGATTTAACACTATGATTCACAAGAAAAATTGATGACAGTTAACAAGAAATTTAAGTCAAATTCAAGGCTAGCAACTCAGCAGTGAATCGGCCTTGTAACACAAATTGCTTGAAGAATCAGTTAGACAAAGAGCCTAAATTATATCGATTTATGTAGCAGATCCACTTAAAACCATGATTTGCTAGGATCGATTTCGGGTTTTTAAAACAAAATCCCAATTCGCCACATCTTAACTTATTTCGTACATACGCATCATTGAACCCAATCGATCCAAAAACCGGATTATAGCCAAGGTACATTCTTCCTAAACTAGATTTTAGTGCATTTGAGTGATTCCCACCTCAATTTTGTTTTGTTCAACCCAAAAAAGTGAATTTCAAAGTGTAGAGCCAAACAAGGGCTTAAGTAATGGAATATCGAGTTAAAGCTTGAATGAAAGTTTAGAGGAGTTTAAGAACTAGTATCATGAGGGATTCACTCTCAAGAAGGTAATCACGATAAAACTGTAGCTTTTTTATTAACTTTTGGTTTTTAATGAATTCTTGCAAAAAAAAAAAATTAATTAATTTTAGACTTTATTTTATTTGAATTCATCTTTTAAACATTGATAAATGATTTCATTGATTTTAGTAGAATGGAAATGGTGAATACGATGATTGTTGGTTTACAAAACAAAAATTTTCAAAAATTTGGGATTTTTATCGATTAAAGATTTTTCTATAATATTGATTTGGATTAAGTTTCAAATAAGTTTAGGGATGTGCTTGAATACTTCAATTTACCGCAAAGTTATTTTTATGTTATGAATGTTTTAAAATACCGATTATAACTCTATATGAAGTAAAAACATTGATGTCGATTATTTTATTTATGTTTTCAATTGGTTTTCACACTACCTTTTCAAATAAATTTCTCTTTTAATGTAGAATTGTGAATTGTATATAATTGTTTCTAATAATTGGTTTTAAATGAATTGCAGGTTTAATTTCAATTTGGACTCATGATCATTTGATTTGAAAAAATGGCAGGAATTGGAAGAGGTAGAAGTTTAAGAGAAGAGAAAGGAGAAGCAGTAGTAGTAGAAAAATCTAAAACATAATCCGGAGTTCCATCCATACCTATTAGGTCAGTGGTTATCTTAATTAAAAATCCGGGAGTTAAATCACAATGAGAACCTACTCCACTATTAGATTATAGTGATGATTGAAAAAGAGAGGAAATTGAGGAGACCCCACAAATTTCCTAAAAGTGGAGAATTTGATCAATGCTAAGGCTTATAATATTGATAATGATATAGATATAAAAAAAATAGAAAAGTGATCTTGTAGAGGGGATTAAATGTAAAGAATGAAATAAAGTACGACCTAGGATTTTGAGCATAATAAGGGATATGAACTTGGGATTATTGACAAGGATTATAATATGGATAATGATATAGATGTACCTAGAAAGTTGGGTTGTGAGATTTTAGTTAGAGAATTTTACACTAATAGGCATAGTAATGAAAATAAAGTTTTATACATGGTTAGAGGAAGACTAAAGGATTACTCACCTGAAAGAATAAAACGATACTTTGGTTTGCTGAGAATTTATAGAAAAGAAAATAAAAACAAGACTATGGATTCAAACATGGATTTCTCAAAGAAACAGCAACATAAGTGGATTCGTTCATCAGTTTTGAAAGGTTATTTTGGTACTAATTTCTGAAGACTGGCTTGTAGTGACTCTCGCCACTTTGTTCTCCTCAAGTCAGTGGAAGGAACATGTGACACAATCACATACTAACTAGACCACAAAACCAGCCGAATATGTCATACATTTTCAAAGAGCTAGCATAATTAAAATCTTTAAGAACACCTACTATGAGTAGTAACTATCATGAACTGCTACCATTCTCCTTTCTTGACAACATAAAGGGACATCGATTGCCAATAGACAAGGCCCCACTTAACACCTAATATTATCTCCTTTACCGAGCAATGATAATATCACTGGCTATATGTTTTACCTAAAATGGAGTGCATGTCACACCACGAAAAAGGAAGAAAAACTTGTAAAATTTATAAAGCAATGTAATCAAAAATACAAAAAGTACAATTCAACGACGTTAAAAATTAAAGCACAAAACCTCCCTAATCCTTAAATCCCTAGAACATAATCACATTGGACTAGAACATGGAACTTAGCCACTCATAAACATAGAAAACAATACCAAAATAATTAAATGTTACTAATAAAACCTAAGAGAAATCTTCTCCCCTCCTACGAGAGATCAATCAAAATTGAAAGTGAAGAGATTGGAAAATAAATTTAAAATTGTTCTAGGGTTTACTATTTATAGTAGAAGTGTGAAAAAAACTAGTCTAATAGCGAATCTTGCAAATCCTCAAAATATGAAGATGCCAATTTTTGGATTTGTCCGGCATCGTATGTGTAAAACTTCAAGGCGCTGCAAATGGCTGAGACGGCGCTATGATACTATGTATTTTCCTTTCATTTTTTCATAAACTAACTCCAGCGTCTTGCCAGCACTTTGTTTATATTCCGTAGATGATATAAAGGTGTTGGCCTTCCCTTTAGAACTCAAGCTTCTTCTTTCCCTTAGGTCTTCACAAGGCTTCATAGCAACATCCCTAATAAGTTTTCTTTGATTCGATCAAGTTAAGACAAACAATTCCCTGGCGATTTGAAGTCGCTTGGAGGCACTGAGCCTATCTCCAGTATTTTGACTGGATTTTTATAAAAAATTACTTTTTTTTGTCCATAGCGTATACTTACCATGAAAATATAAAAACAAAATATTTAGAGTATAAATAAAGATAACAGTCTTGGAATTCATTGTAGTATCACACTAAAATATAGCTCAAGTTGCAACTTATCAATATCTCGAGGCATATTTAGACAGTCTTTGAACCATGTTGATTTTTGTGTCACACTTGAGTGTCAACTTACCCATACATCTATTCATCTTGTCTGCAATGTATGTCTCGAGGTCAATCTTTGTGGCTGCTAAACCTTGTATCATTCCTTCATGCCTTAGCCAATTCTTAAGCCTTTTGTGTTCAACTTTAGTGCACTAAAACACTTGCAAACCTTCCAACCATCTCCATAGCCTAGTCTACTTCCTGTTCAACTATTTTGGGATGCATGCTTGGACGCTTTACGAGGTGAAACTCCAAAACACTCAAAAAGGTCATGCTTTTATTACTTTTGGTTAAACCAAACATAAGACCTACGATTGATAAAATTTATCGGTGGGAGCTAATTTTGGATACTTGTACATTAAAATATAACAAAAGGAAAAATAAATTGGGCACAAAATCAATTCAATAAGTAGCTAGCCATCATATCCCCATTAAGTGTATATTGAAGGAATGGCTTATTTGTTAGCTAATTAGCAACTCTAAGTGTACAACTTCAATGTAGTAATAAGTAATTAGAGGCTGCCCTCTTGTCCGATATCATATTATGATGGCCTAGATTAAATTAAATTAGTTTTATCCCTTAATCACTAGTATTAGCAAACCATAATTAGAGTCGAAGTGTAAATCTCAAAAAAAAAACCTCGAGTGCAAGAATCGAAGGTTTAAGAATTATTTGTAGGTTATGTTTTTCATAATTTTTGTATTGTTATTTAAATCGAATGACACTAATTTAGTTTCCATTTTCGCTTTGTGCAGAAGTGTTGAAAGCGTGGGATGCCTTAGGATGCACATAGCATGAGCATGGGATGGTTAGGACATAGCAATCAAAAGCTTGGTCGAACTAGTAAGCCACTACTAGTTTTTCTAAGCTAAGGTTTACATAACTTATGAAATTGGACCTAAGTTACCAAATAAAATAAAATATATAAACTAGACCTCGAAGTGCCTCAAGATGCGCATTTGCGCGAGGTGCCAGGTAGTTGAGTAGTCAGTAGCTTAGTTAGGCAATGAAGATAATTGAATGAGATGTCTACAAACAAAATTATTCATTTTGTCATGCCTAATGTTTAAAACTTAGGTTAAGTGAAATAAAAATAATAACAAAGGCTTCAATTGAGATATTTAATTGGGACCTCTATATCATCCTTGTGATGACTCCATCAAGAGTGTCTTAGGCGATTAAGTGGATATTGAAGGTGCATAGATTCTTTAAATCTATACTCTTAATGTGCATCTTGATGTGTAATTGAAAGGAAATGAAGCGCTAGATGGGAACTTAAGCCAACTATATAATGGAGAATTTAACTTTCTCTACCATTCTTCGTGAAAATCGAATGCAATCAATAACTAATTGATGTGAAAGGAGAGGGGAAGGGCTACAAAAAACTAAGAGCTTTGGAAGTAGTGCAAGAGAAATTTAGGGAATTTGGAGCTAAGGATGATCAATTACATCTGTGTTAGGTAATGGTCTTTAACCTTAACTTGTGTTCAATTTGTGAAAATGAGTCCTTGAATGCTTGGCATTAGCTTCAATTCTTGATGAATGACGTAAGAAAGGTGTTTGAATCCTACCTTAATGTGATGAAAAAGAGCATTCAATTTTAAATTTTTGGATTTAAATGTTCTCTCCAAATTTTTTTTTAGTTTTCTTCAAGATTTTTAAGCTTTCCTTGATGATGTCCAGGTTTATAAGCCTTATTGATAAGCAATGGAAACAAATGAAATTTAATTAATAATTATGATTGAAATGGTTGTTGTTGTGGTTATTGATGTTCTTATTTAGTTGTTGTTGTTGTTTCTTGAAATTAAATATTAAATATTTATGAAGAATAACTTAAATACAATTTAAAATGAAACAAATTACAAAAAATAAGAAATATAGATAAAAAATTATGGAGAAATTCGAAAAATATAAAAATTATAGGAAATTGGAAATTGAGTTTTTAATAAATTTTAGGGGTTTTGCTCCGAGTGTCTAACAATTAAATCATGTTGCCAATAAATATTTTGGACTAAAAATGTTTATTTTTGGCCTCACATTATAAACCCAATTTGACTCTAAAATATTTAAAATAGTATATTTAGACACCATGGACTTAGGAGACCATAGTCGTGTGTCGAGTGCGCACTTCAAGGCATGAGCAGGATGTTTTGGCACCCCGTAAAAGAAAATTCAATTAAGTTCTTTTCAAATTTACTATTGTTTCGTGATATAAATTGCACTTGTCATTGGCTTTCTTATACTCCTTTCCTTTATGTGTCAATATATAATCGAAGGGGCTAGCATGACATTGATCCCGGTACCCGTAAATAAAAATTTGAGAGCTATCATGTGGTATGTGTCTTGTTAGTGACTATGCATAAGACTTTTCTTCGCAAGTCTAAGTACAAGAAGGAGTTAATGTAAAGCTTGCCTCCTTCATGGGTTTCTTCTTAAGAGGCGTTGGTCAAAAGTCTAACTTTCGCCAATGAGGTCTTCTTTTGACCGTGAAGCATTTTATGGGAATTACCTCACCAATGAAGACTTCTTCCTTTAGGGAATCCTATCCATAGGGTTCGACAGACATTCACCAAACATGAATTTTGACTCTATTTATTCATATGCGACTTATATTAATGGTTTTTTTCCTGTTTTAATTTACATACCCGCATGAATTGTTGCCGCTTTATTTAGGATTCTTTTAAGTACTAACTAATTTTCTCTTTGATTTACTCACTGCAATTTTTATTGTTTTGATGAAAAATCGCAAACCTACTACAAGTCAGGGAAAGGCACTACTTTGCGATTACCTCTGATATAGAGAGATCCTTATAACTAGCATTTCTAGTTGTTTGTAGTTTCTTATTTACTATCTTTCGGGTTTTTTAGGAAACTATTTGTACCCGATACATATATGATATAGTTGTATACTTTTGTTGCCTTTATGATCACATATATGGTATCACTTGCCAAGTTTCCACACTAAATGCTTGTTTACTTATGGAAACTTTTATTCTCCTGATTTGCATGCTTAAAAGACTTTGCTCACTAATCAACATATAATGAACTATTAAGTGGGAAAAATTGTTAACTTGGTAAATTCTTATTAAGAACTCATAATACACATGACATTCACTAAGTCGAGACAAAAAATTAAAGAATAAAAGATAAGGTATTTCTGTCATCAATAAGCGTGCAGTGACGTGACAAGACTTGTCGTCATTTTCAGCGATGTGGAGGTTCCTAATTTGCCAGCATGCCTAAATATAGATCCTTTAGAGATAATCATAGCGATATTAGGCCAACGAGCCAACGCTGAAAATAAGGCATTTTTTCTAAAAAATTTGGGTGGTGGCATGGCACACCTAGACGCCAAGGGCAAGTACATGACCAATAATTTGCATTTTTCATTAAGGGAAGCTTTGTTTTTTTTTGGAAAGAAGTGATCAATGAGGAAATGATCAATTCAAATTAATTTGAATCAAACTTGAGACGTTTTACTAATCTCTTACCAAGATGAAAGGCAATATTGAGCAAATGAGTATTCAAATGGAATTGAATACCAATATAACTATAAATAATTAGATCAAGAATTGAGTTCCAATTACAAGATTTACATCCATTCAGGTATTAGTATGCTACGAAGAATGGTTATTTCTTAGGGCCCAAAAAAATAGTGATTCGTAGTTGAATCAGAAATTAATGACCTAGCAAATGCGAGGAATCGGAGTGAATTAGAAAATAATTACTAGAAAATACCATTATTGAAGAAGTCATGTCCAGATATAGTAATCGACTGTAATAACAAGGGAACGTTTATAAAGCCAAGAGTAAAACTTCTAATGGAAGTCCAGACATATGAGTTTAAAAGATAATCTTTCGAGACAATTACTAAAAATGGGATTATCACAGTTGATTATGAGTAATCTAACAAGAATTTAGCGGATCCATTAACAAATGGTCTTGTTATAAATATGATTTCTTAGACATCAAAACGAGTGGGACTTAAGTTTGCCTAATTCGATCGTCACTTCATGGGAACCCAACTTACTTCTTGACACTACAAAATAAGCTCAATGTTCTAATAAATGAAGTGAAGATTATGGAACACTAAAATATTTATATCCTAAAAGGCCCTTTCTTGGTTCTAGTGTTGGGTTCTACATGACGAGGTTGACAATTGGGTTTTAATAAGTCAAATAGAGTGACTCGTATAATCTATTAAGTACACTTACCTATATGGGTGTAGAAGTGTGGCACTTCTTATGAGCCTAACCGACTCTAGAGTAATCAAGAAAGACAAGATTTGCAAAATGCCATAATGTGTAGTCAACAAAACACCCTAACTTAGAAATCAGTATGTGAGATATTTCCAGTTTTGCCACTAGGGTCCCTGGTAAAATATCAGTTTACCATAACACCTGATGAAACTTTAAAATATTTGCAATAAGTGAAAAAATCAAGTTCAAAAGATACTTTTCATTTATGTACGAATTTTGGAATAATCCTATATTTGTTCTTTTCTCGTTTTATCTCCTACTGTAATTTTCAACTTTTATGTCAATATAATTTGACAATGGGGAAAAAATATTGTAAAAATAAACGTTTTTTAGTGCTTACCCCTGGGTGCCTATTGATTGTGACCGCAAGTATAACGACTTCATTGTAGTATGATCAACTAATGTTGATTACGGATATCATCGTCAGGGAAAGGTGTATTGCACACTATTCACTTACTAAGATTTACTCTATTGGTTAGAAAATCTCAATTTTAATTAGTTTTTAACTAAACTAACTATTATGTTCTAACAAGAAAAATTAAATACGCATACTCTTATATTAAGAAGATCTTAATGTACAATTTCACTTAGGTAATGAGTAACTATGTTTTTCAACTCACTTACTTCATTTTCATTATGTGTGTGCAGTGTTTCACTAGAATAGACAAATTTTCTTCAAATCAACTTCAACCTAACATCGTGATGAAAAATATTTTAATGTACAAATTAGTACTCTACCTATCGGTATGAATAACGTAAGTTCGACATTGCTTTAAGTTCCAAATCTTTAAATCCATAACCACTTAAGTTTATTGTTAATGCCTCCCTAATCAATAACTACCCATCGATGTTATATATATTTTACGGTTGTATCATCCATATCCCGCTTAAAACCTCCAATGGCCATGGTAACTCCTAAAACCTTTAATAAACAAACACATGATCAAGATGTTCATAGAATAACATTCATAACATAGGATCCATTTATCCATGAGATTAATGAACTAATCACACAGCATTGAAATAAACATACGCAGCATGGTATTCATTACAATCAAAGATTGAATTTAATTGCTTCAATTAGATCAAGAAAGCATTGTCGAATAGCCACACATTGAGGCTTAAATGTATTCTCCTCCCAAACTCCTCTTAATACTCGAGAACAAAGTAAAACTATGCTAAACTATATTAATTGGTTGCTCTTAATGATAATTGTAGAATTTTTCACATTCTAATACCTATTTATACCCCTAAGACATTTAGGATACAATTAGACATTTTCAAATGAGCTAGAACTCTAAAATTTTTATTTTAAATCTCTTAGCTTTTTATAAGTGATTCGGCGTTGTCTTCGTATAGTCATGATGCTACACAGCTTTGGCCTCTTTATGTGCATTTTCCCTTCTCAGTAGGCTCGATGCCTTGCTTAAGCCATCTCGGTGCCGTGTTGACCCACTTTTCTTCACCTCACGCCTTGCCCACATTATGTACACTCTTCCGACACTGTTAAGCATACTAACCATGGTGTCAAATATAGTTTTGTGCATTTTATCCTCATTTTTTACGAAATCGCTCATTTGTTTCTTTTATACCTTGCATACCAAAAAGTACATAAATACCGACATTTAGAGCTTATTAAGGGATATTTATACCAAATATACTACTAAACTAGTCCTATATATAAGCAAATACCCCAAACTTTGGATTTTGCTTGTCACGAGCAAAAATATTTTTTTACTAAGTATTCTTATTACTACTACTTAAGTTCATATTCATTTTACATCATGAATGGCATATCCTTTAATTCAAATAAGTTCGAGTTAATAATCCACTCATGAGTTTTTCTTTGAAAAAACCTTTATTTTCAAAATTATGTAGCCTTAACAACACATACAATTCACTTTTGAAACTTAAAAGTAGTTCACAAGCAAAACCATCACTATTCACAAGTTTATAGTACCTTGACACTCAAGTGGCAAGTGTACAATCTCATTATTTCTCATTAACCTCAAGAATTTGCAAATAAGCATATATCATACTAGTTTGGTAGACTTTAGAACTTCGAAAGTTCATAGGACTTCATATTGTTGGAAAGAAAATTTAACTCCACTAAGCTACTTGTACTCGAGCTAAATCTTTTATTTGAAGTGTTTTAATCTAACTTCCGACTTCCTTTCATTATTTTTATATAAATATTTTTATTTTTTCCTTTCTCCTCATGTTTTCTAGTTACAAGGTCCTTGCTCATTTTCCTATGGATTCTGTTTTTCCCTTTTTTTTCCAACCATCAAGTTCCTGCTCCTTTTCCTGTAGAACTTGAAGGACTTTCTATTATGTTATGTTTAAAGCTCTTGTTAGCACTTTTCACTTTTACTTTATTAAGCAAGTTTTAAATCAAGATTTTTCATTAAACATCATGCCTATCTCTTTCGGTCTTAGTATTAAGTCTTTATTTGCTTTATACTCAAGTAAGATTCATACTTATTGTATAATTCCTTAGAGATCTAAACTTTCCCACTATAAGTGTTCTAGTATTCTCCTTGCTTTTATTTCAAGTTCATGGTCTTCTCGAACTCTGAGTCTCTAATCATGAAATCATATTGTTGTTTGCTACATTTCTTATTTTTTTCAAAAATTGATAACACTCTCGTGAGTTTCATGTCAACAAGGCACTTGTATTCTCACTCCTCCTCAATTAAAGGCATGAACTTTGCAAATGAATTACTTATTCATTACATATTACTATACATAACTTAATCTATTCTACTTAAACACATTTAGATAATAGGTAAATGAAAAAGATACACTACCATACTTTCCTCTTTAACTAATTCAAGAATAAGATTTTACAATCATACTTGTAGTGTGTAACCTTATTTCATCCTTTCTTACTACTTCTCATAGTGTAGTGTTGATGCCCCCAAACTTAAACCAAACATTGTCCTCAAGATTTAAAAACAAGCCTATACTTTGTCCATGTATTTAACCTTTACCACTTTAATTCCTTTGTAGTTCTATGTTCTTTACTAAGTTAGTCGATACTTTTTCATTCCGATGAAATGTCACCTAGCAAATGGTCTTTCCTCTGTAATTAGCATAAAACTTTCAAAAGTTAGAAAATTACTAAAACATTATGATTGTTCTAACTAAGCTAAATAAATAACTGAAATTTAAAAACTTTAATAAAAAACCCTTAGGATGCCTCCCAGTAGTGATTCCTTTAATGTCATTAGCTCCATGAATTTTTGCTCATTTAGTCAAAGTCTAAGTCGAAATACTCCATTTATAGGTTAGAGATAACAATTTTTCTCTTCCTCGAATGTACTTCTTGCCCTTCTACAAAGACAGTCTTCTCTATAGTGTTCAAGAATGGTCGCCCAAGAGTCATAGACATGACATAATCTATGTCATGACCCATAATGTCAAAATCAGTGATGAATGTTAATCTATTCATTTTCATATGTACATTGAATACTCTCCCTATTGTTGGTACCAAGTTACATCAACTACTTGCAAGTTAGTTTTATCGGGAAAATTGATTTTCAAATAAGCTTGTAATATGTCCTTTATAGGCATTTCATTGACCGAGGCTCCTATATCACATAAGATGTTTCTAAACTATTGCCCATTAATGCTCAATGGTATGAATATTCCTCCAGGATCTCTCTTCTTTATTGGTTGAAGTCTCATTGTAAACTTAAATTTTGGATTCGGTTTCTTTCGAACAACCTTGATACTATTTCCTTTCAGTGCTTCCTCAGAAAGTCGTTCATCTTGTTGCTTAAATCTCTACCATTTTTCCCTTTTTTATCTTTAAGGCATTGATCCTTTGTTGCTAAAATCCTTTGAGTTCATCTTGCCTTACTTCCTTTCCTTTCTCATGCATCACTCCACATTTTCTTATAGCAAAGTGTTGACTCTTTTTGGCTTGTACATCACTAGCTCTTGCATTAGCTCATTCAATGCGATAGTGCTCATCTATGAATAGCAGTAACATTCTCCTCGAAATTTATGATAGTGTTACTCAGAACTGCCCTTCCTTCCTTGAGTTTAAAGTAATGGCTCGCTGACCAATCTATTTTTCTAGTTCTTGATGGATTGTGATCTCTTGTCATCCATCCTTTTTAGAGCTTGCTTCAAAATTTCCATCTCTTTTTCATGCTTCTCATGGCATTCCCCATTCTTCATGTCGATGGCGTGCAAGAATTTTTTAATTAACTTGAATAAATTTATTTCTTTGCTCTGCTCTAGCTTCCTTTATTCGACTTTTTGATCAAAGCCTTGAGGTAACTTTAAAGTGTTATTATGATTTCCATTTAAGAAGTTTAGGTTCCTATATCCTTGAAGAAACCATTAAGGGCTATTCATCTCGACCTGAGAAGCTATTTCCATAGTTCTTGTTGTTCATTAAGTTGATGTCATCAAGCTCCATTGCTTGTTGCATGTCCGTTTGATTAACCACCATGGCTAGGAGATTTACGGGTTGTTGTAGTGCTTGCACTTGTGGAATTTGTTGTTCCATTCAAAGCTTCACCATTTAAGTACTCTAGTTAGATAGTTGTGCCATAATCACAGCTTGTGAATCATTCTTATATATGGCTACTAGTTTTCTCACCGTGGAACGAGTACATGTTGTAGAGTTTTGAGACAAAGGGTCCTGAAGATCTAATGTTTCATCTTCATCCTTACTAAAAAGAGAACCACCTGCTGCGACATCTACTAGTGTTCGGTGTTGCTATTTATCCCATATTAGAAAATTTGTAGTTCTGCCCATTTCACATATCCATGTCTTGGACATCTTCTCAGCATTTCCTTGAATATTTCCTAAGCCTCGCCAACAGACTCAGCATCCTTCTACATGAATTGATTAATTTCAAGTTTCTTTTTGCTGACCTTCATTGGGGGAAAGAACTGGTCTAAAAATTTTTCATTGATTTTCACCCATGAAATCATACTCCCTGCGTTAAGTCCTTGGAACCAGGATTTGGCTTTTCTACCTAATGAAAATGGCAGAATTCTCATCCTAATCACTTCCTTTCTAACTTCAGTGATGTGCACGGTGTCGTATATCTCAACAAATTATCTACATGTGCAACTGGATCATCATTCTCTAGCCTATTAAACAGGTTATTTTGCACCATGTTGATTAGATGTGGACTCAATTCAAACTAGAGAAGAAGTCCAGTGATTAACTAATGATTATATTACACTAGGTATTCTATTGTTTTTATGATTTCAAGATTTGATTACGAAAATAAAAAAATGAAAAAAAGGAAAAAGCGTAAAACAATGAACTAGAGAAGAAATCCAGTGATTAACCAATTATTTGAATTTACATTGGAAATTGCCACCTAAACTAGCAACTGAGAAATGTCATCGAATCATCAGTGAATTTGATAATGCACTAGAAATTGTTAGCTGAATTGGTAGAGTACAGAGAGCTGAATCTAATGATTAATTAAGTGATTTTGTGTAGAAAGTGAAATCACTAACAAATCGCTGAGGTCGGTGATGAGTTGTTTAGATAAGAAGAAGGAAATTTTATTTATCTATGATTTAAACACTTAATGAAACTATAAATAGTACCTTAAGGTAGTAAAATCACTCTTTTCTTTTATCCTTGGGCCCTTATAAGTTTAGTTTATTCAGTTTACGTGTGAAGATATATTGGAGCTTTGGTTTTTTTAATAGGTACTTATTTATTTAATTATGTCTGCAAATTATATTATTGCGTTAATCATTTCCCCCAAGAGTGAGTAGTTCATTAATCTGAATAAATTCTAGACATATATATACTTTGAATTGCTCTATAGTTATGATTAAGAAAACCCATATTTAATGCTTTAGATATATTCATGTATGTCAATCATGAATTTAATAAGTTTTTTTTTAGTATTCCAAGAAATGATTCTATATATTGTGTGCATAGTGGCCAATATGTTCCATAATATATGGTATCTAAATTTATGTCTATAATTATGAACAACAATTATAGAAGTAGTAACTACGATTAATCGATAAGACTTTTTTGAGTGGATGTTCTAGGTGATTATGTTCTAAGTGATTTATTAATTAGCATGTTCCGATTTATATTTGATTTAAACTATATTGAGGGTTAGTGTGATCGTATTTGTACGATATTTCGTTTTATCTAATAGGTAGACTTACAATGATAAGAATGGCTTTTCCATCGAGTTTAGGAAAATCGGTTGTTGGTGAAGGCTATCAACGTATTATGAATTATGATTTAATGATTCCAAGATTCCATGTGGTATAATTATAACTATGTTATAAAATGTTGTTATTTTCAGTGTTTGAATTCAATTTAAGTATATTACATTGTTTAGTGGGTTTTTTTAGATGTTTGTTTAGATATTTCATTTATACTAATTTATTCATTTATTTGATTACTTGTTTGAATTACATTAGATTAGTTTATTGAATTTAAAAAGTTTGTAGTTTAATTATTTTAATTGATTGTTTATTTTATTATGAAATTGATAGAATTTAATTCTTGTTTAATTAGATTAGTTAAATTAAAACAAGTTAAATATAATAAGACTCTGGGGTAGGCTTAATTCTTGTAGCACGCATCAAGTTATTTTTGTCGTTGCCACGAATAGGTAGCTATTAATATTACTTAGTTAGTTTGAAAAGTTTCTAAGTTTTATTTTAAATATTTTACTTTCAATTTTATAAAAATGAAAAAAGGCTTAAGATTCAAGTTTGACATTCTACACTTGATCTTGTTTTGTTTTCGTTTCAAGGTTAATTAGTGCATGTCTAGCAAGCGAGAGAAGGGCCTAGTGCCTTACGACTATGAGATAGAAACAACCAACAAAGGAAAGAAAATGAAAAGAATCAAGATGGCCAAGGAGCAAGCTAGAAACTATTAGGCTATGGTGTTCACATGCAGCTAAAAATTCAAAATAATTTTTAAAATACCCCAACAATATCAAATATTACTTCTTTTAAACCTCATCTACAAGAGTAAACCATACATTAATCCGTGATTTCCATTTTCAGCTGTTCGATCTCCAAGACGTTCAAGCACGCGGACTCTATCAAAAATCCACACACGAACAATGAACACAATTTGGAGTGCTAGCCTTAAAAGAGATAGAAAACTTTTTCTCTCTCTCCCAAAGTCTACAGAACTCGAAAATAGCAAAAATGAAAATCTTTTTTCATTTTAGGGTTTCAATAACTATTTATATGTGTAGATAAGCTAACTTAAAATCATATTCTTAATACAGCTATTGTATGTAGGCAATTCAAGCAATTTAAACGTATGCCCTAATTAATAAGTTACCAAATAACAAATCATTAGGGCTTTTATTTTTATAAATTTTATCATATAAAATTCGTAACTCTAGACAAAATGAAATTGGGCAAAGCCATTCTTTATGTATAACCTACTAGGTTCATACGACATTGGTAGTGATCCAAAACCATTGTGGAACACAATTCATAAGCAGTCTCTAGCAAGGCATTATGACTACCTAAGCACCTTGAATATAAAAATCGATACAACCTAATGAATAATATATATCATATCCTTTTGTCGTATGATATCCTTTGATTAAACATAAGGCATGGAAAGTCACCGTTAATGTTCAATCATACTAGTCTCAATCTTTACGTAGACTGTAAACATCCAAGTGACATTGATCGTATCAATTCATTTGGACTTGGCCATTTAATAGTCCAACATATCAAGGGATCCACTGATATCTATCTTTGTACGATAGGGGAAATTCTTTCTTGATTACATACCTTCACATATCATTCATATGGTAACCAATCATAATCTTTATAACTATCTGTTTAAAGACAACATTTGATTGTGTCAAATTATCATGCTCCTAATAACGAATTATATGGTAATCTCAAGTCAAATGACTTAATCCATGTGGTGTTCTCATAACGAATCGGTCCAGTACCTTTTTCCTTAACAAGTACTCATAATCTTGATTCATATCTCTGTAAGAATGATCATAAGATGACCACATATCAAGATTCATACTAGTCTTAATTCATTATAGTTCCTAGAATAATGACAAACTAAGGACATTTAAGATATTATGGCAAATACCAATAGATCTTATTATAAGGTAAATATGCAATCACTTGTAATAAAACAACTAATGAAAACCTTTATTTTATTAACTAAAATTACAAGATAAATAATGTTTGTAGATTAACCTAGGGTACATGCCCTAACAAAAACCAACAACAGGGTCGTGGAAATAACCAACCTTCAGGTGATCTGGTAGTGCAAGATAGAGCGCGATGATAGAGATGCCTTCGTGACTACTTTTAGCTAGAAATTCAAGAGACATACAACAAAATGATAAAGCTTCCAGCCAACACCACCAAGATCAAAATGAGACTATTTTAGATAAACATAGTGCAAAATAGTTTGTTAAACGGGCTATCTAATGAAGATCTAGTTGCCCATGTTGAGAGTTTTTTGAAGAAGTGCGACACCATGCACATGACCAGAGTTATAAAGGATGTGATCAAGATACGACTTTTTCCATTCTCAATGGGTGGAAAAACCAAATCTTGGTTCCAAGGGTTGAATGTAGGGAGTATGACCTAATATTCAAAAATTAATGAAAGATTTCTTGACAAGTTCTTTCCTTCACTGAAAGTTAGTTAAAGGAAACTAGGGATTAACGAGTTCAAGTAGGAAGACATCGATTCACTTGGAGAGGCTTGTGAAAGATTCAAGGAGATGTTAAGGAGAAGTCTGGGACACAGATTTGTGAAATAGGCACAACTCTAGATTTTCGATTATGGGATGAACCACAACACAAGAATGCTAGTAGATGTCACAGCAGGTGGCTTTGTACTTACCAATGATGAGGATGGAGCATTGGATCTCCTTGATCTTATATCTTAAAATTCAGTCACTGTTATTTGTTCCACAGTAAAGAAACCAATAAGGGTATATGAGATTGACTCGTAAGTTGTAATTATAGTACAATAATCGAATTTGAATAGTTAAATGGCAAGTCTTTCGATGGGACACCAAGGTCCACAAGTAGCACAATGACCCATTAATCACCAAGGCATGATGGTTAACTAAATGGACATATAGAAAGGTATGAAGTAATAGGACATCAACTTCATGAACAACCAAGGCTACGGGAACAACATCAGGCCTAGAGGAATGGCTCCTCAATAGTTTTATCAAGAATAAAACAACAACAAGAACTTCTCTTATGGAAATCCAGATAATGCATTGATGTTACCTCAAGTCTTTAATCAACAAGTCCAACAAGGAAGCTGGGGTAGAGCGAAGAGATGACTTCATTAAAGTTAATAAAGAAGTACTTACAAGCTATGTACATGAGCCATAGGGAGCACCATGAAAAGCATGAGAAAGAGATGGAAGGAATGAAGCAAGCCATGAAAAGGATGGATAATGAGCGATCACAATCCATCTAGAACTTAAAGAGATAAATTAGTCAACTTGATATAGCTTTGGACTCGAGGAAATAAGGATAGTTTCCTAGCAACATCGTCACCAATCCTAATGAAAATGTACGTTCTATTCGCATGATGAACACTACAAAAAAAAAATGAGCTAAGACAAAAACAAGTAATGTATAAGCCAGAAATGGTCAATACGATAGCAATCAAGAAGCTAGAGAAATCAGAAATGTTCGTAGACTACGTTAACTACTTGGTATCCGAAGTGTTTCCTCCAGATTTAACAAACGCAGCACCATAGGAATTTCTAAGTGATGTGAAGCCATACTTTAGGGACGAGCCATATATGTTTAAAAGATGCAATAACGAACTAATTCAATGATGTGTAACAAATGAGGAATTTGTAGGCATTCTAGAAGGATGTCATTCATCACCATATGAGGATACTTTGGAGCATAATGAACGACAACTAAAGTGTTACAATGCATATTCTACTGGGCAAATCTATTTTAGGATTCATATATATTTGTGAAAACTTGCAATGCATGCCAACAAACATGAAATATTTCTAAAAGGCAAGAGTTTCTACAAACCACATTTCAAGAAATTGAGTTGTTCGATGCTTAGGAAATAGATTTTATAGGACCATTCCCTACTTGAAATTGGAAACAATATACATTGTTAGCAGTGGATTATTTATCCAAATGGGTAGAAGCCATAGCAACTACAACCAATAAAACCAAAATGGTCATAAAATAAATAAAGAAAAACATCTTTAATTGATTTGAAACACCTAGAGAACTAGTCAGTGATGAGGGATCACAATTCTACAATAGAGCCTTAGACACAATGCTAAAGAAATATTGAGTTATCCATAAGACCTCACCTGTTTATCATCCTCAAACAATTGGACAGCTTGAAGTAAGTAAAAGAGAAGTGAAACAGATCTTGGGAAAAGCTATAAAATCCAATAGAAATATTACGTATTCCACCATCAAGTACCATTATCGACATTGAGGACGACATTCAAAACACTAATTGGCACGTCTCTGTATCGATCAATTAAAAGAAAAGCATGTCACTAACAATTAAAGTTAGCGCATAAAGTATACTAGGTAATTAAAAAACATAACATGGATTTTCAAGCTGCAAGGAACGCCATATTACCTCAATTGATGGAACTAGACGAGTTTAGATTGGACACATACAAAAATGCTAAGTTTTATAAAGAGAAATCAAGACAAAGGCACGACAAAAGGATTTAATATCGATCCTTTAAGCCAAGACAACTAGCATTGTTGTTAAATTCAAGATTAAAGTTATTTCTAGGCAAATTGAGATCATGATGTTCAGGACCATTTAATGTAGTTACTACTTGGCTTTACGAAGTGGCAAAGTTAATAACCAATAGTGGTAAGACATTTAAAGTAAATGCTTGAATAGTTAAGCTATTTTATGGAACAGAAGTGAGGCAAGGTGAGCTTGATGGTTTCAAGAATCCAAGAATCAATGCCTTGAAGAAAACAAGTGAAACAACAATGGTAGGCCTAGCCTCAATGCCCAATGAGTTAAGCTCCATCTAAAAAAATTGGAACCAAAACTCAAGTTCGTCCCACAACTTCATTCTATTAGAAAGAAATATTCTGGAGAGATAAGCATGTCGATAAACATTAAAAGGCACCGGTTTAAAAATGTCTTATGTGATATGGGAGCCTCAATCAATTTCATGCCACTAATGGACATGTTGCACATAGACATGAAGATAATTTGTCTCGATACAACGAATTTGCAAGTAGCTAATAGTAACTTGATACCTACTATAAGAAAAGTCTTGAATGTGCTTATGAAAGTGGGTAAATTCATATTCATCATGAATTTCGTAGTCATGAACCAAAATATTGACGATGATGTGTTTATGATACTTGGGCGGCTATTCTTGAATGCTACTAAAGAACGTTTGTACACAAAAGAGAGGAAAATCAAGATCAGTACCGTTGAGGGCGGTGATGTTGAGAAGGTTTTCTATAAAAATGGTGAAGAAGTACATTCGAACAGGAATGACATCATAATCTTTGATTTATAGATGGAGCTTCTCAATTTAGACTCAGATTAAACGATTGAAAAGGCGATAGGCTAATGATGTTAAATTAAGATCTACTAGGAGACAACCCATTGGTTTATAAATTTTAAGTTTTTAAATTTCAATTAATAATTAGTTATTTAATTCAATAATTACAATTAACAAGTTTTAGTTCTAACTTTCAAAAATTTGTGCCAAATGTGTAGGAAAGACCATTCACCGGGTGATGATTCATCGAAATTAAAATGTCTCGCAAACTCAATTAAAGAGCAACAAATAGAGAAGGATTTCAAAGCCGTGATGGTAAGGTGCATGGGAAATTAAAGGTAAAATTTATAAAGTTTTATATTTTCATGGATTTCATGCGGTCACGACACCTTTTATGAGTGATACACAAAGTTGAAGAAATGCCGAAGAGAAATTAACAAAAAGTACATGCGAGGACGTTGGCATATAGGTCAACACCGTGGATAATACCCACACCACTGTGGGGAATGGCCACAGTGCCGAGATGTCTACAGGCAAAAATTAAGAAAACATCCTAATGCATCGTTGATGCAGTGGTGGCACCAGGGTCAATATATGACGCGCACCGAACACATCAATAAAGTAAAGTTTTCTAAACCAACTATTTTGTAGAATAGTGGCAAAAGGTCTATCCCACGGAGATTGGTAGTCTTTCTTAGGTTAAAAACAACAAAAAAAGAAAATTGGGGGTTTTAAAATAAATTAATTTAACTAACTAATCAAATTAAACTAAATAAAATATAACAACTAAACTAATTTACAAAACAATTAATAAATGCCTAAGTAACACCTAAGTTTACAGTTCCACAAATCAGAATCAAGATTCAATGGCAATCATGGTCTTCAATCTTTCCTAAGAATTCATTAATTTATATTCTCCTAGATTAGCTATAGAAAATAGACATCCGTTAGAAATTCATCGTTCCCCTAATTTCGATAGCCAGGACGTCCGCCACTAACTATTTCCGTAATTAATGTATAACCGCAGTTAGTTGGATTTGTTGGAACACTAACCGCAGTTAGTTGGATTTGTTGGAACACTAATCCCAAAAAACGGGATCCCATCGACTCCCGATTTAACCAAGGTTCAATTGTTGCACACTCAAGAACCAAAAGGATTTGACGGCAAACTGGTTAGTGTTTGTTACTTTATTTGTCTTAAAGCACAATTACACGGACATTAAAGGTCTAAATAACTGTAGATTGTCCACCTAAAAGCATGCATCAGCCACATACATACCATAAATCTAAACCATATTCATTAAAACCAACGAAAACAAAATAGAGAATTTAAATTAAATTAAATTATAAAATAAACGATGTCACATAATATGTCATGAATTCATGATCCCGACTGGCTTCCCCTTCGAACTAGCCAAGGAGTTGATTAGCTGAACATCGTTGAGAAAAGAAAGTCGATACTAAATAATAATAGTCGGTGTGTCAAATAATGAAACTTAAGTTTCTAATATATAAAACTATTAAAAATTGGTTTCGTGAGGTGAGAGAAATTGATTTTGTTGGTTGGGGAGGTGACTCGTGTGCCGAGGAGCATCGTAGTGTTTTTTTTTGGCTTGAAAATAGGTGGCTGCCATGTGTCCCCAGCCTATTGGTATGTTCCTGCCGCCGCGCTGACGTGTCATCACTTGATTGGCCGAGAGTGCTGTTGATGATGCGTTGTTTGCTGGATAGAGACACATGGCTCCGTCTGATTGGTGGGGAGAGGTGTTGATGACGTTATGCATGGGTGATTGTGCGTCACGTGGTGTCCAAGAGACCGAGGGAAGTCGCGCGAATTCATTCCGAAATTCTGGGAGTTTGTGCTTTTACGCATCCCGAGGTAAATCAACAAAGGCTGAAACGAGCAATAATATTGGTGTGTGACGTGTACTGTGATGGTGATGCGTGGCAGCCTTTGATTAGAAGAGCTGGTGTGTTGATGCTTTGTAGCGGCTTATGATTGATGGAACCGTTGCTTGTTACGGGCAGGCGTAACATTTAGAATGGAAGACGTGATTGGAGGAGAGAAGATGTGCATTCACGTGGCAACACCTAATTGGTTGAAATATGTTGTCTTTAATTTTACCCACTCGCAATGTGTAAATCGAGACAAATTGTTCGGCATCTGATCACTGCATGTAAATACTCCGTTTTGAGTATTTTTTCGCCACGAGTTTAATCGCATACTCCGTTTCACCTAGAAACGGCCAAAAAATATAAATATATATATATTTGTTTATTTAAATATACTAAAGTAAACTACTAAATATATATAAATACTAACTTATCAAATACCCCCAAACTTAAGACTTTGCACGTCCTGAGCAAAGGTGTAAATGACAACACAAACTAAACTAGACTCCTAATATAATAATGCACCGACTCAACTAATCCTACACCCGACCCAAATTCATGGAGTTCCTTTCGTTTACATAGCCACCAAATTAACAAGTAAATCAAAAAATTTCAAAGTTATGATATGTCAAGACTCGCAACCCAAACACAATTAAGATCCCACTTTCAAGACGAAGACTCGATCAAAACAAAGGTCATCAACTACTCACAAGTTTTCTTGGTCTATACATTCAAGCACGCAAGTTCAAATTTCACTTAACCTAGTGAAAGCATTTGAAGGAGTTTCACAACTTCCGCTTTTATTCATTATTTTTATTTTCTTTTCAAATTTTTTCCTCTTTTCCAAATCTTTTTTTTTCAATTAATGTGATCTCTGCTCCATTTTCTGCGGACCGATTTTCTCACTTTTTCCCACCATAAGTTTCCCTGCTCCATTTCCATTGGAAACCTGTAGGACACTCTATTTTTCTTTTTCTTTTTTATAGAAAAACTCATGTTAGTACTCCTCACTTTCACTAGAATCAAGCAAATCCCTCAGTATGGGTTAAAATAATATCACTGGCACATATTTGATCCTCTACTCATTTTCGTTATCTAGCACAAAGCTTAACCATCATACAAGTCCTTAATCGTGAAATCATAAAAATGCTGAGCTGCAAACTCGATTAAGTGTTTCTCCTAATTTTCTATAAGTTTCAAGTCAAAAAGGCAACTAAAAATTACTCTTCCTCAACCAAAGGCATAAACAAAGTTTCGAATGGCTCTATATATATATATACTAAAGACATATATGCATGAAAGTATATCAAATCCTGATGAAATGAGAAAAGAATATGAATGGACAAGAAATGAAAGAAATGGAAGAAATGATATAAAACACCACCATTACCATCCAATATCAGCATATAACCGCATAAAAGAATAAACGATCTCATCTGCGGTCTTTCGCAAAAAAATCCATCCAAATTAATCCACAATCCCTAAAATACCCCCAAACTTATTCTGAACCTCGTCCTCAAGGTTCAAAACAAGTCAAGACTTCCATATAACAAAAAGAAAAAATACAGTGGTGAAAAAAAACATGGATAAGAAGATGATACAAATGCATGCATGACAAAAAGTCCCTAAAAACTAATGAACACACAAAATCTCTTATGTGTAGATGACTAAAGAAACTATTAAAGAACAACCATAACAAGAGCAAGAACTAGTAAACATAGGAGTTAACTGAAAAGATTCCAATCGAATCTTGCAAGCCCGAAGTCTGTCAACTAAGGGTGAAATCAATAAGATGATGGAATGAAGTTTAGGGTTTTGAGTCTACTAAAAAAACCTACCACTAATACGGCAACTTGTGTTGGATATGTCCCAACCAAGTTTAAAACACCTAAAATCCTATAAACATGTTAATTCCTAAAAAATGTTCAAATTATGCTTAAAAAATGTAATCCAAAGTCAAACCTACAAAACTCAGCGCTCCAATCCTCCAATGAATGTCAAACATACCATATCACCTGTAAAAATAAAGAGACCAAATTTGAGTGTTATTAAATATAAATAAAAACTAGAACTAAAGTAAACTAAAGCCGAAATAGATGCAAGAAATAAATAAAATAAAAATGAAGCTGGGTTGCCTCGCAACGAGCCGCATTTCTTTTAAGTCTTTGGCTAGACTTGGCATGCTTGATTAGGTGATGCCCTCTCCTTTAGAGATGTCAACAACAAATGGCGCATCTACATATTTGGGTAATGAAGCATGCACACCGTCTTTCAGATTTAGGAGTTCATTCTGGACTTCCAACACGAAAGAATCTATCGCATAAGGATCGTCCAACATAAAGGTTTCGGCAATGTAGAAGATCTACGAACACTCCTTTACTTCCACCCCCTTATAAGGTGTACCAAATGTGCATGGGAGGGTGGGTGGTTGCACCAACACCAGAGGTTGGTATTCCTCGCTCTCTATCTGCGGCTTCTCTGGCTTGTCTGAAATGACATCAATATTCATCTCATTTTTCCCCTCATTTAGTGCAATGAAAATCTCTAGCTCAATTTGAAAGACTTCATTTTATTTCGATGATTCTCTCAAATAGTCTTCCACTTGTGTAACCTCATTCACCTCAACATTTTTCAACGTATCAACACTCACATCCTCCTTTGGGTTAAAAATTGGTTGTGTACTACACAACTCTTCCTCATCAATCATACTCTGAAACTTGACATTAAATCGAATTAATTTAGTTTCCAATTCTTTCAAGCCTGGAATCTTAAAACCAATTTGTCGGATCTCGTCAAAAAAATTATCGAAACTGTTGGTGATTATCTATCAATTGCTTCACCATATTTTCCAAGGAGGTGCGTTGATGAAATAGTTGATTTCCTTCTTGTTGAGGAATATGTGGGTTTGACATGAGCCCAAAGAAGTCGGGTTGTGGCGATGCATAGCTAGAATAGTGATAATTCTCATACTGTCGATGATAGGGACAATTATGCGCGGAATGAGAATAATCTCCACAAATTTCACAAACCTCGACTTGTTGCACAAAATAATGCATGTTAAAAAATTGATATCCATTTTGTGATACACCTACCCCATTCATATTATAATAATGTGAGTCTTTGAATCGACCATAATTATAAAGGTAGGAGGAGTCCATCGCAGGGTTACCAATATACATGTTAAGACCAAGGGACTAGATAGGTAAAATAAAAATAAAAATAAAAAACCAAAGAAAGAAAAATACCAATCCCCGACAACGTCGCCAAAAATTGACGCCCGCCGAGCACGTCATTAAAGTAAAGTTTTCTAAACCAACTATTTTGTAGAATAGTAGCAAAAGGTCGATCCCATAGAGATTGGTAGTGTTTTTTAGGTTAAAAACAACAAAAAAAAGAAAATTGGAGGTTTTAAAATAAATTAATTTAACAAACTAATCTAATTAAACTAAATAAAATAAAACAACTAAACTAATTTTCAAAACAATTAATAAATACCTAAGTAACACCTAAGTCTAATGTTCCACAAATTAGAATCATGATTCAATGGCAATCATGGACTTCAATCTTTCCTAAGAAGTCATTAATTTACATTCTACTAGATTAGCTATAGAAAATTGACATCCGCCAGAAATTCCTCATTCCCTTAATCTCGAGCCAGGATGTATGCCACTAACTATTTCCCTAATTAATGTATAACCCTAAACATCTGTCAATCAAATTTAACACACTAACCGCAGTAATTTGGATTTATGCGAATACTAATCCTAAATAACTGGATCGTATCCGCTCCTGATTTAACCTAGATTCAATTGTTGAAAACTCAAGAATCGAAAGGGTTTGACGGAAAACAGGTGAGTGTTTATTACTTTATAGGTTCAAAAGCACAATTACACGGATACTAAAGGTCCAAATAGTTTAGATTGTCCACCTAAAAGCATGCATCGGCCACATAAATACCCTAGATCTAAACCATATTCATTAAAACCAACGACAATGGAATAGGATAATTTAAATTAAATTAAATTATAAAATAAAAGATCTCACATAATATGCCATGAATCCATGATCCTGACTTGCTTCCCCTTCGACCTAGGCAAAGAGTTATTTAGCTGAACATCGTCGAGAGAAGAAAGTCAATACTAAATAATAATAGTCGGTGTGTCAAATAATGAAACTTAAGTTTCCAATATATAAAACTACTAAAAATAGGCCTCGAGAGGTGAGAAATATTAATTTTGGAGGTTAGGGAGGTCACTTGTGCGCCGAGGAGCATCATAGAGCTATTTTTGGCTTGAAAATAGGTGTCCACCACCAGTCCACAGCCTATTGGTCCAATCCTGCCGCCGCGTTGATGTGTCATCACCTGATTGGCCAAAAGCATTGTCGATAACGCGTTGTTTGCTATTAGAGAGCCACGTGGCACCATTTGATTAGTGGAGAGAGGTGATGATGACGTTGTGCATGGGTAATTGTGCACCACGTGGCAACCAAGAGGAGGATGGAAGTCGCACGAATTCATTCTAAATTTCTGGGAGTTTGTGCAAACACGCATCCATAGGTGAATTGACGAAGGCTGAAGCGAAGAGAAATATTAGTGTGTGACGTGTACTGTCATGGTGATGTGTGGTGGCTTGTGATTGGAGGAGTTGGTGTGTTGATGCTACGTGGCAGCTTCTGATTGGTGGAACCGCTGCTTGTGACGTGGTTGGCCTAACACTTGGCATGCAAACCGCTGACATTGCGAGACGTGATTAGAGGAGAGAAGATGTTCGCTGATGTGGCAACTCCTAATTGGCTGAAATATGATGCCTCCAATTCTACCCACCGAGCAACGCGTAAATCAATGCAAACTGTCCGACATCCGATCACTGTATGTAAGTACTCTATTTTGAGTATTTTTCCACCATGAGTTCAGCCGCGTACTCCGTTTCACCTAAAAACAACCAAAAAATATAATTACATATATATTTTAGAGACTTTGTATATTTAAATATACTAAAATAAACTACTAAATATGTTTAAATAATGACTTATCAATATAAAAGGTTTAAACCCCTATTTTGATTCATTCTACACACTTACACCATTAGCCCACCACAATCATTTGATCATTTCTAAGTGACATTAGTGAGTTCCTAGTGATTGAAACTGAAAGAAACAAGTGCATTATGGATTTGCACAAGTTGAATAGCTAGGGCTTGAATTTTTGAGTTTTGATTTCAAATAGAGCTAAGGTTCTAGTTAGAAGGAAAAGGTTAGAGGGCTTGGATCGATAAAGACTCGAAGGAGTGTTCTACACTGGAAATAAATTTGGCATTGAGGTAAATTTAGAATTTCATCTAGTTATGTTTTCAAATATTTGAATTTTGATGATATTGTATGAAAGTGTAGATTTGAAGTTTTATGATGGGTTTTGCAAGATTGTGTAAATGTTGAGCATTAATATTACCCATGGAGACCTAGTTGATGTCTTTGTATTATTTGGCATATGCATGATATGTGTGATATGAATTTTGATTTTTAGGTAATTTGAAGACACAAGTTGCAATGCATTGTTATTTAGTTGTTAAAAATTTAAAGAAATGGCAAGAACAAGGAAATAAGTTAGCCAAACTAGAGCAAATGATTTCGAGACATCCACCTTAAGAAGTTATAATGAAAAAGAGTCTGGACCTTTTAAATCAAAATTCTTCATTAGTGGAGAGACCAAGGACTGATATGAGAAAATCTTACGTAGGAAGTTCATTTGTAAAAGGGGGATTAATTTGCCAGCGAAATATGATAAGTGAGTGAATAGTTTCATTAAGTAACCAAAGTGGGAGCAACTCACTCAAGATTATGGAAAGAATGACGTTAAAGAAGTGAGTGAGTTAGTTTTTTTAAATTTTATGCTAATGCAAAGTTCACTGCCATGGATGACCTCTTGAAGGTAAGAGATATTTTTGCTCCCCTTTAATTTATGTGAGATCAACACAATTTATAGATTGGAGCACTTAAATTTGTATGGACCTGAACAAACTTTAATGAAGATATTATATGAGAGACCATATAACCTCTACCCTTTTAGAGCCAAAAAGAGCACATTGGTTGCGCAAGGACAACAAGGTTGGGTCATTAAGCTGAGAACGTGTCAATGTACATTAAGAAGGGGAATGTTAGAAACATTTATTGAATTCAACAACAATTCCTTGTTTCATCATTATACCCCACTTCTAAGCAACGTAAAATTAACAAGCCAAAAGCAACTTATTTTCATTAGATTACAAAGAACGAGAATATCAACATCACCAAGATCATCTCCAATAGTCAGAGGGAGTCAATTATGTCCAAATGAGACAACTTGTGGTTTCCTATCCTACTTACTCAGATATGCTTAAAGGCTGGAGTGCGATTGAGAAATCATAAACTATTCGATATAGAGGCCCAACCTACCATTGACAATGCATTCATGCTCACATTGAAATCACCACCTGCTTATTAAGACTTCCAAGAGGAGAGAGAGAGAGAGGGTCGAGGGAGCAAGAATTAAAGCCAAGTTGTTGCCAAAATGCAAAAGAATAGGGTAGCAGCAGCAACATAACTATCATACGAGCTAGAAGTGGAAGAAGACAAATAATAGGAGGAACAACAACAAAAACAAGGATTTGTTGAGGGCAACGAGTTTGTAGACCCAGCGATTGAAGAGCATGACTTGGACAGTTTTGATGTTTTTCCACCACTTCCTTAACCACAAGCAGTAGTACCACCACTAGAGGACTTGACTCCTTTCTAGTAGAAGATGTGGATAGCTGAGATGCAGAGATAGTACCCAAACGACAGGGTGCATTACCACGTAGGTGTGTTGAGATATGAGCAAGATATATAGAGAGATCAATACCGTCGAAACGGGAAACGGGCAGCAGAATCTCATGTTATTTCTTGATCATCAGAGATAATTGACTAAGTATGAGATAAGCAAATGCATGACACCTACTGATAGGTCATTAGGCTTTCTTGTAGCACTTGACTATGCGTTTGGTTCAAATTTGGTGTAGAGCAGGATGATGGAGCGTCCATTGACAGCAACCTTTGTTGGAGCTGCGATGCAGATAATGATAATGAAGTCCATACCTAAAGTTAGCTTATTAAGATTTTTTTAGACTTGGGGAATTGAGGGCAACATTGATATCATTACAATTTTTTTTAACATTTCTGATATTTTGTTAAATAATTAATTGTTTCAATTCTATTTTTAGTTTGGTTTATTATAAGTTGTGTTATTACATATCTTTATGTGTTTTAGTGTTTTCTTGTTTCAAACTTACTTTTAAACCTTGAGGACAAGGTTTGGTTAATGTTTATGGGAATCGACATGGCACTACACTATGGGAAGTGGTAAGATATGGCAATAAATAAGGATAAACAATGAAGGTATGATCGTATAAATTTTATTATGATGCAGTTAAAGAGGAAAACAATGTAGTGCACAAAATTTTCATTTTAATTACTATTTGAATGTTTAAGTAGTATAGATTGGGTTATATTTAGTAATATGTATTGAATAAGTAGTTCATTTGCATATTCATACCTTAAATTATAGATGAGTAGATTATAAGTATCTTGTTGATATGAAACTCAAAAGAATGTTATAAATTTTGAAGAAGAAACAGTGAAATGTAGCTAGCAACAGTGTGATTTCATGATTAGAAACCTAAATTTAGGAAGACCTTGGACTTGAAACAAAAGCAAAAAATAATTATAGTTCTTGATGAAAAAGTTAGATCTCTTAGGATTCTAAAATAAGTTTGAATCTTACTTGATAATGCAAAGCAAATAAAGACTTAATACAAAGAGAGGAAGAAATAGGCATTGTAAATTAAAAGTTGGGGTTAACTTACTTGATTTATTGAAAGTGAGAAAACCTAGCAAGAGTCTTAGAAATAAAAATAAATTAAGGAATCCCATAAGTTCTACAAGAAATAGAGCAGAGAACTTGATGTTTTGACAAAGAGACAAAAAACGAAGTCCATAGAAAATGGAGTAGGGACTGCGAAATAAAAAATGAAAAAAGAAGAAAAGAAAGGAGAAAAGAAAAATAGATAAAAGAAGGTGGAAGTAAAATAAAACTCTTCAAATAAAAGATTTAGCTCGAGTACGAGTAGGTAATTAAGTTAAATTTCCTTTCCAATTATGTTAAGTCCTATAGACTCTCTAAGTACTAAAGTCTAATAAATATGAGTATGATCTATGCTTATTTGTGAATTATTGAGATTAATGAGATATCATAAGATTTCATACTTGCTACTTGAGTGTAGAGATGAAACAAACTTGTGAATAGTGATGGTTTTTAGTTCTGATCTACTTTGGTGTTTCGAAAGTGAAGTTATATGTGTTGTTAAAGCTACATGTCCTATAAATATAAGTTTTTGCAAAGAAAACTCTTGAGTGGATTATAAACTTTAAACTTAGTGAATTAAAGGATACTCCATAAATAATATAAATTGAATGAGAGCTAATTATTATGAGACTTCGTATAGTACACTTTTACACGGGATGAGCAAAATCCTAACTTTGTGGGTATTTGATATGTGATTATTTATAGTTATATATAGGGTTAGTTTAATAGTATATTGAGTATAAAAATCCTTAAATAAGTTCTAATTCATGGTGTTATTGCATTTTCACGGAATTAAGGTATAAAGAAAGGAAATAAGCAAAAACGCGAAGAAACGGAGCAAAAACCCATAAAACATGGTTGAAGCCATGGCTAGACATGGTGACGTTGTGGGAAGAAAAGGCACAACAAGTGAAGGAAAGGCACGGTGTGGTAGAGCAAAAAATGTGAAGAAATCAACACTAGAGGTATGGTGCAATGGAAACGTAGTGGCACATAAGGGACGACGTCAAGACAGATAAGGACAACACTGGGTGGATAGGGGAGCAAAATAAGTGCATTTAGTGGCGACGCAGTGGTGGCGCCGTGGCTTAACACACACAGCGTTGGGGCATTAATGGTGCACCAAACTCTTAGAAAATAGAAAGTTGGAGTTTTTTTGAGTTAAATTATAAAGTAAGGATTCTAATTTTTATTAAGAAGTAATAGGTATTAGAACATGGTAATCTTACCATATACCAACTATTAGGCACCATTAGAATAATTTAGTATAGGTTTTGTAGCTTCCCCCTATCCCGATTAGGGCCGTACTCAGCTTGAAACCTAATTAAAGCCCAATAGCCTAGCCAGACTTAACCAGAGCCACTAGCCTCTACGTCACATCTGATAAACTCAACCTGTATATTAATATCTAATAAACAAATCAAAACATACAAAGCAAAATATTTAATACTTTTTCGATATATATATATATATAAACAATATATGATAATGTTGAGTTTACCAAAACTCAAAAACCTTATTTATAAACCTCCAAATCCTTTTTTAGACATCAAAATATATCAAATAGTGAATATATATACTAGAAGGTTCATTACATTGTAGAGAAGATACAAGACATATAAAACATCTCATTTCCCTTAGTTGAAGCACCGGGTTGCGAACTTGAAATATTAAATTTAGGTGACTGCTCCAACTTGCCTAGTAAGTAAGGATTCACATAGCCATCAACATTCCATATAATAATCAAGATCATTATGCAATAACAATATGCACCAATCTTAATTAACAAGAATATGAAAAGCATATAAATCAATAAGTAACGGACGCAACACAAGTTATCATGGGTTATTACACTGTGATCTCCATTTTATTTTTTAAAGCTTGGTTCGATTACACACCGTCACCATTAATGTGATTGCTATACAAACATATTGGCCAATATTATATCTGGCCAATCCATTAATACCCAATGATTCTATCCGAAACCCTCTAGTAAACACCATTTTTCGCTTATTGAAGGCCATCATAGTGTACATAGTCTCCCATTCTAATACATAAACTACATGAACTACATATACTAGAATAGCCATGCAACATTTATAAATAAATGAATCCGTACTTACCTTGGTCAAGGTTTCCATTTCAAATTTCTATTTTTTCTTGGCACTCTAGCTTTCTCAGGGATCCAACACCTTTCATAGACCATTTATAATCAATTTAGGTCCAATACTCTATAACTAGAACTACTAATGCAATACATAAGTCCTCAAGAAAACCTCAGCAAAAGTCAACAATATTGTTATTTTCTTGGGGGAAGAACGCTCTATCAATGTGTGGGACGCACTCCAGCAGCTGTGTTCGTCAAAGTTGATGAAGGGAGCGCACTCCACCCTATGTTATCTTCAACTAAACACAGGTCAGCAGCCACTGTTCCATCCACAAATCAACCAAATAGTTGTATTAACTCCTAAAACTCATCAGGGTGAACCGCTAATGAGGTAACAAACCATAAGCAATCATCAATCAACAAAATTGACAAAGAGTATAACATCACCATCAAATTAAACATTAAACGACATAAAAATAAATCATCCTAAAGTGATGATTTCTAGTTGTTGATGCATTTAAGTTCCTCAATCAACACTAATTTAGCTCCCTAACTAATCTCTCTCAATCGAAATAAAAACCTAAACCCGTACTCTTTCACTTAATCAATTCGAATTAATAAGATAGTAAGAGTATTAAGTTTAAATATATAAATTTTTCTCAAGATACGCATCGCGCTTTCTCGAGACCGATGAAGTTGTTGATGCGTTAAAATGACACTCCTTAAAGTGACACCGACTTTAGCTCCATTAAGCACTTACGCTCCTTTCGAGATGTTCAAATGATCCATATAATTCAGCTATTCATTTATTTTCTAATATATATATAAATTTATATATCCTGTATATAAAATATATATATATATATATGTCATGTATTTTTTTGCTAATAAATTCACCGTACATGCCTACGACTATACTCAGGCATGCGCATTTCTTCCACGACTACCTCGTCACACTTTGTGTATCGATAATTCATTATTTATTGCGTATTTTTCATTTATAAGCTTGTATATAATTCCTTTATTATATAATAAGGAGTATTTTGTAAAGAAAGCATTAAAAACTTCTTGTTTGTAATTCAATTTAGTTTTCACTAGATTAATTGAAGGTAATATTTATAATCATCTCTGATTTGCAATGATTTCCATTATGAATTATGATAAGTGTATGTCAATGAAGTGTGAGTAGTCTATATATCTTAAGGATCAATGGATCCTCTGGTATGAATGCTATGTTTTGAATATGATTAAAATATGAATATACTCAGTGAAATGGTTAGAATTTGTATTGATTCTTAGCGTAATGATTTAAACATCTTGATTTCATGTTTAATGAACTTATGTTTTAGGAGTTATCATGGCCATTGAAGCTTTTAAGATAGACATGAATGGTACAACCATAAAATATACAACATCGAGCGATAGTTATTGATTAGGGAGGCACATATAGTAAAATAAGTTTGTTATGAATCCAAAGATTTGGGATTTAAAGCAATATGCAGCTTACATTATTCACACCGATAGGTGGGTTCTAGTTTGCACATTAAAATCTTTTTTGTCAAAACAGTAAGTTAAAGTGGATTTGAAGGAAATCTCTCTATTCTAAATAGGCATTACACATAACGTATCGAGATGTAGAAGTTGTTGAAAAGCATATTACTAAATTATCAAGGTGAAGTTGTGAACTAAGATATCTTTAATATAAAAGTTAAAGTACGGTTTAATTTGATTTGCTAGAGTAGTAAAGTTAGGCATATGACAATTAAAAAATGATTTTCTTAGCAATAGTTAAATAGGTAATTAACTTATGCAAAAACCTTTCCCTGAGGACGATATCCATGATCAATATGAGTTTATTGCACTATTGCTACAAGCTAGTCGTTACACTTGCGGGACACATCAATAATCAACATTAATCGATCACATTATTACTATGATTAGGCCTTTATATTTGCGGCCACAATAATGTTTTTGGTGTCATTGCCGGGGATAGGTAGCCACACACTAGTTTAGTTTACGAAAGTGGTAAGTTTGATTTTAAGTGTAATTTTTTTAAAAAAAAAATGTATAAGTTTCAAGTTTGACAATCTGCAGTTGATCTTTTGTGCTTTCTTTCCAAGGAGAATTAGTGCATGCATAGTAAGGAAAGAAGGACTTACTGTCATACGATTGTGAGATTGACAGAATGAACAAGGAAAAAAAAAGAATCAAGATGAAGAAGGATCAAGCACAAAAAATAGGGCCAAAGAAATAATTAACCTAAAGGTGGTCTAGTAGTGCAAGATAGAGTGCGGGGACAGAGATGTCTTCTTGACTAATTCAACCTAGAAGTTCAAGAAACTTACGATGGAGCTATGAGGCTTCCAGCCAACACCATGACACGTGTCGAGCGTGAATAATAATTTCTTGTATTTCCCTTTCATTTGTAGTAGTGGTAATGGGATATTGTCCCCACGGGTATTTCACAAATCTTTTAAGATAGAAGGCGACTCTAAAGTTTTATTGGATTTAACTTGCTTTAATTTAACTAATTCAATTAAACGGGAATTAAATACTATCAATCTCAAAATAAAATTAAAAATTAATTAATATAATTAAACTATAAACTATATAAATTCAATAAACTAATCTAATGCAATTCTGAAAAACAATCAAATAAATCAATAAATTAACATAAATGAAATATCTAAACAAATATTTAAACAAAACCCCACTAAACAATCTAATATACTTGGATTGCATTCAAACATTAGAACATAATATCATTTCATAACATAGTTATAATTATACCATATGGAATCTTGGAATCATTAAATCCTAATTCATATTAAGTGTATAGCTTCTAACCAGCCATCGATTTTTTAAATTCTACCTATTGGATGAAACACAATATCATAGAAATACGATAGCATTAACACTCAATGAAAATCATGTCTAATCTAAATTAAATATAAATCAGAATATGATAAATTAGTAAAAAAACTTAGTACACAATCACTTAGAACATCTACTCGGAAAAAAAAACCCTATAGATTAATTCTATTTACTACTTATATAATTATTATCAACAATCATAACATAGATTTAGATACCCTATATTGAGAAACACATTGACCACTACATTCAATACAAAGAACCATTAGTTTTAACACGCAAAAAAAGAGAGAATATCTAGTCTAATATCATCATTTATTTCTAAAATCAACCTAAATTACACTATATAAATATGTATAATTATCGACTTTTCAAATACCCTCAAACTCTGCACTTTGTTGTCCTAAGAAAAGGAATTCTCTTAACCATATTCTCTTTTCATTCTTTATAAACTAATTTCAATATAATTCATTTTAAATGTAAATGATAGGAATCTTAAGTAGAAGCGATTTTAAAATGGAAATATATTACCCACAAGTAAATTAAAGTTAAGATAGAATAAAATGATTCAGACGAAATGAAACATCTCTTAATGATAACTTAAATACCAAATGCAGCATGCTTTAGAACTTAAAGTCCATTAGCAAGGCTAGCTCATAATATAAGTTTTCTCAATCTCCACTAACAAGCATCACGATTATGATGACTAAATAGAATCTCAAAACACAAAAATCACTAGATTAATCTTAATTTTAGAAAAGACTTTATAAGAGCACCATAATAAAAATCAGTAGGAGTTTTGCCAAGATACCAATGAATACACTGTTTAAAATGTATTGGATTAAGAAATACTTCAGTAAACTCTAGTTTCAAGCACTCGAGCTAAATATTTTCTTTGAAGAGTTTAAGAACATCCATTTTTCATCTCTTATTCTTTTTTCTCTACTTTATCCTGATTATTTCTTTTTTATTATATATATTTTGGTTTTGCTTTTGAGTCCCTGCTCCATTTCCTATGGGCATTCTTACATTTTTCCCATTAAAGATTTTCTGCTCCATTTCTTATTGAATCTATAGGACTCTCGATATATTTGTAAACTCTTATTAATTCTTCTCATGATTCACTAAAGTTGAAGAAAATATTCTTTCAAACTTATAGAAATTCATTTGTTTCTAGCCCATTGTTTCTTTCAATTATGGCATAATAGCTTTCTATGCATATATACTAGCCCTTGTATCACAAGATTCTTAAAAGTTTGTCTTATTTATCTTGCACTATTATTTCAATTTTCTACCCATATTCATGACTAACACAAAGCATTCAATCTAGTGTATACATCAACTAGTAAAATTAATAAAAAAAGGTGTAAAAATTGATTCCTTTTTTTCACAAAGTTTACTTGGGTGATAAAAATATCACTTTAATTCAAAAATCTATTATATATTCATTATCATTATCATTATCATTATCATTCTTTTCCTAACTAAAAATAAAGTAAAATGAAATTCATACTTGAACTCGGAAGAAATTTGAAAAATCTCGTCATCTCACTTGAATATTGGATCAAAAGTTTGAACTTTTTGAATAAATTCTGAACTCATCTTCTACCATTCTATTCTTTCCTTATTTTCTTTGCTATCATTTTTTGTTCTTTACCTAAAATACCCCAAAAGCCTTTCCAAACATTGTCCTCATGGTTAGAAAATTTAATTTGATTTCCAACAAAAAAAATATATTATGTGAAGCATAAACGAATTGATATTTGCAATGATAAAAAATTAATTAAATATAAAAATATTGAATTCAAATGAATGGAATGCTAAGGGAACATATTTCATTCATAAAGGAAAATCTTATCAAGAGCAATACTTTTAATTATTCATTTATTGCTTACATACAACAGAAAATAAACTACATATGGCATTGTCTAGAAGTAAATTTATCATTATCTTCATCACCTTCATTTATTCCTGCAGAAGGTTGAGAAACAAAACTATTATCTGGGTTGTAAGTCTCAATTGAAAATTGCAACTGCAAAGATGGAATGTCAACGTTTTTCCTTGAGTCTTGAAAATTACTATCACCCCTCCTTTTAGACATAAAATGATAAGTTGAAAATCCTCTCGTTTGTTGCTATCATCAATTGATTCCGTTGAATTTTTATTTGGCTACACATAAGTGAGGAAAATATGGTCCGAAAAAAGTCTTTCGTCCTAGGCTGTGACAAAGATGGTGTCGAACTCATATCAACACACAGATCGTTCACTCTAGCCATCAATCTCGCCATTCTCAGTGCACCTTCTCTTATCTTCCTCTTATTTTCAATTGTGTTCTGTTTTCTTGCTTCTCTCGCATTTATCGTACTAAATGATTCTCATTCATTCTCCATGTCATTGTATCCTACCACCTCCTTCATTTGTTATATTCCTGCATCATTTATTCTCTTCTCGAGCAATACTTTGAATTTTGTATCGAAACCCCCCAGCTTGCCTACACAGTTGAGTGATCAAAATTGGGAATGTTAGTCCTTCCGTCTTCACAATCTGCTTTAGAAACTTCATATAATAGGTCATAATCTTCCCAAAATTGATGTAACCCTTCTTCGTATAATAGTAAACAATATGGTAAAGTAAAGCAACTTTAGGATTTTTCACTTCAAAGTATTGCTCAGTTGAATAAAAACATGCATCCACAATATAACTCCAACTCTTCATAATTTTACTAAAATAGGTATTTTTAATGAATTTTGGGTATCCTTCATTATCAATTGCGAATCCCCTCCTCAGAAGTATCTCTAATGTGTATTAGATTATCTCAAAGGGATAAGATTCCTTATTGACATAAATGACATTCGGGTAATCATCTTCTTTTATCTATATGTTATGTGGTAGGAAAAAAAATTCAAGCACGCAAGTGAGATAACAGTTTTCTTCCCTTACACTACTACTTTATCCCATTCCTTACTAACATGGCCATTCGTATAAATTTGTTGTACAATTTTTGAACATCTTCTTTCTTCTCTACTCATATAGTCTCTCAGAAGACACTCTTATCCTCTATCCCTGATCATGCTTATGATCTTATTCTCATACTTGCTCACATTCTAAATATGGAACCCTCTTTCAAGAGAGATGACCTTATTTTTATCACTAAAGTATCTATTTTGAGATCTAGGTCTTACAAACAACGAAAGATTATAAGGCACTAGATGACTAGGGTCTATGTAGCATCCCCTAACCTGATTATGGCAATACCCAGCCTAAAACCCTAATTAAGCCTAAATTACCCTTACCAGACTTAGCTAGAGCCAACATCCTCACCACCTACACCTAATAAGCACTAATGTATATCGAATGTTGAAATAAAACAAATCATATATGCAACAAAAATTTGAAACCTATTTCGATAACCAAAATAAAATATAGAGTATTAAAAATAAATCATAATAAACCTCAATCATATAAATCACCAATCCCTTGTAATATTACTAAACTATACTCAACACCAATATATAAGACAAGAAGAAGTCATTACATCAAAGGAAGTTCAAAACTCCTATAACTTCTCCATCCCATAATCGTAGCGCTCGTTAGATCCACTTATACTATTAATTGGGTTGAGCACTCCAACTTTCTCAGTAAGTAGGGACTCACACTAATCAACAACATTCCATATAATATTGAATAATATCATGCTATAACAATATGAACCAATGATATCTAACAAGATTATGGAAATCATATAAACTAATATATAATGGATGCATAGTAACTGTCTTGGACTTGTACACTATGATCCTCATTTTATTTGTAAAACTATGGTCAATTACCCACCGACGCCATTAATATGAGTGCTAAACCATCACACCATGCATATGTGATGTTTAGACAATTAATTAATGCATAATGATTCTATCTTAGACCCTCTAGTGAATATGTAACCCATGTGAACTATTAACCGAGTAGGAGTTACGTATAGACTGGGAGATCAACCCCAAGTACTATACAACCTTGTCTTAGCCCTAAGGAGTTACTCTCCTGGATCACATTAGACACCATTTTCTGTTCATTACAAAAACCATCACAGTGTACATAATCCCCCATTTCAATCCAATAACTACATGAGCTATATATAGTAAATAGCTAGGCAATATTGATAAATAAGCGAATCCATACTTACCTCGGTCTAAGTCTATGATTCTCAAACTCCCTAACTTTCTAGTCATCTCACTCTTCCTTGGTGTTCCTCAACCTATCACCAATCATTTGGGATCAATATAAGTTCAATACACTATGTTTAGAACCCTTAGATCAGTCCCTATGTCCCTTAGAAATTATTCATAAAACATGGCAAAGTTGCTTGTTTTAGGGGTCTAATAGCACGCTACATGACATGGATAACGTGCTATCTGCATGTCAGTTCATCCTTTCCAGTCGCGTAGACTGCTATGGCCAAAGCCTGGCGCATTATGTGCACCGGACCTGCAACACCAGCACCATTCTGCTCATCCAAATTGATCTAAAACACCTCCAAATCATCCCAAACAATAACAAATCCATCAAAACAAATCGAGAACAACCTCTAGTTAGGTGAGAGACTACAATTGATCAACAAAAAGCAAGAATTACTGAATTCCTAGCATCACCATCAAATTGAACTTTGATAAACACAAGAAAAAATCATACTCGCATGATGCTCTCAAGCTGTTGTTTCAATTAAGCTCCTCAATTCACGTTAATTCAGTTCCCCGAATTGTTCCCTTCAGATCAAATCAAACCCGCGTCCTCTTTTTCTCGAATGATCGAATTATGAGGATAATAATCAACTTTTATTTATATATATGGATTTTTCTCGAGATACGTGTTGCATTATCTCCAGACTAATCGCATGGTCGATACATTAAAATGACACTACTTAAAGTGACATGGTTTATTTATATAAAAAATTTAGTCTTGTATAGAAAGATATCAGAGGATCCCTCGATAGGATAGACTAATAATGGCCAAGTCTATGTGAATTGATATGATCAATGTCACTTGGATATTTTTAATATACCTAAATATCGTCATAAGATTTTTTTTTTGCAAAATTTGAGTTCTTTGAGGAGAGAAAGAAAAACGTTTTCAATCTCTTTTGGGGCTAGTATTTCAAATTGTGATCACCGTTCGTGTGTAGATTTTTTATAGAGGACTTGCGCTTAAATATATTGAATAGCAATCAATCAGAGAAGGAAATTATGAATTATGGTATTACTTTTGTAGATCTAGGGTAATGAAACTTTTTTACAATCCAGTTGGGGATTTCCAAAAATTATTTTTAATTTTTCGTTGCATATGAAATCGAAAACCCAATAGTGGTATCAAAGCTATAGGCTTGATTATATTAAGCATTTGCATGTTTTCTCTGATTTTTATATGATATATATGTGAAAACATGGTCTTGGTAAATGTATATATGATATACATATAGGTTTTGTGATAACTGTTACTAAGAATTAGTTCTAAAGCATGTTGTTAATTTATGTATATTGATCCATATGCATGATATGATTCAATGATAGAATTGATGTATAAATATTTCGATTAAAATATAATCTAATATTGAATGATGCAAAATTTTTATGTTCAAATGGTAGATGTCTTGTTTAGGTTAATGTGATTCTGGTGTTTAATGCATGGTTAATATTTTGTTTCTTGGTTCAATTGCTTGTTTCGTATGAACAAGAATCAAATTGATTTTTATCATATATCTCGATTTGGTTATTTGTTAGTATATTCCTATTAGATAAGAGATAAATTTGTAATCAGATAAGAATTACCAATCTTACAACATATGTGACATATATAACAAATTCTAATTGGATAAAGATTCAAAGTATCTTAAATTCTAATTGGATAAAGATTCCAACTATCTTAAATTCTAATTGGCTTAGGATAAGATATTAAGTTAAAAGTCGGCCAAGTTAGTTTAAAATATTTTAATTAATATTTTTTAAAATTATAATAAGGAGCAGTCTTGGTCAATTGGATTGACTAAAATAATGAAAAATATTAGGTGATTTTCAATTTTCATAATTGAAATTTGTTGTCTAAAAATAAGCGCCGCTAAATGGTTATAGCCCAAGGAAATTTGTATAATAGTAAATATTAGTAAAACTTCTTAACTTATTTAGTGATTATACATGCAATGTAATATATGATATTTACTTGCTTAGTTAATATGGGACTGCCTTCGCAGAGTGTATTATGTTATCTTGATGAGGTAAGTTGAGTAATAGTTACTCTATTATTTGAAATGGTTAGACTTGATAAAGCTATTAAAGCAATTTTTGGCTTTAGGAACATGCTAAGACATAAGATATCATAATTTCATAAAAATAACTAAAAGTAAAATATGATGTAATTGATAATTGTACTTACCCGAAGAACCTAATTTAAAGTGTTATGACTTAGTTGTCTTGGAATTAGGTAAAACATGGATTTTAGTCCCTTAAATTAACATAGTATTTTAAGAACGGTTGCTAATTTAGTGGGAGTCTATTCCTCTATTTTGAAATAAACTTTTGCATAATCTTTGTTGTTGATTTATGGCCTCTTCCAATCACACTAATCTCTTATCAGTGCGATCCGTCCTTGACAAGGAAAAGTTGTCTAGGACAAACTTTCTTTACCAGTTCAAAAACTTAGGAACTATTTAAAAGCATGAATGCAAATTGTATGTCCTTGATGATCATCTTCCTAAGGAACCACTAGCTAATGCTTTAAGAAGCATAAATAATTCGCATACTAAGCATGTCAACGACTCAACTGATGTTGCATGCGTTACGTTGTTAACCATGGTTCCAGAACTTTAGAAAGACATGGAACATATGGAAGATTACAACATGGCTACGGTGCTGAAGGAAATGTTCCAATAGTAGGCTGGTCAAGAAAGGTTTTAGATAGTCAAAAACCATCATTCTTGCAAAATGGTTGAGGATGTGTCGGTTAGTCCTCATGTTTTGAAAATGAAGGGCTATATTGACCATCTTAACTGACATAGATTACCCAAAAGCAAAAAGTTCGCTATGGATTTGATCCTGCATTGGTAGATAGTTATTTACAAATCGTGATGAACTATAACATGAATAACATGGATAAATCTATCTCTAAGTTGCATTTGATGCTAAAAATGCTGAGCGGAATATCAAGAAACCAATTGCTAAAGTGTTAATGGTTTAGAAAGGAATGGATTTGAAGAAAAATGGCAAAAGTAAGGCTAAAGATGCCTAGGCTGTTGTGACTATCACAAAGCTTGTGGAACGAGTCAAACCTAAGGCCAATTCTACTTCAAAGACCTAGAAGGAAAAAGAGAAAAAAAGAAATTGTCATTTATGCCATGCACTTAGGCATTGGTTCAGAAATTACAAGCTCTATCTTGAAGATGTAAAGAAAAACAACGGTAGTGCGACTACTGCTTCAGGTATTTATGTTATTGAAGTTAACTTATCTACTAGTGATTCCTAGGTATTGGATACTAGATGTGGATCTCACATTTATATTAATGTGTAGGGTGTCACCTATAGTAGAAAGCCAAAGAAAAGAGAAGTCATCTTACAAGATGGAAATGGTGCAAAGGTTGATGCATTAGCTGTACGATCCTATGAGTTAATTTGTTCCATTTGACATGTTTTAGTTTTAAATAATTGTTATTATGTCCCTGTGTGCAGAAGAAACACCGTTTTAGTTTCATCTTAGGATTTGGATACTTTTAATTTTATTATTGCGAATAATTTTTATGCGAATGTTGATTTATGTGATGGTCTTTATATTCTAAACATGAAAAGGTCAACATTTACTCTTACTCTTAATGTAAATACAAAAAGATTCAAGTTAAATAATTTGAGTCAAAACTACCTTTAGCATTGTCGTCCTGGCCACATAAGTGAGAAACTCATTTCTAAACTCCATAAAGATGGACTTTTTGATTCATTTGGTTTTGAATCATGTGAAACACATGTATCTTGTTTACTAGGCAAGATGGAAAATAGTCTCTTTACTGGATACAATGAAAGGCCAAGTGATTTATTGGGCCTAATACATATTGATGTACGATGTCCTATAAACACAATAGCTAGAGGTGGTTATCAGTAATTCATTACTTTCACCAATGATTTTAGTAGATATGCTTACGTCTATCTCACAAAACGTAATTGTAAGTTTTTTTATATGTTTCAAACATTTCAAAATGAAATGCAAAATCAATTTGGTAAAACTATTAAAGCACTTCAATCAAATCGAGGTGGTAAATATTTGAGCCAATAGTTTGATGATCATCTTAGAAACTGTGAGATTGTCTCATAGTTAATCTTCCAGAAAATCTATAATGGAATGGTGTTTTAGATAGGAGAAATCATACTTTATTGGATATGGTTTAATCAATGATGAGTCATGTAGATCTTTCTATTTCTTTTTGGAGCTATGCCTTAGAAACTGCTATGTTTCCCCTGAATTGTATTCCTTTTAAAGCAATTGATAAAACACCATATGAGATGTGGTTAACTGAAGGACCAAGTTTTGACTTTCCTGAAGATTTGGGACTGTGAGGTTTTCATATGACGACAAATCTCAGAAAAATTATCATCCAAATATACCAAGTGTATATTTAGTGGTCAACCTAAAGAAACTAGAGGATACTACTTTTATCATCCCACTGAGAGCAAAGTGTTTGTTGCTCGGAATGGTGTCTTTATAGACAAAGAGTTTATTTCAAAATACAACAATGGGAATAAAGTAAGTATTGAAGAAGTTCAAGAACCACAAATGAATACTCAATTGCTAGTAGAAGATCAACAAATTCTTGAACTAGTTGATCCTCCATAGGTATTATAAGGGCCGCATAGGTCTGATAGGGTATGACATCAGCCTAAGAGTCTTAGATTTCTCATTATTGATAGAAGTAAAATGTTTCTTATAGATCAAAATGAGCTTACTACTTATCAAGAGGCTGTGTCTAGCTCTGATGTAGATGAATGGCTTAGTGCCATGAATTATAAAATGTAATCCGTATATGATAACCAAGTTTGTGTTGGGGCATATGCCCTAGGTCAATCTACAAACATTGTTTAATTTATAATTTTAGTTAATAAAATTTAGGTTTTCATTTGCCCTTTTATTATAAGTGATTGTATGTTTACCATATAGTAAGAACCATAGGTATTTGTTGAAATATCCTAAATGTTCCTATCAATCATTATACTGGAACAATATTGAATTAAGACTAGCGTGAGTCTTGATTGATAGTCATGTGATGATTATGCATATAAGGATACGAATCGATATCATGAGTACTTGTTAAGGAACAAGGTACTGAACTGACCCGTTATGAGAACACCACATGGATTAAGTCATAGGTATTATTCATGATAGGTATATCATTTAGTCTTTCAACTTGAGATTACCATAAACTTCAATATTAGGAGCATGGTAATTTGATACAATCAAATATTTTATTTAATCAGACGATTATAAAGATTGCGATTAGTTATCATGTAAATAATATGTGAAGGTGTGTAATTAAGAAAAAATTTGTCATTCTCATATAGAGAGAGATATTAGTGGATCCCTCAATATTATAGACTAATAATGATCAAGTCCATATGAATTGATATGATCAATGTCAATTGGATGTTTTAAGTTTACCTAAAGATCGAGACCAATACGATTGAATCTTATGGGTGACTTTCCATGCCTTATGTTTAGTCAAAAGATATCGCACGACAAAAGGATATGATCTATATTAGACATTAGGTTGTATCAATTTTGATATTCATGATATTTGGGTAGTCATAATACCTTACTAGAGACTACTTAAGAACTTGTGTATCAAAATGGTTTTAGTTCATTGGCAACGTCGCATGAACCTATTGGGTCGCATACAAAGAATGGCTTTGTGCAATTTCAATTGGCCTAGAGTAATGAATTTCAAATGACAAAATTCATGACATAAAAGCTCTTATGATTTCTTATCTGATAAATTATTAATAGGGGTATATGTGTAATTTGCTTAAACAGCTTAAATACAATAGTTTTATTGCGAATAAAAACTTAAGTGAGGGTTTATCTACGCATATAAATAAATGGTGAAACCCTAAAATGATATAAGATTTTTGTTTCTCAAAATTTCGAGTTCTCTAAATTTTGGGAGAGAAAGAAAATTGTTTTCAATCTATCTTGGGGCTAGCACTCCAAATTATGGTCACCATTCGTGTGTGGATTTCTGATAGATGATGGGTGCTTCAAAATCTTGGAGATCGAACAATCAAAGAAGGAAATCACGGATTAAGGTATGGTTTACTTTTGTATATCTAATTTAATGGAGCCTCTTTTTTATCTTGTTAGGGGTTTTTCAAAGAAATTTTGAATTGTCCACTGTGTATGAACCCCAAAACCCAATTGTTTGGAACCTGGTTGATTTACTAGAAATTGTTAAAGCCATTAGATGTAAATGGGTTTTGAAGAAGAAAACTAACGTGTATGGAAATGTGCATACTTATAAAGCACGACCAGTAGAAAAGGGTTTTATATAAAATCAAGGTGTTATTTATGATGAGACTTTTTCTCCTATAGCCATGCTTAAATCCGTAAGAATTTAATTTCCTTAGTCGTACATTATGACTATGAGATATGGCAAGTGGATGTCAAAACACCTTTTCTAAATGGAGATTTACTTGAGGATGTGTATTTAATACAACCTGAAGGCTTTGTTCATATTGAGAATTCTAAGAAGGTATACAACCTTCAAAGATCAATTTATGGATTAAAGCAAGCTTCTTGGAGTTGAAATCTTCATTTTGATGAAGCAAAGAAGGAATTTGATTTCATTAAAAACAAAGATGAGCCTTGTGTATACAAGAAGGTCAGTAGGAATGTTTCTCGATGAAGGACTTAGGAAATGCAACTTAAATTCTTCGATTTAAGATTTGCAGGGATAGATCTAAAAGGCTAAGCGAACTAAATGAAGGTGCTTATATTGATAAAGTATTGAATAAGTTCAGTGTGCAAGATTCTAAAAGAGGGTCGTTTCATGGTATAAGTTCCAGCAAGACTCAATGTCTAACGACTAATGATGAGCGAGAGCACATGAATACAATTCCATATCCATCAGTCATTGGATCAATCATGTATGCCATGTTATGCACCTGACCTGATGTATTATATGCTTTGAACTCAATAAGCAGATATCAGTTTGATCCCAATGAAAGTCACTGGATAGCAGTAAATAACATTCTTATGTACTTAAGAATGAGTAAAGAAGTGTTTTTGGTTTATGGATGTTTGGAAGATGAGCTTATCATAACAAGATACACAGATGCAACTAAGGATGCAGTTTCAATCAAAAAGTTCATCTCTAAACTTGGCATAGTTCAAAGTATAGCTAACCTCATTTTTTTTAATTTTTACAAGAACGGGGCGATGATATAGGCCAAGGAACCAAGATCACACAATCGATCCATACGTATACTTTAATGTTTTCATGTCATTCAAGAAATCATTTAGAAGGTAGACGTGAAGATTTATAGAGTTCCTACAGAAAATGTAGCAAATCCTTTGACGAATGCTATTTTAGAAGCGAAACATGATGGTCATGTTAGGTCATTAGGTATTAGATACTTGAATGATTAGCCCTGATTCAAGAGGGATATGTTGAGGCATGTATACAATGTGAATCTACAAACATTGTTTATCTTATAATTTTAGTTAGTAAAATTGAGGTTTTCATTTGTTGTTTTATTATAAGTTATTGCATGTTTCCTTGATAGTTAGATCCATGGGTATTTGTTGAAATATCCTAAATGTTCCAAGTCGATCATTATACTGGGAACTATAATGAATTAAGACTAATGTGAGTCTTACTTTATGGTCATATGATGATCATCATACGTATAGGGAAATGAATCAAGATTATGAGTACTTGTTAAGGAACAAAGTACTGGACTGACCTGCTATGAGAGCACCACGTGGATTAAGTCATAAGTGTTACTCATGATAAATATATCATTTAAACTTTTGACTTGATATTACCATAGACTTCAACATTAGGAGCATGGTGATTTAACACAATCAAATATTATCTTTAACCGAAAGATTATAAAGATTATGATTGGTCACTATATAAATAATATGTGAAGGTATGTTTTTAAGATAGAATTTTTCACTCTCATGTAAAAGAGATATTAATGGGTACCTCGATTTTATATACCGATAATGGCCAAATCCATGTGAATTGATATGATCAATGTCACTTTGATTTTTTCATTTTACCTAAATATTGTTACTAGAAAGATTGAACATTAAGGGTGACTTTCCATGCCTTATATTTAATCAAAGGATATCGCACGACAAAATGATATGATATATGTTATTCATTAGGTTATATCAATTTTGATATTCATGTTACTTGGGTAGTCTTGATACCTTGCTTGAAACCGCTTATGACTTGTGTGCAAAAATAGTTATGGTTCACTACCAACATCGCATAAACCTATTAAGTCTCATATAAAGAATGGGTTTGTGCAATTTCAAATGGTCTAGAGTAATGAATTTTATACGATAAAATTCATGACCTAAAGCCCTTCAATTTGTTATATGATAACTTATTAATAGGGGATGGTTAGCTTTTTGTAATACTACAGTAACTTAAGTTGATCACGAATCTCATCCACAGGGAAAGGTTTTCGCACTAGTTAATTACCTATTAACTTTGACCTACTATTAAGGAAGTCCCTTTTTAATTGGTTTTATAATAAACTAAACTAATCTAACAAATCCAATCAATCTATATTTTAACTCTTATATTAAGGATATTTTAGTTCACAACTTCACCTAGGTAATTTAATACTATTTTTTTAACCACTTTTCATCTCAATATATTATGTGCAATGCCTAATAAAAATTGAAGAATTTTCTTCAAATCCACTTTAACCGCTTGTTGTGATAGAAAATATTTTAATGTGCAAACTAGAACTCCACCTATTGGTATAAATAATGTGAGCTACACATTGCTTTAAGTCCCAAATCTTTGGATTCATAACCAACTAAGTTTATTATCGGCGCCTCCCTAATCAACAACTATCACTCAATGTTGTATATTTTACAGTTGTACCGTTCATGTCTGGCTTAAAAGATCTATGGCCATGATAACTCCTAAAACCGAAGTTCATTAAACACGTGATTAAGATGTATAAGACGTTATGCTCATAATCAATAAAAATTCGAACCATTGCACTTTTATATTTATTTTTTAATCATATTCAAAGCATAGCATTCATGCTAGAGGATCCATTGATCCCTAAGATAGATAGATGACTCACACTTCAATGTAACACAAAAATCATTATTCATAATGGAAATCATTGCAAATCAAAGATGAATATTAAATATTACCTTAAATTAATCAAACAAAACCAAATTTGAAATGCAAATGCGAAGTCTTCAATGTTTTCTTCGTACAATAGTCTTTAATATTTAAAGAAAAAAGTAAATTTATGCTAAATTACTTTAATGGTGGTTAATAGTAGGTATAAGGTGAGTTTACCATGACCTAATACCTATATATACTTCTGAATAGCAATAAAGGATTTGTAACTGCTCCTTCAGTCTTTGTCAGAGGAGTTGCTATCAATGAGGGTCAATCAAGCACAACTCAAGTTGATATAAGATAGGCAAATAAGTATCTGCCATAGAAGGTTGTTGCAAATGCAAAGAAATAGTTGATTGTTGTTACTAACAACATACCACCTCCTACATGCCATTGCTATGTGATTGTTGGTCATATTCGACCATGATGCTATAGGATGTTTCAAGATCTTAGTATACTTCACAAAAATAAAACATATAAGAAAGGTTAAAGAGCTAAATCTCATAAGGTTATGAAAGTGCATCTACAGCTATCAACAACTACCTCAAAGTTATGGTATTTGGATAGTGGTTATTCTAGATATATGATACGTAACAAAGCTTTCTTAAGAATTATGAATCTTTTAATGAAAGTTCTGTTATGAATCTTTTAAGGAAAGAAATGCAAGGTCGTTGGCAAATGAACTCTTAATGTTGTAGGATTGTCGAATCTTAAGAAAGTTCTACATGTTAATGGGTTGAAATCTAATATGATTAGCATCAGTTAGCTATTTTATTAGGACCTGTTTGTCAATTTCACTAAAGATCATTGTCAGATAATTGATGATGAAAGACAATGTATTATATATGGAATCCAGACATTAGACAACTGCTTTATGTTTATTCAACATTCTCTGTCGCCTCACAAGCTGCAAGTTATGTGAAACTCTAATTCCCTATCAAATACATAGCTTTGGCATAGAAGACTAAGTCATCCGGATTTCAAGCAACTTTAAAAGTTAATATCTCATTATGATGTTAGTGGCATTCCTAATCTAACCTTTAATTTTGATTCCATTTGTGAACCATATCAAAGGGGTGAATAATGCCCTTTTTCACACACTGCCTTCAACGACATACTAACATCATGTCTATGAAATTATTGCATATAGACTTATTTTGACTAATTCAAGTTGAAAGTCTTGGAAGGAAAACGTATGTTTTCATTATTATTGATCACTACACAAATTTTACATGGATTTGTTTACTATACGATAAAGCAGAAATGTTTGATGAATTTAAGAATTATATATTATGAGGATGTATCCATTGATCAAATACGTAGTCATCATGGATTAGAGTTTCAGAATTGGAAATTTTCTGATTATTATACTAAATTCAGAATTACGGTTAAATTTGTGGCTCCTAAAACACCACAACAGAATGGTGTTGTTGAAAGAAAAAATAGCATAATTCAGGAAATGACTAGAATTGTGCAAACTGAGAAAAATTTGCCTAAGAATCTTTTGTAAGGAAGGAGTAAAATCTACTACCAATATTATCAATAGAGTTTATTTTATGCCACTAACTACAAAGACTCCTTATTAAATCGGGACATGCAAAAAGCCTACTTTGAAACATCTTCATGTTTTTGGCAGGACCACTTAATGATAGAGACCATATACGAAAATTTGATTCAAAAATTAATGTTAGAATTTTTCTTGGTTATTCTCTACGAAGTAAAGCTTATAGAATCTATAGTAAGCAAACTATGTTTGTGATGGAATCTATCAAGGTAATCGTTGATGACTGTGCAAGAACATAACAATTATCCTCTCAAAAGGATGTTGAAGATGAACTATCAAGGCCTATGGGTTGAACATCTAATACTTAGCCTATTGCAAAATTATATGACTCATCTAATAGTACTCCATCTGATGATGAAGATAACACTAATGCTGATTATCTAAAATCATTTACTACAAAACCTATTTCTACTTCTATATCTGCTACTCCAATGTTGAAAATGCTAAAAGATCATCCAATTAGGCAAATTATAGGCTCAACGAATGATTAAGTGCAAACTACAGAGATTCATTTAGTTAACTACAGGAACATGGGACGCTTTGTTTGTTTTACATCTTAAATTGAGCCAAAAAGTTTCAAGGTGGCTCTTATGGATGAATGTTGGGTGAATGCTACACAAGAGGAACTCAACTAGTTTGTTATAAATGATGTGTGGGAGTTTGTTCCATGACTAACTGGTGTTCATATCATTGTTTCTAACTGGATATTCCATAATAAGACAAATGAGAATGGTTTTATTAATTGCAACAAAGCCTTATTAGTTTCATGAGGATACACATAGGTTGAAAGTATTTATTTTAATGAGACATTTGCTCCAGTTGCACGATTGGACTCTCTTCGTCTACTGCTAGACATTACTTGTAACAAGGTTTTCAAGTTACAACAAATGAATGTCAAAAGTGTTTTCCTAAATGGGTTTTTGCAAGACAAAGTTTGTTGCACAACCTAAAGGATTTAAAGTTCATAATAAACCTAATGATGTCCATCATCTGAAAAAGGCACTTTATAGTCTGAAGTAAGCACCACGAGCTTGGTATGAATGGTTAACTACCTATTTTCTGCAGAAAGTTTATTCTCGAGGCTCTAATGCTAAAACTCTGCTTCTTGAAAAGAATAATAAATAGTATTTGGTAGCACAGGTCTATGTTGATGATATCGTATTTAGAGCTACCTTTACAAAGCTCGCTTCAAAATTTGTTGATTGATGAAGAAAGAATTTGAGATGAGCATGGTCGAAGATTTTACTTACTTTTGGATCTACAAATTCCATTGTCTAATGACAGTATATCCATATCTCTAACAAAATATGCTAAAGCTCTTGTTAAGCGCTTTGGTTTGGACATTCTAAGTCCATTCATACTCTTATGAGCTCAAATGAGAATATTCGTAAGAATGACAAGGATGTTGATGCCAATCCATTATACGGAGGCATGATTGGGATACTTTTATATCTTACTACTAGTAAACTCGATATAGCTTTCAGTGTTGGTATTTGTGCTCGATATTAGGCACGTCCAAAAGAGTCTCATTTTTTGCTTGAAACATGATTCAATGTTATATGCTCAGAACGATTGACTTTGGTATTCTATTTACTAAGGGCAGTGCCAGTGGCTTAATCGGGTATAATAATGTTGATTAGGCTAGAAATATCGATGATCCAAAGAGTACTACTAGTAGATGCTACTACGTGGGTTCTAATCTTATTGCTTGGACTAGCAAGAAACCAAACTACATTTCACAATCTACTATTCAAGCCATATAGCTGATCGCAATTGTAATATATAGTAAATTTGGATGCATCAGATGCTCACAAATTATGGTATTGCGTTACCTTAGTTGACACTCTATTGTGATACTAAAAGTGCCATTTATATTTCAAATAATCTAGTTTAACATTGTAGTACAAAGCATATTGATATCCTTCATCACTATATTTTTGGTCTAATGGAAAAAGGTTTGATTAATATTCAGCATGTTACAACAGAACTATAGCTAGTTGATATCCTTATAAAGGCTCTTGACAAACAAACTATTGAATGACTACGCCATAAGATTGGCATTTGCTCTCGCTAGTATAAATTCCTACTGAAACTTGGCAGTTATGTACATAAACACAAACACCTATGTGTTTGGCATTTTATTATGAGTTGCTTTCGAGTTTGACCAAGAAACTACCAGTTCAATTTTCACGGCAACACGTGTCACTTCAAATAAGTCGGCTGTAAAAGATTAGCCATTACAACTAGCGAGGGGGAGTAATTACAGTGTCGTTACATAAAATAAATAACATTTTTTAGATTTAAGGTAATATTAATTCAAAATTGGGATTACCTTTGCTGAGATTCGTACAATAATCTTGTGCATGCATATCTCTCTAGCAGTGAATTCCTTCTCTCTGTGTCATTTTTTTTTACTTTCTTGCTTTGAGTTATTGCAAGAATGTATCAATCATCTTCCTCAACCACTCTTGGTGACTCTACCGATACGACTATTCTTTTAATAATAGAGACGAAAGGCATTTATCATCCTCATTCAAATAAAATCTATATTGGTATGCAAATTAATTCTCGTATCGTTGTAAATAGCATAGAGGTTAATTTAGGGGCTATCCATGAGAGACATTTTTTTAGATAATTAGGCTTTTCTAAGAAAGCCAGAACCACTTCCAAGGGAAAGAAGAAGAATGATATTGAAGAGAAAGTTTACTTTGATTAATTGGAGAGGACTCTAGATGAAGCCAAGGTTATTACCAAAGCTTTCGATCAGATATAGATCACTTTCATCTCACAGTTCTTTGTTATTATTGCTCAAACTACCTTTGGTCATTACCAATCAATGGAGTGTTTGGAGAAATTCAAAGAAACAACAAAGAGGAAATACTAGTTTGATCAACCGATTAACATCTCTAATTTCCTAGACACGGACCTGGAGAGATTGCTTGTGCAGACTGGCATTTACGGCTTGCTTACTCATGGTAGCTCCTACAATGACTAAATCGTCAAGAAACTCTATAGCAATCTTCCAAACCAATTTCGGGAACCTACTATGGTGAAGGTCTTCGTTCGTGGTTTCAACATTCCATTCAGTTTAGCTATAATCAACTACTTGCTTAGACCTTCTGCATCGCAAACTACTACTGACAAGTTAAGTGCAACGCTAAAGCTTAATGATGCATCTACGCTTACCAAATGGGTCTTTATAATGCGGCTATTTGACAATGCCTTTGGAGTTCTAGCCATAAAGCTAACTTGCAAGGCCTACATGTTATGGAAGGTTTTGACGATGAGCATGGCGGTTACTTTTTATCAGTCATATATGTTCAAGGAGAGGGTACTACTAATGTATGCTCTAGCTCTAGGGGAGTTTAATGTTGGCAAAGAGATTTATGATTCCATAGTTTGATTGGGGAAGAAACATAACAAGTTGTATTTGTCGTGCTTCCTAACTTCACTATTTGGAAGATACTCTATCATTGCTTAGCAAAATGACAAGTTGAAAAAGGTGGTGGTGGAGGTTAGACCGACTCATCAGATGAATTCTAACAATCGAGTTGTTGGCATTGACTTCTCACGTCTACACAAGAAATCGTTAGCTGCACTAACTCCTATTGTTTTCATGCCAACTCACGATGCTCCTATTCAGACCCCAATCATAAATCTTATTTGTAAATCAAAAAGGATCTTGAAATGAAAGATTATTGCAGTTCAACGAAATGTGGACACAAGTCCTATTAAGTACAATATTTAGGAGAGGAAATTGCTAGAGGATAAGATTTTATTCTTATTGCTGCAGGACAAATGGAACTGTGACCTAATACCAGTTTATCTGCTATACATCCAAATAGACCTGAGGAAGTCACCTCACCTGCAAAGTTTTGCGATACCGGACTTAATCAAGGTACCTTTATAAAGTTACACTTTGATTTGAGTGTTATTACTCCTATTTTTATTAGAATGACAATGACACTTGAGTCCCTTATAGTGAATTATGGAATACATGGTGAAGTTGTTGAAACATCATGTAACGTTCCTAGCGAAAATGTTAATTCACTAGTAGAGTCTTTGGCAAGATTGGATATTCCTCTTTTTGAGGATATGACTGTTGTTAACCTTGAGGATGATTTGTTACCTTCGATTACTACAACCATGGGACGTGACGTTTAAGCTCCAGTGAATAGAGCTTTCGAATCTAAGCCACGTATATCATTCCATCCTCCTACTTACCTTGCGCAAGTGAATATCGAAGTCATTCAAGCCATTCCTACTACTTCTACCGTCCCACAAACTATGGTTAATTGTTATTGTTGAACCTGCATTTTCTGCTCCAACTACTTTTGCTATGACATAAACAGAGGTTGATGAATATGACTCTGCTCAACTCCAAATGACCCGCTGGAAGATCCAAGTTCTTCAGCAGTGATGAAACCACACCTACCGGTGTTCAACAATTTCATAGATCGCATTGCCTACCTCACTATTTACAAGATGTTGCACATATGCAACAAATGCAAGAAAAGCAACATTACTGATTTTGAACATCGCCGATTGAGATGGCTGGTGAGAACACAGTTATGATATCTTTGATGTTGTTTAGTCAAAAAGGGGGAGTGAGAAAGTTAAGTTTTTTTTGGTATTATAAGTATATGAACATGTTAACTGCATTTCATGATTGTACTTATTGGTTATGTCTTTAATTATGTTGAGGATATGAATTTCACGTATTGTTACATTAATCTATCGGTAAAAGTAAATTTTATTGGTTATGTCTATAATTATGTTAAGGATACGAATTTCATGTATTGTTACATTAATCTATCGGTAAAAGTAAATTTTAGGAAGTTACTAAAAATAGGGTTATCTTGGTAAGTTACTATTTTTGGCTAATATATGCCAAAGGGGGAGATCGTTCACTAGAACAATTTGAGCTTTTAATAGACTTAATAGATAGAGGTTTTAATTAACCCCTATGAATTAGACAATTTGAACTTTTAATAGAACTTAATAGATAGAGGTTTTAATTAACCCCCATGAATTAGAGAATTAGGCTTTTCATGACACTAATTCAAGAGGTTAAAAAAACCTCTATGGAACTCTGGCCCTAACAACAAACAAATGCCCAAGAGTCACTCCCAGTCGCTCCTCTTGCTCATCTCGCCCTCTCGTTCATCTCGCTCTGTGTCGTCTGCTCCTCTCGCTCACGTCGCTCTGGCTCTCGCTCGCGTCGCTCGTCTCGCTCTCGCTCGCTCGCTCGCTCGTCTCGCTCTCGCTCTTGCTCTTGCTCGCGCTCGCACTCGCTCGTCCGTCATCGTCATCGTCAACACTCACTCGCAATCGCCATTGTTGGGGTGGTTGAGCTCAGATTCAGTCCATCTCTCTCTCTCGTAGTCTCCACACTCTAACACTACGACTCGCCTCATCTCCCTACTCTGTCGTCTTCACCTTCATCGCCTCATCGACTGTCTCTAGCGCAGAACGAAGACCACGGCTAGGGCGGCTGGAGAACCCCAATCTCCACGTGGAGTCGTCCCCACATAACCCTAATGGCCTGTTTGGTTCACATATTAGTGAATCTAAACTCATGGGATTAATTAGTGATGGGACTAACACATGGGTTTAGATAGTTTAGTCCCATTTGTGTATCTTGTTTGGTTGGGAGTGTTAAGGTTGGGATTAAATGAAGTTGTCCACGTACATTTACTAAAGTACCCTTTAGTAAAAAACACCAAAACCCCCATTTCACTCATTTATCATCTCTTTGCCCCTGAAAATCGAGTTGTTGCTCCTCGTGAAGATTGGTTTGCTGCTGCTCCTCCTGAAGATCGCCTGAAGATCGGTGCTGCTGCCAGTGTTATTCATTGCATGTTTTTGTTTGATTTCCTTCATTGATAGCCACCCGAAAGGAATCAACCGTGCATTTCTTTCAAGCTTCAAAGTCGAAAGGAATCAAAACCCTCTTCAGCAATTCCCACTGAAATTAAATCAACTACAACATATTCAACATGTTCATTCATGAAATTTAAAACTGAAATCCGAAGCTTCAAATGCAAACAGAGTAGATTAAGTGTGTGTGTGTGTGAGAGAGAGAGAGAGAGAGAGAGAGAGAGAGAGAGAGAGATTTACAAAGATGATGGGGCGGAAGCGAGAGAGGAGAATGGGATAAGGGGCGAGCAGAAGAGAAGGGCGAGAGGGCGCCAACGGGGGAGCGTAGCCACCAGCGTTCTCGTCACAAGTCGATGCATCATCGTCTTCTCCAATTTCTAGGGTTTGGGTTTGTGTGCGTGTGCGCTCGGTTTTTGTGTGCTCTTGTTGTTCTGTCTTCCCGCCAGGATGACTTGTCCACATTCTTTGAGTTTTTGTGTGGTCGCGGTGGTCCGTCTCGCGAAGAAGATGAGCAGAACAGGAGGGCGTCTCGCGAAGAAGATGAGCAGAACAGGAGGGCATCGTGAGAATTGTTGTTTGGTGTTTGTGTTAATGGGAGAGGTAAAGTGGTAATCTCCTCCACCACCCATTAAGGATTAGTTAATCCCACAAAAAATGGTGCTATTATTTAATCCACTACCATGCCTCTAAACTAGTCCGCTGGCCTAGTTAATCCTCCAAGCAAACAGCGGATTAACTAGTCCAGTGTAGCTAATCCGGGCTAATACCACGAACCAAACAGGCCATAACATCTCAATGTGAGCTCTCTCTCTCTCTGTCTCATGTTTGATTCAAAATTCGTTTTTCGATGATTTTGGCTGTCGAATTTGTTGTTTGGTTCAGATCTGTTGATTTGTTGCGTTTGTGGTTTTAGCTTGTAAGGCAAGAGGTTCAGATCTCAGTTTTCACTTTAAGGTGCATTGGTTTCAGATCTAGTGTTGGTGATCAATTTTGCGATTCAATTTCTTCCACTCTTCGCATAATTGCTTGATTGCTTTTCAATTCTTGTGGTTTCTGGTTTCAAAGTGTTTAATTTTGTGCATTTCTGGTTTCAAAGTGTTTAATTTCTAGTTATGAATTTAAGAAATTATAGTGGATTGGTTTAATGCATTTAATATCGGGTCTAAATCTGATATTGACTTTGTTGCTGATGTATAAATATATATATCACAAATTATAGTGGATTGCATTAAATCCGAAAAAATTATGCAACTGCTAGAACACTATAATTTCTTTAAAAAATTATTAATCTAGATTATTTTGAAAAGAGAGAAATGTGAAACTTTTTTTTACATTAGTTTGAAACTAATTCTTTTTGCTGCATTTTTATTATTAAATCAAATTAGATAAATCAAATCAAAGATCGAGGGATACGTAAGAGCCACGGATGCAGTTTTAAGGTAAAGATGAGATCCATCTTTTTCTTTCTTGTAATACATTTCATTGACAAACAATCGAAGAATAAGTTGTGCTAGTCTGCTAGATAGCTTAACTGCTCATACTTGGGAAGGTATCTCCAAATTAATTCCCTTATTGAATGCACTCATATTTCAACATTATCTGTACATTTGAAAAAGAAGGTGATCACTAAGTTTGATGTTTTGATAAGTTGTGTGGAGATGTTATTATTGTTGCGTTAAAGTTTGAATGTGATGAGAAGTTGTGATATATATATATATATATATATATATATATATATATATATGTATAGTAGGGCTTTCAGATTTAAAGCAATCCATTATGTGCATTTCAATGTGATGAGATGTTATTGACTTTTTTGAAAATCTTCTTTTTGATGTTTTGCCCCTTTGTTTGTTGAAGATTGTTTTTTTCTTCTGAGGATTGGTAGTCTACGTTATGTTTTAATTTGCAATTTCTTTGTTGTTAGCATCATGAATGTTGCGTGATTCAGTTTATTTCACTTGATAATCCCTGATTTCTATTGTTTTTTCTCCTTCTCTCTAATGTCATGAATGTTGCATCATGAGCAAAACTTCTACTTGAGAATTTATTATATCTATTTAGGAAATTTGATTATGTAAGAGAATGGTGAGTATCATTATGAAAAGATTCATGCTTGTGTGAATGATTGTTGCTTATTTAGAAAGGAAAATGAAGCTTTAGATTCATGTCCTAAATGCAAGTCATCTAGATGGAAAGTAAGTAAATCCAACAAAGAGACCAAAAAAAGAATTCCTGCTAAGATCTTGAGATATTTTCATATCATACCGAGATTAAAAAGAATGTATGGGTCATTAGAAATAGCTAAGAATTTACTGTGGCACTCAAGCTAATATGAGGACAATAGAGCAAGCTTTAGGGGAATTGATTCCATGGCCCAAATAACATGTCTTCATACCTAACACTTGAGGAAAGTACGTTTCAACCATTTAGTTTTATTTTTTTACTCATCTTGTGTCTCTGAATTTAATTTTTTTGTGCTTGCAGATGATGGGAAGAGCGTATAGATGGTGCTAGAAATTTGATGAGTTTCAATGTTTCATATTTGTTTCAATATCTTCTTTTCTATTACTTTTGCTCGTATATAGAAAAGAGCTTATTTTGTCTAGTTTTAAGTGCTTAGTATGAGACTAAGCTTTGTTACTTTTGTGTTTCTTTAAATACATTCTGCTTTGCTCTCACTTCTCTATACATAGATGTATATGGATCTTTTGCAGATAGATGGCTCTGGGCTTGCATTATATGCTTCTAGTCAAATTGATCGATCTTCGAGCTGGAAGGTTTCTTCATCTATCTTTTGTCCACAATTGGAACAGAATGTCAAAGTGGTTCTTGAGCAGTAACAAAAAGGGCTTGAACAAACAATCTTACACTTAGAAGTGATATGCAAATATTTGGATTCACAGGTGAGTGGATATGAGTATGACTGCTTTTTCTTGTCCAAATGACGGCATATTGTCTAAAAGCATTTATTATATGATATTGGATTAAAGCTTTTTTCAAGACCCTTTTTTGTTACCTCCATTTATTGTAGATTATACGATAATACTATTGAATGTCATTATGAGTCTTGAATAACCTGAAATCAGTACAGTTGTGTCTTAAGTGAAATAGTTTGTTTATTGATTGTTTCATTTCATTTCAATCCAGAGGGCTACTAATGTTAGTGACTAATAGCAGTAGTATTTGGATTACAAATCGAAGCATTTGATTTGTTGCAGATATTTCTATCGCTTGTTATCTTGTCTAGAGTTGTTATCAATTTTTGAGAAGGATCGAGCGCGGCATATACCAGAAGAACTTGATTTAGTTGCAATGCAGGTTAGAAACAAATAATTTAAATTAAATCTAGTTGATGAAAATGTTTCTCATTCGTTGAATTCCTTTTAAGCAGAAGGCATGCCAAATTTTTGTGGGACAACATGATTTTAGTTCATTCAGGGCTGTTGGTTGTCAGGTTGTTCTTTCATTAATTTTGTTCTCATCAACGTTTTTTTCTTCTCTCATTCGATTACTTTCCTTGCAAGTATTTGTGTGTTGCGAGATGTCGCATTTGGTATGACTACTGATTATTTAGTTTCCTAATCATACGCAGCTAACTCACTTATAAGAACATTAGATGAACTTAATGTTCTTGCGAGATGTTACCATGTCCATACTTCCTATCAATTCTTTGACGACAACAAATTGATTCCTCATAGAAAACTCCACCACTAAACTCATGTATGTCTACGGTTGAACTACTTATTAAGAATTCACTTGTTGATAATTATCAAGCTGGAAGGCCTAATTATTCAACTGGTGTAGAATTTGGACAGCAGAAAAGGCATCACATATCATTTTTTTCTTTTGTCTTCATAACTACAATTGTGCTTCAACAACCATTAATGGTTTTTCGTTATATTTTTCCCATGTTGATTCTATTTTATTTGTGTATGAATTTGTTTCAATTCTTCCATTTGCAGATTGATTTGCAATTTCTTGCTACAATATTTGATCATGCCCCATGTTAGGCTTCTTTATTGCAATGGTACGTATTATATGCTTCTTAAAATGGGATAAAACCTTATTTTCTCTTGGATTCATAGTCATTGGTTGGAATGGGTGAGTTTTCTGATCTATGTTGTTGTTGTTGTTGTTGTTGTTGTTGTTGTTGTTGTTGTTGTTGTTGTTGTTCTTGTTGTTGTGTAAAGTTTAATAGGATTTGTGGGTTTTATTTGTAATGTTCGAAAATTTGAAATTGATTGTGTTTTGTTGTTATTTTAGGTTTCATATCTGTTTAGGAAGCTCGATGTTACGGATATAGTGATCTTCAAGGCTCCTCCAATCTTACAGGTATTTGTCAAACTTAAGAATGCAACAACCTGGAAGCTTCAAAGCTATGCTTCTTGTTTGTGGGATATGTCGTCTAATGCTCTCTCGTTTGTTTTATGCGGGAAAATGGCTTCGGTTACAGTGATGTGTTTATCAAAAGAATTGTAGCTAAAAATTTGGAGATTATGTTGAAGTGAGTATTTTCTCGCTAATACTTGGTTATCCATGCAGGATTTATTTAAGTTCTTCCTATAGCAGATGGGGAATCTAATTTCACCAATCTTAGTTCAAAAAACTCACCGATGCATCCGCTATTCCTTCTATATGCATCTACTATATATGTGATTCATTTGATGTTCACTTTATGAATGCAGAAAATAGTAATACAGCAAAAAGTGTTGAATTCATGCCTTTCTCCCTATCCTTGTTCTCATTCCTTGCTAGTTCTCTTTGGACTGCATATGGGCTACTAAGCAATGATCTTCTCCTCACGGTTAGTTACTCCAACTTCATATTATAGGTATCAATTATATTGCTTGATTTCGGACATTGATTATCGAATATGAATCCTGAACATGAATTTCTTTCGTGCAGTTCCCTAATATTCTGGGCTGCCCATTAGGCCTACTACAACTTTTGTTGTATTTCAAGTATAGTGGAAAGCGTGGACAGCTCGAAGAACCATTAATCAAAGTAGATATCGAGGAAGCATGCGCGCTCTTTCTAACGATCATAAAAACGTTTTTTGTTCCTTTCTCTTCAAGGTATAATTGTCTCAATCTCGATTATCCTTCCATTTTATTTGTGATAGATTTATTAACTTTGATGATTTACTGCTAGTATAATATTGTATGTGAGCAGTTGTCACGATGGAAGCTTTGATCAGTCTTGGCTTAGAAATAGGGCAGGTTCAAACTTGTGATAATTCTTGTTTGTCTACTTTCTGAAAAGCAGCCGGATACATGTTTGTAGCTATGTTGCATCCTCTCTTTGATGTAGGATGTTACTTCATTCGGTTGCTTAGAAAGATGCCTTGAACTCGTCAAAACAGTTTAGGAGATGGTGGAGTTGATAACTCTAAAATTGACATTCGGCGCCATCGGGCCAAAATCGATTAGGGGATTGGTGAGCTTGTGAATGGGAACACGAAAAGGGTAAACTTTATGTGGAACAATTGAAATGTTCTTTCCATATTGTTAAGCTAATGTACGTTGTCTGAAGGTGCCTCTTATGAATTTCGGGGCGAGATGTTCTATGACAATTCTCTAGAGGATACAAGTTCTACGGGTAGGATGATTTACTTCTCTCAATAAATTCATTTGCTTGAATTGGTTATTTATTGGTAACACAATTTTGCAGGGAATGCTTTACTCAACCAAGCGGAATTCATACACGCTACTGGAAATTTGGCATCAGTGAAGGACTTGTATATGAAATCAATTTAACGGATGCAAAAGAGTGAAGAAATTGTTGACCATTCTGGTTTGTCAGCTTGCAATATGATTTTTGTGCACTTGGTACAGTTCTGTTCTAGGTAGGATCAGGATTCAGGATGATGTTCTACGAGTTGAGTGGTTGTAATTAATGATATTTCAAAGTTTCTTGATAGAATAATAATATTGTGATTTGTATATTTTCAATTGAAATTGAAAATGGAAATGAAAATTAATTCAGGGCATTTTCAGTTATTATTTTTTTAAAATTACATTTGATAGGGGTTTGAAACCCCTATGTAAGCCTTTGATGATAATATGAAGGTTTCAAACCTCTATGAAATCACTACAATTGATAGGGGTTTGAAACCCCTACGTAAGCCTTTGAAGATATTATAGAGGTTTGAAACCCCAATGAAATAGCCAAGATTTGATAGAGGTTTGAAACCCCTATGAAATAGTCAAGATTTGATAGAGGTTTGAAACCCCTATGTAAGCTTTGAAGATACGATAACACCTTAAAAGATAACACTTTTCATAGAGGTCAAAAACCTCTATGAAAAGTAGAATTTGTTCTAGAGGTTAGACACTAGTTTACTATGTTTTGGTCGGTCTATCTTTATTGGCAGTATATTTACAGAACAAAAGTTTTGCGATAATCAAAATGGGAAACTTGACTAAGCAAGATAGTTCGAGAGTAGACACCACTCAAAGAAAGACTACAATGCAAATTCCAGTGAGGATTATAGTATCAAAGTCAAGGTTGAAAACAAAGACATATTTCAAGTTGAAGTAGTAATTGAATTCGAGTTGGAAATTGAAACTGAGTAAATGTTAGTATTAGTCTACAATAGTGAAAAAGTTCAACACTACAAGCGGAGAACTATGAGATTGATTACAAATACAAAATCTGAGAGAAAGGATGATAAAGGACTGAAGAACTTTATGGTGACGACGAGTTGAAATTCTTGAAGGAATATAAGAATTACTTGTTGAATATTAGATAACTTCGATAGGATTTACAATTGGATACCGAGAAAGTTTTTCGAGTTGTATCGTATTTAGGAGTAAATTCCTAGATAGAGTAGATACACTGAGTTTATAAATACTAGAGATCGTCATTGTGTGGATCATCATTTATTACTTGAGTTTGTGAGAACAAGAGAACATTACATTGATTGTACAAAATATCAATTTGATTAATTTATTTTTTAGGTAGAACATATGCAACGGAAGACATTCAAGTCTTACTGCGATATCAATTCTTTGTTTAGTTTTGATATGTGCTTATTAGTTCATAACTAATTTGTTAATCTAATTAGTTCCTCTAGTTTCCAAAACTTTGACACTCTACAACTGCCCTTCTACGTAATCTCTAATACGTGTCGAACGTGCACAATAATTTTCTCTTTATATTATACTTTAAGTATTTAATAGTAATAACAAGTAGGAATCGTCTCCAATTGGATCTATCAGACTTCTCTAGGAAAAAGTGCATTTAAAGGTTTTTATTAAACTAGCAAATAATTAACTAAAATATAATAATACGCAATCCAAATTCAATATCAATCAAATAAATCCAATACAATAATAGATAAACATCTAAACAAACATCTAGAACAATTATACATAAACCCTCTTTGTATTCCAAACATGTTACTCCAATCAATATAGTTATGAACATACTTTTTAAAGTAACATAGATCATTAAACATTAGTCATAAGTAAGTAAACAGCTTTAAGCCAACCATTTGTTCTCATTGTACTTGTGGAAAAGCCACGTTCTAATTTTATTGAGCTAACTCCTTTAAATACAAAAAAAGACATAACTTCACCCAATAAAACTGCATTACCCTTTATCAAAACTTCAAACTACTAAACCTAATACCTTCTGAAAGCCACTTCAAAATTCAATTAGATCTTAAATCCACCTAGGACATCTAAATGGTTAAACCTTTCAAACAATATTAGTTACTACTTCATATGGATAATAAATCTAAATATCACAATACACATTCTACACTATGCATGCAATAAAAATATCATAATTAAGATTATTAGTTAATAATCTATTAAATCACTAAATCAAAGAATACGATTAGTTTAAAGCATTAAGCACATAATCTTCTAATCATAACTACATAGCAAAACAAATCTAGTTCACGTTCAGACTTTGCTTAGACGAACTAACTACTCATTCTAATCATAAATAACATTGCATTAATATAAATAAAATACATAGATAAATACCTCTAGAATAAATACTTTAATTCTCAAATCTTCTCCAAAAGTAAAGAACAATTAAACAATAACTAAAACAATAAAAAATGACTCTTATAGCAATGAAATATTGATCTAAGTTTTCAAGGGCAACTACTTTCGTAACCATATGATTTTATTTATATTATTCACTTATAATTATAAATAACAATTTTCTTCACATCGTCGCCCGGATGTGAAGAAAATGAGCGAGGGTTCCCACACAAAGGACAGGTGTGGGTAAAGAAGCTAGGTCGAATATAATTACTCTTAGTAGTGGTCATAACAAGAGTCAAATAGATTTTCTTTTAATAAGAAAAATAGATAGAAAAATATATAGATACTACTAAGTAATACCTGGTGAAGCACTTACTACCCTACAGAAGTTAGTAGTACTTAATATTAAGCTAACACGATGACATAATATGAATAAAAGAGTTAGCGACCCTAGAATAAAGTGGTGGAAATGTTTGGAATCTTGACTTAGATGCTAATATAATATGGCTAGAAATGAGTAGTTGCGTAAGGAATGTGGGATCAAGCGTATTATGTATATCTAAAGGCTTGGGACCACCAAAGAAGGAAACTTAGCGGTGGAACGAGGATATCCAACATGCAATTGAGACTAAGAGAGTGATGTATAGGAAAATACCTAAGTGTCAAGATGAAGATGTGTACAATCAATATAGAGAAGCTAGAAAACAAGCTAAGAAAGTAGTTAGTCAAGCTAAAACAAATTTCATGGACGATCTATATACAAGGTTAGGTAATAGAGATGGCGAAAAATATATACATAGGCTAGCCAAATTAAGAGATAAAAAAATAAGACCTATGTCATGTAAGATGTATTAAGGACGAAAATCAAAATGTTTTAACGCGCAAGGATGATATTAAGGAAAGATAGAAGTTACTTTGATATTTTATTTAATGATGGCCAAGTTGATACTATAATAGATGAAAACTCATACCAATAAAGAAATGTAAGCTATACATGCAATATTAGAATTATAGAAGTTAAAGAGGCATTGAAAAGAATGAAAATAGGAAAAACATGTAGCCTAGATGAAATACCCATAGAGGTTTGGAAATGCTTAAGAGAAATTAGATTGACTTGGTTAACAAAACTTTTCAACAAAATCTTAAAATCAAAACAAATGTCAATGGATTGCAGAAGAAGCATGCTCGTGCCAATCTTCAAAAACAAATGAGACATTCAAAGTTGATCAAACTAATGGAGAATTAAACTTATGAGTGACACTATGAAACTTTAGGAGAGGATAATTAACAATAGACTAAGGAGAGAAACAACAATATCAGAGAACCAATTTGGTTTCATGCCTTGGAGGTCAACTATGGAGGCGATTTTCTTTGTAAGACGATTGTTAGAAAATATAGAGAAAAGAAAAAAGATTTTCATATGGGATTCGTAGATTTAGAAAATGCATATGATAGGATCCCTAGAGATGTTCTTTGGTGGGTTCTAGAAAAAAAAGAGTGCATGCTAGATACATAGTTACTATTACGGATATGTATGATGGAGTAATAACGAGTATAAAGACATTTAGAGGAGCTAAAAAAACATTTTTCATTACGATAGGACATATCAAGGATCGGCTTTAAGCCCATATCTATTTACTTTAGTTATGGATGAACTAATCAGACATATTCAATAGAATATACCATGGTATATGCTATTTGCATATGATATTGTCTTAGTGGATGAAAGAGAAGATGGAGTGAATAGGAAATTAGAACTCTGAAGGAATACATAAGAATCTAAAAGCTTTAAGTTGAGTAGGACGAAAACCCAATACATGCACTGTGAGTTTAGAAACACTAGACATCGAGATGACGGTGTGGTAAAATTAGGTGAAGTAGAAGTTCCTAAGGTAAACCACTTTAGATACCTAGGATCAATCATACAAAATGATGGTAACATTGAAAATGATGTCACACATAGAATTCAAGCTGGATGGAAGAAATGGCGGAGTGTAATAGGAGTGATTTGTTATTGAAATGTTCCTACTAAGTTAAAAAGAAAATTTTAGGACCGCAATTAGGGCGGCTATACTCTATGGAAGTGAATGTTGGGCGGTAAAGCAACAACAATTACATAAAATGAATGTAGCAGAAATGAGGATGCTTAGGTGGATGTGTGGTAAAACTCGTAAAGCCAGAATAAGAAAAATAGAAATTCAAAGACAAATAGGAGTAGCACCAATTGATACAAAGATTAGGGAAGGACTGTTGCGGTGGTTTGGTCACCTGTAAAGACAGCCTACAAATGCCCCAACTAAAATACTTAACTTAATAGAAATTGTAGAGATTCGACGAGGTAGAGGCAGACCAAAGTTAACATGGGATGCATTAATTAGGAGGGATTTGAATGGTTTGAAAAGCTCATCATCAATTGCACTTAATCAAGCACAATGGAAAAGTCTGATCTATGTAGTCGACCCCAGTTAATTTTGGACTGAGGCTATGTTGTTGTTTTGTTGTATTCTAAGTAGTAAACATCCCAAACTAACTCAAACAACTCATAGTTATCTTAAATTCATGAAATCTACTCCAAAAATTCTTAGTAATTTATGTATGAGTGGAATTGCTAGGTAAATCCATAATTATAGAGTTGATTCCTTGTTGATGATTCATTGCATACTCTTTTCACTCGGTTAATTCCTTCATAATCTTCCCTTTTTCATTTATTTCTTCAATTCTTCATTTATTAACTGAAATATCAAAAATGATAGAAAACCCCGTGCAATGTAGACTTTAACCTTTCAAATCATCCTGAAATGAACTTTAAAACATGTATAATTATTGACTAGTCGAATTCCCCCAAATTCAGAACTTGGTCGTCCCAAACAAAATAATACTCTCAATCATATTCTATTTTCTTCCCTTATTCTAATTTCATAATTATATACTTTCATTCTTAAGCAGAAATGATTTTAAAATAGAAACATATTACCTTTATAAAAAAAATAAGAATCATGATAGAATAGAAAGATTTAAAGAATAATCCCTTTATTTGATATTTCAACCTCTAGTTGTACATTACACCTCAGAATTCAAAGTTAACCAATCACCAATGTCAAGGCACTACATAGGTTTTCTCAATCTCCACTGACCAGAATTAACTAATATAGAATTTCAACATATGAAAATCATCAAATCAATCTCATTTTATAATGATACTTTAAATATAACCACCATCAAAGTTAATAGGAACTTCTATTCACTAATAATTATCATTTCATATTCATTTGTTGAAATAAAAAGATATAGTTCACTTAACTTAACTATAAGCACTCGAGCTAACTCTTTTATTTGAAGAGTTTCATAAACTTCCTTCGTTTTCTTATTTCTCTCCTTTTTACTTATTCATTTATATTTATATATTTTCTTCTTTATATTGTACTTCTATAGTTCCCTGCTCAATTTCCTTTGGAATTTGTTATTCTTTTTATATAGGAATTATTCCTCTGTTTTTTCCTACCAATAAATTCTCTGCTCAATTTTCCTTAGGAATTTGTGGGTCTTGCTATTTTTCTCATTTAAAACTCTTGTTAGCTTCTCACTTTCATTATAGTCAAGGAAGTAAATTTTCCAACTTGGAAAGCTTTATTGGTTGTTTTCTATTTTTATGCTCAATTGTGGCATAAGCTTTTCTCAATACATATATATAACATTTGATCAATAATCTCCGTATAACATATTTCTTAGTAATCTGTCTTGTTTATCTTGCACTATTATTTCGGTCTTTTACCCATTAGAATCTTTAACACAAAGCAATCAATGCCCTCTAAACTCCTCTAGTTTACCCACAATCTAGGTGAAGTCAACTAGGGTATAACAATTCCTTTACACCATAAAACTTCTATTTTAATGGGTAATAATAATATATCATTTCTATTTATATTCAAATCCAAATTATATTCCATATTCATAGCTTAACAAAGTAAAATGAAATGGGAAAATATTGCTTATATTGTGGAAAATTTTGAAAAATCCACAATTTTCAACTAGGTTTTATCTCTCAAGTCTTTCACACTTCGCATCTTCATATTTTACTTCACCTAATACCTCCAAAATCATTTTAAACCTTGTCCTCAAGGTTTAAAAAATTAAGTCAAGTTTGATAAGTGATTATTTAGAATTATTTATAGGGCTAATTTAGAAATATATTTAATATAAATATCCCTAAATGAGCATAAACCCACAAATGTGGTGGCATCGTGGCTACATATAATGGTGTTATGGGTGTATAGGCACAACGTGGAGAACTTAGGCATGATATCAGATACAAGGCAAAGTGAAGAAATCAAAACTGGATGCTTGGCGCTATGGCAGAGCTGTTAAGTACTAAGGGAAGACGCTAGATTCGAAGAAATTAGAAAGTTAGAGTTTTATTTTGAGTTAAATTGTAAAGTAGGGTTTCTAATTGTTAGCGGAAAGTATAAATAGATGTTAGGATGTGGAAAATACACCATATATGAACCACTAACCACTATTAGAGTATTTTAGCATTATTTTTCTTTGATTTCAAGTTTTAAGAAGATTTGTGTGGAGAAAATATTGAAGACTCCCATTTTGCAATTCAAGTATGGTTTTATTGGTTTAATTAAAGGTAAGATATTTATATTCATCTCTGATTTTTAATGATTTCAGACATGAACTATAATATGCGTGTTTCAATAAAGCGTGAGTAGTCTATTAATCTTGGGGCTCAATGTATCCTATAATATTAATGTTATGCTATGAACATATTAAAAATTGAATATAAATTGTGCAATGATTAGAATTTGTATTGATTTTGCGCGTAATGCTATAGACATCTTGATTAAAACAATCCAAATTCAATATCAATCAAAAATATTCAATTTAATAATAAATAAGTAACTAGACAAACATATTGAACAATGAAACGTAGACTCATTTTGCATTCCAAACATGTTACTCCAATCAATATAGTTGTGAGCGTACTTTATAAACTATCATAGATCATTAAACTTTAATCATAGGTAAATAAACCGCCTTTAGCAAGCCATTTGTTCTCATTAAATCGGTGAAAAAACCATGTTTTAATTTCATTAAGCTAACCTCATGAATACTCAGCGACATTAACTTCATGCAATAAAATTGCATTACGCTTCATGAAAACTTTGAACTACTAAATCTAACACATCGGAAAGCCATTTCAACATTTGATTTATATCTCATATCCACCTAAGACATCTAAACAGTTTAACCTTTCAAATAATTATAGCTACTACTTCAAACAGTAATGAATCCAAATATTACAATACACATTCTAGACTCTGCATGCAATATAAAGATCATGATTAAAATCAATAGATAATAACATTTTAAATCAAGGAAACAAAGAATACGATTGGTTTAAGGCATTAAGCACATAATTTTTCCATTATAACCGCATAACAAAATAGATCTATTTCACGTTCGGACTTTGTTTACATCGACTAACTACTCACTCGTAATCATAAATAACATTGAATTAATTTAAATAAAAGACAGATAAATACCTCTAAAATAAATACTTTAAGTCTTGAAATCTTCTCGAAAGCAAAAAATAATAAAATAATAACTATAACAATACGAATGGCTCCTAGAGCAATGAAATATTGATCTAAGTACTGAAGGGTGACACGTGTTGTGTGTGCACATTAATTTCCCCTTTTATATTATACTTTAATGATATTGTAGTAGTGGTAAGTGGGAATCGTCTCCAATGAATTTATCAAACTTCTTTAGGAAAAAGGACTTTTTAGGGTTTATATTATTTTTATTTTATATTTTATTAATCACAATAATTAAACTAAGCAATTAATGACTAAAATATAATAATACTTAACTAACTATATTATCTTAATTAACTAAAATGATTCAATTTCACAATCAATTGGATGGATTAAATTTAATAATAAATAAGTATCTAAACAAATATCTAAAACGATGAATCATAAACCCATTTTGCATTCCAAACATGTAAATTTAATCCACAGAAAGTCATGAGCACACTTATAAAGTAAACCTCTAATAATAAGTAAGTAAATAGCCTTTAGCCAGCTATTTATTTTTTCGTATATCAGTGGAAACGCCACATTCTAATTCTATTGAGCTAACCCCTCTATTTACACAAAATCATTAATTTCAAGCAATATAACCGCATTAAAATATTTGAGAACTTCGAACTACTAAATCTTACATCTTTTAAAGTCACTTCAACACTAGACTTTGATCTCAAACTCACCTATGATATTTAAATAATGTTTGCCTTTCAAACAATCCTTGTTACTACTTCAAATAGAGAACGAAATCGTATGTCACAATATACATTCTAAACTATGTGTGCAATACAAAGATCATAATTAAAATTAATAAATAACAACGTATTAAATCAGTGAATCAAAGAATACAATTAGTTTAAAGCATTAAGAATATATTCATCTTATCATAAATAAATTACAAAACAGATCTAATTCACACTTGAACTTTGTTTAGATCAAACAAACTACTCACTCATAATCCTAAATAAAATTGCATTAATAAAAAGAAAAGACATAATTGAAAATATCTATAAATTAAAATACTTGAAACTTCAAATGCAATGAAATAATAGAAAATGTATGTAAACTATATAGATTGTGGCTCCAAGAACAACCAAGGCTTTTAGGGTTTTAAAGTATGATCAAGGTCAATTAGTTTCGTAACCCTAGGATAATATTTATAGTATTCTAAGTAGTAATCATCTAAAAAAACTCAAACAACTTGTAGTTATCGAAAATTCATGTAACTTAACTCAGTTATTCCTAGCGATTTTGGTGTGATAAGAATCGCTGGAAATATCCATAGAATTGAACTTGTGGTCCTTTTTTATGTCATTCAATTTGGCCAGTGATTCAGTTTCTCCATGTATTGCTGAGACTTGATGGTTCATAATTCTTCATATACCTCTTCCATTTGATTAATTTATTCATAATCTTCAATTTTCCTTCATTTATTCATATTCTCTATTTATTACCTAAAATATCAAAAACAAGAAAAACCTTATGCAATATAGTCTTTTATATATAGAATTATTATAAAATGAATTATAAAATATATTTAATTATTAACTTGTCAAATACCCTCAAAATCAGCATTTTACTGTTCCAAGTAAATGAATACTCTTAATTATATTCTCTTTTCTTTCCTCATTCTGATTTAATAATTATATACTCTTATTCTTAAATAGAAATGATCTTCAAATAAAAAAAACATATCACTTTCATACAAATGGGAATCATGATTGAATCGAAAGAACTAAAGAACAACTTCTTTATTTGACATTTCAACCCCTAATTGCGTAATGCACCTCAGAATTCAAAGTTAAATCAATCACTAAGGTCAACGCACTACATAGGATTTTTCAATCTCCACTAACAAGCATCAGGCTTACGATAACTAATATAAAATCTCAAGATAAGAAAAATCACAAAATCAATCTCATTTTTTACACAGTACTTAAAATATCACCACAATCAAAGTTGATATGAACTTTTATTCATCCATAATAATCAATTCATATTCAATTGCTGGAGTAAAAAAGACATATATCACTTAACATAGCTATAAGCACTCGAGCTAAATCTTTTATTTGAAAATTTTTTATAAACTTACTTCATTTTCTTATATTTCTCTTTCTTTCTTCAATTATATAATTCATTTTATTCTTTATATAATATTCTTATGGTTACCCGTTCTATTTTCTTTGGAATCTATTATTATTTTAATATAGGAATTATTCCTCATATTTTTGCCACCAGTAGATTCCCTGCTCCGTTTCCTTTGCAATCTATAGGTCTCTCTACTTTTTATTTTAAAAACTCTTGTTAGCTCTTCTCACTTTCACTATATTCAAAGAAATACTCTTTCCAACTAAGTAAAGTTTAGTGTATATTTCCTTATTTTCTACTTAATTGCGGCATAAACTTTCAATACATATATATATATATATAAACTTGATCAATAATCTTTATATAACAAGATTCTTAGAAATCCATCTTGTTCATCTTGGACTATTATTTCAATCTTATACACATAATAATGTCTAACACAAAGTAATCAGTTTCCTCTAAACTCCTCTACGGTATACACAATCTAGGTGAAGTCAAATAGAGTATAACAATTCATTTCTATCATAAAATATTTATTTTCATAGGTAAAAACATAACTTCTATTTAAATCCAAATTATATTCAATTTATTTTCCTAACTATATAAACTAAAATGAAATGGGAAAATATTACTTGTATTAGGAAAATTTTAAAAATGCAGTCAACTTTAGATAAATAAATGGATTCTACCTGTCATTTCTTCCATACTTCACGTCTTCATACTTCACCTAATACCCCTAAACTCATTCCAGACCTTATTCTCAAGGTTTAGAAATTAAGTTGAGTTTTTCAACAAAATTAAAATACCTAGTGAAGCATAAACAAATAAAATAAATATTCATATCATAAGATGAATTGAATAAGTATAGTCAATTTAAACAAATCCAAGCATCATTCCATAAAATTGAATTTAACTTAACACATCAAACCATTTTATTGTACCAAAATTGAACACGCTAAAGCAAATGTTTTAAGGTCTGAACATAAACAACACCAACTAAAGCTTAAGATTAGAAACAAAATCTCTTATGAAAAACACTTTGAAAAAGATTACATAGAGAAAAAAGAGTCTCAGAACAACCTTCCAAACGTCGCATCATAACCATCATTTCCGTGATCTGGCAAGTTGGACTGGAACCTCGCCTCGGGATTATAGAGGGTGTATTCTACCCCGTTCATGGGGTTATCTTTAGTAAAGACTTCCTAGTGGGGCCTCCTTACCTGGAGTGATAGAACATGAATGTTGGCTACCCCATCTTGAGTCCTCTTGGTCATGTGTCACTTTGATCCATAGATGCTTCAGGAAATCTTGTTTTAGTTCTGGAACATAAACTTTTTATGTCTTAGAGTTTTCATCTGGTTACACTAGATTATCTCCTTCATGGCCAGTTAAGTATCCTCCGCATCTACACACCAGTGTAGTACTATGCAGGTGGCTCTATGGAGTGATTAGTCTGCCTGAATATACGCGATAGTCTGAGTTCCTCTAAGTTCCTTCAGTTGCCTATAAATACTAGTATTCTCTCTATAGGTTCTCTCCTTTGTGTGGCATTCATATCTCGTTCATCCTTTGAGTGAATGTATCCTAGTACCTTCTTGCTCTTCTCAATGACGTCATTAGTGAAGGTCCTGACCAGAAATACATCTAATTCAAATCCTCTCATTGCAACTCAGTCTTGCTTGCAAAACTTGATGATTATCAAATAAAAAGCAGACCGTCATTTTTCTTAGAGTTCATGGCATTCGTAATAGATTAATAGTTTATTCAACCAAATTTAATGTACCCAATCCCTTCAACTATGTTGTATAAGAGAGCAGCTCTATAGTTTACTATGTCGTAATATTACAAACTAGGATGGAGGCTTTCGTTTAGGAAAAAGCTTCAAGCTTTGGTTGTTTACCTAAATATTTTGTCTTGTATGTGCTTTGGGTACTCGATAGAAACAAAAGAGAAACCATCCCCCAAAATAGCTTCTAAGTCATTCCTAATGGTCTCCTGGGAAAATCTGTGTCTATACTTATATTTATGTTTAGGGTACTCATTATTTCTCACAGATGAACTACTGGTAAATCATAATACTAGTTTATTCTCTCATATGAGTATTCCACTTGTCTTCCTCAGACTATGGCTAATTTATTATTATCAGCTTCTTACCCATTCGCATAGAATTCTCTAACTAAAATTTCACACCCCATTTCAATTAAGAACCCTACATCGTTATCGGCGTCCTAATCCCTGATGAATAATCTATAGTTCCTCTTCTAATTATGTTTAGGGTCTTAGGACCATACTTGACTTCATATTTTTCATCGAAGCCCCTCTCCAGTATAATCTTTTGATTCTTGCTAATGTCACTCTTCGTCCTAGCAATGGCTTTGCCATGTATAAGGTTATGGGCATGGAAAGAGATGGTGGGTGTCTCATCAATCTCTTCCTCCCCCTACCGACCACATTCAAAACTTAAAGGTGGAGAAAGCTCTCTAAGTGGTCTAGTTTGGGGTTATTCAATAAAAGCTCTTTAAGTTTTGCCTTTCCCTTCTACTCTCGAGAATTACATTTTCCTTATCCGGTCATTGTATCGAATTTCATAAATCATAAGTTTGAAAACTTAATAAACTAGTAAATGATAAAAACAATGTTGTCGAAAATAGTTCGATAAAATTCAAGATGTTATTTTAAAAGGATAAATCTATTTAGAAAGCTTAGTTTGAAATTTGTTGTAAATGTAAAATAAAATTGCATCGGAATGATAAGGAAAATGTAAACTTTTAAAAGGATAAACCTATATGTACATCATATATACATTAATCAAGATCATGTTTTCACACGTATATCATATATACAAAAGCGCAAACGTTTAATAGAACTGAGCCTAAGGCTCAAATACCACTGTTGGGTTTTGAGGTTCATAAGTAGCAAAAAATTCAAAACCATTTTTTGAAAAACCCCAACATGATCGAAAATAAGTTCTATTTAACTAAATCTACAAAATTAAATCATACAATAATCCATAATTTCTTTCACTGATTGTTCAATTTTCAAAACATTCAAGTGCACATCCTTTATTCGAAATCCATACACGAACGGTGACCAAAATTCAAAGTGCTAGCCCTAAGAGAGGTTGAAAACATTTTTCTTTCTCTCCTAAAATCAAGAATAGTAAAAAGAAAACCTTATTTCATTTTGGGGTTTCAACCTCGATTTTTATGTGTAGATATGCTCTCTTAAAAAAACCTATTCATAATAAAACTATTGTGTTTAGGCAATTCAAGTAAATTATACATACGTCCTTATTAATAAGTTATCATATGAAAAATCATTAGGACTTTATGTCATAAGTTTTATCATATAAAATTCATTACTCTTGACCAACATTATGACAGAAAAATCGATACAACCTAATGAATAACATATAGCATATCATTTTATCGTGCTTTGTTTAAACATAAGGCAGGGAAAGTCACATTTAATCTCCAATCATACTAGTCTCAATCTTTAGGTAGACAGAAAACATCCAAGTGACATTGATCATATCAATTCACTTGGACTTGACCATTCATAATATTCACATAGTAACCAATCAGAATCTTTATAATCATCCCATTAAAGACAATATTTAATTGTGTCAAATGACCATGCTCCTAATATTGAAGTCTATAGGAATCTAAAATCGAAGGACTAAATGATATAGCTATTATGACTAACACATATGACTTAATCCATGTGGTGTTCTCATAGAGGGTCGATCAAGTACCATGTTCCGTAACAAGTACTCATGATCTTGATTCATATCCCTATACATTTGATCATTACATAGCCATCAATTAAGATTCACACAACCCTTAATTCATTATAGTTCCAAGTATAATGGCCGACTAAGGACATTAATAATATTTCAACAAATACTCATGGATCTTATTATAAGGTAAAAATGCAATCACTTATAATAAAATTGTAAACGAAAATCTTTATTTTATGAACTAAAATTATAAGATAAACAATGTTTGTAGATTGACCTAGGGCACATTCCCTAACATTGTTTTCTCTCTTGATCATAAGGAATATTATTTTCTCTTTTAAAACTTCTCAAGCTTGGGTTCTAGAGGGGTGTATGCTTGGTTGGTAGTGTATGGAATTGGTTACAATTGTTAAAAATATGGGTTGAAAGGGGTTTAAAACCCATATCTCGACGCCGGCAACGTCCCCTACATAGCACCGTGCCACTATAGTGTGGCCAAGGCGCCAAGACCATTGTAAGAATTTTTGCTTATAGCTCAGTGCCCTGCTGACGCCTTCCTTTTGCACTCAAGGAGTCTTGTGTGTACACACACGACATCAACCAGTCTGTCTCCTAAATTTTTCAAATTTTTCATTAACTCCGTATTGATACTTGTTTATTACTATGCAAGGCTTCGTGATAGCATGAAATACCCTATATATGTAAAAATTCTTTAAAACCTTACCTCTTATTTATGCATGTACTTGACCAATACTACTTCAACTCCTTTGCTCTTTTATGCTCTTTACTGAGTTAGTCGAGACTTTTCCATTTTGATGAAACATTACCCGACAAATGGTCTCTCCAACACATTTAACACAAAATTCTCAAAAGTCAAAAAATTATTAAAATGTTTGGATTGTTCTAACTAAGCTAACTAAATCAGTAACTAAATGAAATTTAATAAGTAGAATTTTAAAAATGTTTGGGTTGCCTCCCTGTAGCAATTCGTTTAACTTCATTAGCCCGACGCCTTTTCACTTATTTAGTCTGAGTGTAAATCGAGATACTCCATTTGTAGATCAGAGATAATAATATATCTCCCGTTTTGATGTATTTCTTGCCTTTCAGCAAGGAAAATCTTCTTAACATCATCATCCTCCTCGATACTCATTGTGATCATTTTTCGTCCTCGTGTGCAAGACCATATTGGCAATGTTAAAGAATGGTCGTCCAAGTATCACAGATACATCATCATCCATATCATGACTCATTATCTTCAAATTCGTGACGAATGTTAATCTGCCCACTTTTACATGCACATTCAAAATTCACCCTATTGTTGGTACCAAGTTACGATCAACTATTTGTGATCATGCTATATCAAGACAATTGATCATCAAACTTACTTATAACATGTCTTTTATAAGCATTACATTGAGTGAGGCTCCCATATCACACAAGATGTTTCTAAAACGATGCCTATTTATGCTCTTTAGTACGTATATATCTCCAGGATATGTCCTATTGATTAGTTGAAGTCTAGGCGTGAAGTTTAATTTTTGTTATGGCTTCTTTGGAATAACCTTGATAGTATTTTCTTTTCAATGCTTTTTCTGAAGGTCTTTCATCTTATCGCTTAACTCTTCATTTTTTCTTCCTCTTCTTTTCATTATTCAAGGCATTTTCCTTTGTTGCTAAAAACCCTTAAGCTCATCTTGCCTCACTTCTATTCCATTCTCATGCATCACTTCGTACTTTTCCATAGCCAAAGTGTTGAATTTTTTTGGCTTGTTCATCACTTGCTCTTGCATTGGCTCATTCATTGCCATAATGCTCATCATATGAATAGCACTAACATTCTCCATTTTTTATGTAATAATGTTACTTGAAAACTAACCTTCCTTCCTTGACTTCAAAGAAATTGTGTGCTGACCAATTTGTCACTTCAGGTTTTTAATGAATTGTTATCTCTCATCGTCCATCTTCTTCAGAGCTAGCTTTAGATTTTACATCTCTTTTTCATGCTTCTTATGACGTCTCCTATTGTTGATGTTAATGGAGTGGAGAAATTTCTCAATTAACTTTAGTCAAGTTATTTCTCCACTCTGCCCTAGCTTCTCTTGTTGGACTTATTGATCAAAGCCTGGTGGTAACATCAGTGCATTATTAAGATTTTTATATAAGAAGTTTGGTTTGTTGTATCCTGATAAAATATTTAAGAAGGCATTCCTCTCGACCTGAAGTTGTTTCCACAGCTCTGATTTTTCATGAAATCAATCTCCTCAATCTTCATTCCTTACTGCATGTCCATTAGATAAACCACAATGACTTGATGATTAATAGGTTGTTGTATCACTTGCATTTGCGTCCTTTATTTTCCCATTTAAAGTTTCTCCATTTCACAACTCGAGTTGGATAGTTTTGCTATGATTGCAGCTTATGAATCAATCTTATATACGTATTTTGGCTTTCACACTATAGAATGAGTACCAGCTGTAGAGTTTTGAGACATAAGATCAAGAAGATCTAATGCTCCATCCTCATCCTTGATTAGTAGAGAACCATCTGTTAGAGCATCCCCTAGTGTTCTGGTGTTGTGATTCATCCCATAGTAGAAAATCTAGAGTTATGCCCATTTCATGTATTCATGTCCTGGATATCTTTTCAACATCTCTTTAAATATTTCCAAAACCTCAACAAGAGACTCAGCATCCTTCTGTTTCAATTGATTGGTTTTCAGTTTTATTTTGCTAACCTTCACTTGTAGAAAGAACTTGTCTAGAAAATTCCCTGCATTCAGTTCTTGGACCCAGGATTTGACTTTTCAACCCAAAAAAGTGAAAAAAGTCTCATCTGGTCACCTTTTTTGTTACTTCAGTAATGTGCATGGTGTCGCACTTCTCTAAAAAATTATCTACATGTGCGATTGTATCTTCATTTACTAGCCCATTGCATAGGCTATTCTGCTCCATGTTGATAAGAAACAGTTTTTGTTCAAACTAGGTGGTGTTGGTTGGAGGCCTCATCACTCCGTTTTAAGTCTCTTAAACATCCAGCTTGAGGTACTCATGAAGAAATTTCTATCCTCGGACTATGTCCTACAATACCAAATCACCTTCAAGTTAGTTATTCTGTTAGCCCTATTATTGATGCATGATCGTCCGCCATCTTGAGTTCTTTCTTTTTCTTTCCCTTACTATTTCTATGAATCTGAGGATCATAAGGCAATAAGTCATTCTCTCATTTACTACTCATTCACTAATTTTCCCTGAAAGCAAAACACAAAAGATCAAGTGCAAATTGTCAAACTTGAAACTTAAGCAATTTTTTTATTTTCTTATGAATTTGATGGTAAATTACTTAAAATAAAACATAACAATTTTGCAAACTAACTAAACTAAAGTAGTTATCTATCCCTGGCAATAGAGCCAACTTGATTGTGGCCGCAAGTATGACGGCTCGATTGGAGTAATAAATATGATCAACTGATGTTGATTACATATATCGTCCTCGGGGAAAGGTTTATATGGAAACTATCCACTTAGTTAAGTTCACTCTATTGCTAGGAAAACCACTTTTTAATTGATTTTTCACTAAGGTATTCTATTCTAATAAAACAATGTAAATACTTGTACTCTTATATCATGAAGATCGTAGTTCACAAATTCACCTAGGTAATGAATTACTATGTTTTGTGACTCACTTCTTTTATCTTTATTATGTATGTGAAATGCTTAATTAAAATTAAACAAATTTTCTTCAAATCCACTTCAACCCACTATCGTGACAGAAAAGATTCTAATATGCAAATTAGAACTCCACCTATCTATATAAATAACGTAAGTTCCACATTGTTTTGAGTTCCAAATCTTTAGATTAATAACCACTTAAGTTTAATATTGGTGCCTCCCTAATTAATAAATATTTATCAATGTTATATATTTTACAGTTGTATCATCCATATCCAGCTTAAAAACTCCAATGGGCATGGTGACTCCTAAAATCTCTAATCAACAAACACGTGATCAAGATGTTCGTAGCATTACGTATAGAATCAATATACAGTCTAACCATTGTACTTTTTTACCTTATAATCCTTTAATAACTATTTTTGCATAGTGTTCATACCATAGGATCCATTGATCCCTAAGATTAATGATCTATTCACACATCATTGACATAAACATACACATCATGATATTCATTACAATGAAAGATTAAGTTAAATAATTTCAATTAAATAAAGAAAAAATAACGAATAATCATTCGTGGAGTCTTCAATGTCTTCTCTTCTAACACTCTTCTCAATATTTAAGAATAAAGTAATACTAAACTAAACTATATTAATTAGTTGCTCTTAATGATAATTGGAAAATTGGTAATATTGGATATGTTTATCACGTTCTAATATCTATTTAAACCTCTAAAACACTTTAGAAAACAATTAGAAACCCTAATATACAACTCCAAAAGAACCAGAACTCTAAATTTTATATTTTCTACATTTCGACATTGTCAATAGTGATCAGGCATTGTCTTTTTATAGCCACGGTGCCGCCATAGCTTCGGCCTCTTTGTGAGCAATTTTCTAACTCGGTATGCTCGGTGCCCTTCTTAGGCCATCTCGGTGCCATCGTTATGTACCCAAGGTGGCAAACTACAGTGACACGGTTACACTTTTTTTTTTCTTCTCCACGCCTTGCCTACAACGATGAACATAGTTATGTAATTCTCACCTTGTTTTATCACAAAATCACTCTTTTGTCTCTTTTATACCTTATATGCCCAAAAACACATAAATAACGTTAATTGGAGCTCATTTTAGGATATTTATACCAAATACACTATTAAACTAGTCATATATAAGTGTAAATAATAACTTATAAGAATGACATTTGCTATCATCTCATTTTCTTCTTTTTCTTCTTCATCTTCAATTGTCTTAGGTAATTTTTTTTTTAGTTCTTTTTGGTGTCTTTCGTTGCGCATTCGTTTCTTGTTTGCTTTACAATATAAGGCATTAACTTGTGCTTGATTAGTACCATACTTATTAATTTGTAAAGTCATTTCACTTAACTAGTTTTTCCGCTCGTTAATAGATGTATTGGTTTTAGTTTTGTTTTGAGAAATTTGCTTTACGTTTTGATGACTTATGGTCATAAAGTTGTGTAATATTTTTTCTAAATTTGATTACGTAGATTGAATAATTTGCTGAGGTTGTTGCATTATTGTAGTTTTTATTTGTGCTCTTAGTCTAAAAATGGTATAATTATAATTTTGTGGACAATAGCTATGGTTTTACTTTGGTTTTCTGGCATAATAGTTGTTATTATTGTATTGTTTCCTAGGTGGACCAAAATATTGGTTCACAGTTGTGTTTATTTCTTCATTGTTTTGTTCTTGTAAAGTAGCACACGCATCCGTAGGATGTGTAACTTCATTAATAACTCTACATGGTTTAACTTGATTTGATCTATCTTTTAGTAGTATTTTAAACATGTTAGATAATTCTTCGACTTTTTCATTGTGTCTATTACTTGTTCTGTTATTAACCTCATAATTTTTCTTTCTTGATGTATCAGTCTTTTCTCCATATTGTTTAGATTGTTTGGCCATCTTGTTAATAACTTCTTTTGCCAGTGTTTTTATAACATCAAATAATGTTCCACCAAATACGGTATCTAATCGTCTTTGTTCACAAGGATTTAGTCCTTCATATAGAAATTTATAATAAAGCTCTTTGAGTGTATCTATATTGTTGACAACATAAAAATAATCTTTGATATCTACCCCAAAATTGATTACAGTTTTCTTCATCTCTCATTTGAAATACTGCAATTTATCTTCTATAAGTACTAATTTTTCTTTCAGGCATATATTGATCTATGAAAGCTTCTAACATTTGATCTCATGCAATTATCAAATATTGAGGAAGATAAAATAACCAATCTTGTGCATCATCTTTCAATACAAAAAGAAAAGCTTTAAGTTTGACTTGCGCTAATGTGTAGTCTTTAGGTTTCATCCTATTGATTTTGTGTTGATATTCCCTTATCGGTTTTTGTGAGACTTCGTTGTCCTTAACGTAAAATTTAGGTAGAACATTATTGAATCTAGACCTTAGTTCAAATTCAGGAAATCCCTCAGGATAAGCAATACACATAGTTCATATGCGATGACATTTTGATTAGCTTACCTATTATTATTATTATTATTATTATTATTATTATTATTATTATTATTATTATTATTATTATTATTATTATTATTATTATTATTATTATTATTATTATTATTATTATTATTATTATTATTATTATTATTATTATTATTATTATTATTATTATTATTATTATTATTATTATTATTATTATTATTATTATTATTATTATTATTATTATTATTATTATTATTATTATTATTATTATTATTATTATTATTATTATTATTATTATTATTATTATTATTATTATTATTATTATTATTATTATTATTATTATTATTATTATTATTATTATTATTATTATTATTATTATTATTATTATTATTATTATTATTATTATTATTATTATTATTATTATTATTATTATTATTATTATTATTATTATTATTATTATTATTATTATTATTATTATTATTATTATTATTATTATTATTATTATTATTATTATTATTATTATTATTATTATTATTATTATTATTATTATTATTATTATTATTATTATTATTATTATTATTATTATTATTATTATTATTATTATTATTATTATTATTATTATTATTATTATTATTATTATTATTGTTATTATTATTATTACTATTATTATTATTTGCTTTCATTGTGGCAGGTTGTTGTCCTCTATATTGTTGTTGACTTAAATTACGATTAAATGTCGTATTTACATTAAATCAATTCGATGTAAGGATCTAGTGGAATTAAAACTACTAACTGAATATACCATACAACGTCTAAAACTCTTAAAAATATGTTTAAATCCCCGACAATGGCATCAAAAATCGCCACATGTTGGGCGTGTACAATAATTTTCCCTTTTATATTATACTTTATTATTTTGTAGCAGTGTTAAGTGGGAATCGTCTCCACATGGATGTAACAAACTTCTCTAAGAAAAAAGACTTTTAAAGGTTTTTATTTTTATTTTTTATTTTAATAATAATAATAATTATTAAACTAATTAATAACTAACTATAATATAATAATACTTAACTAACTATATTATATTAATTAATTAACACAATTTAATTTCACAAATCAATAGAATAGATTAAATTCAATAATAAATAAATATCCAAAACAATAAGATGAACAAGTTTTGCATTCCAAACATGTAAAACCAATCTATTTATAGTCATGAGCATGCTTATAAAGTAAGATAAATCGTTAAACTTTAATCATAAGTAAGTAAACAGCCTTTAGCTAGCAATTTATTCTCCTTACATCAGTGGAAAAGTCACGTTCTAATTCTATTGAGATAACCCCTATATTTACATAAAAACATTTAACTTCACGGAATAGAACCACCTCAAACTTTATGAGAACTTCAAACTACTAAATCTTATATCTTCATAATGCCATTTTAACATTAGCCTTAGATCTCAAATTCACCTAAGATATTTAAAGTGTGTTTGCCTTTCAAACAAACCTAGTTACTACTTTATATAGATAATGAAACTATATATCACATTAAAATTCTGGACTATGCATGCAATACAAAGATTAGGATTAAAATCAATAGATAATAACCTATTAAATCAGTGAATCAAAGAATTCAAATGGTTTAAAATTAAGCACACATTCATCTTATCATAACTACATTGCAAAACGGATCTAGTTCATGTTCGGACTTTGTTTAGATCAAACAAACTACTCACTCATAATCATAAAAAAACATGGCAATAGTATAAATAAAAAATAATGTGGAAAATACCTCTAAATTAAGATATTGGACTCTTCAAAAGCAATGAAATAATAAATAATGTGTGTAAGCTATGTAGACTATGGCTCCAAGAACAACCAAGACTTCTAGAACTTCATTGTATGATTAAAGGAAATTAATTTCTTAACCCTATATTAGTATTTATGGTATTCTAAGTAGTAAACATCTTAAAACAACTCAAACAATTCGTAGCTATCTAAATTTCTCATATTCGTACTCAGCGATTCCCAGCCACTTTGGTATGATAGGAATCGTCAGGAATAACTAGAAAATTGAGCTCTATGTTCTTTTTTATGTCATTCAATTTGGTCAGCGATTTACTGTCTCCAGGAATGGCTAAGAATCAATGATTCATAATTCATGTTATTCTTTATTTCCTTAATGATAATTCTTCATTTACTTCTTCCACTTGATTAATTCCTTCAAAATCTTCCTTTTTCATTTCTCATATCCTCCATTTATTACTTGAGATATCAAAAACAAGAGAACTTTGTGTAATAAAGTTTTTTACATCTAAAATAATCCTTAAATGAACTATAAAACATGTCTAATTGTTGACTTGTTAATAGAGAACTAATTTCGTAACCTTAGGGTTGTATTTATAATATTCTAGGTAGTAAACATCTCAAACTAACTCAAACAACTCGTAGTTACCTAAAATTCACGAAATCTACAGCAGCAATTCCTAGCAATTTATGTTTATGTGGAATCACTGGTAAATCGATAATTCAGGAGTCCTTGGTTTCATTGATTTAGTTGGTGGTTCTGTGTCGCTAGGAATCGCTGGGAATCGCAAGTTTGAAAATCCAATTCTTCATTTATTCCTTGGTGATTATTATTTACATACTCTTTCTACTTGGTTCATTTCTTCATAATCTTCCATTTTTCATTCATTTCTTCATATTCTCTATTAATTACCTAAATAACAAAAACAAGAGAAACTCTCATCTAATATAATCATTTACATCTAAAATCATCCTTAAAAGAATTATAAAACATGTCTAATTATTGAGTTGTTAAAGGGCAACTAATTTTATAACCCAAGGGGTCTTTTATAATATTTTAGGTAGTAAACGTCTCAAACCAACTTAAATAACTTGTAGTTATCTTAAATTCATGAAATCTAGTCTAGCAATTCCTATCATTTTATGTATAACTGGAATCACTAGGTAAATCCATAATCATGGAGTCTTTGGTTTCACCGATTTAATCGGCGATTCTATCACCGTTGGAATCGCTAGAAATCGCTGGTGTAAAAATTCAGTTCCTCATTGATTCGTTGGTGATGATTTTATGCATACTCTTTCAATTTGGTTCATTCCTTCATAGTCTTCCCTTTTTATTTATTTCTTCATATTCTTCATTCATTACCTAAAATAACAAAAATAAGAGAACCCCTCATATAATATAGTCTATTACATTTAAAATCATCCTAAAATGAACTTTAAAACATGTCTTATTATTGACTTTTCAATTTTAAAATTTCCTTTTTATTTCTCTTGCTTGTCTCTTTAATTTAATTCCAAATCAAATCTCGAAAATACCCCAATTTTGTTGAAAATTAGGAAAACTTCAATCTGCTCTATTACACTGGTACGTGATGTCTTAACCTCAAACCAACCTAACTTTGTGACGAATACTGTATAATTCATGCACAGGTCACGTAACACAAAAAAAATATTTAAACTTACAATCTCTGGTCCACAACGCGTGGGTTTCACCTCAAATTTATAAATTACAATTAAATATGAAAATACTAGTTTTTTCATTTAATTAAATTTAAGTAATTCTCGAATTTCACATAAGCCCATGTCACATGTTCCTCATAAACAACGAAAAATGTGTTTAACACCATTCGAATGTCTTTGAGTAGGTGTAGAGTTATATATTTCATGTAGGTTGACAACAAAAATAATATCACGTCTTGTACAATTCGCAAGATACATAATAACACCAACAGCACTTAAATATGGTACATCCGAACGATATTGCTCTTAATCACTTTTATGAGGTCTAAATGGATATTTACCCACTTCGTGAGATTAGAAAACCAATTGAGAGCTTAATGGATGTGCCCTGTCCATGTAAAATCATGTTAAGATTCTTTTAATATAATTTGATTAATGGACAAGTACTTCACTTAGAAAATGTTCAATCGCAACTCAAGACAAAGTTTTGTTTTTAAAAATTATTTCATTTCGAATTCCTTTTTCAATTATCAGGTTGTCCTAATGATGTCATTACGGTTTCCCAGTATATTTTGATCATCAACATATACATTAATAATTGCAAATCCATTTGATGATATTTAAATGAAGACACATGGCAAAGTAGATTATTTAGATATCATTCTTTAAGTAAATAATCACTAATGCATTTATACCACACTCATCCAGATTGCTTCAATCTATACATAGACCTTTGTGATTTTATAGAATGCATATAATTTTATTTTATTTCTTTAGATACTTGAAATCTTTCAAAGATTCATATATATCTCAATGTCTAGGGATTTGTATAGATATGTTGAAACAACATTCATTAGATGCATATCAAGCCTTTCAAAAGCTGCAAGGCTTATCAAAAATTGAGATGTGATTACATTTATAACATGAGAATGTGTTTCCTCATAATCAATGTTAGGTCTTTGTGAGAAACCTTTAGGTACAAGTATTGCTTTGTATCTTATAATCTTTTTTTTTTTTTCATTTCTCTTCTATACATATACTCATTTATATCAAATAAACATTATGCTATCTGACATTTAGATAATTGATCCAAAAACTTCTTATTCTTCATCGAGTTTAGCTCTGCCTGGATAGCCTCTTGCCATTTTCCTAATAAGGTCTTCTTTGACATTCATCCACTGATCATAGTTCTCAATCATCATCAATTTTACATATATCAAAGGACATGTTGAAATCAAAAATATCAAGGAAAATATTATTTCGATCTCAATTCTTACTAGAGTTCAAATAATTTATTGAGATTTCATTATTTTCAAGTTTTCCTTTTTAAGAGGTAATTATTCATCGTTGGAATCAACTTGTTTTGATAAATCCTTATCAAATGATTTGTGTGCTTTCTAAAGAGTATTTTGACTTTTATTTCTTTTTTTCTTTTTCAGGGAACTATATCCTTGGAACCAATGGGCCTTCCATGCTTTAGGCCTTTTTTGGTTCTTGTGCATTTTGATGCACAAAGACATCGATTCTTGAAGGTGCTTTTACAGCTGAATTCTATGTTATTTTAAAACTAATTTTGTGTCGGCAAATGCATTAAGTGATTGATTTGCAATTTGTTGCAAATGAATGATCCTTTGAGCATGAAGTTCACACTGATTGGTGCGTAGATAAAAATGTGATAAAATCAATGTATTCTAAACAATTTCACGTCATTCCTTTTAAATCAATTTCTTATCTTCCCTTAATTATGGGAAAATTGTTTCATATAAGTGAAAATCAGCTAAATGTGCAGTTAATAAATCCTACGTTAGGGGCTTAAGGTATCTTATAATGGTCAATGAGTTAATCAAACATAAATCCTAAGTTTTTGTTTTGGATCCTTCTTAGTTCTATTGGGAAGTGGTATGGAAAAATACATTGCACAACCAAAAATTCTTAAGTGCGAGAAATTTGGTTGTTGACATAAAATGAGTTGCAGAGGGGAATGTTCATGATATGCAGTAGGCTTATAAAAAATTATAAATGTTGCATGAAGTATCACATGTCTCCAAACTGAAGTTTTAAATTTAGTTCTTAAGACTAAACGTATTGGAATTAGTTGAATACGTTTTATTAGAAATTCTGCCAAATCATTCTGGGTATGCATATATGGAACAAAATCTTTAATGTCAATTCCTATAGACATGCAATAATCTCTAAATTCTTGAGATTGATATTCTCCAGAATTATCAAGACGGGTAGTCCCTAATGGATTGTCGGATTTTGCTCTTAATTTAATGATTTGGGCTTACATTTTAGTAAATGCAACATTAACAGTCAAAAGTAACACCTAGCTAAGACATCTATCAAAACTATTTATGTGTCCTTGAAGCCATTCTAAGAAAAAATGGATGGTTTAACTATTACTTTACATTGAGAACAACAAGCTAAATCATAATCACTAGCTGAAAATATTTTATAACTCCTTAAAGGATGTCCATGCGAATTATCAATTATTCTTCGCATTATTATTGATCATGGATGACAAAGTTGGTCATGCCATAAAATAAATGTCATTGGATCATTAATATTTTTATTTATGACGAGATTCCTTTCGACATACCTTATATGAGTAAAAAATAATACAAAGGATAAAGTTGGGAATTTCTTTAACACTTATTTTTTCTTATTTGATACCAATGTAATATAAAGGACCTCTTTATTATTTTCCTTCATGGTTTTAATAAGATATCCATTTTGTCAAATATTTTTGAAGTTAAGTAAATTCACTCTAGATTTTTCAGATGATCACTACAAAAAATGCAATTTTATTGATGGAATATAGCGAAGGGAAAAGTTGCATCACTAAATAGCGACAGATCTACGATAGGCATTAGTTTGATTTGATTGACCTGATAGCGACGAGCTAGCGACAGTTCAATGATGGGGTTTAGCGATGGCCAATATCCCTGTCGCTATTTGTTTAGTGGGAATATTTACCAATTCACGAGAAATATCCCAACCTACATGGCAGTGGGGGATTGACATGTGGGCATTTAGCAATAGGATTATTCTCGTTTCTGACGCAATCACTAAAACTGTGGGCCTCATGTGTTGAGATCATGTCCCCCCATACATTTTCATCTCCTTTCACACCCCTATCTCGTAAACCCTTCACACGCCTTCCCTCAACTACTCCTCGCTCACTCATCATTATCCATCCCTTTCGGCCTCACTAATCCCTCACTCCTCTCCACTTAACCCCTTCTCTAATCCCCCACTCTCAAAACCCTCCCTCCTATCTTGGCCCTTTCCCTTCTCGGCTTCCATCACTCACCCTCTAATTCAATATCCCTATGCACGCGGCCTTTCCCCTCTCCCCTATCATAGTCCCCCACTCTCGACCGAGCAGCCTATTCCTTTCTCCATATCGTAGTTCGCCGATACCACTGTTGTCATTGCTGGTGTCGCTAACTCTACTATCGTAACCTCAAAGTCACACCAGTACCACCATCTGCCACCGGTATGTTTTAGGATTTACTTTTTTGTTATGTAAATATATAGGTTTTTTATGTTATTTTTTAATTTATTTTTGTTGTCGTTTTTGTTTAGGGTTTTTACTTTTAATGTTGTTTTTCTTTTTTGTTATTTTTTAGAGATTTGGTAACTTCTGGGTTTTGGGGTTCATATGTAGTGAAAAACTCAAAATAGTTTTTGAAAAAACCTCATTGGACAGTAAAAAAGTTCCACTAAACTAGATCTACGAAAGTAAACCATACCTCAATCTAAAATTTCCTTCTCTGATTGATCGATCTCCAAGATGTTCATGTACGCGTCCTCTATCAGAAATCCACACACAAACTATTAGCACGATTTGGAGTGCCAGCCCCATGAGAGATATAAGACGTTTTTCTTTTTCTTCTATAATCCAGATAACTCGAAATTTGCAAAAATGAAAATCTTATTTTTTTAGGGTTTAAACCAATATTTATATGTAATGATAAACCCACTCTCAAAAATCCTATTCGTATTACAAATATTGTATTTAAGCAATTAAACCAAATTACACACACCCCTATTAATAAGTTATCATATAATAAATTGTAAGGGTTTTTTATGTGATGGATTTTATCATATAATTCATTACTCTAGACCAATTGAAATTGCGCAAAGCCATTCTTTGTATGCGACCCAATAGGTTCATGCAATATTGCCATTGGACCAAAACTATTTTAGTACACAAGTCATAAGTGGTCTCTAACAAGACTATCCAAGTAGCATGAATATCATAATCGATACAACCTAATAAATAACATATATAATATCCTTTTATTGTGCAATATGCTTTGATTAAACATAAGGCATGCAAAGTCACCCTTAATGTTAAATCATACTAGTCTCAATATTTAAGTAGACTAAAAACATCAAAATGACATTGATCATATTAATTCACTTGGACTTGGTCATTTAGCGGTCTAACATATCGAGGGATCCATTGATATCAATCTCAATACAAGAGAGACAACTTATATCTTGATTACACACCTTCACATATTATTCACATGGTAACCAATCACGATCTTTATAATATTCCAGTCAAAGAAAACATTTAATTGTGTCAAATAGCCATGCTACATATATTGAAGTCTATGATATCTCATGTTGAAAGACTAATGATATAACTATTATGAGTAACACCTATGACTTAATCTATAGGTTGTTCTCATAGCAAGTTGGTCCAGTACCTTGTTGCCATAACAAGTACTCATTATCTCGATTCTTATCCCTATACACATGATCATCACATGACTATCAATTTATATTCACACTAGTATTAATTCATTATAGTTCTCGATATGATGACCAACTAGGGGCATTTACGATATTTTAACAAATACCCATGGATCTTACTATAAGGTAAAAATGCAGTCACTTATAATAAAACAACAAATGAAAACCTCATTTTTATCAACTAAATTGTAAGATAAACAATATTTGTAGACTAGCCTAGGGCACATGCCCCAACATCTGCCACTTGCGGTATGGTCAATCATTCATGTATTTAAAACCAGATGACCTAACATGATCATCTTGTTTCACTTGAGGAAGTGCCTTCTTCAATGGATCTGCAACATTGTCCTATTTAGGAACTCTACAAATCTTCACGTCTCCCCTCTCAGTGATTTCTCAAATCAGATGAAAATGTCTAAGTTTATGTTTGGGTCGATGGTGTGATCTTAGTTCCTTGGCCTGTGTTATCACCTTGTTGTTGTCACAATACAAGCAAATAAAGTGAGCTATACTCGAAACCACAACAAGTTCAGAGATGAAATTTTTGATCCAAACTACCTCTTTAGCTCCATCAGATGCTACAATACACTCTGCTTTTATTATAGAATCTGCCACGATGTTTTGCTTTGAACTTTTCTAGCTCACTACACCTCCATTCAAAGTAAACACATATCTCGACTACGATCTGAAGTCATATATATATATATATATATATATATCAATTTGAAAACTTGCATCTATTTAACCATTTACAATAAGCTCATTTTCCAAACTTCCATAGATAAAGAACACTTCTTTAGTCCTTCTCAAGTACTAAAGAATGTTCTTTACTGCTATCTAGTGACTTTCACCGGGATCAGACTGATATCTGTTTATTGCGCTCAAAGCATATGGTACATTAGGTCGAGTGCATAACATGGCATGCACAGTAGATCTAATAGATGATGCATACAGAATCATATTTTTGTATTCTCGCTCATCTTTAGTTTTAGGACATTAAGTCTGGCTGAGACTTATACCATGAGACATTGGCAACCCTCTTTTAGTGCCTTGCATACTGCAGCTATTCAGTACCTTTTCAATATAAGCACTCTAACTTAGACCCATCAGCCTTTTAGATCTATCCCTATAGATCTTAATCCCAAAGATGTAGGTTGCATCTCAAAATTCCTTCATTGAGAAATATTTTCTAACCAAGACTTGACACTCTATAAGGCCGGGATGTCAGTTTTAATGAGTAATATACCATCAACATACAATACCAAGAATACAACCACGCTCCCGTTTATCTTCTTGTATACATAAGGCTCATCTTCATTTTTAATGAAACTAAATTCCTTAATTGCTTCATCAAAATGAAGATTCCAACTTTGAGAACCTTTCCTTAATCTATAAATGGATCTCTGAAGCTTGAATACCTTCCTAGAATTCTCTATATCATATACACGTCCTCAAGTAACTTTCCATTCAGAAAAGTTGTTTTGACATCCATTTGTCTTATCTCATAGTTATAATATGCAGCTATGCAATTAGATTCTAATGGATTTAAGCATGCCTACATGAGAAAAATGCTCATCATTATCCACACATTGAGACTATTTGAAAACATTTACTACTAGTCAAGCTTTATAAGTATGTACATTGCCATCCATGTCATTTTTTTTTGAAAACCCATTTACATCCAATGGTCTTACCGCTTTTAAGTAAATCAACCAAGTCCTAAACTTGGTTATTATACATGGATAACTTCTCAGAATTCATGGCACTAAGCACTTTTTCTGATTCAGGGCTACACACAGCTTCCTGATAAGTAGTTGGCTCATTTTTATCCGTAAACAATTCTCTCAGGCTGATGTCTTGCCCTATCAGCCTACGCGGGCCTTGTGATACCTGTGGAGGTTTAACTAGTTCAAGACTTTGTTGATCTCTCACGGGTGGTTGAGTACTTATTTGTGGTTGTTGAACTTCTTCAAGAGTTATTTTATTCTCAATGTTATCTTTTGATATAAACTTCTTTCCATAAAGACAACATTCCGAGAAACAAACACTTTGTTTTCAATGGGATTATAAAAGTAAAATCCTCTAGTTTCATTAGGATAACCATTAAATACAAACTTGGTAGATTTGGCTGATAATTTTCTAAGATTTGTCATTGTACGAAAACGTTCACAGCCCAAAATCTTAAAGAAAGACAAACTGGGTCATTTCCAAAACCACATCTCAAATGGTGTTTAATCAACCGCTTTAAAAGGAACACAATTTAGTGTAAACGCAACAGTTTCCAAAGCATAGTCCTAAAAGGAAATAAGAACTGCAAGACTCATCATATCAAACCATATTCAATAAAGAAAGGTTCTCAAAGTTGTTGAAATCAAGTTCAAAGCACCGCCATCAACAAAAACCATAATAATTTAACCCAAATATATCGACAAAACCATTTTGAAGCTATTGCATTCTAAGTCCCAACAAGGGCGATGCCTAACCTGAAACCCTCATCAATCCCAGTTTACCAGCCAGACTTAAATAGAGCCAGAAGGCTCTCACCTTTACATGATAAACACGATAAGTATATCTTGATAATCGGATAATTAAAAACATAAATGCATCAAGAATCTAGAACATTTTCAATAATTGAAAGTTATACAAAACTCAGAATAAACCTTGCCAGTAGAACTATATCCAAACTTTGTTAATTACAAATAGTAATTCAATATAATATATAAACATTAAGGGATTGACTAATACTGTTGGGTTTTTTGGGGTTCGAAATGAAGCAAAAACTTAAAAATCTTATTTCGAGACCCCCACTAGATCAAATCCAAATTCCATTAAACCGATTAATAAAATTAAACGATACCTCTAACGCTAGTTTGCTTCTTTGTGTTGATCAATGTTTTAGAAGCTTCTAGAGATGAACGTCCTCTATAAAAAATTCACACACGAATGGTGGCCGAGAATCCAAGAGCAAGTATGAAAAGAACACGAAAATTATTTTATTTTGTCCTTAAAAACTTTAGAACGGCTAAAAAACCTAACTCATTTTCCAAAAATAAAAATTAGATTCCAGCATTAATTTTTCCTATAATATGAATTAACTTAACACGCCTATTTATACAACTGTTGTATAAAGACGTGTAAGTGAATTACCATTATACCCTGTATAAAGTAGTTCTAATATGACATATCATAAGGACTTTTTAAATTACCAATTTTACCATATCAATTCATTGTTCTTAGTTACTCAAGATCTTGCAAAATGATTTTTTTGTGCGACCCAATAGGTTTATGCAACGTTGGTAGTGAACCAAAACCATTTTTGTGCATGAGTAATAAGCAGTATCTCGCTATGCATTATGACTACCCAAGTCGCATGAAGATCAAAGTTGGCACAGCCAAATTAATAGTATATATCACATTCTTTTGTCGTACAACATCCTTTAATTAAACATAAGCTACAGAATAGTCGCCATTAATGTTCAATCATACTAGTGTCGATCTCTAGGTAGACTAAAAACATCCAAGTGACATTGATCATATCAATTCACTTGGACTTGGCAATTTTTAGTCTAACATATCAAAGGATCCACTTAAGTATTTCTCTAAATGAGAGGGACAACTTCTATCTCGATTGCACACCTTCAGAAATTATTCACATAAAACGTTTGATTATGTCAAATTACTATGATCCTAATGTTGAAGTCTCTCGTATCTCAAGTCAGAGGACTAAATGATATACGTATCATGAGTAACAACTAGGACTTAATCCATGTGGTGTTATTATAGTGGGTTGGTCTAGTACCTTGTTTCCTAACTAGTACTCATGATCTTGATTCATATCCTTTTACACTTAATCATCACATGACCATAAATTAAGAGTCACATTAATTTTAATCCATTATAGTTCCAAGTATAATGATTGACTAAGGATATTTAGGATGTTTCGGTAAACATCCATGGATCCTATTATAATGTAAACATGTAAAAAAATTATAATTATGAATAGGAAATGAAATCATCTATTTTATTAACCAAAATAACAATGTTTATAAGATTGACCTAGGGTGCCTACCTTAACAAATACATTGTAAATAAGACTATAATCTCCTAATCTTCTATATTCTTAAGTTGAAGTGCATGGCATTAACTTGAAATGTTAATTTGGGATAAGCGCTTTAACTTGCTTAGTAAGTGACACTCAAACTATATATTAATTGTCCACTAATAATCAATGACTTAATGCATAACAATATAATTAAATCTTATATCTACCTGGATGGTAGAATGAATATAACAATATTTAAACATAAGCAATTTATTTATTCAATAGCAACTATACATGTGACTTCATTTTTTATTTTATTATTATGAGAGCCATCTCTCATTTATCAGGAATACCTTTGATGAAATCACTCTAGTGATCCTATGTATGGTTTCATCACTGTATTAAAAAATAGTCGAGCCTTTAAACTCCTAGGATAGTAATCGATGGTAAATTAAGCCATTGACTACTAAGGTAGGAGGGTAAGCCCAATCCTTCGCGACCTCTTAGCCACTCCAAATCTGGTTACTCCCATTCACGTGTCAATTTAGTGTAATACATTATGTTTTATGTTTATCACGGTACAGTACTCCCATTTCCCAGTCCATAAACTACATGAACAAATTATACTAAGTTACATAATACAATTAATAAAAATAGACGAGTCCCACTTACTTGTGTCGAGTTTCCAAACTTTGTTCCAGCTTATCCAACACACTGAATACCTTAAACATTTCCTCATCAATCGAGATCCTAACACATACCAATTACCATCAATTTTAGTCTAATACATATTGGTTAGAACTCCTAAATCAATTTTTAAACCCCTAATAAAACACGGACGAAAATTAGTCACTATATTGATATTAAATAGGGAGTGCGCTTCCTATTATGGGTTCCTTGTTCATCTTCTAAAGGTTTTAAAGCACGCTCCTAATGTTTGGGAGCACGGTTCCTGTACATGCTATGCAACTCCAATAAAGATGTGGTCCTTCCAATTTGACCCCAAACCATACCAAACCTCCCCACAACATAGGAGGGCCTCTAATGAGGTTTTATACACATCCCCGCCATCAGAATAAAACAATTGACCACGAGTTCACTAAAAATTCATCAACTTATGATAAAGAGCTTCATGACCAATTTCAACAAAAACCATGAATTCTCACTTCCAGAGGGTTCTATAACTCTTAAGCCAAAACCTCGACTAACCCCATGAGTTGAGACTTAGAATTGAAGAAGAAGAAATAAATATAGGAGACTTACCAAGCTAAGAAGATGATAATAAAACTCTTTCAATCTTTAATAGTCTAATTCCTTAATTCCCTTGCAGATCTCATCTCCTTCCCAACAATCCCAAGCTTTCTTCCACTTCTTCCATGTTCGTTCAATAGAACAATAGATAAGGATGAGTTATTGTTTAGTTTATATATATGGATATTCCTTGAGATTTGCATCATGCGATCTCAAGGTTAATTAGATGGAAAATAAACTAAAGTGATGCAAATCACTACACCATATCCAATTTCTATGCATCTTGAGGTCCATCAAAGATCCACATTAATTTCATATAAATCATAGATTTTATATTTATATATATAAACTATATACAAAAATATATGTATATACATATATATTTTGGCGCTTAGCAATTCACCAAGCGCGCCAACGAGCACACTCAGGCGTGCACACTATTTTCACATCCCAAACGAAACACCCATGACTCCCACGTGTAATTAGGCGCACCCAAAAATTTATTATCTATTTCCCAATTATATGCCTTATATTAATTCCCATTAATAGCCCTTATTTCATTTCATTATCTTCCATGCCACACAAACACAATACAATCACACATCACACCTAAACGCTAAATGTGACAAGCCAGGTTCAACCACGAGCCTAACTAAGGTAAATTAGGGTTCGGATTAATGCTAATCACCTACTTAAGGTAACGGGTTGTTATGATTTACCCAATTTAAGAAACTTCGTGCTCGAAATAAAAAGTGAGCTTATAAACTACACATAACTTTGAATATATAGAGGAGTTGTTCCTTTAATGACCCGATACATTTCAAAACCAATTTCCATATTAATCCGAACTTGCAAAGCCATTTCCTCATATGAGGTATTCAAAAGCAAAATAAAATTTCCTTTTCAACTCTCCGACAATTTATGACACTTGTCTCCTCACCATTCTTATTTAGTTCATGTTGTAGTTATATATTAATAATTTACTATATCCTCTTTGTGTACTGATAAATCAATAATTAGACATGATTTATAGTAAATTTAGAGATGATTTTAGATGTAAAGGACTATAAGTTTTCTCTAATTTTTGTTACTTATGGTGATAATCCAAATATATGAAGAAATGGAGTAAAAAATGATGATTTTGAAGGATTTGATCAAGTGCAAAGAGTATGCAAGAAATCATCAACAAGTGAAGGAAAAAATAAGGATTTAGTAATAGCCATTCCCAAGCAATTTGCATGTATACAGGAATCGCCACTCATATGGGTGGAAAAAAATATCACTTTTCCAAGGATTGTCCCAGTGATAAGTCAGTAATAGTAATATATTTAGGTGTTTATTTTATATGTTTTTAGATCTCAATGCTTAGTATTATTTATTAATTCTCTTTTATTTATATTTTTAATGGTTCAAAGGAAATGTTATGAAAAAAAAAGAAATAAATCGGGGTATTTTGAAGTGTCCTTGGTATTTGGCATTGAAAAGTAAGCTTGCACGCACTTCAAGATAGCTTGGTGGGACCCAAATAGATCTGTGTTGATGATATGATAGATTAGAAGAAATTTGGTGGCACATTAGTGAGGAAAGCCTTCAAAAAATGACTACTAAGTATAAGTCATTCCTGCACTTTGTTCAGCTATCCTCTGATTTACCTCAAGACACGCACTAGACAATGGATTAAGAGAGAGGAGCAGGAACGAAGTAACACAGCACCAGACAAGTTTGTGATACTCTGCACTTTACAGTCGTTCATCACGCCTCGAGATCAGCATGCAATATCAGATTAGATGAGAAGCAAATAAAATTCTTCACTTACCTCAACACACGTGCCCACACAAGCTCCTAGATGTTCGCACAATTTCTTGATATCACCTCTTACAGCCCAGGTGTGTTATACGCCATCTCCCCATTCGCTTGCCATGTCCAGAACAACGTCTCCTCCAATTAGAACATGCCACCTTAGCAGGCGTTCTCTCCTTTAGACAATCATCTCTCACCACGTGTTTAAGATCCAACTCCAAAGCCACAAAAGTCATTTGATTGACCTAGGCACATTAAACAACAAATAACCCATGAATTCCATTTTTTTTCTCTCTTCTAGAGACCAAGTTAAACGAGTTTATATACATAGAACTTAGGGTCTTAATTAGAGATGATACACATATGATCAAACTCTCTTTTCTCTTTTGTTTTCTTGTTAGTTCCTTTGTGATTTAATTGAGTTCTTCAAGACAATGTCCAGCTAAGCGCTATATTCCTAGGTCGAAGGCGAAACAAGTCTAGATTCTTGGCTTATAGTGTATTATGTGAGATCTTGTATTTATAATTTAATTTATTTCAATTCTTTCTATTTTATATCTTGTTGTTTTAATGATTGTGGTGCAAACTTAGGGTAAGAATGTGGCCAATACATGTTTTTAGGTGGAAGACCTATTGTTAATTTAGACAATCGTATCCGTAATTGTACGATTGGACTTATAAAAGTGAAAATCACTCACTTATTTGCCGTCAAAACCTTTCAATTCTTGAGTATGTGAAAAATAAATCTAGGTTAAATGGGAAGTGTACGTGATCCGAATATTTAAGATTAGTATTCCCATGGGCCTTTATGCGGTAATTGCATTAAACTATATTGGCGGTTGTCGAGGGTTAAGTGGTGATTAGAGAAATAGTTAGTGGTGGATATTCTAACTATCGAGATTAGGGGTATTAGGGATTTCTGGCGAAGGTCGATTTCCTATAGCTAATCTAAGAGGAACTGAATCAATAATCTTGTGAAAAGATTGAAGACCATAATATGCTATTGAACCTTGTTTTGGATTTATGGGACCATAAACCTAGATATTTTCTCATATTGAATTCACTTTTGCAAACTTTGATTTATAAAAGTTTTAATTAATTACTTTCTTAAAATCTTTTAATATACTCCCGAATATCCCTTTTTAGTTAACTTAGAGTAAAACCTAAGTCATGTTGATTCGACCCCGTATTTACCACTACTATATCCAAGTAGGATTGGTAACTCGAGTACGACTTATATTTGGCACAAACAACACATGAACTTCCAGCGATTTCACTTAAACCTGAAAAATCGAGGAATCGTTGTGTTTGATTTCAAGATTTTTAGATAACCATGAGACGTTTGAGTTAGTTTAGATATGTACTACCTAGAATACTATAATTACGATCCTATGGCTTCAAAATCAAATGCTCTTAAGTACTTAGATCAATATTTCATTGCTCTTGGAGCTATAGTTTATTATTTTAGTTTATTGTTTTATTGTTCATCGCTTTTAGAAAAGATTTGAATATTTAAAATATTTATTTAAGAGGTATTATCTATATCTTTTATTTACTTTGTTGTGATGTTTATAAATATGAGTGATTAAGTTAGTCATCTAAGCAAAGTTTGAACGAGAACTAGATCTATTTAGAAACGTAGTTATGATGAGATGATTATGTGCTTAGTGCTTTAAACCAATCGTATTTTTCGATTCACTGATTTAATAGATTATTATTTGCAGATTTTGATCATGAACTTTATATTGCATGCATAGTCTAGAATGTGTATTGTAATATTTGGATTCATAATCTAGTTTAAAGTAGTAACTAGGATCGTTTGATAGGTGTAACGATTTAGATGTCCTAGGTGAATTTGAGATATAAATCTAATGTCGAAGTGGCTTTCCTAAGGTGTTAGATTTAGTAGTTTGAAGTTTTCATAAAGTATAATGCGATTTTATTGTGTGAAGTTAATGTCTTTGCGTATTCAAATGGGTTAGCTCAATAAAATTAGAACTTGGCTTTTCCACCGGTATAAGGAGAACTAATGGCTTGCTAAAGGTTGTTTACTTACTTATGAATAGAGTTTAATGATCTAAGGTTCTTTATAATGTAGGCTCATGACTATATGGTTGAAGTAACATGTTTGGATGCAAAATGGATTGATGTTACATTTTTATGGATGTTTGTTTAGGTATTTATTTATTATTGAATTGAGTTGATTTGAATATTGTGAATTTGAATTGTGGTAGTTAAATTAGTTAAATTAGTTTAGTTAGTTATTTTATTATATTATAAATTAAATTAGTGATTTTTAATTCCTATTTTAATTAAGTTAGTTAAATTAATATAAAAAACAATAAACACCATTAAAAACCTTTTTCCTAGAGAAGTTTGACAAATCCTTGTGGAAATGATCCCACTTATCTCCGCTACAAATAATAAGGATATATGGGAAACTTATTTTACACGCTCAACAAGTGTCAATTTTTGGCGCCATTGCCAAGGATTTAAACATAATTTCTTAGGAGTTTAAGACGTTGCATGGTCTATCCACTTCGTTATTCTAATTTCATGGGATCTTCACAATGGTTTGATCATGAGGTAGATAGGATTTTTAGTAGTAACTTAAGACAATAACAACGTAGAGAACACAAAACTGCCATAATAGAATCCAATGATAACCTTCATATTAATAATGATAATGATAATAGAGAACTTACATTTAGGCAAGCTAATCGAAATATCATTGCTTATGAACCAATGTATACTATCTATCCTAAGGGATTTCCTGAATTTGAACTTAGATCTAGATTCATTAGTGCTCTACCAAACTTCTACCGTAAGGACAATGAAGACCCATTGAGATTTATAAGGAATGCCAACAAATTCAATGATATGAAACCTAAAGACTGCATGTTAGAATAAGTCAAACATAAGGTTTTTCCTTTTGTATTGAAATATCAAGCATAAGATTGGTTGTTTATCTTCCTCAAGATTTAATAACCACATGGGCTCAAATGTTGAAAACTTTCCCATATCAATATATCATGCGAAAAAATAGTACTTATAGAAGATAAATCAAAGTCTTGAAAATGAAAGATGATAAGAATTTTAATGAGTTTTGGAATAGATTTCAAAGAATAATTTTATCTTGTCCATAACATAGATACACATAAAGACCTTTATTAGAATATTTCTATGAAGTACTAAATTGTTTTGGACAAAGACTATTAGATACCATATGTGGTAGATCATTATTCGATGTTACACCAACTTTTGCAAAAGAAGATATCAAGATGGCCAAGCAATCTAAACAATATGGTGAAAAGACTGATATACCAAGAAAGTTACTTTATGAAGTAAATAATAAAACAAGTAATAAATTCAACAAAAAAATTGAAGAAATTATCTAACATGGTTAAACTACTACTGAAAGAAAGATCAAATCAAATGAAACCATGTGGAATTTGTAATGAAGTCACACATCATATGGATGCGTGTCTTACTTTACAAGAAGATAACATTAAAGAAGTCAACGAGGTTATGAACCAATATTTTGGTCCTACTTGAAATCAATATAATAACGACAATTATTACACTGAAAAACCAAATTCAAGTCTTACCTACAGTCCACAAAATGAAAATTATATGAATTATAACGACAATTATAGACCGATAGCACCTATACAATCTACACCAATGCAACAACCTCGCCATACTATTCAACCTACACAACCAAATTTAGAACAAATATTACATAACTTTATGACCTAAAGTCATCAATACTTTAAGCAAATTTTCCAAAATCAAATTAAAACTTATATATATATTAATGAGCTAAAAAACTAATCAAATCAAATGATTCCACAAATTAACAAGCTAATCAATCATACATAAATAACTACAAACACTAATAATCAAGCACAAGTTAACACTTTATTTTGTAAAAATGAAAACAACACACAAGCAAGAAAAGGTTCCAAAAATAGACAAAAAAAAATACCTAAGATAATAGAACAAGAAGAAGAAGAAGACGAGATGATGGCTATTGTCATTCCCACTAGGGAATGGATGGTCGAACAATTGAGATATATACCTTTTTCGAAAGGTTATAAACATGGTATTTAGCCCAAGTTCAAGCTTATAAATTTTAAAAAAAAATCTTAATTAGTTAACCAAGACAAATTAAACAATATTTATGAATTGAATGAAAATATGCACTTTGATTCTACCGTTCCATAATGAATAGCAAATGCAAGGAAGAAAGAAACTAAAGAAGGCATATCCTAACAATTTAATAAATTAAAAGTTAATGAAAATATAGGAAAAAAGATTTCATCCTTCAAGAAGAAAATGCACGAGAAATGTTTCAACCCAGGAACGTTTGTTATACATATCACGATAGGAGATTTTTCTATTGAATTTGCTATATGTGATCTCGAAGCATCAATTAATGTTATATCACTTAAACTTAATGAATCATTAAAGATAGGGTCGTTAACTAATACGCATATTAACTTTACTTTAGCATAACATACAATTATTAAATTGTATGGATTATTAGAAGACATTTTAGTACAAGTGCATGACTTAGTATTTCCAACTGACTTTCATGTCATGGAGATTGGAGATTCAATGTCACCCAAACCTTTACATATACTATTGGTAAACCTTTCTTTAAGACGGCTAGAACAAAGTTAGATATTTCTAAAGGAACAATGTCTATGGAATTTGAAGATGAAATTGTCAAATTCAAAATTAACCATGAACACAATTATGACACCTACAAAGAATACATTAAATTATTTGATAATGACCTTCCAGACTTATACTATTATAATAAATTTACTACTAAAATTTATGCAATTAATTTACTAACAATGGAAAATGCAAAAGAGTTTTCAAAGAAAGAGTAAGTTGAAGACACTTCAAAAGAAAAGAAAGTAACTCAAGAATGAAGAGTAAAGTAAGTGAAGAATGGAAAAAACATTAACACGCTAGGGGCTCCTCAATCTAAGAACAATAAGAAAAAGAAAAATGTGAATTTAAGCTTTGTAAAGCTTAATGATCCCGAAAGTATACTTTTGCACATTAAAATAAAATAGGCTTCGTACTTCAGTGCTTAGTGTGATAAATGTTCTAATGAAAATCTGATGCCCATACATTTCTTTCTACATACTTAATTTGAGTTGAATTCACTCGCTTCTGAACGATTCTCTTTACCGCATGGTACTTCAATTCAACCACTAGGAGAGGCCACGGATGTGCCAGCTCAAGTGTACAACTACGTCATAGCCATGGACTTTTTGGTTATGCCATACTTTATTAATGAAGATCCTCCTTTAATTTTAGGATGATTTTTCTTAGCCACTACTCAAGCTATTATGAATCTTATGAACAAAATATTCACTCTTATGATTGATAACCGAGCACTCACTTTCTAGAATTGCACTAGAGTGGATAACCCTAAATTCAAGTTCAAAGATCAAACCTATTTTTAGAAGGGTTTAGTCCAGCCAATGATGGTAAAAAAAAGTGCTCTATGGGAAGCAACCCATATTTTATGTTTATTTAATCTTATTACAAATTTAGTTCAGTTTAGTATGTTTTTATTCTCACTTTTTTACTCTTGTATTGGAAATATCTTCAAAGTTTAAACTCTGAGTTAATTTCAATTAAGAGGAATGATTGACTTGTTTTTGCTTATATGGCCTTTTGCATTATTTATATGTTTATTTATTTAATTAACAAAATTATTGACAAGTCAATAATTACACTTATTTTATAGTACATTTTATGACCATTTTATATGTAAAAGATTAAATCACAATAGGTTTTATCTTGTTTTTGAGATTTCATGTGATAATTGGAATATTTGAATAAATGAAGGAAAAAAGGAATAAAATGAAGGATTTCAATGACTGAAAAGAATGCACAAAAATTCACCAAGGAATCAAGAAAAAATTAGATTTCAAGCCCTGCAATTTCCTAGCGATTCCTATTCACCCAAAATCGCTACATAGATTAGTGGAAATAGAGACTTTAATTCCACATATTTCCTCAATTATTCCACTTAAACAAGAATCGATGACAAATCGCTGGCTACGATTTCAGGGATCTTAGTTTACAATAAGGACTTTGAATTGGTTTAGGACATGTATTACCAAATATACTATAAATATAAACACTGGACTATAAAACTAAGAGCTTTTTAATAGTTTTACACTTATTGGTTTAGTTTGGAAGCTATTCATTATTATTTTGATTGTTTTTTGAGAAAATTAAAAATTCAAGTTATAATTAAGTTATTTTAATTAGTCTCTTGATTGGGATTTTATGGTGTTATTTATTATCATGAGCGAGTAGTTTGTTAATCTAAACGAAACTCCGAACATGAACTAGATCAGTTTTGCAATGTAGTTATGATTTGAGGATCATGTGCTTAATGCTTTAAACCAATCGTATTATTTAATTCACTAATTTAATGGGTAGGTATTTACGAATTGCAATCATTAATCTAAGTTTTATGTGTATAATGGCCAATATGTATTGTGATGTTTTGATTCATCATCTAATTTAAAGTAGTAACTATGAATATTTAAAAAGTGTGACCGTTTAAATGTCCAAGGTGAATTTGAGATCTTAATCTAATGTTGAAGTGGTTTTTCGATGATATTAGGTTTAGTAGTACGAAGTTTTCATAAATTGTAATGCGGTTTTATGGAATATAGTTAATATCTTATGTATTCAAATGAGTTAGCTCAATAAAAGTAGAATATGGCTTTTCCACCAGTATAAGGAGAACAAATGGTTGGCTAAAGACTAAATACTTACTTATGGTTAGGGTTTAATTATATAGGTTATTTTATAAATTATGTTCATGACTACGTGATTGAGGTAACATGTTTGGATGCAAAACAGATTGAAGTTTCATTGTTTAAGAGGATTGTTTAGATGTTTATTTTATATTAATTTATATTGAATTGAATTGCTTATAATTTAGGGAATTTTATTTGTTCTATTTAAGTAAGTTTAGTTTGTTTAATTGATTTTTATTTAGCAAGTATTAATTTAAATTCTTGTTTTTACTAAATTAAATTTACAATAAAAATAGTAAAACTCTTTTTTAAGGAATTTGCAAAATCCTATTGGAGACGATTCCCACTAACAAAATAAAATACAATGAAGGAGAGAAATTTATTGTACACGCTCGACATGTGTTATTTTTTGGCTTTGTTATTTTCAAATAATTTTTTGAGAATCTTTCTTGTTGCATGTCATCCAATATGGCATATGTCGAGCAAGAACTTACTTTTAAGCAATCCAATAAAGATATCACGGCTTACGAACCTCTGTGTAATGTTTTTCCTATGGGTTTCACTGATTTTGAGTTAAAATCGAGATTCATCAATTCTTTACCACACTTTCAAGGTGAAGGTGATAAAGATCCTCAACAATTTATCAAGAAATACCCACATATAGTAAGTGTGATAAAATCCAAAAATGTTGAGTTAGAGTATGTCAAGCTAAAGGCTTTCCCTTCTTCTTTAAAGATCAAGCTCAAGATTGGCTATTCTATCTCAATCAAAATTTCATAACCACATTGTCTAAAATGTTAGAAACCTTCTTATATAATACGTTCCAGCGTGTAAAATAAGTTTGGATAGGAAACAAATTAGCAATGCTAGGATGGAAACTAAGGAAACTTTTGGTGAGTTTCAAGATAGATACCAAAAATTAATATCATTATTTCCACAACATAGATTTAGGAAAAAAGATTATTAGAATATTTTTACGAAGGACTAAACAACTTAGAACAAAGATTCCTAGACAATGTATGTGGAGGGTCTTTATTTGACATAATGCCAACATTAGCAAGAGACACTATTAATAAAATGGGAAAACAATCAAAGCAATATTGCTAGAAAAAGATATTGATGAAAAACCATTTTTGTAAGGTCAATAGGAATATAATCAAGTCATTGGATGAAAAATCTGATGAACTAAAAAGTATGGTTGAATTACCATTAAAAAATAGGTCGGACCAAAGAAAGATTTGTGCTTTTTGCAATGTGGTGAATCATCTATATATGATGAGTGCCCATTGGTCAACAAAATCAAATTAAAGAGGCCAACACTATGATGAATCATTACAACAATCCAAATCAACCTACTTACACTTCTAGCAATAATGCTAATTACTTAAGACCAATATAAATAATTGTGTAGACAATTTGAATTTTCAAAGATATAGAATACTTGTATTAACCGATAGAACAATAGCATTAAAAAATTCAAATAAAGCAAAAGATCTAAAAACTCAAACCTTACAAGATGATGTAGTTGAAATAAAAAATCAGTTGAGTCAAATGGCAATGCAAATGAGTCCATGAGTTAACCAAGGCGAATTATTGTCTCAACCTTACTCTAGTTCATAGACAAAAGCGATAACTTTGAGAAATAGTAAACAAATGGAAGAACCAAAGATGCCAGAACAACTAGTTCCTTAAAATGAATTAGAGGCTAATTTAGAAAAAGAAATAAAAATAAAAAATAAAAAATTCAAAAAGAAAATGATTCAGATTTCAAAAAGAATAAACCAAATATAGTATGACCACAATTTGCCCATCGTTTGGAAAAAAATAAGAACGTCAAGAAATCACAAGAAGATAAAGAAATCTCAGGCACTTTAAGCGAAGTGGTAGTAAACATACCTTTATTTGAAGTCATACAAAAAGCTCCTAAATATAAAAAAAAATTCATAAAAAAACTTAAGCAAAAGTAAAATTAAACCTAATGAAAGACAGCCTAGGAGAACATGTGTCGAGAATAATCCAAAAGAAATTAGCCCCTAAATATTCTGATCCTGGAATGTTTTTCGTTCCGTGCATGATAAAAAATATAAGGTCATCCAAATCATTATGTGATCTAAGTGCCTTAATGATTGTTAGGCCTTTGTCAATATATTTGTAAATAACAAACATACCCTTACAAGAAATTGGTATAGTAGTATAATTAGCAAATAGATCTACTATTCGACCTACAGGAGTATTAGACGATTAGAGGTTAGGGACAATGATTTAGTTTTCTCAACAAATATTTATGTCATAGACTTGAAAGAAGACCACTTCTCTAGTAAAACCTCTCTTATCTTAGGACGCCCATTCTTAAAAACGACAAAAGCAAAAATAGATATTTTTAATGAAACTCTAATAATGGAACTAGATAATGAAATGGTAAACTTTTACATCCATGATGTTATGAAATATCCTTTAGATGTTTTATTAGTATGCACCGTAGATATGTTAAATCCTACAATAGATATAACTTTTAGAAACGATAAGTCAGACAAACTTCAAAAAAGCTATAGAGGATTTAAATGACGATGATGATATAGATAAAGAGATAGGGGAGATAATCAATGCCTTAGAATCTTATACTACTGATAAGTGATTATTTATACATATATAAGGTTAGTTTAGTAGTATATGTAGTATAAATATCCTTGAATTAGTGCTAATTAATGATATTATTGCATTTTCAGGGAATTAAGGTGTATAGGAAAGTATTAAAAAAATGAGAAGAAATGGAGCAAAAACCTAAAGAATTAGAGTGAGCGTCATGGGAGCATGTATTGACGTTATGGGGAGCAAGGCCCGGTGTAGGAATTAAAGGCATCGCATGGATAAAAAGAAGAAATGAAGAAAATCGACTCGAAAGGTCTTGTGTAGTGGCAGCGTTGTGGCACACAAAGGACAACGTCGAGAAACAAAGGGGATGGCACTAAGACACCAGGGGCTCAAAAACACACAATGAAACAATGGCCAGTTATGGCGTCGTGGCTTAACACATATGGCACTAGGGCAATAAGTGGCATTACCAAATTAGAAAGTGAAGCTTTAATTTGAAATTAGAAAGTGAAGCTTTAATTCGAGTTAAATTATAATTTAAAATGTCTAATTGATTTTAGGGAGTATAAATAGGAATTAAAACATGGTAAACTTAGAAGACGCCACCACAGAGAAGGAGATTAGCCTCCATTATAGTATTAAGGAGTTTTTGTAGGAGAAACATTAAAGACTCCACATTTGCAATCAATATTTGGTTTTGTTGATTAATTCTAGGTAATATTTATATTCATCTCTAATTGGCAATGAATCTCATATTGAATTGTTATATGTGTGCTTCAATTATATGTGAATAGTCTATTTATCTTAGGAATCAATGGATCATATTGTATGAATGTTATGCTTTGAATAGAAACAAAAAGTGATAATGAAAAGTGTAATGGTTAGAGTTTTTATTGATTCTGAGTGTAATGTTGTAGACATCTTGATCACGTGTCTAATGAACTTAAGTTTTATGAGTTATCATTGCCATTGAAGCTTTTAATCGAGACGTGAATGGTACAACAGTAAAATACACAATATTAGGATATAGTTGTTGATTAGGGGGGCGTGGATAGTAAACTTAGTTTGTTGTGAATCTAATGATTTGAGACTTAAAGGAATGTGGAGCTTACATTATTCACACAGATAGGTGGAGTTTTATTTTGTACATTAGAAGCTTCTCTTTCATGACAGTAGGTTGAAGTAAATTTGAAAAAAAATCTATCTATTCTAATTAGGCATTGCACAAAACATATTGAGATCTAAATATAAATACAAAGCATAGTATTAAATTACCTAGGTGAAGTTGTGAACTAAGAAATCCATAATATAAGAAGTCAATTAAACTTCAAAGTAGTTTGTTAGAATAGCTTAGTTTAGTATAAAATCAATTAAAAAGCGAATTTCTTAGCAATAGTTCAAGTTAAACAGGTAATTAACAATTAGTGAAAAAACTTTTTCCTTGAGGATGATATTCATTATCAACGTAAGTTGACTGTACTATTACAACAAGTGAGTCGTTATACTTGCGACACGCCCATCAAGTTTTTGGCGTCGTTACCAGGGAATAGGTAGCCATTAGATTTACTTAATTAGTTTGAATACTTGCTAAGTTTATTTTTAGTACTTTAATTCTTATTTCATAAAAACAAAAATGAAAAAGGTTTGAGTTTTAGTTTGACTTTATGCATTTGATCTTTATGTGTTTTCTTTTCAAGGATACTTAGTGCATACGTAGCAAAAGAGTGAAGGACCTAGTGCCTTACTATTAGGAGATTGATAGAACCAACAAAAGAAAGAAAACGAAAAGAGTCTAGATGGCTGAAGAACAAGCTAGAAACCAACAGTTGGGCCATGGAAATACCAACCCGCAGGTGATCTGGTAGTGCAATAGAAGTGCGAGGATAGAGATACCTTCGTGACTAGTTCAAGCTAAAAGTTTAAGAGACATACAACGGAGAGATGAGGCTTCCAACCAACACCACCAAGGTTGAGCTGAGACCTTTTCGGATCAACATGATGCAAAATAGCCTATTCTACAGGTTGTCCAACAAAGATCTAGTTGCACATGTTTAGAATCTTTTGGAGAAGTATGACACTGTGCATTTCACAAGAATTATGAAAAAGGTGATCAAGATGCGACTTTCCTCATTCTCACCGTTAGAAAAGTTAAGTTCTGGTTCTCAGGGTTAAATGCAGAGAGTATGACTTCATGGGCGAAAATCAACAAAAGATTTCTCGACAAGTTCTTTCCCTTAGTGAAGGTCATTGAAAGGAAACTTGAGATTAATCAACTCGAGCTGAAAGACACCGAGTCTTTTAGCGAGGCTTGGGAAAGATTTAATGAGATGCTGAGGAGATGTTCGGGACACGAATATGTGAAATGCACACAACTCCAGATTTTCAACCATGGTATGAATGTTAGGGCATGTGCCCTAGGTCAATCCATTAACTGTCTTTATAAATACTTTTAGTTAATAAAATAGAAGATTTTATTTGTTGTTTATTATAATTAATTTGCATGTTTACATTATAATAAGATCCATGGGTATTTACAGAAATATCTAAATGTCTCTAGTCGATCATTATACTAGGAACTATAATGAATTAAGACTAGCGTGAGTCTTAATTGATGATCATATGATAATTATACGTACAGGGATATGAGTCAAAATCACGAGTACTTGTTAGGGAACAAAGTATTGGATCGACCCGCTATGAGAACAAAACATGGATTAAGTCATAGTTGTTTCTCATGATGGGTATATTTTTCAGTCCTCTGACTTGAGATTACCAGATACTTCAACGTTAGGAACACAGTGATTTGACACAATCAAACGTTGTCTTTAACCGGATGATTATAGAGGTTGTGATTGGTTACTGTGTGAGCAATGTCATGAAGTTGTGTAATCGAGATAGAATTTGTCCCCCTCATAAAAATAGAGATATCCAGTGGATCCCTCGATGTGTTAGACTGTTAAAAGGCCTAGTCTAAGTGAATTGATATTGATCAATATCACTTGGTTGTTTTCAGTCTACCTAGAGATCGAGACTAGTACGATTGAACATGTTGGGTGACAATTGCATGCCTTATGTTTGATCAAAAGGATATCGTGTGACAAAAGGATGTTATATACACTATTGATTACGTTGTATCAATTTGATATTCGTACAACTTGGGTAGTCATAATGTCTTGCTAGAGGCCGCTAATGACTTGTATACCAAAATGTGTTTTAGTACACTGCAAAAGTTGTCTGAGCCTATTGGGTCGCACACCAAGAATGGTTTTGCGAGATTTTAAGATGGTTCGAAAAAATAAATTTTATATGATAAAATTCATGATAGAAACGTCCTTGTGGTGTATTACACTTATACTTCTTTAAGTAGGGGTATATGTGTAATTTACATAACCGTATATATACAATGGTTGTATAAATAGACGTTTTAAGTCAAAACACACGTATGAAAGATTAAGGGCCGAAACTTTATTTCCGTTTTAGAAATGAATTAGGGTTTTCTGGTACACTCTGGATCGTTTTGGAGAGAAACAAAAAGGTTTGGTATTCTCTCGAAGCTACCACTTCGAATCTCGGACGCCGTTCGTTTGTGGATTGTTGGTAGAGGGCGTTCATCGTTGGCAGCGCCTTAGAGATCGATCGACCTTTAGAAAGCTATATTGCGACCGAGGTATGATTAAGTTTTCATGGTTTAAATGTTTTTAATAGAATTAGATTTGGATCATGTTGGGGTTTTTGTCAAAATTGTTTTGTAATTTCCTCTGCTGTGAACCCCAAAAATCCAACAGTTGTATCAGAGCCTTTGAGTCCGATTCCATTAAATTCATTGTATGTTTTCTTCTGATATATACATGATATATGATTGAAAGCATGTTAATAGTTGATGTATATGTGATATACATACGTTTTCTGTAAGATTTATTATCATATTTTGTGTATATGATACATATATTCGTGATTTAATCGAAATCAGTTTCGTACATGCTAGTAACCATGTTAGGTTAATTCGAATAATTTCAATGAATTGAATTTCGTGTTATGTGATCCATGACACCATTAGGTATAATATTTATTTTTCGTGTATTGATGCATGGATGAAGTCTCTATAATTCAGTATGCATATTTAGGTTACATTGTTTTAAGTTTCTAAAATTGTATAAGTCTGAATATTAATTCGAAACTAATATCATTAGGTTTGTTTGGGATAGTAGTTCAAGATTCAATTATATGTTTCTGATTATTTGGATGAGGACCGAAATTGCAACAAATTATTTTATGAAATTATTTATTTATCTCGTTAAATCTATTCTGTTATGAAACTTCTATTTGATAAAGAGATATTAGCAAAATTGGTTTCGTTAACCCTATCGGATAGGAGATAAATATCAAGAATTTTGTTATTGGTGATATGCTAGGATTCAAATATCTTAAGTCCTAATTGGATTAGCATAAGATGATTAGTTAGATGTGGGCCCGAGTTAATTAAAATATTTTAATTGACTTAATTTCGGATAAGTTAAGGGGTTAATTTTGGATAATAAAATCAGCGAAAAATATGATTTTCTATAGCGAATGTTAATTTTCGGAATTGAAATTTGTCTCCTAAAAAAAATGGGGGCGATGCCCCTTGTTCCCCCATCCGTTGACCGGTCAGCGGAACCACCGCCCGCTGACCGGCCAGCGAGATCGCCGTCTAACTAATCCTAGCTCACGGAAATCCTTTTATTAGTGAAACAGTATAAAAATTTTCAAATTGTTTAGTAATTGAACAAATCAATAAAATATATGTTATTTCATTGTTTACATAAAATCACTAAAACTGAATAAAATCCCTCTACTAAATTTTAAGTCTCGTGTCATCCATTTTAAACACTTGCCAAGGCCTCGATCAAACTAATATAGTTTCAGCCATAACTGGATGTATTGTGTTATCTTGGTGAGACAAGTTGGGTAAGAGTTACCTAAATGTTTAAAATGGTCCGACTTAATAAAGCTATCAAAATAGTTTTGAGCTTTAGGCAAATGATGAGATCAAAAACATGCTAAGACATAAGATGTCCCGTATCTCATAAAAGTATCTAAAATTACATAAGATGTAATTGGTTACTGTTACCTACCTAAATAATCTAGTTCTGTGTTTCATGCCAAAGCTGTCATAGAATTAGGTGAAATATGGATTTTAGTCCCCTAAATGAACAGTATTGTAGATTAATGGCCTCTTCAAGTAACAATAATCCCCTGCCACTAAGATCCATCCTTAAGAAGGATAAGCTATCTGGGACTAATTTTCTTGATTGGTTCAGAACTTAAGAATCGTTCTCAAGCATGAATGCAAGTTGTATGTCCTGGATGCTCCAATCCTAGGACCCACCAGCCAATGATATGAAAGCTGTGAAGGATGTGCATAATAAGCATGTCAACGATTCTACTGATGTTGCATGTATTATGCTGGCAACTATGGTTCCCGAACATCGAAGGACATGGAACTAATGGAAGCCTACGACATGGGCATGCTTATTTGAAAGAAGTGTTCCAACAGCAAGCTAGGCAAGAAAGGTTCGAGACAGTCAAGAACCTACATTCTTGCAAGATGACTGAGGTATACCTCATGTTCTGAAGATGAAGGGCTATGTTAACCAGCTTGATAGACTCGGATTTCCCATAAGCCAAGAGTTGCCTACGAATTTGATCCTGAATTCATTACCGGAGAGTTACTCATAATTTGTGATGAACTACAATATGAATAATATGGAGAAATCAATTTCAGAGTTGCATTTGATGCTCAAAACTAATGAACAAAATATCAAGAAACACTCTAGTAATGTGTTGATGGTCCAAAAGGGAAAGGGAATGAAAAAGAAAGGCAAAGGCAAGGTTAAAGTTGCTAAGGTTGCTGCCGCACCTGTCACAAAGCCTATGGAACAAGTCAAGCCCCAGCCTGTTTCTGCTTCAAAACACCCAAAAGAAAAGGAAGGAAATTGTCATTTCTGCCAAGCACCTGGATATTGGTTCAGAAATTGCAAACTCTATCTGGAAGATCTAAAGAAGAAAAAGGGTAGTGTGACTATCATTACAGGTATTTGTGTTATCGAAATTAATATATCTACTAGTGATTCCTGGGTATTAGATACCGGATGTGGATCTCATATTTGTATAAATGTGCAGGGACTCACCAGAAGTAGAAAGTTGAAGAAAGGAAAAGTCATCCTCCGCGTAGGGAATGGAGCAAGAGTTGTTGCCATGGCTGTTGGATCATATGACATAGTCTTACTTAGTGGACTTATTTTAACTTTGAATAATTGTTATTTTGTGCCTGTGTTGAGCAGAAACATAATTTATGTTTCATGTTTGGATATGGAAGGTTTTGATTTTATTATTGCGAATAATAGATGTTCCATTTCTCGTAAAGGCATATTTTATGCAAATGCTGATTTGTGTGATGGTCTTTATATTATAAGCATGAAAAGGTCCACTGATACTTCATTCTTTAACATAAATACGAAGATATTAAAGTCGAATGATTTGAATCAAACCTATCTTTGACATTATCGTCTCGAGCACATAAATGAAAAACTCATAACGAAGCTCCATAAAGATGGACTTCTAGATTCATTTGATTTAGAAACATATGAAACATGTGTATCTTGTTTACTAGGTGAGACTAAAAGTCCCTTTACAGGACATAGTGAAAAGGCAAGTGATTTATTGGGTCTAATACGTACTGATGTATGCGATCCTATAAACACAATGGCTAAAGGAGGTTATTAGTACTTCATTATATTTACAGATGATTTCAGCAGATATGGTTATGTATATCTTATGAAACATAAAGCTGAATCATTTGAGTTGTTTCGAACGTTTCAAAATGAAGTGCATAATCAACTTGGTAAAACTATCAAAACACTTCGATCAGATCGAGGTGGTGAATATTTGAGCCTTATTAGATATGGTTCGATCTATGATGAGTCATGCAGATCTTCCATTATCCTTTTAAAGTTATGCATTACAAACTGCAGTTTTCACTCTAAATCGAGTTCCTTCTAAAGCGGTTGATAAAACACCATATGAGATATGGTACGAGAAGAGACCTAGTTTGTCTTTCCTTAAGATTTGGGGTTGTGAGGCTTACATAAAGCGTCAAGTCTCAGAAAAACTAGCACATAAAGCTGACAAGTGTTTATTTGTGAGGTATCCTAAGGAAACAAAAGGATATTACTTTTATAATCCTGGTGAGAATAAATTATTTGTTGCTCGGTATGGTGCCTTTATGGAAAAGCAGTTTATTTCAAAAGACACTAATGGGAGAGAAATAAGTCTTGAAGAAGTTCAAGAATCATAGATAAACACTGAACCGCAACTGGAAGTTCAACAACATTCTGAACCAGTTGAACCTCCATAAGTGACACAAGACCCACGTAGATCTGGTAGGGTAAGACATGAGCGGAGAGATTCAGATTTTTTATTACTGATAGTCGTGATGTGTTGCTTATGGGTCAAAATGAGCCCACTACTTATCAGGAGGCTATATCTGGACCAGACTCAGATAAATGGCTAAGTGTCATGAACTCTGATATGCAATCCATGTATGATAACCAAGTTTGGAACTTGGTTGATTTACCCGAAGGTGGTAAGACCATTGTATGTAAATGGGTTTCCAAGAAGAAAACTGACATGGATGGCAAAGTGCATACTTTTAAAGCAAGACTTGTAGCAAAAGGTTTCAGGCAGACTCAAGGTGTTGATTATGATGAAACTTTTTCGCCAGTAGCCATGCTTAAATCCATAAGAATCATACTTGCCATTGTTGCATATTATGACTATGAGATATGGCAAATGGATGTAAAAACATCATTTCTTAATGGAAAGTTGCTTGAGGACATGTATATGACACAACCTGAAGGTTTTGTACATCCTGAGAATTCTAGGAATGCATGCAAGTTTCAAATATCCATTTATGGATTAAAGCAAGCTTCTCGGAGTTGGAATCTTCGTTTCGATGAAGCAATCAAGGAATTTGGTTTTATTAAGAATGAAAATGAGCCTTGTGTATACAAGAAGGTTAGTGGGAGTGTAGTTATTTTTCTGGTACTATATGTTGATGATATATTACTCATTGGAAATGACATCCTATATCCTAGGGATAAGGATTTATAGGGATAGATCTAAGAGGTTAATCGGTCTAAGTCAGAGTGTTTACATAGACAAGGTGCTGAATAGGTTCAGTTTGGAAGACGCTAAAAGAGGATTGTTGCTAATGTCTCATGGCATAAGTCTCGCAAAATTCAATGTCCTAAGAAAAATGATGAGCGAGACCGTATGAATAAGATTCCATAAGCATCAACTATTGGATCTATCATGTATGCCATGCTATGCACTCGACCTTATGTATCATATGTTTTGAGCACTACAAGCAAATATCAATCAGATCCTGGTGAGAATCACTGGATAGTAGTAAAGAACATTCTTAAATACTTAAGAAAGACTAAGGAAGTGTTTTTGGTCTATGGAGGTTTTGAAAATGATCTAGTAGTAAATGGTTACACAGATGTAAGTTTTCATACTGATATAGATGATTTTATAACGCAGTCTGGATATGTGTTTACTTTGAATGGGGGTGCAGTAATCTGGAAAAGTTCGAAGTAAGAGACCGTCTAGATTCTACAATACAAGTTGAGTATATTGCAGCGTCTGATGGAGCAAAGGAGGCGGTTTGGATCAAAAAGTTCATTTCTGAACTAGGTGTGGTTCCAAGTATTACTAACCCTGTTTATTTGTATTGTGACAATAACGGGGCAATAGCACAGGCCAAGGAACCTAAATCACATCACAGATCCAAACATATACTCAAGCGTTTTCATCTCATCAGAGAAATTATTGAGAAGGGAGACGTGAAGATTTGGAGAGTACCTACCGTAGACAACGTTGCAGATCCGTTGACAAAAGCTCTTCCACAAGTAAAATATGATGGTCATGTTAGATCATTAGGCATTAGATGCATATATGATTAGCCCTAGTGCAAGTGGGAGATGTTGGGGCATGTGCCCTAGGTCAATCCACTAACTGTCTTTATGAATCCTTTTAGTTAATAAAATAGAAGATTTCATTTGTTGTTTATTATAATTAATTTGCATGTTTACATTATAATAAGATCCATGGGTATCTACAGAAATATCCTAAATGTCCCTAGTCGATCATTATACCGGGAACTATAATGAATTAAGACTAGTGTGAGTCTTGATTGATGATCATATAATGATTATACATATAGGGATACGAATCAAGATCACGAGTACTTGTTAGGGAACAAAGTACTCGACCGACCCGCTATGAGAACATCACATGGATTAAGTCATAGTTATTTCTCATGATAGGTATGTTTTTCAGTCCTCTGACTTGAGATAACCAGAGACTTCAACATCAGGAACACAGTGATTTGACACAATCAAACGTTATCTTTAACCAGACGATTATAAAGGTTGTGATTGGTTACTGTGTGAGCAATGTCATGAAGTTGTGTAATCGTGATAGAATTTGTCCCTCTCATATAAAGAGAGATATCCAGTGGATCCCTCGATGTGTTAGACTGTTAAAAGGCCCAGTCTAAGTGAATTGATATTGATCAATATCACTTAGGTGTTTTCAGTCTACCTAGAGATCGAGCCTAGTACGATTGAACTTGTTGGATGACAATTCCATGCCTTTTGTTTAATCAAAAGGATATCGTGTGACAAAAGGATGTTATATACACTATTGATTAGGTTGTATCGATTTGATATTCGTACAACTTGGGTAGTCATAATGTCTTGCTAGATGCCGCTTGTGACTTGTATACCAAAATGTGTTTTGGTACACTACCAACATTTTATGAGCCTATTGCGTCACATACTAAGAATGGTTTTGCAAGATTTTAAGATGGTTCATAAAAATGAATTTTATATGATAAAATTCATGAAAAAAACATCCTTGTGGTGTATTACACTTAGACTTCTTTAAGTAAGGGTATATGTGTAATTTACTTAACCGTCTATATACAAGGGTTGTATAAATAGACGCTATGAGTTAGAACTCACGTATGAAAGATTAAGGGCCGAAACTCTATTTTCATTTCAGAAACGAAATAGGGTTTTCTAGTACGCTCTGGATCACTCTGGAGAGAAACAAATAGGTTTGGTATTCTCTTTTAGCTATCACTTCGAATCTCAGCCGTCGTTCGTGTGTGGACTTCTGGTAGAGGGCGTTCGTCATTGGCAGCGCCTTAAAGATCGTTCAACCTTTAGAATGGTATATTGCGACTGAGGTATGATTAAGTTTTCATGATTTAAACGTTTTTAATGGAATTAGATTCGGGTCCTGTCGGGGTTTTTGTCAAAATAGTTTTATGATTTTCGCTGCTTATGCATAAGAATGCTAGTAGATCCCATATAAGGTGGCTCTCTACTTACCAAGGATGAGATTGGAGCATTGGATCTCCTTGATCTTATGTCTCAAAATTCTACCACTGGTAATCATTCCATAATGTTGAAATCGCCAGGCGTCTACGAGATTGACTCACAAGCTATAATTATAGCACATCAACCAAATTTGACCAGTCAAATGGTAAAACATCAAATGGGACACGGAGTTCCATAAGTAGCACAACAATCCATTAATCACCAAGGCATGGTGGTTAACCAAATGGACATATAGCAGGGAATGGAATATGTGGACATCAACTTCATGAACAATAAAGGTTATGGGAACAACTTCGAACCAAGAGGAATGGCTCCTCGCTGGTTTTATCAAGGATACAACAATAACAAATCGAAATTTTCATATGGAAATCTTGATAATGCACTAAAGTTACCTCAAGGCTTCGAACAACAAGTCTAACGGGGAAGAAGTGGGGCAAAGTGAATAGATGACTTCTTTGAATTCAATTAAGAAATATTTGTAAGTCGGGAAATGACAGATAGGGAGCTCCATGAGAAGCACAAGAAAGAGATGGAAGGAATAAATCAAGCCATGAAAATGATGGATAACGAGCAATCACAATCCATCAAAAAACTGGAGAGAAAATAGGTCAACTTGCTATAACCTTGAACCCATGGAAAAAATGATAGTTCACTAGCAACACTGCCACAAATCCCAAGGAAAACGTGAGTTCCATTCATATGATGAGCACTACAGCAATAAAAGAGCTAAGATAAACCAAGAACTATACAAGCATGAAAAGATACATGAGCATAACATCGAGGTGAGGCAAGAAGAGCTTGATGGTTTCAAGAAAAAATCAATGCCTTGAAGAAAAAGAAAAGGAAACAACAATGGAAGTCCAAGAAAAAAAATGAAGGACCTTCAAAGGAAGACCCATAAGGAAATGACATCAAGTTGGCTTCGAAGAAACTGGAACCAAAGTTCAAGTTCACCCCGCGACTTCAACCCGTTAAAAGGAGAGATCTAAGAGAGATCGACATATTGATAAACATTGACGGGCAATGGTTCTGAAATGTTTTATGTGATACGGGAGCCTCGGTCAATGTCATACCACTAATGGACATGATTCATGTAGATTTGAAGATCAATTATCCAGATACAACAAATTTCCAAGTAGCAGACTGTAAATTGATACCTGCTATAAGAAGAGTTTTGAATGTGCTTATGAAAATAGGTCGATTCACATTCATCACGGATTTTGAGGTCATGAACCAAAACTTGGACGATGATGTGTCTATCATACTTGGGTGGCTATTCTTAAATACGGCTAAAGTAGATTTGGACATAAGAAAGAGAAATATCATGATGAGTACTGATTAGAGCAAAGATGCTAAGAAGGTTGTCTTTGTGGATGGTGAAGAAGTACATCCAAATAGGAATGACATTGTAATCTCCAGTTTATAGATGGAGCTTCTCGATTTAGATTTGGACCAAATGGGTAAAAAGGTGTCAGGCTAATGATGTCAAATTAAGCGCTATTAGGAGGCAACCTAGGGTTTTAAATTTCAAGTTTTGAGATTTAATTAATAGTTAATAATTAGTTAGTTAATTTAATAATTAAAATTATAGAGTTTTAGCTCTAACTTTTAGAAGATTTGTCTTGAATGTGCTGGAAAGACCATTCGTTGCGTAATGATTCATCGGAATGAAAATGTCTCGCAAACACATTTAAAGAGTGAAAAGGAGCGAATGAATTCAAAGCGGTGAAGGTAAGGTGCATAGGTAAGTCAAAGGTGAATTTTATTAATTTTAATATTTTTATGAATTTTACATGGCCACATCACCTTGTGTGAGTTATACACAAAGTCGGAAAAGCGCAGAAGGAGAATAGTGAAAAATCATATGCGAAGATGTGGGTAGATAAACCGACGCCATGGGTATTACCCACGATGCCATGGGTATAACCCATAGCACCAAGGTGGCTGCAGAAAAAAATAAACAAAAGCTCCTCTGCTTTGTTGACGCAGTGGCATCGAAGTGAGGGTTTCCATTTTTCAGGTCGATCTCTACATTTGCACATAAACCCTACCCCAACCACCAAGTATACATCCTTCTAGAGAAAAATTTTGATCATTTTCAAGTGAGATTAGTGATTTTCTAGTGATTTAGAATGAAGAAAAAAGTACATTATGGATTTGCATAAGTTGAAGAGTTAGGGCTTAGATTTTTGAATTTTTATTCCAAAGAGAGCTAAGGTTCTAGTTGGTTAGAAAAGTGAGAGGGTTTGGATTGATAAAGACTCAAAGAAGTGTTTTACACTAGAAATTAATCCGGCATTGAGGTATAATTACAATTTCATGTAGTTATATTTTCAATTTTGAGATTTTTGATGATATTGTATGGAATTGTGAATTTGAGGTTCTAGGATAGGTTTTGCAAGATTGAGTGAGTGTTTTCATTAATATTACCTATGGAGGCTTAATTGATTTCTTTGTATCATTTAGTGAATGCGTGATCCATGTTATATGAATTTTGATTTCTTGGTGATTTGAAGACTGAGTTGCGTTGCATTGTAGTTAGTTGCTTGAAATTTGAAAAAAATTGCAAGAACAGGGAAACAAGCTAGCCAAAATATAACAAATGATTTTGAGGCATCTACCTCTAGGAATCCTAATGAAGGAAAGACTATACCTTTTAAATCAAAATATTTCATTTGTAAAGAAACTAGGGGATGATATGAGAAGATTTTACATAGGGAGTTCATTTGCGAAAAAGGAAAAGTATGATAAAAGAGTGAGCAATTTCATTAGGCACCGAAATTAGGAGCAACTCACTCAAGACTATAAGGAGAATAAAGTTAAAGGAGTGAGCGGGATAGTTTTTGAGTTCTATGCTAACGCAAAGTTTACGGCTAAGAATGGCCCGGTAAAGGTGAAAGTGGTTTATATTCCATTCAATGGATGTGAGATCAATACTTCGTATGGGTTGAAAGAATTAACCTTCCACAATGAATTTCCCAGCCTAATTATATGATAACCTACACTTATTTAGAGCCATAGAATATGAAATTGTTGTCCTAGGGCAACAAGGATAGGTAATGGGAGCTGAGAATGTACCAAATCCTATTAAGAAGTGGGAGTGTTAGAAACGTTTACAAGATGTGGCAACATTTTCTTGTTACATTACTATACCCTACTTATAAGCAAGGTGAGATCAACAAGCCGAAAGTGGCTTGCCTTTATGAGATTACAAAGTTTGGGGAGTTCAACATCGGGGAGGTCATTCTCCCTGTCCGAGGGAGTCCATAATGTCAAAAAGGGACAACAAGTTGTGTTTCCTATCTTGATTACTCAAATGTGCTTAAAGGCCAGAGTGGGACTAAAAAATGACAAAGAATTCGATATAGATGCCCAACCAAACGTGGATGAAGCATTCATGCTCACGTTGAAATCACCACCTGGTTATCAAGGCTCTGAGGAAGAGAGAGACGTCTTGAGATACGCACCCGACTCCCGACTATGGTCTCATAAGCTTATGGTATCTAATTAAACCATTTTAACTAGTTTAGTGTCAAATTAAGTGAATTTATAATGTGACCAAAAATATTAAAATTTTACTCCGAAAAGTTTAGTTTTGATACATTTTTGAGCTATACCGGTGTGCCTAATGCCCGAGAAATTCTCAAATACTATTTTCTATCTTTTTCTCATTTTCCATATTTTTCTTGATTTTTTTTTGGAATTTTTCATAATTTTCTACCAATTTTTCTTATTTTTTGTAATTTATTTTATTTAAAACGGTTTTTTAAATTAATTTTTTTTTAACATTTATATTATTTAAAGAATGTGGGTGCATCCCTTGATCGGGTTTGACCCAGTCCAACTGGGTCGGTCTGCCCCGGTCCAATCTGTTCGGACCCGGTTCGGCCCAACGGACCCGATCGAATCGGTTCAAGCACGCACAATCGCGCATGCGTCCCTCCCTTCCCCAGTTCTTCTTCCAACAACAGAGACTTCTCTATTTCTTTTTTTTTTTAACTTCAACAACATCAACACAACTACATCAACAACAACAACCAACCACCACTAACACCTCTTTTTCTCCAACATTAAACATCAATCAACTATCACCATTAAAACCCATTTAAGCTTCATTTTAATGAAAAATTGAAAGAAAGTAGAGATGCTCACCTTGATTGCTTGTTTGCTTGATCAAATCCCTTCAAAAACCCTAAGACACTCACGAAATCTCACACTCTCAATGGTTGATATCAATTCATCAACAAATTTCTCTCCATTATATATACACTCTCTTTTATAGGTTGAAGAGAGGGAAAGAGAGAAACGTGGGATGAGTGTGAGGATGAGTGGTGAACCTCATTTTAAGGGTGTTAGATGTGTAGGTGGCATGTTTTTATTTGCTCCTTATTAGACATAAAAATTTTAGTCTTGTTCAATTATCTCCGGTTACCCAATATCTCGCACCTCGACACGCATAACGAGGTGCGTCAACTGTTGCCAATTTCGATCAATTGGCCTAAACTATGGATTTATCGTTAATATTTTATCACGTTTAATTAATTTGATTAACCAAATTATTTTTTTGACCTAGTGTACCCACATTTCGCTCTCTCAACACCTGTATTAACACAATGTTCAAGGCGAATACCCATTATATTATCTCCTTTGGTTCAACGATATAAATACACACACGCGATGCTAGGTAAAAATAACTTAATATACAACATCACAAATAGGCAAACATCACGCAAAAATTACTATTTACCTAGTCAGGCATGCCCTGACCTATCTGCGGCATCTACGCGGATCTGAGCTGGCATTCGAGTATGAAAATAATTAATAATAACAGCGTAATTAAAATTGAGCCGTTACATCCTAATGACTATTTATACTTCTAAGACCCTAAGAATATGATTAGAAACCCTAATTAGCAATCCCAAACGAAATAGAACTCTAGAGCTTTCTATTTTCTAGGTACCGTTTGTGTAAACCCACAACTTCATGATTGCGTCAACTCTACATACACTGTGTCGAATTGTCTGAACCTCTTTCTTTAATCCTCATGCTTTGCATATTTTATTTATTCATTCTCCACAACGTAAACCTTGCTTTTGTGATTTTTCTTAGCTTTTCATCATGAAATCACTCATTTGTCTCTTTTATAGCTCGTAAACCTGAAAACACATAAATATCATCAATTAGAGTTCACTCAAAGATATTTAGGCTAATTATGCTACTAAACTAGTAATATATATAAGTGTAATTAGGCACTTAATATTTGCTATTCGTACCCCCACAATGCCCTTGCACACACCACTTAAACTCACAAACACACTTTTTAGATTTTTTGACATTTTTAGCCTCCCACACGCACCAATCTCTCTCTCTCTCAAACCACACACCATCGCCACCACCCCTCCACCTTCACTGTTATTGTTGTCGCCGCCGCCGCCGCCGCCACCGCCCTCCCACTCGTCGACGCCACAAGTTTCCCCACCACCGTCACCTTTACCATCGTTGTTTCCCCTTATTACCGCCCCAACTGTCTCTGATGTTTCCCTTTCTCCTGCCCTCCACCGCCACTTCCCTCGACCCATCGCCCCCCTAATTTTACCCTCACCAACGCCGCCGACGCCCTTTTTTTTCGCTTGGCCGAACATGGAGAAAGGTGAGGCAGCAACCCCTCCCCCATCTTTCTCTAGAAGAGGGCGTTACCGAGGAAGTGGCGGCGGTGGACTAGAGAAGGAGAAGTAGCGGAGACAATAGAGGCGACAGTAAAAGGAGGCGGCGACAGCGAAGGTGGTCGTGGTGGGGGACACCTACATCATCGGCGAGTGGAAAGGCAGAGGCAGTGGCAGGGACGATCACAATGAAGGTGGAGGGGTGGTGGCGATGGTTTGTGTTGTTCGAGAGAAAGAGAGTAGTGTTTGTGGAAGGGTAAAAATGTCAAAAACTTTTAAAAAAAATGTGTATGTGTCACGGGGCCATTAAATGAGAGGGTTTACCTTAAGAAGAATTTTCTCGCTCAACCACCCAACTCGTGGTACCTAAGGGCCACTTTAGTTCGGCACTACCAATACTCAGATCGAATGAACAACAAGCAATGGCACCAAGGAAACGTTTTACTAAGCTCTCAATGGGAATACAACTCTGGTACTATATGCTTCCCCAAGCCTAGAGCCCATAGCTTTATAGATCAGCCAACAAGTAGTTACATAACCATTAAGGACATTTTCCGATTACATTGATTCATAGACTAAGTAAAACCTCACTCCTTCGTGGTCAAAGAATTTACCCAACTATCTTGTTCCCTTGCTGCCACCTGGTTCCATAACCACCTCAACTGCTTGGTCAATTAGCACATGCTCCATGTATTTGGGACATTTTTGGACGTGCCTTGGTCATGTCAGGGGCCATGACTAAGGTAGTACTCAACCACCTGGAACCACCTTGACTTGGTCCATCCACGCCTCGAGGGACTTGGTCCATGTTTCTCTTAGGGACAGGGACTGCTCGGTGGTGCCTCGTTAAGCCTAGACACCCTGGGTGTTAGCCGGGGCTCGGTCGAGTCCCACCAGCTCGGGGTGGCTCGGATCATGGGTTAGTGGGTCTTGCCTAGGCATGGTGCCCAAGGCATGCTCGAGGGTCTTCTTTGCTACTGTTCCCATGTCGCCCCTAGAAGAGAGCACACCTCCCCTTATAGTAGATGTTAAGCCATTTCTCCAATTCCAATAGGAAACATCAAGAATTGAGACCAAACGTACTTTGACTTGGTCAATGCCCAAGTCAAGATTTGTCAACCCTTTCCAAGGTATGTTTTGTCTGTGCCAAGGCTCGGCCATGCTCGTTCCAAGGCCCGGCCTTGCTCGTGCTAAGGCATGACCTTGCTCGTGCCAAAGGAATCTGCTAAGGTATCACCTTGCTCGTGCCCAAGGAACCTACCAAGGCGCAGCCTTGCTCGTGTCGAGACGCGACCTTGCTCATGCCAAAGGAATCTGGCAAGCTGCGGCCTTGCTTGTGCCAAAGGAATCTGCCAAGCAGCGACCTTGCTCGTGCCAAGGCGTGACCTTGCTCGTGCCAAGGGAATCTACCAAGGCTTGCCCATGCCTGTGCCTATTCCAAAGGACGTGCTAAGGCACGTGCCAAGGTGCAACCTCTTTTGTGCCCAAGCATCGTGCCTTGGTGTGCGCCAAGGCGCGACCTCATCCACCCTTGTGCATTGCCTCATCCGTCCCGCATGCAACGAACCCTCATAGAACAATTCGAGTCCTCTAGAACTCGGCTATTTGCTAGGTTTCTCGCTACCCAGCCCAGCCTACTGGGTCACGCTATTGAGGGGCTGACAAACATCCCTCCGCTGAAATGTTCGATGCCCTCATCGAACTTCTCGGTTGTTGCCGCTTCTGGTAATCTGTTATCTCCTTCTCAAATTGCCATAGAATAGCGTCTCACTCCCAAGTAGGTTCCTCAACATCAACCCACTTGATCAAGTAAAAATTTTGCCTATTTTTCTTACTTTGGCCACGTGTCTCGTGGCTTAGAATCTACTATATTTCTCCTGCAAACTCCTTTTGTTCTAAGAGTGGAGCCCGTCTTGTTGTGCTCCTCACTGGATCTGCCTCGTCAAAGTGGAAAGGTTTAAGATAGCTGACATGGAATGTAGGATGTATCTTCAACCTTTCTAGTAGCTCTAGGTGATAAGCCACCCTCCCAACTCGTTTGACCACTTCAAATGGTCTTTTATACCACTGAACCGAGCCCTTGTACGTCTCCTTCTTGTTGAGCTTCTTCAAAATATGAGGAGTGAGCTTCAACTAGACTAGATCTCCTTCCTAGAACTCTAAAGGTCTTCTGTTATGGTCAGCATACTTCTTCATCCTCCGGACAGCTTTGGCCAAACTGTCTTGAGCTACCTCCCTAGCTCTTGCTTATTCTTCGCAAAGCAATAAGCCGCTGGGCTCGACCCCGTCGACTTTGATTTGGCTACCTCATGTGGAGTAGCCGGCTGTTGTCCTGTCGCCACCTCGAATGGACTCAGCTCCGTAGCTGAGCTTTTGTGATGATTGTAGTAGAATTGGGCTATATCAAGTAAATCCACCCAATTGGACTGACTTGCATTCACATCGTGTCTGAGGTAGTCCTCCAACAATGCATCGATTCTCTATATCTGCCCATCCGTTTGAGGATGGTTTGCTGTGGAAAACTTCAACTCCGAGTGAACCGAGCGTCTCGATCACTGATAATGTCCTTTGGTATCCCCCAATATTTTGCCACATGCTTCAGGAACAACTCCGCAATCAAGTCTGCATCACAATTCTTCGGAGCAGCTATAAATGTAGCGAACTATCGATCTACCACCACCAGCACTCTACTCATTCCCTGCACTTTAGGAAGACTAGTGATGAAATCCATAAATATACTTTGAAAGGGTCTATCTGGTACAGGCAAAGGCTCCAGAAACCCTGGCGCCTTCCTCATCTCTGTCTCTGCACATATTGATCTATGTCCTACTCTATCTTAGGCTAGAAGAACAAACATGATAAGTGGGAAAAAGTGCGCTCCATGCCCTGATGCCCAGCTTACCGAACATCATGTGTCTCCCTCAGAAGTTGTCACCTTATTCCACCAGTACTAAGAACATATAGACGCCCTCCTTTAGCATAGAAGACCCCATCTTCGCACCAAAACCTCGAGTGACTCATTCAACCACTAGCTTTAGCATTTTTGTACAAATAGGGTATTTGTTTGTCTCCTCCTTGATGCGAGGCAGAAACTCACTTTCCAACCTCACCACTACCAACACCATCTCAGCCACAATTTTACGAATAAGTGCGTTCGGGACCGAGTTAAGCCTTCTAGACTTATGTTCGAACTGAACATCAAACTCTGCTAGGAAATCCAGCCACCTTGCATGCTTCTGATTGAGCTTCTTCTTACTCATGAAGTACGTGATAGCAGCATTGTCTGTCCGTACCATGAAGCTCGTTCCCAACAAGTAATGCCTCCAAAGATGGAGAGGATGAATCACAACCAACATTTCTTTTTCGTGAGTCGGGTACCTCTGCTCCGTTTCCTTAAGTTTCCTACTTTTGGAAGCAATGGGGTGTCCCTCCTGGACAAGTACCGCCCCAATGCTCGGTCTAATGCGTCAGTATGCACTTCAAAAGGTAGGTCAAAATTGGGTAGTCCTAATACTGGTTCAGAGGCAATGGTCTGCCTTAGTTCTGCCATGGCTTGGTCGCATCGATCCGTCCATGCCCAAGCCCGATCCTTCTTCAATAGGTCTGTCATTGGTGTCACTCTCCTTGAGTAGCCTTCCACGAACCGCCAGTAGTAGTTAGCCAAACCTAGGAATAACCATAACTCCTAGACCTTCGTGGGGTTTAGCCACTCCATGATCGCCCGTACCTTCTCCGGGTCCATCTGTAATTTACCCTAGACTGCAACATGACCAAGGAAAGTGATCATTTGGACAGCAAACTCACATTTTTCCCTCTTTACATACAAATGGATAACCCTCAAGGTAGTCAAAACCATCCATAAGTGATCCACATGATCTTGGAGGTTTTAACTATAGATTACAATATCATCAAGATAAACAACCATAAACAGATCGATGAACTCCTTTAGCACATCGTTCATCAAATTACATAATGTAGCAGGGGCATTCATTATGCCAAATGGCATGACTAAGTATTCAAATGATCCATACCTAGTCACCATGGCCATCTTAGGGACATCACCAGCTACAATTCATACATGATAGTACCCCGACCTCAAGTCCAGTTTCATGAACTAGGCTGCACTGGATAGCCGATCAAACAAGTATGCCACCAGCGGAATATGGTACTTGTTCTTCACCGTTAGCTTATTTAGTGGCCTATAGTCCACGCACATCCGAAGGGATCCGTCGTTCTTACGATGGAACATGACTAGTGCTCCATAAGGTGCCTTGGATGGCTGAATGAATCCAGCATCCAACAACTCCTGCAACTACTTCCTCAGCTCCTTCAACTCTTTTGGAGTCAATCTGTAAGGGGCCTGTGCTGGGGGCTTTGAGATAGGGATCAGCTCAATTTCGTAGTCAATCACCTTTTGTGGGGTAATTATTTCAGCAACTTCGTCGGCATCACGTCACTGAAGTCCTCCAGTACCTCGGCAACTACATCAGGGACTTTTACTGTCGTGCCTATCTTAGTCTCCACCAAGGCCGCCAAGTATGTTGGTTCACCCTTCCTTAGTCCATCTCTCACTTGAATGGCTAAAAGATGGAACAGTTTTGCACTTTCATTCCCTGAAATCATGTTAGCCGCAGGAACAAAGCAAGGATGGGACTTGTTCATCACGAACGATCCCCTCAAGAATGGCATCAAGGCAATGCTTCCTAAATGTAGAAAGTCATTCCCTATGATGACATCAAAGTCATCAAAGGGAACTATCGTGAGGTTGATCTTCCCTTCCCAAGACCCAACTTTAAGATTCACATTAGATGTCATACCTTGAATTCGTTTTGCTTCAGAATTTACAGTTTTTATTCGACTAGAACTCTCAACAAGATCGAGTCTCAGCTTTTCCACTATATGTTCTGCCACAAATGAATATGTTGCTCCTGAATCCACTATTGCCAAGACTCGTTTCTGATTCACCTCCGCATCAACGTACATCAGCCCCTCTGAAGATCTTGTCTTGGCTTATAGAATGGCATTCAACAATTGCAGTGAGTTGATTTAGGGTTGGCCATCATCTTCAGCAATTAACGCCAAGATTTTCTCCTTCTTTGGGCAGTCTCGTGCCTTGTGAGGGCCATTGCAAATAAAGCAACCCTTGCGTGAAAACTTGATTAGGGTTTTGCATTTGCTTTTGGGGCTGGCTTTGAGCTCGCTTACTTAGGAGGGAAAGGCTTCTTCTCGCCCTTCTTATGGTAGTCCTTGAACGGCTTCTTCTCCTTCTTCTTCCCCTCGCTCGTGGAAAAACTAGTCTTGAAGTCCACAAGACTGTCAGCCTCAGCAATCGCTCCGAGCAAGTCCTTCACCCTTGCCTCTTTAGTTTGGATTGAGCCAATGACTGCAATCCAGTAGTGAAGTTAAAGAGTTTGTCCTCCTCTGGCATGTTTTTGATGTCCAGCAAGAGATATGAAAACTCCTTAACATAGTCTCGAACTGAACCCGTCTGTTTGAGCTTGCGCAAGGCTTCCCGCGCTTATCAAGCAGCATTGGTAGGAAGGAATCGATTCTTCAAATCCCTTTTTAGCACCTCCCAATCCATGATCTTGGGTCTACCGCAACCGTATTGTAATGGCCCAAAATTTGATTGGTGCGCCAAGTCAGGGTCATATGTGAGACCTACTCGTCGAATACGTATGTTCGAATCTTGAATGGAGACACCGAAAATGTCTAATTGAAGATTTTAATGCTAATTGTAGAGAAAAGTATATGCGGGGAATGCGGTGAGCCGAAACACGAATGGGGACGCGTCTCGAGTTGCGTGTCGACGGGGGAATGAGGTAGCGGCTTAATGCGGCTATGTGGTCACATTAAGAATAAAAGGAAAAAGGTACATTGGATGCGCCTCGGGATGTGTGTGGCGCGAGTGTCGAGAATGTGAAATGAGGTGGTAGTGATGTGAATATTCATGGTGCCTCGAGATGCGCACCGCACAACTTTTTAGAAAAATACTAAATAAATATGTATTTAATGTGCCTTGAGTTCCGCTCAGCGCGAATCTCGAGGACACATTTGATCTGAAAAGTAAAAAGAGAGAGAATCGGATAAGTGAGAAAGAAAAAAAGGAGAGGAGAGAGAAAGAAAATAGGAGAGAGAGATAAGAGGAGAGAGAGTGAGAGAACCAGAGAGATGACGAAAAGGAAGGAAATGCGAACGGCGCGGCGCGACGCGGACGGATAACAACGGCAGAACTGCAACCAGAGCGGCGGCACGCGCAGACGTTCCAACGGCGGTTCCACGGCGGTTGCGACGAGGCTCCAAAGCAGCCATGATTCGGTGGCGCAGCGCGTCGTGACGCGGACGGCAGGCGATTGATTTGCGATGCAAGCGCAGAGAGGAGATGCATCGGCGGCGAGATGTCGACGGCGCAAGCAACCGCGACGGACGCGGCGCGCGCTCCGATGATAGCGGCGGCGCGCGCGACATCGGTGATGGCCGACATCGACGGTGGCAAATGGCGGACAACGGCTGCACGCAGCAGCAGCCGAGCGGCGGGGACGCGCACTTTAGCTGCTGCGGCAGCGACTCGGCAAAATCGGCCGCAGCTTGGCGACGCCGGCAGCGACGATGGCGCGATGGTGGCGCCGGCAGCGACTGTGGTGTGGCTTCGATGTTGGCGCGGTGAACGACTCGATGGCGTTGTCGGACTGATCGATCCTCGCGAGGGGTGCGATTCGACGAGATTCGACTACGTGCGACCATGAATTGATTTTAAAGGCCATGGTGAGTTTTATGTTGAGAAATTTGGTTGTGATTGAATGACCTAGGAAATTAGTCCTAAATGGTATAAATGACACCAGGGACTTATGAGGTAGAGTCGAGTGTTGGGTACGCAATTCGAGCCGTGTGCGGACGTCTTGAGGACGAATTACGAATTTCGAGGTAAGTAAACCAGTTAGAAAATGTACAGTAGTTCATTGAGCTTGCATGTTTGTTTGATGTTGAATCATGTCCTTTCTTGGAATTCCCACTCACTTATGAGTGTCCGAGGGCCAAGTGATTCATACTCGTGTCTCTGATTGGAGTGGTTGCCGGCTCGCAACCGGGGCCATGACTTCGAGTCACAGTATTTGGTCGGAATGAGATGTGCTTTATCCGGGGCGCCGTTGATATCCCTCATTCGCGACATTTTAGGTACGGCGATGCCGCATCCGATGACCGAGTCTGCTTGGCGTTGACGCGACTCTGCAACCCCGACCCTGTGGCACCCGCATTCGGCGGTCTTAGACTACTCGGGCACCTCTCTATATTGTTTCCTTTGACACTCATTCTCGTTATACTTTCATTGTTTTACAGTCTCATGATCATGCATTCCGTACAGTTTTCTTTTTATCTGCATGACTTTTGGACTGCTGTATTTTATCTTGAATTACTTGTTTAGATTTCTTGGATTTTACTTACAGGCTCGTCAATCTCGTGTTTGACTGAGTGCAGAGTTGCAGATGAGTAGCAAAGGGAAAGCTCCATAGCTAGGTGAATATATTTGTATATCTTTTATTTACTCTCCTCCGATGTGATACATTTATACTGGGTTCCACAATTAGGTTGCCTAACTTTTTACATTATTGTTGAGTTATTTATTTGTAGAAATTTCTTCCGCTAATTTGTAAAACTTGACAAATAATTATAACTCAACTTAAAAATTGTGAATTTACGTATAATGAAGGATTGGAAGGCTGACTAGGTCCGCGTTGACCTTGCGAGACTGGCTCGAGGGTCCGCGTGGGCTTAGGCAGCGGTGCCCAGTTTGTGAAAAATTGGGGTCGTCACAGTTGGTATCAGAGCCTAAATTTTTACATTTAGCTCTTAATTAATCGACTACCAACATAAGACATAAACCAGCGGAAGTCAGGAACCCTATGATCCTAACTGAAGTCTTTGTTGGGAAGTGAGGAGAGTTGGAGAAATTATATGTGATATTTGACGTGTTGTATTATATTATTATCGATAGATATTTGATATTCACTCTTGCGTATCGCGTGAGACGCGATGAGTAAAAAATTGAAAAAGAATGGCAACAAAATGTAAAACTAGAATTTAGTTAGTTCAATTGATGAATTGAGATAAATAACATTGTTTGTTTGGTGAAGCCAATGGAAAATGAAACAATTCATTTTGAGTAAAATGAGATAATTAGGACTTTTAAGGTTTTCAATTCGAAACTTTGGTATTACAAATGATATGGTTTCCAATTGAAACTTAAAATGTCATTTAGGACTCAAACAAACTTGTGAATTGGTTTTCAAGCCATTTAGAGGAATTCTGATTTTATTTAGGACTCAAAAGTTTATTACTGAAATTGAGGATTTCCAATAGTATTGAGACTTGAAATGGAAGTTTGAGTCTCTAGATGATTTTAAATTGGTAATATGGAGACAATTGAGTAACTTTGAGTCTATTTGGGACTTGAAATTAATGTTTTGGAATTTAGAGAGCTTTTGGAGTTTTAAAATGTTAGAACACCGATTGGGTTTGTGGAAAATGGAAAATACTAGAATGACAACAATACTTTAAGTGACACACCTGTTTCACTTAAATGAGGCTGCGATGATGATCTCGTCTTTGCTTGATAATCCTTTACTAGGACTTTGAGATTGTGCCTACAACAAAGAAAGAAAGTGTTTAGGAGTTATATCTCCATCTCCACTCGTGTACTTTGACGAGGTAACTCAGAAAGTCTCTAAAAAGAGAGATGGACATGTCTCTCACGATTTAAAAACTCTCTTGAAGAGCAACTGCTGTTGCAGCCATGGTTGTTGAGTGGAGAGTTTGGTTTTGGTCATTTGATCATATTGAGCATATTTCCACAATGAGGTTAGCATCACAATCATAATGTAATTATGCCTTGGATAATAGTGCCTTGCTGGATAAACCTTTAACCCTAAATACTTGATTGTTTCTTGTCTGAAAAAAAAAATGAACAAGATGGGTTTGAACATCAATTTTTTCATGTTAGAAGATCATTTTCCGACAATTATGTTTTGCACTCTTGACAAAAAAAAAAAAAGAAAATTGGTGAAGTGACCTGATAAAATTAGGGATGTGTAAAAATAAAAACAAAAATTTCTTAAGAGTGAGTTAATGCAGACTCTAAGGGAGCAAAGTGTTAAGATGACTAGAGAGCTAACGATTACATAATGTACGGACTCCTTAGCTTTTACGAAAGCTTTGGAATAGTAATGTTGGATCAAAAGCCCAAGTAACTCCACTTTAGTGACACCAAACATTTATAATCTCAAGGTAGGTGAAGTCGACCACCACCTTGAGAGACTTGTAAATGAATTAAGTGTTACGAGTTGAAGTAGAGTCCGCAAATCATTCTAAAAATTAGATGCCACCTAAATATAAATCCTATGAGATTGTACATCTCAAGACTTCTCGCATTCTACAATTTGTTCAGATACGTTAGCTAACGTCTGAAAGGAATTTTCGTGCAAGGTAGTGCATGTTGAAAGAAAAAAAATGCGTTTAAAGTTGCTAAGAGAATAGTAACACTTGATCATATATGGTATATTTGTGGTGTTGTAATATACTATATACGATATTGGTAACTATACCATGATTCGAGGATTCGTGGCGATGGAAAATGCGATTACGTTTCGGATCGGATCCATAAATGATCGTGGGGCTGCAGGTTTGCAGTTTGCGAGTGCTGAGGAACTGCCTACTTTATCAAAAAGGAATGTATCGCTCCACCAGCAACTACAGGAGATTTTCGACTGTTAAGGGCATAAGCTATGCCGTAAATGTCTACGTCGGCAGCTCTAGCTATTCAGGTTGAGCTTGTACTTCCTACATTTGTGACACTACGTGAGGATACACGTCGACTGAAAGAGGCGAGGTAGACTCGCAAGTTTCCGAGGCATTATCCGGAGAAGTGGCACGGGGTATTAATCTCGAGGCGGCAGACATGCAGCCACGTGAAGATACATGGTGTATTGGTTATACTAGCGCAAATGTGGCCGAGTAAATCAACTCCAGTTTGATGATGTACTACAGAGGTGTCGATGGGGAACAATCCGTAACTTGAAGATGACTGCGTTTCAGACCATTCGATAGAGGACCGGTGAGTCAGTTGTAGTATTGGATCGGTATATACACGTGATGAAGTACGTTGGGGGTGCGGTCGACACGGACACTGACCAAGCTTACTACGTCATACACGGTTTCCTAGATTTTGTTGGTTATGTTGGGTGACGACGACTCCGAGCACTGTACATGAGGCTTAAGTGAGAGCTATGGCTGGCGAGAGTGTGGGAGCGCATGCATTGGAGTACCAGTCGTATTCTCGGCATTGTCACCTTCAGTGCGAGGGTCTAGAGATGATCAGAGGAACACGAGGGTTAGACGGTCGTGGCAGATAGACCAACCTCAGCGCGTATTATGTTTCCACCATATGCGGCGTATATGGCATCAGAGTTAAATGGTCCAGCGTAGAGTTACGCTAGTGCACTACAAGAGTCAAGATTTGTCGGATCCTCGGCATCGCATGCGTCGGAGGGTTGATGGCAGAGGTAATGGCAGGAGACAGTGTCAGAGTTCCAGTCAAGTGCAGAGACAGGGACATAGGTCTAGTTAGGCACAGGGACAGAGACATGTTCCATACGGATCGAGATTTCAACGTACTTGTTTGGGATTGTTGACAGCGAAGTCACTTCACCAGTCCGTGTTCACGACAGCGGGCAGGCACAACAGAGCCATAAACAGATTCATGCTATTGCCACGTCAGAACCGACTACTATCCATCGTATCTGATAGAGGGTATGAGTTGGGTTGAAACTCACCCGGTTAGAGAGACTAACGGACGGTCAGAGAAATCGATTTACATTCTCGCGGACATACTGCGGATATGAGTATATTAGTGACGGTGGATCATGGGACTTATATTTCGTTGTATTCCAATATATGTTGCGAGGATGTTGCCCTGGCATATATTGATGGGAGGAGGCAGATGGTGTGTTTATTGCTTGGAGGTCACGGAGGAGCCCAGCTCGTCACGGAGGAGCCCAGCTCGTCACGGAGAAGCCAAGCTTGTCGCGAAGGAGCCCAGCCCTACAGAGTAAGATGGTGGTATGGCCTTAGGCGAGTATGGCCTTAGGCGAGTGTGGCCTTGGGCGGGTATGGCCTTTGGTCTCCAGTCATAACACACTATCAAAGTGCGTAAATTTTGAGGATGAAGTTCTAATTCGTTGGGAAGATTGTAATGACCCGAAAATTTGACAGGTGTCACGTGCCAAGTCAGGGTCGTATATGGTACCCACTCGTCGAATACGTATGTCCAAATCTTGAATGGAGACACCGAGAATGTCCGATTTACGATTTTAACGCTAATTGTTGAGAAAGGTATATGCGCGGAATGCAGTGAGTCGAAACACGAACGGGGACGCATCTCGAGTTGAGTGTCGACGGGGGAACGAGGTAGCGGCTTAATGTGGCTATGTGGTCACATTAAGAATAAAAGGAAAAAGGTACATTGGATGAGCCTAGGGATGTTTGTGGAGCGAGTGTCGAGTAGTGATGTGAATATTCATGGTGCCTCGAGATGCGCACTGCACAACGTTTTAGAAAAATACTGAATAAATATGTATTTAATGTGCCTCGAGTTCCGCTAAGCGCGAATCTCGATGACACATTTGATTTGAAAAGTAAAAAGAGAGAGAATCGGATAAGAGAGAATGAAAAAAAAAAAGGAGAGGAGAGAGAAAGAAAAGAGAGAGAGAGAGAGAGAGAGAGAGAGAGAGAGAGAGAGTGAGAGAACCAGAGAGATGACGACGAAGAGGAGGAGCGAACTAGCGGCGGCATGCGGACGGTCCCAATGACGGCAACCCCGCGGCGTGGGACGGTCAGCGGCGGTTCCCACGGCGGTTGCGACGAGGCTCCAAAGCAGCGCGATTCGGGGTGGCGGCAGCAGCGCCGTGATGTGACGGCTGACGGCCAGCGGCTGAAGAAGCGATGCGGCGGCGAGGATATGCATCCAGCGGAGAGATGTCGACGACGCGATCACCGGCGGACGACGGCAAGCGCGGCTCCAGCGATGGCAGCGGCGCGTTCGACAGTGGTGATGGCCGACAGCGACGGTGGCGGATGGCGGATAGCGGCACGGCAGCGAAAGGCGACGGCGGAGGACGGCGCACGCTGCTGGCGATGACTTCGGCGACGCGGCGGCGGCTTACGCTACGCCGGCGGACGATGACGCGACGGTGAAGCCGGCAGCGACGGTGGTGCGGCATCGACGTCAGCGCGGTGAACGACGCGATGGCGTTGTCGAACCGATCGATCCTCAACGAAGGGCGCGATTCGACGAGATTCGACGACGTTCGACCATGAATTGATTTTAAAGGCCATGATGAGTTTTATGTTGAGAAATTTGGTTGTGATTGAATGACCTAGGAAATTAGTCCTAAATGGTATAAATGACACCATGGACTTATGAGGTAGAGTCGGGTGTCGGGTGCGCAATTCGAGGCGTGAGCGGACGTCTTGAGGACGAATTATGAATTTCGAGGTAAGTAAACCAGTTAGAAAATGTACAGTAGTTCGTTGAGCTTGCATGTTTGTTTGATGTTGAATCATGTCCTTTCTTGGAGTTCCCACTCACTTATGAGCGTCCGATGGCCAAGTGAGTCGTACTCGTGTCTCTGATTGGAGTGGTTGCCGGCTCGCAACCGGGGCCATGACTTCGAGTCACAGTATTTGGTCGGAATAAGAGATGTGCTTTATCCGGGGCGCCGTTGATATCCCTCATTCGCGACATTTTAGGTACGGCGATGCCGCATCCGATGACCGAGTCTGCTTGGCGTTGACGCGACTCTGCGACCCCGACCCTGTGGCACCCGCATTCGGTGGTCTTAGACTACTTGGGCACCTCTCTATATAGTTTCCTTTGACACTCATTCTCGTTATACTTTCATTGTTTTAGAGTCTCATGATCATGCATTCCGTACAATTTTCTTTTTATCTGCATGACTTTTGGACTGCCGTATTTTATCTTGAATTACTATTTAGATTCTACTGGATTTTACTTACCTGGGCTCATCAATCTCGTGTTTGACTGAGTGCAGAGTTGCAGATGAGTAGCAAAGGGAAAGCTCCATAGCTAGGTGAATATTTTTGTATATCTTTTATTTACTCTCCTCCGATGTGATACATTTATACTTGGTTCCACAATTAGGTTGCCTAACGTTTTACATTATTGTTAATTTATTTATTTGTAGAAATTGTTTCCGCTAAATTGTAAAACTTGACAAATAATTATAACTCAACTTAAAAATTGTGAATTTACGTATAATGAAGGATTGGAAGGCTGACTAGGTCCGCATTGACCTTTCGAGACGAGTCCACGTGGGCTTAGGCCGGGCGGTGCCCAGTTTATGAAAAATTGGGGTCGTTACACGTATCATCATCTACTCTGGTTCTCCACCAAGTTTTTGCATCACCTTCTAGGTACATGGCGGTCAAGATGACTTTTTGGTTCTCTTCTGTCAGGACAGTAGCAAAGTATTGCTCCATGTCCCAAAGAAAGTTCTCAAGCTCCTTTACGCTTCGCTTGCCTGAGAATTTCTTTAGCTCCGGCACCTTGAGTTTAGGCTTTACCGCATTTGCAACCTCAAAGGATCCACCCACGGCTCGCTTGAGTAAACTCACCTCCATAGCCATTGTCGCGGCTGTTTCGGTGGTGAGTTCTCCTACAGAGCGTACATCTGCTACAAGCTCTTCAAATCTAGATTCCCAAGCAGCTATTATGGCCTCTTGTGACTCTCCTCTAGTCACCAAGGAAGCCACCAACATCTTCATTCCTTCAATGCATTGTGTCGACATTGAGAACTCCACTGACTATTTTGGGACAATCATCGTTGCCATCATATGTTTTAAGTGAGCTACCCTCTCACTTAGATCACTTGCTCCTCTGGTCGTCATCGTCTCCTAAACGAGGCTCTAATACCAATTGTCACGGGGCTATTAAGTGAGGGGTTTACCCTAATGAGATTTTTCTCGCTCAACCCAACCCGTGGTACCTAAGCGCCACCTTAGTTCAATACTACCAATAATCAAATCGAATGAACAACAAGCAATGGCACCAAGGAAATGTTTTACTAAGCTCTCAATGGGAATACAACTCTGGTACTATATGCTTCCCCAAGCCTAGAGCACATGGCTTTATAGATTAGCCAACAAATAGTTACATAACTGTCAAGGACACTTGTCTTGATTGCATTGATTCATAGACTAAGTAAAACCCCACTCCTTTGTAGTCAAAGCAGCTACCCAACTGACTTATTCCCTTGTTGCCACCTGATTCCATAACCGCCTCAACTGCTTGGTCGATTAGCACATGCTCCATGTATTCGGGGTATTCTCGGACGTGCCTTGGTCATGCCAGGGGCCATGACCAAGGTAGCTATCAACCGCTTGGAACCACCTTGACTTGGTCCATCCACGCCTTAAGGGACTTAGTCTATGTTTATTTTAGAGATAGGGACTGCTCGGTGGTGCCTCGCTAAGCCTAGGCACCCTGGGTGTTAGCCGGGGCTCGGTCGAGTCCTACCAACTCTAGGTGGCTCCGACCATGGGTCCGTGGGTCTTGCCTTGGCATGGTGCCCAAGGCATGCTCAAAGGTCTTCCTTGCTATTTTGCCCATGTCGCCCCTATGAAAGAACACACCTCCCCTTATAGTAGATGTTAAGCCGTTTCCCCGGCTCCAATAGGAAACATCAAGAAATGAGACCAAGCATACTTTGACTTGGTCAACGCCCAAGTCAAGATTTGTCAGCCCTTGCCAATGTATGCTTTGGCCAAGCCAAGGCGTGGCCTTGCTCGTGCCAAGGCATGACCTTGCTCGTGCCAAAAGAATCTGCTAAGGTATCGCCTTGCTCGTGCCCAAGGAACCTGCCAAGGCGCGGCCTTGCTCGTGCCAAAGGAATCCGCCAAGGCGCGACCTTACTTGTGCCAAAGGAATTTGTCAAGGTGCGACCTTGCTCATGCCAAGGTGCACCCTTGCTCATGCCAAGGGAATCTGCCAAATCTTGTCCGTACCTGTGCCAAGGGATGTGCCAAAGCACATGCCAAGGCCCAACCTCGTCTGCGCCTAGGCACCGTGCCTAGGCGTATGCCAAGGCGTGACCTCGTCCATGCCTATGCGCTGCCTCATCCGTCCCGCATGCAACCAACCTTCACGGAACCATCCGAGTCCTTTAGAACTTGACTATTTGCTAGGTTTCTCGCTGCCCAGCCAGCCTACTCGGGTCACGCTATTGAGGGGCTAACAGTGTATATGTGTTAGAGTGAGTGAGTTTAAGTGGTGTGTGTAAGGGCATTATAGGTGTGCGAATAGCAAGCCCTAGAATAATTAGGCATGGGTCTTACACTACAAAGTTGGTTCAATATAAATTACGAATAGTGAAGTTCCTACGTGCAAGACCATAGATGCATCCAAAGCAAAAGTTGAGAGTTCAACCTATATGAAAATTGAAATGAAATAAAGGATGTGTGTAAGGGCATTATGGGTGTGCGAATAGCAAGCCCCATAAATAATTAGGCATGGGTCTTAGACTACGAAATTGCTTCAATATAAATTATAAATAGTGAAGCTCCTACGTGCAAGACCATGGATGCATCCAAACCAGAAGCTGAGAATTCAACCATATATGAAAACTGAAATGAAATAAAGGATGTGTTTAAGGGAATTATGGATATGCGAATAGCAAGCCCCATGAATAATTAAGCATGGGTCTTAGACTACAAAGTTGGTTCAATATAAATTACGAATAGTGAAGCTCCTTCGTGCAAGACTATGGATGCATCCAAAGTAGAAGCTGAGAAAATTGAAATGAAATAAACGACACAACAAAATCAATGTTTTATTGTAAACTAAGTTGTAAGCCAACTAGAAGTTAAGTCGGACTTGCTAGAGACTTAAGTATAGAAGGCATAAACTAAGAACTACTAGAACAAGTAGAGAAAAGGAGACAAGAGTGAAGAGAGTTAGAGATGAGAATGTAGAGATTTCATTCATACATTGGTGTGTGAATTACAATGGGGTTGACACCCTTTATATAGGTCATTCAGTGAAGATGATAATTGTATTTATACAACGTGTACAAGTTATACATGCACCACAAGTCATATAACATATCACAAGCAACATAGACAATACATGGAAGAGTTGGTGTACATTGGAGAGGATTACAAGTTACATGAAGTGTGAAAGCCATGCTTGATGTTACAATTCAATGTGAGAATCATGCTTCACAATACATGCAAAAGTGTCCATCTATTTCATAACACTCCCCCTTGGATGACACTTGTTGAAAGAATGTGTCTCGTTAAACTTCTATTGGACCCTGTGGGAAAAAAAATCTAGTACAAGAAAAATAGTATAATATTTGTAACGACTCGTAAAGTATATGTGACACGTGTCATGTGGTCCACATGGGTTTAGGTCGGGCGGGGCCCGATGTCGTGGAGAATTGGGGTTATCACAATATTGTTTCGTAGTATAATATTTGTTGATTGCCTCATTAAAAACCTTGCTAGGAAAACCTGATAGGACAAAACCATGGCTAAGGAAAAGAGTGCAACATATTGATACACTTAGAGATAATATAAATGTCTCTTTAAAACCTCTACTAGAAAAACCCCGTGGGAAAAATCTCATATAGGAGAAATAGTACATTAACTGCTCTCATAATTTATTTTTTTATTTTTTTATACGAAATATAATAATGTTAGGATTGCTTCAAAAAACTTTGCTAGAAAAACCCAGTTGGATAAAACCATAGCGAAAGGAAAAGAGTGCAATACACTAATCAATCTAGATATAGAGTTTTAATATTGTTAGAATTGCCTCATTAAAAACCTTTACAAAGAAAATCCAGTGGGATAAAATCATAATAAAGGGAAAAAGAGTGCAATACACTAACCAATAACTCATTTTGATTTTCCCCCTCATGTTCATATGGGTGAGACATTTTGTGCATTTTGTTGCACTTGGACATCGTTTTCTATATGAACCATTTAATGTTGAGGCATATGATTGCCACTCTTTTTTATATAGTACTTGCATCAAGTAACTGATTCATAACTTGTTGCTACTGAATGATCCTTTGAACTTCGAGTTCATATTAATTAATACATGGATTATAATATATAAAAAAATTAATACAATTTGATGTGTTTCAAGCAATTTGACATCATTCCTTTTGAATTGGCTTATATATCCCCTTAATGGTGGGAAAACTACTTCGTCAAAGTGACAATTAGCAAAACTTGCTATAAGTAAATTCTCTATTAGGGTTATAATATGATTAATGGAGAGTTAAATCAATATAAGTCTCCTATTGATTTATCTTGATATAATCTCCAGCTGATAAAAAAAATCCGGTTCGATAAAAGATGTACATGCGAATTTACGATATTTTCGCATTATTGATGATTATGGATAATCAAATAGATTTTTTTACATTATGAATGTCATTTGATTTATGACGACATTCGTTTTAATGTGTCTTATATATTCCAGAAGTTAAAGCCGGGAATATTATACTCAGATTAAATCATATTCATATAAATGAATTTTCTATTATTCTGAGTAAACTTCTTCAGAACAAGACATTAACAATAAAATTGTTGTACCCGATATTGCCTGAACATTAGCCTCCGCTAAATTCAAATTCGAGACATATTCACTTTTATATTATAATGTACATGCATGTAGCACGATACACAAAACTAATCGCCCATATTTAGGTCATGATTTAAAAACATCTCAATGTGTTTGTTTTATCGAATCATTTTCAATGATAAAATTCATAATATTTTGTCTTTGATTTTGAAAGCATGGTAAATGTCACAAAAATATTCGGCTATATATATATATATGACAATATTTAGGCAAAATAACATTTCATATATGATCGAAAAATGTCACAATTATGAGCGCTCATTGTCAATAATTATTTGCCATTTGTAGTGGTGCACCACTTTTGTTCCAATTTTTGGTGAAATTGTCAATACGACCTTTACTTGATATTTTCACATTTTCCACGTCCATTGCGATCATGGTCATTATATGCAACATATGCTTCTTAATTTGAAGTTAAACTAATTGGACGAAATCGATATTATATTTATAAATCGAGGTGGGCCACGTGACCTTATTTTTATTGTCTCATTAGTCATATTTTCATGTAGCCTCAACATAAAGGTAATTAAAATTGCGGAATTATAATTAATATTTAACTGATTAAATTTTGTAGCTTGAGACTCAACCACTCATTTTGAGCTTTTGAGCAGTACCTTTTTTGGTTTTTATATATTTATAACTCCGTGGGGTGAAAAGATATATAAAGTGAAATATTCACTTTTCAAATCTCTAAAGAGATATGGACAAATGATTTAAATTTTATATAACATAACATAGTCTCGCATAAATGTTTTATTCACAAATTATAGTATCTAATTGTCATGACAAGTAATTCTTGTCGGTAATACAATAAGGCAACAAGTTCGACTATGGTTGAATAATATTTTGAAAATAAATTTAATATAAAACATAACATAACAAATTTCCCCTTTTTATGTAAAAACATAACATACGATTAAATATATGTTCACAACTTGATTCATTAATAAACAAAATTTACTATTTGTATGAGTTGATGGGACAACTTTCAGGTTGGGTGACGAGACATAGTCTACTTAATATCATGCCTCCTCGAACGGGATAACACGTCTCCCTTTCAATGTTTAGCTTTACCGGAGACAAGACTTACCCACTATCAACTCAAACTTATAGTATTATTTGTATTATAAAATCAAGAATAGAACAATAATTAATCGTTTGTAGTTTTACGAGAAAAACTATATGTCACACATTGACTTTTGATTTCTGATGTAGAAGATCGTACAAGACGCAGTTACAGAGCATACTTTCGTAGTTGGTGACGTTACAATGCATAATGTATGAATAAAGTACATTTACATAATTAAATATGCATGTAACAAAAAAGATATTAACTATGACAACATGGAAATAAATTGAACTTATTTAAATTAATAAAAAATTATACATTCTTAGCTTTATATTTTGAAAAGCTTCTTGATCTTCAATACCTTCTTTTATAGAGCAACTTCGTGCCGATAACGTGTTGTAAACTAAGTTATAAGCCAACTGTAACTTAAGTTGGACTTGCTAGAGACTTAAGTATAGAAGGCATAAACTAACAACTACTAGAACAAGTAGAGAAGAGACAAGAGAGAAGATAGTTAAATATGAGAATGTAGAGATTTCAATGGAGTTGACACCATTTATATAGGTCATTCGGTGATGATGACAATCGTACTTATATAATGTGTACAAGTTATACATACACCACAAGTCATACAACACATCACAAGTAACATAGACAATACATAGAAGAATTGGTGTACATTGGAGATGATTACAAGTTACATGAAGTGTAAGAGTCATGCTTGATGTTACAATTCAATATGAGAACCATGCTTCACAATACATGCACAAGTGTCCATCCATTTCATAACATCCCCCTCCCCCCAAAACAACCACCACCACCACCACCACCACCACTAAGAGTGTGTTTGATAGCAAAGAAAATGAAAAAAATCATAGAAAATTATCTACTTTTTTGTGTAACCGTTTTTTTCATTGTTTGATAGCTTTGTAATTGCACTGAGAAAAAAAATCACATTCCCATATTTTCCTCATTTATTTTCTCATCTTTTAGTGTGGAAAATTAAAAATCTTTCAATCTCTCTCACGAACTGATCATTTTTTTCACCCAAACAAACTTGGCATCTGCTACTCTTTCGTGGATATACATTCTTTCTTTCTCTCTTCGTCTTCGGCTTCGTCACCAACATCATCGTCGAGCCGCCCGACATCGACGATGATTTAGATATGCACACGGATTGAACCATAAAAGAAAATTTTTCTCGTGCAATCAAACAATTATGAAAAAAAAAATTTATAAAATTCTCTAAAAAAGATTTGCTAAAAAAAAATTTTTTCTCATTGAAGATTTTTTTTGCTATCAAACACTCCCTAAGTGCATGTGATTGCAAACACTATTGAAGACCCATAATAAGTGCATGTAATTGCAAACACTGTTGAAGACCCAACGACTACAAATCATTCGATTTTCTAGAGTCACCTTTAGCGCTGAACTCGAGGAAGATCAATGATGCTATCGATCGAGAATGACCCCAAGAGGCAACGCTTGATAAAACAAACTATTCGGCTGAAACGGCAGCCGTCCATCATGGTACCACGTGTAATGAACTCAACGGTCAGAGTAATTTGTCCGAATGCATATGCACGGATGTCTCACTTAATCAATTTATAGAGAGAGAGAGAAGTAATCGAGAAAGGGAGAGAACGTGAGGTCAGAAATTCTCAAAAATCTCTGAAAAGGTGAGTAAACTCCAAAACCCTCTCTCTCTCCTTATCCTCTCTCTATCTCCTCTCCAAGCACCCCCTTTTATACGTTATCACTCATTTCCAATTATTTCTCTCTAAAGTTCTTCTCTTCACTACTTCTCATAGTATGATGAATTAATCTTATAAGTATAGTGTTGGAACTAAAAGTCTCCACTTTCGATTTTTGTTTAACTGACTATATACATATGTTGTGAATTCTCAAATGGGTGTTTGATTTTCTTCACAAAATCAGCTTTTTTTGTGAGGTGTATATAATATGGCCCCAAAGTCAGGGAGAGGCAAAGGAAGCAAAGGCAATAAAGGTGAGAAGAAGAAGAAAGAAGAGAAAGGTAATTAATTAATTAATGAGTTTGTCTATTAAGTTCATGTTGTTGGAGTTATTTATCACACTTTTTTAAGTCCTGCATTTCCAATTTTATTGTGTTTCAATAATGAATGTGTTTTGAATTAGTGCAAATCTTGAATTGATGAATTGGTTTTTGTTTTTTGGTTTTTTGCAGTAGTTCCCAGTGCAATTGACATTACTGTTGTCACCCCTTATGAGGCCCAAATCATTCTTAAGGTTTCAATATATTTAACCACTAATACCCTTTTATGCATTTTAATTAATTATGATTTATCAATGTATTAATTAATTTTAATATATTTTTTGTTCACAAATCTTTTTTCATTTTTTTATTTTTTGATTTTGGGGTGAATAACATTGTAGGGGATATCAACTGATAAGATTCTTGATGTGAGGAAGCTACTTGACGCCAATGTGGAAACCTGCCATCTAACCAACTACTCTTTGAGTCATGAGGTGCGTTCATCATGGTAGATTTAACCACTTCATCAATTGATGATCGGTTGTGGTAGGTGCACGTGCCAGGCACGTGATCTGCTTTAGAACACTCATCCAAAATGCTAGCTTGGTTTGTTTACTCAAAAAGGCTTTTTACTAATAATTTGGAATACACAAATACATATGAACATATACACCACCTCAACTGCCACGGCTGCTGCTCAGCGCCGCCGACTTGTCGCCACCGACGTCACCTTCCACCACTGCCGGCGACCTCTCTATCTCGTCTCTCTCTGGTCTTTCTCTTTCTCGTCTCTCATCTCTCCCTCTCTCATATTAATGTTACAAGGGAGGGGACCAACTGAGTTTTTTGAGATGGAGTTGAATTTGATTTGTACAGTTTGGAGCTACCAAAAATACATATTAGTAAATGTCTTTGTTCTCTCCCACCATAGGGTCGCCATCTTTAGAAAACCTAAAACTAGTTATTCTCTTTACACACATAACTCTGCATTTCAGTTGCGAAGATAGAGACTACTGGCGTCTTCTCATACCAAACAAGTGAGACCGATCATCAAAATGAGAGATATATAGATAGATCGATAAAGTGAGAGGTGTTTAATTTTAGAGAGAGGAATCAATTAAGGGTCACCGCCCCATACTGATGAGAGGGCGATCGAGAAATCTGGGAACGATGAGATGGAACTGGGAATTGAGAATCAATCGTCCCTCTCTCTCTGGCATGGAGGAGGCCTCCTCCCCTTCTCTCCTGGCCAGATCTCGCCGAGAGAGGCGGTCAGATTTGGTCGGGAAAGATGGGGAGGATGGCCGAGAAAGAGGGGGAGGGTAGACCGAACGCGGTCAACTCTATGCCAAAGAGGGGAAAATAAAGAGAAGATGGTCTGTGGTGGTGGATGGTAACAGCGGTGCTGTCGCGTTGGCCGCGACGGTCGTAGCGGCGGAGGCTGTAGACGGTGGATTGAAGAAGAAAGTTATGAATTTGAATGAAAGACATGAAATTTTTTTAGTTGTTTGAGTCTGAATTTATTTAAATCCGTTCTACCCTTTTAGATTTGCTATTCAAAATCTTTGTTTTAATATGTTGAAAAAATCGAGATTTTTTGTTTGGTGGTTAATTGGCAATTTAAAATTCTGTTAATTAATCTGGCTGGTAGGTTCGGGGGCCGAGATTATGTGATAAAATTGAGGTGGTTTCGCTTAAGCCATGTCTGTTAAAGATGGTGGAAGGTATGTCACGACAGTCTTTTCTATGTTTGATTTCAAATGATTTAGTAATCACGTTTTTAACTACAGTAACATAATAGTACACGCAATAATGTGCATTGAAGTCATTAATGTCCCCCACCGAAAACACATTTAATTTCTTTTCTACACGCACCTTTTTTTCTTTTTCATGTCAAGCATGCAATACTAAAGGTCAATAGTAATTATGTATAGACAATATTACAGCCAGTTCTGGTTGTTACATTTGATTTAAAAATTCTTGTGATATGGAGTAAATGAGAGGAACCATTTTTTTTTTAAAAAAAAAGATTTGGAGAAGTTTTTTTTTTTTTTTATTTGAGCAAAAAATTTTGGAGAAGTTGTGAGATGAGCGATGCATTATGAATGCTAGCGTCTATTACTCTGAAAATCACTTTCTTAGTTAGGAATATAAGTTTGCAGTAAAAACTACTTTGATAGGTACTATTTCATGCTCCACTTTCAGTACAATTCTTAGAGCATCTCCAATGTAAATGTGGATTGAAATCATGGATTGGTACCACCTCATGAATGTGAGGTAAATGTCTATACTATATGACACCCATTTTCAATAGATAGACATTCAACTTCAAAAATGGTTTTCAATGCACATTATGCATGGATTGATATTTTTTTGCTTTTTATTTTATTTTATATAGAATGAGACATTTTTTATTATTTATTTAATTTATATAACAAAAAATAATGATATTATAGTGGAGAAAATGTCCATCAAAATATTTAGAAGTAGACATCAAGGTAGGCATCATCTACTTCAATTCCTTACAACATCACCTAGACACTCACAATCCATGGTCCCATTGAAGAGCTCTTTTTGAGTTGAATGTCTATTGTGTTTTAGGTTGATTCATTTTTACCTCAATCCATACTACCATTGGAGATGTTTTTATTTTATTGCATACCAAACGCTCTTCTTGAAATTTAATTTTAACCATGGAATAAAAAAAATTATTCTTTATTTATTATTAAATGTAGTGTTATTTGGACTCATAAGTCCATACTCAAAAATATTTTTTATATTTTAAAGTTATCTTCATGCAATAAATGAAGCAAATATGATGAGTAAATTTCCTTTGATGGGTATTTATTGAAACAAAAAATCTGTTTGGACTCTTTGAGTCCGGACTCAAAAAAATTTTTGTTAACAATTTAAGATATCTACCTAAGTAAAAGACGTAATTACCCTCTACCCCTATACACTAATAATGAATTTAAATTAAGGGTTTTATGCCTTTTTGATCGTTTGAGTCCGGACTTTTTGAGTTCATCTAGCACTACCCTTATTGAAAATTAAAAAACCCCATATGAGTTACAGACTCGTGGTCAAAATAAATTTATTGTTTTGATTGATGGATCCACCAAAATACTTCTCAAGAACTACCAAAAGTTGGTGGAGCACCGGAGCATTAAAGTAAGAGCACCAACTATAACAGCTGCCACGTTGGGAAGATATATAGCACGCCACAGCCAAAAGTCGTTATAGCCATTACTGAAAAAAAGGGAACGTGCATCACGTTTTTTAAGTATTATAAATGCTAAAAACATAAAAATATTTTTTTTTCCTTAAATATTTCACCTAATTGTACCAATTGGTTATGTATTGCAATTCAAGTTGCTGGAGATGTGTCAAAACAAATCTCCATGCACAATCCATAGAACTGTAATGCGCGTACCAGAATATGTCAACCAATCGGGTTTTTTTTTTTTTTTTTAAGGTTTGTCAACCAATCGTTTTACCTTTAAGAAAACTTTCCAGGAAAAGAACCTCATAGAACAAAACATAAAAAATAAAAATGATCAGGTCGATATATCTTCTTGGTGTTAGACGCATATAAAACACTTTTACGTATGTGCGCCTAGTGCGGTTTTGATAACAGTGGGTACTGCGTACTGGGGTATTAACTGTGTTGCAGTGGATGAAATAAAAGAAAATAAAGTTGAATTGGTCACATATAAGTAGATGATACATTAATGAATTCCTTATTTTTATTATAATTATAATTCTCTTAATAGTGACTCCCAATGGTAGTTTACTATTTTGGAGTACATCTAATAGAACCTTTTTTGGCGTCGATGGTTTTTGGACTTTTTGTTTGGTGTACTGGACTTTTTATTTATTGGTCTTGGGACAATGTTGATATTTTTCCTGGCTTGAAGTTCTTTTTTATTATTTTTTAAAGTTACATATATGTAGACACTACTACTGCAATGGAAGCTAAATAAATACTCAGTATGAACTTTATTATATGACCATTAGTTTTGGATCTAATGACTAGTACATTTATGCACATTAATTGTTATATATGGGTCATTACGTATATATTCGGGCTTCATTGTATAATTACCTTATATATATTTTAAGAAAGAAATCTGCTAGAGATAACAAAAAAAAAAAGGGAACTTGTTATAGTAACATAGTTTGGCATTGGGTTAGTGTTTTCACTCGTGCCCAAAGTATCTTACTGAATCATTTTCCTTTAAGAAATACTTCAAAAATTGAATTGTTTCCTTACCTATTAATTTGTTTATTTTATTTCCTCTTTTTGAGAATTCGTTTAGATATTAAGTTTAAGAGAATAAGAGAAACTTACTTTTCCTAAAATTTTGTACAATTCAAAAAGATATTGTTAAAGCATGTTAGATGTTGGTTAAAGAGAAGCCAAAACGAATGAGAAAAGTGCTAAATACAAAGTATGGGTGGGCGGGGGTGATTTTACTATGATGATTGGAGAAAGTACCGCAGAAGATCTCATTAAAAAAAGTCATCATAAGTATCATTGAATGTTAATTAAGTTAGGTATTATAAAAAATGCACAAATTAATTTTATCTGAATTTAAAAATGAGACAAGTCTTGAAATTGCATGTACTTTTTTATAGCAGGGATTGTCTATACTTCGACCCGTTCGGACCCAATTTTTTTGCATCAGCTATGATTAAAAACCTTAAAAAAATGATCATACCCACAAGTGATATATATATATATATAGATATTCTAGTTTTGTGAACATGCTTCGCACGATAAACGTGGGTGTTAATTTAACTATTAACATAGTTTATAATCTGAAAAATGTGATTATGCAAATGTATACAAAAAAAAATTCATCAATTCTAAAAAAAAAAAGATAATCTTTTAAGATAATATATATATATATATATATATATTAAAAATACATCAATTCTGCAAATGTGATATTAAGAGATTTCTCTCTAAAAATCAAGATAATAAACATATATAAAATAAAAAAAAATAATCAAAGTAATTTTAATCTAGTAACTATGTATAACTTAACATTGTCAATGAAATTGACAACATTCTAACTATTTGATTCATGATAACCAATAAACAATTCCAAAATAGAAATAATGTACATGAAGTCCCATTTTGTGTATTTCGTTCGTCGATCAACGATTTTAGCTTCCCATATTGTTACTAGGGAAGCAAGTTCTTTTCTAGTCAGTAAAATTGGTTTATTTTACCCTAATTTCTCATTGATGTACTTCAAAATGATTTGAAATAAAGTACGTTTGTTTTTGCAAAAAAAAAAAAAAAAAAAGATGGCTACCACAGTCCGAAAAATCTACAATGCAACTATAATGCTCAACATTGAGTCCACATTTTGGACTTCACATATCTCATTAAGAACCCCACTGTGACCATTTCTGCATAACGACTAAGGATGAAAATGGGCATGGGAATACCCACGAGTGATGTGGATTTACCCTAACTGGTACAAGTATGAGGATTTTAAATGGGGATGGGTATGGAGATGTGTACAATATCTCATACCCATATGAGTATAGGTACGGGTATGGATAATAAAATATCTCCATGGGGATCCCCACGGGTAATCCCCACGTATAATCTCCACGAGGATACCCATCTACCCATAGGGATCCCTGTAAAGTATTCACTAATGAATTATCTAATGAAGAAGAAATTGAAACAGAATGTTGTGAAGATGAGGAAACAGGACAATATTGCATAACAGATAAAGGAAGACTAGAATAAGAAGAGGATGAAGTTTGATTAGACGAAAAAATGTTAGAGTAAGGAAAGTCTTCTTCATTGAATATAACATCTCGTGAGATATAAATCTTGCCATTTGAATGTAAGCACTTGTAACCATGATGCCTAGGACTGTAACCAATAAAGACACATTTAGAAGATCGAAAATTGAACTTATGATGAGAGTAGGCAGTAAGATTTGGATAACAAGCACAACCAAAGGATTTAAAGTAAGAATAATCAGGTAGTTTACAAAAACATACCTCATATGGAGACTTAAAACCAAGAACAACAGATGGTAAAATGTTTATAAGAAAAACAGCAGTTATGAATGCCTCTTCCCAGAATGAAAAGGGCAGTTTTGAATGAGCAAGAAGAGTAAGTCCTATCTCAACAATAGATCTATGTTTTCTTTCAGGAACTCCATTTTGTTGATGTGTATATGGACAAGAGTAACGATGAATAATACCAGATGCATTACAAAATTTTTCAATTGGTTTATATTCAAGGCCCATATCTGATTGAAAATTTTTTAACTTAGAGTTAAGTTGTAATTCAGACTGTTTGATAAAATGTAGAAAAACAGCATATGCATCTGATTTTAACTTGAGAGGATAGAACCAAGTAAAACGACTAAAAGCATCAACAAAAACTATGTAATACCTTGAACCTTGAGAGGACAACAATGGAGAAGGACCCCAAAGATCAGAGTAAACCAACTCAAGTGGTTTAGTAGCAGTTATATTGCAAGACTGAAAAGGAAGTTTGTGCATCTTTGCTATTTTACAAGAGTTACAAAAGGATATGCAAGATTTATTTATAGTATTGTCTAATGAAGATAAAACTTTTTGTAACACTGAACTAGATGGATGTCCTAGTCTGGCATGCCATACATCAGTAGTAACAGAACTCACAAGTGAAGTAGTACAAGATTTAGGTGAATAAGCAGGTGAAACAGAAGAGACAGAAGTAGATGGAAAAGAACCAGCCTTTGGAAGACAATATAAGCCATTATGAAGCACTCCTTGAAGCAATGTTGTCTTCAAATTCTTGTCCTTAACAGAGAAAGAAGAAGGAGTGAATTCAGTAATGACATTATTATCACAAGTAAGCTTTGAAACACTTATAAGATTCTTGGCTATTTTTGGAACAAGAAGAACATCATTTAGTTGAAGAGAAGGAAGAGAAGGAACTGAATTTGAATGAATCACAACATTACCAGTATGAGAAATTTTTAATAACTCACCATTACCAACAGTAACTAACTGATTACCTTTGTATTCAGTTTTATTGTGTAGAGCTGATCCATCAGATGTCATGTGACTAGAAGCTCCACTATCCATGTACCAGTTTGGATCAACTACATTTTCAGGAGTCACCATCATGCCTTGAAAATGATTGATCATTGCTTGAGGTGCTTTGGTTGTTGATGGATCATTTGTTGGTTGATCATTGCTTGAGCATTCTGAGGCATTTGATAGTGAGACTGTGTAACAGGACGTCTAGATTGAGCAGAATTCTGGCCTTGAGGACCAAAAAATGATTGATCAAATCTGTGATAACACTGAAGAGCCATATGTCCATGTTTATAGCACAACTGACAAAAAACCTTTCCTCTATTTCCAGTCCTTCCTCCACGATTCTTGAAACCACCTCTAAAACCATTGTTAGATCTATTTTGAAAGTGTATAGAACTACCTTTCATACCTTGTGACTTCTTGTCACTACTGTCAACAAAATTTGCTGAGAAATTGTTCATATCAGTTTGAGAACCTTGATTTAGATCTTCTATTCTCTGCTCATGCATCATCAACATGTATTGTGCATCTTGTAATGACATATTTTCTTTTTGAGAAGCAACTAACACAACAACATGATCAAATTCATGACCAAGACCACTTAATATTGATTGAATCATATCAGATTCCGTGATCACTTGATTTATTGACCTCAATTCAGCAGCTATTGTTTTAACAGTAAGAACAAACTCTGATATTGAAGATGAACCTTTTTTGATGTTGTTCATCTTCTTTTTGAGTTGAAGAACTCGTGCCATAGATGATTGAGCAAACAAACTTTCCAATGTTTTCCAAATCTCAAAAGAGGACTCACATTCTGTGACATGTCCTATAACATTTTTGCTAATGTTTGAAAACAACCAAACCATGAGCAGATTATCACATCTACTTAGGACTTCATTTGTTATAGATGAGTCTGTTGTAACTGAAGCTCTTTTGTTTTCAATGAAAAACTCCAATCCTAGAGCTCTAATGGCAGCTTTAACTTGCACTTTCAATATACATAGTTACCTTCTTCAAGCTTCGTCGGTAAGTTGAAATTGAGAGATTTGGCTATTGCTGTAACATCAGCAAAGGTGCTTAGACTGCCAGAGTCTCCATCAGATGAGCTTCCTTCCGCCATTGTAGGTCGATCCAGCTCTGATACCATGTAAAGTATTCACTAATGAGTGAATACACTGATCACACAAAGAAGAACAACAAGAACAACAACCAAAAGAGAGAAAAACGAAATTGTATTGAATTAACAAATGATTACAAGGAATGTCTTATTTATAGACATTCATACAAACAGCCAAACTGAAATAACAAACTTATAACAACCTCCTAACTGTCCTAACTAATTTACAACAGATTTACAACAACTTTACAACTGTTATAACCATCTAACGAACTGACTTACTGAGCTTAATCTACAGCTGTTACATTAGATCAAAAACTCCCCTGTCTCATGAACTGAATGATCTTGTGCCACTGTGATCTTGAACCGTCTCATTAATAGTAGGAACTGAAGAACCTGTAGTAGTAGGACTGTGATCTCTAACAATCCCTATATATCAAATTATACGCTATATGATATTTATTATTTGTATATGTCATATGATATTTATATATAAATATTACATAATATTACATAATTTTCACTCCGAAACACTTATACATATAACAAAAAACCTCTTAATGAGATTTATAATTTTAATTTATTTGGTCAAGTAATAACTATATCTTTTGTTTTGAATTGTTCGCAACTATATTTAATATTTTAGAATTTTAGAATCAAAAGTACTGAAAAAAGTTGATGACTTTGTAGTTTTAAGAGATGGTGACTTTAAGGAATATTTTGAATTTGAACTTTTCGTTTTGCATATACCAATAATTTTGTAGAAACTTAATTATAAGTATTAACACTTAGTAGTTGAAATTTTTATTGCATCATATGTTGATTTTTTATTTTATTTTTGTCGGAGTTTCAACAATTGTGTTGTTATGTATATATATTTGCCACCTTATTTTTTACAATTCTTTTTTTTTTTTAAGTCCCCAATGAGGAATAGAATAGGGAAAAAATTTCTCCACGGTGATTCCCCATTTCCGCAAAAATTCCCATGAAAATCCCCACGAAAAATCCATAATGGAGAATGAAATGGGTAAAACATTTTACCCATGGGGAATCTCCATAGCCACGGGGATTTGATGGGTATGGGGATGAGTATGAGAATTCATCCCTAGATGGGTATGAGTATGAGTGATAAATTTTTAGTAGGTATGGATATGGGAATGAGGTCCTCGTCCCCTACCCTACCTATTTGCATCCCCAAGCTTAAAGTACTTGCAAAGGTCTCTTTCGTTCACAGCTAGAGTTCTCTGCAAAGCAAAAACGTGTCATCCAACTGAATCTATATGGTTCTCAATCACAGAGGACATCATTTTCAAAAATAATAATGTATCAAGGAAGTATAGTTTAAGACGGTTGTACATTAGTGGTGCTGATTGATTTCATTACTATTGTTTTAAGCAAAAATCCATCTTTGAACGTCATCCCACGATTCCCACCGACATTCTCATAGTAATCACCAGTTCTTGGATCTCTTCTACACTCCACACGGATAGACAATTCTCTAGAAATCAACACAATAGACATATTGGAAATTTGGAATCAACACAAGATGATCATGCCAGTCATCAGAATCAAAAACTCAAATTCCACCCACACACACATACACATTACCTAAGTTCTTCTATATCCATAAAACGCAGAAGGGGCACAAGCTTTCTTGTTCCAGCATCTCTACCTTCATGAGATCAAAATATCAATATCCATGTCCAGAGAATTTGATTATCCACAAATTTGGTAATCAACAAAATCGGGGAGTTGAAGGGTGAAATTGATATTCACGAATTTGCTAGCTTGAGAGAGATAGGTAATAGGTAACCAACGAAATAAGGGCATTAAGAGGTAAAAGTGATATTTTAAGTCACAAAGGAAAATTGAGGTATTCGTGCTTTTTAATATACTAGTTTCAAGACGTGCTACGCACGATTCCCCAGCTCGCTCCGCTCGCGGAAATTAATTTCTAAGAATTTATTAACAAAATTTAAAATTGTAATTAAAATTTAAAAATTAGAAATACAAGTACCTTTTTTAGCTTATCAATATTCTCTAATATGATTGAGATAAGATGTAAATGAAAAAATAAGCTAATCATGCTAGTATATTACTTCCTCAAAAAAATTGTATTGGATTGATGGGAATGAGTTCATGATTGATTTGAAGATAAAGATAAAAAAAAAAAGTATAGTGGATTGATAAGGAGTTCATTATTTCTAAGAATTTATTAACAAAATTTAAAATTGTAATTAAAATTTAAAAATTAGAAATACAAGTACCTTTTTTAGTTTATCAATATTCTCTAATGTGATTGATAATGAATTAATTTCTAAGAATTTATTAACAAAATTTAAAATTGTAATTAAAATTTTAAAATTAGAAATATAAGTACATTTTTTAGTTTATCAATATTCTCTAATGTGATTGAGATAAGATGTGAATGAAAAAATAAGCTAATCATGCTAGTACATTACTTCCTCAAAAAAAGTGTATTGGATTGATGAGAATGAGTTCATTATTGATTTGGAGATAAAGATAAAAAAAGTATAGTTGATTGATAAGGAGTTAGAGTTTGATTTGGATAAAAAAAGAAAATGTTGATTTGAAGATAAAAAAAGTATAGTTTTTTTTTGTTTTTAATCAAGAAAGATTTAATAAGTTGGTTGATATACTCGTGTTTATCTAAATAATCTTCCATGTATTGCTTTGCGTTATATTAATTACTTTGCTTGTCGCACCAAATATATCTCACCATGTCTTTGTATATATAACTTTTTTGTTTTGTGTTTATCGGATATTTTAATTGCGCTATGTTTCTTGTATCTTTTTTGTCATCAATGGATATATCTTTTCGTTTTTGAATATATCCTTTAGTATATTGCATTACATATCTATCTTATCTTATATATATTTTAGTAACTTTTTTATTTTTTAAATTTAATGTACGCCTTTTTTGTTCTATTTTAATGTATTTATTATTTCTTGAGTTAGAAACGTTATTAATTAATTTAAAGAAGGAGTATATTGTTATGTGAAAGAGAGACGTGAGAGAAAAGAAAGGGAAGCACGAGATTTAGATTGGGTGGGAGAGGGACAACGCACAATAAAAAATTGTGTGGAAGAGGACAAAAAAGTAAATTTGATTACGACTCAAAAATTTGTGATTCGTGCTTTTATATATATGATAGATATATATATATATATATATTTAACTTAAGAAAGTGTTATATTAATATACATGTTTGTTGGAAGTTTTAGATTTTTTTTTCCCTTGTTAGGACTTGGAACTTGGAAGATTGTTTTTGAGAGCGGCAAAACGGACCTCATTTTTTGCTTAGAGGACCCCACCTAACTACCCCTCAACATAAAAGAGTTTTTACTTACCCATACCTTGGTCACCACTCTCTCAAATTGCATTCTCACCATCAATCCAAAATCCAACAAAATTCGAGAAAAACCACATCGATTTGACGTTGTGGGTGCATTCCTCATCTCTTTTAGTGTTGATTTTGAGGATTCTTTTTTTATTTTTTGAGTTGGTATTGCTTGTGGTTTTGTTGTTGGGTTTAAGGCTTCGATTTATGGCTTAAATTTTGCATTCGGATACAACGTTTTGATGGAATTGAAAATATTAAGCGATTCAGAACAAAACCCACTATTTTTTTGGTCATTTTTATGTATGTTTTTAGGAGTTTTGAAATTTATTTGTTCATTCTTGTTGCCCGCAGGTGTCGGACATACACGGTCGACATCTCTGAAGAGATGTCAGACATACACGGTCGGCATCTCTGAAGAGATGTAGGACATACGTAGCCGACATCTCTAAAGAGATCTCGGCTGGATCCCTTAGTCACCTACTAAGACTGAGTTCTCTTTTACAATCTCGGTTGGAGTAGATCTCGGTCAAAGTCGGTTGTTACCTCTTTAGATGTCTTGGTCGGAGTCGGCTTCCGACCGATACTTTTTTAGAGGTTTTGGCCCTGTGCTTCCAATTCCCACAGGCGACCCTTCTTCACTTTTAGGACACGACGCGACCACATTCGACCTTGTTCAACTAAAAAAACACTCATACGACACTTGATGACCCAGTACAAATACTTTAGAATGACTAAAAATGAGAAATGGAAAGGATTGATGGGTATTGGAGTGAGGGCGAGGGTAATGGAGTGAGAAAGGGTATTTTTAGAATTTGATCAATGGTATTTTTAGAATTTTGAAAAAAAAAATGGGGTACGAAAATTTTTTAAATTTTAAAATGGAGTCCTCAAAGCAAAAATTGGGGTATATGTAGGGGCTCTTTTGTTTTTTATTATTTAGTTTTAGTGGGGTTTATGTACTATCATGTGTTTTGAATGTTTGATAGGAGAATAGACCTTGATTGCCACAATGTTTCAATGTCACAGCTCCATTCATAATCAAATTCATGAAAATTAGATTTTTTATTTAATTTTTGGATAACTTTGAGTGTTTCAACCTTCTTTAGCCTCTTGTTCCTTTGGTAATCTCATGAGTGTTAATTAGACAGGAACCCATAATTAAAGAACTGTTATTTTTTTTTAATGAGTAGAATTAGAGAATCAATGTAGTTAGTTTGTATAGTACTATATCAAGCCATTAATTGTTGATTAATGAAATTTCTATTCTACTTCACCGGACTCTCTCCTATGCAGAGGACTACAGTGAAGAGGGCGAAGCAGTGGCGCACGTACGAAGGCTGCTCGACATCGTCGCCTGCACAACTTGTTTCACCAAACAGAGAGATGGAAAGGCAGAGACGAAGCCCAAGAAGCCCAAAAATCATCAAAGCCCCAACAACAACATCAACAAGCCATTCAACTCCTCTGTTCCTCCCCAATCAATCTCCAATGCTGAATCTCAATCTAGGCCGTCGACCTCCGCTTCAGAGACCCATATTTCCGCGGTATCAGACAAGTTCGACATGGTCGCGATCCACCCAACTCCGAAGCTCTCCAACTTCTACGATTTCTTCTCATTTTCCCATCTAACACCGCCGATTCTCTGTAAGTTCTGTGATTTTTGCTTCAATTGAATCAAATTGGGGATCTGGATATTGCTTATTTTGTGTTATCGGACGTGGATTCTTGCAGCTTTGAAGAGATTTGAAGCTAATGATGGGGAGGAGAGCAGTGAAGGGGATTATTTTGAATTAAAGGTGAGTTTTTCTGATGTGGGTTCTTTTTTTTTCTAATTTTTTAATTGGTGACACGTGGAGAATTGGGCTTTTGCCACGTGGCGAATTGGGCTTTTGCCACGTGGCATCATGGTTGGTTGTTGACCGTTGGAAGAGATGGTTCAGTTAGTTAGTGGAGTTTGTTGGTGCAGGTGAGGATATGTAATGGGAAGGTAGTTCATGTTGTTGCATCTGTGAAGGGGTTCTACACTGAAGGGAAGCAGATGGTGCAAAGCCATTCTTTGGTGGATTTACTGCAACAGCTTAGCCAAGCGTTTTCGAATGTAAGTATCTTGGATGCACTTGTTAGAGTTGGTAATTTTCAAGATCGAAAGGAGGATTGCTTGGAATAACATTGGTTATAATGATATGCAGACATAATGAATGGAACCATAGCACATCTCAGTTGTGCAATTTTTCGAAAACTGCACAATGGAAAAGTTTGATCCATATAGCCGACCCCAGTTAATTTGGGACTGAGGCTATGTTGTTGTTGTTGTTGAGAGATGTCAATGGATATATATGATTTGGTTGATTTGTATTTCTCTTTCTTTTGTTATTTGGTCTTGTTCAGCTTAGTTTTTTGAGAATGTGGATATATTGGTCGATGTTCGTCACTTCCCCCAGTTTTTATCCTAGCGTGGCATATGAGAATTCAGCTTATTTGTTGTTCTGCTTAAATTTTAGAAAATATCAAAATACTACAATAACCCCAAATGCACCACATAATGCGCAAAGCTCCACGGTTGACTGTGTTATGCACCTTTAGATTCGTAACTCACTGAGCAAGATGAATCCGTACATTTGTGTGGGCTCATTGTGCTCTCGGTTGTGTGTTTGGAATGTAATTGTAGCACTTCCTTTAAATTTAAGGCTTGCTCACCAAGTGATTGTAAAATTCTAGAAAGATTTGAATAGCTAACATTCCCCTTAGTGTGTGTATGTGGGTGTTTAGCACAATTCTGACTTTAGGAAGAAGTAAAGTAGATCTGCGGTGATTTCTCCACTTTTGCTTCTTGAATGTTGCTTGGGAGCATTGGTTTGCCTTAGCTGTTCCACTGTTTCTGAAGATGTAAATTCATGGTTAATGCAGGCCTATGAATCCTTAATGAAAGCGTTTTCGGAGCACAATAAGGTGACTGCTCTTAAAATATTTTTCCCCTTTCTTTTAATTTGAATAAATTTCATTCCAAAATTATTGATATTCTGCTTCTCCAGTTTGGTAATCTACCATATGGATTCCGTGCAAACTCATGGCTTGTGTTCCCTTCCGCTGCTGACTCTCCATTGAAATTTTCATCTCTTCCGATGGAAGATGAGACTTGGGGCGGTAATGGTGGTGGCCAGGGGCAAAATGGCGAATTCGACCATAGGCCCTGGGCTAAAGAGTTTTCATTACTCGCAAAGCTTCCATGCAAGACTGAGGGTGAAAGACTAGTCAGAGATAGGAAGGCATTTTTGCTTCATAATTTATTTGTGGATATCTCTGTCTTTAAAGCTGTCTCAGCTATCCAAAAAGTAATGGAATCCAATGCAAAGTCAAATGATTCATTGGCTTCTTCTCGAAGTTCAATCCTATATCAAGAACACTTGGGGGATTTGTATATTACAGTAAAGCAAGACATGTCAGATGCTAATGTGAAGTCTCAAGACAAAATTTATGGCGGTCAAGCGCCTGGTGTTTCCTCTGCAGAGGTTGCTCAACGAAACCTACTAAAAGGATTAACTGCCAATGAGAATGTAGTTGTTCATGTAAGGCCTTGCAGTTCCCTTTATTGTACTTAATTCATGATACTTAATAACCCTCTAAGCTATGAGTTTCTTGCAGGATACTTCCTCACTTGGCATTGTTGTCATTAGACACTGTGGGTATACTGCCACTGTTAAAGTTGTGGGTCACTCAAGGAAGGCAAATCGCTCAAAAAAGATATTGAAGTTGATTATTGCTCAGAACAGGATACTAAAGTCGATCAGTTAGATGGAGGTGCCAATTCGCTGAACTTATATAGGTTGGCACGTATTTCTTCACATATTTTTTTTCTTATATCCTCCATTAGGTATGCATTTAATGGGAACTGGAAACGTAAATTAATGTTTTGGCTGTAGAAGATGCTCAGGTGGGTGCACTATCATGCCAAGAGTTTGAAACTTTGATAATGCTTTTGATTGGAAGTAATTCAGAAAATTGCTCTAGGGATCACTTATGATTTTGGTTCTAATAATGTTGGATAGCCAGGAAGGTTTACAGGCTTACGTTAGATTTAAACAAGAAATTATGCTTTGTTTTCATAAGATTAAAATTATTTATAAATTGAGTGGTGTGCACTTGTTTGTGAGAACTTTTCCTCCTTCTAAATTGAAGAAAGTAATTGTGTTTTGTTAATTTTTATTTATTTATTTCTGAAACCATCAAATAACTTCAACTTGGGTTCCTGCACCTTCATGTTAAACTTCCTACTTCATATTGTGGTAATGAAAAATATTCCTTTTGAAATGCTATGATTATTTTATGTTGTGTCATTTTATTCTTATACAAAAAATTGAGTAAACAAGAATTTAGAACTTTGGAGAAATGCTTCTTAGTCTAAATGCTTTAAATAAGGTAGGACTAAGACTGAATGTATCCCTTTTGAGTTTGTGACACTAGAGTTCAAGAGAACGGAGTAGTACGGTGGAGAAGTAGAAGTTCGAATGGTGTACCAATTTAGATTTCTAGGATCAATCAACACAATGGAATATTGAAGAGGACGTCATATCTAGAACCCAAGTTGGATGGAAGTAGAGAATTGCAATAGGTGCAATATTTGGACGACTTGTCGTTGTTGAACTGAAATTTTTTTTCTATTAGAGCTTATTCAGTTTACCTACATTTTATAGGAGTAAAATTGGGTGGTAAAGAAACAACACATAATTAAAATGAGCATAGCATGGATGATGGTGCTTAGGTGGATATATGGTAAAACTTGTGAGGATTGAGTAGGAAATATGAAAAGTTGAAAAAAAAAGTATGAATAACGCCAACATCGAAGTCTCAGACCAAAATTAGTTGATACACCATTTCCATTCACATAGGTTTAAAACCGTAGAGTAGCACTAGTTGAAGAGAAAATAAGAGATAGGCGGTTGTGGTTTAGATACATCTAAAGATGGCCTACAAATTTGTTGAAATATGTGATTCAAATTAGATTAAGGTTTAGTAGTGAAATTAGTGAGACATGTGTCCATGTAGAGTCATGTGTAATAGGTAGTTATTAATTAAGCTGTGGTAGTTATTAATGGGTAGTTTTAGTTATTGACTTGGTGGTGTGCACACATAAAGTGGTGCATGTTATGTTAATGGATTGAGACCAAGTCAATGTGATAGTCTATAAATATGTAAATGTCTCGTTGAGAAAAATAGAGAGAGAGTAGTGGTATGGATTGAAATAAAAAAATTGTTCTCTCTCACTCTTTGCATTGTTAGCTTCTATGTTATTTATTTTGTAATAACCAACATTGGTATCAGAGCCGATGGTTCAATCTTGGGGCATGTTCGATTCGAGAAGTCGAAGCTAGTTCGTAGAGAAGTGTTGCGAAGATAGATCGTGAAAAAGTGTTGCTAAGAAAGTGAAGAAAAATATAATGGTAATATCAAAGAAGCTCCAGCATGAGAGTGTGAGTGCTCCGACGCATCAATGATGAATTGATTTTTGATCGTGTATGACAAGATCGATGAAGGTGGAAGCTGGTGACTATTGAAGAAGATATGTTTTAATATGTGATGAGAAGTGCATCATATGAGTTTGATGGAGAGATGTGCTCCAAGTGGGTTGAAGAGATGTGCTTCAAAATTATGAGTTTGAATTACACAAAGAGATGTGCTTTGCAAAGTTAAAGTTTTAATTTATGTTTACCTAACTTTTATAGGAAATTTGAATCAAGGGAGAATGTTGAAATATGTGATTCAAATTAGATTAAGGTTTAGTAGTGAAATTAGTGAGACATGTGTCCATGTAGAGTCATGTGTAATAGGTAGTTATTAATTAAGCTGTGGTAGTTATTAATGGGTAGTTTTAGTTATTGACTTGGTGGTGTGCACACATAAAGTGGTGCATGTTATGTTAATGGATTGAGACCAAGTCAATGTGATAGTCTATAAATATGTAATGTGTCTGTTGAGAAAAATAGAGAGAGAGTAGTGGTATGGATTGAAATAAAAAAATTGTTCTCTCTCACTCTTTGCATTGTTAGCTTCTATGTTATTTATTTTGTAATACCCAACAAAATTCCCAAGTTAGAATACTCGATGCACTAGATATTTAAGGAATTCAAAGGCATTAGGGTCAGACCTAAGAGAACTTGGAATGCATTAATTATATAATATGTAGAAGAATTCCAAATCACATCATCAATTGCATTAAATTGAGCTGAATGGAAATGTTGGTTCCATGCAGCCGACCCAACTTTTTTAGGACTGAAACTTTGTTGTTGATTGTTGTATGACATGGTGTTGGAGCATCTATATTCTTTGTTATATTAAACTGCAAATTTGAACTTGTGCGCGTATATGCGTGTTTTTTTTTTTTTTTTCAAAATCGAGGAAAAGCCCTGGATATCAATGATTATGGGCAAGTTTCATAGGAATCCAGCATGACAGTCCATGGACAACAACAACAACAACAACAACAACAACATCAACATCAACATCAACATCAACATCAACATCAACATAGCCTCAGTCCCAAATTAATTTGGATCGGCTACATGGATCAAACTCTTCCATTGTGCTCGGAGAATTTTAATACAGATCTTTTAGTTTTAGAAAATATATGTGCATGCATAAATTGCATTTTTTTTGTCAATAAGGAGGATAATTACTCTAGATCAGTGTCAAAGCAGGAATACATTTTCTTGATGGTTTGCATCAAGAATTTTGAAAATATTTCTGAATGCAATTTGCTGCTTTATAAGAAGTAAACAAACTTGATGACATAATTGAATATTTAGTTTTGTATCCAAGAGGCACTATATAGAGGAAGCAAACTTATTCAAAGAAACTCTAGATGCCTTGTCTAAAAAAATGAAGTTCTAGATGTCGCAAAACTCAATAGATTAATAGAAGATATTCAGCAGTCAACCTTAGTCTTTGTTGCATGCTAGAATGTTTTTCTTATTGTTAGTATATGTAACGGTAGGCATTAATAATTTTCTGTAGGACTCCAGAAATTCTTCTTCAATGCATGCCACAAACTTATCCTTATGTTTACTCATACCGGAGTTCCAAAATCTATGCAGTTTAAGGGTTCTCCTTCATAAATCATGTGACAATGAATCATCCGTGGAAGATCAATCTACTATAAATGGTGTGGATGATACTGAGGCAGGTTACACAGGTAGGACCATAGTTCGGAGAATACTTGAAGATAGCTTGGCTAGACTCGAGGAGGAACCGATGGTTGCTGAAAAGTCTATCAGATGGGAGCTCGGTTCTTGTTTGGTTCAACATCTACAGAAATCAGAAACAAGTCAAAATAACAGCTCTAAGGAAAGTGGAGTAGAGAATAAGGCTGAATCAGCTGTTAAGGGCTTGGGGAGTCAATTAAAATTGTTGAAGAAGAGAGAAAGAGGAACAGGTACAATAAGTAGTGAAGCTAGTGAGGAAACTGCCAACTCTAAAATCGATAGCTGTTGCAAAAGAGCTGATTGCAATGCTGAGTCAGAACTAAAAAAGATGATTACTGAGGAAGACTATCTGCGTTTAGAAGAAACAAAAACAGGGCTTCATCAAAAGGTATTCTTTGGATCTGTGCCTTTAACAGTGATTCATGTCTTGGTATCTTAATGAATTTCTATTTTGTTTTGTGCTTCGATAGAAAGATCAACTTTTGCATGTGCTATTGTTGTTCTTCCATTCAGCAATAATTACGTAAATGAACTCTACCATACACATAAAACCTACCAGATTAAGTAGAGAAACATTCAAGTTTCACCTATTAATAGAGTGCATTTTTCTTCCATTATGACATTAATGTCAGGCATCCAAGTGATTGCTGGGCCACTATCATTTCTCATTGCACAAATGAATGAAAAATATTTTGATTCATTTTTCCCTTCTCTTTTTTATTTGCTATGGAAAGAATATGGAAACTATGAGATCAGAATGATATTCAAATGGTTAGGGAGAGAAGTGTCTCCACTCTCTAACTCTTTTGTCCATGACGAAGCATGCCCATTCAGACATCACTCAATTATCAAAAGTTTTGGTTTTAGCAATTGTAAGAGCTAGGTAGTTCATTTGGATGAAAACTAGGCACCAATATGTATGTAATGTGTGTATTTGTGTTTTAAATCACCATGATCCAAATCAAATTCTCATTTACCATATGTCCTTATTTGGGTAAGATTGTTTTCATTTTCGTCTTTATTTCTTTCAATCTTGAATTATTATTGCACTTTCTAGTCATTTTAATGAGTGACTTTCCTGGCTTTGGATAGTCATTGATTGAGCTTATTGAGACGGCATACAAGTACTATGATGAAGTTGCTTTGCCAAAACTGGTAATGTTGTTTATTACATGGTCATATTATGAAATTCCACATTGCAAGCTATTCTATTTGCTGATTATGTGAATGACATCTCTTGATTTGTAGGTGGCAGATTTTGGATCACTAGAACTTTCTCCTGTAGATGGACGCACAATTACAGACTTTATGCATATAAGGGGACTACAGATGCATTCGTTAGGTCGTGTGGTGAGTGAACGATATTTCGCTGCTTCATTTCTGATGCCATGTCTCTTGTCCTCCTAATTGGGGCTTCTTTTTGCATCACGTGGACGATAGAGTCACAAGATTCATGATTTTAAAACTGTTTCATCTCTTTCTCCAAGAAATATGCCATACGTATAATTTTTATTTGAAGTTTTTAAACTATCATTACCACTATATGCTTTGGTGGGTTCTAGAAAGAAAAGGAGTGCATACTAGGTATATAGATACTATTAAAGATATGTATGAAGGAGTAGTAATGAGTATAAAAAAATTCGAAGGAACCACGAAAGAATTTTCCACTACAATAGGACTACTTCAAGGATAGGCTTTAATACCATATCTCTTTACTTTAGTTATTGATGAACTAAGAACAACTCCAAATGGCGCTGGTAGAGCTACATCAACACAGGGATGGTGTTGAATTCTTTAACTATTCATTACTTTTTTATTCTTTTTTATTTTTATATTTTTTAAAGTTATCTTTATAATTTTACTACTTTTACATTAAAAATTAAATTGAATAAAATAATGATTAAAAGTAAAATAGTGTAAAAGATAGTGTTGATGGGTTAGAGACGTGAATAGTGTTAGTGTCATTGTTTACACTAAAATAGACACGAATAGTGTTAGTATTACACTATTTTAGTGTTGTTGGGTTTGAGATGCCCTAACTAGGCGTATTCAAAAGGATATACCATGGTGTTTGTTATTTGCAGATGATATTGCCCTAGTAGACGAAACAAGAGATGAAGTGAATAGGAAATTAAAACTTTGTAAGAATGCATTGGAATCTGAAGGCTTTAAGTTAAGTAGGATGTGCATTGTGAGTTTATAAATACTAAACATCAAGATGGAGTGGTAAAATTAGGAGATGTAGAAGTTCTAAGGCGAACCACCATAGATATCTAGGATCAATCATACAAAATGAAGGTAATATTGAGAATATGTGTTTGGAATATTCCAACCAAGTTAAAAGAAAAATTTTATAGGATCGAATTAGGCTAGCTATGCTTTTTGGAAGTGAATGTCGGGCAGTAAAGAAACAACGAGTAAACATAGTTGAAATGAAGATGCTTTAATGGATGTGTGGTAAAACTCGTAGATATAGAATAAGAAATATATAAAATTTAAAGAAAAGTAGGAGTAGCACCAACTAAAACAAAGATTAAGGAATGGAGGTTGCGGTGGTTTGGTTACCTCTAAAGACGATCTACAAATGCTCCCACAAGAAAACTTGACTTAATAGAAACTGAAGAAATTCAACGAGATAGATGTAGATTGAAGATAACTTGGGATGCATTAATTAGAATGGATTTAAATGATTTTGAATGCATACCATCAATTGCACTAAAGTGAGCGCAATGGAAGAGTTTGATCCATGTAGCTGACACCAACTAATTTGGGATTGAGGCTATGTTGTTGTTGTACCACCATATGCTTTGGGCCATGGACTCAGATCTGCTACTGGGATGACTGTATATTGTCCAGCTCCATTATCTTCTTGTCAGAGCATGTGCAATCTTCCATGACAGAATATTTACTTTTATTTGTTTTCACCACTTAAAAAATGACCAGGTTGAACTTGCTGAAAAGTTGCCTCATATACAATCACTTTGTATTCATGAGATGGTTACTCGAGCCTTCAAACACGTAATTAAAGCTGCTGTTGCTTCAAATGAGAATATAAACAACTTACCCGGAGCAATAGCATCAACTTTGAATTTCTTGCTTGGTTCCTGCACAAAAGATGTTCCCGACAACACTTTGTACGATGATCATCTGCTTAAGTTGAGATGGTTGGAGACGTTTGTTTCTAAGAGGTTTGGTTTTAGGCTTAAAGGTGTATTTCGACACTTGCGGAAGTTTGCAATTCTACGAGGACTTTGCCAAAAGGTACTTCTACTTTCTTTCGTGCCTTTAGTTTTTGTGTTTCCTTCTTCAACAAACGATAAGTTGGTAACATTACAATAGTGCAGGTAGGATTGGAGTTAGTTCCAAGGGATTACGAAATGGACGCACCAAACCCGTTCAAATCATCAGACATTATCAGCATGGTCCCTGTTTGTAAAGTAAGACTTCCCTCTGTCTCACACACACACACATGTAATCATTGTAAAGGTCACAATTGAGGATTGTGTATTTCTGGGTTCTGTTCTATAGCATGTGTCATGCTCATCAGCTGATGGACGAAATCTTCTGGAGTCATCTAAGATTGCATTGGACAAAGGAAAGCTAGAGGATGCTGTCAACTACGGTACAAAGGTATGCAAGTCATATTTGTGCCTGTGTTGTTTATATAGACACATTATTATACCTTCGTGGATCTTATTCTTCTCTGTAAACTTTGATTTGTAGGCGCTATTGAAGATGATCGCTGTCTGCGGTTCCTATCATCGAATGACAGCAAGTGCTTATAGTCTTTTGGCTGTTGTTCTTTACCACACTGGTGATTTTAATCAGGTGATAATGATGTTGAACGTATTAAACATCATGCTTTTGTTCTGTGAATGTCAAGTTGCAAGTTGTTGAACTTAATGTGATCAAATTCAGTTTCTAAAATTCCAAGTCCAAGCTTCTCAACATACAGGAAACCGAAGTTTGGACTTTATACTGAACGGAGGAAGATTTTATGCATCAATTTAAATCTATTTTGTCACCAATTATCATTTTGTTTTGTTTGTATTGCTATCTCCAATATGCTATGGTCAGGCAACTATTTACCAGCAAAAGGCTTTGGATATCAATGAGAGAGAGCTTGGCCTTGACCATCCGGATACGATGAAAAGTTACGGGGACCTTTCAGTTTTCTATTATCGTCTCCAGCACATTGAATTGGCTTTAAAGTAGGTTAAAATATGCTTCACTTTTGATTTCAGTGTCTTCTGTTCCATCATAAGCTTATGAAGTCAAATAAAAATTTAAAGTTCAACTTTGTGTAATATATCCTTTTATTATCTTATGTGTTGGTGATAGGTACGTTAATCGTGCTTTATTTCTTCTACATTTCACTTGTGGACTCGCACATCCTAATACTGCCGCTACATATATAAATGTGGCGATGATGGAGGAGGGAATGGGAAATGTTCATGTTGCTCTCAGATACCTGCATGAAGCCTTGAAGTGCAACCAAAGATTGTTAGGAGTTGACCATATACAGGTCTGTCTCTCTCTTTCATGTTTTTCCTTCACGTTTATTTACACTTTAATATTATATCTAGTATGAAAGCATCTTGTTTTACACTCTTGCACATGAATTTTACCTGACAGACTGCAGCCAGCTATCATGCCATAGCCATAGCTCTTTCGCTAATGGAAGCATATTCCCTTAGTGTGCAACATGAGCAAACTACATTGCAGATCCTCCAAGCAAAACTTGGGCCAGAAGATCTACGCACTCAGGTAATTCACCTCTAAGCAACATAACCTTTATCTTGGATCTGTGTGCTGATGGTACTTATGACACTTTCCGATTTTAATGCAAAGATTCCATGTTCTCTTGTTCAGGATGCTGCAGCTTGGCTTGAGTACTTCGAATCGAAAGCTTTAGAGCAGCAAGAGGCAGCTCGCGCTGGGATACCAAAACCAGATGCATCCATTGCAAGAAAAGGTCACCTTAGGTATTGATATGGTATACTCTACCTACTGCTTTTCAACTGTCTTGATTTGAAGGAATGTCAATATTTTGACCCTTTTGGCAGTGTGTCAGATCTTCTTGATTACATAAATCCTGATCAACATTCAAAAATGAAAGAAGTGGCAAAAAAACAGCGTCGTGGCAAGGTAGTTACAGCAACTTTACAGGTTTTGAAAAAAAAAAAAAAAAAAAAAACTTTAAAGACTTATTAAAGTCAGAATGAGGACTATAATCTGATTCCCTGATAGTTGAAATGTCGTTTGTAATTTCTTTTCTCCATATGTGCTTTATTGTTTACAGTTAAAAGATATAATGCTTCTCAGATCCTTGAAGTGGCATTTGGGCCATTTGGCTCATTTCGAATTGATCTTATGTATCCTAGATGATATCATATTCAGAATTATCTTTATTGAAATTTTTACTTGCAGTGTAGTGGCAGGTCTTCATAATGCTAGCAAACTTTGCCTTCTTGAGCTGAATTTGAACTTTATTCTGAAACAGATTGTTAATCGAACTTGTGAGGAACAACCGGAGGAGGTTACTGATGTTCACATTGTTTCCCACTCAGCATCAAGCTCAACATTGGATGAAGACAATACGAAAGATCATGAGCTTGGTGTAATTCATGTAGAACAAGTTACAAAGGATGAAAAAGATAAACTAAGTGTGCAGGAGCTGCCAAGTACAAATGAGGAGGCAGAAACATCTGATGAAGGTTGGCAAGAAGCAAATATCAAAGGAAGATCAGGGAATTCAGCCGGCCGAAGGTATGGACGCAGGCCAGTCACCATCACAAAACTAAATACAGAAAGCATGTCTTCTGAATTCATTGATGCAAGTTATCCTAGAAAACCAGCATCCCCAGTAGCAAAAACGCCAAAGCCCACTTCAATGACTGCGTCTCCCTCTTATAAATATTCAAAAGCGATGAACGTGAGATCTGGCAATGATCTAAATAAACTGCAAGTGAAGAGTCTGGCATTGAAAAGCATTCCAATCCCACCTGCTTCAGCTGCAGCACCATCAAAATCTCTGTCATACAAAGAAGTGGCTTTGGCACCTCCAGGCAGAGTGTTGATAAAGCCGATACCTGATAAACAGGGTGAAATGAACCTAAAAACAGCCAGTGTAGCTCATGTTATTTCATCTGATGATTCTAAAGATGCATTGATGAAAAATGTAATCACAGAATTAGGAAGAGCTGAAGGGGAAAACTTGAAAGAAACCAGTGAGATTGAAAATGAAGCGGAAAGAATAGACCCCGAACAACATGAAGTTCTATCTGCAACGACTGGTTTGGGAAAGGAGAGAGAAAGCAATGGAAGCAGACTTTCTGCTGCAGCTCAACCGTTCAATCCAAGCGCTCTATGTTTGATGAACCAGTTGTTTAACTCAATTGCTTTTACAGGTGCACTATATGATTCAAGAACCAACCCGGGCATGACAGTGAACCCTGTTGGAGGCCCTCTTCCATCAATAGCTACAAGAGTCACTTGTGGGCCGAGATTGCCTCTGTATCAAAGAACTGGCGATGCATTTCACTTGAAACGTGTTGCTCAGAACTACCAAAACCAAATCAAAGATAAAAGCGGTTCTGGGCCTCCAAGTGTGATGAATCCACATGCACCTGAATTTGTTCCTAGGAAGGTTTGGCAACTAAGTTCTTCAGAAGTCTCTCCTGATGCAAACCATCAGTCTGGTGCTGCAGTTGAGAAGTCTGAAGAGGGAGACGAATTCGAAGACAAAAACAAGCATGAAGAGGAAAACCAAGTCGACAAGAAAGGTGGTACTGGTACTATGGTCTCAAGGAAACGAAAGAAAAACAGTAGTGATGAATCGCAAAAGCAAAAGTCAGAGTTGGCAAGGCAGATATTGTTGAACCTGATTGTGAAGTCAGTAAAGAAGAAAATCGATGCATCAAATAGAGATGCAATGCATGACTGGAACACAGCCGAATCAGAACATTTTTCAGACCCAATTGAGAAGGATGGTGCCATTATCAGAATCGATTATGGGAACCGAAGTTCCGAACATGGGCAGTACAAGAAAATGGAAGCGAACAAGGGTAATAAAGAAGATGGAGAGGGATTCACTGTGGTGGCGAGGAGGAGAAGAAACCGGCATCAGTTCACAAATGCCGTAACTGGGCTGTACTCTCAGCAATCTATTTTAGCATCAGTTCGCTGAAGAGTTGAAGTTTTGCTTGCAATATATGTAAACATGCCATTACTGTATTACACTTGTCTTGTAAGTGAAAAAGATACCTTCCAACTCATCTTTTCTACAGGCATGGCAACTAAAGTGAGATGCCTAAAAGAACTTGTGAAGCATTAGCCTTTGTTCAGTTAATTTAATTATTCATTAAGGCCGTGTTTGATTGTTTATAAAAAGTTCAACATTTTCTTATGTAAATTTTCTTAAGAAAATGTTCTTAGGAAAATTTTCATATGGTTGTTTGATTGCACATGAAAAAAGATCTTTTTCCTTTTCTAGTGTTTGATTGCGCTATTTAATACAAGAGCATTCTGCTAAAAAAAATGGCTTCTTGTGCATTGAGTTAGAAAGCATATAATCCATGCATACTACTCTCAAATATTGTAACAATAAAATAGTTAAATCATCAAACAAGGCCTCGCATAAATAATGTCAACCAAAACATACATAACGGCAAATAAAGAACAAACATACTTATAATATAACTAAGTACCAAACATTATAACTACAAATAATAATAGTAGTTTAGATAATACTTATAATATAATTGAGTACCAAACATTATAACTACTCCTAATAATAATAATAATAATAATAATAATAATAGTTTAGACATTTGAATTTAATTATGGTTGCTCCTCTCAAAACGTTTTTGAAGCCAAACTTTCTTGATTTCATCTGGCAAGGAGTAAAAGTTATTTGCGGCATCCGGACGTTCTCCGAGATAATCCATTGTAACCATAAAGTCATCGATATCGAGCTTAAGTACTTTTTCAAGTTCTGCATGTAGACGCGTGCAGTCAGTGCATGCAAATGCAACTGTTAAATTAGTAGCTGCAATTGCTACTCCTTTTACATATTGATCTATCTTATCAGATTCTTTTCTTCGCTTCTTTCAGGTAATTGGTGTGTTACGAGTCAGTCTGATTGCGTTGAATAACTTCTAATATTTACAGTATCTTCCATCAAGTCTTCAAGCCTAATTTCTCGCATGTCACCTTTATCAATGCAAAAACTAGTAAAAAATATGGTAATTAAATAATTAGTGCAAAACTAAAAAACTATAAATTTAAATTAATAACATTTTTCTTCAAATCCAGACATGTCTACACTTGCTTCATTCCCAGTCATTCCTCTTTCTCCCATTGCATGTTTATTACCAATTATGATAAATCATCATAATGCATCACTTTCTTCTATGATTAAACATTTTGTACTATTTCACCTTTCCTATTACGGTATCTTGGTTGTTCATCTAATGGAATATTTGAACGAATATATGTTCCATTTATTGCTCCAACAACATTCTACATATTATGAGCATATATATTAAAACAATTAAACTTCATGGAACTATAATATTATAAAATATTTACATTAATGTTTTTAAAACTTTACCTTAAAGAAAGAATAACAAATATTAGTTTTGATTTTGTCTTATGGTGAATTGCTTCTAGTTGTTGGCTTCACTTTATCCTTGTATGTAGTAATTAGAGCTCTTAAGACCTTGTGAAATTGACTAATTGTTTGACCAGAATGAATGAAAGTAAATGTAGATCGTCTATTTCGTTGGTCATGTCCAACAATTAGTAGGAATGAAGCTACTTGCTCTTTCACTATAACATGATATCCTTTAATAAGTCCATATGTACATAAAGATTTGCAGATCCTATCAAATGGATTCAACTTCATACATAATTGCTCATGACAATATGTGTCACACTCTTTATACATCCGCTTATGATCAATTTTCTTTCAAATTCTCAGTTTACATGAGGACGCTTACGGATAGTGCTATTACGTTTAACACGTAGAGCAACGTACACAAGAAGCATCATCATGATCATAGCTTCTTTATTTTTATCATTATTATAGGAATTTCGCACATCAAAAAATGCAAATCATAATCGTCTACATTTATATAAAATATACAAAAACTAAATAGACAAGTAGAAGTCAAATTAAATTATATAATAAGTTTGCACTTGTAAATTGTAAGTGTTCTTCGTACAAGGTGTACCGCTAAAACATGAAACAACAAGTCACCCACTGGCCAGATATGTACAAAGGTAATGAGATTTTATCAACACATGTACTACTAGAAAATAAATTAATTAGTCACCCACAGACTAGTTGTGTACAAAAAGTAATGAGATTTGGCTAGCAAATGTACATTGAATTCCATTAACTTGATTGGATCAATGCAAATGTCATGATGTAGTTGTCTAAAAAAATGTGTTGTCAAAAAGATGTCATGATGTAGTTGTCTAAATAAAAGGTCAACAAAGATATGTGAATGACAACACACATCTTTATCAAAACGCAATAAGATTTGGCGAACTATATCTAAAGAAGCACTGACATGGGGTTACTTTTGTAAGGAACTTATACAAACATAAATATATATATATGGAGTTCTACCTCCATATCATAAAAAAATTGTGAATGATAGGCCCAATAATGCAGAATACAATGAGAATATGCACATGACAAACAATTGCAGATCTGTGAATGAAAAAGCTAGCTCTTTACCTGGTGAATGAAAACTCTAATCCATGGTCGACATAGAGTTGCATGAAAGCTCGAGGAAGCATTAATGAAGTTTTTTTTTTTTGTTTGAAGACAATGATGATGGAGTTTGTGTGTAGTGATATGTGCCCATTTTAAGCAAGAATATTTCATTTTCTTTTTTGTTTGAGAGAGAAGAGAGAGAGAGAGAGAGAGAGAGAGAGAGAGAGAGAGAGAGAGAGAGAGATCCATTAATATCTATGCGATTTAGAGCCTATCTTTGATTTTTTGATGGAATATCTGATTTTCTCATTATAATAGGTGAGAAAAAAGAAGGAAATGGAAGGAAAATCGACCAACTTGAGAAAATTTCTCATATGAAAATATGGGTTACCAAACACACAAAAAATGTCATTTTCTGATGAAAATTTTCTGATGAAAATCTTGAATTTTCAAAGAAAATGTTCATTTTTCATCATATCAAACAGGGCCTAAGAATTTGAATAAAAAAAATGGAGCGACTAAATAGACCACATTACTTCAACATAACCCATTTTCGGGAATTTTTTAGTAAATGGACCTTTTTTTTTTCGAAATCCCCAGAATTCCATTGTCTTTAACAAATAAAAAAACCACCCCAACCTGTTTCCAACATTTATAACCCACATCGAAGCTTTTACAAAACATAAAATATAGTCACTGAGGTCTTGGAAGGGTCTATTTTAATCGAATCCCGACATATCTGCCGTCTGTGTACTAAAATCCGAAGATACGGTCTGGTGGGGTCCGTGTAATAATTTGATGGAATATAAGTAAGATTGCAGTTTAGAAAAATCGGAACCTGTAAAGGTATATCAGTCTTTGCTAACCGATATTGCTAGTAATATCAGAGACTTGTAACTCTGATAATTACCTAAAATCCCAATATATAATAAGGTGAGGTTTGTAGACTAAACTTGTAGGGTATAGTTATGATTATAATGTATACTGACTGAAATCTTTACATGCATTACGATCTGTAGTAGACAATAATGCTGGTAATATCACAGACAACTGTGCTCGACACTTAAGTTAAAATTTTGAATAACCAATCGAGTGGGGTCCAAGTAGTGACTACGTGGGGTATGTACAATACAATGACCAAACAAAGCTGATATGTAACTATGTTTTTCGTGTAAAAATCCAATATTTATCGATGACGTTATTTAGGTTATTTTTAGACTCGGATGCCAGGTCAGGCTTACGCGGACGCCTCGGATAGGCAACAATATGCCTGATTGGGCATAAATCATTATTTGTGTTTGTTGGTTGCATAATTGCGATGCTACTTATTATTTATTTCATAACTCATCACATGTGTGTATTTATATTACCATACCGTGTGAGACTGTGTGACAAGTAAACGCCTTGTAAAGCGTGTTGATGGGGTACCGGGTAGGCATAATATGGGTACCTAAGTCTTATAATGCTAACTTAAACAAAATGACTAGAATAAGGGTGAATATGGTATAAAATATATGATAAAACTTTAGGCTAAGTCAATTAAATGGGGCACATCAAGGACTAGCGCGTCTCGGGATGCGTGTCGAGATATGGAGCACAAGATGTCAGGTAATTGGGTACTAGAGGAAGTGGTTGTACACTAATAGCTTGCAAATGTATAAAAGTGAATAAGTTAAATTAATTGAATCAATTGATTACAAATTCCTATAGTTGAATGGAGAAATTGATATCATAGATTTGCCTCGAAATTCGCACTAGAATGAAATCTTAGGAGATTTGAGTTGGGAGTTTATGTCAAAAAGTTAAAAGTTAGTGGAGTAGTATTTAATAAGGATCATTAGATTGATCTCGAGATGCGTGAACACAATTGATTCTAACATAACATATATATAGCTAAGTTAGTGAAAAATCTCTTCATGCAACAATAACAAAGTTTATTCTTAGGATTGAGTGCTAGGAAATTTAGCAAGAACTAAGAGATATGGAGGTCATCTTCTAGAGGAATCAAGATACAACAACAACAACAACAACAACAACAACAACAACAACAACAACAACAACAACAACAACAACAACAACAACAACAACAACATAGCCTCAGTCCCAAATTAACTGGGGTCGGCTACATGGATCAAACTTTTCCATTGTGCTCGATTAAGTGCAATTGATGGAGAGGAGTCAAGACAAGAATATCAAATCCAAGAGTTCGTCATCTATGTATAAGAACCACTCTTTACTTGCTTAAATTTATAAAAAAAAATGTATACATAAAAACTCAAGTTTTGGGGGGTTTTGTGCAAAGTGAATTTTAAAGATTAAGCTACTATTTTTTCTTATCTAAATTAGTGATTTAAACTGATTTTGATGATCAATAATGGTATGAAACTAGTTTTTGGCAAGAAATTGGAGTTTCTTGAGTTCTTGATGCATAAATGATTAGTTCTTAGCAAATTTCTTGACCCAGCCTCTGTAAATTTAGCATAACTCTCTCAAAGGAACTCCAAATGGAGCAGAACATGCCGTTGGAAAGCTTACTCAAAGATCTACAACTTTTTTTGGTCGAGAAAATTTAAAACTCAAACTCGTTCTAGCTCAAAAATGCTCCGCAAGTAGGCTATTGAAATGCTAATACGAGATTTTTAAAATGAAACTTGACAAGGCTTAACTCTCTCGATTGTTATAAGATGAGCTTATCTTTTAATATGTTCTTTTTAGGTATGTTAGCTGCTTTATGACCAAAAATCATGAGTTTTGGAGCTATAAATTTGGAGAAATGAATTTTACAATATTGCTTGTCGGTTTTGATTCCATTTGGGCTATTTTGAAAAATAGAAATCTAAACTTAATTGAAACACCTTAAGTTACTTTAAAACACTGGCAATGGATCTCAGGGGACTCAAGGGCTATGGTACGATAGTTGAGAGCGTGACGAGGTCGGATCGATATTTTCAAGCCTTCGAAGTGCGTATTAAGATTTGTAAAACCTAATGAAATATCACTTGAGTATTTACTTGCTTTATTTATTGTTTTACTCTATCTTGTCCTGTGTATTTCGTATTCTATTCCTTATTTACTTCAGTTATTTATGTCCGTGTCATTGTTTGAATGGTTGGTTGAGTTTATTCTCGTCGGGTATTCTGTTGTGTGCCTATGGAACATGAAACCATAACATGTGCATCAAGAGTCCTCGGTGAATAATGACTCGAGTTACTTTGTCGGTACATATGTTGGTGCATCGTGGGATCTACACCGGCCACCGAGAGGACAAGGTGATGAGCCAGTAGGGTGCGCCTACTGGTGGGATCCTGGGGAAGATATTCGAATTAAGGTTTAGTCTAACCGGGATGAGCACACACATTTGCGCTTTATTGTTATTTATGCATGTGATGAGCCATTTACAGTTGCATGTTTACATTCCGCATATTTATTGGATTTCCTTTACTTTATCATATGAATGCTAAATGAATTTACTTGAGATTTTACTTACTGGACTTGTCATTTGTTTCGTTGTGATGGCTAAGTACGGTTCATTGTACGAGTAAGTGTAAGGGGATTATTGGCAACTATCTCCGAGCTCACCTACTATTCGGCACACTACTCATAGGTATTTATTTTGGTATTTTGTTACATATTTTGGGTTTATGGGAGACTTTTGAGACAATAGTACTTGTATATGTTTACTTTTGTTGACTTATATACAGTGTACTATATTCCAAGTTTTTCACAGTAGGATAGATGCTCTATAACACTTAAAAGTTAATGAGAATCCATGTTTATGTACTTTAAGACTTTCGCTGTAAACTTGTTGGTTACCTACTTGAGACTCTAAAAAACACAAGCTATACTTATAATTTAATGTATATCTCAAATAATTGGCAAATAATATAAATAACTTAATGAATAGCACACATATCGAGGAATGTTAAAGTGGTGACAGACGTCAACAGACGTCAGCAGGGCTGCAGGACCTTTGCAGGAGCTCATCCAGTGGCCTCGGGGCACGAGGCCGCCAAAGTTGGTATCAAAGCCATAGTTCAAGGAATCTTAGGAATTAATGAAAGCGCACAAAATTTAATGAACAAAACCTTAGATGTGGAAACCCGATGTACTTGCCTTAGAATCCTAATTGGGAAGTGATGTGTGGCGGGTAGAGTTAGATGATTATATACGTGTTATATTTATGTTGTATGTTATACATTATACGCATATATATATATATACCAAGGCCGATTTGGTGCACGTTTCTCGATGCAGATCACGATGGACAAGCAGTCTATTACTCCACCAAAGATGTGTCAGACTAGTGATCCGGCTATGGCCACGTTCACTGCTACTACACAGAATGTCGATATTTAACTCTTGACACACGACGTTCAGTTGGTAGAGATTGTACAGTTACTCAGGGCTCAAGCCATAGCAACTACCGTAGCAACAGTAACTCCCACAATACTTGCGGTACCGACTACAATACTTTGATAGTCGTTGCCCCGGCTATCCAGCAAACAACTATTCCAAATTTTTAGTCAACTGCCATCCATTCTCAAACACTTTTCAAGGCTTTGATCGCATCAATATGGGTCTGCCTCCGCAGAGTGTATTGTGTTATCCTGGCGAGGCAAGTTGGGTAACGGTTACTGTACTATTTGAAATGGTTAGACTTGACAAAGCTATCAAAATGGTTTTAGACTTTAGGTATTAGATGAGATCAAACATGCTAAGAAATAAGATGACATAACCTCATAAAAATAACTAAAAATCACATAATGTAATTGGTAATTGGTACCTACCTAAATAACCTAATTCAAAGTGTCATGCCTCAGCTGTCTTGGAATTAGGTGAAACATAGATTTTAGTCACTTAAATTAACATAATGTTTTAAGGAGGGTGGTTAATTTAGTGGGATTATAGTTCTCTATACTAAAATAAACTCTTGCATAATCTTTGTTGTAGATCTATGGTATCTTCAAATAACACTAATCCCTTGTCACTGTGATCCATCCTTGAGAAGGATAAGTTGTTTGGGACGAACTTTCTTGACTTGTTCAAAAACTTAAGAATTGTTTTTAAGCATGAACACAAGTTGTATGTCTTGGATAATCATATTCCTGAGGAATCACTAGCTAATGCCTTAAGAACCGTGAAGAATGCATATACTAAGCATGTCAACGACTCAACTGATGTTGCATGCATTATATTGGCAACAATGGTACTTGAACTTTAGAAGGACATGGAACACATAGAAGCTTATAACAAGGCTACAATGCTGAAGGAAATGCTCCAACAACAGGCTAAGTAAAAAAGGTTAGAGAAAGTCAAGAACCTTCATTCTTGCAAAATGGCGGAGGGTGCATCTGTTAGTCCTCATGTTCTGAAAATGAAGGGCTATATTGACCATCTTGACAGACTTAGATTTCCCATAAGTTAAGAGTTGGCTAAGGATTTGATCTTGAATTCATTGCCTGATAGTTATTTACAATTTGTGATGAACTATAACATGAATAACATAGACAAGTCTATCTAAGAGTTACATTTGATGCTTAAAACTGCTGAGCAGAATGTCAAGAAACCTATTGCTAACTAGTCGGCATCTTGACTAAGTATCAAAATATTATATAAAAATATGTTGAAAAAATGTAAAATATTATTATGTAATCTCTAATATGAACTTTAAGTTGCTCCTTTTAGGTCCCTCAACAATTAATAAAAAATACTTGTAAACACTAAGCATATTTTAAATCTACGCAAAATATTAAATATTTACAATATTACATAGAAATAGCTAGGTTTGAACCCATGACCACTTACTCCTAAATTTAATACCATATCATTGGGATCATTGGGCTACCCAACCAATTATGATATTATCATGCCACATGTCATGTTGTGAGAGCTTCTCACACGCCGCATGTCGCGTTGTGACAGCAGTACATAGAAACAATTTCGAAAAAAAAAATAAAAACCAAAAACCCTATTTGTATAACAATTAAAAACATAACCTAATAAATATGTATAGCTTAATTTTTTTTAAATAATCTAATATATCATGTACATAGTATGTAATATCTAATAAATAGAAAATCTCAAAAAATAATTTAAAAATAAAAAATCTTATTTGTATACCAATTAAAAACATAACCTAAAAATATAGCAAAAAAAGAAAATCAGAAAATTAAAATTTTAAAACCAAAAATCCTATTTGTATAACAATTAAAAACATAAATAAAATAGCAAAAAAATGAAAATTATATAATTAAAATTTAAAACCAAAAATACTATTTATATAACAATTAAAAACATAACCTAAAAAAAAGCAAAAAAAAAAAAGAAAATCAAAATTTAAAAACTAAAAATCATGTTTGTATAACAATTAAACACAACCTAAAAATAGAAAAAAAAACAAAAATTAGAAATTACCAAAAAAAACTTAAAAACCAAACAATCATGTTGTTATAACAATTTAAAACATAATCTAAAAATAGCAAAAAAAAAACGAAAATAGAAATTATACTTTAATTAATGGAATCACCATATCACAATCAAAATCTTATTTTGTGCTTTCTCATCTAACCCCTCACTTAAGTGCGAGAAAGATCAATGGCTTATAATTTTTTATTTTTTGTTATAATTCTTAATTATGACATCATCATGCTATGTATCATGTCATGAGAGCTTCTCAAAAGCCACGCGTCACGTCGTGAGACCTTCTCACAAAAATAGTTCCTTTATGTATATTAATGTATTGATGGTTTAAAAAGAAAAGACTCTGAAGAAAAAAGGGCAAAGCTAAGGCTAAAGTTGCGAAGGCTATTGTGATTGTCACAAAGCCTATGGAACAAGTTAAGCCTCATACTGCTTCTATTTCACAGTCCAAGAAGGAAAAAGAAAAAGAAGGAAATTGTCATTTCTGCCATGCACTTGGTCATTCGTTTAGAAATTGCAAGCTTTATCTTGAAGATCAAAAGAAAAAGAAGAGCAGTGTGACTACTACTTCAAGTATTTATGTTATTGAAGTTAACTTGTCTACTAGTGATTCTTAAGTATTGGATACCGGATGTGAATCTCACATTTGTATGAATGTGCTGGGTTTTACCAAAAGTAGAAAGCTAAAGAAAGGAGAAGTCATTCTATGAGTTGGAAATGGAGCAAAGGTTGTTGCGTTAGCTGTAGCGTGTTATGAGTTAATTTTACCTAGTGGACTTGTTTTAGTTTTAAACAATTGTTATTATGACCTTGCCTTGAGCAGAAACATCATTTCAGTTTCATGTTTGGATTTATATGGTTTCAATTTCATTATTGTAAATAATAATGCTGATTTATGTGATTGTCTTTATATTCTAAACATGAAAAAGTCCATAGATACTCTTATTCTTAACGTAAATACAAAGAGGTTCGAGTCAAATAATTTGAATAAAAGCTATCTTTGTCATTGTCACCTTGGCCACATAAATGAGAAATATATTGCTAAACTCTATAAAGATGGACTTTTAGATTCATTTGATTTTGAATCATATGGAAGTATATCTTGTTTACTAGGCAAGATGACAAAGAACCCCTTTACTGGACATAGTGAAATGGTAAATGATTTATTGTGTCTAATACATACTGATGTACGCAGTCCTATAAACACAATGATCAGAGGTGGTTATCAGTACTTCATTACTTTCACCGATGATTTCAACAAATATGGTTACGTATATCTCATGAAACATAAAGGTGAATCTTTTAAGATATTTCAAATATTTTCCAATGATGTGTAAAATCAACTTGGTAAAAATATTAAAGCACTTCGATCAGATTGAGGTGGTGAATATTTGAGCCAAAAGTTTGATGATCATCTTAGAAATTATGGGATTATCTTATAGTTAACTCCCCCAGCAAATCTATAACGCAATGATGTTTCTAAGAGGATAAATTGAACTTTTTTGGATATGGTTCGATCTATGATGAGCCATGTACATCTTCCTATTTCCTTTTAGGGTTATGCCTTAGAAACTACTGCATTTACACTGAATCGTGTTCCTTCTTAAGCGGTTGATAAAATAACTTACGGGATGTGATTTAGGAAAGGATCAAGTTTGTCTTTCCTTAAGATTTGGGGTTTTTGTACGATGCGAAATCTAAAAAAAACTATCAGCCAAATCTAGCAAGTGTATATTTGTTGGTTATCCTAAAGAAATTAGAGGATACTAATTTTATAATCCCACTGAGAATCAAATGTTTGTTGCTTGGAATGGTGTCTTTATTGAAAAAAAAATTATTTCAAAAGACAACAATGAGAATAAAGTAAGTCTTGAAGAAGTTCAAGAACCACAAATAAACACTTAACCACCAGTGGGAGATCAACAAAGTCTTGAACTAGATGAACCTCCAAAGGTATCACAAGGCCCACAAAGGTCTGATAGGGGAAGACATTAGCATGAGAGATTTAAAATTTTTTATTACTGGTAGTAGTGAGGTATTGATTATAGATCAAAATAAACATACTATTTATCAGGAGGTTGTGTCTAGCCCTGAGGCAGATAAATGGCTCAGTGCCATGAATTCTAAGATGTAATCTAGGTATGATAACCAAGTTTAGAACCTCGTTAATTTACCTGAAGGTGGTAAGACCATTGGATGTAAGTTGTTTTTCGAGAAGAAAACTGACATGGATGGTAATGTGCATATTTATAAAGCACGATTAGTAGTAAAAGATTTCAGACAGACTCAAGGTGTTGATTATGATGAGACTTTTTCTCCTGTAGCCATGCTTACATCCATTCGAACTCTGATTGCCATAGCCGCATATTATGACTATGAGATATGGCAAATGGATGTCAAAACAACTTTCCTAAATGGATAGTTACTTGAGGATGTGTATGTGATATAGCCCGAAGGGTTTGCTCATCTTGAGAATTCTAGGAAGGTGTGCAAGCTTAAAAAATCCATTTATGGATTAAAGCAAGCTTCTCGGAGTTTGAATCTTCATTTTGATGAAGTAATTAGAGAATTCGGTTTCATTAAAAATGAAGATGAGCCTTGTGTATACAAGAAGGTCAGTGGGAGTGTGGTTGTTTTCCTGGTACCGTATGTTGATGATATATTACTCATAGGAAATTATGTCCCAACCTTACAGAGTGTCAAGGCTTTATTAGGGAAGTGTTTCTCAATGAAATACTTAGGAGATCCAACCTACATCCTTGAGATTAAGATCTATAAAGATAGACCCAAAAGGCTGATCAGTCTAAGTTAAAGTGGTTGTACTTATAAGGTACTAAATAGGTTTGGTATGCAGTCATTGCTAATGTCTTATAGTATAAATCTCAGCAAGACTCAATGTCCGAAGACAAATGATAAGCGAGAGCGCATGAATACGATTCCATATGCATCTACTATTGGATCTATCATATATGTCATGTTATGCAACCGGTTAGATGTATCATATGCTTTAAGTGCAACAATAAGATATCAGTTTGATCCTGGTGAAAGTCACTGGATAGTAGTAAAGAACATCCTTAAACACTTGAGAAGGACTAAAAAGTGTTCTTGGTCTATGGAAGTTTGGAAGAGGAGCTTGTTGTAAATGGTTACACAGATGCAAGTTTTCAAACTAATATAGATGACTTCAGATCGTAGTCTGGATATGTGTTTACTTTGATTAGAGGCGCAGTGAGATAGAAAAGTTCGAAACAAGAAACTGTAGTATATTCTATAGTAGAAGCTGAATATATTGCAGCATCTGATGCAATTAAAGAGGCAGTTTAGATAAAAAAGTTCATATTTGAACTTAGTGTGGTTCCTAGTATAGCTAATATTTTTTGCTTGTATTGTGACAAAAACGGGGCGATAACACAGGCCAATGAATCTAGGTCACACCACCGATCCAAACATATACTTAGACAATTTCATCTCTTTCAAGAAATCATTGAAAGGGAAGACACGAAGATTTGCAGAGTTCCTATAAAAGACAAAGTTGCAGATCCTTTGACGAATGCTCATCCATAAGCGAAACATGATGGTCATGTTAGGTCATTAGGTATTAGATACATGAGTGATTGGCCCTAGTGCAAGTGGGAGATGTTGGGGCATGTGCCCTAGGTCGATCTACAAACATTGTTTATCTTATAATTTTAGTTAATAAAATGAAGGTTTTCATTTGTTGTTTTATTATAAGTGATTGCATGTTTACCTTATCATAAGATCCATAGATATTTGATGAAATATCCTAAATGTCCATAGTCGGTCATTATACTGCGAATTATAATGAATCAAGACTAGTGTGAATCTTGATTGATGGTCTTATGATGATTATAAGTATAGGAATACGAATCAAGATCATGAGTACTTGTTAGGGAATAAGGTACTAGACCGACCCGCTATGAGAACACCACATGGATTACGTCATAGGTACTCATGATATGTATATCATTTAGTCCTTTAACTTGAGATTACCAAAAAATTCAATATTAGGAGCATGGTTATTTGACACAATCAAGCGTTGTCTTTAACCGGACGATTGGTTACCACGTGAATAATATGTGAATATGTGTAACTAAGATAGAATTTGTCACTTTTGTATAGAGAGATATCAGTGGTTCCCTCGATATGTTAGACTGATAATGGTCAAGTCCATATGATTTGATATGATCAATGTCACTTGGATGTTTTTAGTTTACCTAAAGATTGAGACTAGTACGATTGAATATTAAGGGTGACTTTTCATGTCTTATGTTTAATCAAAGGATATCGTACGACAAAAGGATATGATATATGTTATTCATTAGGTTGTATCGATTTTGATATTCATGCTACTTAGGTAGTCATAATGCCTTTTTAGATACCGCTTATGAATAATATACCAAAATGGTTTTGGCTCGCTGCCAACGTCGCATGAACCTATTGGGTCGCGTACAAAGAATGGCTTTGCACAATCTCAATTGTCAGAGTAATGAATTTTATATGATAAAATTCATGACATAAAAGCCCTTATAATTTATTATATGATAACTTATTAATAAGGGCATCTGTATAATTTATTTAAATAACCCAAATACAATAGTTATATTATGAATAAGATTTTAAGTGAGGGCTTATCTATATACATAAATAGAGGTCGAAACCCTAAAATGAAATAAGATTTTCGTTTTTTCTAGTTCCAAGTTCTCTGGACTTTGGAAGAGAAAGAAAAACATTTTCTATCTCTCTTGGGGCTAGCACTTCAAATTGTGGTCACCGTTCGTGTGTGTATTTCTGATAAAGGATAGACGCTTGAATGTCTTGGAAATCGAACAATCAAAAAAGAAAATCATGGCTTAAGGTATAGTTTACTTTAGTAGATCTAGTTTAATGGAACTTATTTTCGATCTTGTTGAGGTTTTTGAAAATTGTTTTGAAATTTTCGCTGTGTATGAACCCTAAAAACCCAATACTTATAACACCTCAAGACGTGCACTCACACTCCTTGAGGTGTATTCTAATGGAAAGACATCTACTTGGGTCCACTAAGTGCTCAAAGTGGATGTCCAAACTTGGTTACCAAAGCATCTTTCCATCTAAGGGTGTGTTTGATAGCAAAGAGAATTTTCAATGAGAAAAAAGTATTTACTTAGGCAAATTTTCTGTAGAAAAGTTTTTTAAAAGAATTTTCTCGATTCTGTTTGATTGCACATGAGATTTTTTTTTTTAATTTTCCGCTGTTTGATAACTAATGTAATTTCTTTTTCATTTTTTTTGCAGTATCACAAATTCATACTAAAATTAAATCAAGTGGACAATTAATCAAGGTTACGCATCGAAATTGAATCGGCAACAACTATCTTCACAACCATTAATGAACTCAAAAAAAATCATTCAATAACTAATTGATAGGTAACATAAATGAAAGAATATAAACAATGTATTAAAATTTATTAAAAAAAAAACTTATGGTTTAACTTCTAAAAGTAATCTAAAATTTCCTCCGCAAATATAAAATCACCCAATCTTTCTTCAAGTCTTCATCCAAGTGAAAAAATATATTCGCATCCTTAACTTCACCTCCCAATAAAAGCATGGCACGCATTACGTCTTCCCGACTTAGTTCAGGAATGTTATGAAGCTCTTTCCGAAGACGTGCACAGTCCGTATGCGCAAATGCATCCGCTAGTCTATCGGCAGCTGCTGTTAGTCCTTGCTCAGTAGCATCAATGTTACTACTCTTTTTCCCTTTAGTTCTCTGACCATTTGATCCCGTACGAATTGCACTAGATGACGAGTGATTGAACTCATCTTTTTCTTCTTTAGTTGGGAGTGACTTATCTGCATTGCCTACAAAAAATAATAACATTACTTATAAGACATGAATTATTTCTACTACAATTTCACAAATTGGGCATGATAGTAACCAGAATCCAATAGCAGAACAATTAGTTTCTTATATTACATTTCTTTCAAATTGGACCTAATTGTTTACATCAAACTCTACAAAAGAATTGATCATTCAAAGTCAATGAAAAAGAATGTACAAAAAAAAAATTATAAATTAAATAATCAATTACTTATTCTACAAAATTTACTCACACATTTCTTCCAAAGAAGGTAATTCTATGTTTGCCTCGTTACCAGTAATTGCATTCCCTCCGGTAGCTTGATCATCTCCAAATATGACACATAGCTCATCGTAGTACGACACACACTTCCTGCGATATGATTCCTTTTTCGGATGTTTCGTTACATATAAACATACACACCAACACATAAAGAAATATAGTTAGTTAATATACATCACTAATACAATTGTATATTCCAACAAAGCCTAAAATGTACCTGAAGATATTCTTTCCATGTCAAAACATCTGCTGTGACAAGCCGTGTATCTGGATCCCATCCGAACCCACTTTGAGATATTACCTCCTTGAGAGAAGTAATTGGCTTTCAATGTTTTGATTCTAGCCTTCACATTAGCTGGGTGTACTTGTTGTTTTAATTGCTTTAGCAACTCTAGACATACTTGAGTATACACCTCAGGTTTCCATGAATTACCTGAAGCATTTCCAAATCCGTACTCTTCCAAAATAATTTCAATCATGATCTTATCCATGCGGTCATTCCATCTCACTTGCCCCTTTGATACTACTTTCACGCTCCCAATTGATTCTTCCATATCTGTTTTACATGATACTAAAGTTGTATATATTTTTAACGAAAAAATGAAAAACTTTATATTTAACATAAGAATTGATATAACAATGCACTAATTAAGGAAAATTTCAAAGAAATCAAATTTAAAGTGATAAAGAATTCATACAAACTAGGTACCAATTCATATGCTCAACATTATGGAACATTTCATCTAAAACTAGTCAGTAACCTTGTCTAAGCTAGTTGTACTCATTCCACATTAACTCGGCCAATGCATCTCGTTTAGCTATCCAAATTGGAGATTGATGTATGGAAATATTATCTTCTTGTAGGCTATCATCATCTTCTTCATCTTCATAAATATCTTCATCATCTTCACATAGATCTTCGGGATCTTCTTCTCTAAAAAAATTGTGTATCGCACAACATGCTAAAACGACATTTGATTGAGTTTTAACGTCATAAAATGGTTCATGCCGCAAAAATGCAAATCGTTTCTTTAGAAGCCCTATTGTTCTTTCTACTACGTTACGCAAGGACGAATGTCGAAAGTTGAACAACTCTCTTCCATTTCTAAGTGTACGACCAACTTGATCTTTTAAGTGATACTTTGTACCGCGATAAGGTGCTAAAAATCCAGGAACATTAGGGAACCCAGCATCAACCAAATAATACTTTCCTACATTAAAATGATATCATAGTAGTTGTAATTAGTTAAAATAATCACAAAAAATAATAATAGTACTTATACAAATGTTACACGAAATGTTTCTAACCTGGTGGTATAGTTAGTATATCCACTCGATTTGGCCTAACAACATCTCTTAATATACGACCATCGTGAGCTGAGCCCTCCCAACCAGCAAGTACGTATGTAAATCTCATATCGAATGTACATGCCACTAAGACATTTTGAGAAGTAAAACCTTTTCTATTGCGGTACTTTCGCTGCTCTTCAATCGGTACCGTGCATGAGAAATGAGTTCCATCTAATGCTCCGACCGCATCCTAATATTTTAATATTTATTTAGTTTATATCCACAAATTTTTATAATGTATTATTATGCTATTTATAGGACAAACTTTAAAAATATCTTAAATAAATCCATTACCTCAAAATAGTGATACCAAACACTTGGGTTTGATTCTTTGTCTTGTGGAGAATTATTTATATTTGCAGGCTTGACTACGCCTTTGTACATACTGATTAGAGCTCTTGTAACAACGTGGAAGTAGCGGCTAACTGTCTCACCGGAACGAATAAATTCGAAATTTGTTCGTCTATTTCGATTATCGTATACAACTATCAGCAAAAACATAGCTACTTGTTCTTTTACTTTTACACCGCGCCCGTCAACTAGCCCATGCGTACGAAGAATTCCGCAAAGCTTTTTGAATGGACCTCGTTTCAATCGTAATTGTTCCTTACGGTTTTTGTTAGATTCTTTGTAAAAACGCTTTAATATTAGTTTCCTTTCTTCATTTCTATTAACTCGAGGTTGTATGTTAAAAGAGTTACGACATTGTACGTAATCGAGCAATAACATCATCATCATTATAGCTGCTGTTTTTTTCTATCTTCTTCAAAGTAGGCATCTAAGTAAATGCATGTAAACGTAATGAATGAGTGAATGATAGTAAATCAATTTTTATAAAACAAATACATACTTAAAAGTTGATAAAAACTGTAAAACTTAAACAACAAGAAAGTATATAAAGAAAGTCCATATAAAGAAAGTCCGACGGAAAGTTAATTAAATTGCATATAAACTACAAGATCATCAAGTTAGGTAACAATGTAAATGCAGCACGACAAACAATATATTCATAGAAGACAGTTGTTATAAAAAAAAATTCAAAGCTTTTTCGGCATAACCATTATTCAGTCAAGGAAAATAACAAAATTTTTACTACATTTCTACTACTAAGTATCAGCTACCAACACTCAATCCAAAACCGATAATGAATTCCAAAGATTCTCCACCCATTGCCAGAGTAGTTAACCACTTTACCATACAAAACATGATATGGCCGACAATATCATGAATCAAAATCAAACTTCAAATTATTGAGGTGTTCGAAGAATCAAAACAAGTATAAAGTTCAAATTATTGAGGTGTTCGAAGAATCAAAACAAGTATAAAGTTCAAATTATTGAGGTGTTCAAATTATTGAGATATATATATATATATATATAAGGACATCTAGAAAGAAATAACTCCCTAAGAAACATAACACAAGCATTATCCATCACCCCTAACAGTTCCATCGCCGCAGTTGAAGCTAACAACGCATATCAAATCAAGGTATAATTAATAGGTGAAGAAACAAAGTATACGGGATCCAAACTAATGAAACGATACAACTAACCAGAACTAACAGTTTCATTTTTTTCTTCTTTAACTGTTTTTTTTTCTTCATTAATCGGTCCCTTATCTCCTTTGTCACACAATCAACAACAAACAACAACAACGACAACCTCATATTTTTAATGATTTTGGCATATCATGTTTTGTATGAGTAACCGAAACCTGTGGGCAACATGAATGAAGAAGTTTTTGAAACTGCAGAAAAAAGCCATGAAAATGAAACAAATGAGGGTGATTTTGTTGTAAATGGCACTCTTCTCGAATCCATCCATATTTCTGTCTTAAGAGTCAAGATTGGAGCCCTAAACACTACCGACACAACACAACAAATACACCAAAAACCTTCAAAAAAAAATCCAAAAATCAAATGACAACATGGTGAAAATAGGAGAAATGAAAAAGAATATATGTTATTCGGCCATAAAATTGTTTGATTTGGGCGATGGAGGGTCGGGATCGAGAGAGTGGGAGAGTGGTCCTTCCTTGTGAGGTGAGGTACGAGTGAGTAAAACCCTTTCTTATGAAAAGCAATACCGTCATTTCCCGCCATGAGAGATCTCTGTGATCCGAAACCAGATTGAGTGATTTCGGATCTAGGCTTTGCTTGCTTGGATTGATCGATCGATAGATCAGCTAGCTCACGATGGAGCTGTTCGTGGTGGATCTAGAGTCGTATTTGGAGTTCTATGAATTCAGTGAAATCGATCCCAAAATCAAGCGTGCACGCTCGGATGTGAGCAGAAAATTAATCGGTCCCTTATCTCTTTTGTCACACAATCAACAACAAACAACAACAAGAACCTCATATTCAAGTCACATATACACACCTTAACAGTCCCTAAATTGAAAATCGAATTGGAAACACTCACCTTCCAACGCCCCACAGTAGAACCAGAGATCGCAGACGAAAGATGAGAGAATGGAGAGATCGCAGAGACGAAAGAGAACGGAGAGATCGCAGAGAGAACAACCAGAGATCGCAGAGAACCAGAGATCGTAGAGAGAAATCGTATGGGAGATCAAACAACCAGAGATCGCAGAGAGAAGAGCAGAAACTAATGATGAATTGAGAGGAGTATGTTGGTGGAAGAGTTCTTGTAGAAGGAGTCCAAGTTTCGGTCAAAAATAGATTCGTTAGACCCCAAAAATCTCTAATTTCCATCCCAAAATAAGAGAAAATAAATGAGGAAAATTAGGAGGGTGGATTTTTTTTCTCTATGCGGTTACAAGTGTATCAAACAAAAAAAAAATGGTTTACTAAAAAATAAAATAAATTTCCATGAATTTTTTCTTTTTCTTTGCTATCAAACACACCCTAAATTACGTGTTTGAAGTAAACAAAAAAAGTCATCCTTCCATAATTCATATTGTCTTGATCTTCCACTTGATCTTCTCCCGATATTCAAATCTCGACCTCCACCGACTATGTGTTTTATCTTTCACCCGCCATCTATCTCACACAGCTTTCTTAGTGCTAAATAATGCACAATGCACTCGATGCCATCATCATCAATGACATTATCATGGGCGATCTTACAATCTTGAAGTCGTGTTGGTTGCCCCACACTCCTCTGTGGTCTGCAAGTGTTACTCTAGGTCTTATCACTAGTATTAGCTAAAGTAGAAGCCCAATTTTCACATCTAATCATTATTGGTCGAGCAACACCCTTGCCCTTTATGTCCCAAATACATGCACTCTTCTCATCAAACATGATATCTCTACAAACATTGATTGCATTGGTAATTTGATTTTACAATTTATACGTTCCAACCTGCCTAGAAACATAGCCGATAAAAATGACCTCCACGCCTTCGTCATCCAACTTCTTTTTGCTATCATCAGGATCATGCACCTATGCAGTGGGACTGAACACCTTAAAGTATTTGACAATTTGTTTGTAATCACTTTAAGCCTCCTCTAGGGTAGTATAGGACACCTTTTGTGGGAGACCTATTCAGTAAATAAACTGAAAATGCAATTTTTTTAGCGTAAAAAGAATCAGGTAAACCTTTGGCTTTCAACATAGTATGCGGCATTTCCATAATCTTCATATTCTTTCTCTCTACAACACCATTATGATGCGGTATTTATAGTGGCATGATCTCATGTTTAATCCCACGATGATCATAAAACCTTAAAAATCTTGAGGACGTATACTCACCACCACCATCTGTCCTGAAAGTCTTAATGTAGCGTTCACTCTATTTCTCTGTAGTTGCCTTAAACTTCTTAAAGCAACTAAAAGCATCATACTTATTCTTTAAAGGATACACCCAAATCATGTTGCTTTATTCATCAATAAAAATAAGATATTTTCTTCCTCCGAGTGAAGCTGCCTGCATTAGATTACTAAGATTTGAGTGAACTAACTATAACAAAGATTTGACACGCCATGAAGTGTTGGAAGCAAACGGTCATTTATGTTGCCCCTAAAATACACCCTTCAGAAAATTGCTTTAGACCTTGAATCACAAGCAATCCTTTCACTAAACTCTTTTGAGTCAGTAACTTGAAGCTTCAAATGACCAGAACCACTTATCAGAAACAACTGATTTGAAACAAAGATAAGATCCAATCTTAATCTCAACTTGAAAAACCCTATTCTTCAAAGAAGACTTAAGAATGATCTTACTTTTAGAGTCAAACAAGGTGAGATGACCATATTTGAAATCCACTTCGTACCTTTTCTCTAGCAAGTGCTCTAAACTTAGCAAATTACATGTCAATGTTGATACATACGACACATATGAAATTTATTGATGATCTCCATTCTTTAACTTAATCAGAATTCTTCTTATTCACTTAACTGAAACTTACCTATCATCAGCAAACTAGACCTATGTTAACACTGAATCATCCAACTTACTAAAAAATTATCTATTGCCACACACGTAGTTAGAGCATGCACTATTGAGATACCACACATTTTTTTTAAGCAGTGTCTTGAGCCGATTAAACCATCAAGAATGTCTAATGACACTCCTCATATTGAGCTTTTTGATCCCTATACTCTGAATCTAAATCTGATGATTGTTTACTCCTGTAATGCCTTGCTATATGCCCAAATTTGCGATAATTGTAGCCCTAAATTTGATTTCTTTGTTGATCACGACCTTAGTCTTGTCCACAAAATTTATTTTTATCCGACCCCTGTTGATTATTATTATGACCTCTACCATTATTGTTGACTTTATCACGAGCTTTGTACCTATAATTCTTGTTCCGTTTTTGAGTAACTTCTATCTTTAATGCCAGTTTAGTGAGCTTGACTTTTGTACTCTTATCATTAATTATTTGCTTGTGTGCTCGTAATGAACTACTGATTTCTTTAATTGACTTGGTCTCACAATCTGTCCCTGATTCCATAATAGCAACCACTACATGGTCGAATCTCGTGGTCAAGGTGCACAAATTTTTTTTGTTAACATCGAGATCGTCAACATCGTCGCCATTCATCTTTTTCTGATTGATAATCGTCTGAACATGATTGATGTATTTCTCTATATATTAAGAATCATCCATCTCGATCAACTTGAATTCTCGCATTGAGGTCTGCAATCGAACTTTCTTGGACTTATGCACACCCTTATAGGACGTCTCTAAGGTGTCCCAAGCTTCTTCGAAGTCTTCGCCTGTTGTACTTTCTCAAACGCCACATCATCAATAGTTTGCAAAATAAAATAAAGTGCCTTCTCATCTTTCTTAAGAAGTCCCTTTTATGCTGGGATATCGATGACCCTAGGGTCTTCAAACCCATTCTCAAGTACTGTGAGCAAGTCTTGAATACTAAACAAGACTCATCTGATTGCTCCATTTGTCGAACTTCTTTTCTTCGAACACTGAAAGTACTGGTTGAACTTGATCATTCCCTTTTGTTGCCATAATTAACACTTAATAAAAAAGTAAAAAAAAAAACTTTAGTTTTGATTTAACTTACTACCGCACACCTCTTTGAACTAATTTTGCTCAAAATGCAATTGCTATACGGGCTCCACTGATATTTTTAGTTAATAAAGACAAAAGTTGCTTTGATTCAATGAAACATGAAGCAAGTTAAATATCATCAAAACCCCAATCGGACCTAATCTGAATTCCATTGAACTGATTAACAAAAGTAAATTGTACCGCAATCGCCGATTTGCTTCTCCGTGTTGATCGATGTTCGAGACACTGCCAGAGACGAATGCCATCTATTAGAAATCTGCACATGAACGTTAGCCGAGATTTTGAGTGCTAGCTCGAGAGAGAACACAAAAATAATTTTTCGTTCTCCCTAAAAACTCTAGAATGGCTAAGAAACCTAACTCGTTTTCTAAAACGGAAACACGCCGATTTATACAAACCTTGTATATAGCCGGGTAAGTGAATTACCATTATAATCTTATTTAAAGTGGTATTAATATGACACATCACAAAGATTTTTTTATATTATGAATTTATCATATAAAAGTCACTGTGCCGAGTCATTTAAAATCCCGCAAATACATTCTTTGTGTGCAAGTCAACAAGTTCGTGCAACATTGTTAGTGAACTAGAACCATTTCGGTACACAAGTCGCAAATGGTCTCTAGTAAGACATTATGACTAAGTTGCATGAAGTCAAGATCGATACAACCTAATCAATGGTGTATATAATATACTTTTGTCGTATAATATTCTTTGATTAAACATAGACACAAAAAGGTCACTGTTAATTTTCGATCGTACTAGTTTTGATCTTTAGATAGACCAAAAACATCAAAGTGACACTGATCATATAAATTCACTTAGACTTGACCATTTTTAGTTTACCATATCGAGGGATCCATTGATATCTCTTTCTAAATGAGAATGACAAATTCTCTCTCGATTACACACCTTCACATATTATTCATATAGTAACCAATTACAACCTTTATAATGGTCCAGTTAAAGACAACGTTCTATTGTGTCGAATCACTATGATTCTAATGTTGAAGTCTCTGGTAATCTCAAGTAAGAGGACTAAATGATATACCTATCACGAGTAACACCTATGGCTTAATCTATGTGGTGTTCATATAGAGGGGTCAGTCCAGTACCTTGTTCCCTAACATGTACTCATGATCTGGACTCAAGTCCTTTTACGCATGATCATCACTTGACCATTAATCAAGACTCGCACTAGTCTTAATTCATTATAGGTCTAGTATAATGACCGAGTAGGGACATTTAAGATGTTTCAATAAACATTCATGGATCCTATTATAATGTAAACATGTAAACAAATTACAATAATGAACAACAAATAAAATCCTTTATTTTATTAACCAAAATAACAATGTTCATAAGATTGATTTAGGGCTAATCATTCATGTATCTAATACCTAATGACCTAACATGAACATCATGTTTTGCTTGTGGAAGAAACTTCGTCAATGGATCTTGACATGTGTCGAGCATGTACAATAAATTTTTTCATATATCCTTATTATTTGTACTAGTGGCAAGTGAGGTCGTCTCCACATGGATTTTGCAAATTTTCTAAAAAATGGTTTTTCCAAGGGTTTTTATTGTTTTACTTAATTTAATTAATTTAATTAGAGCAGGAATTAAAATTATCTAATCAAACTATGACAATCAATTAAACTAATTAAACTAACTTAACTACCACAATTCAAATTCGCAATACTAAATATTCTAAATTAAATTAAAATAAAATCAATATAAAACAAACATCTAAACAAATATCTAAAACAATGAAACATAAGCCCGTTTTGAATCTGAACATATTAACTAATTATATTCATGATCATACTATCATCATATTATAAAGTACTCTTGAATCATCAAACCTAAATCATAAACAAGATTGATAATCTTTATCAAACCACCAATTTTCTTTATATCAATGGAAAAGTCGTATTCTAATTTTACTACCATTAGTTCTTCGAAAGCTCAAATATAATTAATAGAAACAAAACAACATTACACTCTATGAAAAATTCTTTCTACAAAGCCAATATTATCAGAATTATGCGTATCAATATCAAACTTGGAACACAATTTACCTAAGACATCTAAACGATAATAGACCTTTTAAATTAATCCAGTTAGTACTTTATATTAGATGTAGAACCTAAATATTAAAATACACATTAGCCACTATGCATTCCTGTCACGACCTAAATTTTTAATCTCGTTTATTATCTATAATCAAGATTACCGACCCATAATGTGGGACCCACACCGTGATATGTGCATTGACTGAGGCAAGATGGTTGAGGTATATGTTAGATTTGTTGTAGTGAATGCCTCGTGTATTGTATATGTGTAGACTACTAAGTCACTCCTACTTGTGAATAAGGTATCAAGACGTGAGTGGGACGCGCCTCGAGATGCATGTTGATGTGGGATCGGGGTAGAGAGTGATGTGGTATATTGATTTAAGCTTAGTGTAGCTTAAATAGTAGAACTAATGTGGCTATAGTTGATTTTATATTAAATATAACCTAAGTTTGCAAATTAAAACAATAGCCATGTGATGATTCTCAAGATACATGTTAACGTATCATGAGGCCAGTTGAGTTTGATATTAGTGTTAATTGGAAGGAGTTAATGGAGAGTTGGTGAAATTGTGTCAAGATGCAGACCATTTGATTAGTCTGAGATATGCATACATATCAAGTTTAATGGCTAATAATCAAACTTATTTATCGTATATAAGATTGAGTTGATCAACTCATGCAAACAATTTTATTCTCATTTGAAAACTTAGAGAAGAATTAAGCTTGTTGGAGAAAAAGAACCAGAGGAGATTAGCAAGTTTGAAGGTGTAGAGATCAAGTTGGAGGAGTTCATCAACTAGGTAATTGAAACATACACTATTAGTTTAGCTTAATTTGATGAATTTATGGTATAATTTATGTATGGCTGTTGTGAATGGTTTTGGTGGTCGTGTTAGACCTCTGGTTGGTGTAATAAAGGTCCTAAAGTGTTTGGTTTAATCTATATATGGAGAACTCATAACTCTAAGTGCAGAATTATGGGTTTTCCTGCACATAGCGCACTAGACATCCTAGCTAGCACGCTATCTATGAGTAGCGCACTAATAAATCTGAGTAGCATGATAATGAGGTCACTAACGCGCTAGATAGAACACCTAGCGCATTAGGTGCTTTGATAACACACAATCTGCAATTTATTAAATTAAAGTAAATACGGTAAACAACTAAAATACCCTAGTTAAAGTTCTAAATACATTCAAAAACATGTTAAATGATATCAAAAACCTAGGGAAGTGTCTCAAGGGTTTGGATATGAGACTTAGATTGTCGGGAGGTCGGTAAAACTAGGGCTTTACATTGCTTATGGTGAGTATACCAGTTGATTGTTTTATTTGCATTTCATATCCACTTTATGGTTGTTTGTCGTAGTCTATATTAACTATGTCCAACATTATACTCTCATATCATGAAATTATTTGATATTCCTCACTTGTTGAGCTTGACTTTAATGATATTATGATGAGTTGAACTCCTTTCAATCCATTCATGTGTTTTATGTCATTTCTTGGTGTAGCACAGTGAATATAGTGTAAATAGCATGCTATTAGGAATTGTGAGTTTGTGAATGACTTTATGGACTTGTATTCTTAGAGAATTGTGCTTTGTAGCATAGCCAAGCCTTGGAATCCTTAACGAGTCAATTGTTTGGAATTATAAATTAGTTATAGAATTTAGAGTCCATTGCACTATGTTAGAGTTGATCGACACATGAGGTTAGAGTCCCTGGAGATGTCTGCACTTGCCGCTATGACGCAACACACGGGGTTAAAGTCTTTGGGGTTGTCAATACACTAAGGTTAAAGTTCCTAGTGACACCAAGGTTAAAGTCTCTAGTGACATTAGACTATGCGATGTCATGCACATTCTTCATTGGTTGTAAAGGCTTCAATGACGCATGTCACGGCTGACCAAATCGAGATCATAAATATTTAGCCTTATGTCAGTTTCACTTGCTTAACTGTGGTATTTCTTAGCATAGGTACTGGCCTTTCTTTATTAAGCTAATAATTTTAAATACCATTTATTCTTTTGGAAATGTGAATGAATATGTCAACGGGGATTATTATTACTTTTTGTACTCACTGTCTTTTTTATGACGGTGGGTGCAGAATTGTTGACGAGCAGGCCCGATAAGGAGAAAATCGACAACTACCTCTGAGCTAGCGACGTACTTCTGCATCGACATTTTATAGGTTTCAATATTTTGCGTATTATATAGTTACGTCTTTTGATACATTTTAGGGTTGTATATTAGTTCGAGCGTTTAGTATCCTGACTTATGATGACTATCACATTGTTTATATTCACCACTTTATTATATATATCCAAGTGATCATTGTTTCTTGGTTTCCATACTTAGGATTTATTTATATTGCATCTACATAATATGTTAAGACTTTTGTTAAACTTTATAACTCTTAATAAGTTTTAATTAATTATGAATTTAAATTTTAAAGTGAAATATGTATTATTTATCCTGAATACGGTCAACGATGAGAATAGGACAAAAGGCTGACTAACACATAGTTAAGTCCTACGCGATTGAGATTATGGCTTAGTAATGGGATTAGGCCGGGCGGGGCCCTAGATTAGAAAAAGGGTCGCCACAATTCCACACAAAAGTTTCTTGGTTGCAGTAGGCAAAAAAAATCTATTATAATCATGAATTAACGTATACGATTAAGTTTAAAGCATTAAGCACATATTCTTCTTTATTATGACTACATTACGAACAGGTTTAATTTCACGTTTGGACTTTGTTTAGATTAATAAAATACTAACAAATAATCAAAAAATACATTGCAATAAAATAAATAAAAGACATTCAAGGTATATTTTGTGAATGCATATGTGTTCATGCATACTCTAGTTCACGGTTAGGACCATCTACTTGAGTTTAGAGTGGCCTGAAACTTTATTGAGTGCTTTTGATTATGGATAAGTTACTTAAGCAACTTATGAGACTTGAACTTTGTAAAAAAATAGGAGAAACACTTAATCTAGAGTGTAGTTCGACATTGTTGAGATTGCATGTTTAGGTTACTAGTATGAGGTTGAGACTTTGTGTTAGATACCAAAGAGATCTAGTGGTCATAACTGTTCCAGTGAAAAAGTTAGATTTCTAGGGTGCTACAGTAAAGGTGTGACTCGCTCGAGGTGAAATCCCATGATTGAAACACTTTTGGGGGAAGATGTAGGCCATTTTTTGGATTTAACCCTTAGCCTTAAGCTTACCCATCATTTTACCTCTAGTTAGGCCATTTAGGCCAATTTAAAACTTACTTCCTTGAATACATATTATTAAAACCTTAGTCGTCAGCCTTACATCTTTTTACCTAGTTGAAAAGTTCAGTCAACCAACCAAGTTTGGGGTGTTTTTGAGTTAAATAAATTTCCACGACTTCAAAGAAAGGAAATATGAATTAGGTTTTGAATTCAATGAAAAATAATCATTTTTAGACAAAGAATTAAAAAAGAATGAGCCAAATTGAAAAATATGTGATTAGAAAAAGGTTACAACCTACTTTAAAGACCGATTGACCCTTAACTTGTGCTAAATCTGCATTAATGGATGCGTGGTTGCATTTCTCGCCTATGGTACCCTCTTGAGTGTCGAAGCACTAATTTCTTTTAAATTGTAAACTTGCATGCTTGAGTGTATAGGCCCAGAAAACTCTTAAGTAGCAGACGGTCTTTGTCTTGACTGAGTCTAGTTCTTTGAAGTGTGATTTCTATTGATGTTTGGACTCTATTTTTAGACCAATATCAACTCTGAACTTCTTTGAGGGGATGGTTGATTTAGAGGAATTTGAACCAATGGAAACTAAACTAAACTTGGAATCGGGTATAGGGTAGGTGAATTGTTATTTAGCTAATAAAGTCATTAGTTGTTTAGTAGTAGGGTGTGTTGTCATGCATTCATTGGCTCGAGATGAGCAAAATCTTAAGTTTGGGAGTGTTGTTAAGTGTATAATTAGACATTATAATAAATTGTTTTTAGTGTTTTCTTGAACTATAAATCTCTATTTAGTGGTAACAATCTCTCGTTTGTGTGATTTATAGGTGTTAGGACTCAAAATGAAGAACTGGTCATGGTGATCAAGGGAGAGAAGAAAATAGAATTCTAGGCCGTGGCTCAAGCCGTATTTCTAGGTCGTGGCATGAAATCCAAGCTTCACGGCCTCATCTTCATGTTTGTTACAAAAAATAGTGATCCAAGCCGTGGCTCAGACCGTATTTCTATGCTGTGGCTGTTATTTCACGAATTTTGAGGCCACGCCCCCACTTACGGCCCTACCCGCGGCTTGACCCTCGGCCCGAAACTGAAAACCCATTTTTTAGTCCGAATTTTTAGGAACTTGGTTTTGAGAATATGTTTTTTAGGTTTTATATAAATAGTAACTCAGGATAAATTTTTTCCCAACCTTTGTTTACAAAAGAACATAAAGAATTTAAGGTTTTCCATCAACCTGTCCAGCTAATCTTTATCAATCTAAACTAGAGGTGGGTCAAACAACTCTTTTAACATCAAACCTATGTGAGATCTAATTCAATTCAATTTAATTTCTCTTCATTGCTATTTTATTCTCTTTAGTGAGTCATATGTATCCGTGTTTATGCGATAAGACCACATAAGTGGCAATTGACCATACCGATTGATTCAACATTTTTGGGACTATCAAATACTTTAGGGATCTAGGTTAAATTGGATGCACAAGTGATCTGGTTGTCTAGGTGTAGTGCCTTCACAAAACCTATTACAATCATCGTGTTCAACCCATTTTGCTTGAATATAGGGTTATATGTTTGGCTAGGGATATAGTCATCATCATACATTGACTATCGAAAAAAGGAAGGGCGAGGAAACGCATATGTTACCGAGTCTATAGCTACTCTAAAATATCTTTGAATTACATGTTTTAAGGGTTGAATGTGGCAATTGAGGAAGTTTGTGATACCGAGGGTTTAGGTTACTCTTCTTGATTAATTTCTTTACAAAGTATTTCCAATTCCATGTCTTTTTGAGTTCTCTCAATATTCGGTATCAAACACCTATTTTTTATTTTTTTAGAACCTTAGAAAGATTACCAATCTCCGTGGGATCGGTCCTTTGCCACTATCTACGAAATAGTTGGTTTAGGTAATATATTTTATTGACGCATTCGTCGCTCGTCATTTTTTTTGCACTATTGCCGAGGATTGGTTTTTCCTTTATTTGGTTTTCTTTTATTTATATATTTATTTATTTTGTCTATCTAGTCCCTTCTTCTTAACATGCATGTAGGTAACTCCGCAATGACCTCTTACTCCCATAACTATGGTCGATTTGAAGACTTGTACTATTACAATGTGAATGGGGTAGGTATGTCACATAATGGACATCAATTCTTTAACATACATTCTTTTGTGTAACAGGTCGAGATTTGTGAAATTTGTGCGGATTACTCTTATTCCACATATGTTTGTCCTTCCTATCAAAAGTATGAGAAACATCACTATTCTAGCTATGCATTGCTATAACCCGATTTCTTTGAACTCATACCAAGTCTACAAATTTCTCAACATAAAGAGAGGCCTATACAAGACATGATGAATGACTTGATCTTCAGCCAAGAATTACCTTTTCAACGAGTTGATCAACAGTGTCATGAAGAGAGGTCTATACGAGACATGATGAATGACTTGATCTTCAACTAAAAACTATCTTTTCAACAAGTTGATAAACGGTGTCTTTAAAAGAACCAACAATTTCAATAAAGCACCTCCTTGGAAGATATGATGAAACAAGTAATGATTAATCAACAATGCTTACATGAAGAGTTTCAACAATTTCAGTATGTGAATCCAAAGTTGCAAAATTTGGAAACTCAACTTAATCAAATGAATACTACTCTTGAGAATTTGTTTGTCGCGAAAAAGTTGTGTAATACACAACCAGTTTTTATCTAGAGGAGAATGTGAGTGTTGTTACGTTGAAAAGTGTTAAGGTAATTGAGGCCACGCAGGTTGAGGAATATTAGAGCGAGCGGATGAACTTGAAGTCTTTCAAACTAAGTTAGACATTACCATTGCACATGATGAAGAGGAGGAAAATGAGATGAAAATTGAAGTCATTTAGGAACGGTCGAAAGAGTTGCAAAAACAGAGCAAGGAAGACCAACATATGGTGTTGGTTAAACCACCCAACATCATATGCATATTTGTTGAATCACATAAGGGGTTCAAAGTAAAGGAGTGTTCGAAGCTTTTCTACACTGCCGGCACCTTTGTGTTAGATGATCATGATGCTACATAACCTTTTGTGTTAGAGGTCTCAAATGAACTCCCAAGTCCGAATGAGGGCGTGCATGTTTCATTGCCCAAATATATAAAAATACTAATTGTTATTGATATCTCAAAAGGAGAGGGCATCACGCCAAGTCTAGCAGAAGACTTCAAAGAGCCCAGCTTTATTTTTTATTTTTATTTATTTTTTACTCCTTCCATTTATTTTAGTAAAGTTTAGTTTTTAGTTTTTTTATTATTTAGTAAAGCCCTAACTTCATTTCTTATTTTTGCAGGTGCTATGAATATTTGATCAGCACCAGAGGCACTGGAGCACCCCGAGTTTCATCTGGTTGGGCTTTGGATTACATTTATTTTTAGCATAATTTGAGCATTTTTATGAATGTAAAATATTACTATGACTTTTGGTGTTCTGAGACTTGGTCAGGACATAATCCAGTTTAGGTCACCGCATTAGTGGTGAGCCTTTGAGTAGACCTAAAACCCTATACTTCATTCCACCATATTGTTTATTTCACCTTAGCTGAATGACTTTGGACTCGTAAGATTCAATAAGAAAGTTAACTCCTCTACACATTAATTCATGCTCTTATTATGATCATTTTTTATTGTTTCCTTAGTCACTTAGACATGAGAGGCTTTTTTTTATCTTATGATGTAATCTACAAGATTAGATTCAACTTCACACAGAGCCGTACTTGAGCATATTATTTCTCGCTAACTCACTTTTATGTTCATTCTATCTATATTCCATTTTCTCTTTCACCCGCTTTCTATTCTTTGTTCTTACTCATTTCTCACTTGTATGGAACCCTGGGGACAAGGTTTTTGGAATAAGTTTGGGGGTGCTTTCTCGGTATTGAGGATCATTTTGGTTGTTATGTTAGGAATTGCATAAGATGACAGGTATAACAGTTTCATTTTTGTTTGTTGAGTATTCTGTATGATTGATTGGTATGGTATGGTTGTCTATCTTCACTTGTTTTTTTCCTCTTTTTTATATCACCTTTCCATCTATTTCAATTATTTTTGTTCATGCACCATCTTGTTATAACATGCTATATATTAGCTTATTTATGTTCATGGTATGTTTTGTGACTACATATGTGTTCATGCATACTCTAGTTCACGGTTAGGACCATCTACTTGAGTTTAGAGCCGCTCGAAACCTTATTGAGTGCTTTTGATTGTGGATGAGTTACTTAAGCAACTTATGAGACTTGAACTTTGTTGAAAATGAGGAGAAACACTCAATCTAGAATTTTGTTCGACATTATTGAGATTGTATGTTTAGGGAGCTAGTATGAGGTTGAAACTTTGCGCTAGATACCAAATAGAGCTGGTGGTCATAACTGTGCAAGTGAAAAAAGTCAGATTTCTAGGGTGCTACAACGAGGGTGTGACCCGCTTGAGGTAAGATCTTATGACTGAAACACTTTTGGGACGAAAATGTAGGCCATATTTTGGATGTAACCCTTGGCCTTAAGCCTACCCATCATTTTACCTCTAGTTAGCCCATTTGAGCCAATTTAAACCTTACTTTTTTGAATACCTATTATTAAACCCTTAGTCACCAGCCTTACATCTTTTGACCTAGTTGGAAAGTCTAGTCAACCGTAGTGAAAGTGAGAAAGAGCAAGTTTTGGAGTATAATGTACAAATCCCCAAGTTTGCGGTGTTTTTGAGTGAAATAAATTCCCACCGACTTCAAAGAAAAGAAATATGAATTAGGCTTTGAATTCTATGAAAAAACTTATCATTTTGAGACAAAGAATTCAAAAAGAATGAGACAAATTAAAGAATCGATGATTGGAAAAGGGAGGAATATATTCTGAGAATGTTATGTTTATCCATGAAAACTCCTTGTGTGTGTTAGCTCTAGTGCTTATAATGAGGTTGATTTGATCTTTTTCAACATTTGCATTTTATTATATCCTTTCCTTGGCACACTAACCCGACCCCATTACAACTTACTTTAAAAACCTATTGACCCTTAACTGTGCTAAATCTACATTAGTAGAGAGCGTGGTTGCATTTCTCGCCTACGGTATCCTCTTGAGTGTCGAAGTGCCATTTTCTTTTTAAATTGTAAACTTGCATACTTGAGTGTATAGGCCCAGAAAACTCTCAAGTCACGGACGGTTTTTGTCTTGACTGAGTGTAGTTCTTTGAAGTGTGATTTCTATTAATGTTTGGACTCCATTTCTAAACCAATCTTAACTTTGAACTTCTTTGAGATAATAGTTGATTTAGAGGAATTGGAACCAAATGAAACTACACTAAACTTGGAATCAGGTATAGGGTGGGTTTATTGTTATTTAGCTAATAAATTATTAAGAGTCTAGTTAGTTTAGTAGTAGGGTGTGTTATCATGCATTCCTCGACTCGAGACGAGCAAAATCTATGTTTGGGAGTGTTTGATAAGTGTATAATTAGACATTATAATATATAATGTTTAGTGTAATTTTGAGCTATAAATCTCTATTTAGTGGTAACAATCTCTCATTTGTGTGATTTACAGGTGTTAGGACTCAAAATGAAGAATTGGACATGGTGATCAAGGAAGAGAAGAAAATAGAATTTTAGGCCATGGGTCAAGCTGTATTTTTAGGCCGTGGCATGGAATCCAAGCTTCACAACCTCATTTTCATGTTTGTTAGAAAAAGATAGTGATCTAGGCCAAGGCTTAGGTCGTATTTTTAGGCCGGTGGTGGATCAAACAACTTTTTGGGCATCAAACCCATTTGAAATCTAATTCAATTTAATTTAATTGCTCTTCATTAGTATTTTATTCTATTTGTTGTTGATTTATTAATTAGGGTTAAACTTTCGTTTGAACCTTGATTTATTTCTAGTGAGTCGCACACATCCGTACTTGTGCAATAAGACCATACAAGTGGCAATTGACCATACCAATTGATTCAACCCTTTTGGGATCAGTCAAGTACCTTAGGGATCTAGGCTAAATTAGACATACTATTGATCCAGTTGTCTAAGTGCAATGCCTTTAAAGAACCCATTGCGATCATCATGTTAAACCCAATTCTCTTGAGTATACAGTTATACGTTTGGCTAGGGAAGTAATCATTGTTGCACTTTGACTACCGAGAATAGGAAGAGAAAGGAATTGCGTATGTTACTGGGTCTATGTTACTAGGTCTATGTTACTGGGTATATAGGTTGACGACCATAGGGTTGGCTGTGCTAATTGAGGAATTTTGTGATAGCGAGGGTTTAGGTTACTCTTCGTGATCGATTTCTTTACAAAGTATTTATGATTCCATGTCTTCTTGAATCCTCACAACATTATCTATCAAACCCCCATTTCCCCTTTTTTAAAGCCTTAGAAATATTACCAATCTATATGAGATTGACCCTTTACTACTATCTACAAAATAATTTGTTTAGGTAATATATTTTATTGATGTGTTAGGTGCGCATCAAATGCCTAGACCTAAAGACCATACCTTTATAGGCACCAAATGGGTCCTTAGAAATAAAAAGAATGAAAAGAGTGAGATAGTAAGAAATAAGGCTAGGTTGGTTGTGCAATGCTATAATTGAGGGGAAGGAATTGATTATGAAAAAGCTTTTGCAGCGGTAGCAAGACTAGAAGCAATTCAAAATGTTGCTTGCTTATGCTTACTATAATGGGTTCTTACTATACCAAATGAACTTCGAAAGTGCCTTTTGAATGGCTTCATCAATGAAGTGGTGTAGAACAACCACCGGGTTTTGAAGGCCATGCTTATCCAATCCATGTTTATCATCTTTAAAAGGCCTTGTATGGATTGAGACAAGCTCCTAGAGCTTGGTATGATAGGCTAAGTGAATTTCTTCTTGAAAAAGGGTTCAAGAAAGGAACACTAGATCTACCTTATTCATTTTGATCAAAAAAATGTGTTATGCTTCTTGTTCAAACTTATGTTGATTATATCATCTTTGGGTCATCCAATACAAGTTTATGTGATGAATTTTCTTCTTTGATGACCAATGAATTTGAAATGAGTATGATGAATGAGCTAACATACTTCTTGGGTTTACAAATTAAGCAATCTAGGCACAAAATTCTCATCAATCAAAAGAAGTACATGAGGCACACGCTTAAGAAATTCAAATTTGACGATTTAAAAGCATGTGACACTTCAAGTAGTTTCACTATCAAAATGGACAAAGACCAAATTGGAAAGCCCATAGATCCTAAGCTATATCATGGCATGATAGGAAGTTTTCTCTACTTGACAGCTAGTAGACCCGATATAATGTGTAGTGTGTGTCTATGTGTTAGGTTCTAATCCAAGCCAAAGGAATTACATTTAAAGTGTGTCAAGCATATATTTCGTTGCTTAAGTGGCACACAAGACTTGGGATTATGGTTCAGTAAACCTAAAAGTCTTGAACTTAGAATCTTTGTTGATTCCAACTATGCGGGGAGTCTAATAAATATGAACAACACATAAGGATTTTGTCAGTTGCTATCATGGTTTAGTAAAAAGTAAAACTCCATTGCTTTGTCCACTGCCGAAGCTGAATATGAGGTTGCTAGAATTTATTGTGCTTAAGTATTGTACATGAAACAATTACTTAAGGATTATCAAAGCCAAGTTGGTTGTGCTGAAATCTATTATGATAACACAAGTGCAATTAACATATCAAAAAACTCAGTGTTACACTCATATACCAAACATATTGAAATTGGGCACCACTTCTTTCGTAATCGTGTGCACAAGGGGGATGTCAAACTGATTCATGCGTCCATTGAGGACCAACTAGCTGATATTTTCACTAAACCATTGCATAAAGACCATTTTTCAAAGATTCGGTAAGAATTAGGCATGATTTGTGAATTTGACCTTATAAGCATGATCTAGTTCAGTCAAACTTTTTTATATATTATTAGTGAGGTGTCCATAAAGTATGAGATGAATCTAAATTGTCCTTCAAAAATTTAAATTTTTTACCAAAAAATTCCAAAGAGCAATTAGCGCGCTAGGTCCCCTTAGGTAGCGCGCTAGGTCTATCTAGTTAGCGTGCTAGGTCTGCTTATTAGTGCACTACTCATTCCACATAGCGCGCTAGGGAGGTTGTACCCTGGACTATTTTTTCCTCATTAGCGTGCTAATCACTTTACCTAGCGTGCTAATACATCTCGAGCTTGGACGTTATAAAAACATTGAATAGGTCTAAACACTCACTTTTTGGTCTCCATTGAATAGGTCTAAACACTCACTTTTTGGTCTCCATTACCTCTAACCAAGTCTCAATCATCCCCATTCAACCTCAACTGGGTTTTGGGGGTCCTCCAGGTAACGTTTCTTCTTCTTTTGTTCATTTTTATTGCTTTTCTTCACCATTCTAGGTTTTCACTCCATTTTGTCACCTAGTCCATTTTATGCCCTAGATTTCTTTTTTGTCATTTTATCCATGTTCACCCTTTGCAAATCATCTTGTATTGCCCCTAGGTAATCTTCCCATCATCCCACACTTATCGTGTCATCGCTCTATCATGCGCTACCAATTCCAAGTCCTCTAATCCATCCATGACCGTCTCCTAATCCACTACTCATCGCGAGACTAGATCCTCTAGTCATCAAGTCAGTGACATGTCGGCCATTGTCCCGGCCAATCCTCCTTGCAATGAGGGTCGTTTGAAATCCAAGCATAATGGTGATTTGGGCTCAAAATTGATCCTTGAAGTGGTAGCTTGAGGGTAATGGATGCTAAAGTCCTAAAACCAACCGTCATTGATTTTGAATTCTATGAAAAGGCACACCTCCTGATGCTTGAGGTACTTGCCAAGCTTAGGCGGGTGTCCTTTTGTCAGTATAAGGACACCTACAACGCTCTTTTGGTTTGGGTCTTCTAGTCAAACCTTGCCACTACCATCGACTATGTCGTTCGATTGATAGTTGGCAGCTGCTCTGTCGAGATCACTCCTCAGAGTCTCAGTGAGCTCCTTAATCTTCCCCTTCACCCCCTACCACTACTATCGGGGGAAAGATTCGTGGATGTCTATTCGAACGACTTCCTTCACATAGTCTGATAGATAGATCACCGTGCATCCATCTAGAGTCACTGACACTAAATTCAAACTCGTGCCTCATCTTCTTCACAAGATCCTTCATAAGGTCGTTCTTCCACGTGGTGATAATAAGAACTACATCACTCTTCTTGACCTTTATGTCTTCAGGGCTCTCATGGGAGAGATATCCATCAGCTTGACGTACATCATGATAGACCACGTGACTTCCACTTTAGGCTTAGGTTGTCATTTCCTTATGCCTACATCATTACCGCCTTTATTGAGGTAGCACATGTGGATCGTCGTCTAGGGGTTGCCCATTTACCGACATTGACATCGTCAGCATGCCCACTCTGATGACCATAAAATACCGCTACATTCACATCGAGCGATGGTGGATTTATGAGGAGGAAATTTTTGATGGTAAGCATTACGAGAGCTGTGAGACCCCATATGAGGCCTATCTTCCAGTGGAATGCGACGAGCGCTACTACTTGGAATTCTACTTTCTATACCCACATACCGATGGCGGTGACGATGAGGTTTAGTAGGAACCCCTGATTTAAGAGGCTCCACCAACTCCGCAGTATCCTTCACCCTACTCATCATACTTTTGCACCCCTCCTCCATCGGATATGTCTCCTTCGTTAGCCTACATCTCTGTTTAGTTGGGCCATATGCAAGAGTACATGTCGCAGACTTCTCAACAATCGACTCCCGCCTTGATCAGCAGGGTGATCATCTTCGTCGCGTTGAGAAACACCTACTTCCAGTTAGGCTAGCGAGAGACGGCCATGCTTCCAACTCCGCTTATCGAACTTCATCTCATTAGGAGGAGAGGCTAGGATCAAATTTGATAGGGGAGCATTAGGCTTCGCTTTGTTAGTCATTTTTTATGTACGTCCATACATGTTTATTCATGTACTTTTGGTTTTATGTATGTCCTACAACTATGTTACTCATAACTTTTTTTAGCACTTAATGCCATGGATGTTCCTTTTTTGTGTATCTCTGAGTTATATTGTTCTCCTTTATTTTATCTTACTTTTAGATGGATTGCTTTCATTCTCCTTACTTGTATCTCCATTGATGCATGTTGTGAGGGGGAGCTCCATTCCCCTTTTTTAATGTTATCAAAAGGGGGTGAAATTCATGGTTTGAACTTGAGATTATAAAGTTGATAAGAATTGATATGCACTTTATATATATCTTTTATTTGTTAAGTTCACGTTGTTTGTTATCATAAAAAAAGGAGATTGTTGGACTAAGTGGTTAGTCAATTATTTTCCTCCCGAGATTTTGATGGTAACAAACAAAGTGAAATGATTCTAACAAGTTTGTTAAGTCTTTTCAGAATACCAGACTTGGCTAGGAATCACAAGTTCAAATGGAAAAATGAGTCTTCACAAGTTCAAGTCAAATGAAGTTGGCTAAGCTTAAGATTCGACTCATACAAGGATACAAGGACCAAAAAGCTCATAATATCAATTGTAATATTCATGTGAGGTATATAAGTCCAATTACACAAGACAAATGCATTAGATTCATACATATAACATTTTCCACATTTTTCCAAAGCTTTAAGTTTTGATTTTAACACTATCTAAACTTTATAACTTGAAATGGTTTTTACATTGTGAAAGCATGTTCTTAAACATGCATTGGACTTTAAAAAACTGTTGTGAATGGTTTTGAATTCACCAACTTTAATTTAATGATTTTTCAATGGTAAGCAAAATATTTGAGAAAAGCCCCGACATGTTTCATGAATCCATGATTTATAATTTTTCGAGATTTGTGAAATCATCTGGGCAGTCCAAATTGGTCCAATAACTCTTACTTAACATGTTCAAAGTTTTCCCAGAGGTTTAACTAAGTCGTAGGTGTGTTAAAGAGTTGCTAACTTGAGACAAAATTATTTAGTTTCTAGTCTCTGCTGTTAGCGCACTAATGGGACTCATTAATGCGCTACCTATAGTTAGCACGCTAATGATGACACCTAGCATGCTAAATATACTTTTGACTACTTTTTTTAAAAAGCTTACACTTTTTTGCTTTAATTTGAATCAATAATTGATTTTGGGCCCTTGGATCAAAATAACTACCATAAATTGTTAAAAAGTCTTGGAAACCATTAACATACACTTAAAATATCCCATTATCCTCTGAAGCTCGAAAACTCACTTGTGTGTAAGTTTTCACATCAAATTGACTAGATTTTTGTGCTTGACCACTTGGAATCTTTTGAGGTCACTAAATTATCCTCAAAACTAGCGTCATTGAGATGTCAAAGGCCTGCAACCATTTCTTCAGAATCAATTTTAATCACTCTCATTTTGAGTTTAGGAAAGTTTACTTTTAGTTCTTTTGTGTTTAAACTACATCTTTTATTATGATTTGTGTGTGAAAATCACTTGTTGTGTTCTTAAACACATTTGTCTTGGGTTTAGTGCTTAAATTTATTTTTTTAACCTTAAGACTAATTTGAATAAGAGTTAGGTCCTAACTTGATTTTTATCAAACTACTTGTTCATCGGATTTGAAACTGTCTTCATTCTCATCGAATTGGTTTAATCGATTTTGTGTTTAAGATTCGTGCAAAATCAGTAGCATATTTCTATATCTCATTCATATTAGTACTTGCATGCATTAGAGTTGTTAAGCTCTAGGTGGCTTGCGAGTAATTGAATGTATTGCGGCTTTACATTGTAAAGTTAATTTTTATTGTATTGATTTATTTCTTGTAAGTGACTGATTGTAAGACATAATGGGATCTAAGTCAAGGGAAGGTCTAGTTGAGGCTAGGCATGAGCCCTCATTGAGGCTAGGTAGGAAGTCCTAATTGTGATTAGGCATTCTAAGCTTGTACGCTAGGTTATAACACTTATCGTTAATATAAGTGAGGGGTTGAAAATCCTAACCGGGGAAGTTAGGTAGTGGATGTAGATCGGTTGGATCGGACCACAATAAATCTTGTGTCTCTTTTCCATTTCTTCTTCATTCTTCACCATTCTATTGCATTTATACTTGTTAGTTGTGTGTGTATAAAACATCATTGTTTATTGAAAAGATTAGAAAGGCAATAACCTCTCAGCACACCCAATTCACCCCTTTTTGGATGTGATTTTAGTTGCCAATCTATGAAACCTCCTCAAGCTGAAGAGAATGACGTAAAGCTTAAGATTTTCCCAATCTATTAAAAGGATAAAACTAAATAATGGCTCCTTTATTTCCACCCTGATTGCATTAACTTATAGCTTGTCATGATAGATGAGTTCCTTAGGCAACATTTCCCTGAGGATAATGTATCCCAGCTTATCTATAAGATATTTAACATTAAGATGAAGACATGCGAGTCTTTTGGTGATTATTGGGATTGCTATAAGCGCCTAATTGTAATTTCTCACGGCATGGCCAATCCGATAGGACCATTGTCCACTTCTTCTTTGTCAGCATGTCCCCTTTAGAGCTGAGTATAATTGGTAGTGCTTATGGTGATCACATTCGTGAGAAAAACCTGCGCAGATAAAAAAACTCAAGGACATAATGCACTAGTTCCGACTATATAGGGATGTTGATGTTGGTGTGGGCAAAATTCTATCAGTTGGAGCTACTACTAGTTCCATTGACAAATGAATTGATTAGTCGACTTCCCTAGTGGAATGTCTCTTGGTCAATAGCCGAGTGCATGTTAAAGCTTATGAATTCTGCTCTGCTACAAACTATGCAACTGATGAATGCCCTACTTTGTTTGAAGACCATTAGAAAGTCAACATGGTAGGTAACCAATTCTAAGGGCAAACCTAAGCGCCCTTCAGAAACACCTATAATCAAGCAATGATGAGGAATAAAACTAACTTCAGTTATGGGCCTCTAAACTAGAACTACCAATCTTTCATTCCCAGAGGACGACCGTTGCCCGAGCTAGTGATTATTCGTTCCTCACTAGAGGATATGACTAAAACTTTAATGACTCAATAGAGCTAATTTGCTAGAAACATTGACCAGTTCCATGTAAACACTGAAAAACTATGAGTGATACAAATGCTATGGTCCAAAACCTAGAGGTCCAAGTGGGACAAATTATACAATAACTGGGAGAATTAATGAAAAAGGGAAAGTCGCCTATGCAGAATTGCCTAACTCTAAATGCAAGTGTCAATGCTATTACACTTCATAGTGGCAAGTAGGGATGCAAGTGAAGCGGGGAATCCCCATGGGGGACGAGGATTCCCCGCAACGGGGATAGGGATGATGAATTTAAATGGGGATGGAGGTGGGGATGGGGAAAAATCTCCTACCCATGCAGGTACGGGTACGGGCATGGAAAAAATATATTCGCGGGAATCCCCACGGGGATTCCCCATTGGAGATCTCAATAAGGATTACCTAAAGAGATCTTCGTGAAGATCCATGTTTATATCAAATACATCTATGTATATTGTATATATCAATTTTATATAATATTAAGAGGCTTTCACCTAAAACACTAGTGATAAACAAACTCTAATGTGATTTATAATTTTAACATGTTTCATTAATTATAAGTTTTTTTATATGATTATATGTTTTGTTTTGAATTGTTTGCAACTATATTTATATGTTATACTTTATTTGGGTGAAATCTTCAACAATTGTGATTATACGTATGTTTACCATACTTTTTATAAATATTTGAAAAAAATTAAATGCGAAAAAATTTCCCGCGATGATTCTTCGCAAATTCCCCGCAAGAAACCACACGGGGATATTCATTGGGGAATGAAATGGGGGATTTTTACCCCATGGAGATTCCCTATCCCCATAGGGATTAGGTGGGGATGGGGATAAGGATGAAAGTTCATCCCCGTGTGGGGATGGGTATGGAGATGGGGGATGAATTCTTAAGTAGGGATGGGGGTGGGGATGGAGATGGGGTCCACATCCCCTCCCCTCCCTATTTGCATCATTAGTGGCAAGGGATAGGAAGGACCCGCATACCCCAATAAACCACCCACCTCAAAAGAATTGTCCAACAAGGAAGAAAATGAAGTAAAGATCTTAGGCCTAGTCCCTACACAAATAGAGGTTCCCCAAAAAGAAACTCCAGTTGTTTATAAGGTCAAACCTCTCTTTGCCTAATGCTCGATGGTGGACAGAAAAGGTAGGAGGAAAAAGAGATTATCGAGACCTTTAGGAGAGTAGAAATTAACATTTCACTTTTGAATTATTAAAACAGGTTCCCAGGTACGTGAAATTTCTTAAGGAGCTCTACACTGACAAAACGAGATTGAAAGGCAACAAAAAGACTCAAGTAGGGGATGCCAGCATTCTTAAATTGATGTGCGATCTTGGTGCCTCCTTAAATGTGATGTCATTATCGAAACTTAAAGTATGACCTCTGGAAGTGACATGGATCATGATCCAGTTAGACGATCGATTGATGGACAGACCTGTGGGCGTATTAGAAGATTTACTAGTTCAAGTAAATGACTTTGTATTCCCAACAAATTTCTACATAGTGGACATGATAAGGGAAGACTTATTTAGATCTTCATCAATTCTCTTTGGATGACCATTCTTAAAGACTACCAGAACAAAGATAGACGTACATAATGGATCTTTAACCTTGAAACTTGATGGAAAGGTTATCAAGTTCAACATATACGATGCCATGCGACATCCAGTGGATGAGCCTACTCCAGTGTATGTAATAGATGATATGGATCTACTTATCCAGCATGCCTTATTCATAGGAAAAGAAGATAAAGCTCAAATCATCTTGGAGAATCATCTGGATAGCATGTGACTCTACAAAGAAGGCTATCCTTTAACACTGAACTAGAAGAAGCACTATCCGAGTTAGATTCATTTGAATTGGTGCCTAACATGTGTTATTTGAATCTACATCCTCTCGAGACCAAACCTCTTCCATCATTAGATAAATCCCCCTTGATCAAGCTCAAACCATTGCCCGAAAACTTGAAGTATGTGTTATTAGGTGAGAATGATACATTACTAGTGATCATCTCGGCAAAACTTACTTTGTTTGAAGAAGAGAAGCTTGTTAAGGTACTCCATGAATACAAGCAAGCCATTGGATGGACAGTTGCAAACATCAAGGTCCTGAGCCCCTCTACTCGTATTCATTACATACATATGGAATGTGACATCCCATTATCGACCAGACCGAACTCAGCCCCTATTTGACCAGATCAGAGGCCCTAACCTGGTTCGACTAGGTGATGCAGCCGTGCTCGATGGTAGTGTACCGTGATTAATAACATAATATTTTTGGTGTGAGTGTAATATTTAATAAATAATTAAATAATTAAAAATACACATGTGACACAAGATAAGGCGAGGTGTGGGTTTTGCCTTATGATACACGTTACGTGGGAAATACTTGACCTTGGATAATATCATGATCTATTATTAACTTGACTTAAATTGGCCTAAGTTTTGTATTAAAATTGATGAAAGTTCCATGTGCTTTGGAATTCGGGAAGAGGATTGCAGACATCCCAGCCATACGAGACTTTTTCGATGTGTTTCCAAATGATCTCCCCGTGTTACTTCTACATTGTAAGATCGAATTCATTATTCAAGTGAATGAGGGAACGAGGCCAATTTCGAAGGCTTCGTATAGGATGGCGAGATCAGAGTTGATTGAGTTGAAGAAACAACTCAAAGAGTTATCCAACATCAAGTTTATACATCCAAGTATTTCGCCATGAGGTGCACTAGTGTTTTTATCAAAAAAAAAGGACGCATTGGTGAGGGTTTGCATGGACTACATAAACTGAATAAGGTCATAATACAAAACAAACACCTGCTACCTCGGGTTAATGACTTGTTTGACTAGTTGAGTGGTGCCCCACACTTCTAGAAGATCGACTTGAGATCGAGCTTCCATTAATTGCATGTCAGAGTTAAGGACATCGAGAAGACTGCCTTCCATATGAGATACGATTCTTTCCAGCGCACAGCGATATTGTTCGGGGTCACGAACGTGCTAGCTACGTTTATGGGCTTGATGTATCGGATACTCAGAGACTACTTAGATCACTTCGTAATAATGTTCATTGATGACATACTCATTTACTCACAGACGGTTGAGGACCACAAGCGTCACTTGGAGGTTACCTTGGAAAATTTATGTGAACACTGACTATGCACAAAGTTTAGCAAGTGTAAGTTTTGGATGGACCAAGTTAGATTCTTGGGGCACGTAGTTATGGTAGATGAGATTTTGATAGATCTAGAGAAAGTCATAGCGATTGTTGACTGACTAGTGCCTACTACACCGATAGAGGTCCAAAGTTTTCTTCGTTTGGCAGGCTACTATAGGAGGTTCGTTAAGGATTTATGTAAGATAGTCATGGCCATGACTGCTTTGACCAAGAAGGAAGTCAGGTTTGATCGAACTGAGCAGTGTGAGGATGCCTTTAAAATGCTGAAGGAGAGACTGACTATGGCACTAGTGTTTGTATTACCAGAGGAAGGCAAGGAGTTGACATTTACACTGATGCTTCAGGGACAAGAATGGGAGCAATTTAGATGTAGGGGGAAAGGTGGTGGCCTATGCCTCTCGCCAACTAAAGGTGCACAAGAAAAACAACCCCATCCATAACCTCGAGTTGGTGGCGGTAGTCTTTGCATTAAAGTCTTGGCAACACTATCTCTATGTAGAGAAATTTATATAGTTCATGAATCACTAGATTCTTACTATTTGTTCCCTCAAACTGAGTTAAATATGAGACAGTGGAGGTGGCTCGATTTGTTGAAAGATTACGACTTCACGATTGAGTACCACCTCGAGAAGGCGAACGTTGTTGCAGATGCCTTGAGCCACAAATAGTTAGCGCTGTAGATTTGACTATAGTTGGGTTATTAGAGGCAACACTTGTTATATGTATTTCAGAGATTCCAGTAGGCATGAGGATTTATGCACAATTGGGGCTGCATTCGATGCCTATCTTTACTATTATTGACAGACAAAGGGCAGATTTGAGCTATGACCAGTACCGTAGTTTGGCCTACAGTCCTTGTTTTAAAGATTAGATAATGGCGTCAAATCAAAGTGCGATTTTTGGGTAGAGTATGTATTCCAGTAGTATCAGAGTTAAGAGAGGGCATTCTCCATGAGTTTCAACGACCGCGCTATAACGTCTCACCAAGATGTACCAGGGCGTACGTAGATTGTACTGGTAGCCAGGCATGGAGGTAAATATAGCTAGATACATCAGGAGTTGCGAGATACGCTAGTAGGTTATGGTTGAATATCGGAGACTTGGAGGACTACTCCAACCATTACCCATTCCATAGTGGAACTGGGAGCATTTTGCGATGGACATGGTGACAGGATTACCAACTACCCTGACGAGCCACGATACAATATGGGTTATCACTGACAGAATGATAAATGCAATGCAATTCCTACTGATTCGACTCTCTAACTCATTCACTACCCGAGCCGAACTTATAAGTGGGTGATAGTTAGGTTACATGGGGCGCTACTGATGATAATGTCCGATAGTGATCCCCTGTATATGTCAGGGTTATGGCAGGGTATGCAGTATCAGTTGGGCACTTGGATTCACCTCAGTACGACTTATCACTTATAGATAGACGGACTATCATAAAGGTAGATCTAGGTTCTAGAAGACATGCTATAGGCTTGTGTACTCGAGTTCGTAGGTCATTGGGTGGAGTATTTACAAATTCGTGAATTTTCTTACAATAATAGTTATCAATCGAGAATCGATATGGCATCGTTTGAAGCTTTATAAGACAGACCGTGCAGGACACCATCATGTTGGGCAAAAGTGCCTGATACGTTGGCAATGGGGCTAAATGTGATACACATTCACCCATAAAAGGTAAGGCTGATTCATCAGAGGTTACAGACAATATATGATCGGTAAGAGAAATATCTAAATTTAGAACTTCGAGTAGTTGAGCTCAAGAAGATGGACTTTGCATACTTAAAGGTGTCGCCTATGAGACGGGACCATTTGATATCACAAATATACTTGGGAAGGTTTCCTACCAGTTAGCACTGTCATCGCATATGTCGAGGATACACCTAGTGTTTCACGTTTCTATATTGAGGAGATGAGAGGGTACAATGCGAGATATTATGGATTGGGAAAAATTATTGGTCACACCAGACACGCTTACGAGGAGCTACCAATTGAGATTCATAAACTAAAGGTGCAAACCCTGAGATGCAGAAAGATTCCTCTTGTGAAGGTCAAGTGACAAATCCACAACGACCAGGAGTTCATGAAGGAGCGCGAGACCTACATGCGAGAGCACTTTCTCGAGTCATTTGATTCTTGTATAATTTAATCTCGAGGACAAAATCCCTTAAGTTGGGAAGATTGTGACCTCCTATCACTGACCAGACCAGACTCAACCCGATCTGATCGGATTAGAGGCCCGAACTCAGTTCGATCAGGTGACACGACTGGGCTCAACGGTAGTGGACCATGAGTAATAAAATAATATTTTTTGTTTGAGCGTAATATTTAATAAATAATTTAATAATTGTAAATACACATGAGACATAAGATAAGGTAAGGCGTGGGTTTTGCCTTGGGATATGCATTAGGCAAGAAATACATGACTTAGACTAGTATCATGATCTATTATCAACTTGATGTAATTTGGCCTAAGTAATGTATTAAAATTGATTAATATGCCTATGGTTTGATTGTAAATATAGTGAAACTCATGGGCGACTTTCAAATTTGTGGAACTTGACTTGCATGTAACTAATTTAAAAGGGCATAGACTAAATGAGAAATTCCTTATGATATGTGTAGGTGGACCAATAAAAAATAAGGTGCATGTTAAGTTTCATACAAAAAGGGACAAGTGATAGTTTGATTTTAACTTAGTGGGACGTGATGGCTTAAATATGAGTCTTTGATTTACCTCAAGATTTGTGAGTGGGGTGAGATTTAAAGTCAAATACTATATAAGTTTCATGGTCCCTTGTTCAACATGCAAAATAAACTTCAATACCATTAGAGAGCTTGTGAGAAAATTAGGAGACAAAGAAGTTATAGAAAATCTTGCATTTGTTGTTGAAATTTTTGAGGATCCAAGAAGGTTGATACTAGAGAGTATGAATCTAACTTAGTGGAGCTCGTGGAATAAAATGAGACAACTCCATTAAAGCTCTTGGTATGTTTTCTTTACCAAATCTCTACAAAATTATGTTCCAAGTTGTTATTGATGAATTTTGGTACCTGAGGGTTCATATGAGTAGATTGACCCTTAATTAGTGAAAATCCATTGTTTGGACCATTTTAAAGTTTTTTTTTATGATTTTTGAGTTGCGTTATGTGAAGAAGAAGATGAATAGTAACTTTACTTAATGGCGATTGAATATTTATTACATGAGATTTGAGTATAAATCATTGCATGATGATGTTGGAACTCAATGGAGTTGCTTATAGGCCAAATGGATCGAGTTTGAGGTGATTTTAGTATTCTTAGATTAAAGAAACAAAAGCTTTATAGTTGCATAAAACTCATTATGTGCATTTTAGCAGACTCAAAAGTGGATAAATTTCAAATGCGCTCGATGATATTAAGATTGTTATAGGTTTCAAGCTTACTCAATAGAAGTAAGACTGCTATGGATTTTTGAGCTTGCTTATTTGAATTAAGATCGTTTGACTTAGTTTGAGTTTGCTTAAAGTTCAGATGTTATTATTTTTAAGCATGCTAAATGTTACTATTTAGAGCATACTAAATGTTATAATTGAGCAGACGCAAAGATAGCTTGAAGTAACATCAATAAAAGCAGTTGGCTAAGCAATTATTACTACAAGTATTCAAATAAGATCTAATACACCTAAACTAATAAAAAATATACCATAAAGCAAGAGAACTAGTGTCAAGTATCGGCGCGCGGTTTGAGGTGTACGGTGGCCAAACACACGACACCATGCACAGTGCCATGATTGTAAAACTTAAAAATTTAATGAAATTTTAGGGGTTTTCTTGATATACGTGCATGAGGTTCTGAAGGGTTTCAGGACCTCGATTTATGCACTAATGCAAGCATATGTGGCTAGGACTCAACAATGACAAGGTACAAAACGCACCACGAGGTACAAGATGCACGGTAGAGCTTCGGCACGCCACACGCGAGGTTTGTGAACACCGGGAATTTATAAACTTTACTATGCAACATACTAAAACATGTATAGTTAGATGTGCACCACATCATAATTAATTATGGCCATGCATCTAGACATTTGGACCATTAGAAGCCATCTCAGAGTATTAGATGGGATGCCTTCAATGGAGAAGAGCTTCCTTTCCGATCAGTTGGGCAGCTTTGAGGGATGACTATACGTCAATCTTCTACCCTCGAGCCAGTACGGAAGTTGGAAGATTTTCTTTTGCCATCTGGCTTCCCATACAATGGGGTTAGAATACGTTAGTAATGCTCGGGTTCATGAAGTCGCATGATGGGACCTTCCCCGATTGTCGATGCTGAACGTCGCTGTACTGACGAGATTCAGACTAGGTCCATGTATATAGGTTCATGGGAGCCACCAGTTCATACAAGAAAATATTGAATCATGTTTAATTCGTCCAATTTACATATATTATTCCTTGTTGAATTACATTATGCTGTAACTTTTATAAAACCCTGATGTTCACTTTTAAACCCATATCCATCCTCCAGTGATCAAGGGAGATGCAAGGCCAACAAGTGAGATGATGACTTCAGACTGCCCTGATCTTCACTGTAGGAGTGATCTCGTTTGTGTATTTATTTTGTTTTATATACCGAACTTACATTTTTTTCATGTATGGATTATGAGATACTTTAAGAAATGTCCTTTTACTTCGATTTTTAGTACCGATGATATATCATTTGTTTTCCCCACTTAGGCTCTCATTTACTTTTTAATATTTTATTATATGTTCATCGAATTCTGAACGCATAAAATTTGACTTAATTGTAGGTCTGTAACGTCTTTTGGGGTCGATAGTGTGACGAAGCACCTTAGGAGATGGTTCAGGTAGGTCAGACCGTCGGTTTATGATATGGGTGCCGACATGAAAGTTGGAGCAAAACCAACTAGGGAAGCTAAAATGAGACTAAACTCGCCAAATATGGAGGTCGTGAAGAAGGAAATCATGAAGCTGCTAGAAGCCGGGATGATCTACCCTATTTCCAACAGTATGTGGGTGAGTCCCATTCAACTAGTCCCCAAGAAAACACGAGTCACAGTAGTCACTAACTCGCAGGGCGACCTAGTCCGTACCTGCATCCAGAATGGATGGCAAGTGTGAATTGACTATAGGATGCTCAACCCTGCAACCAGGAAGGACCATTCTCTCTCTCATTCATAGATCAAATGTTGGAAAGAGTAGCTGACCACTCACATTATTGTCATCTCAATGGATACTCAGGCTTTCACCAAATACCACTAGCACCCGAAGATTGGGAGAAAATGAATTTCACTTGTATGTTCAATACTTTTGCCTATTGTCGCATGCCTTTTGGGTTGTGCAATGCACCAGCTACTTTCAAAAGGTGCATAATAAGTATTTTCTTGGATTTTGTCGAACAATTCATCGAGGGGTTTTGGATGACTTCGCTATCTACGGGGACTCCTTTAATAGTTGGCTCACAAATCTAACCAAAATACTTGACGGGTGCATAGGAAATGACTTGGTCTTAAACTATGAAAAATGCTATTTCATGGTAGATCAATGACTTATCTTATGTCATATTGTCTCCACAAAGGGGTAGAGGTAGAATAAACCAAAATCTACGTTATAAAGAAATTAACATATCCTAGTAACATATGTGATATCAAATCTTTTCTTGCGCATGCATGCTTTTACCTATGATTCATCAAGGACTTATAAAAATTTTGCAACCCCTTTGTTACCTCCTTCAGAAAAAATTACCTTTAAGTTTGAAGAGGCATGTAAAGATGCATTTAACAAACTCAAAGACTTGCTTACTAGCATGATGCCACTTACCCCTACACATATGTCAAATTTTTTATGTATATGAAATTGATTTTATGGGACTATTTCCATCATATTTTTGGAATGTTTACATCCTTCTTATAGTAGAATATCTATCCAAATAAGTGGAAGCAAAAGGTACATGCACCAATAATAAAAATTAGTTTGTGAATTCTTGAATTCTAGAATCCACGCCATTTTTGGGAATCCACGAACCGTAATAAGTGACGGGGAACTCATTTCTGTAATAGGACGGTTGAAAGCCTTTTGAGGAAATATAACGTCACTTACAAGACTTTAACACATACCTTCCACATACCTATGGCCAAAAAGAATTTTCTAATAGGGAAATCAAGTTTATTTTAAAAAAGGCAGTGAATCCTTTTCGAAAAGATTGGAGCACATGAGTGGAAGATGCCGCTTGGGCATATTGAACAACATACAAACACTGATTGGGATGTCACCATACTATCTTGTTTTTGGAAAAGCTTGCCATTTACCCGTTATGTTGGAGCACAAGTCTTATTGGGCTATCAGAAAGCTCAATATACAATTTAATGAAGCAGGGGATGAAAGGAAACATGATTTGCAAGAATTAGAGGAGATACGAGATAAAGCATACAAGGATGCTCATATACAAAGAAAAGACTATAAAAAATATCATGATCGAAACCTCTCTCAAAAAGAGTTTCGTATGGGACAAAATTTACTTTTATTTCAATTTCGTCATAAAATTTTTGCAGGAAAGTTGCGGTCCAGATTGATGGGACTGTTGGGTTTTGGGGTTTATACGCAGCGAAGACTACAAAACAATTTTGACAAAAACCCAACAGGATCCGAATTTAATTCCATTAAAAATGTTTAAACCAAGAAAGCTTAATCATACCTCGGTCACAAAATACCTTTCTGAGGGTTGATCGATCTCTAAGGCGCTGCCAATGACGAACGCCCTCTGCCAGTAGTCCACACATGAACAGCGGACGAGATTCGAAGTGCTAGCTTCGAGAGAATACCAAACTTTTTGTTTCTCTCCAAAACGATCAGAGCATACAAAAAAACCCTAAGTCGTTTCTAAAACGAAAATAGAGTTTCGGCCTTTTAATCTTTCGTACGTGTATTCTAACTTAAAGCGTCTATTTATACAACCCTTGTATATAAACGGTTAAGTAAATTACACATATACCCCTACTTAAAGAAGTATAAGTGTAATACACCACAAGGACGTTTCTGCCATGAATTTTATCATATAAAATTCATTTTTCTGAACCATCTTAAAATCTCGCAAAACCATTCTTAGTGTACGACCTAGTAGGTTCATACAAAGTTGGCAGTGTACCAAAACACATTTTGGTATACAAGTCACAAGCGGCCTCTAGCAAGAAATTATGACTACCTAAGTTGTACGAATATCAAATCGATACAACCTAATCAATAGTGTATATAACGTCCTTTTGTATACGATATCCTTTTGATCAAACATAAGGCATGGAATTATCATCCAACATGTTCAATCGTACTAGTCTCGATCTCTAGGTAGACTGAAAACATCTAAGTGACATTGATCAATATCAATTCATTTAGACTAGGCCTTTTAACAGTCTAACACATCGAGGGATCCACTGGATATCTCTCTTTATATGAGAGGGACAAATTCTATCTCGATTACACAACTTCATGACATTGCTCACACAGTAACCAATCACAACCTTTATAATCGTCTGGTTGAAGATAACGTTTGATTGTGTCAAATCACTGTGTTCCTAATGTTGAAGTCTCTGGTAATCTCAAGTCAGAGGACTGAAAAACATACCTATGATGAGAAACAACTATGACTTAATCCATGTGATGTTCTCATAGCGGGTCGGTCCAGTACTTTATTCCCTAACGAGTACTCGTGATCTTGATTCGTATCCCTATACTATAATCATCATATGATCATCAATCAAGACTCGCACTTGTCTTAATTCATTATAGTTCCCAGTATAATGATCGACTAGGGACATTTGGATATTTCAGTAAATACCCATGGATCTTATTATAATGTAAACATGCAAATTAATTATAATAAACAACAAATGAAATCCTCTATTTTATTAACTAAAAGTATTCATAAAGACAGTTAATGGATTGACCTAGGGCACATGCCCCAACAGGGACTATACATGGTATTCACATTACACAATCATGGAGCTGTAGAGATTCAAAACTCAAAAATGGCCATACATTTAAAGTGATTGGGCATAGACCAAAACCATACTACGAGGATTTTTCATGTTAGTATCTGGAGGATGAGACATTTTACAGGCTAAATTAGTGTAAGTAATAGGTAAATTCGTTGAGCTAATAATGTTAAATGCAATCAATTTTGGGAGGCAGCTCAGGAACAATTTTGTAGTTAGTAATTAGTTTGAATTCTTATTCTTCTTATTTTCCAAACCATGCACAAATCATTGTACTAAATTCTATATATATTATCCATTTACCTCCATAGTTTCTATTATGTTTGGTTTTCCTAGCTTGTTTTAAACCTTAAGGATGAGGTTTAAAATAAGTTTGGTGGTGTTGAGGTAAGTAGACCATTAGACAAAATCATTGGTTGAAGACTTGCAAGTATAAACATTACAAATCTTTTCCAATTTACTTGCAACTTCAGTGGAATCGGGGTGGTATTTCTACCCTTTATCCTATTTCTTATCTCCCACTTCTTTCATCACTTATAAATTAGTATAATAATGCATGCATATCTTAAGTAGTTTAGTGTATTTTCTGTTTTATAGAGTCCTACCTATAAGTGAAACTTTGCTTTTGATTCTTGGAATAAAAACTTGGTCAAACTATTTTCCTTCAAACTTAGAAGAAGTAGAAGAGCTTTTACACCTACTTGAAAACATTAATAGGTACTTGGAGTATAGATGAGTCATGATTTGAGATCGAATGAGGTAGGTGGTTAAATTAACTTTGCAAGGAAATCCAAAATCTCTAGAATTCTGAAATTAGGAGTAATCCACTTAGAGTACAATTATTAAAGATCTAGCACTTTTAAGAGTAAGAAGTAGGCTTATTCACTATAATATGGGCTTGATGATTCTACATTGGAGAACTAACTTATCTTTAGCAAAAGTGAGAAGTGCAAACATGAAATTTCTAAAAAATTAGAGAGTCTTACAAGTTCCGCAAGAAATGGAGCAGGAAACTTGATGGTTGGAAAAACAATGAAAAATTGGTATCCACAGTAAATAGAGTAGTGACCATATAGTAAAAAACCATATAAAAGGGGAAAGTAAGGATCTCTAGTTGAATGAAACACGAAAGTTCATAAAAACTCCTATAAAGAAATAAAGATTTAGCTTAAGTGCTTGAAGTTAGGTTATGTGAGTCTTTCCAATGCCATGAACCAAATAATAGCCTACCTCTTAATAAGCCATATAGACTCTAAAAGGTGTGAAGATATGCAAATAAGCGAAAAGTGGTGATAAAGTCATTTAAAAGAATCTATCTAATAAAGAGATCAATTTGGATCCATTGCTTTGATGAAGAGACCTAGAAAACCTATATGTAAGTTTAAGGTTATGGTTTTAATTGCTTCAAATGTTGAAATAATGTTGTTTTGTAAAGGTTACCATGTTATACTAGCCTTCGGAAACTTTAAGTCTCTTGTTAAACAGATTAACCAAGTTTTGATCGACAAGACTCCATTGTTTTGCAAAGTAAGTATAAAGTCTTTAGGAAAATATCACCCAATATCATCACAATATGTTTAATCATTGTAGTCATATAACCTTTTTCTCAAGAAATGCAAATTTTTAAGTTCGGGTGTATTTGATGAGTCTTTATTTATGCACTTTTTCATAGGTGTTGTGACTGCCCAAATTCCCCACAAATTGGGCCTCGCCCGGCCTAAGCCCACGTGGACCCCCGAGCCAGTCTCGCAAGGTCAACGCAGATCTAGTCAGCCTTCCAATCCTTCATTATACTTAAATTCACAATTTTTAAGTTGAGTTATTAATATTTTTGCAAGTTTTACGATTTAGCGGAAACAATTACTACAAATAAATAACTCAACAATATTTAAAGAGAGTTAGGCAACCTAATTGTGGAACCCAATAAATATGTTAATAAGAGGAGAGTAATACAGGATATACAAAAAAATTCACCTAGCTATGGATCCTTCCCCTTGCTGGACCGTAGATCTGCACTCAGCCAAACCCAAAAATGATGAGCCCAAGTAAGTAAAGCCAGTAGGACATATAATCAACATTTCAAAATAACCAAAGCAGTCGAATTCATGCAATTAAAAAGACATGAACATGTAACGCATGAATATACAAGACTGTAAACAAATTAATCCATGAGTGAGGCCAAATAACAAGGAATCCCGACCAAAGTTCGTTGAGTCGTGGTAAAAGCCCAGCAGACTCAGGTTTAGGACGAGACCCTAGCCTCCCAGCCCTAACCCTTGCGACTATGAGACATCCGCAGACCCGGATCTAGAACGAGACACCTGCCTCCCAGCCCTAGCCCGTGCGACTATGATATCGACGGACGTCTAGGTAAGACCTCGTGTTTAGGACGAGACCCCTGCCTCCAGCCCTAACACTCTCATATCGCAGATAACAGTAACCATGACTCACTTGCCAAATGGACAACTCCATGCTATAACACTTTCAAGTATAATATCAAAGCAATGAATAACAATATCAAAGCAATGAACAACAATATCAAGGCAATGAAATTACCGTATACTTCCTCACTGGTTTACTTACCTCGAGAAATAGTGAATCGTCCTCAAAATGTCTCGCTCACGTCTCGATATATGCACCCGACACCTGATTATAACATCCTAAGTCACTAGTGTCCATTTATATCATTTAAGTTAATTAAATCATGCAAATTGCATTAAGCTTAGGTGAAATACACCTCACCTCCATCGCATCGTCGAAATTCGTCGAAATTCGTCGATTCGCACCCCTCGTCGAGGATCGATCGGTCTGACAACGCCATCGCGCCGTTCACCGCCGTCGCTACCGCACAAGAACTGCCCATCGCGCGCCGCTGCTCGTCGGCGCGGCCGCCGCCGCGCCGGCCGCCGTGGTGAGCTCCTCCACGTTGCATCGCGTCGCCGCGTTGCTGGTTCGTCATTGCTGATCGACCTATTGTAGCGCCGTCGGTCCGGCCACGCCGCCACCACGCTGCTTATTACTCATTTCGCCTCGCCAGCCTGCTGCCGCGCGCTGCTGCTCGCTTGTCTTTGCCGCTACTTCTCGCCGCGCCATCGCTGCGGCCGGTGCTATTGGCGCGCTCTCGCGCCGCACCGCTCCTCTCGTCTGCGAGCTGCGCCTCTCCGCCTTCTCCTCTCATATTCCTCTCACCTCCCGATCACTTTCTCTATTTTCTCTCCTTTCCTCTCGCTCTCCCTCCTCTTTCTCTCTCTTCGTTTCTTTTTCTATATACATACATTTTTTTATTTTCTTTTTGATGTGACCACATTAAAATCATTATAGCCATATTAGCAACTAAGCCGCTACGTCAGTCCCATATCGGCACGCGACTCGAGGCGTATCTCCGTTCGCGTTTCGGCTCACCGAATTCCCTACATAAACATCTCTCAACAATTAGCATTTCCATTCGAGATTTGGACATACGCATTTCGACGAGTGGATCCTACATACGACCTTGACCTGACACGTGGCACAAGTAAGAGTTTCGGGCCGTTACAGGTGTTTTGCTATATAAATCAAGTACAAAGTCTGGTTTTATGGCTCTATATTTTTACTTTGGAGATTTACAGAGTACTTGAGCATTTGTGCATGATTTGGGAAAAATCTAGAAATAAGTCAAACATCAGTCAATGTTCAGCAGACTTGACACTGCCAGAGTGGACATAGACACCAATAAATACTCACGATGCCAAGCAAGGCATCACCGTAAGACAACACACATCTCCAAAATTGAATGAACGGTGTAAGACTTTGAACTAACGACATCACCCACGGTGCCATGTTCAGAAATAGAAGTCTTAAACCAACTTGTTATCCAAGATTTTCTATATGTTTCCACATCACCATGTGGCACGATACTTACATAACCACAGCGCCTTGGATGACACCAACATCGCAAAATATAAGTTTTGAGACTTTTCGGAAGGTTATTATTCCAGGGAGTTGCTATTCTTGTACCCAAACACACCAATATAACGGAGGCACCTCTGCGAATGAAAATATATTGTATTCAAAGTGATTTAGGAGTATAACAAGGTAAAGTATCCATGTCTGGCTTGGTTCTTTAATACCTATGTTGGGGATGAAGCTCTCTAGCCAGTAGTAGGTTGTTTTCTATGTCTTGTTGAGGTTTTCTATAATAATAGTGTTTTACTTAGTTCTCTATCTTTGTGTTAGTATTTTTAATGATTCCTTAATGGTGGTTTAGAGTTTGTATGTTCGTTGCTAATTTCTAGGTGTAAAACCCATTGACCTGCTACTAATCAGGTTGAGTCTGTGATACAAACTAATTTGAGGAGTGACAATCACCTACAGTAAGAAACTTGACACATTTGTTTCTCTAGTGAGTAACATCGAGAACTAGGATAAATCTTAAGAGCATTTGCCCAAGGTTGACTAGGGGTAGGTGTTCCCATAGAGCAGTTAACGCTGTTCATGTACTAAATCTTGAGAGCGGCTGCCCAAGGTTGTATAATGGAGTAAGAGAAGTATTTAGAGAGCGGTTGCCCAATCTATTGAGAATAGAGGACTAGGGTATTGGTCACCTCAACACCTATAGCCTATTTAGTGAAAACTGTTTTGAAACTTATCTTTTAAAGTCAATGATACAAGACATGGAAATAACGCATGGCTAGATTGTGGATTCCATGACTTAGATATGTCTTTATTTTCTGTTTACAATTATTTTACTTTCTTGTTTAGTTGGCTTTCAGATAAAAATCTTTCAAAAACCACCCAGATTTACTTTTCTGTTTGTTAAAGTCTGACACGTGACTAGCGTGCATAATAATTTCCCATATTTTACTAACTTATAGTAGTGGTAAATGAGATATCGTTTACATAGGGTTTTTGAAATCTTAAAGGAAAGTAATTTTTTTCTTATTTTTATTAATTTAGTTAATCTAATTAAACGGGAATTAAAATATTAAATAACGAATAACTATGATTACTAACTTAAATAACCAAACTAACTAAATTAATCTAAGCAATTCAAATTCAAAATAAACTTAAACAATATTCAAATTCAATTCAATATAAATAAACAAACATTTAAACGAACCCCCACTAATCAATATACTATATATTTGGATTACTTTCAAACACTAGAACATAATATCATTTTATAATATAGTCCTTAACCAGGTTGATAGCCTTTAACCAGCCACTGATTTTCCTTAATTCATTGAAAATGCCTCATTTTTATCATTGTATATCTACCCATTAGATAAAACACAACACCATAGAAATATGATAGCATTAAATTCATGGAAAATCATGCTTAATCTAAGCCAATATTACCGAAGCCTCAAAATAAATAACTTAGAACACAATCTCCTAAAATATCCACTCGCGAACATTACAAAAAAACGGCAAATCAGAAACGAATTTTCCGTCTCTGATTTGCATAAATTCCGTCTCTAATTGAAATCAGAAACGGAACGGAAATGGAATCAATTCCGTCTCTAAAATCGTCGTCGCTGATTCAATCAGAAACGGAAATAAATTCCGTTTCTGATTTAGAGACGGAATAGAGACGGAATTAATTCCGTTTCTGATTAGAGACGGATTTAGAAACGGAAATTAGAAACGAAACAGAGACGGAACAGAAATGAATTTTTTTTCAAAATGGTACATTTTTAATTGCATTCCGTCTCTGATTCCGTTTCTAATCGAAAGCGAATCGAGACGAAAATAATAAATTCATGAATTCGTCTCGATTCCGTTGCTAATCAGTAAACGGAAAGACGGAATCGAGACGAAATTTTTGAATTCGTCTCTCGATTCCGTTCTTGATTCATGATATATTCTGAAAAATTAGAGGCGGAATAGCAGCGGAATGTCGAATTCCTTTGCTAATCCGTCTCTAATTTTCCTTTTTGTTTAAATTTCAAACATAAACATAATCCAATTGGTTCTCCAACCTATAACTTGAAATTACAACCATAGGACCTACTTCATCGCCTGCACCCCCTCCAACAACTCCTTGGGGGTGCTAACATCCCCCAAAAAAGCAAAACTTGACATTCATACATCGACAAAATATATCAACAAATATTCAAATGAGAGAAAAAAAATGTAAAATTCAAAATTTAAAAAAGATTTATATATCCACGAAAAATTGTCTAGTATAACAGATGCTCCAAATTTCTAAGTATTCACAAAAACCACCAATCCTATTGTTCAACAACCACAAAAAAAAAACTTACAATCCTCTAAATATGCACAAAAAGAATTATCAATCTAAAAGTCATATAAACAACTATAAAAGTTACATGATATGCTTTAATTTCCTCATCTCTCACTTGGAAAAAAGATTATGGCAGGTATTGTCATAGGGATATGGGCAATCAATGGCACTAACTCCCACTCGATCGAAGAACCAATCACCTACTGATAGGGTCACGCTCTGCAAATATTGCAAAATAGATCAAACTCATGATGAAAAATACGAAAGCTGCAAAAAAACTATCTCCATTTACAGTGCAAAAGAAAACAATATACTTTACTATAATTGAACACACCATTCTATTATACAAATAAGTCTAATAACACCATATCCAAGAAGAACATAATTTAACAAACAGAACACATGAAATCCAATAACTTTTCTTTCAATTAGTTTATGTCAATTTGTAAAGATCAAATTACTGTTTACCTAATAAATCAACCAACAATATAATCATGAAATGTCCACAAAGCAAAGGATTCAAGGTCATGCTAAAATAAAAATGTCCACAAAGCAAAGACTTCAAGTGCATAAGTTTCTAAAATGGGAAATTAGACATAATAATGATGAATATTTAAGAGAATAGGAATGTTTCATGCATGTGGGCCAACATGCTCGTGCCATTTTGTGTCAATCAACCATGTAAAAGCAATACAAGGCATAAGCATCACGTTTTTTACAAAAATGAAAAGGAACGCAGATTTTGCTTTTGGAAATTTCTAATAGAATTACTATAATTAACAGTTATTAAAATATAACGAGTTCACTTTGAACTAGTTTATGAATGTAACTCATCATATGCCATGATAGCAATGCCAACCATCAAGATGCAAAAGTCAAATGATAAAACTTTGTAGAGAAAAAAATATCATCTAGAAATCAAGAGTGGTAAAGATTCATGTGTCACAACAATTTAAAATGAAAAAACAATATCTTAGTCATAGAGAGACAGATGACATTTAAGCTTAAAATGAAAAAGTAAAGCAATGACATTACAATGTTTTGCAAGGATTGATAGTGCAAGTAGCATAGGGAGCTCCCTCTTCAAGATTGATAAATAAACCTTCTTTTGCAGGGGTACCAGTGGTGCTACCCTATTAAGATGACAAACTATCCAGCATTATCAAGCATGAAACACAAACGTACGTAAAGTATTATGAGAAAGGGAGACGCAGTAAATATCAACTCGCATTGTATTTTTCAGGGCTGTTTTGTGTAGCCATGAGAGTGTGAACACCTTGTCCACAATAGCCTATCTTTTTGTAACTAAATTCCTATTAATATATATATAGTCTCTTTCTCTAAAAAATATACTAGTCCAGTCAAGGGTCCCTATTAATATACATAGTGATGTGGACTTTTTCTTATTGAGAATAAGAATAAGACATCGAAACAAATAGCTTTCAGATGCAAATTTCAAACACTTTCAAGGTACATGTGAAAAAGAAATAAAAGAGGAAAGGAAAAAAATGTATTCTTGCCTGATTTGACACATATAACCCGATCCATGAGTTGCTTGAAGCTTATCAAGTGTGCCTCCGGGTCAAGAAGCCTCCACATCTCTAAAGCATAGTCCAAATTAGTACACTACAATGATTAGACATGGAAATAGCAGGACTATTTAAAAAATAGCTGTACAACGAACCTTTAGTAGGACTTTTTAAATCATCGAAAAGGAAACAATGAGGTGTGCCGATGGGGAAGTAATGTACGGAGGATTTAGCTAACTAATAGTCAAATATATGACATAGCAAGGAAAAGGAAGGAAGGTCAGACAAATCTCTATAGCTAATCATGCACAATTAGTTTAGTCCTATACTATATCATTTCCTTTGTTTTTAACATTCATGTTCAATTATTAGGCCACCAGCAACATACAACACATGTCCCTCCTCAATCTAAGAAGAAATAAACAGCAATGTATTAAACTAAAGGAAACTTAAACACAAACATGCACAATCATGAGAAGAAATAAACAACAATGTATTATCTATAATATGGGGAAGAAACACACATGACACAAACCTTTGATGAATTGGCGTGCTTCCTCTTTCTTTGGAAGGTTTTTTTCTCGATTTTCCCTTCATAAACGACCACCTAAAAACAAATAATTAAGCGAGAAAGTTATAAATTCAACTAAGTTACAAAAGGTTACATCGATTCAAGCATGATGATTCAAACAAGAAAATGGAGAGGAAGGAGAATTCGGCAAGTTCTCTTGCATGGAAAGAAGTAACGCTTCCAAGTATTACCATACTTACTTGGAATGAAGATAATTCATCCCGCAACATGCCATATTTTCCCTGCAACATTGCGAGGCTCTCTATCATTACAGACTTTTCTTGTTCAAGATGTTCAAGGCTTGCTTGTATGAATCGCTATCTCGCTGAAGTTTGCTATTGTATTGTTGTAAACGTGTTGTAATCTTGCGAATTTTTATATGAAGCATTAAGTGACTCAAATATGTAAAGCAATTTTGAAAATAACTTCATTTACCCTATAAGTCAAAGAAAAACAAAAACTTAACCTCTAATTTTAAACAAAACTTTGCAAACTAATTGTGTAGATCTACTTACCAACTTGTACACCACCCCTAGCTTGATCATCTCCTTAAAAATTCTCCAAAATATCTCTACCTCTAATATATAAATATGTATGTCATACTTACATGCGCCTGCGCTTGTCCATAAAACTTTCCGGGCGATCCGAATAAGCGCAAGTTCATATTTCCAAGTTCCAATTGCAAAATTTCACAAGCCATGTTGAGAGCACAGATTGCTAACTAGCAAGGCAAAGCATAAGCAATGGTAGAAATAAAATTGTCGAAAAAGAACATACGAACTAACATTATGCGTCCACTCAAAACATACCTAAATGCAATGTCTTCTACAAACATTCGGTAAGTACCTACAAGAAAATTGTTTAACAAAGCAAAAATGGGAGGGAAGAAAATTGAACAAATTGAAAGAAAAAATGAAAAACACAAAACCAAACACGAAAGATCGAAGCTTTCAAGACCAAACAAAACTCTACCAAAACCCCATTACCGAAAACACAAAAACAAACCCTAGACACCACAAAACCCCAAGAAACTCACATGCAATCTTCAAGAAACCAAACAATAAAAAAAAATCTAAAATCGAAACCCTAGAAACCAAAAAAGAACTCACATCGAGAATCCCCAGCAAGTCGTCGACCGAGCCGGGGGTCGCCGAGGCGCGTCCGGCCGTTGAGCTCGAGCTCCAGTTCTGGTCCGTCATTTCTCCGAATCTCCGAGACCCTTCAAAGCCTTATCGATCACGAACTCGATTTTAGACTCCACGCCTCATCAAAGAAACCCTAGAACGAACCCTAGAAACCAAGACGGAATCGGAGGGGACTAAATCTAGGGTTTGGTACGCGAAATCGATTCAGACGAACAACATGGCTATTGGTGAGAGTGAGAGTAGAGAGGTGCGAGAGAGAGAGAGCAGAGAGCAGAGAGAGAGAGAGAGAGTGCGGTGATGGTGGTGAGAGAGAGAGAAGAGAGAGCGGTGACGGTGAGAGAGAGAGAGAGGAGAGAGCGGTGACGACGAGAGAGAGCGGTGAGAGCGGTGAGGGAGAGAGGTTTGTTGAGAGAGAGAGCGGTGAAGGAGAGGTTTGTTGAGACGGAGTTTTGAGAGGTTTTGAGAGACAGAGAGACAGAGAGAGGTTTTGAGAGACAGAGAGAGAGCGAGTGATTTTCGGGAGAGACGGACAGTTGTGGGTATGTAGATCAAGCATGCACGAATCTCGAGACATAATGAACGGTTGAAAAAAAGAAAGTTTTGGTGGGAATGTTGGCGCCATTTTTCGAGAGACGGAATTTAATTCCGTCTCTAATCCGTCTCGTATCTCGATCCGTCTCAAATCCTCTCGAATGTTTTAAGTCTCAATTCCGTTGCTAACTTTTTAATTTAGAAACGGAACTTATTCCGTTTCTAATTCCGTTTCTGATTTAGAAACGAAACTTATTTCCGTTTCTAATTCCGTTTCTGATTTGCTGTTTTTTTTGTAATGGAAATGCCATATATATTAATCCTAATTACTACTTCTATAATTGTTATCAATAATTGTAAACGTAGATTCTGAATCATAATATCACATAACATATTTTCGACCATGCACGCAATACTACTCTCCTTTAGTTGTAATACGCAAAAACAATTGTTAATTCCGTGATTGACGTGTATGAATAGATTTAAAGCATTAAGCATATGATTCCGTAATTATAACTATCTAGAAATCCAAAACATATTAAATTTTCTAGGATTTGTTTAGATTGATATACTACTCATTCATTTTGGAAATAAACAATGCATAATTATAATTAAAATACATAATGAATAAATAAATACCTTAATATAAACCAAATCTTCAACGTATCTTCAAACATAAATAATAAAATTAATATAGGCAAAAGGAAAGCAATAATAAAGAATTAGGAGAGTTATTTTGAAGCTCTCTAGCATTTTTTATAGTCTCCCTATATATACATATCTTAGATAAACTCAAATTCTTAATACTAATCTAAAAAACCTATAACCGACCTCAGTGATTTCTCAGTGATTCCTAACTTATACACAAATCGCTGAGTAAATCACTAAGTTTAGCTCTTAGTGCTCCAATGATTCAACTAGCGTTTCATAGTTCATTTTCTAATTTGTTGTGGATTCGCTGGTTTTTTTCTGCTACCGACTTAGATGGCAATTCGTAGTGTTATTTCAAATCGCTGGCTAATCGTTGTTGTATTTTTTTAGTTGAATGTTTTGCTTTTCTTTCTCTTTTCTTCTATTTCTTTATTTTCCTTTTTAAAACTTAAAATCACAAAACAAGAGAATACCTAGTGTAATATCATTATTTATGCCTAAAATTAAACTAAATTACACTATAAAATGTGTCTAATTATCGACTTCTCAAATAACCCTAAACTTAGCACTTTGTTGTCCTGAGCAAAGGAATACTTTTGATCATATTCTCTTTTCATTCTTATATACTGATTTCAATCTTATTTATCTTAACTATGAATAAACTTCAAAATAGAAGCGATTTTCAAATGAAAATATATATTACCCATAAGTAAATGAAAGTGATGATAGAATAGAATGATTCAGTCAAAATCAAAATATCCCTTAATGATAACTCAACCTCTTAATGTAACACTCTTTAAAATTTAAAGTTCATTGTTAAGGCTAGTGCACAACATAGGTTTTCTCAATCTCCACTAACAAGAGTTAAGCTTATGATAACTAATATAGAATTTCACAATACAAAAACCACTAGATTAATCTGAACTTTAGAAAATACTTTTTAATAGTACCACAATAAAAATAAATAGGAATTTTGCTAAGATACCAATGAATATCTTTTTAAAACATATTAGATTAAGAAATACTACATTCAACTCTAGCTTCAAGTTCTCGAATTAAATCTTTTCTTTTGAAGAGCTTTTGAACGTCCATCTTTTTCGTCTCTCATTATTTTTCTTCTATTTCATTCTAATTATTATTATTTTCTTAACATCATTCTTTTACTTTTACTTTTGAGTCCTTGCTCCTTTTCCTTTAGACATTCTCACATTTTTTCCACTATAAATTCCTGCTCCATTTCCTTTGGAATCTATTAGACTCTCTATATATTTTTTATAAACTCTTGTTAACACTTATAACTGTCCACTAAAATTGAAGAAAGCATTCTTTCTAACATAAAAAAATTCATCAGTTTCTAACCCATTTTTTCTTTCAATTATGGCATAGTAACTTTATATATACTATAAAAATATTTAATCATCAGCTTTTGTATTATAAGATTTTAAAAATCTATCTTGTTCATCTTGCACTATTGTTTCGAGATGCTACCCATTATCGTGACTAACTAAAGGCATTCAATTAATTGTATACATCAACTAGTAAAGTTAATAAAAAAAGGTATAAAAATTGATTCCTTCTATCATAAAATTCACTTGGGTAATAAAATATCACTTCAATTCAAGATCTATTATATATTCATTTTCATTCTTGTCCTAAATAAAAATAAAGAAAAGTGAAATTCGTACTTGCCTGATTTTGGAAGAAATTTGAAAAATTTCATCAAATCACTCGAATATTAGATTAAAAGTAATTTTGAACTTTTCTTCTACCTATCTTTCATTTCATTTCTATTAATGTCATACTTTCCTAAAATACCCCCAAACTCATTCTAAACCTTGTCCTCAAGGTTTAAAAATGACATCCAATTTTTCAATATAACAAACATACCACGTAAAGTACAAAAGAATTGATAAAATCATAAATTTGGCACTTAAGAATTAATTTAATTTAAAAGTATAATAAGACAGAGTGCATAAAAAATTAATGAATAAACATCAACATTATATAACAAGTGAATTAATTATCATAACCAAACACTGAATATAATGTACCATATAGTATATTGCCATAAACACAAAGCATCATTAAGAAACAAAAAGTATATAACCACTACTGGCATTATATAGAGGAATTCTCAAAGTATCACTCAGAGACAGAAAATAAAATGGAATAAGGGAATCAATGTCGGTGTTCGAAAGTCGCGTCATCATCATCCTCTACTGGATCAATCTTCTAGGACTGATAGCTCATAGCGGGGTCATGGAGATGGTATTCCTTATCTGGCAATGTCCAAACATCAAGATTACTGCTAAGTGGTAATCTCATCTATGTAGATAGTATAAGAACCTCTGCGCTTCCTCGACGCCTATTTTTCCTGGACATTGTACGCTCCATTCTGTGGATACTTCGCTCTTTGGTTCTCAAACACAAGTTCTTGATTGCAGAGAGTGTTCATCTGATTGCGCAAAATTGCGCCTATAAAAATATAATCCAATTCTTCCATGTATAATTCGTCATAATCCCTAGCAGGTTGCTCTATGTTCGGATCATTTCTAACTTCCAACGTTTCTTCCAAGATTCTCCTTGTGTCGTCTTTGATTTTGATTTTCTGATCTATTTCTCTTCTAGCTATCTTAGCCTTTTCTCTCTCATCCTCTGTGTCTTCATAACCATTCACTCTTCCATATGTCTCTATAACCTCATTAGTGATGGTCTTATCCAGTAAACATCCATGTATAGGCTCGCCATATTCACTTAGTCGATTCTAGGAAAAGTTGTAATCATTAAGGGGAAAGGAAGTCCATCGTTCTTCTTGGTGGTGATAACACTCCTAATGGACTCATAAGTGATTTTGCCAACAACTTATTGTCCTATTCGCATAACAATGAAAGGCATCTTTGTAGTTCACTAGCTTATAATACTGCAGGCTCAGTTGTAAGCTAGAGTCGATGAAATAACACCAAGCTTTAGTGGTTTTCCTAAAAAAAATTGTGGTTAAGTGTTTGGGATACCCCTTCAAATCAAAAATAAATCCATCTCTATAGATTGCCTCTAAACCTCCCCTTATTGTCTCTTTAAAGAATTGGTACTTAATTTCATACTTGAGTTTACGAACGAAGGACCAACGATGGTTGTAGAGGAGAAGTAGGAGGAGTTAGTCTTCTTTTAAGATCGATCGAGGAATCAATCGGACAATTATGCCATTCAAGAGACATAGTCAACATAGGGGGTACTCATTGTTTTGTTTTTGATGAAAACTCGTTAATCCAAAATACCAATTTATTCTTGGTGTGGAATAGTCCACTATCCTTCCTCAAACTCAAGACTCGGTCTTACTTTCACTTCCATATGTATTGGCATAGAATTCTCTCACTAAGGCTTCAAAGACTCGTTCACTAGATACATCCTCTGGGTCTAGGTGGTTGTAGTCCCCAATCAATAATCCACAGTTTCTTGCCTCTATGATATCTAGGATCCTAGGCCTATACTTCAATTCATTCTTCAAATTAAATCCCCTCTTCGGGATCAACCTCCTATCCTTAATTACATTATTCTTATATTTCTCGTAGGCCTTTTCATTGAAAAAATCTTTTTTCCTCATTTCATAGTTTTTCTACCCCATCAGTATCTTTCATTCAACTTCCTCTACATTTTCCTCTTCCACATAATCATCCTCAAAGCTGTAACTAAATGAAAAAGGTGGAGTATGTTATTTTTGCGATCTAATCCCAAGTGTATTGAAAGATATTCATGTGGATTGAATTTGGGAAACTTTAGATTTTGTTTTTGATTTTTTCTATTAACTTTCCTTTCCTTTTACCTTCTCATGTACTTTTACCTTTACCACTTCCGGCCATTTAAAATATTGTAAGTAAGAGAATTAACCTATAAAATCGTTTAAAACCAAATTTGTCGAAAAAAGATTCGATGAAATTCAACTTATCTATCGAGAATAAGAAATCATCGAGAAAGTTTTTTGAAATTTATATGAAAGTTATTGATAAAATAGCATTGGTAAAAATAAACTTTGTATGCAATTCAAATCAATCGATAAATATCCACAAATAACTCCAAAACTCATTTGAAACTTAGTCTCAAACTAGCTTACGTATATAATTCAATCTACTTGCCATATGTGAATAATAGTTCAAAAATTTGATAGTAATAAACAAATCATCACATCACTCCCATAGTATTAGTATAATAGAAATCGTTCGATAGCAAAACCATTTAAAATAAAAAATAAAAAACTGAGTTCCTATCCTAATAATCAATTAAAATCGACTAAAAATCAAAATTTTAATAAATAAATGACTAGAATTTCAGTTGATTACCTTCTTGAAAGTTATCTTTCAATTATGAGACTCAAACTCTTCTTTATGACTCTCTTCCAAGCTCCAATTCGAATTCCCTTGCTCAAGCCCTAACTGGCTCTACATTATCAAAACTTACCATGTTTTGGGTTGAGTATGTGAAGATCGAGGTAGGAATCACTTAAATACACTAAAATTAAGCTTTAGAAGGTTGAATCTAGTAAAAAATTGATCTCTTGATCAAAAGTTTGCAATTATTTGCGAGTGTGAAGAGTTTAAATGTAGCGATTTAGAGTTTTTATTTTTAAAAACTCGGATTCGTTCTCCGCGAATCAGGGTTTAAGTGGATTCGTTGAGGAATTGCTGATGAAATAGTCAGAAATGAGCCCTAGCGGCTCAGTGATTTGTCTAGCGATTTCGAATTATAAACTTGATTCAGTGAGAAATTGCTGACTTAAATTTGCACTAAGAATTCTGCATACTACTACCAATATTCTCAGTCATTTCCAATACAAACTAGAATCGCTAGGAAATTGCTAGCATAATTTTTACTGTTTTCCAATTAAATTGATTTTCCCATTTAATTATTGCATATATATTCAATAAAGGTAGAAATATTAAAAATTCTCAGAGTTTAACTATGATATGTATTAAATAATCTATTTTATTGCCATAAATAACTAATTAACATAAATATGATGTATAAACAATATAGTACAAAAATAAATTGGCTCGATCAACCCCCTTATATGAAACTATTCCGAAATTGAATTCCTAAAATATCCCCATTATAAGAGTCAAAAGTTGAGAGAATATAAAAATAGCTTAGTAATCCAAATATTAAAACTGAAATTAAAGATAGAGTATGTATTGCCTCTGATGGAGTGATTTTGTTTATTTTCAGGGGATCGACTGAACCACACAGTTCTAGACTGGTTCTATAAACTTAAATGTAAGATTATCCACTCTTGTTCCAGTCCAAAAAGTAATTGCTCAACCATGCACTCAAAAAGTAATTGCATCATTTAGAGTATCCATGATAGCTTGCAATATGGCTAAGAAAAGTCATCCTAACATTATTGGAGGATATTCGTTAATAAATTATGGCATAACCAAAAAGTGTCTGGGAATAATATACATGTCAATTTGATTTAGTACATTAGTAACCACGCCTATCAGTTTTACCGAATATCCATTTAGTAGGGCAACGCTTTTGGAAGTAAGTACATTAAATTCCAATGAGTGTGAAGAAAAAAATGAATCAACATGTAGTTTTCTCTAGAACCCGTATTAGATATAGCTTTAAAGTACCAAACCCATTTGACCTTTATGTTTTATATATATATATCTCCTAGATCAGTGAGATTGACAATTGTTGGGTTCTTTTTTTTTCTCCTTTTTATTTTTTGTATAATTAGGATCCTCCATGTTATTATTCTCAACATTTTTTGATTCGTTAACCCTCTATTCTTGGGTTATTGTCCGTTGATTAGAATTATCTTCACCTTGCTTGTTCATGGTCTTAGCATTTCCATCTTTCATTGTTACTGCATTAATATCATATATTTCAGCTTCATGATGACTCAATTCGAAAGATTCATTATCCTTAGTTTCTTCATTGTCAAACTCATCAGAGTTTTCATAAATATCTTCATCATTAAAATGAAAAGTGACAATTTTATTTTCTAACTCCATATACATTATTCCTTCAAAGATATCTAGCTTTGTTTTAGTTGTTTTAAGGAATGATCTTCCTAAAAGTATAGATGGAGACTTAGCTAATATAAAGTTTCCCATTTTCATGACATAGAATTCAGCAGGAAAATAATAAGTCATTTACTTTGGCTAAAACATCTTCTAGTAAACCATAGTGCTAGTTGGTGCATAAGTCAATGAACCTATTTTCATTGACTTATATAACTTGAGTGGCGTAACGTTTATTGATGCCCTAAGATCACACATAGCAAAATCTATTGAAGAAGTTCCTATTATGATATGAATTCCAAACATCCCTGGGTCATAACATTTCTTAAGTATTTTCTTTTAAATTAAAGCATACACTTTTCGTCCTAAGTTTCAATTAGATTCTTCTAAAAATTTGTCTTTTGATTCAGAGAATTCTTTCAAAACTTCGTCATAATTAGAAAATTTTATAATTGGTTTAAGAATGTTTTCATTGATTTCTTCCTCCCTAGCATCAACTAATCATTGTGGAACGGTAGAATATGAACACATATCTTCATTAAAATTATCGAAAATCTTATCATTTTTACCATTACTAATTAATTCAGAATCTTGAAAAGATTTTTCATATACTTCAACTTTGGCTAAATACTACGGGTACAACCTTTCAGGAAAAGATATATATTTCAATTGTTCAGCCATCTATTCTCTAGTAGGAATAACATTAGCCATCATTTGTCCTTTTTCTTGTTCTTATTCTTCTTCTTCTTCTTCGATAGTCTTATTAATCTTCTTTTTACTAATTTGTTTGGTTGTCTTGCCGATTATAGTTATATTTCTCTTATCACTGAATATAACATTAACTTATGCTTGATTAGTAGGAGCAATATTGACTTAAGTAGGTGCTTTAGCTTGACTACTCTATTATGTATTGTACCTATTTATTTATAAATTCATTTGACTTAAATTTTTTTTTAGTTCATTAATAGTAATGCAAGTCTTAATTTTATTTTGAGAAATCTATGTAAAGTTTTGATGACTTTGACTCATAAAGTTATACAGTATTTGATCTGAATTTGGATTCACAGATTGAGTATTTTGTTGAGGTTGATGATTGGGTACATGTTGTATTTGAGCACTTGGTCTATAAATGTTATAATTCTGATTTTGAGGTCCGTAACTAAGATTTTGATTTGGTCCTTTAGGATTATAAGTGTTATTAGTATATCGGTTTTTTGGGGATCAAAAAATTGATTCATCATTGCATTAACCTCATCTGTATTTTCTTCATGTAGAGTAGGACACGCATCCGTAGGATGTGAAACCTCAACACAATCTGCAAGCCTTAACTTGATTAGATCTATCGTTAACTAACAGCTTAACCATCTCAGATAATTCATCAATTTTATTATTGGTTGCTTTATTTTTCTTCCTATCCATTTCATAGAGTTTTTTTCTTAAGGATTCAACCTTTTCACCATTTTGTTTATATTGTTTTACTATTTTATTAAATGCTTCTTTAGCTAGAGTAGGTGTTGTCTCAAATAAATATCCACCACATACTGCGTCTAGTAGTCTTTGTTCAAATTGATTAAGTCCTTCATGAAAATATTCTAATAAAGCTCTTTGATTATATCCATGTTATGAATAAGAAGAAATTAGTCTTTGAAATCTATCCCAAAATTCATTAAAGTTTTTATCATATTTCATCTAAGCGACTGTGATTTGCTTTCTATAGGAACTAATTTTTCTAGCAAGCATATATTCATCTAGGAAAAGTTCTAGCATTTGAGTCCATGTAGTTATCGAATTTTGTGGAAAATAGAATAACCAGTCATATGTTTGATCTTTCAATGCAAAAGGAAAAGCCTTAAGTTTGACTTGTTATAAAGTTCATTCTTTCGGTTTCATTCCATTAATTTTATGTTAATACTGCCTCATGAATTTTTGTGGGTCTTCATTATCTTAATCATAGAAGTTAAGTAAGGCAGTAATAAATCCGGATCTAAGTTCAAATTCAAGAAATCCATTGGGGTATGCTATAAAAATAGGCTCATATGTTGTAATATTTTGATTTGCTTATCTAAAAGTGAGTTTTCTATTATTATTGATAACTCTATTATCATTATTATTAATAACATTTTCATTAATTTCATAATTATTGTCTTCCATCTTATTAGCCGAATTTTCCCTAAGTTATTGTTGTTATAAACTCCGATTAAAAGTTCTATCAATTTCAGGATTAAATGGATGTAAAGATCTTGTTGAGCTAACACGACAAAGCTTGAAGACCATACAACGTCTAAAATCCCTTAAAATTATCTGAAAATCCCCGACAATGACACCAAAAATTGACACTGTTGAATGTGCATAATAATTTCTCATATTTTATTATTAACTTGCAGTAGTGGTAAATGACATATCGTCTCCATTTGGATTTTTTAAATCTCAAAGGAAAGTAATTTTTTCTTGTTTTTATTAATTCACTTAATCTAATTAAATGAGAATTAAAATATTAAATAATTAAAAACTATGATTAATAACTTAAAGGACCAAACAAACTAAATTAATCTAAATAATTCAAATTCAAACTAAACTTAAAGAATATTCAAACTCAATTCAATGTAAATGAACAAGCATCTATACAAACCCCACTAAATAATATAATATATATTTGGATTACTTTCAAACAATAGAACATAATATTATTTCATACTATAGTTAAAATGACAAAACATGGAATCTTAGATCATTAAACCTTACTTCATAATCGGTTGATAGCCTTGAGCCAGCCATCAATTTTTCTTAATTTAATGGAAATGCCACATTCTTATCATTGTATATCTATCCATTGGATAAAACACAACATCATATAAATACAATAGCATTAAGTTTTATGAAAATCACGCCTAATCTAAGCCAATATTACCAAAGTCGCATAATAAACATCTTACAACACAATCACCTAAAACATCTACTCACGAAATGTCCCATAGATTAATCATAATTACTACTTCTAGAATTATTGTCAATAACTACATGCATAGATTCAAAATTGTAATATCGCATAATACATTTGCAACTATGCACATAATACTATTATCTTTTAGTTGTAATACATAAAAACAACTTGTTAATTCTGCGATTGACGTGTATGTATAAATTTAAAGCATTAACCATATGATTCCTTAATTATAACTATCTAGCAATCCAAAATATATTACATTGTCTAGGGTTTGTTTAGATTGATAGACTAATCACTCATGTTGGAAATAAATAATGCATAAATATAATTAAAAGACATAATGAATAAATAAAAATCTTAATATACATCAAAGCTCCAAAGTATCTTCAAATATATACAACAAAACTAATATAGAGCAAAAGGAAAGCAATAAGAAATAATTAAGAGAGTTATCTCGAAGTTCTCTGACATTTTTATAGTCTTCCGATATATACATATCTTAGATAAACTTAAATTCTTCATACTAATCTAAAAAACCAATAACCAAACTCAATGATTTCTCGGCGATTCCCAATTTATACACAAATTGCTGAGTAAATCACTGAGTTTAGCCCTTAGTGCTCCACTGATTCAGCTGACAATTTATTGTTCATTCTCCAATTCTTTATGGATTCGCTTGCCTTCTTCTACTGCCGATTTAAATGGAAATTCCTAGTGTTATTTTAAATTGTTGGCTAATCGCTGGTGCATTTTTCTAGTTGACTATTTTGCTTTTGTTTTTCTTATCTTCCATTTCTTCATTTTCCTATTTAAAACCTGAAATCAAAACAAATAAGAGAATACCTAATATAACATCATTATTTATGCCTAAAACAAACCTAAATTACATTATAAAATGTGTCTAATTATTGAGTTATCAAACTTAGTTTAACTAAAACCTATGGAATTGACCCCGTTCTTACCTCTATTATATTCCAATAGGATTCGGTAACCTATTATGGGTTATATTTGACACGCACGACATGTGATCAATGGTCGTAGGGGAAAGGTTTTATTGGCTTGTGAGAAGGGTGGCAAATATAGGGTGCTTGCCCAAGAATTAAGGAAAGCAAAAGCTAAGAAAGTAGAGAGACTTGTAAAGACAAAGAAACCCACGTCAAAACTCCCTAGCAAGATAAGGTTGGAGGAAAAAGAAAATTTAAGATACAAAATTAGGACAAAGAAATATGATTCTTCATTTTCCATTAATGTGAAAGAAGTCCCCTATGAATTATGGTAAGTCAATTTGGTGTGTGGGCAGCTCAACCATGACATTGGCAAGTATTTGGAAGGACACTTGTACATGGGTTAATTGAATCCAGATGAGCTGGTTATGTTGCAACAAATGACTACGGGTAATGTGAAGCCTCGCGAGATTCTAACTATTTTGAAGCAAATAGACAAGTTAAATGCTTCAACAATTCACACAATATACTGAGAGTCAAAACCAACGATGAATGGAGTCGGTGGGAAGATCATAAATGCAACAACTCATGCACTTAATCAAGACACACAAATACATGTCTTAGTATAGGAAATACATAGAGAATGTGGTCATTGACTTGTTTTAGGATCACCCAAAATCCATCATGTTGTTGCGGTGCTTCCTGAATGTTCTTTTGATGGATTATACTTACAAGACAAATATGTATTATATGCCTCTTTAAGAAATTGTTCCTGTTACCTCCACGAGTGTAACATTCTCAGTTGGGTTTGGATTCTTATAAAAAAAAAGAGCAATGAGATCTACATTTGAGCATTATAGATTATCAACGGCTTATTATATGGTTGGAGGGCACCAAGTGCCATTGTTACCGATTGTGAGTTAGGGGCTAATAAGTGCAATCAAACATGTCTTTCCAGATACCATTCATCTTTTGTGTACCTAACACACTAACAAAATCATTCTGACCAAAACTAAGAATATGTTTGCACTGATTAAGGATTTCAATATTTTCATGAAGAGATGGAACTCATTGATGTACTCTAAGTTCGAAAGGGCAGCTTGGCTAGGCACTGCAAGAACTTACTAATGAGTATGCTATTGTAAGTGGTTTGCTTGACTACTTGAATGACATATGGGTTGGAGGTTACATAGAATGTTTTGTCTCTATGTGGATGCATCAGGTAAAGCACCTCGAGCTCACAACTATTTAGAGAGTTGAATCTGTGCACTCCACCCTAAAACATCATCTTGAGAACTCGACGACAAATTTCGAGGGTTTATGAAAGATCATTAATGGCGTGTTGCGCAAGCAACGCATTGCCATTAAGGCAACATTTGAACGGAGCTTCAATGTCTTTCAACAAGATTACACCGATGCTATACATCGACTTTTATGGGGATTTGTATTGCAAAGGGCATTAAAGTTGATTAAAGATGAGTTAGCAGTGGCTGACGATGTCAGAATCAATGAGAAGATGTATGTTTGACATTAAAGAAAACCACACGACCTTCCTTGTACATACGAGATTGGAATTTATTTATTTCTAGCTCACCTATACCTTTTGAGGAACTTGACATGTATTGGAAGAAGTTGAGCCTCATTCCTGATACTTCAGCTAGCCGATTGTAGTACAACATTCATGCTAAGATTCCGAGGGTGATTGAAAAATATGAAAGTTGTGTTGAAGAGGATGCATGCAGTAGAATCATCCAACAACTTATGGAGATTAGTGTTCCCTTATCTACACCCGCTGTCATCCCTCAAGAGAAAATCAAAGGAAAAGGGAGGCAACCGGGTGCAACTGTAAATGGGAAAAAGGGAAAAAGGCAAAGGGTGAAAAAAAGATTGAAGTGGAAGAAAATACTTCTACAAAGAGAGATTCTTCTAGATTTAAGTATGTACTCTCATAGGAGGAGGCTGCTTCATCTAACAAGAGGATATTCAGACATTCAATTTCTTCGTCAGAAACATTAGTTAGGATTTATCCATCAAAAGCTCATAGGACACGTTATTTTTTTAAGGGCACGTCTACCGCTTTTTCCTTCGATCTCACATTTCGACGATATGGGAACCCCATATTGATGGGATTTTTAACGTTGATGGTGCCAACCATTGTGGGTCTCAAGTAGTCGCTAAGTGGTTAAGTTTGCTTGACCAAGATGAGTAGAGGAGGGTAAGAGATCGGATGGTCGATGAGCTGACATCGCACCATCAACATGGATCGACATTTATAGGCAAACTAACTATGCCAAAATAGAGAATGCGGTCCAATGCGATACGTAGGAGGCACCAATAAGGAATAGGATGACTCTTCTTCATATGAGACTCATCATATCAACCTCATTGAACATGATGGTAGTCCTCATATCGAGGACTTTATGTATGACCTTCCCTCTACTTAGAAACAAGCCACCTCTAGAATCTAAGTAGTCATGTCATAGTTGGAATATCTATTGTGGACGACATTCACTTCATTGGGGTTATTATCTTATCATTCTTTATGCCAATTCTCCATTCCATTAGCTCTTACTATTTTTGTCGATATACTAACTATTCATTCTCTCATTGCTATGTATGTAATTTAACAGATAAGGTTGAAACTAGATGCTCCATTTCCTAAAGTTTTTGCACTATAGGACATATATGTACAAAAAGAAACGCGTCCATAAGGAGAAGGCTTTAATACCTTATAAGGCTCGACAAAGGCTGGACATCAAATAAGGACACCAACAATAGTTGACTTAGATGAACTACAATCACTTCACTATTTTGTTTTACATGTTTTTTTTGAATATATTTTGTTGCTTTTTTAGGGGATTGTGTGTTACTTGAATTGGCCATGTGATACAAGTTCATGTTTTTCGATTTTTGTATTTCTCTTCAACAATGTATGTGTCGTAGAAGGTCATGTTTATGTTGTATGAATCACATTTTTTGGTCGCTTACTCTTGAAGGAACTGTCATGTATTTTTTCTATGGATATCTGCATTATTTGATTTTTTTTATATTGAAACACAAATAGCAGGCAAATCCGGTGGGAAAATCTCTTATCTGGTATTCGAGACTCAATACCTCATATATTAATCATAAAGTACAAGACCCCTCCAGAAGGTGACAAAATAATTGGTTGAAAATATTTTTATGGGTGCACTTATAAAAAATATGGGGTATACCCAATGTTCATTCAAAATGTATTGTCTAAGGATAATGTAACTCAATCTAAGTACGGCGAACTAGAGGCCAAGGACAAATTTTAATTAGGGGTTGATATCGCGTTGAAGGCAGTAATAGTCTTGAATTCACCGACTAGTATAGATTGTAGTGAGGAAAGTACGAGGTCGAACCCACTTTGATTGTGAAGAATGCCTAGGCTATGAATAGAAAGGAAATAGGGGGTTTGCTAACAAACTTTGCCTATAAAGAAATATAATTATAAAACTATCTTAAAATAATTAAAACAATAATTAAAATAGAAATAATAACTTAAACTATATAAATAAAGCCTAAATTGAGAATATTTTCATACATTGCAAACAATTGAATTAATCATAGGTAATTAAAAATATTTTTTACCTTATTGAACTCTTATAGACATGCTTAAATGAAATCAGTCAATGTTCCATGGCCAGTGGTTGGAACGTGCGACCTAACCTTATACAAACCAGACTGCAAAACCTACTGGATATGCTGTAGATTTTCAATGAACTAATAACATTAAATTCTATGAAAATACTTGCGTAAGTGGTAACTAGCATGAACTAATACCATTTTTATACTTCAAAAATACAAGAGCACATCGATTGCCAATAGACAAGGCTTTATTTTTCACTTAACATAATCTCTCTTATCGAGCGACGGTAAGATTACCGATAAAGATCTCCTACACTCATACGTGCATGGCTCCTACATATGATGAATATGATCAATCTAATCCATTATAAACAATTTAACCAAAGTTACAAGAATTTAAAAAATAGGATTTTCAATTTAAAACCTCATAAATAAGCTTTACAAGTAAGAAGAGTCCTTAATGCATAAAGGACTTAGTGATTATTACTCATAAAAATAAACCAAAGCAATGGAAATAAATAGTGCCTTCAATATGAATCAAGAACTCCCGTAGCTTGCTAGATCTAAACCAAAATGTAACTAAAAGTATAAGAATGAAAGGAGAATCTAAAGTTGTTCTAGGGTCTTCTATTTATTGTAGATGTGTGATAAGAGGTAATCCAATCATGAATCTTATAAATCCGTAAACTATGAAACTACCAATCTTTGGATCTGTCCAACGCCTATGTATAAAATCCCAAGGCGCTAGAAATTACTAGGACGATACTACAATACTCTATTTTCTTTCAATTATGTCACGATTAAGCCCAACACCTTGCTAGTGCCATGCAAACACTTCCAAGGCGCTATGAAGGTGTTGGCCTTCTCTTTGGAATTTGAGCTTCATTTTTTCCTGGGTCTTCACAAGGCTTCATACACAATATCCTTAATGAGTCTTGCTTGATTCGATCAAGTTAAGGCCATTTAGTCCTTTGGGATTTCAGTGTATCTGGAGATATTGGGAAGGCACTGATCCTATCTCTTACTCTTTGAATGGATTTTGGTAGGAAATCACTTCTTTTCTTCCAATAGCATATATTTACCCTAAAAATACAAAAACAAAGGTTTTAGAGTATAAATGGAGATAAAACTCTTGTAATTCATAGTAATATTACACTAAAATATAATGCAATTGGCAACTTATCAGGGGTACACTAATAGATTTGATAAGGTGCCCTTCTTGTTATGTTATTAGATATCAAACTCCAAACGTTACCTTCGATAGTGTAGTACAGAACGCTGAAGTATAAAAACTAGATATGGGTGCACTAACAAAATTGTTGGTGTTTCCTTTGTTTTTTTGTTAGTTTAGTTTGTAATGACCAAATGTGATAATTATTTCTTTCGTTGAAGGATACCAAGGTAGATTGTAAAGGTTCGTTACCTCAGGGCCGAATCTGAAGTGCACAGAACAACAATTGCCCTGTAAGAACAATATCAATATGCACATAATAAATAAAACTATGAGTTAAACGCAACTAAATGTAGAGGTGCATGCAGCGAAGCACCTTAGGAAACAAAAAAATACCAAATAACAAATAATACAATACAATATCATGTACAAAACCATTATAGTGCAGTATAACAATTAACACAACGCATGAAAATTAAAATACAACAATGACTAGCCACAATCACTAATTTTTTTTTCGTTGTACACCAAACATAGCTTGCTTGACCACTTTCTGAGCCCCCGTGCATCACTAGTACTGTCGTTTTGGGATTTTTTAATTGTTTCTATATGCATAGATGTAATGACTGTAGTAGCAGCTAAAGTAGTGGTGGGACCTTTCCCAGACAAGTTCTTGACGACATCATTCACCTTTTGCTTGAAAGATTCAATTGTAAGAACATATTTAGGCAAATGGAGCCAGACCAACGTGACATCTAGTGTTATTTTGACTTGATAATAAAGTCAATAATTTTAACCAAACAACTATTACGCTACATATTTGACTGTACTCACAAAGTAGTAATAACCTATATAAATTTTATTTCGAGCATATTTGTCTCAACAACTGAATCACCAATCGAGCTGTCCTCACAGTAGATAGGGCTCTCCATTATAATATGTGAACATTTAATGATCTAGTCAATAAAATCTAGTTTGCAATCCTACACTAACACCACCCTCTCTCCTCGACTTTCGGGTAATATCACATGATTATGGTACCTCTCCCTTATCTTGGGTTAGAAGTTGTACTTTATAATGTACTTCGGGGCGGAAGGTCTTCGACTAGCTTGAATTGACTTATATGGAGGGTCTGAAATCCCTTGCATATGCCAAAATTATCGTTGGAATCTTTCTTGGTAGTAAGGCTTGAAAACATTCATGTATTTAATGCAACCAATGGAGAATGTGAACACATGAATACCATTTGATCTTAACTCAGAGTAGGGACCAAACAATATCCTATTAAATATTGTTCGCAATAAAAAAAAATTAAGATAAACGTGAGATATTGAAACCATAAATGAAAACCTCATTTGGTCGTGAGGTATCAAACTTCTGCGAAGCGTATGAATGTAATCATCACCCAAAACTTGGTGCGATTTACGAAGCTACTTAGAAACACAAGGGAGAGTATCCGTGTACTTTGCGCTTGACAACGTAAGTCCAAGGTTGAAATGATCGTGGATCTGCCCCTACATTACGGTAAACAATATTGGACTAATTAAAGAACAATAAGACTACTAGTCTCAAAAGTACCAAATCATTTTACCTCAAGCAACTTCAAATAGCTGACAATCTAGGAGACCTCAACCCGTGTTCCCGCTTTGAGCTGACAATATAAGTTGGCAAGAGCAGCCGCACCCTATATGTATGACCAAACATCATCTAAATTCTTTTTGAATTTTAGAAGTGCAACAAGGACTCATGATCCAGTCTTGTCGGCAAACAATGTGAATGACAACATGTACAATAAGAAAGCACGACCCAAGCACTCTACTTTTGGGTACTCGATTTTCTTTGTTTTCTTTAGACACCATCGACTGCACAACCAACATTCCCTAATGGTAAGAGTTGTTGACTTATCAAGCTCCTCCTCAGTATCAACATTTGACACTCCTAGAAAACTTGTGAGAAATTTAAGGCATTCCTCGTAATTAAGGTTATCCTTGACCATAAAAACCTTTTTGGTCATTGGAATCCTCAAAAGCATGCTAAAAGCCTCTTGAGTGCACTTAACCAGGACTTCTAAATGATCCTCTTTAGGGCGGCAGTGTCAGGGTGGCAAGTCTGCAAATCCCACTCAGCTAGTAGAGTACCGTGGCTTATGCATTTCAATAATGGTTAATCCTGAAAGATTAGTAGATAATTACAATAGTAATAAAACTCAAAATTCATTATGACATATGTACAATGCTACATTGAAAATAAAGGGTTACCTCGTTCCTAAAATGGCTACAACCACAGGATCTTTGATGCTTGATATCAAGGTTCGGTCAGATGGCCTAATAAGAAAGGAGTCGGCATGTCTTCTGACAGCGGAGTAGCCTTCTTCTTGCCACGCCTTCTTAGCAATATCCTTTTTCACATTGATTGTATTGGTAGTGACTCTCTTGCCATGATTACTTTTACCACTTTTCTTAGCAGCACCCTCAACGTTAGACTCACCAATATTGTCACCTTCCTCATTGCCACCATCTCCACCATCCTCCTCGCTATTGTCTTTACCATCTTCCACACCTTCGACTTCTTTGCTATCACCCCACTAACACTATTGCTTGACCCATTTTGATTTCCTTTAACATCACGGTCTTCATCTCCGTTTGACTCAGCTTATTCCAAATCAGACTCTTTATCATCTTCATGAGCCAACATAAGTTCCCTTTGTGGGGCCTCATCCCCATGTGAATGATCCTCCTCAACTTCTTTTACCCTCACTTTTCGAGTATGCTTGTCAACAAGCTACTCCATTGCTTTCCTATTCCTATGAGATGTTATTTGCACTGTTCTACTGCTATCATTACAGGAATAGACTCCATCCCCTTTCTTTTCTTATCGGCACCGGCTTGCTCCCGAGTGATGGTACTCTTATTCCAGGCCATACCTCACTTAAAGAGTAAACACATTACATAATATGTGATGGCCCCAATTTCCAAATAGGGAACCGCCCTGCCTAATCCCGTAATCAAGCTTTAATCCTAATTACATAAGACTTAATTACGTATAAGTCATCTTTTTGAACATGTTTTAGGAACTTACGAACCTAAGGGAAGGTCTCGGAAGCTCGGATATTCATTTTGGAACTATCACCTAACCTTTTGAGGTGATAGTTCCACAATCACCCATAAGACTTAATTATGTATTAGTCTCCGCACTAAGTTGAGATGATCTACGTCCGGTCGGCGGTGAGAACTATCACCAAACCTTTCATACTACTATATGGAGCTGCGCTCAACATATTCCACCCCAAAAGCGAACCTGCACTCTAAGCTTACAAATAATCCATCTCATTCTTATCGATCATCTCGAGTCCCATAACTCGTGTGCCACGCAAGTGTAGTGGTGAGTGTCGAAACCTCGGTAGACCCATATCTCCATGAACCGAACAACTCTCATGCAATGAATACTAGATAATCTCTACTTTAGGTTTCAAAAAGAAGCAGTTCAAATTTTCTAGGATTCCAAAACAAGTTAGACTACAAAGGCCAAAGGAATAGAATACAAATTTAATCAAATCCGAATTATCCCAATAACATGCTTTTCATCTACTCTTTATTAACAATGACATCAAGAGTAGGAATTGGAATCAATGAAACATTTCGCATGGCATCATATCATAATATTCAATCATGAATAGACACAAGAACAACATAATGTGAGATTATAAGTAGCAATGTCTACAAATAGACTAATAAATCAATAAAATTGAATGAAATGGAATATAGAATTCTCACAACTTTACTTACAACTTACACACTTGTCTTAGCCTATCCGACCTTTTCACACTCCGAAATACGTTCACAAACTCCTAAGATCTCCCCTTAGTTCTCTGGAGTTTTTTGATAGGTTTAAAAGTGAGTTTGGACCCATTTGTAGTGTTTAAATCATGTTTAGACTTTGCTGATTTTTCTACTAACAGAGACGAATTAACGCGCTACCTTTAACCTCTAGTGCACTAATCAAGATTAGCGCTCTAGTTTTCGTCATTAGCGCGCTAATTGGACATTAGCATGCTATTTCACAAATCTAGCACGCTATGCGCAGCAGAACCCAAAATTATGCACTTCGAATTCTTGATTTTTGCCACACATAGGCCATGTCTTCACCTTAGGGACCCTTATACACATTACGTGAGGTCCCTAATACCAAACCCAACACACATTGGCACCAACAACAATATAAACTTTTATGAAATCACAAGTTTATGGTGTGGAGAAGTTACCTCACTTGATGAGCTCATTCTTCCTTACAAAAGCTTCAATGAACTACACACTTCTCTCCTTCCCAAGCACTCCAACAATCTCTTTTCTTTCTCCTTCCATCCTACCCAACGATTTGAAGATGAAGATAAGAAACCAATTGTTGACTTATATATTTGCTTGACTATATATAGTGATATGTTTGAACTTTGGCCTTAGAACATGGTGTGTACACGTATCTCGAGATTTATCTCGTTGACCACCTATCCTACTTGTCCCTTAAGTCACCATTGAGTGACTATACATGTTGACACCATGTCTCATGATGATTGTATACGTGTCTCGATGCACATCCAATGCTTATTGTTTAATTGCACTAACTTTAGGCTCTTAATGTTTATATTTAAATGTGACCACATTAGCTACTTATAAACTAACATAAATTTACATTTAATCTCAAATTAATTAAGCTTACCCCGTAAGCCACTACCTCGGACCCACATCGACGTGCGACTCGAGTTACATCCCCGCCCGTCTCGATACCTATACCCATATAAATTGACTTAATAGTTTACATATATCAATACACTAGGCATACATCATAACAAATATAAATATACCTAGGCCTTTGCCTTAGTAAATGGACATATCACGGTGTGGATCCCACAGTATGGGTCGTTGATCCTGTTTAAGGAATTAAACACTGTTAGAGATTTTGGGCCGTTTCATAATATCTTCAAAATGTATATGTGAATGAAAAACAATTTTATAACATGTTTTCATGAATGTTCAGTATCACTGCACTGAGTTTAGTTGTGTATACTTGGTATTTGCTAACAAAGCATATGTGATTATACTTGGTACCCTATCACAGAACTAAGTCATTACCCCTCTACCCAACTAATTCAGTACTCCTATACCAAATAATATCAATTAGACTCGAGATTAACCAATCAAGCATTGATAGCTAAACTTAGTTATCTATAACTAAACTTGAGCTATGCAATTTTAGACTTCTAATTCGATACTTACTAACTGACTTTAAGCATGTTGACTCAAGCATAAATCGCGAAACAATAAGGAACATAAACCTTAAACCACAAATCGATAATTGCTATGAAAGTGAAAAATAAGGCAAAATACAACAACAATAATAACAACCATCTGAAGGCAAATTTAATCAATTTTACGGGGAGACACACTATAACAGTCGATTATTAGCAGTCTATTCTTCGGATGACTACAAATCCACCTAAAACAAGAGCAATAATACCAGATTTGACATAAACGGTGATGAAGGCGATGATGGAAACTTTGAATGGGCAAAATAATGCCATCTTAATCACAGATCTAAAAATTATGTTGGAATGAAAATGATAGTTTTATGGGTTTTCATTGTGGAGTGCGTTGCAAAGTGATGGAGGGTATTTCAGACCTTTTACATGAAAAAAATGGGGTGCTCAAGTAAATCAAAGTCCAAACTGGTGGAGCACTCTAATTCGGGGTGCAAATGCTGAGGTGCGTTTAGTTGGGCTCTAAACTAATGGCTTAAAACTAGTAAAAAGGACTAAAACTAATTCATTGACTTCACAGGCTTTTGATTTTGAATCCTTCGATTCATGTATATAGTATTCTAAGTAGTACATATCCCAATCAAACTCAAATTCCTTATTTTAATCCAATATTCTCGTAGCTGACTTCAGCGATTCTTGATCGAATCCTAATATATTCCTAATTTGTTGGAAATACGTCTCCATGACTCACTGATTTAGGTAGCGATCCTAGTATATTCCTAATTTGTTGCTGATTCGCTGATATCGAGTCCTAGTTCTTTTCCTAATTCGTTGTCCTTTTTCTCAATTGACTTACTTTTCTTCATTTTTTCTTCCATTTCTTCATATAACCTTAATATAACCTGAAATTACAAAATAAGAGAAACCCAGTGTAATATAGCCTTTTACATCTAAAATCACCCTAAATATACTATAAAACACTATTTAATGATTGAGTTATCAAAAGCCCCCCAAACTCAGCACTTTGCTGTCCAAAGCAAAAGAATATTCTAAATTATATTCTCTTTTCATTCATTATTCTAATTTCATAATTTCTTACTCTTATTCTTAAACAAAAATGATCATTAAATAGAAATATATTACCCTCATGTAAATAAAAATTATGATACCATACAAAGATTTAAAGAATAGCCCCTTAATTGACAACTCAACCCTCATTATGCAATACACCTCAGAACTCAAAGTTCAATCAATACTAAGGCCAAACCACGATATAGGTTTTCTCAATCTCCACTGACAAGCATCAAGCTTACGATAACTAATATAGAATCTTAAGATACAAAAATCAGTAAATCAATCTCAATTTCAAACAACATTTAAAAACATCACCATAATCAAAGTCGATATGAGTTTTTTAAGACACTAATAAATATCATTATCATATTCAATTGTTTGAATATTGGAAAAAAGACACTTCACTTAACTTAGCTATAAGTACTCGAGCTAAATCTTTTATTTTAAGAGTTTTTATAAACATTCTTGCATTTTTTTTTCTGTATCTCCCTCTCATTTTTTTTTTCTTTTCATTCTTACGCTTCCTTGCTCCATTTCCTTTGGATACTGTTATTCTTTTAATATGAATTCTTTCTTTCATTTTTTTCACTATTAGATTCTCTGTTTCTTTTCCTTTGGAACATGTTAAAAACTCTTGTTAGTGCTTCTCACTTTCACTATAGTTAAGAGAGTATTCTTTCTAACTAAATAAAGGTTTATTGGCTACTTTTCTTTTCTTTTCTCCTTAATTGTGGTGTAAGTTCTTTTCATTATATATAATATAATATTTGACCTATAATCTACGTATAACAATATTCTTAGAAATCTCTCTTCTTTATCTTGCACTTTTATTTCAATCTTCTATCCATTTTCATGTCTAACACAAAGTAGTCAATCTCTCTAAACTCTTTTACTCTTTTAGTGCATATTCAATTTAGGTATACTACAACAAAAACTACTTTCAATGACATAATCTTTTTGATAGTTTTTTTAAAGTACCATTAAAAAAATATAAACAATGTTATTTTTTTAATGAATTGTCATTAGAATGGTTTTAAAATTATTTTGGAGGAGAAGACGTTTAAGATGACTTAATTTTTTGATTTCTATGACATTTTTCAAATGTCAATAATAGAAGCTAGAGAATACATTAAAACCTAAGAATCTAATCATTCTTTACGGAAATTAAAAGAAGGAACAAAGTGCCACTTGCGTTGAACTAAGTTCCGCCACACTCACTTTCACCAAAAAACCACTCGTACTCTCGAAACCCAAGAAGCACGAAAAACATGGTTGAATCCAGTTCGATCAAGTTCCTCTGCAGCTACGACGGCAAGATCCTCCCTCGCCATCGAAATGGAAAGCTTTGTTACGTTAGCGGTGATACTAGAGTCCTCGACGTCGATTGATTAGTCTGCTTTGTAGGTTCATTTAGAGATCAATTTTTGTTGATTTGATTGAGTGACTGCATGTTTGATGTGTTTTTTCGATTGTGAATCCGATCTGATTTGAGCAGTTTTATTGTTTGGATTGAATTTTGCAGAGATGCTTGTGAAACTTGGCGAGATGTGCGAATCTTCAGTGAGTTTGAGGTGTCAATTGTTGAGAAGTACGATTGAGTGAATCACGCAGCCAGAACGTCTCCATTGAAGATCAGAGCGTTCCTCTCGCTTCAATTTCCTCTCGTTTAAACCCTAACCTTCTTGTCTTATTCGCTCGAAACCATGACCGCCTTCATCGTGAACCTCGTTTCAGCACCCTCATCGCCATCCACCTCTCTTCTTCCTTCGCCTTATTTGTTGGTGGCGAAAGATGTTGGGTTTTTGGGCTCATACTAATAAGTAGAAAATTTAAAATAATTTTTGAAAAAATTCATAACATGATGGAAAATAGGTTCCATTAAATTACATCTACATAAGTAAATCACACTTTAATCTCCTTCTCCGATTCTTTGATTTTCAAGACGTTCAAGTGCGTATTCTCTATCAAAAATTTATACACGAACGGTGATCGCAATTTGGGATGCTAGCCCCTCGAGAGATAAGGATTATAAGGTACTAATGTGCTTGGATTTAAGTGTTCAAAATATCTTTTCTCATCAAAGTTAGGTGGAGATGGTGTTCTCAACTCGGCCCTCACAGGTCTTGGTTCCATAATACTAACTCCAGTAGGTTGGATAAACATTTGTTGACACGCATACTTCTTGGGCTTTTCTATCAAAATACCTTTCCCTTTATCTTGTTTACTACTCCTACCTTGTCCTTTACCTTTTCCGTCCATAGAGAATCAATCAACTATGGTGAATCTGTAAATCAAAATCTATATTTGATATGAAAATGAATTCAAAATGAATCTTTCGTTGAGAATTAAATTTTATCGAGGAATTTAAAACAAGTTTGAAAAAAGATTTTTTATAAAAACTCACAAAAAGATTTTTAAAATCAGTAAAAATAAATAATATGAAACCAATTCCATTAAAGCAATCCTCTAGTATTTGAAAAACACACACCCCTAAACTCATTTTGTAGCTCATCTCATAATTTTTATTTATAAAACCCTTAAATATATGTATAATAAAATCCTTAAGCTCACCCTTTTAGAATCCAAATAAAGAATCATCTTTCTTTGTATATAAATAATACAATTATAGTTGAAAACAAAATCAACAATTTCATCAAGTTTTTTCATCAAAAACCAAATTTCATAACCTTGAAATAGAAAGAATTGATAGAGTATCAAAAGATTACCTCCTTGAGAGTGAATCCCTCAAGTGTTAGACTCTTGACAACTTCTAGATTCCATTTTCAATCCTATTCAAGAACCCTTTTCATTCAACTCCTAATTTGGCTATATAATCTCAAATTACTCTATTCTTTTGATTTAAAAAAATCCTCCTCAAGGTGGGGATTACTTAATTAAGCTATAAGAAGACTTGGAAGAGTTGAATCTAGGCAATAATTTGATTTTCCAATCGAAGAGGTGCAAGGGTTTGTAGTATGAGTTGAGTTGTTCCTACCGATTTAGGGTTTTTATTCAAAAACATGAATTCGATCCCAGTGAAGCAAAGGTTTTAAGTAGACTTGTTGGTAAATCGCTATTTAAATCGGTGAAAATAAGGTTATGTGCCTTATTGATTTACCTAATGAATCCTAGTTATAATGTCGATTCACAACTGAATCGATATACTTGATTTTTCACTTAAAATTTTTGCTAACTGTTACTGATTTTTTCAAGCGATTCATTGTGTAAATACACATTGCTCTAGATTCGTAGGATAGTAAATATTGGTTTTTCAATTTAATTCATATTAATTCATATATATCACTAATAATGATCAATAAAAGGTATAATTCACTAAAAACTCAAAAATTTAAGTACGATATGTAACTAACTAATAATTTATTTTATTAAATAATGTAAATTGCTAGAAAGACATAATATATTGCAATAAAGACATAACAACTCGATCTTCCCCTTTTATTTGAAGCAACTTTGGAGCTTAAGTTTCGAAAATATTTTCAAAACAGAGTCAAAAGGACAGAGAATAAAATATATTATACTAATACTAATCCTATAATAGTATTAAACACAAATAAATATAGAATATGGGCTACATCTTATAAAGCACTTTTGTTTACTGTCGTTGGCTCGATTGATGTAAAAATCAATTCTTATTTAGTGTGGGTGATTCAATCTTCACTTGAATTGATGCTTTATAACTTCATATTCCTTAACATCGGAGAAACATTCTTTGACATTATTCTCATAATGATAATTCTCATCTTCATAACCATCATAGAAATGTTTTCCTCTATTATTATTACATAGTTCAATCCCATCTTGGTGTAGCGTTTCATCATTACCCATTCTACGTAATAACTAAGTGATTACATACATCATTAATAGCTCCAAGAAGTGATAGAAAATGTCTACCAATAATATGACATCATCCTGGTTAGTTGATGACATGACCAGAAAAATCTGTATCAAAGGTAAACTATCCCACTCTTACTGGAAAATTCTTTGATAGACCCAATAGGGCTGTAATGGTACCATTTCATTTATATATCTTGATAAAAGGCTTGCTATGAATCTGCAAATTCGTGAAGAGAAACCATTATTTAGGAAAAATATTTATATCAACACCCATATCAAGTCAAACTCGGATAAGTGCTTAATTAGACTTATATAGAATGTTAGTTTTATAGTATAATTGGTCTAAATATCCCAAAATAAACTCTAACTGATGATATTTATGTGTTTTCTAGTTTACGAGCTATAGAAGAGACAAATGAGTAAATTCATGATGAAAAGCCTAGAAAATGTAAAAAACTACATGCGACGCCATAGAGAAAACCTTTGACGTCGTGGAAAAAGAACACAAGGCATGGGTAATGCGTAGAGATCAAAAGAAAACAGAGCTGTGGCAAAGCTATGGCTTTACACGCACGACGTCGGGACTTTACACATACTGTGTTAAGACTATTAAGAGGACAAAAAACATAATACAAAGCTGGTGCTGTGATAAATACATACACGGCGTGGATCACTTACAAACGATGCCGAGACATGAAAATAGAAAGTTTCGGAGTTCTATTTAATTTGGGGATTGCTAATTAGGGTTTCTAATTGTATCATAGGGGTCTTAGCAATATAAATAGTCATTAGGATGTGGTAAAATGCTATATTGACATAGGGAGAAATAGATAATTGAAGGAGAATCTTTTCTTTAGAATTTAATAATGTTTATCAAGACAATATCCAGCTAAGCACTCTTTTCCTAGGTAAGAGGAGAAACAAGTCCAGAACCTTAGTTGATACCGTGTTATGTCAGATATTTTATTTATAATTTAAGTTATTTCAATCCTTCCTATTTTATTCGTCGTTGTCTTCATGATTATGGTGCAAACTTAGTGTATCTATGTAGCCAATGAATGCTTTTAGGTCGAAGATTAATAGTTAATCGGAACAATCATAGCCATTATTGTATGGTTGGGTTCATACAAGTGACAATCACTCACCCCGTTTGCCATTCAAACAATCCAGTTCTTGAGTGTGCGAAAAACAAATCTAGGTTAAATTGAATAAGGATACTATCTAGTTATTTAGGATTAATGTTCCCACGGATGAGCTTTATGCGGTTAATGCATTAAGCTTTATTGGTGGATTCTGGGGTTATGTTTTTACTAGAGAATTAGTTAGTGGCGCACGTCCTAGCTATCGAGACTAGGGCAATTAAGAATTTTTTGTGGATGTCGATTTTCTATAGTTAATCTTGGAAGAATTGAATTAATCTTTAGGGGAAAGGTTAAAGACCATGACATTTTATTGAATCTTGATTTAGATTTGTGGGACCATAGACCTAGGTGCTTCTTCTCATTGAATTCACTTTTGTAAACTTTGATATCTAGTAGTTTTAATTAATTATTTTTTAAATCTCTAAAACTCTCGAATTTCCCTTTTTAGTTAACTCAGAGTAAAACCTAAATCATGTTGATTCAACCTCGTATTTACCACTACTATACTCAAGTGGGATTGGTAACTCGGGTATGAGTTATATTTGGCATGAATGACTTGTGAACAAACTTTGGCGCCGTTGTCGCAGACTTAGACCTTTATTTTTCTTAACTCTATGTTCCCGAGACTTACTCGGTCAAAATCGACTAGTTCTTTGTTCCTTTTTTTATCCCAAACCCGAGTGAACATTCCAAAGGTCGAATTAGGAGACCCAGCTTAGGAAACAACAAGGCCAAAGTCACTATAGGGCATGCCAATCAATATCTTCAAGCTCTTTTGGCACAACAACTCCTCTACATTAACTATCGGAGAATGCCGGAGGTTTTGAGTTAAGGTCCGGGTTTATCCATCTCCTATCTTCTTTTTTATGGGAGCGAGAATGTAGGCCGAATTACTTTTCTGAATGAGTTTTAGAATAACTTCAAGTCCGTGATACCCTATACAACGGATGAGGACATAGTAAAGCTTATGTCTTTTCTGCTTTGTCTTAAAGACAAAGCTAATGAATGTTTTTCTATCATCTGCCTGGTTAGATTAACTCCTGGAATGAGATGACAACTGAGTTTTTAAAAGAGTATTTTCTTAAGGATAGAGTTGCTCAGTTCATAAGGAAATATGCAACATTAAAATAAAAATGGTGGAATCGTCTGGTGCATATTGAGATTGTTATAAGCAATTGATTGCTAGATGTCGCAATACGGCCAAACTAAGAAGGCTATAGTCTATTTATTCTATGTTGGCATGACACCAATAGGCAGAAGCATGATTGATAACGCGTGTAGGGGTCATATTCGAGATAAGACACTGACTCAGATAAAGCAGTTATGTTGGGGTATGTGCCATATGTCAATTTACAAACATTATTTATCTTATAATTTTAGTTAGTAAAATTGAGGTTTTTATATGCTACTATATTATAAGTGATTACATGTTTTCCTTATAATAAGAACTATGGATAGTGATTGAATATCCTAAATGCCCCTAGTCGATCATTATACTGGGAATTATAATAAATTAAGACTAGTGTGAATCTTGAATGATGGTCATGTGATAATTATGTGTATAGGGATACGAATCAAGATCGTGAGTACTTGTTAAGGAACAATGTATTGGACCGAACTATTATGACAAAACTACATGGATTAAGTCATTGGTGTTACTCATGATAGGTATTTCATTTAGTCATTCGACTTGAGATTTCGATACACTTCAATATTAGGAGCATGGTAATTTGATACAATCAAATGCCGACTTTAACCGGACAATTATAAAGATTGTGATCGGTTACCATGTCAATAATAAGTGAAGGTGTGTAATTAAGATAGAATTTGTCACTCTCGTATAGAGAGATATAAGTGGATCCCTCGATATGATAGACTGATAATGGTCAAGTCCATGTGAATTGATATGATCAATGTCACTTGGATGTTTTCAATTTACCAAAAGATTGAGACTAGTACGATTGAACATTAAGAGTGACTTTCCATTACTTATGTTTGGTCAAAGGACATCGTACGACAAAAACATATGATATATGTTATTCATTAGGTTGTATCGATTTTGATATTCATGCTACTTGGGTAGTCATAATGCTGTGCTAGAGACCACTTATGACTTGTGTACCAAAATGGTTTTGATTCATTGCCAACATCACATGAACTTATTGGGTCGCACACAAAGAATGACTTTGCATAATTTAAATTGGTCCAGAATAATAAATTTTATATGATAAAATTAAAGATATAAAAACCCTTACAATTTGTTATATGATAACTTATTAATAGGGGCGTATGTGTAATTTTCTTAAATTGCCTAAATATAATAGTTGTATTACATATATGATTTTAAGTGAGGGCTTATCTGCATATATAAATAAAGGGTTAAACACAAAAACGAAATAAAATTTTTGTTTTTTTCAAATTTCGAGTTCTCTAGATTTTGGGAGAGAAAGAAAAATATTTTTAATCTTTCTTGGAGTTAACACTCTAAATTGTGGTCACCATTTATGCATGGGTTTTCGGTAAAGGATGCGCGCTTGAACATCTTAGAGATCAAATAATCACTGAAGAAAATCACGGATTAAGGTATGATTTACTTTTTACACCTAGTTTAATGTAACCTATTTTTTATCCTGTTGGCATTTTTCAAAATTGTTTTTAATTTTCTGCTGCGTATTAACCATAAAACCCAACATTGGTATCAGAGCCTTAGGCTTGGTTCTATTAAAAGCTTGCATGTTTTCTCTGATGTATATATAATATATGTGTGAAATCATGATCTTGATTAATATATATGTGATATACATATAGGTTATGTGATAACTGTTATCAAGAATTGATTTTAAAGCATGTTGTTAATTCATGTATATTGATACATACACATGATTTGATTCCATGATAGAATTCATGTTTATAATATTTTGATTAACATGTGTTTTTAATATTGAATGTGTGAATTGTGTATGTTCATAGTTGAAGTCATGTTAATGTTTATGTGATTCTGGTGTTGAATACATATATCACTTTCATTCAATAACTATGTATGTCTCTATGATAGAAATCTTGTTTAGGTTAATATGATTCTGGTGTTGAGTGCATGATTAATATTTCAAAATTGATTTTGATCATATATCTCATTGTGGTTATCCTAAGTATATTCACATTAGATAGAAGATAAACTTGTAATCAGATAAGAATTACAAATCCTATAAGATAGGTGAGATGAATAACAAATTCTAATTGGATAAGGATTCAAAGTACCTTAAATTCTAATTGGATTAGAATAAGATATTAAGTTAAAAGTAGGTATGAGTTAATTAAAAACGTTTTCATCAATATTTTTCAAAATTAAAATAAAGGGCAATTTTGGTTAATTGGATTGGCTAAAATAATGAGAAATTTTAGCTAATTTTCAAATTTTGAAATTGAAATTCATTTTAATTAACAGCAGGACCGCCGTTAACTGTTCGTTGCGTAAGGAACTTAGTATAATATTCAATATCAGTAAAATTTCCTAACATGTTTAATGATTGTTCGTGCATTGTAATATATGATATTTATCTTGTTTAATTATGATCACTAAAATAAATAACAACCCATCTTCCAAATTTTAAGTCAAGTGACATCCATTCTCAAATACTTGTCAAGGCTTCGATCACACCAATATGGGCCTGCCTTCGCATAGTGTATTGTATTATCTTGGTCAGGCAAGTTGAGTAGCGATTACTCTATTATTTGAAATTGTTAGACTTGATAAAGCTATCAAAACGATTTTGGGCTTTAGGCACTAAATGAGATAAAACATGCTAAGACATAAGATGTCATAACATCATAAAAACAACTAAAAGTTAAATGTAATGTAATTGATAATTGGTACCTTCCTAGATATCCTAATTCAAATTGTCATGCCTTAATTGTCTTGGAATTAGGTAAAACATGGATTTTAGTCCCTTTAAATTAACATAGCATTTTTAAAGAGGGTTGTTAATTTAGTGGGATTTTATTCCTTTATACTAAAATGAACTTTTGCATAATAATTTTTATTGATCTATGGCCTCTTCAAATGAAACTAACCCCTTGTTATTGCAATCCATCCTTGAGATGGATAAGTTGTCTAGGATAAACTTTCTTAACTGGTGCAGAAACTAGAGAATTGTTCTCAAGCACGAACACAAGTTGTATGTCTTGGATAATCTTATTTCTAAGGAACCACCAGCCAATGCTTTAAGAACCGTGAAGGATGTACATATTAAGCATGTCAACGACTCAACTAATGTTAAATGCATTATGTTGGCAACCATGGTTCCTAAACTTCAAAAGGACATAAAACATATGGAAGCTTATGATATGGCTACGATGTTGAAGGATATGTTCCACTAGCAGACTAGGCAAGAAAGGTTTAAGTCAGTCAAGAACATTCATTCTTGTAAAATGGCTGAGGGTGCGTCAGTTAGTCCTCATGTTTTGCAAATGAAGGGCTATATTGACCATCTTGACAGACTCAAATTTTCTATAAGCCAAGAGATGCCTTTGGGTTTGATCCTAAATTCATTGCCTAATAACTATTCATAATTTATGATTAATTATAAGATGAATAATATGGAAAAATCTATTTTAGAGTTGCATTTGATGCTTAAAATTGCTGAGCAGAATGTCGAGATGGCTTAGAAAGGAAAGGCTCTGAAGAAAAAGGCAAAAGGCAAGGCTAAAGTTTCCAAGGCAATTGTGACTGTCACAAAGCCTATGGAACAAGTCAAGCTTAAGGTTTGCTTCTACTTCATAGTCCTAGAAGGAAAAGGAAAAAGAAGGAAATTGTCATTTTTGCCATGCACCTAGGCATTGGTTTGAAAAATGCAAGTTATCTTGAAGATCTAAAGAAAAAGAATAGTGCGACTAGCGCTTCAGGTATGTATGTTATTGAAGTTAAGTTGTCTACTAGTGATTTCTGGGTATTGGATACCGGATGTTGATCTTACATTTGTATTAATATATAGGGTCTCACCAAAAGTAGAGAACTAAAGAAAAGAGAAGTCATCCTATGAGTTGGAAATGGAACTAAGGTTGCTGTGTTGGCTGTAGGATGCTATGAGTTAATTTTACCTAATAAACTTGTTTTAGTTTTAAATAATTGTTATTATGTCTCTGTCTTAAGCAAAAAAATCATTTAAGTTTTATGTTTGAGTTTGAATGGTTTTAATTTCATTATTGCGAATAATAAATACTCCATTTCTTGTAAAGACATTTTTTATGGGAATGTTGATTTATGTGATGGCCTTTATATTCTAAACATGAAAACATCTACAAATACTCCCATTCTTAACATAAATACAAATATTATCAAGTCAAATGATTTGAATCAAACTTATCTTTGGCATTGTCGTCTTGGGCACATAAATGAGAAACATATTTCTAAACTTTATAAAGATGGACTTTTAGATCGTTTAATTTTGAATCATATGAAACCTATGTATCTTGTTTATTAGGCAAGATGACAAAGAGTCCCATTACTAGACACAGTGAAAGGGAAAGTGATTTATTGGGTCTAATACATACTGATGTATGTGGTCTTATAAACACAATAGCCATAGGTGGTTATCAGTACTTCATTATATTCACTAATGACTTCAGTAGATATGGTTACGTATATCTCATGAAACATAAAGGTGAATCTTTTGAGATGTTTTGAACATTTCAAAATGAAGTACAAAACCAACTTGGTAAAACTATTAAAGTACTTCGATCAGATTGAGGTGGTGAACATTTGAGCCAAGAGTTTGATGATGATCTTAGAAAATTATGGGATTGACTTACAGTTAAATCCCCCAGCAACTCCACAATGGAATGGTGTTTCTGAGATGGGAAACTGAACTTTATTGGATGTGGTTTGATCTATGATGAGTCATGCAGTTTTTCCTATTTGTTTTTGGGTTATGCCTTAGAAAGTGCTATGTTTACAATGAATCGTGCTTCATCTAAAGTGGTTGATAAAATACCACATGAGATGTGTTTTCGGAAAAGAACAAGTTTATCCTTCTTTAAGATTTGGGGCTGTTGATGCATGCCGAACATGTTAATATAATTAAGTTCCTAAATTGACAATTTTGTAGAATAGTGGCAAATGGTCGATTCCACATAAATTGCTAGTCCTTCTATGGTTAAAAATAGCAAAAGGAAATCGATGGTTTTAAAATAAGTTAATTTAACTTAGTAAACTAAAATAACCTAAATAAATAAAATAATGAAAATAACTTTCTAAACAATTAATGGGTACCTAGGTCTACGGTTCCACAAATCAAAATGAAGATTCTATGGCATATCATGATCTTCAATCTTTCCCCAAAATTATCAATTAAATTATCCTAGATTGGCTATGGAAAATTGATATCCGCTAGAAATTCCTAATTCCCCTAATCTCGATGGCCAGGACGTCCGCCACTAACTACTTCCCTAATTAATGCATAACCCTAGACATCCACAAATCAAGTTTAACACACTAACCACAATAATAAGGATCCGTGGGAATACTAATCCTACATAACCGAATCGCGTCCGCTTCCAGTTTAACCTATACTCAATTATTGTACACTTAAGAACCGAAACGTTTTTACGGCAAACAGGTGAGTGGTCGTCACTTTATTGGTCTAAAAGTACAATTACGGATACAATCGGTTCAAATAACTATAGATTGTCTACCTAAAAGCAAGCATGCACTGGCCATATACACATCCAAGATCTAAACCATATTCATTAAAATCAACAACATTGAAATAGGAGAAATTAAATAAAATAATAAAAATCATAGATCTCACAAGTTATGCCATGAATCGAGAATCCCGACTTATTTCCCTTCTGACCTAAGTAAGGATTTGACGGACATGCTGTCGAGAGCCTTTGGCATACCAAAATAATAAAGTTGATCTCTCAATAATACCTAATTTCCTAATATATAAAACTACTAAAAATTGGTATCGTGAGGTGAGAGAAACTAATTTTGAGGGTTGGTTTTGTAACAAGTGTGCCGAGGAGGATTCGAAGGCTGCTTGAGCATTCAATTTGGAGTCCTGGACATGTGTCGCTCATTGGTTGGTCAAGAAATAGAAAACCTCTGACATGGCGTGCTCTCATTGGCAGAAATCTACTATAATGATGTGTTGTTGCATGAAGGATGCAAACATGGAGCAGTTGGAAAGGGAGAGAAAGCTCATTCAAGGAAACAGCAAGGACAAAGGAAAGGGAGAGAAAGAGAGATAGTGTGCGAGCATCCCGATGAAGAACTAATATCTGCTGGAATGAGCAAAGAGTTGCTAGATAAGTAGCTGGATAAGTGAAGACGTGCCACATGGAAGCTGGTGACGCTGTGGACCTATGAGATGCTGACACGTGGCATACTATTTGGTATGATTAGGAGAAATTCGGCTTTGTGACCGAATTGTTGGAGAAAGTGGCACTACGAATCTCGAGGACATCAAAGTGCTCGGTACACTGTGTACATGAATGTGTCTCAACTACGTGACCTGATCATTCCTTTCCACCTTGTCAGCTTTGCAATGCATGTCTAGAGGCATATCCTTAGGTAACTGTTCACTGCATATAAATACTCCATTGTAAGTATTTTTTCTCCTTAAATTCAACTGCGCACTCTGTTTCACTTGAAATGACTAATAAATATAATTAATTATATGTTTTAGAGACTTTCTATATTAAATTCATTAAAACAGACTAATAAAAGCTTATTAATACCAACTTATCAGCTGTGAGGTTTTCGTACAACGACAAATCTCAAAAGAATTATCTGCCAAATCTACCAAGTGTGTATTTGTTGGTTATCCTAAAGAGACTAGAGGATAATACTTTTATAATCATACTGAGAACTAAGTGTTTGTCGCTCAGAATGGTGTCATTATGAAAAAAGAGTTTATTTCAAAAGACGACAATTAGAATGAAGTAAGTCTTAAAGAACTGGTTGAACGTCCACAGGTATCACAAGGACCATGTTGATTTGATAGGTTAGGGCATCAGTTTAAGAGATTTAGATTTTTTATTATTGATAGTAGTGAGGTGTTGGTTATGGATCAAAATGAACCTACAATTTATCATGAGGCTGCGTCTAGCCCTGAGGCAGATAAATGGATTAATGCCATGAATTCTAAGATGCAATCCATGTATGATAACCAAGTTTGAAACTTGGTTGATTTACCTAAAGGGGGTAAGACCATTGGATGCATATAGGTTTTCAAGAAGAAAATCGACATGGATCTCAATGTGTATACTTATAAAGCATGGCTAGTAGCAAAAGGTTCCAAATAAACTCAAGGCGTTGATTATGATGAGAGTTTTCTCCTGTAGCCATGCTCAAATCCATTAGAATTCTAATTTCCATAGCCGCATATTATGACTATGAGATATGACAAATGGATGTCAAAATAGCTTTCCTAAATGGAAAGTTACTTGAGGACATGTATACGATACAACCTGAAGGGTTTTTTATCCTGAGAATTCTAGGAAGGTGTACAAGCTTCAAAGATCCATTTATGGATTAAAACAAACTTCTCGGAATTGGAATATTTTTTTTAATGAAGCAATTAAGGAATTTGGTTTCATTAAAAATGAAGACGAGCCTTGTGTATACAAGAAGGTTAATGGGAGCATGGTCGTTTTCTTGGTACCGTATGTTGATGATATATTACTCATTGGAAATGACATCCCAGCCTTGCAGAGTGTCAAGTCTTGGTTAAGGAAGTGTTGCCAATGAAGGACTTAAGAGATGCAACCTCCATCCTTTGGATTAAAATCTATAGGTATAGATCTAAAAGGCTGATCAGTCTAAGTCAGAGTGCTTACATAGACAAGGTACTGAATAGGTTCAGTATGCAAGAGTCTAAAAGAGGGTTTTTACCAATGTCTCATGGTATAAGTCTCAGTAAGACTCAATGTACAAAGACTAATGATGATCGAGAGCACATTTATACGATTCCATGCGCATCGACTATTGGATCTAATGTGTATGCCATGCTATGCACCCGACCTGATATATTATATGCTTTGAACGCAACAAGCAGATATTAGTCTAATCTTGGTGAGAGTCATTGGATAGCAGTAAAAAACATTCTCAAATACTTGAGAAGCATTAAAAAAGTGTTATTGGTCTATGGAAGTTTGAAAGATGAGCTTGTTGTAAATGGTTATACAGATGCAAGTTTTCAAACTAATATAAATGACTTCAGATCGCAGCCTGGATATGTATTTACTTTAAATGGAGGTGCAGTAGGCTGGAAAACTTTGAAGCAAGAAACTGTGGCAGATTCTACAACAGAAGCTGAGTAGATTACAGTGTCCGATGCAGCTAAGGAGGCAGTTTGGATAAAAAGTTCATATCTAAACTAGGTGTGGTTCCTAGTATAGCTAACCCCGTTTCCTTGTATTGTAACAACAACAGGGCAATAATGTAGGCCAAGGAACCAAGATCACACCATTGATCCAAACATATACTTAGACGATTTCATCTCATTCGAGAAATCATTAAGAGGGGAGACGTGAAGATTTACAGAGTTCCTACAAAAGATAATTTTGCAAATCCTTTAATGCAAACTCTTCCACAAGCCCAACATAATGTTCATGTTAGGTCATTATGTATTAGATACATGAATGACTGTCCCTCGTGCTAGTAGGAGATGTTGGGGCCCTAGGTCAATCTACAAACATTATTTATCATATAATTTTAGTTAATAAAATTGAGGTTTTTATTTGTTGGTTTATTTTAAGTGATTGCATGTTTACCTTATAGTAAGATCCATGGGTATTTATTGAAATATCCTAAATGTCCCTAGTCGATCATTATATTGGGAATTATAATGAATATGACTAGTGTGAATCTTGATTAATGGTCATGTGATCATCATACATATATGGATATGAATCGAGAACATGAGTACTTGTTAAGGAACAAGGTACTGGACTGACCCGCTATAAGAACACCACATGGATTAAGTTATAGGTGTTACTTATGATAGGTATATCATTTAGTCTTTTGACTTGAGATTTCCATAGACTCCAATATTAGGAGCATGGTAATTTGACACAATCAAATGTTGTCTTTGATCTGACAATCATAAAGATTGTGATTGGTTACCATATGAATAATATGTGAAGGTGTGTAATTAAGATAGAATTTGTCACTCTCGTATAAAGAGAGATATTAGTGGATCCCTCGATATGATAGACTGATAATGGCCAAGTCCATGTGAATTTATATGATCAATCTTACTTGGTTGTTCTCAGTTTACCTAAAGATCTAGACTAGTACGATTGAACATTAAGGGTGACTTTCCATGCCTTAAGTTTAGTCCAAGGATATCGTACGATAAAATGATATGATATATGTTATTCATTAAGTTGTATCGATTTTCATATTCATGCTACTTGGGTAGTCATAATGCGTTGCTAAGGACCACTTAGGACTTGTGTACCTAAATGATTTGGGTTCATTGCCAACATCCATGAACCTATTGGGCCACACATAAAGAATGGCTTTGCGCATTTCAATTGGTCCAGACTGATTAAGTTAATATGATAAAACTCATGACATAAAACCCTTACGATTTGTTATTAGATAACTTATTAATAGGGGCATATGTGTAATTTCCTTAAATTGCATAAATATAGTATTACGAATAGGATTTTAAGTAAGGGCTTATCTACACATATAAACCCTAAAATGAAATAAGATTTTCATTTTTTTGCAAATCTTGATTTCTCTGGATTTTGGGGGAGAAACGAATAATTTTTTAATCTCGCTTGGGGCTAGCACTCCAAATTTTGGTCACCATTCGTGTATGGATTTCCGATAGAGGACGCGCTATTTAATGTCTTGGAGATCGAACAATCACAAAACAAAATCACGAATTAAGGTATGGTTTAATTTTTAGATCTAGTTTCATGGAACCTGTTTTTGATCCTGTTGTGGTTTTTCAAAATTGTTTTGAATTTCTGCAGCATATGAACCCCAAAACCCAAGAAGTTATATGAGGATATCACCCAACAGTCACGTCTTCATGGAGATCTTGATGATACTACGTACCAAAGTCTCACTGTAGGAGCATTTTCAAATATTACCGACCAAAAAATTGACCAACTAACCTCTATAATGGAGCATCTTCTCACCTCTGGTAAAGTGCGAGTCAAGGCTTGTGGCTTTTGTACATCTACAAATCATTCAATTGATGAATTTCCTACTCTCTTTAAGTGCAATCAACAAGCCAATGCCATAGGTAATTAGTTTCAGGGATCACTTAGGGCCCAATTTGGTAATACTTATAATCATGCAAGGACGAGGAATAACCCGAACTTCAGTTAGAGGACACAAAATTAAAACTACCAGACCTTTATTCCCGGGGATCAATCATTATCTTTACCGTCCAATAACTCCTCTTCACTTGAGGATATGATGAAAGCTCTTATGGATCATCAAAGCCAATTCTCAAGATATATTGCCCAATAAAAGGCTAACACTAATAAATCTTTCAATGATACCAATGAGACGATTCGCAACCTTGAAGTTCAATCGGGCCAAATAGCAAAGTAATTGGGACATCTTGAGGGGTAAGGGAAAGTTGTGATGACCCTTTCCCAAACTAGGGCACTGCCTAGCCTAATCCTATCATTAAGCCTTAATCTCGCAACATAGGACTAAACAATGAATTAGTCAAATTTTTTTCTAATGTCGTTATCCTTATAATTTAACTTTTCAAATAAGTATTTTCTTATGTTACATTAATTAATAAATCAAATTTTATTAAAACTTTAAACTACTTAAAGTTATTTAGTGGAAGTCTTAACGAATTAGCGGAAGCCTTTAACATGATATCTAGGAATTATGGAAAACGAAGAAATAAAGATCATATGAATATATATATATATATATATATATATATATATATATATATATATATATATGAAACGACGATAATATATCATGCATCTAGTTAAGGTACTAACGCTCAAACCCATAATATATACAACCCCAAAAGTATGTGGAAGACATATAAAAGACGTAACAAAACCAAAAACTTAGAAACTCTGGTGTAGCAGCACTCCACTGGCTCAAAGGTAGTCACTAATCTTCTCTTTGCCTGGTCTACTACTCGATGGATCTGCACCCACCATCATAAATTGAACGGTGAGTATAGAAAAGAAGAAAGTAACGCCGAGAGGCATTTGTTCACATTTCTAAATATACAAGAAGTATATGAAAGCATAATAATAGCAACTATACTGAAAGCAAGTCATGCTAAAAGATACTATAGTTAAATAATATAAAACTGACACTCGACGAAATAGTAATGATCTAGGGCCGGTCAGCCATGAGTGCTATCACAATGCCTTTTTCCACTATATAAGGATGGAGTTGTGCTCTACGTCTCTGTTGAAGGTCGAGGCTAAACTCTACGCCTCTATAATCTTTCATAAGTGTTAGTCACCTGTGATATATGTTCTTGCAAACAACCCCGTGTCCCATACCTTGTGTGTTGCGCAAAATAGTGGTGAGATCTCGATCACCATAGAAGTCTAGTGCCCCCGTGTACTGCGCCGTCTCTATCATGTCATGGTCCTAGATATAAGAACTACTTTCATTACCCAATAAATGACATGATTCAGGAATCCAACAAAATAAATGCATATATAATGCTCAAAGGAATTTAGATATATAATACCATCAAATGTGTACCTAATAGCATGCCATTTCATTTGACCAAGTATAACAAAAATAAAAAAAAATGACATAGCACATGACTTAGAGTCAATGAGACTATTTAATCAATAATCAATACCACGATAGCAAACTCATGAAATGAGAAAGGAAACAAGTCATGGTATCTTGAGTAAAATAGGAAAATTAGTCCAAAGGACTGGAGTTGAATGAGAAAACAAGAATGAAATGAAAATAAAATATCTCGATTAATTTACTTACAATATACGCAAATCCCCTAGCTATTTTGGCCACCGGACACCTCAAAACTCATATCCAAATCCTAGAGACTCTTCCGTAGGCTCCTGATATCATTTAACATACTTTTGAATGTGTTCAGACCTTTACTTACGATATTGGACTTATTTATAATGTTTAAGTTTAAGTTAAGAATTTTAGATTTTTGGGCTGTAATACCAATAATGCATTATTAAGTTTCTCTAGCATGCTATACTAAGTTTATTTAGTGTGCTAATGACCTTTACTAAGTTTAAGTTAAGAATTTTACGATATTGGACTTATTTATAATGTTCAAGTGCACTGGGTAGCTTATCTAGTGTGCTAATGACCTCAATAGTACATTATTAAGTTTCTCTAGCATGCTATACTTAGTTTGTGCGCTGGCTGATCACACCTAGCGCGCTATGTGGAAGAAAAGCCAAAATTCTGCGCTTAGAATTCTGAGTTCTCTTTTCACATAGGCCACTCCAACACCTTGGGATCTCTTTACTACATTTCTAGACACCTAAGATACTTACCAAAATTATTTGCAACAGCCATACATCACAATTCATCAAATTAAACTAAGTTATTAGTGTAGAAGAATTACATAGTTTGATGAACACCTAGCTTTATCAATACCTCCTACACCAAATTCTCTAAATCCTTGCTAATGCCCTCTGGTTCTTCTCATCCAACAAGCTTCCTTAATTACTAAGTTATGCAACATGTTTGATCAATTCAATCTTATATATGCAGATAAGATTGATTAATAGCCAATGATCTTAATGCACACAAGTATCTCAAGACTAATCTAATGGCTATTATTTTAAATTACTAACTTAGGTACATTTAGTACATAATCTACTATAGCAACATTATTTCAACTATATAAGCTACTATAAGCTTAAAAATGAACTTACCACATCACTCTCTACCTTGATTCCATACCGACACACATCTCGAAGCACGTCCCTACTCATGTCTCAAAACCTAAACTCAAGTAGGAGTGACTTAGTAGTAGTCTACACATATACAATAAACTAGGCATATATCATAACAAATAAAAAATATACATCAGCCACATTGCCTCGATCACGACATGTAGCTCAATGTGGGTCTCACATTACGGGTCCTAATTAAAGGATTAAACTCGGATTAGAAATTTGAGCCGTCAAAGATCTTCCCAACTAATGGAAACTTCATCCTCGAAATTAAACTTATGTTAATGGTATACCTGACTTGAAAAGGTACGAAAATTTAGCTCGCTAGTCTTCCCGTTCCCAAGTGAGTTCCGAGTCTCTATAGATCTGCCACTTGACTAACACCTTTGGGATAGGCTTGCCTTTTAATTTCTATACAATTCGATCTTGGATCTGTATTAGCTGCTCCTCATAAGTTACATCCTTGCTCAGGTCAATCTAAGTCAAGTCAACTATCGATCTCACACCTGCCTTTGACTTAGCTAGTCGAAGCATAGAAATATGGAGGACTGGATGAATCCCCAACATCTATAGAGGTAACTCAAGCTCATAAGAAACCTTCCCGACCGGTCTTATGATCTTAAAGGCCTGATGAATCTCGGTGCTAACGTCCCTTTCAAACCAAATTTGTGAAGACCCTTTCGAGTAGAAACCTTTAAATACATAAATGCTCTTTGAATGTACGCGTGGTCGTTGCAATACAGGTTTACATACTTCTTTTTCCTCTCTTAGGCCCCTTTAAGCCTCTAGTGAATCTTTTGTATCGTGAATAACAATTTTGGGCGCCATTAACTCACTATCCTTTATGACACGGTCTGCTATATGAAGCCTCCAATGGCGCCATTTCAATGCTAGCCTGATAATTATCATTTTATGCAAACTTACACAATCGTAGGTACTCCTCCATGATCCGCTAAACTTAAGTACACAAGACTTGGGAAAATCCTCGAGTACCTGAATCTACGTCTAAATCTATCTATTAGTTTGAAGGTGAAAGGTTGTGCTAAACTGTAGGCGCGTACCATACTGCTCCTGCATACTCCGCCACATCCTGGACATATACATAACATTTTTTTCTGACATGATAGTTAATGGTATCTCATACAGTCTGATAATCCCTCTCTCGAGTAATATGCTCAACTGGTCAAACGTGTAGTGAGCTGCAACTAGTAAGAAATGGGCATATTTCGTCAACCTGTCCACAATCACCCAGAGAATCATGTCATTTAGTAGACCTTACAAATCCCCTGATAAATTCTATGGCTATGTCTTCCCACTTCTATCGTAGAATAAGAAGCGGCAACAATAATCCTTCAGGTCTTCGATGCTCAGGCTTTACCTGCAGGCAAATCCCATATTTCTTGATGAACTTCGATATCTCCACTTTCATCCTAGACCACACAAAATTTCTCCTTATGTCATGATATGTCTTGATCCTGCCTGGATGAACAGTGAACTGGAAATGGTTTGAATCATAAAGAATCTCATATTTCAGCTTTGTCACAGTCGATTTCTACAATCTGCCTCTAAATCTCGGACACTGATATGTCGTCTCCGTCTAGTTAATACAATCAGTACTCTATGCTAACTCACCGAACCTCATGTATAGAATGTGGGCTCTCTGACCCTCTGACACTCTTTATGTAAACACTATCTATAACCTTATCTATGTACAAATCATTACCCGAGTGTCGGTTGGAATATCTGACTGACTCATTATCACCGATGCCTCGAGTAATTCACACTCATGTGTCATATGTCATCTAACAATCTCAAAATTTCCAGTCGGTATCCAACTCAGCGCATCAACAACTAAATTAGCATTTCTTTGGTGATATTCTATAGAAAAGTTGTAATTCTTTTGAAACTCCAACCGTCTATGCTATGTCATATTCACATTTTTCTGCATGAAGAGTTATTTCAAACTCTAATGATCAGTGCAGAGTGTGAACGTCTCTCTATACAGATGATCTCTTCATATCTTCTGAGCAAATACTACGACTACAAACTTTAATTCATGAGTGAGATAATTCTTCTCGTGTATCTTCAAATGTCTAAATGCAAAGTCACTGTGCCTCTATCCAGCATAAACACATAAACTAGACCTGTATGAGAAGCGCTTGTATATACTAAGAATCCTTTTACTACCTCTGGTAATACCAATACGGTGCAGTAGTCAATAACCTCTTCAGCTAAGCAAATGCCTACTCATATTCCTCAGAGCAATCAAATCGGATGTCTTTCTGGGTCAATCTCGTAATTGGTGAAGTGATCTTAGATAAATCTTTCACGAATATGTGGTAATATCTTGCTAACCCCAAAAAACATTTAATCTTCATGACTGATGTTGGTGCCGCTAACCCATAGTAGCCTGAATCTTGGCTGGATTAACAACAATACCTACTGGGCCAATAACATGTCATTAAAACTTCACCTTTTACGAATGAAATTCAAACTTACTAAACTTAGCGTAGAGTCTGTACTCCCTCAAAGTCTGCAACGTCTCCCTAAGGTATTGCTTATAATCCTCTCGAAACCTTGAATATATCAATATATTATCGATGAAAACTATCATGAAGCGGTCAATAAATGGTTTTATCACTCGATGCATTAAATCCATAAACATGGCAGGAGCATTAGTCAAACCAAACGATATGACTGCAAACTGATAGTGTTCGTATCTCGTGCTAAATTTTATTTTAGACCTATTCTTATCTGTAATCCTAAGCCGATGATACCCCGATCTCAGGTCTACCTTGGAGAAAACCTACATTCCTCTTAGTTGATCAAATAAACCATCAATCCGTAGAAATGGGTACTTATTCCTGACCGTGACTTTGTTCAACTATTTGTAGTCGATACACAACCTCAAAGTACCTTCCTTCTTCTTCACGAACAAGGCAGGTGCTCCCCATGAAAATATAAAAGGTGTAATGAATCCTTTTTGTCCCAAATCCTAGAGCCGACTCCTCAACTCCTCCAATTCTCTCGGAGCCATGCGATATTGTAGTATAGAAATAGCTCTAGTGCATGATATCGACTCAATAATGAAGTCTATCACTCTCGATGATGGTAAAACAAGTAATTCCTTCAAGAATGCGTCTGGAAACTCGTGCATAAACAAAATCTCTTCATGTTTGGGTCCCTGACTCTCTGCTACTGTATATGAAGATACCAAAGTCTCCATCTCTCCACTAGTCGCAAATAGATCTCTAGTGCCCTCGGCTCTTGGTGTACTACCGCTATATGCTAACATCTATTTTACTAAAATTGTTAATATGAGCATGATACGCTGCTAGTCAATCCATCCCTAATAACGCATCAAAGTCTAAGAACTTGAGAACCATAAAGTCTGCAGGTAACTGTAAATAAGAGATTTTGGGTAAACCTTATCCCCAACAACAATACTTAAAATCGAATGTACACTAACTCTAACTGGTGTCAACCCTAAAATGCCTATCATGTGACTAGAAACGACAGATACTATAAAACCTGAATCAAATAAAACATGTAAATCTTTACCAAAAATGGAAACTATACCCTCAATAACTCCTCGTGTCTCATCAACATCAGGTGGTGGAACCATATGTACACCCTCTCGACTTTGTTATGGAATCATTGCTGCTTGCTGTAGACAATCTCTAATCATATGCCTAGTCTGACCACACCTATAGCAAGTAATCAGTTTATGGTGACTCAGGTCTAACTGGTGATGACAAGGGAGGTCTGCCAGTTATAGTCTGAATTGGCGTAGTGGACAATACATAGGGTATAATTGAGGTAGTTATCCCTGATCCCATAGAACCTCTATCCTATCTCATATGTCCCTTGCCCCTCTGTCTCTCTTCTCAAACTCCACGGTCTAATCTGCTAACAATACTAGTCCCAATGGTGTCCTATCAGCAACTCTACTTAGGTAATTAGTGTCTTGAGAAAATGCACGCTTGTAGATCTCACCCAAAGTCATAGCACTTGAATTGACCACATAAAATCGTATACCTGGCCTTAGTACATCTCCAAAATGGTACACATCCCTAGAGTTATCTCTCACTAAATCCCAAGCAATCTGCCTCAAATAACCATATCAATATTTGTAGCTCGTCACCGACTTATCGGCTCCCTATCTCAGATTCATAAACTCTTTCTTTAAGCTCTTCATTACCGCAAGCCAAAAGTAATACAGGAATAACTTCTTTCTAAAAGCATCTCAAGACTCAAAGCCTCCATCAGAAGCTATCATCACACGACACCAAGTATGGGCGTCTCGCTGCATTGTATACGATGAAATCTCAGCTCAAATTCTTTCCTCAATCCTCAAGACTCTTTGTGACTTCCCCGAGACAAAACTCACTTCTCGATCTTCTCAAAATTTTGCTGACCATCAAGTACACCGGCTTCATTCTGATGAAATCCTTCCTGTATTGAACCTCTACTATTGAACTAGATGTACATGCGAAAGATGGTGTATAAACTATCTTTATGGCTAGTGCTATCACTATCGGTATAGTTTGTACTACCGTAGTGGTTGGTGTAGCAATAGAATGCTCTAGTGCTGGTAATGTAGAAGTAGTAGTAGTGGTAGGGGCCGGTGTCTGTGCTGGTGGAGCAAAACCTAACGTCATCATGGCAATGAAATCAGCTAACTATTGTCTCTAAGTTGCTACTAGGTCATATAGCCTCTAAAAATCATCAACAAATGGAATGATAGGCTGGTTGCCACTAACACCTACATCCCCGCTATCACGTGAATCAAACATCGGTATCTACATGTTGATAGCAAACGTAAATCAACTACTATGTAGATAATGCATATATATACATATTGAAACTAACATGTACATATAAGAAATCCCCATCTCACTTTCACTCACTTCCTAACTAATGATTTTTAGCCAAGGATCATCTGGTTTCCACAACTAAAATCTATTTTTCCTTCTTTAGATTTTATTTGTTACTGATTAGAAAATTGGTTTTTAATACCAACCGTGACTTTGGTATCACATTGTGGAATAAATACATTCCACTACCTAAGCTCTATAAAGTTAGTCTTTCAAACCACTTGTGACGACCCCTTCTCAAATTAAGGCACCGCTCGGACTAATCCCATCATCAAGCCTCAATCTTGCCATGAAGGACTCAACAATGAATTAGTCAGCCTTTTTCCAATGTCTTTCTACTTACAATTCAATTATTCAAATAAGCATTTTCTTATCTTACTTCGATTAATAAATCAGAGTTACCTAAAATCTTAAACTAGTTAAAGTCATTTAGCGAAAGTCTTGACAAATTAGCATAAACTTTTAACATGATACCTAAAAATTGTAGAAAACTAGGAAATAAAGATCACATGAGTATATATATATGAAATGATGATAACATATCATCATGTATCTGGTGAGGGTACTATCTCTCAACCTACAATATATATAACCCCAAAAGTATGTGAAAGAAATATAAAAGTCATATAACAAACCAATAACCTACAAAATCTTGTGTAGCAGCACTCCACTAGCTCGGAGGTAGTCGCTGATCTTCTCTTTACCTGGTCTGCTACTCGATGGATCTGCACTTACCGTCATAAAAAGGAAACAAGTCATGGTATTTAGAGTATAATAGGCAAATCAGTCCAAAGGACTGAAATTGAATGAAAAAATAAGAATGAAATGTAAATAAAATGTCTCAATCAATTTACTTACAATCTACGTAAATTTTCTAGTTATTTCAGTCTCTTGACACCTCAAAACTCGTATCCAAACCCCTGAGACACTTCTTTAGGTTAGTAATATCACTTAACTTGTTATTGAATGTGATTAAACCTTTAGTTACGGTATTTGACTTATTTATAGTGTTTAAATTTAAGTTAAGAATTTAAAATTTTTGGGATGTCAAAGCACCTAGAGTGTTGAGTAGCTTACCTAGTGTGCTAATGACCTCGTTAGGGAGTTATTAAGTGTCTCTAGCGTGCTATACTCAGTTAGTGTGCTAGCTGATCACACCTAGCATGTTATGTGCACGAAAACCCGGAATTCCGCACTTAGAATTCTGAGTTCTCTCTTCACATAGGCCATTCCAACACTTTGGATCTCTTTAATACACTTCTAATGACAAAGATACCCACCAAAATCATTTACAATAGCCATACATCACAATTCATCAAATTAAGCTTAGTTGTTAGTGTAGAAGAATTACTTAGTTTGATGAATACCTAGTTCTATCAATACCTCCTACACCACATTCTCCAAATCCTTGTTGATATCCTTTTGTTGCATGTGTTGATTAATTTAATCTCATATGTGAATATAAGATTGATTATTTTCCATTGATCTTAATGCACATACGTATCTTGACACTAATCTAATGGCATACACCTTAACACATTTCCCATTAACTCTCCATTAATTCCATCTTGCTAACACCAAATTGAAACTCAATTGATTTATAGATGTGTCAACATAATCTTGAAGAATATTAAATGGCTATTATTTTAAATTACTAACTTATGTACTTTTAATACATAATCAACTATAGCAACATTATTTCAACTAGACAACCTACTTTAAGCTTAAAATAAACTTACCACATCACTCTCTACCCCGATCCCATGCCGGCATGCACCTCAAGGAGCATCCCCACTCACGTCTCGACACCGAAACATAAGTAGGAAGGACTTAGTATTCTACATATATACAATACACTATGCATATATCACAACGAATATAACGTATATTTCAGCCACATTTCCTCGATTATGGCATGCATCTCGATGCAAGTCCTACCTTACGGGTCTCTGATCTTGATTAAGGGATTAAACTCAAATTAGAAATTTGTGCTGTTACAAAAGTCACCTTTGCAACGTTACTCGAACCTTAACGCAAATGCTAATGTAGTTACACTCAGAAGTGGAAAAGATTTGGAGGGACCCAAAATGAATAATGGGCCATATAATGCTAAAAACTAGGCAAATGAGGAAGATCACAAGTCAGTAGTGATCTCGTCTGCTCTTAAATAGACGATACCTAGTCAAAAAGAAACACCACCTACCTTCAAGGTCAAACATCGTTTTCCACAATGACTCATCCTAGATAAGAAAAAAGAGGAAGAGAAAGAAACTCTCGAGACCTTTTGGAAAATAAAACAAATATTTCACTCCTCAACCCAGTGAAGCAAGTCTCCAGGTATGTAAAGTTTCTTAAGGAACTATGCACTAATAAAGGAAAACTAAAAGGCAACGAAAAAGTCCACATGGGAGAAACTTTCGTAGCTATCTTACAAAAGAAGTTGCCCTTAAATGCAAGGATCCTAGGATGTTATCGGTGCCTTGTGTTTGTAAATGATGTAATTACTCAGAGGGCTATGTGAAACCTTAGCGCTTCCATTAGTGTCACGCCATTGTCAATTTAAGAGACATTGAATTCAGCCCATTAGAGGAGAATGGTATTGTCATGTGGTTAGTAGACCATTTAGTTGTCAAACACATTGATGTTCTTGAAGACGTTCTAGTATGAGTGAAGAAGTTTGTGTTTCCTGATGATTTATACATGGTGGATATGATGGAGGAACCTTTCCCAAATGCTTCATCGGTGCTACTTGGACGCGTATTCTTGAAGACGGTGAAGAAGAAGATAGATGTTGATGATGGATCTCTTACCATGGAGTTCGATGGTGAAGTCATCAAGTTCAACATATATGATGCAATGTGATACCCAAATAATGTGTCTTCGTAGTTTGTACCATAGACTATATGGATCCACTCATTGAGCAGGTTTTACTCACGAGTAGTGACGATGTAGTTTAAGTAGTGTTAAAGAATCTTCTCGACACTACTCGTATCCACCAAAGTGTTCTAACCCTTGATACTGATGTCAAGGATGCTATTTCTGAGTTGGATTCATTCCAACTCTTGCCCCTCAATGTCTGTTATTTGGAATTGCCTACTACTGACTTCGAACTTCCCCCTCGATAGTTGTAGCCCCCACACTTGAGCATATGATAATATATGAGCACCTGAAGTACATGTTTTGGGCGAAAATAACATACTTCCTTGATCATCTTAAGTAAACTTACATAATTGGAGGAAGAGAGACTCATGTGAGTACTTTGGGAGTTTAAACAGGATATTGTTTGGACCATAGCGGATATTAAAGGTTTGAGCCCTTCCACTTGCATGAATCATATACATATAGAAGAATGGCTAAAACCTACAAGGGACGCCCAGAGGAGGCTCGATCTACCTATGATGATGTATTAAAGAAGGAGATACTAAAGCTCCTTGATGCTGACATGATTTACCTAATCTCTGATAGTAAAGGGGTAAGTCTAATCCAAGTGGTTCCTAAGAAAATAGGAGTCATAGTAGTCACCAATTAACGTATTGAGTCTGTTCTAACCAATATTAAGAATGGATGGTGGGTATGCAATGACCACAGGAAGCTAAATGTTTCCACTAGAAAATACCACTTCGCTTTTCCATTCATCGATTAAATGTTGAAGAGACTAGATAGTCATTCTCATTACCTTTTTTTTAACGATTACTATAGTTTTCACCAAATATCAGTAGCATCCGAAGACCGAGAAAAGATGATCTTTACTTGTCCATTCGACATTTTTGCCTACTGTGCATGCCCTTTGGGTTATGTGATGCTAGCCGCAAGTATAACGGCTCACTTGTAGTAATAATATAATCAACTTACGTTGATTACAAATATTGTCCTCGAGGAAAGGTTTTTGTACTAGTTTTTTACCTATTTAACTTTGAACTATTGCTAATGATATCACTTTTTAATTGGTTTTATACAAACAAAACTACTTTAACAAATTAATGTAAACTTTACTTGAACTCTTATATGAAGGATATCTTAGTTCACAACTTCACCTAGATAAGTTAATATGATTCTTTGTATTCATGTTTACAAATCATTATATTGTATGCAATGCCTAATTAGAATAGACATATTTCCTTCAAATCCACTTCAACCCACTGTCGTGGTGGAAAAGATTCTAATGTGAAAACTAAAACTTCACCTATTATAGTGAATAACATAAGCTCTACATTGCTTTAAGTACCAAATCATTAGATTCATAATCAATTAAGTTTACTATTTGTGCCTTCCTAATCAACAATTATCTCTCGATGTTGTATATTTTACGGTTGACCCGTTCATGCGCGAATTAAAAGGTTCAATGGCCATGATAACTCCTAAGACCTAAGTTCATGAAACATGCAATTAGGATGTCTAAAGAATTACACTCATAATCAATAAAATCCTAACCATTCCACTTTTTATATTCGCTTTTTATTCCTCTTCAAAGTGTAACATTCATACCATAAAATCCATTGATACATAATATAAATAGACTACCCACACTTCATTGAAATACACTTATAACAATTTATAATGGAAATCATTGCAAATCTGAGAAGAATATAAATAGTACTTTGAATCAATCAACGAAACAAAACTTGAATTGCAAATGTGAAGTCTTCAATTTTTTGTTCATATAAACTCCTTAATACTCAAACTCAAAGTAAAACCTATGCTAAATTACTCTAATGCTGACTAATAGTTGGTATATGGCGAGTTAAGCACATCCATATAACAACTAGAAACCTACTTTATAATTTAACTCGAATAAAAACTCTAAATTTGTATTTCCTGTGTGTTTAGCGCTGTCACTAATGTCCCACTACAGTGCCTTATAGGCTGCTTTGTTGCCACTACGCCGCCACAGTGTGTGTATACTGGGTGCCTCGGTTCTATCACCACCTTGCCCGACACTAACCTGCGCAATAGTGCCGCCACTGCGCGCGGACCTCCAGACTTGGCTTTTTTTACTTTTTCATCTCTCCCACGCAATGCCTTTCCTTCCCACGATGTGCCTTATGTTCCCATAGCGTCAACACATGTAGCCACAATGCCAACCATGTTATTGTGGGTTTCTGCTCAATTTCTTCTCGTCTTTCCTCAATTCTTTCCTTTACACCCTAATTCCCTAAAAAATGCAATAATACCAAGATTTAGAGTTCATCTGAGGATATTTATACTAAATATATGACTAAGCTAACCTTATACATAATTAAAATTGATCACTTATCAAATACCATCAAACATAGGATTTTGCGCGTCCCGAGCAAAGGTGTATTTTACTACGTCTCCTAATACTTGTTCTCATTCAATTTACATTGTTCATGGAGTATTCTTTAATTCACTAAGTTTCAAGTTAATAATCCACTCAAGAGTTTTTCTTTGCAAAAACTTATATTTTTAAGACATGTAGCTTTAACAACATTTATAACTTTACTTTCAACACTAAAGTAGATCACAACTAAAAACATCACTATTCACAAGTTTGTTTCGTTTCCACAATCGAGTAGCAAGTATACAATCTCATGATTTCTCATTAAGCTCAAGAAGTCACAAATAAGCATAGATCAAACTCACCCTTGGTAGACTTTAGCTTAACATAGTTGGAATGAAAACTTAACTTAATTAGCTGCTCTTACTCGAGCGAAATCTTTTATTTGAAGAGTTGTAGTTTACTTTCGCCTTCTTTTCTCTATTTTTTTCTTCTTATTTTTTTTTTTTTTCTTTTTAACAGTTCCTGCTCTTTTTTCTATAGACTTCATTATTCCTCACTTTTCGAACCATCAAGTTCTCTACTTCATTTCTTATAGAACTCGTGGGATTCTCTCATTTTTTAATTTCTAAAACTCTTGTTAGCACTTCTCACTTTCACTAAATCAAGCAAGTTAACTTTGTTTTCATGTCAATGCCTATTTTCCCTCTCTTTGCACTAAGGTATGTATTTGCTTTGTATTTGCAAGTAAGATTCACACTTGTTATAAAATCCTTAGAGATCTAACTTTTTTGCATGAAGTGTTATAATTTCTTGCTTTTGTTTCATGTTCAAGGTCTTCCCTAACTTTAGGCTTCTAATAACAAAATCACACCGTTATTTGCTACATTTCATTATTTATTCTTCAAAACTTAAAACATTCTCTTGCGTTTCATATCAACAAGATACTTGTAATCTACTCATCCATAATTAAAGGCATGAACATGCAAATGAACTACTTATTCATTACATATTACTATATAACCTGATCTATACTACTTAAACATTCATATGGTAAGAAAAATTAAAAATTTATACACTACCATGCTTTCCTCCTTCAATGGTTCAAATTAAAATTTAAACTATCATACCCGCAGTGTTTATCCTTATTTCTCAGTCTATCTTACCACATCCCATAGTGTAATATAGTGTCGATGCCCCCAAACTTAAACCAAATATCGTCCTTATGATTTTAAAGTAAGCCTGAAACATGAAAACACTAAACACACAAACATATATAATAACACGAGTTATAATAAAGTAAACTAAACATAGAATCAAAACAAGTATATAGTTAGCAAAATATATCAAATGTTAAAATATTGGTATCAGTCACTCTTAACTCCTTAGGTCTAAAGGATTCCTATTACACCGATGTCATGACTGCGCGTCATTGGTATCATCTACATCATCAGCTCCAACTTAGGATGGTGTCAATGGATACTCTACCTTCCTACTCAGCACCAAATCCTAATCAATTGTGCATGCAGGTGCAACTAGAAAAGAAATTAACCAATTTGTAGGTCTCAATTGTCTATTGATATCATATCTAGCCGTGTCTCTATTACGATCAACAAACAACATGAAATTGCATAGCCCATCTAGTCAGTGATGCTCTCTCATCTTCATATCCTGCTCATATCTCAACAAGGCTACCTTGTATTACACTATATCCTCTTGGTACTATCTCTTTATCTTTGCTATCCACAACTTATGTTACTGTGGAGTTAAATCCTCTATTGGTGGTATGGGTGCCTGTGGTGGAGGAGGTGATGGAAAGGCTTCAGGATCTTTCAAGTCCTGCTCTGCAAATTTTGAGTGTACATACTCATAGCCTTTAGCAAACCCTTGCTGCTGTTGCTCCTCATTTTCTTCATTAACTTCCTCTTCTAGCTCTTGGGCTAGTTCTGTTGTTGTTGTTTCTATTGTTACTTGATCCTCTTATTTTTTGGCTAATAACTTGATCTTAAGTCTAGCTTCCTCGGCACTCGCTCTCCTTCTCGGAGTCTTAGTAACTAGGAGGTGATTTCAACATAAACATGAAAGTTTCATCAATAATTGGTTGGTTGGGACTCTATATCAAATTCTTATGTCATCTTTTAACCTGACTCAGGCCTTTAAGCACATCTAAGTAATCAATATAGGAAACAACAACTTGTTGTCCCTTTCAGACATAACAGACTCCTATAGACCGGTGTGTATGATCTCCCCGATGTTGATCTTCTTATATTTTGTAATCTCATAAAGATAAGTCGCTTTAGGCTTGTTGATCTCACCCTGCTAAGAAGTAAATTAGAGCGATGTAACAAGAAAATGCTGCCACATTCTGTAAACCTTTCAAAATTCCCTTTCTTTATGTTTTTCGACACATTCTTAGCTCCCAATGCCCATCCTTGTTATCCTGGGACAACCAATGCATTTTAAATGGCTCTAAAAGGGTGTAGGTTATAGGGTTTTTCATAAAGTTTAGTTAAGAAAGTCGGTGCCAGTTAATACAAGCTTAATTCATCCAACCCATAAAAAATATTGATCCCATGTCTATTAAAGGGAACAAAAACCCCTCTCACTTTCACCGGCTCATCCTTAGCTGTCAACTTTGCATTAGCATAGAATTCATAAAAAATCCAACTCACTCCTTTAATTTTATTTTTCCTATAGTATTGGGTGAGTTGCTCACAATTTTGGTGCCTAATGAAATCTGTCACTCTATTATCATACTTGACTAGCTAATTAATTCCCCTCTCGCAAATGACTTCTCTAGGAAGGATTTTCTCATATCAGTCCTTAGCCTCTTTACAAATGAGAATTCTGGATTTAAAGGTCTAGTCTCTTCTTCATTAGATGGCTTAAAATTATTTGCTCCAGTTTAGCTAACTTGATTCTCTGTTCTTGCCATTTCTTCTAATTTCAAACAACTACACAACAATGCAATTCAACTCGGTCTTCAAATCACCTAAGAAATCAAATTCATATAACATGGATTATGTATATGCCAAATAATGCAAATACATCAAATAAGTATCTATGAGTAATATTACTGCTCACATTCACGTAATCTTGCAAAACCTATCCTACAACATCAAATCTACAATTTTATACAATATTTTCAAAATTCAAAGCATACCTAGATGAAATTGTAAATGTAACTTAATACCGGATTATTTTCCAATGTAGAACACTCCTCCAAGTATTTCTCAATCTAAGCCCTCTAAATTTTCTCACCAATTAGAACCCTAGCTCTATTCTCAAAAAATGAAGCCCTATCTCTTCAACTTGTGCAAATCCACAATGCACTCGCCTATTTCAATCTCAATCACTAGGAACTCACTAATCTCACTTGAAAATGATTAGACTTTGGCTCTAGAGGGATGTATGCTTGGTGGTTGTGGTAGGGTTTTAGTGTAAGTGTGAAGATAAATGAAAAATAGGGTTGAAACCCATGTCAACCCTGGCGCCATACCTAATAGGCACGCTGCCGTAGCGTCGCCACTACATCAATAATGCAGTCGGGCAATTTCTTAGTTTCCTGCCTATAACCACTTCAACATTATGGCCTACACTCACGACACTGTGGGTAATACCTATAATGTCGACGTCATAGCTATGTTTTCGCGACTAATTGTTTTGTTAATTCTCCTACAGTGCTCCTCAGACAAGGTGTCGTGACCACATAAAATTCATGAAAATATAAAAATTCATAAAACTACCTTAAACAAGGTGTCGTGACCACATGGAATTCATGAAAATATAAAAATTCATAAAATTTACTTTCGATTTGCCTATTCACCTTACCTTCATTGCTTTGAACTCCTTCACTCTTTTTTGCTCTTTCATGAGTTATCGAGACTTTTCCATTTCGATGAATCATCACCTGACGAATGGTCTTACCACCATATTAGACATAAATTTTCGAAAGTTAGAATCAAAATTTATTAATTGTACTCATTAAAGTAAATAACTGACTACTAACTGAAATTCAAAAACTAAAATTTAAAAATTAAAATCTAAAACCCCGGGTTGCCTCCCAGTAGCACTTAATTTAACGTCATTAGTCTGACCCCATTTCACTTGTTTAGTCCGAGTCTAAATTGAAAAGCTCCATCAGCAAATCAAAAATATGATGTCGTTCCTATTCGGATGTACTTCTTCACCATCGAAAAAAAAAACATTCTCAACATCATCGCCCTCATCGATACTCATCTTGATCTTCCTCTCTCTTATGTAAGAATTTGCTTTAGTAGTGTTCAAGAATGGCCACCCAAGTATCATAGACATATTGACACATGCCACGCACGTCAATAGAATAAATTTCATAAACCAACTATTTTGTAGAATAATGGCAAATGGTCGATCCCATAAAGATTGGTAGTCTTTCTATGGTTAAAAACGACAAAAAGGGAATCGGGGTTTTAAAATAAATTAATTTAACTAACTAAACTAAAATTGACTAAATAAATAAAATAATGAAAATAACTTTCAAATCAATTAATGGGTACCTAAGTAACACGTAGGTCTATGGTTCCATAAATCAGGATCAAGATTCAATGGCACATCATGGTCTTCAGTGCTTCCAAAAAGTTACTAATTTAAGTTTTCCTCGATTAGCTATAGAAGATCGACATCCGCTAGAAATTCCTCATTCTCCTAATCTTGATAGCTAGGACGTTTGCCACAAACTACTTCCCTAATTAATGCATAACCCTAAACATCCGCCAATCGGGTTTAGAACACTAATCCTAAATAATCAGATCGCATCCGCTTTTAGTTTAACCTGGATTCTATTATTGCACACTCAAGAACCAAAAGAGTTTTACGTCAAACGGGTAAGTGTTCATCACTTTATTGGTCAAAAAGTACAATTACATGGATACAATCAGTCGAAATAACTATAAGTTGTCCACCTAAACGCATGAAATGACCATATACATACCCTAGATCTAAACTATATTCCTTAAAATCAACAACAATGAAATAGGAGAAACTAAATCAAATTAAATAATAAAATAAAAGATCTCACAAGTTATGCCATGAATCAAGAATCTCAACTTGTTTCCCCTCATACCTAGGAAAGGATTTATTTAGCATGACTACGTTATCTAAAAAATACAAAGTCAATCTTCAAATATAAAAGTCGGTGTTCAAATAAGACCTAAGTTCCTAATATATAAAACCACTAAAAATTAGTCCCGGAAGGTGAGAGAAACTAATTTTGTGGGTTGGTCTCATGGCTCGTGCGCCGAGGAGCATCCGTGGGCTGTTTTGGCTTAAAAAAATAAAGTTTGGGCACTTGTCGCAGTGCGATTGGCCTATTTTGCTTGAAGACGCTGATGTGTCACACACCTGTTGGTGAATAATGTTGTGATGACTTGATGGAAGGAGTAAGAGGCCGACATGTTTTATGCTACAGATAGTTCGATTGAGATGCTTAAAGTCGCCGAATGTGTTAGACAAACTAAACGTCACGCATCTCGAGGCTGATGGACGATTCTAAAGCGTGATGAATCTGTCCATGGTGAGGTGGCGGTATGCTATTGGGTGCCAATGGAGGCGCTGACATGGCAACAACCTATTGAGGAAATATGATGTCTCCTATTCTACCCACCATGCTGCACGTAACTCGAGGTAAATTGCCCGACGTCCGATCGTTGCATGTAAATACTCCATTTTAAGTATTTTTTCACCACAAATTCAAGTGCGCACTCTGATTTAAGTAAAAATGACCAATAACTATAATTAAATTTATATTTTAGAGACTCGATGTCATTTCCTTGGGTGACTTTTTCAGAAGGTCCCTCATCTCTTTACTTAGCCTTCTATTATTGCTTCCCTTTCTTTTTTTTCAAGGCATTGATTTTGTGTTTCTTGAAAACATCAAGCTCATCCTGCCTCACTAACTTGTTATGCTCATGCATCTCTTCATGTTTGCACATAGCCAAAATGTTGACCTTTTCCGGCTTGTACATCACTTGGTTTTGTCTTGGCTCCTTTGTTGTCGTAATACTCATCAAACAAATAGCACTAACATTCTCCTTTGGATTAGTGATGGCGTTGCTAGGAAACTGTCATTTTTTACTTGATTCAAGGTTATAGCATGCTAACAAATTTGTCTTTTTAAGTTCTTGATGGATTGTGATTGCTCATTATCAATCCACTTCATGGCTTGTTTTATTCTTTCAATCTGTTTTTCATGCTTCACATGTTGCTCCCTATTGCTCATGTCTATGGCTTGCACATACTTCTTAATTGACTTCAGCGAAGCCATCTCTTTGCTTTGCCCTAGCTTTCCTTGTTGCACTTGATGCTCGAAGCCTTGAGGTAACTTCAGTGCATTATCAGGATTTCCATAAGAGAATTCTGGGTTATTGTTGTTGTATTCTTGATAAAAACATTGAGGAGCCACTCCACCCAGCCTCAAAATGTTCCCATAGACTTGGTTGTTCATGGAGTTGATGTCCTCACATTTCATTCCATGTTGTATGTCCATTTGGTTAACCATCATGCCCTGGTGATTCGTAGGCTACTGCGCTACTTGTTGACCTTAGTGTCCTATATAAAGTTTCGCCATCTGACTGCTCAGATTTGATAGTTGCGCCGTACCTGCAGCTTGAGATTCAATCTCATAAATGCTTGTTGGTTTCCTTACTGTGGAACGAGTACCAATAGTAGAACTTTGAGACATAAAATCAAAGAGATCCAATTCTCCACCTTCATCCTTAGTAAGTAGAGAACCACGTGATGCAATATCTACTAGTGTTCTCATGTTGTGGTTCATCCTATAGTAGAAAATCTAAATTTGTGCCTATTTCACGTATCCATATCCCATACATATCCTTAGCATCTCTTTGAATCTTTCCCAAGCCTTGCCAAAAGACTTAAAGTCTTCTTGTTTGAACTAATTAATCTCTAGTTTCCTTTCGTTAACATTTACTTGGGAAATAACTTGTCAAGAAATATTTTATTAATTTCCGCCCATGAAGTCATAGTCATTGCATTCAGCCCTTGAAAACTAGGATTTAACTTTTGCACCTAATGAGAATGGGAAAAGTCACATCCTGATCATCTCTCTTGTAACTCCCGTGATGTGCATGGTGTCGCACGTTTCCAAGAAGTTCTCAACATGTGCAACCGGATCTTCATTAGATAGCTCGTTGAGCGCACTATTTCGCACCATGTTTATCCAAGATAGTCTTGGTTCAAACTCGGTGGTGTTGGTTGGAAGCCCCATCACTCCGTTGTAAGTCTCGTGAACTTCTGGCTTGAAGTAGTCATGAAGGCATCTTTGTCCATGTGCTTTATCTTGCACTTTAAGATCATATATGGGTTGGTTATTCCCGCAGCCCTATTATTGGTTTCTAGCTTGCTCTTTAGCGATCATGACTCCTTTCTTTTTCTTTTCTTTGTTGTTCTAGCAATCTTCAGGTAGTAAGGCACTAGGTTCTTCTTTCCCATGCTATGCATGCACTAAATATCCCTGAAAATAAAACACAAAAAGATCAGGTGCATAAAGTCAAACTTGAAACATAAGCCTATTTTTTTTTATGAACTTAAAAGTAAGGCACTTGAAATACAACTTGGCAACTATTCAAACTAAGTCTAATGGCTACCTATCTCTGACAACAGTGCCAAAGACTTGATATGTGCCACAAGTATAACGGATCAATTGTAATAGTAGTATAATCAACATGTGTTAATTATAAATATTGTCCTCAGGAAAAGGCTTTCGCCCTAGTTGTTTCCCTATTTAACTTTGAACTATTGCTATGGAAATCACTTTTTAATTTGTTTTATAGTAACTAAACTACTTTAACAAATTAATGTAAACTTTAATTGAACTCTTATAAGAAGGATATCTTAGTTCACAATGTCACCTAGGTAAGTTAATACACTACTTTGTATTCATGTCTACATCTCATTATGTTGTATGCAATGCCTAATTCGAATAGAAAGTTTTCCTTCAAATCTACTTCAACCCACTATCATGATGGAAAATATTCTGATGTGAAAACTAAAGCTTCACCTATTGGTGTGAATAACATAGATCTACATTGCTTTAAGTACCAAATCATTGAATTCATAACCAACTAAGTTTACTATCCATGCGTCCCAAATTGACAACTATTTCTTGATTTTGTGTATTTTATGGTTTTACCGTTCATTTCCGGATTAAAAGCTTCAACTTCCATATTAACTCCTAAAGCTTAAGTTCATTTAACATGTAATAAAGATGTCTAAAGCATTACACTAAGAATCAAATTTCAACCATTGCATTTTTATATTCACTTTTTTTTTATTTAACGCATAACATTCATACCATATGATCCATTGTTCCCCAACATAAATAGACTAGTCACACTTCATTGAAACACACATATCACAATTCACAATGGAAATCATTGCAAATCAAAGATGAATATAAATGTTACTTTGAATTAATCAATGAAACCAAACTTGAATTGTATGTGTGAAGTTTTCAATGTTTTCTTCACATAAACTCCTTAATACTCTAACTTAAAGTAAAACCTTTGCAAAATTACTCTAATGGTGGCTAATAGTTAGTATGTGGTAAGTTTACCACATCCTAATACTTATTTATACTTCATAATAACAACTACAAACACTACTTTATAATTTAACTCAAATTAAAACTCTAATTTTTAATTTCTTGCGTGTCTGGCGCTATCACTAGTGTCCCGGTGTCGTGCCTTATACGCCATTACACCGCCACTGCTCCACCATTACGTGTGTATATTTTGCTCCTTGGTGCCTCAGTGTTGTCACAGCCTTGCTTGACAGTGTCTCCTTTGCATTACAGTAGCGCCACTGCAATAGACCTCTAGAATTGGTTTTCTTCACTTTTGCATCTCTCCCACGCCATGCCTTTCTTCCCTACTCTGTGTCTTATGTTCCCATAGTTTCAACATATGTAGCCACGATGCTAACCACGTTTTTGTAGGTTTCTGTTATGTTTTCTCTCATTTTTTCGCAATTATTTCCTGTACACATTAATTCCCTAAAATGCAATAATACCATGATTTAGAGCTCATTTAAGGATATTTATTCTAAATATATAACTAAACTAACCCTGTATATACGTAAAATTAATTATTTATCATTATTCAACGCACATGTCACCTTTCAAAGGTGCATGGTGAGTATCTTTTCAGATTTTGTCGAGTATTTCATAAAGGTGTTCATGGATAACTTTATTGTTTATAGTGATTCATTTGATAGTTATCTAATGAACCTGAATAAGGTGGCTAGTAGGTGTATCGAGAAGGACTTGGTTCTAAACTACAAAAATATGTCATTTTATGATGGACTAGGGTCTTATTTTGGGACACTTTGTCTCAGCCAAAGGTGTAGAAGTAGATCAAGCAAAAATCAATGTTATCAAGAAACTACCCTACCCTACGAATGTATGGGAGAGTAAATCTTTCCTTTGACACACCAATTTTTATCGACATTTCATCAAGAACTTTTCAAAGATTGCATAACCCCTATGCCATCTACTCCAAAAAAAAGTACTTTATGAGTTAAACAAGGCATGTAAGAGTACATTTGATACGGTCAAAGACTTACTTACTAGCATGTTCATGTGTTGTTCATGTCAAATATAACCCATACTTAAGTTATCCCATAGGGGTGTAGTAGTGGTAAATATAGGGTCGAATCCACATAACTTAAGTTTTACTCCGAGTTAACCAAAAAGGGAAATTTTGGGGTTTTTATAAATTAAAAAAAAATAATTAAAACTACTTAGAAATTAAAACTTGCAAAATGGAATTCAATATGAGAAAATACCTAGGTCTACGGTTCCACAAATCTAAATCAAGATTCAATAGTATATCATGGTCAAAGGACTATCAATTCAATTCCTTCTAGATTAGCTATAGGAAATTAACGTCCGCCAGAAATCTATAATTCCAATAGTCTCGATATATAAGATTTCTACTACTAACTACTTCCTTATTCAACATATAACCCTAAAAATCCACCAAACCGGTTTAATGCATCAACTGCATAAAGTTCTGTGGGAATACTAATCTTAGATTACCGGATCGCGTTCACTTCTAATTTAACCCAAATTTATCTATTGCATACTCAAGAACTAAAATGTTTTCACAACAAATGAATGATTGATCGTCACTTATGTCGGTGCAATCGTACAATTACAAATACAATTGTCACGATTAACTATAGGTTTTTCAACTAAAAGCATGCACTGGCCATAATACGTACACTATTTTTCCACCATAGTCATGAAATCCATGACAAATAAAATAAAAGAAATTAAATTATAAATAAATGTATCTCACATGACATGTTGTAAACCATGAATCTAGACTTTCTTTGCCTCTAACCAAGTCCAAGATTGCTTACTCAGACATCATCTTGATTAACTCCATTAAAAACAATAAAGAAAAGAGTGATTGATTGTATGCATAATGTAGAGAGACTAAACAAAAACCTAAGTTCTATATATAAAACCCTTCAATTTGGTCTATGAAAGTGAGAGACCGTAGAATTCGTGGATTATAGAGTGTCTCATGCGCTTAAAAAGATCTGATGACAATGGTTGATTTGTTGTTGGAGTCTCGGATATGGGCAGGTATTTATTGGTTATTTTGCTACTGGTCGTTGATGTGGCAAGTCGTGATTGGTTGTGGAGCTGCTAAAGATGCGGCTAGAAAAATGAGGAGGTGGCACGTAGCTACTAATGATGTGGAAGAGCTCACCAAGAAATCGTGCAAACTTCTAGTAACGTGTGCTCTTACGCAACTCAAGGCAGGTCAAAAGGAAGTTGTATTACGTGAGAGGATGCTCAAGACTCGGTGAATTTATGAAAGTATTGGCACACATCTTGAGGCAAAATCGAGTCCTTTATTTGCTCATTTGATTCTGATCTGATATAGTGACCTCGAGGTAGATCCGAGGTTGCTGGAGTAGTAATGAATTTTATATAATAAAATTCATGACATAAAATCCCTAATGATTTGTTATATGATAACTTATTAATAAAGGCGTATGCGTAATTTACTTAAACTCCCTAAAGATAATAGTTGTATTAAAAATAAAATTTTAAGGGAGGGCTTTTCTATTCATATAAATGGAGGTTGAGACCCTAAAACTAAATAAGGTTGTCATTTTTGCTATTTTCGAGTTCTCTGGACTTTGGGAGATAAAGAAAAGTATTTTTTATCCCTCTTGATGCTAGCACTCCAAATTGTGGTCACTGTTCATGTGTGAATTTCTAATAGAGGACGAGCGCTTGAACTGATTTTCGAACAATCAGAGAAGAAAATCAAGGAGTAAGGTATGGTTTACTTTAGTAGGTATAGTTTAATAGAACTTATTTTCGATCATGTTGGGGTTTTTCAAAACTCTCTTGAGTTTTTCGCTGCATATGAACCCAAAAATCCAACAATGTTATCAGAGTCATAGGCTTGGTTCTATTACACATTTGCATGTTTTCTCTAATATGTATATGATATATGTGTGAAAACATGATCTTTATTAATGTACATATGATGTGTATATAGGTTCTGTGATAATTTTTATCAAGAATTGGTGTTAAAGCATGTTGTGAATTCATATATTTGATACATATGCATGATTTGATTTAATGATAGAATTCATGTTTAGAATATTTCGATTAACATATGTTTTTAATATTAAACGATGCTAGTTTTTTTATGTTCCTGGAAAAAATCATGATTGGGTAAAAACTTAAAGTATGTTAAATTCTAATTGGATTAGGATAAGATATTAAGTTAAAGGTGGACCTGAGTTAATTAAAAATGTTTTGATTAATATTTTTAGAATTAAAATAAGGGACATTTTTAGTTAATTGGATTAATTAAATTATTGAGAAATCTTAGGCAATTTTCAATTTTTGGAATTAAAATTCATTGTCTAAAAAATTTGAATTTGTTACATATCTTACCCATGATTCATTTTCTAAAATAAGGGTGGTGGCCCTTATACACCTGTTCGCTGACCGATCAGCAGAACCACTGCCCGTTGATAAGCTAACGAGACCGTCGTTAACTGTTCGTAGTGCAAGAAAATTCCTAAGTTCTTTAGTGATTGTTTATGCATTATAATATATGATACTTATCTTGTTTAAATTATGATCACTAAAACAAATAAAAGTCCCTCTTTTAAATTTTAAGTCAAGTGTCATCCATTCTCATACACTTGTCAAGGCTTCGATCAAATAAATATGGGTTTGCCTCCACAAAATATATTGTGTTATCTTGATGAGGCAAGTTGAGTAACGGTTACTCTATTGTTTGAAGTGGTTAGACTTGATAAACCTATCAAAATAGTTTTGGGCTTTAGGTACTAGATGAGATAAAACATGTAAGACATAAGATGTGATAATCTCATAAAAACAACTAAAAGTTACATATGATGTAATTAGTCATTGGTATCAACCTAAATAACCTAATTCAAAGTTTCATGCCTTAGCTGTCTTGGAATTAGGTGAAACATGGATTTTAGTCCCTTAAATTAACATAGAAATTAAGGAGGCTTGTTAATTTAGCGGGAGTATATTCATATATACTAAAATAAACTTTTGCATAATCTTTGTTCTAGATCTATGGCCTCTTCAAATAACACTAATCCCTTGTCATTTTGATCCATCCTTAAGAGGGTTAAGTTGTCAAGTATAAACGTTTTTGGCTGGTTCAGAAACTTGAGGATTGTTCTTATGTAAGAACGCGAGTTGTATGTCCTTGATAATCATATTCTATAGGAACCACTAGCCAATGCCTTAAGAGCCGTGAAGAACATACAAACATATCAACGAATCAATTGATGTTATGGCAACCATAGTTCCTGAACTTCAAAAGAACATGGAAAACATGAAAGCTTACGACATGGCTATGATGCTGAAGAAAATGTTCCAATAGCAGGCTAGGCAAGAATGGTTCGAGAAAGTTAAGAACCTTCATTCTTGTAAAATGGCTAAGGGTGCCTCAATTAGTCCTCATGTCTTGAAAATGAAGGGCTATATTGATCATCTTAATAGACTTAAATTTTTCCATAAGCCAAGAGTTAGCTACAAACTTGATCCTGAATTTATAGCTTGATAGTTATTCACAATTTGTAATGAACTATAACATGAATAACATGGAAAAGTCTATTTCAGAGTTGCATTTGATCCTTAAAATGGATAAGCAGAATGTCAAGAAACCCATTGCTAATATGTTGATGGTTTAGAAAGGAAACACTCTGAAGGAAAAAGGATAAAGGCAAAACTAAAGTTACAAAGGCCATTGTGACTATCACAAAGCCTATGGAACAAGTCAAGCCTTATGCTGCTTCTACTTCACAATCCCAAAAGGAAAAAGAAAAAGAAAGAAATTTTCATTTCTTCAATGCACCTAGGCATTGTTTCAAAAATTGCAAGCTCTATCTTGAAGATCTAAAGAAAAAGAAGAGTAATGCAACTACTGTTACATGTATTTACATTATTGAAGTTAACTTGTCTACTAGTGATTCCTGGGTATTAGATACTGGAGGTGGATCTCACATTTGTATTAATTTCTAGGGTCTCACCAAAAGTAGAAAGCTAAAGAAAGGAGAAGTTATTCTACTAGTTGAAAATAGAGCAAAGGTTGTTGCGTTTGCTAGGATGCTATGAGTTAATTTTACTTAGTGAACTTGTTTTAGTTTTAAATAATTGTTATTAAGTCTCTTCCTTGAGCAGAAACATCATTTTAGTTTCATGTTCGGATTTGGATAGTTTTAATTTCATTATTGCGAATAATAAATGCTCCATTTCTCGTAAAGATGTTTTCTATGCGAATGTTGATTTATGTGATGGTCTTTATATTATAAACATGAAAAGGTCTACAGATACTCCTATTCTTAACGTAAATACAAATAGGTTCAAGACAAATTATTTCAATCAAACTTACTTTTGGCATTATCGCCTTGGCCACGTAAATGAGAAATGCATGTCTAAACTCCATAAAGATGGACTTTTAGATTTATTTGGTTTTGAATCATATAAAATATGTATATCTTGTATAATAGGCAAGATGGTAAATAACCCTTTTACTGGACACAGTGAAAGGGCAAGTGATTTATTAGGTCTAATACATACTGATGTATGCGGTCCTATAAACACAATGGCTAGAGGTGGTTATTAGTACTTCATTACTTTCATCGTTGATTTTAGCAGATACAGTTACGTGTATCTCATGAAATTCAAAGGTGAGTCTTTCGAGACGTTTTGAACATTTCAGAATGAAGTGCGAAATCAACTAGTTAAAACTATTAAAATACTTTGATTAGATCGAGATGGTGAATATTTGAGCCAAAAATTTGATATTTATCTTAGAAACTGTGAGATTGTCTCATAGTTAACTCCCCAAGCAACTCCATAATGGAATGGTGTTTTTATGAGGAGAAATCAAACTTTATTAGATATGGTTCGATCTATGATAAGTCATGCAGATATTCCTATTTCCTTTTGGGGTTATGCCTTAAAAGGTGCTACGTTTACACTAAATCATGCTACATCTAAAATAGTTGATGAAACACTATAAGAGATGTGGCTTGGGAATGGACCAAGTTTTTCTTTCCTTCAGATTTGAGGCTGTAAGGTTTTCGTACGACAACAAATCTCAAAAATATTATCAACCAAATCTACCAAGTGTGTATTTGTTGGTTATCCTAAAAAAATTAGAGGATACCACTTTTATAATCCCATTGAGAACGAAGTGTTTGTAGCTCGGAATGGTGTCTTTATGGAAAAATAGTTTATTTAAAAAGACAAAAATGGGAATAAAGTAAGTCTTGAAGAATTTTAAGAACCACAAATAAATACTCTACTGCCAGTAGGAGATCAACAAAGTCTTGAATTAGTTGAACCTCCACAGGTATCGTAAGGCATGCGTAGGTCTGATAGGATAAGACATTAGCCTAAGAGATTTGAATTTTTTATTACTGATAATAGTAAGGTGTTGCTTATGGACCAAAATGAACCTACTACTTATCAAGAGGTTGTGTCTAGTCCTGAGGCAGATAAATGGCTTAGTGCCATGAATTCTAAGATGCAATCCATGTATGAAACCAAGTTTGGAACCTGATTGATTTACCTAAAAGTCGTAAGACTATTGGGTTTCAATGGGTTTTCAGGAAGAAAACTAGCGTGGATGGCAATGTGCATACTTATAAAGCACAGCTAGTAGCAAAAGGTTTCAAACAGACTCACGGTATTGATTATGATAAGACTTTTTCTCTGTAGCCATGCTTAAATCCATTAGAACTCTAATTGTCATAGTCGCATATTATGACTATGAGATATGGCAAATGGATGTCAAAATAGCAGTCCTAAATTGAAAGTTACTTGAGGACATGTATATGATACAGCCTGAAGGATTTATTCATCCTAAGAATTCTAGGAAGGTGTGCAAGCTTTAAAGATCCATTATGGTTTAAAGCAAGCTTCTCAGAGTTGGAATATTTGTTTTGATGAAGAAATTAAGGAATTTGGTTTTATTAAAAATGAAGATGAGCGTTGTGTATACAAGAAGGTCAGTGGGAGCACGGTTTTTTTCTTTTATTGTATGTCGATGATGTATTAGTCATTGGAAATGGCATCCCAACCATGCAGAGAGACAAGTTTAAATTAGGGAAGTGTTTCTTAATGAATCACTAAGGAAATGCAGTCTAGATCCTCAGGATTAAGATCTATAGGGATAGATCTAAAAAGCTGATCGGTTTAAGTTGGAAAGCTTATATTGACGAGGTACTGAAGAGGTTTAGCATACAAAACTCTAAAAGAGAGTTTTTACAAATGTATCATGGTATAAGTCTTAGCAAGACTCAATTTTCGATAACTAATGATGAGCGAGAGCACACGAATACGATTTCGTATGCATTTGCTATTAGATTCATCATGCATGACATGTTATGCACCCGGCTTGATGTATCATATGCTTTAAATGCAATAAGCACATATGAGTCTGATCCCGGTGAGAGTCACTGGATAGCGGTAAAGAACGTTTTTAAGTGCTTGAGAAGGACTAAAGAAGTGTTCTTGGTATATGAATTTTGGAAGACGAGCTTGTTGTAAGTGGTTACATAGATGCAAGTTTTGAAACTGATATAGATGACTTCAAATCATAGTCTGAGATGTCTTTACTTTGAATAGAGGCGAAGTGATCTAGAAAAGCTTGAAGCAATAAAATGTGGTAGATTCTACAACATAACCTAAGTATATTGCAGCTTCCGATGAAACTAAAGAGGCAGTTCGGATCAAAAAGTTCATCTCTGAACTTGGAATGGTTCCTAGTTTAACTAACCCCGTTTGCTTGTATTGTAACAGCAACGGGGTGATAACATGGGCCAAGGAACCAAGATCACATCACTGATCCAAACGTATACTTTGACATTTTCATCTCATTTGAGAATTCATTGAGAGGGGGAACTGAAGATTGTCAGAGTTCCTACGGAAGACAATGTTGCAAATCCTTTGACAAAAGCTCTTCCACAACCAAAACATGATGTTCGTGTTAGGTCATTAGGTATTAGATATATGAATGATTGGCTACAATGCAAGTGGGACATGTTGGGGAATGTACCCTAGGTCAATCTATAAACATTATTTATCTTATAATTTTAATTAATAAAATAGAGATTTTCATTTGCTGTTTTATTATAAATGATTGCATGTTTACCTTATAGTAAGATCCATGGATATTATATGAAATATCCTAAATGTCTCTAGTCGGTCATTATACTTAGAACTATAATGAATTAATCCTACTATGAATCTCAATTGATGGCCATGTGATAATCATGCATATAGGGATACAAATTAAGATCTTGAGTACTTGTTAGAGAACAAGGGATTTGACCAACCCGCAACGACAGCACCGCATGGATCACGTCATAGGTGTTACTCATGATAGGTATATCATTTAGTCCTTCTACTTCAGATTACTATAGACTTTAATATTATGAGCATAGTAATTTGACACAATCAAATGTTTTCTTTAACCGAATGATTATAAAGATTGCGAATGGTTACCATGTGAATAATACGTGAAGGTGTGTAATTAAAATAGAATTTTCACTCTCGTATAGAGAGATATATTAGTGGATCCTTCGATATGATAGTGTGATAATTTCTAAGTCCATGTGAATTGACATGATCTATGTCACTTGAATTTTTTAGTTTACTTAAAGATCAATATTAGTATCATTGAACATTAAGGGTGACTTTCCATGCCTTATGTTTAGTTAAAGGATATCACATGACAAAAGGATATGATATATGTTATTCGTTAGGTTGTACCAATTTTGATACTCATGTTACTTGGGTAGTCATAATGCCTTGCTAGAAACCGCTAATGACTTGCATACCAGAATAGTTTTTGTTCACTACCAACGTTGCATGAACCTACTGGGTCGCACACAAAGAATGGCTTTGCGCAATTTCAATTGGTCCAGAGTAATGAATTTTATATGATAAAATTCATGCATAAAAGCCTTGCTAGAAACCGATTATGACTTGTATACAAAAATAGTTTTTGTTCACTGCTAACGTTGCATGAACCTACTGTGTTGCACGCAAAGAATGGCTTTACGCAATTTCAATTGGTCCGGAGTAATGAATTTTATATGATAAAATTCATGACATAAAAATCTTTATGATTTGTTATATGATAACTTATTAATAGGGCTTATGTGTAATTTGCTTAAACTGCCTAAATACAATAGTTGTATTACGAATAGGATTTTAAGTGAGGGCTTATCTACACATAAATAGTGGTTGAAACCCTAAAACAAAATAAGATTTCGCTTTTCTTATTTTCGAGTTCTCTGGACTTTGGGACAGAAAGAAAAACGTTTTCTATCTCTCTTGGGGTTAGCACTCCAAATTGTGGTCACTGTTTACGTATGGATTTCTAATAGAGGATGAGTGCTTGAATGTATTGGAGACCAAATAATTAGAGAAGGAAAACATAGATTAAGGTATGATTTATTTTAGTAGATCTAGTTTAATGGAACTTATTATCGATCCTTTTGGGGTTGTTCAAAATTATTTTGAATTTTTCACTGCGTTTGAACCCCAAAAACTTGACACTTTGAACTAATCTTATTCTTTAATTCATTGATTTAATAAGTTGTTATTTATGGATTGCAATCATGAATTTAGGTATTGCATTCGTAGAAGCCAATGTGTATTGTGATGTTTTGATTTTTTATCTAGTTTAAAGTAGTAACTAGGATTGTTTAAGAGGTCTATTACCATTTAGATATCTTAGGTGGATTGAGATCTTAGTTTAATATTGAGGTATGTTTTAGAAGGTATTAGATTTAGTAGTTCAAAGTTTTCACAAAGTGTAATACGATTTTATTGCCTAAAGTTAAGTTCTTTGAGTATTCAAAGAGTTAATTCAATAAAATTAGAACATGTCTTTTCCACCGGTATAAGGAGAGCAAATGGCTTGTTAAAGGCAATCTACTTACTTATGATTAGAGTTTAACGGTATATGATACTTTTTGAAGTATTATTATGAATATGCTTTGAGTGAGAAGTTTGAAAGCAAAACGGATTGATGTTTCATTATTTAGGATGTTTATTTAGATGTGTATTTAGATTGTTTTCCATTGAATTTAATTGATTTGAGTTAAGCGACTTTTGATTTATGTTAATTAAGTTAGTTTAGTTAGTTTAGTTGATTTCTATATTTAAAGTAACTAATTTAGATTCTTGTTTTAATTAAGGTAAATAAAACTAACATATAAAGAAAAAAATAATAAAACTTCTCTTCTTAAAGAATATACAAAATCTCTCTGGAGACGATCCTATTTTTCACTCTACAAAATCTAATATTATAATAAAACTAAGAAATTTATTGTACACACTCAACAAGTCTCAATTTTTTGGCATCATTATAGGGGATTTTAAAATGATTTTTTAAGAATATTACTCATCGCATGTCATATAATATGGCAGACAACGAGCAATAATTTAACTTTAAGCAACCCAATAAAAAACATCACAACTTCCAAATCTTTGTGTGTTACGTTTCCCATAGATTTTCTTGATTTTGAGTTAAAATGTGGATTTGTCAATTCTTTATCTCACTTTGAAGGTGAAGGTGATGAAGATACTCAACAATTTATTAGGAAATACACACATATAGTAAGTGTGATGAAATCCAAAAGCATAGAGTTTAATAATATGTCAAGCTAAAGGCTTTCCCTTTTTCTTTAAGAGGTCAAGCTCAAGATTTGTTAATTTATCACCATCGAAATTTCATAACCACGTGGTCCAAAATGTTAGAAACTTTTTTAAATCAATATGTTCCAGCATATAAAATTAGTTCAGATAGAAAACAAATTAGTAATGCTAGGATGGAAACTGAAGAGACTTTAGTAAGTTTTGAGATAGATACCAAAGATCGATATAATTATGTCCACAACATGGATATACAGGAAAAAAAATTATTAGAATACTTTTACGAATGACTAAACAACTTAGAATGAAGATTCCTAGATACGGTATGTGAATGATCATTATTCGACATAACACCAATGTTAGCAAATGACACTATTAATAAAATGGCAAAAAAATCAAAGCAATACTGCGAGAAAAATAAATTTATGAAAAATTGTTCTTGTGAAAATAATAAAAACATAATAAAGACATTGGATGATAAATTTGACGAACTAGAAAGCATGGTTGAATTATTACTAAAAGATAGATTAATTCAAAGTAAAATTTGTTCTTTTTGCAATAAGGTCAATCATCTATATGAAGAGTGTTTGTAAATGCATCAAAATCAAATTAAAGAGGCAAACATTATGATAAATTATTTCAATAAGCCTAATCAACCTACTTATATTTTAGCAACAATGCAAATTATCTATGACCAAACATAGGTAATGGTTCAGACAACCAAAATTATCAAAGGTATAGAACCGCATAACCGAATGCACAATATCATTAGAAGATTCAAATAAAGTAAAAGATAAAAAAAACTCAAGCCTTACAAGATGATATAGTTGAACTAAAAAAAACCAAATAAGTCAAATGGCAATACAAATGAGTCCATCGGACCAAGGCAAATTATCATCTTAGCCTTACCGTGGTTCATGTGCAAAAGCAATAACTTTAAGAAGTGGTAAACAAATGGAAGAACTAAAGATACCAGAACAACAAGTTCCCCAAAAAGACTTAGAGGCCGAATTCAAAAAAGAAATTGAAATTAAAGATAATATAATTTCAAAAGAAGGCAATTGTGATTTCGAGAATAATAAACCCAAATATAGTATGACCACCATTTCCCCACCATTTAGAAAATGATAAGAACGTTAGGAAATTGTAAGAAGAAAAAGAAATCTCAGACAATTTAAGGAAAATGGTAGTAAATATACCTTTATTTGAAGCCATACAAATGTAACTAAGTACCAAAAATTCATAAAAAGACTTGCGCACTAATAAAGTCAAGCCCAATGTAAAAGTAATCCTAGGAGAACATGTGTCAACACTATTCCAAAAGAAATTAACTCCTAAATGTTCTGATCTTGGAATGTTTGTTATTCCATGCACAATAGAAAATATGGGGATATCTAAAGCTTTATGTGATCTAGGAGCTTCAATAAATGTTATACCTTTGTCAATATATTTGCAAAGGACAAACGAGCCCTTAGAAGAAACTGGTATGGAAGTACAATTAGCAAATAGATCTACTATTCAACCTCTAGGAGTATTAGAGGATGTATTGGCTTGGGATAATAATTTAGTTTTTCCACCCGATTTTTATGTCATAGACATGCAAAAGACCATTTCTCCAATAAAACCTCCTAGAACACCAGTTCCTAAAAATGACAAAACCTAATATAGATATTTCTAATGGAACTTCAACAATGGAAGTAGATAATGAAATGAAAAACTTTAACGTCTATGATGCCATGAAGTATCCTTTAAATGTTTCATCTGTGTACACCATAGATATGTTAGATCATATAATAGACAAAATTTAAAAAAGTGATAGAGGATTTAAATGATGACGATGATATAAATGACAAGACAAATGGGGATGATCAATGCCTTAGAATCTTATAATGCACTTCTTGAACTCTCTTACTTTATGGATCTACATATAATCCATTAGAAACTTTTACCCTTTATACTAAAAGCTCCAAAGTTAGATTTAAAAGTTCTACTAGATCATTTAAAATATGCATATTTAGAAGGTAACAACGCCTTACTAGTAATAATATCTAATAAATTATCAAATCTAGAAAAAGAGAAATTAATAAATGTTCTTAAAGAATTCAAGAAAACAATATGATGAATAATAAGCTGATATAAAAGAAATAAGTCCAGCTACATGCATGTAAAGGATTAATATCGAAACAGATACAAAACCCTCAAGACAAGCTCAACGTAGATTGAACCCACTGATGATGGAAGTAGTAAATAAAGAAATATTAAATTACTGGATGCAGGAATGGTCTTCCCAATAGTATACAGTGATTGGGTTAGTCTGGTACAATTAGTTTCTAAAAAGACAGGGATCACAATTATGACTAATGAACATGAAGAATAAGTACCAACTAGAATCCAAAACGTTTGGAGAGGGTGCGTAGATTATTAGGAGCTAAATACCGCAACTAGAAAAGATCATTATTCACTTCCATTTATAGATCAAATGTTAGAAAGATTAGCTGGAAGAACCCATTACTGTTGTTTAGATGGATATTAAGGATTTCATCAGATTCTTATAGCTCTAGAAGATCAAGAAAAAACAACTTTTACTTGCCCTTTTGGTACATTCTCTTATAGATGTATGCCTTTTGGTTTATGTAACGCACCCGCTACATTTCAAAAGTGTGTGGTTAGTATCTTCTCAGACCACGTAAAGCATTTTATTGAATTTTTCATGGATGACTTTACCATATATGGTAATTCTTTCGGTGAATATTTACTTTATTTAACTAAAGTAATTAAAAATGCATAGAAAAAAAATCTAATATTGAATTATGAAAAATTTCATTTTATGGTAAATCAGGGACTCATACTATGACACATAATGTAAACAAAAGCAATAGAAATAGATCCTACTAGAACTCAAGTTATTAAGACATTACCTTTCCCTACTATTGTGAGGGAAGTAAGATCTTTCCTTGGCTATGCAGGATTCCGCAGACATTTTGTTAAAGATTTTTTCAAAATAACACAATCTTTATGCAAACTCTTGCAAAACGATGTTAACTTTGAGCTCGAAACTGAACGTAAGATAGGTTTTAATAAATTAAAAGACGTATCGATCATCGCACTTGTGATAAGGTCATTAGATTGGTCACAATCTTTCAAAATAATGTGTGATGGAAGCAACTTCGCAGTAGCAAAGGTTTTAGGTCAAATGATTAGAAAGGATTCTCATGTCATATATTATGCATCAAAAACTTTGGATCCCGCTTAACAAAACTATACCACTAAAGAAAAAGAACTCCTAGTAGACGTGTTTGCATTAGAAAAGTTTAGATCATATTTACTAGTGTAACGGCCCCAAAACCCGAGGCCGCCACGTGGGGAGGCGCTGCCCAGCGGTCCCGTCCGGTACCTGACCCACTGGGTCCCACGCGCCACTGGCGCCATTTTTCGCAACACGTTTCCTCGATATGCGTGTTAACTCCTTTCACACGTCTCCTCGATACACGTGCTACTCTCTTCGTAACATTATAAACAACAGCGGAAGTCTTTCATTAAAACCAATTAAAACAATTAAATTCATTATCATATTAAGCATTATTTTATATAAGAGCAACTCTTATTGTGGAAAACCCGGGGAAAGTACTCCGTATATATGCGACAATATTAAACCATAATATATACGAGCACATGTCTATTCAGCCTCCCATTTTTCAAAAGTAAAGCAAAACATCAAAATAGCACGTACTAGTAGGTCCTCGACCGCGGGCATTCTGATAAAGTTGTCCAAAATGTCCTTGCCCCTACTAGCAGGGTCCGCACTCGCCCATCACAAAAAGGAAGATGGGGAGTACAGTTAGTAAGATTCCAACAAATTACACCGAGCATTTATAAGAAATGTAGACGATATCAATAAACATGTCAATTAATCATGCGAACTAAATAGGCAACTGTGCTAAGATCACCACATGAATAAATAACATGAGAAACAAACCGTGTACTCCTCCCAGTCACACTAAACTGTACGACAAACCCCCAGGATCCTTTCAATGAGTGCCCCACTTCCTTTCACCTGGTAACGGCCCATCCCGGCGACAGGTACCTTTGGCGCTTATGAGGAAACCTCGCGCACCTCCACAGGCCCCGAAACCACTCCGGACTGGCACCGCACTGGATCCTTTCAGTTGAAACACTCACTTCCTTTCACCTGATTACCCGCGTACAGCCTAGGTGTGCCATAAGTTCAACAAGAATAGCAAAAATCTTGTTCCCCAACCCAAATGTGTCACGGAAATCAATAATAGCGACGAATAGGGGAATAACATCCAATAATCACGAATATGAACTCAATGATAACAAAGTAAACCCTCGATGACTTTTAGAAGGAATCTTACGTACCTCAAAACGCACTCGCACACATCTCGATATGCGCACCCGACACCTAGCTATAGCATCATATGCCCCTGGTGTCCATTTGTATCATTTCAGCTAGTAATTCATGCAAATCATAATTAAAATCACAATTCAAAATTTAGGTGAAATACACATCACCTCCATCGCGTCGTCGACTTTCGTCGATTTACGCCTCCGACCGTTCCGACAACGCCATCGCGTCGTTCACCACGCGGGTTGCCGCTTCCAAGCCAACGTCATTGTCGCGCGACGTCGTCGTCGTCATCCGCCAGCATTGCCTGGCGCTCACCGTCGCTCTCATTGCTGGCCGCTGATGCCGCCGCCATCGTGCTGCTTGCCATGATCGGAGCGTTGCTGCATCCGCGCGGGCTGCCGCGCTGACTGCGCGCGAAATCAGCCGCGCGCTGCGAGCTCCCAGCCGGTCGCCCATGCTGTTGGCGCCATGTGGCAGATCCATCGACCTCGCCTCGCCGCCGCCATTGCTCGCTCCCCCTATTTGGCGCCACCGCCGCTATCCGCGCAGTGCCTCTGCGCTTTGTTCTTTGCGCGCACGCTTCCATCGCGCTCGCGCGATGCAGGCGCTGCTGGCGACCATGCCCAGCCGCTAGCGGCCGCGCTTGCTTGTTTGCCGCGTGCGCTTGCGCATTGCCTCCATCTCCATGACTCTCTTTCTTCCTTTCCCTCTTTTCTCTCCTCTCTGGTTCTTCGATCTCTCTCTCTCTCTTACTTTTCTTTTTTTCTCTCTCTTCCTTTATATATATATATATATATACATTTTCTACTTTTGATTTTCAAATCAAAAGTGTTCTCGAGATTCGTGTTGCACGAATATCAATGCAACCTCAATAATTTCACCTCTTTGTCCACCACCTCTATGCTTGACCAAAATTATCTCGAGTCTAGCAAATTTACGTATTTCGAGACAAATCCAAAAACTTATTTATTTTTTTATGCTTTCCTTAAAAATCCGAACAACGCGCATCTCGAGGCACCAACCCGCCTCATTTTCCAAATATCGATACTCACGCCACTCGCATCACGAGACGTTATCGATGTACACATTAAAATCACATAACGCGACCTCTCGGTCCCACTTTGGCACGCGACTCGATACGCGTCCCCGTTCGTGTTTCGACTCTTCGAATTCTTCGCGTATACGCATACGTATTTCGGCAAGTGGGTCCCACATACGACCCTAAAATGACACGTGGCATGAGTCGAATTTTCGGGCCGTTACAGTCTTCCCAACTAAATGAAAATTTCGTCCCGAAATTTAACTGTAACCCGAATCTCATACCGAAGAATAGCGAGAGGGTAACGTGTCTTTATCGTCGACTCGAGCTCTTGGTGCGTCCCTCCGTCATACGATGCGCCAACGAACTAAGACCTTCACGAGTTCCCTGTTAGAAGAATCCGTGCACCGAAGGTCGACAATCTCTATCGGTCTCTCCTCATAGCTCACGTCAGACTTTATCTTCACATGTTCCAACTCAATCGTCGATCTCGGATCTGACCTAACGAATGTCAACGTTGAGATGTGAAATGTCGTATGAACCCTAGCAAACTTTTCTGGCAAGGCCAATCTGTAAACCACACTGCCAACTCGTGCTACGACTATGAACGGTCTTATGTATCTCAGCGCCAATTTGAAAAATCTAGACACTGTGTCATCTCCTTGAACCCCTGATACATTACATCCGCTCTCCGACACTCCAACACGCGCGGAATGGATATGTGCCTCTAAAGCATCTCGAAACCTTTAACAAACTTATAGTGTTATCACCTCGAGTAAACAAAACTCGTATGTCATCGCGAACTCTTTGTCTCTCACTTTGTCAGATCCTTCTCATGTGTCCTCAACTGACGCGATAACTAAGTTATCACTCTGTCTCCCTGCATCAGTACGCATTCAATTCCCGTGCCACAAGCATCCGTATGAACCGTCAACTTTTGGTCCAGCTCTGACAACACTAAAAACGATGCAGAAGTCAACTTCTTCTTCAACTTTGTGAATGTCACATCGCATTCACTAAACCAAATGAAAAAATCATATCCTTCTTGGTCAATCTAGTATTCGGCACTGAAATTTCGGAAAAGTCATGTACAAGCGTCGATAATATCCTGCCAATCCTAACAGCTCTTGATGTTTGTTATGCACTCTGGTGTAGGTCAGTCGATGAAAACGTAAATCTTACTCGGGTCCACCGAAGACCTTTGTCGCTGATCACGTGTCCTGAGGGCTTCACCTCCAAACACCAAAACTTGCACTTACTGGACTTGGCGTATAATCTGCACTCCCTCAATCTCTAGTCGGAGTCCTCGAGTAAAATAATGGACCTTAAGTGGCTCGTTTCCACCTACGTCCATCGCAAGGTACGCAAGTGTGAATCTCCTCATGTTTTGCGCCACCATGCATCAGCATCAAAAACTCATCTCTCGATCTCAATTGAATCTCGATCGAGGTATACTTCCTTGAATTATGTTCAAGTACTCGACTCTCCGTGGGCAGTTGTATGAGTGGTCCACCATACTGCACTACTCTTCTAGCCACATTATCCCCATGAAGAACTGGTCGTCCATCCATGTCGAATCTTCAAATAGCGAACAAGCCGCAAATCAGCGTCGTAATACGTATACATAAATATTAAAATTAACATATACGCATAGAAGTCCTAGTACTACCTTCTAACTTTACTTCCCAACTAAAGTTCTAAGGCAAGTACATCGGGTTTCCACATCTAAATTTATTTAAGTCTTATGCTCTTTAAATTTATTTCCGGAGGTTCCTCGAAACTCTCCCTCTGATACCACTTGTGACGTGGTATCAGTTTAAAGACACCTACGCTTCCTCCCAGAACCATGCTCTGATACCATTTGTAACGGCCCCAAAACCCGAGGCCGCCACGTGGGGAGGGCGGCCCAGCCGGTCCGTCCGTGCACGACCCTTTGGGTCCCACGCGCCACTGACGCCATTTTCCGCAACACGTTTCCTCGATATGCGTGTTAACTCCTTTCACACGTCTCCTCGATACACGTGCTACTCTCTTCGTAACATTATAAACAACTGAGGAAGTCTTTCATTAAAACCAATTAAAACAATTAAATTCATTATCGTATTAAGCATTATTTTATATAAGAGCAACTCCTATTGTGGAAAACCCGGGGAAAGTAATCCGTATATATGCGACAATATTAAACCATAATATATACGAGCACATGTCTATTCAGTCTCCCATTTTTCAAAAGTAAAGCAAAACATCAAAATAGCACGTACTAGTAGGTCCTCGACCGCGGGCATTCTGATAAAGTCGTCCAAAATGTCCTTGCCCCTACTAGCAGGGTCTACACTCGCCCATCACAAAAAGGAAGATGGGGAGTACAGTTAGTAAGATTCCAACAAAGTACACCGAGCATTTATAAGAAATGTAGACGATATCAATAAACATGTCAATTAATCATGCGAACTAAACAGGCAACTGTGCTAAGATCATCACCTGAATAAATAACATGAGAAACAAACCGTGTACTCCTCCCGGTCACACTAAACTGTACGACAAACCCCCAGGATCCTTTCAATAAGTGCCCCACTTCCTTTCACCTAGTAACGGCCCATCCCGGCGATAGGTACCTGTGGCGCTTATGAGGAAACCTCGCGCACCTCCACAGGCCCCGAAACCACTCCGGTTGGCACCGCACAGATCCTTTCGGTTGAAACACTCACTTCCTTGTCACCGATTACCCGCGTATGACCTAGTGTGCCATAAGTACAACAAGAATAGCAAAAAGTCTTGTTCCCCAACCCAAATGTGTCACGGAAATCAATAATAGCGACGAATAGGGGAATAACATCCAATAATCACGAATATGAACTCAATGATAACAAAGTAAACCCTCGATGACTTTTAGAAGGAATCTTACGTACCTCAAAACGCACTCGCACACATCTCGATATGCGCACCCGACACCTGGCTATAGCATCATATGCCCCTGGTGTCCATTTGTATCATTTCAGCTAGTAATTCATGCAAATCATAATTAAAATCACAATTCAAAATTTAGGTGAAATACACATCACCTCCATCGTGTCGTCGACTTTCGTCGATTTACGCCTCCGACCGTTCCGACAACGCCATCGCGTCGTTCACCGAGGGGTTGCCGCTTCCAAGCCGACGTCGCTGTCGCGCCGACGTCGTCGTCGTCACCGCGCCGCTGCCGGCGCCACCGTTGCTCTGTCGCCGGCCGCCGCCCTCGCCGGCGTCGCCGGCGGCCGCCATCGCTGCCCCGCAGTCGGCCGCGCTGCCATCTGCCGCTGCCGCCGACCGCCGCGAAATCCAGACGCTCGCCTGCGAAATCCAGCTGCGCGCCTGCGAGCTCCCAGCCGGTCCGCCATGCCGCTGGCCGCCGCCGTCCAGCAGCCTCGCCGCAGCCGCTGCTCGCGCCCCTGTGCTGGCCGCCACCGCCGCCATCCCGCGCAGCCGCCTCTGCGCCTGCTGCTGCAGCGCCGCCTCCACCGCGCCTCGCTGCCGACCGCTATCTGGAAGCCATGCCCTGCCGCGCAGCCGCGCTCGCCGGCGTGCGCGCCGCCGTCTCCCGCAGCTCTCTTTCTTCCTTTCCCTCTTTTCTCTCTCTCTCTGGTTCTTCAGATCTCTCTCTCTCTCTCTTACTTTTCTTTTTTTCTCTCTCTTCCTTTATATATATATATATATATATACATTTTCTACTTTTGATTTTCAAATCAAAAGTGTTCTCGAGATTCGTGTTGCACGAATATCAATGCAACCTCAATAATTTCTCCTCTTTGTCCACCACCTCTATGCTTGACCAAAATTATCTCGAGTCTAGCAAATTTACGTATTTCGAGACAAATCCAAAAACTTATTTATTTTTTTATGCTTTCCTTAAAAATCCGAACAGCGCGCATCTCGAGGCACCAACCCGCCTCATTTCCCAAATATCGATACTCACGCCACTCGCATCACGAGACGTATTCGATGTACACATTAAATCACATAACGCGACCTCTCGGTCCCACTTTGGCACGCGACTCGATACGCGTCCCCGTTCGTGTTTCGACTCTTCGAATTCTTCGCGTATACGCATACGTATTTCGGCAAGTGGGTCCCACATACGACCCTAAAATGACACGTGGCATGAGTCGAATTTTCGGGCCGTTACAGTCTTCCCAACTAAATGAAAATTTGTCCCGAAATTTAACTGTAACCCGAATCTCATACCAGAGAATAGCAGAGGGTAACGTGTCTTTATCGTCGACTCGAGCTCTTAGGTGCGTCCCTCCGTCATACGATGCTGCCAACGAACTAAGACCTTCACGAGTTCCCTGTTCAAAAGAATCCGTACCCGAAGGTCGACAATCTCTATCGGTCTCTCCTCATAGCTCACGTAAGACTTTATCTTCACATGTTCCAACTCAATCGTCGATCTCGGATCTGACCTAACGAATGTCAACGTTGAGATGTGAAATGTCGTATGAACCCTAGCAAACTTTTCTGGCAAGGCCAATCTGTAAACCACACTGCCAACTCGTGCTACGACTATGAACGGTCTTATGTATCTCAGCGCCAATTTGAAAAATCTAGACACTGTGTCATCTCCTTGAACCCCTGATACATTACATCCGCTCTCCGACACTCCAACACGCGCGGAATGGATATGTGCCTCTGCAGCATCTGAAACCTTTAACAAACTTATAGCGTTATCACCTCGAGTAAACAAAACTCGTATGTCATCTGGCGAACTACTGTCTCACTGTCCGATCCTTCTCATGTGTCCTCAACTGACGCGATAACTAAGTTATCACTCTGTCTCCCTGCATCAGTACGCATTCAATTCCCGTGCCACACAAGCATCCGTATGAACCGTCAACTTTTGGTCCAGCTCTGACAACACTAAAAACGATGCAGAAGTCAACTTCTTCTTCAACTTTGTGAATGTCACATCGCATTCACTAAACCAAATGAAAAAATCATATCCTTCTTGGTCAATCAAGTATTCGGCACTGAAATTTCGGAAAAGTCATGTACAAGCGTCGATAATATCCTGCCAATCCTAACAGCTCTTGATGTTTGTTATGCACTCTGGTGTAGGTCAGTCGATGAAAACGTAAATCTTACTCGGGTCCACCGAAGACCTTTGTCGCTGATCACGTGTCCTGAGGGCTTCACCTCCAAACACCAAAACTTGCACTTACTGGACTTGGCGTATAATCTGCACTCCCTCAATCTCTAGTCGGAGTCCTCGAGTAAAATAATGGACCTTAAGTGGCTCGTTTCCACCTACGTCCATCGCAAGGTACGCAAGTGTGAATCTCCTCATGTTTTGCGCCACCATGCATCAGCATCAAAAACTCATCTCTCGATCTCAATTGAATCTCGATCGAGGTATACTTCCTTGAATTATGTTCAAGTACTCGACTCTCAGTGGGCGTTGTATGAGTGGTCCACCATCCGCACTACTCTTCTAGCCACATTATCCCCATGAAGAAGCGGTCGTCCATCCATGTCGAATCTTCAAATCGCGAACAAGCGCAAATCGGCGTCGTAATACGTATACATAAATATTAAAATTAACATATACGCATAGAAGTCCTAGTACTACCTTCTAACTTTACTTCCCAACTAAAGTTCTAAGGCAAGTACATCGGGTTTCCACATCTAAATTTATTTAAGTCTTATGCTCTTTAAATTTATTTCCGGAGGTTCCTCGAAACTCTCCCTCTGATACCACTTGTGACGTGGTATCAGTTTAAAGACACCTACGCTTCCTCCCAGAACCATGCTCTGATACCATTTGTAACGGCCCCAAAACCCGAGGCCGCCACGTGGGGAGGCGCTGGCCCAGCGGTCCCGTCCGGTACCTGACCCACTGGGTCCCACGCGCCACTGACGCCATTTTCCGCAACACGTTTCCTCGATATGCGTGTTAACTCCTTTCACACGTCTCCTCGATACACGTGCTACTCTCTTCGTAACATTATAAACAACTGCGGAAGTCTTTCATTAAAACCAATTAAAACAATTAAATTCATTATCGTATTAAGCATTATTTTATATAAGAGCAACTCATATTGTGGAAAACCCGGGGAAAGTAATCCGTATATATGCGACAATATTAAACCATAATATATACGAGCACATGTCTATTCAGTCTCCCATTTTTCAAAAGTAAAGCAAAACATCAAAATAGCACGTACTAGTAGGTCCTCGACCGCGGGCATTCTGATAAAGTCGTCCAAAATGTCATTGCCCCTACTAGCAGGGTCTACACTCGCCCATCACAAAAAGGAAGATGGGGAGTACAGTTAGTAAGATTCCAACAAAGTACACCGAGCATTTATAAGAAATGTAGACGATATCAATAAACATGTCAATTAATCATGCGAACTAAACAGCAAGCATTGTGCTAAGATCATCACCTGAATAAATAACATGAGAAACAAACCGTGTACTCCTCCCGGTCACACTAAACTGTACGACAAACCCCCAGGATCCTTTCAATAAGTGCCCCACTTCCTTTCACCTTGTAACGGCCCATCCCGGCGATAGGTACCTGTGGCGCTTATGAGGAAACCTCGCGCACCTCCACAGGCCCCGAAACCACTCCGGACTGGCACCGTACAGGATCCTTTCAGTTGAAACACTCACTTCCTGTCACCTGATTACCCGCGTACAGCCTAGTGTGCCATAAGTACAACAAGAATAGCAAAAAGTCTTGTTCCCCAACCCAAATGCGTCACGGAAATCAATAATAGCGACGAGTAGTGGAATAACATCCAATAATCACAAATATGAACTCAATGATAACAAAGTAAACCCTCAGCGACTTTCGGAAGGAATCTTACGTACCTTAAAACGCACTCGCACACATCTCGATATGCGCACCCGACACCTGGCTATAGCATCATATGCCCCTGGTGTCCATTTGTATCATTTCAGCTAGTAATTCATGCAAATCATAATTAAAATCGCAATTCAAAATTTAGGTGAAATACACATCACCTCCATCGCGTCGTCGACTTTCGTCGATTTACGCCTCCGACCGTTCCGACAACGCCATCGCGTCGTTCACCGCGCCATTGCCGCTGCCAAGCCGACGTCGCTGTCGCGCCGACGTCGTCGTCGTCAGCGCGCCGCTGCCGGCGCCACCGTTGCTCTGTCGCCGGCCGCCGCCCTCGCCGGCGTCGCCGGCGGCCGCCACCGGCGCTGCCCCGCAGTCGGCCGCGCTGCCATCTGCCGCTGCCGCCGACCGCCGCGAAATCCAGACGCTCGCCTGCGAAATCCAGCTGCGCGCCTGCGAGCTCCCAGCCGGTCCGCCAATGCCGCTGGCCGCCGCCGTCCAGCAGCCTCGCCGCAGCCGCTGCTCGCGCCCCGTGCTGGCCGCCACCGCCGCCATCCCGCGCAGCCGCCTCTGCGCCTGCTGCTGCAGCGCCGCCTCCACCGCGCCTCGCTGCCGACCGCTACTGGAAGCCATGCCCACCGCGCAGCCGCGCTCGCCGGCGTGCGCGCCGCCGTCTCCCGCAGCTCTCTTTCTTCCTTTCCCTCTTTTCTCTCCTCTCTGATTCTTCAGATCTCTCTCTCTCTCTTACTTTTCTTCTTTTCTCTCTCTCTTCCTTTATATATATATATATATATACATTTTCTACTTTTGATTTTCAAATCAAAAGTGTTCTCGAGATTCGTGTTGCACGAATATCAATGCAACCTCAATAATTTCACCTCTTTGTCCACCACCTCTATGCTTGACCAAAATTATCTCGAGTCTCGCAAATTTACGTATTTCGAGACAAATCCAAAAACTTATTTATATTTTTATGCTTTCCTTAAAAATCCGAACAGCGCGCATCTCGAGGCACCAACCCGCCTTATTTCCCAAATATCGATAGTCATGCCACTCGCATCACGAGACATATTCGATGTACACATTAAAATCACATAACGCGACCTCTCGATCCCACTTTGGCACGCGACTCGATTTGCGTCCCCGTTCGTGTTTCGACTCTTTGAATTCTTCGCGTATACACATACGTATTTCGGCAAGTGGGTCCCACATACGACCCTAAAATGACACGTGGCACGAGTCGAATTTTGGGCCGTTACAACTAGGAACAAAAGTAATAGTTTACTTTGATAATGCCGCATTAAGTTTTTTAATAGCAAGGAAAGATGCCAAACCAAGACTAATAAGATGGATCTTATTATTACAAGAATTTGATCTTACTATAAAATAAAAAAAAAGTACCGAAAAGTGAATAGCAGACAATCAAAGTAGACTAGATTATGGAGAAACCCCAATACCATTAAAAGATGAATTCATATATGAATACTTATATGAAATAGCTATCACTAGCCCATGGCATGGCGATATACTCAACTACCTCACTACTAATAGGTCGTCACCTCATCTAACAAGAGCCCGAAAGAATAAGATAAAACATGATTCTAAATATTATTTATGGGATGACCTTTACCTATGGAAATCTTGTTATGGGCAAACCATTCAAAGATGTATTCCACATACGAAAATACAATCAGTTCATATTTATGCTTATTGAGGACATTTTGGTCAACATCGTACAGCTCGAAAGAAATCAGACTCAAGATTCTTTTGGTCTATTTTATTCCATGATTATTATGTTTATATGAAAGCTTGTCCAAATTGTAAAAGAACAAAAAATTTAGGACGTAGGAACCAAATGCCCCCATGTCCCATACTTTTTGTGAATAATTAAATATTTGGGGAATAGACTTTATGGGACCTTTTCCACTATTTAATGGAAATATCTATATTTTATTAGCCGTATACTACATACCCAAGTGGGCAGAAGCTATAGCCATTAATCTGATGATTCTGAGATAGTAGTTAATTTCCTAAAATCAATAATCTTTACTATTTTTGGAGCCCTTAAAGCATTAATTAGCGAAAGAGATTCACACTTTGCAAGAGAATTGTCACTACTCTACTTTGCAGATATAATCTTACACTTAAAACATCCATCGTACATCACCCTCCAACTAGCAGACAAGATGAAACCTCAAATAAAGAAATTGAATCAAATTTAGAAAAGACAGTATGTCCAATATGTAAAACTAGAGTCTTTGTTTGGAAGATGCATTAATGACATATAGAACTGCATTTAAGACACTCATAAGTATTATACCTTATAGGTTACTTTTCATAAAAGTATGCCATTTACTAGTAGAATAAGAACATAATGCATATTGGCAATCAAGACATATAATACAAATAATTATAATGCAGAAAAATAACATAAACTCAGTATCTAAGAATTAGAAGAATTGAGAAATGATGCGTAAGAAAGTGCTTCTATTTATAAAGATAAAAGCTTTTCATGAAAATAAATTAAATATTAAGAATTGAAAAGTAGGACTAAACATGTTACTCTTTTATTCACGTCTTAAATCATTTCCTAGAAAACTTTGTTCATGATAGATGTGACCTTTTGTAATTACACATATATTTTCCCATAGTATTGTAGAGATATGAAGCATGAAATAGAGAGAATCTTTTATGTTAATGGTCATAGACTAAAACCTTATCATGAAAATTTTGTCTCACAGGATATGAAGATCATAAACTTTGACCTAGTTGAAAAATCACCAAATGAATTGAACACTACGAGGGAGAATATTGTAACCATCTAATCTAATGAAACAATCAAGCTTTGGATAATTACTACACCAAAAAGAAAGAATAATAAGAAATCATGAAAGGAACAACAACCCGCTAGAGACACATTCGACTGCAACAAAGATGACCCAAATTATGAGGACTTTGGTGCAAATGGTGATCCTTCAAAAATTTTAGAAATGGGTCTAAGGCACACCTTATTCAACATAAAAATAAATGAAATACCATTTTTTTGGAGTTCAACTGATATTGGAACCGATATAAATCTCATGTCTGCATATTTGTTTCTTCTAACTAATTTGCAGATTCATTGCAAGCCTACTACTAAGGTGTACAAACCAAATGGTACTTTCACAGTCCCATTAGGTATAATAAAGAATTTGTCGGTACAATTGGGAAGTTTCATTTTCACTACAAATTTTCTAGTCATGCCAACAACTGCCATAAATGATGAAATATTATTGGGAAGACTATTTTTATCGATTGCAGGAGCTATCATCGATATACATAATTGCATAGTTACACTTAGGATGGGTAATGATGAAGTATCAATCCAAGACGGGAAAGAACTTTGTGAAGATATTAAAGAACAACAATTCAATGACGGTGATGAGAGCAATGATGATGGATGATTTTCAGATACAAAGGAAGAAATTCTCGATAAGGACACACTTGAAGTGAAGATTAATTCACTTATACTCAATGAAGATTGATTCCTCTATGAGTCGAGCCGACAAAAATAAACAACATTACTTTATGGGAGGCAGCCCATATTCCTTATTTCTTTAGTTATTTCAGTTTTCAATGGGAAATCTAACAGTAGTATACTTTGCTTTTATTCTCTCTCCTTTTAACTCTCTTTTGGAATTATCTTCGAGACTAAAACTCCGAAGTAAATTCAATAAAAGAGGGGACGATCAAATTGTTTTTGTTTTTATGGCCTTTATGTAAGTTTATGTTATTCATTTGCTTATTTTCTTATTTAATTAATTAAATTATTAGTTAGGTTCATATCTTGATCAAAAACTCAATTTTTTTAGTCGATTTTACCTTTATATACATTTTTTTGAAAGGTATATAAGTTAATTATGAAATAAAATTGTGAAATAAATAACCCTAGCAAATCCCTAGAAATTTCAAATTATACTAGGAATCACTGGTAAAATCAGTGACAGAAACCGATAAATTAAGTAAAAAATTTAGGTCAGGCCAATCTTGAACAATTCATTACTTCAACAAGAATTGCTGCTCAGATTAGTTGGTCATTATACTTCAAAATTCACTGATTTGCCCAACGATTTTCTAGCGACTCCACTTAACACAAGAATCGCTAGGCATAATTTTGAGTTTTTAAAATAAAAACCTTAATCGCTAGGGATGGCAATTAGTGTCGGTGAGTCGTAAACGTGTCGTGTCATAAACAGGTCATGACCCATATAATGCAAACCCATTACATGACATGTTTATTAATTGTGTTAATTGTTTTCGTATCTAAGTGGGTCGTGTTAATTAACATGTCGTGTATTCGTGCCACCCATTTATTAAATATTGTATTTAAAGATTTTATTTTATTTAAACTTTTATAATTTGGTTACTATTTTTTAAAATATATCTAAGTGATTAAAATCGAACAAACATACTAAAATAGCCAATAAAATATAATGTGGTTATATATAGTTGTTAGTTTTACTTTACTTTTTCATTTAAGTTTTTATTACTCTTAATAATAAAGTAAAAATGACTCGTAATAATAATATTAACAAAATTATAAGAATCATCTAAAAAAAGTCTAAATTTTACATTGGTGAAAAGTTTTATTTTTTCTTAATAAATAATTATTAATAAAATCTAAAACATAAATAACATATTAAAAGTAAAATGAATATTTCTTCTCAAATATAAAATAAAATATGATAAAAGATGTCTATAAATAAATCATGCTATTAACATGCATTCAAATGGATGAGTTTTGTGCCAATCTATTTATTATACTATATTTATTATTTATACATTATTCTTTAGTCGTGTTAAGCGAGTCATAAACGAGTAAAACAGGTTGACATGTTAATGACTCGTATATTAACCGTGTATAAACGTGTTAACATGTTTATGACCCAGACCCACTTAAGCCAAACCTACGACACGTTTATTACGTATCATGTTGTGTCGTGTTAATCATTTCATGACTCAAATTGCCAGCCCTATTAATCGCCATAAACACACATTCACAATTGTACATAAATTGTTGCACCTCTTTACCTACACAATCAATTTCTTGCCTACCTTCAACTTTTATAAGCTCAATCTTAATGTATTTAATTGATTCCCACCTCAGCCTAATTCCATTCAACCAAAACATTTTTTGAATTTGAGAGAGTAGAGCCAAACTAGGGTTTAAGCAATTTTGAATTAGAGCTTGGAAAACCATACTAGAGGAGTTCGAGAGCACAAATCTTGAGAGATTTACTCTCAAAAAGGTAATCATGACAAACTCTAGCTCTTTCTTTTGATTTTATTTTTGTTAGTTGAATATTTGCAAAAAAATTGCAATTAATTTCAAAAAATCATTGTTGGAAGACATTTTGGTACAATAAATAAAAGTTTTCATTGGTTCTAATAGATTAGGTATTGTAATGGAAATGATCTTTAGTTTACAAATTGCATATTTTCAAAATTTACAAAGATTTTAGATAAGTATTCACAACGTGTTTGAAATTAAGTTTTCAACAAATCATAAGTATAATTCTCGAGTTTTTTTAAGAACGTGTTGATAGATTGAATCTCATATTCTCGACTTCCATGATTTTTAAATAAGTTTTCCAAAACTTACCTTGAAAAAAAAAAAATTGTATCAAGCTTATCGATAGCAATTTATTTCCAATAAATGACTTGCGTTAAATCCACTTTTTTGTATCAAATACAAGAACTTTGATTTACTAATTCAACATAGTTGATTTGATCACTATGACAGGAAGAGGCAGAGGAAGAGGTAGGAGTGGTGCACAAGAGAAAGGGAAAGGAATTATGATAGAAATACCAAAGAAGAACTATTCGTGCCAACTAATGTCCATCCAACCTACGATGATTGGCATTAGGGAATGAGACCCAAGAGGGTTGAATTGAGAACACTTACCCCTACCTAGCTCTGATGAGGATTCTGACTACTTAGACCCGAACACATAATTCCCTTATGATCCCACGAGATTTGTCAATCCCAAAGCACAAAATAAATACTTTCGAGATGCGAAAAAATTTATCATACCCGAAAGAGGATTTCAAATCCAAATGTACAAAGTATGAAGACAAAATAGTAAGCATTATATGAGAAAGGTAGTAAGAAAACCTTCTTAGAGATTACGAAGGCAAATTGGAGGGAAGATGCTCAGAATTAGTTAGCCAATTCTACACTATTAGATGTGTGAAGGATAATCCAAATGAAGTGATAGTTCGAGGGAAGAAAATTAACATTTCACCTAAAGCACTAAACTTACATTATAGAATTCTGGATACCGGAGCTAGAACCCAATATCATTTACGTCTATAAGGAATATTACCCATTCACAATAACTCAAAAAACCTTAGAGGTAATTTCCGGATGAGAATTTGCTCTCGATGTAGATGGTCACCCAAAATTCATCAAAACCACCAACTTTAGAAAAATCACATAATGTTGGAGCTACATCTTAGATGCTTACTTATACCCCACTATGCAACATTTTGAAGTGAAAAACTATAGAGTCGCTTTACTCTACAATATTATTGCAAAAAAGGGGTATATGGACATTGGGTATGCTATCCATGATGAGATGAGATAGGCTATGAAGACCATGAAGCTTGATGGTCTAACATTCTTAATTTTGATTACCCAACTCTATATGAAAGCCAATGGTAGTTTCCACGAGGTTAAATTCGATGTGCTACCCCAAAGGACCATCACCGATGCCACTGTCAAGAGACTGAGAGCAGTCAATAGGTTTAATTATTCAAAAAACAAGAAGGAGCCCAACAAAATGAGGTATTCTAGAATCATAAACAAGAATAATAGAGAAAGAATTCATTAATAGAACACAAAAGGAAGTGAGGCAAGCATCAAGTCTGATGGCTTAAGTAAATGTTTTAGGGGCAGAGGATAGTTCTACATCTCCAGAAAATGCTAAAAGAAATAGATTTTTCAAATCCTTGTTTTCGGCTTTTAGGCGTAATGAGAAGCAGATTTTGAGGAATCATGAGATGCTAGATGAGAATGAGAGAACTTTGACACTTTACCATTCCATGTCAAAAAGTAGGGAAGTCGAACGTTCTTTAGATCCGGGGAGAAGCATATTGTAGTTAAGATTTCCATTTGGGGTGTATAACCATACTGATGACTACACTTAACAACCTACCGCATTGAGGAATGATGATGGTGTTGAAGAGACCGACGACAAATTTACTTTTACATTAAGTACCTTGTTATCTTTTAATGTTTACTTGTATGTGCAGAATGTGAAGTTTGTTTAGCACCATTAATGAAAATGAATTATTTACTCCATTTAATTTTTCTATTACGTGATGTTTGATTGTCTATTTTGAAAATCAGTTTATGTTTTAAAATTAATTCTTTTATGCTTCACGAGGTATATTTGTTTTGCTTAAAACTCGACTTGATTTTTAGACTTTGAGGACTAGGTTTGGAATGAGTTTAGGGGTATTTAGGTGAAATGAACCATAAAGAAGCCAAGTATGGGACTCGAGAGATAATTTATTTAATATTCAAAGTTGACTAAAAATTTTTCAAATATTCCACGATTTAGGTAATATTTCTTCATTTTACTTTATTTATTTAGGAATATGATTTGAATATAATTTGGATTTAAATAGAAGTGATATTTTATTACCTACGAAAATAGAAAGTTTGTGATAGAAAGAAATTGTTATACACTATTTGATTTAACCTAGATTGTGTACGCACTAAAGGAGTTTAGAGAGATTGACTGCTTCATGTTAGACATTATAATGGGTAGAAGATCGAAACAATAGTGCAACATAAACAACTCATATTTCTAAGATTCTTGTCATATAAAAATTGTTTATCAAGTATTTCATATTTTTGTATATAATGAAAAGATCTTAGTTAGAAAGAATACTTCTATGACTATAGTGAAAGTGAGAAAAGCTAACAAGAGTTTTTAAATGAAAAAAATAGAGAGACCCATAGATTCCTAAGGAAATGGAGCAGTGATCTAATGGTGGGAAAAATGCAAGAAAGAATTCCTATAAAATAATAAAGGATTGCAAAGGAAGTGGAACAGGGAACCGTATGAATATATAAAATAAAAAAAACTTATAATTATATAAGAAAGAAGAAGAAAAAGAAAGAGAGATATGGAAAAGAAAATAGCATAATGCTTATGAAAAACTTTTCAAATACAAGATTTAGCTCGAGTATTTATAGCTAAGTGAAATATATTATTTTTTCAATATTCCAATAAATGAAAAAGATAATGATAATTATTAGGGATTAAAAATTCCGATCAAATTTGATTGTGGTGGAATTTTTAATATTGTTTAGAAATGAGATTGATTTGGTGATTTTTGTATCCTGAGATTCTATATTAGTCATCATAAGCTTGATGCTTATTAGTGGAGATTGAAAAAACTTATATAGTGGCTTGACCTTGTTAATTGATCTAACTTTGAATTTTGAGGTGTATTGCATAATTAGAGGCTGAGTTGTCAAAGAAGGGGTTGTTGTTTAAATCACTTTATTCAATCATGAATTTTACTTTGATGAGAGTAATATGTTTCTATTTAATGATTACTTATGTTTGAAATAAGAGTATATAATTATGAAACCAAAATGAGGGAAGAAAATAAATTATAATTGAAAGAATTCCTTTGTTCAGGATAGCAAAATACTGAGTTTGGGAAATTTGATAAGACAATAATTAAACAGTATTTATAGTGTATTTTAGGGTATTTTTAATGTAAAAGGCTATATTATATGGGGTTTCCTCTTATTTTTGTTATTTCAGGTAATAATTGGAATATATGAAGAAATAGAGTACGAAAGGAAGAAAGTGAAGGATTTGATCCAATGAAAATGGTACACAAAGAATCATCAACGAATCCAAGAAGAACTGAAAATTACAACCGACAATTTCTGAGTGATTTGGGAATTGTACTGAGAATCATTGAAGTCTATTTCTTAGATTTTAGATAAAAACGAGTATTTTGAGTTAGTTTTGGATATGTATTATTTAAGATACTATACATATGAACCTTAGACTAAGAAATTAAGAGCCTTTGATAGTTTGACATTTTTTACTTTAGTTTTGAGGCCATTTTTATTATTTTTAACGCTTTTAGAGAAGATTGGAAGATTCAAGCTTTCAATAAGGTATTTTTAATTATGTCTTTTAATTATTTGGTTATGATGTTATTTATGATTATGAGTTAGTAGTTTTTTAATCTAAACAAACTCCAAAGATGAACTTGATCTGTTTTGCAATATAGTCATGATGAAACGATTTTGTGCTTAATGCTTTAGACCAATCATATTCTTTAATTCACTGATTTAATAGGTTGTTATTTGCGAATCGCAATCATGAATCTGGGTATTGCATGTATAATGGCCAATGTGTATTATGATGTTTTGATTGTATATCTAATTTAAAGTGGTAACTATGATTGTTTAAAAGGTCTATTAGTGTTTAGATGTCCTATGAAAATCGAGATCTAAGTTTAATATTGAAGCGGCATTCCGAAGGTATTAGATTTAGCACTTCAATGTTTTCACGAAGTGTAAATGTGATTTTATTGCATAAAGTTAATTTCTTTTAGTATTCAAATGGTTAATTCAATAAAATTAGAACGTGATTTTTCCACCAGTATGAGATGAATCGATGGCTTGCTAAGGGCTACCTACTTACTTATGATTAGAGTTTAATGATCTAGGACTCTTTATAAAGCATTATTATGACTATGGTTTGAGTGACTTGTTTATATGCAAAACAGATTGGTGTTTCATTGTTTAGGATATTTGTTTAGATGTTTTATTTTTATATTATTTTTCATTGAATTGAATTGCTTTGGATTTAGTAACTTCGATTTGTGCTACTTAAGTTAGTTTAGATGATTTGTATATTAAAAGTTAATAATTTAGATTTTTGTTTAAATCATGCTAAATTAAATTAAAATTAAAATAATAATAATAATAAAATCCCTCTTCTTAAGGAATTCACAAAATCCCTATAGAGATGATCCCACTTGTAACTGCTAAAAAATTAAATAGTATAATAATGATTGGAAATTTATTGTACACGCTTGACATATGCCAATTTATGCTTCACGATGTATGTTTGTTTTGTTGGAAACTCGACTTAATTATTAAACCTTGAGGACAAAATTTTGAATGAGTTTGGGAGTATTTAGGTGAAGTGGACTATAAAGAAGCAAGTTTTGGAAGACTCGAGAGGAAGAATCTATTTATTTAAAGTTAAAGTTAATTGAAGATTTTCAAATTTTTGAAGATACTAGTAATATTTCTTCATTTTACTTTATTTACTTACGAAAATATAAAAATGAATATAATTTGGATTTAAATAGAAGTGCTATATTTATTACACATGAAAATAAAGATTTTATGATAAAAAAGAATTTTTATACCTTATTCAGCTAAACATAGATTGTGGATACACTAGAGGAGTTTAAAGGGATTGAACATAATAATAGGTAGAAGATCCAAACAAAAGTGCAAGATAAAGAGGAAAAATTTCTAATAATCTTGTTATACGAAGATTAATGATCAAATATTATACATATATATTTATAATGAAGAGAACTAATAGTGCAATTAGGGGAGGAAATATGAAATTATCCTATAAGCTTTACTTAGTTGGAAAAAACACTTCCTTAACTATAGTGAAAGTGAGAAGAGGTAAAAATAGTTTTTAAGAACATGAAAATAAGAAAGAGATCCACAGATTTCAAAGGCAATGGAGCATGGAATCTAGTAATGGAAAAAATATGAGGCATAATTAAAATAAAAAGAATAAAAATATCCAAAGGAAATAGAGCAGAGAACCATATGAATATAAAGAAGAAATAAGAATATATATATATATATATAAGAAAAGAAAAAAGAAGAAAAAATAGATATATATAAAAAAAATGGAAGAAAGTTATGGAAAACTCTTCGAATAAAATATCTAGCTCGAGTGCTTATAGCTAAGTTCAGTGAAATATTTTGTCTTCCAAAATCTCAACATATAAATATGACAATGACATTTATTGTTGTCTTAAAAATCCCTATCAACTTTGATTGTGGTGGTATTTTTAAATATTAATTAAAATTAAAAATGAATTGGTAATTAATGTATCTTGAAATTCTATATTAGTCATCATAAGCTTGATGTTTGTCAGGGGAAATTAAGAAAACCTATATAATGGCTTTACCTTGGTAATTAATTGAACTTTGAATTCTGAGGTGTTACTAGAGGTTGAGTTGTCAAATAAGGGGTTATTCTTTAAATATTTATATTATATCATAATTTTTATTTTATGAGGGTACTATGTTTCTATTTAATGATCACTTCTGTTTAAGAATAAGAGTAAATAAATATGAAATTAGAATAAGGAATGAAAAGAAAATAGAATTGAAAGTATTTCTTTGCTCGGGACAACAAAGTGTTGAGTTTAGGGGTATTTGATAAGTTAATAATTAGACAGTGTTTTATAGTACGTTTTATGGTGAATATATACGTAAAAGGCTATATTACACTAGCTTTTATCTTGTTTTATGATTTCATGTTATATTTAAATTATATGAAGAAATGGAAAAAAGAAGAAAATAAGGAATTCAATTAATTGGAATAAAGTGCCAGCGATTCAGCTTTGAATCAAGTATTATATCAGATTCGCGAGACAAATTGGTAAAGTACAAAGGCAGATTTTCACTGATGTGTCTATTGAATGAGGATTGACAGAGGATTGTTAGTGATTCGCTAGGGTCAGCTTCAAGTTTTTTAGAGCAAATTAAGGAATTTTATTTTAATTGGATATGTACTACTTAAAAAACTATATCTATGAACCTTGGGCTTCAAAATCAATTGCCCTTAAATATCCTAGAACACATTTCATTGCTCTTGGAGTCATATTTACCATATTTATTAGTTTTATTAAGTTTTAGTTTAGTCTTATTGTTCATTGTTTTTGGAGATGATTTGAAGATTCAAGGTATTCGAATAAAAGGTATTTATTAATGTTTTTTATTGACTTTATTGCAATGTTTATTATGAATATGAGTGAGTAGTTTATTAATCTAAAAACGTCGAAAATGAACTTAATCCGTTTTGTAATATAGTCACAATGAAGAATGATTTGTACTTAATGCTTTAAACTTAATCGTATTCTTCAATTCACTGATTTAATAGATTGTTATTTATGGATTACAATCATAAACCTTTGTATTTCATGCATAGGTAAAATGTGTGTCGTGATATTTAGATTCTATATCTATTTTAAAGTAGTAACTAGGATTAATTTAAAGATGTCTTTTTCCATTTAGATGTCCTAGGTAAATTGAGTTATAAGTTAAATATTGAAATGGCTTTCAGAATGTATTAGTCTTAGTAATTAGAAGTTTTCATGAAACTTAACGTTCTTTTATTGTATAAGTAATTCCTTTGATCTTTCAAATGATTAATTTAATAAAAGTAGGATGTGACTTTTAACTGTTGGCTTAATAAGAGCTATCAACTTACTTATGATTCAAGTTTAATGATTCAAGAATATTGTACAATAAGATTAAAGAATGATTATGACTATGATTTAAATAATATGTTTGGTCTCAAAATAGATTAATGTTTCATTGTTTTGGATGTTTGTTTATATGTTTTTTTATATTAAATTGAACTGAATTGATTTGATTTGAATTTAGTGAATTTGAATTGTGCTAGTTAATTGATGGTGATAGTTGAATTAGATTATTTTATTTCTAGTTTTAATTAAACTATCCAAACTAAAGAAAAAATAATAAAAATCATTGAAAGACTTTTTCCTAAAGAAGTTTGCAAAATCCTTGTGGAGAGGATCTCATTTATCATTACTATAAATTTAAAAGTATAATAAAAGATATACGTCAAATTTATTGTACATGCTTGACACGTTTCAAAATAAAACAATAGCTTTGATTTAATGATGATGCACATAATATACTTAATCTCATTGCATACGTTTTCAAATCGAAGTTGGAGTGCCTTGATAAGTCAATAATTAAACATTGTTTTATAGTATGTTTTAGGGTAATTTAGAATGTAAAAGACTGCATTACACTTTTTTTCTCTTGTTTTGGTGATTTTAGGTTATAATTGAATTATGTGGAGAAATGCATAGTGAATTAGCACCAGAATCAAGAATGAGTAAAAAATCACCGCTGGTGATTTGCCAGCGATTCACAGTTTGTATGCAATTCACCAGATAAATCGATGAAGCTCCGAGACACATTTCCACCGATTTCCCCAGCGATTCACATTTTAAGTAGAATTGGTGACGAATCGCTATAGTCGGTTTTGAATATTTTGGATTACAATAAGGAATTTTAATTCGGTTTGGATATGTATTACGTGGAATACTATATATATAAACCATAGACTTCGATATAAGTCATCTTTTGATAGTTTAATACTTTTAATTAGTTTGGAAGCCATTATCAATTGTTTTTATTGCTTTTGGAGAAGATTTAAAGGTTCAGAGTATTCAATAAAAAGGTATTTTTATCTATGCCTTTTATTTAGTTTATTGAGAAGTTCATTATAATTATGAGTGAGTAGTTTATTAATCTAAGCAAAGATCGAACATGAACTTGATCATTGTGATGTAGTCATAATAGAAGTGGTTTTTGCTTAATGCTTTACACCAAGCGTACTCTATAATTTACTAATTTAATAGATTTTTTTTTATGGATTCCAATCATGCAGCATGGTATTGCATGCTTAGGGGCCAATGTATATTATGATATTTTGACTTAATATCTAATTTAAAGTAGTAACTAAGACTTTTTAAAGAGGTCTTTTACCGTTTAGATGTCTCAGGTGAATTGAGGTCTATGTTTAATATTGAAGTGGCTTTCTGAAGGTATTAGGCTTAGTAGCTCGAAGTTTTCATGAAAAGTAATGCTATTTTATTGCATAATTAATTCGCTTGAGCTTTTAAAGGATTAATGTCACGGCCCAAACTTGTCATCGAAGATTACTATTTTATTCTTGTACTCATCGTCCTTTTTATGATGGTGGGTGCAGAGCCGTTTACCAGCAGGCCGGGCAAAGAGAAGATCGGCGATTATCCCCGAGCCCGCGCCGTATCACTGCATCAATTGTAGGCCTTCTTTTGATATTTTGATTGTATATGTTATATACGTCTTTCAGATACTATTTGGGGTGATATATTGGGTTGAGCGTTAGTTCCCCGACTTGACTTAGACTATTTTGTTGTTTCACTACATTTTGATGATTTTATATATGTGATGTCATTTCCTGATTTTCCACCCTTAGGATTTTATAAATGGCTTCCGCATAAGTTACTCATTGCTTCCGTATAATCAATAAGACTTCCACTGATTAATTAATTAACTTTAAATTTTAATTAACTGGTAGGATTAGTGTAATACTTATCATGAACACGAGAAAAGAGGCGTTTAGGTTGTAAAGGCTGACTAATATGTAGTTAAGTCATGCGTGGATATGATTAGGGCTTAATTACGGGATTAGGCCGAGTGGTGCCCTAGATTAGGAGAGGCTGTCCCAATTAATCTGATAAAAATAAGGATGTGGCTTTTTCAATTGATATAAGGAGAACCGATGGTTTTCTAAAGACTATCTATTTAATTATAATTTGAGTTTAATGATCTAAAAATACTTACTAAAGAGATTGAAGTATACTTATGACTATGATTTGAGTAATGCGTTTGGATACAAAATGGATTGATGTTTCATTGTTTTAGTTATTTTTTGGATCATTGTTTTCTATTAAATTGAATTAATTTTAATTTAGTTAATTATATAATTGATTATAATATTGATTAAGTAATTTTGATTCATGTTTTAATTAAATTGACTAAATTAAAGTAAAAATAATAATAATTATAGAAAACAATTTCTTAAGAAAATTGCAAAATTCCTTTTGAGACGATCCCATTTATGACTACTACGAATAATAAAGATATACGATAAATTTATTGTACACGTTCGACACATGTCAATTTTTGGCATTGTTGCCGAGGATTTTAAAATAATTTCTTAAGAACATTCTCGTTCTATGTCATATAAAATGGCAGACATGGAGCAAAGACTTACCTTTATGCAAGCCAATAAAAATGTCACAACTTACGAACATACGTGTATTGATTCTATATTGGATTTTCTCAATTTTGAACTAAAATCTAGATTTATTAGTTCTTTACCTCACTTTCAAGGTAAAGGTGATGAAGATTCTCAGTAATTTATTTGAAAATACACACTTAAAATAAGTGTGACAAAACCTGAGAATATAGAGTTGGAATACGTCAAGCTAAAAGCTTTTCCTTTTTCCTTAGGTGGTCAAGATCAAGATTGGCTATTCTAGCTTCCTTAAAATTCCATAACCACATGGTCCAAAATGTTAGAAGCCTTTTTTGATCAATATTTTCAAGCATGTAAAATCAGTTTTGATATAAAACGAATTAGTTATGCTGGGATGAAAACTGAAGAGACTTTTGATGAGTTTTGGAATAGATAACAAAGATTGATATCATTATGCCAACAACACAGATTCGTAGAAATAACTTTATTTGAATATTTTATGAAAGACTAAACAATTTATAACAAAGATTGCTAGACACGATATGTGGAAGATATTTATTCGACATAACACCAACATTGAAAAAAGATTTATTCGACATAACAGCAACATTGGCAAAAGATGCTATTAATAAAACGGTTTAAACAATTAAAGCAATATGATGAGAAAAATAAATTCGTAAAAAAGATCATGTGAATTTAGTAGAAACACAATTAAAACATCTGATGATAAATTTGATGAAATAAAAAGCATGGTTAAGTTATTATTAAAAATATAGATTAATTGGAAGTAAGACTTGTGATGTTCGCAATGAGACTAATCATCTATATGATGAATGTCCATCGATGCAACAAAATAAAATTAAAAGGCCAACACCGTGATGAATCATTGTGATAGGCTTATTCAAACTAATAACAATTTTGGTAACTAAACAAATTATCTACGACCAAACCTAGGTAATGGTATAGATAATTAGAATTATCAAAGATATAGAACACCTGCGTTAATTGGTAGAATCATTGCATTAAAAAACTCAAATAAAGCAAAATGTCAAAAAATTCAAGCCTTATAAGATGATATAGTTTACCAAAAAATCAATTAAGTCAAATGCCAATGCAAATGAGCCCATTGGTTAACCAAGGAAATTTACCATCTCAACCTTACCCTAGTTCATACTTAAAAGAGATAACTATGCGAAGTGATAAACAAATGAAAGAACCAAAAATACCATAACAACTAGTTCCTTAAAAAGACTTGGAAGCTTAATTGGAAAGAGAAATCGAAATAAAATATAATAAAATTACCAAAGAAGGAAATTGTGAATTTGATAAGAACAAACCAGGTACAATAAGACCACCATCTCCAACCGTCTAAAAAACAATAAAACGCTAAGAAAATGCAAGATCAAGAAATTTCAGATACTTGAAGAAAGGTGGTAATAAACATATCTCTATTCGAAGTCATACAAAATGTACCCAACTATCAAAAATTATAAAAAAAAACTTATACAATAATAAGATCGGACCCAATGAAAAAGTAAGTATTGGAGAGTATGTTTCAACACTAATTCAAAAGAAATTACCCCTTAAATGTTTTAATACTAGAACCTTTTACGTTCTATGTACAATAGAAAATATATGGATTTCAAAGCATTATGTGATCTAGGCGCATCAATTAACGTTATGCCTTTATCAATATATTTGCAATTGAGAAACGTCGTAACGACCCGTTACCTTAAGCGTGTGATTTATGTTAACCCAAATTCCAATTAACCCAAGATAGGCTCGTGATTAAGTCCGGTGAACCTTGATTAGTGTGCGTGAGTTGTAATGATGATTTATATTCGTTTGGAATGTTTGGCAAATTTATAGAATGTTGTGTAAAAAGAAAATTTATATGCAAGCCTATAATTGAAAAATAAGCAATTGAATAATAAATTGCTGGTACAACACGTGCAATGAGGGGGTCATAAAATGAATGACACACTCGAGAATACTCATAGACATGTTCGGTGAATTTGTTAGTGAGAAAACACATGAAGTACATTTATTAATATATAATTGATATATAAATATATATAATTAAAACTATAAGTTTGGTTTGAATAATATGGATTGTTGGATTGCCTCGAAGTGAACATAAGTGTTGATGGTGTTCGATGTATGTCACTTTGGGATTATCACTTAAACCCATCATTCACTTGATCAACCCCGAGATATCGTGATACGTATCTTGAGAAAAATTCATATATATATAAATCAAAACATTCAAACTTATGCTAACTATTTCATTAATCAATTTTGATAGAGTGAGAGGAGAGCAGCTGAGGATTTGAGGTAAGTAGGGAGTTGATCAAGAGAGGATCATCAACTGAATAAGGGAAATCAGACTATTGTAGATGAGAGATCATTACTAAGGTAAGTGAGTTTTGATATTTTGAAACTCAATTAATAGGTAGATGATGATTTCTCCGTTATTGTTGTTGTTGACCACCAAAAATGGGTGATACCACACTATAAGTCCTCCATGATGTATTAGGGGAGTGTTTGATGATGTTTTAATAGTTTTATGGATTAGATAGTGGTTGTTGCCCTATTCACTAGCGAGACAATACAGGGTGGAGCGCACTCCCTTCATCAATTGGGATGAACTCAGTTGGTAGAATGCACCCCGCCAAGTGAGAGGGCATGCTCCCAACCCATACAATAGCAAATGTGTTGTATTTTTCTTAAAATTTCCTGAGGTCTTAGGTGTGACGACCCCAATTTCCCAATTTCCCAATTTCCTGAGGTCTTAGGTATCCAAAAGGTCTTAGGTGCTTAGTAGTCATTGCCACAAGTCGGGTTAGGGCTGAGAGGCATGTGTCTCGGGTGGAGACACGTAGCAGGTTAGGCAGGTGTCTCGTCCTGAACCAGAGTCGACTATAGTGGGACCCGAGTCTGCACGTGCATCGTCACATTCAGTGTGAGGGTCTGCGGGTGCATTGTCGTATTGTTTTTGCACCATATGCGGCGTATGTGGCGCCAGTGTTATATGGTCCAACGCAAAGTTACATTAGTGCATTACAGCAACCAACACCGTCAGATCCTTAGCATACGTACCATCAGAGGGTTGATGGCAGAGGTAGTGGCCAGAGACAGTGTCAGAGATCCAGTCGAGTGCACGGACAGGGACAGTGGTCTAGTCATGCATAGGGACAAGGACATGGACATGATCCATTTGGATCGGGATTTCAACGTACCTGTTTGGGAGCGTGGACAACCAGGTACAGCTGATACAACAACAGATTCGTGCTATTGTTATATCAGGTTCGACTACTATCCATCATAACCTGATAAAGGGTATGAGTTGGGTTGAGACCCACTCGATCATAGAGACTAACGAATAGTGCGAGAAATTGATTTACATTTTTTTATGTGCCTCAAGTTCCACTCCGTACGAATCTCGAGGACACATTGGTTTCCTTCTTACGGAAGAAACAAAGAGAGAAAGAGAGGAAAAAGAGATCAGAAAAGAAAAAAGAAAAAAAACGATACGAGAGAAGAGAGAGAGAGACGACGGAGCTCCGGCGAAGGCAGCGGCTCCAGCGAGACTGGAGGTCGCGGACGGCTGCTTGCGGTGACGCGAAGCCACGAACGGCTAGCTGAGCATCGCGGCGAGACGTCGCGGCGGCGGATGGCGCGACGGCGCGGACGCCCAGCAGTAATGGCGGATCAACAGCGGGATGTTGGCGGTGGGCGACGCGAAGGTCGCGGACGGCGATTCTAGCGACAGGAGGTGGCGTGGCTGTCACGGAAGACGTCGGTGAGAGAAATAGTCTCACCAATGGCGGTGGCAGCGGTGGCGATAACGACTGTGACGCCGCCAATGACGCAGCAGCGACGTTGGCAATGAAGCGGCAAAGCAATGCCGGCAGTGGCGGTGCCGCGACAGCGACGCCAGAAGTGAGCGGTGAGCAGCGGTGGCGCGGAAAATGGCGTGGAGCAAAAATGGCGTGGAGCGGAAAATGGCGTGGAGCAACGGCGCGGTGGCGCATTGCCGCACCGATCGATCCCCAACAAGGCACAACAATAGTGGACAAGACATCGCGAACTGCGATGAAGCTCGATGACGTGATGGGTTGTTCGCGAAGGACATGAGAGGCGTAGGGCATGGTGAGGTCCTACACTAACTTTTGGTGTTGGCATCGAGTGATTTTTTTGCCTTTGTTATGGAATTTTGTAGTTTTATCGTGTACATATTGATTTGCATGATTTAAGTAACTTAAATGGTATAAATGGACACCAGGGACTTAAGATGCTACAGTCGGGTGTTGGGTGCGCATATCGAGGCGTGAGCAAGATGTTTTCGAGGTAAGTAAACCAGCTAGGGACTTGTACAGTACTTTCATTATTGCTTTGATATTGTCGTTCATTGCTTTTATATATCATTGAAAATGCTATTGATTGAGTGGGTTTATTGGCAAGCGAGTCATGGTGACTATTCATCTGCGATACGAGCTCTTATCTGGACTTATCGGGGTTTGTGGATATCTCATAGGCGCAAGGGTTAGGGTTGGGAGGCAGGTGTCTCATCCTAAACCCAAGTCTGTTGGGCGTTTGTCGCGACTCAACGACCTTTTGGTCGGGACTCCTTGCTATTTGGCCTCACATATCGATTGATTTGTGTTTTTTATATGCATGCGTTACTCCGTTGGCAAGTGAGTCACGATACTGTTTCTCTGTGATATGAGCTCTTATCTGAACGCCTTCGATATCTTCCAATTAAGTGTACGTTAGGGGCATTTATCCGGGTCTGTGGATATCTCATAGTCGCAAGGGTTAGAGCTGGGAAGCAGGTGTCTCATCCTGAACCCATATACGACATAAAAATATCATACCTCGGTGTCTCCACCCGAGACTCGGACATACGTATTCCGACGAGTTGATCCCACATCAAGACAAATTTTCGGGTCATTACAGTAGGGACTGATTTAGGGGTTCAACATATATAGTATTTGACCTATATTAACCACAAGTGGTTTGTGATAGGTTTTGGAACACTTGACTGATATGAAAAGTTAGGAAATTTGAAAATGAAAACCTAAGCCGAGGTAAGTATGGATTCACTTATTTATCAGTGTTGTTTGAATATATTAGTCTGTGTAGTTCATATAATTTATGGACTAAATGGGGAATATGTACATTGTGATGTGTTTATTAAATGGAAAACGGTGTTTAATGTGATCGGTCAGAGTAAATCCTAAAATCGAGAATAAGTTCCATAGGATATGGGTTTAATTCCCAACCTATATGGTAATTCTTAGTTAGCTAAACAGGTTGCGTAGATTATATATTCACTAGAGGGTTTGTGATAGAACCATTAAACATTAATGGATTTGTTAGACAACACATTGGCCAATGTGTTGGCTTAGCCATCACATTAATGGTATTAATGGGTAATCAACCGTAATTTTACAAAATAAAATGGGAATCATAGTATAATAGTCATTGACAGTTCGATTTTCATATATTATTTATTGGATTAGATGTTTTTCATAATCTTGTTAGTTATCTTTGGTGCATATCGTTATTGCATATTACTCTTGATTATTATATGGAATGTTAATTGCTTTGCAAATCCTGACTTACTGAGCAAGTTAGAGTGCTCATCCCAGATTTAACATATCTAGTTCTCAACCCAGTGCTCCATAGAAGGGCAAAGAGGAAATTTATAAGTCTTAGTATCTTTTTTACAATGTAATGAACCTTCTTGCATATATATACACTCTTTGAGTTACTTTGTTGTAAATGAACAAGGTTGGTGTTAGGGCATGTGTCATAGGTCAATCTACAAACATTATTTATCTTATAATTTAAGTTAATAAAATTGAAGTTTTAATGTGTTGTTTTATTATAAGTGATTGCATGTTTACCTTATAGTCAAATCCATGGGTATTTATTGAGCTATTCTAAATGTCCCTAGTCGATCATTATATTGGGAACTATAATGAATTAAGACTAGTTTGAATATTGATTGATGGTCGTAAGATGATCATGCGTATAGGAATACGAATCGAGATTAATGAGTACTTGTTAGGGAACAAGGTACTGGGCTGACGCGTTATGAGAACACCACATAGATTAAGTCGTAGGTGTATCTCGTGATAGGTATATCATTTAGTTATTCGACTTGAGATTACCGTAGATTTCAATATTAGGAGCCTGATAATTTGACACAGCCAAACATTTTCTTTAACCGGACAATTATAAAAATTGTGATTGGCTACCATGTGAATGATATATGAAAGTGTCTAATTAAGATAAAATTCTTCACTCTCGTATAGAGAGAGATATCAGTTTACCTAAAGATCGAGACTAGTACGATTGAACATTAAGGGTGACTTTCTACACCTTATGTTTAATCAAAGGATAACGGACGACAAAAGGATATGATATATATTATTCATTAGGTTGTATTGATTTCGATATTCATGCTACTTAGATAGTCATAATACCTTGCTAGAGACTGTTTATGACTTGTGTAGCAAAATGGTTTTAGTTCACTGCCAACGTCGCATTAATCTATTAGGTCGCATACAAAAATGGCATTGCGCAACTTCAATTGATTTAGAGTAATAAATTTTATACGATAAAATTCATGACATAAAAACCCTTATAATTTGTTATATGATAATTTATTAATAGGGGGTGTATGTGTAATTTAGTTAAACTACCTAAATACTTGTATTATGATTAAGATTTTAAGTGAGAGCTTATCTACACATATAAATAGAGGTTGAAACTCTAAAACGAAATAAGATTTTCTTTTTGCAAATTTTGAGTTCTCTGGATTTTTAAAGAGAAAGAAAAATGTTTTCAATCTCTCTTAAAGCTATCACTCCAAATTGTGGTCACTGTTTGTGTGTGGATTTCTGATTGAGGATGTGCACTTAAACGTCTTAGAAATCAAACTATCAGAGAAGAAGATCAGGAATTAAAGTATGATTTACTTTTGTAGATCTAGTTTAATAGAACTTATTTTCGATACTGTTAGGGTTTTTCAATATATGTTTTGAATTTTTCACTGCGAATGCACCCCAAAACCCAACAATTTGAAGGTTTTATAATTGAGTTTTGGATTTTGATAAACTCTGTTGACACACGTCGAACGTGCATAATAATTTTTGTATTTTACTCTTATTTGTATTAGTGGTAAATGAGATATCGTCTCCACTGGAATTCTCAAATCTCTTTAAGAAATAAGGCTACATTAAAGTTTTACTTGATTTAACTTTCTTTTATTTAACTAATTTAATGAAATATGAATCAAATACTAATAATATGCGGAAAATAATAACTAAACTATAAACAATTTAAATTCAATAAAGTAACCTAATGCAATTTAAACTAACAATCAAATAATCAATAAATCAATATAAATGAAATATCTAAATAAGCCCCCACTAAACTATGTAATATATTTGGATTGCATTAAAATACTAGAACATAACATTACTTCATTATATAGTTATAATTATATCACATGGAATCTCGGAAATCATTAAGTCCTAAATCATAATTGGTTGATAGCCTTTAGCCAACCACTAATTTTCCTAAATTTAATGGAAAAGCCATATTCTTATCATTGTAAATCTATCCAATGGATAAAACGCAATATCATACAAATACTATAGCATTAACACTTAATGAAAATCATGTCTAATCTACAACAACAACAACAACATAGCCTCATGTCTAATCTAAGCCAATAAAATTAGAATATGCTAATTAATAAATAACTTAGAATACAATCACTTAGAACATTTACTAGGGAAAAGCCTTATAGATCAATCCTAGTTACACTAAAAAAACAGTGATTTAGTAACGAAATTAGCGACGGACAATTATTCCGTTGCTAATTAGCAGCATAATAACAACAGGATAAGGTAGGGAAACTTTTAGAGCAGTTATAAACGGGTTTAACAATTGATTAAAAACAACATTTAGCAACAGAAATAAATTCCATTGGTAAAAAGTTAGTAGGAATCACGTTTAAATTTCCGGCCTAACAATCCATTGATATTCGGTTGCAATTTACAAACGGAATACCAACCGAAACATCTAGCAACGTAATACATGCGGCGGACTTCGAAGGATCCGTTGCTAGTTGGGATTCCTTCAAACTCCCTCTATATTCAGTTGGTAAATGATTTGTCATTGGTATTCCGTTGGTAAACAGGAAAGTAAGAAAAAAAAAAAGGCAGACAGCATATGCCATAAAATTAGTTTCGATCGAATTCTCTTCCTCAATGCCTCTTATCACATCATATCTCCTGCTTCCCCACCAACACCACAATCTTGAGAGACAACCATCTACGTCGAAAGAACCTCCATGTCAACAAAGTCTTGAACCTGAGAGAGTCTCCACCGTTGTCCTCGCCCCTAATCGACTACTGCATCACCAGCATCATCATCATCATCACCACCACGACCGCCACCACCACCACAACGGATGCTACTCTGGCGCCGACGCCAAGGCCAAAGACCCAACTCGTGCTTCTGCTGAGTCTCAGTTTTCCTTTTCTCGACGATGACAACGACCACTGATGGTTGAGGAGGTAGCAATTGAATATCTTGCTTGCCTTTCCTTTACCTTGCTTTCAATTTCTTGTTGTTGTTGTCTCGGGCTTTATTTTTTGGGGGTTTTGGTGGGTAAATCAAGTTCATCTCCTAAAAACCTAAACCTCCAACACCAGAAAACTCACAAAATCAAAATAGTCCTGATTCCCAAACATACAAATTTCACTAATACTTCACCAGATTCAACAATGACGACCAGATTTGAGAAACCCTAACCTCCTTGACAGGAGATGCTCTTTGCTGCCTCGCGGAACCCCTACTCGTGCTCGCCATGTTCATGAATTGGGCAAAAAATTTACCTCCAACTGCAGAACGAATCGACGGGGAGCTTTGATTTCTCTACTCCATCTCTTCGATTTCGCCAAGATTGACAAGACCAAAAACAGGATAGTTTTGCTTTCAAAACTCTTCGCATGATTTTGACGATCTAGATTATAATCACCAGCTAGTACTCTTATTTTTGATAAGAACCAGCAAGTACAATTCATGTTTCCCACTTGCGGTGCAGCAACTACTAGTCTACTCTTTTGTCTCAATTTTTGGTGTTGTTAGGTCTTTGAGTCAGATTTCTCCGTTAGTTATTTGTTGTAGTTTTGGATTCATTTTGAGCCGATTAGGTTTGTTGTTGTTGTTGTTGTTGTTATTGTTGTTGTTGTTGTTAAACCTGTTTGATTGTTAATTTGTGTTCTGATTTCAGCTGAGATTGTGTAAATTTGTTCTAGTTTTGCTTATTTAGTGTCCAATCGAAGATATTTCTCTAGCTTTGCTCTTGAATTAGTGTTGCATATGGTTAGTACACACAATGAAAAGCGCAACTGAGATTGTAAATTTGTTCTAGTTAGGTTTGATTTCAGCTGAGAATTTTGAGCTCTTGCGCTAGATATTTAGTTGTCTTTGATTTCACTGAGCTAGAAATTTAGGATGATTGAAATTATTTGTGGTTGTTGTTTGATTAAGTTTTTGTGGATTTAGGGCTTGTTTGGATGCCCAAATAGTTCAAGATTTTTTTTTTTTTTTTTTTTTTTTATTTTGTAGATCGAATAAACATTGAATTTTGGGTTCTGACTTGTGGAATTGTTTTTGCTGTTGGTGTTGGTGGTAGGATTGATTAGGACAAGTTGAATCATTTGTTTGTTTGGCCTATGTGAATAAGGGCTTCGAATGAATTCCACATATTTTTTTGTATCTTTGCCTTTGTCCTTATGTTTCTCTGTTTGTTGCATATGTTTGAAATGTATTGTGTTTTTATTTTGACGGGATTGACGAAGGATTAGTAGAGGCTTGTGCATATAAGGAAGAGTTGAAGTCGAGGCAATGAAGAGAATTCAAGTTAGTTTTGTAATTGTTCAATGGTTTCATTTTGGTTACAACTTGCGATTTCAATCCTTTTTGAATATCTTGAAACGTTAATACATGACTTGGATTTAACTTTTTATATCATGTTGATATGATATTGTGAAAGGATGGGGAGATGTGAGACCTTCTAGGCATTCTTCCACTTGATGTTTATTAGGTTCTGAAATTTTTGGTAATCCATTTTATAGGGAAATTTTACCGAAATTCTGGTAGAGTATGCAAAACTCTAAACACCCTTTGAAATTCCATTTTATAGGGCATTAACTTCTATTAGGGATATATTTTTGATTAACATGTGTTAACCCTAAAAATGGGGGAGGGAGGCCCTAAGCTCATTTTTCATTCTTGGAAAATGGAGGGTTGCGATAGGTGGACAGCCAGAGTAAAACTTTTGTCACTTTTCATGAAATGGATCAAACACATAAATGTTGGGGCGTACTCGCCTAGCGACGCGCTGAATTGGAGCTCAGATGTAGTGAGAAATGCGTCGCCTGGTTGTGAAGAAAAATGAGCAAGGGTTCCCACACATAGGACGTGTGTGGGTAAAGAAACTAGTCCTTCATATCGTCGCTCGGATGTGAAGAAGATAAAGGGTTCCCACACAGAGGACGGGTGTGGTAAAGAAGCTAGTTCAAAACAAACACGAAAATAAAAACAAAATCATAGATACGGATACTAGATCTTTTAGACAAAATAGAAATAGAAAAGGAAAACAAACACAAAGGGGAGAGAAAATTTGTTTAAGAATATGGAACATAGGAACACTTATAGGGAAGTCACTAGAACTAGTAGATACTATGATTAGAAGGAGAGTCAATATTGCTTGCCTCTAATAGTTAAAATGTGTAGGAGAAAAAAGTAGAGAAATACAAAGCATAGGGGTTAAATTGTGGTACACTAGCATAGATAGAAAATGCAATGAAGTAGGAATTCTGGTGGATAATGATTATAAGGATAAGGTCATAGAGGTTAAGAGAATGGGGGATAGATTGATTCCAGTTAAATTAATTATAGGAGACGAAAAGATTAACATACTTAGCGTTGATGCACCACAAGTAGGATTGAGCAAGAGCATCACACACAAATTTTAGGGTGATATGGATGGATTTATGCGAAGTATACCATTAGATGAAAATATTTTTATTGGAGGAGATTTAAATGTGCATGTTGGGGCAAGTAAAGATAGGTTTGAGAGAGTTCATGGAGGTTTTGAGTATGGTAATAGAAATGAAGAAGGAGAATCAATTTTAGAATTTGCTACAACATACGATCTTGTGTTAGCAAATACTAGTTTTAAGAAAAGGGAGTCGCACATAATTACTTTTAGTAGTGGTCGTAACAATAGTCAAATAGATTTTCTTTTAACCAGTAAAATAGATAGAAAAATATGTCGAGACTGCAAAGTAACACCTGGTGAAGTGCTTACTACCCAACATAAGTTAGTAATACTTGATATTAAGCTAAAACGAGGATTTAATAGGAATTAAAGAGTTAGCGACCTTAGTATAAAGTGGTGGAACCTAACAAATAGTAAACAAGTAGAGTTTAGAGAAAACTACTAAAGGAAAATGTTTGGAATCTTATCTTAGATGCTAATACAATGTGGCTAGAAATGAGTAGTTGCATAAGGGGAGTGTGATCAAACGTATTAGATATATATAAAGGCTTGGGGCCACCAAAGAAAGAAGCATGGTGGTGGAACAAGAATGTCCAACAAACAATTAAGACTAAAAGAGGATGTAAGAAAATACCTAAATGTCAAGATGAAGATGTGTACAATCAATAAAGAGAAGTTAGAAAACAAGCTAAAAAGTAGTTAGTCAAGCTAAAACAAATTTCATGAAAGATCTATATACAATGTTATGTAATAGAGATGGCGAAAAAAGAAATATAGGTTAGCCAATTTAAGAGATAAAAAGAAACAAGACCTAAGTCATATTAAGGACGAAAATCAAAATGTTTTAACGCGCGAGGAGGATATTAAGGAGAGATGGAGAAGTTACTTCGATAGTTTTATTTAATGATGACAAAGTTGATACTATAGTAGATGAAGACCTAGACTAAGAAAGAAATGTAAACTATACATGCAACATTAGAATTTTAGAAGTTAAAGAGGCATTGAAAATAATGAAAATAGGGAAAACATGTTGCCCAAATGAAATACATATAGAGATTTGGAAATGCTTAGAAAACATTGGATTGTCTTTGGTTGACAAAACTTTTCAATAAAATTTGAAAATCAAAACGGATGCCAATAGATTGGAGAAGAAGCACGTTTGTGTCAATCCTAAAAAACAAAGGAGACATTTAAAGTTGCTTAAACTACCGGGGAATTAAACTTATGAGTCACACTATGAAACTTTAGAAGAGGATAATTGACAATAGGCCAAGGAGAGAAACAACAATATCAGAGAACCAATTTGGCTTCATCTTTGGGAGGTCAACTATGTAGGAGATTTTCTTGTAAGACAATTGTTAGAAAAATATAGTGAAAAGAAAAAATATCTTCATATAATATTCGTAGATTTAGAAAAAGCATATGATATGGTTCTTAGAGATGTTCTTTGGTGGGTTCTAGAAAGAAGAGAAGTGCATGCTACATACATAGACACTATTAAGGATATGTATGATGAAGTAGTAACGAGTATAAAGACATTTGGAGGAGTTACAAAAGAATTTTTCATTGTAATAGAACTACCTCAAGGATCGACTTTAAGCCTATATCTATTTACTTTAGTTATGGATGAACTAACTAGGTATATTCAAGAAGATTTACCATGGTGTATGCTATTTGCAAATGATATTGTCTTAGTGGATGAAAGAAAAGATTGAGTGAATATGAAATTAGAACTTTTGAGGAATACATTAGAATCCAAAGACTTTAAGTTGAGTAGGACGAAGACTGAATACATGCACTGTGAATTTAGAAATACTAGACATCGAGATGATGAAGTAGTAAAATTAGGGGAAGTAGAAGTTTTTAAGGTGAACCATTTTAGATACCTAGGATCAATCATACAAAATGATGGTAATATTGATAATGATGTTACACATAAAATTCAAGCTCGATGGAAGAAATGGCGGGGTGCAAAATGGGTGATTTGTGATCGAAATGTACCTACTAAGCTAAAAGGAAAATTTCATAAGACTGCAATTAGGCCAGCTATGCTCTATGGAAGTAAATGTTGGGTGGTAAAGCAACGACAATTACATAAAATGAACGTAGTGAAAATGAGGATGTTTCGGTGGATATGTGGTAAAACTCGTAAAGATAGAATAAAAATATAGATATTCAAAGACAAGTAGAAGTATCACCAATTAATACAAAGATTGGGGAAGGATAGTTGTGGTGGTTTGGTCACCTGCAAAGACGGCCTATAAATGCCCCCACTAGAAAACTTGACTCAATAGAAACTATAAAACGAGGTAAGGGTAGACCAAATTTAACATGAGATGCATTGATTGTGAAGGATTTGAATGGTTTGGAAAACTCCCTGTCAATTGCAGTTAATCGAGCACAATAGAAAAGTTTGATCCATGTAGCCGACCCAAATTAATTTGGGATTGAGGCTATGTTGTTGTTGTTGTTGTTGTTGTTGTTGTTGTTGTTGTTGTTGTTGTTGTTGTTGTTGTATGTGTCAACTTTAAAGCAACACATAACATGAGCAATAAAATGAAAAGAAACTATAGTTCTACAAATGGAACAATTATGTATCAATTGTGAATCGGAGTTACTAAAACCACCAGGTTTTAGGTTTGATAAGACGACTAAACCGATACCAACAATGCATAGAGCTGCGCAGATAAACTGACACGAAATATCTAGTCCATATTATGAACCAATTGAGAATTATAACCTATGGTGTTATATAACAATCCAACAAGTGTCACACTAGTGATTAATGAGTATTGGTATGCCTTGATGAGTGAAAACACCCAAAATGCTTATTAATGACCTTGGAATAGAAGAAACTATTGAGTACCACATGTAGGTATGGGTTTGTTCTTGGATAGTATTGTTGGTACGAACACGACGAGAAAGATAGTCGGGATACATTGTCTATTTTCGATGATTTCGAAAATAATTAGGATGACGAAATTGATAATGACTATGGTCAACCGACATCGACTTACCAAGAGATACAACAAAACGCGGCAGAGCCTAATTTTAATTGGAATCACATGGAAAAGGAACCCAACCCCCAAGCACAACAACTATACGACATGATTGACGCTGGTAACAAGCAATTGTGGCAGGTTGTGTAAACATGACGAAATTGTCTGCCTTAGCTAGATTGTTTTCTGTTAAATCGAAGCACCACATCTCTGAACGCTGTTACAATGGGTTCATGCTATTCATCAAGGAAGCTTTGCCTAACAAAATCACGTTAGTTAACATTTTCAACTTAACAAAATGACTAATGCGTGGATTAGATTGACCTGTCGAGAAGATAAATTGTTGTGATATAATTTATTAGGGAGATGACCTTGAGTTAAAATCGTGCAAAATTTGTTGGCATTCTTGGTATATGACACAACGACATGGTCGTGATAGGAACACAAAAACACAACTTTCCAAGAAAATGAATTACTTTACCTGAGACCCTCGATTGTAGCGCTTGTTTGCTTCCGAATTAACAACTAGACATATGTGCTGACAAGGGGAACATGTGTCCCCAAACAATGTTATGCAACATTATTCGAATTCGATGGCATGACACCATTTTAACGAAGTCGTTAAAGAGTTCAGCGCACATATTTGAAATGTTCATTTAGGGCTCTACACGGATGGGTTTCAACCATTTGAGTTGAATGGGAGGCCTTACTCTTCGTAGCCCGTGATTTTGACTCCGTAAAACCTTCCCTTGTCAATTTGCATGAAAGAAGAATTTATGTTTTTGACGGTTATCCCTAGCTAGAAAATCGATGTATTCCTTCAACCACTAGTGAGAGAGCTACAAGATTTATGACACAATGGGATAATGACGTACGATGTTTAGACAAAATTGGATTTTTAGATGCGAGCAGCCCTATTGTGGACAATACGCAATTTTCCTGCTTATAACATGTTGTCAGGTTGGAGTGCATATGACAAAGTAGCTTGTCCATACTGCATGGAGGATTCGGAAGCATTTCAACTTCTCCATGGTAGGAAAACTTCATAGTTCGACGGTCATCATCGATTTTTGCCTCAAAACTCTAAACTTAGAAAAGACAAAAAAAGGGTTTCTAAGAAGAAAAATAATTTTCAATGATGAACCTCCACCGATATGATCTGGCGTAGAAATCTTATTGAAAATTGAGTCCTTATTATTAATGAAGGCGATGGAAATCAGTGAATATGCGAAAATGCAGAGATTGCTAAGGGTTTAAGATGGAGGAAAATGTGTATAGAGAAAACAACTTGGATGTAATGTACATAGAGAAAAATGTGTTCGATAACATATTCGACCATTTTATGAATGTATCGAAAAAAACTAAAGACAATGTAAAGTCGAGACAAAATGTTCGCGAACTTTGTAACCGACCTTCTTTACAAATGGATGAAGTATCAAAGAAGTATCTGCTAGCATGTTATGCTCTTGACAACCTCAAAAAATAGAAATTATGCGAGTGGATACGAGATTTGCTTTTTCCTAATGGATAAGCTTCTAATTTGTGGTGTTGCGTAGACAAAAAAGGGCCAAAAGTTTATCAGGATGAGGAGTCATGACTGCTATGTTTTCATGCAAATATTGATTCCAATCGCATTCCAAAAACTTCTTCCAAATGTATTTTGGGTTGCCATTGGAGAGCTTAGTCTATTCTTTCAATCACTGAAAGCTAAAAGTGTAACAGTTTAGGATATGACTCATTTAGAGTCAGAAATACCTCTAATAATTTGTAAACTGGAGAAAATATTTCCTTCAAGTTTCTTTTACTCAATGGAACACTTGCCAATCCACTTGCCTTGTGAAGGTCAGCTTGTTGGCCCAGTAAAATTTCGCTGGATGTACCCATTTGAGAGGTAATTTACTTTTTCTTTATTACCAATTAATTGATTATGTCATTAGTTAATAATCAAACTATTATTTATCATGAACATGAATTCCTAAGGTACCTTAAGCACTTGAAAAACAATGTGCGGAACAAAGAGAAAGTCGAAGGGTCGACGTGCAATGCATATTTGGTAGAGGAAACAACCTTGTTTTGTTTTTTTTATTTATTTATTTTGAAGACACTACCACCTTGCATAATCGTTGTCAATGCATTGACGAAGATGGTGTCGGTCCCAATCCTCATTTTATCGACTTCTCCCTTTTTACTCAACAAGTCGTACTGTTGGTACTTGAAAAGAAAGATTCTTGACAAAAAAAGAGTATGATGGTGCTCATACTTACATCTTACTCAATTGCCCTGAATTTGCGCCATACATCTCGTTAGCCACTATAATATGTCAATTTATTATGTTCAAACTTTAATAGATTTGGCCCTTTTTCTTTTAACGTTTGTGTATGAAATGTGGAATCTTCATCGACGAAGTAGATATGTTATACGGGGAAGAGATGAACGTCGATTATAATCTTGAGCAGAATTTTGCTAAGTGTTTTCTAACATATGTAATGTTAAATTTCGCTATTTTTGGAAGACTTCTTTTATCCCATATTGTGTCTTATAATTGTCGTGTTTGTAAGTGAAAACGATATAATATCACAGATGAGACACTTCTTCATCTTGCAATCGATCCTATACGATCTTGTTTCGTATACCCAGGATATGTTGTAAATGGATACAAACTTTACATCGTGGTGTATGGTGTAATTAGGGCGACACAAAACACCGGTGTATATACGAAGGGATCTTACTATGCCGATGTTTCCCACGATTTTTATGGAAGACTTTAAGAGGTTATCCAGATTGAATACAATGTCTTTAAGTGAGTGGTGTTGTTCAAATGTGAATTGCTTAACCCCATACAGCCTGTGGGTATAAGGACTCACCCTTTACTCAATTTAGTAGAGGTTCTTTAAACCCGACAATGTAAAAAGTACAAACTTTTCATTTTGGCAATGCAAGCCTGTCAGGTCTACTATCTTTCATACCTTTCTATAAAGCATGAACGATAAGAATGGTTAGTTGTTTGTTGTTGTCAGCCAAAGTTCGCTAATGAGGGAACCGTTGTTGATGATGAGATTGTTCGTTCGAAAGATACAACATTCCAAGCAGGCGAACCAGCCACTTATGTCATTACTGATCCGACAAATGACATTGGGTTGTTAGTAAAACCAACGAGTTCCCACAAAATTAGTGTACTGAAGGATAGTTACGATAACGAGGAAAATCAGGTGTCAGATTCTAGTAGTGAAAGTGAATTTGAAACAAACAATAATGAATGACGTATATTTATTTAATTGTATTTTAACGTAAGTGTCGTATGTTTATTGACTTATATTTTGATGTTTACGTCAATTCCTTTCTTAACTTAGATTACTTACGATTGTAGTTGACATATTTTAGCAGGCATGACACTTAGACCTACGGACAAGTTTTTGACAGACATTGACCTTCACAATCAGTCTACAATAGGAGGTGGTGGAGGACGAGCTCCCGCTGCGTGTGGTAGAAGACTATCGAGAGGTCGAGGCACATTCGGAAGGGGTCGAGCTGTATTAGGAGATAGAGGATCACTACGAGAGGTCACATGGAACCCATCGTTTCTGGTGCACAGTCGTCCGATCAAGATTTTGACACTATTTCACATTCGTTGTCGACGAGACCGACTTCGACGACACATATGCCCGTTATTTTATCGACAGGCCTATCATCATCCATTCACACCTCAACGCCACATTCTAATCATTTTGCTAGTTTGTTCAGACATGGCACTCCATCGCCTACTATATCTACTCCACCTTCTACTACATCACCCGCACCATATGGTAGGTCCCCCGAGGTCATGGGAGCCCCTACTCGAGCGCCTTTAAGGCGCAATGGATCTCCTCTGTAGCCTCCTCGGTAACCCCCTCCCACCAGCTTCCTCAGTAGAACCTCATGAGGGAGGAGGAGGCGTGCCCCATATTGTTAAATTTCCCATTACTATTGAGCGTGTCAAGTGAGTTATCATTTCATTACGAATGAAAAATTAATTATATGTACCCTAACTAGAAGTAGAGCAGGAAGAACATTTGACAAACTTGATCAAATTGAAAATAAATAATGAAAACCACTAGGTTTTACGTCCTTCGGAAATTTGTTCTCGGAGGATGACCAAAATCTTCAAGTGGGAGATGATTACTTAGGGGTACTGTTGGAAGTCAGTACTCAATCATCAAAATGATACATATTAGGAGAGACGGAAAGTAAGTAAATCGACATTTAACAATTGAATAAATGATTAAATCAATTATTTTTTTGAAAAAAATCCATAATTAACTATATTTATCATTTTCGGCCATACTTCGGATGTGGCCTACCAATTGATGAGGCAATCGAGAGAGACGCCTATGACGTAAAGGCATATGTTAGGTACAACGCGTTGATGCATGAGCTCCTCTCCTTTAGCGTGAGGCCGAACTTTTAGACTAATGAGGCATATAATAGATACCTTAAGTGTTGGGTGAGCGCATATGTCGAGGCAAAGTTAAGAAGGGTTCACAGAACAAAAAGAGCAAAAAGGACGGCCTTGGCATAGGCTATATGAAGCACACCGGTGGCTCACGATTTTTTCGGACCTATAGAGATATATTGGCAAGTGTCGTGGTTATTTGACATTTCAATGGAACTTATAAGTTTGCCGTGACTAATATGTTGTAAACTTTGATCTTTTGTATGTAAGCTCTGAATAAGGATGATGATGTTACTCCTAATGATGTCTTTCTTCATCTCTATACGAAAGATCGCAATGGAGTGACATTCTTTGATGGCAGATCGACGTTGTTTCATGTAAGTGTCTTGTTTATATAAACTTTATACTTGCTTATAAATGAATACTATGAATATACATATAATAAGATATCTTTCATAATGCTTAAATCGTGATTTTCGCTTATACGTTGGTGCAATGCATGTCTAGTTGGTATCTTTCGTCTTATTGAGCCTTTACATATGTTGTTAAAGTTGCTAACTTGCTATGTGCATATAGACTAATAATAGTTAGCTTAACTTTTCGTGCTAATCAGGTGATCAAGTTGGCGTTATTTTCTATTTCACAAGCTTATTATATATAGTTCAAGTTGTTTATTATTAATGGTTACTAAAGTTTAAATCCTGTGTGTACCAAAGTTTAAATGATAGATAATGGTATTATGGTCTTTCTTTTAAGTGCTCGCCAACATCTGTATAAGAACAATTGTCAAAATAGTTAAGTTGGATGTGCATATGTATGTTTTAAAGTCTCCCAACCAAACATAACATTTGTATAGGCACAAATGTCAAAATTAAAAAAACTTTTGAGCATTGATTATAAACTAAACATAGAAGACTCTTCTATAGTTGCACTGACTACTCACTATGACTCGTGCTTATTTTCTCATCAAATATGATGATTGGACGCCCCTCTTACAATTACTTCTTCAAGCCCATCTCAAAAGATTGAATACAAAATATTCATAAACTTTAATTACATGTTCAATGTGAAACTAGACTTGATTAAAATTTGTTTTAGTCTTGAAAAAAGAACATATTGAACCATGTTTAATGAGAGAGATGATACCGTTAGAATTTGCGTCATGTGTTTGAGTTTGTGTTTGTGTTTGAGTTTGAGTTTGAGTTGAAGTACTTAGGAATACAAGTGAGAAGGGTCAGGTGTTTGAGGAGGACCAATATTTAGTCTTCCAAGCTTATGATAACAAAAAATGATATGAAGCAAAACAAATACAAAGGTTTTGTTAGGATTTTAAAGAATCAACAATTAATGATGGACTTCACTTTTTCATATGGGGAAGCCCATATTAGATTAGATACTTAAAGTTGGCCTTATTTAAACATCCACCTACAAAACACATAAACAAGTAAACAACCCAAAAACTAGATAAAAAAACAAAACTATATTATTGATGTCAATCCTCATTGTCATATAATTGTCTCCAATATGTAGTTTTGAGACCAACAAAGTTAATAGTACTTTGGAACATACGTTACTAAAGTTCTGCTAATCTTGAAACTTTAACCAACTGTAATGTTAGCTATACATATATAGTGTTTCATATGATATTAATTTTCTTTTTATTACTATAGTTTGAAGCATTATATCTTGAATGGCAAAAGATTCCTTTATTACTTGAATGACCAGTTTTATCCTTTTAATCATTTATTAATTACTTGTTTCTTGTCTTACATGATTTTTGCTATTTTTAATCATTATAAACAATGTTAGGCTATTTAGATTTTTTCCTAATTTTTTCAATGATTTATTTTCATTTTTTGTTTTCTTTTTATATTTTTCGATTTTTGTTTTCTTTTACGACTTTATTTTCATTCAGGCCGAGCTCATGAGGTGGCGTGAGGAGCACACTCGGGCTTCCCCGGATCAATTGATAGACGAGGAGCAACTATACTACAATCCGGTGGGGGACTGCCTAAAAGGGCATGTATATAGGCTTGGGTCACATGATAGGAGGAAGATAAGATATAGAGATCCCAGTGTCAGCATGTCTCAGGAGCCGATGGTGCGATATTCGAAGTTTGATGCATTCGTTCAGAGGCTCGCGTAGCTTGAGGCTTTCATGCAAAGCAAGTAGGAAATGCGCATGAACTTCGAAGAGAGCACCCTCAAGCACCGCCATCGCCACCTTAGGAGCATCACTAGCAGGTTGGGATAGATTCGACTCATTCACTGGAGCAACAACACGACGATAATGATCGGGACATCCAAGATTAGGTGGATGAGGAGCAACTTTGTGACGAGAGTTGGGTATTTTAGTTGGTTTGTACAACTTTTTGATTTGTAAACAAATTTCAAACAATGTTCTATGTATATTGTGAGATTGAATTCTTTTTTTTTTTTGGTTCCATTTAGTGTACTATTTGATATTTTCTGTGAATGAATGTTATGAAATTTGCTTATGGATGATGTTATAGCACCCTAAGGAGTTGTTGTAGGGGTGCAGGGCATTGGAAAAATGCCAACTGCAGCTTTTGTGTTTAAGATAACCTTTCTGGAAAATTATGTAATGAAAAAAATATGAGCGCACAAACGGATTAGAAATGGATTAGCAATAGAATGCAAATATTATGTTTCTAATTATCAATGGATTCGAAACGGTTATTCAATATTTTGAGTTTACAAGTTGATGTCCATTTCAATTCCGTTACTAATTTGCAACGAAATAGCAACATAATACATGCATCCCATTTCTATTCCATTGGTAATTTGAAACAAAATTGCAATAAACATCTTAACATTCTGTTGCTATTTTGTTGGTAATTAGCAACATAATAGAAACTGAATGCTATGATGTCAATTGCAATTACGTTGCAAATTAGCTGAAGTAGAAAGGGCTACGGTGTTCGTTGCAATTACATTATTAACAACGGAATATCAGCGGACATCAACTCATAACCTATTTTATGGTTGCTATTTCCATCTCTATTCCGTCTCTGGAATATAATTTTTGTTGCTAAATAATTAGCGACGATGTTTTTTCAAACGAATTTCATTTCGTTACTATTTTGTCTCTGATTCTATTTTCATTGGTATTCTATTATTAATTTATTTTCATTTCGTTGCTATTCCTTTTTTAATCCATTGCTAAATCACTATTTTTTGTAGTGTTACTATTTTTATAATTGTTGTAAATAATTATAAACATAGATTTAGATACTTTATACTAAGAAACATATTGGTCACTATACATTCGATAAAAAGAATCACTAATTGTAAAACGCAAAAAAACTTGTTTAATTTGTGGTTGACGTGTATGCATCGATCTAAAGCATTAAGTGCTTGATTCCATAATTATGACTACATAGCAATCCAAAGTATATACATGTCTAGGGTTTGGTTAGATTAACAAACTACTCACTCATGGTTGAAATAAACAATGCAAATGTATTTAAAATACATAATCAAATAAATAAATACCTCTTAAATAAATCAAAGCTCCAATATTGCTTCACACATTACACTAAACTTATAAAGGCAAAAGGTTCAAAAGAAGAGTAGTGGAATAGAGTAATTTTGAAGCCCTAAAATCCTTTTAATAGTTCCTGAAGTGAACATATCATACATAAATATACAAATTCCTTATTTTTATCTCAAAAACTCGTCACCTACCACAACAATTTGTTAGCGATTCTAAAGTTGTATACAAATTGTTGAGTTAATCACTATTTTTGGCTCTCTGTGCTCCACTAATTCGGTAAGCAATATCAAGTGTATACTGGTGGATTCGCTGGCCAATCTCTATCGCTGATTTAAGTGGCAATTTTCAGTTTAAATTCAAATCGCTGGCTAATTGTTAGATTTCTTTTCTAATTGATTGTTTGGCTCTTCTTCCTATTTTCTCATATTTCTTCATTTTCGTACTTAAATCCCGAAGTAAAAAAAAATTAGAGAATGCCTAGCGTAATATCATCATTTATATCTAAAATCAACCTAAATTACATTATAAAACATGTCTAATTATTGACTTGTCATACACCCCCAAACTCAGTACTTTGCTGTTTCGAGCAAATGAATACTCGCAATCATATTCTTTTTTCATTCTTTATGTACTAATTTCAATATATTTCATTTAAATCTTAGATAATTTAAACTTTAAAATAGAACTAATTTTCGAATGGAAACATATTAACCACAAGTAAATGAAAGTTTTGATATAATAGAATCATTCAAACAAAATGAAACATCCCTTAAAGATAACTCAACCATCCAATGCAACACCCTTTAGAACTTAAAGTTCATTACCAAGGTCAATCCACAATTTAGGTTTTCTCAATCTCCACTGATAAGCATCAAGCTTAATATGACTAGTATAGAATCTCAAAATTAATAACCACTAGATTAATCTCAATTTTAGAAAATACTTTATAATAACACCACAATAAAAATCAATAGGAATTTTGCAAGATACCAATGAATATATCATATAAAACGTGTTAGATTTAGAAATACTTCACTCAACTCTAGTTTCAAGCACTCAAGCTAAATCTTTTTTTAGAAGAGTTTAAGAATATCTATCTTTTTCATCTCTCATTCATTAATACTTCACCTTGATTATTTCTTTATTATATATTTCTTTTGCTTTTGAGTCCCTGCTCTATTTCCTATGGACATTCTCATATTTTTTCCACTGTAGATTCCTTGCTCCATTTCCTAAGGACTCTATAGGATTCTCAATATGTTTATATATTTGCGTACTCTTTTTAACGCTTCTCGCTATCCACTAAGGTTGAAAAAATATTCTTTTCAACTTATATAAATTCATCGATTTCTAACCCATTTTTATTTCAATTATGGCATAATGATTTTCCATATATATATATACATTATAAAAATACTTAATCAATAGCTTTTGTATCACAAGATTCATAGAAATTTATCTTTTTTATCTCGCACTATTGTTTCGATCTTTTACCCACTCTCATGACTAACTCAAGGTATTTGATTTGTTGTATACATCAACTAGTAAAGTTGATAAAAAAAATAGTATAAAAATTGATTCCTTCTATCATATAATTTATTTGGGTAGTAAAAATATCAATTCTATTCAGAAATTATTATATGTTCATTTCCATTATCATTGTTTTTTCTGACTAAAAATAAAGTAAAATGAAATTCGTACTTTCTTAAATTTTGAAGAAATTTGAAAAATTCTCATCAACTCACTTGAATATCCAGATCAAAAGTTTGAACTTTTGGGTCAATTCTGAAATTATCTTCTACCTATTGTTTTTCCTTGTTTTCTTTACTATCATTATCATACTTCACCTAAAATATCCCCAAGCTCATTCCAAACTTTGTCTTCAAAGTTTTAAAAGTAAGTTTTTCAACAAAACAAATATACTTCGTGAAGCATAAACGAATCTATATAAAAATTGAAATAAATAGACAAATATTGAATTCAACAAATTTAAAATGAATGGGATGCAAAGGGAACATATTACATTCATAATAAGAAATTTTCATCAAGAGCAATACATTTAACTATTCACTCATTCATTGCATACATTAGAAAATAAACTATACACGGTGGTGTCTAAAAGTTAATTCATCGTTAGCTTCATCATATTTATCCATTCCTGTAGAAAGTAGGGAAACATAACTATCAGCTAGATGGTAAGTCTCCAGTTCAAAATTACAATAGCAAAGACGAAATGTTGATGCTTCCCCTTGAGTCTTGCAAATGACTATCATGTATTCTCTCGAAAATAGAATGGTAACATTGTAAACTCCTCATGTTTGTTGCTATCCTTTCTTCATTGTGATGAATTTTTGTTTGGCTACACATAAGTGAAGAAAATACTTTTCGAGAAATCCTCCAGTCCTATGATGTGATGAAGATGGTGTCGAAGTCGTATCAACATTTGATATGTTCACTCTAGTCATTAATCCTTCCGCGTTCTCTATGTGTCTTCTCTTATCTTCCTTCTATTTTCATTGTGCTTTGCCTTTTTCACTTCTCTCAAATTTATCACATTGAATGATTCTCGTTCAACCTTCAAGTCATTGTATCTTACCACTTTCTTCATTTTTATACTATTGCATCATTTATTGTCTACTCTGGCAATATATCGAATTCAGTATCGAAACACACTTCAACTTTCCTACACAATTCATTAATCAACATTGGGAAGGGTAGTCCTTCATTCTTTGTAGTATGCATTGCAAACTTCATAGAATCGTGTATAATTCTTCCGACATCAATATAACCCTTCTTCATAAATATATGATAAATTAGAAGAACTCTAGGGTTCTTTACTTCAAAATGTTACTTGGTTGGATAAAAATATGCATCTATAATATAACTTCAACTTTTTGTAATCTTTCTAAAATAGGTGGTTTCAATAAATCTCGGGTGTCCTTCACTAGCAAGCGCAAATCTCTTCCTAGAAGTATCTTTAATGCCTCTTAGATTATTTCAAAGGGATAGGATTCCTTATCGAGATAAACGACATTTGGGTAATCCTCATCCGCTCTGTCTGTTATATGGTAGACCGAAGAATCTATCCAACCTTGCAAGTGAAATATCAATCTTCTTCCCTTTTACTACTACTTTGTGATATTCCTTACTAGCATGCTCATTTGAATAAAATTTTCGTACAACTTATGAGCATCCTTTTCTATTCAACTCACAGTCTCTCAGAAGTTAGTCCCATCTTCTATCTCTGATGATGCCACAATTTTATCCTCATACTTGCTCACATTAACCCTATTTTAGGAATTATAACCCTATTTTTATCACTATAGGATCTCCTCTAAGCTCCACGTTTCACAAACAAAGAAATGTTATAAGGCATTAAAAGACTAGGGACTAGATTCTTAAAATATTATTCCTCATCGGAAAACAATGGAGATTGTTCTCGAAGCTTAACCCTTCGAGGTTTAGAGTCTCTAATATTAACCCTTGTAGGTATAATACTCATTAGGTGGCTTGTGTATTTCTGCTTTGGTTTTGCTTGCACTACTCACTTTCCTTTGTCATGTTTGCCACTCCTACCTCTTCCTCTACCACCTCCACATAAAATAATTCAACTATGATGAAATAAGTACATTGAAATCTTGCAGTTGAAAATTTAAACTATCAAGGTAAGGAAAACAAATTTATGAAAAGGTTTTATCATAGAGTCTCAAAAGAGTTGAAATTAGTACATCTAAAATAGTCCAACGATCTACATCCACTACCTAACCTCCTCGTTAGGATTTCAACCCACTTATATTACCAATAAGTGTTACAACCTAAGCATCACCTAGGATTTACCCACCTAGCCGCAAAAGGATTTTTCCCACCTAGCCGCAACTAGGATTTTCCCCACCTAGCCTCAACTAGGATTTTTCCCACCTAGCCGCAACTAGGATTTTTCCCACCTAGCCTCAACTAGGATTTTTCCCACCTAGCCGCAACTAGGATTTTTCCCACCTAGCCTCAACTAGGATTTTACCCACCTAGCCGCAACTAGGATTTTTCCCACCTAGCCTCAACTAGGATTTTACCCACCTAGCCGCAACTAGGATTTTTCCCACCTAGCCTCAACTAGGATTTTACCCACCTAGACTCAACTAGGATTTTTCTCACCTAGCCGCAACTAGGATTTTCCCTTTCGACTTAGATCCCACTAAGTCTTACAATCTTTCAATTACAACAATTTTGCTTGGAAAAGCAGAGATACACTTTACAACAAAAGTGGTATCAAATTCAAACACAAGCAAGCCACCTAGAGCCTAACTCTTATGCATGCAAGTGTGAGCATAAATGGAATATGCAAAATATGTTACGATGTTGTTGCAAATTCCAAATCTGAAATCGTTTCAAAAACTTAATATATTTGTGTGAAACCGATTTCGAGTCTAAGAACAAAAGTTTAGTAAGGATCAAGTTTAAGTGCAATACTTTTGTTCAAATGAATCTCAGAGTTTGATAATATGAATTTAAGTGCAAAAACTCAGAGAATATGTTCAAACACACACAACAATGATTTTCCAATCAAATACTCAAAATATGTAGATTAAGCACAAGTAAGATTGTAGATTTAGAAATTTCTTACAACCAGAAGAATGACGAAGAGATCGGCTACGGAGTGATTCTTGAACTCCTTTTGAAAGCCTCAAACGTCTTTGGATATGTGAACTAAAGAAAAAGACAACTAAGATCTCTCTTGTTTCTTCACAAAAATCTGATTTCTACCTTGTAGATCTATTGATTTTGAGTGTGTTTGCTCTTCTTGTTTAAAACCAAGTTTGAGGTGGTTTTATAGTGGTAGGAATTCCAATATAGCCGTTTATGGCCGTTCTAGGAATCCAGGAAATCAAAAATTCAAATTCAAAGCTTGATTTCCAAAAGTCAAAAATTGCAGGCCGAGTGCAATTTGCGCGCTAATACTGTGAGTTAGCGCGCTAACACTGTCTTAGCGCGCTAATGACATTATTAGCGTTCTAACTGCAGGGACTTCAGAATTTTTCATTTTGTCCCTTTGTGTTAGCAACTCTTAAACTTGTCCGGGACCTAACCATCCCTTATATAACATGTTATACATGTTTATTATGATTCATTAAGCTTACTTGGGTGGTCCGGATAATTTTATAAACCCGAAAACGGAAATTCAAAGTTTCACAACTTATTAGGGGCTTTCCTGCAAATTTTCAGCTTTCTTTTTAAATACATTTCAAAAACAAGTTTTCCTTTTTCAAAAACATTTATAATGATCTTTAATATGCAAATGACCATTTCAAAAAGTTTCAATTGTTTAACCTCATTTACCTTTTTTAAAATTCACTTTTAAACTTTGAAATCAACTTATGACTTTGAGAAATGATTTGAAAACTTGATGTATGCATGAACTAATGCATTTGGCTTGCGTGAAAGAATTTGTATACCTTACATTGATTTTACAAATTGCGGTTTGGACTTTTCTTCTTCATTTCTTCATTTTTGCCATGGCTTGAACTTGTATTTCTTGAATACTTTGAAGTGTTGTATTGCAACTTATTCAAACAAGCTTTCCATATTTTTGAATATCCCTGATGTGTTGCATTGAAATCTGAAATACTTGATTAGTACATTTTCACCTTGTTTGTTTCCATCAAAATCTCGGTCGGAATGTGAATGACTGACTTAGTCCAACATTGAAATCTTTGTCATGTTTGTTGAAAATTTAAACTATCAAGGTAAGGAAAACAAATTTATGAAAAGGTTTTATCATAGAGTCTCAAAAGAGTTGAAATTAGTACATCTAAAATAGTGTTATCAACATATTCCTCTCATAAGTGTGTATATATTGCGAAAAATTTTAGAAACCCCTAAACTCATTTGAAAACTCATATTCAAATTGAAAAACTGTATATAAACCCATTTTTGAAAAAATTTGCAATAAAAACCAAAAAATATATTCGATGAAAAAACATCAAAATCAATTTTCTTCAAGACATCCAAATCAAAAGGATGTTAGAGTATCGATTCATTACCTTATTGAGTGTGAATCTCTCTATTAATATGCTCTATTAGCTCTTAGATTCCCTCTCCAAGCTTCGATTTGAAAAAAACACTCATCAAGCCTTAACTAGGTTGTATGAACTTGGACTCGAAATTAATAGGGTTGAATCACTCCTAAAAAAGGTGGGATATACTTAAATAATCTATAATTCATGTTTTGAATGGTTGAATCTAGAAAAAGTTCAATTAATCAATTAAATAGGTGCGAGGGTTTTAGGTGTGAAAAGGTTTATTGTTGGCGATTTAGGGTTCTATTTTTAAAAACACGAATTGTGCCCAACGAATCAAGGTTTAAATGGATTTGCTGACAAATGGCCAGTGAAATCGCTGAAATTGGTCTCAGTAGTCTAGTGACTAGTTCAATGAATCCTAGTATAAAATCAAAACCGATGACACATTGCTGATTCATTTTTCACTTTAAAACTTGAAAATTGCTAGCGATTCACCCAACGAGCGATTCCCTGTGTTATTTCGTATCATTAGGAAATTGCTAACAAATTCATGTTGTTTTACAATATATTAAATATTTTATTAATTATCACACATGTCAAACATAACTAAGGTAGAAATGTTCAGTATTGAACAAGAAATATTATGGAATTAAATTTGTGTTTGTATTTAGGAGATATTATACTACTAAATAACTACTCTATTACTAAAATAATTATAGACCATTGTGATTCAACTAAAAAGCAACTCAATCATCCCCCTCTCAATTGGAGATATCCCAAAAAAACGTTACAAGGAGAGAAAAAATAAATATACTAACTATCCTAAATCTAGTGACAAGCAAAGACATTGGATTAATCAGCCCCCCTTATATTAAATTATTTCAGAATAATATTCCTAGACTATTTCCATTATAAGAGTAAAAAATTAAGAGAATTTACAAACAACTAATTGATCCTAATATTAAAACATAAAGTAAAGATAAAGTATGGGATGCCTCCCATAGAGCGCTTTTATTTATAGTCATTGGCTCGACTTGATAGGTAAAATCACTCGTCGTTCAGTTTGAGCGACTCAAACTGACCATCAACTAATTCTTCATCATTCTTGACATCTTAAGCTTCCATATCATTCTCTGCTTCTCGGTAACATCCTTTAGGGTAATCATCACGATAGGAGCTCCCCTCTTTATAATCTTCATCATAATTATCATCCATCTCGTAACCATCCTAAAGAAACATATAATCATTTCCCATGTTAAGTGTAACTAGACGTTGTCTTACATAAAGAATAGCTCCAACTATTTTAAGAAAAGCTCATCCCATTAATATCACATCATTATTCTTAATATGTGGTATTACCAAAATGTTGGTAGGATACTTGAATCGTCTCGCTTATACTGGCACATTCATCGACATTACTAGTGGAAAGATTTTATCACCATTTGCTTTATTGACGACAAAAGGTGGTGTAGAATTAATCATCAACTTGGTTTTTCTCTGCCATTATTTTGGTAAGATGTTCATATCAGCTCATATATCAAGTAAAACATGAGTTAAACTGACGTCATTGATCGTCATGTGGAGAAAGAGTTTCTTTGGATCATCTTTGTAAATCTCAATCATATGTCCTAAATCTTAAAGCTTTATTTGCTTATTAGTGAATTCTTCTTCGGCCTGTTGCTTCCCCTCCTGATATTGCATTTCGGGTTGCTGCTCCTTACGCCGATGCTTTTAAGATTTCTTTTTTTGATTGTGCAACTTCTTATAAATCCAGAATGTAATGGTTTTATTTTTAATGGTTTCACTCACATGGATGCAAACATTAAACTCTATTTCACTACTTTGTGGATTTTGTTGCCCAGTCTCGAGATTGATGGTCTCCATATCCCGTTTAACAAATTTTTCATCATTAGGTTTTAACCTATGGCCATTTACTTTAAATACTTGTCTTGTTTCTAAGCTTTCTATTTATTTGGTGCCATGTGGTAGCAAATTGACAACCAAATAAAGTCATATCCATCTTGAATGGAGTTTTCTAGGAAATAATTTAGGTCTTGAACAAAAGAGTGGAACTTTATCTCATACTTGAAAGTTTTTAGCAACTAATTTATTGTCATGAAATACTTTGGTTTTATCTTTATAAATTGATGAATTTTTGTAAACATCATTCCTAATTTCTTCTAATTCTTGAAGATTCGACTTACATTGGTTTTATGCATTATTGTAATTCATTTAACACGATTTTATTGCCTAATAAGCTTTATGTTCTAGTTCTACTGGTAAACGACATGCTTTTCCAAATACTAACCTGTAAAGCGCCATGCCTGTGGGTGTCTTAAATGTTGTTCTATATGCCCATAATGGGTCTTCTAATCTAAGACTCCAATCCCTACATGTCGAACTAACTTTTTTTCCAGTATTGACTTAATTTCTCTATTTGATGTTTCAACTTGTCCATTAGTTTGTGGGAGATATGCAGTAGATGGTCTATGTGTGACGTTATACTTAGCAAGTAGATTACCAACAAATTGATAAAAAGAAATGTGAACTTCTATCACTTATAAGTGCTTTAGGTGCTTCAAAAATTGTAAAATATTTTTATCTAAGGAAATCAACCACTATTTTTGAGTCATTACTTTAAGTAGCATTTGCTTTAACCCACTTAGACACATAATTTATAGCAAGTAAAATATAAACATAGCCATTTGATGGTGGAAAAGGTCCCATAAAATCTATACCATATACATCAAACATTTCACAAAAAAGAATTGCAATTTAAGGCATTTGATTTCTACGTTCTAAGTTTCAAGTTCGTAGGCAATTTTGACAAGATTTTTTTATAAAGGAAACAATCATGAAATAGAGTGGGCCGAAAGAACCCGAGATCTAAAATTTTACAAGCAGTTCTTTGTAGACTTAAATCTCCTCCACGTGCATATGTATGCAATGAGTTGTAATTGATTGTATTTCTGAATGTGGTATGCATCTCATAATTATTTGGTCAGTGCAAAACTTCCATAAATAAGGATAATCTCATAAATAATGCTTCGATTTCTTTTTAATTTTATTCCATTGAGCTCTCATCAAGTAAGGTAATAACCTTGATGGTAAGATAATTGACTAAATAAGCATACCATGGGCCATCAGTCTTTATACTATATAAATATTTATCTAGAAATTCACCCTTAATGGTATAAGTGGTTCTCTATTTTCTAACCTAATTAAGTGATCTACTACTAGATTTTTGGCTCATTTCTTATCCTTTATTGTAAGTTTGAATTCTCATAGAAGTAGTATCCATCTTATTAAACTAGGTTATGCATCTTGTTTTGTCATTAAATATTGCAATGTTGCATGATCTGAATAAACTATTACTTTTTCTCTTAATAAATAAGGTCTAAATTTCTCTAAGGCAAACACTATCGCTAAAAGTTCATTTTCAGTAGTGGTGTAATTTTGTTGGGCTGGATCTAGTGTCCTAGAAGCACAATACATAATTTTGTTAGTACTAATTAAATCATGAAATCACAAAACAAAAGAATACTTATTGTAATATTATCTTTTATAGCTAAAATCTACCTAAATAAACTATAAAATATGTCTAATTATTGAATCGTTACACCTATAAGTGAAAAAATACTTAAACAAGGTAATAAAAAGAAAAAAACATAAAACAATTGAAGAAGAAGAAGAAATGATGGCTAATGTCTTTCTTACTAGAGAATGGATGGCTGAACAATTGAAATATACACCTTTTTCTAAAAGGCTTTACCCATGACGTTTAACCAGAGTTTAAACATATGGAAATTATTTAAAAACATCTTAAATAATTGATAAGGATGAAAATTATAAGATTTCTAATAATTGAACGAAGATATGTATTCATATTCTACCATTCCACAATGATTACATGATGTTAAGGAGGAAGAAAATAATGAAGACATTCTTGAAACATTTGAGAAAATAGAAATTAATAAACCATTGATGAAATCAATTATACAATTCTCCAATTATGATTAAGTTTTGAATGAACTTTCTAAATCTTAGGGCAAAAGGTGTCTGCTTTTATTAAAAAGAAAACACTAGAGAAGTGTTGTGATCCAAGAATGTTTAGATTCCATATTACATTAGGAACTTCTTTTATAGATTTCGTTATGTGTGATCTTGGAGCATCAATTAATGTTATGTAACTTAAAATATATGAGTCATTGAAAATAGGTTCATTGACTAATACACCTACTACTTTTGCCTTAGCTGACAACATAATTATTAAACCTTACGATTTACTAGAAGATGTCTTAGTAAAAGTAAATGACTTAGTAAGTTAGTATTTCCAGCTGACTTCTATGTCATGGAAATGGGAGACTCAGTATCATTTAAATATCTGCCTACACTTTTAGGAAAACCATTTCGTAAAACAGTTAAAGCAAAGTTAGATATCTTTGAAGGAAAAATATCTATGGAATTTGAAAACAAAATTGTCACTTTTCATTATAATGATGAAGAAATCTATGATAATTCTGATGAATCTAATAATGAAAAAAATTAATGATAGTGAATATTTAGAATTAAATAATCATAAATTAAAAGCTGAAGTATACGTTATTAATGCAGTAATAATGGATGACAAAAAATTATGAAAAAAATGAGCAAGTTGAAGATACTTAAAATGGAGGATTTTAAATTTACAAAGAAGAAGAAGAAAAAGAAAAATCTAGCAATTGTCAAGCTCGATGATCCAGGAGATATATGCATAAACATAAAAGTTAAAAGGGTTTGGTATTTTAAAGCTATTTGTGATATGAGTTCTAAAGCAAACTAGATGTCAATTCACTTATTTATTCATACTCAACTGGAGTAGCATGTACTTGCTTCTGAATAAGTTCCTCTACTGAATGGTTATTCAGTGAAACCAATGGAGTGGTTACTAATGTACCTGCTCAAATCGACAAGTACATTAGTCACACTAACTTTGTAGCTATGCCCTACTCATCAATGCAGATCGTCTATTAATCTTAGGACTACATTTCTTAGCCATTTCGCAAGTTGTCATGGATACTCTAAACAAGACAATAACTTTTAGGGTGCATTGCCAAGCAATCACTTTCTGTAATGGAACTAAAGTGGACAATCCAACATTTAAGTTTATAGAACCAGTTTAAGACTGCATGGTTCAGTCAATCCATGATAGCAAACAAAAGAGCTCTATGGGAGGCAGTCCATACTCTATCTTTACTTTCAATTTTAGTAGGATAAGTTAGTTGTTTGTTTTTTTCTCTCAACTTTTTACTCTTATAATGGAGATATTTTAAGAATTTAATTATGGAATAATTTCATATAATAGGGGATCGAGACAATGTCTTTCTATATTATATTGTCTTTATGTATTAGTTTTTACGTTAGTCGATATTTATATTATAGTAATGAAATTATTATTTAGTACAAATCATAGTCAAATTTTGATAATTTTGAATAATTCTACCTTTTTATTAGACATATATGCAATAAATAAATAGTAAAATCAATTGAATTGAAAAAAATATTTAAAATAGGCTAGCAATTTCCTAGCGATTCCAGTTTGTATTGAAATTTGGTGAGACTGTTGGTCTTAGTTTTTAGAATTTTTAGTGTAATTTTAGGTGAGCAATATGTCAGCAATTTGCACTTATAACTAGGATTCGATGAACTAGTCGGTGAGCCACTGAGGCTCATTTTCAGCTATTTAGGTAGTGATTTCCTAACAAATCCATCTAAACCATGAGTCATTGAGAACGAATACACGTTTTTAAAAAAAGAAAAATCCAAAATTGCCTCATTTACTCACTTCACATGCATAAACCATTGCCATTTTTTGATTCAAAGACCAAATTTTAGACTAGATTCAAGCTTCCAAAAATAGATTTTAGTATATATTACTGATTCCCACCTCAATTTTCACATATTCAACCCATAATTTGGTGAGTTGTGAGAGTGTAGAGCGAACTAAGGCTTGAGCAAGGAGAATCTAAAGTTGGAGCTTGGAGGAGTGTTCTAGAGTTCTAATATTCAAAGAATTACATTCAAGAAGGTAATCAATGAGAACCCTAGCCTTTTCTCGATTATATTTTTGATTTTTTGTATATTCTTGGTTTTTTATTTGGGTTAGAGCCTAAATTTTGAAATTTTTGCTAAAAATTGGTTTTGATGTTGAATGTTTTCGATTATAATAGTAGCATGTGAGTGGTGTGATAACTTGTTTATTGATATAGAATTTTTGAACTATTTTCAGTATATGGCGAACATATTAAATTTTATATTCATGCTAATTTAAGACTAAGTTTCAAATGAGTTTGGGGGTTTTCTTTTTGTTTATCACATGACTACTATTTTTATCAATGATATTTTTTAACCAATTTCATATGAATTTTAAACTCTCAGTTTATAAAAGACTTTTTCTGATAAGTTTCTCCTTATTAGATACATAAGTTGAATTTTACCAAACATTTTTTCGACAATTTGATTTTAAATGGTTTTACATGCTTTTTTTTACTTGTATCTATTAAAATGGCTGGAAGTGGAAGGTGTAGAAGTTCGAGGGAGGAGAAAGGAATGGGGAAGTTAGTAGAGGCACCCAAGGATAAATCCAAGTTTCCCCAATTAGACCCATGTGAATTTCTTTCAATACACCTAGGATTAGACTACAAAGAGAGCTTACACAAGAGTGAAAAAGTATATTCTTAAGGGGAAATCTTGTCAATGATAAGGCCTTTGCCAAGATTAAAAACATATAGAGAGGAAGGAAGTTGATCCTGGAGAGGGGATTCAATGTGAAGAATGAGTTGAATAATATGCCTATAATCTTGGATATAATTGTTGCGAGAAACCGGGGATTATTGACTGAGCACTATCACCATTTCAACCTTAAGAATATTCTTATTGAGAAGGGATGCAACATTTTCGTGAGAGAGTTTTATGCGAATGCTTATGGAAGTGATAACAAGACAAAGTCATGAGTTAGAGGAGGAATAATGGATTATTTTGCTGCAAGAATAAATTGGTATTTTAGTTTTTTGGAAGTTCACTAAATAGAAAAAGATGACTACCCAACGCTTGAATATTTGATTAACTACCATTACCCTATTGAGGAAACTATGGGAGGATTAGAGGCAATCTATGGCGATGGACTCATTTTAGACACAAATTGGTACCCAAAGCACATCGCTACAAAATTTTTAGGAAGATCACAAAAGCGTGATGTTATTTCATTAACGCCAGCTTACATTTAAGTCTGCAATATTACAAGATCATGAACCACAAAGTCAATTTGCTTTACCATATTGTGAAGGAATTGGGATATGTAGTATTGGGGAATGTACCCTAGGTCAATTTATAGAGATTCTCGATTGCTATTTTATTATAAGTGATTGCATGTTACCTTATGATACGATCCATGGGTATTTTTTGCAATATTCTAAATGTTCCTTTTTTGTCATCAGACTAGGAACTATAATGAATTAAGACTAGTGTTGATTGATAGTCATGTGATGATCATGTGTATAAGGATACGAATCTAGATCATAAGTACTTATTAGGGAACAAGGTATTGGATCCGCTCGTTATGAGAACACCACATGGATTAATTCATAGGTGGTGCTCGAGATATGTATATCATTTAGTCATTCAATTTAAGATTACCATAGACTTCAATATTAGGAGCATGGTAATTTGACACACTTAAACGTTGTCTTTAACCGGATGATTATAAAGATTGTGATAGGTTACCATGTAAATAATATTTAAAGGTGTGTAATCAAGACAAAATTTGTCCCTCTCGTATAGAGAGGATATCAGTGGATCCTTTGATATGTTAGGTTGTTAAATGACCAAGTCAAGTGAATTGATATGATTAATCTCGTTTGGATGTTTTTAGACTACCTAAAGATCGAGACTAGTAAGATTGAACACTAAGGGTGACTTTCCATGCTTTATGTTTAATTAAAGGATATCCTACGACAAAAAGATATGATATATGTTATTCATTAGGTTGTATCCATTTTGATATTCATGCCACTTGGGTAATTATAATGCGTTGCTAGTGACTACTTGTGGCTTGTGTACCAAAATGGATTTGGTTCACTGCCAACGTCGCACGAACTTATTAAGTCTCACACAAAGAATGGTTTTGCACAATCTTAATAGGTCTAGAGTAATGAATTTTATATAATAAAATTTATGACATAAAAGTACTTACGATTTGTTATATGATAATTTATTAATATGGGCATATGTGTAATTTGCTAGAATTGCCTAAATACAGTAGTTGTATTACGGATTGGTTTTTTAAGAGAGCTTATCTATACCTACAAATAGAGGTTGAAACCCTAAAACGAAATAAGTTTTTCATTTTTTTACTATTTTTGAGTTCTTAGTATTTTGGAAGAGAAAGAACAACGTTTTCTTATCTCTCTTGGGGCTAGCACTCCAAATTGTGGTCACCGTGCGTATGTGGATTTCCAATAGAGGACGCGTGTTAGCATGTCTTTGAGATCGAACATTCAGATAAAGAAATCATAGATTAAGGTATGGTTTACTTTTTTAGATCTAGTTTAATAAAACTTATTTTCAATCACGATAGGTTTATTTGAAAATTGTTTTGAACTATCTGCTATGATAAACCCCAAAATCCGACATTTAGATGTTGGCAAGATTATTCATGAATCAATAAGGAGTACCTTTTGCGACGGCCCCTCTCCTAATCTAGGGCACCGCGTAATTAAGGCCTATTCTATCCACGCAGGACTCAACTACGTATTAGTCAGCCTTTACAACCTAAACGCCTTTTTTCTCATGTTCAGGATAAGTAATACACTAGTCCTACAAGTTTATAAAATTTAGAGTTAATCAAGATTTTTCATTAAATTAATTATTTAGCAAAAGTCTTATTGGTTATGCGGAAGCAATTATTAGATTATGGGGAAGCCATTTATAAAATCCTAAGTGTGGAAGACCAAGAAATGACATCATATATATAAAGTCCTCAAAATGCAGTGAAACATTAAAATAGTCTAAGTTAGGTTAGGGAACTAACGCTCAACCCAATATACAACTCCAAATAGTATTTGAAAGACATATATAACATATACAATCAAAATACCAAAAGAAGATCTACAATCGATGCAGTGACGCACCCGCGGGTTTAGGGATAGTCGTCGATGTTCTCCTTGCCCGGCTTGCTGGTAGACGGCTCTGCACCCACCGTCATAAAAAGGACAGTGAGTACAAGAATAAAATAGTAATCCTCGATGACAAGTTTAATTTGCATTTCCAAATATTCAAATGGTATTTAAAAGCATTTATATGGGAGTAAATACCTGAATTAAACAAGTGATACTGACACTAGACTAAGTAGTGGTGATTTAGGTCCGGTCTGCAGTGAAATGAGTCACTCCGACTCAATAATCATATAGTACAAGGGACTCTAACCCAAGCGTTACCAGGGACTCTAACCCCGGTGTGTAGACCACCTTAGGGCATCTAACCCCAAGTGTCATACAATGTCAGGTAACATGTGCTGACATCTCCAGGGACTTTAACCCTGTGAGTCGCGCACTCCTCGATCAAGTATGGGACCTAAATACGAAAACTACTTTTTAAATTTCAAGAAATACCAAGTATGGATTGTCAAGGCATAGGCATATCTACACACCAAAACAAATAAGGAATACAAGTCCCCTTAAACATTTATAAAATATTCACCTAAACAAATAAGGAATACAAGTCCTCTTAAACATTCATAAGATATTCACTAGCCTAATAGCATGCTATTTATCATTCAATTCACAATTAAAGAATAGACGTAGCATGGGATAGAATCAATTAATCAAATCAAATGAATGGATATCATGCAAACTAGACTCGTCAAGTGAGCATAGACACAAAGAACACATGATATAAGAATACAAAGGTAAAATAGTCAAAAGGACTATGCAAGGACAACAATTAATAGAAATGAAATGCCAATTAAGGTTGCCATTGGGTATACTCACAACAACAAAGTAAAGTCCTAGCTTTACCGGCCTCCCGATACTCCAAATCTTGTATTCGCTCTCCCGTACCTTTTTTCTAGGTTCCTGAGTTTGGTATCTAATTAGTTCAAATATAGTGGGATTAACCTCAATTTAGTGGTGTTTATTGTGTATTTAAATAGGTTTAATAGACTTTAAATCAATCTTCCTAAATCAGTCCCTAAACACTAAATTAAGTCTCAATTTCAGTCCTACTTTTTAACGTAGTTTTTATGCATGAGATGATCAAAATATCAAAATACTTGACCAATACAATTATTGTTGGTCTCTCTCTTAGCTTTCCAGAAAGGTTTAGTTTGCAAAACTCCGATTTAGAATGAAGGAGATATCATGATGTTACTAGACATAGGTATAATTGGAATTTAATCCGACAAGCGGATTTAGAAAAACTATTTCTCACAATCGATAGTTTTTAAAAATGCGATTTTTGGTAACAAGTCAAAACTTATATCCAAATACAACATACTAAAAGATTAGCTCATTTGGATAAGTAGTTAGGGAGTTATGCCCTTAATAGTTTTAGTTACAAAACTTTCCTTTTTAATTCCAGCACCTAATTGTAGAGCATGTTTGGATATAGAAAAATTTGAATCAAAATACCTTCAGTTAAGAGAAGTTATTCCGTTTTAAAAAGCTTCCAAATGCCACTGGTATGGACCAATTTGGATCTAAAATGGACCAAATTACCTTGGTTGATTTCTAATACAACATGCAGAATTCTAGTTTTGGTATTGCAATTTCCAAAATTCATATCTTTATGATTTCAAAACCGAATTAAGAACTTCAATATAGTTGGATTATCATCTTGAAATGAGGAATCCGAATATACAAGTTAATTGCAAATACTCAATCATCTACTATCTGAAATTAGCCTAAAACCATAACTTGTTCTAATTTTAACTAAAAAAATGTTTACCTATTTGATGTAGTACCCTAGCTTGAGAATTTCTCACCAAATCTAATGGATTCCTTCAACACCTTGATGATTCACTCCTCTCCAGCAATTCCTTCTTCTTATCCAACAAAAATGAATGAGCGACTTGGTTTCCATGTTTTTTTATCACTAATAATATATATCAAGGTGATGTTCCTTCCTAGCCCTTAATCTTCATGGATTTATGTATCCCTAGGAATATCTAATGGTCCACCTTTGTCATTTATCCCACTAACTCAACCTCAAGTGACACCATTTCATTACTCACCTAGTTCCTAGATGTGCCAATGTGCATCTCTAGACCAATCTTATGATTTCCATTTAATTTACTCATCTATAGGCCTTTAATTTAATTTACATTAACAAACACAACCATAGGCTTATAAGTAATTCCTTATTTCATATTAGTATTAAATAAGAATTACCAAAATGCTAACTACCCTGTTCCCAGGCTCGCACACTACTCGAGGCATGTCCTCGCTCTCGTCTCGACCCTATAACTGTATAAATCAACTTAGTAAGTCTACACAATACATAACACTAGGCACACATCAATACAAAAATACGATATAACTCGGCCACGTGCCTCGGTCAGTGCACGTATCACAATGTAGGTCCCACGTCAAGGGTCGATGATCTTGATTAAGGAATTAAAATGGGGTTAAAGATTTCGACCGTGACAAATATTCTCAACAAAATGAAATTTCGTCCTCGAAATTGAGTTTAAGTCACGGTTCTACTTGACTCGAATAGGTACGAGAATCTATCTCGCATGTAGTTCTCCCGCTCCCAAGCGAATTATGTGTCATCTTGAAACTGCCACTTGACGAGTACCTTCGGGATGGACTTGCTCCTCAACTGTTGTACCTTCCGATCTAGGATCTGAATTGGTTGTTCCTCGTAAGAGATGTCCTCGCTCAGTCAATCTAACTCGAGTCAACCGTCGGTCGCACGCCTGCCTTCGACTCGGCTAGTCGAAGCATCGAAATGTGGAACACCGAATGGACCCCTGACATCTGTGTAGGCAATTCAAGCTAATATGCCCATTTCCTGACCTGTTTCTTAATCATGAAAGGCACGATGTACCTCGGTGCAAGCTTGCCTTTCACCCGAAATCTCTGAAGACCTTCCGAGGGGAAACTTGTAAATACACAAAGTCTCCCTCGGAATATGCAAGATCACCACGATACTTATATGCATATTCCTTCTGTCTCTCCTATGCTCCTCTGAGTCTTTGACTGATCAGTTTGACCTTTTCCATGTGGTCAACAACAATTTCAGGCCCCACTATCTCCCGGTCCTCTAGCTCGGCCCAACACGATGGCGAGCGACACGGTATGCCATACAAAGCCTCAAATGGCGCCATCTCAATGCTAGCTTGATAACTATTGTTATAAGAGAACTCACATAATGGTAGGTACTCTACCCAAGATCTGCCAAACTCCAACACGCATGCTCGCAACATGTCCTCGAGGACCTGAATCAATCTCTCAATCTGCCTGTCGGTCTGAAGGTGGAAAGCCGTACTGAACTGTAGGCGCATACCGTACTACTCTTGCATACTTCGCCACATCCTGGACGTATATGTAGCATCTCGATATGACGTGATCGTTAATGGTACCTTGTGCAGCTTGATAATATCTCTCTCGAACAGTACACTCAGCCGATCGAACGTGTAATGCAATGCCAATGGCAGGAAATGAGCAAACTTCGTCGGTCTGTTAACTATCACCCATATTGAGTCATGTCTTCCCAATTCTATCGAGGAATGGGAGCCGTTGTAGTAATCCCCTGGGTCTACTATGCTCGGACTTCACTTGCTGACAGATACCATAATTCCTGATGAATCTAGACACGTCTGCCTTTATCCCAGGCCACCAGAAATGTCTCCTCATATCGTGGTACATCTTAGTCCTGCCTAAATGTACGGTAAATCTGGAACGGTGCAACTCCTGAAGGATCTCATCTATCAGCTCTGACACCTCTAGTATCCACAACCTGCTCCGGTATCTCAAATACCGATCTATCGTCTCTGCTCAATCTGTACACTATGCACTTTGTGCTAACTCGCTAAATCTCGAGTACAATCGGTCGGTCCTTTGACCCTTTGACACTCGCGATGTAGACACAGTCTGTAGTCTCATCTGTGCGCAAATCATCACTTGAGTATCGGTAGGAACCTCCGTCTAACATGCTGTCGCTACTGCCTCGAGTAATCATACTCATGCATCATGTGACATCTAACCACCTCAGCATCTCTACTCGGTTTCCTACTCAGCGCATTTATGACTACGTTCGCTTTTCCTAAGTGGCACTCCAAGGAAAAGTAGTAGTCCTTCAAGAACTCCAACCATCTATGCCATCTCATGTTTAGTTCTTTTTGTGTGAAGAGATATTTCAAACTCTTGTGATTAGTGAAGAGCATGAATCTCTCTCCATACAGAAGGTGTCTCCAAGTCTTTAGCGCAAATACAATCGTTGCCAACTCTAGATCGTGCGTAGGGTAGTTTTCTCATGTATCTTTATCTGTCTCGAAATGTATGCCATGACACCATTGCCTTGCATCAACGCATAACCTAGACCCATATGAGAAATATATGTGTACCCTATGAATCCTTGTCCAGCCTCTAGCAATACTAACATTGGCGCGATAGTTAATGACCTCTTCAACTGAGTAAATGTAGCTTCGCACTTCTCAATCCACTCATAAGCAACATCCTTCTGTGTCAGCCTTGTCATCGGTGAAGCGATATTCAAGAAATCCTTTACAAACCTATCATAGTATCTTGCTAACCCCAGAAAGCTCCTAATATCTGGTACTGATGTCGGTGCTTGCCAATCCATGATTGTCTAAATCTTGGTTGGATCTACTGCAATCTCTGTTGCTCCAACAATGTGCCCCAAGAACTTGACCTCTGCAAGCTAGAATTCACACTTTATGAGCTTAGCGAAAAGTCGGTGTTCCCTCAATGTCTGCAACGTCTCTCTGAGGTGCTGCTCGTGATCCTCACATGTCCTCGAGTATATCATGATGTCGTCGATGAAGACTATCACAAAGCGGTCGAGATATGGTCTAAGTACTCGGTTCATCGGGGCATTGGTTAGCCCGAATGCCATGACCGTAAACTGGTAGTGTCCGTATCTGGTGCTGAATGCTATCTTGGACCATCGTCATCCCTGATCCTGAGCTGATTATACCCCGATCTTAGGTCTATCTTGGAGAAAAACTATGCTCCTCTCAACTAATCAAATAAATCATCTATTCGCGGAAGTGGTTACTTGTTTCGTCTGTCACACTCTTCGACTGCCTGTAGTTAATGCATAGTCTCATAATTCCATCCTTCTTCTTCACAAACAGAACTAGCGCTCCCCATAGTGACATCGAAGGTGTGATGAACCCCTTCTTCCACAAATCCTTAAGCCGAGTCCTCAACTCCTCTAACTCCTACGGAGCCATGGGGTATGACGGTATCGCAATCAGCTTGGTACCATATACTAGGTCGATGATGAAGTCTAGCTCTCACGGTGGTGATAATCTAGGTAAATCTTCTAGGAAAACATCTGAGAATTCTTGAACACGGGTATCTCCTCTAGTTTGGGTCCCTAACTCTCTGCTACTACATACAATGCTACCTAAAGTCTCCATCTCTTTACTAGATGCAATCCGAACTCTCGTAGTGCTGCGTCTCGTGGTCGGTGGTGCTGTAGTAGTAGTTGTGGTTACGGGGGTGGTCGAAACCAGTGCAGTCATCTACGCCGACATGCAAGCTATGAAATCGACTATCTATCGCTCTTGTAGTCGTCCGATTAGACATCATCTAAAAATTGTCAATTGATATGGCGGGAGGCTAACTGCCGCTAGCTTTGGTGTCTCTCGACCTAGCGCGAATCCGCCATTGGTATCTTCAAGTGGATAGCGAACGCGAATCAACTACTACGTGGGATAACGCATATATATACATATAGAATCTAACACATACATATAGGAAATCCCCACCTCACATTCACTCAATTCCCAATAAAATAGTTCCTAGGTAAGGATCATCTGGTTTCCACTTCTAAGGTTTGTGTTTTATACGACTTCCTGTTTTTCTTATTAATCCATAAGGTTCTAATACTTAGGATCTGATACCAACTGTGGCGCCCCTCTCCTAATTTAGGCACTACCCGGCCTAATCCCATAATTAAGCCCTAATCATATCCATACAAGACTCAACTACGTATTAGTCAGCCTTTACAACCTAAACGCCTATTTTCTCATGTTCAGGATAAGTAATACACTAGTCCTACTAGTTTATAAAATTTAGAGTTAATCAATATTTTTTATTAGATTAATTATATAGCAGAAGTCTTATTGGTTATGCGGAAGCAATTAGTAGATTATGCAGAAGCCATTTATAAAATTATAAGTGTGGAAGACTAGGAAATAACATCATATATATAAATTCCTCAAAATGCAGTGAAACAGTAAAATACTCTAAGTCAGGTCAGGGAACTAACGCTCGACCCAATATACAACCCCAAATAGTATTTGAAAGACATATATAACATATACAATCAAAATACCAAAAGAAGATCTACAATCGATGCAGTGACGCGCCTGGCTTAGGGATAGTCGCCGATCTTTTCCTTGACCGACTTGCTGGTAGACGGCTCTGCACCCACCGTCATAAAAAGGACGGTGAGTACGAGAATAAAATAGTAATCCTCGATGACAAGTTTAATTTGCATTTCCAAATATTCAAATGGTATTTAAAAGCATATAAATGGGAAAATTGGAAAATAAACCATATGCAAGTAAATACCTGAATTAAACAAGTGATACTGACACTAGACTAAGTAGTGGTGATTTAGGTCCGGTCGGCAGTGAAATGAGTCACTCCGACTCAATAATCATATAGTAGACTCTAACCCAAACGTTACCGGGGACTCTAACCCCGGTGTGTATACCACCTTAGGACATCTAACCCCAAGTGTCATACAATGTCAGGTAACATGTGTTGACATCTCCAGGGACTCTAACCCCGTGAGTCGCGCACACCTCGAACGAGTACGGGACCTAAATACGAAAACTACTTTTAAAATTTCAAGAAATACCAAGTATGGATTGTCAAGGCATAGGCATATCTACACACCAAAACAAATAAGGAATACAAGTTCCCTTAAACATTTATAAGATATTCACTAGCCTAATAGCATGCTATTTATCATTCAATTCACATTTAAAACAACAAGAATAGCCATAGCATGGGATAGAATCAATGAATCAAATCAAACGAATGGATATCATGCAAACTAGACTCATCAAGTGAGCATAGACACAAAGAACACATGATATAAGAATACAAAGGTAAAATAGTCAAAAGGACTATGCAAGGACAACAATTAATAGAAATGAAATGCCAAGTAAGGTTGACATTGGGTATACTCACAACAACAAAGTAAAGTCCTAGCTTTACCGACCTCTCGATACTCTAAATCTTGTATTCGCTATCCCATACCTTTTTTCTAGGTTCCTGAGTTTGGTATCTAATTAGTTCAAATATAGTGGGATTAACCTCAATTTAGTGGTGTTTATTGTGTATTTAAATTGGTTTAATAGACTTTAAATCAATCTTCCTAAATCAGTCCCTAAACACTAAATTAAGTCTCAATTTAAGTCCTACATTTTAACACAGTTTTTAGGCATGAGATGATCAAAATATCAAAATACTTGACCAATACAATTATTTTTGGTCTCTTTCTTAGCTTTCCTGAAAGGTTTAGTTTGCAAAGCTCTGATTTAGAATGAAGGAGATATCATGATTTTACTAGACATAGGTATAATTGGAATTTAATCGACCAGCGGAATTAGAAAAACTATTTCTCCCAATCGATAGTTCTTAAAAATGCGATTTTTGGTAACAAGTCAAAACATATATCCAAATACAACAAACTAAAAGATTAGCTCATTTGGATAAGTAGTTAGGGAGTTATGCCCTTAATAGATTTAGTTTCAAAACTTTCCTTTTTAATTCCAGCACCTAATTGTAGAGCATGTTTGGATATAGAAAAAGTTGAATCAAAATACCTTCGGTTAAGAGAAGTTATTCCTCTTTAAATAAGCTTTCCAATGCTACTGGCATGGATTAATTTGGATCTAAAATGGGTAGATTATAACCAAATTACCCGGGTTGATTCCTAATACAACATGTAGAATTCTGGGTTTGGTGTTGCAAATTCAAAAATTTATATCTTTATGATTTCAAAAACAAATTAAGAACTTCAATATAGTTAGATTATAGTCTTGAAATGAGGAATCCGAATATACAAGTTAATTGCAAATACTCAACCATTTACTATCTGAAATTAGCCTAAAACCAGAACTTGTTCTAATTTCAACTAAAAAAATGTTTACCTAGTTGATGTAGTACCCTAGCTTGAGAATTTCTTACCAACTCTAATGGATTCGTTCAACACCTTGATGATTCCTCCTCTCCAGCAATTCCTTCTTCTTCTCTAGAAAAAATGAATGAGTGACTTGGTTTGCATGTTGTTTGATCATTAATAATATATATTAAGGTGATGTTCATTCCTAGCCCTTAATCTTCATGGATTTATGTATCCCTAGGAATATCTAATGGTCCAACTTTGTTATTTGTCCTCTAACTACCACTAACTCAACCTCAAGTGACACCATTTCATTACTTACCTAGTTCGTAGATGTGCCAATGTGCATCTCTAGACCAATCTTATGTTTTCCATTTAATTTACTCAACTATAGGCCTTTAATTAGATTTACATTAACAAACACAACCATAGGCTTATAAGTGATTCTTTATTTCATATTAGTATTAAATAGGACTTAACAAAATGCTAAATACCTGGTTCCCTGGCTCGCACGCTACTCGAGGTGTTTTCCCGCTCACGTCTCGACGACTACGACTGTACAAACTGACTTAGTAAGTATACATAATACATAACACTGGGCACACATTAATACAAAAATACGATATACATCCGCCACGTGCCTCGGTTGGTGCACATATCACAGTGTAGGTCCTACGTCAAGGGTCGATGATCTTGATTAAGGAATTAAAACAGGGTTAAAGATTTAGGCCGTTACACCTTTGCAACGAAGAAGAATGTCAGATTACTATTTCCTTTTATGATCGCGACTTTTTACATAGAAGATTGAGTAAATATAGCATGACTTGAGATGTATGTTTTACCATAGAAGATTATCACGTATGTAGTAATATAGAGTTATTGGAAGATTGATAGATATAAGGACTCTGAAAACGAGATAGAGAAGGATGAGATAGCCAACAAAGACAAAAAGCAAACAAGAATGATTAGAGATGAAATAAGGAGAGTTTTAGAAGAAATTCCGTGAGCAAGAAATGATCCATATGTGAAGAAACCTGATAGAGACATCGATGAACATAAGATGGAGGAGTCAAAATTAGCCTTGATGGGATCAATACAACGCTATCAAGTGAGAACTCTGTGGAATCAAGAACTAGTGCTCGAGAACCAGAGGTTGTTAGCAAGAAGGAGCACTCACAGGATGGAGAGGAAGATGTCAAGAAGAAATAGAAGAGGAAAAGGCACAGAGGTTCTTGTACCATTTACACAAATTAGGCTATCGATTAATGGTATTTTTGATGATCAACTACCACCAGGTCTGAACTACAACCTCTATGATCCCACTGTTAGTTACCAATTGAGAGGATTGATCTAATGGAGGATGATGATGATAATGCAACTTTAGGACAATGACATTGATTTCTTTACTCTACTTTATCTACTTTATTCTTAAGTGATGATGTATGTGCTCTAATATGTAACTTTAATGATGATACTATGTGATCTATGCTAATGATATATTGTCTTTGATACTATGCCTGGTGATGTGATTTCATGTAATACATTTGATATGGTGTTGTGGTGATACATTCGATGGTGGTACTACATTTGATATACATTGGTGATGATTATTCATATTTTTTATGTCGTCTTTTTATGAAAGTTTCTATATTGTCTTTTTGTATTGATTATCCAATTTATGATTATATCAATTTTTTATACTTTCCGAGGTATGTTTGTTTTGTTGAAAATCTGACTTAATTTTTTAAACTTGAGGAAAAGGTTTGGAATTAGTTTGAGGTCTTTTAGGTGAAGTATGACAATAATAGCAAAAAAACCCAGGAAAGAAAAGAAAAGTAGAAGCTAAGTTCAAAATTGATGCAAAGATTAGACTTTTGATCTGATATATAACTAAGTCGATATAATTTTTAATAAGTACGAATTCAATTAAGTATGATTTTTAATTTACTTTATTTTTAGTTAGGCACATAATATAATGAATATATAATAGATTTTTGAATGTAAGCGTTATTTTTGTTACCCAAGTGAGTACTACGATAGAAGGAATCATTTTTATACTTTTTTATTAACTTTACTAGTTTATGTATGCACTAGATGAGTTTAGAGGGATTGATTGTCTTGTTAGTCATGATAATGGGCAGAAGATTGAAACAATAGTGCAATATGAACAAGACAGATTTCTAAGAATCTTATGATACAAACGCTATTGATTAAGCATTTTATATTATATATAAAGGTTATTATACCATAATTGAAAGAAGAAATGATTTAGAAATCAACGAATTTTATAGTTTAAAAGAATAATTTCTTCAACTTTAATGGACAGTGAGAAGTGCCAACAAAAGTTGTCAAATATACTAGAGAGTCCCATAAATTTCATAGGAAATTGAGCAGGGAGTTTATAGTGGGAAATATGTGAAAATGTCCACAAGAAATGGAGTAGGGACTCAAAAGTTGAAAGAAAAAGAAAATAAATAAATAAAAATAATAAAGAAAAAATAATTAGGATGAAGTAGAAAAAAATGAGAGATAAAAAGGCGGATGTTCTTAAACTCTTCAAACAAAATTAAGCTCGAGTGCTTAAAGCTAGGGTTGAGTGAAGTATTTCATTTTCTAGCACATTTTTATATTTAATGGTATTTTGGCACAATTCCTATTAATTTTGATAGTGGTACTATTTATAAAGTATTTTATAAATTTAAAATTCATCTAGTGTTTTTCTGTTTTGAGATTCTAGACTAGTCAACATAAGTTTGATGCTTGTCAGTGGAAATTGAGAAAACCTATATTGTGTACTAGCCTTGGTATCGATTACACTTTAAGTTCTAAGGGTTATTGCATTTGGTGGTTGAGTTATCATTAAGGGATTGTTCGTTTCTTTCTTAATCATTCTATTTTATCATAACTTCCATTTAGTTGTGGGTAATTTGTTTCTATTTGAAGATACTTTTATTTAAAAACTTCTATTACAACGTTAACAAGAATTAGATTCAAATCATGACACAAAGAATGAAATGAGAATATGATTACGAGTATTCCTTTGCTAGGGACAGCAAAATACTGAGTTTGGGTTTGACAAGTTAGTAATTAGACATGTTTTATAGTATAATTTATGTTGATTTTGGATATAAATAATGATATTACACTGGGTATTCACTTATTTTTGTGATTTTTGGATTTCATTAGGAAAAATGAAGAAAGGGAAGAAAAAGAGGAAGAAGAGCAAAACGTCAACTGAAAAATAGAGACAACTAATAGCCTATGAACTGAGATTTATGAAGAAATTGTCGGATGAATTAGTGGAGGACATAATGATCTTTTCAATGATTAACTTAGCAATTTGTTACCTACATATGATTCACTGACAAATCGCTGAGGTTGGTGATGAGTTTTTTATATTACTTGGAAGAATTTGAGTTTATCTATGATTTGTATAGCTTAAAACTATAAATAAGACCTTAAGACTTTGAAATTAAGAGCCGTCTTTTCTCTTAATACTTTTGTAAGAGCCGTAAGATAGTTTTTATTGAGTTTATGTTTGAAACAACATTGAAGATTCATTTGTTCAATAAGAAGTATTTATTTAATTATGTCTTTCTATTATATTATTACGTTGTTTATTTCTAGCACGAGTGAGTAATTTATTAATCCAAGAAACCCTAGACATTTATATACTTTGGATTTCTATATAACTATAATTAAGGAATCATGTACTTAATGCTTCAAATCTATTCATACAAAACAATCACGGTTTTAATAAGTTATTTTTGCATAGTACAACTAATGAGGATTGATATTATATGCATAGTGCGCAATACATATTGTGATATTCGATAGTCTGAATCTATGTGTATGATTATTGACAACAATTGTAGAACTAGTAACTAGGTTTAATCTATAAGGTCAAATTAATTGAGCGGATGTTCTAGGCGAATGTGTTCTACTTAGTAATTGATTGGCATATTCTTATTAATATTTGGGTAGGATAAGCCAAGATTTTCATTGAGTGTTAATGCTATCATATTTCTATTTTATTTAGTTTTATCTAATAGGTAGATTTACAATGATAAAGATATAGATATTTTCCATTGAATATAAAAAATCGATGGCTTGCTAAAGGCTATCAACCTATTATGAATTAAGGTTTAATGATTCCAAGAATTTGTGTTATATAATTAAAACTAGATTAAGATGCAATTGTGACGGCCCCTGCTGCCTTGTTTAGGCCGTTACAGTAATATTATGTTCTAGTTTTTGAATGCAATCTAAGCATGCATTATTTAGGGGGAGTTTGTTTGGATGTATGTTTATATATTTATATTATATTCAATTTGAATTTTGTTTAATTAAGTTGCATTGAATTGTTTGAATTAGTTTAGTTTGTTTGGTTAATTAAGTTAGTAGTCATAATTTTTAGTTATTTAGTATTTCAATTCTTGTTTAATTAGATTAACTAAATTAAGAAGAAAATAATAAAAAACACTTTCCTTAGAAGTATGCAAATTCCATGTGTAGATGATTTCCTATTTACCAGTACTACAAATAATAGAAAAATATGAAAATTTACTGTACATGCTCGATAAGTGTCAAATTCTGGGACAATGATTTGCTTTCGATGCTGAAGGTCATCCTAAATTCATTGAAACCACCAAGTTTAGAAAAATTACCGAATGTTGGAGCTACATAATAAATGCTTGCTTATACCCCATTACGTAACATTTTGAAGTAAAGAATCTTATATACGTTTCACTTTATCACATTGTTAAAAAGATGGGATATATCGATGTAGGGTATGTAATCCATGATGTTATAAGACAAGCGATGATGATCGTGAAGCTTGACGATCTACCAATCCCAATATTAATCACTGAGCTTTGTATGGAAGCGACATTGGATTTTGACTAAGCTGAATTTGACGTGTTGCCTCAAAGGATTATAACTAATGCTAAGATTAGAAGGATGAGAGTGGTCAATGGTTATAATGATTCGGAAGATGAAAGTGAACTTAATGAAATGAGAAAATCAAGCGTTGAAGAAAGAAGTAGTATACAAGGAACTATTAGAAAATGCAAGATGAACAACAAGTATGATGGCTTAAGTGAATATTCCAAGGATGGAAGGCAGTTCTACATATCCTGTAAAAGCTAAAAGAAAAAGTTTTTTGCGATCCTCATTTTCAGCTTTTATGCGTACTAAGAAGTGGATTTTGAAGAATCAAGGATGATAGAAGAGAATGAGAGAACTTTGGCACGTCTCCATTCTACAAGGGAAATGAGGTTTGTTGAAAATTTGTAAGATCCAAGGAGGATCATTGATATTCCATCGTTGTAATTTCCATCAAGAGTATAACTCCTTTCATAGTTACATTTCACAAACTACTGCAGATAGGAATGATGATGGAGCTAAGGATGCTAATGATAAATTTACTTTTGGACATCGCAAATTGTATTCTTTCTAATGTTTGCTTGTATGAGTAGAATGTGAACTTTTTTTTTATCGGTGATTAAAAATGAATGCTTTATTCCATTACATTTTGTTATTATTTATGACATGTTTAACTGTTTATTTTGGAAAGTGATTTATTTTATATAGTTTGTTTAAGATTCATGAGGTATATTTATTTTGTTGAAACGAATTAAGTTTTGAACCTTAAGGGCAAGGTTGGGATGAGTTTGAGAGGTACTTATATGAACCTTTAGTCAAATTTTAAGTGAAGTGGAGTATAAAGAAGTGAAGCGTGAAAGATTTGAGAGGTAGAATCTATTTATTCAATGTTTAAAATTTGATCCAAAGTTTTAAAATTTTTGAAGATACAGATATTATTTCTTCATTTTACTTTATTTAGTTAGGAAAATATATGAATTTAATTTAATTTTGCTTTAAATAGAAGTGATAGTTTTGTTACCAATGAAAATAGAAAATTTTATGATAGAAAAGAATTGTTATACCCTATTTGACTTAACCTAAATTGTGTTTGCATTAGAGGAATTTAGGGGAGATTGATTGCTTTGTGTCAGACATTATAATGGGTAGAAGATTGAAAAAAAAGTGCAAGATAAACAAAATAAATTTCTAAGAATCTCGTTATACAAAAATTATTGATCAAGTATTTTATAAGTATAATGAAAATAATCTATGCCACAATTAAAGGAATAAATAGCAAATTAGCCAATAAAATTTACTTAGCTAGAAAGAATATTTACTTAACTATAGTGAAAGTGAGAAGAGCTAACAAGAGTTTTTAAATGAAAAATAGAGAGACTTACATATTTTAATAGAAATGGAGCAAGGAATATAGTGGTAGGAAAAATGTGAGGAAGAATACTTATAAAAAATATAATCATGGTATCCAAAGGAAATGGAGGGGAACCGTAGAAATATAATGAAAAGAAATATATATATATATAGAAGAAAGAAAAAAAAAAGAGAGATATATAGAGAGAGAGAGATATGGGAAAAATGTCAGGATGTTTATGAAAAAATTCTTCAAAAAAAAAAAAAAAAAATTTAGCTCGAGTGCTTATAGCTAAGTTAAGTGAAGTATCTTCTTTTTCCCACATTCCAACAAATGAAAATAAAGTAATAATTGTTTGTGTTTAACAATTCCTATCGACTTTAATTGTGGTGGTATTCTAAATATTATTTGAAAATGAGATTGATTTAGTGATTTTTGTTTCTTGAGATTCTATATTAGTTATCTTAAGCTTTGAATTTAGAGGTGTATTGCATAACTAGAAGGTTGAGTTGTCAAATTATGGGTTGTTCTTTAAATCTTTCTATTCTTTTATATTTTTTATTTTTATGAAGGTAATGTCTTTCAATTTGATGATCACTTCTATTTAAGAATAAGAGTAAGTAATTATGAAATTGAAATAAGTAGTGAAAAGAGAATATAGGTGAAAGTATTCCTTTGCAAAGCGCTGATTTTTTAGGTACTTGATAAGACAATAATTAGACAATATTTTATAGTATGTTTTAGAGTGATTTTGGATGTAAAATGCCATATTACACTGAGTTTTCTCTTGTTTATGTAATTTCAAGTCATAATTGGATTATGTAAAGAAATGGTTGAAAAATGCAAGAAAATGAATGATTTAATCAAGTGGAAAAAAATGCACAATGAATCAGTAGTGAATCAAGAAAGAATAAAAAAAATCATTGCTAGCGATTTAACAGTGATTCACAATTTGTATGCAAATCACCCGACAAAGCAATGAAGCCCTAAGACACATTTCCACTAATTTGCTCGCGATTCAAGTTTTTAGTGGAATCGATGATGAGTTGCTAGAGTTGATTTTGTAAATTTTGGATTACAACAAAGAACTTGAATTTGGTTGAGATATTTATTACTTAGGAATACTATATATATGAACCATAGACTTCGAAATAAGTCGCCTTTTGATAACTTAACTCTTTTTAATTAATTTGGAGGCCATTATCAATTGTTTTTTATTTTTTTGCTTTTGGAGAAGATTTAAGGATTCAAGTATTCAATAAAAAGATATTTTTATTTACGTCTTTTATTTATTTTATTGTGATGTTTATTACGATTAGAGTTGTTTATTAATCTAAACAAAGTCAGAAAATGAACTTGATCCTTTTGTGACGTAGCCATAATAGAAAGTGATTTGTGCTTAGTGTTTCAAACCAATTATATTCTTTAATTCATTGATTTAATAGATTGTTATTAGCATATTTCAATCACAAAACTTGGTATTGCATGCATAGTGGCCAATGTGTATTTTGGTATTTTGCTTAAATATCCAATTTAAATTAGTAACTATGATTGCTTAAAGAGGTCTTTTACCACTTAGATGTCCTAAGTGAATTAAGATCTAAGTTTAATATTGAAGTGGCTTTTCAAATATATTAAGTTTGGTAGTTCGAAGTTTTCACTGAACGTAGTGCTATATTATTGCCTAACTAATTCCTTTGAACTTTCGAAGGATTAATTCGAGAAAATAAGGATGTGTCTTTTCCAATGATATAAGGAGAGCTACTAGTTTGCTAAGGACTATCTACTTATGATTTGAGTTTAATGAGCTAAAAATACTTTGTAAGAATATTAACGTATTCTTATGACTATGATTTAAATATTGTGTTTGGACACAAAACATATTGATGTTTCATTGTTTTGGATGTTTGTTATCTATTGAATTGAATTTATTTGAATTTAGTGAAATTGATTTGTGTTAATTAAGTTAGTGTAATTAGTTTATTTGATTATAATAGTTTGACTTAGTAATTTTCATTCTTGTTTCAATTAAATTAATGAAATTTTTGTAAAAATAATAAAACCTATTTGATAACCTATTTTTTAAAGAAATTTGCAAATTCCCTGTAGAGACTATCCATTTATCATTACTACAAATAATAAGGATATATAAGAAACTTGCTATACATGCTCAACATGTGTCATGGCTTAAGAATTTGATAGTGAAAAATAAATATTTAGTCTTGTTGATATGTATGCCAATGTATCATCTTACAACGAATAACAAAATTGATAGACTCAATGTCTTTTGATTCCTTTGTACGTGTTAAGCTTCCACATGACTCTATTAATTTTCACTCGTATATAGCCATTGTGAAACACATGAAGCTTGGTCCATACGGTAATGTGAACTCAAAGAATGTGTAAATGGATTTCAATGGTAAATCAAAAAACAATTACCCCAAGGTCTTTCAAGGTAATACTTTGCATGGTAAATTTGATTGTTATGCGAAAGTTTGGTCAACCATTAAAAATATGAAATATTTGTGTAAATACAAATACTAAGGCCACGATAGCATTATAACTCTGAGCAATAACAATAAAGCTGATATGGATGAGGTTAAAAGCTTCCAATCAGCACATTGGGTATCAGCTCTAGTGGCGGTGTGGCACATATATGGCTTTATTCTAAACGAAATATATCCACCATTCATACACTACAACTTCATCTGAAAGGAAAGTAAATGGCCAAGTTAAATAAGAATAAGACATTACATAATATAGTTGATGACAAAATGTCATCCCGATATGTTAATCGAATACTTTGACATAAACATGAATGATGAACTAGTTTGCATTGTCTTGTATAGACAACTTCCTAAGCATTTTGTTTGGAATCAATAAGTAATTAGATAGATAAGAAGAAAAAACACTAGGTCATTGGCAGAATTGTTACAGTGAGTTCATTTGAAGGTGACAAATGCTACCTTCGCTTGACCTTAAATCGCATTCAAGGTTGTACATCTTTTAAGAAACTCAAAATTATTGATGATGTTTGTGTTTCATCGTATTGAGAAGCAGCTGTTTTGCACATGTTACTAGATGTTGATTAGAATTTTGAATTCTACTTAGAAAAGCATCAACCTACATATGTCATTTAATTTGTGATATTTGTTTGCTACAATATTGGTGCTTGTAACCCCTGATAATCCTTATCATTTATGAAAAAAATCCAAAAGTGAAATGTGCCTAGATTTTGAGCATATGCAACTTCCCTTAATTGAAATGGATTTAAAAGGATTGCAACATATTAGCATAATACTAGAGCCAGCAGGTAAGCATACTATAAATTTTATTTGGTTGATTATTGATATGCACTGCAAGTGTACATTAACGTGGTAGTAATAGAGACCTAAACTACTATCTGAGTCGCAGATATCGAACCAAAAGGATGTTGTCTATGCTAATTTATAGTCTAACTATAAAATAAAGTTAGAAACCTTGATTTTGATTATGAATTTAAATTTAACTACTATTTAACTTATAACTAATTGCAAGGAATTTGAATTGAGTTTTAACAATAGAGAAGTAGTCCGAGGGAGACGATTCACCTAAGATGTATTTTTCTTTCCAATTTTATGTCAAAGTCCCCACTTCAAGTGTACATATCTAATCTCCCTACAATTCCACTCTACCCAGGGTCTTAGTGATAGAACTATAGTGTCGCATTCGGACTATGCTGATCGACTTGAATAGTGTAAGTGCGGCACCGCATGAAACATCAAATTCAAATGCCCTACCTTGGCAACGGTCATCGATCGATGTGTCGTATGTTTAAAGGCTTTGTTCCATATTTCTAGGTTGATTTCGCTTTTTCAATTAAACTTTAAAAGCTCTATACATCATTTATAGGGTTTGCTCATCACTATAACTTTAGATGGTCTAAGGCATTTCAGCTTGAGAGAATGTTCGCTGCCAAGGATGCATGTCAAATAATGCTTAACAGGGCGATTAGTGATCTTATGTATGGGAAGGGTATATAAGATAATGAGGTTTAACATTTAAACAAGGTCAAACTCCTCTTCTCAATCCTTTAAGTTTGGAATTTATTGCCTCGAGTGGATCTAAAACAATTAATTGAATTCCTGAATCCTCATTAAGGCCCGTTTACTTTAAATTTATCCCTTTTGTATTAGCATAAGTCCTTCCACACACAAGGCTCTTACGAGAAACCCTTACTCTAGCTAGGCTAAACACTTAAGTACAAAATCCATCTATTTAACCCAAGTATATCGCCTCATTTGTTTTGAAAAACATGTATCTTAGACTCTCAGCCACATAAGAAAGAAATCAAAAGAACACTCTAACTTGCATGCACATTTTTGCAAAAAAATAGAGACTTCCATTACTCGACCTCCTAAAAATAAAAATATGCATTATGCACCCCTAAACTTAAAATTCTCATTGTCCTTAATGAACTAAATCATGAGCAAAAAATAGGCGTTGTGTACCCTTGACTTGTGTTGATGCCTTTTAAGTTTTTTTTTTGTTGTTCCATCATTCCCTTAGTGCTCCCCCAAACTTGAATCGCAACACATTTCCTAATGTCAACCCTTTTTTCATTAGGAAGACTAGCCAACCTCGATTGCCTTAATTCCCTTATAATCTGGTCAGCCTACCCATTCTTTTAACTTTGACCTCAAAATACTTTCATTCATTAATTTCCTTCAAAATGCTCTAAAAATAAGTTTTATATCCTCAATGAAAACTCAATTCATGAATTGTTCAATTAGAGAAAATTAAGTAATCACATCCATATTAGTCTCCCTATTTTGTAAAAAAACTGGCAGCACCTCCACTAAAATGGCCTAACGGAGAACTTCCACCTAATAGACAACAAATTTGGGGAGAGGCCTAGAAGGACTCACAACTCCTGCAGTTCACAGTATATAACAAATTCGAATTATAAACTAAATTAAAGTCTCTGATAGCTTAATTACAACTTAAAATCCCAAAGTAGACCAAAGTTAACATAACCTAGTCTCAACTTATTTTAAACTTTCTTAGGGTACTCGCATAAACATTCAATGAAACTTCATGTCCTACTCTTACCCAAACGAAAGAAAAAAAAAGATTATACTGACAAAATCAAGTGACACACAAAGAAAGTAAGTCTTAAAAGGAATCAGAAAAAAAATCTTCAAGCTTCTAGTTTCCCTTGTTAGTGCTAGATAAGCCTGTCACTATTACAACAAATAATAGTGTCAGATAAGTAAACTTTACATTATCTAACACACCTAGTAATAGGAATAAGATAATATGGAATAATCATAAAGCAAAGGAATTGAAGAAATAAATATACAACTATGAAATTCACTCTATTTCTATTTCCTAATCATAATCAGATGTCGACTTCCAGAAATAGTATAGAAACAACATTGAGCTTATGAAATATAGAAGTAACTTGTCCGCATTTAACTTTAAAACTAGTCTTACTAGCCACCGTTTGAGGTTGGATTGAAATCAAATTTTAACCAAACCAGAGTCCAAAAAAACTTATCTCCCTCTCCATGTGCATGTATGACCAAAAATAATGCAATTAATGCAAATAAATAAAACATATCAATATCAGAGTCACTATAAAGTTTACTTAGAACTAATAAACTTTGAGATTAATTTTCGGGGTTCCCAAAGCGTTGAATCATCTTGAAAATGGTTCCAATAGCTTCCTTGCATACCCAATTATAATATGGGTCAAGTTTCAAGTGAAATCAAATTATAAAACCTAATGAAAATTGCGACCAAAGTACAATTGAGAATAATTTCCAACAATATTAATTTATATTACTTTTCAACTGGCTTTCAACTAGCCAACTTGGGGCAACCTTTTAACCTTGAAAACCTCAATATTTGTCAAGATCACATCAAAAAACTTGTAGTACTATTTACATAGACTCCAAGAACACTCAAATTGGATCATCGACGAAGAAGTTATGAATTTTTCAATACTGCCCGTCAGTTAGACAAACTTTATTTATTTGAATTGAAAAACTTATCTAAATCAATATTTTCAAAATTAAATCCATAAAACATAACAATAAACATCAGGAAAATCATTAAATGTCACATTCAAAATATTTTCACAGCCCGTAGAGTCAATTTGGACAAAAATCAATAATTCAATATGTTCAAAATCCTAACCTACGTTATTGAATTTATTCCAAATTGACGCATATCAATCCAATATATCAATTCAGAAAAATTTTACCAATTTTTATTAAAACCCCACGAAAGAAATTGAGAAATCATAAGAATTCAAATGGAATTGAGGGAAAATGTCTTGAATTGAGAATTTACCAAACTTAAGTCGAATACCTCGTCTCTGCCCCGGAAACATAGCTCAAACTTACAATCTCGTGATGCTCTATATTTTTGCAGAAAGTAACTAGACGAAAATTGGACATAGGGAGGTCGTGGGTCAAAAGAAAAGATATGAGGGATTTAGGTAAAATGACTTCAACATTGTGTTGAAACAAAGTACAATGAAATGAATGAGTTTTTGACGTGTTTTCACTTCCAGTGCTCGTTTTAGATCCAACTTTTCACTAAATGGAACCATGTTCTCGACAAAATAGTCTAACTCCATAAAACATCCATAACACTAATTTTGGTCACGCCAATACCCTAAAAATCGTAACTTTTTCCATGACACACCAAATATTTATGGACAAATTTTCTTGCCATATGTAGCCAAAGTTGCACCTATTTGGACCCAATCTCAATCTTGACCACCATCAATTGATACGGAACTCAAGGCAAGGTCTTCCACCAACTTCATTCTCATTTTATACTGCCACTGATCGCAAGTTGTGCGTAAATGACAAAATCCTTACATCATATTTGACACTTGATTTACTAGTTTTCGAGCAACTAATCATTTTTTTTATTTCACTTGTGCCCTTTTGACACATATATATAACCCCAATTAGGACAAACCGGGGATACATCTCAATTCATAGACTTCACGATGAAATGCCATATATTACATCCACTAGGCATGCAACACGCAAAAATAATATTTAAACTTATGATCTTCGGTCCATAAGGCATAGATCCCACCTCGGATACTTAATTTTCAATTAAAATTCAAAAATACTTTATTCGTCAACTAATCAAGTTTATGAAATTCTCGTATTTCACAATCAAACCAAGGAATTTATTATTTTGTATGACATGAGACAAAAAAAGATAAAATATAAACCAAATAACCTTAAGCTACATCCTGGTAGTGCTAAGTTTTTTGTCTTAAGCCTTATGTCTGTGAAAGTCAAGTGGGTGCAACTAAAGCGTCACTCCTCTTAAGCGAACCATGAAACTGCTTTAGATATTGTTGAGACACCATCAAACGTGTCCCTTATTGTTATAAGTTTCCATCATGTTTTCATTATCAATATGTATGGCCTTCAATGCGCTTTTCAATTTAGGACTCAAGCTCAGTTGCAAAGTCTTTACTTTGCATTGAGAGAGGATGACCAGTTGTCGTTTTCGAAATAAATCATGCTCTCTCCTAGGCTTACGAAACAACACAGACTATTCTAAGGCATAAATTGTAAGCACAATTAGGGAGTCCATAATCACATTCTCTTAAAGTTTTTCTTGACAAGAGGATTTATCTTGCACTTTTATCTTGTTAATAAAAATAATGCTAATTTGCCCAACTTGAGGACTCGACTCCTCTCTTTTCTAACTTGTCTTCTCTTGTAATTTTAAAACTTAAAAGCCTATTCTTTCATTTCAATTCCAAGAAGGATGGTATTAATCTCAATGATAGTATGACAAGGTTAATTCACTTTCAAATGTTGAGAATCTTTTTAAACTTTCAACAAACTAAGACCCGATCCCACTCTCAAAGTGATTTCTTTGCTCACAACATTTATGAGAGCTCGAGCAGTTGCTAAGAATGGTATTCCGAGTATCAATGTCACATTCTCTCCTTTTTCAAAACCCAATACTGTAAAATCACAATGAAACATAAAATTATCAACCTTGACAAGCACATCTTTTGCTACACCCCTCGGTTTAGACATTAAACCATCAAAATGCGCATTGAACTCAACTGGCATCGAATCAGTAATTCTCGACTTTTAAAGGTTAGCAAGAGGCATTAAATTTATTCCTAACCCTAAGTCACATAAAGCTTTCTCTTGTTGTCGTAGGCCATTAGAACATGGAATCTAATAATTTCTTGGTGAAACCACACCCAAGAGAGGAGTGGGTGTATTGAGAGGTTATCGCCTTTTCAAAAATTCTAGTGAATAATGATGCTCAACACGCACACATGCAATAAATAACAATGTAATGCAATCGGGAAGGAGGTAGAGGAGATGCAAATGAGACAAAACATTTATAGTAGCTTGATCCAACTGATCTACATCCACTACCTAACCTCCCCAATAAAGATATTAAATGACACTTATATTACCAACAAGTATTACAACCTAATCTTATAAGCATAGAATGCTTAAATATAAGTTGTTCCCACCTAGCCTCAATGATAACTGATGAATACAATCTTCCCTTGACTTAGATCTCACTAAGTCTTACAATTAAAAACTTATAATGATAACTGATGAATACAATGAAAATTAGCATTACAAAGTAAAGTGGTAATAAGTTCAATTACGCACAAGCCTCCTATAACCTAACCACTCATATGCATGCAAGTATGAACTTGAATAAGATGATAATAAAGCTATTGATTTAACACCAATCTCAGTTAAGAAACAAACAAATCAAAATTCATTAAAATTAGCGTTGTTTCAATGAAAATGAACGAGTTGTTTTGTAGAGAATAAATTTCAAATCAGTCATATGGTTTAGAAATCTAAGTTTAAGTACAAAACCTAAAACAAATATATTCAAGAACAAAACAAATGATTTCCACACAACAATCTAACAAAAAGTTGTAATTTAAGCACAAATAAAGTAAGAAATTAAAGTTTCTTACAACCTCGAGTGAAAAGCCACCAAAATCAATTTCAGAGTGTAGCACTAACTTCGAGATCAACTCAGTTACCTTAAAAGACAATAAGTAATTATACGCGTGAAACTTGTCAAATCGATTTTAAAACTTGGATTTTAAGGAGTGTTAGAGTTTAAGATGATAATTATGTGTTCTAAGTGGTGTATGGTGTTTTCTAGTCCTTTTCTTACTATTTTTGGCCGTTGTATGGATCAAAGGATAAAAAATCATCCACATATTCAAATTAAAGGTGGGGATGGAAGATTTTTAAAAAGTTGTAAGGAGATTGATTAGTGCGCTAACTAAAAGTAGCACGATAATGATTTTGATTAGCGCACTAAGCAGCATAACTAAAGACTAATTTTTTATGGTTTTACAAATCTACTCCTTAATTAACCTACGACTTTACTAAACCTTTGGAAACTTACCAAACATGTTTAGTAGAAGTCATAAGACCTATTTGGACATCCCAAATGTTTTCACAAACCCCAATCATTAAAAATTGAGACTTCATGAAACATATAGAGGCTTTTCTTCAAATATTTTGATAATGAATCTTAAACTGTCAAAAATAATACCAGTGCATTCGAAAGTAGTTCCAATAATTTTTACGTCTCAAATACATGCTAAAAAAGTGTTTGTATGATTTAAAGACATTTGCAACTCACGAGATTGAAATTCTTGATATTCAAATCTTGAAATTACTTGAAGACTTGAAATTCATTAAATGCATGAATCTAATGCATTTGGCTGGTGTAGTAGAACTTATATACCTCATATAAGTTGTAAAAATAGTGGTAGTGGCTTTCCGATGCCCTTTATTATCCCAATCTATTCTTGAGCCTTTCCATTCCCATTTCTTCCAATTATACATGAACTTGTAAAGTTTGTCTTATTTTGAACTTGCAAATAATTGAAAACCTTGTTATTACCATTTCATATTGTTTGTTGAGATCAAAATCTCAGGCGGAGTCGAAGTGATAAAACATTTAGTCTAACAATCTTCCTTTTTTTAATGATAAGAAATAACATGAACTTAACAAACAAACATGGATATTAAGTGCATACCAAGATCATAATTTTCAAGTTCAATGAAGATATTTCTTCCCCTTTTCATAACATCAAAAGGCAGGTAAAAAACACCAATCAATATACATCAAGTGAAATACAAAAGAGGAAAAGCCATGTATTCAGTGTATCATATATTCATAAATTTGAGATGGAGGAAAAATAAAGGAAATGGCATTCATTCATAGAAAATAACTAAAAGATATACAAACAAATTCATGTCATTTCATTAAGTTCACAAAACAAAGGTAATGACATGGTGTAGCGCATGCAGATGATAAAATGGAAAGTTTACATAGAATCACCAAATTGAACTCTCACTAATAAGTAAAGCCTAACGCTCCCCCTATCACTATAGTTTTCAACAATTCCCCCTAAACATATTATCGAGGCTCCTAATGCGAAGAAGCTCAATAAGTAGAACTAGATGCATGGTCATCTCTGGGCGGTCTGGATGGCAACTTATGTCCTTAATTTGATATAGACGTGTAGCCAGATGATCAAGGTGTGTGTCGATGGTCCTTGTCATATAGTCGTGCATATAACCGAGTTAAGCACAAAGATACGAGCATATAGTCGTGCATATAGTATGACATAAAGCCAATATGGAGCGACTTTCAGTTAACTCATACCTTCTGTCTTTATCAAAAATATCCATCCAATATAATCCATAATCTATAAAACACCCCTAAACTTATTTCGAATCTCATCTCCAAGGTTCAAAACAAGCAAAAATATTCATACATAAAAACAAACAAGAGGGTGAAAACCACAATAGATATAGAAATAAGGAAATGATACGAGTTCATGCATAGTAATAAGTGTACCAAAACAAAGAAACAAAATAAGATAAACTGAAGTTTGGGCTACTTTCCAATAGCGCCATTGTTTACAATCTTTTACTCGACTCAATCTAAGTCTGTCAATCAATATAGATAGGTTTTGCAAGTGACACGCCTTTTGCATTATGACTCGGGAAGTCTTCATAAAAGATCTTCAATCTTTGGCCATTCACTTTAAAAGCATTACTAGACTACAAACTTTGAATCTCCACCGCAGTGATCATATATCATAATCGCTACATATGGTCCTATCCACCTCGATCTCAGCTTACCTGCAAAAAACTTGAGAAAAAATTGAAATAAAAGGACTTTTAGACCAACATGAAAAGATTTCTTGGAGATATTATGATTATGGACCTCGTATCATTTCCTTATTTCTAAGGACTATATTTTTTATATAGTCGTGCATATAGTATGACATAAAGCCAATATGGAGTGACTTTCAGTTTGAGGAACACAACGCCTAATAACCTAGACAGAGAAAGATTTCCATAAGTATGGGTCATCCCATAATAGTACTTAGCATCGCTCCTTACTTTATTCTTCTAAGCCTTCGAAAGGTGAGGAGATAGCTCGCCCGAGGTGATATAGTTCACCAAATCAACATACCATGGGAGATCTTCCATAATGGCATAGATGTACTCATCAGGGAAATCATCCCTAAGAGGGGTAGGACTTCCACCATTCTCAATTATGCTGAGATGGTCTGCGACTAGATTTTCTACACCACTTTTATCTTTGATTGTGATGTCAAACTCCTGTAGTAGGAGTAACCATCTAATTAGCCTAGGTTTGGCATCCTTTTTACTCATCAGGTACTTCAAGGCAGCATGATCGAGTAAATGATAACCTTAGTTCCCAAGAGATATGGCCGAAACTTCTCAAGTGCGAAGATAATGGCAAGGAGCTCTTTCTCAGTAGTGGTGTAGTTCATCTGAGCTGCATCTAGAGTACAAGAAGTATAGTAAATGACATGTGAAGCTTTCCCGACTCTCAGTCCTATAACCGCACCCACTACATAATTACTAGCATCATACATAATTTCAAATGAAAGCTCCCAATTAGGGGCCTGGATCACTGGTGTGCTAGTAAGTGAGTCTTTTAGTGCATCAAATGCGCTCTTACATGTCTTATCAAACTCAAAAGGTACTTCCTTTTGAAGTAGATGGCATAGGAGTTGTGCGATTTTTGAAAAGTCCTGGATGAAATGACGGTAAAAATTGGCGTGTCCAAAGAATGATCTAATCTCCCGCATATTCGTAGGGTAGGGAAGTTTCTTGATAACGTCAATTTTAGTTTGGTCTCTATACCCCTGGCTGAGACAATGTGTCCCAAAATAAGACCTTGGTCCACTATAAAATGACATTTTTCATAGTTCAGAACCAGGTTCTTCTCTATACACCTGTTGAATACCTTGTCAGATTGATGAGACAACTATCGAATGAATCACTGTAAACAGTAAAATCATCCATGAAGACCTCAATGAAATGCCCAACGAAATCTGAAAAGATACTCACCATGCACCTTTGATAGGTGGCAGGTGCAATGCATAACTCAAAGGGCATGCGCCGATAGGTAAAAGTGCCAAATGGATATGTGAAGGTCGTCTTTTCCTGGTCTTCAAGTGCTACCGGTATCTGATGAAAATTGGAATAACCGTCAAGATAACAGTAATGAGAATGATCGGCTAGTCTCTCCAACATCGGATCAATGAATGGTATGGGAAGTGATCCTTCCTGGTGGAAGCGTTTAACTTCCTATAGTTAATGCATACCCGCCATCCATTTTGAACGTGGGTTGGAACCAACTTACCATGTGAATTGGTAACTACCGTGACTCCCATTTTCTCAGGGACCACCTAGATAAGGTTTACCCATTTACTATCAAAGATGGGGTAAATCATGCCAACATCGAGGAGCTTCAGTATCTCCTTCTTCAAGACATCCATCATGAGCGGATTGAGTTTCTTTTAGGCTTCTCTCATGGTTTTGACTTCTTCCATATATATATATATGATGCATGCAAGTGGAAGGGCTCAAACCTTTGATATCTGCTATGGTCCACCCAATAGCCTGTTTAAACTCCCAGAGTACTTGAAGGAGCCTTTCTTCCTCCAAATGTGTAAGTTTAGCGGAGATGATTATTGGGAGTGTGTCATTCTCACCTATAAACACATACTTTAGGTGCTCAGGTAACGGCTTCAGCTTAAGTATGGGAGCTTTAACCAAGGAGGGAGAATGTTTGGAGTCAGAAGTAGGCTACTCCAAATGATAGACACTTGGGGGCAAGGGTTGGAATGGACTCAACTGGAAAATAACATCATCGACATCAGTGTCGAAGGTCAGATCACTCTCATGGATTTGAGTAGTGTCTAGATGATGCTCTAACACTACTTTAACTTCATCATCACCACTTGTGAGCAAGGTTCACTCAACGAGTGGATCCACACAATCCATGGTAAACACCACAGATGACACATCATTAGGGTATCGCATCGCGTCATAGATGTTAAACTTGATGACTTCACCGTCGAACTCCATGGTAAGAGATCCATCATCAACATCTATCTTTGTCTTCACCATTTTCAAAAATGGGCATCCAATGAGTACCGACGAAGCATTGGGGAAGGCTCGTCCTTCGTATCTACCATGGAGAAGTCAGCAGGAAACACAAACTCGTTCACTTGGACTAAAACATTCTCGAGAACACCAACAGGTGTGACAACGGAACAGTCTGCTAACTGAATGACAATACCAGTCTCCTCTATTGGGCCTGCATGCAATGTCTCATAAATAGACAATGGCATGACATTAATAGAAGTGCCAAGGTTGCACATAGCCCTCTGAATGCTTACATCACCTATAACACAAGGTACTGAGAACATCACAGGATCCTTGCATTTAGGAGGCACCTTCTTCTTTAAGATAGTCGTGACAATTTCTCCTATTTAGACTTTTTCGTTGCTTTTCAGTCTCCTTTTATTAGTGCATAGTTCTTTAAGAAACTTTGTATACCTAGGGACTTACTTCAGAGCATCGAGGAGTGGAATATTGATTTCCACTTGCTAAAAGGTCTCGAGATTTTCTTTCTCTTCCTCCTTTTTCTTATCTAAGATGAGTCGTTGTGGAAAAGGAGGTTTAACCTTAAATATGGGTGGTGCTTCCTTTTAAGTGGTTAACCTCTATTTAGGGACAAACGGAGTCACTACTACCTCGTGTTCTTCCTCATTTACCTATTCTTTGGCATCAGATGACCCATTATTCCTTTTAGGTCCCTCAACTCTTTACCACTTCGGAGTGTAACTGCGTTAGCACTGGCGTTAGGATTCGGGTAAGGTTGCGAAGGCAACTTTCCTTTATCCTCGAGACGTCCATTCTGCTATGTCATTTGGTCCACTTTAACTGGAAAAGTCTAAACTGCCGAATTGGTTTCGATGATGAATTTCTCGGTGGTAGCCTTGAATTGGGCCATTTCACTCATAAATTGGTTGTGTTGGCCCATAAAGGCTTTCAACATATCCTCAAATGAAAAGGGATTAATGGAGGGTGTAGGCAACGATTGACCTCTAGGCATGAAGGTCTGATAGTTCTGATTTTGAGGCTCGTAACTTAAGTTTGGGTCATTCCTCGCCGTTGTATAATTATATGTATTCCTAAATGGGATTCTAGATGGTCCCTCGAACTGATTACCCAAGGCATTGGCCTATTGATTATCCTTAAAAAGAGTAGGGCATTCATTAGTTGCATGATTTTTGGCAATACAGAAGCCACGGGCTTTGACTTGCACTTTGCCAGAGGAGAGGAGACGTTCCATCATGGAGGTTAGTTGGTCAATTTTCTTGTCAGTGGAACTCGAGACACTACCCACAGTTAGACTTCGGTAAGCAGTAGCATCGAGATCACCATAAAGGCGTAACTGTTGTGCGATGTCCTCATATAATTGCTTTATTTGAGCTGGAGTTTTGTCTTGAATCACACGCATTATCAATCATGCGTCGTTCTATGGGCGACATGCTGACATAGAAGAATCGAGCTATGGCCTTCTCGGACTGGCAATGCCGCAAGTAACTAGCAATCAATCTCTTATAGCAATCCCAATATGCACCAAATGATTCCTCGACCTTATTTTGATGTTGCATATATCCTTGATGAGTTGAGCAACTCTATCCTCGGGGAAGTATTCATTCAAAACTGCGGTTGCCATTTATTCCAAGAGTTAATGCAGCCATGAAGAAGGTAGAAAAGTCGTTCCTTGGCTTTTTCTTTAAGGAAAAATGAAAAAGACCTAAGCTTAACCGTTTCCTCGTCTGCATTGGAAGGTTTCATTGACTTGCAGTTAGTATGAAACTCCTTCAGAAAAGTGATAGGATCTTCATTCTCGCCACCATGGAAGGATGGTAAGAAATGAATGAACCAGACCTCAACTCAAAGTCTCCGACATTATCCGGGTAGTTGATGTAGAGGGGTTGTTGCGCCAAAAGAGCTTGAAGCTCTTGATTGGCGTGACCCATGGTGATTTGGCAATTTGTAGCCATGTTCATAGGGTTTTGGCCTTCTTGTTGCCTAAGTTGGGTCTCTCTAATCCACCTATGAAATGTTCTCTTTGGTTCAAGATCGAAAGGTAACAATGAACCAGACAATTTTGACCTAGTGAGGTGTGGTAGCATAAAACTAAAAAAGGAAAAGAAAAGAAACCTAAACTCCGACAACGACGCAAAAATTTGATCACGTGTCGTGCGTGCCAAATATAACCCGCAATCAAGTTACCAACCACAAGGGTGTAGTAGTGGTAAATACGAATCCACAGGACTTGAGTTTTACTCCAATTGAGCGCCACGTGGCTTGGTGAGTGAGTACCACGCGGCGCATGCTAGAACAGAGAGAAGTAGCGTGAGTTCATGCAAAGATGTTAGAGTTTATACTGATGTGCATCCTGAGGCAAGTTAATGAAGGCTGAAGCGAGTAGAAAAAATGCTGGTATGAGGTGTAGTGTGCTGGTGACACGTAGCGGTTCCTGATTGGAGGAACTAGTGTGTTGACTGCAAGCTGGAGGTATTAGTATGATGTGGCGCTCTCCCATTGGTTGAACCGGTTATAATAACATGCTTAGAGAAGGTGAGAACATGACACTTGGCAGTTATTCTAACGAGAACCGCTGACGTGGAAGCTTCTAATTGGTTGAAATATGTTGTCTCCTATTTTACCCACGGTGCAACACGTAAATCGATGCAAACTGTTCAGCATCCAATCACTGCATGTAAATATTCCATGTTGAGTATTTTCCACCACAAATTCAACCGCGCACTCTGTTTCACCTAAAAATGTTTAATAAATATAATTAAATATATATTTTAGAGACTTTCCATATTTAAATATACTAAAATAAACTACTAAATATGTATAAAAACTGATTTATCACCACATCATTATTGAACATGGAACATTAGCTAAAAATCAATGTTGGGCTAAATTATTGTTGACAACACACTTGATTATTTAGGATGAACCACTAATGTCAAATAAACGAACATTGAAACCATTAATTTTATGCTTAGGGACATTATGGATAATAATCAACCTATTGGCGGTAAAGTAGTCATTTTTGGAGGAGATTTCATATAAGTGTTTCACATAATACAAAAGTTTAACAAGCACGATGTAATGGACTCACCTATTATAACTTCATATATTTTGTCGTTGCTAAAAAAAGTCAAGCTAGTTGACAATATGAAAGCAAGACATGTCAAGTGTTTTCTGAATTCATACTTCTACTTATTAATGGTATTGACGAAGAACTTCCATGTAATCTTATTGTTATACCTTGTTAATTTTCACTTGTAGGTACAAAATCCACAAGCAACATGCTCGAAACACTACTTCGCAAGTCGGTAGATCTCCGTCAGGACCGATGTTGTAACGACTCGAACTTAAATCCAAATCATCTATGATTTTTTGTTGTGTTCTTTGCCTTATTATGTTGTTAATTTTATTTAGTCAACTCATGGAAAATTAGTTGAGTCCAAGACTTTACTAGTTATTAGATAAAGCGAATACGACCTTCACAAGAACATATTTAGTAGTTATGGAAAGATTTGATGAAATACTAACTAATTGGATCTTAATTGATTGAGAGGATTTCTAGGATATATTTTGCTCCTATATTCTCTACATTTGGTTTGTTTCGTGATTTGATCATTGAATCTCTTAGCGTATACTAAGACTCTCTAAACATTAATTTTGGATTTTATTGGTTTCATGATTTGATCGTTGTTGTCTTAATTGGCTTAATGAGTTTGGTGGGTGGGTTTTGAAATAAAAGATCTTTTCTTGAAGCAATAGAGTTGCCAAGTTGTCTTAACGAATAAGTTTCGAATCGATTTAATGAATTGCTTGAAAACAAGTGAAGTATTGTTGTCGTTCAAGTTACCTTCAAACACAAAAGCTTTCTTTACGTCCAAGTTGTTCTACTTTGAACTTTAAGTAATTTGTTGATAATGATTTGAGATTGATAAAAAAGGACATAGTGTTGGATCTGACTAGCCAATAATGTTAGGTAGTTAAGTCCCAACTCAAGGAGTTGTGCATTTGCACAGTTCTTAAAAAGGGGCGGGAGTGCACGCATGAGAATGCGTGTGTGCACCTCTCAATTTAGGCCTGGTGTCAGCCCCTCAATAGCGAGACCTGAGTAGGTTGGGCTAGGCAGCGAGAAACCTAGCAAATGACCCAGTTTTGGAGGACTAGGGTGGTTCCATGAAGTTTGGTTGCATGCGGGATGGATGAGGCAGCGCACAGGCATGGACGAGGTCGTGTTTGGCGCGCGCCAAGGCATGGTGCCTGGGCGCATACGAGGTTGCACCTTGGCACGTGCCTTGGTGCGTCCCTTTGCACAGACATGGGCAAGCCTTGGCAAATTCCCTTGGCACGAACAAGGTCGCGCCTTGGCACGAGCAAGGTCGTACCTTAGGAAAATTTATTTGCCATGGGCAAGGCCGCGCCTTGGCATATTCCTTTGGCAATAGCAAGGCCGCTCCTTGGCTGGTTCCTTAGGCACGAGCAAGGCGATACCTTGGCAGATTCCATTGGCATGAGTAAGGTCGTGCCTTGGCACGAGCAAGGCTGCGCCTTGGCATAGAGAAGGTCGCGCCTTGCGCACGGACACGGCATACTTTGGCAAAGGGTTGACAAATCTTGACTTGGTCGTTAACCAAATCAAAGTACGCTTGGTCTCATTTCTTGATGTTTCCTATTGAAGCTGAGGAAACGACTTAACATCTACTATAAGGGGAGGTATGTTCTCTTCTAGAGGCGGCATGGGCACAGTAGCAAGGAGGACCCTCGAGCATGCCTTGGACACCATGCCAAGGCAAGACCCTCGGACCAATTATTCGGCCACCCCAAGCTGGTGGGACTCGACCGAGCCCCGGCTAGCACCCGAAGTGTTTGGGCACAGCCAGGCACCACCGAGCAGTCCTTGTCCTTTAGAGAAGCATGGACCACATCCCTTGAGACATGGATGGACCAAATCAAGGTGGTTCCAAGCGGTTGGGTAACTACCTTGGTCATGGCCACTGACATGACCAAGGCACGTCCAAGAATGTCCCGAATACATGGAGCATGTACTAATTGACCAAGCAATTGAGGCGGTTATGGAACCATGTGGCAGCAAGGGAACAAGGTAGTTGGGCAACTACCTTGAACACAAAGGAATGGGGTTTTACTTAGTCTATGGACCAATGTAATTAGGACGGGTGTCTTAGACGATTATGTAACTAATCGTTGGCTGATCTATAAATCCATGGGCTCTAGGCTTGGGGAAGCATAGAGTACCATAGTTGTATTCCCATTGAGAGCTTAGTAAAATGTTTCATTGGTGCCATTGCTTGTTGTTCATTCTAATTGAGTATTGGTAGTGCTGAACTAAGGTGGTCCTTAGGCACCACAGTTTGGGTTGAGCGAGAGAATTTCCTTAGGGTAACCCCCTCACTTAACAGCCTTATGACAAGTGGTATTAGAGCCCCATTTCGGAGACGATGGCGACTGAAAAGTGGTCTAAGTGATAGGATAGTTCACTTGGAACAAATGATGGCAACGATGATTTTCACGGCACAGTCGGTGGAATCCTTAATGTCACCACAGCGATTGAAAGATTGGAGATGTTGGTGGCTTCCTCGGTGACTATAGGAGAGTCAAAGGAGGCTATGATAGCTGAATGGGAATCCAAATTTTAGGAGCTTGCAACGGATGTACGTTCTGTAGGAGAACTTACCACCGAGACATCTGCGATATGGCTAAAGAGGTGAGTTTACTAAAAGAGTCAGTCGTGGGTGGATCCTCGGATGTTGCAGGTGCGGTAAAGCTTAAAACCAAGGTGTTGGAGCCAAAAAAAATCTCGAGCAAGCGGAGCGAAAAGGAGCTTGAAAACTTTCTTTGGGACATGGAGCAATATTTTGCTACTATCCGGATGGAGGAGAACCAAAAGGTCATCTTGACCTCCATGTACCTAGAAGGTGATGTTAAAGTCTGGTGGAGAACCAGAGTAGACGATGATGCAGCTGTAGGTAGACCCAAGATCGTGGATTAGGAGGTGCTAAAGAGGGAGTTGAAGGATCAATTCCTTCCTACTAATGTTGTTTGGCAAGCGCGGGAAGCCTTGCGCAAGCTCAAATAGACGGGATTGGTTCGAGATTACGTTAAAGAGTTTTCCTCTCTATTGCTCGGACATCAAAAACATGTCAGAGGAGGACAAACTCTTTAACTTTACTACTAGATTGTAGTCATGGGCTCAATCCGAGGTAAGGAGCTAAGGTGTGAAGGACTTGCCTGAGGCGATTGTTGTGGTTGATAGTCTTGTGGACTTCAAGACTAGTTCTTCCACGAGCGAGGGGAAGAGCAAGGAGAAGAGGTCAGGTCGTTCAAGGATCCCAAATAAGCGAGCTCAAAGCCAATCCCAAAAGTAGATGCAATACCTTCATCAAGTTCCTCACACAAGGGTTGTTTCATTTGCAATGGACCTCACGGGGCATGAGACTGCTCAAAGAAGGAGAAAATCTCGGCCTTGATCACGGAAGATGATGGCCACTACAAATGAACCCACTATAGTTGTTGAATGCCATTCGACAAGCCAAGATAAGCCCTTAAGAGGGGTTGATATACGTCGATGCGGACGTGAACCAGAAATGAGTCTTGGCAATAGTGGATTCGGGAGCAACACATTCATTTGTGGCAGACCACATGGTGGAAAAGCTGGGATTAGATCTCTGAAAGTTCCAGTCAAAATGAAAGATGTGAATTCTTAAGCAAAGCGAATTCAAGGTATGGCATCCAATGTAAATCTTGAGGTTGGGTATTGGGAGGGGAAGATCAACCTCATCGCAGTTCCCTTAGATGATTTTGATGTCATCCTAGGGAATGACTTTCTAATGTTGGGGAGCATTGCCTTGATGTCATTCTTAAGGGGATTGTTTGTGTTGAACAAGTCCCATCATTGCTTTGTTCCTGCTGCTAACATATTTTCGGGGAAAGAGAGTGCAACGTTGTCCCATCTTTCAACCATTCAAGTGAAAGATGGCCTCAGGAAAGGTGAACCAACATACCTAGTGGCCCTGGTGGAGACTAAGGCAAGCAAAACAGCAAAAGTCCCCGATGCAGTTGCTAAGGTAGTGGAGGACTTCAGTGACATGATGTGATGTCGACAGAACTACCAAAGAAATTACCCCTATAAACGGTGATTAACCACGAGATTGAGTCGATCCTTGGCTCAAAGCCCCCAGCACAGGCCCCATACGAAATGGGTCCAAAGGAGTTGGAGGAACTGAGGAAGCAGTTGCAGGAGTTGTTGGATGTTGGATTCATTCAGCCATCCAAGGCACCCTATAAAGCACCAGTCTTATTCCAGCGTAAACATGATGGATCCCTACGGATCTGCGTGGATTACAAGGCATTGAATAAGCTGAAGATGAAGAACAAATACCCTATCTCGCTGGTGGTAGACCTATTCGATCGGCTATCCAGTGCAGCCTACTTCACGAAGTTGGGCTTGAGGTCGGGGTACTATCAAGTCTGAATTACTCTGGTGATGTCCCTGAGATGGCCATGGTGATTATGTATGGATCATTTGAATACTTATTCATGCCATTTGGCTTGACAAATGCCCCTACTACATTCTATAATTTGATGAACAATGTGCTAAAGGAGTTCATCGATCGGTTTATTGTTGTATATCTTGATGATATTGTAGTTTACAATCAAAACATCCAAGATCATGTGGATCACTTACGGATGGTTTTGACTACTTTGAGGGCTAATCATTTATATGTGAAGAGGGAAGAATTTGAGTTTACTGCGCAAACGATCACTTTCTTTAGTCATAATGTAGGCCAGGGTAAATTACAGATGGACTCAGAGAAGGTGCGAGCGATCATGGAGTGGCCAAACCCCACGAAGGTCCAGGAGTTGCGGTTATTCCTGGGTTTGGCAAATTACTATCGGCGATTCGTGGAAGGCTACTCAATGAAGGTGGCACCACTGACAGACCTGTTGAAGAAGGATAGAGCTCGGACATGGATGGATCGATGTGACCAAGCTATAGAAGAACTGAGGCAGGTCATTGCCTCTAAACTAGTATTGGGATTACCCGAATTTTGAACTATCTTTCAAAATGCACATGGATGCATCAGACAGAGCATTGGGGGTTGTACTTATCCAAATGGGACACCTCATTGCTTTCGAAAGTAGGAAGCTGAAGGAAGCAGAGTAGAGGTACCCAACTCATGAGAAAGATATGTTGGCAGTGATTCATATTCTCCATCTTTTGAGGCATTACCTATTGGGAACGAGCTTCGTGGTGCCGACAGACAATGATGTTATCACGTACTTTATGAGTCAGAAGAAGCTCAATAAAAAACAAGCTAGGTGGATGGATTTCCTAGCAGAGTTTGATGTGTAGTTCGAACACAAGCCTGGAAGGATTAACTCAGTCCCAGATGTTCTTAGTCGCAAGGTGGTGGTTGAGATGGTGTCAGAAGTGGTGAGGTTGGAAAGTGAGTTCCTACCTCGCATCAAGGAGGAGACAAGCAAAGACCCTGTTTGTATTAAGATGCTGAAGCTAGTAGTGGAGGGAGTCACTTAGAGGTTTTGGTGCTAAGATGGAGTCCTCATGCTAAATGAGGACGTCCATATGTTCCTAGTACTGGTGGACTACGGCGACAACTTCTGAGGAAGACACATGATGCTCGATGGGTTGAGCATCCGGGCTTGGAGCGCACTTATGCCTTCTTATCACGTTCATTCTTTTGGCCTAAGATGGAGGAGGACGTAGATCAATATGTGCGGACTTGTCTTGTGTGCCAGCAAGACAAGACAGAGAGAAGGAAGCCACCAGGGTTATTGGAGTCTCTGCCTGTACCGGATGGACCCTTTCAGAGTATATCTATAAATCTCATCATTAGTCTTCCTAAAGTATAGGGAATGACTAGCGTGCTGGCAGTGGTAGATCGATTCTCGAAGTATGCCACGTTCATAGATGCTCCAAAGAATTGTGATGCAAACTTGACTGCGGAGTTGTTCCTGAAGCATGTGGAAACATATTGGGAGATACCGAAGGATATTATCGGTGATCAAGACGCTCGGTTCACTGGAAGGTTTTGGATTGCCCTATTCAACCTAATGGGCTCGGAGGTGAAGTTTTCCACAGCAAATCATCCTCAAACGGATGGGCAAACGAGAGAGAATCAATGCATTTCTGGAGGACTACCTCGGACACTATCAATGCAAGTCAGACCAACTGGGTGGATTTACTTGATACAGGCCAATTCTACTACAATCTTCACAAAAGCTCGGCCACATAGCTAAGTCCATTCGAGGTTGCAACAGGACAACAACCGGCTACTCCACATGAGGTAGCCAAATCAAAGGTGATAGGGTCGAGCCCAGCGGCTTATTGCTTTGCGAGAAACAAGCAGAAGCTGAGGGAGGCAACTCAAAACGGTTTAGCCAAAGTTGTCCGGAGGATGAAGAAGTATGTTGACCAGAACATAAGAGCCTTGGAGATCCAGGAAGGAGACCTAGTCTTGTTGAAGCTCACTCCTTAGATTTTAAGGAAGTTCAACAAGAAGGAGACGCATAAGGGCCTGGTTCAGCGGTACGAAGGACCATTTGAGGTGGTCAAACGAGTTGGCAGAGTGGCTTATAACCTAAAGCTACCAGAAAGGTTGAAGATACATCCTACATTTCATATCATTTATCTCAAACCTTTCCACTTTGATGACACAGATCCATGTAGGAACACAGTGAGACGGACTCCACCCTTAGTACGAAAGGGTTTGCATGAGAAATTGAGCGGATTCTAAGTGGCCATAGTAAGAAAAATAGACAAACTTTTTACTTGATCAAGTGGGATGATGTTGAGGAACCTACTAGGGAGCGAGACACTACTCTATGGCAGTTTAAGAAGGAGATAACATACTACTAGAAACGGCAGCGACAGCAGTTCGATGAGGGCATCGAACATTTTGGCGGGGGGATGTTTGTCAGCCCCTCAATAGCGTGACCCGAGTAGGCTGGGCTAGGAGCGAGAAACCCAACAAATGACTAAGTTCTGGAGGACTTGGGTGGTTCCATGAAGTTTGGTTGCATGCGGGATGAATGAGGCACCGCACAGGCATGGACAAGGTCGCGCCTTGGCACGCGCCAAGGCACGGTGCCTGGGCGCATACGAGGTTGCGCCTTGGCATGTCCTTGGCGCATCCCTTGGCACATGCACGGGCAAGCCTTGGCAGATTCCCTTGGCACGGACAAGGCGGCGCCTTGGCACGCAAGGTCGCGTCTTAGCAAATTCCTTGGCATGAGCAAGGTCGTACCTTGGCAAATTTCTTTGGCATGGGCAAGGAAACGCCTTGGTAGGAGCAAAGCCGCGCCTTAGCAGGTTCCTTGGGCACGAGCAAGGCAATACCTTAGCAAATTCCTTTGGCACGAGCAAGGTCATGCTTTGGCACGAGCAAAGCTGAGCCTTGGCATGGACAAGGCCGCGCCTTGGCATGGGCAAAGCATACTTTGGCAAAGGGTTGACAAATCTTGACTTGTCCATTGACCAAGTCAAAGTACGTTTGGTCTCATTTCTTGATGTTTCCTATTGGAGTTGAGGAAACGGCTTAATATCTACTATAAGGGGAGGTGTGTTCTCTCCTAGGGGCGGCATGGGCGCAGTAGCAAGGAGAACCCTCGAGCATGCCTTCAGCACCATGCCAAGGTAAGACCCTCAGACCCATGGTCCAGCCACCCCGAGCCGGTGGGACTCGATCGAGCCCTGGCTAGCACCCGAAGTGCCTAGGCATAGCCAGGCACTACTGAGCAGTCCATGTCCCTTAGAGAAACATGGACCTCGTCCCTTGAGACGTGGATGGACCAAGTCAAGGTGGTTCCAAGTGGTTGGGTAACTACCTTGGTCATGGCCACTAGCATGACCAAGGCACGTCCAACAATGTCCCGAATACATGGAGCATGTGCTAATTGACCAAGCAGTTGAGGCGGTTATGGAACTAGGTGGCAGCAAGGGAACAAGGCAGTTGGGTAACTGCCTTGACCACAAAGGAGTGGGGTTTACATACTTAGTCTATGGACCAATGTTATCGGACTGGTGTCCTAGACGGTTATGTAACTAATTGTTGACTGATCTATAAATCCATGGGCTCTAAGCTTGGGGAAGCATAGAAGTACCAGAGTTGTATTCCCATGGAGAGCTTAGTAAAACATTTCCTTGGTGCCATTGCTTATGTTCATTCGAATTGAGTATTGGTAGTGCGGAACTAAGGTAGCCCTTAGGCACCACGGGTTGGGTTGAGTGAGAAAAATTTCCTTAGGGTAAACCCCTCACTTAACAGCCTCGTGACACTTGGGTTAAACGTGGGGGGAGCTCAAACAGCACCCTTTTGATCGACCTAGCTGTTAAAAACCCATTTAAAAAAGAAGATAAATAATAATAATAAATAAAATAAATAGAATCTGATTTTGGAATTATGGATATCGAAAAGACTTTCCCATGTAATTTAAATATGTATTTCGAGGTGTTTGAAAGGTTTTCAAAACTTAATTTATTTACCAAAGTTCATGTTATCTTTTGTAATTAACCACCAGCTGACCTATTTAGGTTGATTGGATTTTGGAGTATGCTCATGAGTGCTAACGAGGAATTTGAGAATTAGCATACTTTATAAGTTGGGATTTAGGTTATTTTAATTATGTTTGTTTACCTTTCCACTAGACTATATTGATATGATTCATATAATTATGATATCATATACTTGGGGTGCATTGTTAGACATTGTGTGTAGATAACTTAGTGGAGTTTGCTAGGAGTATTTTGGACCAAAAAGTACTTGTTCGACTAAAGTTCGGGACTATATGACCGTAATAGGAAGAATAACATAGGGCAGTTTCCTTGACTTTTAATTTTAACAATTGAGAATACGATATATTCATATGTTCTCAATAAATTGTAAGTAGTTAGGTGCTAAGTACATATAGACTTGTTTTTAGACTTGATGGTAGTTGAAACTTTAACAGTGAAAGGGAAGGGAGTAGTGGAACTGCTATAACCATATTAAGATCAACCTTTATGAACTTCGCTATGGTTAGGAAGTCTACCATAGTTGCTCATACATGTCTAGCATTTGCACATTTTGATGCATCAATTAATTCGTTTAAATATTTCCATGCTTATTTCCTTTTATCATACTAAATATTTTGCAGGTCATACATCTTTATTTAATTTTGCATCTAATAAATGGAATATTCATAATGCCTATAAATTTACCCAACTTATTGAGCATCGTTGATTATTTGTGCTCACCCAATAATTTTATCCCATGGGCTCTTCGTCGAGTGTTGACAAGGGGAAGGGAAATGCTCTAACTGTCTAGAGAAGTATCATTCTAGTTAAAATCCTTTAAGGTGGCAGGATTAGCCATTATGTTATATCTTTTATCAACCATTTATTAATATTTATTTTGTCGTTGTTACAGAATTGCATTTCAAGTTTATATTACAAATAAAGACTAATGAATTAATAATAACACATTAGATGAAAGAAGGCTCGCTAGTCAGATTCCTAACTCAGTGATCGAGTTAGTTAGCAAGTTATGAATCAAGCTAGGCTAGATGGGATTCATTTTGGAAATAGGTCCCGACAACATCATCTCCAACTTAACCACCTTCAACTCATAAATGTGGAGTTTCTCCTAAAATGCCTTGGCTACTATTAGATAGGAGATAATCACTTATATACTTTATTAAAAAGTTTCAATTAATCAATATGGGACTATGATTTTAGTCTATATATCTTCAACACTCCACCTGGATCGAAATTCATTCAAGGTGTCTTAAGTCGTCTCGGCAGGTCCCAACCGAACCATCGACAATAATACTATGTTAATTCTTCTCGCGCAGGCACAACATCCACAAGGGGGCTGCACACGACATTACTTTTATCGGTCGGTGGATCTCCGTTAGTACCGATATAGACCCTAACTTAACTATTTTCAATTCATAGGTGTGAGATCTTATCTTAGAAAGGCCTCGATTACTATCAGAAGGGAGATAATCACTTGTATACATCATTATGATGTTTCACTCAATCAATGTGGGACTATGATTTCGGTTTACACATCCCCAACATACGTTCAAACATCAATATGTCTTATGTTGATTAGAGGATCTTGTTGGATGATTTGATTGCAATCATATGGTCGCCCCAAATCTCGAGGCAACCCTGGGTGTCGCCACGTCGTATGACACGTCAACAAGCCTTGCCATATAGTAGCCTGCTTATCTACGACATCCCCACGACCTAACTGATTACTTACACATTTTACATGAAACTCTAACTTAGTAATTAATCTTCATATAATTATTAGCGATTTAAATTAGTTGGTTAATTAGTTTATTAACTATTAATACAATTTTAAAGTGGAAAGTTTTTAAGTGAATAAATTATAAAATATCGAACAATCAAAAGTAGTGGAAAACCCGATAAAAAGATACCATGTATAAATCAAACATGAAATAAGTACAACAAAAAATCCATATTGAAGTATTCAATGTTCTACAGTCCCTAAAACCCAACAAAAAGTAAATACAAACACACTATAATGAAATAAGAGCTGGCGTCAATATCTCAAAAGTAGTTGCCTAATGCATCCTTGTCCTTGCCCTTGCCTTTGCTTATCAAAGGATCTGCACTTGGTCACCCAAAAAATATAGTGACAAGTCCAGTGAGTAAAATCCTAAAAGAAGTCCAGACAATATTCATGAAATAAAATTGGTAAACTACGAGACAAGTGAATATGACAGTTGCAACAAAACGTCATACTCCTATGAATGTAGGCGGCACACAACAAGCAAAAAAAATAGTAGTGAGTAATAACACAACACATACAGATTAAAGCAGGCTCGGAAATAAGGTAGTAATAAATAAATTATCGTATAATATGAGAAAACACCTACCTAAATTAGTCGATAATCGATAAAATAGGACAAGAATGATGAATATGCTCGTAGGCTTACAATGACTAAGCCATAACGACGATTAATGGATGAACCCCTCGAGACGTTATTTCAAGTCAAAGGAACATCTAATTCTTCCCAACAGGCGTAGATACATTCTACTGCCATCAACATAGCGCTAAAAACAAGTAAACTTGTGTAAGTGATTTAGCCACAACCAATATGTACGTAACTGAATTAAAGTGAAAACCCATGTATGTCCACCAACGTTACACATTAATCAGATATCGATAAAACAAAATGATGAATTTTGTGAGGCGTTCCAATGGGTTTACGAACCTTAATACATCCCTAGACTCTTGAACCGGACCTTGCTTAGCTCTTTAGAAAAGCTAGGTTCTTTCAGTCCCTTTAAGTCAATTTAGTGTGTTTATTGTCTATTCAGATTGGTTGAATAGGTTTTAAATTGTTCTTCCCAAATCGCCACTAAAGACTGAATAAGTCGCAATTTTCATATGGTGTTGCAGCGCATTGTTTTGGCATGAAATGGTCAAAATTTCAAAAACTTTTCGTAGTACAATGTTTTTGGTCTCTATTTTAGCTTTCTAAAAAGGCTTTGTTTGTGAAATTTTGATTTAAAATGAAAGAAATATCACAATTCTACCAAAAATGGCTCACATTTGAACCTAAATCGACCAGCACAATTAAGAATTTTATTTCTCCAATCTATAGTTTTAAAAATTGTGATTATTGGTTACAAGGTTGTTAACATACTCAATAACAACATTTTAAAAGATTAGCTCTTTTGGATAAGTAATTAGGGATTCATGCCTTTTAAAATTTTAGTTTCAAAAATCTTGTAATTGCATTCAATCACTAATTTGCATAGCATTTTTTGGACATGAAAACATTCGAATTTTGAATTTTTCAGTAGGAACATGTCGTTCCCTTATGAGTTAGCTTTCAAATGCCACCAGAATTGGTCCATTTTGATTTAAAATGAGGATGTTATAACTAAACTATAGTGACAGGTTCATAACAACAACATGCAAAATTTAATGTTTTGTTTTACAACATCAAAAATTCACAACTTTTTGATTTTTAAAAAAATAAGAACTTTTTAATACCTAGATTATCAACTTAAAATGAGAAATTCAAATATATAAACCAATTCCAAAAACTTAAAAATTTAGCCTTCGAAAATGAAAAAAAAATCTGAAAAGATTTCAAACTTGAAATGGAGGGATGTATAGCTATGGTTGTAGTTTGATCCTTAGCTCCATATGCTCCATGTAAGTGATGAAATGCTCTGATCCTACTCTTGAAGTCTTTGATTCCAACAAGAGAAGAAGTTCTAAATTCTTTTCTTCTCAAATTTTGCTTTGTGTTGCATGTAGAGAATGAGCACATCATGTACATATATATAAGTATTTGGATAGCCTAATTCCAACCACACATCTCCTACATACTTACATACCTCTATGTAGATTTAATGGTTCTAAATCACTCCTAACCCTACTAATTCAAATCAGCATAGCACATATTTGAACACCGAGCCTTATGAAGATGGTGACAACACACATCCCGAGTCATATCAATGTTTAGTGTTTTATTTTCTTAACTTAGGCCAAATTAAGTTAATTTAGACTAATAAAAACTTATGAATATAATTACATAAAGTTAGTGTGTTTAGTCACATACTTTACATATTTGCAATCCCACTAACCCTCGACTACCCGACACCCGATGCTCCGCACCTTAACACGTTTCTTGAGGCGTGCCCTATTTTTACTTTATTTAATTAATTAACATAGGCTATTATTTAATTAGACATCATATTCTAGTTCTTAGCCTAGTTTAGCATCCCGAGTAACTACTAGTCGATAACCACGTCTACACGTTTCCCAACATAACTTCTGGTTGCACCAACTCGCCCGATAACAGTGTGACACACATGCGATGCAATACAATAATATAATTAATTTTAGACACCACTCATAAAAAACCATCATCCACAAATAATATATTCCCTCGATTCTGGTATCCACGTAAGGCTAGTTCTCCACGTAATGTCTGAATTACAACCGATTAAAAATAATCCTAGCTTAATTAATTTGGACCATTACAATTCTTCGAAACTAGAAGAAATTTTGTCCCAAAAGCTTAGATCTCAAGGAAGCACTGGTACGATTAATCAATCCCTGTGTGACCATGCCTCACACCTTGATAGTTCAACTTTACAATCCCCGAGACACCCTACTACTCTTGTACCTATTATAAGGATGTAATGTTGCACAAAGATATAGACACGTGCTACTGAGGCGATCATGATCCGTTATGCTATCTTACACCTTTGCAACCTACTTTCGGCTCGATTCCGTGCCTAAGTTACTCTAACCCGGTTATTTATTCCTTTCTCAAAAACAAATTCCTTATTTTCAATAGTCTCATACCTCTCTTTTGCTTCTTTACTATTGTAAAACTTTGAATTGAAAGGCCTCGAGGCATCCTCATTTGGAGCTCTCGAGGAGGATGCCTCATTGTCATTCGCCTTAACTTCACTAAATTGATTTGTTTGCCTATTGTTTCTTACCGTTATCACAAAAACTCACACAACAAAACAATTCAACAATGAGCCTTCAAATCACCTATAATCAAGATTTTCATTCACAATGGTCATTCACATGCCAAATAATTCAAAAGACATATATTAATCCACTGTAAGACATATTGAAGCTCTAAGTCCACACAACTTCAAATTCTTATCTAAAAACCTAATTTTCATAATTCATGCAATTTCATCTATAATATCAAATTTCCAAAGCATAACTAATGAAATTGTAAATTTACCTCAATGTCATTCAACTTTTCAGGTTAGATTGCTTCTCCAAGCCTTTATCAATCAAAGCCTTCTGAATTTGCTCAAATACTAAAACCATATTGCTCTCTTGACTCCCTACTCAAAATCAATGTTCTAGCTTTCCTCTTTTGTGCGAATCTACAATGCGACTTCCTTTTTCACTCTTGATTACTAGGAACACTCTCTTCTCATTTAAAATTGTTCAAACATAGATTCTAGAGGGATGTATGCTTGGTTGGTAGTGTATGGACTAGAGTTCAATTGTGTAAAATTTAGGTTGAAAGGGGTTTTAAAACCTTCCCATCAATGCCAATGTCACCCCTTATAGGGCACGGCACCGCCACATCATAGGCATACCGTCAAGGCAACAGTGAGCAATTTTTGCTCAAAGTTTTGCGTCGCCTGTATTGGCTCATAGCGTCAACTATTTTATCACCATAATTTTCACGTTTTTCATTAACTCCCTATTAACATTCTCCAACCTTTGTGTATTACTATACAAAGTGTTAAGACGGCTTGAAATATCCTGTACATGTAAAAATTTCATAAAACTTTTTAGTGATTTGTCTATGTACCTAACCTTTATCACTCTAACTCCTTTGCTCGTGTATGCTCTTTAATGGGTTTTTTGAGACTCTTTTATTTCGATGAAATCTCACCCGACAAATAGTATTTCCTACAAATTTAGTACAAAACTTTCAAAGTTAGGAAACTACTAAAATATTTGGATTGTTCTAACTAATAAAATAAATAAATACCTAAAATTAAAAACTCTTGGGCTACCTCCCAGTGGCGTTTCGTTTAACGTTACTAGCCCGATGCCTTTTTGCTCATTTATTCCAAGTCTAAATTGAGATACTCCGATTATCGATCAAAGATAATGATATTTCTCCCATTCGGAAGTACTTTTTGCCCTTTAACAAAGAAAATCTTCTCACTATTTTCATCCTCCTTGATACTCATTGTGATCATTTTATTCCTCGTGTACAAGACCGCATTACAAGTGTTCAAGAATTAATGCCCAAATATCATAGACACACATCATACATATCATGATCCATAATCTCAAAATCAGTGATAAATGTGAATCTACCCACTTTCGTAAGCACATTTAAGACTTTCTATATTGCTCGTACCAATTGATCTTCAAATCTACTTGTAACATGTCTTTTATAAAAAATAACATTGACTGAGGGTCCCGTATCATACAAGATGTTTCTAAATCGGTGCCCATCAATACTTAATGGTATGCATAAATTCATAAGGTTTTTCCTCTTTATTGGTTGAAGACTCGGTGTGAACTTGAATTTTGATTTCTATTTCTTTAGAACATCTTTGATGTTATTTCCTTTCAGTGATTCTTCATAAGGTTCTTCATCTTATTACTTAACCATCCATTGTATCTTCCCCTTTTTATTGTTCTTCAATGCATCGATCCTTGGTTGCTTGAATCCTTCAAGTTCATCTTGCCTCACTTTTGCTCCATTCTCATGCATAACTTCAAATTTTCTCAACTTTCTCATGGCTAAAGTATTGACTCTTTCTGGCTTGTACATCACTTGCTTTTGCATTGGCTCATTCTATGTTGCAGTACTCATCATGTAAATAGCACTAACATTCTCCTTAGGATTGGTGATAATTTTACTTGGAAATTGCTCTTCCTTCTTTGAATTCAAAGCAATGGCTAGCTGACCAATTCATCTCTCCAAGTTCTTAATGGATTGTGTTCTCTCATCATCCATCCGCTTAAAAGTTTGCTTCACATTTTAATTCTCTTTCTCATGTCTCTCATGATGTTCCCTATTATTGATGTCAATGGCTTGCAAGAATCTCTCAATTGACTTTCTTGAAGTCATTTCTTCACTTTGGCCTGGTTTCTCTTATTGGACTTGTCGATCAAAACCTAAAGATAGCTTCAATGCATTATCAAGATATCCATATGAGAAGTTTGAGTTGTTGTATCCTTGATAATATCTTTGAGGAACTATTCCATTTGGCCTAAAGTCATTTCCATAGTTCTGGTTATTCATTAAATTGACATCTTCAAACTCCATTCCTTGTCGCGTATCCAATTGATTAACCACAATTACTTGGTGATTGATTGGTTAATGTATTGCTTGCATTGTGGACTTGGTTGTCCTATTTATATCTTCGTCATCTTACTATTCAGGTTGATAGTTGTGCAATTATCGCTGCTTGTCTATAAGTCTTCTATACTATTGTTTGCTTATTCATAATGGAACGAGTTCCTGCTGTAGAATTCTATGACACAAGGTCTAGAAAATCTAATGCTCCATCTTCATCCTTAGTTAGAAGAGAACCACTTGCTATAACATACACTAATGTTATAATGTTGTGACTCATTCCATAATAGAAGATTTGCGATTGTGCCCACTTTGCATATTCATGCCCTGGACATTCCCTCGCCATTTTTTGAATCTCATACAAGCCTCACTAAGAGACTTGGTATCATCTTGCTTGGATTTATTGATTTTCAATTTCCTTTCACTGACTTTCATTGGGGGAAAGAACTTGTCTAGGAATCTTTCATTTATATTCGCCCATGAAGTCATGTTCCCTGCATACAGTCCTTGAAACTAGGATTTGGTTTGCATGTATCCCGAGACCAATCTAATGGCCTTAACATTGACACATAAAGATTAATGACTATTAATCAATCTTATCTAAATATATAAGATTGAATTGATCAACACATGTAAACCAAACCATTTCATTTCCTAAACTTAGGAGAGAATAAAACCTATTGGAGAAAGAGAAGGAAATCAGCAAAAACTTTGAGGATGATTTAGTGATTTGGATATGTTGAACAAGCTAGGTGTGGTGCATCAATTATGTAATCTATTTACACTAAAAGCTTAGCTTAATTTGATAAATTCATGATATTAATTAAATATGGTTGTCTTTTTGTTATGGATGATGTCTGGGGTCTCTGGTAGGTGAAGAAAGAGATCCCAAGGTGTTGGGGTGACTTATGTATCGAGAAAACCCAGAACTCAAAGTGCAGAATTTTGGATTTTCCTACACATAATGCGCTAGATGTGCCAACAAGCATGCTAACTATGAGTAGCGCGTTGGTAAGAAGAGGTAGCTTGCTAATAAATTCACTAGCGCATTAATCATGCTATCCAGCATGCTAGGTTCTATGACAACCCAAAAGTCAAAATCTCCTAACTTAAACTCAAACACTATATATAAGTTCAATGGCCTCGCTAAAGGTCTAAACATACTAAAAAACATGTTAAATGATATCATGAATGTAAGGAAGAGACTCAGGGGTTTGGATACTTGTTTTGAGGTATGGAGAGGCCGGATTAGCTAGAAAATTTGCATGGGTTGTAAATAAACTGATTGAGATATTTATTTACATTTCATTCCTATTTTGTCATTTAATTCTAGTCATTTGGACTAATTTACTAATATTACTCTAGATACCATGACTTGTTTCCTTTCTCATTTCATGAGTTTGCTATCATGGTATTGATTATTGATTAAAAAGTCATATTGACTCTAAATCATATGTTGTGTCATTTTTTATTATTTTTATACTCAGTCAAATGAAATGGCATGCTATTAGGTAGATATTTGATGGTATTGTATATCTAAATTCCCTTTTGCATTAGATATGCAATTACTTTGTTAGACTCCTAAATCATGTCATTTCTTAGGTAATGAAAGTAGTTCTTGTATCTAGACCATGACATGAAAGAGATGGCACGACACATGGGGGTAACTAAACTTCAGGGGTGATCGGGATCTCACCGCTATCTTGTGTAGTACATGAGGTATGGGACCCGGGGTTATAGGCGAGCACATATATCACAGACGACTGGCTCTTGCGAAAGATTATAGAGGCATAGAGCTCGGCTCTGTCCTTCAACAGAGATGTAGAGCAAAGCTCCATCCTTATATAATGGAAAAAGGCATTGTGATTGGACTCACGACCAATCGACCTTTGATTATAACTACTTAGCTTAGTGTTAGTTTCATTTTGTTTAACTGAAGTATCTCATAGCATGATTCATTTCTAGCATAGTTGCTATTTTTATGCTTTTAGATACTTGTTACTTTCTACTTTCCTGTACTTATCGTCCATTTTATGATGGTGGGTGCAGATCCATCAAGAAGCAGACTAGGCAAAGAGAAGATCGACGACTATCTTTAAGCCAATGGAGTGCTGCTACACCAGATTTTGTAGGATTTTGTTTTTGTTGTATGACTTTTATGTTTTCCACATATTTTTGGGTTGTATATATTATGAGTTGAGAAATAGTACCCCGGGCAGATATATGATGATACATTATCGTCGTTTCATATATATATAGCCATGTGATCTTTATTTTCTGGTTTTCCATAATTCTTATATATTATGTTAAAAGGTTCTACTAAATTGTTAAGACTTTGGCTAAATAAACTATAGTTTTAAAATTTTTATTAACTCTAATTTATAAATTGACATAAGATAAGAAAATACTTATTTGAAATATTGATTTGTAAGTAGAAATACATTAGAAAAAGGAGACTAATTCATTATTAAGTCCTATGTAGTGAGATTAGGGCTTACTGACGGGATTAAGTTAGGCGGTGCCCTATTTGAGAAGGGGTCGTCGTAGGTTTTTCGTTTGATCATCTACCAAATTGGTTCATTTCTTCTTCTTTCCTTTATTGGTTATGTTAATCTCCAGGTCGTAAGGCACTTAATCCTCATCACCTTGACTATGCATGCACTAACTGTTCCCTAAGAAATAAAACACAAAAGATCAAGTGTAGATTGTTAAACTTGAAACTAAAACTTTTTTCTATTTTTTTATTTGAAAGTAAACTACAAAAAATAAAATATTAACAATTGTGTAAACTAACTAAACTAGTGTGTGACTACCAATCCCTAGCAATGACACCAAAAAGAAATCTTGAAACTGCAAGTATAACAGTTCAATTTTAGTAACAATGAGATCAACAAAGGTTTATTTCAAATGTCATCCTCTCGGGAAGTTTTATCTAGACATGATTCACATAGTTGAGTTCACTCTATTGTTAAAAAAGCCTCTTTTTAATAGGTTTTAACTAAATTACTCTATTATATAAAATAATGTGAATGAACGTGTACTCTTATATTTAGAAGACTCTTAGTTCACAACTTCACTTAGGTGATGAATTACTATGATTTCATACCTCACTTCCTTCATCTTCATTACGTGTGTGCAATGCTTAATTAGAATAGACAAATTTTCTTTATATTCATTTCAGCCCACTATTGAGGTGAAAAATATTCTAATGTGCAAACTAGAACTCCGCCTATTAGTGTAAATAACATAAGTCTCACATAACATTAAGTTCCAAATTTTTAGACTTTTAACCACTTAAGTTTACTATTCATGTCTCCCTAATCAATAACTATTTTTTGATGTTATATATCTTATGGTTGTATTATTCATATTCGGCTTAAAAGCTCCAATGGCCTTGGTAACTCCTAAAACCAATAATCAAAAATATTTGATCAAGATGTTCATAGCATTACGTATAGAATCAATATAAATTGTAACTATACCACTTTTTAACATTATAATCCATTGATACTTCTTTTAGCATACTACACATATTATAGGATCCATTGATCCCTAAGATAAATAAACTACTCATTCTTCATTGAAATCAACATAAAAATCATGGTATTCATTGCAATCAAAGATTAAATCAAATAATTTCAATTAAATTAAAGAAACAATATTGAATAATCATAAGTTGAATCTTCAATGTCTTCTCCTTTAAAACTCTTCTCAATACTCAAAACAATCTAAAACTATGACAATTGGTAATTGGTCTCTTGTGTCGGCTAATCTATGGTGGTGGGCAATTTCACCATGTTCTAATACCTATTTATACTCTTATGACTCGTAAGAATATAATTAGAAATCTTAATTAACAATTCCAAATGAACTAGAACTCCGAAGCTTTCTATTTTTATTTCCTGGGTTATCTATAAGTGATTTACACCGCATGTGTGAAGTCACGGCGCCACCACAACTTCGAGGGTACTACATCATTTCATTAATTTACAAGCCTTGTCTATGCCATGCCTATGCCTTGCACTTTTGGCGTCACTAGTCTATGTCACGGCATCAAGTGTACTCTTATGCTTCTTCTCCTCATTTCATCATGAAATCACTCTTTTCTCTATTTTATACCTTGTAAACCTTAAAACACACAAATATCATCAATTATAGCTTATTTTGTGATATTTAGTCTAATTATACATATAAACTAACCCTATATATAAGTCTAATTATACATCTAAACCAACCCTATATACACCTCGAATTTCAGGAACATTTTATGCCAAGAGCCTAGATCTCCCTCATTAAAAGATAAATTTACACTATTTACAACAAGGAAGGAAAACCTTTTTTGAGTATTAGGAGAGATTCAAAAGACTTTGTCACACTTGCACACCACATAGTTTGTCAGAAAACCGTTATTAGAGAACTTTTACAATAGACTAACTATCAATGAGAAATGATAGGTAGAAATGGTATGCAATATAAGTATTTTTGAAGTTACACCCTCTGAAGCTAAGAGAAACATTGAAAAAATGACAAACCAATTTAGGCAATACAGTATAAGAAACAACACTTATCAAAGTTGAGTGGGTATCAACTCAGAAAATGATATGAAAGAAAGTGAAATGTCAGAATTGAAACTAATGATAAAACAAATTTTACAAGGATCATGGAAAGTTAAACTTTGTGGTATATGTTCAGATTACACACATAATATAGATGAATTTCCTTCACGTTAGAGGGAGAGACATCAAGTCAACGTAGTCAAGCAATTTTCATTACCACCTCAGGATAGATATTCGAATCCATTAAATTGTTCCATGAGTTGTGGGAGATTTTTTGAGGATCAATGCAATGATTTCCACTCTAGTAACCACCAATTAGCTGCAATGAAAGAACAAAAACCACACTCATGAGAGATGGTCGCTACTTTAGAAGAAATTCAGAAATTATTTGAATCTTATACTAAAAAGTGAGATACGAGATTCAATGAGATGGCAAAGTAGATGAGCAACTTTGATCTAAGATTCAAGCAAATAGGAAAGGCAGGCAACTTATACAACATTTGATTATTGCTAGCAAGATCATTGTAAGGAGTGGAGCTTAACTTGAAGGACTAAGGAAACCAGAACATCAAAGCATCCCGAAGGAGGCAAGAGCAGAGGCTGAACATGAAATAAAAGTTATTGTTACACCACTCAAGGAGCCAAGGATGGAACTAACTATGGAACCTGTTGTTATTCATCCTTTGTTTCCCCAACAACTTGTAAAAGAAAAAAAAAATGAGTAATACAAAGGAATCATAGATACCCTTAGGAAAGTGTATATTAATATCCCTTTACTAGATGTTGTAGCAAGTATTCTTAGATATGCTAAAGTTTTGAAAGAGTTATGCAGCAGCAAGTCAAAGTTATATGAATATGGAAAATTCACTGTAAAAGAAATTGTCTCAGCCATCTTTCAAAAGAAACTCTCATCTAAATGCAAATACTAAGGCATGTTCTCAGTGTCAATCACTATATGTGAAAACACTTCTATAAGGCCTTGTTAGATTTATGAGCTTCCATAAATGTCATGCTTTTGTCTGTGTTTGAATCTCTCAACTATAAAACACTCAGGGAAACAAGGATAGTAATCCAGTTTGTAGATAGATCTATTGTATACCCTATAGGAATCTTAAAATACGTGATTGTACTGGTAGGTTCGTTGTACATTCGGAAATATTTCTTTATCACAGATATGAAAAAAGAACCATTCCCCAATTTTTCTTTAATTTTCTTAGAATGTCCTTTCACGAAAATAGCGCAAGCCAATATCAACATCGCAGACAGATCTTTGACTATAGAATTCAAATATGGATTGATGTTATGAAATTCAATATTTTTGACACCATGAAATATCCTGCTGATGTCTCATCATTGTGTATAATGGACACGATTGATCCTCTTGTATAAGGAAGTATCAACTATCTTACGGAACATACACTGCATTTATTATGACCCGATAATCTAGAATCTATTTTTGCTAGTCACTGATGTTGAGGATATCTTGATGGGGTTAGAATCTTATGAACTCTACCTTGAATCCCCTGTCCTAGTGGATTTACCACCTTCTGATCCTAAAATCATGTCCTCGCTTGAAAAAGTCCTCAAGCTCAATTTGAAAAAACTTCTTAATAACCTAAATTATGCCTACTTGGGTGAAAATGAAACCTTTACAATGATTTTCTCAAACAAATTAACAAAACTAGAAAAATGAGAGACTAGTATGAATCTTAAGAGACTACAAAGAAGCCATAGGATACACTAGCCGACATCAACGGATTGGATCCTTCCATATTTACACATAGAATACATTTGGAGGATGACTGCAAGCCTTCAAGACAAGCCCAAAGGCGATTGAATCTGCCTATGATGGAAGTAGTCAAAAAGGAAAGTCTTGTGTTACTTGATGCAGGGATGATATATCATATTTCTAATAGCAAGTGGGTTAGTCCAGTGCAAGTTGTACCCGAAAAGACTTGGGTAACTGTTGTAACCAACACCTAAAGAGAGTTAGTACTTACCCGTGTCGAAAATGGATATCGTGTTTGCATTGACTACAGGAAACTTAACACACCTACAAGGAAAGATCATTTCCCCTTACCTATCATAAATTAAATGCTTGAGCGTCCTGCTGGTAAATCCCATTATTATTGTTTAGATGGTTTATTGAGGGTTTCATCAAATTCTTATTGCACTAGAAGACCAAGAAAAGACTACCTTCACCTGTCCTTTTAGAACATTTGCTTACAATCCCATGCATTTTGCGCTATGCAATGCACCCGCAACATTCTAATGGTGCATGATAAGCATATTCTTTGACTTTATCGAGAATTTTGTGGCGACCCCTTCTCGAATTAGGGCACCGCCTAGCCTAATCCCGTCATTAAGCCTAACCTCCACCATGTAGGACTTAACAACGTATTAATTAGTCAGCCTTTCTGATACATTCACCACATTAGCTACTTTTCTAATAAACTTCAAACCATTCTCATACTTAATATTATTTTAGATTAAATTAAGATTTTATACAACTTAAGGATTATTCAGCGGAAGTCTTAACAAATTAGCAGAAGCCATTCATATAAAACCTAAACATGTGGAAAATAAAGTAACAAAGATCACATGTATATATAACAATATGGCAATAATTATATATCAACACATGTCTGGTCGGGTAACTATCTCATAACCCATAGTACACATCCCTGAAAATGTATAAAAGACATATATAAGTCATACAACAAAAGCAAAAACCTACAAAAAAGTAGTAGCTCTCCAGGCTCAAAAGTATTCGCCGATCTTCTTCTTACCTGGTCACTACTCGATAGATCTGCACCCACCATCATAAAAAGGATGGTGAGTAAAGGAAAGTAGAAAGTAACATTGATAGACATTTGTTCATATTTCAAAATATACAACAAGTATCTGAAAGCACAATAATAGCAACTATACTAAAAGAAATCATGTTATAAGATACTCTAGTCAAATAATATGAAACTGATACTCGGCTAAGCAGTAATGATCTATGACCGCTTGGTCATGAGTTACATCACATCAACCTTATTCCATTATTTAAGGAGTAAGAAATATCATAAATGCCTTCATATCCTTACAAATTCTCATATCATGCCCCTCATATGTGATGCATACTTAGTAGCAACCCTGGGTCCCATACCTCGTGTGCTGCACAAGTAAGTGGTGAGATCCCGACAACCCCAAAAGTCTAGTGACCTCATGTGTTGTGCACATCTCTATCATATCATAGTCATCGATACAATGACTACTTTCATATCCCAATAAATGACATGGCTTAAAAATCCAACAATGTAGTTGCATATCAAATGCACAAAGGAAAATAGATTTACAAAACCATCAAACACCTACCTAATATCCTATTATTTCATTTAACTATATATCTCAACAATCAAGAATGACATAGCACGTGATTTAGATTAAATGAGACTATTCAACCAACAACCAATGCCACGATCAATAAACTCATGAAAATGAGTAAGAACAACAAAGTCATGACATTTAAAGTACAATAGGAAAATCAGTCCAAATGATTGGAAATGAATAATTAAACAGGAATAAAATGTAAATAAATATCTTATAAGTCATTAATTATGCATATTATATATAGTTTATCTAGTTATTTTTATTGTTGAGTCTTTGAAATATGGGCCTAATTCATCTTTATTTGTCTTTTCAGGATTTTAGAAATATCTTATTTGTCTGTGTGAAATGGATTATTTATATCCATTGATTAGATGTGCCTCCAAATACACACTACACAGTTGAGTAGGTTTAACCAGCAGCTAAGTGACGTATCAGGGACACTTATTTACGTGCACAGTACATCAAAACTGTTCAAATTAGCATTGAGATCTGCTTGTAAACATCTCTAGATCAATGCACGGTTTATGCAATTTTCACGCTTCTCCACGCCAAGCGTCACGGAGGTACTGGCCCATTCGTCCTACGTCAGCAGCCGCCACACGCCAGCAGTGCACGCTCTAGCTGTCAACAAGTGCCCTTGCAAAAGCTGCTCCATTTCCAGTTGCAGTCCATGCGTCAAGCTCCCATTTGCCTCCTTCTACTACATAGCTGTCCCTGCCCACCAGACGCGTCAAGCTCTCCACCAACCCCCATACGACACGTGGTGAAGTCCCCACCTGCAACATGTCATACCAGTAGTCTCTCCACCACTCACAGCACGCCACGTCATACATCACAGCCTGCTCGATCAATCGGTGCGTGACACTTGGTAGAGACCCTGTTTGCACCTCAACACGTACATGTCGCGAACCAAACTCGAAAATTGGCATTTTGGACCAAAGTTTTAGTAGTTTTATTGGGGTATTGCAAGGGGGGATCGACATTCTTAATTTCTCTTCTTCTCTGGCGGCTTTGGTGTTCTTCTTCTCCTTTTCTTCTCCGCAAACAATTATTCTAGACATTGTTTTTAGATTTTAATGAAGTCTACCACTACGATGGCTGACTAAGTTCTTCAATCTAAACTAGTGGTGGATTAAATCACCCTTTTGGCATAAATGCATATGTGAGATCTTTTTTATTTTTCTCATTGTATTTTATTCCCTTTGATATTGTTTGAACTATTGAGATTAAACACGAATTTAAATCTTGATTTATATGCTAGTGGTTGTACACACCCGTACTTATGCAATAAGATCACATTAGTGGCATCTGACCATACCAATTGATTAATCCCTTTTGGGAATACCATAGGGATCTAGGCTAAACTAGACACGCTAGTGATCCAGTTGTATAGGTGTAGTGCCTTCACAAAGTCCATTGCGGTCAGTACATTAAACCCAATTCGCTTGAGTATAAGGTTATTTGTTTGACTAGAGAAGTGGTCATTGTCGTACCTTAACAATCGAAATATGGAAGTGCGAGGAACCCATACGTTATCAGGTCTATAGCTACACTAATTTACTGTGAATTGCATGTTTTGATTAGATTGAGGACCATATATAAAATTATGCCAAACTTTGGAGATTTATGATATTGATGGTTTAGATTGTTTCCCCCCTTATTGATATAATTGCTTGTTATTTTTATTCTTGTTTTTAGTTAAATTAGATATTATTCATGTGAACATTGTGGCGGCCCTCGCCGCCCCAGGGTGACGTGTCTCCATGTACTCCTTGCCTGTTGGCCCAATTACACGTATACGGCACCTGCCCGTCCTTACTCTGTCTCGAAATTTATCCACTTGTGTGTACAATGTGTAAATAACATATTCAGCGGAAGACGTATTTCAATGCAAAAATTTTCATGAATCAATTAAACAAATCCTAGTGTGGAAAAAAAACCTTGAAAATACGAGGTAAACAACTGTACCATATAAAACTAAGCATGTACAAGGTCATGTCACTCCCCAGTTCCCAGAAGAATCAAATATCAAAATAACCACACGTACAAGTACTCCTCAAAGGTAGGCAATCAGAGGTAGTCGCCTAAGATCCCCTTGACTGTACTTGTACACGGATCTACACTCAATCATCGCGGAAGAAAATGGATGACGAGTCCAGTCAGTAAAATCCCAACGAACTCCTCCGAGCATTCATATAAATAAGTGGAAGTCAATAAATACTGTTAAATAAACATTCGGAATGTAAACAGACAACTGTAAGTAGGGCATCGCATGCATAAATAACAATAAAGCTCAAATATGTGTGCCTGTTCCAGTCAAACTAACCATACTTCGGGATTTCCTTCTAGGATCCCACTAGAGGGCGTACCCAACTAGCTATCACCTAATCCCTCTCGGTGGCCGGCGTAGACCTACGACGCACCGACACATGTATCAGTTCCATAGCTCGGGTTGTTGTCCACCGAGAACTCCGGATACACATGTTATGGTCTAGAATGCATAGACACACAACAGAACATCCGGTGGGAGTAACTCAACCAACCGTCCAAAAGATGACAAGATATATGAATGTAATTAAAAGGACAAGGAATACTGGAAATGAATGGAAATACGAAACAAAATAAATACTCGAGAGTTTTCCCTTTGGGTTTTACAAACCTCACAACGCGTTCCACTACCCCGTAATCAATCCCCGGGTCCAAGTGCACTAAGTCCTTTGTCGCCAATTGATCACCGTGTCAACCTATGTCCATTTATTAATAATTTAAGTTAGCATGATAATTTACAATAATTTTCTAAAAATTTAGGCCAAATTGCCCATTTCACGTTTTTCGAGGCAAAACCCCGCAAAAAGTCGCGTCCGACATGCCCACGTATTTTCATTTCATAGAACTTTAGCAATTTCTATTTATTTTGTCGAAATATATATTTTTTTGTATTTTTCAAATTGTTCCAAGTTTTCTTTCATTTTTCTTTTTTTTTTTTTTTTTTTTTTTTTTTTTTTCTTTTTGGGTTTGGGTCGGGTCGACCCATCCGGTCGAACTCGACCCGGACCTGGACCAAAATAGGTCCAGGCTAGGCAGGCCCGACCTAGTAAATGGGTATTTTTCCCCGATCGAACCAATGGAGGGATTTTTTTTTTCTGTTCTTCCGGCGATGGGTTGGGGTTGTTCTCCACCACAACCCCGGTGGAACCGATGGTAGGGGAGAAACCCTTCCATCTCCACCTCGATCGGCCATGGGGTTCGGCCTCCCTGACCGAACCCCACTCTCGGCCACCCCATCACCAACCACCGGAACCAACAACCGAAGATGACTTACATCGACCGTGACGTCTCCACCTTATTTTCTCCTTCCCGGCGTGTTCCTCCTTCTCCTCTCCGGTTCCTTCTTCCCTCTCTCGGCCTCCCGATCGTCCGTGTGTGTGTACGGGAGTGTGTGTGGTGTAGGTGTAGGTGGGTGGACGGACACGTGGTGTGGGAATTGTACAGGTGTTATTCGATTTGGACAAGTGTGATGTTAGGTGTCTTGACACCTAATTGTGACACAGCTAAGACACTCGCCCGTGTTTTGGGCGTTTCGACGCCCGGTTTCGTGTCCGAACCGTGATATCCACGTACCGCCGCGTCGTTAGTCACCAAATATATATTCCATATTAGTTACTTGACAAATTTTTATTCACTTTGTGTGTTTTCGTTTCCCCGACCTAATAGTTGGTCCCGTCGACTACCCGATACCCGTGTCGATACGTATATCGAGGCGATTGTAGTTCACATAATCTCGTTGTGTGTTAGTTTCCTCGTCCTAATATTCGATCCCGTCAACTATCCCGGCACCCGCGTTGACACGCATATCGAGGCGAATACCATTCACACACCCTCACGCGTATTATTTTGCAACATACACACATGCCATTTATTTAAATAAATTACACCGCAAATAAGCAACCAACACACCATAAACATCCATACCTAAGTTCCCGTGTGTCCTAGCCTACCGCGACGTTCACGTAGATCCGAGCTGGCGTCCACGTCTGTAAATTTAATATGGGTCGTTACAGTTCTTTCCAACTAAATAAAATTTTGTCCCGAAATTTAACTGTAACTAAAGTCCCATACCAGAGAATAGTTGAGGGTATCACGTCCTCATCGTCGACTCGAGCTCCATGGTGAGTCCCTTTGTCTTATGATGTTGCCAAAGAACTAGGACCTTCTTGAGTTCCCTGTTTCGAATAATCTGTACTCGACGGTCAACGATCTCTATCGGTCTCTCCTCATATGTCACGTCAGGTTGTATCTCCACCGTCCCAACTCAATCGTCGGTCTCGGCCCTGACCTAGCGAGTCTCAACATGGAAATGTGAAAGATCGAGTGAACCCAAGCGAACTCGACAGGTAACGCTAATCGATATTCAACAGGGTCTCCTCTCTGTGCGATCCGGTATGTCTAGGCGCTAGTTTCCCCTTAATGTCAAATCTTTGTTAACCTTTCCAAAGAGAAACCTTCAAACACACCATATCACCCTCGTCATAGCTCAAACCATCGCGATACCTATCCGCGTATTTCTTCTATCTATCCTGTGCAGTTCGTAGTTTCTGACGAATTTGTCGAATTTTCTCTGTGTGATCAACAACTATCTCAGGCCCTACTGTCACTGTATCTTCCAGCTCTGCCCAACAAGCAGGTGATCTACAAGGCCTCCCATATAGTGCCTCCTCCAAAATCCCGTACCGTATCTCCTGATCCGTAGGTATCCATAATCTCCCTCGGTATCTTAAACACTGATTTGTGGTTTCTGCCCAATCAGTGCATTTCGGATTCCGTGACAAACCACTAACCCGCTCATAGAGCCCATCAACCCTCTAACACTCAGCAACCCATTCATCGATAAGGTCAGTATCCTCAACTAACAACAAATATGTTGTTTCGCCATAGTCGACAACTTGGCCATGCACATAACTGATGCTACTTGTAATAAACCATGCTCATGTATCATCTGCTACATAACAGTCTGACCGTCGAGTCCACTCGTGCTTAATTTGTCTGCTACGACATTCCGCTTTGCCAGAGTGATACTCAATAGCGACGTCGTAGTCCTTCGGCAACTCCAGCCATCTCCGCTAGCGCATATTCATATCCCTTCGAGTGAAAATGTATCATAAACTCTGGTGATATGTATACAACACGAATCGCTCTCCATATAGATAGTGCCCCAACGCCTTCAGTGCAAAGACGACCGCTGCAAGCTCCAGGTCGTGCACTAGATAAATAAATCGACTAAATCCCGAACCACCAGAACGTCTTCAATCCGGACCTCCATTCAAACTTCCAGCTCAACTATCACCGCAAACGCCTCCATCTCCTACGCTGTAGTAGTCGGCCTCTCGTGATGGGTAAGTCAGTTGCCGATCCAAATAATACGAACTCCGGTATTCCAGGAATATGAAACTCTATCGTCTTGCCGTAACAATCTATTCGTGAATGATATGATGCTAACCAATCCACCCCGAGCAGTGTGTCAAACTCCAAATACTCCAATTCTCGAAGATTCGCTAGTAGATGATGTCCATCCACCTCTATTATCACGTCTCGACATATTCAGTTAGGATATATCTTATCCCCAGCAGCCGTACTGAGAACAAGATGTGGCTCTACTGTTTGTGTAACTAACCCTAATAATCGAACAATACATCCAGCAAAAAATAATAAAGTACTACCAGAATCAAACATAGCATGCATATGATGACCAAATATAAGTAATGTACCTTCAACGAGTTGCCTAGTCGCCCCGCTATCTGGCTGTGCTAACGCATGTACTCTATCTCTAGCCTGGTCTGATGCTTGTCGTGGCGATGGTGGTGCCCGACAGTCAGCCCTCAAGTGTCCCCTCTACCCACACTGGTGGCATCTACGGCTCTCCAGTCTACCTGACTGTCCGTCTCCAGATGTTGGACCATGACCCCGGTCTTCCTAACCCCTGTCATGTCCCCTTGATCTCAATCCTGACGGTACTCCTATGGTTGTGCTCTCTGTCAATCCACTAGTGCTGAGGTGATAGCATGAACTGGCGTGGGTCATCATATAAGAACTGACTGCCCTGAAAATCGTCTCGGCTGCCACTTTCCCGCCTATCATCTCTCCACCCTCTATCCGGACGCTCCATCAGTCTTTTTTGGCTGTGTATGCACAATGTTACTCCTACAATTTCAAGGTCATCCAAGATGAGAAGTATTGGCCGACTTTTGGGACGAAGATCATACCCGACCCAAGGTGCAGACGTGGCCGAGGGAGACCAAAGGGATAGTGAAGACATAACGAGATGGATCTTCCTAATGTCCTACAGCCTTTGCGATGTGGCATAAGTCATCAAGAAGGACATAGAAGAACAACATGTCCAAATAAAGACCGTGAACGAGTCCCAACTAGGAAGCACTGGTGTGGTATTTGTCATTCAGAGGGACATAACAAAAAAAATTGTCCAAGCAGACCTCAACCTTCCAATGAAACCCTATAGTCGATTTTGTATATTGTTTGTCGTAATTTAAGTTTGTAGCTATGTTGCTTTTTAGCATTAACGCATTTGCTTTTGTGTGAACATATATGAAAGAGTTATCGTTTGGTTTCGAACAACACTCTAATTCATTTTATATCATTCATTTGTAGTTGTACAACAATGGATCCAGGTCCTTCAGATCATTCACTTTTGCAACTCCAATCTACACATAGATCATCGCGAACCTGGAGGGGTGAGGTAAACCTTTTTACATGTATACATCAAATTTACAGCAAAAACATATCAAAAATATAGATTAATACATTATCAATTATAAGGTGTACGAAACATGCGCATACGTCGAAGACGTGGGGTCGTTGATCGAACGGTGCAGTATCATTCGAGGATGATCCCATATCTTCGTTCTAGTGGGTTCTATGGGATTTTCGAGTAACATTTTTCAGCCTCGATTGTGGGGAGTGCACAATTACACTCCAGAACGTGCAAGTATAGCTCGGCTTACCTATCGAAGGTATGCCTGTGACGGGAATGATAAATACAGACTATGTTGATGTGTGCGAAAGCTTACTTAGTCGAACTCCTGTTGGAGATGACGTTATTGGTTGTAAACTTAAAGTCGAATGGCTTAAACGTAACGTACCAGCTATAGATGATGATAGCGAGGAGGAGTCGGTCCAACGTTATGTTCGATCGTACATACTACAACTTATCGGTGGTTGTCTTTTCGCCGACAAGTCCGATCGATTCGTACATTTGATATTCCTACCATTGTTGGAGGATTTCCAAGTAGCCGTACAATATAGTTGGGGAAGTGCATGTTTGTTTTATTTTTACAAGGAGTTGTGTCGCGGATCTTGCACAATGGTACATGAGGTTGCAAGCGCGTCAATTCTTGTACAACTGTGGGCGTGGGACAAATTTCCATTCATAGCACCACAACGCTTGGGTGTTTCTAGAGTTCAACCGCGAATAGTGGATGGAGAACATATGCTTATGGACGTTCCACTGGGACACAGGTAATACAAATATTTTCCTTAATTTGCTAAAAAATCTAGTCCAATTTATTTTTCTTAACTTATTGTTTTCTACACAGATGACTCGATGCATTTTCGATTACACAAAGTGCGACGCACTTCGTATCGGCTTATCGTGATTCACTCGACTCGCAAAGGCATGAGGATAATATGGTATATCAACCATATGCTGAAGTCATGGGGTCTCTTCCCGATTACTGTACTAACAGTCACGGTAGTTGGCTTTCGACGTGTCCCCTTATTTGTTTCCACATAGTCGAGTGGCATCGAGCCAGAAAGGGTTATGAGACAATTCAGAATGGTACAAGTGGTGCCACAAAATTGTGCTTATGACAGCCAACTGTACCGCAAAAATCGTGGCGACAACATTGCCACAACGACACATAATGAAGGACATGATCATCAAGACTACATGACGTGGTATCGCTCGGTCACTAGGAGATTCATTGACACGACGGGGCTTTACATGACTACTCGGTAAACTTCTAACTCTTACTTTTTCTCGAACAACTAATATCTTATATTGCGTGCTTTGAACTCATGTTTTTATATCAGCGTAACTTGGTGCTTCGACTGAGGTGAGTGTTTATTGAGGATGGGTACGAGCAAGGTCTTGCTGCGCTTGATGAAGGGATTAAAACTTTAGACGAAGATGAAAGGCAAAGGTCTACTATTTGGCATTACGGAATTGACGTCGAACATGACATAAATGAGGATAATGAACAGGAAGATGAAGAAGACGATCAGGGTGAAGCAAACAGAGAAGTGAGAAGAAGACAAACACGACTAGAGACCGTGCGGGAACGCACCAGATGTCCTCATCCACCATGTCCATCTACTCAAACTGAGATTGCTGCAGAGAGTAGCAGACGTTCTCCTCCAGCACGTTCATCTCGTCCGAGAGCGAGTAGAACATAGACTGTTGGCGAGAGTAGCCAACGATCATCCCCTCCAAGTCATTCTTCTCATGGGTACATTCCTGCATCGTCCACAATGCAACCATAACCTCAAATGTTTGTACCCAGGCCGTCGATCGTGAATCTTCCTCCTTACCATTTTGATCCTTATGCACCCGGGCCGTCGTCTTCATATGTCGACCATAGAATGCCTAGACATCAAATGTATCCGTCATTGCCTCAATACATGCCGAGTCCATATACTTCACCATGTTATAATTATAATATGCCATTTAGTGGATATGGCTCATTCCTGAACTTATTGACCATGCCGCAGCCTCATGTTCCTTTCCACCAATCGCATACAGGAAGCCAGTATTTTGGGATGGTTCAACCTCCTATTTTTGGGAGCATCAGCAGCAGAGGTGAGTCGGGTGAAGCACTAGAGGAAGAACATCAATCTACTCGACGCCATTCAATGCAAGACCAACAACCTCAACAACCTCAACCGGATGTACAAACACATCATCCAACTAGACATGAGTACGTCCGGTTTGCATCACCGAGCAACAACGTCAACGCAACCGTCGTAATAGACCTGCATGATGAGTTTTCATGATGTCATGGTGATTTGTTTCATCTTATATTTTGGGTGAACGAAGTTGATGTATACAACCTTCTCATGGAATAAACTTATTTCTCATGTTTTCCATATTATTATATTGTGGTATCTATGATTACTCTTGAATATTCCATAAAAGAAACTCATCACTATGAAAGATATATATATATATATATATATATATATATCTCGAAAAATTAGAAGATTCGAACTTATAACCTTAAAGAACTTCAATTAAGTAAACAACTAGTAGCTAGCTAGGTCCTAACCAATGCATGAAACCCAGGGTTGGTTCATGGACCTCCAAGTTGGTTGGTGCTTTACTTATTTATTTTCTGCAATTTTAAGTACTAACTTTAAGAGTCTAGGGTACAGTATCCAAGTTCTTGAAGTTATTGACTTAAAGTTCGGTGCTTAATCAATAAATTTAATCAATCTTATTGATATTATAATCATTTAATTGAAGAAGAATCTCAAGCCGAATCATATGAAAGAATGTAAATAAAGGACTTCAATGTGAGTATGGCTAGGGCAGAGCTTTACTAAGTTAAATGTTTTTGTAATTTGTTTATACACGTTCATTTACTGTAGTTTTTTGGGGTTAAAAGTAATTTATATTGTACAGGATCCTATGGAATCTTGGCCTATGCAATCTATAATTTTGAATTGATTGCCCCAAGGCCTATATAGATTTGGAAGTACTGTAACTACTTGTGTGCAAATGTACTTTCCGTAGCTTTGTAAGTGTCAACTTCAGATTTTTGATATTTTGTCACTAATTTATGATAAAAAATTTATAAAAGTACATTACCTTCGTCCTTAAATGAGGAAAATAAGTGTGGTTTTCTTTTTTATTCAAAAACTATGTTATGTCGCCTTTCCAAAAGGCGCTATTAGTTGGGTAGATTTTTTTCACTGTTGTCGACGGTCCTACGTGGATTGTGTTACAACACAGTCTACGTATAATGACCGCGCGAACATGAGCCGACCGAATAGCGCCTATGGGTTGCACGGGTTGTACGGGTTGTCAGCCTCGCAATACGTACGCGACGTTTACATTGTTTTTATCACCTCGAGACATGTGCGTGACGTTTGCATGAGTTGCACGAGGTTGCATGGGTCGCCCACCTCGACAGACGTGCCTACCATTTGCATGAAATCTCCACCTCAGCATACATGGGTCACGTTTGCATGGGTTATCTACATCGATATGCGTGCCCATTGTTTACATTGGTTGTTTACCTCAAGATACGCAAGTGGCGCGGGTCATCCATCTCCATATACACGTGGCGGTCATGGGGAAAAGGATTTGTATTGATAGCTCCTTTTCAAAAGGAGTTATCAATAGAAAGTATAGTTTTGTATTGATAGCTCCTTTTCAAAAGGAACTATCTATACATATTGTCTTGCCAACTTAATGCCACCTCACCGCAACCTCACAACCATGAAGCCTACTCATATGCAATAACGCCTTCTCATAAGGTGTTATCACCTATTTTTGAAAATAAAAAGTAAACTACCCTATTTTGTGAAATAAAATGTAAATGTCCCCCACTTTTGGAAAAACACCCAAAATTTGTAGTAGTTTTTACTAGGGTATTGCCAGGGGGATCGACATTCTCAATTTCTCTTCTTCTCTGGCGGCTTGGGTGTTCTTTTTCTCATTTTCGTCTCCACAAATCATTGTTCTAGACATTGTTTTTGGATTTTAATGGAGTCTACCACTACGATGGCCAGCTAAGTTCATCAATCTGAACTAATGGTGGATCGAATCACCCTTTTGGCACAAACGCATATGTAAGATCTATTTGTTTATTAATTTACTTTGTTTTTCAGAGTATTTTATTCCCTTTGATAGTTTTTTAACTAATGAGATAAACGCATGTTTAAATCTTGATTTACATGCCAATGGGTGGTACGCACCCGTACTTGTGCAATAAGACCACATTAGTGGCATCCGACCATACCAATTGATTAATCCCTTTTGGGACCGGTTGAATACCATAGTGATATAGGCTAAACTAGACATACTAGTGATCCAGTTGTTTAGGTGTAGTGCCTTCACAAAGCTTATTGCAGTCAGCGCATTAAAACCCAATTCGCTTGAGTATAAGGTTATGAGTTTGACTAGGGAAGTGGTCATTGTCGTACCATGACCATCGAAATAAGGAAGTGCGAGGACCCGCGTACGTTACCGGGTCTATAGCTATACTAATTTACCGTGAATTGCATGCTTTGATTAGATTTAAGACAGTATGTAAATTTATGCCAAACTGTGGATATTTATGATACTGATGGTTTATATTGTTTCCCCATGATTGATATATTTACTCGTTATTTTTATTCTTGTTTTTAGTTAAATTAGAATTATTCCTGTGAACACCTCGAGTTATATTTAATTTCATAGCCTAGGTTGAAAACTTGGTCTTCGTGGTTCGACCCCATGCTTGCCATTACTGCAGTTTTATGGTCATTGGTAATCTCATCGGGATTATATATTTTGACGCATTCGACACACGTCAATATCTCAATCCTTTTGCTTACAATCGACACAAATTTCCAGCTAATTCAGCCTCTCGACACCTCAAAATACATACTTGAACTCTGGAAACTCTTCCTTAGGCTCCTGGTATCAGAGTACGTTAAAACTTTAAATTGAGATATTGGACTTGTTTAATGTGTTTAATTATAACTTAGGAAATTGCATATTTTGTTCGGCCAGAGTACGTAGCGCTCTAGATGGCATGTTTAGGTTGTGTAAAGGAATGGCATCCTAAGCAACATGGTGTTGATGTCACGAAGCCTTTCATCCATGACTGAGAAGTCCACCGCAAACTTAAGTTCTCCAAGTCTCATAGGTACCTTCGGTGCTACTCTATAGATCCTGGTAGGTGTGCCATTTTCTAGAAAAATAACCTTGCCCAGGGTGCACTTAATAATTACTATTTCAATCGTCTGCAAGAGTTTTATAGAAATGATGTTCTCGAAAGCTCATGTGTCAATGATCGTTGAATGCACCAACAGGCCAACTTCCCCAAAAATACATGAGATATGTATGGATGTTGGTGGCTCTGCCTTCTGTCTTGCACTATAAATCTCCTAAAGTTGGTAATTTTATGTCAATACCCAACCTTCAGGTACTCTATCCATTTTTTCTTGCATATTTCTCTTCTTCTCTCGCTCTATCTCACCCTTCTTCTTCAAATGGTCTATGAAGAATTCCATACTATCCTATGAATCATCGCCAATAGGAGATGAAACTACATATATAGTGAACACATTAGAGGATAATTCTAAATAGTCAGGAACATCAAAATGAAATACCATATCATCATGCTCGATTGAAATATTACCACTGAACACATCAATTTTAAGTTTGGACATTTTCATAAAAGGTCTCCATAAGACAACCAAAGTAAATCTAGACACCGAAGTGTCCTCCATGTCAATGAAATGGAAATTTGCAAGGAAGTCTACGTCTTTGATGCGAATAGTTACGTCTTCCAAAATACCAATTTGTATGATTGAAGAACCATCCGATAAATGGATGGTCATGTCAAAATGTCTTAAAACATGATCATACATGGATAAGAAAATGGACAATGACATTATATTTATAGATGCACCTAAGTCAAACATCACATTTTCTACATGCTAAGTCAAACATCACATTTTCTACATGCAAACCTCCTACTTTGCAAGTAATCTAAATATACTTGGATCACCACAATTCGTAGTGTATCTATGTTACTTGCTAGGATATTCTCCTTTTTCCAAAGTCAAAAAATCATGCAATGTCAAATGGCTCACAAGATTTCTCGACTTTGTGCTTAGATTTTCTCCTTCTCTTGCAACTCCGTTTTGGATTCCAAATATTCCTCGGGTTGGTCCTTAGTAATGAATGAACACCTCTCCGAATACAATCTCTAAGAAAATGGTGTCTGTATTGGATGGTATTAATCCATCTTCCTCTTTTAGTATTCATCTCAGCTTCCTCAGTCATAGATGATGCGTTTACATGTGAAATAAGATCCACATGCGTGTTAGGGTTCGAAACTTGCTGGGACAACAACTTTCCTTCGTTACTTGCCTTGCCTATCTGAGTTGACATGTCAGATAACCTACCCTACAATTCTTCGATTAAAGCGTTAGTCTTACCCTCATATTGTTGTTGTGATAAGATCAATTACTTCATCATCCCCTTTAGGGTGGGTCCCTGTGGATGAGGTAGTTGGCTCTGTGGTGCTACCAGTAAAAGTTGTCCCCTGGGCACAAAACTCTGGTAGTTCTTATTCCTGGTAGCATAGTTGAAGTTATGGTTTTTGTCCTTTCATCCATAAAAATTACTTTGCTACCTAAATTACCCTAATAGTGGTCTTAAAAACTGTCATGTTGTCTTTACCTCCATAGTATTGATAAATGATTATTAAGACTTATATATAACACTATTTTACTAGTATATTCAATGTAAATATCTCGAAATGAGCTATAATTGATGATTTTTATGTATTTTCAGGTATATAAAGTATGAAAGAGGCGAAGGATCGATTTCGGTATGAAACAAAGAGAAAATGTACAAAACCCTATTTGACGCCTTGGCTAATAAGCTCAACACCGTGGGAAATGACTACATAGCGTGGGCAAGGTGTAGAAAACAAAGAAGTGATGAAAAAAATGCAGCAATGGCAGCGCTATGGGAACATAGGGACGACGCTGGGGTGGAATACGTAGGGCGTAGAACATACCGTGAAGGGAAAATGCACACAAAAAGGTCAAAACTGTGGCGTGTATTTGTGGCTTTACATAGACAACACTTGATCACTTATGTGCAGTGCCAAGACATAGAAAATAGAAAGTTTAGAGTTCTACTTCTTTTGAAATTATCTATTAGGGTTTTTAATTGTTTTCTGAAGTATTTTAGGGGTATAACTAGGTATTAGAACGTGGTAAACTCATCCATTATTATACATTACCACCAATTACTATAGTTTACTTTATTCTTCAATATTAAAAAGAGTTTTGGAGGAGAAGACATTGAAAACATATGTGGTTATTTAATATTGTTTTCTTTGGTTTAGTTGAGATTTTTTAATTCTATCTTTGATTACAATGAATACTATGGTGTGTATGTTTATTTCAATCTGTGTGAGAAGTTCATTAATCTTAGGGATTAATGGATCCTATGGTATGAATGCTATGATAAATTAGTTATGAATGTATTCTAAAGTTAAAAAGAGCAATAGTTAGAATTTCTATTGATTCTACACGTAATGTTATAAACATCCTCAACACGTGTTTGTTGATTAGAGGTTTTAGGAGTTACCATGGCTATTGGAGCTCTTACGTCGGATATGGATGACACAACCGTAAAAAAATGTAACATATATAGATAGTTATTGATTAGGGAGGCACGGATAGTAAACTTAATTGGTTATGAATCTAAACATTTGGGATTTAAAGCAATGTTGAACTAACATTATTTACACCAATAGGTGGAGTTCTAGTTTGCATATTAGAATTTTTCTGTCACAACATTGGGTTGAAGTGGGTTCGAATGAAATCTATCCATTCTAATTTAGTATTGCACACACCTAACGAAGATAAAGGAAATGAGTTGAAAAGAGTAATTATTCATTACCTAGGTTAAGTTGTGAACTAAGATCTTTTTTATATAAGAGTACAAAGTTATTTACAATTTTTTGTTAGATTATAATAGTTTAGTTAAAAACCAATTAAAAGAAAGTCTTCTTAGCAATAGAGGAATTATGACTAAATATACTGAGTCAAATACACCTTTCCATGAGGACAATATCCGTAATCAACATTAGTTGATCCATTATTACTACAATTGAGACATCATACTTGCAGCCATGATCAAGTTTTTGGCGTTATTGCCAGGGATAGGTAGCCATTCTAGGTTAATTAGTTTACAATATTGTTAAGTTTTACTTTAAGTAATTTACTTTCAAGTTTATATAAAAATAAAAAATAGAAAATTTAAGCCTCAAGTTTGATGATCTATACTTGATTTTTTATGTTTTCTTTTTGTGGAGAATTAATGCATGCGTAATAAAGGAGAGAAGGACTTAGTATCTTACGACCTTAAGATTGACAAAACCAACAATGGAAAGCAAAAAAAAGGAATTAAGATGGCGGAGGATCAAACGTGAAACCAACAACAAGGCCTAAGGAATAACCAACCCGAAAGTGATTTGGTTGTGCAGGACAGAGTGTGAGGACAAAGATCCCATCATGACTACTTCAAGGCAGAAGCTCAAGAGACTTACAAAGAGTGATGATGTAGCATCCCCTATCCCACTTAAGGCGATACCTGGCCTGAAACATTAATTAAGCCCCTATACATTAGTCGGACTCAAAATTTAAGTAACGAGATCAAGTCATCCTTCATACATGTTAATCACAATTACAAGTGTATCTTTTATCGAATACATAATTGAGAACGCATTGAAATTAAAATTTTTCGATATAACATAAGATACAAAAAATTGCGAGAAAAATCGATTGTAAAACCATCTCCCAACCTTGTTTACTACAAAATAGTTATTCAATACAATATATAAACATAAGAGAAAATCAATTCACTGTAGAGAAGACTATAAACTCATAATCTTCTCCGTTCCTGAATCAAAGTGCACGTCGACAACTTGAAATGTTAATTGAGGAATGAGCATTCCAACTTTCTCAATAAGTGATGCTCGTAGATGTATCAATTATTAACTAATATCAATGAATCAATGAATAGCGATATGAATCCAAAACATATTTATTTAGGCATTAAAATGATATAACAATAGATAATGGAATGCAAGTTCATAGGTCAATTGCAACTGTATTCGTGACTTGTATTTTTAATTCAAAATTGAGTTGTAAACTATGGTTACCCTGAATTACATTCTAAGAAAACTTACACGTTAGTCGGCGTGTAATTTCTGTGGTGTATCTAGGCGTAGTGTAGCTACCAACTCAATTAGGAAAGCAACAAGTGGGCACCTCAAGGTAATTGAAGGGAAAGTACTGGTAGCTAACCAATCATCTTCATTGTAACTTCAGTCTGATTCACTTGTCGTACATCTTTCCAGGTAATTTCTAAAAAAACCAGTTCAACTCAAAGTACATTGCCCCATTACTAGTCCATAATGTTATATGTACTAATTATACTAATTACGTTGTGTACTTGATAAAAATACGATACCCATTTACCTGTGCCAAGATTTTCTAAATTTTTACCCATATACATGACTCCCGAGATCTATAACCTTTCCTTGTTGATCAAAAACCAAAAATATATCAATTGCCATTAATTTGGATCCAATATTGTTTAATTAAAACTTAAATTCATCCTAATCGTATGCAGAAAGTATTTATCAAATTTTAAGCCGATGTGACCATTTTCATGTTTTTTGAAGTAGAAACCCTCGTATAATATCTCGCCCGAAAACTCGAATCCTTTATTTTCATAGAAACTCATCCATTTCTATTTATTTAATCAAAATATTATTTTTCAAGATTTTTCCTTATTTTTCTGGAATTATTCCCTTATTTTCTAGCATTTTTATTTTTTTTCTATTATTTATATTTTTGTTGGTTCGGGTCGACCCTAATGAGTATGACTCGAGCCTAGCCCAGGGTAAGGGGTGCACTCGCACGCCCCGTGCCGTGCATCACCTTCCCTGGCTCGAAACCGGGACGTTTTATCCCTAATTCGATTTCAATAAATTTTTTTTTATCAAAAGCACTCTTGAGGAGAGGAAATGACTCCATGTCATCTCCTTCCTAAAATCCAAGTTCTCTTCGAATCGTCCATCAACATCAAGCAACATCAAGAACCAACAACATCAACCAAAAAAAACAACCACAATGACCAACAATCTCAACTTCCTCATCTCCATCATCTCGGTCTCGAGATATCTCTCCACTTCTCTCTCTTCCATAATTGAAATGTCTATTTATTTGATTTTAATTTTTAACCGAGGAGGCGGTCTATTAAAGAAGATAACTAGGGTATTTTCTCAATATTCGGGTTGCACGAATCTTAAATCAGATCTAATGTTTCACATCTTATTTTGATCTTTTCTCGAGATACGTCTTACGTATCTCGAGGCCAATCATGTTGTTATCAACTTACCCATCCCTCTTGATTGACTTAAGTTTGGTTAAAATAAGTTTTTTTTAGATTAGTACGCATGAATCTCGAGGCCGATCCAAGGGTACATGAACTGAAATAATACTTTTATACCATATACCCATTAATTACTCCCGCAATTGAGTTGAATACATCTCGAGGCATCACAATGCTAACCACCCAATCGCTCAATTTATTTAATTCCTCAATTCTGTCTTGAGGCGAATTCAATGCATAAAGTTAATTTGATTTAAACTTTAGGATTTTTTTATATATTTATATATAGATAACTTTGCATTAAAGAGCCATAAATTCGCCACTTGCACCAACGGCCTCCTTCGGGCATGCACACTATTGTACGTCCCACACATGTCACCCTCATTTCTGCATGCCACTAAGCACCTACAAAAATTATTATTTATTTATTTATTTTCAATATATATTTATATATATAATTATATACAAATGTATATATATGCATATATATATATATATATATATATATTCTTGCGTTTATAATTTCGTCATGCGCACCAACAAGTATACTTGGGCGTGCACGCTACCCCACAACTCGTATGCATCACCCTTGACCTACACACAGTATTAGGCGTCCCATAATATATCATTTGTTCAAGTAAAGGCCAATTAATCCAATCAATTTTAGTAAATACTAATACACATCATACAAATGCCAAATAGCACGCAAATCCATACACACTAATCGAGAAAAGTTGAGCTTAACCACGAGCCTAACTTTAGTTAATTAGAAATCGAATTAATAATAATCACTTGCTTAAGGTAACGGGTCGTTCTAGTCTTCTCAATTTAAGACAATTTCATCCTTTGAAATTAAAGAAACGTACAAGGTTCCAATAGTTTCGTAGAGCAATGGAAATTGTTCTTCCACGTATAATTCCTATTCCTAAGTTATCTTTTAATTTTCATGAAACTCCTTTTTTATTGTAATATGAATCCACAAAGCCCTTTCATTGATGAGACTTTCAAAAACACAATAAAATTGTCTTTTGAACTCTCCTATAATATATCATGCTTGACTTCCTAACATTTTTATTTTTACCAAGTTGTAGTTATATGTCACCCACTCTGCCATACCCTCTCTGTGTTGCTCTTTATTATTTCATTTTAATGCAAAAGTTGTACTCCAATCTTAGTTATGTACCTCACTATATACAAGATTGAGTATATCTAGCTTTATTATTCTGAAATGCTATCCCCTAATTACATTTATTATCAAAGAGCTTACACAAAGGAATATATTTTTCTTTAATGGTTAAACAATATGATACACAAGTTCAAAATATTTATTCTTAAGAACAAGGATTAGTAGCTCAATTTCTTCGTCAACACAAAGAAAAAAAATTGTACTGAGATTGAGAATGGTTTTTAGTTATATCAATAACTTCTTCTACGGTTAGAAACAAGTCATGAATCCATGTCTAGGGAATCAAACACTGAAACACCATATCATCTCACATATTCATATACATATATCTTGCTCAATCCGTGAAAAGAATAGCATAACCTCACTGACAAGAATTCGCAGACTCGATCAATCTATGAACTAAAACTTCCATTATATTGTGTTGACCCTAAAGTCTAGTTAATTTCATTACATAACCACATGTTATGTTATCTATCTACCATAAGATATAGACAAGAATTTACGTAACCCTTCAAGTTTTTGTTATCCAGTCTCAACCAACTCAATAACTCTCATATCTCTTATGAATTAACAACATATTTCATTACCTCAGACAATCCATAATCTTCTCGTATACCTCGATACGATATGCCATCATCTGTGTAATGAATATAAAAAGATCCAAGAGATCATCGAACTAATTCTTACCTAAAATTCTTTCTTGAACTGGTATTTTCATTTCAAAATCTAATGTGTCTAGCACAATTTCATTAGAGAATTTAATGTGAATATTAATCCTTGATAGCCAAATTGCGATGTATCAAGTAATTCCCATTAGACTTCTTAATCATGGCTAACTCCAACAGCTTAGGATCTTTTGTTCTTAATCATGGCTAACTCCAAACTTCTACATTTTCAATTCTAAGTTTTTCCATACATGGCTAACTCCAACAGCTTAGGATCTTTTGTTCTCCCTCACCAAAGACACAAAACACCAACCATGATCATAAGAATAGCCACACATCAATTTATGTCACGAATTCATGAAATTATACTAAATTAGTGATGCAAGTAGAATTACCTAGTTGTTGTACACCACCAACTTGATCAATTCCTTCTAATCCATCAAAACTCCTTCATAAATTTGTTGATTTCTCCTCTTGTTTCTCCTATATTTACTTATTCTCTAAGTATTAGAAATGAAATTAGAGCAATTGCTGCTTACCACATTCAATCTTATATATATGATAAGATTGATTAATATCCATTGATCTTGATGTATACATGCATCTCAAGACTAATCTAAGGGCATACGCCTTGACACAATTCCACTAACTCAACACTAACCCCATCTAATTAACACCAATTGAAACTCAATTGGTCTCTTAATATTTCAACACGAATCTTGAGAAACATCAATGACTAATGTTATAACTTGCTAACTTAGATTACATATAATGTAAATCAACTAAAGCCATATCTAATTTAACTATTTAAGCTACATTAACTCAAGTTACCTTACCCCATCACTCTCAACTCCGGTTCCACATCGACACGCTTCTCGAAGTGCATCCTCACTTACGTCTCAACATCTAAAAACAAGTAGGAGTGACTTAATAGCCTACACATAGACAATAAATTAGGCATGCATCATGACAAATTTTACATATACCTAGGCCACATTACCTCGGGTCAGTGTACGTGTCTCGATGCGGGTCCCACATCACGAGTCAATGATCATAATTAAGGAATTGAACTAGGATTAAGAATTTGGGCTATGACAATTTCATTGAAGTCTTTATGGATGACTTCACCATTTATGGAGATTCTTTCGATAATTTTCTTGACAATTTGACCAAAGTATTATCCCGATGCATTGAAAAGAACCTTGTTCTTAATTATGAGAAATGTCAATTTATGGTTGACCAAGGGATCATTTTGGATCACGTGGTTTCATCTAGAGGTCTAAAGGTCGATCTAGCCAAAGTAGATGTCATTCGTACTTTACCTTACCCTTCTACTATGAGAGAGATATGTGCATTTTTAGGACATGCAGGCTTCTACACCCGGTTCATCAAAGACTTTTCTAACATAGCCCAACCTATGTGTCATTTACTTCGGAAAGATATTCCATTTGCCTTCGACAACGAGTGTAAAAATTCTTTCTCCACCCTAAAAACTGCACTTACCTCCACTCCAATCATCAAAGCTCCTAATTAGTCACTTCCATTCGAGATCAAGTGTGATGCAAGCAACTATGAAGTAAGAATTTTGTTAAGACAAAAAGTATGGAGAGAATCTCACGTGATTTACTGTGCGTCTAGAACTTTAGACACTGCCTAAATGAATTACACTACCACTAAAAAAAGAACTCCTTGCTATTTTTGCACTTGAAATGTTGCAGACCATATCTCCTAGGTATCGAGGTCATTGTAACTCAGACCATTAAGCTTTGTGTTACCAAATTTTAAAGAAATAATCTAAGCCTGGACTAATAAGATGGATACTTCTACTACAAAAATTCAATCTTACTACCAAAGACTAGTGGCAAACCATCTCATTCGCCTAGAGAACAAAAAACCTCCTCTACCTAAAATGATGAGTTTCCTGATGAACATGTGTATTTGATATTGTATCAAGTTACATGGTATGACGACCTTATCAACTATTTGTTCACAAAATAGTTACCATTGGACTATACACTTGCACAAAAGTAGAAGCTAGTGTACGATTCCAAACATTATCTATGGGATGATCCATATTTGTGGAAGTTATGTGTAGATCAAATAGTTCACAAATGTATTCCTTAGCAAGAAACACACTCCATTTTGTCTCACTGTCATTTATATGATGTGGCGATCATTTCGGTTTACATCGTACATCTCAGAAAGTTTGGACTATGGTTTTTACCGGCCCACACTATTCCACGACACATATGCCTCTACAAAGACTTGTCCTAACTGTCAGAAGTTTTAGACTGTGGTTTTTATTAGGACCAAGAAATCAAATGCCTACGACTAAAATTCTCTTTTTTGAGATCTTCGACTTTTGGGGCATTGACTTCATGGGCCAGTTTTCACCCTATAACATGAATACCAATATCTTGTTAGTTGTAGATTATGTTTTCAAATGGGTCGAAGATAAAGCTACAAAGGGTAATGACTCCTAGACAGCTGCCAATTTCTTGAATAATGAATCTTTTCAAGATTCGGATCTCCACGCTCAATCATTAGTGATAGAGGAACCCATTTATGTAATATGATAATAGAATCTTTGTTTAAGAAATATAACGTAACTATTGGGACTTCTATAGCCTATCATCCCCAGAAACATGGTCAGGCTGAAGTCTCGAATAGAGAAATCAAGTCCATCCTTGAAAAGACTTTTCATCCATCAAGAAATGACTAAAGTCTTTGCCTTGATGATGCATTATTAGCCTATAGGATGATTTTCAAAACACCTATAGGAATGTCCCCATATAGATTAGTTTTTGGGAAAATATGTCACCTTCTTGTAGAGTTAAAGAATAAAGCATATTAGATAGTTAAATGTTGTACTATTAATTATAACAACGTTGGTGTTGAATGCAACCAATACATATAAAAATTAGAAGAAATTGGGAACAAAGCATATGAAAGCGCAAGGATTTATATAGATAAGATGAAAGCTTATCATGATCATCATCCGAGAAGGAAGTCCTTTGTAATAGGTCAAAACGTCCTCGTCTTCAATTCTAAATTAAAAATCTTTCAAGGTAAGCTTAAATCTAGATGGGGTAGGTCTATTTATCCTTACCAATATTTTTTTTTTTTGTGGCATTCTTCAAATACGGAGTATGGAAATAGAAAAACTTTTAAGGTGAATGGACATAAATTGAAGCCTTTATGAAGACTTTGATAGGACCCTAAAAGATGATATTGACTTAGAACCAATAGATGTACCAAATGATCAAACCAAAAAGAATAGCCAAGCATCGCATGTTTTAAGTTGGAAAAGCAAGCCAAAATAGGAATGAAAAATGAAGTTAAGGCTATAAACGAGCCAATAAGAGAAAAATGCTAAGAAGGCTATAAGTCTATAATCATGTAGTTCATAGTAACTGTACGATAATGTCGGACCATCGACGTTAAACATCAGCACTACTGGGAGGCAACCCAGGGATTTATATTAGGATTAATGTTATTTATTTTCATTTTAATAAGTGGTGTGTGCCACAATTGAACTCCCGCTTCAATAAATAACATTTGTTCATTTTCAGCTTCTATATATTTACTTCATTCCTTACATTTGTTGCCTTTCATTTCTACTTTCACTTATTTTTTTGAAATATGCATTGATTGTCTTACTTTCCTGAACCTTGAGGACAAGGTTCAGGATAAGTTTAGAGATATGCAGGTGTGCAATTTGGATGGAATGTAATAAATGAACTGTGAAGACTTATGGAATTTTTTTTGCAATTTTCAAAATTTCTTCAAAATTTCTAATGAAATATAGGTAATACAGTTTGATTTCATTTTAATGATTGATGTTTTGGTAGGTTGGTTACATATTTCCATACTTGTAAATTGGTTCTTTTTTTCATAATTTATTTTGAGCTTAAATAAATGCCCAACTCTAGCATAGGATAATGTTGGACAACTTAAAATTCAAATGTGGATTAATGTTACCATGAATGAACAATTTCCCTAAGTAGAGTTTAGGGGAAAAATTTAGTCTTGTGATAGGTCTACCGTACCGAGTCTACACCAAAGAGTGCTAGTGTGGAGTCAAGAAAAAAAATGGTCAACTAAATCTCTACATATTCCAAGATAGTTTTACAATCCATTTACAACCGATGTAATAGCTTAATAATGAGTTTAGGGGAAGATATAGGCCTTGCTTGTTTAAAGCTCTTAGCCTTTAACCTACCTATTAAGTTATCCCTAGTTAACCCAATTGAGCCAACACGACCTCATTTTTTCATCACCTATCATGAAACATATAAACCATTAGCCTATAATCTTTACCTAGTTGGAAGCTAGTCTTAGACTTGAATCATTAAAAAGAGACATGAAGAAGAAGAAGAAGAAGAAAAGAAGAAAATATAAGAGTGAAATATTGTTTATACACCCAAAATAAATGAAAAATTGATCTTGATGAAAATCCAATCATTCAAGTCATGATTAAAGAGTTCCACACAAAAACGATATCCACAGGAAATGGAGTAGGGGTGTTTAGAAAAATTAGTGTCTCATCTAAAATATTATCTACAGGAAATGGAGTAGGGGACTAGATGGTTGAAAAATGTGAGGACTGCACATGGGGAGAAAAATTAAGTAAGGTGTAGTGTAAGTTAAATTCATGTTCTAAAAAAATCCTTTGACAAGTCCGCGCCTAAAGTTTTTCAACATTTTGAATCTATGAATTACTTTTTGGTCAACTAGTTTAGCCATTATAATCCTAAAAGAAAGTCATTTTGAGAATGGTTGTATAAGTTCTATTTGGAGAATCTTAGTATTCAATGCTCTATTTAAAGATTGCAAGTTTTTTACTTGTTAAAAGTTATGAAGTAACACGTGATTAATTTATGATTTTATTCTTCACGAAACCTAGTGTTTTACGAAATATTCTTCGAGAAAGTAGCTAAAATATCTTAACTTAAAGTAAATCGACTTTGCTTGAGTGTTCTTATTCTTATTGGAAATTTTTTGAAAAATTAGACGAAACCATTTAAGTTAGAGTTGGGATTAATAAAGCTAAAATGTATTTGTGTATGTAATTTGACTGTCTTATACTTCATTGCTCGGGATGAGCAATTGTTTAAGTTTGGGGGTATTTGATAAGTCGCGAATTGTGCTATATTTTAGTGTGATATTACTATTAATTTTAAGACTTTTATTTCTATTTATACTCTAAAACCTTTGCTTTTGTATTTTTAGGGTAAATACAGGCTATTGGATAAAAAGAAGTGATTTCCTACTAAAATCTAGTCAACAAATTGGAGATAGGCCTAGCGCTTCCAGGTGCACTCAAATCAACAAGGAATCATTGACCTTAATTTGATCGGATCAAAGGAAACTCATTGAATACATTCCATAAGAAGCCTTGTGAAGACCCAAGAGAAGAATGAAGCTCAAAATACAAAAGGAAGGCCAGCGCCTTAGAAGTATACACACAACATTGCCAAAGGGATGAACTTAGATCGTGATAAAATCAAAAAAAAATAGAGTATCGTAGCATCGTCTTGACTATTTGCAGTGCCTTAGAGTTTTGTACATACGGAGCCGGACAGATTCGAAGATTGACAGTTTCATATTTTGTAGATTTGCAAGATTGAGATTATATTAACTTTTATCACATTTCTACTATAAATAGAAGACCACATAACGACTTTAGATATCTCTATTTCAGTTTTAGTTATGCATTGTTTTAGATCTAAAGAGTTATGGGAGTTCTTAAATCACATTGAAGGTATTATTTATTTTCATTGCTTTGAAATATTTGTATGAGTAATAATCACTAAATCCTCTCTGGATTGAGGATTATTCGTACTTGTAAACATTATTTATGAGGTTTTGAATTGAAAATCTTATTATTCTTGTAACTTTGGTTGCATTGTTTATAATAGAATGGAGCGATCATATTCATCATATATAGTGGACATGCATATGTGAGTGTAGGAGGTCTTTGTCAGTGATGTTACCACCGATCAATAAGGTGGATTACATTAGGTGACAAATAGAGCATTATCTATTGACAATCGATGTACTATTGTGTTTTTAGAGTATAAGAATGGTAGTAGTTCATGCAAGTTACCACTCAAGGCAAGTGTTTTCATAGAATTTAATGTTGTTAGTTCGTTGAAAATCTATGGCATATATTACAGGTTTTGCAGTATAGTTAGTATGTGGTTGTGTCGCACGTTCCTACCACAGGCCATGGAAAATTGAGTGATCTCACTTAAGCTTATCTGATTGATTCAATTGTTTGCAAGATATGAAACTATTCTCAATCCAGGCTTTCTTTATATTGTTCAAGTTATTATTTCTATTTTAACGCATGTTTTAATTGTCTTAGGATAGTTTGCTAATTATATTTCTTTTTAAGCAATGCTGGTTAGAAAACCTTTATTTCCCTTTAGTTTATAACCTAGGTATTTTTCACAGTATCTATGGTTTTGACCTCGTACTTACCTCGCTACAAATCTAAAGTAGTCAGTAAATTCGAGACTATTATTTGTGCCTTGAGATGGTATCAAGGACCACCCCCTTCCCCTCTCCTATTTCATTCGAACAAAACATACAATTCTTTGTTTCGATTTGATGAAATGATTTTTCCTCTGGGCTGAGGTCTCTTGGTAAGGAGTTTACAGCTCACTCTCCCCTCTATCGTCTTCTTCACTCACTCTCCCCTCTATCGTCTTCTTCCTCACCTCACTTTCATCGTCTCCAACCTATCTGTATTTTCTATTTTGTTTTTGCTTTTTTACTATTTTGCTTCACTATTTTGCTTCACTATTTTGCTGTTGTGTTTTGGTTTTTTTTTTTCAATCGATCAAACCTTCCCTCACCTCTTTATCTCTCTCAAGTCACACAACAGCCCATCCCTCCACCAATTCAAATCTAAAACCAATTGCAACAACCACTACTTTATCATCATAATGCCAAATCAAAACTCACCAATTCAATTTCAACTCGCCTTGATCGATACACAACAACAACAACTACATGGCTCATCCTCAATTCCAATTGTAGAGATCATTCTAGAGTGAGAGTGAATCAAACTAGAGAGATGAGAGGGAATGAGAGCAATAAATTAAAATGAGGAACAAGGAGGCGATAAGGAACAATGAATATTTGAAAAAGGACGAAGAAGACGATGAACATAGTAACCCCTTCCTAGTTTCTATTTCAATTAAAAGGGTAAGTCAATTGACTATTTTGCCCTTTTTATTTTATTTTTTACTATATAAACCAAAAGGCCTTAATAGTAGTTTGCAATTTTTCTATTTGATTTCATATTTGTCCATTTTTTTAACCCAAATTAGACCCCGAAACATACCACAATTCACCAAAAACTATCAGATAATGCATTTAAACCCAATTTAACCATATTTTGCGATGAATATAGTATAATACATAAACTAGGCACACAATAAACAAAAACACGAAATTACCTTATGATCTTTAGTCCGTAACTTGTAGGTCCCACCTCAAACACCTTAATCCCAAATCAAATTCGAAAATAATTAATTAGTCGCTTAGTCGAATTTAAAAAATTATCGAATTTCATAGCTCCCTAGCCGGAACTGGTGATGCTGCCATCGGTGCTACAATTGGGCAATCCTTTTTAATGTGTATAGGTTGTTTACATCTAAAACAAGTAACATGTCTGCGTCATGACTCCTGATCTTGACGCTGACCACTAGCTAACCTCTAGCCTTAACTTTGACCATACTACCATCGATCCCTACTTCTCTTGTCCTAAGTCGATCTCTATCCCTGTTGTTATGTACAACCACCACCAAACGACTGCGCTAGCAATACGGGTACTATAGCATGAGTGCTGACCTCTTGGAGGTTACCATGCTTGGGCAACTGTCCCCGTCTATTCAGACCCTTCGTCATTAGGGCATCTGACCGACCTAAATTATCTTAAATTCTCTGATAATCTAAAAGCCTCTAAACTCTTTTACTTATTTAACTTAGAACATAAAACTTATATAATCCTTAAGATAAAGCGCTCCAAAAATGAAAATTTATATCCTCAATAAAACACAATTCTTGTTTTAGTTAATTGAAGTAAATTAGAAAATCATAAGGATTATGCTCCGTATTTTGTAAAATCTCAGCACTCACCTCCTTTAAAGTAGTCTACCGAAATTTACCTAATAGACAATAAATGGGGAAAAGACCTAAAAGGACTTGCATCTCCATAATAGTTCATAATATAATATTAAAATGAATTAAAAGATCAAATTCCGTATCAAGTCCACAAGTTCCAACCTTGAAATTCATTTATAGTGATGTTTTCTCCATAATCAATATTTATAGATTCAAAATTCAACCATTGTTGAATCCTCAAGAATCACGCCAATAATATCAAGATATACTTGGGTCGTGATGCTATTAACACTACTACATGACTTATAACTCATTCCCATAACCAAGAAAATATAATAGTATGTAGAAACAAATAATTCAATAAGAAATAGAAATGTAAACTACATTTCTAATGAGCTCCGGTTATCTTTTCATGAACTTCACAACCTGTAATCACCAACAAAAGGTAAAACAATTTCAAATAAGTAAATCCCACATTGTTCAAATTACCCGTATCGCCAAATGCTAGATAATATAATATATATATATATACATTTAAATGAGAATTAATAGGTAGATATCAATATGTGGTCACATCCTCTTTTTGTTAGCACGTCACTAAAGTGTGATCAATACCAGAGTGAAATGAAAATAGTACAAGAGGTAACTTATATTGCACCATATGAGGATAATTGTCAAGCTGCGTTAACTTAGCCTAGATGAGTTGTTTCAATTTTGGCAACTCCTTCTGGATCCTATAGGAAACATACTCAGCAAAGAGCTAACTATCGAAAGCTTAAGACTTGGGCGCTTAACCCGCATTACGACCCACATTACCTCGTGATTCATGAGTGCATGATCAACAAATGTAATGTATAAACAAGGAGTTAAATGAATTATAGTATGATAAATAATGACAAAATGTTCATTGTAGGATTTACTTACAACCATCACTTCAGACCAAATATTCAAGGTTTCTGAAGCATCAAATCACCTTGAAATTAGCTATAATAGTTTTCCTACATACCCAATTATAATAGGGGTCAAGTTTCAAGTGAGACCAAATAATAAAACCCCATAAAACAACGGCCAAAGTATGCTCAATAACTGTTTCCAAAAATAATTATTTATAACAACTTTAACTAGCTTCCAACTAGCTAATTTAGGGTAACTTTTGAACCTAGAAAACCTTCATATTATTTTATATTGACAAAAAAGAACTTGTGGAGTACACTCAAATTAGATCACAAATGAAGAAGTTATAAATTTCCCAATATGGCATATTGATTAGGCAAACTTTATTTATTACCAATGAAACCTCTCCAAATCAATCTTTTGCAGCTAAAGCATCGAAAATCGACACAAAACACAAGACACTATACCAAACCACTTTTAAAATATTTCCACTACCCGTGTTAACTACTCGAATAAAAACTAATAATCCACTTCATCTAAAACTCCAATGTAAATCAATTTTAACTATAAAAGCATCTTCAAAATACTTATTAATTGAACTGCATTAATTCAATTCAGCAAAACTCTAACCTACGTCTGTGGAATTTATCCCGAATTAGTGCAAATCAATTCAACATACCAATTCACAATAGTCCCTACAATTCATATTAAAACCTGCAAAAGAAATAAAAAAATCGCAAGAACTCAAATTGAATTGAAGGAAATGCCATGAATTGAGAATTTACCAAATTGTAAGCTAAATACATTATTTTCACTGTAGAGACTTAGCTCCAACTGACTGTCTCATGATGTTTTACGGTTTTACAGAAAGAAACTGAGCAAAAATCAAACGTTGGGAGATTGCAGAGTGAGAAACCAAGTCGAGAGGGTTTAGGAATGAATTAATTGATCGCTTTATTGAAATCAAATGAAACGTTTGATTTTGATTTGATTTATATATAAACCTTCAACTGCTCGTCAGCAGTTTAATTTTTTTTATTTATTAATTCTCGAAATCCCTATTTTGTCTTGTTTTGACTTTCGATGGTCGTTTTGGATCAGATTTGTTTCACCAAATTGAGCAAGCCTCTCGATAAAATAGTCCAACTCTATAAAAAGTCTATAACACTAGTTTTGGTCACACTAAAACCCCAAAAATCTTAACTTTTTTCATGATATACCAAACTTACATGGACCGGTTTTCTTGTCATACTTAACCAAAAGTGCACCAATTTTAACAAATCTCAACTTCAGCCACCGCCAATCGACATGAGATTTGAGATAAAGTCTTGCACCCACTTCGTTCTTGTTTATCGATGCCACTAATCCTAACTGGCAAGCAAATTGAGTCAAAATCTTTGCGTGATACTTGACACTTTATTTACGAGTGTTTGAATTACTAATTATTTATTTTCACTCGTGCCTTTAAGAAACACACTTGGAACCCCAATTATGACAAATTGACACAACTCACTACATTTTGACGTCGCGACAAAATACCATATAATACACACACTTGGCATTCATCAGCGAAAAAAAATATTAACCTAGTGATTTCCTTTTTCACCAATCCGAGTCATATTTCGCAATATGTGTCATGATTATGACCCACTAATCTCTTAATTAAATCTTAATACTAGTTTATTAAAATCATGGATGTCACAGTCTATCTCTCTCATCTCTAATACTCTTCCCTTTCCTACCAAACCTTGCATTTGGACGATTCCGATATTATATGTGATGGGGTCATTACGACACGCGAAAGAAGGTTAGTCTTGTGAGTCAATGTCGTATCATAGATCTCTTGCAGTGCATGAACTTTGCCTGATATTACAACACCCGCTATCTCATATCTGCGTTCCACTCCAAAATAATGAACCTAATCATGCTCCATAGAGTGAAGTTTCTAGCAAAATGTAACAAGTAGCGGTACCTCTCCATATACTGAACAACTGTGGGTACCCTACCTAAAACATATATATTTTATCTCAAAAGCAACTATATCTCCATCGATATGTATTGGTCATGGAAGATTTGTCAGAAAATGGCCCCACGTAGTCGGCTCTCCGTGGGTCTCGGTATGGGCGCTCCACCAAACTATGGATTCTTCTTGGAGCATATAACATGATATATTGGCCTGGATGCTGTCATGAATATTCGAAAGCTTATGGAGTTTCTCATGTACGAGAACCCATCTCCCAGCTATTTCTAGGTTTCCGCCTCTAGTAAAATATCTTAACTAGAATCTCACAAACTCCTTTGTCAGCTTAGCCTTAAGCGACAAGGACATCTGGAAAATGATCTCCTGTGGGGTTTATACAAATGTCTCTGTAGGCATATTTGTTAGTGTAGCAACCTCAGTAGGGGTATCTATAATTGTAGCTGAAGGGATAATATTTGCTATAACTACATACACTGGCATACTCTGGACAATCAGAGCGGCTGCAATCTCAATGAGGCTCGGCATAACGGCGATGGTAAACATCGCGATAACAGTTTTCTAGGCATGGAGCAACCCCATCATCTGCTCAAACTATTAGTTGTGTACCACAATCCGATTGAGTACATTTTGATCAGCCAAATCGAGTATGGTACCACTCCTCTGTCCTGCACCTTTACAGGTGAAGTCGACTATCCATCCATGTCGTATATGCAATAAGTGAAGATGTATCTGAATCAGACGGGTATATGCGTTTATACTATGAAAATCAAAATATAATGCATAACCCCTAGTACTACCCGCCTCATATTCACTTCCCAACTAAAGTTCTAAGCCATGATTTCAGGTTTCCATGTCTAAGCTTGTTTTATTAAGTTTATTCATTCTCTTAAACTTTTACCCTAGGTTTGCTTGAACCTAGGCTCATATACTAACTGTGACGACTCTAAACCCCGACGCTGGACATGTCACAAAGCATGACGTGTCACCGTACACTTGTCCTTAACGGTCCACAACCTAAGCCTTTATTTGTATCTTATTCGCATTAACTTAGTATTTATCATGTATTTATGAATATTTACAAGAAGATAATTAAGTTAAGTTGTTTATAACTTATTAGACTATTATTAGTCGAACATCTAAAACAAAGTCTTTAAAGCATGCAAATATTATAAGAATCAAACGTTTGCATTAATAAATAAGCCTATAATGTGGAAACCCAACGTGAGATACAATGTATATCGGAAAGTGACAAAAATACAAAAGATGTTCATATGTATCGGGTATACAACTTCTCTCAAAATCTCATAAAAACAATAAACAAATATATACAAACACTTACGTAAAAAGCTGATGAAGCTCTCCTAGCACAAAGGTAGTTCACTAAGACTCCTTGCCTCGGTTTGTCGTGGAGACTTAAGTCCCGTCAAATATCTCTCAACCTGGCGGGTAGCGAGAAATATTCTCCGCGTAGCCCTGACATGGGCAACTACTCAAACAATGTAGAGTAGCTAGCCTCAGGGTGTAAGTCTGTGTCATGCCCAACCCTGTTGACAAACACACATACACATGTGAGAGTGGATTAGCAATAAAAGGGTAGCAATAAATAACATTATAGAATAATTGAGATTTAAAATAAATCAACTGCTATAAATGAGTTCCAACTAATTCTTTCGTGGGTTTACTTACATCAAGCAATCGCAAATTGCCCTTAAAACGTCACCCTCACACCTTGAGATACACACTCGACACCCGACTATAGTCACCTAAGTCCTTAGTGTTTGAATATCTCATTTTCATTGATTTAAAGTCGCATTAAGTTGATTAATGATGTGAGACCAAAAACTGAAACTTTATTTCGAGTTTTAGTTGTGGCACACTTTTTAGTTTATACCATGGTGGTAAACGCCTGAAAAAGTCTCGAAACCCATTTCTTACTTTTTCTAGTTTTTCATATTTTTTCTAATTTTTTCAAACTTTTTAATAATCTCTTTCTACTTTTCCAACAATTTTTGTAATTTGTTTTCTTTAAAATTATATTAATTTAATTTGTGAATTAGTTTTTTATTTTTTTAACGCAGTTAGTGCCTCAACCGAGCTCAGTTCAATTGGGCCCAATTCAACCTAGCCACCTGCTCCAAGGTCGACCCGACCGAGTCTACACGTACCTGGATCGATCCAACCCGATCCATCCGAGCCTAGGTTGGCCCGTCCCGCTTGGCTACCCCCTCCGCAATTCGTCTCTTAAAAAGAGAAATTGTCTCTTCCATAAACGTTTTGATAACTTTAACAAAATAATAATAAACAACAATAATCAACAATATCAACAATAAAATTTACATTACAACTCTGTCATCCCAATATCACCATCAAAGCCCTCAACTTCTCTACAAAATCAACAAAAAAATAACCACTTACCTTGGCTTAGGAAGTTTGCTAGCGTGGGAGGTGGTGATGCCAGAGTCGAGAGAGACCGAGAGTGTTGTAGGAAAGAGGAGAGCTTATGAGAGTGAGATAAGATCAAGTGAAATGAGAAGGGGGGTAGAAGAAGAAAATAAAGATGAAAGAGATGGAAGAACTGATTGGAGAGAATTTTTTTTGTTGGATTTTGTAATAAGAGAGAAAAGTGAGGGGTGGGTGATGCGATGGGTAGATGATGTGTTGTCACATTATGAGTGGTTGAGTTTTTCCTAACCCTTATACTACCTTATACACCTGTGTTATGTGCGCCCCATAACGTCCTACACTCTCATCACTAAACGCGCACAGCTCGACAAATGGAATCCTAACACTAGTGCAACCCAAATTATTGAATAATAATAATACAACAAATTAACATGCAACTCACAAAAAGTATCGTTAATTACCTTACCAAATGTGCCCTAAACTTATTGGCATTGTCCACGTAGGCCCGAGCTACGGGTCCTAATATGAAAATAGAAATTAAATTAATTATTAATTTTTGGGTCTATACAAAAATACTAAATGCTAATTAAGTTTGACATGGAGTTTGAGCTAAAAAACCCAACAATCTTCACCTTGGTGAAAAACTCCACCAAACACACAATCCGATCGAACATAGCCGTCGCGAACAACCACATTCAAACATTCAATAAATCGCTAGCATCAACACTTTCAATCATGTGTGCACAAACACCCAATCAACGAAGGATCACAAGCGAAGAAGACAAAACCCGAAAGACTTATGTGATGCATACATTCAATATTGCTCCACCATACATAATCAACTAGTTCTTCTGGTTACACACATTGAATCAACTTTATCCTTTACATAAACATCCATCCAACACATGCAATCAATTATCCATTAATGGTTAACCACATAACAATCACGTTGTAGCAAAATACTTAATCATTCTTCAATTGAACAATAAACACAATCAATATTTAAGGAAACTCCACCTCAAACAAACATCTTCTCATCTATGCGCCTAACCTCCCTTCAATGTAACTAATTGATCTAAATTCAACATATTTTGGCACTTCTCTCATGATTTCACCATGTACCTATCCCCACCTGCATTGCATGAACCACACCAACATGTCGTGACTATGAAATGTCACAAATCAACATCAATTGTTGGTCCCACCAATCCATCACGACATACAAGCACTCTTTTAGCAATACGAACAATCACGTTAATGATCACAAGAACAATTGACCACCACGCCATCTTCAAAACAATTCAATCAGACCACAAGAAACATAATTGATCAACATGCATCAATTTTCATAATGACCAAATCATGCATATGCTTTAATCAACCAATAATGTAAATAGCAGCCACATGTCACGTCATGCACCAATCTTCACTTAAAAAAAATTTGTGAACCAAGCCCCGCTCTTCAAATAATTCTCTCCACTATTCATCAATAACAACCCCTCGAATAATCTTATAATTTCAAATCACAATTGAATTCAACTTTTAATATCAACCACGTGCAGTCTCCACAAGCTACTCGATCTTCAAGCTTATCGCGTTATTTTCCTATTTTAACCTTTGGTATAACGCATCTTCCCATCTCGAACCTGCTCTGACATCACTTTTTAGGGATAAACTCACATCAAACACACTAAACACACACAGAAAACACACAATGAAATATTCATCAATTCATTCACTCAATAATAATAATATTCACATTCTAGCACACCCAACATGGTGCATAAAGGCACCACGGGTGCACATTCATCGCATACACATACAAAACTAACCTACTATGTCCTTTATATAGGACACAAACTCCTAATCCATCTCAAACTCTAATACACAATTCCACTTAAATATAAATACTTCTAAAACAATCAAATCCTACTAAAACTCAAACTTATTAATTACGTACAGACTAAAATACTAAATATTAATTAATCAAGACATGGAGTTCGAGCCAAAAAATCCAATGGTAGTAAGCCACAATTATATCATCTATTTTACGGGCAATAGATTTGTAGAAGAATACTTAGGGGATCTACAAATATGAGAAAACAAATTTGAAATTGTAGATTTTCATGAGTTGTCTGACGACAAGGCAATAAAATTCAATTTTCTGGTAACAATGAAATATGTAATACTCAATGTTAATTTAATGTCATGGCGTTATTTTAATTTTAATTATTTTAAGTATAATTTTTCAGGTCTAATAAAAACTAATATTTTTGTAGATATATTGGGACGTGCAATTGGCATGGGTTATATAAAAGATCAAAGCATACATAAAAATCTCGTTAAGAAAATATTTTTGCAAATCAAGATATCATGTATGCTTTAATTTTTTTTTTTTCCAAAAAATAGATGTCTCATTTATTTTCATATACTATAGATTATTATTGATGTATCAAAACGTGTCATCGGACTTGTCACCCCAATGAAGCATTTTTTTATTTTTTTGCATGAATAACAAATTCAATGCTATACTTTGAGGTCAAAAAGCAATATGAGGGCAAAAGTAAAATCACCATCGATGAAGCACGACAATCGTCATCACTTCAAATTTGGTTAAAACATATAGGGTTACTTTAACAATTATTATTTGAAGAATTTATGTTCAAACTTAGCTTACCATTTGTTTCACTTTATGTGACTTACTTTCATATATATTCTATAAATAACTCTTACATCAAGTCAACTATCGATTTCATCATCGAATACGAGGAAAAATTATGTAAAATCTTTTTATCCAGAAATTGCATGGATCATTGAATGGTAATAGTTGGTTTATTTCATTACATTATTAAATAATATAAAAATATGATATGAGCTATTCTTCTTCCCATTATGTCAATTACAAACACTGATCGAGAAAAATAAAAGTTCAGATGATTGAAAAAGAAAATACAGAAATAAAAATAGAAGAAGTCAAAATGGAAACTATGACTATTGGAGAAATTAAAAGTCAAAGATCAAAAGATGATAAGGTGTAATATTTTTTATTGTAAACAATATATAATATGTTAAAAGTTCTTATTACATCGATGAAAATGCATATAAATTAATTGATTCATGCAACCGGTATTGTTGATGAAATGATGAAAGGCACAATTAATTCAACATTAACTCCATCGAACTATATTTTCTTGCGGAGGTGGTCATAAGAAGTTAAATAATGAATCAAATTCAACATATTTGTGTCTTAATTGCAACAAAAGTGGAGCAGTACAAAAAACAAGGTACTAACACAATTTTGTATTCCTCCCATGTAATTATTTAATAAATAGCAATGACATATTTCAAGTTTAAGTTGTAAGTCCGAACACAAGATTATTTGGACACTACAACGTTCATTTTGTTTGAAAATATTGTCCAAAAATCATAGAAAATACGCCTGTAAATCAAATATTGCAAAAGACATTCTCCATATGTTTTAAAAATTAAAGATATTAATGTCATTTCAATCTTATATTAAAATATAACTTGCATTTAGTTTTTATTTTTTTTTACTTCAACTAGGATACAATTCCATCCGAATGAGCAAGATTTTAGTGAAGAAGTTTTACATTCCAAATAAAACTCGGCTACTTCAATTTGAATCGAAAGAAGTAGGATTATACGGTTTAAAAAAAAATCATGCGGAGCGTACTGATGAAAATGATCAAAATGAGGTACTTGTTAAATACTTATATAAGTTTTAACATCAAACCTTTAATATATTATAATATTGGATTTACTTGTCTTGAAGTTTTTTGGAAAAAAATGCAAATCAAGAAGGCGATGTCCACATGAAAATCGAAAAGAAGAGAAATGGTGTTTTTTTTTAAATAATGTCGACATGAAAATAAAAAAGAAGAGAAACGATGTTGATTTTGAATATTCATAGAAGAAAAAATAAAAAAGAAAATGCTATTTGATTAAGTTGTATGGACTCAATTAAACAAGAATTGGGTTATATTAAATATTTTTATCTAATAATATTATAAGGTGTATTAATTAACTAATTCTTTCTTCCTTTGCAGCAATAACGACGAGGAAGAAAAATCAACATCAGAGTAGATTTGTTATTTTTTCGATTTTAATTAGTATTGGTTTTTTTCAATATTAAAAATATACAAAATTTTAATTGTTAGGATTTGATACTTTCATTATTTACTTGAAATATTTATAATGATATATATAGTATGACTATTAGCCACCTTTTACCCTATATCAGTGCCCTAATAACTCGATAATTTTGTAGACTAAAATTCCCCTATTTAAAATTATATATAAACCCTTATTCTATTATCTATATCTCTTCCCACATTATTCCCCGAACTCACACCCCAACCTATATTAAAGTCCTATTCTATCCTCCACTTTCTACACCCTCTCATATCTTCTCTTTTTCTACTATTCATTTTCTACACCCCTCCCCCATCTCCTTCTCCCTACACTCAACAACTCACCACCAACAATCTTGGGATTCGAATTGCAAAGTGTGGTAAGTTCTTACTTCAATACAATATCATCTCATTATTGAATATGCTAAAAACTTTATTCAAACCTACTTTTGAATGCTTAGGGCATGTATATATATAATGTTGGATTTGGACATTCAAAGATCGAAAAACAATCTTGAAATGCGTAATGGAGCAAAGAGAGGCAAGCTTAAATCTTTTTTGGTGTTTTGCATTCAAAAAATTAAGTATTTCTCATAATGGTGATGCGTCATTTTGGTATAAGGCAACAATTAAAAGAGGGGTCGCTGCCACCTATGTCAGTGGCATACGCTTAAGGCTCCTACCACCCACAACAACAGCCACATGTATATGCCGCCACATGTGGTAGCGAATAGAATAAATGTCGTTGTTATAGAGTGCAACGACCCATAAAATATGTTACTACCATGTATGACAGCGACCCATAGAATGTGCATATCAATGTTCATTTAAGCAAATATGTATCGTTTCTTAATGGTAGTTGCATATTATGATTCATATGCCTATTTTTTTGGTTTTAGTGGTGGTGATGTGGTGCATAAGTAATGGTGGACGATATTGTAAGTAAGCATGTATCTCGGTATGATACTTGCATTGCCTAAAAAAAATTGAATAATCGTTGATGAAGATGGAAATCTAGACTAAGTACTTGTACACAGATTTAAAAGATTCATTTGAACAATGATGTGGTAGCGGAATAGAATAAGTGTTGTTGTTATAAAGTGCAACGACCCATAAAATATGGTACTTTCATGTATGACAGCGTCCCATTGAATGTGCATATTGATATTCATTTGAACAAATCTGTATCATTTCTTAATGGTAGTTGCATATGATGATTCATATGCCTATTTTGTTGGTTTTAGTAGTGGTGGGGTAGTGCACATGTAATAGTGGATGAGATTGTTAATGAGCATGTATTTCGGTATGATACTTGCATTACCCAAAAAAATAGAAGAATCGTTGATGAAGATGGAAAGCTTAAGTAGGTATTTGTACATAGATTTAAATGATTCATTTGAATAATGATGGTTTTATTTGAATGTGCATATCAATGATTGAGTGTTCACTCTTTTCTTCGTTGACAGAGATCGAGCATTGAGGGGTCTGATAGCAATGGAGGCAACTTAGGGTTTGTGTGGGGCATATCTTGAGGGTATATTGGGAATTTTACTAATAGTTTTGGGGCGGTCAGTATATTATTAATTTATTATGGGGCTACTTATATTATAGAAAATATTAGGGGGTTGATATAATGTAGATGGGGGATACTAGATGCTCACTATATATATATTAAGCTTGCATTATTTATTATTTGTTATTTTTTATATTTCAATTTCAAATTTGAATTAAAGTGTTAAATTGCTATAATGCTAAATCAAGTAAATTACTCCACTACATATTTTGGATCATCTCAATGACGGAAGGAACTTGCGACAGCCCCAACTACAAATAAGGGCACCGCCTGGCCTAATCCCTTAATTAAGCCTTAATATCCCTCGAGGACCTAACAAGGAATTAGTCAGTCTTATTTAAACTCCTAATTACCTACCAATTATGATACAACCTACAGTTAACAAACTAGTTCCACTGACTAACCTATGGTTGTCTATAAATCAGAGTTAAGTTTTTTTTTGTCTAACGAGTTATTCAGCGAAAGTATTATTAAGTTACTAGTGGGACATAAAGCCTAACCAATTTTGGAAAATCCAAGAAAGAAAGATCACATGCATATATGATGCTCTATATATCATGTGTCTAATCAGTTGTTCCTATCGCTCAACTCGAAAGGCAAAATAGCATGTACATAAAAATGTAATACAAAAGAATACAAAACGTACGAAAGTATGTCTTAGTAGTCCTTCACTGACTCAGAGGTAGTCGCCAATCTTCTCTTTCCCTGGTCTGCTACTCGGTTGATCTGCATCCACCGTCACAAACTAGACGGTGAGTACATGAAATTATTTAAGTAATACTAAGAGACATTGATCCACATCCCCAAATAGGCAACAAGTATCAAATGACATAATTTAACGTGCACTATGCTGAAAGAAACATCATGCAAAGAGATACTTGAGTTAACCAAATATTAAACTAACTCGGCTAAGTAGTAATGGATTAGGGTCGGTCGGCCATGATCTTCATCACATCAGCCTTTCCACTACAATTTGAGCTCTGTTATATAGCATTTCAATACAAATTGAGCTTTATATCATAAAGTCAAAAGGACGTACTTATGATTACGCCTTTTCTATTCCAAGTGAATTAGTCGTCACCGGAATGTATACTTTCTAACATACCCGAGTTTTAAAACTTGTCATGTTCACTCAAGTTATTCTTGCGCCAACAAACCCGAGGTCCGATTACCCCATTCGAGGCACGTTACCCCATGTGTCATGCAAGGTAGTGGAGAAATCTCCTGACATCCCGAAAAGTCTAATGACCCCCGTATGAAAGCTGAATTTCTATCATCAAATGACTCAAACCACAAGAACCACTTTCACTTTCAAGAATGACTCGGTAATGGAATCCAAGAAATGTAACTGCATATTAATGCACAAAGGATAAGAGTCAAAATAAATGAAGTAACTTAATAGCATGCTATATCACTGACTTCCACACACAACAATCAATATGACAAATTATAGGAATTTGAATCAATGATATACACAACAGAGTATGCTATGAACAACATCATAAAATGAGAACTGGACAAGTCATAGCATATGGATTTCAAAGGCAATTCAGTTCAAATAACTGAGAATAAATAAATAAATGGAATGAAATGTAAATAAATGTCTCAAATCAGTTTACTTACATACACATAGCAATGCCTAAGCTATCCGGCTTCTCGTTGCATCGATGTACGCACCCAAAACCCTGTAATAGCTCTTTTACGGTCCTAGCATTTGAAAGTTTATCAATTTAGTGTCATTATTACTTATTCACAATTTATAGGTTGGCGAAATCGGCTGAAATCGAATTCGAGGCCAATTTGCCAATTTTGCGCTTTTCGAAGTAAAAATTCCGTAAAAGTCGCGTCCGACAATTTGATTATTTTATTTTTCATAGAAATTTATCAATTTCTATTTATTTTGTCGAAATATGGTTTTTTGATTTTTTCCTGAATTTTTTGAATTCTTTCTAATTTCTTTTTCTGGCGTTTATTTTTATTTTTATTTTTATTTGGGTCGTGACAAAACTATACTTTGTTTGGTAAATATTTCAACAAGTATAATATAGGCCTCACCTCGCCATAGTTCATTTAGTAAAGAATAGCTCAATAAGTATAATTTGATCTCACCTCGTGAGGATAAAAAACTTTCTTCTCGACCAAGTTTCCTCTCCTCCTACCTCCACACTAGGGTTTCTATCACATCTGTCGTGGGGGCCCGACGGCACTGGGGTTGCTCCGGCGACCTCATACCAGTAGCCGGTGGCCCCCGAGATCTCATTTTCTTGCTTTTAGTTTTTCGTTTTATTTGTTGTTGTTGTTTATCTTTCTCCCTTCCTATTTTGTTTTTTCTTCTCCCTCGGTTTCTACTTTCATATTTAAGGGTCGAGCATCGATCGAGATACTCTTGTTAGTCAATGTTACAAATGTTTCAGATCTACTTTTGTGCTCTTAAATGAAGGAGTTGAAGATGGAGACTTGTACTAGGAAGGGTTGTTGCATAAGAGGTAAAGCCAGATCTTGAAGAAAAGAGAGGTTGGGGACAAGAAGAGTACTTCATTAGCCATGGCACCCTCTAGGCAGACATGATCGATGACCGAGAACTCTTCTTGTGATTTTTTTTGGGTGTTTTCTCTTCTATGTATTGATCTTCTATTAGCCGTGTGTTGTTGTTTTTATGTTGTTGTTGTTGAGTTTCAGTGCTTTTCCCTTTTGGAAGGTCGTTTTCCTTTTATCGGAGCTATCTTCCGATTCTAATAAGCTTTTCTTCCCCATTAAGTATGCCTTAGAGGCGTTGATGGTGTGTTGTTGTGAGGTTTATCTTGCCTTTTTTAATATCATGGAGACCGTGCTTCTATATTGTATCATCGATGTAAGAGTTTTCACAAAATCAATGAATCTCATTGTGCCTTTGACAAAAAAAAAAAAAAAAAAAAAAAAAAAAAAAAAAAGATCTCACCCCTGTGGAAGTTTGTACTAAATCAAGTGTTGGATGTTTATATCATAGTATTGATTATATGTACATATATATCTTTTTTTCTACAACCATATCGATCTTTCGTCAAAAAGTTGATCCCAATGACTATATATACATTATAAAAAATATCATGTACATCTTAATCTTATCATTACTGTTTTAAGAAATTATAATAGATTAATTGCACTTATGTTCGTATCTTTTTTTTGGTAACATGTCATGTCTATTTGTACAAACATACCCCATAAAATTTAGTACTTGCCTGACTTAGAGGTTATCTATGCTCCTCTTACCCTCCTTTGTGTTCTTACTGACCCATTCGCGTTGCAGATGTGCTATTAAATTTTGAGACTTGGATTTTTTTACATATATAGACAAGACCAATTTTGTATCAACAAAAGTAAACAATTGTGCCATTACGAAGAATGTAATAATAATTGACATTACAATGCCTCATAACCAATATCCTTCGGTATACGAATCAATAGATATAATATGAATTTGTTTCCAAAACACAAGGATAGCAAAAAGATAATTAATGAAAACTATTACTATATTAAACCATTGTAATGAAAATATTATTTATATCAAACTATTCTTTCAAAAACACAATTTTTTTCTAGTTCTAAATTCCGATTTCAAATTTTAGATTTAGTGGGAAATTGTTAGAAATAAATTCCGGCAAGCATAGCAAGCTAAGCACGTATCCGAAATTAGTATATATTTATATACTAATAAACAAAATATTAAAAAATAAATAATAAATAACTGAAATAAGCATATTTCAGAACTTATATTATTTAATATGCTTGCATAATGATGTATTTGATATAACAATTAATATTAGTACCAAAAAATATATATAATTAATATAAGCATGTCTTTTCGTTGTGAAGTATCGATGACTGTGCATGCACATCAACATATTGTGTAGTCATTTGTCTTGTATTTCTTATTAACGGTACCCTTACTTGTCCATGTATTGTCAGATTACTTGGAAACCTTTCAATATACGTCAACTCTTCTATGTATTATTAATGTTGTTTGTGATGTGTTGCATGACTTGTGGTGTATGTATAACTTGTACGCATTGTATAAGTACATTTATCATCATTACTAAATTACTTATATAAAGGGTGTTAACCCCATTGTAGTTCACATACCAATGTTGAAATGAAAATTTCTACATTTCTCAACTCTAGCTATCTTTTTTCTTTTCTTATCTTCTCTACGTGTTCTAATAGTCTTTAATTAAAGCTTATCATACATTAGTTCTATAAATTATAGTTGGCATACAACTTAATTTACAAAATGTTATCAACACTTAATTTACAAAATGTTATCAGCACGAACTTGCTTCACACAAAGGAAATTTTGAAGTTCAAGAACGATTTCTAAGGAAACATAAATTTTGAAGTTCAAGAACGATTTATAAGAAACAAAGTTGGGAAGGTATAAGTTTTATTTGATTTACATAATGTTTGGTAACTCTTGGTGGAAGCCTTGAAGTTAATGTGAAAGTTACTTTGTTTGGTCTTACATGTGAGGCCAATTCGTTCATATGTATTACTTTGATAAAGTAAGTACATCAAATCATATGCTCAAGGATCGATTAAGGCTTCGAGAAATAAGCCAAGTCGTTCAAATACATCAAATCGTCATATGCCCACTACAACTAATTAAGCTCGTCTCTTCCTTTGTGTTCATGGAAGCGGAGCTAAAACTTATTGCCACCCCTCATTAATTTAGGACTAACTTTAGCATTGTCTACAGTTCACCAATGTGGGACAAAGGGAAGCAGCTGTCTCTCTTCCTTTTTAGTCCCACAACAAAGGGGAGAGATGGGACTACTAGGTCTAGAATTAAATTTTGTAAATTTTTAATCGCAATTGGTTAAAAAGGAGAATAAATATCTCTCCTCTATAAATACCATGAGGTAGTGTCTTCATGTCTTGTCTTTGATAGCCATCCTCCAGCATGTAGCTTTGGAAGGAAAACAATAAAAAGCAATTCAAACATAACAATGACATGCTCAATTTGTTTTACCAACTAATAAATAGTATATAACTAATATATAGTTTATGATCAATTGGCAAGGTTTTCTTTTTTATATTTATAAAATATAATAATATTCTATGTAAATTAATGCTCAAGGGTTTATATGTCCTTCTTTACTTAGTTGTCTAGCATATTATGCTTATCTGATGATTTTATTTAGATAATTGATGTTAGCACATTTCTAAGCTAATAAGCTCTTATGTCTTACATAAAAAGGGGTTGCTAAACAGTGTAAACACACAATTATTTCAATTCATTTTATTTTATTATGGATTTGAATGCACACATGAATCCATTATTTTATTAAATAGTAAAAGAATATTAACAATATATAAGCTGAAAATCAAGACGTGGGGCTATTGGCTCTAAACTATTCATAGACTATAAGCTGAAAATCAAAAGACATAGAGCTGTTGGCTCTAAACTATTCATAGACTAGTTCATTTTGTGTAACAATGCCACCTACATATTGTTAAATATTTTACAAAACATTGAGGAAACATTATCCTTGCATGTCCATTATAGAAAACAACAACGACTGTGAAAGTATGCTTTGTAGTTGCGTCTAGTACGATCTCCTACATCAGAAATCATAAGTCAATGTGACACATAGTTTTCTAATAAAACTACAAATGATTGATTATGCTCTATTCTTGATTTTTATAATACAAAAATAATACTATGAATTTGAGTTGATGGTGGATAAATCTTGTCCACAGTAAAGCTAAATATTGAAAAGGAGACGGGTTATCGTATTCGAATAGGCATAGTATTAAGTAGACTTTGTCTCGTCATCCAACTTGAGGATGTCCCACCAACTCACACGAATAATACATTTTGTTATTAATGAATCAAGTTATTGACATATATCTAATCATATTTTCTATTTTTTTACATAAAAAAGAAAACTATTTTATGTTACACTTATTTTAAAAATATTATTCAACCATAGTTGAATTTGTTACTTTATTATATTATTGACAAGAATTATTTGTATGATAATTAGATACTACAATTTAAAAATAAAGCTTATATGCAAGATTGTGTTATACACAATTATTCGTTAATATCTCTTTAGAGATTTGAAAAATGAATATTTCACTTCATATATATTTTCACCTTATAGAGTTATATATATACACCAAAAATGGTAATGCTCCAAAAAGCTTAAAATGAGCAGTTGGGTCTCAAGTTACAAAATTTAATCAATCAAATATTAATTATAATTCCACAATTTTAATTACATATACGTTGAAACTATGTGGAAATATAACTAATGAGACAATAAGAAGAATGTCAAGTGGTCCACCTCAATTTATTACTACAATAAATATTGAATGCGCATGTCAATTCTATAAATATTATGGATTGATTTATTGTCTCATGCTAGCTAAGTAAAATAATGAAATATTATAAATAAAATATCGTTCGCGTCCGATTAGTTCAACTTCAAATTAAGAAATATATGTTGTATATAAAGACCATGGTTGCAATAATAAATTCTCGAATGTGAAAAAAGTGAAAAGATCTAGTAAGGATCGTATAGACAATTCCACTAAAAGTTGGAATAAAAGTGGTGCACCACTAGCAAGGGCAAATTAATATTGACAATGAGAGCTTAAAATTGTGACATTTTTCGTCACGTACGAAAGGCTATGTTGCCTAAATATTGTCATATACATTCTACCAAATATTTTTTTATCTTTGACCGTGCCTTCAAAATCAAGGCAAAATTGTGAATTTTATTATTGAAAATAGCTTAATAAAACTGACACTTCAATTCATGAGCTAAATAAAGGCGAATATTGCATGTATTGCTTATTGTACTATGCACACAATATAATATAAAATAGAGAGTATTTCTCGAACCTAAACTTAACAAAAGCTGTCCATGCAATATTTGGTACAACTATATTCTTTTCAATGCCTTATCTAGAAGTTACTCATTATGATTTTGTTTCATCCGAGAATTTTAATTTCCAGCTTTATCTTCTGGATTTTACTTGAATAAGTCATATTGAAATAAATGTCTTCATATAATCTAATGACATTCATAAAATGAAATGATCAATTTGATCATTCATGATCATCAATTATGAGAATAATATTGAAAATATGCGTTGACATCAATTGTGGAACCAAAAGATTTTATCAACTAAAAATTACAGTTGTGTTGCTAGTCTTCTCAAGGCAAATTGTTGGTTAAATCATCCTAAAGTAAATATTTTGTGGAAACCAACATTTTTTGCTTATAATTTATTTATGAATACCATTCGACACATTCAATGTTATAGTAAATATTTTTAATTTATGTTTCAACCAAGTAGATGCATACGTATTTATATATTTTTAACTTATCAATTGGCTAGCATTTAATTGATTTAAAAAATAAAAAATAAAAAATTAAAGTACTAATTTTAGTTTTGAGACATTTACACAACACATTTATTTCATTCAAAGTTCTTCATAACTCATTTTAGATGAACAACGAAATATCTCTCATTTGAGTTTTTCAATTATAAAGCTTATATTTTATTTCATACGCTTAAATAAAACTAAAATGAGTTTACAAAGAAAACTTTTGATTTATGTCGTTTTTCAATAATTGTATAATGCCTCGAGCCCTTAACAGGGGATTTGTTTACAACAAATTTTGTTGATTGTCACTTTGATGAAACAATTTTTCTACTATTAAGGGAAGATATATAAAGCCAATTAAAAAAGACTGATGTGAAATTGCTTGAAACACATAAAACAATATTGCATTATGATTTGAATTTGAAGTTCAAATGATTATTCATCAGCAACAAGTTATGAATCAATTACTTGATGTAATCACTCATAAAAAAAGGTAACAACCTCTTATTTTCCACTACTGAAGGTTCATATATAAAATGATGTCTTTGTGCAACAAAATGCACAAGAACTAATAAAATGTTTAAGATGTAAAAGAATTGGTTCAAATGATATAAACCTTTGAAAGAGAGATTATGCGTAAAAATAAATAAAATACTCCTAAAAAAAGAATTTTTGGTAAAAATTCAATGTATTATTTGAAAATAATTATCCAAAATCATACATAATATGTGCTTAAATGTCACGGAAGATCTTATTATAAATTTTTTTTTATCCAAATCGAGTTAAACTTGTTAAGGAAACGAGAAGTTATAGGACTAATAGCCTACAAAATTTGTGGCAGTATAAAGCCGATTAAACTTATAAACAATTTGGTCGGATGAACTTACGTATCAAAAGCACAATGATTATTTATTTCCAAAACGATATGTATGTAATCTATATTATCCGCGTCTTCATTATAATATCATCATATGTCAACGACACAAACTTAATCGAGCACAATGAAAAAGTTTGATCCATGCAGCCGACCCTAGTTAATTTGGGACTGAGGCTATGTTGTTGTTGTTGTTGTTGTTGTTGTTGTCAACGACCCAAATACTTTGAGAAATCACGACGACATTGTTATATCATTATACCTGAAAAAGGAAATTCAATATGAAAGATCTTGAAAAAATAAGATTTAGTCTTAATTTGAAAATCAAGCATTTCCAAGTAAAATAGTTGTCCATCATATAATTTATTTTACACAAAAAAATTTGGATTTGCAAAAGTTAGTTAAAAAACAATAAGATGTTCCATTTATGTCAACATGAGGGGGAGAATCGAAAGGAGCCATTGATTAGTGCATTGCACTATTTTTCTATTAACTATAATTTTATCCCACTAGATTTTCTTAGCAAGATTTTTAATGAGACAATCCTAACATTATTATACACCATATAAAAATTTATGAGAGCAATTAATATACTCTTTTTTCCTATATTAGATTTTTTCCGATAGGATTTTTCTAGAAGAGGTTTTAATGAGGCATATATTCTCTCAAAGTGTATCAATTTGTTGGACTCTTTTCCTTAGCTATGATTTTGTCCCACTAGGCATTCCTAGTAAGATTTTTAATGAGGTAATTCTAACAATACTTTACTCATATCAAAATAAATGAGAACGATGCATTTTTTTCTTTTATTTGATTCTTTTCCACAAAGTTTTTTCTAGTAAAAGTTTTAACAATGCATATTCTCTCATCAAGTGTCAACCAAGGGGTAGTGTTCTGAAGTACGAATGATCATGCATGCATACCAACATATTGTGTAGTCATGTAACTTGTATTTCTCACTAATGATATCTTGACTTGTTCATATATTATCATGTTACTTGCAAACCTTTCAACGTACACCAACTCTTCTGTGGATTATCAATGTTGCTTATGATGTGTTGTATGACTTCAGGTATATGTATAACTTGTACACATTATACAAATACATTTATCATCATAACCAAATGGCCTATATAAAGGGTGCCAACCCCTTTGTAATTCACACACCAATGTTGGAAAGAAAATTCTACATTTCTCAACTCTACCTCTATTCTTTCTTGCTCATCTTCTGTACTTGTTCTTGTAATCTTTACTTCATGCTTCTCATACTTTAGTTCTATAAGTTTTAGTTGACTTACAACTTAATTTATAACACTTTTGTGTCATTCTGCATTTTTTTTATTAATTAACTCAAGTCCTTTTCCAAACAATTTACTTGATAATCTAGAGCATTAGTTTGCAGGTATCAACAACTAGCTTTCAACTTTTAGCTAGCTAAAATATGAACTTTCAGCTAGATCTAGATTATCTTCTAATTTGCCAAACAAACCACATACCATACCCGCTGCATAAAGCGCACACCATAAAGAAGTACAAATACTTTGGATGCACAATGGAAACTCTCATTGACCAGAGGTGAAAAATACCTTAAACAAGAACCAAATCTCTGAGCTTGCCGCATCATTTTACATCTTTTCACAACATCCCCGAGGAAACATGTGTTCAATTAAAGTACTTACTCTAGGGACTAATGAAGGGTAAACTCCAAAAGGAAATCCAAAAGTATTGTAAATTGATCTCAAATCATATTGTGAAAAAACATTGCATGTGAGAGGTTAAAAAAAAAAAGTACCACTGTTCGTCTGTAATGCCAATCAATTCTACATCCTTGAGGAAAAAGAAAAAATCATGAAGTATCAGCGAAAAAGGGGAAAAAATAAGTTCATTGCGAAAATTCATACCTTCGTGGCTGAGATTTTCACTTTCAGAGAGTGCTTCAAAAATTCAGTATCACCTCCCTGCTATTAAAAACTAAAAGTTATGTTCTAAAATATATTAATCAAGTTGTCAGCATATCTGCTTGCATTAGATCTGTGACCATCAGCAACGCGATCTGAAGATAAATACCACAAAAATCATGTTTTGTGGAGGTGGATATACGCATCCTTATCACACAAATCACAAGCTTGGCATGCATTGTTCTGACTAGTGTATTTTGTTTACCAAACTTTTCTTTTAAGGTGCATCAGGAAGTGACCAATTTTTCACTTGCTTTGTAATGGAACCTTTTCTGTACATAGAACATCATGTAAGCTTGAGCTGCCCTCACAACATTTTCACTAACTCGAGTGACCCATGCATCGTCGCACTTGTACCATTGATCATTTAACCGTAAATAGGTCACATAATGGCCTGCGTCCAGCTTCCCTGTATGGGTAACCACAGCAAATAATTCAAACTCCGAGGATAGCTCGGTGGAGCCTTCAGGATCATCACCAGAGTAAGTGAAAATTCTGTTACCAAACCTACTCCTTAAAATTGTAGAAGACAGATAAGGCGACATATCCAATGATAATGGAAACTGCAGATAACGATCAATCTTCCTTGACATATTCCGAGACGAAGAATGCTCAAATCTTTTAATGTGGAAACAAGAAACTAAAGGAAGCTTTCTTATGGACATCTGTTTCAGAGAATCTTGCCTCACTTTACAATCCCGACAGAAAAATTTCTGGTCAGAACCTAATCTCTCTGGCCTTGTGAAGCGATCCAAGCATCCCATCAATGTAGATATTCCACCACGTTCGCCTGAGAGCATAGACTCGGTTTCACCATTGTATGCAAGATGCAACTTAGAGGAGGCAATCTTTGCAGAACCCCCTTGGCTAGGTTCCAGGTCCAATGAGAAGTCCACACAGGGGTCATAAGTTGTAGAGGTGAAACCACAGATAGTGCAAGTGACATCAGATCTCAAGATGCCAGAGAAGACTCTGTGTGCAATACAACAATCTGCATTGCCTGTGCTGCCAACCAAAAACCACTAATCAAAAAAAACAAAAACAAAAACATAAAAAAAGCTAACCATAGGAAGAACATTCGAAGTGTTTCTTCTTCTTTCTTTTTGGCTTTTGAAGCATCTTTATATTGATAACTTTATTGATGTCCAATAGTGCATCTTTACATTAATAACTTTATCGATGCCCAATAGCTTTCCAAGAAAGTAGCTAAAATAACAATTTAGACTATTCAGATTCAAAGAAAATAAAAATTTAGACTTCTTTTACATAATGTAAAAAAATAAAAGAAAGGAAAATTACACAACCGTTTGCTCCTTAAAAGTTCTGAATGTTTGAAAGCTAAAATTAACACAAGCAATCCTTGGATTGCACATTGTTTGTATCAGTAAAGCCCTTTTACAAATACAAATATGTTTCTTTCTCTTTTTTTGGTGACATACAAATATGTTTCTTATCCCAGAAAAGAAGAAAACTAAAATCAAAACATTGAACTTCATGAATAATGTAAGGCTGTAAGCTTACTTCAATAGGTGAAATACAAATATGTTTCTTTCTCTTTTTTGGGTGACATACAAATATGTTTCTTATCCCAGAAAAAAGAAAACTAAAATCAAAACATTGAACTTCATGTATAATGTAAGGCTGTAAGCATACTTCAATAGGTGAAATCAAGAAAATTGTCTCATCAATGGAATAGCAACAAACACATTATCCAAGACAATATAGAAGCAGCCAATAGTAAAATCACAAGAGAAAAACACATACACTGTTCACAACAAATACTATATGATTTGGCCAGTTGCAGATTGTCATTATTACTAATATTGATGAGAACGAAATTTCATTGTCCTATACTAAAGCAACACAATACCCGCTTTCCAAGCTCCACAATCAAAACCCTCAATACACATAGCTAGCACCAATTTATAGAAAAAAAAAAAGAGAGAGAGAGAGACTGGATATCAACAATTTGTTTTTCAGATCAAGCAGAAAATTCATTTCATGTCAGCATTAGTTAACAAGAAGCAAATGGTGGTGTTTGAGGGTATACACAATGATCTGCAACAAGTCAAAAAGAACCTCAAGCCACCTGACAATAGTTGCCACTGAAGAAAGTTCTCCTAGTGCTCCTAAGCGAAGGATAATTATTATGTTCATCAAATGCTCAACTAAACCATTAGGAACAGCCAGTTTCAGCACGTTGATAGTTTTCTCAACATCAATATTTTAGACTGGGTGAAAAATCTTATATTTAGGGTGTGTTTGATAGCAAAAAAAATCTTCGATGAGAAAAAACTTTTTTTTTAGCAAATCTTCTTGAGAGAATTTTATAAAGAAAATTTTCTCATAGTTGTTTGATTGCACGAGAAAGAATTTTCTTTTATGGTTCAATTCGTGTGCGCATCTAAATCATCGTCGATGTCAGGTGGCTCAACGATGATGTTGGTAACGAAGCCGGAGACGAAGAGAGAAAGAAAAAATGTATATCCGCAAAAGAGTAGCAGATGCCAAGTTTGTTTGGATGAAAGAAATGATCAGTTCGTGAGAGAGATAGAGAGATTTTCAATTTTCACATAAAAGATGAGAAAATAAATGAGGAAAATAGGGGAATGTCATTTTTTTTTTCTCAATGCAATTACAAAGTTATCAAGCAATGGAAAATCGGTTACACAAAAAAAGTAGACAATTTTCTAGATTTTTTTCATTTTCTTTGCTATCAAACACACCTTTAGTGATATGAAAATCCGAAAATATGTTGGGAAAAAATGATGATCTCAATCTTGAGCCTTCCTTTTAAGACCAAGTGTCAAATGAAAAAGTTGTAATAAGCTGGAGTAAAATATCCTCTTACATACACATTTTTAGTCAATTAATGTGGGGCATAGAGCCCACACGTCCAAGGTCTTTAGGTCTTGTTTGGTTAGTAGTGGAGTTAACTCTGAGAGATAACTAGGAGGAGAGTTGGAACTAATCTGGTTTGGTTGCCCAACTTCCCTGCAAGTTATCTTTCAACTCACACCCAAGGGTGAGAGATATCTCCCCATCCCTCTAAAGGAGTTATCTCCCAGGAGTTTGTGGACATAATTACCCTCGTTAATTACCTTTTATTACCCGCTTCCATCTCTTTTGTTTGAAGGGGATTTATGTCAATTCATATCTTTTATTATTTAAAATTTTGCAACTTCCCTGCAACTTTAAAGATGAACCAAGCATAAAAATATGATCTTTCATTGTGAGTTACTGTAAGTTGGCAAAAACAAACCAAACAAGGCCTTAGCATGGTTCACATACAAATTCAATGCACTCCAAACTAGTTCACTATCAATTGCTTTCTTCATAGTTTGATTGCTTTTCAAGTTCTCGAATGGAAGGCTATATCTAAGAAAAGACAAATATGTATCAGGTGGGACCTATAAAAATGCATATACCTTCAAAAAAGAACCTTTTTTCCATGATTTAATAATAATACAAGACATCTCAGGAAGGCAAACAAAGATCAACTAAACAGCTCATTCAAGTTTGAAGTTACCTTGATTTTGGGACTTGCGTTGATCTCTCTCCACATTTTCATGAATCCCATCAAGCATTGAAATGAAAAATTCATGTGCATCCTGTTGTTCGTAACTTGCCAAGTTTGCAGCATGTTGCCACCAACTGCAACAAACCCAAGGCTTTCCAATGTCAATCAGTGAGTGTTTATCACAACAACTGCATAATTCGGTATATAGAAGAAAACCTTCTAGATCTAACACTTCAATAATCCCATTTATCGAAATCAAACACATACAAATTTACGCGTTAGCAGTCAAAGTATCAATCAAGAAACATGAATGAGACACAGCATCCGTACCAATGACTCCGATATAATTATAAAGTTGCCAGATACTTCAAAAACAGCATACATCCACTCAATTTTCAACCCTAAAATTAGAAACAAAAACAACCAAACATGGGAATCACTAAAAATACAACCTTGTGCAAGCATTTCAATAGATCAAGAAGAATAAGACCTGTATAGAAACCTTGCTGGACTGTACGGCGTCCGATCGCCAGAAAACACAGCGCAAAACACAGCATCCATGTCGCAAGCCAAGCAGACCCGCGACCGCGACGAAGCGTTCTTATCATTGCCTAAATTGGTTCTTTTCTCCTGACAAACGTATCTGTTGTGGCGATCACTCAGAAAGTAGTTTCTCAATGGAGGCGTGTGCAGCAGAGCTTGCAACACTGAATTCATAAAACAAGTGTTCCCCAAATTGTTGAGCCCTCTTAGTCCCCACGGCAACGGCGAGCAAACACCATTAGACTCTGCATCTCCGCCCAACCGACTCGAATTCGTCGTCACCAACACTCGCTCCCTCGGATCAGGCATCCACGGCCGGTAATCAACCCTCATCCGCTTCCTCAAGCTCTCCGGCCACGGCATTGTCTCCGATTCTCCACCTCGCATTGCCGTCGGCGATACCGCTGTTGCCGCGGCAGCTGCGATGACGACTGAGGCGTCGAAATCGCGATCGTAGACCTGATCGCGGCACGCGCAGCAGAAGAGCTCGGCGCGATCGAGATCGACGGCGATCTCGTGCCCCGACGGCATCGAATCGGCATGCGCCGCGGCGTGGGAGGACTCAGGGGAGGAGTGGCAGAACACGACGGCGCATGCCACGCAAGCGTAGAGGCGAGGGCGGGCCGAGGCGGCGGAGGCAACGCAGGCGGCGCAGCGGGGGACCTCGTGGAGGTCGCGGCGGATCTCGGCCCGCCCCAGCGGCTTCACGCGGAGGCACTTCTGGAGGAGCCGGAAGGGCTTGGAGCCGTGCTTGGATCGGAAGTCGGCGAGGTGAGAGCACGGTTGAGGGATCTGGCCGCGCTGGTGGAGATGATTAGTTGAAGACATCGGAGGAGGAGATAGATGAAACCCTAGATTTGCAGAAAACAAGCTTCATCAGATCAGATCAGAATCAGAGATTGAATCGAATCGAACAAGTATGGCTTTTGCGATCGAGGGAATTAATCGAGAAGGCGAGTTTGGAGATTTGTTGGCGGCGTTGATGATCATGTCTTGAGAGTACAGACGGGACATTGATCACTGTTCGATTTCGAAGAGGTAGATCTGTATAGATTTTTTTTTTTTTTTTTTGGTGATTTAATGTTGTTCTGAATTTTTACTGTTTTTTCGATTTCTGGTACTTGGGATCCAAAAAGAAAGGAGGGACGGGAAAGGGAGATTGAACACAGCTGCTTTAGTTCTAGTAAAAAATGGAGTGAAAGAAATTACATAAAAAAATAAAATAAATACAAAAACAACGGGAGAGAAAAATATAATGAAAACAAATTATGCAAGTGTGGTTTATGTAAGGGTGGGACTTTGGGGATTGGGGTGCACGTGAATGGCCAGTATTTGTTGCTGGCTTATTGTTTTATGATGACTTTTTTATTTATTGATTTATTTAAAACTATTTTTTGCATCCTTTTTTGTTTTGTTTTTGTTTTTGTTTTTTTATATGAAACCATTTTTTCTTTACTTTGGTGCGATCACACGACTGTATCAACCAATTCACAGTTGGAGACACTGTAGTTGAAGCTGAAAATCAAAACTTGGCTTAAAAGACGACTAATTCATGGTTGGAATCACATTGCTAAATCTAAATAGAAGTGACTCTTCCAACATAGCATAGTTCACTAGTTCAGAGGCTCGATATTTAAACGAAGCGATTAAATCGACCCCAAATTTTACTTAAAGGACTTCTTTTAAAATTTTTACCTTATCGTATCCCACTTTTTATTTAGTTTATCCCATTTTTTTACTTAGTGTGCCCCAATTTTTATTTTTCAAAATTCCAAAATATCCTTCTCGTATCCCATTACCCTCGCCTTCACTCCAACACACCCTCTGAGGAGGTGTCGGACACACATGGTCGATACCTCTAAAGAAGTGTCAAACACATAGAGCCGAGAGTCAACACTTCTAAAGAGATCTCGGTTGGATTCATCCTTCATCGATTGAGACCTTATTTTTTTTGCAGTTTCGGTGAGGTCGGTTGTTACCTTTTTAAAGGTGTTGGACACACATGGCCGACACCTCTGTGTCCAACACCTTTGAAGAGGTGTCAGCTCTATGTGTCCGACACTTGTGGGGCAACAAGAATGAACAAAGAAATTTCAAAACTCTTAAAAATACTTGAAAATGACAAAAAAATTAGTGGATTTTGCTTGGAATCGTTTAATATATTTAGTTAAAATTTGCACTCAAAATGCAAACTCAAACCCAACAACAATCCCACAAAACAATACCGACTCAAAAAAGTTAATAAAAAAACTAGAAAAACTTCGAAATCAACATTAAAAGAGCTGAGGAATGCACCCACAGCGTCGAATCGACATAGTTCTACTCCGACTTCGTTGGATTCGAGTTGATGGTAAGAATGCGATTTGAAATTGGGGTGACTAGAGTATGTGTGAGTGGGGCGGCTGGGGTATGGATAAGTAAAAATCCTTTTATACGAAGGGGTAGTTGGATAACTTCACTAAGGTGGGATCCTTTAAGCAAAAGTTGGGTCGATTTAGCCGCTCCCTATTTAAACTTGGCTAAAGGAAATCGAGTCTATCATCATTTTGATCAACTAATTATTGATAGCACTTTCTTTTCCGATATAATTTTAGAAATAAAAAAGGGAGTGGCTAAACAGACTCTAGTTATTGTTGAGTGGACTCGACCAAAATATTTTTAGGATATTTCAAATTTACCCTTGCGTGAAATGACTTTGATGTGCTCCATGTAAATAAGTTTTTGCTCACCCACACCCTAGTCACTTTGTAACGACTTCGCCTCCCCTCATCAACTGTTATGCGCCAAGAAACCACCTCAGAATCTGGATGCCAAATTTTCTAAGCCGACGCCTTAGTAAGCCTTTATACCTGATAAACAACATGTATATCTCCAAAAATTAGAATTTAAGAATTTTTGAAATTAAAGTGCAGAAGCATATGAAACTTGATTTCAAAAAATAAAATAAAATAACGGTTTGGTAAAATAGAGTATTACAATCAATCCCAACCACCATATTAATTTCAAAATGAAATAAAACAATATATAAATAGGAGATATATCTAATGGCATGTTCGCTTCACCGTCTTAGGTCGGATTAGCCATATTGGACTGGTTAATCCGGTGTTCGCTTCGAGGATTAATTAGTCCACGGGACTATTTAATACCCAATACAAGTGACTAAACTAAATCATCTTTTTTGGTGTCACTAATTAGTCCCAATGCTTGAGCTTGAAACATTACCAAAGTACCCCTCCATTTTAAACAAAATCATCAAAGATGTTTTCGATTTGGGAGATAAGTTCATCGCTGGTGAAAGAGAAGTTCATCGACTTCCTTTTCCTTAAGTCCCAAAGTTTCTCAACTTCTTGTAGTGATGGCATTGCAGTGCTCTCTAGGATTAACTTCAGTGTTGCTAGGCAATTTTTCTTGAGTTCTTCCTGACATGGAATTAGCTAATTGGTCCAATTGAACTTCAAAAATATAAAATGGTTGTTCCTTCACTCTTTCGAATTTAGTGACCGATTTGGTGATAAAACACCCGAGAACCCTCTAATTGGACTTGGCTTGTACAACCTATTTTGGCTTCTAGACATTGCAAACTCTGCCGTCGTCGTCTACCTCGTTGTTGCTTATCAACTTTTTGCACATCTCATCTTTGCCTTGGCTGAGAAATAGGCAGCAAGGAAATGGCCAACAAGTAACTTCATCACAAAATAGATTAGGATTCCTTTGTTTGGAATGAATTACAATCTCGGTTCTTCTTCTTCAAAAAAAAAAAATGGCAACCAATCTCAATCTCAATCTCAATCTATTAGGGCTAACAATGTGATGATTTTGAGGAGGGCATAGAGTGAGGGGTATGTTGGTCATTCCACTAGCTCCAAAAAATCTAATCCCAATATCAATACATTCAACTGAACAAGTGACCTATTCAGGACTAATCACTTAATCCAAGCCACAATCCTATGTACAAGTTAATCCCACAAACTTAGGACTATTGTATTTGTGAAGCGAACGGGCCATAAGAGTGGCAATTTGGATCATGACACGATGAACCCGACACGACACGATACGTAATTAAACATGTCATAGATTTGGCATAAATGATTATGGGTCGTAAATATGTTAACACGTTTATACATGATTAATAAATAAGTCATTATCATGTTAACTGCTTTAACTCGTTTATGACTCGTTTAACACAAGTAAAAGAATAATGTATGAATAATAAATAGTTTATAATAAAAATTTAGTACAAAATTTATCCATTTGAATAAATTTTAATAACATGATTTATTTTCTAATTTGTAGACATCTTTTATCAAATTTTATTTTATTTCTAGAGGAAATATTTATTTTACTTTTGATATATTATTTATGTTTTAGATTTTATTAATAATTACTTATTAAGAAAAATATAAAATTACTCACTACATCAGAATTTAGATGTTTTTAGATGATTCTTATAGTTTTATATATGTTATTTGGTACGAGTTATTTTTTCTTTGTGACATCCGAGAATTTCGTAAAATTGATTAGGATGCTAATTAAGTATTTTCAAATTTGATTTGAGATTTAGGTATCCAAGGTGGGACCCATGTATTACGAACAGGAGATCATAAGTCTAAATATTATTTTTACATGTTGCATGCCTAGTGGATGTAATATATGTTATTTTGTCGCGAAGTAGGGGTATATTGAGTTGTATCCTTAATTTGTCATAATTGGGGTTGTTAGTGTGCATGTTTAAAGGACACAAGGAAAATCTTATAGGATCACAATTAGGCCAGCTATGCTCTATGGTGGTGAATGTTGGGCGGTAAAGCAACAATCATTACATAAAATGAACATAGCAGAAATGATGATGCTTAGGTGGATGCGTGGTAAAACTCGTAAAGATAGAATAAGAAATATAGAAATTCAAAGACAAGTAGGAGTAGCACCAATTGATACAAAGATTAAGGAAGGGCAGTTGTGGTGGTTTGGCCACTTGCAAAGACGGCCTACAAATGCCCCCACTAAAAAACTTGACTCAATAGAAACTGTAGAAATTTGACGAGGTAAAGGTAAACCAAAGTTAACATGTGATGCATTAATTAGGAGGGATTTGAACGGTTTAGAAAGCTCACCATCAATTGCACTTAATCGAACACAATGGAAAAGTTTGATCCATGTAGCTGACCCCAATTGATTTTGGATTGAGGCTATGTTGTTGTTGTTGTTGTTGTTGTTGTTGTTGTTGTTGTTGTTGTTGTTGTTGTTGTTGTTGTTGTTGTTGTTGTTGAAAACTAATTAATCAAGTGTTAATCCCCACGTGAAGATTTTGCCTCAGTTTATGTGTAAGTTAGGATCGGTGGCGGTGTAAGATGAGAATAAATTTTGTGCAAGACCTTACCTTGAGCTTTGTGTCGGTTGGCAATGGTCGAGGTTGAGATTACATCTAAATTGGTGTAAGTTTGGTTTAGTATGGCAAGAAAATTGATTCATAAGGGTTTAGTATATCGTGGAAAAAATTAAGAATTTTAGGGTTTCAATGTGACCAAAATCCATGTTATAGACGTTTTATAAAGATGGACTGTTTTGTTGAGAGTTTGATTCAATTTGGCAAAAAAGGGGATTGAAAATGAGCATCGGAAGTTAAAGCACGTCAAAATAGGGATTTTGGAAATTAATAAATAAAAATAAATTTGGTTGCTGATAAGTAGCTGAGGATATATATATATATATATATATATATATATATATATATATATATATATATGTAAAAGGCTCATTTCATTTCAAAACAAATAGAACGTTTGTTTTACTTGTGTTCCAAAGTTTTTCACTCACAGAGCTCTTTATGTCTAATTTTCACCTAGTTTATTTCTGCAAAACTAAAGAGCATCACGAGACGGTCAGTTTGAATAAATTCTCTGCGGTGGAAATAATATATTCAGCTCACAATTTGATAAATTCTCAATTCTAGGAATTTCCTCAACTCAATTTGAATTCTCGTGATTTTTTATTTTTCTTCATGGGGTTTTGATAGGAATTGGTAGGTATTGTTGGGAATTGATGTATTGAGTTGATTTGGCCAATTTGAGATAAGTTCCACTAGCGTGGGTTAGCGTTTTTATATATTGAACTAATGCGATTCAGTTGTTAACTATTTTAGAGATGTTTTATAGTTGATATTGATCTACATTGAGTTTCTGGATGAATTGATTATTGATTTTTATCCAATTTGACTCCATGGGCTGTGAAAATATTTTAATATTGGTATTGAGTGGTTTCATAGGGTTTGTTGTCGAGTTTTGAGGATTTAATTGCAAAAATATTGATTTGGAGACTGTTTTTTAGTTCAAAATAAATAAAGATTGTTTAGTAGATAGGCTATATTGTAAAATTCGTAACTTCTTCATCGGTGATCCGATTTGAGTGTTCTTGGAGATTATGGAAAGTATGACATAAGTACTACAAGTTCCTTTTATGTCATCACAATAAAATATTGAGGATTTCAAGGTTAAGCAATTACCCCAGGTTGGCTAGTTGAAAGCCAATTGAAACATTTATATAAATTAATATTTTTGGAAACTATTCTCAAGCGTACTTTGGCCACAGTTTTTCATTAGGTTTAGTAATTTGGTTTCAGTTAAAGCTCCCACACAATATAATTGGGTATGCAGGGAAGCTATTGGAAATATTTTCAAGGCTATTTGACGCTCTAGGGACCCCGAAAATTAAGCTCAAAGTTGGTTTAGTTGTAAGTAAACCCTACAATGATCTTTACTATTGATTGGATATTTTGTACCAGTAGTTGTATCATAGTTTACATTGCATTAATTTTTAGTCATGCAAACATAGAGAGAATGAGGGGGACAAGCATGTTTCATAGTCTGGTTTGCTTGAAACTAGGTTTCAATCCTACCTCTACGCCGTCGAGTGAGACTAGCGGAGTCTAATGCCGGCACGTTATCTTTGCATTTCACGATCTTTTAATATTGTCTTTGTAGTATTTTTGGAAGTCGACATCTGATTATAGTTAGGAGACAACAACATAGTAGATTGCATGTCGTGATTGCATATTATGTTGATGCATATATCTTATTGTTTATTTGGAAATGCAATTACACCTCTCCATTAATCATATTAACAATTGCAGGAGTATAAATCAATGTAGGAATTTACTTACCTGACATTTTCGAGTTATTTTTTACGATGCCAGATTCTATATGAAGGCTAAGGACGAACAGATAAGACTCGAAGATTTTGGTGATTATTTACTAAATTTAAAGTAAATTCTTGTCTAAATTATTTATATTTGTTGTTTTAGGACTCTTGGGGTGGGTGTAGGACGTGAAATTTCATTGAATGGTTAATAGAGTCTCCTCAGTTAGTTTAAAATGTGTTGAGAGGTTTATAGTTTTGGTCTATTTGGGATAATAAAGTTGCGATTAAGCTATCAAAGACTCTAATTTAGTTTATAAATTTGAATTTTACATATATTATGCCACTACAAAAAAAAGCAAATCAGAAACGGAATTTTCCGTTTCTGATTTGCAAAAATTCCGTCTCTGATTGCAATCAGAAACGGAACAGAGACGGAATGCGTTCCGTCTCTGAAAACGTCGTCGCTGATACGATCAGAAACGGAAAATGGATTCCGTTTCTGATTAGAGACGGAATAGAGACGGAAAATATCCGTTTCTGATTAGAGACGGATTTAGAGACGGAAATTAGAAACGGAACAGAGACGGAACAGAAATGGAATTTATTTCGAAATGGTACATTTGTAAGTGCATTCCGTCTCTGATTCCGTTGCTAATTAGCAACGGAATCAGAGACGGAATTAATAAATTTATGAATTCCGTCTCTGATTCCGTTTCTAATCAGCAACGGAATCAGAGACGGAATCAGAGACGGATTATTCCGTTTCTGATTCCGTCTCTGTATCCGTGTCTAATTAGCGACGGAATCAGAGACGAAATTCTTATTTCCGTCTCTGATCCGTTTGTGATTGATACAAATATTTCTGGAAAATTAGAGACGGAATAGCAACGGAATATTTGAATTCCGTTGCTAATCCGTCTCTAATTTTCTGTTTTGTTTAATTATGACACAGAAACATAATCCAATTGGTTCTCCAACCTAAAAATTCAAATTACAACCCGATATGACCTACTCCATCGCCGCACCCTCCAACAACTCCTTGGGGGTGCTAACATCCCACAAAAAGCCAAATTGCACATCCATACATCGACAATATATATCAACAAAAATTCAAAAGAGAAAGGAAAAATGTGAAACTCAAAATTAGCCAAAAAATTTATATATCCACGAAAAATTGTCATGTATTACAAAAGCTCCAAAATTTGGAAGTATACACAAAAACCACCAATCCTATCGTTCAACAACCAAAAAAAAAAAGAACACTCACAAAAGCTCCAAAATTTGGAAGTATACACAAAAAGGACTTCATATAATAACTATAACGCAGCTTTGAAGCATTTCTGATTCCCCATCTGAGGGCAACAACCAGTGAGTATGCACCTGAAAGAAGTAGGCAAAAGAGAGATTATTGAACTAAGGATGTACATTGGAAGCGAATGAGAAAAATGGTGGATTTGAAGAAACATAGAAATTAATAATAATCATACATAAAAAGTCGGCTTCGAACCTATTTTTTAATTTCTTTACGATTGAGTTTGCTTTGGTCTTTTGTCAATTCAATACATATGTAGGTAGAGCGGAGTACTAGAGCTAATAAGGAACATGAAAGAGGATAATGGTGAAGTGCAAGAATGCTAAAAGGAAAAAATTAAAAGTTAAGCACAAACTCCCATCAATGCAACATTCACATGCATCAAATTTGATCCTAAACTCATATTTCGTCCCATCTAAAAATGCTGTGTGCTCCAAAACAAACCAGCCATGTGTTCCTACTAAAAAAAAAAAATCCAGCTGAAATTCAAGAAATGCAGTGAAGAAAAGAAATAAACCATACAATGAGGAATAAGAAAGCTTCCAAAAAATACATGAACATCAAGCAAATGCAGTCTAGGACTGAAGTTTTGTTGTTGTTGTGAGTTTGGGGTGTCAATGTTGCTATTTTCCTACGCATAGGAGATGGCGAACAATGTATCTATAAGATGGACCTATCATGTAAGTTGAGTTGGATTATTTATCAAGCTTTGAAAGGCTTGAATTTCAACATGCATATGATAAGTAATGGTGAAGTGCAAGAATGCTAAAAGGGAAAAACTAAAAGTTAAGCACAAACCTATCATGTAAGTATGATCCTAGAACTCATCCTCTCACCCCATCTAAAACTGTTGTGTGCTCCAAAGGTGACCAGCCATGTGTTCCTACTAAAAAAAAAAAAAAAAAAAAAAAAACCAGCTGGGATTCAAGAAAAGCAGTGAAGAAAAGAAAAAAACCATACAATGTTGAATACGAAAGCTTCCAAAAAAATACATGAACATGAAGCAAATGGAGTCAAGGACTGAAGTTTTGTTGTTGTTGTGAGTTTGGGGTGTCACTGTTGCTATTTTCCTACGCATAGGAGATGGCGAACCATGTATCTATAAGATGGACCTATCATGTAAGTTGAGTTGGATTATTTATCAAGCTTTGAAATGCTTGCATTTCAACGTGTATATGATAATGGTGAAGTGCAAGAATGCTAAGAATTTAAAAGTTGAAAGTTAAGCACAAACCTATCATGTAAGTATGATCCTAAACTCATCCTCTCATCCCTTCTAAAACTGCTATGTGCTCCAAAGGTGACCAGCCATGTGTTCCTACTCAAAAAAAAAAACAAACCAAATTTGGGATTCAAGAAATGTAGAGAAGAAAAGAAAAAAGAGAACAATGTATCTATAAGAAGTCATCATCTCATCCACCAACCTCTCTATTTTCCCGCCTCTCTCTATTTTCCCATCAATCTTGATAGGAAGTCATCATCTCATCCACCAACACTGCTTTGTGTGCTCCAAAACAAATCACCATGTGTTCCTACTCCCAAAAAAAAAAAAAAAAAAAACCACCGATGTCCTCTCTTGCGGTGAAGAAAAAGAAAAAAACTCATAAATAGAATAAGAAAGCTTAAAAAAAAAGCTCACCAGCAGCAAGCAGAACTGAGATAGGAATGAAGTTTTGTTGTTGTTGTGACTTTGTGGTGTTACTGTAGCCATTTTTCTACGCCTTGTATCCATAGGGATAGCTAATGCAGTCAAAATTGAAAGGAGTTACTCATTGATTCCATTCGAAACAGAAGAGAGAGGATCAACAACCCTTCATGCCGAATCCAAAGAAACATTTCATCACCAAAGAACACCAAAAGCTCACCAGATCACTTCCACCATCCAACCATTTCACCAAAGAACACCAAAAGCAAATAAGAGTGTTAAAATTAGTGCTTTAGCCATGTGTTCCTACTCAAAAAAAAAACAAAAAAACCAGCTGGGTTTGCTGGTAATGTCACTTAAAATTAGTGCTTTAGCCATTATATATATATGAAATGACAAGAGAAGAATCACTCACTATCTGTAGGAACTGCTGTGATACTTGGAAAGACATGTAACAACTTGAACAAAATCCTTTCCTTAGAAAACCTCTGCAGAGCCCAAATCACAAGATACGAAGTTCTCGCGCTTCCATTGACGGCAATCGAATGGTTAAAGGAAGAGGAAGCTGCGGTACACGATCCTCTTCTGCCATTAAGTTCTGATTGAAGCTGTTGATTGTCTATAATTTAAACACAAAAGAAAACCAGATTAGATTTCCTTCTCTTCATGGATGACAAGTTCGATTAATTAGCTTACTAAATCACTTTACCTACCATCGCAAAAGATTAACATGTCAACAAGCATTTGATATATAGAGTTCTTAAGTAGACAAACTACTCAAAAAGAATCACAAGAGATTTCAAGTTAGACTAAACATTTTGGACAAAACCTCACAATCATTCAGTCTCATTAAAGCACATCCGAAAGAAACATTTCATCACCAAAGAACACCAAAAGCTCACCAGATCACTTCCACCATCCAACCATTTCACCAAAGAACACCAAAAGCAAATAAGAGTGTTAAAATTAGTGCTTTAGCCATGTGTTCCTACTCAAAAAAGAAAAACAAAAAAACCAATTTGGGTTTCTTTGGTAATGTCACTTAAAATTAGTGCTTTAGCCATTCTATATATATATGAAATGACAAGAGAAGAATCACTCACTATCTGTAGGAACTATTTGTGATACTTGGAAAGACATGTAACAACTTGAACCTGGTTTGTTTGACACATCGAGGCCAACTGTCCTATTTCTTATCTGAACCGACTCTATGTATAGCCTATAATGACAACAGTAGCCACCAAATTCGAAACCGCAAACAAGAGCTTAATTTCATAAACCAAAGATTTGATAGCATGACAATCTAAAGGACCAATTGGCCAGTAATTGAATTCAAACACTCCATACCAAATGAGTTCTTGTAAACAAATACTCAACCAACTAATTGATTTCAACATTAATTCAAGTGACAAACACATACATCAGTACAAAAAAAAGAACATTCAAAACAATATCAATATATGAGAATTTGAAGCAAAAGTCCAAACAAGCAGCTTAATTAGAACTACCAAAATTAATTGTAACTTAAAAGAGCAATTTCAAGATTCAAAAGTAAGAGCAAAACAAACCAATTTTGGAAAGTAAGTGACATTACCAGCAAACCCAAATTAAACCTCCCACCAAGTACAAAAGAAAACCAAGACAATGAAATGCAAAGATGATTCTTGATGAGTTCAGAATCAGATTTACAAAACCCAAGAATAACCTGGATTGATCAAATCACACAAAGGGACAAAACCCATTTTTTCATTTTTATAACTACTTTCTATTCCCTATTGTTTTGGAGCCCAAGAACCTCATTAGGCAACTACATATATATTAGGAAAAAATAATGCATTGTGTGCGACTGTGACATGCATACTTTTGATTAATATTTTGAATTTTAGTACATCAATGGGATATAAAGTGATTAAAATTCCATAAAAGACCCACGTTGAATACTTACACACGTATCTCTCCTATGTGTAGAATACAAGTCAATTGTAATTTCTATCTTTCATTGGCTTTAAAACCAAGAATAATTACCAACTTCAAGTTTGACTTTGATTTTCAAATTATATTTTTGAACATATCCATTAGATTTTATCACTCAACATCCTCAGTTTAAAGTTAATAGACTTGAATGGAAAAAAGTCGAGAATGTTGTAAACTTCTATGATTGTTATGACGCGATTCAAGTTTCACAAAAACCTCTATATTTAAGAAATTAATTTCCATAAGGGATTGTCTTACAAAGCCTTGCCTTAAACTAAATTGAAATGACTTCCAATGGACTTTCATTATTCAACAATGTTCAATACCTAATGTTGGTTCGAGTCAAAGATGAAAGGTCCATCTTAGCGTTGTCATCAGTCCCAGTAAGTCGCTGAAGTGCTTGATTGTCTTTCAAAAGATCAATGCCATCGTCTCTCTTGCTTGTCTCAGTGAGCTCCCAGCAAGGCAATCTCCAAACTCTCTGTTACAACAAGTGTATAAGTACTTCAACAACTAACAAATAGCAACATGTTGAAAACTGCAAAAAACGAAATAAGGAACTTCATCATCAGTACCCTCCACTACATCAGGCTTCAACAAACCACCATGAATTGCAGGTACATTCATTGTCCATTTATCCTCTGTATATCTTAGTTGCCTTGGACGCCCAGTTCATGCATACGTTATCATGGATTTTATTTTTTATACATTATCCTCCCCAAACTAAATTTTTTAACCTCAGTTTAAGTAAAATATACTATAAGTACAGATTGTTTGCAGAATTAATCCATGGGAGAAGAAAACATCTTGCTGTTGTGTGTGTGTGCAAATCTTATGCGTTGCGGGTTCTCTCGAAAGTGCTATGATGAAGATAGTGGTAGAATTGACAGGGAGCAACATCTTCATGCCATAGCAAATGAATTTGGGAAATCGATAAAGGGTCGTTTTCAGGTCATCATCGTGTTGAGAACATGTAGGCTATTCTTCTTCTAGGGACATGCGATAATAGAAGAACAAGAGCCTACATGTGCTCAACACAGATGAACGAAAAACGAGCCTTTATCGACTTCCCAAATTCATTTGCTATTGCATGAAGATGTTGCTCCCTGTCAATTCTACCACTTTCTTCATCATAACACTCGAGATAACCTGCACCGCCATAAGACTTGCACACAACACCCAACATGTTTTCTTCTCCTATGGATTATGCAAACATTCTGTACTTATAGTATATTTTACTTAAAAACAAAAAAAAATTTGGGGGAGCAAAAGGTAAAAAAATTAAAATCCACGATAAAATATGGAATATCAACCTAAAAATGCACAAAAAGAAGTGTCAATCATAAAGTAATTCGAAGAATTGCTAAAGTTGTCTACACTATAAAACGTTTAATCTAAGAATTTCCACAAACAACAAGTGAAATGCAGTTGTATCACCAACCTGCTCATCTCTCGAGAGCCACGCTTACGTCTCACGCTCAACATTGTCCCCTTGTTGTGGTGGATCGACCGGATCTATTTGCGGCGGCTGTTGCTGGTCATGAGGTGGCGGTGGTGGTGGCGGTGGTGGTGGTTGTTGCTGAGCTAGGCCTACTTCGTCCTTGTTAATCCCGAAATGCTGCTGCATGAACTCCATAACCTTTCGTAATTGCTCCGCAACGACATTGAACTCTGGCCGCGGCACCACATCCGGCGTCTCCGACGTGCTAGCACCAGGAGCTCCGTATCTCCTCTTCTTTCTCCCTACGGACCCGAGTCCGTAGACACGTCCTTTGGAAGACTCACCCGCCACATTGAGGTACACCGCCTCATCATCCACCGATTGCTCCGGTGTAGCTCGGGTCGCCTCCCGACGTCGCTCTGCTCGGAGCCTATCCTGCATATATGCACAACAAACAAAATACATGATATGGGTTAAAGTATACTTAATAATATTTTACATATCATTTCTATACTTACATAGAACCGCTCTGATCTAGTATCGATGAATGTCATCCTGTCGTGATTAACGGTGTGGAGATGCAAATACAAGTCATTCACAGTCGGTGGCGTCTCGGATGAATCAGCCTGCGTGCAGGACCAAGCATAGTGAACAAGTGTATAAATGTACAAAATATCCAAGATGTTACAAAAAACTTACCAATCTTTCTTGGGTAGTCACAAAAGACACGGAACCACCACCGTGCTTCGAGGGTCCAGTCCCAGGGCCTTCGACCTCAGTGTTCCTATTCTCCGTCGCTTGCCTAGACCTGGCCTGGAAGTCCTCGCTCTCCCAGGACTGCAAGTATCTCCTCCATGCCTCATCTGTAACAAAAACTGGCTGCACACGATTCTTCTTCAACTTGTGCATCAACGCGGTGTACCTTGTGCTCGCAAGCCCGTCGTACGCCGCCGCACGAGATCCTCGGGAATCGCATCATCCCATCTAAAAATACCTACAAATTGGCGATTGCTATTGTTACCTTGCATTGAGAAAATAGTATAAATCATAAGGCATATGGGAGTCTTGTTTACCTTCCATTGGCGCCAGTATTGGTCTTTATGATGAGGCGGTACCGACTTCCAACAATACCCTTCAGGAATCATCCATCGTTTGAAAACTTTTGTCATCCTCCGTGCACAAAAATGCGAAGGATGCAACTCCCTGTGTTTCATGAACATGCATATCACCTTAACTACTTCTTCAATAATTGACATCCATATTGAAAACGACATATAAAAGTCAAACACAAACTTACGTATCATTGGCAATCAGTGTGATAGGGATCCCCTGCACGCGAGGGGGCTCCATCCCTGTCCTCTGAGGTGGCCGCGGAGGGCTTGTCACCTCCAACCCTGCTCTTACGTCTTCTTGTGGGGATGCTGCAGGTGATGTTGTGGCTGGGGGTGCAGGCCTCGTGGGTAAAGGAGTCCTTGATGTCGGAGATGGTGTGGGGAAGTGTATATTAGGCATAGTCCTTGATGACGACGATGATGGTACAGACGACCCCGACGGTATGGAAGGGGAAGGTGACGCTGCGGCTGTATCGTGCTCGAGAGACCGAGAAGTCGGAATCGATAATGCAGGTATCGACCCACGACCTCGACCGCCACGACCTCTATGGACCCCTCGTGTGGCCTGAACACGAGGGCCAGTTGGTATTTCGCCGCGGATGTCGGTCGCACCTATTCTCGCTCGGACGATGGCCTCCTAATGGCAAACCTCGACATCCCCTATGACCACCTCCGGCCATGATACCTAACAAAATAGCAATAAAACATCAGAGAAGGAGGGCATACAAAAATTAGAAATTAAGTCTAAATTATTGTTACCTTGACGAGCAGAGAGCGGAGCGGTAAGCACAGAGCGACCAGAGAGCAGATAGCAATGAAAGAGACGGAGATTCAAGATCGAAAATTAAAAGAATCGAACGATGTGCACTCATTCACCGCACAATCAACCACGTAACAAATCAAATCACTCAAGAACAGTTAAAATAAAACCTCAAAAAGTAATAACAATTAAAAGAACTTAACTCTTTAAATATGTCACCTGATCAAGAGTTTGTTCCTTTACAATTCATAAACAATAAGGTAGTACTATAACACCGCCCATTGCCAAACAATTTAAAAAAAAAAGGATTCCATGAGCGAGAATAGCTAAGACCTTTCAAGAAAATAAATTTTTTTTTATCCATTTAGTAGACTAGTATATTGAGCCGCTAAGAAAACCTAGTATACACAATGGTCACCACATTATGTTCATTTCCTATGTTTGAACATCAAGGCATATATATGACTGCCTTGCCTAGCGAGAAATAGCTTCGAGTTCAAGTGAAAAACTATAACATATTTCATTCATGAGCATAATATTTGCAATGCTAACAAGTATTATGACTTTAATATTTACGGATGCCGCAGATAAGGTACGTAGGAACACCGGACACCCGAATATTTATTGATAGATGGAAATTTATGAAGTCTCTGCACGCTTAATTTAAATTGGAAAATCTTTCAAGATAAAAAAAGCTTCTTGCCTTCAACTCCGATCTTTACTAGAAGATCGAACTATCAAATGAACCATAGCGGAAACTTAAATAATTCTCATGTCACCCTTGGTTTTCCATAAATTTTTTAAAATAGATAAACAAGGGGACTAGAATGCCAACTGACAGACGCACATTTTGAGCAATTTGTTTGTAGCGAGTTCAAGATACTTCCTCAAAACCGTCACAAGGTGAATGATCTATGAAAAAAGTGAAGACCTCTTGATCATGAGTGTTGGTTGCATTATAAAGAACAATCAAAAAGAAAGAGATTATATCAGAATGTAGTAAGACTCCAAAACTACAAATGCCAATAGAAACGGAATCAGAGACCAGAGAGAGCGAGAGTTGAGGGCCGATGACGGAGACCGGCGCGACGAGACGGAGAGACCAGAGAGACGGCAAGACCAGAGACAGCAGAGAGACCAGGTAGCACGACCAGACGGAGAGACGAGACGTGAGAACGGGACGGACGTTTGGGGACGAGACGATCGAATGATTTTGGACGAGACGGAGAGACAAATTTATGTATTTGGGGTTTTTTTGTGAGACCGATTTAGGGATTTCGGTGTTTTGTTGGGGGGGTGCCATGATCCAAGCACATACAAATCTCGAGGAATGATGAACGGTCATAAGAAATGAAAAATTTGGTGGGAATGTTGGCGCCATTTTTCGAGACGAATTTAATTACGTCTCTAATTAAAATCTCTCGATCCGTCTCAAATCCGTCTCTCGAATGTTTCCGTCTCAATTCCGTCGCTAACTTTTTAATTTAGAAACGGAACTTATTCCGTTTCTAATTCCGTTTCTGATTTAGAAACGGAACTTATTTCTGTTTCTAATTCCGTTTCTGATTTGCTGTTTTTTTGTAGTGCATGCATTGTGGGGAGTTGTGAGTCCTTCTAGGCATCTTCCTAATTCTGCTATCTATTAGGTGAAAGTATTTTTGGTAGACAAATTTAGGGAAGGTACTGCCGAAATTTATACAAAATATGAATAATTACTCGTATGATTTCCCAATTACTCTAATTAAACAAATCATGAATTGAGTTTCATTAAGGATATAAATTTAGTTTTGGAGCATTATTAAAGATAGAAATAAAAACCATTTTGAGGTCGATGTTTAAAGAATTGAATAGGCTGACTAAATTATCAAGGAATTAAGATAATCTAGGCCGGTCGGTTGTCTTAATGACGAGGGGTTGACATCCTCTATTATAAAGACTAATAAAGACTTGAATGAAAAAGCAAAGTAAAACTTAAGAATACAACCCCCACTATATATTATTGGCTATTTAATTATGTTCATTTAAATTTATTCATGTAGATATCTTTAAAAATATAGTAAACAAATTATAAAAGTTGTAAAAAATTAAAAAGTTAAATATAATATTTAATAAATAAGTAAAATGAATACCTAACATTTTTAACATGACTCATTTAGACACGAAAATGATTAACATGATTAATAAATGTGTCATGTTATGAGTTTGCATTATACGAGCCATGACCTGTTTTGACTTGGTCAACGCCCAAGTCAAGATTTGTCAACCCAAACAGTGAAGGTGCTGATTGACTTGGAGATTAGGTTCTCTGATACCAATTGTCATGGGGCCGTTATGTGAGGGGTTTACCCTAAGGAAATCTTTCTCGCTCAACCCAACCCGTGGTGCCTAAGGGCCACCTTAGTTCAACACTACCAATACACAAATCAAATGAACAACAAGCTATGGCACCAAGGAAATATTTTACTATGCTCTCAATGGGAATACAACACTGGTACTCTCTACTTCCTCAAGCCTAGAGTCCTTGGTTTTATAGATCAGCCAACAAGTAGTTACATAACCGTCTAAGACACCTGTCCTGATTACATTGATTCGTAGACTAAGTAAAACCCCACTCCTTAGTGGTCAAGGAAGTTATCTAACTGCCTTATTCCCTTGCTGCCACCTGGTTCCATAACTGCCTCAACTGCTTGGTCAATTAGCACATGCTCCAGGTATTTGGGACATTCTTGGACGTGACTTGGTCATGCCAGTGGCCATGACCAAGGTAGTTACCCAACCACTTGAAACCACCATGACTTGGTCCATCCACGCCTCAAAGGACGTGGCCCAAGCTTTTCTAAGGGATAGGGACTGCTCGGTAGTGCCTGGCTGCACCCAGGCACTTCGGGTGCTAGCCGGGGCTCGGTTGAGTCCTACCGACTCAGGGTGGCCGGACCATGGGTCTGAGGGTCTTGCCTTGGCATGGTGCCCAAGGCATGCTCAAGGGTCTTCCTTGCTACTATGCCCATGCTGCCCCAAGGAGAGACCACATCTCCTTATAGTAGATGTTAAGTTGTTTCCCCAACTCCAATAGGAAATATCTAGAAATGAGACCAACCGTACTTTGACTCGCTCAACGCCCAAGTCAAGATTTGTCAACCCTTGCCAAGGTATGCCTTTGCCCGTGCTAAGGGGCTGCCTTGCTCGTGCCAAAGGAATCTGTCAAGGTATCACCTTACTCGTGCCCAAGGAACTTGCCAAGGCGCGGTCTTGCTCGTGCCTAGGCGCGACCTTACTCTTGCCCAAGGAATCTGCCTTGCTCGTGCCCAAGGAACTTGCCAAGGCTTGCCCGTGCCTGCGCCAAGAAACCTGCGAAGGTTTGCCCGTGCTTGCGCCAAGGAACCTTCCAAGGTTTGCCCGTGCCTGCGTCAAAGAACCTACCAAGGTTGCCCGTGCCTGCGCCAAGGCACGTGCCAAGGCGCAACCTCGTCTACGCCCAGGCATTGTGCCTTGGCACGACCTCCTTCAAGCCTGTGTGCTGTTTCATATGTTATCTCGTGACCAAACCTCATGGAACCATCGAGCCCTCTGGAACACGATCATTTCATAGGTTTCTTGCTGCCTAGCCCAGCCTACTCGAGTCACGCTATTAAGGGGTTGACAAACAACAATTGTCACCAGGCCGTTAAGTGAGGGGTTTACCATAAGGAAGTTTTTCTCGCTCAACCCAACCCATGGTGTATTAGGGCCATCTTAGTTCAGCACTACCAATACATAAATCGAATGAACATCAAGTTGTGACACCAAGAAAATGTTTTACTATGTTCTCAATGGGAATAAAACACTGGTAATCTATGCTTCCCCAAGCCTAGAGTCCTTGGTTTTATAGATCCGCCAACAAGTAGTTACATAACCGTTTAGGACACCTATTCTGATTACATTGATTCGTAGACTAAGTAAAACCTCACTCCTTAGTGGTCAAGGAAGTTACCTAACTGCCTTGTTCCCTTGCTGCCACTGGGTTCATAACCGCCTCAACTGCTTAGTCAATTAGTACATGCTCCATGTATTTAGGACATTCTTGTACGTGCCTTGGTCATGCCAGTGGCCATGATGAAGGTAGTTACCCAACCGCTTAGAACCACCTTGACTTGGTCTATGCACGCCTCTAGGGACGTGGCCCATGCTTCTCTAAGGGACATGGATTCTCGGTAGTGCCTAGCTGCGCCCAGGCACTTCGAGTGCTAGCCGGGGCTCGGTCGAGTCCCATCGGCTTGGGGTGGCCGGACCATGGGTCCGAGGGTCTTGCCTTGGCATGGTGCCCATGGCATGCTCGAGGGTCTTCATTGCTACTGTGCCCATGCCGCCCCTAGGAGAGATGACCTCTCATAATAGTAGATGTTAAGCCGTTTCCCCAACTCTAATAAGAAACATCAAGAAATGAGTCCAAGCGTACTTCGACTTAGTCGACGCCCAAGTCGAGATTTGTCAACCCTTTGCAAGGTATGCCTTGCATGTGCCAAGGCGCGGCCTTGCTCATGCTTAGGCGCAACCTTACTCGTGCCCAATGAATTTGCCTTGCTCGTGCCCAAGGAACTTACCAAGGCTTGCCCGTGCTTGCGCCAAGGAACCTGCGAAGGTTTGCCCGTGCCTGCGCCAAGGAACCTGCCAAGGTTTGACCGTGCCTGCGCCAAGGAACCTGCCAAGTTTTACCCTTGCCAGCGCTAAGGCACGTTCCAAGGCGGAACTTCATTTGCGCCCATGCATTTTGCCTTGGCACGCCAAGGCGCGACCTCGTTCCCGCCAGTGCGATGTTCCACATTTATCTCGCGACCAAACCTCATGGAACCATCTGAGCCCTCCGAAATTTAGTCATTTGCTAGGTTTCTTTGTGCCCAGCCCAGCATACTCGGGTTGCGCTATTGAGGGGCGGAAAAACATTCCCCGCTGAAATGTTCGATGCCTTCATCGAACGCGCCAACTCTACCTGTCCACCCGACTACTCCCTACCAAAGCAACAATTCTTCAACTGATCCCGTACTTGTAGTGCCATCAACTTTAGTGTATTGCCTTTGCCCCCGCCTCGCAATGCTGGAACAAAGCACGACCTCTTTTCATCCATAATAAGCAAGCCATGAAGTGATGGAATCAAAGCGAATTTCCCATCCATCAAGAAATCATTTCTTGCAATGATCTCAAAATTATCTAATGGAGCAGCAATCAAACTTACCTTGCCCTCCCAAGTGTCAATTCAAATGCCCATATCCAAGGCTATTCCCATAGCCTTTTTTGGTTCTGAATTAACTGCCTTCACCATGCTTGCACTCTCGAAAAGCTGTAACCCAAGCCTCTGAGCTAGGTTCTCTGCTACAAACGAATATGTGGCTCTGAGTCAATCAACACCTTCACTGTTTAGTTATTGATCTGAGCCTCCACAAACATCAGCCCCACTGATCCTACGGTCTTGTGCACCTACACCATGTTTAGCAATTGTAATGGGTTCATTCGTACCTCCGATTCATCTGCAACAATCGCATTCAGCTTCTCTCTCTTTGGGCAATCCCTTGCCCGTCGAGGACCGTCACATATGAAACAACCTCTTTTTGATGCTTTGGTACTAGCATCAATTTTTGAAGAAGAGTCCTCCTCCTTCTTGGATTCGCCCGCACGATCCTTCTCCTTGTACTTCTTTTGTTTTGATTCAAAAGAAGCACACTAGTCTTGTAATCTACAAGGCTACCCACCACGGCAATTGTACTTCGACAAGTCCTTCACGCCTTGTCTTCACAGCTCCGACTGCGCCCATCCTCGCAATCATGTAGTGAAATTGAACAACTTGTCCTCCTCAGACATATTTTTAATATCAAGCAGTAAAGAAGAGAATTCTTTCACATATTCTCTAATTGACCCTTTCTATTTTAATTGGTGCAAGGCTTCCCTCGCTTGCCATGCCACATTTGTGGGTAAGAATTGATCCCTCAATTCTCATTTTAGCACCTCCTACTCCACAATCCTTGGTCGACCGGCAGCTGCATCATTATCAACTCTGGTTTGCCACCAAAGTTTCGCATCACCTTCCAAATACATGGAAGTAAGGATAACCTTTTGGTTCTCCTCTGTTCGGGCAGTAACAAAGTATTGCTCTATGTCCCAAAGAAAATTCTCAAGCTCTTTGCGCTCCACTTGCTTGAGAATTTCTTTGGCTCCGACACCTTGGTTTGAGGCTTTACCACAACTACAACCTCTGAGGATCCACCTATGGCTCGCTTGAGCAGACTCATCTCCAAAGCCATTATCGCAGCTGTTTCGGTGTGAGTTCTCCCATAGAACATACATCCGCTACAAGCTCCTCAAATTTGGATTCCCAAATAGCTATCATGGCCTCTTGTGACTCTCCCCTAATCACCAAGGAAGCCACCAACATCTCCAAGCCTTCAATGCGCTGTGCGGACATTGAAGACTCTGCTAATTCTTCCGGGGCAGACATCGTCGCCATCATGTGTTCTAGGTGAGCTACCCTCTCACTTAGATCACTTGCTGCTCTTGTCGCCATCGTCTCCAAAATGGGGCTCCGATACTAATTGAGAGGGTAGCTCATCTAGAACACATGATAGTGACAATGTTTGCCCCGACAGAATCAGCGGAGTCTTCAATGTCCGCACAACGCATTAAAGGCTTGGAGATATTGGTGGCTTCCTTGGTGACTAGGGGAGAGTCACAAGAGGCCATGATATCTATGTAGGAACCCATATTTGAGGAGCTTGTAGCGGATGTACGTTATGTGGGAGAACTCACCACCGAAATAGCCGCAACAATGGCTTTGAAGGTGAGTCTGCTTAAGCGAGCCATAGGTGGATCCTCGGAGGTTGCAGTTGCGGTAAAGCCTCGAACTAAGGTGACGAAGCTAAAAAACTCTCAGGCAAGCGGAGTGTGAAGGAGCTTTAGAATTTCCTTTGGGACATGGAGCAATACTTTGCTACTGCCCGAAAGGAGGAGAACCAAAAGGTCATCCTTACTTCCATGTATTTGGAAGGTGATGCTAAAATTTGGTGACGAACTAGAGTTGAAAATGATGCAGCTGCTGGTCGACCAAGGATTGTAGAGTGGGAGGTGCTAAAACGAGAATTGAAGGATCAATTCTTACCCACAAATGCGACATGGCAAGGGCGGAAAACCTTGCGCCAATTAAAGCAGAAAGGGGCAGTTAGAGAATATGTGAAAGAATTCTTTTCTTTACTGCTTGATATTAAAAATGTGTCCGAGGAGGACAAGTTGTTCAATTTCACTACATAATTGCAAGGATGGGCGCAGTCGGAGCTGCGAAGATAAGGCGTGAAGGACTTGTCGAGTGCAATTATGGTGGCAGATAGCCTTGTAGATTACAAAACTAGTGGTGCTTCTTTTGAATCAAAAGAAAAGAAGTACAAGACGAAGGATCGTGCGGGCGGATCCAAGAAGGAGAATGAGTCTTCTTAAAAAATTGATGCTAGTGCCAAAGCATCAAAAAGAGGTTGTTTCATATGTGACGGTCCTCACTGGGCAAGGGATTGCCCAAAGAGAGAGAAACTGAATGCTATCGTTGTAGATGAATCGTAGGTACGGATGAACCCATTACAATTGCTTAACACGGTGTAGGTGCACAAGGCTGTGGGATCAGTGGGGCTAATGTTTGTGGAGGCTCAAATCAATAACCAAACAGTGAAGGTGTCGATTGACTCGGGAGCCACACATTCATTTGTAGCAGAGAACCTAGCTCGGAGGCTTGCGTTACAGCTTGCCGAGAATACAAGCATGGTGAAGGCGGTTAATTCAGAACCAAAGAATGCTATGGGTATAGCCTTGGATGTGGGCATTCGAATTGACACTTGGGAGGGCAAGGTAAGTTTGATTGCTGCTCCATTGGATGATTTTGAGATCCAACCCCTCAATAGCGTGACTCGAGTAGGCTTGGCTAGGCAGCACGAAACCTAGCAAATGACCGAGTTCCGGAGGGCTCGGATGGTTCCATGATGTTTGGTCGCGAGATAACATGTGGAACAACGCATATGCGTGAAGGAGCTCGCACCTTGGCGCGCGCCAAGGCACATTGCCTGGGCGCAGACGAGGTTGCGCCTTGGCACGTACCTTGGCGCAAGCATGGGCAAACCTTGGCAGGTTCTTTAGCGCAGGCACGGGCAAACCTTGGCAGGTTTCTTGGCAAAGGCACGAGCAAACCTTTGCAGGTTCCTTGGCGCAGTCACGGGTAAGCCTTGGCAAGTTCCTTGGGCACGAGCAAGTCAGATTCCTTGGGTACGAGTTCATGCATGAGAGGCATGAAATGTATGAGATACTAGAGTTGTAATCTCATTGAAATAAGTAATAAACTTCCTTTGTGTCATTGTTGCTGTTCAATCACGTTTTCGTTAGTGTGGTGAACTAAGGCGGTCGTTTGGCACCACGGGTTGTGTTGGGTGAGAAAAATTTTCCTTAGGGTAAACCCCTCACTTAACGGCCCCATGACAACTCGCCGACACAAATTGCCACACCTAAATATATCCACGTACAAAACATATATCAAGGAAATAGCGCTACACTCTTATGCTATTCCTTTATCGCAATCTAGCGCACTGCTTGACGAGGTGCCTATAAATTGTTAGACGTATGAGCATATCAACGCGATTAGTAAGCAAATGTTCACTTAACCATCAAGTATCCACTAATACCTTGTGCAAGTAACTATATGAAACAATAAATAGCTATAATTGGAAATTAAGAAAAAATATAAATAAAATAATAGCTTGCAAACTATTTAGTACATTAGCTCATACATGTGACTACTTACACACGACAATTAGTGATCGATTACCTAGCAGAACAGATATTGCACCCGCTAACTTATACTTTGGTGTTGATATCGTTTAGTGTGAAACCTTGCCTTGAGTTACATGTTGATGTTTGTTGTTCAAGGTTGAGATTAAGTCCAAATTTGTAAAAGTTTGGTCAAGTATTGCAAGATGATTGCTTCATAAGATTCCATTAAATGGTAGAAGAATTTAAGATTTTTAGGGTTTTGGTGTTTCTAAAATCAATATTATAGACATTTTATGAAATTGGACTATTTTGTCAAGATTGTTTTCTCGATTTTGTAAGAAATCAGATCCAAAATGTACACCAGAAGTCAAAACACTTCAATATAAAAAATTTAAAAATTATTAAATAAAAAATTAAGCTTAAAACTCCATTGTTATATATATATATAAATAAACAAAAATGATTTTTTGAGATCTTAATTTAGGTTGCAATTAGCGAACTAAACTTTTTTTGATCCCTAACTCGCGAAAAGTGTCAATCTCAAAGATGATGGTCTAAAATACCAAAAATCATTTGCAAGTTGGGGCCTACGAGGCCCGTCCGCCGGTCCAGTTCAATTTGATGGATGTATCCATTTGAGAGGTAGTATCTTGAATTCCTGAAATCGTTTTCCCATTCAATAAGTTTTAAATCAACATTAACTAAACTTCGATAGGTACCTTAAACATTTGAAAAATAATGTTCGCAATGAAGCGAAGGTTGAGGGGTCGATGTCTAGTGCTTATTTGGTCGAAGAAGTCACATCGTTTTGTTCTTACTACTTCGGAGATCACATCTTTACGTTGCATGATAAAGTGTAACGAAACGACGATGGCGGTGTCGGACCCACACCGCATTTTGTGGTCACTTTCTCAATTTCCACTTATCCAGGTCGACCCATAGGCAAGTCAAAGGAGCGATACTTAACAGAGCAGGAGTATAATGCCGCTCATTCATACATACTGTTCAATTTTCCAGAGATCGCTTCTTACATCCAGTATGTCCGTCACTTTCATTCAATAATGCAGTACATTCATTATTCATCTTTTACTAAGACATGATATTTACATGTTCGTTTCTTCTAGGATCTTCATCGATGAAATCACTCAAGCAATGGGGGAGTCGGAAGTCGATACTAGTCTAGAGCGTAACTTTCCCATATGGTTTCAAACAAATGTAATGTTATAACTATTGTAGGTTATCGCTTCGTTAATTTCTTTCACAAGTAATATGTTTTACATTTCTAAATTTTTGTAAATAGGCTCAGAATTCTATCATAGATGAGACGCTTGTTGATCTTTCGGTTGGTCCTAGTCGATCTTGTAATGTGTACCCTGGTTACCAAGTGAATGGGTCTAAGTTCCACTCCGCAACATATGGAGTTAATAGATCGACGCAGAACAGCTGTGTTTTGGTGAAGGGTTCTAACTACGCCGATGTTTCCCATGACTATTATGGAGTACTGCAAGAGGTTGTAGAGATTGAATATACCGGCTTCAAGCGTGTGGTCTTGTTTAAGTGTGAATGGTATGACCCTACACCGAATCGTGGTGTGAGGACTCACCCAACACTTCAATTGGTAGAGGTTCATCGAAGTCGACGATATAAGAACTACGAGCCATTTGTCCTTGCAATGCAAGCCACTCAAATGTACTACCTTTCGTACCCTTCTCTAAGGAACGAACGACAAGAATGGCCAGCAATTTGTTTTTTCAACCAAAATTCGTCGACGAGGAAACAAGCAAAGACGATAATGACCATGCCTCGGCAGAGATTGCATTCCAAGATGGCCTACCCACCACGTGCATAGTCGAAGATGCAATTCAGGATTTCAAAATCTGGATGATCCAAATGGGAGCCACGTCATTGTTGAAGCGGGTCCAAGTCAAGAAGACAATGACTTCATTGTCGATAGTGGAGATGATTCAGAAGAAGAATCATCAACTTCTAGTCATAAGAGTGAATTTGAAATGGATGACAACGAGTAATGTATGTCTATGTTATGTCAATGTTTGATCAACGTTACGTGAATTTTCTAAACCTTTCTCACAATTGTTTAAGATTGGTGTTTTTTATAGGTTTCATGGCTCACAGTGATCACCCCCACTTCGAGGTCGCACATTACCTCAGGGCAGTCGAGGGATACCTTTAGGGGGACATCGTCCAGTCGTAAGAGGTGTAGCACAGACCTCTGGAACCGATATACCAACTAGGCCTCATGGTCCGACCACACGAGGGGGTCAAAGAGGTCATGGCGGTTGAGGTCGTGGGTCGATTCCTGTCTTATCGATTCCGACTTCTCGTTAACTCGATCATGAGTTACAGGCAGTGTCACCTTCGCCTTCCATACCATTCGCGTTGCCTGTACCATCGACATCCTTATTTAGAACTATACCAAATCGCCCGTTGCAGTCACCATCGCCGACATCGAGAGATGGCACTCCTGTACCGACGAGGCATGCGCCTCTAGCCACCGCATCACCAGCAGCACCCCCATCTTATGACGACAGAGCAGGCTTGCAGGTTACAGGCCCTCCGCGGGCACCTCATAGGATAGGGACCGAGCCCCCTCGCGTGCATAGGATCCCGATCACACTGATTGCCAATAATACGTAAGTTTGTATTTGATTCATATATGTATTTCTAATTATAGATGTACATTATTAAATAAGTTTTGAAGATGTTTTGCCTTTTAATGAAACATAAGGAGTTGCATCCTTCTCATTCTTGTGCACGGAGGATGACAAAAGTTTTCAAGTGATGGATGATTCCAAAAGGGTATTATTGGAAGTCGGTACCGAATCATCATAAAGACCACTACTGGTGCCAATGGAAGGTACGCAGGACCAATAAATGTCTTAGGATTTATACTAGTTTTTCAATGTCTCATAACAATTACACTCGCCATTTTATAGGTATATTTTAGATGGGATGACGCGATTCACGAGGATCTTATTCGTGCGACGTACGACACACATGCAAGCATAAGGTACACCGCATTGATGCACAAGTTAAAGAAAAATCGTGTGTAGCCAAACTTTGTTACATATGAGGCGTGAAGAAGATACTTGAAAGGACTGGGACTGGACCCTCAAAGCACGGTGGTGGCTCGGTGTCTTTTGTGACTATCCATGAAAGATTGGTAAGTGTTTTTTACACTCTTGTTTATTTTTTTCATTTCTACACTTGTTCACTATGATTGATGCTAGTTTAACGCATGCATGCATTGTACATATTTCATTCAATTCAACTCATTTCACTTCTATGCAATTGATTTGTGTTTGGCGAATATAATTGCGCCGAACTACTAATTGACATGTTTTAACATTTTTATAACTTTTGTATGCAGACTAATACATCCTAGACGCCACCTACTGTGTATACTAGATCAGAGTGGTTGTATGTAAGTATAGAAATACGAGTGAAACAATACTAAGATTTCTTTAAAGCATATCATTTAAGTTGTTTATTGTTGATCCATGTAGGCTAAGCTCCAAAGGAGACGTCTGGAGCTGACCCAGGCTACATCGGACCAGCCGGTGGATGATGAGGCGGTGTACTTCAATGTGGCGGGTGAGTGTCCCAAAGGACGTGTCTACGGTCTCGGGTCTTTAGGGAGAAAGAAGAGAAGATATGCATATTCTGATGCTAGCACATCCCAGATGTCAGAGATGGTGCCACGTTCATAGTTCGATAGTGTTGTCGACCAATTACGACAGGTTATGCCGTTTATGAAGAGGCAGTTCGGGATGACCATGGACGGAGCAGGCCTATCTCAACCATAGCCACCACCACCACCACCACCACCATCTCATGAGCAGCAGCAGCCGCCGCAAATAGATCCCGCCGATCCACTACAACAACTGGACAATGTTGAGCGAGATATGCAAGATTGGGTTACGAGAGATGAGCAGCTTAGTGATATTTAGGTATTTTTCTTGTTGTTTGTGTAACTTTTGAGATTATAATTTTGCTTTTGTAGATAACTTTTATAGTTGTTTACAAAAATTTTAGATTGATAGTTCTTTTTGTGCATATTTAGAGGATTGGAAGTTTTTTGTTGGTGGTTGTTGAACAATAAGATTGGTGGTTTTTACAAATACTTAAAAATTTGAAACATTTAGTATACTTGACAAGCTTTCGTGGATATATAAATCTTTTTCAATGTCAAATTGTACGTTTTCCCTCATTTGAATCTTTGTTGTAGATATATATCGTTTATGTATGTCAAATTCTGCTTTTTTGGGGGATGTTAGCACCCCAAGGAGTTGTTGGAGGGGGTGTAGGCGATGGAGCAAGTCCTATGGTTGTATTTTCAGGTTTAGTGGTTATGGAGAACCAATCGAATTGATCTTAGATGTGAAAAGTAAACAAAGCGTACAAACATAATTTAGACGATCCAGCAATAGAATTCAAAGATTTTGTTGCTATTCCGTCTCTAATTGCCGAGGAAATAGCCGCACCAAACTGGGTAAGACTAAACTTAGATACAAAATAGAGACGGATCAGAGACGAAATTCAAACATTCCGTCTTTGATCCGTTGCTGATTATAAAAGGATGAGAAACATAATTCAAGCATTCCGTCTATTTGTTCCGTTTCTGATTAGCTACGGATCAGAGACGTAATGCAATTAGAATTGTACCCTTAAGAAAAAATTTTATTTCTGTTCCGTTTTTGTTCGTTTTTAATTTCGTATCAAATCAGTCCCTATTCAATCTCTAATCAATAATGGAACACATTTCCATTGTTGATTAAATTAGCGTCGACAGATTCAGACTGTTCGTTGCAGAATATAGTTAGAAATGAAATTTATGCTAATCAGCAACGGATATTTCCATTTTCGATCAACTATTTTTTTGTAGTACGGGCAGCTGCAAGTTATATATATATTTAAATAAACAAAAATCAAATTTTGTTTTCAATAGAACATTGAACACTCGTTCCTCAAACCCTCTCAAGTCGATTTTCATCTCACGGGTCTCCCGAGTACAATTTTCTTTCTATTTTTCTCTTCAAATTAGTAGAGCATCACGAGATGGTCAGTTTGAACCATGTTTTCGCAATAGAAATATGATGGCCCTAATCCCCACAAGTTGGGCTCGCTAAACTTAAACCTACATGGACTCCTTATCAACCCCCGTAAAGCCAACACATGCTTAGCCAACCTATTTTCCTTGTTATTCGATCATTGGTTGCTTATTATGCTCTATATTGACTTTAAGAAGTCATAACAATTTGTAGCGGAAGTTTAAGATGGATAAGAAGTTACCCCTAGTTGATAAGACATATTGGAAAATTCATAACTTCTTCGTCGGCGATCATATTTGAGTTTTCTTCGAGTCTATGGAAAGTAGGACATCCGTACTACTAGCTCCTTTTAGGTCATCATGACAAATATTAAGGTTTTCAAGGTAAAAAAGCTATCTTAAGTCGGCTAATTGAAAGCTACTTGAAATAGTTATATAAATTAATATTTTTGAAAGCTATTCTTAAGTGTATTTTGGTTGCAGTTTTTATTAGGATCATAATTTGATCTCACTTAAAGCTTGACCCATAATATAATTGGGTATGCAGGGAAGCTATTGGAACCATTCTCATGGTGACCCGACACTCCAGGACCCTGAAAATTAAGCTTAAAGTCAATTAGTTGTAAGTAAACCATATTGTGGTCTTTACTTTTTATAGACTTTATCTTTATGTCTGCATTTGCTTTTAGTCTGCATTGCATTCTGCATCATTCTTAGTCATGCATACATGGCTTCAGGATAGAGTTGGCCTAGCTTCGATCGTAAGAGTGCAAGGTGCTCCACTGCAGACTAGACATACCGTGGGCGTTTAAGGCGGGTAATGTCGACTCCGTGGTAGCATGTATTGAACTCATAGGACTTTTCTAGGTTCATCGTGAGTGGGCCTGCTTGTTAGGAGCTTAGAACAGGAAAAGAAGGATCCACGTTGTTATATAAATTTGTTGTTATTTTGAAATTTAATTACATGTTTCTATGTATTCGTACTAATATTTGCAGGAGTATAGAGCAATGTAGGAGTTTACTTACCCGACATCTTCAAGTTGTTTTTGATGGTGTCAGGTTCTCTATGAAGACCATACAGAACAAGAAAAGCTCGAAGATCTTCAGTGAACGTTTTAAGTTTAAACGTTCAATCTTCTTGTTGTAATTGCTTTATATGTATTGTTATGGGCTTTGAGGTGAGTGTAGGTCATGAAATACTTTTGACTAGGTTATGAGAGTCTCATAAATGAGCTTGAAGTTAAGTGGTTTATGATTCAATTTTTTTTTAATTTTTGGATTATAAAGTTGTGACTAAGATAGCAGACACTCTAAGTTAGTATTTAAAATTTGAATATGATATACATTGTGAACTGCGGGGAGTTGTGAGTTCTTTTAGGCCTCCCCCAATTCTGTTGTCTATTAGGTGAAAGTTTTTTGGAAGGCCATTTTTAAGTGAGGTGATGTTGAGATTTCTATAAAAATATTGAGGATGATGCGTATAATCTTTCTGTTTGCTCCAATTAAACAAATCATGAATTGAGTTTCATTGAGGATATAAATTTAGTTTTGGAGCATTATTAAGGATTGAAATCAAAATCTTTTTGAGGTTAAAGTTAATTATATGGATTAGGTGCCAAATCAAGGGAATTAAGCTAAGTCATGACTTAGTGAGACCAAAAAGTGATTGATCATGATTAGTTGGAAAGTGATTGTAAGCTGGGATGTTTTTGTTACTATGTTATATTTGTGTTGTATGTATGTATTATCTCTAGATATGCGATATGAATTTTATTATCTTTGTCCATTTCAAACTTAAATAGTAGGGTATGACGAGTAAGATTAGAAATAGATAATTAAAAGAGATAATAGACTTTTAAAACGAGAATGAGCGTGATTGGATATGAAATGGACTTGTGAAGTTTGGATTCATAAAGGTGTTGTAACTAGTTTCATTACCAATATAACTAACGAAAGCATCAGTTATACAACTAATGAGAAATTGGTTGAAAGGGAAGTCCAAATGACTCAGCTACATAAGTACTGAACATGGACTTCTTGGAAATCGAAAGTATTGAACTATGGCAATTATAAGACGCTTAGTAAAATGATAAAATAGTACAAAGACACATGGTTTTGAAAGTAGAAATTGATTAGACAAAATGAATTATGACTGAAAAACATAATGAAATTGTGATAGATTAGTTAAGTTGTCTTATTCGATTTGTACGAAAGTAAAATACTTCGAAACAAAGTATTGTTTCATTTCCAAAACGAAACACAAAGTGAAATCCTCAAAAAGTGAATGGATGAAAAGTAAGATATTTTGATATCTTACACAGTTTCTTAAAATGTATCGAATTTCTTTTAGAGAAAAAAAAAAATTCGAGAAAATTTGAGACTAATGGAAACAACTAAGGTAATAAAAATACTTAGTCTATTTAAGTTAGGAGTTTCTCTATTTCAAACAAAGTTTAGTCAACGAAGACTTCAATTGATTGGATGATCATAAGAAGTCGTATTGTCCTTAACTATATTTTCGAAAAGATAAGAGATATAAATTACCTTTCTAAGTCAAATTTAAGGAGTTGTAAGTGATTTAGGTGTTGTAATAAGTTTGTAAATGGACTAACAAGAAGATCAATGTGAGAATAACTAAGATTGACAAAAATTGAATGGAATATACTCAGTGTACAAAACAAAATGAGATGTTGAGATGACTTGTGACTGCTGGAAGTGACACAGACGGAGTCCTTTAGTCGAAGTAAGGCACTAGAGTAGTCGTGTATGACCAAAACTCTAAGTAAATCTGTTTCGTAATCATGATTCATTCGTAGCGTAGAAGATTGGTGTGACATATCCACCCATCTTTGAATAATCGGATGAATTGGTGACAGTTGGTATAAAAGAGTCTATGAAATTTTGTCGGAGTCAATTGGAGGCTGAAGTATAAGCAACTAAATTGTCAATATATTCTCACATTAGTATGAAAATGAAAATTTCTTGTTAATGACTCCCGATCAAATTAGAATATCAAACTTTAAGTTTGATGTAACTTATGTATCTTCGCAATGATGTTACAAGGAGTCAAACTCCAAATGTTGAAAGTTTTGAACCGAAGTAGTATACAACTAATATCAATGAACATATTGTACATTGGTTCAATTGTAGTGCTACACCTCCTGATTAGTCAGAGGTACAATTTGAAGTACTAGTTATTATTAATTGGAGGTGATATCCAGATGACGATGAAGAACAAATGAAGTGAAAAGCTGCGTATAACATACAACTCATTTTGTAAGCTTTATATCTGTTTGATTTGAAACATTGAATATAGTACAATGTATCAGACTTGATATGTTTGAAGAATTGAATATTCTTCAATTGTAATTGAGTAGAAAAGAAAAAAAGATAATATATTTATAAATCTCTGTTTGGAAATGCATGTCTACTCGAGATAAAGATAACTGTCTCTATTAAAGTAAGGAAAGAAGTCTAGCAAACAGTTAGTGATTGAGGTCGAGATGATGGGAATAAATTGGAGAATTAATAAAAACCAATGTGAGTACGTTGTTAATGTGAAAGAATGAGGTTTATTGTGAACTCATGAATTGACGACGTGAGAAAATGCATTAACTTTCTAACCAGTCAAAAGAAAAGTTAAGTGAAATAGCTGACGAGTTGGAATTGATAATTACTTTCTCGTCCACAAATCTAAATAATATTATGAGTATACATTTAGAGAATGAGTGAGAGTTGCACAATGTGTTAGGTTTTTATTTCTAATCGGATTGAAACTCAAGATCTCTTATCATAGGGTGACAAATGTATTATGAGATCTATAATCTTGGATGATTTGTGTAATTTCAGGTTTCTGCTGGAGAACGCTGGAATGGTGATGGATTAGATAGACACGTAACTCTACTTAGTATCTAGTCTTGTGTTTAAATATTATTTGCATCAATATATAATTTTAGACTAATGATAGTCTAAAAATTAATCAACCGATAATTCAAACAAAAAAGGATGATTAGTGACACGAAAGTAAACTGGAATGCGTACTAGAGTTGGGGTAGATATAAAAAGACTTATCAATAGTTTGTGGAATAGTATTCAAATTAGAATGAGAATTATGTTATGAAAAGAAAGATAGATTATGTCTTGTTATGTATTGATACTTAAATCAGATTTAAGGTATAAGATTAGAAATGAATTAAAGTTATTGGATATTCCATAAAGTTGATTGTTTAACTCATTAGAAATTCACAAATTGCAGGATTGGTACAGTAATGGAGATAACGTTTTATTAAAAGTTAAAATGATTATGATCTCTACCACCGAGTTGTTGAATACGATGAAAGTGATTGGATCCACTTAATGGTTCACCTTGAAAATTGTTTTATAGGTTTGAATTAAAATATATAAACGATCATTTTTTTCATATATCTTTTGGTTCAATAACCTATAAGTTTAAATTTCGAGACGAAATTTTTAATTAGTCGAGAAGATTTTGACAACTGAGAATTTTATGAAACTTGATTAGGCAAGTAATTAAGTATTTTCGGATTTTATTTGGAGTTAAAGTATCTAAGGTAGGACCCACACATTATGAACTAGAGAACATAAGGTTTATTTTATTCTTATGTGTTTTGTGCTTGGTGTGTGTTTAATATGGTATTGGGGTGTTTGAGATGTATCCTCGGTTTGTCCTACTTAGGGTTGCAAGTGAGTGTCTGAAGGGCATGAATGAAAATTAATTATTAGTTGCTCAAAAATCAATTAACTAAGTGTTAATCCTCATGTGATGATTTTGCCTCGGTTCCTATGCAAGTCGGGACCAGTGACGTTATAAAATGAGAACGAAGTTGGTGCAAGTCTTACCTCGAGCTTTAATTCGGTTGGCAATGGTAGAGGTTGAGATTCGATCCAAATTGGTGTAAGTTTGGTTTTGTATGGTAAGAGAATTGGTACAAATGGGTTTATATTGCTATGGACAAAGTTTAGATTTTAAGGTTTTAGTGTGACAAAAATCAGTGTTATGGACGTTTTATGAAGATGGATTATTTTGTCGAGAGTTTGGTTCAATTTGATGAACAATTATATAAAAAAACGAGCGCCGAAAGTTAAAGCACATCAAAATAGATATTTTAGAAAATAAATAAAAAGAAATTGAGCTATTAACAAACAACTGAGAGTTTATATATACATATATATATATATATATATATATATATATATATATAAAAAAAAAAGAAAAAGAAACGAAAGTCTCATTTCATTTCATTCTTAACAATATGATATTTCATTCTCGCGAACAATTTCATTTAGTAAAATAGTAGAGCATCGCGATATGGTCAGTTAGAGCTAAGTTTCCATGATCGAGAAGAGGTATTCAGCTCATAATTTGGTAAATTGTCGATTCATGGTATTTTCCTCAATTCAATTTGAATTCCTGCTAATTTTCTATTTTTTGTGGGGTTTTGATAGAAATTAGTAGGAATAGTTATAAATTGATGTATTAAATTGAAGTGCGCTGATTTGAAATAAATCCCACTGACGTGGGTTAGGGTTTTGATGAATTTAATTAATATGATTCAGTTGATAACTATTTTGGAGATGTTATGATAGTTGATATTGATTTACATTGAGTTTTTGAATGAATCAATTATTGGTTTTTATCTAATTTGACTCCACGGGATGTAAAAATATTTTAATCTTGGTATCAAGTGGTTTCGTGGTGTTTGTTATTGAGTTTTGAAAATTTAATTGCGAAAATATTGATTTGGAAAAGTTTTTCAGTTAAAAAAAATAAAGTTTGCCTAATTGACATTGCATATTGGAGAATTCATAACTTCTCAGTTAGGGATCATATTTGAGTGTTCTTGGAGTCTATGAAAATTAGGACATGAGTACTACAAGCTCATTTTAAGTCATCATGACAAATATTGTTGCTTTAAAGGTTAAAAAGTCACCCTAAATTGACTAGTTGAAAGCTAGATGAAACATCTATATAAATTAATATTTTTGGAAACTATTCTCAAGCATACTTTGGTCGCAATTTTTACTGGGTTTCGTCATTCGGTTTCACTTGGAGCTTAACCCAAAATATAATTGGGTATGCAAAGAAGCTATTGGAACCATTTTTAAGGCGATCCGATGCTTTGGGAACTAAAAAATTAAGCTCAAAGTTGGTTGGTTGTAAGTAAACCATACATTGGTCTTTATTATTTATATCATTTTATCTTTGTACCTATATTTGTTTTTAGTCTCCATTTATTTTTAGTCTGCATTGCATTTCACATCATTATTCATCATGTTATATTGCATCCGGATAGAGTTGCCCCTGCTTCGATCATAAGAATGTGAGATGCTCCACTCTAGATTGGACATATAGCAGGCATCTAAGACGGGTAATGTAGACTCTGGGGTAGCATGCATTAAACTTATAGGACTGTTGTAAGTTCATCATGAGTGGGCCCGCTTATTATGAGCTTAGATTAGGAAATAAGGGATCCATGTCGTTATATAAATTTGTTGTTATTTGGAAATGCAATTGTACCTCTCCATGTGTTTGGACTAATATTTGAAGGAGTACATAGAAATGCATGAGCTTACTTACTTGACATCTTCGAGTTGTTTTTGATGAAGTCAGGTTCTTTGTGAAGACCAAACATAATGATAAAAGCTCAAAGATCTTCAGTGAATATCTTAATTTTAAAAGTTTAATCTTCTTCTTGTAATTGCTTTATATATATATATATATTGTTTTGGACTTTGAGGTGAGTGTAGGTTATGAAATACTTTTAAGTAGGTTATGAGAGTCTCCTAAATTAGTTTGAAGTAAGTTAAGAGGTTTATGATTCAGTTTTGGTTTATTTTAGGATTATAAAGTTGTAACTAAGGTATCATAGACTCTAAGTTAGTATTTAAAGTATGAATGTGATATATATTGTGAACTGCAGGGAGTTGTGAGTCATTTAAGGCCTCTCCCTAATTCTACACTCTATTAAAGTTTTTCAGTAGGCTATTTTTAAGGGAGGTGCTGTCGAAAGTTTTATAAAAATATGGAGGATAATTTGTATGATTTCTCAATTTGCTCAAATTAAACAAATCATGAATTGAGTTCATTGAGGATATAAATTTAGTTTTGGATCATTATTAAGGATTGACAAGATTTTTTTGAGGTTAAAGTTAATTGTATGGTTTAGGTGCCTAATTAGGGGAATTATGCTAAGTAAGGACTTATGAGACGGGTCCTGACAGAAAGCAACTTCAACATTATATTTAGATATCAAACTCACCTAGGACATCTAAACAGTCATACATTTTAAACAATCCTAGTTACTACTTTAAATTACATAAGACTAAGATTCATGATTGCAATCCGTAAATAATAAATCAGTGAATTAAAAAACACGATTGGTTTAAATCATTTCGTAGTCTAGGATTTATATTTATAGTATATTAGGTAAGACTTATCCTAAACTAAGTCAAATCCTTGTTGTAATCTAAAATCCTCGAAATCTTAGCCGGTGATTTGTCAGTGATTCTTGTTTAAGTGGAATCGCTAAATGACTTCGTGAAATTAAAGTTCCTGTATCCATCGATTTGTGCCACGATTATTGGTGAATAAGAGTCGTTGGGAAATTGTTGGGCTCGAAATCTAGTTTTTCCTTGATTCCTTAATGAATTTTTGTGCATTCTTTTCACTCGGTTAAATCTTTTGTTTTCTTCCCTTTTTTCTTCATTTCTTCGAATATTCCAATTATCACTTGAAATATAAAAAATAAGAGAAAACCTTGTGTAATATAGTTTTTACATCTACAATCATCATAAAATGTAGTATAAAATATGTCTAATTATTGACTTGTCAAAAACCCCCGAACTCAAAACTTTGCTGTCCTGAGCTAATGAATACTCTTAATCAAATTCTCTTTTCTTCATTCGTTTTGATTTCATGACTATATACTTTTATTCTTAAACATAAATGATCTTTAAATAAAAAACATATATTACCTTCATAAAATAAAAGTCATGATAGAATGAAAAGATTTAAAGAATAATACCATTTATGTGACAACTCAACATCTAGTTATGCAACACACCTCATAATTCAAAGTTAACCAATCACCAAGGCCAAGCAACTACATAGGTTTTCTCAATTTCCAATGACAAGCATCAAGCTTACGATGACTAATATAAAGTCTCAAGATACAAAAATCACTTAATCAATCTTATTTTCAAATAATATTTAAAATATCACCATAATCAAAGTCGATAGGAACGATTATTCACCAATAATTATCATTTCATATTTATTGTTTGAATGTTGGAACAAGAGATACTTCACTCAACTTAGCTGTAAGCACTCAATCAAAATCTTTTATTTAGTGAGTTTTCATAAACATCCTTCCATTTTTTTATATCACTCATTTTTTCTTCATAGGTATATTCTTTTTCTTCATATTGTATTCCTATTGTTCTCTCTGCTTCATTTCATTTGGAATATGTTATTCTTTCTTATATAGGAATTATTTCTCACCTTTTTCCCACCACTAAACTCACTGCTCCATTTCCTTTAGAATATGTGGGTCTATTTATTTTCTCTTTAAAAACTCTTGTTAGCTCTTCTCACTTTCACTATAGTCCAGGAAGTACTCTTTCCAACTAAATAAAGTTTATTGGCTAATTTCCTATTTTCTCCTTAATTGTGGCATGAACATTTTCAATGTATATATAGAAATTGACCAATAACTTTTGTATAAGAAGATTCTTAGAAATCTGTCTTGTTTATCTTGCACTTTTGTTTTGATATTTTACCCATTAAAATGTCTAGCACAAAGCAATCAATCCCCTCTAAACTCCCTTGTGCATGCACAACTAGGTTAAGTCACATAAGGTGTAACACTTCTTTTGGATCATAAAATTTTTATTTTCATGGGTAATAATAATATATCACTTATGTTTAAACTCAAATTATATTCAATTCCATATTTCTAATAAAGGAAAATGAAGAAATATTACCCAAATTGTTGAAAATTTGAAAAATTCCCAATCAAATAAACTCTTCCTCTCGAGTCTTCCATACTATGTTTTTTTATAGCTTACTTCAACTACATACCCCAAAATCATTTCAAACCTTATCCTCAAGGTTTAAAAAGTAAGTTGGGTTTTTAACAAAATAAATGTACCTCGTGAAGCATAAAAGAATTTAATATGAATCATAAATTGGTTGTAAATTTTAGATAAAAAAATCATATAAAAGAGATACACAACGGCGTAAAACATTCATTTTTCATTAAAGTTCAAACAAAGTTCACATTTCGCATATACAAGCAAACACTGCAAAATTGCAATGTACTCTGCCAAGAAGTAAATTTATCGTCGGTCTCTTCAACTCCATCGTCATTTCTTGATGCAGTAGGTTGTAAAGTATAGCTATCAACGAGATTATAAACTCCTGATGGTAATCTCAACTACATCCAATGAACGTCGATGCTCCTCATAAGATCGAGTAAATGTTCCATCTTCCTCATTTTTAACATGGAATGGTGACGCACCAGAGTTCTTTCATTCTTATCTAACATCTTGTTATTCCTCAAGCTTTGCTTTTCATTATGTTGAAAAGCCGAAAATAATGATTTGAAAAATCATTTCCTTTTAGCTTTTGCTGTAAATGGAGAACCGCTCTCTCCACCAGAACATTTACTTGAGCCATCGGAATCGCTGCTCGCCTCGCTTCTTCTTATATGTTTGCATGGATTCTATGCCTAATAGTCTGATATTCAATTGTGGACCTCCTTATCTTGTTGATTTCCCTATCTTCTCTTAAACCTTTATATCATTGACTGCTATCATCCTCTAAACTGTATCGTCTATGATAGTCCTTTGAGGTAGCATATCAAATACTATCTCAAGGAAACCAACCTTAGCTTTCATACATAGCAGAGTGATAATAATTGGGAACGTTAGGCCAACATGCTTCATAGTCATCACTGCCTGTCTCATTGCAACGTGAATTATGAATCCAATGTCAATATATCCAATTTTCGTAACGATGTGATAGAGTAAAGTGACTCTATGGTTTTTACTTTAAAATGTTGCATAGTAGGGTATAGGCAGGAGTCTATGATGTTGCTCTAATGTTTGGTGGTTCTCCTAAAATTGGTGGTTTCGAGGAACTTTAGGTGACCATATATATCGAGAGCAAATCCCCTTCTAGAAATTACTTATAAGACTTCTTGAATCTGTCTGGATGGGTAAACATCTTTAGGGATGTAATGTATGTTGGGATAGTTGGAATCCACTCAAACTCTTGCATCCGGAAGTTCATAATGTCAGTTCAGTGCCTTGGGTGACATATCAATCTTCTTTCCTTAAACTATTACTTTTTTATGATTTCCACTGACATATTCATTCACGTAGAAGTGGTGAACTAATTCCGAGCCTCCTCTCTCTAAGCTACCTTCGTAATCCCTAAAAAGGTGTTCCTACTCCCTTCCTTATATGATGCTTATAATTTTGTCTTCATATTTGTTCACAATTTGGATTTGAAGTCCTCTCTCGGATATGATAACTCTTCTCATGTCTCAAAAGTATCTACTTTTTTACTTTGGGACTGACAAATCGCATGGAATCATAGGGGACTTGTGTGTTTGGGTCTAGGTAGTAAGAATCCTCATAAAAATTAGGTGGAGTAAGTGTTCTCAACTCATCCCTTGTAGTTCTTGATTTTTAAATACTAATACCTATGGGTTGGATGGACATTTGTTGGCTCGGATGGTTCATCTTGGATTTTTCTATCATAACCCCTTTTCCTTCTTTTGTGCACTACTCCTACCTCTTTCACTACCTCATCTCGTTATAATGATCAAGTCACTTACTATGAATCAGTAAACCAAAATCCTATATTTGATACAAAACAGACTTAAGTCCAGTAATTTGTTGAAAATCAAATTGCAATTGAGAAATTCGAACAAATTACGCATAAAAGAGTGGATTTTTACAATCTTATTTGAAAATTATTGGAGTCAAGAATATGAGATCAAATCTATTGAATGATCTTTTGAAAACTCAGAAATTACACCATTGATTTTTGGAAAATTCAGTTTTAATTTTTTTAAAAATACTCTTCTAAAATCTCTATAATTTTCAAAATCATGGAATTTGTAAACCAACAATCACCACTATTGCGATACTCAATTCAAAATAATTTATTCGATGTAACGAAATGGAGGTCAACAAATTTTTTTGAAATCAATTGAAGAATTTTCTCAAATCCAACAAAAATCAAAGTTTCACAAAAATAAAAGGTTAGGGTTGTGGTTTTTACCCTTTTGAGAGTGAATCTCTCAAGATATGCGATCTTGAACTTCTATTACTCGATACTCCAAGCTCGAAGTCCAAATTCCTTAAACCCTAGCTTCACTCTACTCCTCTCAATATTAATGGTTTAGGTGTTGAATGAAGCTAGGTGGAGGTAGGAATCACTTAAATACACTAAGATTTGAGCATATGAGGATTGAATCTAGGCAAGAAACATGTTTTGAGAGGAGGAAGTGTAACGGTTTGGGCATGGAGATGGGTTTGTGAGGTTAGCGATTTGGTTCTACCTTTAAAGCCAAAATCGTGCCTAACGATTCCTGTGTAAGTGGAATTGCTATGAAAATCGATATTAAGTGAGATATTATTTCCACTGATTGAAGCAACGATTCTTGTAAAAATGGAACTGGTGTTAAATTGCCAGGCCTAAATTTACCTCAATTTAATGATTTTCTTACATATTTTTCTAGCAATTTCCAATGTTATTTGGCATTACTAGGGATTCGCTATGCCTATATTTTGTTGTTTTTCAATTTTATTTCATAAGTAACTTATACCCTTCCTAAAATTAAATGTAAAGATAAGATTGACTGAAACATTCAAAAATTTTGGAAGTTTGATCGGAATATGTACTTAACTAATAATTTTATTAATGAAATAGATAAAAAATAATAAGCAAGTTTATAATGCAAATATGCATAAATTCCATAAAAACACCTTAACATTTCCCCTCTATTTGAAGCTACTTCAGAGCTTGACTTACGAAGGTAATTCCAAAAAAAAAGTAAAAAGGAGAGAGAACAAAAAAAACTATAGTAAAGTTAGGTGTCCTACTAAAAAGTAAAATAACTTAACTAAATAAATAATATTGGTTGCCTCTCATTGAGCGCTATTGTTTATAGTCGTTAGCTCGACTGATGGTGTAATCAATCTTCGTTGAGTTTGAGCGAATCGATATTCGAATCAAGTGGTTCCTCATTAATAATGTCTTCGCCAAGGTCTGAAAAACGTGCGTCATCATTGATCTCATTGCTATCGTTAAATTCCCCTTCTTCCATACCATAGCAAAGTTCTCTCTTGTTTTTAAATGAGATTACTTCATCACCCGTCCTTAATGTAACTATGTGCTCACGTATGTTGATGATAGCTCCGGAAGTTGATAAGAACTGTAAGCGCCCCAAATTTCTAAAATTATAATATAACCCTAGTGACATGGGTATTTGAGTAAATATATATGACATTGGTGTAATGGTGTGAATAATGTGTATATTATATACTATTTAGTTGATTTAGGCTCGAAATTAAGCCTAAGTTAAGAAAATAGATTGAGTAAAAGGTAATGGTAATAACACACAAACAAGGGGCATTCTTGTAAAAACATAAAAATGGACTCATTCGAGAATAAGGGATTGTCCTAGAACTAAAGAATCCTTGATGGGATGAAGGGCTAGTTGGGCACCAAACCCTAAACCTCAAGAGGGCCATATATGTATATATATACAAGTCATAAAATTTGTAGCCACTTTTTCTTACTTAACAAATATGAGAGGAAGGTAGGGTTAGTGGTAGAAATGAAAGAGATGAAGCTTGGAAGCTAGGAAAAGAGTGCATCAAGCTACATAAGCTTGAGAATCACTCAAGCTAGGTAAAAACCCTAATCCAACTTGTTTAACTTGAACAAAATGGTTTGAAAACATGAAACAATCAATGGTTTAGAGATGGTGTGGCTTTCCTTAGATTTTATTTTCATTTTAGGATCACACCACTCCCCCTTGTTACTGATTATTGGATGAAAATCATGTTGTTTGAGTCGGTTTTGATGGTTTTGTAGCAATTTTGGATTTGGTAATGTTTTACAACTAAACTTTAGATTCTTGACTTGTTTTTGTACAATCTTGTTTGAAAGGTTTATTGATGGTTATTGTTTGATGGAACACTTGATATTAGACCATTTTTTATGTATTTGAAGTCCCAAATGGGTCGAGATTTGGTCGGAAGCTGGGAAAAAGGATACCAAAAAATCATAGGTTCCCCTGATGTTGAATCCATTTTGGTACCGTCCATACACACACACGACGCCTTGTGTGTAAATACACGACATCAACGAGATGGCAAAGTGGAGCTCACAGTGGTGGTGATGCCATCATGGTGCCACGTGAGTAAACTCACGGTCCCACCATGGTGGTAGTCATACGGAGATGACTAAATGTAGTGGTGGTGATTCCTCCATGGCGCCGTGTGGGATAACTTATGCAGCGTTGTTAGTGTCAAGTCTATTGATTCTCACCGGTTTGATAGTGTTCGTAAAAGTATCGTAACTTATTTGTTTTAACTCCGTTTTTTATGTTCTTTATACCATTGGAAAGATAAAATAGAGTCTTAGAACATGATATCAATCAAAATTGGATTTCAAGTGATTTGATAATTCAAAATTGGGCTTTAATGTCGAGAGACCAAAAACAATCTTCTATTGCAATTTCAACCTTTTGAGATTTAATTGGGGTTTTTTGACGTTGTGATCTTTCAGATAAAACCTAATAATAATGAGATTAATGAGCTTAAAAGGATAAGAATAAATCATCTTAATGAAACAAAGTCTATTGAGTGATGTTGATATCTGATTATTTAGACTTATATATAGGGTAAGTACAGTAGTATATTTAGTATAAATATCCCCAAATAAGCTTTAATTGATCATTTTTATGCATTTTCATGTGATTGAGGCTAAAGGAAGGAAACGAGAAATAATAAGAAAAAATGGAGCTAAAACCCACCAAAGCATAGTTGGCTCTGTGACATGAAGGTGTGGTGTTGTAAGAGTATAAGGGACAGCATGGAGGACCTAGGTACGATGTGTGAGAGAAGGCAAAGTGAAGAAATAAAAGACAGGAAGCTCGGCGCTGTGATGGCACTATGGAGCTTAAGGGACGATACTAGAGGCTTAAGGCAAAATATTGAGGTCATTAAGGCAAGAAAAAACATACAAAGGAGGCACGTCGTGGCATAATACACATGACGTCGAGGATTAAGTGATGGTGCCGGAACAGAAGAAATTAGAAAGTTAGAGTTCTATTTTAAGTTAAATTGCAAAATAGGAATTCTAATTATGTTAAAGTAGTATAAATAGATATTAGGACGTGGTAAACACATAAGATATCAACCATTAGTTGCCATTAAAGTATTTTATCATATGTTTTACTTAGTCTTGAGTATTAGAATGATTTGTAGAGAGAAGACATTGAAGACTCACGTGTGATGATTTGGGTATTGTGTTATTGATTTATTTGAAGTATTTTCAATATTTCTCTTATTTCAATGAATACCACAATGTACATGTTTGTTTCAATAAAGTGTGATTAGTCTATTAATCTTAGGGATCAATGGATCTTATAGTATGAATGCTATACTGATGACAAAAATAGATATTAAATATAAAAAGTGCGATGGTTAGAATTTAAATAATTCAGAGCATAATGCTATAGAAATCTTGATCACATGTTTATTGATATTAGGCTTTAGAAGTTATCATGGTCATTGAAGCTTTTAAGCCAGACATGAACGATACGACCTTAAAATATACAACATCGAGAGATGCCTATTGATTAGAGAGACACAAATAGTAATTTAATTGGTTATGAATCTAAAGATTTGAAATATTAAAGTAATGTAGAGCTTACATTATTCACACCGATAAGTGGAGTTGTAGTTTGCATATTTAAAGCTTTTCCGTCTCGATCATTGATTAAAGTCTATTTGAAGGAAATATATCTATTATAATTAGGCATTGCATAAAACATAATAAGATGATAAAGTGGTTGAAAAGGATAGTATTTCATTACCTAGATGAAGTTGTGAACTAAGGTAATTTTAATATAAGAGTTTAAGTTAACTGCATTGATTTGTAAGTATAGATTAGCTTAGTTAGTTATAAGAGTTTAAGTTAACCAAGTTAAAAAGGACTTCTTTTGCAATAGATTCATTGTAGTTAAGTAGTGAGTGCATACACTTTTTCCTAAGGACAATATCCATAGTCAACGTATGTTGATTACACTCTTACTACAAGCGAGCTGTTATACTTGTGTCACGTACCATCAAGTTTTTGATGTCATTGATGGGGATAGGTAGCCTCTTAGATTTACTTAGTTAGTTTGAAAAGTTGCTAAGTTTTATTTTAAGTACTTTACTTTCAAGTTCATAAAAACAAAAACAAAAAAAATAAAGGCTTAAGTTCCAAGTTTGACTTTCTACACTTGATCTTTTGTGTTTTCTTTTTAAGGATAACTAGTGCATGCATAGCGAGGGAAAGAAGGACCAAGTGCCTTATGGCCTTGAGATTGACATAACAAATAAAGGAAAAAAGGAATCAAGATGGTGGAGGATCAAGTAAGAAACCAATAATAGGGTTATGGGAATAACGAACCTACAGGTAATCCAGATAGAGTGCAAGGACAAAGATGCCTTTGTGATACTTCAAGCCAGAAGTTCAAGAGACTTATAACGGAATGATGAGTCTTCCAACCAATGCTACTGATTTTGAACTGAGATCGTCTATGATAAACATGGTGCAAAATAGCTTGTTCAATAGATTAGCCAATGAAAACCCAATTGTACATGTAGAGAATTTCTTAGAGAAATGCAACACCATACATATTATTGGAGCTACAAAAAAGGTAATCAGGATGCAACTTTTCCCATTCTCATTGAGTGCAAAAGCCAAATCTTAGTTCCAAGGATTGAATGCAGGGAGTATGACCTCATGAGCAGAAATCAATGAAAGATTTCTTAATAAGTTCTTTCCCCTAGTGAAGGTTAGTGAAAGGAAGCCGAAAATCAATCAATTCAAGCAATAAGACACAGAGTCTTTTGGCAAGGCTTGGTAAAGATCCAAAGAGATGTTAAGGAGATGTCTAGGACATTACGTGAAATGGGCATAACTCAAGATTTTCTACTATGGGTTTAACCATAGCACAAGAACACTAGTAGATGGCGTAGAGGTGGTTCTCTACTAACCAAGGATGAGGATAGAGCATTGGAACCCCTTGATCTTATGTCTAAAAAATCTATAGTCGTTACTTGTTACACAGTGAGGAAACCAACAGGGGTATATGAGATTGATTTGCAAACTACAATTATGTCACAAATATCAAATATGAGTAATCAAATGGTAAAATTTTAAATGGAACACCAAGGTCTGCAAGTGCAGGTGATATAGCAACCCATTAATCACCAAGCCATGGTGGTTAACCAAAGGGACATACAATAAGGAATGGAGTATGAAGACATCAACTTCATGAACAACGCTATGGGAATGACTTCAGACTGAGAGGAATGGCTCTTAAAAATTTTTATAAAGTGTAGAACAACAACTCAAAATTCTTGTATGGAATCATGATAGTGCATTGAAGTTGCTCAAGGCTTTGATCAACAAGTCCAATAGGGGAAACTAGGACAAATCGAAGAGATGACTTCTTTAAAGTCAATTAAGAAGTAATTGCAAACCATAGACATGAGCAATAGGGAATGCAATAAGATGCACGAAAAAGAAATGGAAGAAGTAAAGGAAGAAATGAAGAGGATGGATGATGAGAGATCACAATCCATCAAGAACTTAGAGAGACAGATTGAATAATTAACCATTATCTTAAACTCAAGAAAGGAAGGACTATTTCCAAGAAACACCGTTACAAATTTCAAGGAGAATGTTAGTGCTATTCATATGATGAGCACTACAACAATGAATAAACTAAGATAAGAGAAAGTGATGTACAAGCCAAAAAAACTCAACACTTTGGACATTAGGAAGCATGAAGAGATGCATGAGAATGGAATGGAAGTAAGGAAAGATGAACTAGAAGGATTTCAAAAAATAAATACCTTGAAGAGGGACAAGAAGGGAAATAAACAATGGAAGGCTAGGGAAGAAGATGAAAGACTTTTGGAAGAAGCATCGAAAGGCAATGCCATTAAAGTAGTTCTAAAGAAACTAGAACTAAAGTTCAAGTTGATCTCGATACTTCTACCAATCAAAAGGAGAGATCACATAGAAATATGCATACCAATAAGCATTGATGGGCGCCAATTGTTTAGAAATGTTTTATATAATATGGGAGCTTCGGTCAAAGTCATGCTACTAATGGACATGTTGCACTCTGATTTGAAGGACAATTGTCCCGATACGACAAATTTGCATGTAGTAGATGGAAAGTCGACACCAACTATAAGAAAAGTCTTAATTGTGCATGTGAAACTAGGTAGATTCATATTCATCACTGATTTTGAGGTTATGGATCACAATATGGATGATGATGTGTCTATGATAATTTGGCAACCATTCTTGAACACGCTATCGCAGACTTGTACACACGAAAGAAGAAGATCACAATGAGTATTAATGAGGGCGATGATGCATAGAAAGTTATCTTTATCAATGGTGAAAAAGTACATCGTAATGGGAATGACATCATAATTTACGATATGTAGTTGGAGTATCTCAATTTAGATTTAGAATAAAAAGTGAAAAAGCATTAGGCTAATGATGTTAAATTAAGTGCTGCTGGTAAATATCAAGTTCTAATTTTCTTTAGTTAGTTATTTAGTTAGTACAATCAACATGTTTTAGTTTCTAACTTTCAAAATTTTTTGTTGAATGTGCAGGAAAGACCATTTCCCGGATGATGATTAATCAAAATGGAAATGTCTCACCAAAGTCATTAAAGAGCATAAAAAAATGAAGGAGCTCAAGCGACAAAGGTGAGGTACACGGACAAGTTATAAGTAATATTTTATGAAACTTTTATATTTACATAGATTTCATGCAATCGCAACATCTTATATAAGTGATACACAAAGTCGAAAAAGCGCCAAATAGGAATAAACGAAAAAATATTTTTGAGACATGTGGACAAACTGCTCGATGCTGTGGGTAAACCGTTAGTATAAGTGATTGCGCTGGTCGGGTGCCAGGGGAAAACAAGGAAAATGCCAAAACGTCTTCGACGTTATGGTGGCACTATGGCCATAAGGGGCAGCGCCAGTGTTGATGGTGAGGGTTTTAAACCCATTTTCATCACTTTTTTCATACTTGCATAAACACCCCACACTTCATAAGGAGCCCACTACAACCACCAAGTTTACATACCTCTAGAACTAAATTTTGAGCATTTTAAGTGAGATAAGAGAGTTCCTAGTGATTGAGAGCAAAAGACAAGAGTGCATTATGGATTTGCACAAGGTGGAAAGCTAGGGCTTGAAATTGGGATTTTGATTTTAAAGAAAGCTAGGGTTCCAATTAATTAAAAATGTGAGAGGGCTTGGATTCACAAAGACTTGGAGGAGTATTCTCAATAGAAAGTGATCCAACAATGAGGTAAATCTTCAATTTCATTAGTTATGCTTTGGATTTTTGAGAAATTTTTAAGAAATTGCATGAATATTGGATTTGAGGTTGTTGGATAAGGATTTGCATGTTGTGTGAAAGTTGAACATTAATGTTACCCACGGAGTCTTAGTTTATGTCTTTTTGCATGATTTGGCATATGAATGATACATGTGATATGAATTATGATTTTTAGATGATTTCAAGACTCGAGGTACTAGTTGCATTTGTTGTGTTATTGTTTGAATTTGAAGAGAATGCCGAGAACAAGGAGACAAGTTAGCCAAGTTAGAATGAATCACTTTGAGGCATTAACCTCAAGAGATCCCATAGAGGAGCCTAGCCCTTTTAAGTCCAAATACTTAATTAGTAGACATGCTAAGGATAGGTATGAGGACATTCAACATAAAGAGTTTTTTGAGAGAGGAATATATTTGTTAGCTAAATATGACAAATGAGTGATCAATTTCATTAGGTCACAAAAATAGGAGCATTGCACTTAAGATTATAGAGAGAACAAGATTAGAGGAGTGAAAGGAATAATGTAAGAATTTTATGCTAATGCAAAGTTCACCAGAAAAGATGAGCTAGTAAAGGTGAGAGGGGTCTTTGTTCATTTTAATAAGCAAGAAATTAATAGTATCTGTGGGTTGAAGCATTTGAGTATGATTGAAGCCAAACTAAGTTTTTTGGATGATCTTTATGAGAAACCTTATAACGTATACTCGTTTAGAAGCATAAAGAGAACACTGGTTGTCCAAGGACAACTCGACTGGCTAATGGGAGCTGAGAGAATGTGCCGAAACACATCAAGAAGGGGAGTGTTAGGAAAGTCTATCGGATGTGACAAAATTTCATTGTTGCATCGTTATACCTCACCATTCAGCAGGGAGAGATCGACAACCCAAAGGCGGCTTGTTTATATGAGATCACAAAGAATAGATAGATCGAGATCGGTGGGATCATCTACAATAATGTGAAGGAATCCATAATGTCAGAGTGAGACAACAAATTATTGTTTCTCATATTGATCACCCAGTTATGCTTAAAGACTAGAATGGGATTGGGAAATGATGAAGAATTTGATATTGAGGCCCAAACAACCATGGATGAGGCTTTCATGCTTACACTGAATATTAGGGCATGTGCCTTAGGTCAATCAACAAACTTTATTTATCTTATAATCTTAGTTAATAAATAGAGGTTTTTGTTTGCTGTTTTATTATAAGCAATTGCACATTTATGTTATAATAAGATCTATAGGTATTTGTTGAAATATCCTAAATATCCCTAGTCTATCATCATACTGGGAACTATAATGAATTAAGACTAGCGTAAGTTTTGATTGATGGTTATGTGATGATCATACGTATAGAGATACGAATTGGATCATGAGTACTTGTTAAGGAACATGGTACTAGACCGACCCACTATGAGAACATTATATGGATTAAGTCATAGGTGTTACTCATAATAGGTACATCATTTAGTCCTTCTATTGAGATTGCCATAGACTTCAATGTTGGGAGCATGATATTTTGACACAATCAAACGTTGTCTTTAACCGGATGATTATAAAGATTGTGATTTGTTACCATATGAATAATATGTGAAGGTATGTAATCAAGATAGAATTCTTCCCTATTGTATAGAGAGAGATATCAATGAATCCTTGATATGTTAGACTGTTAAATGGACACATCCAAGTGAATTGTTATGATCAATGTCATTTGGATGTTTTTAGTTTACCTAAAGATCGAGACTAGCACGATTGAACGTTAAGGGTGCTTTTTCCAAGCCTTATGTTTAATCTTTAGATAATGCACTACAAAAGGGTATGATATATGTTATTATTAGGTTGTATCAACTTTGATATTCATGCTACTTGGGTAGTCATGATTCCTTTCTAGAGAACGCTTATGAGTTGCATACCAAAATGGTGTTGGTTCACAACCAACGTCGCATGAACCTATTGGGTTGCACAAAAAAATTGCTTTGCAACATCAAAGGCCTTATGATTTGTTATATGATAACTTATTAATAGGGGCGTATTTGTAAATTTCTTAAATTGCTTAAATACAATTATTATATTACGAATAGGTTTTTAAGTGAACTTATCTACACATATAAATAGGGGTTGAAACCCTAAAATCGAAATAAGATTTCCATTTTTGCAAATGTTGAGTTCTCTAGATTTTGTGAGAGAAAGAAAAAAATGTTTTCAATCTCTCATAGGGCTATCACTCGAAATTGTGGTCATTGTTCTAGTATGGATTTCTGATAAAGGACACATACATGAACATTTTGAAAATTGAAAAATTAGAGAAGGAAATCATGAATTAAGGTATGGTTTACTTTGGTAGTTCTTGTTTAATGAAACTCATTTTCGATCATATTGGTGTTTTTCAAAAATTGTTTTGAGTTTTTCGCTGCATATGAACTAAAATCCAACACTTAAATAATTGCCTGATTATTGTGACTTTGAGGAGGAGAGCAAAAGATCCGAGGGAGTTAGATTTGAGACCAAGTTGTTAGCTACAAAATAAGAGGATAAGGCAACAATAATGTAGTGGAGTTAGCACAAGAGTTAGTAAATGAAGGATACGAGAGAAGAGGAAGAGTAGCAACAACATGGATTCAATGTGGGCTACAAGTTCGTAAAGCCACTGATTAGGGAGCAGGACTTGGATGGTCCTGATGTCTTTCCACCATCTCCTTTACCACAACCACCAGTACCACCACCAGAAGACTTCATTTTATGGCAGCAGAGGTTAGGGATTGCTAAGATGATGAGACAATATCTATAGGACAAGGTGCGGTATCAGGCAGCCTTATTACGATATGATTAGGATATATAGAGGAAAGAGCAATACTGACAGAATGGGCAGTAGAACTTCATGTTGTTTGTCGATCATCATAGAGACTTAGCTAGGTATGAGATGACCAGATAGATGAGACCTACCGATAGGTCTTTTGGTTTTTTAGTAGCACCGGCTTATGTGTTTGATCCAGATGTGGTGCAAAGTAAGAGGGTGAAGCGTCTATTGACACCATCCTACGCTGGAGCTAATGATCTAGATGATGATGATGACGCATAGTCCTGATTTTAGTGTCTCTAGATTTCTCTTAACTGGGGAAATGAGAGATAAATGGATACCATCTTATTTTTAAATTTAAGATATTTTATTAACTATTTAGTTGTTTAGATTATATGTTTAGTTTAGTTTATGCTTATATATTATGTATTATTATATATGTTTGTGTGGTTTAGTGTTTTCATGGTATCAAGCTTATTTTTAAACCTTGAGGACAAGATTTGGTTTAATTTGTGAGGCATCAACACTACACTGCACAATGGGAAATGGTAAAAAAGTCTGAAATAACAATAAACACTGTAGGTATGATCATTTAAATTTTATTTTGAAGCAGTTAAAGAGGAAAACATGGTAGTGCATTATTCGTTTTATTTAATTACCATTTGAGTGTTTAGTTAATATAGATTAGGTTATATATAGTAATATGTAATGAATAAGTAGTTCATTTGCATGTTCATGTCTTTAATGGAGGATGAGTAAAATACAAGTGTCTTGCTAATATGAAACTTAAGTGAGTGTTTTAAATTTCGAAGAAAATAATGAAATGTAGACACAACGATATGATTTAATGATTAGAAGCCTAGTGTTAGGGAAGCCCAAGAACTTGAAATAAAAGCAAGAAATTACTAGAACACTTCTCGTGGAAAAAGTTAGATCTTTAATGATTCTATAATAAATATGAATCTTACTTGACAATAAAAAATAAATAAAGACTTAGTGCAAAGAGGGAAGAAATAGACATCTTAAATGAAATGTTGGAGTGAACTTACTTAATTCAGTGAAAAGAGAAGTGCTAACAAGAGTTTTAAAATAGAAGGAAAAATAGAGAGTCTCATAAGTTCTACAGAAAATAAAGCAGAGACCTTGACGGTTGGAAAAAGTGAGGAAAAATGGAGTCCAGAGGAAAAGAGTAGGGACCATAAAATAGAAATAAATGAAAAGAAGAAGAAAAGAAAAATGAGATAAATAAAGAAAAAAAGGTGAAAGTTAAAAAAAAAACTCTTCAATTAAAAGATTTAGCTCGAGTACGAGTAGCTAATTGAGTTAAGTTTCTTTCCAACTATATTAAGTCCTATAGACTCTTAAAGTGCTTAAGTCTACCAAAATTAGTTTGATCTTTACTTATTTGTGAATTCTTGTGCTTAATGAGAAATCATCAGATTCCATACTTGCTACTTGAGTATTGAGGTGAAACAAAGTTGTGACTAGTGATGGTTTTGGTTGTGATCTACTTTGGTGTTTCGAAAGTGAGTTGTATGTATTGTTAAAGATAAATATTTGGAAAATATAAGTTTTTGCAAAGAAAGAAAGAAAAACTCTTAAGTGGATTATTAATAAGAAACTTAGTGAATTAAAGGATACTCCATGATTAATGTAAAATGAACGAAAACTAGAATAATAAGAGTAATTAGGATGCTTAGTAAAAATACATTTTTGCTTGGGACATGCAAAATATAAGCCAAAGCATGGTTGGAATTATGGCATGAAGGTGTGACACTGTGCAAGCATAAGGGACAGTGTGAGGGACCTAGGCACGGTGTAAGAGAGAAGGCAAAGTGAAGAAATAAAACCAGGAAGTTCGGTGTTGTGATGGTGTTGTGGAGCTCAAGGGACGACGCCAAAGGCTTAAGGCAGAGCGTCGAGGTGACTGAGGCAAAGAAAAACACATAAAGGAGGTGGCGCAGTGGCGACACCATAACATAACACACATAGCACCGGGGATTAAGTGATAGCAGTGAATAAAAAAAATTAGAAAGTTAGAGTTTTATTCCGAGTTAAATTGTAAAGTATGGTTTCTAATTGTGTTTAAGAAGTATAAATTGATATTAAGATATGGTAAATACATAAGATGTTGACTGTTAGTAGCCATTAAAGTATTTTAGCATAGGGTTTTTCTTATTCTTAAGTATTAAAATGATTTGTGTAGAGAAGACATTGAAGAATCACTTGTGGTGATTCGAGTATTGTGTTTTATTTAAAGTATTTTTAATATATCTCTGATTTCAATGAATACCACTATGTGCATGTTTGTTTCAATAAAGTGTAAGTAGTTTATTAATCTTTACGATCAATGGATCATATGGTTTGAATGTTATGCTATGAACATGAATAGAAATTGAATATAAAAGTGCAATGGTTTATATTGATTCTAAGCGTAATGCTATAGCGATCTTGATCATATGTTTATTGTTCTTAGGTTTTAGAAGTTATCATGGCCATTGAAGCTTTTAAGTCGGACATGAATGGTACAACCCTAAAATACACAACATCGAGTAATAGTTGTTGATTAAGGAGGCATGGAAAGTAAATTTAATTAGTTATGAATTTAAAGATCTGGAACATTAAAACAATATGGAGCTTACATTATTCATACGACTTGGTGGAGTTCTAGTTTGCACATTGGAATCTTTTCTTCACGACAGTGGGTTAAAGTTGATTTGAGGGAAATCTGTCTATTCTAATTAAACATTGCACACAACATAATAAGATGATAAAGTGATTGAAAAGCATAGTATTTCATTACCTAGGTGAAATTGTGAACTAAGATAGTTTAATATAAAAGTTGAAGTTAACTCCATTGATTTGTTAGTATAGATTAATTTAGTTAGTTATAAAAAAACTTAAAAAAAACTTCCTTAGCGATATATTCATTATAGTTAACTAAGTAGTTAGCGCATACGCATTTCTTTAAGGACGCTATCCGTAGACAACGTAAGTTGATTACACCATTGCTACAAACAAATTATTATACTTGTAGCACGCACCATCAGATATCAAATCTAGACTACGTAGACTTTTGAGGAAGACAAATCAGATTTCTAGGGGATTTAGGAGATTGGATATGAAAGCAACACTGGAGGTAAATGGGTTTGCTCTATTATCAATCATGCCATGCTAGTAGATATGTTAGGATTTTACTTCAGTAACTGTTCATGAATGACATGGAATTTGCCTTGATATCTTTTAATTTAGATGGTTCTTATCATGTCCTTTTGTTACTCTATCTTTAGAATGCATGTGGAACTTATATAACATTGAATAATTGAATTCGCATATCAGAGAGGAGGGCCGGTGACCACCGGTGTCCTCCCTCTGCTATTTTATGATATCTTGAGGCATGTAGCAGTTCAGATGTCGTAAGGGAATTTCTATGACATCTTGAGGCGTGTAGTAATTCAGATATCACATGTGAATTCCATGATATCTTAAGGCATATTACGATTCATATATCTAGGGTTTTGGCTTAGACTTGTGAACTCGCACTGTCTAATCCACAGTGTTGGAGGAAAGATAAGCTAATGCCTATTACTCAAATAGGACAATATGTAATTAGACTTGCTAATCTCATGTTATCTAACCTATAACATTGGAGGAAGGATAAGCTAATGCCTATCGCCTGATTGGACATATTAGTTGCCATTCCTCTTGACTTTAAGGCATTCTCTATCATCATTTATCCTTATTTGAAATGTCAAGTTGGGCATTGTTGTTTCTTTTATCTTGCTATATTGGTTACATTATTATTTAATGCCTAAAAAATGATAATGGGTCTAATGACTTAAGATTTGGAAATCAAGTTCTGAATATTATAGGTATTACTTGGATGATTCATGGTAGAGCATGCTTCTACTTTACAGAACCTGTTGAATATTGGTCACCCCACTATTTTTCACCTCGGGTTTCTCAAGCTGCTACTCAGGACAAAGGAAAGAGCGAGGTCGTAGCGTTGGAAAAATCTTTCATGTTCGTTGGTTTGATTTATATTTATCTATTTAATTTTTGAAGATGCTTTATGGAATAAACAAGGGATTTGATAAGGGTTAATGTTTAAACCCACATGAATTGTTTTAGTTTATGTGTTCAATTGTTTGTAAGACTTCTACTATTAATTATGCAATTGTTAAACTTTTAAAAGGCTTTTATTTCAGCACCTTTTAGCTTTAGTCGTCTTTTGTATAATTTATTGGTTTGTTTTCTGTTGGTTGAGGCTTTAGATCAGCCCGACTTTTATATGAAATAGAAAAATCTCTCGATTTGCATAAATTCCATCTCTAATGTGATTCCGTTCTGAAATCGTCGATTTCGAAATCGTTGACGCTGATTCAATCGAAACGGAAATGTGATTCCGTTTCTGATTTAGAGACTGCTTAGAGACGGAATAAATTTCGTTTCTGATTAGAGACGGATTAGAGACGGAAATTAGAAATGGAACAGAGACGGAACAGAAATGGAAATTTTCCAAAATGGTACAATTGTAATTGCATTCCGTCTCTGATCCGTCTATGATTAGCTACGGATCAGAGACGGAATGCATTATTTCCATCTCTTTGATCTGTTGCTAATTCATGCATCTATTCCTCGAAAATTAGAGACGGAATAGCAACGGAATCTCTAAATTCCGTTGCTAATTCGTCTTTGAATTCAAATCCATCTCAATTCCGTCTCTGAATTCATATATATATATATATATATATAGGTCTCAATCCAAGCACATTTAACCTGCCAATATATAATACAAATCATAGCTAAATAATATAATGATATTGCACAGTTTATATAAACTTAACATATCCTTAAAATTATCTTTTCTCAATGTACTTTACACGAAACAACAAAAACAATCTAAAAAGTTTATATATCATATCTTTCTACAAAAGTAAAAGGAAAAATTGTTCTAAATGAAAAAAAAAATGAAGTGTTCCGAGATTATATAAAGTTGATTGTGCTTCAAATAATACTTGACTTCGTACAAAACACCTGAAAAAAGATCAAAAAGAAAAAATCACTAAATTATACAAACAATAATAGGAATATAAACAATATTATGGGAGAACTACGTATCATCGCAAGCACAAGTGTATGAGCCAAACACAACATAAATAAAGTAATAAAGAAAAAGAAATTCATCATTATCCAGAAGAACATGGTGTTAATTAGCAAATTATCTCTCGCTCCAAACAATGACATGAAATTTAGTTCTGGATTAACACAAACAAGAGTCAATTGTCCTCGATGCTCCAAAAAATTAAGAAGACACTATACAAAATAAAATTAAAGTAAACTGAAACAATTGATAGAACATAAATTAAAAGTAAAGAAAACTAAAATAAAAGACTCAATAAGATAAACAATGTGTAATGGAAGTATGATAAATAAATGATACAAGACAAGTACTAATTTTCGTAAGTATTTCAATATTAATAACTATTTCTTTTTAGAGACAAGTGATGTTCATGATCTTCAACACATTATTACAATGAATGCATTCTGAAAAAAATTCTAACTCTTAATTTCCTACAAAATACTTAGCAAAGTTTCTCCTAAAACTAGGGGTTCCCAAAAATTACAAAACATGAAAGAACCCTATAGTAATTACTAGGGTTCTTTCATTGATGAGTTCAATAGGACCTTTAGTATATATTCAATGGGAGATGGCATGAGTAGAGTAGTAATCCACATAAAGAATCAAAAAATTTGAGAGGTTTTGTACAACCATGAGAAAGAGATTAAGATATGTTCAAGCATAATCTTTTCATGTTGTACCTACTTCACCCCATGAAAGTGGGCGATGGTCATTGTCAGATGCAAGTATGCAACTAAAAAAATTTTGCAAGTAAAAAAGAGGCCCGGTACTAAAGACTCAGAAAAATTCTGAAAGTGGGCGATAGTCAAATTTCCAAATGTTATTCAAGGAAAAAGCAATATTTTCAAATTCATGCTAAACAAATTCATGAAATGTTACTTTTGGAAAATCTTGGAAAGTGAACTTGCAATAAAGATGTTGAGTCCCTTTCGTATATCTTCATCCGCCATGACCAAATTGAAGGGATTACACAGAGATACAACTCCAGAAAGAGGACAATATTGAGACTCCTACAAGAGAAAAAACAAAGTAAAGAAAATTCAAACTTAAGTGATATAAAAAGGAGAAAAAATATAGCAACAACAACAACAACAACAATAATAATGAGCCACCGTGCTAATTAAAAGCAAATATTACGATCACATGATTCGCATATACAATAATCATGTCCAGATTAAGTCCAATTTATGGATCTGGCTACATGATGCCAATGAAGTATTCGTGGGAAAAGGCCCATGTTTCCAAATAATAGCAAAATACAAATCTAAATTCATATAATTATAACATATTATAAGGGATTATTGCAGAAGTGCAAAAAAATTTCACATTAATAAAACCATAGAGTACCGTATCCTTTCATCCAAAAAAAAAGAAGAAGAAAGAAGTGCTAAAAAAGAACCAGTTGATTTCAATTTAGATATTGAGCTTTCTTTGCTTTAATAAATCAAACTATGTCTTATATGAGTTCGGTTTGCACCTATAAGAAAAAGCCACAATAAATGAGAATAATCGAACAGAAAGTTCAAAGTTCAAGAAAGCAAATTAAACAAAGCATGAGAGACATATATACAAAGCCATAGCCTTTAGATCTTCCAGTGGTCTTATCAGTGATGATAACAGCTTCAAGAATGTCTCCAAACTTCTCGAAATATCGGCGCATTTCTTGCGTTTGAGTCCCCAGGCCAACCCTCCGACGAAGACTTTGGTGAACGTGGTGTTGCCAAATTATTATTCATAGATAGACAAGAAGCAATTGGAGAGGAATGGAAGTATTTCATCTTCAACTGCAGGAAAGAGGTTGTTTGACATATAGTTACTAAAACAATTGTAAGGTGTGCACACCAATTATTTGACATGAAGCTTTGCTTATTCCAAAATAATTAGAGGTTGGTGTTTAAGATCATCGGTATCAATGGCTATTGGGCTAATAGTACTTGAGGCCTTTCCCTTTCCTAATATGGAGATTAATTATCAACCAAACTGTCATTTCTAAATATGCTGACAAGCACAACATAAGCACCAGCTAATTAACCAACCTAGAATTTCTCAAGTTTATGCATCAACATCCATTAAGAAACAATTCTAAATGAACATATAATGAATTGAAGCACCAAAGAACAACATATCAAGAAATTAAATTATCCAAAAAGATAAATGACGAAAAATCAATGCTTGAATTCAAACTTGAATTCGCCAAAACTCAAATATGCAATCAAAACCGTGAGAAATGGGATGAAATAATATAATTAGTTAGGGAAAATGAAGAAGTACCCATCCTCGCCTAGGGCTCCATGCGGAGACAATGAATTAGGACTGGTCAAGCTTCACAATAGCTCTTGTTCTCTAGTGCTTTCCACTCAAAACATCAAATTTCATCTCAGAATTCTACGATACCAACTCCACAAATACAAAAGCAACCAAATCAACATCAAATAACAGTAAATTCAAGGAAATCATAACTTTCAAACCAAAAACAACTTCGAAGAAGCTTTAGCGCTCTTGAATCTAAACTACTACAACAACGAATCGAAAACCAAACTCCAATCCACTAAAAACTCATTCGAGTTTGATTTAGCACAAGATCTAAACACAATAGATCTAAAAAAGAGAGGTACAAAACTAAGGCTACCGAACGAATCGACCTTGTTGAGCGAGAATCGGATCTAAAGCGTACGATCTAACGAAAGTCGCCAGAGAGATCACAAGACATGGCGACGATCGAAGAGTTCGAGAGAGAGAAACCCTAGCAAATCGACCATCGAAATCGAAAACACATAGAGGGTACGCACGCCACCGATGAATAACATTGAACCCTAAACCCAATTACATAGCAAATTAACGAAATTGAACCCCAACTCACCTTCTCCAAAGATTTCTCCTTCTCTAGAACACATCGAGAGACCACCATCAATTTCTCACAAACCCTAATTTCTCCCGTGAGACGGCGACGCAGCACCGACGGCCTCGTCGCAGCCTCAATCGCTGCGACGATAAAGATTTAGGGTTTGGGAGAGAGAGAGAGAGAGAGGAGAGTGAGATCCGGTGAGTGAGATCCGATGAGAGAAAACGGTGAGATTTCGGTGAGAGAGTGAGAGAGAGAGAGAGAGAGAGAGAGAGAGAGCGGTGAGAGAGAGGGTGAGAGAGTGAGATCGAGAGAGAAAGAGAGAAACAGAGAGCGACGAGAGAGAGCGAGAGAGCGCGACGGTGAGAGAGAGAGAGAGAGAGCGGTGACGATGAGAGAGAGAGAGCGGTGACGGTGAGAGAGAGCTTCGTTGAGCGAGAGAGACGGTGAGAGAGCTTCGTTGAGGGAGAGAGGTCTGTTGTGTTGATGGAGAGAGGTCTGTTGTGAGAGAGAAAGCGGAGAGAGATTTTAGGGGAGAGAGAGAGTTTTGTGGTTGGTGGGTATCTAGATCGAAGCACGCACGAATCTCGAGACGTAATGGACGTTGTAAAAAAATAAAGTTTTGGTGGGAATGTTGGCGCCATTATTTAGAGACGGAATTTAATTCCGTCTCTTTTTCGTATCTATTTTTGTCTCTGATCTCTCTCTATTCCGTCTCTGAATTAGTCCATCTCAATTTCATCTCCAACCACTTTTTCTTAGCAACGAAACTTAATTCCGTTGCTAATTCCATTTCTAAATATCATTTTTCATGTAGTGTTAGTTATATTGAGGGGTTTGGTGATGGTTTAAGCTGGGCAACCTGGCCCCATTAGGGTTGGGTCGTCTCAGTTGGTATAAGAGCTTTAAGTAGTAGAACCTAAAGTGAAAGTGTATAGGGTTATGAAACATGTAATACCAACATTTCAGTTAGTATTAGAGCCTGGGCGTCAGGTCCTAGGTAGTGTTGGATAAGAGTAACCATAAATAGCTATATCCAAATTCATGATATCAACATCTCAATTGGTATAAGAGAGTAGGTTAAGCAAACCTAGAAACAACGTGGGGAATGACCACAGTTGGTATCTAGTCTATGTATCAGTACCTAGGAAAGATCACAGTTGATACCTTAACCATAGGTAATAGAGCCTAGAGGGAAAATGTAGTCCAATCTTAAAATTGGGAATATGACTCAATTAAAAAAACCACAAATAGTATCTAACTTAAGTCACCTTAAGGATTGGTAAGTTGTTGAGCTTAGGAAAGGTTGGTCATGGTGAAGTAATAAAATCATCTGCATAGGCTTATGGTTTGCATTGACTTAGTATGCACAAGTGATCAAGCTTAAGGTAGGAAGGGATTTAAAAATGAACAAGTATATGTTATGATGTTGTTTGCTTATGTATATAATATCCATATCATTAGATATGTTCATTTATCAGGTTTCTATTGTTAAATTTTTTGAATTAACTTCTTTGAATGCTCACAGTGCATAATAAGTATTCGAGGTGGTAGTTCATATGGTCTTAAAAAGACCAGGGTATTTATGAGATTAATGATGTACATTGGCAGACTTAGACTGAGCGCCAAATGATTGAGATGACAGAGGGTCACGGAAAGGCATACGAAGATATGTCAGCAATGCATAAGCAAAGGATGATATAGTCTTAAGAATGGATCGGTGCTTAAGGACTCACCTAGAAGTCAAGAATGGATATGTTTATTGGAGGAAATCGAGACAAAATCAAATTCATGGTGATTACTATAAACCTAAGCTTGAAATTAATGTAGCGTAAGCAAGAGTAACAAACACGAAATAATAACAGAACACCAAGGTATATATGAAAAGGGAAGTGGTGATGTACTCACATTTCAAGAAAGAATCCTACAAGAGAGTGGTGTTCCCTAAAGACGGTCAGGGGTTTAACGAAGGTTGAGCTCATTTTTGAGCAACGGAGACACAGGTTCATCTGGGTACAAGGAAAGATCCACCTTGTGGGTTAAACTCAAATAAAAGAAAATAATGAATTGTTGAATCTTTAAAGTTAGTTACTCTATAAAATCAGTGAAGATTTATGACACAATTCTAAAAGTTAATGATCGAAGATAGAATGATGAAATATAGTTTTCAACATATAAAATTTAGCTTTAATTGCTAGGAAGTAAAGTTAAAAGCTAAATATTAAAATTGTAAGAACCATGAGTTTCTAATGATCGAACAAATAAATAAAGATATGAAATATCGAATTGTACTTGGTTTGACTGCCATTATTATGATTTAATTTTACTGGTTGCATTAGGCTTATTCTCTACAATGATAACAACTTGTATGGAATATTTGAAGATGACTTCAATGAAATGTCGAGTTCTTACAGACCACGTTTGATTTAAGATTTCATACGATAGGGCCTACTGGTCTAGCAACATATATAAAAACATGAAACACATGCCATTAAGGAGCTTTTGTTTTTCCTAATGTGTTAAGAATGAATAGAAATGAATTTTCATGAATAATGAATGGATCTTACGATTTATGTTTATGTATATGCCAAATGAGTTTACATTTAGTTCGAAATCTCAAAAAGATATAAAATTGATTTTAAGATAATTAAAACCAAACTCATGTAACATGAAAGAGTTTTATCAAATTCAAAGATCTAATGATGGTTTAAAATATTGGTTTTGACTTAAGTCACCTTTTGTTAATGAAATATGAAGTTTTTATAGATGTGATTTCTCAGTAAACTATTATCAAACAAACTTAAATTGATGAGCTTTTGCATCGGTTTGAAAATGCAAGAAATATTTTGGAGTATGTTTCAAAGGAAATGAGTAAAATGCGATTAGGACAAAATGAGTTACTAATAAAAAAACTCGAGATTTCGAGAATGTAAAAAGATGATTATTGAAATTTGCTTTTGATGATTCAATTACATTTCTAAAGTCTTTAACCAACATGGTACAAGTGGATTGTAAATAATTAATCAGATAAATGATTGGTGTCTTGTTAAAATTGGGAATCCCAATCTAAGGTTTAGCCTCAGTGTAATGGATTGATTCCTATGAACTTAAAAGACACTCAAATTTATTTATGATTGATCAGTCAAGTTAGTAAGATTTTAAAAGTGAGTACCTTGTTAATTTCATCTTAATCAAGTGGACGATAGGTGAATGATTAAAATATGGAATCCTAAGAGTAGTTTTGACCTTAAAAATAGTTAACATGTGTAGCATGTATGGACAAGAATAAGAAGTGTTAAAGAGTACCTAAAAGAAAGGTTACGTCAATAATAGAATTTAATAGACAAAATTTGAACTTTAGATTTGCGCCCTCGAGAAAGAAACCTTTTTTACGAAATAGAACATGAAGGTTTCTTCATAAGGAAAAATATTTTCTATTAAGGTTTTCAAATGAAGTTGTCTTTAATTATTGTAGCTTGGGGAAAGTACTTGTAACCATGAGAAATTCATAACTTAGTCTAATTTCATAATATTTATTGAATGGTGTAATGAAAAATGAAAAGTACCGTAGCTAGGTACGTGATAGGTATCCATTAAGGATGAAACATATCGACACCACCAATAAATCTTAGAGGCATAGAATTTCTTGAAATATATGATATACGTGGTATATAAAATATAAGCACACATTGGGAATTTATGTGTTAAAAGAATCCTCGATGAGGATGAAATTTCTCAATGAAACTCCAGATGGAGTCTTCTAGAATTATTTTATGTTAAGAGAAAGAAATAATAATGATGAGAAATTAATCGGTTAGTTATTTTCATCAATATCGATCAAAAGATGCAAGGAAAAACTAAAATGGAGTGAAAGTTAGCCAAAATGTGCAATGTAGAGTATATAAACTTATGTAGTGCTACCTTAGTGAAATTTCAAACTCCAAGGTCTTGAGATCGTGGAAGTAAAGTATTACAAGAATGCCTAATGGAAATGATGACAAATAAAGAGGCAAAAGGAAACAGGATGGAAATTAAGTCTAATTTCTTTGGAATCGGCGTTAAGATCTAAAATACCACCTCAAAATGAGAAGAACCATATGGAAGGTTAGAAATATGAGAATTTGGAAAAAAAAACAATTCATTAGGTTTCAGATATCAATAGGGTAGGATCCATGAAGCTACTGTGATGAACATGTACATAAATCCCGCGGACATCTCATTTTGTTTTCAAACAAAAATCGAATACAAGTTATCTTAAGAACAATGAATTGTCAAAGAATTGACATGGCTTAGGAGGAACAAGGAACTTGAAATAGCAAGAATGAGCTCCTCAAAGAGAAAGGACTCATTAATGGTGATAAGAGTTTGTTAAGAATTGTTGTCTAAATCTGCATACTTTTTCCAACTTTGTTAAAGGATTCACAATATCGACTAAGTGGTTTACATATAGCTAGGGATATAGGGATAGATGGTGTGCCAGTGTTCAATATTTCGGATCACGATTCATTTTATTACTGTCATGTAGTGGTAGGGTTATTTACTACCACGTTGTGGTAAGGGTTACGACTGGATTGGGCACCATGCTGCGCCTTGATATGGCTTTTCGGTTTGACATTTAGGTTGCATGAATGATCCTAGTTTTAGAGGATATGCTCAGGTTCATATTATGACTCTGGCAGTAAGTGTGAAACATCATCAATTTTGACGCATGATTGCATACATCATTAGCTATTAAGCTAAAATGGAATGACTCGGATTAAAAGTCTCAAGAAGAGTCCTAAATCTTTAGTTAGTAGGGCTCAGGTAACGGTATCCAAGTGTCAGGATAAGCAAGTTCTTTTATGGATAATATAAAAGAGATAAACAGACTAGACAACAGAAAGAGTCGTGTCAAGCAATAGACAAGTTGTACAACACATATCAGGAATGAGTTACGATTAGGTGCCCTACCAGTTTAACTTATGGGCTTACCTTCCTTTTTAGTTTCAATGACAAAACTTCCTAAAATTGTGAATATTGCAACACCCCAAATTTAAAAAACTCTAAAACCCTAGTGGGGGTATTCAGGTAAATATATATGCATTGGTGCAATAGTGTGAATAGTGTATGTACTATATATTATTTTGTTGATTTAGGTGTGAAATAAAGCCAAAGTTAATGAAATAGATTTTAGTAAAAGGTAATGACAATAACACACAAACGAGGGGCATTCTTGTAAAAACATAAAAATGATAGACTAATTTGGGAATAAGGGATTGTTCTAGAACTAAAGAGAGCATGATGAGATGAAGGGCTAGGATTTGGTTAATAAACCCTAAATATTAAGAAGGTCCTATATATACAAGCTATGGTTAGTGGTAGAAGTGACACAGATGAAGCTTTGAAGCTAGGAAAAACGTATACCAAGCTATACAAGCTTGATAATCACTTAAGCTAGGTAAGAACAGTAACCCAACTTGTTTAAGTTGAACAAAATGGTTTGGAAACAAGAAATAATCGATGGTTTATGATGGTGTGACTTTCCTTGGATTGTATTTACATTTTAGGATCACACCACTCACCTTTATCAATAATTCTTGGAAGAAAATCATGTTGTTTGAGTCGTGTTTGAAGGTTTTATAGCAATTTCATATTTGGTAAAGTTTTACAGCAAAAGTTTCAATTCTTGACTTGTTTTTGTACAATCTCGTATGAAATGGTTATTAATGGTTATGAGTTGATGGAACACTTGATATTGGACCATTTTTATATATTTGAACTCTCGAATGTGTCAAGATTTGGTTGGAAGCCTAGAAAGTGAAACCAAAAAATTCTAGGTCCCCTGATGTTGACAACGTCTTAGCACCATGCATACATACGCACGATATCGTGTGTGTAAACACATAACGTCATCGAGATAACAAATTGGAACTCCCAATGTTGGTTACGCCGTCACAACACCGTGTGGGTAAGCCTATGGTGCCACCATGGCGCCATCATGGTGTTAGTCACATTAAGAAGACTCAATGTAGTGGTGATGATGTCGCCACAGTGTTGCATGGGATAGACCACGCAGCGTTGTTAGTGCATCAGGTTTCTAATTTTCACCAATTCGATATTGTTTGTAAAAGTGGCGTACCTTTTCGTTTTAACTCCGTTTTTTACATTCTTTATACCATTAGAAAGCTAAAAGAGATTCTTAGAACATGATATCAAACTAACATGAATTTAAGTGAGTTGCTTATTCGAAATTGGACTTCATGGTTAAGAGATCAAAAGTAATCTCCCTTTTCAATTTCAACCTTTTGAGATTTAATTAGGGTTTTCTTGACGTCGTGATCTTTCAAATGAAACCCAATAATAATATGATTAATGGGCTTAAAAGGATAAGAATAAATCATCATAATGAAATAAACTCTAATGAATGATGTCAAATCTAAACTATATAGACTTTTAAGGAGGTCACATCAGACATTTTGAGGATTTAATAGATTAGATAAAACAATGCTAGAGGTAAGTGGAATTTGCTCTATTGTCAATCATGCCATGCTAGTAGATATGCTAGGATTTTACTTCAATAACTGTTCATGAATTACTTAGAATTTGTCTTGATATCTTTTTATTGAGATGCTTCTTATCTTTTGAAATCCAGTGGAACCGATATAACATTGAATGATTGAATTTGTATCTCAGAGAGGAGGGCCGGTGGCTACTAGTGACCTCCCTATACTATTTTTTGATATTTTTAGGCGCGTAGCAAATGTCATAAAGGAGTTCCATGAAATCTTTAGGCACGTAGCAATTCATATATCATAGTTGAACTCCACGATATCTTGAGATGCATAGCAATTCGTTATCTTGAGTTTTTAGCTTAGACTTGTGAACTCCACACTGTCTAATCCTCAGTGTTAGAGGAAGAATAAGCTAAGGCCTATTAGTAGGACAATAGGTGATTAGACTTGTGAACCACGTGTAGTCTAACCCGCAACGGTTGGGGAAAGATGAGCCAATGCCTATTGCCTGATTGGACACATTAGTTGCCAGTCCTATTGGCTTTAAGGCATTCATTATCATCATTTATCCTCGTTTGAAATATCAAGTTAGGCATTGTTGTTTCTTTTATCTTGCTATATATTATTATGCTTGGTTATGTTATTTTTTAATGCCCAAAAAATGATAATGGGTCTCATGACCTGAAATGTTGAAATTTAGTTCTAAATATAATAGATATTACTTGGATGATTGATAGTAGAGAAGGCTTCTGCTTTACTAAGCCTATTGAAATATTACTCACCCCATTATTTTCCCCATAGGTACCTCAGCTATTGTCAGGACAAAGGAAAGAGCAAGGTCATAGTGTAGGAGATCTCTTTCTTGTGCATTGATTTGAGTTATACTCCCTCTAACCAAAAATATAAATCTTTTGAGCAAAAATTTCTTGGTCAAAATTATAAGTCATTTTCAAAATTTAAGAGTGTATTTATTCTTTTTATACCAATTATACCCTTATACAATTCAAACATTTATGATTCTTCAATTCATTTAAGGTCAAAGAGCGAATATTTAAATTGCACTTGTAATTAAGGCTGTCTTAATTCTTATGCCCTTACCTTAAATGACTTATAATTGTGATAAGAGGGAGTATTTATCTATTTGGTTTTTGAAGATGCTTTATGTAATAAACATGTGATTTCATATGGGTAGATGCATGAATTAATTTAAAGACTTTAAAAGGCATCTACTATTAATTCTGCAATTGTTAGACTTTTAAAAGGCTTTTATTTCCTTACCTTTTAGCCTTATTTTTCTTTTCTAAAATGTCTTGGTTTGTTTTTCGTAGGTTAAGGCTTACTAGATCATCGTTTTACTTTCTGGGTTATCACAATGTTTTTCGTAATGGTTTAGGTTGGGCGACCTAGGCCCAACGAGGTTTAGGTTGTCTCGAGAACGATCTACCTAATAATATCTGATCATATGAGGTGGCCGTTGGCATGACTAGGAAATTTGTAGTGATGGTAAACCTACCCACTGTAATGTGCATATTTTTTGATACCCTTAATGAGACTGTCTAAGTGCCAATTGGCTTGTGCATTGTAAAGGAAGTTTGCAATGAATCTTCAATTTTGTTGGAAGAAACAAATGTTCGTGCATAAGATTCATGCGACTTCCTTATCGAGTTGAACTATGTAGAATTACATCTTATTGATTGTATGTTGAGGTAGATGTCTCCTGGATCCTCTGAAATGATTTTTTTAAGATTAACATTCTCACCAAACTCTTCATAATCCGAGTCATCCTTATTGCACTTATATGGGTCTCTGGCAGGTTGCTTTTCCTTTCGTGATTCTTATTCTTTTTTCTTCTTGGTGTTTAAGCATCCACACGGTGAATGTTTCATTAGAATTAATTGTTACAATATACTTCTCCATAGTGTTCAATTCATCTAGTGAGTTATCAACTAGGTCAAAATTGATAATTTTCATATCCTATGAGACAATTTTCATGATAAGGTTTTAGTCTATGACCATTAACTTTAAATGTTCTCCTCGTTTCTCTACTTTTTATCTCCACATCACCATAAGGAAATACGTGTGTAACTATAAAAGGTCACGTCCATCTTGAATGCAATTTTTTAGGAAATAATTTAAGACGTGAATATAAGAGAAACATTTTGTCCTACTTCAAAATTCTTAATTTCCAATTTATTGTCATGGAATGCTTTAGTTTTATTTTTATAAATATAGAAGTACTTTCATAAATGTCATTTCTCAATTCTTCTAACTTTTGGATACCAAATTTAGGTTGTTTCCTTGCATTATCATAATCATATTAAATTTCTTGATTGCCCTATATGTCTTATGCTATTAATTTGATTAGTAAATGACATACTTTACCGAAGACTAGTCTATAAGGTGTCATATCTTTGGATGTCTTAAATGTTGTTCTATATGCCAATAATGCATCTTCTAAATGAAAACTCATGTTTTTCATGTTGGACATGTCGTGTTTTCTAAAATTGATTTAATTTCTCTATTTGAGGTTTCGGCTTGTCAACTAGTTAATGGGTGATATGTGATAGATGTTCTATGGGTAACATTATATTTGCAAATTAGAGTAGCGACAATTCTATTACAAAAATGTGAACTCTATCGCTAATCAATACTCTAGGTGCTCCAAAAACAATAAAGATCCTATATTTTAGAAAATTAACTACTATTTTAAAATCATTAGATTTCGTGGTAATAGCTTCTATCAATTTAGACACATAGTTTACGACTAATAAAATGTAAATATTTCCACTAGATAGTGGAAAAAGGCCCCATAAAGTCTATTATCTAAACATTAAATTCTTTGCAAAACAGAATAAGACATAAGGGTATTTGGTTCCTACGTCCTAGTTTCTGGTTCTTTGACAATTTGGACAAGTAACAATCATGGATTAAAATAGGCCAAAGAATCTCGAGTCCAATATTTTACGGGCAGTAGGACGTGGACTAAAATGTACTCCACAAGCATAATTATGGCAATGAGAAATGACGAATTGTAGTTCCATTTGTGGAATACATCTTCGAATAGTTTGGTCGGAACATAATTTCCCTAAGTAAGAATCATCCCATAAATAATGTTTAGAATCGTGTTTCATCTTATTCTTTTGGGCCCTTGTTGAATGAGTTGATAGCCTATTAGTTATGAGATAGTTGACTATATCAGCATACCATGGACTATTAATAACTATCTTACATAAGTGCTAATCTGAAAACTCATCTTTCAATGGTATTAGGAGTTCTCCATTTTCTAGTCTACTTATATGGTCGACTACTAAGTTTTTGGAACCTTACTTATGTTTTATAGTGAGATCGAATTCTTGTAATAATTAAGATCAATTTTATTGATCTTGGTTTGAAATTTTTCTTTGCTATCAAATATCTTAATGCGACATGATATTAGTAATTTATTACTTTTACTTTAGTAAATAGGGTTTACACTTTTCTAATGCAAACACAACTGCTAGAAGTTTTTTTCTGTGGTGGTATAGTTAAGTTGGGCGGGATCCAAAGTTCTTGATGCATAATATATGACATGAGAATCCATTCCTATCTTTTGACCTTAAACAACTACTACGACATAGTTGCTTGCATCACACATTATTTCAAAAGGTTGCAACCAATCTGGTTACTTTATCACAGGTGTGATGATCAGTGCATCTTTTAGCCTATTAAAAGCTATCTTGAATTCAAGTGTGAACTTAAAGGTAACATATTTCTTGCAAAAGTTTGCATAATGGTTGTGTTATTTTTGAAAAATCGTTCATAAAAGTTTGTAGAATCATGAATGGCTAAGAAAAGATCATACCTCTATCCCAGTAGTAGGTTAAGGTAGTGTCTTTATAACATGGATTTTAATAGGGTCTACCTCTATTCCTTTTGCGGACATTATGTGCCCTAATATAAGTCCCTGATTTACCATAAAATGACATTGTTCATAGTTCAATACTAGATTTTATCTTTACAACTCTTAAGTACTTTGGTCAAATTAAGTAATCATTCATTGAAAGAATTACCGCAGATGGTAAAATCATCCATGAAAACCTTAATAAAATGCTCAACATAGTTTGAGAAAATAATAATCGTACATTTTTGGAATGTAACGGGTGTATTATATTAGCCGAAAGGCATACACTTGTAAGAAAATGTATCGAAAGGGCAAGTAAAAGTGGTTTTTTCTTGATCTTATAAAGCTATAGGAATCTGATGGAATCCTTAGTATCCATCCAAACAAAAGTAATGCGCTCATCCAGCTAATATTTCTAACACTTGATCTATGAAAAAAATGGGTAGTGATCCTTTCTAGTTGCCTCATTTAGCTTCCTATAATCTATGCACACTCTTCAATCATTTCGAATTCTATTTGGTACTAGTTCTCCGAGTTTGTTTGTTATAACTGTGATTCCTATCTTATTTGGGACTACTTGTACTGGGCTAACCCAATTACTATCTGCTATTCGAAATATCAGTTTTATGTCTAGTAATTTTAATATTTCTTTTTTTTTACTATTTCCATCATTGGTGAATTGTAATATTTTCTTTTTTACTACTTCCATTATTGGTGGATTCAATCTACGTTGAGCTTTTATATGAAGTTATGTGTCTATTTCAAGAATAATTATATGCATGTGTGTGGGTGGACTTATTCCTTTTGTATTGGCTATTGTCCATCCTATTTGTAACGACTTGTTACCTTAAGATGGTAATTATTGTTAATCCAAATCCTAATTAACTTGAGTTAGGCTCGTAGTTAAGTCTGACTTGCCTTGATTAGCATGTGCATGGGTTATATGATGGTTTGTGTTTGCTTGAGTTGTTTGCGAATTTTATAGATTGTAGTATCTAAGAGAAATTATGTATACAAGCCCATAATGAGAAAATACATAATCAAGCAATAAGTTGCCGGTACACTAAGTGCGATGAGGGGATCGTGAAATAAATGTGCAAACCCAAGAATACTCGTAGGCATACCCGATGGATTTATTGGCGAGAAAATACACAAAGCATATAAATATATTTATATATATTTGGTATATAAATTTATATATTAAAAATTATAAGTTTGATTTGAATTATATGGATCATTGGATCACCTTTAGATGCGCTTAATTGTAAATGGTGTCAACATGTCTGCCACTTTAAGAGTGTCATGTTAGCGCATCAATAACTTAATCAGCCTTAAGATAGCATGATGCGTATCTCGATAAAAACCCATATATTTCAATCAAAAGCAACATGTTTATCCTCATTTATCGATTGATTAAAGAGAGAGAGAGAGATAACAATGACGGTTTGGTGCTTGATCTTTAGGAATCAATTAGGGAGCTATTTTAAAGTGAGTTGAAGAGCTTAAACAACTAGAAATCCGTAGATAAATCATTGTTGCAAGTTTATTTTTTATATTTTAAAAGTTTAATGTGAAAGTGGATGATGATTTATTTGTGAATATTGGTGTTTGATTACTGGAATTGGTTTGTTACCTTAAGTTCCTCCCTAATGAATTTTGAGAGTGTTTGTTGATGTTGTAACGATTTATGGATGGACTAGTGGCTGCTGCCCTGTGTACTATTAAGATAGTACAGGGTAGAGCGTGCTCCACCTAGCAAATGAGTGCGCTCCTTTCCTCATTTGGGACGATTCTAGTTGGTGAAGTGCACCCCACCAATTGAGGGAGCGTGCTCTCACCCCTAAAAAAATCAATTCTACTATAAATTTAGTTAGAATCTCTTGAGGCTTTAGGGACTGGACTAAGGGTTCTAAATAAAGTGTATTAGACCTATATTGATTACAAATGGTTTGTGATAGGGGTTGGATACACAAAAAAGCGTGAAAGCTAAAAAAGTTAAGGGATTTCTTAACAAAAACCTAAACCGAGGTAAATATGAATTTGCTTATTTATCAATGTTGCTTGGCTATCTTAGTATATGTAGTTCTTATAGTTTATGGACTAAATGTGGGTCTATGTACAGTGTAATGTTTTTAATAAATGGAAAACAATGTTTAATGTGATCCTTAGAGTAACTCTTGCTCAATTCAATTGGTTGCGTAGATTACATACACTATAGAGGGTTTTGGATAGTACCATTAAACATAAATAGATTGACTAGACAACACATTGGCCAATGTGTTGGTCTAGCAATCACATTAATGGTGTTGGTGGATAACCGACCCTAGTTTTACAGATAAAATGGGAATCAAAGTGGAATAATCATTGACAAAGAGATTTGCATCCATTATTTATCGAATTATATGCTTTCCATAATCCTATTAGTTAACATTGGTGCACATTAATGGTGTTGATGGTAAACATGCTGAGTTCTCTCTGTATAGTCCTGAATTAATTATGGCCCCAACAAAACTATATCTCTAACCTCTACCTAACATGCAAGTGAACAACAAGGCCTACCATACAGATCGTCAAAAGGATCCATTCCAATGCTAGCCTGACATCTATTAGAATAAGAAAACTCAAACAAAGGATTGTACTCCTCTCAGTTACTACTAAACTCCAAGACAAAAGCTCGAAACATATCCTTTAGTACTAATATCAATCGCTTAGTCTGTCCATTGGTCTCGTGGATGGTATGTCGTACTAAAGTTAAGAACAGTTCCCAGTTGCCTCTACAATTCACTCCAAATTGTGGATATGAATCTCTGATTTCTATTTGAAGTAATCGACAATGGACCCCATGAAATCTTAGAACCTTAAGTACATATACCTTACATAAATGGTCATGATAATCTTACACTAAAATTTGTAAGAAATGTGCAGACTTCGTCAACTTATCAACTAGAACACATACCGCATCGTGCTTACGCTAACTCAAAGATAGCCCAAAAATAAAACCTATCGACACATGTTCCCATTTTAACCTATAAATTGGTAGAGAATGTATTAACCCTCTAAGTTTCCTGTACTCAACCATAACTTGCTGACATATCTAACACCTCTTTACAACTCAGGAATACAGTCTTCATCCCAGGACCACCAATAAATATTGTAAATTTCTCACCATACAAATAATGCCTCCAAATCTTCAAGGTAAAAACAACTGCAGCTAGCTTAAGATCATGAATTGGATAATTTCTTTCATTAACCTTAGTTGCCTTGAAGCATAAGCTACAACCCTGCCTTCCTACATTAACACATTGCCAAGCCTGAATGAGAAGCATTTGTAAAAATCACTAACTCTTTCCCCAATTAAGGTAATTAAAGAATATGCATCATAGTCAAAGTATCCTTCTAATCTTTGATGGCAACCTTGCATTCATGAGACCAAATAAAGTCACGTCTTTCTTTGTTAATCGAGTCATTGGCAAAGTAATATGGGAGAAACCCTCAACAAATCATTTGAATAATTCGCTAACCCCATAAAACTCAAAAACTTTGACATTGTGGTAGGAGTAGGCTAATCTTTGATTGTTTCAACCTTCGGTAAGTTAATAGATATACCCTCAGCATTAACCACATGTCTAAGAAATTTGACCTCCGAAGACTAGAATTCACATTTACGAAACTTGGCTTATAACCGATTATCCTTCAGAGTCAACAATGTAACTCTGAGGTGGTGCAGATGTTTTTTCTGTCTTCAAATAAATCAAACTATCATCGATAAACACAATGATAAATTGGTCTAGATAAGGTTTAAACAACCTATGCATCAAGTCCATAAAAATAGCAGGAGCATTAGTAAGCCTAAATGACATCCCTATAAACTTATAGTGCCCATAACAAGTACTAAAAGCCATCTTCATGATATCCCCATCACTAATCCTAAGTTGATGATAACCAAACCTCAAATCAATCTTCGAGAAATATCTCGCACCCTTCAACTAATCGAACAAATCATCGATCGAAGGCAATGGGTATTTGTTTTTGATAGTCACGTGATTAAGCTGTCTATAATCAATGCATATAAGTGTGGTTCTATCCTTTTTCTTCACACAAAAAACTGGTACTCCCTACGGTGACATACTAGGATGGATAAACCCCTTTTGTAACAACTCCTCAAGCTGAGTCTACAACTCACATAATTCCTTCAGTGCCATATAGTCAGAGGAATAAATATATGTTTGGTACCAATAATAAGATCAATGATTAAGTCAATGACACACAGTTATGGAAGTCCAGGTAATTTAGATGGAAATACATATAAAAATTCATAAACCACAAGTATCTCATTAACCTTAAGTTCTTGACCAGGCTCTCCATATGTGACAACTCCTGCCATAACTTCTAAATCTAAAGGAGAAGCCACCCTTCCACGAGTTGCAAGTCATAAAGGATTATAGCTTCTATAGACTATAATTTTAGAAATGTTAAGGATATGAAATATTACCCTCTTATGGAAACAATCAATACTGGCCTGGTATGTTGATAACTAGTCCATTCCTTGTTGTGCATCATATTCCAGGAAATCCATTACCCTTAGATCAATTTGGAGTTCATTCTCTTTAATTTTGATTACGCATCCCTTGTATATCAGGTTAGGATAAACCTTCTTCCCCACTGTTGTGCTCAGAATCAATAGTGTACTGGCTCTAATAGGTTTCAGTTTCAACTTATTAACCATTGCACCAATAATAAAGGAAACTGTAGAACTAGCATAAATTAAAACATGCATATCTTGACCATAAAAGTTTAATGTAGTTTCTACAAGCTTCTGATTAGCATTTGGGTATGCCTCAGCCACTGCATGAGTTTCTCATCGTGTTGGGGTGTTGTACTACCTATCGATGTAGTCGATGGCATAGAACACTGTCTCAGAATATGCCCCATTTTTGCACATGGATAACATACAGTATAATCCCTATGAGAAAAACCACTGACATAAGAAACCTGCCCAAACCCACTCGGTTTCTGTGATGACTATGCTCTGTTCTTGCCCTTATTTTCAGATTGAGGTGTTGGCAAAGGTAGTATAGCTACTAAAGCTTAAGAAACCGGTGGAACTAGTGCACTAACAAATGTCATTCCTGTAGGCCCTGATTGTGTAGCCACTCCAGCTACATTCCTCTTCCTCTTATTTTACCTAAAAGAGATAAATTCCTAGATTTTCTGACTCCCACGAAACTTTGGTACTGGTGGTGGTGTAAGTACTAATTTGGAAGGAATATCTAATATAGCTGCTTCTACCTCCATTACATTCTTGAATGTGAAAACATAACTAGTGCGAGGACGAAAGGAAACCATAACTCGAATATTATAATTCAACCTAAAAAGAAACAAATCTATTTTGTTCTCTTCCAGCTCTACCATCTCATAAGAGAATTCACTTAACTCGATTAACCTCCGATCATATACCCGTACAAACATGGCTCCCTGTTTCAGCTAAGTAAACTCAGTCTTCTTTTTTTGACTAATTTCAAAAAATACTGGCTGTAAAACATGGTCCTGAACTGCAGCTAAGCGATGACAGTCTTCCCCACTTTCTTTGAGGAACTCCACCACTTTCGTGCAGAATCATTTAAAAGAAATGTAACCATTTTAACCTTAAACCTTTCCTCATCATCTAGAGCAACAAATCATTACTCCATCTCTAGTATCCAGGTCTCAGCTACCCTTTCCTATATTGTGCCATAAAATATCATAATGTCGTATTTCATAATCTCCTTATAAATACTAAGAAATGCAACTTTCTTAGTATCCATTGTCCCTACAACAATTGTCTTTGGCACTTTAATATGTGCTAATACTAGATAAAATGAAACAACATCTATCTTAGCTCCTCCCCTCACCTCTACTAACCTTGAGACTAGTTGTAGGCTATGCCTCAGGTTGCTATACTAGTGGTCCCATCCGAGCCATCAACGTATCCATAAGTTTCGCCTGAGACTCTATAAGTTCCCTCATTTCCTACTCCATTTTAAATTTCTATTACTTTTCAGTCTCCCTATTACCCTAAGATCTAAGCCTCTGTGAACCCTTTCCCTGATCTGCCATTAGATTCTGAAGTCAAAGGAGAGATAAGAACATTATGGTAACATTCAGAGAAGACAACAAAATCATACATATGTTGTAAATAAACAATAAGTGTAGCAAATAACTTATAATAACATTTTTGTTTTTATAATAATGTTTTCTTATTGTCAACAAACATTTTGAATACATTTCACTCCTTCAAAAACAATTCGAAAGTGAAAGTCCAGCCTTGTCTATGATAAAATATAACAAAGTTGCCACTTAATTCAAAAGTGATAAACTTTGGGCTCTGATACCAAACTATAGCATATCTTGATATCTAAAATAATTAATACAGACTTTACTATAGACATCAGCCTCTCCATATGTACCTAATAAACTCAACCTGTATATGATATCAAATAATTAATACAAAATATATGCAGAAAAAAATGTAAAACGTTTTTGATAATTAATAATACACATAAATATAGAGTTTATCAAAACCTAAAACCTTGTTTATGAACTTCCCAACCCTATTTATGTACAACAAAATAACTCACCATTGTATAAATATACGGGAAGGCTCATTACATTTAGAGAAGATAACAAAACACCTAATCTTCTCCTTTCCTTTCATTGAAGCACTAGGTTTTGAACATGAAATATTAGATTTGGGGTGAGCGTTCCAACTTGCTCAATAAGTAAGGATTCACAAAATCATCAACATTCCATATAATAATAAAGAATATTATGCAATAACAATAAGCACCAACATTAACTAACATGATTATGGAAAGCATATAATTCAATAAATAACATATGCAAATCCGTTTGTCAATAAAACTGTGAATCCCATGTTATTTATAAAACTAGGGTGGATTACCCAATGATACCATTAATGCAATAAGGTAACCTATCTCTTATAAAATTTTTCTCAAAAGTAGGAGCTACTTTTGTAGGTCGCATTAACCACCATTTTCCATTTATTAAAAACATGACAGTGTACATAGTCCTCCATTCAGGTAAGTGGAGCACGCTCCACCCTATACTATCTCAACAATACACAAGGCAGCAACCATTAATCTATCCATAAATTGTTACACTATTGCTTTCTTGAATGCTTTGATAACATTTACTAATTTCTCATTTCTAAATTTGATAATTTATTAAAGATTATAACTGGAAAGGTGTTGTTACTTTCTAAGTACGCATATTTCAAATGATATGGCAAAACTTTTAAATCTAGGTCAGGAGCTTTTAGTATAAAAGGTAAAAATCTTGAATGATTTATTTGTAGATCCATATAGTTAAACAATCTCAGGGAGTGTAGTTGCTTGGCGCGCAACAAGTATATGGCTCGCTTGTAGTACAAGCGCAATCAATGTACGTTGATCATGGATATCGTCCTCAAGGAAAGGTTTTTCGCACTAGTTGTTAATTACCTATTTAACTTGAACTATTGCAAAAGAATTCGCTTTTTAATTGATTTTATACTAAAAAAACTATTCTATCAAATCACTTTAAACTTTAGTTGACTTCTTATATTAAGGATATCTTAGTTCACAATATCACTTCACTTAGAAAATTTAATATTATGTTTTGTACTCATGTTTACATCGCAATATGTTTCGGGCAATGCCTAATAAAAATAAAGAGATTTCCTTCAAATCCATTTCAACCCACTATCGTGACGGAAAAGATTCTAATGTGTAAACTAGAACTTCACCTATCAGTGTGAATAACATAAGCTCCATATTAGTTTAATTCTCAAGTCATTAGATTCATAACCAACTAAGTTTACTATCTGCACCTTTTTAATCAACAACTATATCTCGATGTTGTGTATATTACGATTATACCATTCATGTCCAGATTAGAAGCTTCAATGGCCTTCATAACTCTTAAAGCCCAAATTCATTAGATATGTTATCAAGATGTCTAAAACATTACACTCAAAATTAATAAAAACTCTAACCATTACACTTTTTGCTATCACGTTTTGTTTCTATTCAAACCATAACAATTATACCATAGGATCCATTGATCCCTAACATAAATAGACTACTTGCACATTATTGAAACACAAATATCACAATTCAATATGGAATTTATTGCAAATTAGAAATGAATATAGATAATACCTTGAATTAATCAACAAAATCAAATATTAATTGCAAACGTGGATTCTTTAATGTTTCTCTAACAAAACCTCCTTACTATTTAAACTCAATGCCAAATTACTCTAATAGAGGCTAATATCTTTCTATAAGGTGGTGTCCTCTCAGTTTACCACGCCTTAATACCTATTTATACTTCGTAATAACAATTAGAAATCTTAAATTACAATTTAACCCAATTTAAAGCTTTACATTCTAATTTCTACGAGGTTGGCGCTGTCACTTACTTTCTGGGCACCGTGTGTGTTAAGCCACGATGTTGTGACTACACCATCACTTCATTATGTGTTTTTGAGCCTCAGGAGTCTCAACATCATCCCTTTTGTGTCCTAACGTTGTCCCTTATGTGCCATGGCGCCGTCACTACATTAGACCTCCAGAGTTGATTTTCTTCATTTCTTCTTCTCCCTTACGTCGCGCCTTTCATCTCTACGTCGTACCTTGTCTCCCCATAGCATTAATACATGATCCCACATTGCCAACTCCGATTTTAAGGGTTTTTGTTCCGTTTCTTCTTGTTTTTCCTTGATTCCTTCCAATGCAACTTAATTCCATGAAAATGCAATAATACCATGAATTTGCACTCATTTGAGGATATTTATACTAAATATACTACTAAACTAACTATATATACGTATAAATAATAACTTATCAAGTACCCCTAAACTTAAGGTTATGCGCGTCTTGAGCAAAGGTGTATTCTACTAAGTCTATTAACAACTAGTTCTCATTCAATTTACATTGTTCATGGAATATTCTTCAATTTATTATGTTTTAGGTTAACAATCCAATCAAGAGTTTTTCTTTGCAAAAAATTATATTTTTAAGACATATAGCTTTAACAACTCATATAATTTCATTTTCAAAACACTAAAGTAGATCTCAACCAAAAACCATGACTACCAACAAGTTTGTTTTGTTTCAACACTCAACTAGCGAGTATACAATATCATGATTTCTCATTAAGCTAAAAAATCACAAATAAGCGGATCAAAATCATTTTTAATAAACTTTAATACTTCAAGAATCCATAAGACATTTAAATAGTTGTAATGGAAACTTGACTTAAATAGCTACTTGCAGTACTTGACTTAACAAGCTACTTACACTTGAACTAAATCTCTTATTTAAAGACTTTTATTATATTTCCATCTTTTTTTGTTTATTTTCTTCTCTTACTTTTTTCTTCTTCTTATTATTATTTTTTAACAATCCCAACTCCTTTTCCTATGGACTTTATTCTTCCTCACTTTTTCCAACCATCAAGTTCTCTGCTCCATTTCTTATAGAATATGTGGGATTCTCTAATTTTTCTCTTTGTTCTAAAACACTTATTAGCAATTCTCACTTTAACTAAATCAAGTAAGTTAACTCCAACTTTTACTATACAATGCATATTTCCTTCTTTTCGGCACTAAGTATAATTTTGCTTTGTATTTTCAAGTAAGATTCACACTTATTATAGAATCCTTAGAGTTCTAACTTTTTCACAAGAAGTGTTCTAATTCTTGCTTTTGTTTCAAGTTCAAGGTCTTTCCTAACTCTAGGTTTCTAATCATGAAATCACACTGTTGTTTGCTACTTTTCATTGTTTTTTTTTCTTCAAAAATCTAAAACATTCTCTTAAGTTTCATATCAATAAGATACTTGTAATCAACTCATCCACGTTTAAAGGCATGAACATGAAAATGTATTATTTATTCATTACATATTATTATATATAACCTAATCTACATTATTTAAACATTGATATATTGAATAAAATGCAAAATTTATACACCACCTTGTTTTCCTCCTAACTGCTTCAAATTAAAATTTAAATAATCATACCTGCAGTGTTTATCCTTATTTTTTGCCTATCTTACCACTACCCATAGTGTGGTGTAGTGACGATGCCCTAAACTTAAACTAAACCTTATTCTCAAGTTTTAAAAGTAAGCCTAAAATATGAAAATACTAAAACACACAAACATGTGCAATAACACAAGTTATAAAAAACTAAGCTAAACATTAAAATCAAAATAACTAAATAGTTAAGAGAATATCCAAAATATTAAAAAATTAAATGGTGTCAAAGTTACTCCCAACTCTCCAAGTTTAAAGGATTCCTTTAACACTGACTTCAAGACTGTGTGTCATCATCATCACCTGCATCATAAGTTCTAACGTAGGATGGTGTCAATGAATGCTCCACCATCATACTCTGCACCAAGTCCTGATCAAACACTTATGGTGGTGCTGGTGGAAAGCTTATTGACTAATCAGTAGATCTCATCTGTCTGCTCCTCTTATATCTAGCGATGGCTTTATGATGATCAACAAACAACATGAAATTACGTTACCCATTCTATCGATGTTGTTTTATCTTCTCCATTTCTTGCTCATATCTCAGCATGGCTGACTAGTATAGCTCTATATCCTCCTGGTACTGCCTCGTCATCTTTGTTATATATGGCCTTTACTATCGGGGAGTCAAATCCTCTAGTGGTGGTACAAGTGCCTGAAGTGGAGGAGGTAGTGGAAGGACTTTAGGATAATCTAAGTCTTGCTCTCCAAACTCCAGGTCTACAAAATCATAGCCCTCGGCAAGTCCTTGCTGCTATTGCTCGTCCTCTTCTTCATTTTCCCCATTTTCTAGCTTTTGGGCTAATTCTGCTACTACCGCTTGATCATCTTGCCTTTTGGCTAACACTTCGACGAGCAGGACTTCGGATTGCGTTTTGAAGTATGTAAGAATCCATTTGAAATTCACTGAGGGTTTACTTTACATTGTTGATTTCCTATTCTCTGCTATTGTACTCTATTCCATGATACATTTGGGTTGGTGGTCGAGTTACTCCCACATGATATTCGTAATGTACTTATGAAACACTAGGTTTTAGCATGTGTGATTAGACACTCGATGAATTGCGGCCCGAGTTGCCTAAGGTGCACGTGTCGGTTTGAGCCGACATAGGACAAGCACCAGTGAGGAACCAGGTGAAAGGAAGTGGGGGCACCCACCAAAAGGATCTTGGGGTCCAAAGTATAGTTTAGTCTAGCTGGTGCGAGTACACACTTTGTTTCTCTCGTGTTATCTATTCACGTGATGATGGTACCACAGTTGTTTGTTTAGTTTCCACATGATTATGTAACATGATTATTGATATATATTTACTTTCTTATAAATGTTAGGTGTAATTAATTTGGAATCTTACTTACTGTACTCTCCATCTAGCGTTTAGGGGCAAGGGGATTCTTGGCGACTTCATCTTGATTGCCCGCGATTGATGACCCACTAGTATGTGTTATTTTGATATTTTATTTTACTTTTGGGGGTATTGGGAGACTGGATAGACATTGTACTTATATATATTATTGCTTATTAGTATTGTCGCCTATATACAGAGTGTTTTCTCAGGTTTTCCATAGTAGGACTTGCTCCTATGAATGATGCCTTATATGATGATGAACTTATTTATTTTACTTACTTTAAATTGAAGACTTCCGTTGTTTTCATGCTAATAGTGATTCAATTATCTAACTAAACCGATTGAATCAAATGAGTTAGCATTCGTGGGACCCAATGGGTTGATGATTTGAAAGGACTGCGGGGTCATGACATTCCATATGGCAACCTCAGGATTTGGAGCCATCATAGGATGTAGTAAACATATAGAGAAAAATAGAGAATCGAAGTAGACTATTTTCTTTAGAATTCAATGATGTTTTATTAAGACAATGTCCGACTAAGCACTATTTTCCTAGGTCGAAGGCGAAGCAAGTCCAGAATCTTGGTTAGTTGCATGATTTGTGAAATCTTTTATTTATAATTTAAGTTATTTCAACTTTTTCTATTATATTTGTTGTCATTTTCATGATTATGGTGCGAGATTAGGGTATGCATTATGTCCATTGCATTCTTTTAAGTGGAAAACCAATAGGTAATCAAGACAATTGTATTCGTAATTGTGCAATTGGACTGATACAAGTGACAATCACTTACCCATTTGCCCTCGAAGTCTTTCAGTGATTGAGTGTGCAATAAATAAATCTAGATTAAATGTGATTGAGTGTGCAACAAATAAATCTAGATTAAATTGGAAGCGGACGCGATCCAATTATTTAGGATTAGTATTCCCACATATTTTTATACGGTTAATACGTTAAAACTTTATTGGCGGATGTCTAGGATTATAAGTTGACTAGGAAAGTAGTTAGCGACGAGCGTCCTAGCTATCGAGATAAGGGGAATTAGAGATTTCTGGCGGATGTCGATTTCTTATAGCTAATTTAGGAGGAATTGAATTAATAATCTTTTATGAAATATTGAAGATCATGACATGCTATTGAGTCTTGATCTGAATTTGTTAGACCGTAAACCTAGGTATTTTCTCTCATTGAATTCAATATTGCAAACTTTGGTTTCTAGTAGTTTTAATTAATTGTTTTCTTAAAATCCCTAAAATCCATCGAATTTCCCTTTTTAGTTAACTCAGGTTAAAACTTAAGTCATGTGGATTCAGCCCCGTATTTACCACTATTACACCCAAGTGGGAATGGTATTTTGAGTATGAGTTAAATCTGGCATGAACGACAAATGAACAAATTTTGGTGACGTTGTCAGAGACTTAGTCCTTTTTTTAGTTTAGTTTATTTCTTTTTTTCTTAGTTTTATGCTCCCGAGAATGACTCGGTTAAAATCGACTGGTGTTGCCTTTTGATCCTGAACCTGAGAGAACATTCCAAAGGTTGAATAGGGAGACCTAGCTCAATCAACAATAAGGCCAAAATCCTCAAGACATGGTGTAAGCTAATAATCGCTAAGTCACTATAGGGCATGCCAATTAAGACCTTCAAGCCATTTTGGCATAACAACCTTTTTGCATTAATTACCCAGAGAATGTCGGAGGTTTTCAATTGAGGTCTGGGTTTGTCTATCTCTCACCTTCCGTCATGGTAGTGAGAATGGGACATGATTACTTTTCTGAATGTGTTTCAAACTAACTACAAGTCCATGACACCCTCTATAGAGAATGAGGACATGGTAAAACTTAAGTCTTTTCTTTTGTCTTAAAAATGAAGATAAAGAATGACTTTTTTTATCTTCTATCGGGTTGCATTAACTCATGGAATGAGATGAAAACCAAGTGTTGAATGAGTATTTTCCTGAGAATAGAGTTGCTAAGCTTATTAAGGACATATACAACATCAAAATGAAAATGGGAGAACAATTTGGTGCATATTAGGATTGCTATAAGAGATTGATTCCTAGTTGCCCACAGCATGGCCAGACTGAGAATCCATAGTCCCTTTTCTTTCTTCTATGCTGGCGTGACACCCATAGAGAGATCTATGATTGATAATGCGTGTGGGGGTCACATTTAAGATAAGACATTGGCTCAAATGAGGCAGTTATACGAGGACATCGCATAACAGTCGAGCCTTTATGGAGACCTTGACAATACAACGTACTAAAGTCTTACTATAGGAACGGTTTCAAATTCTACTGACTGAAAAATTGAATAACTGACCTCCATGATAAAGCATATCCTCACCTCCAGTAAAGTGCAAGTCTAGGCTTGTGGCTTTTGTGCAGGCATAAATCATCCAACCGATGAATGTCCGACTCACTTTGAGGATAATCAATAGGCCAATGCTATAGGTAATCAGTTCCAGGGACTACCTAGAGCCGTATTTGCGAACACTATAATCATGCTGCAACAAAGAACAACTCGAACTTTAGTTACGTGCCTCAAAATCAAAACTACTAGACATTTGTCCTTAAAGGTCAACCATTACCTGCACCCTCCAATAATTCCTATTCACTTAAAGATATGACGAAAGCTCTTGAGGATCAGCAAAGCCTATTTTCAAGAGATATTGCCCAATTGAAGGCTATTCATATAAAACTCTAGAATGTGGAAAATCAAGAAACAAATAGCACATGCATATATATATATATAACAAATGACGATAACTATATATCAACATATGCCTAGTCAGGTAATTAACTCTCAACCCATAATATACATCACCAAGACGTAGCAGCACTCCACTAGCTCAGAGATAGTCGCCAATCTTCTCTATGCCCAATATACTACTCAATGAATCTGCACCCACCGTCATAAAAAGAAAGGTAAGTATATGAAAGTAGAAAGTAACATGGAGAGACATTTGTTCGCATTTCTAAATATACATCAATTATCTAAAAGCATAACAATAGCAACTATGCTGAAAGGAAATCATATATAAGATACTTAAGTTAAGTAAAATGAAACTGACAATCGGCTAAGTAGTAATGATATAGGGCTGGTCGGCCGTGAGTTACATCACATTAACCTTTTTCCACTATTTAGGGCATAATCAGTTCTTTTAAGATGCATTCACATCATTATAAATGCCTCTCTCATATATATACTTACAAGTGCCACTTAAATGTGACGTATAACTGCCAACAACCCCAGGTCCTATACCTTATGTATTGCATAAGCTAGTTGTGAGATCCCGAAAACCCCATAAGTAAAGGAAAATAGATTACTATACCATCACACACCTACCTAATAACACACTATTTTATTTGAATAGACATCTCCAAAATCAAGAATGACATAACACATGATTTATAGTCAATGAAACCATTTAATCAAAAACCAATGCCATGATAACAAACTTATAAAATGAGAAGAAACAACAAGTCATAACATGTAGAGTATAAAGGATAACTTGGTTCAAATAATTGAAAATATATTAGCAAAGCAGGAATGAAATGTAAATAAATATCTCAATCAATTTACTTACAATCCACACAAATTCTTAGCTAATCCGACCTCCAAACACCTTGAGACTTGTATCTAAACCCTCGTGACTCTTCCCTAGGCTCCTGATATCATTTTATATATTTTAGAGTATGTTTAGACCTTTAGTTCGAGTATTATAGTTGTTTAGAATGTTTATGTTGAAATTAGGAAATTGTTATTTTTGTGCTGTCAGAGCACCAAGTACGCTGGGTGACTTGTCTAGGGCGCTAATGGCCTTATTAGCACGCTAGTCATATTTATTAGCGCGGTACACAACGTTATATGTTCAGAAAAACTCAAACTTCTGCACTTTGAATTCTTAGTTTTCTCCACGCATGGCTAACTTCAACACCTTGGGCTCACTTGCTAATCTTCTTCTCTGGTTATCCTTCTCCAACTTTCTTAGCTCCTAAGTTAATGAAATGGTTGCATGAGTTGATCAATTCAATCTTATATGTATATAAGATTGATTATTAGCCATTGATTTTTATGTACGTACATATCCCGAGACTAATTTAATGGCTTACATATTGACACAATTCCACTAACTCTCCATTAACCTCCTCTAACTAAAACCAATTGAACACTTAATTGGTCTCTCGATGAATCAACACGTATCTCGAGAAATATCAATGACTAATTTTTTTACTTTGCTAACTTATGTTATACTTAATTTAAAATAAACTATAGCCAAATTAATACTACTATTTAAGCTACACTAAGCTTAAATCAACTTACCACATCACTCTCTACCATGATCTCATGTCTGTACGCATCTTAAGGCGCATCCCACTCATGTCTCGACACCTAAACACAAGTAAGAGTGAATTAATAGCCTACACATATATACACTAGGCATACATCACAAAAATCTATCATATTCCTCGTTCGCATCGCCTTGGTCAGTACAGTATCTCGATGCAGATCCTATGCCAAAACTCTATAATCGTTTTTAAAGAATTAAACTAGGATTAGGAATTCGTGCCATGACACAACCCTTGCCCCAAAAATGTCTGTTATTTGGAATTGCCTACTACTGACTCCAAACTCCCCCTTTCCCTAGTTAAAGCTCCTGCACTTGAGCTGGAGCTAATACCTGAAGACTTGAAGTACATGTTTTGAGTGGGAATGACACACTCCTTGTGCTCATCTCAACCAAACTCACACAAATGGATGAGGAGAGACTTCTACGAGTAGTCTAGGAGTTTAAACATGATATTGGTTGGAATATGCCAGATATCAAAGGTTTGAGCTCTTCTACTCTGCCTATGATGGATGTCATAAAAAGGAGATACCGAAGATCCTTAATGCTAGCATGATTTACCCAATCATTAATAGTAAATGGGTAAGTCTTGTCTAAATGGTTCCTTAAAAAAGGGAGTCACAGTAGTCACCAACTAATATGGAGAGTTGGTTCCAACCCGTATAAAGAATGGATGGCAGGTATACATCGATTATAGGAAGCTAAATGCTTCATCTAGAAAAAATAACTTCCCCCTCTATTCATTGACCTGTTGTTGGAAATACTAGCTGGTCATTCTTATTACTATTGTCTTGACGATTACTCTGGTTTTCACCAGATACTGGTAGTGCCTGAATACCAGGAAATAAGACTTTTACTTATTTGTTCTTCACTTTTGCCTATCAATGGATGCCCTAAGGTGCATGGTGAGTATCTTTTCAGATTTTGTTGAATTTTCATAGAGGTCTTCATGGAAAACTTTACTATTTACGGTGACTTATTCGATAGTTGTCTCATGAATCTGACTAAGGTGCTAAGTAGGTATATCAAGAAGGACTTGTAAACTATGAAATATGTCATTTTACGGTGGACCGATGTCTTATTTTAGGACACATTATCTCAGCTAAGGGTGTAAAAGTAGATCAAGCTAAAACTGATATTATCAAGAAACTACCCAACCCTACAAATAGCGGTAGATTACATCTTTCTTTGGACACACCGATTCTTATCGACATTTCATCAAGGAATTCTTGAAGCCCCTATGCCATCTACTCCAAAAAGATGTGCTTTTTGAATTTGAAAAGGCATGTAAGAGTGCATTCGATGCACTCAAAACTTACTATTAGCATACTAGTGATTCAAGTCCCCGATTGGGAGCTCCCATTTGAAATTATGTGTGATGCTAGCAATTATACAGTAGGTGCAATTTTAGATTAGAGAGTCAGGAGAGTTTCACATATGATTTACTATGATTCTCTCACTCTAGACACCGCTCATATGAACTACACCACTACTGAGAAGGAACTCCTAACCATTATCTTCTTACTTGAGAAGTTTCAGCCTTATCTTTTGGGAACCAAGGTGATTATCTAATCTTATCATGCATCCTTGAAGTACCTTATGAGTAAAAAGGATACTCTTACTACATGAATTTGGCATCGCGATTAAAAATAAAAGTGGTGCAGAGAATCTAGTCATATACCATCTTAGCAGGATTGAGAATGGTGAACATTCTACCCTCTTAAAGATTACTTCCCTGACAAGTACAACTAAGCTATTATAGAAGATCTTCCCTGATACGCAGATGTAGTAAACTACACCACTTCTATCGAACTTTTCCCTCACCTTTCTAAAGCCCCAAAGAACAAAGTTAGAAGCGATGTTAAATACTATATATGGAATGACCCATACTTATAGAAAACTTGCTTTGACCAGGTTATTAGGCATTGTGTTTCTCAGACAGATTCCATCTTGGCATTTTGCCGCACTTATGCCTGTTGTGTCCACTTTGGTCCTCGTAGGACAACTAGGAAAAAGTTCTTGAGAATGGGTTTTACTGGCTCAATATTTTTCATAATTCATACACATTAACAAAGACTTGTCCTAACTATCAGAAAACTAGTAACCTTGGTCATTGGAACTAAATGCCACTGACCCTAATCCATATTTGTGAGATATTCAATATATGGGGTATTGATTTCATGGGATCGTTTCCTGCATCATTTTGTTATGTTTACGTACTTTTAGCATGTGGACTACATGTTTAAGTTGGTAGAAGCTAAAGCTACTTGCTAATTACTCTAAAGTGGTATGCAAATTCCTCAAATAAAGTATTTTTATAGTATTTGGTACCTAGTGCCCTAATCAATGATAGAGGCACTCAGTTATGCAATCGTATAGTTGAAAGTCTTCTGAGGAAGTATAATGTCGCTCATAGAGTTTCTACGACATATCATCCCCAAACGAGTGGCAAAACAAAGGTCTCTCATCGGGAGATTAAATCTAACTTGGAAAAAATCATGAATCCCACTTAGAAAGATAAGAGTAGACATCTTGATGATGCAATTTGGTCTTACCAAATGAGATTTAAAATGTCGATTGGAATGTCAACTTACCGCCTTGTCTTTGAAAAATCGTGTCACCTGCCAGTTGAGCTTGAACATAAATCCTACTAGGCTGTGAAACAACTTAGTATGAAGCTCGATGAAACAAGAAAAAAGTACAAGCTTACTCTCTAAGAATTGGAGGAAATCAGGAATGAAGCTTATGAAAATGTGCGAATTTACAAGGTAATAATCAAATTGTTCCATGATTATAATATCTCCAGAAAACCTTTTCATGTTAGTCAGAAAAGTGCTTTTATTTCAATCTCGTCTTAAGATTTTTGCAGGTACATTGAGATCGAGGTGGATAAGATCGTATGTGGTGATTGCGGTGTATGATCACGGTGCAGTGGAGATTTAGAGTTTGGAAACTGGTAATGCTTTCAAAGTGAATAGCCACAGATTAAAGATCTTCAATGAAGACTTCCATGTGGAGGGAGTGTCACTTATAAAACCCTAATTTATACTGATTGACAAACTCAGACTAAGTCAAGCTAAAAACTGTAAACAAAGGCACAATTGGAAGGTAGCCTAAATGTTAGTTTATTTTGCTTTGTTTCTTTGTTTTGCTATTATTTCTATGCATGAACTCGTATCATTTCTTTAATTCTATAAATATCATGTTCTTTTACCCTTTTGTTTATTTTTACTTCTAACCGTCTATGCTTGATTTGAACTTTGGGGACAAGGTTCATAATAAGTTTGGGGGTACTTTAGGGATTGTGGATTGAGTTCGATTGATCTTTTTACTAAAGACCATAAGTATGAACATTAATTTTTTAAATTATACGGTCGAAGGATGGTAATGATGGTGTTATTCTTTTCATTACTCTTATCTTTACATTTCTCTTTCCTTTTCATTCAAACTTCTATCTTCTATTTCACTAGGACATGACACATTTTGATGTATATGTTTAGCATAGTTATTATTATTATTATTATTATTTAGAGTCACCATAAACTTTGCCTCATGCATTTGGTTGTAGATGAGTGAATTATGGTTGCTTTTTGACTTGAAACTTAGAGAAAATTAGGAGAAACACTCACTTTGGCCCGTAGCTCAATATTCTCATGATTTCATATTAGGGAATTAGTATGAGGGATAAGTTTTATGCCATATAACAAAGAGGGCAGACGGTCAGAATTATGCAAATGAGAAAAAAATCAGATTTCTAGGGTGCTATAACGAGTATGTAACTCACTCGAGATGGAATTCCTTTGACTAAACCACTTTTCGGGGAATGATTTAAGCCATTTTAAAATAAAAATCCTTAGACTTAAGCCTACAAAAAGTAATTTCCTAGTTAACCCATTTTGAGCCAACACAACTATTAACTCTTTCTTACTTAATGTTAAACCCACAGCCATAACCTGATATTATCCTTTACCTAGTTGGAAATTAGTTTTAGACTTAAAATCTTTAAAAAGAGATATGAAAAAAAAATTAGAGAAAAAATTGTTTATATACCCAAAATAAGGGAAAATTAATCATAATGAAAAATCTAGTCATGATTAGAGACTCCCACCTAAAATAGTATCCCTTGGAAATGGATTAGTGAGCCGAGTGGTTGGAAAATGGTGAGGACTGCACATATTAAAAGAAAAATGAAGTCAAGTGCAATATAATCCATTTTCATGTTCTTTGAAAATTTATTGACAGTCTAAATTTTAAATTTTCAATGCTTCACATTACATTTGTATCATTTCCTTGGTACCCTACCCTAGACATCCTACAACCTACTTAAAGTCCAATTGATCCCCATTGGTGCTAAGTCTACAATAGTGGAGAGTGTGTTTGCATTTCTCGGCTATGGTACCCTATAAGTATTAATGATTTATCTTATAGAGATTGTAAACTTACGTGCTTGAGTATAAAGGCCAAAAAAACTCATCAGCAATTGATAGCCCTTATTTTAACCGAGTCTAGGTCTTGAAAGTGTGATCTTAATTGTGTTTGGATTGCGGTTCTAGACATCATAAATCCGAAATTTCTGAGTGGCTTGTTAACTTGGCGATTATTTAAACCAAAAAAACTTCATGAGTCTGGAATTGGGTGTAGGAGTAATTAGTATGAGGTTATAACTGCATGTCTTATATTTCTTTGCTCGAGACGTGCAAAGTCCTAAGTTTTGGGGTATTTGATAAGTGCTTAATTAGACTTATATATAAGACTAGTTTAGTGGTATAATTAGCTTAAATATCTCCGAATGAACTTTAATTGATGATATTCACGTGTTTTCAAGTTTAGAAGCTATAAAAGAGACAATAGAATGATTTCATAATGAAAAGCCAAGAAAAGCACAAGGTAATGTTGATGACGTGAAGAAGACCTTTGACGCCATGGAAAATGAATAGACAACGTGGGCAAGGTGTAAGGATTAAAGAAAGAGGTTCAAATAAGTTGATGTTGCTCATTTAGAGTTGATGCAGTCATGAAGCTGTGTATTTACACAAATAGCACCAAGAATATACATAGATAGTGTTGAGATAATTGAAATGAGAAAAAAAAGGAAAAGTTGGCACTGCGACGGTGCTGTGACATTTACACATGCACCGTGGATCACTAAAAGACGACGCTGAGACATGAAAATAGAAAGTTCTAGAGTTCTATTTCGTTTGGGATTGCTAATTAGGGTTTTTAATTGTATTTTTAGGGGTCTCAGGAGTATAAATAGCCATTAGGATGTAGTAAACAAAAAAATAGAGAATTAAAGGAGAATTTTTTCTATAGAATTTAATGATGTTTATCAAGACGATGTTTGGTTATGCACTATTTTCCTAGGTCGGAGGCGAAGTAAGTCAAAATCTTGGTTGATAGCATGATTTGTGAGATTTTTTATTTATAATTCAATCCTTTCTATTATATTCGTTGTCATTTCCATAATTATGGTGCAATCTTATAGTATGTATTATGGTCATTGTATACTTTTAGGTAGAAGACCAATAGTTGCTCAGGACAATCGTTACCATAATTGTTCTGTCGGACTGATATAAGTGACAATCACTTATTTGTTTGCCTTCAAAATCTTTTGATGCTTGAGCGTGCAACAAATAAATCGGGGATTAAATTGGAATCGAATGCTATCCGGTTATTTAAGATTAGTATTCCCACAAATTTTTATACAGTTAATGTGTTAAACTCTATTGGCGGATATCTAACGTTATGTGTCGACTAGGGAAGTAGTTAGTGGTAGACGTCCTAGCTATTGAGATTAGGGGAATTATGGATTTTTTACGAATTTCGATTTCCTATAGCGAATCTAGGAGGAATTGAAATAATAATCTTTTGTGAAAGATCGAAGACCATGACATGCTATTGAATCTTGATTTAGATTTTGGGACCGAAAACTTAAGTATTTTCTCTCATTAAACTCATTTTTGCAAACTTTGATTTCTAATAGTTTTGATAAATAGTTTTTTTTTAAATCTCTACAAACCCCTAAATCTCCCTTTTAAATTAACTCAGAGCAAAACCTAAGTAATGTGGATTCGACCCCGTATTTTTCACTACTACACCCAAGCAAGATTGATAACACGAGTACGGGTTATATTTGGCATGAATGACACATGAATAGCAGGCCCCTTATTTTTTTGAATACACAAAGACATTAACTTCATACAATTAAACTGCATTATTCTTCGTGAAAACCTCCAACTACAAAATTTAACACTTTCGGAAAGCCATATCAATATTATATTTAGATCTCAAACTCACTTTGGATATCTAAATGGTCATACCATTCGAACAATCCTAGTTTCTACTTTAAATTAGATAATAAATTAAAACATCACAATACACATTGGCTACTATGCACATAACACTTAGATTTATGAATGCAATCCGTAAATAACAACCTATAAAATCATTAAATTAAAAAACACAATTAAAGCATTAAGCACAAAATCATCTCATCACGACTATATTGCAAAATCGATCTAGTTCATGTTTCGAGTTTGTTTAAAATAATGAACTACTCACTCATAATCATAAACAACACCATAACATAGTAATTAAAAGACAATTGAAAATACCTTATTGAAAATATGAATCTTCCAACCTTCTCCAAAAAGAGTAAAAGCAATAATGAATGACCTTCAAAACTAAAACAAAAAGTGTAAAACTATTTAAATACTCCTAATTTCGTAGTCTCAGATTCATATATATATATATATATATATATATATCGTATATTAGGTAATACATATCAAAACCGACTTAAAATCCTTATTGTAATATAAAATCCACGAAATCATCACCAGCGATTCCTCAACGATACTAGTTTAAGTCGAATCACTGGGAGAATCTTTGGAATTATTGTCTCTATTTCCATCGATCTAAATGTCGATTTTTTGTACATAAGAATCGTTGGAGAATCGTTGGTTATAAAATCCAATTTTCCTTGATTCTTTTGTGATAATTTTTTGCGTACGCTTTTCACTCGATCAATTCCTTCATTTCCTTCCTTTTTTATTCATTTCTTCAAATATTATATTTATCACCTGAAATATTAAAAACAAGAGAAAACCCCATGTAATATAGTCATTTTCATCTAAAATTGTCTTAAAAAGTACTATAAAATGTCTAATTATTGACTTGTCAAATACCCACAAACTCAGCACTTTGCTGTCCCGAGCAAAAAAATACTCTCAATCATATACTCTTATTTTTAAACATGAATGATAATTAAATAGAAACATATTACTTTCATACGATGAAAATCATGATAGAATAGAAAGATTTGAAAAATAATCCATTTTTTTACAACTCAACCACTAACTATGCAATACTCCTCAGAATTCAACGTTAAATCAATTACCAAGTCCAAACCACTATGTAGGTTTTTAGAATCTCCACTGACAAACATTAAGTGTACAATAACTAATTTAAAATCTCAAGATACAAAAAATCACTAAATCAATCTCATTTTCAAATGATGTTTAAAATATCACTACAATCAAAGTCGATAGGAATTTTTTAATCATAGATAGTTATCATTAAATTTTTTCCTTTTCATTTGTTGGAATGTTGGAACAAGAGATACTTCACTCGCCCAAGCCAAAAACACTCGAGCTAAATCTTTTATTTAGAGAGTTTTTCATAAACATCCTTCCATTTCTTCTATATTACTTTTTTTTCTTCATATATATATTTTCTTTATATTGTATTCCTACAGTTTCCTACACCATTTCTTTTGGAATCCATTATTCTTTTTACAAGAATTTTATTCTCATTTTTTCCACCACTAGATTCCCTGCTCCATTCCCTTTGGAATATGTGGGTCTCCCTATTTTTTCATTTAAAACTCTTGTCTGCTCTTCTCACTTTCACCATGGTCAAGGAAGTATTTTTTCCAACTTAGTAAAGTTTATTGGCTATTTCCCATTCTTTCCTTTAGTTGTGGCATAAACTCTTATCTATAATACTTGATCAATAATCTTCATATAACAAGATTCTTAGCAATTTTTTTTATTTATCTTGCACTTTCATTTCGACTTTCTACCTATTACAATGTCTGACATAAGGCAATAAGTCCCCTCCAAACACCTATAGTGCATATATAATCTAGGTTGAGTCAAATAAGATATAACAATTCATTTCTATCATAAAATTTCTATTTTTCATGGATAATTAAAAAACCACTTCTATTTAAAACCTAACTTATCTTTAATTCATATTTCTAACTAAATAAAGTAAAATAAAGAAATATTACTTGAATTGTGGAAAATCTTGAAAAATTCCCGGTCAACTTTTAAATTCTACTTGTCGAATCTTCCATACTTTTCTTCATTATATTCCACTTCACCTAATACCCCCAAACTTATTTCAAAACTTATCCTCAATATTTAATAATTAAGTTAGGGTTTTTCAATAAAACAAATATACCTTGTGAAGCATAAATGAATTAAATATGAAACATAAACTACTTTTCAAAATTAGGCGAATAAATAGGACATAAAAGAAATATATAATGAAGTAAAACATTCATTTCTCATTAAAGGTTCAAACAAAGTTCACATTTCACACATACAAGCAAATACTAAAAAACTACAATGTACTTTGTGCAAAAGTAAATTCATCACCGGTCTCTTCAGCTCCGTCTTCATTCCTCGTTGCAGTAGGTTGTGAAGTGTAGCTATCAGTGGGTCATAAACTTGATGAAAATCTCAATTGCATCAAAGGAACGTCGATGCTGCTCATAGGATCTAGTAAGTTTTCCATATTCTTCTTTTCCGACTGGAATGGTGGCATGCTAGAGTTCTCTCATTCTCATCTAGAGTTTCGTGATTCCTCAAGATTTGCTTCTCATTGCGCTGAAAAGTTGAAAATAAGGATTTGGAAAATCCTTTCTTTTTAGCTTTTTCTAAAGATGTATAATTGCTCTCTATCATTGGAACATATATTTAAGCTATCAGACTTGTTGCTCATCTCGTTTCCTCTTGAGTGCTCATATGGATTCTTTGCCTAGTTGTCTGATTTTCAATATTGGATCTCCTTATCTCTTTAATCTCCCTCTTCTTCCGAATTGTTATATCCATCGACTGCCCTTATCTTTTTAACCTAACCATCTATAATGGTCCTCTGATGTATAAAATTGAATTCCATCTCATAGAAACCGACCTTGGCCTTCATATATAGTTGGGTAATTAAGATTAGGAAAGGTAGACCGTCATGCTTCATATATGCCATTGCACGTCTCATTGCATTGCAAATTTCATATCTAATACCAATATACCTAGTTTTCACAATGATGTGATAAAGTAGAGCAACTCAATGGGTTTTCACCTTGAAATGTTATGTAGTAGGGTATAGGTAGGCATCTACGATGTAGCTCCAACATTTGGTGATTTTTTTAAAGTTGGTTGTTTTGATGAACTTAGGATGTCCATACAAATCGAGCGCAAATCCTCATCCGAAAATTACCTCTAAGGCTTCCTAAATTCTTTTGGATGAGTAAGTTTCCTTATGGGCGTAGATGATGTTAGGGTAGTTTCAATCCGATCTAACTCCTACATTCGGGAGTTCATAATGTCTATTCAGGGCTTTGGGTGAAATGTTGACCTTCTGAGAGACTATGAAGGTAGAGAAGAAAATGGGTGTTTTGAGATTGTGTGACAATTTTTTGCGAATGGACGTGCTAGTAATGAATGGAATAAAGTAGTGGTGCAAGGGAAGGAAATTAGTATTTTGCCTAAGAGATCGAATAGATTTTTTGGTCTACCATAACAATTAGAGGACAGAGGAGGATTACCTAAATTTCATTTATGTCGAAAAGGGATCATATCCCTTTGAGATGATCTAAGACGCATTAGAGATACTTCTGGGAAAGGGATTTGCGCTTGATGGTGAAGGACACCCTAAGTTTATTGAAACCACCAATTTTAGGAAAAATTACAAGGAGTTGAAGTTATATTATAGATGCATGTTTTTATCCAACCAGATAACACTTTGAAGTGAAGAACCCTAGAGCCGCTTTACTTTACTATATAGTGATGAAGAAGGGTTATATCGATGTTGGGAAGATAATAAACAATTCTATGAAGTTTGCAATGAAGACTATAAAAAATGAAGGACTACCATTCCTAATTTTGGTTACTCAATTGTGTAGACAAGTAAAGGTGAGTTTTGATATTGAGTTTAATGTATTTCTCGAGAAGACAATAAATGATGTGAAAGTACAAAGAACGAAAAAAATGATAGGATACAATAAATCAGAAGATGAAAGAGAATTATTTTATGCGATAAATGCGATAGAAGCAAGAAGGCAATGCACTAAAGAAAATAGAAGGAAACAAAAAGATGCACGGAAAGCAGTAAGATTGATGGCTTGAGTGAATGTGCTAAGTGTTGATATGAGTTTGGCACCATCTTTGTCACAGCCTAGGATGAGAGGGTTTTTTTAGATTATATTTTCTTCAAGCATATGTAGCTAAACAAAAATTCATCAAAATGAAGAAATGATATCAGCAAATGAGAGGACTTCACAGCGTCATCATTCTATGTCTGAGAGAAGACATGATAACCGTTTGTACGACTCAAGGAAAACTGTCGACATTCCATTTTTCTAGTTGCAATTTCTAACTGGGACATACAACCCAACTAATAGCTATGTCTGACAAAATTCGGCAAGAATGGATGAATATGATGAAGATAACGATGAATTTACTTCCATATTTATCTATTTCATTACATTTTTTATTATTACACATATCAGTTTATTTATGATTCACGAGGTATATTTCTTTTGTTGGAAATCAAACTCAATTTCTCAACCTTGAAGACAATGTTTGAAATGAGTTTGGGGGTATTTTAGGTGAAGCATAACAAGTATAACAAAATAATCAAGGAAAGAAAAGAAAGGTAGAAGATAAGTCAAAATTGATGCAAAGTTTAAACTTTTGATCCGATATTCAAGTGAGTTGATGAGATTTTTTTAAAATTTCTTCCAAATTCAAGTATGAATTTTATTTTACTTTATTTCTAGTTAGGATTACAATATAATGAATATATATAATAAATTTTAATGAAAGTGACATTTTATTACCCAGGTGAATTCTATGATAGAAGGAATCAATTTTTATACCCTTTTTGATTAACTTTACTACTTAATGTATGCACTGGATTACCTTATGTTAATAATGAGAATGGGTAGAAGATCGAAACAATTTTGTAAGATGAACAAAATATATTTATAAGAATCATGTGATACAAATGCTATTGATTAAGTCTTTTTATAGTATATATATAAAGTTAGTATGCCATAGTTGAAAGAAGAAATGAGTTAGAAATCGATGAATTTGATAAGTTAGAAAGAATACTTTCTTCAACTTTAGTGGATAGTGAGAAATGTTAACAATAGTTGTAAATACATAAAGAGTCCTATAGATTCCATAGGAAATGGAACAGAAAATCTATATTGGTGAAAATGCAAGAATGTACAAAGGAAATAAAGTAGAGACTCAAAAGAAAAATTCAAATAAATAAATAAGGAAAAAAATAGGATGAAGTAGAAAAAAAATGAGAGATGAAAAAGCGGATGTTCTTAGACTCTTCAAAGAAAAAATTTAGCTTGAGTGCTTGAAGTTAGGGTTGAGTGAAGTATTTCTTAATTTAACACATTTTAATAATACATTCATTGGTATCTAGGAAATATTCCTATTAATTTTGATTGTGGTACTATTTATAAAGTATTTTCTAAAATTAAGATTAATCTAGTGGCTTTTGTGGCGGCCCCAAATTCCAGGCTACTTACCTTCCCACCACGTCGCATCCACATCATCGAACCTTACCACATCATAACCCGCTTATCCTTGACGTTTCGAGACCTACCAGGCTCCTTACATTTTTCCATTTATTCCTAACTTAGTTAATCAAGTTCCATATGATTATTAATGACTTCATTAGCCAGTTAATCAATTTATCAAGTTATAATGAAATTTTATAGCGGAAGTCTTAATTTAAGTAAGTTATACAATATTTAACAATCCTAAGTAGTGGAAAATTCGGCAAAAGATACGATGTATATATCGAGGTGAGTTAAGTATAATAAAAGTTTCATATACATGTTATAAGTATTCTACGGTCCCCAAATCCAATAAAAGTAAAATAAATACATACTGATATCACACACGAACTGGCTCCACAATCCCAAAGGTAGTCGCCTAGTACCTCCTTGCCCTTGCCCTTGCTCGTCAAAGGATCTGCACTAAGTCACCCAACAAATATAGTGACAAATCGACTGAGTAAAATCCCAAGAGAAGTCCACATAATATTCACGAAATAAAACTGATTAACTACGAGACATGCAAATATAACACCTAGCAACAATATGTCAAATTCCCATGAATGTAAACATCATACGACAAGCAAAAGCGGTGGCATGAAAAAATAAACATCATATACCAATTAAACTAGTTCAAAAATAAAGCATTAATCAATAAATTTCTATATAATCACGAGAAAACCCTGACCTACACCAGCCAGTAATCAGTAAATCAAATAGGAACCACATATACACTTACAAGCTTACAGTGACCAAACCTTAACTTCAGTTACCGGACGAACCCTCCGGATGCTATTTCAAGTCAAGGGAACACCCTAAATCCGTCTCGACGGTCGTAAGTATATCCTACTACCGTCGACACAACACTAAACACAAGTAACTCGTCTAAACGATTTAGCCACAACCAATATATGCTCAAACCAAATAGGAGTGAAAACCGATGTGTGCCCACCAGTAGTCACAAATGAAATGTTATATCGATAAATTAAAACCTTAAATCTTATGAGGCATTTTTAATGGTTTAAGCACCTCAATCCGTGTTCTGACTTCCCCAAACTCCCGTATCCGATCGGACTAGCTCCCTGATACCCAAACACTACGGTCCCTTAAGTCCTTAAAGTCCAATTTTAGTTTGTTTGTAGGTGTTTGGGATATGTATTAAGTCAAAATCCCAAAATAACCCTTTATGTTCAGTTTTCTGTCTGTCGTCAGTGCACTATGTGAATCATGTTGACGCGTGTCGTTCGTGTCAAATATAACCCGTAATCGAGTTACCAACCGCAAGGGTGTAGTAGTGGTAAATACGGGGTCGAATCCGCAGGACTTGAGTTTACTCTAAGTTAACTAAATATGGGGGTTTTCAAATAAATATTAATTAAACTAACTAATTTAACTAAACTAAATAAAATAAAATAACTAACTACTTTTAAAGCAATTAATTAATAATTAATTAACACCTAATTAATACCTAAATAATACCTAAATCTCCAGTTCCATAAATCAGAATCAAGATTCAATGACAATCATGGTCTTCAATCTTTCCCAAAAATTATTAATTTAATTCTCCTAGATTAGTGATGGAAAATCGACAACCGCCAGAAATTCTTAATTCCCCTAATTTTGATAATCAGGACATCCGCTACTAATTTCCCTAATTAATGTATAACCCTAGACGTCCGCCAACAAGGTTTAATACACTAATCGCATTAATATAGATCTATGAGAACACTAATCCTAGATAACTGGATGCGTCCGCTCCCGATTTAACCTAGATCCAATTGTTGCACATTCAAACACCGAAAGGGTTTTACGGCAAACGGGTGAACGTTTGTTACTTTATTGATCTAAAAGCACAATTACACGGATACTAATATTCCAAATAACGATAGATTGTCAATCTAAAAGCATTCACTGGCCTCATACATACAATAGATCTAAATCATAATCATTAAACCAACAACAATGAAATAGGAGAAATTAAATTAATTTAAATAATAAAATAAAAGATCTCACATAATATGCTTTGAATCCATGATTCCGACTTGCTTCCCCTTCGACTTAGGCGAGAAATTGATTAGCCGGGCATTTCTTCAAAAACTACTACTAAAAACTAATTGATCTTTAAAACTATACTAATTAATTTATTTATAGCCGCCTAATACCACCGTTCTGCCCAAAATTAAATAGGTGGACACTATTTTAGGGTTTTGGAGGTGACTCGTGCGTCGAGGAGCATCGTACTGCTGTTTTAGATCAAAATTCGGACTCTGCCACGTGTAAATAGCCTATTGGGTGATTTTCTGGTCGCGCTGACGTGTCCCGCTGTGATTGGGCCGCTTGTTCCACCGCCTCTGATGTGTCGCCGCGTATCCCGCGCTTTCTATTTTGTGTTGCTGACTCATCTCTACGTGGCACGCATTGATTCGCTGGACCACGTCAACGAAACGCACGGGAGGAATGGGAGGTCGCCACGTGGCATGACTTGGCACTGAAGAAATCGCGCATGAATCGGCGAATTACTGGGAGTTTGTATGGGCGCGGATCTTGAGGCCGATCGATAGAGGCTGAAATGAGGAGAAGTTTGCTTGCGGGTGACGTGGCTTTCGCTGGTGATGTGGCGATATCTGATTGGTCCACGCTGGCTTTCCTTGCTGACGTGGCATGCTTTGGACCAACAGACGGGTGACACGTGGTATAATTCTGTTGAAAACGGATGACGTGTCATCATCTGATTGGCTGGAACACCCTGTCTGCTATTCGACCCACCGCGCAAAGCATTTTTCGAGGCAAACTGTCCGGCATCCGATCACTGCAAGTAAATACTCCATTTTAAGTATTTTTCCGCCACGAATTCAACCGCGCACTCCGTTTCACCTAAAATGATCGAAAAATATAATTAAATATATATTTTAAATACTTTTAATAATTAAATATACTAAAATAGACCATTAAATACCTATAAATACCGACTTATCACATGTTGTGCATTATGTTTTAGTAGCACGCTAGGTAATTGATGTAGTGTGCTACTGTTCTCCAGGAAAAAGAACAATTGAAAACCTAGAATGATTAACGCACTAACTGTTCTACGTAATACGCTACCAAGCCTATGGGACAGAATTCTCAAGTTGAGAATTCTATTTTTTCCTTCAATTTTGACTACTTAAACCTATATAACACTCACTCCATATCCAATTAACACAAAAAATGTAATCAAAACACTTCTAAACTGCTATTTTACCCAAATTCACTAAATCTCTTGAATTTACCAAAATTTACCAATTTCCTCCAAAACTCTAATTCATACCAAACAATTGTGAACTCATTATGGACATGATTCATAAACATGTAATTTATTAAGCTTTTACTAAAAATTAGGTACCTAACCTCACCAAAAACATATAAAATGTGTTCATTAGGTAGGGTAGATGATGGAGATGATGATTACCTTAGTTTAAATCCTCAAATTTGCCTCCAAAGTGGTTGAATTCTCTTTTCAGCAATCTCCACCTTTTTCTTCAACAAAATCTGTAGATGATTTGGTTTGCGTGTTGTTTGATCAAACCATCTTATATATTAAGCTGATGTGTATTTCTAGCCCTCGATCCTCGAATTTTTATGTATCTCGAGGTCTATCTAGTGATTCATCTCTTGCCATATATCCCACTAACTTAAGTCCATGTGACACCAATTTATACTCTCATAGCTCCTAGATATGCTAATGTGTATCTCAAGAGCAATCCTATAAACAATTAATTAACTAAACTATAGGCCTTGATTTATTATAATTTGATCACACTAACTTAGGCCCATTTTAATACATATGGTTAATGTTTTATTTATCATAATTAACCAACTTATGGTCCACTAATCTTCAACTGCCTGGTACTCGGTGCCCGCATCTCGACAAGCATTTTGAGGCACACCAAAGCCTATTGTTTTAATTTAAGTTTACATGTTCTATGGTCACCTTACCCATTTTAATTAATTAATTAATCATCTTAACGTGAATTAGTTGAGTTTCCAAGTGTACTTGTAGTTTGCAAATCCGACACCCGCGTTGACACACCTTTCGAGGTGAACACCCGTCACACAAACTCGCTCGATAGCAATATACACACATGTGCTGCAATATAATAATAATTTTCAAACATCACATATACGCAACCACCATCCATAAATAACATATTTCTTTTATTCTTGTGTCCAAGTCAATCGAGTTGTCCACGTAACGCCCGAATTACGACCATTAATCTCCAAGATTAACGCTAATCCTACTTTAATTAATTTGGGTCGATTCAATTTTCGTGTTTCGAGATTTTATAGTAGTTATTATAAGCTTGATACTTGTCAGTGGAGATTGAGAAAACCTATGTTGTGTACTAGCCTTAGTATTGATTAAACTTTAAGTTCTAAGGGGTATTGCATTAGGTGGTCGAGTTATCATTAAGGGATTTTTTTATTAATCATTCTATTCTATCATAACTTCCATTTACTTGTGGGTACTATGTTTTTATTTTAATATCACTTCCATTTAAAAACTTTTATTATATAAAGTTAAGATGAATTAGATTGAAATCATAATATAAGGAATGAAAAAAGAATATGATTAAGAGTGTACCTTTGCTCGAGACAACAAAGTGCTGAGTTTGCGGGGTATTTGACAAGTTAATAATTAAAAATGTTTTAAAATGTGATTTAGGCTGATTTTAGATGAAAATGATGATATTACAGCAAGTATTCTTTAATTTTTGTGTTCTCAAGATTTAATTAGAAAAAATGAAGAAATGGAATAAAAAGAGGAAGAAAGCCAAAATAGTCAAATGGAGAAAAGGTCTAGTGAATCATCAAGGGTACGAGATTGTACAGGAATCGCAACCTAAATCAGTAGCAGAGAAAAGTCAGTGAATACCCAGTGAATTGGGATTTACAAGGAATCATTGAAAGAATTTGTGGAGCATAGAGGGATATTTCCAGTGATTTTCTCAGCAATTCATGAACAAAATAGAATTCACTACAAAATTGTTGAGGTCAGTGATAAGTTTTTTAGATAAGAACAAGGAATTTGAGTTTATCTATGATTTGTACACTTAGAGAAACTATAAATGTGACCTTAGCGCTTCAAAATTAAGAGTCCTTTATTAGCCATTATTAGTTTTAAAGTCTTTTTAATTAGGCTTAGCTTTTAGAGACCTTTAGAGATTCAAGATCTATTTAATAGAGGTATTTTACCTTAATGTCTATCAATTATTTGTTTATTATTATGTTTATTATTAATATGTGTGAGTAGTTTATTATTCTAAACAATACTTTTGACATGATTGTAAACCGTTAACTAATTTAGTCATAATGTAGAATTTAGGTGCTTAATGCTTTAAATCTATCACATATGCCAATCACAGTTTTAATAAGTTGTATTTGTGTATTACAACTAATGATTCTTTGTATGAAGTGCATAGTGGCTTATATGTTTCTTAGTATAAGGTATCTAAATCTATGTCTATGATTATTGAAAATAATTATAAAAGTAGTATCTAGGATTAATCTATAGGGCAAAAATTACTCGAGTGGATGTTTTAAGTGATTGGGTTCTAAGTTATTTAATGACCAACATCATTCTGGTTTTTATTTAGTTTGGATTAGGTATGACTTTTATTGAGCATTAATACTATTGTAATTTCTAGTTTATTGCATTTTATCTAATAAGCAGAGTTGATATGGCTTATTTCCATTGAATATAGGAAAGTTGATAGCTTGCTAAAGGCTATCCACCTATTGTGATTAGAGTTTAATGATTTAGGATCATTATATAAATATTATGATTTGATTGAGTCTGCTTTAATGAAAATAATCAGATATGACGGTTTACATATCATTTTCTAAGATGTATTGTTTATATATTTAATTTATATTGATTTCTTAATTATTTGTTTGAGTTGTATTCGATTAGTTAATTGAATTTAAATTACATATAGTTTAACTATTTTAATTAATTAATTGTTTTGTTTTTAGATTGATAGTGTTTAATTCTCGTTTTAATTAGATAAGTTAAATTAAACTAAATTAAATCCAATAAAACTTTAGGATAGCCTTAGTTTTGAGAGATTTGCAAAATCCCTTGGAGACAATATCCCATTTATCATAACTACAAATAATAGAAAAATACAAGAAGCTATTAGGCACGCTCGACACGTGTCACTTACTTGTAACTCAAGTTTCTCCAAGAAATTAAGACTGTTTCAGCTTTTATTCTTGTTGCTTGAACATGCAAATGAAGGTGGAAATGTTTAAGTGTCCATTTTATAGTATGTTGGATGGCTTTCATTTTTGCCTCGCATTAAGTGTGTGTATGCTCATATCAAGATTGTTCCTATGGCTCTTGTTAACTCTTACTCTACTAACGTCCATCTTGTTCACAACACTTCCCAACTAAAATCCCCTGAGATTTCATTTTAGTGAGAATCTCTAAGCAAATATATGACTCATCAATTTTTCCATCCAATTATAGGCATTTGCAATCAATTGATTCAATTAATTTAACTTAGACACTTTTATACCTATGTAGGCTATTTAAGGTCTTAAGTTAGTGTACTATGACTTCCCCTAGTACCTGACTTCCCGGCACCCACTGCCCTGCATTTCGGCATGCATCTCGAGGCATGTAAATTATTGCATTCTCGATTTAACTGACTTAGCGCATGGTTTTATTATTATTAAATGTCACATTTACTTTGACTATACTCATATTAGTCTATTTAGCATAGCCTAGATTCAATGTATCCGTTCTTCGCCTACTTGATACTCGTGTCTACATGTTTTTCAAGGAAAATACCCGTCATACGGTCCCACATGGCATGAAAAAGTAAATATAAATATCTAATGAATTATGCAATATTTAATAAGATATACCGCAATTAGGCAATCAATCAGACAAATATAACTAATATACCTAGTCGAGCGTGCCCTAGCTTATATGTAGCGTCCACATGGGTTTGAGTTGGCGTCCAACTCTGAAAATTAATAATAATAATGACATTAATAAAATCAAGCTGTGTAGTTCTTCCAAAATAAGGGAAAGTTGTCATTAAATTTAAAGTAAACTAATATCTTGTACCACGAGATAACTATGGTAATCTAATGGCTCAATGAACCTCGGTACCAGGTTCTTTTTTATTTGGGATCTCAGATAGAATTAAGTCATTTGAATCGTAGCTTAACTCTCACGATAATTATTTGCTTCTAACTTTTAGCCTATCCTTGGTAGTCCGAAATCTTTGACAATCTGCCCTGCTCGCTCTGTATGATCCACTATTATATCTAGTCTCTTTATAATTGTATCCTTAGGTGTTGTCCAACGTGCAATGTGACTTGCAGGGCCTTCTATACAGTTATTCGGTTCTTCATATAATTGTATCCTTTGGCGCTGCCAAACACTCAATGTGAGTTGCGGGGCCTTCCATACAACTCTTCATTTTCATGAGCAGGAAACTATGGTGGAAATCATTGACAACACCAACTTGCTCTTGAACTTATGTTCTTTTCTTTATGGATAGGAAACTGTTGCAGGGAACACTGACAATACCAAATCACTCCTAAACATAACTAGACCATACTTTAGTATGTTAGGATCCCACAAGTAGGCTTCTCCACCCCTTCTCGTAGACCATCACCCAATAGCCTTTGCGGTGGTCAATGTAGACCCATCGACACGTGCATCAAAAATAAATAACTCAAGTTACAATTCACCAAGGGAGCTCGTGCCACTTGCTACGGCCTTGTTGTCGCACAACCATTTAGTCTTTGTATGCATAGATAAAAACCAAATATTTGAAGTGCATGAGTATCCATCTCTAACTGGCTAAATCATTCTTCAGTACATCGGGATTCCTCTAGTGTCTATTCCAATTGTCCATTACCTGATAACTTTAGACCATACTATGGTAAGTCGAGACTCCTCTAATGACTTCTTTAATAGTCCATCACATGATTGCCCTCTTATAGCCCAGTTGTTACTCAACCTAGTCTGAAGGTGAGCCATGTTCTCAAGATTCATGCATGTTTAAGAGAGCATAAGACTTTCACTAGGTAGTGAAATATGACCTGATAACACTAGTGGCTACGACCGTCATGAGTAATACTCGCTCATGTATGTCATGTATTGTCTCATCCTTCCTCTTTACATTATAAACCTAGTAAGGTCATAAACCTTGTATACAATATCTAATGAAGAATAAACACTTGCCCATTAGTGTTGACCATCACAGTCTTTCTGTGCTTTTTTCTTCTAAAATCATATGTCCTCGGATCTTTAGGTTTGCAATTCACATGTCTCTTCAATCGTCATATCATTATTCCTATCCAAATTCCTATTTGTACCATGTCAAACTCTTCATCTTTTTCCCTAGGACCCTACATGTTCCACCACTGAACGTTAGTGTCTCTTGCCCTAGCCCTTGTTGTTCATCTTCCTTGAGGTTGGTTCTAATATCATTATTTCTAATGAGTTTGATGTTTTTTGATATAGCTACAAGTTTTAATTCGGCTGGTCCCTTTTGATTTGTCCTATACTTGGATAAGGTGGTGGTGTAGGCCCTCACCAACCTATTGTTTGAGAACAAATCATAAGACTTTAGTGGAGTTACTCAAGCTGCCATGATAGCGAGACTACTCCAATGCTCTGACAGGAGCTAAAGGTGTTTGTTATCACCTTCTTGCACATTCCGAGTCATCTCAACACTATCATTGTCTTTAAGTTCTTCAAGAAGTTCTTTGATCTCGTTTCTTTTTGTATTTTTATAAAACTCTACATACGATATTTCAACTACCGTTTGTTACTTGTCAACTTTTAAGACGTTTCCTTCAAAGTCTTGTCCTTCTCGCCCTAGGAGTAAGACTACACCATAATTACGATGCAACTAACGCAAGTTATGGTTCCACATAACATGTCCTTATCATCTCTCAATAAGCCTTTCAGTTAAAACACCCTCGACCTACAACTTATGGTATGTATGGACTCCCCATCATACACTGATGTTTCATCGGGATCTAAACTAGATATCATATACCAACTAGGTTGGGGAAATTTCACACCTTCAGCAATCGTGCCAAAAATACAGTAAGAATCGTTCTTGGCAAAATCATTACTTTTTTTAGTATGCAAAAATACATAAATACAGCATAAAAGTAGGTTTTCATTAAACTATATAAGATAACCTGACATTCTAAATTATTACCCTTGTACACAATCCATCAGCCTCCCGACCGGGGGCTCTAGCCTTTAATAGTAGGGCTAGTATCACTTCATGATGACTGGTGGCACTAAGTGATGCGACTTTATGCTCTATAATGGAGGCATACCAGAGGGTATCCCTATCCGTTATGCACGGTCTCGTTGATCCATAATTCTAGCTTTGATGTAGTTGGTGGTGTGGTATGTGTTGTTGGTTTGAATTGACACTTTTTTTACCATTTCCCCGTTAGTCGCACCGAAAACATATAAGTCTTATGTTTGAACGCTTCCTTGAACCCTGACCCTTTCTCTTTTTACCAAATCTTGATGGTGTTGGCAGCTGATCACATTCCCTATCTGCTTGTGGATCTACAAATCTCGATCTACATTCTTTTAGTGTCCTTAGTTTTATACTCCTCTTATACTCGTCTTTGGTGCTTTGCTCGGTAGGCATCTTTTATGGCTGGGTACTAGCCCTGCTGTACGAGCCTTATGTCTCGTAACATCTATCTCAACCATCCTATGTGCCTTAAGTCTGGTTTGATGAGCCACCAACTCCCTAAGATATCTAAGAATGTGATCAATCCGTGTATCATATGCCTCATGTCGACTGTCTCTACTCCGAGAAGCAGTAGAAATGGTGGCCCTAGTAGGATCGCTTGTCTACCCTATCTCTAGTAAGGAAAATGGATATCTTTACATCATGATCTGCATTAAGAAGCGTGCATCGGATAAGCCTTAGCTTATATACGTGTATAATACATATATCATAGAAAAATAATACGTATATAGACCCTAACTCTACTCGTTTTACATTTATCTCCCAACTAGAGTTCTAAGTTACCTGCATCGGGTTTTCACATCTAAGGTTTATTCATTAAGTTTTATATTTTTTTAACTACAAAGTGTAACGACCTGTTACCTTAAATAGTGATTAGCATTAATCTAAATTCTAATTGATCTGAGTAAGGCTTATACTTAAGCCCTACTTATCTCGATTAACATTTTTATGGATTTGCGTGTCGTTTAGTGTTTGTATGTTGTGTATTAATATTTATGTAATTAATTAGAATTAATCAAATATTTGGTGAATTATGGGATGCCTAATACTAGGTTGGTCAAATGTAACGTACACGAGTCATGGGGTAGCGTGCCTACCGAGCAAACTCGTTAGCGAGCACGACAAAGTCATATTCAATTTAATATAGGCTTATATTTTTATATATATATATATATATTATAAATAAATATATATATTGAAAATAAATAATTAATTAATAATTGGTGGACGCCTAGTGACACGTAGGGCACGCGGGGATTGTATAATAGTGTGCACGTACGAGGGTGGTTATTGGCGTGCACTATGAATTTATAGGCACGAAATACAAGTTATCTATACATATATATATATATAGTATATGTATATGAATATAATAATGAATCATATAGTTTAAGTCAAATTAAATGTTAATGATTGGATTTGCCTCGAGATATGCGTAACGTGAGAATCAAATAAGTAAATGAATCGATCAATTGGGGTAGTTGGAATTGTAATGCCTCGAGATACTCATAACGTGCATCTCAAGGAGATGAGGAGATGAATATCTTAATTGTTGTATGTTGGAGAGGTGAATCTACACCTCGAGATGCATGTAAATTGATCACAAGGATAATCAATGTATATGTTTATACATGTGTCAAATTCGATATCACTTTAGGGTAAATGACTTTGGTTTCTATCCTTTGGATCTGTCTCAAGATTTGTGCATGCGAATCTCGAGAAAAGTTGTATTTATCTCAAGTATGTCGGTTAAGAGGTGATGGTTTGTTAATAATGATAAGGATCGACCTCGAGATACTTAACACACATCTTGAGAAAGATCAAAACATAAAATGAGAAAAAAATGATTTTGAACCATTCGATCGGCCTCATGCCTCTTTCGTACAAATCTAGAGGAAATTTAATATTAATTTCAAATAAATAAACACTACCTCATCCTAATTCGTTTTCGAATTAGAGAGAATAAGATAGTTAGGACAAGGAGGGAAGGAGATCAATGTGATGAAGATGATGAGAAGGTGAGTTTGTGGGTTGTTGTTCATGTTGTTGTTTATGTTGGTCGTTGTTATTCATTGGGTGGTTATTAATGGAGGTTTTGTTTTGGGAGCTCGGACGAACGACTCTTATAATTCAACCGAGAATTGAACCCCATTTTAATAGGTTAAAAAAAAGAAGCACCGAATGAGTATTCTGCTTGATGAAGAAGAAAGGGGTTGGCCCCTGAATTGGGCTGGTTCGGCTCATTCAGCTCAGTTGAGCTGAACCTAGTTCGGTCCAATTCAGGCCCAATCCTTTTTTAAAATAAAAAAAGGGGAAAGCTGGAAAATGGGAAAAAATTCCAAAAATAAGGAAAAAATCCAAAAATATATATTTTGACCAAATAAATAGTAATTGATGAATTTCTATAAAAATAGAAAATTTGAGATTCGTTTGAGATTTTATAACATGGTTTAACCTCGAAAAATGTGAAATGATCGTATTGAGCTAAAAATTTACAAATTGATTTTAGATTTAATTAGGACTAGTTTGAGGGTTCTAATTAATGAGTATTATACTCAAATTGAAAATAATCAATATATTTTAGGTTGTTGGTCGAGGAGGAAAGGTGTATGGATCTCGGGAGTTGTGCAAGTTGGTAAAAAGTAAGGAAAGCTCGACATAGGCAAGTGAGACTCATATTCTTATCAATTATGCATCGTAAGTTAGTATATTTAGTTCATATAGCATTATGAATTGGAATTGCAACAACATCTTGTGACTTGATAGTTTTAAATGTGAAAATCCTCAGAAGTGTCGATAAGGTGGATCAGGACTGGGAGATGTGAAGGTTAGCCGGGAAATGAATTCCGCCATTTGTTAATGAAAAGAAAAGGTTAGCTCGAAAATGGATTTCGGCCTTACATCCTCAGTAACCCAAGTTTTACTTTAGTCGTTCACTGTCCATTTGGGATATAGGTTATGTGGTTGTATTATTGAGTGGATGAGAGTATGACATCGTAATTAAAGTCAAATTTACAAGTCAGGAGCATGGTTGTAGTTGATTTTTGAACTTAGATTCCATTTTTTATTGGTTATATCATTTTCAATACCTTAATATATATGTTTTAGATTCATATTGCTATTTATTAAATCATTGATATTAAATGATAGCTGATCGATTTACAAGCTTTACTTACTGAGCAAGTTGGAGCATTCATTTACCAATTAACATTTCAGGTTATCAACAAGTGCTTTGACTCAGGGATGGAGAAGATTAGGAGTTTATATTCTTCTCTATGGTGAATTGATTTCCATATTATTCATATGTTGTATTGAATTATTATTTTTTAATAACCATGGTTGGGATATGGTTTTAATATCAAGATTTCTGCCATTTTAGTATATCATTTGTATTATAAAAAAAGTCTTATTATGCGGAGTTTTCAATTATTTATTCGATATACGATATATGGTATTATAAATATCAGGTATGAAGGATTGTCGTTATATTTCCCTAATTAAGTTCGACTAGTGTACCGAGGCCCAATTAGGGTTTCAGGGGGTCATTGCTCTAATTGAGTTAGGGGGCGTAACAGTTGATATCAGAACCTAGCTTATATAGTGAACTTCTCTATTCTTCAATTTTCTTTGAATCAAGAATAACTCTTGTACAGTTTAGTGTCAGAACCTGATTACATTACTTGTAAACTAAAAGAAGTCTAGGTTCACTAACTTGGAAATTGGTTCTCAAGTTATTGATAATCTAAAACTCAATAAATGGTTTTTATCAACATTTTTTGGGGGTAGTGAAAGATAAAGATTGAGTAATAATATATTGTGATGTATTATATATATGCGATAGATATAGTTGTCTTGTCATTCCTATATGTGATTCTAAAGGCCTTATCTTCTATCTTTGTAAAGACTCAAATTAATTAAACTAGGATTAATGTTAATCTCAAAGATTAATAGTCATAATTCGAGTTTTACGTGGTAAACTCGGTTGGCTCAGACTCGAGAACTGAGGGAATATATTATTCGTGGATGATGGTTGTGTATATGCAGTGTTTAAAATTATTATTATTATATTGCACCGCATGCATGCATGTTGCTATCAGGTAAGTTAGCGTGATAGGTGTTGCTCGAAAGGCATGTCAAGGTGGGTATTGGGTAGGTGAACTACGTGTACACTGGGAAAGTCGACTAATTCACGTTAGAATGACTAGTTAATCAATTTAAAATGGGTAATGTAGCCATATGCTATGTTGATCAAATTAAAACAATAGGCTATGGCGTACCTTGAAATGCACGCCGAGATGTCGGGCATCGAGTGTCGGGTAGTCGAGGGTTAGTGGAATCATAAATTTTTGAATTTTAGTAAATAAACCACATGTATTATAATGGGCTTAAGCTAAGTAATTAAATCAAATAAATCAGGGCCTATAGTTTGGTTAATTAATTGGAAACTATAAGATTGTCATTGAGATACATATTGGCATATCTAGGAACCATGTGAGTAACATATTTGTGTTACTTGGATTGAATCGGTGGTGAGTTAGTGGGCTAAGTGGTAAAGAGATGGACCATTAGATGAGTTTTGGGATATGTAAACCCATGAAGATGAATGACTAGAAATTAATGTCACCTTAATATATAAGATACGTTCATCAAAACACATGCAATCAAAACCCATTTCATTTGATGATTCTGGAGAAAATAAGAGAAAAAGAAAAGTGAAATTGAAGCTGGAGATTGTCAATTTTAGGTCAAAATTGTAGGGCAAACTAAGGTAATATTCTTCCTCATTTTATACATTCAAATGAAATTAAAATTTGTGTATTTTTTATGGAATTCAAATTGAGGATTTTGGTCACTGATTTATGTTGTTATTTTGATGAATTATATGTTTAATGAACATTTCCAATAAGGATTTATCACTGGTTTTTATTGAATTGTGTTTTTGGTTAAAATTGTGAAATTGGGAAAAACTGGTGAATGCTTGTTAATTATGCTAATTTATGCAATCTCTTGATTTGAATAAACTCAAATAGGTTATATTTGTGATGGTTCGTGATTATTAATCAAATTTTAAGGTTATGGTATAATTTGGGATCATTTAGAGGTGATTTTTGGGGGTTTGGGGATGCAGAATTACGTTTTTGCAGTTCTGCTCGAGCATGGAGCGCGCTCCCCCATTTGAGGGAGCGCACTCCCTCTCCTAGGTAGACCCAAATTGAGTGACTTTCGTAAAACGACCATATCTCCCTCATTTTAAGTCGGATCTCAACGTTCTACCTATCGTTGGAAAGCTAAAAGAGAATAAAACCAAGTAGAAACATTAGTTTTAATAAAATAAAGTTATCATTTACATTGAAAATGAGTCAAAAGTCAAGGGTTGTGAATATGGATTGTTTGAAGTTGAATTTAAGGATTGGTTTGGGGAATTTTGACTTAACTATGTAAAATTGAACTTCAGGGACTTAGGGTACCATAGCTCAGGTATCGGGGAGCTAGTCTTGTTAGATTTCGAGATTCCGAGGAAGTCAAAGGGCAGATCGAGGTGCACAAACCCATTGGAATGCCTCACAGAATTCATAATTTATTTTATTGATCTCGGATTACATGTGTGCCTACTGTGGGCACCTATGGGGTTTCACTCTTGTTTCAGTTTGCATATATATTGGTTATGGGAAAAATCGCTTGCATGGGTTACTTCTGATAGTGCTTGTGTCGTCGGTAGTAGGATATACTTGCGACAGTTGGGAGGCATTTGGGTGGTCCAGATGTGTAATAACGTCAAAAGGGACCATGCCATTTAGTGAAGTTAGGATTTAGTCAATGCAAGTCTGTAAGTATATACATGGTTCTTATTCGATTTTATCGATTACTGGTTGGTTTGGCTCAGGGTTTTCTTATGATTATACGGTTGTTTATTTAATTTTGCTTTATTTTCGAGCATTTTTAATTTGTATATGCTATTAATTTATTTCATGCTACTAATTTTGTTTGTCGTGTATTGCCTACGTTCATGGGAATATGACGTACTATTACCAGGTATTTTATTTGCATGTCTCATTGATTATCTATTTTATTTCATGAATATTATGTGGACTTCTCTTGAGATTTTACTCACTGGACTCGTCATTGTATTTGTTGGGTGATCGAATAAAGATCATTTGACGAGTAAGTGCAAGAAGGTACTAGGCAACTACCTATGAGATTGTGGAGCAAGCTCGTATGTGACTATAGTATGTATGTATTAATATTTTTGTTTAGTTTTGTAGATTGTAGAACACTGAATACATGTATTGGATCTTTTGCTATACTTATTCCGCTTTTAATATATACATGGTGTTTTTTTGCCGGATTTTCCATTACTTAGGATTGTTAAATGTTGCATAATTTACTCGTTTAAGACTTCCGTTGTAAATAATTCCATTTTAACTTGATAAATCAATTAACTGGCTAATGAAATTATTAATATTTATATGGAGATTAATTAGCTAAGTTAGGGTTAAATGGAAAAGTGTAAACAACCAGTTAGGTTGCAGGGCATCAAGGATAAGCGGGGCCTTGACTTAGCAAGGCTTAGTGACATGGGATGCGACGTGGCGGGTCCCAAGGCTGCCTAAAATTTGGTGTTGCCACATCTTTATCTTAGAATTCAATGAATATATAGTGATGGTTCTAGGGGAACCTGGACTTCAGGGATGTTCCAACAACGTAAGACAATATAAATGTAATAAAATGGTATGTATCCATCAATATCTCAAGATTTGAGAAAGTATTAAAGATTGAGGGTTTGTAGAAACCTAAATTTGAATGATATATAGAACAAGGAAAGATATAAGAAATCTTACAATGAGAAAAGGTAAACTCTTTTCATATTTAATAGTCTCTAAAAGATTTTAATCTCACTTGATGGTATTTAATTAATGATAGTCAACAAAGAAAGACCCATTTGACCTAGACTTTAAGTTATATGTTAGGAGAATTGACATTAAGAAGTGAATAAAATAATAAATGATATTCAATGAAACTCAATGGTGATGATTCACTTTGAGTAGAATATATACTAGTGTTGAGGCTAGTTAAGCAAGATTAAAGGTCATTAAATAAGTAAATTAGTGGTAAAATATGATGAGAACTGAGTCGAGGTTAGATGCCAACTAATGTATTCATACTTCATAAGTTATTATGAAGTATAAGACTCCAGATATGATGTCAGTCCATATTTGAATAATGAGAAGAAGCCAACCAATATAGTTGTGGTATAACTTCACATATTGAAGGTGAAAGTTTTTTTTTTAAAATTATTATTGTTGTTGTAGTCCCATTAATAAAGTGATAAAAGAAAATAGTGACGTTCTGGTGAATTTACACGCAGGAAAAGGAAACATGAGATTACCAGTTTGTGGTGTAGATCAATGCTCGGATATACGAAAATGATTATAATTGAGAAATTATAGTAAAAGGGAGATTCACAACAAGAAATAAAAGTTGAAGGATTATGGAAAATCTAGGTTGATAGTCAACTTTGTCCTATTTGTTGGACTTCTATCATTTTATGGTAATTTCATATGGAAACTTAAAGTTGAAAACTTGTAAAGTTGAGTTTGAATATGGCTTTGAGCTAGTGATATGTTCTACTTTTACCTATTAGATTGAAATAGTCTAAATTAGGGAGAATAAGTTATCAATGAATTTGAGGATTTTGAGAATCCAACGAATATTGTACGATACTATGAATGAATATTTAAGCAATATATCAAGAGGTTAGTACTAACTGCTACTTTTAACCAAAAATTATATAAATCATTAATTTTCTATGAAAAGTAATTTGTGTAAATAAAGCAATCACTCGAGATTCAAATGGTTGAATTTGCTTTAAAATAATAGTAAGTTCATGAAGAGAATTCAAGTTTGATGAACAAAAAATCGTAATTCCAAAAGTTTTAAGAAGTCTGGTTATCAAATTTTCTTGGAAATTTCCCATAACTTGAGACTTAAATTCATCAATTACATAATTTCTAAGGTTAAACTAATTATCAATTCCATTTTACTTTGTATACTATGGGAATTGTATAAGTTTGAGAAATCAACTCGAGTGATGAATCAAATTAAACTAAATCAAGAATGAATATTCATTGCCTAGGATCGACAACTTATTTGGTTAACCGAATATAAGTTTGATGTTAGAGAATGACCTTATCGTGTTGGAAATCATAGAGGAAACCATGAAAATTCATTAGAGCTCATGCTATGTTCATAAATGGAAAGCGTAGAGTTGCTGAACTCTATTGGAAAATGAATATCATTGTGTTATCAATGATATTATAAAATGATAGAAGACTTAGCAACGACACAAACAATATCGTAGAGTCTTAAGAACTCAACCGATAAATTGGGTTTATACCAAAAAACTTCAAGTGCAAATATTAAGCTTCAAATGTAAATTACTCAGACATGTGTTGAAACTAAATTATAATTATGGATTTGACAAGGATTGAGACGGTCAGAGGATTCTCATATATTCAACTAAATTATAAGTCAATGGATTTGACAAGGATTGAGACGGTCAGAGGATTCTCATATATTCAACATAGAATTAGAAAAGTATTATTATCTTGGAATAATTGAAAAGTACAAACAACATATACAAATATATGGTTGTTGTTGTGTTGTATATTCAATTAACCAAAGAGTATTATTGAGATAAATTATAGATGACACAAGAATGCCTTGCAAGGAAAATTGAAATGTAGTTTGCTTGATTATATTTGGATTATGGGAAATTTAAAGATCTATTCTAATACCTTTATTTAGTACTTGTGTGATGACACAACAAGGCAAGAGATTGTAGTTTATATTATTATATAGTTCAAGAAAAGTTGAAAAAAACTATTGTGAAATAACTATTTTGGTTGTCGTACCAAACAATTTAAGGCATCACTTGTAGAATAAAAATTTGAAATGTATTTCAAACAATGAATAGAATGAATTGTAAAGATAAATCCTAAAGCCGAGACTCAAGATTATAAAATATGGATGTAGATCATAACTAATTTGTGAATCCATTCAATTGAATAGCTTGCTCAAGTTCATTCATTTATCGTAGGCTTTGAAATACAGATATATCCATGTAAAAGTATTTTGGAGAGTCTTTTAGTTATTCCTAAGATAAAGGAAACATTAGAAGGCAACTGAGAAGTATGAAAACCAAAAGTCAGTGGAATATGATTTGAATATCGGCAAGCCATGAGAGTTTGAAGAGTATAATTGTCATAGTGAAAGAAGCTAGAGGTGAATTAACTTAAATTCATGAATATAATGAATTCAACTATGAGAAATCACCCACACAAAACGATTGATGTGAATAATACTTTAAATAAAGAAAAGAACTAGAATTGTAATTATAATATGAACTTCTCAGCATTATCTCTTAAGAGAGATGTATAATAAAGATGATGATTTATAAAGAGTATCGCCACATCATCAATTGAGTTGTTGAAATTGATAATTAGAAACCTTTTCCTTGAAGTTAAAATTTAGCTGAACTAAATGCAAAATTAATCGGGTGATGATTAAGAAGTCTAATAGGAATCACTTGAAATGCCAAGATATTGCTATCAAGAATTAGCAACTAGATTAGTCCGTTTAATGAAATTATGTTGGAAATATTAGATTCTAAGATGAGAATCCTAATATAGAAAGGATTTTAGGTGAAAATTACTTTGATGACCTCATAGATCTCTCTATAAGGTTTATATATTCAATGCCATATCGTATTAAATTATATGATGAGGGTATGGATTGTCTGTAATAATGATGTATGTTATTGATTTCATAAAAAATATGAGATTTATCCAGTAGATTAAGACTGGATAATAAAAACTTGAAAGGTTAGGTAAGTTCTTGTCAATACCTGATAGTAAAAAGAAAACATAACTATAAGTTATGAAATAAGATTAGTTAGATCTGGGCGTCAACACAATGATGTGTGAGTTGTGGATTATAGATTGATGAAGTTTGCATTTTTTGTCATTGTTAGTAGATTATTCAAAATGCTTTGAAGTTGAATGTGGCTAGGCAGATTGGGCTTGAATGAGGAAAAGGTTAGCCAAGAGAGAAACTTCGTCCTTTTGTCATCAATAACCTTGAATCACCCTAAGAATTCATCGTCCATTCAGAACTTAAATTTCTAAACTCGTGTCTTGGAAATGTATTACAGTTGAAAGAAAATAGATTTCTTTATGTGAGCTCTTTGATAAAAAGATAATTAGGTGGATTACATCGTCAGATGATAAAGATAAATACGTACAATATTATCGTACTTTGAGGTACATAAGTAAGATTGGAGATATATCTTTTGTAAAAATTGATTAAGAGCTACATAGAAAAGGTATGGCAGGTTAAAAAATTTATTATTATAACTAGGTTAAGAAAAAATAAGAGATAAGAATCATAGATTGTTGGAGAGTTCAAAAGACAATTTTATTATGTTTTTGAAAGTCTCATCCACGAAAGGGCTTTATAGGTTTAGATTAAGAGAAAACTGGAGTTTTATGAAAATGAAAAGATAACTTGGGAACAGGAGTTATACATAGAAGATCAATTTTCATTTCTCTTCGAAACTACTAGTAACTTGTATGTTTCCTTTAATTTCGAGGATAAAATTGTGTTAAGTTGGGGACACTGTAACGAACCATTATCCTTAGTAGGTTATTAAGATTAATTCAAATTTTAACTAACCCGAGTTAGGCTCTTAGTTAACCTAACTTGTCTGATTAATGTATGCGTGGACTTGCGTGTCGTTTGGTGTTTTTATGGAATGTATTAGTATTTATGGAAATAATTATAATTAATTAAATAATTGGTGAATTATGAGACGCCTAATACCGTTTGTGGGTCAAGGGTGACACATACAAGTCGTGGAGGTAGAGCGCACTCTTGAGTGAACTCGTTGGCGTGCACGACGAAGCCATAGGCGTGTTAATATAGGTTTATATATATTTATTTATAAATTGTATATATAAATATAGATATATATATATATATATATATATATATTGATGATAAACAAATAATTAATAATTGGTGGGCGCTTATTGATACACGGGGTCGAGGGTGACACGCGGAAGTTGTACAATAGTGTGGACACCCGAGGGTGGTCGTTGACGCGCACATCAAATTTATAGGCGTGAAATACCAGTTATTTATATATTTTTATATATATTATGTACAAATGTAAAAATGAATCATATAGTTTAAATTAAACGAAATGTTAAATCTTGGATTCGCCTCTATATACGTGTTGCATGGATCTCAAGGAGATGAATTGATAATTGTATGTTGGAGAGGTGAATCCATGCCTCGAGATGCGTGTAAATAGATCAAAAGGATAATCAATGTATATGTTTTTACATGTGTCAAATTTGGTGTCACATTAGGGTAAATGACTTTGGTTTCTATCTTTTCGATTGGTCTCAAGATTTGTGCATGCGAATCTCAAGAAAAGTTGCATTTATCTCAAGAAAGTCAGTTAAGAGGTAATGGTTTGTTAATAGCTAGAAGGAGCGACCTCGAGATACGTAACACATATCTCAAGAAAGATCAAAACATAAAATGAGATGAGCAAATGATTTTGAACCATCAGATCGGCCTCGAGATTCATGCATACAAATCTAGAGGAAATTTCATGTTAATCCTAAATGAATGAACAGTGCCTTATCCTAATTCATTTTCAAACCAAAGAGAAGAGAGAGTTCTAATGAAGAAGGAAAGAAACCGAGTTGATGGAGATGATGAGAAGGTGAGTTTGTGGGTTATTGCTCGCTATTGTTGTTGATGTTTGTTGTTTTTGTTGGGTGGTTGTTAATGAAGTTTTTGATTTGAGAGCTTCGACGAACTACAAGAGCAAATTAGTGAGGAGGGAGACGATGTAGAAACTCGTTTCCCATCCCAAAATGAACTGGGGATTGAACCCAGGTCATACGGACAAAAAATAGAAAAGCAGAATGATTGTTTTTTGATTTGTTTGATAAAGGAAAAATGGTTGGCCCCTGGACCGGGCTGGTTCGGCTCGGTTAAGCTGAACCTGATTCGGTTCGATTCAAGCCCAACCCTTTTTGAAAATAAAATAGGGGGAAAATGGAAAACAGGAAAAAAACTCTAGAAAAAAAGAAAAAAATCCAAAAACATATTTTGACCAAATAAATAGAAATTGGTGAATTTTTATGGAAAATAAAAAATTTGGCATTCTTTCGGGACTTTATAACTGTAATGGCCCATTTTCAAACTGGACCACCACAGGGGCCAATGCAGTCCCACAACCTGGCCTACTAGTGCCAGCTGTGTCCCACATGCAAATCTCATTCACCATTTAATCTTACAAACAACAATTTACTGTCTAAGTTATTACTAAACTCAAGTCATCTATTAAAATTATTTTAAACCATAATAAATCATAGCGAAAGTCTTTTATCAATACAATCAAAATATAAAACATTAAAGTCATGCATTTAACTCTGATACCTAGTGTGGAAAACCCATTTATCATTATAGACCAAAACTACACCTCAACGTATCAAAATATCGAAAGTATAGAGTCTTGAGATATGGCGCTAGTTAGACTCTAGGCTCTAGGAACACACTTTGAGCTTGCACTATTATTTATCCACGCGATGATCATAGTTGCCCGTATTTGTTTCCGCATGTTTATTTAATAGTTTTGTTTAAATTCCAGTATTTACTTTCTGCATTGCTCACTTAATTTCCTTGGGAATACTTACTTTGGACTCTCGTCTGTTTTTTTTTGTGGCTTGAGTGCAAATTCAGGTACAAGTCGTGGTAAGGGCAATTTACCGAAATACCTATGATTCAGAGATATCGAGCCAGGCTTATACATTTGTATTATATATACTTTATTTTTTTAGGAATCTTGGGCTTGTGAGATACCTCATGACTCTATACCTTTGATATTTTGATACATTGAGGTGTAGTTTTGGTCTACGATGATAAATTAGTTTTCCACACTAGTTATCAGAGTAAAATGCATAACTATAATGTTTTATATTTTGATTGTTATGATAAATAAAAGACTTTCGTTGTAATTTATTATGGTTTAAAATAATTTTAAAAGATGACTTGAGTTTAGTGACAATTAAGATAGTAAATTGTTGTTTATATGATTAAACAGTGGATGAGATTAGCATGTGGGACACAGCTGGCACTGGTAGGCCAGGTTGTGGGACCGCATTGGGCCCCTATGGCAATCCATTTGGAAAATGGGCCGTTACATTTTGGTATCAAAGCAAGGTTAGGGAACCTTGAGGAATTGACAATTTACTCTAATACGGTTACAATTGTGGAATAATCTGAAGATAAACCTGATGAATAAACTTTAGATGTGGAAACCTAAAGGAATTGCCTACAGTCCTAGCTGGGAAGTAAGGTGAGATGGGTGGAAATCAAGGGTATACGTGTTTTATTTTTGGTTGTATATTACATACGATACATGTATATACATTACAACTGATTAGACGCACATTCTTTGATGCAGATATGGATGGATGGACAACCTTCATATATTAATAAGCTTGAGGTCGGGGATACAAGTTATCCGACTAGGTCGACTTTGACTTTAGAGTTATTGGCGCAGACGATGGATGATAGATTTACATTACTAATAGACATAATGAGAGCTCGAGATGCCCGGGAGACTACTACAACTCCTACTATCGTTATTGTTACGCCGATGACTACTACTTAAGCAGTTGTAGCTCCTACTACAGCAGAGACTCGGGTGCAAGCATTAATATCTTAGACATTGGCCGAGAGGGCTGCGCTAGTAGCAGTACCAGTGGATATTGTTATGGTCTTTATACCTGCAACTACTGAGCAACCAGTAGTGGTGTCTACTTCTGGGAGCCTGACGACAGTAAAGGCTAAGAAGATGAAGGAATTCATTAAGTTCTCGCCAGGATACTTTTATGGAGTGAAGACCCAGAGATAACCGAGAAGTGGCTATTATCTCATGAGTGGCTACATGAGTTAATTCGGGTTGAGGAGACTGATCGGCCGAGATTATCAAGTTTTTGCTCAAGAGCTGATGCAGCGATTTAGTGGACTACTTATATCGTGACTCATCCAGCTATGACTACTTAGGCAGAGTTTCAAGTGTTGTTTGTGGACGAGTATATACCTATGGAGGTCAGGGTCTAATTGAGGGAGGGGTTTTTCTAATTGTTTAGGGGAATATGTCTGTCATGGTGGAGAGGTACCGATATCTCCAATCATAGTCCATGGACATAGCAGGTACTGATTGACTATAAATATATTATTTTGTCCGAGGTTTGGATGAGAGGATTACGAGCACGATTGTATCTTGTGGAGCTCATACACTAAAAGAGATTTACGACAGGTCCCTCGCACACGAGACATACTTGGTTCAGAGGGCCAGTCGATTAGCGATCGCACACGAGATTAGCTAAGATCAAAGACTAAAGAGACAAAGGACAAACCAAAACCAATAAAGACAGGGCCAGAGACCTCGTCGAGGTGATTGGCAGTTTGATCATGGCCACAAAGGTGACAGTGATCGACGTGATGATCGGCAAGCGGCACATTCTACGGATTCTGCACCAGTTGATCAGCCTAGACAACAGTATAGGCAGGATAGAGGTCAGAGAGGCCAGGTTGAGGCCAGGGTCAGGCACAGAGTTAGAAAAGTACTAGCAGATCAAAGACTCATACATGTTACCCGATCAGGTTAGACATATTATGGCAGATTGTACCAGACCAGCACCATTACCATCATAGATGGAGCAGACTAGAGATAAGGCCTAGACTACAGCTTTTGAGGTCGCACAGCCGGATATGGATGCAAACATACAGCTGATTGAGGGTACGTTATCTGTTTGTGGTATTTCCATGCATGTTATGATAAATTCTGGTAGCAAAACTATGACATTTGACAGATTGACTATTTTAGCAAGACTATGGATGCGATGTTCGGTATGGATTGGTTATCATCTTATCACACACTGATTGACTATTTTAGCAAGACTATGACGTTTGACATCAAAGGGATTACAAAGTTTACATTAGCCAGAGTTGCAACTGCATTACCTATTACTTCGAGGCAAACTAGCTACGTTACTAGCTACGTCGCGGGAGATGGAGGCGAACGAGGCTATGGTTGAGTCAGAGCTTAGGACAGTGGTTAAGGTTGAGGATGTCCCTATTATCTGTGAGTTTCCAAATGTGTTCCATGATTATTTACTAGGACTTTCATCAGCGAGAGCTGTTGAGTTTATCATTGAGCTGATTTTAGGGACTCAACCAATCTACAACAAAGTGTATATGATGTTAGTATCATGGCATGAGGAGTTGAGGACCAAGTTAACTGACTTATTGCGAAAGGGTTTCATTCACCTAGCATGTCACCTTGAGGAACTCTAGTTCTTTTTGTGAAGAAGAAGGACAGCTCGATGCGGATGTGTATGGACTACCAAAAGTTGAATCAGGTGACGATTCGGAATCGTTACCCACTTGTGAGAATTGATGACTTATTTGATCAATTGGTTGGGGCCAAGTTCTTCTCAAAGATCAACTTATGATCAGGATACCATCAATTGAGGATTCGAGAAGAGGATGTGGAAAATAACACTTTTAGTACGCGTATGGGCTATTCGAATTTACAGTCATGGCGTTTGACTAACACATCGGCGATCTTCATGGATTTGATACACAGGGTGCTGAGGCCATTTCTTGATCAGTTTGTCATAGTTTTTATTGATGGCATTTTGGTTTACAACAAAATCGTGTGGAGCACGAGAGGCATCTCAAAGATGTGTTGGCGACACTGAGAGAGCACAAAAGTTATGCCAAGTTCAGCAAGTGCGCATTCGGCTAAGTGAGCTGAAATTCATGAGTCATGCCATCAGTGATCAGGGCATATCTGTTAATGGTGATAAGATTCATGCAATTATTAACTGGAAGATACCCGAGTCTGTCTCTCACATTCGGAGTTTCTTGGGTTTGGCAAGATATTACAAGCACTTCGTGTAGGATTTCTCGATGATTGCAACGTCGATGATGAGGCTGAACAAGAAGGATGTTAGATTTGAATGGTCACAAGAGTGTTAGGATGTTTTTTGGGAGCTGAAGAGGAAATTGACTTTGACGCTAGTTTTGGCATTACTTATGGCAAGTAAAGGTTATTCGGTTTATACTGATGCATCAGGTACTGGGTTGGGTTGCATGTTGATGCAAAATAGACACCCAATGGCCTATTTATATCGACGATTGAGACCTCACGAGGTAAACTATTCATTGCATGACTTAGAGCTTGCAGCGGTCATGTTTGCACTGAAGGCCTAGAGGAACTACTTGTATGGTGAGAAGATTATATTATTTATAGACCACTAGAGTTTGAGACATCTGTTCACTCAGAGGGAGTTGAACATACAACATCAGCGATGACTCAAGTTACCGAAGGACCATGATTTCGAAATTGAGTATCATTTGGGTAAGGCGAATGTCATAGTTAATGCGTTGAGCAAGAACAACATCGAGAGCCAGATGGTACTGCGACATATGACACATGAGTACGGGTTGCTTGAGGAGGCGTCGATGTTGTGTGTGATAGAGGCTATTGTTGAGCTACAAATTTGTTATTAAATTTGAGTTCGCATAGTGTCTTTTGAGCGAGTTGCTCAGTTGTACAGAGGTGCGGCCAATATTTATGGATCAGTGGCATGGCTTAGGATCTAAGGTGCACTGAGTGGTTTGAGGGTTCAAACAGGTGCTTGGTCATATGTGGATACTAGGGGTATCGGAGCTTGGGGACAACATTCTCGAGGACGCACACTTTTCACATTATACAGTTCATCTTAGTAAAACCAATATGCACACTATCTGTAGAGATCATTTTGGTGACCAGGGATGAATGCCGACGTAGGTAGATACATCCAGAGTTGTAATATATGCCAGCAGGTGAAGGTTGAGCATAGGAGACCAGCTAGGTTGCTACGGCCGCTGCCTATTCCTTAGTGGAAGTGGGAACACATGGCCATGGACGTTGTAAGTCGTCTACCCCAGACTACGAGGAGACACAATGCAGTTTGGGTAGTTATCGATAGGTTGACGAAGTCAGCGCAATTCATACCGATCGCCATGAGATATTTTGTCACATAGCCAAGTGTTATCTTCAAGAGAGAGATTGTCAGATTGCATGGTGTACCGGTCTCTATTATTTCTGATAGAGATTCGAGATTTAGTTCGAGGTTATGGGAGAGTATGCAGGAGCAGTTTGGCATTCGCTTACAGTTCAGTATTGCGCACCATCCTCTGACTAACGGGTAGTCAGAGCGTGTGATTCAGATTCTCGAAGATATACCCAAGGCATGTAAATTACAATTTGGTGGATCATTTGAGGACTACCTCCCTTTGTATGAGTTTGCCAACAACAACAACTATTAATAGAGTATTGAGATGCCACCATTTGAGGCACTTTATGGTAGGTCCTACAGGTCACCGGCATATTAGGTGGCACTGGAAGATATAATGGCTATAGGACCTGAGGGTGTTGTTGACCATACTAAGAAGGAGAGACAGATCAGGCAGAGGCTTTAGGCGGGGCAGGATAGGCAGAAGAAATATGCAGACAAGTATCTTGAGGGTCTGAGCTACGAGGTTATGGACTTGGTGCTTTTGAAAGTTTCGCCCTATAAAGGTCATCAGAGGTTTGACATTAAGGGGAAACTGGCACCAAGGTTCATTGGACCGTTCAAAGTTGAGGAACGTGTCAGCAGAGTGGAATACCGTCTGGAGTTGCCACTGCGGTTAGCAGGGGTACATCCAGTGTTTCATATTTTCATGATGAGGCTAGCTGGGTTGGGACCGAGGCTTATGGTTGATATACGTCAGATTGAGGTACACCTTGGCGTATCATACAAGGAATGGCCTGTTGAAATCATGGATAGGAGGACTCATATTTTGATAAATAAAGAGATCTCGAAGGTTTTGGTATGTTGGCAACATCACAGGGCGAAGGGACTCACTTGGGAGCTTGAGTCTTCTATGCGACGACAGTATCCCCACTTATTTACCGATAGGTACTTAAGTTTAATTTAAATTTTAAGGATGAGATTTCACCTGGTTGGGAAGAACCATAACAGCCTGAATTTAATTCAATATTATTAATGACGTGGTTGCAAATGTGGCTAACAACTCAGATGCTCGTGAGACCGTAGCTATGATAATGCACGCCTAGAGCTAGGTAAATAGTTATTTTGATGTGATGAATTATTTAATTTGCAATGTTTATATTGAGATAAAGTAAACGACATCGCAATGTGTGTAATTATATTACATTTGACGTATGAGACTGTGTGTTCAGTATTGGCCTCGATATGCATGTCGACACAGTACCGAGTAGGCTAAAAGACTAAATACTAGGCCGGGAGAAATAATACTACACAAAATAAATAAAAATCAAGTGTCAACGCTGGTACCGGGTAAGTTGAATAATAATGTGTAATGTATATTTGGTGGTTAGGGACATGATAGTAAACGTACATCACGTTTCGGGACACGAAACCAAGTGTCAGAACACCCGAAAGACGACTCTTTGAGTTATGAACAAGGACAAGTGTGCCATTGGTGTCACATTTGGAGTAATTAGAGGTTGAATAATGGAGCAAATAATGCTCATTAGATTGCCTTGAGATGCACAAGTGAGGAGGGATGCTAGTTGGACTATAAAAAGCCAATTAACTTTCATTTCACCACCTTTTCTCTCCTTATCTCAAAATCAAAAAATAGGGAAGAAAAAACAAGGGTTTGGGAAGTTTAATTTGATCATTTGAGGAGCTTGGAGTGGTTGAATCATCAAAGAAAGGTGAGATTCATAATTACCTTAACTTTCTTCATCATTTGTTATAAATGTTTGAGGTGTTTGTGTGATTCCTCTATGGATTGTTAAGTGTTGTTAAGTGGTTGTTTTGGCAGGTTTTAAGTGTTATGAAGTTAAGTGGTATATTTTGTTGTAGTGGTTGTTGTGGTGGTGATGTTTGGAAACTAATGTTTTCAACCAAACTGCTATACAAAAGACAATTAGGGCGCTAACGAGGTCATCTAGTGCGCTAGATGATGATTAGTGCATTAGGTAAAAATATAGCGCGCTAATGTTCTTCCTAACGAAGAATGTTTAGTTATTGAGTAATCTAAACGCTAATTCTCAGACCTAGCGCGCTAGATATTGCAGATTTTAGACTATTTTTGCTAAGTAACATAAAATACATTCAATAGACTAAAAGTCAATTATAAAGGAAAATAGGTTATTTTTGCTGGTAATTTGGATATTGGGGATTTGGCAGAGACGGGCCAGGGGTTATTTACCTGGACACGGAGTGCGGATTGAGGAGTGTAGTATCCCAACTGAAATTTCTTGAGTAGTACTTTATTTTTTGTTTTGGATTTATATTCCGTCTTTAAATACTCTATTCTTAGTTTGACTTAAATAGAAGGACGTTGAGGCTATCCTTCCATTCCATTCCTATGTGTATGTCCACTGGGTCATAACACATGTGCCAGGGATCTCGGCAAATAGGTCGACTCGAGAGTCGCGTTGGGGCACTTGTGGGTACGTCGTAGGTTCTGCACCGACCACCTAGCTAATCCAGATACTGGCCTTACTTGAGTGCTACTCGCCAACAGTAGTTTGTAGGTAGTCCGAAGTATGGCGCTAGTCTGACCTCAGGCTTTAAGAACACACTTTGAGCTTGCACTATTATTTATCCATGCAATGATTACAATTGACTGTATTTATTTCTGCATGTTCATTAATAGTTTTGTTTAAATTTCAAAGTTTACTTTTCGAATTGCTCATTTAATTTCCTTTGGAATACTCACTTTGGACTCTTCATTTGCCTTTTTGTGATGGCTTGAGTGTAGATCCTAGTACAAGTCGTGGTAAGGGCAAGTTACCAAAATACCTGTGATTCAGAGATATTAAGCAAGGCTTGTACATTTGTATTATATATACTTTGTTTTTGTTTAGGGAATTTTGGGCTGGTGAGATACCTCAAGACTCTATACTTTTAATATTTTGATACATTGAGGTGTAGTTTTGGTCTATGATGATAAATGGGTTTTCAACACTAGGTATCAGAGTTAAATGCATGACAATAATGTTTTATATTTTGATTGTTATGATAAAAGACTTTCGCTATGATTTATTATGGTTTAAAATAATTTTAATAGATGACTTGAGTTCAGTAACAATTTAGATAGTAAATTGTTGTTTGTATGATTAAACGGTGGATGAGATTAGCATGAAGGACACAGCTAGCACTAGTAGGCCAAGTTGTGGGCCCGCATTGGCCCCCATGACGGTCCATTTGGAAAATGGGTCGTTACAATAACAAGATTTTTACCTCAAAAAATGTGAAATGGTCAAATTGACCTAAAAAGTAGCAATTGGTTCCAAATTCGATTAGGACTACTTTGGGGGTTCTAATTAATGAGTATTAGAATTAAATTGATAATAATCAATCTAATTTAGGTTATTTTTCAACGGGGAAAGGAGTATGGATCTCAAGAGTCATGTAAGTTTGTAGGAAGTTAAGGAAGCTCGACATAGGTAAGTGGGACTCATATTTTTATCAATTATGCATCGTGAATTAGCATATTTAGTTGATATAGCATTATGGACCGGGATTGTGGCAACATATTGTGACTTGATTGTTTTATGTGTGAAAATCCTCAAAAGTGTCGATAAGGCAGACTGGGACTGAGAGATGTAAGGGTTAGCCGGAAATGGATTGTGCCCTTTGCCCTAATAAAAAGAAAAGGTTAGCATAAAAATGAATTCCACCATTACATCCTCAGTAGGCCAGAGTTTTAACTTAGTCATTCATTGTCCATTTGGGGTTCGTAGCTCGGTCAAATTTGAATAAACCAATAGAATCCCTTGTCGGCAGACATGCGGGTTATGTTGATGTATTCCCGAGTGACTGAGAGTACAAATTTGTAATTAAAGTCAAATTTACAAGTCATGAGTATAGTTGCAGTTGACCTTAAACTTACATTATGTTATCTATTGTTTATATCATTTTCAATACCTAAAGAGATATGTTTTAGATTTATATTGTTATTTATTGAATTATTGATATTAGATGATAGTTGATCAGTTTACGAGTATTACTTATAGAGAAAGTTAGAATGCACATTTCCCAATTAACATTTCAGGTTATTGACAAGCTCTTCGACTCATGGATGAAGAAGATTAGTAGTTTATATTCTTTTTATAGGGAATTGATTTGACTATTGTTCATATATTTTATTGAATTATTGTTTCGTAATAACCATGGTTAGGATATGATTTTAATTCCGAGATTTATGTCGGTTTTAGTATATCATTTGTATATAAAAAAGTATTAATTCCGTAGTCATTTTCAATTATTTATTCGATAGATGATATATTGTATTGTGAATATCGGGTATGAAGGACGATTGTATTGTTACTCTAATTGAGTACGACTGATGTACCGGAGCTTAATTAGGGCTTCAGGCCAGGCATCAAAGTTTTCAAACCATTTCTTTGATACCAACTGTGGTAGTCCTTCGCTTCGAGTCTGCCGGGTGTGCTGATTTGCGGATCTCGCAGCCCTGCTGACGTCCATGCCACTCTAGTGTTCTCGTAATAGATAATAACTTGTTTACTTCGTCAGGTAATTAACCAGTTATTCAATATTTCAATAAGTTATTTCTTTTGAAATAACGTCATTTAATTTGTTTATTTTGTTGGAAAGTGTAGCATGTGTTTTATCATATTAACAATTAAATTAAGTGAACAAGTTTAAAGTAATAATGAACTAGAATGAATATATATATATATATGTCAATTTATATCATAAGTATTAACAACCTACTATAGAAAACCCGAAAATAAAGTATCATGTATATAAGGTGACGAAATACTCAAAATTAGATATGTAGATGTACTAGTGCCTCTTAAGTCCTCAAAATAACTCGAAGTAGGGCAAAATATGAAAAGAATACCTACGAGTATGTCCTCGACTGCTGGCAAGACCAAGATAGTCGCCCAAAATTCCCTTATCTCTACTCATAAAAGTATTTACACTCATACGTCTAACAAAAACGATGACGAGCCTAGTGAGTAAAGTTATAGGAGACGTCCATGCAATATTCAACAGGAACTCAAGTAAGAACTATGAGGTATGCAAGTATTACATCTCGCAGCAGAAAGCTAAACTTGCATGATAGTAGTTCATTAACAAAACTAGAGCATCAAATAAACAATCAACAAATATTGAAGTCACAGAGAATTTGAAATGTTAAAGATAACATAAATTAAACAACAGGCAAACCCACGTAAAGCCTTGGTATAATCCCATATCTAAAATTCGACTAATCTCAATAGTTTCTTGGTGGTCGGCCTAGACCCACGACCCACCGTCCCGTACACTGAAGTAACAATTTGTTTTCATCTTATACAATTTCATAGAATAACCTCGGTGAACCACTCAACTTGTTATTCAACGCAAATGATCATCGGTAAATCATAATAATGCCACGCGAAGAAAAAACGATCGGCGACCAGAAAAACTAATATTAAAAGCAAACTAAATTCTTTGAAGCATTCTCGTCAATTTTATGCACCTGATCGTACACAAGAGACCACTCTAATGCCTCATACGCCTTATACCCGACACCGAACTATGAAATCATAAGTCCCTGATGTCAATTCAACCAATTTAGGGTCTAGAACTGTTAGTTAATTTCAGCCCCAAAACTTACAATCGAACCATCCTTATTCATAACCTTTGATTTTCGATCCATTTTTGATGTAGAAGATGACTTTATTATTTGAAAACTAATGTTTCTAAGTGGTTGTGTTCTATCTAAGCTTTCCAACCATAGGTAGAACATCAAAATCTGACTTAAACGGGGGAGATATGGTAATTTATCACTATGACTCAAACTAGTTTTATATTCTGACCAACAACTTTGCAAAACTAATTTCTAATAAACCATAGCTTCAAAAATCATGATTTTTTACTGAAGCCTACAAACATATCGTAGAACGTCATACTAAAAGATTGAATCAATCCAAAAAGAAATGAGGGAGTTATTCTTAAAACATCAGGACATTATTAAAACTCTGAACCCATAAATTTCAGATTCATCACCAAAGTTGCTAAGGATTTTTAGACATGAAAACATTCAAATTTCAAAATCTTTTAGTAGGCAAAATTGTTCCCCTTTAAGTTAGCTTCAAAATGCCACCAAAATAAGTCTATTTTGATTTAAAATGAGGAAGTTATGAGCAAATTACAGATACTAGCTTATAACAACTACATGCAGAATTTCTAATTTCGTTTTACAACTTAATGAAATTAAATTCATAAAAAAACTTATTTCTTACCCAAGACTAGAAACCCATTATAGTACACTGAGTGAGAAATACAAGAAATTCAATTATCTCATTTGTTTTCAAAACCAAATCATATTATATACCAAAATTCCTAATTTCAATTTCATGCAAAAAGCCCCAATTTGGCCCAAACTTTATAGTTTTCAAAAATTGATTTGGAAAACTCAAATGTGGTTTCTAATTGACCAAAAACAACAAAAAAGAACTCTCAAATGCTTAGAATTCAAAAGTCTTTGACTACATACACAAATTAGCTAGAATTGAAAGCATCAAGCGGGAATTGGTTACCAAAGGCTCCATGCTTGATTACCTAGTCTTTGAGTCTCCCTTGGTTGATGATTTGCTCACTTGTAATTTAAGATTTTCAAAGGAATTAAGATGGTTTCCGCTCTGATTTTTTTGCATGAACATGCAAATGATGGTGGAAATGTTTATGTGACCCTTTATAGTGTGTTAAATGGCTTTTATTTTGGCATCGCATCAAGTGTGTACTCATCTCAAGATTGATTTATGGCTCCTGTTAACTCCTACTCCACCAACTTCCATCTTGTTGACACCAGTTCCTAACTCAAATCTCCTTGGATTCTATTTTAATGCGAAACTCAAGGCAAATCTGACTCATCAATTTTTTCATCCAACTATAGGCATTTGTAATCAATTGATTCAATTAATTTAACTTAGGTGCTTTCATACATATGTAGGCACGCATCTTTAGCATGTAAGTTCTTGTGTTCTTGATTTGATTGACTTAGCCTATGATTTTATAATTATTAAGTGTTACATTTACTTTGAATATACTCATATTTATCTATTTAGCATATTCTAGATTTAGCGTACCTGTATTTCGCCTATTAATACTCATATCAACATTCTTTTCGAGGCGAATACTTGTCATAAAATCTCACACGACATGACAAAACAAATACAAACATGCTATGAATTATGTAATATTGTGAAATTTGAGAATTTTCTAAATCGGATTAGATGACTAATTAATTATTTTTCGATTTTATTTGAATTTGAGGAATCTGAGGTGGGACCCACGCATGACGAACCGGAGATCATAAGGTAAATATATTTTTTATTGTTCTGTGCCTATTGTGTGTAATATATTTTAATTCATCGCGAAATAAGTATGAATTAGCATTTTAATGTGTTGTACGGGTGTTTTGGAAGTGCATTGATATTTTCGTCAATTTTTGGCAAAATTGGGGTAATTTTCGGGGTTTAATTTGAACACAAAAATAAGAGATAAACACGAAAAGAAATAAAAAAAATTGGCAAATTACCAATAAGGGAAGCTGTTTATATTGTTGAGGATTAAATGAGAGTGGCAAAAAGGTCATTTGGCTATCCCTTTTGGTTAGGGCTGGCAATTTGGGTCATGAAACGATTAACACGACATGACACGACACGTAATAAACATGTTGTGGGTTTGGCTTAAGTGGGTTTGGGTCATAAACATGTTAACACGTTTATACACGGTTAATAAACGAGTGATTAACATGTCAACCTGCTCAACTCGTATATGACTCGCTTAACACGGCTAAAGAATAATGTATAAATAATAAATATTGTATAATAAATAGATTGATACAAAATTCACCTATTTGAATGCATGTTAATAGCATGATTTATTTATTTTATTTATAGACATCTTTTATCATATTTTATTTTATATTTGAGAAGAAATATTCATTTTACTTTTAATATATTATTTATGTTTTAGATTTTATTAATAATTATTAATTAAGAAAAAATAAAACTTTTCGCCAAAGTAAAATTTAGATATTTTTTTAGATGATTCTTATAATTTTGTTTATGTTATTATTACAAGTCATTTTTGCTTTATTTTTAAGAGTAATAAAGACTTGAATGAAAAAGTAAAGTAAAGCTAACGACTATCTACAACCACATTATATTTTATTGGTTATTTAGTATGTTTTTTCGAATTTAATCATTTAGATATATTTTAAAAAAATAGTAACTTAATTATAAAAGTTTAAATAAAATAAAATTTTTAAATATAATATTTAATAAGTGGGTGACACGATTACACGACCCACTTAGACACGAAAACGATTAACACGATTAATAAACATGTCATGTAATGGGTTTGCATTATATGAGACACGACACGTTTACGACACGACATGTTTACGACTCGCCGATACAAATTGCCACCCCTACTTTTGGTTGTACAAACCAAACGAAGCCCCTGCCTCATTTCTATACCGTTTTCTTCATTCGACTGATTTCTCACGTCTCTCTCTCGATCAACCCCTCACACTCTCATCCTTCTCGGTCGTCTCTCTTTCTCATCTCGCTGTTACAGTCTCTGTGTCTCTCTCAACTGGGCGGCAAGGAAGGAGAAGAACCGAGGCTGTTGACATCAAAGGGTTAAGGTGAGGTTTTGGGATTGGTTTTGCAATTGTTATTGTTGTTATTGATTAACGAAGAGAGAGAGAGAGAGAGAGAGAGAGAGAGAGAGAGAGAGAGAGAGAGAGAGAGAGAGAGAGAGTTTAATCGAAAAGAAAAAAAACAGCAGCAGCAGAGTCGCTGCTGCCATTAATGGCGAGAGAAAGAAGGAGAACAGAAAACAGAGAGAAGAGGGAGGTGAGCGTGAGGAAGAAGAAAAACAAAATGGAGGGAGGTGTTGTAGGGGCAAGGAAGAAGATGAAGATGAAGAGAGGAGATCAGGGAAGAGAGGGAGCGAATGAACATAGTTTGTTCGTTCTCTCATTGTGAGGAACGGGATGGTTCCCCTGAACCATCCTATAAAAAAATTAGTTTAAATTCGAAAATGAAAAAGAAAATCCAGAAAATAGATAAAATCTTTTCGAGAAAATAGGATTTTGGGTCTAATAATTATAAATTATATATTTTATGAAAAATATAAAATTCGGGATGTGTACCAAACATTTATTCGAGGCTTTGTCTCGAAAAACATAATTTAGCTAAATTAGCCTATATACCAAAATAATTTCTAAACATTATATAAATTAGTTTTTGAGGCAAATTATTAATAAAAATGCGGTAATTGGAAGTTAAATAGTGGAATGAAAGTCTCGGAAGGCATTTTAGTATTTCAATGTGTTATCGGGTAGAGGGATTAAAATCGAAGAAATAGGGAATTTTGAGAAATTGTTGAAAAATAGTATAATTGACTTGAGACTCATGAATTAAGGATTTTTGTGATTTATTAGGATTTTCGTACAAGGGAATCCGAGGAATGGGCGAGTGAGAACTCGAATAACCAACTTACGTTGGTTTAAGTGTAAGTAAACACTATTTTGCTTTTTACAGTAATATGGAATATATTTTGCATAGTAAGTGAGTGAGACTCTTGATCGTGCACTCATGGCATCTGGCCAGAGTTGCCCATGCTATGGGTCGTAAGAGTGTGAGGTATGCTCCACTCTAAACTAGACGTACTACAGACGTCTAAGGCGGGTAATGGTCGATTCCGGGGTAGCATGCATTGACTCATATACTGTTCTAGATTCATTGTGAGAGCGCCCGCTCGTTATGAGCTTGGAACATGAATTGGGGATTCATTTTGTATGTTTATTTTAGTATTTCATTTTATCGTGCAATACTCCTATTATCTCTTGTTATTACACGATGCACGAAGTAATGTAGATGTTTACTTATTTGACAATGTTTATTTGGTGCACACTGCATTTGGTGTTCTTGAAATGGTTTTGTCAGGTTCTGAGCCTAAGGAAGACCGAAAGGGAAAAAAAAGCTAGAGGATTTTTGCTGAGGAGCTCTTTTCCCTTGTACGTGATGTATGTTTATATTGTTTTTGTTTTGGGTTTTTAGGGTGAGCATAGAACGCGTATCACTGAGGAAAAAGTTTTGAATAGTTCGTAAATTCAGAAGGTTTGAATTAGGATTGAGGTTTAAACAGTTCACTTTTGTATATTTGAGGCTTTGAACAATTTCAGTTATAGTTTGAGATTTAGTTCTGTAACTAAGGTTTACTAGTTGTAGTCCAGTTTATAATTTCATATTCATATCATATTGTGAACCGCGGGGAGTTATGAGTCCTTTTAGGCCTCTTCCCATTCTGCTATTTCTTAAGTTTTGGGTGCCGACAGTTCATATTTAGAGGAGGTGCTTCCAAAATTTTTATAAATATACGAAAAATATTTGTAATATTTCCTAATTCAATCCATTTAAATAAGTCAAGAATTGAGTTTAATAGCAATTCTAATTTAGTATTCGAAGTAGTTTAAGGATTGAATAAATGGTTATTTTGAGGTTGGTAGTTAGCCGTAGGATTAGGTACCTAATTAGGATAATTAAGTTAGGTTAGGGTTTAGTGAGATAGGTCCTGATAAATGTTTAATAAGATACACTGCAAATAAGGCAATGAATAAGATAAATATAACTAATATACCTAATCAAGCTTGCCTATAACCTATTTGTGGCATCCACGTGGGTCTGAACTGGTGTGCTACTCTAAAAATAAATAATAATAACGACATTAATAAAATCGGGAAACTACAAAATACATCTTCGAATGGCTTGATCAAAACAAGATTTCCATAAGTAAGGGTTATCTCATAAATAATGTTTAGAATCGTGTTTTGTCTTATTCTTTTGGGCTCTTGTTAAATGAGGTGATAGCCTAATAGTAGTAAGATATTTGACTATATTGCCATACCATGGAATAGATGTAGCTATCTTATATAAGGGTTCATCTGGAAATTCATCTTTTAATGATATTAGGGGTTCTCTATTTTTTAATCTACTTAGATGGTCTGCTATTAAGTTTTCAACACCTTTCTTGTCTTTTATAGTACGATCAAATTCTTGTAACAATAAGATCCATTTTATTAATCTTAGTTTAGTATCTTTCTTTGCCATCAAATATCTTAGTGCAACATGATCTGAGTAAACCATTACTTTTGTTCCTAGTAAATATGGTTTTTTTCCATTGCAAACACAACCACTAGAAGTTCTTTTTCTGTGGTGGTATAGTTTAGTTGGGAAAGATCCTAAGTTCTTGATGTATAATATACGTTATGACAATCTTTTCTAACTTTTGACCGAAAACAACTCCTACTACATAGTTGCTTGCATCACACATTCATTTCAAATGGTTGTGACCAATCTGGAGACTTTATCACAAGTGTGGTGATTAGGACATCTTTTAACTTATTAAAAATTCTCTAGCATTCTACATGGCTAAGAAAATATCTTACTTTCCTTGTAGTAGTTGGGTAAGGTAGTGTCTTTATAACTTATATTTTAGCGGGGTCTACTTCTATTCTTTTTGTTGACAATATGTGTCCCAGTATAAGTCCCTGGTTTACCATAAATGTTTATAATTATATACTAGATTTTCTCTACACATCTTTTGATTACATAAGTTAAATGAAACAAGCATTCATCGAAAGAATAGTCATATACGGTAAAATCATATGTGAAAACTTCAATAAAATGTTCCACTTAGTCTGAGAAAGTATTAATCATACACTTTTGGATTTTAGCGGGTGCGTTACAAAAACCAAAAGGCGTACGTTTAGAAGCAAACGTACTAAAATGGCAAAAAAGTGGTTTTTTTCTTGATATTATGAAGCTAGTAGTGGGTTCTTCCAGCGAGTCTTTCTAACATTTAATCTATAAATGAAAATGGATATTGGTTTTTTTAGTAGTAGCATATTACTTCCTAGAATCTATACAGACTCTGCAACTATTTGGATTTTAGTAACTACTAATTCTCCATATTCGTTTGTTATGACTGTGATCCCTATCTCTTTAGGGAGTACTTGTATGAGGCTAACCTAATTACTATATGTTATTACGAATATCATTCGCTCGTTTAGGGATTTTAATATTATTTTCTTTACTGCTTCCATTATTGGTGGATTCAATTTATGTTAAGCTTATCCAGATGGTTTTGATTCTATTACGAGATTAATTCTATGCATGCATGTGGCTGTACTTATTCATTTGATATCGGTCATCGTTCATCCTATTGCTTTCTTGAATTCATTAAGAACATTATTAGTTTTTCCTCCTTTAGTTTTGATAATTTATTAGAGATTATAACTAGTAAGGCATTGTTACTTTATAAATACGCGTATTTTAAATGATATGGTACAACTTTTAAGTTTAAGTCTGGGGCTTTTAATATGGAGGGTAAAAACTTTGAATTGTTTATTAGTAAATCCATATAGTAAGAGAATTCAGGGAGTGCATTATAAGATTCTAAGACGTTGATTATCTCCCGTGTCTTTTCATATTTATCATCTTCATTATTCGGATCCTCTATCACTTTTTAAAGCTTATCTGACTTATTGTTTGTTAAAGTTTTGTCTATTATAAGATCCAACATATACAAGTGCATACTGATGAAACATTTGAAAGATATTTTATAGCGGCGCGGATGTTAAAGTTTACCATTTCATTATCTACGTCCATTGTTAGAGTCCCATTAGAAACATCTATTTTAGCTTTTCCCTTTTTTATGAATGGGCGTCCTAGGATAAGATAGCTTTTACTAGAGAAGTGATCTTCTTTCAAGTTAATGATATAAAAATTGGCTGGGAAAACTAAATCAGTTACGCTAACCAATACATCATCTAATACTCTTATAGGTTGAATGGTAGATTTATTTTCTAATTGTAATATTGTGTCAATTTCTTTTAAGGGTATGTTTGTTATTTACAAATATATTAACAAAGAAATAACATCGATTGAGGTGCCTAGATCACATAATGCTTTCGATATCCCAATATTTTCTATTGTGCATGGAACAAAAACATTAAAGGATCAGAATATTTAGGTGGTAATTTCTTTTGGATTATTGCTGACACATGTTCTCCTAGGCTTACTCTTTTATTTGGTTTAATTTTATTAGTACATAACTCTTTTATAAATTTTTGATATTTATGTACATTTTGTATGACTTCGAATAAAGGTATGTTTACTATCACTTTCCTTAAAGTTTTTGAGATTTCTTTCTCTTCTTGTAATTTCTTAAGGTTTTTATTGTTTTATAAACGATAAGGAAATGTTGGTTTGACTATACTCAGTTTATTCTTTTCAAAATCACATTCATTTTCCTTTTGAATTTTATTATCTATAATTTATGTTTCTTTTTCTAACTTCAGCATCTAATTCTTTTTTATGAGCTAGTTATTTTAGGATCTTTGGTTTTTCCATCTACTTACTGATTCTCAAAGTTATCGCTTTTGCATATGAACTAAGGTTAGGTTTAGATAATTGTTCATGTGTTGTTCGGGCCAAATATAACTCGTACTCGAGTTACCAATCCAATTTGGTTGTAGTAGTGGTAAGTACGGGGTCTAATCCACATGACTTAGGTTTTACTCTGAGTTAACTAAAGAGGAAAATTCGGGGGTGTTTCAAAAGATTTTAAGAAAACAATTAATTAAAACTACTAGAAAATAAAGTTTACAAAAGTGAATTCAAGAAGAGAAAATAACTAGATCTACGGGTCTACAGGTCCAAATCAAGATTCTATTGTCATGGTCTTTAATATTTCCCTAAAGATTATTAATTCAATTCCTCCTTGATTGGCTATGGAAAATCGACATCCACTTGAAATCCCTAGCACCCCTAATCTTGATAGTTAGGATGTCGACCACTAACACTTTCCTTATTAATAAATAACCCTAGACATCCAAGAAAGTTTAACGCATTAATCGTATAATGATCCAAGGGAATACTAATCCTAGATAAACGGATCGTATATGCTTCCAATTTAACCTAGATTTATTCACACACACTCAAGCACCAAAATGTTTTGAACGCAAATGGGTGAGTGATTGCCACTTGATTAGTCCAATTGTATAATTACGAATATGATTATCCAGATTAACTATTTATCTTCCAACTAAAAGCATGCAATGTCCATAATACATGCCCTAAGCTTACACCATAATCATGAAAACAACAAAAAATATAATAAAAAGAATAGAAATAACTTAAATTATAAATAAAAGATCTCATAAATCATTCTATCAACTAAGATTCTAGACTTGTTTCGCCATGAACCTAGGAAAAGAGAGCTTAGCTGGACCTTGTTTTAATATTCATCATTAAATTATGAAGAAAAGAGTTTCCTTCAATTCTCTATTTTTCATTATGTTTACCACGTCATAATGACTATTTGTACTCATAAAACCCATAAGAACTCAATTAGAAACTCGAATTAGCAATCCTACATGAAATCGAACTCTAGAACTTTCTATTTTCATGTCTTGCCGTCGTCTGCAAGTGATCCACGCCGTGTATGTAAATGTCACAGCGCTGCCACAACGCGAACATTTCCTTTGTTTTTCTCTCTTCAATGGTTTTGATGCTTTATGTGTATTTACTCGGCACCGTTTGTGTAAACCCACAGCTTTGTAACTGCGTCAAATCTATATACATAGTGCCAACTTGTCTTAACCTCTTTCTTTGATCCCCATGTTTTGCCAATGTTGTATATTCATTTTCTACGGTGTCAAAGGTCTTTTCCATGCGTCAACCTTATTTTTGTGATTTTTTTTTGTTTTCATCATGAAATCACTCCTTTGTCTCTTTTATAGATTATAAACTTGAAAACACAAAAATATAATCAATTAGAGTTCATTCCGAGATATTTAGGCTAATTATGGCACTAAACTAGTGTTATATATGTCTAATTTAGCATTTGTCAAATACCCCCAAACATGGGACTTGACACGTCCCAAGCAAAGAAATATAAAACATGCACCTAGATTCCTAAAATAGTTATGATCCTATATTAATTAATCCTACACCTAATTCCAGACTCACGAAGTTTCTTTGATTTGAATAGTCACCAAGTTAACAAACCACTCAAGAAATTCTAGAGTTATGATATGTCTAGAATAGCAATCTAAACAAAATTAAGATCATACTTTCAAGATTTAAACTCGGTTAAGACAAAGGCTATCAAATATTCACGAGTTTTCTTGGCCTATACATTCAAGTAAGGAAGCTTATGATCATTATACGATAGCACATCAATGCTTATTGGGTACCATAGGTGAGAAATATAACCACAATCTCCACTATTGTAGACTTAGTACCAATGATGATTTATAGGAGTTTAAGTAGGTTGTAACATGGCTAGGTTAAGGTACCAAAGAAATGATATACAAGTAATGTGAAGCATTGAAAACTATAAATTAGACTGTAAATATATTTTCAGAGAACATGAAAATGGCTTATACTGCACTTGACTTCATTTTTCTTTTAATAAGTGTTGTCGTCGCCTTTTGCCAACCACCCGGCTCCCTGCTCCATTTCTTGCGGATACCATTTTAGGTGAGTTTTTCTAATTATGACTTGATTTGTTTATCATGATTATTTCCCTTTATTTTTGGTATATGGACAATTTTTCCTCTAATTCTTTTTTCTTTCTTGTCATGTCTCTTTTTAATGATTACAAGTTTAACACTAGTTTCCAACCAGGTAAAAGGATAATATCAGGCTATGGGTATGAGTTTAACGTTATGTAAGAATAAATTAAAGGTAGGGCTGGCTCAAAATAGATTAATAAAGGAAATTACTTTATGTAGGTTTAAGACTAAGGGTTTTTATTCCAAAAATGCACAAATCATTCCTGCAAAATTGGTTTAGTCATAGAAATTCCGCCTCGAGTGACTTACATCCTCGTTCTAGCACCCTAGAAATCTAAGATTTTTCCACCTACATAATTCTGATCATATGGCCCCTTTAGCATCTAGCACAAGGCTTATTTCTCATACTAAGTCCCTGACATGAAATTATAAAAATGCAGGGCTATAGGCTAGAGTTAGTGTTTCTCCTAATTTTTCCAAGTCTCAAGTAAAAAAGGCAACCATAGTTCACTCATCCACATACAAAGGCATGAAGTAAAGTTTTAGGTAACTCTAAATAATAATAATAAAAACTATACTGAATGTATGCTTGAAAATGTATCATACCATTTGGAAATGGAATATATTAGTGTGAATGAAAAGCAAAGACAAATGGGAAGATAAGAGGAATGAAAAGAAGAACAGAGCCATCACCATTTTTCAATCGCATAATTCAAAAATTAATGATCATACATGCGGTATGTAGCAAAAAGATCCATCTAACACAATCTATAATTCCTAAATTACTCTAAAACTTATTCGAACTTTGTCCCCAAGGTTCAAAACATGCATAGAGGGCCACACATAAAAATAAATAAGAGGGTAAAAGAACATAAAAGATATAGAATTAAGGAAATGATGCAAGTTCATGCATTGTAATAATAGCAAAATAAAGAAAAAAGGTAAGATAAACTAACATTTGGGTAGCCTCCCAATAGTGCATTTTTTATAAATATTGGCTTGACTTAATCTGAGTCTGTCAATCAGCATAGATTGGGGTTTTGCTAGTGACATTCACTCCACATCATGACTGAGGAAGTTTTCATAGAAGATCTTAAATCTATGGTCACTCACGCAAAAAGCATTACTCGTATCCTAACTTTGAATCTTCACTGCACTTTGATCATATATCACGATTTCCACATACAGTCCTATCTACCTCGATTTCAGCTTAACTACAAAAGTCTTAAAATGAGATTGAAATGAAAACATTTTATGACTAACATGAAAAGATTTCCTAGAGAGATTGCGATCATGGAACAATTTGGTTTTTCCTTGTAAATTCGAGCATTTTTATATGCGTTTCATTCTTTTCCTACTTCATCAAGCTTCACATTAAGCTATTTCATAACCTAGTAGAATTTATGCTCAAACTCAACTGGTAGGTGACATGCTTTTCCAAAGATAAGGAGGTAGGGTGACATTCCAATCAGCATTTTAAATGCCATTAAATAAATCCAAAAAGTATAATCAAAACACATACTCCACTCTTTCCAAGTGGGATTCATTGTCTTTAACCTGACAAATATGATCTTCCTATTAGAGACCCTGTCTGGCCACTCATTTGGGGATGTTATGCCATAAATGTTATACGCGTGAAATTATGATTCATTAGAAGACTTTTAACCATGCAGTTAAAGAAGTGAGTACCTCAGTTACCGATTAGGGCACGTAGGGTAAAAAATACTGTAAAAATCCTTGATTAGAGGAATTCACATACCACTTTAAAATCATTAATGCCAGTAGCTTTAGCTTCTAACCACTTAGACATGTAGTCCACAACTAAAATTATGTAAATAGTACTAAATGACATTGGAAATGGTCCCATGAAATCAATACCCCATACATTAAATATCTCGTAGATATGGATCGGGTTAGTGGCATTTGGTCTCGATGACTAAGGATACTAGTTTTCTGATAGTAAAGACAAGTCTTGGTGAACGTGTGTGAATCATGAAAAATAGTGGGCCAGTAAAACCCACTCTTAAGAACTTTCCTAATTGTTCTATGAGGACCGAAGTGACCACCATTAGTTTAACTGTAGCAAAATGCCAAGATGGTATGACTCTTAGTCTAAGAAATACAAAACTTGATAACCAGATTGGAGTAGAATTTCTATAAATATGGGTCATCCTATACATAATATTTAGCATCGTTCCTAACTTTGTTCTTTTGGACTTTAGAAATGTGAGAAAGAAAGTTTGCTAGAAGTAATGTAGTTCACAAAATCTGCGTAGCAAGGAAGATCTTCTATAATAGCATAGATGTACTCGTAAGGGAAGTCATCCTTAAGAGGGGTAAATCGTTCTCCATTCTTAATATTGTTGAGATGGTCTGCAACTAGATTTCTGCACCATTTTTATCATTAATTGTGATGTCAAACTCCAATAGTAGGAGTATCCGCCTAATGTCCTAGGTTTAACATCCTTTTTGCTCATAAGTTATTTTAAGGTTGTGCGATCAGAGTCGATAAATACCTTAGTTCCTAAAAGATAGGACCAACACTTCTCAAGTGCGAAGATAATGACACAGTAGTGGAGTATTTCATCTTACCAACCTCTAGAATGCAAGAAACATAGTAAATCACATGTGAAGTTCTCTTGACTCTCTATCTAAGACTGCACCCACTGCATAATTGCCAACATCACGCATACTTTCAAATTGGAGCTCCAAATTGGGGGCTTGAATCATTTACGTGCTAGTAAGTGAGTCTTTGAGTACATTAATGCACTCTTACTTCCCATATCAAACTCAAAAGACACGTATTTTAGGATTATATGGAAGATGGGTTATGAGATCTTCAAAAATTCTATGATGAAACATGAATAATAAACCAGCATATCTAAGGAAAGATCTAATCTCTCACACATTCGCAGGGTAGGTTATTTTCTTGATAACATCAATTTTAGCTTGATCTACCTCTACACCCCTAGCTAAGACAATATGTCCTTAAATAAGCCCCTAGTCCATAATAAAATGACATTATTTGTAGTTTAGAATCAAGTTATTCTCAATAAACTCACTGAACATCTTAGTTAGATTCATGAGATAACTATCAAATGAATCACTATAACCAGTAAAGTCAACCATGAAGATCTTTATGAAATGCCTTAAGAAATTTGAAAAGATACTCACCACGCGCCTTTAAAAGGTGGCAGGTGCATTGCATAACTCAAAAGGCATACGCTGATAAGCAAAAGTGCCAAACAAGGACAAGTCATTTTTTCATGGTCTTTAGGCATTACCAGTATCTGGTGCAAACTGGACTAACTGTCAAGACAACAAAAAATGAGAACAATCAGCTAGTCTTTCCAACATCTAATCGATTAATAGAATAAGGAAGTTGTTTTCCTTGTATAAGCATTTAGCTTCTGTATTGGATGCAAACCCGCAATCCATTCTAAATACAGGTTAGAACCAACTCACCATGTGAATTAGTGACTATTGTGACTCCTATTTTGTCAGGGACAACTTGGACAATACTTATCCATTTATTATTAAAGATTGGGTAAATCATTCCAGCACCAAGGAGCTTCAGTATCTCCTTCTTTACGACATCCATCATAGGCGAATTGGGCCTAATCTAGGCTTCCCTCATAGGTTTTGACCCTTCTTCCATATGTATATGATGCATGCAAGTGGAAGGGCTTAAACTTTTGATATCCTCTATGGACCAACCAATAGTTTGTTTAAACTCTTGGAGTACTCGCAAGAGTCTCTCCTATTCCAATTGCGTGATTTTTGTTGAGATGATCATAAGGAGTGTCATTCTCACCCAAAAACATATACTTCAAGTGCTTAGTTAGTGGCTTTTGCTTAAGTGTGGGAGCTTTAACCTGGGAGGGGATGTTTAGAGTAGTATAAGGAAACTCCTTAACAAACATTTGGTGGCAAGGGATGGAGTGAACCTAACTCAACAACAATATCTTAGACATTAGTATCGATGGTTAGAACACTCTGGTGGATATGAGTAATGTTGAAATGATTCTCTAACACTACTTGAACTACATCATCGACACTCGGGAGCAAAACCTGCTCAATGAGTGGATCCGCACAATCCATGGTACAGACTACGAAAGACATATCACTGGGGTGTCACATTGCATCATATATGTTGAACTCGATGACTTCACTTGTCGTACTCCCCTATAAGGGATCTATCATCTACATCTATCTTTGTTTTTATCACCTTCAAGAATGGGCATCCAAGTAGCACTAAAAACTGAATGATTTGCCAAATGAATGACAATACCAATCTCCTTTAATGGACTTGTATTCAATGTCTCATAATGAGACAATGGCATGAAATTAATGGAAGCGCCAAGGTCGCATATAGCCTTTTGAATATTGCATCCGATATAACATAAGGCACCGAGAACATCCGAGGATTTTTACATTCAGGGGGCAACTTTTTTTGTAAGATAGTTGTGACGGTTTCTCCCATTTGGACTTTTTTAATCCCTTTTTAGTTTGCCTTTGTTAGCGCATAGTTCCTTAAAAAAACTTGCATACCTAAGGACTTACTTCAGAGTGTCTAGGAGTAAAATATATATTTTCACTTGTCGAAAGGTCTCAAAAATTTCTTTCCCTTCCTCATTTTTTCTTTTCTAGAATAAATCATTGTGGAAAAAGGAGGTTTGACCTTGAAGGTAAGCGGTGCTTCCTTTTGAGTTGTTTGTTTTAAAGAAAATAGGATTACTACTAAGTCATGCTCTTCCTCATTTGCCTGGTCTCTGCCATAAGATGGCCCATTGCTCATTTTTGGTCCCTCTAGCTCTTTGCCGCTTCTGAATGTAACTACGTTCATACTTGCGTTGGGATTCGAGTAAGGTTGTGAAGGCAACTTTCCCTTATCCTCGGGATGTCCCAATTGTTGTGTTATTTGGTCTATTTGAAACTTAAGGTTGTGGACTGTCGCATTTGTATCACCAATGGATTTCTTAGCGTTAGCTTTGAATTGGGCAACATTTCTTGAAAATGGCTTTGTCGAGCCACAACATTTTTCATCATATCCTCAAGTGAAGAGGAATTATTAGAGGGTGCAGGCAATGGTTGACCTATGGGGACAAAGATCTCGTAGTTCTGATTTTGAGGCTTGTAATTGAAGTTCGAGTTATTCCCCGCCATAACATGATTATAGGTGTTCCTAGTTCTTGGAATTGATTACACATAGTGTTAACCTATTGATTGTCCTCAAATAGAATAGGACATTCATCAGTTACATGATTTATGGCTCTATAGAAGCCACAAACCTATACTTGCACTTTATTAGAGGTGAGGAGATGCTCCATCATGAAGTTCAGTTGGTCAATTCTTCACTCAATAGAATTTGAAATCGCTCCTACAAACTCTGTAATGTCAAGGTCTTCATAAAAGTGAGGCTGATATGCAATGTCCTCGTATAACTACCTCATTCGAGCGGTGTCTTATCTCGAATGTGACCCCCATATGTTATCAATCATACGTATTTATATGGGTGACATGTCAATAAAGCAGAATTAGACTATGGCCTTCTCAATTTGGCCATGTTGCGGGCAACTAGCAATCAATCGCTTATAGCTATCCCAACCACATGATTCTCTTCTTTTCATTTTGATTTGCACGTGTCCTTGATGAGCTGAGCAACTCTATCCTTGGAAAAATAATCATTTAAAAACTCAATTGCAATCTCATTCCACGAGTCAGTGAAACCTGATGGAAGATAGAAAAGTCATTCCTTAGTTGTCTTTAAGAAAAAATGGAAAAGACCTAAGCTTTACTATGTCCTCATCTGCTGTAGAGGGTTTCATGGACATACAGTTAGTCTGGAACTCCATAAAAATTAAATGGATGCTCATTCTCGCTGCCATGAAAGGAAGGTAGGAGATGGATAAACCCAGACCTTAATTCAAAACCTCTGGCATTCTCTAGATCATCAATGTAGAGGGGTTGTTGTGCTAAAAAAGCTTGACGGTCTTGATTGGCATGCCTTATAGTGACTTGGAGATTACTACCTTGAACCACGTCCAGAGTATTTTGGCCTTGTTATTTGAGCTGGGTCACCCTATTCAACCGTTGGAATGTTCTCTCAAGTTCAGGATCGAAAGGCAACAATGAACCAATCAATTTTGATTGAGTGATTTTCGAGAGCATAGAACTAAGAAAAAGAAAAAGAAAGAAACTAAAATCAAAATAAAGGACTAATTCCCTAGTAACAACTCCATATTTCTTCATGTCATTCGTGCCAAATATAACATGTACTCGAGTTACCAATCCAACTCGAGTATAGTAGTGATAAATACGGGGTTGAGTCAACATGACAGGTTTTACTCTCAGTTAACTAAAAGGGAAATTCAAGGTTTTTTTCAAAAGATTTTAAGAAAAGAATTATTTAAAAACTACGAGAAATCAAAGTTTGCCAATGTGATTTCAATAAGAGAAAATACAAAGGTCGACGGTTCCATAAGTCTATATCGAGATTCAATAGCATATCATGGTCTTCTATCTTTCCCTAAAGATTATTAATTCAATTCCTCCTAGATTAGCTATACGAAATTGGCATCCACCAGAAATACCTAATGCCCCTAATCTCGATAATTAGGATGTCCACCACTAATAACTTCACTAGTCAACACATAACCCTAGACATCCGCCAATAAAGTTTTATGCATTAACCGTATAAATATCCAAGGAATACTAATCCTAAATAACCAGATCGCATCCAGTTCGAATTTAACCTAGATTTGTTTTTCACACACTCAAACACCGAAAGGTTTTGAAAGCAAACATATGAGTGATTATCACTTGTATTAGTCTAACCGTATAATCACGGATGCAATTGATTATCTCGATTAACTATTAGTCTTCCACCTAAAAGCATGCAATGTCCATAATACATACCCTAAGCTTGCACTTTAATCATGAAAATGTCAACAAATATAATAGAAAAATTGAAATAACTCAGATTGTAAATAAAAGATCCACAAGTCATGCTATCAACTAATATTTTGGACTTGCTTTGCCTCTAACCTAAGAAATGAGTACCTAGCCGGACATAGTCTTGATAAGCATCATTAAATTCTAAAGAAAAGGGAGTCTTTTAATTCCTTATTTTTCTCTGTGTTTACCACGTCCTAATGACTATTTATACTCTAAAACCCCAAATAATACAATTAGAAACCCTAATTAGCAATCCCAAACGAAAAAAGAACTCTAGAACTTTCTATTTTCATGTTTTGGCACCGTTTGTAAGTGATCCACGTCATGTGTGTAAATGCTACAACACCGCCACAGTGCAAACTTTTCCTTTGTTTTTCTCTTTTCAGTGGTCTTGACGCCATCTATGTATTTGCTCAGTGCCGTCTGTGTAAACCTACAGCTTTGTGAGGCCGACTTCTCTTAACCTCTTTCTTTAATTCCAAAGGTTTGCCCTGCCCTCATTGTCTATTCGTTCCCCATGGTGCCAAAGGTCTTCTCTACGATGTCAACCTATCTTTTGTGTTTTTTCTTGGCTTCTCATTATGAAATCACTCATTTATCTCTTTTATAGTTTGTAGACGTGAAAACACATAAATATCATCAATTAGAGTTCATTCCAGAATATTTAGGCTTATTATGCTACTAAACTAGTCCTATCTATAAGTCTAATTAAGCACTTATCAATAATAACTTGCCTTGGTTAACCTTTGGGCTCATTTGCATTGAAATTTGATTTTATTGATTTTTAATTCAACTATATCATCTTGTAAGGCTGGGATTTTTGGATATTTTTCTTTATTAGAATTTTCTAATGCAATTGTTCAATCGTTTAATATGGGTGTTCTATATTTTTAATAATTCTCATTGTCTACACCATTACCTATATTTGGTCTTAGGTAATTTGCATTGTTGCTAGAAATTTAAGTAGGTTAATTACGATAATTGTAATGATTCATCATTGTGTTAGCCTCTTTAATATGATTTTGTTGCACGAACGGGCACTCATCATGTATATGATTAGCCAAGTTGCAAAAATCACAAATTTTACTTTAAACTGATCCATCTTTTAATAATAATTCAACCATATTTTTGAGTTCATCAAATTTAGCATATGTTGTCTAGATTATGTTTCTATTAATTTCTTAAGAACGGTTTTTTGTGAATTTATTTTTATCACAATTCTGTTTTCATTGGTTTGTCATTCAATTAATAGTGTCTCTTGCTAATGTTGGTGTTATGTCGAATAAAGATGCTCCACATACCATCTCTAGAAATCTTTGTTCTATGTTGTTTCATCCTTTGTAAAAGTATTCTAATAACGTTTTCTATCTAAATCCATGTTGTGGACATAATGATATAAATTTTTGGTATATATCTCAATACTTACCAAAATTCTCCTTGGTTTCCATCCTACCATTACTAATTCGTTTTCTATTTGAACTAATTTTACATGCTGTAATGTATTGATGTAAGAAAGTTTCTAACATTTCGGACATTGTGGTTATGGAATTTTGAGGGAGATAGAATAACCAATCTCGAGATTGACCTTTCAAAGAAAAAGGGAAAGCCTTTATCTTGACATATTTTAAATCCATATTTTTATGTTTTATCACACTTATTATATGCGTGCATTTCTTAATAAATTGTTGAGGTTTTTCATCACCTTCTCTTTAAAAGTGAGGTAAATAATTAATGAATCCTGATTTTAACTCAAAATCAGAGAAATCCATGGAAAAGCAATATATATATAGGTTTTATTATTTTTATTTTAAATTTAATTTGATTTAATAATTTCTAAATATAGAAACCAACTAAACTAACTTAGTTAAATAATAAAAATCAAAGTCACTAAATTCAAAGCAATTCAATTCAATGGAAATCAATATAAACATCCAAACATGTTATAAAGTACCATAGATTATGAGACTATATAATAATGAAACATCAATTTGTTTTACATCCAAACATGTTATTTCAGTCATATAGTCATGAACATATTTTATAAAGTACCATAGATTATGAGACTCTAATCATGAGTAAGTAAACAACTTTTAGCCAGCCATTTGCTCTCCTTATACTGGTGGAAAAGCCACATTCTAATTTTATTAAGCCAAACCCTTTGAATACACAAACACACTAACTTCACACAACTTCAACATTAGATTTGGACCTCACATTCACGTAGGACATCTAAATGGTGACAAATTTCAAAGAATTCTAGTTACTACTTTAAATTAGATGTCGTTATGCACATAACACTTAGATTCATGATTACAATCAGTAAATAACAACCTATAAGATCATTGAATTAACGAATACGATTGGTTTAATGCATTAAGCACAAAATCATATCATTATGACTACATTGCAAAATGGATCTAGTTCATGTTTGAAGTTTTTTTTAGATTAACGAACTACTCAATCATAATCATAAATAACACCATAACATAGTAATTAAAAGATATAATGAAAAATACCTTATTGAAAAATTCAATCTTCCAACCTTCTCCAAAATCAATAAAAACAATAATGAATGACTTCAAAACTAAAGCAAAAAGTGTAAAACTATCAAAAGGCTCCTAATCTTATACAACGAATAATGGTCTTACATACTCCCACTTGTCTCTTAATATCAAATATTTCAATAATGTGAGTCTAATATATCTTAATGGTTCATTCATTTGACTAGCATTATGTAGCACCCCCTATTTTGATTAGGGTGATACTCGTCCTGAAATCCTAATTAAGCCCTAATACACTAACCAAACTAAACTAATGCCAGCAGCTTACTCCTTCCATACCTGATAAATTCAATCAATATATTGATATCGAAATATAAATCAAAGTATATGCATTGGAAAATTGAAAATGTTTTTTATAATAATGTTGATATACATAAATTTGGAGTTTATCAAAATCAAAACATGTTTATAGACCTCCCAACCCTATTATATTACAATAATATAACTCAAACAATACATATAAGAAAGATTCATTACAGCATAGAGAAGATAAGAAAACTCATAAATGTTCACCTTGCCTTAAGCTAAAGCGCCTATGTGTGAGCCTGAAATATCAAGGAGAGTGAGGGCTCCAACTTGTTCAATAAAGTGATGTTTGAAAACACATCAATTATCAACTAATATCAATAAATAAATTAATAGCAATATAAATCCAAAACATATCTATTTAGGTAATGAAATTGACATAAACAATAAGTAACTGAATGCAATTTCAGCAGGGAACACTCAACCATACTTGTGATTTGTAATTTGACTTTAATCATGGAGCCGTACTCTCCTGTCACTCAAAAGTACAACAATATAATTTCCATATTGGTGAACAAGTGATTCTGATGGTTTATTCAAGCTTGACTAAGCTACCAACTCCAACTAGACAATGAAGATTAAGGTGAAACTCTGGTTTAGTGAGGATAAAAAGGCAGAATCCATTTCTAGTGAGCCTTTCAGTTAGGTCAAAAGGCTGACTTTATTTTTCGGCATACCTTTTTAATCCTAGTCCCGGTCTACCTTATCGACCATTTCTCAGAATTCTTTACATATAAAACATTCAAATCATAGTATTTTGCCCTATTCCTAGTCCACTACACTATGTGAACTAAATATAGTATATTATGAAACATAATTGATAAGAATACAAGTCTTATTTATCACGGTTTGATTCTTACTAGACATTCAAGTATGTTATATGGCAACAAAAATACATACTCCTATGAATGTATAGCAATATAAAAAACTAGAGTTTGCATGTTAATAATAAAAAAATAGAATAACAGTTATTTAAGTAAGCAGAAATGTAAATAAAGATAGCCCCGGTGAACCACTCAATTGGTTAATCAGACACTCCTATACAATGCCTTCTAAAGCTCCAGTGAACCACTCAACTAGTAAATCATATTTTCCCACACAATAATATAACAAACCCTGGTGAACCAACTCAATCGATATTCATAGCAAAACCCCCGATGAACCAATTGAACCGTTAAATTAGTATAATTTGCAATTGAATAAAATAATGAAATAAAATAGTTGGCATTCGTAAAATACTTGAGAAAAAAATTGAACTTAATTCTATGAAGCATTCTCATGGGTTTTACACACCTCAAAAGGTACGCTCGCACTACCCCAAGCTCTCGACTCTAACAAGTTATCGGCACCCAAGGTACAATCCCTTAGTCCCCTGAAGTTAATTTAAAGTGTTTTAGATTGTATTATTGTGTGATAATTCCTAAAATCAAAATTAAGTCAAATCCTAATAGTTATTAAATTTTTATTTTTCAGCTAAAATCCTCAAAATTGAACAAAAACCCCTTAAACAAAAAATTTTGTCAAATATTGGTTCTTTTAAGCTATGTTATGAAAACTTATTTTTCTCAAATTTTTGGTGTATGAATGGAGCGCTAGAGATGCCCGATAGTGCGTTATCCAATCTGGTATCTATAAGGAGTTAGAGAGGTCGAATCCTAGAATTTCCAATTGGAAATTCTAGTTTTTCACCCCATGGCTGGCTTAAATGACATCAACCCTATCCTTGACACATAGGATATTAACAAACACACACAAAAGCCAAAGGAATAACAATATATCATCCATTCATTAATTGACATGCACTTCCAAATTGAGCTAAATAACACAATTTAATTCAAAACCAATTTTAAACCTAAATTTGCAGTTGTAAATTACTTGAAATACATTACAAAAGAGTAAGCTATGATGGAAATTCTTTTTAAAGAAAAACGCCAAAAATTGAGCTTCATTCCTATGAACATAGTGAAGATGGTGATGTGTATGAAGATTACCTTGAATTGGAACCCTTGAATCCTCAAGTTCCAGCTTGATTTTAGCTCAAAACCCTCCCCTTTCTATCCAGAGTTTTTAGAATTGCATGAGAAGTTTTTGCTTTGAAGAACAAACCCACTAAGGTTCATATTTGTATGGTTTGATCTAATCTTGTATGTTAATGTATCTCGAGATTAATTTAAGTCCTCTACGTAAGTTTTCTGAACATTGAATTATGATTCTATTAGGACACTCATTTGCTTAGTCCTTCACTAACCCTCACTTGAATACCCGATGTGCTGTGTCCTATGTCTCAACATGCATCTTAAGGAAAGTCATAATTTTGCCTATTTGACTAAATCGACTTAGTCTTTGGTTATAATATCCATTTTATGCCTTATTAAAGTTGATTATTCTTATTTTATTCTAATTTAACATTGCCTAGACTTAGTGTTCTCGCGCTTTGTGTAACAGATACATGCATTGACACTTTTCTAAGAAATACCTGTCACACAACCTCACTCAACATATCAACATTCTAGTACATACATGAGATGTATAATGAATAGTAATAATTTAAACACTGCAGTATAATAACCATCATGCAATAATAACTATTTTGTCTAGTCCGACGTGTTCTAGCCCCATCCACGTTGTCGACGTGGATCTTAGCTGGCATCCTAATCTGAAATTTTTTAATAAACGCAATTAATAAATATTGGTCTGTTGCAATTCTTCCTAACTAGGGAAATTTTGTCCCTAAATTTAAGGTAAATGAACTCTCATATCGCATAACAATTATGGTAATCTAACGGCCTAATGAACATTAGTACTAGGTTCTTCTTAATCTCAAATCTCATATAGGACTGATTCATTTGACTTTTCTGGTAACTTTTCGCTAGCCTTCTATCTACCCCTGGAAGTCTGAACTCCTTGAAAATACTACCAAATTTCTTTTATATGATCCATTACCATTCTTGAGCTCTATAACTGTATCCTCAGGCATTAACCAACACGCAATGTGCCATGCTATGCCTTTAATACATCTCTTCAATTGTCCACATAACTGCATCGTAAGGCATTTCCCTACACACAATATGCCCTGCTAGGCCTTTAATACAGCTCTTCATATAACAATAATTGGATCATCACTTGAATACATAACACAGTAGATAAACAAATGTGTATGACTAGACTGTACTTTGGATCCCATGATTTTTTAGTGGGTGCCCCTACCAGTCTTTCACCTGGCTCCTCGCAGTGGTTGGCCTATTTCTATATTCCATCGACACGTGCACCGGAGAGTAGCTCAAGTTGCCATTCACCGAGGGCTTAGTCACACATGCTACAGTCTAGTTGTAATGTAACCAATGAATCTTCGTATGTATAGATAACAATCAAGTCTTTGAAGTGCATGAATATCCATCTCTAGCTGGCTAGTACATACCCTATTACATCGAGATCCCTCCAGTGACTACATCATTGGTCCATCACCCGATAGCTCTGGACTCTATTATGGTACGTTTATATCCCCTTAGTAACTATTCTACTGGTCCATCACCCTATAGCCCTCCTATGGTCTAGTTGTTACTAAAACTTTCCCGAAGGTGAGTCATGTCTATGAACATACTTGATTTTGTTCGTGCACATTATCCGTATTCTAGCACCGACCATTCAAGTTATGCTTTCACTAATTTTGCTGAATCCATACTCTAACACAACTATGGTATTTTAGTAATGCTTCACCGAGCACAAGATGTTCACTAGGCAGTGAAATATGATGTGACGACCCTTTGACTATGGCTATCATGATAACTCTCGCTCATGTATAAGTAACATATTGTCTTATTATGCCCTTCTATATCATATACCTAGTAAGGTCATACACCTCCTATACAGTACCTAATGGAGGGTAACCATTCATCCATTAGTGTCAAACATCACCTTTTTCACTCTTGTGGCTTTTAGAATATTTGGTGTTTTCAATCCTTTAGGTCTACACATTGCATACCTCCCTTGTCGCCCCTTTATGTTATCTATCCATTTCCCTATTTGTAATGACCCGAAAATTGAAATTATACACATTGGAGGTATTTTGTTAAATTCATAAATTTTATTAGTGGGAGACCCTAATTATAAAAATCCACCATAAACATTTTAGTTCAAAATCTAATCAAAATAAAAAAGAGGAGAGCATGGGTGGCGTTGGTGACACAAAGTGGTAGTGGTAGATACAAATCATTTTTTTGTTTCTTGATTTTGATTTAAGTTGGTGTTGGAGAACCCTCGAGGGGCGACGCCACCATGGCATTATTAGTAAGGGCGATGACAATCCGCTGTCACCGTCGCCAGTGAGGGGTGGTGGACTGCTGCTGCCGTTGGAGAGGCCTTTCCTAGTGGAGGCCCCATAAAGGTAAGGGTAGGAGTGGCCAAGGGGGCCACCCCACCAACCTATCATAACCATCAAGCAAAAGTCCGAGGGAGTGATGGAGGGAGGGGGATGTCCCCCTCCCCCTAACGCATGGGTGCCTAAGGGTAGCGCCCCTGAGGCAGCCCAAATCACCTGGGACAAATTAGCCCTCCAGTCCTTAAACAAAGGACCAATTTGGTCCATGGTCCATTTAAAACAAAAAATATATAATAAAAATATATTAAAATAATAATAATAAATAATATATATATAAAGTATAATGAAATAGAATATAAACAAAAACAAATCATTACCCTCAAACAAGGTGCTACCGTGTCCCGAGGGAGACCGATCGGGTTCCACCCCTCACACAGGGCGATGGGGGACCCGCGGGAGCCACACGAATGGGACCCAAAGTAAATTTAATGGCAAATTAGAATTTAGAATGTGACTTGTCATTGATGTGATATGAATTAATTGTTTAAATTAGTGAGGCGGTTCACATAAAACCATGAGCGAGCAAGGACCGGGAAAGGATATCGCGACTAGTCAAGATAAGTGGGGAGCTTGCTCAATTATTAAACATGACATGCTATTAGATATTATTTGGTCTCATAATCTTCATTCAAGACTTGGGGAATGGTTTTTGACTTATTATTGACTTGAATGTGACTATTTATGGATTATGAATGCATTGCCCATTGCGCATTTTGTCTTTATCTCATATTCGTGGTTTTCACCACCATTTGACTATTTTGTAGTCATCACCACTATTTGCAAATTCGGTAGTCGCCGCCACCACTTGAGTATTTTATGGTTGTTGGATTTACTCGAGTTATACCTTGAGATTGATACATGAGATTGGTGCATACATCGGTAATGGCTTTGGATGAATCTACATGGACTTGATGAGGCTAGTTAGGGGGCATAAATGCCTTTATGGCAACTAATGGCTTACATCACTTCGAGAGTTGGTGAATCAGTCACCGGATTCTTGTCAACAAGTAGTACGCATTGAATAGGACCCGACTTATTATATTATTATGCTTTTATGATATCTCTCTTGAATTCACCCTTGCATGATGATTTGATCTATAAATATTTTTATGTTCCCTATGTGATGCTCTACAAAATTGATAATGGATACTCATGGATTTTTTTTTTTTCTTTGCCTTTACTTTCAATTCATGATAAACTCGCATGATTAGTAAGTATTACTTGTACGTTTGATGGTTAAGCGGGTTTTTCACATTACCGAGCTCTGTTGGTTCTCTTAGCTCACCCCTCTTACTTTTTAAAGTAATCTTCATCGATACCAGCGTGGAACAAAGGGAATGCGATAGAGTAAACATGTGCCTTTTATGTGAACTTTGCATGCCATTTACATTATCGATATTCGAAACATCTAAATATAGGTTGTATTAATTGGTTGATAGGGTAGATTCTAATCCCCGAGACTTGTTGACTTAGTACCTTGGTAGTATAGGTTTGCGGTCACATAAGGATACTTAAACACATTTATTTAGAATTACTTGTTTAACATATGAAACCTTTTAGTTTTAAACTCTGCAATTACTGTTTCATATTTACAGTTATGTTGTTCCGCAGGTTAAATTAGGTGTGTCAAGCCGTTATTTAGGCCATGTTCAGTTATCGGGCTTGGGTAACAGTTTGGACCAGGAAACTCAACCTTAGGTCGTGGGAGGGTCGTCACACTATTTGTATCACGTCCTATTTTTCATGTTTTCCCTAAGACCTACATGTTCCACCGTTGAACTCTATTCTCTCTCGTCCTAGTTCTAGCGCTTCGTTGAGGTCGATCCAAATCCCGATGCATATGAGGTAGTTGATATCTTATAGTGTAATTGCAACCCCTTGTACTTCTTATTAGTCCTCGTAAAAGTAAGGAGGCGATATGTGCCTTAAGAACAGATCGTAAAAATTCAGTGGAGTTACTCAAACTATCATGATTATGCGACTAACTCCAGTACTCTTGTCGGAGTTAAAGTTGTCTATCATCGCTTTTGTGCACATTTTGAGTCATCTCAACAATAATAGCTATCCATAGGGTTTTCTAGCTGCTCACCTGTCTTGCATCTTCTAGCTATCTTTGTAAAACTCTACCTATGTTATTTTGACTACCTTCCGCTACTTGTCCACTTCTGAAACTTTTTTTTTCTAAATATCATCCTTATCGTCTCTCTAAAGGCCTCTCAATAAAAAACACCCTCGAACTACAACTCATGGCCTATATGAACACGTCACCATATCCCCATGTTTTGTCAAAATCTAAGCTAGGTATTCCACACTGACTGGTTTGGAAAATATCAAGTCCTCAGTAACCATGTCATGCTCAATGACACACGTAATCTCTAACCCCAATTATGATTATCCTATTTACCAAGAATGTAATACATATAACTAATCATAGTCATTACTATCTTTTTTAGCATGAAACTTATACATAGTGTAGCAAAAACACCAAGTTCAAATTAAACTATACAAAATCACCTGACATACTAAGCCCTTACCCTTATTGTACTATCTAGACATAGTTCAAGCCTGGAGCTCTAATTTGTAACGGCTCTACTGACATCGTCAGCATAAAGATCATTAGGCATTTGAAATGATGATTTCACTCCACTCGTAATAAGATATACTAGAGGACACTCCTTGTAACGACCTGTTACCTGAAGCTTGTGATTAGTACAAATCCAAATCCTAATTAATTCAAGTTAGGATTCTGATTAAGTTTGACGTAACTCGATTAGAATGTGGGTGCGTTTGCATGATGAAAGGTGTGTATTTGGATTGTGAAATCGAGTTATATTTAGGTTGTCGTATAATATGAAGATTATATACAAGCCTATAAAATAGGAAATACCCAATAAACTATGGTTTATCAGGACACCAAGTGTGACGAGGGAGTCGTGGCATGAGTGTGCAGGCTCAAGGAAACTTGTAGCATATCTAGTGAGTTGATTGGTGAATAATACGTGATATATATATCTATATATTTATATGTTTTTAAATATATAAATATATATTGGAAAAAAAAAGAATATTAGAAATATATGGATTATCGAATTGTCTCGAATGAAACGTAAGTACTTAATGAATCAAATTTCGTGTCGCTTTTACGCATCAACCATGTGATTGGTCTTGAGATAGAGCGACTCATATCTTGAGATAAATCCATATATAAAATAAAAACTCAAGCTTATCAATTCATTTTGAACAATCGAGAAGAGAAGGAGAGTTGGTTTCAATTCAGATCAAAAGGGACGATTGGGAGCCAAATTTGATCAAGTTGAGGAGCTTAATTGAATCAGTAGCTTGAGAGCATCATGTAGGTATGAGTTTTTCTTGTGTTCATCAATTTTAGTTTGATGGTGATGTTAGAATTCAGTAATTCTTGCAATTAGTTGATCAATTATAGTCTATCACCTCACTAGAGGTTGTTCTCGATCAGTTTTGATGAATTTGTGGTTGTTTGGGATGTTTTGGAGGTGGTTTGGGTCAAGATTAGATCAAGAGAAGCATGCTATTATTGCAGGTCTAGTGCGCATAGTGCGCTAGGCATTGGTGATAGCGCGCTACGCGTACTGGGGAAAATAATTAACTAATGGATAAGTGCATTATCCATGTCATGTAGCGCGCTACCAGACCCATGAAACCAGAAACTATACTTTATTTTAAGATTAATTTTTAGGGGACTTAGGGACTAGTCTAGGGGTTCTAAACATATTGTATTGAAACAACATTAATCCCAAATGATTTTTGATAGATTGAGGAACCCTGAGGAAAAGTGAGATGACCAGAAAGTTACGGAGTTTAAGAAACTAGGACTTAGACCTAGGTAAGTATGGATTCACGTATTTATCGATATTGTCTAGCTATTTAATATATATATCTCATACAGTTATTGGAATGGAATGGGTGACTTTGTACACTTTGATAGTTTTCAAAAAAGGAAAATTGTGTTTACTGTGAGTCGTAAGAGTAAGATCCGATAAGTAAGACGAGATGATATAGGAGATGGGTTAGCTTCTTGACCTATATGTAACATACTACTCAATTTATAGGTGGCGTATGTTACATTTACACTAGAGGTTTGGGGTAGAACCATTGGGCATTAATGGATAGGCTAGAGAGCACATGAGTGTGATGTGTTAGTCCAACAATCGCATTAATGGCGTCGGTGGGTAATCGACCATAGTTTTATAAATAAAAATGGGGACGAAGTTTAATAGTTTAAAGATATTTGCTTTGCACCTGTTTATGTATTGAATTTATGTGATTTCCATATTCTTGTTAGATATCACAGTTAGCATGTTGTTATTGCATGATGTCCTTTAATATTATATGGAATGTTAATGATTAGTGTGAATCCCTACTTATAGAGCAAGTTGGAACATTCACCCCAATTAACATTACAGGTAGATTTGACAAGCACTATGACTACGGGATAGAGAAGTTGTAGGAGTTTTGAACTTCTCTTTGATGTAATGACTTCCTTTGGTCTTATATAATGGTATTGAATTACAATTTTGTAATATCACATGGGATGGGAGATTTGTATAACCGAGGTTTATTCTGGGTTGTTTTAAATATTGTACATCTTATTTTGATTATAAAAAAGGTTTTAGATTTTTTCTACATATATTAATAGTTTTGTTTCGATAGTTGATATGCAGTAGTGCTTATCAGGTGAAGGCGGTAAGGTTGTGGCTCTAGTTTAGTCTGGTAAGGGTAATCTGGGCTTAATAAGGGTTTCAAGCCAGGAATTGCCCTAATCGGGTTAGGAGATGCTATAGTTTGGTATCAAATCTTAGGTTAGGCAAAGTTAGATCCTACCTTAGATCTTAAGGTTGAATAAATCTGTTACGGTGTTGTGCCAGAGTTTATGGTTTATCACTTTTAAGGTAAAGTGGTTACACTGATACGGTTGGGTATCATAGACAAGGCTTTGACCATACTTTCACTTTTAGATAGTGTTCGAAGTAAATGTTAGCCTACTTTAAAAGTATAAGATACTCTGATTACCCTAATAACGGAACCTAAGTTTATCGACTTGAAGAGTGGTCTCAAGTTATGAATAAGCTTAGGGTTTGATAAATGATTTTTATCATGATTTTGGCAGGGTAACCAAAAGATAAAAAACCGAATTATGTTATTTATTGCGTCTACTATTTCTATGTGGTATAGATAAAAATTATGTCTTTTCCAAATAACAATAAAATGGTTGAAGTCCATCTATTTCTCATGATATGAGAAAGCATTAAGGTAAGAGCTCTAGAGAGTCTTTACCTTAGGAATGACAAAAAGAAAAGACATAAGAAAAGTTATAAAAATAAAATAAAAACTCTTCTCTTAGTAACATCTTCAATGGTCTTTCTTTTTACTGATATTATTAGACAAATAATAGTCGGTGAAAAAGTATCGATTAGATCAAGATCTTGAGGTGTGTATTAGGAGAATACAAATTATAAAATAATGAAATATTGAATGACTTTCGATGAAACTCAAATATGCCGGACTACTTTGAGAGGTAATTTAATACTAGTATTGAGACTAGTTTGGAAATAATGAAAGTTATCCAGTAAACAAAGCATAATGGAGGTTAGACCACTAATGCAGTTATACTTCAGAAGTTGTTATGAAGTTGATATTCCAATCCTAATGTGAATCTATATTGGAATAACTAGTGGTTTATTAGTAAAAGATAGTTAAATCCAGAATATAGTAGTGACTTGGTATGATATCCTAGTTTAATTTACTAAACTGGTGTAGTCTAAATTAGGAAGAATGAGTGGTTACTGAATCTTAAGATTTAGGGAATCCAAGGATTAATGAGTTGTAGTCGAAATAAGTATTCATTACTCAAAATTGACAAATCTTTCTGAGAATAAGTGAAATCAATGGTTCTTAAGATGTAGTTGAGATTTTATTTTAATAGTGAAATGATCAGAGCTAAGGATATATATCTTTATAAAATGATTGCAAGTGGGTGTTGGATCAATTTAAGTGGATGGTGGAAGCCACTAGAAATTATTAAAACTCATGCCATTTTCATAAATTAAAGGTGTCAAGTGAAGGAAGACCTTATTGTAATGAAGTTGTTATTATGTTATCAATAATAACATGGAATCTTTGAAGACATAGAGAATGAACGAGCAATTATCGTACAAAATTGGAATTGGTAATGGTAAGTTGGTTTAGACCAGATTTTTACAAATGCAAATCTTAAGTTTCAAAAGATAATGAATGGTAAGAGTGTTGAATATTAATAGTAAATCAGGGGATTTGACTGTGATTGAGACAATATGAGGTCTTATATTCAACATAATGGTAAAAAGAGAAAAGTAAACTTGAAATAATAGAATATTACAAATGATTGATCCAGGGATCTGTGATAACCTTGTGTGATTTATTCAGTTAACTCAAGTATGTAATGGTCATAAGTTGAAATTGAACACAAGGATGCCTTGGAGGAAGGTGAAGGTATAGTTTGAGTACAATATTTGCTTAAAACCTATATTGTGGAAGAAGTTAAAGGATCATCTTAAGACTCCTAATCTATGTAAGAATGTGTGGGTGACATAATAAAGCAAGATTCTAACTCATATTTCTAGTTATGTATAAATAGTTCTAAGTTTTGGATAAGAACTATTAGAGACTAATAATCTAGGGATTACTAATTTGGTAGTTATACCAAATATGGAAAGACATCACTTGTAAATTAAAAAGAAAGGTTGTTGAGGAACTTTTATTGATTCTTTGAGATTAATCAGAATATTACATGAATCATTAAAAGGCAACCTGAGAATATGACACCAGTGGACTAGTGTAAGAGTAAGTAACGAATTACAAACTATGGAAGTTTAAAAAATGGAAATTGTCAGAGTGATAGAAATAGAAGGCAAGAAAGTTACCTTAAAACCTTTCTAAGTATTAGGAATTCACTCTGAAACATGACTCATTAAGGTGATTGCGTTGATAATGCTTTGAAAAGAAAGGGATAGAGGTTATAGTTATAATAAAACTTGCTCAGTAATATCTCTTAGGTTAGATATTTATTGATGAATAAATGGATGTTTTGCATAAGCACATCATTAGCTGAGTTGTCTTGATCATTAACTATAAGTCTATTCTTTGGAGCTCAAATTGGAGTTGAGCTAATAATGATTGAAATGAGTGATGTATTATTAAAGGAGACTGATTGAGATTATCAAGTAGGTCAAGGATGAATACTAATTATTGATATTGGAAAGAATGATCTCAGATCAAAACATTGAGCTTGAAAGGAAAGTTCTTAGAGCATGAAACAAAGTGTGAGGCGAGAATGTTATGAGAATCTCCTTGATTTCATTAATACATTTATTCAGGTGAAGTCTAAAATTCATTGTGACGAAATGATTTTTTGATGACTTGAATGAAAATTTGAGGATGTCAAACTTATAAAGAAATATGAGATATATTAGTAGGTAGAAGCTGAATAATTTTAACCTAGAGGGTTATATTGTTCTTGCTTATATGAATGGATATTTCTTGCTCAGGAATCAATGATGAATTAACCTAAGTTGTAGTGACAATTGAAGGTTATAGATATAATTGTAAAACTTATAGAGTTTACAAATTTGTTTTCAGTACTGTGGTTTAAATCCTCTTAGAAAAGTAAGCGAGATGTATATGTGTAGAAAAGTTGAGAGTTGTAGAGAACCAATATTATTATTTTGGTATGGAACCAAAAAAAATTCTCAATGGGGAAGAGATGTATAATAGCTTGGAGGGACCTTTCTTAATCTTAGCATAATATATCTGAAGTTGACCATGGTTTCTAGATAATATAGTTTCCGAGCTTGTGACTTGGAAAGTATGAATTATTGGAGGAAATATTTACTGTGAGTTATCTCGTGTTGATTTTAACAAGCTATATATAGAATTGAGGTATTTACCTTATAAGTTTGCGTGTTTTACTTTGTCATTAAAGGTGTGGGACAATAAGTAATGATACAAATTTGTTAGAGCCTTAGTAATTTAGAACTACAGAAAGATGTTATCAGACTGTTAGTATACAATTGCAACTCTGGTATATGGAGAAAATGTAGGTATTAATAGAGCTTCTCAGTTTAGACTTCATAAAGAAATAACGGTGATGATGATTTGTGTAAGTTTAGTTGACACATCATTAACTAAGAGAGCTAGTTTTGAAGCTACTAATGTGATCTTTTAAGTTTAGATTCAAACAGATTTGGAGAAGATTTAGTGGTAATTAGTTGTCAGAAAGCTAATCAGGATTATATAAAATGTTAGAGGTTAACGTCAGTGTAGATTATCCTGATTGGTAAGTGTTTGATAATGTAGCGAAATGGTTTAGGGGTAGATTATGGATTCTAGTTCAGTATCGGTGAGGCAGGAAGTGCTACGAAAATCTCATAGATCTTTTTACTACATTCATCCATATAGTAGTAAGCAATATCATGAAATGAGGCACCTTTATTTATTGTTAATTTGGGATGAAGACTGATGTGGCTGAAATAATAAAGATATGAGATATGTCAGCAAGTTAGGTTGAGCACATAAACCCGAAAGTTTATTGTATTCACTTCCTATTCTTAAATGGAATTGGGAACATAGATCAGTGGATTTTGTTTCTACTTTATCTCTGAGTTGATGTAAGCACAATAAGGTATGGATTGTAGTAAACTGGTTGATAGAGTCTGCGCATTTCTTAACCAATTTCGATGTGAAATCCTGTTGACTGTTTATGCAAAATATACATATATGAGTTGTTAGATTTCAGGGTGTTTCAGTGTTGACTATTTCAGATAGGGATCCGAGATTTACATCCAAAAAATGGAGTGAATTGTTGTGACAGCTGTGGAACTGATGTTAACCTCGGTATTGTATATTATCGATAAACCGATGGGTAACCGGAGTAATTGACTTTGGTGTTAGAGGATATGCTTTAAGCTTATTTCTTAAATTTTAGTAATAACTGGAAGAGATACATTTCTTTGTGTGAAGTTTATAAAAACAATTGTCAAGCTAGAATGGAATGCTCATTTGAAACTTTATATGGTTAACCAAGTCATTCACCGGAGTGTCTGGTCCGGAGTTGAGACGTAAGTTTATTGGAGCCGAAATTAATTTAGAACTATACAGAGGAAAGGTAGTAGATTAGTTAGCATTTGACTATAATACAACTAAAACAGAAGAGATACGCTAATAAATATCATAGGTGGTTGGATTTTTCTAATGAAAATTAAGTTTTGTTAAAAATCTCACCTATGATTTGGAGTTGTATAAGTTTGAAGCTAGCTTCAAGGTGTATTAAAATCGAGAACCAAAAAAATTTCTTTGTTTAAAGTGAAATGGAGATTTCACAAAAAATGATGAAATAACCGGAGAGCGTAAGTATAAGAAATAGTTCCTATTTCTCTTTGAAACTGAAGGTAATTCCAGATTATTTTAATCTCGAGGACAAAATTGCTTTAAATTGGGGAAACCGTAATGACCTATTACCTTAAGCAGGTGATTAGTACTAATCAAAATCCTAATTAATCTGAATTAGGCTCGTGATTAAGTTCGATGTACCTCGATTAGCGTGTCTGTGCATTTGCATAATGAATGGTGTCTGTTTGGATTGTGAAATTAATTTATATATAGGCTATCGTATAATACCGAGATTATACACAAGCCTATAAAAGGGGAAAAACCCAATAAACTATGGTTTACCGAGATACCAAGTGTGATGAGGGAGTCGTGGCACGAGTGTACACACTTAAGGACACTGGTAGGCATGTTTGGTGAGTTGACGAATGAATAATACACAATATATATATATATATATATATATTTATATGTTTTTAAATATATAAATATATATTGAAAAAAAAAGAATATTAAAAACATTTGGATTATCGGATCATCTTGAATGAAGCGTAAGTGCTTAATGTGTTAAATTTTGTGTCACTTTAAGGAGTGTCACTTTAACATATCAACGATGCGATTGGTCTGAGATAGTGCGACCCGTATCTCAAGGAAAATCCATATATGAAAATAAAATCTCAAGCTATTGATTTATTACGAACAATCGAGAATAGGATGAGAGTTTGTTTCGATTCAGATCGAAGGGGGATGATTCTGGGAGCCGAATTCGATCATGTTGAGGAGCTTAATTGAATCAATAGCTTGAGAGCATCATGTAGGTATGAATTGTTCACGTGTTCATCAATGTTCAGTTTGAGGGTGATGCTAGGAAATAAGTAATTCTTGTTGTTATTTATCAATTATAATATTTCCCCTCACAAGAGGTTGTTCTCGATCAATTTTGATGAATTTGTGGTTGTTTAGGAAGCTTTAGAGGTGCTTTGGGTCAAGACTGAATTAGTAGAAGTGTGTTGTTGTTGCAGGCCTGGTGTGCATAGCGCGCTAGGCTTTGGCAATAGCGCATGATACGTACTGGAGTAGATGATTGACTTATCGATAGCGTGATATCCATGTCATGTAGCGCGCTACCAAACCCCTGAAATCAGCAACTGTGTTCTATTTTATGAATAATTTCCATGGGACTTAGGGAGTGGTCTAGGATCTAAACATAGTTTATTAAACCTATATTGATCCCAAATGATTAGTGATAGATTAAGGAACACTGAGGAAAAGTGAGATGACCGAAAAGTTAGGAGTTTGAGAAACGAGGTATGTACGGATTCGCTTATTTATTAATATTGTCTTGCTATTTAGTATATATATAGCTTATGCAGTTGTTGGATCGGAATAATGGACTATGTACGCTGTGATGGTTTTCAATAAATGGAAGAAATTGTTCACTATGATTCACAACAGTAAGATCCTGGAATTAAGGCGGGTGATATCAGAGATGGGTTAGCTTTCCGGCCTATATGTAACATCCAGCTCAGTTTATAGGTGGCGTGGGTTATATTTACACTAGAGAGTTTGGGATAGAATCATTAGCCATTAATGGATGGGCTAGAAAGCACATATGCGTGATATGTTGGTCTAACAATTGCATTAATGGCGTCGGTGGATAATCAACCCTAGTTTTAAAAATAAAAATGTGGTCGTAGTCTAATAGTCCAAATACATTTGCTTTGCATCCGCTTATGTATAGAATTTATATGAATTCCATATTCTTGTTAGATATCACAGTTAGCATGTTGTTATTGAATGATGTCCTTCAATATTATATGAAATGTTGATGATCAGTGTGAATCCTTACTTATTGAGCAAGTTGGAGCGCTAACCGCAATTAGCATTATAGGTAGATTTGACAAGCGCTACGACCACGAGATGGAGAAGTTATAGGAATTTTAAACTTCTCTTCAATGTAATGACTTCCTCTGGTCGTATATATTTGTGTTGAATTATAGTTTTGTAATATCACATGGGATTGGAAATTTGTATAACCAAGGTTTATTCAGGGTTGTTTTAAATAATTTATATATTATTTTGATAATCGAAAAGGTTTTAAATTTCCAAACAATAATAAAATGGTTGAAGTCCATCTTTTTCTCATGATATCAGAAAGCATTGAGGTGAGAGCTGTGGAGAGTCTTAACCTCGTGGAAAGACAAGAAGGAAAGACATAAGAAAAGATAAAAAGATGAAATAAAAACTCTTCTCCAAGTAACATCTTCAATGGCCTTTCTTGTTATTGATATTATTAGACAAATAATACTTAGTGAAGAAGTATCGATTGGATCAAGATCTTGAGGTGTGTATTAGGAGAATAGAAACTATAAAATAATGAAATACTAAATGACTTTCGATGAAACTAAAAGATGGCGGACCACTTTGAGAGGTGATTTAATACTAGTAGTGAGACTAGTTTGGAAGTAATGAAAGTTATCGAGTAAACAAATCAGTGGTAAATGATAAAATCATAATGAAGGTTAGGAAACCAGTAATTCAGTTATACTTCATAAATTGTTATGAAGTTGATATTTCAGTCATGGTGTGAGTCTATATTGGAATAACTAGTGGTTTATTAATAAAAGACAGTTAAATTCATAATATAGCAGTGAGTTGGTAAGATATCATAGTCTGATCTATTAGACTTGTATAGTCTAAATTGGGGAGAATGACTAGTCAGTGAATCTGAGGATTTGGGGAATCCAAGGATTAATGTATAGTAGTCGAAATGAGTATTCATATCTTAGAATTAACAACTTTTTTTGGAAAATAAGTGAAATCAATGGTTCTCAAGAGGTAGTTGAGATTAGATTTTCATAGTGAAATGATCAGAGCTAATGATATATATCTTTATAAAATGATTGAAGGCAAGTGCTAGATCATTTTAAGTAGATGGTGGAAACCACTAGAACTTACTAGAACTCATGCTATTTAAGGGTGTCAAGTGAAAGAAAACCCTATTGTGAAGTTGTAATTGTGTTATCAATAATAACATGAAATCTTTGAAGACTTATAGAATGCATGAGCAATTACCGTAGATAATTGGAATTGGTAACTGTAAGTTTGTTTAGACTAGATTTTTGCAAATGCTAGCGCTAAGTTTCAAAGGATGATAAATGGTCAACACAATGGTAAAAAGAGTAAATTAAACTTGAAATAATTGAATATTACAAACGACTGATCTGGGGATTTGTGATATCATTATGTGATTTATTTAGTTAACTTAAGTATGTGATGGTTATAAGTTGAAATTGAATACAATGATGCCTTGGAGGAATGTATAGTTTGAGTACAATGTTTGGTTTACAAACCTAAACTTTGGAAGAAGTTAGAGGTTCATTTTAAGACTTCTGATCTAAGTAAGAATGTGTAGGTGATACAATAAAGCAAAATTGTAACTTATATTTCCAGCTATATATAAATTGTTCCAGATGTGGGCGAAGAACTATTAGAGACTAATAATCTTGGGATAACTAATTTGGTAGTTGTACCAAATACGGAAATGCATCACTTGTAAATTAAGAAGAAAGGTTATTGAAGATCTTTTAATCATTCTATAAGATTAATCAGAATCTTAGAGGAATCAATAAAAGACAACCTGAGAATATGACACCAGTGGACTCGTGTAAAAATATGTAATGAATTTCAAACTTTGGAAGTTTGAAAAATGGAAATTGTCAGAGTAATAGAACTGGAAGGTAAAAACTCTACTTTAAAATTTTCCTAAGTATTAGGAATTAGCTCTAAAACATCTCTCATCAAGGTGATTACATTGACAATGCTTTGAAAAGAAATAGAAGGTATGAAAGCTACCCGTCTCACAATCACTCCCAACTAGGAATCTTTGGTAAGCACATCGAGTTTCCATATCTAAGATTCGTTTGTTAAGTTTTATCCTCTCGTCTTAACTCCATAGGTTCCTTAAACCAGGACTCTTATAGTAACTGTGGTAGCCCCACGCCCTGAGGCCGCCAGGTGAGCTATTACGCGAGTCGCTCAGCCCTACCAATGTCGACGACACATTAGCATTCTCATAAGACACTTAAACTTGTCTAATTTCATTATTTTCTTAAGATTTACTATCTTTTAGTTCAAAATTATAAGTTGGGAAGTATGGCTTAGGTTTTATAGAAACTTTAAAGTTAATAATAAATAGAATATGGTGGAAGCCTTAAATAACAAACATCATATTGTGGAAAACTCGAAAATAAAGTACCATGTATATAAGGAAACAAGATACACAAAAGTAGGTATGGACAAGTAAAGTGTCCCTTTTAGTCCCCCCAATAACCATAATATAGCAAAATTTCAAAATATAAACACCTACAAGAATGTCTAAAACCATCAGTAGAATGAGAAAGTCACTTAAGATTCCCCTCGCCGCTATTTGTAATAGAATCTGCAATCGGTCACCCAACGAATACAGTGAGAAGTGTAGTAAGTAAAATACCAAGAGAAGTTAACACAATATTCACTAAGAAATCCAATAAAACTACAAGACATGCAAGTATGCTATCCGGCAACAAAAATATATACTTCCATGAATATAGGGAAATATAAAAAAACTAGAGTTTGCAGATAAGTAATTAGAAAAATAGAACACTAGTTATATAAGTAAACAAAAATGTAAACAAAGATAGCCCTGATGAGCCACTCAACCGGTTAATCAATCACTCCTATACCACGTCTTCTAGTGAACCACTTAACTGGTAAAAATCATTTTGTCCCACACAATAACATAAAATAACAACGGTAAACCAACTCAATCGATTTTCATAGCAAAACCCTAATGAACCAACTCAACCGGCAAATCAGTATAGCTTGCAGTTGAATAAAACATCAAAATAAAGCAGTAGGCACTTGTGAAATACATAAGAAATGAAGTGAATTTTGTGTAGCATTCTCGTAGATTTTACACTCCTTAAAAGTCAGTTCTCGGCACCCGAGCTACAGTCCCTAAGTCCCTTGGAGTTAATTTGAAGTGTTTTAAATTGGATTAATGAGTTATAAGTCCTAAAAATCAAAATTTAGTCAAATCCTAAAAATTATTTAATTATCATTTTCTTGGCTAAATTCCTCAAATTGCACAAAACTTCTAAAAAGGAAAATTAGTTTGTCAAAAATGGTTTCTTGTAAGCTATATTATTAAAGCTTATTTGTCAAAAATGCCATCCGATTAACAATTTCACTCAGAATATCTAGCACATTTTATGGCCTCTATAGCGCGCTAGAGAGGTCGAAACCTAGAATTTCCAACTTAAAATAACTAGTTTTTCACCCCTGTGACTGCCTCACAAAATCCCTATCCTCAACTCTTATGGCGTGTTCAGTTCACATTTTAAGGAGACCAAACATCATGGGATTTGTTTGTAAAGGGACTAACACATGGGGTTTATGAATTAGTCCCTTTTATGTATTTTGTTCAGTTGGGAGTTTTATGATTGAGAATAAATGTGGTTGTAATAGGTACATTTACTAAAGTACCCCTCCATTTAAGTAACATCTCCAACAAAATCATCAATTCGATTTCGGTCTTCGTCATCCTCTGCAAATTTGTCATCGAATTCATCCTCTGCATTTTCGTCATCGTGTTCTTACGTAAGGGCTTTTCTTCTTTCAATGTAAGTCTACTTTGATAAAAAAAAAATACACTCATCCCTTGCAAAATGCAGTTGTGTGATTTGTTGTGATTTTAGGGTTTGTGTTCTTGTTGATTTCGATTTCCAATAATGTTTTGTTGTTCTATTCATTCTAATGGAGTGATGGTCATGGTTCTTTTACATTGATTATGGTTTTTTGTGAACCCTAATCAAATTTGCAAGGCATTAGGCAAAAACCTTTATCTTGGCTCACCACTAGATAGCAGACATGAAAATTGGTACTTATTTATTCTCCTTGTAATATGTATGTCATTCTCTTCTAGCTTTAGTAGTCAAATAATTCAATTCATTGCCGTCGGAGTGACTTGATCATTCGAGGTTTCCTCCGTAATATAATTTGTAATCTTACATCTAAAAATCTACTTATTATTTAAACTGGTTCTTACTTTTTTTGAAAACTAAACTGCAGTTTCAATTGATGTGCTCATTTTTCACTCTTTGAGGGAAAGGAAAAGTTACTCAGCTTTGTCCACTAATGATCTACAGCTTGAATTTTTACCATAGTTCTTTTGACATTGCTTTTGTTTATTGAATGAAGCTTCAAAAAAGCCAAACTTTCTTGAGGATATCGTCAATTTTTAAATATATACCATCAGTTTTTAAATCAATATCAGCTTAGGTTTTGGAAAGGCAAAGCTCTGTAGAAAACATTTTAATTTTGTTGCGAGACTTGAACTATAAAGCTCTTCTTCTAGCATATTTAAAATCAATCGTAAGAGAAAAAAGTAGTAATTGTTGGTTTCAAGTGCTCAACCTTGTCCTGTGTGGTTGGGATATATATTTAGAGGATTTGAACAACTCAAATCAATTTAGGAATATTGCTGATATATTTGAACTAAAAATTTCATAGCTGAAGCTATAGAAGCACTAGGCTGTTGACTTCCTACTTATGTCAATGTTTCCATTATAATTATATGGTTTCTTTTTGAATACTTAAACGTGAAAGAGTAATTGTATATTTTCTTCAGTCAACTACAAATTATCTTCTTTTTATCAATGCACAAAATTACCTTCGTAACGGAAATGAAAATGAACCTTACTTTAAAGAAAACTACTCGATGAACTACATTTGTGGTCCATGAGGCAAACTTTATTAACTAATACTTTTCATCATTTGGTCTTCCCTCATTTCATAAAACAAAAGCTAGAACAACATTTCCCACCATCGGACAATTCTATGTTTCTTTACTCATTTGCTAATGTTTTAGTCCCAGCTCTTATTATGGTTCGGACTCTAATCCAATAGATTTTTATGCCTATAAAAATTTCCTTTGATTGAATGCAAAAATATCTAGATCATTAGATGCACTCTAGTACCGCAGAAGTTGGAATTACTATGAGAAATTTGAGCTTATTTTGGTAAAGATAAACACTCATACAAGTATATATGTACCAGTTGAGAAAACCTCACTGCTGTGAACCCAAAACAAAAAGGAACATATTAAGATTGATATCGATGAACCCATTCATCAGATCTTACCTTTTACAAAACACACAAAAAAATCGAGGAACATAAATCGATGAACCCACAACAAAGAGAAAAACTTAAAAAAAAAACAAATACCCATTTTACACAACACATCAAAAACAAAATCTAAACATACCAAGTTAACAAAAACTAACTATTTCTACTGAATATCACAACTTCTTCTCCCACGATTTGAGGATCTGTAGTCCCTTCTCCCACGATTTGAAGATGTCTTCCCTCATTCCTTTGTTAGGGTTAGTCTCCCCTAAATAATGTGTTCGGTCTATTTCTCACCACCATTTGTTCAACTGATTCTCAAACAATAGAGTGTAAAGAGGGAGGAGAACTTTGGTAATATGTGAAGCCTAAGCATTGGGACTAGTTAGTCCCACCAAAATTGATGGTTTACTTTAGTCACCTCTACTAATATATTAGATAATCTCGTAGACTAGTTAATTGCCAAGCGAACACCAGCTAAGTCGGTTCAGTTGGTTAATCCAACTTAAGACCAAAAAGTGAGCAGGCAATTCGGGGATTAGCGAACACCATCTAAAGTTAGAGGGACAACAATATATCATCAATTCATTAATTGACATGCATTTCCAAATTGAGCTCAAAAACACAATTTAATTCAAAACTAGATTAAAACCTAAATTCGTAGTTGTAATTGACTTCAAATATATAGGAGACCCTTACAAAACAATACACTAACAAAAACTCATTTTGAAGAAAAACACCTAAAATTGAGCTCCATTCCTATGAATATAGTAAAAATGATGATGTGTATGAAGATTGCCTCTAATTGGAACCCTTGAATCCTCAATTTAAGCTTGATTTAGCTCAAAACCATCCCCTTATTTACTAGAGTTTTCAAAATTTACATGAGAAGTTGTTTCTTTGAAGAACAAACCCACTAATGTAACGACCCAAATTAATTAAACTATGATTAGCATTAATTTCAGAGATTAAAGGTCATAATTCGGGCACTACGTGGACAACTTGGTTGGCTAGGATACATGAACCGAGGAAATTTGTTATTTATGGATGGTGGTTGTGTAAATGTGGTGTTCAAAATTATTATTATCATATTGCACCGCATGTTTGTATGTTGCTATCGAGCAAGTGCGTGTGATGGGCGTTCGCCTCAAAAGGTGTGTCAATGCGGGTAGTGAGCAGGCAAATTATCGGTACACTAGGAAATTAGGCTAATCCATATCAAGATGAATAGTCAATCAATTAAAATGGGTAATGTGACCATAGGCTAAGTAAATTCAAATAAAAACAATAGGCTTTGGCATGCCTCAAAATGCGTGTCGAGACGCGGGGCACTAGGTACTAGGTAGTCGAAGGTTAATAGGACCATAAGGTGTTTATTTTTTATAAATAAAACACTAACCATATTTAGTAGAATGGGCCTAAGTTAGTGTAGTCAAATTAAAATAAATAAAGGCCTATGGTGTAGTCGATGAAATGGAAAGCATAGGATTTTCTTGGAGATACAAATTAGCATATCTAGAGACTAAGGGAGTAACAATGTCGTATCACTTGGTTTGAGTTACTGGAGGGTAAGTGGAAAATGTGGCAAGAGAAGGACCTTTGGATGATTCTCGAGATATGTAAGTACATGAGGATCAAGGGTTAGAAACACACCTCACATTGATATATATATATATATATATATATATATATATATATATGAAAGATTGATCAAACCATGCAACCAAAACATGTTAAACTGATTTACTGGGAAATCACAAGAGAGGAGATAGAGAGATAGCTGGGAATTGGAGCTTAGGATCATCAAATTGGAGGATTAAACATAGGTAATCATCTTCTTCATTATCTCCTCTATCTAATGAACCCATTTTTTATATATGTTGATCAAATTGGTGTAAAATAAGGTTTTAAGGTTGTGTTAGATGATATTTTAGTTTTAATTGCATATAGAGAATGTGTAAAACCATTTTAGGTAGCCAAATTTGAAAGGAAAAACATAATTCTCAACTTGAGAATTTTGTCCCAAAGGCTAGATAACACGCCACCTGGAATGGTTAGCGCGCTAATTGTTCTGGGTTTCCCATTGTTTTTCAGGATGAAGAACAGTAGCGCGCTACATCAATTACCTAGCGCGCTACAATTACATAGTGTTATACTAAGCCCATAGCATGCTAATGACATATTAAAACTGAAATTAAAAGGCTATTTCGGGATTTTTTACTTAATACATATCCCTAACACCTATAAATATACTAAATATGTAATAGTGGACATCAAGGACTTAGGGGACCGTAGCTCGGGTATAGGGAGCTAGTCGGGTCGGATACGAGAGTCCAAGGAAGTCAGAGCGCAGAATGAGGTGCGCAAAACCTTTGAGAAGAATTAATGGTTTTGGTTTATCGATATTGCATTTCATGTGTGACTGTTGGTGGCACAACGATTTTCACTCCTATTTGATGTGCGTATATATTGGTTGTGGCTAAATCGCTTGCACAAGTTACTTATGTTTAGTGCTCATGTCGACGTCAGTAGGACATACTTACGACCGTCAGGAGGGACTTAGAGTGTTCCCTTGACTTGAAATCGAGTATGGAGGACTGAAGTTGGGGTTTAGTCAGTGTAAGCCTGCAAGTATATACCCGATTTCTATTTATTTTACCGATTACTGGCTGGTGTAGGTTAGGGTTTTCTCGTGATTATACGGATGTTTACTGATTAATACTTTATTTTTGAGCTAGTTTAGCTGATATGTATTGTTTATTTATTTCATGCTAATACTTTTACTTGTCCCATGTTGCTTACATTCATGGGAATATGACGTACTGTTGCCAGAAGTTATATTCGCATGTCTCGCAGTTTATCAGTTTAATTTCATGAATATTGTGTGGACTTCTCTGGGATTTTACTCATTAGACTCGTCACTGTATTTGTTAGGTAACTAAGTGCAAGTCCTTTGATGGGCAAGGTCAAGGGCAAGGAGGTACTGGGCGACCACTTCTAAGATTGTGGAACCAGCTCGTGTATGATATCAGTATGTATGTATTTTACTTTTGATGGGTTTTGGGGACCATAGAACACTAATTACACGTATATGAAACTTTTGTTATACTTATCTCTCATTGATATATGCATGGTATCTTTTATCGGCTTTTTCACTACTTATAATTGTTAAATATTGCATAAGTTACTCATTAAAAGACTTCCGCAATAAAATTATAATATAACCTGATAAATTGAGTAACCGGCTAATTGAGTTATTAATACTTATGTAAAGGTTAGTTAGCATAACTAGGGTTAACTGAAAAAGTGTAAGCAACTCGTTAGGTCGCAAGGCGTCAAGGAGAAACGGGCCATGACATGGCAAGGCTCATTGATGTGGGATGCGACATGGCAGGTAGCAAGGCGGTGTGGAAATTGGGGTCGTCACACTAAGGTTCATATTTATATGATTTTATCTAATCTCGTGTGTTCATGTATCTCGAGGTTAATCTAAGGCCTCTGGTTAAGTTGTCTTAACACTGAATTATGTCTATAATAGGATACTCATTTGCTTAGTCATTTACTAACCTACGCTCGGATACCTAATGCTAGTGTCCTACGCCTTGGCATGCATGTGGTGGCACATCATAATTTTGAATATTCGATTAAATAAACTTAGACTTTAGTTATTATATCCATTTTATGCATTACTTAACTTAATTATAGTCATTTCATTCTAATTTAACATTGCCTAGCCTTGGCGTTCTCATACTTTGTCTACCCAATACCTTTGCTGACACACTTTTTTGTGCAAATACCCGTCACACAACCTTGCTTGGAATATAAACATTCTACTACACATAGCGATGTAATATGACAATTAACAATTTAAAAATTGCAATATGACAACCATCACATAAAAATAACTATTTTGTCTAGTCCAACATATCCTTACCCTATCTACGGTGTCCACGTAGATCTAGGCTGGTGTCCTAATTCGAAATTTCTAAATAAACGTGATTAATAAATTTTGGGCCATTACACACGCAGTGGTCACACGTCATGACATTGTTGTAAAAATAACAATCCATGTCGCGGCTACATTGTGGGTTTCGTTCCCACGATGTCATTTGGTAGCGTCGTTTTTTTCCTTACACTATGACTTTACCTTTTCCCTTGTGACCCCTACGACCTCCTGGACCTCTTTGAAACCTCTAAACATATCACATAAAAACCAAATATTATGCAAACCCATACAAATGCTAATCGAGGTATGGCAGACTTAATCATGAGCCTTATTCAGATTAGTTAGGTTTTGATTAACACTAGTTACAATCTTAAGGTAATAGGTGGTTAGAGTCTCCCCAATTTAAAGAAATTGTCCTCGAAATTATAGCACACATAAAATTACTTGCAGTTTTTCAAAGCGAAAAGGAAATTGATCCTTTATTTAAGATACTCGCACATAGGTTAGCTCCTTATATCTATGAAATTGATATTTCACCTTAACTAAAAGGATTTGTTTGGTTCTCAACTTCTAAATCTTACGATCGAGAATCTGAATCGGTTGCCTGTTGTAAGATAAGTCTTCCTGAACATCAAATTCATTCCAATCAATCCTTTGAGTGAACTAAGTCTCTATTTTATGAAGTATAGACACGTAAAGACATTATGAACTCCGGCTAACTAAGGAGGTAACTATAACCTATAAGCGATAGGACCAACTCGTTCTTGAACTCTGAATGACCCAATGTACCTTGGAGGACTTGTACATCCATTTCATATATAAGACTTTCAACAAAACATAATTGTTTTTTGAAAACTCCAAAAACCTAAGATGTTTATCGGTGTATCCTTTTTTCTTTGCTATGATGTAGTCAAACTGTGATGGCCCCAGACCCCACAAACTCGTCCCCACCTGGCCTAAAACTACATGGACCCTCGGTCAACTCCCACGGAGTCAACACAAGCCTAGTCAGCTTCTTATCCAAGTTATTCAATCATTAGTTGCATATTAGGTTTAACAAGTCTTAATATTTAAGCAGCGGAATTTAAGAATATTTAAAGCAACTTGAATAAGTAAACGGTAGTTGGGACATGCCTAGGCGTGGAAATCCTGCAAAAAGAGATCTCATGTATATATCTGGTGACAAATAGTGTGAAGAAGTGTCATATGTAACAAAAAACATAAGTATATATAATATGTACAGTCTAAAATATCAAAAATAAACTTACTATAGTAATAAAGAGGAGCTGACTTTGAGGGAAGCTCAAAGGAAGTCACGAATCGCAGGCTCCTTATCCCTGCTACTAGAGGTACTTGCAATTGTCACAAAAAGCGAAGAAAATTCTAATTAATATACCTGTAAGAAGTTCAATAGTAATTCAGATTAAATAATAAACAAGTCTATAAATCATGCTGGAAGAAAATAAAGTGCTAAGATAGGACAATAAAATGCATGATAGATAGACTATAATGATCAACGGTAGTGACCAAGTGACCCGGAAGCAAATGATATGAAATAAGTGGTCCTCACACTCTATACGTGGGCTCAAAGCCGCTTAAAACATGCAAGTATCTAGAATTGGTGCAATGGGTCAAGCTGTTTTGATCGCACATAATCCGTTCGGCACTATAGGCTCGTTTGAGCCACAGCTCGAGAAAAATTCTAAAAGGAGCCAAACAATTAATTGAATGCTCAACCAAAATGAAACTCGAATACCCGATAGAAGCCATGAAACATGACGGATGCTCACTCAGAGGACTCAAACTCATCAAGAAACCACACGAGCTAGTCAGTTGCTCAACCTACGAGTTGACATGACCAGACCTGAGCACTTATACCTTAGGTCACTCGATAGGGAAGTAGAGTCCAATAGTAGCAATCATTTCATCAAATATAGCAAGGAAATGAAAAGATTTAATATTAAGTTTCCTACTGGTTTACTTACATTAATACACAAAATACCAAGCAAATCGCGGCTCCCACAAGTCTCAAAATACACACTCGATATCCGACACCAATCTCTTAGGCCCTTAGCTTTAATTTACGACCAATTAGCTTTAATTAGGTGTAGTTGAGTTTGTTTTATACAATTTAGATTTTTAAATATATAATTTATAGTGGTGACACATTTTTCAAGGAAAAGCTCAGTGTAAAATTTTCTGAAAAATCCCTAAACTCATTTTCCTACATTTTTTCTCATTTTCTTATTTTCTCCAATTTTCTTGAACTTTTTTGAATTTTATGTTATTTTTATTATTTTTTATTTATTAAAATATAAAAAATGTTTTTTGTTAAAATGGGTTTTGGGCCCCTGAATCGAGTCTGGGCTGAACCAAACCCAGTTCAGACTTGTTGGGCGAGCGAGAGCTCGGCAAAACCCAACGGGCCAGGGGATGGCATGCACGAAGCGTGCAATCCCCCGTTGAATTTGAGGTTCATACGTAGGGGAAAATTCAAAACAATTTTTGAAACAAAACCAATAAAATCAAAAATTAGTTCTATTAAACTAGATCTACAAAAGTAAATCATACCTTAATCCTCGGCCCAGCCCAACGGGTTAGGGGATGGCATGCACAAAGTATGCAATACCCCTATTGGGTTTGGGGTTCATACGCAGCAGAAAATTCTCAATTTTTGAAAAAAAACCCTATAAAATAAAAAATTAGTTCTTTTAAACTAGATCTACAAAAGTAAATCATACCTTAATTCGTGATTTTCTTCTCTAATTGTTCAATCTCCAAGATGTTCAAGCTCGTGTCCTATATCGAAATCCACACACAAACGGTGACCAAACCTAGGAGTGCTAGCCCCAAGAGAGAATGAAAATGTTTTTCTTTCTCTTGCTGAATTTATAGAACTCGAAAATAGTAAAAACAAAAATCTTATAAGTATTTAAGGTTTCAACCGCTATTTATATTTGTAGATAAGCTCACTTAAAAACCTATTCGTAATACAACTATTGTATTTAGGCAATTTAAGCAAATTATATGAACGTCCCTAATAATAAATTATCATATAACAAGTCATAAGGGTTTTTATGTCATGAACTTTATCATATAAAATTCATTACTCTAGACCAATTAAAAATGTGCAACGCCATTTTTTGTGTGCAACCTAATAAGTTTATGCAACGTTGGTAGTGAACCAAAACCATTTTGGTATACAAATTATAAGCGATCGCTAGAAAGTCATTATGACTACCCAATTAGCATGAATATCAAAATCGATACGGTGACGGCCCCATTTTCCACAAATGGGCACCACCCGGCCTAAGCCTACGTGGACCCCGACTCGCAAGGTCAACACAGACTTAGTCAGCCTTCCAATCCCACATTATACGTAAATTCACAATTTTAAGTTGAGTTATTAATATTTTTCATATTTTGCAATTTAGCGGAAGCAATTACTACAAATAAATAACTTAACAATATTTGAAAAGATTTAGGCAACGAAATTGTGGAACCAAGTAAATATGTTATCATCGGAGGAGAGTAATACAAGATATACAAAACTTTCACCTAGCTATGGAGCTTTCCCTCTGCTACTCTTCTGCGGCTCTGCACTCAATCAAACACGAGATTGACGAGCCCTGGTAAGTAAAATCAAGTAGAATCCAAACAATAATTCAAGATAAAATGAAACATTCTAAAAGTCATGTAGATAAAAAGAAAACTGTACGGAATGCATGATAATGAGACTGTAAAACAATGAAAGTACAACGAGAATGAGTGTCAAAGGAAACAATATAGAGAGGTACCCAAGTAGTGTAAGACCACCGAATGCGGGTGCCACAGGGTCGGGGTGGCAGAGTCGCGGCGACGCCAAGCAGAATCGGTCATAGGATGCAGCATCGCCGTACCTAGAATGTCGCAAATGAGGGATATCGACAGCGCCCCAGTTAAAACACATATCATTCCGACCAAATACTGTGACTCGAAGTCATGGCCCCGGTTGCGAGCCGGCGACCACTCCAATCAGAGACACGAGTATGACTCACTTGGCCCTCGAGACACTCATAAGTGAGTGGGAATTCCAAGAAAAGGACATGATTCAACATCAAACAAACATGCAACCTCAATGAACTATTGTACATTTTCTAACTGGCTTTACTTACCTCAAAATCAGTAATTCGTCCTTAAGACATCCTACTAACGCCTCAATTTGTGCACCCGACACTCGACTATTGCCTACTAAGTCCTTGGTGTCCATTTGTACCATTTAGATTGCTTAAATCATGCAAATTGCACTAAAACCAGGTGAAGTGCACCTCACCTCCATCGTGTCGTTGAAATTTGTCGAAGTCACGCCTCCGATCGGTCCAACAACGCCATCGCGTCGTTCACCGCGCCGAAGTCGTCGAAGCTGCGCCACCGTCGTCACCACGCCGCTGCCGGCGCTGCCGGTGCCGCTCGCTACCATTGGTGAGCTCTTTCGTGTCGCGTCGCGTCACCGCGTTGCTGGTTTTGCGCCGGCTGTGCTGCCAATCAGCCGCCGCTGCCGTCGTTTCCACCGCGCGATCAGCGCGAGCCCACACCATGGCTGCCGGCCAGCCCGCCGTCCGCTCCTGCACTGTCGGTCATCATTCCTAGTCGCGCCATCTCTCTCCATCGGTGCTGCTGCTGGTTCGTCATCTCCACAGCCGTGTCACCCCACTCGGCCTCTTCGTCGCCGGCCCGCCGGCCTGTTGGAGTCGTGCACCTTGGCTCTCCTCGCCGAGCAGAGCCGCTCCTCCCCGGCGCCACTCTCCTCTCTCTCTTTCTTGTCTCCGCCAATTCTCTCTCTTTCCCTCTCTCTCTCTCTCTCTCTCTCTCTTCTCCCCTACTTTTCCGCTTATCCGGTCTTTTAGTCTCTTTTTGTTTCTTCCTAAAAAAGAAATCAAGTGTCCTCGAGATTCATGCAGAAAGAGACTCGAGGCACATCAAAATAAAACATATTTATTGAAAATTTTTCCTTCAAGAATTGTGTTGCGCGCATTTCAAGGCACCAACTCGCCTCATTTCAAAATCTCGATACTAGCGCTACACGCATCACGAAGCGTATTCAATGTACACATTAAAACCACATAAAGCCACTATAGCCACATTAAGCCACTATCTCGGTCCCACGTCGGCACGTGACTCGAGACGCATCCCCGTTCGTGTTTCGGCTCATCGAATTTCGCGCATATACTTTTCTCAACAATTAGCATTATAATCTTAAATTGAATATTCTCGGTGTCTCCACCCGAGATTCGGACATACATATTCGACGAATGGATCCTACATACGACCTTGACCTGACACGTGTCACAAGTCAAATTTTCGGGCCGTTACAATCTTCCTAACGAATTGGAATTTTGTCCTCGAAGTTTACGTACTTCGATAGTGTGTTATGACTGAAGACCCAAGGTCATACCCGCCCAAGGCCATACCCCCATCTTACTCGTAGGGTGGGCTCCTCCGCGATAAGCTGGGCTCCTCCGGGACTAAGCTGGGCTCCTCCGTGACGAGTTGGGCTCCTCCGAGACGTCCAAGCAAAGAACACACCATCTGCCTCCTCCTATCAATATATGTCAGGCCAACATCCCCGCAACATATATTGGAATACAAATGAACATATTAGTCTCATGATCCACCGTCAATAACATACCCATATCCACAGTATGTCCGCGAGAATGTAAATCAATTTCTCTGATTGTCCGTTAGTCTCCGATCGAGTGAACCTCAACCCAACTCGTACCCTCTATTAGGTTACGATGGTAGTAGTCGGACCTTACGCGGCAACAACATGAACCTGCTCCTAGCTCTGTTGTGCCTGCTCGCTATCGTGAACACGTACTGGTGAAGTGACATGGCTGTCCACACTCCTATACAAGTACGTTGAAATCTCGATTCGTATGGAACATGTTGTATTTGTCCCTGTACTTGAGCTTGACTAGACCTTTGTCCCTATCTCTGCACTTGACTGGAACTTTGACACTATCTCTGGCCATTGCCTCTACCATCAGCCCTCTGATGGTACTTATGCGAGGATCTGACGGTGCTGGCTACTGTAGTGCACTAGCGTAACTCTACGTTGGACCAACTAACATTGGTGCAGTATACGCTTCATATGGCGGAAACGCAATAGATCCTACGCTCTAAACTCGATTTCTTAGCCACGACCGTCTCACTCTCTTTTTCCTTCAATCATCTCCAAACCCTCGCACTAACTATAACAACGTCGATAATGCGACCGGTACTCCAGCGCGTGTGCTCCCAAAGCTCTCACCAACCATAGCCCTCGCTTAAGCCTCCTGTAGAGTGCTCGGAGTTGTCATCCAAGAAATCGTGTATGACGTAGTAAGCCTTGTCAGTGTCCGTGTCGGCCACACCCCAAGCATACTTCATCACGCATATATATCGATTCATGTACAACAATTGACTCCCTAGTCCTCTATCCAAAGGTCTGAAACTTAGTACTCTTCAAGTACGAACTGTTCCCCATCGACACCTCCGTAGTACGCCACCAGACTTCGACCTCGCCGATCAGTGGAGTTGATGATACACTACTGGCTGCATTTGCGGTGGTAAGAACCAGTACATCACGTATCTTCATGTGACCATATATATGTTGCCTCAACGTACCCTCATGCAATTTCTCTGGAAAAAATGCATCCGAAACGTGCGAGTCATCCTCACCTCAGTTGTAGCCCTAACAACCGTATCAATTGGCGTGCTAAGCATATCCTAAGTAGTGTCTCAAATGTATGAAGTACAAGCTCAACCTACACCTGTGCCTCCTCGCCCACTATAGGCCCTGCCTAAACACCTACCGTAAAAACACACCCAGACCTAATTAGCTAGAGCTATTGCCGTAAATGAAGATGGTGTAGCTTGTGCCCTTAACAGTCGAAAAATCTCCTGAGTTGTTGGTCTTGCGATACAATTCTATCTGACTGAGTATGCAGCTTCTCCGCACTCACAAAACACGCACTTACAGCCCCACGATCATTCCTAGACCGGTATGAAATGTAATCGTATTTTCCATAGCCACGAATCCTCGAATCAGTGTAAAATTATCGATATTGTATATATATTATAATACAACAATATACCATATAGGATCAAGTGTTACTCTTATCTTAACAACTTTAAACGCACCGTTGTGTTTTTTTTATAGGTGAATTGCTAATCTTAGCAACTTTACAAAGTCCCATTACTTTTTCACTATATTCAAAGGTGCTCGTTCTTTTCAACATGCACTACTCGCATGAGAATTCCTTTAAGTACTCTTACTGGCATGTCTCCATCAATTCTAAATATGTGAGAATCTAAAGATTTATAATCTCGAAGGATTTATATTTAGGTTGCTTTTAACCTCGAGAATGATTCACAAACTCTACCTCTGCCGGTAACACTTAATTCATTTACAAATCCCTAAAGGTGGTGGTCGACTTCACCAACCCTGAGACTATAAATGCATAGTGTCACTAAAGTGGAGTTACTTGGGCTTCTGATTGAACACTACTACTCCAAAGCTTTTGTCAAAGCTAAGAAGTCCGTACATGATGTAATCGATAGCTCTCAAGTCATCTCAACACTCTGTTCCCCTTAGAGTCTGCTTGTCTCACAAATCTTCATCCCTCTTTTTTATCATGTCACTTCACCAATTTTTTTTTTTTTTTTATTTCCTAGTAAGTCAATACAATTCAACTCTTAATATTTGAACTCCAATTCAATATTCAAAATCAATTTCGCATACTTTACAAATCTACTTTGGCATTTACATTCCATCTAAGACCCTCAAATTTCTCGAAGTTCTTAAAAAAATATTAAACTATACAACCAAATCCTAAAAACCTTTGAAATACAATAACAAAGTTATTTCAAAACTTACCTTTTCATTTCCAATCCCATTATCACAAATCCAATCGGTGTTCTAGCATTTTAAAACTCCAAAAGCTCTCTAAGTTCCTAAACGTTGATTTCAAGTCCCAAGTAGACTCAAAGTTATTCAATTGTCTCTATATTACCAATTTAAAATCATTTAGAGACTCAAACTTTCATTTCAAGTCTCAATACTATAGGAAATCCTCAATTTCAGTAATAACTAAACAACTTGAAATGAATTTAATGAACTCTTTTGAGTCCTAAAATAAGATCAAAATTCCTCTAAATGGCTTGAAAACCAATTCCCAAGTTTGTTTGAGTCCTAAATGGCTTTTTAAGTTTCAATTGGAAACCATACCCTTCGTAATACCAAAGTTTCGAATTGAAAACCTTAAAAGCCTTAATTATCTTATTTTACTCAAAATGAATTGTTTCATTTTCCATTGGCTTCATCAAACCAACAATGCTATTCATCTCAATTTATCAATTGAACTAACTAAATTCTAGTTTTAAATTTTGTTGCCATTTTGTTTTTCTCGCACTTTGGTATCTACTCGCTCTAGTTCTATCCAAAAATTAATCATTACTATTAATATTCTTTATTATCAATTTCCCCGAGTCGGAAAAATTTATCATCAATTTTTTCAATTTTACTCATCGCGTCTCACGCGATACACAAGAATGAATATCGTATATCTATCGATAGTAGTATAATACAACACATCAAATATCTCATATAGTTCAAATTTTAATTTCCCCAACTCTCCTCACTTCCCAGTGAATACTTAAGTCAGGATCATAGGGTTCCACTCTAAGTTCAACTGTTCCTAACTTCCATTGGTTTGCATCTCCATTGCTTGTGATTTAAATCAAGAGTCGAGTATTTAAAACTTCGGCTCTGATACCAACTGTGATGTTGGTATAATGTTGTAATCTTAGCACTAGGCTCTGATACCAACTGTGACGACCCCAATTTTCCATAAATGGGCACCGCCCGGCCTAAGCCCACGTGGACCCCGAGCCAGTCTCGCAAGGTCAACGCAGATTTAGTCAGCCTTCCAATCCCTCATTATACATAAATTCACAATTTTAAGTTGAAGTTATTAATATTTTGCAAGCTTTACAATTTAGCGGAAGCAATTACTACAAATAAATAACTTAACAATATTTGAAAAGATTTAGGCAACCTAATTGTGGAACCCAGTCAATATGTTATCATCGGAGGAGAGTAATGCAAGATATACAAAAATCTCACCTAGTTATGGAGTTTTCCCTCTGCTACTCGTCTGCGGCTCTGCACTCAGTCAAACACGAGATTGACGAGTCGGGTAAGTAAAATCCAGTATAATCTAAACAATAATTCAAGATAAAATGAAACATTCTAAAAGTCATGCAGATGAAAAGAAAGATGTACGGAATGCATGATAATGAGACTGTAAAACAATGAAAGTACAACGAGAATGAGTGTCAAAGAAACAATATAGAGAGGTGCCCAAGTAGTGTAAGACCACCGAATGCGGGTGCCACAGGATCAGGGTCGCAGAGTCGCCGCAATGCCAAGCAGGCTCGGTCATAGGATGCGGCATCGCCGTACCTAGAATGTCACGAATGAGGGATATCGATGGTGCCCTGGATAAAACACATCTCATTCCGACCAAATATGTAACTCGAGGTCATAGCCCCGGTTGCAAGCCGGCGATCACTCCAATCAGAGACACGAGTATGACTCACTTGGCCCTCGGACACTCATAAGTGAGTGGGAATTCGAAGAAAATAACATGATTCAACATCAAACAAACATACAACCTCAACGAACTACTGTACATTTTCTAACTGGCTTTACTTACCTCGAAATCCGTAATTCATCCTCAAGACGTCCCGCATACACCTCGATTTGCGCACCCGACACTCGAATATTGCCTCCTTAGTCCCTGGTGTCCATTTGTACCATTTAGACTGCTTAAATCATGCAAATTGCACTAAAATTGGTGAAGTACACCTCACCTCCATCGCGTCATCGAATTTCGTTAAAGTAACGCCTCCGATATGTCCGACAATGCCATCGCGTCGTTCACCGCGCCGACGTCGAAGCCGCGCCAGCGTCGTCACCGCACCGCTGCCAGAGCCTCCGTTGTCGCTCGCGCCATTGGTGAGCTCTTTTGTGTCGCGTCGCGTCATCGTGCTGCTGGTTTTGCGTCGTCCGCGCTGCCGATCAACCACCACTGATGTCGTCTCCACCGCGCAGTCGGGCAGCCACGCCGCTGCCGCCCAGCCCGTCGTCCACTCCTACACTGTCACTCATCATTCCCCAGCCGCGCCATCTCTCTTCATCGCGCTGTTGTTGGTTCGTCATCTCTAGAGTCGCGTCGCCGCACGCGGCCTCCACGTCGCCGCTGGCCCGCCGAGCTGCTGGAGTCGCGTACCTCGGCTTTCCTCGTCGCCGAGCAGAGCAGTTTCTCGCCGACGCCGCTCTCCTCTCTCTCTTTTTTGTCTCCACCAGTTCTCTCTCTTTCTCTCTCTCTCCCTCTCTCTCTCTCTCTCTCTCTCCCCTTCTTTTCCTCTTATCAGATCTCTCACTCTCTTTTTGTTTCTTCCTCAAAAGAAATCAAGTGTCCTCGAGATTCGTGCAGAGCAAAAATCTAGGCACATTAAAATAAAACATATTTATTGAAATGATTTCCTTCGAGAATTATGCAGCGCGCATTTCGAGGCACCAACTTGCCTCATATCACAATCTCGATACTCACGCTACACGCTTCACAAGGCGTATCCAATGTACGCATTAAAACCACATAAAGCCACTATAGCCACATTAAGCTACTATCTCGGTCCCACATCAGCACGCGACTCGAGACGCGTCCCCTTTCATGTTTCAGCTCACCGAATTTTGCGCATATACTTTTCTCGACAATTAGCATTAAAATCTTAAATTGAATATTCTCGGGGTCTCCACCCGATATTCGGACATACGTATTCCGACAAATGGATCCTACTTACGACCTTGACCTGACACGTGTCACAAGTCAAATTTTTGGGTCGTTACAGATACAACCTAATGACTAACATATATCATATCCTTTTGTTATGCGATATCCTTTGGTTAAAAATATGACATGAAAAGTCACCCTTAATGTTCAATCACGGTAGTCTCCATTTTTAGGAAGACTGAAAACATCTAAATGACATTAATCATATCAATTCACTTGGATTTAGTCATTTAACAGTCTAACATATTGAGAGATCCACTTATCTCTCTCTATATGATAAGGAAAAATTTTATCTTGATTACACACATTCACATATTGATTACATGATAACCAATCACAATCTTTATAAGTATCCAGTTAAAGGCATCGTTTGATTGTGTCATATTATCATGTTCCCAATTTTGAAGTCTATGGTAATCTCAAGTCGAAGGACTAATGATATACCTATCATAAGTAACACCTATAACTTAATCCATGTGGTATTCTCATACCGGGCCGATTCCAGTACCCTATTCCCATAACAAGTATTCATGCTCTTGATTCGTATCCCTATAAGTATGATCATCATATGACCATCAATCAAAATTCAAACTAGCTTTAATTCATTATAGTTCCTAGTATAATGATCGACTAGGGACATTAAGGATATTTCAACAAATACCTTTAGATCTTACAATAAGGTAAACATATAATCAATTATAAAAAAAATAAAGGAAAACCTCAATTTTATTAACTAAAATTATAAGATAAACATTATTTGTAGAATGGCTTAGGGAATATGTCCCAACACCACCTTCTCTCTTTCATTTTCACGAAGAGAGAAGGGAGACCAGCTCACACTTTTTTCTTTTTCTTTTTCTTTTTCTTTTCTTTATTTCTTCTTTTTTTATTTCTTTCTTCATCAAACCAAGCTAATTCAAGATTCATTTCAATAACACCATTTTGAGCAAGATTATTAAAAGACATTTCATATAAACCAAACATTTGTTAAATTAAGAAAAAAATAAGTTTTGCATATTACCTTAACAGCTTCTTGACTATGAACAACTTGAACTCTTGCTCATTTTCTCTGCATCACCACTCCCTCCCCCAATACTTCATAATCATCAAAAGGAAACCACATTTCAACAACTTTTTATCTCATCTCATACACTCATTAGAGACACTCCATAATCCATATATGTGGCCTTCAAAATCCCATAACTTGTTCTTACTAAGCCACATCAAATATTATTTATTTCTCATGTATAAGAGTATATAACATATATACAAGCATCACACAATAATAAAATATTGTATTTATCTTGGTGTCGACACTCGAGTTCCAATTGAGTCGTCATTTAGGATATGTTGCCGCGTCATGGTCCCATTAAGCAAATGATTAAGATTTGATTTATTACGGTCATTACAGTCTTCCCAAATAATAAGAATTTCATCCTTAAAATTGAAATATCTATAATGAAATTACTTACCAAGAACTAACGGGATATTCTTGTTCCTCAAACTTTGTACCTTACTGTCTAAAATCTGCATAAGTTGTGCCTCGTAAGTATATCCTCAACTAGGTAAATCTGAGTTACGTCAACTATCAGTATGTCTCCCTCTCTTGACTTATCCAATCTCATTATCAGTATATAGAACATTGGATGAATGCTTGCCAACTGTTGTGGTAACTTAATCTTATACGCAACCTTGCCAACTCTCTCTGTAATTCGGAATGGACCTATGAACATTAGCGGGAACTTTCCTTTGACTTTGAACCATTTGTGACCCTTGACTGGGGAAACTTTTAAATAGACATAGTTTCCTACTTTGTACTCTAACCCATCTCGGTACTTGTTAGCATGTTGTTTGTCTCTCTTGAGCCCTCGAAGACGCTTACGTATCAGTTGTATCTTCTCTATTTGATCTACCACAATCTCTTGCCCAACTACTGCTATATCCTCAGGCTCTGCCTAACATAGTGGTGATCTACATAGCTTGTCGTAGAGTAGAGTGCCTTCAACAGTGCCATCCCGATGCTTTCCTTGTAACTATTATTGTAGGCAAATTCAACAAAAGGTACATATTCCTCCCATGACCCATCGTACTATAGCACATAAGCCTTGAGCATGTCATCTAAAACCTATGCTAAATTACTCTAATGGTGGCTAATATTTGGTATGTGGTGATTTTACCACGTCCTAATATCAATATATACTCCCTAATAACAATTAGAAACCTTACTTTACAATTTAACTCGAATTAAAACTCATCTTTCTATTTCATGCGGGCATAGTCACTTACTGTCTCGGTGTCGTGTATGCTAAGCCACAATGTTGCTACTGCCCCATCTCTACATATGTATTTTTCCACTCCTTGGTGTCCCAGTGCAGTCCACTGCTCCTCTGGCGCCGTCCCCTGTACTCCACAACGCTGCCATTGTGTCTGACCTTTAGAGTTTATTTTCTCACTCTTTCTTCTTACCCACATCGTGTATTATGTTTCCACATTGTGCCTTTTCATCCCACAGTGCAACCTTGTGTTTCCACAGTGCCAAGTATGTTTTTTATGGGTTTTTGCTTCGTTTCTTCTCGTTTTTCCTCAATTCCTTCTTTTACACCTTAATTGCCTAAAAATGCAGTAATACCATAATTTAGAGCTTATTCAAGGATATTTATACTAAATATATGGCTAAACTAGCCCTATATATACGTATAAATAATCACTTATCAAATATCTCCAAACTTAAGATTTTGCATGTCCCGAGCAAAGGTCTATTCTACTAAGTCTCCTAATAACTAATTCTCATTCAATTTACATTATTCATGGAGTATCATTTAATTTACAAAGTTTTGAGTTAATAATCCACTCAAGAGTTTTCCTTTGCAAAAACTTATCTTTTCAAGACATGTAGCTTTAACAACTTGCATAACTTCACTTTCAAAATACTAAAGTAGATCACAACCAAATACCATCACTACTTACAAGTTTATTTCATCTCAACACTCAAGTAGCAAGTATACAATCTCATGATTTCTCATTAAGTTAATTCACAAATAACAATAGATCAAACTCATCTTTGGTAGACTTTAGCACTTCAAGAGTCTATAGGACTTAATATAGTTGGAATGGAAACTTACCTCAGTAAGCTACTCATACTCAAGCTAAATATTTTATTTGATGAGTTTTAGTTTACTTCTGCCTTTTTTTCCTTATTTTTCTTTTCTTCCTCTTTTCATTTTTTTTTATTTTTCAGTCTCTGCTCGTTTTTCTTATGGAATTCATTCTTCCTCATTTTTCCAACCATTAAGTTCTATGCTCCATTTCCGATATAACTTGTGGGATTCTCTCATTTTTTCATCATTATTTCTAATACTTATTAGCATTTCTCACTTTCACTAAATCATGTAAGTTAACTCGAACTTCTAATATATAGTGCCTATTTCTTCCCCATTTTGCATCAAGTCTTTATTTACTTTATATTTGCAAGTAAGATTTACACTTATTATAGAATCCATAGAGATCTAACTTTTTTCACAAGAAGTGTTATGGTTTCTTTCTTTTGTTTCAAGTTAAAGGTCTTCCCTAACTCTAGGTTTCTAATCATGAAATCACTCTATTATTTGCTATATTTTATTATTTCTTTTTCTCAATTTAAAAACACTATCTTGAGTTTCATATCAATAAGATACTTGTAGTTTACTTATTCATAATTAAAGGCATGAACATGAAAATGAACTACATATTCATTACATATTACTATATATAACCTAAGCTATACTACTTAAACATTTATATAGTAAGTAAACAAAAAATTTATACAATACCATGCTTTCCTCCTTAAATGCTTCAAATTTAAATTTAAATTATCATACTTGAAGTGTTTATCCTTATTTCTCAGCCTATCTTACTACTTCCCATAGTGTAGTGTACTATTGAGGCCCATAAACATAAACCAAACCTTCTCCTCAAGGTTTAAAAGTAAGCTTAAAACATGAAAACACTAAAATACACAAACATATACAATAACACAAGTTTTAATAAATTAAAATAAACATAGAATTGAAACAATTAAATAGTTATCAAAATATCCCAAATGTTAAAAAAATATTAAATGGTATTAAAGTCATTTTCAGCTCCCCAAGTCTAAAGGATTCCTATTACATTGACTTTAGGGTTGTGTGTCATCATTGACATCTCCATTATCGGCTCTAGCTTGGGATGGTGTTAATGGTGTTGGGGCATGTGCCCTAGGTCAATCCATTAACTGTCTTTATGAATACTTTTAGTTAATAAAATAGAGGATTTCATTTGTTGTTTATTATAATTAATTTGCCTATTTACATTATAATAAGATCCATGGGTATTTACAAAAATATCCTAAATGTCCCTAGTCGATCATTATACTGGGAACTATAATGAATTAAGACTAGTATGAGTCTTGATTGATGGTCATATGATGATTATACGGATAGGGATGCGAATCAAGATCACGAGTACTTGTTAGGGAACAAAGTACTGGACCGACCCGCTATGAAAACATCACATGGATTAAGTCGTAGTTGTTTCTCATGATAGGTATATTTTTAAGTCCTCTGACTTGAGATTACCAGAGACTTCAACATTAGGAACATAGTGATTTGACACCATCAAACATTGTCTTTAACCGGACGATTATAAAGGTTGTGATTGGTTACTGTGTTAGCAATGTGATGAAGTTGTGTAATCGAGATAGAATTTGTCCCTCTCATATAAAGAGAGATATCTAGTGGATCCTCGATGTGTTAGACTGTTAAAAGGCCTATTCTAAGTGAATTGATATTGATCAATGTCACTTGGATGTTTTCAGTATACCTAGAGATCGAGACTAGTACGATTGAACATGTTGGATGAAAATTCCATGCCTTATGTTTGATCAAAAGGATATCGTGTGACAAAAGGATGTTATATACACTATTGATTAGGTTGTATCGATTTGATATTCGTACAACTTGGGTATTCATAATGTCTTGCTAGAGGCCGCTTATGACTTGTATACCAAAATGTGTTTTGGTACACTGCCAACATTCTATGAGCCTATTGGGGTCGCACACTAAGAATGGTTTTGCGAGATTTTAAGATGGTTCAGAAAAATGAATTTTATATGATAAAATTCATGACAAAAACGTCCTTGTGGTGTATCATACTTGTACTTCTTTAAGTAGTGGTATATGTGTAATTTACTTAACCATTTATATACAAGGATTTTATAAATAGACGCTTTAAATTAGAATACACGTACGAAAGATTAAAAGGCTGAAACTCTATTTTCGTTTTAGAAATGACTTAGGGTTTTTAGGTATGCTCTGGATCATTTTGGAGAGAAACAAAAGGTTTGGTATTCTCTCGAAGCTAGCACTTCGAATCTCGGCCACCGTTCGTGTGTGGACTACTAGTAGAGGGCGTTCGTCGTTGGCAGCGCCTTAGAGATTGATCAACTTTCAGAAAGGTATATTGCGACTGAGGTATGATTAAGTTTTTTATGGTTTAAACGTTTTAATGGAATTAGATTCGGATCATGTTGGGGTTTTTGTCAAAATTGTTTTGTATCTCCGCTGCGCATGAATTCCAAAACCCAACAAATGGATTCTCCACCCTCTTGCTTTACACAAAATCTTGATTAACCACGTAGGTTGGTGTTGTTGGAAAATCAATTGACCTATCAGTAGGTCTCAACCATCGGCTCCTCTCAAATCTAACTATATCTTGATGATGATCAACAAACAACATGAAGTTATGCCGCCCGTCCCATTGATATTGCTCTTTAATCTCCATATTTTGCTCATATCTCAGTATGGCTGTCTAATATTGTTCCCTATCCTCCTAGTATTATCTCATCATTTCTGCTATCCATAGTCTCTACTATCGTGGAGTCAAATCCTTAGATGGTGATATAGATGCCTTTAGTGAAGGAGGAGGTGGAAAGACTTCAAGACCGTCCAAGTTCTACTCTCCTATCTCTGGGTCCACAAACTCGTAGCCCTTAGTAAATCCTTGATGTTGTTGCTCCTCCTCTTCTTCATTTTTTCCTATCTGTATGTTATTGGGCTAGTTTTATTGTTAATGTTTCTGCTGCTGCCCGATCCTCTTACTTTTTAGTCAACAACTTGGCCTCAAGTCTAGCTCCATCGACCTTCTTTCTCTCTCCTTCTCTGAGTCTTGATAACCAAGTGTTGAGTTCAAAATGAGCGTGAAAGCTTCATCTATGTTTGGTTGGGCCTTTATATCAAATTCTTCATCATCTCTCAGTCTTACTTTGGCCCTCAAGTACATTTGAGAAATTGATATAGGAAAAATCAACTTGTCGTCTCTTTCCAACATGATTAAATCCCTCATATTGGTATGTATGATCTCCCTGATGTTCATTTCCCCAAACTTCACAATCTCATAAAAACAAGTCGTTTTCGGCTTGTTGATCTCACCCTGCTAAGAAGTAGAGAGTAATGAAGCAACAAGGAAATGTTGCCATATTCTATTAAACTTTTCTGACACTCCCCTTCTTTATGTACTTTGGCACATTTTTAGATCCCATTACCCATCTTTGTTATCCTTACACAACCAATGCTCACTTTATGGCTCTTAAAGGGTATCAATTATAGGGTTTCTTATATATGCTAGCCAGGAAGTTCGATTGCAATTCTACTAAATTCAAGCTCTCAATCCACAAGAAAAAACCCCCTCATTAGGACGTGGAAAATTCATGCTATAAAAAAGAAAGCGAAGATGGCTAAATAGGGTATTTGAACATTTAGATGAAGCGAGGTAGATGGTATTAATCTCACACAAATTAAAGGGAGCAAAAGTCCCTCTCACCTTCACTAGCTCATTTCTAGCCATGAATTTTACATTAACGTAAAACTCATAAACAATCCCACTCACTCCTTTCACTTCATTCTTTATATAATCTTAAGTAAGATGCTCCCAATTTTGTGGCTTAATGAAATTACTCAATCTTTTAAAATCTTCTCATATCGTTCCTTAGCCTCTTTACAAATAAACTATTTAGATTTAAAAGGTCTAAGCCCTTCTTTATTGGGCTTTTTGGAGGTAGATGCCTCAAAATCATTTGCTCTAGTTTGGCTAACTTGTTTCCTTATTCTTGCAAATTTTTCCCAGTTTCAAGCAACTACACAACAATGTAACGCAACTTGGAATTCAAATCACCTAAAAAAATAAAATTCATATAACATGGATCATGCATACACCAAATAATGCAAAGACATCAACTAAGTCTCCATAGGTAATATTAATGCTCACATTCACACAATCTTCCAAAACCTATCCTACAACCTCAATTCCACATTTTCATACAATATCATCAAAATTTTCAAACTCAATGCATAACTAGATGAAATTGTAAATGTAACTCAATTCTTGATGTAGATCATTCTTACAAGTCTTTTCCAATTCAAGCCCTCCAACTTTTCTCACCAACTAAAACATTAGCTCTTTTTGAATCTAAATCCATAAATTCAAGTCTTAACTCTCCAAATTATGCAAATCCATAATGTACTTGTTTCTTCACTCTAAATCACTAAGAAATCAATAATATCGCTTGAAAATGATCAAAATTTGGCTCTAAAGAGATGTATGCTTGGTGGTTTTGGTTAGGGTTTTAGTGCAAGTGTTAAAAATGAATGCAAAATATGGTTTAAAACCCTTAAATTGACCCCGATGTCATGCCTTATGATAAATAATTATTTATAGGTATATATAGTGTTAGTTTAGTCATATATTTAGTGCAAATATCTATAAAAGTTCTAATTCATGTTATTATTGCATTTTCCAATAATTAAGGTAAAATGGAAAGAATTGAGGAAAAATGAGAAGAAACAGAGCAAAAACTTGAAAAATCCGAGTTGGCACTGCAGGCACATGTGTTGACACTTTAGGAATATATGGCATGACATGAGAATGAAAGGCACAATGTAGGAAAGAAAAGAAAAATGAAGAAAATCAACTCTAGAGGTTTGGCGCTGTGCAGCGCAAAAATACATAATTAAGTAGTGGTGCAATGGTGGCATTGTGGCTTAACACACAAAATATCGAGGAAGTAAGTGACAATGCCAACTAAGCTAGAAGTAGAAATGGAGCTTTATTCTTGTTAAATTGTAATTTAGGGTTTCTAATAATTGTTAAGTAGTATAAATATGTATTAGGACATGGTAAAGTCATAAGATATCATCACATAGAAGAAGATTAGTCACCATTAGAGTAATTTAACATTGAGTTTGAGTATTGAGGAGTTTTTGTTGGAGAAGACATTGAAGACTCCATGTTTGCAATCAATATTTAGTTTCACTGATTAATTTAATGTAGTATTTATATTTATCTCTAATTTGCAATAATTTCCATATTGATTTGTGATATGTGTGTTTTAATAATATGTAAGTAGTCTATTTATCTTAGGGAGCAATGGATCTTATGATATAAATGTTATGCTTTGAATAGGAATAAAAGTGATACTAAAAACTGAAATTGATTAGAAATTGTTTTGATTCTGAGCATAATGCTTTAGACATCTTGATCACGTGTTTAATGAAATTAGGTTTTAGAAGTTGTCATGGCCATTGAAGCTTTTAATCTAGACATGAACGATATAATTGTAATATACAAAACATCAAGCGATAATTGCTTTTTAGGGAGGTGCATATAGTGAACTTAGATGGTTATGAATCCAAAGATTTGAGATTGAAAGCAATATGGAGCTTACATTATTCACACCGATAGGTGGAGTTCTAGTTTGCACATTAGAGTCTTCTTCATCATGACAGTGGGTTAAAGTGGTTTTGAAGGAAATATATCTATGAAATTGCAAACCATATTTATAGGACGTTTGCTACTCAAAGGACTAAATGGATTTATAGGACTAAACGGGCACAAAGGAAAAACAGACTCACACCAGTCACAATAACAAGAAGTAGAAGAAAGAAAGAACCAAGGAATACCAGAAAGATAGTAAAAACACTTTATTTTCATATGTTGTGGAACACCACAATCTTACACACTGGACATAAGACAAAAAAGAACTCCATCGAAACTAATTACAAACTTAAGACTCGATGCCCTCATATGAAATTGCAAACCATATTTATAGACGCAATGCCTGTGAAAGGGCATTCCTACAACGACTCTTCAGAAAAGTAAAAGCCAAATAATACAAAAGCAAGAGTCAAGTGACTCTTCAAAAAGCAAATAGTAACAACTCTTTCGTAAAGCAAAAGGTAAAATAAACAGTAAGTTGACCTTTGATAAAAGGCAAAGTCAATAGTAACTTGACCTTTCGAGCACCATAGGGACACGAATCCAAGGCTGTCAATAATAACCAATGGTAATTATGACAGGAAGTCTGTACTTGAATAGAGGATTGGCATGGGCTAGAGGGCTGGACACGTCCAGGAACGAATAAACACTGTTTATTGTTGTAAAGGCCAGAAAATCAACGGCATAGAAGGTCGTTGATACACAAACTGGCAGAATGAGGCTGCTGGAGAAAAATGCAAAAAATGCCAAAGGGTAGCAAAAACATATTCGGGAAAACGAAGAACAGTTAGAGTATCTATCATGATTGTAATATGAGGACAATCAAGTAAATACCATAACGTAAGGAGGTAATCTGTATCGTCTAAAGTCCAAACAAAGCTTACACAAGACATATCAATCTTAATAGAACAGCATAAATTTGGAGAATTCCAGATAATATATACGCCATTGAAGTATAATTGTGAGGCAAAATAATCAACCAAAGGTTGTCGGACTGCAGGGGATAAATCATGTGAGGTCATCGTCAGACAGGTGAATGTTGGGATTTGATGAAGAACACTTCGAGGAAACCTGTTGAAATTCGCGACGAAGTTTTTGATTATCATCCTGTAATTCTTGGATTTTTGCAAGTAATACTTGAGCTATATCTGGTTCAATTGTTGATGAAGAAGCTGCATTGGATTTAAGTTTAATGGGTTTAGGTTTAGGTTTAGAGATAATGTCTTTGAATGAAGAATCTAATAAAGGAAACTCATGGAGTTTAAGCGGTGTTTTAGAGGCAATAATGGATTCGTAATTAAACTTATTCCACCATTTGCAGGAAATATCTTGCGATAGGTAGGTATAGGTAATATCATCATAGAGAGGAGAGGAAAAGTAGCATATTCCCATTTGAGGATCCAGGGAATAGAATACTACTTTATAAATTGTAAAAAGGAAGTGATTCGATATCATATCGTTTTTTAATAGGGTAGGAAAAATTTTAGCTGTCGGACCAAATTTCTTCCACCAATCAGTAATCCACCAGGCAGGGAAAGAGGATGGCATTTAATGCTTGAAGGTAATATACCATGAATGATTGTGAGGATCTTTGTAAAACAAAATATTACGCCAGACATCAATATAATCATGATAACTAATAAACATAGCAGGTTTGTCTTTTGCTATCACAATTTCTTTATACGTGAAAGGAGTTTTAGCCATATATTTGTATAATGAACACCATTCGTCTTCAGATAAGATTTTTTGAATCTTAAATTTAGAATAATCAAATTCTAAGGAGTTCTCCCTTGAAAAATGTTCAAAATGAACAGATTGAGTAGAAATAAGAATGTTCTCATGGAGCTGGATATTTAAGTGAGGGCGTGTTGGAATGAAATGGATGCCAGGAGGCATAGTACATGCGATTTGAGTTTCAAGAGGTTTGTCACTGACATAGGATTCCAGAATACGAATGAGATGATGATTGGTTTTTATGTAGGAACACTGAGGTTCTGGGGAAGCCAAAGGCTTAAATCGGTTGGCGTTGGAGGAAACTTTCTTGGACATGATCCGTAGCAAATTCAGAGAAGGAGATGAGGTAAGAAATTCACGTGACAGGAAGTCAGGAAGAGAATTATATTTCCCTTGAATATAATCAATATCAAAATCAAAAATATTTAAGATAGCTTGCCAGCGTGCAAAAATTTGTTTTGACACTAAATTTTTAACATCTTTGAGAAGAATTTCTTTGGCAGAGCGACAATCGACACGAATCAAAATCTTTTGATTTAAAATGTCACTTGAAATTTTTGAACACTTAGCACAATGGCTAGGACTTTTTTTTGCACAGTAGAATAATTCTTTTGAGCATCCTTCCAAAGTTTTGAAGTGAAGCAAACAAGTTGTTCATTTCCAGTAGGAGTGCGTTGAAGAAGAATTCCACCATAACCTTTATCAGAAGCATCAGTTTGAATAATTTTAAAATAATTAGAATTAGCCAAATGAAGGCAAGGAAGGGCTTTGACCTTTTATTTTATAAGCTAAACAGCTTTGGTATGATCAAAAGTCCAATGAAATGGATTTTTGATTTTAATAAATCTTAAAGACACTGTCTGTCAAGGGCTGCATTTTCATAGAATCAGAGAGATAGTTAAGACAGACGAGGAAACGTTGCAATTGATGTTTATTAGTTAATTGATCAGGGAATTTGTTATCAAAGCTAATGACTCTATTGACGGGAGTAATTGTTTGATTAGAAATTTCAAATCCTAAGAATGTTATCTCAGTTTGAAAAAGCTGCATTTTCTTTTGAGACAAAACAAGACCATTTTTAATGATTAACATCTGAAAGGTATATAAATGTTTCCAGTGTTGATCTAAGGAATGGGAGAATACCAAGAGATCATCAATGTACATAAGGATCAACGAATGATAGGGAATAAAAATATCATTCATAATTTTCTGAAATTCAGAAGGAGCATTCTTTAGGCCAAAAGGCATAACATTCCATTGATATTGTCCAAATGGCGTGTTAAAGGCGATTTTGTAGCGATCAGCAGGATGAACCTGTATCTGCCGGAAACCAGATTTCAAATCGAACTTAGAAAAGACAACAACAGAGGTTGTAGCCTTTATAAGATCAGATTTGTTAGAATAGGATAACGAATAGTCTTTAAAACTTTGTTAAGAGGTTTATAGTTAATAACTAAGCGAGGAACACCTCGTTCTAATTCAGGAGCATTTTCGACATAAAATGCAGTACAACTCCAGGCCGATTTAGATGGTGTAATAAATTTTTTTAAGAAGATCATTAATTTCATTTTGACAAAGATTTCTTAATTGAAAATTCATTTGAGAAGGATTGGCTTTTGTGGGAATTTGTGATTCATGAAAATCGGGAATATAGGGAAGGGTGACTATATGTTGTTTTCTTTCCCATAATGTCGAAGGAACATCAGAACAACATTTTGTCTGAAGATTGCTTTGAAAAACATGTAATTTTTCTTTAAAAGCAGGAGATTGCAAAACCTGATCAATTTTTAATAACAATATTTCATGTTTTAAAAACTAAATGTGATTAGTTTTATATTCAATTTGATTAATTATAAAATTAAGGAATGATTCTTTAGGTGGATTAATGAAGGAGAAATGAATGGATTTGCCTTGCACTGTCGTAGAAACTCCCTTAATAGAGACAGAAAAAAGGCTATATTTTCTGTAAAAAGGGAGTTCCTAATAACATATCATGTTTTAATCCTTTAATCACAATAAAGGATAAAGGAATATAAATTCCTTGATGACAGATATGTGCAAAGGGAATTTTATATTGAATTCGTGTTTGTTGCCCATTAGCAACAGATATATGTTGATCCGACTTGATGCGTTTGCAGTATTGTAAAGGAAGAAAACCTTCTCTTATACAATTTAAATCAGCACCAGAGTCAATTAAAGCGTTACATTTGGCATTAAATCCTTTTAATGCAAATGTAATAGGAGTAAACCATCTTTGATACTCATATCGAGTAATGGTATCTATAAAGATATTATTAGAATCATAGTTATAACTAGCTTCAGGAGTAGTAGTTTCCAAAGTAGTTAAGCGAGTAGAAAGCCGTTTAATTTCAGTTTTTAACCGATTGATTTCAGCTTGAAGAGATTGAATGGTTGCTTGTTGCGGTTTTTTACCAACAACTTGCATCAGACTGGCAAAAGTATAGTTTGAATCATCAAAATTTAATTAGGTTTTAAAGTTCTTTTGTTTCTTTTGCAAAGCTGCAGAAATTTCAGGTTGATCCTCTGAAGAGAAAGAAGCTTCAAGAGAAGCAGGTGATGATACTATCTCTGTAAAATATTTATATTTGAGAGTAGGATCAAAGATACTTTCACCAATGGTAAGAATTAATTCTTCATGAGCTGTTAAAACATTAACTTCAAACTCGGAAGAAGAAGAAGAAGAAGAAGAAGAAGTACTAGGTAAATTTGCCACACAATGACAAGCATCGGAGTCAGATTCAGAGAATCTAACCGAATGAATTTTCTTTTGAAAAGATTTTTTATGACATTTGTTGGCATAATGCCCTGGCTTTCCACAGTTGTAACAAACCTCCATGGGGGTGTGATGTGTTTGAGGCTCAGGTTTGACATGAGATGGACGGTGATGGCGAAATTTACGAAATTTTTGTTTGGGATGTTTGTAATAGGGAGGTTTATAAAAGGTAGATGATTGATGATTTCGTTTAGGACGATGTTTTGGTGTAACATATTTAGAAACATCGATATCATGACCAAAGTCATAGCAGAATTTCCAAAATCATGTTTCAAGGTAGATTTTTCTTTACGAATTTGGCGATTAAATTGCATATCATTACAGATAGAAAGAGCACATGTTTGAACAGCTTGAATGACATCACCATATGATAATTCTGCTAGAGTATTATCATAATGTTCTTTGATAAAATCTTTAATTTTATTTGCGAAGTAAGGTGGAAGTCCAGCAATAAACCTTTCCTTCCAAAAAATTGTTTCATGTTGCTCGGTTAATGAGTATAATTTTGAGAAAAATGTATCTTTATACCAACGATAATCATTAAGGGTTCGACACCTTAGATTTTGTAATTGATCACAGATCTTTTCATTAATGAAATCAAGATGTCCAACAAATTGCCAGATTATGTAAGCTATGAGAATATTAACTGCATCATGCATAAGTTCACCTTGATTGTTTATCATAGGTTGATTAAGGCTATTGGTTTTAATATGATTGTAAATACCTTGACGTTCATCTTCAGTCATGACATAATGCCACCAACCATATAATTGGCCAGTAAAGCCAGCGGTTATGGCTTTAGCAATGTCAGCTTCAGCATGATTATGAATAGCACATGCTTTAGCATAAATATGCATTTTCGGAACAAGTTCAAGGATTTGATATTCAGATAATCCATCAATACTCTAGTCATAAATGGCAGAGCCATCAAATTTTTGATTGCGTTTTACCTTTTCTTCCAGAATAAGGTCAGCAGGTGATGGTCGTGTATAAAATTGTTTTTTCAAAGGATATCTCGAAGGATATCTCGAGGATTTTGGACGAGAGTACCTTTGCGTTCGTCGCATAAGGCGATTAAGTTCTAAAGATTGTGACTCAGAGTCAGAAGAGGCATTTTCATGCTCGGATAGCACAGGATGCTTGGAAGAGCTAGAGTTAAATCCTTCCTTTATCTCTGGGTCAGAGGCTGGAGATAAAGTAAGAATAACAGGAGCTTTATCTTTAGGTAATGAAGACTGTGAAGTAGAATGTTGTTCGGAAGATGGATTGGTTGTTAATTGAAGTTTACCTAGTTTGCTTGTAATAATATCGAGAAATTCATCCGAAAATCGATTTTTCGGAGCAAACGATGGTAATGAAGAAGAAGAAGAGGGTGGAAAGAAATATTTATTAATTTTAGTAGGCTAAGAAGATGAGGAATGAGTATTTGCTTTAGGTACCGCGATATCGGTAGGAGTTAATGTAGAGAGATACATATTAGTATAATTATTTTGTTCAATAATGTGAATTAAATCTCTTTTGGTGATAGGGCTATCATCTGCAAAAGTAGATTTAAAAGGAGAAGCTTTAATATCTTCTTTAATTTTAAATGGCGCCAAAGTGATGAACGCTGATTAAATTTATGACTAGTAGTACTTTCCCAAATAGCATTAACTTGCAGGGAAATTTTTGAACTTTTAAGCTCTAACCAATCAAAGAAGAAGATATTAATTTGATGAGTTTTGACATAATCAAAGTATTTTTCACGAAAAATTGCTTGTTGATTGAAAGGAACAAGTTTTCAAAATGAAGTTTTTAATGGATGATTTAGAAATTGCTGTTTAAGCAAGTCATAATCCATTATAAATTGCTCTTCTTATTCTTCAATTGAAACCACATTAATGTGATAGTCAGCAAAATCATTTATACTGACATTATCATCATTAGTAGGAGGAGATGCAGCATAAACAGGGTATGCGACACCAATAGGATTAGGTTCGGAAGAGACATGAGGTATGCTAGCAGAGATAGGTGGTATGCTAGACTGTGATTTCCGCAAAGAGGTTGAAGTAACAGTTGAAGTAGATGCTCGAGGGGCAAATATGATATCAACTTTACCATCATCATGTTCAATTATTTGAGAAACCTCTTGAGACACTTGTCTTTTTTGAGCTTCTTATTTATTTGTATCTGTAATAGTCCATTGATGTGGGAAAGGAAGTTCTTTCCAGTTTAATTGTTTTCTATCAATGATAGTGTTTTTCACATTGGTGAGGAAAAGCGTAGCAGTTCCTTTTTGGAGCTCAGTGTACGCAATGTGAGGAATGATTGTGTGCATTAATTTGTAATAGAATCGATAAACAACCGCAACATTAGAAATTGAGTCAGACAAGGTAAAACCTTTGGTAGAGATTCCTAATACTAGGGCTTTAAAAGCATGATCATTTGAAGATCAATCGTGAAATTAGGAAAATAGTCGAAGTATAAGGGACCTTCAGCGAGGCTTCCTTCGATGAGTCCTAACAAGGAATTTTGAAAATTTAGGTGGCGTTTATCTCGAACAGAGACTAACGCGGCAGTGTTTAGACCTAAAGTCACTAAGGGTTTAATTACAACTTGAATAAGGCCAAGATGCAAATATTTTTGGGCAGCAGCATAGCTTTGAATTTTTTCAGGAGAGAAGAGATAAATCTCTTGATCATCTTCTGTAACAGAAATGGTATCTTCAACTAGTTTAATTACATAATTTTGAGTTGGCGAAAAATTTCCATTTTTATAAACGGCAGAGGGTTTTACCTCAGGAATAGTCCAGTTATGTAAAAACTGATCTATATTCGAATATGTTATTTCAAAAATATTTTTAAGTTTATGTTTAGACACTTGTTTAACTAAAGGAGGAGAGGGAGACTCAGAAGAAAAAGAAGAACCTGATTCAGAAGAAGATGATTTAAATGATAACACTTTTGATAGAGAGCGTCTAAAAGAACTCATGATTTAGTAAAAAGGTTATTACTTACTTGGTCAACGATTTAATGCTCGACTTACGATCTTTTTGCGAGGCTTACAATGCGACTAGGAAAGCAGTTGATAACCAAGAAAACAATACCAAGGGTTCTTAAAGACAAAATCCGATCATAAGACATAAATCAAATAGTTCGGCGATAAAGCAAAATCAGGCAAACTATCTTCAGTAAATTGAAAGAGATAAGAACATAGACTAAGAGAAATATACTTACAGGGGGAGGAGGAACGTCGGTGGCTCTGATATCAAATGTGATGTGAACGTGAATACAAAGCATAGTATTAAATTACCTAGGTGAAGTGGTGAACTAAGATATCCTTAATATAAAAAGTCAAGTATGTTTAAAGTGATTAGTTAGAATAGTTTAGATGAGTAGAAAACTAATTAAAAGTGAATCCCTTAGCAATAGTTCAAGTTAAGTAGGTAATATACAACTAGTGCAAAAACCTTTCTCCAGATGACAATATCTATGAAACACGTAAGTTGATTGCGTTATTACGATAAGCTAGCCATTAAACTTGCATTGCGCATCAAGTATTTGGTGCCATTTTTAGGGATAGGTAGCCATTAGTATTATTTAGTTAGTTTGAAAAGTTGCTAAGTTTTATTTTCATTACTTTAATTTTCAATTTATAAAAATAGGCTTAAGTTTCAGTTTGCCTTTTTGCATTTGATCTTTTTGTCTTTTCTTTTAATGGATACTTAGTGCATGCGTAGCAAAAAAGATAAGGACCTACTGCCTTACGATCTAGATATTGAAAAAACAAATAAAGGAAAGAAAAGAAAGGAGTCAAGATGGCTGAGAAGTAATCTAGAAACCAATAATAGGGCTGCGGGAATAACCAACCCGCAGGTGATCTGGTAGTGCAGGAGAGAGTGCAAGGATAGAGATGACTTCATGAATACTCTAAGCTAGAAGTTCATGAGACTTACAATGGAGTGATGAGTTTTCCAGCCAACACCACCTAGTTCGAGCTACGACTGTCTTTAATAAACATGATGCAAAATAGTTTGTTCAGCGAGCTATCCATTGAAGATCCAGTTATACACATTGAGAACTTCTTGGAGAATTATGACATTGTGCACATCACCGGAGTCACAAAAAATTGATCAAGATGCAACTTTTTCCATTCTCATTGGGTGGAAAAGCCAAATCCTAGTTATAAGGGCTGAATGCAAGGAGTATGACTCCATGAGCAGAGATCAATAAGAGATTTATTGACAAGTTCTTTCCTCCAGTGAAGGTATGCATGAGGAAACTTGAGATTAATCACTTCAAGCAGGAAGACACTGAGTCTCTTGGCAAGGCTTGGGAGAGATTTAAAGAGATTAATTTGTTCAAGCAGGAAGACATTGAGTATCTTGGCAAGGCTTAGAAGAGATTTAAAGAGATGTTGAGGAGATGTTTGAGACACAGATACATAAAATGGGCACAACTCTAGATTTCTTACTATGGGATGAACCACAGCATGATAACACTAATAGATGTTGCATCAGGTGGCTCTATACTTACTAAGGATGAGGATGTAGCATTGGATTTTCTTAATCTTATGTCTCAAAATTCTACCATCAGTAATCGTTCCATAATTAGGAAAACACTAGGTGTCTACGTGATTAAGTTACAAGCGGTAATTATGGCACAGCTATCAAATTTGACCAGTCAGATGGCAGAAATTCAAATGGGACACCAAGGTTTACAAGTAGCACAACAAATTTTGAATCACCAAGACATGGTGATTAACTAAATGGGCATATAACATTGAATGGAGCATGATAAGCACTTGGCAATAAAGGAGCTAAGACAGGACCAAGTAATGTATAAGCATGAAGAGATGCATGAGCATGAAACAGAAGTAAGGTAAAATGAGTTTGATGGTTTCAAGAAGTAAAGAATTAATGCCTTGAAAAGAATGAAAAGGAAACAGAAATGGAAGGCCAAGAAAAAAGATGAATGACCTCCTTAAAAAGACCCATAAACCAATGACATCAAGTTGGTTTAGAAGAAACCAGAACCAAAGCTCAAGTTCATTCTAAGACTTCAACCTATCAAAAGAAGAGATCTTGGAAGGATAAGCATATCGATAAACATTGATGGACATCATTTTACAAATGTTTATGTGATATGGGAGCCTCGGACAATGTCATGCCACTGATGGACATGATTCATGCAAACTTGATGTTGAGTTTTCTGGATACAACAAAATTGCAAGTAGCATATAGCAATTTGAAACCTACTATAGAAAGATTTTTTAATATGCATGTCAAAGTAAGTAAATTCACATTCATCACGGATTTCGAGGTCATGAACCACAACATGGACGATGATGTATTTATGACACTTAGACGACCATTCTTGAACATGGCTAAAGAAAGTTTGGACGTAAGAAAAAGGAAGATCACGATAAGATTCGACGAGGGCAATGATGCTGAGAAGGTTGTGTTTATCGATGGTCAATAAGTACATCCGAACATGAATAAAATCCTAATCTCTAATTTGTAGATGGAGCTTCTCGATTTAGAATGGGACTAAATTAGCGAAAAGGCATCAAGCTAATGACGTTAAATTAAGCGCTACTGGGAGGTAGCCTAGTGTTTTAAATTAGTTTTAAATTTCAAGTTTTTGAATTTTAGTTAGTAGTTAGTTATTTAGTTTAATAATTACCATTAACGAGTTTTAGTTTTAATTTTTGAAAAAATTGTGTCGAATGTGTAGGAAAAACCATTCACTGGGTAAGGATTCATCGGAATGGAAATGTCTCGTTAATTCATAAAAGAGCCAGAAAATAGTGATGGAGTTCAAAATAGTGAAGTTAAGGTGCATAGGAGAATTGAAAGATAAAATTTGTTAAATTTTATATTTTCCAAGTTTTTATGCGATCATGAAACCTTGTGTGAGTTGTACACAAATTTGGATGCAATCTATAAAAATTAATAAATTCTACCTTCGATTTGCTCATGCACCTTACCTTTACCGCTTTGAACTCCTTCGCTCTTTCAGTAAGGTAGTGAGACATTTCCATTATGATGAATCATCATTCAGCGAATGGTCTTTCTTGCACATTTCACACAAATTCTTGAAGGTTAAAACTAAAACTTGTTAATTGTAATTATTAAACAAAATAACTAACTACTAATTGAAATTCAAAAAGACTTAAAATTTAGAAACTTAAAATTTAAAACCCTGGGTTGCCTCCCAGAAGCGCTTAATTTAATGGCATTAGCTTGACGCATTTTCACTCATTTAGTCCCAGTCTAAATTATGAAGCACCGTCTGGAAATCAAACATTATGATGTCATTCCTATCTGGATGTACTTCTTCACCATCGATAAAGACAATGTTCTTAGCATCATTTCCTCATCGATACTCATCATGATCTTCCTCTCTTTTATGTACAAATTTCTTTTTCGGTGTTCAAGAATGGCTATGTAAGTATGATAGACACATCATTGTCAATGTTGCGGCTCATGACCTCGAGATTCATGACGAATGTGAATCTACTTACTTTCACATGCATATTGAAAATTCTTCCTGTAGTAGGTATAAAATTACCATCTGCTACTTGCAGATTTCTCATATAGAAATAATTGATCTTCAAGTCAACATGCAACATGTCCATCCGTGGAATGACATTAACCCAGGCTTCCATATCACATAAAACATTTTTAAAATGGTGCCCATCAATGTTTATCAGTATGCTTATCTATCCAAGATCTCTCATTTTGATTTGTTGAAGTCACGGGATGAACTTGAGCTTTGGTTCTAGTTTCTTTAGAACCAACTTGATGTCATTGTCAAATGGGTCTTCTTCGGGATGTCTTACATTTTTTTTCATGGCCCTCTATTGTTGCCTCCCTTTTCTTTTTCTTCAAGGAATTGATTCTTTGTTTCTTGAAACAATCAAGCTCATCTTGTTTCACTTTCCAGTTTTGGTCATGCATCTCTTCATGATTGTGCATTACTTGGTCTTGTCTTAGCTTCTTTGTTGTAGCAGAAGTGCTCATCATGTGCATGGCACTTAAGTTCTCCTTGGGATTGGTGATCGTATTGCAAGGAATAGTACTTATTTCCTCGAGTTCAAGGTTATAACAAGTTGACCGATTTGTCTATCCAAGTTCTTAATGGATTATGATTGCTCATTATCCATCATTTTCATGGCTTGATTTATTCCTTCCAACTCTTTCTCGTGCTTCTCATGGCGTTCCCTATTTCTCACTTCCATGGCTTGCAAATACTTCTCAATTGACTTTAAAAAAGTCATCTCTTCGCTCTACACCAGCTTCCCTTATTGGACTTTTTGTTTGAAGCTTAGAGGTAACTTCAGTGCATTATCACGATTTTCATAAGAAAAGTTCGGGTTGTTGTTGTTGTATCCTTGATAAAACCATTTAAGAGCCACTCTTCTCAACCCGAAGTTGTTCCCTTAGCAATGATTGTTCATGAAGTTGATGTTCTCACAATCCATTGCCTGTTGTACGTCCATTTGGCTTACAACCACGCCTTAGTGATTCATAGGTTGTTGTGCTACTTGTGGACCTTGATATCCCATCGAACGTTTTGACATCTAACTTATCAAATTTGATAACCGTGTCAAAATTGTAACTTATGAGTCAATCTCGTAGATGCATGTTGGTTTCCTTACTATATAACAAGTATCGACGGTAGAATTTTGAAACATAAGATCAAGGAGATCGAATACTCAAACATTATCCTTGGTAACTAGATAGCCACTTAATAACGTATCTAGTAGCATTCTCGTATTGGGGCTCTTCCTATAGTCAAAAATATGAAGTTATTCCTATTTCATGTATCCTTGTGCCTTCTTGCTTGAATTGGTTAATCTTAAGTTCTTTTTACTGACCTTCACCTGGGGCAAAGAACTTATCAAGGTATCTTTCATTGATTTTCACCCATGAGATCATACTCCTTGCATTTACTTCTTAGAACCAAGATTTGGCTTTACTACCCAATGAGAATGGGAAAAGTCACATTTTGATTACCTTTTTCATAACTCTGATGATGTGCACGGTGTCACATTTCTCAAAAAAATTTCAACATGTGTTATTGATCTTTATTGGATAACAAACTGAATAGACTATTTTGCACCATGTTTATCAGAGACGGTCTCAGTTCGTACTTGGTGGTGTTGGCTGGAAGCCTCATCACTCCTTTGTAAGTCTCTTGAACTTCTGGCTTAAAGTAGTCACAAAGAAATCTCTCTCCTTGTATTTTCTCTTGCACTACCAGATTACTTGCAAGTTGTTTATTCCCACGGTCCTATTGTTGGTTTCTAGCTTATTCCTCGGCCATTTTCACTCATTTCTTTTTCTTTCCTTTGTTCGTTCTTTCAATCTCCGGGTCGTAAGGCATTAAGTCCTTCTCTCCATTGCTACGCGTGCATTAAATATCTCTGAAAATAAAACACAAAAAGATTAAGTGCAGAAAGTCAAACTAAAATTTAAGCTAATTTTTTGTTATTTTTGTTTTTATAAACTAAAAATTAAAGTACTAAAAATAAAACTTAGCACTTTTCAAACTAAGTAATACTAATGGCTACCTATCCCATGCAACAACGCCAAAATCTTGATGTTCGTACTGCAACTATAACAATCACTTGTAGTAATAGTGTAACCAATTTACGTTGACTGCGAATACCATCCTCAAGGAAAGTTTTTGCATTAGTTGTTAATTACCTATTTAACTTGAACTATTGCTAAGGAATTCACTTTTTAATTGGTTTTATATCTAAACTATACTATCTAACAAATCAAATTAACTTTACATGAACTCTTATATTAAGGATATCTTAGTCCACAACTTCACCTAGGTAATTTAATGTTATCCTTTGTATTCATGTTTACATCTCAATATGTTTGGTGCAATGCCTAATTGGAACAGAAAGATGTCCTTCGAATCCAATTAAACCACCGTGGTGACGGAGAAGATTCTAATATGCAAACTAAAATTTCACCTATCGGTGTGAATAAAGTAAGCACTACATTGCTTTAAATCTCAAATCATTAGATTCATAACTGACTAAATTCACTATCTGCGCCTCCTTAATCAACAACTATCTATCGATGTTGTGTATTTTATGGTTATATCGTTCATATCCAAATTAAAAGCTTCAATAGCTATAATAACTCCTAAAGCGTTCATTAAACACATGATCAAGATGAATAAGCATTATATTTAGAATCAATACAAATTCTAACTATTGCACTTTTTATGATCACTTTTCGTTCATATTCAATGCATAAAATTTATACCGTTGGATCCATTGATCCCTAAAATAAATAAACTACTCACATTTCATTGAAACACACATATCACTATTTCTAACGGAAATCATTACAAATAAAATATGAATATAAATACTACCTTGCATTTAATCAATAAAACCAAACTTGAATTGCAAACATGAAGTATTCAATGTTTTCTTCACATAAACTCCTTAATACTCAACCTTAATGTAAAAACATTATGCTAAATTACTCTAATGGTGGCTACTATTTGGTATGTGGTGAGGTTGCCACATCTTAATACCTATTTATACTCCCTAATAGTAATTACAAACCCTATTTTAAATTTAAATCGAATTAAAACACCATTTTCTATTTCACGTGTGTCTGGTGTTGTCACTTACTGTCAGGATGCCGTGTGTTAAGCCCAGGCGGCGCCATTGTGCAGGCTCTACTTATGTATTTTTTCACTCCCTAGTGTCCTGACATTGTCCACTGCTCCTCTAGTGTTGTCCCTTATACTCTACAATGTCGCCACTACGCCAGACCTCTAGAGTTGAATTTCTCACTTTTTCTTCTCACCCACACATGCATTATGTTCCCACACCGTGCATTTTCTTCCCATAGTGCCACTTAGTGTGGCCAAAGTGCCAAGTGTGTTTCTTATTGATTTTTGCTCCGTTTCTTTCTATTTTTCTCCAATTCCTTGTTTTATACGTTAATTCCCTGACAATGTAATAATACAATGATTTAGAGCTCATTTGCGGATTTTTATACTAAATACACGACTAAACTAAACCTATATATAGTATAAATAATCACTTATCAATACTCCAAAGACAAGTCATAATCCTTAAGAAACTCTAGCCATCTGCATTGTCTCCTATTTAGGTCTTTCTGATAAAAAGACACTTTAAAATCTTGTCATTAATAAATAAAGTAAATCTCTCGCTATACAGGTAGTGCCGCCAAATCTGTAGAGCAAATACCACTACCGGTAACTCTAAGTCATGCACCAGGTAGTTCTTCTCTTAAATCTTCGGCTCTCAAGACTCAGAAGCAATCACAGTATCTCCCTACATCAAAACACACCCCAATTCAACTTGTGATGCATCGGTATTCCTAACCGTGCCCTTTCCTACTTCTGGTAGTATTAACACCGGAGCTGTCGTTAGTCTCTACTTTAGTGTCATGAAAGCCTGATCACATTTTTCGTCCGATTCAAACCTGGTATCCTTCTAAGTCAACCTCATTATCGATGCCACGATCTAAGAGAAATTATGCATGAGTCTCCTGTAATACCCTACTAGACACAAAAAGCTGTGAATATATGTCACTAACTATAGGGTGTGCCAATCCATTACTACCTGGACCTTCGAAAGATTCACTAATACTCCATTAACTCTAAGTACATGTCTCTAAAATCTGACCTCTTACAACCAAAACTCATATTTGCTAAACTTATTATAAAATCGGTGCTCTCTTAATGTCTGTAAAATAGTACTAAGTGACCTCGTGATCCTCGCAAGTCCAAGAATAGATCAAAATATCATATATGATTACAATCATGAAATGATCTAAGTATTATCTCAACACGCACTACATCAAGTCCATAAACATCGACGGCGTATTCATCAACCTAAACGGCATGAAGACACTCTCGTAATGACCATAATGTGTATTGAAGGCAATCTTCTCTTTGTCCTCATCCTTGATCCTGAACTAGTAGTACCCTGACTTTAAGTCAATCTTCAAAAACATACTACACCGCTCAACTGATCAAACAAGTCATCTATACGGGGAAGTGGATACTTGTTCTTAATCATGACTTAGTTTAACATCTTACAAGTGATACAAAGTCTTAAACTCCCATCTTTCTTCTTCAGAAACAATACTAAAATCCCCTCAAGGAGACATGCTAGGATGAATAAATCCTAAATTCGTCAAATCCTCATGTTGGATCCTCATCTCCTCTAACTCTTTTGGTGCCTTTTGGTATGGAGGTATCGACATTAGCTTCATCCCAAGGACTAGGTCGATAATAAAGTCGATCTTTCATGGTGATGATAATCCGACTAAATACTCGTGGAATACATCTGGGAACTCACGCATCATGGGCGTGTCCTAAGTGTCGCCACCAATTTCTCTGCTATAGTCGAAATACTGGCGAATGGCTTCATCTCCTTGCTTATAGCCACTCTACCTCTGGTACTCTTAAGTTGTGTCGAATCTCCACAAAAACTAAACTATGAATGTTCAGGAATTCGAAATGTGACTATCTTAGTGAAGCAATCCAACTGAGTGTGATATGCTACCATCCAATCCATCCCCAATAAAGCATCAAACTTTAAAAACTCTAGTACTCTGAGGTATATAGGCATAGCATATCCCTCTATCTTGACAGTACAAACCTCATAAACCATATTAGGGAAAATCTTGTCCCCAGAACCATGTTGAGGATCAAGTTTCTACTAAGTCTAATGGGTCTAAACCCTAACTTATCCATCATCCGTCTATAAATAAATGACATGCTCGAACCATAATCAATTAAAGTATGCATCACGATATGACAAATATAAATCATACCATCTATAGGATGTCGCATCACAAGTGGGTCCGCTTGAGCCACTATGTATGCTCTCTTTCGGGGTCGTTGTTGATGCGAGCGCTGTTGCACGTCAACGAGATACGGACAATTGGCCACAATTTGTCCTGTCCTATTTTGCACATAAAACATAATCTCGATCCCTGCTCCCCAAACTGTCAACACTGCCACTAGCCTAAGCTCTAGCCCTACTATCCTAACATTTAGCCATGTTGGCCATAACCATTGCCCCTAGTCTTATTGTTAATACCATTATATTGATGCCTAACTGAGAAACTTGCAATGCCTATGGAAGTCTGCTTATGTAACTCTATGTTGGAGCAAGCACAACTGCATAAAATGGATGCGGTGCAATGGACCCTACATTTTGCTCTCCCCTAAACTCTGATGGTTCCTCTTCCTTTTCATGTCTCTACCATGACCCTTCTGAGATCTCTGCTCTGGACTTTTATCAATCGGTGTCTCGGCTAGTTGTAGGGTGTCATCCTTGTGGTGCGTGATAAGATAAGCCTCTTTAGCCATGCTGCGCTCGTAAGCCCTATCTAGGTTACTTGACTCCGTCGTAACAATTGTGCCCTCGATGGAAGAAATAACATCTCACAAAAAGTAGACCTGGCCCCTGTTATTGTCGGCCACTTTTTCAGCAAACAAAAATAGCTGTTGGAATCTCCCTATATACTAAATCAGACTCTCCCAACCTCCATCGGATATGCATGAATTCTGACTTTTTAGCGATCATCACTGAGGGTGGGAAGAACTTGTGGTTAACAAATCTCTTGAGCTCCTTCCATGTATACGGCTCTCCTTGGGTGGCTACTAGGTAAGTCCACCAGGTATATGCATCTCTGAAAAGGAAAAAGCTGCCAACCCTGGCTTCTTACTATCATTTAGCCTCAAAAGTTTCTAGATCTTCTCGTGACTCCAGATGAGTTTCTCTACCTTCGAAGCATCGGAATCTCCATTGAACTTCAACGATTTGTAGCTCATGTACTCCTTGGTCAATCGGGCCTCAGAAGTTAAATTAAATCATCTCGGTCAGTGTCGTAACTACTAGCACTGCTATCTCGAGTAGTACAGGGACTATGACGGTAATCGGTGTTGCATGTACTATAGATTGTGATAGAGTCGCTTGAAGGGTGGGCGCACTCACGTCCTATGTGAAAGGCACTGTATATGTCGAGGGTGATGGCAATTGTCCACTTAGAATAGTCAAAATCTCTTCCAAACGTCTATCTTGTAAAGCAACTCTATATCTCAAGGCCTAAAAGTCTGTTGGATCAATAGGGCTTGGACTTGTAGCTCCACTCTAATCACCAATGTCCCTCTGATTGGCCATCGCGGTCTACAAAGTCAAATAGCAAGCTTCGATTTGTGTATATAGCTTCTGGTAGGGCAATACCTAGCCTGAAAGCATAATTAAGCCTCAATACACCAGTTAGTCTCAATTAGAATAATAGTACAGCCATCTTTCACACTTGATAATCACAAATACAATATATCTTATATCGAATAAATAATTGAAAACATATCGGAATTAAAAAATTTTCGATAAAACATAAGATATGCAAAAATTGACATAAACCTTAATATTTAAAACCATATCCCAACCTTGTTTAAAACAAAATAGTAATTCAATACAATATATAAATAGTAGGGAGAAAAATTCATCGTAAAGAAGATTGTAAACTCCTAATCTTCTTCATTCCTAAGTCAAAGCGCACGTCATTAACCTGAAATGTTAATTGGGGAATGAGCGCTCCAACTTGCTCAGTAAGTGATGCTAATAAACTGATCAACTACCTTCTAATATCAATGACTCAATGAATAACAATATGAATCCAAAACATATTTATTAAGGGCATTGGAATGGTATAAACAATACATAGCAGAATGCAACTTCAAAGGTCAACTGCAACTATACTCGCAACTTGTAATTTTGAATTTAAATATAGAGTCGTACACTTACCTCACTTGAGAATACAACCACATAATACATACACTGCGCTAAGTGTGATTCTATTGGTTTATTCAACCATGATCGAGCTACCAACTCTAATTGGACAGTGTCAACTACAGTAAAACTCTGACTTACTGAGGATGAAAAGATGGAATCCATTTCTAGGCTACCTTTTCATTTTATTAGGATAAAGAACGGAATTAATTTCCAAGCGTACCTTTCCAACCTTTGTTTTGATCCACCTTATCGCACACTTCAGATCATTTTCACATTTAAAACACTCAAGTCTCAGTACGTTGCCCCAATCCTAGTCCATAAGGGTTTATGAAATAAATATATAAATTTACGAAGGATAATTGATAAGAATATGAGTCTCACTTACATGTTCTTAGTTATCCTAACTTTCTAACCGATTTACCCAACTCTCGAAATCTAAAGACTTTTCCTCGTTGACCAAAAACCTAAATTAAATCAATTATCATCAATTTGAGTCTAAGACTCTTTAATTAAAACCCTTAAATTGACCTAATCGAATTCGAAACCAATTTGCTACTTTTTAGATCAATCTGACCATTTGACATTTTTTAGGTAAACATCACGTTACAAAGTCTCGCAAGAATCCTGAATTCTTTATTTTTCGTAGAAATTCAAGAATTTCTATTTATTTGGTCAAAATATATTTTTTTGGATTTTTTTATTTTTTGAGTTTTTCTCTTATATCCTAGTATTTTATATCTTTTTTATTATTATTTATGAATAGATATTTTAGGCTAGAACCGAGCTGAACTGGCTATGTTCAAGATCCCATCCCTACTTCCTCCTCTACGCTTATGTCTCTGCAAATCAAGAATTAGTTATTTTTTTCTTTTTTATTCGTGCACTGGTGTTGAGTTTGGCTAAACCACGGGAAATTCTCGTACAAGGGAAATGGCTCTCCAGCCATCCCCTTCCTTGCCTCCAATATTCTCTACAACCAATGACACAACAACATCACCAACAACCAACTACAACAGCAACACATAACAACCATAACGAAAATGCACGACAACAACTCACCCACCTCATCTTTTCCACCTCGATTTCATTTCGCCTCTTGGTCCTCGACCTTTCTCCCACTCTCAACTGGTTTCTCTCTTTCTCTTCTTTGGTTCAATTTGAGAACATGAGTGAAGTGTTTGAGTTAGGATATATACCAAATTTTCTTAATATTTGCATCACACGAATCTCGAGGTAGATCAGATGGTCCAATTTTTTCAGTATATATTGATTTTCTTAAGATACGTTTTGTGTATCTCGAAGTTTATCTTTGTGGCTTTTAATGAAGCCGACACCTCCTGATTGACGTGATTGATATCAAATACATTGATCTACTCAAGATATATATCACGTAGTTATAAATCACCTAATCTGATTTAACCTCTATGTGTAGCTTTTAACTATCTCATTTCTTTTTCGCAAAAGCTATATGTCCAACTTTTATCCTAAATCTCAATGCATGATAAGATTGAGCACATTCACCTTTATCATCCAACAATGTAATCTATTACCCTTATTATCAAGAGCTCCCAAAACGAAATTTATTTTTTTCAGTCATCATACATTTCTAAGACACAAGCTCAAAAAATTAAGTTCTGAATGGATAATAAATGCTTATAGTGATTCAGGGTTATTGATGATAAAAGGGAGTTTCTCTCTCGACTAACCTTTTTCCTCATCTAGGCCTAATCTGCCTTACCACATCCCACTTTCAAGCATTTCAGATATATTATTGACACTGACAAGAACATGTTGATTCGATTAATTTATCAACTACAACTCATACATAAATCATGTTTCATAATTTACAATTATGTTTTCTTTTTATCATTAGATATTGACAAGAATGTACTTAACCCTTCAGGTTCTCTACATTCTGTCTAAACTTACTTATATGAATTTCATAATATAGTTCTACTTTTCATCATATACTATAATACGATAAGGAATTGCCTGTATAAACCATATAAAGAGATTCATGAGGTCATCAAAGTAATTGTTGCTTAAAATCCTTTCCAAATTGAGATTTTGATCTCAGAATCTAATGCGTCTAGCACAATTTCATTAGATAGTCTAATCAGGATATTAATTCTTTATAGCCAAATCCTGACATATTAAGTGAGTCCAATTAGACTTCTTAACAATCACCCAGTTAATTTTACACTTAGTTCAGCTAAATCATAACTTCAAAGAATAGGTTTGTAATTATCAATTCCAAGAATTCAGTTAATGATATGCCGGCAAACTTTATAAATCATCATCCTTATTACACATCTCTTTCTTAATATAGTACCGAGAAGTTCCTATTATAATTACATTTCGTGTTCTTTTCTCTATACAAAGTATTGATCACTTCAATCATTTTATGTGGGTGATTTCTCAGAGTGAATTCATTATATTCATGAATTTAGGTTAATTATTTCACCTTTAATTTCTTTTACTCTGACAACTATATTTTTCAAACTCTAATTTCTTGAAGATTTTCAAATCATATTGCACCAACTCATTGATTTTCATACTTCACATTTATCTTCTATCGATTTCTCTAAGATCCTCGATCTTAAAAATGACCAAAAGACTCTCCAAATCTCTTTCACATGAGTATATATCTATATTTCAAACCCTACGATGAATGAATGAACTTGTGCAACCTATTCAATTGAATGAATTTACAAATAAATTGGGATCTACACCTATATCTTATAACCTTAAGCCTCAACTCTAGGAATTATCTTTGCGGTACATTCCATTCGTTGCTTAAAACAAGTTTCAAGTTTTTTATTCTACAAGTGATGCCTTAAATTGTTTGATACAACTACCAAAATAGTTATTTCACAATAGTTCTTCTCAACTTTCCTTGAACTATATAGAAGTATAAACTACAATCTATTGCCTCGTTGTTTTAACATAAAACTACCTGAATAGAGGTATTAGACTAGATCTCCAAATTTCTCATAATTCAGGTATAATCAAGTAATTATTGTAGTCAAACTACATTTCAATTTTCCTCTCTAGGCATCCTTGCGTAATTTATAATTTATTTCAATTACACTATTGAAATAATTAAATGTATAACAAAACGATACCATAAATCTTTGCATATATGGTTTGCATCATTCAATTATTCTAAGATAACACTACTTTTCAGATTTTATGTTAAACCTAAGACAATTCCTTAATTGTCTCAATCCTAGTCAAATTCATTGATTCGCTATTAGCATTAAACACATATCCAAGTGATTTACATTTGAAGCTTAATATTTGCACTTACAATCTTAGGTATAAACCAATTTATCGTCAAGGCTTACATGATTTTTCAATAATGCTTGTGCATTTGCTAAGTCTTCAACCTTTTTTTATACTATCATTGGATACAAAATGATAATCTTACTTCAATGGAGTTCAACAACTCTACCTTTTCATTTATGAACATAGCATGAGCTCTAATGAGATTTCATGGTTTCTAGCATGATTTTATACATGAGAAAGCCATTGCCTAACTTCATTTTCACATACTCTTAATTCAGATCTTAAATTAATGAAAACCATATCTCAACCAATCTTAGAGAACAACTAGTTACGCATAATAAACCCAAATGAGTTGTCGATTCTGGGAAATGAATATTCATTCTTAATGTAATTCAATTTAGTTCATCACTCGAGTTGATTTCTCAAATTCTTACAATTTCCATAGTACACTGAGTAAAATGGAATTGATCATTAGTTGAATATCAAAAATCAAGTAATTGATTAATTTAATCTCAAATTGTAACAAAATTCCAACATAATCTGATAAATAGACTTCTTGAAATTTTAAAATCACAATTTTTATTCATCAAACTTGAATGCTCATCATGAACCTATTATATTATTCTAAAACAAGTCCAAACCATTGAATCTCGAGTGATAGCTTTATTTCAACGAATCCCTATTCGTACAAATTTAAAGATTTATACAATTTTTGGTTAAAAGTAGCAGTTAATATCAACCTCTTGATATACTGCTTATCCATCCATTCCTAGTATCATAAGGTATTCCTTGAATTCTCAAGATCCTCAAATTCATTGACAAGTCATTCTCCTTAATTTATACTATTCCAATCAAAAAAATCAGACTAGGACGTCTCACTAGCTTACTGTCATGTTCTAACTTAACTATACAAGTTTTCAATTTTGAGTTTACATATGTAATTACCATAAAAGTGATAGAAGTTTAAAAGATAAGATAGAGTTAATTAACAACGCAGATTCTCTATAATCCTTCAGCTCTTATCTTTCTCTAATATTTCAACATTGATCTACACATCAGTGTCAAAAGCTCAAGTTTCCTTTCCCTATGTGTGGATCCACCACAATGTCACTTTTTCCTTTTATCATTCTATTAGTGAGTGAGTTTAAACCACAATAACACTAATAAGCCTTTTTCTTATTTTAACTTTGCCTTTAGTATTTGTGGTTACACCGCAACTATAATGTCATATTTCTTCTCATTATTCCAATCAGGACTAGCATTATATTTAGAATCTTATATTTCATAACAACTTTATGAAGTATCCATAAACTAGTGGTTATTCAACCTCAATTAGGTTCTTATCATTATTAATCACTAATTTCCATATTGAATAACTTTTACTCTTGTTCAACTAGTTACAATACTAGTGCATTTCTTACTCAAAGTGCATCATCACCTTTGAGTTTCACTGAAAATCACTTTGTTATTGACATCCATTCTCCTAATATATGTCTCAAAGTCTAGGTCTAATCTATTCTTCTACACTAACAATTATTAATCTAATAATATCAGTGAGAGTAAAAACCATTAAGGACTATCTAATAGGAAAAAAGTTTTCTTTTTTGTCGTCATACGACTTCTTATGTCTTTCCTTTTTCTATATACTATTGAAATTTAGGTTTCTACCAACCCTAATCTTCAATAGTTTTGGAATATCCCTCAAGTTTAGGTTCCCAAGAAACCTCACCATCTCTTCATTGGATTCCAAAGAAATAGATAGGAGATAAAACCTTCGAGATAGCATATAGGAAAGACATTATGGTTATATCTATTGCATAGATACAATATATCACAACATATAACATAACTCAAGTTTTTATCTTTCATTACCCCTCAAAACATCAATAAAAAACCATTTATTAAGTTCTAGGTTATTCATAACTTGAGAATCAATCTCCAAGTTGGAAAACCAAAACTTTTATTCAAATTATAGGTAATGAATTCAAGTTCTAATACTAACTATATCAGAGTTATTCTTTGATTTTAACTATCTTGAAATAGTGAAACCAAACTCTATAAGTCTTGGCTCTCATGTCAACCAGTATCAGTACTATTATTGGAAACAAGTTTTGACCAGCTCTGATACCAATTGTGACATTCACTATCCCAATTAGGGCGATACCCGGCCTAAATCCCTGATTAAGCCCCGGTATACTAGTTATACTCAATTAGAATAATAATAAAGTCATATTTCATACTTGATAATCACAAATACAGTATATCTTATATCAAATAAATAATTGAAAATGCAGCTGCATTAAAAAATTTCGATAAAACATGAGATATACAAAAACCAACATAAATCTTGATGTTTAAAACCATATCCTAACCCTGTTTATAAAAAATAGTGATTCAATACAATATATAAACAGTAGAGAGAACAATTCACCGTAGAGAAGACTATAAACTCTTAATCTTCTTCATTCCAGAGTCGAAGTGCACATTGTTAACCTGAAATGCTAATTAAGGAATGAGCGCTCCAAATCACTCAGTAAGTGATGCTTTTAACTAGTCAACTAGCATCTAATATCAATGACTCAATGAATAACAATATGAATTCAAAACGTATTTATTAATGGCATTGAAATGGTATAAACAAAACATAGAAAAATGTAAGCTCACAGGTCAACTTCAATCATACTCGTAATTTTGAATTTAAATATAGATTCGTACACTCTTCTCACTTGAGAATACAACCATAGAATCCACATATTGTGTTTCATTTGATTCTATTGTATTATTCAAACTTGATCAAGCTACCAACTCTAACTGGACAGTGTCGACTAAGGTAAGACTTTGGCTTACTGAGGATGAATGGTGCAATAAATTTTCAGACGTTCCTTTTCCTCTTATTGGGATAAAGGGCTGAATTCATTTCCAGGCATACATTTCCAACCTTTGTCCTGATCCGCCTTGTCGCACACTTCTGATCATTTTCTAATTTAAAACATTCAAGTCTTAGTGTGTTTGCCCTAATCCCATTCCATAATGCAATATGAACTAAATATACAAATTTATGATGAATAATTGATAAGAATAAGAGTCCCACTTACCTATGTTGAGCTTTCCTAACTTTTTACCGATTTACTCAACTCTCGAAATCATTTACTTTTTTCGATAGGCCAAAAACTAAATTAAACCAATTGGCATCAATATAGGCCTAATACTCGTTAATACGAACCATTAAATTGGTCCTAATCAAATTTGGAACTAATTTGCTACTTTTTAGGTTAATCTGATCATTTCATGTTTTCAAGGTAAAAATCACATTTTAAAGTCTCGCACGAATCCTAAATTCTTTATTTTTGATAGAAATTCATCAATTTCTATTTATTTAGTCAAAATATTATTTTTTTGGAATTTTTATCTTAAATTCCAACATTTTCTATTTTTTATTATTATTTATGGATAGGGTTTTGGGGCCTGAACCGGGCCGAACCAAGTTTGACTCAACTGAGCGAACCAGCTTGGTTTAGGATCTCATTCCCCTTTTCCTCCTCTTCACTTATGTCTCTGCAAATCAAGAATTAGTTTTTTTGGGTTGGGTTTGGCCCAACCCCACAACATATTCGGGCAGGGGAAACGGCTCCCCATGCATCTCCTTCCACGCCTCCCATGTCCTCTACAACCAACACCACATCAACAACACCAACGACTAACGACAACAATAACAACACACAACCATAGCAAAAACGCACAACAACGACCACCATCATCATCGTCTTCACCTTGATTTCTCTTCGCCTCTCGGCCCTCGACTTTTCTCCCTCTCTCTCCGATTTCAGTCTCTCTTCTCTTGTTCAATTTGCGAATTAGGGTGAGGCATCATTTGAGTTGGGAGAAATATTAACTTTATTCGATATTTGCATAACACAAATCTCAAAGCAGATCAGATGGTTCAGTTGTTTTTAATTTTATATTGATTTTTCTCGAAACGTATTACATATCTCAAGGTTGACCTTTGATGCTATTAATGAAACCAACACCTCCTGACCGACTTGCTTGATATTAAATACATTGATCTCCTCAAAATAAGTATCACGTATCTGGAGGTAGATCTTATGATTTTATAACTAACCATATAACCTCGATACACCACTTGATTGTCCTTAAGATGTGGTTACACGCATCTCAAGGCATAAATATTCCATCTAAACTAACAAACTTACCACTCATTCACCTCCTCGACTTAAGCGTAACATGTATCTCAAACAAATCCAATGCATATTTTTATTTGATTTAAACTTTAGGATTCATTTATATATATTTATATAGATAACCTTCATAGAAATATAGGCTCCCATATATATTTTCACGTCCATAAATTCATCGTGCGGCCAATAATCACCCTTAAGCGTGCACACTATTGTACAACCTATACGTGTCACCCTCGACCCCGTCTATCACTAGCTGGCCACCAATTATTTATTTATTTTTAGTATATACACAATTATATATACAATTTATATATAAATATATATAAGCATATATTAACATGCCTATAACGTCGTCGTGCGCACCAACAAGTTTACTCAGGTGTGCATGCTACCCCACGACCCGTGTGTGTTACCCTAAATCCAAAAATGATATTAGACATCCCATAAATTGTCAATTACTCAATTATAAGCCAGTAAATCCAATTATTCCCATAATTAATAATATAACTCATACAAGCACAAAATAACATGCAAATCTATAAACATGCTAATCAGGAAAAGTCGGTTTAACCACAAGCTTAACTCGAGTTAATTAGATTTCAGATTAATGCTAATTACCTACTTAAGATAACAAGTCGTTAAACCTCACTTCCCAAATAATACTCTAAGTCAAGATCATAGGATTTTCACTCTAAGTTTAGTTGAGTCCTAATTTAAATTTGTATTTTAGTCGAGTTGTGGGTTACATAGAGTTAAGGTATAAACCTTGTGTTTTGATACCAACTATGACTGCCCCAGACCCCACAAACTAGGCCCCGCCCAGCCTATACCTAAGTGGACTCCCGGTTAACTACCGAATAGTCAACGCAAGCCTAGTCAGCCTCTTATCCAAATAATTCAATTATTAGGTTCATATTAGGTTTGTTATTTAGTTTAACAAGCCTTAATATTTACTCAATAGAATTTGAAAATATTTAAAGAAACTTAAATTAATAAACGGTAGTTGGGACATGCCTAGGTGTGGAAATCCTGCAAAAGTAGATCTCATGTATATATTTCTTGTGACAAATAGTGTGAAGAAGTGGCATATACATGTATCTAACGTCTGATAACCTAAGATGAGACCCAATATATATATCATATGTATAGTCCAAAATATCAAAAATAAATCTATTGTAATAACAGAGAGGAGCTGACTCTGAGGGAAACTCAAAGGAAGTCACCGATCACAGGCTCCTTGCCCCTACTAATAAAGGGACCTACAATTATCACTAAAAACGGAGACAATTCTGGTTAGTAAATTTAGAAGAAGTTCAATAGTAATTCGGATTAAACAATAAAAAAGTCTATAAATCAAACTAGAAGGAAATAAAAGGCTAAGAAAGGACGGTAAAAGGCATAATAGATAGACTACAATGATCAACAGTAAGGATCAAGTGACCCGGAAGTAAAGGATAGGGAGTAAGTGGACCTAACACTCTATAGTGAGCTTTAAACCACTTAAAACGTGCAAGTATCTAAAACTAGTGCGGTGGGTCAAGCAAGTTCGACCGCACCTAATCTATTCGGCACTATCAGTTAGCTTGAAGCGCAGCACAAGAAAAATTTCAAAGGGAGCCAAAGACTTAATCAGATACTCAACCACAATGGAACTTAAATACTTAAGAGAAGCCACGACACATGGTGGATGCTAACTCAAATGATTCAGACCTATCGGGAAACCACGAAAGTTATTCGGTTTCTCAACCTGGAGGTGGACATGACTAAACCTGACCGCTTAGACCTTAGTTAACTCGATAGGGAAGTAAAGTTGAATAATAGCAATCATTTCATTAAATATAGCAAGGAAATGAAAAGAATTAATATTGAGTTTTCTCACTGGTTTACTTATGTCAATACCAAGCAAATCATAACTCCCACACACCTCAAAATATGCACTCAATACTCGACACTAGTCTCTTAGGCTCCTGGCATGAACTTACATATGTCAATACGCAAAATACCAAGCAAATCACAACTCCCACACGCCTCAAAATATGCACTCAATACTCGACACTACTCTCTTAGGCTCCTATCATGAACTTACAATAAATTAGGTGTATTTGAGCTTTTTTATATAATTTAGATTTTTAAATCCCAAAATAGCTCAAAATATAGAATTTATAATGGTGGCACACTTTCGAGGAAAATCTCGATTTGAAATTTCTAAAAAATCTTTAAACTCACTTTCCTTCAATTTTTCTCATTTTTCTTATTTTTCATATTTTCTCCCTTTTTTGAATTTTTATGAATTTTTGTTGTTTTTATGATTTTTGATTAATAAAAATAAAAAAATATTTTTTGTAAAAAATAGAGTTTTGGGCCCCTCAATCGAGTCCGAACTAAACCGAACCCGGTACACCCCTGGTGGGAGGGCCCAAGCTTGGCCCAGCCCATTGGGCTTGAGCCCAGCCCATTGGGCTTGAGCTCAGCCCAGCCTAATGGGCCAGGGGATCACACATATGAAACATGCGATCCCTCCCCTCTCCCTCCCCTTTCTCTCTTTCGTTTTCACAAAAAGGAGAAGGGATACCAACCAGCACCCTTTTTTCTTTTCTTTTATTTTCTTTCTTTCTTTCTTCCTTATTTCCTTTTTTTTTCTTTCTTTCTTCATCAAACCAAACTAATTCAAGATCCATTTCAACAACACCATCTTGACCAAGATTTTAAAAGACATTTCATATAAATCAAACATTAGATAAATCAAGAAAAAGAAAGAGTTTGGAGATTACCTTATTAGCTTCTTAACTTTAAACAACTTGAACCTTTGCTCTTTTGCTCTATTTCACCACTCCCTCCCCTAATGTTTCATAATCATCAAAAGGAAACCACACTTCAAACTCTTTTTATTTTACTCACACACTCACTTAGAGACACACTCCATAATCCACATGTGTGGCCTTCAAAAACCTATAACTTATGGTTCTTACTAAGCCACATCAAATATTATTTATTATTATTATTTAACAAACTAAGCTTAGGTATTTCAATTTGTTAATTTTATTTGAATCAAAGTTTTATCGATTTCGTCAATCTACCTAATTGCTCGTGCACGCACACATCTCGAGGTAGTTCTCATTCGCAAATCGACGATTAAATTATATCAATTTCACATGTGAAAGTGTATATAACATATATACAAGCATCACATTATAATAAAATATTATATTTACCTTGGTATAACACCAAGATTCTGACTGAATCATCATGTCACCGTCTTGTTAATCAAATGATTATGATTAAAGTTATTATGTTCGTTACACAAACACTGTCGAATCTACTAAGTTCTCTCTGTGTAGTCCTAAATCAACTCAAGCCCAAGCACAATTCTATCTCCAACCTCTGCCCCAACACATAGGTGAACGACAAAACCGACCAAACAAAGCTTCAAAAGAAGTAATTCCAATGCTAGCTTGATAGCTATTATTATAAGAGAACTCACACAAAAGAATGTATTTCTCCTAGCTTCGACCAATCTCCTAAACACAAGCTTAAAGCATAACCTCTAGCACCAAGATCAAACGCTCAGTTTACCCATCAATCTGACGATGATGACTAATATTAAGGTTAAGAATAGTTCCTAGTTGTCTCTGTGATTCACCCCATAATTTGGAAGTGAATTTTAGATCTCTATTTGAAGTAATCAACACTATAACTCCATGAAATCTCAACACATCATGTACGTATATCTCACATAATCTGTCAAAAGGATATCATATGGAAATGGGCAAGTAATGCACAAACTTTGTAACTTGTCAACCACAACCCAAACTGCATCATGTTTACACTAATTCAAAGGTATACTAAAAATAAAATCCATCAATTTATGCTCTCATTTCACTCAGGAATCAAGAGAATGCAATAACCCTCCAGGTTTCCTATGCTCAACTTTAACTTGTTGACATATAGCATATCTCTTTACAAACTCAACAATATTAGTTTTCATCCTAGGCCACTAATAAATATGCATCATATCATGATACATATTAATATTACCTAGATGAATATAGTAAAGAGATCTATGAGATTCATGTAGCAATTCCTGACTCAACCGTTCCTGAACTGCAATCCAGAATTTATCGTTGAAACGTAATGCACCATCAGCAAAATTTAACCAATCAGGATGATCAACCTTAGCGCCAACCTCCGCAGCAACAAGTAATCTTGATCAGCTTTCTAACATTTAAGCGCCCGCTGAATAATCTTTGGTTCAACTCGAATCTGAGCATAAAGGAATAGATTAGTAGTCGTGGCACTAGCTCTCTTAGTTGATGATGTGTCAGTTAGAATTTCACGTACCATCTTCATAAAAGCTTCCTCAACAAGTTTAAATTGAGAAGCTCTTACAATAGCTACATTCTCTCTACATGTTCTTCTACTACATATGGCATCAGCAACCATATTTACCTTACTTGAGTGGTATTCCAAAGTGAAGTCATAGTCTTTAAGAAACTTAAGTCATCTATGCTGCCACATGTTCCATTCACTGTAAGTAAAAAAGTATTTTAGACATTTATGTTCTGAGAATACTGTAAACTTCTCACCGTCCAAGTAATGCCTCTATATCTTCAAGGCAAATACAATTATTGCTAGCTCAATATCATGAACTATATAGTTTTTTTCATGTATCTTATGTTGCCTTGAAGCATAAGCTACAACCCTGCCTTTCGGCATTAGTACAAAACCCAAGCGTGAATGAGAAGCATCAGTATAAATCACTAACTCTCTTCCCAATTCACGTAATGTAAGAACGAGCGTTATAGTCAAACAATTTTTCAACTCTATGGAGGAAACCTTACACTTATCGGACTAATCAAATTCCACATCATTTTGTGTTAGCCGAGTCATTGGCAAAGCGACATGAGAGAAACCATCAAAAAATCTCCTGTAATAACTCGCTAACCCTATAAAACTCTAAATCTTTGACATTGTACTAGGAGTAGGCTAATCCAGGATTGCCTTTGCATTCGTTGGATCAACATATATGCCCTCAGCTAACCACATGTCCGAGAAATTTGACCTTTGAAAACCAGAGATCGCACTTACTGAACTTGGCATATAGTCGATTATCCTTTTGAGTCTGCAGAGTAACCCTGAGGTGGTGTGAATGCTCCTCTTAAGTCTTTTAATAGATCAAAATTTCATTAAAAAATGTTTTGATTAACTAGTCAAGATAAGGTTTAAACGCCCTATGCATCAAATCTATGAACATAAAAAGAGCATTAGTAAGCCAAATGGCATCATTGTAAACTTGAAGTGCCCATATCGAGTACTAAAGCTATCTTTGAGATATCCTCATCCCTGATCTTCAGCTAATGATAACTAGACCTCGAATCAATCTTTGAGAAACATTTGACACCCCTTCAATTGATCAAATAAGTCTTTAATTCAAGCAATGGATATTTGTTCCTAATAGTTCATTAATTAAGCTACCTATAATCGATGTACATACATAGGGTTTAATGCTTTTTTTTCTTCATAAAAAGAACTGATGCTCCCTATAGTGACATACTAGGATGGATAAACCCTTTCTACAATAACTCCTCATGCTGATTCTGCAACTCACGTAATTTTTTCGGTGCCATACGATATATAGGACACTGACGAATTACTTGTCTAACCTAACGACACATGTAACATATCGGTAGTCTCCTTCAATCAATAAATGCAGTCTAACTCCACCCTTACCTCGATGCATCTCAGCCTCTATCGCTTTATGGTAGTTGAGTCTATAAAGGCGATAATGCTAGTCTTGCCGAAAAAGGCGAATAAGGTCTATTCGCGAGCTGTGGGAAGTAGCGTATGATATGTCCCTTCTCATCACATCTAAAGCATGTCATGTGTCACATCTGCTCCATCATCTCTATCTGACTCTAAGCTGATCTCGCCCCTTTGTCGCTATGTGTATTGGCCTCCATTGCCCTGAGCTTGTTAAGATTGTTGCATTAGTTGCACTATCTAACATGGTCGGCTAACGAATTGAGGATCCAAGATAGGCAGAACCACGATGGTCAGAAGTAATAATAGATGTCTACTCGTTGTTGCTGGTGCAAATAGAGGAGCGTATGAGTTTGGTACTACCGCGATGTCTAGTATTGCGATCCCAGACGCACTGGATTCCTCATTAATTCTCTTCAGTCTCTTGTCTCCCATCCTCTTCCTATGGTTCTCTATTGGGGCTTGTAAAGCTAGATGTGCTCGCATCATGGCAATAAGCTTTGTCAACTACTATCCTCGAGCTGTGATTGCGTCTGTCCAATGTCAGATGTCATCAATAGTAAGAATAGGAGTCTTTAGCACCAGATATATCGCATCAAAATAGTAGCAATTGTGGTGGCCTATGTAAGCGTGGTAATGTGTGTTGTCACAAATGCCATGAATTCAGCTAGTTGCTGACCCTATGCCATGACTTGATCAATTAGTCTCTGAAAATCCTCAACTGATATCATGAGTTGACTACTGATGGTGCTACCATCTATACCCTCTGGTTGATCTCTCGTCATACTCTATAAGTCAATCGGGGTATGAGCTACTACGTAAACATCACGTCTATATGCATAAAAACATAACATATACACATAGCAATCCATAACTCGCATTTGTTCACTTTCCATATAATAGTTTCTAGGCAAGGATTGTCTAGTTTCCACATCTAAAATTTTTGTTTTATTCAAGTTTCATTTCGTACTTATTGAGAACATAATTGTACTATCAATTGTGACATTAGTATCACATTACTAAACTTTATTGCCTAGGCTCTACAAACCTATGCTCTGATACCAACTATGACGGCCCTTTTCTTAATCTAGGGCATCGTTTGGCTTAATCTTATCATTAAGCTCTAATCTCAGCCACGTAGGACTTAACAATGTATTAGTCAGGCTTTTGTCTTATTCTCCTCTTAACTCATGTTCATGATAAGTATTTATCGTTTCTCATTCTTCATAATTTTCAGAGTACATTAAGACTTTCTAAACATTTCTTAATAATTTAGTAGAAGTCTTATAATATGGCAGAAGCAATCATAAAATAACTATATGTGGAAATAAGGAAATAGATCACATGTATGTATATCGAAAATGGCGATAAATAGTAGAACATCATGCATCAGTCAGGGAGTCTAGTTTCTTAATCCAAATATACAATCCAAAATGTATCGAAGATATATATCATAAATACAAACAAGTAAACCTATAAATAAGAGTAGCAAATAGTTGTCGTGGACTCATAGGTAGTTATCGATCTTCTCCTTGCCCGACCTGCTAGTTGACGAATCTGCACCCACAGTCATAAAAAAGATGGTGAGTATAGTAAACTAAAGTAAATCTTAGAGATATTTGTCCACAATTTCAAGTATGATAGAAAGCATCTAAAAATATAATAATAGCAAAGAGATGTTGAAACAAGATTATGCAAATAGATGTTATAGACAAACAAAGTAAAACCGACACTAGACTAAGTAGTAATAATTTAGGTTCGATTGGCCGTGAGTTGCATCACCTCAACCTTATTCCATTATCTGGGGGCGTGAGCTACCTCGCAAGTGCCCAATCCATATATCCTTTCCAACTACCCCGGGTCTTATTACCCCGTGTGCCGCACAAGCTAGTGTAGAGTGCAACATCCCTGAGTCCATTGACCTTGTACGCTACTCATCTCAATCATGTAAGGGATCCTTGATACAAAATACTTTATAAATTCAAGAAAGAGATAGACAAGGATTTCAAGGCATGGTAAAGTGCGACTTAACACACACCAAAACATGAATACATTACTATCAAGCCATCCCATAACAAAACTACACTAAAAGCATGCTATTACCAACAATCATATCATATCGTTATACCATAAAAATGACATAGTTCAGGCATAAGAATTAATTATATAAGCCAAGAATGTAATGTCAGGGAACAATAGCTCAATAAGAACAAGAATAACAAAAGAATCATGGCATTAAAAGTACGAAAGCATCATCAGTCTAAAGGACTACAAATTCAACATATAAGAAGGATATTAAATGGAAAGAAGGCCTCAATTAGTTTACTTACCTCAAATGAACACAATTCCTAGCCTATATCGGCCCTCGATCGCTCTAAACTCGCATTCCACACTCTGTAAGTCCTCTCTAAGCTCCTAAGGGGTCCGAACAAATTTAATTTAACTTGTTTTTAGGTTAGTTAAGTGGTTTTAAATTCTAGTTTTTCACAAGTAGCCCCCTAATACTTTGGTTATGTTGAAACCTACTTTATTAAATAAAGACAGTTTTGGTGCAATAACTTGTGAGTTGATTTCAATTACCAAAATGTTAAAATTATGTATTGTAGTCCAAAGAAGAGTTTTTAGAGCTATGTCTCAACTTTTTAGAACTATAAGGTTTATGTAATTTTCATAAGAAAAGGGGGAGATAATAAAATTTTGCCACAATGACTGAAACCATAGCTTCTAAACTCATCATTTTTCACTGAAGCCTATGAACATATCCAAGAATGTCATACTAAAAGATGAGCTCAATCCAATAAGAAATGAGGGGATTATGCTCAAAATAGCATGACATTAACAAAATCGCGAACCCAAAAATTTCACGTTCATCACCAAAGTTGCAATGAATTTTTCGACATGAAAAAATTTAAATTTCAAAATCTTTCAGGAGGTAAAATTTGTTTCCCTTTGAGTTAGCCTTTAAATGCCACCATAATGAGACCATTTCAATTTAAAATGAGGAAGTTATGACTAAATTACAGAGATTGGTTTACAACAATATGCGGAATTTCCACTTTTGTTTTACAACTCCATTAACCTCAAAAATTCATAACTTTTTTATTTCAAAAGCAAAATGAGAGTTTCTTAGTAGTTGGATTATCAACATGAAAACAAGAGTTCAAAAATATCACTTGTATTTGGATTCAAATACACCCATATAGCTTAACTTTCAAATTAAAGAATATGAGATTTGTTACCTAGTGTGTGTAGTTGTTCCTTAGACTTGAATCTCCTATTTCAGTTGATGAATTCTCTTCCAACTTGATGAATTTGCTATCATCAACTACAATTTCTAGCAGCTTTTATGCTCTAAATTTTTATTTCAAAGTTATGTTTCTTGCATGTTAAAATCAAACACTAAGTCTTGTTTATATAGTTTTTTTTCCAATCCCAGCCATACTGATTGTTTTTATTCATCTAGATGATTTATCAATGGTTCTCATTAGCTTATACCTCCACTAATTCTATTGTTTTGACACCAGTTCCTAACTCAAATCTTCTAAGATTCCATTCGAGTGCAAATATAGAGGCAAATATATAAAATAGGATTTATTTCCTTAAATTTGGCTTTTAATTCGATTCACATTAAACCATGGGTCTAGCATATATATATATATATATATATATATATATATATATATATATTCATTAATCCCATTTCAATAAATTAGAACTCATCATATCACTCTCTACTCGGTTCCCATGCTTGCACACATCTCGAAGCGTGTCCCCGCTCGTGCACTGAACTTACTAAACAATGAAATTGAATAAAAACTTGGGTATATTGTACACACATACATTACATTAGGCATTCATCAATCAAAAATATCATATATCTCATTCTTTGAGCTGAGTGTTAGAACTGCGTACTCGCTCTCGGGCCACGTCACGGGTCAATTACCCTGATTTGAGACTAATTTACTATTATTAAATGTATAGGTCATTATAGCTTTGTAGTGTCAAGACATCCATCAAATTTTGCATCTGAATAACCATTAACTTTAAGGTTATCAGACTTTCTACTAGTGAGCATGTTATGTTCATTATAAATATGGTAAAACCTTCTTTGTAGCTCACTAATGGACTATGTGCATAATGGTTACTTTGGTAACATCTCAACATGCCAACAGTAAAACTAAAATTAAATTTGGTATATCATTCATTTCAAAGTTCAAACAAAGAAACTCTTTGATCTCGTAGAGCATACCGTGATCATTATTGTTAAGCAAAATATCATCAGTGTATACAATCAAAATATGATGAACTTGCTCCCTTTCACCTCAAAATATATGCATCGATTGATGACATTTTTCTGAAGTCCGAAGGATGTTATGGTATTGTTAACTTAATATACCACTAACGAGAGCTTATTTTAATTCATATATTGTCTTATTAAGTTTGCATACTAGTTTTTCATTTCCTTCCACTTTGAATTCCTCTATATTGATTCACATAGACTTTTTCTTCTAAACTCTCACTCAAAATCAGTCTTTATATTCATTTGGTGTAATTCTAAATCTACAAGTCTAGCTTTAGATCGTTTAATATTGCCTTTAAAGTTATGATTAGTTTTAAAAACCCATTTACATTCAACAGGTTTAAGATCTAGAGGCAATTGAATGAGATTCGAGACTTTATTTTGAGCCATTGATTAAATTCTCATTGTGATGACATCAATCCATTTCATATAATCACCATTTTGTGGATTCATTAGGTAGACCATAAAATTATCGAAAATTAATAAAATATCTTCTCACTATTAGAGATCTTTGTAATGTTAGTGATCTCAATATTTACTTTATGAGAAACACTAGTAGGAGCAACTACTACTTCATTAAAAGTTATATGTAGTGGGGCATGTTACGCAACTTAATTCTTTATTTTCTCATTTTTTGTATTGTCACTCCCACTGATTTCACCATTTCTGATGACCCAAACATTTTCAGTTTCAACAATCTTTATGCAATGATTAGGACATTCAATTTTATAACCTTTAGATTTTGTATGGTAACCATTAATCGTTTTAAAACTCAGTTTATTTTCTTGTGGATTATAAATTCTATCCTTTATTAGAAACCTCAAATGTGTAGATTTCTTAAAATAACCCTATTTAATGAATAGAGAACATACCTTAAGGTCTTCATCCACAATGATTTAGGCAATATAGAATTACTTAGTATACCCTTAACCATTTCCATTAATAATTGGTTAAATCATTCAACTACATTCTGCTAAGGTGTATTTTGGGTATTGTGTATTGAGCACATATATCATGTCGTTCAAGGAGTTTAACAAATGGATCAGTATAGTGTTTAATTAATTCAATTCTATCTACCATAATATTCACCAGATGGAGATAGAGTTTCAAATTATCCACATATGCCTATATGAATCATTCATAAGATTGGTAATATTGTGTTTTTCATTTGGGTAAAAACACAATATACTTTATTTTGTAAGTAAAAAATTAAAAAAATATATGGTGGTATTCATTTCATTTTAACTTGTCATAAAATAATTAATAAAATTTACTAAAATGTGGTGCACCTTTTAGTTAACCATAATATTTTAGTAATTATTATATGAGTTCATATATTACTAAAAAAAAATGGTGCACTTTTAGGTCAACCATATATTTTAGTAATCCATCAAAAAATCAAGAAGATAAGGTACCTTTGGCTATCCTTCATCGTTCTTAATTATCATTAGCAGAACTAATATGCATTAAATCATGTTAATTATAAATTATTAGAAAATGATTCACCTTTTGGCTAAATCAATTTCTAATAATTATCATAAAATCATAAGAAAATGCATATAAAGTTTATATAATTTTGATGTTTAAACTATTTAGTTGGATCACTTTAATGATTAATACTACTTCATAATATAAACAACAAATTATATCAATAATATTAATAATAATGCATTTTTTTTTACTATCGCATTTGTATGCCAGTTCAATATATATTACTAAAATGTTGCAAACTTTTAGGTCAACTATAATATTTTAGTAATGTGTGTTGCATATGTATAATTAGGTCATTTTGATAACAACTAACTTATAAAATAATTGTTTAATCTTTTGATGAAATTATCAAAACAAACTTTAAGTAACTTATAACGTAAATGAAATAAAATAGTTTCGTATAAGACCTTGCCTTGCTCGAAGTAGATTAGGATATTTGTATAAGATCAAGAAAAGAACGGGTACATAAATAAATTTAATCATAATATCGAAACAAGTAATTTAAAACAAACCACATTAATTTGCTTGATTGCTTCTTTCTTAATCAGGTCACTTTGGTGACAGACTAATTAATAAAAAATAATTTAGTGACAATCAAATTATATCATACTAATTAATTTAAATAACTTAACATGATAGCATAATATGTGACAATAATTTGATTGAGATATAAAATCAAGTTAATTATACGTCATGAAAGCGTACAACATCAAAATTATATGCAAGTGACATAAAACATTATCCCATACTACAAAAAAATAAATAATATTATTATTATTTATATTAATAATAATAATAATAAATATTAGATAATATTAAGGATGTGAAAATTAGCTATGTATGGGTGCAATGCCCCAATAATAAATTATGTATAACACAAATATGATCAAGCAATATAAAAAGGAACCATAATTTATTTAAAATTCAATTAAAGGCATACACATAGCATTTTAACTAAAGATATAAATTAATGGTATTTTAAATCATTTTAAGAAATTTAACATACATTTTATTCTTTGCTATTATTTTTATTATTTAAAATATTAGTAATTATATAGGGAGATAAATGACATGAATAAGTAACGTTAATTTTTCCTTAATAAATATTTTCAAAACAATTACTTAAATGCATTTATTGTTAAGAAAATTATCAACCAAATAATTTGGAATTCATCCGTACCAATACATCACCACCTACACACTCTTTATCTCTATCACCAGCGTGAACATCAAGTCGCGTACACAACACTGCCAAAGTAATAACATGTCTTCGCAAGTAGAATTGTCGACTAAAATGCGCGTACATGATTGATGTGAGGTGTGTGTACGTGCGTGGGGCTATAGTGTGGGTGATGGATATCATAAGCAACTTATAATATATTGTGTGTATGTTATTTTAAATATGTATCAAAATCATACAACAATATTTATAGCTATCTTTCAACTCATAATTCCATTTTCTGCTATATTACTTGCATGGTCATTGATAGGGGCGATCATTAGTCACAATAAACGATGTTGTGATTTACCTTTTTTAAATTATGATTCATATGCACATCATCATAATGTTATTCTTCACATACACACACAACTTGAAAATTCACAAATGAGTCCAGAACCACTGGACAGATCATGTGTTTCTAGCATTCTCTAACAATTCATGTATATATTTTATATATGCACATAAGATTGCATAATGTAATTCAAATTGGAAGCCGGTTCTAATTTTAACACAAATATATTAACATAATTTAGGCACCAAATAGAAGTATTGAATGATTGATGAATTTTCCATACAAGAGCAACAAAGCCTCTTGCAATAAACATTACATTTTCAAGATCAAATCCTCAAACTAGATCATAATATAAAATACAAATCTCATTCATGGAAAGTTTTACTGATCTAGTAGGCTCTGATACCACATGCAAGCATCCTTTAAACTTAAGATATAGATCAAATAGAAAATGACATGCAGAAGCGATTATATTGGTTTTTAAAACCCAAGATCCTTATCACCCTCATAATACTTAAATATTTGACACATTGTTTGATGGTACAAGTACCCTTTTATAGGCTCGAGGGAGAACCTTTAAGATTTCCACACTAATACCAATTTTCGTAAAATTTGGTAACTTAAATGAATTCAAGAGTTACTTATGTACTTTAAGACATAATCTTATGAGACACATAATAGTCTTACACATTACCCTCATCATCTTCTCTGTAGTAGGTTTGAAAGTATTGTAGGAGCATTTTGGTCCATTGAACATGGTTGGATCTAGTGACGTCGATGCCCTAAGAGCTCGAGATTTCGACAGAAAGCATATAAGTTTAAAAACGTTTGCTCTAATACCAGATGTAAAAGCTTTTATAAAGCAAAAGATTAATTCAAGATCTTCTACAAATATGATTTCACATCAAAATAACAAATTAAAGTGTAAATACTCACTAGGAGATGTCATTGATATATCTTTAGACTTCAACAACTTTTTCGCTCTCCTTAACCTTAAGCTTTTCAGGATGTACTACAATGGGGTAGCTTCCCCTTTTATGGGCCGAAGAGAGAGGGAAGGGTTACACAATTTAATTGAGAGCAATTGATGATGGATGTTATTGCTAGAGCAGTGATGCATGCATCCACACTCTTCTTTGTAACTCATATTTCTCATCAAAAGAGGAGTTTTATTTGTAACTATTTGAATCACAGAATGGTCATGTGTGTGACACATAAGTTTTGAAAACGTTAACATTCTCCCACTCGAACCACGTGAATATAATTTCTATCATATGGGATACTAACATGATACATTATCTCCTACTTGTCCCACATGACCACCAATCATAATTTTTTGACAAAGATTAACATAAATGGGCACATATTAGTGTCAAATACTTAAATGGTGACTATTATTTATGATCATCATAAAATTATAATTACATAATTCACTAATGAGAGTCATAGCAGTTATATTTATATAAGACATATTCCCATCTATGTACTACATCATTAGTTACATATTTAATTATAATACATAATTTTAAACATTATGTCCATGTCTAAGACATTCCCGATCATGATCATAACATGTACATAACTTAATTATAATATTAGAAATAATATATTAGCACACTTTAATTTAAGGAGATATCTCGTACAATAAATGTACAAAAACACATCTAACATTACTTGAAAAAACATCATTGATTACAATTAAGGTTCATTCTATGAACAAGTTTCTTAAATGACTTTGGAAGCATTTCTTTCATTAAAGGGTCTACAATCATAAGATCTATGCTTATATGCCCTAAAGAAACTTTCCTTTTCTAAACTTCTTTCGCTGCAAAATATTTTATATCTAAATGTTTTGGACCAGTAAAGTATATATCATTCTTAGAGAAGAATATTGCTACTGTGTTGTCACAATAAATCTTTGAAGACTTGAAAATTGTGTCAATAATATCAGGTCCTAAAATGAATTTCTTTAACCATAAATTATGATTTGTAGTCTTCAAAAAATTCACAAATTCAACTTCCATAGTGGATGTAACAGTAATAGTTTGTTTTGCACTTTTCTAAGCAATTACTCCCTCAGCTAAGAGAAATACATATCAAAAAAATAGATTTTCTGCTATCAAGATATCCAGCAAAATCTGAATTTGAATAGCCAAGGACTTCTAATTGGTCAGATTTTCTATATGTGAGTATGTAATATTTTGTTCCTTGCAAGTACCGTAACATTTTCTTTCCAGATTTCCTGTGATCCATGTCAGGATTACTTTGGTATCTCCCAAGCATACCTACTGCATAGCTGATACTGATCTTGTACTTGTTTGTGCATACATTATGCTTCCTACAATAGAAGCATAATGAATTGTTTCCATTTGCTAACGTTCTCATTTAGTCTTGGGACATTGCACAAAATTGAACTTGTCTCCTTTTTGAATAGGAGCTACGATGGTTGAACATTTATCTATATTAAATCTCTTAAGATCTTTTTCTATGTAGGATTTTTTAGACAATCCCACTAATCCACGTGATCAATCTCGAGAGATCTCGATACCTATCACATAGCGCACCTCACCCATATCTTTCATTTCAAAGTTCCTTAATAGAAAATTATTGGTGTCAAATAAGAGACCAAAATCATTACTGGCAAGCAAAATATCATCAACATATAATATCAAAAATACGAACTTACTCCCACTAATCTTAAGATATATACATCGATCAACGATGTTTTCCTTAAAACCAAAAGAGGTTATGGTATCATTAAACATTGTTAGAAAGCTTACTTAAGTCCATATATTAATTTCTTAAGTTTGCATACCATATTTTCAGTACTAAAAATCTTAAGTTCTTCAGGCTGATCCATGTAAACTTCTTCTTCTAAATTCTCATTTAGAAAAGTTGTTTACATCCATTTGGTGTAACTTTAAGTCAAAATACACCACTAATGCCATAATAATTCAGAAAGAAACTTTCTTAGAAACTGGAGAAAAGGTTTATGTATAATCAATATCATATTTCCGAGTGAAACTTTTGGCTACAAGTCTAGCCTTATATCTCTCAATATTGCTAATGAAGTCACGTTTAGTCTTAAAAACCCATTTACACCCAACTTTCTTACAAACATTCGGCAATTCAACGAAATCCCATACTTCATTTTGAGACATTGAGTTCGACTCATCTTTCATAGCATCGATCCATTTATCAGAATTAACATTATTTATGACTTTTGAGTAAGAAATTAGATTATTAGTAGTTCCTATATCATAATCAGTTTCTTGCAGATATACTACAAAATCATGTGGAATAGTTGATTTTACAATCTTTTGGGCCTTTTTAATACTATTTCTAGTGGTTTGCCAACAACTGTCTCATTGGTGTCAATAATATCAGAGGAATGACCATCGTTCTTAGAAGTAATGGGCCTAGGGACTTGATCCCTTACTTCTTGAATATCCACATTTTGTGACATAACACTCCTACCGATTTCACCATTCTCAATAAATCTTGCATTTACAGTTTCTACAATTCACGTATTATGGCTACGACAATAAATTTTATAGCTTTTAGATTGTGTTGGGTAACATATGAAGAAATCACTGATCGTTCTAAAATTCAATTTACTTTCTTGTGGATTGTAGATTTTAGCCTCTGTTAGACATCCCCAAACATGAAGATGTTTTAAGCTAGATTTCATTTCAGTCCACAACTCAAAAGGAGTTTTAGGAACTGACTTACTATGAACCATATTCAATAAGTATGAAGTAGTCTTTAAGGCTTCCATCCACAATAACTTAGGCAATGTAGAATTACGTAGCATGCACCAAATAATTTCCATCAGAGTATGATTACGTCGTTTGGCTACACTATTTTGCTGTGGCATTTCTAGCATTGTGTATTGAGCACAAATACCATGCTTTTCTAGGAGTTTAGCAAATGGACTGGGACATTTCATAAAACCATCATATTTACCATAGTACTCACCACTTCTATCAGATCAACAATTTTCACTTTTTTGTCTAATTGCCCTTCAACCTCAATGATGAATACTTCAAGAGCATTCACAACTTAAGATTTTTCATGTCATAAGTAGACATATCCATAACATAAAATCATCAATAAAGGTGATAAAATACTTATCTCCAGTAATTGATGGAATATCAAAAGGTCAACAAATATTTGTATGAATAATTTGAAGGAGCTCATTACTTTTTGTAGCACCTTTCTCAGTGTGTTTAGTTTGTTTTCCCTTAATACAATCTAAATACACATTGAGATCAGGAAAGTCTGAATGTGGAAGTATATTCATCCTTTTTCAATCTGTCTAATCTTTTATGAATGTATGACCCAAATGTTTATGGCACAGAAAAGAAGAAATATCATTTATGTGACCACGCTTGGTCCCACCATTATGATGCAAAGTGAAAAGGAATTCAGCAAATTAATCATCAAGACGCAATTTGTATAAGCCATCACAAAGAATGTCAGAACCAATGAAAGATGACTTATTAAATAAGTTGGAACTTTTATTATCAAAATAGAAGGAATAACCTTCATAATCAAGTTTGGACTAAGATATTATGTTTATGGATAAAGTGAGAACATAAAAAGTTTCAGATAAATCTAAAATAGAGCTAGAAGCGAGAAATAGGCGAAAGGTTCCAACGGCTTCAACGGGAGCTTCAACCCTATTTCCCATGAGAATGAACTTTTCAATTTCCTTATGATTTGGGTCATGAGAAATCCATACATTATATTAGAAATATGTACAATATAACCGGAGTCAATCTAAAAAGTGTTAGAAAGAACATAAGTAATATTTGACTCGAAATATACAAAAGAATTAAGCCTACCTTTCTTTCTGAGCCATGCCCTTTACTTACGACAATCACTTTGATAATGCTCAGGCTTCTTATAAAAACGACAGATGTTCTTCGTTTCCTTCTCTGTATAATGAGATGATTCATAGTGCTTTGGTGGAGCTCGTTTTATGCTTCTCCATAATTTTTTGTTTAGTTCATTGAGTGACTAATTGAATAGAATGTTGATCTTGCTTTTTTAACCTTGCTTCTTCTTGAACTAACATATCGGCCAATTAATCCACATTCCACTTATCATTGATATTATCATAGTGAATTTGAAATGGCCCATACTGAGAAGACAAAGAGTTCAAAATAAATTGAATAAGAAAGAATTTGTTAACATTCATGCCCAACCCTTTAAGCTTAGCATCAATGTTGGTCACCTCAAGTACATGCTCATGCATTCTGCATGCACCATCAAACTTTCTTGTTGTAAGATCAGCCATTAAAGTTCCCGTAAGGGACTTATCAGCACTTCGAAAACATTCTTCCACAATTTTTAAGAATTCCTTAGCATCATCAACTTGTGGAAGAGTAGACTTAATGTTGCTCACTATAGTCATTTGAACATTATGCTTAATCTGTTCGATTTTTCTAATGCATTATAAAATGCATTTTCTTCCACACTGCTTTTCTCAGTAATAGTAGTGAGTTTCTCATGTTGGAGAGCCAAGTCCAGAATCAAAACATTTAAATGGAACTGGACTTGCTCATAATGCCAGTCATAGAAACTGATTCATTTCATTAAAGGAACATAAGTAGCATGCAAATGAAGCGAAACGGGAATAGAGACTGCAAATAACATTATGATCACTACACAAGTGTTTTGAGAAAGTAAATATGACATTCGTGAAATGCATAAGTATTAGTATTATCATGATTCTACTTTGGGTAGATATCACAACAAAGTAAGTTTTTTTATTTAAAAAGATTAAGAAGATAAAGTACCTTTGGGTATCCCTTGTCTTTTTTTTAATTATCATTAGGATAAATATTATTTATAATTTATATTACTAAAAATGGATCACCTTTGGGTTAAACCAATTTTAGTAAGTGACTTGAGAATTTACATAATTTGATGTTTAAATTATTAGTTGGGTCACTTTGATGATTAGCACAACTTTATAATAAAAACAACAAATAGTTATCATAATGTTGATAATAATAATAATAATAATAATAATAATAATAATAATAATAATAATAATAATAATAATAATAATAATAATGTATTTTTTAATTATTATTATTTAACAACACAAAATGCACTACTCGTAAGAGTTTGGGAGCGAGACAAAGTTTACTTAACAATCAGCAACCTCGAACAAGATAACCCATCTCCCTTTTAATGTTTAGTTTTATCGGGGACAAGGCTTACCCACTATCAACTCAAACTTATAGCATGACATAATAAAAAATTAAAATATTTTCATAAATGTCACACATTATAGAAAGAAGAATTGATTTTTTTTAACCAATTCAAATTTCTCATTAAGATATAGTCATTATAAATGGTTACAGAATCACCAATAATGTCAAACGGTTATAAAATTAAATGATTTAATGACCTATAATGTGAAACATACAGGTTGATTTCTAAATATTTATTCTTTAATGCAAAATTACACCAAGTCACATGTGACATATTTAAAAGTTAAACTAGCTATTTTAATCACTTCCAGCAACATTGAAATGAAGATTTAACATTACACTTTAATTAATGACATCATATGGAAATGTAGTATAATTAATGACATCATGCATGATTTATAGCATTAACAATATATAGAAAAAAAATTTCGAGCGTACATGTTTAAAAATCGAAATATTCTATGAACGTGATTAATCATGGCAGAATTAAATTGAATTTTATTTTATTTTAAGTTTCTATAAAAATTGTTGCACAAAATATCTTTAAGAATCAATAATTATATGTTCGTTCTTATTGGCTGTGATTAAGGAAATTAAAAGCCCGAAGGATGTACTGGTCATAACAATAAATTAATAAATTAAATGACTAAACAATTAAATCTAATTTATGTAGTCAACTATATATGACTTGTAACTATCCAAATCAACCCACGAATCATGAAGCTATATATGGGATGATTTCAATTTATTCTTAAAACGTTACACAGTTTATTATAATTTATATATATCAAGATGCTTAAAATGACACTTTTTATTATCATTATTTACTTGATTATATCAAAATTTATGAGATAATGTGTCCAATATATCAGTAGAAGGATATATATATATATATATATATAAAAGAAAATTCTACTATGGTGATCTTTTTAAATCACCATTTATGGTGATTTTTATTCTTGACCATTGAATTTAAATCCAATGGTCAATTTGATAGCTACATTAATGACACTTTAATGCGTGCACAAGTACCAAGAAGTTATATTATTCATTAGATTGAAATCTAATGATCAAAAATAAAAATCTCCATGTATAGTGATTTTCCCCATCACCATGGTAGAATCATATATATATATAATGTTAAAATGACAACAAAGTCACAACACAAGACACATTGACTCATAAGAGTCATCTATGTGACCTCGACAAATTGGCTCACAAGACACATTGGCTCACAACACAACACCCACACACAAACGTATTGGTAAGACTCATATATATAGGTCTAAATCTTATTTAAAATTGCAACAAAAACCCTACCAACAAATAATATATGTTATGTATGCCTCTTTGTGTAAAGATTACACAAAGAAAATCTTAACAGTTTACACGTTGAAGTGTGTACACCGTCAAATCAAGGGAACAAAATAATATCAAAATTTCGATAGAAACCATGTAAGTTTAAAAACCTTGGCTCTGATATCAAATGTAAAACATTAATTCAAGATCTTCTATAAATATGGTTTCACATCAAAATAACAATTAAAGGGTAAATACTCACAAGGAGATGTCATTGTTATATATTTAGACTTAACAACTTTTTCACTCTCTTTAACTTTAACCTTTTCAAGATGCACTACAATGGAGTAACTTCCCCTTTTATAGACCAAAGAGAGAGGGAGTGGTTACACAATTTAATTGAGAGCAATTGATGATGGATGTTATTACAAAAGTGGTTATGCATCCATCCATACCCTACTTTGTAACTCATATTTCTCATCAAAAAGGAATCTTTATTTGTAACCATTTGAATAACATAATGGTCATGTGGGTGTGTGACACACAAATTTATATAGAATTCTATATATATATATATATATATATATTGTTGTAAATTGAATTAGAACTTGCTAAGAAGTAGAGAAGGAAATAGAAGACTAAGAACTACTACTACTACAAAGGAGAAGAGAAGAAATGAGATAGTTGGGATGAGAAGTTTTCATTCAACATTCATGGGGTTGGCACCCTTTATATAGGTCATTTGGTTATGATGATAAATTACAATGTGTGACAATACATCACAAGAATGAAAGAGTTGGTGTACATTGGAGAAGATTACAAGTTACATAACAATACATAGACAAGTGGAGGTACTATTAAGTGAGAAATACAAGTGACATGACTACACAATATGTTGGTGTACATGCATGGTCATCCATATTCCACAACACTCCCCCTTGGATGACACTTGCTTAGAGATTGTGCCTCGTTAAAACTTCTACTAAGAAAAACCATGTAGGAGAAAATATAGTAAAAGAAAAAGAGTACACTATTCTCATAAATATTAAGATGGGTATAATACTGTTAAGATTGTCTCATTAAAAACCTTGCTAGGAAAACCCAATGGGATAAAACCATAGCTAAGGGAAAAAGAGTGCAATACACTAATCAATAACTCCCCCTCATGTGAACATGGATGAAACTTGTTCAGTTTCTTTACTTGCAATGTCTTTAAGTTTATGCAAGCCAATACCATATATAATCCTTTTAAATTTCGTAGTTGGTAAGGTTTTTGTGAATAAATCAGCAAGATTATCACTCGATCGAATTTGCTTGACATCAATTTCACTGTAACGGCCCGAATATTTGACTTGTGCCACGTGTCAAGTCAAGGTCGTATATAGTACCCACTCGTCGAAATACGTATGTCCGAATTCAATTTGAGATGATAATGTGCTAACTATGCGAGGAAAGTCGTTGAGTCGCGGTACAAGCCCAGCAGACTCGAGTTTAGGATGAGACCCTTGCCTCTCATTCCTAACCCATGCGACTATGAGACATTCATAGACCCGGATAGTATCGACGGACGACTATGAACCATCCATGGACCCGGATAGTATCGACGGACGACCATGAAAGACCTCGAGTTAGGATGAGACCCCTTCCTCCCGTCCTAACCCTCTCGTATCGCAAATAAACAGTAACCATGACTCGCTTGCCAATGGACTCACTCAATCAACAACAATTTCAACCATAGCTATCATCACAAAACAGTGAACAACAATAAAGCTATCACATAACAATAAACAACAATAGCCAATGGAGAGAAATGAAATATTGAATAAGTTCCTAACTGGTTTACTTACCTCGAGAAATCGCGAATCTCAAAATGTCTCGCTCGAGTCTCGATTTACGCACCCGACACCTTATGTCCTACTGGATTTACTTACCTGGGCTCGTCATTCTTATGTTTGACTGAGTGCAGCGCCTGACGAGTAGCGAAGGGAAGGCTTCATAGCTAGGTGGTTTTTGTATATTTTGTATTTACTCTCCTCTGATGATATTTACTGGGTTCCACAATTAGGTTGCCTAACTCTCTTATCTTTTTGTCGAGTTATTTAATGTATTAGTTGCTTCCGCTAAAATTGTAAAACTCGAAAAATATTAATAACTCAACTGTAAAATGTGAATTTACGTATAATGATGTATTGGAAGGCCGACTAGGCTCTCGTTGACCTTGCGAGACTGGCTCGGGGGTCCACGTGGACTTAGGCCGGGCGGGGCACAATTTGTGAAAAATTGGGGTCGTCACAGTTGGTATCAGAGCCGAGGTTGTAAATACTCGACTCTTGATTTAAATCACAAGCCATTAAGACATAAACCTACGGAAGTTAGGAACCTTGAACTTAGAGTGGAACTCTGTGATCCCGACTTAATTCTTCGTTGAGAAGTGAGGAGAGTTGAGGATATATGATCTTATTTGATGTGTTGTATTATACAACTATCGACATATATATACGATATTCACTCTTGTGTATCGCGTGAGACACGATGAGTAACTTAATTTATGTGGATAGAAATTAAATGGAATCAGTTAGTGATTGATGTTTTGTTGGCCTACTTGATTTCATGTTTGGTCAATCAACGATTTTTTTCCAGTTGTTTGGAACATTTTGGAAAAAGTGGAATATGATTGAATGATAACATGTTTTACTTAAACGAGGCTACGATGATGATCTTGTCTTTGAGATGGTGCAGACAACAAAGAAAGAAAAGGTTTGGATATGAGGTCGTATTACATTGCCTTCATGCACGGATCGAATGTGACAATGTTGATGATTGTGGCGTATTTGGGAATAGTGGAGCTGCATGGATAAGTACTCGTGCCTTGGAAATACAGGAGTTGTTTAAATTCAATTCAGTTTCGCGGATAGTGGCTTAAGAAACTAGTTAGTTCAATTGATAAATTGAGCTAAATGGCATAGTGGTTTGGTGAAGCCAATTGTAGGACTCAAACAAATTTGTGAATTGATTTTCAAGTCATTTAGAGGAATTTTGATCTTATTTAGGACTCAAAAGAGTTCATTAAATTCATTTCAAGTTGTTCAGTTGGTACCGAAATTGAGGATTTCCTATAAGTAGAGAGACTTGAAATGGAAGTTTGAGTCTCTAAATGGTGTTGAATTGATAATAACGAAAAAAAAAAAATGAATAACAAACTCTAAAGGAGCAAAGTGTTGAGATGACTTGAGAGCTAACGATTTCATCATGTACGGACTCCTTAGCTTTGAAGAAAGCTTTGGAGTAGTAGTGTTGGATCAAAAGCCCAAGTGACTCCACTTTAGTGACACTAAGCATTTATAGTCTCAGGGTTGGTGAAGTCGACCACCACCTTTAGGGACTTGTAAATGAGTTACATGTCGAAGTAGAGTCTACGACTCATTCTAAAAGTTAGTGAGCACCTAAGTAAAAACCCTACGAGATTGTATATCTCAAGAATCCTCAAGCGTTAGTAGGCGTATTTAAGGGAATTCTCGTGCAAGTAGTGCATGTGGAAAAGAACGAGCACCTTTAAATAGAATGAAAAAGTAATGAGACTTTGTAAAATTGCTAAGACTAGCAATTCACCTATAAAAAAAGGGGTGCGTTTAAAGTTGCTAAGAAAAGAGTAGCACTTGATTCTATATGGTATATTTGTGGTGTGGTAATATACTATATACGATAGCGGTAAATATACGCCGATTCGAGGAGTCGTAGGTATAGAAAATGCGATGACATTTCAGACGGTTCTATGAATGATCGTGAGGCTGTGGGTTCACGGTTTGCTAGGGTTGATGATCGCACGACCTCGAGATGCACAATTTATGAGATTCGAGACAGTCGGTGCCTCGAGATTCGTGTTGCACAAATCTCGAGGACACATTTACTCAGGCGAGGTAGTTTCACGAGTTTTAGCGGCATCACTCGGAAAAGTTACACGGTGGTATGAATATCGGAGCAGCAAAGATTCATGACGTTTTGGCCACACCACATCATATGAGGTCGAGCATCGTATCAGTTTCTTTGTTCGGCGAGGCCGATGTCTAGTTGTGCACTATGGTGGCATCGATGTGGACGCTCTGGAGTGCAGTCGGTGTTATGGTGAGTGAGAGCGTGGGAGCACACGTGTCGGAGTACCTGTCGCATACTCGGCGTCGTCACATTTTGTGCAAGGGTCTGGAGATGATTAGAGAAAAACGAGGGTTAGACGGTCGTGGCAAGGAGATCACCCTCGGAGCGTATTGCGTTTCCACCATGTGCGGCATGTATGGCGCCAGTGTTAGATGGTCCAGCGCGGAGTTACGCTAGTGTATTACAGCAGCTATCACCGTCAAATCCTTAGCATAAGGAGACAGTGGTCAGAGACAGGGTTAGAGATCCAGTCGAGTGGACAGAGTGGGACAACGATCTAGTCATGCACATGGGCAAGGATATGGACGTGTTCCAGTTGGAGCGAGATTTCAACGTACCTGTATGGGCGTGTGGACAGCCAGAAACAAATTCATGCTACTGCCACGTCAAGTCCGACTGATTTACATTTCTTGCGGGCATACAACGGATATACGTATGTTAGTGACAGTGGATCATGAAATGAAAATGTTTATTTGTATTCCAATATATGTTGCGAGGATGTTGCCATGACATATATTGATGGAAGGAGACAGATGGTGTGTTCTTTCGCTTGGAGGTCTCGGAGGAGCCCGACCCATCACGGAGGAGCCCAGCTTGTCGCAGAGGAGTCCAGCCCTACAGAGTAAGATGGGGGTATGGCCTTGGGCGAGTATCGCCTTAGGCGGGTATGGCCTTGTGTATTTATTCGTAATGCACCATTGTCTTGTGAGATTTGTTTCAATTTCGAGGACGAAATTTTTAATTCGTTGGGAAGATTGTAACGGCCCGAATATTTGACTTGTGTCACGTGTCAAGTCAAGGTAGTATATAGTACCCACTCGTCGAAATACGTATGTCCAAATTCAATTTGAGATGATAATGCTCTAACTATGCGAGGAATTCTGTTAGTCGAAACATGAACGAGGACGCGCATCGAGTCGCGTGCCGATGTGAGATCGAGAAAGTGGCTCTATGTGGTTTAAAATGTACATTGGATATGCCTCGTGATGCGCGTAGCGCGAGTATCAAAATTTTGAAATGAGGCGGGTTGGTGCCTCGAGATGCGCGTTGCTCGGTTGTTGAGTTTTCCTCGAGATGCATGTTGCACGAATCTCGAGGACTTTTGATTTGAAATGAAAAGAAAAAAAAAAAATATATATATATATATAAAAAGAAAAGAGGATAAGAATGAAACGACAGAGAGGAGAAACAGAGGAGACGAGAGAGACGATCGGGAGAGAGAGTGTCGCGACGGTCGGATCCGGCGATCAGACAAGCAGCACGGCGCGGAGGCGTGGAGTAGTGGCTCCGCGCAAGCAGCGCAAAGGCATGGACGGCGGCGGCAGCTCGGATGACCGGAAGGAATGAGCAAGTGGAAGCGATGGCTCGCGGGAGGAGCGGCTCTTGGGAGCGGCGGCCAAGCACGCGCGAGGCAGACGGCGGCTTCCGGCGTGGCCACGACGTCCCAGCGACAGCGACTCAGGGAGCGGCTCGGCCTGCGAGCGCCGGGGACAACACGACTACGAGCAAGACGGCTGGCTGGTGTGCGCGGCGCGCGAGCGAGATCGGCGGCGAACCAACGGAGGATGGCGGACCGGCTCGACGACGCCGCCGAAAGCTGCAAGGCGAGGCAGCGATGGCGCGAAAAGGGGCGGATCGGCGGCGATGGCACGCGAGCGCGGCGACGCGACGCGACGCCGTTGGGACGGCGGTTGGCGGCGGTTGCGGTGGTGGTCGACGCGGCCGGCGAAAGCATCGCTGGCGGCGGCGGATCAGCGGCGCCGCCGCCAGAGGGGCATCGGCGCCGACGTCGCAGCGACGCGGTGTCGACTAGTCGGATGCGCGGTTCCGACGAAATCGCGACGACGCGATGAAGGTGATGTTATTTCACCAAACTGAGTTGTGTTTTCAATGATTTTACGTAAAATAGGCCTAAAATGTCGAAATGGACACCAGGGATGTAGGAGTCGGGTGTCGGGTGCGCAAATGGAGACGCGAGCGAGACATTTTGAGATTCGCGATTTCTCGAGGTAAGTAAACCAGTTAGGAACTTATACAATATTTCGTTTCTCTCCATTGGCTATTGTTGTTTATTGTTATGTGATAGCTTTATTATTGTTCAATGTTTTGTGATGATAGCTATCGTTGAAATTGTTGTTGATTGAGTGAGTCCATTGGCAAGCGAGTAATGGTTACTGTTTATTTGCGATATTAGAGGGTTAGGACGAGAGGCAGGGGTCTCATCCTAACTCGAGGTCTTTCATGGTCGTCCGTCGATACTATCCGGGCCCATGAATGGTTCATAGTCGTCCGTCGATACTATCCGGGTCTATGAATGTCTCATAGTCGCATGGGTTAGGAATGGAGGCGGGGGTCTCGTCTCGAAGGTCTCGTGCCCTAAACCCGATCCAAGTACCTAACCTCCTCGGTTAGGATTTCAACCCACTTATATTACCAATAAGTGTTACAACCTAAGCATCACCTAGGATTTTCCCACCTAGCCGCAACTAGGATTTTTCCTACCTAGCCTCAACTAGGATTTTTCCCACCTAGCCGCAACTAGGCTTGATTTTTCCCACCTAGCCGCAACGCGACTCTAGGATTTTTCCTTTCGACTTAGATTCCACTAAGTCTTACAATCATTCGAATACAACAACGACTAGAGCCTAACTCTTTTTGTCGATTTAGAGTCTAAGAACAAAAGTTTAGACTCCTTGTTATTCAAGGCTAAGAACAAAAGGGAATCAAGTTTAAGTGCAACACTTTTGTTCTAATCAACTCATCGATGGATTGTTTAAGCTCAAGTAAGATTGTAGATTTAGAAATCTTTTATATTCATGCGTTTCTTGATTCCTTTAGTTCTATTAGCAAAATCTCTCTTGTTTCTTCACAAAAATCGATCTAATGATTTTGAGTGTGTTTTCTCTTGTTGCAAGTTTTTGGATATCGAACCGTTGTGGTTTTGGATATTGTGAAATGTTGTGTATATGTCCTCTTTGGATTTACTAGGGACCTAACCAACCCTTATATAACATGTTATTCATGGGCTCGTCATTCTCATGTTAAAATCCACTTTTAAATTTTGAAATCAACTTATGACTTTGAGAAATGAGATGTATGCATGAACTAATGCATTTGGCTTTGTGAAAGAAGTATAGCTTAATTGGGAAGCGGCTTAATAGCTAGGTGATTTTTGTATATTTTGTATTTACTCTCCATATTTCTCCGATGATATTTACTGGGTTCCACAATTAGGTTGTCTAACTCTCTTATCTTTTTGTTGAGTTATTTAATGTATTAGTTGCTTCCGATAAAATTGTAAAACTCGAAAAATATTAATAACTCAACCGTAAAATGTGAATTTACGTATAATGATGGATTGGAAGGCTGACTAGGCTCTCGTTGACCTTGCGAGACTGGCTAGGGGGTCCACATGGGCTTAGGCCGGGCGGGGCCCAATTTGTGAAAAATTGGGGCCGTCACATTCACCATTCTTCCGAAGCTCATGCGCATAAAAGAATTTTGGTGAAATATGTTTTGTTATGTCCCTTTTTATGAATCTTTCATTTAATTGTTCAATACATAGTGCATTATCTTCATATAATATAGTTGGAGAATCTTTTATTGAAGGCAATCCACATGATTCTTGAATATGTTACATCATGTTTCTCAACCAAACACATTCACGACTTGCTTCATGAATTGCAAGTACTTCAGAATGATTGGAAGAAGTAGCAACCATAGTTTGTTTTACTGACTTCCACGATACAACAGTATTACCACAGGTGAATACATATCCTGTTTGAGAACGGGGCTTGTGAGGATCAGATAAAAATTCAGCATCAGCATAACCTTGGAGATTCAATTTTGCCCTCTCGAGTAAAATAAACTCATGTCACTTGTTCCTCGAAGATATCAAAAAACATGTTTAACACTATTCCAATATCTTCGAGTTGGTGAAGAGTTGTATCTTGCAAGTAGGTTGACAGCAAAAGCAATGTTAGGTCTTGTACAATTTGCAAGATACATAAGTGCACCAATTGCACTTAAATATGGTACATCCGGACCAATTAGCTCTTCATCACTTTCATGAGGTTGAAATGGGTCCTTATCCACTTCAAGTGATCTTATAACCATTGGAGAGCTCAATGGATGTGTCTTGTCCATATAAAGTTTTTTTTAATATTTTTTTCAATATAATTTGATTGATGGACAAGTACTTCACTTGAAAAATGTTCAATTTGCAAACCAAGACAAAGTCTTGTTTTTCCAAGATCTTTCATCTTGAATTTCTTTTTCAAGTATTCGAATGTTCTAACGATGTTATCGTGGTTTCCGACTATATTTAAATCATAAACATATACTGCAATAATCACAAATCGTGTTGATGATCTTTTAATGAAGACACATAGGCAAAGCGGATTATTTACATATCCTTCTTTCAGTAAATAATCACTAAGACGTTTGTATCACATTCGTCCGGATTGTTTCAATCCGTACAAAGACCTTTGTAATTTTATAGAATGCATGTTATGAGGTTTTGATTTTATTTGTTCGAATATTACAAATCCTTCAGGGATTTTCATATATATCTCACTGTCTATGAATCCGTACAGATATGCTGTAATGACATCTATTAAATGCATATCAAGCCCTTCAGAAACTGCAAGGCTTATCAAGAACCGAAATGTGATTGCATCTACAACAGGAGAATAAGTTTCCTCATAATCGATGTCAAGTCTTGGTGAGAAACCTTAAGTTACAAGTCTTGCTTTGTACCTTGTAACTTCATTTTTTTTATTTCTCTTTCGTACACATATCCATTTATATCCAACAGGTTTTACGCCATCCTGCGTTTGAACAATCGGTCCAAAAACCTCTCATTTCCTTAACGAGTTTAGCTCTGTTTGGATAGCCTCTTGCCATTTTTGCCAATAAGGTCTTTTTCGACGTCCACTGATCGTGGTTCTAGATCATCATCATTTTCACATATTTCAAAGGACACATTGAAAGCAAATATATCATTAGGAATAAGTTTATTTCGATCCCAAATCTTACCAAAGTTTAAATAATTTATTGAGATCTCATTATTTTCATTTTTTCCTCTTTTTGTAGAGGCAGATGTTTATCGTCAGAATCAACTTGTTCTGAAAAATCATTATCAAATGATTCTTGTGCTTTCTCAGGAGTATTTTGATTTGTATTTATTTTTACTCTTGTTTTCCTCTTTCAAGGAATTGTATCCTTTGAACCAACTGGTCTTCCGTGCTTTAAGCGTTTCTTTGGTTCTTGTGCATTTTGTTACACAAAGACATCAATTCTTGCATGAGCATTTACAGCTGGAATATGTGATTTTGTAACTTATTTTGCATCATTAAATGCATCAGGTAATTGATTTACGATTTGTTGCAAATGAATGATCTTTTGAACTTCAAGTTCACACTGATTTGTGCGTGGATCATAATGTGATAAAGTTGATGCATTTAAGCAATTTCGTGTCATTCCTTTTGAATTGACTTCTTATCTCCCCCTAATGGTGAGAAAATTACTTCATCAAAGTGACAATCAGCAAAACGTGCAGTAAATAAATCTCTATTAAGGGCTCAAGGTATCTTATAATGGACGATGAGTTAAATCCAACATAAATCTAAAGTTTTCGTTGTGGACTCATCTTTGTTCTATTGGGAGGTGGTATAGGAACATACATTGCACAACCAAAAATTCTCAAGTGTGAAATATTTGGTCGTTAACCTAAAATGAGTTGCATGGGGGGATGTTCATGGTATGCAGTAGGCCTATAACGAATGATAGATGTTGCATGAAGGACTGCATGTCTTCAAACTGAAGTTGATAACTTAGTTCTCATGATTAAAGGTCTGACAATTAGTTGAATGCGTTTAATCAGAGATTCTGTCAAACCATTCTGGGTATGCAAGTATGGAACATAATGTTTAATGGTAATTCTAATAGACATGTAATAATTTTTAAATGCTTGAGATTGAAATTCCCCGGCATTATCAAGACGGATGGTCTTGATTGGGTTGTCAGGGAATTGTGTTCTTAACTTAATGATTTGTGCTAAAAGTCTAGCAAATGCAACATTGCGGGTCGAAAGCAAACAAACATGTGACCACCTAGTTGATGCATCTATCAAAATCATGAAAAATCTAAATGGTCTATAGTGAGGATGAATAGGTCCACATATGTCTCCATGAATGCGTTCTAAGAAAACTGGGGACTCCACAACAATTTTACTTGGTGATGGTTTAACTATCAATTTACCTTGAGAACAACTAGCACAATTATAATCACCAGCTGAAAATATTTTGTGACTCCTTAAAGGATGTCCTTGCGAATTATTAATTACTTTTCGCATCATTGATGATCCTGGATGACCAAGCCGGTCATGCCATAAAATGAATGTCTTTGGATGATTAATTTTCTTATTTAAGACGACATTCATTTCGACATGCCTTATATGAGTAAAATATAATCCAGAGGATGCTGAGAATTTTTCTAACACTTCTTTTTTTCCATTTGAAACCAATGTGACATAGAGATATTCTTTATTATTTTTGTTCATGGTTTCAATGTGATATCCATTTTGTCGAATATCTTTAAAGCTGAGTAAATTTCTTCTGGGTTTTTCAGAGTATAAGGCATTGTCAACATGAATTGTTGTTCCCTCATACAACATAATATTTGCTCTTCGAGAGCCATTAATCAAATTGGAGATGACAGATATTGTTTGAACATTAGCCTCAACTAAGTTCAAATTAGAGAAATATTCTATGTTTTTAAGGATTGTGTGCGTTGTAGCACAATCAGCAAGGCATATATTGTTCTTATTTGATTCATGATTTGAACACATGATTTGTTGATCCATCTAGATAAATAATGTTTGGCATATTAGAAAAAGAGTTATATTTTCATGAGAAAATTCATAATATTTTGCCTTTGATTTTGAAGGCATGGTAAAGGTCACAAAAATATTCGGGTATATATATGATAATATTTAGACAAAATAGTCTTTCATATATGACCAAAAAACATCACAATTATGAGCGCTCATTGTCAATAATTATTTGCCCTTTGTAGTGGTGCGCCACTTTTATTCCAATTTTTGGTGGAATTGTCAATATGGCTTTTACCTGATATTTTCACCTTTTCCACTTTCATAAATTTATTATTGCGATCATGATTATTATATGCAACACATGCTTCTTAATTTGAAGCTGAACTAATTGGACGGGATCGATATTATATTTATAATATCTCAATATTTTACTCAGCTACCACGAGACAAGAAATCAATTCTTAATATTTATTGGATTGACGTGCGCACTGGATATTTGTTGCAGCAATAAATCGAGGCGGGCCACGTGACATTCTTTTTATTGTCTCATCAGTCATATTTCCACATAGCCTCAACATAGAGGTAATTAAAATTGCAGAATTATAATTAATATTTGACTGATTAAATGTTGTAGCTTGAGACTCAACCGCTCATTTTGAGCTTTTGAAGCATTACTTTTTTTGGTATTTATATATTTATAACTCCACAGGGTGAAAATATATATGAAATACTTACCTTTCAAAAATCTCTAAAGAGATATTGGCAAATGATTGTGTACAACATATAGTCTTGCATAGATGCTAGCTTTATTCATAATTTGTAATATCTAATTATCATGACAAGAATTATAATAAGTTAACAAATTCTACTATGGTTGATTAATATTTTGAAAGTAAATGTAATATAAAATAATTTTTTTCTTTTCTTTTATGTAAAAAACATAACATATGATTAAGTATATGTTCACAACTTGATTCATTAATAATCAAATATATTATTCGTATGAGTTGGTGGGACAACCTCCAGGATGGGTGGCGAGACAAAGTCTGCTTAATACCATGCCTTCTCGAACGGATAACCCATCTCCCTTTCAATGTTTAGCTTTACCGAGGACAAGGCTTACCCACTGTCAACTCAAACTTATAGCATTATTTGTATTATAAAATCAAGAATAGAACAATAACGAATCGTTTGTAGTTTTAAGAGAAAACTAGTTATGTCACATATTGACTTTTGATTTCTGATGTAGAAGATCGTACAAGACGCAACTACAGAGCATACTTTTGCAATCGGTGACGTTATAATGTATAGTATATGAATAAAGTATGCATATAGAAGTGACGCATGTAATAAAAGGAAGCAACCATGATAATATATAAATAAATTGAACTTATTTAAATAACAAAAGTTATACCTTCCTAGCTTTGTCTCCTTAACAAGTCTTCTTGAACTTCAAGATCTCCTTAATGCTAGAACAAACTCATGCTAATAACGTGTTGTAAATTGAATTAGAACTTGCTAAGAACTAGAGAAGGAAATAGAAGACTAAGAACTTCTACTACTACAAACTAATACTACAAAGGAGAATAGAAGAAATGAGATAGTTGGAATGAGAAGTTTTCATTCAACTTGGTGTGTGAATTACAATGGAGTTGGCACCCTTTATATAGGTCATTTGGTGATGATGATAATTGTACTTATACAATGTGTACAAGTTATACATACACCACAAGTCATACAACACATCACAAGTAACATAGACAATACATGAAAGAGTTGGTGTACATTGGAGAGGATTACAAGTTACATGACAATACATAGACAAGTGGAGGTACTATTAAGTAAGAAATATAAGTTACATGACTACACAATATGTTTGTATATGCATGGTCATTCATATTCCATATATATATATATATATCAGTGTAACTGTGATGTGTCAACCTAACAAAAGATCTTTGCAATAGTTCTCTTCACTTGTCTTATATTGTCATAATCGACCGTTAACTCTTAAGTTTCTATCATTTGAAATAATTTTGTAAAATAATCCAAAGATTTCAAAATAGACTGTCAACTCTAATTTTTTTACATTTAAACAATTTCTATCCAATCCAATGTCTCACTTGTGCACGCCATACAACCAGATTCTAACATTGAGACAATTTCAAAATGAACTGTTGGGTTAGGGATTAAGGCATGGCAATTACGATGACTAGACTTTGTCAGCATGCATAATTGAGCCATTGGATAGAAATTTCCAGAGTTTGGATTCCATAGTACATTCTACAACTAAAAAGAAAGGTCAAGTAAATTTCACATTTTTAAAACGTTTGTACCAATTAATAACGCATCTCTTGTGCCCCAAGGTCGAGTGGTAAGTTTCTTTCTCACATGCTGACCAAGGCTGCGTTGTACTTTTTTTTTCCCTTTGATTTCTTCCTCGAGTTCTTTGAGTACGTTGGTGTGGAGGGGGAGGCAACTAAAGACCCGACCTCGAGGGATTAATATAGTCCACCATCAGCCTAGTGTCAACGGCGGTGGCTCCGATACCTTTCACCATCAAAAAAATAAAAAAATAATAACACATCACTTGTGAGCTTTAACTCAATCACAGCGAGAGACGACCATTTTCATGTGTGCATGCAAGTTTAGACAACACATTAATAAGTCATTCAAAACTCACCCAACCTCATGTTAAGAGCATCTCTAATGGCAACATAATGGCAACATGAATTTAAACCATGAATTGGTGCTACATCATGAATGTGGAGAGGATGTTTATCCTATATGGCACTAGATAGACATTCACCTATTAAAATGATCTCCAATGGTAATGTGAATTTAGACCATGAATTGATGAGTTGACACTTTTATTTTCAATTTTCATATTATTGATAAAGGCTTGAAAAAATAAAAACTATAAAAAAATTAATAATGCTAAGTTGGCAGTCTACTACAATGTCTACTTCTAGACATTGTGGTAGACACCCTTCACTTTGGTTCCATGTCACATAAGATGGTCATTATGAATCCATGATCCTATTGGAGAGCATTTTTTGGGTTGGATGTGGATTGTATCCTAAGTAGATCCATTTTTACCCTAAGCCATAGTGGCATTGGCGATGCTGAAAACTCAACTGTAAAAATGGAATTTCTTAAAAATCATAACAAATGAAAAAGAATTTTTTTTATAATGATATCGGGATATAAAACCAATTCACCAAATCCCAAAATTTCCAAAACATATATATATATATATATATATATATCATATATATAAAAGCACGAATCACAAATTTTTGAGTGGTAATGAAATTTACCTATTTGCCCATACTTTTTTTTTATCTTCAAATCAACATTTTCTTTTGTATCCAAATCAAACTCTAACTTTTTATCAATCTTTATTTATCTCCAAATCAATCATTAACTCATTCGCATAAATCCAATACACTTTTTTTAAGGAAGTAATGACCTAGCATGACTAACTTGTTTTTTCATTTACATCTTATCTCAATCATAATAGAGAATATTGATAAGCTAAAAAATGTAATTGTATTTCTAATTTTTAAATTTTAATTACAATTTTAAATTTTGTTAATAAATTCTTAAAAATTAATTTCCGCGAGCAAAGCGAGCAGGGGAATCGTGCGTAGCACGTCTTAAAACTAGTATATATATATATATACAAAACCCACCTCTCACTAAAAAAAGAAAAGAAAAACAAATAGAATTCACTATTTACAAAGAAAAACTTACAACAATGAATGGGAAGCCCATTCCCATTCTTTTCCTCCCTTGCTTGAATGTTCACAATTCAAAACTGATCCATTATTACTAGTTTGATTTTCATAGTGAAGCTCCCCACAAGACCTCAGCAAGAATTGTAGCAGCAACAGCCTCAGAAGCACAAGCCTCTCTCACTCTCCTCAATATAACTTGCTTAAGCATCCTCTTCTCTCTCTGTCTCAACCCTTCCCCCACCTCCAACTGTATCGCGAACCTCGCGACGCAGCTCGCAAATGGATGATCCTCCAAGTATTTCTCCATATCTCTCGAAGACTCATCTCCCATTCTATGCCCACTACCCATCTCGATCAAATCCCCACCCAATTCCGACCTCTGCAACTCCACAAGTCTCTTGATCAGACCCTCCTCGAGCATCGCCTCGATCGCTTCTTTTCGCCCGAAATACCCTATTTCGAGAACGCAATCGAAAGCTATTACCTTGATCGCGAGGTCTTCCGAGCTCAAGAAACTTATGATTTTGGGGGTTTCTTTGTTGGCCTCGATTTCGTCCACTAATGGGCTTTTGATTGATCTGATGAGTGTGCAGAGGACTTTTATCGAACAGTTGGTGCCCATGTCGATCAAAGCCTTCACTGCGTGACCCATCAAGACTTCACCGACGAACACGTCTTTGTTGAATTGAACCAACGCGCCCACTGCCGAAGCCGCGCTTTCTCGAACCCTCTTCGACGATTTGGCGTCGCAGAGGGTCAATTCTAGAACACTGAAGACCTTCGATTTCAGAACCAAATCCTGCAAATCCCGATTGAATCCCTGCGAGACCCTCTCCGCGAATTGGGTCAAAATCCTCACCTTGTTCTCGTCCTCATCCGACCCTTGAAGTGTCTCGACGAGGATCTCGATGTTTTCTCGGTCGATCCAGGCCTGAATCTGGGTCTGGATCGCGCCGGCGACGCGGGAGATCTCGTGGGTCTTGAATCTGCGGCGGATGATGGAGCCGATGCTGTGGCCCTTCAATTGGTGGAGCTCCTCGAGATGGTTTTTCAGATCTGATAAGAGATTGGAGAGATTGGAGAGGTTTGGGTCTATGGAGAAGATTGGATCGGCTTCGCTTTCGAGCTCTAACAAGGCTTCGATGGTGGAATTGGAGTGGTTGTTCTGTAGATCTTGGGATGCTTGTTTGAGGGAGTCGAGGACTTTCATCACTTGTTTGGTTTCGTTGTTTTGGATCTCGTCCTCCCCAGCCATAGCTCCTGAAGAAGAAATGAGAGTTTCTCAACTACTACTCAAATTTCTTATCAAGAAAAAAAAATAAAAAACTGAGTATTTGATAAGTTGTGTTTGTGAAGAGTGAGAGTCGTTTCTCGAAAAAATTACAAAAGTACAACATATTTTAATTTAAATGAGAAAAATAAGTGTGATTTTTTTTATTCAAAAAATAAGATATATCTCCTTTTGAAAATGCGCTATTAGTTGGGACAAAGTTTTGTGGCTTACGTGGACATCCCATGTGGATGTCGACGTGGCAAGAACACACAAATAGCGCATTTTTTGAATGCGCGTTATTTGCATGTACTTGCCACGTGGACTCGGGGTACACAGATAGCACCTCGAGATACGTGCATGATCTTTACATTGATTGTCCACCTCGAGATACGTGCATGATGTTTGCATGGGGTTTATGGTATGTAGTGAATATGTATGGGTTGTCCCCTCGAGATACGTGCATGACGTTTGCATGGATTATCTACCTCGAGATACGTGTCTGGCATTTGCATTAGTTGCCCACGTCGAGTTACGTGCATGACATTTGGATGGTTTGCATGGACTGCACTAGGTTGCATGGGTTGTCTACCTCGAAATATGTGCTTCACATTCGCATGGTTTGTATGGATTGCACGAGGTTGCATGAGTTGTCCACACCTCGAGATATGTGTGTGATGTTTGAATGGTTTGCACGAAGATGCATGGTTCGCCCACCTCGACATACATGCGTAGCGTTTCCATGTGTTGTCAACCAGGAGATACGTGTGGCATTTGCATTGGCTTTACCACCTCGAGACACGTGCGTGACATTTGCATGAGTTGCATGAGGTTACATGAGTCGCCCACCTCGATAAACGTGTCCGACATTTGCATGAAATATCCACCTCAACATACATGGGTGACGTTTGCATGGGTTGTCCACGTCGATATGCGTACGTGTTGTTTACATTGGTTGTTTACCTCGAGATACGCGAGTGACGCAGGTCGTCCATCTCCATATGCACGTGTCGTTCATAGGGCGAAAATTTTGTATAGATAGCTCCTTTTGAAAAGGAGCTATCCACCTCACCACCATGCATGTCACCTCATCATCTATAACTCTTTTTGAAAATGAGTTATACCTTACTTTTGGAATTTAAAAGTAAACTTCACTATTTTGTGAAATACAAACTAAATCCACCCCACTTTTTGAAAAACCTCGTCGTTTCCCTGTCAGTTTATGGGGTCAATGCGTACTATACGTTTTGTCTTGTGTGGAGACGCCATGTTTTTATGTGTTGTGTTGGATTGTGGGGTCCACTTGATCTTTAGCACACGTGGGGAGAATAGAGGTGGAGCTACGTGGTGCGACGGGTGTGTTAAAGGCCTCCTGGAGTAGCAGAGAGTTTTGTGGGCGGTTCTCTAACTTCTCATGATTAGAGAATCTCATATGGTAAACGTGGATTATCGACGTAAATTTTTAATATGAAGAGGATATCCATCTCAAGTGGATCAAATTGACATTGAACTTCAAAATAGGTATCCAATGGTAGATGTGTATTTGTGGCTCAATTAATAAGGTGGCATTTTGTTGTTATTTTATTAATTAAAATGTGAAAATAAAAGTGTAAATAAAATAAGTAAATATTTTAAAAAATCTTATTATCCAACATGGATGTTAAAAAGTGACATTCAAAATAGCCAATGTCTATCTACGTCATCTTGACATTCAAAACGCACATTCCATTGAAGATATTTTTTTCACTACAATTTCTATTTAATCCTTTACATCCAATCCACATCCCCATTGGAGATGCTCTAGTCCTCTTGATCGCCGCCATAGTAGGTGGGTTTGGAGTTCACAAATACTACTCCTTCCGTTTCTTTTTAAGTGTCGTTTTAAAGTTGTTCTCAATTTTAAAAAAGTCACTTGATTATCTTGATTCAGAAAAAAATAGTTAAATGACTAAATCACCTTTTATCTCTCATAACCCACCACTTCTACATACACTAGTTATTAATATGTAATTATTAGACTTTCTTTTTCTATGAAGGGTATAAAAGTCAATTAACTAATTGATGTGTATTGAAACTATCAAATGACAAATATTATGAAATATTTCAAAATGGCTAAAAAGATATTTAAAAAGAAATGGATGAAGTAGTACTATGTAAGCCTGGCCTGGTCTATGTTTGTTGCTAAAGCTTGAGCATTTTTCGAGGGGAAATTACTCCTTGATAAACACGCTCATTTACACGGGTTAACTTTATTCATGATCACAGTGCGGACCTAAGATTTATTTTTCCCCTTGAGGTATCATTCAATTGTGATCCATTATTACTAATACATATGTTAGCCACTTGAGCAGGCTGCAACCAATGTAAAATAGCAACTTGAGTGAAGTCCAATCTTAAACTTCACTATTTTGATTAAGTAAACAACTATAAAAACAAGTTTCCTTTCTTCCACTACAAGAAAAAGGCCATTTAACGAGGGAAAATCTCGTCGCTAAATATCTATTACCCGTCGCTAAAGGTTTTTAGCAAAGGGGAAAATTGCGTCGTCGTTCCCCACACTACTGCCTCTCTTGCTAAAGGGTTAAGGCGAGAAGATCATATCCCCTCGCTAATCTTATTCGTAGCGAGGGGAAAATCTCATTCGTACGGAGAATTCTAATCTTGTTTTCTTATCTGAGACTAGATTATGAGGTTATAGAGCTGAACAACTTAAATACTCTTTGGGTAATTCCAATAGTTTTATGTAGATTGTAGGGGAAAAGTGGGAGGCTTATTTTATTATGGCATGATGATTGGGATGTAACAATACATTCTTATTCTAATGGACATATAGATTTTGTCATTGTCACTTCATATCTCACATGGCGTTTTATTGGTTTATATAGTAATTCGAGAAAAGAGGATAGACACTAATCGTGGGCTCTTTTATCCAAATTTCATGGGCTAAATGTTTTACCTTGGGTATGTGATGGGGATTTTAATGAAATATTAAGTCTAAGAGAGAAAAAATGGGGGCATTGATAAACCAATTTCTCAAATTTCTGCCTTTCAAAGTGTTATTTCTCAGTATGGGCTCTTATGATGTGTTCAGTTTGCCTGATTGCTTAGCTAATCCAATGGATTAGATATAATTTGTTGTTCACTTTGCATGATTAACTAATGCAACAGATTAGTTAATCACACAAACTATGGAATAAACTAAGTGGTCCCTTACCATATTGTTAGCTAGTCCGTTCTCATCCTTAAAGTAAAATGACAAGATTGCCCTTCAATTTATCTCACCAAAACAAAGGCAGTTGAAGTCGAATCGTCTCTCTCGTCATAACAACTTGATCAACAACGATTATATTACATTCATTATCGTCTTCGCATCAGCGATTCTCTCTTATTAATAAGTTATTCTCTTTTTCTCTCATTAAGTAACTCTATCTCTCTATAAATCTGAGGTGGCTAGTTTGGTTGTTTGGCTTGTTAGTTTTTCACTTGTGTTATTTGGTCCTCACATGCAGATCGAGGGTTATAGTGGGCCTTTGCGGACATGTTGTGATTATGCTGAAGGAACTGACTAGCTGTGGAAGATGCCAAGGAAGATGTCTATTTACACGCTGTTGGATTCACTCAGATGCATGAAATACTTGACGGGAATCCCATAGAATTGGATGAACTTTTGTTTAGAAGCGATGATTTTTTTTTGCAGTTTTTGCAAGTGAGTCATGCAGACTCATCTCTGCCACTTCTTTATATAGCCAAATGTTTGTAATTATTTATATTTTTTTATGATTTTGTGTACATAATTATATTAATATGTACATCATAGGAGAATTGCCTCCATGTTCTCAAAAAAGAAAACAAAAATATCACTATTCAAGGCCAAAGTGATGCTTTAGGTGAAAATGATAGAACCCACCAGTAATGGTGTAAACCCAAAAAAAAGACTAGAAATACAATTTGGGTGTAACTTTTTATTTTGAAATGATTTCTAGTTTTGGAGCCTTCCTTGTTTAACGCGGTTTTTATATGAGGAGGGGTAAAATCATCTTTTGCAAGAAACCTCTTAAAATCTTATCATGCCAACCGAACAAGTCTTCAAACTCGGATTACCCTAATCCATAGCCATGCAATACAATGTTTGTTAATCCGACCCTATCTAGACAACCCTATCAACCCAACCAAACACATCATTAGATTTTGGGTTTATAGAACCATCTATGACCCGGAATAACAAAAGGGCAAATGATTATAATATCCAGCAAAGATTAGATCATTTTATTTCTAATGATCAATGGCTTGAACAGTTTCTTCAATCTCAAGTAACTGATTTAGAGTTTCACCGTTTTGACCATCGTCCTATTATTTTAAACTTTCAAGTTTGTAACTCCAATTCTATTATGTCAAGAAGAAGGAAATGTTTTATATTCGAGCCTTATTGGGTTTGTTTTGATCAATGTAAAGATATTATCTCTAAAATCTGGTGTCCATTTGGCCAATCCTCTTCGCTTCTTGCTAATGTTACTAATGCTTTAAAATAGTGTAGTCATGATTTACAACTTTGGAGTTCCAAAACCTTAGGGGATTTAATACCTAAAATTCAAGAAAAGTGGGCTTGCTTGGAGGCATTATATCCTAATTCTCATATAGGGGAAACTATAACTACAATCAAGAAGATAGAAGGTGAAATTGATAATCTCTTGCAATTGGAGGAAATGCAATGGCAGCAAAGGTCAGGTGCTAAATGACTGAAAGAGGGTAATCAAAACACAAAGTACTTTCACATGAAGTCCAATTATAGAAAGAAAGAAAATGCTATTTAGAAAATAAAAAATGAATATGGTGACTGGACAGAGAAGACTGAACACATTGCAGCTGTTTTTGAAAGGTCACACAACAATCTTTTTTGTTCTTCTAACCCATCTCAATATGAGCTGTTGGTAGGTATCGAAAAGGTCAATAATATCTTATCCGCAGAGAATGCACTTTCCTTTCTCAACCTTTCACTAGAGAGGAAATTACAAAGGCTATTTTTGCAATGGGACCGACAAAAGCTCCTAGCCCAGATGGTTTCCATGTCATCTTCTACCAAAGGAATTGGGATATTGTTGGGTAAGGAGTTTCTGATACAAGCCTAGATGTCCTTAATAATGGGGGATCTAGTAACGGCCTAAAATCTCTAACTATGTCTAATTCCTTAAACAGGATCAACGACTCGTACCATATGACCCACATCATGATATGTTCATTGACCGAGGCAAGGGCCGAAGTATATTTTATATTTATTGTGATGTATGCTAGTGTATTGTATATGTGTAGATTATTAAGTCAATTTATATGGGTACATAAGTATCGAGATGAACGAGGATGTACCTTGATTTGCGTGTCGACGTGGGACCAAGGTAGCAGCTTATGGGGCAAGCTTAATTAATTGAGTTAAATATGAATTTATATGTGGCTTTATTGTGGTCACATTTGAATAAACAATAAGTGCCTAAAGTTGTGAAATAAAACAATAAGAACATGACGTGCATCGAGACACGTGTTAATATATCAAGAGGTCAAGGAGTCAACTTGTTGAGTCACTTAAGTATGACTTGAGGGACAAGTGTGACAAGGTGGTCCACTAATTCAACATCGAGATACGTGTGCACACATGGATCAAGGGCTAGGGTTCAGATATATCTATATGGTCAAACGAACCTTATATGTCAACAATTCTCATTTCTTATATTCATCAAATCGGTAGGCAATGAAAGAAGAGAGAAAAAAAAGAGATTGCTGGAGTAATCTTAGTGGAGGAGAAGTGTGCGAATCTCAAGACCTCTTGTCGTTTGACGGCCCCAATTTTCCACAAACTGGGCACCGCCCGGCCTAAGCCCACGTGGACCCCCGAGCCAGTCTCGCAAGGTCAACGCAGACTTAGTCAGCCTTCTAATCCATCATTATCAGTAAGTACAAAAGTTTTAAGTTGAGTTATTAATATTTTTCAATATTTTACAATTAAGCGGAAGCAATACTACATTAAATAACTCAACAATAAGGTACAAGAGTTAGGCAACCTAATTGTGGAACCCAGCATAATGTATCACATTAAAGGAGAGTAAATAAAAGATATACAAAAATATTCACCTAGCTATAGAGCTTTCTCTTTGCTACTCGTCTGCGGCTCTGCACTCGGTCAAACATGAGATTGACGAGCCCAGGTAAGTAAATTCCAGTAGAATATAAACAAGTAATTCAAGATAAAATGAAACAGATCTAAAAGTCATGCGAGATAAAAAGAAAACTGCATACGAAATGCATGATAATGAGGCTCGTGAAACAATGAAAGTACAACGAGAATGAGTGTCAAAGGAAACAATATAGAGAGAAGCCCAAGTAGTCTAAGACCACCGAATGCGGGTGCCACAGGTCGGGGGTCGCAGAGTCGCGGCAACGCCAAGCAGACTCGATCATCGGATGCGGCATCGCCGTACCTAAAATGTCGCGAATGAGGGATATCAACGGATAAAGCACATCTCATTCCGAATACTGTGACTCGAGGTCATGGCCCCGGTTGCGAGCCGGCAACCACTCCAATCAGAGACACGAGTACGACTCACTTGGCCCTCGGACACTCATAAGAGTGAGAATTCCAAGAAAATGACATGATTCAACATCAATCAAACATGCAAGTTAAATGAAATACTGTACATTTTCTAACTGGTTTACTTACCATTTGCCTAGTCACGTATGTCGCTCGACGTACTCGGAGCCCGTACTGTCCTCCTGCATTTGACGCGTCCGAATTCCCTATATTATTTAACGATTTCTATTAGACTCAATTACGTGTTTTATTCATGCTTTATTTTGGTCACACACATTACGAGGTCGATCTCGATGCGAATCACCTTATAAAAAAAAACTCTTTTCACTTGTTGCACGTATTTTGAGACAAAATTTCAATCATGTGTTCACGATTGGACCCCCAACACCGATTCGAAAATTGTCGCATCGGTAGTTTAGATCCGAGATTTTCGATCCGAAAACTCAATTGACGCATTAATTTATTTAATCATATTTTCTTTCCATTAATACTACCATTTCTAAAAATATTAGTATTGCATATACATATATATATATATATATATATATATATATTTATATTACCATATACTATACATTCACGTTGCCTATATATATATATATATTATTTTTTTTATTCTTAAAATCAGCACGCATCTCGATACGCATATAATTTTAGTGTGTACCTTGAAATGCTCTCGGGATGCATGTAATTTCAGCACGTATCCCGAGGCGACCATTATTGCGAAATCGACATGAAATCTCGAGGTATATGCAAACACACTAAAGTCACCCCTTATTACTATGCACACACCATCTTCTTCAATTAAACCCACAGCAAAAATCATGCTTACCTCGGTCAAGGAGTCGATATGTCCGAGTGGGGGTGGTCACCGGCGCCGAGAGTGGTGGAGGGGCGTCATCGGCGACGATGGCTGCTGGAGCAGCAAGGAGGCCGAGTGGGTGGTGGTGAGGCCTAGAGCAAGAAAGGTGGAAAGCTGTGAGTAATGGTGAGGCCGTGTGAGTGGGGAAGGACACTGCGTGTGGGGAGGCCGAGCGAGTTGGGAGGTTGGTGAGGGTGAGACCGATTGACAAGGGAAGGTGGGGGGAGGGGTTCTTCTCGGGTAGAGAGAGAGAATGAGGGAATGAGAGAGATTGGTTTGAGATGAGGAGAGAGAGCACGCGAGAGAGTGATTGTTAGGATAAGAGAGAGAGTGTATGTGTGAGGTGTCAAAAAAGTAGAGGTGGAGTGGAGATATGAGGTTGACTTTTATTTTGAATTGAGTGTGTGTTGTGTCCTCATTCTATTGGTCCACATCAAATTAATCAACACCAAGTTTTATTATCTCTCTCCCGTATAAATCACTATAGCCACTTTACGTCAATACCTCGGTCCAATCAACACGCGACTCGAGGCGCGTCCCCGTTCGTATTTTGACTCACCTCATTCCCCGCATATATATATTTTTTTTCAATAATTAACATTAAAATCTTAAATTGAACATTCTCGGTGTCCCCACTCAGGATTCGGACATACGTATTCGACGAGTGGGTCCCACATACGACATTGACTTGATACGTGACACAAGTCAAATTTTCGAGCCGTTACATGTCGTGTGTATGAGGGTCCCTAAGGCGATAACGAGGCCTATGTATAGCAAAACCCAGAATTCGAAATGCAAAATTCTGGGTTCTGCTACACGTACTGCATTAGGTAGATAATATAGTGCGCTAATATTAAGTTCCGCACTAGATATGCGAAGTAGCGCGATAATGTTCAAATTAGCACGCTAATATCGAAAACTAGCGTGCTAATCTTGATTAGCGCACTAGAGATTTAAGATAGCGCGCTAATTGCCCCTGATAGTTCAAAAATCAACAATGTTCAAAAATGGCTTAAACACTATAACTGGTTTTAAAACTTTACGTAGTAGTTCAAACTCACTCTAAGACTTGTCAAACAACTCCAGGGAACGAAAGGAAGATCCCGAGAGTTCAGGATCGCATTTCGGAGTGTCGCGAAATCGGATAGGTTAGGACAAGCATTGTCAATTATAAGTAAAGCTGTGAGAATTCTATATTTCATTTCATTGACTCATATCATTTTATAGTCTATTTGTAGACATTGCTACTCGTAATCTTACGTCATGTTGTTCTTGTTTCTATTCATATTTGAATATTGTTGACATGATGTCTTATGAAATGTTTCATTGATTTCAATTTCTACTCTTTATGTTATTCTTGATAGATAGTTTATCAAAAGCATGCTATTGGGATAAGTTTAATTGGATTAGACTTGTATTCTATTTCCTTGGGCTTTGTAGCCTAACTAGTTTTGAAATCCTAGAGGCTTGGAACTATTGATCTTTAAAAACTAAAGTAAGGATTATTTAGTATCCATTGCACAAGAGATGCGCGGTTCACAGGGACATAGGTCTACCGAGGTCCTTGCACTCACCGCTACACTTGCACGACATACGAGACATGGGACTCGAGGTGGTCGGCAAAAATGAGATAAATGATGTATACGCATAGAGCGCAGCTCCACAATTTGTATGGAATATGTTGAGCGCAACTCCATATAGTAGTCGGAAAGGTTAGATGATAGTTCTCACCGCTGATCGGACGTAGATCATCTCAACTTAGCCTTCGCCAATCTATACATTTTTAACTATAGTATTTACTTGCATTACTTGATTCAGCGATTCTTTCGCTACTTTATACTTTTAAATACTATTCTTATATTTTGGAAATGTAGCATAGAATTCTCCAGTTATTACTTAAATATCAATATACTCACCTTCTAGTTTGTGACGGTGGGTGTAGTCCATCGAGTAGTAGTAGAACGGGGAAGGAGAAGATCGACGACTTTCTTAGAGCATTTCGGCGATTCTCCTATCTCGTTTTTGTATGACTCAACTTTTAATGTATTATTATTGTTTATATTTTTACTGTACAGTTTTGGGTTGTATAATGAGTTGAGTGCATAGTTCCCCATTTTTGAGACTCATATATCATATCGTGTTATTACCTTTATGATATATACATGCATGTGATGTTGTGTTTCCTAGTTTTCCACACTTAGGAATGTTGAAAAGTAAGAGCTTCCGCATAATTTTTAAAATATGAAATAATATTTAGATGATAAAAAATTTTTTTAATTAACTCTAAAATATAATAATATCTGAACATGTGTATTAAAGAATAGAGGGACGGAATGCTGACTAATACATGATTAAGTCTTATGTGGTTGGATTAAGGTATGATTACGAGATTAGCCCGGGCGATGCCCTGTTTAGAAGAAGGGGTCATCACAGTTGGTATCGGAGCCTAGGCTTAGCGAACTATATGGTTTATGGCAATAAAATACAAACCTTAGTTGTGGAAACCAGATGACCTTTGCTTAGAACGCATTAGTTGGGAAGTGAATGAAAGTGAGATGGGGATTTCTTATATGTACTTATTAATTGATATATGTATGTATATATATATATATTTATGCGATGTGTCACGTAGAAGTTGATTCGCTTTTGCTATCCATTACAGATCCCGATGGCTGATACCCGAGGGGGAATATGCAGAGCCTAGTGGCAGTCAGCCTCCTACTATTGCAGAGGATTTACAGAGGCTGTCTGATCGAGTGACAGCTCGGTGCCAGCAATTGATTGATTTCATGACCTTGATGATAGCCCGCTTTGCTCCACTAGCATCGACATCGACTCATACAATTACTACACCGACTGTACAGGTGCCAACATTTCCTACTAAGGATTTAGCAACACCGATGGTACATACTATTCATATCGTAGCCTCACCAGAAGTTGAGACAACTGAGATAGTACGGTCTCCTACGCCCACATCTTCCAGCTCATTAGTGAAAGTTCAGTTGGTGAAGGATTTCATTAGACTTAAGCCAGCCTACTTCGATGGAGTACGATATTTTTAGAAGATTGAGAAATGGATTCTTTCCCAAGAGAAGCTCCATAGGATACTGAAGATCGAGGATAGACTTCGAGGGCAGAGATCTCATCGTATATTCTCAAGAGAGATGCCGACGTCTGGTGGCATATGACAATAGCTACTCATGGAGAGTTTGGGACGTGGGATTCTTTCAAAAAAAAAGTTATATTGGCAGTATTTTCCATTTTCGGTAATGAAGAGATTGAGGAGAGAGTTCATGGACTTGAGACAGGGACCAGAGGATCCTATGATGCAATACATGGATAGATATGATTATTTAAGATAGTTTGCTAGAGACTTGGTGAAAGATGAATCTTAAGATGTGTACCATTTTGGTGATGGACTTAGGATAGATATTTATGTAGTCAGTTCAGGCACGAGGATACTCAGCGAGATCTACGAGTGAGCCCTATCACATGAGACATATTATTTAGGCAGAGTTGTTGATAGCAGAGCCCTAGGTCCAGTTTTGTCAACAGAGTAAGCCATGAAGTATGAGAGGGGGAGACAGAGGGGTGAGGGTGTAAGAGGATGGAGCATAGGTTCTCGGGGGTCGGGGACAACCACTCACCCACTAGCCGTGCCTTATATATCTTTCATTGCCCCAGCATAGAGCACTGTGGACAGACTTTTTCGACGCCTCTCGTCAGGCCAGCGTTGTCACCTCCCATCAGGTCAGCGTTACCAGCTCCCGCCATTCTTGCACTTCCCACCCCCATGTTCCACGACAGGAGCCGCAGGGTGGTAGAGGCGAGGTAGAAGCTGAGGCCAAGATACTAAACAAGGGTAGGGACAATCGCAGAGACAGAGTCAGATTCAGGTTTAAGGTCAGCATAGACAACTTACATGCTACAGATGCGGACAGGTTGGACACATTGTGAGAGAGTGCCCGCATCCAATAGCAATCTATCCCAACAGGCCTGAGAAGAGGTTCATATGGTAGCCTAGCCAGACGTCGATGCCACGCGAGGTCTCATTAAGGGTATGATTACCATTTGCAGTAGGGATTTATATACATTATTTGATTATGGATCTACCGTATCTTTCATTGTTGGTCACATGGTAAACATCTTAGGGTTGAAACCTGTTAGGCTTAGCGTACATTTGATTTTGAGTATTGCAGCTAAGGATAGGGTTTACCCTAATAGCTTTGTTGAGGGATGTCTTGTCGAGATAGATGGGGTAGAGTTACCTGTTCACTTTTGAGTCCTCGAATTTCTAAAGTTCGACGCAATTTTAAGGATGGACTGATTAGCAGAATACCATGCTTATATCGAATGTTTCAGCAAGACAGTGATATTTGAGATCCCAAGGCTTCTGATGTTCACTTATACGGGTAGTTCAGCGATGACAGTAGGTACGAGCATGGTATTCTGATAATCCTCACTAGTGAGGACATGGAGGCATTGATCTTGCAATACACTATACCAGAGAGTTGGGGACCTAGGCTGGAGGACATGCTGATGGTTAGAAAGTTTCCTGATGTATTTTCAGAGGATTTACATAGTTTACCAACACCGCGAAAGATTGATTTCATTATTGAGTTGGTACCAGGTATTAAACCAGTTTTCATACCACCATACCGTATGGCACTACGAGAGTGAGAGGAGTTGAAGATTTAGCTTCAGGATTTTGGGACGAAGGGATTCATCACACATGTTATGTCGACATGGGGAGCACCCGTCCTTTTTGTGAAGAAGAAGGATGGTACTTTGAGACTTTGTATCGACTACAGACAGTTAAACAAAGTCAGCAATGCGACCAAATATCCACTCCGATGATTGATGATTTATTTGATCAGCTGATAGGAGCACAATTTTTCTCCAAGATAAACCTGCGGTCAGGGTATCATCAGCTTATGATCAAGGATGTGAATAGGTCCATAACAACTTTTAGCATGAGATATGGACATTTTTAGTTCACGGTCATGCCATTTGAGTTGACCAATGCTTCCACAGTGTTTATGGATCTGATGCTTCGGGTTTTCAAACCGTTTCTTGATCAGTTCATGATAGTCTTCATCGATGATATGTTGATGTACTCAAAGACGAGGGAGGATCATGAGCAGCATCTCATGGAGACTTTGTAGACCTTGAGAGAGCATAGACTTTATGCCAAATTCAGTAAATGTGAATTATGGCTCTTAAAGGTCAAATTTATGGAGCATGTTGTCAGAGCAGCAGAGATAACAATGGATCCAATCAAGATTCAAGCAATTATGGATTGGCCAGCATCGACTTTAGTGACTGAGATCAGGAGTTTTCTAGGTTTGGAGGGGTATTATCCCCAATTTGTGAAGGATTTCTCAAAAATCGCTTCACCATTTACAAGGTTGACCCAGAAAGATGTTAAATTTGAGTGGACTAAAGAATGTAAGGAGGTATTCACTCAATTGAAGAGATTATTCACTATTGTCCAGTATTGGTATTACCAAAGGTTGGACATGGATTTTCAGTATATACTGATGCTTCTCATAGAGGTCTGGGATGTGCGTTGATGAAGGGTGTTTGTACAGTAGCTTATACATCCTCTTCCCATTCCATGATGGAAGTGGGAGGACATCGCTATAGATTTTGTTAGGGTTTACCAAGTACTACCCGAATACATGATTCCATCTGGGTTATTATTGATAGACTGATGAAGTCTGCTCATTTTTTATCGGTGGCTGCACATTACACGTTTGATCAGTTGAATATACTGTTCGAGCGAGAGATTATTAGACTGCATGGGTACCAGTGACTATTATGTCAGACCGAGATGTTATATATACGTCCAGGATGTGGCAGAGTATGCAGGAGTACTATGGTGAGCCCCAACAGTTTAGTACGGCTTTTCATCCTCAGACTGATGGGCAGACTGAGAGATTGATTCAAGTTCTCGAGGATATGTTGTGGGCTTGTGTTTTAGAGTTTGATGGATCATGGGAGGTGTACCTACCGTTGTGTGAGTTTGCATATAACAACAGTTATCAGGCCAGTATTGATATGGCGCCTTTTGAGGCTTTATATGGTAGACGGTGTCGCTCGCCATCTTGTTGGGCTAAACCAGAGGATCGGAAGGCCACGAGGCTTGAGATTGTTGTTGATTACATGGAAAAGGTCAACCGATTCGTCAGAAACTCAAGGGAGCCCAAGATATACAGCAGAAGTATGCGGATAGATATCGTAGTGATCTCACGTACACCGAGAGATCCTTTATATATTTAAAGGTTTCCCCTCAAAAGGGTCTTCAAAGGTTTGGAGTGAAATGTAAACTTGCCCCGAGGTTTATCGCACCTTTCGGGATTAAGAAACGGGTCAGAAAGGTTGCATATGAGCTTGAGTTACCTCCAAAGATGTCAGGAATTCATCCAATCTTTCATATCTCCATGCTTCGATTAGCTGAGTCGAGAGCAGGTGATCGTCTGGATATAGATTCGAGTCAGATAGACCTTGAGTGGGGATATTTCATATGAGGAGCAGTCTGTACAAATCTTGGATTGATTGGTATAGAACTTGAGAGGCAAGTCTATCCCAAAAGTGATTGTCAAGCGCAGTTTTACGATGATACATAACTCACTAGGGAATGGGGGGACTATATGCGAGATAGGTTTCCATACCTATTCGAGTCAGGTATAAATCCTAGTACGAATTACAAATTTCGAGGATGAAATTTTCATTAGTTAGAAAGAGTTGTAACGGCCCAAAATCTCTAACTGTGTAATTCCTTTAACAGGATCAACGATCCGTACCATAGGACCTACACCATGATATGTCCATTGACCATGACAATAGCTGAAGTATATTTTATATTTGTTGTGATGTATGCCTAGTGTATTGTATAAGTGTAGACTATTAAGTCAATTTATACGGGTACATAAGTATCGAGACGAGTAGGGACGTGCCTCGAGTTACGTATCGACATGGGACTGAAGTAGCGGCTTATGGGGTAAGCTTAATTAATTTGAGTTAAATATGAATTTATAAGTGGCTTTATTATGGTCACATTTGAATAAACAATAAAGTGCCTAAAGTTGTGAAATAAAACAATAAGCACATGATGTGCGTCGAGACACGTATTAATCCATTAAGAGGTCAAGGAGTCAACTTGTTGAGTCACTTAAGTATGACTTGAGGAACAAGTGTGACAAGGTGATCCACTAGTTGAACCTCGAGATACGTGTCCACACATGAATCAAGGGCTAAGGTTCAAACATACCAATATGGTCAAATGAACCTTATAAGTCAACAATTCTTATTTCTTATCTTCATCAAATCGGTTGGCAAGGAAAGAAGAGAGAAAATAGATATTGTTGATGTAATCTTGGTGGAGGAGAAGTGTGCAAATCATTGAAGCTTTAGTGAAGGAGATGAAGTTCTTCAAGCTAGGTAACTTCTCCACTCCACTAAATTTATGAATTCATGAAATTTGATGTTGTTGTTACTGTTTTGTGTTGGGTTGGCGTTAGGGACCTCTTATAGTGTGTATGACGGTCCCTAAGGCGATAACAAGGCTAGTGTGTAGCAAAAACTCAGAATTCAAAATGTAGAATTATGGGTTCTGCTGCACATAACGCGCTAGGTAGATAATATAGCGCTCTAATGTTCAAATTAGCTCACTAATGTCGAAAACGAGCGCGCTAATCTTGATTAGTGCGCTAGAGATTTAAGATCATGCTAATTGCCCCTGATAGTTCAAAAATCAGCAATGTTCAAAAATGGCTTAAACACTATAATTGGTTTTAAAACTTTAAGTGGAGGTCCAAACCCACTCTAAAACTTATCAAACAACTCCAGGGAACTAAAGGGAGATCTCGAGAGTTCATGAACGCGTTTCAGAGTGTCGAAAGATCGGATAGGTTAAGACAAGCATTGTGAGTTGTAAGTAAAGCTGTGAGAATTTTATATTTCATTTCATTGACTCATATCATTTTATGGTCTATTTGTAGACAATGCTACCCGTAATCTTACATCATGTTGTTCTTGTTTCTATTCATATTTGAATATTGTTAACATGATGCCTTGTGAAATGTTTCATTATTTTTGATTTCTACTCTTGATGCTATTCTTGATAGATAGTTGATCAAAAGCATGTTATTGGGATAAATTGAATTGGATTAGAATTTTATTTTATTTCCTTGGGCTTTGTAGCCTAACTAGTTTTGAGATCCTAAAGACTTGGAACTATTGATCTTTGAAAACTAAATTAAGGATTATTAAGTGTCCATTGCACAAGAGATGCGCGGTTCACGGGGACATGGGTCTATCGAGGTTCTGACACTCACCACTACACTTACGCGACACACTTGACATGGGACTCGGGGTGGTCGGCAAGAATGAGATAGATGATGCATATGCGTAGAGCGCAGCTCCGCTATCTTTATGGAATATGTTGAGTGTTGCACATATAGTAGTGGGAAAAGTTAGGTGATAGTTCTCAACTCCGACCGGATGTAAATCGTCTCGACTTAACTTGTGTCAGTCTATACATTTTTAACTGTAGTATTTACTTGCATTACTTGATTCAGCAATTCTTTTACTACTTTATGCTTTTAAATACCATTCTTATATTTTGGAAATGTGGCATAGAATTATCCAGTTATTACTTAAATATCAATATAATCACCGTCTAGTTTGTGATGGTGGGTATAGGTCCATCGAGCAGTAGCAGACCGGGGAAGGAGAAGATCGCGACTTTCTCTAAACATTTTGGTGATTATCCTATCTCATTTTTGTATGACTCGACTTTTGCTGTATTATTACTGTTTATATTTTTACTGTACAATTTTGGGTTGTATAATGGGTTGAGTGCATAGTTCCCCATTTTTTAGACTCGTATATCATATTATGTTATTACCTTTATGATATATAAATGCATGTGATGTTGTGTTTCCTGGTTTTCCACACTTAGGAATGTTGAAAAGGAAGAGCTTCTGCATAATTTTTAAAATATGTAATAATATTTAAATGATAAAAAAGTTTAATTAACTCTGAAATATAATAATATATGAACATGTGTATTAACAAATAGAGGGATGAAAGGCTGACTAATATGTAATTAAGTCTTATGTGGTTGGATTAAGATTTGATTACAGGATTAGACCGGGCGGTGCCTTGTTTAGAAGAAGGGTCGTCACAAATCTCTAAAGGGTTTCAATCATACTAACATTGTGCTTATACCGAAGAATAAGAATGTGTCCATGGTTTGTGATTATCGACCTATAAGTCTATGTATTGTTCTTTACAAGATCAATACAAAGACTCTTACAAATCGTCTGAAGCTTATCATTGGTTCTCTCATTTTGAAAAATCAAAGTGCATTCATTTCGGGGAAACATATTCATGATAATGTTATCATTGCATTTAAAATGATTCATTCACTCAACAAACGAGAAAAATGGAAAATTAGTTATATGGCTTTAAATATGGATATGAGTAAAGTGTATGATCAGGTGGAGTGGTGCATTTTACGCAGTGTTATGGAACATATGCTTTTTGCTCCTCCATGGATCAATGTTATTATGGAAAGTGTTACAATACCTACTTTTTCTTTCAACATCAATGGTGGTCTTTATGGCAATATTATTCTTTCCAGAAGCTTACTGCAGGGCTATCCACTATCACCGTATCTCTTCTCCTCTGTGCATAATCTTTTTCGTTGCTTTTACTAAATGCAAGTCAAGAAAGATCTTTAGGAGGCTATCAATGTTCTAGGGATGGACTGATGCGCATCGAACACGTCAATAAAATAAAATTTTCTAAACCAACTATTTTGTAGAATAGTGGCAAAGGGTCGATCCCATAGAGACTGGTTGTCTTTCTTAGGTTAAAACAACAAAAAAGGAAAATTGGGGGTTTTAAAATAAATATTAATTTAACTAACTAATCTATCTAAAGTAAATAAATAAATTAACTAAAATAATTTCTAAAAAAATTAATTAATAATTAAGTAACAACTAAATCTCCAGTTCCACAAATCAGAATCAAAATTCAATAGCAATCATGGTCTTCAATCTTTTCGAAAAAGTTATTAATTTAAATTCTCCTAGATTAGCGATAGAAAATCGACATCCGCCAGAAATTCTTAATTCCCATAATTTCGATAGTCAGGACGCCCGCCACTAACTACTTCCCTAATTAATGTATAACCCTAGACATCCGTCAATCGGGTTTAACACACTAAACCGGTAATATGGATCTATGGGAACACTAATCCTAAATAATCGGATCGCATCCGCTCCCGATTTAACCTAGATTCAATTGTTGTACATTCAAGAACTGAAAAGGGTTTTACGGCGAACGGGTGAATGTTTGTTACTTTATTGGTCTAAAAGCACAATTACACGGATACTAATACTTCAAAAGGACTATATATTGTCCACCTAAAAGCATGTATCGGCCACATACATACCTATAGATCTAAATCATAATAATTAAAATCAACAACAATGAAATAAGAGAAATTAAATTAATTAAATAATAAAATAAAAGATTTCACATAATATGTTATGAATCCATGATTCCGACTTGCTTCCCCTTCGACATAGGCAAGAAATTAACTAGTCGTACATCATCGTAGAAAATCTATACTAAAAACTAATAATAATTCTCTAAAAATATTAATTGATTCTTGTCTCTAATAATACCTAAGTTCCTAATATATAAAAGTACTCCAAATTGGTATCGGATACTAATTTTAGGGGTTAGGGAGGTGGCTCGTGCGCCGAGGAGCATCGTAGGGGTGTTTTTAGATCAAAAATCATATTCTGCCATGTGTCACAGCGTGATTCGCTATTTTTTTGTTGTCGCGCCACGTGTCATAGTGTGATTGGTCCGCTGCTGCACCGTCTCTGATGTGTCACCGTATCATTCACCGAACTCCTAGTGCGTTCGGTTGTGTGTGAGGTGAGTCAGCGCCACATGTCGTCTCGTGATTAGAGGATCCGCTTGTTGTGACGCGTCTGGACAAATAAGAGTACGCCACGTGTTATCCTGCTGGCATGGAAGAAAATCGCGTAACTTGCGCGAATTACTGGGAGTTTGTGTTGTCACGGATCTCGAGGCAAATCGACGGAGTCTGAAACGCGATGAAATGTTGCTCGAGTGTGACGTGTCTTCCTGGCTGACGTGGCATGCTTTGATTGGCTGGAACACCCTGTCCGCTATTCGACCCACCGCGTAACGCGTATTTCGAGGCAAACTATCTGACATCCGATCACTGCAAGTAAATACTTCATTTTGAGTATTTTCAGCCACGAATTCAACCGCGCACTCTGTTTCACCTAAAATTGACCAAAAATATAATTAAATATATATTTTAAATACTTTTAATAATTAAATATACTAAAATAAACTACTAAAAACTTATAAATACTGGCTTATCATGGACCTAGAATAAATCATTTGCTATTTGCTTATGATAGTCTTCTTTTTTGCAAAGGTACTAGAGAATCTTGCAGTGAACTGGAAGGCATTCTATCTACATGTGAAAATGCATCGGGCCAACAGGTTAATTTTGAAAAATCTAGGATTACTTTTAGCCTTAATGCTAGATCAGGATTGAAGAGGAGGATAGCTAGAAGATTGGGTGTAAAACTGAACATTTGCAATGATAAGTATCTTAGGTTGCCATCAGTGGTGGGTCATTTAAAGAAATAGACTTTTGCCTCTATTAAAGATCGAGTATGGAAGAGAACTCAAGGATGGCGTCATGACATGTTCTCCCAAGGAGGTCGAGAAGTTTTAATTAAAGCAGTATTCCAATCAATTCCAACTTATGAGATGGGAATTTTGCAGCTTCGAAAGGAGTTGTGTAAGGATCTTACCTCACTTGTACGAGATTTCTGGTGGGGAGCTTCTAGTTCTAGGAGGAATATGGTTTGGATTAATTGGGATGATTTATGTAGGAAGAAATTACAAAAGTACTATTAAAAACAAAACAAAAATTAGTGAAATAAGATAGGTTTTCTTTTAATTACAAAAGTAAGATAAATCGGGTTTTGAAAATGCGTTTTTAGTGGGGCAAAATTTTGACACTAATGGCGCATGGCGGGCCAAAAGACACGAATGGCGCATTCCCAGAATGCGCCATTCGTGTCTAATGCATCTGGGGAGAGAACACACGAATGGCTCATTATCCGAATGCGCCATTCGTGTGTTGGGACCGATCCACTCGGACGCCACGTGGATCGACCCCCTTAAACTAATGGCACATTCGGAGAATGCGCCATTAGTTTAAGGTTCCTAATGACGTGGCGTCCACGTGGTGAAAATTTCGCGCCACGTGTATCGAATGCACAGGAATGGCCGATCCACGTGGAGGCCGCGTGTGCGCCTCGTGGAACGGCCCCGTAAACTAATGGCGCATTCGAAGAATGCACCATTAGTGTAACGTCCTGATGACGTGGCGTCCACGTGGAGACCATGTGGGCGCCACGTGTGTTTCAACAGTACACGAATGGCGCATTCGGATAATGCGCCATTCGTGTACTGTTCCCCTATGATCTCCTTTTCCTCGAGAACGCAGGGAATATATTCCCTGCGTTATCTGGCTAGGCTGATCAGCCTATGGGGTAGGGGTTTAGGGTTCCTTGTGGGGTTTTATAAGGTGGGTGTTGGTGGGGTGGAGCATCCGAGCGGCTTGAGAGAGTCAAGTGCGGGAGAGAGCGAGCTGGAGAGAGCGCGCGAAAGAGGAGGCGGTGCAGGAGATACCAACAGAGGGAGAGAGGAGAGAGTTGCGACCGAGAGAGAGTTGGACGGAGCAGTAGAGGGAGAAGAGAGCAGCCGCTGCAGAGACAGAGATGAGGGGGACCGAGAGAGCGAGAGACCGCTAGAGAGAGAGGGCGAGAGAGAGAGAGACAGTACGTTGACGGAGAGAGGGAGAGTTAGGGGACTGAAAGACCATGAGAGATAGAGAGTTGCTATAGAGAGACCCTGGGAGAGAGAGAGAGAGAGAGAGAGAGAGAGAGAGAGAGAGAGAGAGAGAGAGAGAGAGAGAGAGAGAGAGAGAAAGAAAGAAAGAAAGAGAAAGAGAGAGAGAGAGTTGGGGGTGGCTTGGTTTGGGTTGTGGGGTGGGTCATTTTGTTGGTGTGATAAAGTTGGAGTTTGTTTGGGGTTTGGGTTGTGAGGTTGTTCTAATTTTTTATTTTTTCAGGGAATTTCAAATAGAAGACAAACAATAGTGGGTTTGATATGGGTTGAAGGTTGTGAAAAGGTTTGGATTTCTTGAATTAATTTTTACCTCATTTTGTTGTAGTTCGTAAAATTTATATAAGTAAAAGATAAATTTTTAATTTGTGTTTTCAGGGATAATCGAATTGAAGAGAAAGGAAAAACATAAGGAAACTAGTAAGTTAAAAAATTTATTTATTTAAGTTTGAGTAAGTTTGAGTTGCTAATTTAGTAAAATTAAAAAATATTTTTGGAGTTTGTTTGTTTACAAAAATTGATATGTGGAAGTTTATTTGTTAAAACCAAAAAATGTTATGCTTAGTTATTTTTTTTAAAAAAATATGCCCTAATTTGACATAGCTAATATAAATATGAGTTTTTAATTGATGTCATGTAGACGAACGAGTATGCTCTGTAGTTGTGCTTTGAAGGCGATCCTCTACATCAGAAAGTTTGCTTGCGATTTAAATTCTCAATTTGATGAATGAATGGTGTTTGATACATATGCGATTTAAAACTTTATTTTTGCACATTTCCAAAAGGTGACACGAGTTGTTGGAGAGCGGTCGTTTGATCGCCTAATTTTTCATTTCGAACCTATAATAAAATCAACATTGATTACATAAGGGGTATAACTACTTCAGAATATATAAATGTATGACAAAAAACAATAACTAGCTAGGAATATAAGCATAATATATAATTTGTACCAGAGATTGTTGGCAATGAAGTTGGTGTCTCAATTCGTGGCCTTTTAAATGTGTTTTCAGTACTTGTACTACTACTATTGTTTTTCTTATCTTCTTTATTAGTCTGATTGATTAATACATAACACATGTCAATAAAGAAAAAACCGTGTGTTATGAAACCCTAATAAATTTTTCTTATGTTGTGATGGTCATCACAATACATAAATATGAATTTAGTTAGATATATCCATACCTTAAAAGTAAGGTTGCTGCAATTAGCCTTATCGTCGAATATTTGGGCCTGCAATATCGACGGCGAAAATGCGATAATTTGATTTGTGGCGAGGATATGATTTATTCATTGATGTCGTCTAGACGAATGAGTATGCTATGTAGTTGCGCTATTAAACCGATCCTCTACATCAGAAAGTTTGCTTGCGATTTAATACCTCGATTTGCTGAACGAATGACGTTTGATATATATGCCATTTTTTTACATAATCATTGTTCAATAAATTATGTAGGTCATGGAAAATAGGGACATCCCATTTCTTTTTACGCGAACGATGAAATTGTAAATGGTAGGAATGGCATTAGGTACAACGCACCCCATCGACAGTGTTAACGTTTAGGTTTGGGACGAGTAGACAACAATTGATGGATCATGTGTGTAACACATTCAATATCTCATCTACGGAAATTATGGTAAAGATGACTTATCGTCACGATATAACCCTCCCCGAGGGTTCGTAGTATTTTGTCCCCGTATTGCTGGAAGACGCGACGCAGTACGACTTGATGTGGGCGACAGTGGCCAATCTATCATTAACTTCAAGGGTAGATATTTATTTAACATTTGAGCCAATCGAATATATTTAAAGTCATACAGTTCATTCGCAACTACTACATGAAGATGTCGGCACGTCAGACACTAGATCGATGATGGAAAGATTGCAGATGCAATCACCACATGGTGATGATGAGGGCAACGGCGATGATGACATTAATGACGCGGACGAGGATGTGCATCTCCCCGACGATGGTGCACCAGCTATCGATCGAGAAAATATAAATGTTGGGGCGGATGACCCAAGGTATGAACCTCCAGGAGCAGAGAACATGCAAGATGATGAGCAGTTTGCTATCGATGAAGAGAATTTCATGGAGGAAGCAATCGATGCTGAAGTTCACCAACCATTGTCGGTGTACAAAGAAATCGATTGGGAGGTGGCTAACTCCACTACGATCCAACATTCTCATAAACACACTGGAGGGACCTCTCTAATTTTGATTTGAAATTAGGGATGTGCTTTGACAACAAAGAAGACTTACAACATGCCGTCGAAGTGTGGCATATTAACAGACATTGTCAATATCATGTGATGGAATCCACTACAATGTTTTGGGCGATCAAGTGCAGAAGTGCGCAAGACGGGTGCATGTGGCGTCTTCATGCTTGTTTGCGAAAGAGAACACAATTATGGGAGATCACACAATTAGACGCGCCGCACAACTATATAAATCCCGACGTGGAACGCGATCATGCCTAACTCGATGCCAACATGCTTGCGAAAGAGATCAAAAGCATTATCCAGATAGATCAAGCAATAACTATCAAGGCATTAATACAAATAATTAAGGAAAAATACCGACATGAAGTAAACTACAAGCTAATGTGGGATGTCAAAAGGAAGGTAATTGCAAATGCATTTGGAGATTGGGATGAGTCATACGCTAGATTGTCAAGCTGGTTGGCGGCCGTGAAGATTAAGAGTTCGGGGACCGCAATCGAGTAGTCACATAGACAATGGGCTTCTGATAAGATAAGGGCTGAGTGTCCTCAATTTCGTCGTGTGTTTTTCGCATTCGAAGCATTAATACAAGCTTTCAAGTTTTGTAGGCATCTACTTCCAATTGACACGACTTTCTTATATGGCGAATATAGTGGTAAGCTACTGATTGTCATATCTGCTTATGGTAATGGACACATACTATCGATAGCATTTGCTGTTGCAGAAACCGAGTCTACGGATTTGTGGGGATGGTTTTTGAGGATGTTGCGCGAACACGTGACGGATAGAGATGGTATTTGCATTATTTCTGATCGTAACCCTGGTATTCTAAGGCGTTCAACACACCGACCAACTGTTTTTGTCCTCCAAAAAGATACCACCGTTATTATCTGCGACACTTGGCCAGTTTCAACACTCAATTCAAAAATGAGCCCTTGAAAAATCTACTTTCTGGAGCTGCCGGTCAACATCAAGCTCGGAAATTTAATACGTGCATGGAGCGTTTTGCATATTTATCATCGCGAACCCTCAATGTTTGCAATATGTCAATGTCATCCCCAAAGAACTATGGACTCAATCGCATGACGGAGACATGCGGTACGGATGGATGAATTCTAATGGCGTTTGTATGTATGAAATGCAAGTTATGTTTTGCACTTAACTATATACTTATCGCTGAAGTAATATTACTTACGTTAGTTTTATCGTCACTTGTAGAGTGTTTTAACGGTGTATTGAAAAAGGCTCGATTCTTGCCAATAACAGCAATGACTCAGATGATCTACTACAGATTGGTGGCATACCACGATCAACGTAACCAGAAAATCAATGAAGCAATCTCAAACGGGCAATCGTACACGAAATATGTCACGGATAAACTCACACATTACGAACAAGCTGCAAGGAGGCATCAAGTCAATTTGATAAATCATGACGTAGGTGAGTTTGAAGTCCTTACCGGACGACATGGAGATCGCATGCATAAAGGCAACAATACACAAGTCATTATCCTAAAGGACTGCATGTGCACTTGCAATAAATGACAATCGTTTGGTTTCCCTTGCTCACACGTGTTAGCTGCATGTTCCTTTATTCGGGTAAGGTACTCACAATTTATTGAACCATACTATCGGATAGATGTGTACGTGCAATGTTACTCCTTTAAATTCAAAGTCATTCCAGATGAGAAATATTGGACGACTTTTGCGACGAAGATCATACCAGACCTAAGGTGCAGACGTGGCCGAGGGAGACCAAAGGGCACGCGAAAGCCAAACGAGATGGATCTTCTTAATGTTTCAAGAGCCTTGCGATGTGACATATGTCATTAAGAATGACATATAAGAACAACATGTCCCAATAAAGATCGTGATCGAGTCCCTACTAGGAAGAACCGATGCGGCATTTGTCGTGCAGAAGGACATAACAAAAAAAATTGTCCAGCCAGAGTTGAATCTTCCAATCAAAATCAATAGTCCAGTTTTTATATTGTTTACTAATGGCTTAAGTATGTATGTAATTATATTATATTGAACATTTTGAAGTATCAAGATAGTTTACGTCATGAAATGTTTAGGTATTCGTTATTGTTTGAACCTTTAACAATCGATTAGTGGCGACTTTTCGAACAATACAACTAACTTTTAAAACTCCCTAAAATGTAGTTTGTACACAAATGGATCTAGGTCTGTCAGATCCTTCACTATTACATCTCCAATCTACACACAAATCCTCGCGAGCGTGGACGGGTCAAGTAAACCTTTTAAGATGGATACATCCAATGTTCGTGAATGAACGTATAATATACATATATGTGACATCTTATTTTCAATTATAAGGTGTACGAGACATTGCGCGTGCGTCGACGAAGGGCTGTCGTTGATCGAACGGTGGAGTATCATTCTCGAATGATTCCATATATACGTTCCAGTGGCTTTTATGGGATTTCGCGTGTATCATTTCTCAGTCTTGATTGGGCTTTGATTACTACATTCGTTGAGAGATGGCGCCCAGAGACACATATATTTCACATGCAATGTGGCGAGTACACTATTACACTCCAAAACGTACAGGTACAGCTCGGCTTACCTATCGAAGGTATGCCTATGACAGGAACCACCGATACAAACTATGTTGAGGTGTATAAGAGGCACTTGATCGAATTCCTGTTGGAGATGGCTTCATGGAAATAAACTAAAAGTCGAATGGCTTAAACGCAACATACCAGCTATACATGACGACATCGACGAGGAGTCGGTGCGACGGTATGTTCGATTGTACATTCTTCAATAAATCGGTGGTTGTCTATTCGCCGATAAGTCAAATCGATATGTACATTTGATGTTTCTACCTTTGCTCGAGGATTTTGACATAGCTGACCAGTATAGTTGGGGGAGTGCCTATTTGACTTTTTTGTACAGGGAGTTGTGTCGCGGATCTCGCGCAGGTGCACATGAGGTGCAGGGGCGTCAATTCTTGTACAACTGTGGGCATGGGATAAATTTTCATTCGTAGCACCAAGGCGGCTGGGTGTTCCTAGAGTTCAACCTCGAACAATAGATGAAGAAGAAATGATTTATGACGTCCCTTTAGGACACATGTAATAGAAATGTTAAATCGTAATTTTTATAATATTAACTACATTTTCATTTTACTAATTTATGAGTTTTCTATACAGATGGATCGATGCATTCTCGGTTACTCAAAGTGCAATACACATTTTATCAACTTACCGTGATGCACTCGATTCGCAAAATGAGGATGACGTGGTGTAGCAACCTTATTATGAAGTCATAGGGTCTCTTCCTGAATACTGTACCGACGGTCACGGTAGTTAGCTATCGACGTGTCTTTTATTTGTTTCCACATAGTCGAGTGGCATCGACCTGAAAGAGTTTTGAGACAATTCAGAATGACACAGGCCATGCCACCAAACTGTGATTACGACACCCGACTGCACCGCATCGAGATGCAAGGACGCATTCAAGAACATTGGGCGGCTTTTCACGCAAACTATACACAGATGTGGGAAAATCGTGGTGACGGCATAGTCATAGTGGAATAAGAAGAAGGCCACGATCAACAAGACTACATGACGTGGTATCGATCAGTCACTAGAAGATTCATTGGACATGACGGGGCTTTACGTGACTATTCGGTAAGCTTTAAACTATTATTCTTCTTTCCTCACGTTTTACATCATAAATTGTGTGTACTAACCTCCTATTTTTATATCATCGTAACTTAGTGTGTTGACTGCAGAAAGTTTTCATTGACGATGGGTACGAGCAAGGTCTTACAGCACTTGATGAAAGCATCAAGATTTTAGATGAAGATCATAGGCAAATGTCAACTCTATGGAATAGTGGAATTGATGTCGGATAGGGCATAGATGAGGAGAATGAAGATGAAGATGAAGAAGATGATCAGGGTGAATCAAATCGAGAGGTGAGAAGAAGAAAAACACAAACACAGACTGTGGGTGGGAGCACTAGACGTCCTCGTCCACCATGTCCTTCTCGTAGGATAGATATTGCTGCTGAAAGCAGCAGACGTTCCCCTACGCCACGTTCATCTCGTCCGAGAGGGAAAACAACAGAGACTATTGGTGACATTAGCCAACGCTCATCCCCATCACGTCATTCTTCTCAAGGGTACATTCCAACATTGTCCCCAATGCAAACAGAGCCTCAAATATTTGTACCTACCGCGCCGATCATGAATCTTCCTCATTACCATTTTAATCCTTATGCACCCGGGTTGTCGTCTTCATATATAGACCATGGCATGCCTAGACATCCTATGTATCCGTCATTGCCTCAACACATGCCGAGCCCATTTACACCACCATGTTATAATTATAATGTCATATAGTGGAGATAGCTCATTCATGAACATGTTAAGCATGCCCCTGCCGCCTCACGGGTTGCCCCCTTGAGATATGCATGGGTTGCCCCCTTGAGATACATGCGTAACGTTTGCATGGATTGTCAACCTTGACATACGTTTGTGTTGTTTGCACGGGTTGCCCACCGCCAGATACATGCGTGTCATTTTGCATGGGTTGTCCCATCGAGATACGTGCGTAATGGTTGCATTGATTGTTAATCTCGACATACGTGCATTTTGTTGGCAAGGGTTGTCCACCGCCAGATACGTGAGTGTCGTTTGCATGAGTTGGCCCCTCCAGATACGTGCGTATCGAATGCATGAATTGCACGAGGTTGCATGGGTCGGCCACCTCGACATGCGCGTCGTTTGCATGACGCCTCCGTCGCGAGATACATGCGTGGCGTTTGCATGAGTTGTCCCCGTCCATATACGTGTGTGTCCTTTACATCAATTGTCTACTTCGAGATACGTGGGTGATGCAGGTTGTCCATCTCGAGATACGTACGTGATGCGGCTTGTCCATCTCGACACGTAAATGACGTTTGCATGGGTTCATCGTGTCACGACCCAATAATTAATACACGTTTAATTCGTTAACCATGACAAAATGACCCGTGACGTGGGACCCATAACGAGATACGTGTCACTACCGAGGCACGGTGGCCTAAGTAAATGTTATATTTGTGGGTGTCGTGTGATTTGTAGTTGTTTTTGTAGCCGGTTGTGGTTGTTGGTCCGAGGTAGGAGACTCAAACGAACTTTCATGAGTTAAAGGGACGGCAGGGGAGTCGTCTCCCCTGCACGAACCCAACTTGGGGTTGGGGATGGACGCCCAACACCAGTATAAATGAAAAAAATAAAAAAATATAAGTTTACGAGAGGAAGAAGATGGGTAGCCCGGGTCGGGCTACCTTATATGGGTCAGGTCGAGCCGACCCGGGCCCGAGTGGGCTGGGTCGGGCCGTCCCTGACCCCTTGGAGAAGAGGTCGTCACACACCGCTTCGAGTTGAACAAAGTACTCTTTTTGATGAGTAAAATAGAGGTTGTGTATTTTGTATAAATGACTCTTTTTCAAAAGGTGTCATTGATTTTGTATAGATGACTCCCTTTCAAAAGGAGTCATTCACTCCACCTCATCAACACACATGCCATATGAGCTACATCATCACCAATGACTCCTTTTCAAAAGGAAACATACCTTAATTTTGTAAATTAAAAGTAGTCAACCTTATTTTTAGAATATAAAACCATACCCACCTTAATTTTAGAAAAAGTCCTTTATGTAGACCTAAAAATGTGGGTGGCCGACCTAGAAAGTTTTAATCAGGCACTCGTAGCAAAGCAAGCTTGGAGAATCTTTGATAATCTTAAAAGTTTGGTTAGTAGGATTCTAAAAAGCAAATATTTTAGAGATTTCAAGTTTATAGAGGTTAAGCGTCGGAGCGATTCTTCCTATCTTTGGCGCAGTTTGTTATAGGGCAGGGAATTGTTAGCTCCAGGGCTGATTTGGAGAGTTGGAAATGGGGAGTCTATTAAAGTCTATGAAGATAATTGAGTTCCTCGAGACACTATGTTGAAAGTAATCTCTCCAGTTGTACCTTCTATTGACAAGGTTGCTAACTTGATTACTCTGACTCGGCAATGGGACTTTGTTCTACGGAATCAATGTATTCTTTCTCTGAACATTGATGATATCTCTAAAATCCCACTTCCTTCTAATTAGGATGATTGCCTAGCATGGAAGCTTGAAAAGGATGGTGAATACTCAGTTAAAAGTGGTTATAAAAGAGCGATTTATATTAAGCACGCAGCAAAATCAACAAGCTCTTCCATTCGATGTACCTGGTGGGATCGTTTATGGTCTTTTGATATACCTCCCAAAGTTAAGATCTTCTTATGGCGAGCATGCAGAAATATATTGCGGTTCGACAAAACTATCTCTGTGAAATTTGTAGTGAAGAAGTTGAATCATCGATACATGCCTTATTTCGCTGCTTAGGTGTTCAATTCCGGATCTATGGATTAATGTGCACCTTTCTCCTTTTACAGATCTACTAAAAATTTTATTGCTTCGGCTTTGTGAATGATCTGGCATAGAAGAAACCAACTGCTTTTTGCCCTTCATGAGAGACCTGTAGATCTAAATTGGGATGTAATTTCGTTATGGATTGATGAGTTTCAACAGTGCAAGGCTCCATACCAACGAAATCGAAGTGACATCGCTCACCATGTGAAGTGGATACCTCCAATTTCTGGTCAGATCAAATTGAATGTAGATGCTGCTTTAAAAAAAGGTTGTTCCTATTTTGCTGTTGGATGAGTGATGTGAAATCATGAAGGAGAGGTGTTAGGAGCTTTTGCTAAACGGGACGGGTGAGTGGTGCCCATAGCCCTAAAGTTGCAGAGCCGGTGGCGATCAGGGAAAGGTATAGGTTTGCTTTACATCTAGATGTTTATCCGCATATAATAGAAAGTGACGCACTGGACATGGTTAATGTTTTACAAAAATGCAACTTGGTTGGACATTTGGGCCCTTTATTAGATAAAATATTGGATTTAGAAAACCCATCTGAGGCTCGACTTTGGTATATCCCTAGGAATGCAAACACTGTAGCACATACTTTAGCTTCACTTGCTATGTCAAACAATGAACTTGAGGTGTGAAATGATGCTTTACCTCTAGCAATATCTTCTAATGTATTCTATGATCTTGATTATATGATCTTGATTATTAAATGAAATTGCATGTACTTGGCTTAAAAAAAAATCCCCTCAATAATAGCTTTTCGTAAGAGAAAAATCCCCACTAAAAACTTTTAAGAGAGGCCAACCCACTAAATAGCTTTTAGTGAGGGGATTATAGCTTTTAGTGAGGGGACCAATCCACTCACTAAAAGCTTTTAAAAGAGGCCAACCCCCACTAAATATCTTTTAGTGAAATGCAAATCCCCTCACTATAAGCTAATAGTGAGGAGCAATCATCTCGCTAATTTTTAGTGAGAGGCAAATCCCCTCATTATAAGATAACAGTGAGGGGCAATCCTCTCACTAATTTTTAGTAACTATAAGCTAATAGTGAGGACAATCATCTCGCTAATTTTTAGTGAGAGGCAAATCCCCTCATTATAAGATAACAGTGAGGGGCAATCCTCTCACTAATTTTTAGTAAGATGCGTATCCCCTCACTAAATAGTTGGATCCAAAACACATAACTAGTAAGACACTGTGCATGTTGTCAAGTAATCGAAAGCCCCAACTCCCAAAACTTCCACCACCATGGCTGTCCTCATCACTCCGAACCCCTCCACCACCACCAATCCCCACCTCTGTTTTCATCCCAAACAAGCAAAACCCCAACAGACCCCACAAAAATTTCAACCCAAAATCAAAAACCAACAATTACCCAGATCAGATTTCCCTACGAAACACCCAAATCGGTCCTACCCAGATTCCAAAACCAACTAATTCACCCAAAAAAAACCCAAAAAACAAAATACCTTCTGTTTTTTCTGTTTTCTCTATTTTCTCTTTCACCCATGACTTTTTCAAATCTCACAAACCCAAAATTTCACACAATAAATGCATCACAGGTTCACAATCTCATACAAATCGAAAAGGAAACATAAAGCCAAAGCAATTCGACATGCCCAAAAAAAAATTCACAGAAACAGGGCAGAAAAGAAGGTTCACTGACTTAGATACAGAGGAATCCAAACGATGCTGCCCATTAAAATCCCAAATGTCCAGAGCGAATTACCCAACTATTTAGTCCTAATGAAGTAACAATTTGTAGTACAAATTTGGTAAACACAGAAAGCCAATAGTTGGATCCAAGGAAAACACTAAAGCTTGCAAATCCTGCAACCACACCTATGATGACCAAAGAAACTTTCTTTGCAGAACGAAAATCAGCAGAAGAACCACCAAGTCTCAGATATTCCCCACAATCAAGTTGTTGCTTTAACAAATTCCCAAACCATGTTAAACAGCCAGAACTATTAAATGCATAAGCGTTGAATGAACAGTTACACAAGCAAGTGACTTCACATTTTTCAGCACTCTCTACTCTCTAAAACACAGAACTCCTGCAAAAAAAATTTTGAAAAATGTCAATGGTTAATTGATATAAGTTGACATTAAACTTAAATCCTAAATCACATGGCAGCATTAAATAAATCAAAATAATCAGTACAAATCCTTAGGAAAATCTTTAAAGATTGTCCAAATGCTAAAACATCTTAAAAAAGGACAAATCTTCTACTAAGATCGCAAAGAATACTTCATATTCCCGTTTACCAATAAAGAACATAAAGTAGGCAATTACACCAACCTAAATCAAACGGTGGCAACCTCCCCCGCTGATGATCAAAGAGTTTAACATTATCTACACACATGATTAAAAGCTTGGCACAAATCATTGCACAAATAAGTAGGCCACTGCGAGTCTTCCTCATGAACCAATTGGAAAACCTCCAATTCTCAACATGAAATTTATAATTACACATTGGAATATAAAGTACCCATCAAAGCTAAATCACCCAAAACAAACCTGTTAGGTGAGATACATAGTTTTCAACAACAGACAAAAAAGCACTTCCTTTCTTTATTAATCCAGTACAAAAAAGTGGATATACTTCCTCCTCAACTTCTTCATATTCCTTCGCAAACTATCACTAACATTATGATGGAGAAACATATAGATTAAAAGCTTCAAATCCCTCAAAAACAAAAACCCACCTTGAATCTCAATGCATATAGACATTCCAAGATCAATTCTTTAACAAAATTCATTTCCAATTCATATAAACATAATTTCACAAATCACATCCAATTTCATTTTCAATTCTACCATCATAGAGATCTTCTATCATTTCACTAACCCCATCGTCACCGACAACTTCTAATTCTTCACTCAAAATCTTGTATCGTTTCTTCAACTTCGCCATCACCTACAACTTCTTCTAATTCTTCACTTTCGAAGTCGGATTTACAACGTCTTTCACCGTGGTGGTATCAAAAAGTATAATTCTCCATTATTCCATGTACTTTTAAATCTGACTTAACTATTTCACGAGTTCCAAAGTCGGTGTTATTGCATTTAAGACAAGGGCATCGAATCCATTTCGCCAGTCATTTTAAAAGCATAATCTAAAAACTGTCCCACCCCATCTTCATATGTTTCACTAAACCGATCTATATCAACAAGCTTAATCCATGGTTTGTCAGGCACCATTCTGCATGAAGGAATCAATAAATGTATTTAATCTAACAAGAACAAACGATAGAACAATTGTTTCGCCAAGACCTCGATCAGATCTAGAAATCAATAATCTTCTCATCAAAAACAACATAATTAACAAGGTGATATTACTATATATAGATGTCAACTGCATCTGTTGATCACATAGTGAACCATAACGCAATAGCCTAATCTATCATAAGTAATTGTACATAAAGTTAAACTTTATAATTAAACAAATTAATGTAGATAAATGGTACAAACTTAAGAGCACAATCATGAAGTGATCAAATGCTAATTTGAAACAAACAAACAAACTTAAGATCCTAATACACAAAAAAATAATGAATAATCGAAAAGGGAGGAAAGTTATTTTCGACAAATTAATTAGGGGGAGTTTTGAACAGAATGGGGACAATTTACATATCTGACACTAATAGTTCAATACTTCAATGTTCTAAAACTACACTGACCGAGACCAAATAATCATGGAGACAAGTTACATGTTCACAAAAAAAGTAATATCGCTACATAAGAACTTAGTTTCTATTAGAATAGCAAGACAGAGAGCAGGTGATGCCAACTATTAATTAACACTATACTTTTCTTTATAGAAAACATGATCATTTTTTATCAAAGCTAATCTATGTTTATTTTTTGAAAAGATAAGAATAGCATAGACTTTGGCTTTTTATTTGAGCACTGCAATACAAATGTAATCAACTTCCTTGGCATTATCTCTTTAAACATTCTCAGACATTCTAATAACAGGCATTTGATAATATATATATATATATATACATATGCTTATCATGGACATCCAAACCTTAATTTATATGCTGTTTTTAATTTACAATATATATAGAAACATGCGTTGAAATCACGTGCAGATCAATGGTTAAATCAACAACACTAGGTCCATGACTAGAGAGGAATCAAACAATCTTTATTTTCTTTCTCATATCAATTTATAGAAAGTACTTTGAAAATTTAGTAGATCAATACATATATAGTTTCAAAACTCACAGTACTCTTCCGAAAATCAACTTCAAATTCAGTTAATGAAAATTTAATCATACCACTCTTATCTTATGACTCTTATCAAATATACATGCTAAAACTTTTCAAGTTTAATGGAAAATGTACATTTTGAGGTTAGAATGAATGAAATAACAACTATTGATGACATAACTTAATAACTATTGAGGTTAGAACAAATGACTATAGGGAAGCAAACAACCAATATAATGTCCAGACCAGATGCTTGGCCAATCTATGAATTGCACATTTTGAGCTCCGTCACTGGTGTTATATAGTACAATTGATCGATCGATGGATTGGCTTATATAGGATTTTGGGGTTCCGAACTGCTCCTTTACCATGACTTCAACGCCAACATAGTTAAGTTCATGAGAAGCATTTACTTGGCACTATCTTGGTCTTAATTGATCAGCTCTTTGACTACACAGCTACGGTATCGCGAGACTCACTTACAACTAGGCCTAAAAGTAGCATTAATTTGGTAAGCTATTTGTACATTGTATAGGAAGTGAATGTTGGGCTGTAAAGCAACAACAATTACATAAAATGAACATAGCAAAAATAAAAATGCTTAGGTGGATGTGTGGTAAAACTCGTAAAGATAGAATAAGAAATATAGAAATTCAAAGACAAGTAGGAGTAGCACCAATTGATACAAAGATTAGGGAAGGGCGGTTGCGATGGTTTGGTCACCTGCAAAGACGGCCTACAAATGCTCTAACTAGAAAACTTTACTCAATAGAAACTGTAGAAATTCGACGAGGTAGGGGCAAACCAAAGTTAACATGGGATGCATTAATTATGAGGGATTTGAATGGTTTGCAAAGCTCACCATCAATTGCACTTAATCGAGCACAATGGAAAAGTTTGATCCATGTAGCCGACCCCAGTTAATAAAGGACTGAGGCTATGTTGTTGTTGTTGTTGTTGTTGTACACTGTATATAGCTTGTAGGGTAAATCTATATTAGATTGGCTACAAACTGATCTTTTTTTCTCTACTTTATACATCTTTGGAACAGACATCCACGAGTGAAGTTAAATTTCCACTATCTTGTCTCAATTTATATGCATTATAAAGGTTGGGCGATGCATAGCCTGGATGTATATTCATCATTATTGTTACAGGCTAGCCATTTGATTTAGTGAATAGTGGAAGCTCCCCGGGAAAAATACCTTCTCGTAGCATTTTAAAATAATATCTTATTTTGGTATTTTCAAGTACTGATCATAATTCTAATTATAATAGCTTATATTTTTTAACTAAGAAAGTGCTATAAGAATTAAGAGCTTATATAAGACGCACACCCTCTATAATCATGTAGTAGTTGCTAATACCTATTTTTGTTCCACCATTAAGCATCGACAAGACTTTGGTAGGTGCGTTTCTTCAAATGTTTAATCAACCTATGCATTGATTAACCCTTTTGAGGTAACCAGTGATGTCAATTCAATAAATATTTGCACCTGAAGATAGCACAAAAAACTTGTGATGAAATACATCACTGCTTATTCCCTACATTACTGTTGTCACAGTTGAAATTCTTCAATGTAAACTGATTTTACATCACAAGTGAAGAGAAAAAAAGAGGTTATTAATAAGCAGATGAGACACCTTATTTTGACATTGTCTGTTCATGAAAATGGTATATGACTCACTCAACACTTCTGAATAATATAATCAGTCTTATCTTACGAGTGAAATTAAATTCCCACTACCTTGCTCTTTAAAGCATGATTCTTGAACTCTCTATCATTTTTGTCTACAGCACCCAAGGAGCTTTTCAGAGAAATCATGTCAGATTACTAGTTAAAATTATATTAATTAAGTTTTTGATATATAAGAATGTTTATGCATGTGGATCTATTCTAGATTTTTAAAAACCAATATCGGTTTGGGCTTTGTCCATGTTGATATAATTGTGGGTGCCTCATCTAAAGCCAAGATCAGAAGCTAGTAGGAAAGCTGTAATTGATACTACCTAAAACTGATCTTCTATATTTTCTAATCATAATTAGTGAAGAAATCACATGAAAAAAACCTAGTTCAGTTCTGTTGATTCAATTTTAGTTTCATGAGATCCACCGCATCAAGAAAAGGTTAAGGCGACAGCCCTCAAATAAGTTTACTTTCACATAAATGCATCACGAGACAATTGACAAAAAAACTTTTTTTTTTCATTCTGAAGGACTTCATGAACACCTAACCAAAGATCTCTCTTAGAGATGCAGAATTCTGGATGCAAGGTCACAAACTACAAAGACATGGCCAGGCAACCATAAAACAACATAGCATTCAATGATAAATAATTCACTGACTTTTATTGAAAAAAAATGAATAGCAGAGGAAGTATGAAAGGAACCAGAAGTTATGTACGAAGCTCCTTGGTAGTAAGGCTAGACCATAAGGTTTACCATTTTTAAGAACTTATGGACAAAATGCCATACAGCCATATCCATTTGCACTCATGCATGAATAGCACAAACCTAAGGGCTAGGAAGAGGCTTGCATCATTGGCTATCCAATAACCTGGTCTAAGCAAGAATAGCACTGACCAGAAGTCATGTACGAAGCTCCTTGGTAGTAAGGCTAGACCATAAGGGCTCCCTATTCCTTTCCACTACCTAGTCTAAGCATAGGAAGAGGCTTGCATCATTGGCTATCAAATTGGCAATGGGTCCAATGCAGAATTCTATACAAGAAAATATGAGCAATGAACAAACAGCTATAACATATTAACATGCTACACGATGCTGAAAAAAAAGGCAAAAAAAAAAATCCGAACAAGAGACCTTTCTCTGGAGTCGATCACAGCCGTTGATCCCGACACGCGCAATGAAAGTAGAGACAGAGCAAGCCGGAGAGGAAATCGGAAGAACAGCGAGGTTGAGGAATTCAGTTTTGACTCTCAACTGATGTGAAGAAGAGCAGCAGAGATGAGAGTGATTGACATTCTCACACGCATCGATGCGATCTGCAAGAAATACGAAAAAGAAGAAACAAATCACCCCAACCAAACAACACAAACACACATGCAATTACCCCAAACAAACAACACAAACAAGAAACAAATCTCAAATCAAAACCTCCGCCTCCAAATCCAGCATAATTAGGTTTAATTGAACCATTTTTGCAAGGAGAATCGATACAGACAGCTTGACCGATCGCAATAACTCTAGATTTTGAAGATTCTTGAGGTTTTCATCAAGGATTCATCAGCGAAGGAGCAATGTTAGAGGAGAGAGAGAGATCACCTACAAATGGAGCTTCAGATCTACAAAACCATAGAGAAATCCGCAAGAGATAGAGAGATCCATGAGTTCGCGATCCATTTATCTCAGTTGAAAGGCCAGATCTGCAAATGGAGCTTCAAATCTCCATTTATTCAGAGATCACCGATCTCCAAAGCTTCGACCTCACTGAAGAGAACAATCTCGCTTACAACGAGATCACCGAACCGAAATCTAAGCTTTCGATCTTCAAAACCCTAAGCAGTGCAAAACGCGAAGAGAGCAAAACGCGAGCTGCAATTTTTAGAGGCGAATTGGTTTTAGTAAGGGGAGGGCATTTACAGGTATAACAAAAATTTTGTGGGCCTATAGTGTGAGTATGTACCCTCAGTAATACATGTTTATAATTGTTATAAATTGGATTACCATTTAACCAAGCTTATGAATGATCACATTATCAAGCATGACTCTTAAATTGAATCGTAACATCAAGCACGACTTCTACATTGAATGTAACTTGTACACTCTATATAACTTGTATTCAACTCTCGATGTAGAATCACTTGTCCATGTATTGTCACGTAACTTGTAATTTTGTATGACATGAGACTTTGGTGTAACTTGCACACTTTGTGCAAGTACTTATTCTCATCATGACTAAGGGCCTATATAAGGGGGTTCCTTCACTTGTAAAGAACACACAAATGTATGAATGAAATCTCTACAGTCTCATATCTAACTCTCTTCTCTCTTGTTTCATCTTCTCTACTTGTTCTAGTAGTTCTTAGTTTATGCCTTATATGCTTAAGTCGGATGCTTAAGTCTCTAGCAAGTCCAACTTAAGTTCTAGTTGTCTTACAACTTAATTTATAACACGTTATCAGCACGAAGTTGCTCTACAAGAGGAGGTCTTGAAGATCAAGAAGCTTTTCAAAGATATAAAGCTAAGAAGGTATAATTTTTATTAATTTCAATAAGTTCAATTTATTTCCATGTTGTCATGTTTAATTTCTTTTTTGTTATATGCATATTTAATTATGTAAATGTATTTTATTCATGCATTATGCATTGTAACGTCCCCGACTATGAAAGTATGCTCTATAGCTGCGTCTTGTACGATTTTCTACATCGGAAATCAAAAGTCAATATGTGACATACGATTTTTCTCTTAAAACTACAAACAATTAGTTATTGTTATATTCTTGATTTTATAATACAAATAATACTATAAGTTTGAGTTGATAGTGGGTAAGCCTTGTCCCCGGTAAAACTAAACACTAAAAGGGAGACGGGTTATCCCGTTCGATGAGGCATGGTATTAAGTAGACTTTGTCTCACCCCCAACCTGGAGGTTGTCCCACCAACTCAAACGAATAATACATTTTGTTTATTAATGAATCAAGTTGTCAACAAATATTTAATCATATATTATGTTTTTACATAAAAGGGGAAAACTATTTTATATTAAATTTATTTTCAAAATATTATTCAACCATAGTTGAACTTGATGCCTTATTATATTACCGACAAGAATTACTTGTCATGATAATTAGATACTATAATTTGTGAATAAAACATCATTACAAGACTATGTTGTGTTATACAAAATGTAAATCATTTATCAATATCTCTTTAGAGATTTGAAAAGTGAATATTTCACTTTAGATATCTTTTCACCCTATGAAGTTATAAATATATAAATACCAAAAAAAAAAACTGCTCCAAAAGCTCAAAATGAGCGGTTGAGTCTCAAGCTACAAAATTTAATCAGTCAAATATTAATTATAATTCCGCGATTTTAATTACATTTATGTTGAAGCTACGCGAAAATATGACTGATGAGACAATAAAAATAAGGTCACGTGGTCTGCCTCGATTTATTGCTGCAACAAATATCGAGTGCGCACATCGATCCAATAAATATTAAGGATTGATTTCTTGTCTCATGGTAGCTGAGTAAAATAGTGAGATATTATAAATATAATATCGCTCATGTCCAATTAGTTCAGCTTCAAATTAAGAAGCATATGTTGCATATAATGATCATGATCGCAATAATAAATTTATGGACGTGGAAAATGTGAAACTATCAGGTAAAGGTCGTATTGACAATTCCACTAAAAATTGGAACAAAAATGGTGCACTACTACAAAGGGCAAATAATTATTGACAATGTACGCTCATAATTGTGACATTTTTTGGGCATATATGAAAGACTATTTTGCCTAAATATTATCATATATATACCCCGAATATTTTTGTGACCTTTACCATACCTTCAAAATCAAAGGCAAAATATTATAAATTTTATCGTTGAAAATGGCTCGAAAATAATAGGTACATCGAGATGTGTTTAAATCGTGACCTAAATATTGGCGATGAGTTTATGTCTTGTGTATCGTGCTACATGCATGTATATTATAATATAAAAGTGAGTATTTCTTGAATTCGAACTTAGCAGAGGCTAATGTTCAGGCAATATCGGGTACAACAATTTTATTAGTAATGTCTTGTTTAGAAGAAGTCTACTCATAATAATAGAAAATTTATCTATATGAATATGATTTAATCTGAGTATAATATTCCCGGCTTGAACTTCTGGAATATAAAAGGCACATTAAAATGAATGTCGTCATAAATCAAATGTCATTTATAATGTGGAAAGATCTATTTGATTTTCTATAATCATCAATAATGCGAAAATATCGTAAACTCACACGGACATCCTTTATCGAACTTGATTTTTTATCAGCTAGAGATTATCTCAGGACAAATCAATAGGAGATTTATATTGATTTAGTTCTCCAATAATCATATTATAAGATACCTTGGATCCATAATAGGGAATTTATTTATAGCAAGTTTTGCTAATTGTCACTTGATGAAGCAGTTTTCCCACAATTAGATGGAGATATAAGTCAATTCAAAAGGAATAGCGTGAAATTGCTTGAAACACATCAAATTGCATTAAATATGTTGTATTATGATACATGTATAAATTAATATGAACTCGAAGTTCAAAGGATCATTCGGTAGCAACTAGTTATGAATCAATTACTTGATGTAAGTATTATATACAAAAGAGTGACAATCATATGCTTCAGCATTAAATGGTTCATATAGAAAACGATGTCTATGTGCAACAAAATGCACAAGATGTCTCACCCATGTGAACACGAGGGAGAGAATCAAAATGAGTTACTGGTTAGTGTATTGCACTCTTTTTCCCTTTGCTATGATTTTATCCCACTGGGTTTTCTTAGCAAGGATTTTAATGAGGCAATTCTAACAATATTAAAACTCTTTATCAAGGTTGATTAGTGTATTACACTCTTTTCCTTTCGCTATTGGTTTGATCGCACTGCATTTGCCTAGCAAGGTTTTTAAAGAGGCAATCCTAACATTATTATACTCCATATAAAAAAATTATGAGAGCAATGTACTCTTTTTCCTATATTAGATTTTTTCTACAGGGTTTTTCTAGTAAAGGTTTTAATGAGACATATATATTCTCTCAAAGTGTATCAATGTGTTGCACTCTTTTTCTTAGCTTTAATTTTATCCCACTGAGTTTTCCTAGTAAGGTTTTTAATGAGGCAATCAATAATACTATACTATAATCAAGATTGACGAGAACATTGTACTCTTTTTCTTATACTAAATTTTTTCCCACGGGATTTTTTAGTACAGGTTTTAACGAGACATATTCTCTCAGCAACTGACATCCAAGGGGGAGTGTTGTACATTGGATGACCCTTTAACCAAGCTTATGAATGATCACATTGTCAAGCATGACTCTCACATTGAGTTGTAACATCAAGCATGACTTCTACATTGAATGTAACTTGTATACTCTACATAACTTGTATTCAACTCAATGTAGAATCACTTGTCCATGTATTGTCATGTAACTTGTAATCTTGTATGACATGAGACTTTGGTTTAACTTACACTCTTTGTGCAAGTACTCATTCTCATCATGACTAAGGGCCTATATAAGGGGGTTCCTTCACTTATAAAGAACACACCAATGTATGAATAAAATATCTACATTCTCATCTCTAGCTCTCTTCTCTCTTGTCACCTCTTCTCTACTTGTTCTAGTAGTTCTTAGTTTATGTCTTTTATGCTTAAGTTTCTAGCAAGCCAAAGTTCTAGTTGGCTTACAACTTAATTTACAACAATAATGACATATATAGTGAGGGGACCCTCATTAAACTTGGTCCTTAAAAATCAATTTTCTTGCCGTTCATTTTATTTGTCAAAACTACTTTTTATCCGGATTAATCAATTATAGATTCACCCCAGAATCGCACTCCATTCGAAGTGGACCTCCCAACAATACCGTCAATATACACACAATCAATTTCAAACTCTGGACGTGTGCTTAATTAAAGAAGGAAATGCGAGTCGTTTCCACTCACACCAGCAACTACATACATGTTGTTATTTTCCTTAATTATTTTATTTTTAAATAATTTAAGAAATTCTTTTCAAAAAAGAAATAATCCAAAAAATTTAAGAAAAAAATAAGTAAAATATTGCTATAATTTGTTTTGTAAAATATTTTATAGAAAAAAATAAAAAATGAAATTACTAGATTCCATTTAATCTATTAAAAAAAAAAAAAAAAATCAAATCTCTAGATAATAAAGGAACAAAAAGAGCTTGGTAACACTTTTTTAATCATTGATTAATATATGTATATATATATATATATATATATATATATATATATTCATTTTTTTAGTTCTCTTGAATTGCGCATTCAAATTACAGTGTCTGCACATACTTCAATGTGCGTGTAAAGAAATTTGGTATATCTACTGAAAAATAAGAAAACCAATAAGTTTGTATTTAATGCATGTATCCATAAGTAATATTTCATATCTTTCTACTTACTTTTCAACTATAAAGATATATGGACCAGACATAATTTTCTCTCTCAAGTTGATGGGTAACTTTTCAGCTGGTATTTTATTGTTATTGTGTTGGGCTGGGCTAGAGTAATAATGCACTTAGTTTTTTAAGACCTAGCTTTATGCTAAATCAAGTATTTTTATTACTTTTGTTTAGTAAAACACATAAATATATAGGGACTACGTGGAGCTTGTTGATAAGTCGTCAAATATGCTATATTTTTGTACACTTTTGCTATGAATTCCGATACTTTTATCATCATTTATACTAATAAATCTTTGTTTTTGTGTTTTCAGGGTTAAAACAGGCTATTAGACGAAAATGAGAGATTTTCCACAAGAATCAGTGAAAAAAAAAGCCAAGAGAAGGTTCAGCGCCTCACAATGCCTCCAGTTGGGTAGACATAACTATGGAATCGTTAAGCTTAACTTATACATAATGAAGATTTGACACTGAACTTGGATTAGGAAAAGCCTTATAAAGATGTAACGACCCAAGTTTCTAGTAAGGGATTAGTTCGTAATTAAGGATAGTCGACTCGTGACGTGACACTAGAGCAGGTACACGTTTTAATACTCGACGTGAGGACTTTGCCTCGAGTTTTGAATCAGTTGGTGGTGGTTGATGTTGAGATTGAGTACAAATTGGTGTAAGTTTGGCTAAGTATGGCAATAAAACTAGTCTAATAGACTTTGGAATGTCATGGACAAATTTAAGATTTTTGAAGTTTTAGCGTGATTAAAATCAATGTTATGGACATTTTATGGAGTTGGACTATTTTGTCGAGAGGTTCGCTCAATTTGGTGAAAAATTGGATCCAAAACAAGCACATAAAGTCAAAACACGTCAAAATAGAAATTTCGGGAATTAATAAATAAAAAATAAGTTGCTCATAAGCAGCTACAGGTTATATATATATATATAAACCCAAAAGAAATGAATGAAATGATTCATTTCAAATGAAATCGTTCCAAACCCTCTCCACCCACTCTTTCACTATGTGATCTCTCGACGTTCGATTCTCGTCTGGTTTCTTTTCGCAAAATTGTGGAGCTTCACTATACGGTAAGTTCAAGCTAAGTTTCCACGGCGAAAATGAGGTATTCGACTTGAAATTTGATAAATTCTCAATTCATATTCTTGCAATTATTTGATTACTTTCGCTGTGTTTTGATAGGAATTGATAGGAATTATTGAGAATTGATGTATTGCCTTGATGTGTGTCAATTTAGAATAAATCCCACTAACATGGGTTAGGGTTTTGGTGAATTGAACTGATGCGACTTAGTTGATAACTATTTTGAAGTTTTTTTATATTTAAAATTAATTTATATAGGTATTTTGGACTAATTGGATTATTGGTTTTGTCCAAATTGACTCTACGGACTGTGAAGATATTTTGAATATGGTATTGAGCGATTCTTAGAGTTTAGTGTTGAGTTTTGATGATATAATTGCAAGAATATTGATTTGGATGAGTTTTGTTAGTTTAAAAATTAATAAAATTTGCCTAATGAACATGTTGTATTGGAAAATTCATAACTTCTCTGTCAATAATCCGATTTGAGTGTTTTTAGATTCTATAGAAACTAGGACATGAGTATTACAAGTTCCTTTTAGGTCGTTATGACAAATATTGATGTTTTCAAGCTTAAAAAGTTACCCTAAATTAGCCAGTTGAAAGCCAGTTGAAACAGTTATATAAATTAATATTTTTGGACATTATTCTCAAACTTACCTTGGTCGCAGTTTTTATTTGGTTTCGTGATTTGGCTTCACTTGAAGCTTGAACCATAATATAATTAAGTATGCAGGAAAGATATTGAGCCATTTTCAAGGTGATCCGGCTCTTTGAGAATTCTGAGAAGTTAGCTCAAAGTTGGTTGGTTGTAAGTAAATTGATTGCGATATTTCTCTATATTTCATTTCTTGTTGTTGCTTCATGTTTACAATTGTTTGGACTAGTTTCCTGATCTGGTTTAGGGTGTACATGACACACATGGTATGAGACTCAGGGATATCAGTATTCCAACTAGTTAGTAACACAAACCTATTATATGAGGTTGATGAAATGAACAAGTGATGATCAATTAGGGTAATACCGAAGTGCTATGTGTACTAGCCTATTACATGAGGTTGATATGTCATGTTTCATAACCAATAAAGATAGTACCTACTTGCACTGATAATTAAGCTATTATCTGAGATCTATGTGATCAAATGAGTAATATCTAAACCAATATGTTGGACATAGGTCTTACTAGATCTAATTCATTTTCAACGTTTGTGTCAGACTTAATTTGTTTAACTGTGGTTTTCTATAGTATGTATCATTTTAGTATTTCTTTGTTATGAATATACACTTTTAGATGTCTTCCTGTTGTGTTTGGGAATATGGATAAATGTCTCTCAGCGTTACTTTCTGCATTATTGTATTTACCATCATTTTTATGATGGTGGGTGCGGATCTATTGAGTAGCAAGTCGGGCAAGGAGAAGATCAACGACTACCTCTGAGCCTTAGACAAAAGTAGGTGATTACTTTGTATATTTATTATTTACGTCTCTTTGAATGGTTTTTGGTTATACAATGGGTTGAGAGATTCTGACTGATGCATGAATTTCTTTGTTTGAGTTCATATGACCGTTTATCTACTTGGTTTCTATAGTATGTGTTTTTATAATGATTCCACAAATTTTATTAAGTCTTTTGCCGATAATATTAAAATATTTTAAAATTTTTAATTAACCCTAAAGTAATAATAATGTGAATTGTGTAATGCTTGTGATGAACACAAATAACAAGGAGAATAGGACAAAAGGCTGACTAATATGTTAAGTTCTATGTGGTTGAGATTTGGACTTAATGACGAGATTAGAACAGGTGGTGCCTTAGATTAGGAAAAAAGTCAATACAGTTGTTATCAAAGCCAATGTTCTCAATAAGCAACACACAAATTTGAATAAAAGACAAATCTTAGATGTGGAAACTAGATGATCTTTGCTTAGAAACTATTAGTTGAGAAGTGAGCAAATGTGAGATGAGGATTGTACATTTATATATTGTTGTATATGTATGTATGTATGTATGTATGTATGTATGTATGTATGTATGTATGTATGTATGTATGTATGTATGTATGTATGTATATATATACGAAATACGCGTAAAAACTGATTATTAATGGTGATCGACTTGTGGAGTACGAGGAGAGATCAGCCAAGGGGAGGAGATAGCTACACCGGCCCTGACATAAAACAATAGAATAAAGAAGAAGTTCATGAACCTGTGACGGGTGGAGAGAGAAACAAGGATAAGTTACCGAGATTGCTATGAATACTTACGATATGTTGCTGAAGATATTGTCGAGGTTGAACTGACTTAGTTCATGATACATGAATTAAGATTATTCACTGTGAGAGAGTTGATGCTTGGATAGTCGAAGGTGATTCGACTTAGTCCATAATTTACAAGTTGAAAATTTGATGATGGAAGTAGTAATGCATGACAAGCACACTCAAAATGTCATAAGAAAAGTCACACTTAGCAAAATTTGCTTTTGAGTACTATGACCAAAGTGTTGTATAGAATGATGATATGTAGGAGTATGCTAAGTGTGGACTTGCCTACTGAGATATGTGAACCTAAGTTGAAGTGGTCAGTGGATCCGCATGTGTTAGTTGAAAAAAATGAGCTTTGGAGCTAGTATCATTTGAAGTTTTGGCTAAAGTAATTACAGTGAGAATGAAAATTTTTTAAAGATAGTGAGAAGAAAATTAAAGATGAGAATTGGGAACAAGTAAATTTCGAGGACGAAATTCATATTAGTTGGGAAGATTGTAGTGACCCAAAGTTTTAATAGGGGATTAGTTCGTAATTAAAGGTAGCCAACTCGTGACGTGACCCGAAAGGGGGACATGGTCCCAATACTCAACTTGAGGATCTTGCTTCAAGTTTCGAATCATTTAGTGGTGGTCGAGGCTGAAATTGAGTCCAAATTGGTGTAAGTGTGGCTAAGTATTGCAAAAAAATTGGTCCGATAGACTTTGTATGTCATGGAGAAAGAGATTCTTGGAGTTTTGGCATAACAAAAACTAGTGTTATGGATATTTTATGGAGTTGGACTGTTTTGTTGAGAGGTTGGGTCAATTTGGTGAGAAATTGGATCCAAAAAGAGCAATAAAAACCAAAACATTTCAAAATAGGGATTTTAGGAATTAATAAAAAAATAAATGAAACAATTCATTTCAAATTAAATCGTTCAATAGAACAAATTTGCTTCGTTTGTTCCAAACCCTCTCTGCACACTCTTTCATTCCATGATCTCTCAATGTCCAATTCTCACCCGGTTTCTTTCTACAAAACAGTGAGCATCACGAGACGATCAATTTGATCTAAGTTTCTGTGGCGGAAATGAAGTATTCAGCTCGAAATTTGATAAATTCTCAATTCAGGACATTTTTCATAATTCAGTTTAGATTATCGCAATTATTTGATTCCTTCGTGTGGTTTTGATAGGAATTGGTAGGAATTGTTGAGAATTGATGTATTGGTTTAATGTGTGCCAATTTAGAATAAATCCTACCGATGCGAGATATCGATCCACATTCACGTCCTTCACTAGTTCGTTGTCTGAGGAACCCATCAATCGATCCCATAGCGATAAAACTCTCCAAAATCTTACTCTTCTAAGTTTGTAGAATTAACAAAGTGGCAAAGCTCTAATACCACTGTTAAAGTTTTGAAAATCAGAGGAACTAATGAGATTAACGAATTAGTGGTGAACTAATAAGCACACATCAAAACTAAACACAAAATTGATATTGCAGTAAGACTTGAATGTCTTCCTTTACGTAAGTTCAACCTAAATAATCAATTAATCAAATTGATAATGTGTACAACCACTATAATGATTTCTCGTTCTCATAAAGCTCAAGTAATGAACGATAATCTACATAATGGCGATGTCAAGTATTTATAAACTTAGTCTATCTAATATATCTAGAAATTCAGTGCTAAATACAATAGAACTCAGAAAACCTTCTCGGTCTCCAATTGTAAATCCTATTGGAATCATTCAATGTTCAATAACTAAGTCTTATATTCCTTCAAGAATCTCGACTCGTCGTCTCTATAAAGTTCTTAAGTCTTTTATGCACCTTTCTCTATGATTTTGTATTTGTAATACATCTCGAAGTTCTCTGTTTGCAATGTCGAACTTCTTCACTGTTGTAAACTAATACTGACAGTTACCTTATTTTAGTATCCAACTCGTATTCAATTCCTGCTTCAACTTCAGATTTGTCTTCGTCTTCGACCTTGACTTTAATATTGTAATCCTCACTAAACTTTGCAATATAGTCTTTCTATGAGTTATGTCTTCTCTCGAACCATCTTGATTAGTCTGGTTTCTCAAATTGATTGCAGCATGTACCTACCTTAACTTATGTTTTGATAATATACTACTAACAAGGATAGATCGACCTAAACACAGTAAACGAAGGTCTAACAGTTTGCTAAAGTGAGATTAATAGGCGTAGTTGTTAACGATTCTATTTCTAATGATTTGTGAATTTTAAGTGACATAACGTTAATTAATGCTCCGAGATTACACATAGTAAATTCAATAGAAGAATAGCCTATTGTGATTAGTATGATAAACATTCTTCAATCGAAACATTTCTCAAGCATTCTCGTTAAAGATGAAATCTTTTGTTCTAAGTTTTCATTAATGTTTAAATTCTTAAATGGTTCATATATGTCTTCTTTAGGTTCTTTCTCCCTAGCTTTTGCTAATTGTTGTGGAACGGTAGAATTAGAATGCATATCTTTATTCAACTTATAATTATTGTTTACTTTGTCTTGGTTAACGAATTTAAAATTTTGTAAAGATTTTTTTGTAAGCTTCAACTTTGTTCCATAATTTCTTCTTCTTCTTGTTCTATTTTCTTAAGTACTTTAGCTTTTTGTTTACCTCTTTTTAGTGTCTTTTCTTGCGTATTCGTTTCCTTTCTCATTTTCACAAAATAAAGTGTTAACTTATGCTTGACTAGTAGTGTTTGTAGGTTGAGTAGTTCATTTAGTTTGATTGCTAAACTTATTGATTTGTATAGTTATTTGACTTAATTAACTTTTCAGCTCGTTAATAGATGTATCAGTTTTAATTTGGTTTTGAGAAATTTGCATAAAATTTTGATGACTTTGGGTCATGAAGTTATGTTATATTTGTTCTAAATTTGGTTGCGTAAGTTGAATAGTCTATTGAGGTTGTTGCATTGGTGGAGGTTGTGATTGTGCTCTCGGTCTATAAGTTGTATAATTTTCATTTTATGGACCGTAGCTAAAGGTTGAAGTTTTTTTCGGCATAATAACTGTTGTTATTTTATTTGTTTCTAGGAGGATCAGAATATTAGTTCATAACCGCGTTGACTTCTTCATTGTCATCTTGTTGTAAAATAGGACACGCATCCGTAAGATGCGTAACTTCATTACAAAACTCACATAGTTTAACTTGGTTTAGTCTATCTTTTAATAGTAGTTTAATCATATTAGACAATTCTTCAACTTTTTCATCAAATTTATTACTTGTTTTATTATTAACCCCATAAACTTTCTTTCTTGATGTATCGATTTTTTTACCATATTGTTTAGATTGTTTAGTCATCTTGTTAATATCTTCTTATGTTAGAGTTGGTGTAACATCGAATAATGATCCACCACATACGATATCTAATAGTTTTCGTTCAAAATGATTAATTCATTCATAGAAGTATTCTAATAAAGCTCTTTGAATGTATCCATGTTGTGGACAAGATGAAATTAATCTTTAAAATCTATCCAAAAATTCATTAAAGTTTTTATCATCTTTCATTTTCAAGATTGTGATTTGTCTTCTATAAGTACTAATTATTCTTGCAGCCATATATTGATCTAGGAAAGTTTCGAACATTTGAGCCTATGTAGTTATCAAATTTTGAGGAAAATAAAACAACCGATCTTATGCTTGATCTTTCAATACAAAAGAAAAGCTTTAAGTGTGACTTGTTCTAGCAGGTTTCATCCCATTGACTTTGTGTTGATATTCTTTTATAAATTCTTGTGGGTCTTCATTGTCATTACCGTAGAAGTTAGATAAAGCACTAATGAATTCATATCTAAGTTCAAATTCGGGAAATCCCTCATGATAGATAATGCACATAGGTTCATAAGCAGTGACATTTTGATTACCTTGCCTAAAAGTAAGTTCTCTATTATTATTATTATTATTATTATTATTATTATTATTATTATTATTATTATTATTATTATTATTATTATTATTATTATTATTATTATTATTAAATTTATTATTGGCTTCCATTGTGGTAGATTGATGTTCTCTACGTTATTGTTGTTGTCTCAAATTACAATTAAATGTCATATCTATCTTAGGATCAAACGAATGTAAAGATTCTATGGAATTAGAACGACAAAGTGGATAGACCATACAACATCTAAAACTCATAAGAAATTGTGTTTAAATCCACTACAAAAAAACAGCAAATCAGAAACGGAATTAGAAACGGAAATAAGTTCCGTTTCTAAATCAGAAACGGAATTAGAAACGGAATAAGTTCAGTTTCTAAATTAAAAAGTTAGCGACGGAATTGAGACGGAAACAATTAGAGACGGATTTGAGACGGATCAGAGACGGAATCAGAGACGGAATTAGAGACGGAATTAATTCCGTCTCTAAAAAATGGCGCCAACATTCCCACCAAAATTTGCATTTATTACAACCGTCTGTTACGTCTCGAGATTCGTGCGTGTCTCGATCTCGATAATTCAAAAATGGGGACCAAAACTCTATCTCTCCCTAAAATGTCTCTCCCACCGCTCTCTCTCTCTCTCTCTCTCAACGAAACCTCTCTCCCTCACCGCTCTCTCTCACCGTCACCGCCGCTCTCTCTCACCGTCACCGCCTTCTCCTCTCTCTCTCACCGTCATAGCTCTCTGCTCTCTCTTTCACCGTCACCGCTCTCTCTCTCTCTCACCGTCGTCGCGCTTTCTCTTGTCTCTCTCTCGCAGCTGACTCTCGCTCTCATTCTCTCACCCCTCTCTCGCCGCTCTGCTAGGGTTTGTTGCTATAAAATGTGGTGCTAACTAGCAATCAGCGATGCCACAAGTCTTCTTCTCTTCTCTCGCTTCGCTAGGGTTTTGTTGCGGCGATTTGCGAGAGGAATTTCCTTCTCTGTGACGGCCGAGGTGAGATTCTATCTTCTCTTCTCCTTTCGAGCTTGGATTCAATTCGTTTGTGATGATGTTCTTTGCTTTCCGATGTTGAGCATCGTGGTTGATCTTGTTCTGGATTTTAGATTTGAATCGTTTGTTACTTATATTTAGTTTGAGATAGCGTTGAATGAGTTGTTGTTGTTGTTGTTGAAGTTTTTTTTTTAAAAATTAATAATCAATCTAGTTGGTGTGTAGAACATATACACCAAATGTTTGATAAAATGACTCAAATAAGGTTTACTTGTTCATTTCGAGTTTTGAGCATGGTTTGATCAGTTTGAACTAATATACATTTTAACTTACAAAAATTGTTTCTCAAATTAGGTTTTTACTAAACTTCATGAATTAACTCCAACTTAGACTATTGAAGTGAAGATTCAAAATTTCAATGGCTAGACTTCATTCTAAATTTGCTTTGATGATTGGAAATACTTTATTTGAGTGAGGTAGAGATTGTGGACGTAATTAGGAAGAAAAGCTTGAATTAAAATAGTATATTAAATGAATGCATTCCAATTGTTTAATATAATGGTTGAAAGGAAACTTGTCTTTTTTTTCAAATTCAAGAGTAGAAATTTACATGGATAAAAGAGTAATTAGATTGATATGCATCATATGCAATTATTTTTAAGAATATAATAAGCGACACTTGGCTAGTTGAAGTAAACTACTTATAAATTGATCTTGGAAGAGGTTTGGACTTCCATAAAATTAAGTAGTAATGGTTTGGTAGAGTTGAACCATTTAAAATCACTTGTTTGAGCCTAACCAAACTTAGAAAAGGTTTAGGTATAAATGCATATTAGAATAACTTATAAATTCATTTTTACTAGCACATGGAAGTAGGCTTGCATATTTAAAAGAACTATTTAATATTAATGCTAGCCTTGGGTAATTAACTATTCTAATTGGAAACTATATTTGTAGTTACATGAATCCAACAAAACCCAACGCCTTTGAATATACTTTCATATACTGACCACATGTTTGGACAAATGTATTGTTTAGGTTTAAATTACTAGAACAATGGTTCTATTAGCTTAGGATTTTGAGATTTATATTTATTAAGTTAAGAGCGAAACTCATATAAGATCATTTTAGTGGGTTAAGTCCCTAATATAATGAGTTAAATCTATAAAAGAGCTAGTGGATGAATTAGTTCCTTTAAGTTACGTACTAAACCTCAACTAAGCAAACGATCCTTAAAACAATTGTGTCATACATTGTTTGATTGTAGATACGCGTGGATGGTTCAACTAGACTATTCGAATCATCGATTTGACGTAAAAAATTATGCAATTGTATTGTAAGTAAACTAGTAAGAAATTCAATATTATTTCTTTTTCCTTTCCTTGCATATTTTAATGGAAATGATACCTATTGTTGGACTCTACTTCCCTACCGAGTGACCTAGGGTCTAAAGTGGTAGAATTGAGTCGTTTACTCGTAGGTTAAGCATTCAAGTCGTGCTTGTGGCTCCTAGACGAGAGGCGAATCCTCTTGGTGAGCATTCGCCATGTGTCGTGGCTCCTCACAAAGCAGGTTCCTACGAGATAGTGAGTGATTCTTCTATTGTCATTTCAAATATATATATAATGGCTATAACACGAGAGGATAAAGTGACATTACCAAAGAAACCGGCTTGGTTTGTTTTTTTTTTTTTTTTTTTTTTTTTTTTGAGTATCACGGCAGTTCCTATCTCGGTTTTGCTTGGCCACACTCTAAGCTTTTCTTTTAAAGCTTTCTTATTCTATTTGTGAGTTTTTATGCTATTTCTTCACTTTGCAAGAGATTTCCATCACTGGTTTTTTTTTTTTTTTTTTTTTTGGGAGTAGGAACACATGGTGAATTGTTTTGGAGCACGCGCGCAAGTGTAACTTCATTCCTATCTCGGTTTTGCTTGGTGCTGTGGTGAGCTTTTCATTTTAAGGTTTCTTATAAAATTTGTGAGTTTTTTTCTTTTTCTTCACTTTGCAAGAGAGGACATCATTTGTTTTTTTTTTTTTTTTTTTTTGGGAGTAGCTTAACATGGTGATTTGTTTTGGAGCACGCAGCAGTGTTGGTGGAGGAGATGATGACTTCCTATCAAGATTTATGGTTAAATAGAGAGGTGGGAAAATAGAGAGGTTGGTGGATGAGATTATGACTTCTTATAGATACATTGTTCTCTTTTTTCTTTTCTTCTCTTCCTTTTGATAATCCCATTTGGTTTTTTTTTTTTTTGAGTAGGAACACATGGCTTGTCACCTTTGGAGCACACACAGTTTTAGATGGGGTGAGAGGATGAGTTCTAGAATCATACTTACATGATAGGTTTGTGCTTAACTTTTACTTTTTCCCTTTTACCATTCTTGCACTTCACCATTACTTATCATATGCATGTTGAAATGCAAGCCTTTCAAAGCTTGATAAATAATCCAACTCAACTTACATGATAGGTGCATCTTATATGGTTGATGTTCATGTATTTTTTGGAAGATTTCTTATTCCTCATTGTATGGTTTATTTCTTTTCTTCTTGCATTTCTTGAATGTCAATTTGGAATTTTTTATTTAAAAGTAGGAACACATGGTTGGTTTGTTCTCGAGCACTATTTCATTTTTAGATTGGATGAAATTCGAGTTTAGGATCAAATTTGAACTGTGAATGTTGCATTGATGGGAGTTTGGGGGTCAATGTTGCTATTTTCCTACGCATTGAATGGGACTTTGGGGATCAAATTTGAGTTTTCTTTTTCCTTTAAGCATTCTTGCACTTCACCATTATCCTCTTTCATGTTCCTTATTACATCAATGCAAACACGAATGAAAGCGACAAAGAAGTTTTTTTTTAAGGTTTTTTTAGCTATTTGACATTTTACATCAATTCATTACTTATTCGGTTTAAATAAAGTGTGATTGATTGATTGTCTTTTACATGTTTTGCAATTTAGGTTGATTTGGGTTGGATCAAATAATGAAATTATAGGAGCCACCATTTTGATTAGAATTCTAATAATTTGGCGGTAATGGTTATTAATCTTTTTGCTTGTTTGTAGACTTTGATGGTCGAGTGCGGGGATCGTCACTATAAGTTCGATGTGAGTCATTGCTCTTCTACCTTAGCTCTATCTCCTATGATGCTTATGTCCCTGAAAAATTTAAGTTCAACTATTCAATTATTAAGTTGTTTCAAATGTCCCTTGGTTGTGCGGTGGTGTTGAAGAACATCTCAGACTTTTCGATTGATAATTCTTTTTGTACATGTTTGGGATTGTAAGGTTTTTTTTTTTTTTTTTTTTTTTTTTGTGGTTGTTGAACAATAGGATTGGTGGTTTTGTGAATACTTAGAAATTTGGAGCATTTGTAATACTATACAATTTTTTTGGATATATATCTTTTTCAATTTTTGATTTTTACATTTTTGTTCTCTCAATTGAATATTTGTTGATATATATTGTCGATGTATGAATGTCAATTTATTATATATTGGCGAGTTAAATGTGTTTGGATTGAGACCTATATATGTAAGACTTTAAAAACTAAACAAAAATGAAAATTAGAGACGGAAATAGCAACGGAATCTTTGGATTCCGTTGCTATTTCCGTCTCTAATTTTTTTTTTTTAGATATGAATCGAAACGGATAAAATTCCGTCTTCGATCCGTCTCGATTAGCAACGGATCGAGACGGAAATAATCGAAACGGAATTTATTCCGTCTCTCTAATCGTAAACGGAATTAGAGACGGAATAAATTCCGTTTCTAATCAAACGGAATTTATTCCGTTTCGATCCGTTTCTAAATCGAAACGGAATCCATTTTCCGTTTCGATCCAATCAACGACGACGTTTTCAGAGACGGAACGCATTCCGTCTCTGTTCCGTTTCTGAATCCAATCAGAGACGGAATTTTTGCAAATCAGAAACGGAAAATTCCGTTTCTGATTTGCTTTTTTTTGTAGTGATCCCCAGTAACTACGCCAAAAATTGACTAATGTCGAACGTGTATAATAATTTTCCCTTTATATTATACTATAAATACTTTATAGTAGTGATAAGTGGGAATCGCCTCCACATAGATTTATCAACCTTCTATAAGAAAAAAGACTTTTAAAGGTTTTTACTATTTTTACTATACTTTAATTTAATTAATTAGAAACAATAATTAAACTAACTAATAATTAACTATAATATAATAATACTTAACTAACTATATTATCTTAATTAACACAATTCAAATTCATGATCAATCAAATAGATTCAATTCAATAATAAATAAATATCTAAACAACATTTAGAATAATGAAATATAAACCTGTTTGCATTCCCAACATGTAACTCCAATTCATATACAGTTATGAGCATATTTTCTAAAGTAAGATAGATCATTAAATTCTAATTATAAGTAAACAACCTTTAGCTAGCCATTTGTTGTGCTTATACCGGTGAAAAAGTTGTGTTATAATTATATTGAGCTAACCCCTTTGAATACACGAATACATTAACTTCGCGCAATAAAATCACATTAAACTTTATGAGAACTTCGAACTACTAATCTAACGTTTTCAAAAAGTCACTTCAACATCAGATTTAGATCTTAAATTCACCTATGACATCTAAAAAATGTTTGTCTTTCAAACAATCTTAGTTACTACTCCAAATAAATAATGAAACTAAATATCACAATACAAATTCTAGACTATGCATGCAATACAAAGATCATGATTAAAATCAATAGATAATAACTTATTAAATTAGTTAATCAAATAATACGATTGGTTTAAAGTATTTAGCACATAATCTTCTCATCATAACTACATTGCAAAACGGATCTAGTTCACGTTTAAACTTTGTTTAGGTTAAATAACTACTCACTCATAATCATAAATAACATTACAATAGTATAAATAAACGACATATATAAATACCTCTAAAATAAATATTTCGAATCTTCTCTAAAAGTAAAAAAAATAATAAAGAATGACTCCTAGAGTAATAGAATATTGATCTAAGTACTCAAGGGAAACTCTTTTCGAAACCCCTAAGCTTGTATTTATAGTATTCTAGAGAGTAAACATTCCAAACTAACTCAAACAACTCGTAGTTATATTAAATTCTTGAGATCTACTCCAACGATTCTCAACAATTTGTATGTGAGTGGAATCAATGGAAAAATCCGTAATTTGAAGCTCTCTGATTTCACCGATTTGACCAGCGATTTAGAATCGCTAGGAATTGCTGATACTATTTTTCAGTTCTTTCTCGCTTCCTTGGTGATGATTCTTCGCATACTCTTTCCTCTTGATTAATTCCTTCATAATCTTAACTTTTTCATTCATTTCTTCATATTCTCCATTTATTATCTAAAATAAAAAAATAAAAGAAAACCCTGTGTAATATAATTTTACTTCTAAAATCGTCTTAAAAATGAACTATAAAACATATCTAATTATTAACTTATCAATGGGCGACACTTCCTCATTTTTTATGGACCACGAAACCATATCCAACCTTGTTGGACGAAAAAAACTCCTATGACCTTCCCAGCCTAATACAAGTGCTCTATAATGACCAAAATTAAGAAATAGAGAGGATCGAGAGGTGTAGGGGTGATAGTGGCGGTGATGGGGTGAGCAAGGATATTTCAGAGATTTTAGAAAAAAGAATGAGGCACATTCGACAATTAAAATTTAAAATCGAGGTATGTTAAGCAAGTTTATGGGCTGATTTAGCCGTTTTCTTATTATATTACATTTGATATGATGAGGTAGCCACCAAGAATACAAGATAGATAAAAGTTTTATGAGGTAGCCAACAAGAATACGTACATGATGGATTTAAGATTGAACCAGGCAACGTGGCAAATTTAAAGAAGTATATTTGAATATGAGTTTAAGAAGAAAACAAGTCTATTTTGTTTATTTCGTTTTCGAGTACTGACTCATGAGGACTTAATTTTATTTTTATTTTCCAAAATTGTCATTTAAAGTTTATCTTACTAGTCGGCATCTTGGCTTCGCTCGTAGGCAAGACATAATATCAAGATATTATATGAAAATAAATTTGTTGAGAAACGTAAGTGTAAGAAGAATTATTATGTAATCTCCATATGAAATCTAAAACAATATCTTCCAATTTTCCTATAGAGATTTTTTTAAAGAAATAGTTATCTAAACTCTTCTAATGATGTAAACTGATGGGATACCGCGAAATTTTTTTTGTACCCAATATATGATACTAATACCCGCACTTGTCACAAATCTGATTATAAATGTGCTTATGAACACATATAATCAACTTTATTAGAATTATCAAACTCTTTTAGGGATATAAACATGTAGAGTACCTACAAAATATCCCTTACACATACCCGCTTTATGATACTAATACTGTATAAACTCGATTATAATATGCATATGAACACTTATACCTAATCTTAACCCTATTAGATTAAGTACCAAACTCTTCTAGAACTGTAAACGGGTTGGATACCTGTTAAAACTCCCCTACACATACTCGTTTTATGATAATAACACTAGTAATTGTCTGAAACCCGACTATAATGAGCATATGAATATAATTGTACCCAACTTAAACCCTATAAAATATCAAATTCTTATAGGGAAGTAGACGGGTAGGCTACCCATGAAAAATTCCCCTTCCCTACCATTGCTTATTTATGATACTAATTCTTGTACATGTTCCAAACTGAATTATAATATGCATATATATGAATACTATTATAATATGCAACCTATAACCCTATTAAAATTGCCCGCAAGTACTCCAAACTTGCTTAAATATCCATTATGTGATTGTTAAATAAATTATAAAAACTAATTCAAAGGTATTTGTGTAACTGCCTATTTAATTTTCATATAGAAAATAATTTCAAATGCATTCAATAGGTATATTATGTAAGACCATTATGTGTCTCAAACTTATATCTTAATTTATGTAACTTATGAATTACCTAAAGTCTCTTGAACTTTCATTACCATTACTAATTTGATGGAAATTGATATTAATGTAAGAAGTTTAAAGTTTCTCCCTCAAGTCTATAAAATGACATTTGAACCATCAAAAAATGTGTCAAAAGTTTCAAGGCTCATGAGGGCGATAAGTTTATGGTGGTTTTAGGTGACTAAAAGCTTCGGCAGGTGATTCTCTAACTAATCTATATTTCTTATATTAAAAAATGTTTACATCTTAAGCTTAGCTTCAAAGTCAAAACACTTCTCTACTATGGGCCTAAAAAAAAGAAATCTTGTATGCAAGAGGTCATTAAATCAAACCTTATTATCTCTTACATTTTGTAGTAAAATATATAATAAATAAGTTTTTTTATCAGAAATGTAATAAATGAGTTTAACATGTAGGGTATCCAACCATAATATAAATAAGTTTGGGTAGTGAGTACCCTGAGGTCAAAACGTGCACCCCATTTAAAACACGTTTGAGTTACTTAGTACACCTTATAAAACAAGTGACATATAAAAAATATTAAAAATTAAAAATAGCTAAAAAATCTCATAGATCTCCAATTATAGTCGTGGATACATAGACAAACCAATGTTATTTATGAAAGATCTGTAATTAACTACATTTGCCTTTCTTAAAAAACAGAAAAAAAACTACAATTGCCTATTTTGTGGGCAAATTTTGTAACAAAAGAAAAATAAAAACAAATCGATTCATATTTAACTAATTAGTGTGAGTAGAAACTTTGTCAGAAATGGACAAATAGATTTTAATAAACTTGCCACGTGTTAACACCTAACTCAACCTACATAATTAATTGCCCATAAATCCCTGAATTAAACGAAAATATACATACCCAAAAAAGAAAAAGAAAACAAAAATATAAACTTCTACATAAATATGCCACGTGAAATAGAAAATTTTTTTTTTTAAATCATTGTAATGCAGTATTTATTTCAAATCATTCAATAGTACATCAGTAAGGAATGAGGGCGTAATAGACAACTCAATCCAACTAGACAAATAACTAGCCTCCCTAGCAATTGTCCACTCAATCCAACCAGATAAGTAACTAGCCTCCCTAGCAATCATATGGGCTACTAAATTCGTTGATCTATGAACGTAATGAACTCAACGTGACTCTATGTCCTTCAAAAATTGTTTACAATCATTAACTAGAGATCAAAAATATGATAAGTCATTGACATTACTCTTTAGCGTCGTCACGACCACTCGAGTAACATTACGCTCCTTGAGCCAACTAAGTGCTTCCTGGATTCATATTGCCTCTGCCTCCTTAGGCTCTAAAGTCCCCATGAATCTTCTTCGCACTGCCTCCACAAACCCCCCCTCATCGTCACTAATGAGAGCCCCATATGAACAACTTTCTCGATCTCTATACACCGCATCATCAACATTGCAGGTGAAAGCTCCCCATTGTGACTTCTCTCATCTATCCTTTCTTGGCAAAAACGATCCCCTTGCACTTCTTCCTTTGGTTCGTCCTCCTCCAACTCCCATTTGAGCACTTCACCATGCCGTTTGGTGAGATTTTGCCCCCTCCACCAATTGAGAGTATGTAAGACTAGATTGTTTCCACACTACTGCATTCCGATTATTCCATATATTCCAGATAACCACTCCCGCCAACTCGATCACATCTGGTGGTAGGACCTTACACAGGTTCACAAACCAGCCAACAAAAGTTTGCCCTCCAAATATCGAATTAATCAGTGGCAACAACTCCAACATTTTTGTGCAAAAACACAGCTTACCAGTGCTTGAAAGACATCCTCATCGTTAATCTTACACATTGGACATACGATATCTATGGGCACCCTTCTTCCCTTGAAATTCACATTGGTTGGGAGATAATTGCAAATGGCCTTCCAAAGAAAATTCTTGACCTTTGGAGACACTGCAAGTTTCCAAGCTTGTCGTCAAACCCGGAGTTGAACATCGTCTTGCCTCGCCATTAGACCATCTGCCATTATCCGATACCCACTTCGTACAGTATATATGCCTCTTGGATCCCCTTCCCACATCCATGTGTCTTATTGTTGAGAATAGCATAATGGAATTGAAAATATGAGGGATTGATTCCTCTCGTTGAACATATCCTTCACCACCTCCTCATCCCACATTCTTCCATCATTACAAAACAGAGAACTCACCCTTATTCCCCACAAGCCCGTGATCACATCAGTTTCTTCCTTTGGATTCGACTGGTCTGATAGTCAAAGGTCGTTGAACACCTCGATATTTTTCCCATCTCCGATCTTCCATGGACACCTTTCTCGAACTTTAAGCATAGTAGAGCAAATACTTCTCCATATATAACTCGAATTTCGGCCCATTGTCGCTTCCCATATATGTGAATGTGGGAAATATCGAGCCTTCAACTATCGAGCTGCTAGAGAGTCCTCATTCGCAATAAGTCTCCACACCTGCTTTATGAGCATTGCAGTGTTGAAATCACCCACCTTACAAAACCCCATTCCCCTTAACTTTTAGGACGACACAACTTCTTCCACTCTCTTTAAAGGATCCCTTATTTCCTTCTCAATATCGGATAGCCACCAAAACTTATTCATCAAGATTTCTAAATGGTTACATAGCCTCTTCGGGAGCAAAAACATGCTCATTACAATGTAGGAATCGATAGCACCACTGATTTCAGCAAGATCTCCTTCCCCGCTCTCGATAACAGTCTCCCCTTCAACCCTTGCAAACGGTTATGCACCTTGTCAAAAATGTATTTGAAGACTTATTCCTTGTTACCTCCAACTTTACTTGGGAGACCCAAATCAAATGAGGGGCGCTATGTGCACCCAAATTGTTTATGAGGGCACCCCAAAAGTGTACCAATTTACATGCATTTTGGGGTGCCCTCATAAATGGTTGAGGTGCACATAACGGTGCTCAATAAAATCTCGTTGAATCAGCTTAGGAAACTTGCAAAAAGTTGCAAATTTTAGTAATGTTCTGTTATGAGGTGTTTTTGCTGAAATGGATTGATGATTTCTAGAAATTCACCACTTGACCTGTTACATTCTCATATTGTTTAAGGCTTCACAGATGAATTGAGCTTGTTGTAATGTGGCCTTAAAAAATAGATAGCAATCCTCAGCGAAAAATAAGTGAGAAATAATGGGAGCGTTTGTTGCAATCTTACACCCATAGATTCTTCCTTGCACCTTTTGTCTAGCCAAGATAGCGAGAGGTCCTTCGTGCATAACAAGAAAAGATATGGGGAGATGGGATCCCCTTGCCAAAGGCCCCTAGTCGGCATAATAGGGCCCACTTCTACACCACCAACCGAGAAAGTGTATTGTACTAGGGATAAACACATCACCATCTACTCCACTCATCTATTTGCAAAACCCATTTTGATCATCATTGCCTTTAAGAAAGCCCATTCAACCCGATCATAAGCCTTACTCATGTCTATCTTCAATGCCGCATAGCCCTCCTTACCTTGTGTTTTACGGTGCAACCAATGATTAACTTTAAAGACACAAATCACATTGTTTGTGATAAGTCGATCCGGAACAAAAGTGCTTTGTACTTCAGAGATTACACTAGGTAGAATAAGCTTTAGCCTATTCGCCAACATCTTCCATACCACTTCGTAAAGAGGAAATTACACTACGAGATAGGTATCAAGTTTGTGATAAACTTCGACTTGTTTTTCTTTGGTATTAAAACCAGCTGTGTGTCGTTAAGAGAGTCTAGGAATCCGCCATGTTGTATAAAGTTCAAACAAGCCGATGATATCTCTCCTCCGATGATCGACCAAAAGTGTTGAAAAAATGTCGGATTCATTCCATCCGGCCCTGGGCTTTTATTCGGTGCATTGAGAAAACTGCCTCTCTTACTTATTCTTTAGTAAAGGGAAATAATAACATGACATTTTATTCTTCTGAGACTCTTTGCTGAACACAATCAAGTACAGGGGCAACATAACCTTGGTTAGATGTAAATAAATTTGAAAAATAAGAGTATACCAAATCAGAGAGGCCTGTCTCCCAGTTCCGCCAATTTCCTTCTCCATCTAGCAAATTTCTCTATCGTGTTTTTCCTCTTTTTAGCCGAGGCATATGTATAGAGATATTTGGTATTTGAGTCTCCCTCTTGGAGCCAATGTCGATTCGTTTCTTTGTCGCCAAAAATCCTCTTGTTGGGCTAGTACTATATGGTACTCTACTTCCATCTCTCTTAAACATTGGCAGGCAAATAGATCAGCATCTAATTTTAATTGGTCAAGCCTGATGCAGAGTTACTTAATCTTTTCTATAAATTTAGTCGCTACTTTCTTTCCCCATCCCTGCAAATCTTTCCCACACTCTCCTATTAGATCAGCCACCGAAAGAAAAACATTTTCCTGCTTTGATTTTTTGACTAGGTTATGACGACCCTCTTCCCGTAGCGATGAATTCTCAAAACGAAAGCGAACTCCCCTCCTCGCTTCCTGCCAGTACGAGACATCCATGAATAAAGCACTATGATTCGAGTCGGGCCCAATCAAGTTGCCGACTCTAACCTTTGCAAATAACCGCCTCCACGATATCGTCGCTAGAGCTCGATCAAGTCTCTCTTGCACCCAGTTAACTTATCCTCCATATCTTTCCATGTGAAACAAAAACATTCCATACCCAAATCAACAAGTCGACTATCCTCAACCGCATTCTTAAACCCATTGATACGCCATCTAGAATGCTCCCTTAGCCCATTCTTTTCCTTGCTGTGAAGTATATCATTGAAATCTCCTACTACATAACTTGGGGAATCGGATTGATAGTGAGTCTTTTCAACAAGTCCCATAATGCTTTCCTTCTCGTTGCTTCCGAGTAACCATATAACCTAGTTAGTTTATATGTTTGGAGCCTCTGAATTGGGGCTGAGGCGTCAATAAAGTTTGGTGATGCCGAGATTATTTTGACTTGATCTTGTGTCTTCCAGAACATGGCTAGGCCCCCACTCATACCTTCTCCTTGCATAGTATGCAAACCCTCATACCACATCCTTTTTGCACTCCAACAATCCTCTCTGACTCAATACATGTTTCCATTAAGAACACTGTATTAAGCTTGTACAACTGGACTAAATCCAGTAATAATCGAACTTTCTGTGGGCAGCTTAACCCACGACAATTCCAAAAGAGTGTCGTCATGATGATGGGCGGGCCTGACTTCTAAGGCCCGCCATATACAAGTTTATTGGATTCACTTTACCCGATTGGGTTGAGGTCTCCACCCACGATGTTGCTAGATCGTCCGAGTCAATTTTCATTCCCATACGTGCACGTTTGGGACTCAACACCAACTGTCCATGAACATGCAAGTTTGAATTGCCCGCGCCTTTGATTCCTTCTATGCCAGCCTGACTACCGCCTCCATGATTTGAGGAATTCCCATATTCTTGGCTACAATCTTGGGATTCTCCTTTGCCTGCCACGTCATCACTCCCATCTCATTCACTAATCCCCGGAATCGCCATATCGTTCGGTCCTCTGAGCCATAGGTTGCCCCTCGACATGGATGAATTCCTAGGTTATGCTCGTAGATAGCTTCCATAAGTTTTTTTTTCACCAACATCTTTATTGTCGAAGAGAGCTTCACAAAACTTATCTGAGTGACCCATTATTCCACAATAGAAACAAAAAGTAGGGAGCCTTTCGTAAGTAAACTCAGCATTGTACATGAACCTCCTCTTGTATGAGGGGTTTAGGAACATCCATCCGAACTTTAATTCTCATGTAATCGGACTACATGTCAATTTGTGAGAGCTTCTCACATAAATAATTCCTTTATATATATAAAGATTATATTTTTTAAATACCCCTATACAAATTGGAGGATTTAAATTTTATTTTAAAATTTTTAGCTTTTTTAGGGCAAATAGCAAAAAAAAACTCGAACTATTAAATTTTATGCAAATGCAGAATGAACTTTCTGATTTTGCAAATATATCACAAACTATTAAATTTTTTGCAAATGCAAAATAAACTTTGTGATATTTTTAATATATCACGAACTTTATTTTCTTTTGCAAATCTATCGCATCCCTAATTTAATAAAAAACACAAGAAATAAAGAAATCTAAAATTTTTAAAAATAAAATAAAAGAAATCAAGTAATGTTAATCCCGCGTTGCCTTGGCCACTATAAGTTTTAGCATTTGTTACGTTTTCTTTTTTTTTTTCTAAAAAAAAAAACCTTTATTGGTTGGCACCTCTAAATATCCTAATATTATAGCTACACTAAAATACTTTTTTTATGGTTTATAAAAATATGTTTTCTAAAGCCACTAAAATATGTTGTTGCAAAAACTAAATTACAATGAAAATAGTTTACGTTCGTGCACAAAATAAACAAAGTAACGTCTACAAAGTAATTTGTGGTCTTTGTTGGGGTTTCACCGTGAATTTTTTTTTTCCGCGTTGGTAGTATGAGCTTTCATTTTTTTTTTTTTTTACTTGCATTTTTTGTGTTTTTCAAGAATGCACAAATTAAGGTTGATTGTCAAATTCAAATAAAATTAGGCTTGTTATATATATGTAAAAAATCTAATAGTTTGTGATATATTTGCAAAATCAGAGAATTTATTTAGTATTTGCAAACATAATAATTTGTGTATTTTTTTTGCTATTTGCCTTTTTTATTACAAGACCCTCCATCTTAAAGCACAATAATTTATAAGAATTTGAAAAATACCTTATGGTTCGAATTTATAAGTTCACGTAGATTTATTGTTTCTTTTTTTTATCAACTTTTCTGTAGTTGTTGTGTTGATTGAAAGATTAATGGATGTGCATTTGCATGCATTTATGTGATGTAACTATCATTAGTTATAAGTAGTGAGACAACTAAAGGCGGTACATCCTTGTCCTTCAACATAATTCCTTTATACAAAGGTAGAGCACAACCGTCCAACAAGTGTGCAAGCAATGACAAAAGGAAGTTCTTTGACCTTTTTTTGAAGTGGCTCACTTAGACATATAAGGCAAAAAGGAGATAATTTAAAGGCTCATGCTATATATAACTGTAAGGCACCATATAATGTTAATGTAATTGAAATTGTATTAATCAGGGTAAAATAAATAAAATGGGATGCTCTTATTTATAAAGCCTAAAAATGTACAAATAATAAAAGTAAGTAGGACACGAATATAGTAATACTTAAATACTGAAATTATATATATATATCAACTTTAAATACGTTGCCTAATAGTTTGGTGTTTTTTTAGAAGTGGGGGACATTTACATTTTATTTCACAAAATATGGTAGTTTACTTTTAATTTACAAAAATAGGTGATAACACCTTATGAAAAGGCGTTATTGATTATGAGTTGGCATCATGGTCGTGAGATGGCGGTGAGGTGGCGAGGCAATGTGTATAGATAGCTCATTTTGAAAAAGATATATATACAAATAAACTATACACTCTATGAATGTCTCCTTTCGAAAAGGAACTATCAATACAAATCCTCTTCCCCATGACCGCCACGTGTATATGGAGATGGATGACTCGCGCCACTCGCGTATCTCGAGGTAGACAACCAATGTAAACAACGCGCACGCATATCGGCGTGGACAACCCATGCAAACGTCACCCATGTATGCTGAGGTGGAGATTTCATGCAAATGTCAGGTACATCTGTTGAGGTGGGCGACTTATGAAACTCATGCAAACGTCACGCACGTGTCTCGAGGTGATAAAGCCAATGTAAACGTCACACGTATCTCCTGGTTGACAATACATGGAAACGCCACGCACGTATGTCGAGGTGGGCCATCCATGCATATCCATAGTAAGCATGCAACTCACCCGGGTTGTCCGCCTCGCGATACGTGTGTGACGTTTGCATGGGATCCATGGTCTATAGTGGATATGCATGGCTCGCCCACCTCGACATACGTGCATGACGTTTCCATGTGTTGTCAATCAGGATATACATGTGTGACGTTGGCATTGATTTTACCACCTCGAGACACGTGCGTGACATTTGCATGAGTTGCACGAGGTTGCATGGGTCGCCCACCTCGACAGACGTGTCTAACATTTGCATGAAATCTCCACCTCAGCATACATGGGTGACATTTACATGAGTTGTCCGCGTCGATATGCGTGCGCATTGTTTACATTGTTTGTCTACTTCGACATACGCGAGTAGCGCAGGTCATCCATCTCCATATGCACGTGTCGTTCATGGGAAAAAAATTGTATTGATAGCTCCTTTTCAAAATGAGTCATTTATAGACTGTATAATTTTGTATGGATAGCTCCTTTTCAAAATGAGCTATCTATACAATTATCTTCCATCTCACTGTCCACCACACTGTCCACCTCACTGTCCACGTATGACGGCCATACACTAATAGCGCCTTTTCAAAAGGCGCTATCAGTGTAAGGCCGTCCTACGTGGCTCGGCTATACACTGATAGCGCCTTTTCAAAAGGCGCTATCAGTGTATGTATCCCACGTGACCCGAACACATGTGTTCACGTCAGCAAAAATTTTCCGCCACTGTGATAACGACTTTTGCATAGGCGAGATTGCCTATTCCGGGAAATAAAAACATTTGAACATCATTTTCTTTAAAGTAAATAGCTATGTACTTTTGTAATTTTTTCTAATAGTTTCATTTGTATCTTGCGTTATGACATCAATTATCAATGTTGGACTTTTGAAAGATCTTTTGGATGGATTGGAACACTAGCTAGCAAATGATGATGTCATAAGCAGATAATGATTATGTGACTCGCCGCAAAAATGTGGTGTCCCTTAATTTCACCATCTCTTAACGATAGTAGTAACTATGTAGCAAACGTTTGTATGAAAAGCACGTCAAGAGAAGGAATTATGGAAGTCAAAATGGAAAACATCAAATTGGTAGTTCTGGTTAGACAGGTCAGAAATCGTGAGGAAGTCTCAGGGAACACAGTGGGTGACTTCGGCTTCTGTTAGATCTTTCAAAGATTTGTTAATGCAGTTTGAGAGGTCCTTAGAACCTGTGTCCAACCTAAATGAGATTGTGTTTTCTCTTGAAGAAGTGATCAGGAGGACCGTTAAAGAACAACCTCGACCATGTTAGGTTTGCTTACATGGTGATAAGTGTGTAATTGTGTCTATTTTGTATCACTAGAACAAATTCTACTTTTCATAGAGGTTTTTGACCTCTATGAAAAGTGTTATCTTTTAAGGTGTTATCTTATCTTCCAAACTTACATAGGGGTTTCAAACCTCTATCAAATCTTGACTATTTCATAGGGGTTTCAAACCTCTATAATATCTTCAAAGGCTTACATAGGGGTTTCAAACCTCTATCAATTGTAGTGATTTCATAGGGGTTTGAAACTTCTATATTATCGTCAAAGGCTTACATAGGGGTTTCAAACCCCTATCAAATGTAATTTAAAAAAAAAATAGCTGAAAATGCCCATAATTAATTTCCATTTCCATTTTCAATTGAAAATATACAAATCTACATTCCATTCACAATATTATTATTCCATTCAATCAATAATGTAAAGTTTGAACAAATATTCTTGCCATTTTAAAATCATAAATCTTTCGATCCATCTCCGCGTCTAGCATAACATTACTTGCTTTAAGGTCTCTATGAACAATTCTTAATCTGGAGTCTTGATGAAGATATAAAACTCCTCTAGCAATCCCAAGAATTCTGTCACGACGCATCGCCCAATCCAATGATGTGCTTCTACTTTGATCTGCGTATAAATTTTGCTCAAGTTACTAAGTACATAATATATAGTTTGTAGCAAACATTGAAAAGTAAATAATATTCATGGAAGCATATACCGAAGAGAAGAAAGTCCAAGCTTTTATTAGGCATGTATTCATAGACCAACATTTTTCTTCTTCTTCAATGCAATGACCAAGAATTTGGACAAGATTCCTATCTTTGAAGTTTTGCAATCAGTATAACTTCATTTTTGAAATATAAAGAAAACTATACAATAAACTTTCAAAAACAAAAAAACTAAAAAATTGCCATTACAAATGCGAGAGAGAGTCGAGAGATAGATGTACAACTAAGATACAAGTGACAAGCGAGAATCAATAAACCAAAACTACAAAACAAAAGGCTAAGGTTTGAAAATTCAAACAAAGCTTACTAAAAGAAGATTAAAATCAGCTAAAAATCTAAAAAGGGGAAGAACAAAATCATCTAAAAATCAAACGGGACACCAAAAAAGGATCATAAACTCTTACAAACCTAAGAAATCATACACACCCATCATGAAAATCAATCAAAAAGCCATATTTGAATCAAATATGCAAAAAGAACAAACCTTTATTAACAACATATTACACTCTTTAAAGTTACAAAAACAAAATACATTTGAACTTTAATGAACAAAAGAGGAGGATTCACTCACCTAGAGAAGCGAGAGGAGCCACGATCATTTCAAAACCTTCAAAACCAAAAATGGGTATTCGATTTCCAAGAAAACCTCTCACTCGAAGCCCGATTGGCCACCATCAAAACAACCTCGAGAGATCCTACCACAAAAGAAAAAACGCGCGTCAAGCAACATAAGGTAGAAGATTACCATTGCTCGAGTGAAAATGAGCTAAGCGTGCTTACAGTAGAAGCAATTCTTCCAAGCGCCGCATTCATCTAAACAATAGACAAGCAACTTCAGAGAACTAGAAATGCTCAAAATGCAAGCCTATGTCCTTCAAAATTAGAATCGTGAGAATAGCAGATCAACATAATAAAAATAAAAAAACAGCTCAATAACTTAATCTCCCTTAAACATTCTTGCAATCGAGTCACTTTTATGCTCTTATAACTGCTATCATAAAAGTTAAACATTCTTTTGCAAACAACAGCATGTCTAGTGTAAAATTAGAATCATGAGAATAGCACGTCAACAAAAATAAAATAAAAACAATTCAATAACTTAAATTCTTATTAAAGATATCCTCCATTAGACGTTTTCTTCCAAAACAATGTTCAATTATCATTCAGATTTTACTTCTAAACTAAAAACATATTCTTGTTGCTAAACTAAAAACTCAAAGTATCTGCACTTCTTACATTTATGTTCTAACATTTATGAGCACAAACCTCTAACTAAAGAATTGATTTATGCCACCTCAATTGTAGTTATATTTTTCAAGGAAGTCGCACGATGTAGGTACAACGACATACACCCATATTTAAAAATTCTGCAATATATTAAAAGGCATAAACGACCAAAATTCATCATTACCGATGAAGTAGGCAGCATAGATATAATTTGCTTTACAAAATAGTTCAAAAGTACCTCGGCAGTTGAATTATCATATCTCTTCATGCTAACTAACTTAGTGAAGGAAAACGGGGCTATAATGCATTTGGTAAAGACTATGCATGCAAGTGATTGATTTGATATGGTAACAAACAAATGCAAGTACAGTCGACATGACCGAGAAAACATGAAAAAGAGCCAAACAACAAATATGTGCGAGAAAAAGTGTCAAAATTAGAGCAAGACTCGTACAAGACCATCCCAAAGAAAGCTACTAGGGGGAACAAACACATTTAATACCATGATAACAGAATCAACAAATAAATAAATAAAAACCGAATTGACCTCCCTCGAAAACAAAATAAAAAGCATATTTTTATCCACCTACTCGAAGCGAGCTCTTACATGACGGCTAAAAATGTATGAAAGCTGGTAGAATAACAATGAATCGATTATAACCCGTAAAAATCTTGCCCACCGATGTACATGGTTTCATGACTTCATATGAAATAACCTCGGGAAGTATATCGAGGGTTATATATGATCGCCTCTATTTTATTTTGTTTGACCACTAATAGAACTTTTAGAAGCTCAAGTGCCATAATTAGTAATTAACAACAAGATCTTGATAAAAAAAAAATCTCAACTCAACAAGAGAAAGATTAGAAAATAGTCCTTGGTCACAATTGAACCTCATCCAGGAAGTACATATAACTATTATCGAGCAAGCTCGCAAATTGAAAGCGATCTGCAACACTTCTATCTTCACTAAAAGCATGCAACAGAGTAACACGAACGAGCATGGGAAAAGATAGCGACTTACTTCTCTTCAAGTAGCTTTGGAAGTATTGTATCCTTGTAGAACTTGATGGGAGACCATGCCTTGACTTTGAAGTTATAAACATTGCTAATGGGATTCACTGCAAGGGAAGCAAAGATAAATGCAAGTCAGAAACTATTCAAGAGATGACGAAACTCGATACTAATTGAAATAGTGTTTGGTAATCCTCTTCTTATGTCTAAGTGAAATAGGGAAGACTCAAGTAAGCACCAAATGACAAGTAGCAATATATAACAAAAATAGTGTTGGGTAATCCTCTTCTTATGCCCACTACAACTAAACTATGAAATTGTAGGTTCAAAGATGAGGCATCAATAATTGAAATGGAATATCATCCCCCAAGAAAAATCATGTACTTGAAGTTAAAGTGCAATGGTTGAATCTTAAAAAAAGAATGAAAGGCTCACTCACCTCTACATCAAATGAATCTACTAATGCCTTGATTATCCGCATAAAGTTTATTCTGCATAAGTCATGGTCACATTACAAAGCTTACATTTCACTATGAAACCTGAAAAAACACAGCTTGGAGTAATATTATTATCATACCAACTGGAATTTGTGGTTTCTTCAAGTCTTCTTCAGTTAACAGACTATCTTCATCAATCAGATCCAAGTCATCATCAATCTGTACTTTGGGGAGACTTTTCGTGTTCTTCTTAATGGAAAAGGATGAACCTACATTCCACAAAGGCTTATTTGCCTTCACCTGCGGAAAGAACAACACATGTTTTACAAAACTCATAGTGGCACACTTCACATCTGATGCTACTATTAATGGTTTCATGTCAACAGTCCGTGCTTTTAGGAAGCTGGAGAGTATCAATTTGCATTTGAGAGTGGAAATAAACTGCCAAAAAAAAAAGAACAAACAACATTCATACATGATTTGCAACAAGGGGTTAAAGATTGGAGATCACAAAGATAAAAAAAGGTTTTCTTTGGTGAGAGGGGGGGGGCAAATATAAACTTAGGGTACATTAGGGAGTTTATTAACAAAAACATGAAATAGATCTAGCACTCGCTTTCGTCAAGTCCGTGTAGGAAGTAAAAAAACCCCTCATACAAGAAGGAAATGAGGCATTGGCAGTTTGTTGTTGATTTGCAAGTGCATAGAAGTAAAGCGTCACCAATTTCCAAATAACAAGACCTCAACGACTGATCCAAATTAAACATATGGTAGAGTAATTATAAAAAAGTGCAGAAGGCTCGATTCAAAAAATAGGCATATTAGAATATGTATCAACTAGTATAACAACATAAGAATCTATCTTTAACTCCATGAATAAGTAATCATCCAATAGTCTTTACCTTTTCATCCAATCCCCAAGTGTCAAGACCTAGATGAACTATATGTACTCGCATCAACAACCCCCTTCCATACCGTTGGCGTGGTTTGTACCATCATCGTCGTCATCAAGGACTATACCAAATATGCACTTCCAGTTACCATCAACGACATCAAGGACTCCTTTACCCACGAGGCCTGCACCCCACCCACGACATCACCGAAGCATCCCCACAAGAAGACGTAAGAGCGGGGTTGGAGGTGACAGCCCTCCGCGGCCACCTCAGACAGGGACGGAGCCCTCGCGTGCAGGGGATCCCTATCAGACTGATTGCCAATGATACGTAAGTTTGTGTTTGACTCTTATATGTCGTTTTAAATATGGATGTCAATTATTGAAGAAGTAGTTAAGGTGATATGCATGTTCATGAAACACAGGGAGTTGCATCCTTCGCATTTTTGTGCAAGGAGGATGACAAAAGTTTTCAAACGATGGATGATTCCTGAAGGGTATTGTTAGAAGTTGGTACCGCCTCATCATAAAGACCAATACTGGCGCCAATGGAAGGTAAACAAGACTACTAAATGCCTTATGATTTATCTTATTTTCTCGTGTCTCGCTAATAATAATCGCCAAGGCTGTAGGTATTTTTAGATGGGATGACGCGATTCCGAGGGATCTCTCGTGCGGCGGCGTACGACGGGCTTGCGGGCCTGAGAGTACAGCATTGATGCGCAGTTAAAGAAGAGTCGTGTGCGGCCAGTTTTATTCTGAGATGGGGCATGGAGGAGATACTTAGATGCTTTGGGAGCGAGGACTTAGGGCCGAGGTCCTAGGCAAGCAGGAGGTAAGAACACCGAAGTCCGAAGGCCCACGGGGGATCGGGACCACTCGAAGCACGATGGTGGTTAAGACAACCAACTGTGGACTTGACCCAAGAAAGATTGGTAAGTTTTTTGTAACATCTTCGATGTTTTTTTACATTTATACACTCGTTCACTTTATGTTTGGTTACCGCACGTTGCATTGATTCATCTGGAGACCATGCAGAAGCCGTGTCCAGGCTTGTATGTTGCATCTCCAGCACCGTAAAATGCCCACGACAAAGATGACATTCATCGATGACTAGATCATATGCGGCAAGTTCTAATGTAAGTATAGAAATTATACGTAGCACAGTGAAAAATTAGAAGTTTACTTTTAACCCGTATCATGTATTTTAGTTTTGTTGTTCGTATACGCGGTGATAGGTTCCCAAGAGCATACGCCGGGGAGGGCGACCTGTGCTACACTGACCCCGATCCGTGGATGATGAGGCGGTGTACCTCAATGCGGCGGGCGAGTGTTCCAAAGGACGCTGCCTCACGGACTCGGGTCGGAAGTAGGGAGAGAGCAAGAGGAGATACGGAGATCCCGGGTGCTAGCACGTCGAAGATGCCAGGACGTGGTGCCGCGGGTAGAGTTCAATGTGTCGCGGCGGAGCAAGTACGAAAGGTTATGGAGTTCATGCGAGCAAAGATCTCGGGATGAACATGGACGAAGTTATGCTTCTAGCTCAGCCAACAACCACCTTATAGCTATCGCACATCACTACAAAGCTACCGGCATTTACTCAAAGAATACCGCCGTGAATAGATCCGGCTCGTTCCACCGCAACAAAGGGGACAATGTTGAGCGTGAGACGTGTTTTGGCTCTCGAGAGATGAGCGAGGTTGGTGGATACATAGGTATTTCACTTGTTGCTCGTGTAAATTCTTAGATTAACGTTTGCATTTGTCAGACAACTTTTAGCAATTTTTCTAATTACTTTATGATCGATACAACTTCTTTTTATTCATATTTAGATTGATGTTCCATAATTTATGTAGTGGATTTTTACTATTTTGACACTTTTCCATCTTTGCTAGAAAAGGCTTAGTGTAAAGAAAAATATACTATATATACACGAACGTTTCAATTATTTGTAAGAAGAGAAACATCTTTGGCCATCGGCCGTGTAATTTTGAAATGCCGTTGCGGAGTTCTCACCGAGTGCGATGATGAAGAAAGTGGTAGAATTGATTTGGGAAACGACATTTTCATACCATAACAAAATGAATCTGGGAAATCGATAAAGGCTCTGTTTTTTGGATTATCTCGTGCTGTAGAACATGTAGTGCTCCCTGCTCTTTCTAGATTAGCTTTGTACTGGAGTCATGTGCGCCCTTGTTATTCTATAAAAGCTAATTCTAGAAGAGCAAGAAAGCCTACATGTTCTCAAATTACGTATGACCAAAAAACGACCACCTTTGCTCCCGATTGCTCAAATTTGTTTGTTATGGCATGATCAGTGAATGGCTCTGTGTCACCCCCACCACTTCCCTAATAATGTAAAGCACTTCGAGAAGGAACCCGGCCAACGCATATAAAGATTTTTGCACACAACAACCAAGATATTTTCTTCTCCTAAAATTCGCAACCATTACTCAGTAGATATAATATAGATTTTCTTTAGAAGAATTTCTTGTAGCAAAGGAAAAGGTCAAAAAAAGTAAACAAAGACATGATAGATTATACATGAGCTAGGATTCCAAGGCAGCTAAGATATACAGTAGGATAAAGGAAGAAAACATTTACCGTGCTAGCTTCCTTCATAATAATTTCAGTCCCATCTCTAAAGGTATGCAAATCCGATAATGCTAAGTAAAGACACTTGTTGAGTTTTTGCTAGGAAGTGGAAACAATTGTCATACAACAATTGTCATACTTTGTTTGGCATAACCTAATCGAATCGCGAGTGGTTTGCTACAACATTGAACCTTATAACTAACCTAAGAATTGGATTTGGAATGCTTTTTTACGTGAAAGTTGATGATTAGCTTAGGTCTAAAGTGTTGAAGTTGATCTTGTGCATGGCACCGTAGCATTTTGTTAGTTTCTTATAATCGATTGCATTTCTCTGATTAACATTCATTTATTAGTGTTCATATCGGCTTATTTTTTTCGCTTGTATGTTTAAGTTGTATACGATAGTTTAGTCTCACACATCCTCCATTAAAATCGGATTTTTCATGCTATTTGTCTCCTAAAGTAACAAAATTCCATGTGGTTGGGGTCCTCGACATTTCATTACTGAGTATGGAAAATGGTATCCTATTAGAGTTTTATTTTATCTCAAGTTGACATTTGTGAAAATATATCACATTATATCATTCTTATTGCTTAATATTCTAAGTCTTATCGTGACTCGTTACTATCAGAACTTCTATTTCAATCAATAAACATAGTTAAACATAGGATAATTTTCTAGTCAAATCATTTGTCTATAGTTAAACATTTAATTGAATCATAGGATATTGTTCTTCACCAATTCATTCAAATATTTTAAGATAATAAGACGAATTCGCTATCTATTTTTTTATATTGCGATTGAATCATGATTATGATATTGAGTTGCTTAGACTTTTAGTCTTGCTCAACTACTCTTAGTGCATTCCTTACATTGATTAAAGGAGGCTTTTCCTTCCATTTCCATCAATCACAATTAATCTCTACATCTCCTTTTTTATGCAAAGTTTACTCAATTTCAATTCTCAGTATCTAAGCTATTCTAATGTTTATATCACCTTGTCGTTCCTTTTTACAAATTTCTCAAGGCTTTGCCGCCCACTTACACCACTAAAAATTCTTTTTATCTTAATTGACACAAGTTTATGTTCTTAACTCTTATTTTTTGAATTAAGGCTATGAACAATATAAATTAGTAAGAATCTTGTAATCAATTGAAGTCTTTCGTAGCTAATTTTATTCAAAATAGATAAACTTTGATATTCAAAGCTTACTAATATTCAAGTGGTCCTAGCCTAAGCCACCCGATTTCCTATAAACCAAGGTCCGCAGGATCTTCAAAGGAGTGGGTGGTACATTGAATGGACTACTCTACCATAGAGGATGCCACTCTCTTTGGTTGATATAAAGCGAAGGTAGGTAGTGAAGTATCTTTATTTTGCTCAGCGTGATTACTTTGCATTCTCATACCATGATTGTTCACCATTTGTAGAACTCAATTCAAGTATGATATAAAGGCTATAAACATGATTATTCTCATACCATAGATCCCAATTGCTCCCACTTATATGAAAAACCGGATGTACCGCAATGACACTCGCCAATTGACTTTCAAGAATTCTCAAAGCAAATGTCTTTGAGAATTCAATCAATCGCAATATTTTAGCCCCTATATCTATTTACAAATAAAATAGTGCAAGGTTCCGGGAGTATTTGTATATGGAGTAATCAAGTTAGCTAATTTTCTCAATCATGTTTTATGCTAATATACTTTTTGGTGAACTGAAACAACTTCTTTATATTAGCGTGGATTACTAAGTTTGCACACTCATATGAATCTCGATGATAATAGGTGGGAATTACGCTCATGAACATGGAGAGAAGGTGTTATAGAGTCACCGTGGCTTAGCATCTGCGCTCTCAACAGAGTCACGAGTGGATACTAGATGGGAATTCATAACCTACGCAATTGGATACCTCTACTCGAATTTGAATTGTGAAACACATTTCATTCTCTCGAGAATTTGAGTGATTAAAAACCGGAAAGTTGATTCTTTTCCGACTTAATGGATGCTGCAAAAATAGAAAATTCTAATTCGAAGGAAAAATTCTGAAGAAGCAAAAACCATCAACAAGTCCCTTTCAAGCATTCCCCGGTAATTCCTTCGGCACCAGCTTTGATCTAGGATTCTCATGGAGATGCTCCTGTAATTGACTAGGATTCGCTGAGATGCTCTTGTAAGCCATTTTCCCTTTCCTCGATTTCTCCATGTTCAATATGCCTTATCTTAGCTATTTATGGTATATGCTTTGCTCACACAACTAATTGATGCATCCACAGAGACTCGGGAAATGCATTTGAGTGCCATATATAGTGTCATATTAATCATGGGTGGGAATTTGATAATTTGTTTTTGTAGCAACATTATGTGTGAAGAGTGAAGAAGCACTCGCTAAACTGGCCTACTTGATGAGATAGCTTCACAGAGAGACAACGCCGAGAGATCATTAATGCACAGCGGTAGCCTCAAGCATCTCACTGGCTGAGCGCTTTTTTGCATGTCAATGTCTTTATTTAGAGTGAGAGCAATTGTAGTGATAATTCACTATTTTCTCGAGATGAGAGCCTCAGCATCTCACTGCTGGTTGATACCTCAAGATTCCCATCTGCTACATCACCGTTAGCGCTAGCTTTCTGATTACTAGGGTTTCCATTTTTTTTCCCAGATCCGCCTTTGTATTGTTTGATGCCTTTATTGTTCCAATTTTGCTGAACTTAATTAACGCTTGATGATACTATTTTTGAGCTGCATTCAAAATGAATATGGTAACGCTAATCTTTGCACTTTACGGTGTATTTGTTAAGCCCTACATCAAATGGCCACTCTCCATGGCTACATCTTTAGATACAAGGTTCCATGGTTATGCGCCAAAGAATCGATGCCCTGATCCAAAAGAGGTAGTCTTGTAGTATTTTTCGGCTTCTATGTTTGTTTTTGATGAAAGCATGCTTAGGTTGTCCATGTAAGATGAATTCATCATGTATCCGGATATCCGAGTTAAGGCAACTGGGGAAAGATTTTACAAGCGCTTCATAATAAACAATTCCTCTTACTTCTTTAATGCTTACTTTCCTCAACATTGACACATTACGGGGAACCTTGCAGATCACCTTTTTTTGACAATGTACCAATTTATGTTCTAAACAGGAGTATGCAAATATAACTCATAACGGAAGCGGAGTTGTCGTTGTGGGGAACCAAAAATCGTGACTTGACATTGCAATGAATGCATCGTAATGTACAAATTAATATTTCACTGCCTGCTTTTGGCTTGTTCATGAGAGTTATTATTGATTCATTGTTGCTCAACTCGATAGCTTTTGAATGCCAAAGTTTGTCTTTGTTCTTTAGATTCATACAAATACTTCAAATTCTCCAACTGGGAAGAGTACGTATAGCCTCATTCGAGAACCTGGGGAGCTCGTTAAGATCAAATATCTTGATGTGCCTCTTTTATACTACACCGAAATTCTTAGTAAGTAAAATGCTTCAATTAGCTTCATTGACTAATCACCAAGATTGTCCGCATTGTTTATGGTTGCTTGATAGGTACTGGTTTGACTCACTACGTTGATTTCCATGAAATCGCCATTCGCAAAGAATTTACCTCAACTAACCTCGATCATAGTAGAGATTATTAGATGATTATGGCAACATTGGACGTGGTGGGCACGGTGATCTAAGTGCGAGAATTCGCGATGAAGTACTTCTTATTCGGGTTTCTCCTTCACCCTTATACATCATGGTTTTTTCTTTTATTGGGACAACTCCTCTTGCTTTACCTTTACCTATCAAATTTATAATTTACACATCAACTCCGGTGGCAAGCCAAAGATTAACAAGATAAAGGTCTAAGGCTTTGAGATTTACCTGTGCACAGTAGCCCCAGCTGCATATCCATACTCCATGCATGAATTAAGTCATTCTGTTAAAAACAAAAAGAAACCATTATCAAAATCGGTATAAATATAGGCCATCAGCGATTCAACATGAAGTTAACTCTTATCATTAACAAATGGAGGTACACTTTCATCTTCTTCTCCCAATTCTGGAACTTCATCATCATCACCCTCCACAACATGTAGCGGGTCATCTATTGCAATCTCTCCTTCTGCCACTATATGGGTACCAACAACCCAATCGATCAACTTGCACTTCATTCCACACTTATTCGAAGAGTTCCCGTTTTGTGGCTTCAATAAAAGATTATGAAGTTTCATTATCCGTAACATTTACATTCAATAGATTAATATTTTGTTTTACCTGGCATGTACAAGTGTGCCCATCTCCCCCTTGTTGACCCTATCATAAAAATAACCAACACAATTTAAGAATGAATATTGTTCACGATATGAATAAGTACACATATGTGTATAGTGAAAATATCAATTTGTACCTGTTTATATTAATTGTAAACATAAGAAGATAAATCTTCATATTTCACTCTCAAACCCATAAGTTCTTTGATGATAGCGTTATTCTGAGTTGTTGCACCTACACCAGTAGGAGTTACTCCAAAACATAAGAAGTATTCAGTTATGTTCAGTTATATGTCACGTTATATGTACATGTGTGAACCTCCAAACCTAACTAAATCATGGACAAAAAGTGCCAAAGAAATCTCGCGGGTTTTTAGTTTGAGTTGCATTGTTGTCGCGATGTTCTAGACTTTGGTTATAAATAGTGACAAGGCTAGAAAATTAAGTCAATGAACGAACTTTCAAGAATCTCCTTTGGCTCCGCGTATGGTTATAAAGTGAAACAACCCTCACGGGATTGGTCGAACAAAAGAATAAGGAGGGGCTAAAAAAGGTCCTGACACCCATGAATAACGAAAATCTCTAGTGACGAAATAAAAGAATAAATAGTGTTATGTTTCAAAAAACTTAATAAATGAACAATTAAGCATGGCATTCGTAATTCATCGATTGATAAGTAACATTGATTTGAGCTAATACATGAACATACCTCACAATCCAAGCTTAGGCTTCTAAATCTTAGCACCAAAACCTTAGCATAGAGTCGGCGCCGAGGGAATTTTCCCGCGGAAATATGCTTGATGATAAGATTGAAACCTAAACTAAATGGTTAGGGTATAATTGATAAAACTAGCAAAGATTAGGATGTATTTGATCGTTATTCATGCGCCCGAACTATTTCTACATTATAGCCTTGCTCAGGCTCTTAGGAAAGTGTTTGATGGAATTTTTGGCTCACTACTATCATTATTAGTGTTTTACATGAATTTTGTGGTTTTTCTTTCTGGGTTTTGATCAATAATGGGTTTTGGTGATTTGGGTATCTGTAATTCTACCTATCTAATTGTCTTTCTTGTTCAGTAAAGTTGGTCTCTTGTTTCATGGTTATGTCTGATATGGGAGCTTTGACTGATTTTCAGCAAGCAATTTGCCTAATTGTTCTGTTATAACTATGCTTTTGTAATTCAAAATCTCTATATAGCAGCAGCAACAACAAACAACAACAACAACATAACCCAATCCCAAATTAATTGAGGCCAGCTATATAAAAAATTGTGGTCTATTAAAAATCTTTAAATAAGAACAATGGAAAAAGTTCTACTTTGTCAAAAGCAATTACTTGTTGGACAATCAATACTCAGATTATATAGTTTGTTATTCCCACACATAATTCAAGTGGTTGACATAAGGCTTTTGTAAAAACTTGATTGCTTGCATGGAAATGAAGAGACAACTTCGCTTGTTCAAACAACAATTGGAGGGACAAACATAAATCACAAAGAAATGAGCATTATGACCTGAGAATTTGCTTAGCTGATAGTTTTTATTTATTTATTTATTTCATGTAAAACATTCTCAATGTGTACTTTATTGATAATCAGTTGCGCCAATTTTTGGTTAGATCACTTGCTTGGCTGATAGTTTTATTTATTTATTTATTTCAGGATTCAACTCTTTATTCCTATACAAACAACGTTGGACAATTTCTCCTTGCATCACTTTGCTGTGGAGAGAGTGAAAGACCTCAGTCTTTAGGAGTTCCATCAAAAGAATTAATTGTTGAAACCGGTAATCATCAGTCTCTTTTTTGATTTGGTACTGCTATTAATATCGGAATTGATTTTTTCTACATATGTTAAAGCTACATAAATTAAGGACTTAAAACAAGACAAGAAGCATTTTGGAATTTGGATTGGAGAATAGCCTAGGGTCTATGAGTTTCCAGTTTGTTTCTCCATTCGTCAAATTACCACCAACTACGACAACAAAACAAAAATGCAACACACCAGTTCTCAGTTTTCTAAGAATTTCCAATAGTACTAAGGGTGTAATGGAGTGATGTGCATTTTGTTATAGACAATGACATCATTTTGCCATTCAAATTTCATGAATGTCACTAAATGATCTATTTTCAAGAACAACAAAAGATTTTCCATTGCAAGCTCTGACAAACTAGTATTTTAGCTAGGCAGAAATTGAAAGCAGCACTACTTATTATGGTCCATTTTATCAACTGGTCCTCTAGAGCTTCAACTGGAAAAGCCATGAACACTGACATACACAAAACGAAATTCTTAGACCATGAAAACCTAGCTAGTTCAGATCGTCGTCAACTCTACCTACCAAACACAACATACACAAAACGAAATTCTTCGGTTCTTCGAAACAATCATAGAAGAAGATCGGACGCACATATCTAAATCACAAACAACAATTCAACAAAAATCTAGACCGATCGACCGTATTCGATCGCTAATTCAATTCAATATAGAGACTTAAGAGACCGTAAATCAAGTAACCATTTACCACAACCAATTCAACACGAACTATAGAACCATAGAAACAATCTCAATAACCTAATCAACACAACGAGATCAGTAAATCGTTAGGGTTTTGAGATCGATCGAGACTAACCTTGCAGATTGAACAAGCTGGTCTTGAGATCGATCGTCCTCGCGAGCGAGGCGAGCGAGCGAGAGCGAGGCGAGCGAGAGCGGAGAGTGAGTCGGGCGGCGAGACAGCGAGACAAGTGAGTGAGAATGTTGAGGGAATTTTGTTCTTGGGTCAGACTTTCCATAGAGGTTTTCTAAACCTCTATGAATTAGTGCTATTAAAAGTCTACTTGTCTAATTCATAGGGGTTAATTAAAACCTCTATTAATTAAGTGTTATAGAAACCTTAATCATCTAATACATAGGGGTTACTCAAAAACCTCTATCAATTAGGTGTTATAAAAAGCCTAAATTGTTCTAGTGTATAGATGTTAATCGTGCCTCTTTTGTATATATGTTTTACGATTGTTTCTTTTTTCTTTTAAACCGGACTAGTTGGCCTAATATAAGGATGAAGCTCACAGTCTCAAGTTTGATTTCCCATTGAGCCAAAATTATTTGGGCCATTAGGGCAAGCTCAGGCCGATTGCACCAAGGCCATGTGTGAATAGTTAAGTTCGCCTGAATACTTGCGGATATCCAAAAAAAAAAATTACTTAAGTCTCGAATTAAGACACTATATATACACATAATAGTTTCGTGTACGTGCTACGCACGAACAAAAAGGAATTCCATAAATCTAAACATGTTACATAAATCTGAACTAAATTACACCAAAAGGTTGAAATCAATAGCTAAGCGATTGAAAGAAGTATCACCAAAAGGAATTCCATAAATCGAACTTAATTACATCATTGACAATTTATATCACTTTGAAGTAACACAAAGCAAGAAGCTAAATATTACAAATCCCAAAATTAGCGCTAACATTACCAAAAGATATCAATATTTAATAAATTAAGTCATAAAATATCTACAATCTTCGAAGCAAGTGAGAGATGTTTTGAAGTTTATAAACTAATTAGATTTTATTTGGTAAAATAAGTCATTTGGTCTCACGAATTTTTCTATAAAGCCATGCAAGATTAGAACCTAAAAGCAGCAAGGGAGGAAAACGATAATGCATGTACTTTCGTTACCAAATCTTAATTAAAAAGAAAAGTGAAAAGTCAATGCCAATCTATGAAAACTATATTTCATAGAAGCATGAGCAAGTTTTCACTTGGTGATGATCAATGGGCATACCACCTCGCTATGAGGAAAGTCGCTCACATCATAATAATCATAGTCCAATTAGATATAAAGCTTAAATTAAAAAATACATCAATTAATTTAGTATATGCAATGAGCGAGTTCCCTAGCCAAATCACGCATATACCTTGAGCCTTAAAAAAGATTTTTAAATTTAATTTTCACTACTTAAGCTAAGTCGTCTAAAGGGTTGTCTTCTATTCCATTATTTTGGAAGGAAACAACGTAATATGTGTGGCAACTCCAAATCCCGAGGCAACCTTGGGACTCACCATATCGCATTCCACGTCACCAAGTCCTGCCACGTCATGGCTCGCTTACCTATGATGCCCCGCGACCTAACTGGTTGCTTACACTTTTTCGACTAACACTAGTTTTGCTAATTAATCTCCATATAAGTATTTATGATTTAACTAGCCAGTTAATCAATTTATCAAGTTATATTACAATTTTACAGTGAAAGTCTTTAAATGAGTAAGTTATGCATTTTTTAACAATCTTAATAGTGAAAAACACGACAAAAAGATACCATGTATATACCAAAAGCGAAATAAGTACAACAAAGATCCATATACCTGTATTCAATGTTCTATAGTCCCCAAAACCCAACGAAAACATAAATATATACATATTGATAGCAAACACGAGTTGGCGTCACTATCTCAAAGGTAGTCACCAAATACCTCATTGCCCTTGCCCTTGCCCTTGCTCATCGAAGGATCTGAACTTAGTCAACCAACAATTACAGTGATGAGTCCAATGAGTAAAATCCCAAGAGAAGTCCACATAATATTCATGAAATAAAACTAGTAAACTACATGACATGCAAATATGACCTTAGGTAATAGTAAGTCATATTCTTATAAATGTAGGCAGCATGCGACAAACAAAAACAATAGCGAATAAAGGTAACAACATATACCAACGAAACATGCTCGAAAATAAAACATTAATAAGTCAATAATCATATCATTACGTGAAAACCATGACCTAAACCAGCCAGTAATCGATAAAATAGGACATGAACCACTTATATACTTATAGACTTACAGTGACTAAACCCCATGTTTAGTTAACAGATGAACCATTCAAGACGCTATTTGAAGTCAAGGGAACATCTTACATCCATCTCGAAAGTCATAGATACATTCTACTGTCATCGACACAAGCACTAAACACAAGTAACCCGTACAAACTATTTAGCCACGACCAATATATATGCAAATCGAAATAGAGTGAAACCCCATGTGTGCCCACCAGCAATCACATATGAAGTCCGATATCGATAAAACAAACCATGAATTTTGTGATGCATTCTAATGGGTTTACGCATCTTAATACGTGCTTCGACTTCTCCGAACTCTTAAATAAGACTCAACTAGCTTCTCGATACTCGAGCTACGGTTCCCTAAGTCCTTGAAGTCCAATTTTACATATTTAGTATGTTTATAGGTGTTTGGGTATGTATTAAGTTAGAAATCCGAGAAAACAACCCTTAAATTAAGTTTTCATATGTTATTAGCGCACTAATGGGTCTACCTAGCGCATTAGGGAATCAGTCTACGCGTTACTGTTCTTCATTTTGAAAAACAGTTGATCACCTAGACTGGTTAGCGCGCTAGCCAGTCTTGTTAGCGCGTTAATTATGCTTTGGGACAGAATTTTCAATTCGAGAATTATGTCCCCAATGAGCTAACCAAACCTTAAAATTCCATTCTCCACTCCACGATGATTCCAAAACATCATCCAAACAACAAAAACAACACCAATTGGATCAAAATTATTAAATCATGCATACACTAGTTTTTCCCAAATTCACCAAACCTAATTTCTTTCAAAATCGGTTTATGATTCTCACTTGAAATGCTAACAATACTTGTAATTCATCAAAATCAGTGACCTAATCCTCAATTATCAAATTTTCATCCAAACATCAAAGTTAGCTAAGTAGCTATTGTAATAGGATTATCTAGTTAATTCACCACCTAACTTGATCAATTTCCATCATCCTCCATTAATTCTCTCACTCACTCTCTCTCTCTAGCAATCCTCAACCTTCTCTCTCTCCAACAATCCTTAACCTTTAGGAATGGAAATAGTTCGATTTGCATGTGTTAATAAACTCATCTCTATATAGTAAGGTGATATTGATTAATAGCCATTGATCTTCGCATATTTACGTATCCCGAAACTTACCTAATGGCCTACCTCTTGCCATTTATTCCACTAACTTTCCACTAACTCCCTCCAAATAACAACAATTTGAAACTCACATGGTTCCTAGATGTGACAATAAGTATCTCTAGGAAAATTCTATAACCCCAATTTAATTTATCCAAACTATAGGCTTCATTTATTTGATTTAATTAATTTAACTTAGGCCCATTATAATACATGTAGTTAGTGTTTTTAGAACCTCTTCTGGTCACATTAGTGGTCCCATTAATCCCTCGACTACCCAACACTCGATGCCCCGCACCTCGACACATACCTCGAGTTAACTCCCCGTCACACCAGCTCACCGATAGCAACATACACACATGTGGTGCAATACAAATAACAATGATTTAAACACCACATATAAACAACCATCACCCATAAATAGCATATTCCCTCAATTCTCATGTCCGAGTCAACCGAGTTATCCACGTAATGCCCTAATTATGACAATTAATCCTCGAGATTAACGCTAATCCTAATTTAATTAATTTGGGCCATTACAATATGACTATGACTCCATTAAAACATGACAAATATATTCCTAAAAAACATGACAAATACGAGAATAAGATGAGGCTAACAGAAAAAACTACACACCTACAAGATCCAACAGTTGCCTAAACTCTTGGAGCCATTATTTCTCTGAGTACGTATGCTAAATCAAAGCCATTAATGTTTCATCTAGAACTTACACCCATTAAGTAAGGTTTTACCATTGTATACTAAGTTATTTCACAACCTAACAATGGTCAGTGATAGTAGCATCCCAAAATAAAAAAGACAATGTTACTTCTTGTTTCATTTATTAAAGACAAATCCCATCAAGTAAATAAGATTAATTTGCCAGCTATATATGCAATTACCTAACCAAAGTCAAAATGGGATTAGCTTTTCAAGCAAAAAGATACAAAAAGGATTTACATTGATTAGTAATGTACGTAAAATTTAAAGTAGTAATAATAATAATAATAATAATAATAATAATAATAATAATAGTAATAATAATAATAATAATAATAATATTATTATTATTATTATTATTATTATAATAAGAAGGTATTAAACTACCTATAGTTTTTTAGAATTTTACTATTTTATGAAAAAAATTAAAAAAACTGAATTCAAAATAAAAAAAACAAAGTTAATATAAATGAATGAATTGTTTTGTTAAATTTTGAAAAACTATGTACCAAGCATTATTAAGTTATGAAAAAAGATAAAAAAAAGTAGTTGGAAGAAAAAAAAAATAAAGAGATAAGAAGAAACTATTGAAGAAGATACACATTAAAGAATGGAAGTCGAATTTATGAACTCTACTGTTTGATTAATAAAATGGTCTATCGATTGGTTTATGAAAAAGAAAAAATGGAAACCTAGGTAATTGAAAGATTGGAGAGACTATAGACATAAAAAACTACCATATAAAAATAAACAAAAGAAAGATTAGCACCTTTGTATATTCAAAGTAAAAATAGGTGTAAATGCATAATATAACTTTAATTAGTTAGCTATATATAGCATCTACAATACAATTTATTTTGTGATTACAATTATTTAGATATTTTCTTATCTCTTTTCAATAATCGCTTTCGATTTTATACAATTATTTGAATTCTTTTAGAAATATAATTCATTTCTGTTGAAATTTGCATAGTTGGATAATTGTTGTGGCTATCTCTCATCATTATCTTTTTCAATAATTAGTTTTTTTTTCAAACTCATTTGGGTACCAATCATAGTGTTGATCTCTTGTCAATATCTCTTGTAATTCTTGTACTTATCTCTCGTCAATATATTTTTGAGTTTTTTAGATATCTTTGATGTGAATGTTCCGTTAACAAATTATATACTTTACAGCTTGCACAATAACTGCTTGATATATATATATGATTTATCCGTGAGGCGGTATTTTTGTAGTTTTGTGTAGTTTTCGATTTGTAGCTGGATTAAAGGAGGAAAAATCCATTTATCATGATACAACGAATACCTGATTTAGCTGGGCTTTTGAACGTACAAATACTTGTACCACAATTGTAGGCCTCGTATCATTCATAGGGATGTGAAATCACATAACATACTTTTGGATAAGGACTTTGAGGCGCATCTTGTCGATTTTGGCATGCCAATGGCATGTCTAAATCACACTCCTACCTGCATTACAGGCAGCATTGGATATATTGACCTTGAGTTTGCTGATGTTAGAGATAAACCACTCATCACACCCAGTGGAAACACATAATCAAATACTCATTAATCTATTCCCTCACTAATAATGTATTTAACAATCTAACTACACAATGTGGTGCACAAAAGCACCACGGGTGCACACTCAAAGCACACACAAAACTAACATACGATGTCCTTTATATAAGACACAAACTCCTAATCCCTCTCAAACTTTAACTCAAGATTTCACTCAAACACAAATACTTCTAAAACAATTAAATCCTACAAACTTACTAATTAAACATAAACTAAAATACTAACTCCTAATTAAATTAGGACATGGAGTTTAAGCAAAAAACTCAACAACTGGAACCTCTCGGCTCGTCGAAAAATCTGATGTTTACAGTTATGGTGTTGTCCTTCTTGAACTGCTGACAGGAAGAAAAGTAATGGATGATGACTCTAATTTCCATCAACTGGTATGACTCTTCCCTGATCCTCTTACATTGTCATGCCACTCGAAGAATTTTTACTCAACATGTATATCTACTTTCCCAATTTCTTTAGGAAAGTTATTACTATGATGGGAAAAAACTTTTCTTATGCTTTTAGTAAGAAGATGAACTTTCTTGATATATCAGCAACTTGCAATGACCTTTGGGCAGTTAAGAAAGCATTCCAGTTAACTCTCATGTACCAAGAGGCAGTTCTCTGATCGTCCTCCAATGCATGAGGTTGTGCACAAGCTTGGGTCTCTTTACCATTAGTCACCCGATCCACTACCCATGTATCGTTACCGCCTCCACCTGCTAAAGCTCGCAGCTACTTGGATGAGTTCAACAACTTAAAGAATGCCAATATTACTGCCCATAGAGCACATACATATGGGACGGTGTAGAGTTTAAGCCCTGCTATGGACGGTTTGGGAGGATATAAATAATTGACTCTTCAACGACAAACACCGCATAATGGAGCTGATATGGGACCTCGTATAACACATAAGAACATCATGGATCCAAGCTACACCTATAGCCACCAAATGGGGATGGATCTCGTCAACGAGTAGCTGGAGAAGCTTGCTTAAAAGTTGAATAATAATGGAAAAAGAGAAGAAAAAGCGACCGAAAAGACAACACATAGGAACATTGAAAGCCAACCACTGTTATGATAGCCTTGAACACTAAAACGCATAAAGGTCGAAGAGGGCAGTCTTTCCATTGGAAATGATTCGCTAACTCACATTCGTGATTGGGCCAACGTGGCAGCGGTAGGACCCACTTTTTTCTCTTTTTCTCTATTAGTCGCCCAAGCTTGCCTAGGAAAATGAAATGAATATCAGTTAAATTCAAAAACTCAAAAACAAAATAAAAATTAGTCATTTGTCTGACAAAGTACAGTTAGTCTGTCAGACCGACCGACCGACCATTAGATGTGACCCAAAGTTTTTGAAATTCCCTCGATTTTTTAGGGTAAAACACCAAAAAATAGAGGGATTGAAGCACAAGAGATCTGAAACTCATCTCCTATGCACTCCCTTATTTCTCTCAAATACTTAGGGCTTCATCTTGTACCTACAATCGAATAATGAGTGTTTGAGCCTCAATCAACACTATCGATTGGTTTGCATCACTAAGTCATATCCCTCCCCTATTTCCTTTTCTGATTTATAAAAATTGAGGGGAAGATTCTAGGGTCTTTTGAGGTGTGAAAGACCATCATCTCCTTTTTAGAGTGTAAAAAAGATAGCACAATAGCCGTGCAAGATTCCTTGCAAAGTAACATAGGTAATCCCCCTTTCCATTCGTGCTATTTACAATCGTTGTGCTTATCATGGTTTGTGTGAAAAATAAGGTATGCATGTGATTTGGGGTTTTGAGAAAGGGCAAGATATTTAGGTGTTCTTATGTATACTCGGCTACTCAGGTTAACTAGGCGGACTTGTTTTTATTGAGTGGTTTAAGGGTTAAACACTTAGGGTTTCAGTCTATGATGTTCCCAAATTGCATATGACTAAACTTGATTTGTAGTGTAGTTGGGTATCAAAAATTAGAGTTCCACTCTATAAGATTTAGGGTTAAACATGAGATCTCTGGTTTTATGCACATAATGTTGACTGCGTTTTGTTGACTGTTGGTTAATAAAGTAATTTCATAACCAATTGAGCAAGCATTGTTTGGCTTCACATAATTTCATTAACCTAATAAGGCTCCTTATCTCTTTGATCAATTGCAACCCTAATAATAGGATCCACAATTTAGACTTAGTGACTGGCAATTAGTTTTTCATGGCTGGATTTACATAGATAATGATTGAACTTGCATAGTGCCTAAACTATTGGAATGTTAAAGGTTCTTAATTACATTGCAACAATATTTTATTTACTTGTTAGAAAGCCATTGGTTAGTGATTTCATTTAGGTAAGGTGATGGATCCCTTTATTGATTTGAATGAGATGGTTGAAGAAGTTTTTGATTTAGAAGGAGATTATACAGACAACGAACTTCTCCAACCACTAGATGTTGGTTTAATAGCTGATGAGCCACATGAAGTTTTTAGTGATGAAGAAATTGTTGATGAATTGGAGACATTTGATGTTCCAAAGGCTCCTGAAGTTGGGATGATTTTTGACACAACTGAAGATGTTAAAGTGGCATTCCATCGTTATGCCAAACTTTGGGATCAAAGTGCATTCGACTGATAAAATGAACAACGTTGTTTGGAAGTATGTGTTTGCATGTGTAAAGGAAGGTTACAATAAATCTAATAGAATATACAAAAAAGGATTAAGTGCAAGGTGTAGTTGTTGTACACAAATAACAACCAAACTATTCCCTGACCAATTTTGGCACATGACTAAGGTGTGTTGGAGCATAATCACCACGTGAGCTCTTCCAAATCTAGGTTTTATCAGTACAACAAGGTTATCCCAACTGCAACCAAAAAGAGATTAGAATTAAATGACAACTGCTGGGATTTGAGTTTGTAAGTCATTTATGGTTGAATTAGTGCGTGTTGGAGGAATTGATAACTTGACCTTCAATGAGAAAAATATAAGGAATCATATAAAATCAGCACGACGACATAGGCTTGGGGTCGGTGATGCAGAAGCCATTCTCCAACACTTCATGAAGAAAAAGAAGCAGAATCCTAACTTTTTCCACGCAATTGAAGTAGTTCCAGTAAATCGACTTAGAAGCGTATTTTGGGCTGATAGTAGTTCAAGAACCGCTTACGAATACTTTGGGGACGTGGTTTCTTTTGATACAATGTACTTAACAAACAAGTTTGACATGCTATTTGCACCATTTGTCGGTGTAAACCATCACGAACAATCGATGCTCTTGAGTTGTGCATTGTTAGTCGATAAGACTGTACCCACATATGAGTGGTTGTTTAAAACATGGATGACTTGCATAGGTAAAGAGCCCAAAGCCATCATAACTTACTAGTGCTCATCAATTAGGAATGCCATTGCCAAAATATCTCTAAATGCTCGACATCGCCCATGAAAAAGGTGCCTAAGAAGCTTGGGGGCCATCATGAGAGATAGTAACTGTAGCACGGTTAAAAAATGCAATTTATGATTAATTGAATCCAGAAGCATTTGAGGAAGCATACAACAAGGTGTTGATAGCTTTTTTCTTTCGAAGAGAAAACGAGGAAATTGTTAGAATACCTATACGACATTAGACAGAAATGGGTTCCGGTTTATGTGAAGGGACACTTTTGGGCTGGGATGTCAACTACTTAGAGGACTGAAGGAATGAACCATTTCTTTGATGGATACTTATCATTTAAGACGTCATTGAAGCAATTCGTGAGTCAATATGAGTTGGCTTAGATGAAAACATACAAAAGGGAAGCGTACACAAATTTTATCTCATTCTATAAGTTCCGTCTATTGACATGTTGTGTGATGTTGCGTCTATTGACATGTTGTGTGATGTTTGACAAAAGGGAGACACTTATTGCTGCTATAATGTGGATTAGTAATTCACTATCCTAATTTTAATGATACAATTACGAATATGTATAATGTCGCATATCTCGAGGACAAAAAAGAAATTTTTTGTGATTGTCAATCATTTGAGTTTAGGGTGATTCTTTATGCCATTCTATTTGTTTCATTCTATAAGTTGCGTCTATTGACATGTTGTGTAATGTTGCGTCTATTGACACGTTGTGTGATGTATGAACGTCAAATGCAAGGTATATATATAGACATCATAATTTGCGAAATTCTAAAAAGAGATTCTCATGGTGTTGGACTATAAGTCAAAACATATTTTCAAATGAGACACTTATTGATGTTATAGTGTGGATAAGTAATTCACTATCCTAATTTTAATGATACAATTACGAAGATGTATAATGTCGCATATCTTGAGGACAAAAAAGAAGTTTTTTGTGATTGTCAATCATTTGAGTTTAAGGTGATTCTTTATGCCATTCTATTTGTGTTAAGAGAGTGTGACATCATGCTGGTGCCATCGAAGTACATTATGACTAGGTGGAGAAAAGACTTCAAACGTGCTTATGAACAGGAGAGGGATATAGAGGAATTGGATGCGACCGCCTCAACAGTGCTTGAACAATATGACATCATCCTAACTCGATTCACATAATTGGCTGATTTTGAAAAAGTTCAAAATGGTCCTCGATACAATTGAAAAACTTAAAGGTCTTCTCGTAGACACTCCTGATAATGAGCCGCTTGCACTGCATGCGATGCCCAAGTCATCAACATCAGCTTCCAACTCTCCTGCCAATTCTACTTCCAAAAACATAAGGATTAAAGACCCTTATCTAGTGAAGAGAACGGGGAGACCACGAGAGTGCACACTAAGACCTCATCGGGAAAAGAAAACTAAACTTTCAAACATCGAGGTAAACTATTCATAATTTTTTCTCAGTTTTAGATCATTTGTTTTGCAATCCTTGTATGACTCATAAAGAAACTGAAATTTATAGCAAGACAATAATGTGGAAGATAGTCAATGTGGAAAATTCACCATTCCAAAGTTCAATTTTCCAACCTATAAGGACTACAACAACCAATTAAGCTATAATCTCACTATAATGTTGTAATATTTGTGTAGTAGGATGTAATGTCATGATTTTCACCATGCAGGGTGTACATGATGTTCGGGGCATAAGTGGGCCCCCATGCAGTGGATATTGATGATTGCGTGCATGAAAAACAATTTTAAAGTTATAATGTTTTGTTGCATCTAGTCAACCACTCATTGTCTCATCTTTTGTAGGGAGTTAATATTAATTGGTAGACTATCAAATTGGTTTGTAGGTAATTTATGAATAAATCAACATTACTTATTTTCTGCATCAAATAATTTGTTTCAAGCTTTAGACAAGTTATAGCTTGTTTTGAGACAATTACATCAACGAGGTATGACACAATATACTTACCCAACTACGATTTCGAGCCAGTTAAAAAAATAAATGAATTGGAAGTTTTTTGTATTTTTTATGTCAAATACTTTGAGATACTATTAGTGTATTGAGGATCAATTACTATTTTTTAGTGGATAATTATATTTCAAATAAGGGTAGGGGTTAAATTGGAGAATTGGTTGTTTTATGGTTTATAATACAATTGTTTCTTCTCTCCTCTATATGGTAGTTATGCGTGGGAACTCTGTGGACACCTTAAAGGTTGTTTTTGTTAGTGGAGGCCTCAGCATGGTTAGTGGGAGATTAACGGATCGTAACCATCTACTTCTACTATCATAACTCCTAATTAATTTGAATTTACAACCATCCATCTCCCCCTTTTTTGAACCAACAACTACCCATCCCCTATTAAGCAATCACCCAAACCCAAAGTAAGAAACAATTGAGATCCTTAAGCCCCCAACCTTTAACATCAACCTCCATTTTCACTTTTACCTTAACCATACTGAACCAAAAAACCATATACCAAGGGATGCCTTTATCATTTCGAATGGTGTTAGGTGAAGGTCTGCTTCACAACTCCATAGAAGGTCTTAGTAGTGACACTAAAGGAAAACTTAAAGCTCTTGAAGTTCAATCTAAGGGGACAACAAAGAAGAAGATTACAGCTAAAACCACTAGAGGGAGAATTAAGGTGGCTAGAAAAGGGAAAGAGTCGGCTGGTCCCAACAAACAGAAAGGAAAATCTAAGTTTGTTGGAGTTCCTTCTTAACCTCGATGCTGGAGAAAGGGGTTGCTAGTGCTACCTTACAACAACACTCAACTGCAAGGCTAAAGTAGACCAAAAAGTTGAAAGTCCCCTCCAATACAGTTGCTACCCCTGTCATGATTAAGGAAGGTTTTAAAGGGAATGGTGATGCAGGTTCCGAGACGGCAGGATGGGAGGCCAACTTCTTCAATAGGTAACCATTACACACTAAAAGGTTGGATTTTAACTACTTTGAAACTAGACGAGGTTTTTTGAGGTCATTGTTTCATGCATTAGGTTAGCTGAAATTTGTTGAGATCAAGTTACCCAAGAACCACAACTATGTCGAATACTTTTATGCACATCTCCACCCAACTGATGATTGTAACTCATTAGTTTTAACGTCGTACATTGAGGGGTCCGAGTTTAAGATCATGAATGCCTTAATTAGGAGGTTGTATGATCTACATGTTGGAAATACCAAATGTTATAGTGGTTAGGAAGTAATAAAGGTAGTTGCCTTCGATGTGGAGAACGCTGCGACATGTATATGTGGTGGAATTACCCCAGACAACCCAAAAACACCCTTAATTGCAGAGATGAACCTACAGGCACGGTTGGTTCCTCGTGTCATTATGGATATTTTGATTCCAAGTATTGGCTCAAGGACATGGCTTAGTCAGTTTGACGTGTTTTGGTGTGGACACTCCTAACTGGCCACTTAGTCGACTTAGGCCACATTGTTGTGCAACACATGCTCAAGGATACACACTAAAGACCAAAAGGAAAGAAGCAAAGTGGACTGCCATATGTTAACTATTTATGCAGGTTGTTCGTAGAAAGAGGCCTCCCATTCCAATCTATGACTATGACCGAGTTATGAAAAATAAAAGTGATATGATCGGGGAGAAAAGTTTAGATAGAATGACTTAGACTCTTGTTGATGAAAAGTGGGTGTAAAATCACCTGTTTAAGGAGCCAATCACTCCAGTCACTCGAGACAAGAAAAAAATACAACTAAGAAAGTTGTTGAGCAATATAGTCAGTACAAGTCTGATAAAAAGGAAGAGGACACGACAGTGCTAAAAGAAGAAGAAACAACTGACGACGATGAGGATTTCGATGAAGACAATTCTGAGTATGACTTAAATGACGATAGCTGACGAGGGCATGGTAGAGCAGGTGCCGAGAGACCCATATAATAGTCAAGACGACATGGAGGTATATAATGGAGAAAAAAAGGTACATTACATTTACTCATTTCGATGTTTCATTCTTTATTTCGTTAGTGTTTGATTAGAATTTTACTTAATTATATGCTAAGTAATGGTGATAATTGCTCAATTTTTTTGATATACTTATGTATTGTTTTGATCCTACTATTTGGGTGTTGGCCACCCTCCATTTCAGCTCTCCTAATTGGTTGTTTTGCCTTTGCTATGCTTTTAATGGTAGCTGCTTCACTTACCCATATAAGTGAATGATATGTTGATGGTAGTCATGAATTTCCCTCCTGACTCAGTTGCGGTTGGTGAAGGCAATGAGAAGGTGAAGGATCCTTGCAATGACAAGGTGGAGAATCCTGGCATGACCATATATTTTAGCCTCTTTTCAGCCCCAAGGATCATGGAGGACCATATATAGCCTATTTCCCAGCCCCAACCAGTAAGAGGAATAACTAATGGAGGACAACTTCAAACAACATCTTATGGATGACATTGTCGAACCACCAATTGAGTAATGACCACAACTAAATGATCTCCCAATCGAGATAGCAAAAAACAAATTTGATTTGGCAATAAAGAGATCACCTCCTGCTTACGAGATTCTGATGAGCTTTCTTGAACGATCAAAAACACTTGAGGAAGACGTGGAGGAAATCAAGCTTATCGTACAAACCACTTTGGCCATGTAGAAGAAGGAAACAGAAGCCATCCTGTACGGTGCCATCAACTTGCTCAAGCAGGATATCGTGAACATGTTTGGTAACATGGGGAATGTCCTCAACACTACGATTGCGAGCTGGGAAAATAATTTTGTGAAAGACTTCTTTTACAATTATTAGATGATGGACGATTAGGTTAGGGGAGTTGAGCAGAACATTGTCGGCCATGGGTCAGTCTTATAACGAGCACTCACACATATGACTATACAAATGAGGATAAGACATGGTCAGCTGAATGTGCTTCCAAGCTCCGATGATGGTATTTCTTCAGTTGCAACCACCATGGCCGGGATAGCTAAAGAAGATTAGAAATGATTTTTATCTCCTCTTCCTTCAGCTTTGCTCCTACGAAACTAACTTTCTATTCTACTTTTACTAAACGTTTGTTGATGTTGGTATGCTAACACTTGGTAAGTTGTCTATTGCCATATCTCTTATATGGCTTAAACTAATATGGAATGTTGTGATTAGGATTTGAACCTTCGTATGATGTTTGTTGTTGATCAAATTTATGCATGTTATTTGTGGTATGTTGTACATAACTATTTTTGTGATTTGAAAATGGTTGGTTCTACGCAAAATATGTTATCCACTTACTGCCATTGTAGGTGACTATCAATATGTTGTTTTCTTTCAAAATTGTTCAGACTATTCATCATGGCTGAAATTCGTAGCTATGTTATGCCAATGTTTCGCAAGTTTAGTTAGTTACTTTATGTGCATGTCGGGATTTGTAGGACTACAAAACATAATATAAACGTTAGTGATTGTTGTAGGTGACTGTTATCAATATGTTCGCTTAACTTGTTGTGGGTGACTGTTATGAATATGTTGTTCACTTTTAAACTTATTTTTGATTATTATCATATAAGACTACAAAACATAATATAAATGACAAGGATCTATGATCCTTTTTCTTCGTGAAATTAACAATTTACGGGAAACATTGTTTTGCGTATAACCCCAAAATAACATACATAACTGATAATAGTTTAAATACACATGAATGCCTCAATAATTGCTTAATCCTCATTCTTAATGTACCCAATTGATGTTTCAGACTTCATTTCCACTCTACCTCGATTCCCTTCACTAGTGGAGATTATAAAGGCGAATAATGCCATTAACTCATGGACATCACAACCTTCAACTCCTTGGCCACCCATGTCAATGTTATATGAATGTGTTGTATGCAAGCAGAGCTGCTGGTCTCGCCCCGAGTAGTGTAATAATGACTACAAAACTGCATTACAATAGGTTGTCCAGTAATGGTGAGGCGATGGATTTGGTCTCGCCATAAAAAGTGACCACAACCTTTGTTACAAGTTGAAAAGGTCGACCCTTATTGGGGCCTTCCTTTTTTACGTGTCTCTCCAATACATAACCATTTCCATACTTTGAGCAGTACTCTTTTGACAGGCAACAATTTTCGAAGTTGTTGTTGTTACCATAATTCCAACATCATCCATCATTCGGTAAAGACATCGCTTTGTTAAATGTGTATTACATATTTAGCTGACTGAAAATTACCTAAAATTACATGCATAGCTGGCTAATAACCAATTTAGCTGAAAAATTTCTAAAACCAGTCCAAGCCTTAAGACAACATCATCTTAAACACCTTAAAATGATTCAATCGAACAGATCCTACATCCCAACTATAGCATCCCATATCCCTATTAGGGTAATACTTGGCCTAAAACCTAATTAAGCCCCGATAACGCAGCCCGACTTAACTAGAGCCAACAATCTTTCGTCAATACTTGATAAACTCAACCTATATTGTGGGGGCCCCTAATCCCGAGGTCGCCTCGTGGGGAGGCGCGACCCCACAGTCCTGTCACATCATTGAGGTCCCATGCGCCACTACGTCCTGGGCTACAACGCGACCACTCGATATGTGTGTTAACTCTTTTCGTTAATCAGTTTAGTTACACAGTTGAATCATTTATTTAACATTTAAAACAGCGGAAATCCTAAATTTAAAGCAAGTAAAACAATTTAAATTTATCATCATATAAAACATCATTTATAAGAGCAACACATATTGTGGAAAACCCGGGAAAGTACTCTGTGGCGGTCCTCACCGCTCCGGGGTGACGTGTCTCCGTGTACTCCTCGCCAGCTGGCCCAATTACACGTGTACGACACCTGCCCGTCCGTACTCTATCTCGAGATTCGCATCCACTTGTGCGTGTACGGTGTATAAATGACAAATGCAGCGGAAGTTGTACGTAAATGCAAGAAATATTAATGAAGTTAACAAATCCTACTGTGGAAAAACCCTGAAAAGTACTGTGTATAAAGGTAGATGACTGTACCATATAAAACTAAGCATGTACAAAGTCATGTCACTCCCCAGTTCCCAAAAGAATCAAAATTTCAAAATAATCACACGTACAAGTACCGTAAAGGTAGGCAATCAAAGGTAGTAGTCTAAGATCCCTTTGCCTTTACTTGTACTCGATATGCAATCAATCATCACAGAAGAAAATGGATGACGAGTCCAGTCAGTAAAATCCTAAGGAATTCCTCCGAGCATTCAACTAAACAAGTGGAAGTCAATAAATATTGCTAAATAAACATGCGAGAATGTAAACATGCAACTGTAAAGTAGGGCATCGCATGCATAAATAACAATAAAGCTCAAATATGTGTGCATGTTCCAGTCAGACTAAACCATACTTCGGGATTTCCTTCCAGGATCCCACTAGTGGGCGTACCCAACTAGCTATCACCTAATCCCTCTCGGTGGCCGGCGTAGACCTACGACGCACCGACACATGTAGCAGTTCCCTCAGGTCGTTGTCCACCGAGCACTCCTGATACACATGCTATGGTCTAGAATGCATAGACACACAACAAAACATCCGGTGGGAGTAACTCAACCAACCGTCCAAAAGATGACAAGATATGAATGCCATTTAAAAAGCACAAGGAATAATGGAAATGAATGGAAATACGAAAGTAAAATAAATACTCGAGAGTTTTTCCTTTGGGTGTTACAAACCTCACAACGCGCTCCACTACCCCGTAATCAATCCCCGGGTCCAAGTCTATCGAGTCCTTGGTCGCCAATTGATCACCGTGTAACTTCATTAATATTTCTTGCATTTACGTATAACTTCCGCTGCATTTGTCATTTATACACCGTACACACACAAGTGGATGTGAATCTCGAGATAGAGTAAGGATGGGCAGGTGCCGTACACATGTAATTGGGCCAGCTGGTGAGGAGTACACGGAGACATGTCACCCCGAGGCGGCTAGGGCCGCCACATTTTGGTATAAGAGAAAAGGTTGGCTTAGGAGATTGTGATACCAACGCCACAGTTTGTATCAGAGAATGGTTTGGCTCAAGATATTGTGACACCAACGCCACAGTTGGTGTTAGAGTAAAGAAGACATCCTAAGACACTAATACTTAATTAATGAACTTAGATGTGGAAACCCAAAGTAATTGCCTTAGAAATTTAGTTGGGAAGTGAAGTGAGATGAGTAGAGATAGAAGTAATATACATGTTATATTTTCATGTTACTATATGATATACGTATATACCTCGAGACTTATCCGGAGCACATTCTCGATGCAGATTACGGACGGACAGTCTGGTGCGCCGTTTGAGACTGTGCAGAGTAGCGATGCGACTAGGGATGTCCCGATTAGGGCGAGTGTGGATGATAGACTCTCGGCCCAGGAGACACATATGGCCGAGGTATTTAGGCTATTATGCGAACAAGCCATGGTACTAGCGGCACTCACTTCAGCTAGAGAGCCCGTAGTTGCGACGCTACCGGTGGAGACAGCTGATGTTCAAGGGGTACCACATACACCAGTTCAGGGGGTAGCAGCAGAGACACCCATCGATACAGCTACCATAGTGATTCCTTTGGGGATGTCAACTCTAGTGCATCCACACACGACGACGGACCAGGTTATTGCCACCCCTGCTTCTGACACTCCTTCGACCTCAGCATTCGTTTTGGCGTCAGAGGAGAAAGTTATTAAGACAGTTTCGAAGTTCCAGCCTGATTCTTTTACAGTAGCGGTGATCTCGATGCTGCAGGGAGATGGATAGTGTCCCATCGGCGTTTCCATAAGCTGATGAGGAACGATGAGACAGTACAGGCGTGACTTTCGGGGGCTTGTTTGAGAGGGAATGCAACAGTTTGGTGGACGACATATACGGATACTCATCCGGAACCGACGACATGGGCTGCGTTTAGGGAGCTATTCTATGATCAATACATACCGATGGAGGTTAATTGAGACTGAGGGAGGAGTTTTTGGCCCTGCGACAGGGGAGTCGGACTTTGATATAGTATATGGAGAGGTTCCGACATTTGTTGTAGTTCTCTCTAGATGTTGCCGGGACAGAGCGCTTGCAGATTTATTATTTCACCAGAGGGGTTGATGACGAGATTGCGTCAGCAGTTGTCTCGACCGGAGCCACGACACTACAAGAGATCTTTGACAGGGCGTTGGCTCGTGAGACATACCTATTGTAGAAGGCTGGCCGACGTGTGACTGGTAGGGAGGTATAGTCAGGGTAGAGTTCTGGATCCAAACAGAGGCAGAAAAGACCGATGGATCATCCGGATAGAGACTGGAGAGATGATAGACGGGAGAGGGGCCGTCAAGACGAGTTTCAGGGCAGTCAGTTCTGATATGAGGAGCCACAACCAGTTCATGATATCACCTCAGCACCAGTGGATCGACAGAGGGCACATTTACAGGAGTACCATCAGGGTCGAGATCAGAGGGGACATGATAGGGGTCAGGAAGACCGGGGTCAGATCTGGAGACAGACAGACGGGTAGAGTGGAGAGCCGTAGATGCCACTAGTGTGGGTAGAGGGGACACTTGAGGGTTGACTGTCGGAGACCACCATCGCCACGACGAGCATCGGACCAGGCCAGAGATAGAGTACATGCGTTAGCACAACCAGATAGCGGGGCGACTCGGTAGCTCGTTGAAGGTACAAAACTTATATTGGTCGCCCTATGCATGCTATGTTTGATTCTGGTAATACTTTATTGTTTTTGCTAGACGTATTGTTGGATTGTTAAGGTTAGTTACACAGACACTAGAGCCACATCTTGTTTTCAGTACGGTTACTAGGGATAAGATATACTCTAACCGAATATGTCGAGACGTGATGATAAAGGTGGATGGACATCAGCTACTAGCGGATCTTCGAGTATCGGAGTATTTAGAGTTTGACACGCTGCTCGGAATGGATTAGGTAGCATCCTATCATGCACGGATAGATTGTTACGACAAGACGATAGAGTTTCATATTTCTGGATTACCGGAGTTCATATTATTTGGATCAGCAATTGACTTACCCATCACGAGATGCCGACTAGCTACAGCGCAGGAGATGGAGGCGTTTACGGCGATAGTTGAGCCGGAAGTTCGAACGGAGGTTCGGATCGAAGACGTTCTGGTGGTTCGGGATATTATTTGATCGAAATATATATTTTTCAGGATTTTCCAATTTTTTTGATATTTTTTCCAAATTTTCCCAAATTTTCTTCCGTTTTTTTTTTTTTTTTTTTTTTTTTTTTTTTTTTTTTTTTTTTTTTGGTTTTACCGTTTGGGTCGAGTCGAGTCGAACCCGACCCGGCCCAGCCCAGGTCTGGTTTGGGTTGAGTCGACCCAACCGGGTCGGACCTGACCCGGCCTTGGACTAGAATGGTCCAGGCTCGGCCCATTCTGGGCCCGACCCAATAGGGGGTGCACACGTGCGCACACACGCACGCGTGTGCACCTTCTTCCCCGATCGAACCACTGGTTCGATCGGGAGAAGATTTTTTTTTTCTTTTCGTAATGCATCTTCTTCTTCTTCTTTCCCGTGATGGGTTGGGGTGGCTCTCCACCCCAACCCCGGTTGAGCCGATGGCGGGGAGGCACCGCAGCCATGGGGTTTGGCCATGGAGGCTGAACCCCCACTCTTGGCCACCCACTGCCAAAATCCAAACAACAACAACCATAACAGGGACTCACCTCGATCATTCCTAGCGCGTCACCTCTCCTCTTCCTCCTCCTCTCCTTTTCTTCATCTCGTTCTGCTGTTTCTCGGTTGTGTGTTTGTTGTGTGTGAACAATGTGCGTGCATGTGGTGTGCGGTGGTGTGGTGTATGTAGGTAGGTGGGTGGTGGACAAGTGGTGGGAGTGTATGACAAGTGTTGCTTGGGGTTGTATGAGTGTGACACCAATGATATCTGCGCACCGCCGCGTCGTTCGTAACCCAATATTCGTTACATGGCAAATTTTTATTTAATTTGTGTGTTTTCGTTTTCCTGACCTAATAGTCGGTCCCGTCGACTACCCGATACCCGTGTTGACACGTATATCGAAGCGACTACAATTCACATAATCTCATTGTGTGTTAGTTTCCTCATCCTAATGTTCGTCCCATCAACTACCGGTACCCGCGTCGATACGCATATTGAGGCAAATACAGTTCACATAATCTCGCACGTATTTTTATGCAACATACACACATGCGATGTTTTTAAATAACTTACAACGCAAATATGCAACCAACACACAATAACTAGCATACCTAAGTCCCCGTGTGTCCTAGCGTACCGCAGCAGCCACGTAAATCCAAGCTGGCATCCACGTCCGTAAATTTAAGAGACATTAATAAAATAGGCTGTTACATACTCTGTATATAGGGATCATACTAAGTTGTAACGTCCCGAAAATTTGACTTGTACCACGTGTCAAGTCAAGGTCGTAAGTAGGACCCACTCGTCGAAATACGTATATCCGAATTCAATTTAAAATGATATGCTAACTATGCGAGGAATTCGGTGAGCCGAAACACGAACGGGGACGCGCCTCGAGTCGCGTGCCGACGTTGGATCGAGATACAGTAGATTTATGTGGTTTTAAAATGTATATTGGATATGCCTCGTGATCGTGTAGCACGATTTTCGAAATTTTGAAATGAGGCGGGCTGGTATCTCGAGATGCGCGTTGCACGAATCCTGAGAACACTTTGATTTGAAATTAAAAAGGATAAGGATTTGAAGAAAAGAATATATATATATATATATTATAATATATATAAAGGGAAACAAAAGAGATAAGATTGAATAAGGACAAAAAAAAATGGTCAGAATGAAGAAAGGAGAGAAGAATCGAGAGAGTGGAGAGAGAAAGAAACAAAACGTGACAGAAGAGAAAGAAATGAGAACGCGTGAAGAAGAAGAAGAAAAAGGGCGCCTGGTGGCGTGGTTCTACAGCAGGCGGCGATCGGACGGTAGTGGCGGCCAGGGTGGCTGTGCGGCAGCGCGAAGGTGGCCGACGGCCAGCGCGGAGGAGATCGGACTAGCGGCTGGTGGCGCTGCAGGAGCGCGGCTGGCGGCTCACGCGCGACGCGGACGACGCTGCGCGGCGAAAGTCTGCGCAGCGGCGGCCAGCGCAGCGGCGGCCGGCACGATGACGCCGGCGAGCAGCTGCGCCGGTGAGGCAGTGGCGGCACGGAAAAGGGGCGGATCGGCAGCGATGGCGTGCGAACGTGGCGACGCGGCGTAACGTGGTGAGACAACGGCAGCGAGGTGGCCGGCGGAGGTGCCGGCGGTGGCCGGCGGGGGTGCCGGAGAGCGACCGGCGAGGCAGTGGCGCCGACGGCGCGGTGGCGCGGTGTCGACTAGTCGGTTGCGCGATTTCGACGAAATCGCGACGACGCGATGTAGGCGAGGTTTACTTCGCCTAAATTCAATATGATTTGAATAATCTATGTAAATTAGGCCTAAACGATATAAATTGACACCAGGGACTTAGGAGTCGGGTGTCATGTGCGCAAATCGAGACGCGAGTGAGACGTCTTGATTTTGAGGTTCGCGATTTCTCGAGGTAAGTAAACCAGCTAGGGACCTATACAGTATTTTGTGTTTATCCATTGATTATTGTTATTTACTGTTTTGTGATAGCTTATTGTTAATCACTGCAAAAGTATGCCCATATATGTGGTATGTCCCAGCGTTTCGAGGTGGGCTGGTACCCCTGGTGCTTGTGCTGAACTTCATATATGTATGCCCATATATGTGGTATGTCCCTGCGTTTCGAGGTGGGCTTGTACCCCCGGCGCTTGTGCTGAACTTCATATATGCGTAGAAGATGTATATGTCTTTCAGAGTAATTGGGGAGACATATACATCCATCACTGCAAAACTATGCCCATATATGTGGTATGTCCCTGCGTTTCGAGGTGGGCTTGTACCCCTGGCGCTTGTGCTGAACTTCATATATGGGGGAAGCATAGAAGATGTATATGTCTTTTAGAGTAATTGAGGAGGCATATACATCTATACATGGAAGATGTATATGTCTTTCAGAGTAATTGGGGAGGCATATACATCCATATAAAAGTTTTGGTTGAAACTCCTTGTTATTTGGCATCACTTATCGATTGATTGGTTACAGTCTTTTATATTCATGCGTTTCTTGATTCTTTTCGTTCTATTTGCATGAATTCGATTGCTTTGGATATTGTGAACTGCTGTTTTGGATATTGTGAACTGCTGTTTTGGATATTGTGAAATGTTGTATATATGTCCTATTGGATTTACTTACTTGGGCTCGTCATTTTTATTTTGACTGAGTGCAGAGCCGCAGACGCGTAGCAGAGGGAATACTTCATAGCTAGGTGAAATTTTGTATATTTTGTATTTACTCTCATATGATGATATTGACTGGGTTCCAGAATTAGGTTGCCTAACTCCCTGATATTTTTGTTGAGTTATTGAATGTATTAGTTGCTTCCGCTATAAAATTGTAAAACTTGAAAAATATTAATAACTCAACTGTAAAATGCGAATTTACGTATAATGATGGATTGAAAGGCTTACTAAGCTCTCGTTGACCTTGCGAGACTGGCTCGGGGGTCCACGTAGGCTTAGGCCGGGCGGGGCCCAATGTGTGAAACATTGGGGCCGTCACATAAGTAGTAATTTATACAAGTACAATGTCTATTCAGTTTTCCAATACCCAAAAGTGAAGTAAAATATTAAAATTGCACGTACCAGTTAGATGAAGTCGCCCAAAATCCCTTTGCTCCTACTAGTACAGTGATTTGCACTCGACCATGACAAAAGCCAAATGGAGAGTACAGTTAGTAAGATTCCAACGAAGTACACCGAACATTTATAAGAAAATAAACAGATACCAATAAACATGTCAAACAATCATGCGAAAACTAAACAGACAACTGTGCTAAGATCATCACATGAATAAATAACACGAGAGAAACAAAAGTGTGTACTCGTCTCGGTCAGACTAAACTGTACTTCGGACCCCTAGGATCTTTTCGGTGGGTGCCCCCACTTCCCTTCACCTGGTTCCTCGCGGTGCTTGCCCGACACGTGCACCCTTAATGCAACTCGGGTTGCAATTCACCAAGTGCCTGATCACATGTGCTACAGCCTAGTATGCCATAAGTACACTACGAATATCAAGTGAGAGTAACTCAACCACCAACCTAAATGTATCACGGAATAGAGTACAATAACAAGGAATAGGAATCAACGATAGAAAGTAAACCCTAGTGACTTTCGGATGAAATCTTACGTACCTCAAAAATGCACTCCGAAGTTCCACTTACGTCTCGAGAAACGCACCCAACTCCCGACTATGATCTCCTAAGTTCATGGCGTCCAATTAAACCATTTTAATTAGTTTAGAGTCAAATTAAGTGAATTTATAATGTGCAGCCAAAATATGAAAATTTTATTTCAAAAAGTTTGGTTTGGCACACTTTTCGAGTTATACCGGGGTGTCCATGCTTGAAAAATTCTCGAATACCATTTTCTATCTTTTTTTCATTTTTTTTAATATTTTTCCTGATTTTTAGGATTTTCCCATAAAGTTTCTACCTATTTTTCTTATTTTTTAGTAATTTATTAAAATTAAAATTATTCTAAAATTAGATTTTTAGTATTATTATATTTAAATCATAGGTGAGTCCCTGGACCAGGTTTGACCCGGTCCAACCGGGTGGCCAGACCCGGTTCGGGCCCACTGGGTCGAGTCCGGACCGGCCCAACCGGGTCGGGCCCTGACCGGCCCAACCAATCCAGGGGTTGCACGCGCGCATACGCGTGTGTGCACCCCTCCCTCACCCATCTCCTTCGTAGAGACTTCTTCTCTGGTTTTTTTTTTTTTGTGGTTTAGGTTAGGGTTGCTCTCCAGCGTACTCGCCAGCGTCGGCCTTCATCCCTTGCCACCAGAATAATCGCCTCAAATCATGATACATCTTGGTCCGACCATGATGAACCGTGTAGCGAGACCTGTGTCCGTCCTCCAAAATTTCGTCTCGTATCTCGGACCGTAGGTATCCATAACCTCCCCCGGTGTCTCAAACACTGATCTGTCGACTCTGCCCAATCCATACACTCCGGATCCCGAACCATACCACTGAACCGCTCATAGAGCCCATCAGTCCTTTAACACTCGACAACTCTCTAGATAGATACGTCAGAACTCTCATTTGACAACAAATGTGTGGCTCGGTCGTTGTAAAAACATCGGTCAGGCACATAATCGACGCCGCCTGTAATAAGCCATGCATGTGCGTCATATATCGCACTACCGTCTGACTGTCAATACCGCTCCTGCTCAATGCGTCAGCTATAACGTTCGCTTTTTCCATGGGTGATACTCAATAGTGAAGTTGTAGTCCTTCGGTAGTCAAGCCATCTCCTCTGACGCATGTTCAGATCTCTCTGAGTGAAAATGTATCTCAAACTCGATGATAAGTGTAGAGTATAAACCGCCCTCCGTAGAGATAATGCCTCAGGGCTTCAGTGCAAAAACGACTATTGCAAGCTCCAAGTCATGCACTGGATAGTTAATCTCGTGGGGTCTCAGTCGTCGGGACAAGTAAGCTATTGGTTTACCCTACAACATCAAAACGCATCCAAGTCCAATGCCCGATGCATCCATATACACTGATAAGCTCTTGCCCGACTCTGGCAATGTCAACACTGGTGCAGAAGTCAATTTCCTCTTCAACTCCCTAAAGCTTGCTCACATGTTGGGGCATGTGCCCTAGGTCAATCCATTAACTGTCTTTATGAATACTTTTTGTTAATAAAATAGAGGATTTCATTTGTTGTTTATTCTAATTAATTTGCATGTTTACATTATAATAAGTTCCATGGGTATTCTAGAAATATCCTAAATGTCCCTGATCGATCATTATCTTGAGAACTATAATGAGTTAAGACTAGTGTGAGTCTTGATTGATGATCATATGATGATTATAAGTATAGGGATACAAATCAAGATCATGGGTACTTGTTAGGGAACAAAAATCTTTGGATCGACCCACTATGAGAACATCACATGGATTAAGTCATAGTTGTTTCTTATGATAGGTATATTTTTCGGTCCTCTGACTTGAGATTGCCAGAGACTTCGACATTAGGAACACAGTGATTTGACACAATCAAACGCTGTCTTTAACAGGACGAATATAAAGGTTGTGATTGGTTACTATGTCAGCAATGTGAAGAAGTTGTGTAATCAAGATAGAATTTGTCCCTCTCATATAAAGAGAGATATCTAGTGGATCCCTCGATGTGTTAGACCGTTAAAAGGCCTAGTATAAGTGAATTGATATTGATCAATGTCACTTGGATGTTTTTAGTATACCTAGAGATCGAGACTAGTACGATTGAACATGTTGGATGACAATTCCATGCCTTATGTTTGATCAAAAGGATATCGTGTGACAAAAGGATGTTATATACACTATTGATTAGGTTGTATCGATTTGATATTCGTACAACTTGGGTAGTCATAATGTCTTGCTAGAGGCCGCTTATGACTTGTATACCAAAATGTGTTTTGGTACACTGCCAATGTTGTATGAGCCTATTGGGTCGCACACTAAGAATGATTTTGCGAGATTTTAAGATGTTCAGAAAAATGAATTTTATATGATAAAATTCATGACGGAAACGTCATTGTGGTGTATTACACTTATACTTCTTTAAGTAGGGTATATGTGTAATTTACTTAATAACCGTCATATACAAGGTTGTATAAATAGACGCTTTTAAGTAAGAAACTCTATTTTCGTTTTAGAAACGACGAAAAGATCGAAACAAAAAGTATTCTCGAAGCCGAAACTCTATTTTTGTTTTAGAAACGACCTAGAGTTTTTGGTATAAACATTTTTAATGAAATTAGCTCTGGATCCTGTTGGGGTTTTTGTGAAAATTGTTTTGTAATCTCCGCTGCGTAAAAACCCTAAGACCCAACAGTGGTATCAGAGCCATCGAGTTCGATTCCATTAAATTCATTGCATGTTTTCTTCTTATATATACATGATATATGATTGAAAACATGTTAATAGTTGATGTATATGTGATATACATAGGTTTTCTGTGAGATTTATTATCATGTTTTGTGTATATGATACATATATTCGTGATTTAATTGAAATTAGTTTCGTACATGCTAGTAACCATGTTAGATTAATTCGAATAACTTTAATGAATTGAGTTTCGTGTTCTATGATCCATGGCACCATTAGGTTCGATTGGGATAGTAGTTCATGATTCAATTACATTTTTGTGATTATTTGGATGAAGACCGAAATTGCAAATAATTAATTTTCAAAATTATTTTTTTATAATTAATTAATTTTTGAAATTATTTATTTATCTTGTAATATCTATTTTGTTATGAAGTCTCTATTTGATAAATATAGATAACAAATTAGAATAGGAGATAAATATCAAGAATCTTGTTATTGGTGATATACTAGGATTCAAATATCTTAAATCCAAAATAAATAATTAATTTTGAAAATTATTTATTTATCTTGTTATATCTATTTTGTTATGAAGTTTCTATTTGATAAAGTTAGATAACAAATTAGAATAAGAGATAAATATCAAGAATCTTGTTATTGGTGATATACTAGGATTCAAATATCTTAAATAAAAAATAATTAATTAATTTTTGAAATTAGTTAATTATCTTGTTATATCTATTTTGTTATTAAGTTTCTATTTGATAAAGATAAATAACAAATTAGATTAGGAGATATAAGCAAAATCGGTTTCGTTATCCCTATTGGATAGGACATAAATATCAAGAATCTTGTTATTGGTGATATACTAGGATTCAAATATCTTTAATCCTAATTGGATTAGGATAAGATGATTAGTTAGATGTGGGCCCGGGTTAATTAAAATGTTTTAATTGACTTAATTTCGAATAAATTAAGGGGTTAATTTATGATAATAAAATCAGCGAAAATTAAGATTTTCTATAGCAAATTTTAATTTTTAGAATTGAGATTCGTCTTAAAAAAAATAAATTCCAAATTGTTTAGTGATTGAACAAATCAATAAAATATATGATATTTCATTGTTTACATAAAATCACTAAAACTGAATAAAATCCCTCAATAAAATTTGAAGTCTCGTGCCATCCATTTTAAACACTAGTCAAGACCTCGATCACACTAATATAGTTTCAGCCATAGTTGGGTGTATTGTGTTATCTTGGTGAGACAAGTTGGGTAAGAGTTACCTTAATGTTTAAAATGGTCCGACTGAATAAGGTATCAAAATAGTTTTGAGCTTTAGGCAAATGATGAGATAAAAACATGCTAAGACATAATATATCCCGTATCTCATAAAAGGATCTAAAAATTACAGAAGATGTAATTGGTAACTGTTACCTACCTAAATAATCTAGTTCTGTGTTTCATGTCATAACTGTCATAGAGTTTGGTGAAATATGGATTTTAGTCCCCTAAATAAACAGTACGTTTTAGGAGGGTTGTTAATTTAGCGGGAGTCTATTCCTCTATACTAAAATAAACTTTGCATAATCTTTATTGTAGATCAATGGCCTCTTCAAGTAACAATAACCCCCTGTCACTGCGATCCATCCTTCAGAAGGATAAGCTATCTGGGACTAACTTTCTTGACTAGTTCGAAAACTTGAGAATCGTTCTCAAGCATGAACGTAAGTTGTATGTCCTGGATGCTCCAATCCTTGAGGACCCACCAGCCAATGCTACTAAAGCTGTGAAGGATGCGCATAATAAGCATGTCAACGATTCTACTGATGTTGCATGTATTATGCTTGCAATTATGGTTCCTGAACTTCAGAAGGACATGGAACTAATGGAAGCCTACAACATGGCTATAACGCTGAAGGAAATGTTCCAACAACAAGCTAGGCAAGAAAGGTTCGAGATAGTCAAAAACCTACATTCTTGCAAGATGACTGAGGGTGCGTCAGTTAGTCCTCATGTTTCGAAGATGAAGGGCTATGTTGACCAGCTCGATAGACTCGGATTTCCCATAAGCCAAGAGTTGGCTACGGATTTGATCCTGAATTCATTACAAGAAAGTTACTCACGATTTGTGATGAATTGCAATATGAATAATGTGGAGAAATCAATTTCGGAGTTGCATTCGATGCTCAAAACTGCTGAACAAAATATCAAGAAACCCTCTAGTAATATGTTGATGGTCTAAAAGGGAAAGAGAATGAAGAAGAAAGGCAAAGGAAAGGCTAGAGTTGCCAAGGCTGTAGCTGCACCTGTCGCAAAGCCTATGGAACAAGTCAAGACCCGGATTGTTCCTGCTTCAAAACACCCAAAAGAAAAGAACGAAAATTGTCATTTATGTAATCAAACCTATCTTTGGCATTGCTCTCTCGGAAATATAAACGAGAAACGCATAACGAAGCTCCATAAATATTGGCTTCTAAATTCATTTGATTTAGAAACGTATGAAACATGCGTATCTTGCTTACTAGGCAAGATGACTAAAAGTCCCCTTGCTGGACACAGTGAAAGAGCAAGTGATTTATTGGGTCTAATACATACTGATGTATGCAGTCCTATAAACACAATAACTAGAGTAGGTTATCGGTACTTCATTACATTTATTGATGATTTCAGCAGATATGTTTATATATATCTTATGAAACATAAAGCTGAATCATTTGAGATGTTTCGAACGTTTCAAAATGAAGTGCAGAATGAACTTGGTAAAACTATCAAAACACTTCGATCAGATCGAGGTGGTGAATGTTTAAGCCAAGAATTTGATGATCATCTTAGAAATTGTGGGATTGTCTCCCAATTGACTCCACCAGCAACTCCACAATGGAATAGAGTTTCTGAAAGGAGAAATCGAACCTTATTAGATATGGTTCGATCTATGATGAGTGATGCAAATCTTCCATTATCCTTTTGGGGTTATTCATTACAAACTGCAGCTTTCACTCTAAATCGAGTTCCTTCTGAAGCGGTTGATAAACACCATATGAGACATGGTACGGGAAGAGACCTAGTTTGTCTTTTCTTAAGATTTGGGGTTGTGAGGCTTACGTAAAGCGATAAGTCTCAGAAAAACTAGCACCTAACTATGATAAGTGTTTATTCGTGGGGTATCCTAAGGAAACAAAAAAATATTACTTTTATAATCCCGCTGAGAACAAAGTGTTTGTTGCTCGGTATGGTGCATTTATGGAAAAACAGTTTATTTCAAAAGACACTAATGGGAGAGAAATAATCTTGAAGAAGTTAAAAAATCACAGATAATACTGAACCGCTACTGGAAGTTCAACAACGTTCTGAACTAGTTAAACCTCCACAAGTGACACAAGACCCACTTAAATCAGGTAGGGTAAGACATGAGTTAGAGAGATTCAGATTTCTCATTACTAATAGTCCTGATGTGTTTCTTATGGATCAAAATGAGTCCACCACTTATCAGGAGGCTACGTCTGGACCAGACTCAGATAAATGGCTAAGTGCCATGAACTCTGAGATGCAATCCATGTACGATAACCAAGTTTGGAACTTGGTTGATTTACCTGAAGGTGGTAAGACCATTAGATGTAAATGAGCTTTCAAGAAGAAAACTGACATGGATGGCAATGTGCATACTTTTAAAGCAAGACTTGTAGCAAAAGGTTTCAGGCAGACTCAAGGTGTTGATTATGATGAAACTTTTTCGCCAGTAGCCATGCTTAAATCCATAAGAGTTTTAATTGTCATTGCTGCATATTATGACTATGAGATATGGCAAATGGATGTAAAAATAACATTTCTTAATGGAAAGCTGCACGAGGACGTGTATATGACACAACCTGAAAGTTTTGTACATCTTGAGAATTCTATGATGGTATGCAAGCTTCAAAGATCCATTTATGGATTAAAGCAAGCTTCTCGGAGTTGGAATCTTCGTTTTGATGAAGTAATCAAGGATTTTGATTTTATTAAGAACGAAGATGAGCCTTGCGTATACAAGAAGGTCAGTGGGAGTGTAGTTTTTTTGGTACTGTATGTCGATGATATATTACTCATTGGAAATGACATCCCAACATTGCAGAGTGTCAAGTCTTGATTAGGGAAATGTTTCTCAATGAAAGACTTAGAAGATGCAGCCTCTATCCTAGGGATAATGATCTATAGGGATAGATCTAAGAGGCTAATCGGTCTAAGTCAGACTGCTTACATAGACAAGGTGCCGAATATGTTTAGTTTGCAAGACTTTAAAAGAGGATTGTTTCCAATGTCTCATGGCGTAAGTCACAGTAAGAATCAATGTCCTAGGACAAATGATGAGCGAGACCGTATGAATAAGATTCCATATGCATCGGTTATTGGATCTATCATGTATGTCATGCTATGCACTCGACCTGATGTATCATATGCTTTGAGCACTACAAGCAGATACCAGTCAGATCTTGGTGGAGTCACTGGATAGCAGTAAAGAACATCCTTAAGAACTTAAGAAGGACTAATGAAGTGTTCTTGGTCTATGGAGGTTTTGAAAATGATCTAGTTGTAATAGTTACACAGATGCAAGTTTTCAAACTGATATAGATGATTTTAGATTGCAGTCCGGATATGTGTTTACTTTGAATGGAGGTGCAGTAAGTTGGAAAGGTTCGAAGCAAGAGACCGTGGCAGATTCTACAACAAAAGCTGAATATATTGCAGCGTCCGATGCTGCAGAAGAGGCATTTTGGATCAAAATGTTCATTTCTGAACTAGATGTGGTTCCAAGTATTGCTAACTCTTTTGTTTGTATTGTGACAATAACGGGGCAATAGCACAGGCCAAGGAACCTAGATCACACCACAGATCCAAACATATACTCATGCGTTTTCATTTCATCAGAGAAATTATTGAGAGGGGAGACGTAAAGATTTGCAAAGTACCTACTTAAGAAAAAATTGCAGATCCATTGACAAAAGATCTTCCACAAGCAAAACATGATGGCCATGTTAGATCATTAGGCATTAGATGCATGTATGATTGGCCCTAGTGCAAGTGAGAGATGTTGGGGCATGTGCCCTAAGTCAATCCATTAACTGTCTTTATGAATATTTTGTTGGGGCATGTGCCCTAGGTCAATCCATTAATTGTCTTTATAAATACTTTTAGTTAATAAAATAGAGGATTTCATTTGTTGTTTATTATAATTAATTTGCATGTTTACATTATAATAAGATTCATGGGTATTTACATAAATATCATAAATGTCCCTAGTCGATCATTATACTGGGAATTATAATGAATTAAGACTAGTGTGAGTCTTGATTGATGATCATATGATGATTATAAGTATAGGGATACGAATCAAGATCACGGGTACTTGTTAGGGAACAAAGTATTGGACCGACCCGCTATGAGAACATCACATGGATTAAGTCATAGTTGTTTCTTATGATAGGTATATTTTTCAGTCCTCTAACTTGAGATTGCCAGAGACTTCAACATTAGGAACACAGTAATTTGACACAATCAAACGTTGTATTTAACCAGACGATTATAATGGTTGTGGTTGGTTACCGTGTGAGCAATGTGATGAAGTTGTGTAATCGAGATAGAATTTATCCCTCTCGTATAAATAGAGATATTTAGTGGATCCCTCAATGTGTTAGACTGTTAAAAGGCTCAGTCTAAGTGAATTGATATTGATCAATGTCACTTGGATGTTTTCAGTATATCTAGAGATCGAGACTAGTACGATTGAACATGTTGGATGACAATTCCATGCCTTACGTTTGATAAAAAGGATATCATGTGACAAAAGGATGTTATATACACTATTGATTAGGTTGTATCGATTTGATATTCGTACAACTTGGGTAGTCATAATGTCTTGCTAGAGGCTGCTTATGAGTTGTATACCAAAATGTGTTTTGGTACACTGCCAACGTTGTATGAGCCTATTGGGTCGCACACTAAGAATGATTTTGCGAGATTTTAAGATGGTTCAGAAAAATGAATTTTATATGATAAAATTAATGACGAAAACGTCATTGTGGTGTATTACACTTATACTTCTTTAAGTAGGGGTATATGTGTAATTTACTTAACCGCCTATATACAAGTTGTATAAATAGACGCTTTAAGTTAGAACACACGTACGAAAGATCAAAAGACCGAAACTCTATTTTCGTTTTAGAAATGACTTAGGGTTTTTGGTATGCTCTGGATCGTTTTGGAGAGAAACAAAAAGTTTGGTATTCTCTCGAAGCTAGCACTTTGAATCTACGCCGTTCGTGTGTGGACTCTTTTGGTAGAGAGGCGTTCGTCGTTGGCGGCGCCTTTGAGATCGATCAACCTTCAGAAAGGTATATCGCGACTGAGGTATGATTAAGTTTTCATGGTTTAAACGTTTTTAATGGAATTAGATTCGGATCCTGTTGGGGTTTTTGTCAAAATTGTTTTGTAATCTCCGCTGCGTAGGAACCCTAAAACCCAACAGTGGTATCAAAGCCTTCGAGTTCGATTCCATTAAATTCATTGCATGTTTACTTCTGATATATACATGATATATGATTGAAAACATGTTAATAGTTGATGTATATGTGATATACATAAGTTTTCTGTGAGATTTATTATCATGTTTTGTGTATATGACACATATATTCGTGATTTAATTGAAATTAGTTTCGTACATGCTAGTAACCATGTTAGGTTAATTTGAATAATTTTAATGAATTGAGTTTCGTGTTCTATGATCCATGACACCATTAGGTTCGATTGGGATAGTAGTTCATGATTCAATTACATGTTTGCGATTATTTAGATGAAGACCGAAATTGCAAATAATTAATTTTCGAAATTATTTATTTATCTTGTTATATCTATTTTGTTATGAAGTTTCTATTTGATAAAGATAGATAACAAATTAGAATAGGAGATAAATATCAAGAATCTTGTTATTGGTGGTATACTAGGATTCAAATATCTTAAATCCAAAATAAATAAATAATTTTCGAAATTATTTATTTATCTTGTTATATCTATTTTGTTATGAAGTTTCTATTTGATAAAGATAGATAACAAATTAGAATAAGAGATAAATATCAAGAATCTTGTTATTGATGATATACTTGGATTCAAATATCTTAAATCAAAAATAAATAATTAATTTTCGAAATTATTTATTTGTCTTGTTATATCTATTTTGTTATGAAGTTTCTATTTGATAAAGATAGATAACAAGTTAGAATAAGAGATAAATATCAAGAATCTTGTTATTGGCGATATACTAAGATTCAAATATCTTAAATCCAAAATAAATAATTAATTTTCGTAATTAATTATTTATCTCGTTATATCTATTTTGTTATGAAGTTTCTATTTGATAAAGATAGATAACAAATTAGAATAAGAGATAAATACTAAGAATCTTGTTATTGGTGATATACTAGGATTCAAATATCTTAAATCCAAAATAAATAATTAATTTTCGAAATTATTTATTTATCTTGTTATATCTATTTTGTTATGAAGTTTTTATTTGATAAAGATAGATAACAAATTAGAATAAGATATAAATATCATGAATCTGGTTATTGGTGATATACTAGGATTCGAATATCTTAAATCCAAAATAAATAATTAATTTTCGAAATTAATTATTTATCTTGTTATATCTATTTTGTTATGAAGTTTCTATTTGATAAAGATAGATAACAAATTAGAATAGGAGATAAATATCAAGAATCTTGTTATTGGTGATATACTAGGATTCAAATATCTTAAATCCTAATTGGATTAGGATAAGATGATTAGTTAGATGTGGGCCCGAGTTAATTAAAATGTTTTAATTGACTTAATTTCAGATAAATTAAGAGGTTAATTTATGATAATAAAATCAGCGAAAAATTATGATTTTCTATAGCGAATTTTAATTTTCGAAATTGAGATTCGTCTTCTAAAAAATAAAATAAAATCCAAATTGTTTATTGATTGAACAAATCAATAAAATATATGATATTTCATTGTTTACATAAAATCACTAAAACCGAATAAATTCCTTCTATTAAATTTTAAGTCTCGTGCTATCCGTTTTAAACACTTGTCAAGACCTCGATCACGCTAATATAGTTTCAGCCATAGTTTGGTGTATTGTGTTATCTTGGTGAGACAAGTTGGGTAAGAGTTACCTTAATGTTTAAAATGGTCCGACTTAATAAAGCCATCAAAATAGTTTTGAGCTTTAGGCAAATGATAAGATAAAAACATGTTAAGACATAAGATGTCCCGTATCTCATAAAAGGATCTAAAAATTACATAAGATGTAATTGGTAATTGTTACCTACCTAAATAATCTAGTTCTGTGTTTCATGCCATATAATTTGTCATAGAATTAGGAGAAATATGGATTTTAGTCCCCTAAATAAACAAGACATTTTAGGAGGTTGTTAATTTAGTGGGAGTCTATTCCTCTATACTAAAATAAACTTTGAATAATCTTTATTGTAGATCAATGGCCTCTTCAAGTAACAATAATCCCCTGTCACTGCGATCCATCCTTGAGAAGGATAAGCTATTTAGGACTAACTTTCTTGAGTGATTCAAAAACTTGAGAATTGTTATTAAGCATGAATGCAAGTTGTATGTCCTGGATGCTTCAATCCCTGAGGACCCACCTGCCAATGCTACGAAAGCTGTGAAGGATGCGCATAATAAACATGTCAACGATTCTACCGATGTTGCATGTATTATGCTAGCAACTATGGTTCTGAACTTCGAAGGACATGGAACTAATGGAAGCCTACGACATGGCTATAACGCGAAGGAAATGTTCCAACAGCAAGCTAGGCAAGAAAGGTTCGAGACAGTCAAAAACCCACATTCTTGCAAGATGACTGAGGGTGCGTCAGTTAGTCCTCATTTTCTGAAGATGAAGGGCTATGTTGACCGGCTTGATAGACTCAGATTTTCCATAAGCCAAGAGTTGGCTACGGATTTGATCTTGAATTCATTACCAGAAAGACACTCACAATTTGTGACGAAGTACAATATGAATGATATGTAGAAATCAATTTCAGAGTTGCATTTGATGCTCAAAACTGGTGAATAAAATATCAAGAAACCCTCTAGTAATACGTCGATGGTCTAAAAGGGAAAGGGAATGAAGAAGAAAGGCAAAGGCAAGGCTAGAGTTGCCAAGGCTGTTGCTGCACCTGTCGCAAAGCCTATGGAACAAGTCAAGAACCGGCTTGTTCCTCCTTCAAAACATCCAAAAGAAAAAGAAGAAAATTGTCATTTCTGTAATCAAACCTATCTTTGGCATTGTCATCAAGGACACATAAACGAGAAACGCATAACGAAGCTCCATAAAGATGGGCTTCTAGATTCATTTGATTTAGAAACATATGAAACATGCGTATCTTGTTTACTAGGCAAGATGACTAAAAGTCCCTTTACAGGACACAGTGAAAGGGCAAGTGATTTATTGAGTCTAATACATACTGATGTATGCGGTCCTATAAACACAATGGCTAGAGGAGGTTATCAGTACTTCATTACATTTACTAATGATTTCAGCAGATATGGTTATGTATATCTTACGAAACATAAAGCTGAATCATTTGCGATGTTTCAAACGTTTCAAAATGAAGTGCAAAATCAACTTGGTAAATATTTGATGAGATCGAGGTGGTGAATATTTAAGCCAAGAATTTGATGATCATCTTAGAAATTGTGGGATTGTCTCCCAATGGACTCCACCAGCAACTCCATAATGGAATGGAGTTTCTGAAAGGAGAAATCGAACCTTATTAGATATGGTTCGATCTATGATGAGTGATGCAGATCTTCCATTATCCTTTTGGGGTTATTCATTACAAACTGCAGCTTTCACTCTAAATCGAGTTCCTTCTGAAGCGGTTGATAAAACACCATATGATATATGGTACGGGAAGAGACCTAGTTTGTCTTTTCTTAAGATTTGGGGTTGTGAGGCTTACGTAAAGCGACAAGTCTCAGAAAAACTAGCACATAACTATGATAAGTGTTTATTCGTGGGGTATCCTAAAGAAACAAAAGGATATTACTTTTATAATCCCGTTGAGAACAAAGTGTTTGTTGCTCGTTATGGTGCATTTATGGAAAAACAGTTTATTTCAAAAGACACTAGTGGGAGAGAAATAAATCTTGAAGAAGTTAAAAAATCACGGTAAACACCGAATCTCTTTGGAAGTTCAACAGCGTTCGAACAGTTGAACCTCCACAAGTGACCAAAGCCCACGTAAATTTAGTAGGGTAAGACATGAGCCGAGAGAGATTCGGATTTCTCATTACCGATAGTCGTGATGTGTTGCTTATAGATCAAAATGAGCCCACCACTTATCGGGAGGCTATGTCTAGACCGGACTCGGATAAATGGCTAAGTGCCATGAACTATGAGATGCAATCCATGTATGATAACCAAGTTTGGAACTTGGTTGATTTACCTGAAGGTGGTAAGACCATTGGATGTAAAAGAGTTTAAAAGAAGAAAACTGACATGGAAGGCAAAGTGCATACTTTTAAAGCAAGACTTGTAGCAAAAGGTTTCGAGCGGACTCAAGGTGTTGATTATGATGAAACTTTTTCACCAAGATAGCCATGCTTAAATCCATAAGAATTTTAATTGCCATTCTTGCATATTATAACTATGAAATATGGCAAATGGATGTAAAAACAACATTTCTTAATGGAAAGCTACTTGAGGACGTGTATATGACACAACCTGAAGGTTTTGTACATCTTGAGAATTCTAGGAAGGTATGCAAGCTTCAAAGATCCATTTATGGATTAAAGCAAGCTTCTCGGAGTTGGAATCTTCGTTTTGATGAAGCAATCAAGGATTGGTTTTATTAAGAACGAAGATGAGCCTTGCGTATACAAGAAGGTCAGTGGGAGTGTATTCGTTTTTCTGGTACTGCATGTTAATGATATATTACTCATTGGAAATGACATCCCAACATTGCGAGAATGTCAAGTCTTGGTTAGGGAAGTGTTTCTCAATGAAAGACTTAGGAGATGCGGACCTATATCTTAGGGATAAAGATCTATAGGGATAGATCTAAGAGGCTAATCGATCTAAGTCGAGTGCTTACATAGACAAGGTCTTGAATAAGTTCGGTTTGAAAGACTCTAAAAAAGGATTGTTGCCAATGTCTCATGGCATAAGTCTCGGCAAGACTCAATGTCCTAAGACAAATGATGATCAAGACCGTATGAATAAGATTCTGTATGCATCAGCTATTGGATTTATCATGTATGCCATGTTATGCACTCGACTTGATGTATCATATGCTTTGAGCACTACAAGCAGATATCAGTCAGATCCTGGTGAGAGTCACTGGATAGCAGTAAAGAACATTCTTAAATACTTAAAAAGGACTAAGGAAATGTTCTTGGTCTATTGAGGTTTTGAAAATGATCTAGTTGTAAATGGTTACACAGATGCAAGTTTTCAAACTGATATAGATGATTTTAGATCGCGTGATCTGGATATGTGTTTACTTTGAATGAGGGTGCAAGTAAGCTAGAAAAGTTCGAAGTAAGAGGCGTGCGAGATTCTACAATGAAAGTGAGTATATTGCGGCGTCCGATGCAAAGAAAGGAGGCAATTTGGGTCAAAAGGTTCATTTCTGAACTAGGTGTGGTTCCAAGTATTGCTAACCCTGTTTGTTTGTATTGTGACAACAACGGGGCAATAGCACAGGCCAAGGAACCTAGATCACACCACAGATCCAAACATATACTCAGGCGTTTTCATCTCATCAGAGAAATTATTGAGAGGGGAGACGTAAAGATCTGCAGAGTACCTACCGAAGACAACGTTATGGATCCATTGACAAAAAACTCTTCCGCAAGCAAAACATGATGGTCATGTTAGATCATTAGACATTAGATGCATGTATGATTGGCCCTAATGCAAGTGGGAGATGTTGGGGCATGTGCCCTAGGTCAATCTATTAACTGTCTTTATGAATACTTTTAGTTAATAAAATAGAGGATTTCATTTGCTGTTTATTATAATTAATTTGCATGTTTACATTATAATAAGATCCATGGGTATTTACATAAATATCCTAAATGTCCCTAGTCGATCATTATACTGAGAACTATAATGAATTAAGACTAGTGTGAGTCTTGATTGATGATCATATGATGATTATAAGTATAGGGATACAAATCAAGATCACGGGTACTTGTTAGGGAATAAAGTACTGGACCGACCCGCTATGAGAACATCACATGGATTAAGTCATAGTTGTTTCTTATGATAGGTATATTTTTCAGTCCTCTGACTTGAGATTGCCAGAGACTTCAACATTAGGAACACAGTGATTTGACACAATCAAACGCTGTCTTTAACATGACGAATATAAAGGTTGTGATTGGTTACTGTGTAAGCAATGTGAAGAAGTTGTGTAATCAAGATAGAATTTGTCCCTCTCATATAAAGAGAGATATCTAGTGGATCCCTCGATGTGTTAGACAGTTAAAAGGCCTAGTATAAGTGAATTGATATTGATCAATGTCACTTGGATGTTTTTAGTATACCTAGAGATCGAGACTAGTACGATTGAACATGTTGGATGACAATTCCATGCCTTATGTTTGATCAAAAGGATATCGTGTGACAAAAGGATGTTATATACACTATTGATTAGGTTGTATCGATTTGATATTCGTACAACTTGGGTAGTCATAATGTCTTGCTAGAGGCCGCTTATGACTTGTATACCAAAATGTGTTTTAGTACACTGCCAACGTTGTATGAGCCTATTGGGTCGCACACTAAGAATGGTTTTGCGAGATTTTAAGATGGTTCATTAAAATGAATTTTATATGATAAAATTCATGATGGAAACGTCATTGTGGTGTATTACACTTATACTTCTTTAAGTAGGGTATATGTGTAATTTACTTAACCGTCTATATACAAGGGTTGTATAAATAGACGCTTTAAGTTAGAACACACGAACGAAAGATCGAAAGACCGAAACTCTATTTTTGTTTTAGAAACAACCTAGAGTTTTTGGTATGCTCTAGATCGTTTTGGAGCGAAACAAAAAGTTTGGTATTCTCTCGAAGCTAGCACTTTGAATCTCGGCAGCCGTTCGTGTGTGGACTACTGGTAGAGGGCGTTCGTCGTTGGCAGCGCCTAAGAGATCGATCAACCTTCAGAAAGGTATATTGCGACTGAGGTATGATTAAGTTTTCATGGTTTAAACGTTTTTAATGGAATTAGATTCGGATCCTGTTGGGGTTTTTGTCAAAATTGTTTTGTAATCTCCGCTCCGTATGAACCCCAAAACCCATCACATTTTTAGTTAATAAAATAGAGGATTTCATTTGATGTTTATTATAATTAATTTGCATGTTTACATTATAATAAGATCCATGAGTATTTAGAGAAATATCCTAAATGTCCCTAGTCGATCATTCTACTGGGAACTATAATGAGTTAAGACTAGTGTGAGTCTTGATTGATGATCATATGATGATTATACGTATATGGATACGAATCAAGATCACGAGTACTTGTTAGGGAATAAAGTACTGGACCGACCCGCTATGAGAACATCACATGGATTATGTCATAGTTGTTTCTCATGATAGGTATATTTCTCAGTCCTCTGACTTGAGATTACCAGAGACTTCAACATTAGGAACACAGTGATTTGACACAATCAAACGTTGTCTTTAACAGGACGATTATAAAGGTTGTGATTGGTTACTGTGTAAGCAATGTGAAGAAGTTGTATAATCAAGATAGAATTTGTCCCTCTCATATAAAGAGAGATATCTAGTGGATCCCTCGATGTGTTAGACCGTTAAAAGGCTTAGTATAAGTGAATTGATATTGATCAATGTCACTTGGATGTTTTCAGTCTACCTAAAGATCGAGACTAGTACGATTGAACATGTTGGAAGACAATTCAATGCCTTATCTTTAAACAAAAGGATATCGTGTGAAAAAATGATGTTATATACATTATCGATTAGGTTATATCGATTTGATATTCATACAACTTGGGTAGTCATAATGTCTTGCTAGAGGCCGCTTATGTCTTGTATACCAAAATGTGTTTTGGTACACTGCTAACGTTGTATGAGCCTATTGGGTCGCATTCTAAGAATGGTTCTGCGAAATTTTAAGATGGTTCAGAAAAATGAATTTTATATGATAAAATTCGTCCTTGTGGTGTATTACACTTATACTTCTTTAAGTAGGGGTATATGTGTAATTTATTTAACCGTCTATATACAAGGGTTGGATAAATAGACGCTTTAAGTTAGAACACATGTACGAAAGATCAAAAGGTCGAAACTCTATTTTCGTTTTAGAAATGACTTAGGGTTTTTAGTATGCTCTGGATCGTTTTGGAGAGAAACAAAAGGATTTGGTATTCTCTCGAAGCTAGCACTTCGAATCTCGGCCACCGTTCGTGTGTGGACTACTGGTAGAGGGCGTTCATCGTTGGCAGTGCCTTAGAGATCGATCAACCTTCAGAAAGGTATATTGCGACTGAGGTATGATTAAGTTTTTCATTGTTTAAACGTTTTTTAATGGAATTAGATTCGGATCATGTTCGGGTTTTTGTCAAAATTGTTTTGTAATCTCCGCTGCGTATAAACCCCAAGACCCAACATCACACTCCTCTGACCAATCAAATTTGACATCCTTCTTGGTCGGTCTAGTCATCGGTGCTGCAATCGAGGAAAAGTCATGTATGAAGCGGCGGTAGTACCCTGCTAGTCCCAAGAAACTAATAGTGTCAGAAGCAGACTCAGGTGTCCTCCAGTCAATAATTGCCCGAATCTTCTCTGAATCCACAGAGATACCTTGATCGCTAATGACATGTCCCAAAAATCTCACCGCACTCAGCCATAAATCACACTTGCTAAATATTGCATACATTCTATGCTCTCTCAGTGTCGTCAAAATCGCTATAAGATGACTCACATGCTCCTCACGAGTCTTGTTGTAAATCAAGATGTCATCAATAAAGACGATGACATATCTGTACTAAGTATGGTCTCAAGACCCTGTGCATCAAGTCCTTGAAGATCGTTAGGGCATTAATCAGCCCAAAAGGCATAACCGTAAACTCAAACAACCCACATCTTATACTGAAAGTTGTCTTCTTGACGTCCTCTTCTCGAATCCTCAACTGATGACAACCTGAACGCAGATCAATCTTTGAGAATAACTTGGCGCTAGTTAAACGATCGAGAAGATCGTCAATCATGGGGAGTGGGGAGTGGGTAAAGGTTCTTAACTGCCTCTTGACCTCCTCGTGCTCTAACGGTGACATCCGGTAAGGTTTGATAGCGATCGGTGAGTTCTTGATATCAGCCCAATGATGAACTCAATAGCTTGTGGTGGTGGCAATCTTGGTAAATCATATGAAAATACGTCGTCAAAGTCTCGGATTACTGGAACATCTTCAATCCTAACTTCAATCCTAACCTCTGGCTCAACTATCGCTGCAAATGCCTCTATCTCCTAAGTCGTAGCTAGTAGGCCTCTAGTAATAGGTAGTAGGGTAGCGACTTCGATAAACGTGAACTCTGGAATCCATGAAACTCGAAACATGACAGTCTTCTAGAAGCAATCCAATTGTGCATGATATGCCGCCAACCAGACCATCCCTAAAAGTGCATCAAACTCGAGGTACTCTAGGACTCATAAGTTTATCGACAACTGATGCCCCTCTAACTTCTATCGTGCAGTTTCGGCATATCCGGTTAGAGTATATCTTATCCCAACGGCCGTGCTAAGAACAAGGTGTGTGTCTAGCGTCTGTGATGCTAACCCTAACTCTCATACCATGCTTCAAACAATAAATGATAATGTACTACCATAATCTATCATAACATGCATCGGTCTACCCGTAACAGATAACGTACCCTCGACGAGCTGTCTGTTCGCGTCTCGATCTTGTTGCTCGACTGCATGTGCTCTCTACCTAGCCTTACACTGATGTGCTCCTGGTAATGTCGGCGGTGCCCTGCAGTCGACTTTCAGGTGCCCTTTCTGACCACAACGATGACATCGATGTTTCTCATGCCTGTCTTCGAATCTCTGACCCTGACCCTGGTCTCTTTGACCCCTGTCATGGCCTCTCTGCTCCCTATCTTGACGGTACTATCGTGGCTGATGTCGCCACTGCTTTATGGGTGCAGGTGTTAAGGCGTGCATTTGCTGCCTATCCTCGTACTGGAACTGGCTGTCCCAGAGATCAACCTTATGGTCCCTATCTCGTCGATCATCTCGGCGACCTCTATCATGCTGATCTCTCTGTCTCTTTGGTCTCCGATACGACCAAGAACCCTGACCCGCCTGTACTATAGTACCTGTCGTACGTCTGGCCTCTCTCTCCAAGAGCAGTGTCTCATAAAATAATGCTCGATCGTACACCTCCTAAAGAGTAGTAGCATTTGTCGAGACTATCGCGACAACAATCCGCTCATCAACACCACATACGAAATAGTAAATTTAAAGCGTCTCTGAGCCCGCAACATCTATCGAGAACAGTAATAGGTATCTGTACCGCTCCATGTACTGCATCATTGAGCTGTTACCCTGTCTTAGGGCCAAAAAACCCTCCCTCAATCTCAGCCTCAACTGCATGGGAATGGACTCGTCATAAAACAACTCTCGAAACTCCGCCCATGTCACTGGCTCGGGTGGATATCCAGATAAGTCATCCACCAAACCGCTGCATGACCTCTCAAACAGGCTCCGGATAAATGTGTTTGTATGTTGATGTCGTTCCGCATCAGCTTATGGAAACGCTGATGCGAAACTATCTTCTTCCCTGCTGCCTCAAGGTCTCCACCTCCGTCGAAGTATCCCGACCGAAACTTCATAAAATCTCTGACAAGCTTTGCCTCCTGGGTCAAGGTGAAAGCGGAAGTAGCAGGAACTGTAGTAGCTGTCGACTGCTCAGTGGTCATAGGTAGGGGAGTAAGAGTCGAAGTCTCTAATGGTATCGGAATCGCTGGCGAGACTCCCTCGGCCCGTGTTGGGGCATGTGCCCTAGGTCAATCTATTAACTGTCTTTATGAATACTTTTAGTTAATAAAATAGATGATTTCATTTGATGTTTATTATAATTAATTTGCATGTTTACATTATAATAAGATCCATGGGTATTTACATAAATATCCTAAATGTCCCTAGTCGATCATTATACTGGGAACTATAATAAATTATGACTAGTGTGAGTCTTGATTGATGATCATATGATGATTATACGTATATGGATACGAATCAAGATAATGAGTACTTGTTAGGGAATAAAGTATTGGACTGACCCGCTATGAGAACATCACATGGATTAAGTCATTGTTGTTTCTCGTGATAGGTATATATTCCAGTCCTCTGACATGAGATTACCAGAGACTTCAACATTAGGAACACAGTGATATGACATAATCAAACGTTGTCTTTAACCGGACGATTATAAAGGTTGTGATTGGTTACTGTGTGAGCAATGTGATGAAGTTGTGTAATCAAGATAGAATTTGTCCCTCTCATATAAAGAGAGATATCCAGTGGACCCCTCGATGTGTTAGACTGTTAAAAGGCCTAGTTTAAGTGAATTGATATTGCTCAATGTCACTTGGATGTTTTCAGTCTACCTAGAGATCGAGACTAGTACGATTGAACATGTTGGATGACAATTTTATGCCTTATGTTTGACAAAAAAGATATCGTGTGACAAAAGGATGTTATATACACTATTGATTAGGTTGTATCGATTTGATATTCATACGACTTGGGTAGTCATAATGTCTTGCTAGAGGCCGTTTATGACTTGTATACCAAAATGTGTTTTGGTACACTGCCAACATTGTATGAGCCTATTGGGTCGCACACTAAGAATGATTTTGCGAGATTTTAAGATGATTTAGAAAAATTAATTTTATGTGATAAAATTCATGACAGAAATGTCCTTGTGGTGTATTACGCTTATACTTCTTTAAGTAAGGGTATATGTTTAATTTACTTAACCGTCTATATACAAGGGTTGTATAAATAGACGCTTTAAGTTAGAACACACACATAAAAAGTTTAGGGTCGAAACTCTATTTTCGTTTTAAAACGAACTAGGGTTTTTCGGTACGCTCTGAATCGTTTTGGAGAGAAACAAAAAGGTTCGGTATTCTCTCGAAGCTAGCACTTCGAATCTCGGTCGCCGTTCGTGTGTGGACTGATGATAGAGGGTGTTCGTCCTTGGCAGCGCCTTAGAGATCGATCAACCTTTAGAAATGTATATTGCGACCGAGGTAAGATTAAGTTTTCATGGTTTAAACGTTTTTAATGGAATTAGATTCAGATCCTGTTGGGGTTTTTGTCAAAATTGTTTTCTAATTTCCGCCGCGTATGAACCCCAAACCCAACAGTGGTATCAGAGCCTTCGAGTTTGATTCCATTAAATTCATTGCATGTTTTCTTCTGATATATACATGATATATGATTGAAAGCATGGTAATAGTTGATGTATATGTGATATACATAAGTTTCATGTGAGATTTATTTTCATGTTTTGTGTATATGATACATATATTCGTGATTTAATTAGAATCAGTTTCTTACATGCTAGTAACCATGTTAGGTTAATTCAAATAATTTCAATGAATTGAATTTCGTGTTCTGTGATCCATGACACCATTAGGTATAATCTTTATTTCTCGTGTATTGATGCATGGATGAAATCTCTGTAATTCAGTATGCATATTTAGGTTACATTGTCTTACGTTTCTTGAATTGTATGAGGCTGAATATTAATTAGAAACTAATATGATTATGTTCGATTGGGATAGTAGTTCATGATTCAATGACATATTTGTGATTATCTGGATGAGGACCGAAATTGCAAATAATTAATTTTCGAAATTGTTTATTTATCTCGTTATATCTATTTTGTTATGAACTTTCTATTTGATAAAGATAGATAACAAATTAGATTAGGAGATATAATCAAAATCGATTCGTTATTCCTATTGGATAGGAGATAAATATCAAGAATCTTGCTATTAGTGATATACTAGGATTCAAATATCTTAAATCCTAATTGGATTAGGATAAGATGATTAGTTAGATGTGGGCCCGGATTAATTAAAATGTTTTAATTGACTTAATTTCGGATAAATTAAGGGGTATTTTTAGGATAATAAAATCAGCGAAAAATATGATTTTATATAGCGAATTTTAATTTTCGGAATTGAGATTCGACTTCTAAAAAAAAAAAAAAAACGGGGGCGCTTCCCCCTATACCCCCGACCGCTGACCAGCCAGCGGGACCGCCGTCTAACTAATCCTAGCGCATGGAAATTCTTTTATTAGTGAATAGAATAAAAATTTCTAAATTGTTTAGTGATTGAACATATCAATAGAATATATGATATTTCATTGTTTACATAAAAATCACTAAAACTGAATAAAATCCCTCTATTAAATTTTAAGTCTCATGTCATCCATTTTAAACACTTGTCAAAGGCCTCGATCACACTAATATAGTTTCGGCCATAGCTGGGTGTATTGTGTTATCTTGGTGAGACAAGTTGGCTAAGAGTTACCTAAATGTTTAAAATGGTCCGACTTAATAAAGCCATCAAAATAGTTTTGAGTTTTAGGCAAATGATGAGATAAAAACATGCTAAGACATAAGATGTCCCGTATCTCATAAAAGGATCTAAAAATTACATAAGATGTAATTGGTAACTGTTACCTACCTAAATAATCTAGTTCTGGGTTTCATGCCATAGCTATCATAGAATTAGGTGAAATATGGATTTTAGTCCCCTAAATAAATGGTATGTTTTAGGAGGGTTGTTAATTTAGTGGGAGTCTATTCCTCTCTACTAAAATAAACTTTGCATAATCTTTATTGTAGATTAATGGCTTCTACAAGTAACAATAATCCCCTGTCACTGCGATCCATCCTTGAGAATGATAAGCTATCTCGGACTAACTTTATTGTCTGGTTCAGAAACTTGAGAATTGTTCTTAAGCATGAACGCAAGTTGTATGTCTTGGATGCTCCAATCCCTAAGGACCCACCAGCCAATGCTACGAAAGCTGTGAAGGATGCGCGTAGTAAGCATGTCAACGATTCTACTGATGTTGCATGTATTATGCCGGCAACTATGGTTCCTGAACTTCAGAAGGACATGGAACTAATGGAAGCCTACGACATGGCTGTAACGCTGAAAGAAATGTTCCAACAGCAAGCTAGGCAAGAAAGGTTCGAGACAGTCAAAAACCTACATTCTTGCAAGATGACTGAGGGTGCGTCAGTTAGTCCTCATGTTCTGAAGATGAAGGGCTATGTTGACCAGCTTGATAGACTCGGATCCCCCATAAGCCAAGAGTTGGCTATGGGTTTGATCTTGAATTCATTACCAGAGAGTTACTCACAATTTGTGATGAACTACAATATGAATAATATGGAGAAATTATTTTCAGAGTTGCATTTGATGCTCAAAACTGCTGAACAAAATATCGAGAACCCTCTAGTAATATGTTGATGGTCTAAAAGTGGCGTATCCGTAGGTATATGTGGTGTTGTCGAGGCGACGGTTGTCTGTACCGTAGGTGCGACAAGAACTGTGGGAGTTAGTGTTGCTGCTTTGGCGGCAGTCGCGGCCTGAGCCCTAAGTAACTGGAGAATCTCTGTCAACTGGGCATCGTGGGCTACAAATCAATCCTCTATGCTCTGAGTCGATACGGTAGTAGTAGTGGTGTCCTTAGTAGGATCAATAGTCTGTCCTATCTCAGGCTGTGTCGATGCTGTCCGTCCATCGTGATTTGTATCAAAAAATGTGCGTCGGATCAACCTCGGTATATATACATGTTAATATATCATTTATAATAAAACATAACACGTGTATAAACCCTAAGTCTACCCGCCTCACCATCACTTACCAACTAGAGTTTTAAGGCAAGTACATCGGGTTTCCACTTCTTTTTTTTAAGTCTTATGCTCTTTCAGTTAATTTCCCGAGGTTCTTATAACTCTCACTCTTATACCACTTGTGGCAACCCCAATCCCGAGGTCGCCACGTGGGGAGGCGCGGCCCCACAATCATATCAGATCATTGACCCACTGGGTCCCACGCGCCACTACGTCCTTTGCTACAATTCAACTACTCGATATGTGTGTTAACTCCTTTCGTTAATTAGTTTAGTTAGATAGTTGAATCATTTGTTTAGCATTTAAAACAACAGAAGTCTTAAATTTAAAGCAAGTAAAACAATTTAAATTTATCATCATATAAAGCATCATTTATAGGAGCAACACATAATGTGGAAAACCCAGAAAAGTACTCTGTATATAGGCGACCATACTAAGCAATAATATATACAAGTACAATGTCTATTCAGTCTCCTAATACCCAAAAATAAAGCAAAATATCAAAATTGCACGTACTAGTGGGTCCTCGACGCAGTCAGATGAAGTTGCCTAAAATCCCCTTGCCCCTACTAGAACTGGGATCTGCACTCAACCATCACAAAAAGCCAATTGAAGAGTACAGTTAGTGAGATTCCAATGAAGTACACTGAGCATTTATAAGAAAATAAACATATACCAATAAACATGTCAAGTAATCAAGCGAAAACTAAAAAGACAACTGTGTTAAGATCATCACATGAATAAATAACACGAGAAAAACAAAGTGTGTACTCGTCCTTGTCAGACTAAACTGTACTTTGGACTCCTAGGATCCTTTTGGTGGGTGCCCCAACTTCTTTTCACCTGGTTCCTCGCGGTGCTTGCCCGACTTGTGCACTCTTAATTCAACTCGGGTTGCAATTCAACAAGTGCCTGATCACACGTGCTACAGCCTAATGTGCCATAAGCACACTACGAATATCAGGTGGGAGTAACTCAACCACCAACCCAAACGTATCACGGAATAGAGTACAATAACAAGGAATAAGAATCAACGATAGAAAAGTAAACCCTCAGTGACTTTCCGATGAAATCTTACGTACCTCAAAAATGCACTCGAAGTCTCACTCACATCTCGAGAAATGCGCCCGATTCCTCGCATCCAATCATACCATTTTAGCTAGTTTAGAGTCAAATTAAGTGAATTTATAATGTGCGGCCAAAATATGAAAATTTTATTTCAAAAAGTTTGGTTTGACACATTTTTTGAGTTATACCGGGGTGTCCACGCCCGAAAAATTCTCGAATACCATTTTTCTATCTTTTTTTCATTTTTTTTTATATTTTTCCTAATTTTCAGGATTTTTTCATAAATTTTCTACCTATTTTTCTTATTTTTCAGTAATTTATTAAAATTAAAATTATTTTTAAATTAATTTTTTAATATTATAATGTTTAAATCATGGGTGAGTCCCTGAATCGGGTTTGACCCGATCTACTCGGGTCGGCCAGACCCGAGTCGGGCCCAACCGGTCCAGGGGTTGCAAGCACGCGTATGTATGTGTGTGTGCACCCCTCCCCCATCCCATCTGCTTCATAGAGACTTCATCTCTGGTTTGTTTGTTTTTTTGTGGTTTGGATTAAGGTTGCTCTCCACCTCAACCCCGGTGGACTCGATGGCCGATAAGTCGGTATTTATAGGTGTTTAATAGTCTATTTTAGTATATTTAATTATTAAAAGTATTTAAAATATATATTTAACTATATTTTTCTGTCATTTTTAGGTGAAACGGAATGCGCGGTTGAATTCGTTGCGGAAAATTCTCAAAATGGAGTATTTACTTGCAGTGATCGGATGCTGGACAGTTTGCCTCGAAATACGCATTGCGCGGTGGGTCGAAATGCGGACAAGGTGTTCCACCAATTAGGTGATGCCACGGCCTAGTATCTAGTCTCGAGGACGGTTGCGCGACTAATCCTGCGTTGCCACGCGATACCACATCAGCAGCGATGCCATGTCACATATTATTGCGGTTAGTGTATTAAACCTGATTGGCGGATGTCTATGGTTATACATTAATTAGGGAAGTAGTTAGTGGCGGACGTCCTGGCTATCGAGATTAGAGGAACTAGGAATTTATGGCGGTTGTCGATTTTCTATAGCTAATGTAGGAGAATTTAAATTAATAACTTTTTGGGAAAGATTGAAGACCATAATTGCTATTGAATCTTGATTCTGATTTGTGGAACTGGAGATTTGGGTGAACTTTTCATTATTGATATTAATTTGTGTGAGATTTTTATTATTGCTTGTTTAATTAATTATTTTATTGATTTTCTCTGAAAACCCCCATATTTAGTTAACTTAGAGTAAACTCAAGTCCTGCGGATTCGACCCCGTATTTACCACTACTACACCCTTGCGGTTGGTAACTCGATTACGGGTTATATTTGTATTTACTTGCGGTGATCGGATGCCGGGACACTTTGCCTCGAAATACGCATTGCGCGGTGGGTCGAATTGCGGACAAGGTGTTCCGACCAATTAGGTGATGCCACGTCGGCCATCTCCGGTGCCGCAACTAATCTGCGTTGCCACGCGATACCACATCAGCAGCGAAGCCATGTCACACCGCAAGCAATTTTCTCCACGTTTCAGGCTTCGTTGATCGGCCTCGAGATCCGCGCCCATACAAACTCCCAGATTTTCGCACATAACCGCGCGATTCTTCCGTGCCACGTGGGTTCCACGTGGTGCGCTCCCATTAGCCAACTGCGTCACTGCATGGGGTCTTCTCCAATCACACTGCGCCGCGTGGAGATGAGTCGGCACACACAAAATAGAAAGCGCGGATATTCGGCGAATTACGCGGCGCCAAATCAGCGGCGGTCACAAGGGCGGTCCAATCCGGTGCGGACACGTCAGCAAGATGCAGAAATTCAGCGAATCACGCTGTGACACATGGCAGAGTCCGAATTTTGATCTAAAAACAGCCATACGATGCTCCTCGACGCACGAGTCACGTCCCCAACCCCTAAAATTAGTATCCTTGACCAATTTGGGCTATTTTTATATATTAGGAACCAAGGTATTAATATAGGACAATTAATTAGAGTAGTGAAGAGATTAATAATTATTTTTAGTATAGATTTTTGAAGATGATGTCCGGGTAATCAATTTCTTGCCTAAGTCGAAAGGGAAGCAAGTCGGAATTATGGATTCAAAGTATATTATGTGAGATCTTTTATTTTATTATTTAATTAATTTAATTTCTCTTATTTCATTGTTGTTGATTTAATGATTATGATTTAGATCTATGGTATGTATATGGCCACGCACGACTTTTCATTATTGATATTAATTTGTGTGAGATTTTTATTATTGCTTGTTTAATTAATTATTTTATTGATTTTCTCTGAAAACCCCCATATTTAGTTAACTTAGAGTAAACTCGACCGTCAATGGCGGGGGAGACACCCCTGCCATCTCGACCTTGGCCCGGTTCGGCCTCCATGGCCGAACCTCCTCTAGGCTTCCATGGCCGACGCACTAAACAACAACAAAAGTAAACAACTCACCTCCTTCCCGGCTTCTCCACCCTCTCTTCTCTCCTTCCCGGCTCCTCCTCCTCCTCCTCCTCCTCTATGTTTCTTCTTCTTCCTCTCGGCTTATGTGTGTGAGTGTCGGGTGTGTGTGTTGTGTATGTCTCGACAATATGCGCGTACCGCCGCGTCACTAGCCACCTAATATCTATTCCATAGTAGTTACTTGACCAACCTTTTTTTTAATTTGTGTATTTTAGTTTCCCCGACCAAGTGTACCCACAGTTCGCTCCTCAATACTCGTCTCGACACGTTTCTCGATGCGAACACCCGTTACACTATCTCGCTCGATTCAATGAAATAAATACACAGATGCGATGCTAGGTAAATAAATTAATATGCAACATCGTAATTAGGCAAACGATTACACAAAATCACTATTTACCTAGTCAGGTGTGCCCTGACCTATATGCGGCATCCATGTGGATCTAAGTTGTCGTCCAAGTTTGAAAATAATCAGTAATAACGGGGTAATTAAAATTTGGGTCGTTACATGTATACTTATATTGAATAAATAATACAAAGAATACACAGTGAAAAATTAAAAACTTTTTGATATTTAAACAATATACAAAACTACAAAGTTTATAAAAACCCAAAACCTCATTTAGAAACGTCCCAACCCTATTTATATACTACAAAATATGTCAAACGGTGTATATATGTACAAGAAGGCTCATTCCATTGTAGAGAAGATTATAAGACTCCTAAATCGTCTCGTTTCCCTTCGGTGAAGTACTAGGTTGCGAACCGAAATATTAAATTTCGGTTGAACGCTCTAACTTGCTTAGTAAGTAAAGATCCACACTGCCATCAATATTCCATATAATAATCAAGAACATTGTGCGATAATTACATACATCAATGTTAACTAGCAAGAATATGGAAAACATACAATTCAATAAATAACGGATGCAAATCAAATTGTCGATGACTATTACACTATAATTCCCATTTTACTTATAAAACTAGGGTAGATTATTCACTGACGCCATTAATGTGATTGCTAGAGCAACACTGTGACGGCCCCAACTACAAATAAGGGCACCGCCCGGCCTAATCCCTAATTAAGCCCTAATCTCCCCTATAGGACCTAACCAGAACTAGTCACCTTATTTAAATACCTAAATGCCTACCATTTATGATACCACCTACAGTTAACTTAATTGTTCTAGTGACTAACCTATGGTTGTCTGTAACTTCTCATGCGACAAGACTCATTTCTCAATCTTCTCAAAATCTCTCTGACCGTTGAAATATATCGGTTTCAGTATGATGAAATCTTTCACCAGCTGAACTACTGATATCAAACTAGCTGCTGGGGGTGTGGATGATGGTGTCGGCATTGTCTCCACAGCTGGAGTTGCTATCATCGGTGTCGCAGGTACAGTCTGCACTACGATCGGTACAGTAGTCGTTGTAGGACTTGCTGTCTTAGCTGGAGGTGCTGGTAGGGCAAGGTGGGAAGTCACCAATCCGCCAGCTGTTGACCCTGAGCAGCTACTCGATCTGCAAATAAATGTCTCAAATCAGTTTACTTACATACACAGAGCAATTCCTAAGCTATCCGGCCTCCGTCGCGTCGATGTACGCACCCAAACCCCGTAATAGCTCCTCTAGGATCCTAACAGTTGAAACTGTATCAATTTAAATTCTAATTTAATGATTTAACATCCCTAAATTGGTCAACATCGGTCAAAATTGAGTTTGAGACCAATTTGCCGATTTCACGTTTTTCGAGGTAAAACCCCGGTATAACGCCTCGACCGACTCCCGAATTTTTTACTTTTTATAGGAATATTGAAGTTTTATTGATTTGGGTCGCAAATATATTTTTTCCTATTTTTTTAAAATTTTCCTGAATTTTCCATAATATGCTATGACTTGTTCAGTTGCTCATTTTATGATGTTCATAGCATACTCTGTTTTGTATATCATTGATTCTCATTCCTATACTTTTTCATATTAATTGTCGTGTCTGAGTCAGTGATATAGCATGCTATTAGGATAGTTTGTATACTTTGACTCAAATCCTTTGTGCAGTGATATGCTATTACATCTCTTGGATTCCAATACTGCGTCGTTTTTGAATATGAAAGTGGTTCTTGTGGTTAGGGTCATTTGATGATAGACCTTCTGACCACTGAAACTTCACGTCTTTCTGGGTGAACTTGGTCATCGGTGAAACGATCTTCGAAAAATCCTTCACGAACCTTCGGTAATAGCCTGCTAACCCCAGAAAACTCCGAATCTCTTCAAATTTCGGTTCACGACTCTCTGAAACGATATAACGATACCAAAGTCTCCATCTCCCCACTATTCGCAAGTCGACCTCGAGTGCTCTTGGTTCTCGGTGTACTACCATTATATATATATATATATATATATGGTGTATGGATAAGTGAGGTGATGTGGCCTCACCCCCACCACTCACTTCTACACATTTGTTTTTTTTTATATAATTGAACAAATTCTACTTACCCCACGAGCTGCTGCCTCGGGCCCACGTCGGCACGCGATTCGAGGTGCATCCCCGCTCGTCTCGGTATCTGCATACCCGTAAATGACTTAGTAGTCTACACATATACAAGACACTAGGCAAACAACACAACAAACATAACATTTACCTCGGCCACCGTGCCTCGGTAATGACACGTATCGCACTGCGGGTCCCACGTCACGGATCATTGTGTCCTAATTAACGAATTAAATGTGCATTAATTATTGGGCCGTGGCAAACACATTGGCTGATTTGTTGTCTAGTCAATCCATTGATGCCCAATGATTCTATTTGAAACCCTTTAGTCAATCCATTGATGCCCAATGGTTCTATCCGAAACCCTCTAGTGATTGTGTAACCCACGTAACCTATCTAAGTAGGAGTGATAAATAGATCGGGAGATCATCCCTACATCTTATACAACTTGGTCTCAGTCTCAGGAGTTACTCCCGTAGATCACATTAGACACCGTTTTTCGTTTAGTACAAATATCACAATGTACATAGTCCCCCATTCAGTCTATAAACTACATATACTAAAATAGCCAGACAACATTGATAAATAAGCGAATTTTTACTTACCTCACTTTAAGTTTCCATTCCAAATTCCCTAACTTTTCGGGTAACTCATGCTCTCCCTGGAATCGAGCGCCTATCAAAAATCACTTATGATCAATATAGGTCCAATACCATATATTTATAACCCCTAGTTCAGTTCTTAAGTCCTCCAAGAATTCTAATCAAAATATAGCAATAATGTTATTTTTTTGGGTTGGAGAGAGCTCTCTCAATAGGTGGAGTTCGCCCCAGTAGCTGAGTTCATCCTCGCTGATGAGGCGAGCGTGCTCCTCTGCTAGGTGGAGTGCGCTCCACCTTGTACTGTCTTAACAGTACACAGGGCAGCCGCCACTGTTTCATCCTCTAATCATTACAACGACATCTAACACTCCCAAAACACATTAAAGGAAGACCTCTAGTAAGGTAAAAAATAATTTTCAATTAACAAACCACATAATTCACATAGATTTCATCACCTACTATCAAATTAAACTTCCTAAACGTGAAAACTAAACTTACCAAAGTGATGATCTCAAAATTTTTAGTTGATTAAGCTCCTCAATTCAAGTTGAATCAACTCCCTGTACAATCTCCTGTGATCAAAAATCAAAACCCTGAACTCTCATTCTCTCTCTTGATCAAATTATAAGATAAGTATGAAGGGTTTTAGTTTAAATATATGGATTTTCCTCGAGATATGCATCGCGTTATCTTGAGACTGATCGAATGATTGATGTGCTAATATGTCACTTCTTAATGTGACATACATGTTGACACCATCAACACTCGCGCTCATCTCGATGGGATGTGACAATCCATATAATTCAAACTAATTTTATAATTTGTAACATATATATATATATATCAAATATATAAATATATGTATACTTCGTGTATTTTCTTACCAATAAATTTACCAAACATGCCTATGAGTATTGTCAGGAGTGCACATTCATTTCACGACCCCCTCTTCGTATTTGGTGTACTGACTATTTTTTATGTATTTTCTATTTATAGGCTTGTATATAAATCTTCTATAATACTACAACCTATAAAATTCATAAACATACCAAACAAACATAAACCATCATGCAAACATACGCACATGCTAATCAAGGTACGTTGGACTTGACCAATGGCCTAACTCAAGTTAATTAAAATTTAAATTAACAGTAATCACTGAAGGTCACCCAAGAGGGGGGGTGAATTGGGTTACCGAGTAGTTTTTGCCCTTTTTAAAAACTTTGTGCGTAATTTACAACAATGATGTATATATAAGCTATGCAAGTAAAAGAAATTGCGGAAATATAAAATAACACGTGATTTATAGTGGTTCGATCCAACGATCTACATCCACTACCTAACCTCCTCGATTAGGATTTCAACCCACTTATATTACCAATAAGTGTTACAACCTAAGCATCACCTAGGATTTTCCCACCTAGCCGCAACTAGGATTTTCCCACCTAGACTCCTCTAGGATTTTCCTCACCTAGCCTCAACTAGGATTTTTCCCACCTAGCCGCAACTAGGATTTTCCCACCTAGACTCCTCTAGATTTTCCTCACCTAGCCTCAACTAGGATTTTTCCCACCTAGCCGCAACTAGGATTTTCCCACCTAGACTCCTCTAGGATTTTCCTCACCTAGCCGCAACTAGGATTTTCCCCACCTAGCCGCAACTAGGATTTTTTCCCACCTAGACTCCACTAGGATTTTTCTCACCTAGCCGCAACTAGATTTTCCCTTTCGACTTAGATCCCACTAAGTCTTACAATCATTCAATTACAACAATTCTTGGAAATACAAAGATACACTTTACAACAAAAGTGGTATCAAATTCAAACACAAGCAAGCCACCTAGAGCCTAACTCTTATGCATGCAAGTGTGGGCATAAATGGAATATGCAAAGTATGTTACTGATGTTGATGCAAATTCCAAATCTGAAATCGTTTCAAAAACTTAATATATATGTGTGAAACCGATTTCGAGTATAAGAACAAAAGTTTAGCAAGAATCAAGTTTAAGTGCAATACTTTTGTTCAAATCAATCTCAGAGTTTGATAAGATAAATTTAAGTACAAAAACTCAGAGAAGATGTTGTTACAAATTCCAAATTTGAAATCGTTTCAAAAACTTAATACATTTGTATGAAAACCGATTTCAAGGCTAAGAACAAAAGTTTGACAAGAATCAAGTTTAGGTGCAACACTTTTGTTCTAATCAATCTCAGAGTTTGAGAGTATAAATTTTAAGTACAAAAACTCGAGAGAATATGTCCAAACACACATACCAAAATGATTTTCAAATCAACTACTCAAAATATATAGATTAAGCACAAGTAAGATTTGTAGATCTAGAAATTTCTTACAACGGAAGAATGACAGAAGAGATCAGCTCTGGAGTGAGTATTGAACTCCTTTTGAAAGCCTCAAATGTCTTGGATATGTGAGCTAAAGAACAGCCACTGAGATCTCCCTTATTTCTTCACAAAAATATGATTTCTACCTTGTAGATCTATTGATTTTGAGTGTGTTTGTTCTTGTTGTTTAAAACCAAGTTTGAGGTGGTTTTATAGTGGTAGGAATTTCAATATAGCCGTTTATGACCGTTCTAGGAATCCGAGAAAATCGAAAATTCAAATTTCAAGCTTGATTTCCAAAAGTCGAAATTGCAGCGAGTGCAATTAGCGCGCTAATATCTTTTGTGAGTTAGCGCGCTAACACTGTCTTAGCGCGCTAATGGCATTATTAGCGCGCTAACTGCAGGGACTTCAGAATAATTAATTTATCCCTTTGTGTTAGCGACCCTTAAACTTGTCCGGGACCTAACCAACCCTTATATAACATGTTATACATGTTTATTATGAGTCATTAAGCTTACTTGGGTGGTCCGGATATTTTTACAAATCCCGAAACGGAAATTCATGATTTCATAATGTATTAGGGGCTTTTTTGCAATTTTGCAGTTTTCTTTTTGAATACCTTTCAAAAACGAGTTTTTCTTTTTCGAAAACATTTATAATGAACTCTAATATGCAAATGACCATTCACACAAAGTTTTCACATTGTTTAAACTCATAGACCTAGTTATGTGTTTAAATTCCATTTTGAAACTTTGAAGTAAACTTGTAACTTTGAAAAATGATTTCGAAAACTTGATGTATGCATGAACTAATGCATTTGGCTTGCGTGAAAGAATTTGTATACCTTACATTGATATTACAAATTGCGGTTTGGACTTTTCTTCATTTCTTCATTTTATGCCGAGTCTTGAACTTGTATTGCTTAGTACTCGAACATGTTGTATTGCATCACTTATTCCAACAAGCTCTCCATATTTCTTGAATACATTTTCACCTTGTTTGTTTGGCTCCATATTTCTTGAATATCCCTGATGTGTTGTATTGCATCCTTTTAACACAAACTGAAATACATGATTAGTACATTTTCACTTTGTTTGTTTCCATCAAAATCTCGGTAGGAATGTGAATGACTAACCACTTAGTCCAACAATCTCCCCCTTTTTGATGATAACAAACAATGTGAACTTTAAAGGTGTGAAAACACAATCTAAATGTATATCACATTCAACACATCAATCTTTTCAAGTTTAACCATATTTAACTTCAAATATGCAAGTTCAAAACCAACAACCGTTTCAAATATACCAAGATAAAAACCTTTCAAAACCTTTCAAGTTCAACACCACATTTTTCAAACTTCAAACCTTTCAAGTTCACCACATTTTTCTCCCCCTTTTGATATTATCAAAAAGCGGGATCAAGTATCCACAATTTTTCTCCCCCTATCAAGTATACCAATAAAAACCAACAACTTGTTCAAGTATACCAATATATGCAGGTTAAAATTATTAACTTGATACCAGTTACAAAAATCAATAATATTAACTTATCAACCTGATACCAGTAAAAATGAGAATTATGAACTCTATACCAATATATACCAATGAAAATATCACGCTTTCATATCGTCCTTTCAAAAATTATCACAATAGCAAAGATATCACAATATCTCCCTTTCAAGTTCTACCTTTTCTCCCCCGTTTGATATTATTAAGACAATGGGGTCAAGTATCTGCAAAGATAGGCACGATTCAAACAATACGAGAGAAATAAATTCTCCCCCTTACTTTATGCATATTAATAAAAAACATACGGAAGCGATACACATGCATAGACTAGAAAACATAGTGAAGCACAAAATAGCCATAAAGAAAACTCAGAGATACGCAAAAAATCATGATATAAATAGCAAAAGTAATGAGATTGCATAATTGTGGCTTAACATGAGTTTGACCAATTAGAACACCTAAGACTAACATATTAGAGCCTAATGCTTATCTAGGTGTATCTAAACGCTTCTTCTAGACGATGGTGGTGGATGGTCAGAACTAGAAGCGTTGTCATCTCGCACTGGCCGAGCTGGAAGCCGTTGACTCTCTATACGACGAAGCCGATCACTGTGATTCCGAAGAGTCGTCTCGACAGCATTGAATGATTGAGTCATATAATCGTGCAAGTAGCCCAGCTGTGCCGATACATATGCCAACGAAGGTGACATATTAGGAGGAGGTGTTAAGCCGCCGAATGTAGAAGGAAGCGGAGGCTGTGCTGGTTCCTCGTGCTGCGGCTCCGGAACGGTAAAGTCTTGATCTGCTTCATTAACACCATCATCATCATTGTGGCTTGCAGTTCCCTCTTCATTGGCCTGGTCATCATCGCCAAGGTGATAGCTGTACTCCAAATAATCGGCGCATCAAAAGGAGAGTCCGTAGGGAGAGGAGACTCGTAACCGCCGTAATGCTGATTATAAGGAATGGCATCATCCCTAGTCCACTGCTTCCTCTCACGAATATATCTGTATTTCATGGCTTTCAGTGTGGCCATGTCAATGGAGTCAAAGATCTCGAGAGGATGACCGCCTAACGCAAGATCTACTTGGCGGACTCAAGTAGGATGTAATAACATGGGCGTATGGAAGATGACGACCGGCGCCGCATGTGCTAGTCATATAGCCGATGAGAATGTGAGGAAGGCGAGGGGTAGCATAAGAAATAGATGGCCAAGAATGAACATGTCAAGAAGAGTGACATAGTTCTTGCTACCACCTCTTGGAAGAATGACCTTATGAAGTACCTTGTGAAGAAGATGAGGTACTAACTTAAAGTCGGTATCCGTGATACCGGTCGGATAGACAGTTAAGTTACTTTTGGACCGTAGAAAGGAATTAAGAACTTCTAAACGGTCAAATGGCCAACTCAAGAATTTGCACACAACCGTGGTCGATGGAGGGTGCAATGTAAGGTTAAGCCGTTGAGCGAGATTTTCCGGTGTAATCTCAATTGCTCGGCTACCAACGGATGAACGAAGTATAAATTGATTTGAGGTTTCAAGGTTGGAATAGAAGACTCTAACTAGAGGGGGGTTATAGTTAGACCGATGAGTACAAAAAGTAGTCCACCCTGCCGCGTCAAGAATTTCCCGAATTGGGAGATGAGCCTTATCAAAGAAGGCGACATCGACAATGGCGGGACGTATAATTTTGGCGTCCGTAAGTCGTGGAGTTACCAATTCTAGGACTGAGGAAGACTCATGAATGGCTTTGGCACGACCCTCACGTAGTGGGGCATTTGCCGGAGGGGAAACAAGGTGAGTAGACTCATCACTAGATGAAGAGGACTGGACAATACGACGACTAGAAGGACGTCGTGAGGACGTTGCTTGGGTAGGTCGTGATGGAGTGGGAGCGGTAGGTGCACCCGTTCGAGAAGAAGGGCGGTTTGAAGGGCGACGTGATGACATATTGAAACAATGAATGGAAGGAATCAACAAAGATTAGGGAAGATTTGTACCTTAAAGGAATGGAGATCACGGTGGAGAGTCCCTGGAGAGTGGATTTGACAAGAGGAGAGGAGTTGCTTTGTGTTTGAGGTAAGTGGTTTATGAAATTTTAGGTTATAAAACCCTGGCCGATCGACATTAGCACGCTAATGAGGGTCGTTAGCGCGCTAATTCCTCTCTGGAATTTTTCGGTCGCAGGGCTCTTAGCGCGCTAATTTTAGCTATTAGCGCGCTAATTCCTCTCTGGAATTTTTGACACAAAAATTTGAACTTTTGCAATTTAGCTCCGATTCTTCTCGAACTTTATGGACACTTCACTAACATCATATAAAAAGGTTTGGAATATCTAGAACATATGTAGAAGGTCCAATTTTCGAGACATGCCTAACTCACGCCGAATTTGAAAAACTTGTTTTCTAGGCAAAGGCTTAGTGAGTATATCGGCTAGTTGATCCTATATGGGCATATGAATAAGTTTTAACATTTCCCCTTTTTGGATGTGATCACACAATTGACTAACACTTAGCAAATTAAGTTTCAAACCATCAACAAGATAAATATTAGAAATAGAAAATAAATTGTTACCGACAGTTCTGAGACCAATAAATCTTCCTTTGTGGTTGTCTCCAACTGTAACCTTTTCACCATCATGCAGCTTTTAATAACTTGATGTGCATCTTCGGTCATGTGACTTGAGCACCCAAGTACCATGGGGTGCTTCTCCTCGCATCCTATACTATGGGAAACACACTAGTTTTTGGTACCCAAACACCTTTGGGTCCGAGAGTGTTAGTGTCATAAACATTTTTAGCTACCCATGCTAGCTTACCCATTTTTACCTTTTGCAATGAACATTTCCCAACCATGTGAGTCTTATTACATTTAGAGCATCTACGATCATCATTTAATAATTTCTTGTAGCTTAACAAGTTTGCTCCATAACCTATGCCTCTTTTGTTAAGTGCACGTCGTTGTGCTCCTAACATCATGTCAAACATTTGTTTACCATTTGTAAACTTATGCACTGTGCTAGTCAAGTCCTCTACTTCCTTGACTAAAGCATCTCTTTCCTTTATGACTTTATTTAAGTCATTTTGGAGATCATCAATAATCTCATTTTGTGATTCTATTTCACTAATTGCAATGATCAAACTCTTTTTGAGTTGTTTGGTGTTTTTAACCTCCTTTTTCAATTCTTTTCTAAGCTTATCAATATTTGGAACATCATTCAAATCATTAACATTATCAAAATTGAAAACATTAGAGTTTACCTCGTCTTGTGCCGTGAGACAAAATATTGCCTTCTTACTTTCTGATTCGGAGTCCGAACTTGATGATGATGAATCATCCCAAGTTGCTTTTAAACTCTTCTTTCCTTTGTCAAACACCTTCTTGGCTTTGCACTCCGTTTTGACGTGACCCGGTTTGCCGCAACCGTAGCATATTATTTCGTTTCCTTCCTTGCTTCCACTTCGCAGCTTCTTCTTGTATTTATCTCGTTTGTACACGGCCTTATTGAGCTTTCTTGAGATCATAGCTACTTCTTTCTCAAGATCATTTTCATCATATGATTCCTCATTTTTGATGACTTCAATCGATGCGCTAGAGGAGCTGTTTGCCTTCAAGGCGATTTCTTTTCTTGAACTTTTGGCACCTCCATTTAGTGCTTCCAATCTTGCTCGGTCTTTTAGTTCAAATTCATGAACTGTTAGCTCTCCGCATAATGCATCGAATGTATAATCTCCAAGATTTTGAGCTGATTGGATAGCGTATTTCTTGGCATCCCATTCCTTAGGCAAACCTCTAAGGAATTTATACACTGAGGTTTCTTGATCATAGTTCTTTCCTAGATTCTTGATCTCATTTAGTAGCTTTGTGAATCTAGTGATGACGGTGGCTATGTCTTCATCAGCCCCAACTCGGAAAGTTTCATAATGTTCTTCAAGAATTCTCAGCTTGGTCTTCTTTACTTGCATGGTACCTTCATAATGTACCTCAAGCTTCTCCCATACTTCCCTTGCCGTTTGACAAGCACTTACTCTGTTGAATTCATTTTCACTTAATGCACAAAATAAGTGATTTACGGCTTGATCATTTGAAAGCTCAAGCTTTATCTCCTCCGTGGTGTATTCTTTCAATGGCTTACCCGGTGGAGTGTAACCATTTTCAATTACATCCCATAAAAATCTATTTTGTGCTCTAATATAAAACTTCATTCTTACTTTCCAATGAGCATAATTGGTTCCATCAAAATATGGAGGCCTAACCGAAGAATTACCTTCCCGAAGGCGAAATTTGGATCTAAAGTTTGCATCCTTGCACAAAAACACTCAAAGATACGTTAGTAACACTTTGAGCAATAACCCGCTCTGATACCAATTGAAGGTCACCCAAGAGGGGGGGTGAATTGGGTTACCGAGTAGTTTTTGCCCTTTTTAAAAACTTTGTGCGTAATTTACAACAATGATGTATATATAAGCTATGCAAGTAAAAGAAATTGCGGAAATATAAAATAACACGTGATTTATAGTGGTTCGATCCAACGATCTACATCCACTACCTAACCTCCTCAGTTAGGATTTCAACCCACTTATATTACCAATAAGTGTTACAACCTAAGCATCACCTAGGATTTTCCCACCTAGCCGCAACTAGGATTTTCCCACCTAGACTCCTCTAGGATTTTCCTCACCTAGCCTCAACTAGGATTTTTCCCACCTAGCCGCAACTAGGATTTTCCCACCTAGACTCCTCTAGGATTTTCCTCACCTAGCCTCAACTAGGATTTTTCCCACCTAGCCGCAACTAGGATTTTCCCACCTAGACTCCTCTAGGATTTTCCTCACCTAGCCGCAACTAGGATTTTCCCCACCTAGCCGCAACTAGGATTTTTTCCCACCTAGACTCCACTAGGATTTTTCTCACCTAGCCGCAACTAGGATTTTCCCTTTCGACTTAGATCCCACTAAGTCTTACAATCATTCAATTACAACAATTCTGCTGGAAATACAAAGATACACTTTACAACAAAAGTGGTATCAAATTCAAACACAAGCAAGCCACCTAGAGCCTAACTCTTATGCATGCAAGTGTGAGCATAAATGGAATATGCAAAGTATGTTACTGATGTTGATGCAAATTCCAAATCTGAAATCGTTTCAAAAACTTAATATATATGTGTGAAACCGATTTCGAGTATAAGAACAAAAGTTTAGCAAGAATCAAGTTTAAGTGCAATACTTTTGTTCAAATCAATCTCAGAGTTTGATAAGATAAATTTAAGTACAAAAACTCAGAGAAGATGTTGTTACAAATTCCAAATTTGAAATCGTTTCAAAAACTTAATACATTTGTATGAAAACCGATTTCAAGGCTAAGAACAAAAGTTTGACAAGAATCAAGTTTAGGTGCAACACTTTTGTTCTAATCAATCTCAGAGTTTGAGAGTATAAATTTTAAGTACAAAAACTCAGAGAATATGTCCAAACACACATACCAAAATGATTTTCAAATCAACTACTCAAAATATATAGATTAAGCACAAGTAAGATTTGTAGATCTAGAAATTTCTTACAACCAGAAGAATGACAGAAGAGATCAGCTCTGGAGTGAGTATTGAACTCCTTTTGAAAGCCTCAAATGTGCTGGATATGTGAGCTAAAGAACAGCCACTGAGATCTCCCTTATTTCTTCACAAAAATATGATTTCTACCTTGTAGATCTATTGATTTTGAGTGTGTTTGTTCTTGTTGTTTAAAACCAAGTTTGAGGTGGTTTTATAGTGGTAGGAATTTCAATATAGCCGTTTATGACCGTTCTAGGAATCCAGAAAATCGAAAATTCAAATTTCAAGCTTGATTTCCAAAAGTCAGAAATTGCAGGCAGAGTGCAATTAGCGCGCTAATACTGTGAGTTAGCGCGCTAACACTGTCTTAGCGCGCTAATGGCATTATTAGCGCGCTAACTGCAGGGACTTCAGAATAATTAATTTATCCCTTTGTGTTAGCGACCCTTAAACTTGTCCGGGACCTAACCAACCCTTATATAACATGTTATACATGTTTATTATGAGTCATTAAGCTTACTTGGGTGGTCCGGATATTTTTACAAATCCCGAAAACGGAAATTCATGATTTCATAATGTATTAGGGGCTTTTCTGCAATTTTGCAGTTTTCTTTTTGAATACCTTTCAAAAACGAGTTTTTCTTTTTCGAAAACATTTATAATGAACTCTAATATGCAAATGACCATTCACACAAAGTTTTCACATTGTTTAAACTCATAGACCTAGTTATGTGTTTAAATTCCATTTTGAAACTTTGAAGTAAACTTGTAACTTTGAAAAATGATTTCGAAAACTTGATGTATGCATGAACTAATGCATTTGGCTTGCGTGAAAGAATTTGTATACCTTACATTGATATTACAAATTGCGGTTTGGACTTTTCTTCATTTCTTCATTTTATGCCGAGTCTTGAACTTGTATTGCTTGAGTACTCTGAACATGTTGTATTGCATCACTTATTCCAACAAGCTCTCCATATTTCTTGAATACATTTTCACCTTGTTTGTTTGGCTCCATATTTCTTGAATATCCCTGATGTGTTGTATTGCATCCTTTTAACACAAACTGAAATACATGATTAGTACATTTTCACTTTGTTTGTTTCCATCAAAATCTCGGTAGGAATGTGAATGACTAACCACTTAGTCCAACAATCACCAACTTAATGTAACAAGTCGTTACAACATCCCCGATTTAAAGCAATTTTGTCCTTAAATTAAAGTAAATGTAAAATTACCTGTAGTTTCGAAAAGAAATAGAACATGCTCTTTTATATACGATTCCCACTCCTAAGTTAGTTCCTCATCTCCTGAAATTTCCACTTCACCTTAACCAAAGGAATCTCTTTGGTTCCCAGCCTCTGAATCTTATGATTAAGTATTTGAATCGGTTGTTCGGTATAAGATAAATCTTTCCAAAGATCAAATTCATCCCAATCAATCTTTGGAGTGAAATGAGTCTCCATCCAGTGAAACATAGTAACATAGAAGACATTATGAACTTCGGCTAGCGGAGGAGGTAACTCTAACCTGTAAGTAACAGGACCAATCCTTATCTGTACTCTAAACGGCCCAATGTACATTAGAGCTAGCTTACCTTGCAACCAAATCTATACGATCTTTTCATATGTGAGACTTTCAACAGGACAAAATTGTCCTTTGAAAACTCCAACAACCTATAATGTTTATCGTCGTATCTCTTCTATTTTAGCTATGTTATAGTCATACGTTGGCGAATCTGTTGAATTCTTTCTGTATAGTCCCAAATCAACTTCGACCCTAACAAAACTATATCTCCAACCTCTGCCTAACACGTAGGTGAACGACAAGGTTGACCATACAGAGCTTCAAAAAGAGTGATTCCAATGCTAGCATGATAGTTATTATTATAAGAAAACTCACATAAAGGAATGTATTTCTCCCAAGACACAAGCCTAAAGCATATCCTCTAGCACCAATATTAACTGCTCAGTCTATCCATCAGTTTAAGGATTGCATACCGCAGTGAGTTTAAGAATAGTTCCCAGTTGTCTCTGTAATTCAATCCATTATCTAGATGTGAATTTCATATATCTATCTGAAGTAATCGACACTGGAACTCTATTAAATCTCAACACCTCATGTACGTACACCTCACAAAATCGGTCAAAAGGATCTCGCATGGAAACTAGTAAGAAATACGCAAACTTTGTTAACCTGACAACTACAACCCATACCGCATCGTGCTTACACTGACTCAAAGGTAGATCGAAAATAAAACCCATTGATATATATTCCCATTTCCACTCAGGAATAGGCAGCAAATGCAATAAACTTCCAAGTTTTCTATGCTCAGCCTTAGCTTGCTGATATATCTCACATCTCTTTACGAACTCAGCAATATCAATCTTCATCCCAGACCACTAATGGACAAGCCTTTTATCATGATACATTTTAGTGTTACCTGGATGAATAGAGTAAAGAGATCTATGAGACTCCCGTAGAAACTCCTGCCTCAACTGATCTTGAGCTAAAATCTATAATCTATCCCTGAATTGCATGTTCTGTTCCCATCAACATTTATCGGTAATTTGAATATAGAGTGTGACGTTCGACCACCAGGTAATAATGATGCGGCTACACTTGATGACGCAATTGCTAATGCAATGATTTTCTTGAGATCTAACTTTTGCTAATATTGCTCTGTATAAAAAGGTTTTCCCTATACCACCTAGACCGTCTATGAAAAATGAAGCTGACTTATTTTTAAAAACTTTATCGAGGACCGAATCATATTTATATTTTTGTGCAGGATTCAACTTCGACATGACTTCCGAGTCATTAATATCAACAACGATTGCTAGCTCCTCATTTATTTCTCTTGTGCACTTATAACCATCATAAAAAATAATTGGATAATCAACTAAAGAAAAATCTGAAATATGCTTTCCTGCTGACTCTAAAATTATGTTAATATGTTGCATTCCTTTTAAATCCACTTCAATTGAGGGAAGTTGCATACGCTTAAATTCTAGGCACAGTTCACTTTTGGATTTTTTCCCATAAATGACGAGGATTATCAGGGTTACAATGCACCAATATTGTAGCAAACAATCGTTGCAAATTAAACGACATCTGATACATTAATGCTTCTTCCAAGCATAATTCAAAACTGTTGTCGGCATCTAGTAGCATGTGCAACGCGACTGCTTCTCTATACGATGAAACACATACACCGTTAACAGTTTTGAGTTCCTGAAAAGATGTACAACCTTTAATGTGATTTAAGAGCAAGCGAAGGTAATATATGTCACCTTCTAATGGACTCGCTGAAACAATTACGCTAATGAGTTGACCTTTTTTTTTCTTATCCATTTTCTTACTTGTAGATTCCAGACAAAATGCTAAGGAAATTCTCTATACAAGATAGTGCGAGCTAATTCACCATTCCTATTCATGTTAAAGTATTCAGTTAACATGGATCTGGATGACATTCCATTATCAACTATATTTTGTAGTGTCTCATTCTTATTAAACTTAACCAATTGCTTTCCTTCCAAATGAAGTTGCAGTGTGATGACTGGTGAATATATTTCGTTTAGAATAAAGTCGTATATGTACCAAATTGCCTCTAGAGTAGATACTCAACGTGCCTATTGGAAGCTTTCAATTTCATCAATATCATTTTTTCCAGGGTGTCATTGCACTAGATCGTAACGCTATTGTGGCCTTTATATATGTATTTATACAAATATTCCACAACTTTAATGGTTGAGCAAACCTCAACATTCATATGACAGTCAAATTTAGCAAGCAAGAAGGGATTATAAGGTACAACCCAACGATTGTCTAAGAGGTGCCCTCTAGCCATGGTCGTCTTTCCATCATTACACCTCCTATATTTTGGATACGCGTCTTTCCCATGTGAAGTATAATCATGAAAGACCTTGGGGTAATTGTTTTTGCATTTACCATCCACATCCATGCACAAATTCTTTGAGTTCATATCACCGCATGGAACATGCATCATGTGTTTCACAACGGCTTTGTACAAGTGAGAATCTACAAAGCCGGGTGGAAGCTCAACACATACAAAGAAATCAAAAGACAGTGGGTCTATCAACTTTGATGTTGGTTGTAAGACGACAAGAAAATGAGCATGGGGAAGTCCTCGTTTTTGAAACTCAACAATATAGGCATATGCAACAACATGACCGAATATCTATTTTTTCACTATCTCATTCTTAAGGCACTCCAACTTCGATTTGAAAACGCGCACAGCAAGATCAGGTATGTTATGTGCATCATCGTTAAATTGAAGCTCTTGTTCAATTTTTCGCCAATTAAGATTACAAGTCTTAGTTAGAAAAATGTCCGGCTTTCCAAAAAGTTGAACTAACGCCATTGCATCCATATACCTCCTTCACATATCTCTCGGCCCCCTATAAAAGACTCAAGAAGTACAACCCTTCGGACGATGTTGGAAGTACATGTTTCACACCTACCCATGGAATCGATTATCCCTTGATATAGTTCAGAGCGTATCTCGTCTTGCCTAAAACGAATAAAATCCAGCCTTTGTGTCTCCAATTTAACATACATATCCACGATATATTGTTGCAATAGCCTACCCGAATATAATATGGAATTTGGGACGGCTCTAGTCAAAAGTTTATATCAGTAGTATTCGCGACAAGATAAGCAATTTTTCTTTGATCTGGAGTTCACTGTGAAATGAAAATAAAAATAAAAAAGTATTACAGTATTTTTAAAAATAAAATAGTTGCATAGAAAATCAAACCAAACTATATAAAAAGAAAGTTATAGTATGTACCCTCAATTTCATTATGAAGTAACTCATTAGTAGAAATTACTAAACCGGGATCCAAGTTGGGATCTTCATTGTCGTTTACATGTGCTCCAGTATAGTCTTTTTTCTTTATACCTTAGTGCCAACCCACGTCGTCGTATGGGAACAATAAAGGATATTGCAATGGGTCATAACAACCAAAATAATATTGGATTCTATGACTTGTTCCAGATTGATTATATACAGGGATATCTCGTTTAGTAGGCTGCGAACATAAATCTTCTTCTAACCAAATAGGGCAACTTGAGAAACAGAGGGCATGTTGAGTCTTCTTTGATCAAGATTGACACTTGAAACTATTTCCACAACATGATTATCCAAAATTTCCATAGTTATCAAATTACGGAAAAACTTTGCATATGGATTGCCGTTAATCATGTTAATTAATCTTTTCAAAATTGCCTCATTCATTCTGTCTGAGCAATGCATTCGATTTTGCACTTCATGTTCAATGTCATAAAAATATAATTGCAAAAAAGAGGGTTGCTCATTGACATAACGTAAGCTATTTATATAATGATATATTTGACCCTGCACTCTGAATGTATATACTCCCATGTTGTTTCTTGACAATGCTTTATCACACTTGACACCTAATTAAGTAAATCCAAAGTTGGTGTCATAAGTACGGATATAATCCTGAAACTCTTGTGTTCCATCTCTCTCTGAAGTGAAAAAGTCAAAATATTGTTGAGAGACTATGTTAGGGGTCAGGGATACTTGTCTACTTGAACAACAAAAATTGCTAGTTTCTTGAAAAAATTTTTGCTCCACAATGTTCACTAGACTGTGCATATGGCTATATATCTGTTGATTCAACTACGCAATCAAAATCCATTGCGACAGAACGTTTTTGTGTAGCAACAGCATGTGCTTGTGCATTTTATGAACCTATAAATTAACAAAAAAATTGTCAAAACAAGTTATTTTTGCAATTGTTGAATCAAGCGGTTTCATTATTGGGTTAATACCTAAAAAAACACAAACTATGGAATTTTTGGCAAATCTAGAATAAACTTTAATATTTTTCAAATATATCACAAACTTTACTTTTTTTTTTTGCAAATCTATCACAAACTCTATGTTAGCTTCAATTTTGGGATCCACTTTACCATATTTTGATGCTTTTATTACATCTTATTTTGACTATTGTCCTATATCACTATATATAACTAAAGATCTAGATGACTCAAAAAGGATCTCATGTTTTCTTCAACTTAATCTAGACACTGGAGGAAGACATTTTTAAACCATAATCTTTGTGATTTTGGAATTAAGAAAGGGCGGCTTGATCGAACATTGGTTGTGCGACCATTGATCCAATGAATTACAAACAAAAGTTGATGTTTGTTATCAAAATTTGAAAAAGTCGAGGTCACATATACAAATAGTTATATCTTTAAGCAAATAAAAAACAAGAGAACAATCCAAAGCATGATATGTTGAGCATGGTATGCAACTGGTTGAAATGTTTTACTTTCGGGTTTTTGTGTTTTATAAGAGATGTTGAAACCAAAATAAGGATTGTGATAGATTTGCAAATATAAATAAATAAAATTTGTGACATATTTGAAAATTTTCAAAGTTTGTTCTAGATTTGCAAATAAATTAGTAGTTTGTGTTTTTTTTGGTCCCTTTGATTATTTTATGTCATTAAGTTAATTTTTTTAATTTACAAATACTATTAGGTTTTATACTGATCAGTGTTATTAAGTTAAATTATTAAATCAAACATGTAAAGTTAAACAACATATACCGATCACATTTGCCTCCTTTTTCTCCCAATAAAGCTGCCTTTGACGTGCTTGCTTCCTCTCTTTTTCCTCTTCGGTAATGGACATACAATTTGACCTATCCACCTCTCTACGCAAACTATTTCTAGCCTTTCTCATAACTTCATCACTCTATTCAAGACATTAATATATTATAAATAATCTATTTAGTTGACGAATAAGAAAATAGTAATGTTAACGGGTTGTGTAACTGTAAACTTGTATCCATAACTTCAATATGCAATCGAGTCACTAGTTTTTACCGGTTTATTAAAACACCTTATTCGCTTTTGGAGGATTCTTCATTGTTATGTGGTTGATGTCGCCACATATGAAATGGTTATTGAAAGTACAAATCAGTTTATTTAAAGTAATCAATTTAAAAAAACAAGAGAAAAATAAAAGAAGTAAGAGAAACATAAACACAAAATGGTTATAAGTTTATATTTCGACAGTAAAATTGTTATTTGATGAAATCGTGACTACTTTACTATGAAGTACCCTTTATCCAAACAAACAACGTATATAAGAAAGAAACAAACAAAATAAGGGCCCTCTAAACAAACAAAATATAGAATAAAGAAGTACCCTTTAACCAAAGTGTCAAGTTTCGATTCTTAGCACCATACAAGATAAATTAAGCTGTTGATGAGGAACCTATGGTTGTACTAAATAATCTTAGTGTTAAATGAAATATGAATGCAACTTTTCTAAAAATTAAAAACAAAAAAAATACTGCACAAGATCAGCCTCAATGCAAATAAAATAGTAAAACACTTGCAACAACTTTTATGGAACAAATGAAGTAGCAAATATGATCATAGTCCCAATGCATCGAATAAAAATAAATGGGAGAAAAGAGCATATTAACATAGATCGAAGAAGAGCAACATTTTGACTTTGAATCCTACTTTTAGATTACTCTCACAAGATCACAACATCATCAAAAACAATAGACTCTTTGAATGTCTATTAACCATCTCTAAGGAGTTTTTATTTGGTAACGAGGTGCATTTTAGAACTAAACTTGTTTTATGAAAATTTTCAGAATTAATCTTCTTTGAAAGATAGCACGCTACTCCAAATCACTTCCAATAAACCCACAACACAATTCTTAAAATCAAAGAAAAACACAATAGTATGTCCTGTTGTAATGACAAATCCATTACCAGAAAGATAAACACTATTCCAACTCACTTATGACATTAAAAAGAGATTAAAGAAGAAGAATACTAAAATAGAGATTGGAGGTTCATATAGAGCTTTTGTGAAGCACTTGGCTGACATAAAAGTAATCATTAAAAAAAAAATTAAAAAACTACAAGAACCGATGGATAGTAGAACAAAGATTGAAAGGTCAATTAAACATTATGATTATCAATCAGTAATTAGAAGTCTTCTTTGAAGTTAAAACCCATAATGAGAAAAGGAAAAAAAAAACTTTTAATTGACATAGACACATACCTGAATCGGTGTGAGAGTTGGGAAATAGATGACAGTGAACAAAAAAATCTGAAATAATACACAAAGTAAAAAATTTGTAACAGTTGGTTTTGGACTGCTCATTTTTAGTCCAAGTTAAAGTTTTAGTACTCTACCATCTCAGATTCCTCAACAATGTTGAAAGATCAAAAACCAAAGAACACAAAAATTGGAAAAAGGGGGTCCGATTTGATTCATTCACCCAAAAGCTGATTGAATCACAACCATGTGACTCAAACGATGTGATACATTAGTGGCCCTAGCATGCTTTACAAACTCTGCTGGAGTGAATGAAATCCCATGACACATACACATTATGCTCAAATTGGAGTGAATGAGCGAGATAAGGATTGCACAAATTGTTCTAAACATATTTTTCAGTGAGCCAATAGGTTTCAGCATACTCAGGGTCAATATAACCAATGTTGTCTGCAATGCAAGTAGATGAGTACGATTCAGACATGCTCTTGGCAATGCCAAACAAAGGTTCTTAACAATTTTCTACAGTGTGTAGTTAAAATCAGCATAACCCAAACACAAAGCCGATCATTCTTCAAGGTGCAAACATTATCTGCAACATCATCCCCATAATACCTAATACAGGGATAAATCTGCTCAATCGACAATCATAGTAAGATTTTAGAGAATGTAAACTTTTTCCATGACAAATATCCATTAATGTGTACGTACGCGTCTTCGTGTGTGTTCCTTTCACATACGCATGCAACAGACATTGAGCAAAAGATTCAAGATACGCCAATAGCAAAAGGTGCATAAATGACAGAATAAGCTTCATATTTGACACATTGAATCTATTAAAAACAAACTCAACAGCAGTAATAATAGAATACATCAAGTATCACCACAAATACACTGATAAAGATAAGAACCAGAACTTCTATAAACACCGCCGACACAATCATGCTACTGAACCATATATGGTTTACTAACCAACCACCCAAGTAAATCTTGAAAACATTAGTAATCTGAACAAAAGTAATTACATGAAACTGAACAAATCTAATAGTTATTTCAGAAGGAATTGATAAATCAGATCACAAGATATTATAAAAAAATCATATCACATGATATAAAAATACAACCATGTAAGTAATTTGTCAAAAAAGGAAATAGAAAATGAAGAGTTCAATATTTCAAAAAAAAAAAAAAAGTGTTCAATATGCAAGAAAATTTGAATCATGGTTCAATGCCATTTTCATCCAAGAAATTCTTTTGGCTATCACAAGTGAGAGTACAATTTTGCTATATGGCAGCATCAGAGCAGGCTTAAAAATAGAAGGGAAAAAAGACATTAACTGTAACAAAATAAAATAATTGAAATGAAAGTAAAATAGTATGAAAGAATGTTTACCTATAGTATGATAATCGATGGTAATGGATCGTTTATCGGCCTCTTGTACAACAATGGCTTCCTCAAATTTCAACTTCATCACAGTTTTCTCACATTCCTTCAACTTTTTTGTAGCATCGAGTGCGACAAGTAGAGAGAAACCCAATCACCCAAAAACACAAAATCTAACAAATACCTAAACCTTCATGAAAAGCCAAAATTTATATGTTTAAACTCTCACCAAATAAAGAAAACCCTCTCTGCAATTACCTTAGAAGTGCAGAGTAGAGAGAAACGAGAATGATCGCGAGAGAAGCGCACAACAGAGAAACAAAAAAAATCCACGAAACCGAGAGAGAGAGAGAGAGAAATTGAGGGCACAATTGAGTGGAGGCTATTATCGAGAATTCGTTCGATCACAAATCGATCGAGATCGAGGGCACAATTGAGGGAAGGGCACGAAACTAGGGGTGGAAAAAAATGGGTATGAACAGGTATAAGATCGGATACCACCTTTAATAACGACTAGTGTACTATTCGTACCCATTTTAAAACGGTCACTTTTTTGTGTGGAGCGTCTTTCTCAAGCTATTATGGAGGGAGTGAATCATGGAGAATGGATCGCACCTAAATTTGGTCTTGAGGTATGTATATTTCATTTGTTTTTCGCTAATGATCTCATTCTTTTTGCAGAAGCAACTAAGGAGCAGGCGAATGTTCTATCCAGGATTCTAGCCTCATTTTGCGATCATTCTGGACATAAGATCAGTTATGAGAAGTCTCAGCTCTTTTTCTCTCCAAATGTAGACCCTATCCTTGTTGAGAATATTGCACGAAAACTGAATATATCTATTATTGAGGATTTGGGTCACTACCTTGGAGTCCCACTTCTACATGGCAGAGTGCTCAAGGCAACTTATAATGCTATAAAAAAAAGTACAGGCACGAGCTCAAAAATAGAACCCCTCGAATATATCCCTAGCTAGTCGGATTACTCTCTCTCGCTCTACCTTATCCTCGATCCCACTTTATACCATGCAAACCTTTCTTCTCCCAAAAGGGCTCTGCGACGATCTTGACAAGATTTGTAGAGGATTTCTTTGGGGCTCGTCACATGGTTCTAGGAAGTCAAGTTTGGTTGTTTGGGACAAAGTTTGCCAGCCCAGGAAAAATGATGGTCTAGGGATGCGAAATATGTATGATATGAATGGGTCATTCACCATGAAATTGGGTTGGGAATTGATCACTAATCCAAAGGCCTTATGGGTCAAACTAATGAGAGCCGAATATGGCACCCCGGCGATACGATCCTAAATGAGCTTACCCCAGGTAAATGTTCGCATGCTTGGAGGAATATCTGCAAGATCTGGTCCCTACTACTTGGAGGCTTAAACTGGGCCATAGGTAATGGCCACACAAATCGCTTTTGGCTCGATAGACGGGTGGGCGGAGTAAAGCCTCTTATCGAGATGACGACAACCCCCATCTTGGAATCTAGACGGGGTGATACCATGTGTACCTATGTTAATGAATCTGGAGGATGGTGTTGGGCAGACTTCGAAGCATACCTTCCCGCAGATGTGCTATTACGTATCGCAGCAATACCACCCCCGATCCCCCAAAGTTCAGATGAGGACTCGGTTTACTGGTCTCATTCAGAATCAGGTAGTTCTCTACATCCTCCGCATACACCTCACTAATACATATGCCTTGGTCTGTAGGGAATGCTGGTTGGAAGATGATATGGAAATGTGCAGTTCCTGAGAGAGTACGGACGTTCCTCTGGCTTGCCTTCAATGATGCACTTCTCACGAATGAAGTCAGACATCGGAGGCATATGATTGAGTTCGATGGTTGTGGTCTGTGTGGGGGTAACTCAGAATCCCTCAATCACATTCTTAGAGAATGTTCCAGGTCTATCTTAATCTGGGGACACTTTCTCTCAATAGAGCAATTGGGATCCCTTCCAACATTACCACTCCAAGAATGGCTAGTCAAAAATCTGATGTGCGGTAACCAGCTCATAGGTGTGGAATGGTCGATATTCTTTGCCACTACGTGTTGGCTATTATGGAACAGACGCAACATAATAGTCATTGGCGAAGAGACAGTCTCTCATGTGGAACTCTGCCATATGATCATTGCCAAAGCCAAATCCTTCCAGCAGGCCAATGATTTCTTCACCTCCCTCAAACGTGATTCTCCCTCAAAGGAGCATTTGATTGGTTAGAGTTGTCCACCGGAGCACTAGGTTAAAGTTAACACGAATGGAGCTTTGAAGGAGGAACCTTACGGAGCAAGTACGGGTGGTTTAATCAAAAATGCTTACGGTGACCTGGATAGGTGGTTTTATGGTTAATATCGGGAAGACCTTAGTTTTTGGGGTGGAACTCTGGGGAGCACTCATAGGGCTCCAATTAGCATGAGATATGGGTTTCGACTGGTAGTATTAGAATTGGATAACAAAAGCGTGGTAGAGTTGTTGAATGGTGAAAATATCTCAATCAATCAATATCGCCACATTGTTTCTCTTATTCGGCAACTTTTGCAGCGAAGATGGTTCATTCGTATCGTTCACATCCATCGTGAGGGGAACCGGGCAGCTGATTGGTTGGCATCATATGCGACACACCACGCGATAGGAAGCCACATCCTTGAACATTGTCCATCGGCATTATCTACGATATTGAGAGAGGACATTATTAGGGTATCATTTCCTAGATTTTGTCAATTGTAACTAGACATTATGTCTCATTTTGATATAAAAAATATTCAAGTACCATTTTTTGTCCGGACCCCTTTTTTAATAAAATAAAATAATTTTTTTCACTTAATTATTAACAAAAATACATAATTTTTATGTTGTCATGCATTCCATCACTAAAAAATGTTATAAATTCAAAATTCAAGTTTTACAAGTTTCTATATAAAAATAACATCATCATTAGTAAAATTATAATTCAAACATTATGAAAGTTTCAAAACACTACTATAAATAAATAAATATTATTTAAATTAATCGCGAAACGGGTACCCGTTTTTTAAAAAATTTTGTCTAGACTCGGGCCCATTTTTTAAAACGGACAAGAAAACATGTCCAGACTCGTATTAATTTTCAAAAAATTATGCCCGGACCCGTTTTAAATGGGTCCGGGCACATTTTGCCACCCCTACACGAAACGATCGAGTGCACAAGGAGGGCATTGTTGAGAATTCAAGCGGTCGTCGCTTAACTGATTATTCTCGCTTATTAAGTGATGTGTGTGTGTATATATTTATATATATATATATATATATTAGTTTCAGGATGTGCTACGCACGATTGACCCACTCGTTTCGCTCGAGGGAATTAATTTCTGAGAATTTATTAATAAAATTCAAAATTGTAATTAAAATTTAAAAATTAGAAATACAAGTTCCTTTTTTAGCTCATTAATATTCTCTAGTGTAATTGAGATAAGATGTGAATGAAAAAATAAGCTAGTCATGCTAAGTCATTACTTCCTCGAAAAAAAAAAAGGAAACAAAGAAAAAAAACTCAAGTGGTTCGACCCATTAATTTATGAACACTTGTTGTGGAGTTTCCATAAAATTGTGCATAAAGTTTAATATTTACCTCAAACTCTATAGATAGAAAGGATAACTTTGAAATTATGAATGTAAATAATTGAATTAGTTGGGATTAAAGCTTTAGACACCCTGGCAAAAAAAAAAAAAATTGAAAGAGAGGTCGTGTTGCCTTCTCTCAAGTACCATGTGGAACTCTATAGTCCCTTAATCACATATTCCACATAAATGACCTTGCCTTAGTTGATCTCTTTCCATTCTTTTCTTATTTTTGTTGTATCTCTCTTTGGGTTTTGTATATCCTGTAAAACCTTCTACGCATGCATTTAGAAGTATATTTCATTTTACAACAAAACGATGCGAGAAGCGACTTTGCACTCCCATTCTAATGTAAGACAGGTAAATTTAGATGAAGTTCATTATGTTAAGAAATAGAGACAATAAACTAATATGTTGTATGACATACCATTTTCATTAGTTGACACATCAGGTGTGGGTTCAGAAATACCAGCGCAGTCTCCATGCGATTTTCCTGGTACAATAGTGTTAGAAAATTTCTTCATTCTTTGCTCATAGTTGATATAGGAGTGTCAGCTTCAAAAAGAATGTTGCCATCAGATAAGGATCTCTAAAACATTTACCTGTAAACAAAAAGAAGCTCAAACATGAAAAATAGGCATTTATGGTTGATACGAAAAAAAATGTAATCACCAATACCATTACTTTGACCTCCAACTAAAAGAAAAAAAAAGGAGAAACAAGCTAAATTTTGGGAAAAACTTGTGATGGCCCCTCTCCTAAATCTAGGGCATCGCTCGGCCTAATCCCGTAATTAAGCCGTAATCATATCTATGCAGGACTCAACTATGTATTAGTCAGCCTTTACAATCTAAACACCTTTTCTCGTGTTCAGGACAAGTAATACACTAGTCCTACTAGTTTATAAAATCTAGATTTAATTAAAACTTTTTATTAAATTAATTATTTAGCAGAAGTCTTATTGGTTATGCGGAAGCAATTAGTAGATTATGCAGAAGCCATTTATAAAATCATAAGTGTGGAAAACCAGGAAATGACATCATATATATATATATATATATATATATATATATATATATATATATATATATATATATATAAAGTCCTCAAAATGCAGTAAAGCAATAAATAGTCTAAGTCAAGTCGGAGAAACTAACGCTCAACCTAATATACAACCCAAATAGAATTTGAAAGACATATATAACATATACAATCAAAATACCAAAGGACGACCTACAATCGATGCAGTGACGCGCCGCGGGCTCAGGGATAATCTCCGATCTTCTCCTTGCCCGGCATGCTGGTAGACGGCTCTGCACCAACCTCCATAAAAAGGACGATGAGTACAAGAATAAAATAGTAATCCCCGATGAAAAGTTTAATTTGCATTTCCAAATATTCAAATGGTATTTAAAAGCATATAAATGGGAAAACTCGAAAATAAACCATATGCGAGTAAATACCAGAGTTAAACAAGTGATACTGAAACTAGGCCAAGTAGTGGTGATTTAAGTCCGGTCGGCAGTGAAACATGTTACTCCGACTCAATAATCATATAGCACAAGGGACTCTAACCCAAGTGTTACCAAGGACTCTAACCCCGGTGTGTAGACTACCTCAGGGACTCTAACCCCGAGTGTCATACAGTGTCAGGTAACATGTGCCGACATCCCCAGGGACTCTAACCCTGTGAGTCACGCACACCTCGATCGAGTACGGGACCTAAATACGAAAACTACTTTTTAAATTTCAAGAAATATCAAGTGTGGATTGTCAAGGCATAGGCACATCTACGCACCTAAACAAATAAGGAATACAAGTCCTCTTAAACATTTATAAGATATTCACTAGCCTAATAGCATGCTATTTATCATTCAATTCAAATTTAAAACAACAAGAATAGACATAGCATGGGATAGAATCAATTAATCAAATCAAATGAATGGATATCATGCAAACTAGACTCATCAAGTGAGTATAGACACAAAGAGCACATGATATAAGAATACAAAAGCAAAATAGTCAAAAGTACTATGCAAGGACATCAATTTATAGAAATGAAATGCCAAGTAAAGTTTCCATTGGGTATACTCACAGCAACAAAGTAAAGTCCAAGCTTTACCGGCCTCTCAATACTCTAAATCTTGTATTCGCTCTCGCGTATCCTTTTCCTAAGTTCATGAGTTTGGTATCTCATTAGTTCAAATATAGTGGGTTTAAGCTCAATTTAGTGGTGTTTATTGTGTATTTAAATTGGTTCAATAGACTTTAAATCAATCTTCCTAAATAAGCCCCTAAAGACTAAATTAAGTCTCAATTTCAGTCCTACATTTTAACACAGATTTTAGGCATGAAATGGTCGAAATATTGAAATCCTCCACTAGTACAATTATTGTTGGTATCTCTCTTAGCTTTCCAAAATGGTTTGGTTTGCAAAACTCTGATTTAGAATGAAGGAGATATCATGATTTTACTAGACATAGGTCTAATTGGAACTTAATCCGACCAGCTGATTTAGAAAATCTATTTGTCCCAATCTATAGTTCCTGAAAATGTGCGTTTTGGTCACAAGGCAGAAAATATATCCAAATACAATATACTAAAAGATCAGCTCATTTGGATAAGTAGTTAGGGAGTCATGCCCTTAACAAATTTAGTTTCAAAACTTTCTTTTTAATTCCAGCACCTATTTGTAGAGCATGTTTGGACATAGAAACATTTGAATCAAAATACTTTTAGTTAAGAAACGTTATTCCTTTTTAAATAAGCTTTCCAATGCCACTAGTTCGGATCAATTTGGATCTAAAATGGGTAGATTATGACCAAATTACCCAGGTTGATTCCTAATACAACATGCAAAATTCTAGTTTTGGTGTTGCAACTTCAAAAATTCATATCTTTATGATTTCAAAACCAAATTAAGAAGTTCAATATAGTTGGATTATCAACTTGAAATGAGGAATCCAAATATATAAATTAATTAAAAATACTCAATCATCTACTATCTGATATTAGTCTAAAACCAGAACTTGTTCTAATTTCAACTAAAAAGATGTTTACCTAGTTGATGTAGTACCCTAGCTTGAGAATTTCTCACCAACTCTAATAGATTCCTTCAACACCTTGATGATTCACTCCTCTCCAACATTTCTTTCTTCTTCTCCAGCATTTCCTTCTTCTTCTCCAGCAAAAATGAATGAGTGATTTAGTTTGCATGTTGTTTGATCACTAATAATATATATTAAGGTGATGTTCCTTCATAACCCTTAATCTTCATGGATTTATGTATCCATAGGAATATCTAATGGTCCACGTTTTATCATATATCCCACTAACTCCCACTAACTTAATCTCAAGTGACACCATTTCATTACTCACCTAGTTCCTAGATGTGCCAATGTGCATCTCTAGACCAATCTTATGCTTTCCATTTAATTTACTCAACTATAGGCCTTTAATTTGATTTACATTAATAAACACAACCATAAGCTTATAAGTAATTCCTTATTTCATATTAGGATTAAATAAGACTTACCAAAATGCTAACTACCCGGTTCCCGGTGCGCACGCTACTCGAGGTGTGTCCCCGCTCTCGTCTCGACGCCTACAACTATACTAATCGACTTAGTAAGTCTACACAATACATAACACTAGGCACACATCAATACAAAAATACGATATACCTCGGCTACGTGCCTCGGTCGGTGCACGTATCACAGTGTAGGTCCCACGTCAAGGGTCGATGATCCTGATTAAGGAATTAAAATGGGGTTAACGGTTTGTTTGTAAAGCCATGTTGCAAACAATTAGAGAGTATACATATTTTTTGCAATATTGAGACCCGCTTCCTAGTGGCTCTCTCAGACTAACATGGAAAAAAGAACCGGACATACCTTACTATCACAATTACTGTAATTTATAGGCATTTAAGAAAGAGGGGATGCTCTTAAACAAGCACAATGGAAGAGTTCGATCCATGTAGCCCCAATTAATTTGAGATAGAGGTTATGTTGTTGTTGTAGAGAAAGTTGGGGTGGTAAAGTATGAGTAAAACGGGAAAGATAATTCAACATTTGCATCTTATACTCATTTTGAAGATGCAGACTGACAAAATTTATACAACCAGCAACAACAATCATCAGTTATAACTTAACACTGCAATTTTGGTGGACAGAAAAGAAAAAAATCAAATAAAGGAGACTACAAATCTGAATGAATAGAAAACCATGAAAAGAGCTGACTTTGAGGAGCCAGTGTACAAATCCTTCAAGGATGATTTTAAAGAGTGAAACCACAAATTCAGAAAAACACAGATGTTGTGTGTGCTAAAAAGGACCCAGTAGATCAACACTAGAAAGAAAGAAAAACTGTAAATGAAAGGATTCCAATGTACAGAAAACACCAAAAAACTCTACAAACTATTACATCACAAAAACCAAACATACTTCAAACTTCTAATTCTCCAGGCAAGAGGGTTCAAGCAGCACAAAAAGTGCAGCAAAACTAAAAAAACAACATTCAAGATAATAAGTTTAAAGGTCATGAAAGGATCTCAAACAATTCATCAAAGCCTCTATTCAGTGTTGTAAATCCGCAGAAAAAACTATTTAATGGAAACCGTATCAACTCCGGCAAGAAAATTTCTACAAGAACTTCGGGTTCAATGCCATTAATCATGCCTCCAAGAGCTGGCCTCCGTGAAGATTTTTCGAGAGAAAGACGTTCTAATAATCTCAAAGTCAATATGAAGAAAACACAAGATGAGAATTTAGAACAAAATCCATCCTCCATAGGAAGGAAAACTGCCCCTGAAAAGGTCCTTGCTCCTGTTTCAATGGTTAAAAATATAAAGCTATTGGATATTCCAATAATGCAGAAGTTACGCGATGAGATAGTAGATAAAAGTGTTAATCTAAGAGTGGCAACGGAAAAAGACTTTCCAAGGGACATGCCTAAGAAAATCAAGAAGCCGCCTTCGGTTATACAACCAAACCAGAGAACAAACAATGAAATAACAGTCAGTGTGAAAGCATTCGATTTAGAACAAGATTTTCAAAAACACACACAAAATGCAACTAATTTGAGCACCGCGTGGAAGATGAAAAAGTATTAGAGAATAAGCTTCACAAAGCAACAGTAAGCTTCCTAAACTTTATTATGTTCAGCTTATACGTCTACTACAATCAGTTGCGTTAATCACTACTTGACATGAAATTAGTAATCGAGCTTCTTAAATTATTTCAAAGCTTGGAGACACAATTGTCAAAGTTACAGATTCATAATAAGTATCAATTATTTCACTTCAGATCAATGGTGCTTCAAGATCTTTCGATGCTACATCAGTTCAAACTAAAGGTACTAAGTTTATCCACAATTTAAGCTTCCAGTACTACACCACAAAAAACAAAGCTCCAATATCAAGAAGCTAAGGAAATTCTCATTTGCCTCCCTTTCAATATCTATTATCTTCCCATCCATCTACCAATGTCCTGTTTACCATTGCTTCAGAGCCTTTACCTTTTTTTGTTGCGGAATGGACATGACCTCCTGTCATATCAAGCCCTCTATGGTGCACATTCTGATCACAAGAATGCCAATCAAAAGATTCAAAAGACAGAGTGGAAAAAAGCACAAACCGAAATATTTTTAAAACATAGTTGGTATTTGAATAAGTGGCATGCTTCCTTCCTCAAATACCATATCAACAACCAACTCATCATCTAAGAGGCTAAAGCTTAAGAATGCAAAATTATATCACAACCACAAATGTAAATATATTTTGAGTTTTGAGCTTTCAGCCGAGCCGAATGATAGGCAAAATTAAAATTCCATCCATCCAGTGCACACTTTCACATTTTAGCAACATGGTGTAGTGCAGGGTTTTTTTTAATGATATGTCGAAAACTCAGGTTGTTCATGCTTTTAATAATGTTGCTGGCATGCATGAAGACACAATTGAAGGCTTCTGAAAATCATCAATACAGGAGGAAGAAGAAACTCCCAAATCAAAAATATTAGGATTGCTTACAGAGAATGAAGAGCACCTCAAGCAGGTTTTAATTTTTATTTCCTTCTCTAATTGTAAACACTTTACCTATGTGTCATTATCTACTAAGTGTAAACACCAACCCACTTTTCTCAAGGAAAATAAAACCCACTTACAACCTATGCTCCTAAAGAACAACAACAAGCACAACACTACCCACACTGGTGATGTTATAGAAGCAAATAGACTGGCAATTTACAACTCAATCTCATGTATTACAAAAAAATATTAACAAAAAAGGCAAACACCTTTGCAGTTTGCAGAAGCTGTGAGTAAACTACTACACAGCTCAATTGTTGTCCAATTCTATCTTAAAGTCTTTGCTGTTCGATTTTAGTAAAATGTTATCTTGATATTTCTTAAAAATGTACTTCTATGCAAAGATCGAATGGAAATTGAAAGACAAAAAGTGGCGCTTTGAAAATTTGCAAACATAGATCTGTATGTGCAAATGTTTGAATCATACAAATAAAAATATTTATTGTTCTGTTTGCATGTATCTTTAGATGAAATTTTACCAAGACTTGGTTTTAGTAGCAACAAATCAGGTTGAGATTCCATAAGTAGAAATGACAAGAATTTGCTATAGTAACCAAAGATTTACTTCATAATGAAAATTTCATATTGTTAGTAGCAGATGGATATGCAATGTTGAACTCCACATATTATTAAAAGCTTTAGTTTGTGCCTTCGGGAGTGTCCTTTTCATATCTCCAAAGTCTAGACTACACACAAGGAGTATTATTGCTTGATTTGAAATTTGAATAAAATAATAAATGGCTACTGGATCAATTATAGCTTTTATTTTCCTCAAGCCAATAGTACTTCATGCAGTAACATTACATGCACTTAGAAAAAAGAGAATGTAATGAGATGCAGAAATGACAAACCTGGTGATTGCGAATATTTTTTCCTCCAGCAATCTACGTAGTTCTATCTTCAACCATAAGGACTGGAGAAATATTTCTCATTTCATTAGTACCATCAATAGTACTACAAGCTTGATCATGATAAATTTTGACAATGTAGCTAAGGAGGATCAACTAAACAAACAAGCTAATTATTTAAGGTTTGATTTAGTTATATTTACACATATGTAAATTATTTTACAATGTTAATTTGATTAAGTTAACCACAAAAACAATAGAAACAAATTATATATAAGTTAATTTGATTAAGCCTAGTTTCATTCACTTGGGCAGACAAATAACAGTAAAAAGAAATTGCTCTATTCCACAATGCTTCATATTCAAGTAGAATTATGTTTGACAGAAATGTAGATTAGTAATGTTAGCAAATTACATTAAAAATTGAAAACATTAAAGTACTCCATTATCCCATACGATGACTTGAATTCCAATCAAGTGATTCTCAATCTAATTAACCACAAAAAGTAACCAATACACAACTTCTATATCATACTTAGAAACAAAAACCACACAATCCACATTTTCTTCCAATTTTAGCAAACCAACTGATTTAGATTGAATACCAAAAAATGTTAAAGTAGTCTTGCCAAGTTTTTCAATTTTAACAACCCATATAAAAATAAACACTAAATCATTGAAATTAAGACCACCCAAATCTCTAGATTGATCAAAGAAGACTTGAAGAGTAGAAGAAAACATTAAAAAAAACTCAAGTCATCAACTGATTTTGATTGAATTCCAAGAAATGCTAAACCTTTTTGTCAAATTTCTCAATTTTAACAAGACCCATATGGAAAACATCAATAAACCACTAAAACTAAAGCCACCTAAATCTCTAAATGCAGCGATGGAAGGCGCCGGTTTAGTTCCTACTTATGTTCTTGGTAATGTCATGTAAGCCATTTGAGATCTGATGATGATCAAATTGAATTTTGCACATAAAGGAGGGAGAATGATCAAAATTGTGAAGAACAAGTACTATATATAACAAAAGGATGTTAATGTGCATGAGAAGGCTTACTTAGTAGATTGTATGTTAGAGAGCACTTTGAACATATATCATGTATACAATATACAATAGAGCTGAGATTAGTTCACCTTCCCAAGTGAGATCCAACTAACTCATAATGTGAATTTGTTGCTCTATTAAACTTAAGTACACCACATAAGACTGTACAAGAGACCAAATAATCACATATAGAGAAATGTTTAGAAATTTATACTCCAAAAGTTTATCTATGTTTAACCATGACACTAAAGGAATACAAAAAAGCTCGTTCCATTTTAAAGTGTAAGTGCAGGACTAAAACAAAGAGAAAATAATGAACAAAACAAGAATTATGAAATCCCATTGAGAATTCATGGTTTCAATCACTTTTTTTTGTCTACTAATGAAGGTGAGAGGTAGCTATATTATATAAGAATACAATAACTTGGTTATATCAAATATAGAAACAAATAAAAAACCAAAGAAGAAGAACTTAAAATAAGAAAAAAAAAATATTCAGAATCACAAAACCTAATACAAAACTATCATCAATGCCTATGAAACTAAAGGGATGATAAATTGATGTTTTAAGAGGTCATTTATGTTCAAGAAAATGGAGTGGACGTAATATAAATGATAGTGAACAAGAAAAGGCATCAATATATTGTCATAAACCAATACAAAAAATTCAATAAAAATAAACTCAAGTGGAGTTTCCGAGCTAAATAGAGATGTCAATCTTGTGAGTATATATGGAACAAGGCATCAATAAATTGTCATTTTTTATAGAAATAACCAATGCTAGAATTCTTGGATACGATCTAAAAAGATGAGAATCGTGCCAAACAAAATCTTAATCATGATCTTAGAAGAACATCGAACTTAGTAATTAATGATAGATAGCTTGATATATGAATCGAAAAAAAAATATTCTAATAGGATATGAGCCATGCATTATAGTTAAAACAGTGTAAATTTAATAAGCAACTGAATGTATAATAAAAATTAAAATAATATTTATGAGTTTGAACAAACTATGTAATATAAATATTAAATATTAAATTTAATATACAATGCTAAATAAATTGAAAATATGATAATGAAAATATGGAATGCCTATTGCTAAAAACTAAATATAAAAAGTCTTTCGTATTTTGTAGCATATTCATGATGATGTTGACTATACTCCATCTTCGTCATCACTGCATAAGAAATACATTGTATTAGTTTATTTATAAATATACAAGTAACTAATTAATAATATGTAACTTCAAATAACTTACTCAACATAACAAATTTTTTTTGACGTTTATTTATTCCTAATTCATTATCAATAATTTTTCTCTTCATGTTGACTTCTTTGTAGTTGTTGACTTCGTATTTATGTGTCGAAATATCATTTGACAACTTCCCCTATTATTTTCAAGAATAAGACAACATGTAAAATTAAATTATATAATGTGATCTTGTAAGTTACTATAAAATAAAATAAATACCTCATTATGACGAAAATGATCTCCATTTTCTTCATGACATATACGTGAAATGGTGAAATTTTAATTTCCACTGGTTAAATTGTAATTAGTGAGTTTTAGTTTAAAAGTGAAGCTTCTTCTTACAATCTCGGAGCGTTCTATTGGGATTGCAATCTTTCTGTTTGTCTGACAATATAAGCAAAAATAAATTAGAACAAAAGGACCATAAAAATGAATAAAATATAGATTATACAGAATATTGCATTTGCATTCAATTAGTTTGTATTCTAAATTTTGGCCCCAAAAAATTGCGTTCACTTGCTTGTTTCTGTAGATGAAACGTAGGATTAAATCGCAAAACAAGTTTCGACCAAAAAATTAATTTCGATCAAAATATATATATACCTATTGATTTGAATACTTAAAATAAGTTTTTTGACCGTTTTCTATTTTCCTTTAACTTCTTGATCTACAAGCTCGCCTATTTGAACAAGACGTCCTAGTACATCTGTAAAGAACAAAATAATTAGTAATATTGAAAGTTATATAAAAAAATGGAATTTATGTATTTTTGCTAATGATTGTTTTTTTCTTACTTGATGATTGAATGAAACTGTCTTGCCGTTTTGTCAATTTTTCGAATTGAACTATTTTGAATTTGTGATTTTGAGTTTGCACGCTGCTCATGTGTTCTTGTATAGAGGTATCGCCTGTTAAGTGTATCACGTAGTCGTGGCTTACAACCTTGTGCAATTTTTTTCTTTCCACTTTGAAGTTAATGTTGTAAACCTTGCCTTCTGTGAGGTACTCAAAATCAGAAGCCAAATAGATGGGTATGGTTGCATGTATATGGTCGTCCTACAAAAAAATTATGTTATATGATTGTTAATGCAAGACATAGTTTACAATAAATAATCAAATTTAAAAGAATAGAAATTGAACTCACATTCTCATCGAGCAAAATGATATCCATTGATATGAGCGCAGCTATTTTTAGATTCGTCGAATACCACTTCCTTGTTATTTTCGCTCTTACCTTAACTCGTATGTTCTGTTGTGTAGATATCTCTTATTGGAGTCAGTGATGTTGACATTATTGAGAATCTTTATTAACTAAGTAAAAGGATTTATCAAAAATAAGTGAAAGGAAAAAAATGTTAGCTAGAATTAAGGAGATGTTATTAAGTGGTAATTTGTATTGATAACATAACATAAATACCAAATAATGAGATTTTTAGAGTTTGGAATATATACATAACTTTGTTTAAGGTAGTTCTTCAATTCAATAGTATTGGAACCAATTTAGATAACAATAGCAATGGAAAAACAAACTACATTAAAAATAGTAGTTGCATGCGAATCAAAACTATTGCAAATAATAGTACTAAAATCACCTAATGAAATAACACATCATTAAAATTATTTTACTAATGAAAGTAACAACAAAAGGGGATTTATGAAAGCAAAACATGTAAGAATCAGAACAATTGTTTTTACATCTACATTACTCAAAAACTTAATAAGATCAAAAGAATCAATTGTCCATGAATTGGTTAATTATGAGATATTTAGAGTTTGAAATACACAACTTTGTTTGAGGCAGTTATTCAATTTAATAGTATTGCAAGCTTAATTCCTCCCCAATATGAAAAGCAATAACAATGGAACAACAAAATACATTGAAAAATATTTGGCACTTAAACCAAACACATTGCAAATAATAGTATTAAAAACACCTACTGAAATAACACAAACAACAAACAACAAAAACAACATACTTTCACTTGTACCTACTTAAATAACACTACATTAAAAAATGTTTTACTAATAAGAGTAAAAATAAAAGGGTATTTATGAAAGAAAAAATGTAAAAACCCAATCAAAAAATAAGAAACCCTAAACGAATTATAGAATTAAAGAACAGAACCAATTCAGACATTATTGAATCTTTTGACATTACCTGGAATGGAGATTGAGGAATTTCGATGAAACAATGTAGTAGTAGAACGTGATTGCAATTGATAATAGAGAGTGATTTGAGAGAGCTATGACGAGAAATAGATCTCATATTTATAGAGAGATTATAGTTGTTGCAATTGTTGTTGAAGTGGGAAGAGGGATACGAGGAAGAATAGGTGACGCGGTTGTTGTCGAACATGAATAAAAAATAATGGTTGTTGCAATTGTTGCCGAATTGGGAGAACTCTATTGCGATAGTTGTTGACGTTGTTGTTGAGAACTGTGAGTTGAGAATTCTAGATGAATACGTTGCATATATACCATTGGGAGAACTCTGAGTTTACAATTCTAGATGAGCACGTTGTTGTATATGTTTTCCAATTCTTTGCTAGGGCATTGAAAAAGTATGAGTGTATTGTTTGAGTGAATATTATGTATGTACTGTATGTATAAATTTTATATTTTTCTTTTATTATACATTTTTTAAAAATTGTATGTAGTACTTGTATACAGATAGTTAGCAATATCAATTACATGGTAATTATTTTTTTGTGTACAATGAGTAAGAATTACCCATGCTTATGCAGTTAATTTTTTTTTTTTTTGGAATCTCACTTGGTGTGTAGCACCAATCATACTGATCAATACAAGCTCTGACACTGTTTGGCCTTACTGAACTCGACCCTTTCAACTAAATTTTTCTCCATTAACAAGAGTCGAAGTCGAGAAATTGATTAAGGGTATTTATCCCTTCCTTTCTTGTCTTTGTGAGACCATATCGAGGTAATTAGTGCGGCTTGGTGTAGATGAACCTCGGGATGTGCGAAGATCATACATTTGATTCCACAAAATCCAGAAGTTGTTGCATGGTGCCTATTGAATATTTATTCTTTTAATGATTAATGTTCTCTTAGAAGCAACAACAGTGGAGTAAATAGTTCAAATTTGTGTTGCATTATTAGATAGTGGAGATTGGAGAGACAAATCTTACATAATATCCCTTCTATTCTCTCTTCGAGTACAATCAAAATAAAGCCTTATGTAGTGTGTTTGTAATGTCAAATTAGTCAGAATGACAATAGATTCAATTTCCCTTTAGTGAGATCTCAATTTCGAACCATCCACTCAAAAAAAAACCTAACATAAAATGAGTAAAATAGGCATGGGGAATAGACTTGTTAACAAATTAACATCAATTAAAAATAGAACTAATTAACCATGCATTGAACTCAAAAGAAGAGACAATATTTGATATACAAACTTTACAAATTCTTAATCAATCAAGAGTTTGAAATTGAATTCTCAAATAAATTGGTTTACATACTGAAACATATTATTTTATTTCCAAAGAATTGGAAGAGGTATTATAGTCAATTTTACATTGGAATTAACAGTCATTACTTTGAGATGTTTTGAACAATTAGAATAAATAAAAGGAATTAAAAAAGACTAAAAAACTGGCACTATCTTCTTTAAAGACAATATTTTCTTCTCTGTCATGACCGCTTCGTGCTTTTCATCGCTATGTCCTTCACCGCCTGCTGGTACTGCAACTCGATCGCTTCCAATTCTAGTTTCAGCTCTTCAGTCTCATCTTCATCAATCATAACAAAAAAGACATAGTCATTAGGAATGATGTATCCGATCTTGTCACAATTTTTGGACCTTTGTAAAAAATGGATAAAAGAGCTTATAAATACACGATAGTTCTTCATTAAGGTATTAAAGACATGAGAAACATAAACCAGTATGTGTTTTGCATCTGTACAATCCGCGCTTCAAGCCTTGAGAGGACAATAGTTCGCTCAGAACCATGCTTATCATGAGTCGGCTTAACAAAATTCGCTTCTAAAACTCCTATAAGAGAAAGAAATTACATTGATATGTACCAAGTGAAGATGAGGGACATAATGATAGTCATACATCATATACTGAAGATTTCGAGTGGTAATATTGTAGTGACAATGTCCACTCAAAAGTACCAAAAATTTTCTTGGACTAAAATATTAAATTTTTTGGACCAAGAACATTAAATAGGTTTGCTCAAACCAATCCTAGTGCTAATTAAAATAATAGGAACTAATTACTAAAACCAATAATAAAATAAAACTATACTAATAACTCCATGCCCATAACTTCCTCCAACATTCCATGCTCTCCAAAATGGCTGAAAAAGAAGATCATATTCTTGCAAGAGTGAGTTGACTAACAAAGCGGCTAAGCATTCTCAAGTAGGAAAAAATATCTATACTATTATAATAGCAAACCCAAAGCGGTTAATCGTGAAGCCTTTTTGGCCGAAAGTCCCGACAATGCCCTAAGTGCTTTGATACAAATATTTAAAAATCGGGATAAATTGGCAATTTAATTGATAACACCAAATTAATAGGTGATTTCGAATTTAAATGTGCGGATCAAAATTGAATTACTTTCTAAAAGTACCCCAATTAATAAGCGGTTTCCTAAAAAAATTGGATTTGGAGATTTTCATCTCTTTCTTCTCCAAGTTTTTCTCCTATCTCTCTATCCACGTCTCTCTCTCTCTTCCACGGTTCTCTCTCTCTCTCCATTCACCTTTTTTCTCGGTTCTCTCTTTCTCTCTTCTCCAAGTTTTTCTCCTATCTCTCTATCCACTTCTCTGTCTCTCTCTTCCAGGTTCTCTCTCTCTCTCTCCATTCACTTTTTTTCTCTGTTGCATATAATTAACTTCATATATTTCTTTCAATCTTTCAAAAATTTATTTACATACTGATACCATAAAAAAATTCATGATTTTAACCATTGAGATGTCGTTTTAATGATTTTAACTTCATATTATTCTTCATGCCTCCATGAAGACCTCTATGGAAATAATGGCAGAGATACAAACTTTTTGACTGGAGAGTGCGCACTCACTTTCGCCATGTTGCTCTTGAGGATCTTTGTGAAGTATTATATTTTAATTTGCTTTGGAAACTAGGACGATACGTAAGTTCAATCTTATTGATGCAAAGTGATCCATGTGATTTCATAAGTTTGATAGTAATATTGAATCTTATTGATGCAAATTGATGTCATGCGGTGCCATTGTATTTTTCATAATTTTTATGGTAATAGTATGTGTTTTAATTCTCATTTTATTTTTTCTTGATCTATGTCAAGTGATTTAGTGGGTTGATCTACGACAAGACTAGACAGTTCTTGAAGATCCAGGACACAATTCTTCAGCCTTCATGCATTATAGAATGGTGGTACAAATTAACTCTCTCTTCTCCGAGTGATGTAATTTTCAATTTCTTTTACCCTTTGCTGTTTATTTATTTTTCCAATGGTTTTTGGTCCTTTGTCTTCTTTGGTTTTTAATTAATTGATTGCATTTGAACGGTTTTACCTATATCTTCTTGATTTTTTTTACATTACCTTTAACTTGATTTCCTCTCTTTCACTACTTCTTGCTATTATTTTCTGCCATCAAAGAGTTGAGGAATGAGAGGTCGAGGATGCTCATACATGACACTAAAATATTTTCTTCATTCTATGAATTTTTAAAATTGCTAAATTTTTTAAGTCAAGTTCTTTTTATCATAGCATTTGTGTGATTTCACTGTCACGACAAGGAAAAGACGGCGTTTGAATGAATTGATCGGCGAATGCTAAAATATTGCAATTTGTATAACCGTGTGTTCCCATCATTGTAAATTTGTTGACTTTAATGATAAAATGCTCAAAAAGAGTCCAAACTGTGTTGATCCTCATCAAACGTCCCATTGCAATTGTTTAGATGAGAAAATACGTCACTTGAACGTCCGTTGGAGGTAGAAATTCACTAAGAAAATATCAACAATTTTCATGGAATAAATAGCCTCAAATGGTATCAATGTCATGTCCCTTGGAGGTAGAAATTGGCAAGAAAAAATCGACAATTTTCATGGAAGAAATAGCCTCGAATGTTATCAATGTCCCCTTTTTTTGTTAGTGGTAGCAATGGCTATTTGGGACTTACCGTCAGTGGCTGGGGGCTGTGCAGCTGTGAAGGTTCGTCGCTTTTTTTTTTTAATCAGAAACATCACTATCATCCATTTGAGACTATAAAATGCCAAGAAAAGAATTTTCTAATGTCAATCTATATATGATGTAATATATACCATTTTTTGGCATTGATGTATAGCATTTGGATGTGTACAACGCAAGTTAATTAGATGGGTGGAATTGAAAAATGATCTCTTTTTGTCAATTCAGTGTCATGTGTTTTAGTATTTTTTTGATCGAGACAACTACAAACTGGTTTGCACTCATTTGATAATTACATATTACAATAAATACTAACTTCTCAACCCAAAAATTTACCTCTTCTAACAAAACGCAGTAGAAGTTTTGTTAAAAATTTCAAGAGGTCGTGAGTTCGACTCCCACCCAAGTAAATATAATAAATATTTTGAACACAAGAAAAATAAAATAAAATAAGTAAAAATTACGGAAAGGTTAGGAAACACTTTTTTTAAGTGTTTAATCCAAGTAAATCAATAACCTCGACATACCATTTATCAAAAAAAAAAAACTAATTGTTTTGATTTATGAAAGTGGAACTTAGACCATGCTTATTATAACTTATTATCAATTTGTTAAGATCTTCACTTTGAAAATGATTTTTATGCTTTATTGCTACCTACTCATTTACTATCAATGGTAAACAATTAATTATTTTTGCAAATACGAATCAAAGGTAGAAGATTTTGTACAATGAGTCACAATAAAAAAAAAAATAATTGGTTCATGTGCGAAGCACGTGCTTACTTACTAGTATATAAAAAACAATAACTTGGAATATTTTTACTACATAATAGATATAATAAAGAGAACTAATGCTTTCATCTATTGCACCTTTCAACATCAACTATACATTATTTGTATGGCTATCATTTACTGAAATAATTATAAGAATGTACCTGGATGATATGATTTTTGTAATAAACATTGAGTCTTTGAACATTGATATGGTCTTTAGCATCCTTGACGAAACCAATAGTGACAACAACAACCAACTGGCATTAGATTCAAGCATTTAATATCAATTACCATAAATATGATGTGCTTTCATTTGGTCAAACATTAATAATGAAAGCTTACATTTGGATCCTTTGAAAAAGGATCGCTTGTTTGTGGCCTGTATGAAAGCTCTTATGCTAACATCATGTCCTCAACTAAGTTGTGGTGTTCGATTTTTTTGCTGCACAAAATAATTCTAAATCAAGCTGAAAGCCTAAGGTAAAGAATTGAAGCTTGATTCTGCATTGTTCACATGAGAAACAATGATTATGCGATATATAGTTATTATATATGATTGGATATAGAAGGAAAAAAATTATATTAAGTGAATGAAAACAATCTATTGGTTGGGGTTAAGTGACTTTAATTATACGGTAATTAAGTCATTCCCCCATAATCTCCGGACTATTTTGAAAAATTTGCAAACATAGATCTGCATGTGCAATGTTTGAATCATACAAATAAAAATATTTATTGTTCTGTTTGCATGTATCTTTAGATGAAATTTTACCAAGACTTGTTTTTAGTAGCAACAAATCAGGTTGAAATTTCATAAGTAGAAAGGACAAGAATTTGCTATGGTAACTAAAGATTTACTTCATAATGAAAATTTCATATTGTTAGTAGCAGATGGATATGCAATGTTGAACTCCACAGATTATTAAAATCTTTAGTTTGTGCATTCAGGAGTGTCCTTTTCATATCTCTAAAATCTGGACTACACATAATGAATATTATTGCTTGATGTGAAATTTGTATAAAACAATAAATGGCCGTTGGATCAATCCTAGCAGGTTCTGTTTGAGCAAGCATATAAAAGATCATTTTTCTTGGATTTACTCCAAAGCTAGTCTATTGTGTACCTAAAAGTGAGGCGTTTAAAGTATATCTTTACTGTTCTTTAAATCTTTTTAGAATTAGCAACAATAGATATTCCTCAATCAATCCCTTTGCCCCTTATGCATGCGCATAATTGTTCAATTTTACCATCATCATATGTCTGCTTAGATTTTCTTTGCACATTTCATCATCATGTAGCCATCTTAGCCTATTTATTGTTATTTTGTGCTAAATGAAATCACATTCTCATGCATATAATAAACAAAAAAGCAAGTGTCCCAAAGTAGGAAAGAAAATTTCATAGATCAAATGAAGTGTTCACCTGTTATTTAAGATCAGTGGTGAATCTACAACCAAATCCCCTTAATGCTTCCATAGAACTCCAAATCAGCACATTCAGACTCCAAAAGAGGTGCATCTCCATTTCTTTGCATGGCAGAAAGTTTAGTTGCACTTGATTCAGACTTCACTCTACCATGATCTTGCTTGAGAGCATATAGTTTAGATGTCAGTCTTTGGGTATCTTTCCAAGCATTGAGGCCTTTGGATCGTTCCTCGATGACAGGTCTTACCAGTGGCCTATGTTTATGTCTTGACTCTCTCAACTTGGCTTCAGTTACGGCCTAATAACCCATGCAAGCAGTTAACACAAGTTTACTACCATCAAATGTTGAGCCAGCAAGTGACTGAAGTAAAGTGACTGCATTTCCAGCATCCATTGTTGTAACCAATGTAGGGCCTACAAGGTGTTAATAAAATCAAGTTTCAAGGTTTTAAAAGGATTGAAAGACTAAGAGATTATATTATTACATATAAAATGGAAAATGACAAAACTGGTATGCCATTTTTACAATTAAATGTTTATTCAGTTATATCCATGGATTTGGAAATAAGACTGGTTTAGTTGTTGTTTTTAATCTCAATGGAATAAAGATATCTTTTCTACAGATAGTATTCTTCTAATTATTATTATTTTTATTTTTTATACAATGACAGACAATCCTTTTAATTCAATTACAACCTATACAGCCATCTCAATACAGTATTCAGTTTTATCTTTACATTTTACCTCTTACAGAACCAAATATTAATTTATCATTATGGATACCTAGATTTGAGAGAAAATGGATATCAAATATGCAAATCAGTCTTCAGTGTGGCATAACTAAACATGATACCTCGATTTGAGAGAAAATGGATATCATTAGGAATAGGAAAATATCAAATAGTATTTGAGTACAATAATAACTTCTGAACCAAGAAAATAATATTCGATATTCCACACCAGGGCAGGTCTATGAGATGCTAAAAGCAAGCTGACACTATGGAACATCTTATTATTATAGAATATAACCCAGGTCTTATGAGAGAAATATGAAAATAATATGAGAAGCGGTTTTGCACTCTCCTTATAATGTAAGACAAGTAAATTTAGATGAAGAGGTGCATTATGTTATGAAATAGAGACAATAAACTAACCTGTCATATGATATACCATTTTCATTGGTTGACGCATCAGGTGTGGATTTAGAAATACCAGCGCAGTCTCCATGCGATTTTCCTAGTACAATAGTGTTAGAAAACTTCTTATTTCCATTCTCATAGTTGACATATAAGTGTCAGCTTCAGAAAATCAAAATTGGTGTTATAAGTAAGGATGTACATCAAAAACTCACGTGTCTCTTCAGTGTTTGAAGTGAATATGTCGAACATTTCTTCATGGACAACATTAGGAACGAGGGTTACTTAATCGTTTGAACAACAAAAACCATTAGATTCATGAAAAAACTTCTTCGCAGTGCAATTTCGATAAGAGTTTACTAATGGTAACATATTTGCTGAACTTGCAACGTACTCAAAACCCATAGCGACATAACGTGGTTTTGCATTCAGGGGACCTATAAATAAAAAATAAAAAATAAAGGTAACTTAATTTCTAAATTATTAATTAAATTTATTCATTTTGCTTCATAGCATTTACCCTTCTCAATATTTCATTGAATATTTTGTGAATTTTCAAATCCATACCTTGATCATTCAACTCTTTCTTTTCACTCTTTAGTTGTCTTTGGCGGCCCGCTTCATTTTCGTTCTTCCTTCGTTGCAAATTTACGTTTCAAACTATCCACCTCCCTACGATTACTATTTTTTGCTTTCCTTACAAAGTCTTCATTATTGTTGATAACTCTTAAGTTTTTAACCATGGTAACTTGCTAATGCAAGGTAAAATGATTATACTTAATGAATTTTTAGATAAGATTGTTAAGCTACAATCCAATGAAACAATCATTAGAGTAGTAATTAAAAAAATAAATAATTTTAATTTAATATGAAAGTAAATATAAAATTTAAATTTAAATAATATGTATGAGTTTGAACAAACTATGTAATATAAAAAGAAAACATATATAATTTGAATACGTAATAAGTAAAAACGCAATTCAAAAAGCATCATTTAGCAAAGAAAAAAATAGAAAGAAATAAAGGATCCATAGGAACGAAATATCAAAGCAAAAGATGTGACAAAACCGACTTCACAATTGTGTTGTTTTAAAAGAAGTTTAGCTTTGTTTCTTTACTTGTAAGTAGTAAGAACGCCATCAGATTATATTTTATTAATTACTTGGAAAAAGCTTAGTTAGTTATCATGGCAATGTGGGAAACTTTTTTGCTTTTTCATGATTTTTCATTTATCAATTTTAGTTTTGACAGATTTCTTATTTTCTCTATTTGTTAAGATAAAAATATCGACCGCAAGTTCGATATAGATAAAAAGACACAAGAACTTCATTGCTTACTTTCCATCCCCTACATGCTTTTTTATTGGAGGCTTTGATTTATATCAAATGTGAACCAAATCTATTAATCTCAAATTTGTTAATCACAAATATTAATCTCAAACTTATTAATTGCAAATATTAATCTCAAATGTGACACATTTATAGACTCGCATTAAAAAAATTGATTCTAAATCAAATTACAAAAACTTAAACAAACTTAAAGTCTGCCTGAAACACAAACATATAACTAATTTAGATCACAACTCTAACATAATGCTCATTATCTACAATTCATATAAGGCCACCATTGGATCCAAAATAATAATCACACGGGGTTCATTTAATCCAATTATTTAAACATTTATATATTTCTTATATAAAGGAAGAAGATTGAGATTATTTTGGCATTTCAACAAACACCTAGTATTCAAGATCTTAAAGCCTAATTAATTTTTGTCTTTTTGTGTTCAAGAACCATAAAATGAAAAAGGGGTTGATCATATTAACTTCCAAGGTATTGTTTCAAAAACCATGAATCAAATTCATCGCAAAGCTAATTCAATAGTTGAGGATTCACAAACATCCCATGCAACACAAATTCATCACAAAAGATGGCAAAAACAATTAAAAACCACACATGGGCAATCTCAAAATAGGTCTTTCTCTCTTATTAGGTTTGTGTGTGTGTGTGTGTGTGTGTGTGGAAATGCGATAAAATGAATTGAGAAAAAGGGGAAAATCAAAACGACAATCCTTGCATCATAGTGATATATTCTATCCTCAAAATTTAAAATCATGCTAAAATTGTTGCCAGCTTCTGCATCTATTGTTAACTTAAAATTTTTCTATTGAGTTAGTAAGATGCTTGCTATTCGGTAATTACTGCTTAATGGGGAAAGCCTTGTCATTATAAATTTTTCTCTTTCTATTTCTGTTTGTATGGTCACTTCGACCATGGTATACCGAGTCAATCTCTCGACTATTTATTGATCATCATCTATACTTGAAAGCATCACAGCCACCAACCGGCTGCCACACCATTAATTTTTCATATATTGCTCACCATCAATTGCACTTACTAAAAAAAGAGTTGGTGTTAAGGTTGAGGAGGAGGGTACCTGAATAATTGGGAGGTTGGATCTAATCTAGAGAAAGATGAGCATGAGAAATAGAGTGCCGCCACACAGTGCCTAGAAGATGAGTGCGAGAAAAAGAGTGTCGCCAGAGAAGTAACAAGTTGAATAAGGTCGCGGGTCGAGATAGGAAAGAAGTGAAGAATGAGAGTTATAAGGGCAATTTTAATGGCAGATGTATTCGAGTAGGGTGTCGATGCTGTCGAGAAAAGTTGTGAGATCGGGGAGACAGTGAAGAAGAATAGTTATAAGGGCATTTCAATGGCAGAGGTATTCGAGTAGGGCATCAATGCTGTCGAGAAGAGTTGTGAGATTGGGGAGACGAAACAAAAAAGAGACGTGAGAGAAGAGGAATGAATGAGAAGAGGAAAAAGAGAAACGTGAGAGAGAGACATGAGAAAGAGGAACGAAGGAGTAGAAATCACGGAAGAAGGATAAAAAGTTTGATGTGGAGATTAAGAAAAAAGGAAAGTTCAGGGAACGCACAAGAAGTATGGGCAATGGATAAAAAGGTAAATTTCATTAGGACTCAAAAATTTGTGATTCGTGCTTTTATATATATGATAGATAGATATATATACTAGTTTTATGAACGTGCTACGCACGACTAAGCCTTAATTAAAAAATAATAATGTTAATTTAATATGCAACTAAATATAAAATATAAAATTTAAATAATATGTATGAGTCTGAATTCACATCGCCGCCTGGGTGTGAAGAAAAAGGAGCAAAGATTCCCACATATAGGACGTGTGTAGGTAAAGAAGCTAGTCCCTTCACATCATCGCCGGGATGTGAAGAAAAATGAACAAGGGTTCCCACACAAAGGACGGGTATGGATAAAGAAGCTAGTTCAAAACAAACACTAAAACAAAAACAAAATCATAGATAAGGATACTAGATCTTTTAGACAAAATAGAAATAGAAAAGGAAAACAAACACAAAGGGGAGAAAAAATTCGTTTAGGAACATGGAACATATGAACACTTACAGGGAAGTCAATAGAACTAGTAGATACTATGATTAGAAGGAGAGTCGATATTGCTTGCCTCCAAGAGACAAAATGGGTTGGAGAAAATAGTAGAGAAATAGGAAGCACAATGTTCAAATTGTAGTACACCGGTATAGATAAAAAATGCGATGGAGTAGGAATTGTGGTGGATAATGATTATAAGGATAAGGTCGTAGAGGTTAAGAAAATGGGGGATAGATCGATTCTAGTTAAATTAATTATTGGAGTGAAAAAATTAACATACTTAGCGTCCATAAGTAGGATTAAGTGAGAGCATCAAACGGAAGTTTTGGTATGATATGGATGGATTTATGCAAAGCATACCATTAAATGAAAAAGGTTTTTATTGGAGGAGATTTAAATGGGCATGTCGGGAAAGTAATGATGAGTTTGAAAAAGTTCATGGAGGTTTTGGTTACGGTAATAGGAATGAAGAAAGAGAATCAATATTAGAGTTTGCTTCAGCATATGATCTCGTCTTAGCAAATACTAGTTTTAGGAAGAGGGACTCGCATATAATCACTTTTAGTAGTGGTCATTACAAGAGTCAAATAGATTTTTTTTTATCAAGAAAAATAAATAGAAAAATATGTAAAGACTGCAAAGTCATACCTGGTGAAGTGCTTACTACCCAACATAAGTTAGTAGTACTTGATATTAAGCTAAAACACCGACATAGTATGAATAAAATAGTTAGCGACCCTAGAATAAAGTGGTGGAACCTAAAAAATAGTAAACAAGTAGAGTTTAAAGAAAAACTACTAAAGGGAAATGTTTGGAATCTTGACTTAGGTGCTAATACAATGTGGCTAGAAATGAGTAGTTTTGTAAGGAGAGTGGGATCAAACGTATTAGGTATATTTAAAGGCTTGGGACCACCAAAGAAGGAAACATGGTGGTGGAACAAAGATGTCCAACGAGCAATTAAGACTAAAAGAGGTAACTATAGGAAAATACTTAAGTGTCAAGATGAAGATGCGTACAATCAATATAGAGAAGCTAGAAAACAAGCTAAAAAAGTAGTTAGTCAAGCTAAAACAAATTTCATGGAAGATCTATATATAAGGTTAGGTAATAGAATGGCGAAAATACATATATAGGCTAGCCAAATTAAGAGATAAAAAGAAACAAGACCTAAGTCATGTAAGATGTATTAAGGATGAAAATCAAAATGTTTTAATGCGCGATGATGATATTAAGGAGAGATGAAGAAATCACTTTGATAATTTATTTAATGATGGTCAAGTTGATACTATAATAGATAAAAACCCACACCAAGAAAGAAATGTAAACTATACACGCAATATTAGAATTATAGAAGTTAAAAAGACATTGAAAAGAATGAAAATAGGGAAAGCTTGTGGCCTAGATGAAATACCCATAGAGGTTTGGAAATGTTTAGGAGAAATTAGATTGACTTGGTTAACAAAACTTTTCAATAAAATTCTAAAATCAAAATGTATGCCAATGGATTGGAGAAGAAACACGCTTGTGCTAATCTTCAAAAACAAAGGAGACATTCAAAGTTGCTCAAACTACCAAGGAATTAAACTTATGAGTCACACTATGAGACTTTGGAAGATGATAATTGACAATAGGTAAAGGAGAGAAACAACAATATCAGATAACCAATTTGGTTCATGCATGGGAGGTCAAGTATGGAGGCAATTTTCCTTGTAATACGATTGTTAGAAAAATATAGAGAAGAAAAAAGATCTTCATATGTTATTCATAGATTTAGAAAAAACATTTGATAAGGTCCCTAGAGATGTTCTTTGGTGGGTTCTAGAAAGAAAATGAGCGCATGCTAGATACATAGACACTATTAAGGATATTCATGATGGAGTAGTAACGAGTATAAAGAAATTTGGAGGAGCTATAAAAGAATTTCCCATTACGACAGTACTACATCAAGGATCGACTTTAAGTCCATATCTATTTACTTTAGTTATGGATGAACTCACTGGGCATATTCAAGAGGATATACCATGGTGTATGTTATTTGCAGATGATATTGTCTTAATGGATGAAACAAAAGATGGAGTGAATAGGAAACTTGAACTCTAGAGGAATACATTAGAATCTAAAGGGTTTAAGTTGAGTAGGACGAAAACAAAATACATGCATTGTGAGTTTAGAAATACTAGACATCGAGATAATGGAGTGATAAAATTAGGGGAAATAGAAGTTCATAAGGTGAACAACTTTAGATACCTATGATCAATCATAAAAAATGATGGTAATATTGAGAATGATGTCACATATAGAATTCAAACTGGATGGAAGAAATAGCAGAACATAACATGGGTGATTTGGGATCGAAATGTTCCTACTAAGTTAAAAGGAAAACTTTATATGACCGCAATTAGGCCAGCTATGCTCTATGGTAGTGAATGTTGGGAGGTAAAGCAACAACAATTACATAAAATAAACATAGCAGAAATGAGGATGCTTAGGTGGATGTGTGGTAAAACTCGTAAAAATAGAATAAGAAATATAGAAATTCAAAGACAAGTAGGAGTAGCACAGTTGATACAAAGATTAGGGAATGACAGTTGTGGTGGTTTGGTCATTTGCAAAGACGACCTACAAATGCCCCCCTACTAGAAAACTTGATTTAATAGAAACTGTAGAAATTTGACGATGTAGGGGTAGACCAAAGTTAATATGGGATACATTAATTAGGAAAGATTTGAATGATTTGAAAAGCTCACCATCAATTGCACTTGATCGAACACAATGGAAAAGTTTGATCCATATAGTCGACCCCAATTAATTTGGAACTGAGGCTATGTTTTTGTTGTTGTTGTTGTTGTACGTATGTATGAGTTTGAACAAATCATGTAATATAAAATCCAAAATACATAATTTGAATATGTAATAAGTATAAATGTTATTCAAGAAGCATCATTTAGCTCCACAAAAAATAGAAAGAAAAAAGGATCCATAGGAACGAATTATTAAAGCAAAAGATGTGACAAAACTGACTTCACAATTGTGGACACATATACTATAAACATTCGTAAACATTACATGACATACACTGACCACCATCACCGTGATAGAACTACTACATACATATAATGCGAAAAATTAGAACTTACCGTATTCTATAGTACTATATACATGACATGAACCGCTCATCTAAAAACTATCTTCTTTTGAAAAAAAAATGGAACTATACATCAATATTTGCTTCAAGGTTAATGACTTTGTGGTTGTTAGTCATCCCTAGTCTTCCAATAGCTTAGCACACAACTGCATGCACAATGTAATTATCAATCAAAATGTATGTTTAGCAATTTATAATGAATGAGAAACCCAATATATATGTGATCATATAAGTATACATTGAAATTTATACATACCTGCCTATATAGTGAAGAATCCCCATGTGATTTGTTCAATTCAACTAAATAATGAGATGAGTGGATCAATGTGATCTGACAACCAAAAAACAATGAAAAATCAATTAGTGACAATAACTACTACATGTATGTATCCACTAATTATAGGTTAATTAAAATAAAAATGGGGCCTTAAATGTATTTAAATTCAATGAATTTCATATTCATACCAGTACTGAAACTGTTAGTCGAACCAATCTTTTTGGACCCATGTTTAGTTGCACCATCCTCGTCATTATCAACTGCTAAATCATGTAAGAAATCAATTGTATATGGTGCTAATTAATGATCTATTAAGTTGTTAATTAGTTCAAAGAAATCAAATTAAACTTTTTATACATGATTTCTATACTGACCTTTCCATCATTTATTTTTTCTACAGCGAGTCCCATTTCCATGACTGCATCCTCTATCTTCTCAAGTATAATTCATGGATTATGATTCGATATAAAATTTATCTTCCTCTCGAAAATATTATGCGAATTAATTAGCTCAATCAATCTTCCTCTCGAAAGCATTGATTGGAGCACAACTTGGATTCATCTCTTCTTGATCTGCTTGCTTCAAAATAACTTCAACTTCATTAATTAGCTACCTAGTCTTTCTTATATATATATATATATATGTTACAAAGAGCAATGAAATCAATTAATTTCATATATATGTATATGAATGTACCACATTTTCTAGTTCTTCATCGTCATAGTTAGTCGAAGGGATATAATATTGGTTGAACCATCCATTTTCTTTGATCTCGACAATTGTAATGCGAGTAGCGGGATTAGGGTCGAGAGTTCTCCTGATCAAATCTGAGCACCAGGGAATATTAGTCTTTTCCTTGGCTGCCTGAATTACATACATATACTTTCATTAATTATATATGTGCATTGAGATTATGATTTCAAATACTTAAAATGTATTAGCTTGCTAGTAATTGGGTTCAACAATTTATTCGCGCGAATACCTCACCTTCTAATATAGCACCTCAAGATTCTGATTGTCAAAAGGAAGTGAGGTTGTTAGTAGCGTATACAAGATTACACCGTAGGACCACATATCGGATATTGCTCCATCATACCCCCATTCAACATAACCTGCAATATATATATATATATATATATATATATATATATATATATATATAATCAATGCGTCGATGGAAAGAAAATAATTAATATGTGTATTGAAGAAAATATAGTACTTGGAGTGATTAATGTAAATAAGAAATCATCAAATCATTAATCCTCAACTTCAAAGAGTTCCGTGAAACGAAAAAAATAAGGGTGGCGTTGACCATTTGCTCAAAATTTTAAATGAAACATAAACCATGATGCATTCTCCTACTACATCGAAAATTCAAATGTCGTGAAGGATATTCAAATTTTTATCTACTTATGAATATCAATGTAAAAAATAAGTCGATTCCTGCTAAAAAGACCAAGATGAATGACATCCTAGCACATGAACTATTGCAAGCAGTCACACTATTCAAAGGCATATTGAGGTTTGCTAAATGTCTGGCTTATTAGACATTCATGACCTCATCATAAATAAAATGTTAAGATTAAGGGAATATTTTGGATCTTAACCTAAATGTTGAATGATAATCTTCCAATATGAGGATGCAACCATGGAAAGAGATTCTTTTCACTATACATTTCAGCTAGCATGCCTGCTTTAATCTAAAAGAGTTGAGATGGACTTGTTTAAAGTTTAATGAAGAACTACAATATATTTGGTCATGACCTTGTTATTTAGACATTAGAGAACTAAGCACTTAATTCATAATGCACAGTAAAATAATTACCCTTTCAAAAGCAACAACGGTTGCCCCGTTCAACAAAGGGCCATAAGTAACATAACTGTGTCCGGTAATCCATCCACAATCAGTCGTGCACCTGAAATCACGAATCAAAGAATATGGAAGCTCTTAACGAATATTCACTCAGATCCCCAAAAGGAAAATCTTAGGAACTTGTAATTGTGTAAACACGTGAAAGTAAAAAACTTATGCTACAGATTCTAGCATACCAGTATATATCAATTGGCTTCTAGTCGAATGCGTACTTGAACGTTGTAACAATGTATGTCATGTACCCACCAATAGTGTGCAGAACACCCTAGTGATAGGCACACTCTTTTAGGTGTGTTGATTGAAGTTTGATAGAGCAATTTTCGCTTTTCAATGGAAGATTATTTATGCTAAGTGTTTTGCCCATTTGAGTATGATTTCTCTCAATTTTGCATATCTTCTCGAGCTAACGAAGATGATGGTCATTGTTTACTTTATGATCGAGTTTTTGCAAATCTTTGAACATCTATGCTAGGAGGGTAGGATCATATTGCAAATAGCTTCATTAAAATTGTATTTTTTTTAGTTTTTCATAACAAATAGCTTTCATTGCCATGCTTAACACTTTCGAAGAATTGAAGTTTTTTGTTTGAAATTTGTTGTTTCTTGAAGTTTGTTACAAACTTTTGAAGAAGTTGGGAATTGAAGCATATCAGCTGACTGGCATGCTAGAATATGTCTTACAAGCATTTCAACAAACAACTAGTGTTCAAGATCTTAAGCCCCGATTCAATTTCGAAAATCAAAACCTTACGACCCCACTTCCCAAAATCAATCAAACACATAGAAACCATGAATCGAATTGAACATTGAATCAAGGGTTCTTCAAAAACCATGAATCAAATTGAACATTGAAACTGAAACACACATAGAGAGAACACACATCACCGATGAATAAATTTAATTCAACCAATTGAATCTCACTCACCTTCTCCAAAGATTTATCCTTTTCTGGAACACGAGCGAGTGATCGATTGGAAAACAATTGAGTCTGGAACACGAGTGAGGAGTGATCAATCGAAGAACAATTAAATCTGGAACAGAAGCGAAAAAATGTGTATCAGATTGATGAGATAAAAAACATGTTTTATATTGGAGTGATCGAGCCAGTGAATTGTATTGAGGAGTTGGAGCTTGATTTGGAGTTAAAAAAAATTGTTCAGGAAACGGATTGATGAGAAGAGGAGTTGGAGCTTGATTTGGAGATAAAAAAAATGATCAGGAAACGCAACATAAGTATGGGCAAAAATGTAATTTTGCTTACGAATAAAAAATTTATGATTGGTGCTTTTATATATATGAATATATATATACTAGATTCATGTATGTGCTACACATGATCGTGCCCGCTTGCTACACTCACATGAATTTTTTTAATAATTTAATAAGTAAATATGAAATTGTAATTTAAATTTAAATTTTTTATGAAATGACCAATTATGCAAGAACGAAATAGATAATGAACATTTTCAAGTAAGCGATTGAATATTCAAACAACTTTCTATTTTTCTTTTTAAAATTATGCATCCTAATAAAAATGTAAATGAAAGAATCATATGCCCGTCGATGTTGATTTTTATCATCATCATCATCATCATCATCATCATCATCCTTGAAAGTTAAAAATTATAAGAGTTAATATACCACATTACATTTATTTAGCAAAATTAATTATTACAATAAAGTTTTTATTTAATTAAGGTTTAAATAACTTGATCAAATAGTATTTTTTATTTTTTTAGTTTATGAATCGTCCAAATAAGTGTCATTTCTCTTCTTTTTAATTTCTTTATCCAGAACATCTTCTTCGATCTGTTTAAGGTTTTGAATGACATATATTTATCACTGTGTAACCTTCTGCCTTTTATTGAAATAGAAGGAAATTAGTTTTACAATGAATGTAAAACTTATTTTTATTTTTAAATTTATGTGGAACATAATTTTTGAGTTTTATATCATATTTGAAATAACAAGAGAAAATCAAATGTAAGAAATTAATTATGGAAAGAACAAATAAAAAATAAAAGTTAATGAAAGTTGTTAGTATCATTATCATGATTTGTTGTCATTAGTTGTTTTAGGTAAATGACTCAGCATTATTCCAACATCACCTGTTAATTTTGCAGCTACACCTTTCTCCACTCACCCACCCATTTCCACATTTCCTTTTACCTTCTTGGGGTCGAGTGATTCGATCATATATATATGGGTGCAAAAATAATGAAAAAGGAGTTCTACGTTGAATGTCATAATGCTTACGCATCGAAAGCTAAGGAATTGGGAGTTGGGGCATCCATGGAACTTATAAATGGGTATTTATTGGATGGAAGTTTCTTAGTTGAAATGTTTTATACCTACAAGCAAAAATGGCATAATCATTAGAGCACTATGTTTAGATTAATGGTGATTGTAGAAGAGATTTTACATAAATGTATAAATGTCAGAATAGTCTTATTCCAGCACAACCGAAGAACGAAACTCCTTATGCATGGTGCTTACATCGACACTAAGTATCCAAGGCGTAATATTTGACACAGTACTATCAGATAGACCCGAATTGAAAGCTGAGCAAACAACGACAATCCCTGGCTGTACAGCGTGGAATGAACCGATAGTTATTCCATCTTTGAGGTAATCAGAAGAAGGTCCTCCAATAAGCGACAGTGACAAAATATCAACTCGATCGATTATTGCGTTATAAAAAGACATCTAATATATCAATGTCAAAGCACTCTCCTCCATCTGGGATGGCATCTCAACACATATTGTGGGCTGCAACACGTGCTTTTGGCAATCTGGCTTAGCTGTTCCTCTACCATAACCAAACGCGCTAGCTTCAGGAATAAAGCTGCACCCTACCGTTAACTAGGTATGAGTTCCATGCCCGTCTTCATCTCTTGCGGAGTTCTCAACCATTGCACTATAATTCATTTCCTTTGCATATGCTTTATATCCAGCTTTGAAGTATTTGGCTCCAATTAGCTTCCAGGCAATATGATTCAAACAAATACTAGTAAAGATTTTTTGATATGTCATAATTGTAGTAGACAATGTAATATTATTAAGGAGCTAGGGAGAGTTTGTTGAAACCTATTGCAAGGAAAGCCTTTCTTGATGTCATTCTGACATGAACCTCGCCATTTCTTTGGAATCGATCCTAATCCATGGTAGTTGAAGCTATGTGATTCAGGCCACAACCCTACAAATACAAAATTGACAAAAACAAACATGATACGATGTACTAATTAAAAAATAAGCACCATTGTATTGTGAAGCTTTAAATCAGGCTCAACTTGCTAACCATATATACCACGGTACTGAAAGTTTAAGTACAATCCAAGTTAATTAATAAACAAACAAATAAATAGTTGGAGTGGAAAAGGCCATGGAGAAAAAAAAACCTGAATGATCTCAGCTAATGAACTATGTTATCATAATCCATTGCCACATAACCTATTTATGTATTTCGTGAACCTATAAATTACAAACAAAATAAATCAAAACAAGCTAACTTTGTGTATTTCATGGTATTTAAGCTGAACTAGAGACTATTGGTTAAAAAACAATGAGTCCCAACTATATTTAACCTGATCCGACCGCTATCATTAATTAGATTCATTATATATACATTGTAATACACATCTATCATTTTTTTATTATTACAAATTAATCTTTTAAAATTTGTGTTCAAAATTTGACTGATGTTTGGTAATTACTAATTGTCATCTAAAATATCTAGCTTAAATTACTATAATTACCTTATTTTTCTAATTTTTTTTAGGTCACCTTATTTTTCTAATATAACCACAGTTTATGTCCGGATAATCATGAGTTCAACATATAAAATTCGTAATTATGCCTAATCCAAGTGAAGAAGGGGTGGTAATTTTAACGAATGCCAAACAAGGATTAATTAGGAGATAAAGTTACTATAGTATTTGAAGTTATATATAATATTATCAATCTCATAGTAGCCAAGTTGAAGATTAGGCCCTAAAATTAGAGATTAAGAATCATAAACATGGAGAGGTATAATAAGTGTGTCAATAGAAATAAATTGCTTTGAGCAAATGAATATTCTTAGTGCTGGTGGGGGTGGTAACAATTAATGACATCCCATGTACATTAGCCTTATTCCAATTTGTAGGGCTGAGATTAGCCTTATAACTTGCATAAACAAAAGGAAGCAACTCAATATCACCAAAAAAAATGACAACCAATACAGAGGTTCCAAGACACTTTTTATTTACAATAGCCCTAGAAATGGGACATCATCGATAGAATGTTTAAGTACACTCAAATAGATAGTAAAGTAAACATGAAAATAATAAGAGAATACTAAATTTCTTGTACTATTTTTCCATTGAGGCATGAGACTTTCCTCCCTTCGCATGTTGTTGATGTTGAAACTCATAGTTTTAAGTTTACTGCTTGTTGATGACCAGCAATGCGGGTCATCGAATGCACAGACATGCTAAATGATACGACTTAAAGTGTTCCGATGACATGAGAACACTCAAATCTAATAAACTGAGCACTACTTCTAAAAATCTGAAAGATAACTTATAAACAATGAAAAGAAACCGAATCTCGATTACCTACAAAATGGAAATCCAAGCAATCGATACATTTGCAACTTGATCAACCCCGTGTAGAATCTAACAATTGTATAAAATGTAATATTTATTAAAGTGGATTGAGCAAATATCTTCATAGTCATTTCATGAAACAATTTTAGAGCACCTTATCGAATCATCAGTACAGAAGAATTGACCAATTTAGATTCATGTTCTGAAATAATTGGTATGTATACAATAATATAAAAAATGAAAAACCAACATCATATGACATACCAAACAAATGCTAGGGGAGCGTTTTTCTTGAACCCAATTTGAAGGATTATCTGATTGAGTCTGATCCATCGATCTTCAGAAAAATCAGTAAGAGTTGAGAGAACAGAAAGATTAAGGAGAAACTGGCAAGATGTGAGACGAGCAAGATAGGGAGTTGAGGGCTAGAAAGAGATCAACTAAAGTTGAGAGAACAAAGAGATTAATGAGAGATAGAGAAAAAGAGACGTCGACGGAGATGTTTGAGATGGTGAAGATATTGAGTCGTCGAGATGTTTGAGGCTTTGAGCTCTCTCCATGAGTCAAAATCGAAAAAAAAGGGTCAAAAAGGTAAAATCAAATTATGAAGGAAAAATATAGTATTTGTGCTTTTAATATATATCAATATTATAAACTCATAATAAAATTATATCAATATTAATAAATAAAATTTATCAAGACGTTTTCTTATAATGTATGATGCATATGAGACTATTGAGTCTTGGATGGCTACAAGCACCCTAGATCCAAGGAGATTGATTTCTCCAATGATGCGTCAAATACGAGTGAACCACATGTAAAGTATTTTTTTTCATGGAAAATCATTGCTTGTCTTTTTCTTTCTAGTTTAATGTTATAAATCTGAATTCAAACCAATGACACTCTTCAAGGTATATCTACATGTTGGGAGCTTCTTACATTCAATACAAATTAAAATTATCAGTTGATAATGCATATTCAAATTTTAACAAATTAAAGACCTATCCTCACCCCTGCACAACCGCATAGTCCATGAAGAGAGAGAGAGGAACAAAGACGTGAGAGAGCAACGTGTGTGAGCGATTTTAGGGAGATTTATTTTATCATGAGAGAGAAAAGTAAGGTTATTGGGTGATAAGGGGTAAATGTGACATTTCATGTTACGAAGGAAATTTTATCTATTCGTGCTTTTAATATAAAGAAAATTTATCCCTTCGTGCTTTTAATATATATATATATATATATATATCCATGATTTTTGAGTTTAGGAGTCCGAAGTAGGAAAAAGACTATATATAAAACGATCGGTAACACTATTGACAGCAACTTGTAACAAAAACAAACTATAAAATTTTAAACCTACACACTAGACTCCTAAATGTTAGGAACTTTCTGAATTACTTTTTAACTTTCATTATATATCAAAATCCAAATTGCGATATTGTTATTCTAATATATAATAATAATAACATACATATGAAACAATAATACATAAAATGATTAACTTAAACAATTTGATTCTTTTACAATGATAGCTTATAAGAAGGCATCGATAAAGTCCTATTTGTACGCAAAAGTAACTAACCAAACCCCTGACAAATAGAAGAAAAGAGAAGCCACAATATATATAATAAAAAGTGGAGAAGGCCATGCAACACAAGGAGAACAAAAACCTCATGGCTTTGCAACCACAGGTGCTGTTAATTAATAAAAATCATAATAAAAAGAAAGTGGAGATAAAATGAAGAGGAGATTAAAAAAAACAAAAAATTTATAGTGTGACATGAGAGGGATTGAGTTTCGGAATGGTGGCTCTTGTTGGGGATGTGCAAACCGAATTATAGTCCCACATCGATTAAGAACAACTCCAAATTGAAAGATGCAAGTGAAGATTTCTCCCAAAATAGTACTGAAGCCTTTTTAGAGTAAAACTCCACGACTACAAGTTTAAATGATTAAGTTTGGGACAATATCAGTATTAGTGGAGATCCACGTGCCAAACTTGGAACTTTCGATGTTGATTCTCACCATCATTTACCTAACAAAGCTCAACTGATGAATGCAAAAATAGACGAAACAAGAAAGTTACAAGATTCCACCAGAGTTATTGAAATAATGCAAAACATATCCCAAGTACACAGAGAAATCACTAACAAGGACCCACTTATTGTTCATCAGCAAAGGAGAAGATGAAGATTGAAGAGTTGTGTATCCACGCTTAAACATCAAATAAAGCAAATCCCTCACTTTCTTTAGAGTGAGAATGCAATCCACTTCAGGCACAACCGTAGATTGCCCAAACTTGTGCCTTTTATCCCAAGTAGAGAATAAGGTAGACCCATATTCCTTCAAAACTAAAATTTTTAGTTTTGGCCTCAATAGAATTTAACAAGCTTGATGTTGTACAAAATCTCTTTCCACAGATTCTATATATCCTCAAGTTGTATTTAGACAAAAGGAATGTGGAGAGTGGAGTATGATGCCTAAATCATTTTGACGCAAAACTAAGGAAGAACACATGTTTTTCAGCTCGAGATCTAGACTCAGCCACGCTAGGTTGATTAACATTTAACTATGGCAAACGAAGCTAGGCTAGGTGGATCAATTTTTTTCAGATGGTGAAATTTTCAAAACAAGAAATTCCGAAGCTTGGCTTGAAGAAATATATTGGTAATTTGGTTCATAAGAATAGAAGAGAAATGTGTGGTTGCTCACTTCTTTCAATAATCCATGTCTGCATGGATCCCAAGGAACAAGTCTATATTAGATAATGACATTTCTCTTGAAGAAAAACAAAAGGATATTTCTTCATCAATGGCAGCAAACTAATATTGCTAGGAGGCAAAAATCTTTCAGATTGGTTACTTAAATGCAATGATCTTCTTCTTTAGTTTTATCCGATATGTCATTTATCTTCTTCAAGTCATGACTGACCATTTTTATGTGTTCTTTTATGATTGCATAGTTTTAAGCTGTAATATGGACACTGGTCCAAGTTTTTTTTTTAACATTTTATTAATTAGTGAAAGTTTAATTTACAGAGCCTCCTCATCTAAACTTACACCCCGCTGTTTTCTCGATCATTAAACAAATGCCATCTGAGTTATTTTTTAAACTACAAATTTGCAATAGGGTTAAGTAGTTTTAGAGCTTTAACCAAAAACGTATTTATAGTTTGCAACTACTTTAGGCTTTTAAAATAGAGAAAACAACTTAACCCTTTGATAACATCACAGGTAGACCCCCTATTCATAGGTCTATCGTAGGAAATGAGTGATGGGCACGAGAACAAAGCCGGTTCAAGACAGTTTAGTGGAGGTTCAGAGTGGGCCCAGTTACAAAAGTACATATGAAATTACTTTTTATGACGGAAATGGGGTGAAAATATTTTTTTTTTCGAAAATAGGCAATAACGCCTAATCAAAAAGCGTTATCAAATTGGCGTACACGTGGTGATGACGTGGACACATGGATAACGCCTTTTCAAAAGGCGCTTTCCATGTGTCAAGGTAAGGTGGCAAGATGACACTGATAGCGCCTTCGCAGAAGGCGCTATAAGTGTACATGTCCACATCGGCAAGGCCACATGGACCGACGTAGATAAATTTAAACTGATAGCGCCTTCTAAGAAGGCGCTATCGCGATTAAGGAAGCGTGCCACGTGGAGGTCCATCCACGTGGACCCAACTCGTTGGGGGTGCACAGATAGCGCCTTCTCAAAAGGCGCTATCTGCGCACCCCAATGTCTTCTTCCCGAAATCGACGCAGAGAATATTCTCTGCGTCGATTTCGGGAAGCAGAAGAGGGTAGGGGTCCGTGTAGGGGGTGGATAGGGGTGGTATGGGTCACGGGTGGTTTGTGTGGGAGAGGGGGCGTCCGATATTTAAGGAGGGGAGGGGGAACAGCAGGGGAAAGAGAGCTTCACGGGAGGAAGAGGGAGAGGGACATTTGCGCGAAAGAGGAAGGAGGGATCTCCGGCGGCGGTAGAGGAGGAAGGAGCATGACGCGGCATACCGAGATCAGCAGCCAGAAGTAAGCGACGGAGTGGAAGGAGGAGGAGGAGGTATGTGTAGTTGAGTTAGTTTAGTTAGTTAATTAATTAAGTTTGTTTAAGTTAGTTTGTGTTTGTTAAGAGAGTTTAGTTAGTTTGTTTAAGTTTAGTTAGTTAATTTAGTTTGTTTAGCTTAGTTTGTGAAAATTAGTTTAAGTTTGTTTGGGTGAGTTTAGTTAGGTAAGTTTGTTTAAGTTAGTTTAAGTAAGTTTAGTTAGTTTATTTAAGTTTAGTTAGTGGATTTAGTTTGTGTAAGTTAGCATGTTTAAGTTAGTTTAAGTATGTTTAAGTGAGTTTAGTTAAGTAAGTTTGTTTAAGTTTGTTTAAGTAAGCTCAGTTAGTTTGTTTTAGTTTAGTTAGTTAATTAAGTTTGGTTTAAGTTAGTTTGTTTAAGTTTGTTTAAGTTTGTTTAAGTAAGTTTAGTTAATTAAGTTTGTTTAAGTTAGTCTAAGTTTGTTCAAGTAAGTTTAGTTAGTTTGTTTAAGTTAGTTTAGTTAATTAAGTTTGTTTAAGTTAGTTTATTTAATTAAGTTTAGTTTTGTTAGTTTGTTAAACGTAGTTTAGTTAATTAAGTTTGTTTAAGTTAGTTAAGTTAATTAAGTTTAGTTAAGTAAATTTGTTTAAGTTCGTTTAGTTAATTAAGTTTAGTTTAGTTAGTTTGTTTAAGTTAGTATAGTTAATTAAATTTCACTACAAAAAAAAAGCAAATCAGAAACGAAATTTTCCGTCTTTGATTTGCAAAAATTCAGTCTCTAATTGCAATCAGAAACGGAACAGAGACGGAATCAATTCCGTCTCTAAAAACGTCGTCGCTGATTCGATCAGAAACGGAAAATTGATTCCGTTTCGATTAGAGACGGAATACGACAAAAAATTAGAGTTTCGATTAGAGACGGAATTAGAAACGGAACAGAGACGAACGAGAAATGGAAATTTTTTCGAAATGGTACATTTGTAATTGCATTCCGTCTCTGATTCCGTTGCTAATCACAAACGGAATTTGAGACGGATAATTCCGTTTCGATTTCTCGATTAGCGATTAACGGAATAAGAGACGAATTCTTATTTCGTTTCGATTCCGTTTGTGATTCATGTATATATTCTGGAAAATTAGAGACGGAATAGCAACGGAATGTTTGAATTCCGTTGCTAATCTGTCTCTAATTTTCATTTTCGTTTAATTTTCAAACATAAATATAATCCAATTGGTTCTCCAACCTATAACTTGAAATTACAACCATAGGACCTACTCCATCACCTGCACCACCTCCAACAACTCCTTGGGGGTGCTAACATCCCACAAAAAAGACAAATTTGACATTCATACATCGACAATATATATCAACAAATATTCAAAAAAGGAAAAAAAATGTAAAAATGAAAATTTGAAAAAAATTTATATATCTACGGAAAATTGTCTCGTATTACAAAAGCTCCAAATTTCTAAGTATTCAAAAAAACCACCAATCCTATTGTTCAACAACCAAAAAAAAAAAAACTTACAATCCTATAAATATGCACAAAAAGAATTAAGCTTAATAACCAAGAACAAAATCCATCTAATGTTCAACAACTCCAATCACCAAAACTCCAACATGGTAGTCGAATAAAAAAAGCAATAAGGACTCCATATAATAACTATAACGCGGCTTTGAAGCACTTCTGATTCTCCATCTGAGGACAACAACCAGTGATAATGCATATTCACAGGGTTCCTTCCGAGCAGTCCTGGACCAAATAGAGAGCTAAATAGCGCCCAAGAACAGATCAGATCCAACGTCCGGTAAAAGCAATACACCACACAACATCAAGAGCTTTCAAGGAAGTAAAAATATATAGGAAAAGAATGGGAGAGGCTGGAAAGTATATGGGGTTCCAATCGTCAAGTAATCGAAATATGGACGAGCCTACGTCAAATTTTTAGTCTTCTTTCGGTCCCCGATAACATCACATAAAATTTCAACTTCGAGTGTGATAGATGAGGAACTATCATCTATCAAAGTCTTTCTTTTCAAATATCCGTTGCATTTATATTAACTTTCTACATCGCACCCCTGAAAATGCTTTTCTTTCCTAAAGCATATGATCTCCATCCTAGTCAACATCTTCAGACTACTAATCATCATGTGCAACTATATCTCACCATGAATTAACATGCATGAGCATTATCTAAACCCCATATTGTCTATTTTTGAATTAAAAAAGAGAAATAACTACAAAATCTACATCAAAGAGGTAACTCGCATGAACATAACAACTTCTCAAAACCTTTTTGGACATCTTGGTTTATCAATCCCCCTAATTTGTCATTTTCTATAGATAAATGTGCCAGTTTAGGTCAATGTGTAGTTTTGTTCTCAACTATGCAACCTCAAGGATGGTTTACTTGATTGCATCATGTAATCTCTATCAGCCTAGCCAACACAAAAGAAAGGAAAACAAGCCAACCAAAACTAACCCCTATTTTGTACATGGGAAACTGAAAAGCTTAGTTTCTTCGGTTCTTCTAATTAATTGTTTCTTCATTTACAAAAATACAAATTGCAAAACAGATGCGCAAGCTTGAAAGTAGCAAAAACTTTATAAAATAAAACATTAAGCCTCATCTACCTAATAGAAGCTAGAAATCCAGAACATAACAATACTAGTTATAAAGGAGATAGCAAAGTTATAGTCTAGCTTCAGCTCCCAGAACAATTAGACTTCATCGCGAGACACCATGTCACAATTCACAAAGGCTCGTTATCAATTTGCCCATCATATAAGATTTAATCACAAGTGATAATAATGGATACAAATTTGGCAAAAAAGTGTAATGCAAGAAGCCAAGAACCTAACAAAAAAAATATGGTATGCACGTATGAACTCTATCTTTCTGAGAATAAGTATCATTATGCAAACACACTTTTAAGTCATCATGGAACGAAAAAAAATCAGTTTCTTCCATTGCAAATGACCAAACAGCAATAGTTGAAAAAATGACGGGTAAAAAAGACATGGGTACAAAAGAATTAGGAAACAGAATTGAAAAAAAAAAAGAATTGAAGAACTTCAGCTCGAACAAGATTTTAACTTACCATTTCCGCATAGATTTGCAATTGCCCCAGCGACCATTCGAAGTGTTTGTGGATCTTGAAGATCCAGGTCTTGTCATTGACAACAACCGATGCCTCCTTCACCCTATTATAAGCTCCTGGTTGCTTTTTGAAATTAAAAAAAAATCGAGATGGCATGGAATAATGGAAGAAACGATATTCATATCTTTAAAGAGGTGGACATGGTGATACATTTTTGAGTTCGAGATAAATTGGTCATTATAATGCATATTTCCTACACAAATGAGATCAAGTCACAATGAAATTAAATTTAATCAAATCAAAAATACTTACCATTATAAGCACATATTGAAAGTTACCATAATTTTAATAGAAGTATATACTATTTTACTTGTCGGCATTAATCAAGCACATATTAAATGCGAGACACATAACTACCAATTGACATTCGATCAAGCTTAATGAAACTTGATTCTGAGGGGTAGCCAATAACAAATGATTTGAGACTAAGCCTTTTTTTTAGTTTTTGGTGTTGTCCAAGTTGATAGTTAATGGACAAGCATAGTGAAATTCTTATGTTCAACATACATGGAATCGAGCAAACACACAAACACCGAATAGTCAAGCCTAAGATATATACATACAATCTTATAGCACCGAATGCGATGGGATGTCCAAGAATAAAAAAAAAAAAGAAATCCAATTAAATATGAAATTACCACCTTAAATATGCAGATTTTACTACTTTTACTGCATGAATTCTAACTTCAACATCCTCCGACTCGAGCAATGACAAAATCTTTTGCAATCCCACTACAGTATAAACAGATTGACTTAAGAAACTCTGCATCATACGCCTGTTTAGAACATAATTCAGTTCAGTAAAAAAAAATGCCACTAGAGTGCATATAACAATTTCCGCCATCCCGTGTTATTCAAAGTGCTCCTGGTCACAACATAAAAAATTCTCTAACACACTATACTATCATTCCGCATTTTGTGAGAAGTGCAATCATATAGATGCTATTAGAAAGTTAATTTCTAGCAGTGAGTCATCCATGCAAACTAAAGGGTGAAATCGAAATTAATAAAACCATAAAAATGCAAGGAGAAGGAAACAAACAGAAAGAATTAGTGTTAAACTTACTCAATGAATGGTACCCAATCATTACTATGTTTGGGAATGGTTCAATGTATCGAGTCTTGTTCCGTTGTTGAGAGGCTGCTTCTAGATATGAACGCATACCTACAAGCCATGAACCTTGATCCCAACAACTGCAAAAGAATGAGAAGGAAAAACAGTGAGAAAAGTGCAGTAAATAGAACCATTTTCAAGTCCCTAAAATTTCTTAAGATTCCGCTGCAAAAGGGTACTTGGAAAGTTGAAGCTCAGTTCAACAAGTCCTTTCATAATCCTTCAAGTATCCTATAATCAGGATTGTACTTGAAGAAGTCCAATAGGATAGCTAAGGCCAGGCTTTGGACGCCATTTTTTTTGGAGATAGTCACATGCTAGCCTCCTCTTCAGAAAGGTTTCCTCTTCTAATACTTGGATGATCTATTCGGTAGGAACAATAATGTCAGACTCAAATTATACAGCTCTACGTGGATTGGGTGTTTCCCTTCACCTTGATTAATGCAGTTGATGTAATCCATTCACATAACAACTACTGTGTGCCTAATGAGGAATCTCAAAATTTCAAAATGAACAACTAGCTGGGAATCAAGTCAAGGTTTATTAAAGAAAAGGTGTTTTTATTTAACTACCCGGTTATTAAAGAAAAGGTGTTTTTATTTAACTAAAGAAAGATGCCATAGATTAAAAAAAAAAAATCATAGGTATCATTAATTTCAAAGCCACCATCAGCACGAACTTGATCAGAGTTAAATGGCTCACAAATTCACAATGGGAATGTTTGACATAGGAGAAAGAAACAAATCATCACATGGCAAGTAGGGTACAAAAATAAATTGCTTCACGGATAGACATCGACAAAGAATACATATAAAGCAAAGCCTAAAAACATTTTCATGATTCAAAAACTGGATGACATTCTTGGAAAAAGAAAAACAAGAACCTTAACCAAGGGTGACATCCAATAAGTCCTGCAAGAGATCTATGAAGAAATTATAATTGCATTATGCAGCTTCAAAAGCTAAGTACTAAAACAAGAAAGGAAAGAAATAAACCTTCGAATCCACAAGAAAGATCTTTCGCATGACCACCAACTGCATAGTTTGAGGCCATTGGGCTCCCAGGAAGAACTTACTCGTACAAATTAACATGGCTCAACTGAAATAAGAAACTCAATTTCCAGGCAAAGAAAAAGATATGAATTTCGTATAAAAAGTATTACATTACATGAATTGCTTCTGAAATTGCCACAAGCTCCGTCCTTTAGTCTTCACTTTTTCTTTGAAATGGCTAATTAGTTTCCTTATTAAATTGATAAATGAAACAATCATTAAATACCATACAGTGACAATAACTCCTCAATAAAATCCTAATCAACCCATCAACAAACCTGAGCCATTTCCAGACACATAAATTAACAGTGACAAACAAAAAAATTATTAAGTTGATGTCATTTTGAAGTTAACAATAGGAGGTGGAGGTCAAATGTATACCTAGAGATAGTGATTAATTTTCAGATGTATGTTAGGCAATTACTTGGTTGTAGGATTTATACAAAAAAATTAGTGGCGTGCTTATGTGATTTTAGCTTAGCATCGGCAGTTGCAATTCTTTAGCAAAGCTTAAGATCAACTTCATTAGCATGTGCATGATTGTGATTGCAATTCTCAAGTGATTAACTTCTTTACAATGACTACTTCTTAAGTACCTCAGTTGTTGATCTAAAAATAAATAAATAAATGGTCATAACATAAGAGATCTTTATTCCATGCGTAGGTTTTAATACTATTTATCTATTTAGTTTTTATGTAATAAACAGGGGTCTTCATATGGGTTTGGGTTATCACTTGTCACAGGGTCAACACTTCAACTTGCTCAATAAGTTCAGATTCACCTAACTGTCAACAATCCGTATAATATTTAATAACGAAACGTAGGAGCAATATCAACGAATTAATGCTAACATGATATTAAAGAACATATAATCAATATAATGAACCACCCATGTATTACAAAACTATTGACCAAGAAACACAAAAGAACGGACACCCATAGAGAAACATAGTGAGAGGCTTACAAGGACAGTTCCCTTTCTTCCTTTTTCCCTTTTTTTATTATATAGGTAAACCTCATAAATTTAAATGAAGTTTAAATTAATACAAAGATGTAAAGAGTTACAACCAAATCAAGTTTATTTAAATTATACATTTCTAGCTTTGTCTCTTTAACAAGCTTTCTTGAACTTCAAGATCTCTTTTGTGCAATAGCAAATTTGTGCTGATAACATGTATAAGCTAAAGTTGGCCTTGCTAAAGACTTAAGCATGGAAGGCTTAATCAAACTAACAATTAGAAGAGCAAGTAGAGAAGGGAAACAAAAGAGAAGAGAGTTAGAGATAATGTAGAGATTGTATTTCAAGAATTTTTATATTGTGTACAAGAGAATGAACTCCATTTATATGCCCTTGATCATGATGATCATATGTACTTTGAACAAAGATTACAAGCTACACTTAGTGGACAAGGTAAATAGAAGAGTACACAAAGTGGAACAAGTAACATATAGACAACAAGTAATTACATAGTTGATGTTACAAATACATGTCGTCGTGAAGATTCATCCAAATATTTGCCAACATTGCAATCGAATTATTACTCACCAAAACAACTTGTGTATAATAAACAAGCAAAAAAACAACTAAATACATGAAATAATAAATTCTCACGCCCGAGAAAAATCACAGATCATTGTAAAAGCAAACAAAACATGTCACTGCCAATTAACCAAAAACAATGTTTCGAGAGGAAAGAGGGAGAACTCACTAATGAAACACAGCGAGGCGCGGACTGAATGAGAGCACAATGAGAGAGCAGAGAGGTCGAAGAGGGGACTGAATGAGAGCACGATGTGAGAGCCGAGAGGAGCAGAGGTGCGGATTGAAAATGTGCAAGATTGGCGCTACGACCAGAGCAGGGCAGCGCTACCAAGGAGCAATGGAGTGCGAGGACGACTTGTTGGGGGTTGGGGATTTGGGGGGCGGTGACTGGAGAGAGACGGAGAGACCAGAGAGAGACACCACTATAACTAGTTGAGCAAGAGATGGAGAGACAAGAGAGAGAGAGAGTTGAGAGCAACGGAACAGAGACTAGAGATTTGTTGGGGGTTGGAGATTTGGGGGGCCGGTGACCAGGAGAGACGGAGAGACCAGATTCTAGAGGAGAGACGAGAGTATAGAGGAGAGACAACGAAGACGAGGTTTTCTCGCGGTGGGAGTTAGGGCTTTCGGTCTCGCGGTGGGAGTTAGGGCTTTCGGTGGTGGGGAGGACGAGGGGGTGTTGGAGGGGGTAAAGGGAAATCTCGAGATTTTTGCACAAATCTCGAGATTTGATGAACGGGTATAACAAAATAAAGTTTTGGTGGGAATGTTGGCGCCATTTTTTAGAGACGGAATTTAATTCCGTCTCTAATTCCGTCTCTAATTCCGTCTCTGATCCGTCTCAATTCCGTCTCTGAATGTTTCCGTCTCAATTCCTTTGCTAACTTTTTTTTTTAGAAACGAAACTTAATTCCGTTTCTAATTCCGTTTCTGATTTGCTATTTTTTGTAGTGTTTGTTTAAGTTTGTTTAAGTAAGCTCAGTTAGTTTGTTTTAGTTTAGTTAGTTAATTAAGTTTGGTTTAAGTTAGTTTGTTTAAGTTTGTTTAAGTGAGTTTAGTTAATTAAGTTTGTTTAAGTTAGTTTAAGTTTGTTCAAGAAAGTTTTGTTTGTTTGTTTAAGTTAGTTTAGTTAATTAAGTTTGTTTAAGTTAGTTTAGTTAATTAAGTTTAGTTTAGTTTGTTTGTTAAACTTAGTTTAGTTAGTTAAGTTAATTAAGTTTAGTTAAGTAAGTTTGTTTAAGTTCGTTTAGTTAATTAAGTTTAGTTTAGTTAGTTTGTTTAAGTTAGTATAGTTAATTAAATTTGTTTAAGTTTGTGTAGTTAATGAAGGTTAGTTAATTAAGTGTAGTTAATTAAGTTTGTTTAAGTTAGTTTAGTTAATTTACCGAAGGAGGAGGTATGTTTTGTTAATTAAGTTTGTTGAAGTTAGTTTAGTTAGTTTAGGTTAAATGTTTAGTTTAGGTATTGGTGGTTAGTTTAGTTAGTTAAGTTTGTTTAGTTAGTTAAGTTTGTTTAACTGCATGCGTGCTAATAAGAAGCTAGAATTACTATATGATCTCAATGTAGAAGAGAGACGCCAGTTTTAACACGGCAACCAATGGTACAGCTTGGATTAAACGCGTGATTCCCCCATGATGCACCTACCTCTAATACACAAAACTGTACAAACATATATGTTCAATTTTATGTTAAGGAAAGCCCCAAAATTCCACGTGATGGAATATATATAGTAGACTAAGCTCATTTAGACTTTGAATTCGTTGCGATCCACTTAAGTTTCATGAACACATCTACAATTTTGTGATTTTTGTTTTGTTATGTTTACGTTTTATTAGGTTAGTTTATGTTACGTTAGGTTCACATAGTTTGGTTAATTTATGTTAGATTAGGTTACGTTAGTTAATAAACTTACTTGAGGTTAGTTTTCATTTATTATTTGGGTACATGTTTGCTACGATTACTTGGGCTAGTTAACTGTGATTAGTGTACTTAAGGTCTGTTGTTAGGCCATTTTAGGTTGGTTCTGCTCATTACCTAGGTTTGTTAGTTGAGTTAGGTTAGCTTAGGTTAGGATATGACTCATGGAATGGGTGATGGTTTATTTTTATTAGTTTAGTTATGTTTTCTTAAAGTTGATTGAATATATTCTTTGTGTCCTAAAGTAACGAAAAGGAAATGTGCTTGCAGGAATATCTAGTTGACGAGGAAAAGTGAGGGAAAAAGTAAGTTCACACAATTATTACTTATTTAAGTTGCTATATTTAGGTTTCAAATTTATGAATGTTATATAGGGACATAGGTATTGTGTTTATGAAGAATGGTTGATATGTTTCTTTAATTAACGTTATTATTGCGATCTGGTGCATAAGAAAGTTCGATTGCGATTTACACTATTTTGATTCGTCAAGTAGTTCACTTAACATATTTGTGCATTTGTGTGTAACATTTTTACATCAAAGTTCGCAAACTTATGTAGGTCATGTCACAAAGAAACATCCCTTTTCTATTATATGCGTATGGTGAAATTGTCAATGGGTTAAATGGCATCGCATACAACTCACCCCCATCAGCAGTGTTGATGGTTAGGTTTGGATTGAGTGGCAGTGAAATGATGGATGATGTGTGTACCGCGTTCACTATCTCATCTACGGACACTATGGTTCAGATGACTTATCGCCACATGATAATCGTTCCCGACGGCGCACATTAATTTGTTCCAGTGTTGTTGCATGATGCGACACACTTCGATTTGATGTGAAAGACGGTGGCCAATTTACCAATAACTCGTAGCGGTTGATATATATTTGACATTTGAGTCAATCAACTTAATTCAAAATCGTACGATTCATTCACAAGTTCTTGATGAACGTGCCGACACGCCAGACGCAGCCTTAATGATGGAAGATGCAAATGCAATCCCCACAGGCTAAGGTCGTGCAAGAGGGGTTCGTTGCTCCATTACATGATGAGGACATACGTTCCAACGAAGAAGCTCCATCAATTTCCGTTTGGGATGACGTTAATGTTTGCACGGATGATCGAAGATATGAACCTCCGGGTGCGGAGAATGTTGAAGATGATGAGCAATTTGCTATCGATGAAGAGATTTTGTTGGAGGAAGCTAGTGATGATGAAGTTCACAAATCAATACCGGGATATAACGAAGTCGATTGGGAGGTGGCTAATTCAACTACGACCCAACATTCCTATAAGCAAACTCAGGGGGACATGTCTAACTTCGATTTAGAGATAGGGATGTGTTTTGACAATAAAAAAGACTTACAACATGTCGTTAAAGTGTGGCATGTTAATAGACATTTCAATTCTATGTGATGGAATCGACTACAACTACGTGGGCGATTAAGTGCAAATTTCCACAACACGAGTGTATGTGGCGTCTTCGCGCTTGTTTGCGAAAGAAAACACTATTATGGGAGATAACACAATTAGACGTACCGCACACATGTATTAATCCCGACGTAGAACGCGGTCATGCCCAACTTGACGCCAACATGATTGCGCAAGAGATCCAAAGCGTCGTCAAGAGCGATCAATGTATCACGATCAAAACATTAGTTTAAATAATTAAGGGAAAATACGGTCACGAAGTCAACTACAAACGAATGTGGGATGCCAAAAGGAAAGCAATTGTAAGTGTTTTTGGAGATTGGGATGAGTCGTACGCCCATTTACTGAGATGATTGGCAACTGTGAGGAGTAAGAGTCCGGGTACCAAAATCGAGTGGTCACATAGACAATGACGTGCTGATGAAATAAGAATTGCGTCTCCTCAATTTCGTCGTGTGTTTTTTTGCATTTAAAGCTTCAATACATGCTTTTAAGTTTTACATGCCTCTGCTTCAAATTGACGCGACATTCTTATATGGCAAATACAGTGAGAAGCTAATGATTGTGATCTCTGTAGATGGAAATGGCCACGTATTACCAGTTGCATTTGCCATTGCAGAACCCAAATCAACAGATTCGTGAGAGTGGTTTTTGCGAATGTTGCGTAAACACGTGACAGATCGAGAAGGAGTTTGCGTTATTTCTGATCGTCACCCTGACATTTTGGAGGCGGTCAACACCCCAAGCAACGGATTTTGTCCCCCAAAAGCATACCACCGTTATTGTTTGCGACACTTACTTAGTAATTTCGGGAACCACTTCAAAAATGACCCTTTGAAAATACTTTTTGGTCGAGCAGTTGTTCAACATCAAGAACAAAAATTTAATGCATGCATGGAGCGTTTCACATACTTATCTTCACGAATGCCTCAATGCCTACAATATGTCAATGTCATTCCCAAAGAACTATGGACTCAATCGCACGACGGAGGCATGCGGTACGGATGGATGAATTTTAATGGTGTTGGTATGTACGAAATACAATTTAAGTTTTCCACTCAAATTAAAAAACTATTCAACGAACCAATATTACTAACTCGCGTTTCATCGACAATTGCAGAGTGTTTTAACGGGGTCTTGAAGGGGGCTCGATTCTTGCCAATAACGGCGTTGACTCGGATGATATACTACAGATTGATGACATACTACGATGAACGCAACCAGGAAATCAATGAAGAAATCTCAAACGGACAAGCGTACACGAAATATGTCATAGACAAACTAACGAAAAATGAAAAATCCGCAAGGAGGCATCACGTCACGTTGATCAATCGAGACATTGGTGAGTTCGAAGTGCAGAGTGGGAGACATGGAGATTGCATGCATAAAGGCAACAACAAACAGGTCGTCATCTTAAAGGATCGGGTGTGCAGCTGTAATAAATGACAGTCGTTTGGTTTTCCTTGCTCACACGTGTTACCAGCATGTGCGTTTATTCGAGTGAGCTACACGCAGTTCATCGAGCCGTACTATAGGATAGATGTGTACTTACAATGCTACTCCTACAAATTCAAGGCTATCCCAGATGAGAAGTATTGGTCGACTTTTAAGACGATGATCATACCCGACCCCAGGTGCAGACGTGGCCGAAGGAGGCCTAAGGGATCGCGAAGACATACCGAGATGGATCTTCCTAATGTCCAAAGACCTATGAGATGTGGGATATGTCATCGAGAAGGACATAGAAGAACAACATGTCCAAATAAAGCCCATCAACGAGTCCCAACTAGGAAGAATCGGTGTGGTATTTGTCGCTCAGAGGGACATAACAAAAAAATTGTCGTAGCAGACCTCAACCATCCAATGAAAACCTATAGTCGATTTTGTATAATGTGTGAAGTAACTTTAGTTCATACATATGTTGCTTTTGAGCATTTACGCAGTTGTTTTTGTGTGAACATTTATTAATTACATATCGTTTGGTTTCGTACTACACTCATTTTTTTTCTTCTAACATTCATTTGTAGTTGTATTGCAATGGATCCAGGACCTTCAAATCCATCACTATTGCAACTCCAATCTACTCATAAATCAACGCGAACCTAGAGGGGCGAGGTAAATGATTTTACACGAATACGTCAAATTTACAGCAATAATGTATCAAAAACATACATTAATACATTATCAATTACAAGGTGTACGAAACAATGCACGTACGTCGAAGACGTGGGGTCGTTGATCGAACGATGCAGTATCATTCTAGGATGATCCCATATCTTCGTTCCAGTGGATTCTATGGGATATCCCGAGTAGCATTTTTCGACCTTGATTGGGCTTTGATTACTGCATTTGTAGAGAGATAGCGCCCTGAGACGCATACATTTCACATCCATTATGGGGAGTGCACAATTACACTCCAAGACATGCAGGTAAAGCTTGGACTACCTATCGAAGGTATGCATGTGACGGGAACGACAGACGCTGACTATGTTGATGTCTGTGCGAGGCTACTTGGACGAACTCCTGGTGGAGACGACGTCGTTGGTTGTAAACTTAAGGTCGATTGGCTTAAGCGTAACGTACCAGCAATAAATGATTATAACGATGAGGAGTCAGTTTAACGTTATGTTCGATCGTACATACTACAACTCATCGGTGGTTGTCTTTTCGCCGACAAGTCCAATCGATTCGTACATTTGATGTTTCTATCATTGCTGGAGGATTTCCAAGTAGCTGGACAATATAGTTGGGGGAGTGCATGTTTGGCTTATTTGTATAGGGAGTTGTGTCACGGATCTCGCGTAGGGGCACATGAGGTTGTTGGCGCGTCAATTCTTGTACAACTGTGGGCATGTGACCGATTTCCATTCATAGCCCCACGACGCCTGCGTGTTTCTAGAGCTCTGCGGCGAACGGTGGATGGCCAAAATATGCTTATGGACGTTCCACTTGGACATAGGTATTAAAGTCGATTTGTCATTAATTTGCTAAAAAATCTTGTCCAATTTCATTTATCTTAACTTATTGTTTTCTACACAGATGACTCGATGCATTTTCGATTTCACAAAGTGCGACGCACATCGTATAGGCTTACCGTGATGCACTCGACTCGCAAAGGCATGAGGATGATGTGGTATGACAACCATATACTGAACTCATGGGGTCTCTTCTCGATTACTGTACTAACGGTCACGGTAGTTGACTTTCGACGTGTCCCCTTATTTGTTTCCACATAGTCGAGTGACATCGACCAGAAAGGGTTGTGAGAAAATTCAGCATGTTACAAGTAGTGCCACCAAATTGTGCTTACGACGCCCAACTGCATCGCTTCGAATTACATGGACATCATCATGAAAATTGAGTGACTTTCCACGCAAGCTACATACACATGTGGGAAAATCGTGGGGACACCATTGCGACAGCGGCACTTAATGAAGGGCACGATCATCAAGACTACATGACGTGGTATCGCTCGGTCACTAGGAGATTCATAAGACACGACGGGGCGTTTCGTGACTACTCGGTAATCTTCTAACTCTTACTTTTCCTCGAACATCTAATATCTTATATAGCGTGCTTTGAGCTCTTATTTTTTGTATATCAACGTAACTTGGTTCATCGATTGAGGCGAGTGTCTATTGAGGATGTGTACGAGCAAGGCCTTGCTGCGCTTGATGAAGGGATTAAAATTTTAGACGAAGATGAAAGACAAAGGTCTACTCTTTCGCATGACGGAATTGACGTCGAATAAGACATAAATGAGGATAATGAACAGGATGATGATGAAGACGATCAGGGCGAACCAAACATAGAGGTGAGAAGAAGACAAACACGACCAAAGACTGTGCAGGAACGCACCAGACGTCCTCGTCCACCACGTCCATCTACTCAAAATGAGATTGCTGCAGAGAGTAGCAGACGTTCTCCTCTAGCACGTTCATCTCATTCGAGAGCGAGTAGAACATAGACTGTTGGCGAGGGTAGCCACCGATCATCCCCACTAACTCATTCTTCTAATGGGTACATTCCTGCATCGTCTACACCCCAACCAGATCCTCAAATGTTTGTAACCAGGCCGCCGAGCGTGAATCTTCCTCCTTACCATTTTGATCCTTACACACCTGGGCCGTCGTCTTTATATGTGGACCATGGAATGCCTCATCCTCAAATGTATCCGTCACTGCCTCAATACATGCCTAGTCCATATACTCCTACTCCTTATAATTACAATATGCCATATAGTGGAAATCTCTCATTTATGAACTTGTTGACCATGCCACAGCCTCATGTTCCTTTCCCCCAACCCCATACGGGAAGCCAGTATTTTGGGATGGTTCCACCTCCTATTTTTGGGAGCATCAGGAGCAGAGGTGAGTCGAGTGAAGCACCAGAGAAAACGCATCAATCTACTCGACGCGATTCAATGCAAGACCAGCTACCTCAACAACCTCAATCGGATGTACAAACACATCGTCCAACTAGACAAATAGTACGTCGATTTGCATCACCGAGCAACAACATCAATGTAACATCGGAATAGACATGCATGATGAGTTCTCTTGATGTCATGGTGATTTGTAGATAGCTTATATTTTGGATTCACTAAGTACGTGTATACAACCTTCTCATTGAATAAACTTTTTTCTCATATTTTCCATATTATTATAATGGCGTATCTGTGATTACTCTTCAATATTCCATAGCAGAAACTCATCACCGTGAAAGATATATATATATATATATATATATCTCGAAACATTAGAAGATTCGAACTTATAAGAGTAATTTTGCAGTAGAAAAAGGATGGTGAGGTGCATTAAATGAGAGAAAAGCGGATGGTGAGGTGCACTAATCACAGTAAAGGTATAAGAGTTATTTTGCAGTAGAATTGAATTTTTTGTAAGATTGACTTTTTCGTTAGAGCGCCTTTAGTAAGATGTAGGGTGCGTCTAGCTTCGCTCATGTGCTTTCGTATAGGTAGGATTTGTGTATTTTTATGTTGTTTTTGTTAAGCTCAAATTCAAAGAGGAGTCTACACGTATATCGGTAACTGGGGTAAATCGTGTTTTGATATGCGTGCGATGTACTTCACGATAGGTATCATGCACATCTCAAAGATTCTAGGGTACGGTATCCAAGTTCTTGAAGTGATTGACTTAAAGTTCGGTGCTTAATCGATAAATTTAATCAATCTTATTGATATTATAATCATTTAATTGAAGAAAACTCTCAAACCGAATCATATGAAAGGATATAAATAGAGGGACTTGGCTAGGGCAGAGCTTTACCAAGTAATTTGTTTAGTTTGTTAAGTGAGTTTAGGTTATATGTTTAATTTAACTTAAGTGGTTAGCTTAGGTAGTTAGGTGGAGGAGGTTTGTTCACATTAGTTTAGTTTGGTTAGGTTAATTTGCTTAGTTAGTTAAGTTAGTTTAGTTTAGGTGTTGAGGTTAGTTTAATTTCATGAATTTGAGTTAGGGCATGCTCGTTAGTGTAGTTTAGTAGAGTTTAGTTTAGTTAATTTAGTTTACATAGTTAGGTTAGGTTAGGTTAGTCGAGTTTAGTTCACATAGTTACGTTAGGTTGTTAACAAGTAACTCTCGAGCTACTAGGTTGTTCGTTTAGTTTCCAAAGAACTTTAGGTAATTGTTTTTTGGTTGTTTGTTTAGTTAGTTAAGTTAGTTATTTTAGTTTAGTTACTTTGTATTGTTTAGGTGGTTAGGTTAGTTAGTTTAGTATGGTTAATTCCATTTAGTTAGTATGTTTAGTTTGCAATTAAGTTAGTTTATTTTTTTGTTGTTTGTGTCAGATTCGTCGCGACCTTCATTGAACTTCGACACAAAAACACCACAATGTCATGCACAAAGTTAAGGACTCGATCGATGCAGTTACTTTTGATTCTTTTCAACTACAGTCGAACCCAAGACTTTTCCAAAACTTCTAATCTATGTTTATTTGGTTCATGCTGATAACTGAGCTTATATGTATATATGCAACTTCGAGTTATCTTTTATGGAAATGCAAGACAATTCGAGGAATTTGTCATAAAAATATTAAATCGAACCATACCAAAAATCTAGTCAGGTTCTCGTTGTTCTTGTTCGCTATTTATAAATAAGATCCGCTAAGACGTCTTTGGCTACTCAATGAGCTACTGTACATGGCCATTATGGGGAAATCCTTTACGAAGGAAATACATTAGTTACATTTATATATGAAAAATCTAGAACTGGGGATATGATGCAAGACCTTCAAAAAGTATAACGAGTGTTAGCAGTGCGTTCGAGTAATTCAATATCAATAAATTTAGAAAAGAGAGTTGAAGGTTGGAACGAATGTATATATATATATATCATGACAAAACTTTTGTCATGTATTTGAAAATCATGTTAAGGATTTTCTTGTTGCCATAACTAAACAGATAGATACGCTTTAACTCATTTTTACTTGTTAAGGATTTGATTGCCCCAAGGCCTATATAGAACTAAAATATATGGTTAGTTGTTTTATTTTACATTTTAGCAGTAAATATTTGGAAGTACCGCAACTACTTGTGTGCAAATTTACTTTCCGTAGCTTGGAAGTGTCGACTTCGGATTTTTATATTTTGTCACTAATTTATGAGAACAAATTACAAACGTACTTTACCTTTTAGTTTAAACCCAAAAAAATATATGTGATTTTCTTTTTCTTTTTTTCTTTTTCTCTAAAACTAGGCTATCTCGTCTTTCCAACAGGCGCTATTAGATTGATTAGATTTTTTCCATTGACGTGGGCGCTATCCGTGAAACACAGTCCACGTATGACGTGTGAACATGAGCCGCCCGAAAGTTGGTTTAACTTATTGGTTAGTTTGCTATGAACACTTATGTAAAAAACAAAAAAATGAGTCATTGTGGGTAAGTTCGTTTCTTTCTAACCCTGACGAGTTGATCTAGTGGTAAGGTGAACGTAGGACTATGTGAGTTAGGTGCACGATCTTAAGTTCGATTCCCCACGGTGCCAAATTGTTGGGCCTGATGGTCTATTTCGACAATCTCAGAGTAAATAAAACTATTTAAATCTAGATACACATGGTTAAAAAAAAAAAATGTTGGTTTCTTTCATATTCAAAATTGGTTGTAATTGTCGAGATCGCTCAACTACGACGACGACGACGACGACCAGCGGTGAGGGACGGAGCGGCCGAGGACGATGCGGTCCAGTAGCTCACAGTGATGGCCAGCGAAGCAGCGCAGCCAACAACAACGCGCGCTGGGAGGTCGCGTACCAGAGGCAGCGACGGTGGCGGACAGATCGGCGAGTTCAGTTGGTGAGATGGCGGTGAGGTGGCGTCGAATTGTATAGATAACGTCTTTTCAAAAGGCGCTATCTATATTTGGCCCGCCACCTCACAAACATCAAAATTAACCAATAACGCATTTTGAAAAGGCGTTATTAAAAGTTGGTGAGGTGGCGGCCAAAATGTATAGATATCGCATTTTCAAAAGGCGGTATCTATACAATTCACCGCCACGTCAACGCCACGTCAACGCCACCTCACCAACTTCAAAACCAATAACGCCTCTTCAAAAGGCGTTATTGTCTACTTTTATTATTTCAAAGTACACCACCTTATTTTGTGAAATAAATTGTAAAACCTCCTTACTTTTGGAAAAACACCACCTCTTTCGGTGAGAAGGGAACTTTCCTATCGTTGGTATCAAAGCTCCCAAATGGCGCGAAAGCCTGATTCACGCTTGGAGATGTTGGAGGAATAAATGAAGCTGATTCTCATGAAGCTTTAGAGGATTCGGCGCTGGAAACATCATTCGGGGAATTTAGATCAAAATTTCAGGACTTGATGCAACAACTAAGGTTGATTCACCTTAGTCCCAACACACGACCATCTGGATCTAGTCGGATCAGGGATGCGAGTGGCCAGACTTCTCAAATCTGGGGGGATCCACCAGATCCAAGCCTTATGGTGGAAGGAGGAGACAAGATCGTCCAGATCGTGTTGCACCATCATACAGATCTGGCCCTGATGTTCGAAAGATCAAGATGCCAACATGCAACAGCGCAGATCTCCTTGTCTGGCTCAACCAAGCTGAGCACTACTTCGCACTCCACGAGATGTCGGAAGTTTCGAGGTTAAGGGCGGCGCAGATCTGCTTGGTCGGACCAGCCTAGATCTGGTTGCAGACTAAGGAAAACTTGAAACCCTTGGATAGCTGGTCAGAGTTGAAGGTCCAGTTGATCAAACGGTTTATGGAGGAGGATCCATTGAGTCTGTAATAGCAGTTCATCTCAGTGAAATAGGAAACGACTATGGGAGAATATCGAAAATGTTTTGAGCTTTTGCTCTTACAAACTGATGTCCTTACATATACTCAGGCCACTGCGGTGTTTATTAACGAACTGAAGGACCGAGTACGAGTGTAGGTCATGGTCGATCCACCGCGAACACACCAAGCCATCGTCGAACGAGCAACTAAGGTGGAAAGGAAGCATCGATATATTGATGCTCCTGGGCTTGGAACAGTTGGGGATCCAAAAGCCTAACTGCCCGTGAGCTAATCATCCAAATCCGAGTCCAGAACACCCAATTGGGTAACGCACACCATCACAAGCCCTGATGAGACTAGGGCCCGAGTCTACTATAAAGGCTTGGCAAGTTGAGCCCAACTACCAAATCAAGCCCATCGTCGTCGAGCTCTTCTAGTCCAGCATCTTCAAAGGCTGCTAGTGCTATCCCTCGTGTTTCTCCATTTAACATCAACCGCCTAACAAAGGCAGAGGTAGAGGTATAAAGGAAGCAAGGCTTGTGCTACCATTGTGACGCCAAATGGTTCGCCGGCCACCGATGCCAGAAGAAGGAAATGCACGTCATGCTTGTTGACGACGAAGAAAAGGAAGCGTCGGGCGAGGGCGAGGGCTCTGAGGTACCATCAGAGTGTGTCACCATGGAGTTAACTGCCCTGGCACTCGATGGGAAACCAACGCCTCGAACAATTAAGGGTAGGGGTACCATTAATATGGTTATCATGATCGACAGTGGTGCCACCCACAATTTTATCTTGCAATTGTTGGTCAACAAATTGAAGCTACCGATCTCGAGCACATCAGACTATGGAGTAGTGGTGGGGGTGGCTATTGTGTTTTGGGTTCGGGGGTGTGTAATGCAGTGAAATTATAGTTTCAGGGGCTCACAGCACGGCTGATTTCTACCCAATTTAGATGGTGAGTTCGAACTTGATCTTGGGAATGCAATGGTTAATGTCTATGGGCATGGCAATGGATGATTGGCCAACCTCACTATGCACTTCTACTACAATGGCAAGTGGGTTTCAGTTCAGGGAGATCCGACTCTTCATCGTTCCCTGGTCTCATGTAAGTCTATCCAACGATCATTGGAGTGTTCTGGGGTATGTTTTGGTGGAATGTGTGAGTGGGGAGGTTATCGAATCTGATCTTCAGGCTTTTGTTGCTGAGCCATGTATTTAGGGACCTCTTGACTTCTTTCCGGTCATTATTCGAGTCACCCACCACTCTGGCACCGACTCGTGCTTGTGACCATGCCATTTTCCTCAAGGAGGGCACAAAACCAGTGCATGTCCGCCCGTACCGATACCCTCACATCCAGAAAGCTGAGATCCAAAGGATGGTGATTGAAATGCTAGACACTGGGATTATTCAATCGAGCAACAGCCCCTTCTCGAGCCCGATGTTGTTGGTAAAAAAGAAAAATGGGAGTTGGAGGTTTTGTGTAAACTATCGAGATCTTAACAAGGCCACGATTCTTGATCGTTTTCCCATCCCAAAAATTGATGAACTATTGGACGAGTTCCATGGGGTCTTTGTGTTTTCGAAGCTCGACCTTCACTCCGGGTATCATTAGATCAGGGTCAAGCCAGCCAACGTCCATAAAACGGCATTCCGAACCCATGACGATCATTTTGAGTTCTTGGTTATGTTGTTTGGTTTCTCGAATGCCCCGACGACTTTCCAATCACTAATGAACTGCATTTTCAAAGGGTTAATTCGGCGTTGCGTGCTCGTGTTCTTTGACAACATCGTCCTCTATAACTAGTCGATCACTGATCATTACTCTTACCTATCACGGGTCATCTCTATCTTGCAGTTAAATTTTCTTTTTCTTAACCATAAAAAGTGTTGTTTTGCTAGATCGAAACTAGATTATTTAGGCCACATCATTTCCAGTGAAGGGGTGTTAGCCGACCTACAAAAAGTGTAAGCAATGGATCAATGGCCCCTCCCCGCCTCCCCCAAAGATCTTCGTGGTTTTTTGGGCCTTACTTGATACTACAGGCGCTTCGTTCGCGACTACGGCAAGATCGCAACCCCACATACTCAATTGCTCCGTAAAGACTCCTTCTAATGGAATGATGAAGCCACCATGACTTTTGGTCGATTGAAGGCTGCAATGAAAGCAGTGCCCATTTTAGCCTTGCCCGGTTTTTCTGCCCCGTTCATCGTTGAAACTGATACTTATGGTGTTGGAGTGGGGGCGGTGATGTCTCAATTCGATCGTCCAATCGCATTCTTTAGTCAAACGGTATCTCAAAGGGCGCGATGGTAGCACTACCTTTTGGGTCGAAGATTCTTGGTCTGCACTGATCAACGAAGCTTGAAGTACTTGATGGAACAATAGGTAGTCGTTCTCGAGTATCAACGTTGGCTCATTAAGGTGCTGGGTGTTAGATTATCTTTTCCTAATTAATCTCTATTATATGTGACCCATATTATATTGTTACGTACTGCATGTTTTGGGCCCACAACTTGATGGTAGTTTGGGCATAAATGTTTTGAGTATGGGAGTTTTAATTCCCTCCCCCTCTATCTTCAAAATAAATGGACCCAATAAATGTAAAACAGTTATTGAGATATGAGTTGTTTAAAACCAAATAGATCTCGCCATCAAGAACTACGGTATTACGGAAGAAGACAGAGGGGAAAAACATTCTTAAACTTATTGGCAATGGAAGGAGGTATGTTTATATTTTATGATTTATGATTGAATTAAAAGTGTTATATAGATCAGAATAGACAACATTGGTATCAGAGCATGGTTAAACACTTTTCATTCAACTGACTGGTTTAAGTCGATGTTTAATTTCCGCATTATAGATCAATACTTTGATCGACTTAACTTTGCGTTTTGGGTATATTGCGTTTTTGGGTATAATGTATTTTCCTATTCCGATGCCAATATATTTGGCGTTAAAGAATTCAGATTTATAATAAATTGATATATATGCCGTTGGATAATAAATTCTCGGATGAGCTAAAATTTGGTCTTTATTGATATACATGCGTTGTGTACAGTCTTATGTATAAATCTAATTGCTATCATTACGTTAGTTTAATTATTCATTTCTTTTGGTACAAATTATTTCTTACAAAGTAGGTGCATGACTTAATCTTACCTATTTGTTAGGATTGATTAACGTGAATTGCAAACAAGTGGCTGATTTGCCACGTTTGAGAATTTAAGTGGCTGATTTTTAGTTGGTCAATGTAAATTGCAAATGGGTAATTAGCCACATTTAATAATACCATGACAATGTATTATATATATGTCTTAATAGTTGCATGTTTAAATATTGTCTTAATAGTTGCATGTTTAAATATTGTCTTAATTAATTACATGCAATATATGAAAATTAAGAATGTTAATTATATATTAGAATTTAAATTTTTTAAATTAGAATTAAAGTATGCTTAATTAAATATTTATTTAACGAAAAGCTTGTTAGTCACCAAAGTGGCCTAGCTTAAATAGATGTTAAATATTTAATTAAAACCAATTAATTATAATGCTATGAGGTCACCCAAAGGTGGACCATTGCTTATAATTAATGAAACTTAAGAGATTTATCTTCATACATAATTAAAAAATAGGTATGTTTTATCAAAGATATCTTACTTATTTACCTAAGTATTATTGATTGTCTATGAAAGTATGCTTATTAAGAATTTGATATAGCATGAATTATGTATTAAAGTACCACTAAAGGTGAACTTAAATACATAATAAAATTATTGTATGTCTGAATCTATTAGATTTAACTCAAAGCATTAATGTGAATAATTTTGTTATATTTGCAGTGTCCTCTAATATGTTTGCCTTGGGTAATATGATGGTTAAGTTCAATGGGCTTAACTACAATGATTGGTCTGAACAGATCCGGTTCCAACTGGGTGTAATGGACCTTGACCTGGCAATCATTGTAGACGAAAAACCTGCGACCATTACTAAGGCCAACTTCGAAGAGGAAAAGTCTTTATATGATGTTTAGGAGCGGTCTAATAGGCTAAGTTTGAATTTGATGCGAATGACGATTGCAGAAAATGTTAAACCATATATGCTCAATACAAGCGACGCAAATGAGTTCATGATCCAGCTAAAAAAGTACTCACAATCGGACATTACTGGCAAGTCCATTATGGGAAGCTTGATGAGTGAGTTGACCACTAAGAAATTTGAGTGGTTACAACCCATCCATGATCATGTGACTAGTATGTCTAACTTGGCAGCGAAGCTCAAAGCAATGGGTTTGGACGTGAGTGAATCATTTTTGGTTCAGTTCATTATTAATTCCCTTCTCCATGAGTTTGGTCAGTTCCAGGTGAATTACAACACCATAAAAAAAATGGAACTTGAAAGAAATCAAGGCCATGCTCGTACAGGAGGAAGGGAGATTAAGAAAACTGAAGGGTCACTTAGTTCATCTCACTATACATGATGGAGCTAGCAATAGCAAAGCGATCTCAGGAAGGAAGGACAGAAAGAAGGACAAAGCCCCAATGAAAGTCTATGAAGGTCGAATCCATAAGGAGCTGAGGTGTAACTTCTGTAGGAAGAGTAGACACTTCAAGAAAGACTGTCCGAAACGAAATGCATGGTTTGAGAAGAAGGTATACATTACATTTCTGTATGTTTTGAATCAAACTTAATTGAAGTGCCTAATAATACCCGGTGGCTTGATACTGGTGCAACTACTTATGTTTCACATATTATGCAGGGATTCCTTTCAATCCATCCCATAAGTGGAACTGAAAAGTTCTTATTTATGGGGAACAGAATGAAAGAACGCATAGAAGGGATCGAGACTTACAGATTAATCCTGCATACGGGATACTTTTTGGATTTAGAAAAGTGTCTTTATGTTCCTGAATGTTCAAGGAACCTTGTTTCTGTGTCAAGATTGGATTGTGTATGCTTTAATTTAAAGATTGGATACAGTTGTTTTAGTTTATTTAAACACAAATACTATTATTGTTCTGGTATTTTAATTGACAACTTATATCATTTCAATCTTGATAGTATATTTGTTGAATCCTTGTTTAATGTTGAGCATGTTATTGGAAATAAACATAGTGCACATGATGAATGCTCTGCTTTTCTTTGGCATCGAAAATTATGTCACATATCCAAAGAAATAGTAAATAGGTTAGTGAAAATTAATATCTTACCTCAATTGAATTTTGGTGATTAAGATGTATGTGTGGATTGCATTAAGGGAAAGCAAACCAAACATATATCAAAACATCATGCCACAAGAAGCAGTGAGCCTATTGAATTGATACCTACCGATATTTGTGGTCCTTTTGATGCTCTATCTTGGAGTGGTGAAAAGTATTTTATCACCTTTATTGATGATTACTAACGATATTGTTATCTATACTTGTTGCATGAAAACTCTCAGTCAGTGGACATTTTAGAAGTGTTCATTAATGAGGTAGAAAGGCAGCTAGATAGAAAGGTAAAAGTGGTGAGATCTAATTGAGGTGGCGAATACTTTGGAAAGTATGATGAAAGTGGAAAATGTCCAGGTACATTTGCGAATTTCCTTAAAAGTCGAGGTATTTGTGCACAATACACAATGTCTGGTACACCTCAACAAAATGGTGTAGCTGAAAGGCGGAACCGTACTCTTATGGATATGGTTAGGAGTATGTTAAGTTGTAACACTATACCTTCATCATTGTGGATGTACGCATTAAAAACTGCTGCATATCCGCTAATAGGGTTCCTAGTAAATCAGTTCCTAAGACTCCTTATGAACTTTGGACTGGTAGGAAACCTAGTTTGAGACATCTTCATGTTTGGGGATGTCAAGCAAAAGTATGGGTATATAATCCACATGAAAAGAAACTTAATGCAAGGACTATTAGTGGTTACTTCATTGGTTACCCTGAAAAGTCTAAAGGGTACATATTTTATTGTCCTAACCATAGTATGAGAATAGTTGAGTCTGGTAATGCTCGGTTCATTGAGAATGACCAAAATAGTGGGAGTGAAGAATCACAAAATGTGGATATTAATTAAATTCAATTGAAAACTCCTACATCTAGCATTTCTCCTCAAATTGTTGTTCCTATTGTTGTATCACGGTTACGCAATAAACCCGGACAACAAATCATTGTTCTAAATGAGGAAAATGAACTTATTGTTAATGAACCAGCTAAAGATGCACAAGTTGTAAACGATCAAGTAGAGCCACAAGAAATAGCATTATGAAGGTCTGTAAGGACAAGAAGACCAGCAGTTTCAAATGACTATGTGGTTTATTCACTTGAACCTGAATGTGATTTGAGCATTGAAAATGATCTAGTCTTGTTCAAACAAGCCATGAAATGTGATGATTCTAAAAAAAGGTTTAATGCCATGATAGACGAGTTGAAATCAATGGATGACAACAAAGTCTGAGAATTAGTCGAGTTGCCTGAAGGTGCAAAGCAAGTTGGTTGCAAATGGGTCTTCAAAACAAAAAGAGACTCACATTGCAATATTGAAATACATAAAGCCAGACTTGTCGCCAAAGGTTACAATAAAAAAGATGGCATTGACTATAAAGATACCTTCTCTCAAGTTTCAAAGAAGGACTCTTTAAGAATTCTAATGGCTTTAGTAGCTCATTATAATCTTGAGCTTCACTAAATGGATGTGAAAACCGCCTTTCTGAATGGAGACTTAGAAGATGAAGTTTACATGGACCAAACTGAAGGTTTCTTGACCACAGGAAAATAAAACTTGGTGTGTAAATTGAAGAAGTTAATATATGGATTGAAACAAGCTTCCAGACAATGGTATATTAAGTTCAATAATACCATTAAGTCATATGGTTTTGTAGAAAACACTATTGATCGGTGTATATACATGAAGATCAGTGGGAGCAAGTTTGTTATATTGGTACTATATGTTGATGATATTCTTCTTGCTGCGAATGATGTTGCTATGTTACATGATGTAAAGAGATTTCTCTCTATAAACTTTGAAATGAAATATATGAGTGAGGCATCATATGTGATAGGAATAGAGATATTCCGTGATAGATCGCAAGGATTGTTAGGTTTGTCTTAGAAATGATATAGCAATAAAGTATTAGAGAGATTTCGAATGGACAAATGCTCTGCATGAATAGTTCCAATTCAGAAAGGGGATAGATTCAGTTTAATGCAATGTCCTCATAATGATTTGGAACGTCAGCAAATGAAATGTATTCCTTATGCATCATTAGTTGGGAGCTTAATGTATGCCCAGACTTGTACTCGAATGGGATATCGGTTTCTTTGTTGGAATGTTGGGTCGATATCAAAGTAATCCTTGAATGGATCATTGGAAAGCCGCAAAGAAAGTACTTAGGTACTTACAAGGCACCAAAGATTACATGTTGATCTACAAACGGTCGAGTCATCTCGAAGTGATTGAGTATTCTGATTCAGACTATGTCGGATGTGTGGATTCGAGGAAATCTACATTCGGTTACTTGTTCCTATTGGCTGGAGGAGCAGTCTCATGGAAGAGTGCGAAGCAGACTGTAATTGCTACTTCCACTATGGAGGTTGAATTCGTGGCATGCTTTGAGGCCACTATTCATGCATTATGGTTACAGAATTTTGTGTCAGGACTTGCTATTATTGATTAGTATAGCTAGACCTAAAAGGCTATATTATGATAATTCTGCAGCAGTTTTCTTTTCGAAGAATGACAAGTATTCAAAAGGTGCAAAACACATGGATTTGAAGTACTTGTCTGTCAAAGAAGAAGTGCAAAAACAAAGAGTGTCAATTGAGCATATTGGTACTGATTTGATGATAGTGGATCCGTTAACTAAAGGATTACCACCCAAAACATTTATTGGCCATGTTGAACGTATGGGCATTATAGACAAGTCCTTGTTAACATAATATTGTGGTATGAATACATACATTTGTAATTGAATTGCTCATATTATTGTCATGACACTTGTGAATTCAATTAAAGCTTTGTCTTTGCTTATATACTTGTTACCTTCATTATATTTCAATGAGATAACATTATGGTTAGAGGGTTGAATCGTCCTTATTAAAGTTATACTGGTTAAGTTGATTGTGATACATGGAAGGAATCACGTCGATTAAATGACTTGGGACCGCCATGATCTAATCATTTTAATTCAGAGAAAAAGTGATTTGATAGATTCAATAAAAGTGCGCAATTATATTTTATATTGAATCATTAAGTCATAACATGGGTCAAGTGGGAGATTGTTAGATTATTTTTCCTAATTAATCTCCGTTATATGTGACCCATATTATATTGTTACGTACTCCATGTTTTGGGCCCACAACTTGATGATAGTTTGAGCATAACTATTTTGAGTACGGGGGTTTTAATTCCCTCTCATCTCTCTTCAAAATAAACGGACCCAATAACTGTAAACCAGTTATTGGGATATGATTTGTTTAAAACCAAATAGATCTCGCCATCAAGAACTACGGTATTACGGAAGAAGGCAGAAAGGGGAAAAACATTCTTAAACTTATTGGCAATGGAAGGAGGTATGTTTATATTTTATGATTTATGATTGAATTAAAAGTGTTATATAAATATGAATAGACAACACTGGGGCTCCACTTCGATATTCTGTAGAAGCCGAGTTCATCAAATATAGGTGCTGATGCTTTGTCTCGGTACCCTGTCCTGGCCGAGTTGAACTCCTTGTCCTTATTTACTTCTAATGATGAAACTACTCTTGCAAAGAAGATATTAGCTTATCCTTTTTTGTCCACCGTATAGGCTTCACTGCAAGCCAATGTCGAGTCCAAACCCGGATGGGCAGTGATGCATGGACAATTGTTGTTTCACAATCGCTTACATTACCTGCATCCTCCGGTCTCAAACAAATGATACTCACTGCCTTCCACTATGGTCATATAGGCGGTCATGGAGGTTTCCTGCGTACATATAAGAGTATTAATGCAGAATTGTATTGGGTGGGCTTGTTGAAGGACATCAAAGACTTCGTGGCGAAGTGCAATGTGTGCCAACATCATAAGTATGAGACCTTGGCACCGAGTGAACTAGTACAACTCTTTCCAATCCCGACTGCCATTTGGGAGGACATTTCGCTGGATTTCATCGAAAGGCTTCCTCTGTCTCGAGGATACAACTCCATCCTAGTCGTGGTGGACCGATTAAGTAAATATGCACGTTTTCTCCCGTTGAAATACCCTAACTCCGCGAAAACAATTGTTGAAATCTTTTTAGAAGGGGTTGTTCGTTAGCACGGTTTTCCACGCTCCATGGTCTCGGATCGAGAAAAAATCTTCTTGAGCCACTTTTGGACGGAGTTGTTTCGCCTCCATCACACTGCCTATTATCCCCAAAGCAATGGGCAAACAGAGGGGGTGAATCAATGATTGGAGTCCTACCTACTTGTTTTATCGGCCAATAGCCAAAGCAGTGGTCGTTATGGCTTTCGTGGGCTTAGTACAACTACAACACCTCTTTCCACTCTTCCCCTTCGCTGCTCTCCCTTCAAAGTGGTATACGAACGCGATCCCCCACCGTTAATCCATCATAAGGTATCCTCTTTAGAGGTTTGGTCCGACTTGGATGTTATGTTGATGGTCAGGGAAGGGCACTCCGAGAATTGCGCGATTAGTTGTTATTGGCCCAGAACCGCATGAAATAACAAGTCGACAAGGGACAACGCGAAGTTATTTTTGATGTGGATGATTGGATCTATCTTAAGCTAAGGCCATTTCGCCAACACAGTGTTGCTCGCCGCACTAACACAACGCTTAGCCCCAAGTTTTTTTGGCCCATTCAAGATCTTGAGTCGTGTAGGCGAGGTTGCTTACAAGCTGGCCCCACCCTGTTTTTCATGTGTCCCAACTCAAGCATGCTATAGGCTCTTCTCCAGTCTCTCTTTCACTACCCCTGTTTCAAGATGAGTCTTTAGTTTTTCCCACAGAACCGGAATCTATGTTGGCATGTCGATCCTTTGCAGTTGGACCAGAGGTGTTAATCAAATAGGTCTTCCTACCTGTGGCGGATGCGTCTTGGGAACTAGTCGCCACATTCGGAAATCATTTCCAATTTTTCACCTTGAGGATAAGGTGGTTGTCCACGACAAGAATATTGATAGCATCGAAGGTAAGGTAGACCACCTATTCATAAGGTTTATTGTAGGAAATGGGTGAGGGGCACGGGAACAAAGCCTATTCAAGACGGTTTAAAGTGGTTCAAAGTAGGCCTAGCGGAGGTGTCATGAATGTGATAGGCATGACGTGTGTGAGTATGTGGGTTGCTCAGAGAGTAGCAATAGGTTGTCTTTGGGTTAGGGTGCCTCTCTCTAAATTGTATCCACTCTTTGTTATTTTTGCAATCAATTTATTACCGAGGTGACCACCTCTTTCGGTGAGAAGGGACCCTTCCTATCACCCTTCTTGGTCAATTATTTGCAAATCTCTAGGTGAGCAGATTCTAGCAACGACAAAGAAATGAGCACAATGAATAATGATTAAATCAAATAATTATCAATCACTTACTGATCACTTTGGAAAACTAAGTTATATCGAACAATTATTACAACATTACCTCTTACGTGCCAACTCCAGATTCTTGAGACCTATGTAGGAACAAATTTATTGTTCTAGGATTTTCCCCGTTTTGTCTGTATGAGCCTTGAACATAAACATTAAATTGTTATACTCAAATAATAAAATTTTGAGTAGCCATTCCTCCCACAACTGTTCCTCAACGGAGTCAAAGGCATGCTTCAATGCTCAATAGCGGTCGGCTTGAGTGTTGTTCATGGCAATAGTGTAAAACTCTTCGGAAGATCTTCACCTGGCAACCTGATAGACATAAGGGCTTCACTCTTAAATCACCAGAAATTACCGCAAGAACAAGCTCCATCGCGAAAATGGTGAAATCTCATGTTATCTCTCACCGAGATCTCCCTCTTCATAACACGAGACGCACCACACATGACAATGTGGCAATCCTCACAGATCCTAAGGTTTTTCATTATCATAATTGGACTATCAGAACTTGTAGTCAACAAAGAAAAAGCCAATGCAAGTTTCTCGCTATGACTCTTCAACCTTCTTTCCTTCTCAATGTCACTCATATCATAAACCACAGAACTCAGAATTGGCTTGTAACCATCAACTTTTAGCTTCTTTAGAAGCTCATCCAATGCGTCCTTTATCTCTTTTGATTTCGGGTGCCTCATATCTCCAGCAAAGAACTCGTGTACAACTCCATCCTTAGCCTCAACCCAACTACATCCTGGGTTCTTCTTCAAGCCTCTACTTCTAATCAAATTTCTCACTTTTGAAACATCACTCCACCTTCCCACCAAAGCGTAAATGTTGGAGAGCAGGAGATAGTTACCAATGTTGTTGGGCTCAAGCTCGAATAGATGAGTTGCAGCTAACTCAGCAATGTCTGAATTCCCATGTATCCGACACGCTCCAAGAAGTGCTCCCCAAACGCCTCCATGAGGTTCGAGTGGCATTGAATTAATAAGATCAAGGGCTTCCTCCAAGTGCCCTGCTCGACCAAGAAGGTCTGCCATGCAAGTGTAATGGTCAGCCTCTGGTGTAACTCCATACTCGTCTTGCATTTTGGTGAATAAGCGCTGGCCTTCTCGAATCATTCCCGCATGGCTGCAAGCAGTTAGCACCCCAATAAAGGTGACCTTGTTGGGCTTTATTTCAGTCTCCGTCATCTCATAGAACAACTTTATCGCTGAATCTGCCAGCCCGTGCATCGCAAATCCTAATATCATTGCGGTGTAAGAAAACACATTGTGCACTGTCATGTCTTTAAAAATAAGGTATGCCTCTTCTACGCTCCCGCACTTTGAGTGCATATCTATCAATGCTGAACCAATTACAACATTCATATTGGGGCTCAACCCCTCTTTCTCACAGGTCTCGCGAATCCACCCCGCATACTTAGTAGCACCCAATTGAGCACAAGCTGAAATTACACCCACCAGCGTCACCTCATCCGTCTTCAGCCCTGCCTCTCGCATGCTCTCAAACAAGCTCAATGCCTCCCTAGGCCTTGCATTTTGAGCATAACCGGTAATCATTGCCGTCCAAGCCACCATATCCTTGTCCGGCAACCCATCAAACAACTCACCCGCAGCATCCATATCCCCACTTTTCGTATAAGCAACTATCAAAGACGTCCAAGAAATCACATCTCTCTCAGGCATTTCATCAAACACCCTACGCCCGCAACCCAAAGCCCCACATTTCACATACATATCAATCAGAGTATTCCCAACAAATAAATCAGACTCATACCCACCAATATAAACAGTCTGGGCATGAATTTGCCTGCCCAAATCGACGTCCAGCGCCCCCGAACAAGCCTTGAAGAGAGCCGAAAAGGTGAACGAAAGAGGTCGAACTCCTTCTCGCCTCATTTGAGTATACAAAACCACAGATTCTTCAAAGGGGCCTAAAAGCGAGTAGCCGCGAATGAGAGCAGTGTAGGCGAAAGCATTGGGGTTATGTACTTGATCGAAGAGGCGGCGAGGGTAGGCATGGATGGGCACATTGAGGGCGGTAAGGATCCGGAGGAGCTTGGCGACGAGGAGGGAGCATTGGTTGAGGCCTCTGCGGAATAGGTGGGCGTGGAGTTGGTTGAGTTGGGCGAGATGGGTGCACCCATCGAGGAGAGACACCAATTGAGACTCTAATAGGGTTCTCTGTTGTTCTCCGTTGTTGAATGTGAGGTTGAGTTGTGGAATTATGCGATGATTTTGGTGTGGTTTAGAGTGGGAATGTCGAGAAGAGATTGGAAATATGGTTTTGCCCCAATGGCGGGAAAGGACAACCATAATTCCGACTGAAAATAAAGCCATGGCCATCTCAATCTACATGACATTGTCATTGCTCTATGTGCACCCCAGTCATTACTCATGGCACCCCATTTACAAGGGCAGCCAAGAAATTTGTCAAGGTACCCCCAATTTTGACCAAAATACCCTTGGATGTAACCGTTGAGCACCACAGTTGGATTGAACAAAAAGATTTGGAAACCTTAAGCATTCCCACATATTTGTTTCTCCATATTCCAAATTTCTTAGTATTTTGGCTTGTTTCCATTTTCGCGGTCCATCTAGCGAGTTGTGTGGTTAACTGGGTAGTTTTTGTGCTTAACGTTGTTAAGATTTGTGGACGTGTTTGGATTCGGTGATTGCGTGTAATCGAGGGGAAATCTGAGGTATGTATGTGTAGTAGTTCAATTTTACCTAGATTAGGTTCGTTATCATTGTTGGATGCCATCGAAATTTGAGAAATAAGTGTTTTTTTCTCAAATCTCGTGGTCTTAAGCCACATAGGACCGTTAGTTCATATGTAGTCTCGACCACATGGTGCCGAGACTAAAAGACATACTTATTGTATTTGCTTGCGTGCACTCTATTCGCTGATAAGAGTGGGTCAAGAGTCTCAATTTCATTACTGAAGGTTCTAGAGAACTTGGATGAGGTCGGGACCTACGCTTGGGGTGCTGCCGCCCTAGCTTACCTCTACCGTCATTTTGGGTGAGCCTGGAGAGCAGAGGCCTCATAGATTGCAGGATATCTAACTTTATTTAATGTTCATATTTTGTGGTCCTTGTGGCTTTGTTATATTTTGATTTGGTCTTGTAATTTTGTTTTTACTACTTAATTAAGTTAACTTAAATTTGGTAATTCATATTTAGGGATGGATATACGAGCATTTCCCTCTCCAGCTCGCATCGTCTAATGCAAAATATTTTGAACCTATAAACCCACGGGTTTTGAAGTGGATACAGAAGCATGAGACGATAGTAAATGTGGACAAGGTTAGTGCCATTCGTAAAACCCTTGATATGTTGCGGCAGAGTGAGGCATGTGATTGATTTGGTTATTTTTGGTATTCTAATTTATGATGAGTATGTTTTAATGGTATTGTTGACTTTATTGGTTTAGGTGACTTGGGATCCATGCTCTGATGTCAAGCCCGACGGTGTCGTTCTACCCATCGCTTTCTACTCTGGTAAGCTTAAGTACATGGATGTGGTGGAGCTATACCATTTGGAAAGGATCCTTTGGCAGCTTGGTCATGTTCAAGGGATACCATCGGCTCCATATCGCTCTCTCAAAGCGAACCGAGGTCGTACCGCATTGAAGTACTCGTTCGAGTACGGGTTCGTACTCGAGAATTGGGAAAGGTGGCGTTCCCATTCATTTGCAATTGAAAACCGATGCGAGAAAGCGAGGTTCGACTTCTTGGCCACACTAGAGTATCTGCCATGGTTCATTCGAGTCTCGCATCATATTGTTGAGAACCCGGAGATTAGCGATGGAAACGATGATATAGTAGCGGACCATGAGTTGTTGGAGGTAAAATGCTTGGATTTAATATTAACTTGTGACTCTTGTGTTATGTATTATTGTTATTGATTTTTGGGTTTTCTATTGAACTGCGTAATTGGCGTACCTTAGACATCGCGTTGGCATGGCTACACTTGTTGGAGGGAATGGCCAAGGTGGAGGCAACAGAGAAAATGGCCAATGATGTGGTGAACTATCTGACGGGTATGGGTCTTGGCACTGCTACCACCGCCATCACCAAGGCACCGACTGCGCCTACTAGGGATTCCCAGCGTGACAACACTACTATGCCAAGTTCCTTGCAGCCTCCCAAGTCACAACGTAGATACATTAGGGACAAAGATAGGAAGAAGACTAAATTTGGTTAAGTACTTGTTGGATTTTTGATTGAATGGGATGTTGTTTTGTTACAATTTATTGTGGATTTTAATGCATTCTTCTTTTGTTGGTCTATGCACTCGTGGATTTCTTACTATTTGGTACATGTTTTGCTAAAATCTTGGTGTTGGAATGGTGGTAGTCTCACTTTATTTGTTTAATTTGTTGAGGATTGAAAGTTTATTGTGTCAATCATTTTGCTGAGAGAGTCTCGGCCAGGTAAGTCTGTGCTTTATTATAACGTCTCGGTCAGGCATGGTCGAAAGAAGTGAATTTGTTTCGATTATAGCCCACCGAAATATGTTTTCGTATTATACATACTCGGGTTCTCAGATACGGACATCCGAGAATTGTGCTAAATTACGATACCCCATGGTGAAATGTTGTGCATTGTTTCGGATATATGGTACCGACATGATTTGGGCACCCCAACTGATTTGATTAAGGCACCACATTTTACTCCAATTGTAAGGGGTCTCGACAACCTATGAATGTTATTTTGCTACCAATCTCGGTATAGGGTGAGTGAAACTTGACTATTGCTTTCGGTTGGGCGTATCTGAGACTAATGCATGCTTCTCGAACCCACTTGGCCGAGACAATATTTTCACATGATTATCGGGATTTGCGAAGTTTGGGGACTTCCCACTATGATATAAAAAAGAAACTCAAGGAATATATTGTTGTGTTACGTTTTTGGACTTGGTACACAATTGTACAAATTAAGTTGTGGTTTTGGACTTGGTACACAATGCAATAGAATAAAAAAATTGGCAACTTGATATATTTCACATGAAATGATAAGTTGTTACAACTTCATGGATTTGAAAAAAAAAACAACATGAAGTTGTTACAACTAAGGGGAGATAACCAACAATAATGTGCAGCGAATACAACAAAGGTTTTTCTCCAACAAAAAACAATGAAGTGTTAATGTGTTAAGGTTCCGTTAAGTCTATAACTGTGGGCATGCCTAGCTATGAAGATGGAACTGAAACCCGTGGTTTGATGTCAATACTAATACCCCACCCTTGAGCATGAACATCCGTGAATGTCCTCCACACAACAAATATAGGGGGCACCGGTGCATTAAGTTTCAATATGACCTGTCAATTAAAAGTCCAAAACAAATAGTGTTGTCAATAATGAATTGGTAACCCACCATAATGCAAGTTAACAAACAATAAGAAATGAGTAACTTACTCTAACCCAATGAGTGTCGTTCACATTTGTAACACCAATGACTACACAATCCTTCATTGGCGGAGGGGCACCCCGTAAGGAAATAAATGACATGCAACTACCCCTTGACACATTCACTAACGTGACGTTAAATGCTATTGTGATTACAAGTCCCATATCCGAAAGAGCCATTCATTTGTCGAAACTCATACCTTCACGAAATCATAAGGCCTGTCTCACCATTATGTAAAAACCTCCAAGAAAATCCCTTCAAAACTCATTGTGATTTTCCAATTTCCTAACCATATTTTCTCGACCTTCATCTCACTGTCCACATATGACAATCCAAGATCGGAGGCAACACAACGAAATTCGCAATGATCATCGCTATCCACATTAATAGTACATTCAACGTATTGACCTAATCCGGCTGAATGGTATGAATGAATCCAATCTCAGATGTTCTAACATATGCCCCCCATGTTCGATGAACTTTATGCTTCACTTCTTTTCCCTTCCTTCGCGCATTGGCTGCCTCCTCGCTTGTGAGTACAAACTTAAAGCCACTAGGATTTCTCGTCATAGACGTGTCATCTTCCTTGGCTTTTCGCTTGTTTGAGTCGTTTTTTTCTTTCTTTCTTTCTTCCCTTTTTTCGTAACTACCAAGTGTTAGTCTCCCCTTGTCCTAAACTTTGCCTTTGGTGCTATGCCTGCTGTCGCTGAAGGACAACTAACCTCTCTTAGTTGTTGAATAACCCTAAGACAGGCATCCTCATTAATGCATGATTCAAACTTAGCCACAACCCTCTGAATCTTGTCATTGAAGTTATAGCCAGTCTGATCAACAGATTTCTTAGGTATCATACTCAACTTCATCCAAAGAACATGAATGTCCTCAAATGGTATAGGTGATCCGACCAAAACATGTCCGTTAAGCTCATGCGCGCAAGGAAGGCCACGATTGGTACGTAGCGCATAACCACATAACGTCGGGTATTTCCCTACATCCTCGGCATGTGCAACCTCATCAAGAATCAACTTCAACGCTTTTTCGAGAGACATAACCTTCAAATGGCGATACAAGACATCCGTATATTCATACTGGACAACATTCAGACTAACCTCAAATGAGGCTTTGATCTTGTTATATTGTATGTCAAGCATTCCATGTATGACACTCCAAAGAGATTCAAAGTTCATAGTACAAGTGCCAACTTATTGTTTGAGAGTGGAATGCGCAGATTCAACTCTTTGAGTCGTGGTTTCCCCAAGATGAAACACTGAATCGCTTTATGCATATATCAATTTTCTTTGTAATCCCACAACCAATTATTCTCCAAATAAATTATCAATCCTTTAATATTTTGGTACTCATCACGCATGGTACTCCACCTAAGCTCGAATGATGCTTCTGTCTTAGCATACATCAAAGTAGTCCACGTATCACTGAAGAGTTTGAAATTTTCATTTTCTCCAAACAACTTTTTTGTGTTGCTCAACACCATCTTCTCGATGTGCCACGTGCAAAGAAGGTCAAAAAATTGGGGAAAACATCTTTAATTACATTGATAAGGCCCAACTCTCTACCGGTGACAAAAAACTTAGGTGTAGACCACCCGTCCAATAAACCTCTAAAAATCTTTAATGCCCAAATATAGTTGGCCCTAGTATCTGATGATATGAAACAAAACCCAATCGAGAATGTAATATATGTGGAAGTAACCCCAATAATCTCCAACAACGACATTTGATACATATTCGTCTTATATGTGCAATCCATGAGAATAACGAACGAGAAAAACCTCAATAAGTTGATGGAGTCTGGATGTGCCCAAAATAACTATGTCACAACATTCGTTTCAGTGTCCCTCCTATGCCACGATAAATTCATATGATTCTCCAATAAGGATAAGAGTTGTTGTATTTGACTTCTCCCACCGACATCTTTTATCCGATTCCTTTGTCGTGCATTGTATATTATCCGTAATGTTGAAGCATTGTTTGCATCCCTTTGCCTCAAAGTATTTAAGATTTGACGAGGCTTAACATTTCCTTTACTCATCTGATCTAAAATAACAACCTCATCCTCATTCAGTCTTCCTACGAATGAGTGACCTTCCAAGTATTTCATAGTGTCATGGTTGTGCTCGCCACTTACAACTCTCACATCCCACTTCAAGTCCGGGAATTCCTTGATCTTGATAAAAAAGGCACTGACATTTTTTAGTACCAGTGTTGGGCCTTGTATTGTCATCCTCCTCCTATTTGTTTGTCACATTTTGTGTTATTTTACAAAGTAATTTTGCTTTAACAACCACAACTCTTTGAGAATTACCCCTATATGTCATAGATCTCTCGCATGCAATTGCTACTCTTCCCCTACGACCATTCTCCTACATCAAATTTCTTCGTAACCAATACAAACGTTCTAGCACGACATGTAGCTTGAACCCAAGCGACAGCCTCAACTCTAGTTTCAAAAGGTACTTCCAGTGTAAAAAGATTAGAGAAGTCTTCAAAGCCACTTGCAAATGACACACTTCTTGATGGCGAACCTAACGATGGTACACTTATCGAAGGTAATTCTTGTAAAAGACATGGCGAAATTCATAAGAATTCAGAATCACAACGAAAAAATACTTGAAATTTGTAAGTCTCGGCAATGTAGGTACGATACATAATGCAATGTCTCGGGATGGGGTGAACGAGACTCAACCAAAGGTCTTGAACTAATGTCAACCAAAACTTATCACTATGTATCAGTTTATTCTACCCGAGACTACATCTTCAGGCTCGGTTGCCACTCTTTGAGACTTATTGAAAAGTCTCGGTACTCTGTAGTCGAAACAGTCGTGTTGCCTCTATTTATCCGTGATTTGAAGCCCTAACACCTTCGGATGTACAAAACTCACCTCCAAATGTCTCGCATCGTCTACAGTTACGTCTTGGGCATCCATTGTACACTAAAAACACACGAATCACGCCAAAACCTATATATCAAGAGGCACGGATGCATAAATAAAAAATTATTTCCATCCCACCAACACATACTACATACCCATGCCTAAAACCATTGAAAAACAACAACAAATAAGTACATACAAAACTTGTATGCACTCTTTGACCGAAGAACGTCACATCTGATCATCGTCGAAGATAATAAAACGATTAGAGTTGTTATGCAACAATGAAAAATGTGGTGGGGTGCCCAAACAAACTGTTTTTCTTCTTCAATTGTATAGGAGGGCATATTAGTTATCTCATGTGGTGTTGGAATTAAATAGGGTGTCCTGAGTAATGAATGGGGTGCACATAGCACCACCCTATTTTAGAGGGAAATGATATATTGAGATCATCAAACTCACGCCCGGAAGTCACTATCAGCCTCATGAGTCTATGCTTGCCTTGAGATGTGTTACACTTGGGCTGTGTGTCTCGAGACACACAATAAGGGCTCCTAATGCCTATATGACTTGGAGGTGTCGTAAGACCATATCATGTGTCTCAAACTTACCATATCACGTGTCTCGAACTTATGTTTTAACTTATGTAAGTTATGAATTACCTAATGTACGTCTCTTGAGCTCCCTTTAGGTTATCAATTTGATGGAAATTGATATTAATTAATGTGGGAAGCTTAAAGGTTTTTCCTCGAGCCTATAAAATGACACTTGAACCATCAAACAATGTGTCGAATGCGTTGAGGCTCATGAGGGCGATAAGTTTTTTGTGTAGTGCTTAAGGTATTTCAACTAGGTAATTACTTCTACAGGAAATTCTATAACTAATTTATATTTCTTAGTGTTTTAAATGTTTACATATAGTATCATAGACTAATAGATCAATAGAGTTTTCATAAATAGTTTATATTTTATCTTATGTCTAGTAATTTGTTGAACCTCAACTAATTCGGGATTGACGCTTTGTTGTTGTTGTTAATTGCCATTGTTGTCATTTTACATAAACTCAGCTTTGAGCCTTCCGCTTACAAGTTTCTATGTATTCCATCTTATGAGTTCTTCATATCTAGCATGGGTTTAATGGTACTCATGAAGAGTGAGATTGTAAGGTAGGATAAATGAGTGAATTCCTTTTCTTGCTAGATCTCTTCTTCTTTATGCACCATTCATCCCATGATGTATGCTTTCAAGTTTCTTTTATTCCTTCTTATATCAAAGGCTAATTTCCCATTAGAATTTTGATTGTTGGACTGCATCCAATCCACAACTAATGTTTTCCATATTATAAAATTTGGGATGTAGTACCAAATTTATGTTTTGAATTTTTTCTATTTTCTTTTATTTAGTCTTGATGGCAAACAGTGTAACAGAGATGTTAGCTTAAACTTTTTCTATTTACTTGTCTATTTTTAAGTTGTATTACTTGATACCAGACCTGAATGAGGAACCAACTAATGAGTCTTCCATAAGTTGGAAGACCAAGCAGTTCACTCTCCATTTAATTAATTCAATCGGACATGTTGTCTTGTTGTACTATCAATCATGTTGTCAATGATGGCCTTTGTTAATGAGATTTTTAGTCACTCTACTAGTTATGAAGGTTGTAGAAAATGAATAGTTTCTTTTAAGTAAAAGGTAAACTTTGAAGTTGTATTTTGGTTTTATTCCTATAAATCCCATAAATACAGATGCTATAGAAACATTAAGTTAGGCATTGTTCATGCATAAATCAAGGAAGTGTTACATTGCCATATACTTTTTTTTTGGTGAATACATTGCCATATATTTAAGTCCATAACAACAAAATAATAATAATAAAATAACCTTACATTTAATTCATAAAGATTCTACACTCTCAAATAGCCAATTAGCTCACAAGCATTGATTTTTTTTTAATCTTCTATATCAGAGATAGCAAGATTTAAGAAACATATGAAATAACATTGGGTTATCATTTGTTTTGATGAGGGTAATCAAGACTAATCTAGTGAGCTAAGTTAATGGTAGTTACAATTAATGCTTTTAACATATATGACCACTGTTTGTATGTATGTTGAATTAATTGGTTCAATATTAAGGAGAAACACTTATGCCATTAGCATAAAGCTTTTGATGCAAGTAAATTGTATGCTTTTATTAGCTTGATTTTATGTAAATGTAGAGCTAATTATTTTTGTCATATTATGCTATCATGTGAAGTTATTTAACAAATCCTTTATTTTTATAAATTAGTTGTCACTAAAGTTGCTTAATTATACTTATGCAATACACATTACTAAAATATTATGGTTGATCCAAAGGTTTATAAAATCTTAGTAATGTTTAAAGAACTGACATATATTACATATGCAAGCAATTTTTAAAAATGCATTATTGATAATATTATGGTTATAATCTGTTGTTTATATTATAGAGTTGCGTTAATCACCAAAGTAACCTAACTTAATGATTTAAACAATAAATTATATGGATTTCATATATGTTGCATTTCATATGATGATTATTAGAATTTAATTTAACTTAAAGGTAAATTATTTTCTACAATAATGATTAATTAATAAATATTAGTTATCTTAACGATAATTACGAACGATGAAGGATACACAAAGGTACCTCATCTTCTTGATTTTCTCGACTGATTACTAAATATCATGGTTGGCCTAAAGGTGCACCACATTTTTAGTAATGTATAAAGTAATATTGTATGATATATATAAAACAGTTACTAAAATATTATGCTTGACCCATAGGTGCAATGCATTTTAGTAATGCATGAGAATCTTATGACAAATTAAAAATGGAATGGATACCAAAAGGTACCATATATTTTTAATTGACTATTTACTTATTTATTGAATAAAGTGTATTATGTTTTTACCCAAAGGAAAAACACGATATTACCAATCTTATGGTAAACTCTTTGAATGACATGGTAAACTTTTTGAACGACATGGTATTTGTATTTAATACACAATACCTTATATACGCCTCGACATAATGATGTAGTTGAACGGTGTAACCAAACATTGGTGAAAATTGTTAGGGGGATACCGAGTAATTCAAAATTCCCTAAGTCATTGTAGAAGATAGCCTTAAAAATTGCTACATATTTATTGAATAAGGTTCCTAGTAAATTAGTTTCTAAAATATATTTTGAGTTATGGACTAAAGGAAACCTTGCTTAAGACATCTCAATGTCTGATGTTGTTCAGTAAAGGCTAGAATTTGTAATGAACAAGAAAATAAATTAAATTTTGAAACAATTAGTGGTTATTTAATTTTTGTCCTAGCCATGACATAAAGATTGCTAAAAATAAAAAATTTAAGGATCATCGTATATGGTGAAATCAATGAGAGTAACAATCCATAAAATGTGAAAATAAAATTGCTTAACATGTCCCACTACATATAGATTTTAATGAAGTAGTAGTTGCTCCTACTAGTGTTTCTCATAAAGTAAATATTGAGATAACTGTTAATACACCATTGATAATTCACGAGAATTAATATTTCAAAAACCTCAAAGTGAGAAACATTAACTACTTGATAATTTTATGGTATACTTATATGAGTCTAATTATGATATAGGGACTTATATTGAAGATCCGTTTTTTTATAATGAAACCATAAAAATGATGAGCTTATGAACTGGATTGATGTCATGAAATATGAGTTAAAAATGACTTAAAATAAAGTCTAAAATCTCATTGAATTGCTTTAAAATTTTAAACCCATATATTAAATGGGTTTTCAAGATTAATCGTGATTTTTAAGGTAATATCAAACAATATAAAGTTAGACTTGTAGTTAAAGACTTTTTTCAAAAAGAAGAAATTGATTATACAAAGGCATTTTCTCTTTTATCCAAGGACTTTCATAATCATAATGACATTTGTCACTTATTTGATTAATAATTACACCAAATGAATGTAGACACTATTTTTTTAATGGGAATTTAGATGAAGAAGTCTATATGAATCAATATAAATGAATTCATAGTAGAAGAAAATGAACAACTAATCTGCAAACATGAGAAGTTAATATATGGATTGGAACAAGCTCCCGTCAATGATATATTAAGTTAACAATACTATAACATCCATCGGACTTAAGAAAAATTTCATCAATCAATGCATATATTTGAAGGTCAGTGGGAGCAAGTTCGTCATATTTTGATTTTATACACTAATGACATTTTGCTTAACAATAGCAAACTCGATATGCTTTATGAGATCAAAGAGTTTCTCTTTTAGAATTTTGAAATGAATGATATACCAAATTGAATTTCAATTTCCTGTTGGCATGTTGGGATATTACCAAAGTAACCCTTGCATAGACCATTAGTGAGCTGCAAAAAAGGTTTTATAGTATTTATAATGGACAAAAGATTGCATACTCACTCATAAAAAGTCTGATAACTTTAAAGTTAATGGTTATTCAGACATATATTTTGATGGGTGTCTTGATACCATAAAGTCTACTTGTGAGTATGTTTTTCTTTTTAATGATGGAAAAATCTCTAAAAGTGTTAAGCAAACAATTGTGACTACTTCTACTATAAAAACTGAGTTTGTAGTTTAAAGCTACAAATCGAGGATTATGTTTAAAGAACTTCACTTTAGGGTTTGATGTATTATTAACTTAATTTATAATCCTTTGAAGATTTATTATGATAATTCTGCAATTATATTTTCTTCAAGTTATGATCAATATTTAATGGATGTTAAGCACATGGAGATACAATACTATGCACTTAAAAGAGAAGTTCAAAAGTAAATAGTGTCAATAAAAATATATTAGCACAAATCTTATGGTTACAAATCCCTTAATAAAAAGATTGCGCTAAAGGCATTTACAGAACATCTCTACATAATGAGCTTTGGTCGTAATGTTTAAATGATTTTAATTTGGGATTTGATTATGTATAAGTTTATGTTTGCTTTATGAGATTGATCTCATTTGGTATAATTAGACTACGTATGTGCACACTTATATTAATGATACTAGTAAGTGAGTTTAGTCTTTGACACGGACATTATGTTTTATGAATCATTTAAAATGAATTAGTAATGCTCGTAGTACATGAAAGGGATTACATTCTATCTTGATGTATAACCGCTATGACTCCTATTGCTATTTATTTTATAATGATTTAAAGATACCAAAAATATATGTGCGATGATATAAAGTTATGTGATGTTTGGTTATGTGGGTCAAGTGGGAGAACCATTAAGTTATATGTGACCTACATATTGAAATAAAGTATGAGATAAGTGGAAAAATGTAAGAAGGTATCATGTGTCTCAAACTTACCATATCATGTCTTAAACTTATGTTTTAGTTTATGTAATTTATGAATTACCTAATGTCTATTGAGCTCCCTTTAGATTACCAATTTGATGAGAATTGGTATTAATATGGGAAGCTTAAAGGTTCTCCCTCAAGCCTATAAAATGACACTTAAACCACCAAACAATGTGTTGAATGCGTTGAGGCCCTTGAGGGCGATAAGTTTTTGGTGTAATGCTTAAGGTATTTCAACTAGGTAATCGCTTTTGCAGGTAATACTTTAATTGATCTATATTTCTTAATATTTTGAATGTTTACATGTGTATGTTTGGTCACGTCGAGAAATCAATTCCAAATTTAGCAAAGTGTTGGGTGTATTAGGCATGATGTGCTTTTACACTTTTGTCCTCTCACTTTTACTCTTTTGTACACATGGTATTTTCCTATTGGTTGAAATTACAAACATCACAAACTCTCAACTGCAGCAAATCCCCTCCCTTTCACTTATTAGTGGGGGCAATTGTTTCTAGTTTCTACCATGTCCGATGACTAACTCTAACGAAGCTCTAAATTCGCTCCAAGACATTGTGAGTGCTTTTCTCCTATATTTATTGTTAAGACTTGTTATGACCGACACGATTACATAATCAACATAATTGGATTCCCTGCTTTGATTAAGAGAATATCCGGCTTGAAACTCTAATAAGCTCCAGTACACCAGTCGGACGTAATTAAAATAACAGTATAGCCATCCTTCATACCAGATAATCACAATACAATATATCGTATATCAAATAAATAATTGAAAACACATCGGAATTAAAGCATTTTCGATAATACAAACGATATATTAAAACCGACATAAACCTCGGTGGTAAAACCATATCCCAACCATGTTTATTGCAAAATAGTAATTCAATACAATATATAAACAGTAGGGGAATAAATTCATTGTAGAGAAGGCTATAAACTCCTAATCTTATTCATTCTCGTGTCAAAGTGCATGTCGATAACTTGAAAACTTAATTGAGGAATGAGCGCTCCAACTTGCTTAATAGGTGATGCTCGTAAACCGATCAAATATCATATAATATTAATGATTCAATGAATAGCAATATGAATTCAAAACATATTCATTCAGGGTATTGAAATGATATAAACAATACATAACAGATGCAAGTTCAACAGTTATATGCAACCGTATTTGAGATCTAAAATTTAGATTTTAAAAACAGAATTGTACTTCTCATCACTCAAGAATACAAACCACAAAATCCACATGTTAGCTGACGTGTGATTCTACTGGTCTATTCAAGCTTGATCGAGCTACCAATCTAACTAGACAATGTCGACTACGATAAAACTCCAACTTACTGAGGATGAAAGGATGGAATCCATTTCCAGGCGTACCTTTTCCTTTTATTAGGATAAAGTGCGGAATCCACTTCCAGGCGTTCCTTTCCAACCTCATTCCCGATCCACCTTATTGCACACTTTCGATCATTTTCACATTTAAAATATTTAGATCATAAAACGTTGCCCTATTCCCAGTCCATAAAACTAAATGATCTAGATATACTATTTTACGATACATAATTGATAAGAATACCAATCCCACTTACCTATGCTGAACTTTCCAAACTTTAGATCGACTTACAAGATTTTTAGAATCCTCAAACTTTTTTCCGACGATCAAGAACCTAAAATAGATTGATCACCATCAATTTGAGTCTAATACTCATTAGTTAGAACCCCTAATCTGATCTCATTTGAATTTGGAATCTCGAGACCACACAAAAATTGCGACTAAAGTATGCTAAAGAGCTATTACAAAAATAATACTTTACAACAATTTCAAAGTGCTACCAACTAGCTACCTAGGGTTAACTTTTTAACCTTGAGAACCTCAATATTTGTCATGATGATAAAAAGGAAGTTGCAGTACTTATTGAAAGAACTTGTTTTGATTATGCTCTTTTCAATTATTTTTTCGATAATACAAACGATACACTAAAATTGACATGTACCATATGTAAGGTAATGGGTCGTTATAAATTTTTATATATCTTCAGTTGTAACTACCTTAGGTGTACGAATACATGTGTAATGTAACTCATTTGATTATCGAATAAGAATCATATTTCTTAGAAGTAAGGAGAGACTTAGGCCGCCTTTGCGTTTTTCATATTTGCCTCTGCCATCAGTCCGTTATTCGCATATGACGTCACTGCTCCATCTGTCATTGCTTCTCCGTTTCCTGATTGAACGCGCGCCAGCCTCGTGGACCCCTGTTTCCAGATCGTCGTTCATCTGTGATTGTGAATCGATTTGGGCCTCTCATCCGCGTGCCAAGTTCATCTATCTCAACACGCACCAGCCGTCCGTGGGCTCTGTTAATTGATTTGGGCCACTCAAGTCTCATCCGTGCGTCAAGTTCAGCCGTGCACCCGTGGGCCTCTCACCTGTGAACGGTTCCTGTTCAGCCGTGCGTCAAGATCACCAGCCTCATGATCATCCGTTTTCACAAGTGCATTCCGGCATTCACACCAGCCTCCTATTCTCTCGTGCGGTCAAGATAATCTTCCCTTATTCGTGCGGTCTTCAGCCCTCTGCGTGCTTCTTCGTTCCAGCTGATTTCCTCCTTTAATCAGTACATCCAATAGAGGAGAAAAAAGACGTATCTTGACCAATCTCAGACAAATCTTGATATATAGTTCAAACTATCCATTGTGGTCTCAACAAATCAAGATGTTAGTGTCGTGATCATATCGACAGTTTAGATTTGTTACTATAGTTGTTGTGATCGACGTTATTGATCAATTTTGAAATATAGGTCCCAATCCAAGGTGAGGAGAGTGTGGTGACTAATATTATGTATAGGCTACAAGTGTGAAGGGGGTTTCACTCCAAAATGCCAAGGCTAGATGGAGTGTCCACTCCACACTTATAAGCCTTATTTTTTATTTTCAAGTAGTCGATCTGGGACTATCATCCCAACATCTCCAACACTCCCCCCTCAAGTCCAACTAGGACTTGACCGCAGAACATCAATCAACCTCTTTTCGTTGGATGTCTACAAGGCCCTTGGACAATGGGAAATTAAGCCAACCATCGGCTCTGATACCATGATCAATTTTGAAATATAGGTCCCAATCCAAGGTGAGGAGAGTGTGGTGACTAATATTATGTATAGGCTACAAGTGTGAAGGGGGTTTCACTCCAAAATGCCAAGGCTAGATGGAGTGTCCACTCCACACTTATAAGCCTTATTTTTTATTTTCAAGTAGTCGATGTGGGACTATCATCCCAACATCTCCAACAGTTATCAATAAATGAGTTATCCAAAATCCAACACATGATATATGTGACCAAAATTAGATCCGAAATAGTTGGAGATTTAGACAAAGATATGCGGTATTTCTAGATCAGACAGTTGAAGATTTGATACTGATGGTTAACTGAAGATTATATATCATGGAGGAACATGATTATTTAGAGATGGAGATTAAGAAAATCTTACGGCTAATAGTTAGGATTGTATAATCTACATTGGTCTATTTACTTGTGAAAGTATTTGAGTTCTATTCACCAGTTAAGTCAATTTACTTTGTATAGTGAACTTGTTCTATTCACTCTCTTTATCGAGTTATAAAACCCCAAGGGCACTTGGGTGTTCCAGTAATGGGAGCCTCATAGTGCAAGTGGGAGACTTGTATTCCATCGAGAGGAGCTCGACGCACCGAGTGAAAGCTTGGTTATTTCAGTGAGGGGGAGCCTCGCCATGCAAGTAATCGGAGACTTGCATAAAGTCCATTGTGAAGGTGAATGGTAGTGTTGCAAGCCTAGTGAGGGATCACTGGTTCGAGTGTTGTGTAAATTTGTAACTATTTTATCTTAGTGAATTTTACATCTAGGTGTGGCGCCGCAGATGTAAGTCTTGGACTGAACCGCGATAACATATCTGGTGTCCTGGTTTGATTTATTTTACCGGCATACTTTACGTTTAAGTATTTGCATTAGTTTATATTTCCCGATTACAACCAACGTTTTTTTTTTTCTGTTGTAACCGCCTTTGGTTATTTCAATTGGTATCAGAGAGGGCATTGTGAAGTCTTTGTTTACGGAGACAAGTAAGATCTGTACTATCTAAAATGTCTCAAGGAAATCAATTAGTCAGCCCCGAAGGTGTCTTAAACACGAGGCCACCATTGTTGACCAATACAAACTACATGTATTGGGAAGCAAGTATGGAAGGGTACATTCTTTTGTCGGGTTTTGGGGTTCATACGCAGCGGAGATTACAAAATTTTTTTGACAAAAACCCCAACAGGATCCGAATCTAATTCCATTAAAAACGTTTAAACCATGAAAAACTTAATCATACCTCAGTCGCAATATACCTTTCTGAAGGTTGATCGATCTCTAAGGCGTTGCCAACGACGAACGCCCTTCTACAAAGTAGTCACACACGAATGGCGGCCGAGATTCGAAGTGCTAGATTTGAGAGAATACCAAACCTTTTGTTTCTCTCCAAAATGATCCAGAGCATACTAAAAACCCTAAGTCATTTCTAAAACGAAAATAGAGTTTCGGCCTTTTGATCTTTCCTACATGTGTTCTAACTTAAAGCGTCTATTTATACAACCCTTGTATATAGACGGTTAAGTAAATTACACATATACCCATACTTAAAGAAGTATAAGTGTAATACACCACAAGGACGTTTCCGTCATGAATTTTATCATATAAAATTCATTTTTCTGAACCATCTTAAAATCTCGCAGAACCATTCTTAGTGTGCGACCCAATAGGCTCATACAACGTTGGCATTGTACCAAAACACATTTTGGTATACAAGTCATAAGCGGCCTTTAGCAAGACATTATGACTACCCAAGTTGTACGAATATCAAATCGATACAACCTAATCAATAATGTATATAACGTCCTTTTGTCACACGATATCCTTTTGTTTAAACATGAGGCATGGAATTGTCATCCAACATGTTCAATCGTACTAGTCTCGATCTCTAGGTAGACTGAAAACATCCAAGTGACATTGATCAATATCAATTCATTTAGACTAGCCTTTTACAGTCTAACACATCGAGGGATCCATTGGATATCTCTCTTTATATGAGAGGGACAAATTCTATCTTGATTACACAACTTCATCACATTGCTCACACAGTAACCAATCACAACCTTTATAATCGTCCGGTTAAAGACAACGTTTGATAGTGTCAAATCACTGTGTTCCTAATGTTGAAGTCTCTGGTAATCTCAAGTCAGAGGACTGAGAAATATACCTATCATGAGAAACAACTATGACTTAATCCATGTGATGTTCTCATAATGGTCGGTCCAAAGTACTTTGTTCCCTAACAAGTACTCGTGATCTTGATTCGTATCCCTATACGTATAATCATCATATGATCATCAATCAAGACTCACACTAGTCTTAACTCATTATAGTTCCCAGTATAATGATCGACTAGGGACAATTTAGATATTTCTGTAAATACCCATGGATCTTATTATAATGTAAACATGCAAATTAATTATAATAAACAACAAATGAAATCCTCTATTTTATTAACTTAAAGTATTCATAAAGACATTTATGGATTGACCTAGGGCACATGCCCCAACATCTCCCACTTGCACAAGGGCCAATCATACATGCATCTAATGCCTAATGATCTAACATGACCATCATGTTTTGCTTGTGGAAGAGTTTTTGTCAATGGATCCACAACGTTGTCTTCAGTAGGTACTCTGCAAATCTTTACGTCTCCCTCTCAATAATTTCTCTCGATGAGATGAAAACGCCGAGTATATGTTTGGATCTGTGGTGTGATCTAGGTTCCTTGTCTGTGCTATTGCCCCGTTATTGTCACAATACAAACAAACAGGGTTAGCAATACTTGGAACCACACCTAGTTCGAAATGAACTTTTTGATCCAAAGCGCCTCCTTTCTTTGCATCGGACGCCGCAATATATTCACTTTTGTTGTAGAATCGCCACGGTCACTTGCTTCGAACTTTTCAAACTATCGCACCCCCATTCAAAGTAAACACATATCCAGATCGCGATCTAAAATCATCTATATCAGTTTGAAAACTTGCATCGTGTAACCATTACAACTAGATCATTTTCAAAACCTCCATAGACCAAGAACACTTCCTTAGTCCTTCTTAAGTACTTAAGGATGTTCTTTTCGCTATCTGAGACTGACTCCACCAGGATCGATCGATATCTCGCTTGTAGTGCTCAAAGCATATGATACATCGAGTCGAGTGCATAGCATGGCATACATGATAGATCCAATAGCCGATGCATATGGAATCTTATTCATACGAGCCTCGCTCATCATTTGTCCTAGGACATTAATTCTTCTTTGAGACTTATGCCATGAGACATTGGCAACAATCATCTTTTAGAGTCTTGCAAACTGAACTTATTCAGCACCTTGTCTATGTAAGCACTCTGACTTAGACCGATTAACCTCTTAGATCTATCCATATAGATCCTTATCCCTAGGATATAGGTTGCATCTTCTAAGTCTTTCATTGAGAAACACTTCCCTAACCAAGACTTGACACTCTGCAATGTTGGGATGTCATTTCCAATGAGTAATATATCATCAACGTACAGTACTAGAAAACTTCACTCCCACTGACCTTCTTGTATACACAAGGCTCATCTTCGTTTTTAATAAAACCAAAATCCTTGATTGCTTCATCAAAACGAAGATTCCAACTCCGAGAAGCTTGCTTTAATCCATAAATGGATCTTTGAAGCTTGCATACATTCCTAGAATTCTCAAGATGTATAAAACCTTCAGGTTGTGTCATATACACGTCCTCAAGCAGCTTTCCATTAAGAAATGTTGTTTTTACATCCATTTGCCATATCTCATAGTCATAATATGCAAAGAATGACAATTAAAACTCTTATGGATTTAAGCATGGCTACTAGCGAAAAAGTTTCATCATAATCAACACCTTGAGTCTGCTGAAACCTTTTGCTACGAGTCTTGCTTTAAAAGTATGCACTTTGCCATCCATGTCAGTTTTCTTCTTGAAAATCCATTCACATCCAATGGTCTTACCACCTTCAGGTAAATCAACCAAGTACCAAACTTGGTTATCATACATGGATTGCATCTCAGAATTCATGGCACTTAGCCATTTATCTGAGTCTGGTCAAGACATAGCCTCCGATAAGTGGTGGGTTCATTTTGATCTATAAGCAACACATCACGACTATCAGTAATGAGAAATCCGAATCTCTTTGGCTCATGTCTTACCCTACCAGATTTACGTGGGCCTTGTGTCACTTGCGGAGGTTCAACTGGTTCAGAACGTTGTTGAACTTCCAGTAGCGGTTCAGTGTTTATCTGTGATTCTTGAACTTCTTCAAGATTTATTTCTCTCCCACTAGTGTCTTTTGAAATAAACTGTTTTTCCATAAAGGCACCATACCAAGCAACAAACACTTTGTTCTCTGCGGGATTATAAAAGTAATATCTTTTTGTTTCCTTAAGATACCCCACAAATAAACACTTATCAGATTTAGGTGCTAATTTTTTTGAGACTTGTCGCTTTACGTAAGCCTCACAACCTCAAATCTTAAGAAAAGACAAACTAGGTCTCTTCCCGTACCATATCTCATATGGTGTTTTATCAACCGCTTTAGAAGGAACTCGATTTAGAGTGAAAGTTGTAGTTTGTAATGCATAACCCCAAAAGGATAATGGAAGATATGCATGACTCATCATAGATCGAACCATATCTAATAAGGTTCGATTTCTCGTTTCAGAAACTAAATTCCATTGTGGAGTTGTTGGTGGAGTCAATCGGGAGACAATCCCACAATCTTTAAGATGATCATCAAATTCTTGACTTAAATATTCACCACCTCGATCTGATTGAAGTGTTTTGATCATTTTACCAAGTTGATTCTGCACTTCATTTTGAAACATTCAAAACATCTCAAATGATTGAGCTTTATGTTTCATAAGATATACATAACCATATCTGTTGAAATCATCAGTAAATGTAATGAAGTACTGATAACCTCCTCTAGCCATTGTGTTTATAGGACCGCATACATCAATATGTATTAGACCCAATAAATCACTTGCCCTTTCACTGTGTCCAGTAAAGGGACTTTTAGTCATCTTGCCTAGTAAACAAGATACGCATGTTTCATATGTTTCTAAATCAAATGAATCTAGAAGCCCATATTTATGGAGCTTCGTTATGCGTTTCTCGTTTATGTGTCCGAGATGACAATGCCAAATATATGTTTGATTACATAAATGACAATTTTCTTCCTTTTCTTTTGGGTGTTTTGAAGCAGGAACAGGCCGGGTCTTGACTTGTTCCATAGGCTTTGCGACAAGTGCAGCAACTGCCTTGGCAACTCTAGCCTTGCCTTTGCCTTTCTTCTTCATTTTTTTCCCTTTTAGACCATCAACATATTACTAGAGGGTTTCTTGATATTTTGTTCAGCAGTTTTGAACATCAAATGCAACTCCGAAATTGATTTCTCCATATTATTCATATTGCGGTTCATCACAAATTGTGAGTAACTTTATTGTAATGAATTCAGGATCAAATCCGTAGCCAACTCTTGGCTTATGGGAAATCCGAGTCTATCAAGCTGGTCAACATAGCCCTTCATCTTCAAAACATGAGGACTAACTGACGCACCCTCAGTCATCTTGCAAGAATGTAGGTTTTTGACTATCTCGAACCTTTCTTGCCTAGCTTGTTGTTAGAACATTTCCTTCAGCGTTATAGCCATGTCTTGGCTTCCATTAGTTCCATGTCCTTCTGAAGTTCAGGAACCATAGTTGCCAACATAATACATGCAACATCAGTAGAATCGTTGACATGCTTATTATGCGCATCCTTCACAACTTTCGTAGCATTGGTGGTGGGTCCTCGGGGATTGGAACATCCGGGACATACAACTTGCGTTCATGCTTAAGAACAATTCTCAAGTTTCGAACCGATCAAGAAAGTTAGTCCCAAATAGCTTATCCTTCTCAAGGATGGATCGCAGTGACAGGGGATTATTGTTACTTGAAGAGGCCATTGATCTACAATAAAGATTATGCAAAGTTTATTTTAGTATAGAGGAATAGACTCCAACTAAATTAACAACCCTCCTAAAACATATTGTTTATTTAGGGGACTAAAATCCATATTTCACCTAATTCTATGACAGCTATGGCATGAAACACATAACTAGATTATTTAGGTAGGTAACAGTTACCAATTACATCTTATGTAATTTTTAGATCCTTTTATGAGATATGGGACATCTTATGTCTTAGCATGTTTTTATCTCATCATTTGCCTAAAGCTTAAAACTATTTTGATGGCTTCATTAAGTCGGACCATTTTAAACATTAAGGTAACTCTTACCCAACTTGTCTCACCAAGATAACACAATACACCCGGCTATGACTGAAACTATATTAGTGTGATCGAGGCCTTGACAAGTGTTTAAAATGGATAGCACGAGACTTAAAATTTAATAGAGGGATTTTATTCAGTTTTAGTGATTTTATGTAAACAATTAAATATCATATATTTTATTGATTTGTTCAATCACTAAACAATTTGGAAATTTTTTTTTTATACTTTTCACTAACTAAAGAATTTCCGTACGCTAGGATTAGTTAGACAACGGTCCGCTGGCTGGTCAGGCAGGGCGGGGGTATAGGGGGCAGCGCCCCGTTTTTATTTTTTATTTTTTTAGAAGACGAATCTCAATTTCGAAAATTAAAATTTGCTATAGAAAATCATATTTTTCACCGATTTTATTATCACAAATTAACCCCTTAATTTATCCTAAATTAAGTCAATTAAAACATTTTAATTAACCCGGGCCCACATCTAACTAATCATCTTATCATAATCCAATTAGGATTTATGATATTTGAATCCTAGTATATCACAAATAACAAGATTCTTGATATTTATCTCCTATCCAATAAGGATAACGAAATCGATTTTGCTTATATCTCCTAATCTAATTTGTTATCTATCTTTATCAAATAGAAACTTCATAACAAAATAGATATAACAAGATAAATAATTAATTTTGAAAATTAATTATTTATTTTGGATTTAAGATATTTGAATCATAGTATATCACCAATAACAAGATTCTTGATATTTATCTCTTATTCTAATTTGTTATCTATCTTTATCAAATAGAAACTTCATAACAAAATAGATATAACAAGATAAATAAATAATTTCGAAAATTAATTATTTATTTTGGATTTAAGATATTTGAATCCTAGTATATCACCAATAACAAGATTCTTGATATTTATCTCATATTCTAATTTGTTATCTATCTTTATCAAATAGAAACTTCATAACAAAATAGATATAACAAGATAAATAAATAATTTCGAAAATTAATTATTTGCAATTTCGGTCCTCATCCAAATAATCACAAACATGTAATTGAATCATGAACTACTATCCCAATCGAACCTAATGGTGTCATGGATCATAGAACACGAAATTCAATTCATTAAAATTATTTGAATTAACCTAACAAGGTTACTAGCATGTACGAAACTGATTTTAATTAAATCACGAATATGTGTATCATATACACAAAACATGATAATAAATCTCATCGAAAACTTATGTATATCTCATATACATCAACTATTAACATGCTTTCAATCATATATCATGTATATATCAGAAGAAAACATGCAATGAATTTAATCGAATCGAATTTGATGGCTCTAATACCACTGTTGGGTTTTAGGGTTCATACGCAGCGGAGATTACAAAGCAATTTTGACAAAAATCCCAACAGGATCCGAATCTAATTCCATTAAAAACGTTTAGACCATGAAAAACTTAATCATACCTCGGTCGCAATATACCTTTCGAAGGTTGATCGATCTCTAAGGCGCCGCAACGACGAACGCCTCTACAAGTAGTCCACACACGAACGGCGGTACGAGATTCAAAGTGCTAGCTTCGAGAGAATACCACACCTTTTGTTTCTCTCAAAACGATCCGAGCATACCAAAAACCCTAATTCGTTTTTCTAAAACGAAAATAGAGTTTCGCCTTTTGATCTTTCCTACATGTGTTCTAAAAAGCGTCTATTTATACAACCCTTGTATATCGGTTAAGTAAATTACACATATACCCCTACTTAAAGAAGTATAAGTGTAATACACCACAAGGCGTTTTCGTCATGAATTTTATCATATAAAATTCATTTTTCTCGAACCATCTTAAAATCTCAGAACCATACTGCGACCCAATAAGCGTTGGCATTGTACCAAAACACATTTTGGTATACAAGTCATAAGCGGCCTCTAGCAAGACATTATGACTACCCAAGTTGTACGAATATCAAATCGATACAACCTAATCAATAGTGTATATAACATCCTTTTGTCACACGATATCCTTTTGTTTAAACATAAGGCATGGAATTGTCATCCAACATGTTCAATCGTACTAGTCTCGATCTCTAGGTAGACTGAAAACATCCAAGTGACATTGATCAATATCAATTCATTTAGACTAGGCCTTTTAACAATCTAACACATCGAGGGATCCACTGGATATCTCTCTTTATATGAGAGGGACAAATTCTATCTTGATTACACAACTTCATCACATTGCTCATACAGTAACCAATCACAACCTTTATAATTGTCCGGTTAAAGACAACGTTTGATAGTGTCAAATCACTGTGTTACTAATGTTGAAGTCTCTGGTAATCTCAAGTCAGAGGACTGAGAAATATACCTATCATGATAAACAACTATGACTTAATCCATGTGATGTTCTCATAGCGGGTTGGTCCAGTACTTTGTTCCCTAACAAGTACTCGTGATCTTGATTCGTATCCCTATACGTATAATCATCATATGATCATCAATCAAGACTCACACTAGTCTTAACTCATTATAGTTCCCAGTATAATGATCGACTAGGGACATTTAGGATATTTCTGTAAATACCCATGGATCTTATTATAATGTAAACATGCAAATTAATTATAATAAACAGCAAATGAAATCCTCTATTTTATTAACTAAAAGTATTCATAAAGACATTTATGGATTGACCTAGGGCACATGCCCCAACATATTTTCATTGATGCCAAGACATGGAGGGCCATTGAGAAAGGATACAAGCCACCAGAAGTTAATGGAGTACCAAAGAGTCCAGACGAATGGACTATTGATGAGGAGAAGCATTTATCAGCTAACGCCAAAGGATTGAAAGCAATATTCGGTGTTGTCAACCAAGCTCACCTCAAGCTCATTTCATCGTGCAAAGTAGCAAATGAGGCATGACAGATTGAAAACTTTTTTGAAGGTAACGAGGATGTTTGTGAATAAAAAATAGTGTTATTGACTTCTCAGTTTGAAACTTTGAGGATGGGAGTAGAAGAAATGGTTGCTGAATATACGGCCAAACTGAAAGACATCACCAACAAAGCTCAACAACTTGGGAAGTAATACTCCAACAAGAAGATGGTTCAAAAGGCAATCAGAAGGCTCCCTACAAAATACAATATGAAGGTTGCGGCTATTCAAGAGAATCGAGGTCTCAAAGATCTAAAGTTTGAGGAACTCATAAGGTCACTTACCACCTACGAGATGCATCTGAACCAACAAAAGATGTCAAAAAGTTGGCTTTGAAAGATGTTGCCCGGTATTTTACCCTTGAGAATGATGTTTCTCAGAAAGGAGATAATATTGCTCTACTGACCAAAAGGTATATTAAATTGTTTTAAAAATCTCAGGGTGTGAAGACTAGTGGAAGAGAAGATTTCATAAAGAAGGAAGTTGAAATAAAACTGGTAGATAAGAGCAAACTCACATGCAGAGAGTGCAGAGGGATTAGTCATTTTCAAGCTGAATGCCCATCCAGAAGGAAGGATAAATCATTGACTGCTACATGGAGTGATTCTGATTCGGATAGTGAAGGCTATCATCACATTACCTTTGTTGCCTCGCATTCGGTTGCAACCGCCACCTATGAATCTATAGTTGCAACCACGTCCAAGAAGCATAACTCAGCATCTTCATCAAATCCAAATGATGTTGTTAGTGATTCAAATAATTATGATTATGATTTACCTAATCATATTAGTCATGCAGAAATAAAAGAAAATTATGCTGAGATGATTGCAAAGTGCGAGGAAGTTGTTGCATGTAATCAGACACTTGAATATCTCATAAAAAAAAGGAGTTAATCGATTGCAAAAATAAGTTAGGGCAAGCAGAAAGCACACTCAACAACTTGAACAAAAGGAAAGTCAAACTTGTTGATCTACTACAGCATGACAAAGGATATGGTGATCATGATGCATTAGGTTTGTCAAAGGATCATCTTCAAAGCCAACACTTACGAAGCCTATTAAAGTGGTGAAAGCTCAGCAGTATAGTATCAAATCACCAACAAAGAAGAAGATTTTGACCTACGAGCTACTATTATGGCATCAAAGGACACATCCGTCCTAAATGTTTCAAAATGATTCGAGAACTCGTAGGAAGACATCATGAGATTGGCCAAAAAGCTACTATGAAACAAGAGCATCACCAACACAATTGTAAAAAATGTTGGGTCCCAAAGAAGGTTGTGTGTCATGTTGCTTATATGTGATTAAAGCCCATGTCATCTTTTGATTAGTACTTTGAAAGTGGTTGCTCCAAACATATGACAGGTGATAAATGTCTTATTTGCATTACCACCCATGCTTAGAAGGATATGTGATATTTGGAGATGGAGTACATAGCCGAGTTGTTAGAAAGGGAACTCTAGAAAGCCCAGGCATGCCAGTCCTGGAAGGAATCCTTCATGTTGAATATCAGAAGGGGAATTTATTTAGCATTAGTTAGTTGTGTGACCAGAATTTCTATGTAAATCTCACTAAAGACAGATGTAATGTGTATGATGTAAAAGGATATTGTATAATGATCGGATAAAGGTAATCTAACAATTGCTACCTGTTGCAATAGTTTAGTAAGTTTTGTTACAACTCCATAGCAGACACCACGGAAGTTTGGCACCAAAAGTGGGGGCACGTTCACTACCAGCACCTGAGAAAGCTAATGAATTTAGTTGTTATTCATGGACTACCTAAAATTAAGCTTACTACCATCAAAGTATGTAAGCCTTGCTAGCTTGAAAAACAGAGACGGGAAGGAAACGAACTTGTCGATAATTGGAATACATCAGCAGTGCTTGAGCTACTTTATTGGGCTAGTTAGTCCCACTCAGGTGACTAGTACATCAGAAAAGAGATACATTCTAGTATGTGTTGACGACTTTATCATTTCATTTGGGTTGTGTTCCTAAAAGAAAAGTCAGATGCTTCTAAATATTTTAGTGATTTGTGTTTGAAGCTGATAAATGATAGCACAGTTAGTGGTGAACACATTGTGAGGACCAGGACTGATAATGCGAAAGAATTTGAAAACCAAGGTTTGAAGAGTTTTGCATAACATTAGAAATTCATCACGAATTCTTTACTCTTTTAACACCTCAATAAAATGGGGTGGTAGAGAGGAAGATCAAACATGTGCAAGAAATGGCAAAAATTACGCTCACATCCAAAGAACTCTTTACCAAGTTGTAGGCAGAAGCTGTGAACACTGCATGCTACATCATCAACAGAACATATTTCCATCTATTTGCTTATAAAACACCTTATGAAGTGTGGAAAGGTAAAAAGCTTAATCTTGCTTATTTTCATATCTTTGGAAGCACATGTTTTGTGTTAAAGGATAGAGAGGTGCTGGGAAAGTTTGATACAAGAAGTGATGAAGCAATCTTCCTAGGATACTCTTCAAACAACAAGACATATAGAGTCTTTAACCAACGCACCCGAATGTTATGGAGTCCATAAATGTTGCATTTGATGTCTGTATATCAGAGAAGGTGGCTCCACAAGTTGATAAGAATTATGATGAATGTGTTCCAGTTGCAACTGGCCCCATGACCAATCACAACCGCCCCTGAAGCATCACCCATAAATGATGATATTCCTATTGCAACTGATCTTGGCTCTGTTGAAATTGTACCTACTACATTTAATCTTATAGAAGATGATGATCAAAATATGCCATTTACTGATATAATGTTGCATTCGGTTAGCTGAGAACCATCAACTAAAGTACAGAAGGATCATCCTCTCTCAAACATTATTGGCTAATAGAACAAGGAGTTGTCACTAGAGAAAGACCAAAAGTGGACTACAAGAAGTTGGCCGGGTATGTTTGTTATGTTTCAAACATTAAACCTTGTCGAGGATCATGTATGTCTCCCCTTGATTAGAATTTGTCAATATGTTATCACAAAGGAGGAGAATTTATAATTGAGGACGAGCTGAGAGGAAGTTGTTGATCTTTTGGAAATACAGTTTATTCTTTTTTCTTGAGTATTTTGGTCTGAAGATACTTAAAGATACTTCTGCTAGTAGTATTTAGCTTATCATCTATGGTAATTATTGTTTTTTTTATTGAAGATGTTGACTATGTGGTGCAACAAGATGGTTGATGCGGTTGTAACCACCATGGAAGTTGTTGTTACATGTTTATATCAACAGTATCTTTATCTTCTAACTTTCGTGAATTTTTGAAAGAGCATTGAAGATTATTGAAGACATATGTGAATCTTTATGATGGAGTAGAATGTTAGCTAATTCATGATTATCATTTATGCTCCCAAAGTTATTTTACTGATTGTGACAACATAATGACAAATGAGGAGATTGTTAATGTTATGATCATATCGACAGTTTAGATTTGTCACTATAGATGTTTAATCAACGTTATCAATAAATGAGTTATCTAAAATCCAAAACATAATACATGTGACCAAAATCAGGTTCGAAATAGTTGGAGATTTAGATAAAGATATGCGGTTGCAAACGGTGGGTCGAAGCGGTTGCAATAAGATTTTTCGATCAGACAGTTGAAGATTTGATCTTATCCCAACCGACTGATGGTTAACTAAAGATTATGAAAATGTTGGAGATTGTGACTCAGAATAATTCTCACCACGTGCGAACCATGGAGAAACGTGGTTATTTAGAGATGGAGATTAAGCAAGTATTACGGTTAATAGTTAGGATTGTGTAATCTACATTGGTCTATTTATCGTCAAAGTATTTGAGTTCTGTATACCAGTTCAATCAATTGATTTTGTATAGTGAACCTGTTCTGTTCACTCTCTTAATCGAGTTGTAAAACCCAAGGGGACTTGGGTGTTCCAGTAAGGGGGAGCCTCATAGTGCAAGTGGGAGACTTGTATTCCATCGAGGGGAGCCTCGTCGTGCAAGTAACGGGAGACTTACGTAAAGTCCATTATGAAGGTGAAGGGTAGTGTTGCAAGCCTAGTGAAGGATCAATGGTTCGTGTATTGCGTAAATTTGTAACTCTTTATCTTAGTGGATTTTAAATCTGGGTGTGGCCCCGCAGACATAGGTCTTGGACCAAACTGCGATAACATATCTGGTGTCCAGGATTGATTTATTTTGCTGTATACTTTACGTTTAAGTATTTGCATTAGTTTATGTTTCCCGACTACAACCAACGTTGTATTTGGTTGTAACTACCTTTGGTTATTTCACAAGAGTTTCTTGATTGGTTGTAAGCTTTGGCGCATTATAACCGGAGATGTCATCATGCCAAAACAAAGTGAAAAGGAATTTGACACCAAATCTCTTAACCGAATTGAAGAATGGGAGAATAAAAATCAGAAGAACATCACTTGTTTTAGTAATACCACTTCTCCTTCTATTCATATTTAGTTTGTAAAGTTTAATACTACAAAAGAAATTTGAGATTTTTTGTCCGATAGATACAAAGTTTTTAGATTGGCGCAATATTATCAGTTGTTCGCTAACCTCAATAGTTTGAAGCACGAACCTGACTAGTCAGTTAATGATTTTCTAGCCTTCATTTGACCTATATGGAACCAATTACAGTAAGTTCAAATCACTCAGGACCATCTTCATTTTATTCAAGTTCTCGTGGCTCTTTGCCCTTAGTACGAATCGATTTGGGCAGCTTTATTGCATCAGGATCCACTACCTTTTTTTATGCATCTTTCAAAAAAAATTGTTTGAGGAAAATAGGCTCCATTTGGTTAAACCATCATCATCTTTAAGTGTCGCTCTTGCACTCACTCCATCACGGTTTGAGTCTGGATCCTCATTTTCTAGGAATTGCAAAAACACGAGGGCATGTGTTTGCAAATTGTCCTATAATTAAGTGTCAATATTTTCATGAACGTGGTCACATAGTGCAAAATTGTCCAACTCGTTCACTTTGTTCCAAAGGTATTGCCAAGTTTGCATCCAAGATTGATTCTTCTATTGTTGATGATGTTACTGATGGGTGACCTTCCTCTCCTACTATTCCTTTGAGTGAAATAGAAGAACTTCTCAAATAGGTGATATCCCCTAAATCCATTGCCTTATATGTTACCCCAGGTAAAAATTGTTTTCTTAATTCTGGATGTTGTAATCATATGACTTCTCAGTTTTCCATTCTATCAAATCGCACCCTCACTCAGTCTATTTCTTCCATTCATGCTACAAATGGAAGTTGTATGTCCATTACTTATACAAGAACTGTTTCTACCCCTACCCTTACTCTTTTTGACACTTGTTGTGTCCTTGACCTTACCTTAAATTTGGTTTCAGTTGGTCAATTATGTGATCTTGACTTATCTATTTCTTTTTCTCCTCTTAATTTTCAGGTTCAAGATCTTCAGACGGGTCAAATTCTTGGAACGGGACAGAAGGTGGGATGATTGTTTAAGCTCTCATCACTTTATTTACTTGCTTCTCAAAAATTCTATGTCGTTGTTTCATCTCTTCAGTCTATCAATGACATCTTTGTCTTGGACATGCCTCTACTAGTAAACTTCGAATTCTTATTCCTAGTGGTTTCTTAGGTGTTTTATAATTTTAGTTTTTTGATTGTATCCACTGCAAATAGCAAAACAATCAGCTTCTTCTTTTACTCTTAGTGATTCTATTGTTGATACTCCATTTGGTTTAATATATTTTGATGTTTGGGGTCCCGCACCTACTTCCACTGTGAATGTTTATTGCTATTTTAGGTTATTTATTGATGATTTTTAACGATTCACTTGGATATTTTTTTACGAAATTAATATAAAATATCAAGTATATATATTGAATTTGTTAACATGATTAAATCCCAATTCTCATGTCCAATCAAGATTTTTCGTATTGATAATGCTTTAGACTATCAAAATTATGTTCTTTTTCAATTTCTAAAGCAATAAGGTACCATTATCTAACATTCTTGCCCTTATACGTCACAACAAAATGGCAAACCTGAAAGAAAACATGCATATCTTAGATTATGTTCGTGCTTAACTTCTTTTGGCATCTTGTCTTGAAACGTTTTGGGGAGAGGCTGCCCTAACATGCGTTTATACCATAAATCACCTTCCTACTCTAACCCTCCAAAAAAACTCTCCATTTGAATGCTTATATGGTAAAACACCTAATTATACTAATCTTCGTGTTTTTATAGTGCTTGTTTTGTTCTTCTTAACCCCTCTGAGCATACTAAGCTTGAACCAAGTGCTTATCTCTGTTGTTTTCTCGGATATGAAGTTGAACATAAAGGTTATCGATGTTGGGACTCGATTTCTCAGAGACTGCGAATCTCCATGCACGTCGTTTTTTGGAAAACATTATATTTTCCACCTTATCCAAGTTTGATATTTTCTTTTCCAGTTCTTAGCCTTCCTTCACTAACTCATTTGTCGAGCTATCTTCCTCTTTTGATGTAGGTACTTCAATTAAGCTCAATAATTTCATATTCACTCCAATACCCCTTTTGAAGAATATGCTCCTTCCGATGATCCTGTCTCCTCCTCAACAGTCTGAAAGGGTAATATAACCTCCTATTTACCTTAAAGATTATCATTGTTTCTCTACTATTTATTTCTTACATAAGCCTTCCTCATATCAATAGGCCAGGACTGACCCTAATTGACAACAAGCAATGACAAAAGAATTGTGCGGTTTGGAGAAGACGCACACTTGAGACTTGGTGGAGCTTCCCACCGACAAGACTCCTATTGGATGAAAATGGGTTTATATGATTAAAACTCATTTTGATGGCTCGATTGAGCGGCATAAAGCTCGTCTGTTTGCAAGAGGTTATACACAAGAGTATGATATTTACTAGAAAGAGACGTTTGCTCATGTGACTCGGTTAACCTTTGTCCATAATTTGCTAGTTGTTGCAACTATCAAATACTAGTCTCTCTTTCAGTTGGATGTTAAAAATGCTTTTCTTAATGAAGATCTTGAGGAAGAAGTCTATATGTGCCCTTCTCCTAGATATGCACACTCTCTAAATCAAGTTTGCCTCTTACGGTGAGCCTAGTATGGACTTAAACAAGCTCCACGTGCTTAATTTATGAAGTTCAGTACCATCATTACTAAATTCGGTTTCATATCGAGTCCTCATGACTCAACCTTTTTTGCCCGCCACATTGTTCGAGGCATTGTTCTTCTTCTACTCTATGTTGATGAGATGATTATTACTGGGGATGATTCCATTGGGATTATTGAGCTACAAGACTATCTTTAGTGGCACTTTGAGATGAAAGATTTGGGACTCTTAAGTTATTTTCTGGGACTTGAAGTCACACGTGCTTCAAATGGATATTATTTATCACCATACAAATATGCATCTGATTTGATCTCTCGATTTGTAATTACTGATGCTACTATTGCATCCACTCCTTTATATGTGAATTTTAAGTTGACTCTATCTGACGACACGCTTCTTCTGGATCCAACTCTCTATCGATAACTTGTTGATGGTTTGGTTTATCTTATAGTTAGTCAACTAAATATCGTATGATGTTCATATCGCGAGTCAATTTATAACTGCTCCTCGTACTACTCATTTCACTACCGTTCTTCGTATTCTTAGTTATGTGAAGGGTAGTATGTTCGATAGTTTACATTTCTCTACCGCCCCTTCTCTTATTTTATTTGGTTGTACCGATTGGGCTGGTGATCCGACTGATCGTAGATCCATTATTGGTTACTATTTTTTAGGGGAATTTACTCATATCATGGCGAAACAAAAAACAAACTGTAACCTCATGCTCTGATACAAAATCTAAATATCGGGCACTTACTAACGCCACTTCAAAACTACTTTCGCTTCATTGGTTACTTGAGGATATGAGAGTCACTCATGCATCTGCTACTCTCCTACATTGTGAAAATTGTAGTGCAATTCAAATTGCTCATAAGATTTGTGTTTTATGAGCACACAAAACACATAGATAATGATTGTCACTTTGTCCATCAACATCTCATTCGCGGCACACTTAAGTTTCATGCAGTTTCTTCCTCTGATCAAACGACAAACATTTTAACCAAGGTTTTTTTCTCAGGGCAGTTTCATGACCCGACTGGCAAACTTAAGCTAGTATCAACAAAATCATCTTAACTTTGAGGAGGGTGTGAAGATTTGTTATGATCGACATAATTATATGATCTACACAATTAAATTCTTATCTATCTTCAAATGTAAATAACCTAAGGTGTATATATACATGTGTAATTTAACTCATTTGATTATCGAATAAGAATCATATTTCTTAGAAGTTAATATTTATAAGTTGTTTTCGATGTTTTTGGATAGGAAAATAGCATGATTTCATGATAGAAACTAGATAAAAATCATTAACAAATAGAAGTTAGATGGTAAGTATAATCTTATGGTTCTTATCACGGTGGGGCACTAGGGCTACTATTGAACACATCTCAATGTGGTTATTTGAGCCAGATATTTTTTTTGAAACCTTGGGTCTAAAATTAATGTTTATTTTTGTTTTTAACAATTGAAAAATGCTTTGGTACGTGCACCATCTACGACGTGCGGGTCAGATGCACACTCGTCCAACTGCTCTTGATTCTCGTGAGCACACGCATCTCGAGATGTGTCGATGGGCGGACAATGAATGCATATTTGACCCGCTTATCTGTGCTGAGGCACCCTGACACTTCCTTTAACAATTATGCATATTTACACACTATGACCATCAACTTTTTTCTCCATCCTATAACCATCATCAACTTAATAGTATTATTTAATGCACAATTTAGTTACAAAAATACTACATGATTTAAAACCCCAAATCATTCGAGCATATATTAATCACTAAGATCACAAGCGACAACAATTAAGAATAAATCAAATTAAATTTTAAATAAAATGTGTTTTTTAATAAGTATTCATAACAAATTCTTCTAAAAAAAGTAATTCATAATAATAAAACAATAATACATGCAATGCATTTGTAACAATAAAACATTTGGGCAGAGGATATTTTTTTCTTTTTCGTCTTTTTTATTTCTCATTTCTGGTTCAGTTTTTTTGTCTCTCTGTTGAGCATTTTTGGATTGGGGTGTCAATTTTTTGTCTGACCCGCCGGCCCAAAAAAAGAAAGGTTTCGACAATAATTTTTAAAATTCGGGCCGAGTCTGAACAAGGCTTTGATATCCAAATTAAAATTCGGGCTGAATCTAAACAAGACCCTATAAGCTCAGACCCAGCTCGGGTTTCGAAAGATACCTATTTTATTTTGAAAATTTATTTCTTGTAATTCTTAAAAACAACAATAGAAATAAAGAAACTATATAGCTTGTAAATAAATGTACAATTTTAGTTTCGAGACTTAGCGAAATTGCTTGAAACAACATTATGTGTTATCTTTTGACAAAAAAAAATTATTATGTCTTGTAATATAAAATAATAAATACAACTTGAACATTACTTTTTAAAATTATGGCTTTGTTTGGCAACACGAGCTGATAATCTAGTTAATAGCTAATAATTTAGCTAAAAGCTGATAATCTAGTAGATGCTAGCTAAAAGCTGATAATCTAATTGATCAGTTAGAATTGTTTGGAAAAAAAAACTAGCTGATTGAGTAGTTAATAATGCTAAATGACATTAAAGTATGTGTTATATATAACATATAGATTAATTAAAACAATCTTTTTTAAAAAAGATTAGATATTAAATCATATAATTTATTTACCGAAGTAGTTGTCCTTTTTTATTGGAAGAGTTCCTTTTCATGAGGTAATTTTTTTAAGTTTCAGTATTCGGTGTAGTATCTATTTCATTTTACTCAATGAAATCATGTTGTAATAGATTAGCTTACTCATTTGATTTTATAGGCAATGAATCAATTCATTTGTTTAGGTTTAAAAATAAAAATAATTTAGTATTGGTTAATATATTTATAAGGTTTTTCAAAACAAAACTTCTTTTTTATTTCTTTTGAACTTTTTTAATGAATTAAAACAAAACTTAATTATATAGATATATTATAATATAGTGTTGTTACGTATGCCTTAAGAATTACTGTTGTGTTTTAGGGTTCATACATAGAGGAAAATTTAAAATAAATTTTGAAAAACCCCAACATGACTAAAAATAAGTTCTATTAAACTAGATCTACAAAAAGTAAACCAGACCTTAATCTGTGATTTCCTTCTCTGATTATTCGACTTCCAAGACATTCAACTACGCGCCCTCTATAAAAAATTCACATATGAACGGTGACCATAATTTAGAGTACTAGCTCCAAAAGAGATTGAAAATGTTTTTCTTTCTCTCCCAAAATCTAGAGAACTCGAAATTTACAAAAATAAAAATCTTATTTCGTTTTAAATTTTCAACCTCTATTTATATGTGTAGATAAGCCCTCACTTAAAACCATATTTATAATACAACTATCGTATTAAGCAGTTTAAGCGAATAACACATACGCCCTTATTAATAAGTTATCATATAACAAATTGTAAGGTTTTTTTATGTCATGAGTTTTATCATACAAAGTTCATTACTATGGACCAATTGAAATTGCACAAAGTGATTCTTTGTGTGTGACCCAATAGGTTCATGCAATGTTGGTAGTGAACCAAAACCATTTTGATACTCAAGTCATAAGCGGTTTCTAGCAAGGCATTATGACTACCCAAGTAGCACGAATATGAAAATCGATACAACATAATGAATAACATATATCATATCCATTTGTCATGCGATATCATTTGATTAGACATAAGATATGGAAAGTCACATTTAATGTTTAATCATACTAGTCTCAATCTTTAGGTAAACTAAAAACATCCAAGTTGCATTGATCATATCAATTCACTTGGACTTGTCCATTATTATTAAATAATATCAAGGGACCTATTGATATCTCTATTTATATGAGAGGGATAAATTCTATCTTGATTGCACACCTTCACATATTATTCATATGGTACCCAATCACAATCCTTATAATCGTTCGGATAAAGACAACGTTTGATTGTGTCAAATTATCATGCTCATAATATTGAAGTCTATGATAATCTCAAGTCGAAGGACTAATGATATACCTATCACAAGTAACACCTATGACTTAATCCATACGGTGCCCTTATGGCGAGTCAGTCCAGTACCTTATTCCCATAATAAGTACTCATGATCTCGATTCGAATCCCTATATGCATAATCATCACATGACCATCAATCAAGATTCACACTAGCCTTAATTCATTATAGTTCCCAGTATAATGATCGACTAGTGAAATTTAGGATATTTCAACAAATACTCATGGATCTTACTATGAGGTAAAAATGCAATCGCTTACAATAAAAAACAAATGAAAACCTTAATTTTATTAACAAAAATTTAAGATAAACAATGTTTGTAAATTGACTTAGGGCACATGCCCAAACAATTACTTATATCTCGTTTGTATCTTTTTGTAAAACATATTATGGGTTATAAAATAACATTGGATGTAACCAAAAAAGTTGTAACTAACATATGAACATAAACACTAAAATAGCTGAAAAAATATGTTTACCTAATATATTTTTGAATCTTATCAATCGATAATAATTTGCCTCACCTAAAAGGGTAAGGAAGGAAAAACAAATTTAGTCATCATTTTTTTATAAAATGTAAAATTCTAGATTATCATCTATAAATTCCTTAGAAAGCCCAAAGCAAAATCCTAGCACCACAAGAGAGAGACAAAACCAGTTCTGAAGCTTTGGGGCAGGCGACGTCGTCCTGCTTTTGCAAGTCGCCTAAATCCTCGGTCCCCACATGTCCGTCCTTTTCCTTCATTTTAATTTTTCCCTTTTTTCTACTTTCTTCTTTACGACCTCCGCCAACATCCCCTTCTTACCTCCCTTCTCTTCCTCATCACAGTGCTTACCATATCCTCATATTTCCCCTCTCACAGTAACGCCCTTCAACCGCCTCCTCTGCCCTTTTGATTCCTCTTCACCTTTTCCAATACCATTTCTTTCTTTTTTCTTTTTCTTTACCTTTTTGGACAACATTTCAACTTATTATTGGAGCTGTCTGGGGTCTTTGGCGTGGTCGCCGCCAACAACCTTTTTTGCTTATTATTTGGTATAGATGAAAGAGGAAACGAGGTGCGGTTTTGGGTCTTCAGCTTCCGGTGAAAGGTGAATCAACAAAGACAAATACCATGGACGATAAGCTATTCGCAGCGAGGAGCAGTTAGTGGTGCCAACGATGGAGTCTTTCTTGGAGCAATACATCCGACTAAATTGTTTGGTTCTTCTCTTATTTAGGTCATAATTTTAGATTTTATGTTATTTAGTTTACGTTTAGTTTCTGGATATGTGCACGAATGTTGTAGTATTTGCGTATGAGCAGTTGTTATCCCCATTATCGTAGGGGTGGTTATCCTGCCTTAGGGTTGGGGTTGGGGTTAAGATCACACTATAATGTGCCCATTTTCAAAATTTGTTTCGTGCTTCATTATATTAAGATCTATTTGTAATAGATGGTTGTCTGATTGGACTAGGAACACCTCAATACAAATCACTTTGACAAAAAAACTTATTTGTTAGAGTAACTGATAAGCTAGTTTGTGCTTGTCAAATAGTGCCTATATTAAAGAAAATTATATTACGAGGAATTTACAATGATTTTCATAGTTAAAAAAACTTTAAACATAAAATAATTTAAAAAAAACCCGAAAAATTCGAACACTTGGACAGCTCGGATTAAAAATAAATCGGGTGTGAGCAACTTATACTTATCCGAATTTACAACCGGGTCGGGTCTAGACATTGCAAATCTCATTTATATCAAAGGCATGCGGACCCGGACCCACTTCGAGATGGGCCTATTATAACTTCTAAAGTTTTTGTTTTTTTGTTGGCATGACACATGTCGAGTGTACACAATAAGTTCTTGTGTTTTATTATTAACTTGTAGTAGTGGTAAATGTGATATCGTCTCCACATGGATTTTCGAGATTTCAAAGGAAAATAACTTTTTTCTTGTTTTGATTAATTTAATTAATCAAGTGAAATGGGAATTGAACTACTAAATAACTTAACAATTATGACTACTAAATTAAATAATCAAACTAACTAAATTAATCTAAATCAATCAAATTCAAACTAAATTAAAAAATATTCAAATGCAATTCAATATAAATAAACAAACATCTAAACAAACCCCCACTAAAAAATATTATATATTTGGATTACTTTCAAACACTAGAACATAATATCATTTCACTTTATAGTTATAATCATAAAACATGGAATCTTGGAATCATTAAACCTCACTTCACAATAAGTTGATAGCCTTTAGCCAACTACCGATTTTTCTTAATTCAATAGAATGCCACATTCTTATTATTGTAAATCTACCCATTAGATAAAATGCAACACCATAGAAATATGATAGCATTAAGTTCAATGAAAATCATGCCTAATCTAAGCCAATATTAACCGAAGCCGCATAATAAACAACTTTGAACACAATCACCTAAAATACCCGCTCGAAAAATGCCCTATAGATTAATCCTAGTTACTACTTCTATAATTGTTATCAATAACTATAGACATAGATTCATAATCATAATACTACATAACACATTTGCAATTATGCATGCAATAGCAATCTCCTTTAGTTGTAATATGCAAAAACAACTTGTTAATTCCATGATTGACGTATATGAATAAATTTAAAGCATTTAAGTATATGATTCCATAATTATAACTATCTAGCAATCCAAAATATACTACATTATCTAGGGGGACTTTTTGCTTGATTAATACATATGGGGTATAATATTTATCAACCTAACACACCCACAAAAATAATTCTCAATCTAACTCAGTCAATGCCACATCACCGCCACATCACCAGACCCGCTGGACAGCCTTTGCAAACAAAACGTGACTCGGGTCACGTTTTGATTTTTTCTTTTTTAAATTAACACACAAATCGTGACCCGCGGTCATGATTTCCATTTAAATGAAATCGTGACCGCAGGTCACAACTTAAGTATAATTTTTTAACCCCCTTCATGATTCATTGTTGCATTCTCCTTCAGTTTCACCGTCGTCCACTTCCGCTTCCGTCTCCGCGTTCGGCGCAACTAGGCTCCGCCATCCGACTGCCTTCGTCGTCCGTAGCAAGCACATGCCTGCATTGAGTTTGATGCAAGAACGCCCCTCGGTAGTAGCTAATCTCACTCACGCCAGTCGCTGCTCGCCTCCACCGGTCATTGCTCGCCTCCTACGCCGGCGCTGCTCGCCGCCCACCTGCGCTGCTCGCCTCATGTCGCCGCTGCTAGCATCCCGCCGGTCGGTCCTCACCTCCGGCTAGTCGCTGCTCACCTCCCACAGGTCGGTCCTCGCCTCCCGCCGGTCGCTGCTTGCCTTCCCACGGGTCTCTTTTGTATTGGTAAAAATCTTCCACCAATTGTGTTAATTGATGAATTAATTCTGCAACGTGTTTTCTTTGAGGTCGTCTGCTTGATACCCAACATTAGAAGAGTATGCTAAATTGATTAATAAAAGTATGCATTGGTATTGTGTTAGTATTTAATTTCCCTAAATTTTTGTTTTCTGTCTCAAAGTGAATAAAGTGTATAAATTTAGAAAATGTAGCAATACATGATACACGTCAATGAGTTGAAATCATGCACTAATATATAAGAGAATTATTGCCTCCACCGTAGTCAACTTAACCGTCAATGCATGATGAATTAATTAGAACTTTTGTAGTCTCGAGTTCGTTGGCGTGATATTTATATAATGCTTTCATAAATTAATTTGAACTTTTGCGGTCTCGGGTTCGTTGGTGCAATATTTATATAATGCCTTAATGAGTTAATTGAGACTTTTGCGGTCAATTGTGTAATTTCTTATTTTAAATTATAAAGAAAGGCATTGAATGGTTATCATGGTTTAGGCTCGTTTGATAAACATTGTAGTTTGATTGACAAACATTGAATGGCTTATTGTTCTATTGTTTGCATCAATTGTGTAATTTCTTATTCACTGCAAATTGATTTATAGTTGCTTCCTTATTTGAATAAAATAAAGAACTTAAATAAAATAAAGTATTAATACACGATGGAGCTTGTTAAGTTTATTTATGCTAAGTAAGTGTATTAATTATCATCACTTTTATTGATTAACAATTATGTTCTACATATATAGATTTCATAATGGTTGATCGAAGAGTGACTTTGGTGTGCTATATGAATGGTATCATGGTTGATGGACCATCTAGGATTTCATACACGAAAACGCCTATTCGACATCTCAGATTGAAGTTGAGTTTCGGGTACGAGGAACTTGTGAGTTTTATCTGTAATTCCTTGGAGATAGACAATGAAAAAATGATATTAAACATGATATATCGATATCCTGTGTACATTGGAGCTGGAACGTACAACTATGTCCCTTTGCGAATAGTTAATGAAAAATCGAAAGATGCTTCGGAGATTATGGCAGAGTTTCCACCACCAAATTGTATGGAGCTATTTTTAGATTTAGTTCCGAGGCAATCATATACTTGTTCCAATTGTAATATAGTGGTAAGTGCAGAAGAGCCTCGTACTCAACCAATATTTGAACATAATCATTTTGCATCGCCTTTGATGACTTCAAATCCCGATGTAGACGAGGATGCTCGTTCCTGTGATGGAGTGAATACTGAGGAAGATGATGACTATTATGGTAGTGATTGAGATACTAGTGAAGAGAATAGCGATTATGATGTCGATGATGTAAGGGTTGATGCTCATCATGTTGATGATAGCATAATTCAATATACATTAAATTGAGTCATAGCCGATGATGGCTCATTATCTTGTCCTCCAATCTCGAACGAAGTTGGAAACGATGATTTTTTTGATCAAGAGGCTGCTGGAATTGATGATGCGCATGTGGGTGTAGGGGAATTTGTCGTACCTTCACCTGTATTTATGGAATTGAGTATTGAGGCAATGCAACCTATCCATGAGAATGCAATGATCCCTTTTATGTCTTTATGGAATGAGGCATCAAAATCTCATGTAGGCATGCGGTTCCTTTCTAAAGTAGATATCCAACATGCCGTGAAATTGTATAGCATTAAAGGACACAAGCAGTTTGTGGTAACTCATTCAACGCCCAATGTATGGATTGTCCGTTGTAAGAAACATTTAGATGGATGTGATATGAGGTTACGGTGTTCGAAAAGAAAAGCACATGAAATGTTTGAGATTAGTAAATATGCAGGACGACATACATGTATCTATGCAAAAACGTCCAAGGATCATGCTCATTTGGACATTACCATTATATGCCGTGAAATTGAAAATGTGGTGAGAACAGATCTGTCCATCTCAGTTCCAGTTATTCATCAAATTATCAAGGACAAATTCAGTTATGATGTTCATTACAAGAAAGTCTGGTTGGGGAAGAAGAAAGCAATTGCTAAAGTCTTTGGAGATTGGAAAGAATCATATAAAATGTTGCCGCGGTGGATGGTCGCTCTTCAAGAAAGCAATCCAGGGACACGTGTCGATTGGAGGCACGGTGAGCCTAATGCCAACAATGAGATTGTATTCAAATGGGTTTTTTGAGCATTTGCACCTTCTATTGTACGTTTTAGACATTGCAGACCAATTATACAAATTGATGGCATATTCTTGTATGGAAAATACAAACAAAAACTCTTAATAGTCATTATTGTTGATAGTATTAGTCATATATTTCCCTTAGCATTTGCTATTGTTGATGAGGAAAGTCAAGACAGTTGGGGATGGTTTATGGCTTGTTTGCGACATAATGTGATTGATTGAGATGGTATATGTGTCATTTCTTATCGACACCCTAATATATTGTTGGCAATGATCCTCAAAATGGATGGACCCATAAAAGTAGGGGTGGGCAAACCGCAGTTTGGTGGTGAAAACCACCAAACCGCTACCAAACCGAGGGTCTACGGTTTGGTGATTTTCCAAACCACCACCAAACCGCGAACCACAAAATCGCAACCAAACCGAACCGCGGTTTGCGCGGTTTGATCGGTTTGGTTTCGCAGTTTTGGTGCAAGGCAACGGTGCGAGGCGGCGGCAGTGCGGCGAGCAAAGCCGGCCGTGCGAAGGGGCTCGCGGCGGAGCTCCAACAGTAGCGGACGAACGACATAACACCTGCGAAGGCCACGGATGCACGGTAGCAGCGGTGAGACGCGGCGGTGAGACGGATGAAGGGAAGCGGTGCGGGAGCAGTGAGACGGGCACTCCGCGATGGGCTGACGGCGCTGAGAGTGCTCGAGAGGAGAAAGGAGACGGGAGTGAGAGGAGGGAGTGCCAACGGGAGTGAGAGGAGAGAAGAGACGCGACCAAACCGAGAGAGGAGCGCCGGCGAGAGTGAGAAGAGAGAGGAGACGGCGGGAGTGAGAGGAGAGAGGAGCGCCGGCGGGAGAGAAGATTTCGGGAGTGAGGAGCGCGGCGGGAGAGGAGTGAGGATTTTTTTATTTCTGGAGTGAGAGGAGATAGGAGTGAGGATTTTTTTTCTTATGTTTTAGGGTTTTATGGTGGTTATTTACCAAAATACCCTTGATTTGGTTAAACCGCGGTTTTTCCAAATTGAAAACCGCGACCAAACCGCGATTCTGCGATTTTTAGGTTTTCCAAACCGCGGCCAAACCGCGAGTTTTAAAAATCAGACCAAACCGTGCGGTTTGGTCGGTTTTTTGGGCGGTTTTTTAAAAACCGCTGCCCACCCCTACATAAAAGAGCTCGACACAGATTTTGCCTTCGTCACATATGCAGTAATTTCAACATGAGATTTGGGAGCAAAGAATTAAAGGATATGGTGTACTTAGCCGGTGCACAACATCAACCATGAAATTTTAAGGCATACATAAAAGAACTTCAACAAATTAATGTGGAATGTATTGCGTAGTTTAATGATCTTGATCGAACACAATGGACCAATGCATATGACAAAGGATTTCGATACGGATGGATGACTACAAATCTAGCGGGTATTAATTGTGTCTATATGTTCATACTATTATTTATTTAATGTGTTTGATTTATATTACGTTTACAAGCAAATACTTACATGGTTTTTTTTAACAAATGTAGAATGCTTTAACGGTGTCCTTAAAGGAGTACGATTTTACCCTGCCTCCGCATTAATGCAACTGACATTTTATCATGTCATGGCTTAGTTTAACAAAAGACGTGATGAAATAGGTACAGCCCTAGGAAGGGGTGAAAGGTACACAAAGTACGCACTTGATAAGTTTTCATATTGGGGAAAGGCGGGTAGAGGGCACAATGTTACATTAGTGAATCATGAAAATGACACATTTGAAGTCATCACCGCATGCAGACGTGGCATCATTTGAGAAAAGGGTCTAACAAGCAAGTAGTGAAATTAGAGGTTTGTAGATGCACTTGTATGAAGTGGCAGTGTTTTGGCATTCCATGTTCCCATGTCTAAGCTGTTTGCGCTAGTGTTTCCATAGATCACCGTCAGTACATTGAGTCATACTACAGATTGTCTGTGTACATTCAATATTATGCTACGAATTTCCATACCATTCCTCATGAAGATTATTGGCCTAACACTAGAGTTCCACACACCTTGTTGCCTAATCTATCTCAAAAGCGAGTCAAAAGAGGTCGTCCTCAAATAAGACGTTTGCGAACTGAGATGGATTGAAAAGGCAATCAAAAACAACCATGTCATATGCAGCGAGAGAAAGAATGAAGAGAAACACACTACAAAAAAACAGCAAATCAGAAACGGAATTAGAAACGGAAATAAGTTCCGTTTCTAAATCAGAAACGGAATTAGAAACGGAATAAGTTCCGTTTCTAAATTAAAACGTTAGCGACGGAATTGAGACGGAAACATTCAGAGACGGATTTGAGACGGATCAGAGACGGAATTAGAGACGGAATCAGAGACGGAATTAAATTCCGTCTCTAAAAAATGGCGCCAACATTCCCACCAAAAATTTCATTTTTTATGACCGTTCATCAAATCTTGGGATTTGTGCATCACATCTCGATGTAAATCCCTCCCCCCCCAAACCAAAAGCCCTAAATCGCTCTCCCTCTCTCTCTCTCTCTCGTCTGTCCGTGCCGTCTCTCTCTCTCTCGTCGTCCGTGCCTCTCTCTCTCTCTCTCGTCGTCGATCGTCTCGTCTCTCCGTCGTCTCTCTCTCTCGTGGTCTCTCCGTCACGGCTCTCCCTTCTCTCTCCGGTCACCGCTCTTAGTGCGTTCTCTCTCTGCTCTCTTCTGTCTGAGCCCTAACCCTCGCGTCCCCTCTTGCCTCCGTCAACGCCGCTGTCCCCTTCGCCTCCGTCAACGCCGCTGTCCCCTTCGCCTCCGTCAACGCGCTGTCCCCTCTCGCCTCCGTCAACGCCGCTGTCCCCTCTCGCCTCCGTCAACGCGCGCTGTCCTTGCTGACGCGGAGCCCTCGCATCGCGCATTTGTAAGTCATCACTCTCTTCGCTTAGGGCTTGAGAAAAAGGTGTTTACTACTTCATCCAATTGAGGCTATGTTGTTGTTGTTGTTGTTGTTGTGTAATTATTTTAAAATTTTCTCGCCGTTTGTGGATTCATAAGCGTAAATCGGTGTTTTATAGTTTCCAATTGTTTTATTTTGTTTATGGATGTGGTTTGCAAATATGAAACTAAGGTGCTTTGAAATTTCCTATTTCGATTACATTCAAGTTAGAAAATACCTTGATTCTCGTGGCCTATATTTTTGTTAGTGTTTCAACTTGCCCCAATTGGAAAAGTTTAGCAACTAAATGAAGAATCAAAATCGTCAAGGTTTTGCGATGGCGGACTTCATAGATTTATGACATAATTAGCTAATGAGTAGTAATTAGAAACTATTTATTCGGATTTTATCTTTTATAGTTTCAGCTCAATGTGCCAAACAATTTATTAGAATTTTATTAGAAATTTGCTACTTGCTTACAATGTATTCTTTTTGGAACTTTGTAGGAAACCTCGATAGGCTTAGACAAGTGATTGAGAAGGAAATGCTAAAAGTCGAGGTAAGTTTGTTCTTCCCAAAATAACAACTAAAGAGAGAGATCCTTTGCTAGACATGTTATTTGAAAGAAAAATTGGAGTTGAAGCCCTCTATTGAAGGCATGGTGAGAATCTAACTCCCTCAATTAGTTTATTAAAACATGGACTTGTCGATAAGGGCCAGTTGGCTCATCAAGTTTTTTTAATGATCCTTAGTTTAACTTTAAAAACGGATTTTTATTGGTCGATTCAAATATAATGAGTTTTATGGACAAGTTGATTAAGTTGTTATGGTTAGTTGCATTCCATGAAAAAAATTTATATGATATTGATGATTTGGGCTAGTATTCAAAAGTGATCATGCCTTGTAAAAGGTATTGGTGGATAATGTGCTCTTTTGTTTGATGAAATTGTCAAAAGAGACCTTAACTTGTTCTTTTAACGAAGTGCATGGAAAAGCATGATTCTAAAGTCTCATGGATTCTTTATTGAGCTTTGTTTCTATGATATGATTTAATCGAGCAATCATTAGTATGATTTTTCATGTCTCGAAAGGATTGTAGCTAATTTGCATTGATTTGGGTAAAATCCTTTTAAAACGCTTCAAGGAGAGCTCATTCATTTTTTTCCCAAGTCTTGAAATATGTTCAATCCAACTTTATTGAATGTAGTTAGTAATCATCATTTTGGGTGAGACTTGAAGCTAAGTTGAGATGCGGAAGAGACTTTGTTTTATCCATTGAAAAAAGACTTCGATTAAATCATGGATTTTCGACTAAATGCTATGATTTGAGAATTTTAAGTCGAACTTGACTCTAATGAGTTGATTTGAATCTTTTTAGTTGTGATTAGTCGATCGCATTCAATTTATATTGGATAACTAAGTTTATGAGATTTTTCTTGTTTTGCTTCACCGCATACTTGTTTTACTCGAATCGTCGATTTTGATTTGAAAGAATGGTTTAAAAGTCGGGAATGACTTAAGTCGATAACTAGGAATGAGGTTTGAGTCCTTAAATGATTTAAGTTAGTCTAAATAAATTCAAGTAAATACTACTTTAAGAATCCATGAAAAACATATTTAAAATTGGTTTTGGTTCATTCATTTTTTGATTGAAATATTCGATTAAGTGGTTTAATGCATAAATTTTACTTGAATATGATCTATAATTTGCATTGTTGTTTGAATAAGGATATGTCTTCTTTAAATTTAGGCAATAACAAGTCCATATCATTTTTTTTGGTGTGATCAATAGTTTGATACTCATTAAGTTCATACTTCACAACTTTAAAGGTATCCTAGTTCCTCATCAAGTTGATATTGTCAAACTCAACCTATGTAGAATATTGTGTGATCTAGATAAAGGTAAAGGAGTCACCGTCACGCTTGAAAAATAAGGGGTGGGTTGCAATAGGTGAAAGCCAATGTAAATCGATCTTTATGAAATGGATTAAACAGTTTATTGTTTGGTTCTTGAAAGTTAAAAAAGCTCGCAGTTTGAAATGAGATGAGTGAGCTTATGATAAATTTTGTAGCTTGTGAAAGTGGATTGATTGAAAATAGTCTTATGAGTTTTTTGGTCTATCTATGAGGTAGCATATTTTTGTTTTCTTATATGTTTTTAGAAAATGAAGATAAAAGTGAAAATGACAAACATTGCTATCTTCCTCCTACTCGGATTGGTAAGAATTTAATTTACTTAAATCAAGATATGCAAGTGTTTATCATCGTTTGTGGATTCTTAAATCTCAAATGAATTAATGTTAATCTTTTTGCTTGTTTGTAGACTTTGATGGTCGAGTGCGGGATCGTCACTATAAGTTCGATGTGAGTCATTGCTCTTCTCCCTTAGCTCTATCTCCTATGATGCTTATGTCCCTGAAAAATTTAAGTTCAACTATTCAATTATTAAGTTGTTTCAAATGTCCCTGGTGTGCAGGTGGTGTTGAAGAACATCTCAAGACTTTTCGATTGATAATTCTTTTTGTGCATATTTATAGGATTGTAAGTTTTTTTTTTTTGTGGTTGTTGAACAATAGGATTGGTGGTTTTGTGAATACTTAGAAATTTGGAGCATTTGTAATACTATACAATTTTTTTTGGATATATATCTTTTTCAATTTTTGATTTTTACATTTTTGTTCTCTCAATTGAATATTTGTTGATATATATTGTCGATGTATGAATGTCAATTTATTATATATTGGCGGAGTTAAATGTGCTTGGATTGAGACCTATATATGTAAGACTTTAAAAACTAAACAAAAAAAAAATTAGAGACGGAAATAGCAACTAATCTTTGGATTCCGTTGCTATTTCCGTCTCTAATTTTTTTTTTAGATATGAATCGAAACGGATCAAATTCGTCTCGATCCGTCTCTCGATTAGCAACGGATCGAGACGGAAATAATCGAAACGGAATTTATTCCGTCTCTAATCGAAACGGAATTAGAGACGGAATAAATTCGTTTTAATCGTAAACGGAATTTATTCCGTTTCTGATCCGTTTCTAAATCGAAACGAAATCCATTTTCCGTTTCGATCCAATCGACGACGACGTTGCAGAGACTAACGCATTCCATCTCTGTTCCGTTTCTGAATCCAATCAGAGACGGAATTTTTGCAAATCAGAAACGGAAAATTCCGTTTCTGATTTGCTTTTTTTTTGTAGTGACACTAACAACGCTGCGATATGGTAAGTGTAAGCAGGATGGACACAATAGGCGCACTTGCTCTCGTCGTCAGCAAGAACAACCACCTAATGGTTCATAGTGAAAGGCGTGTCAAATATGATCTTTCGCATTCACTCATATTTTCCTTATATTAGTTCACTTTCTTATGACTATGTGGTGCATGTACTTTGTTTCAATTAAACCATGTTTTTATATTATTCACACATTTTTGTTTTAATTTGATTTTTTCTTGAATGAACTGTATTACTAATTTTATTGTTTCATCATTGGTTTTTTGTATCAATGACAACATTGTTAATGATTTGGGGTTTAAGCGCGATATGGATCCTGGACCTATAGATGATTCAGTGTTAACTATGCAGGCTCTATATAGATCTACTCGCGTCTGGAATGGACCGGTAGTACTTATTTTTGCCTTGTTTGCATAGTTTTAGAGCTTCGTAGCTACATTTGGACTAATGTAACTTAAATCTCGTATTTGCATAGGATCCTGGTATATTGACTATCAGGCGTAATTCAGAAGCATTACATCGACTGGTCCCACTTGATGAACGAATAGTTGGGTATCTTGAGGAAGCTGGGTTTTATGGAACGGCGTGAATAGGTTTCATAGCAATTGATTGGCATCTCATTACTGCACTTGTGGAGAGGTGGAGGCTAGAAACTCGCACGTTTCATTTTTCAGTTGGCGAGATGACTATTACCCTACAAGATGTACAAATAATTTTAGAGTTACCTATCGATGGATTATCAATCACTGGTCGTGTAGAAAAAGATTATGATGCCTTGTGTTTGACACAACTAGGCTTTTCATTCCCTGAAAATAACAAAACTAGAGGTCGGATCCAAATTTGCCAATTTTCAAGATGGTTTCAAAACCTTCCAAATAATGTTGGTAATGTGGAAGTGCAATGCTATGCAAGAGTGTACATCTTACAACTTCTTGGAGGAACTTTATTTGCAGACAAGTCTAACAATCTTGTTGACATCACGTATTTACAATTTTTTGAGGATTTTGAGGCTGCAAGAAAATACAGTTGGGGTAGTGCAACATTGGCTCACCTATATAGACAATTGTGTCTTGCTGCTGACATTGATGGAGCAGAGATTGCAGGTCTGGTAATATTATTGCAACTATGGGCATAGGATAGGTTGCATTTTCTTGCACCAATAATGGAAATGTTCTTCGAAATGACATCATACCAAATGAAGATTTATTTCCACCTCCTCCATTTGGTCATAAGTAATTAGAATTTTTTAACATAGTCAAAAAACTTGAGTTTATTTATCTACATGTAAATTCGTGCATGCTTTCTGTTGTTTTATACATTTTTATAGGTGGAGACATGCCTTAGAGACCACATGAACATCAATGCACGTGCTAACAAAATACAGATAAATGATTGACATGCAAACACCCAATGAAGTAAGAAATACACTTAATCAATTTTTCCAAATACCCTTTTGTACAATAGTGAAATGTGAATTTTATTCATTTCAAGTTGTTTTTCACAACTTCAGGTAATTTGGGAACCGTATCCTGAAACAGTGATAAGGGACTTGCCTGCGTATTGTAGCAGTGGTCGTGCTATTTTGCGAACTAGGGCACCTTTACTTTTCTTCTGTGTTGTTGAAATGTATAATCCTGATAGAGTCATGTGATAATTCGGTTTGAAACAAATGATACCACCTTTAAATAGCACGAGCATGGAGCTACATAAAATTGACTTGAGAGAGGAAACAAATAAATATTGAAATGCAGAACATAGTGCTTATGTCTGCATGTGGAATGAACGTGCTTCTAATATTGCAAATGATGAATTATTGGAGGAGCCATTGGGATTTTATGACCCGTATATGCAATGGTATCATCGCATTACACGATGATTCATGTCTCATCGTGGAGCTATTATTGAGGCATTGGTAAGTACAAATTTTTATTATTCAATCATGAAGTCTTTCAAATAGTTATTTTGATTTTATTTTCGCATACAACTTGATAAATATTTTATATGTAGGCACATGGAATGACATCAATTCATCAGTTGACATTGGGTGATGATATGTATATTCTACGTATTAGAGATGTAGTTGCATCGACTTTGACTGCAATACATGCAGATTATCACAACCATAATATGGCCACTTCATTTGAAACTTCTCGTCAATCTTCTCGTGAAGATACATGTTCGAGGCATGAGACTTCAGTGTATACTTCATCCATACCTCTCAACTAGTTTGAGACTCTATATACTCCATCAGTACCTCTTAACGAGTTAGAGACTCCACATACTCTATTAGTACCTCCTAACATGGCATTCCAGACTACGGAAGCCTTTCAATTTGATAGGACACCTACATCTTCCCGTCATTTTAATGCAAGTTCAATAATGATGGGTTTATCTAGGACTACAAGTACCATGATGGTGGAATGCATGATATAGATGAAACTCAACAAGAAGATGCTCAAAATCCTGCTGATGTGGGCCATTCGAATGTGTCATTAACTTTAAATCGTAATGTGCGGGTCGTAAAGAGAAAGCGTTTTGGGACTGGAAGTCATTATTTGGGGTCAGACTAAAACTTTTTTTAACTATAACAAGACATTTTTTTGTTTATATTAATGCTTTGTAGTTGATCGACTTCCAAGTTCTTCATTTATAGCAAATGAGTTTTTTGCTTGACTAATATTAATTTTATGAATTTTGCAAATTGCTGGAGTTTGAAAGCTTTTGTTGTAAAAGATAAGGTCATAAACCTATTGTAACTTCAAACTTTTTACTAGTTTGTATTGACAAAAAAATCAAAAACACGAAAATACTAGTTGACTAGTTTGAACATTTAGTTTTATTGAAAAAAATATAAAAACACATAGATGCTGGAGATTCTACTTGTTTGATCGATGAGGTATAATATGATAGATTATACTTTGTCAAGATCATTTTCATTCTCTTTCATAAAAATAAATCAGCCTTAACATATTGTCTAAATATCTTATATATAAGTTAATTACCAAAAGCATAAAGAAAAAAATTACAGAAAAAAAAACAAACAAATCTTGACTACAAGTCACGATTTATTTGAAACAGAAGTCGTGACTGCAGGTCACGACTTCCTCTTCTTCTTTTTGTTACACAAAACGTGACTGCATATCACATTTTTAGTTTGACAAATAAAATTTTGATGTGGCAGTGAGGTGGCAGTAAATGTGTTAGATTAGTAAATATTTATGTGGGTGTGTTAAAGGGATACATATTTTCTCCAAATGTGTTAATCAAACAAAAATTTCTTATCCAGGGTTTGTTTAGATTGATCAACTACTTACTCATACTGAAAATAAACAATGCATAAATATAATTAAAAGACATAATGAATGAATAAATACCTTAACATAAATCAAAGCTCAAAAGTATCTTCAAACATAGCAATAAACTAACCTAAAGCAAAAGTTAAAACAAAATGAGAGAAGAAGAGAGAGTTATTTCGAAGCTCTCTAGTCTTTTTTATAGTCTCCCTACGTATACATATCATAGACAAACTCAAAGTCTTCATGCTAATCTAAAAAAATTATAACCGAACTTAGCGATTTCTCAGCGATTCCTAATTTATACAAAAATCGCTAAGCAAATCACTGAGTTTAGCTCTCAATGCTCCACCGATTCAGCTGACGATTTATAGTTCATTTTCCAATTCACTGTAGATTCATTGGCCTTTTTATGTTGCCAAATTATATGGTGATTCCTACTGTTATTTCAAATTGTTGTGGATTTGCTTGTGTAGTTTTCAGTTGATTGTTTTACTTTTCTTTCTTTTTTCTTTCATTTTTTATTTTCCTATTTAAAACCTGAAATCATAAAAATAAGAAAATACTTTTGTAATATCATTATTTATGCCTAAAATCAACCTAAATTACACTATAAAATGTGTCTAATTATTGACTTATCAAATATCTCAAAACTTAGCACGTTGTTATCCCGAGCAAATGAATACTCTCAAACATATTCTTTTTTCATTCTTTATAAAACGATTTCAATCTAATTCATCTTAACTTCAAATAATATAAATTCAAAAATAGAAACGATTTTCAAATGAAAATATATTACTTACAAGTAAATGAAAGTTATGATAGAATAGAATGGTTAAGTCAAAATAAAACATCCCTTAATGATAACTCAACCACCTAATGTGGCACTTCTTTAAAATTTAAAGTTCATTGCTAGGTCTAGTGCTCAACATAGGTTTTCTCAATCTCAACTGACAATCATCAAGCTTAAGAGAACAAATATAGAATATCAAAACACAAAAACTATTAGATCAATCTTAGCTTTTGAAAACACTTTATAATAGTACCATAATCAAAATTAATAAGAGTTTTGTCAAGATACCAATGAATATGTCATTTAAAACATATTAGATTAAGAAATACTTCATTCAACTCTAATTTCAAGTACTCGAGTTAAATCTTTTCCTCTAAAAGTTTATGAACATCCATTTTTTCATCTTTCATTATTTTTACTACATTCTAATTATTTCTCTTTCATGTATTTCATTTACTTTTTGCTTTTGAGTTCCTGCTCCATTTCCTTTGGACATTCTCACTTTTCCAACTATAGATTCCCTGCTCCATTTCTTTTGGAATCCATAAGACTCTCTATATATTTATTTTATAAACTTTTGTTAACACTTCTCACTGTCCACTAAAACTGAAGAAAGTATTATTTCTAACTTCTATAAACTCATCAGTATCTAACACATTTCTTCTTCCAATTGTGGCATAATGGCTTTTCAAATATATATATATATATTGTAAAAATACTTAGTCAATAGCTTTTGTATAATAAGATTCATTGAAATCAATCTTGTTCATTTTGCACTATTGTTTTGATCTTCTACCCATTATCATGAGTAAAGCTAAGCTTTCAATTTAGTGTTCTCATCAAGTAGCAAATTAATCAAAAAATGTTCAAAAACATTTTGATTCCTTTTATCATAAAGTTCATTTTGGTAACAAGAATATCATTTCAATTCAAGATATATTATATATATTATTTTTATTATTTTCCCAACTAAAAATAAAGAAAAATGAAAATCATACTTAATTCAAAAAAAAAATTGAAAACTTTCGTCAACTTACTTGAATATCGGATTAAAAGTAATTCTGAGCTTTTCTTCTACCTTTCTTTCCTTTCGTTACCATCAATTTCATACTTCACCTAAAATACCCACAAACTCATTTTAGACTTTGTCCTCTTAAAAAAAAAAGTCTGATTTTCAATATGACAAACATACCACGTGAAGTATAAAAGAATTGATGAAATAAAAATAAATACGACAATCAAAAAATTAAGTTAATTTTAATAAGACATAGTGCATAAAAATTTAATGAATAAACATCACCATTATATAAATAGTGAAATAAATATCATACCCAAGCATTGAATAGAATATATCACAAAGTATATCAACATAAACACAAAGTATATAATCATGAAACACAAAGTATGTCCCCATTACCAGAATTACATAGAGGAATCTCACAACATCACTTTGAGATAGAGAAAATACATAGAAGAAGGAAATCAATGTTGACGTCCGGAAGTCGTGTCATCATCATCTTCCACTGGATCAATCCTCTGGGACTGGTAGCTTATAGCAGGGTTGTAGAGGTGGTATTCTAATGCCGAAACATCAAGATTACTGCTAAGTGGTAATCTCATCTGTGTAGACGGTTCAGGAACCGATGTGCCTCCTTGACATATGTTCCTCCTAAACATTATACGCTTCATTCTATGGATGCTCCTTGCTAAGGCTCTCTGGTTCTCGAATACCAAATCTTGATTGCGGAAAGTGGTCATTTGATTACGCAAAATTGCATCCATGAAAGCCAACTCCGACTCATCCATATATAATTTATCGTAGTCCTTAGCAGGTTTCTCCACATTTAGATCATTTCGAGCTTCCGACATCTCTTCCAAGATTCTCCTTGTGTTGTTTTGATTTTCCTTCTTTGCTCAGTTTCTCTTCTCGCTATCTCAGCTTTATCTCTCTCTTTCTCATCCTTTGCGTCTTCATAACCATTAACTCCACCATATCTCTTTATAAAATCACCAGTGATGGTCTTCTTCAGTAAAACATCCAACTCGAGGTCTGCAATGTTTATTTGGTTCGCCTTACAAAAGGCCATAATCATCAAGAGAAAAGGTAGTCCATCGTTCTTCTTAGTGGTGATGGCACTCCTAATAGATTCATAAATAATTTTGCCAATATGTAAGTATCCTAATCTTGTGACAATGTGGTAAAGTAAATAGGCCTTGTAATTCATTATTTCGTAGTATTGTGTATCAGATCTCACCTATTTAGGGCATCTAACAGGCCTAGATTACCTTAATCCCTTGATAATCAAGCAGCCTTCACCTCTCCATTAATAAAAATTAATATTAAAATTATATTTACCACAATTGATTCTAAAGTGAATCTTAAACTTCAAAGTTCCGTAAAAGAATTTCGACAACATCTCTTATATTTTTAAGCCTAAACTGGAAAACTTGGCCTTCAAGAATTTTCAACAAAACTTGCTTAGCTTTGGTGGGAATGCTGAAGGACTCACAATTCACTACATAAAAATATATATTGCATTCACAAAAATTATTTATTCATTCTAATCTATTTCAAGTTTTCAAGATCCTTAAACCTTTTACCTTAGTTCCACAACATTCCATTCCGTCCTAACACAGTTCCAGCTATTCCAAAATAAATCCTAATCACACTCGAATATAAAACCCCATTTATACAATGTATTATATTCAAAAATGATACATACATTGAGAAAAGAGCTAAACAAGTTGTAAACAGTCGAAAAGTTTTCCTTTTCCCTTGTTGCTGCTAGAACCTGTCATTATCCAATTATAGAAACTCAAAAATGTCATATAAGTAAATCTTACACTATCCAGTACACTTATAATAATTAAATGCATAATAATCCAGTAGATTAAATAAATAATATAATCCAAGGAATTTAAATACAACCATGAATCCATCCCTTTTTTGTTATCCGACCACAATCAAATAACATTCTTCGAAAGTGGTAAGTATACAATAATAAGGACTCATGCGCGAGGAGAATAACCAAACCATTCTTGTTATTCTAGACTCTAAGAGTATGATCTAGTTCAACGTAATCTCATGATAACCATGTAATGCAAAGTATCAGTGACTCCAGCCCGTCAAGCATAATATAATGTTCTATAACCACGGTATAGTCTACACTATAAGGAGACTCGTAATGCCTTATCTTCTCAAACCGTGTATGCATGTACAACAAAAATGCAATTTCAAGGATCAATGCAATTTATATGAGATTATTGTGACGGCCCCAGTTTCCAATAAAACTGGGCCTCGCCTGGCCTAAACCCACATAGACCCCCGAGTCGTTCCTCGCAAAGTCAACACAGGACTAGTCAGCCTCCAATAGTTATTTTCTCATTAAATTTTGTTTTAGCATTGAGTTGTTATGTTATGTCTTTTATAGAATAGTTTGCAGCGGAATTAAACTTAAGACAAGGTTAAATAACTTAGATTTAAATAAAGGTCCTTGAAATCAATGGATAAACATGCATATCTAGTGACCAACAGTACACAAATCGATAATACATGATATCTCATCTCACTCAATCCCAATATGACCTAGTGTAATCAAAAACATTAATATACAATTATTACAACAAAAATGGCAAAACATACTATCGTGCAAAGGATGGAACCGCTCTAAAAGTCCTCAAAGAAAGTCACCAATCACTAGTCCTTTCCCCTAGCTCATCTCTGTCCAATCTGCACCCACCGTCATAAACTAAACGGTGAATATAGTAAAGTAGAAACTAATAACCATAATGATATAAATAGTAATTCATTAAACATTTAAAAATAGTCCAAATATCATACCGATATTTTTAGACAGATAAAAAGAAAGAAAGTGCATGATAAACAAACTAACAGATATTCACGACGAAAATGAGTGCCTAGGAATCAAAGGAGGTATATTAAGTGGTCTTAAATCCACAACAATCCAGTACTCGGGGAGAATTCTCATTTGATTGGGTAGCTGCACCCCTATAGGTAGTGTTCACGTTTGTGCAAGTAGCTATAATCCCAATAGTACCTTCTCGATACACCTAAGCCATAAACACTCAACCAAGAAATAAAATAGAATTCCAAGAACAACACGAATCAACAAAGACAATAAAAATGGAATATGAATTACTATGCATTCACTTAACTGGTTTACTTACTCACAAACCTCGAACTCGTATTATCCCGCCCCCGTGGATCAGATACGTTCCCCAAAACGATCACCCTCATTCCCGAAACCTCCCCTTAGGTTCATGAGGGCCTAAAACATGTTTTAGACCAAATTATAATGTTTTGGAGATTTTGGAAAATTCCAACTTTATGTGCTGCCAGGGGAATTAGCGCGCTACTTCAGACACCTAGCGCGCTAATATAGATTAGCGTGCTAGTTTACATATTAGCACGCTAACTCTGATATCTAGCATGCTAATCAATATTAGAGCGCTAGATTTTCCACCTGGCACACTATGTGCAACAGAACCCAGAATTCTGCATTTCGAATTCTGAGTTTCTTCCACACATAGGCCATGGTGATGCTTGGGGACCCTCATACACGTTACTATAAGTCCATAACATCAGCCATAATATAAAACAATACCCTACAACATCAAATACATGAATTTGTTGAATTGACCAAGCTATGTTAATGGAATACCTAGCTCGATACACTTGGTCTTCTTCTTCACTTCATTGATTTCTTTTTTAAAGACTCGAATTCATTCCCAGCGAAAATTAAGCTTTGAAACGTTAAATCTTGACGAAAATTACTGTCTTGATCGAAAAGGTACAATGGTTTATGAGTCGAAATGTTTTAAATGTGGGGATTTGGGGTTTCTTTTTTAAAGACTCGAATTCATTCCCAACGAATCAAGGTTAAGTGGATTCGTTGAGGAATTGCTGATGAAATCTCTAGAAATGAGCCTTAGTGACTCAGTGATTTTCCCGGCGATATTTAGTTGTAAACTCAATTCTGTGAAAAATTGTTGGCTTTGAACTTACAATGGAATTATGCATACTGCTGCCGATTTGCTCAGCGATATTCAGTGTAAACTGGAATCATTGGGAAATCGCCATCCTATTTTTACTTTTTCTTTTCCAATTACATCAATTTTCCCTTTTTAATTATCATATATATACATATATATTCAATAAAGGTAGAAATATCCAGAATTCCAGAATTTAACTAAGATATGTATTAAATAATTTATTTTATTACCATAAATAACCAATTAACATAAACCTAATGCATAAAATAATATAACATAGAAATAAATTGACTCGATCAACCCCCTTCACATAAAACTATTATGGAATTGAATTTCTAAAATATCCCCATTATAAGAGTCAAAAGTTGAGAGAACATAAAAACAACTAACTAATCCTAATACTAAAATGAAAAATAAAGATAGAGTATATAATGCCTCTTATAGAGCGTTTTTCTTACTATCGTTGTCTCAACTGAACTACACAGTTCTAGGTTGGTTCTATGAACTTAAGTGTAAGATTATCCTCTATGGTGCCATTTCAGAAAGTGATTGCTCGGCCATGCACTCAAAAAGTAATTTTCTTATTCAGAGTATCCATGACAGCCTGCGAAGTGGCTAGGATAGGTCGTCCTAAAATTAATGGAAAATCTTCGTTGATGAAATGTGGCGTAACCAAAAACTCAGTGGGAATAATATACTTGTTAAATTGAACTGGTATAATAGTAACCACACATCGATTTTACTGGATCCTGTTTGATTAGGCAACATTTTCGTAAGTAAGTATATCTTATTCTAATTGAGTATGAAGGAAAAAAAATGAATCGACATGTGGTTTGCTCTAGAAATCGTGTCATATATAAGTTTAAATTACCAGGCCCATTTGACTTTTATGTTTATATATATTATTGGGTTTTGGGGTTCATATGCGGCGAAAAGTTTAAGACAATTTTGAAAAACCCTAACATGATCATGAATAACATCCATTAAACTAGATCTACAAAAGTAAAGCTTACTTTAATCTATGATTTCTTTCTCTAATTGTTTAATCTTCAAGGCGTTCAAGCACCTGTCCTATATCAAAAATCCACATATGAACGATGGCCACCATTTGGAGTGCTAGCTCTAAAAGTGATAGAAAATGTTTTTCTTTCTCTCCTAAAAATCAAAGAACTCAGAAATAGTAAAAAAAAAAAAATTATTTCGTTTTAGGGTTTCAACCTCTATTTGTATGTGTAGATAAGCCCTCACTTAAAATCCTATTCGTAACAACTATTGTAGTTAAGAAGTTTAAGCAAATTACACATACGCTCATATTAATAAGTTATTATATAACAAATCATAAAGCCTTTTATGTCATGAGCTTTATCATATAAAACTCATTACTTTGGACAATTGAAATTGCATAAAGTCATTCTTTGTGTGTGACTCAAAAGGTTCATGCGATGTTGGCAGTTAATCAAAACCATTTTGGTACATAAGTCATAAGATGTCTCTAGCAAGGCATTATGACTACCCAAGCAGTATGAATATCAGAATTGATACAACCTAATAAATAATATTTATCATATCATTTTTTCGTGCGATATCCTTTGATTAAACATAAGGCATGGAAAGTCACCCTTAATGTTCAATCGTACTAGTCTCAATCTTTAGCTAAACTGAAACATCTAAGTGACATTAATCATATCAATTCACATAGACTTGGCCATTATCAGTCTATCATATTGAGGGATCCACTGATATCTCTTTCTATACGAGAGTGACAAATTATATTTTGATTACACACCTTCACATATTATTCAAATGGTAACCAGTCACAATCTTTATAATCATTCGATTAAAGAAAATGTTTGATTGTTTCAAATTACCATGCTCTTAATATTAAAGTCTATGGTAATCTCAAGTCTAGTATCTTGTTCCCTAACAAGTACTCATGATCTTGATTAGTATCACTATACGCATGATCATCACATGACCATCAATCAAGATTCAAACTAGTCTTAATTCAGTATAGTTCCCAATATAATGATCAACTAAGGACATTTAGGATATTTCAACAAATACTCATAGATCATATTATAAGGTAAATATGTAATCACTTATAAAAAATATCAAATGAAAACCTCAATTTTATTAACTAAAATTATAAGATAAACAATGTTTGTGGATTGACTTAGAGCACATGCCCTAACATATGTGTATATATATCTCCTGGATCATCGAGTTTAACAATTGTTTGATTCTTCTTTTTATTCTTCTTGTTTATTGTAGGTCTAAATTCCTCTGTGTTACTATTCTCAAAAATTTTTGATTGCTTAACCCTATATTCTTGGGTTATTGTCTATTGATTAGCAGTATCTTAACATTGCTTGTTCGTAGTCTTAGCATTTCCATCTTCCATTGTTACCGCATTAATAGCATATATTTTAGCTTCAAGATGATTTAATTATAGAAACTCATTGTCTTTAGTTTGTTCATTATTAAATTCATCAGAGTTTCTATAAATATCATCATCATTAAAATGAAAAGTGACAATTTTATTTTCAAACTCCATAGTCATGTTCCTTCAAAGATATCTAGTTTGCTTTTTGTTATTTTTAGTAATGGTCTTTCTAAAAGTATAAATGGGGACTTAGCTGATATTGAGTCTCATGTTTCCATGACATAGAAGTCAGTGGGAAATATTAAGTCATTAACTTTGACCCAAACATCTTCTAATAAACCATAGAGTTTAATAATGGTATTATAAGCTAAAGTAAGATTAATAAGTGTATTAGTCAATAAAACTATTTTCATCGACTCATATAACTTGAGTGACATAACATTTATTGATGCTCCAAGTTCACACACAGCAAAATCTATTAAAGAAATTTCTATTGTGATAGGAATTCCAAACATCCCTATGTTGGAACATTTCTAAAGTATTTTCTTTTTAATTAAAGCAACCACTTTTTGTCCTAAGTTTTTTCTTACATTTTTCTAAAGATTTGTCTTTTGATTCAAAGAATTCTTTTAAAACTTCATCATAATTAGAAAATTAAATAATTGATTCCATCAATGGTTCATTGATTTCTACTTTCCTAAATGATGCAAGAATGTCTTCATTGATTTTTTCCCTAACATCAGCTAATTGTTGTGGAACGGTAGAATATGAACATACTTCTTACATGAAACTAAGATATGTATTAAATAATTTATCTTATTGCCATAAATAACTAATTAACAAAAACCTAATACATAAAACTATATAATACAAAAATAAATTGGCTCGATCAACCCCCTTACATGAAACTATTCCGAAATTCAATTCCTAAAATATCCCCATTATAAGAGTCAAAAGTTGAGAGAATATAAAAACAACTAACTAATCCTAATACTAAAATGAAAAATAAAAATAGAGTATGGGATGCTTCCAATAAAGCGTTTTTGTTTACTGTCGTTGGCTCGAATGAACCATATAGTTCTAGGCTGGTTCTATGAGTTTAAGTGTAGGATTATCCACTTTTGTGTCATTCTAGAAAGTGATTGCTCGACCATGCACTCGAAAAGTAATTATCTTGTTCAAGATATCCATGACAGCCTGCGAAGTGGCTTAGAAATGTCATCTTAAAATTAATGGAGGATTTTCGTTGATGAAGTATGACATAACCAAAAAATCTATGGGAATAATATACTTGTCAATTGAGTATGAATGAAAAAATGAATCGACTTGTAGTTTGCTCTAGAACCCGTGTCACATATAGCTTTAAAGTACCAAACCCATTAGACTTTTATGTTTCCCACCTAGACTTATATATATCTCCTAGATCATCGAGCTTGACAATTGTTCGATTCTTCTTTTTCTTCTTCTTGTTTTTCGTAGGTTTAAATTCCTCCGTGTTATTATTCTCAACATTTTTTGATTGCTTAACCCTCCATTCTTGGGTTATTGTCTGTTAATTAGCAATATCTTCATTGTAAAAACCTAAATTCTTCAAAACTCACCCCAATGGCAAATTAGTAATTATGTGAACCCTAAATTAGTTCAACTCTAATATAAAACAAAATAAAAAACCTTAACCACCCCTAATGGATATACAATCCCCGAATCAAAAAAGAGGGGAGAACTAGATTAGGAAGTCCATGGTGAAGGTAGTGCTCCAAAAGCTAAGAGACATCACATAAAAGGTAATACTCACCCTCATCTTCTTCACCATGCTCTCTTTTGAAGTTTCCAATGATTTATAATTATGGGTTTATGCAAAAAGGTGTATTTTGAGGGCAGCGAGCGATGCCTTTGAAAAGAGACGGCGTCAACTCACCTCCGTCATCAAGAGAAGGGCAGCATCCATGCCGCTACTGAAGTAGGCACCAGGCCCGCCATCAAAGTAAGGCGACGGGACCGCCGCCATCACCATGGAGGAGGAGGGCCTCCCCTCTCCATGCCCAACTTGCTCACTGCCATCCTAGACACAAATGCCGATGGGGCATGTGCCCTAGGTCAATCCATTAACTGTCTTTATGAATACTTTTAGTTAATAAAATAGAGGATTTCATTTGCTATTTATTATAATTAATTTGCATGTTTACATTATAATAAGACCCATGGGTATTTACATAAATATCCTAAATGTCCCAAGTCGATCATTATACTGGGAACTATAATGAATTAAGACTAGTGTGAGTCTTGATTGATGATCATATGATGATTATACGTATATGGATACAAATCAAGATCACGAGTACTTGTTAGGGAACAAAGTACTGGACTGGCCCGCTATGAGAACATCACATGGATTAAGTCATTATTTTTTCTCATGATAGGTATATATTCCAGTCCTCTGACTTGAGATTACGAGAGACTTCAACATTAGGAATACATTGAGTTGACACAATCAAACGTTGTCTTTAACCGAACGATTATAAAGGTTGTGATTGGTTACTGTGTGAGCAATGTGATGAAGTTGTGTAATCAAGATAGAATTTGTCCCTCTCATATAGAGAGATATCCAGTGGATCCCTCGATGTGTTAGACTGTTAAAAAACCTAGTTTAAGTGAATTGATATTGATCAATGTCACTTGGATGTTTTCAGTCTACCTAGAGATCGAGACTAGTTCGATTGAACATGTTGGATGACAATTCCATGCCTTATGTTTGATCAAAAGGATATCGTGTGACGAAAGGATGTTATATACACTATTGATTAGGTTGTATCGATTTGATATTCGTACAACTTGGGTAGTCATAATGTCTTGCTAGAGACTGCTTATGACTTGTATACCAAAATGTGTTTTGGTACACTGCCAACACTAAGAATGGTTTTGAGAGATTTTAAGATGATTCAGAAAAATGAATTTTATGTGATAAAATTCATAACAGAAACTTCTTTGTGGTGTATTACACTTATACTTCTTTAAGTAAGGGTATATGTGTAATTTACTTAACCGTCTATATACAAGGGTTGTATAAATAGACGCTTTAAGTTAGAACACATGCACGAAAGATTAATAGGCCGAAACTCTATTTTCGTTTTAGAAACGACTTAGGGTTTTTGGTATGCTCTGGATTATTTTGGAGAGAAACAAAAGGATTTGGTATTCTCTCGAAGCTAGCACTTCGAATCTCGGTCGCCATTCGTGTGTGGACTACTGGTATAGGGCGTTCGTCGTTGGCAGCGCCTTAGAGATCGATCAACCTTCAAAAAGTTATATTGCGACTGATGTATGATTAAGTTTTTCATGGTTTAAACATTTTTAATGGAATTAGATTCGGATCCTGTTGGGGTTTTTATCAAAATTGTTTTGTAATTTCCGCTGCGTATGAACCCCAAAACCCAACAACAAGTGGTATCGAGCCTTCGAGTTTGATTCCATTAAATTCATTGCATGTTTTCTTCTGATATATACATGATATATGATTGAAAGCATGTTAATAGTTGATGTATATGTGATATACATAAGTTTCCTGTGAGATTTATTATCATGTTTTGTGTATATGATACATATATTCGTGATTTAATTAAAATCAGTTTCTTACATGTTAGTAACCATGTTAGGTTAATTCAAATAATTTCAATGAATTGACTTTCGTGTTCTGTGATCCATGACACCATTAGGTATAATCTTTATTTTTCGTGTATTGATGCATGGATGAAATCTCTGTAATTCAATATGCATATTTAGGTTACATTGTCTTACGTTTCTTGAATTGTATAAGGCTGAATATTAATTCGAAACTAATATGATTAGGTTCGATTGGGATAGTAGTTCATGATTCAATGACATATTTGTGATTATCTGGATGAGGACCGAAATTGCAAATAATTAATTTTTGAAATTATTTATTTATCTCGTTATATCTATTTTGTTATGAACTTTCTATTTGATAAAGATAGATAACAAATTAGACTAGGAGATATAATCAAAATCGGTTTCGTTATCCCTATTGGATAGGAGATAAATATCAAGAATTTTGTTATTGGTGATATGCTAGGATTCAAATATCTAAAGTCCTAATTGGATTAGGATAAGATGATTAGTTAGATGTGGGCCCGGGTTAATTAAAATGTTTTAATTGACTTAATTTTGGATAAATTAAGGGGTAAGTTTAGTATAGTAAAATCAGCGAAAAATATGATTTTCTATAGCGAATTTCAATTTTCGGAATTGAGATTCGTCTTTCTATGAAAGACCGCCGGCCGCCGACCGGCCAGCGGGACCGCCGTCTAACTAATCCTAGCGCACGAAAATTCTTTTATTAGTGAATAGTATAAAAATTTCCAAATTGTTTAGTGATTGAACAAATCAATATAATATATGATATTTCATTGTTTACATAAAAATCACTAAAACTGAATAAAATCCCTCTATTAAATTTTAAGTCTCATGTCATCCATTTTAAACACTTGTCAAAGGCCTCGATCACACTAATATAGTTTCAGCCATAGCTGGGTGTATTGTGTTATCTTGGTGAGACAAGTTGGGTAAGAGTTACCTAAATGTTTAAAATGGTCCGACTTAATAAAGCCATCAAAATAGTTTTGAGCTTTAGGCAAATGATGAGATAAAAATATGCTAAGACATAAGATGTCCCGTATCTCATAAAAAGATCTAAAAATTACATAAGATGTAATTGGTAATTGTTACCTACCTAAATAATCTAGTTATGTGTTTCATGCCATAGCTGTCATAGAATTAGGTGAAATATGGATTTTAGTCCCCTAAATAAACAGTATGTTTTAGGAGGGTTGTTAATTTAGTGGGAGTCTATTCCTCTATACTAAAATAAACTTTGCATAATCTTTATTATAGATCAATGGCCTCTTCAAGTAACAATAATCCCCTGTCATTGCGATCCATCCTCGAGAAGGATAAGCTATCGGGACTAACTTTCTTGATCTGGTTCGAAACTTGAGAATTGTTCTTAAGCATGAACGCAAGTTGTATGTCCTGGATGCTCCAATCCCCGAGGACCCACCACCAATGCTACGAAAGTTTGTGAAGGATGCGCATAGTAAGCATGTCAACGATTCTACCGATGTTGCATGTATTATGCTTGGCAACTATGGTTCCTCGAACTTCGAAGGACATGGAACTAATGGAAGCCTACGACATGGCTATAACGCTGAAGGAAATGTTCCAACAAAGCAAGATAGGTAAGAAAGGCTCGAGACAGTCAAAAACCTACATTCTTGCAAGATGACCGAGTGTGCGTCGGTTAGTCCTCATGTTCGAAGATGAAGGGCTATGTTGACCACTTGATAGACTCGGATTCCCATAAGCCAAGAGTTGGCTACGGATTTGATCTTGAATTCATTACCGAGAGAGTTACTCAAAATTTGTGATGAACTACAATATGAATAATATGGAGAAATAAATTTCAGAGTTGCATTTGATGCTCAAAACTGCTGAACAAAATATCAAGAAACCCTCTAGTAATGTGTTGATGGTCCAAAAGGGAAAGGGAATGAAGAAAAAAGGCAAAGGCAAGGCTCGAGTTGCCAAGGTTGTTGCTGCACCTGTCGCAAAGCCTGTGGAACAAGTCAAGCCCCAGCCTGTTCCTGCTTCAAAACACCCAAAAGAAAAAGAAGGAAATTGTCATTTATGTCATGCACCTAGACATTGGTTCAGAAATTGCAAACTCTATCTGGAAGATCTAAGGAAGAAAAAGGGTAGTGCGACTACCACTACAGGTATTTATGTTATTGAAATTAATTTATCTACTAGTGATTCTGGGAATTAGATACGGATGTGGATCTCACATTTGTATAAATGTGCAGGGACTCACCAGAAGTAGAAAGTTGAAGAAATGAGAAATCATCCTCCGCGTAGGGAATGGAGCAAGAGTTGCTGCCCTGGCTGTTGGATCATATGACTTAGTTTTATCTAGTGGACTTATTTTAACTTTAAATAATTGTTATTTTGTGCCTGCCTTGAGCAGAAACATCATTTTTGTTTCATGTTTGGATATGGATGGTTTTGATTTTATTATTGCAAATAATAAATGTTCCATTTCTCGTAAAGGCATATTTTATGCAAATGCTGATTTGTATGATGGTCTTTATATTCTAAGCATGAAAAAGTCCACTAATACTCCAGTCTTTAACATAAATACAAAGAGATTCAAGTCAAATGATTTGAATCGAACCTATCTTTGGCATTGTCGTCTCGGGCACATAAATGAGAAACGCATAACGAAGCTCCATAAAGATGGACTTCTAGATTCATTTGATTTAGAAACATATGAAACGTGCGTATCTTGTTTACTGGGCAAGATGACTAAAAGTCCCTTTACTTGACACAATGAAAGGGCAAGTGATTTATTGGGTCTAATACATACTGATGTATGCGGTCCTATAAACACAATGGCTAGAGGAGGTTATCAGTACTTCATTACATTTATTGATGATTTCAAAGAGATATGGTTATGTATATCTTATGAAACATAAAGTGAATCATTTGAGATGTTTCGAACGTTTCAAAATGAAGTGCGAATCAACTTGGTAAAACTATCAAAACACTTCGATCGGATCGAGGTGGTGAGTATTTAAGCCAAGAATTTGATGATCATCTTAGAAATTATGGGATTGTCTCCCAATTGACTCCACCAAAGCAACTCCACAATGGAATGGAGTTTCGAAAGGAGAAATCGAACCTTATTAGATATGGTTCGATCTATGATGAGTCATGCGAGATCTTCCATTATCCTTTTGGGGTTATGCATTACAAAGCTGCAGCTTTCACTCTAAATCGAGTTCCTTCTAAAGTGGTTGATAAAACACCATATGAGATATGGTACGGGAAGAGACCTAGTTTGTCTTTTCTTAAGATTTGGGGTTGTGAGGCTTACGTAAAGCGACAAGTCTCGAAAAACTAGCACCTAAATCGACAAGTGTTTATTAGTGGGGTATCCTAAGGAAACAAAAGGATATTACTTTTATAATCCCATTGAGAACAAAGTGTTTGTTGCTCGGTATGGTGCCTTTATGGAAAAACAGTTTATTTCAAAAGACACTAGTGGGAGAGAAATAAATCTTGAAGAAGTTCAAGAATCACAGGTAAACACAGAACCGCTATTGGAAGTTCAACAACGCTCTGAACCAGTTGAACCTCCACAAGTGACACAAGGCCCACGTAAATCTAGTAGGGTAAGACATGAGCCAGAGAGATTCGGATTTCTCATTACCGATAGTCGTGATGTGTTGCTTATAGACCAAAATGAGCCCACCACTTATCGGGAGGCTATGTCGGACCGGACTCGGATAAATGGCTAAGTGCCATGAACTCTGAGATGCAATCCATATATGATAACCAAGTTTGGAACTTGGTTGATTTACCTGAAGGTGGTAAGACCATTGGATGTAAATGGGCTTTCAAGAAGAAAACTGACATGGATAGCAAAGTGCATACTTTTAAAGCAAGACTTGTAGCAAAAGGTTTTAGGCAAACTCAAGGTGTTGATTATGATGAAACTTTTTCGCCAGTAGCCATGCTTAAATCCATAAGAATTTTAATTGCCATTGCTACATATTATGACTATGAAATATGGAAAATGGATGTAAAAATAGCATTTCTTAATGGAAAGCTACTTGAGGACGTGTATATGACACAACCTGAAGGTTTCGTACATCCTGAGAATTCTAGGAAGGTATGCAAGCTTCAAAGATCCATTTATGGATTAAAGCAAGCTTCTCGGAGTTGGAATCTTCGTTTTGATGAAGCAATCAAGGATTTTGGTTTTATTAAGAACGAAGATGAGCCTTGTGTATACAAGAAGGTTAGTGGGAGTGTAGTTGTTTTTCCGGGTGCTTCGTATGTTGATGATATATTACTCATTGGAAATGACATCCCAACATTGCGAGAATGTCAAGTCTTGGTTAGGGAAGTGTTTCTCAATGAAAGACTTAGGAGATGCGACCTATATCCTAGGGATAAAGATCTATAGGGATAGATCTAAGAGGCTAATCGGTCTAAGTCGAGTGCTTACATAGACAAGGTCTTGAATAGGTTCGGTTTGCAAGACTCTAAAAGAGGATTGTTGCCAATGTCTCTTGGGATAAGTCTCAACAAGACTCAATGTCCTAAGACAAATGATGAGCAAGACCGTATGAATAAGATTCCATATGCATCACTATTGGATCTATCATGTATGCCATGTTATGCACTCGACACGATGTATCATATGTTTTGAGCACTATAAGTAGATATCACAGATCCAGGTGAGAGACACTGGATAGCAATAAAGAACATCCTTAAGTACTTAAGAAGGACTAAGGAAGTGTTCTTGGTCTATGGAGGTTTTGAAAATGATCTAGTTGTAAATGGTTACACGAGATGCAAGTTTTCAAACGATGTAGATGATTTTAGATCGCAGTATGGATATGTGTTTACTTTGAATAGGGGTGCGTAAAAGTGGAAAAGTTCGAAGCAAGAGATCGTGGCGAGATTCTACAACAGTTGAGTATATTGCGGTGTCCGATGCAAAGAAAGGAGGCGGTTTGGATCAAAAAGTTCATTTCGAACTCGAACTAGGTGTGGTTCCAAGTATTGCTAACCCTATTTGTTTGTATTGTGACAATAACGGGGCAATAGCACAGGCCAAGGAACCTAGATCACACCACAGATCCAAACATATACTCGGTTGTTTTCATCTCATCGGAGAAATTATTGAGAGGGGAGACGTAAAGATTTGCAGAGTACCTACTGAAGACAACGTTGCGGATCCATTGACAAAAGCTCTTCCACAAGCAAAACATGATGGTCATGTTAGATCATTAGGCATTAGATGCATGTATGATTGGCCCTAGTGCAAGTGGGAGATGATGGGGCATGTGCTCTAGGTCAATCCATTAACTGTCTTTATGAATACTTTTAGTTAATAAAATAGAGGATTTCATTTGTTGTTTATTATAATTAATTTGCATGTTTACATTATAATAAGATCCATAGGTATTTACAGAAATATCCTAAATGTCCCTAGTCGATCATTATACTGGGAACTACAATGAATTAAGACTAGTGTGATTCTTGATTGATGATCATATGATGATTATACGTATATGGATACAAATCAAGATCACGAGTACTTGTTAGGGAACAAAGTACTGGACTGACCCGCTATAAGAACATCACATGGATTAAGTCATTGTTGTTTCTCATGATAGGTATATATTTCAGTCCTCTGACTTGAGATTACCAGAGACTTCAACATTAGGAATACAGTGATTTGACACAATCAAACGTTGTCTTTAACCGGACGATTATAAAGGTTGTGATTGGTTACTGTGTGAGCAATGTTATGAAGTTGTGTAATCAAGATAGAATTTGTCCCTCTCATATAGAGAGATATCCAGTGGATCCTTCGATGTGTTAGACTGTTAAAAGGCCTAGTTTAAGTGAATTGATATTGATCAATGTCACTTGGATGTTTTCAGTCTACCTAGAGATCGAGACTAGTACGATTGAACATGTTGGATGACAATTCCATGCCTTATGTTTGATCAAAAGGATATCGTGTGACAAAAGGATGTTATATACACTATTGATTAGGTTGTATCGATTTGATATTCGTACAATTTGGGTAGTCATAATGTCTTGCTAGAGACCGCTTATGACTTGTATACCAAAATGTGTTTTGGTACACTGCCAATGTTGTATGAGCCTATTGGGTCGCACACTAAGAATGGTTTTGCGAGATTTTAAGATGATTCAGAAAAATGAATTTTATGTGATAAAATTCATAACAGAAACGTCCTTTGTGGTGTATTACACTTATACTTCTTTAAGTAAGGGTATATGTGTAATTTACTTAACCGTCTATATACAAGGGTTGTATAAATAAACGCTTTAAGTTAAAACACATGCACGAAAGATTAATAGGCCGAAACTCTATTTTCATTTTAGAAACGACTTAGGGTTTTTGGTATGCTCTGGATCATTTTGGAGAGAAACAAAAGGATTTGGTATTCTCTCGAAGCTAGCACTTCGAATCTCGGTCGCCATTCGTGTGTGGACTACTGGTAGAGGGCGTTCGTCGTTGGCAGCGCCTTAGAGATCGATCAACCTTCAAAAAGGTATATTGCGACCGAGGTATGATTATGTTTTTCATGGTTTAAACGTTTTTAATGGAATTAGATTCGGATCCTGTTAGGGGTTTTTTTCAAAATTGTTTTGTAATTTCCGCTGCGTATGAACCCCAAAACCCAACAAATGCGTCCAGGAGTAGGGAAGCCCTGCCAGGGGTCTTCTTGACCCCTAGCACCCCAACTAGGGGACAGTTTGGCCCTTTAACCAAATTTCAGGTCTAATTGGCCTCTAGAAAGAAATATAATAATAATAATAATAATAATTCTAAAATTATATATAATATAGTATATATATAATAGAGTAAGATAAAATAAAATAAAAGCATTATTCTTTCAAATGGGGCGCTACTGAGTCCCCAAAGGAAATCGGCTGGGTCCCACCCCTCGCACCAAGCGACGAGGGACCCGTGGGACCCACATAAGTGTACCATGAAATAAATTTTAAAATAAATTAGGATTAATGTATAACTTGTTAATGATTGGAATATGTATTGATTAATTTAGATACGCGATGCGGATCACGTTGAGCCCCGAGCATGTGAGGATCGAGAGTACTTAGCGTGCCAAGTTAAGGTAAGTGGGGAGCTTCGTTAATGCATTAATGTGGCTTGAATATTAGATAAATAGAAATATCACGTTCATATCCAAAGACTTGGGACTGGGTGGCATTTAGTCAATGGTATGAATATACTTATCTATAAAATGTAGGTGATATGAACACTTGTGTTATTCAATCAAAAGCAGTGAAGTGGCATCTCATCAAAAGAGAGTGGTCCATACATTGAGTAGCGGTGGTGTAGCGGTGTGCCCACTAAAAAAAAGTGGTATGCCCCACGAGTTGCAGTTGTATGGTTGTGATCCCACCAAAAAGATAGTGGTCTTTGCCATGAAATATCAAGTTCACAAGTGGTCACAATCGATGATGGCTTGGAAATACTTATTGTTGGTTTAATGGTACTAGATGGAGGTCACAATAGCCATTGTGACCACCATTCGCTTACATCACCTCAAAGGTGAGTGTTTCAGTCACCGAATTCATACCATTACCTAAAATGTATTGAATGGAACAACGACTTATATTATTACTATATATTATAGTAAATCTCTCATTGGACTCCATTGCATGAATAAATGGAATTTATTTACAAATTGTGAATTCTCTTTCATGATGTAATTTCGAAAGAATGCTCACTTTCTTATTTATTGAATTATGAATTTTGCCTTTATGTTTTACTTGACTTGAAACTTGTTTACATCCCCTTTATGAACAAGAATCATGTCTTTATTACTCTTCATCAAATGTTTTATAATTCAGTTTACTACTTCGTGTGTAGAATTATTTTACTTTATAAGTAATACTTGCATGTTTAGTATTTGAGTGAGTCTTCTCTCTTATTAAGCTTCGTTGATTCTTTAGCTCACTCCACTTACATCTCAGGTATCCACGTCAGCACTAGATAGAGAAAAGGGAGATGCGATAGCATGAAACCTTCTCTCATAATGTAAGCCTTGTGTTGTATTATTTATATATTCATTTTTTAAACTATTAAACTTGGGTTATATTTTAAATAGGTCTTTTAAGTAGTTTGAACATTTTCCCTTGTAGTTGAGTTATTTGGAAGTCTTAGGATGCCCTTACATGGTTGTACAATATGAAAACCAATTTATATTTCTTTGGTAGACATATGGATTTGTTTTATATTTTATTCCACATTTTTATTTCCATATTGTCTTTATGATTATTTCGCAAGTTGTTTAGGCAATTCAGCCGCTTGCTTGGGCCCGATTCGATTGTTGGGCTTGAGAGGCGGTCTGGGCTGGGCGACTTGACCCTATGTTTGGTGAGGGTCGTCTCATTCACCTTGCTTGTTCATAGTCATAACATTTTTGGCTTCCATTGTTAATGCATTAATATCATATATTTCAGCTTCATGATGATTTAATACTAGAAATTCATTATCTTTAGTTTGTTCATTATCGTATTCATCTGAGTTTCCATAGATATCTTCATCATTTAAACGAAAAGTGACAATTTTATTTTCAAACACCAAAGACATTGTTTCTTCAAAGATATCTAGTTTCGTTTTAGCAGTTTTTAGTAATGGTATTCCTAAAAGTATAGATGGAGACTTAGCTAATATTGAGTCTCTCATTTCTATGACATAACAGTCAGTGGGAAATATTAAGTCATTAAATTTAACTAAAATATCTTCTAGTACACCATTAGGCCTGATTGTAGCATCCATTTTCTTAATTAGGGCGATACCAGGCCTAAAACCCTAATTAAGCCCCAGTACACCAGTCGGACTCAATTAAAGTAACGTTACAACCATTCTTCACACCTGATAATCGCAATTACAGTATATCATATATCGAATAAATAATTGAAAACACAGCATAATTAAGACTTTTTCTATAAAACATACGATATACTAAAACTGACATTAACCATGGTCGTAAAACCACATCCCAACCCTGTTTATTACAAAATACTAATTCAATACAATATATAAATAGTGGAAAATCAACTCATCTTAGAGAAAAGTATAAACTCATAATCTTCTTCATTCCTAAGTCAAAGCGCACGTTATTAACCTGAAATGTTAATTAGAGAATGAACGCTTCAACTTGCTCAATACGTGATGTTCGTAATCATATTAAATATCATCTAAATATCAATGTATCAATGAATAGTAAGATGGCCCCAAATCCCGAGGCTACCATGTGGAGCGTCGCGGCCTCGTAGCCCGGTCACTTCATTGACCTATTGGGTCCCACGTGCCATTAACGTCAGTTGTAGCGTCACTACTCCTTGATATGCATGTTAACTCATTCCATTCAATTAGTTTAGTTAGACAATTGAATCACTTTTAACATTAAAACAGCGGAAGTCTTAAATTAGAGTAAGTAAAACAAATAAGTTCATCATCATATAAAGCATCATTCATAAGATCATGTCCTACTGTGGAAAACTCGAGAAAGTACTCTGTATATAGGCGACAGTACTAATAAGCAGTAATATATACAAGTACAGTGTCTTTCTAGTCTCCCAATACCTAAAAGTAAAGCAAAATATTAAAATAACACATACTAGTGGGTCCTCAACCGCGTGCAATTAAATGAAGTCGCCAAAAATCCCCTTGCCCCTACTAGTACTAGGATCTACACTCAACCATAACAAAAAGCCAAATTGAGAGTATAGTTAGTAACATTCCAAAAGAAGTACACCTAGAATTTATAAGAAAGTAAATAGATATCAATAATCATGTTAAATAATCATGCGGAAACTAAACAGGCAACTGTACTATGATCATCACATGAATAGATAACACGAGAGAAACAAAGTGTGTGCTCATCTCGGTCAGACTAAACTGTACTTCGGACCCTATGATCCTTTTGATGGGTGCCCCCACTTCCTTTCACCTGGTTCCTAGCGGTGCTTGTCCTATGTCGGCTATAACCGACACGTGTACCTTAGTGCAACTTGAGTTGCAATTCACCGAGTGCATGATCACATGTGCCACAGCCTAGTGTGCTATAAGTACACTACAAATATTAGGTGGGAGTTGTGGCAGCCCAAACCGCCCCGATTTGACGTGTCTTCGTGTACTCCTTGCCGGCTGGCCCAACTACACTTGTCTGGTACCTGCACATCCTCTTTATATCTCGTAACTCATGTCCATAACTGTAATATTAGATAAACTAGTAAATCATCCTTATACTCTTTTTCTGATACCAATTGTGGTGTTCTAACTATTTCAATTGTTACCTAGTTGACAATTTATTGAGATCCTAACCATACTAGTGGGTTGTGTTTTACGATTAACATATTTAGCGAAAGGCTTACTTAATACCTTAAACGAGATAATTTAGCATGATAAACATCGTTCAAAGGCAAAACCTACTATGAAAAACCCTAGAAAGTAATCTATATATAAGTGACATCACCACAATAGGTATATATACATGTACCGTGTTATCTCAAGTCTCCCAATACCCAAAATATACAAAATAGATCCTCGACAATGGGCAATCAGATGTAGTCGTCTAGGATCCCTTTGCCCCTACTAGTACTAGGATCCGCACTCAATCATTACAAAAGATAGATGATGAGTACAGTAAGTAAAGTCCCAAGAAACTCCTCTGAGCACTTATATAATAAAATAAAGGGAATACAAGGAATGCTGTCAAGTAAACATATGGAATGTAAAACAGGCAACTGTAAATGGCCCATCGCATGGATAAACAACATACAAGCTAACAAATGTGTGTGCTCGCTCTGGAGGGACTAGACTGTACTTCGGGTCACCAAGTTCCCACTAGTGGTCGCATCCAATCGGCCCAACACTCAGTCCCTCGTGGCGTTGGCCAAATCCGTTCACCGACACATGCACCAAGGCAAGCCCAAGTCACCATTCATTGAGGGTTACGTGCTATAGTCCAGTGCCTCATGAACACACAACAAGGAAATCCGGGGGAGTAACCTCAACCCACGTCTAAATATTTGAATAAAAAGATGAACAGCAAGGAATAATAGATACAACATGTGAACAAAATTAATACTCAGAGTTTTTCAGTTGAATTTTACAAACCTCACACCGCTCTCCGACCTCCCTAGACTCCCGTACCAGATCCGTCAAGCTCCTCGACACTGAGCTTCAGTCTACTAAGTCCCTGAAGTCCATTTTTGCCAGTTTAGTTTATTTACAAAGGTGTAGATATGTATTAGGTGGAAAGTCTCTAAAATAGTCCATAATTCCCATTTTCATATGTCATTAGCGCACTAATTTGTATACCTAGCGCACTAGTGTTAAGTTAGCATGCTAAGGGCGTGTACCTAGCACGCTGGAAATTTTAATTAGCACCCTATTATTCTTCATTGCAAAAAACAATAGCATACTCAGGACAGTTAGCGCGCTAATAGTTCCAATTAGTGCACTAATTGCCTTCTGGGACAGAATTCTCAATTCGAGAATTATGTCCTAGTCACTTAACCTCGAATGCTCTCGTGATTCAACATACACACATGCTCTCGAGAATAAATTGCACCACAATTAAGCAATCCAACACAATTAAATCGGCGTGACTAGGTCGGTGTGTCCTAGCCTACCCGCGGCGTCCACGTGGATTTGAGCTGGCGTCCATGTCTGCAATTTCAAGATAATCAATGACATTATTAAAATGGGTCATTACGGAATAGAGTACAATAACACGGAATAGGAGATTAGCAATGGAAAAGTAAACCCTCAGTGACTTTCAAATAGATTCTTACATACCTCAAAATGCACTTCGAAGTCCCGCTCACGTCTCGAGATATGCGTTCGACTCCCGACTATAGTCCCCTAAGTTCTTGGTGTCTAACTAAACCATTTTAAATAGTTTATAGTTAAATTAATTGATTTTTATTTTGTGGGGGCAAAAATTAGAATTTTATTCCAATTTTTTATTATGGCACATTTTTCAAGTTAATCGGGTACCAAATGCCCGAAATAGTCACGAAAACTTAGTTCCTAATCCATTTTCAATTTTCTTATATTTTTATGATTTTTCTTGATTTTTCATAATTTTCTATATGTTTTTCCATATTTTATGTATTTTATTTCAATTGAATATGTTTTTAAATTAATTTAAATATATATTATTTAGTTAATGGGGGTGGGTCTCTGGACCGGGTTTAACCCAGTCCAACCGATTCGGTCTGACCCAGTCCGTCTCAACCGGTTGATCCCAGTCTGGCCCAATGGGTCGGGCCTGAACCGGCCCAACCCAGTCCAGGGGTCAATCGTCTCCAACAAAGGCGATTCTCTATTTTTTAAAAAATATTTCTTTTCAACAAATACCACAACAACACCAATACAACCACCTTATCAACAATAAAACCAACCACCACTGTACACCTCATTTTCCCGAACATTAAACAACAATCAACTATCAACATTATAACCCTATTTAAGCTTCATTTTAATGGAAAATTGAAGAAAGTATAGATGCTCACCTTGATCACTTGTTTTGCTTGATCAAATCACTTCCAAAGACTCCAAGGATCTCATAAAATCTTACATTCTCAATGGTTTTTATCAACTCCTCCAAGAGTTTTACACTCTTTTATGTGTTGAAGAGAAGGAAAGAGAGGAAACGTGAGAGGGAAAGTGATGAATGAGTGGTAAACCTCATTTTAAGGGTATTAGGTGGTATAGGTGGCATGCTCTCATTTTATCCTATTAAACACAAATTTTTAGCCTTGTTCAATTATCTTTGGTCACCTGGCGTCCCGCACCTTGGCAAGCATAACGAGGCGCGTCATAGTCGTCAATTCGATTAATTGGCCTAGACTGTGTTTATCAATAATATTTTGTCACATTTAATTAATTTGATTATCCAATTTATTTTTCCAACCTAGTGTACCCACATTTCGCTCGCTTAGTACCCGTATTGACACGTTTTTCGAGGTAAATACATGTTACACTATCTCGTTCGGTTCAACGATATAAATACACACGTGTGATTCTAGATAAAAATAATTTAATATACGACATCACAAAAAGGAAAATATCATGCGAAAATCACTATTCAGGCATACCTTGACCTATCTATGGTATCCACGCAGATCTGAGCTGACATCCGAGTCTGAACATAGTCAATAATAACTGCATAATCAAAATTGGGTCATTACAAATAGCAATATGAAACCAAAGCATATCTATTTAGGCGTTGAAAATAATATATACAATACATAACGGAATGTAAGTTCAATGGTCAATTGCAACTGTAGCCGTGACGTGTTTTTTTTATTTCTTTTGCATTCAAAAGAAGAGTTGTAGACTTCCGTTACCCAGGATTATGACCCACAGAATCACATGTCTGTGATTCCATGGTGTATCAACGTATAATATAGCTACCCATTCTTAAACGGAAAGTAGCAATCGATTAGCGTCACGAATCTAAAAACCTCGGTATAAAATCTCGCCTGAAATCCCAAATTCTTTATTTTCATAGAAATTTATCAATTTCTATGTATTTAATCAAAATATTATTTTTGACATTTTTTTCTTATTTTTTGGAGTTTTTCTCTATTTTTTCAACTTTTTCCCTATTTTTTATTAGGTGGTTTGACCTTGAACTGGACACGGTTCAGTCTGGTTTGAGTCAAACCCCTCTTCCTCCTCTAGTAGCCCCTACAATTCATCAAACCAGCAAAAAAAAATTATTTGATTTTCCATTGGGGTTGGGTTTGGCCCCAATGGAAAATCAACTATGGAGGCGATTTTCCTAGTAAGATGATTGTTAGAAAAATATAGAGAAAAGAAAAAAGATCTTCATATGGTATTCGTAGATTTAGAAAAAGCATATGATAGGGTCCCTAAAGATGTTCTTTGGTGGGTTCTAGAAAGAAAAAGAGTGCATACTAGATACATAGACACTATTAAGGATATGTATGATGGAGTAGTAACGAGTATAAAGACATTTGGAGGAGCTACAAAAGAATTTCCCATTACGATAGGACTACATCAAGGATCGGCTTTAAGCCCATATCTATTTACTTTAGTTATAGATGAACTAACTAGACATATTCAAGAGGATATACCATGGTGTATGCTATTTGCAGATGATATTGTCTTAGTGGATGAAACTAAAAATGGAGTGAATAGGAAATTTGAACTTTGGAGGAATACACTAGAATCTAAAGGCTTTAAGTTGAGTAGGACGAAAACAGAATGCATGCACTGTGAGTTTAGAAACACTAGACATCAAGATGACGGAGTGGTAAAATTAGGGGAAATAGAAGTTCCTAAGGTAAACCACTTTGATACCTAGGATCAATCATACAAAATGATGGTAACATTGAGAATGATGTCACACATAGAATTCAAGTTGGATGGAAGAAATGGCGGAGTGCAACAGGGGTGATTTGTGATCGAAATGTTCCTACTAAGTTAAAAGGAAAATTTTATTGGACTGCAATTAGGCCAGCTATGCTCTATGGAAGTGAATGTTGGGCGGTAAAGCAACAACAATTACATAAAATGAACGTAGCAGAAATGAGGATGCTTAGGTGGATGTGTGGTAAAACTCGTAAAGATGGAATAAGAAATATAGAAATCCAAAGACAAGTAGGAGTAGCACCAATTGATACAAAGATTAGGGAAGGGCGGCTGCGATGGTTTGGTCACCTGCAAAGACGGCCTACAAATGCTCCAACTAGAAAACTTGACTCAATAGAAACTGTAGAAATCCGACGAGGTAGGGGTAGACCAAAGCTAACATTGGATGCATTAATTAGGAGGGATTTCAATGGTTTGCAAATCTCACCATCAATTGCACTTAATCGAGCACAATGGAAACGTTTGATCCATATAGCCGACCCCAGTTAATTTGGGACTGAGGCTATGTTGTTGTTGTTGTTGTTGTTGTTGTTGTTGTTGTTGTTGTTGTTGTTGGGTTTGGCCCCAACCTTAAACGTGTTTGGGCAAGGGAGACGGCAGGGAAGCCGTGTCCTTCCTCGGACGAGCCTTTCCAACTACATCTCCAACATCACAACAACACACAACCAACCGGAACAACACCACAAAGACAACCACAACGACATCAACAACCACAACAAAACAACTCACCTACATTGATCTCCTTAGCCACTCTCTCTTTCTCTATCAGTTTCTCTCTTCTCTCTCTCAATTTTCCACTCCTCTATGGTTCCAATGAGAAAGTTGTATTTTTGAAAATAAATATGAGATTTCTTTAGGCTTCACATTGCATGAATCTCAAGGCAAATCTAATGGTTCATTATTTTTTCATTTATATGTTGATTTATCTCGAGATACGTATTACATATCTCAAGGCCGATTATGTGGCTATTACATGTGATAAAATATATAATGATCTCTTCTGAGATGCGTATCATGTATCTCGAAGTAAATATATAGCCTTTATTTTAACATACATACTTATGTATGCACCACTTGATTGTCCTTGTGATGTGATCACTCGCATCTCGAGGCATGGAAAGTCTCTCCAATAACCAACGTACAACCAATTCACTTCTTCGACTCTCACACTACATTTTTCGCGAAGCGAATCCAATGTATACTTTAATTTTATTTAAACCATAGGATTCATTTATATATTTATATATAACTCATTTATATATATACAAATACATATTTATCGATGTATTTTCACGCCCAAAAATTCGTTACGCGCCCCAACAATGACTGTCGAGCATGCACACTATTTTATGTCCCACGTGTCACCCTCGACCCCGCGTGTCACTAGGCACCCATCAATTATTAATTATTTATTTATTTTCAATATATATTTATATATATAATTATATATAAATATATATACCCGCATATATATTCATGCGTTTATAATTTCGATGTGCGCGCCAACTAGTGCACTCGGATGCGCACGCTATCTTACGACTTAAGTACGTCACCCTTTACCCACACTCGTTATATTAGGCATCCCAATAATTTTTCAATTAATCAATTAAAAACCATTCGATCTAATTAATTTCAATAAATAATGCTACAATTCATACAAACACCAAACAGCACGCCAATCCACGCGAACACTAATCGAGACAAATCAGGCTTAACCACGAGCCTAACTCAGATTAATTGAAATTCAAATTAATGCTAATCACCTAATTAAGGTAATGTGTGTTACATTAATAATGGTATTATCTACTAAAGTAAGATTAATAGGTGTGGTCAATGAACCTTTTTCATCGACTCATATAACTTTAGAGACATAACGTTTATTAATGCTGCAAGATCACACATAGCAAAATCTATTAAAGAATTTCTTATTGTGATAGGAGTTTAAAACATCCCTGGGTCGAAACATTTCTTAGGTATTTTCTTTTTAATTAAAGCATACACTTTTTATCCTAAGTTTTTCCTTAGATTCTTCTAAAAAATTGTCTTTTGATTCAGATAATTCTTCAAAACTTCATCATAATTAGAAAATTGCATAACTAATTTCATTAATGGTTCATTGATTTTTATTTTCTTAAATGATACAAGAATGACTTCATTGATTTCTTCCTCCCTAGCATCAGCTAATCGTGGTGGAGCGATAGAATATGAACACATATCTTCATTCAAATTATCAGAAATCTTATCATTTTTATCCTTATCAATTAATTCAAACTTTTGTAAAGATTTTTTATATGCTTCAACTCTAACAAAATACCATGGGTGCAACCTTCCAGGAAACGATGTATGTTTCAATTGTTTATCCATCCATTCTCTAGTAGTAATGCACATTAGTCATCATTTCTTCTTCTTCTTCTATAGTCTTTTGAACGTTTTTTATTACTTTGTTTAGGTTTCTTGTTAATTTTAGTCATGTCTTTCTTATCATTGAGTATAACATTAACTTGTGCTTGATTAGTAGGAGCAACATTGGTCTGAGTAGGTGCTTTAGCTTGACTACTTTGTTGAGTACTTAACCTATTTATTTGCAAATTCATTTAACTTAATTGATTTTTCACTTCATCAATGGTAGTATCAGTCTCAATTTGGTTTAGAGAAATCAATGTAAAATCTTGATGACTTTGACTCATAAAGTTGTGCAATATTTGCTCTAAATTAGATTCATAGATTGAGTGTTTTATTGAGGTTGTTCATTAGGTGCAGGTTGTATCTGAGCCTTTGGTCTATAAGTGTTATAATTTTGATTTTGAGGACCATAGTTAAGATTTAGATTCATTTTTCCAGGATAATAAGTATTATTACTATATTGATTTCTTAGGGGACCAGAAAATCGGTTCATCATTGCGTTAACCTCTTAAGTGTTTTCTTCCTGTAAAGTAGGACACGCATCCGTAGGATTTGTAACCTCATTACGGAATCCATAAGCCTTAACTTGATTAGATTTATCATTAACTAACAGCTTAACCATCTTAGATAATTCATCAATTTTATCATCATTTGCATTATTTTTCTCAATATCCATATCATAGAGTTTCTTTCTTGAGGATTCAACCTTTTCACCATATTGTTTAAATTGTTTTGCCATTTTAGTAATTGCTTCTTTCGTTAAAGTAGGTGTTGTTTCAAATAAGGAACCACCACATAATGTGTCTAGTAGTCTTTGTTCAAAACGATTGAGTCATTCATAAAAATATTCCAATAAAGCTCTTTGAGTATATCCATGTTGTGGACAAGAAGAAATTAGTCATTGAAATATATCCCAAAATTTAACAAATTTTTCATCATCTTTCATCTTAGTGTGGCGGCCTCAAATCCGGAGGTAACCTTGCGACTGGCCATGTTGCTCCCACGTCACCAAGCCCTGCCACGTCATGGCCCGCTTACTTTTGACGCCCTTGAGACCTAACTGGTTGCTTACACATTTCCAACTAGCACTAGTTTAGCTAATTAATCTCTATATGAGTATTAATGATTTAATTAGCCAATTAATCAATTTATCAAGTTATATTACAATTCTACAACGAGAAGACTTTAAATGAGTATGTTATGCAATATTTAACAATCCTAAATAATGAAAAAACCTAGCAAAAAGATACCATGTATATATCAAGGTGAGATAAATAAAGCAAAAGATCCATATACATGTATTCAGTGTTCTACAGTATCCAAAACCTAAAGAAAAATAAATACATACATATTGTAGTCACACACGAACTGGCATCACTATTTCAGAGGTAGTCGCCAAGCACCTCTTTATCTTTACCCTTGCTTGTCGAAGGATCTGCACTCAGTAACCAAACAAAAATAGTGACGAGACATGCGAATATGACCTCTGGCAATAGTAAGTCATATTCCCATGAATGTAGGCAGCATGCGACAAGCAAAAATAGTGGCTTCTAATCAATAACACATACTCAATAAATAAGCTCAGAAATAAAAGCATTAATAAATAAACAACCGTATAGTAACGAGAACCTAACTTAAACCAGCCAATAGACGATAAAATAGGACGGGAACCACGCTTATACTTATCGGATTACTATGATTAAACCCCAACCACGGTTAAAAACTGAACCCCTCCATATGCTATTTCAATTCAATGGAACATCTTACATCCATCTTGACAATCATAAATATATTCTACTGTCCTCGACACGAGCACTAAACACAAGTAACTCGTACGAGCGATATAACCACAACAAACATCTACGCAAACTGAAATAAGAGTGAAACCCTATGTGTGCCCACCACCAGTCACACATGAAATCCGATATCAATAAAAACAAACTATGACTTTTGTAAAGCATTCCAATAGGTTTACACACCTCAATCAGCGCTCCGACTTCACCGGACTCCTGAATTAGACCCGACTAGCTCCCTGATACCCGAGCTACGGTTCCCTAAGTCCCTAAAGTCCAATTTTATATATTTAGTATGTTTATAGGTGTTTGAGTATGTATTAAATCAAAAATCCCAAAAACAACCTTTTAAATTTAGTTTTCATCTGTCATTAGCGTGCTAATGGGTCTACCTAACGCGTTAGGTGGAGTTAGCATGCTAAGGGATCTATCTAGCCCGCTACTGTTCTTCGTTTTGAAAAATAGTAGAACACCCAGACTGGTTAGCGCGCTAGCCAGTCTAATAAGAGCGCTAACTGGGCTCTGAAACATAATTTCGAGAATTCGACAATTCTATCATCAACACCCCAATTGGCTAACCAAACCCTGTAAACTCATGTTCCACTTAATATAAACTCCAAAACAACAACAACAACAACAACAACAAAAACAACAATAATTAGATCAAATTCATCAAATTCATACTTTCCCTAAGTTTTTCAAATTTTCATCAAAACTCCAATTTCCATCAAAATTAGTTTATAAACTCCCTGGAATGCTAATTATACTTGTATTTCATCACAAATTCATCAAAAAACAATGACCTAATCCTCAATTTCGAATTTACATCAACCTACTCAAAATTGAGTACATTTAGAAGAGTAGAAGATGGAGAATAACATTACCTAAGTTTGATCCCTTGAAATTGATATCCAAATGCTTGATTTCAGCTGTAAATTATTCTCCTCCTCTGATTTTCTCAGTGTTTGCATGACAATTGAGTTCATTGAGATTAGAATCCCACCCACTTTATATATATGTTTGTCTTGATCTAGTATTTTATGCGTATCTCGAGGATTATCTTGTAGTCCTTAAACATGTTGTCATCTCCTTATTTAATGACTCCAATAGAGACTATTATCCTAGATTCACTCACTAGGACCATCTAGATACCCATCTAGGGTCCACATTAACTTGATCAAACTATAGGCTTATTATTATTTGATTTTAATTAAATTTCCTTAGGCTCATTATAATACCTATGATTTGTGTTCTTAGAACCTCCTATAGGCACATTAGTGGTCCCACCAATCCTCGACTACCTGGCACCCGGTGCCCCGCGCCTCGACATGTACCTCAAGGTAACTCCCTATCACACCAACTCACCCGAAAGCAACATACACACATGCAATGTAATACAATAATAATGATTTTAAACACCACATATACGCAACCATCATCCATAAACAATGTATTCCCTCAGTTCTCGTGTCCGAGTCAACCGAGTTATCCACGTAACACCTGAATTACGATTGTTAATCCTTGATATTAATGCTAATTCTAGTTTAATTAATTTGGGTCGTTACAATTCTTTCCAACAAGGAGAAATTTCGCCCCCAAAATTTAGATCTCAAGGAAACTCCGGGGCATCTAACCTATCCATGTGTAACAACACCCTACACTTTGATTGTACCATTCTATGGTCTATTGAACAGCTCACTACTCTCGTACCCATCACAGGGAACGTAGTGTTAAACTAAGACATTGGCGCGTGATGCAAAGCTGATCATGACCTGTCACGCTCTCTAACACCTCCGCAACCTACTATCATCTCAATTTCGTGCCCAAGTTTCCTTAACCTAGTTACCTAACACCAGGTAACCGTAAACCTCTCCTATAATGTATCATAACATAACAATTAGAACCAGCCATGACATACCATGATAATCCCATGCCATGCCACTACCTACCCTAGTCCACCATGACAATCTCATGCCATGCCATGACCTATCATAGTCTACTATGACCTACCACCCATGTATGCATGAGTCTTAACTGTAATTATTCAAAATTTGAAATTACCTACACTGAACTCGTTGTTAAGACGTCTCCTGGCCTGACTCAGTCACCACATGCACCGGCAATTGAGTCTGCACCGGAGTCACTACTGTTGGAGTCGTTAATCTCCATGAACAGTCTCTCCTGACATGACCCTCCTACTCACATCGCCAACATGTGATCCTCCATCCTGGTCCTGCCCGTCAACTCCCTGACCCTTGGCGCTAACTTTATGATCTTCGGTCCTTGCCTCCCAGGTCTTGAGTCTATCTTTTGCGGCGGCGCTGGTAGTGCGGGTACAGCATAAGCTCTAACTGTCTGATCATCTTATCTACGGCCTCGACCATACCGTTTATCCTCTCTATCATCCTGATCTCTTAGTTTCTTCTACCCAAAATTCCAATAAGTCTACCTATGACAACCCCTTCCCTAATTTAGGGCATCGCCTGGCCTAATCCTGCACATAGGCCTTAATTACATATTAGTTAGCCTTTCAATCCAAATCTACACCATATTTGTGTTCAAAATAAATAAAAACACATGTCACTATACATTTAAGTCTTAGAGTTAATTTAAAACTTTATATAGTTTTTTTATAGTTGAAGACTTAACATATTATGTGAAAGAAATTATTATAAAAAACATAACTATATAATACATAATTACTAAAACCTTTAAAATGTCGACGTAAAGGTGTGTTGCGGCCCCAGCAACCCCAGGGTGATGTGTCTCCATGTATACCTTGCCGGTTGGCCCAACTACATGTGTCTGGCACTTGCTCGTCCTCTTTATGTCTTGTAACTCGTGTCTACAAGTTTAATATTTGATAAACTAGTAAATCATCCTTATATTCTTTGTCCCATACCAACTGTGGCGTTCTAACTATTTCAACTGTTACTTAGTTGACAATTTATTAAGATCCTAACCACACGAATGGGTTGTATTTTAAGGTTAACATATTCAGCGAAAGTCTTACTTAATACCATTTAAACAAGATAATTTAGCATGATAAACATTGTTCAAAGGCAAAACCTACTATGGAAAACACTGGAAAGTACTATGTATATAAGCGGCATCACTACAACAGGTATATATACATGTATTGTGTTATCTCAAGTCTCCCAATACCCAAAATATATAAAATATCAAAAATAAACACGTACAAGTGAGTCCTCAACAGTGGGAAATCATATGTAGTTGCCTGGGATCCTCTTGCCCCTACTGGTACTAGGATATGCACTCAATAATTACAAAAGGCAGATGACGAGTACAATAAGTAAAATCCCAAGGAACTTCTCTGAGCATTCATATAATAAAATAAGGGAAATACAAGGAATGTTGTAAAGTAAACATGCAAAAATGTAAAACATGCAATTGTAAATGGCTCATCGCATGAATAAACAACAGATAAGCTAACAAATGTGTATGCTCGCTCCAAAGGGACTAAACTATACTTCGATTCAAAAAGTTCCCACCAGTGGTCACGTCCAACTGGCCCAACACTTGGTCCCTTACGGCGCTAGCCAAATTCACCGAGTTACCAACACACGCACCAAGGCAAGCCCGATCACCATTCACTGAGGGTCGGGTCACACGTGTTATAGTTTAATGCCTCATGAACACACAACAAGGAAATCCGAGGGGTAACCTTAACCCACGTCCAAATATCTGAATAAAAAGATGAACAACAAGGACTAATAGAAACAACATGTAAACATAATAAATACTTAGAGTTTTTCAGTTCGGTTTTACAAACCTCACACCGCTCTCCGACCTCCCCGGACTCCCGTACCCAGCCCGTCAAGCTCCCCAACACTGAGCTTTGGTCTACTAAGTCCTTGAAGCCCATTTTTACCAGTTTAATTTGTTTATAAAGGTGTAGATATGTAATGGGTGGAAAATCTCTAAAACAATCCTAAATCCCCATTTTCATATGTCATTAGCATGCTAATTTGTCTACCTATCACGCTAAATGGAATTAGCACGCTAGAAGTTTTAATTAGCATGCTATTATTCTTCATTGCGAAGAACAGCGGCACACTCGGGACAGTTAGCGCGCTAATAGTTCTAATTTGCGTGCCAATTGCCTTCTGGGACAGAATTCTCAATTCGATAATTATGTCCTAGCTCTCTCAATTAGCTATTCTAACTGGTCTATTACCCTCTCCTAATCAAAATAACCTCAATCCATGAATCAGAGCATTTCAAACATCAATGTACATCAATTTTCCACAAATCATGCATTTACCACCATCTCCATTAACAACCAATTTCATCAAAAACTAACTAAATCAGTGACAAATTCTCCTTATATATGATCTAATGACATGAAATGCATCATATTTACACAGCAAACCAGAGGCTAAACCATCAACTCGAATTTCACTAAACACACCCCAAAAATGGGTTCATTTGCACGCTTAGAAGGTGGAGAATGTGATTACCTAGGTTAGATCACTTGGTTTGATGCCTAGGTTGTTGAATTCTCACTGGAAGTCTCTTCTCCCTCCTCGGATTCTTCTCTATTTGCATGAAATGAATGGTGTTTGTGATCAACACTCCACTAACTCATATATATATGTTTATGGAATCAATTGTGCATACGTATCCCGATGCATATCTTGTGGTTCATGAGCATGCTATCCTATACCTCCTGGTGACTCCAATAGCACACTCCTCATCTAATACTACTCATTATGTAAATCTAGATGTCCATCTCATGGCCCCATTTTTGTTTAATGAAACTATAGGCTTCCCTTTATTTTATTAAATGTCGCATTACATTAAGCCTTATCCAACCATATGGCTAGTGTTTTATTTATCAAATTAAATCAACTCTTCGTCACACTAACCCTAGGTTACCCGTACCTGGTGTCCCGCGTCTCGACACGTATTTCGAGGGGCGTATAGCCTATTGTTGAGTTAATTTAATAAGCCTGTGGTTACATTCAATATGCCAAATTGATAACCTTGACATTGTTTATGTAAATTTATTGAGTTTTCTCTTGTGTACCCGTATCTCGCCTCTCGATACTCGCGTTAACACGCATTTCAAGGCAACTACTCGTCATACTACCTCGCATGCTCTCGTGATTCGACATACACACTGCGATGTATTTAACCAATAATTGAATAAATTGCACCGCAATTAAACCATCCAACACATAATTAAACCGGTGTACCTAGGTCGACGTGTGTCCTTACCTACCCACGCATCCACGTGGATCTGAGCTGGTGTCCATGTCTGCAATCTCAAGATAATTAATGGCATTATTAAAATAGGCTGTTACAAGAGGTGCACCGCTGGCTCAGAGGTAGTCGTCAATCTTCTCCTTGGCCGGCCTGTTCGTCGATGGCTCTGCACCCACCATATTAAAAAGGATGTTGAGTACAAAAATTAATAGTTATCCCTATTGACAAATTTATTCATATTCCCAAAACCAACTAAATGATATTTAAAAGCATAAGTCAAATAAAAAAGACAAGTACCAACAATATGCTAAGAAGTACCAAAGTTAAACAAGTGAAACTGACGCAAGGCTACATAGTTATGATCTAGATCCAGCCGGTTGTGACCTACGTTAGTGAAGCCATTAACCACTCAGGAACGTACATGTCTCACACAATCTACCTCACTAGGGACTCTAACCCCGGCGGCATCAGGAACTATGACCCATGTATCATCAAAGACTCTAACCCTGTAAATCATCAGCAACCCTAGGGACTCTAGCCCGTGTGCCTCATCCTAGTGGCGAGTGCCAACAACCTCGTATGCTAATCCACTTATAGTGCAATGGACTCTAGATTCTATAGCTACTTAATAATTTCAAGAAATGGCTCATTAAGGAATCCAAGCATTTAGCTATGCTACAATGCACAAGCTTTACTAAAGAGTACAAGCCCATAAAGCCATTCATAACTCACAAATCTCTAATAGCAGGCTATCTATACTACATTTACTATAAAACAACAAGAAATGACATATAGCACATGAATAAATTCAAAAGAATTCAAGTTATCAAAATATCATGGAAACCAAGCTCATCAAGTGAGGAATAATAAACAAGTCCATAAAATGAGAGTACAAAGCTAGACTTAGCCAATATAGATTACAACAAACAAGATAACACAGAAATGAAATGTAAATAAACAATCAATGGGTATACTCACGTCAAGTTACATAAAACCCTAGCTTTACCGGTCTCGACACCTCGAATCTCGTATTCGTATTCCCGTAACCCTTTCCTACATTCCTGATAACCTATAACATGTTTTTGCATGTTTTTAGGCCTTTACTTAAGGTTTAAAGCTCAGTTATAATGTTTTGAAAATTTTAAAAAATTGCAGATTTTTGTGTTGTCATTACAATTAGCGCGCTAATAACCACATTAGTGCGCTAACCAAGATTAACACGCTAACTATTTTACCAGCACGCTATGTGCGGGAAAATCCAAAATTCTACAAACAGAATTCTGAGTTTATTCCACACATAGGCCTCACCAATACTTTGAAGATCTTCATGCACACTCCCAAAACCTAAAACACATCAACAACACAAAAACAGCCATATATACAATCAAATTCACAAATTCATCAATTTACACTAAATAAACTAGTGTATGCAATTACGTAGTTGATGTGCACAACACCTAACTTGATCGTCTACACTAAAGCTTCTGATTCCTCCTACTTTTCTTCTTCCTCAATCACTCCAGCAAGTGTTTTTTCTTCTCTCCTAAGTTTGCTAAGTTGTTGAAAATGAAAAACTTGGTTGCATGTATTGATCTCTAACTTATATATATAAATGGAAATGGTTGAATTATAGCCACACATCTTGTTGTAAACACATATCTCGGGACCTATCTAATGGGGACACTTTTCCCATTAACCTCCACTAACTAGTCCTAAGTAACATAAATGACTAACTCTATTGGTCTCTAGCTATGCTAATACATGTCTCGATGCACATCATATGGCTATTGAATTAAATCACTACCTTAGGCACATTTAATTCTATATCAACCATAGCCACATTAAAGCCACTATTTAAACTATACTAAGCTCAATATAAATTTACCACATCAATCTCTACCTCGGTCTCACTTCGGCACGCAACTTGAGGCACGTCTCCACTCACGTCTCGATGCCTATACATGAGTATGAGTGATTTAGTAATCTACATATATACAAATACTAGTTGTACATCACAATAAATCTAATATATACCTTGGATCTCTCACCTCAGTCAATGCACGTATCATGATGTAGGTCCCACGTCTCGGATCGGTGATCTTGATTACAAATAATGAATGAGATTAGAAATTTAGGCCATGACACTACCTCTCTGACTCGATAGATAAACGCATGTCACCCTCTGCTTCAAATGTATCTCATGGGTAAGCGCTCTATCACACATCTCCTGTAGTGTTTGGGCTCTGGAGGAAACAATCTATGTCCCCAATCAACCCTTAGACAAAATAATATATCAGTAGTCTCTCAATACCTATGACATACGTGGAAAATTGTATTAAGTATCAATATCTATCCATATATTGTAACACCGACCGGTTACCCTGTGTTAGAGCTAGAAACTCCTCTCTCACCTTCAGTCAAATCTCGATCGGAATGAACTTATTGTAGAAGACTTGTCGAAACTCGACCCGTATGGTCGAATATGGATGAGTGTCTGTATATGTTGTCCGCCACACGATAGCATTGCCTCTCGGCATATGCCCTGATATCCTAGCATGTATGCTCTCCTATATCCGCAGTAACTTGTGTAGCCCTCGATGTGCAATCAACCATTTCCGGCTTCCTCTGGGTCTCCGCCTCCATGAAAATATCTATGATTGAATTCGATGAACTCCCTCATCAACTTGACCTTTGCCGTCATTGAAGCCTCAAATACGTTTGTCTGTGTCAGTGTAGCAGTCTACGTCTCAATATGTGCTACTATCAGTGCGCAACCACTACCGGAGTCTCCCGTACCACTGCATGCATTGGTATAGCCTGAATAGTCGATGGAAATGTCATCAGAGCTATTGTCGTCTCAATCGTGCTCTGTACCCAACCGGCGATAAGTGATGCAATCAGTGTTGTTTGTATGGGCATCATATCCATCAATGGCTCAAACTGCCTATCGTGAGTTGCGAATCGGGCGGCTACTACTGAGTCCAAACCCTCATCTCTGGTATGGTCACTCGTTTGACCAGCATCTGTCGTAGTTGGAGTTAGCTGGCCTCCATCGTGATCTGCATTGAAAAGCGTGCGTCAGATCACCTTTCCTATACATTTATATAATATATACAATCAAAAACATAACACATATATAAACCCTATCACTTCCCATCACAAATTTTCTTTCCAGCTAGAATTCCAAGTCAGGATCTTCGAGTTTCCATATGTAAGGTTTGTTTGTTAAGTTTTGTTCAGTTTCTTTAAACTATTCCTGAAGCTTCATCGAGCCTCGCTCCAATACCAAACAGTGACGGCCTTAAATCTCGATGCAACCTTGGGACCCGCCATCTCGCATCCCATATCACCAAGCCCTGCCACGTCTTGACCCGCTTATCTTTGACGCCTCACAACCTAACCGGTTGCTTACACTTTTCCAACTAACACTAGTTTAGCTAATTGATCTCTATATAAGTATTAATGATTTAATTATCCAATTAATCAATTTATCAAGTTATATTACGATTCTACAGTGGAAGTCTTTAAATGAGTATGTTATGCAATATTTAACAATCTTAAATAGTGAAAAACTCGGCAAAAAAATATAATGTATATATCAAAGCAACATAAATGCAGCAAAAGGTCCATATACATGTATTTGGTGTTCTACAATCCCCAAAAACTAACAAAAAATAAACACATACATATTATAGTCCCATACGAGCTGGCATCACTATCTTAGATGTAGTCGCCAGTGCCTCCTTACCCTTGCCCTTGCCCTTGCTCGTCGAAGGATCTGCACTCAGTCACCCAACAAATACAGTGATGAGTCCAGTGAGTAAAATCCCAAGAATGGTCCTCATAATATTCATGAAATAAAATTGGTAAACTTCGAGACATGCAAATATGAACTCTTGCAATAGTAATTCATATTCCCATAAATGTAAGCAACATGCGACAAACAAAAATAGCAGTGTCTAATCAACACCACATACTAAATAAACAAGCTCGAAAACAAAGCATTAATAAATAAACAACCATATAATCACGAGAAAACCCTAACATAAACCAGTCAATAGTTGATAAAACATGATAGGAACCGCGTATTTACATATAGGCTTACAATGACTAAACCCCAACTACGATTAATGGATGAGTCCTTCTAGACGTTATTACAAGTCAAGGGAACATCTTATATCCTTCCCAACAGTTATAGATATATTCTACTGCCGTCGACATGAGCACTAAACACAAGTAACCCATGCAAGCGATTTAGCCACAACCAATATATGCAAACTAAAATAGGAGTGAAACCCCATGTGTGCCCACCAGCAATCACACATGAAACTTGATATTGATAAAATAAACCATAAATTTTGTGAAGCATTCCAATGGGTTTACGCACCTAAATCTGCGCTCGGACTTCCCTGGACTCCCTAATTCGACCCACTAGCTCCCTGATACCCGAGCTATGGTTCCCTAAGTCCTTGAAGTCTAATTTTATATATTTAGTGTATTTATAGGTGTTTAGGTATGTATTAAGTCAAAAGACCCAAAAACATCCCTTTAAATTCAGTTTTCATTTGTCATTAGTGCGTTAATGGGTCTACCTAACGCGTTAAGTGGTGTTAGCACGCTAGGGGATCTGTCTAGCATGCTATTGTTCTTCATTTTGAAAAACAATGGAACACCAAGATTGATTAGCGCTCTAGCCAATCTGGTTAGTGCGCTAAGTGCACTTCGTGACAGAATTCTCAATTCGAGAATTCTATCCTCAACATCCCAATTGGCTAACCAAACCCTGTAAACTCATGCTCCACTTAATATAAACTCTAACACATCACCAATAACAATAAAAACAACATCAATTAGATCAAAATCTTCAAATTCATACTTTACTTTATTTTTTGAATTTTCATCAAACTCTAATTTCCATCAAAATCAGCTTATAAACTCCCAGAAATAGTAATTATAATTGTATTTCATTACAAAATCATCAAAAACTAGTGACCTAATCCTCAATTTCAAGTTTACATCAACCTACTCAAAATTGAGTTCATTTGGAAGCGTGGAAGATGGAGAAGAAGATTTCCTAAGTTTACCCCTTGAAATTGATCTCCAAATGCTGGATTTCAATTCCAAGTTATTCTCTCCTTCGTTGATTTTCTCAGTGTTTGCATGGCAATTGAGTTAGTGGAGATGAGAATCCCAGTCACTATATTATATATATATATATATATATATATATATATATATATATATATATATGTTTGTCTTGATCTAGTGTGTTATGCGTATCTTGAGAATTATCTTGTAGTCCTTAAACATGCTTTCCACACCTTATTTAATGACCTAATAGCCACTACTATCCTAGATTCACTCACTAGGATCATTTAGATACCCATCTAGGGTCCACATTAGCTTAATCAAACTATAGGCTCATTATCATTTGATTTTAATTAAATTTTCATAGGCTCATTATAATACATGATTTGTGTTCTTAGAACCTCCTATGGACACATTAGTGGTCCCACCAATCCTTGACTACATGGTTCCCGGTGCCCCGTGCCTCTACACGTACCTCGAGGTAACTTCCCATCACACCAACTCACGCAATAGCAACATACACACATACGATGCAATACAATAATAATGATTTTAAACACCACATATACACAACCATTATCTATAAATAACATATTACCTTGGTTTTATGTCCAATTCAACCGAGTTATCCACATAACACCCGAATTATGACTGTTAATCCCCGAGATTAACGCTAATCCTTGTTTAATTAATTTGGGTCATTGCACTTAGCAAGTGTTATTTGCTTTCTATAGGAACTGATTTTTCTAGCATGCATATATTCATCTAGGAAAGATTTTAACATTTGAGTCCATGTAGTTATCGAATCTTATGGGAGATATAACAACTAGTCTAGCGCTTGATATTTCAATGCAAAAGGAAAAGCCTTAAGTTTGACTTGTTCTAAAGTTCCTTCTTTCAGTTTCATCCCATTAACTTTATGTTGACACCCCCTTATGAATTTTTGTGGGTCTTCATTTTCTTTTCAGTAGAAGTTAGATAAGTCACTAATAAATCTAGATCTAAGCTCAAATTCAGGAAATCCATCGGGGTATGCTATAAACATAGGCTCATATGTTGTAACATTTTGATTTGCTTGTCGAAAAGTTGATTCTCTATTATTATTGATAGCTCTATTATCATTTTCATTATTAATGACATTGTAATTGATATCATTATTATTGTTTTATGTTATATTAACTAAATCTTCCCTAAGTTGTTGTTGTCTTAAACTCCAACTAAAAGTTCTATCAATTTTAGGATGAAACGGATGTAAGGATCCTATTGAATTAACACGACAAAGTTTGTAGACCATACAATGTCTATAATCCTTTGAAAACTATCTAAAAATCCCTGGCAACAGTGCCAAGAATTGACACGTGTCGAGTGTGCATAATAATTTTCCGTATTTTACTATTAACTTTTAGTGCTGGTAAATGAGATATCGTCTCCATAGGGATTTTTGAAATCTCAAAGGAAAGTAACTTTTTCTTTTTATCAATTTAATTAATCTAGTTAAACGGGAATTGAAATACTAAATAACTAATTATGATTACTAACTTAAATAACCAAACTAACTAAATTAATCTAAATAAGTCAAATTCAAACTTAATTGAACAATATTCAAATGCAATTCAATATAAATAAACAAACATCTAAATAAACCCCCACTAAACAATATTATATTTGGATTACTTTCAAACACTAGAACATAATATCACTTCACTCTATAGTTATAATCATAAAACATGGAATCTTGGAATTATTAAACCTCACTTTATAATAAGTTGATAGCTTTTAGCCGGTCACCAATTTAACTTAATTTAATAGAAATACTACATTCTTATCATTGTAAATCTACCCATTGGATAAATGCAACACCATAGAAATACCATAGCATTAAGTTCAATGAAAATCATGCCTAATCTAAGCCAATACTAATCGAAACCGCATAATAAACAACTTTAAACATAATCACTTAAAACATCCACTCGGAAAATACCCTATAGATTAATCCTAGTTACTATTTCTATATTTGTTGTCAATAACTATAGACATAGATTCAGAATCATAATACCACATAACACATTTGTAACTATGCATGCAATACCAATCTCCTTTAGTTGTAATACACAAAATCAACTTGATAATTTTGTGATTGACGTATATGAATACATTTAAAGCATTAAGTACATGATTCCTTAATTATAACTATCTAAGAATCCAAAATATACTACATTATCTAGGGTTTGTTTAAGTTTTTAGGTTACTCACTCATGCTGGAAATAAACAATCCATAAATGTAACTAAAAGACATAATAAATGAATAAATACCTTAATATAAATCAAAGCTCCAAAGTATCTTCAAACATAGAAAATAAAACTAACCTAAAGCAAAAGTTAAAACAAGATGAGAGAAGAATATAGAGTTATTTCGAAGCTCTCTGGTCTTTTTTATAGTCTCCATGCGTATACATATCATAGATAAACTCAAATTCTTCATGCTAATCTAAAAAAACTCATAACCGACCTAAGCAATTTCTCGGCTATTCCTAACTTATACACAAATTGTTGAGCAAATCACTGAGTTTAGTTCTCAATGCTCCACTGATTCAGTTGGCGATTTATAGTTCATTTTCCAATTCGCTATGGATTAGTCGGTCTTCTTATGTTGTCGATTTATATGGCGATTCCTAGTGTTATTTCAAATTGTTGTGGATTCACTGGTATATTTTTATAGTTGATTGTTTTGCTTTTCTTTCTTTTTTCTTTCATTTATTTATTTTCCTATTTAAAACTTGAAATCACAAAAAATAAGAGAATACCTAGTTTAATATCATTATTTATGCCTAAAATCAACTTAAATTACATTATAAAATGTGTCTAATTATTGACTTGTCATGGCGTGAGCGTGGTGCTGGTTGGTGTGTTCACCAATTACACATAGGGTTGCCATATAATTAAAAATGAAGTGCCACGTTGACCCACTTTGAGCATCCACATATGTGCACCTACTAAGCGGGAACCTCATGATACATGACTCACATTGAAGGGTATCAAGGGTATCTGCACGTGGGTGCACCTAAATAGGTGCCCAAAGTAGGTCAACCAATCATTATAAAATGAAAATAGATGGGCAATTGCGGCATATTCTAATTTTCAATTCCATTGATCTCATCTCACAAAGTGGGTCCTAGACTCATTGGCTTTAAGATCAAGCCATCAAGACAGTGGTAATTATCACAATTCAAATGTAAGATTTTAAAAAAATACTTATCACATGTTAGAAATAAATGCCCGTCATTTCTCATTTTCTCAATATCACTATCCAGACTTCTGACCAATCAATCAGAATCAATTATTAATTGTGAAATGCTAGAGCAACATAGATAGGACACCGAGTTGGGGCACCAACCTGACGTGGTGCCTACGTTGTATTGATGCGTGGACCTCACTTGATTGTCATCCCAAAAGCAAAAAAAATTGAAAAAGATTTGTGTGGTTGGTTCGACTACGACTCTTGATCGACCGACCACGACTTACTTGGTCGGGTTTGCACGTCATTGTAGCTGATTAACTCAAAAATTTTGAGTTTCCTTCTTTTTAAAAAAAAAACACATATCTATCTCATTCGGTTCCCTCCCCCAAACCAAATCGACTTGCGATACCCTAGAAGCCCTGTTTACCTATTATTGGTCTACTCAAAGCCAGTTTTGGACCAATTTTTTAAGGTTTCCATGCAAAGCAGGAAAACAGTAGGTAGGTGTTTGAGGTTCTCTTGCACGTCTTTCAATTTTGGGTCTTCTTTTCGAGGTGAGGCAAGAGAGTCTAGTACCTTTGAGGTGATAAAGAGGACCCTCATCCCGAACTTCGCGGAAGTAGCCTGTGCACAGCAGGAATGCCTCATTGAAACTTGGTAAGTCAGTCATCTCTTTTGTCCTTGTCTTTTATTAAGATTCTCTTATGTTTGATTATTGGGAATGAAGACTATCTAGGGCTTACAAGAAGCCAGAGCTCAATTAAATGGAGTGTTGGACGTGAGGCTTGAAGTGGAGAGTAAAGAATCAAGCGATCGAGGAGAAAGGGCCAACCAACTATGTATAAGATATGAGTCAACTACACCTTCAAATTTATGGGTAAATCAGTTGTATTCTAAAAGTTATAGAGGTTATTCAGATTGTTTTTTAGATTTTGTGGTTTAAGGTTCAAAAAATTTTGAAAGGGCACTTGGAAAGTAGGGATTAAAATGTAGGTATCATGTAAAAGTTTATTTGGTTCTTGTAACTCCCAATGAGATTTTGAATAATTGGCTAATGATGGATTAAGGGGCAAGGCCTGATATTTGGAGTTTTATCTTTTGAGTTATTGAACTCTTGGGCAATTCTAAATTTTTTTAGTATTTAAGCTATCTTTTCTTAGTTGTGTATGCACGATTGGGTGACCTCCGATATGTTGATTTTCAAATTTTCATTAGGTAATGTTGCAACATATGTGGTTTATTTTGTATGCAGTTTCACGAGGAGGTCGTCATCCCCAACTATTCTTGCTGCAACTTATTCATACTTCTCCTATGGACAATTTGAACAACACCAACCCAACCACTAAGAAGGTCACACTTACGTCCTGTTGAACCAACTAGAGATAATGAATAGGCTTACTTCTTTTGAGACAATGTTGAAGAGATCAAAGCGGTAGTCCAACAAACATGCATGAACTTAAGGGCGGAGTACAAAGCTAACTGCAGCACAGTAAAAGAAAAGGTAGCAAAACTTGTCGAGCAAAGCATAGAGAGGTGGTTGGACAATTTCATTACTAATCTAGCCCTAAACTATCGATAGATAGAAACTTGACTATCTGGAGCAGAGCGACACATTTCAGACTATGGCTTGGACTCAGGCACGAGGTTGCACAATTATAGATGCATTTCGGTCAATGGAATGCATTGGCCAACTTAAGAACTAAAGACCCAAGGAATATGGAGGATGGGGTGACTAATGGAGAAAACAAGTGATTTACATTGCTTTTATGAGATACATTAGGTTAACTTTTGATGGTTTTGGACATGTTTAAACTTACATTTTGGACACGTGGTTTTATTGAGATACTCGCAACCAAGCAGTGGAGTGGCCTTTTCACTACCAGCCTTGAATGGGTCCTTCTTAAGCTCCCATGCAAAGCTAATTTTGGTGTCTGATTGTAATCAAATGTTTTCATGGATGGATGCTATTGAACTGTACGTTTTTATGCAATATAGGATTTACAATTTGTTCATGTTATGATACTTTGCTACTAGGGTCATACCAACTACATTTCAAGCTTCTTCATGTTATGCTATATATGGTTTACAACTTCCTCATGTTGTAGGTACTTCACTGCTAACATGTTGGTTCCATACCAACTACTTCACTGCCTTGACGCTACCAGCCTTATATGTGCTTCATGCTCTCTTATACAATTTTGAAACCATACTTGTTACATTGGAGGTAATCATTATTTCGTATTGGTACTTTTGTGTTTCATCGTGGTAATATTTGTTTCTTAGTTTTAGATGTTTAAATTGGAAGAAAAATTAATGCTACATAATCATGTTAAGATAGATGAGAACAAACAAAAAGAGAATAAAGAAGACGTTATTGGATCGAATGCACAAAATACATAAAACTTGTCTGTTTATCGCATATAACAAGTACAACTATTGTTAAGGAATTCCACATACACCTGGCAAACTTATTGCACTAAGGAAGCTAAAAACAATAAAGATGGGGAAACATTATACGTCTCAAGAAACTAGATAACATAATTAAGTTTCTCATACCCCTCTTTTAATGACCCTAGTTGTTGTTTCAAAAACTATTGTCACCTCACCACTAATGGATGACCTTTCCATGAATAATTTCAAAAATTCCAGCTCTTCATTCTCTTCCAATTGACTAGCACTTGAACTTTCACCACCACTTGTGAAACTGCGTCCTTCACCGCAATGACAAATGGCTTGCATTTCCAAATCATCATCTCTTTGCATACAATTTTGTCGAGGAGGCATTGATGGACGAGAAGGGGGGAGGTCGGCCCATTGAAAGCACTTGTACTGATCATCGTTATAAATAGAAAAAGGTCGACCTTTATTGTTTCCTTCCTTCTTCACAATTCTTTTGTTCATGAACCCTATTGAACATCTCAAACAATGCGGCCTCTACGGGCAATTGGCTTCTATGTAGTCGTAACGTCCACAGCTCCAACACGATCTGTCGTCAATTTATGACATATCTAATGGACAAAGAGATCTCATCAAAAAAAAATGTCATGAACATGAAAAAGGGCAATGAACATGAAAACCAATAACACTCATATGTAAAATGTAGTTTAAAGCCATTTCAACTTTTGTGGAATGATCAATTCGGAGCAAACCCCTGGCCTAAACAACAAGCAAAGATTTACAAATTCAAACTAATTCTCTAACTGGCACGAACATATATTCAAAGACAAGGGTTCACTTTTTCATGAGGAAAACATTAAACAACACCAACATAACCATATAGTCATGGTGTTTCACAAATCCACACATTAACTAATACCACATAAAAAGATTGCTTAAACACCAAAACAATTTATAATTGTCCAAGAGTTCAATAATACAAAAGATAAAACTCCAAATATCAGGCCTTGCCCATTAATCCATCATTAGCTAAGTATTCAAAATTTCGTTGGGAATTACACAAACCAAATAAACTTTAATATGACAAACCCTACATTTTAATCCCTACTTTTCAGGTGCCCTTTCAAGTTTTTTGAACCTTAAACCTCGAAATCTAGAAAACAATCCGAACAACTTTTATAACTCCTAGAATACATCAGTTTAACCATAAATTTGAAGGTGTAGCTGACTCATACCTTGTACATAGTTGGTCGGCCCTTTTTCCTTGAACACTTGCTTCTTTACCCTCCACTTCAAGCCTCACGTCTAACACTCTATTTAACTGAGCTCTGGCTTCTTATAAGCCCTAGATGGTCCTCATTCAAACTAATCAAACATAAGAGAATCTCAATAAATAAAAAACAAGGACAAATGAGATGACTGACTTCACCGAGTTTCAACGAGGTCTTCCAACTAAGCACGGCTACTTTTCACCAAGTTTGGGATATGGGTCCTCTTTATCACTTCAAAAGTATCAAAATTCTTCGCCTCCCCCTAAAGAAAAAAACCAAAATCGAAATACGCGCAAGACACCCTCGAACACCTACTTGTTTTCTTCATGGTGTGCATGAAAACCCTAAAAAACTGATCCAAAACTAGCTCCAAGCAGACCAACAATGGGCAAATAGGGTTTTATGGTTTCAAGAGTCGAGACGGTTTGGGGGAGGGAACCAAATGAGAGAGATGTGGTTTTCTCAAACAAAGAGAGGGAAATTCAAAGTTTTTGGGTTAATCAGCTATAGTAACGTACTATCACCAATCAGTCAGTTAGTAGTCAGAGTCGAACAGTAAGAACATTTTTTCAATTTTTTTTTGCTATTAGTATGACAGCGGAGTGGGGCTCGCGTGTCAATGCCACGTAGGCGCCACGTTAGGTCAGTGGCCCAACTCGGTGTCTTATATATGTTACTCCAACATCTTTCTTATTAATTTATATATTCCTTATCTTTTGGTATCAAAAATTAATTTATGACACCCACCATTGGGAGTTTTTCATGAAATAAAGTGGGTTTACTTTTTTATTCATCAAATGGGGAGGTTACTTTAAAATTACAAAAGTAATGTATAACTCTTTTTCAAAAGGAGCTATTGATGATGAGGTGGATGTATTGTGTGGTATGGTTGATGAGGTGGAAGGAACTTGTATGAATAGCTCATTTTGAAAATGAGCTATCTATACAAAATACTGAAATGTATGAATGACTCTTTCTCAAAATGAGTTATTTGTTCAACTCAAATATCACACGCATGTATCGAGGTGGAAAACCCATGGAAACAACACGTGCATATCGAGATGGACAACGTGCGTATCGAGATGGACAACCCGCGTCACGCACGTGTCTCGAGATGGACAACCCGCGTCATGGACATATCTCGAGGTAGACAACTCATGTAAATGACACGCACACATATTGATGTGGACAACCTATGCAAACGTCATGCGTGTATCTTGAGGTGGAGAATTCATGCAAACACCAAGCACGTATGTCGAGGTGGGCAACCCATGCAACCTCGTGCAATTCATGCAAACGTCACGCAGGTATCTCAAGGTATGCAACTCATGCAACCACGTGCAATCCATGCAAACTTTACATACGTATCTCGAAGTGGACAACTCATACAACCTCGTCCAATTCATGCAAACCATGTAAAGGTTACGCACGTATTTTGAGGTGGACAACACATGTAACCTCGTGTAGTTCAAGTAAATCATGCAAACGTCACGCACGTGTCTCGAGGTGGTAGAGCAAATGCAAACGTCATGCACATACGTCGAGGTGGGCGAGCCATGCAACCTTGTGCAAACCATTCAAACGTCACACATATCTCGAGGTGGACAACTCATGCAACCTCGTGCAATCCATGCAAACTATGCAAATGTTAAGCACATATTTCGAGGTAGACAACCCATGAACCTCGTGTAATTCATGCAAACCATCCAAACGTCATGCACATAACTAGAGGCGGACAACTAATGCAAATGAAAGACACGTATATCGAGATCCATGCAAATGTCACGCATATATCTCTAGGGAACAACCCATGCAACCCATCCCTTAAGGTTTTGTCTTACTTCTATCTCGTGATGATAAGAAGACATAGATAAAAATAATTATAGGCCAAAACCACTTTATTTCTTTGTCTAAAATTTAAAATTAAAACAATAAGGGTCTTTTGAGAAATAAGTTCATTCCATGAAAAGCTTATGTACATAAACTTCATTCATCTAAGATATAAATTGAAAAAAAAATCACCACGACATCAAAAAAACTCATCATACAGGTCTATCGACGATTACATTGACGTTGTTGCTCCGTGATGTAAATCGGACATACTCTATGTCTAGTTGGACATTGTGTTTGTACATTCGATTGAGGTTGTTGAAGTTGTTTATCTTAAATTGAATTTCATTAAGTCGATTGATGTTCTTCCTCTAGTCGCTCGACTCACCTCTGGTACTAATGCTTCCAAAAATATGAGGTTGAACCATTCCAAAATACTGACTTCATGTATGTGGCTGGCTGAAAGGAACATGAGGCAGCGACATGCTTAGCAGGTTCATGAATAAGTCATCTCTACTATATGGCATATTGTAATTATAACATGGTGGAGTATATGGACTCGACATGTATTGAGGCAATAAAGGATACATTGGATGTCTAGCATTTCATGGTCCACATATGAAGACGACGGCCCGGGTGCATAAGGATCAAAATGGTAAAGAGGAAGATTCATGAACGGTGGCCTAGGTACAAACATTTGAGGTTCTGGTTGTATTGGGGACAATGAAGGAATGTACCCATTAGAAGAATGACGTGGTGGGGATGAGCGTTGGCTACTCTCGCCAATAGTCTATGTTCTTCTCGCTCTCGGACGAGATAAAGGTGGCGGAGGAGAACATCTGCTACTCTCTGCAGCAGTCTTTGTCCAACGAGATGGACGTGGTGGATGAGGACGCCTCGTCTGGTGCTCTCACTCACAGTCTTTATTTGTGTTGTTCTTCTTCTCACCTCTATATTTAATTCACCCTGATCCTCTTCTTCATCTTCTTTTTCATTCTCCTCATTTATGTCCTGTTCAACATCAATTCCATCATTCCATAGAGTAGACCTTTGCTTTTAGTCTTCATCTAAAATTTTAATACGTTCATCAAGCGCAACAAGACCTTGCTCGTACCCATCCTCAATTAACGCTCGCCGCAATCAATACACCAATTTACAATGATATAAAAAACATATGTTTAATACACGAAATTTAAGATATTACTCGTGAGGAAAACAAAATAATAGTTTCAAGTTTACCAAATAGTCACGTAAAGGCTCGTCGAGTCCAATGAATCGTCTAGTGACTGATCGATACCATGTCATGTAGTCTTGTTGATTGTGTCCTTCTTCTCGTACCGCTGTGACTATGCTGTCACCACGATTTTCCCACATTTGTATAAAGGTTATGTGAAAAGTCACCTAATTTTCTTCGATTGCGTCCACTTAATTCAATGCAGTGCAGTCAGGTGTCGTAATCACGGTTTGGTGGCATGACCTGTATATCATTCTGAATTGTTTCATAACCCTTTATGGTCGATGCCACTCGACTATGTGCAAACAAACTAGGGGACACGTTGATAGCCAACTACCGTGACCGTCAGTACAATATTTAGGAAGAGACCCAATGACTTCAGCATAAGGTTATCACACCACGTCGTCATCATTATCGAGTCAAGTGCATCACGGTAACCTGATAAGACGTGTGTTGCACTCTGAGTAACCGAAAATGCATTGATCCATCTGTATACAAAACAATAAATTATAGAAAATGAAAATGGAGTTAATATTATAGAGATTATGAAATAATATTTGTATTACATGTGTCCTAATGGAACGTCCATAAGCATGTGTTCTCTATCCACTGTGCGAGGTTGAACTCTAAAAACACCCAAGCGTTTTGGTGCTATTAATGGAAATTTGTCTCATGCCCACAACTGTACAAGAATTGACGCGCATGCAACCTCATGTGCACCCATGCAAGATCGGTGACACAACTCCCTGTACAAATAAGCCAAATAGGTATTCCCTCAACTATATTGTCCAGCTGTTTGAAAAACCTCAAGCAACGATAGAAACATCAAATGTACAAATCATTTTGACTTCTCAGTGAATAGACAACCACCGATATGTTGCAATATGTACGATCCAACATAACATTGCACCGATTCCTCATCGTTGTCGTCATCTATATCTGGTACGTTACGTTCAAGCCATTCAACTTTAAGTTTACAACCAATAATGTCATCTCCAACATGAGTTCAACCAAGTAGCCTCTCACACATATCAGCATAATCTGTATCGGTGGTTCCCGTCACATGCATACCTTCGATAGGTAAGTCGAGTTATACCTGCACGTCCTGGAATGTAATTGTGCACTCGCCACATTACATGTGAAATGTATGTCTCAGGGTGCCATCTCTCAATGAATGCAGTAATCAAAGCCCAATCAAGGCTGAAAAATGTTATACGAGAAATCCCATAGAACCCACTGGAACGAAGATATGGAATCATCCTCGACTGGTACTGCACCATTTGATCAACGACACCACGTCTTCAACACACACGCAATGTTTCATACACATTATAATTGAAAATGTATTATTTGATACATATATTATACGTTTATGCATGAACATTTGACGTATACATCTAAAAACGTTTACCTGACCCCTCCAGGTTCGCGACGATCTGTGTGTAGATTGGAAATGTAAAAGTGAAGGATATGGTGGACCTGGATCCATTGGTGTACAAACTACAATTGACTGATTTAAAAAAATTAGTCATATTATTCGAAAAGTCACAATAACTCATTAATATAGGTTCAAACAATAACGAATATTTAAACATTTCAATATAATCAAATTACCAACTTAAGCCAATCACAAACAATATACAAAATTGACTATCAATTTTCATTGGAAGGATGAGCTCTGGTTGGACAATATTTTTGTTATATCCCTCTGAACGACAAATACCACACCGGCTCTTCCTAGTAGGGACTCGATCACGGTCTTTATCAGGACATGTTGTTCTTCTATGTCTTTTTTATGACATATGCCACATCACAAAGGCCACGAGACATTAGGAAGATCCATCTCATTTTGCCTTCTTGTTCCCTTTGGTCTCCCTCGGTCATGTCTGCACCTTGGGTCCAGTATGATCTTCGTCGCAAAAGTCGGCCAATATTTCTCATCTGGGATGGTTTTGAAATTAGAGGAGTAACATTGCGCGTATATATCTATCATATAGTATGGGTCAATGAATCGCGCGTAGCTCACTCCAATAAAGGCACATGCAACTAACACGCGTGAGCAAAGGAAACCAAGCGATTGCCATTTATTGCAACTGCACACCTAGTCCTTTCAAATGACGACTTGGGTATTGTTGCCTTTATGCATGCGATCTTCATGTCTGTCAGTCAGCACTTCAAACTCACCTATGTCACGATTTATCAAATTTACTTGATGACTTCTTGCAGATTGTTCATAACGTGTGAGTTTATCCGTGACATATTTTGTATAGAATAGGTCGTTTGAGATTGCTTCATTGATTTCATGTTTACACCGATCGTGGTATGTCACCAATCTGTAATAAATCATCTGAGTCATTGCTGTTATTGGCAGAAATCGAGCCCCCTTCAACATACTGTTAAAACATTCTACAATTGACAATAAAATTCGTGTAAGTAATATTACTTCAGCAATAACTATATAGTTCAATGCAAAACAGAACTTGCATTTCATACATACCAACATCATTAGAAGTCATCCATCCGTACCGCATGCCTCCGTCATGCGATTGAGTCCATAATTCTTTGGGGATGGCATTGACATATTGCACACATTGAGGAGTTTGTGATGATAGGTATGCAAAATGATTCATGCACGCATTAAATTTTCGTTCTTGATGTTGAGCAGCTACTCCAGAAAGGAGTTTTTTCAAAAGTTCATTTTTGAATTGGGTGTTGAAATTACTGACCAAGTGTCGCAGGCAATAACGGTGGTATTCTTTTGGGGGACAAAAACCATTAGTCGGTATGTTGACCGCCTCTAGAATGCCAGGGTGACGATCAGAAATAAGGCAAACTCAATCTCTATCCGTCACGTGTTTGCGCAACATCCTCAAAAACCATCCTCACAAAATCCGTAGATTCGATTTCTGCAATGATAAATGCAACTGGTAATATGTGTCCATTTCCATCAACAGATATGGAAATCATTAGCTTACCAATATATTTGTCATATAAGAAAGTCGCATCAATCAGAAGAAAAGGCTCGCAAAACTTGAAAGCTTGTATTGTTGCTTCGAATGCGAAAAACACGCGACGAAATTGAAGAGACGCAATCCTTATCTCATCGGCAGCCCATTGTCTATGTGACCACTCAATTATTATCCCCGAACTCTTATTATTCACAGCCACCAACCATCTTAGTAATCTAGCATATGACTCATCCCAATCTCCAAATGCACATGCAAACCGCCTTCCTTTTGGCATCCCACATTCGCTTGTAGTTTATTTCGTGTTCGTATTTTCCTTTAATTATTTTTATTAATGCCTTGATAGTTATTGATTGATCTATCTGGACAATGCTTTAATTCTCTCGCACAAGCATGTTGGCGTCAAGTTGAGCATGACCGCATTCTACGTCGGGATTTATACAGTTGTGCGGCACGTCTAATTATGTGATCTCCCATAATCTTATTTTCTTTCACAAACAAGCACGAAGACACCACATAAACCCATCTCGCGCGCTTCTTCACTTGATTGCCCATAGAGTTGTAGTCGATTCCATCACATGATATTGATAATATCTGTTAACATGCCATACTTTGACGACATGTTGTAAGTCTTTTTTGTTGTCAAAGCACAACCTTATTTCCAACTCAAAATTAGACATGTCTCACCTAGTCTGTTGATGAGAATGTTGAGTTGCAGTGGAGTTAGCTACCTCCCAATCGATTTCATTATACACCGGCAATGGTTGGTGAACTTCATCATCATTTGCTCCCTCCATGAAATTCTCTTCATCGATAGCAAACCGCTCATCATCTTGCATGTTTTCTGCACCTGGAGGATCATACCTTGGGTCATCCGTAACAACATTAAGGTTTTCCCAATTGACGGTTGTTGCAGCATCCTCGGATGGACGTACGTCCTCGTCTGTTTCGTCATTGTCGTTGTCGTTAACTTCATCGTCACTAGAGGCATTAATATCATCATGTAAGGAATTAACAAATCCATCTTGCGCGACATCGCCTTGTGGTGATTGCATATGCAACCTTTTCATCATCGATCTAGTGTCTGACTTGCCAACATCTTCATGTACCGGTTGCGAATGAACTGTAGGATTTCAAAACGACTCGATTGACTCAAACGTTGAATAGATATCTACCGTTGCGGTTAATGGTAAATTGGTCACTATCGCCCACATCAAGGAGAAATGTGTCGCATCATGCAGCAACACATGGACGAAATATTAGGAACCTCCAGGGAGGATTATCACGTGGCGATAAGTCATCCTAACTAGAGTCTCCGTGGATGAGATATTGAACGCATTACACACGTGATCCATCAATTGTCGTCTACTCGTCCCAAACTTAACCATCAATACTGCTGATGGGGTGTGTTGTATGCGATGCCATTTAAATCGTTTACAATTTCACCGTGCGCATAAAATAGAAATGTGATGTTCCTATGTTCCATGACCTACATAAGTTATTGGATATTGATGTAAAAGTATTACATATATATCAAGCAAAAAAGCTCATTACATACGGGATTTAAAGTGCAATCGAACTTTCTGATATAGAAGATCGCCTTAACAACACAACTACAGAGCATACTCATTCGTTTACATAAAGTACCAATTAATAACTCATATTTACATTCCAAATTATGAAAACTACTAAACTAATTAAAAATGAACATGTATTTCATCAAAGCAAGATCATACTAATTTGTTCCTAAAAACTAATATATATACTATATTTTTCATTAATAGTAGCTTCACAATATTCAAGCCTTTTTTTCGTTCCTTTTCTCAAATATCAAGCGAAAAAGTATATCAATTTGGGGATTTAAATGCGCCGTTCGAATTTTCTGATGTAGATGATCCCCTTAATAGCGCAACTACATAGTATACTCATTTGTTTTCTTGAAGTACACCCTCTATTTTAGTTAGTTTATGTTTTATATTTTTAATTGTAACATGATATATATACACACATAGATAGGACACGACATAATAAAAAAATGTTTTTTAAGCACAAAAAAATTAAAACAAAGTTCAAGTACACGTACCATACAATGACCAACTCGACCATTTTTTGAAAAAAAATAAAGCTATATATGTAACACATACAACAACAACAACATAGCCTCAGTCCCAAATTAACTGGGGTCGGCTACATGAAACAAACTTTTCCATTGTACTCGATTAAGTGCAATTGATGGTGAGCTTTGCAAACCATTCGAATCGCTCCTAATTAATGCATCCCATGTTAACTTTGGTCTACCCCTACCTCGTCGAATTTCTATAGTTTCTATTGAGTCAAGTTTTCTAGTTGGAACATTTGTAGGTCGTCTTTGCAGGTGACCAAACCATCGCAACCGCCCTTCCCTAATCTTTGTATCAATTGGTGCTACTCCTACTTGTCTTTGAATTTTTATATTTCTTATTCTATCTTTATGAGTTTTACCACATATCCACTTAAGCATCTTCATTTCAGTTATGTTCATTTTATGTAATTGTTGTTGCTTTACCACCTAACATTCACTTCCATAGAGCATAGCTGGTCTAATTGCGATTTTATAAAATTTTCCTTTTAACTTAGTAGTAACATTTCGATCACAAATCACCCCTGTTGCACTCCGCCATTTCTTCCATCCAGCTTGAATTCTATGTGTGGCATCATTCTCGATGTTACCATCATTTTTATGATTGATCCTAGATATCTAAAGTGGTTTACCTTAGGAACTTCTATTTCCCCTAATTTTACCACTCTGTCATCTCGATGTGTAGTGTTTCTAAACTCACAGTGCATGTATTCGTTTTTCGTTCTACTCGACTTAAAGCCTTTAGATTCTAATGTATTCCTCCAGAGCTCTAATTTCCTATTCACTTCATCTTTAGTTTCATCCACTAAGACAATATCATCTGCAAATAGCATACACTAGGGTATATCATCTTGAATATGTATAGTTAGTTCATCCATAACTAAAGTAAATAGATATGGGCTTAAAGCCGATCCTTGATGTAGTCCTATCGTAATGGGAAATTCTTTTGTAGCTCCTCCAAATGTCTTTATACTCGTTACTACTCCATCATACATATCCATAATAGTGTCTATGTATCTAGCATGCACTCTTTTTTCTTTCTAGAACCCACCAAAGAACATCTATAGGGTCTCTATCATATGCTTTTTCTAAATCTACGAATACCATATGAAGAAATTTTTCTTTTCTCTATATTTTTCTAACAATCGTCTTACAAGGAAAATCGCCTCCATAGTTGACCTCCCAGGCATGAAACCAAATTGGTTCTCTGATATTGTTGTTTCTCTCCTTACCCTATTGTCAATTATCCTCTCCCAAAGTTTCATAGTGTGACTCATAAGTTTAATTCCCTGGTAGTTTGAGCAACTTTGAATGTCTCCTTTGTTTTTGAAGATTGGCACAAGTGTGCTTCTTCTCCAATCCATTGGCATCCGTTTTGATTTTAAAATTTTATTGACAAGTTTTGTTAACCAAGTCAATCCAATTTCTCATAAGCATTTCCAAGCCTCTATGGGTATTTCACCTGGGCCACATGCTTTCTTTATTTTCATTCTTTTCAATGCCTCTTTAACTTCTACAATTCTAATATTGCGTGTATAGTTTATATTTCTGTCTTGGTGTGGGTTTTCATCTATTATAGTATATATATATATATATATATATATATGTAACACATAACATGAAAATAATAACAAAACCAAATAAAAATAATAGAAAAAATAATTTATCGTCCTTACTATTTTCCTCCACTTTTGATATTCAGTTTAATATTCCTGTAATAAAAAATGTTAGTTCTTTTATTTAAATGGGAATTAATAACTAATAAAAAAACTCTTTAACAAAGACATATCCGGACCTAACACAACCTGCGGCAACAAAAAATGACTAAGCTCTCTCTAGCCAACCCTCTCTCAACCGTTTGTTGTCTTGATATTGTCCTGCAAAAAAATTAAAAATTAAGTTCGAATTGTGTGTGTATTGAGGGATACAGGGGAATACGTGCGACTATTTATTTTTAACAACAAAAAAATATGTAATAGCTTTCAAAAGAGTTTTGCTACTCGTGAAAATAAATAAATGCAAACCTTGCAACCAAAAAGTTCATAAGCTAACAAAATATTTTTATCGATCAATAATACATCAATGTAACAATTCTTTCAAACAAAATTCTAAACTAACCCTTCTTGAAACCAAAAACTTTAACAAAAAAAAATGTATTATTCATCGACCAAACTTTTTTGTATTATTGATTTATCTAAAAGTTCAACAAAAAATAAATTTTACCACAAAGTTTAACAACAAAATAAATCCCAAACTAACACTTCAAACATGATCTAAACTAAACTCAACAAAATTCATATGAAGAAAGTATAACAAAAAAAAATGTTTAACAAAAACTTTAACAAAAAAATAAATCTTAAACTAACACTTCAAACAAAATCCTAAACTAAACTAAACAAAATTCATATGAAAAAGGTTTAAGAAAAAAAAGTTTACAAATAGTTTAACAAAAAAATAAATCTTAAACTAACACTTCAAACAAAATCATGCACTAAAAGTTAACTAACAATTCCTTTAAATCACTTGCCTCTTCTTGCCTTCCTCACTCACTCTCTCACGATCTCCTTTTCCTTTAGTCCAACAATCACAAAATTATTAATGTTTCTTCCACTGTCATTGCCAACAACAACAACTTGTTCTTCTTTGATGAAAACAAGAAACAACAACAAGGTGCAAGTAAGTAAAATTAGAGAGATTTAAAGGGGAGGAGTACTTACTGAACAACAACTTCTTTTTTGAGACCGTCACCTCGATCTTTCTCTCTCTTTCAATCAACAGCCCACCTTCTCCTTCAACGGCACACCTTCTCTCAATCTCCTTCTCTTCTCCAAATCAAAACACTTTCAACCGATCTCTCTCTGCCCAAATCAAAAAACATTCCTCCTTCAACAGCCTCAACAGTCGTGACCTCCATATCATTCTCCTCCTTCAACAACCTCAACACTCAATCTCTCTTAATCCGATCACCAATAAAGTTTCTACCAACACCATTAAATAGGGAACTAACACTCACCCAACTCATTCAAACCCGTGACCTACCCCTACTCACAGTATCTACACTGCCATTACCTTTCCTCAGAACGCAGAGAATATATTCTTTGCATTATGTGCCGAGAAGAAGATGATTGGGTTTGGGTTACACAGATAGCGTCTTCTCTGAATGCGTTATTTGTGTTATGTGACCAATGTGGCTCATAAACATAGATAGCCCCTTTTGAGAATGCGCTATTCACGTGTCCACGTGGCTTGAAAAATTATGTCCCATTGATAGCGCGTTTTTAAAAAGCGATATATATTAGTTAACGAATTAAAAAAAAAATCTACACTTATTTTACTCATTTAAACTGTTTCTTGTGGTGCTTCTATAATTTTACCCCCACCATTGACTGTTGTTTAAAAGCAAGGCAAGTCACGCACCAAAAAAGGGAAAAGAACAACACAAAACTCCCTTTCTCAGCTGATATTAATGTTTTTTTTGTAAGTAGTATTGTTTCGTTGTTTATTGCCCAAAACTGAGTTTTGATTATGCAGGTTCAAATAATTAACTTGGTTTAGTTTATGGGGGAAAAGAAATTTGAGAAATTATGCGTTTCATGGGTGAAGAGGTTTGATTTGATTAACAGTTTTGATTTTTATTTGGGGGGTCGATTTGATTCTGCATGTTGGGCTTTTGGATTTGAGGGTCAAATTGGGAGAGATCAATGTGGACAATTGTTGAACTGTGACCAAATCAAATGCAGGGGACTTATTTATGAGTTTGATTTCGATTTATTAATTGCGAAATTCTAATTGCTTATTATCAATTGCTTCATTGGCCCATAGTGACCTTTGCATTTGCATTTTGTAATGACATTTTCCAGATCTGGGTAGGTGCCCAATCTCTTTAGTTGATTGACTATTTTTTCTTTGGATTAAAGTTAAAGTTGCTTCATATTGAATCTTGTTTGATACGCATAGCTTTTGATGCAAAAAGTTAACTTTATTTTGTTTTTGGTTTAGGGGGAGTGAGCAGGCGGCGTGTCGAAGACAATGAGAATGCGGGCTTCGTTCTTTTCGCTCTTAAATGTGGCTCTTGTTCTCATGAATGTGATTGAACATGGGAGCGCCGGGATTACGAGTACCTTTATTCGAGCCGAATGGTCTGCGGCGGACATTCCGCTGGACAATAAGGTTTTTGAAACTCCAAATGGTTATAATGCTCCCCAACAAGTAAGCCTTTCATATTTCAGCTGAAAGGAAGCATTGGTAGAACAATCATGGCAATAAATATGGGCATTTCATGTATTTCTCTATTGAGCAAGCTTTCCTCACAACTTTGTTGATATTTCTCTATTGAACAAGATTTCTTTTTACTTGGTTGTACCTTGTAATTGAATATCTCCCCTCATTTTCTTTTTGTTAATTGAGTGTTTTTAGAGTTATCGGCTGCCTGTCTCTTTGAATTTTTCAAATATGAAGAAACTTGAATTTGGGGCAGGATTTGAGCACCAAAGAACAAATTTTTGGCTTATAACATTCATGTTGGCAGACTTTTAAGTTGAACGTGTAGATGAGTTTGAAGTTTCTATTAGATGCATAACAATAGTATAACATAATTTGTGCAACTCCTACAGTTTCATTGCTTCATAGTAAATGTGCAACTCCTACAGTTTAGATTCTACTGAATATTTTTTATTTGCCACAGTACCATTTTTCGATTTTTAGTGTCTGGAAGTGATTCAATGTTGAAGAAATATTCCATGCTAGCTTTTATAGATTTAAGTAGGAGAGTAGGCCAAGCGTACAAACTGCTTCCCAGGTTTTTAAATGTACAATCATATTCCGTAAAGAATGAACTGTTTGAAATCTGGTTTAGGTGCATATAACTCAAGGCGACTATGAAGGAAAGGCTTTAATCATTTCATGGGTGACACCTGATGCGCCTGGGTCCAGTAAAGTACAATTTGGCACATCTGAAAAGCAATATCAATTTAGTGCTGAGGGATCATACTCGAACTACTCATTTTCTTCATACAAGTCTGGCTACATACATCACTGTTTGGTCGATGGCCTTCAGGTGACTTCTTAATTATGTTACAATTAGTTTTAGTACCTAGAATTTTTTTTTTCGTTTCTCTATTTACCCATTACACTTTGAGCATCATAGATTTATAAGTGCAAAAGTTGATGCTATAGTGCTGGAGTCAACCTAAAGTTGATGCTTAATAAATGTATATGTTTTAAGATCCAAAATCGAGATTAACCTTGGATAATGATTTAGGTTTTTTTTCCATGTGAGTTCATAAGCATATTATATGCGGCAACATGTAATGCAACTTTCTTTAGGGATAAGCTTAATTTTTTATTTTTTTTGCATAATGGTGCCCAATATAATGCAACTTTTCTTACCGATAAGCTTAATTTCTTTTACATAATGGTGCCCTTAGGTTGTACTTTAATTTAAGAAAAATAAACGTCATTTGGATGTATCAGTACCCTCAGTCATAAATTTAGTTGATGAGTATATTGTCCTCAAGTTTATTAAAATTGATTTCATCAAAAAAAAAAGTTTATTAAAATTGATTTTTCAGTTTTGGAATCATCACTTGGTTGCATTTGTTTATTTTTCATAACTTGTCCAAATTGACCAACAACATGAGGGTATCATTTTAAGCAACTAATGCAGTGTTCATTTCCTGAATTCCCAGTATGATACCAAGTATTACTACAAGATTGGTGATGATGATTCTGGTAGAGAGTTTAGGTTCCATACACCTCCAGAGAGCGGTCCAGATGTTCCGTACACTTTTGGTATCATTGGTGAGTCAGACCCAATTCATTCACTAACATGTTAGGAAAAGATTATATGATTTATCAAGTCAATGTTGCTTTGAATTTTGGAAACCAAAAAAAAAGAATCATTTGTTACATCAGAGTATAGGAGAGTTAGCTTGGAATATCAAGTCTCAACTACATGTTTGCTTGTGTGATTTATATAATGCGATTGTAATTTTCTTATAATCTGCGGTTCTTACAAATTGACCTAATTTCAGGTGATCTGGGACAGACATACAATTCTTTGTCCACTCTTCAGCATTATATGGAAAGTGAAGGACAGGCAGTATTATTTGTTGGGGATCTCTCATATGCAGATAGATATGACAATGAGGATATTGGCGCTCGATGGGACTCATGGGGACGTTTTGTTGAACCAAGCACAGCATATCAACCATGGCTTTGGTCAATTGGGAATCATGAGATTGAGTACTTCCCAAAACTGGTATTGTCATATTGCATAACTTCATAGTTTCTTGACGACATGAATAAAGTAGAGGCTTTATTGATGCTGCTATTATTCAAATCTTTCGATCTCTTTCTTTTGTTTAGTTTCCATGTAATATTTTGACTTATGTTTTACTTGGCTTGCTGAATCACTTTATTTCATTCCTTGCATAAATCTGTAAACTATAGACTGCAGGTATTCAGTTTTATAGTTTTAAGGAACTGAAAAATTGTCAAGAAATATGTGGCCACTCATGCTGATACAAAAACAGAATCAACCATGTTATTTTAGTTGTAGTTTCAAAAATTTACAATTAAATGATAAACAGAGATGTTCAAAATGCATTTTCTGAGTAACAAGGATGTCACAAGATTCCTATGTTTAAATTGAATAAACATAGAATAAAGGCCAAGATTGCTGCATTGAACTGACATGGCCTCTAATCTTCCAGACTTACTATGAATGTAATAGTAAATTAGTAAAATTTCTATTTAGTTTTGAAAGTGTAGACACTGTGTCTCGAAAACAAAAAAAAAAAGAAAAAAAAAGTGTATAGACAGTGGGTCTGCTGCTATCCTAATCATTTAAGTTTCGCCAATTTTAGCTTCTTAGTTTTACCTTTTGAAGGTTAAAATTTCCTTTTCATATTTTTTAAATAAATGCATATACCATTGCCGAAGCTAACATGGGACACATTAATTAGGAGGGATTTAAATGATCTTGAAAGTACACCATCAATTGCACTAAATCGAACACTATGGAAGAGTTTGATCCATGTAGCCGGCCCCAACTAATTTGGGATTGATCCTCTATTGTTGTTGTTGCTATATGCCATCGGGCAGAGTCCTCGGCCCCTTGCATTATACACTAGTTGATCCTATTTAATATATAATGAAGTGGTTTTTTTAGATCAATTTGGTGTTTCCAAATATCAATTGTCAAGTTCCTTGCATTATTATCTTATTCTACTTATCAATTTCCTTATTCCTTCTTTTTTTTCTTCAGTAATAGACATCTCTACAGTTTATTGTCAGATTCTCACATTGTGGACCTTTCTGCGTAGGGAGAACTTGTTCCTTTCAAATCATTTTTACAAAGATATAGAACTCCCTTCGAGGCCTCCCAGAGTTCCAATCCTCTATGGTACGCAGTCCGACGTGCATCTGCTCATATTATTGTCCTCTCATCCTATTCTCCTTATGGTAACACTTCAGCCCCTTCTGTTAGCTTTTTCATCTAAAACGTCTCAACTATCTTGTACCAATAGATATATATATATTTTGTTTATATATTTCACGTAGTTAAAAATCAATTGTGCAAGTTTTAATGCTGAAGCTTGATTTTGCCATTTTTGCCCCTAATATAGAAAGTGAATTTATATTTACTTGAGCTTTCATTTATACCATCTAAATGTTGTTAGAAGGATATGTGTAAGAGAAAAATTAAGTGGTTGTGTTTGTTTCAACAGTGAAGTACACTCCTCAATATATTTGGTTGAAAGAGGAGCTAGAAAGAGTGGATCGAGAGAAGACACCTTGGCTAATAGTTCTCGTGCACGTTCCAATATACAACAGTAACGAAGCTCATTTTATGGAGGGTGAGAGCATGCGGTCTGTCTTTGAGAACTGGTTCGTCAGCCACAAAGTTGATATGATTTTTGCTGGCCATGTTCATGCCTATGAAAGATCGGTATGTCTTGTTTTATTTTCCTTTATTCATAATGCCACTTGAATTTGAACCATCTATTGTATAACTGATCCAATTATGAGTTATGAACTTACGTAGTAGCTGACAAAATAATCATTCAGAACCAAAACAAGTCACCAATTCATCCAATTAACTGCCAAAATTTATCAAATGAAACTGATTAAGGATTATATAAATATCTTGATAAGTTGGCATGGGATATTCGATTGCTCATGGGAGAGAAAGAAGTGGTTGGAAGTAGCTATATAACAAATGCATGGCTAGATCTGAGGTTTCCCAGGGGAATTTCTGGCCATGCTAATGGGGAAGCCCTTTGCTGAACGACTTGTATAAAGATATGCAAGGTATGTATTATTATCTCCAATGATTCTGATTTCTTAATGAAAGGCTTAGAGTGATAGGTGAAGATTAAATGAGAAAGTGAATTTTGTTGGGAAGCCTACTCCTAGTTGTTAGTTCTTTGCTCAATCAGCTTGGGATGTTCTTAGAGCATATGTAATGGGCGTGGAGTGGGCTTCCACTCCATGCCCAAGCATTGCACGTTCCATACGGGGCATTCAATGCTTTGCCTGCTCATTGGCAGCGGTGCAAAGGGTGCAAGAATTATTTTTTACTGTTTTTATTTTTTATAAAACAAATGTGTTGGTGAAATGGGTCCCATAATAGCATAGTAAAGTGTTTAATGATACTAGGAGAGAAGCGTAATAGAATAAAGTGCAATGGATTGGTGAGGTGACACTCCACTATAACCATTTTGAGCGGAACCATTGTCGATGCTCTTAGAAGTATTAGAGTTCTTGAGTTTAATAGAAGCAGGCTAGTGCCCTGGTAAAAATTCCTTAAATTGGATGAGCATGCGGACTATTGAAACTCAAACCAACAGCTTTTTAAGTATATCCTTTCTTGTTCATGATGATTTATAGAAGATTTGGGCACTTGCGCCCCTTCTACAACTCCGAGTGACAAGGGATTATGATGATTTGTTAACCAATTCAACTGAACCGATGGATTTGGGAAGACAAATGGATATGGTAGCTATGCTTGCTTTTTGGAACCTAAGTCCATGTGGGGAAGGTTATAAATGATTAAACAATTATCATACATTGATTGACAGAATAATAGAGGATATCAGTAAATGGCGCATATATAGTTGATGCATCCATAAAAGAAGTGACATTGTAGTACCAAATTTGAGCATGTAAGTTTGAAGATTTATTGCAGACTAGATATCTCACCAGCTGCCCTAACTTCTATTCTGAACTCAACATCGAAGGCTCCTCTGCCAGTTCTCACGGATGGTCATTCCTGATATGTCAATGGCTCAATGGGTCTGAATTTAACTAGCCAAGCAGCTCAAGATCAATCCTTCATTCTGGAAACATCTATGCAATGTTTTTTTAATGATTCTAATATGCTTATAGTCGACAATACAAACAATACCTCTCTGTAAAAGTTATTCAGCCATTTGTTGACAAGTTTTTAATTGACCTCAAGTATCTCTTGGAACGTAGGTAATATCTATGTTGGTTGGTTGTCTGGAGTCTGGATGATCATGTTTTAAATTAGATCACCTTTATAACTCTTTGATATGAATTTCCTTTCTCAATCGATTCAAGAGGATCATCAAGGTTTCTTTTTTTCTTTTTTTTTCAAATTATGCTTGAGGGTACTAGGGCCTCAAATTAATTGCTTAATGCTACATGTGAACTTCCTTTCACATACTTATTAACTCGAGTATTCACTTGCAAACATTATGCAATATGCCAATATGGCAATATGGCAACAATCTATTGATTGAAATCTTAGAGAAATTTATTTTCTATTTGCAGTACCGCATTTCAAACATACACTACAATGTTTCAACCAGTGGTTGCCATCCCATTCCAGACAAATCAGCTCCTGTTTACATAACTGTTGGCGATGGCGGAAATCAAGAAGGTCTCGCTGCGAGGTATGTTATGCATTTTACTTGATAAGCTGCCATCCATTTCTCTCTTGTTTTTAGATATAGTACTCATATTTTGCAGTCTTAATTGATAAACGGGACTTCATTTCTGCTTTCTGTTAACAAGTCTGCTGCCTACTTTGCTGATCTTTACTTAATAATTTGCAGATTTAGAGACCCACAGCCAGATTATTCTGCCTTCAGAGAATCCAGTTATGGTCATTCTACATTACAAATAAAGAATAGAACTCATGCATTCTACTATTGGAATCGAAACAATGATGGGGAAAAAGTGCCAACTGATTCTGTTGTATTCCTCAATCAGTACTGGTGAGTAGCTTGCAACTTATCTATTTTACTACTTACCAAAAGCTCCTTTCAGAATTTCTAACAAATAGAAACCGAAGAAATTCAACGAGGTAGGGGTAGACCGAAGTTAACTTGGGACGCATTAATTAGGAGGGATTTAAATGGTTTGAAAAGCTCACCATCAATTGCACTAAATCGAGCACAATGGGAGAGTGTGATCCATGTAGCCCGACTCCAACTAATTTGGATTGAGGCTATGTTGTTGTCGTTGTTAGAAGAGATGCAGTTTCACATGTCGTGCACAACTCACTTCACTAAAGGGTGCTAAAGATTAGAAGAAAGGATAACTTTGAATGCATGCCTACCCAGTGATTAAAATGGAAAATTGATTTAAACTCTTAACACTTTTTTGGAATTTCCTTGCGCATGTCAAGAAAAGCAAAACAGTAACACTCAGTTCAGAAGTCTAGATCTGCAGTGCACTTCACAGGGAAAGCCTAGCATGTTTTAAAGGCTCCATGCAACGAGTATAATAGTAGGGAAACTTGGAAGTAATTATTAATGTACAAAATATAAATTCAAGCCGATAGATTGGAAATTGATATTCAATACATGTTCACTTGTTCATTCTTAAATTTTGTAATACTGCAGGGCTAGCAACCTTCAAAGGAGAAAACTGAAAAGGAACAACCGTCGAGGATCTCTTTCATCCGTTGCAGCATTCTGATAATGCAACGCAGTCTCCTCTTCAAGGGCATCAGTGTGCTGGAAGTAATTCGACTGCGACAAAGTTAAGCTCATTTGCTCATGGTCACATGTTCATTGGTCCTTTAATTCATTAATGACAAAGTTGGGATGTGCATTATGACGTATTTCAGCATTCTGATACATGTTCACTTGTTCATTTTCTCTTTCTTGCACTTGTGGCCAATTTTAGGCATCTATGGTTACACAACCTTTCACTGATTGTACTGAAACTACTAAGGCTCTTAAGTCTTAACTAATGCTACTGAAGCACATGCTGCGATGGTGCGTTTGCTCGTGTAGTGTAATATAATGTTACAAGAACAGTAAAGCTTCAATCCCACCTAGAGATCTTACATGGCTCGAACTCGAATAAGTCGGAACCTATTGGGCTTGGGATAGTGGGTGAATTTGAAAAAAAAAAAAAAAAAACAACCTTCAATCCCAAATTAACTGGAATGAACTACATATTCAGCAATTCCTCCTTGATTTAATGAAGTAGAAATGAAATATAGTTCTAATGTCACGAAGAAAGTTATATCTCGATTAATTGTCCAATCTTATAATGTATCCTATTCAATTGGCTATTTATATTTGAAAGAACTAATTATTTATATTAGCCAAAACATACCTTTACATCCTTAAACTTTGGATTTTTTTTGTATTTTTGATCCCTAAACTTTTTTATTAGTGTACATTTAGCCTCTCGTTGGTGTACATTTTCTTGTTTGGTCCCTATTTTTTAGAGTTTCTCATGCTTTTTTTTTTTGCTCCCTCAACTTTTAGTTTTTTATGCTTTTTGAAAAAAATTGAATTCTTTTTTTTTTTTGGTTTGTGATGGTTGAAGTGAACCTCTAGTAATATAAATCACTTTACTCTTCATATCTCTGAGTCTGCACTAGCCCACTAACTCTACCTCTATCACCACTCTCGATACGCTGTTGCTGCGACTGTAGTGCTGACCACGTTGTCTGAGGTTGTGGACTAGCATAGTTCAGTGCTTGAGTGGGTGGAACAAACGTTGTCTAAGCGGGTCATGAAGGCGATGCTACTGAACCAACACTCTGAGACCTATTGTCCTTGGAACCCTGATGGTGGTGTTGCTCTGACTGTCTCTTCTTGAATAATTTGGTCCTCCTCAAGATGCGTATAAAGCTAGGTCTCTCTAGCCAAACTCCACTCGTAGGCCCGATGTAAGGTCTCTGACTCGGTGGTGACTATTGTGCCTCCAATCTCTCGAAGTAGACCCTCAATGAAGAAGTGTGTTTGGTTTGCATCGATGTTCGCCATGCCACCGACATACTCAAGTAACTGCAAGAATTGACCCATGTACTGTATGATTGACTCCCAGATGCACTGTCGGATGCTTAGAAACTCGGCCTTTTTCAGCTTCAGGATCGAAGGCGAGAAGTACTTCTGATTAAATCGCCTCTTAAACTTTGTTCAATCCTTGGACTTACCTTGGGTAGCCACCATACAGCGCCACCAACTTCAAACTTTTCTTCTATTGAATCGGAATCGCCTTCCAATCTTCCTGAAATTCACAAGATTTTCCGCCGCCGAAATACAAGACGTCGTCGATCTAATCCTCATCCTCAATTTCGTCAAAATCGTTATCCCTTATCAAAACAATATTACTCTCGACCATCTCCATCAGACCTTATTCTTGAAGAAAAGGTAAAACGCAATCAAAAATATGACGGAAATGCCATATATGATTGGAGTATTGACGGACTTTCTGAATATCAAATCATCGAAATTGCCCTTAAAATGCATATATATGCTAGAGCCAGTATTCTCCAAAACCATACTGAACCTGATACAGCCAAAGCTATTGTCTGTGGCTTCACTGGCCAACTATATGGTTGGTGGCATTATACCATGGATGATGATGAAAGAGACTCAATTCTCAATCATCTCAAAACTGATGCATTAGACAATCCCATTATGGGATCCAATGGTGAATGGGTCTATGATTCTGTGAATCAGCTCATTGCTGAATTAATTTGGCAATTTGTTGGTCATGTTAAATCTGTTAACGCTAAGATTAGGGATCAACTCCATAATCTTAGATGTCGTACTCTTAATGATTATCGTTGGTATAAGGATACTTTCTTTACCAAATTATATTCATTAACCGAAAAACATGACGAAATGTTCTGGAAAGAACGATTTATTGCCGGGTTACCTCCATACTTTGCCTCAAAAATCAAAGATTTCATCAACGAGCATTATGATAATACTCTTGCTGAACTTTCCTATGGTGATATTACACAAGCTGTACAAACTTGTGCACTATCCATTTGCAATGATATGAAACTCAATCGCCAAATTCAAAAAGAAAAATCAACCCTAAAACATGATTTAGGAAATTTCTGTTTTGATTTCGGTCAAGAACTTGATGTTTCTAGATATACAACTCCCAAACATAGGACAAAGAATACCAAGCGTCCTAAGCATAATCCTTACCTCTATAAACCTCCATACTATCAAAAATCAACTTCCAAAGTTCGATATTCCAAACAACGAAGACCATCATATGCTGTACGGAAAAGATCAATTGATCCACATACGAAAGAAAATCTTTGTTATAAATGTGGACGACCTGGTCATTATGCTAATAAATGTCGAGTTACATCAATGAAAATTGGACATGTTGCCTTTTCTGCTTTTGATGAAGAGAAATGTCATTGTGTGTCCAATCTTCCCCATACTTCCTCTTCGTCTTCTTCTGAACCAGAAATTAATGTTCTCACTGCCTATGAAGATCTTCTTCTGGCAATCGGCGATCACATTTCTGATCCTAATTTAAAATACCAATACTTCACCCAAGTAATCAAAAAGGATGAAGCTTCTTCTTCTTCCTCTCCACCCACCAAACAAGCCTTCTCCCCTAAAAAAGATAAGCGCCAACAGAAATTTACTGAGCAATTATCTATAGATGACTCCCATCTTAATTTCTCCAACCTTATGGAAATTGTAAATAACAAAAAATCCACTAAACAAACTACAATTCACTCTCTTCAAACAGAAATTAATCAACTTAAAAATGAGATTAAGCAATTAACATCTCGTATTGTTCGACTTGAACAATCAGATGCTGACTCTCATTATCAGTTTGACGAGAATGATATATTCTCTCTTTCCAAACCTTCCTCCAACTTCCAACGATGGTATACTCCTATCACTTTTACAGTCAAAGATTTCACTGTAAAATGTAATGCAATCATTGATTCTGGTGCTGATCTAAATCGCATTCGTGAAGGATTTCTTCCGCTTAAATACTACACTCCTAGCAAAGAATTCCAAAGTATATCCGTTGCCAATGGACAAAGTACCCATATCAAATATGAAGTTCAGGAAGCTCATATTTGTAATCAAGGGATATGCCTTCCATTAACATTTATTGTTATCCCTGGCCTTAAACAAGATATGTTATTAGGCACCCCATTTCTCAGAAAACTTCAGCCTTTTTCTGTCACGGAAGCAGGCATCACAACCACTCTTCAAGGAAAGTCTATACATTTTCCTTTTACTCAACTTAAAAACAATTCTCAAATTGATCTCATAGTTCACCAAATTGAATATAAAATTATTCATATTGGTTTTCTGAAAAATGAAATTTTACTTTTAAAAACAGATCAGATTTTACAATCTCCCATTTTTAAAACTAAACTTCAATCTTTCCAAACAAATCTAGAACAACAATGTTGTTCGGATATTCCAAACGCTTTCTGGTCTAGGAAACAACATATTGTTCGTCTTCCCTATATACCAGAATTTCATGAATCAAAAATTCCTACTAAAGCCAATCCATCACAAATGGATTCTCGGCTTCGCCAAATCTGTCAAAAAGAAATTACTGATTTACTTAATAAAAAGCTAATTACTTCTTCAAAATCCCCATGGAGTTGTACAGCTTTTTATGTTGAAAATGCTCCAGAACTTGAAAGAGGTGTTCCTCGATTAGTTATTAATTATAAACCTCTCAACAAAGTTCTTAAAACCATCAGATATCCTCTCCCAAATAAATCAGATTTGCTAAAAGCCACTACCTCTGCAGTAGTCTTTTCCAAATTTGATTTAAAATCCGGATTTTGGCAAATCCAGATCCATCCTTCAGATCGATACAAAACGGCATTTAATACTCCATTTGGACAATATCAATGGAATGTTATGCCATTCGGTCTTAAAAATGCCCCATCCGAATTTCAAAAAATTATGAATGATATTTTTAATCCACATAGTTCGTTTATCCTTGTTTACATTGATGATCTGTTAGTTTTCTCTCCATCTATAGATCAACATTGGAAACATTTACACACATTCCAATATTTAATTCAAAAGAATGGACTTGTACTCTCACAAAAGAAAATGCATCTTTTTCAAACAGAGGTTACATTCCTTGGTTTTAAATTATCCAACCAGACTCTTACCCCGGTGAATCGAGTTATCGCTTTCGCCAGCAAATTTCCAGATCAATTACATGATCGCCTCCAATTACAGAGATTTTTAGGTTGTCTTAATTATCTCTCTGATTTCTACAAAAATGTTGCCCAAGATCGCCAGTGTCTTCAGAAGTTATTATCTTCTAAAAAACCATTTAAATGGACTCCTGAGCATACCAATGCGGTTAAGCTCATCAAAGAAAAAGTTCATTCATTACCATGCCTCCATCTCGCCAACCCAAAATACTTCAAAATTGTTCAAACAGATGCCTCTAACATTGGTTATGGTGGCATACTTTTGCAACAAACTCCAACTGGCAAAGAGCAATTAGTTTGCTTTACGTCCAAAACATGGAAAGAAGCCCAAATCAATTATTCCACTTTTCAAAAGGAAGTCCTTGCTATAGTTCTATGTGTTCAAAAATTCCAAGCAGATTTGCTAAATCAAAAGTTTTTAATTCGTGTTGATTGTCAGTCTGGCAAAAATATATTTTTTAAGGATGTTAAAAATCTTCTTGCTAAATGATTTTTGCAAGATGGCAAGCTATTTTAAGTATCTTTGATTTTGATATTACATATATACCGAGGTAATTCCAATTCTCTTCCGGACTTTTTGTCACGTGAATTTCTTACTACCCCCTTCTATGCATCTTGTACATGAGATGTCTAAAAAAGCGGCTTGACCTCCATTCCACTAATCGATTTAAGCCTCTTGACGGCCGAACCAAAGCGTACGTATTTACCCATAAGCAAAAATCTAATCGCCCATTAGATCCAACTTTAGCCAGTAAATCACTTGCTACCCAAATAGCCTGTACTATACCACCTGGTCTCCATTTCATCCCACAACGTCCACATGCCACTACCCAATTTTATGAATCCATCTTAACATCCACCCTATCTGTCCATTTTGACCATCGATCTCGTGAAAACTCTGTTGAAATAGACTTTTCCAAGCTAAAAATTCGGAGAGTTCTATCTGCAGACGATTGGTGTGCGCATTATAAATTTATAACTAAAACTCCTTTTGCCTACAAAGATATTAGTATTATAACAGACAAGCCTCCTGTCTCCATTAGCTACCAAGATTACATCAACGCATGGCAAACCATTTTGTTTTACAAAGATCCAGATCATCATTCCTGGTATCTTTCTTTCTCGCCAACTTGTCCGAAAGTCTTTCCACAATGGTGGCTCACTAGTTGGTGGAACAAATTTGGACCCCATGAAATGATTTTTCCAAAACAAGTTCAAGAACAATTTGCAAAAGACAAACTCACCATGCTCCAATTTTTATGTAAATATAATATCCCATGGATTCTTAAATGGGATTATGAAACCGCTCCAGTATCCATCTATGAACCCATTACCCAAACGTATACCGTAACGTATTTATCTCAAGAAATATCCTGCAAATGGTGGAATAAGTTTAATTATCAAGCTGCTTTCACCAACCCCACTGCTCCAATAACACCAACTAAATCATCAGGAAAAGCACCATCCACTTCATATAAAGATATTGTGTCTAAACCTTCTTCAGATACTGCTCTCATACTAGCAAAATTGCAGCAAATGGAAGAAGATAATAGACTTTTACGCCAAAAAATAGATGAAGATAACCAGCAGTTGCGTCATGAATTGGAACAGGTTAATTCAAGGTGTTCCTCATCTCCATCTGTCAAAAGCGTGCATCTTTCTGATGACGACGCCTAGCCAAATCTCTCCAGAATTTATACAACCAGTGGTTGATTATCTTTTAGCCCTGGTCTATCCAAATGGTGTTAATATCGAATATTCATCACGTCCATATTGTGGATGTTTACGTTGCCTAAGTAGTAGACGTCCTTATTCCATGACCATCCATTTAGCCAATATTTGTTTCGCCTGGACATCAGAAGATACTAATTTCATCCTTGCAATATGGTATCTTTTAAATTGTCCCCATATCTCCATCTTTGTTGATTTTCAGGCAGTGTTTCGCTTTCCTGAATATGTTTTCGCCCCTCTATGGAATTTCATCCATAATTCACCTGCTTCCAATTTTTGCCACATAATTTATTATCGTGGTGAAGATCCCATTTGTCTACGTATTTCAGCATTTTGATACATGTTCACTTGTTCATTTTCTCTTTCTTGCACTTGTGGCCAATTTTAGGCATCTATGGTTACACAACCTTTCACTGATTGTACTGAAACTACTAAGGCTCTTAAGTCTTAACTAATGCTACTGAAGCACATGCTGCGATGGTGCGTTTGCTCGTGTAGTGTAATATAATGTTACAAGAACAGTAAAGCTTCAATCCCACCTAGAGATCTTACATGGCTCGAACTCGAATAAGTCGGAACCTATTGGGCTTGGGATAGTGGGTGAATTTGAAAAAAAAAAAAAAAAAACAACCTTCAATCCCAAATTAACTGGAATGAACTACATATTCAGCAATTCCTCCTTGATTTAATGAAGTAGACGATGCAGTTTAGTTCCAATGAAATATAGTTCTAACGTCACGAAGAAAGTTATATCTCGATTAATTGTCCAATCTTATAATGTATCCTATTCAATTGGCTATTTATATTTGAAAGAACTAATTATTTATATTAGCCAAAACATACCTTTACATCCTTAAACTTTGGATTTTTTTTGTATTTTTGATCCCTAAACTTTTATTAGTGTACATTTAGCCTCTCGTTGGTGTACATTTTCTTGTTTGGTCCCTATTTTTTAGAGTTTCTCATGCTTTTTTTTTTGCTCCCTCAACTTTTAGTTTTTTATGCTTTTTGAAAAAAATTGAATTCTTTTTTTTTTTTGGTTTGTGATGGTTGAAGTGAACCTCAGTAATATAAATCACTTTACTCTTCATATCTCTGAGTCTGCACTAGCCCACTAACTCTACCTCTATCACCACTCTCGATACGCTGTTGCTGCGACTGTAGTGCCGACCACGTTGTCTGAGGTTGTGGACTAGCATAGTTCAGTGCTTGAGTGGGTGGAACAAACGTTGTCTAAGCGGGTCATGAAGGCGATGCTACTGAACCAACACTCTGAGACCTATTGTCCTTGGAACCCTGATGGTGGTGTTGCTCTGACCTGTCTCTTCTTGAATAATTTGGTCCTCCTCAAGATGCGTATAAAGCTAGGTCTCTCTAGCCAAACTCCACTCGTAGGCCCGATGTAAGGTCTCTGACTCGGTGGTGACTATTGTGCCTCCAATCTCTCGAAGTAGACCCTCAATGAAGAAGTGTGTTTGGTTTGCATCGATGTTCGCCATGCCACCGACATACTCAAGTAACTGCAAGAATTGACCCATGTACTGTATGATTGACTCCCGGATGCATTGTCGGATGCTTAGAAACTCGGCTTTTTCAGCTTCAGGATCGAAGGCGAGAAGTACTTCTGATTAAATCGCCTCTTAAACTCTGTTCAATCCTTGGACTTACCCTGGGTAGCCACCATACAGCGCCACCAAGCATCTGCCTCTCCAAATAATAATCCCTCATGATATGGTAGCTATCATGTGCTTTAGGGTGGCCAATATGCTATTGATCTTCTCGTGGCTCTTCACAAATCTCTTTGCCGCCTCGAGGTCTGTACCCCCGTAGAACTCAACCGATCTGTGCCTCTAGAACTCTCGCAACTGTCTCGCTTCAGCTATCGCCCCAATGCTCATCTCTGTAGACGTAGTCGGCTTAGTCTCTGCCAAAGTAAGGGGCGTAGGAGGCACTATCCGTGTCTGTACCGACAGTCTAGACAAAAGAGGTATCAGTCATAAAACACCATTTCTCTCTTCTTCTGACACCCTCTGAGTTGCCTAGGCTAAACAAATGAATGAGATGGAGACTTGGAGAACATACCCCAAAACCCATTATTCTTTCATGTCTGAATAATCTTTGATTCCTCAAAAAAGATGTATAAAAAATTCAGATGATCATCACAGCTTCATATTAAAGGAAAATGAGAGTGACATACTTTTGATACATGCATTGCATACATTTGCCACACAGTTGCTTGAAAATCACTTTTGTCAATGATTTTCAAACACTTCTACATACTCTTCCCTTTTTCAAGTCCATCGTAAGATTACCCACTACTCTTCTGTTAGCCATGTCAACAAGATTTAATACCTTAAATGGTGAAGACCAAATGGACATCTTGAGAGTTCAAAGACTAAATGATAGGTAACATGAGTTTATAACTATTTATATAATAATGGTGAATATAAACTATCATGAATATATGTCCTCAGCTGAAAGATTCAATAATCTATTCTGCAAGTTGAGACGAACCTATTCACTTTGTTCATTGTAAATAGACATTGAAGTGAAAAAAAACCACTCCAATGAAATGTGCATTTTAAATGTCAAGCTAACGTGAATAGACATTGTCTATTTTGAAGGTCTACTTCTAGACAATGCAATCATAGTCACGTCAACAATTCTTTCTAAAATATATAAAAATAAATAAATAAATAAAATTTTAAAATAAAAGTGCAATCCACATTTACAATTGGAGAGCACTTTTAACTTCAACATTTATTCAACACATCTTCTTCACCTTGCTGAAATTGCATCAGTACACGACTACAATTCACATTTAACATTAGAGATGCTCTTAGATGCAAACTCTATGAATGAAGCACAAAGTTCCACAGCATGGCAACTTCAATATCTATTTATCTTCACCTTCTTATGAAGTACCCAATTGTTCAATCATTATATGAAACTCCATGGCATATATTTAATGGCACCATTAAAAAATGCCACTTTAACCACACGTAAGTTTTTGTATATCCTTATCTCTCATTTTGTTGGTATAACTGTTCTGTATATGACATAACATATCTAGGATTTCATTGGCCTCACTTCTAAGTACTTCTCTATCTCTTGGATGTAAAAAAATACAAGAAAGCATATATACCATATACAAGGGACAAGATCTAATTTCATTCTCATGGAGTATGCAGGGCCCAGAATGGCATTCATCAGAAAATATCGATGGATCGATATAAGATACTTCATCAGGTATAACGGTGGAGTAGGTGTCACAATGGTTGCCTCATGAGTCTCGATATATTGGCTGAGGAGTCCATTTAAGATGCAAGTCTAGCCTACCTGACTTGGCTCCTTCTAGAGGAAAAGAATCCTTGTATTCTGTTTCTAGTATGACTCTTGTGAGTGTCAAGATGCATCGGCCCATGTAATCCTGATGAGACGAAGGGATGTTATTAATGGTAAATATTACAACAATCATAACTTCATAAGCATTGGTATACTCCACCAAAGCATCTTTAGTGAGATGAATGAGGCATCACATGCGAAAAGGATGTTCTGTGCTAGACTCATGTTGGAATTAAGTTGTTGATTTTTTTATAAAAATAATAAAATAATAATAATAACATATCAGAGTCCCCGTTGAACTGAATTAACAACTCCATGGAAAATCGCTTGATAAGTAAGGTTTTGCCTTACGTAAAAAAACTAGAAACTAGCAAAACCACAGCGTTTGAGTTTCACTGCCTATCAGAACCATCAAATTTGGAAAAAGTTTGGTAACGTACTTTGGGCAAAGAGATTGGGCACCGACCCACTCGGTTGCTGCGTGATGCACCCCACGATGCGTGTGCACACATCTCGAGGTGTATCGCACGGCAACCCCAATCTCGGTGACCAAAGTATGTAACTCTAGCAGCTCAAAAGAACACAAAATTTACTGTCACAATTAATTCTAAAGTTGAGATTAACTAGCTCCATCAGGGGTGGAAGCATAAATCCAAGAGAAATTTGAAATGTTTAGAGAAAAGAAAAAGATAAATTTGAAAAAAAAACACTAAATCTATAGCTCAAAAGAATATTTGTGAAGAATATGCAAAGCTTTGAGTGGAAAAAGTTAGCGGAGTTTGACAATGGCTAGCAAACTCGGGGTTACCCCATTGCTGTGGGAGTTATCACCAATCATACTTCGCCACCAAAAATGCCACTAGTAGTGTTTCCAACAAATAAAATAATTTGACCTCGAATTATCCAAAGCATACTTAATTGTCTTAAATCTAAAAAAATAAATAAATAGAATGGTTGAAAAAATTTACCTTCCCAAATGTGTCATGGTCATACACTTCAACAATTAGCATATCATGCAACCCATCCTCCACGACGAAATCAAATGTTTGGTTCCAAACTGGATTCAGGTTATCATTCACAACCTGGAGTGTAATAAAGTTATGAAAATCAGGAACAATTAGTTGCAGGAGCTAAAAACAGTGATTTGTCGTCTCAAACCCGGAATTGCTTTATAGGTAGCAAATACGATGATAAAGAATTATGAAACCAGCCGTAAATAATTCATTGAAGAAGACCAGGCCAAAGGCAATAACAATCTATTAATTTAGTAAATTTTCAATAGAAGTCATGCCTCGACATAATAGAAAATGTTGTGAGAGTAAAGAACTCGTCAAAATTTTATTTTGCCAGTGAGGTCAAAACTTACCCTTGTTTTGTTTTTGTTTCCTGTCTTCTTCAATTGGAGTACGACAAAAGGGTCGGCTTTTCCCATTATATCAGCTGGTGGCAAGTCTTCAGCAGATATCACTGTAACAGAAAGAACTCCTCTAACAATAACCTCTCTTCTCTTTTGTGTGACATCCGCAGCTTCGGTTCCCTCTGCACCACCTTTTAGGGCCTTTTCCAGTGAAGTCATCGAAAGATTGGGAGCAAAAGGGTTGGTAAACCCATTTTCCATCCCAAAAGGATAATATAGAAGCTCGAGATGCACCTAAGTGCCAGTAAGTGAAAAAGAAATATAACTGCAATTGAAATTACATAAATAGTAATTCTATCCTGGAACGAAATTACGTAGGCAAACATTTTGCAGTTCATAAGAATGCAAGAATCGTAAAAATAAAACTTAGAAAAGAATGAAAAATTGAAAAAACCATGGATAAGGATTAGTAAGTGGATATCTTACACATTTCTTGAAGAGAACTCAATAGCTTTTTCAGAGATCTCTAGGTTAAAAGCGACTATAAAAATCCTAACATCAGTTTTTTTTTTTTCCATCTATAATGTAGATATAAGTTGCCAATGGAAATGGAAAAGGGTTCCGAGTGTTCCTCTTATTAAGATGTTCCATCACCACTACAACCATTACAACTATCCAAGAAGTTGTAGTGACATAATAAATATATAATACAATATCACACATAATAGGGCATAAAAAGAAGAAAATGCATGCTAAATTGATGCTAAATATAAATAATAATAGTGCATGATTTTCCTTTGGTCATAATCACCACTCAGACAAAGAAAATAGAAACTACCTTTCAACTTTAGGATCCATGTATAATCTAGCATTTCATGCCAACTTTGGAATCAATATGCAACCCAGGTGCTTACGATGCCCATTTACAAGGGCACTACAGCTAAAGCGATGCCTTAGGTTATGATGGGAATGACAAACAACAACAAAGGAAAAGTATAAAAAAGATTTGCACAACCCTAAGGTAAGCTAATAGCAATGAGTTTTCTGGCAAGTCTATTTCTTCCAGGAGTAAGTAGGTCTCGTGTGTATCATGCTCTAAGTCACTAGCAGCCAGTATTTTTTTATTAGCAAACCATAGATTGCTATCAGTATGTGTGTGCTAGAACAGTGTGCACTGTGCAGTTCACCATTGATTCTGGTATCATGAATTACAGTGGATAGAGATTTGTAGAATGAAAAAAGTCCAATATAATGATTCAAGACATCATGGTCCTTTGGATCCATTAAGAGCTTGACAATGCTATTGATTCTTCTTTCACTGGTAACTAGATTTGACAATGTAACAACCTAAAATCCCAAAAATGTGATTTATCCTTTTATCGGGGTTATTTTAGGAAATTTGCATGTTATTTGTGTTTGATGGGTGTCACCTTGATTGTATTATGTGGTAAATATCAATTTAGAAGGTTAATTAGACCTATAAAGCTTGAAAGATAGAATAATGGTATTTTGGTAAATAGTGACCTATGAATAAACAATATAAAGAGGAATAAAACTAGTGCTCTTAGATGAGCCAAGAATTAAGACGAGATGAGATGAGATGGAGGGTGGAGATTGATGCTCTCCAACCTCAACTCAAACCCTAGGTATAAAAAGATAATACGACTAGTTGTGCCTCTTGATTCAAAACAAAGAGAAGAGAGAAACACAAGGTTTCCAAAGAGTGGTGGAGGCTTGATGGTAGAACCTTAAAACTTAGAGTCAAAAGAGGGAGGGAACCAACACCATAGTCATCATTTTCAACTAGGTAAACCTTAATTTCTCTCTTTTATTCCCAAATCTTGATAAAAAAAAAATGGTGCTCTCGAAATCAATGTGGTCTTTAATGGTCTTTATGATTTCCTATGGTTTAAAATGGTTGTTTATGAATGGTTTCCTATGATTCTTTTCACACTCTCAAACTTGGTTTGAGCTTATGGGACTAGATTTCATGTTTGGATAGTCGATGGAATTGGATTTGAATCTATTTTGCCCCAATTTGGTTTGAATTTTGTCTTTCTTTTAAATCTTTGATTTAGATCTCTCAAATTGGTTCATATGTAAGTATTTATGGATGGATGGACTCTACAATGATTTTGAAGTATTTGAAGAAATTTATAGGTTTCTTGTTGGAGAAGACAAACCCGACTCCAACGCCGTCACAGCGCCACGACTCACAATGCTTGCGGCTTGGAAGGGAAACAATTCTCGAAATTGGTCCAGCACCATGCAACATCGTGGCTACACAACATACAACGCTGGCATGGTGCTAATACCAATTGCATTCTGGATTTTTATTGTCCAGCGCCATGCAACGTCGTGGTCACACCACGTGCGAAGCTGACACAACGTTGAGACCTAAAACGATTTTTTGTAATTTTTTTGAGATTTTTGATTTTTCATCGAGGTTTCTATCACCAAGGACTAGGCAGTGGGAATTGACCCCGAAAACCTGTCGTCGCGGCAACGCCGCCCAAAGGTGTGACATTGATTTTGAAAGAGATTTACAACATTATGAGTTCTTAAAATAAATAACAACTTACCTTGAATAATTAGAGTCTAATGAGTCATGTCAACCTAAACCAATTTAGATACTCGAGGAGAACCACCTACAGATTCAAGTGGGGCGGGGAATCCCCGCGAGAAACGAGGATTTCCTCCAATGGGGACGGGGATGGGGAATTTAAATGGGGATGAAGGCGAGGATGGGGATGAAGATAAAATCTTATACGGGTACGAGGATGGGGAAAAAATATATCCACTGGGAAGCCCCATTAGTAATCCCCGTGAGTATCCCCACTGGGGGATCCTGTGGGATCCCCATGGGTAATCCCCATGGAGATCCACGTACATATCAAATATATATATCAATTTTATATAATATTATAAGGTTTACACAAAACACTAGCGATAAACAAACTCTAATGTGATTTACAATTTTAACTTGTTTTGAATTGTTTGCAACTATATTTATACAACACAACATAGCCTCAGTCCCAAATTAACTGGGGTCGGCTACATGGATCAAACATTTCCATTATGCCTGATTAAGTGCAATTGATGGTGAGCTTTTCAAACCATTCAAATCTCTCCTAATTAACGCATCCCATGTTAGCTTTGATCTTCCCCTACCTCGTCGAATTTCTACAGTTTCTATTGAGTCAAGTTTTCTGGTTGGAGCATTTGTAGGCTGTCTTTGCAGGTGACCAAACCACCGCAACCGCCATTCCCTAATCTTTGTATCAATTGGTGCTACTCCTACTTGTCTTTGAATTTATATATTTCTTATTCTATATTTACAAGTTTTTTAAGAAGGATTTGAATGGTTTGCAAAGCTCACCATCAATTGCACTTAATCGAGCACAATGGAAAAGTTTGATCCATGTAGCCGACCCCAGTTAATTTGGGACTGAGGCTATGTTGTTGTTGTTGTTGTATCTTTACAAGTTTTACCACACATCCACCTAAGCATCCTCATTTCTGTTACGTTCATTTTATGTAATTGTTGTTGCTTTACCGCTCAACATTCACTTCCATAGAGCATAGCTGGCCTAATTGCGGTCTTATAAAATGTTCCTTTTAACTTAGTAGAAACATTTCGATTACAAATCACCTCTGTTGCACTCTGTCATTTCTTCCATCCAGCTTGAATTCCATGTGTGACATCATTCTCAATGTTACCATCATTTTGTATGATTTATCATAAGTATCTAAAGTGGTTTACCTTAGGAACTTCTACTTTCCCTAATTTTACCACTCCGTCGTCTCGATGTCTAGTGTTTCTAAACTCACAGTGCATGTATTCGGTTTTCGTCCTACTCAACTTAAAACCTTTAGATTCTAATATATTCCTCCAGAGTTCTAATTCTTGTTCACTCCATCTTTTGTTTCATCCACTGAGACAATATCATCTACAAATAGCATACACCATGGTATATCCTCTTGAATATGTCTAGTTAGTTCATCCATAACTAAAGTAAATAGATATGGGTTTAAAGTCGATCCTTGATGTAGTCTTATCGTCATGGGAAATTCTTTTGTAGCTCCTCCAAATGTCTTTATACTCGTTACTACTCTATCATACATATCCTTAATAGTGTCTATGTATCTAACATGCACTCTTTTTCTTTCTAGAACCCACCAAAGAACATCTCTAGGGACCTTATCATATGCTTTTTTCTAAATCTACGAATACCATATGAAGACCTTTTTTCTTTTCTCAATGTTTTTCTAACAATCGTGTTACAAGGAAAATCGCTTCCATAGTTGACCTCCCAGGCATGAAACCAAATTGGTTCTTCGATATTGTTGTTTCTCTCCTTAGCCTATTGTCAATTATCCACTCCCAAAGTTTCATAGTTGTGACCCATAAGTTTAATTCCCCGGTAGTTTGAGCAACTTTGAATGTCTCCTTTGTTTTTGAAGATTGGCACGAGCGTGCTTCTTCTCCAATCCATTGGCATCCGTTTTGATTTTAAAATTTTATTAAAAAGTTTTGTTAACCAAGTCAATCCAAATTCTCCTAAGCATTTTCAAACCTCTATTGGTATTTCATTTGGACCACATGCTTTCCCTATTTTCATTCTTTTCAATGCCTCTTTAACTTCTACAATTCTAATATTGCATGTATAGTTTACATTTCTTTCTTGGTGTGGGTTTTCATCTATTATAGTATTAACTTGGCCATTATCGAAGTAACTTCTCCATCTCTCCTTAATATCATCTCGCGCGTTAAAACATTTTGTTTTTCGTCCTTAATGCATCTTACATGACTTAGGTTTTGTTTCTTTTTTTCTCTTAATTCGGCTAGCCTATATATATATATATTTTTCGTCATCTCTATTACCTAACCTTGTATATAGATCTTCCATGAAATTTGTTTTAGCTTGACTAACTACTTTTTTAGCTTGTTTTCTAGCTTCTCTATATTGATTGTACACATCTTCATCTTGACACAAAGGTATTTTCCTATACATCTCTCTTTTAATCTTAATTGCTCGTTGGACATCATAGTTCCACCACCATGTTTCCTTCTTTAGTGGTCCCAAGCCTTTAGATATACCTAATACGTTTGCTCCCACTCTCCTTATGCAACTACTCATTTCTATCCACATTGTATTAACATCTAAGTCAAGATTCCAAACATTTTCCTTTAGTAGTTTTTCTCTAAACTCTACTTGTTTACTATGTTTTAGGTTCCACCACTTTATTCTAGGGTCGCTAACTCTTTTATTCATATTATGTCGTCGTGTTAACTTAATATCAAGTACGACTAATTTATGTTGGATAGTAAGTGTTTCACCAGGTATTACTTTACAGTCTCTACATATTTTTCTATCTCTTTTTCTTGTTAAAAGAAAATCTATTTGACTCTTGTTATGACCACTACTAAAAGTAATTATATGCGACTCCCTCTTCCTAAAACTGTTAGACCAGAGGGATTTGCAATGACTTCAAAGCGTGTAACACTGCCACTTTCTTAAAGGAAGTTTTGCTCTCTACACTGTAAAAGTCAGCAAATATCCTAAAGGATAGGATGAAGCAAGCTCAGCTTTCACTTTGCAGTAGTGAAAGATGAAAACAAAAGCAAATGCTGGTTAATTTCGAGATGATTTCTTCCTCTCCAAACCTCTTCTCTTATAGAACACTAGTCAAAACCAGTTAGAGTAGAAAAGGGAGTAGTGGATCAGTTTCAACTGTTCCCACTCAGTCAAGTATTGAATGGGTTTATTAACTGCCCATTCAATGCTTGAGTGGGTCAATCAAATAACTGCCCACATTGTAATTTCGAAAATGGTAAAAAATAATGGTAAAAAGTTTTATCCATGGTTAGCTCGCACACATATACACACGCGCACGTGCCTCGTGTCAAGTGCTTAGTGCGCCTATAAAAGCGCCTAAAACGTGACATATGCGCCGCGTCGCGAGTGCACGCGTGACTTACTTTGCATAGCACTTGTGTTTTTATTTTACATACACTGTAGTGCAAGAGTATATATATACTCTTTAAACTTGAAGTTTCTAACCAATGTGGGACTAAACATTTCTTTTGAAAATGTTCAACAATCCCCCGCCAATTTCAAAATAATCAGATCATTTAATCCACGAAATCTCAAACATTATATGCATAAATAATGGTATCTTGCGATTTGAACCACTAATTTATGAAAAGTTCATTATATCATATCAGAATTACATGGTAAATAAACTTTGAACCAATGATTCTATTCGATATGCAGCATAAACATATCGCGCATATAACTTACACTAGCAAATAGTCATAAATATCCTGACACATTCAACATTGGCCTTGTGTCCCGTATCTTCTCGTGAATGTCTTTGGAGCCAAGCCCTTGAACTCCTTGAAGAGGCCGCACTTCACATCCACATAGGTAATCTTCATTCTAGTACCCCCGCAATTTAAGCACCTTTAGAAGACTATTAAGAGATCATCTCAACCTCCTCTCTTTACATGCAGGTACCGAGCACTAACAACCTAGTGCTCACAGTCACACTTATAATGAATTTTGACCGCAGTGAACTCAAGACTTAACGTAATGTTAGGCGTCGAGTTGAGTTTCCACTATTGGTGACCTGTAATTCATGGGCTTGAGACCCATCCCCCTTGATGTTTTATTCACCAAGTCTCTTGACAATCCTTTAGTAAGGGGATCTGCCAAGTAGATCTCACATGGTCAATCGTGATAACTCCACTTGTTATCAATTCTCTGACACAACTGTGTCTCAGTCCAATATGTCAAGATTTACCTTTGTACACTTGCCTATAAGCCATTGCCAATGTGGCCTCATTATCACAATGGACAGAGATTGGAGCTACCGGTTTAGGCCACAATGGTATCTCGTGTAATAATTCACGTAGCCATTCAGCTTCTTTTGAAGCCGAGGCCAGCACAATAAACTCTGATTCCATGGTAGAACCAGCCATTAAAGTTTGCTTCTTTGAAGGCCACGAGATTGCACCTCCAGCAAGTGTGAAAATTCACCCACTTGTAGATGCATGATTTTGATCTTTTACAATCCAACTTGCATCTGAAAATCCTTCTAAGACCGAAGGATATCCACTATAGCATAAACCATAGTTAATTGTTTTCTTCGGATATTTCAAAACTCTTCGAATTGCAAACCAATGCAACTCGCTTGGATTAATTGTAAATCTGCTCAACTTGCCTACTGCCAAGGCAATATCCGGCCTAGTGCATGTCATTGCATACATTAAGCATCCAATTAATCTAGAATACTCCAGTTGTGAAGCTGGATTGCCTGTATTTTTCACTAACTCAATACTTGAATCTAGCAGGGTGGAAACAGGGGCACAATTCAAATGATTGAATCTATTGAGAACTTTCTCAATATAATGAGATTGAGTTAGAGTAATACTCCCCTCATTTCTTACAATCTGAATTCCGAGAATGGCATCAGCTTGCCCCATATCTTTCATTTCAAACTTGCTTGAAAGAAACCTTTTGGTCAACTGAACTTGTTCCAAGTCAGTTCCAAAAATCAACATGTCATCTACGTAAAGACAGATAATGACACCATTGCCTCTTTCATCAAACTTGCTATATACACATTTATCAGATTCATTTATTTTGAATCCATAAGCAGGTACAACCTGGTCAAATTTTTGGTGCCACTGTTTTGGTGCTTGCTTTAAACCATACAATGATTTTCGCAATCTACACACTTTATTTTCATGACCGAGCATTATGAACCCTTTAGGTTGTTCTATGTATATTTCCTCATCTAATTCTCCATGTAGGAACGTTGTTTTGACGTCCATTTGGTGGATGACCAGCTTGTTTATAGCTGCAATTGCGATAAGCAATCTGATAGTAGCAATTCTAGCTACTGGTGAATAGGTATCGAAATAGTCTATTCCATGCTTTTGGGTGAAACCCTTAGCAACAGTCTCACTTTGTGTTTTTCAATGGATCCATCAACTCTTCTTTTCCTTTTGAAGAGAAATTTGCATTTAATGGGTTTACACCCAGGAGGTAGATCAACTTGCTCCCAAGTGTTATTTCCCATTATTGAATCCATCTCATCATTTAATGTCTTTTTCCAGAAAGATGCATCTCTTTCTTTCATCGCCTCCTCAACTGTTTGAGGATCGGCCTCCGTATTAAAACAATACGGAATTTGTCTAGTTACTGTTTCTCTACTTCCTTCAACTAGGAATGTATAGAAATCAGAACCAAATGACTTAATTTTTCAAACTCATTTGCTCCTTCGAAGTTCTGGAACTTGTACTATTTATTTGTCATTTTCAATTTCTATGACTTCCTTCCCTTTTTGGTTTTCTTCGGGAATACTTTTGGGAACAAATTTAAATCTTGTCTCATCAAAGATTGCATCCCTTGATTCAATTACAGTGTTTGCTGAAATCGAATTACTAGGCTCAATTACCATGAACCTATATGCCTTACTATGTTGTACATATCCAATAAATATGCACTTCACTCCCCTTTCACCCAATTTTCTCTTTTTGGGTTCAGGTATTTTTACTACTGCTCTACAACCCCAAACTCTTAAACAATTAAGATTTGGTTTTCGCTTATTCTAAAGCTCATATAAGGTGACTTTATTCCTCTTTTTTGGAATTCTGTTCAAAATATGGCACGCAGTCAGCAATGCCTCTCCTCAAAATCCACTACTCAAACCAAAGTTTGATAGCATAGTATCAACCATTTCGGTTAGAACACGATTTTTTTCGCTCAACCACACCATTTTGTTGTGGTGTATAAGGGGCAGTAGTCTCAGTTTCTAGTTATTTTTGTTTTCATGCATGCATTGCAATTTCCTTCATATTTATCAAAATAAGGCAGTAATTCCATATTTACCATATCATATAATTTTCTGAAATGAACATGTCCTAATCTATGAAGCCATAAAAATGAAGGAGACTCAACAAGATACGCAGAAACAATATTCTTATTAGATAAAGCGATTACATTGAGCTTAAACATGCCCTCATAAGCATAACCCTTCCCTACATATACCCCTCCTTTGGAGAGTACAAATTTGTCAGCTTCAAATACAAGCCTAAAACCAAACTTATTCAAAAGACTACCTAACACTAGATTCTTCCTCACTTCTGGTGCATAATACACGTTAGTGAGTGTTACAATTTCGCCAGAAGTAAACTTCAGATCAACACTACCTATGCCTTTAACAGGGACAGTAGCATCATTTCCCATGTACAAGACAGTATTTTCATCAACTGCCTCCATGGTCTTGAAGAACCTCCTGTTCTTGCAGACGTGTCGAGTAGCACCAGAATCAACCCACCAAGTCATGTCATTTTCAACAACGTTGATTTCAGAAATCATAGCAATGAGATCATCATTGTCGTTTCCTGCACCTTTTGCAACGCTGGAGGAAGCATGATGTTTTCCTTGCTTCCTCTTCCAATGATAACATTCAGACTTGAAGTGGCCATCTTTCCCGCAGAACCAACAAGTGACTTTCTGCTTCCTTTGATTCTGGTTTTGGTTGTTCGATTTTCCCGAACCAGCAGGCTTTTTGAAACTACCAGGCTTGTTAGGCCTGTTCAGCATGGGCTTTTTGAACTTTGTTGCCTCCATCACATGCACCTTTGAAATCTCCTGAGCATTCTGCTCTTTTTCATTTTCCTGCATGTGACAATCCTCTTCCACACGAAGATGGTTAGCTAGTTCATCAAGAGTTATGTCCTCTTTTTTATGCTTAAGAGTTCGTTTAAACTCCTTCCAAGATGGGGGCAGTTTATCAATAATAGAAAACACAACAATTGTTTCATCCATGACAAGATTGCGTTGAGAGAAATTATTTCTAATCCTCTCAATTTCACGAAATTGTTCCATAACAAACCTTTCATCAACCATTTTAAAATTAATAAACTTTGATATGAAGAATTTCTTACTTGTCGCATCCTCCTTATGGTACCTTGCCTCCAGTTTCTCTCACGGCTCCTTGGCAGAGGGGACGTCATGGTAGAGGTCGAACAGTGAGTCCTTCATGGCATTCAGAATGTGACCTTTGCAGGTGTGGTCATCCGTCTCCCATTTCTGCCTCTTCCTAATTTGCTCGACAGTTTCATCATCGGACTCCACAGGCTTGGGTGTATCGATAACATACACCAGATGAAGCGCCACCAGCAGGAAATGCACTCACTTCTGCCACCTCAGGAAATCGCCTCCATCGAAGCGATCCAACTTCACAATGTTAGCCGACAGCTCTTTGATTGACAAAGCCATTGCAACGGCAGAAAACTTTAGATTGTTAGACCAGATGAATTTGCAATGACTTCAAAGCGTGTAACGCTGCCACTTTCCTAAAGGAAATTTTGCTCTACACTACAAGAGTCAGCAAATATCCTAAAGGATACGATGAAGCAAACTCAGCTTTCACTTTGCAGTAGTGAAAGATGAAAACAAGAGCAAATGTTGGTTAATTTCGAGATGATTTTGTTTTCGTGTTGTTTTGAACTAGCTTCTTTACCCCTACCCATTTTGTCTCTTGGAGGTATATTTATATTTTACAAATTTAGAATCAAATGAGAAAAGTTACAAAACCATATTTTATAGGATCCTCCTAAGGTTTTTTTTCTCAACCCTTAGGTATTGGCTTTATATATAGTTTATATTTATATATACATGTTGTGAATTTGTAACTTATTGGTATTATTGTTTCTTAACTCTTAAAAGTTGAGAGAGAAAAAATATACATCAATCATCAATCGCAACAAAACTTCAACCCTTAATCTCAATTCTCAAATTAGGTGAGTCAACTACATGGATCAGACTATTTATAATATAATTTTTGTTAATATTTAATTATAGCTTCTTTTGAAAACTTATAAAAATATCTATTTAAAAATAATCTGGTCACCGATCATGTCAAATTTATAATATATAGTAATAGTACACACACACACGTATGTATATATATATCATATTAGAATATGCCAATGCTAGCTAGGGGTGGGCAAACCGCAGTTTGGTGGTGAAAAACTTCAAACCGCCACCAAACCGAGGGTTTGCGGTTTGGCCGTTTTGCAAACCACCACCAAACCACGAAACCTTAAAACCACGACCAAACCGGAACCAAACCGACCGCGGTTTACCCGGTTTGGTCGGTTTGGTTTTGCGGTTTTTTCTCTAACACATCTTCATCTTCAAAGTTATACAAAGATCTGTTTGGAATACCAATTGAAAACATAATCGGTATTAAAAAGAACAAAAAATCAATCACATTTGCACCACTAAACCAATTGTTCATTTGCTAAACATCATATAAAGAATTGAAAATATGAACTTTTGAAGGATTTTCAAAACTGACTCAATTGGGTCTGCAATGCTTATTGTTACAAAATTGATGGATCATTATCGAATAAACTAAAAGAACCCAAAAAGAAAGCATGTTATCTCAGCTAACATGTCGAACATGAGGTGAGGGGCAGGATTGGCTGAGTGGTGAAGGTGGGAGCTGACCGATAGAGATTTAGAGATTGAATCAAGAGAGATTGAGATTGAGTGTGAGCAAACAAATATGAGAATAAGATCAAGAAAACACAAGATCTTGAGAGACGAGATCGCCAAGAGAGCGCGTGAGAGCTTGATGTCGTAGAGAGGGAGATAGACAGAGAGTAATGAATGTGCGACCATGGAGTTGGAGGCGACAAGAGGTAAAGGGAGGAGACAACATTGCCGACCATGAGTTTGAGATTTGAGGTAACAAGCTTTAGGGTTAGGTTTTTGAGTGAAAAAGGTAAAAATACCAATAATACCCCTAATTTCGATCGGTTTGGTGAACCGCAGTTTTTGAAAAATAAAAATTGTGACCAAACCGGGTGTTGCAGTTTTGAGTTTTTTCAAACCACCCCCAAACTACGAGATTGGTAAATCAAGCCAGACCAACTCGGTTTGGGCAGCCTTACGGAGACCAATGCCCACCCCTAATGCTAGCGTATGTATATTACATGTATAAGTATCATTTAGAAGTATTTATACACAAATACATATATATATTTAATACTATGTCACCAAACTCAAGTGATTGATGTCAAATATCAAACATGAGAAATAGTACAATAAAATTTTATCATATTAGTTAAAATTTAATTATAAAATTATGATAGTTAACTTTTTTGTTTTTTAAATAATCTCATCATTCATTATGTCAAATTTATAATAAATTGTACACACGCTTTCACATATATTAAAATCTATGTATCGTATTACAATATGTATATACTATGCTAGCAATAGACCTATCTATATTATGTGTATAAATATCATTTAAAAATACTAATACACATACATATGTATATTTAATATTATATCACCATACACTAGTGAGAAATATCAAATATCAAATATAAAAAGTAGTAGACTAAAATTTTATCATATTTATTAACATTTAATTATAAAAATATGCTTGCCTAAAAAACTAATTATAAAAATATGCTATATATATGTTTAATTATATATATATATATATATGTGTATATATCTGTGAGTGTGTGTTGAAAACTTGAAACTTTGAATTGCTTTATATTTATATTATATATTTTTATTTCTTTTATATAATCTCAACAATCATCATGTCAAATTTATAGTATATAATATAGATTAAATGCACACTCACACACATATATCGAAATCTATGTAGTCTATATCATAGTACCATACCATATTTATACATATATACCACTAAAAATATGGATATATACATATATCGATAATATTTCGAATTCGCGCAAAAAGCACAAACAATCAATCATATTTTATTTTTTATTTTATAAAAAAATTGAGAAAGTGGTACAAGTAATTTAATTTTTAGATATTAATGTTGTATATTTAAGACTTATGAGTTAGAACATCAAAAATCTTAGATTATTACACTAAAATATAGCAAAAGAGTTCATGAAAGTTATTACCGAAAAAACCCTACTAGTAATTGGTAATTAATTATTATATTATAAATTACACTAAAATAGAGCAAAATAGTTCATCAAAGTTTGAATGCAAAACACTGATTAAAGTTTTGACTTTCCACTAAAATAAGTTAAATTTGATCAAAAGAGTTTTTTATTAAGAAATAATATTAAGCACCTCATATTTTTAAGCCCTAAGTAGTAAGTACCCCATGTTTAAAAAAATAACTCTTGAAAAATAAATTACCATAAATAAGTTAAAAAAAGAAATTACAAGTATTTATCTGCCATTAAGAAATTTATAAGTATTTATCCATATATAATTACAGACCATATACCCATATTTCAAAAAAAAAACAACAACTCTTGATCTTCCACACCAATGTTTTGCTAGGGCTTTTCATTTTCACTTCTCACAGTTTTGAGAGGTCGACTTCTCCTTGCTCAAAGCATCCACCTTGTTCAGCCATTGGTAAGTTCTTCTTCTCATTTCCCTCTTCGATTCTTGTCTCTATTATCCCCAAATTAGCTCAAGTTCTTGCCATTGGCTAGATTGTGCTCCACGAACACCTTCTCAGTTGGATCGACAACACCCTGGAGCATCCCCGATCGACCACATCCTTGAGCTCGAGCTCCTTGGGAAGTTTGGCAACTTCTTCGATTGCCAATGCCCTTGTTCGGTGTTGGAGAAGCCCTTTGATGGGGGTTTCATAGTATTTATTTATCTCTGCTTCCTCGGGAAGTTTTGCAACAGCATGAAGGAACCCACAAACTTACACAAGATGCCTCTGGTCCTCTTGTATCTATTTGTCTCTTTTTGATTGAATGACTTGATTTATTTTTATTTATTTATTTTGTTGTGTAAGGCGCGTATGGGTCAAAGGGATAAACATACACAACATGTTTGTTAACATGTTTGTTACTTTGGTTTATGAGACCTTATCATGTAATCACTTTGTTATCTGTTTTGATTTTTGAATAAATACAATGTGATCGATGCTACTCACGAAAGTTAAGCAGCCTTTCTGCAAATGCTTTTTGTAACTAAAAGCGTTGATATGTTGTCAAATTGTTAAAGCATTTGTAGTCTTTTTAGGTGCTTTAATGTCAATCAAGTCATTTTCAAGTTTTGACTTGTTTGGTTTAAAGAATCTTTTGCTGATGCATGCCTTAAAAGTTGTGTTGTTAGAAGCTTTAATGTACCCCACACTGAGCTAACTTCTAGACTTTAATAAGACTTCATGAGTATGGACAGAGCCACATTGGTGATGGGGGCCTCCGCCTTTTTTTTGTGTGTATACAATACTATACTATATATAGTCTTGTTTGTATATGTCCATCCTCTCTGGTTTTTCACACATTTAATATTTTAATTTACTAATTAAAGAGTACGAACTAAGAAGATACATCCATTATTTAATATTCTTCATAATATACTAATGTGTGTATACAATACTATACTATATATAGCCTTGTTTGTATATGTACCTCCTCTCAAGTTTTTCACACATTTAATATTTTAACTTGCTAATTAAAGAGTAATAACTAAGAAGATATATCCATTATTTAACATTCTTCCTATTATACTAACTTATTATTTTTTTCTTATACAAAAGATATCATATCAATTGCTAATTTTTTCCTTGCTTTTGTTTTACTTCATTTTTGATTGACATGAGTCACATGACTACTCCATCAAGTTCTAATGTTCAATTAACACCAGTTGTGGAAGTGACACTTCCACCCCTTTCCATTGTCACACCAATTCAATCAAGTACCACACCAATTAAAGTTCATGTGGAGGTCGATGGAGAAGCCGAAGATTCATTGGTTTTAGGAAATAAGCAGAATAGCACTACGCACTTGGGAGATCATTGAAAATCTTTTCTTTCTTGAATGACTTATGATGCTAAAGGAAAGTCTTGGAAAAAAAAATTGGTTGTAGAGAAAACATCTGAAGGGAAAACTCAAATATTATTCAAGGAATTTAAATAAGAAGTATCAAGGAGAGAGATGACATATTTTGTGATGCTCTATGAGCATCCATTGTCCATTGTCGAACAAATAGGCTTTAAGAGATTAGTAGCAAGTCTTCAACCGCAATTTACAATGATGAGTAGAACCACCCTTAGAGCTGATATTCTTAAAGTCTATGCGTTTGAGAAGAAGAAAACAATTAAGTTGTTGTCCAACAACAATAGTAGATTCGGAATAACTACAGACATGTGGACTTCTCGAAATCAAAGACGGGGATATTTGGCGATTACAACACATTGGATTGACTCAAATTGGAAACTACAAAGTCCAATACTAAGGTATCTTTTTTTACTTTGCATATTATGATTAGTCTTTTTTCTTTTGTGTGGATAAATACATTTTTTAGTGTGCACTCTTATCATAGTTTTGGTATTTTTCTTTTCTATAAATTCACATATGTGTCGTGTCCACATACGGCAGATGTATTATGTGAAGAGCTGATGAATTGCTTTTTGGATTGGAATATTGATATAAAGTTATCAACTTTAACAGTTGGTAATAGCACTACCAATGATTGTCATTGATCTTGTTATGGAGAAGTTTGATAGGGGTACTTTGCTTCTTAAAGATGAGTTTTTCCATATGCGTTGTTGTACTCATATTTTGAATATGATTGTGAAAGATGGGTAGTCAGTGATGAAAGTGGGACTTGAAAAAATTTGAGATAGTGTTTCATATTGGAGAGCATCTGCTAAGAAAGAGGAACAATTTGAAGAAGCTTGTCGTCAACTAGGACTAAGTTATGCAAAACCACTAACCCTTGATGGTAAGGCAAGGTGGAATTCGACTTTTTCGATGCTTGAGACAGCTTTGATCTATAAAGAGGTGTTCTCTTGTCTTAAGCAACGTGAAACTCTCTACAAATCTTTGCCTAGTCATGAAGAATGGGAGTTAGCTAAAGATGTTTGTGAGAGGTTGCGCTTATTTTACAATGCGACTAAATTATTTTCTGGAAGAAAATATCCTACTGCAAAAACCTTTTTTTCCTAAACTTATTGAAATTGAGTGGACTTTAAATAGATGGATTGAAATGCAAATAGGGTTATTAGGAACATGGCTAAATTGATGTTGGAAAAATTTAACAAGTATTGGCTTGTAATTCTTGGGATGATAGGAGTTGTCATTTTGTTGGATCCAGATACAAACTTAGGATCTTAGATGTTCATAAAGATGATGGAAAAAAGAAAAGACTGAAAGACATTTGTTACCTCTTGTTTTCGGAGTATGAAGAGAATGCTCATAGCAAACAAGATGTGAGCCATGTGGAAGAGAACACAATTGCAGGTTCTTCATCTCTTTCTTGTGCATCATCTGTCGGTGTTAGCAACGTGAATATTGTTCGATTTGATGATGTGTTCACTCAGTGTCTTCAATCCTCAAGTTCCGATGAATCTACTAAAGGTGAACTCAATTTATATTTTGAAGAGAGACTTCATCCGATTGTTGGAAAATTTGATATTTTGGAATGGTGGAAGACAAATGGAAGCAAGTACCCTATTGTGTCAAATATGGCAAGGGACATCTTAGCCATACCCGTTTCTACTGTTGCTTCTGAATCGGCATTTAGTACAGGTGGAAGATTTTTGACTCCATAACGTAATAGGTTAGCTCCTGATATTTTAGAAGCATTGATGCGTTCTAGAGAATGGATTCAATTTGAATTAATGAGAGAAGGTATGCATATTATATTTTTTTTTATGAATTACTTAGTTTTGTCAAAAGTTCTTTTTTAATCTACTTGGATTAACTTCTCAAAGTAAACTTGATTAACTTATATTGTACTTTAATGAAATAATTATTTATCTTTTCTTTTTTCTTAATAGATCAATCAAATGCTTTATTTTCCCATTTTTCATCCGAAAATGACAAGAAGGAAATTGATGATGATTTTGATGGTTGATGAAGATAATTAATGAGCTCTACGGATTGCATTTTTTCATCTAACAATGGGAGAGGGTAATGCATTTTATATGTATTTTTCATGAACTATTTAATTTTTTTAAAAGCTTTTTTTTACATAGACTCACTTCTCAAATTAAAGTTGACTTTTGCGCTTTAATGAAGCACTTCTTCTTTTCTTTCTTTTCTTAATAGGTGAATCAAATGCTTCATTTTGCTATTCCTTATCATTGTACAATGACGAGGAAGTTGATGATGACTTGGTGGTTTAAAGAGATATGTATATGGAGTTACTTTAAGGATTATTATAAATTTGAACTTCTTTTTGCATATCATTGTCAATGATTTTGTCGAAACTTAGTTACAAGTGTTGGCTCACATAGAACTATAGAAGTTGGAAGTTAGAACTTTCATTGCATGATATGATATACTTTATTTTGGTTGGGATTTTCAACAATTGTGATTCTATGTACGTGTACCATACTTTTTATAAAAAAATTTGAGAAAAATTAACTGGGAAAAAATACTTCCCCGCGGTGATTCTCCGCAAGAATCCCCCGTGGGATTAAACGAGGACGAGGAATGAGGATGGGGATGAAAGTTCATCCCTGCATGGGGATGGGTATGGGGATGACGGGATGAATTCTTAAGCGAGGATAGGGATGGAGATGGGATCCCCATCCCCTACCCTCCCCATTTGCATCCCTAGAACCACCTAAGACTTCTCAAAGGGAGGTTGGGATTAGGATTGCGGCGATACGAGGTAAGTGGGGTGTTTATTTGATTATCAATCGTATCATGCTATAACGTATTAGTATAAATAATTAGGTCTCATGTAGGATAGAGAGTGTGGGATGGGCATCATTACCCGATATGGAATTGACGGATATACCTTTCGTACAAGAAATTGGAGGATGTTACTCGTGTTAGATGACATACTTTTATCACTGGCTTCGGGAACATGCTTGAGCCATAGGAACTTGGCTAGGTATAAAATGTGACTTTTATTATAATATTCACACAATGTTTTCCAGAGCTCATGTGGATACATAATGTGTTATCAAACGACCATGATGCGTCGTGGGGCTTTGAAGACTTTGTCAGCAGAACACAAGAACCCTTAGTTTAGTATATGATGGGATTAATGGCTTAGGATAGAACTAACATTATTAGCATCGAAACGAACGACTTGCAAACGTTCGGTTTAGGGAATCGCTCTTCTTCATCCTGGGTAATCGATCATTGGTGAGGAGGGATAACAATGAAATGGGACAATGATTTACATCTATATTCAGGAATCTTGGCTTATTTACATAAATATTTTCTTCTTGATATCCCTGAGTTGCATTTATTATTCATGTCTCTCTTATCTATTGTTCCATGTTAGTTATATCTTGCACTTGGTGGTACTACTTGGATGATTGATGGTCAGGCGGATCACCGCTTTACTGAGCCCGTGGATTTGGCTCACCCCACTTACAACATTTCCAAGTCTCTCATCGTCCGCAGTAGCCAAGGGAAAGGAGAAGGCATAGGATTCGTAAAGCCTTTTTCTTAGTTGATGTGAGCCTTGCTTGGTTGAGACTCTATTATCTATTTGCTTTTGACTTTAAAAGAATTGTGTATTAAAACATGGATTTTAAAGGGTAGATTTGAGAACCCTATTTCCACTATGGGTGTAGAACTTGCTACCCACTTTTGATATACAATTTGAAGGGTAATTAAGTTATTTCCGCTAACTTTTAGATTGCCTTATGTATTCCTATTATTGTATATTGTTGTTGACTTTCTGCAAATTAAGGCTTCCTAGATCATCACCCAACTCGTTGGGTTATCTTGAGGAGCGATGGTTTAGGGCGGGTAGCCCTTGTTCTAGGATGAGGTTCGTCACAGAAAAAGTGTGCATCTAAGTGATATTAAAAACCCAACAAGAGAAATCAGTTTTAGGAATCTTTAATTTTTGTTTTTTTCAGATAATATTCTTCTCTTATCTTTTTTTTCCAGGATAAGTATAGAAAATCAATGCAAGAAAGGAAAGCTTTTGAATAAGAAAAGAAGAGAAAAGAACAAACCATCTACTCATCCATATATTGAGCAAATCAAGAATCAAGATAATGGTCAATACTATCATTGATTAATTAACAAGAATGAGAAAAAAGAAGCCAACCTGACCCCTCTTCTTATTATCTCGCTGTACTTCCAAGTCTTTGACCAGCTTCAACCACTTGTCTTTCACTCTACCAGGTTCAAGATCCTTCAACGACACTTGAGCGCATCCAATAAGCTCAGATGCTTGAAGTCCCTCATCATCAAAAACCTTCACAGTTAAGTGTTGGGTGGATGCATCTTCTACTGTAAATTCGAAGTGTTCGTTCCAGATAGGATTCAAATCATTGTTCTGAAAAATGAATAAATAAATAACTTGAACTATTCACGAAAAATGTAGGAAACGGATTAAAGTAAAACAAAATAGAAAATCAGATCACTTACAATTACTTTGCTGGTTTTTGTTTTATCCCTTAAAGGGCGTATATACAATACAGCATAAGGATCAGATTTTCCAATGATGTCCTTATTGGTCAATTCCTTTGCTTGCACAAGCTTCACTTCCAAAATGCCCACAGGCTTAAGTTCCAGGTCACTAAGCAACAAGAAATAGCCAGTTAGGGAATCTATTCATGCAGAAGAAACTTGCCAATTATAGGATTTGTACAAGGATATGCACAAGAGTCTGGAAAAAAACAGTGATGACCCCTTTGGAGTCAGGAAGGAAAAGCCAATAGACAAATAAATAGCCCCTAAGTAACTACAAATGCAGTAAGGGTGACCATATAGGACGTTGCAATTAAGTATCCAATATTCTCCCGCTATCCACCATTACACATATTTACAGGTGCACACCTTACTATGCCAATGATTTATGCAAAATTAAGCATGTTGACAGTATATTTCGAATGACCTACCTATAGTCACCAGGTAAAATTGGAACAATTTTACGCACTGGCCATGTCACTGAATCTTCAATTGCATCTCGTATTGTGGCCTGCATACAGAAACATGTCAGTCCCAAAGATTGGATTTCCTGTTAACTTATGAATTAGACTCTCAGAAAATTGAATTTTTAACTGAAGTATCATTTGCATTGAAGATACCATACTGACTTGATTACCACACGAAAATCAATAGGATCTCCAAAACATTAAAGTTTAGATGTTACAGGATCAAACTACAAAAGATTGTTGGGGTAGCAATTCTCTTAAAATGACTTTGCTAGGAATCTTCAGAAAGTGAAAAAGAGTTGAACATCTCGCTTTTAAAAATAAATCAGCAAAAAGATGAAGCTTCCATACATTGGCATCATGCACCCAAAAGTCCAATCCAAGGAGAAAAAAAAAGAGAAAGAAAAGAGAAATAAAAAACACACTTCAACTTATTATGTTGAACAGTAGAGAAGGAAATTAAATCAGTTAACTTGAGAAATCAGCAGTAGAATTAAATCAATGTAGTTACTTTCAAATAGAAGGCAAGTTGGCTGCCACCGCCAGAAAGGACTTTTCCAAGGAGACATCAGCAACTGAAAAAACTGACATCTCACTTGGAAAAATAAAGCACTTAAGGTGAATGCAGCTTCCAGATGTAGTCAGGCACTCAAGAACCCAAGCCCTCAAAACACAATCACACAAAGGAAAAGAAAAGGCACTCTCAAACTATTATTTTGATCAGAAGAGGAAAATACTAAATCAGTTAACTAAAGAAATCTATGTAAGTCCAAGTTACTGTGGCAACTTTTCAACTGGAAGACTTATCATCAGTAAAGGCTTACAGATACCAGTCAGTAAAATAGAGTACATTGTCAACAAGAAAGAACAAACATAAACGGCTAATCGAGAGAGAGAACAGGGAAAACTGGAATGGAAGAAAATCAAAGCATGAGAAAAACAACTAAGCTCATTCTCTTTCCTTCACACAGACTTCTATTATGATTTTATCAACGTCACCCATCCACATTTGTAGGTACAAACTACTTGAAGCACGACATATCTCGAGCCCTACATTATTAGAAGATTAAATCTAATATTGTTTAGGAGTCTAGTTAGTATTAACTATTAAGGGTCCTGGATACATTAGATATCTAATTAGACTTCACTTAGAGTCAATAAATAATGGGAATGACTATTAGCCGCACCCCCCCACACACACACACTATATCAGGCCTCCATTTAATTTAATGCTATTTGTAGCCCCCATTAAGTAAGGTTATGTTCTAATCACCCCCCTTTTTAATTTTTGGTAAACTCTCAATGTACCCTTATGTTTGCTCCCCTCACTCCCCAAATAAAACCCTTACTTATGTTTGCCCCCACGCTCCTCGAATAAAACCCTCTTTTCATTTTTGTCATCCCCAACCTCCAACCTTGCCGCACATCATCTTCTTCTCCTCCTCCTCCACACCCCTCCCTACACACGCACAACCATCAAAAATCCCCAACAATCTTGCTTCCCACCCGCCTCACCGTTCGCATATGAACAACCATCTCAAACTCTTTCCCACCAACACGAGCATTACCAAACAATCAAAGAACCTAAGCAATTGATACATGCCACACATGTTGAAAGGACCACAAGTATTATAAATATTTCTTATTTTGAAATACAATTAATTCTATAAAACTTCCGCATCATTCCTTGCCCTCCCACAATCATTGATCTTCTTGTTTTCCCCGATGCCATACAAGATAGCGGAATCAATGATGTGTCGCTATCAAATGTGGTAGCTGCAATGTTAATGTGCCGCTGCCGGATGTGGTAGTGGCAACCTTGATGTGTCGTTGCCAACTTCAATAGCAGAATAATAAAGAGAAGGGGTATTTAATATTTATATAATTTTACCTAAAGGGTATATTTGTCAAAAAAAATACATTAAATTAAATGGGGAGCTGATATAGGGTGGAGGGGGCCTAGTAGTCACACCCTAAATATATTGTTGGGATGCAATTTTGGATACATGATCAATGAATAAAGAATACATATTTCCCCTTCTTTTTTGATCTTTCTCCTCCATGAATTGGTATTAAAGCTGAGGCTTGAACAATTCTTCTGCTTCTAGTCTGTGACTTTCTCCCCTTTCTATCATTTCTAACATTTCTCTCCCCTCAAATGTAAGTAGTGACATAATAGCTGCAAACATTTTTTAAGTGTTTAGGATCTCATTCCATACCATAGAATCTTGAAGCCTTAAGTTGATCAATAATCAACTTCCCAAAAGAAAAGATTGCATAAAATAATCAAGAAACAAATGGGAGTGAAGTTCATAAATTTCTCTAAGCTGGGAATTCAGAACAATAATTGATGGATCAATAACCAACCATGACTGAGAGAACCTGCTCATTTTGTTTACTCGTTGGGTCTTTTAGTTTCATTTTTATAATTATCCACGAGTCATATAATTAGTTATGCTTGTTGCATTCGCATTTCTACCTTGTAATGAAGTTTTTTTTTTTTTTTGAGAACTACCTTGTAATGAAGTTAAGCATCATAGGAAAGAAAAAACATTGAAGTGCCATAAATGTAAGTCCAATCTAAATTGGTTTGAGAAGCAAGCAACTCAAACAGTCATGAAGGCAAATTGTAACCTAGAAATTGCAAATAGGATATCTATGACGCATCTATTACAGGTGTTAGTGCAAAAAGTTGATGTTCCTGCATGTTTTGCATCAACAGCAAAAGAAAAACGCAAAGAACCAAGAGAGTATATTGAACTGGCAGCGTTTAGCAAAACATGCGGGATGGAAAAAATTTATAAAACAAATTCAGCAAATGTTTTTGAAAATTTGTTACTCTGGAGCTCCAAAAATCTTAAGAAAAGGAAGTGAAAGAACATTTTTGGATTACACATCAGCCCATCCAAGCATCTGAACAACCAACTGGAAAGACAACATGGAATATGAGAGAGAGAGAGAGAGAGAGAGAATGAAGGAAAGGAAGACCAGAGTTGAAGGACGAGATAGAACTGAAAATAAATGGACCTCTTTTCCTCTTTCCCATCTTTTCTACTTCCTTCCACTCTCTGCTGTCCTTATTTTCACTCACCACTCTTTCACTAATCAATTAGCCAGATCCAAACATTGAAACTCAAATCTTGAGTTATTCACTTTGAATAATAATTCAGCAAGCTCATCTATATATGTGAGATTTTGACTTGCGCACTATTTTCTAAAAAGAAAAAAAGTGAAAATGTGCTGAAAGGTGCCTTTAAGAGGATGTTTCGGGGTAAATCAAAAAGTAATGTGGTTTTACTTTAAAATTCAACAAATAGGGATTTTTTTTACAATCATAATGTATTCTATTTTTCCAAAATGCGTCATTGGGTAGTGCTCAATTTCGTCTCCTAATGAATGGCGCATTTTGGGAAATCAGAATTGTGTTTTGCTTGAATTACTCCTTTTGAAAAGGAGTAATTTGTTCAAAACATAAATTGCATGAATTACTCCTTTTCAAAAGGAGTAATTTGTTCAAAACATAAATTGCATGAATTACTCCTTTTCAAAAGAAGTAATTCATGCAATTGTAAACCCATGCAAACCCCATATAAACCCCATGCAACCCCGTGCAAACTATACAAATTGGGAATGCCCAGATAGAGATAGAGAGACCGATGAGAGGGGAATAAAAACTAAAATCATCCACCAAATAAAAATAAGAAGTATCTTTTGAGGCCTGCAATATTCTACAAGTATATTCGAATTCAAAGAAAAAGAAAAAAATCATCCACCAAATAAAAATTTAAAACTCAAAATATATAAATGCATAGAGATGTAATAAGATAAAAAAAAATTATTCAAGTTAATAAATTAGTACACACAAGTTAGAGATGAAAAACAATATCCCTAATACTTCAAATCTATCGCATTCAATTTGTGAGATTAAAAAAAAAATAGATTTGAAGTTTGATAGAATAAATTTCCTTTTCTAAATTGCTATGTTGCTAACTATACCATTTATTTTTTTCTACAAGGATTTTTTTAATTTGTTTTTGTATAAAAATTCATGAAATGGTTGGGGGACAAGTCCACGTTGACGCCCAAGTGGACTCATCCCCTAAGGATAACACGAATAGCCGTGTTAAACGTGGTAAATGTCCACGTGGATACACTATTTAACGAATAAAAAGAAAACCAATGCTATTTTACTAATTTAAAAGTAAATTTGTTGTACTGCTGTAATTTTTTCAGTTTTATTGCTAGAGCACACTTTAGACGATCATCTTCATTAATGTGCTCAGTTAAAAAAAGTGGTGCTGCCAACAGTCAAACACCTGAATTAGTACAACTCTATACAAATTGAGGGGAACTGAATGATCCATTATGAGTATTTTAAAAAAAAAAAAAAAAAAAGAATGATGAGAAACAATTGCAGAACCAAAAAAATGCTACAACAACTTACATCAATGGCATCAGATAGCCCAGGAATTGTTGAAATATCACCACCAACAACTTTGAGAGTGAAATCTAACTTTTTCTGGAAACCACATTATGAATATATTGTTACAATATATTCTTTTTGTTAATCTAGCGTAAGAAAAAAAAAATCAAAGGAAAAAAAAAACAAAAAAAGAACTACTTTCATATGTCACCTTGTGTCTCAAAGAATAGCAAATGGCTCCAAAACATGGGAATTCCTCGACCAATGGCTTGAAAATCAGCCTAAAAACTCCAGTGAAGCCAATATTTTTCACCTGTATAAAAAACCCCCGATCCGTCAATCATTTCAGAAAGCTTATTCATTAAAATTCACCAAAAAGGCATGAAAAAAGTAAGAATCCAGAAAATATAAAAGGGCAATATTTATTCTTTCACTTTTACAGGATATCAAACTAAGAAAATTAACAAATTCTTGCTGATAATGAAGATAGTTTGCAGCTGAGGTTAGTGTATAATATATGAACATACACAATTTTTTTGCATAAATTCTGATAAACAAAGAACAACATTACGTGGATTTAGCTTTTTTTCACTTGTTTTGTTTTTTGATAAGAAATCATCATATACCCTTACGTTGATTTAGCATTTCGGTGTAAAATGTCAATCACCAAACTTTATATATATATATATATATATATATATGGAAGGAATCACAACTTATAACAAAAAGGGTAGAAGGAACTATTTGTCAAACATGACTTGACTTTGTCAGGAAGGGAGATTTAGCTAGGTGCCTTAAATCTCAAAGAATCAAAATTTTGTACAAAATTCTAGTTGAATGGTCAAATTAATGTAGTTAGTTAACAGATGTGTCATATTTTGGTTTAAATTGCACCATCCAACTATAGAAAAGTTGCCTAACAATAATGTAAGGAGAATTTCACAACCTCTTTCAAGTTTTAAATTATCATTTACAGGAACATCCCATCTATTGAGTTTTTAGCTCAAACTTCATGTCCTAATTTAATTAGGAATCATTGTTTTAGTTTGTGTCAAATTAGCAAGTAAATTGTTTGAGTCTAAGTAGGATTGATGTTTGTTAGTTGAGTCCAATTAGGATTTAGATTTGTTTTAGGATAATGTTTGAGTGTTCTAGTTGGATTACAAGTATGATTTTTGGGTATTTATATAAAGAACCCAAGGTTATTGTGTCATGTACACAAGGTTAATACAAGTTTTACTAAGTAAATAAAGTTTGAGGTTTGAGTGTTAGTGTGTGATTGCTTCCGCTGTTTGTGCATATGTGCGTGAATTCCCAACAAGTGGTATCAGAGCAGGTGGAGATCAAGGAGTTCCTAGAGTTCTACGAGATTGTGTGATCGAAAGATCAGAGGATTCTCTTGCGTTGGAGTGCAAAACTCGTCTGTTTGATGTGAAGAATTGAAAGTGTGCTTTGATTGTTCTGATCATAGTTTGAGGTGTAAGTTTTGATCATTAAATTTTTTAACTACAAGACAAGAATTTTTTTTTTTGTCTCTGTTACATTAATTTTTTGTCTTTAGTGAAATCATAAGAGATCAGTTGGTTAGATATCAATTTGTTTCAATTTCATTAAAGAAATCAGTTTCTTTGCTTTCTTAATTTTGTATGTTTACATATAAATCACAAAAGAAAGGTTGATTTGTTGAGATGGGTTCTTCAAGCGAAGATGTCAAGTATACTATTGAAAAGTTTCATGGTAAGCAAAACTTTACCTTGTGGCAATTGAGGATGAGGGATATGCTTACTCAACAAGGTTTGAGGCTTGCATTGAACGAAGAAAAACCTATTGAAATTGATGAAAAAAGTGGAGTATCATAGTCTCAAAGGCTAGTAGTTCAATTCGGCTTTGTTTGGTCGATAATGTACTGTATGAAGTTATGGAAGAAACTTCTGCCGCGGAGATATGGAACAAGTTAGAAGAAATCTATATGAGTAAAGGTTTCACCAATAGATTGATTCTAAAGCAACAGTTCTTCACTTTTCAGCGTAAGGAAGGTACAACTCTACTTCAACACTTTGAAGATTTCAATAAGATAGTTAGAGATCTTACCAATATCGGGGAGGTTGTCAGTTCAGTTGACAAGGTAGTTGTCTTGCTATGCTCAGTGCGAACTACACGTCAACATCTCTTCAACATATTATTGTATGGAAGAGATGACCTTACAGAAGGGCAAGTCGAAATTGCTTTGACTTCTACAGAAAAGTTAGATGGTGAAGGCTAGAAATCCTTTGTTTCTAACACTTCTCAAGTCTTAACTATTCAAGGCAAGGGAAAACGTGAGAAATATGGTCGTGGTAAAAGGTATGGTGGAGATTTCAAGCCTTTGATGGAAAGAGTATGTTACTACTATGGTGAAAAATGACATATCATTAAATTTTGTCCAAAGAAGAAAGAAGGTGAGTCTGATACTACTGTTAATAAGGATATTGCAAATAAGGGTGCAGGAACTTCTTATGTTCATGATGATGATGTCTATCGCAATGCTCAAAGTGGAGATGGCTTTGTTAGTGTGATCCTTTGAGTTTTATCTCTTTGATTGAAGAAGATGTTTGTTTGGGTGGAGCAGTTTGTGTGTGTGCGCGCGTAGTTGTGTGCGCAAGTTTGTGTGTTTGGTCAACCAAGTTAGTGTGATTGTGTGTGTTGCTGTGCAGCTGAGTGGTTGAAGGTTGATCAAGTTTTGGATGATTGATTGCACGTGTTGATGAATGTTTGTGTGGTTCGTTGGTATCCGCGGTGGCTACGATTATTGGATTGGATGATTGTTCGAGTTGGTGAAATTTTTCGTCAAGGTAAAGATTGTTGAGTTTTTGGCTCAAACTCCATGTCCTAATTTAATTAGGAATCATTGTTTTAGTTTGTGTCAAATTAGTAAGTTAATTGTTTGAGTCTAAGTAGGATTGATGTTTATTAGTTGAGTCCAATTAGAATTTAGATTTGTTTTAGGATAATGTTTGAATGTTCTAGTTGGATTACAAGTATGATTTTTGAGCATTTATATAAAGAACCCAAGGTTAGTGTGTCATGTACACAAGGTTAATACAAGTTTTACTAAGTAAATAAAGTTTGAGGTTTGAGTGTTAGTGTGTGATTGCTTCCGCTGTGTGTGCGTATGTGCGTGAACTCCCAACACCATCTAGCATGGAGAATGTGCTTGATGTTTCTGACATGAAGGCTTGCCCTATCGATGTCTTCTCTTCTCAACAAAAAAGCACATCGCACGTGCGATGCCAATGATTTACGTCCCATACATGTAGAATGCTTGCTTAAATATCAATCAGAAAATTTAACATAAATGTAGTTATTTTTTTATATAACTGTGTACTAATTCTGTTAATAGGTTATTTTTTTATTTTTTCTATACTGACAATGGCATAATGCATAAAGGCTATTTTTGATAATATCATCATACTGATAGATGCCGAATTCAAGAGCAGAAAGAGGGGGTCGCCTCTGTTAGTTTTATTGATCAAAACAGAAAAACAGAATGCTTACACACACGAGAGAGCCCGATCCTAATTGAGAAGGAGTGACTCACTCCTCTCCCCAAGACCAAGAGGTCTTTCCCAAAATACACAATTAACCCAAAAGATGTCCCCCCAGAAGTGAACAGCCTCACTTTTTATAGTCCTACTCTACCACTATAGGCTCTCTTGTGCTATACCGTATGTGGGTATATCACGACCCTTCTAGACTCTCCTATGGGACCACATAACTACCTCTGTCCAGCCTGTCCTTGTGCTGACCTTGTGCCCTTCTTGTGCTTCCTCTGATATACTTTCAGTGTGGGCTTGGAGTGGGACTTGGTTTCCACCTCTTGTGCCTTTGGGTTGCTATCAATACTCCCCCCTTGAACTATCACCTTGTCCTCAAGGTGGAAGGCAGGGAAAGACTTCTTGATATGCTTCACAAGCTCCAAAGAAGCATCCGAAGGTGGCAGCGACGTCCATTTGATGAGGACTTCCAGTCCCGCTGCTGATTGACGATAAGACAAGATCCGCTCTGGTTCAACTGCTGGCACCATTGAATTGGGCAGCAAAGGAGGTAAATCCACACCCACATGAGCTGTGCCCACCTGGCGTTTGAGTTGGGAGACATGAAAAACCGGATGAATATTGGTAGAAGGAGGCAAATCCAACTTATACGCCACTGTCCCCACTTTGCTAAGGATCATGTAGGGACCATAAAACCTTGGGCTAAGCTTGGAGTAGGAGCTTCGGGAGATAGATAACTGACGATACGGTCGCAACTTAAGAAAGACAAAATCACCCACTTCAAACGAGATGTCACGCCTCTTAAGATCAGCCGACTGTTTCATCCGAGTTTGGGCTATGAGGAGCTGATCACGCAGCTCTTGCAGCACCTGATCCCTAGATTGCAGCAGTAGTCCTACATCGGACAGTGTCGCGGAAGAAGAAGTACCATAAGAAGTACCATGGCGAACTAAGGTGGGAGGGTCTCGCCCATATACCACTTTAAAAAGAGAGCACTTCAGAGATGTATGGAAGGAAGTATTATACCAATATTCAGCCCAATGAAGCCAGTCGGACCACTCTTTGGGACGTTGAGAGATAAAACAACGAAGGTAAGTCTCAACACAGCGATTCACTACTTCGGTCTGTCCGTCACTCTAAGGGTGATATGCCGTGCTGCGAAGGAGTTGAGTGTGCTGTAATTTGAACAACTCACACCAGAAATGGCCGAGGAACACTTTGTCTCGGTCTGAAACAATACTCCGAGGGAAACCATGTAACTTCACCACATCCTTAATGAATAATGCAGCCACTGTTTTAGCAGAAAATGGGTGTTTGAGGGGAAGGAAATGTCCAAATTTGCTAAGCCGATCCACCACGACTAGTATAGCATTAAACCCCTTTGAAGCGGGTAAACCCTCCACGAAATCCATGGAGATATCCTCCCAAATGGCAGCGGGAATGGGCAAAGGCTGAAGGAGCCCACCGGGGGCTGTGGATTCATACTTGCTACGCTGGCGTACGTTGCGGGACGCGATGAATGTCTTGATGTCCTGTTTCATCCCATGCCAATATAATTCAGCTGCTATACGCTTGTAGGTCTTCAAGAAACCCCCATGTTCGCCTACGGGACTTGAATGAAACTCTTGGAGAATACGGTGTTTCAAGGAGGAGGAGGAGGAAATTGCCACCCGGCCCTTGTGGCGTAACTGCCCTTGGAAAAGAGACCACTTTTCTTTGGCATTCGGATCAGCCGAGATGGTGCGAAAGATGGGGCCCAAGAATGGATCAGCAGCAACCTCATCTGCAAGCAAAGAATCATCCGCAAATGAAACGATGGAAATAGAATGCAGCTCCACTGCGGAGGGATACCTAGACAGTGCATCAGCCACCACATTTGAACGACCCGGTCGGTAAAGAATATCAAAATGGAAGCCCAACAACTTGATCAACCAACGTTGATATTCAGGAGCGATCTCTCGCTGTTCCAACAAGAATTTTAAGCTCTTTTGATCAGTCCTCACCAAGAACCGCCGCCCAAGAAGATAATGCCTCCATTTTTGTATAGCTAGCACAATTGCCATCAACTCACGTTCGTAGGCTGATTTGTTGCGAGCTCTAGGGGACAAGGCTTGACTAAAGAAGGCAATCGGCCTCTCTGATTGTGAGAGGACAGCGCCCACCCCGATCCCTGATGCGTCCGTTTCAACCATGAAAGTATCCTCAAAATTAGGAAGTGATAGAGTAGGCACTTCTTTCATAGCTTGCTTAAGCGTGGTGAAGGCCAGAGAAGCCTCATCAGTCCATTCAAATGCATCCTTGCGTAACAGTTGAGTCAAAGGGGCTGCGATTTTGCCGTAGTCGCGGACAAAGCGGCGATAATAGCCCGTAAGCCCCAGAAAACCCCGCAACTCTTTAGGGGAAGTTGGAAGTGGCCAAAACTCCATGGCTCGTACCTTCTCCTCATCGGCCATGACTCTGCGACCGCCGACTGGAAATAATGTGGCCCAAGTAATTCAACTGATCCTTAGCAAAACATCATTTTTTCAAGTTAACAAATAAAGAGTTGGACTGGAGAATAGATAGGATCTGCGAGAGATGTGTGCAGTGGTCGTTCAAGGTTTTGTTGTAAATCAAAATATCATCAAAGAAGACCAAAACTGACTTCAGTAAGAGTCCTTTGAAGATTGCATTCATCAATGACTGGAAAGTGGCAGGAGCATTTGATAACCCAAAAGGCATGACTAAAAATTCATAATGTCCCTCGTGGGTGCGAAAAGCTGTTTTGTGGACGTCCTCAGCCTTGACTCTGATTTGGTGATAGCCCGAACGCAAGTCGAGTTTGGAGAAGACTGCTGCCCCGTGGAGTTCATCAAGCAATTCATCAATGTTGGGGATAGGAAAACGATCCGGAATCGTATTTTTGTTAAGAGCCCTATAATCCACACAAAACCTCCAACTGTCGTCTTTCTTCTTCACCAGTATCACCGGACTAGAAAAAGGGCTATTACTTGGCTGAATTATCCCAGATTCCAGCATTTCGGAGACCATCTTCTCTATTTCTTCTTTCTGAACCTGCGGGTACCGATAAGGCCTTACTCGGATAGGGTCAGAGCCTTCTTTTAGTGTAATTGCATGATCACATGAGCGGGGAAGGCGGCAGGCAGGAAGGAGGATTAAACAACTCCGTGAAAGAATTCAAAATGGACCGCACACACGGCTCAACCGCCGTATTATCCTCAGGTGATGTCGGCATCACAACATTGTAACATTCTATGAAGAAACACCCTTCCACCCTATCGGATGATCGTTGGATAGCCTTACACGACACCACTGCTCGGTGAAGTTTCGGGTCACCGCGTATCACCACTGGTTTGCCATCAATCTCAAAATACATTGTGAGATTCTGCCAATCAATTGTAGTTACTCCCAACGAATTCAGCCACGTCATTCCCAAAATCAGATCCGTATTCCTCATGCCTATAGGATAAAGATCGACGGTCAGCGACATAATTTTAATTGTTAAGGCAATGTTACGGCATACCCCCGAGCCGGATAGGCGTGCTCCACCTCCCACAAAAACCCCGTATTCCTCGGTCGAAGTTACTGGTAGAGAGAGGGAATCCACCAAGGCTGGAGCTATGAAATTGTGTGAGGCTCCACAGTCTATTAGAATTACAACATCCCGTCCCTGCAGAACTCCTCGTACCTTGATCGTGCGAGGGTCCGGGACTCCATCCAAGGCGTGCGCTGAAAGCTCTAAAACCGCGCGCTCCCCTTGTTCCCCCGGGCTCTCGGGAGGAGATTCATTGTACTCATCACTCGTGTCATCGTTCACCAACATCACGTTCAGCACCTTAGGTCGACAACGATGTGAGGCATGCCATTTCTCATCGCAGCGGTAGCAGAGACCGAGCTTCCGTCGAGCCTGTGCTTCCGTCTCCGTCAGGCGCTCGTACTGCGGCGGAGATACGCGGGGCGTGACTGCCACCGACGAACTAGGGCTAGACGAACCCGATGAAGTGGGACTGGTTTTGGCTGCTGAACTCACCACCGAACTGGATTTTGGTTGGAGCGCATTTGGGCTTTTAGCTGGGCCCGAGATAGTGTGGGACACCCAAGTGGGTGGACGTCCCTCAGACTTACTGGGAGGGCCCAAATGGGTAACGGGCCTGGGCCCAGCCCGAAATCTCCCACTCACTTCATCTCCTTCGATGATCTTCTTCTCGATCTGGTCTGCGCGCTCCACCACTGCCTGCAGCGTCGCCGGCGGATCAACCAACATCTCCACTCGAATGCGATCGTTGAGGCCGTTGATGAACACCGCGATTTTGAATTGTTCCGGTAGCCCCTTTGTATATAGTGACAACAGTTCGAATCTCTTGCAGTACTCAGCAACAGTGGACTCCTGCTTGATCGCGAAGAATTGTTGATGAAGGTATAATGGATTGGCTTCCGTGAATCTCCGGCACAATCGCGAGCGCATCTCCGACCAACTATCGAATGGCGTCTCCAATTCCTCGTTCTGCAACCAGATCTGTGCGGCTCCCACGAGACAAATTCGGGCGGCTCGAAGCTTCGACATCTCCGACATCTCGTGCAAGGCGAAATAATGTTCCGCTTGGTTCAGCCAAACCAGCAGATCGTCTCCGTCGCACGTCGGCATCTTGATTTTCCTAACCTCCGGCCCAGATCGACGATAAGGATTTCCTCGTCGATCTAGTCGCTCGTCGATCGGAGGATCCGTCTGCTCCGCTGGATCGGGTGGATCTGGGTTCCTCGCCCCGCTGGTCTCGCCGAATTGGTGAGAATCGCCACCACTGGCTAGCTGTTGGCGGAGCAGTGCCTCCAACTTCTGGGACAAGGCTTGGAACTGTGAATCCATGGAGGATCGCTGTGCGTCGACAGCCGATCTAAGCTCACCCATGGACGCCTCCGTTTTCTTCATCTCTGCCTCCAGAACATCGACTCGGGAATCTACTTTCGAAGCCATTCGAGTCGCGTTGGGGTGCTCTGATACCAGTTTGATAGATGCCGAATTCAAGAGCAGAAAGAGGGGGTCGCCTCTGTTAGTTTTATTGATCAAAACAGCAAAACAGAATGCTTACACACACAAGAGAGCCCGATCCTAATTGAGAAGGAGTGACTCACTCCTCTCCCCAAGACCAAGAGGTCTTTCCCAAAATACACAATTAACCCAAAAGATGTCCCCCCAGAAGTGAACAGCCTCACTTCTTATAGTCCTACTCTACCACTATAGGCTCTCTTGTGCTATACCGTATGTGGGTATATCACGACCCTTCTAGACTCTCCTATGGGACCACATGACTACCTCTGTCCAACCTGTCCTTGTGCTGACCTTATGCCCTTCTTGTGCTTCCTCTGATATACTTTCAGTGTGGGCTTGGAGTGGGACTTGGTTTCCACCTCTTGTGCCTTTGGGTTGCTATCACATACATAATTGTATATATCATTTGCAAAATCATATTGACATTTCTCTGCTGGTTCCATGTGAATATGGACGTATAAACTTTTTATTTTTAATAATACCCTTAGTGGCATTAATTAAAAGGGATTTGAATGGTTTGCAAAGCTCACCATCAATTGCACTTAATCGAGCACAATGGAAAAGTTTGATCCATGTAGCCGACCCCAGTTAATTTGGGACTGAGGCTATGTTGTTGTTGTTGTTGTAATAATACCCTTAGTGGAGAGTTGCAATAGGTTGACCGCCAACGTAAAAGCTTCAATCACTCTTTATGAAATGAAGCAAACGCACGTACCAACTGATTTTGGATTGTTGTTATTGACAATTTCAAAATAAATAAAGGCAACATTTGAACATTTTCAAGACCCGCAGGAGAATAATAAAGCAATTTCAAGAAACATTTATCACTGGTAGATCCATTTAGAAATGAAATAATAAAAACAAACAATTGAGCTTAAAAAGATTTAGAAATAATGCATAAGATCACCTGCACAGGTAGCCCAACACCTAGCCTGGTTTTGATATCAAGTATGATGCTTGGATTCCCATCCCACTGCATCTCCAGTTCCATGGTGATTCCCTCACCTCCATCTTCAACAATTTGAACACCTAGAGACCATGATCAAACAATTAACACAAGCTTGAAATTCATAAACAAATAACACATTGAAGAATCAAATTCAAAGAGTCCGTCCAACACAAGGTGTCACATTTTATTCTTGTAATAAGAGTATCACTTGTCACTCATTATGAAGATGTCATAAACAAAGGATTTTGCCACAAACTTCACAGATACAAAAACTAAAGTGGAGACACTTTCTAGGTCTAAATGACATGTCAAGAAAATGACAATTTTTTTGCACTGTAAATCAGAATCTGCGGTTCAGACAAGACCAGCTACATACAGTCCACTTCAAAAGTTCACAGCCAATGACTCAAGTTTACTAGCTGAACCAAATACAGCAATGGAATTAATAATCCGATGAATATCCACTGTTTCAGGTTTTAGTCAAAAAGGGCATTGAGACAACATGAGTTCATACACATGGAAGAGTCTCATTAGAAAAAGTACAACGAAGAAAAGGAGTCTCACATCTTAGTCACTATTAAAATCTCAAACAAGGAATTTGCCTCAAACATCATAAATAAAATTGTTGAAATAAATTCGAGAAACTTTGTAGGACTAAATGCATGTCAATAAAACATCTTTTTTCCTCCATCGCAATTTAGAATCTGCAGGTTCAGACAATAGTCATGAGATCACATGCAGGCAATCCCCTTCTAAAATTTAGAGCTTCTGGCCCAAGTAAATTAGCTAAACAACCAAATACGACTGTACAATAACACTGATGAATATCCATCAGGTTCGAATGAAAAAACAATTGGAAAATCATGAGTTTATACCTAAGAGACTTATTTTTTCTTAGTCATTTACGATAAGGATATTTAAGTAGTTATACTTAAAAAAAAAGTAGTTATATGCATATGATATAGATTCACATGAGTAAAATATTATGTTTCAAGAAGCTATGAATAAATATTATGTCAGCAGCAAGGTACAACCTCACCTAGATGAGAGCAATGCCTGAGCTTTGCCTCAAGAATCAAGAATGCTATATTAGATCCACATAACAAGTAGGACAGTATATCCCAAATCACAAACAATAAAAGAAAAACAGATTACAAAAGAAAACAAGTAAATAATAGAAATAATCCAATAATTGATTGAGCATTAGAATACAGATCTTAACATGTCCAACAAGAAAAACATCCAGAGTTCCTCAAACTATTTTAATCTGAATTTTTCAAGGACTTGCAAGAATTATCACAGAGCTGAAACTTATGCGGACAAATGAACATGTAAATTTCTCTGAAGAGATTATGTTGTTAAAAAAAAGAACAAATATTTCTCAACAGATTTAGCACAATGTAAAGATGGACTTTTTTAGGCGTATTTCTTGTTAATTGTCACTAATATTTAAGAAATGGTCAGTGTACGAAAGAGCTATCAGCTATGCTGTTCTACCGATAAGTAGCCATACCGATTTGTTTTTGCAATTGACAACAAAGACACGAATGTATTTATTCATACATCAGATTATATTAAAGCTATGGCAAAGATAATAATGAGCAAACTCCAAAAATGTACCAATAGACCAATAACAACATAACCACCACAGAGAAAACTTTGTACTTAATGGAAATCAACACTCAAGAAAGTGATAAAGTTCTACATTGGTTGTCAACCTAACACAACCTCCTTCATCTGAACTTCGGACTGCATGTAAGCTTTTCCCTATCATGATTAACTCATTACACGATCAAATATTATCGCTATCATAATCCAAAATATATTTTATTTACTTGTTTTTTTGGTCTGCCTTTTTTTTTTACTATTTGCTTGATAAAACAGCATCAGGTAAACCACCCTCTCCGCACCATTAATGGTTAACCTCCATCAGATTGACTGACTTTGACGTTTGTTAAATACAACAAGCCAAGATACAAATAGGTTTCATTTATTAAATATGTCTTCTCTTAAATGTTCAAATTGTCTCCATTTAACATCAAAATTTTAGCTCTAAGGCTTCTCCAACTTCTGACCAGCAGAATATTCCAGGGTTAAGTTAGGAGGCTTCAACGACAACTCTCCAATACTTGTAGATTGCTACTTCTTTTGAAAACAATATCAGATCCCAATTTAATACCTATGCTCCACTGAACCAGCAAATTCTTCCTTCTCATATCTAAGCAATGTCTTCGAAACAACAATGTTCTATTTTTAATGATCGCTTAGTCTTCATTAAAATATAAAGGGCTCCCATTTCCAAATGGTTGTATTCTATCAACTATCATCACAACTTTAAGCTAATAGTCATTACATTCTCATCATTGAAGCAAGCCGATTCAATTCAATTCTCCGAAGTGCTCCCACCAAGTTTCATAGTCTCATGAACAAGAAAACTAACAAAACATTGTGTAACAAGCGATGCGAAACCCCAAAAATAGAAACGCAATAACTAAGCAAACATCAATACATATACATATACTACCACCACTAACCTGTAAACTGAGGAGCAACAGTTCCAAGAGTGAACTTAGAAAACTTGAGAGAAGACAACACAATGGGCCTGTACTGTTCAAGCACTGGCTCAACAGAAGTCTTTATCAGCTCTGAAGCTGCCTACACCATTCAAAACAAAACCCTCTCATAAACAAAAACCCTTCAAAAACAAAACATTTTAATAGCCGAGGTTATCCAACCCACTGCCGCTTACACTAAACTGATGATGGACCCTACTAATCCCTCAGAGTTAGTAGGGCGCCCCTACAACTAACTCGTCGAAGGAGAAATAATGTAATTGCTACAAATCAAACCCATCAGCTCTGCCTTAGTCAAGAATACTAAGGCCGGCTTCGAAACCACTACACCACACCTCTTGGGGCAAAACCCTTCAAAATTATAATCAAACAGAGCTGGTGATACCTCATTGATATAAGGCCATATCTTTGTGAGCTCAGCATTAAGCCAATTCAACTGTAAACAAGAATTCACAACACCGTCAACTCAAAACACACACTAGCAAAACAAGCCCTTAATCAAAGTGTAAAAACAACTACTCAACTTCTGCATCTTTGAGAAGACAACCCATGAAGGGTAGTACTCATTTGGAAGAACCCTCCTCGAATCCTCCACTGTCATCCTCGCAAACGCCGCCAGAGTCTCGGCCTGGAGAGAACCCACAACACCCATCAGAGAAAATCAAGCAAATCAACCAAAAACACAATCAATATGACTGGCACCAATTGAGTGCGGCGCTTCGATCGGGTGTTCTCGGAATGAACAAAAGCCATGATCAGCCCAACGCCCATCACCACCCCCACCACCAATCCCAAGAAAAACGACATTTTCACCAGATTTGTGCTCTCTAAGAGTGTCAGCCAATGAAGCTCATTATCATCGACCCAATCCACATCAATCGAAAAAATGGCGAAATGGGTGTGAATCGGTTAGTGAAATGTGTGGAGTTTTGGTTTGGATTGTTGTGGATTCGGTGAAAGCAATGTTCCAATCGAATTGCTTTCTGCCTCTCTCTCTCTCTCTCTCTCTCTCTCTCTCTCTCTCTCTTTTTTTTTTTTTGTTAAGGAGAGGTCTGTCACGTGGCACGTGCTTAGAAGTCGCCGTCCTTCGCGTGCCGACACCGTAGGATGTCGCTGTCCATCCGGTTCGTACACGTGTTTGGAGTTTTTATCAACGGGTGAGAATCTGCCGAAGTGTTGATAAACGTTGACCTAACCATGACTAGCGAAAGTTTGACCGTGATTAGAAGCATGGGCGGATCGGGATTTTGAAGTGCACTGGCTTATAAGTCAATAGATGTTTTCTACTGACAAATTGGGGTGGGCTAATATAAGATATAATGTTTTTCTTTTAATGGGTAAGTAATATTCAATGAATGTTTTTAACTTGGGGTGGGTTGTAGCCCAGAGGAACTGTCTACTTGGATCCGCCAATGATTGAAAGGGTAAGTTCGGGATCATGTCTAATCTTCAATGGTCAGTCAGTGGCAGTGCTTATTGCTGGTTGGCTGGTGATCTTATTTAGGTGGATTACGTGATTTGGGCCCTTTTTATTTCTTGGTTAAAGATTTGCTTTGGGCCTTCAATTTTCGAACAATACATTTTTTTTCAAACTTTTTTCATCAATAAATTTATATGTGTGTTGATATAAAAAAAAATTAAAAAATGAAAAATCATGTGGTCTTTAATATAATGATTTTATTCAATATTTGATACATTCATAACCGCATGGAAAAAACTCAAACTATAAAATCCCCACAACCGTCATCACGTCCTCATGATTCGGTTGGATTGATAGGGTTGTCTTGATAGGGTCAGATTAGCAAACATTGTATTACATAGCTATGAATTAGAGGTAATCCGAAGTTGGAGACTTGTTCGGTTGGCATGATAAGATTTTAAGTGATTTCATGAAAATAACGATTTTACACCTCCCATATACAACCCCCACAACCGTTCTCACGTCCTCATGATTCAGTTGCATCGACCTCATCGTCTTCACAACCCCTATTCGAAACCCTCAAAATCGAACTAGGTCGAGTGGGTTTTACCCAAATCAGTGTAACCCCAACGATGATAAAAAGTAAGAAGAGCAAAGAGAGATCGAGTAGGAGATGAGCCTGGGGAATGTTGGTGTAGAAGCTATTTTCCAAGCAAGAAGAAGAAGAGAGAGAGAGAGAGAGAGAGAGAGTTGTGGAAAATGTTTTGGGTTTTTTTTTCTATTTTTATTGTTGTTGTGATTGTGTCGTTGTTGTTCTTCGTTGGGGGTTAGAGAGAGTAGTGTTTGTGAAAATGGAGGGGCAAATGAAGAATATTGAGTAAAGAAGTTGAACTTGATGATGGACTAACTAAGGAAAGGATAGGTGTAACGGCCCATTTTCCAAATGGACCGCCATAAGGGCCAATGTAGGCCCACAACCTGGCCTACCAGTGACAAAGTTATGTCCCACATGCCATCTCATCCACCATTTTATCATTATTAACCTCAATTAACAACAATTTTATGTTTAAATTTATAAGGATCAAATCATCTGCCTATAATATGAAGTTAATCCCAAATAAATCACAGAGAAAGTCTTTTATCATGACCATTAAAATACAAAACAATTAAGTCATGCATTTAACTCTGATACCTAATGTGGAAAACCCATATATCAGCATATATCAACCATGTATCTCAATGCATCAAAATCTCAACAGTATAGAGTTCTGAGCTATCTTACAATCCCAAATCCCAAAATAAGACAAAAATATGTATATACAAACGTACAAGCCTGGCTATATGTCTCTGAATCATAAGTATTCAGGTAGCTTGCCCTTGTCGCGGCTCGTACTAAGATCTGCACTCAAACCATCACAAAAAAGACATATGACGAGTCAAGAGTGAGTATTCTCAAGGAAATTAAGTGAGTAATAGGGAAAGTAAATACTGGAATTTAAACAAAATTATTAAATAAACATGTGGAAATAAAAACAGGCAATTGTGCTCATCGCATGCATATGTAATAGTGAAAGCTCAAAGTGTGTGTTCCTAGCCCCTAGGGTCAGACTAGCGCCATACTTTGGATTCCCAACAGACTACTGCCGGTGAGTAGTACTCAAACAAGGCCGGTATCTGGATCCGCTAGGTGGTCGGCGTAGAACCTACGTCGCACCTACACGTACCCGTCACAAATCTCGGGTAGTCATATTCACCGAGATGGCACACGTGTTATGGCTTAGTGGACGTACATACAGAAATGGCACGGAGGGAGAGCCTCAATGTCCATCCATTATAACATACCAAGAATAAAGTAATGAAAGACAAAATATGAATTCAAAAGCAAAATAAAGTACTGCTTAAAAAATTTCAATTGGGATACTACACACTGCACTCGTGTCTCGTCAATCACCCCCGGTCCAATTCCGCCTAGTCTCGGATATGCCAAGTTACCGCCCATAATGACCTATTTCTATGTATAGTTGATTTTTAGTCATTTGGATGTGTTTTAAGTCACTTACCACATATTATGTCAAAACGGTAGAATCTAGCGCGCTAGGTCTGGGAATTAGAGCGCTAGATTCCCAGACAGTTATGTTGGGGCATGTGCCCTAGGTCAATCCATTAACTGTCTTTATGAAGACTTTTAGTTAATAAAATAGAGGATTTCATTTGCTGTTTATTATAATTAATTTGCATGTTTGCATTATAATAAGATTCATGGGTATTTACAGAAATATCCTAAATGTCTCTAGTCGATCATTATACTGGGAACTATAATGAATTAAGACTAGTGTGAGTCTTGATTGATGATCATATGATGATTATACGTATAGGGATACGAATCAAGATAACGAGTACTTGTTAGGGAACAAAGTATTGGACCGACCCGCTATGAGAACATCACATAGATTAAGTCATAGTTGTTTCTCATGATAAGTATATTTTTCAGTCCTCTGACTTGAGATTATCAGAGACTTCAACATTAAGAACATAGTGATTTGACACTATCAAACGTTGTCTTTAATCGGACGATTATAAAGGTTGTGATTGGTTACTATGTGAGCAATGTGATGAAGTTGTGTAATCAAGATATAATTTGTTCCTCTCATATAAAGAGAGATATCCAGTGGATCCCTCGATGTGTTAGACTGTTAAAAGGCCTAGTCTAAATGAATTGATATTGATCAATGTCACTTGGATGTTTTCAGTCTACCTGGAGATCGAGACTAGTACGATTGAACATGTTGAATGACAATTTCATGCCTTATGTTTGATCAAAAGGATATCGTGTGACAAAAGAATGTTATATACACTATTGATTAGGTTGTATCGATTGGATATTCGTACAACTTGGGTAGTCATAATGTCTTGCTAGAGGCCGCTTATGACTTGTATACCAAAATGTGTTTTGGTACACTGCCAACGTTGTATGAGCCTATTGGGTCGCACATTAAGAATGGTTTTGCGAGATTTTAAGATGGTTCAGAAAAATGAATTTTATATGATAAAATTCATGACGGAAACGTCCTTGTGGTGTATTACACTTATACTTCTTTAAGTAGGGGTATATGTGTAATTTACTTAACCGTATATATACAAGGGTTGTATAAATAGACGCTTTAAGTTAGAATACACAGACAAAAAAGATCAAAAGGCCGAAACTCTATTTTCGTTTTAGAAACGACTTAGGGTTTTTGGTATGCTATGAATCGTTTTGGAGAGAAACAAAAGGTTTGGTATTCTCTCGAAGCTAGCACTTCGAATCTCGGCCGTCGTTCGTGTGTGGACTACTGGTAGAGGGCGTTCGTCGTTGCGCGCCTTAAAGATCGATCAACCTTCGTAAAGGTATATTGCGACTGAGGTATGATTAAGTTTTTCATGGTTTAAACGTTTTTAATGGAATTAGATTTGGATCCTGTTGGGGTTTTTGTCAAAATTGTTTTGTAATTTTCGCTACGTATGAACCCCAAAACCCAACAGTGGTATCAGAGCCTTCGAGTTTGATTCCATTAAATTCATTGCATGTTTTCTTCTGATATATACATGATATATGATTGAAAGCATGTTAATAGTTGATGTATATGTGATATACATAAGTTGTCTTTGAGATTTATTATCATGTTTTGTGTATATGATACACATATTCGTGATTTAATTAAAATCGTTTCAGTACATGCTAGTAACCATGTTAGGTTAATTCAAATAATTTTAATGAATTGAATTTCGTGTTCTGTGATCCATGACACCATTAGGTTAGATTGGGATAGTAGTTCATGATTCAATTACGTGTTTGTGATTATTTGGATGAGGACCAAAATTGCAAATAATTAATTTTCGAAATTATTTATTTATAAATAATTAATTTTCGAAATTATTTATTTATAATTAATTAATTTTCGAAATTATTTATTTATCTTGTTATATCTATTTTGTTATGAAGTTTCTATTTGATAAAGATAGATAACAAATTAGAATATGAGATAAATATCAAGAATCTTGTTATTGGTGATATACTAGGATTCAAATATCTTTAATCCAAAATAAATAATTAATTTTTGAAATTATTTATTTATCTTGTTATATCTATTTTGTTATGAAGTTTCTATTTAATAAAGATAGATAACAAATTAGAATAAGAGATAAATATCAAGAATCTTGTTATTGGTGATATACTAGGATTCAAATATTTTGAATCCAAAATAAATAATTAATTTTCGAAATTAATTATTTATCTTGTTATATCTATTTTGCTATGAAGTTTCTATTTGATAAAGATAGATAACAAATTAGAATAAGAGATAAATATCAAGAATCTTGTTATTGGTGATATACTAGGATTCAAATATCTTTAATCATAATTGGATTAGGATAAGATCATTAGTTAGATGTGGGCCCGGGTTAATTAAAATGTTTTAATTGACTTAATTTCGGACAAATTAAGGGGTTAATTTATGATAATAAAATCAGCGAAAAATTATGATTTTCTATAGCGAATTTTAATTTTCGGAATTGAGATTCGTCTTCTAAAAAAAAAAAAAAAAAAAAATGGGGCGCATTTGCCCACTTGTACTCGTCTCATTGACCGGCCAATGGATCGCTAATCTAACTAATCCTAGCGTACGAAAATTCTTTTGTTAGTGAAAAGTATAAAAAAAATAAAATTTCCAAATTGTTTAGTGATTGAATAAATCAATAAAATATATGATATTTCATTGTTTACATAAAATCACTAAAACAGAATAAAATCCCTATTAAATTTTAAGTCTCGTGCCATCCATTTTAAACACTTGTCAATGCCTCGATCACACTAATATAATTTCAGCCATAGTTGGGTGTATTGTGTTATCTTGGTGAGACAAGTTGGGTAAGAGTTACCTTAATGTTTAAAATGGTCCGACTTAATAAAGCCATCAAAATAGTTTTGAGCTTTAGGCAAATGATGAGATAAAAACATGCTAAGACATAAGGTGTCTCATATCTCATAAAAGGATCTAAAAATTACATAAGATGTAATTGGTAACTGTTACCTACCTAAATAATCTAGTTATGTGTTTCATGCCATAGTTGTCATAGAATTAAGTGAAATATGGATTTTAGTCCCCTAAATAAACAGTACGTTTTAGGAGGGTTGTTAATTTCGTGGGAGTCTATTCCTCTATACTAAAATAAACTTTGCATAATCTTTATTGTAGATTAATGGCCTCTTCAAGTAACAATAATCCCCTGTCACTGCGATCCATCCTTGAGAAGGATAAGCTATCTGGGACTAACTTTCTTGACTTGGTTCAAAAACTTGAGAATTGTTCTTAAGCATGAACGCAAGTTGTATGTCCTGGATGCTTCAATCCCTGAGGACCCACCAGCCAATGCTACGAAAGCTGTGAAGGATGCGCATAATAAGCATGTAAACGATTCTACTGATGTTGCATGTATTATGCTAGCAACTATGGTTCCTGAACTTCAAAAGGACATGGAACTAATGGAAGCCTACGACATGGCCGTAACGCTGAAGGAAATGTTCCAACAACAAGCTAGGCAATAAAGGTTCGAGACAGTCAATAACCTACATTCTTGCAAGATGACTGAGGGTGCGTCAGTTAGTCCTCATGTTCTGAAGATGAAGGGCTATGTGTTGACCAACTTGATAGACTCGGATTTCCCATAAGCCAAGAGTTGGCTACGGATTTGATCCTAAATTCATTACCGGAGAGTTACTCACAATTTGTGATGAACTACAATATGAATAATATGGAGAAATTAATTTTAGAGTTGCATTTGATGCTCAAAACTGCTGAACAAAATATCAAGAAACCCTATAGTAATATATTGATGGTCTAAAAGGGAAAGGGAATGAAGAAGAAAAGCAAAGGCAAGGCTAGAGTTGCTAAGGCTGTTGCTGCACCTGTCGCAAAAGTCAAGCCCCGCTCTGTTCCTGCTTCAAAACACCCAAAAGAAAAGGAAGAAAATTGTCATTTCTGTAATCAAACCTATCTTTGGCATTGTCGTCTCGGGCACATAAATGAGAAACGCATAACGAAGCTCCATAAAGATGGGCTTCTAGATTCTTTTGATTTAGAAACATATGAAACGTGCGTATCTTGTTTACTGGGCAAGATGACTAAAAGTCCCTTTACTGGACACAGTGAAAGAGCAAGTGATTTATTTGGTCTAATACATACCGATGTATGCGGTCATATAAACACAATGGCTGGAGGAGATTATCAAGACTTCATTACATTTCTCGATGATTTCAAAGAGATATGGTTATGGATATCTTTTGAAACATAAAGTGAATCATTTGAGATGTTTCGAACGTTTCAAAATGAAGTGCGTAATCAACTTGGTAAAACTATCAAAACACTTCGATCAGATCGAGGTGGTGAATATTTAAGCCAAGAATTTGATGATCATCTTAAAAATTGTGGGACTGTCTCCCAATTGACTCCACCAGCAACTCCATAATGGAATGGAGTTTCTGAAAGGAGAAATCAAACCTTATTAGATATGGTTCGATCTATGATGAGTCATGCAGATCTTCCATTATCCTTTTGGGGTTATGCATTACAAACTGCAGCTTTCACTCTAAATCGAGTTCCATCTAAAGCGGTTGATAAAACACCATATGAGATATGGTATGGGAAGAGACCTAGTTTGTCTTTTCTTAAGATTTAAGGTTGTGAGGCTTACGTAAAGCAACAAGTCTCAGAAAAACTAACACCTAAATCTGATAAATGTTTATTTGTGGGGTATCCTAACGAAATAAAAGGATATTACTTTTATAATCCCGCTGAGAACAAAGTGTTTGTTGCTCTGTATGGTGCTTTTATGGAAAAACAGTTTATTTCAAAAGACACTAATGAGAGAGAAATAAATCTTGAAGAAGTTCAAGAATCATAGATAAACACTGAACCGCTACTGGAAGTTCAACACCGTTCTGAACCAGTTGAACCTCCGCAAGTGACACAAGGCCCATGTGACGGCCCCAATTTTCCACACATTGGGCCCCGCCCGGCCTAAGCCCACGTGGACCCCCGAGCCAATCTCGCAAGGTCAACGAGAGCTTAGTCAGCCTTCCAATCCATCATTATACGTATATCTTGATCCAACGTCTGCACGCGACTCGAGGCGCGTTCCCGTTCGTGTTTCCGCTCACCGAATTCCTCGCATAGTTAGCATTTTCATCTCAAATTAGATTCGGATATACGTATTTTGACTAGTGACTCCCACATACGGCCTTGACTTGACACGTGGCACAAGTCAAATTTTTCGGGCCGTTACAGCCCACGTAAATCTTGTAGGGTAAGACATGAGCAAGAGAGATTCGAATTTCTCATTAATGATAGTCGTGATGTGTTGCTTATGGATCAAAATGAGCCCACCACTTATCAGGAGGCTATGTCTGGACCAGACTCAGATAAATGGCTAAATGCCATGAACTCTGAGATGCAATCCATGTATGATAACCAAGTTTGGAACTTGGTTGATTTACCTAAAGGTGGTAAGACCATTGGATGTAAATGGGTTTTCAAAAGGAAAACTTACATGGATGGCAATGTGCATACTTTTAAAGCAAGACTTGTAGCAAAAGGTTTCAGGCAGACTAAAGGTGTTGATTATGATGAAACTTTTTCGCCAGTAGCCATGCTTAAATCCATAAGAATTTTAATTGCCATCGCTGCATATTATGACTATGAGATATAGCAAATGAATGTAAAAATAGCATTTCTTAACGGAAAGCTGCTTGAGGACGTGTATATGACACGACCTGAAGGTTTTGTACATCCTGAGAATTCTAGGAAGCTATGCAAGCTTCAAAGATCCATTTATGGATTAAAGCAAGCTTCTCAGAGTTGGAATCTTCATTTTGATGAAGCAATCAAGGATTTTGATTTTATTAAGAACGAAGATGAGCCTTGTGTATACAAGAAGGTCATGGGAGTGTAGTTGTTTTTCTCATATGTATGTTGATGATATATTACTCATTGGAAATGACATCCCAACATTGCAGAGTGTCAAGTCTTGGTTAGGCAAGTGTTTCTCAATGAAAGACTTAGGAGATGCGCCTATATCCTAGGGATAAAGATCTATAGGGATAGATCTAAGAGGCTAATCTGGCCTAAGTCGAGTGCTTACATAGACAAGGTGTTGAATAGGTTCGGTTTGCAAGACTCTAAAAGAAGATTGTTGCCAATGTTTCATGGCATAAGTCTCAAGAAGACTCAATGTCCTAAGACAAATGATGAGCGAGACCGTATGAATAAGATTCCATATGCATCGGCTATTGGATCTATCATGTATGCCATGCTATGCACTCGACCTGATGTATCATATGCTTTGAGCACTACAAGCAGATATCAGTCAGATCCTGGTGAGAGTCACCGGATAGCAGTAAAGAACATCCTTAGTACTTAAGAAGGACTAAGGAAGTGTTCTTGGTCTATGAAGGTTTTGAAAATGATCTAGTTGTAAATGGTTACACGGATGCAAGTTTTCAAACTGATATAGATGATTTTAGATCACGATCTGGATATGTGTTTACTTTGAATGGGGGTGCAAAAGAAGTGGAAAAGTTCGAAGCAAGAGATCGTGGTTGATTCTACAATAGAAGCTGAGTATATTGCAGCTTCCGATGCAAAGAAAGGAGGCAATTTGGATCAAAAAGTTCATTTCGAACTAGGTGTGGTTCCAAGTATTGCTAACCCCTGTTTGTTTGTATTGTGACAATAACGGGGCAATAGCACGGGCCAAAGAACCTAGATCACACCACATATCCAAACATATACTCGGGCGTTTTCATCTCATCGAGAGAAATTATTGAGAGGGAGACGTAAAGATTTGCAGAGTACCTCATCAAGACAACGTTGTGGATCCATTGACAAAAGCTCTTCCACAAGCAAAACATGATGGTCATGTTAGATCATTAGGCATTAGATGCATATATGATTGGCCCTGGTGCAAGTGGGAGATGTTGGGGCATGTGCCCTAGGTCAATCCATTAACTGTCTTTATGAATACTTTTAGTTAATAAAATAGAGGATTTCATTTGCTGTTTATTATAATTAATTTGCATGTTTACATTATAATAAGATCCATGGGTATTTACAGAAATATCATAAATGTCCCTAGTCGATCATTATACTGGAAACTATAATGAATTAAGACTAGTGTGAGTCTTGATTGATGATCATATGATGATTATACGTATAGGGATACGAATCAAGATAACGAGTACTTGTTAGGGAACAAAGTATTGGACCGACCCGCTATGAGAACATCACATGGATTAAGTCATAGTTGTTTCTCATGATAAGTATATTTTTCAGTCCTCTAACTTGAGATTATCAGAGACTTCAACATTAGGAACATAGTGATTTGACACTATCAAACGTTGTCTTTAATCGGATGATTATAAAGGTTGTGATTGATTACTATGTGAGCAATGTGATGAAGTTGTGTAATCAAGATAAAATTTGTTCCTCTCATATAAAGAGAGATATCCAGTGGATCCCTCGATGCATTAGACTGTTAGAAGGCCTAGTCTAAATGAATTGATGTTGATCAATGTCACTTGGATGTTTTCAGTCTACCTGGAGATCGAGACTAGTACGATTGAACATGTTGGATGACAATTCCATGCCTTATGTTTGATCAAAAGGATATCGTGTGACAAAAGGATGTTATATACACTATTGATTAGGTTGTATCGATTTGATATTCGTACAACTTGGGTAGTCATAATGTCTTGCTAGAGGCCGCTTATGACTTGTATACCAAAATGTGTTTTGGTACACTGCCAACGTTGTATTAGCATATTGGGTCGCACACTAAGAATGGTTTTGCGAGATTTTAAGATGGTTCAGAAAAATGAATTTTATATGATAAAATTCATGACGGAAACGTCCTTGTGGTGTATTACACTTATATTTCTTTAAGTAGGGGTATATGTGTAATTTACTTAACCGTATATATACAAAGGTTGTATAAATAGACGCTTTAAGTTAGAATACACAGACAAAAAAGATCAAAAGGCCGAAACTCTATTTTCGTTTTAGAAACGACTTAGGGTTTTTGGTATGCTCTGAATCGTTTTGGAGAGAAACAAAAGGTTTGGTATTCTCTCGAAGCTAGCACTTCGAATCTCGGCCGCCGTTCGTGTGTGGACTACTGGTAGAGGGCGTTCGTCGTTGGCAGCGCCTTAGAGATCGATCAACCTTCAGAAAGGTATATTGCGACTGAGGTATGATTAAGTTTTTCATGGTTTAAACGTTTTTAATGGAATTAGATTCGGATCCTGTTGGGGTTTTTGTCAAAATTATTTTGTAATTTCCGCTGCGTATGAACCCCAAAACCCGACAAGTTATACGTTCTTCATCAAGAAGAACATCAGCGCGCTAATTTTTATCTAGCACGCTAGATGACCACATTAGCGCGCTAATCGCGCTCTTCACAACAGACAGCTGAAAGATTTTAGGTTTTCAATAACCCCACCAAACTAACAACAACTACAACACCAATAACACACATTTAAAACACTAGAAACTTATTTAAACAACAATTGAACATCCACCAAAACATCACCAACACCTCTAAAATTAGGATCAAAAGATAGAGAAAGTTGAGGTGTATGTGATTCTCACATTGATTTTGATGTTTTCCCACTCCAAGGTCCTTAAATCTTCAAGTTTGATCCTCCAAAACCCTGATTTTCTTCACTCAATCTCGGATGGATGGATAAGGAGAAAGAAAAGGTGGTGGAAATAAGTCAATTTGACTTATTTATTGTTGAATTGACATCACCACTCACTTGTTCATCTCTAGGCCATCCAAAGCACCTCATTTGCTTCTTTTCTACACTCTAATGACTCCAATTGTGACTCTGATAGCACACTCATCCTTGTTTTTAACTCAAAAGTGTTGTTTCGGGTGTTTCAACGCCCGATTTCTCGTCCCGAACCACAACATACACGTACTACCATGGTTAGGCCCACCAAATATACATTCCATATTAATTCTTTAATCAATTTTATTCACGTATTATTTTCCCCCTGCCTAGTGTTAAGTCAGTTAGTCTACCCGGTTCTCACGTTGACATGCATATCGAGGCGACTACTTAACACATGGTCTCGCACGTCAAATGGAATATAATAACACACATTGCGATGCCTTTTACGCTATTTCAGTATAATAAACATCACAAATTAAACAATTCAGCACACAAAGTACTATTTACCTAGCTCTAGGCGCGCATAAGCCTAATTGCGGGTCTCATGAGCATCTGAGCTGTTAGCCAAGTCAGGAACCACTTCATTTATAACGGTGAATTAATTTCAGGTCGTTACATAAGGGGTCACTTAGTTTAGTCCATAGTTTGTGTGATTAGCTAATCTGTTGCATTATTTAATCATGCAAAGTGAACAACGGATTACATCCAATCCAATGGATTAGCTAAGCAGTCATGCGAACCGCACACACCATGAAAATAAATCCACACTAAAAAAAAATCATGTGGTTTTTAATATAATGATTTTATTCGATGTTTGATACACTCATAACCGCATGGGAAAATATCCACACTCTAAGAGTTTAGGAACAAGGACAAATATAGAGGTTTATAATTTTTGACCAAATTTTCTCAAAAAAAAAACCTTTAGGAAAAATAATCATTGATCTTTTAAAATAAAAATATTTTGGGCAAATTGCAATTTTGTCACTGAAGTTTGTTGTAATATCCACTTTTGCCTATGTGGTTTGCAAAATATGACTATAGTTCTTGAAAAAAAAATGACTATAGTCCCTCTTCTTTATACTGTCTTAGTCAAGATCATCCTTCCGTTAGTTTTTCGTTATTATATCATTTATTTTAATAATGTAACGTCTTAACTTTTCTAATAATATCCTTTCTTTTATATTTAAGTTTCTTTTAGAGGCTAAAACGCAAATGTAGGTTGGGTATATCAACACGTATTTTTTTGCACAATTTTTTTTTTTTTGGGAAAATCAATCTTTTAGTCCCTGAACTTTGAAGGTTTTACACTTTTGGTCCCTCAACTTTGAAAACAACACATTTAGTCCCTCAACTTTTCATATAGTGTAAATTAAGTCCTTTTTTTAATCCCAGTCATTGTTATTGATGACGTGACGAAAGTCTATCGCCACGTGGCAATGAACCAACCGGTTCAATGAACCAACCAAATGAAGCCCACCCTTGCGTTTTCTCTCTCTGCGTTCCTTTTTCTCTCCGCGTTTTCTCTATTTCTCTCTCGCTCTCTGTGTTCTCTCCTCCTCGTTGTGCACACCTCTCCCACTCTCCCTCACGCCTCGCTTACGCGCGCTCACGCCTCGCGCCTCGCGACCGCCCTCTGCCTTGTGCCCTCTGCCTCGCGACCACCCTTTGCCTCACACTCTCTGCCTCGCGCCTTCTGCCTCGTGACCGCCGCCTCACGACCGCCCTCTGCCTCGCGACCGCTGCCTCGCGACCGCCGCCTTGCGACCTCCCTCTGGCTCGCGACGCGACCGCCCTCTGCCTCACGACCGCTCACGCCTTCAGTCTCACGGTCGCGCTCCTCACTGTACGCATATCATCCTTGGCTTTATCTAAGTACGTTTTTAGTTCTCATCACAATTTCAGCTAATTAAGTCAAATTTGGTTGGCATTTTAAATTAGCATCACCACATAATGCTTTCCCAATACTTTTGTCTTCATGCTTCAAAGGGAGCTTATATAAATGCATCATGTACAGATTAATTTATACAATTGTACAGGTGGTTCATGGTTCCATATTTTTTAGTTTCATCGGGTTCTCATGCCTTGAAAGCAACAATTCAATGTAAGTATTAAGTACCACTTAAACGTTATACCGAATCAAATAATGATAATTAATCAACCGCCTTATAAAAACCAAATCAATAATAGTATATATTAGGGCCATGATCAATGTAATAAGCAAAAATTTACATGATCGATGTATTAGGGCCATGATTAATGTAATAAGCCTATGTGAATATATTAGTTAATACCAAAACATTTTAATATATCCACTAATCATAACATGTGCTACAATCCACATTAGTGAACTACTAATTTACACAGTTAATCAAAGCTTATATGTGTTAATAAGACAAATAAACCAATAAACTTTTGAAGTATCATTAAATCTTGCTTTTTGATTAAATGAGGGAAGGGTATAACCATAAAGAACAATGTCAATTAGGTTTTATTAGAGTGGAGGACCTTAATTGTTGTGGGGAGTATTTTAAAATAAAGTAGTGCAAAGCCTCCACAATACATGTTCATGCATGAATTTATGACCCCAAAAAAAAAATGAAGTCAGATGCTTTTATGGCCAACCATGTACCACATTATTTTAAAAATAGGTTTGAGAGTCTTCCTTCTTTATTGGACTTGAGACCGCTATTCAAGCCAACTCTCTATTTTTATTTTCTATTACATTGTAGTATCATATATGTAATGTAGCTTTTTTTTTTTTTCAATGGTTTACTCTAAAATGTAGCATTCAAGACAAAGTAGTTGTAAGCGTGATTATTCATAAAGCAAATCTGAGCATCAAATTCAGATTGATCACAGTCTACTGTAGAGGTTCATCATTAATGTTTATGAAATAAATATTTCTTCTCTTGTTTATTGCAATTGTTCTTGCTATATGAATGTTCTTGTATTTTGCTTCAGGTTCTGAAACCTAACTCTTTTTCTCTCTTGGATCTCCTTGCTCCGTCCTTCGTGGAAAGAGCTAACCATGTTGATGTGGATGAGGTCGTAAAGCTTCGAGCGAGAGAATAATTTATTGTGGTCAAAAGTTGTGAAGTTGTATCAAGAACATGAGGCACCGAAAATTTAAGGACAACAAATTGTTAAGGGAAGGAAGGGTCATGACATGTCGAATATGTTACTCAAAAGGGCACAACAAACGGGTGTGCCCCTTTAGAGCTAATAATGTTGAGGTGAGTTGATGTCAGTTCTTGTTAGCTTATTTCCTATTCCATGTCTTATGGCACCTAAATTTTTTTTGCAGAATGTACAATTGAAGAAAAATGGCAACAAAGAAAATGGACAAAAGAAGAACAAAAACAAGAAAGAAATTCAACGAAAGAAGAACAATGGAGATAATTCTCAAGGAAATACTCGAGGAAATGCCGAGTTAACTAAAAGGAAGCACAATAAAGATGTTCAAGTGCCAATGAAAAAAAGAACAACTCCACATTTCGGCTATAAGGGATTTGGAGTATGTTACTCCAAGAACGAAGCCGTTACATGGCAGGTTAATGCTAACTCCAATCTTGTGTAGTTCAATGTTTCATTTATAGTGGCAAAATTTTATGTGTTCTATATGTCCTATTTATTTTTTATCAAAATAGTGGTTAATCTTTCTTACATGCTGAGAGATATTTTTTACTTGTTTACAGACTTTTGGCAAGAGACCAAGATATTTGTATGGAGGAGTATGGAAGCAAGTCAATAGTGTGGCCCCGACTGAAACTTCTACACCCACCAGAGCACCGACGCAAAGTTTATACACTCACTCCAAAACCAAAGATCTTTAGGCTCATCACAATGTTCAAGTGTTAACTCAAAGATCTTTGACATTTTTATTAGTTTTTTAATATTATTTTGAAGATACTACTTGTAACTGAAGGTGGGGAAGACATTGATGGAAATTTTTTGTTATACTACTTGTAAGTAAGGTAGGGAAGAGAATGATGAAAAATATTTGTTATAATTCCAATCATCAAATTTCATTTATAACATATCGATTTATGTGCTCATAAACAAGAATTTGAATGTCAAGATCGATATAAGCACTCATCTCATAATGATTATAGTATATATGTTGAAACTCTTGGCTTTTAATTGTTGCATGATATGTATGAATGTCAAACATGTGACCCTCTTTTGTGCGGCGCATGCATCCTTCTCTTATCCAATATGTATGACATGTCTCCATATCTCTCTGTGTAGGTATATTATAAGCAATTATTTATATTTTTTCCTAATCCAACAAAAATAAGTAATTATAACATAGGATATAGTGGAATATACGTATATAAAAAACGTTAAGTATATAAAATCTTAAACTAGTACATCTGAGGCTTATATAAAAAAAGGAAGCACATGAGTGGTTCATGATACTAAACTATTACATCTTGACCCTGATATGACTCGTCTTTTCGGTGCCTCATGTTCTTGATACAACTTCGCAACTTTGACCACAATAAATTATTCTCTGCTCGAAGCTTTACGACCTCGTCCACATCAACATGGTTAGCTTTTTCCACGAAGGACGAGCAAGGAGATCCAAAAGAGAAAAAGGGTTAGGTTTCAGAACCTAAAGTAAAATACAAGAACATTCATATTGCAAGAACAATTGCAATAAACAAGAGAAGAAATATTTATTTCATAAACATTAATGATGAACCTCTATAGTAGACTATGATCCATATGAATTTGATGCTCAGATTTACTTTGTGAATAATCACGCTTACAACTATTTTGTCTTCAATGCTACATTTTAGAGGAGTATACCATTGAGCAAAAAAAGAAGCTACATAACATATATGATACTACAATGTAATAGAAAAAAATAGAGAGTTGGCTTGAATAGCGGTTTCAAGTCCGAATAAAGAAAGAAGGTGTGAAGGCCCAGGCACCCCCCAAGGTCGGCCCTGGTACCTCCAAGGTAGATGTATATGCACCCCCTGGCGAGCAAGCTCAGCGATAGCGAAGCCATATACATCTTCTATGTCCCCCCATATATATATATAGTAGCCCCATAGGACTTAAGACATATATATGGGCACAGTGTTTCGCCTCCCCAAACTCGAACCCGGGACTGGAGGCAATAATTGGGTCGGATTGCGGATTGACCCTAATTGGACCAGGTCCAATCCATGTTCCCCACTCATTCCTTGTCAATTCGGTAGTGGTTTTCATGGGATTGAGAGGCCTAAAAGGGGCAACACCACTAGCTGCCGTCGGTGAGGGGCGCTGGGTGTGGAGGGGGCGCTAAAGGGAGGCATCCCATACGAGAAGGGGGAAGGGAGGCTCTCGGCCACCCCATTCCACCCCTCCCCACCGCTTCCACCATGGCTGATTGCCGGGTGGAGGCCCCCCAACATTGACGTACGCTGGGGGACATCCTCAGACAGTGGTCCGAGGGTGGGTGGATGAACAGAGTTATATTGTGCCCTTGGTTCATCCCATAAGAGGGTGGACGAGCCCCTAGACTATTCCAAAGGTCGGTCTGACCCCCATTAAGGGGTTGATCGTGCTGATCAGGGGTGAAGAAAGCCATTGGTCAACAAAACAGGGACCAAATAGGCCCCTAATCAACTAATAGGGACCAAATTAGTCCCTGCAATGAAGTTAAAGGCCAAATGAGACCATGAACCTATCTACGACGCGCACCGGCACCCCGATGAAGGCACTAGATGACACCAAATGTATGGAACCTATACTAGTGGACCCCAAAGACCAATAAATGGAAGATTTGCTTAACTTTAAATCAAAACATTTAATTATTAGATGTGTTATGAATTGTATAGTGTCGCATGAAAGTTCACTTCGAGCTCTGAATGTGCGAGGAGCTGGAGTACATAGTGCGCCAAGTCGAGGTAAGTTGGGGAAGTTGGTTTGATGGAACTAGATGGAAATCACAACGGCCATGGTAACCACCAACGGTTCACATCACCTTGAGGGTGAGTGTTTCGGTTACCAAATTCATACTATTAGCTAAAATATATTGAATGGAACAACAAATTATACGTATTATTTATTTCTAACGGCAATTTTCATGTTGAATAAATGGAATTTATTTACGAACTTGTGAATTCATTTTCATGATGTGGCTTCAAAAGAATGCTCATTTCCTTGTTTGTTGAATAATGAATCTACTTTTAAGTTATATTGGATATGGAACTTGTTTACACCCCTTTTATGAACAAAAATCATTTCTTCATTTATTTTCATTAAATGCTTTACAATTCGATTTACTATTACACGCGTAGAATTGATTTGCTTTATAAGTAATACTTGCATGTTTGATGTTTGAGCGAATCTTCTCTCTTATTGAGCTCTGTTGGTTCTTTAGCTCACCCCACTTACATCTCAGGTATCCATGTCGACGCTAGATTGAGAAAAGGGAGAGGTGATAGCTTGAAGCTTTCTCTCTCTTAATGTGAGCCTTGTATTGTATTATATCTATGTATTCGTTTTTGAAACTATTAAACTTATGTTATATTTTGAATAGGTCTTTTGGGTAGTTTGAACACTATCTCTCTTGTAGTTGAGTTATTTTGGAGCCATATATGACCTTACTGGTTGCACAAACCTTACTTGGTTGTACAAAATGAAAACCCATTTATAGTTATTTGGTAGACATACAGATTTTTCTATATTTTATTCCGCATTTTATTTCCTTATTATCTTTATGATTATTCCGCAAGTTGTTTAGGCGAGCCAGACCACTTGCTTGGGCTCGATTCAATTGTTGGCCTTGGGAGGCGGTCTAGGCCGAGCGACCCGACCCTAAGTCGGGGGAGGGTCATCACAGTTGGTATCAGAGCATAGGTATTAGAACCTAGGAAAATGTTAGGTTAATGGAACCTAAGGTTTTAGAACCTTTAAGATTTAAAGGTCAATTTTAAGTTAGACGAATCAATGGTATGGGACATTAGTTCGAAGTTGACTTAACATACATAAATGATCAATTCTAAGATGGGATAAGATAAAAAAATATGACAAGTTTTTATTATGTTGATTATTTGTTGCTTTGTACGTATGAATATATCGTTAGATATATAGATAATTATATTCCTTATTAGTCTAATTGTCTCTGATGGTTTTCGCGAGCGGATAAGGAACTTGAGTTCCGCGATATAATGGAAGGAATGACAATAACAAGGCGTAAGGAATTCAAAGCGAACTCCTTGGGAGATAGCCATACACGTGCTTCAAGTGATATTTGCAATGACTACTGTGAGAATGAATAAGTTTTGATTAGGAATTACATAGTGTTTTGCACCTATACTAATAGTAGTGTAGCAAATACAATACTCAAACAAGAATCATGAGCCTTGAAATGGCAGTGAGACGCCACGCTCAAAAGCAAAGGGAAGTAGTGACATGGTCACATTTTAAAAAAGTAACTTTGACACATGAGACTCTATTTAAATGGTTAAAAGTCATGATTCCTTGTTTATAAATGAAGGTTATCGATCCTAGTAAGGATACAAATAAATTGTGGTTTTAAACCATTAAATTAAGTTAGTTTGGTTAGGAAGCTAAACTTGAAAACCTAATTCGAGATAGGAAAGATACATGTACTCTTAAACATCTAACTATTGATAAAAGATGCGAATAAATGGTTTATGATTTGACCAGATCGAAAGTCATTGCTATGTTTTGACTTTTACTGTTACATGTTATCTATTTTTCTCGAAAAATGAGTTTTTCGACTATGTTGGACCATGATTTTTAAGGCGTTTCGAATTGATGTTTATCGATTATCAAGGAAGAACTCCACTTATTTTACAAGATTTTAAATCATAATCTAGTGTAAAAAGAAAATGACTTATTTCCTTGGTGTTCCAAAAAAAAGTGAATAGACTTATGCGTATATTCAAAGATTTGTCATCGTAATCTCATTTGGTCTTTAAAAAATGAGCTTTACTCATATATAACTAACATGGTTGAGATTCCTCGAATAATTGAACTTATGACAATTCGGACTAGTTCGGTTTGCATGAAACCTAAGTTTGGCTAATTTAGAATTTTTTACTAAATAAAAAAGTGTAAAGTATTGGTTTAGACCTATTGTCATGACCCAAATCTCTAATTTGACTTTAATCTTTTAATAAGGATCAAATGACCCATAACGTAGGACCCGCTTTGATATAAGTGTCACAACCAATGCGATATGGCCAAGGTAAATGTTATATATGTAATGATGTATGCCTAGTGTATTGTATATATGTATTACTAAGTAATTCCTACTTGTGAATAGATGTCGAGACGTGTGTGGGAATGTGCCTCGAGTTGCATGCCTGTGTGGGATCGAGGTAGAAAACAATATGGTGAGTTCATATAAGCTTTATATTGCTTTTATAAGTGATATAAGTGGGGCTATAGTTGATTAAGTATCAAATACACTTAAGTTAGTAAGTTAAAATAATAGCCACTTGATATTTCTTGAGACACGTAATAACCCATCTTAACACCAATCGAGTCACTTATTGGTGTCATTTTGGCATGATTTAGTGGGACACGTGTTAATAGATGTACCATTAGATAGGTCTCGAGATACATGTACACATTAGGATCAATGACTATCAATCAACCATATCCAATTCATAAATATAATTGGTCAACATAAGCAACTCAACTATTTCATTTTGACTTCTTCAAAGAGAAGGAAACTTGCTGAAGAAGGAGGAGCTGCTGGAGAAAAAGAAGATTAGTAAAAACTTGGTGATTTAGTGAAGGAGAGATCAAGTTTAGCTAGTGTTCATCAAGTTAGGTAACTTCTCTACACCATAAAGTTAGCTTAATTCAAATGAATTCATGAATTTGATGTACGGGTTGTTGTTTTATGTTATGGTTGATGTCATGGAACTTAAGAAGTGTGTATGGAGATTACATAGGCATCAACATGTCCTATGTGTAGAGAAAACTCCGAGTTTTACTACACATCGCGCGCTAGGTGGATTAACTAGCGTGCTAGATCAGGATTGGTAGCGCATAATGTGTCATTAACGCGCTAACCCCAATAATTAGCGCGTTAGGTCTATGACAACATAGAAACTGCAATTTTCAAATATTCCTTAAACATTATAAAAGAGTCTAATACACTAAGTAAATGTCCAAACACATTCGAAAGCTTATAATATGATATCAGGAACCTAGAGAAGTATTATGGGGATTCAAGTACTCGTTTTAAGGTGTCGGGAGGCCAAAATAGCATAGGAAATTGCGTGAATTGTAAGTAAATTGATTGAGATATTTCTTTACATTTCATTCCTATTCATATGTTCATTTTTAGTCATTTGGACTGAATTGCTTTTGCACTCCATATGCTATGACTTGTTCTTTCTCATTACATGAGGTTGCTTTCATGGTATAGTTTGTTGATAAAATGATTTTATTGACTCCAATTGATGTGTTATGTCATTATTGATTGTTAATACACGTGGTTAGTGAAACTACATGCTATTAGGTAGGTATTACGTAGTGTTGTGAATCTATATCCTTTGTGCATTAGTATGCAATTCTTTTGTTGGATTCCAACACCATGTTGTTCTTTGAATATGAAACTAGTTCTTATATCTAGGACCACTTTACGATATAAATCCGGCAGACATACGAGGTCACTAGACTTTCCAGGGTGATCGGGGTTTCTCCACTATCTTGCGCTACACATGGGTAATAAGTCTCGAGGTTGTTGGCAAGCGTAACTTACGCAACACACGGGGTATGAGACCCGGGGTTGTTGGCAAGTATATATCGTAGGCGACTGACACTAGCGAAATGTTATAAAGGCAAGAGCACTGCTCAGACCTTCACATTGATGTAGAGCTCGGCTCCATCCTTATATAATAGAAAGGCTGATGTGACGACCCCTCTCCTAATCTACGACATCGCCCAACCTAATCCTGTAATTAAGCCATAATCCTATCCACGCAGGACTCAACTACTTATTAGTCAGCCTTTACAACATAAATGCCTATTTTCTCATATTCAGGATAAGTAATACACTAGTCCTACCAGTTTATAAAATTTAGAGTTAATTAAAACTTTTTATTAAATTAATTATTTAACGGAAGTCTTATTGATTATGCAGAAGCAATTAGTAACTTACGCATAAGCCATTTATAAAATCGTAAGTGTGGAAAACCAAGAAATGACATCACATATATAAAGTCCTCAAAATGCAGTGAAACAGTAAAATAGTCTAAGTCAAGTCGGGGAACTAATGCTCAACCCAATATACAACCCCAAATAGTATATGAAAGACAAATAACATATACAATCAAAATACCAAAAGAAGACCTACAATCGATGCAGTGACGAGCCGTGGGCTCAAAGATAATCACCGATATTTTCCTTGCCCAGCCTGCAGGTAGACGACTCTGCACCCACCTTCATAAAAAGGACAGTGAGTGCAAGAATAAAATAGTAATCCCCGATGACAAGTTTAATTTGTATTTCCAAATATTCAAATGGTATTTAAAAGCATATAAATGGGAAAATTGGAAAATAAATCATATGCGAGTAAATACCAGAGTTAAACAAGTGATACTGACACTAGGCTAAGTAGTGGTGATTTAGGTCCGGTCGATAGTGAAACATGTCACTCCGACTCAATAATCATATAGCACAAGGGACTCTAACCCAAGTGTTACCAGGGACTCTAACCCCGGTGTGTAGACCACCTCGGGGACTCTAACCCCGAGTGTCATACATTAATTGTCAGGTAACATGTGCCGACATCCCTAGGGACTCTAAACCCTTGAGTCGCGTACACATCGATCGAGTACGAGATCTAAATGCGAAAACTACTTTTTAAATTTCAAGAAATACCATGTATGGATTGTCAAGGCATAGGCACATCTACACACCTAAATAAATAAGGAATACAAGTCCTCTTAAACATTTATAAGATATTCACTAGCCTAATAGTATGCTATTTATCATTCAATTCACATTTAAAACAACAAGAATAGACATAGCATGGGATAAAATCAATGAATCAAATCAAATGAATGGATATCATGTAAACTAGACTCATCAAGTGAGCATAGACACAAAGAACACATGATATAAGAATACAAAGGTAAAATAGTCAAAAGGACTATGCAAGGGCAACAATTAATAGAAATGAAATGCCAAGTAAAGTTGTCATTGGGTATACACACAACAACAAAGTAAAATCCTAGCTTTACTGGCCTCCCGATACTTCAAATCTTGTATTCGCTCTCCGTATCCTTTTCCTAGGTTCCTGAGTTTGGTGTCTCATTAGTTCAAACATAGTGGGTTTAAGCTCAATTTAGTGTGTTTATTGTGTATTCAAATTGGTCCAATAGACTTTAAATCAATCTTCCTAAATCAGCCCCTAAAGAATAATTATATTTCAATCTCAGTCCTTCATTTTAACGCACTTTTAGGCATGAAATGGTCCAAACATCAAAATCCTCTATTAGTAAAATTATATTTGGTATCTATCTTAGCTTTCCAAAAGGTTTAGTTTGCAAAATTCTGATTAAAATGAAAGAGATATCATGATTTTACTAGACATAGGTCTCATTGGAATTTAATCCGACCTGCGGACTTAGAAAATTTATTTATCCTAATCTATATTTCCTAAAAATGTGATTTTTGGTCACTAGGTAGAAAATATATTCAAATACAACATACTAAAAGATCAGCTCATTTGGATAAGTAGTTAGGGAGTTATACCCTTAACAAATTTAGTTTCTAAACTTTTCTTTTTAATTTTAGCACCTACTTGTAGAGCATGTTTGGACATAAAAACATTTGAATCAAATATTAGTTAAGCAAAGTTGTTCCTCTTTAAATAAGCTTTCAAATACCACTGGTTTGGATCAATTTGGATTTAAGATGAGCGGATTATGACCAAATTACCCAGGTTGATTCCTAATACAACATGTAGAATTCTAGGTTTGGTGTTGCAACTTCAAAAATTCATATCTTTATGATTTCAAAACCAAATTAAGAACTTCAATATAGTTGGATTATCAGCTTGAAATGATGAATCCAAATATATAAATCAATTGCAACTACTCAATCATCTACCATATGAAATTAGTCTAAAACCAGAACTTGTCTAATTTCAACTAAAAAGATGTGTGCCTAGTTTATGTAGCACCCTAGCTTGAGAATTTCTCACCAATTCCCATGGATTCCTTCAAAACCTTGATGATTCGCTCATCTCCAACAATTCCTTCTTCTTCTCCAGTAAAAATAAATAAGTAATTTGGTTTGCATGTTGTTTGATCACTATTGTTATATATTAAGGTGATGTTCATTCCTAGCCCTTGATCTCCATGGATTTATGTATCCCGAGGAATATCTAATGGTCCACCTCTTGCCATATATCCCACTAACTCCCACTAACTCAACCTCAAGTGACACCATTTCATTACTCACCTAGTTCCTAGATGTGCCAATGTGTATCTTTAGACCAATCTATGCTTTCCATTTAATTTACTCAACTATAGGCCTTTAATTTGATTTACATTAACAAACACAATCATAGGCTTATAAGTAATTCCTTATTTCATATTAGTATTAAATAAGACTTATAAAAATGCTAACTACCCGATTCTCCGGCTTGCATGCTACTCGAGGCGCGTCCTCGCTCTCGTCTCAATGCCTACAACCGACTTAGTAAGTCTATACAATACATAACACTAGGCATACGTCAATACAAAAATATAATATACCTCAGCCACGTGCCTTAGTCGGTGCACGTATCATAGTGTATGTCCCACGTCAAGGGTCGCTGATCCTGATTAAGGAATTAAAATGGGGGTTAGAGATTTGGGCCGTAACAACTGATGTGATAAATATCACGGCTGAACGACCCTAGATCATTACCACTTAGCCATGTGTTTGTTTCATGTTGTTTAGCTGAAGTATCTCTTTGCATGTTCTCTTTACAACATAGTTGTTATTATCATGCATGTAGATAATTGTTGCATATTTGGAAATGTGAACAAATGTCTCTTAGTATTACTTTCTACTTTCTTGTACTCACCGTCTAGTTTATGATAGTTGGTGCAGATTCATTGAGTACAGACCAGATAATGAAAAGATCGGTGATTACCTCTGAGCTAATAGAGCACTACTACACCCAATTTTGTAGGTTTAATTTTTGATGTCACTTTTATATGTATATCATATACTTTTGGGGTTATATATTATGGGTTGAGTGATTAGTACCTTGACCAGACGCATATAGTTATATATCATCGTTTTCTTATATATATGCACGTGACCTTTATTTCTTAGTTTTTCCACGATTGTTAGGTATCACATTAATGCTTTCGCTAATTTGTTTAGACTTCTGCTGAATAAACGTTTAAGTAAGCAAAATCTTAGCTAACTCTGATTTATTATATTATATAAGATATTAAAACACGTATTGAACTCGTAATTTGTAAGTAGGTAAATGGTTTTGGAAAGGCTGACTAGTTCTTTGTTCGGTCCTATATGGTGAGATTAGGGCTTAATAATAGGATTAGGCCGAGCGCTGCCCTAATTTGAGAAGGGTCGTCACACCTATGTTACTATTTTGTGGTTGAAATACAAACTTTCATGTGGTCATAATTTATTTTTAAATTACATCGATCAAAATGATTCGAAAGGAATTTACAAATTGCTTGAATACAAGGAAGATTTCAAATGTTTCCATAAAAAAAACTTAACTCGTTTTGAAAAGTGGTTTTTGATGAAAACTCAAAACTTTGGAAAAGTCTTGATTCAGAATTAACTATTTGATGATTGCAATCATGTCTCTCAAGTATTAATCGGCCTTATTTAAAAGGAAAATAAATCTAAACTAGTTATCGATGGGTTGAATATCAAAATTGAGGATCCCGAACTAAAGTTATCTTGAATTGACCACAAAGCGCGGTGTAATGATTAAAAGTTAATGAATAATTTAAATGTGCAAATAAAATAATTACAACACAAACAGTGCATGTTTTAGCAATTGTCGCATTAGTAAACTCGAGGGTAGTCAAGTTACAAAAATTGGAGATCCCGAGTCAAAAGACTATCTTTGACATTACCGTCATGTGTAATGATCGCGTCATCAAATTGAAAGTCGTAAGTGTTAAAGGAACTAAGGGAATAAGGTCAAAATAATACAAATCAAAGTCAACCCATGCAAAAAAGGTTCTAATTTAACTAGAAGTGCATTGACTCATAAACATTGGGGATACCAAGATTTGTTAAATTATTTTTGAAATGAATGAGGTGTACGCAATATTTGTAACATGATTGAATAATTAAGGATGCCTCAATCTGATAGACATATGTGAGTGAAATTAGTAGGACATGAAGAATATACTTGAGGGTTAATTATATTATAATAAATTCAATGATTGGTCAGTCATAAAAATTGGGGATACTCCAACAAAAAGAATATTTCTTGATGTGATTGGATACTTGAATTTACGACTCTAAAGTCAAATAGGAACCTAACCTGATTAGTAGGGGACGGTTGAAGGAAAAAACATAACACTTAGAAATAATTGAATGGACTATTATCTCCTAATCGAAGTGAATAATGATTTGATACTTAAAATTGGGGATCCTAAAATTGGATCGACCCATGAAAAAAATGAATAAGTAAATTGGATATATGAAGAATTGCGGACTCGAGAGAGAAAACACGTACTATGATAGCTTGTCGTACATATGATTTGCAAGGGGAGTACCCTTTCCAAGGACTTGACATTTCAAATTGAAATGGTGACAACATGGGAAATCGTGATAATTGCTTATAGAAAGTAGCTTGAACTTTCTTAGTAAGAGTGTACGTTACCATAAGAACTTAAAACTATCAAACTAGACGTTTTGGGGAAGGATAAAGGATTGGACCAATGATAGGTTGATAATTAAAATTAGGGAACCTAGTTTATGATCGATTCACAATAAAATTCATGTCGTGTAACACGAAACAATATGACAACTAGAGATGATGAGGAAATACCCTAAACTAGATAAGAAACATGAATATATGAGCGGGGATGAAATCTTTTAAACTTTACACAATTAAAAATTGTTAAATAGAATACGTTCTTTATACTTGGAAGCTTGAGAGCTTAATGCAATTTTAAAAGTGGAAACCACCAGCTTAGCCTTGCAAGAAAATTTTCGAAGCATGTATAAACACGAATTTGGATACCATTGAACGAAAGTTTTAAATGGCATGACGTGCAAGTTACGCTCGTCTGAGAACTAAGTACACAGTCGTGTACATTACATTTGGAGTACTCAAAGAACAAATAAGTGTGACAATAATAATGCCTACGAGTAATAAATTGAAATGCTGAGTGTGAATTATGAACTTAAAATATTTGGATCATATGGGGTTATGAGTCCTTAATGACAAAACTCGAGGTATGGGTTATATATTCTCAAGGAACGATATGAAAGTTACACCGCCATTAATTTCTCAGTGAGAGAAGCTCTAAATAAACTATAAGAGCTAAAGAGTTAGCTTGGAAGGACGATAAGAGACGATTGTGTAATAAATATGAACCTTGATAATGCCAAAATAATTTAAACCGCTTGCCTAGGATCATGAGAGTTGATTAGTACGATGATGTGATACGACAAGTCTCCATAAAGTTGAGTGATTACGATATGAGACTTTGATATGAAACAAAAATCTCAATGTAATAAAACACATACAAGTGAGTATCGAAAGCCACTCGGGGATAGTGACGATGATGATTATTCCACAGCTTATTAAGGGCGGAAGCTTGTTGTGTAAGTAAACGATTAAATGTGACGGAAAAGTTACGAGGTGGACCATTGGTCAAAAGTTGACTTGAATTATGAACCCACAAAAACTAACGTCAATAAACGTGTAATGAAAATGATGTTAAGGTATAATTCCAGAAAGGAATATTATGTATGCTTATTTGTAGCCTCCATAGATAAGTTGCAAGGACATGATGAGTCGTTCATTGGTATGTGCAACCGAGATGGTGTGCAAGTGTTCATATCATAACAGATAGCTATCCTTGTTCTTACCACTAGTTGGTGTGTGGATTTATTGTCAGATAGGCATAGGTATTTTTCGACATAGATAGGCACTAGATCACATCTCAATATGATTATCTCTATTTACTGGTTGGACGACTTAGGTGCCCATTGCGATTTCGGTGGAGATTACAAAGGAATACCCGAAAATGCGTGAGGATACAAGGACTTGGCAGGTAGCTGAGTCAAAATGCCTCTATTGGGACCTATACAACACATGCCTTGCAATTTCGGCTTATGGGATGGAAATGACACTACTGAGAAGTTAAACTTAAGAGTAAGATTTTATTCCACGCAAGGTACAAAAGTTTTAACAGGTGCAGATTTGCATCAATTTAAAAAAAATGGGTTGTAAAAGAAATCGTTACACATAGACACGTAGGGCTACACATGTACTTTACTTTTACTTTCAATGATGAAAGTTCTTTAAAATTGGGGATGTTGTGACAACCCAAAACCTAAAATACCTGTCGGGCAATTTTGTAATTTTGTTAAAACAAAAACCTTAGCCACCACTATAGATTTAGAGGGCCGCTAAGGGCACCCCACCATTTAATGAGGGCACCCAGTTAATTTGTAAAAATTCCAGCAAAAATGAAAAATACCATTTTGCCCCTGTATATATATAATGGTTCAAACCCCACAAACCATTTCGACAAGGAGTTAGGGCACCCCACCAGCAAGCTTCAACCACAAAGCCACAGCCACATTGCGTTTGGCGAAGAGCTGATCGATTCTTGCTCGTCCGACAGCGAGGTAACAATGTTTGACAACCATTTTCGAGTTTTTGTGAACTGTTTAGTTGCGTATAACAGTGAAAATGATGATTTGTTTGTCAACGTAGGGTTTGGTAATTTCTTCAAATCCGAAGTTGTTTCCACTGTATAATGGAGGATCGTAATGCTTCGGTGCCGAGAGGAGGTCGTCCCGAGGTAATGTTGCAAATGTTTTTGTGTTTTTTTTGCGGTTATCCGAAGTATCCGTCGGATGCGCGATTCTTTCTCGCGCAGACCGAGATGTATGGTTATGTCTCGGTCTCAGATGACCGAGATGTTTAGGGTAGGTCACGGTTTGGAACGACCGAGGGTATTGGTAACTCTCGGTCTCACGTAAACGAGACTATGAAGAAAGTTTCAGCACTGTACAACCGAGAACCGATTTTTTGGGTTTTTTTGTGATTGTGTTGTACATTTTGGTTGATTATAATGTTACACTTGTTTGTATTGCGGGTAATGCCGTTATCTTGTAATTTTCGGACTATAAAGACACTTTTACACCTTCTAAGCCATTCCCCTCTCGAGAAGCGGCAATTTCATGGCTTCAACCGATTGGTGGCGAGAACAAGTTTGTGTTAGTAACGAAGCGCTCGGATGCGGGGCGTTAAGCGAAAGGGAAGGGTGAAAATTGCCCTGTGTGACAGTCCGGGACATATAGGGGACCGGCTCGAGAGAGTTGGGAAGGGGAAAGCGGCAAAATTTTTAAAGAAATCAAGGAATGATGAAAAGGCGAGGACTCACACTAGTACGAAGAAATGTGGATGCCCTTTCCAAATTAACGTCAAGGAGAATGCCGACTCCTTATGGTATGTCACTGTGATTTGTGGGAGGCACAATCACGACACCGCGGGAAGATTGGATAAGAGGGAGGAGGAAGTTGAGGATGCGGGGGGGGAGGAGTGAAAGTGAGAGCGGCTCGGGGAGATTAGTCCACCTTCGTCTTTTGTGGAGTGCGAGCGGGAAGTTGAGGATGCGGGTGTGAGGACACCGGGGTCTCCAACCGGAGGCACCCCGGTGTGGGAGGCACCCCAATCTCCAATCGGATTTGAGTCCTCTCACTCCACAAAAGCTTCTAGGCGTAAGAAATGCAAGGTTCCACAAATGCGTCGTGCCGTCGACGCACGCAAAGTGGATCTAACATGGCTTATAGTCATTGCTTAGAACCGGATTGGTTGCCACATGTTGATGCCATTATCGATGTGGTTTCCGATGGGAAGCTGTGGATATAGGTGTATAGCCTCTCCGGGCTTGGACTCGCGGACGTGGACGGGTGGAGGATTGTGCGTAGACGGATGTACGATGAGATTATCGGGTATGAATACCTATGGCGGGAAGTGCTTGGCTCGAGTTTCGAGCTCGTCAAGAATGCGGTGCATTGCCGGAGAATCAAGAGGGGCATCTTTCAAAGAATGGTTGACACTTCCGGACATGGGATTGTTGGTATCCACCGCATTCAATGTCATTCTCGTCAACCTCTCGCATGGGAGTGCCTCCACATTCCTACCTCTACGTAGTACTCCAACGTCATCATTGCACAACAGACTTATCATTGCAATGGCGAATGAAAGGAATATCCATTGGGTTAGGGTAAGTTCTATGATTTTTTTGTGAATTGCTTTGTTTCCCCCTTAATCGGGTTTGTGACAATATCTTCTATGTTCTACTGTTCACTTTGACAGGTGCAGTTGCGTGTGAATGCACCAGCCGCCATCCTTATATCAATCGTGGGATCGGTACGTTGAGGATCGCCAAAGGTTGGCGAGATGGATTCGTTTTCGAGACATCGCGCCCATTGCAATCGCGATCATGAAGCCACCATACTGTTGTGGACTTAGATACACCGTAGGTGTAAGCTTGTACCTAGACGGCTAAACATTTAGAAATTTTGCCAATTCGTCCGAATGTTCTATGTATATGCAAATGTTGTGTTGTGTTGTAATTGTTGTTTACTTATGGATGGACCTTTTTTATAGTCAGTTTGAATGTTACGGAGATTTATAATTAATTAAGGTTCGGTGCAAATTGTCGTCTTTGGATTTTCAATATTGTATTGTTAGTTTGACTACTACGGAGATTTTTTTGAAACTGTAATGTTCAAATTCATCCATTTCTGATGTCTCGGTCAAGCAGGTTCGTGAAACGAACCATATTTTCGGTCACCCATGACCGACAAGTATTTCAATATATCGTTCATGTATAACCGAGTCCCATTTAAATGTCTCGGTTGAACACCACCGAGATGAATTGACCATTTCAATTCGCCTGACTCTCGTCCTATGACGACCGAGCCTACGGAGACCCTCTCGGAAGTGTACAACCGATACGTGGTTAACTCTTAGGTCTACGTGGCCGAGACCGCGAGTTCCGAAAAATATTAGCTTATGTCTCGCCACGTAAGGCGAGACGGTTACGATCTCGGCTGTGTGGCCGAGAACCACGATTTCCCAATTTTTTTACATTTTAACAAACCGCCACACACACATTACATCTACTCTACCACACATTACATCTACTCTACCAAATGTAACTTAATTCGTCGATCTTCAACCGAGCCCTAATTTGGAGACGAAATCGACTCACACAACGAACCCTACAAAATGCAGAAACCTAGAAGAACGAAGGAGAAACACACGGCGAGGGACGGAGAACACGATTTCGGGGATTCCTCTCACTGCTCGGTTCAAAATAAATGAATTCTTCCACCAGGAATTCGGTGAACGAGGGTGGTGGTGGTGGTGGTGGTGGTGGTGGTGGGGTGCCCAGGGGTTTGCAAGAGGGTGGGTGAGAGGGTTTTTTGCACGAGGGGCATTTTCGGTATTTTGGGTTTAATTTTTGGGTGCCCCAGGTAAATCGATTTGTGCCCACATTAACTGGGTGCCCTCATTAAATGGTGGGGTGCCCTTAGCGGCCCTCTAGATTTACAAAACTCTAAATAAAAGAAGGAGAAAGAACAAGAAGGGGAAGATCTAGGAGGGTTAGTAGAGATCAAGACTAAAGAACCCACTAAAGATGTAATATTTCAATCTTTTATACTTCCCCATTCCTTCTTTGTCAATTCGATAATGATTTTTATGGGGTTGAGAGGCTTAAGGGGTGATACCACTTGGTGCAGCCGATGAGGGGCGGCGACACACCCGCCGTTGCCACCTCAAAGTGGAGGGGGTGCCAAAGGAGGCACCCCATGCGAGAAGGGGAAGGGGTGGCTCTCGGCCACCCCACTCCACCCCTCTCCGCTGCTTCCACCACAACTGCCAGCCGGGTGGAGGGGCCCCCGGCGCTGGCGTGCTGGGGACATCCTCAAACAGTGGTTCAAGGATGGGGGAGGGTGGGGGAAGCATGGGCTTCCCCTACCCTCACGGCAGGGACGAACAGGGGATATTGTGCCCCTACTTCGTCCCATAAGGGTGAGACGGGCCCCTGGACTATTCCAGGGGCTGGTCCGACCTCTTTAAGGGGTTGATCGCGTTGACCATGGGCCAAAAGGAGGACCAAATAGGCCCATGATCAACTAATAGGGACCAAATCCTCCCTGCAATGAAATTAAAGGCCAAATGAGAACATGACCTATCCACAATGCGCACCGGCACCACAATGAGGGCACCGAACGACACCAAACTCGCGAGACCCATACTAATGGACCCCAAAAGACTATTAAATAGAAGATTTACTTAACTTTAAATCAAAACATTTAATTATGAGATATGTTATGAATTGTATGGTGTCGCGCGAAAGTTTACGTCGAGCCCCAAGGGTGCGAAGAGTGGGAGTATGTAGCGCATTGAGTCGAGGTAAGTAGGGGAGCTTCACTGATGCATTAAATGTGGCTTGAATATTAGATAAATAGAAATTTCATATTCTTATCGAAAGACTTGAGATTTGGTTGCATTTAGTTAATTGTATGAATATGCTTATGTATGGAATGCATATGACGTGAACGTATTCGTTATTCGATACAAAAGTGGTGATGAAGCTATATGCTCGTCAAAAGGGAGTGGTCTGCGCCATGAATAGCAGCGGTGTGGCAGTGTGCCTACCAACATAGATTGGTTTGCACCACGAATTGTAGTGGTGTGGCTATGAGCCCACAAAAAAAGTAGTCTGCGCTACGAAGTATCAAGTTCACAAGTGGTCACAATCGGTGATGGCTTGGAAACACTTGTTGTTAGTAGCTGGAGATCATAACGGCCATTGTGACCACCAATGGTTCACATCACCTCGAAGGTGAGTGTTTCGGTCACCGAATTCCTACTATTAGCTAAAATGCATTGAATGGACCAACGACTTATACGTACTATTTATTTCTTATAGTAATTCTCATGTTGAACGTCGTTGTATGAATAAATATAATTTATATACGAGCTTGTGAGTTCTTTTTCTTGGTGTGGTTTCAAAAAGAATGCTCATTTCCTTGTTTGTTGAATAATGAATATACTTTTAAGTTATATTGGATATGGAACTTGTTTACACCTCCTTTTATGAACAAGAATCATGTCTTCATTTTTTTCATTAAATACTTTATAATTTGGTTTACTACTACATGCGTAGAATTGTTTTGCTTTATAGGTAATACTTGCATGTTTCGTGTTTGATCAAATCTTCTCTCTTATTGAGCTCCTTTAGTACTTTAGCTCACCCCACTTACATCTCAAGTATCCACGTCGACGCTAGATCGAGAAAAGGGAGAGGTGATAGCTTGAAGCCTTCTCTACTAATGTGAGCCTTGTATTATATTAGCTATATATTCGTTTTGAAACTATTAAACTTTAGTTATATTTTAAATAAGTCTTTTAGGTAGTCTGAACACTATCTCCCTTGTAGTTGAGTTATTTTGGAGCCTTGGATGACCTTACTTGGTTGTACAAAATGAAAACCCATTTACAGTTATTTGGTAGGCATATGGATTTGTTCTATATTTTATTCCGCATTTTATTTCCATATTGTCTTTATAATTATTCCACAAGTTGTTTATGTGAGCCAGACTGCTTGCTTGGGCTCGATTCAGTTGTTGGCCTTGGGAGGCGGTCTGGGCCGAGCGACCCGACCCTAGGTTGGGATTGGGGGAGGGTCGTCACAATTACTACCTTTGGCACCTCATTCATCCTAATTGTTGTGTATTACACAAATCATATCAAATTGACCAACCAATTGGGTTGTTCAATAGTATAGTATGACTGTATGAGATTTTGGATCAAGTAAGTGGTCATGGGTTGATACTTGATATTTTTATACAGTATTGTAAATATTTAATGTTTTTGTGTAGATTTGTAAATATACATAATGTTTGCAAATATTTTTTTTTTATTAATTATTGAGGAACCTGAAAAGAGTAACTTTGAATTCATAAGAGATTACTTAATAATTCTTTTACATTTTTTTTTCAACAATTTTTTATAATATTTTTATACTTAGTTTTGCTTACGCGCAAAGCGCAGAATGCCAACTAGTTTAGTTAATGCTTAATTCAAATCCATCATAAATCTTAATAAAATAATCCAAGTTCTTTATGGATGATGGATCTAGTAGTTATGCGAACTTGTCGAGCCCACTAAACTATCTTAAGCACTATGGTTTCATTGTGACCCAATTAAGTTATATGAATATACTATAATTGATTTGATTTGTCCACACAACGTCACTAAGATTGAAATGAAATTGCCTCTCAAGTCGGGATCTTGTAATGTAATAATAATAACAAAAGAAAAAAAAAAAAAAAAAAAAAAAAAGACGCGCGCACACACACATTACATGTCAATGGTAATAAATGACCAACATGTTTCGAAAGTCCAAACACTACATTGAATGCTTAAAGAACTTGAAGAAATGCCAAATAAGAGGTTTCTCAAGTCCAAAGACTGCATTGAATGCTGAAAGAGCTTGAAGAAATGCCTAAGAAGAGGTGAATTCGTATACCAAACTGAATCAACTGATGCTCCTAACGCCGTCTTAAAACTAATACTGTGATAAACATGAACTCTGTAACATTACTGATCATGTGAACACTTACCTAGCACTAAGTGCAAATCCTTGCACAAACAGTGAGGTTTCAAATTTTGAAAATATTAATTTTCTCACAGCATAAAAAATGCCCCAACAGCGCAATAGGGGTACCCAACAAAATCTACATGTTACAACAGATTTGTAACAAAACTCAGTCAGACCAATTAAAAACCATGCATGTATTTCTGCACAAGTTGTCTGGAACAAGGAATTCCAATCGAAAATGTTGAATTACGTACATAAGGCTGAAAACCAGAGTCCACTACCACAGGAAGACTTCAAGCCGAACTTCTGATCATATGTAATGGGAGTCGCAGGTTGTATTCCATGATTTCTCCAACTTGACAGTACTACGAACATGAAAGATGAAACACTATGTATACATTTCAGATTAAAAAAAATGAACCGTACCTACATGTACTGAGTTGAATATGGCTGCACAGGCCGTGGAACAATTTGAAATTTACAGAATTATTGTCGTCTCCCACTCCTTCGATAGTCCATCCTTATTCCCCACAGATGCTCTCCAACTTCTTTCATATTCGGCCGATCTGATCGTGTAGGAGCAGCACATTGGAATGCCAAACTGAACATCTTTGACAATATCTCCTCGCCTAAGGATTCATTCATTGAAGGGTCCAACAACCCTTTGATATTTCCTTCATTATAGTTCTTAAATGCCTGCATATCCAAGAAAAATAGCATGGGATACACAAGAAATGTTAGCAGACCATTCAAATTATCAAAGCCCATTTTATTGCCATATCATGTGTTGGAGATCTGTGGACCGAAATAATAGCCCCACATCGGTTAAGTGTGACTTTGTAATGAAGTATATAAGTGATGATCTTATTTCAATTAGTATCAAGGCCTTTTAGAGTAAAACCCCGCACCTGTGAGGTAAAGGTGGCTAAGGTGGGGGCAATATCGGTTCTAGTGAGATCCACGGACCCTTGGACACGGGTGTGGGCGGGACCAACTTGAAAATTAACAATATGTACAATCAAATTCTGACGACAGAGCATTCATAACTCTAAGTGGAAAAAGCATATTGCATCGACAAATCCCAACTATCATACTTATATTATATCCCATCTTACTGACCGTAATCCAACTGGAAGTGACTGGATCACTAGTTGACCTAACAGTAGGGTTGCAAAGTTAATCCAACTAACTGTTTTCATATTCACATGTGCAATTAATTATATTATATCCCATCTTATTGAGCGTCTCTTCATTTGCAGGGTAGTTTTCAAACCAAACACAACGACACAATAGTGAAAATGCTTACCCATCTAACTGTTACCCTCTCATGTGCAGATCTCTTCAACTCCACTGGCCGACGCCCAGTTAGTATCTCTATCATTAGAATGCCAAATGAATACACATCACTCTTGGTTGTGAGTTGGTAGGTTCTCAAGTACTCGGGGTCCAGATAACCAGCCGTGCCTTTCACTTTGGTTGAAATATGTGTTTGTTCGGTGTCTGTTGGACCAACTCTTGCAAACCCAAAATCAGCAACCTTGGCTCTACAGCTCTCAGTCAGTAGGATATTGGATGATTTCACATCTCGGTGTATTATTGGCCTCTCTGAGATTACATAAAAGTAGGAATACACTTCAATGTCCATATTCATGACTGAAGTCTAAAAAGAAAAAATGAACAATAACAACAATGGCATAAAGAATAAATCCTTAGAAAGAAAATCTATTTTCTACAATTAATTTGCAACCAGCAGATAGTACTAGCATATTACTGCTAATAACATGCATATAAACAAATAGAGTGAATCCAATCACAAGTAAATAGCTGACTGAGAGATTTAGCTTTCAAGTACTAGTTGTTATCCATTATGGTGTTAGCACGCTAGCTCGGCAGCTTTGTTTGGTCACTCATCTAAGTGATGCCTGTTTTTTGTGAACCACATGAACGTTCACACAATTGAAACAAGTAATTATTCTCTGGTGGTTTCATCAACATAAAAATGTTTGTGAGCCCATGAGCATAGGTATTTCACTTCTTCATTCATACAAAACACCGCCAATACCCATTTTTGAAATTTGGTTGCACCAATTTAATTCTTACGGACCATATAGGCATGTCAGTTCTGACTTGGGTCAAATATACCTTTCACCTTTTTCTTCTTTTTTTCTTTCCTTTCCCAAGGAGAAGAAAGGAAGGTGCAATTGAACCATGTTCATTTACTTTTGCTTTTATCATGCTCCTGTTCGAATGCTAGCCCTGATGATATTGTTAACATTTCGCTGATTTATACGATATTCTAATTGCAGAACATAATTCAAAACGAAATTTATCTAACACGTAGGATTCTAAAAAAATGTCTTTACCTGCATATAGATGAAGATAAGTCAGTCCATGTGCAATATCAATAGTTATCTCCAAACGCTGACTAAAATCCAATACTTTTCCATGCTGACCTGATCACAAAAAGCACCATAAAATTTAAATGCATAAGCTACTTGCATTAGAGTGTCGATGAATCCATAATGTAAATACTTCTCACCGTCGAGGTGCTCCCTGAGGGTACCATTGGGCACAAATTCTGTAATGATAATGCGCTCACTCCCTTTATCAACAAAACCAAGTAGCTTTACTAGATTTCTGTGTTCTATTTTGGATAGCAGTTCAACTTCACTACTAAATTCAGATTGTAGACTGTTGAAATGTTCCTGCTCAAAAGTTATGACATGATTAGATTGCCATTTAAAACATAAACTTTGGAATAATAAGATATTCAAATACTTTTTTCATCCTAAATGAGCTTATTTATGGTATTTAAATTCCTCAAACTTCTCCAGACTTCCCTTAAATATAAGTTTTTCAAAACACCAAATTGAGAATTACAGGTTAACAAGATTTTACAAATTTTCATCCTGCATTTTGGGAAAAAAAGACACGATTTGCAAATTTTATTGATAACTTTTGTTAGGAAAAATATTATGACTGATGTCAATTTTTTTAAAAAACATACTCCCATTGAAGGGAAGCATATTAGATAACGTGAAACTAAATATTCTTAATTTTCATGGACGAATTCTACCTTATTGAGAAAAAAGAAAGAAAGAAATAATAACAAGAGAATAAAAAACTAAAAAAATTGAAAAAAAAACTTTATATCATATGTAAAAAAGAGAAAAAGGCAAGAAATATCATAACCAACATGCTTTCATGTACAACGTCATTTTCAATATTACCACAATTTTATATGAATGATCCTATATATCTAAAGTGGTTCACCTTAGGAACTTCTACTTCTCCTAATTTTACCACTCCATCATTTTGATGCATAGTATTTGTAAACTCACAACGCATAACTTAAAGCTTTTAGGTTCTAGCACATTCGTCCAAAGTTCTCATTTTCTATTCAATAAATCTCTTGTTTTGTCCACTAGAACAATATCGTCTGCAAATAACTTACACCATGGTAATATCCACTAGAATATGCCTAGCTAGTTCATCCATAAGTAAAATAAAGAGATATGAGCTTAATGCTGATTCTTGATGTAGTCCTATTGTAATGAAAAATCTTTTTGTGGTTCCTCCAAATGTCTTTATACTTGTTACTACTCTTTGCACATATCTTTAATAGTGTATAGACCTGACATGCACCTTTTCTATCCAGAACCCACCATAGAACATCTCTGAAAACACTATCGTATTTTTTTTTTTTTCTAAATCTACATTTTTTTTTCTAAATCTACAAAGTTACAAAGGAAGAATGAACCAGAGGAGGAGGGCAGCTAGTAGGGGTGTACATGGATCCAGTAAACCGTGAATCCTAACCAATTCGGTTCAATTATTGCAAATCGGATCGAGTTCGATAATTAGTTGGATCGGAATGAATTGCAAAATTGTCAATCCACACGGATCAAATCGAATTGTGGATTTTATATGTAGAATCCGCGCGATCCAATTCAGTTCAATCCATCAATAATAAATACTTGCAATTTATACTTTATAGATACTTTGATACTTCTAGCTTTTAGATCTCGATATTCATATCAATAGTTTGGTCACATAATTTTTGTTCGGTTGAAGGCTATTTTGTGGTATAACCTTGCATTTTGTTTTGTGTTGTTTAATCGAGGCTTTATGATGAAATATTTAAATGCTATGTTTATTTGAGATTATGAAATTGTTCTTAACCAAAGTGCATATCTTAAGAGAGAACTATATAATGACAAATTGACAATCCACGAACTTGATTCCGCTCAATCCGCATTTTATTAATTGGACCGAACTGGTTTAACAAATTAAATAAACTGGATCGAACTGAAATTTCTTAATCCACAATAACTGGATTGAGTAATAATTATACCCTAAATGGTCGGATCCAATCCGTGTACACCTTTAGCAGTTGGGGGCACCGGTGACCTCTACGACCACTAGAGTAGGTCGCATCAATGCTGGTGGCCCAAAATACGATAGATCTAGAGGAAGATTTGAGCGGCACAAAGGTTTCCTTCACCACAACTTTTGGACTTATGTTTGTTCATCCATCAAATGCTAATCGAACTAGGATAGACAAGATGTAAACCACTATTTTCCGACCCCTAATTATCACAATGCATAAGGATTATTTACAATATTGGATTCATCAAATTATGGAAATCAGCCACATTCGAGAATGAGCCAAAACATTGTAAATCGTAGGCCTGACACTAACATATGAAGAAAAGTACGCACAAATCTATACTTTACAGAGTGTAAATATTTTACATTGAATGTTTTGAGTCAAATATAGGAGCAACATTCAATCATTCAAATAAACTATTACTAGCGGGAAAATATTGTCATCTAATAGATGGTAGTACAGTCAACAAAGACCAGCTTACTCACTATTCTTCACCTTTGTAATCTTTTCCTCTTAGTATCTTCCGCATGGTTTTATTTTGAACAAGTAGGAAATTCCATGCCTTCAAGATTCTAACAGCATACATAAGTGTTAAGTTCTGTATTTGTTTGCCAAGTCCAAGTCTTAAGCGCGTGGAAATACTAATTGCAATGTGTGGGCTTTAGCTTGAGAGTGGGGAGTCCTCCGAAATGTCAAGGCACTTTAGATACACAATCCAAACTCATAAGCTTTGGTCTTTCATTTTAAATAGCTGATATGGATCATTATTCTGTACTTCTATTTCCAACACTCCCCTTTAAGTCCAATTGGTCTAGCTTGGTTGTGACTTAATTTTAAACTTCGATTCTGATGTCTTTTTTCTCTTTTATCTTGGCCTTTTGGGCTTGTGTTCTTTTGAGTCACAGACAGTCAAAGGCATCATTTCTTTCCTTCTTAAGGCTACTACTCATTGAGCCTCAGTGGCCACAGGTCTCCAACTTAGGTCTAGCTGCATCACTGGTTTTCAATGTTTTGCTAAACCTTTTTTTTTTTTTTTTGGTATTTTTGAGCCTTCGCCTTTATTGGAATTCAAATGCTTGGACCTTGGATCTTTCATAGATTGTTAATCCATTATGAACAGTGATACCATGTTAGATTTTGTATGTTTACGCCTGGTCAAAGTCTTAAAGAGTATGAAGATGCTAGTTGAAAGTGTGGGCTTCGTTTGAGAGTGGGAGGAATTGCCAAATCCCACTCCAAACTTATAAGCTTTAGTCTTTCATTTCAACAAGTCGACGTGGGATCATTAGTTTGTACTATTATCTCCAATAGTTAGAACTCCACAATCACTAATTACATAAACTTTCCTCCCCCAACCAAAAGAGAAAAAAAAAGAAAAAGAAAAAAGCAGAAGGGCCAACGAGGACAAAAAAAAAACAAATAAATAAATAATATCAGACAAAACTGGTACCTTTTTTGCACGTTTCATGGCAACAATCTGGCCATCCTGCAATTGAGCCTTGTAAACAGTACCAAAACCTCCTTCACCCACTCGTGCTGATGGTGCAAAGTTGTTAGTTGCTTTAACAACCTGACTCATACTAAGATGTACCGATCCAAGTCTGCTTATTCTTGGGGACATTGCGAATCGAGAAGGACTTGGAGGAACTCGAAGTGGACTTCCAAGCAATCGAACTGGGCTTCCAAGAACTTTCTCAAAAGTGGAGTTCACTTCCAACGAGGGAATGGAATCCACTACAATAAGGGCATTTAATTTTAGAATGTAATAAAAAAATATCAGTGGTTTCATTGACTTAGAGATATCCAATAATCACCAAGTTACTCATGTATTGTTTTTTTAAAAGAAAAAACATATCAAGAAAGGAGGAGTCTATGAAGAGTAAGCAACTTCAAGGTTGAACATCAAAGCTTTATGATGAAGGTGGACTAAAGGGAAAACAGGCTTCAGCAACTTAATGACTGAATGGAAAAAATATACATCTCCGAAAATTCTCATAGGAATAGTAGTAGAAACAAAAAACGCAATTCCAACTCACTTGAACTTATCTCCTTCGCAGAAACGGTTTGAGCATTCTCTTTTCTCCTTGAACGAACACAAGGACAAAGCAAGGCACAACACAGTAACATCCCTGGAACCGCCATTGCCACAATCTTTCCTGAAGGTAGTGAATGGACATTATGGTTTTCTTCTGTTGATTGCCCAACCTGAATGAGTCGATGGGAATTTTCAGAAGCCAACATAAACTTCCGAGCTGTCCTTTGAGGCAAGTTCACCACACCTAAAGAAACAATGAATTGATTGGCATTCACTCGCAGAAAAGAAAAACTGATTCCAAAAGGAACATAATTGAGAACATCGAATAAATGGAAAATCGTTTGCTTAAATTACAACATTGATTAACCACTCATACACATAAAGACACTCCATTTAGGAATGGCGTTGGTTCACACATTTTAGCACATATGTAGTTTGTTTATCATTAAGTTCTATGAAAAAATATCCTTATAAAGACTATATATCTATCTTCCAAACATTCACACCTCAGGTTAACATTGTTCCAATTTATATTATCTGTAAAATCCACCACTGAAGAAACAATTGGCAATGCGGAACCCTAATTCATTTTTTTTTTTTTTAATCTTGGAGTCGGCATCTCAATAGTCATTTCACAGACACGAGTGCCTGGAACAAAAACAGAAAGGTCACCATTATTGAGTAAGTCACAGGTATTCTCTTCTACTTATTGATTGCACTGTTTGGTACAATCAGTTTTAGCTACACTATAAATTTGAGTTCCATACCTGAGGTGAGCTCCAAGCCGCAATAATTCTCCCCAAATCGCTTCAATTCCTCGTAATTTGAATTAGAGGCACATCCCTTTAAGCCACAGTATTTAAGAGCCTTGCAAAATGAAGCTTTATCGACTAAATTCCCATTTACGTAGAATAATTCTCTGTCCAAGGAACTTAAAAATGTAATATTATCTGCTCCACAAACTCTTGACCATGTTGCTTCCCCCGTAACGAAGATATTTGGCAAATGTATTACCATTGATAGACCTAGTAACACTACTAACAGGCCCAATCTCAATCCATCAGTGCACCAAAATTTCATATTTCCGTGCTTTCGCCTATTGATCAATAAGAAAACTATCTATGAAAACTTTACTAAGAACATCACTGAGCCACTAAGCCACAACTGTCTCGCATTGATAAATTCATTCTAACTCAAACATCACCCAGCAATCCATATTGATACAGTTCTTGAGACAGCAACACCAAGAAAATGGAGGTGAAACATGGCCTCGACACCTAAAAACGAACCAGTTCTATGTTAGAGCCTCACAACCAATTCACAAAACCAACTCAGAAGTCACTCAGACAACATAACTTGCTGAATCTCTGCTATCAAGAGTATCAATTGAACATAGGCCGGAGAGCAACAACAGGTGCAAATAAGTGAATGAAATTCACGACCCTTGAAAAATCAAGCAAACCCTTCATGTCCAATTCGTCAGATCGGCCAAAGACGCAATCCACGTGAAATTAGAGTAGAAATTCAAACCTCCAACACCCAAATTACTAAACAAAATAGAGGAAAGAAACCAAGATAGCAAAACAAGAACCAAAACCCACTTCACAGAACACCAATTCAACCTCCCAAAACCACTAAACCCAACCAGAAATTACAAATCAGAGACCTACCCGAGTTGATTCACCAGTTTTTCAACAAAGTCTGATGAAATTTGATGAGACTAGAGAGCTGTCAAACCCAATTGCCTGGCGTGAAGGAAAGCGGTCGAGACCGGCGAGGAAGATAAGTTGACGTACAACTTGAGTTCTTATTATAATTTGTTAATATTAAAACGTGGAATAAAGTTTGAACTGACGAAGCTCTTCTACACACTTTCTGACACCATTGTTGATGTCCGTTGAATTATGTATTGAGTGCTGTATATCCTATCTTAATGATGTAGTGATGTGTTTCACATTGTGTGTAGGGAAATACGTTCGAAAATTTATTAGGAGAGAAAAACAAGGAAATTAATGATTTTGAAAACTGAGAACGTCATTGTTAGTTGAGTGTCAAACTTCCCCACTAGAGTGAAGCTAGAGAAGCGACAGCTTCATTGAAAGCGGTTCATGGGCCCAGGAAAAAGTTACGAACCGTCTGTGCAGCTGCGTTGGAGATTTTTTTTACCTCTTTATTGATTTGATTTCTTCGTGGAATAAGCAATGATGTGCTTCTCTTGCGTCATCTATTGGTATAGTACTTCTCACAAAAAATAAAAAAATAAAAAAATAAAAAATATTGGTATTAGGGGTGTTAATGGAAAGGGGCGGGGATGGGAATGAATCTCCATTTCATCCCCATATGGGGATAGATTTTCATTCCCATCCCCATCCCTTTCTAATCTCTCGCGGAGATGAAGAATCCCTATGGAAATTTATTATTCCCCATTTAGTTCTCAGTGGAGAATCCTCGTTCAAATCCCCATGAAAATCCCTATAAGAAAAAATCGGCATATCACCTAAAAAATATTGTTCTTGAAAATAAACTAACTAAAAAGTAAGGTATGAAATATTGTACATACATATCTTTTTTTAAGAAACATATATACTATATATTTTGGATTAATTATCATATGTTTATATTTTATATAATATGCCGCAACATGTTTCTAAGTGTGCATTTAATTATATATTTATATTTTTATGGTAATATATAAACCTTATATAATGTATATACACCTACATGTTACATGATATTTTATGTGCGTATATACAAAACAAAAAATATATTTATTCATGACAAATGGGGATTCCCCGCGGTGATATCCAATGGGGATTCTCGTGGGGATACCCAATGGAGAATCCTCATGGGGATTCTTTTGGGGATATTTTTCTCCTTGTCTCCGTGCTAGGAACCAATTTCTTCCACATCCCCATCTCCGTTCCCGTAACCATTTAAATTCCACATCCTCGTACCCGTCATGGAGAATCCTTGTTCCCCACGGGGATTTCCCACCCTATTGACACCCCTAATTGGTATGGTACCATAGAGTATAGTGATAAAGTTGATGTAAAAGCCAACCAAATAAGGGAAGTTCCAATTTGATTGAAAGCTAGCTCACTTCCTTTATACGGTGGGGGGAGTTCTCCTTAAAATCATCTCTCTTATGTCTTTATACTTTAACTAGTTGTTTCCCTGTGCTTCGCGCAGGTGTCAGAAAGACCTTCATGATTTATATGTATAAAAATGAGCAAAAAAATAGGAAGGTTACAAAATGGTGGGTGTGTAGTTGACACCTATGTCAAGCAAAAACTATATATAAAAAATAATAAAATAAAAATCGACGTGCTCGACCCTTTACATAAGCCAATCCATAGTACTTGTGCATCCATTCAAACACAAAAAATCCCTACAAACATGTGCACTTGGAGACCCAAACAAAAATTTAGATAATGGTCAAACACTCCCCAAAAATTATTCAAACTGGATGCGGGAGAATTACAGCGTAGAAGAATGGATGAAAGATGAAATTTATAGGGGGAATAGAGCTTGCACTACACTCGATTCCATGTATCTGCCTATAGTTTTTAAAAGCTTTTACCACACTCCATTCCATGTATTTGCCCATGATTTCGAGTAGAATGTACTAATTCTATTAATCCATTCGTTGATAATATAACCATTATTAATTATTAATAAATGCACACATAATATATCATTATATTTAAAAAAAACATAAATATATAAATATCTATTTTTCGTTTTTCAAAAATATGGGGGGATGAATGTATCTTAAAATAATAAATAACACAAATATATAAATATCTTAAAATAAAAAATTTAAAAATTAAGAAAATCTTAAAAATGAAATGGTAGAAGGAGAGAGCTTGTGAAACTTTCTCTCTCCTTCAACTTTTATATATATATTGATATATAGATATAGATAATATAGATTTAAAAAATATTTACTTATAAATCATTGAAGTGACCATTCATTAACAAAAAAAAAAAAAATTCGAATGAACTTAATTGTTGTTACAGTGCCCTAAACAGTATATATAAATAATGTTGCGATAACCAAATCGATGGTGTAAGATTCGAAACAAAGAATATAAATACATCATTAATTAAACGGTCATTTAGTTGTTCAAAGTTGGATTTTTCGTTTTTCAAAAATATGGGGGAATGAATATATTTTAAAACAAATTAAAAAACATAAATATATAAATATCTATTTTTCGTTTTTCTAAAATATGGGGGGATGAATGTATCTTAAAACAATAAATAACACATATATATAAATATCTTAAAATAAAAAATAAAAAAATTTGAAAAATCTTAAAAATGAAATGGTTGAAGGAGAGAGCTTTTGAAACTTTCTCTCTCCTTCAACTTTTATATATATATATATAGATAAGTATTTTTGTTAATTGCTCACTTTATTATTTTTAAATTATGAAACTTTCAAAGGAAATTTGAATTTTCTTTATTATTTTTTTGAAGCCCAAACCAGACAATTTTATTTCATCAATAAAGATCGTTACATACATATGAAGAAATTGCCAAAGGAATGGCATCCTTCTAGATACAATTAAGATTTTTGTTCATTGCCAATTGTGCTAAGGTGTGTGCGACACAATTGCCATTACGAGGAACAAAAGAATACAAAGGATCTCCAAATTGATCATCAAGATTCACGATCTCGTTGATAAGGGGTCCACAAACCCCTTCAACGTGGTGATCATGTAAAGCCCAATCGACACGTGAGACTCGTATAAACTATATCAGTTTTGAGGAGAGCAGCTTGAGCAAACCCTTACCCTTCTTTCACTGAAATCAATTCCATTATTTCCGAGAGATCCTTGCTTGGGATTTTCTTAGAGAAGGCACCATGAACACAGCCACAAGAGTCACGAATCACACCGCCAACACTAAAAACGTTTAGATATCGCATAACCAAAGCATCGGTGTTTAGTTTCAGTGAAGCTGCCGAAGGAGGGGGTTTCCATTTTGGGTGAGGAGTTCGTGCATCATTAACATGGTTTGAAGTGATACCCTTCTAAAATTCAACAAGCTATGAGTCGATCCGATCCCAGTCACAACGTTCTCTTCTTTGTGAGTCTTCAAAGAGAGCTACGTTACGATCAACAACGGCAAGGAGCCGATACTTGGTGACTTTTTCTGAGCTTCTCTTAGAGACGACTTCTACTTTTTCTATTCGTAGGTATATTTTGTGTAGATATGTATATATCGCTGTTGTTTAAAACTAGTTAATGGGTTGAACGAACACTTGGATACATGTATATGCTATTTCCCTCATTTTTGTCACTCGATATGCATGAGATCTACTTTGCAAGGTTTCCACACATAGGGTTGTCACAATATCGTGTTAGATTAAATTATCATCGCTTTAATTATTTGATTTTACTCTACGCAATTCATTAAGACTTGTTAAACTTAATAACAAATCTAATAAATGATTAAACTATAAATAAAATGGTAAAAGAGGCTGACTAGGCTTGTATTGGTTTTCGCGGGGGTTGATCGGGGTCCATGTATGTCTAGGCCCGACGAGGCCCAATTTGTGGGGACTGTGGTCGTCACAACTTGCCAAACAATCAGGGTTTTTGAATAATTCCCATGCTTGTTTGGCTAATAGAGCTTGATTGAAACAAGATATATCTCTGAACCCCAATCCTCCAAACTTTTTGGGACGACATATATATTCCTAATTAATCCAAGAAATATTCCTTCAAGAACTATAAGACCCCTACTAAAAACTTTTAATTCGAGATTTTATATTATCACAAATAGAAACTGGTAGTCGAAATACATTCATCACATGTGTAGGAATGACTTGCAATACAACTTTGATTATAAGTTCATGTCCCCCTGTTGAGAACATATCATGTCTTCATCCTTGAACACGTTTCCATATCTTACCTTTAAAAATACTAAGAGTCAACTTATTTGATCTCCTAATTATGGAGGGTAAACATAAGTATTTATCCCGAGATCCCCTGATTTAATGCCCAATCTATGTTCAATCCTTCTCTTATTTCTTGCTCTAACATTAGACTAAAAGTAATAGATGACTTATCAAAATTAACCTTCTGGCCATAACATTTTTCATAAGTGAGAAGGATTCTTTTCAGAGTATTACAAGACCCTCTAGTTGCTTGACAGAAGAGCATACAATCATTAACAAACAATAAGTGATTTATTCAAGGTCCACATCTAGAACATTTAAGGCCCATAAGATGTCAGTCATGATCAATACTATACAATAGCGAGAATAACCCCTCTGCACATAATAGGAAAATAGGGTGAGAGGGGACATCTTTGTTAAAGTCCTCTAGAAGGAGATATATGCCCATAAGGAATCCCATTTAACAAAATAGAATATGTGAGAGAGAAAATACATTCCATAATAATATGAACCCAGTTAATAGAAAAATCCATTCTTGTCATCACTGCAAAAAAGATCACTCCACCCTATCATAGGCTTTACTCATATCAACCTTTACAACCATCATTCCTTTCTTAGCTTTCTTCTTCTCATGCAAAAAGTGCAACATCTTAAAGGCAATCATAATGTTATCAGTAATTTGTTGACTAGGCATAAAAGTACATTGAGTTTTAGAGACTAGAGAAATAATGATAGGCTTCAAACAATAGGTAATGGTTTTTGTAATAATCTTGTAAACAACATTGCATAAACTTAAAAGGCCTATAATCACCCACTTCAATATGATTCTTTTTTTTTGGGATAAGCACAATGTTGGTATGATTATTATGCTATAGAGAACCCCCATAATTAAAGATATCTAGACAAGCATGAGATACATCATAACCAACAATATTCTAATGTTTTTGGTAAAATAAAGCATGAAAGCCATCAGGGCCAGGAGCTTTAGTAGAACCTATCGAGAAAAGAGCATATTAAACCTCTTCTTTTGTAAATGAAATAGAAAACATACTTCAACGAATATCAGATAGCCTCAGATTGATATTTGCAGTAGCAGCACCTAAATCAACATCAAAAGGACAACTTGATGAAAATAAATTCATATAAGAGGTTTCAAAAACTTGACTGTGACGACCCCTTCTCAAATTAGGGCACCGCCTGGCCTAATCCCATTATTAAGCCCGAATCTCACCATATAGGACCTAACAAGGAATTAGTCAGCCTTTTCAACAACCTTATTACTTACCAATTATTTAGTTTTCAAATAGGTATAAACACATACCTATCCTATTTAAATTCATAAATAAGAGTTAATTAAGATTTACTAACTTAAAAGTTATGCAGCGGAAGTCTTAACTAATTAACTAGCGAAGGCTTATAAAATGTATCCTAACTTTTGTGGAAAAACTAGGAATTAAATATCACATGCATATATATATATATATATAATGAAACAACGATATATAACATCATGTGTCTGGTCAAGGTACCTATCACTCAGCCTATAATATATAACCCAAAAAGTATACCATATACATATAAAAATAATACATTAAAAATAAAACCTACAAAATCTGGTGTAGCAGTGCTCCTTTGGCTTAGAGGTAGTCGTCGATTTTCTCTTTGCCTGGCTTGCTACTCAATGGATCTGCACCCACCGTCACAAACTAGATAGCGAGTACTTGAAAATAGAAAGTAATACCGAGAGACATTTGTCCGCATTTCCCAATTATGCAACAAGTATCAAAAAGAATAATAATAATAGCAACTATGTTGAAAGAATATCATGTAAATAGATACTTTAGCTAAACAAATGAAATTGACATTAGGCTAAGTAGTAATGATATAGGTCAGTCGACCGTGATCTTCATCACATCAGCATTTCCACTATATAAGGTAGTAATGATCTAGGTCAGTCGACCGTGATCTTCATCACATCAGCCTTTCCACTATATAAGGATGGAGTTGTGCTCTACATCTCTGTGAATGTCGTACTTACACGGTACAATACGCCTTTATAATTATCCCAAATGTTAGTCATTGTGATGTATACTTGCCAACAACCTCGAGTCTTATAACTCGTGAAGTCACCCAAGTTATGCTTGCCAACAACCCCGAGTCCCATACCCAGTGTGTTGCATAAGATAGTGGATAAATCCCGATTACCCTGGAAAGCTTAGTGACCCCCGTATATTAGACGGATTTCTATCATAAAAGGACTCTAGATACAAGAACCACTTTCATATTTAAGAACAACACGACATTGGAATCCAACAACTACAATTGCATAACTAATGCACAAAGGATATAGATTCACAACACTATGGAAAAAACTATCTAATAGCATGCTATTTCACTGACTACTAGTAATAACAGTCAATAATGACATAACACATGAATTGGAGTCAATGAAATCATTTTATCAACAAATTATGCCATGAAACAACCTCATGTAATGAGAAATGAAAACAAGTCATGACATACGAAGTACAAATGCAATTCAGTCCAAATGATTGAGAATGAATAATCCAATAGGAATGAAATGTAAAGAAATATCTCGCTCAACTTACTTACATATACACACAATTCCTACGCTACTCCGGCCTCCCAATACCTTGAAACTTGTGTTTGAGCTCCTAAAACAATTCTTTAGGTTCTCGACATCACATTAGACGTTTTTGAGTGTTTTTGGACCTCTACTTAGTGTTTTAGAACCATTTATAGTATTTAAGCCATTTTTGAAAATTGCTAATTTTTGTGCTGTAACATCGATTAGCGTGCCATCCAGCCATATCTAGCACACTAATCAATATTAGCGCGCTTGATCTCATACCTAGAACGCTATGTGTAGCAAAACCTAGAATTCTGAAATCTAAATTTTGAACTTTATCAACATATAAGCTATGCTAATGCCTTGGGAACCCTCATACACACCTCTAGAGTTTCAAGACACCATTTACAACATAAATCAACAACCCACAACATCAAATACATGAATTCATGGATTTGAGCTATGTTAATGGAATAGAGAAGTTACATAGCTTGATGAATACTAACTGAACTTGATCTTTTCTTCACCAACTCCATTGGTTTGCTGATCTTCTTCTTCCTCAACAACTCTTCACTTCTCCAGCAAGTTTGCTTCTCAACTAAGCAATTCAACGAGAGATTGTGAGGTGGTTTTATTGATTATAAGCTTTATATAGTTGAATTGGATATGGTTGAATGATAGCCCTTGATCATTTGTGCACACGTATCTCGAGATTTAACAAGTGAACCTCTTACACACACATGTCATACAAGTTCATGCTTAAGTGATACCAAACCATAACTCCATTGGTGTTGAAGCATGTCAACTCATGTCTCGAGACATATCAAATGGCTTATGTTTTAACTTACTAACTTAGGTATATCACAACTAATCAACCATAATCCATATAAAGCTTGTACCAACTTACCTTATCACCGTCTACCTCAGTCCCATGTCGGCATACTTATCGAGAAAAGTCCATACTCACGTCTCGACACCTATTAACACGTAGGCATGACTTAGTAGTCTATACACATATAATACACTAAGCACACATCACTACAAATATAACATTTACCTCGGCCACCTAGCCTCGGTAATGACACGAATCTCGCTGTGGGTCCTAAGTCATGGGTCATTTGATCCTGATTAACACATTAAACTAAGATTAGCTATTCGAGTCGTGACATTGACAATCTTATCCACATCTTCAAAGATATTACCAACATCATCCTTAATTTTAGAGATATTATTCTTGATCTTCTGTTTTTGGCCTTCATATGAAAATATTTTGCATTTATATCCCATTATTTAAACCATTCAGCCCTATATCTTTGTTTCCAATGCATTTCTTCAAGATAAAGGAGTCTCTCCAGATCATATTCAATTTTCTTGATTCGAGATATAAATCCATTTTGATTAGAAATAAGATATAAATCTTGTAACAATCTCCTTTTCTCAGTGATACCACCATGCAGTTTTCCAAACGTAATAGAGCTCCAACTTCTCAAAGCCTTACCACAATGAAAAATTAAGATTTGATAATAAAGAGGAAGATTGAGAAGTAGGCACCCAATGAGAAGAAATAAACTCCCCGCATTCATCATATCTACACTAATAAGGTTTGAATTTGAATTTCATCTTCCTTAGCTGCCTTTTAGAGATCCGTGTTCCTACTTGCAAAGATAAAAGGATTGGAAGATGATCAGATTTGAAAAACAAAATCCAAATTTTGAACTTTTGCCCATTCGAATTTGTCCATCCAACCTTCATTAGCAAGATATTGATCAAGCTTTATTAAATATTTGAAGTACCTTCTCGTTTGTTATTCCATGTCATAATATGTCATTTGTACCCCAAATCAGAAAGCATATAACTAGTGGTACATTGCTGGAAGTCCAGCATTTGATTTACATTCTTCTTAATACCACCCAATTTTTCTAAAGGGTTGAAAATCTTATTAAAATCACCCTCACATACCCATGGAAGAGATAATAATGAACTAAATCTAGATAGAAGCATCCAAGAGTGATGTTTATCCTCTTTTTTAGGACTACCATAACAACCAATAAATTTCCAAATAAACCCATTAGACATGGTAATTACACTATCAATATGCCCTTTAGAAAAAAATCTAATTTACATATCCTAATCATCGTTCCATAATAGAACCAACCCACTAATTCTACCAACACTATTAACAAGGAAACCCTTTGTAAAACCAAACTTTAATTTCAAATCAGCTGCTCTTTGACCAAAAAGTCTGATTTCTAAAAGAAAAACTAAACTTGGATTTTTTTGTAACGACCCAAATTAATTAAACTAGGATTATTATTAATCTCGAGGATTAATGGCCGTAATTCGAGCCTTACGTGGACAACTCGATTGAATCGAACATGAGAATCGAGAACATATGTTATTTATGGATGATGGTTGTTGAGGTGCGTTGCTTAATATTATTATATTATTATATTGCATCGCCTGTGTGTACGTTGCTATCGGGCGAGTTGGAGTGACGTGTAGTTACATTGAGAAATGTGGCGACCTCAAACTCCAAGGCGGCCGTGGGACCTGCCATGTCGCATCACACATCACTAAGCTCTACCACGTCATGTCCTGTTTACCTATGATGACACTCCGCGACCTAGCTGATTGCTTATACTTTTTAAACTAATACTAGTTTAGCTAATTAATCTCCATATAAGTATTAATGACTTAATTAGCCAATTAACCGATTTATCAAGTTATATCACAATTTTATAGTGAAAGTCTTTAAGTAAATAAATTATGCAATATTTAACAATTCTAAGTAGTGGAAAACCCGACAAAGAAATACCATGTATATATTAAAGGTGAGAAAAGTAGAGCAAAAGATCCATATACATGTATTCAGTGTTCTACAGTCCTCAAAACCTAACGAAAAGTAAATATATATATATTGTAATCAAACACGAGCTGGCGTCATTATCGCAGAGGTAGTCGCCCAAAACCTCATTGCCTTTGCCCTTGCTCGTCGAAGGGTTTGCACTCGGTCACCCAACAAATACAGTGACGAGTCCAGTGAGTAAAACCCCAAGAAAAGGTCGCACAATATTCACGAAATAAAACTGATAAACTACAAGACATGCTGATATGACCTTTGGCAACAATAAGTCATATTCCCATGAATGTAAGCAGTATAAGACGAACATAAATAGTAGCATTTAATAAACATCACATACTAAATAAACAAGCTTGGAGATAAAACATTAATAAATAAACAACCACGTAACCACGAGAAAACCTTGACCTAAACTAGCCAGTAATTGATAAAATAGGATAGGAACTACGTATATACTTACAGGCTTATAGTGATTAAACCCCAACTATGATTAACGGATGAACCTTCCAGATGCTATTTCAAGTCAATGGAACACCTTACATCATTCATGAAAATCGTAGATATATTCTACTACCATCGACACGAGCACTAAACACAAGTAACCCGTGCAAGTAATTTAGCCACAACCAATATATACTCAAATCAAGATATTAGTAGAAAAATCTATGCGTGCCCACTAGCAGTCACATATGTAACCCGATATTGATAAAATAAAACTATGAATTCTGTGAGGCATTCCAATGGGTTTACGCACCTTAATCCGCGTTTCGACTTCCCCGGACTCCTGAATTTGACCCGACTAGCTCCCTGATACTTGAGCTACGACCTTATAAGTCCCTGAAGTCAAATTTTATGTATTTAGTATGTTTATAGGTGTTCGGGTACATATTAAGTTGAAAATCCAAAAAAAAAAACTTTAAATTCAATTTTCATGTCATTAGCGCGCTAAATGGTATGCCTAACGCACTAGATGTAGTTGGCGCACTAGGGAATCTGTTTAGCGTGCTACTGTTCTTATTTGGAAAAACAATTGAGCACCCGGATTGGATAGCATGCTAGCCAGTCTAGTTAGTGCACTTTCTACGCTGGGTGACATAATTCTCAATTTGAGAACTCTGTTCCCAACACCCCAATGAGCTCCATTAACCTTACAAATCCATTCTTTACTTAATGGGGACTCCAAAACATCATTAACAAAAATAGAAATACAAATGATTCAATCAAAATCCTCAAATTCATGCTTTCACTAGTTTTCCTAAATTTCACCAAATCCCAATTCCTATCAAAATCAGTTCATAATCTCCATTGAAATCTTCATTATACTTATAATGCGTCAAGAATTCATTAAAAATCAGTGATCCCTTCCTCTATTTTGAATTCTCCATCAAAACATAAAATATTTAGCTAAGTTGCTAGTGTAGTAATGTTACCTAGTTGATGAACCTCCTAGCTTGAGCAATTCTCTCCAACACCTTCTGATTTCCTCTCCAAGAAGCTTTCTTATTCTCCAGCAACTTAGAAATGAAAATGGTTTTAGTTGCATGTGTTGATCAATTCATCTTTATATATTAAGGTGAGATTGAAGATAGCCATTGATCTTAATGTTTTTATATATCCCGAGACTCATCTAATGCCCTACCACTTGACATTTATCCCATTAACTCTCCATTTAATTCCTCCAAGTAACACTAATTTGAAACTCTTCTAGATGTGCCAATACATATCTCTAGAATAATCTTATGGCTCCAAATTAATTTATCCAAACTATATACCTTATTTATTTGATTTAATTAAATTAACTTAGGTCCATTATAATACCTATGATTGGTGTGCTTATAAACTCATATGGATACATTAGTGGTCCCACTAATCCCTCAACTACCCGACACCCAATGCCCCGCGCCTCGACACGTACCTCGAGGTAACTCCTCGTCACACCAACTCGTCGATAACAACATACACATATGCGACGTAATACAATAATAATGATTTTAAACACCACATTATAGGCAATCATCATCCATAAAATAACATATTATCTCGGTTCTCGTGTCCGAGTCAACCGAGTTATCCGCGTAACACCCAAATTACGATTGTTAATCCCCGAGATTAATGCTAATCCTAGTTTAATTAATTTGGGCTGTTACAAGAAGCGTGTTGAAGCGGGTATCGAGAATGAGTTTTCCGAGGATGCTAAACTAGACTAACTATAGTACATAATGGATAATTGAACCACAACTTAAGTTAGTTAATTAAATAAAATAAAGTATGCACACCTCGAGATGGTGTCGAGGCGCAGGGCACTAGATGCTGGGTAGTCAGGAATTGGTGGGACCACTAATTTATCAATAAATGTGTCAAAGAATACTAATCATTAGTATGAATGAGCCTAAGTTAATTAAATTAGATCAAATAATATAATGCCTATAGTTAGGTTGATTAAATGTGGACCTTGGATATGCATCTAGATAATCCTAGTTAAGTTTGACTAGGATAGATTGAGTCAAAACTTTGTGTCACAAAAAATGTGGACTATTTAAATAAGAAGCTTTAGGATAGTCCTCGAGATACATGTGCATACTAGATTACAACTCATAATATAAAATGGGGACTTAGTGGATTTTTGTTTCAAAATCGATAATAAAAACACATTCAAATCCAAAATCTTGAAGTGGATTTACTAGAAAATCAACAAAGATTGGGGTTGTTGAGGATCAAAATCAAGGAGCCAAATCAAGGTAAACACCATCACCATCTATATCATATACAATTCTTGAAAATGAGACTTAAAATTTTGAAATATTGAGACAAACGAATCTAAATTGAAGGTCTCTGGTTTTACATACTATTATCACTGTTTTGAAGTCTATTTCATTAATTAAGAAGAGTTTATTACTAATTTTTATAGAAATTAGGTTTTTGGTGAAAATTTGGGAAATTTTGAATGAATGCATGATCATGTAATTTGATGAATCCTTTGTTGTAATCTAGATGTTATTGGTGTTTGATTTCCCCCACGAGTTAAGGATGGGGTCGAAGATGTTTAGAGTTGGTCGATTGAGGTGCTGGGAACATAATTCTCAGTTGAGAATTATGCTGCCCAACACGCTTAACGCGCTACCCAGCCATGCTACTCAGGCTGGATAGCGCTTTCCAGTCTATGCTGGCCACTCTTCTTTATCCTGAAGAATAGTAGCGCACTAATTGCCTCCCTAGCGTGCCCTAGCACTCTACTTAGACATAGCACACTGGGTAGACCCCCTAGGGTGCGAATGACAGTTGACAACCCAATTTTAAGGGGTTGTCCAGTATTTCTGACCTACACACTTAACTAAAACACTTGAAAACACTCTAAATACAATAAATTGACTTTAGGGGACTAAGGGGACTGTAGCTCAAGTATCGGGGAACTAGTCGAGGTCAGATTCAGGAGTCTGAGGAAGTCGGAGCGCGTATTGAGGTGTGTAAAACATATTGGAAAGCTTCGCATAATTCATGAAATAATTTTATCGATAGCAGATTACATGTGTGACTGTTGGTGGGTACACATAGGTTTTTCACTCTAATTTCAGTTGCGTATATATTGGTTATAGCTAAATCACTTGCACGGGTTGCTTGTTTTAGCTCTTGTGTTGATGGAGGTAGAATATATCTACGATCGTTGGAAGGGATTTAAGGATTTCCCTTAACTTGAAATAGCGTATGGAAGGGGTTCACTCGTTAACTATAGTTGGGTTTTAATCACTCTAAGCCTATGAGTATATACGTGGATTTATATCCTGTTTTATTGATGTACCGGATGGTTTAGGTCAGGGTTTTCTCATGTTATTCATTTGTTTATTTACTACTATTTTACTTCCAAGCCTGCTTAATTTATTTGTGTTGCTACACTACTCGCTGCTGTTTTTGCATGCTGAATGTCGACTATATTCATATAAGTATGACTTTATGTCGCTAGAAGTATTATTTACAAGTCTTATATTTTTTTCAATTTTATTTATGAATATTATATTGACTTCTCTTGGGATTTTACTCACTGGACTCGCCACTGTATTTTTTGGGTGACTGGGTGCAGATCTTTCGACGAGCAAGGGCAAGTAGGTTCTAGGCACCTCTAAGTTACTGATGCCAGTTTGTGTATGTCTACAATATGCATATATTTACATTTTTGTTAGGTTTTGGGGATTGTAGAACATTGAATGTATGTATATGGATTTTTCCTGCACTTGTTTTGCCTTTGTTATATACATAATGTCCTTTTATCGAGTTTTCCACAACTTAGGCTTGTTAAAACACATAATTTATTCACATATTTAAAGACTTCCACTGTAGAATTGTATGATAACTTAATAGATTGACTAATTAGCTAAATTAGATCACTAATAATTTCATGAAGAATAATTTGTTAATCTAGGGTTTATTGTAAAACGTGTAAGCAACCAGTTGGGTCGCAGGGCGTCATAGACAAATAGTTATGGCGTGGTAAGAAATGGTGAAGTGTGATTTGACGTAGCAGTGCCCAAGGTTGCCATTGGATTTGGGGCCACCACATTTTGTATTAGAGAAAGTTTCGATGGAGCCTCGAGAATAGTTTAAAAGAATTGGATAAAGCTTAAACAAATACACATTAGATGTGGAACCTTGAAGATCATGACTTAGAATCCTCTTTGGTAAGCAAATGAGTAGGGCTTATATACGTGTTATGCTTTTGATTGTATATATTATATACACGTATATGGAAGGTGATCCGGCACACATTTTCAATGTAGATCACGATGGATGCCCAACTAACTCCACCTACTACTAATATTGGGTCAAACGAGCGATCAGACCCAATATGAGGGTTTGGATTTGGCAGTAGCCACGCCATTCGCAGTTCATGATTGATAGTTTGAACTGTTGATGGATATAATGCACACACAAATAATGATGCTTGCATCACTCATCGCTGCCCGGATACAGAACACAACCTAGACGATAATTGCTCCGACAATAGGCACACCATCTATTCAGGATGTTCCGACGCAAATAATGGTACAGGAGACTCTGGCAGTGGTTGTTGCACCGATAGTATTGCAAATCGCAATAGTGGAAACTATGACTAAGCCATCGATAGCAACGCCAGCACAAACATATGTCTTTAATACTTTGATGGCAACATAGGTCAAGTTGATGGGGGGAGTTCATCAAATTCGATCCTAGATATTGTTATGGAAGCAAAGACTCGGAGGCAGCCAAAAAATGATTGATTGCATATCAGAGGCTACACAAGCTACCGCAAGTTCACAATAGCATACATGGCAGGATATCAGGACAGTGTACATAGACACTCCTCCATATTCGACCATATGGCTTGAGTCTCGACTGATTTTATGATTAGTACATTGTAATTGAGATCTAGCTTAGGCTGAGAGAGGAGTTTCTGGCTTTGAGATACGGTAGCTGGTTAGTGCTATAATACATGGATATATATCGATATTTGTTACAGTTTGTCACGGACGTCGCGAGCACTGGGAGTCTACAGATTTATTAGTTCATCCAAAGGCTAATTGAGGACATCGCCAGAGCCATTGTTTCCACTGGAGTCCAGATGCTACAGGAGATGTACAATAGAACGCTCACACATGAGACACATCTGACGTAGAAGGGTAATAGGCGTTCATCTACTGAGGTTGAGATACAGACTGAATAGAGCTCTAGATAGAAGTGTGACGACCTTAGTTCCTATAAATTGGGCCCCACTCAGCCTGGACCTACGTAGACCCCAGTAAATCCCCCGCAAGGTCAACGCAAGCTTAGTCAGGCTTTTTATGTCATTTTATCATTAGTTTGATGTTTTAATATTGAGTTATTAATTTTGCAAGGTTAAATTAATAAGCGATGGAAAGAAAATAAACGAGGCAATTTAAATAACTCCAAAACACATAAAATGGGATAGCCTATGTGTGGGACCCTGTAATATATACCATGTATAAGTACAATGGAAAAAGTGAGTATATACATGTATCAAAGTGTCGCTCAATCCTAATATCCTAAAGTTTTACAAAAACATTAAAATGAACATATATATATATTTATTACTATATTAAAAGCACCAATGTGGACCGTGAGGAAAGTACGATTTTAACCTTTGTTTTCTATTTTTGGCTTGAATTTTTCAATTTGTGGCTTTCGTTGCACTTTAAGTTTTATTTTTGTCTTTTGTATCATTTTTTTGTTAGCCTGATTATTTAATTGTGGACATTGTAATTGGATAGGGATAATGAGTTGAGCCCGTACATTCCTATCTTAAAAGCGTGATAAATATACAAGTATACAAGATTTAAGTGTTCCACTTAAACTCAAACACAACAACTAATAACTATAATCTAAAAAGAGCTACTAATAATATAGTATATATGCTAAAAAAAACTACGAGAACTAAACATTATTTTTTTGTACTGTGTTAATTAAATGTCTTTAATTAAAAAAAAAGAGCTCTACTATATATACCCCTTCATCCTAATTGAAGCACCCAACTACAAAACCTCGGTCGAGATATTTATTTTAAGTTAGGCGAGATGTGGTTGAGATTTATCTTATAGTTTTCACAGTGAAAGGCATAAGTGTCATTTTGTAGCATAATGGACTTTTTTTTAGTTTGACTTTTTCGCTAGGGAGCCCTAAGTAAAAAGTGTGGTGTATATGGCCGAAATAAAAAAAAAAACAAGTAATTGCCTAATGTTGTAAAATAAATAGGACCAATTTAGGTAAAGTAAACAAGTAAATAAATAGGAGAATGAGAGAATAGAGGAGAGAAATATGACAAATTTCATTCTAATATGATATACCTCACTACATGGGTGTGACACCTTTATATTTATATTTAATATGTTCATCGTCACTTCTAATCTGTTTATCATTATATTTCTTCATTTATAATGTATTTATATTATATCTTATATTTATAAAATTGCTCGATTTAATAAATATATATTATTATTTTAATTTAATTTATGTACGTAGGGTGCGTAGCACATGCATCTCGCGTGCGGAGCACATTATGAAAACTAGTATATATATAATACAAAAACATATAGTATCGCAAAAGTATGAGCCGATCCGAGAGTCCTCAGAGGTAGTCACCAATCATTGGCTTTTTCCCCTTACTAGATGAGGGGTCTGCAATTGTTATTCCATAAGGAAACAATTCCAGTGAGTAAATCTAGAGGAGTCTTAATAGTACTTCTAGAATTTAAATAAACAGTCGATAAATCATGCGAGAATATAAAATAATAAGAAATAAAATAAGCGCATGATAAATGGTCTGGAAACAAAAGCAGTGAAACGAAAGTGTCGTGGAAATAAAAGAGAGAAGCCAAGTGGCCTCAAATCCATCGAGTTGTGGGCAGGTAGCCATAAGATCGACTTCCTAGAATCACGACAGCGCTATTAGATTCAAAATTTTCGTGAACGTAGGGTATCAATGATGCCCCGAATACCTTACTTCATGTCTATGACTCAAATCTAGTTTCTTGGGGTATGGTTTCGATTGCAAGTCAGTCGTCATACCCTGAAGATTATCTTCCTGACTTACTTAGCCCTTGGATACACTAACTAGGAGTGGAATTCTATATATAAGCACAATTAAAGAAATTAAACTCAAGAAGTAGAAGAGAACTACTGGTAATGCTCCTATTGGTTTACTTACAAAAACCATGAAAATCATCACGTTGCATAGACTACTTAACGTCTTCAAAGTTCATACTATTGATCTATTTTTGCTACGTCTAAATTCCTTAAATTATTTCACGATCTTTATTAGATTCAATTCTGAATCTTATTCATACTTATCCAAATTATGCACGCATTACAAGGTCAATCTTAATGCGAATCACCTTAGAAAACTTTTTATTGCATGTATCTCGAGATAAAATTTCAATTATGGTATCCGCGGTTGGACCCCAACATCGATTTGATGAGTGTCTCATCGGTAGTTTAGATCCGTAATTTCGGTGCGAAAACCCAATTTAAATATTAATTTATTTGGTTCTATTTTCTTTAAATTTACCTCAATTTCAAAAAATATGAGATTTCTCGGGTTGTGACCACATTAGCCATGCCTCGGCGTTGGTTGGATTTCGATTCGACCAATTCTCTCAAATTTGGTCTAAAACAGCCCAATATTTATTAATTACATATATTCAAAAATCTTAGATTAGGACGCCAACCCATATCAAGGTCGACACCGTGGATAAGGTTAGGACACGTCGGACTAGAAAAAATAGTTATCTTTGTGTGATGGTTGTTATTTTGCAGTATTTAAATTGTTAACTGTCATATTGCATCGCATATGTGTACTAAAACGTTGATTTATCGAGCGAGGTTGTGCAACGGGTATTCACCTAGAAAAATGTGTTAACGCGGGTAATTGGATAGGCGAAGTATAGGTACACTAGGAAAACGTGATTAACTCATTTAAAATGCTCATTAGTCAAAGAAATGATTAATAAAACCATATGCTAATTCAAACATATTGAATAGGCAAGCTATGATGCGCCTTGAAATGCATGTCGAGGCGCGTGACGTTGGGCACTAGGTGCTAGTTTGTCGAGGACTAGTGTGGGTTTTGAATACATAGATGAAAGATCCATTAAATTGACTAGTCCAATATATATATATATATATGTGACTAAGTTATTAAGCTAGGCTAAAATAGATCAAATTAATTAAACTAACCTTAAAGTTCAAAAACTAGCAAAAGAAGAGCCTTAGATGGACCTTGTGATGATGAAGTATTACTAGAACCTAAGCTAAGTGAGTGGGTCTCAAGGTGCATGGGTTGTATGAATGGTGTCCCTTGATGCAAATAGACATTTAGGACATCAAGTTGATGAGAGGTTAAAATGTAACTTTCTAAAAAGTATATAAGCACACTTTGACTTGTTTCATGCAAGAAAAACTCAGGATTTTGGAAGAACTATGGGGGCTTTTGGAGCAAAATTCTTGCTAAAAATTCAAGCTTGAGTGGAAATCAAGAGGCCTTCAAGTTAGGTAATGACTTCTTCTTCATCTTCAAGCTTCAATTCATAAAAAATGAGTGTTTAATGCATACAAAATTGGGGCTTCCCTCTCTAAATGAGTTTTAGGGTTTTAAAGATGAACTTTCTACTGTTTTAGGCTCTCAAAAGCATAACTTGGAACTATAGATTTCAATTTTATTTGGCTTTTCAAACTGATTTTAAGAAAATATGTGTTCTTGAGTTTTCTTCTTCGATGCACAATTCATATAAATCGATGTAAATCTTATTAATGGATGAGGCCTCTGTTTGTTTTTTGGCGGTTGGAATGCCCCTAAGAAGAGAGGGTAGGATGGACGACTTAGGTGAAGGCCACAAGGGAAGAAATCATAGAATTCTCGAATTGAAAATTCTGAGTTTCGACCCTGTTAGCGCGTTAATGATTATGGGCAGAAACTCAGATTTAGTTTTGTGGTTTGCACGCTAATAAGCCTTGTTAGTATGCTAACTAGACACCAAATTTGATAAAAATGTGTTTTAATAACATAGCTAGCTAAAACTCATTTTTGACACAAGGATCTTCAATTTATGGGTTTTTGACTTATTTTGAAGGAATTAAACTAATAAAAGAGTAATTAATGATTTTTAAGGTTTTGTAATGAATATTGGTTTTAGGAAATAAAAGACACTAAATTGAACTTAAATTCAATATATTTGAACTAATAAGACACCGAACTCAGGGGCCATAGCTCGGGTAATAGGAGTCGGGGTCGAATTCAGGAGTTTGGGGAAGTGCAAGTGCATAATTGAGGTGCATAAAACCTACAACAATGCTTCAAAGAAATCAGTTTTTTATCTTATATATTTTACAAATGTTGACCATTTTATTTCGATATTTTATTCAACTACAAATTGTACCGTGTTATTATAATTTATTATTGTTTTATCATGTTGAATAACCGTGCTTTATGGGTGCATCTTAAGATTATTTAAAGACTGGTTGAGTTGGTTCACCGTGGTTTTGCTATGATTTGCCAATTGAGTGGTTCACCAAGGCTTTAGAAGATGTGGTATAGGAGTGAGTGATTAACAAGTTGAATGGTTCACCGAGGTTATTTGTGTTTACATCTCTGCTTACTTTTATAACTGTTGTTATGTTTTTCGATTATTTATCAACCACTTTGGTTTTGTATTGCCCTATATTCATGGGAGTATGTATTTATGCTGCCAGATAGCATACTTGCATGTTTTGTAGTTTTATTTGATTTATTGCTGAATATTGTGTGGATGTCTCTTGGGATTTTAATTACTAGACTCCTCACTATATTTGTTGGGTAACTGAGTGCAGATCCTTCTAAGAGTAGCGGCAAGGGGAATATTGGGGTACTATATTTTTTTGTTAACAGTCTTAGATATACTTGTAGGTGTTTATATTTTGATATATTTTGCTTTGTTATGGGTATCATGGGACTATGAGAGACACTATACATGTATATACCTAATTTTGTGTATCTTATTGCCTTATATACATGGTATTTTATTTTTAGGTTTTTCACTACTTAGAAATTGTGATAATATGCATAAAATACTCATATATTTGAATACTTCTGCAATGAAATGATAGTTAAATCTAATAGGTTAACTAACTAGCTAAATAAATTCATTAGTGTTATATGAAGAATAATTGGCTAAGCTAGTGTTAATGGAAATGTGTAAACAACCAATTAGGTCGTTGTGTGTCATATATAAGAAGACCATGACGTGGCATGGCTTGTTGATGTGTGATATGACATGGCGGTGCCCAGGGTTGTCTCGTGATTTAGGGTCGTCACAGTTGATATCAAAGAAAATGGTTTGAGGAATTTAGGAAGTTAATGAAAGTTCATAAATTTAACAAACAAGTCTTAGATGTGGAAACCCGATTTACTTACCTCGGAACCTTAATTGGGAAGTGATTGTGAGATGAGTAGAGTTAGGAGTTATATACGTGTTATGTTTTCTACGATATATGTATTATACCTGTATATATGTTGAGGTTGATTCGACGCGCGTTTCTCAATACAAATAATGATGTATGGACAACCCTTTTGTCACCAGAGATAGACGATCGATTTTGATGAGCATGATGTCCAGACGAGAGAGATTATTAGATATCTTAGGGATTTGAAAGCTCCTTAGGCCCGACTTCAGACATGTAGGGCAGTTGAGATAGATGCTACGATCTAGAGGCTTGTGCAGCGGCACTCGCAACCTAGCCAGAGACAGTGCAAACCGAGCATAGCACTATTAATGAGTATAAGATGGCTAAGTAGAGGACACAAGAGGAGTACATGCTAACATTTGTGGGTCCTCATGCAGATAGGGAATCTAATCGAGTACCCACACCTCCAACAGATTATGGGAGTAATATGAGCTAAAGTTCAAAGAGATAATGGGGAGGCAAGAAGACGACGTAAGTGTTTTCGATGTGGCTAGCGAGGACATGATAGTAAAGATTGTTTGTAGATACCAGTGATAGCTACTGCAACGCCACCTGTGCCACAACCATATATGCAGAGTGACAAGACTGCATCATTGTGAAGGAGCACCCTTCAGTATGTTCTCATTGTAAAGTGGAGGGAAATAATCATTTCAAATGCCCACTGATTTTTATGTTGTCGATATCAATAGAGTTGTTATAGGTTAGAGCTTCGAGCTCGAATTATGTTTGGACATTACGTTGAGGGTAAGGACTTAGAAGGCCAGTTTATCTGTATAGTTTAATGAGAACCTAATGTTTTTGCTACATTATATGTATAAACGTCATGCTAAAAAAGATAATGATGACTGCGGGTAATTATATGTATTTATTTCATGCTTAAAGGGATAATGATGATTTTTATTAGAGACTATATGTATTGCAGATCACGGCACGACTGCTAAGGACATGATATTTTTCCAACCTAGTCGGTATGGGATACCTAGCTTAGATCTTGACAGAACATGGGAGGTATGATAGTTGAGTTCATACATGCTATGAGTTGTAGGTCGAGGGTGTTTTTGATTGGAAGGCCTATAAAGAGATGATAAGGACAAAACTTAGAAGAAAGATTATTAGAAATGGACAAGTAGTGGAATGTAGTCGAAATATTATAGGTAGAGTTTTATAAGGATAGTTAGAAGACGTGAAACAGAGGAGCATGTAGAAGACCCTTTCGACAACTGATAGTGTTAAGATGACTCGGAATATACACGAAAGCGATGACATACACTTTTAGCTCCGGCTAGAGCACTGAAGTTAGTCTCGCAATCACGACAGTCCGAGTAACTCCACTGAAGGTTTATGATTGTTCTTAGATAGTAAGTTTGGTGGGGGCCCACACAACCACCTCATTTGAAAAGAGGGCAATTGAGTAAGTACAAGTTGAAGGAAAGCTTACAATTATGCCAAAAGACATCAAACAAATCACCACCGCCAAGATTTAAATGGAGCTCAGGGAAGATGGACAACAAAGACTAGGGAAAGAGAGATTATTATAACAAAGTGGAACATATGAGATCTTAGGGAAAAATGTAAGAGTTGTGTACAGAGCAATTGAAATTGATGGGCATCGCGACATAGAGATAGAAGAGCCATACGATTTGCAGATTTAAAGATCTGAAGACAAATAACTTTTAGAAGACATGAGAAAAAAGAATGACAATTGACACTAATGGATGAGTGGTTACTCTCCATTTGGTAATGTATACAAGGTGTGTCACCTTACTAGGTATACGTTGTAAAAAGGCAGGATGAGACAATAGTTTACTTATACATAAGCGAGAGTTACTCGTGATGGCCATAGTCACAGTGTCATCAGATCAATTTCATTGCCTAGTTAGAGTCTTGTGTTTTGTGAAACACGACATAAATATCATAGTTGTGATGGTATGGACTCAGGCTAGGGGTGGCAATTCGTGTCAGTGAGTCGTAAACGTGTCGTTTCATAAACAGGTTATGACCCATATAATGCAAACCCATTACATGACATGTTTATTAATCATTTTAATCGTTTTTGTGTCTAAGTGGGTCGTGTTTAAATATGTTGTGTATTCGTGTCACCCATTTATTAAATATTGTATTTAAAATTTTTATTTTATTTAAACTTTTATAATTTGGTTACTACTTTTTAAAATATATCTAAATGATTAAATTCAAACAAACATACTAAAATAGCCAATAAAATATAATGTGGTTATATATAGTCGTTAATTTTATTTTACTTTTTCATTCAAGTCTTTATTACTCTTAATAATAAAGCAAAAATGACTCGTAATAATAACATAAACAAAATTATAAGAATCATCTAAAAAAATATTAAAATTTTACTTTGGTGAAAAGATTTATTTTTTCTTAATAAATAATTACTAATAAAATATAATACATAAATAATATATTAAAAGTAAATTGAATATTTCTCTCAAATATAAAATAAAATATGATAAAAGATGTCTATAAATAAAATAAATAAATCATGCTATTAACATGCATTTAAATGGATGAATTTTGTACCAATCTATTTATTATACCATATTTATTATTTATACATTATTCTTTAGTCGTGTTAAGCGAGTCATAAACGAGTTAAGCAGGTTAACATGTTAATGACTCGTTTATTAACCGTGTATAAATGTGTTGACATGTTTATGATGCAGACCCACTTAAGCCAAACCCACGACATGTTTATTACGTGTCGTGTCGTGTCGTGTCGTGTCGTGTCGTGTTAATCGTTTCATGACCCAAATTGCCAGCCTTAACTCATGCAAAGTTAATGAAAGCACGACTAAAACAGTTGATGTTTGAAGCTTGACAATGAGCATTAACATTGTTTACAATGTTCGTGGACATGACTCACCTTTAGGCAAGGTCAAGTAACAATTAGACCATAGCATGTGTATCAGGATTCCTCAGTGAATGACTGTCAGCCCCCTTATCATTAAGACGACCGACCGACTTAGATTATCCAAATCCTCTGACAATCTAGTAAGCCTCTAGAATATTTAATTAACTCCTTTCATGACATCAATTTTCTAAAATCCTCGAGGTACTTATAAATCCTCAATTATCACATCAAAGTTTTAGTTATATTAAAAATCCTTAGAGTGCTCCAAAACTTTGATCTCAAATTAGTTGTCATTTCAATCCTTAAAGTGCTCCAAAACTTAGATTTTTATCTTCAACGAAGCACAATTTTTTTTTTTTACTTAATTCGAGAAAATTATGAAATCATAAGGATTACCTTTCGTATTTTGTAAAAATCTCTGCAGCACCTCTCTAAAAGTGACATGTTGAAAAATTCGCCTAATATATAACAGAATAAGGATAAGGCCTATAAAGACTCACATCTCCATAACAGTTCGCAATATAATATCAAAATGAATCAAAATATCAAACTTGCATCATGTCTACAAGTTTTCACCTTAAAACTCCTTTACAGTTATATTAGCTCCATAATATCTAATTATAGTTTTGAACTTCAAACATTATTTAATCTTCAAGAACCACGCTAATAGTATCATGATATACTTGGATCCTAATGCCATTACCAATGTTACACAACCTATCACTCATGCCTATAGCCATAAAACATAGTGTTATGTAAAACGGTTCATTAAACAAGAAATAGAAATATAAACAACATTTCAATACTCTAATGAGCTCCTCTTATCCTTTCATGAACTTTACAACCTGAAATCGCCAACAGAAAGTAAAACGATTTCACATAAGTAAATCCTACACTATCTAAATGACCTATATAGCCAAATGCAAGATAATAAGAAATATAAATGTATTTTAATGAGAATTAACAAGTAAATATCAACATGTGGTCACAATCTTCCTATTTGCGCGTCACTAAGGTGTGATCAATATATGAGTGAACCGAAAATAGTACTAGAAGTGACTTCTAATGCACTATATACCGATAATTGTCAAGCCGCATTAACTCAACCTGTAGGAGCTATTTCGATTTTTGACAACTCCTTCGGGATCCCACAATAAACATACTTGTTGAAGAGCTAACTATCGGAGTCTTAAAACACGGATGCTTAACCCACATCACCCTTGATGCATGAGTGCATGATCAACAAACATGATGCATAAACAAGGAGTTAAATGTATTATAATACGATGAATAGTGATAAAAAGTGATCACTATAGGATTTACTTACAGTCCAACCAACTTGAAATTTATAACAAAGCCTCACTAATACGTTCCCTGACTTTCACTTTCACGTACTTCCACGTCCTATTAAATCATAAAAATCATTATTTAAAGTTCAACACAATCCTAACATTTACAAATCATTTTTAAGTCACAATGAGATTTAAAATCCATTTTCAAGTTATAATAGAGTTCAAACCACTCTAAACTCCAACAATTTCATCTTAAGTCTCAAAACTTAATTCATGTCTCCAATTTCGGTCATAAACTACTTATTGGCTTCAAAAAAAATTTACAAGTCTACTATAAATTCTAAATTGGGATTTTAACTCAATTAGCAATTTTAATCTTGCCAATTTCAAATTTCAACTTTAAAACTTCAACAAATCCCAATTTACTCATTTTATCAACTTTTAAAGTTCTTTCCATCGCCAAAATACCTAAACATTGCATTGCAACATTTCTATGAGTCCCTCATTTATATTCCAAGTCAAAACTACCCCAAAATAACCTTTCAATACTTGGTCAAATTATAGGTAGTGCAAATTTTTCAATAGTGACACCTCTTTGTTCAACGCTAAATCTCGACCACTAAACCAATGAATTTCACTGCAAATCTTATTGATCATTGAAATAGGATATACTAAGATCCAAACAAACCTATTCATAAATATTTTGGACATCCATAACACCTTTGAATCATTTGTCAAACTTGGCTACTCGCAACTATCAATTTTGTTTATAATTTTTACAATGGCTTGAAGGCTATCTTTGCACCACTTTTTCACTACTAAAACAAATGATTTTATGTTTGTGCATTTATATTATATAAAATATGATAGACAAGAGTTTAAATAAGCTTAATCCCATGTAATCTGGATAAAGTTTGATATTTTAACTTCTTGATCAAAACTTTCGTGCTTGCAAGTTGTTATATACTTAGCCAAATTTTGAGGCTTTTGAGCAGTTCAAAACTTAGGTTGTGACATCTGTTCGAATCTTCAAAACTCCACACACATTTACCCAACCTTAAAACCAAAAACCCCAGATACAAAAAGGTTATATGGGGTACCAATTCACCAAAGATCATCACCAAATACCGAGAATTGAAGAAAATAACCATACATGACTTTTCCTATCTCAATATAGTCCAAGAATTTAATTTCATTGACTTAGTTCATCAAAACTCCTTCATATCAATTCAGATCAGCCTATTCTATTGAATTTGATACAAAAATCACTGAATTCATCAAAAACAAAATCGACCACACCGATTCCCTATCAAATCTTATAGTTTACAACTCAATTCATCGATCAAAACCGTCACATACACTTCTGTTTTCCTCTCCTCTTAATCTTTCTCTTATTCTCCAAGCTTTTAGTTTTCTCAATCATATAGGAGTTACTTCACTGAACTAAACACCAATTTCAAAAATTGAAAATTTTACCTTAACCAAAGACTTATTTCCCCTCTGCTTATTCATTTCACTGCTTCACCGAGAGGGGGAAAGAGAGAGAGAAAGCTTTGGCGAGAGGACAAGATAAGAAATATTGATCAAGTGATAGAGAACTGATCAAGTGAGACCTGGGGAAGAGGGGACTGAGACATAAGAAAGCCAATGAAGGAGACGATCGAATAGTTGTTCGATCGTCACATTACTTTTTTTATTTGGGAAGGACAAATTTACCCCTTTGCCCATCTATTCCTATCCCGCTCTTTACACATTTAATAAGCTTATGTGTTTTTTGTATTTTCTTTTTAATTTCATGTTTCCCTCTTAATTTTTTAAATACAAATCAAACACCGAAAAATCCCCCAATTTTGCAAAAATTAGAGAGAATTCCCAAGGCTCTCCGAAACTCGCGAACACCTTGTCTACACCTTAACTTGACTATATTTCGCGACGAATAGAATATAATAAATCAAATAAACAGGCGACACGTAAAAATAATATCTTGACTTATAACCACTGGCCCGTAATGCGTGGGTCCCACCTTGGATACTTAGATCCCAAATTAAATCCAAAAATACTTAATTAGTATCATAATCAATTTTATGAAATTCTTTGATTCCACAATGACGAACCAAGCTACTTTGTCGGTACATGTGTCAATGCGTCATGGGTTTACATGGACCACCGAGAGGACCTAGGTGATGAATCAGTTGGGCGTACCCACTAGAGGGATCCCGGGGAGGGAATTCGAAGTTTGGTCTAGTTGGATTCGGGAGTAAGTTGGTAATTGTAAATGTTTCCCGTCACGGTTTTCTCCCCATGAAGGTGAGGTCTAACAGCCAATTTTAATTATGCTGTTATTATTGACTATTTTCAAACTCAAACGCCAGCTCAGATCCGCGTAGATGCCGCAGATAGGTTAGGGCATGCTTAACTAGGTAAATAGTGATTTTTGCATGATGTTTGCCAATTTGCGATGTCGTATATTAAGTTATTTCATGTGACGACCCCTCTCCTAATCTAGGGCACCGCCTAGCCTAATCCCGTAATTAAGCCCTAATCATATCCACGCAGGACTTAACTACGTATTAGTCAGCCTTTTCAACCTAGACACCTCTTTTTTCATGTTCAAGATAAGTAATACACTAGTCCTACTAGTTTATAAAATTTAGAGTTAAATAAAACTTTTTATTAAATTAATTATTTAGCAGAAGTGTTATTGGTTATGCGGAAGCAATTAGTAGATTATGCGAAATCCATTTATAATTATGCGGAAGCCATTTATAAAATCCTAAGTTTGGAAAACCAGGAAATGACATCATATATGTAAAGTCCTCAAAATGCAGTGAAATAGTAAAATAGTCTAAGTATGTCGGGGAAACTAACGCTCAACCCAATATACAACCCAAATAGTATTTGAAAGACATATATAACATATACAATCTAAATACAAAAAGAAAACCTACAATCGATGTAGTGACGCGTCGCGGGCTCATAGATAATCCCCGATCTTCTCCTTGCTCGACCTGTTGGTAGACGGCTCTGCACCCACCATCATAAAAAGGATGATGAGTACAAGAATAAAATAGTAATCCCCGATGACAAGTTTAATTTGCATTTCCAAATATTCAAATGGTATTTAAAAGCATATAAATGAGAAAAATGGAAAATAAACCATATGCGAGTAAATACCAGAGTTAAACAAGTGATACTGACATTATGCTAAGCAGTGGTGATTTAGGTCCGGTTGGCAGTGAAATATGTCACTTTGACTCAATAATCATATAACACAAGGGACTCTAACCCGAGTGTTACCAGGGACTCTAACCCCAGTGAGTAGACCACCTCAGGGACTTTAACCCCGAGTGTCATACAGTGTCAGGTAACACGTGTCGACATCCCCAGGGACTCTAACCCCGCGAGTCGTGCACACCTCGATCGAGTATGGGACCTAAATGCGAAAACTACTTTTAAAATCTCAAGAAATACCAAGTATGGATTGTTAAGGCATAGGCACATCTACACACCTAAACAAATAAGGAATACAAGTCCCCTTAAACATTTATAAGATATTCACTAGCCTAATAACATGCTATTTATCATTCAACTCACATTTAAAACAACAAGAATAGACATAGCATGAGATAGAATCAATGAATCAAATCAAATGAATGGATATCATGCAAACTAGACTCATCAAGTGAGCATAGACACAAAGAGCACGTGATGTAAGAATACAAAGGCAAAATAGTCAAAAAGACTATGCAAACAGAAATTAATAGAAATGAAATGCCATGTAAAGTTGCCAATGGGTATACTCATAATAACAAAGTAAAGTCTTAGCTTTACCGGCCTCCCGATACTCTAAATCTTATATTCACTCTCCCGTACCCTTTTCCTAGGTTCCTGAGTTTGATATCTCTTTAGTTCAAATATAGTGGGTTTAAGCTCAATTTAGTGGTGTTTATTGTGTATTCAAATTGGTTAAATAGACTTTAAATCAATCTTCCTAAATCAGCCCCTAAAGACTTAATTGAGTTTCAATTTCAGTCCTACATTGTAACGCAGTTTTTAGGCATGAAATGGTTAAAATGTCAAAATTATCCATCAGTAAAATTATTGTTGGTCTCTCTCTTAGCTTTCCAGAAAGGTTTAGTTTGCAAAATTATGATTTAAAATGAAAGAGATGTCATAATTTTACTAAACATATGTCTAATTGGAATTTAATCCGACTAGAGGACTTAGAGAATCTATTCCTCCCAATCTATAGTTCCTAAAACTGTGATTTTTAGTTCCTAAAAGATCAGCTCATTTGAATAAGTGGTTAAGGAGTTATGTCCTTAACAAGTTTAGTTTCAAAACATTCCTTTTTAATTCCAGCACCTACTAATAGAGCATGTTTGGATATAAAAACATTTGAATTAAAATACCTTCAGTTAAGCAAAGTTATTCCTCTTTCAATAAGCTTTCAAAGGCCACTGGTTTGGATCAATTTGGATCTAAAATGGGTAGATTATGACCAAGTTACCCAGGTTGATTCCTAATACAACATGCAGAATTCTAGTTTTGGTGTTGCAAATTCAAAAATTCATATCTTTATGATTTCAAAACCAAATTAAGAACTTCAATATAGCTCGATTATCAGCTTGAAATGAGGAATCCGAATATATAAATTAATTGCAAATACTCAATCATATACTATCTGAGATTAGCCTAAAACCAGAACTTGTTATAATTTAACTAAAAAGATGTGTACCTAGTTGATGTAGCACCCTAGTTTGGGAATCTCTCACCAACTCTCATGGATTCCTTCGACACCTTGATGATTCACTCCTCTCCAGCAATTCCTTCTTCTTCTCCAGCAAAAATGAATGAGTGATTTGTTTTGCATGTTGTTTGATCACTAATAATATATATTAAGGTGATGTTCCTTCATACCCCTTAATCTTCATAGATTTATGTATCCCTAAGTATATATAATGGTCCACCTTTGTCATATACCCCACTAACTCAACCTCAAGTTACACAATTTCATTACTCACTTTGTTCCTAGATGTGCCAATGTGTATCTCTAGACCAATCCTATGCTTTCCATTTAATTTACTCAACCATAGGCCTTTACTTTTATTTACATTAACCAACACAACCATATGCTTACAAGTAATTCCTTATTTCATATTAGTATTAAATAAGACTTACCAAAATGCTAACTACCCGGTTCCCTGGCTCGCACGCTACTCGAGGCGCGTCCTCGCTCTCGTCTCGACGCTTACAACTGTACAAATCGACTTAGTAAGTCTACACAATACATAACACTAGGCATACATCAATACAAAAATACAATATAACTCGGATACGTGCCTCGGTCGGTGCACGTATCACTGTATAGGTCCCACGTCAAGGGTCGGTGATCCTGATTAAGGAATTAAAATGGGGGTTAAAGATTTGGGCGTGACATTTCACCTAGCATCGCATGTGTGTATTTATATCGTTGAATCGAACGAGATAGTGTAATGGGTATTTACCTAAAAAAACGTGTCGATATGGGTACTGATCGAGCGAAATGTGGGTACACTAGGTCGAAAAAATAATTTGGATAATCAAATTAATTAAATGTGACAAAATACTAATGATAAACCCATAGTCTAGGTTAATCGATCGAAATTGGCAACTGTTGTGTGCCTCGTTATACGTGCCAAGGTGGAGGACACCGGGTAACTAGAAATAATTGAATAAGACTAAAAATTTTGTGTTTAATGAGGAGAAAATAAGAGCATGCCACTATACACCTAATACCCTTAAAATGAGGTTTACCACTAATTCCTCACTCTCACTCCACGTTTCCCTTCTTCTCTACCTCTCTTCAACCTATAAAGAGAGTGTGTAGCTATGTGAAGAGTAGAAATTCTTGGAGGAGTTGATTGATTGAGAGTGGGAGACTTTATGAGATCCTTGGAGTCTTCAAAAATGATTTGATCAAACAAACAAGTGATCAAGGTGAACATCTCTACTTTATTTCAATTTTCCATTAAAATGAAGCTTAAATGGGGTTTCAACAGGAGGACTTCCTAAGAGGTCACACATCCTAGTAATACTATAACCCAAGCACGCTTAACTGCGGAGTTCTGATGGGATGAGGTGCGATCATACCGGCACTGATGCACCGGATCCCATCAGAACTTCGTAGTTAAGTATGCCTAGGCTAGAGTAGTACCAGGATGGGTGACCTCCTGAGAAGTCCTCGTATTAAAATATTAAATAACTTAAAGTGTCATACCATGAAATAGTTGAGTGTAACGCTCCTGCATAGTAGACTCGAGCTCTCAAGTGTGTCCCTCAATACCATGATGCTGTCAACAAACCAACACCTTAGAGATCTCCCTGTTCCTAAGAGTTTGAATCACGCGATCCACAATCACTATCGGTCGCTCTTCATATGTCGCGTCAGGCCGAACCTCGATTTGTCTCAAGTCAACGATTGGTCTCAGCCCTGACCTAGCCAACTTTAACATCGAGATATGAAATGTAGGATGAACCCCAACTAACTCTACTGGCAAGTCCAATTAGTAAGTCACACTGCCAACTCGTGCTGTGACTCTGAACGGTCCTATGTATCTCGGCGCCGGTTTCTCTTTAATCCCAAATCTCTATCGGCCTTTCCAAGGGGAAACCTTCAAATAAACCAGGGTACTTTGTGAGAACTATACATGTATATACCTACTTTTGTGTATCTTGTTGCCTTATATACATGGTACTTCATTTTTAGATTTTCCATTATTTAGGAATTGTGATAATATGCATAAGCTACTCATACATTTGAAGACTTCCGCAGTAAAATGATAATGAAACATGATAGGTTAACTAACTTGCTAAATCAATTCATTAGTAGTTATATGAAGAATAATTGGCTAAGCTAGTGTTAGTTGGAAATGTGTAAACAACCAGTTAGTTCACAGGGCATCATATATAAGCAAGCCATGATAAGGCAAGGCTTGGTGATGTGTGATGTGACATGGTGGTGCCCAGGTTTGTCTCGAGATTTGATGTCGTCACGTGATCTTTATTCTTTTTCTTCCTAATCAATTGATTATTATTTTATTTTATTTTATTGATTATACTATATAAAAATGGGTATAATATATATGTATATTTCATATACAATTTACATACAAATGTTATATATATAGAAATTTATTTTATTTTTCTTAAATCATCGCTACAAGTATATATCGCTTTGTAGTAATAGTGTAACCAACTTACGTTGACTACGGATATCGTCCTCAAGGAAAAGGTGTATGCACGCAATACGTACTTAGCTACAATTACAATATTGCTAAGGAAACCCTTTTATTTGGTTTTATAAATAAACTAAACTAATTTATAAATCAATGAAATTTACTCAAGTTCTTATATTACTATGCTTTTCAACTCACTTTATCGTTTTCATTATGTGTGTGCAATGTCTAATTAGAATAGACAGATTTACCTTCAAATCCACTTTAACGCACTGTCGTGCTGAAAATTTTTCTAATGTGCAAACTAGAACTCCACTTATCGTTATGAATAACGTAAGTGTTGGAGTATGTGCCCTAAGTCAATCTACAAACATTGTTTATCTTATGATTTTAGTTAATAAAATCGAGGTTTTGACTCTCTTTTTATTGTAATTGATTGCATGTTTACCTTATAATATGATCAATGGATATTTGTTGAAATATCATAAATGTCCCTAGACGGCCTTTATACTGGGAACTATAATGAATTAAGACTAGTGTGAATCTTGATTGATGTTCATTTGATGATCATGCGTATAGGGACACGAATCGAGATTATGAGTACTTGTTAAGGAACAAGGTATTGGACCAACCTGCTATGAGAATACTACATAAATAAAGTCATATGTATTACTCATGATAGGTATATCATTTAGTCCTTCGACTTGAGATAATCATAGACTTCAATATTGTGAGCATGGTAATTTGAAACAATCAAATATTATCTTTGACCAGACGATTATAAAGATTGTGATTGGTTACAATGTGAATAATATATTAAGGTGTGTAATTAAGATAGAATTTGTCCTCTCATATAAAGATATATCAGTGGATCCCTCGATATGTTAGACTATTAAATTGTCAAGTTCAAGTGAATCAATATGATCAATGTTACTTGGATGTTTTTAGTCTACCTAAAGATCGAGACTAGCACGATTGAACATTAGGGGTGGCTTTCCATGCCTTACGTTTAATCAAAGGATATCATACAATAAAAGGATATGATATATGTTATTCATTATGCTATATCAATTTTGATATTCATGCTACTTGGGTAGTCATAGTACCTTGCTAGAGACTGCTTACAACTTGTGGACCCAAAATAATTTTGGTTAACTGCCAACGTTGCATGAAACTATTTGATCGCACATAAAGAATTGCTTTGCACAACTTTAATTGGTCCAGAGTGATGAATTTTATGTGATAAAATTCATGACATAAAAGCCCTTAAGATTTGTTATCTGATAACTTATTAATAAAGGCGTTTATGTAATTTGCTTGAATTGCACAAATGCAATAGTTATATTATGAATAGGTTTTTTAAGTGAGCTTTTCTATACATATAAATAGTGATTGAAACGCTAAAATGAAATAAGGTTTTTTCATTTTTACTATTTTCGAGTCCTTTAGATTTTTGGAGAGAAGGAAAAACATTTTTAATCTCTCTTGTGGCTAGCATTACAAATTGTGGTCACCGTTCGTGTGTGGATTTCTGATAGAGAATGCACACTTTAACGTCATGGAAATCGAACAATCAGATAAGGAAATCATGAATTAAAGTATGATTTACTTTTGTAGATCTAGTTTAATATAACTTATTTTCGATCATGTTTGGTTTTTCAAAAATTGTTTTGAGTTTTTTTGCTGCGTATGAACCCCAACATCCAATTGTAAGCTCCACATTGCGTAATGTTCCAAATCTTCAGATTCATAACCAATTAAGTTTACTATCCATGCCTCTCTAATCAACAACTATCGCTCGATGTCGTATATTTTATGGCTTTACCATCCATATCCTGCTTAAAAGCTCTAATGATCATGATAATTTCTAAAACCTAATATCAACAAACACGTGATCAAGATATTCGTAGTATTACGCTTGGAATTAATACAAATTCTAACCATTGCACTTATTATATTTCTTCTACTTATGTTCATAGCATAACATTCATACTATATGATCTATTCATCTCGAAGATTAATAGACTACTCAAACTTCGTTGAAACAAACATGCACATAGTGGTATTCACTGTAATAATAGATATAAAAGAAATACTTCAATTAAATTAATAAACCCAACACCCAAATCACCACACATGAGTCTTAAATATCATGTCTTCACAATCGTCTCAATATTCAAGAATAAGTAAAACCTATGCTAAACTATGTTAATGGGTCTAATCTCTTATATGTTATGTGTTTACCGCATTTTCTTATCTATTTATACTCCCTAAAAATGTTTCCAAACAATTAGAAACCCTACTTTAAACATGAAATATAACTCTAACTTTCTATTTTCTTCTATCTTGACGCTGTCACTTAATCTCTGGCCCCGTGTGTGTATTGCCACGGTGCCGCCACTATGCCGCCGCTTTTGTGTGCAGTTTCTCTCTTCAGTGACCTTGGTGTTGTCCATTTTGTCTCCGACGCCATCCTTTCAGTCTCCACGACGATGCCATTGCACCAACCAATCTGTGTTTTTTTTCTTCACTTGCCTTTTCTTCCACTGATGGGTGTCACAAGTATAACCACTGCTTTTAGTAATAGTGCAATCAACTTGCGTTGATAACAGATATCATCATCAGGGAAAGGTCTTCAAACTAATTAATTACTTATTTAACTTTGAACTATTGCTAAGGAAATCTTTTTTTTATGTTTTTATACTAAACTAATCTATCTAACAAATCAATTTAAATTGTACTTTAATTCTTATATTAAGGATATCTTAGTTCACAACTTCACCTAGATAACTTAATACTATATTTTTCAACCACTTTTATACATCGATATGTTGTGTGCAATGCCTAATTAGAAGAGACAGATTTCTTTCAAATCCACTTCAACCTACTGTCGTAACGGAAAATATTCTAATGTGCAAACTAGAACTCTACCTATCGGTGTGCATAATGTAAGTTCCACATTGCTTTAAGTCCCAAATCTTTGAATTCATAACCAACTAAGTTTACTATTCATGTTTCCTTAATCAACAACTATCGCTCGATGTCGTACATTTTATGATTGTACTTGTGACGACCCCAATTTCCACAAACTGGGCATCGCCCGGCCTAAGCCCACATGGACCCCCGAGCCAGTCTCGTAAGGTCAACACAAGCCTAGTCAGTTGTCACTTCCCAAATCTCTAACCACATTTTAATTTCTTAATCAGGATCACCGATCCTCGACGTGGGACCTACACTGTGACACGTACACCGACCGAGGCACGTTGCCGAGGTATATTGTATTTTTGTATTGATGTATGCCTAGTGTTATGTATTGTGTAGACTTACTAAGTCATTTTGTACGGTTGTAGGCATCGAGACGAGAGCGGGAGAAATGCCTCGAGTAGCGTGCGAGCTGTGGGAACCGGGTAGTTAGCATTTTGGTAAGTCTTATTTAATACTAATATGAAATAAGGAAATACTTATAAGCCTATATAGTCAAGTAAATAATATGGAATATATATCGGGTGACTAACGACGTGACGGTACGCGGATATCACGATACGGACGCGAAACCAGGCTTCGAAACGCCCGAAAACACGGGCGAGTGTCTTAGCTGTGTCACAAATAGGTGTCAACACACCTAACACAAGCACAAGTGGCAAAATCAAACACACACCTGTCTAAATTTCCACCATGTGTCACCACCCCACCTACCCACTTATATCACACATACACACTCACACACACTATTCACACACACATAGAGAGAACCGGGAGGCCGAGAGCGAGGAAGAAGAAGATGAGAGGAGGAGGAGAAGAAGTGATGCACCGGGAAGGAGAGTGAAGAGATCACAATTGAGGTGAGTCGTTACGTTGTTGTTGTTGTTGTTGTTGTTGTTGTTGTTGTTGTTGTTGTTTGGGTAGCAGAGAGTGGGGGTTCGGCCTCCATGGTCGAACCCCATGGCCGCGGTGGTGGCAGGGGTGCCTCCCCGCCATCGGCTCTACCGGGGTTGGGGTGGAGAACCACCCCAACCTATCACCGGGAGGAGAAAGAAAAAAAAATGAAATAGAGCATCGACTCTGTTTCAGCGAAGAAGAAGAAGAGTCGGGTCGGGCCGACCCGGGCCCGGATGGGGCGAGCCAGGCCGGACCCTGACCCGGCTGGAACGGGTCGGGTCGGGTTGACCCGGACCTACTAAAAAAATAATAAAATAAAATAAATATATATATTTAATTAGTTAAATTAATTAAAATGATTTTTAATAAATAAATTCCAGAAAATAGAGAAAAATATGGAAAATAATTCAGGAAAATGCCAGAAAAATAAGGAAAAATATATTTGCGACCTAAATCAATAGAAATTGAGATTTCCATAAAAAGTGAAGAATTCGGAAGTCGGTCGAGACGTTATACGGGGTTTTACCTCGAAAAATGCGAAATGGGCCGAATAGCCGAAAATAAATAAGAAAAGTAAAATTTGTCTCGATTTCGATTTGGCCTAAGTGAGACATTGTTGAATGTTAGGGAATTATGGGGGAATGCAGGCATTTGGGCACGCACTTTGATTCGTCGAGGAATCGGCTAGCCTAGGACAAGCGTGTGACTGTAAGTACGACGGTGAGAATTTTATATTTCATTTCATTCTCTTAATGCTTTATTGGTCTAGTGGTAGACATTACTACTTGTCATCTTACATCATGTTGTTCTTGTATCTATTCATGGATGAAAATTGTGACATGATGCCTTGTGAATTATTTCATTGCCTCTAATTCCTACATTTGATGTCGTTCTTGAATACAATTGATGAAAAGCATGCTAATGGACTATTTTGAATTTAAATAGCCTTGTATTCGATTTTCTTTGGGCTTGTGCAGCCTAACTTGTCTTGGAATTCTAGAATTTTGGAATTTATTTGTTTTTGAAACAAAAGTAGGGATTATCTAGTGTCCATTGCACGAGAGATGCGTGGTTCACAAGGACATAGGTCTACTGGGATTCCGTCACTCACCAATACACTTGAGCTGCACACGAGGTATGGGACTTGGGGTGGTCGGCAAGTATGAGATTGATTTTGTAAAGCGTAGAGCGCAGCTCCGCTATTTATGTGAAATATGTTGAGCGCAGCTCCATATCGTAGTGGGAAAAGGTAGGTGATATGTCTCACCGCCGACCGGACGTAGATCATCTCGACTTAGCCTGTGTCTGTCTCTACATCTTTAACTGTGGTATTTACTTGCATTACTTGTTTCAACAATTTATTTCGCTCCTTTATGCTTTTAAATACGATTTGTTTATTTGGAAATGTGACATGAAATTCTCCAGTTAGTACTTAAATATCACTATACTCACCGTCTAGTTTGTGACGGTGGGTGTAGGTCCGTCGAGCAGTAGCAGACCGGGGAAGGAGAAGATCGACGATTATTCCTAAGCCCGCAGCGCGTCACTTCATCGATTTTAGGTCTTATTTTTATATTTTGATTTTATATGTTATATATGTCTTTCAGATACTATTTGGGGTTGTATATTGGGTTGAGCGTTAGTTCCCCGACTTGACTTAAACTATTTTGTTGTTGTACTGCATTTCGAAGACTTTACATATGTGATGGCATTTCCTGGTTTTCAACACTTAGGATTTTATAAATGGCTTCCGCGTAAGTTACTCATTGCTTCCGCATAATCAAAAGACTTCCGTTGATTAATTAATTAACTTTAAATTTTAATTAACTGGTAGGATTAGTGTAATACTTATCATGAACACGAGAAAAGAGGTGTTTCGGTTGTAAAGGCTGACTAATACGTAGTTAAGTCCTGCGTGGATATGATTATGGCTTAATTACGAGATTAGGCCGGGCGGTGCCTTATATTAGGAGAGGGGCCGTCACAGTTGGTATCAGAGCTTTAGGTTCTGGCGAACATAGGAAAAAGTTTAATGGCTTAAGAAATTGTGATACCAACGTCACGGTTGGTATCAGTGACAGGTTATTAGAACCTTATGGATAAATATGAAAAACATGAACTCGTATAAAACATAAACCTTAGAAGTGGAAACCAGATGATCCGTGCCTAGGAACTATTTTGTTGGGAATTGAGTGAAGGTGAGTCGGGATGTTTTCTTTATAGACATGTTAATTGCTATATGTAAAGGAATACAAGGTACATCCCATAGTAGCCGATTCACGTACAATTATCAACATGCAGACACCGATGGCGGATTCGCGCGATGCCGGAGACACTGGAGCTAGCGGCAGTCAACCTTCCACCGTATCGGTTGACGATTTTCAGAGGTTGTCTGACTGGATGACCGTTCGGGAAGAGACAGATCGTCGAGTTCATCGTGTACATGTCATCACAGATGGCTACACTGGTGTCGACCACCCCCATCACCACAGCTACTACTACAACACCCCCGACCATAGAGACTCATATTGCACTAGCCATTACTACTACTACAGAGGCACGAGCACCAATACCACCCGTAGAGCCAGCAACACCACGTCCACCAGCACTCCCGGTCATCACCGTACCAGCAACAAAAGCTGTAGTAGACACGCCCATACCCGCTATATCTGATATCACTGGTTAGTCAAGGGACGCCAAGCTAGTGAATGAGTTCATTAGACTCAGGCCGGCGCATTTTTCAGGAGAGAGGGACCACGACAAGATTTATAAGTGAATCTTATCACAGAAGAAGCTGCATTTACTACTGAGTATCGAAGACACGTGAGGATCACAAGCAGCACCTCAAAAGACGTTGCGGACATTGAGGGAACACCGACTTTTCGCTAAGTTCAGCAAGTGTGAATTCTGGCTGGCAGAGATCAAGTTCTTGGGGTACGTTATTAGAGCAGCAGGGATTACAATATATCCAACCAAGATTCAGACGATCACGAATTGGGCGGTGCCAACATCAGTACCGAAGATCAGGAGCTTCCTGGGGATAACATGATATTACTGTAGATTTGTGAAGGATTTCTCGAAGATCGCTTCACCGATGATGAGGCTGACACAGAGGGATATTGCTTATGAGTGGACTGAGAAGTGCGAGGCTGCATTTACTCAATTGAAGAGGTCGTTAACTATCGCGCCAATGTTAATACTACCAGAGGTCGGATAGGGATTTCTAGTGTACACAAATGGTTCTCATACGGGTTCGGATTGCGTGTTGATGCAGGGTAGCGGCGTCGTGGCATACGCATTGAGACAGTTAAAGATACATGAGAAGAACTACCCCACTCACGATCTAGAGTTCGCGGCGGTTGTATTTGCGCTGAAGACTTGGAGACACCTTCTGTATGGAGAGAGATTCACACTCTTCACTGATCACAAGAGTTTGAAATATCTTTGAACATAGAAATAGATGAACATGAGACATCGCAAATGGTTGGAGTTCTTGAAGGACTACGACTTTTCCTTAGAGTACCACCCAAGAAAAGTGAACGTAGTCGCAGATGCACTGAGTAGGAGACCGAGTAAAGATGCTGAGGTGGTCAGATGTCACATGATGCATGAGTATGGATTACTCGAAGCAGCGGTGACAACATGTCAGACAGAGGTTCCTACGGATACTCAGGTGATGATTTGCACACAAATGAGACTACAGACCGTGTCTACATAGCGAGTGTTAGAGGGTAAGAGGACCGACCAGTTGTACTCAAGATTTAGCGAGTTAGCGCAGAATGCAGAGTGTATAGAGTGGGAAGAGACGACAGATCAGTGTCTGAGATACCGGGGCAGGTGTGGATACCAGAGGTACCAGAGCTGAGAGATGAGATCCTTCAAGAGTCGCACCGTTCCAGATTTACCGTACATCCAGGCAGGACTAAGATGTACCACGACATGAGGAGACATTTCTGGTGGCCTGGGATAAAGGTAGACATGTTTAGATTCATCAGGAACTGTGGTATCTGTCGGCAAGTGAAGTCCAAGCATCGCAAACCGGGGGATTACTACAGCCACTTCCCATTCCCCGATGGAAGTGGGAAGACATCTCTATGGATTTTATCAGAGGATTGCCGAGGACCGCGAGGAGACATGATTCAATCTGGGTTATAGTTGACAGACTGATGAAGTCTGCTCATTTTTGCTAGTGGCATCTCATTACACGTTCGATCAACTGAACGTACTGTTCGAGAGAGAGATTATCAGGCTGCACGGGGTACCATTAACGATCACGTCAGATCGAGATGTTACATATACGTTCAAGATTTGGCGGAGTATGCAAGAGCAGTACGGTACACGCCTACAGTTCAGTACGACTTTCCACCCTCAGACCGACGGGCAGATTGAGAGATTGATTCAGGTCCTCGAGGACATGTTGTGGGCATGCGTGTTGGAGTTTGGTGGATCTTGGGCGGAGTACCTACCATTGTGTGAGTTCGCTTATAACAACAGTTATCAGGCTAGCATTGAGATGGCGCCATTTGAGGCTTTGTATGGCAGACCGTGTCGCTCGCCATCGTGTTGGGCTGAGCCAGAGGACCGGGAGATAGTGGGGCCTGAAATTGTTGTTGACCACACGGAAAAGGTCGAACGGATCCTTAGAGTCTTAGAGGAGCACATGAGAGACAAAAGAGATATGCGGACAAGTATCGTGGTGAGCTCGGGTATTCTGAGGGAGCCTTTGTCTATTTAAATGTTTCCCCTCGGAAGGGTCTTCGGAGATTTGGGGTGAAAGACAAGCTTGCACCGAGGTACATCGGGCCTTTCATGATTAAGAAACGGGTCGAGAAAGTGGCATACGAGCTTGAATTACCTCCACGGATGTCAGGGGTCCATCCGGTGTTCCACATTTCGATGTTTCGTGCGACGGCCCCAATTTTCCACGAATTGGGCTCCGCCCGGCCTAAGCTCACGTGGACCCCGAGCCAGTCTCGCAAGGTCAACGAGAGCCTAGTCAGCCTTCCAATCCATTATTATACGTAAATTCACAATTTTACAGTTGAGTTATTAGTATTTTTCGAGTTTTATACAATATCGAGGACATATTTACTTTGAACGTCAAAAAGTGAACGTGTTCGAGTGAACGTGTTGAACTCGTACTTACATGAGGAGATGTTGAGCGCGCCAACTGATACGGGAGTTAGAGTGACGACTCAGGCGAGCAGTTTCACAAGTTTTAGCGGCATCACTTGGAAAAGTTTCACGGTGGTACGAATCTCGGAGCTTTCGGCGAGGTCGATGTCTGGTTGAGCACTACGGTGGCATCAATATATTATATATACATTTTCTTTTTATTTTCTTTTTGATTTCAAATCAAAAGTGTCCTCAAGATTCGTGCAACACGAATCTCGAGGCAACTCAACAACCGCACAACGCGCACCTCAAGGCATCAACCCGCCTCATTTCAAAATCTTGATACTCGCGCTACACACATCACGAGACGTATCATTTCGATCCAACATCGGCACGCGACTCGAGGCGCGTCCCCGTTCGTGTTTCGGTTCACCGAATTCCTCGCATAGTTAGCATTATCATCTCAAATTGGATTCAGATATACGTATTTCGACGAGTGGGTCCCACATACGACATTGACTTGACACGTAGCACAAGTCAAATTTTCGGGCCGTTACACTTCGACTAGCCGAGTCGAAGGCAAGTGTGCGATCGATAGTTGACTTGAGTCAGATCGACCTGAGCGATGACATCTTTTACGAGGAACAGCCCATTCATATCCTAGATCGGAAGTACAACAGTTGAGGAGCAAGTCCATCCTGAAGGTACTTGTCTAGTGGTAGTTCCACAATGACACAAAACTCACTTGAGAGCGGGAGGACTACATGCGAGATAGATTCCCGTACCTGTTCGAGTCAAGTAGAATCGTAATTAAACTTAATTTCGAGGACGAAAGTTTCATTTTTTGGGAATATTTGTCACGGCCCAAATCTCTAACCCCATTTTAATTTCTTAATCAGGATCACCGACCCTCGACGTGGGACCTACATTGTGATACGTACACCGACCGAGGCACGTGGCCTGAGGTATATGGTATTTTTGTATTGATGTATTCCTAGTGTTATGTATTGTGTAAACTTACTAAGTCATTTTGTACGGTTGTAGGCGTCGAGACGAGAGCGGGGGACACGCCTCGAGTAGCGTGCGAGCCGTGGGAACCGGGTAGTTAGCATTTTGGTAAGTCTTATTTAATACTAATATGAAATAAGGAATTACTTATAAGCCTATATAGTCAAGTAAATAATATGTAATATATATTGGGTGACTAACGACGCGACGGTACGCGGAGATCATGATTCGGACGATAAATCGGGCTTCGAAACACCCGAAAACACGGCGAGTGTCTTAGTTGTGTCACAAATAGGTGTCAACACACCTAACACCAGCACAAGTGGCAAAATCAAACACACACTTGTCTAAATTTCCACCATGTGTCACCACCCCACCTACCCACTTATATCACACATAGACACTCACGCACACACTATTCACACATACGCACAGAGAACCGGGAGGCCAAAAGCGAGGAAGAAGAAGAGGAGACGAGGAGGAGAAGAAGTGATGCACCTGGGAAGGAGAGTGAAGAGATCACAATTGAGGTGAGTCGTTACTGTTGTTGTTGTTGATGTTTGGGTAGCAGAGAGTGGGGGTTCGCCTCCATGGCCGAACCCCATGGCGCGCGTGGTGATGGCAGGGGTGCCTCCCCTGCCATCGGCTCCACCGGGGTTGGGGTGGAGAACCACACCAACCCATCACCGGGAGGAGAAAGAAAAAAAATGAAACAGAGCATCGGCTCTGTTTTGAAAAGAAGAAGAAGAAGAAGAAGGCTCGGCCTCGGGCCGACCCGGCCCGGATGGATGGCTGGGCGGCCGGACCGACCGGCTGGAACGGGTCATACCGACCCGGATCCGGTTGGGCCGGGTCGGGTCGACCGGATCCGGCTGGATCGGGTCGGGTTGACCCGGACCTACTAAAAAAATAATAAAACAAAATAAATATATATTAAATTAGTTAAATTAATTAAAAATGATTTTTAATAAATAAATTCCAAAAAATAGAGAAAAATATGAAAAAATTCAGGAAAATGCCAGAAGAATAGGGAAAAATATATTTGTGACCCAAATCAATAGAAATTCAAGATTTCCATAAAAAGTGAAGAATTCGGAAGTCGGTCGAGTTGTTATACAGGGTTTTACCTCGAAAAACGCGAAATGGGCCGAATGGCCAAAAATAAATAAGAAAAATGAAATTTATCTCGACTTCGATTTGGCCTAAGTGAGACATTATTGAATGTTAGGGAATTACCGAGGAACGCAGGCGTTTGGGCACGCACTTCGATTCGTCGAGGAATCGGCTAGCCTAGGACAAGCGTGTGACTGTAAGTATGACTGTGAGAATTTTATATTTCATTTCATTCTCTTATTGCTTTATTGGTCTATTGGTAGACATTACTACTTGTCATCTCACATCATGTTGTTCTTGTATTTATTCATGGATGAAAATTGTGACATGATGCCTTGTGAATTATTTCATTGCCTCTAATTCCTACATTTGATGTCGTTCTTGAATACAATTGATGAAAAGCATGATAATAGACTACTTTGAATTTAAATAGCCTTGTATTCGATTTCCTTTGGGCTTTGCAGCCTAACTTGTCTTGGAATTCTAGAATTTTGGAATTTATTTGTTTTTGAAACAAAAGTAGGGATTATCTAGTGTCCATTGCATGAGAGATGAGCGATTCACGGGGACATATGTCTACTGGGGTTCCGACACTCACCACTACACTTGCGCGACACACGAGGTATGGGACTCGGGGTGGTCGGCAAGTATGAGATTGATGTTGTAAGGCGTAGAGCGCAGCTCCGCTATTTATGTGAAATATGTTGAGTGCAGCTCCATATCGTAGTGGGAAAAGGTAGGTAATAGGTCTCACCGCCGATCGGACGTAGATCATCTTGACTTAGCCTGTGTCTGTCTCTACATCTTTAACTGTGGTATTTACTTGCATTACTTGTTTCAACAATTTATTTCGCTCATTTATGCTTTTAAATACCATTTGTTTATTTGGAAATGTGACATGAAATTCTCCAGTTAGTACTTAAATATCACTATACTCACCGTCTAGTTTGTGACGGTGGGTGTAGGTCCGTCGAGCAGTAGCAGACCGGGGAAGGAGAAGATCGACGATTATTCATGAGCTCGCGGCGCGTCACTGCATCGATTGTAGGTCTTATTTTGATATTTTGATTTTATATGTTATATATGTCTTTCAGATACTATTTGGGGTTGTATATTGGGTTGAGCGTTAGTTCCCCGACTTGACTTAGACTATTTTGCTTTTGTAATGAATTTCGAAGACTTTACATATGTGATGGCATTTCCTGGTTTTCCACCTTTAGGATTTTATAAATGGCTTCCGCATAAGTTAATCATTGCTTCCGCATAATCAATAAGACTTCCGCTGATTAATTAATTAACTTTAAATTTTAATTAACTGGTAGGATTAGTGTAATACTTATCATGAACACGAGAAAAGAGGTGTTTAGGTTGTAAAGGCCGACTAATACGTAGTTAAGTCCTGCGTGGATATGATTAGGGCTTAATTACGGGATTAGGCGTGGCGGTGCCCTATATTAGGAGAGGGGTCGTCACATCAGCCTTTACCATTTACCAATTATGATGTAATTAATAGTAAGTTAATCAATTAGTGAGTTATCAAAGTTATAGCAGAAGCATTTCAATCTCAAACTAATTGAAAACCTCAAAGACACAAATGGATAACCTAGAGTATGGAAACCCTTCATATGTATATCAAAAACAACAAATAAATACGTAATACAAAACCTACACATATTCGAGAGGGAAAGTTACTTCAATATCCTTACAACAAATCACCTAATGATGATTTTTTCCCTCACTTGTCTGCGACTCTGCATTCAGTCAAACACGAGCATGACGAGCCCAGGTAAGTAAAAGCCAGAAGGACATATATAAAACATTTCGAAAGAAACAAATAAGTCTAATTCATGCAAATAGAAAGAAAAAATAGGGAACGCATGAATATAAGACATTAAATAATTCAATCGATACGTGAGGGTCTGGAATATGAAAACTGAATAGCAAGGAGTCCCGACCAAAAGGTCGTTGTGTTGCGGCAAAAGCCCCGCTGACTCGGGTTTAGGACGAGGCACAGCCTACCAGCCCTAACCCTTGCGACTATGAGATATCCACAAACCCAGATAAGTGCCCCCAACGTACACTCAATTGGGAGATATCAACGGTGTCCAGATAAGAGCTCATATCACAAATAGATAGTAACCATGGCTCACTTACCAATGGACCACTAAACCAATGGAATTTCCAAAGAAATGATGAACAAAGCAATAACAATTAAAGCTAAGAAATAGCTATACAATTCCTCACTGGTTTACTTACCTCGAGAAATCGCAAATCGTCCTCAAGACATCCTACTCACGCCTCGATATGCGCACCCAACACCCGACTATAGCCTCATAAGTCCCTAGTGTCCCTTTATACCTTTTTAGTGCTAAATTACCTAAGTCATTCAAATCACAACCAAATTAGTTAAAAATAAACCTCACCATGGCCTTCAATGGAGATCTCCATTCCAAAAATCCATTTGAACACCTCGCGTCGTCAAGCTTCGTCGAAGCCACGCCTCATTGTCCACTATTGTCGTGTCTCGTTGGGGATCAATTGGTCTGACAACGCACCACCGTGCCGCTGCCAAAGGCGCGTCGTTGCCGGAGCCGCACCGCTGCCGGAGCGGCGCCGCCATCTAGCCATCCTCACCGGAGTCGTGTCGTCGCACGTCATCCGTGCCGCTGTTGTTGGTTTGTTCGCGTCGAAGGTTCCCCGGAGCCGCTGCCGGTGAGCAGGAGCTCCGCCGTGCCCGTTCATCCTCGCTCCTGCCGACCGTCCGTCCGCCTGCTGGTCAACGCGCCACCTCGCTAGCTCGCCGCCATCGATCCCGCCGATCGCCACTCGGAGTCGCGCTCTGCCATTGTCCGCGCCATCGTCGTCGGGGCTACTCGCCTGGCTGGCTTCGATCTCGCTGGTGCCACTATTCCTCGCCGGGGCTCCCTCCACCTCGCCTCTCTCTGCCATTTCTTTCTCTCTCTCTCTCTCTCTCTCTCTCTCTCTCTTTCTCTCTTTCTTTCTTTCTTTCTCTTCTCTTCTTCTCTCTCTCTCTCTCCCTCCCTCTTCACCTTGAAAATTCAAACCAATGTGTCCCCGAGATTCGTGCAACATGAATCTTGAGGCAAACCCAATAATTCATCTCCTTCTCCACCGCCTTCATGTTTGACCAAGACTTTTCTCGAGTCTACAAAATGCGTATCTCGAGGCAAATCCAATGCATCTTGTTTAATTGTATAAACTATAGGCCATTGCTTTAATTAGTTTAATGTGACCACATTAAAAGCGCTATAATCACTTATAAACCCAACCTTAAATCACATTTCATTTAAATTAAGTGCTCTTACCCATAGGCCGCTACCTCGATCCCACATCGACACGTGACTCGAGGCGCGTCCCCGCTCGTGTTTTGGCTCACCGAATTCCCCGCGTAATCCAATCTCAAATTGGATATTACATAATACACACATCACCGAAAAATATCATACCTAGGTATCTCCACCCGAGATTCGGACATACATATTCCGACGAGTGGGTCTCACATACAACCCTGACCTGGCACGTGGCACAAGTCAAATTGTCAGTATGTTATAGTACTGTTCATGTCCAGATTTAAAGCTATAATGGCCATGATAACTCCTAAAACATAATATCATTAAACACGTAATCAAGATGTCTAAGACATTATTCTCAGAACCAATACAAATTCTAACTATCGCTCGATGTTGTATGTTTTATGATTGTACTGTTCATATTCAAAGCATAATATTCGTACAAGTTCTAGTTTGCACTTTTACTAATGTGCAAACTAGAACTCTACTCACACTTTATTGAAATACACACATTACAATTTATAATTGAAATCATTGCAAATCAGAGATGAATATAAATATATTATCTTGAATTAAACCAATGAAACCAAACTTGAATTACAAATGTGAAGTCTTCAATGTTTTCTTCACACAATACTCCTTAATACTCAAAACCAAAGTAAACCCTGCGCTAAATTACTCTAATGGTGGCTAATAGTTGGTATGTGGTGAATTTACCAAGCCTAATACCTATTTATACTTCTTAGTAACAATTAGAAACCTTACTTTACAATTTAACTCGAAATAAAACTCTAAATCTCTATTTTCCCGTGCTTGGCACTGTCACTAATGCCCCAGCGTCGTGTGTTAATCTATGACGTCGCCCATGCACATATTTTTTTTCCTGGTGCCTCGGTGTTGTCACTCACTTGCCTAGCACCATGTCGTTTGTACCATAGTCCCACCACTGCATCGAATCTCCAACCTTGGTTTTCTTCACTTTCTCATCTCTCCCACACTATGCCTTTCCTTCCCACTTGTGCCTATTCTTCCCACAATGTCACTAAGTGTAGCCACAACGCTAAATATGTTTTCATGGGTTTTTACATCGTTTGATTTCGTTTTTGCCCGTTTCCTTCCTTTACACCTTAATTCTCTGAAAATGCAATAATACCATGAGTTAGAGCTCATTTAGGGATATATACTAAATATATGACTAAACTAACCATATATAAGTATAAGTAATCACTTATGAAATCCCCTCAAACTTCGAATTTTGCGCATCCCGAGCAAATGTGTATTCTACTAAGTCTTATAATAACTAATTCTCATTCAATTTATATTGTTTATGGAGTATCCTTTAATTCACAAAGTTTCAAGTTCATAATCCACTCAAGTTTTTATTTGCAAAAACCTTTATAATTTTATGACATGTAGTTTTAACAATACATATAACTTCACTTTTGAAACACCAAACTAGATCACAAACGAAAACCATTACTACTCATAAGTTTATTTTATCACAATACTCAAGTAACAAGTTTGAAGTCTCATGATTTCTCATTATGCTCAGGAATTCAAAAGTAAGCATAGACCAAACTCATCCTTGATAGACTTTAGCACTTCGAGAGTAAATTTGACATAGTTGGAAAAGAAACTTAACTCGATTACCTACTTGTACTCGGGCTAAATCTTTTATTGAAGAGTTTTAGGTTACTTATGCCTTCTTTTTTCTATTTCTATTTTCTTTTTCACTCATTCTTCTTTTTCTTTTCATTTTTATTTTTACAATCTCTGCTCATTTTCCTATGGACTTCATTCTTCATCACTTTTTTCAATTATCAAGTTCTCTGCTCCATTTCTAGTAAATTTTGAGATTGTTTCGTTTTTTCTTTATCTCTAAAACTCTCGCTAACACTTATCACTTTCACTTAATCAAGTACGTTAACTCCAACTTTTAATTTATAATGTCTGTTTCTTCCCCTCTTTGCACTTATTCTTTATTTCTTTATATCATCTAATGAGATTCACACTTATTATATAATCCTTATAGATCTAACTTTTTCCACAATAAGTGCTCTAATTTCTTGCTTTGTTTCAAGTTCAAGGTCTTCACTAACTCTAGGTTTCTAATAATGAAATCACATCGTTGTTCGCCACATTTCATTATTTCTTCTTTAAAATTCAAAAATACTTTCTTGAGTTTCATATCAACAAGATACTTGTAATCTACCCATCCTCAATTAAAGACATGAACATGCAAATGAACTACTTATTCATTACATATTATTATATATAACATAATTTATACTACTTAAACATTCATATAGTAAGGAAAAATGAAAAATTTATACACTACCATGCTTCCTCTTTAACTACTTCAAATTAAAAATTTAAACGATCGTAGTGTTTATCCTTTTATCATCCTATCTAACCACTTTTCATAGTGTACTGTAGTGTTGATGCCCCCAAATATAAACCAAACCTTATCCTCAGGTTTAAAAGTAAGCTTGATACATGAAAATACTAAAACATACAAACATATATAATAACATAAGTTATAATAAAATCGAAACAATAAAATGGTTAACAAAATATCCCAAAGTTTAAAAATAAATGGTACCAATGTCACTCTCAACTCCCAAAGTCTAAATGATTCCTAATACACTAACTTCAGGACTGCACGTCGTCATCATCATTAGCATGATCAACTCTAGCATAGGATGGCGTTAAAGGATGTCCACCCTCCTATTTTGCACCAAATATGAATCGAACAAGTAGTCTAGTACTACTAGAAAGCCTAATGACGTATCGGTAGGTCTCATCCGTCAGCTCCTCTCATACTTAGCTGAGTATCCTTGATGATCAAAAAATAACATGAAAGTACATTGCCTACTCCGTCGATGTTGCTATCTCATCTCCATATCCTGCTCATATCTTAACATACCTATGTGGTAATGCCTCCGTCCTCTTGGTAGTGTCTCCGCATCTCTGCTATCCTTAGCCTCTGCCGTCGTGGAGTCAAATTCTTTGGGGGTGGTACTAGTGTATATGGTGGTGAAAAACCTTAGGACCATTGTGATGGTCCCTTCTTTAAAATAGGGCACCGCCCAGCCTAATCCCATAATTAAGCCCTTATCTCAATCACATAGGACTTAACTACGTATTAGTCACCCTTTTTTATCATATTCTCTTTGTTAAATGCGTTCATGATAAGTAATACACATGTCACATTATTATTGAATTTTAGAGTTCATTAAAAGATTTTACAGTTAAAAACATCTAGCATAATTCTTAGTAGTTAGGCATAAGCAATTATTAAAAACCCAAAGTGTGGTAACCAGGAAACAACATCACATGCATATATATATATATATATATATATATATATATATATATCATAAAGATGATAACACATTGAGCTAGTCAAGTATCAAGTCGGGGAACTAACTGTTCAACCCAATATATAACCCAAAATGTATAGAAGTGACATGAAGTAAATAATACATCAAAAGTCGAGACCTGCAAGATAGGAAGTAGAAAATCACCGAAAGCTCAGATATAATCATCGATATTCTCCTTATGCAATCTGCTGCTTGATGGATCTGCACTCACCGTCATAAAAAGGACATTGAGTACAATATGGAATAAAGTAATTCTTGGAGATTCTTATGTACATTTCTAAACCTAATCGACTGGTATTTAAAAGCATAAATATGGCGAAGAAGTGCTTGAATGGAGATATGTTAGAAAGTATTATAGTTAAATAAAATGAGACCAACATAGGCTAAGTAGTAATGATCTAGGTTTGGTTGGCCGCGAGCCCTATCACATAAGCCTTTATTCCACTATCTCAGGGTGGAGTTGTGCTCTACACCTCTATTGAAGGTCACAGTTGATCTCTACGCCTCCATAATCACTTGTTTATATATTCTTGTCGACTACCCTATGTCTCGTAAATTCGTGTGACGCGCAAGTGTAGAGGTGAGTGTCGACAACCTCGGTAGTTTAGTAATCCCTTGTATCACACATCCCATATCGTTCAATGAATCATAGATTCTATCAATAATCTATAATATCAAGAAAGACTTGCACTATGGAATTCAAGACAAGGCAACATGCTTCGAAGCCAACAACCATAGAATACAAGTCCATATACATTCCAATTTCATTACTCTAATCCTAATAGCATGCTATTTTCGATCACACTTTCATCAGAATAGTAAGAAAGATAAAGAACACAAGAATAGAGTCAATGATTCCCAAGGCGAGTGATATCATGATAAAAACACTCATATAATGAGTAGAATTTGAAACAACTCATGATATTAGATCTTTAGGCAATACCTAGTCAAAAGGACTATAAAAGAAAGTATAATAGGAATGAAATGTTAATAAGAACCTCAAAAAGATTACTTACAAGTCACGCAATGTGTTCCCTAGCTTAACCTCCTCACGACACTCTAAAATACGTACCTGGACTCTCAAGACTATTCTATAGGCTCATGGTGTAATTTAGTATGTATTAGAGTGTGTTTAGGCCCTTAATTTGGGTTTTAGGCTAGGATAAATAGGTTAAGTGTGTTTTGAAAAAATTTAGTGAAAACACATAAAAGTTAAAAAAACTCATAATTTTTAGTTTTAAATCCAAATTTGGAACTTTTTAATAGGTAGATTATCAGCTCGAAATGAGGAACTCAAAAATACAAATCGATTTTTATAATTAAACACACCTTCAAACTAAGATTTGACAAATTCAATTTCAAGACTAAAAAACCATTTTTTTTTTTTACCAACAACCATTAATTTCAAAAATCAAGGTTCAAGTTTTCACTTGATGCTTCATTTAGCTTATAAAATCAGTGAAAAATGTTTCCAAATTCATTTTGATCACAACCTCCTAATTTAAGACCTTATGCTCATAAAATTAAGGCACGCATTTTTTTTATAAAACTCTTGAACACACCTAACACTTTGATTGATTATAACTTAGTCAATTCAACTCCAAAGTCCAGACTTATTCATAGCAAAATTAATGATTTTTTTGCAAGGAATCTAAATATGTGAATCCAATTTTGAAAATGGTATCATTTATCCTCTGAAATCACACAAAAATCAAAACTGAACTAACACCTCTAATGGTGTGAGCTCCTTACCTTGATCATCACCTTTTAATTCACTAAAACTTTCCTCAACCAAAACTTGATTAGAAATCTAGAGCTTTTTCTCCTTCTCTTACTTACGTTCAAAGTATTTGCATGTTCATCTCATCCATTAACATATATACTAGATATAATTGATTTATAGCCATTGATTTCAATGTACACATGCATCTCGAGACTAATCCAATAGATTTCATTTTGATTCACATTCCTCTAACTTTCCATTAACTCATCCTTAATAACAACATTTGTAACTCAATTAGTCTATTGAGGTGTCTAAACGTTTCTCGAGGAACATCAAATGGATGATATTTTAGTTAGCTACCTTAGGGTACATTTAATATAAATCAGCTATAGCCATATCAAATTTAACTAATTAAGCCACATTAACTTAATGTTAGCTTACCATATTACTATCTATCTAGTCCCATGACTGACGTATCTCGATACACTAGGAAATCATCATGCAAATATAAAATATACCTCGACTATGTGCCTCGGTCAGTGTGCATATCACGATAAAGGTCATACGTCATAGATCGGTGATCCTGATTAAGGATTATAATGTGATTAAGAATTTTGGTTAAAACGAATCTTCTTAACTAATAGAAATTTCATCATCGAAATGACAATTCGAGTTAGGATTTATACTTTACTTGAAAAGGTACGAGAATCTGTCCATCATATAGTTTTTCGGCTCCCAAGTGAGTTCCGTGTCATCCCGGAACTGCCACTTGACGAGTACTTTCCGTATAAACTTGCTCCTCAACAGTTGTACCCTTTGATCCAGGATCTAAATAGGCTGATCCCTATAAGTAATATCCTTACTCAGGTCGATCTGACTCAATTCATCTATCAGTCATACTCCTACCCTCGATTCAACTAGTCGTATCATCGATATAGGAAAACTAGATGAATCCATGATATTTGCGGAACAAGCTCAAACTTGTATGCAACTTTCCCAACCTGTTTGTTAATCCTTAAGGGTCTGATAAATCTCGGTGCAAGCTTGCATTTCACCCAAATCTCTAAAGACCTTTACGAGGGGAAACCTTTAATCAAATAAAAGCTTCTTCGGTGTATGTGAGATCACCGCGATACTTATCTACATATTTTTTTTGTCTCTTCTAGGCACCTTTGAGTCTCTAACGGATTAGTTTGACCTTCTCTGTGTGGTTAACAACAATCTCATTCCTCACAATCTCCCAGTCCTCTGGCTTAACCCAATACGATGGCCCGTGACACGGTCTGCCATACAAAGCCTCGAAAGGCGCCATCTCAATATTGACCTGATAACTACATTTGTTAATAAACAATCACAATGGTAGGTACTCATCCGAGATCCGCCAAACTCTAATACATAAGCCCAAAGCATGTCCTTAAGGACCTGGATCAACCTCTCTATCTGCCCGTCAGTTTGAGGATGAAAAGCTATATTAAACTGTAGGTATGTACTATACTACTCTTGCATGCTCCACCACATCCTGGACATATATGTAGCAGTTCTGTTTAACATGATTGTGAATGGTACCCCATGCAGCCTGATAATCTATATCTCAAATAGTATACCTAGTTGATAAAATGTGTAGTGCACTACTACTTGCAAAAAATGAGCAAACTTTGTTAGCCTGTCAACAATCACCCATATCGAATCATGTCTCCTGGTAGTCCTCGGCAATCGTCTAATAAGTTTCATGGAGATGTCTTCCTACTTTCATCATGGAATGAGAAGAGGTTGTAACAACCCTTCAAGTTTGTGATGCTTAGCCTTCACTTACTGACATATCCCACAGTTTTTGATGAACTCCTATACATCCACTTTCATCCTAGGCCACCAGAAATGCATCTGCATGTTATGAAACATCGTGGTCCTGCCTGGATGAACAGTGAAACATGAATAGTGTGAATCCTTAAGAATCTCATTTCTCCAGTACCTCTAGTATCCGCAATGTACCTATGTATCTCACACACTGATCTACAGTCTCTACCCAATCTATACACTCTATACTTTACGCAAACTCACTGAATCTCGAGTATATCTATCTTTCCTCCGACCCTCAGAAACTCTCTGTGTAAATACAAAGTGTAATCTCATATATGCGTAAATCATAACTTGGGTATTAGTAGGAACATTGTGTGACTCGCTGTCGCCGCTGCTTCAAGTAATCCAGACTTAAGCATCATATGACATTTGACAATCTTAAAAACTCTAGTTGGTCAAATACTTAGTACATCTACAACAACGTTCGCTTTTCCTAGGTTACACTTCAAGGAAAAGTCGTAGTCCTTTTAGAAAGTCCAAACATGTGCGTTGTCTTATATTCAACTCCTTATGCGTGAAGATATACTTCAACTCTTATGATTAGTAAAGAGTGTGCATTTTTCTCCATACAAATGATGTCGACATACCTTCAGTGCAAACACAATCACTGCCAACTCTAAATCATGTATGAGATGGTTTTTCTCATGCATCTTCACCTGTTTGGAGGCGTAAGTAACAACACATCTGCCCTATATCATTATGTAACCTAAACCTATATAAGAAGCATTTGTATACACTATAAATCCCTATCCAGCCTCTAGCAACACAAATATTGGTGTAGTAGTCAATAATTACTTCAACTCATCAAATGCCTGCTCACATCCCTCTTTCCATTGAAAAATGATATGCTTCGGTTTCAATCTGGTAATCGGTGAAGCAATTTTTGAGAAATACTTCACAAATCGATGGCAATAACGTGTCTAACCCAGAAAACTCCAAATCTTTGTCACTGACGTCGGTACTGACCAATCCATCATAGCTTGAATCTTTTTCGGATCCACTACAACCCCTCATGCCCACCTAAAAATGGAACCTTTGAAAACCACTCGCACTTGTTGAAGTTGGCGAAAAGTCGATGCTTTCTCAAAATCTTTAAAGTCCCCCTAATGTGCTACTCATGATCCTATTGTGTCCTCAAACATATCAATATGTCATCAATGAAGACTATCATAAAGCGGTAAAAAAACGGTCTAAGAATCTGATGCATCACTTCCATAAACAAATCGATTTCAAATCTAAAGAACAATAAGTTTGATAAAAATCAAGTTTAAGTGCAAACTCTTGTCCAAACTAGTCCTAGAGTTTATTAAATCAAGTTTAAATGCAAAACCCAAGATAGATGTGTTTAAGAACACAACAAATGATTTCCACAAGTCAAGTACACAAAAATGAGAAATTTAAGCACAAGAAAAGCTACGAAATCGGATTTTCTTACAACCCGAGATAGTGATTTCATAGTCAGCTTTGGAGTGGGTGTTGTAAGCTTTAGAACGCTTCAATAACGTTGGTTTTGAGAGTGATTCAGTTGCCTCGAAAGATTACTAGTGATAGCATTCAAAAATCCAAGCTTCTTCTTTGAAAACTATGAACACAATTTGATTTTCTTGCTTGACAAGACAATAAAATGTTCTTTGTGCTTTGAAAATGTTCTACATGCCTTTTTAACAAATCTTGACCATTCTAGAGATCCAAGGGCTCAGATTTGATCATCTATTCAAATTAAAGTGTGATTTTTTGTTTTTTAAAAAAGGCTGTCAAAAAAGCAATTAGCGCGCTAATATTTGGACCTAGCGCGCTAATCCTTTAAGCTAGCGCGCTAATGCTTAACATTAGCGTGCTAACTCTGCAATTAGCATGCTAATACAACTACTAACGCGCTAACTGTCAAGGGCCTCAAAATAAATATTTTTGGCCCTAGAGTTAGCAACCCCTTATCGCATCCTGGGACCCTACCAAACCTCTTATAACATGTTATACATGTTTGTTAAGGATCATAGAACCTGTTTATGTGGTCCGAATGTTTTCACAAATCTCCAAAATGGAAAATCCCAGTTTCATGACTTAAATAGGGGCTTTTCTACAAATTCACAATTTTTCTTTTCAAAAACCTTTCGAAACAAGTTTATCATTTCCAAAAACTTCCACGTTGGTTTTTAAAGTACGAAATGAATATAAAAACATGGTTTCACATAGTTTGAGCTTATAAGACCGATTCAAGTGGTGAGTTTCATTTAAAACTCCAAATGATCACTTGAAATTTGAAAAGCGATTCAAAAACAAGATAGGCATGAACTAATGTATTAGGTTTGCATAAATGAACCTGTGTACCTTACATCAATGTTACAACATGTAATATGATCTTTCGTTTTCGTGTCCTCGTGTAGATCGAATCTTGAACTTGTGTGGCTTAAACACTTGAGATGTGATATTCTGCAAACTTTGACTACCTGAAACATACTTGATAAAATTATTAGTATGCTCTTACTTTGTTTGTTTCCATCAAAATCCCGGGTGGAGTAAAAGTGACTAACTACTTAGTCCAACAATCTCCCCTTTTTGATGATGACAAACAATGTGAACTTGACAATAAAAAATAGAATTCACATGTATTCATATCCATAGTGCAATCTCGAACAATCTCAAGTTCAACGCATACATTTCTCCCATTTTGATAACATAAAAATAGGGCCAAGCTCCCCCTCACAATAAGCATAACCAAAAATGGGCCATGAATATAACAACAATACAGTGGGTGGAAGACTCCCCATCACTAAATGCATATTATGAGACATAAACAGGTATATCAATGAAAGTCACTCACATGCAACCAATTATAGGGCAGTGAACAAAAGCATAATAGTAACTCAGAGATACGCAAAAAGATTTCATGATATTAAATGCTAAAAATGAACATTAGTATAGTGGTGGCCTAAACAGCTGAGTTTATAACATAGCAACATCAAAACACTGAAAACTAACACAGATGAGCCTATTGCTCACCTAACTATGCTATGCCTAGATAATCCTCCTAATGAGACGATATCTGACGCGTAGAATCGGAGGTAGGGTCATCTCGCGCTGACCTGTCTGGCAATAGATGGCCCTCTATGCGATGAAGTCAATCATCCTAACGCTCAAGGCGGGTGTTGATCACTACAAAAAATAGCATATCAGAAACAGAAATTTTCGTCTCTGATTAGCATAAATTCCGTCTCTAATTCAATTTTGCAATGGAATAGAGACGGAATCTATTCCGTCTCTAAAATCGTCGTCGCTAATTCAATCAGCAACGAAAATGTGTTTCCGTTTCTGATTAGAGACGGATTAGAGACGAAATTTAGAAATAGAACAGAGACAGAACAGAAATGGAAATTCTTCTAAAGGGTACAATTATAATTGCATTCCGTCTCTGATCCGTTGCTAATCAGAGACGGATCAGAGATGGAATTATTGCATTCCGTCTCTGATTAGCAATGGATTAGAGACGGAATTATTGCATTCCGTCTCTGATCCGTCTTTGATTAGCAACGGATCAGAGATGGAATACAATAATTCTGTCTCTGATCCGTTGCTGATTCATGCATCTATTCCTCAAAAATTAGAGACTGAATAGCAACGAAATCTCTGATTTCCGTCGCTAATCCGTCTCAATTCCGTTTTGTTTAGTTTTCAAATATAAACTCAATCCAATTGGTTCTCCATAACCTCTAAACCTGAAAATACAACCATAGGACCTACTCCATCGCCTGCACCCCCTCCAATAACTCTTTGGGGGTGCTAACATCCCCCAAAAAAGCAAAATTTGACATACATACATACATCGACAATATATATCAACAAATATTCAAATGAGAGAAAAAAATGTACAATTCGACATTGAAAAAGATTATATATATCCACGAAAGCTTGTCAATTATAATAAATGCTCCAAATTTCTAAGTATTCACAAAAACAACCAATCCTATTGTTCAACAACCACAAAAAAAAAACTTACAATCCTATAAATATGCACAAAAAGAAGTATCAATCTAAAAGTCAAGTAAACAACTGTAAAAGTTACATGATATGCTTTAAATTCCTTATCTCTCACTTGAAAACCAGATTATGACGGGTATTGTCACAGGGATATGGGCAATCAATGGCACTAACTCCCACTCGATCGAAGAATCAGTCACCTACTGATAGGGCCACGCTCTACAAATATTGCAAAATGGATCAAACTCATGATAAACAAAACAAAACGCAAAAAACATATCTCCATTTACAGTGCAAAAGAAAACGGTTTATTTTACCATAATTTTCGACGGTACATAGCTACTTGTGTGTCCAACTAACACAATTTATTAGAAGGGGGAATCTAAGAACCTACCTAACCACATGAACAAAAAGCTTTGCTAAAGCATAATTACGAAAACATTTTAAGTGCTAAAGCACAACAACGTGCCAGCAAAAGGAAAATTCGAATCATTTCATAAAAAATGACTAATGATCACAAAACTACATAAGGTGAAAACAAAGGGAATACAAAAAGTACAAAGACCTACAATATTGAGCAAAAATTAGAAGAGAACATAATACATTGAGAATTTACAGTATTATAGAGCAAATAATGAAACAAAGCACTTAAAGTTCTTAGCCATCTATGCCTTTGGATACAGTTGAACCATTGAGTCATTGATTTAAAATAATGAAACATAAAATAAAGAAAATCTCGCTAAGAGAATATAGTGAAATTGATTACACAAAATAACCAGAACATTTGATATAATTGTTTTCTTATAAGAAAGCATCATGAAGAGAGAAAAAAAGTCATTGATTTATTAGTTTATCTAAAAAATTCTCTTTTATCAAGTGGAGGAAAGCTGTAATTCCGATACAATTACTAAGAGTGGACTTTTTCACCTTTATAACTCAATCAACAAAAGGACAATCATAGACAACCCGTGCAATTGATGTTTTTATGTTTTTACCAGCTCCAAATCCAACTTTTGCAGCTTCATAATTGCCTAAAATCTGACATGAAATGAGCATCAAAGTTATTTAGTGGTTTGGCATACCAACTCGCTGTATGGAAGAGAGATAAGAAATTAAATATAGAATAGAAGAAACAAATGAAAAGCATAATAAAATGGACACGACATTTAGTAGTAAATAAGCACCATTCCTAATAGTTGAATGGAACTTCAAATGAGCAGCACATTAACTTTTGTTCTTCGGGTTTAACATCCAATTTTCTAAAACATATATAAAAGTGAAGAATTTGAATATATGAGATACTACAAAACATGTAATGCATGAATACTAACATACCTCATCAGAAGCATATCTAGAAGGCATAGAAGAGTGCACATTGGAGCACCAAGTTTCCTCCACAATATCCTTCATGAATTTCAATTCATTTAGGAGTTGATTAACTTACAATCCTTGTAAGAGCAATGCAAATTGTCATTCTGTACTTATTCCTTTCTAAAGTTGAATGGTCAAGTGATTGATAAAAGGGAATTTTTTCACAAGGAAAGGGTATAAATCAAAGTTAAAAGAGCAAGTGACACATAACTCTTCTAAGGCTCACTGAAATTCACAAACTTGCATAAAAATCAAGAAACTATAGTAAGGGACATATATCATGTCACCAGGTAGCAAACGACCCAAACCATGTGAAAACTAAAGCAATTGAAAATTTCGCAAATAGTTCAAGTAAACTAATGAATGCAGAGTCTTAAAAGAAGAAATAAAGGAAGGAAAAAAAAACTCACATTCTTGAAGTTGATTTGGAGTAAGTTCATTCAAAAAGGTTAAGTTAGTGAATGACCATTTGTTTTATAATCCATCACTAATTTAATAACCATTCACAATAGGGTCACTAAAAAAATGCCACAACTTAGATGTTGATCACATACAAATAAAATTTGGAAATCTTCCAGTCGCAACATCACTAATAAATGTATAGACCTTAATTCTCATAAAGCCAGAGCTAATTGTGGAGTTTTGAGAAAAACAACAAACGAAACAACAAAACTATAACCAATGCGCATTTTGAATTCGACATGCTAAAATGGGAATTGGGGTTCTTAAAATTGGTCTAGAAAACACTAAAACAATATCTGAGTTGCTTGGAACTGCAATTTGAATGTGACTTTGATCTTGTTCTTCTCGTTCCTCCATATTGCAGCTTTGAACATTTTCACTACTCTTCTTCTCCAATTCAACACCAACCCATCATCATCATCACAAAACCAGTCCTTCATATCCCAATCACACCTACTAAAAACCTCAAAAGGGTTTCATCCATTACCACCCAAAATCACAAAATGGGCAGTTTCAGATCAAACCCACATCACAAATCCATCAAAAATCCAAACCACACTCAATTACAACCACATTGGGCCCCAAATTATGGCCAAAAAAGATGATCATAGTAGCAGATCAAGACTACCCAAATTGTGAGATTTAGAGAGAAAATTTGAGAAAGGGGTTATTGGTGAACAAATTAGGAGCCAAATTGTAGAAAAAAAGATTTGGTAAAGAAGAAAGAGAAAATTAGATCGAAGCTTCTTTGAAGAGGGATTATTGGTGATAAGACCAGCGATATTTTTCTTCAATTTAGGCAATCGAGATTGTTTGTGAAGTAAATTTAGTCATAGACACGGATACAAAAATAATCATCCGGAAGATCAAGATATTCAAGAACTCTCCAAAGAAGAGAAACAAAAAAGGAAAATATATATATATTCCTAATGGCCATTGGCTTCATTATTCAAAAACTAATGTCCTAAATGAAATAATAAACTACCAAAAATGATGGGAAAGTTGGCTAAAATATAGAATAAGCTAACAATAAAATACATTCTTTGCATTTGAATCGCTATGCATATTGCGTCAAATTACATAAGTAAATTTCCATGGACCAATCAACGTGAAACAGAGCTTCCAGAATTTAAGTAATTCTAATTATTTAAGGGAAAAATGATGCATGTCTCATCCAATAATAAAAAAAATCCTTTGCCAACTAAAATGTTATTTTCCTTCACTATACTATATTAATATATACTTCAAAATTCACATGCTAATATGGAATTTTTCCTACTCATCAGAAAGAAGACGATTAAACTCCAAAATATCTTCAATGTATTTAAGTTTTAGAGCTTTCATCAATTTATTTAAAATAACATAAGGCTGTCACATTAAATCACCAAGACAAAGACCTATTTCCATAATTCTAACTTTATAACTTTATAAACCATGAAACGAACCATAAAAGTGAAAACACTTGAACTAAGAAAAAAGAACTATTACCTAATATTGTTTATAGTACATGCATAATTTCACATAAGTAACATAACACCATCATTCTCAATAAAACATAACATCATTCTAAAAAGGTCTAGTAGGCAAAAATATATCCTAACGTTTCAGCATTTAGCCAAAAAAATCCTAACGCTTCAATTTTTGCAAAAAATGTTCTAACGTTTGGATTTGATGTAAATTGTATCTTTGGTTCCTAATTACTTAATTTTAAGCTTGCACTTGCTTAAGTGACATTATCAAAACCACTAACTTTGCCGCCTAGGGTAACACTATTAACCAAAACCAAAAAACAAAAAAATACACAACCTAATCCAATAAAAATAAAAATTAAAAAAAAACCAAAAAAAAACTCATTCATCTTTTTCATGGGGAAGAGCCCTAACAAGAAGCCAACTGGCCACCCCCATTCGATTGATTTTTCCAAATTCCAAACCTTCATTTTCTCTGTAACCCTAATAATAAAAGAGAACTAGATTTGAGAAACCCTACAAATCAAAGCATAAATGATGTATTACAAATAAAAGAATAAAAGAAAACTAGTTTTGAAAACAATGAAAAATGAGGAAGGATATATTGGGAATGATAACTGAAAACAGAAATTAAACTTACTCTTTAGCCTTTTGGAATTGCTCATCAAGACCCATAATAAATAATGTATCAAGAGAATCTATCAAGGTTGCTCCAAGACCACAAAGCTATTAACACCGTCCTTTGACGATGTGGCTAATGAAAAAAAAAAACTCAAACAGTTTAGTTGAGCAACTGATATGATATAAGTTTAAAAAATTCAGCATGAGTTGGTCCTTGGTATAGCACACCAAGTTTGGCTACATAAATCATATTAGAAAAGAAAATAAACAAATCCTAGTCAAGCTTAAGCCTAAGATAAACACTTTTGACACAAAAAAAGTAACAGATACAATACATTTTCTCTCATGCGCTTAATAGTTAATATCACAAGAAAAGCATGTAACAGTCAACACTAGTCCGTGACTCTATGATAAAGCAACAATGTAGCTGGGATAAGGCATAGTAGAATTGAGGTATCATATTATTTTTCGAGTATAAAATATCCTTGGAAACTATGAGCGAGAATCATAGCTATAATGTACCAAGTAAATATAAAATAATATCATGAAAAAATCTTATCACACCAAAAACACAAAGCATAATATCCCTAATGCTTTTGGCAATTGAGATTTGCTTAACATAATACTAAAAAAAATTACTAGACCAACCCGAAGTTCATCTTGGCCCCAAGCATACTTTTCATAGGATGTCCATGCATGAAGCATTGCTTCTTTTACTTTTTGTCTCCGTTGAACATCAACAGAATTCTCTTCTACCTTCAATTTTAACTATGCTAGCTCAAAAGAAAAGGTGGAAAGAAGAATATGACATAAAATCAAATATATAAGATTGCATGAGAATGCACACAAAACTAATACAAGTAAACGCACTAAAGAAGAGGCGGATATGGACCTGATTGTGCAGTCTAGTTAATTCTTCATTTAACTTGTGGACTTCTTCCTAAGAATCGATGAAAACTTAGTTCACGAATAGAACATGAAACAGCAAAATCATGTAATACAAAAATTGCAACATTCAACATCAACACTAATTCAGTTAATGAAATGCTCATCAATAAACCTTATTCAAATGTCATCATCAAAACCAATTTTCAATGAGAACTACAATCTTGGCCAATTATAGCTACTTTCCTTTTAATCAATTATGAATCTTACAACAAGAGGGAATAAGTGTAATGTTCAACTTCCACTACAACAATTCCATGTCCAGTGCCATATTCTACATTTATGCAAAATCAATCATTTCTTCAAAATAATTCAGACTTTCAATAACATATGTTCACAACCAAGAAAACGGGAAAACAATCAAAACCTAAACAAAAATATGAAAGATGAGTAATATCAAAATTAAATGGTTCTCGCTACGGAGATGGCGAGGTACAGCGGCGACGGCTTAGGGTGCGGCGACGGCTTAGGGTGCGGCGAACAGCGGCAACGGCTTAGGGCTTCGGAGGCTCCAATCTCTGGCAAACGGCGACGGCAGACCCGACGGCCTTGTCGCAACCTCAATCGCAGCGAACGGCAGAGATTTAGGGTTTGGGAGAGAGATTTCGATGAGAGAGAGAGAGTTAACCGTGAGTGAGATCCGGTGAGAGAGAGCGGTGAGAGAGAGAGAGAGAGAGAGAGAGAGAGAGAGAGAGAGAGAGAGCAAAGAGCGGAGAGAGAGAGAGAGAGAGAGAGCGGTGACGGTGAGAGAGAGCATAGAGCGGTGACGGTGAGAGAAAGAGAGAGAGCGGTGAGAGAGAGAGAGAGCGGTGAGGGAGAGAGAGCAAGAGAGAGAGAGAGAGAGAGAGCGGTGAGGGATTTTGTTGAGAGAGAGGTGATGGATTTCGGGATTTTGTTGAGAGAGACAGTAAGGGATTTCGTAGAGAGAGAGAGCAGTGGGGAATCTAGAGAGAGAGAGAGAGAGAGTTATATTGTGGTTAGTCCCCATTTTTGGGGCATCTAGATCGAAGCATACGAATCTCGAGATTTGATGAACGGTTATAAAAAAGAAAGTTTTGGTGGGAATGTTGGCGCCATTATTTATAGATGAAATTTAATTCCGTCTCTATTTCCGTCTCTATTTCCGTCTCTAATCTCTCTCTATTCCGTCTCTGAATTATTTCGTCTCAATTCCGTCTCTAACCACTTTTTCTTAGCAACGGAACTTAATTATGTTGCTAATTCCATTTCTAAATATCGTTTTTCTTGGAGGGGATGGCTGTGAAGGTGTGAGTCATGTACTCATGCATATAACCCAATTGCACGGAGATGTACACCATCGAGGGAGACATCTCGGGAGGAAAGGCAACGACATAAAAAGTCGAATAGTGTGGAGGTTGTTCCTGTTACTGCGACTGCTGCTATGATTGATGCTATATAGGTGGTGGAGCCGCAAAGTCCTGGTGAACCTCATCATCACCATCATCACCATAAGGGAACAAAAGTCTGTAGTCCAGGTAGTCTCTTTCATCAAAAGTAATTAGAGGATCGGTGGGAAGTGGAGACTTGTATCCCTAATAGTGCTGACCATCTGGAATATCTTCCTCTCAAATCCATCTCTCCGCGCGATGGATATATTGGTACTTCATGGCCATCAGAGAGGCCATGTCAATGGTGTCATAGGCAGAGAGTGGACGACCGTCTAAACTGATACCCGCCTGGGCTGACTCTAGATAAGAAGTGATGATGTGGGCGTATGGGAGATAACGATTGGAGCTACACATTCTAGTCATGTAGCCAATGATAAGGTGGGGCAAACTAAGAGGGATCTCACGAAGTAGGTGCCCGAGGATAAACATGTCAAGTAAAGTGACGTAGTTCTTACTACCGCCACGTGGAAGAATAACCTTGTGAAAAACTATATTAAGTAAGAGAGGAACAAGCTTGAAGCCAGTGTTAATGACTCTAGAAAGTTACACAGTAAGTACCTTATCAGACCGCGTGAAAGAATTTAACACCTTAAGCCGATTAAATTACCAACTAAGAAACTTACACCCAACGATAGTGGTGGGAGGGTGTAAAAGAAGGTCAAACTGTTGAGCGAGACTCTGAGGTGTAATCTCAATAGGCCAACCACCGACAGATAACCGAATGATGAAGGTATTCACCGTGGCGATATTGGAATAAAAGACTCAAACTGATGGTGGATTACAGTCATCCTTATACTGACAGAAGGTATCCCACCCCAATTTGAAGAGGACCTATCGTATTGGGAGACGAGGCTTATCGAAGAATGTGAGATCGGCAATGGCGGGTTTAAGGATTTTGGTATCCGTAAGTCGTGGGTTGACCGACTCCAAAATGGACTTAGACTCGTGTAGGGATTTGGACCGACCCACTTTTGGAGGGGCATTGGTCGTGAAGGTGGCCGAGGTATCGCTACGGTGACTAGAAAACCTAGTCTCATGACAAAATGATGATTGGGAGGCGATGTGGGATGGTGCTGGTGAGTGGGCGGACTCGGACTCATTACTAGACAATGAAGACTTGACAACACAACGCGTAGAGGGACAATAAAAGGACGACATAGGGGCGATACGGGCAGATGTTTGATGGGTCAACATGTGTACAAACTCAAGGATGAAGATAACAATGGTGGTTCAATCCTAGGGCTAGGAAGTAAAAACACACATATTAACAAATGAAGTAATGGAATTTACCTAGGGACCGTAGGAGAGTCATTGGAGAGGATGAAGACCTAAGAGGAGAGGAGAGGTGTGTGAAAAAAAGAATTTAGGGTAAAAAAAAGTGATATACTGGTCCTTGGCCGAATGACATTAGCATGCTAATGATGATGATAAGTGATTTGGGCTAGGGACGATTAGCGCGCTAAGTCCTTGAATTAGCGCGCTAATTAAAGACAATTAGCGCGCTAATTAAAGACAATTAGCGTGCTAATTATCAGACCTAACGCGCTAATTGCTTTATGGAATTTGAAATTAAAATTTTCAGTTTTTGACGAACAACTCTGATTCACCTCATACTTCATGGACACTTCACTAACAACATATAAAAAGGATTGGAACATGTATAGAAGGTCTGATTCACGAAACAAGCCTAATTCACATTGAATCTTAGAAAATTGGTCTCTAAGCAATGACTTAGTGAAGATATCAGCTATTTACTCCTCTGTGGGTATATGGATTAGTTTAACATCGCCTTTTTGGACCTGATCGCGAAGGAAATGGTGCCTAATCTCAATGTGCTTAGTGCGAAAGTGTAACATTGAATTCTTCGATATGTTGATTGCACTTGCGTTGTCACAATAAACTTTAGCACAACCAACTTGGATTTGGTAATCCTCAAGTTGTTATTTCATGTACAAGACTTGAGCACAACAGCTTTCGATAGCCACATACTCGGTTTCGGCCGTAGACAAAGCAACAAAATTTTGCTTTTTGCTAAACCATGATATAAGTGAATTCCCTAGCAAATGACAAACCCGGAACTACTTTTCTTATCCACTAGACTCCCCGTATAGTAGGAATCAACAAAGCTTTGAAGTTTGAAACTCTTGGCTTTGTTGAACCTCAATCCCAAATCTTTTGTCCCACTAAGATAACAAAATATACACTTGACATATTTCAAGTGATATTCCTTAGGTTCGGATTGAAATCTAGCACATAAACACATACTAAGCATAATATCGGGCATACTAGCGGTCAAGTATAGGAGACTACCAATCATGCCACAGTAAAGTTTAGGGTCTATGATTTTCCTAGTTGGTTTTTGTCCATTTTGACGGTGGAAGTACTAGGAGTGTCACATGCTTTCAAATTTTCAAATTTGAATTTCTTTAGCATGTCTCTTATATACTTCGCTTAGTTTACGAAAATGTCATGTTTGGATTGCTTAATTTACAAGCCTAAAAATGTATGTTAGTTCACCCATTATGCTCATTTCAAATTCATAGGCTATCAATGATGAGAATTCATCACATAAGCGTGTATTGGATGACCCTAAGATAATGTCATCAAAGTAAATTTGAAAAAGTAGCATGTCATGCTTTTTAATCAAAATGAACAAAGTAGGATCTAAAGTTCCTTTCTTGAACTCTTTATCAAATAGAAATGCACTAAGTCGGTCATACTAAGCTCGAGGAGCTTGTCTCAATCCATATAAGGCCTTTTGAAGATGATAGATATAACTTGGATGATCATGGTCTTCAAAACCCGGTGGTTGTTCTACATATACCTCTACATTGATGAAGCCATTAAAGAATGCACTCTTAACGTCCATTTGGAATAGTAGAAACCCATTATAGCGAGCATAAGCAAGCAACATCCGAATTGCTTCTAGTCTTGCTACCGGTACAAAGGCTTCCTCATAGTCAATTCCTTCCTATTGATTATAGCCTTGTGCAACCAACCTAGCCTTGTTCCTTACAATCTTACCCTTCTCATTCTTTTTGTTTCTAAAGACCCATTTGGTGCCTATGATAGTATAGTATTTAGGTCTAAGTACTAGTGTCCATACCTTATTCCTAACAAAATGACCTAGTTCCTCTTGCATAGCCATGATCCAAAACTCATCATCGAAGGCATCATCTATCTTGGTGGGCTGGGTTTGTGATACGAAAAGGCTGTGTATCCCTCATCTTGGTGCAATGATGACCTAGTGGTTATTCCTTTGTTTAGATCACCTATAATATATTAGGAGTGATTACCTATAATAAGTCTTAACTTCTTAGGTGCACTAGGTTTGGGTTCCACTTTCACCTCAATCTTTTAACTATTTGATGTTTGCCTAGGTGACATCATCATCATCATCATCATCATCAATCCTCAATTTTTCTAAGGTATGCATAATTTTCTCTTTGGAATCTACTTCATCAAATTTGACATGAATAGACTCCTCTATGGTTTTGGTTGATCTATTGAACACCCTATATGCTTTGCTATGCATGGACTAGCTTAGAAAAGTGCATACATTTGACTTTAGGTCAAATTTGTCCAAATAATCCTTATCATTTAGAACATAGCAAGTGCAACCGTACACCTTGAAGTAACTTATGTTGGGCTTTCGGCCTTTCAATAGTTCATAAGGAGTCATTTTCACTTACTTTCGGACATTTACCCTATTGAGAACATAGCACGTCGTGTTAATGGCTTCGGCCCAAAAGTGCTTAGCTATGTTGTACTCATTTAGCATTGTCCTACACATCTCTTGGAGGGTCTTATTCTTTCTTTCCACAACTCCATTTTGTTGTGGTGTCCAAGGAGAAGATAGTTAGTGTGTGTATCCTTGTTTAGCAAAAAACTCCTCTAAGTTCCTATTGACAAACTCACCACCCCGATCACTCCTAATGATGGTAATTTTATACCCTTTCTCATTCTCAACCAAAACACAAAATTTTACAAACACATCAAACACTTTATGCTTATGAGCTAGAAAATAAACCCATGTATACCTAGTAAAATCATCGACATTGACAAAACAATATGATTTACCCCCTAGACTATATGTTTGGGTGGGTCTGAACAAATCCATATGGATAAGTTCCAATGCTCTAGTCACATCACTTGTTATTTTCTTCTTAAATGACAATTTCACTTGCTTACTAAGGATATAAGGTTTACATTCCTTGTTTTCTTATAAGTGCATTTAGGTAGACCCTTGACAAGATCATGCTTGGTCAATTTGGACAACTTTTCCATGCTAGAATGTCCTAGTCTATGGTGCCACAACCATGCATCAAATTCACTTTGAGCACTCAAACATGAAACATTTTGCATATGCATCTCATCAAGTTTAATGGCATAAACATTCTTATCTCTAGATAAAACAAATAGAGTTTTATGTTTCTCATTCCTAACAATGCATTTTGATGATTTAAACATGACATGAAATCATTGTCACACAATTGACTAATGTTAAGCAAGTTATGTTTCAAATCATTAACAAGATAAACATTAGAAATGGAAAGTAAATCGTTACCAATGGTTCCAAGGCCTATAACCTTTCCTTTGTTGTTGTCCCCATATGTGACCTTTCCACCATCATGCCGCTTTAATTCAATGAATTGATGTGCATCCCGGTCATGTATCTTGAGCACCCACTATCCAAGTACCATGGGGTACTCTTCCTCGCATCCTACACAATGGGAAAAACTAGATTTTGGTACCCAAACATCTTTGGGTCCGAGAAATTTAGTATGATAAACATTTTTAACTACCCATGCTAGTCTACCTATTTTAGCCATTTGTAAGGCACATTTCCCAATTGCATGAGACCTACCGCATTTTGAGCATCTACGGGCATCATCTAGCAATTTCTTGTAACTCAAAAAGTTGGCTCCATAGCCTATGCCTCTCTTGTTGAGTACACGTTGTTGTGTTCCCAACATCATGTCAAACATCTCTCTTCCATTGGTGAACTTGTTTACCGTGCTAGTCAAGTCCTCTACTTCCTTGACTAAAGTATCTCTCTTCTTTAGGACTTCATTCAAGTCACTTTGGATATCATTAATGGTCTCATTTTGTGACTCAATCTCACTAATTGCTATGGTCAAGTTCTTTTTGAGTTGTTTGGTCTTTTTGACCTCCCTTTCGAACTCTTTCCTAAGCTTATCAACATTAGGAACATCATACAAATCATTAACATCATCAAAATTGAAATCATTAGAGTTCACCTCACTCTGTGCCATGAGACAAAGTATTGCTTTCTCACTTTGAGATTCGGATTCGGAACTTGATGAAGATTAATCTTCCCATGTCGCCTTGAAGCTCTTTTTGCCTTTCTTCTTGTCCAACACCTTTTTGAACTTGCATTCCGCCTTGATGTGGCCCGGTTTGCCACACCCGAAGCATATGGTCTCACTTGACTTTCCTCCCTTGTTTCCACTCTTGTACTTCTTCTTGTACTTGTCTCACTTGTACATAGCCTTATTGAGCTTTCTTGAGAGTATGGCTACTTCCTCCTCAAGATCATTGTCATCACTAGATTTCTCATCTTCAATGATCTTAACCAATGGAGCAGGTGGGCTATTTGCCTTCAAAGCAATCTTTTTCTTGAGCTTTTAGTACCCTCACTCAATGTTTTTGATCTAGCTCGGTCCTTTAGTCCAAATTCATGGACTGTTAGCTCTCCGCACAAGGCATCAAAAGTGTACTCTCCAAGGTTTTGCTCTGATTAGATAGCATACTTCTTGGCATCCCATTACTTAGGCAAGCCTCTAAAGGATTTTTACATTGAAGTCTCTTGATTATAGTTCTTTCTAAGATTATTGATCTCATTCAAGAGCTTAATGAACCGAGTGATGGCGATGGCTATGTCTTCATCGGAGCCAACTCAGAAAGCCTCATAGTGCTCCTCAAGGATTCTCAACTTTGTCTTCTTCATAATGTACCCCAAGCTTCTCCTACACTTCTTTGGCTATTTGACAAACACTAACTCGATTAAGTTCATTCTTACTTAGCGCACAAAATAAATGGTTCATGGCTTGATCATTTGAGAGCTCAATCTCGGTCTCCTCGACGGTTTATTCTCTTATGGGCTTGTCCAGTGGAGTGTACCCATTCTCAATTGAGTCCCACAAAAGTCTACTTTGCGCCCTAATGTAGAACTTCATCCTTACTTTCCAATGAGCGTAGATGGTTCCATCAAAATACGGAGGCTTACTCGAGGAGTTGCCTTCCCAAAGGCGAGCCGATCTAAAGTTTGCATCCTTGCACAAAAACACTTAAAGATACATTAGTAACACTTTGAGCAATAATCCGCTCAGATACCAATTGAAACCACACCTAAGAGGGGGTGAATTGGGTGTATCGAGAATTTATCACCTTTTAAAAATAATTCAAAGATGATATATGCTTACTCAAACGCAAGTATGAATGCGATGCAAGATGAAGGAGATAAAAGAGATGGAAAGAGACACCCGATTTATAGTGGTTCGATCCAATGATCTACATCCACTACCTAACCTCCCGGTTAGGATTTTTAAACCCCACTTATATTGCCAATAAGTGTCACAACCTAAGGTATAAGCCTAGAATGCCTAATCACCAATTAGGACTTCCTACCTAGCCGCAACTAGAGTTTATGCCTAGCCTCAACTAGGTCTTCCCTTCGACTTAGATCCCACTAAGTCTTACAATCAGTCACTTACAAAGAATAGATGAAAATAATCAAATTCACTTTACAAAGTAAAGCGGCACCAATTCAAATACAAGCAAGCCTCCTAGCGCCTAACCACTATAATGAATGCAAGTATGAGAACAAATGAGAAATGCAAGTATATCATTGATTTTGTGCAAATCTCAAATATGAGACCGTCTCGAATGAATTGATTAAAACAAATATGGTTTCAAATCTAAAGAACAAGAAGTTTGATAAAAGTCAAGTTTAAGTACAAGCTCTTGTACAAACTAGTCCTAGGGTTAGTAAATCAAATTTAAGTGTAAAACCCAAGAAAAATGTGTTCAAGAACACAACAAATGATTTCCACAAGTCAAGCACACAAAAATATTAAATTTAAGCACAAGAAAAGCTAGGAAATCAGACTTTCTTACAACACCGATAGAGTGATTTGAAAATCAGTTCTGGAGTGGATGATGTAAGCTTTAGAACACCTCGATAACGCTGGTTTCGAGAGTGACTCAGTTGCCTCGAAAGATTACAAGTGATAGCACACAAAAATCCAAGCATCTTCTTTGAAAACTATGAGCACGATTTGGTTTTCTTGCTTGACAAGACAACAAAATGTTCTTTATGATTTGAGAATGTTCTACATTCCTTTTTAACAATTTTTTACAATTCTAGAGATCCAAGGGCTCAAATATGATCATTTATTAAAATTAAAGTGTGATTTTCAGCTTTTTTAAAAAAAAAAAGTCAGAAAAGCAATTAGCGCACTAATATTTGGACCTAGCACGCTAATCCTCTAAGCTAGCGCGCTAATGCTTAACATTAGCGCGCTAATTGTCAAGGGCTTCAAAATAAGTATTTTTTGGCCCTGGAGTTAGCAACCTCTTATCGCATCCAGGACCCTACCAAACCTCTTATAACATGTTACACATGTTTGTTAAAGGTCATAAAAATTGTTTAGGTGGTCCAAATGTTTTCACAAATCCCAAAAATGGAAAATCCCGGTTTCATTACTAACATAGGGGTTTTTATGCAAATACACAGTTTTTCTTTTCAAAAACCTTTCAAAATAAGTTTTTCATTTCCGAAAACTCCCACAATGGTTTTTAAGTATGATGTGAATATCAAAACATGGTTTCGCATAGTTTGAGCTTATAAGACTGATTCAAGTGGTGAGTTTCATTTAAAACTCCAAATAATTACTTGAAATTTGAAAAGAGATTTGAAAAACATGATAGGCATGAACTAATGCATTAGACTTGCGTAAATGAATCTGTGTACCTTACATCAATGTTACATCATGTAATATGATCTTCCGTCTTTATTTCCTCGTGTGGACCGAAACTTGAACTTGTGTAGCTTGAACAATTGAGATGTGATATTCTGCAAACTTTGACTAACTGAAACACACTTGATAAACTTATTAGTATACTTTCACTTTGTTTGATAAACACACTTATTACCATCTTTGAGTTCCACTTAAAGTCATTTAGTATTCCATTATTTCATAAATTCCATTTACCTAATGCATGTATCAAGGTCTAGATCCAATAGATACTTCTTCACTGACTATTATTTGTCTAATAATATCAGCAAGAGAAAATACCTTCAAAAAAAATTAATAGGAGAAGAATTTGATTTAATCTTTATTATTTTTTGTTTTTCCTTTTCAAGAAAGACATAACTCTTTTATCTACCATGTAAATATAATATAACACAACAAATAACATATCTCAGTCTTTTATCTTTTCATTACCCTCCAAAATTCAAATAAAAATTGTTTATCATACCCTAAGCTTATTCATAACTTGAGACAACTATCAAATTTCTTAAACTAAGGTTTTGGTACGATGGAATCTGCTATCACTTATTTCAAAAACAATTCAAAAGTGAAAACGAGGTCAAAGCTTTGTCCATGATACCAAACTATATTAGATATACCATTTAATGTGAAAGTGATAAACTTTAGGCTCGATACCAAGCTGCAACATCTCCTAACCCGATTAGGGAGTTACCAGGCCTGAAACCCTAATTAAGCCTTATTAATCCGCTAGACTTAACTAGAGCCAGCAGACTTTCCTTTATATCCTGATACACATTACCGAATATCAATGTAAAACAAATTTGAAAACTTTCTTGATAATAAATATGATATACAATACCATATCAAATTGAATAAACAAATAATAAATCTCCCACCCAATGTGATATTCCAAAACTATAATTCAATAAAAATATATTAGACAAGGAAAAAATCATTACATCGAAGAGAAGATCAAGACTCTTAAATCTTCTCTATCTAGTAGTCGTAGCGCTTGTCGATTATCCTAAAATATTAATTTGGGGTGAGCACTCCAACTTGCTTAGCAACTAATGATTCATATAGCCATCAACATTCCATATAATAATCAAGAATGATATTCAATAATAATATCCATCATAGATAGCTAACGGGATTATCAACAACATATAATCCAATAAATAACGCATGCAGGTCAAACCATCAATGACTATTACACGGTGATTCTCATTTTATTTATAAGATTAGGGTCGATTACCCACTGACGCCATTAATGCAATTGCTAGACTAACACATTGGTCGATGTGCTGTCTATTCAAACCATTAATGCCCAATGGTTCTATATGAAACCCTTTAGTGAATAAGTTACCTACACAACCTATAAACTGAGTAGGAGTTACATATAAACCAGGAGATCATCCTCGTATCCTATATAAGATGATCTCAGTTTCAAGAGTTACTCTCGTGGACCACATTAAACATCGTTTCCCGTTTAATTAAAAGCATCACAATGTACATAGTTTCCTATTCAGTCCATAAACTATATCAACTATATATACTAAGATAGCCAAGCAATATTGATAAATAAGTGAATCCGTACTTACCTCGGTTTAGGTTTCGTATCCAAATTTCTAACTTTTCGCACACTCAACTCTCCCAGGGATCCAACACCTATCACAAACCATTTATGATCAATTTAGGTCCAATACCCTATATTTAGAATCTATAGTTCAGTTCCGTAGTCCCCAAGAAGTTCCAATCAAAATATAGCTGCATTATTGCTTTCTTGGGTGGGAGTGTGCTCCAGCTGTTGAGTTCATCTTCACTAATGAAGGGAGCGCGCTCCTTTGCTAGGTGAAGCGCGTTCCACCCTATACTATTTTGATAGTACACAGGGCAATAGCCACCATTTCATTCATGAATCAACCAAACATTCCCAAAATTCATTAGGGAGGACCTCTAGTGAGGTAAAAACCATTTCCAATCATCAAACCACACAATTCACAAATATTCCATCACTACCATTGAATTGAACTTCAACAAACACAAAAACTAAATTTACCAAAGTGATGATATTTGACTTTTAAATCTTTTAAGTTCCTCGATCTTTGTTGATTTAGCTTCCTAAATGATCTCCTATGATTAGATTATTAAAACATTAACCCTTCTCTCTCTGTTTCGATTGATCAAATGAGATAAGTATGAGGTTTTAGTTTAAATATATAGATTTTTCTCGAGTTACGCATTATGATATCTTGAGAATGATCAAATGATTTATGTGCTAACATGACACTCCTTAAAATGACATGCATGTTGACACCATCACTTACATCTCGTGGCAATCTAACGATCCATATAATTCAAACCAACTTATAGTTTTCAATATATATTTTATATATATATATATCCAATATATACAGAAATATATATATATATATATATATATATATGTAACTCGTATATTTTCTCACTAATAAATTCACTGGACATGCCTACGAGTATTCTTGGGTATACACATTTATTTCACGACCACCTCATCGCACTTGATGTACTGGCTATTTATTATTTATTCACGTATTTTCCATTTATAGGCTTGTATATAAATCCTCTATTATACTACAACCTATAAAGTTCATAAACATACCAAACAAATACAAACCATCATGCAAACACATGTACATGCAAATCGAGATTCATTGGACTTAACCACGGGTCTAACTCAGGTTAATTAAAATTTTGATTAACATTGATCACTAGCTTAAAGTAACAGGTTTGTTACAAACGCGGCCTCAATTCTAGCTCCATCGGCTCTCTCCTCTTTAGAGTATTGATAACCAAGTGGTGATTTCTGTCTAAGCATGAAAACTTCATCTATGGTTGGTTGGGCATCTATATCGAGTTCTTTGTCATTTCTCAGTCACACTCTAGCTTTTAAGCACATTTAAGTAATCTAGATAGGAAATAACAATTTTTTATCTCTTTCAAACATGAATAACTCCCTCAAACTATTGTAGATGATATATTCGATGTTGATTTCCCCTCTCTTTGTAATCTCATAAAGACAAACTGCTTTTGGCTTGTTGATCTCAACTTGCTAAGAGGTGGGTATAATGATGCAACAAGGAAATGTTGCCAGATTTTGTAACCTTTTCTAGTACTCCTCTTCTTAATGTGCTTTTGCACATTCTCAACTCCCATGACACATCCTTGTTGTCCTGAGACAACCAATGCATTCTCAATAGCTCTAAAAGGATACAAGTTATATGGTCTCTCATATATCTTCTTCGAGCAAGTTGGTTCAGATCCATACAAACTTAAATGCAATAACACATAGAAAGTATTGATTTAGTATATTAAAGAGAACAAAAGTCCTTCCCACCTTCATTGGCTTATCCTTGGTAGTGAACTTCGTATTAGCATAAAACTCAAAAACAATCGCATTCACTCCTTTAACATCATTCTTTCTATAATCTTGAGTGAGTTGCTCCTAATTTTGTCGCCTAATGAAATTATTCACTTTTTTATTGTACTTGGTTGACAAATTAATCCCCTTTTCATAAATGAACTCCATACGTAATATTTTTCATATCGGTCCTTGGCCTCTCTACAACTAAAAAATTTGGATTTAAAAGGTATAGGGTCTTCTTCATTGGAATTTCTTGAGGTAGATGCCTCAAAATCATTTGCTCTAGTTTGGCTAACTTGTTTCCTTGTTCTTTCCATTTCTTCAAATTTCACATAACTAAACAACAATGCTATGCAATTTGGGTCTTCAAATCACCTAAATATCAAAATTCATATCACATGGATCATGCATACGCTCGATAATGCAAAAGACATCACTAAGTCTCCATGGGTAACATTAATGCTCAACATTCACATAATCTTGCAAAACCAATCCTGCAACCTTAAATCCACTATTTCATGCAATATTATCAAATTTTGCAAAATTTAAAGCATAACTAGATGAAATTGTAAATGTACCTCAGTGCCGGAGTTATTTCTGGTGTAGAACACTCCTCAAAGTATTTATCAATCCAAGTCCTATCTCTTTTTTCACCAATTAGAAACCTAGCACTCCTTGAACTCAAAATTCAAAAATCCAAGCCCTAGCTCTTCAACTTGTGCATATCCATAGTGCACTTGCCTCTTTCGCTCTCAATCACTAGGAACTTTCTAATCTCACTTGAAAATGAACAAAATTTAGTTCGAAATGGATTTACGCTTGGTATTTGTGGTGGGGTTTTAGTGCTAATGCGAAGAATGGTGTAAAATGGGGTTTAAACCCCTTAAATTGACCCTAGCACCGCGCTTTACAGGCACAGTACCATGACAATGTCGCCATTGTGTTAATGATGAATTTGGGTGTTTTTATTTTCTTTACCAGCTGCCACTTTAGCGTTGTGGGCATTTCCTAGGAGGTCATGGGTAATATTGTCACGACCCAAATAAATAATACACATTTAATTTGGTAATCAGGACAAAATAACCCATGACGTGGGACCCGCAGTGAGATACGTGTCACTGCCGAGGCACGGTGGCCGAGGTAAATGTTATATTTGTGTATTGTTTTCCTAGTGTACTGTATATGTGTAGACTACTAAGTCAGATACGAGTATGCAGATACCGAGACGAGTGAGGACGCGCCTCGAGTCGCGTGCCAACGTTGGCCCGAGGTAGCAGCTCGTGGGGTAAGCATAACTAGTTAAATTACATTGGCATTAAAAAAAATATGCTAGAAGCTAGTGGTCCATAAGTGGCCACATCAACTCAAACCATATATATATATATATATATATATATATAAGTTGGTCAATTGAAACAAAAAATCCAACCTTATCTTACTTTGATTTCATAAGGTCGGTGGAGAGGAGATAAAAACGCAGGAACAGAGGAAAAAGAAAAACAAACGCAGAGAAGTGGAGGAAGAAAGGCCGAGAGGAAAAAAAAGAGGGAGAGAGAAAGAAAGAAAGTAAGAGAGAGAGAGAGAGAGAGAGAGAGAGAGAGAGACCAAACTCAACGTGGAAAGCAAGGTGCGTTGCTTGTTGTTGGTGTTGTGTGATTTGTGGTTGTTGTGGCAGTCAGTTGTGGTTGTTGGTCCGAGGTAGGAGACTCGGACGAACTGCCATGGCAGGTCGTCCGAGCTCAAGAGACGGCAAGGGAGTCGTCTCCCCTGCACGAACCCTACTTGGGGTCGGCGATGGATGCCCAACCCCAGTGAAAAAAAAAACATAGCAGGAGCTCTGGTTTACGAGAGGAAGAAGATGGGTAGCCCTGGTGGGGCTACCCCATATGGGTCGGGTCCGGTTAACCAAGACCCATATATATTTAATTATTTAAGTTAAATTAAATAGAAATTAGAAAAAATTTCAAAAAACTATATTTCAAGAAAATAAATAGAAATTGATAAATTTCTATAAAAATGAAATATTCAAAATTTCATACGAGAATTTTACGGGGTTTTTACTTCAAAAAGCGCGAAATTGGCAAATTGGTCTCGAATTCGATTTCGACCAAATTCGACCAATTTAGAAATTTTAAATAAGTAATAATGACTCTAAAACTTGATAGGTTTTCAAATGTTAGGACCGTAAAGGAGCTATTACGGGTTTTTGGGTGCGTACATCGCCGTGGCGAGAAGCTATCCAGCTTAGGACTTGTTGTGTATGTAAGTAAACTGATTTGAGACATTTACTTACATTTCACTCCATTTATTTATTTATTCTCAGTTATCCGAACTGAATTGCCTCTGAAATCCATATGCTATGACTTGTTCGGTTCTCATTTTATGTATTGTTCATAGCATACTCTATTGTTTATATACTATCACTGATTCCAATTCCGATACTTTGTCATGTTGATTGTTGTGTTTGGAAGTCAGTGATATAGCATGCTGCTAGGTTAGTTCGCTTATTTTGACTCTGATCCTTTGTGCATTAGTATACAGTTACATTTCTTGGATTCCATCATCGAGTCATTCTTGAAAATGAAAGTGGTTCTTGTGGTCAGGGTTATTTGATGATAGAAATTCAACTTTCATACAGGTCAATATGATGTTAGGGAATTTCTCCACTACCTTGCATGACACACGGGGTAACGTGCCTCGAACGGGGTGACCGGACCTCACGGTTTATTTGCGCAAGAATAACTTGGGTAAACATAACGAGTTTAAAAACTTGGGTTGCTGGCAAGTATACATTCCGGGGACGACTAATTCACTTGGAATAGATAATGCGTAATCGTAAGTACGACCTTTTGACATTATGATACATAGCTCAATTTGTACTGAAATGTTATAGAGCAAAGCTCAAGTTGAAGTGGAAAGGCTGATGTGATGAAGATCACGGCCGACCGACCATAATCCATTACTACTTAGCCTTGAGTCAGTTTCATATTTTCTTGACTCAAGTATCTCTTTGCATGACGTTTTTTTCAGCATAGTTGTTATTTAAATTATGACATTTGATACTTGTTGCCTGTTTGGGAATGTAGATCAATTTCTCTCAGTATTAGTTAAATGATTTCATGTACTCATCATCTAGTTTGTGACGGGGGTGCAAATCAGTCGAGTAGCAGACCAGACAAAGAAAAGATTGGTGACTACCTCTGAGCTAGTGAAAGACTGTTACAACATATTTTTGTACATTTTGCATACTTTTGTATTACTTTTTTTATATACAAGTTTTTGTTTTTGGGCTGAGTGATAGGAACACATGACTAGACACATGTTAGATATATCACCAGTTTTGTTTATATACGCATGTGATCTCTATTTCCTGGTTTTTCCATAATAGGTTAAGCCTTAGGATCTCATTGCCACTAGTAACTTAATAAGACTTCCGTTGAATAATTGGTTAGATAAAAAAACAAAAATCTAATGTAACTCTGATTTATAAACAACCATAGTTTAGTCATTAGAGTAATCTAGTTAACTGTAGGTGGTATCATAAATAGTAAGTGTTTAACTAAGGCTGACTAATTCCTTGTTAGGTCCTATAGGGGAGATTAGGGCTTAATTAAGGGATTAGGCCGGGCGGTGCCCTTATTTGGAGAAGGGGTCGTCACAGTTGGTATTAGAGCCAAGGTTTATAAATTCTGGCTTACTTATAGGGTTTCAGCCTAAATGATACCAACACAGTTAGTATCAGCGCCATGGTTTTGAGAAAATATGGCTCTAAGATTGTAGAATATGGAGTTTCTACAATATGATACCACAACTACAATATGCAGTGAATGACCTACCTTCTTCAGCCAGAAACAACTAAAAGATTTAAGAAAACTGTAGAAGTTAGAAAATCGTAGTTAGATGTGGAAAACCAGATGATCCTCGCCTAGAAACTATTAGTTGGGAAGTGAGTGACTGTGAATTTGGGATTTGATATATTTATCTACATTTTAATTTTGTTATGTATATATAATCATTATCCACGTAGTAGCATATTCGCATTCGTTATCCATTTGCAGTCGGAGATGGTGGATTCACGCAATAACGATGATGCCGGTGCGAGTGGTAGCTAGCCTTCGATACCATCAGCGGAGGATTTCCATAGGCTTTCTGATTGTGTCACTGCTCAAGGTCGGCAATTGGCGGAGCTCATCGCATTTATGACTTCTAGATTTGCTTTGCACCAGTACAGCCAGCTCAGACATCTAGTCCTATTGTGACTATAGTACTGACCGTAGTGCCAATCGTACCTGTAACACCGATGACAGCAGCTCCAGCAGTAGAGACTGTGTATACACCATCTTCCACACCTCCATCAGCTAGTTCCACATAGGTAGTTTAGCTGATAAAAAATTTCATTAGACTGAGACCAGTATATTTCGACGGTCATAGAGATTTTGAGAAGATCAAGAAGTCGGTCCTGTCGTAGGAGAAGCTACATAGAGTCTTGCAGATTGAGGATAGACTCAGAGCTGAGATATCGTCATACACATTGCAACGAGACACCGATGTGTGGTGGCGTGCGACGATTGCGACTAAGGGAGAATTAGAGTTTTGGGATGCCTTCACGACCAAGTTCTATTAGTAGTACTTCCCACCTGCGGTGATGAAGAGGTTGAGGAAGTAATTTATGAATCTAAGGCAGGGAGCCGATAAGTCGATGATAACCTACCGAGACAGATACGGTTATCTGAGGCGGTTTGCCGGAAATCTTGTGAGGGAGGATGCCGATGATGTATATCATTTTGGCGACGGACTAAGGCCAGATATTGGTTTTTATGTGGTCAGTTCAGGTGTCGGGACACTGGGAGAGATTTTCGAGCATGCACTTGCTCACGAGACTTATTATATGAGCCGAGTGGCTTATGGGACACCCTCAGTACCCACTATGACACCTGATCATATGGCGGAGTATGAGCGGAGGAGATAGAAGGGCAAAGGACCGAGTAGATGGGATAGAGGCGTTCAGGGGGCGATTGTGCCTTATGTAGCATCTCCTACACCTTTGTAGACTATTGTGGGTCTACTTCCCGTACCACCACCAGGCAGACCTGCATTGCCAGCTCCTGCTACGTCTACTTTACCAGCTTCACCAACACCATCAGCTCCACGTCGGCGGCATGGTGGTAGAGGCAGAGGTAGAGGTAGAGGACGAGGACGAGATAGTTCCAGACCAGGGCAGAGATAGGCATATGCGCAGGCCCAAGATCGAGCGCAGAGTCAGCCAAGAGCAGTCACTTGCTATCAATGTGGTCAGGTGGGACATATCAGTTGAGAGTGTCCGCAGTCAGTGACTGTGATTCCACCACTGCATCGAGAGGACTTCCATACGATTACACAGCCAGAAGTCGATGCTACACGGAAACTCATTGAGGGTATGGTTTCCATTTGTGGTCATCAATCTTATGTTTTGTTTGATTCGGGTTATACCGTTTCTTTCATTTCTGGTTGCATGGTAAGCGGTTAGGGTTGAAATCGGTTAGTGTTGGATTATATTTGGTTTTGAGTACTGCAGGTGGAGATAGAATGTACCCTAATTCTCTTATTGAGAGATGCCTAGTAGAAATCAACAGGGTCGAGTTACCTACAGAAATCAGTGTGCTGGAATTCCTGGAATTCGACGCGTTGCTAGGAATGGATTGGCTAGCATCATATCATGCTCATATCGACTATTTTGCGAAAACAATGATATTTGATATTCTAGGGCGTCCAATATTCATGTACAGCGATAGTACACCGAGAGCCGAGGGCACTCGAGGTCGGCCTGCGACAAGTGGGGAGATAGAGACTCTGGTGTCGGTATATACCATTGCAGAGAGTCATGGACCGAAACTTGAAGAGATTCCGGTTGTGTGTGAGTTTCCGAACGTGTTTCATGAAGACTTACCTGGAACCACTGAGGGAGATCGATTCCATTATTGAGTTGGTGCTCGGTACTAAACCGATATCCATACCACCATACCGCATGGCTCCACAAGAACTGGAAGAATTGAGGAAACCATTGCCAGAATTAAGCGAGAAGGGATTCATCACACTTTCGATATCACCATGGGGAGCACTGGTCTTGTTTGTGAATATGAAGGACGGTACTTTGAGACTGTGTGTTGATTATAGACAATTGAACAAGGTCACAGTCAAGAACAAGTATTCATTACCACGTATTGACGATTTATTTGATCAGCTGATAAGAGTACAATTTTTCTCCAAAATAAATCTACGATCAGGGTATCATCAGTTGAGGATTAGGGATGATGATAGATGCATAACAACGTTTAGTACGAGGTATGGACACTATCAGTTCATAGTCATGCCGTTCGGTTTTACTAATGCTCCTACCATGTTTATGGATTTCATGCACTGAGTGATAAGACCATTTCTTGAACGTTTTGTTATCGTGTTTATTGATGACATATTGGTGTACTCGAAGACTCGCAAAAATCATGAGCAGCACCTCAGGGAGAGTTGTAAACTTTGAGGGAGCACATATTATATGCCAAATTCAGTAAGTATGAATTCTGGTTGTCTGAGGTCAAATTTATGGGTCGTGTTGTTGGAGCAGCAGGTGTTGCTGTAGATCCTGCAAAGATTCAGGCAATTTTGGACTGGCCAGCGTCAACGTCAGTGACTAAGATTCAGAGTCTTCTTCGGTTTGCAGGCTATTGCCGAAGGTTCGTGAAGGGTTTTTCGAAGATCGCTTCACCAATGACCAAGTTGACCTGTAAAGATGTTAAGTTTCATTGGTCTGAGGAATGCGAGGAGGCATTTGCTCAGCTGAAGAGATTGTTGACTATTGCACCAGTGTCGATATTGCCAAAGGCTGGAAAGGGTTTTATGGTGTACACAGATGTTTCGCATATAGGTTTAGATTGTGTGTTGATGTAAGAGAAAGGCATGATGGCTTATACATCAAGACAACTGAAGGTACATGAGAAGAACTACCCAACTCATGATTTAGAGTTGGCGGCGGTAGTGTTTGCTTTGAAGATATGAAGACATTATATGTATGGAGAGAAGTTCACACTCTATACTGACCATAACAATTTGAAATATTTCTTCACATAGAAAGAGTTGAATATGAGACAGCGCAGATGGTTAGAATTCTAGAAGGACTATGACTTTTATTTGGAATATCATCCATGAAACGCCAATGTCGTTGCTGATGCGCTAAGTAGGATTCCGACAGGAGATGCCGAGACGTTTAGTTATCATATGACAAACGAGTATGGCTTACTCGAGGCGGCGACGATGATGAGTAAGTCAGATATTTCTAACGACACAGAGGTATTGATTTGTGGACAAGTAAGACTTCAGACAGTGTCGACTCAGAAAGTGTCAAACGCTCAGAAAGCTAACATTCTGTATCTGAGATTCAGTAAGTTAGCCTAGAGTTTCGAGTGTACTAATTGGACTAAAACGGAAAATTAATGTCTCAGATTTTGAGGCAAATTGTGGATACCGGTTGTGGCAGAGCTGAGAGATGAAGTTCTTCAGGATTACATCATTCCCAATTTACTGTTCTTCCAGGAATGACCAAAATGTACCATGATATGAAGAGACATTTTTGGTGGCCTGGGATGAAAGTGGACATATTATAGTATATCGGGAACTGTGGGATCCGCCAGCAGGTGAAGGCAGAGCATCGTAAACCTGAAGGATTACTACAGCCGCTTCCCATTCTACGATGGAAGTGGGAATACATAGCCATGGATTTCGTTCGAGGACAGCCGATGACTGTTCATCGACATGATTCCATCTGGGTGATTATGGATAGATTGACGAAATCTGCCCATTTCATACCAGTTTCAACTCATTATACATTTGAATAGCTGAGTGTATTGTTCGAGAAAGATATTATTAGGCTGCATGGAGTACCTTTGACTATTACGTCAGACAGAGATGCAATGTATACGTTCAGGATGTAGCGGAGTATGCAGGAGCAATATGGTACACGCTTACAGTTTAGCACAGCCTTTCACCCTCAGACTGATGGGCAAACTGAGAGGTTGATTCAAACTCTCGAAGATATGCTCAGAGCGTGTGTACTTGAGTTTGGCGGATCGTGGGAAGATTATTTACCGTAGTGTGGATTTGTATACAACAACAGTTATCAGGCGAGCATTGAAATGGCGCCATTTGAGGCGTTATATAGCAGACCGTGTTGCTTACCATCTTGTTGGGCTGAGCCATAAGACCGAAATTTGCTAAGGCCTGAAATTGTTGTCGATCACACAGAAAAGATAAGATAGATTCGCTAGAAGCTTAAGGGGGCCCAAGAGAGGCGAAAGAAGTATGCAGACATGTATCGCAGCGATCTCACGTACGATGAGGGAGCTTTAGTGTATCCAAAGGTTTCTCTTCGTAAAGGTCATCATCGATTTGGTTTGAATGGAAAATTAGCACAGAGACTCATCGGCCTTTCAAGTTTAAGAAACGGGTTGGAAAGGTTACATGAGTTAGAATTACCTCCACATATGTCAGAAATTCATCCGATGTTTCATATTTTGATGCTTCGACTAGCTAAGTCAAAGGCAGGCGAAAGACCGATAATGGATTTAAGTCAGATTGATTTGAGTGAAGATAACTCATATGAAAAGCAACTAGTTCAGATTCTTGACCGAAGGGTACAGCAGTTAGAAGTAATTATATCCCGAAGGTGTTAGTCAAGTGGCAGTTTCATGGAGATTCGGAACTCACTTGGGAACTGGAAGACTATATGCGAGATAGATTTTCGTACCTTTTCGAGTCAGGTATATTTTCAAAGTCGTTTAGTTTAAGTTCGAGGACGAACATCCTATTAGCTGGGAAGTATTGTCACAGCCTAAATAAACAATACATATTTAATTCGGCAATCAAGACAAAATGACCTGTGACATGGGACCCGCAACGAGATACATGTCACTACCGAGGCACGGTGGCCGAGGTAAATGTTATATTTATGTGTTGTTTGCCTAGTTTACTGTATATATGTAGACTACTAAGTCAGTTACTAGTATGCAAATACCGAGACGAGTGGGGACGTGCCTCGAGTCGCGTGCCGACTTTGGCCCAAGGTAGCAGCTCGTGGGGTAAGCGTAACTAGTTAAATTATATTTTCATTAAAAAAATATGCAAGAAGCTAGTGGTCCATAAGTGGCCACATCAACCTAAACCAAATATATATATAAGTTGGTCAATTGAAACAAAAAATCCAGCCTTAGTAAGTCCCTGTTGTTGCTCATCCTCTTCTCCATAACCTTCATCTTTTAACTCGCATGTCTACTACGCTGCTACTACAATTATTGTAGCGCTATCCTCCTGCTATTTGCCAACAACACGGCCTCAAGTCTAGTTCCATTGGCTCTTTCTCTCTCATCCTCAGAGTCATAATAATCAGGTGGTGATTTTAGTGTGAGCATAAAAGCCTCATCCATAGTTGTTTGGGCCTCTATATGAAGTTCTTCATCTCTAAGCAGTTGCACTTTGGTCTTCAAGCATAACTAAGTAATCAATATAGGAAACGACAATTTATTATCTCATTCTAACATAATGGACTCCCTCATATTGGTGTAGATGATCACGCCAACATCAATCTCCCTGTTCGTCATAATTTTATATAAACAAACCACCTTTGGCTTATTGATATCTCCCCCAGCTGTGTGGTGGGGTATATAAAAGAAATAAGGGAATGTTGCCACATTTAGTATACTTTCCAAATACTACCCTTCTTGATGTGCTTCGGCATATTCTTAGTTGCCATTACCCAATTAAGTTATACCTGGACAACCAATGTTGTCTCTATGGCTTTAAAAAGGCATAGGTTATAGGGTTTCTCATAAAAATATTTGGGAAACTAGGTTCGACTCCAACTATACTCAAATGCTCCAATCTATAGATGCTAATAATTTCACACGTGCATTAAAAGGGACAAACACCATTGTCATAAAATTCATATACAATCTCATTCTGTAACAGCCCAAATTAATTAAACTAAGATTAGCATTAATCTTAAGGATTAACAACCATAATTCGGGCATTACGTTGACAACTCGGTTGACTTAGACATGAGAATCGAGGGTGTATGTCATTTATAGATGATGGTTCCTAATAATGCAATGTTTAAAATCATTATATTATTGTATTGCATCGCATGTGTGTACATTGCTATCAGGAGAATTGGTGTGACGGGTAGGTACATTGGCAAACGTATCGACATGAATATCAGGTAGGAGCTACTCAATGATGTTAGATTAATCTAAATAATAGGATATGGTGTCTAATTAAGACTACAACTTAAGTTAGTTCATTCAATAAAGTAAAATATTGCATACCTCTAAATATGTGTTAGGGTGTGGGGCACTGGGTGCCAAGCAATCAAGGGTTAGTGTGACTGCAAATATGTTGAATATATGACTAAACACACTAACTATATGTAATTATGTTCCTAGGTGAATTAATTTGATTTAAGATAAAATAAAGTCCTATAGTTGGATAGGAATCAATTGAACCCTTGATCAACCTAGTGATGATCCTAGAATACATATAACAAGGCAAGATGAGTGGCTTTCATGTAGGATAAGTGGCTTCATGTGGGACAAGTGGTTTCATTTGGGGACAAGTGGCATGGAGGGAGGACACATGTCCTAGTAATTAACTAATAGCAAACTAAAGATTTGGCTAACTAATCCACTTATTAATATAAGTATATAAGGCCTATACTTAGTGGAGGAGCTTAACATATACATTTAAGCTGAAAAATCAGAGGAATTGAGGAGGGTATTGGCTGAAAAATACATGGAGATTGAGAGTTGGAGCTTAAATCAAAGTGTCATCAACCCTAGGTACACATCTCTTTATTTCAAGTTTGAAATTAGTTTTGGATTTTGGCCATTTTCAGAAGTAGATGTTTGAGTCTTTGAAATTGGTTTATATATTTGGATTCCTCATTTCAAGCTGATAATCCAGTTGTTAGGAAGTTCTAAATTTCATTTTGAAATAAAAAAAGATATGAGTTTTTGAAGTTGTAAAACTAAAATTAGAATTTATGCATGTTGTATTATGAACCGACCTATGTAATTTAGTCATAACTTCTCATTTTAAATCGAAATGAACCTAATTTGATGGCTTCAAAAGGTAGCTCAAAGAGGAACAACTTTGCCCTACCGAAAATTTTGTAATTCGAATGTTTTTATGTCCAAAAATGTTTTACAAATAGGTGATTGAATGCATTATAGGATTTTTAAAATTAAATATTTAAAAGGCATAACTCCTTAATTACTTATCTAAATGATCTGATCTTTTATTATGTTTTTATTAGATATGTTAGATGCCTTTAGACCAAAAATCACGATTTTTGAAACTATAGATTGAGAGAAATAAATTTTTGAAGTCTGCTGATTAGATTAGGTTCCAATTTGAGTCATTTTTTGTAGAACTGCGATATCTCTTTCATTTGAAATCATAATTTTGCAAATTAAACCTTTTCAGAAAGCTAAGATAGAGACCAAAAACTTTATTTTTAAGGGAGTTTTGATATTTGGATAATTTCATGCCTAAAAATGAGCTGCAACATAGGACCAAAATTGAGATTTTATTTAGTCGTTAGGGCCTGATTTGGAAAATCAATTTATAACATATTCAACCAATCTGAATACATAAAAACACATTTAATTGACTTCAGGGGACTAAAGAACGTATCTCATGTACTGTAGAGCTAAATGAGGTTGGGTTCGAGAGTTTAAGGAAGTCGGAGCTTGTATTGAGGTGCGTAAACCCATTGGAATGCCTCACAAAATTCATGGTTTGTTTTATCGATATCGGATTACATGTATGAATGTTGGCGGGCACATATGGGTTTCACTCTAATTCGATTGCATATATACTGGTTGTGGTTAAATCACTTGCACATATTTGCTTGTTTTTAGCCCGAGTATTGACGACAGTACAATGTATCTACAACCGTCAGGGGGGATGTAAGATGTTCCCTTGACTTGAAATAGCATCTGGAGGGGCTCATCCATTAACCATAGTTGGGGTTTAGTCAATGTGAGCGTGCGAGTATATACGTGGTTCATGTCCTATTTTATCGATTACCGACTAGTTTAGGTTGGGGTTTTCTCGGATTATTCGCTTGTTTATTCATTCATTGATGCTTTATTTCAAGCATGCTTTATTAGTATGTATTGTTACTTTTATTAACTGTTATTTTGCTTTCGTATGTTGCCTACATTCATGGCAATCTGACTTACTGTTGTCAAATGTTATATTCACATCTCTCGTAGTTTACCAGTTTTATTTCATGAATATTGTATGAACTTCTCTTAGGATTTTGCTCACTGGACTCATTGTATTTGTTGGGTGACCTAATGTAGATCCTTCTATGAGCAAAGGCAAGTAGGTATTGGGTGACTACCTCTGAGATAGTAATGCTAGCTCATGTTTGATTACGGTATGTATGTATTTACTTTTCATTGGGTTTTGGGGACTGTAGAACACTAAATACATGTATATAAATCTTTTGCTATACTTATTTCACCTTTGATATAAACGTTGTATCTTTTTGCCAAGTTTTTCACCACATAGGATTGTTAAATATTGCATAATATATTCACTTAAAGACTTCCACTGTATATTTTTATTAATACTTGATAAAATGATTAACCAACTAATTTAAGTCGCTAATAATTATATGAAGATTAATTAGCTAAGTTAGGGTTTAATGTAAATTGTATAAGAAATTAGTTAGGTCGTGGGGTGTCGTAGATATGCATGCCACTACGTGGTGAGGCTTGTTGACATATGATGCGACATGGCGGGTCCCACAACGACCTCAGAGTTTATGGCTACCATACACTCACTCCTTTAATTTAAGTTTTTCTATAATCTTGAGTGAAATGCTCCCAATTTTATCGCCTAATGAAGTTGTTTACTCGTTTGTCATACTTGGTTAGCAAATTTATACCTCTCACAAATGAACTCCCTATGTTGAATATCCTTATATCTATTCTTAGCCTCTTAACTAATAAAATATTTGGACTTGAATGACCTAGGCTCCTCTTCACTTGGGGTCTTGTGAGATTGATGCCTCAAAGTCATTTGCACTCACTTGACTAACTTGCCTCATGGTTCTCGACCTTTTACAAATTCAAACAACCACACAACAAATGCAACTAGCAATTCGGGTCTTGAAATCACCTAAAAATGAAAATTTATACCACACGGATCATTCATATGCCAAATAATGCAAAACATAAACTAGGACTCCATGAGTCTCATTAATGCTCAATATTCACACAACATGAAAATCATTATCCAACAACCTTAAATCCACTATTCATGCAATTTCATCGAAGTTTTTCAATATTTCAAGCATAACTAATGAAATTGTGAATTTTAGTTCAATGTCGGGCTACTTTCTAGTGTAAAACACTATTCCAAGTCTTTATTAATCAAAACCCTCTCACTTAACTAACAATTTAGAACAATAATGCTCCTTGAAATCAAATCCCTAAATTCAAGCCCTAGCTTTCTACCTTATGCAAATTCATAATGCACTCTTTTCTTTCACTCTCAATCGCTAGGAACTCACTTATCTTACTTAGAAATGATCAAACTTGGGCTATATAGGGATGTATACTTGGTGGATGTAGTAGGGTTTGGATGCAAGTATGAAGAAAGTGTTGTGATGGGGGTTTAAAACCCCCATCATAACACTGGCATCGTGCCTTAATAGGTATGGTGCCTTAATAGCGCTACGATAATGCCGAGCTATTTGCATTTGTTTCTATTGGTGCCATGCTGGCGTTGTGACTCATACCCACGACAACGTGACTCATACCCATGGCATTGAGCTATCCGTCTACCTGTTTCACATAAATTTTTGTTCATTCCTATTTAATGATTCTTCAACTTTATTTATCACTTTAACAAGATGTCGTGAGCACGTGAAATGCAAGTAAATATAAAAATTTCATAAAAACTTACCAGTGATTTTTCCATGTACCTCGCATTTGCCCGTTGAACTCATTTTATCTTTTACGTTTTTTAATGAGTTTGGCGAGACATTTTCATTTCGATGAATTATCACCCGACAAATGGTCTTACCTGCACATTCAACAAAAAATTCTAAAAGTTAGAAACTTAAAACATGTTAATTGTACTTACTACATTAACTGACTGACTAACTAACTAAAATTTAAAACTTGAGATTTAAAAAAAACCTGGGCTGCCTCCTAGTAGCGCTTAATTCAATGTCATTAGCTTGACGCCTTTTCACTTGTTTAGTCCGAGTCTAAATCGAGATACTTCAATTATAAATCGGATTTTATAGTGTTATTCCTATTCGAATGTACTTCTTCTCCATCAACAAAGACTATCTTCTTTGCATCATCGTCCTCGTCGATACTCATTGTAATCTTCTTTTTCTTTGTGTACGATTTGCATTGGCAGTGGTCAAGAATGGCCTCCCAAATATCATAGATACATCATCATCCATGTTGTGATCCATAACCTCAAAATCCATGATGAATGTGAATCTACCCCTTTCCTCATACACATTTAAGACTCTTCATATAGTAGGTATCAACTTGCCATTAACTACTTGCAAATTCGTCATATCAAAACAATTGATTTTCAAATTGGCGTGCAACATGTCCATTATTGGCATGACATTTATTGAAGCTCCCATATCACATAAGACATTTCTAAATCGGTTCCTATCAATGCTTATTGGCATGCATATTTCTCCAGGATTTCTTCTTTTGATTGATTAAAGTCTCGATATGAACTTGAACTTCAGCTCTGGCTTCATTTGAACTACCTTGATGCTATTGCCTTTTGATGCTTCTTCGGAAGGTCCTTCATTTTTTTTGCTTTGCTTCCATTGTTTCTTCACCTTCTTGTTATTCTTTAAGTCATTGATTCCTTGTTGCTTGAATCCTTTGAATTCATCTTGCCTCACTTCTTTTTCATTCTCATGCATCTATTCAAGTTTTGTTATAGCGAAAGTGTTAACTTTTTCTTTCTTGTATATCACTTGCCCTTGTCTTGGCTCAGTCATTGTTGTAATGCTCATCATGTGAATAGCACTAACGTTCTCCTTAGGATTGGTGATTGTGTTACTTAAAAACTGTTATTCCTTCCTCGAGTTCAAGGAAATGGCTAATTGACCAATCTGTCTCTCCAAGTTCTTGATGTATTGTGATCTCTCATCATCCGTTCTCTTCAAGGCTTTCTTCATTCCTTCCATCTCTTTCTCGTGCTTCTCATGGCATTCCTTATTGCTCATGTCTATGGCGTGCAAGAATTTCTTAATTGACTTCAATGAAGTCATCTCTTCACTCTTCCCTAGCTTCCCCTGTTAGACTTGTTTATCGAAGCCTTGAGGTAACTTCAATGCATTATCAGGATTTCCATATGGGAAGTTTAGGTTGTTGTTGTTGTCGTATCCTCGATAAAACCTTTGAGTTGCAATTCCTTTTGGCCTAAAGTTGTTTTTATAGCCTTAGTTGTTCATGAAGTTTGCATCTTCATATTCCATTCCTTATTGCATATTCATTTGGTTAACCACCATTGTTTGATAATTAATGGGTTGTTGTGTTGCTTGTACTTACAGACCTTGTTGTCCTATTTAAAGCTTTTCCATTTGATTGCTCAGGTTGGATAGTTATGTCATTATCTAAGCTTGTGAATTAATCTCATATATGCCCACTGCTTTCTTCACTGTGTAATGATTACCGGCTGTAGAATTCTGAGAAATAAGATCTAGGAGATCCAATGTTCATTCCTTGTCCTTGGTTAGTAAAGAACTACCTACAACGACATCTACTAGTGTTCTCGTACTGTGGTTCATCCCATAGTAGAAAATCTAGAGTTGTGCCCATTTCACGTATCTATGCCCTGGAAATCTCTTCAGCATCTCCTTGAGTCTTTCACAAGCCTCTCTAAGAGACACGACATATTCTTATTTGAATTGATTAATTTCCAACTTCCTTTCACTGACCTTCATTGAGGGAAAGAACTTGTCTAGAACCTTTTATTGATTTTTGCCCATGAGCTCCTGCTTCCTGTGTTAAGTCCTTGGATCAAGATTTGGTTTTTCCACCCAATGAGAATAGTAAAAGTCTCATCCTTATCACCTCTTTTGTAACTCCCGTAATGTGCACGATGTCGCACTTCTCCTAGGAATTATTTACATATGCAACAGGATCTTCATTCGTTGGCTCGTTGACCAAGCTACTTTGCACCATGTTTAATATAGACAGTTTCAGTTTAAACTCGATGGTGTATGCTGGAAGCCTCATCGCTCTATTGTAAGTCTCTTAAGCTTCTATCTTGAAGTAGTCACGAAGGCATCTCTGTCTTCACACTTTATCCTGCACTACCAGACCACCTTCGAGTTGGTTAATCATTCGGCCATGTTGTTAGTTTCTTGTTTGATCCTCGGCTATCTCGATTCCTTTCTTTTTCTTTTCTTTATTGGTTCTGTCAATCTCGGGGTCACAAGGCATTAAGTCATTCTCTCATTTGCTACACAGGCACTAGTTCTCCTTGAAATAAAACACAAAAGATCAAATGTAAAAAGTCAAACTTGAAACTTAAGCCTTTTTCTTCTACTTGTTTTTATGAACTTAAAAATAAAGTACTTAAATAAAACTTATCAACTTTTCAAACTAAGTCTAAGTGGCTAGCTATCACTGGTAACAGCGCTAAAAACTTGATTAGCGTGCTGCAAGAATAACTGCTCGCTTGTACTAATAATGTAACCAACTTACGTTGACTACGTATATCGTCCTTAGGGAAAGGTGTATGCACTCACTATGTACTTAGCTATAATTACTCTATTGATATCATTTTAATTGGTTTTATAACTAAAATAAACTAATCTATAGTAGTAAATCAATGTAATTTACTTAAGTTTTATATTAAAACTATCTTAGTTCACAACTTAACGTATGTAATGAAATACTATGCTTTTCAACTCAATTTATCATCTTCATTATGTGTGTGCAATGTCTAATTAGAATAGACATATTTTCTTCAAATCCACTTTAACCCAACATAGTGACGAAAAAGATTCCAATGTGCAAAACTAGAACTCCACCTAATCGGTGTGAATAATACTAGCTCCACATTGCTTTAATGTTCCAAATTTTTAGATTCATAACCAATTAAGTTTACGATTGTACTATCTATATCCGGCATAAAAGCTTTAATGGTGATGATAACTTTTAAACCTAATATCAGCAAACACGTGATCAAGATGTTTGTCACATTACGCTCAGAATCAATACAAGTTCTAACAATTGCATTTTTTATATTTCTATTCTATTCATGTTCATAGCATAACATTCATACCATAGGATCCATTAATCCTTAAGATTAATAGACTACTTAAACTTCATTGAGACAAACGTGCACATAGTGGTATTCATTGCAATTAGAGATATAAGAGAAATACTACAATTAAATCAATCAGCACAATACCCAAATCACCACACGTGAGTCTTCAATGTCATCTCTTCACAATCGTCTTATTACTTAAGAATAAGTAAAACCTATACTAAATTATGTTAATGGTGTCTAATCTCTTGTATTATATGTTTTTACCACATTTTCCTATTTATTTATACTCCTTAATAAGGTTTCCAAACAATTAGAAACCCTACTTTATAATTTAACATGAAATATAACTCTAACTTTCTATTTTCTTCTATCTCGACGCGTCACTTAACCTCTAATGTCGTGTGTGTATTGCCATGGTGCCGCCACTGCACCCCCACTACAACGCCACTTTTATGTGCAATTCCTCTCTTTAGTGACCTCGGCGTTGTCCATCTTGTCTCTGGCAACGTCCCTTCAGTCTCCACGGTGTCACCACTGCACCAACCTATATGTCTCTTTTTCTTCATTTGCCATCTTTCCCACATCGTGCCTATGTCTTCCACGCTATGCCTTGTGCCCTCACAGCACCACACCTAAGAGCCACGACACCAACCACATTTTAGTGTGTTTTAGCCCATTTTCTTCATTTTCTCTCATTTTCTACTTGTATGCCTTATTTACCTAAAAATGCATAAACACCATCAATGAGAGCTCATGTAGGGATATTCATACTAAATATACTACTAAGCTAAACTTATATAAGTCTAAATAATTATTTATCAGTGTGCACACATCTCGATGCAATATTTGCACCTTAAATCTTTGCACAAATCTGGAGACAATAATCAACACCATCCTATCGCAGTGTGAATCTTAAGGCAATCCCATCTTTATCTCCAAATCATTACACAAATATCGAGATACACACATCATGCACACATCTCGATGTATACACCCATGCATAAAACATTCACATACACTAAGCCTACCCCACAAACACTAAGCACATACACTATCTTCTCAAACTAAACTCGCATAACAGCTATGCTTACCTCGGTCAAGGTGGTCGTCATCAAGTAGGGGTGGTCACTGAAGCAGAGAGAGGAGCTGAAAGTGGTGGAGGGGCGTTGTGTGTGGTGAGGCAAGTGAGAGAGGTGGAAGACCGTGAGTGATGATGAGGTCGTGTGAGTTAGGGATGGACGCTAAGTATGGGGAGGCCAATCGAGTTGAGAGTATGGTGAGGGTGAGTTCTTCTCGAGTAGAGAGAAAAAGATAGGGTGAGACTTTTTTTTTAGTTTAGGATAGGAAAGAGAGTATGTGATGAGAGAGAGAGAGAGAGAGAGAGAGAGAGAGAGAGAGAGAGAGAGAGAGAGAGAGAAAAGTGAGGGGATGAGGTAAGGTGAGATATGGGTGATGGGATAGGGCAGTTGGGGTTAAGTGTCACCAAATGAGTGGTTAAGTATTGTATTGTTTTTATTTATTTTTATTTTTATTTTTATTGACTTTTGTTTTGGGTTTAGTGAGTGGTGTGTCATCATTCTATTGGTTTACACCAAACTTATTCAACACCTAGTTACATTATATTTCTCCCATTTAAATCATTACACATCAGTAGGTTAGCCCCCAAATTATATTAATTAATCACTTTATCATAAGTTATATAATACACTTAAATTCAATAAAAGCTATAGCTTCATAAGTTGTAGAGCACATTAATTTAATTCATATTATATAATATCTCAACCATATAGCTAATTTAATGTGTTGTAGTACTATAATTCAGATTCGATGTCCGATGTTTCACCAATTTTTCCACGTGGGACTAGGTTAAGGGTAAAGAACTTGAAATTAGCGTGTAATTAAAATTTTGATTTTTCTTGGGTCGTTATAAGAAGAGACAGACAGCAATATAACAGAGATGACAAACAATATGGTCGAGGTTGTAGGGATGGTGATCGGACAACCAGAGCTTATGTTGTACCTGCATTACCAAGACCACCGTAGACAACTCAGTTGACTTATGCACTAGAATCTAGGGAATATATTATTTATTGGATGATGGTTGTTAAGGTGCAATGTTTAAAGTTATTATATTATTATATTGCATCGCATGCTTGTACGTTGCTATCGGGCGAGTTGGCGTGGCAGGTAGTTACATTAGGAAGAGTGTGGACGTTGGTATCAAGTAGGAGTTACATGAAGAATCTAAACTAGGCTAACTATAGTACATATTGGATAATTGATCCATAGCCTAAGTTACTTAATTAAATAAAGTAAAGTATGGCATACCTCGAGACGCGTGTCAAGGCGTTGGGCTCCGAGTGCCAGGTAGTCGAGGGTTGGTGGGATGATAAATCAGCAATAATAATATATTTTAGGTGTTATTTTATATGTTTTTATATCTCAATGACTATTATTATTAATTAATTCTCTTTTCTTTATATTTTCAATGTTTTAGTGGCAATTTGATGAAAAAGAAATAAGTCAGGCTCTTTTGAAGTGTTCTTGGTGTTTTGCATTGAAAAGTGAGCTTAGACGTATTTCGAGACAACTTAGTGGGACTCAAATTGGTCTATGTTAATGATATAGTGGTTTAGAAGAAGTTTAGTGGCGTATTAGTTGAGGAAAACCTTCAAAAATGACTAAGTATAAGTCATTCCTACAGTCTGTTATGCTACCTTTTGATTTACCTCGAGACACGCACTGCACAATGGATTAAGAGAGAGGAGTAGAAACCAAGTGACGCAACACCAAACATGTTTGTGACACTTAACACTCCATCGATCGTTCATCAAACCTTAAGATCTGCATAGAAGTCAGAATTAGATAAGAAATGAGGGACATAAACGTACCTAGAGATACGTGCTACTTCATCTCCCAATTATTCACATGATTCCTTTAACGTGTTCTACCCATCCATAGCTGACATGCGTCATCCTTCCATTCGCCAAACAACATTAACAAACCAACAACAAACCGACAATGCTCAACTAATCAACGCCTGCCACATGTTCGACTCTAGAGCAAATCAATAACAAGCGTTTGATCTACCTAGGGGCACGAGACAAGAAAATACCCACGAATTTGATTTTCTCTCTCTTGCAAATGCCAAATTGAAGGAATTCATATAAATAGACTTTAGGGTTTTAATTAGACTCTTTACACTATACAACCGATCTCTTTTTTCTATTTTGTTTTCTAGTTATTTTCCTTTAAAGTTTAATGGATTTTATCAAGACAATGTCCGACTAAGCACTCTTTTCCTAGGTCGGAGGCAAAGCAAGTCCAGAATCTTGGTTGATAGCATTTTATGTGAGATCTTTTATTTATATTTTGGTTTTATTTCAATTCTTTCTATTTTATTCATTGTTGTTTTCATGATTATGGTGCAAACTTATAGTCTATTCGGTTGGGTTGATAGGACTGTCTTAAGAGGGTCTTATTAACAAACATTGGATTAGATGGCTATGGATTAGGGCTAATTCGAGTTTGAAGACTTGTTCGGTTGACTTGATAGGATTTTAAATAGTTTCATGAAAATGATTATTTTACCCATCCCCATATAAAAACCCTAACCACAAGCATCATCCGCTCTCTTGAACCAATGACAAGAGGGACCGAAACCCTAACTTGGAGGAACATATTCAACAGCGTTCAGGAACAAGAAGATGAGCAACATGGGTGTATCCTAAATAGGTATTTTCAAACTTCATTTTAATAACGATTTTTGTGAGTGTTGTATTTTGATTTGTGTTTTTATCTCATCGATATTTTGGATGACGACTTGTAATACGATTTTGTGAGTGTCGGTTGACATTGCGATGGCCTAATGTTTTGAAAACCAGTTAGGGGCTTGTTCCAATCTCATCAATGTTTTTCAAACGATATTTCAATCTGTGGAATAACTTACAAATGACCTAATTATTTTTTGCAAGGCCAAGGAGTTTCTGATAGAATTTGGTGTCAATATCTTAGTAAACTGCCTGCTGAGATTTGACATCAGTTGAAGGGTTTGCACATTCCTTCGCTTTGTACATTGCACATGGTGCACCATTTCATGAATTTTAACCTTAGAATTGGACATACTGAATCTTAAAACAAAAATCAAATTACGTCGAAATGTGTTCTAATGGATAAGGAAAAGAGTATAATGCAACTGGCATTGTTAGACATATAGTTGTGATTGGTTGATGTATTTGTGTCAAAGTATGTTAAAATTTATCTCAACATGAATTTGATGAATGAACGTAGTTTAGAATATGTTTTAATTTTTAAGTATGTTCTTAGAGCAGTTCCTCTTTCAACTTCCTATTCCAGCTTTATTATTCAATAGTCTTCGAATAGAGATTTTGTTGTCTTCTATCGGTAAAGGTTGATAAGATCCTATACAAAATGGCTCATTTCCACTCTTTAATGCAGCCAGATTATCTATTTCACTAGGAATTTAGATTTCTGAAAGTTTGTAGATAATTGATTCTTGGTTCATAGCTGCGAAAGAAATCTAAAAAAAATTTCTCGGGGTGAGAAAATATGAGGCATTGCATTACAAAGATATTTTCTTTATGTTGTAATAATAAAACACACTACTTTCATATTTTTAGCCTTGTTTGAATTAAAATATACAAGAGAATCTTTTTTGGTCCTTATGTAGGTAGATGGTTTTGTTAAACTGGCATATTTTTTCTTTAAAATGGTAATGTCCTTTATGAGGGTTTCCTATAATATCCTACAACAATTAATTAAATGCCTCCGATAAATTTAAACTTTTTGGTTTTATTTTTAAAAAAGTTTTAAGTAAGTTTTCTTGTTTTATTTTAATTATATTAAATTGTTCAAGACTTCTATAAATCTAACATATGTTAAAGATCCCATATATTATTGTCACATTTAATATTGTATTATCATACTATCCTGCTTAATTAATTATATCAGGCATACTGCCCATTTTAAGCAAACATTCATTCGCTTTCTACATATGTTTGTTTTCCCTTTTTTTAGACATGGACAAAACAAGTTCTAAAGAACGTAGCCGACGTGGTGGCTTCTAAGCACCCCGAAAAATATCCCATCAACTATCTCAACCTTCCGAACTACTTACTTAACCATTATCGCAAGGAGTAAACAACGTTGTAATCGAAAAAGTAACCAAGTAGTTACACATGACATATCTCAAGATCAGTCAAGTGATGAAGTGAAGGCATCCCGACGTAAGTGGGTGCACGAGGATGTTGTTCTCGTTAATGCAGTATTTGATAAATCAGAAAATGGGTTCAAGTCGAGATATCTTATTCACCTCGAGCAGGCTATAAGGGATGCTTTTCCTAGTTCGTGGATTAGGGCAAAGCCACACATCGAATCACGTTTGAAATGTTTAAAGAAGGAATGGATAATTGTGAACAACATGATCATTGGCATAAAGCATGGATCAAGTAAGTTTTTGTTTGATGCTACATCAAACATGATTGTTATTTCAAATGATGTATGGGAGGATTACATAAAGGTATAACTTTGATTCTTTTCAATGTCGCTTGCTCTTATTTGTTAGATAATTTATTTATTTATTGCATTGCAATGTTGTAAAATTTAATTGGTTGCAGAACTTCTAGGAAGCAAATGTCTGGCGATATAAGTCATTCCCCCACTATGACAAACGTTGTCAGATATTTGGGAATGATAGGGCAACAAGAGAGGACGCACATGGTTCGTTTGATGTCGTACAAGAAAGAGATGAAGTCAATGATTCCAGTGGTGAAGGTGACACTAAAGCAACGCCCGAAGTGGAATGGAAAAAACTTCCACCTTGTTGAGGACTAGGCTGGTACACAAAACCTCAACAACAATCTTGTGAAGAAGAAGAAAAGGTTTACCGAGAATGAACTCCTGGCAAAGTTTATGTATTTGTCGGTGCATATTATGGCAGAGGAGATTTCGAATGTGACAATAGGGATTAGTGTTGCAATAACCACACAGAGAGACATGCACAAATCGATCATGGCGGCTATGGATGAGGTACCCGAATTTTCGCATGTAGATAAGGTAGTATATGCAGTCAAGATCATGAAATGTAGCAAGTTTATGGAGGCTTTCAAGTCGTTGTAGCAGCCATATCGCCTTGAGAGGCTCCATGCTATGTTTGATAGATCAATTATTGGTTGTCACATATTTTGTTGGCTTGGTGAACTTGTTGATTGAAAATTTTTAGCAATAGTTTGCACTCCTCGAGTTTTTCTTGAACGTTGCAATTGCTTTTTTTTTTTGGTTCATTGTGAGATTCCTTGTTGTCTAGTAATGGTGCAGCAAAGAATATCAATATTCAACTAAACAGTCTAAAGTTTTTTTCTATCATCAACTTCAGTTAGATAATTAAAAGTTCTTGGTTTATTTTTATGATGATAATGATGATGATGTATTTTTTTTTTTAGTATTCACCTCATGTTATTATTTTGGTAGAAGCACAACTTAGACGAAAATAGCAATATTTTGGTGAAATGAAAATAAGATGAAGAATTTGATGATGAACACGATAATTCATCAAGGTTCTAACACGTTGAAAGTGTAATTTGTTGGAAGTACAAGATGAAACAAGAAGAAACAAGTTCCAAAATGCCTATGTCATTATATCAACCTAAAATAAGATTAATCTTGTCTAAAAAATAAATCTACAAGAACACAAAATTAGGAACATTACTTTCAAAACAAATAAGTAGTCTTTCAAATTCAATCATACATAGTTCTTCTACTCCACAATCAATACAGATACTCCACGACTTCATAATTTCCACCTACTCGCTAATATAGGCACAAATGGCATGGAAAAAATTTATGGTTTCCTCTTCTTCAAGTGATGACCACGAACGCGAGGGTATAGCTAGTTTGTCATAGTTTTCGACCCATTTAATTGAAGGGTTTGTCAAAGGAGGAATGTTTTCCAACAAGGAAAGTGCCTCCTCAATTATCTTTTGAGGAGAAACCTTAACTTTTCCCATCAGGTGCCCTGATGGCATCATTCGATCGCTTCAACTGCCTCCTCTTTTGAACGAAATGATTGTAATAAAATGCACTTTGATTAATCTCTTGTTTGTAGCATTCGTATCACCTTCCATATACGCCAATCTCCCACCAATAGAACATAGCATACCACCTCCTATATGAAGCCATGTTCCTACATAACATAATATATTAGTAATACAAAAATGTCACGAACATGTAGAGAGTAATAATAAGAAATAAAATAGTACGGTTCGCGAATAAAATGCACATGGCATGAAGGTTTGAAAAGTATAATCAAAGAACCACAATAGTTTTTGCACAACAAAGATAAAAAGCTCAAACTAAGCACTACAACATTCATCTCGCATAAGTAAGTCAAAAAGTTCAAACAAAGCACTATGAATGTTATCACGTAACAAAGATTAAAGTTCAACTTGGATCAATTGTAGTTATCCCACATATCCATCGCAAAATTGTTGCAAAACATTGTCCAAGTATTTGTTGGACCAACTGTGCAAATAACTTCACGTTCTTTATTACTGACATCATCGTCTGCTCCCAATTCTTGATCCTCTGGTACCACATTGTCCAACAAGTCATCGGGCACCTGTTGGGTTTTGGGGTTCATAAGCAGCGAGAAATTCAAAAAAAAAATTAAAAAACTCAACAGATAGAAAATAAGTTTCATTAAACTAGATCTATAAAAGTAAACCATACCTTAATCCATGATTTCCTTATCTAATTGTTCAATTTCTAAGACGTTTAAGTGTGCATCATTTATCAGAAATCTACATATGAATGGTGACCACAATTTGGAGTGTTAATCCCAAAAGAGATTGAAAACATTTTTTTCTCTCCTGAAATCCAAAGAATTCAAAATTTGCAAAAATTAAAATCTCATTTCGTTTAAAGGTCCAACCTTAATTTATATGTGTCGATAAGCCCTCACTTAAAATTTTATTCGTAATACAACTATTGTATTTATGTAGTTTAAGTAAATTACACATACGCCCCTATTAATAAGTTATCATATATTAAATCGTAAGGGCTTTAATGCCATGAGTTTTATCATATAAAATTCATTACTCTTAACCAATTGAAATTGCACAAAACTATTCTTTATGTGCGAGACAATAGGTTCATGCGATGTTGACAGTGAACCAAAACCATTTTGGTACAAAAGTCATAAGCGGTCTCTAGCAAGACATTATGACTACTAAAGTAGCATATATATTAGAATCGTTACAACCTAATGAATGACATATATCATATCATTTTGACGTGCAACATCCTTTGATTAAACATAAGGCATGGAAATTCACCCTTAACGTTCAATCGTAGTAGTCTCGATCTTTAGGTAGACTAAAAACATCCAAATGACATTGATCGTGTCAATTCACTTGGACTTGGCAAATGAATAGTCTAACATATCGAGGGATCCACTAATATCTCTCTATACAAGATGGACAAATTATATCTTGATTACACACCATCACATATTATTTGCATGGTAACCAATCACAATTTTTATATTCGTCTAGTTAAAGACAATGTTTGATTGTATCAAATTACCATACTCATAATATTGAAGTCTATGGTAATCATAAGTCGAAGGACTAATGATATACCTATCACTAGTAACACCTATGACTTAATCCATGTGGTGTTCTCATAGCAAGTCGGTCTAGTACCTTGTTCGCATAAGTACTCATGATCTTGATTCGTATCCTTAAACGCATGATCATCACTTGACCATCAATCAAGATTCATACTGGCCTTAATTCATTATAGTTCCTAGTATAATAACCGACAATGGACATTTAAGATGTTTCAACAAATACCCATGGATCTAACTATAAGGTAAACATGCAATCATTCATAATAAAATAGCAAATGAAAACCTCAATTTTGTTAACTAAAATTATAAGATAAACAATGTTTATAGATTGACTTAGGGCACATGCCCTAACAACACCTCCATCGTGAGGTAGTTGTGAACTATAATGCACGTAATAATGATCATCGTCGCCATCCTCACATAGTAGTAGCATTCCCTTCTTAGAACGACCCATCTTTGTTTCAAAGAATTGAAGCATGTCTCAATTATATTCCTTGCTTTCATATGACGCATGTTGTATACCTCTTCTAGGTTCATTGAAAGACTTTTCACTAGCCCATTCTAAGAGACGGTAACTCTGCCAACAAAAGGGTGCAAGGAAACTTTCACTATTCGAGTACCCTGCATCCTCTAAGTAATAATCTCCTATAGCAACTTGTAAACCATTTGTCTATGAAACTGCATCTCTCGGAAATCTCCCATCAGTGGCTGACCATTCCCAACGAGGGAAGATGCACATGATTAGCGTCTCTTGCATACACGCACACATGACATTCATTATAATGTACCCTTTTCGATTTTTAAATTGAGCCTTTTGGTTGTTTTGAACAATAATCGGTACATAGGCCCCATCGACCGCACCAAGGCACCCCCTGCATGCAACAAAGTAATACAATATTAGGTTGCATTTATAACTAAAATAAACTTCATACAAAAGCACTAACATAAGTTGATGCTATTGCTGAAAAATGTTTCCACCTAAAACTTAGATTCTGATCTAATTAGCGTAGGACACACAAGTAGCATACGCCGCAGCTGTATAATGACTCGAATAGTCCTCGTAAATACATAGCTCACGGTGTCACCTGATCTTGGGAACAATACAAAAATGACCCGATTGCGTATGTTGTATCCTAAAATGTTGAGGGTAATGGCAAGATGTTCATCAACTAGAGCGCAACATTTGTCTTTAAGATTTCCTTGTTCAGATAACAAATGGCATAACTTCGAAAACTTACTTCTACCCATGCGGAACATCTTGTAACATTTCTTTTCGAACTTTTAAACAAGCTCATGGATCACTTTACGATGTCCGTCATAACCTAAAGTATAAGTCCGCTCCACTTGTTGCTTACGACTTGCAATAATTTTGAATATATGAGCCATTACAATGACCACTCTCAATCAAATTAGGAAATCGTGGATGGGCAAACACAAATTCCTTGTATAAGGACCCAATCATTGGATATCTGTGTCCATTTACAAAAGTTTCACATTAACTTACTATTTAGATATAATACTAGAAACCAACCTTTGTCTACTTTAAGGCATCTCCACAAGATAGTAGAACAAAATGCAAAGCTCTAAAACAGATTATCAATGAAAAGTTAAGTTATATATCCCAAAGATCATTAAAGCGAAGCTACTTCACTCAATCAATAATGACTTACGTTCGATAACAAAAGTGATTCTCATTACTTGTACAATGATAAAATAGATTGTCAGCAATTCGGTGTATGTTTGTAGTAACTCGATTATTTGTAAATCAACCCGAAGTCAATTTCAATGAACTCAATTTTGATGCACTTAGGAGAACAAGACATAGATGAACTCAATATGAATTCAATTTCGATGCACTTGGGAGAAATTATTGGTATGTTTTTTTCTTATACTTATTAATTTGTTTGAGTTTTAATTGGTAATCATAGTTCAACCTAAGTATCTTTTTTCTACATATTCTATGTATTTTTTAAGCGCATAAACTATTTTTTTATGAGTAGGAGGCACTACTCCATTACTATAATCTGTGCATTAACTAAATTTGTTCAACCTATGCATAAACTAAATTTTTTTAGTGCATAATTTTTTTTAACTTATAATCTATTCAACCTATACATAAACTAAATTATTTCAATTCATAGTTAACAACATATTAGGTATCAAACAACATCAAATTTCATCAAATAAGAGTACAAACAATCAATCACCAAGTCTTTATAAAAAGAGAGAGTGAGTTACCAAATGAGAGCGAGATAGAGATTTATCGAATGAGAGAGAGAGAGTTACCAAATGAGAGAGAAAATAACTTACAAATGAGAGAGAATCGCTGAAATAGAGATGAGAGAGATGATCGGGTAGGACTTTGTCTTTAGAAACTAACGAATTTGGGGAAAATACTATCACATATGTCATGAGTTTGTTTTCAATTTGGTGAAATAAATTGAGGGGCAATCTCATCATTTCACTTGATAGGTGAGGACGAACTAATTAATGATGAGGTTAGGTGCCACTTAGTTTAGTCCAATGCTTGTGTGATTAACTAAAATGTTGCATAACTAATCATGAGAAGACGTGATTCAGTTATTCATGATTAGTATTCCCACGAACCTTTATGTCATTGATGCATTAAACCTTATTGGCAGATGTTTAGGGTTATGTGTTGACTAGGGAAGTAGTTAACTAATATAGGATGAATTGAATTTAATTATTGAATCTTAATTTGGATTTGTGGGACCGTAGACCTAGGTGTTTTCTCTTATTAAATTCATTTTTGCAAACTTTAATTTCTAGTAGTTTTAATTAGATGTTTTCTTAAAATTTCTAAAAACCCCCGAATTTCTCTTTTTAGTTAACTCAGAGTAAAACCTAAGTCATATGGATTCAACCCTGTATTTACCACTACTACGCCCAAGTGGGATTGATAATATGAGTACGGGTTATATTTGGTGTAACGACCCATTACCTTAAGTAGGTGATTAATATTAATTCAAGTTCTAATTAACCCGAGTTAGGCTCGAGGTTAAGCCCGACTTATCTCCATTAACGTGCTTGTGAGTTTATATGTCGTTTGGTGTTTGTATGGTTTGTATTAGTATTTATTGGAATTAATTATATTAATTGACGTATAATTGATTAATTGAAAAATTATTGGGATGCCTAATGTACCGGGTATGGATTAAGGGTAATGTACACGAGTTGTAGAGTAGCGTGCGCGTCCGAGTGTACTTGTTGGCGCGCATAACGAAATTATAAAAGCATGAATATATATATGCGTATATACGTTTATATATATATATATAAATATATATTGAAAATGAATAAATAATTAATAACTGTTGGGTGCATAGTGATACGCGGGGTCGAGAGTGACACGTGTAGGACATACAATAGTGTGCACGCCAGATGGTCGTCGTTGGCGCGAGCGACGAATTCATGGGCGCGAAAATACATAGGTGAATATATATAGATTATATATATAAGAATCCTAAAGTTTAAATAAAATTAAAATATACATAGGATTCACCTCGAGATGAGTGTTACCCTTGAGTTGGGAGGTTGAATATGTGGGACATTGCTTGTTAAAGAGATTTTTCACGCCTCGAGATGTGTGCAATCATATCTCGATATAAATTAATGTGATTTAATTCTATTTTTGATCGGCCTCGAGATTCTTACAGCATGAATCTTGAGAAAAGTTTAATTTAAACCAAACTTAAGTCGGTTGGAGGTGTTGGGTTAGTTGATAGCCATTGGATCGATCTTGAGATACGTTTTTTGTATCTCAAGAAAAAACAAAATAAGAAATAAAAACATTACATCTGCCTTGAGACTCGTGCAATACGAATCTCGAGAAAATATAATATTTATCTTCCTTAATCTCATCGTCTCCTTCATGCTATAGTGAATCGAGATTGTGAGAGAGATGAGAGGATTGATATTGAGAGAGGGACCGAGAAGCAAGGAGAAACGTAGGAAGAGATATGGAGATCAACAACGATGAAGGTGAGTCATTGATGTGTGGTGATGTTAATTATTGTTGCATTATAGGTTGTTATTGTTTGTTGTTAATGTATATTAATGGAAGTTATGATGGAGAGGAGTAAGAAAATCCAGGGGAGGTATCTCCCCCTTGCTGAGAATTGTCCATGGAACCAGGGACACTTATCTCAGATTCATTAAAAGAAATTTAACCAGGGACATTTGTCGATGGTTTTGATTAGGAAGAAGAGGGCACATGCACAGGCCGTACGTGTGTACTCACTTCCCTGGGTTAGGCCAGGAGCCTGGGCCAGGCTCGGCCCATGGGGCGAGCCAGGCCTGGTGCTCTGGCCAGGGTTGAGTCATACCCGTTAAGGTCGACCCGATCCAACAAGAAAAAAATAGAAAAAATAGAGAAATATGCTAAAAATAAAAAATGCCTGAAAAATGAGAAGAAAAATCCCAAAAAATAATATTTTGATTAAATAAATAGAAATTGATGAATTTCAATGAAAGTAAAATATTCAGGATATCGGACGAGATTTTATATGGGATTTTCACCTCGTAAAGCGCAAAATAGTCACATTGGCTTAAAATTTAATAAATTAATTTTGAATTTGATTGGGATCGGTATAAGGGTCAAATTAAATAATAGTGGACCTAAATTAATTACAATTGGTGTATTTTTAGGTTCTTAATCGACAGCTAAAGGTTTATGAGTTTTGAGAGTCGCGTAAATTGGTAAAAAATAGAAAAGCTCAGTACAGGTAAGTGGAAATCGTACTTTTATATGCATCATAAAATAGTTATATTTAGTGCACGTAGTTTATGGATTGGGAAATGGGGCAATGTACTGTAACTTGAATGTGTTATTAAATTGTTTTATAAGAAATTATCCGAAAAAAGGTACGAGGGCGAATCGGACTGGAGTGAAGATGGAAGTATTGGATCATTACCAACACTTTCCCTTCAGAATCTTTGAGGTATCCAGTTGTTTATTTCCTATTGTTTTATAGTGAAAAGTGAGCTCGAAAAGGGGTGCGATGGGGGAATCCGACTGGAGTTGATGATCGAGGTATTAGGAGGCCAACCAATACCCTTCCCTGAGATTCGTGACGCTAATTGATTGTCACTTTTCATTTAATCGTAGGTAGCTATGTTATACTTCGATACACCATAGAATCACAGACGTGTGATTCCGTGGGTCGTAGTCCTGGGTAACGGAAGTCTACAACTCTTCTTTTAAATGGAAAAGTGATAAAAGAAGAAATTAACAAGTCATGGGGACAATTGCAATTGACCATTGAACTTGCATTCTGTTATGTATTGTTTATAATATTTTTAATAGCTAAATAGATATGCTTTGATTTCATATTACCATTCATTGATTCATTGACATTTAGATGACAGTTGATATGTTTACGAGTATCACTTATTGAACAAGTTGGAGCGCTCATTCCCTCATTAACATTTCAGGTTAATAACGTGTGTTTTAACTCAGGAACAAAGAAGATTAGGAGTTTATAGTATTCTCTAAGGTGAATTGATTATCCTATTATTTATATATTGTATTAAATTATTATTTTGTAATAAACAAGGTGGAGATATGGTTTTACAATCGAGGTTTTTACCAGTTTTATGTATATTTTATGGTTTATCGAAAAGTTTTAATTTCCGCTGCGTTTTCAATTATTTATTCGATATAAAATATACCGTAATTGTGATTATCAGGTATGAAAGATGGTTGTAATGTTACTCTAATCGAGTCTGACTGGTCTACTAAGGCTTAATTAGGTTTTCGGATCGGGTATCGCCCTAATCGGGATAGAAGATACAATAGTTTGGTATCAGAGCCTTGCTTATAAAGCAAACTTCCTTATTCTTGAATTACTTAGAAATCAAGAATAAGTCTGATACCGTTTGTCGGAATCTGAATTCATTACCTGTAATCAAAATATAAGTCTAGGTTTAGTGACTTGGAGATTTAAGTTTTCAAGTTATTAATAATCTAGGACTTAATAAATGACTTTTATCGATGTTTTGGGGAGTAATGAAATTTAAATGGTTGAGTAATGTGATTTGTTGAAATGTATTATATCTATACGATAGATATACGTGAAATGTCTTTCCTATATGAAATCATTGAGGTTTTATCTCCTATCTATATTCAATGAAGAGATGATGAGGGCTCTTAAGAATCTGAACTTTAGGGATATTCCAATAAAGGAAAATAATAGAAATATAATAAGATGGTTTGTATCCATCGATATTTCAGGAGTTGAGATAGCATTGAGGTTTTGTGTATATAGAAACCTAAATCTCAATCAAATATGTAAAAAAGAAATAAATAAGAAATTTTATGACAGTAAACTCTTCTCCTATTGGACAGTCTTTAATAGTCTTTATTCTCACTGGTATTGTTTGACTAATAATAGTCAGTGTAGAAGGATCAATTTGACCTGGACTTTGAGACATACATTATGAGAATTGACATTTAGAAGTGAATAAAATAATAAATGATTTCTAGTAAAACTCAAAGGGATGATCACTTTGAGTAGTAAATATACTAGTGTCGAGACTACTTAAATGAGATGAAAGGTCATTTAATAAAAAAAAATTATTAGGGTGGTTGTGGTATAACCGAACCAACTAGTAGAATGAAGAAAAGAATAATGTTGTGGTGGATACGCACGTACATAAAGGGAAGTAATAACAAGGTCGATATTGTAAAAATGTGTATAATCTAAGTTAGAACATGACACCGATCTAGTGAGATGTAATCTGATCTTATAGACTGAAATAGTCTAAATTGGGGAGAATGAATTATCAATGAATCTGAGGATTTGAGAATCCAGAGAATATCTTATGATATTGGGAGTGAATAGGTAAGCATTATATCAAGAGGTTGGTATTAACTGCTATTTCTAACCAAAAATTGTATAAATCTATAATCTTCTAAGAATAATGATTCGTAGAAATGAAGTTATCACTCAAGATTCAAATGGTTTGAACTTGTTTTAAAATTGTAGTAGATTCATAATGAAATTCAAGTTTGATGAATGAAAATTGTGACTCCAAAAGTTTCAAGAGGTATGTTTATCAGGTTCTCTTGGACTCTCATCACAATTTGATATTAAATTCATCAAGTACTTGATTATGATGTCAAGCCAATGATCAATTTCATTTTACTTAGTGTATTATGAGAATTGTATGAGTTTGAGAACTCAACTCAAGTGATGAGTTAATTTTAAGTTAAATCATGAATGAGTATTCATTGCCAAAAAATCGACAACTCATTTGACTTATTGAATGAAACCAGTTGTACTTAAGAGTTGATTGAGATCTGGTTATCATTAGTTTGAAATCAGATTTAGGAACTATACGAAAATGAATTCAGACAATGGTTTGATAATGATTGAAAATCATGGTGGAAATCATGAAAACTCATCGAGCTCGTGCTATGTTCATAAAGAAATAAAGAAATAGAGTTATTGAACTATGTTGGAATTAAATTATCATTGAGTTATCAATGATAACTCCACCTATGTTGTACACTATGTGCGCTACATAGCCGGTCCCAAGTTCGGATAAAGGAGGAGGACTCTGACGCTCATTTTTTCATACCAAAAAATGGGTAAGGGATGACCCAAACTCAATTTTCATACCAGAAAAGTGGGGGAGGGAAGCCCCAAGCTCATTTTCCATTCTTGGAAGATGGAGGTGGGTTGCAATAGGTTGACAGCCAGTGTAAAGCTTTTGTCACTTTTCATGTAATGGATCAAACATATATAAACGTTGGGGCGTTCCCACCTAACAACGCGCTGCATCGGAGCCTGAGTGTAGTGAGAAATGAGCAAGGGTATGTTTCACATCGCCGCCTAAGTGTGAAGAAAAATGAGCAAGGGTTCCCACACATAGAACGTGTGTGGGTAAAGAAGCTAGTTCCTTCACATCATCGCCCGAATGTGAAGAAAAATGAGCAAGGGTTCCCACATAAAGGACAAGTGTGGGTAAAGAAGCTAGTTCAAGACAAACACGAAAACAAAAACAAAATCATAGATACATATACTAGATCTTTTAGACAAAATAGAAATAGAAAAGGAAAACACAAATGGAAAAAAATTTGTTTAGGAACATGAAACATAGGAACAATTACGAGAAAGTCAATAGAACTAGTAGATATCATGATTAGAATGAGAGTCAATATTGCTTGCCTCCAATAGATGAAATAAGTAGGAGAAAAGAGTAGAGAAATAGGAACAGGGTTTAAATTGTGGTACACTAGTATAGATAGAAGATGCAATGGAGTAGGAATTATGGTGGATAATGATTATAAGGATAAGGTCGTAGAAGTTAAAAGAATGAAGGATATATTGATTCTAGTTAAATTAATTATTGGAGACGAAAAAATTAACATACTTAGCACTATGCACCACAAGTAAGATTAAGCGAGAGCATCAAACGCAAGTTTTGGGACGATATGGATAGATTTATGCAAAGTATACCATTAAATGAAAATGTTTTTATTGGAGGAGATTTAAATGGGCATGTCAGGGCAAGTAACGATAGGTTTGAGAGAGTTCATGGAGGTTTTGGTTACGAAAATAGAAATGAAGAAGGAAAATCAATCTTAGAATTTGCTTCAGCATACGATCTTGTCTTAGCAAATACTAGTTTTAAGAAGAGGGAGTTGCGTATAATTACTTTTAGTAGTGGCCATAACAATAGTCAAATAGATTTTCTTTTAATAAGAAAAATAGATAGAAAAATATGTAGAGATTGCAAAGTAATACCTGGTGAAGCACTTACTACCCAACTGAAGTTAGTAGTTCTTGATATTAAGCTAACACGACGACATAATATGAACAAAAGAGTTAGCGACCCTAGAAAAAAGTGGTGGAACCTAAAACATAGTAAACAAGTAGAGTTTAGAGAAAAACTACTAAAGGAAAACATTTGGAATCTTGACTTAGATGTTAATTCAATGTGGCTAGAAATGAGTAGTTGCATAAGGAGAGTGGGATCAAACGTATTAGGTATATCTAAAGGCTTGGGACCACAAAAAAAGGAAACATGGTGGTGGAACGAGGATGTTCAACGAGCAATTAAGACTAAAAGAGATATATATAGGAAAATATGTAAGTGTCAAGATGAAGATGTGTACAATCAAAAGAGAAGCTAGAAAATAAGCTAAAAAAGTAGTTAGTCCTAAACAAATTTCATGTAAGATGTATTAAGGATGAAAATCAAGAATAAAAAGAAACAATGTTAAGTCATGTAAGATGTATTAAGGATGATATTAAGGAGATATTGAGAAGTTACTTTTATAGTTTATTTAATGATGGCCAAGTTGATACTATGATAGATGAAAACCCACACCAAGAAAGAAATGTAAACTATACACGTAATATTAGAATTGTAGAAGTTAAAAATGCATTGAAAAGAATGAAAATATGGAAAGCATATGGCCCAGATGAAATACCCATATAGGTTGAAAATGCTTAGGAGAAATTAGATTGACTTGGTTAACAAGATTTTTCAATAAAATTTTAAAATCAAAACAAATGTCAATGGATGGATAAGCAGCACGCTTATGTCAATCTTCAAAAACAAATGAGACATTCAAAATTACTCAAACTACCAAGGAATTAAACTTATGAATCACACTATGAAACTTTGGGAGAGGATAATTGACAATAGGTTAAGGAGAGAAACAATAATATTAGAGAACTAATTTGGTTTCATGCCTGGGAGGTCAACTATAGAGGCGATTTTCCCTGTAAGACAATTGTTAGAAAAATATAGAGAAAAGAAAAAAGTCTTCATATGGTATTCGTAGATTTAGAAAAAGCATATGATAGGGTCCCTAGAGATGTTCTTTGGTGGGTTCTAGAAAGAAAAAAGTGCATACTAGATACATAGACACTATTAAAGATGTGTATGATGGAGTAGTAACGAGTATAAAGACATTTAGAGAAGCTACAAAAGAATTTTTCATTACAATAGGACTACATCAAGGATCGATTTTAAGCCCATATTTATTTACTTTAGTTATGGATGAACTAACTAGACATATTCAAAAGGATATACCATGGTGTATGCTATTTGCAGATGATATTGTCTTAGTGGATGAAACAAAAGATGGAGTGAATAGGAAATTAGAACTCGGAGGAATACATTGGAATCTAAAGGCTTTAAGTTGAGTAGGACGAGAATCGAATACATGCACCGTGATTTTAGAAACACTAGACATCGAGATGACAGAGTGGTAAAATTAGGGGAAGTAAAGTTCCTAAAGTAAACCACTTTAGATACATAGGATCAATTATAAAAAATGATGGTAACATTGAGAATGATGTCACACATAGAATTCAAGCTGGATGGAATAAATGGCGGAGTGCAACAGGGGTAATTTGTGATCGAAATGTTCCTACTAAGTTAAAAGGAGAATTTTATAGGACCGCAACTAGGCCAGCTATGCTCTATGGAAATGGATGTTGGGCGGTAAAGCAACAATAATTACATAAAATGAACGTAGCATAAATGAGGATGCTTAGGTGGATGTGTGTTAAAACTCGTAAAGATAGAATAAGAAATATAAAAATTCAAAGACAAGTAAGAGTATCACCAATTGATACAAAGATTAGGGAAGGGCGGTTGCGGTGGTTTGGTTACCTGCAAAGACGGCCTACAAATGCCCCAACTAGAAAACTTGACTCAATAGAAACTAGAAATTTGACGAGGTAGGGGCAGACCAAAGTTAACATGTGATGCATTAATTATGAGGAATTTGAATGGTTTGAAAAGGTCATCATCAATTGCACTTAATCGAGCACAATGGAAAAGTTTGATCCATGTAGTCGACCCCAGTTAATTTGGGACTGAGGCTATGTTGTTGTTGTTGTTGTTGTTGTTGTTGTTGTTGTTGTTGTTGTTGTTGTTGTTGTTGTTGTTGTTGTTGTGAGTTATCAATGATAATATAAAAAGGATTGAAAACTTAGCTAAGGCATAAGCAATATCGTAGAGCTATGTAAGTTATGAAGATAAATTGGTTTATAACAGAAATTGCTAGTGCAATTACTAAGCTTCAAATGTAAGTCACTCAAACATGTGTTGAATGTGAATTGCGAGTCAATGGACTTGACTAAGATTTGTGACAATCAAAGAATTGTCTTATATTCAACACATAGTGAGCAAACGTAATGTTATCATAGAATTATTGAATGATACAAGCAAGGTATACAAAAGTTGTGTATCATGTATATTCAATTAATCTAAAAGTGAAATTGAGGTTAGTCGTATGTGACACAAGGATGCCTTGAGAGATAATTGAAATATAGTTCGACTACAATAATTGCTTGTTATACATGAATTATAAAAAAAACTTATAAACTTATTCTAATACCTTCATTTAGGTAGTTGTGTGTTGACACAATGAAGCAAGAAATTGTAGTTTATAATATTATATAGTTTCAAGAAATTTAAGAAGAACTATTATGAAATAATTATTTTGTTAGTTGCTCCAAACAATTTAAGGCATCACTTGTAGAATAAAAGCTTAAAATGTATTTCAAACAAAGCTTAAAATGTATTCCAAATGATGAAAGGAATGAATGACAAAGATAAATCATAGAGCTGGGGCTTAGAGTAATAAAATATGGATATAAATCATAAATTATTGTGAATCCATTCAATTGAATAGGTTGCACAAGTTCATTCATTCATCGTGGGGTTTGAAATACATATTTAACCAAGTGAAAGAGTTTTTGGAGAACCTTTTAATTATCCTTAAGATTAGAGAATCTTAAAGGAAACACTATAAGACGAATAAGAGGTATAAAAACTAAAGAGTTAGTGCAAAGTGATTTGGAGATCTTAAAGCTATAAAAGTTTGAAGAGTTTAGTTGTCAGAGTGAAAGAAATTAGAGGTAAAATGAGTAACCTAAAATTCATAAATATAATGAATCCACTTTGAGAGATCACCCACGCAAAGTGATTCATATTAATCAATACTTTGAATAGAGAAAAGAACACCAAATGTAATTATAATAGGAACTTATCAGTACTATCTCTCGAGAGAGATGTGTAAAAATGATAGAATAAAGTCATGTACATGTACATCATCAATTGAATCATTAGAATTAGTAATTACATATCGGTTCTTTGAAGCTCAGATTGAAACTGAGCTAAAAATTTAATTTATTATGTGATAAAGTGATTAAAAAGTCTAATGAGAACCAATTGATATGCCATGATTTGGCTTATAAAAGTTAATATCTAGATTAGACTATTTAAAGAAGTTGTGTTAGATGCATTAGATTCTGAAATGAGATTCTTGTTCATGAACGATTTTAAGCAAGAATTATTTTGATGACCTCGTGGGTCTTTTTATATTGGTTATACAGGCAATGTCATATCGTATTAAAGTGTGCAAGAAGATTATGGATTGTCTAAGGTGATGAATATGGTGTTAAATTCATAAAGAGATATGAGAGTTATTATGTAGGTTGAGACTGAATAATTAAAACTTGAAGAGTTAAGTAAGTTCTTGTTTATATCTAATGATAGACAGATAACATAACATGTGGTTATGTTATGAAATTAACTAGACTTTGACATCAGCACAATATAATGGAAGTTTTAGTTTATAGATTGATCAAAGCCTGCAAATTCTTGTCAGTGAGGTTATGTTACTCTTTTGAGAGAGTAAGCAAATATATGTATTTGGAGATTTGAGATGATTTGGTGTTTTAGTGTTTGATTCCCCCGATGGAGATCCGAGACTTGCTTCCAGAGGTGGAATTATTGATATATTTGAAAATCATTCTCAATCTCAGGATAAGATATTTTTCTTCGTGTTGACGAAGAAATCGAACTACTAATCTTGGTTTTTAAGAATACATGTTTTGAGCTTGTGTCTCTAATGTATAACCTCTGAAAGAAAACAAATTCCTTTGTGTGATCTCTCTGATAATAAAAGTAATTAGATAGATTACATCGTTGAATGATAAAGCCGAATATGCTAAATGAAATTGTGCATTAATGTACAAAACTAAGATTATAGGTATAGCTTTTGCAAGAAAAATAAGATAATTAAGAGCTACACAGAGAGGGTATGGCAGACTAGGTGACTTAAAACTACAACTGGTAAAGATAAAAATATTAAGAAGATAAGCAACATATATTGTTGGAGAATTCAAAAGACAAATTCATTGTGTTTTTGAAAGTCTCATCTATGAAAGGGCTTTGTAGATTCGGATTACAATAAAGTATTTTTAAAATGAAAAGATCACTTGGGAACATGAGTTATAAATGGAAGAGCAAATCCATTTCTCTTCGGAACTACTAGTAACTTGTATGTTTCTTTTAATTTCAAGGATGAAATTGTCTTAAATCAGGGAGACTGTAACAACCCGTTACCTTAAGTAGGTGATTAAATTAATTCGAGTTATAATTAACCCGAGTTAGGCTCGTGGTTAAGCTCGACTTATCTCAATTAGCGTGTATGTGAATTTATGTGTCGTTTAGTGTTTGTATGGATTGTATTAGTATTTATTAGAATTAATTAGATTAATTGGCGTATAATTGATTAATTGAGAAATTATTGTGACGCCTAATATACCAGGTGCGGGTCAAGGGTGTCGCACACGAGTAGTGGAGTAGCGTGCGCACCCGAGTGTACTCGTTGGTGCGTAAGGTGAAATTATAAATGCATGAATAGATACATATATATATATATACGTATATATATTTATATATAATTGTATATATCAATATATATTGAAAATGAATAAATAATTAATAATTGATGGGCACATAATGATATGCGGGGTCGAGGGTGACACGCGTAGGACATACAATAGTGTGCACCACCGATGGTCGTCGTTAGCACGTGCGATAAATTTATGGGCGCGAAAATATATAGGTGAATATACATTTATACATATATAGATTTATATATATATACTAGCGAATGAGCACATGCTTCGCAAGTGATGCACAATCTTAGCGTGTACTGTGTGAAACAGTGTAATTTAACCATGTACCATTGTTAAGTTAGTCATCTCCCATTTTTTTGATATTTAAATTATAAAAAAACTACCCACTATCACATGTGAAGTTAGTTATCTCTCCCTACCTCTACTCATCAACTGCCACATGGCACTCACCACCACACTTTGATCATAAAAAAAAAAACACATGTACGCCCTTATTTATTGTAAACACATGTATGTTAACTTCAGTCGTAATTCCATTATCATATATGTATATTGAATGGAATTACGACTGAAATTATTTTTTTTTACATGAACTGTGAAAAGTAGTGAAAGTTTTTTAACCACTCATTTTAAGTTGGCATCTCCCCTTTTTTAATATTTTAATTAGAAAAGTTACCCACTATCCCCCATTAAGTTGGGTTTTCCCTTCCTCTACTTATGAATTGACACATGGCACTCACCACACTTGATCTTGAACATCAGACGATTTCATTTAGTTTATTTTAAACATGAAAAAATAAAAAATGCAAATATGCCCTTAGTTGTTGTAAGGACATGATTTGGAAAAAAGATTTGTTACACTTGACTTAGAAAGGTAAATTTGTAATAAAGGCTATTTTGTCTTCACCATAATCCTAGGGGTATTTTCATAATATATAAGATATATATATATATATTGCTATCGTACGGGCACGTCATTTATCATATCTAAACGCTAGTTATAGATGTAATCATAAATTAATGTCCTAATCTATGCCCCCCAAAATGAGAGGCGAGATTCAATTTCTTCTTTATTGGATGTCACATTATTGTTATGGTTACAATTATTACTGCTTTCTTGTTGGGTGATAATTTGACGTCGGTACTTTTAATTGAATATAACTAAACTTTTTTAGTCATTAAAAGTAATCAAAAGTCCATTAAAATCTCAATTGAATACACTCATGTTTATTTATTTTCGGCTCTTGTAAATCCAGGGCGTGAATGAGCTATGGCGCCTTTTCGTCTGATTTTGTTCAATTAAGAGCTAGCCTTAAGATGTACGTACATTATCAGTGCTCCAAGCATAAATCGTGGACTTATGGAATTTATTCTGGTGAACAACCTGCTAGCTGTTGGTGGTAGTTGTGCTGGTTATTGTCGATGTCGACGAATCAATTAGATCCATTATCGCTCCCAAATTATTTATATATTGTAAGCTGATTTGATCGAACTTGTTTAATTAGCTTCTTCTTAATTGAGATGGGTCGGTGTTCCAGTAGTTTTTTATATCGATCATTTGTGTTCTCTGAGGAAGGTACATATGAAAGCTATACATGGAGGACTATAGATCTTCATCATGATCAATTTATATATAAGCTTTTGTTTGACTAATGAAGGGTACGTACATAGAATTCATCTCAAGATATAGACCCGGTCACTTTTATAATAATTTTTTGGATGGACTATGGTACGTATATAATAATGAAATATTATACGAGGTCGTAGTCTTACTTGATGTCAAGCAAGGCTTGCAGATGCACAATCATCCTCTCTTCGTGGGATGTGAAGTTCCCACGCTTGATTCCTGGTCTGAGGTAATTGGTCCAATTCCTTGCTAGATAGGCATTGGAGGACCCACATATATGGTTGCCATAGGCTATATAGCCCAAGACAACTTTGTGGGAGACCCCATTTACTTATAGCTGCTATAGTAAAAAAAAAAAAAAAAAAAAAAAAAAATGTGTAGTTAGCCCACGTGGTAAAGACATGTTAGCCTACTCCTAACACCAAATGATATAAGTTGTCACACTTTTGATATCTACATTTCGCACTTAGTTATTGTGGTCTTTTAATTTTTAAATTGAGATGTGGGGTACGTGTTATGAAGTGTATCTAAAGAATTACAATAACTAAGTGACAAATTTAAATGCTAAAAGTGGGTTCCTTTAGGATTACCCATACCAATGCTTTTCTTTTTTAATGGTTCGACTTTGAACTTAAATTAATTTGTAATATTCATGTTCAAATATATTTATCGATTATTATTTTTTATCGTGATTTTAATAAAGTATTATCATTTTTTTATTTTTTTTATTTCGCACGTGGTATTCAACGTCAATGGATAAACTCAAACTTAAAACTTTGCTTAAGAAGGATCGAATCCTTCACTACTCGAACCAACTAAGGAACTATTAATATTTTAATTATTAATTTTTATGTCTATTATAAAAAAAATTGAATAAAACTTCAAAACATTATATATTTTTAATTAATTTAGTAATTTTTATTTATTTGTTTTATTAACATATATTTCTTTTGGTTGTAGCTTCATTTTTACCTAATAATTTTTTTTTTGCTTATTAGATATTGTACAGTTGTGAGGTAAGCTGCATTTTAGAATGTGTTAATCACACATCTCAACGCATGATTGGAAGACCCCAAACAACCTTAATTAGAGGCACATTAGAGGATTTGGTGCGTAGATGTGACTTGACAATTCTATATGCTAATTAGTTTTGACCTATACCTTGTCAAGGCCTAGCTCAAGGGACATCAAATCCTGGGTCTGCCTCTATAGATAGGAAACCTCAAAACCCTATCTCAATTTATCTTACAATCAAGTTTAAGTTTAAGTGGCTAAGTTAGCTTATTCTAGGATGGCTGAGTCATCGACTTAATGGTGTGGTCACTTGGGGTCATTAGATTAGGTAGTTCCGGATTTGATCGCTAAGCCCATGTTCGCATGACTTATTGCGTAACGCTACAGATTGAGTGATCCCAGCGAAGCCGATTAAACAGAGTGGGCACCTCCAACTCATTAATCAGGTTCCAATGGGATTGTGATTTTACCAAAATGCCCCTCACTTTAATAAACCAAACGGGCCTTAATCGTGGGATTCCTATTTTTGCTCGTCATTTAATGCAGCAACCATTGTGTGCGTATCCCAAAACTAATCTAAGATGGAGAGAGTTGAGCCTATCGTGGAATGATCCTTTTGATTAAGACCTTTTGAATGCGTGATCCCATTTTGATGCTCTGCTTTACTGATTGACTGCAGCGCATAACTTATAGCAGACATGTTATGCTTTCTGTTATCTTTACTTTCTGTTTGCAATTTAAAAAAGCTCAAATAGCAAGAACTCTGTGATAACAAATCAGTTATATACAGCCCAAGATATTTCTTTAATAAAATAGACGGATGTATTCAATTGAGATTTTAATAGATTTTTAATTATTTTTAATAACTAAAAAGATTTAAGTGTATTCAATTAAAACTTTTAGAGAGTTTATAAAAGTAAAGTGTATTCAATGTGAACTTTTATTAACATTTTAAAAGTCTATAAAAGTTTCGGGGTATTCAATTTAAACTTCTAGAGAATTTATAAAAGTAAGGTGCATTTAATTTTTTTGTGAGTTTTGTGATTTGGTTACAAATCTAGACTTTTATAGACTTTTTGTATAAAAAAACACATACAAAAATCTTTAACTTTTCTTAACCTCAATGCAGAAACTTTTAGAGACTTCTAATTTTTTTTGGTTCCCTTATTCAATTAAGACTTCATTATTCATAAGGTATTTTCTTATCAATTATTTTTATCAACTTCTTCAACCACTTCACAACTCATGGATTTCATTGTTCACTCATTATACTCTAATGTCTATGTTTATGAAAATGATGTTGTTATTAATATATAAAATGTCATTCTTGCATCATCGTACATTTTTATACGATTTTTTTACAAAGAAGTTTCGTTTATTAAGTGCATAATTATAATATCAAAAAGTGTAATATTATTATTTTTGAAGAAAATAATCATTTTTTTTTCAAATGCAAGAAGTGCATTTTAAGAAATTTAAACAATCATTCTTTAAGAAAAAATATTAATTTTTTTACTTAAGTAAAAAAAGTGCAAAATTTTTACACAATGATCTTACTTATTCTTTTTTGCCCCTAAAAGATAGTCATTTACTTATTTGTTTTGTTGATATGTATTTATTTATTTGTTATGTTACTATTTTGATAGTAACTCATTAATATGTATATATGATTTTTTTATTAAAATATAAAAATACTTTCAAAAAAAATAGTAATAATTATTAAGAAAAAATAATATAATTATGTCTTAACCGATCATCAAAATCATGTTTAAGAAGTGTTGATAAAAGTCATCAAAATGAAGTTCACGTAAAAGTTCATCAAAGTCTTTAAAAGTCTACAAAAATCTATAAACTTAAAAAAAGTCATCCACTTATAAAAGTAACTAAAAGTCTATTAAAATTTTAATTGAATCCAACTCAAACCCTCTGCATTAGTGGTATTAGAGCCTGGTGAGGTTTCCATTAATGGCCTTCTCGGTTTAGTATTTATGTCCCAGGGCTCGACAGTTGTACACCACACTCGCGTTCGTATTCTTGGGGGAAGGAAGTGGAAAGAACCCGTATATATACTTTTGGGATAATGTTGGGAGACTTTTTTCCATATTATACATCTTGTCGCCTTAAATAATATACGTGGTATCATGTACTGGGTTTGGCATAACATATCTACATTAATTATATGCATATTATGAAGGCTTCCGCTATTCAAAATAACATGTTTATAACTTGGTATATTTTGTTAAATAATCCAAAATTTACTAAGTTGGAGAATTAGGGTCAGTTAAGTGTGCGGGCGACGTGGCATGCTTGGTGACGTGTCCGGCGACGTGACGGTGCCCAGTTTGTCTCGGAGTTTGGGACCGTCACAAGGGTTTTGGTTACCTCGTTAGAGTAGCGAATCGGCGATTTCATGCAAGAGATTCGACGTGCCTTACCCCACCCTTAATCCTACAACACCCCTTGCGCCCCTGTCCAAAATCATATCCTAGATCATGAACCAGACGAGCTAGAGGGTCTCCCCATCCTTCGCCGACCCCAGCGTTTTAGAGGAGGCCGGGGTGGCTGAGGTGGTCAAGGTGGTCGAGGAGGCCAGCCTCTCAGCGAGTCAGATTCAGATGACGTCGATCTCTTGTACCCAAGACGCAATTATCAAAGAAGGCCGCTAAGGGCACCCCACCTTTTCATGAAGGCACCCAGTTTATGTGGGCACAAACCAATTTACCTGGGGCACCTAAAAATTAGACCCGAAATACCCAAAATACCCCTCGTGCAAACCTCTTGCACCCCACCACCCCCACCACCACCTTCACCGAACTCCTTGTGGAAGAATCTATTTGTTTTGATCCGACCAATGAGAGGAATCCCGAAATCGTGTTTTTCGTCCCTCGCCGTGTGTTTCTCCTTCGTTGTACGAGTTTTTTTGCAGTTTGTAGGGTCGGGGTGTAAGCTGATTTCGTCTCCAAATTAGGGCTCGGTTGAAGATCGTCGAACACGCGGATTTTGCGTGAAATCGATCGTTTGAATGTACGTTTATAGTATAATTAAGTTACATTTGGTAGAGTAGTTGTAATGTGTGTGTGGCGGTTTGTAGAATGGTACAAAAAAATTGGGAAATTGCGGTTCTCGGCCACACAGGCCAGAGACTGTGTCAACTGTCTCGGCCAAGCATGGCCGAGACAGAAACTAAATTTTTGGGAACTCGCAGTCTCGGCCACGAAGGCCGGAAGAGTTCACGGTGTCTCGGTTACGCATGGCCGAGAATACTTCAGTTATCTCGATCGAGGCATGACGAGAGCTACAATTAGTGATAGGTAATGTGGCGTCGGTGGTGTACAACCGAGAATTTTCTCCTACTCTCGGTTGTACACTGGCGAGAAGGTTAGAGTAGGCTCGGTCGTGATAGGACGAGAGTAAGGCGAATTGAAATGGTTAATCCATCTCGGTGGTGTACAACCGAGAACTTTCTATTGGACTCGGTTGTACACTTCCGATATGTTGGACTCCTTGTCGGTCATGGGTGACCGAAAATATGGGTTGTTTCATGAACCTGCTTTACCGAGACATCAGAAATGGATGAATTTGAACATTTTTTTTTTGTAAATTTTTTTTGGGTTCTGTTCCATGCGCTTATATGTTGTATTGTTTTCAGGTATGGCTCGTCCGAAAGTACCGGTGACTAGGGAGGAGGCTGGTGTTGAGGTGCCGAGGCCTAACGGGGGGAGGTGGTCGGAGACCCCGACCAGCATAATTCTATTTGTCCAAACGGAGACAAATTTCTCCTTGTAGTTCTTTAACCATGTGTTGTCCAAGTACTCAGTAAGACCCTTGATATTCCCAAACTTACAACGCAAGTCATTCATCCTAACTTCGAATAAGGCATCCGAGTTGGCATACATCACGCTCGTCCACCTATCCATAAAACGCGCAAAACCATCGTTCTCCCCAAACATCTTCTTAGTCTTGACCAATACTACTTTGTTGATGTGCCAAGAGCAAAGGAGATGAGACGATGACGGAAAAACTTCTTCTATGTCACTAATAAGGGCTAAGTCCCTATCGGTAACAAACACGTCAGGTTTAGGTCACCCATCCAATATGGATCTTAAGTTCTCAAGTGCCCAAACATAATTCGCATGACTCTCTGATGATATGAATGCAAACCCAACGGAGAACGTCAAGTGCGTAGAAGTGATGCCAACAATCTCCAACAAAGGCATTCGGTACTTATTTGTCTTGTACATGCAATCCATCAAAATTACCGATGAGAAACACCTTAGCAACTTTATTGAGTCGGGATGTGACCAAAATAAGTCGGTGACAACATTCATAACGGGAAGCTTCCTATACCAAGACATCCACTTATTCTTCTCCAATATGTGCAACATTTGTTGCATTTGAGTCCTCCCACCCGCATCCTCATTTCGGACTTTTTGTCTTGCATTATATATTGTTCTCATTGTCAATACGTTTCTAACATCTCTTTGCTTCAACGTATTTAGGATGTCTCTTGGCTTCACATTCCCCTTTGTCATTTTCCCCACAACCTCTCGCTCCCCCTTATCCAATCTTCAGGCAAATGAATGACCGTCCAAGTTTTTTGCTGGCTCGTGATTGTGTCTCCCACATATTACTGTGACATACCACAAGGAGTCAGCATTTTCCTTTACGTTGATAAGGAAAGGGCATCCGCATTTCTTCGTACCAGTTTGGGTCCTCGCCTTTTCCTCTTCTTCATCATTTCTTGCTTTCAGAGAAATTTTGAACGCTTTCCCCTTCTTTACCCTCTGAGACATTCTCTTATATGTCCCAGACCTCTCACATGCAAGTTTCACCCTCCCCCTGCGCTTAATGCCCCCGGCATCAGAGTGCTTTGTCACTAGCACAAACATGTTCTCGCGGCCTATCATTTGAAGCCATGAAATAGCCGCTTCTCTAGAGGGGAATGGCCTACAAGGTGTAAACGTGTCCTTGTAGTCTGGAAATAGGGTAGAAATCGGCATTACCTGCAATACAAACAGTGTAACATTATAATCAACCAAAATTTACAGCACAATCACAAAAAACCCCCAAAAAATAGGTTCTCGGTTGTACGGGTCCGATACTTTCTTCCGCGTATCGCTCACGTACAACCGAGAGTTACGAAGTACTCTCGGTCGTACCATACCGTGACCTAAGGACACCTCTCGGTCCTCTATGACCGAGCCATTTCAAATATATCTCGGTCCTGCGAGGCCGAAACAATCGCGCACATCGACATAAACTTCGGATAACCTCATAAAAAACATAATAAATTCGCAAAATTACCTCAAGTTCAACCTCCTCTTGCACCGTAGAAGTACAATCCTCCATTATATAGTGGAAACAAGTTCGGATTTGAGGAAACTACCAAACCCTACGTTGACAAACAAATCATCATTTTCACATTTTTACCCAACTAAACAGTTCTAAGAAACCATCATATGGTTGTCAAACATTGTTACCTCGCTGTCGGATGATGTCAATCCGCAAGAATCGATAAACGCTCGACAAACGCAATGTGGCTTTGTGGTTCAAGCTTGGTGGTGGGGTGCCCTTTTTCTTTGTCAAAATGATTTGTGGGGTTTGAATCATTATATATACCGGGGCAAAATGGTCTTTTCCAATTTTGCTGGAATTTTTACAAATAATTTGGGTGCCTTCATGAAAAGGTGGGGTGCCCTTAGCGGCCCTCTTATCAAACCCAATGAGGCGATGTCACTGACTACAACATCAAAATAGACATATCATTCTTCGATGGTCATCTCCACATTGAAGACTTCCTCGATTGGTTGCAAACTGTCGAGAAGTTCGTCGAATATGTAGACATCATCGAGGACAAACAAATCAAGTTGGTGGCGTACAAGTTGCGAGGAGGTGCAGCGGCTTGGTGGGATCATCCCATTCAGTCTTAGCTGAAGATGATGCGCTTAATGAGAGTTCGATTTCTCCCCGCTGATTACGAACATTTGTTGTATCGTCAATATCATCAATGCTCTCAAGGCTTGAAATCAGTAACAGAGTATACCGAGGAATTTTATAGGTTCAATGCCCCCAACAACCTTCAGGAATCGGAGACACAAAAAATGTCTCAATATGTGGGTGGCCTATGAGACGCCATTCATGACCAACTCCTCCTCCATCGCGTCTACCATTTCTCGGTGTCGGCAAGTTTGGCTTTCTAAGTTGAGACTCAATTGGCTATGTCAACCCCTAAACCAACTTTCTTTAAGAGGGCTTAGTTCAAACATACCATATCCCATGTGCAAAACCCCCACCCTATCACAACCCAATCTTCAGCCGCTCAAAAAGGGAAGAGGCCAGAAATACCCGCACAAGAACTACCTAAGCTTATCCCTGCACCAAATCCTTACTCATGCCCTATGGGACCTAAATGTTTTGGATGCGCCATCGTTCAAACAACTTCCCCCAAAGACGCCAAGTTCACCTTGCCGATGATGTCATACATGAAGCTTTATTTGGGAATTCTGTAGATAATGGTAGCTATCCCGAAATCGAAGTGGTTACAGGAGAGGAGATGACCCTTCACTTGTGTTATTCAACACTCTTTGTTGAGTCCGAAAGAAACACCTACGACACAACGTCACTAAATCTTCGAAACAAGGTTTAACCTCAAGAGCAAGGTTTGTAATGTGATTGTGGATAGCAAGATCTATGAAAATATAGTTTCCAAAGCCTTGGTGAAGGCCTTCTCCCTCCCTTCTGTTGGGGTTAATCAACAAGAAAGTAACCCCTTCAACTCGAGAGACAGATGAATAAAATTCACTAAGCCACGAACAATGCACCAAATCAATCACACCACAAAGAACACAAGATTTAACGTGGAAAACCCTCCAAATCAGAGGAAAAAAAAACCACGGGCCAAACTCCGAATAAATCCACTATATGAATAAAGAGTACAAGATATCTCAATCGCTTGAGATTCACTAACAATGGAGTAATACAAAAATATATCTTCCAAAAACTTAGATGATCACACTAAGAACGAAGAAAAACTACCCCAATTGTATCAAACCCTTGCACCTCTTTTCTTGAACACCAAGAAATCACCAAAGCCTCTCCGCGGGTCTTCAGATTCAAGATCTTGATATGCCTTCAATGTAGAGAGAAGAAAACTAGAGAGATTGCACACTTCAACTCGAGTGCGCACACCAATCGGTCACCAAGTCGAACTCTCAAAGTCGACTTTCCAATGCTTGTATATCTTTCTACCAAAATCCTTATTCGGTATATATCCAAGTCGATCTCTCAAACAACCGAAATACATATTCGGTCTCTAAGTCGTACACAAAGTCGACTTTTCAAAATTCACGAATTTCTAATTCGTACTCTCCCATCCGTTTACAATTCTAATCAAGAAATTAGAATTTTCATGGGCTGGACTTTTTGGTTTTGGACCTACACCAATCCAACAATCTCCCCCTCCAGCCCATGGGGAGATATCCAAACATCTGTTGCTCAACTGCAACTTAGTCCCACCAAGTTAGTGTATGACTTACGCTTGTCACGAGTCACCAACTTGGTGAACATATCAGTTAGATTCTTGTCAGCGAGAATCTGAACTTTCTGGAAGCTCTCCGGCTCCCCCTTTCGGTAATCGTAACATAATTAGAACTGGGGTACCTAGTAGAAGGAAGCAACCCTCTCTCAAACCTTCTAAGTGAAGGTTCAACTAAAGTTGTTGGTGGAGGAGTTTGCTCCCCCCCGTCAAAGATCATCAACCGGTTCGGCACATCAACCCCATGTTCTTCAAATGAGTCTCCTCATGTGTGGCATCGCAATGGAAGAAGACTCCAATCCGTAAACATCATCATCATCAACTATGATTTTCTTTGATGTCTTCAAATCTCGCTATGGTCTCATATTCATGAAAGGCCACATCCCCCGGACCCGACAATCTTTTTCTTCTCTGGATCCCATAACCTATAACCAAACTCGCATCTCCAAATCCCAAGAGGATACACTAACAGCTTCTATCATCAAGTTTTCGTCTCGCTCCTTAGGCACATGCATAAATGCCTTGCATCCAAACACCTTCAAGTGAGAGTAAGTAACATCTTTCCCACCAAACTCTCTCTCTGGAACATCAAACTCCAATGGTGTGAAGGAGAGCGATTCATCAAGTAGCAAGCAAGATCGAGAGCCTCACCCCAAAACGACTTGGGCAACTTAGCCATTTTTAACATACATCCGACTTTATCAAGGATGGTTCTCGTTTGTTCTTTCAAAGAACACCATTATGTTGAGGAGTACCTAACAGTCTTCTCATGTCTGATTCCATGTTCTGAGCAATAATTCTTGAACTCCTTTAAAGTGTATTCTCCCCCGTTATCACTAGGCACTTCAAAGATTCGCCTTTTTCTCGTTCCACCAACATATGAAACTTTTTGAGGTACTCAAGAACCTGACATTTTGTTCTCAACACAAACACCCAAACCTTCCGTGAAGCATCATCAATAAAAGTAACAAAGTATCTGCCACCTCCCATAGTTTCCACATCAATGGGACCACAAACATAAGAGTATACTAACTCAAGTAAATTTCTTTTTCTTTCAAATGATGAAGAAAAAGAAACTCTATGTTGCTTACCGAATAAGCAATCATCACAAGGGTTCAAATATTTACCTTTGGCAAAGGGAATGTGAGACTTCTTTGCCAACACCTGCAACCCTTTCTCACTCAAGTGACCTAGCCGCCTATGCCACAGATCTGGTGAAGAATCATCTTCAATTGCGTTCAGGTCACCTTTGACGGTCTTCAATCGAGTCTTGTAAAATGTATAGCTCAATTTTCCTCTAGCAACAACAATTGAGCCTTTGGTGAGTTTCCACTCCTTGCCCCCAAAGATGTTGTAGTAACCATCTAGGTCCAAAGCATGAGTAGAAAACAAATTCGACGCAGCATCCGAACATGTCGCACATCTTTCGAATTACGTGCAACCCATATTTGTCCGCACAAAGACATCTCCAATGCCAACTATATCCGCAAAACCGTTGTTCCCCATCTTTGCCTTGCCAAAATTCCCCGCTCGATAAACAGAGAAGAAATCCTTCCTGAGTAGCATGGAAGGATGTTGCGGAATCAACAACCCATTCACTATCTGTATTAATGACATGACCTTGATCCTCAACTAAAGAAAGCACAACCAAGTCTTCAATTGCATCTGATATAGCAGCCGTAGTATTCTGATCATTCGCTTTATTTTGATTTTTCTCATCATTCTGTTCTCTTTTCCACACTCTACAATTTTTCTTTATGTGTCCTTCCTTGCCACAATGATAACAAGAGAATTTTCCTTTTCCTTGAGACTTGCCTCTAGATTTACTCCGCCCCCTCGGACCTCTAGACTGACTTCTGCCTCTATGTTCTGCAGTAGTAACAAGAGCTTGTGAAGTTTCAATGCCTTTATCCTTTCTCCTAGTCTCCTCGTCAAAGAGACTATCCCGCACTATGGATGAAGATAAGACACCGCCTGGAGCAGAATTACTTAGAGACACCACCAAGGTTTCCAGCAAATTTTCGGCAACGAGCTCAAGAGTAAAAGTTGCTTGTAACTCATCCTCAAGCACAATCTTCATAGCACTTAATTGATTGATCAATGCTTCGAAATCATTCAAGTGCTCTATCATCGACCGCCCATCTTTGTACTTCATATTAACAAGCCTTCTAATTAGAGAAGCCTTGTTTCGAGCCCCTTCCTCTCACACATATTCTGCAATTTTCTCCACAACTTTTGTGCATCAACCTCTTTGCCGACATGGTGATAAATACCGAGATCGATCCACTTTCGAATAGTCCCAAGCAGCTTTTCTAAGTGCAACTTCCTCCAATTAACATCGATATTTTCTCTGGCTTGTTTTGTCCAAATTCAATTGGATCAAATAAATCCTTGCAATAAAGATGATCTTCCATCATCGGTTGCCAAATTGAATAATTCGTAGCCGTCAACTTGACCATATTGCTTGATTTATCATCATCATCCACCATCTTGATTCCCACAAAGATTCCCGGAACACGAACTAACCGCGCTCTGATACCACTTGTTGGGGTTAATCAACAAGAAAGTAACCCCTTCAACTTGAGAGACAGATGAATAAAATCCACTAAGCCACGAACAATGCACCAAATCAATCACACCACAAAGAACACAAGATTTAACGTGGAAAACCCTCCAAATCAGAGGAAAAAAAACCACGGGCCAAACTCCGAATAAATCCACTATATGAATAAAGAGTACAAGATATCTCAATCGCTTGAGATTCACTAACAATGGAGTAATACAAAAATATCTCTTCCAAAAACTTAGATGATCACACTAAGAAAGAAGAAAAACTACCCCAATTGTATCAAACCCTTGCACCTCTTTTCTTGAACACCAAGAAATCACCAAAGCCTCTCCGCGGGTCTTCAGATTCAAGATCTTGATATGCCTTCAATGTAGAGAGAAGAAAACTAGAGAGATTGCACACTTCAACTCGAGTGCGCACACCAATCGGTCACCAAGTCGAACTCTCAAAGTCGACTTTCCAATGCTTGTATATCTTTCTACCAAAATCCTTATTCGGTATATATCCAAGTCGATCTCTCAAACAACCGAAATACATATTCGGTCTCTAAGTCGTACACAAAGTCGACTTTTCAAAACTCACGAATTTCTAATTCGTACTCTCCCATCCGTTTACAATTCTAATCAAGAAATTAGAATTTTCATGAGCTGGACTTTTTGGTTTTGGACCTACACCAATCCAAACACCACCACCATTTCTATCACAGCTCCTTCAAGAGTTCTCTGAGATTACCCCTGTTAAACTTCCACATACCTTACCACCCTTGCGTTCTATTCAACATAACATTGATCTCCTCCCAGGCTCTTCATTACCCAATCTACCCCATTACCGAATGAGCGCTAATGAACATGTTATCCTCCAACAAGAAGTAGAGGACCTTTTTAAGCAAGAGACTAATCTAAAAATCTCTAAGTCTTTGTGCAGTCCCTGCTATTCTTACTCCTAAGAAGGACGAAACGATGAGAACGTGTGTTGATAGGTGCGCAATCAACAAAATCACAATCAAGTATCGATTCCCCATCCCTCGATTGGAGGACAATTTGGCTAGTACTAAGGTGTTTTCAAAGCTTGATTTAAGGAAGCCTCTCTTGACTACATCAGTTGTGGTCTACTTTGATGACATTCTCATTTTTAGCAAGACAATGGAGGCTCACTTAACTCACATTCGGGAGGTCTTAACCATCCTACGAGAACACATGCTCTAACTCAATCTTGGTAAGTGTCTATCTGCTAAGTCAGCTTATTATTTTTGGGTTTTATGATAAGTTCTGCAGGTATCCATGTCGATGAACAGAAAATTCAAACAATTTGTGACTGGCCTACACTATATAATGTGTCGAACGTGCGTAGTTTCCATGGCTTGGCAACCTTATATAGGAGATTCATTCGCAATTTTGGAACTCTCATTGCTCCCCTTACTAATTGCTTGAAATCACACCAATTCCAATGGGGTCCTTCACAGCAAGGACAAACTGTGCTCTGCTCCCGTATTGGCTTTCCTGGATTTCTCTAAGGTTTTTTAACTTGAAACGGATGCTTCGGTCATGGGTATTGGGGCTATCCTCATTCAGGAACACAAACTAGTGCCTTTTTAGTGAGAAGCTCTCCGATGCTCATCAACGTTGGTCTACTTATGAACAAGAATTGTACGCAATTGTTTGGGCCCTCCAACATTAGGAGCCTTACCTTATTCAACGTGATCTTATTCTACATAGTGACCACTCAGCTTTACAACACCTTAGCTCTCAAAAGACTCTTAACCGTATGCATGCCCATTGGATATTATTTATACAAAAGTTTAACTTTGTATTCAAACACAAAAGGGGTTCAAAATCGTATGGTTGATGCTCTAACAGGAGGTCTCATTTGCTGGTCACACTTTCTTCAACAATTGTGTCCTTTGACTCCTTAAAGGGCCTTTATGCTTCAAATGATGATTTCAATTTGATTTGAGCTACCTGTCTTGCGTATCGCGCCTATGGTGATTAATCTATTCAAGAGGGGTTTCTCTTCAAAAATATTCGGCTTTGTATTCCTAACACGACCCTGCACCTCTTATTAATTGAAGAGCTTCACTGTGGCGGCCTCGGTGCTCACTTAGGAAGGGATAAAACCATACAATTAGTTGAGGATCGTTTCTTCTGGCCAAGGGATGTCACACGCTTTGTAGCCAGCTGTGCCACATGCCAAGCAGCGAAAGGTTCTTCACAAAACATAAGCCTCTACTTACCATTGCCTATACCTTGCAGCATTTAGGAAGACCTCTCTATGGACTTTCATTGTGTGCCTCCCAAAAACTCAGTGCCAAATTGATTCCATCCTTGTTATTGTTTATCAATTCTCGAAGATGTCACATTTCATCCCTTGGCGCAAAACAGCTGACGCCAATAACATTGCATCTTTATTCTTTCGTGAGGTCGTTTGTCTGCATGGCGTGCCTCATTCGATCACTTCTGATCGAGATGTTAAATTCTTAAGCCATTTTTGGAGGTCCCTGTGGCATAAGTTTGGTACCAAGCTTAATTTCAGTAGCTATTATCACCCTCAATAGGATGAGCAAACGGAGGTGACCAATCATATTGTTGGATCAATGCTACGCTATTTAGTTGGTGATCATCCCAACCGGTTTCAACCCTTTTCTGATCGTCTATATAAAGGCCGCTGCCATGCCTATTAATCTCACAAGTCTTCCAAATTCTGGCCTCTAAACTGTGGAGCAGTTGACAACCAAACTACACACTATTCAGGAGCAAGTGATTAAGAACCTAACTGTTGCCAATGCTACATATAAAGTAGATGCTGATCTTCACCGCTGCCCTTCCACCTGCAAACCTAGTGATCTCTTCATGGTTTGCTTAAACAAAGAGCGCCTTCAGCATATTCCCAATACTAAGCTACAACCACGCAAGATAGGCTCGTTCCCAATTAAGGGTCGAATCAACGCCAATGCTTATGAGGTCGACCTCCCAGATGATGTCTCCTTTCATCCCACCTTCAACATCGCTGACATCTTCCCATACCATTCCCCGGATGGTGCTGAAAGCCAAGTCATACGCTAAGGGTCAAGCTCTTTTCAACAAAGAGACACTGATGCAACAACCGTTGTGTGCCTATCTCGAGACTAATCTAAGATGGAGAGAGTTGAGCCTAATGTGGACTGATCCTTATAATTGAGACCTTTTGGACGTTGATCCCATTTTTGATGCTCTGTGTTACTGATTCACTGCAGCGCACCGCCCATAGCAGACATGTTATGCTTTTTGTTATCTTTACTTTCCGTTTGTTGTTCAAAGAAGCTCAAATAGCATGAACTTTGTGATAGCAAATCAGTTATATACTCCCTCCAGTCATTTATATAAGTTGTTTTAGCAAGAACTTTTCATTCAAAATTGTAAGTTATTTTCGGAATCAATGTATTTATTGCATATTTACCAATTTTACTCTTGTACAATTCAAACATTTATGATTCTTTAATTCTTCAATTTATTTAATAATAAATATATATATAAATTACACTCGTAATTAAGAATATTTTAATTCTTGTGTTTTTATCTTAAACTATTTATATAAATGAGCGAGGGAGTACATTCCAAGATATTTCACCAGTAGAACATAGAGTTCTGGGGTTTTTTTTTTTTTTTGTTCTTCCCTTCCAACTCAAACACCCTCTGCATCATCATTGAAGCTCCCAACTCTGCTAAAACGAAGCTCCCAAATCTGCGAGAATGAATCCTCCATCGTGAGATGCCTCATTTTCGAGTCTTCAATGGAGGTGTGGATGAACGAAATCGAGATACCTGATTCCGTGATCACGAATCGCGATGAAGCATTGGAATACCATGTGCGTGAATCCCCCCAAATAGATAAGTCTGTGATGTATGCTGGGAAGATGGGTAGTTTTGTAATTTCTCACTAACTTTAGCCGAATCTTAATTTCCCCCCAGTGAACAACTCGTTCAGGACTACATGCGAATCACGGGAGTCGCACTCCCATTTTCGTGAATCCGGATTCGTTATCCACCTAACACATTCACGGAAATATTTTTCAAACTAACACATTTTCGGCCACGTTGCCACATCACCCGAATCATTGGGTTGCTTGCAAAACGTGACCTTGGGTCACGTTTTAGTTGTTTTTTTTTATATTAAAACGAAATCGTGACCCGAGGTCACGATTTCCATTTAAATGAAATCATGACTGTGGGTCACGACTTAGGTATAGAATTTAACCCCCCGTTGCCATCCTCCTTCAATTGCCATCTCCTTCTGTCTCACCGGCGTCCTCCTCCGCAATCGTCTCTGCCTCCGGCGCAACCAGGGTCCACCGTCCGTCGGCCTCCGTGGTCAGTATCCCGCCGATCGCTGCAACTTTGACGCGAGAACGCCTATCGGTAGTGGTTGATTTCAGTCACGTCGGTCGCTGGTCGTCTGCCGTCGCCGCTGGTCACCTCCCGCCGCCGCTGGTCGCCTCCCGCCGGCACTGCTCACCTCCTGTCGGCGCTAATGCTCGCATCCTGCCGGCGCTGCTCGCCTCCCGCTGGTCGGTCATTGCCTCCCGCCGTCACTGCTCGCCTTCCCACCGGTCTCTTTTGTATTGGTAAAAATTTTCTTCTAATTGTGTTAATTGATGAATTAATTTCGCAATGTGTTTTCTTTGGGGTCGTATGCTTGATATTCGGCATTAGAAGAGTATGCTAAATTGATGAATAAAAGTATGTCTCAAAGTGAATAAAGTGTATAAATTTAGAAAATGTAGCAATACATGACACAGGTCAATAAGTTGAAATTATGCACTAATATATAAGAGCATTATATCCTCCACCGTAGTCAACTTAACTGTCAATGCATGATGAATTAATATGAGCTTTTGCAGTCTCGTTGGTGTAATATTTATATAATGCTTTAATAAAGTAATCGAGACTTTTGCGGTCTCGGGTTCGTTGGTGCAATATTTATATAATGCCTTGATGAATTAATTGAGACTTTTGCGGTCAATTGTGTAATTTTTTATTTTAAATTATAAAGAAATGCGTCGAATGGTTATCATGGTTTGGGCTCATTTTGATAGACATTGTAGTTTAATTGACAAACATTGAATGACTCCTTGTTCTATTGTTTGCATCAATTGTGTAATTTCTTATTTACTGCAAATTGATTGATAGTTGTTTCCTTATTTGAATTAAATAAAGAACTTAAATAAAATAAAGTACTAATACTCGATGGAGCTTGTTACGTTTATTTGTGCTAAGCGAGTGTATTAATTATCATCACTTCTATTGATTAACACTTATATTCTACATATATAGATTCCATAATGGTTGATCGAATAGTAACTTTGTTGTGTTATATGAATGGTGCCATGGTTGATGGACCATCTGGGATTTTGTACATGAAACTGCCTATTCGACATCTCAGATCGAAGTTGAGTTTAGGGTACGAGGAACTTGTGAGTTTTATCTGTAATTCCTTGGAGATAGGCAATGAAAAAACGATATTAAACATGACATATCGATATCCTGTGTACATTGAAACTGGAACATACAACTATGTCCCTTTACGAATAGTTGATGAATCAACTCTGAAAGATGATTGGGAGATTGTGGCAGAATTTCCACCACCAAATTGTATGGAGCTATTTTTATATTTAGTTCCGAGGCAATCATATACTAGTTCCAATTGTAATATAGCGGTAAGTACAGAAGGACCTAGTACTCAACCAATATTTGAACATAATCATTGTGCATTGCCTTTGATAACTTCAAATCCCGATGTAGACGAGGATGCTCGTTTTTGTGATGATGAGAATATTGAGGAAGATGATGACTATTGTGGTAGTGATGGGGATACTAGTGAAGAGAGTAACGATGATGATGTCGATGATGCAGGGGTTGATGCTCATCATGTTGATGATAACATAATTCGTTATACATTAAATCGAGTCATAGCCGATGATGGCTCATTATCTTGTCCTCCAATCTCGAACAAAGTTGGAAAAGATGATTTTTTCGATCAAGAGGCTGTTGGAATTGATGGTGCGCATATGTGTGTAGGTGAATTTGTCGTACCTTCATTTGTATTTATGGAATTGAGTATTGAGGCAATGCAACCCATCCATGAAAATGTAATGATCCCTTCTAGGTCTTTATGGAATGAGGCAACAGAATTTCATATAGGCATGCGGTTCCTTTCTAAAGTAGATATCCAACATGTCGTGAAATTGTATAGCATTAAAGGACACAGGCAATTTGTGGTAAGTCATTCAACACCCAATGTATGGATTGTCTGTTGTAAGAAATATTTAGATGGATGTGATTGGGGTTGCGGTGTTCGAGAAGAAAAGCACATGGAGATCAGTAAATATGCAGGACCACATACATGTATCTATGCAAAAATGTCCAAGGATCATGCTCATTTAGACTCCACCGTTATATGCCGTGAAATAGAAAATATGGTAAGAAGAGATTCGTCCATCTCAACTTCAGTTCTTCATCGAATTATCAAGGACAAATTCAGTTATGATGTTCATTACAAGAAAGTTTGGTTGGGGAAGAAGAAAACAATTGCTAAAATCTTTGGAGATTGGGAAGAATCATATAAAATGTTGCTGCGGTGGATGACTGCTCTTCAAGAAAGGAATCCAGGGACACCTGTCGATTGGAGGCATGACGAGCCTAATGCCAACAATGAGGTTGTATTCAAATGAGTTTTTTTAGGCATTTACACCTTCTATTGCAGGTTTTAGACATTGCAGACCAATTATACAAATTGATGGCACATTCTAGTATGGAAAATACAAACAAAAACTCTTAATAGCCACTGTTGATAGTAATAGTCATATATTTCCCTTAGCATTTGTCATTGTTGATGAGGAAAGTCAAGAAAGTTGGGGATGGTTTATGGCTTATTTGCGACATCATGTGACTGATAGAGATGGTATATGTGTCATTTCTAATCGACACCCTGGTGTATTGTTGGTAATGAATAATCATCAAAATGGATAGACCCATGAAATAGCTCAACACAGATTTTGCCTTCGTCACATATGCAGTAATTTCAACATGAGATTTGGGAGCAAAGAATTAAAAGATATGGTGTACTTAACCGGTGCACAACATCAGCCCCGGAAATTTAAGGCATACATGAAAGAACTTCAACAAATTAATGCGGGATGTATTGCGTGGTTTAATGATCTTGATCGAACACAATGAACCAACGCATAGACAAAGGATTTCGATACGGATGGACGACTACAAATATAGCGGGTATTCATTGTGTCTATATGTTCTTACTATTATTTATTTAATGTGTTTGATTTATATTATGTTTATAAGCTAATACTTATATGGTTTTTTTAACAAATGTAAAATGCTTTAACGGTGTCCTTAAAGGCGCACGATTTTACCCTGTCATCGCATTAGTGCAACTGACATTTTATCGTGTCATGGGTTACTTTAACAAAAGACGTGACGAAATAGGCGCAGCCCTAGGAAGGGGTGAAAGGTACACAAAGTATGCACTTGATAAGTTGTCACATTGAGGAAATGCGGCTGGATGGCACAATGTTACATTAGTGAATTGTGAAAATGGCACATTTGAAGTCATCGCTGCAGCACGTGGTTATCATTTGAGAAAAATGTCTAACAAGCAAGTGGTGAAATTGGAGACTCGTAAATGCACTTGTATGAAGTGGCAGTGTTTTGGCATTCCATGTTCCCATGTCCAAGTCGTTTGCGCCAGTGTTGCCACATATCACTGTCAATACATTGAGTCATACTAAAGATTGTATGTGTACAAACAATGTTATGCTACGAATTTTCAACCCATTCCCCACGAAGATTATTGGCCTAACGCTAGAGTTCCACACACCTTGCTGCCTGATCCATCTCGAAAGCGAGTCAAAAAAGTCGTCCTCAAACAAGACGTTTGCAAACTGAGATGGATTGGAGAGGCAATCAGAAACAACCAGGTCATATGCAGCGAGAGAAGGAATGGAGAGAAACACCAACAACGTTGCGATGTAGTAAGTGTAAGCAGGATGGACACAATAGGCGCACTTGCACTCATCGTAAGCAAGAACAACCACCTAATGGTTCATAATGAAAGACTCTTTCAGTCTTATCTTTCGCATTCACTCATATTTTCCTCGTATTAGTTCACTTTCTTATGACTATGTGGTGCATGTACTTTGTTTCAATTAAACTATGTTTTCATATGGTAATTGACTATTAGACGTAATTCAACTGCATTACATCGATTGGTCCTACTAGATGAATGAATAGTTTGGTATATTCAGGAATCTGGGTTTTATGGGACGACACGAATAAGTTTCATAGCAATTGATTGGCGTCTCATTACTGCCCTTGTAGAGAGGTGGATGCCAGATTCTCACACGTTTCATTTTCCAGTTGGCGAGATGACAATTACCCTATAAGATGTACAAATCATTTTAGGGTTACCTGTCGAGGGATTACCAATCACTGGTCGTGTAGAACACGATTATGATGTCTTGTGTTTGACACAACTAGGCTTCCCATTCCCTGAAAACAACAAGACTGGAGGTCGAATCCAAATTCACCAACTTTCAAGATGGTTTCCAAACATTCCAAATAATGTTGGTGATGTGGAAGTGCAACGCTATGCAAGAGCGTACATCTTACAGCTTTTTGGAGGAACTTTATTTGCAGACAAGTCTAACAATCTTGTTCACATCATGTATTTACAATTTTTGGAGGATTTTGAGGCGGCAGGACAATACAGTTGGGGTAGTGCAACTCTGGCTCACCTATATAGACAATTGTGTCTTGTCGCTGACATTGATGGAGCAGAGATTGCAGGTCCGGTCATATTATTGCAATTATGAGCATGTGATAGGTTGCCTTTTCTTGCACCAATAATGGGAAACGTTATTCGAAATGACATCATACCAAACGAAGATTTATTTCCACCTCCTCCATTTGGTCATAGGTAATTAGAATTTTTTGACATAGTCAATAAACTTGAGTATATTTATCTACATGTACATTCATGTATGCTTTGTGTTGTTTTTTACATTTCTATAGGTGGAGACATGCCTTAGAGACCACATGAACATCAATGCACGTACTAACAAAATATAGAGAAATGATTGACATGCAAACACCCGATGAAGTAAGAAATACACTTAATCAATTTTTTCAAATACCCTTTTGTACAATGGTGAAATGTGAATTTTATTCATTTCAGGTTGTTTTTCATGACTTCAGGTAATTTGGGACCGTATCCTGAGAGTGATAAGGGACCTGCCTGCGTATTGTAGCAGTGGTCGTACTATTTGGCGAATGAGGGCACATTTACTTTTCTTCTGTGTTGTTGAAATGTATAATCCTATTAGAGTCATGCGACAATTCGGTTTGAAACAAAGGATACCACCTTTACATAGCACAAGCATAGAGCTACATAAGATTGACTTGAGAGGGAAAACATATAAAGATTGGAGTGCAGAACATAGTGCTTATGTCTGCATGTGGAACGAACGTGCTTCCAATATGGCGAATGATGAATTATTGGAGGAGTCATTGGAATTTTACGACCCGTATATGCAATGGTATTGTTGCATTACACGACGATTCATGTCTCATCGTGGAGCTATTGTTGAGGCATTGGTAAGTACAATTTTTTTTATTCAATTATGAAGTCTTTCAAATAGTTGTTTTGATTTTATTTTCGCATATAACTTCATAAATATTTTATATGTAGGCACATGGAATGACATCAATTCATCAGTTGACATTGGATGATGATGTGTCTATTCTATGTATTATAGATGCAGCTGCATCGACTTTGACTGCAATACATGCATATTGTCGCATCCATAATATGCCCACTTTATTTGAAGCTTCTCATCAATCTTGTCATGATGATACATGTGCGAGGCATGACACTCCAGTGTATACTTCATCCATACCTCTCAACCAGTTCAAGACTCTATATACTCCATTCGTACCTCTCAACGAGTTAGAGACTCCACATACTCCATCAGTTCCTCCCAACATGGCATTCGAGGCTACGAAAGCCTTTCAATTTGATAGGACACCTACATCTTCACGTCATTTTAATGCAAGTCCAATAATGATGAATTTATCTGGGACTACAAGTACTCGTGATGGTGGAATGCATGATATCGATGATATTCAACGAGAAGATGCTCAAAATCCTGCTGATGTGGACCATTCAAATGTGCCATTAGTTTTAAATCGTAATGTGTGGGCCGTAAAGAAAACACGTTGTAGGACTGAAAGTCATTATTTGGGGTCAGATTAGGACTTTTTCTTAACTATAACAAGACATTTTTTTTTGTTTATATTATTGCTTTGTAGTTGATCAACTTGCAAGTTCTTCATTTATAGCAATTCAAATTTTTTCCTTGACTAACATTAATTTCATGAATTTTGCAAATTGCTTGAGTTTCAAAACTTTTGTTGTAAAATATAAGGTCATAAACCTATTGTAACTTCAAACTTTTTATTAGTTTGTATTGACAAAAAAAATCAAAAACACGAATATACTAGTTGACTAATTTGAAACCTTTAGTTTTATTGAAAAAAATTATACAAACCCATAGATGCTAGATATTTTACTAGTTTGCTCGGTGAGGTATAATATGGTAGATTATACTTTGTCAAGATCATTTTCAATCTCTTTCATAAAAATAAGTCAGCCTTAACATAATGCTAGTTAACTACCAAAAGCATAAAGAGAAAAAAAAACTTACACAAAAAAAAAGAAAAGAAAACGTGACTGCAAGTCACGACTTTCTCTTTACTCAAAATGTGATTTGCATTCATGTTTTGCATATGAAGAACTACAATTTTGATGTGGCGGGTGATGTGGCAGTGACGTGGCAGAGACGTGGCAGAAAATATGTTAGATTGAAAAATATTTTTGCGAGTGTGTTAGGTTGATAAATATTATCTCTATACGTATTAATCAAACAAAAAAAATCCGGGAGTGAGTTGTACTTGTAGAAGTTGGAGTGGAATCTGACTTTAGGGTCCTTGTCGAACACGACATTGTATTGGCGAATCCCGAGATGATTAAATTTGGCGAACCCTTCACTTCGGCATCGGCAACAGGCCCAGAGTCTTATTAAACATTAGCTACCGGCCACGATTTCCCAACAACAGAAATCAAATACCACAATCAGCTACGCGGGGGCGACATCGCAGAGGGACTGTTCGATCACTGAGAGAGAGGTTTTATTCTTTCTCTTCTACATCAAAATCCCTCTTTTTCTAAGTCTGCCCTAACCGATCCCATCTCTTGCTCTTCTTTCGTGCTTATTGCTTTGGCCTCCTTAAACCTCAACCATATGGATTGATGATGATTGTTCGATAACCCTTTTTGAGAAAAGTCAGGGTTTTTTGGTCCTTAGTTTATACAAATCGGTCATAAAAGCCCCAATTTTTTACCCTAGGAGCATTGGTGGATGCAATGTTGTGTTGATTCAATTCTCAACAACAACAAAGATAGCAATAACTCAACATCAGCGTTTTTCGCAACTCTAACATTGCGCGGCTAACTCGTAATTGATGTACTTTAGATAGCAAGTAGCGGGATTTGTGAGGGCTGGCCTTTTTTTTTTTTTTTTTTTTTGTAATTTCTTGAGCTTACATGATTATTATGACATTTGATTGCAGAAACTTCAATTGCCGCTGAATATATATGTGACGAATTTTGGGATACTCCGGCGATGGAAATCGTGGACAATCCCTATGAGTAAATTAATTTATTTGTAAGTATATAATATTACCTACCTTTTCAATATTACGACCATGCGTGGAGTTTTTTTAATGTATTCCCAGGTTTCTTTGATGCAGGAATCAACTGTTTTTTCTTTCAATTTTGATTTCTTCGATGCACTAATCAACTGTTTTTTCTTTCAATTTCAATTTATTATGTATTGATGAATGAACTCAGTTACGATTTTGATGTGAGATTGTAGTTGGAAAACTTCAGTGGTAGTACGTTTCGTTAGTGATATTTATTATGTATATAGCACAATGTGACAGTCAAATCATTGTTAGGTCTCACAGTCGATGGCCATGATTTCAACAATTAGTGCATACACCTAACAAAACCTGATGTTAGATGACTATGTAAGGTAGAGATTTGAAAGAGACTGGTGATGGCCTAATTATGCAGCTTTCAAAAGTGAATTACTTATCCATCCCCTAACTTGTGAGAAACCTGCCATGATCAATTCAGATTTTAGAGTTTCTGAATTCATCCCCATGCAAGTTGCATGGTACCCACGAAGCATCATGATGCTAGAGGTTATAAAATGATGATTGTCTTTTGTACTTTCAGCTTCGTCGTTTTCTCTCCAAGAAACTGTAGCATTCAATGTAGAAAATATGAGAAGTGTGAGAGGAAGATATATTGGGATACATCTCCTTTCTATATAAAAAAAAAGGTCCAAGCTTATCGACTTGGATTATTGTGCCTGCATTTTTGGATACGGAACTAGGAGTAGTATCAGTCTTTTCTCTTCATTTTTTTTCTTTTTCCCCCCTTTTTGGTTATTACTTGGCTCGACCAATCTCTCCCCCTCTGTCTGACATTAAGCCTGTCAAAATGGAAAAATCTCTTTGGAGAAAGTTCATGTGGTCATTTTTGTTTGCGTTGAACCTTGGACAGTTCAGAGTTTTCTAGGTTACACTACAATCTCCATCACACAACAACACGAGTGGTGAAAAAATTGATGTAGTACTAAAATTTAACATTTGGAAGATTACTTGTTTTCTTAGTGAAGATCCATAATCTATTTTAACTGAAAGAAACCAAATGACCATGTTTTTGGAGTTTCAGATAGATAAGAGAACTGAATTGAAATAAAGTGCATCCTTTGATATTTCGTGGACTTCTGTTGAAAAATTTTTACTTTTTTTTTCTTCCATGATTTGTTTGTTTTAGGTGCCTCTTTACTTTAGTGTTTTTTTTTTTTTTTTTTTCTTATGTTTAACTTCGGCAAAATAACTTATTATACTATAAGGCTGTTAACTGAAATCTTGTGGTATGACATTAAATTTGATATATTCTTTAAAGATAATTTGTCTAGCATTTTCTCTTGGAGGCATATTGTTGTTGCTGATCTTGTGATTTTTTTTCGCGCGTGCTATCAAACAAGATTAAGAGTCTGAGACAACTTTCAAAGAGCATTATCTCAAGGTTTTTGTGTTTTTCTCACTAGGTAATGAAGGGTTTGTCTCAAAAAATTTGGTCCTCGAAATCTCCCTCTAAAAGTTCAATTGATTTTCCACTTAAAGATTTGGCATCTTCTAATTCAGACCGAGAGGCTTGTGAGATCAAGCCATCCAAAGTTTCTTTATGGTCTGGCTACATTGGGTCTACCTTCTCAATCTTTGAAACACATATTGACTCGTCACGTTCTGAAAACAAAGCATCCAATTATAGAACCTATGGGTGGACGACATTGTTGAAGCGTGTTGTTTTGAGAAGCTCGATGAGGAGACTACAAGAACGTATAATAGGCTGCTCAAGCAAAACTGGTGTCACCAGCTCAACTAGTGAAATTTGGCTTCTTGGGGTTTGTTATAAAGTTTTAGCCGATGATGCGGATCACGGTATTGGCTTGGCAGAATTTGAGAATGACTTCTCATCACGAGTATGGATTACGTATCGAAAAGGTAAAGTTTTCTTTGTTGGTTTGATCTATTTTAATCGAATCAATTTAAAATTTGTTTATTGTCTAAATTTTAAGGCAACTTTATGAACCCTTAAATGGATTGATGTACAATGTTGTACCATAAAAAATCATTGATTGGTAGTCCAAAAAAAATTATTGATTGAAAGGAAGCACTCTATATTTTAACAAAGGCCCTTAACTGAATACCTATCAAAACTCATTTCTCATGATTTACCAGCTATGAGTTGATGGTTGGTGCTATTACTTCCTTAATTCAAAGTCATCCTTCTTGTACCCCTGTAGTGTATTTTTGGGATTTGTCTCATTGTATGACACATTCACAGAGTTCAAATTTTGATTGCATTCAGAGGATTTAGTGTCTACTGTTAGCGCCACCTACAATTTAGATTGTTTCGAATTGTGTTCTTAATTGATGTACTACTATGTGAAAAAAGGTATCAAAAAACATATCTCCTTTAATATTGGATCTTTTTGCTTAGATGAATTTTGACGAAGATGTTCTTGGTTATCTGTTTCCACTGATGAACACGACAACAACATAGCCTCAATTCCCAATTAGTTGGGGTCGGCTACACAGATAAAATTCTTCCACTAGTGAATAATGCTTAATTTCTTCACCAAGCAGGTTTCGACGTGATTGGTGATTCAAAGTATTGCAGTGATGTCAACTGGGGTTGCATGCTTAGAAGCAGTCAGATGCTCGTTGCTCAGGTACAATATTGGTTTGGTATCCTTTACCCGAAGTCCAAATTTCTCTCTCTTTTTTTTTTTTTTGAATGTATGTTCAAATGTAAGATCTTACTTTTTAGATAAATTCCTCATAGATTGAGCTGATGATTTGCTTGTTTATGATTCAGGCATTACTCTTTCATTGCTTGGGTAGATCATGGAGAAGGCCATTGGAAAAGGTAAGGTAAAATGTATGCTCATTCAGATGCTTATTTTTGGATCAAGGATATTAAGAAGGCATGTTTAAATAGCTGATAATTATGTCAATGAGGAAAAGATAATTGCAGTTAAATTTGGTTGGGTAAATGCTCACTCTTTGTTACTTGTTTGTACAGCCATTTGACAAGAAGTATATTGATATCTTACATCTCTTTGGTGATTCTGAGTCATCAGCATTCTCCATACACCATCTTCTTCAAGCTGGAAAGCAATATGGTCTTGCTGCAGGCTCATGGGTTGGCCCATACGCCATGTGTCGTTCTTGGGAAACTCTTATTCATTCTAAGGGTGCTGAAACTAGCAATTATTATTTATCAATGGCTGTTTATGTTGTATCTGGTGATGAGTATGGAGAGCGAGGCGGAGCTCCTGTTGTTTGCATTGAGGATGTTGCAGAACTATGTGCTGAATTTGATAAAGGTCATTTTGATTGGTCACCTATTCTATTATTAGTTCCGTTGGTCCTTGGACCTGAAAAAGTCAATCCCAGGTATATATTACTTCAACTAGTTATTTGATCCAACTCTTGATACATTTTGTTTCTCTTAGATTTGGTATCCATTCCATTCAACTACGCAATTAATGATATGTGTTGATTTTTTATTTTGGAAGACAGGTAGAGGTAATTCAGCGCTATGTTGGGTACTTCTTGCCCATGTCAGCTGGACATAAGCAAAGTTTTAATAATGCATAAGAATGAACTATTAATAGCTACATGCATTGCGTAAACTTTTTATATTGGTGTGGTATATTTTGGAGATGTAGCACATTCGTGTTTTTCATGATGGTTTCTAATTTGAAGTTTTTAACAGGGAGACTCTCTGTCACATATGTCCTCCAAAACCCACCACCTAGGCCCAGGATATGTATTTTCTTGTCACCTCACAAACAGAGAATTTTAAGCAGTTGCAACCTATTAGGTTGATTCGTTGGTTTTGTGTTTTAACATTCTCCTCAAGATTAGCATCTTTGTGCTAGAGTCTTAATTGATTTTCACTTGCAGGCTCATTTAGAAGCATCTAATCTCCCTCTCTTCAGCTTTACAATGCCTCTTCCTACCGTTCATTTGTAAAACCCTAGCACATGGCAAAATTAAGGTTTTCTTGTTGCTTTTTGTTCCTAAAAAACCCATCACTGTGTGCTGTTCTCCAAAGAAGAATGCCCTTTGCCTATTTGTCTTCTTGTTGGTACATGTTGTGTCGGTGTGATAATCTTTTCATCAGCTGCACTTTAGCTCAAAACTTTGTGAAGGCTTTGCTTCATGAATTGCGGCTCTAAAATTTAAGCATAAAAAAATGATGGGCGATGCATACTTTTGTGTTCCTATTGATACACAATGTTTCATTGTGTGTGTTTTGATACTGTAATTGTTTCCTTTCAATATATAGCTTTTACAAATCTTAATTTGTTTTTTCGGAAATTATATCTATATTTAAGAGGATAAAAAGGTGTGGGGTTTCAGGAACGATTGTTTTAAACTTCAATTTACTTGCAAGATTCATGACGGATAAAGCTAATTGCTGACAAAGTTGATATGAAATGTCATTTGTTAGGTATATACCATCCCTAAAGGAAACTTTTATGTTTCCTCAAAGTCTCGGCATCATGGGTGGGAAACCAGGAGCTTCAACTTACATTATCGGTGTTCAGGATGATGAGGCATTCTATCTTGATCCACATGAATTGCAATCGGTACGTCGTGTTTGTTCATTTCGTCAATTTTTCACTCTTATGTGATATTTAGGCACCTTCAAATGACTTTCTACTTCTGATTGTGGCTAGATTATGCGTATTAATATTTCTTGTTTCTTTATTGGTAGACACATCGTCCATGTTGTATAATATCTACTTAATTATGGGTATCCTATAATCTTACATTTCTTTTGATTTTTGAGTTTTTATTTTCTCTCGGAAGCTATCATCTTTTTATTTATATATATATATATATATATATATATATATATTATAAAGTAATTTATAAATCAATAATTCAAACCAACGTGAAACCTCTCAAAATGGAATCTTTCAGCTATATATGTCTGACTTTTTTCTTTTTTTTTCTTGACTTCCATTGGGATGCTATTCTCTAGTTTGTTGAACTTCTTTCAAAATGAGTCGTCCAATAGTGCCATTTTCAAACAGCAATAAAGGTTGTCACTTGTCATGCATATGTCTTCATAGTTTTGTCCCTCTAAAAGCTTTCGATATCATTATGGAAAAGAGCAATAAAATGGCCATGAGATTCAGGGTTTGTTCTTTTCTTCTTGGCTCACTCTTGAATTATCCTTCAAGACTTTCTTGTTTTCCAATATCAAAAGGGGTCGGTCCATTCTCTTGTGGACTGTTTTAATTCTTTTCTTATTGTGTAGTTTTTTCTGTTTTTTTAGCTCATCTTGATTTTTCATGTTCGCTAAATTGGGTGATTTGCATCTAGATGACATTTTTAGACCCCTTTCATTCTATTGGTTAATAAATTTGAATCATTTTCAAGACTGGTCGACTGTTTGCATCTAGATAAACTTAAGAAATAAATTCCTTTTCTCTTTTGGACTTGGTAGTGGAAAACATTTGAGTGGCGATATCTCCCTGAGAAAGCATCGTACCAAAAGTTCTATAATATCTTTATTGAGAGATCATGAATCTTAGCCAAACACAATGAGAAACACTTGGTGGAAAGTGAAAACCACCTAAAAACATCAAGCAATTACTTTGAAATAGAAATGAAGTAAATTTCCATATATTTCAAAAAGAGTCCCTTCAAGCAATATTGGGTTTATCGCAATAGACATAATACAACCAAATCTTCTTTGAATCTCCTACACCATAAAGAAATTTTCCCATGATGAAAGTGCCAAAGCCATTTTTCTTCGATTGCTTTGTGACAATTTGATAAAATTAAAAGATGTAGAAGTTCCTAAGGTAAACCACTTTAGATATCTAGGATCAATCATAAAAAATGATAGTAATATTGAGAAGGAAAATGATTTTTTGACATTCTTTTGTTACATACATTTGCTGCACAATGGTGTAGATTCCCTTAAAATTTGTGGAGTCCACACATCTCAATCAAATCTACACCATTGTAGCAAATATATGTCTCTTAGAATGTTAGATTATCATCTTCCTATTGAGAATGTTGTTACACTTATAATTTAAGCTGGATGGAAGAAGTGAATGAGTGCAACAGATGTAATATGTGATCGATATATCCCTATAAAGCTTAAAGGAATTTTTTTTATTGAACTACAATTTGGCCTGCTATACTTTATGGAAGTGAATTGCTGGGCGGTAAAGAAACAACAACTACATAAAATGAATGTAGCGGAAATGATGATGCTTAGGTGGATGTGTGGTAAAATTAATAAAGATAGAATAAGAAATACATAAATTCAAAGAAAAGTGGAAGTATCACCAATTGACACAAAGGTTAGGGAAGGGCGGTTGCAGTGGTTTGGACACCTGCAAATACAACCAACAAATGCCCCCGATTAGATAATTGGACTTAGCAGAAACTTAAGAAGTTTAATGATGTAGGGGTAGATCAAAGCACCATCAATTGCACTAAATCGAGCGCAATGGAAGAGTTTGATTCATGTAGCCGACCCCAACTAGTTTAGAATTAATTGTTTAGTTTAGTAATCCTCGATCACCATAAGGAGTTAGCTATTGAGTATTTTTCCACTCGACCCATTTCTTCTCAAAAACGAAAATCTTACATTCAATCGTGTGGTGTCGTTTCCTATGAAAGATCAATCTTCAAATGTAACGATCCTAGTAGTTTAGACAATTATAGTTTGGGAATCCACAATCACCATAAGGAGTTTGATCCATGTACCCGACCCCAACTAGTTTAGGATTAATTGATTAGTTTCATGGTTCGAAACTTCGACTTCGCCTATGACTTCGCTCACTTAAAATTTGGAATTAATTCAAGGAAGTTAACTGCGAGGATGGAAGTTTGATAAAAATTCGCAGGTGTACGGAAGTTTATGGAATTTCACTTTAAATGCTAGAAAACTCAACTTTCTTCGTTGAGATGCTAGAACTATACTTCATCATACAACAATAATGCATAAAACTCATGTCATCAGTGGATATTCTAAATTTTAAGTATATTTTAGCATAGGCGAAGTTTCAGTCAAAGTTTTAGTCGAAGTTTGCTCAACTTCCACGAAACATAATAATTTTAATTCATGTTTTATTAACTTCCATCGATGTTTTCGAAGTTCGGTTGAAGTTAGGCGAAGTTGTATCGAGTTTTTGTAATTTTTCTACTGCCTCTGAACTTCGCTTCGCTCACCTCAAAATCGACAAACTTCGCCTGAACTTCGGTGAAGTTTGTTGATTTTTTAAACCATGATTAGTTTAGCAATCCTCGATCACCATAAGGTGTTAGCTATTGAGATTTCTTCCACTCGACCCATTTCTTCCCAAAAAAGAAAAATATTACGTTCAACCGTGTGGCGTCGTTTCCTTTTAAAGATCAGTCTTCGAGTATAACGATCCTAGCATTTGAGACAATTATAGTTTGGGAATAACACAAAAATTAACTGGATCAATGCTAACCTGCCTCAAGAAAGAAATGTTTTTCCTTATCAATGCTTTTGCCTATCTTCTAGCATTTTGATATTCAATTTTTGACCTAGAGGGATGACTTGAAGGACAAAAATGATGGTAATGACATTATGTTTCTCCCATTGAAGCACTACAAGATTCTCTAATTGGAGATGTTTAACTATATTGCTACTCTTACCAAGTTCAAAGCCTTTGAACATGAAACTTTGTGGAGCCACATAATCACACTGGTTTATTACGAGCACATTTTCCATTTAACTAAGGATTGAAATTCACTTTTTCTAGGATTTCAGTCACTTAAAATTCAAAGTACTTTGGGAAAGTCATGTTTGACAATAGGGGAGTTTTGTAAAATCTAAACACTACAGCGAAGTGCAAAAAATTGCTAGTAAAATCTAAATTTTGTCAAGGCACATTAGAGAAGCATGTTGTTTATAAAATATATTCTCTTTCCTCTTTTTGTACCCAAATATAATGTTTTTTAAGTTCAACTTTTATGATTTTGATTCTCTTAAATATTATTTGTTTCTTTTTATTTGTTACAAGTTAGAATTTATTCCTCTTACTTCATGTTTTTATAGTTTCGCATTGCATATTATGCTTCTATTATGAAGGAATATCTTGTAAACTAATTGTCATTACTTGTAAGATTTTTTTTACATCGATGAATGTGGAGACCATTGATGTATTTTATTTTTCTCGCTTTTGAATCGCCCAGCTGCATGATCACGGGTTCAACTTAATTGATTCGGTGAGAGTGCAGCACCACGTGAGAGCTACTTTACGTTATTGACTCGGCCTCATCTTGGGGGAATAGGTTTTTTTTCCTTTTTTCGTATTCATAGGAGTGACACGCGTTTCCCCTACTACCTTGGTAGGGGTTTTTTCGACTGTCTTAGGGAAAAACATTGTTTCTTGCCATGTACATATCATTTTTTGACTATGATGAAATAAAGTCTCGTTCCTATCAAATTTTTTTTTTCTTACATGATTGGTCTAAAACGATGGTAATATTGAGAATGATGTCACACATAAAATTCAAGTTGGATGGAAGAAATGGCAGAGTGCAATAGAGGTGATTTGTGATCGAAATGTTCCTACTAAGTTAAAAGGAAAATTTTATAGGACGGCAATTAGGTCAGCTATGCTCTATGGAAGTGAATGTTGGGCGGTAAAGCAACAATAATTACATAAAATGAACGAAGCAGAAATGATGATGCTTAGTTATATGTGTGGTAAAACTCGTAAAGATAGAATAAGAAATATAGAAATTCAAAGACAAGTAAGAGTAGCACCAATTGATACAAAGATTAGGGAATGGCAGTTGCGGTGGTTTGGTCACTTGCAAAGACGGCCGACAAATGCTCCCATTAGAAAACTTGACTCAATAGAAACTGTAGAAATTCGACGAGGTAGGGGTAGACCAAAGTTCACATGGGATGCATTAATTAGGAGGGATTTGAATGGTTTGGAAAGCTCACCATCAATTGCACTTAATCGAACACAATGGAAAAGTTTGATCCATGTTGCCGACCCCAATTAATTTGGGACTGAGGCTATGTTGTTGTTGTATGATTGGTCTAAAATTTGCAAATCATCTGATTTTCCCTTTACTTCAACATGATTTTTTTTTGTAAAATTTTGTTTACATGTAATTCTTGGTTTGGTGTTTGAAATTTGAATAATTTGGGAAAGTTTGGAGAAGTTTTGGGAATTCATTTCCGTGAATTAGTTTTGGTGGTCTATGAAGCCTTTCCAGTATACAACTAAAATAAAAAACCTTGTTAAGTGAATGTTGGGTAAGCTAATTGAGTTAATTAATATATTTTCGACATTGACTTGGGCTGATGTACTGAACTGATAACCTTGCTTAGAAATAAGCTAATAGTTTATCTAAAATTCCTTTATCAATGACTATTTGTAGGGTTTCTGTTACTTGTAGAGTTGCCAAAATTTAACAATGTCATAGTTGACTTCTATATTTTATTTGAATTCTTGCCATAAAATTGGCTTCTTGGTTTCATCCTTTCGTACCTAAATCCTGTTATTCAGATTTATTGTTCCAAGGAAATGAAAATATGCCATACATAAATTGAGCGCAATTGAGATTATGATGCTTTAGGTGGATGTGTGATAAAACTAGCAAATATATAGTATTAATAAGTAATATGATAGAATACCAAGATTTGATTGATTGGTTTGAGAATTCAACAATGATTACAATCCAAGAACATAAAGACCAAGAACACAAAAGTAACCCCAAAGAAAAGTTTTAAAACCCTCTCAACCCAAATCACTCAAAAAGTGCTCCAATTACATTTCAATTCCCCTGATTCCCAATCTCACTAACTCGCCCCTATTTATAGTGTTTTTCTTCTAATTATCTCTAACTAATACTCTGTATGGGATCCTATCATTACTCCCCCCTTAAACTTCCACCTTGTTCTCAAGGCGGAAATAAAAAGAAATGGCAAAATGGTAGGAACATGGATCTAAGAATGTGAGGAAGCAAAGTTGCCAAAAAAAAAAAAAAACAATGCAAGGCACAATAGCTGCCAATGACATTTCATCAAACATCTGATGCACATTGCAAATGGTGTTAAAAGCATATAGAAACCAGTCAGAGTGCATATTGGAGAGGTAACTATGCTAGGATCCAGATCCACCTCGTGGCCTGACACTGAGCAAAAGTTGACAGATGATTGTTCATCAATAAGAGGGGCAAGGACACTGAACCATTAACCAACAAGGTGCTCTATAACCTCCAATTGTTCAAGGACATTGCAGCAAACACTTCATATGCAACGAAAAGATAGTCATATTGCACAGACATGCCTTTGAAAACACCCACAATGTGAGGGAAACCATAATTCCGTTTTTTAAGCATTGGAGAAATAAAGCGATAGTCCAAAATCCAAACACAATCAATTATGAAGGCCATCGGGATGGACTTGAGCTGTAGTCAAGGATCGAAACTTCGGTTTCGCCATATAATTCGCCTTCTTGATAATCGGAATTAATTCGGAAAAGTTTAATTCGACTTGGAGAATTTTGGTAAAAATTTGCTAACTTAGAGAAGTTTAGGAAATTTTTATTTAAATGGTCAATAAACTAAAACTCATTTTATAGGATATCAAAACAAGCACAATTATGCATGTGTACCTAAAAAATGTACAATTTAATGGTTTTAAATCAATTTTATAGGCATTAGGCATGCATACTGTGTATGATAGATCACTTTTTAGTGATAATAATTGCACTTAATTTGATTCTTTGACTATTTTATTAATTGCACATTCACATAAGATTAAAATTATGAAACATGCTTTTTAAAATAAGGGTCAATATTTAAAGCAAAAGAAAATAACCATATTTTGACATTATACATCAATAAAAAAACTACAAAGCATTGTAGAGATGTGTGTGCAAAAGTGAATTTTGTTGCATGCATTGAATCTTGATGCAAAATCAAGGGATCACATGATCGATGTAGAGGTGTGTGTACAAAAGTGAGTCACTCTCAAATCCTCAATAACCCCCAAAAGCCACCATCAATTACAACCCTTAACCCTTCCGTTTCCCACACACATATTAGATTTTTTTGACCGAAAAGTTTGCAATTTCTCTTTGTTTTTAGCAGTCCATATCAATTTGTATTAGTGTTGTCGATTTTTAACATAAACTTCGAAGAAGTTTTGTAGTTTTTAAACTACACGTGAACTTCGTTTCTATCCCTTCAACTTCGACAAATTTCGACTAATTTTATCGAATTTTCGTTCCTTGGCTGTAGTGCACCCGTCCAATCCAAAAATAAATGCAGTGCCATAGCAAACAACTCTTCCTGGGAGCACACAAGTAAATAATGAGTTGAAACTTGAATCGCCATCAATTGCGTTGGCATCACAAAGCATTGAGGTCGACACCACCAAACAAGGAATAGCAACACCACATAGCTAGCAACCCATGAATCTATATCCCATTGAAATACCCAAATGCATGCCCAACAAGTGAAGGCAGTAATCCCAATGAACATAGTGGATTCTACATAGTGGATTCGTCACTACTATGTAGATGAGGAAGAGCAAAACAAAAACCCAAGGTAGAAGACGATGCAATGGCCATGTGATATTTGTCGATTAACATATTACTAAAGTGGGCCTGCAACTTTAAGAGAAATGAAATGAACGCACTTCGAGGACAATCATGTGGCCAAAGACAACTCATAAAGCCTAGATTGCATACGTGCACAAAGAGGTCGTAACAAACACATCTATGTTTTTCCATCTGCACCATCAAATCTCCTCGATACGCGTATCGGCCCATCAAACACAATTTCTCCAAATCAAGTCTGCAACTAAGTCACGACAACTTGAACCATAAGAAGAAATATTTCGACAATGGAAGAAGACCACCAAATCGAGAATGAAGCTTGCTAACAGAGGGGATGATGGCGGTGGCCAAGGTGGTGGTGCAATCGTACATCAAGCCTCCTCGGGAAAAATGAGATCTCGCAACCCGAGTGCCTTCCCTTCAACTCGAGGTTGCAGATTCGTTGAACTTGGATATGATGAAACCAAATCTGGCTATGGTGATACGTTCTGAACATACCTTTCAACAAGATAAAGTCGGATCTGGTGAATGTCAAAGATCTTTGTTGAAGTAGGAGGTAGATCTTGAGGATATTGTGGTGATGGAGGTGGAGGATGATAAATGACGTAGAAATCATAAGTGTGGATTAGGAGGTGTGACTTCAAGGATAGGCAAATTTGCTAGATCTAGATTCACATTGCTTGTGCCTAATCCTCGATTGTGAGATGAAACATGTGAGAATGATTTAATTTGGCACAAAAGAGGTTGAAAACCTAGTAGTTGAACTTGTGGACAAAGAGTTGTTTCCATTGGTATAGCTGACAATGAACAAAGATCTGGTGTATATACATCCTTCAACGATGAAATTGTGTTCATCGTTGAGGTTGAGATGTGCTGCAGAGAAGACTGTTGCAGCTGCTCTTCAATCAACCCTGGATCTGGCGAATCTGAAGCCTCGGTGCAACTCAATAAAGTGATCTGCCGAGGATGGAAGGACAGTTCGCCGAGTCTTAGAGCCAAGCCTCAGGACATTATCTTCGCTTCATATATGAGCTCCTTAATTGACACATCAATGGTTGAAATCCTATTAACCTCTCCATCTTTGAAGTATGCCATGATACCATTGATTGAATATCAATATTTGATCGATTGATTTGAGAATTCAACAATGATTGCAAGACAAGAACATAAAGAACAAGAACACGAAAGTAACCCTAGAGAAAAGTCTTAAAACCATCTCGAGCCAAATCACTCAAAAGAGTGCCCCAATTACAATTCAATTTCCTTGATCCCTAATCTCACTAACTCATTCCTATTTATAGAGTTTTTCTTCTAACCAAGGTTTGAAAAATCTTCGAAGTTGAAGTTCTCCGAACTTCTCCGAATTAATTAGATTTTTTGAAGCACTGAATTAAGAATTAGATGTAAACAAAGTTTTACAAAACTTCCATCGAAGTTAGAAAAAATGATTACATTTCAAGTTTTAATGCTCACATGTAAGGAAATGGAAATGAAGTTAGAGTAAGCTTTTGTTAGAATATAATCTAAAGAATAATATGTTATGAGATAACAAAACCGCAATTTCACTTCACTTATTAGAAATGGATTCTAATATTGTCTAATGAAGAAAAAAATAATGTAAAAAATTGATCAATCCCATCAAAATTGAAGTTTTGAAAACTTAAGATCAAGTATAGAATGAGAAAAAATATGAAATATTATGGAAAATAGACTTCTTAATGTCATTTGATGAAACTTAGATGTTCTGTAGCATTTTAATGAAATTATTTAGACTTCTATATAATGTTGAAGTTTTACAAAAACTCCCCACATCGAATTAAACTTCCCCGAATTAATTTGGATTCTTGAGTGAGCGATCATAGGCGAAGTCGAAGTTTCGAATCTTGCTTCTAACTAACTCTAAATGAGGCTCTATATGGGATCCTATCATAATACAGATACTCAGAGAAGTAAAAGTAGTGCCAATAGAGGAAGAAAAATAAGAGGCGAGTGGTTCTAGTGTTTTCAGTCACACTCAAAGATGACTTGCAAATATGCTTCAATCGGAAAAACTTTAGGCACTAGAAATTGAAGAAATTCAAATGTATATGGGTAGACCTAATGATAACTTGGGATGCATCAATTATAAAAGGTTTAAAAGATTACCAAATAGAACTCACTATCCATTTCTGTATCTTTAAAAGTAGGCCTTTGTTCTTTAGATGGATGGAATCTGATGCTTTTGGCTGTAGAGTTAAGGGAGATCATCGATTGATTTAAGAATTCCCATATTTCCTGACACCTGGTAATGCTTTCCATATTTGACATATATTTCATGAGGATGAACAATAAATCAGAATATCTTCCTGAGATCTACCATTCATTTTGCATAACGTGCCAAGAGGGGAAATATATCTCCTTGTTTCCCTTCATCGCAGCCTGACCAGGGTAATAACAGTTTCTTAAGCATCCAACCATCCAAAAACTTTAATCTGATTCAATATGGGTTTTGCACATCATATTTGATAGCGAAAAGATGGAATAGCTAGGCATGTTTGATTGTAAAGAAAATTTGATTTACAAGGAAAAGTACTGGAAGTTCCAATCCAAGAGAGGTGATCAGTAAGATTTAAATTCTACGGATATAAAATGGAATCATATGAATCAGATCATCTAAAGATGCAGAATCTCAAAAAAAAAGAATTACGATTGTCGATTTTCTCTTATTATTTTTTAAATTTCTTCAAGCCTTCAAATTTTTAGTGTGTTTCCTTTTGTTACTTTTGCAAGCAGTAAAAATGTAAAAAATATATATGCCAAATGTTTTTCACCATTTTAATGAGAAACCAGCTTCTATACATGTGAGGTTTACGGATACAAAAGCTTACAAGAGTGAAAAGATAAACAGTACAACCATAAATAAGAGATTGGAGCATACCTCATGAAAGAACCGTACATCTTTCTTTTTAGAGGAACAAATGAACCTAACATGTCACAAAAGAAAAAGATCCTTAATGTCGCAACCCAGCAAATTCCAACTCTTGTCCACAATTCTTAATCCAATTGTTTCCATCCATAAGAAAACTCATTAGCTTTGCCAATAACCATAGCCATGAGACACTACTACCCTTATCTGATTCTATAATTTCAATCTCCGTCCTCTTCTTCTCAAAGATGTGCCTATATCTCTTTATCCAAATATTGCCATATTGATGTATGCATTGTAGCATTCTATGCCACTTTAAGTTCTTGACGTCCTCTTAATCCCTCTCCTTTCAAGCAAAGATTCCCTAGAAATCTCAGCAAAATAAGTAACACTGAATATCACTAAGTTTTTTTTTTTTCTATACCTGATTTGCAAGACCACATTGATTAAAAGGGTTATGTACAGACTCATGAACTTGTCATAAGCAGCACCAGTTTGGAGAAACTGAGAAAGGCATATGGACAACGTTCTTTAGCGGAGATCACCTGTGTTATCATTTTTTTTTTCTTAATGTGCAGCAAATGATTGAAGTTGTGATGAGTTGCATTAAAAATGATGGCCATAGAAACATGTTAAAGTATATATTTGTGTGTCGAATGACATTCATAATTAGGGGTGGGGGTTAGTAATAACTTTGTGCAAGTTTATAAAAGTTCTTCCTGTATGGTTTTCCTTAGAGTTTTAATGGCCTTTACGATGTATTCCTCTAAATCAAAGGTAGATTCTTCTTTAGTGATAATATATCAGCTGGATTCGCCCAGTTTGTTGTTGAGATTATAAAGATTTGTATCTAGGTTTCTTCCAATGATGTCAGCGAGCATGATCCTTAAATCAAGCCTTCCTTCTACTCTGGTATTTCTAATTAGTGGTTCTGTATATACTTTACCACCTCGACTTGAGGTAACCCTGTTCAAACGTAATCGATATGGGACTAGTATATATATTTTCTCCTCTTCTGTATGGGTTTTGAATCATTAATATTGCTTAACTGACGACTTTTAAAATTCTGGTCAACCCATTAGGTAGTTGACATCAGACGCGGTGATCTAGAGGTTGATACTTCATCTTACCACTGCAAGTAAGTTGGCTAAGACTAGAGACTCTTGGCCAAGTAGTGATGATCTTTACTTTAATCCTTCACATGCTGTTCATTATTTTCATGTCTAATGTTGTTTTAACAGTGTTATACGGCACCTGCCCTTGGACGCGATTGATTCTTCTTTGGCAATCGGATTCTATTGCCGAGATAAAGGTTGGATACCACTGTTATTTAATTACTTTCATTGGTTGGACACTTGCCATGCTGGAGTCTTGTTGACCCCTTACTGTATAATTACTCATTGGTTGGTCAATTTGGATCCTCGATTCTTATTATATGAATGTAACTCCCTGCAGATGATTTCACTGATTTCTGTGCTCGGGCTTCCAAGCTTGCTGATCGATCAAATGGTGCTCCTTTATTTACGGTAGCCCAGACGCACAAACAACCTAGGCCAGTTAACCAGACAGAAGTGTTAATTTGCAGTTCAGATGGAAGTGATATGATTCAAAGGGATAATGACTTGAAGATAAAGCACATGGACAATTTGGAGTGCCCTCCGTGCGAAGATGATTGGCAACTACTTTAATGAAACCATTTATGGAGGATTGGCACGTCGAAGTGGATCTCAGATTCGAAGTGCACCATTTGCTTAAGGTTGTTGAAGTGACGAGCTCATGTTTTGAGCTATGTCAGCCTTCCTTGGTCTGTTTGGAGAATTTTTTTCTCTGTACATGTAAAATAAGGATCTGATTAGAGCCCACAAAAAAAGGGTATCTGATTGCGTTCTCTGTAATTTATTTGGGCACGAATTATTGATTTTAGTACACCACTAAAAGCTGAATATTTAGCCATCACGCAGCAGTTCTTCAAATCTATTCATTTTGCTAAACAATGTCTATACTAGGGCTGACAATTTGAGTCATGAAACGATTAACACGACACGATCCATAATAAACATGTCGTGGATTTGACTTAGGTGGGTCTGGGTCATAAACATGTTAACACGTTTATACACGGTTAATAAACGAGTTATTAACATATCAACCTGCTTTACTCGTATATGACTCGCTTAATACGACTAAAGAATAATGTATAAATAATAAATACGGTATAATAAATAGATTGACACAAAATTCATTCATTTGAATGCATGTTAATAGCATGATTTATTTATAGACATTTTTTATCATATTTTATTTTATATTTGAGAAGAAATGTTCATTTTACTTTTAATATGTTATTTATGTTTTAGATTTTATTAATAATTATTTATTAAGAAAAAATAAAACTTTTCACCAAAATAAAATTTAGATTTTTTTAGATGATTCTTATAATTTTGTTTATATTATTATTATGAGTCATTTTTACTTTATTATTAAGAGTAATAAAAACTTAAATGAAATAGTAAAGTAAAACTAACAACTACATATAACCACATTATATTTTATTGGGTATTTTAATATGTTTGTTCGAGTTTAATCATTTAGATATATTTTAAAAAATAGTAACCAAATTATAAAAGTTTAAATAAAATAAAATTTTCAAATACAATATTTAATAAATGGGTGACACGAATACACGACATGTTAATTAACACGACCCACTTAGACACGAAAACGATTAACACGATTAATAAACATGTCATGTAATGGATTTGCTTTATATGAATCGTGACATGTTTATGACACGACACGTTTACGACTCACTGACACGAATTTCCACCCATAATCTATACAAACTGAATATAATATTGACAATTGAATACCCAAGTGAATGAAAGGTGTGTATTGAATGAGGGCTTAAGGTTCAGAGAAGGGCTTCACCAAAATGCAAAGGCATGTTGGCGTCTTCGATCCAAACGTCTTCAATCCAAACTTATAACCTTTGCTTTTATTTGCTTAGCATATGATGTGGGGATTATTTTTAACATAATATCAACAATCGAACATCTTTCTGTATGGCATGCATTACATTTCTATATAGACAATTAAGTGTTACAATAATACTCGACTTATACTTGTCAAGAATATGCTTAGCTATATACAGAATATGAGAGTGCAATGACGTCTGTTGAAGCTCACATACACAGACCTCTATTAGACAGAACCAAGAACACAAACAGAGGTGAAACAAAGAGACGAAATCAGAGAGACAAAACTCAGAGAGAAGAAACCAGAACCTCGAAAACTCTCGAGTGTTCTGTTGATTTCATTTATATATGAAAATGAACTTTACATCATAGCCGTCCATCTGTTCTCATCACAACCATTCATTTACAAACACGTCACACACACTTATACAACACTTGCCACACGTTACAACAGGATATACCTCGAGATTCACATTACATCCAACTCAATGATTTACTCTAACATCCCCCCTCAAACTAAGGGGAAATGAAGTGAGACTTAGTTTGTCCCTCAAATAATGAAAACGAGAAACATGAAAAGATTTAGTAAAAATATCAGCCACCTGATCAACTGAAGGAACATGATTGACATTAAGAAAACCACCGAACACTTTATCTCTAACATAATGAATGTCTAATTCAATATGTTTAGTGCGAGAGTGATATACTGGATTCTTGGCCAAGGCAGCAGCGCTCATGTTATCACACCAGATTGTGGGAAGAGCACCTAGAGATACCTGCAGTTCTGAAAATAAAGGCGAAGCTTGATTTCGATTCAAGATAGTTCCACGAGCAAGAGCTCTATATTCTGATTCAGTACTTGATCTAGCAACAACTTGTTGTTTCTTAGACCGCCAAGAAATCAAGTTAGAACCCAAAAATACGACATAACCAACCACATATTTCCTATCATCCACAGAGGCAGCCCAATCAGCATCAGAATACCCAGTGAGAAACAGGGCCGAACTCGACTTGAACCATAAACCCAAATCAGCGGTACCTTTAAGGTAGCGCAAGACCCTCTTAAGAGCTTGCCAACGTAACACTGTAGGAGACTGCTGAAATTGACTCAAAGTATTCACTATATAAGCAATGTCAGGCCGAGTGTTAACAAGATATTGGAGACCACCAAGTTAGCTCCTATAAAGAGTTTTATCATGAAAGGAAGCACTACCATCCTTGTACAACAGCTTCCCAACAGCAAAAGGAGTAGCAATAGGCTTTACATGAGACATGCCCCCCTTTTGTAATAACTGTTGAATATAAGCTGTTTGAGTAAGGTACAGTCCTTTGGCAGTCCTATGAGCTTCCATACCCAAAAACAAATTTAAATCTCCAATATCCTTTTAACGCAAACTTACCATTCAACTTATCAATAAAAGATTGAATAGAAGTTTGATTTGAGCCTGTAATTATAATGTCATCCACATACACCAGCACATACAACACAACTTGTTCATGATGAAATATGAACAAAGAGCTATCAGCTTTTCTTCCAGATCTAGTCAGATCTCTCGACTTTTACTTCGGATCCAGTGTTTTCTTCACAAGATCTCTTAACTTTTCTTCCAGATCTAGTAGTTTCAACACTAGATCTCTCGGTTTTCTCTCCAGATCTGGCGATATCTTCACCAGATCTATACTCCAGAAGCAAGATCGCGTGATCTTCTTCTCAGCTTTCAAGAACCTCACTAATCTCTCACAAGAAGTGAGTCCGATACCCTCATCTCTAACCTTCACTAGCATCACCAGACTCCATGGATCTGGTTTTCTTGATCTCAATCTATAGCGTTTGCTATCATAGCTCTGATACCATGTTGAAGCTCACATACACAGACCTCTATTAGACAGAACCAAGAACACAAACAGAGATGAAACAAAAAGACGAAATCAGAGAGACGAAACTCAGAGAGAAGAAACCAGAACCTCGAAAACTCTCGAGTGTTCTGTTGATTTCATTTATATATGAAAATGAACTTTACATCATAGCCGTCCATCTGTTCTCATCACAACCATTCATTTACAAACACATCACACACACTCATACAACACTTGCCACACATTACAACAGGATATACCTCGAGATTCACTTTACACCCAACTCAATGATTTACTCTAACAATGTCGAACCAGCTAAGTGGCTAGGGTTCAGTTCACGGATATTATTTTGCCAAATTCAATGTCATTTTCGACCTCTTGTCTACAAGTCTCGTACAAGCCTTGACTAGTTCTTCTTTAACCATGAATAGAACTGAAGCTGCAAATACGCTCTGTACGATCTTTGTGCTGATCCCTTTGTAGAATGCCGGTAAGCCCTCGAAACGGATCATCTTAACAATGGCATCCAAAGTCCCTGCAATATTAATTGTTCAATAGTCGACTGCATGATGGTATAGATCCATATTGCATTTCAAGATAAATAACAGCACTGATGTATTGAATCAACTCAAAACACTCAGGTATAACTCTAGAAAGTTAATAACTTCCTCTATCAAAAACTCTAGAAAGTTGATTAATGGAAAACAATGGCAAACAGTAAAGATCTGCAACAGTTAAACAAGATAACAAGAATCAATTTTCACAGACAAGGAACTCGTAAGACTTAAAATTTAGACTTCAATTAAAGGCAGTGTTGATTAGGCTTTTTGAAATTTCAAACTAAAGATTATATGAAGCTGACACAAATAGCTAAATGGATCACATGATTCACATCGCACGCATTATATTTACACATATTTCATGTTATCAATTTTTGCAGTAACTTTAAGCTGGTTTCGATTTGTATTATTAGCACAGTCATTTTCTGATGACAGTCAACATTTTTGTTGTTTCTGAAATTATAATTATGTATCTTCTGTTATGAATTTCTTAGTTTTTTTTTTTTTTTTGTCAAATTGTTCTGAATTTCTTAGTTTAACTAGTATGTTTAAGCAAGACATGGTCAAGTATGGACATGTCATGGTTTAGGTGAAAAAGGACTTCACAAGTATGGTGAAGTAGATCATTAGTTTGTACTTTTGGTAATTTGCAAAAGTTAACTCTGCAGCTTTTGTAAGACCATATGAAGCTGTAATTTCAGCTATGTAATTGAGAGAAACAAATCACATAATGAACCACTGAAGTTCAACCCTTTTCTCCACTTCTTTGTGTTCTAAATCCTACGTGGTATCAGAGCTTTCACTGATCTTACTAGTTTGAGAAAAAACACGTCAAAATCCTCACCAAACATAGACCAACTTCAAGAGAAATGACTTCAAACAATGTTGGAGTGCTGCCAGCTCTAATCTTCAATGGTGAGAACTATCAAATATGGGCTGTGAGAATGAAGGCTTTGTTAAAGGGGCTGGATTTGTGGGAGGCAGTAGATACAGGAGTTGATTCTCCTCCTTTGAGAGCAAATCCAACCGTTGCACAAATAAACCACCATGCTGAAGAGGCAACAAAGAAGTTCAAAGCTCTCTACTATATACACTCAGCTGTGGCTTACCCTATATTCACACGCATCATGGCATGTGAAACAGGAAAAGAAGCCTGGGATAGGCTTAAGGAAGAGTTCCAAGGAAGTGAAAAAACAAGACAGATGCAGGTCTTGAACTTGCAAAGGGAGTTTGAAGTCTTAAAGGTGAAAAACACAGAGAATGTGAAGGAGTTCTCTGATAGAGTTTTGAAAGTTTTGAACCAAATCAGAATTCTTGGTGAAGATTTGCCTGATAAAAGGGTGGTTGAGAGGGTTCATGTGAGTCTACCTGAGAAGTTTGAAGCAAAAATTTCCTCTCTTGAAGATTAAAAGGATTACAAGAATCTCACTTGCTGAGTTGGTGAATACCTTGCAAGCCACCGAGCAAAGAACCTTGAGGATGGAAGAGCATACAGAGAATGCTCGTCATAAAATACAAAGAAAAGTTTCAATCCAACTTCAAACGTAGAAGAAATGAAAGAAAAAACAAGAAAGAAGGCGACAACAACAAACCCGAAGAAAGAAGAGGCAAATTTCCTCCATGTCCAAATTGTAAAAAAACAAATCATTTAGAAAAATTTTGAGACCTGGTGTTCAATGCAGGTCTTGTAAGAAGTTTGGACATGTTGAGAAAGTTTGCAAATCAAGAGCCCAAGAAAACCAACGAGCACAAGTTGCAGAAAATCAAGAACAAGAGGTTAACTTGTTTGTTGCAACTTGTTGTGCAGTCAAAACCAACAATAATTCACGGCTGATTGATAGTGGATGCACTCATCACATGAACTCAGAAGCACGCGTGTTTCAAAAGCTTGACAAATCATACAGCTCCAAAGTTAAAATTGGAAGTGAGGATTTCTAGAAGTCAAAAACTGTTAGGACTCCTACAGGTATCAAATTCATTTCTGAAGTTCTATATGTGCCTGAAATAGATCAAAACTTGCTTAGCGTTGGTCAAATGCTTGAGAAGAATTACTCATTGTTATTTAAAGATATGGTCTGCACAATTATAGATCCTGCTGGAAATGATTCGATGATTGTAAGTAAAAATGAAAGATAGAAGATTTTCTTTGAAGCTGAATATGTAGAGTGCTCATGCTTTTTTTGGTTCTATTGATCATTCTTCACTTTGGCAAAGAAAATTTGGTCATTCAAGTTTTCAGTCACTTAAACAAATGCATGACAAATCTTTAGTTAAAAATATGCCTCCTATGCATGATCAAGATGGTGCTTGTGAAGTGTGTCAACTTGGCAAGCAAGCTAGAATCCCCTTTCTAATAAATCAGTTATGGAGAGCTATGGAAAAACTGCAGCTGATTCATATTGATGTTTGTGGTCCTATGAGTATTCCCTCACTTAAGGGTAGCAAATACTTTGTTCTCTTCATTGATGATTTCTCAAGATTTTGTTGGGTGTATTTTCTACAACGAAAATCAAAAGGTTTAAAAAATCAACAAACTTCGCCAAAGTTTGGGCCAAGTTTGTCGATTTCGCAGTGAGCGAAGCGAAGTTCAGAGGCAATAGAAAAATTGCAAAAATTTGATTCAACTTCGGCAAACTTCGATTGAACTTCGAAAATATCGATGGAAGTTAATAAAACATGAAGTAAAATTGTTGGAAGTTGAACAAACTTCGACTAAAACTTTGCCTATGCTAGAAATATACTTAAAATTCGGAATATCCTCAGGTGACATGAGTTTTATGCATTGTTGTATGATTAAGTGTGTTTCTAGCATCTCTACGAAGAAAGTTGAGTTTTCTAGCATTTAAAGTGAAATTTCGTAAACTTCGGTACACCGACGAATTTTTGTCAAACTTCCATCGCCGAAGTTAACTTCATCGAATTAATTCCGAATTTTAAGTGAGCGAAGACATAGGCGAAGTCGAAGTTTCAAACCTTCGTGTTGAGTATGTTTCAGAAATTCAAAGTCATCGTGAAGAATCAAAGTAATTTCAAGATCAAAGCTCTCAGATATGATAATGGCACCGAGTGCACTAACAAAAACTTCAAGAAGCTATGTGAAGAAACGGGAATTCAGCATCAATTTACAGTCGGCTACACTCCACAACAAAATGGAGCGAGCGAGGGGAAGAACAGAACTGTCATGGAGATGTCTAGATGTCTAATGTTTGAAAAAACAACTTCCAAAGAAGTTTTGGGCAGAAGATGTAAACACTTCAGTTTATCTTCAGAACAGACTTCCTACGAAAGCATTGCAAGAAATGACTCCTTTTGAAGCTTGGTTTGATGTTAACCATCTATCGAGCATCTTCAAGTTTTTGGCAGTATTTGTTATGCTCACATTCTTGCACTAAAAAGAGACAAGCTTGATCACATATCAGAAGTTGGAGTTTTTCTTGGCTACGACAGTTATGTGAAAGGGTACAAAGTCTTCAACTTGCAAACTGAAAAGTGATGATTTGCAGGGATTTGAAGGTTGATTAAGAAGCATTTTGGGATTGTGAGAAGTCACAAGTGCAACGAATGGACAGAAGTTCAGTTCTGTCCAATTCTCAAAGTCAAGTTGTGATTGTTGAAGAAGATGATTCAAGTAGCGACTCAGATTCAGACTTTGCAGTTAGAGGTTCAAGGTCCTTGGAGGATATTTATGCAAGATGTAATGTGGTACTTTTTGAGCCAGCAATACTTGAAGAAGCAATGAAATCAGCAGATTACAAGCATGCAATGCAAGAGGAGCTGAAAATGATTGAAAAGAATGAAACTTGGAATTTGGTTAACAAGCCAATGAACAAAAAAGTGAATGGTGTGAAATGGGTTTTTAGAACCAAATTAAATCCCAATGGTTCAGTCAACAAATACAAGGCCAGATTAGTTGTGAAGGGATACTCACAACAATATGGAGTAGATTATACAAAAACTTTTGCACCTGTGGCAAGGTATGATACAATTAGGCTTCTTATTGCCTTAGCAGCTCAAAGAAGTTGGAAGATATACCAACTTGATGTCAAATCATCCTTCTTGAATGGTTATCTTCAAGAAGAAATCTTTATGGAGCAGTCTCCAGGATTCATCAAGAAGGGAGAAGAAGATAAGATTTTCTCGCTGAAGAAAGCTTTATATGGTTTAAAACAAGCCCCAAGGGTTTGGTATAGCAGAATTGATGATTAACTCCTGCAGCTGGGATTCAAGAGAAGCCTAAATGATGCTACATTGTATGTGAAGACACAAAATGCTGATTTGTTTTTGGTGTCCTTGTATGTAGATGATCTTCTTATCACTGGAAGTAGCATTGACCTTGTGAAGCTCTTCAAAAAAGAGATGGAATCTGTTTTTGAAATGACTGACTTGGGGCAACAGGACTCTTTCTTGGTTTGGAGGTTCATCAAACAAATCGAGGAACCTTTATATGCCAAGAAAATATGCGAAAGAGATTTTGAAGAAGTTTGGAATGAAAAATTGCAGCGAAGTTGATACTCCCTTAGCTCAAAATGAAAAATTGAGCATGGAAGATGGCTTCGATAAAGTTGATGTTGGAGTTTATACAAGTCTTATTGGTTTTTGTTGTATCTTACTTCATCCAGACCTGATATCATGTATGTCACAAGCTTGCTGTCAAGATTCATGCAAGAACCAAGTCAAAACCATTTCAAGGCTGCAAAAAGGGTGCTCAGATATGTCAAGGGAACCAAGTTGCAGACATTTTGACAAAGGGGCTGCCTAAAATCAGATTTAAAACATTAAGGAGGAGCCTTGGTGTTTCCAGCAAAAATGGCTAGGAGTGATGACAGATGACATTTTTGCTGTTTCTGAAATTATAATTATTTATCTTTTGTTATGAATTTCTTAGTTTAACTTGTATGTTTAAGCAAGACATGGCCAAGTATGGACTTGTCATGGTTTAGGTGACAAAGGACTTCACAATTATGGTGAAGTAGATCATTAGTTTTTACTTTTGGTAATGTGCAGAAGTTAACTCTGCAGCTTTTCTAAGACCATATGAAGCTGTAACTTCAGCTATGTAATTGAGAGAAACAAATCACATATTGAACCACTGAAGTTCAACTCTTTTCTCCACTTCTTTGTGTTCTAAATCCTACAGTTTCGCATTCAGATACAACAGTAGTTAGGTATATAAATAAGGCATGGGCTCTTACAAGGGAGATCTAGTTTTATTGAGAAAATTGGCTTTGGATAATGAAATGATATGGCTTGTTGAGTATCTTCGTAATTGCTTGTACAACAAATGCATGTCGTTTCCTCTACTAACAGGGGACATCGTGTACTGTTTCAAAGTTTGAAGGTGCAAAACGATCTTCTTGACGACTTTTTTTCATGAAACCACAGGAATTTCCCGTCACAATCTTTATCCATAGCGACAATTGTAGAAAAATTTGCCTCCATACTCAATAATCAGATAATAAAACAGAAAAGATAACACAAGCTCCATCATGCTTCAAAAATTGAAATAAAAGTAATACAATAATGAGAAGCAAACCTGTATATTTTAGTGCGACGTTCCCACCAGTCTCCTGCTTTGCCTGAAGCCTTGACTGCATTTAATGTCCAAGATATCAATTTTTCAATAAGAAAGAAAAGTTTCATTCATCAGAACAGCAGATGTTCAGGTACATATGATTCAAGAAGATAGGAGGATATCTGGGTGAAAACCTACTGTTTTATGTGGAGTTTAAAACTACGAAAGTAAGTTGAGGTAGTGGGTCCTCATAATCATAAATGATAAGCATTGATGCAGTTCTTCTAACCAAACCACAACTCCCAGATTACGAAGATAATATTATTCAAATACGCCTTAGTCTTCACAATTATTAATGTACAAACAAGCCTCTATCACAAACCAAGTTAAGGTCATCATACCTTGACAACCAATAAAGGGTATGTTGTGACGGTTGCTCCTAGCTTTGCTAAGGCACCAAAAAAGAAAACCTGCTTAAGGAAGAAATGATAAAATATCCCATTATAATATGCTTCATCGTTACTTCAGATATTAGGTTAGAATAGTTGACACTGCTCCCAACTACTCATTGCTCCAGCGAAGTCACATTTTTTCATTCCAACTGAACCAGTCAATCGTGTATCCGTTGCACAAACATGATCATAGCCAAAATAAAATTTGCCAAATACTGAAGTATTTTACCTCTAATGCAGTTACATCTGTTGATCCATTCTTGACTGCTGCTCGTTTTGCTCTCAGACGCTTTACTAAGCACTCATAAATCATAAATTGAATTGACGGATTGCACACCTGGTTATACGAAAATCCTAAAGATCATTATTACATTCTATAGACTCTTAGTTTTGAATCAGTAATATGGACTATCTTTTGCCATTCAACTCTATCATGATCCATGATAAGAAAGAAGGTGTCCATGCGATACACTGACACGTCAGGATGCGCGCGCATCCCAATGCAAAAAACAACGGATGCTAACACGTGTGGCAATGCTGAGTTACAAAAGCATTTTTCAAGAATGAATTAAAAATGTAATTCCACATGGAAAAGCATTGAAGGTATCACGAAATGCTAACCATAATAAGTGTTGGGATGATGCCTTTACAAAACCCTCTAATGCCAGCCTCCTCATGTACTTCCCGTGCCTGCAAATAGAGCCAGTAATCATAATGAACAGAAGGAAACAAACAGGCAGCATCTACATGGAAAGCATACTTCCCATGCCTTTCATTCAAGGGTCTCTTAATTAACTGTTAGTTTCAATCAGCAACCAAATTTTTGAATTCATCTATGAATTCATTGGAAAGCATTAAATAAATTAGACGATCAGTTAAAGAACGAACTAGATGAGAGCTATTAGAAACAAGGAATACCAGGAAACGAGACTTACAGGCCTCGAAACTATTTCTTGATTGGACTCAGGAAAGCACGTTGACCTAGAGGGAGATATATATAGAAGCACGTAAGACTAATGGATATGAATACTAACCGCATCTAGTGTTCCATACGGCAGAGGTCTAATTGAATCAAGTTCAGATAATTTTGCTTGCACAAGAGAAAGATCTGTTGAATTGATTTCTGAAGCTTCCTTCAGTATCATCACCCTCTTTGCCTCAACAATTTTCCGTTCAGCTTGAGTTTGTGTCTGAGAATAAACAAAAAAAGTCAAGTGATCATGAGCTGTTTCAAATTCATTAGGTTCTGAACCCACGACCATAAACTTCTTGCTACTGAATTGAACGACTGAACCGTGGGTTCAGCTCACAGCATTATTATAAGAATTAGCATAAAACAGTCGAGAATTCCAATGACTCATCACAGTGAAAGGTCTGCCCGACTTATTTTCATTCCTTGGTCCACAAAGACATACATGAAAGCGTATTTGGTGATTGCTGAAAATTAACCTGAAAAGCTTCCTTTAGATAGACAATTTGGACAAAAAAAGAATTGCCTGTATATCTGGCTGAAGTGCAACTTGCAGCTATAAATCCAGTGCTTTTTGGGGCCAAATTAAAAATGCACAAAAAATAACAATATAACACTCAGCAACATCTGCATAATTCAATGAGCCAACGCACCTGCATCCGAGTCACGAGAACCCATATTGGATTAGTCAGTAATACATTCAAGGACCTGATAATAAGATATTTGGTGAGTATGCAAGCAAGGATAGTAAATTGGTAACAGCTTCTATTAAGGTTTTACATGATTGAAAGAGAGTTCGGATTTCTTAGGTGTAAAAGAGATATAACTAGCCCAACTCTCACCAAGGTCAAAACCTAAAGCTAATAAGGACCACTAGCATCATAAAATTCATAATTGCTACAAAACTAATCTACTTGCGGAAGATGTAGATATATAGAAAAAGGATATAAGCCACGCCTCAAAATGCCACCCATCATCATGTAAATATACTTATACACATGAAAAGATAACAGATACGAAGTTACATTAAATCAGAGCGAAACTTTCAAGATAAGGAAAAAAAAAAAAAGGTCCAAAATGAATTCAACAGGTGAAACAAAAACCACTAGATTTGCCAATTATCAACTGATGAGGATATTTACCATTCCCCCGAATGCAGCCCTTAACATGTAAGATATTATCATATTAATAAAAAAAAATCATAGACGTAAATTTTCTTTTGATTAGAAATAAACATATTCAAGAAAACACCATAATAATAGCACTACTTGGAGATAAAGGGAGTGAAAAAAGAGAGAACAGAATGACTTCAACACCTGATGGGACATTTGAAAAATTGCAAGGAATTAAACCCTAAATATTTGTAAAGAATCGCAAGGAATATTAAGTGGAGAAAAACATGATTACTCGTAGCATAATTGAAAATTTAAAACCTTCGTCAAAGCAACACGAACGATGTGAATTCATGAAGTCAAGCATTACAGTAGCAAAGGCTAAATCCCAAATTATTTGGGGTCCGCTCATGAAGTCAAACCTATTGTGTGAATTCTTTGGAAAGGGATTTGTTGAGTTGCATGAATTTTAAGTATATCACCAAATAAGAGATGCAAAATATTTACTACGAAATACAAAAGCGTAAGAGTGATACACATTTCCATAAAAAAAAGAACAATAAATGTAAACAAGCAAGAAAGTGAATCTTATTCAATTAAAACAACTATCTAGAACCAAAATGTGTCTTTCTAAACAGCTCTATATGTAATAAACACGAATAGAAAAGGAAGCGAATTATGCTAATGAATACATAAAGAAACCTGAAGGTACGTAAAACATGGACAAACATAAAAAAGAGATAAAGCCATAATGAACGTACTTAAAAATAAACTTCACAAGCAATTGTTTTAATCGATTACCCTGCAAGAGCTGCTACAGAAAGCCAAGAAAGCATGCCAAGAGTACCATCACCAAGTCCTTTCTTCCTCCGCGCAACCGCAATGGCCTCTGCCTTGTTTCTGAAGACTTGGTAGAAATAGTAGTAGATGCCCTGAAACAATAATAAAGTAATGATTACATCCTAATTTAACACCAAAAATCCTCAAATGAAACAATGATAGCATGTACAGAAACTATATACAAGTCAAAAGACTGAAATTACCATTAATTTGCACAATCAATGGTCTTGAGTCCCAAAGATAACATTTTATATGAATTAACAAAAAAAAATAAAAAATCTTTGGGGCCATCAGATAACAAGAAGAAAACCCAAATTTAATTGTTACCTGAGACGCCGCTGTGCCGAAGAGGGAAGGCTTGAGGCCGCTGAACAATCCACCCCATCCTTCACTCCTAATAACCTAATAATTACCAAAACAAGCAACAAAACCAATGTATTAAATCAGAAAAAAAACCCACAAAACAAAGCAAATAATAATAATAATAATAACAGCAACAACAACAACAACAACAACAACAACAATAATAATAATAATAATAATAATAATAATAATAATAATAATAATAAAAGCCCCCAAGGGATGTTGTCATGTTGTATAGTGGTTTTGAAGAGTGCCTTGTTACTCTTGACTAAGGCAGATGTGTGAGAGGTTCGATTCGCGGTAATGCATGATTAGTAGTAGGGCGCCCTCTTTACCCCATGGCCAAGGTATTAGTCGAGCTTTAATCCGAGAGGCTGAGGCTGAGGCGGTTCGGACGCTCAGGGTAATAAAAAAAGAAAAAGAAGAACTAATAAGAAGTGATGAAACCTGAATGATTTGAAGGAGAGTGTTCCCTGTGGCGTAGTTGCAATTCTGGGTGGTGGCGGTGGTTGTGGCGGTGGCGGTGGCGGTGGCGGTGTGCTTCCTCACAATCCTCTCTGTCTGCTGCCGTGTATTCACCTAATTAAGCATTCACTAAGCTCACTTTTAGCATTTCGTGAACAAGAAGAAGTAGAAAATTGAATGATTTTGTTTTAGGTAGCATGTATTTATTACTGTCTGAATCGGATAGGTGATGATCTGTGCTACGATTCCCGCCCCAGCGCCCGCAAGTCCGTTCACGATGGCGTTCGACATAGCTATAGCTGTAGAAATTCTCAAGAAATCTTTTTCAAATGTTGAACTCTTTCGCACCACCTCTCCTCATGGGCTTAAATGGGGAACAAAACCTTAGCTTTCGACTTTTTTTTTTTTTTTTTTTTTTTTTTTTTTTTTTTTTTTTTTTGCAAAACTTGTCTTTACGTCCTTGCACTTGAAACTATTTATAATTTTGATCCAGAAATTTGAAAAATATATATTTAGTCCTTTAACTTTTCAATTATTGAAGGTGTCAAATTGATGATGTGGCTACTTAAACTAGAGATATGGCTGGTTTTTCTTTGAACCAGCTGTTCAAAAGTGAACCAAACCAGTTTTTTAACTCAAATAAAAAAAATTGTCGGTTTAATTTCATCTATCTTTACAACAGAACAATAGAGGTTTATAATGCAATCGAACACAAAAGAAGAGAAAAATTTCGATCTTTCCTTCTTGTCTAACTTATTCTCATGAATTTCAACAGAACAATAGAGATAATATACTGGGCATTTGACTAGATAATTAGCTTCTCTAACATAATTAAGTCCTCTTTAATAGTTTTTAGGCAAAGACCGTCTGATTTATACATCTAAGATTTATATTTTATTCATGCAACGACCATAAAATTCTAACAAGTGTCACGGGTCATGTCAGGACTTGGAGTGATGTGGCGAGCTCGATCAACCCTCGGGAGTCTACACAGAAGTATTTTATTTTTGGTTGATGCTTGTATTATTTATTATACAAAAATTAGACAATTTAAATTAATTGATTTCGAAAATTTATGAGTAAAGAGTTTCCTCGAAATGCGTGTGTATGCGAGGCATTCGGGTAGGTCGAGATGTTAGGTGTAACTTATGCCACTTTGATAAAAATTAACTTGGTTCATGAATTGGTTATTTTAGTTGATTCTAGTACCTAAGTTAAAATTAGATTCAATTACAAGTTTGATTATCCTAAGTCCAATTTGATGTTTATTGGCTTTGGGATTAGCCTTGGGATGAGGATGTAGAAGTCAAACAAAAAAAATTCATAATCTTAAAAATAAGTGTGTTATCTAAGTTTTGGTCACATGATGAGAGGTGTTGTTGGCACATTCTAAACCACAAGTTTAAGACCAAACATCGCCCACTCTCCAAACTCTCTCAAATTGATTCATCACTTTCCCAAATTTGATAGAGAAGTGAGAGTAAGAGAAGTGGAGATTGATGGTCGTTTAAGTTGGCTCATAACACAAAAATATAGCTTTGGTAAGTCTATTCTCTACCATAATCTTGTCATTCTCATCTCACCTTATTAGTTCTCTGTGCTATTAGATTTTGTGACTTAACGGAGGATTTAAACAACCCTTATTTGTTGAAGCTTCATAGTTGGAACCCAAATTGTTGTTGATGTCCATTATGGTTGTCTTGTTCAAAGAGTGGATCATGGTGCATTGAGCTTAATGGATAATTTATTGTTGTTGTCATTGTGTTTACTTGTGGCCAAAAGACCCAGCTGTGACTGGCCAAAATTGTTATAAGATTTAAAGCTGGCTGCAACACTTGAAAGCAATCAGCCATGGTCCAGTTGACCATAGTTCAGTAAGTTGTAGCTCATCTATTATTCGACAGTTAATATTGGCTCAATCGACCATAGTCTATCAGTCGTAGCTCAACCATTCTTCAGCACAACCGAATATGGTCGTTGCAAAATATGTTTAATGGAATTAGGTCTCAACCAAATTAGGTCGTTACATTTCATAGTTCATTATGTCTTGAGACAACTAGATGTAGCTGTTACAATCATGGTTCAGCCAATTGGGGCGTGGTCAATTGGGATTATAGTAGGTCGTGATCAACTCCTTTAGTAGAGCCAAATGGGACTTCCACAGGAGACTCGTTTGACTGTAAACTATTGCACTTGAAAGTACCAACTCAGTCAGTCATGACCTAAGCCACGGTCTAAATGGATTGCCTAAGAAAGGATTTAGTCGACTGCAAGCCATATCAACAACTAAACATAATTCAATCATTGTTGACCTATCAAAATTTATATCAACCATACACAAATACAGTTACAAAGGTTGAAATAAGATTTAACTTTAATTATGAATTATAGTCTATAACACACCTAAATGAACAGAATGGATACTAGGAACCTAATTGATTAAAGTTGGTATTGGGAACTAGTTTAGAAGTGTAGGGGAGCCGCGATTTACTTGATTTTGCGTTATTGAGGTAAGTAAACCAGCTAGAAAACGCACATTTATTTCATTTTAAGCTATTGAATATTGTAGTTCATTGCTTTGATATCTATCATTTGAATTCTATTCTGATTGAGTTGTCTAAGGGCAAGTGAGTTAACAGTGATCCTTGGAAGGAGTAGCTGGCTGAGCTAACATATCAGAGTCATGACCTAGGGATACACTGCACTAGATACTAGTTCTTGATGAGGTGTGAGTTCTTAGCGTGGTTGTTCCAGAAAGTCTCATTATCTCGTGGGTTTAGGGTTTGTGAGTATACCAAGCCCTAGAACTCGAGTCTTGATGGTTTGCCAAGACTCAACGATCGTTGATCGAGACTACTTGCGCCTCTCTATTTTTAATCCTGGACACTCATGTATCGATTGCTATTGATTTAGTTACAATCTTTTATTTATTCATGCATCTTAATATCTTTCTTTCTGTCTATATGAATATAGAATGATGTATTTATTTTGAAATGACTGTTTAGTATCCTACTGGAGTTATTTACCTAGGCTCATCATTTTTGTGTTTGACTAAGTGCTGATCCGCAGTCGAGTAAGAGAAAAGGGCCAGTACTATGAGATCTACTGTGAGGACTTTGGAGCGGCTTTCCCTATCGTACTTTTGTAGGTTTTGTATTAATTATGTATATTTTTTTATTTATTACTTGGGGTATATAGGTTAGTGAAATACTTTGGGACATGTATATGATATGATTTCTCTCTCCTTTGTTTAGTATACTTGTTAACGGTGTTATGCGAAGACAAACGGATTCCACTTCATGGGTACCATTCACGTCATGTGAAGGCTCGCTCAGAACACGTACCAAAAGAAGGAATGCTCCACTCCGAAAGCGAAGGAACGGTAAGTGCAGGGCTAAATGCGTTTTCGGAGTTTTCACACTCTAGGATATCCTGACTGATTGGTTTAGAGTTGTTTAGATTTTTTTAAGTTGAAATTGCTTCCATATAATCTTTGATAACTTATAAGTTTGAATAAATCATTATAAATGTTAAATTCAGCTGCCTTGTAATGAATAATGGTTAGGAAGGTTGACTAGGCTTCCATTGACGTCGCGAGGATTGACTTAAGTCCATATAAGTTTAGGCCGGATGGGGCCCAGTTTGGGTTGTGGAACTGGGGCTGTCACAGTTGGTATCAGAGATAAGTTTGAAAGAGATAAGTTTAAAAACTTTTGATTAACTCACAACCAACATAAGACACAAACCCAAAAGTAGTAATGACAATGATTGAAACTTAGAGTGAAACCTTATGATCCTAACTTAAGTCTTAGTTGGGAAGTGAAAAGAGTTGGGGAAATTAAGAATATGAATTATATGTGTTATATGATGTATTGTATTATATTATTACCGATCGCTATAAACTGATCAGGAATTCATTTTCTGTGTGGATTGCGATAGTTGATCAGCCTGAGGCTAATAGTATTGGTGTAGCTCAGATGTATAGGAGAGTGTGCCTATTGTACAAGCCACTCTAACAGCTCCAATCACGCCGAAAATGTAAGTTAATGTGGATATTGTATTGGTACAAACTAAGACAATACTATTTACACTTCCTACTCAGGCGGAGATAATACCACTCACGCCCACGATGACTTCAGGGGCAAGATAGTCGTGTGAGTTATAAAGATATATAATGACCGAGTTCTAAAGTGGCATGGATCTTGAGGAAGTAGGGAAGTCCATGAAGATCCATAAGATGATTCACAACATCTTGACTACTGTGAGCAGGTAAGAGTGACGTTATATTTCTGAGTTATCGTTTGGAAAGGTAGATGCCTGGTGGTGTAATATGATAGCTATCGGGGAGCGCCGTGAAATAGAGGAGAATTCATTTTTCCAGGAGACTTCGACTACGTTACTGATTACCACGGGCAGAACGACCGTAAATATCAATATTGAGACTTTGACCAGTGTCATGAGTACGATAAAAAGAGTGAGACTATAATTGAGGAGGTACTAGTCGCATGTAAGTTTCCAAACATTTTCTCGATGATCAACCTAGATTATCCCCGATGAGAGATATCGACTTCATTATAGACTCGATTCAGATGACTAAACTGATATCGATTCCGCCGTACAGGATAACATCGAGAAAGCTTAGGAGCTGAGGACCCGGTTTGATGAATTGTTAAGACTAAAATTCGTTCACCTAAGTATGTTGCCATGGGGCGCGCCAGTACTATTCAACAAAAAAAAGGATGGCAGCTTACGACTCTGCATAAGACTATATACAGCTGAAGAAAGTCATTGTGAGGAATAAGTACCCACTTCTTTGTATAGATGACTTGTTTGATCAGAGGAGATGAGCACATTGGTTCTCCGAGATTGACTTGAGATCCAGCTACTACTAGCTCAGGATTGGAGATTGAGATAGAAATAAGACTCATTTTCACACTCGATACGAGCACTACTAGTTTACAATCATGCCTTTTGGGTGACTAAAACCCTACCGATGTCCATAGATCTCATGCACTAAGTGTTAAGATAGTACTTGGATATGTTCGTCATTGTGTTTATTGAAGACATCCTTATCTACTCTAGGACTCACGAGGATCACGAGGAGCACCTCAAGATGATTTTGCAGATTTTAAGGGGGGTATAAACTATATGCAAAGTTCAATAAGTATGATTTTTGGCTTTCAGAGGTAGGATTTCTTCACCACGTTGTCATAGCCAGCGGAGTATCAGTGGACCCCGCTAAGATCAGAGCTGTGATAGATTGGCCTATACCGCAATCAGTGACTGATATCTACAATTTCTTGGGGTTGGCATTCTATTACAGGTTTCTTGTTCAAGACTTATCGAAGATTGTGGCACCAATGACACAATTGATGAAGAAGGATATGAGTTTTCAGTGGAATGACAGTTGTGAGCAAGCCATCAAGAATTTAAAGGAAAGATTGACTACCACACCAGTTTTGGTACTATCTGAGTCAGGGAAGGGTTTTGAGGTGAACATCGATGCTTCTAAGGTTGATTTGAGTTGTGTTTTGATGCAAGGCGGTAAAGTGATTGCCTACGTGTCCCGAACTCTGAAGATTCACAAAAAGAACTACCCTACATATGATTTGAAGTTAGCAATAATGGTCTTTGTATTGAAGATTTGGCGTCATTATCACTACAAAGAGAAGTTTATGCTGTTTACTGACCACAAGAATTTGAAGAACCTCTTCACCCAAAAAGAGTTGAACATGCGACAGAGGCGTTGGCATGAGTTCTTCAAGGACTATGACTTCTCATTGGAGTACCACCCGGGGAATGCCAATGTTGTTATAGACGCATTGAGCCATATAAGGGCAGAATCAGAGATTGTTACTTGCCACATAACACACGAGTAAGGGTTACTTAACGCGCTCGAGTTGATGTATTCTGTTAATATCCTGACCAGTATAAGAGTGTTGATTTGTGGGCAGATGAGGACTCAGACATTGTCGATTCACAGTATACTTGAGGGTCAGTAGGCAAATGAGCAATACTAGAGATTCTTGGAGTTTGCTTAAAGTTTGAATCATCCAGATTGGAGTCAGTTGACATATTTATGCCTGAGATTTAAAGGTCGACTATGGATTCCATCAGTGGTTGAGTTACGTGATGAGATACTTGACGAGGCTCATCATTCACGTTTTATAGTTCATCTAGGCCGAACCAAGACGTATGTTGATGTGTGTCGTCTTTTCTGGTGGCTGATGATGAAGACTGTTGTTTTTTATTACGTTCGAGCGTATGACGTATGTCAGCGAGTTAAAGCTGAGCATCGGAGGCCCGGTGGGTTATTACAACCACTTCCCATTCCTTGGTGGAAGTGAGAGCATATTGCTATGGATTTCGTCAGTGGTCTACCTCGATCTCAGCGCGGACATGATAGTATCTAGGTGATTATAGATAGGTTGACAAATTCTGTGCACTTTTTACCAATCTATACCACACATTGGCTGGGTAGATTGGCGAGTTTGTACGAGCGAGAGATTATTCAACTACATGGCGTTTCGTTATCAATTATGTTAGACAAAGGGCTACAGTTTATATCTTAGATTTGGTAGAGCATGCACGCACAACTCAACACACTATTGGATCTCAGTACAACCTATCATACACAGATTGGTGGATAGTCAGAGAGGCTGATTCAGATTCTCGAGGGCATGATGAGGATGTGTGTGTTAGACTACTATGGATCATAGGAAGAACATCTTCATTCGTGTGAGTTTGCCTATAATAACAGTTATTAGGCCAGGATTGGTACGGCACCATTTAAGGCACTCTACGGTAGACCGTGTAGATCTCTATCTTGTCAAGCAGAGCCCGATTATGTAGCAGTTATTGGGCCAAAGATTGCATTGGATCACGTAGAGAAGATACGACTGATCAGATTGAGGCTGAAGGGTGCGCATGAGAGACAAAAAGTATTATGACATATATCACGGTGAGTTAGAGTATGATGTTGGGAGTTATGTGTATGTGAAGGTTTCTCCGATAAAGGGTCACATGTGGTTTGGAATAAGAGGAAAGCTTGCATCAAGGTTCATTGGTCCATTCAAAGTGAAGAAGCAAATAGGTAAGGTTGCATATTGGAGTTGCTACTTTATTTATCTGGGATCCGCCCTGTATTTCATGTTTCTATGCTGCGACTAGATAGGTGAAGAAAGGGCAGACGACTAACAGTGGACATGAGCCGATATACTTGATGGAGGACATTACTTATGATGAACATCCTATTCAGATTCTGGACCGTAAGGTGAAGATTTTGAGGAACAAAGAGATCCCATCTGTCCTCGTCAAATGGCAACATCATAGAGATGAAGAGCTGACGCGGGAGCTCGAGTCATATACGCGCGAGCACTTTCCCTATCTATTTGATTTCGATAAGCAATTTCGTTTTAGACACTTCAACTTCGAGGATGAAATCCCAATTAGTTGGGAAGATAGTAACGACCATAAAATTCTAACAAATGTTACGTTTCATGTCAGGACCTTGAGATGGACTTGGAGTGATGCGGTGAGCTCGGTCAACCCTTGAGAGTCGACACCAATACATTTTATTTTTTGGTTGATGCGTCCATTATTTATTATACAAAAATTGGACAATTTAAATTAATTAGTTTCAAAAATTTGCGAGTAAAGAGTTACCTCAAGATGCGTGTGCATTCGGGGCATTCGGGTAGGTCGAGATGTTTGGTGTAACTTATGCCATTTTGATAAAAATTAACTTGGTTCATGAATTGGTTATTTAAGTTGATTCTAGTACCTAAGTTAAAATTAAACTCAATTACAAGTTTGATTAGCCTAAGTCCAATTTGATGTATAGTGGCTTTGGGATTAGCCTTGGGATGAGGGTGTAGAAGTCAAACTAGGAAAATTCATGATCTTAAAAATAAATGTATTGTCTAAATTTTGGCCACAAGATGAGAGGTGTTACTGGCACATTCTAAACCACAAGTTTAAGACCAAACACCACCCACTCTCCAAACTCTCTCAAACTGATTCATCACTTTCCCAAATTTGAGAGAGAAATGAAAAAAATAGAAGTGGAGATTGATAGTCGTTTAAGTTGGCTGGGAACACAAAAACATAGCTATAGTAAGTCTCTTCTCTACCATAATCTTGTCATTCTCATCTCACCTTATTAGTTCTCTGTGCGATTAGATTTTGGGACTTAATAGAGGATTTAAACAACCCTTATTTGTTGAAGCTTCATAGTTGGAACCCATAATGTTGTTGATGTCCATTAAGTCTATCTTGTTCAAAGAGTGGATCATGGTGCATTGGGCTTAATGGATGATTTACTATTGTTGTCATTGTGTTCATGTGTGGCTAAAAGACCCAACTATAATTGGCCAAAATTGTTGTAAGATTTAAAGTTGGCCGCAACACTTGAAAGCAGTCATCCATGGCCCAATCGACTATAGTTTAGTAAGTCGTAGCTTAGCCATTATTCGACAGTCAATATTGGCTCAGTTGACCATAGTCAGTCAGTCGTAGCTCAACCATTCTTCAGTACAACCGAATATGGTTGCTGTAAAACGTTTTTAATGGAATTAGGGCTCAACCAAATTAGGTCGTTACATTTCATAATTCATCATCTCTTGAGACAGCTAGATGCGGTTGTTATAGTCATGGTTCAACCAATTGGGGCGTCGTTAATCGAGATTATAGTAGGTCGTGACTCAACTCCCTATAGCAGAGCTCAATGGGACTTTTATAGGAGACTCGTTTGATTGTAAACCATTGCACTTGAGAGTACCAACTCAGTCAGTCATGGCCTAACTAGTGAGGTTGTAGCCATGGTCTAAATGGATTGCATAAGAAATGATATAGTCGACTGCAAGCCATATCAACAACTAAACATAATTCAACCATTGTTGACCTATCAAACTTTATATCAGCCAAACACAAATACAATCACAAAAGTTGAAATAAGATTTAAGTTTAATTATGAATTATAGTCTATAAAACGGCTAAATGAACTGAATGGATACTGGGAACCTAATTGATTAAAGTCGGTATTGGGAACTAGTTTGGAAGCGTGTGGGAGCTGCGATTTACTTGATTTTCTCTTATTGAGGTAAGTAAAAAAATACACATTTATTTCATTTTAAACTATTGAATATTGTAGTTCATTGCTTTTATATCTATCATTGGAATTCTATCCTGATTGAGTTGCCCGAGGGCAAGTGAGTCAATGGTGATCTTTGGAAGGAGTGGCTGGCTAAGGTAACATACTTGAGTCATGACTTCGGGATGCACTGCACTGGATACTGGTTCTCGACTGTGACGGCCCGCAATACAAAATCTTAATTAATTTATTAATCATAGATTATAAACCATAGCTCCAACCCACGTGGACACCGCTGATAAATTTGGGGCACACCAACCATAGTATAAATAGTTATTTTTGTCTGATGCGTGTTAAATTGTTGTATTATTAATTAATTTGCGTTGCACTAGCTGATTTTTTATTGGTCGCATTGTGCGCGTGTAGTGACGAGAGTGTACGACATTGCAGGGTACGCGTAATGTGGATGTATGGGATAGTCAGGGGTTTAATAGGTCACATCGCACCTACCTATCACATCATCCCATGCCTCATTTTTTCCTCTTCTCCCCAAAACAACACCCACAAACTTTTTTCTCTCTACAACGGTTTTCATCTCTTCGCCTCACCCCTCCACATTTCCTCGATTACCAAACTTCCCCTAACTAAGCTTTCCATCACCAAGCTCTCCTCTCACCTTTGCGGTCTCGTCACTCCTCGCGTGAGTCTTCTCACTTAGTGTCTCCCGCTTCCGGCTTCCAAAACCGAGGTTAGTGACAAGTTTTGTTGTTGAATTTTTGGAGAATTTTAATGGTGTTGGGTTGTTGATGTTGTTGTTTTAGTGTTTGTGGATAATGTTGTTGTTGTTGATTTGTAGTAAAAAAAATCCAATTCGTCTATGTTAAGAGACAAATTGAAGGGGGAAAGGGGGTAGCCAAGTGGGTCAGGCCTGGGCACCCCTATGCGGGTCGTGGGCCGGGTTGAACCGACCCAAGCCTAGATGAACCGGGCTGACTCTAACCCGGGTGGAGCTGGGTCGGACTGACCGGTCGAGCCGACCCGGATCCAAGTTGTTGGGCCGAACTAGGACTGGTTCGGGCCCAACCCATATTAAAAAAAAAATTAAATTATTTAAAATTAAATAAAAAAATTTATTTTTAAATAAAATAAATCACAGAAAATAGATAAAAATTATAAAAAAAGTTCCATAAAAATCCTAAAAAAATATGAAAATTTTGAAAAAAAAAATTAGGAAAATGAGTTTTGAAGCTTTTTCGGACGTTTTGCACTGCAGTATCATTCGTAAAGTGTGCCAAAACTAAATTTTTTGGAATAAAAATTACAAATTTTGGTCTCACTTTATAAATTCACTTAATGTGACTCTAAAATAATTAAAATGGTATAATTGGACACCAGGAACTTATGAGACTACAGTTGGGTGTCAGGCGTACATTTCGAAGCTTGAGCAAGACGTTTAGAAGGCGATTTGTGATCGTTTGAGGTAACTAAATCCACAAGAAAATTATCTAAAATTCATTGATAGCATTAGTTTTATTTTACATTTCGGTTATTCCATTGTGCTATTTTTTGTTGTCTATTTACTATTCATCCACTCCCACGTGTGTATGTGTATTTGTCGACAAGGTCAGGCACGAAACGGAATCACACCCCGGGGACTAGCTACCCTGGGCTGTTCGAGTAATTGGCCATGTTGGGGCTATGCAGTGAATATTTCTCGCAATACTCGTTCGGTTGAGAGATGTTTGACGAAGACTTAAGTCTCCGTCATGGGTTCCTCTCGAGAGATATTTGGACAGGGTTCTATTGTTTGTGGGTTCCTTTCATTTGACCGTGAGATGTTTGGTGAGGTGATCATCATGGATTCCTCTCGATTCTGCTAAGATGATTCCCAGATGTCGACCAGGGTTTTCTGTCATGCTACACTCGTGTTTAGTTTCGACTTCTCTGCGACTTACTTTCATGCGATTTTCTTTATTTTTTGTTCTTTATTTAAATTGGACGAATCGTAGCTGTTTTATCGGATTTCGTGAATATTAGCTAACGTTCTTTGGGATTTACTCACTGGGATTTTTCATTGTTTTTTGTGACAAATCATAGATCCTACGATGAGCCCGTGCAAGGGGGTCTTAGCCGACTACCTCTGACTTAGGAGAGCCCCATTAGCTTTTTTTGCGTCGATGTTTTTATGTACTTATTTATTACTTTTATGGGATCTTGGGTGGAGTTGTATACCTGACACATTTATATCATCATTTTTGTACTTTTGTCGCTTTTTGATATACATGGTATCTTATGTCAGGTTTCCACACTATAGGGTTGTTTATAAAATGCAAATTTTTCATTTTACGATATTGCATGCTTTAAAGACTTCCACTTGTATGTTCAACTTATATCAATTTAATAAATCATGAACAACTTAACTTAGTTAAATTAATTTAAATATTCATGAAAACATTCATAAATATTGAGTTAAGGTAAAAAAAGCACGCACAAAGGTTTGGGTTGCGGTTCGTCAAGGATGAGTGTGCAGTGACATGGAGTGCTCAGTGACGTGTCTGGCAACGTGGTGGTACCCGATTTGCCTAGGAGTTTGGGGTTGTCATAGTTGGTATAAGAGCCTAGGTTCAAGCGGACCTATGGGAAAAGATTAATGAAACTCAATAAGACTTAACAAAATGAACTTAGAAGTTGAAACTCGAAGATCCTGACTTACAACTTTAGTTGGGAAGCGAATGTGAGGCAGGTAGTACCAGGGCTTATACGTTATATATTTTTATTGTAATAGTATATACGCATATACGAAGTTGATACAGACACATCTTAGCCATTGCAGATACGACATGGACAGACAGCTAACTCCACCTGCAGAGGATGGTGGACAAGATGACCATCAAGCAGTCATTGCCCATGCGATAATACCCACACAGCTAGTAGAGACGTCAGGTGGTGGTTATGCACAAAAGCAGGGACATAGACCGACCCAAGACTAGGGATGTAGGGACTGAGGGCCGTATGGTTAAAGTCAGGGCCAAAAGTAAGACAATGGTCAAGGTTAGGGGTCAGGACACATGAATATTACTTGTATTAAATGTAGACAACCTGGAAACATTAAGAAAGAGTGTTAGATGGCTTCAATAGTACCGATTGCAGCACCGCTAGCTCAGGCTATGGAGCGGGTACACACGATAGCACTGCCATACCATAAGGCCACCAAACAGCTCGTCGAGGGTATGATTTTGATTTGTAGTCATTTTATGCATATATTTATCGATTATGGTTCCATAGTATCATTTATTTCTAGACGTATGGTAGATGAGTTAGGGTTAATACCGATTACAGTTAGTACACTATTGATTCTCAACACGGCGGTTGGGGAGAAGGTTGCACTATAGAGATATGCAGACACCAACTCCTTATCGACTTACGTGTTCTAGAGTTCTTAGAGTTCGATGCACTTTTAGGCATGGACTAGCTAGCGTCATATCACGCCCAGGTGGACTGTTTCCGTAAGACGGTAACCTTTCATATATGTGACCTACCAGAGTTCAGTCTCACCAGTGACAACCATTAGGGGAGATTGGCTACGACCCTAGAGATGGAGGTGTTTGTAGGGATTGCAGAGTCAGCCGAGTCACCAGAGGTTAGATTTGAGGGTGTCCCATTTGTCAGTAAGTTTCTTGATCTCTTTCCAAAGGATTTACTAGGTTTACCCCCACACACAGAGATTGAGTTCGTTATCGAGTTAGTGTCGGACACATAACCAATAGCTAGCAGGCCGTATCGAATGACACGAAATGAGCGGGATGAGTTGAAAACTCAACTGGAAGACATAGAGAAGAAGGGGCTTATACACCTTGAGCACATCGCCATGGAGAGCACCGGTGCTATTTGTTAAGAAGAAGGATGGTAGCTTGAGGATGTGCATTGACTACAGGATGTTGAACCAAGTGACAATACGAAATCCATTACCCTTTGCTCAGGATTGACGATTTTTTTGATCAACCGGAGCCCCTTTTTCTCCAAGATCGACTTGAGATCGGGTTATCATCAGCTCAGGATTCAAGATGGAGACATACCCAAGACTGCATTCACACCATATTTAGGTTATTCGAATTTACAATGATGTCGTTTGGAGTGACGAATGCGCCGACCATGTTCATGGACTTGATGCACAGAGTATTGAAGCCGAACTTGGAAAAATTTGTCATAGTCTTCATTGATGATATATTGATCTTCAACAAGACTTGCAAAGATCACATGTAAAACTTCAGCAGATATTGATGACGTTGAGAGAGCACAAATTGTATGATAAGTTTAGTTAGTGCAATGTTTGGCCGTCAGAGGTTAAGTTATTGGGACACGTGATCAGTGAGAGAGGTATATCAATGGACCATAGTAAAATTCATGTAGTCATCGATTGGTCAACACCATAGACAGTCACGGATATCGGGAGTTTTCTTGGGTTGGCAGGATACTACCAACAATTCATGAAGGATTTCTCGAATATCACCGCACCGATGACTAGATTGACCAAGAAAGACATGCCTTTTGATTGGTCAAGGGAGTGCAATGATGCCTTTGCACAGTTAAAAATGAGGCTGACTACCGCACCATTACCGGTATTGCTAGAGCCAGGCAAGGGATTGACAGTTCATACTAATGCTTGCGGCACAGGGCTATGTTGTGTACTGATGCAGGGAGACATCGTTATCGCCTACTTTTCCCGACATTTGAGGACCTATGAGAGGAATTATTCGGTGCATGACTTAGAGCTTACAGCTGTCGTATTTGCATTGAAGGTATGGAGACATTACCTCTACGGTGAGAGGTTTGCATTATTTATAGATCATAAGAGTTTAAAATATTTATTCACTCAGAAAGATCTGAATACGAGACAACGACGTTGGCTAGAGTTGCTAAAAGACTATGAATTCTCCATTGAATATCAACCTAGGAAGGAAAATGTCGTAGCAGATGCATTGAGAAGGATAGAACTGGATTCTAAAACAATTGTCTGCCATATGATGCACGAGTATGGCCTACTTGAGGCGGCTACAACATTGAGTTTGACAGAGGTTCCTGCTAGCTACAACGGACTCACAAATTTGTAGACAGATTGGGGTACTGTCTGTTTCTATTCCGCAAGTGTTAGAGTGTCAGAGGGCATACAAGATGTACTCGAGATTCAATGAGATGACACGCATTCCCGATCATCCAGATTGGAGCCAGTATGTGGATCAGTGTTTGAGGCACCAAGGGAGGTTATAGATTCCAGCGGTGGCATTGTTAAGGTAATGGGATACTCCAAGAGGTTCACAGGTCCCGGTATACAGTGCATCCCGGCAAAACCAAGACGTATCACGATATGCGACGATTATTTTGGTGGTCAAGGTTAAAGGCGGATGTCAGGGCCTATGTTAGGGGTTATGAGGTGTGCCAGCAGTTAAGGCTGAGCACAGGAGGCCTTGAGGATTATTGCAGTCGTTGCTCATCCCTCAGTGGAAATGGGAACACATTACGATGGATCTCGTTTGTGGATTACCGTAGAATTCTCAGAAACACGATGCCATATTGGTGATCGTAAACAGGTTGAAGAAATTAGCTCATTTCCTGCCAGTTTCTATGAAATATAACTTCACACTGTTAAGCACGTTGTTTGAGAGAGAGAGATTGTACGACTGCAAGGGGTACCGATTTCGATTGTTTTAGATCTGGATATTCGTCTTACGTCATCATTGTGGTAGGCTATATAGGAGCATTTTGGCACTAGATTACAGTTTAGCACTACATTCCATCATCGGACAGACGGACAGCCAAAGAGATTGATACAGATACTCGGGGACATGCTCAGAGCTTGTGTGTTGCAGTTTGATGGGTCTTGGGAGGAGCACTTGTCGACCTGTGAATTTGCTTACAACAACAGTTATCAGGCTAGTATTGGGATGCCACCATTTGGGGCGCCGTATGGTGGACCGTGTAGATCACCGGCTTGTTGGGCAAATCCAAAAATACAACTGCTTTGGGGCCTGAGATTGTTATGGGCCATACAGAGAAGGTGAGACTGATTCATCAACAGTTGCAGGCTAACCAACACAGACAGAAGAAATATGCAGATAAGTACCACGATGGGCTGAGCTACGAGGTAGATGATTGGGTCTATTTGAAGGTTTCTCCATTGAAGGGTCATCAGAGATTTGAGATCAAGGGAAAACTAGCACCAAGATTTTATTGGGTTGTTTCAGATTGAGAAACAAGTTAGGGAAGTCGCTTATCTGCTGAGATTACCGAGTCGATTGGCACATGTTCATTATGTTTTTCATATTTTGATGTTACAATTGGCTAGATCAATACCAAGATTTATGGTTGATATGACTAGGATCAAGGTTTGACCAGATGTGACGTATGAGGAACACCCAATTGAGATAGTAGATTACAAGGTATAGACTCTCAAGAGGAAAGAAATACCATAAGTACTCATTCGGTGGTAGTATGTATCATAAGAACGAAGGACAGACTTAAGATTGAGAATCTACAATGCAAGAGCGATACCCCCAACTGTTTTAAAGTAAACTTTTAACTTAAGTTTGAATTTCGAGACGAAATTCCTTTTAGTTGAGAAAATTGTAATGACCCGCATTACAAAATCTTAATTAATTCATTAATTACAGATTATGACCCATAGCTCGGACCCACGTGGACACCGCTGATAAATTCAGGGCACGCTAACCAAGGTATAAATAGTTATTTTTGTGTGATACGTGTTAAATTGTTGTATTATTAATTAATTCACATTGCACTAGTTGATATTTTCTTGGCCGCGTTGTGCACTTGTAGTGACGAGAATGTACGACGTCGAGAGGTGCGCGTAACGCAAGCATATGGGATAGTTAGGGGATTAATAGGTTACATCACACCTACCTATCACATCATCCCATACCACACTTTTTTCTCTCTCCTCCCTCAAACAACACCAACAAATTCTTCTCTCTCTCCAACAGTTTTCATCTCTTCACCTCACCCCTCCCACATATCCACCATTACCAAACTTCCCCTCACCAAACTTTCCATCACCAAGCTCTCCTCCTACCTTCGCGGTCTCGTCGCTCCTCTTGCGAAGTCTTCCCACTTGGCGTCTCCCGCCGACGGCTTCCAAAATCGAGGTTAGTGACAAGTTTTGTTGTTGAATTTTTGGAGAATTTTAGGAACTTTGATGGTGTTGGTGTTAAGTTGTTGATGTTGTTGTTTTAATAATTGTGGATAATGTTGTTGTTGATTTGTAGTAAAAAAATCTAATTCATCTCCGTTAAGAGATGAATTGGAAGGGGAAGGGGGGTAGCCAGACAAGTCAGGCCTTGCTACCCCCCATGCGGGTCGTGGGCCGGGTCGACCCGGCTAAAGCTCGGATGGGTTGGGCTGATCCTGACCCGGGTCCAGTTGGATCGAGTCGGGCCGACCCGGATCCAAGCTGTAGGGTTGAACCGGGCCCGGTTCGGGCTCAACCCATATAAGAAAATTAAATTATTTAAAATTAAGTAAAAACTGATTTTTAAATAAAATAAATCACAAAAAATAGATAAAAACTATAAACAAATTCCAAGAAATTCTAGAAAAATATGAAAAATTAGAAAAAACCTTGGAAAACAAGTTCCGAAACTTTTTCGGACGTTTGGCACCTCGGTGTAATTCGTAAAGTGTACCAAAACTAAACTTTTTGGAATAAAAATCACAAATTTTGGTTTCACTTTATAAATTCACTTAATGTGACTCTAAATAATTAAAATGATATAATTGGACACCAGGAACTTAGGAGACTATAGTCGGGTGTCGGACGCGCATCTCGAGGCATGATCAAGATGTTTTGGGAGCGATTTGTGATTGTTTGAGGTAAGTAAACCTACGAGAAAATTAGTTAAAAGTCATTTATAGTACTTGCTTTATTTCACATTTCAATTATTTGATTGTGTTATTTATTGTTGTCCATTTACTATTCACCACTCTCATATGTGCATGACGGAGTTAAGCATGGCACAGGCTAGCTACCCCACGCAGTTTGAGTAATTGGCCATGTTGGGGCTACGCGGTGACTATTTCTCGTGATACCCATTAGATTGAGAGATGTTTGACGAAGACTTAAGTCTCCGTCATGGGTTCCTCTCTAGAGATGTTTGGACAGGGTTCTCTTGTTCATGAGATCCTTTCATTCGAACGTGAGATGTTTGGTGAGGTGATCTTCATAGGTTCCTCTCGGTTCAGTTTAGAGGATTCCCGGATGTCGACCAGGGTTTTTTGTCACGCTACACTCGTGTCCAGTTTCGATTTCTCTACGACTTATTTTCGTGTGATTTTCCTTATTTTTTGTTCTTTATTTAAATTGCATGAATTGTAGCCGTTTTATTGGATTTCATGAATATTAGCTAACGTTCTCTAGGATTTACTTACTGGGATTTGTCATTATTTTTTATGACAAATCGCAGATCCTACGGCGAGTCGGGGCAAGGATTCTTAGGCGACTGCCTCTGAACTAGGAGTGCCCCATCAATTTTTTTTTGAGTAGGTGTTTGTATGAACTTATTTACTACTTTTATAGGATCTAGGGTGGACTTGTATACCTGATACATGTATATGATCATTTTTTGTACTTTTGTCGCTTTTTGATATACATGGTATCCTATGTCGGGCTTCAACACTATAGAGTTGTTTATAAAATGCAAACTTTTCATTTTTACGATATTGCATGCTTCAAAGACTTCCGCTTATATGTTCAACTTATATTAATTTAATAAATCGTGAACAACTTAACTTAGTTAACTTTATTTAAATATTCATAAAAACATTCATAAATACTAAGTTAAGGCGAATAAGATATCTACAAAGGTTTAGGTTCCAAGCCGTCAAGAATGAGTGTATGGGGATGTGTCTAGAGATGTAGCGATACCCGATTGGCCGACAAGTTTGGGGTCGTCACATTGACGGGATGTGAGTTCTTAACATGGTTGTTCTAGGAAGTCTCACTATCTCATGAGTTTAGGGCTTGTGAGTGTACCAAGTTCTAAAACCTAAGTCTTGATGGTTTGCTAAGACTCAACGACTATTGGTCGAGACTAATTGCGCCTCTCTGTTATCAATCTTGGACACTCATGTATCGATTGCTCTTAATTTGTTTATAGTTTTTTTATTTATTCATGCATCCTTATATCTTTCTTTCTATATGCATGAATACAGACTAGTTTATTTATTTCGAAATGATTGTTTAGTATCCTACAGGCGTTACTTCCATGGGCTCGCCATTCTTATGTTTGACTGAGTGCAGATCCGCAGTCGAGTAAAGGAAAAGGGCCAGTACTGGGAGATCCAATGTGAGGACTTTAGAGCGACCCTTCCCTCGTACTTTTGTAGGTTTTATATTACTTATATATATTATTTTATTTATCACAAAGGGTATATGGGTTAGTGAAATATTTAGGGACATGTATATGGTACGTTTTCTCTCTTTATCATACATGTTGACGGTGTTGTGCGGGGTTTCCACACTCTAGGATGCCTTGACTGATTGGTTTAGAATTGTTTAGATTTGTTTAAGTTGAAATCGCTTTCACATAATCTTCGACAACTTACAAATTTGAATAACTCACTATAAATATTGAATTTCGCTGCCTTGTAATGAATAATGGTTAGGAAGGCTGACTAGGCTTGCGTTGACGTCGCGATGATTGACTCAGGGTAAGTCTACGCCGGGCGGGGCCCAGTTTGGGTTATTGAACTGGGGCTGTCACTATTCAACTTTCATTTTGTACTTGGCGAGAACATAGATTCTAATATCAACTGTGATGTTAGTATCACATTATAGAATAATTTAATACTTAATTGCCTATGCTCTACAAACTTTGGCTCTGATACCAACTGTGATGGCTCGTTTCCTAAACGGGGTACCGCCTGACCTAATCCCATCATTGAGCCCTAATCTTAGCCACATCAGACTTAACATCGTATTAGTCAGCCTTTTGTCTCATTCACCTCGTTATACGTGTTCAAGATAAGTATTATTCATTACTCGTTAGTTTTGATTTTTAAATTTAATTAAATTTTTTTATCCTTTTAATATTATCAGCGGAAGACTTAATAAAATTTACGGAAGCATTATAAAAGCACCTACTGTGAAAATCAGGTAATTGATGATCACATGAAACCAAATAGAGTAACACATGCATCAGTTGGGAAATCTATTCTCTCAACTCAAAATACGACCCAAAAAGTATATAAAGACGTAAATATTAAATACACAAAATGATCATCTACAAAAGTAGCAAAAACCACTTGCTTAGGGCTCAAAAGTAGTCATCGATTTTCTCCTTCTATAGTCTGTTACTCGATAGATCTGCTCCTGACGTCATAAAAAGGACGGTAAGTACAATAAAGCAGAGTAAATCATGAAAGTTATTCATCCACATTTTCAATATATATAAAAAATGGTAACTGAAAGTATACAAAAGCTATAAAGAAAGATAGTCTGAAAGAAAGGTATGCAAACAGTTGTGAAGCTACTATAAAGGACAACATATTAAGAAGTCACATAAATCTATGTTAACCGACATCCCCGGGTCCTATACCTCGTGTGTCGCGCTGGTAACATCAGGTTTATGGAGTGCCGATATCTCCAGAGAATCTAACCTCGTGAGTCGTGCTACTCATAAGATAGAAGTATATCAGTTGTGTTGAGTGCTAACATCCTAATGGAATCTAACCCTGTGAGCCACGCATCTCATATAATAAGACTCCTAGTCTGGTGGATTATCTAAAACTTATTAACAATGAGTTAAAGGAGTAGATTACATATACAAAAGTATCTCACAACAAACATATTGACATCGAGGTGTACAAACGCCAATAAGGATAAAACATATCATAGCATGCTATTGTGTAAAGGAAATGCAACCATTTATAGTCAGCAACAATAAGTGAATCCAATGAAGAACGAGATCAAAACAAGAAATGCATTCACCAAGCTATAACATGACTAAATGAATCCAATAAACATTAAATAGAAAATTCACACAAGTTATGACATTTGGAATAAAAAAAGCAATAGAAACAATCTGATCGATTTTGTATCAATATTCAAATGGAATGAAATTGAGAGAATTGCCTCAATAGGTTTAGTTCCAATTCACGTAAAGTCTTACACTAATCCAGCCTCTTGACACCTCGCTGCTTGCCAATGACACCCCAAACCTCCCTTCTAAGTTCCTTAGGTTAATTAGGGTGTTTTAGAACTTGCGTAAATTATTAAAGGTGGTTTGAAGTTGATTAGAAAAACCTATGATTTTATATCAAAATTTAAGTATATTTTCATGGTCTGGCGCTGTTTTGGCACCATGTGTAAAATGTCACGGCACCGTCGCGGCGCCACCCTCTTACTAAGGTAGGGGGCACGTCGTTGTGGTGCCGCCGTGTGTTTAAATGCATGTTGCCACAATAATGTCGTATCATCTATCCTTTTTTCCCATTTTACCTAATGTTGTGTCTGGTGTCATCCGTAAAATGCCATGGTGCCGCTATGACGTCAAGCTCGGGCTGCACTGTAACGGCCCAAATTTCTAATAATGGATTTAGTGTGTGATTAAAGGTCACTGATCCATGACGTAGCTTGAGAGTGGGCACACGGTCCTAACACTCGACACGAAGGCCAAGTAATATATTATTTTTGGTATGATGGATGCTTAGTGCGTTGTATATGTGCAAACTTATTAAGTCACTTTTACTTATATATAGATGTTGAAATGTGAATGGGATGCGCCTCGAGATGCGTGTTGGCGTTGGATTGGGATAGAGAGTGTAACAACTCATTTTATTAACGTCGTTATTAATTACTTATTTACAGATTTGGACGTCAGTTTAGACCCATGTGGACACCGCGGATAGGCTAGGGGCATGCCTGACTAGGTACTAGTTATATATTGTCTGATTGGTAACTTTTATTGCGGTGTATTTCATTTAATATGGCGTGAATTATTGCATGTTTGTAAATATCATGTTATGTCGAGTGAGATGATATGACGGGTAATCACCTTGTAAAGCATATCGATGCGGGTATTGAATAGGCGTAGTACGGGTGCATTAAGTTTTATAATATTAACTTGAATAAAATGACTAGAAATCAAGGTGAATAAGACATAAAATGGAGAATCAAACTTTAGGCTAAATCAAAATAATTTGGTGCATTAAGGATTTGCGCGCCTCAAGATATGTGACAAGACGTGGGGCACTAGGTGTCGGGTAGTTGAGAGTGAGTGAGACCACAATTGAGTTAATTATGCATCAAATATATTAACTATATTATTTTTGTACTGAAGTTAGCTATTTAAAAAGGATTAATTTGATTTGCCTATAGTTTGATCAAATTAAATAAAGGCAATTGATGGGCATTAAGATGATCCTAGAATGTATGATAATAAGCTATTTAGTGTCTCAATGAAGTCACTAGTTGGTTCTTGATAGCTCAATTAGTAGCCTTTAGATCGTTCTCGAGATACGTGTACACAATTGATTCATTCACAAACTATAAATACCCACTTAGTGGAATTTCATTTGAAATCACTACTCATTTTCATGCAAAATTGGAAAATCTCTGCAACTTTGGAGGGGAATTTCAACTCAAATTAGAGATTTAGAGCTGGAATTCAGAGATCAAACAAGGTAATGCATTATATATATATATATATATATATATATATATATATATATATATATATATTGAGTTTCGGGGTTCATACGCAGAGGAAATTACAAAACAATTTTGACAAAACCCCTAACCGGATCCGAATCTAATAACATTAAAAACGTTTAAACCATGAAAACTTAATCGTACCTCGGTCGCAATATACCTTTTTGAAGGTTGATCGATCTCTAAGGCGCTGCCAATGACGAACGCCCTCTACCAGCAGTCCACACACGAACGGCGACCGAGATTTGAAGTGCTAGCTTCGAGAAAATACCAAACCTTTTTGTTTCTCTCCAAAACGATCCAGAGAGTACCAAAAAACCCTAATTCGTTTTTGAAACGAAAATAGAGTTTCGGCCCTTAATCTTTCAGACGCATGTTATAACTTAAAGCGTCTATTTATACAACCCTTGTATATAAACGGTTTAGTAAATTACACATATACCCCTACTTAAAGAAGTATAAGTGTAATACACCACAAGGACGTTTCTGTCATGAATTTTATTATATAAAATTCATTTTTCTAAACCATCTTAAAATCTCGCAAAACCATTCTTAGTGTGCGACCTCATAGGCTCATACAACGTTGGCAGTGTACCAAAACACATTTTGGTATACAAGTCATAAGCGGACTCTAGCAAGACATTATGACTACCTAAATTGTACGAATATCAAATTGATACAACCTAATCAATAGTGTATATAACATCCGTTTGCCACACGATATCCTTTTGGTCAAACATAAGGCATGGAATTGTCATCCAACATGTTCAATCGTACTAGTCTCGATCTCTAGGTAGATTGAAAACATCCAAGCGAAATTGATCAATATCAATTCACTTAGACTAGGCCTTTTAACAGTCTAACACATCGAGGGATCCACTGGACATCTCTCTTTATATGAGAGGGACAAATTCCATCTCGATTACACAACTTCATCACATTGCTAACATAATAACCAATCACGACCTTTATAATCGTCCAGTTAAAGACAACGTTTGATTGTGTCAAATCACCATGTTCCTAATGTTGAAGTCTCTCGTAATCTCAAGTCAGAGGACTAAAAAATATACCTATCATGAGAAACAACTATGACATAATCCATGTGATGTTATCATAGCGGGTCGGTTCAGCACTTTGTTCCCTAACAAGTACTCGTGATCTTGATTCATATCCCTATACGTATAATCATCATATGATCATCAATCAAGACTCACACTAGTCTTAATTCATTATAGTTCCCAAGTATAATGACCGACTAGGGACATTTATGATATTTCGTAAATACCCATGGATCTTATTATAATGTAAATATGCAAATTAATTATAATAAACAACAAATAAAATCCTCTATTTTATTAACTAAAAGTATTCATAAAGACAGTTAATGGATTGATGTAGGGTACATGCCCCGACATCTCCCACTTGCACTAGGGCCAATCATACTTGCATCTAATTCCTAATGATCTAACATGACCATCATGATTTGCTTGTGGAAGCTAGATCACACCACATATTGTAGAATCTGCCACCGTCACTTGCTTCGAACTTTTCCAGCTTACAACACCCCCATTCAAAGTAAACACAAATCCAGACCGTGATCTAAAATCATCTATACCAGTTTGAAAACTTGCATCTGTGTAACCATTTACAACTAGATCATTTTCAAAACCTCCATAAACCAAGAGCACTTCTTTAGTCCTTCTTAAGTCTTTAAGAATGTTCTTTACTGCTATCCAGTGACTCTCACCAGGATCTGACTGACATCTACTTATAGTGCTCAAAACATATGATATATCAGGTCGAGTGCATAGCATGGCATACATGATAGATCAAATACCTGATGCATATGGAATCTTATTCATACGGTCTCATTCAACTTTTGTCTTAGGACATTGAATCTTGCTGAGACTTATGCCATGAGATATTGGCAAACATTTCTCTTTTAGAGTCTTGCAAACTGAATCTATTCAGCACCTTGTCTATGTAAGCACTCTGACTTAGACCGATTAGCCTCTTAGATCTATCCCTATAGATCCTTATCCCTAAAATATAGGCTGCATCTTCTAAGTCTTTCATTGAGAAACACTTCCCTAACCAAGACTTGACATTTTGCAATGTTGGGATGTCATTTCCAATTAGTAATATATCATCAACATACAGTACCAGAAAAATAACTACACTCCCACTGACCTTCTTGTATACACAAGGCTCATCTTCGTTCTTAATAAAACCAAAATCCTTGATTGCTTCATCAAAATGAAGATTCCAACTCCGAGAAGCTTGCTTTAATCCATAAATGGATCTTTGAAGCTTACATGTAACGGCCTGAAAATTCGACTCGTGCCACGTGTCATTTTAGGGTCGTATGTGGGACCCACTTGCCGTAATACATATGTCTACATCTTGGGTGATGACTCGGAGAAAACGTGTAATATCCAATTTGAGATTATAATGCAAAATGTTGAGCTGTTTTACGAGTTGGTATAGGTGAGAATTCGGGGAGCCGAAAACACAAACGGGGATGCGTCTCGAGTCGCGTGCCAACGTGGGACCGAGATAATCGCGTTATGTGGTTTTAATGTGTACATTGGATACGTCTCGTGATGCGTGTAGCGCGAGTATCAAAATTTTGAAAATGAGGTGGGTTGGTGCCTCGAGATGCGAGCTGCTCGGAAATTTTGAGACTCAAGATAAATTTTGGTCAAGCATTAGAGGTAGTGGACAAAGAGGTGAAATTATTGAGGTTGCCTCGATATTCGTGCAACACGAATCTCGAAGACACTTTTGATTTGAAAATCAAAAGTAGAAAATGTAAATATATATATATATAAGAAAGAGAAAAGAAAGAAAAGTAAGATAGAGAAAAAGAAAAGAAGAACCAGAGAGATCAGAGAAATGGAGGGAGAGAAGGAAGAGATCGTAAGGTGAGGGAGCGGGCGACGCAGCGAGGACACCGAAGACGACAACGACGACGATGCGACCGGATCCGCGACGACGACTGTGTGGCGACACCAGCAGCGGCCAGCAGCGGTGACCCGCGCAGGAGGCGCGGACAGCGATCGCGCGCTGTGGGAGACAACGGCGAGGAGGCGCGGCTCCGGCGACGCGGTGGCGAGGCCGATCGCTGCGCGGGACGGCGGCGGAAGGCTGCGGTGTGAGCAGCAAGCAGCAGCGACAATGTGGCCGAGCGCAGGCAGCAGCAGCGGCTGCGCGGCGAGACGAGGCGCGGCGGCGGCGGCGCACAAGGAGCGGTGGCTGCGTGGCGGAGCTCGCGAGCGGCGGCGCGGTGGAAACGAAGGGCGGCGACGCGAGGACGGCGGCGGTCGGTGGCGCATGAGGGAGTGGAGCGGCGCGCCATCGACGTAGTAACGCCGAGGAGCGACGGCAAGCGGCGGCGCGCGCCGGCGAGGCGAGGGCGGCGGTGGCGCGACGGTGATGCCAGCAGCGGCGTAGTGACGACGGCGACGTCGGCTCAGCAGCGGCAACGGCGCGGTGAACGACACGATGGCGTTGTCGGACCGATCGGAGGCGTGAATAGACGAATGTCGACGACGCGATTGAGGTGAGGTATATTCACCTAATTTCATTTGCGACTTGCATGATTTGTAACTAAAATGGTAAAAATGGACACCAGGGACTTAGGATGCTATAGTCAGGTGGCAGATGCGCATATCGAGACGCAAGTGAGTGCGTTTTTTAGGTACGCAAGATTCCATCTAAAAGTCATTGAGGGTTTACTTTTCTATCAGTGATTTCATGTTCGTGATTATTAGATGTTATTCCCCCTATTCCTTGTTATTGATTTCCGTGACGCATTTGGGTTGGGGGTCGAGACTTTGCTATTCGTTGTTGTACTTATGGCACACTAGGCTGTACGCGGGTAACCAGGTGAAAGGAAGTGGGGCACCCACTGAAAGGATCCTGAGGGTACGGAAACCAGGTGAAAGGAAGTGAGACACCCACCGAAAGGATCCTGGGGTTTTCGTACAGTTTAGTGTGACCAGGAGGAGTACACGGTTTGTTTATCTCGTGTTATTTATTCATGTGATGATCTTAGTACAGTTGCATGTTTAGTTCACATGATTATTTGACATGTTTATTGGTATCTGTATATATTTCGTATAAATGCTCGGTGTACTTTGTTAGAATCTTACTAATTGTACTCTCCATCGTATTTTTTTCATGATGGTCGAGTGCAGACCTTGCTAGTAGGGGCAAGGACATTTTGGGTGACTTTATCGGACTGCCCGCAGTCAAGGACCTACTAGTACGTGCGATTTTGATATTTTGCTTTACTTTTGGGAAATAGGAGACTGAGTAGACACTGTACTTTTATATATTACTGGTTAATATTGTCGCTAGTATACAGAGTATTTCCCCGGGTTTTCCACAATAGGAGTTGCTCTTATAAATGATGTTTTATATGGCAATGAATTTAATTGTTTTACTTGCCTTAAATTTTAAGACTTCCGCTGTTGTTTTAATGATTAAACTACCGAACTAAATTGCTTAACGAAAGGAGTTAACACGCGTATCGAGGAAACGTGTTGTGGAAAATGGCGTCAGTGGCGCGTGGGACCCAGTGGGTCAAGGATCAGACGGGACCGCTGGGCCAGCGCCTCCCCACGTGGCGACCTCGAGATTTTGGGGCCGTCACATTACATACCTTCCTAGAATTCTCAGGATGTACAAAAGCTTCAGGTTGTGTCATATACACGTCCTCGAGTAGTTTTCCATTAAGAAATGTTGTGTTTACATCCATATGTCATATCTCATAGTCATACTATGCAGCAATGACAATTAAAATTCTTATGGATTTAAGAATGGCTACTCGCGAAAACGTTTCATCGTAATCGACACCTTGAGTTTGCCCGAAACCTTTTGCTACAAGTCTTGCTTTAAAGTATGCACTTTGCCATCCATGTTAGTTTTCTTCTAGAAAACCCATTTACATCTAATGGTCATACCACCTTCAAGTAAATCAATCAAGTCCCAAACTTGGTTATCATACATGGATTACATCTCAGAGTTCATAGCACTTAGCCATTTATCTGAGTCTGGTCTAAACATAGCCTCCCGGTAAGTGGTGGGCTCATCTTTATCCATAAGCAACACATCACTACTATAATTAATGAGAAATCTGAATCTCTCTGACTCATGCCTTACCCTACCAGACTTACGTGGGCCTTATGTCACTTGCAGAGGTTAAACTGGTTCAGAACGTTGTTGAACTTTCAGTAGCGGTTCAATTTTTATCTGTGATTCTTAAACTTCTTCAAGATTTATTTCTCTCCCACTAGTGTCTTTTGAAATAAACTATTTTTCCATAAATGCACCATACCGAGCAACAAACACTTTGTTTTCAGCGGGATTATAGAAGTAATATCCTTTTATTTCCTTAGGATACCTCATAAATAAACACTTGTCAAATTTAGGTGCTAGTTTTTTTGAGACTTGTCACTTTACGTAAGCCTCACAACCCCCAAATCTTAAGTAAAGACAAACTAGGTATCTTCCTGTATCATATCTCATATGATGTTTTATCAACCGCTTTAGAAGGAACTCGATTTAAAGTGAAAGCTGCAGCTTGTAATGCATAACCCCAAAAGGATAATGGTAGATCTACATGACTCATCATAGATCAAATCATATCTAATAAGGTTCGACTTCTCCTTTCATAAACTCCATTCCATTGTGGAGTTGCTGGTGGAGTCAATTGGGAGACAATCCCACAATTTCTAAGATGGTCATCAAATTATTGGCTTAAATATTCACCACCTCGAGCTGACTGAAGTGTTTGGATAGTTTTACTAAGTTAATTTTACACTTCATTTTTAGACATTTAAAACATCTCAAATGATTCAGCTTTATGTTTCATAAGATATATATAACCATATCTGCTTAAATAATCAGTAAATGTAATGAAATACTGATAACCTCCTCTAGCCATTGTGTTTATAGGACCACATATATCAGTATGTATTAGACCTAATAAATCACTTGTCATTTCACTGTGTCCAGTAAAGGGACTTTTAGTCATCTTGCCTAGTAAACAAGATACGCACGTTTCATATGTTTCTAAATCAAATGAATCTAGAATCCATCTTTATGGAGCTTCGTGTTGTGTTTATCATTTATGTGCCCGAGATGACAATGTCAGAGATAGGTTTGATTCAAATCATTTGACTTGAATCTCTTTGTATTTATGTTAAAGACCGGAGTATCAGTGGACCTTTTCATGCTTAGAATATAAAGACCATCACACAAATCAACATTTGCATAAAATATGCCTTTACGAGAAATGGAACATCTATTATTCAGAATAATAAAATCAAAACCATCATATCCAAACATGAAATAGAAATGATGTTTATGCTCAAGGCAGGTACAAAATAACAATTATTTAAAGTTAAAATAAGTCCACTAGGTAAGACTAAGTCATATGATCCAATAGCCAGGTCAGCAACTCTTGCTCTATTCCCTACGCGGAGGATGACTTCTCCTTTCTTCAACTTTCTACTTCTGGTGTGTCCCTGCACATTTATACAAATGCGAAATCCACATTCGATATCTAATACCCAAGAATCACTAGTAGATAAATTAACTTCAATAACATAAATACCTGTAGTGGTAGTTGCACTACCCTTTTTCTTCTTAGATCTTCTAGATAGAGTTTGAAATTTATGAACCAATGTCCAGGTGCATGGCAGAAATGACAACTTTCTTCCTTTTCTGTTGGGTGTTTTGAAACAGGAACAGGTTGGGGCTTGACTTGTTCCACAGGCTTTGCGACAGGTGCAGCAGCAGCCTTGGCAACTTTAGTCTTGCCTTTGCTTTTCTTCTTCATTCCCTTTCCCTTTTGGACCATTAACACATTACTAGAGGGTTTCTTAATATTTTGTTCAGCAGTTTTAAGCATCAAATGCAACTTTGAAATTGATTTCTCCATATTATTCATATTGTAGTTCATCGCAAATTGTGAGTAACTCTCAGGTAATGAATTCATGATCAAATCCGTAGTCAACTCTTAGTTTATGGGAAATCTGAGTCTATCAAGCTAGTAAACATAGCCTTTCATCTTTAGAACATGAGGACTAACTGACGCACCCTCAGTCATTTTGCAAGAATGTAGGTTCTTGACTGTCTCGAACCTTTCTTGCCTAGCTTGCTGTTGGAACATTTCCTTTAGCGGTATAGCCATGTCGTAGGATTCCATTAGTTCCATGTCCTTCTGAAGTTCAGGAACCATAGTTGTCAGCATAATACATGCAACATCAATAGAATCGTTGACATGCTTATTATGCGCATCCTTCACAGCTTTCGTAGCATTGGCTGGTGGGTCCTCAGGGACTGGAGCATCCAGGATATACAACTTGTGTTCATGCTTGAGAACGATTCTAAAGTTTCTAAACCAGTTAAGAAAGTTAGTCCCAGATAGCTTATCCTTCTCAAGGATGGATCGCAGTGATAGTGGATTATTGTTACTTGAAGAGACCATTGATCTACAATAAAGATTATGCAAAGTTTATTTTAGTATAGAGGAATAGACTCCCACTAAATTAACAACCTTCCTAAAACATATTGTTTATTTAGAGGACTAAAATCCATATTTCACCTAATTCTATGACAGTAATGGCATGAAACACAAAACTAGATTATTTAGGTAGGTAACAGTTACCAATTACATCTTATGTAATTTTAGATACTTTTATGAGATACGAGACATCTTATGTCTTAGCATGCTTTTTTATCTCATCATGTGCTTAAAGCTCAAAACTATTTTAATAGCTTTATTAAGTCGGACCATTTTAAACATTTAGGTAACTTTTACCCAACTTGTCGTACCAAGATAACATAATACACCCAGCTATGGCTGAAACTAAATTAGTGTGATCGAGGCCTTGACAAGTGTTTAAAATGGATGACACGAGACTTAAAATTTAATAGAGGGGTTTTATTTAGTTTTAGTGATTTTATGTAAACAATGAAATATCATATATTTTATTGATTTGTTCAATTACTAAACAATTTGGAAATTTTTATACTGTTAACTATTAAAAGAATTTTCGTGCGCTAGAATTAGTTAGACGGCGCTCCGCTGGCCGGTCAGAGGGCGGTGGTTCCCTGACCGGTCAAAGGACGAGGGAACAGAGGGCAGCTCCCCCGTTTTTTTTAGGAGACAAATTTCAATTTCGAAAATTAAAATTCCCTATAGAAAATCAAATTTTATGTTGATTTTATTGTCCTGAATTAAAACATGTCCTAGTCCAATTAGAACTTAAGATATTTGAATCCTAGCATATCACCAATTATAAAATTCTCGATATTTATCTCCTATCCAATAAGGATAACGAAACCGATTTTGCTAATATCTTCTAATCTAATTTGTTATCTCTCTCTTATCAAATAGAAATTTCATAATAGAATAGATATAACGAGATAAATAAATAATTTCGAAAAATAATTATTTGCAATTTCGGTCCTCATCAAAATAATCACAAACATGTAATTGAATCATTAAATACTATCCCAATCGAACCTAATCATATTAGTCTCGAATTAATATGAAGACTTATACAATTTAAGAAACTTAAAATAATGTAACCTAAATATGCATACTGAATTACAGAGATTTCATCCATGCATCAATACACGAAAAATAAAGATTATACCTAATGGTGTCATGGATCACGGAACACGAAATTCAATTCATTAAAATTATTCGAATTAACCTAACATGGCTACTAGCATGTACGAAACTGGTTTCAATTAAATCACGAATATATGTATCATATACACAAAACATGATAATAAATCTCACAGAAAACTTATGTATATTACATATACATCAACTATTAACATGCTTTCAATCATATATCATGTATATATCAGAAGAAAACATGCAATGAATTTAATGGAATCGAACTCGAAGGCTATGATACCAGTATTAAGTTTTGGGGTTCATACGTAGCGGAAATTACAAAACAATTTTGATAAAAACCGTAACAGGGTCAGAATCTAACTCCATTAAAAATGTTTAAACCGTGAAAATTTAATTATACCTCGGTCGCAATATACATTTCCGAAGGTTGATAGATCTCTAAGGCGCTGCGAACGACAAACGCCCTCTACCAACAGTCCACACAAGAACGACGTCTGAGATTCGAAGTGCTAGCTTTAAGAGAATACCAAACCTTTTTGTTTCTCTCCAAAACGATCCAGAGCGTATCAAAAAACCCTAATTTGTTTCTGAAATGAAAATAGAGTTTCAGCCCTTAATCTTTTATAAGTGTGTTCTAACTTAAAACATTTATTTATACAACCCTGATATATATATGATTAAGTAAATTACACATATACCCCTACTTAAAAAAGTATAAGTGTAATATACCACAAGGACGTTTCTGTCATGGATTTTATCATATAAAACTCATCTTTCTGAACCATCTTAAAACCTCGCAAAACCATTCTTAGTGTGCGACCCAATAGGCTCATACAACGTTGGAAATGTACTAAAACACATTTTGGTATACAAGTCATAAGCGACCTCTAGCAAGACATTATGACTACCTAAATTGTATGAATATCAAATCGATATAACCTAATTAATAGTGTATATAACATTTTTTTTTGTCACATGATATCCTTTTGATCAAACATAAGACATGGAATTGTCATCCAACATGTTCAATTGTACTAGTCTCGATCTCTAGGTAGACTGAAAACATCCAAGTGACATTGATCAATAACAATTCACTTAGACTGGGCATTTAAACAATCTAACGCATCGAGGGATCCACTGGATATCTCTATTTATATGAAAGGGACAAATTCTATCTCGATTACAAATTTTCATCACATTGCTCACACAGTAACCATCACAACCTTTATAATCGTTCGGTTAAAGACAACGTTTGATTGTGTCAAATCGATGTGTTCCTAATGTTGAAGTCTCTAGTAATCTCAAGTCAGAGGACTGAAAAATATACCTATCATGAGAAACAACTATGACTTAATCCATGTGATGTTCTCATAGCGGGCCGGTCCAGTTCTTTGTTCCCTAACAAGTACTCGTGATCTTGATTCGTATCCTATACGTATAATCATCATATGATCATCAATCAAGACTCACACTAGTCTTAATTCATTATAGTTCCCAGTATAATGATCGACTAGGGACATTTAGGATATTTCTGTAAATACCCATAGATCTTATTATAATGTAAACATGCAAATTAATTATAATAAACAACACATGAAATCCTCTATTTTATTAACTAAAAGTATTCATAAAGACAGTTAATGGATTGTTCTAGGGCACATGCCCCAACATATATATATATATATATCTCCATCAATTTAATCTTCTTTAATTTGTGTATGTGTGTCCATGGAAGTGAGCTTGAATTTAAAGGTTTTAATGGTGATTATTTTAGTTGTTGTTTTTATTGTTATTTTTGTTGGATTGTTGTTGCAAAGATGAATTGCTTTAGCAATTCGTCTCTACATGAAATGAAATAGGGGGAAGGACACGCAGGCACGAGATATGCATGTGTACGTCTCTCGGCCGGGTCGACCCAGGCACAGTTGGGCTGAACTAGGCCTAGCAAATTGGGCCCGATTTAGGTAGGCCTAACCCAATTAAATCAATAAAAAATTCTTTAAAAATTAAATTAAATAGAAAATAAATATAATATATTATAGAAAAATAAATAAAAAATTGCAAAAATTACAAAAAATCTAGAAAAATTAGAGAAAATATAAGAAATTCTAAAAAGGTAGGACATTTAAATTTGAGAATATTTCAGGCGTTTTGCACCCTGGTATAACTCAAAAAAATGTGCCACAACTAAAATTTGGAATAAAATTCTAATTTTTAGTTTGATATTTGATACTAGTAATTTAACTTAATGTGGCTATAAATCAATTAAAATCATATATTTGGACCTCAGGGGACTAAAGGACTGTAGCTCGGGTATCGGGGGCTAGGTGAGTTGGATTCGGGAGTTCAATGAAGTCAGAACGCGTGTTTGAGGTTTGTAAAACCAATAGAGACATTACTTGAGTATTTAATTATTATTTTTATATTGCTTATATCCATTCTTGCATACCATTCTATTCAACACTATTTTGGATAGTTGGTTGAAGTTACTCCAATCGGTATATTCGTTGTGTGTTTATGGCATGCTAGGCTATAGCATGTGTGACCAAGCCCCCGGTGAATTGGGACCCGAGCTGCTAACTGGTGCACGTGTTGGTGAAATATAGGTTTAGGCCAATCACCACGAGGAACCAAGTGAAAGAGTAGTGGAGGCACCCATTGAAGGGACCTGTGACGGCCCCAACTACAAATACGGGCACCGCCCGGCCTAATCCCTAATTAAGCCTTAATCTCCCTATATGACCTAACCAGGAACTAGTCAGCCTTATTTAAATACCTAAATGCCTACCATTTATGATACCACCTACAGTTAACTTAATTGTTCTAGTGACTAACCTATGGTTGTCTATAAATCAGAGTTAATTTTTTTTTATCTAACCAATTATTCAGCGGAAGTCTTATTAAATTACTAGTGGAAATGAAATCCTAAGGCCTAACCTATTGTGGAAAAACCAGGAAATAAATGTCGCATGTATATATAAACGAAAATGGTGATATATATAACACGTGTCTAGTCCTATATTCCTATCACTCAACCCAAAAGGCAAACTAACATGTACATAAAAATGTTATACAAAAGCATACAACACGTACAAAAGTATGTCGTAGCAGTCCTCCACCGGCTCAAAGGTAGTCACCAATCTTCTCTTTGCCTGGTCTGCTACTCGGTTGATCTGCACCACCGTCACAAACTAGACGGTGAGTGCGTGAATATATTTAAGTAATACCGAGAGACATCGATCCACATTCCCGAATAAGCAACAAGTATCAAATTGCATAATTTAAATAGAAACTTATGCTGAAAGGAATATCATGCAAAGAGATACTTGAGTTAATCACATATGAAACTGACTCAGGGCTAAGTAGTAATGGATTAGGGCCGGTCGGCCGCGATCTTCATCACATCAGCCTGTCCACTACAATTTGAGCTCTGCTCTATATCATTTCATATCAAATTGAGCTCTATATCATCATTCAAAAGGTCGTACTTACGATTACGCCTTTTCTATTCCAAGTGAATTAGTCGTCACCGGAATGTATACTTGCTAACATACCCGAGTTTTAAAACTCGTCATGTTCAACCAAGTTATTCTTGCGCCAACAAACCCCGAGGTCCGGTTACCCCGTTCGAGGCACGTTACCTCGTGTGTCATGCAAGGTAGTGGAGAAATTTCCTAACGATCCCTAATTAAGTAGATGTGGCCATTTATGGCCAACTTTATGGGAGAATTAGGGATTAGGGTTTTCTATTTTTTTTTTTTTTTTTTTTTTTTTTTTTTTTTTTCGAATGAGATAAAGATGGTTGACCAACTTTATGTGTATATATATATATGGATTGGTAGATGTGGCCATTTATGGCCCACATATTTATTTTTATTTTTTTATAAAATGAATTTCAACTAATTATACTTACCCCACGAGCTGCTACCTCGGGCCCACATCGGCGCGCAACTCGAGGTGCGTCCCCACTCGTTTCGGTATCTGCATACCCGTAAATGACTTAGTTGTCTACACATATACAAGACACTAGGCAAACGACAGAACAAATATAACATTTACCTCGGCCACCGTGCCTCGGTAATGACACGTATCGCACTGCGGGTCCACGTCACGGGTCATTGTGTCCTAATTAACGAATTAAACGTTCATTAATTATTGGGCCATGACAATACTTCCCAACTAATAGGAAGTTCGTCCTCGAACTTAAACTAAACAGATTTTAAAATATACCTGACTAAAAAAGGTACGGAAATCCGTTGCGCATATAGTCTTCCCGTTCCCTAGTGAGTTCTGAATCTCCATAAAACTGTCACTTCACTAACATCTTCGGGATAGATTTGTTTCTCAACTGCTGTACCTTTCGTTCAAAAATTTGAATGGGTTGCTCTTCATATGAGATATCTTCACTCAAATCAATGTGACGCAAATCCACAGTCGGTCTTTCGTCTGCTTTTGACTTAGCTAGTCGAAGCATCGAAATATGAAACATCGGATGAATACCCGACATCTGTGGAGGCAACTCTAACTCATAAGCAACCTTTCCAACGCGTTTCTTGATCTTGAAAGGCTCGATGAATCTTGGTGCTAATTTGCCTTTCAAACCAAATCGATGATGACCCTTACGAGGAGAAACCTTTAGATAAACTAAAGCTCCCTCATCGTACGTGAGATCGCTGCGATACATGTCTGCATACTTCTTTTGCCTCTCCTAGGCTCCCTTAAGTTTCTGGCGAATCTGTCTTACCTTTTCTGTGTGATCGACAACAATTTCAGGCCTTAACAAGTTTCGATCTTCTGGCTCAGCCCAACGAGATGGTGAGCGACACGGTCTGCCATATAACGCCTCAAATGGCGTCATTTCAATACTCGCCTGATAACTATTGTTGTATGCAAATTCACACAAAGGTAAATACTATTCCCACGATCCGCCAAACTCAAGTACACACGCCCTGAGCATATCTTCGAGAGTTTGAATCAATCTCTCAGTCCGTCCATCAGTCTGAGGGTGAAAGGCTGTGCTAAACTGTAAGCGTGTACCATATTGCTCCTGCATACTCCGCCACATCCTAGACGTATACATAGCATATCTATCTGACGTAATAGTCAAAGGTACTCCATGCAGCCTGGAAATCTCTCTCTCGAACAATACACTCAGCTGGTCAAATGTGTAATGAGTTGCAACTGGTATGAAATGGGCAGAATTCGTCAATCCGTCCACAATCACCCAGATGGAATCATGTCTATGAACCGTCTTCGGCAGTCCTTAAATGAAGTCCATAGTTATGTCTTCCCACTTCCATTGTGGAATGGGAATTGGCTGTAGTAATCCTCCAGGTCTACGATGTTCTGCCTTCACCTGCTGCAGATCCCACAGTTCCTGATATACTCTGATATGTCCACTTTCATCCCAGGCCACCAAAAATGTCTTTTCATATCATGATACATTTTGGTCCTTCCTGGATGAACAGTGAACCGGGAACGATGTGAATCCTGAAGAATCTCATCTCTCAACTCTGCCACTGCCGGTATCCACAATCTGCCTCGAAATCTGAGACACTGATCTACTATCTCCGCTCAGTCAGTACATTCGGAACTCTGCGCTAACTCACTGAATCTCGGATACAGTATGTCAGCTTTCTGATCCTTTGACACTCTTTGAGTCGACATTGTCTGAAGTTTCACTTGAGCACAAATCAGTACCTCCGTGTCATTAGCAATATCTGACTGACTCAGCCTCGCCGCCGCCTCGAGTAAACCATACTCGTGCGTCATACGACATCGAATAGTCTCAGCATCTCCAATCGAAATTCTACTCAGCACATTAGCAACGACATTTGCTTTTCCTGGATGATATTCCAGAGAAAAGTCATAGTCTTTCAAAAACTCTAACCATCTGCGTTGTCTCATGTTCAGTTATCTCTCTGTGAAGAGATATGTCAAACTATTATGGTCAGTATAAAGTGTGAACTTCTCTCCATACAGATAATGTCTCCATATCTTCAGAGCAAACACTACCGCCGCCAACTCTAAGTCATGAGTTGAGTAGTTCTTCTCATGCGTCTTCAACTGTCTTGAAGCATATGCCACTGTAGCCTTCTCTTGCATCAATACACAACCTAAACCCATATGAGAAGCATCTGTGTACTCCATGAAACATTTTCCAACCTTTGGCAATATCAGCACTGGTGCAGTAGTTAACTAGTTCTTCAGTTGAGCAAATGACTCCTCGCATTCTTCTGACCACTGAAACTTCACGTCTTTCTGGGTCAACTTGGTCATTGGTGAAGCAATCTTTGAAAAATCCTTCACGAACCTTCGGTAATAGCCTGCTAACCCCAGAAAACTCCGAATCTCTTCAAGTTTCGATTCATGACTCTCTGCAACGATATAACGATACCAAAGTCTCCATCTCCCCACTATTCGCAAACCGACCTCGAGTGCTCTTGATTCTCGGTGTACTACCACTATATATGAACACCGGACGCCTTAGAATCTCAAATATCATTATTTTTGCAAAACAGTCTGTATGAGCATGATATGATGCTAGCCAATCCATCCTTAGCAACGCATCGAATTCCACAAATTCAAGCACTCTGAAATCTGCATGTAACTCGACCCCGTCTCAATATTTTCGTGAAGCGTCTGCGTCAGGCTGTGCAATCGTATGGACGACCTCTCGACGCAGTGGTGGAATCACTGTCGCTGGCTAAGGAAAATCTCGACTGAACATGTGTCCGATCCAGGGCCTGTGTAGATACATGTCTCTACCCTGGTATGGAACTATCTCGTCCTCGTTCTCTACTTCTACCTCTGCCACCGTGCTGCTGACGTGGAGCTGGTGGCATTGGTAAAGCTGGTAAAGTAGCCGTCGTAGGAGCTTGCAATGCAGGTCTGACTGGCGGTGGTACGGAAAGTTTACCCATAATAGTCTGCAAAGGTGTAGGAGCTGTTACTTAAGGCACAATTGCCCTTTGAACACCTCTATTCCATCTCCTCGGTCCTTTGCCTTTCTGTCTCCTCCGCTATCTGATCATGTGTCATCGCGGGTACTAAGGGTGTCCCTTCAGCCACTAGGCTCGTATAATAAGTCTCGTGAGCAAGTGCACGCTCGAAGATCTCTCCCAATGTCATGACACCTTAACTGGCCATATAAAACCCAATATCTGACCTCAGTCCATCGCCAAAATGATATACATCATCAGCATCCTTCTTTACAAGATTTTCGGCAAATTGCCTCAAATAGTCGTATATGTCTTGGTATCTCATCACTGTCTCGTCAGCTCCCTGTCTCAAGTTCATGAACTCCTTCCTCAACCGCTTCTTCACCGCAGGTGGAAAATATTATTGATAGAACTTAGTCTTGAAAGCATCCCAAGACTCAAACTCTCCCTCAGCAGTTATCGTCGCACGCCACCACACATCGGCATCTCGCTACAAGGTGTACGAAGAGATCTCGGCTCTGAGTTTATCATCAATCTGCAAGACTCTATGTAACTTCTCATGCAACAAGACTCATTTCTCAACCTTCTCAAAATCTCTATGACCGTTGAAAGATACCGGTTTCGGTCTGATGAAATCTTTCACCAGCTGAACTACCAATGTCGAACTAGTTGATGGGGGTGTGGATGATGGTGTCGGCACTGTCTCCACTGCTGAAGTTGTTATCATCGGTGTCGCAGGTACAGTCGGCACTACGATCGGTACAGTAGTCGTTGTAGGACTTGTTGTCTTAGCTGGAGGTGCTGGTAGGGCAAATCAGGAAGTCATCAGTGCAATGAAATCCGCCAGTTGCTGACCCTGAGTAGCTACTCGATCTGAAAGCCTCTGGAAATCCTCTTCTGGTGGTATTGAAGTTTGCTACCGCTCGCACCGGCATCATCGTTATCGCGTAAATCCGCCATCTTTGACTTCAAATGGAGAACGAACGCGAATCAGCTACTACGTGGATAACGCATATATATACATAACAAAAGTAACATGTAGTAAATATATTACATCCCCAACTCACTTCACTCACTTCCCAACTAATAGTTTCTAGGCGAGGATCATCTGGTTTTTCACGTATAACTAAGGTTTTCTAACTTCTACAGTTTTTAACATTTTTTTAGTTATTTCTAGCTGAACAAGGTAGGCTATTCACTGCATCTTGTAGTTATGATATCGTATTGTAGAAACTACATATTCTACAGTCTTAGAGCAATGTTTTCTCAAACCATGGCGCGGATACTAACTGTGTTAGCGTTAGTATCATATAGTCTGACACCATATAAGTAAGCCAAGCTTTATAAACCTTGGGATCTGATACCAACTGTGATGTTGGTATCACAAAGTCTTAAGCCATGAGATTATCAAAACTAGGCTTTGATACCAACTGTGTTGGTATCATATGGCCTTAAACCATCTTTGTCTCTAAACCTAGCTCTGATACAAACTGTGACGGCCCCAACTACAAATAAGGGCACCGCCCGGCCTAATCCCTAATTAAGCCTTAATCTCCCTATATGACCTAACCAGGAACTAGTCAGCCTTATTTAAATACCTAAATGCCTACCATTTATGATACCACCTACAGTTAACTTAATTGTTCTAGTGACTAACCTATGGTTGTCTATAAATATGAGTTAATTTTTTTTTATCTAACCAATTATTCAGCGGAAGTCTTATTAAATTACTAGTGGAAATGAAATCCTAAGGCCTAACCTATTGTGGAAAAACCAGGAAATAAATGTCACATGCATATATAAACGAAAATGGTGATATATATAACACGTGTCTAGTCCTATATTCCTATCACTCAACCCAAAAGGCAAACTAACATGTACATAAAAATGTTATACAAAAGCATACAACACGTACAAAAGTATGTCGTAGCAGTCCTCCACCGCTCGAGAGGTAGTCACCAATCTTCTCTTTGCACTGGTCGCTACTCGGTTGATCTGCACCACCGTCACAAACTAGACGATGAGTGCATGAATATATTTAAGTAATCTTGAGAGACATCGATCCACATACCCGAATAAGCAACAAGTATCAAATGACGGCCCCAATTTCCAACGCAAACCGGCACCGCCACGTCGCCAGACACGTCACCAAGCATGCCACGTCACCACACACTTAATTTTGACTGCCTGCGACATACACCTTTATACATACCTTATTTGCCTTAACTTCGTATTTATGAAATTTTTATGGATATTCTCATCAAATTGACTAAGTTAAGTTATTAACAATTTATTAAATTATTAAATATCAAGCGGAAGCCTTTTAAAAACATGCAAACGTCGTATAAAAGAAAAGTTTACATTTGTATAATTAACCCTATAGTGTGGAATCCCGATAACAGATACCATGTATATCGAGAGCAACAAAGGTACTAAAAATGAGCATATACATGTATCGGGTATACAAGTCTTTCCCAAAATAGCATAAAGTAGTTAATAGATACATACAACTACCTACACAAAAAGTGGCGGCCTCTTCCTACTTAGGCGTAGTCGCCTAAGACTCCTTTGCCTCGGCTCGTCGCAAGATCTGCGATTTGTCACCAAAAACAATGACAAATCCCAGGTGAGTAAATCCCAGAGAACTTTAGCTAATATTCACAAATTCCAATGAAACGGCTACAATTCATGCAATTTAAATAAAGGACAACAATAAAGAAATTCGCATGAAAATAAGTCGTTGAGAAGTCAAATTTTTGGACACGAGTGTAGCGTGACAGAGAACCCTGGTCGACATCGGGAATCTTCGTAGCTAAACCGAGAGGAACCATTGACGACGACAACCTCGCCAAACATCTCAAGGTCGAATGAGAGGAACCATTGAATGGAAGACCCCGTCCAAACATCTCTCGAGAGGAACCATTGACGTAGACTTAAGACTACGTCAAACATCTCTCAACCTACGGGTTTTCGCGAGAATAGTCACCGCGTAGCCCTACCATGGCCAATTACTCGAACAACGCGGGGTAGCTAGCCCCGGGGTGGGAGTCCGTGCCATGCCGACCCCGTCGAAAAACACACATACACACGTGAGAGTGGACGAACAATAATTGAACAACAATAAATAGCGCAATGGAATAATTTAGAATGCAAAATAAAGCAAATGCATAAATTGAATTTTAACTAATTTTCTCGTGGGATTACTTACCTCAAACGCTTTCGAAACGTCCCGCACTCGCCTCGAGATACGTACCCGACACCCGACTATGATAGCTTAAGTCCCTAGTGTCAATTTATATCATTTAGGCCTAATTTACATAAATTATTCAGATCATAACAAAATTTGGTGAAATAAACCTCACCATAGCCTTCAAAACCATTTGAATCCATCGCGTTGTCGAACATTCGTCGAAGTCGCGCCACCGCCGTCACCGCGCCGCCACCAGCGCCGCACTGCTGCCGCGCGTCGCCGTCGCTCGTCGCCGCCACGCGTCCCTGCTGTGCGTCACTGCTGCCTCAAGCCGGCGCCGCAGCCGCTGCCGGAGCGCGGCGCGCTGCCGCTGCCGGAGCGCGCCGACGGCGTCGCCGCGTCTGCTCGTGCGCATGCTGCGATTTCGTCGCGCCGGCGTCGCCGCTCTCCCTCTCCAGCTCTCTTCCTTTCTCCTCGCCGTCCGCGGCCTTGGTCCACTCCGCGAGCCGCCTTGTCCGCCGCTGGAGCGTCCGCGTGCCGCCACATCTTGCTGCTGGTCCGCCTTCGCGTCGCCCACCGCCGCGTCCTGCCGCTGGTCCGCCGTCGTCATCGCGCTGCGGCTGGCCGCCGTTCTCCTCGCCTGGCCGTTCGCGTCGCCGAGAGCCGCTGTCCGCGGTCGGTTGCTGCTGGCGCTCTCCGCTCGCCGGCGCCGTTGCTCCGCCGCCGCCACTCTCTCCTGGCCGATCTCCTTCTCCGCCATCTCCTCCCATCTTTCCTCCTCTCTGTTTCTCTCTCTCTTCAATCTCTTTCTCTCTCTTCCAGCTGCTCTCTCTCTCTTTCATGTTTTATTTTCATTTTTAGTTTTATTTTTATTTTTAATTTTGTAGAAAAGGACAAAAAGCAATGATGATGAATAGTTGATGTGACTTTTGATGTGATGTGTGATGTGATGTGACAACTCAATCCAATACTACCCCGTACACCCGCGTTACGCGCACACCGCGACGCCGCACGCTTTTGTCACTATAAGCGCACAACGCGACTAAGCGAAATTCTTAATTCACGCGGCGCGAACTATTAACAATAGTAAAATAATTAAATATTCGCCACACAAAAATAACAAATTTCCTGATTAGGCGTGTCATAGACTTCTCCACGACGTCCACGTGGATCTGAGCTTATGATATTAATTCATAATTAGTCGGTTAATCGGGATTAATAAAAGCGGGCCGTTACAATCTTCCCAACTAAGGGGAATTTCGTCCCGAAATTCAGATTTAATTCGATCTTTACCTTGAAACAAGTGGAGTATCGTATTCGCACGGTAGACTCTCTCTCCCCAATGGGACCCTTCAAGGATAAACCTTCAAGTGGAACAAATCATCCACTTCATAACTTATCCCGTCCGTCACGGTATTTGTTCGCGTACTCTTTTTTGTCTGTCATGAGCGAGCTTGTAACCTCGATGAGTTATCCAAATTTTCTTCGTGTGATCTACAACAATCTCGGACCTAACGACGACTACATCCTCGGGCTCTGCCCTTCCTTACTTGTTGCAACATTCAAACTGGTGGCGCACTGACCTAGAAAGTCATGGCTTACATAAATATTCTCGGCAATTTTTCGTTTGCCAACCAAAAAAAATGCATCCTATGCCAATTTGGTTATGGTAACATCTTACTTTCGGCTGTCATGCCGATAATGACATGTGCTGGCTCAAAATATGGTCGAGCCCTAACTCACCTATCAGGTGGCTAGGTATAAAATGATACGTCACCCTCTCCAAACATTTATTATTTGAACTAATAATTAAATTTTGTAAAGGCCCAGTCCCACCTCGCCGGTCGCCTACCTCGTGGGTCTAATCCCACCTCGCAGGTCTCACTCCGACCTCGCAGGTCGCTGAAACCCTAGGTAGAGAAATTTTGTGAAGGCCCAGTCCCACCTCGCCGGTCTCCTACCTCGTGGGTCTAATCCCACCTCGCAGGTCTCACTCCGACCTCGCAGGTCGCTGGAACCCCAAGTAGAGTAATTTAGTAAAGGCCCAGTCCTACCTCGTCGGTCTCCTACCTCGTGGGTCTAATCCCACCTCGCAGGTCTCATTCCGACCTCGCAGGTCGCCTGGAATCTCGGGTAGATTAATTTTGTAAAGGCGTGGGTCTAATCCCACCTCGCAGTCTCATTCGACCTCGCGCAGTCGCCGAGACCCCAAGTAGAGTAATTTTGTGAAGGCCTAGTCCTACCTCGCCGGTCTCCTACCTCGTGGGTCTAATCCCACCTCGCAGGTCTCATTCCGACCTCGCAGGTCGCTGGGACCCCAAGTAGAGTGGGTCAAGACCACCCACTCCATCCACACTCCCCACGCGCGTGGTTTTTCGCCAACCAATCTGCCCAAGAGTCCTCGAATAAAATAGTGGACATGATAAGTCAACCTCGATTGGACACATCTCTCAGAATCGCAAAAGTTAGACATATGTGAATCTCTCCATGATATTGCGACACTAACGCTCTCGGTCAAACCAACTCTCATCGGCGTCTCGAAATAAATGATAACCTCTCTCGAATCTCAATGAATCTCGGCGATCAAAAATAATCGATCATAAAAGAATTTCTTGAACGTGCACTACCCAAGTACTCTTGCTCGCGTGGCGAGCGCCAGCTAGTGGTGGTGTTGTGGGCGATCCACCATGCCCTTTGCAAAGCATCTCCCCTAGGCATAAATCCAGAAATCCTAGCCCGTATGCCGTCGTGAATCCTCGAAAGTCCGTGAAGTTTCTCGAGGGAAATGATTCACTTTCCAGCTACATCTGGGTCTTCGCCTCCGTGACAGTAGCTTAGCTGAAAACGAATGAACTCCTTAATCAATTTCGCCTTAGCTAATAAAAACATCTCGGATGTGATGTCTTAGGATGTAATCAGTGTCGGTGCCACGATCGACGTAGTCAATGGTGTAGTGACTGCTGACAGTATCTCGGTAGTCGTAGTCGTAAGCGAGGTCGCTGGAACAGTCGGTGCGACAACTATCTGCTTTACGGTAGTGGTGACGACGAGTGTGGCAGGGGCCGCTATTGCCACTGAACACGCTCGAAACAATCGAAGAATCTTTTCGAGCTGTAAATTACGGAGTGCGACCGTGTCGCACAATATCTGATCCGAGTTGACAGGTGTCGAGCCGCTCGGTTGGCCTCTATCATCCGTATGAAGAACTGGTCGTCCATCCATGTCGAATTAGCAAATCGCGAACGTCCGTATCAGCCTCGTATACGCATATATACTATTACACATCGAAATATATAACGTATAAGCCTTGGCACTTCCCGTCCCATGTTCGCTTCCCAACTAAAGTTCTAAGGCAAGTACATCGGGTTTCCACATCTAAAATTTTTGTTGTTAAGTTTTATTCTCTTTCAGTTAATTTCCCGAGGTTCCTCGAACTCTCGCTCTGATACCAACTGTGACGACCCCAATTTCCAACGCAAACCGGGCACCGCCACGTCGCCAGACACGTCACCAAGCATGCCACGTCACCGCACACTTAATTTTGACTGCCTGCGACATACACCTTTATACATACCTTATTTGCCTTAACTTAGTATTTATGAGATTTTTATGGATATTCTCATCAAATTGACTAAGTTAAGTTATTAACAATTTATTAAATTATTAAATATCAAGCGGAAGCCTTTTAAAAACATGCAAACGCCGTATAAAAGAAAAGTTTACATTTGTATAATTAACCCTATAGTGTGGAATCCCGGTAACAGATACCATGTATATCGAGAGCAACAAAGGTACTAAAAATGAGCATATACATGTATCAGGTATACAAGTCTTTCCCAAAATAGCATAAAGTAGTTAATAGATACATACAACTACCTACACAAAAAGTGGCGGCCTCTTCCTACTTAGGCGTAGTCGCCTAAGACTCCTTTGCCTCGGCTCGTCGCAAGATCTGCGATTTGTCACCAAAAACAATGACAAATCCCAGGTGAGTAAATCCCATAGAACTTTAGCTAATATTCACAAATTCCAATGAAACGGCTACAATTCATGCAATTTAAATAAAGGACAACAATAAGTAAATTCGCATGAAAATAAGTCGTTGAGAAGTCAAATTTTTGGACACGGGTGTAGCGTGACAGAGAACCCTGGTCGACATCCGGGAATCTTCGTAGCTAAACCGAGAGGAACCATTGACGACAACCTCGCCAAACATCTCACGGTCGAATGAGAGGAACCATTGAATGGAAGACCCCATCCAAACATCTCTCGAGAGGAACCATTGACGTAGACTTAAGACTACGTCAAACATCTCTCAACCTACGGGTTTTCGCGAGAATAGTCACCGCGTAGCCCTACCATGGCCAATTACTCGAACAACGCGGGGTAGCTAGCCCCGGGGTGGGAGTCCGTGCCATGCCGACCCCGTCGACAAACACACATACACACGTGAGAGTGGATGAACAATAATTGAACAACGATAAATAGCGCAATGGAATAATTTAGAATGCACAATAAAGCAAATGCAATAAAAGAATTTTAACTAATTTTCTCGTGGGATCACTTACCTCAAATGCTTTCGAAACGTCCCGCACTCGCCTCGAGATACGTACCCGACACCCGACTATGATAGCTTAAGTCCCTAGTGTCAATTTATATCATTTAGGCCTAATTTACATAAATTATTCAGATCATAACAAAATTTGGTGAAATAAACCTCACCATAGCCTTCAAAACCATTTGAATCCATCGCGTTGTCGAACATTCGTCGAAAGTCGCGCCACCGCCGTCATACCGCGCCGCTGCCGCGCCGCGCGCGCGCCGCTGCCGCCACGATCGGGCTGTTGCTGTCGCGCCGCTCGTCATTGCGCTGCTGCCGCGCGCTGCCGCTGCCGTTTCGCTGCCGCGCAGCTGGCTGCTGCGCGCTGCTGCCGCTGCCGGAGCGGCCGACAAGCGCGACGCGCGCGCGTCGTTCGCCGACGTCGCGCCGGCGTCGCCGCTCTCTCCTCTCAGCTCTCTTCCTTTCTCCTCGCCGTCGCGGCCTTGGTCCACTCCGCGAGCCGCCTTGTCCGCCGCTGGAGCGTCCGCGTGCCGCCACATCCCGCCGCTGGTCGCGCTTCGCGTCGCCCACCGCCGCGTCTCCGCGTCTCGCTGGTTCGCCGTCATCATCATCGCGCTGCGCTGGCCGCGCGTTCTCTCGCTCGCCGTTCGCGTCGCCGAGAGCCGCCGTCTCCATGATCGGTTCTTCTTGCGCTCTCTCGCTCGCCGGCGCCGTTGCTCCGCCGCCGCCACTCTTTCCTTGCCGATCTCCTTCTCCGCCATCTCCTCCCATCTTCCTTCCTCTCTGTTTCTCTCTCTCTTCAATCTATTTCTCTCTCTTCCAGCTGCTCTCTCTCTCTTTCATGTTTTATTTTCGTTTTTAGTTTTATTTTTATTTTTAATTTTGGAGAAAAGGACAAAAAGCAATGATGATGAATAGTTGATGTGACTTTTGATGTGATGTGTGATGTGATGTGACAACTCAATCCAATACTACCCCGTACACCCGCGTTACGCGCACACCGCGACGCCACATGCTTTTGTCACTATAAGCGCACAACGCGACTAAGCGAAATTCTTAATTCACGCGGCGCGAACTATTAACAATAGTAAAATAATTAAATATTCGCCACACAAAAATAACAAATTTCCTGATTAGGCGTGTCATAGACTTCTCCCACGACGTCCACGTGGATCTGAGCTTATGATATTAATTCGTAATTAGTCGGTTAATCGGGATTAATAAAAGCGGGCCGTTACACGTTACCTCGTGTGTCATGCAAGGTAGTGGAGAAATTTCCTAACATCCCGACAAGTCTAGTGACCCTCGTATGAAAGCGGAATTTCTATCATCGAATGACCCTAACCACAAGAACCACTTTCATATTCAAAAACGACGCAGTATTGGAATCCAAGAGATGTAATAGCATATCACTGCACAAAGGATTTGAGTCAAAGTATACAAACTATCCTAATAGCATGCTATATCACTGACTCACACACGACAATCAATATGACAAAGTATAGGAATTAGAATCAATGATATACAAAACAGAGTATGCTATGAACATCATAAAATGAGCAACTGAACAAGTCATAGCATATGGATTTCAAAGGTAATTCAGTTCGAATAACTGAGAAGAAATAAATAAATGGAATGAAATGTAAATAAATGTCTCAAATCAGTTTACTTACATACACACAGCAATTCCTAAGCTATTCGGCTTCCGTCGCGTCATTATACGCACTCAAACCCCGTAATAGCTCCTCTATTGTCCTGACATTTGAAAATTTATCAATTTAAGTTTCAATTTAATGATTTAACATCTCTAAATTGGTCGACATCGGTCAAAATCGAGTTTGAGACCAATATGCCGATTTCACGTTTTTCGAGGTAAACCCCCGGTATAACGCCTCGACCGACTCCCGAATTTTTCATTTTTTTATAGGAATATTGAATTTTTATTGATTTGGGTCACAAATATATTTTTTCCTATTTTTCTGAAATCTTCCTGAATTTTCCATAATTTTTGTCTATTTTCTGGAATTTATTATATATTAAAACAATTTAATTAATTAAATAATTAGATATATATATATATATATATATATAAATGGGTGGGTCCGGGTCAAACCCGACCCGGTCCAACCCGATCCGGGTCGGTTTGACCCGACCATCCCCCCCACGGGTTCGGGTCGGCCCGACCCACTCTGGCCCGGGTCGATCTGACCCGACCCGCGGGTCTTCTTCTCCAGAGCACGCGAAGTGCTCTGGTTTGTTGATGGCAAGGGAGATCCCCTTGCCATCTCCCTCAATTTTTCTAGGTCGGCCATGGAGGTTCGGCCTCCATGACCGCCGCACCGAAAGCAACAACAACAACAACAACAACAACAACGACAGTAGCAACAACAACGCGAGATCAACTCACCTTCCTCGAGCTCTCGGTGCTCTCTCTTTCTCCCGGTTTCTCACTTTCTTCTTCCTCCTTTCGTTCTCTCTTCTTCTCTCTCAGTCTCTGCGTTTCTTCTCTCTCTGTTGCGTTTTTGTTGTTGTGTTTTTTTTTTTTTTTTTTTTTTTTTTTTTTTTTGAATGAGATAAAGATGGTTGACCAACTTTATGTGTATATATATATATATATGGATTGGTAGATGTGGCCATTTATGGCCCACATATTTATTTTTATTTTTTTATAAAATGAATTTCAACTAATTATACTTACCCCACGAGCTGCTACCTCGGGCCCACATCGGCGCGCGACTCGAGGTGTATCCCCGCTCGTTTCGGTATCTGCATACCCGTAAATGACTTAATAGTTTACACATATACAAGACACTAGGCAAACAACAGAACAAATAGAACATTTACCTCGGCCACCGTGCCTCGGTAATGACACGTATCGCACTGCGGGTCCCACGTCACGGGTCATTGTGTCCTAATTAACGAATTAAACGTTCATTAATTATTGGGCCGTGACAGGACCCTGGGGATCCGAAGTACAGTGTAGTCTGACTGGGATGAGCACACACTTTATTTATCCACTTGTTATGTATGCATGCGATTATCCATTTAAAGTTGTATGTTTATATTTTTGTATGTTTATTTAACATTTTCTTTAGCTTCTTATTTACTTAAATGCTTAGTGAATTTCCTTAGGATTTTATTCATTGGACTCGTCATCTATTTTGTTGTGTAGGTGACTATCTCTGATCGCCTACTGTCCAGGACACTTTCATACATGTTTAGCTTTTTTATTTTTAATTTATTTTGGGTATTAGGGAGACTAGATGTCATGGCCCAAATCTCTAATTTGACTTTAATTTTTTAATCAGGATCAAATGACCTATGACGTGGGACCCGCTTTGATATAAATGTCGAGATCGAGGCTAGATGGACGAGGTAAATGCTATATTTATAATGATGTATGACTAGTGTATTATATATATGTAGACTACTAAGTCATTCCTACTTGGTGTCGAGATGTGTGTGGGAATACGCCTCAATTTGCGTACCAATGTGGGACCGAGATAGAGAGCAATATGGTAAGTTGGTGTAAGCTTTATATTGCTTTTATAAGATAGATAAATGGGGCTATGATTGAGTAAGTATAGTTAGTAAGTTAAAACAATAGCCACTTGATATTTTCGAGACATGTAATGACCCATCTCAACACCAATTGAGTCACTTGTTAGTGTCATTTGACATGAGTTAGTGGGTCGTGTGTTAATATGTGTACCATTAGATAGGTCTCGATATACGTGTACGCATTAGAATCAATGGCTATCATTCAACCATATCCAATTCATGAATATAAAGCTTTTGATCAACCCAAGTAACTCAACTTATTCATTTCATTTGCTTAAAAGAGAGGCAAAGTTGCTAGAGAGAAGGAGAACTGCTGAGAAGAAGGATATCAGCAAAAACAGTGGATTGAGTGAAGGAGTGATCAAGTATAGCTAGTGTTCATCAAGTTAGATAACTCCTCTACACTATAGAGTTAGCTCAATTCAAATGAATTCATGAATTTGATGTATGGGTTATTGTTTCGTGTTGTGGTTGATGTCATGGAACTTAATAAGTGTGTATGGAGGTTCCTTAGGCATTAACATGACCTATGTGTAGAGAAAACTTAGAACTCAAATTTCAAAATTCTGGGTTTTATTACGAATAGCGAGCTAGGTGGATCAGCTAGTGCGCTAACTTGGATTAGTGCGCTAGATCAGGACTGGTAGCGCGCTGATGGGACATTAGTATTGTAACCCCAGGCATTGGCGCGCTAGGTCTATGACAGCATAAAAACTACAATTTTTAAAAATTCCTTAAACACTATAAAAGATTCTAATACCCTAAGTTAAGGTCCAAATACACTCAAAAACCTATAATATGATATCAAGAACCTAGAAAAGTATTCTGGGGATTAAAGTACGAGTTTCAAGGTGTCGGGAAGCTGAAGTAGTATAGGAAATTGTTTGGATTATAAGTAAACTGATTGAGATATTTCTTTACATTTCATTCCTATTCATATGTTCATTTCCAGTCATTTGTACTGAGTTGCCTTTGTATTCCATATGCCATGCCTTGTTGTTCATTCTCATTACATGAGGTTGCTTTCATTATATAGTTTGTTGATAAAATGATTTTATCGACTCCAATTCATGTGCAATGTATTGTTAATACATGTGGTCAGTGAAATAGCTTGCTATTAGGTAGGTGTTACATAGTATTGTAATCTATTTCCTTTTGTGCATTAGTATGTTATGGCTTTGTTAGGATCACTTTATGATACAAAACTGGTGGACATACGGGGGTCACTTGTAACAGCCTAAAATCTCTAACCGTGTTTTATTCCTTAAACAGGATCAACGACTTGTACCGTGGGACCCACACTGTGATATATCCATTGACCGAGGCAAGGGCCGATGTATATTTTATATTTGTTGTGCTATATGCCTAGTGTATTGTATATGTGTAGACTATTAAGTCAAAGTATACGGGTATATAGGTATTAAGACGAGCAGAGACGTACCTCGAGTTGCGTATCGTTGAAGAATCGATGTAGGGGCTTATGGGGTAAGTTTAATGTGAACTAATGTTGGTTTTGTAAGTAGCTTTAATGTGGTCATATTTGAATAAACATCAATGCGCCTAAGTTAGTGAATTAAATCAATAATCACATGATTTGCATCGAGACATGCATGGAGCAATCAAGAGGTCAAGTGAGTCAACTATTGGAGTCACTTATACATGACTTGAGGGACAAGTGTGTTAACGTAGTCCATTAGTTAAACCTCGAGATACATGTGCACACATGATCAAGGGCTAAGGTTCAAACATATCCAATTAGCCAAATGAAACATAAGTTAACAATTTATCACTCATTATCATCACTAATCGTTGGCAATGAAGGAGAGAAAAAAAAAAGAGTTTGCTGGAGTGAATCTTGTGGAGATGAGAAGCTACAATTCATTGAAGGTTTGGTGAAGAAGAAGAAGTTCTTCAAGCTAGGTAACTTCTCAACTTCATAGCCAACTTTGTGAATTCATGAACTTGAGGTCGTTAGTTACTATTTTATGTTGGGTTTGATGTTAGGGACCTCTAGTAGTGTGTATGAGGATCCCTAAGGCGTCAACAAGGCCTATGTGTAGCAAAAACCCAGAATTCAAAATGGAGAATTCTAGGTTTTGCTTCACATAACGCACTAGGTTGACAATCTAGCGCGCTAGATATTAGAGGTAGTACACTAATATTTAAATTAGCGCGCTAATGTCAAAAATTAGTGCGCGTTAGAGATTTAAAGTAGCAGGCTAAAGTTCGAATTAGCACGCTAATATTAGAATTAGCGCGCTAATTGCTTAGACAATACAAAAATCAAAAATTTCCAAAAATGGTTTAAATACTATAAATGGGTTTGGCACTCTAAGTAGCGGTCCAAACTCACTCTAAAACCTATCAAACACCTCCAGGGAACTGAGGGGAGATCTTGGGAGTTCAGGAACGCATTTCAGAGTGTCGGGAGATTAGATAGTCTAGGATAAGTTTTGTGACTTGTAAGTAAAGCCGTGAGAATCTTATATTTCATTTCATTGACTCTTATCATTTATGGTCAATTTGTAGACATTGCTACTTTTAATCTCACGTCATGTTGTTGTTGTTTCTATTCATGTTTGAATATTGTTGACATGATGCCTTGTGAAGTGTTTCATTGATTCCAATTTCTACTCTTGATGATATTCTTGATAGATAGTTGATGAAAAACATGTTATTGAGATAAGTTAGAATGGATTAGACTTATATTCTATTTCCTCGGGCTTTGTAGCTTAACTAGTTTTATAATCCTAGTGACTTGGAATTATTGGTCTTTGAAAACTAAAGTAGGGATTATATAGTGTCCGTTACACAAGAGATGCACAGTTCATTGGGGCATGAGTTTATCTGGGTTCCGACACTCACCACTACACTTGCACGACACACGAGGTATATGACTTGGGGTGGTAGGCAAAAATGAGATAGATGATGTATACGCGTAGAGCGCAACTCCGCTATTTGTATGGAATATGTTGAGCGCAACTCCATATAGTAGTGGGAAAGGTCAGGTGATAGTTCTCACCGCCGACCAGACGTAGATCATCTCGACTTAGCTTATATCAGTCTATACATTTTTAAATGTGGTATTTATTTGCATTACTTGATTCAACAACTCTTTCGCTACTTTATGCTTTTAAATACCATTCTTATATTTTGGAAATGTGGCCTAGAACTCTCTAGTTATTACTTAATTATCAATATATTCACCGTCTAGTTTGTGACTCTGGGTGTAGGTCCGTCGAGCAGAACCAGACCAGGGAAGGAAAAAATTTGCTACTTTCTTTGAGCATTTCGGCAAATCTTCTATCTTATTTTTGTATGGCTCGACTTTTGCTGTATTATTAAATGTACATTTTTGGGTTGTATAGTGGGTTGAGTATATATTTCCCCATTTTGAGACTCGTATATCATACTGTGTTGTCACCTTTATGATATATACATGCATGTGATGTTGTGTTTCCTGATTTTCCACACTTATGAGTTTTAAGTAGTAAGAGCTTCCACATAATCTTTAAACTATGTGATAGTATTAAAATTATAAAAAGTTTTAATTAATTCTGAAATCTAATAATATATTTACACGTATATTGAAGAATATAGGGATAAAAGGCTGACTAATACGTAATTAAGTCTTATGTGATTCAGATTAAAGCTTGATTACCGGATTAGGCCAGGCGGTGCCCTGTTTAGAAGAAGGGCCTGTCACATCACTAGACTTCCAGGGTGATCGAGATCTCTTCACTATCTTGCGCAGCACGTGGGAAATAAGTCATGGGGTTGTTAACAAGCATAACTTGCACAACACATGGGGTTTGAGACTCGGGGTTGTTGGTAAGTCTATATCACTGGTGACTGGCACCAACAAAAGGTTATAAAGGCAAGAGCACTGCTCATACCTTCACATTGATGTAGAGCTTAGCTCTGTCCTCATATAGTGAAAAGGCTAATGTGATGAAGATCACGGCCGACCGACCGTATATCATTACTATTTAGCCTTGCGTCAGTTTCATATTGTTTAGCTGAAGTATCTCTTTGCATGTTCTCTTTACAGCATAATTGATATTATCATGCTTTTAGATACTTGTTGTATAATTGGGAATGTGAACGAATGTCTCTAAGTATTGCTTTCTACTCTCTTGTACTCACCGTCTAGTTTGTCATGGTGGGTGCAGATCCATCGAGTAGCAGACCAGCCAAAGAAAATATCAATTATTACCTCTGAGCCAGTGTAGCACTACTACACCCGATTTTGTAGGTTTAATCTTTGATGTATTACTTTATATGTTTATGATATACTTTTAGGGTTGTATATTATGGGTTGAGTGAGTAGTACCTTGACCAGACACATGATATTATATATCACCTTGTTATCATATATATATATATATATATATATATATATATATATATACATGTGATCTCTATTTCTTGATTTTCCCACAATTGTTAGGCATCATTTTATAAGCTTTCGCTAGATTATTAAGATTACTGCTGAATAAACTTTTAAGTCAACAAAATTTTAATTAACTCCGATTTATGAATTGACATAGGATAAGTATAGGTTTATATTCAACATTTAAATAAATAATAAGTAGGTAAATGGTTTTAGATAGGCTGACTCGTCCCTTGTTAGGTCTTATATGGTGAGATTAGGGCTTAATAACGGGATTAGGCCAGGCGGTGCCCTAATTTGAGAAGGGGTCGTCACACTAGAGAGACATTGGACATGTATATATATATGCTTATCACTTAGTTGTCACATTGCTTTATGTACAGAGTACGCTATTTCCAGGTTTTCCACATTATGATTTATGCTTTATGATACGCGATATATATTTCATGCTTTTATGTCAATTTAAGATTTCTGATGTTAATTTACTGCTTATTAATTACAAGTAATTAAAACACAAGCCATATGTATAATTGACAAAGCTCGAAAATAAAAGATTGTAAACCCTAAATATACACGACTTAAAAAGGAAATATGTAACACTAAATTACAATTTATATAACAACAACATGACAAGTTAGCACGCACACCGAGAACGTAGGTGTGACAAGCGACATCAGTAGAGTGCGTGACCCTATGAGTCAGTGACGTAGATGGTGCAGCGATGCCCACAAGGCAAGGAGCAGCACCCACTTGGCCGCCTCGAGGCGCAGGGCCACCACAGGGAGTGATGTTGTAAGTTCTAGATTAGTTAAATGTGATTATAATAACTAATTTGATGTGGCTATAGTTGAGTTGATACGAACATGACCTAAGTTAAGAAAATAAAACAAGAGACATGGATGTGCCTCGGGATGCGTGTTGACACTATCGTAATATGACCTAAGTTGTTATGTGTGTTATCATGGATAAGTTAGTGGATTGTGGGACTAACATGTATGCCATTGGATTTGTCTAGATATGAGAGTGTAAATAAAATCAATAGCCACAAATTCTTTTCAGCACTATATATATAGGTGAGTAAGTTGATGACATGTAAATCAATCCTCATTTTGAGCAAGAGAGGGAGAGAAAGATATGGAGAAGAAAAAATCTGCAAAATTGTTGTGGAATTCAGGGAATTAGGAAGATTGATCAAGTTAGAGAAGCTCTGCATCTAGGTAAACTACTCCACATCATCACTTTGTGAAATTCAAAGAAAAATTATATGTTTTGATTCAGTTATGCTTTTTAGCAATTCCATTACGTAAATGACTTTTTTTTTTTCAAAATCTGATTCCATATTTGGATTCCTTGTGAAATTGCACTAATTTTACTATAAAGAAGTTCTGAATTTGGATTTGTATTCATAAAGTTATGAATTTTTGAAGTTGCATGACAAAAATTGAAAATTCTGTATATTGTTGTTATGAACCAGCCTTTGTAATTTGGTCATAACTTCCTCATTTTAAATCGAAATAGAGTCTTTATGGTGGCATTTGAAAGCTAACTCAAAAGGGAACAATTTTTTTCATTGAAATATTTTGAAATTTGAATGTTTTCATATCTAAAAATCCTTTTTATTTTTGATGATGAATCTGAAATTCTTGGGTTCACAGTTTTGCTAATGTCCTGCTATTTTGAGAATAACTCCATCATTTCTTATTTGATTGAGCTCATTTTTAGTATAATGTTTCAGGATATATCAATAGGCTTCAGTTGAAAAAAATCATGAGTCTTGAAGCTATAGTTTAGGAGAAATGAAATTTACAAAGTTGCCGGTTGGAATTTAAAATATTTCGAGTCATTGTGGTAAAACTTTCATCTCATTCGATTCTTATCGAAATTCAACAAACCTCATAGTTTTAGAAAGCTAAGATGAAGACCAATAACTTCGACTCATGGGAAGGTTTTAAGATTCGAATATTTTCATATCCAAAAATGTGCTACAACACATGACCAAAATTGAAAATTTATTTGGTAATTAGGGGCCGATTTGGAAATATCAACTTAAAACTCATTCAACCAATCTGAATACACAATAAACACGCTTAGTTGACTTCAGGGGACTGAGGGAACGTAGCCGGGGGTAGTGGGAGTGAGACGGGTCAGATTCAAAAGTTCAATTACGAGTTTGGAGTGGTCGAGAGCAAGTTTAAGCTAGGAATTGCGTGAATTGTAAGTAAACTTATTCAAATATTTCTCTATATTTCGTTTCATTTTAATTGTTTGTTTGTAATTTGAATGACATTCCTTGAATTTAGTGTTGGTAAAAAATAGTGATTGTTGTGAAATAAGAATTTGTATTTAGGTTTCTTGACTTGGTTTGGGGTGTACGCGACACATTGGGTATGAGACTCGAGGATGTCGATATTTCGACTAATATGTGACACAAACCTACTATAGGAGGTTGATGAAATGATTAAGTGACGACCAACTAGGGTAATACCAAAGTGCTACGTTGTAACGACTCGCATTATTTAATCTTAATTAATTAATTAATAATTAATTTATTAATTTATTAATTATTTAATCTTTGCTAGGAGAGGGTGTTGCAGGTTTTTGTTTGATGCATGTTAATTTGTTGTATTATTATTTAATTCGCATCGCACTAGTTAAAAATCTCATTGGGTCGCGTTGTGCACGTGTAATGTTAAGAGTGTACGACATCACGAGGTGAGCGTAACGTAGATTTATGGGGTAGTCAAATATTTAAATGTCACGTCACTCATCTCATCACATCACATTACCCATACCTACCCTTCACTTTTTCTCTCTCATACTTTCTTTCTCATCTCAAATAAACCTGCAACACCCTCTCCTCCAGGATTTTCTTCTTCTCCCTCCTCACACCCCTATCATTTTCCTCCATCACCAAGCTTTCCTTCACCAAGCTCTCCTCACACCTTCATGGTCTTGTTGCCTCTCTCATGAAGTTTTTCCTCTTGGTGGCTCTCGCCGGCGACCTCCCTAGACTGAGGTAAGTGGTTAAATTATTGTTGATTTTGTAGAAAAGTTGAGGGCTTTAATGGTGAGGTTGGGGTGGTAGATTAGGGTTGTTGATTATTGTTGTTATTAGTTGTTTAAAAAAGAATAGGAGAAAAAAATTTAAAATTGTCTCTGGACTTCTCTCCAAAGGCATAATGGAAGGAAGGGCTAGCCAAACGGGTCATGGGCCGGGTCAGCCCTGACCCGAATGGACCGGGTAGGATTGGATCGGTCGACCAGGGTCCAGGCGGTTCGGCTGAACCGAGTTGGGCACGGTTCGGGCCCAACCCATAAAAAAATTAAATTACTAATTAAAAAATTAAATAAAATGATTTTAATGTAAATAAATTACAAAAAAATATGGAAGATTCTAGAAAATTCCAAAAAAAATTGAGAAATTAGAAAATGCTAGGAAAATGAGTTCTGAAGCTTTTTCAATCGTTTGGCACCCTGGTATAACTCGAAAAGTGTGTCAAACCCAAATTTTTTGGAAATAAAATTTTAAATTTGTGGTCCCACATTGTAAATTCACTTAATGTAACTCTAAAATAATTAAAATGGTATAATTGGACACCAGAGACTTAAGAGACTATAGTCGAGTGTCGAGTGCGTATCTCGAGGCATGAACGGGATGTTCTAAGGGCGATTTGCAATTTGCGATTTGCTTGAGGTAAGTAAACCCACGAGAAAATTCGTTAAGATTCATTTATAGCACTTGCTTTATTTTAAATCTCAATTATTCTATCGTACTATTTATTGCTATCCATTTACTATTCATCTACTCCCACGTATGGATGTGTGTTTGTCGATGGGGTCGGGCATGACACAGACTCACACCCCGGGACTAGCTACCCTGCGCTATTCGAGTAGTTGCCTATGTTGGGGCTACGCGGTGACTATTTCTAGCGATACCCGTTAGCTTGTGAGATGTTTGACGAAGTCTTAAATCTCCCACATAGGTTCCTCTCGAAAGATGTTTGGACGGGGTTCTACCGTTCATGGGTTCATTCATTCGACTGTGAGATGTATGGCGAGATGATCATCATGGGTTCATCTCAGTTTAGTTAAATCGATTCCCGGATGTCGACCAGGGTTTTTTTGTCATGCTACACTCGTGTCTAGTTTCGACTTCTTTACAACTTATTTTCATACGATTACCTTATTTCATCTTCCTTATTCAAATTGCATGAATTATAGTCGTTTTATCAGATTTCGTTAATATTAGCTAATGTTCTCTGGGATTTACTCACCGAGACTTGTCACATACTCACTAAGATTTGTCATTATTTTTATGACAAATCGCAGATCCTACGACGAGCCGGGGTAAGGGGGACTACGTCGGAGCTAGGAGAGCCCCGTAAGCTTTTTTGCGTAGGTGCTTATATTTATTAATTACCGCTTTTATGAGATTTTGGGAGGGCTTGTGTACGCGATACATGTATATGACCATCTTTTGTATTTTGTCACTTTTTGATATACATGGTATCTCATGCCGGGTTTCCAAACTATAGAGTTATTTATTATGCAGACTTTTCATTACAATATTTGCATGCTTTAAAGACTTCCGCTTATATATTCAACTTATATTAATTCAATAAATCGTGAACAACTTAACTTAATTAAATTATTCTAAATATTCATAAATACATGATAAATATTAAGTTAATGCAAATAAAAATACAAACGAAAGTTTAGGTCGCGGGCCGTTAAGGATAAGCATGCGGTGACGTGGCATGCTTGGTGACGTGTCTGATGATGTGGCGATACCCAGTTTTCCTTGGAGTTTGGGGTTGTCACATGTGCTGACCTATTACATGAAATCGATATGTCGTGTTTCACAACCAATAAGGATAGTAACTATGTGCACTGCTAAATAAGTTATCACCTGAGGTCTATGTGACCAAAAGGGTAATATTTGGGCTAATGTGTTGGATATACGGTTGACTAAATTTATTTTTTTGATAATATATATGTTGATATCACTTGGTTTAGCTGTGATATTGTGCATCATATCATGTTTTCTATATAGTTGTGTGGTGTACATATGCCTTTCCATATATTCTTCTTGTGTTTGGAAATGTGGATAAATGTTTCGAAGTATTACGTTTACATTAATATACTCTTCATGCTTTTTATAACAGTGGGTACAGATCCACCGAGTAGCAGACCATGCAAGGAGAAGATCGACGACTACCTCTGAGCCATTGGAGTGCTGCTATATCATATTTTATAGGTTTTTGATGTTTAGTTGTATGACTTATTTATGTCTTTACATACTTTTGGATTGTATATATTTGGGTTGAGTGATAGCACCCGACTAGACACATATAGTACATTGATTATCGTCGTTATGTTGGTTATATACATATGGTCGTTATTTCCTGGTTTCCACAATAGGTATTTTATTATGCTTCCGCAGATTTTGTAAAGTCTTCCACTGATAATATTAAAATGATTAAAAAGTTTTAATCAACTATGAAATAATAACAATAAAGTGAGTCGTGTAATGCTTATTCTAAACACGGTTAGCAAGGAAAATAGGATGAAAAGCTTGACTAATACGTTGTTAAGTCCTACATGGCTGAGGTTAGGGCATTTTGACGAGATTAGACAATGCGATGCCCTAGATTAAAGGAGGGGCAGTCACATGCACACTTTGATTGATCATAATTTGGTCAATTTAACTCCAAATTCCAAACTTCTTTATAGTAAATTTAATGAACTTTTGCAAGGAATTCAAATCTACATACCAATTTCGAAATCAAGTTCATTTACCCTCTTAAAATTCCCAAAAACCATAATTGAAAAATCTCAAATTTGAAGCTAAAGCTTGAGAACTGAATATTAAAATATATCAAACAACCTTACAAGAATTCAATCTTTGCTGATTTATCAAAAACTGTATGATCTCTAGCTCCAACTCATACAAAAGAATGCATAACAAATCTAATTTCTCACCTAAAGTTTGGCTCTTCACTTGATTTATATTGTTGAAGCTAATATTGACTATCGAACTCTTGAGTTAGCTTGATTTATCCAAAACTCTAGCAAGTTTAGCTCAAATTTTCTTCTTCTCTCATATTGCTTCTTCTCTCAAGTTTTCTTCTCTTATATATATATAAAAGAGTATTTGGATAGCCTAAATCTTAACCACATATTTCCTATATACTTACCCATCTCTATGTAGATCTTGTGGTTCTAACTCACTTTAACCACGCTAATTCAAATTAGCCTAACACACATATTTACACCAATCTCACAGGGATGGATTATTGCACATATCTCGAGGTTTATCCATATGTATATGATTTTTGTTTGAAACTATAAGCCTATTTAATTTGATTCACATTAAATAAATGCCCTACGTTGTATACATTTAATTCCCTAAATTGATTTCATTAATGTTGGACAACTCACCTATCACTCTCTACCTGGTCCTGCACTCGCACACATCTCGAAGTGTGTCCCCGCTTACACATCAATGACGAATAAATAGACTAAGTAACAATTCAGGTATAGGGTAAACTTCTTTTAAATGGGGCACCGCTCGGCCTAATCTCGTAATTAAGCCATAATCTCAGCTGTGTACGACTTAACTACATATTAGTTAGCCTTTTGTCATATTCTCATCGTGAAACGCATTAAGGATAAGTAGTACAGATGTCACATTATTATTGAATTTCAGAGTTAATTAAAACTTTTTCTTTCAGTTAATAATACTTAGCGAAAGTCTTAACAGTTACGCTGAAGTAATTATTAAAAATCATAAGTGTGGAAACTAGGAAATAACATCACATGCATATAAATATCAAAAGGATGATAAACAATGTGATAACTAAGTCTCTAGTCGGGGAACTATACGCTCAACCTAATATACAACTCGAAATGTATAGAAAAGACATAAAGTAGTTAATAAATCAAAAGTCGAGACCTACAAGATAAAAAGTATAAAATCGTCGAATGCTCAAAGATAGTCGGCGATCTTCTCATTGACCAGCCTGCTGCTCGACGGATATGTACCCAGTATCATAAAAAGGATGGTGAGTACAATATGTAATAAAGTAATTTCTGGGGATTCTTATGTACATTTCCGAACATAATCGACTGGTATTTAAAAGCATAAATATAGCGAAGAAATGCTGAAATGGAAATATGCTAGAAAAATACCACAGTTAAGCAAAATGAGACTGACACATGCTAAGTAGTAATGATCTAGGTCCGATCGACCATGAGTCCCATCACATATGTTTTTATTCCACTACCTCGGGGTGGAGTTGTGCTCTACATCTTTATCAAAGGTCGGAGCTAAGCTCTACAACTCCACAATCATTTATATCTCAATCTTCAAAGGCGGAGCTAAGCTCTATGCATAAATAAATCATTTATATATGCATACTTTCCGACTACCCAGAGTTCCATACCCCATGTGACGCGTCAGTGTAATGGTGAGTGCAAACATCCCTGGTAGTCTAGTGACCCCGTGTGCCGCACATATCATAATCGTACAATGGACCCTAAATTTTACCACTATTTTGTAATTTCAAAGAAGACTCGCATTAGGGATTCAAAGACAAGGCAATATGCTTCAAAGCCAACATTCAAAGAATATAAGTCCATATATATACTCCAATTTCATTACTCTAATCCTAATAGCATGTTATTCTCGATCACACTTTCATCAGAACAGTAAGAAATACATAGGACACGAGAATAAAGTCAATGATTCCATAAGCAAATGATATCATGATAAAACACTTATATAATGAGTAGAATATGAAACAAATTCATGGTATCAAAATAAAAGGCAATACATAATCAAAAGATTGTAAAATAGAGCACAATAGGAATGAAATGTAAACAAGAACCTTAACAAGATTACTTATAAGTTACGTAATGTATTTTCTAGCTTAATCAGCATCCTGGCACCCTAAATGCGTAATCGGACTCCCAAGACTCTTCCCTAAATCCCTGGTATCATTTAGTATGTATGAGAGTGTGTTTATACCCTTAGTTTGAGTTTTAGGTTAGATTAGATATGTTTAGTGTGATTTGAAAAAAATGCAGATTTTTGTGTTGTCAAGGCACCTAGCGCTAGGTAGTTTATCTAGCGTGCTAGTGACCCTCTTAGCGTGCTAGGAGTTTTCTTTAGCGTTGGAACCCATAATTCTGCAGCCATAATTTTGAGTTTTCTATTGGGAATGACCTTTTCCAAAGCCCTGAATCCCCGTTCTCCGCCGTCAGGGATCCGTAACATCCTCCTCTATCAAACATACACCAGACACTTCATATAATTCATTAAATTTACCAAATTAAACATGCATTTTGTTGGAAAAGCTCAAAAACATCCAAAACTTGTAAAATTCATAACTTTATCAAAACAAAATCAATTTAAGAAATTCTTGATGGCTGGAATATTAGAAAATCTCAAGGAATTCAAATATGCAAATGGATTTTGAAAATAGTGCCTCATGGACACTGATTTTTTCAGAAATTCACTTTCATTGGAATGAAACCCAATTTTGAGCAAAACTTGAAATCTTAAAAATTGAGCTTAAAAACTTAAACCAAAGCTTCCAGTTGAACACATTTAACACATGAAATGCTTTGAAAACTGATTAAATGAAAACCTCTTTGATTTCATGCCTACAACTCATGAAATTGAAAGCATAGATGACTAAATACATTACTTAAGGTGGTATGTTAATATCTACACTAGAGTTCTCTTCTTGATTATGAGATTCCCCTCTTAAACACATTAATTCCAGCAACTAGTCACCTTAGAATTTCTCTTAATGAATCTAGATGGTTTTGCATGGCCGTCACAAAATTAAAAAAAAAAAAAAAAATATATATATATATATATATATATATATATATATATATATATGTAAGATTGATTTATAACCATTGATCTTAATGTATAAATGTATCTTGAGACTAATCTAATGGCTTTCATTTTGTTTCAAATCTACTAACGCTCCACTAACTCACCATTGCTAACATCAACTCATACTCCATTGGTCCCTTGATATGTCCACACGTATCTCGAAAAAAAATCAAATGACTATGGTTTTATTTTATTATTAACTTAGGCTACATTTATTATAAATCAACTATAGCCCCATCAAGTTTAACTAATTGAGCCACACTAATACATCCAATTAAATAAGTGACTCACCATGTCACTCTCTACCCGATCCCACGACTGCATGCATCTTGAGGCATGTCCCCACTCACGTATCGACACATATAAATAACAAGTAGATATGATTTAGTAGTTTACACATATACAATACACTAGGAAAGCATCACGCAAATATAACATATACCTCAGCCACATGTCTCGGTCAGTGTGCGTATCACGATGTGGGTCTCACGTCATGGGTCGGTGATCCTATTTAAAGATTAAAATGCAATTAAAAATTATGGGTCGTGACATACACATATATCTCGCTAGGCATCCTTCATACAAAAATAATATATTACTCAGTTTTCACATTGAGTGTTGGACTGCGTACCCACTATCGAGCCACCTCATAGTTCGGTGTCCCTTAATTACGGACAAATTTGCTATTAAGAGATTTGGGCTGTTACACAATGAAGCGTTCGAGTCGTCATTGATAAGCTTGTCGTGACGTATTGGGGCTTAATGATGTGTCCGACAAAGTGGTGATGCTCGGTTCACATCAGGATGCGAGATCATCACACCCAGCGCTAATGTGCATCTCGAGACTCACGACAGGCCATATAATTTATTTATTTAATTTACTTATGCCTAATTTTGATAAATTGTAGGCATTAGCTTATGCAAGTTAGAGACACCTTATTAATTCACCAAAGCTTTTAATTCGCCTAAATTTTAATCGCCGCATACATGTGCCATGCGCATCCCGAGGCATCTCACACTCACATAAAACACACGCACAACGCGACAATGGAAAATAAAACTAGCGCGACGTAATTAAATTAATAATACAACGATATAACATGACATCTTACAAAACCAACTAATAACCCTCATTTATGAGCCTATGTTTACTCGAGATTTACATGTCAATGTTACTTATGTTTCACTATTCCTAGTGATTAGGACATAAACATGATTTAATTAATTCGGGTCGTCACATTTTAAAATTAAGTTGTCCAAATATCTAGATTTGTCAAATTTTTTAAGAAAATATTTATGTTCAAACGCTTTTTTTTAATTAATAAATCATTATACATTCATCATGATATAATCTTCTCTTTCATAATTTTTAAAAGTAATGCCTAAATTATTTTTATTATTTTAAATTACAAAGCATAAGTAATGTTTTCCTTTTTTTTTGTTAAAAGGTGAAACACATAATATTATCTAAAAAAATTTAGGTCAGTCTCAAAAATAAAATAATACATTTATATATGCGCTTATGTATTTTTTATTATTTATGTTTGGATCTGTTCATTGGTTCAGGGGCCACTAGGCCCGCACGACATGGGCTGGGCTTCGGTCTTAAGTTTATGGACCAGGCCCGACCCCGACCCACATTTGAATATAAATGTTGTTCTTGTAAAATCTTTGTATAAAAATTATTTTTATTTGTTACTTGTGAGGATCGAACCTAAGACCTCATAGTAATGTGTCAAAGTCCTAACTACCATACTTAATCTTTTTGTGTAACTCTTGAAACTTATTAAATATATTTGGTTTATAAAAATAACAAGCTCATTTAGGCCATGCCCAAGCTCGACCCATACCAAGCAAGGGCAAGCTTGGGCTCGCCTTATCTATATTCGGGCCTGTGCGAGCCTAGACAAGGCTTAGGCTCCGCCAAGACCCGTCCAGGCTCGCTCGATGAACAAAGTTATTGTTTATTGTAGTTTTTGTGAATTTTATAATGTAGGTAAATAAATTTTATAAAAAATATGTATCTTTTGAAATTTGAGCCAAGTATGGATTTAGAGGTTCTTGTCAGACCCGGCCTAGACGATTTCAATTCGGATATCAAATTGTTGCCCAGATCTGGCCGAATCTAACAAATTATTGCTCAAACCCTTTTTTTTTTTGGGTTCGAAGAAAACATGATCAACAAAAAATTGATACCCCTACTTGAAAGGTATGCATGGTCCAAAAATTACGTTAAGAGTCTTCCCTTGATGTTTAGTTTAGGGACGGAAATGGCCCTTTTGCCCAATAAAGAGTATATTTTTATTAACCAATGACTTTCTTCACTGTATATGTTAGCAAAACCTTTACGTCATCATCACACTTGTTCTCGCTAGACAAAAAGAGAAAAAAGAACAGATCCTTCTTATCAAAAAAGATAAAAAAGAATTGGCACCTTTACGAGGACACCTAGAAAATAAATAAAAATAAAAACTAAAAGCAAAATTGGTCTACAACGAACTGAGAATACACAATTAAAAGCAACTGAAACAGTTCGATTCACCTCGGCCCCCGAGCTACATACAGGTGGAGGTGAACGACACTATCATAGCTTTATACGTTTGCATTCTTATTTTAGTACTTTTTTTTTCAGCAACATTCTTATTTTAGTACTTACTACGTCAAGTCAACCACTTTCGACACCACCAAATCGACCTTGATTAGTTCGAGTCGTACAATACGAGCATGGCACATATATAAGATGGCACGAACCTAATCGATGTTCATTTGGCAATGTTAAAAATAGATTAAAAATTATTTTTGTTTTTTTAAGAAATGCTTAAGTAACTCTTTTTAACCCATCCCAATGTATAATACACACGTCGAGGCTATAAAACGACTCAAGTGATGTAACTTTTCAATTGTCATTCTAGTATGAGAAGTGTTAGAATGACGAGTATATCACACTGCGAGACGCATTGTTTCACATGAATCGTCTATATATGCCTCGAAATATGTGCTTGTACAGATCTTGACGCATAACAAGCAAGCTCAGACCTCATAAAGAGCTCTTGTAAGCTAATGTATCTTGTAATGAGACATAAAAGTGTTATTTTAATATTTTACTTCTAATATTTTCTCATCAAAAGTTCGTTGGGAGAAAAAAAGGAAAAAAAGAAAAGAAAAGAGTACACAGAGTGTTTCTAACCTTTACCGTGGTTGGCACTTTTGCTTGAGTTTCGACCAGTGAGACTGCAGGGAGTTAGACCTACTCTCTTCATTTGTTTTGTTCTAGTATAAATCTGGGGAGAGTAGCTGTCCAGAAAACCAACCAAACCAAGCTCTCTCTCTCTCTCCGGCGCTTGCTGTTGGGTTTACACAGCCGCAAAGATAAAACGGCTACTTCGATTGATCAAATCAACCAAACGAACCGATCAATCAGTCTCTCTCTTTCTGTGTGTGTTTCTGCGTGCAATGGCGGGAAATGACTGGATCAACAGCTATCTGGAGGCGATTCTGGATGTAGGGCCTGGAATCGAGCAGGCGAAGTCGTCATTGCTGTTGAGGGAGAGGGGGAGGTTCAGTCCCACAAGGTACTTCGTCGAGGAAGTCATCACTGGATTCGATGAGACCGATCTTCATCGCTCATGGGTTCGAGTACGTACCCTACTCTTTCCACTTTCAGTTCCCTCTTTTTCTGTGTTCCAATTGCTGATCTATGAGGAAATTTCAATGACATAATGAACGATTTGAGTAAATACCCTTTTTGAGTGTGTTGTTTGATTTGATTTGATGTGTGTAGGCGGCGGCGACGAGGAGTCCGCAGGAGAGGAACACGAGATTGGAGAACATGTGCTGGAGGATTTGGAATTTGGCCAGGAAGAAAAAACAGGTCTTTTTTCTAGATGTTATTTCAATTTCTTGTTTTTCGATTAGCATTTGAACTTGGGCTTAGTGTTGGACTTCTCGAATGGATGCTTGAAATTAAAAAAATTGTACTTTTCGATTTGAGAATTCAAATTGAAATTGAAGTTTTCGGTTAGTTGTGGTTTTTAAGTTTATTTATTTTCTTCGAGGACCAAAATCGGTGCTTCTACATGTTAGAAGAACTATCTAAGATTATGAAATGTTGTTTAGTTATTGGGGAGATCGGTTGGCGGTTCCATATTGTTGGGTTGCTTGGATTGTCAACAGTCCTTTGGAGAATATTGAAGAGTGATAAAGTTCCGGAGTAGAAAATTGTTGTTTCTTTGATTGGCTTGGCTTAGATGTGGGACGATTGATTAGCGTAAGTTTGTATGAACTCTCAAAAAGAAGTGCGATTTTGTGAATTTGTGTTTCATTTAATCTGTTTCATGGTTTATTTTGTCCAATATGGTGCATTAATTGCATAGATGATTTGGTCTTGTCATTGGGCTATCAAAATCAGGTCACGGCTTGGCTTCAAAGAGAGTCTCTATGTTCCATTTGGCCTTTAAAATACCTTCACTTAGATATAGAGGGAAACTGATGAATCAAACATTTTGGGAATCAGTTCAGCAGAAATTTATCCGCAAGAGTGAGAAAGTGGAAAAGGGTTTTTAGATAAAAAGGTGGAAGGTTTATGCTGGGAAGAAATTTGCAATCCCTCCCGTGGATGCTGGTCGATTGTGAAAGGGGCCACATAGATGTCATTAGTTTGCTCATTTCATTTGTTTCAAATTAACATCACAGTTTTACCCATGTGCTCCATCTCTATTTAAAGTATCCAAGGCGGTGAAGAAAAAAGAGAATTAAAACTAGAAGAAGAAAGCAAAATCAGGACCGTGAACCCAGGTGATGTCAACAGCATTAGGCATCGCCTCAGTCCATGCTAAAACCCAAATAAGTCTTATATAATAAGGAAAACCCCACCATAATGATGCCATCAATGTAGGGAGCAACAATATTGAAACATGGGAAGAATTGGAGCTGAACTCCACCAAGGACACCGTGATCACACCCCAAAAGTGTAGTGTAGGCCCCAAGTTAAATACATCGGATCCATATGTGCAAGCCATCTGTGGGTACCAAACTGTCATGAAATCAACATAGAGAAATGAAAAGGCACATTCATGCTTCAAATTGCAGTACATCATCCACACACAATCTTCATAATGAACACCATCCATAAGCCCATCCTGCCAAGGAAGGACGAGAAGCAAAGACTTCAGAGAATGAGTAAGTGCAAAGCTCAAATTACCCAACATTGCTTCAAACACTTTGAAGGCAACAAGAAAAACTCTTTCAATAACATTCTCCATATTCATGACTGTAGGCTCAAGTTTAGGCGTTCTTGTGGATACCAAATGCTCAACAAGATTGGCTAAAAGCATCTTCATGACTGCCTAAAGATCTTGAGAGCTGATTGTATAGCCCACAAAGAGCAGTCAATTTCAGGTCCACTGTAAACAAGACAACAATCGACCGAACTTGAAGATAAAACAAGCCCCCTTCAATGAGTCTCGAACAACGCACAACTAAAGTGACCCAACATCTTTAAGTGAAAAAATGTGCAATCTGAGGAGAATCGAACCACCAAATACGTACGTGAACATGAAACCAAACACATTGATGCAGTTGCATACCTCCAATCGTTCGATCACCTTGAGTGTCGTGTCCATCACTGTAAGTCGTCTTCTCCAAGTGAAGAGAAGATCTCGGCGTTGGCCAAGGAGGTGGAGCTAGGGTAGCATCTATCAAACCCTCCCTGAGTATGACCAAATCTGGTGGATCTGTGAAGAAAATCTTGGATGTAGACAGATCGGGTGGTCGCGGTGGTAGAGAAACAACGCATACTTAAAATGGGTATAGCGGGAATGAAGATGTTTGGCGTGAAAAGGCTCGTAAATTTAGAATAGGAAATACAAAGATTCAAACGAAAACCACCCAATGTGAAAAAACTCATAAATTTAGTTATGTCTAGTTACCGCTTGTCTACGGATGTTGTCCTTTGGCGATGGTTTCTTTAGAAGCTCTCTCATTAGGAGTAGTTTGATTTAGTTGTTGTTGACATCGAGGGTCGTTGTCCTTTTGTTAGGGTTATTCTCCAGCACTTAACCGATATTTGTCCCTATCGATTGTGCCTGAGTGGCATTCGATGGTGGTGTCATGAAGCTTTACTTTGCCTTTGGTATTCTCGTGGAGACCGAACTTCAATATTGTAACACGGATGTAAGGTTCTCATCAAAACTATCAATGAATTTCATTGAGCTTTGAAAAAAAAAAAAATAGAAAAGAAAGAAAAGGGTGGTTAAGGTGGTTTGGACAAATCCAAAGATATGACATTTTAAATGGTATAGGGGTAGATGTAAACATAAAATACTTTGGAATGCATTAGTTAGGAAGGATTTGCATTTCAAGCAGAGTGGAAGAGTTTGATCTATGTAGTCAATCCTAACTAATTTGGAAGAGTTTTACCCATAATGAATCCATATTACACAAGGATTAAATATAGTTTGTCCCATTTTATCACACAAAAAATATAGTTTGTCCTATTTAATCTTACACTCGATCTCTTCCTTTTCTCATTAAAATAAAAAGTCACGTACATAGTTCAAGACCTTTGAATACTTTATTTCTTCTTTCAGCTTTTTTTTTAATTCATTCCTCGTACATGAGATTGATTTCTTTTCTTGCATTGCCTGAGATATTTTCGTTCCTTAATGCTTGTTTAACGTATAACTAGCATTTGTTCTGATGATCTTTTTTTCCATATAATCTAATGTGCTTATTGAAGCTAAGGATGATTTTTTTTTTTCTTATGTGCACTTTTGTAATTTAATTAATCTTTACAGATTTGCGACCTAAGAAAAGATTGGAATAATGTAAAAATCCTTTGAGAAAATATTTTTGTTAGAATTGCTCAGTGACTCAAACTTAGATTCGAAGTTGGACTTGGAGTCAAATCTTCTGTCATGATATCTTATGGGACTCAAACATGTTTGTGATTAACGTGCTGCAGCTTTACATTTTAGTGCGTGTCAAGATTGGAGTCATATTTTGAGTAAGTTTATATCACAGCTGATGTCAAGTTTCATATCCATATTGGATTCTAGTTTGTGGTTATTGTGTTAGCACTTTAAGCAGTGCACAACTATATATATATGTTGTGAGTCACCGATAGAACATTTTTGGGGTGGGCTAAATGTTGAGCAAGTCGTTGTAGGTAACACGGGACACGGTTATTGTGTTGAGTTGAGCGTACGAGTGCTTGAACCTTATTGGGTTTCTCTCTTAGTTTAGGTAAATGTGGTTTTTCCTTTTTGTATTAAACTATTGATAGTGGAGTGGATTACATTGTTTCATGCCCAAGGGTTTTCTTTTTTTCCTAATTTTGGGGGTTTCCGCATAACTTCGGTGTGTTGCTATTTTGTCCGTGTTTAATTTCCTCTGGTTAATATGTGTTTTCGTGATCTTGGGAATTCTGTAGTGATTTCTCACTTTTTTTTTTCAAAATGATAAGATTATGAATAGACATCCAATAAATTCTAAGTAGGTATGTTGTGGCTGTTTTGATTTTCAATAAATCTGTTTTTCCTATAAAAAAGGAACTGAAAGATATTAAGTGTCTCAGAAAGCATGAATTTCTCAGAGCAGTAACATGCAGTAACACACTAAATTGAGCGCAATGGAAGGGGTTGATCCATGTAGCCGGCTCGAACTAATTTTGGGATCGAGGCTATGTTGTTGTTGTGACATGCAGTAACAAGAATGATAAATGCCATTAATTTCATACTGTATTAATCTTCACACTGTCCTATTTAAGGTATAGCCGCTTGAAATCAAATTGGCATATGTAATGTTTAGAAGCCATTAGACTTTTTTTTTTTGATAATGATTCCAACACGAGTTGAACCTAAGACCTTCCCCAACCTTGCCTTTTAGCTAGTGATTCCTCATCCATCTCACTATAGATGCTATCACTACTTTTTTTTAAATTTTCCTTTTGCAGATTGAAGGCGAGGAAGCTCAACGCATGGCGAAACGTCGTATGGAGCGGGAAAGAGGTCGTCGAGAGGCAGTTGCTGACATGTCTGAAGACTTGTCAGAAGGTGAGAAAGGAGACACTGTAGGTGACGTTTCAGCACACGGTGAAACTGTTAGAAGTAGAATGCCTAGAATCAGCTCTGTTGATGTGATGGATGCTTTGGCTAGTCAATTCAAGGAGAAAAAGTTGTACATTGTTCTTATCAGGTAATTGACTTACTGCTCCCAATTCTTTCTATGAAATGTAGATCATTGGCTGTAGATTGTTTTGTTGGTGCATAGTTGAATATTTAGCATTGAGACAACATTTAATGTAAGACACTGAATAGCATGTGCAGGCTCTTTATAGTAATACAACCATTGTATGATGAAAACAAGGCATTCATGGTATGAAAATTTTCTAAACTTCAGACTTCCATAAATTAAACTAATGGCATAAAGTATCATTTGGTCCCTGAACTTTCAAGCTTTTGTTGATTTGATCCTCAAACTTTCATCACTTCACTTTCGGTCCCTGAACTTTCATTTCCCTCTATTTTTTGTCATTTTGTTAAGTTTGGAGAACAATGGTCGCTAACAAAGCACTTCACTAACAATTCACGGGCGGTTCACAACTGATTCATCAACCCAAAAAATCGATTGTGAACCGTTTCGTTAGTAACCTTTACTCTCCAAACTTAATAGAAGGACCAAAAGCTGAGGGAAATGAAAGTTCAGGTACTAAAAATGAACTGATGAAAGTTTGAGGGCCAAATCAAGAAAAATGTGAAAGTTCGGGGACCAAATAATATTATTTGCCTTTTAATCAATTACACAACAATAACAACATAGCCTCAGTCCCAAATTAACTGGGGTCGGCTACATGGATCAAACTTTTCCATTGTGCTCGATTAAGTGCAATTGATGGTGAGCTTTGCAAACCATTCAAATCCCTCCTAATTAATGCATCCCATGTTAACTTTGGTTCGCCCCTACCTCGTCGAATTTCTACAGTTTCTATTGAGTCAAGTTTTCTAGTTGGAGCATTTGTAGGCCGTCTTTGCAGGTGACCAAACCATCGCAACTGCCCTTCCCTAATCTTTGTATCAATTGGTGCTACTCCTACTCGTCTTTGAATTTCTATATTTCTTATTCTATCTATACGAGTTTTACCACACATCTACCTAAGCATCCTCATTTCTGCTACATTCATTTTATGTAATTGTTGTTGCTTTACCGCCCAACATTCACTTCCATAGAGCATAGCTGGCCTAATTGCGGTCCTATAAAATTTTCCTTTCACCCATGTTGCACTCCGCCATTTTTTATATCCAGCTTGAATTCTATGTGTGACATCATTCTCAATGTTACCATCATTTTGTATGATTGATCCTAGGTATCTAAAGTGGTTTACCTTAGGAACTTCTATTTCCCCTAATTTTACCACTCTGTCATCTCAGTGTCTAGTGTTTCTAAACTCACAGTGCATGTATTCGGTTTTCGTCCTACTCAACTTAAAGCCTTTAGATTCTAATGTATTCCTCTAGAGTTCTAATTTCCTATTCACTCCATCTTTAGTTTCATCCACTAAGACAATATCATCTGCAAATAGCATACACTATGGTATATCCTCTTGAATATGTCTAGTTAGTTCATCCATAACTAAAGTAAATAGATATGGGCTTAAAGCCGATCCTTGATGTAGCCCTATCGTAATGGAAAATTCTTTTGTAACTCCTCCAAATGTCTTTATACTCGTTACTACTCCATCATACATATCCTTAATAGTGTCTATGTATCTAGCATACACTCTTTTTCTTTCTAGAACCCACTAAAGAACATCTCTAGGGACCCTATCATATGTTTTTTCTAAATCTACGAATACCATATGATCTTTTTTCTTTTCTCTATATTTTTCTAACAATTGTCTTACAAGGAAAATCGCCTCCATAGTTGACCTCCCTGGCATGAAACCAAATTGGTTCTCTGATATTGTTGTTTCTCTCCTTAGCCTATTGTCAATTATCCTCTCCCATAGTTTCATAGTGTGACTCATAAGTTTAATTCCCCGGTAGTTTGAGCAACTTTGAATGTCTCCTTTGTTTTTGAAGATTGGCACAAGCGTGCTTCTTCTCCAATCCATTGGCATCCGTTTTGATTTTAAAATTTTATTGAAAAGTTTTGTTAACCAAGTCAATCCAATTTCTCCTAAGCATTTCCAAACCTCTATGGGTATTTCATCTGGGCCGCATGCTTTTCCTATTTTCATTCTTTTCAATGCCTCTATAACTTCTACAATTCTAATATTGCGTGTATTGTTTACATTTCTTTCTTGGTGTGGGTTTTCATCTATTATAGTATCAACTTGACCATCATTAAATAAACTATCGAAGTAACTTCTCCATCTCTCCATAATATCCTCCTCGCGCGTTAAAACATTTTGATTTTCGTCCTTAATACATCTTACATGACTTAGGTCTTGTTTCTTTTTATCTCTTAATTTGGCTAGCCTATATATATATATTTTTTTTCGCCATCTCTATTACTTAACCATGTATATAGATCTTCCATGAAATTTGTTTTAGCTTGACTAACTACTTTTTTAGCTTGTTTTCTAGCTTCTCTATATTGATTGTACACATCTTCATCTTGACGTTTAGGTATTTTCCTATACATATCTCTTTTAGTCTTAATTGCTCGTTGGACATCCTCGTTCCACCACTATGTTTCCTTCTTTGGAAGTCCCAAGCCCTTAGATATACCTAATACGTTTGATCCCACTCTCCTTATGCAACTACTCATTTTTAGCCACATTATATTAGCATCTAAGTCAAGATTCCAAACATTTTTCTTTAGTAGTTTTTCTCGAAACTCTACTTGTTTACTATGTTTTAGGTTCCACCACTTTATTCTAGGGTCGCTAACTCTTTTATTCATATTATGACGTCGTGTTAGCTTAATATCAAGTATTACTAACTTATGTTGGGTAGTAAGTGCTTCACCTGGTATTACTTTGCAGTCTCTACATATTTTGCTATCTATTTTTCTTGTTAAAAGAAAATCTATTTGACTCTTGTTATGACCACTACTAAAAGTAATTGTATGTGACTCCCTCTTCCTAAAACTAGTATTTGCTAAGATCAGATCGTATGCTGAAGCAAATTCTAAGATTGATTCTCTTTCTTCATTTCTATTACCGTAACCAAAACCTCCATGAACTCTCTCAAACCCATCGTTACTTGCCCTGACATGCCCATTTAAATGTCCTCCAATAAAAACCTTTTCATCTAATGGTATACTTTGCATAAATCCATCCATATCGTCCCAAAACTTGCGTTTGATGCTCTCGCTTAATCCTACTTGTGGTGCATAGGCGCTAAGTATGTTAGTTTTTTCATCTCCAATAATTAATTTAACTAAAATCAATCTATCCCCCATTCTTTTAACCTCTACGACCTTATCCTTATAATTATTATCCACCACAATTCCTACTCCACTGCATTTTCTATCTATACCAGTGTACCACAATTTAAACCCTGTGCTTCCTATTTCTCTACTCTTTTCTCCTACCCATTTTGTCTCTTGGAGGCAAGCAATATTGACTCTCCTTCTAATCATGGTATCTACTAGTTCTATTGACTTCCCCGTAAGTGTTCCTATGTTCCATGTTTCTAAACGAATTTTTTCTCCCCTTTGTATTTGTTTTCTTTTTCTATTTCTATTTTGTCTAAAAGATCTAGTGTCCGTATCTATGGTTTTGTTTTTGTTTTCGTGTTTGTTTTGAACTAGCTTCTTTACCCACACCCTTAATCAATTAGATTTTTAAATTATTGAATGAAGGAGTATGTAATTTTTAATGAAAATTTGCTAAACTTCATATTGAGATTTGGAATAAGGGACATACTTTGCGAATTTCTACGCTTGTAAGAAACAACAACAACAACAACATAGCCTCAATCCCAAATTAACTGGGGTCGGCTACATGGATCAAACTTTTTCATTGTGCTCGATTAAGTGCAATACGCTTGTAAGAGAATCGAAATAAGATTAGTCTTTTTTTTGTTAAAGATACTCTTAAGAATAACCATCAATTGCACTTAATCAAGCACAATGGAAAAGTTTGATCCATGTAGCCGACCCCAGTTAATTTGGGACTGAGGCTATGTTGTTGTTGTTGTTGTTGTTGGTGTACTCTTAAGAATAAAAACAAATTGGACAATTTAAAATTAGAAATCAATCTTTAGTATGAGGAGAGTTCTAACAAATTGCCAAAATAAGAAAGGAATAACATCCCTAAAAAAATCAAAATCATAAAAACTCAAGTTAGTAACAAGGAAAAAAATATATATATCCAAGCGTAAATAGAAAAGGCACATGATAATCATAAGTCTGCTACATGGAATTGAATTGGATCCCCGAATTAATTTCAAATTTTAAGAGAACGAAGTCTAGTTGTATCTAATCTTTTTATCCTTATCTTTGTGTTCGGATTTTACACGTTAAAACCTTTTTTCTTAGGAGTTTTAAGATCATAGAGAACAAAAGACCTGTGAATTAAATTGTTAAAACTATCACGTAAACGACAAATCTTAATATTAACTGAACTATCTTGATGGGTCTAAAGAGAACTTAATGCTGTTTTTTTTTTTTTTTCAGTTTTAGAACATAGTTTTTGAAGATATTGGAATGCTAGTCTTGATCTTTGCACATGCCTGATCTCCCCACCTTCTAACATCAGCTTTGTGCAGCCTCCATGGTTTGATACGTGGTGAAAATATGGAGCTTGGTCGTGATTCTGACACTGGTGGCCAGGTAGCACTTTGCACTGATAGTTTTTGAAATTTCTTTTATTTTTTATGTTGAAATATATTGCTCATTCACAGATCTTAACTGATCCAATGAGTCAAACCTGAGAACGAGCTTTATGTTTTCCATTACTTTGACATCACTATAGGTGGATAGAGCTCTGATACTTACAATGTCAAGGTTTCTTGTTCACCAACTATGTGTGTGAAGACCTGAATATTCATAATTTGAAATAGGTTAAATATGTTGTGGAACTTGCAAGAGCTCTAGGTTCAATGCCTGGCGTTTATCGTGTTGATTTAATGACGAGGCAACTATTAGCGCCTGAGGTAGACTGGAGTTATGGAGAGCCGACAGAGATGCTGACTCCAAGGGGTCCAGATGGTTTGATGGATGAAATGGGAGAAAGCAGCGGTGCTTACATTATTCGTATACCTTTTGGGCCACGAGACAAATATATACCCAAAGAACTGCTGTGGCCTCATATTCCAGAATTCGTTGATGGCGCTCTTAACCACATTGTTCAAATGTCCAAAGTTTTAGGGGAGCAGATAGGTTCTGGGCAACCGGTTTGGCCCATTGCAATTCATGGGCATTATGCGGATGCAGGCGATTCAGCTGCTCTTCTTTCTGGGGCATTGAATGTTCCAATGGTTTTCACTGGTCACTCTCTTGGGCGAGATAAGCTCGATCAACTTCTGAAACAGGGACGACAATCAAGGGATGAAATAAATTCTACATACAAAATAATGCGTAGAATAGAAGCTGAAGAGCAGTCCCTTGATGTTTCTGAAATAATTATCACCAGCACCAGACAGGAGATAGATGAGCAGTGGAGCTTGTATGATGGATTTGATGTTAAACTTGAGCGCAAGCTTCGAGCCAGGATCAAGCGGAATGTTAGCTGTTATGGCAGGTTCATGCCTCGCATGGTTGTAAGTACTTAAACTTGTTGTTTATTCTTTCTTTTGTTTTTGATATATTGCTTTTGTTCTTAAAAAAGAAAAAGAAGAAAAAGAAGTGTTAGATGTTATATTAGGGTGTTTATGCTTCAGTTGTTTGAAAGTTCATGGTCATCAAATCCCTTCCTTCGCATATCCGGAAAATGATGTAAGGATTTTCTAATTGTCAAATGTACAGGTGATTCCACCTGGAATGGAATTCCATCATATTGTTCCACATGATGCCGATTTGGATGGGGAAACTGAAGTCATTGATGATAACCCAGCTTCTCCAGATCCACCCATTTGGTCTGAGGTTCTGATAATTTCTTCAAACTGCGTAGCTTCTGTTCTTCCATTTTCTTTTTCACAAGTGTCGGGCACTATTTTTCTCTAACACTTGCAGAACCTTTATATATATATATATATATATATATATATATATAATAAATAAATAAATTACTGCTATCCTTCTCTTATTCCTTTCTTTTGTTGCTTGTTTTATTCCTGTTTTCCTGTACTGCTGTTTGACAGATAATGCGCTTCTTTACCAATCCTCGAAAGCCTATGATTCTTGCACTTGCTAGGCCAGACCCTAAAAAGAACATCACGACTTTGGTGAAAGCATTTGGAGAATGTCGACCTCTGAGGGAGCTTGCTAATCTTGTATGATTTTGCTGTCTTTTCTACCTTTATTTTTTTGGGATGAAGTACTCCAATATTCTTAGGTCTGTGTTTTTACTGTTTTTCGTGTTTGGATTTTCCTCATTTCAGACATTAATAATGGGTAACAGAGAAGTCATTGATGAGATGTCAGGCACCAATGCATCTGTTCTTCTCTCAATATTGAAATTGATTGACAAATATGATCTTTATGGTCAAGTGGCATATCCCAAGCATCACAAACAGTCTGATGTCCCTGAAATTTATCGTCTCGCAGCCAAGACAAAGGTACATTTACAATTTCTATTTCTGTTCACGATGCATTAACTATGTATATCAGTCAATATTTGGTGGAGGAAAATATAGTTTTTAAAAATGATGACGTCCGGCATTGTACTTGGTAGATCCAACTTGAATTACTTGTCTTTCCTATTTTCAGAATGGCAACACGTCACTGTTTGGTAACTGCACTTTTCCTATTTACTAGTTTTAGAATGATGGTTTCTTTTACGGTAGAATCTGAGCCTGAACTTCTATAACAAATCGTAGGTAGTTTTTGAGGGTTTTGGAAGGAAAGTCGAAAAGCCATACTGTGAGAAGTAGAAACAAATGTTTTAGGATTTGTTGCTAACTTTAAGGACAAAGGAACTTTTAGAACTTCATAATTTTGTGATTTGCACGTTTGAGGCTTCTATTTCCTTGTTATGTTCACCCCCATTTAGGAATTAGGATTGAGACTCTGTGCCTTCCTTTTTTTCTTTGTTCGAATTTCCAACCATTTTATTGGACCAAAACTTCTGTTTGTAATTTTCTTGGGGGGTGGCCCTGGGTGGGGTATACGCCTTCTTTTGTTTAAATATTCTATATTCTCTCAATTATTTATAGTATTTGTTTTTCTTTTCTTTTTTTGTCACTGTGTCATCTTGTGGACTATTTTCATGGTTGATTTTCAGATCTTTTTTTTTTGTTTTTTAAATCTATAAGCCCTTTAACATCTTTACTTTTTTTATCTTTGAAATATGGTGCATGCATTTTGCACGATGTTATAGGTATGGATGAGTCAAATCTTAGGGCGTTTCCTTTTTTTTTTTTTTCTTCCTACAGGGTGTCTTCATCAATCCAGCTTTTATTGAACCATTTGGACTTACATTGATAGAGGTACTTGTCTTCTATTTGTTATATTTCGTCTTTGAACTATCTTCACTTGAATGACATTTTCTATTGATGGAAAGGCTGCAGCACATGGTTTGCCTATTGTAGCCACGAAAAATGGGGGGCCTGTCGATATACATAGGGTATGTGAATCTATGTGCATTTTAGTGATTGATAGGTTGTTGAGCCTTTTTTGTTTCTTGAAAAGAAACCAACAACTGGAGTTTGGACTCCAACATGAGTTGAACCCACAACTTCCCCCAGCCTTGCCTTTGACAAGCGATGCCTCATCCATCTCACCATTGATGCTTTGGCAAAGGTTGTTGGGCCTTTAGTGAGACAAGACTAAGTTTTTTTTTTTTTTTTTTTTTTAAAGTGCTGTCATTGGATGTCTGCCAGGTTCTTGACAATGGGCTCCTTGTTGATCCACATGATCAGCAGGCTATTGCTGATGCTCTTTTGAAGCTTGTTGCTGATAAACAGCTTTGGGCAAGGTGTAGGCAAAATGGATTGAAAAACATTCACCTTTTTTCATGGCCAGAGCATTGTAAGACTTATCTATCTCGAATAGCCAGTTGTAGACCAAGGCATCCACAATGGAAAAGAACTGATGAGGTGAGTGAGAATTCTGAATCAGATTCTCCAGGTGATTCCCTGAGAGATATACAGGACATATCGTTGAACTTGAAACTTTCACTTGATGGTGAGAAAAATGAAGATGACAGGGGTCTTGATAATGCTTTAGATTCTGGAGAGGGTGTAATTGATGAAAAAGGTAAAATTGAAAATGCCTTATTGAGATGGACTAAGGGAATTACAGGGGACTCTAGACATAGTGGGCCAAGTGATAAGGCAGACCACGGTAATAGTTCTGGTAAGTTCCCTGCTCTAAGAAGGAGAAAATTTATTGTTGTCCTTGCCGTGGATCACGAAAGTGTTACAGAGTTTTTGGAAACTCTCAAAAAGGTTTTTAAAGCCACTGAAAAGGAAAGGGCATCTGGTTCCATTGGGTTTATATCATCAACTTCCATGACTATACATGAGATACACTCTGGCTTGATCTCTGGAGGTCTGCGTACCACAGACTTTGATGCTTTTATATGCAATAGTGGTAGTGAAATCTATTATCCATCATCAAGTTCTGAGGATGCAGTTAGTTCTGGGCTTCCCTTTGTGATTGACACTGATTATCATTCACATATTGGGTATCGCTGGGGTGGAGAAGGGTTAAGAAAGACTCTGGTCCGTTGGGCTGCTTCTATTACAGAAAAGAAGGGTGAAAATGATGAAGAGCAAATAATTAAAGAAGATGAAGAAAAGTCAAGCACATATTGCTTTGCATTCACAGTGAAAAACCTATCCCTGGTAATTTTTTCTTTATTGTCTCGTATACAATGTTCTTATCTTATGTTGATCTGCATATACTTTGGGGCTTAATCATGCTAAGTCAAGGGGATGATTTCTAAGTATAATTTTTTGGGTTTGATAGATTCCTCCGTTTAAGGAGCTACGGAAGGTGATGAGAATCCAAGCTCTCAGATGTCATGTTATTTATTGTCACAATGGCAGTAAGCTGAATGTAATACCTGTCTTAGCTTCTCGATCGCAAGCTCTCAGGTAATCCCTGTGCCTTTCCTTGTGATTTTCTTAAACTGTTGTGCTTGCTTATGCATTGATTGTTAAAAAATTAAACATAAAATAGAGCAATTGCTTGTTAACTGTTCAAAATGATAGGGGTACCATCATCAAGTCAATGAAGTGCATAGCACTCTGTTGCTTGTTAACTGTGAAAACTGATAAATATGACTTAACTAACAAGGCCAATTTACAGACTTGCCATGGAATTTAAGTGGGAGTTATATATGGGCGTTATGGCTGAATCTTCTCTCTTTATTTTTCTCGTGTTTAGATATTTGGAGATATTAAAATAGGAGCAGTACATTTGATCGTTTTTTATTGTGTGAGTAATCAAAATATATTTTTAGCAAATATATGTAACAGTGAGTTAGTTAAGAAAATTTACATTACAGTAAACATCTAGTTTCTAAGTTAACGTTTGGGTCGTACTTATACTTGATTTTATTATTTAATTTACTTAGTAGTTTACAACTTTGTATGTATTTCTAGTTGGCTTTGTCTTGGAGCATTTTTTGAAACTGCTGGAATCGTAATTAATTCCTTAGAGATTTTTATTTAGGCAATAAAGGTGTCCACCAAAATTTTTGATGTTAAAGTAGATCTACCTATACCTTTTTCCTAATTTTTTTGTAGATCTACCTATACCTTTTTCCTATTTATTTTTTCTATTTTATTTTAATTATGCGCTAAACAGGTAACAAAGAAAAACTTAACAGTATTTGGTCAGTATATCATGGGTTGTCTTTAGTGAGTATCATATGCTACATGGCTGGGAATCGTCCCTTGGTCCAGACCTCTTTCAGTGAGAAGCCCCAACGGGAATTCAATGGATGGCTGGTTATTCATACCCCTCGTAACATGTGCATACGAATATTCAAGTATAAACTGGAAGGAGTGTGTCAAGCATCTCTTAGCTTTTTCTTCTTTAACTTTTGTAAGTTGATTGGCCCAATCCAAGATTAGGAGATAGTGTGAGTGTGGGCGTATGGTTTGAGAATGGAGACTTCACCAAAATGTCAAGACAAGTGGGTGTTTCCAATCCGTTCTCATAGCCTATTTCATTCTTTCTTAATTTATATGGGACTGTTTTCAACCTTTCTTTCTTTGGTATTCCGTTTTCGGTAAAATTCGTAAAGATAAAATAAGAAATACACAAACTTAAAGAAAAGTAGGAGTAGCGCCAATTAATGCAAAGATTAGGAAAGGGATTGTGGTGGTTTGGACACTTCCAAAGACGACCTACAAATGTTCACGTTAGAAAACTCGATTCAATAGAAATTGAAGAAATTCGACGATTTAGCATGTAGGGTAGACTAAAGCAAACTTGTGACGCATTGATTACAGAGGATTTAAATGATTTATAAAAGGCACACAATCAGTTGCACTAAATCGAACGAAATAAAAAAGTTTGATCCATTTAGCCGACTCTAACTAATTTGGTAATGAGGCTTTGTTGTATTTCCTTCATGCATGACTTTCGAGGCAGTGTATCAATTCTGTTGGTGTTTAATCTTTATAGGTATCTGTACATACGATGGGGCATGGATTTATGCAACGTTGTGGTTTTTGTGGGAGAATGTGGGGACACCGATTATGAAGGGTTGCTTGGCGGAGTCCACAAGACGATAATATTGAAAGGAGTATGTAGGAGCGCTCATACGCAGCTTCACTCTACTAGGAGCTACCCCTTGGAAGATGTCGTCCCATATGGCGGCCCCAATATCATTCAGATTGATGAAGACTGCAGTGATGGTGACATTACGACAGCTCTCGAAAATTTAGGTATTATCAAGGCATAGAAAATTACAGCCAGACACCTTTCTTTATTTACAAAAGAAGAAAAGACCAAACTTGTTTACAAGAGTTTGGTTATCATCTCCAGTTATCTTCTGTTCTGGTCTGCCATACCGCTTTCGATTTCAATACCAGCATAAAAATGACAATTCTTCTTGCTGCCTTTTTCTGCCTGATCGTGCCCCCCGCTGTAATATAAAATGTCCGTTTGTTGGATTTCTAAAAAGAAAATATTAGGATGACCTGTGACGGACACCAGGGATGGATAATCGGTGACTCTGTCCATCACATATTCCGATGCGTGAATAGATGAGCACCTTTACCGGGTGCCCCATTCCGGGCCCCTCTAGCATTTTTCGTTCTAAAATACTCCCCGTTTCTCCTTGAAATGAAGCTGTCCCATTCTAAGTGGGCACTTCAATGTTTGCCGTGTCGCAGCTGTGCTTCCATGCGCAGACCCCTTTTGTATGTAGATAAACAACATATAACTTGATGGGCTTATACATAGTTATATTATCTGGAACTCCGGTTTGGAGTCGGATAAGCTGCTAAACTTATATACAATTCTTGATCTTGTTTTTGTAATGAATGCTAAGAGGTTGATATGTTGATCCTTCCATATCTTCAATTCTTTTCAATTATGTCTTAGTTATAGTGAATGCCTTCATACATGCATGGAATTACTGTTTGGGATGTATGTGGTTCTTGAGTTGCTCGGTCGGAAACATTTATTTATGTGGGAACTTTCCTTAGTCATCTGATGCTTTGTCTGCACAAGGCATTATTGATCATATGTACGCCGTGTTCAGTTTTGACAAATAGTTTGCAGATGTAACTTGTGGCTGCTCTGGCTAGAGAAATGCACTGCTGGAGGGACTGCCTTGAACGGAGTCGATCGCGAGAATGAAGCAGCCGCGCAGAAAGAACAAAGTCATAATTAGGACAAAAGTGAAACGGCTCCAAGAATTCTGTTACTCGGTTGCCAAAATGCAAAATTTGGAGAGGTTCGCTGGTTCAACTTCCGTTTCCGATAAAGTTATTTTTATTGTAGATTACTTTGATGATTGAGATTGATACAGAGTAACATCGTCGGATGAGAATTCCATTGTCTTCCAAACTCCAGACTCCAATCGCGGGTTTGTTTTGCACACAATTCAAATCATGAATCACAATTTGATTCACCTGGATCTCGTTGACGATGACAACTTCATTCGATAGCAAGAGAAAGTGATGTTCTTTTTCATATCCTTCGAGTTGGTGTACATCCTCGATATCCTCGATGATGCATGCGCTTGAGGCCCTCTTGGAACCAACTCTGGATGATTCAAACGAGATTGCGGACTAACGTGTTGCAAAGAAGGCAAATGACTATCTTTGTCGGGGGTTACATTCTCAATGCACTCTCTGACAATGGCTATGCGGCGCATTGAACCATTTAGTTGGCAAAGAAGTTGTGAACTGCACTCGACACAAAATACTAGATTAAGGAATTTTAGCAATCGTAAATTTTTAATTTCAAATTATTTGAATAAGATGTGGCCAACTTCAAATTTCTTCTGACACAAGTTCATGACATGCAAAAGATTGTTGGTAATCTTAAAATTGTTGGAATTTTTGTTATTAAAGAAGAATTTCAAGTTGCCCACAACTTGGAATAATTACAAGAAGAAATTCATTCATGAGGGGAAGAGTTATACTCTTGAGTCCCACTAACACCATCTTCGAATTTAAGAAGATTCTTGAAATAGAGAAGAGGGTTATGGATCACTTGAACATTGAATTCGGTTCAAAGGTAAATTTAATTGAATATCTCAATTCCAAGAAATTAAAGGTCAAGATTGATTCAAATTAAGTTCAAGAGAATTGCCAATAAAGTCACTTCAAGCAAAAAAGGGAAGTGTTAATGTTGCGATAAACCAGAACACAGTGTATTCATTTTACAATTTGACAATACAAAACAAAGGACAAGTCTTGTCTATTTTTTCATAAACAACCAGAGATCAATGATACAAGAATGAGACAAGCAGAGATATATTCATTTGGAGAATGCTATAGTGACTCAAAATGGGCACCGTTTTATGCACCGAGATAGTGGGTACCACCGACTCTCAGGTTGTCAGTTTGATAGACTGACTTTCTATCAGGGTGTAAGAAAAATTATTTTCAAGTTTTTTGGAAAAACAAAATGAAAAGCAATACAGTTAGTCTGATAGATTGTCAACCTTGACGACTTTTTTGCTTTGTACTGTAGTTGAAAATTTGAATTTCCCTCCAAAAGTTTCAAGCCCTAAATCGGGCAAAAGAAATGGTAAGCACCCCTGGTCATCTTCTCCACGAAGCTCCTGATTGGGTTCTATCGATTTTTCTGGGGCTCATCGACATAGTTGGAACAATAGACTGGTTTGTCCTCGTATGGAAAAAAAGACCGGTTCGAACAAAAGAGAGCAGAAAGGGTGGCGGGAAGACAAAGGAGAAATAGGGGTGTGCAACTAGCAGGGGTGTGCGACTGGTCCGTCCTCGTTTGGAAGGGAGGTACGTGACCGAAGGTACAGTCGGAACAACTGACTGGTTTGTCTTCGACTGGTTCGACATTGGGAGAGCAAAAACTCTCGTTTCTTTCAAGGCGCGATAAATGGACCACCATCACTCTGGTCTATTTCTTGTGAGTGATAAATACATTTTTTTCTTGTTTTCATTTTTTTGTTTGTTTCATGAAGGGAATTTTAGGTTCTGTTGTTAGTTGCAGTTAATATTCCTTAGGGTTTAACATCTTTAATTAGCTGAACTCATTTTCTTACTCGCAAGGATATATAGTCATTGATTTGTCTTTACATTTTTAGGGATTAGCATGTTTTGTTAGTTGAACTATTTTTACTAGGATATTCATTGATTCGTCGTTACAATTTTAGGGATTAACATGTTTTGTTTCTTGAACTCATTTTTCACTGGGATAGTCATTGACCCATCTTAAAAATTTTAAGGGATTAGCATGTTTTGCTGGCTGAACTCATTTTTGACTGGCACTCATTGATTTGCCCTTACATGTCCGACATCCGATCACTGCAAATAAATACTCCATTTTAAGTATTTTTCTTCATGAATTCAACCGCGCACTCCGTTTCACCTAAAAATGACCAAAAAATATAGTTAAATATATATTTTAAATACTTTCTATAATTAAATATATTAAAATAAATTACTAAAAACCTATAAATACTTACTTATCATTTCTCGGTACATGTGGACATACACGTGGGATGTCCACGTGGGAAAGTGCACACAAATAGTGTATTCTTCGAATGCGCTATTTGGTGCCCTTGCCACGTGGATGTGGGTACACAGATATCGCCTTTTCAAAAAGCAATATTTGTGTACCCCTCTTCTTCTTCCCGAAACAGGAAACATATATTCTCTGCCTTACCTGTATCGGCTTGGGGGTAGATGTTGGGTAGGTACTAAGGTTTAGGGTAGGACACGGGAGTTTTGGAGGGGCGGTCAGTTTGATATTTAAGGAAGGGTGTTGGTGATGGGTTGAGGGCAGAGAGAGGAGATGACATTGAAGGTGGTGACGGGTTGAAGGAAAATGAGAGGGAGGTGACGAGCCGCAGTAAAGAAGAAGAAGGAGAAGGAGGGGCGGCTTGACAGGAGAAGGAGGAGGTGACGGAAGGAGGCGACGGGAGGAGGTGACGATGACGAGAGAATGAGGAGGTGACAATGACGGGAGAAGGAGGAGGTGACGAGAGAAGGCGATGGGAGGAGGTGACGGTGACGGGAGGAGGAGGATGTGATGGGAGGAGGCGAGAGGAGGAGGTCACGAGGTGACGATGACGGGAGGAGGAGGATGTGATGGGAGGAGGCGAGAGGAGGAGGTCACGATGACGGTAGAAGGAGGAGGGAGAAGGAGGAGGTGACGGGGAGGAGGTGACGGTGACGGGAGAAGGAGGAGGTGGCGGGAGAGGAGAGGTGAAGGTGAAGGTGAAGGTGAATGTGAAGTGGAGGTTAATGATTTAAATTTTTGTTAATTGTTTTTGTTTAACATTGTTATTAATTATATGATTTTTGGTTAGTTTTGGTTTTTTTTAGGTTAGGTTAGTTTGGTTTGGGTTTAGCTCAATTTTAAGTTTTGTATTAAATGAAGGAATTTTTGTTGAAGTGTTAATTAAGGAGTAACTAAATGTTCTTGTTAAACTTGATGTTAAAAATTTATTTGTTATTTACCGTTTTTTTGAGAAAATAATTTTTTTGAACTTTGTTGTTAAGGTGTGTGTTTGGTTAGTTTTGTTTGCTTAGTTTTGTTTTGTGTTAGTTTAGTTTAGTTTAGGTTGTTAGTTTAGTTAGTTTAGTTTAGTTTAGTTTAGTTTAGTTTAGGTTGTTAGTTAAGGAATTTTTATTTATTTAGTTTAGTTTATGTATTTAGGTTAGTTTAGTTTAGGTTGTTAGTTTAGTTTAGGTAGTTAGGTTAGTTTAGTTTAGGTTGTTAGTTTAGTTAGTGTAGTTAGTTTAGTTAGTGTAGTTAGTTTAGTTTAGGTAGTTAGGTTAGTTTAGTTTAGGTTAGTAGTTTAGTTAGTTTAGTTTAGGTTGCTAGTTTAGTTTAGGTAGTTTGGTTGGTTTAGTTTAGGTTGTTAGTTTAGTTTAAGTAGTTAGTTTAGTTAGTTTAGGAATTTTTATTTGTTTAAAGGCTTAGTTTTGATTTTTTGTTTAAGTTAGTTTAGTTTAGGTTCAGACCCATTTATTTGTTATTTACTATTTTTTGAGAAAAGTTTTTGTTTTTTTAACTTTGTTGTTAAGGTGTGTTTTTGGTTAGTTTTGTTTGGTTACTTTAGTTTTATTTTGATGTTAGTTTAGTTTAGGTTAGTTTAGTTTAGGTTGTAAGTTTAGTTAGTTTAGTTTAGTTTAGTTTAAGTTAGGTTAGGTTAGGTTAGTTTAGTTTAGGTAGTTAGTTTAGTTAGTTTAGGAATTTTTATTTGTTTAAAGGTTTTATTAAATTTTTTTTGTGAAAATATTATTTTGTTAAACTTTTTATCATAAGTATTGTGTATAGTTTAGGATCTTGTTTTGTTTTGTTTTGTTTTGTTTTGGATGTTGTTTTAAGTGTTAATATAGGATGAATGTTATTGTTAAACTTTGTTTGAACTTGTTTATATTTGTTAAACAATTTTTTGGTTTAACCTTATTATTGTGTTAAACTTTGATGTTAAACTGTTTTATTGTTCTCATATGTCATTCAATAAACACAGAAGTCGAACAAATTTTATTCTTTTTTGAGTTATTGTAGTCCATTTAAATAAAATAACTAACTATATTTTTATCGCAGGATTATTAAATTGAAGACAAAAAGAGGAGGAAAATAGTAAGTTCAAAAATTTAATATTTCCATAATTATTTATTCGGTTTTGTTATAATTTTCATGTTATGTAGTGACGTAGGTATTTTTTTTTTAAAAATGGTTGATATGTTTATCGCATGGTATGTGTGCTTAAAACATTAAGTAACTCAAACACAGATGAATGGGTATGCTTTGTAGTTGCGCTATTAAGGCGATCCTCTACATTAGAAAGTTTGATTGGTGTTAAAATCCCCCCAATTTGAAAAAAAATTCTTGACTTGATATTTGAAAAAAGGAATGAAAAACATAGACTAATTGATGATAAATATAGTATATATATTAGTCTTTGGGAACAAGTTAGTATGATCTTGTTTTGATGAAATACGTGCTCTTTATAAACTAGTTTACTAGTTTTCATCATTTGGGATGTAAATATGAATTATTAATTGATACTTGATGCAAAAAAAGAGTATGCTCTGTAGTTGTGATGTTATGGCGATCTTCTACATCAGAAAGTTCGATTGCGCTTTAACTCCCATTTGTAATCAACCTTTTCACTTGATATATTTGTAATCCTGTGTGTAATCCTTTTACATCAATGTCCAATAAATTATGTAGGTCATGGAACATAGGAACATCCCATTTCTATTATATGCGCACGGTGAAATTGTAAATGGTTTCAATGGCATCGCATACAACGTACTCCCATCCGCAGTGTTGATGGTTAAGTTTAGGATGAGTAACCGACAATTGATGGATGATGTGTGTAACGCGTTTAAAGTCTCATCTACGGAGACTCTAGTCAGGATGACTTATCGCCACAAGATAATCATCCCTGGATGTTCGCATTATTTCATCCATGTGTTGCTGCATGATGCGACACACTTCGAATTAATGTAGGCGATAGTGGCCAATTTACCATTACAATTGTAGATATCTATTTAACATTTGAGTCAATCGACTCATTTCGAAACCCTACGGTTCATTCGCAAGTTCGTAATGAAAATGTCGGCACATTAGACACTAGATTGATGATAGAAATGTTGCATATGCAATCACCACAAGGTGATGTCATGCAAGAAGGATTTGTTAGTCAATTACATGATGACATTAATGCCTCTAGTGGCGATGAAGTTAACGAGGACGACAATAATGAAACAGATGCATACATATAACCCATCGAAGATGCTGCAGTTTGCTATTGAGGAAGATAGTTTCTTGGAGGAAGCAAGTGATGATGAAGTTCACCCACCATTGCCGGTGTATAATGAAATTGATTGGGAGGTCGCTAACTCCACTGCAACCCAACATTCTCATCCACAGACTCGGCGGGACAAGTCTAATTTAGAGTTGCAAATAGAATTGTGCTTCGACAATAAAAAGACTTACAACATGCCGTCAAAGTGTGGCACATTAATAGACATTATCAATACCATATGATGGAATCGACTACAACTATGTGGGTGATCAAGTGCAGAAGTGCACAAGATGGGTGTATGTGGCGTCTTCATGCTTGTTTGCGAAAGAAAACATAATTTTGGGAGATCACACAATTAGACTTACCGCACACAAGTATTAATCCCGACGTAGAACGCGGGCATGCCCAACTTGACGCCAACATGCTTACGCGAGAGATCCAAAGTGACGTCCAGAGCGATCAAGCAATAACTATCTAGACATTAATACAAATAATTAAGGGAAAATACGGACACAAAGTAAACTACAAGCAAATGTGGGATGTCAAAAGGAAGGCAATTGTATGTGCATTTGGAGATTGGGATGAGTCATACGCTTTATTACTAAGATGGTTGGCGGCAGTGAAGAATAAGAGTCCGGGGATAAGAATCGAGTGGTCACATAGACAATGGGCTGCTGATGAGATAAGAACTGCGTCTCCCTAATTTCGTCGTGTGTTTTTTGCATTTGAAGCATCGATACAAGCTTTCAAGTTTCGCAAGCCTCTGCTTCAGATTGACGTGACTTTTTTATATGGCAAATATAGTGGTAACTAATGGTTGCCATCTCTGTTAATGGTAATGGGCACATACTGCCAGTTGCATTTGTCGTTGCAAAAACTGAATCTACTGATTCGTGGGGATGGTTTTTGAGGATGTTGCGCAAACACATGACAGATAGAGATGGAGTTTGCCTTATTTCTGATTGTCACCCTGACATTTTAGAGGCAGTTAATACCCCGAGCAACAGTTTTTGCCCCCCTAAAAGGATACCACCATTATTGCCTGCGACACTTGCTTAGTAATTTCAACACCTAATTCAACATTGACCTCTTGAAAAAACTCCTTTCTCGAGCAGCCGCTTAACATCAAGAACGAAAATTTAATGCGTGCATGGAGCGTTTTGCATACTTATCATCATAAAATCCTCGATGTCTGCAATATGTCAATGCCATCCACAAAGAACTATGGAATCAATCGCATGATGGAGGCATGCAGTACGGATGGCTGAACTTTAATGGTGTTGGTATGTATGAAATGCAAGTTATGTTTTGCATTCAACTATATAGTTATCGCTGAAGTAATATTACTTACACGAATTTTATTGTCACTTATAGAGTGTTTTAACGGTGTATTGAAGGAGGCTCGATTCTTTCCAATAGCAGCGATGACTTAGATGATTTACTATAGATTGGTGGCATACCACGATGGGCATAAACATGAAATCGATGAAGCAATCTCTAACGGCCTATCCTACACAAAATATGTCATGGATAAACTCACACATTATGAATAATATGCAAGGAGACATCAAGTCACTTTGATCAATCGTGACATTGGTAAGTTTGAAGTGCCGACTAGAAGACATGGAGATCGCATGCATAAAGACAACAACACCCAAGTCTTCATCCTAAAGGACCGGGTGTGCATTTGCAATAAATGACTATTGTTTGGTTTTCCTTGTTCACACGTGTTAGCTGCATGTGTCTTTATTCAAGTGAGCTACGTGGAATTCATTTAGCCATACTATAGGATAGAAGTGTATGCTCAATGTCACTCCTATAATTTCAAAGCCATTCCAGATGAGAAATATTGGCTGACTTTTGTGACAAAGATCATACCGGACCCAAGGTGCAGACTTGGCCGTTGGAGACTAAAGGGAACGCGAAGACAAAATGAGATGGATCTTCCTAATGTCTCAAGGCCCTTGCGATATGGCATATGCCATTAAAAAGGACATAGAAGAACAACATGTCCTAATAAAGACCATGATGTCATCGAGAAGGACATAGAAGAACAACATGTCCTAATAAAGACCGTGAACGAGTCCCTACTAGAAGAACCAGTGTGGTATTTGTCATTCAGAGGGACATAACAAAAAAAATTGTCCAAGCAAAGCTCAGCCTTCCAATGAAAATCGATAGTCAATTTTGTATATTTTTTGTCATGGCTTAAGTTGGTAATTTGATTATATTGAAATATTTAAGTATTCGTTATTATTTGAACATATATGAAAGAGTTGGTGTTGTTGATCGAACGGTGCAGTACCATTTGAGGATGATCCCATATCTTTGTTTTAGTGATTTCTATGGGATTTCTAGGGTAACATTTTTCAGCCTTGATTGAGTTTTGATTACCGCATTCGTATAGAGATGGCGCCCTGAGACACATACATTTCACATGAAATGTAGGGAGTGCACAATTACACTCCAAGACGTGCAGGTACAACTCAGCTTACCTATCAAATGTATGCATGCGATGGGAACAACCGATACAGACTATGCTAATGTGTGTGAGAGGCTACTTGGTCAAACTCCTGTTGGAAATGACATTATTGATTGTAAACTTAAAGTTGAATGGTTTGAACGTAACATACCAGCTATAAATGATGACAACGATGAGGAATCGGTTCAATGTTATGTTCGATCGTACATACTGCAACTTATCGGTGGTTGTCTATTCGCCGACAAGTCAAACCAATTTGTACATTTGATGTTTCTACCATTGCTTGAGGATTTCCAAATAGTTGGACAATATAGTTGGGGGAGTACATGTTTGGCTTATTTGTACGGGGAGTTGTGTCATAGATCTCGCGTAGGTGCACATGAGGTTGCAGGCGCGTCAATTCTTGTACAGGTGTGGGCATGGGACAGATTTCCATTCATAGCACCAAGGCGCTTGGGTGTTTTTAGAGTTCGACTACGAACAGTGGATGGAAAACACATGCTTATGGTCGTTCCATTAGGACACAGGTCATACAAATATTATTTCATAATTTCTATAACATTTACTCCATTTTCATTTTCTATAATTTATTGTTTTGTATACAGATGGCTTGATGCATTTTTGGTTACACAGAGTATAACGCACGTCTTATCTGCTTACCATGATGCACTCGACTCGCAGAATGATGATGATGTAGTATGACAACCTTATGCTGAAGTCATCGGGTCTCTTCCTGAATACTGTACTGACGGTCACGGTAGTTGGCTTTCGACGTGTCGCCTAATTCGTTTCCACGTAGTTGTGTGACATCGATCAAAAAAGGTTATGAGACAATTCAGAATGATACAGGTGGTGCCACCAAATTGTGATTACTACACCCGACTGCACCGCATCGAATTGCGTGGACGTAATAAAGAAAACCGGGTGACTTTTCACGCAACCTTTATACAAATGTGGGAAAATCGTGGCCATAACATAATCAAAATGGCACAAGACGAATGATATGATCACTAAGACTACATGACGTGGTATCGCTTAGCAACTAGATGATTCATTGGATACGACGGGGCTTTACGTGACTATTCAGTAAACTCGAAACTCTTATTTTTTTCCCGAACAACTAATATCTTTAATCGTGTGCGTTAAGCTCATGTTTTTATATCAGTGTAACTTGGTGCACCAAATAAGGCGAGTGTTTATTGAGGACGGGTACGAGCAAGGTCTTATCGCGCTTGATGAAGGGATTAAAATTTTAGACAAAGATGAAAGGCAAATGTCTACTTTATGGAATAATGGAATTGATGTCAAATAGGACATAAATGAGGAAAATGAAAAGGAAGATCAAGAAGAGGATCAGGGTGAATCAAATAGAGAGATGAGAAGAAGAAGAACACGAACAAAGATCAAGGGGGGAAGCACCAGACGTCCTTGTCCACCACGTCCATCTCGTCGGACTGAGATTGCTGCAGAGAGTAGCATATATTCTCCTCCAACACGTTTATCTCGTCTGAGAGCGTGTAGAATAGAGATTGTTGACGAGAGTAGCCAACGCTCATCCCCACCACATCATTCTTCTCATGGGTACATTCCTACATCGTCCCCAATACAACCAGAACCTCAAATGTTTATACCAAGGCCCCCGATCATGAATCTTCATCCTTACCTTTTTTATCTTTATGCACCCGGGCCATCGTCTTCATATGTAGACCATGAAATGCTTAGACATCAAATGTATCCGTCTTTGCCTCAATACATGTCGAGTCTATATACTCCACCATGTTATAATTACAATATGTCATATAGTGGAGATGGCTCATTCATGAACATGTTAAGCATGTTGTCCCCTCATGTTCCTTTCGCCCAACCGCATACAGGAAGCCAATATTTTGGGATGGTTCAACCTCCTATTTTTAGGATCATTAGTACCACAGGTGAGTCGAGTGAAGCACCGGAGGAAGAACATCAATCGACTCAACGACATTCAACGCAAGATCAACAACCTCAATCGGATGTACAAACACAACGTCCAACTAGACATAGAGTACGTCCAGTTTGCATCATGGAGCAACAACGTCAATGTAACCGTTGTAATAGACCTGTATGATGAATTTTTTGGATGTCGTGGTGATTTTTTTTAGCTTATATCTTAGGCGAATGAGTTGATATATACAACCTTCTCATGGAATGAACTTATTTCTTAACAGATCATTGTTGTTTTAATTTTAAGCTCTAGAAAACGAAATAACGTTGTTTTGGCCTATAATTATTTTAATCTTCGTATCTCTTATTATCATCACGAGATAGAAGTAAGACAAAAGTTTAAAGGATAAGTTGCATGGTTACTATCGGTTGCACGGGTTGTCCACCTCGCGATACATGTGTAATGTTTGCATGGGGTGCATGGTCTGTAGTGGATATGCATGGGTTGTCACCTTGAGATATGTGCATGATGTTTGCATGGATTATCCACCTCGAGATACGTGTCTATCATTTGCATTAATTATCTACCTCGAGTTATATGTATAACATTTGGATGGCTTGTATGGACTACAACAGGTTGCATGGGTTGTCTACCTCGAAATATGTGCTTCACAATCGCATGATTTGCATGGATTGCACGAGGTTGCATGAGTTGTCCACACCTCGAGATATGTGTGTGACATTTGAATAGGTTTGTACGAAGATGCATGGCTCGCCCACCTCGACATACGTGCTTGTCATTTCCATGTGTTGTCAACCACGAGATACGTGTATGATGTTTGCATTGGCTTTACCGCCTCAAGACACATGCGAGTCGTTTGCATGATTTACTTGGGTTTTACGAGGTTACATGGGTTGTCCACCCAGAAATACGTACGTGACATTTGTATGGTTTGCATGGATTAGGCGAGGTTGTATGAGTTTTTCACCTCGAGATACATGTGTGAGGTTTGCACGGATTGCAACAGGTTGCATGAGTTGCACGAGGTCGTATGGGTTGCCCACCTCGAGAGACGTGTCTGACATTTGCATGAATTCTCCACCTCAACATACATGCGTGACGTTTGCATGGGTTTCCACTTCGATATGCGTGCGTGTCATTTACATGGGTTGTCTACCTCGAGATACGTGAGTGACGCTGGTTGTCCTTCTTGATATGCACTTATCGTTTGCATGGGTCCTCCACCTCGATGTGAGATATTTGAGTTGAACAAATAGCTCATTTTCAAAAGGAGTCATTCATAGAGTTTAGAATTTTGTATAGATAGCTCATTTTCAAAAGGAGCTATCAATACAAGTGTCTTCCACTTCACCAACTATACATGCCACCTCATCATCAATAGCTCATTTTCAAAACGAGTTATACATTAGTTTGTAATTTTAAAGTAAACCCTACTATTTGGTGAATTAAAAACTAAATTCACCTTATTTTTTGAAAAACACTGAAATAAGAGTTGCAAACAACTTCCTCACAACTCATGTTAAAGAACATTTAACTTGCAAAAACCTGTTAAGTCAGATGCTTAACATGCTATCCCCGGAGAATCCTTCCTTTTAAGTAAGTCGTGCGGACAACTTTGTGACAGACGTCGTTCTCGCGAGCGAGAAAAGAACCTCCTCCTAAAGAGGACAACTAGCAAACCTTACGTCTCCTGCACGATAATTAAATTGTTCCATATCAATAACCCTTATAATACAACCTTAAGATGGTGATTTCAACGTCCTAAATTAAGATTTTTTCAGGCAAAAAAAAAAAAAACCGTTAATTTCTTTCTTTATCTCTTCACCTCTTTCTGTTCCACGTTCATAATAAGTTTCCTTATTTATGATTATTTACTCATCATCGAATTAAGTAGAGAAATTGAATATTCATTAAGATGCTTAAGATATTATGAAAAAATCATTTTTCTCACCTTTCTTCCAAAGCCGATCTCCTTTTCATCTCATTCCCTTTTTGTAAAGAATAAGCTACAATATATTACTACAAAATAAAAGTGCATAAAATAATACTGTACTTTTGAATACTAAAAATAAATTATATCAATGCATGATGTCCCGGGAACGCAGCGAGTGGGCTCAATAATGTAACTAGTATAATAATATGTAACTAAAAGTTGATTTAAAAATTAACCACATCATGAATTTAACTAGCTAGGAAGTGTCTCCGTACAAGCAACAAGGGATCAGGGCAAGAATTGCACAAATTAACAGGAATGTCGACAAATCCACGTTGTGTGTCATATAGGAACATGTCACCATCATTAACGTATAAATCAATTGTTAATTAATCAAGGGTGTCACTAATTTGAATTATTAGGTGCATTAGTACCTAGGGGCCCTCCAACTTGGAAAATACTGTCTTACATTCATGTATTTTTCTAATTAAGTTCTTGCTTACCTTTTAATCTTCTTTAATCATATTAGGGCACTGTCTTTTAGTGATCGTGCTGGTGTGCCCTGACCTCCTATCCACTGAACAAATTAAATAATTCAATTTTAATTAAGCATGGATGAAGAGGAAAAAGAGAGGAAAATTGTTGTTGTCACTGATCAAATTAAAAGACAATTACAAAGGTGCAAGTAGAAAACTCAACGTTTAGTAAATTATATAAAAAAAGAATTTAATTTTTAAAGGATTTATTAAAATAATCAAATAAATAAAAATTGATACATTAATTTAGTTGAATGGAACATGAACTCTTAATTAATTTTTCCTTACAGTTTTTGTTAGGTCTCGATTTTCACTTTGCATAGTTCTTGATAAAGCAATTAGTTAACTTTGGTTAAGGAAAAATAGGTACAAACTACAAAGTGACTAATTAAACAGTCTTTTTCTTTCTCCTAGTAAATTTACCTTTTTTTTGCCTATATAAAAGATACAATTTTATAGAGGGTGCCTTAATATTAAATGAAGCATTTACCATTCGCGCCTAAATGACACTTTGGAAGAAAAAACTTTGACTCCGGCTAACGCTCCCCCGCCTTTTCATTAGGCCACTCAAAATTTGAGTGCACCACTAATTTAAATTTCAATTTATGATGGCAACCTAACATTTTTATCAAAATACTCTTTCATCCAAATTGAAGCACTCAACTCTGAAACCTTGTTCGAGACATCTATTTTAGGTTCGTCGACATGTGGCCAAGACTTATTTTTTAAGTTCGGTGTTGTCCAACTAAACCTCTTTCATAGAATTTGGTTGACAACCACGACCTAAAGGTTTGGTGGGTCCCTACCAACTCTCCAATTAAAGGTTCAACAGGTTTTGACCGACTCTCCAACTAGAAGTTCGGTAGGCTTTGATGGACTCTCCAACTAGAGATTTAAACCTGCGAGGCCAAGCCACTTGATGATGCCCTACAAATCATAAGAGTGTATGGAGGGATGATAGTGGGATGCAAAAAATGAGAGAAAAGGGTGCTAAGGTGCATTAATCGAAGAGATGGGCATAAAGGTCATTTTGAGATAAAATCCCATACCTAAGAATTGAAGGTAATGCGTCAATGATCGCACTATGATCCGGGACCACAAATTGTGCAAATCCCGAGACAAACGTCATCGACCTCCACGACCACAAACTGCAGGATAGACTCGGAGTTGGAGCCTCCGGGGAGAGCACTCTGATGCCGAAGTCAGAGAAATAAATCAAGAAGATGGATGAGTAAGGATTCAGATTTCGAGCATACATTTCCTCCAATATTTTGTGCAATTATAGCCCTAGGGTTTACTCAAACGAGATATTACCAAATTGGATTTTTCTATTTTGGTAAGATTTGGTAAATCCCAACTTTCCCTTTTTGGTGGGATTTTTCACTAATTTGATTTCATAATTGATTCTCCGATATCTCACAGATCTAAGAAATCTCAGCTACTTACAAGTTTACCTCTAAATATGTCTACGTGAATCTTGAGGTAGATTTCATGCTATCCTACACCATATGCCCCTATTCCTATGGGAGAAGTGTAGTTTGTTGCCTATGAGTTTTGTATTGAAGCTATCTGGTCATTCATCGACATGCTTATGTTGCGACATTTTTTCGGACCTATTTTAGTCATTCTTTGACATGCTCATGTTTTGACATGGTCATGTTTTTTTCTCAACCAATTCTGGTCATTATTTTAGCGCTCTTGTTTTGACATGACCAAGGTTTTTTTGAAATAATTCTGGTCATGATTTTGGTGCTCATGTTTCGACATGCTCATGTTTCAAATAGGTCTTCTTTTTCAGACTTATTTTGGTCGTTCTTTGACATGCTCATGTTTCGACATGGTCATGTTTTGTTTTGACCAATTCTGATCATTGTTTTGGTGCTCATGTTTCGATATGATTATGGGTTTTTTGGACCATTTCTAGTCATGATTTTATTGCCCGTATTTCAACATAGTCATGTTTTTTTGGGCCTATTTTGTTCATTCTTCAACATGCTCATGTTTTGACATGGTTATTATTTTGTTGGACCAATTTTGGTCATGATTTTGGTACTCATGTTTCGACATAGTAATGTTGTTTTTTACCTATTATGGTCATTCTTCAACTTGCTCATGTTTCGACATGGTCATGTTTTTTTAGAACCAGTTCTGATCATGGTTTTAGTGCTTATGTTTCAATATGGTCATGATTTTCTTGGACCAATTCTAGTCATGGTTTTGGTATTAATGTTTTGACATTCTCATATTTCAATATGTTCATGTTTCGACGTGGTCATTTTTTTGGAGATATCCTCATGTTTTGAAATGGTCATGGTTTTTTTTATACCAACTATGGTCATGATTTTGGTGCTTATATTTTGACATGGTCATGATTTTTTTGGACCAATTATGGTCATAGTTTTAGTGTTTATGTTTCGACATGGTTATAATTTTTTTGAACCAATTTTTGTCATGCTCTTTTAGACCAATTCTTTTCATTGTTTTGGTGCTCACGTATCGATAATCTAATGCATCGACATGCTCATGTTATTTTTTCGACTTTCTGCGTTTGGCCCTTTATGTTCGAGTCTTTGTACTCAAAATGAATAAAAATTGAGAGAATATCAATGTTTATATTTTAAGGATCATATCAGATCTATGACAAGATTAGAAACATGGAACAAAAAAGAGCTCTTATTCAAAAAGTCTTTTAGATTAGCCTACTCGGCACTTATTCGGAGGAAATAAACTAAAAATGAAAAATAAATTTAGTGATAAAACTTACATATATTGGAGATATTCCAGGATCGCGTTATAGTCTTTCCACGTAGTGTCTCCAACGTGTATGCACCAGGCGCAACCTTTATCTTAACTCTATAATGTCCTTCCCATTTTGTAGACAACTTTCCAACTGCTTGACGTTGAGAAACCTCTAGCTTTTTCATGTCATAGATGCCAGGGAGGAAATGTTTGTGTTTAACTTTGGAGTTGTAGAACTTTGTAGCTCTTCTGACATTTTCTTGCATTAGTAAAGTTGCAGTTTGGTGAATTTCCTCAAGCAAATCTAATCCACCGCGAAGGGCACCATTTTTGTTCTTCTTGTTGAATTACATAACCCAGTAAGAAGACCCTCTCACATATATTAGGATTACTGCTTCAACTCCAAAAGCTAAATAAAACGGGGTTCCCTTGTCGATGAGTTTACAGTTGTCCTGTATGCCCACAATGTGTTGTGGAACTCATCGGCCCATAGCCTTTTTGCTCTTTCCAATCTCTTTTTCAGGCCATCAAAGATAATTTTATTTAATACCTCTGTTTGGTCATTAGTCTGAGGGTGTCTAACTAAAGTGAATCGTTGCTCAATCTGAAACTCCTTACAGTAATCCCGAAATCTTGAGCTATCAAACTGCTTTCCGTTGTCAATAATCAAAACTCATGGTATCCCATACCTAGTTATTACTGATTCCTAAAAACGTTTGATAGTTTTTTAGTCAGTAATTGTCACAAGGGCCTCTGTTTCAACCGATTTTGTGAAATAATTGATAGCGGCGACAAGAAACTGTTGGGGCATGTGCCTTAGGTCAATCCATTAACTATCTTTATGAATACTTTTAGTTAATAAAATAGAGGATTTCATTTGCTATTTATTATAATTAATTTGCATGTTTACATTATAATAAGATCCATGGGTATTTACAGAAATATCCTAAATTTCTCTAGTCGATCGTTATACTGGGAACTATAATGAATTAAGACTAGTGTGAGTCTTGATTGATGATCATATGATGATTATACATATAGGGATACGAATCAAGATCATGAGTACTTGTTAGGGAACAAAATACTGGACCGACCCGCTATGAGAACATCACATGGATTAAGTCATAGTTGTTTCTCATGATAGGTATATTTTTCAGTCCTCTGACTTGAGATTACCAGAGACTTCAACATTAGGAACAAAGTGATTTGACACTATCAAACGTTGTCTTTAATCGAACGATTATAAAGGTTGCGATTGGTTACTGTGTGAACAATGTGATGAAGTTGTGTAATCGAGATAGAATTTGTCCCTCTCATATAAAGAGAGATATCTAGTGGACCCCTCGATGTGTTAGACTGTTAAAAGGCCTAGTCTAAGTGAATTAATATTGATCAATGTCACTTGGATGTTTTCAGTCTACCTAGAAATCGAGACTAGTACGATTGAACATGTTGGATGACAATTCCATGCCTTATGTTTGATCGAAAGGATATCGTGTGACAAAAGGATGTTATATACACTATTGATTAGGTTGTATCGATTTGATATTCGTACAACTTGGGTAGTCAAAATGTCTTGCTAGAGGCCGCTTATGAGTTGTATACCAAAATGTGTTTTGGTACACTGCCAACGTTGTATGAGCCTATTGGGTCGCGCACTAAGAATGGTTTTGCGAGATTTTAAGATGGTTCAGAAAAACAAGTTTTATATGATAAAATTCATGACAAAAACGTCCTTGTGGTGTATTACACTTATACTTCTTTAAGTAGGGGTATATGTGTAATTTACTTAACCGTCTATATACAAGGGTTGTATAAATAAACACTTTAAGTTAAAATATACGTACGAAAGATTAAAAGGTCAAAACTCTATTTTTGTTTTAGAAACGACTTAGGGTTTTTTGGTATGCTCTGGATCGTTTTGGAGAGAAACAAAAGGTTTGGTATTCTCTCGAAGTTAGCACTTTGAATCTCGGCCGCCGTTCATGTCTGGACTACTGGTAGAAGGCGTTCATCGTTGGCAGCGCCTTAGAGATCGATCAACCTTCAGAAAGGTATATTGTGACTGAGGTATGATTAAGTTTTTCATGGTTTAAACGTTTTTAATGGAATTAGATTCGGATCCTGTTGGGGTTTTTGTCAAAATTATTTTGTAATCTCCGCAGCGCATGAACCCCAAAACCCAACAGAAACTTCCTTTGTCCTGAGGCTGGAGGAAAAAGGTCGAGTATATCCATTCTCCATATTGCAAACAAAAGAGGTGATTCGATGGTGGACATCTATTCTCTTGGATAATGGTGGAGTGAGGTATGCTTTTGACATTGTTCACACTTTTTGATGAAATCTATTACTTTTTTTCATGTTTGGCTAATAAAACCTTGTCATAACACCTTTAAAGCATGAGATCGACTACCTAAATATTGTGCACATATACATTCGCGAACCTCCCTTAAAGTATAATGTGTTTTTGAAGGTCAAAGTTAATGGAGATAAGGAAGTGCGAATGAACTTTTGTACAATACCCCATCTATCATAGTGTACGTTGCAGCTTTAGATGTGAGTCTCTTTGCCTTACTCTGGTATTCTAACAAGAAACCTTCTTCTATATATTTCTTTATCAGATCAAACCATGAAGGTTCCTTTGTGAAATTTTCTACATTATGATGATCAATGCTTGGTTCTCCTGATATTTCAAGATAAATCGGCTCACTTTTGTCCCCTTCATATATAGCTAACTTTGAAAGTGAATCACCTTTTGAGTTTTCTGATCTTGGTATGTGATGAACGTAATATTTTTTGAAGCTTGACATCATTAACTTTACTACGTCCTAGTAGCATTTCGGCTTTTCGTCCTTGGCCTCATATTCTCTGGTGGTATGTATGAGGACTAACTGAGAATCATTGAATATGTTCAACTTGTTAACATGTAAAACACCTGCAAGGCTTGAACTTGCAACCATCGCTTCATACTCAGATTGATTGTTCATTATAGATAATGCAAATTTTATTGTGTACTTGATGGTGAAGCCTTAAGGTGCTTCTATTAGTAATCCTACACCACCTCCTATGGCGTTCGAAGCTTGATCTATGTATAGGCTTCAACACTTTTTATTTCGGACTTTTGGGTCTTCAAGGTTCTCATCTTAAGAAGCACATTCTATAATGAACTTTACTAATGCCTACCTTTTAATTGCAAGTCGGGGCATGTAGTTGATATCAAACTCACCTAGTTGAATTGCCTAATTAAACATTCGACCATTACTATCGAGGCTGTGAAGAGTTTTCTTTAAGGGTACATTAGTGAGAACTGTGATCGGATGAGCTTAAAAGTATAGGTGTAACCTTTTAACGGTTGTAATAATAGCCAAGGCAAATTTCTCCATGACAGAATACCTCTTCTCTGCAATATCAGACTAACGTAGTACACAAGCTTTTGTACCTCATTGTCCTCTCAAACTAAGCTGAGCTAACTGCCACATCAAAGACTGCTAAGTATAAAAAAAATGTTCTTCCCTTAATGACTTAAATAGCAAGGGTGGGCTTAACATGTACCGCTTCAATTCTTCAACTGACTTCTGGGACTCATTATTCCATGCAAAGTGTTTAGGACTCTTTGACAAATCGAAAAATGGTGTAGATCAATCTGTCGATAGTAATAGGAAGCCTCCAGAGCAGCTAAACATCTCGTCAACCTTTGAACATCTTTGACTATTTTTGGTGGACACATATCCATTATTGCTCGGATCTTTTCAGGGTTTGCTTCTATTCATCTTTTAGAGACCATTAGCCTTAAGAACTTTCTCAAAGTGACACCAAATGTGCATTTGACTGGATTGAGCTTCATCTGATACTTTCTCAATGTTTGGAAGGCTTTGTCCAAGCCCTGAACATGCTCATCAATATGTAGGCTTTCCACTAGCATATCGTCTTTATAATCGTTCCTATCATTGGTTTAAATATGGATTTTACGAGTCTTTGGTATGTAGCGCCCGCATTTTTCAACCAGAATGGCATCATAAGATAGCAATAAAGGTCACGTTTAGTGATGAAGGAGGCCTTGGACATATTGATTTCTTCTATGTGAATTTGATTGTAACTGCTAAAAGCATCTATGAATGTCAACCGTCGGTAAACTGCTATTGCATCTATCAAAATGTGAATTCTTAATAGTGGGAAGGATTCTTTTGGACATGCATCATTCGAGTTTCTAAAATCTATACACATTATTCACTTGTTATTTGACTTTTTAACCATCATTAGATTTGCTATCCATTTTTGGTACATGATTTCCTCAATTATTTGTGTGTTCAACAATTTGTTGACTTCCTCATCGATTACTCTTCGCCTTTAAAGAGTGAAAAACCTTTTCTTTTGCTTTACTAGTTTCCTAATTGCATCGACATTAAGGTGATGAGTGATGACCATCGGGTCTATCCCTAGCATGTCTATCGGGGACCATAAAAAATGTCTCAATTTCCCTTCAAGAACTGGGTAAGACTTTTCGAGATATGTGGTTTGTGATCAAGTCCAATGTAAGTAGCCTTTTTTAGTGTCTTCATCACTTAGTACCACTGGCATTAACTTCTCAACAGGTTCCGGTCTAGACTTGCGTTCGCCAAGGTCCATTGATTCCACTTGCAGCACTTGTTTATCGATTCTAATCGACCTGGTAGTTTGATAGTAACAAGTCCGTGCCATCTTTTGATCAACTTTTATCACACTTACTCCGCCTGACATAGGAAATTTTAACTTAAGATGGTATGATGATGGAATTGCTTGAAAGATGTTCAATATGATCCTACCAAGGATGACATTATATGAAAATGGAACTTTTACATTAATAAAATTGATCATGCAAATGACTTGCCGTGGAGAATCTCCAAAAGTCAATGGAAGTAAAATCGAACTTTCTACCTTTGCTCCTGCCCCATTAAAAAGATACAGAAGTGTCATGATAGGGGTTAATTGGCTATCTTTATAGCCCATTCCCTTGAAAGCTTTGTAATATAGCACATCAATTGAAGACCCAATGTCTACCAAAGTTCTTCGAACTACAAAGTTTTCCACCATTAGTTTCATGACCAGAAGGTCATCAAGTGAAAACTTTACTCCTTCCAAATCTTCATTAGTGAAGGTGATGTCTAAATCTATATGCCCCTTCTTGGGCAAGACTTTGACAATAAGGCATTTTTTTAGCATATGCCTTATTGGAGGAAGAGGTATTGCCTCCAATTCCTAGTCCACATGATATGACATTTATGACTCACTGTTTGATATTCTCTATATTCTCTTCTTCTTTCTTTTCAGCTTTTTCATCGCAGCGCATCGATTTAGAATCACTTTTGCATTTGTTATCTTCACATTTGACAAACTTATCTAAATGATTTTCACATAGCTTGAAACTCAATCTCATCTTTCAATTGCCTACAATCTTCTATGCCATGTCCATGATCTTTGTGAAAGCGACAATATAATTTTTTATCACTGTCTGCTGCGCTAGATCGCATAGGTTTCAACTACCAAATGTATGACTCATATTGGATTTCATATAGTATTTGCCCTTTTGAGGAATTTAAGGGGGTATATTCATGAGATCTAAACTAAATTTTCCTCTTTGGAGTGAAAAAAGGCTCTTACTTTGGTTGTTTCTTTGGTTATTTGATCCTGTGCTTCCACACGCTACGCCTTTTACTTTCACATTCAGGTTGAACTACCTCCTCGACGACCATATATTTTTTAGCCTTTTTTTGAAGCTCTACCATAGTTTTTGACGAGTTTTTGGCTAGAGAAACCTTAAGGTGTTCATTGGTCGTTCCATTAGTAAGGGCCACCACTGCCACTGATTATTCCAAGTTCGAGACTTTTAAGCCTTTATTCGTAAAATGGGTTATGTAATCTCTGAGGGATTTGCCATTCCTTTGTCATATTGCCATTAAAGACGCAAAACTTTTGGCTTGAGACATGTTCCCTATGAATTGATTGATAAATTGTTCACTCAACTGCCTGAACAAACCTATCGACGTTATAGGTAATTGGCAGTACCAATTCAGAGTCAGTCCCCTTAATGTTTAAGGGAAAACCTTGCACTTGATCGTATCTGGAATGTCATAGAGGAATAGGACAACATCAAAATTGAGAACATGCATAGTTGGGTCTTTTGTACCATCATATTTATCGATGTTTTGCATTTTGAATCATTTTGGCAATGGTTCCTCAATTATCTCCTGAACGAAAAGAGGCAGACCTGCCTCATAGATGATCTACTCATTTGATTTTTTTGTTAGGAGAACCAACTCCTTTATTGTAATGACATTAATTCGTTCTTGTAACATTTGTTCCACCTCTCGTTCAATCCTTGCATCAATGTCTTATAGATTGTGGCCAATTTTAGATCTTGTCGAAATTGTTCGGCCATGTCTTCCTCCGCTAAGCTCTTTGAATCGATCTTGTAAGTAGCTAAGTTGTTCTCGTAACTCATTCATTTCATTATTGTCCTTAAGGGTCTCAGACCGTTTCTTTTCCTTTCTCCACTCATTTCCATTCCAATGCATTTCTAATATCACCATTTTGAGCATGTTGATCTCTTTATCACGGAGAATAACTTACGGATTTACGCAGACGATCTTCTTGGATTTTAAGGAGATCATGCACAGAAATGAGTTTTGTACGTTGAGGAGCTCATGCTTCAGAGTTTCTTGTTCTCACCACCATGATTTATGGTCCTCTTTCTAGTGCCAGATGATGCATCAACAACCATACAACGATCTGGAACCATGAATCGCATGAACCACGAGACAAACGTTAATGACTTTTGCTACCGCAAATTGCAAGATAGACCCGAAGTTGGGGCTTCCAAGGATAGCACTCCGAGGAAAACACTGTGATGCTGAAGTCAGAGCATGAAATCAAGAAGATGTAGGAGTTAGGATTGAGAGATTTAGCATACATTTTTCTTCAATATGTCGTGTATTTATAGCCCTAGGGTTTACCTTTTGTTGGTTTCCAATCGGGATATTGCCATATTTGATTTTTTTATTATGGTAAGATTTGATAAATCCTGACTTTCTCTTTTTATGGGATTTTTCACTAATTTGATTTTATCATTGATTCTTCGATATCTCGCGGATCTATGAAATTCCAGTTACTCACAACTTTACCTTTTTATGGATATGCACGAATCTCGATGTAGGTTTTATGTTGTCTCATACTAAAAGGTGATTAAGTTAGGGAAAACATCAAAGCTGGCCGAGATCAACGAGCTCGTGCATGCATATGTGGCATGGTCAAGAGAGTTTAACAAATATAAATGTATATATATATATATATATCAAATATATAAAAGAGCCAATCTTCAAATTTTGAGTCATAAAGAAAATGACTATTTTGCCTCTGCATTATTGCCCTCTCCAGGTCGATGTGTCTCTACTAGTTGATCAACAACTTTTACCCTCCAATGTTATCTTCTTCTTTAAGTCGATTACCAACTCAAACTCCCGCCTTTTTTATTCTTGTGTTCCTTTCATCTCCAAGTCGACCTCTTCATCTCCAATTCCTTTTTTCTTCTTGAGTTGCAATCCGGACTGTATAGAAGAAATTTGAGTTGTGGTAGAACGTATATAAGAGTCATGTGTGATTCCGAATTTGAGAAATTTGCCTTGCGGTTTAACAAATTTGAGTTGCAGACCATATAAAGAGTTGCGTGCAATTGCAATTTTTTCTATCTCACGTTTAAGTAAGCATGTAACTTCTTTGAATATCTCTTCTTTCTCTGTGCAATTTACTTCTCCTAATGGGGTCATGGGATTTTAATGCCCAATGTGATTTATTTACAATATACATGAACTTATCAGCCCTCATTTTCTCCAACTTGTCTTGAATATCCTGCAATGTGCTTTGTTCTTATTACCTCCTGATCTTGAAGGTGCATCAATTGTTATGATAATCTTGTACTAACTTATTTGTCTAAATAATAAAATAAGTAATTTTAGCACATTAGATATGGGGTTACAATATTACTTAAGATTACAAAGTTATTGCTAACAAATTTTAAGATATAAAATGGATATATATCCATTAAATGTCATGGGAGAATATAAAATCTTGCACTATAATTGATTCATACATTGTAAGTGATTCATGCACATTGTTATCATAAGTTTCTTTTAGAATGCAGATTTTCTCCTATTTCTAAGTATTAAAAAATGGAACCCCAACCAATGTTTTGATGCCTTATTTGTTTCAACTACCTTAAGATAACGAGTTTGATTTCCTAAAGAAAGTTTAAGTTCCTCTAATCAATCTTTCTTTACACATTAATAAAGTGTGATAAATCTTTACTTCATCCATTCTGTATTGATTTTTTCTTTATTAGTGCTTGTTATTGCAATTAGATTTGGCCTATAGATATAGAGATTGCTACTTCTTAGTTCTTACATTGAGATAGTTTGATTTAAGAGTGCTTTAAAGTTGTTTGAGAGAAATCATAGTTGTAGTATTACCACGAGATTTGGGGGTTACCCATTAATGGATATGTTGAATCATCGTTCTTGGCTATTGATTTTGTTGAAAGGTTTGAAAAGATTGTTGGGGAAGAAAAATCAATTAGGATTCTTGAATTGTTTAAGAGAAGTGGGGGTCAGTGCATATATTTAAATTAAATAAAACTGGTAATCAATGTTTAATAGGGTGCTTTAAAAAAGTTTGATGAAATATCTATAAGTACAAGTTTAATTAAAACACAAGGCCGTTGATTTGATAAACTTCTTGGTCTATAAATTAAACATTATGTATCTATCATTTATTTATCTATTTGATCTTCAAATTTTAATTATATTGATTTATTCTTCAAAAACCACCTGTCTCTTATAGTTTCCTATTGATCTTTCAAAAAAATTGGTCATATAAGATGTAGTACTGAGATATTCAGGTAATAAAATGGTTAACACAAAAAATACAAGAGCTTGTCCTTGAGGTTCATTGATTCATTCCCTTACCACTATACTACTTGGAATGATGGTTTTTGAGGACCATGTCACTATTTAAACAATGAGAATGTAATTCATTAGGTAGAAAAATGCTAAATGGTGGTTCCATTAAATAAAGTTGGTATGTATATTGTGAAAATCTTGATTGCTATGATCAATTTGGCTTACGTAGGAAATAACGAGAACTTGTTAGGGGGACCGTGCATTTAAATTTGAGTTAGGACTGTGCCTTTCTTGAAAGGGTGCCATCTTATTATCCTAATAGAAAATTTGTTATCCTTATTTCCTGGTGTTTCTCAACTTAAACTTATGATATTTATTGGTTCCTCCAGTAAATATCGAATAATTCCCCATGTCAATTTATGGTTGTTTATTAGTGTCGAGTAGCAAATGTATTTCTCAACTCAAATTTGCTTGTCCTTAATTTCTCATGTCATCACTTCGTCTTCACATGATATTCTTTATTTTACTTATTTGGGGAGATAAGAAAATGATCATGCATTATAATTCTTAAAATTTAGTCATGGAGTGCATGTAAAAGTTGTATTCCAATGTTTGTTTGTGTATCACTCTCAATAATCAAGTTCTGTGAGACCTAATACTTAATCTACTAGAATGATCTTTTCTTAAGAAAAATGTTTTGTTTGGTAGAAGTCCAATTTGGTGCCTGTTTAGTATTAAGTCACAAGCTTCAATTATTTCTGGCTATTTTCTGCTCATAAATGTCCATGCCAGATTCAAACGAACAATCAATTTTAAAAATTAAGGAGTAACTTTCTTAGAGTGTCATGGATCTAAATAAATTTTAATTTTTAGTTTTGGTATAATGGATGAAGCGGGTGCGTGACATTACAATAATATAGTGTGATACATACTAGGTTTTAATGGATTGTAGTATAATTGCTTAATATTGGTCTCTTGCTAGAATTTAGCCTTAAATATAATATATTGTCTCGATTGAGGTTGCATTTCACGATTATCTACACGCAGCTTTCTTGAGCCCACGAACATAAAGAATTAAGAAAATTTGTATTTACATTTATCAATGTATGAAAATCACAAAGAAAACGAAAAGCACTAGCCGATCTCGAATCGATTCAAAAGACTAGCCAAATAAGCTAGGCAAAATTTATTTGGCTAGCACCTAATGAGAACAAACAGTTTAAAGAACTACGGATATATGGAATGCCCATAAGGATATTGGCTGATTACCATTGTAGAATTGACTATGTGCTTTGCTTTATCTATCAATGGCTTGCCTTACTATGCACATTTACGCTCGTGTTTGATTTATTTGTATTCAAATATTAGTCGTGCATAGCACACACATAATTATTTCGAAAATATAAATTCTAGGTTCTATTAATAGTATATCAAAGCTAATTATTGACTATGTGTTTTCACTTTTCTTGATCATGTATGCTTTCATATACACATATAGGGTAGTTTCAACTTAGGTATATGATCATGTGTGCTTTCTTTCTACTATTAGGTTTCGCTGAATTGGCCTAATTTTGACATTTATGAGTTATGCCAGTTAGAGAAAGGTTGTATATTTAGCTTAGTCTTACAAATCCTTTTACCACCGTTTCCATCTATAATGATACAAAGCTGGACTATTTATATGTTATTCTTTTAAAATATCAATGGCTTGTAGATGTATTTATAGGTACCAAAATGTAACTAATGCATACTAGTTGCTTCAACCGAGCTTAAAAAGTATTCTCAATGTCGATCTTCGCAGTAGCAGTGCAAATGTTTGTGAAAAAATAATTATATGTCTCCATTTATCAAACTGACTTTTGCAGGATTACAAGTCAATGTGCAAAACTAATTACCAAACATTTCCAAATTGATTTGATAATGTCAGAACCTCTACAAATATTAGGAAGTATGAACAAGCTTGAAAAAATCTTGATAATGCTTTTAAAGTTTAGATATTTCTTGTTGTAAATTGGTTATGTTTATCATTTTAGGTTTTCATGGTGAGAGTTGGTTGTAATTTGATTCTAAAATAGTTATAAAATCTTTATGAGATGGTTGTGAGAGTATTGAATGAGTTTTGTCGTTGTTTTAATGTAAATATGGCTCATGGAGAGGTATAGACTTGTATTGGGATTTAAAATTTTGAACTTGAGAAATTGATTTGATAAGATCAATAAATTTTATTTTTGATATTATTGTGAACTGCGAGAAGATGTGAGTCATTTTAGGCTTTCTTTCTAAGCTGTTTTATTAAGTTTTGAATTTTTGGTAGCCCTATTTTCAAAGGAAACTTCGTCAAGATTTTTATAGATTTTAGAAGTTTAAGGAAATGATTTTCTAATTTGTCACATTCAAAAAGTTAAGAATTAATTCTAATTTATGGATGAAATATTTATTTGGAGATTTGAATTTGATTTAATGGATTAGAAGCCTACATAGGGTAATTAGGTTAAGTCAGAGCTTAATGAAGCAAGACCTGCGGTTTATCTATCATTATTTAGGGGTATACGCATGAGTTCTTATGTTATTATGCATTGCATTGATTATTTTATTCTTTGGAAGGTTTGAGGTTATTGCAGAGTCGTAGATTTGAAATATTAGCTACAAAGTAAACCTGGGGCGGCAAGTGGATGAGAGGCAACTGAAACTATTGTCTCAATTTCTTCATATTCTTGGGAAAAGTGCATGATTGTCCAACTCAAGCGTGAAACTGATTGGGAGGTTTTCTTGGTCTTGATAACATCACTTTGTACCAACTTTAAAGACCTCCCATTAGCAATTGTGATGCCATTGTTCAATATTTTATATGTTTTGTTGGTCAATTACTCAAAGTGTTCATATAAATACTTCTGAATCATGCCTTTTCATTTTATTTATTTATACTATTGTTATTGGATTGTTAAGAAATTGTTGAAAATGATCTTTTGTACTTCCAAACTAGGATATGGGGTAATATCCTACACTGGGACCTTTGAACTTCAAAAATCAAATGAATTTTAAAAGATTATAGACTTAGAGTCCGTTGTCATGTTTATGGATTTTTGAAAGTAAATTGAGCGCAATGGAAGAGTTTGATCCATATAGCTGACCCCAAATAATATAAGATTGAGGTTATATTGTTGTTATATTGTTTGTGGCTTGTTTTATGCTTTATGTAAACATGCATATGATTCTTTTTTTCATGTTTTCTTCTTTTTTTTTCCTTCAACAGGTAAGGTGTAGGAGTTTGGGATTTAATCCTTTTGAAGTTTATCTCTTCCTTAAAAATATAAACCAACATAATTGTTTGTTGGTTTTGAAAACTTCATTACAATGAAGCCCTTCTTTGCTTGTTCTTAAATTTCTATTCATACATTCCTTCGTTACAGGATGCAAATTTAGTTGTGCATATTGCAGATTCAATAGTCATGATGGAGTAGGAAATCGTGGAAGCTATAAAGGATAATTCGATCATCATTATTTGTGGAGAAACTGGGTGTGATAAAATCACTCAAGTTTCACAGGTGACTTTTTAAAAAAAATATGTTGATGTCTTAATGCTAAGCCATCAAGATTTATTTTAGCTTCAATTTTAATATGTAATTCTTCTATGAGGCTGTTTATGGCTCGTGATTTCAATGCTACAAAGGGAATTATTTGCATTACCCACCATCGTGAATGACATTTGAACTTAGTCTTCATTAATGGAAGCAAGTAGGTACTTGACAAGGCTCATGAGAGGAGCATGGACATTGAAATACTTATAAAAAATATTTCTCGTACTATAAAACTTTGACATGTAAGATTGAGAATATGACATTTCTACTTCTTAGTTTGAATTAAAAAAAGTCTGTTTTCCACTCAACTTTACTAAGTTTATTTTGGGATTATGATCCCATGTCCATCTATAGGAATTGTACATACAATAACAAATAAATAGGCTATCAGAGGTAGTGATTGCATCGGAAAATGAGATTTCTGCACTAAAACTCGTCCTGATGAGTGTCACTATATTCCGGTATTACAATTTCTCAAGCATAAATGGGTGATGTTAATATAGACAAGGTAAAAAATTATACATCACCTTTACAATTTAACTAAACATGGTTAATCGCTTATTCATACTCCTAACATATATCTTTATACATGTAGGATGGTAATATCAATTATGAAGAGTTCGTTGCAATGATGACAATAGGTATAAAAGATCTTGATGTAAAGAAAAAAAAATGAGAACTTAAAGATGCCAATGATAGATAACACATGATAGATACACTTCATATGTACAAATAAAAATAACACTTTATTAAAACAAATTATTGAGTGTGCCTACCACAAGTGTAATTATTTCTTCTAAACTATGTCTTCCATTAACCATCATCTAACAAATTTTTTGTAGGACGACCATATACATGCAACCATACCCATCTATTTAGCTCCCGATTTTGAGTACCTCACGAAGGCAAGGTCTACAACATTTCAAACTTCAAAGTAGAAAGAAAAAATTGCACAAGGTTGTAAGCCATGAATACGTCATACACTTAACAAGCTATACCTCTATACAAGAACACACTGGCAGGGTACAAACTTAAAACCACAAATTTGAAATAGCTCAATTCGAAGAATATACAAAACGGCAAGACAATTTCATTCAATCATTAGGCAAGAAAAAAATCAATCAATAGCTAAAATACATGAATTTCACTTTTTTATATAACTTTCAATGTAAATAATTATTTTGTTCTTTACAGATGTACTAGGACGTCTTGGTCAAATAGGCGAGCTTGTAGATCAAGAAGTTAAAGGAAAACAAAAAAATGGTCAAAAAACTTGTTTTATGTATTTAAATCAACAAGTATATATATTTTTTGTCGAAATTATTTTTTAGAAAAAAAAAATGATTCATTGCGTTTGACAATTCAATCGTATATTTCGTCTACATAAACAAAGAATTGAACGCAACATTTTGGGGGTCAAAAAGGTCGAAACAAGTAGTAAGTTTATCAATCGCATACCATCTGACTCATTGGTAATTATAATTTCCTCGAATAAAGTCAAAACTTATAGTGGTGACTGATGCAAGTTTATTTATTAAAATACGTGTGCAAAGTCACTTAATTTCTACTTACGTTGTATCTTTAATGCTCAATTTATTTATACTTTTCGATCCACGCAAATATTAAAACTTTTATCAACAGGTGAACTAACTTTCCTCAACAAATGCTATAAAGATTTACATAAGTCCAAATATCGAAGAAATCGCATCGATCATGAAAGGGTATAGATTTCTTTTAAGCCATATGCATTTTTTGCTAATGAGTAAATTACATTGCATGACATATTATTTTCCTAATTTTTTTTCAATTGACATACACTTGTAAAGTGAAACTATGACTGCAGAGGAGAAACCTTGAGTAAAGAAGTTTAATTGATTCGAGAAGAAAATAAAAATTTTAATACCAAGGCAGAAACTATGACTGCAGAGGAAGTCAAACGCCAAAGATTGAAACCTTGTAAGACATTATTAATTATAATCAAAATAATAGTATATGACCGTGTTCACATTATTAAATTAATTGTTAATTTCTCACGCAAAAATTGTACATTATTTGCAAAGTGAAAAATCACATCGATCAATTCAAGTGGTTCTTGGCATTATGATACTTGTCATTCACATTACATCAAATTAGAAAAATTAGGGTCAAAATATTATTGTAATAGGTACAAAGGATTTGTTACAACGCCATATCAGGGGTATGTTAAAAGTACATTATACAAGTGTATGTCAATTTTATAAATTACGTATATCTCTTTAAAGTTCATCTTTCACACTTATCTGCATTAAATTATAACTATATATTATTACATTTCAATTTCCTATATAAGATTCTTTGTTGTTGTATTATATAAATATATCTTGTCAAAACTCTAATTGATGACCATTGCATTTGTTTTTAGATTCAAAGTGCATGTGCGCACCGAAAACAATTTGGGGTCTACATTTTTTGTTCTATTGGATAGCATAGTAAAAAATATTATAGGTAAAAACAATGGGGAAAGAATCTTGAATGGAACATCTTCTATACCTTTTTTTTAATTCAAAAAAATAAAACTAATTGAATGAGCATGTAATATTCTATATAATCTATATTTTATTCTTTTTATGCTCATTTTATTATTTTTTGTTTGCTTATATTGCCAGACATACGGAAAGATTGTGATCCCAATAGAACTTTACCGAATTGTAGGAAGAAGTTTTACTTTTAAACTAAAACTTATTAATTACAAATTAGCCAATGGAAATGAAAATTTCACCATTTCAACTATATGGGATGAAGAAAATGGAGATGATTTTTGTCATAATGAGGTATTTCTTTTATTTTACAGTAACTTACCAGATTACATTTGGAATCTAATTTAATTTCACATGTTCTCATATTTTTGAATATAATAGGGGAAGTTGCCACATGACATTTCAACTTATAAATACGAAGAGGACAACCACTAAGAAGTCAACGTAAAGAGAAAAAGTATTGATAATGATTTGGGAATGGATAAACATCCAAAAAGATATTGTTATGTTGAGTAAGTTACTCGAACTCACATATTATATTAGTTACTAATATTATTTATAAAAAAACTACATAATGTATTTTTTATTATATGACGACAAAGAAGAACTATAGTCAACATTATAATGGATATTCTACAAAATAAAAAAGAGACTTTTTATTTTTAAGTTTAAGTACATACTTATAATTTTTAGCAATAAGCATTTGATGTTTTCGTTATCATTTTTGAATTTATTTAGCATTGTACATTGAGATTTATTATTTTAGATTCATAGTTTGTTCAAACTCATTGATAAGTCGATATTTATATAATTTTAGTAGTTTATTTTAGTATATTTAATATGAAAAGTCTCTAAAATATGTATTTAATTATATTTATTGGTCATTTTCAGGTAAAACGAAGTGCGCGGTTGAATTCGAGACGAAAAAATACTTGAAATGGAGCATTCGCACACAGCGATCAGATGCTGAAAGATTTGCCTTCAATTTCGTGTTGCGCAATAGGTAGGATATGAGACGGTAGACCAAATAATACATGTGAGTGACACAATTAAGTCACGTGAAACAAGTTGATGTTGGATTGCCTCGAGATGCGCGCAGTGCTCCCATATTTTTTGTAAAAGCCGTGCGTTCCTTAACTCAAGCGCCACGGGCAGAGGCTGATTTGCCCAGCACATCAACTTCAGCTCTCGCCCAATTAGACGCAGCGACATGGCGTTAGTACCTCATCAAGCACAACAATTTTCTCATCGCCTCAGCTGCTTTCAATTATCCTCAGGATCTAGTGGTGGTCAAACCGCGGTTTGGTGGTGAAAACCACCAAACCGCGACCAAACCGAGAGTCTACGGTTTGGTGATTTTCCAAACCGCAACCAAATCGCGAAAGTTGAAAACCGAACCAAACCGAACCGCGGTTTGCACGGTTTGGTCGGTTTGGTTTCGCGGTTTTCGGGAAAAAAAAAAAAAAAAAAAAGAAGAGCAAAACGACAACCCAAAAAAAAAACAGTAGCCAGTGAGTTAACAAACATTGGAGCTCAAACTCTTAACATATGTTACATAATACATATATAAACTCTTAAAAGTTCGAAGTAGATTCAGCATTCCACTTCAATAAAATACCACTAAAAATCATCCATCATCAATTTTAATTTGTAGATCAGATGGATTGGCAAGTGCTGATCCAAAATTGAGGAATAGTCATCAACATGGAAAGACTAATAACTGGAATAAAGTTTATTGCATGAATACACTAGCTTAATCTCATACATGACAAAACTTGGAAGCTTTGTTGTATTTTGGCTAACTGAAATTGATAGTAGAGACAACAACAGTTAGTTGAAGCAGTCCATCTTCACGTCAGTGACATCGAGTTGCAGTATCTCAGCTCTACATCCAAGCATTGAATCGATGCTGCAACTAACAAACAATCAGATACAGAAAAAATTGAGATTTGAGAATAGAAATGTAGACAGACCCATTTCTGAAAATAACAATATATCAAGCTCCATTTCACACAGTCAACGACAAGACTCGAAATCTAGAAATTGGAGTTCGTCTCATAACCAACCTCGGATGGGTGCGTCCGAAATCTCCATGAACAAATTCCTTTATGTAGGTTCCAGCCTGCAAGGAAACAAAGAAATTAAGAACTAAATATTATCTGCATTGATTTTCACGCAACACTTCTGAGAACCCATATACCCAAATCGACTTCACTCTTCACTTTTTCAGTCTTCACATCGCCAAATCGAGGTCATTTTCGATAACGGGTTCGATTTCTTCAACCAACAGCGACGAATGGACGAAATAGATGAACAGAGTGTTGTCCGAGAGCGATCTGAAGGACCTTTCGGTGCCCCTTTCGGTACCCCTGTCGGTACCCCTTTCGCCGCCCCTTTCGGCGCGGTGGCTGGTGAGGAAGACGGTCGAGTGGCGATTTAGGAACGAGAGCAGAGCGGCGATTTTGGAGAGGAAGATGAGGTTAGTGATTTTGGTTGGTTTTTAGGGTTTTTTGGTTTGTATTTACCAAAATGCCTTCGGTTTGGTTAAACCGCGATTTTTTCAAAACGAAAACTGCGACCAAACCGCGATTCTGCGGTTTGGTCGTTTTCCAAACCGCGACCAAACCGCGAACTTTAAAAACCAGACCAAACCGCGCGGTTTGGTCGGTTTGGACGGTTTGGGCGGTTTTTCGAAAACCGCTGCCCACCCCTATCAGGATCTATGCTTGTGCACTCTCCCAGATTTTTGCACAGCTTCGTGCGATTTTTCTCCGCCTCTTGTCGTCACGTGTCGCTCGCACACCACAACAACGTCATCACGTGTACTGCGATATGTGTCCAAACTCGATTTTTGAAGCCAAAACAGTCCCGGGATGCTCTTCAGTGCACAAGTCACGAGATCAACCCATAAAATTAGTTTCTTTCACCTCCCGAGATCAATTTTTATTAGTTTTATCAATACAAAAAATCTATTTGGACTCTTTGAGTCCGGACCCAAAGATTTTTTTGTTAACAATTTAAGATATCTACCTAAGTAAAAGACCTAATTACCTTCTACCCCAAACACCAATAATGAATTTAAATTAAGGGTCTTTATGTCTTTTTGCTCGTTTGAGTCCGGACTTTTTGAGTCCATCTAGCACTACCCTTATCAATAAATCTACTTGGACTCATATGGAGTTTTTAAAATTTTTGTAAATATTTAAGGGGTATAATAGAAATTTTACAAGTGATTATGGTTGTTTCATTAATTGCTCGAGGATGTATTTAAAATTAAAAAAAGTTTTAAGTCCGGACTCACGAGTCCAAATAGCACTACCCTAGTTTTATATAGTAGAAACATTAAGTATTATTAGAGAAAACACCGACTATTATATTCTTAACATCGACTTCTCTCAACGATTGCCTAGGTCAGAAGGGAAAGAAGTTGGAATTATTGATTCATGGCATATTATGTGAGATCGTTTATTTTATTATTTAATTTAATTTAGTTCTTTTATTTCATTGTTGTTGATTTTAATGAATGTGGTTTAGATCTAGAGTATGTATGTGGCCAGTGCATGCTTTTAGGTGCACAACCTATAGTTATTTGGACTGATAGTATCCGTGTAATTGTACTTTTGGACCAATAAAGTAACGAACACTCACCCGTTTGCCGTAAAACCATTTCAATTCTTGAGTGTGCAATAATCGAATCTAAGTTAAATCGAAAGCGGATGTGATTCGAAAGTGGATGCGATCTGGTTAATTAGGATTAGTGTTCTCTGGACTCATATATTATGCGGTTAGTGTGCTAAACCCGATTCGCGGATGTCTAGGGTTATGCATTAATTAGGGAAGTAGTTAGTAGTAGACGTCCTGGCTATCGAGATTAGAGGAATGATGAATTTCTGGCGGACATCGATTTTCTATAGCTAATCTACGAGAACTTAAATTAATAACTTTTTAGGAAAGATTGAAGACCATGATGTGCCATTGAACCTTGATCCAGATTTGTGGAACCGTAGACTTAGGTATTACTTATGTGTTCATTAATTGTTTTCAAAATTAGGTTCGTTACTTTATTTATTTAGTTTATTTAAGTTTAGTTAGTTAAATTAATTTATTTTAATACTCCCCATTTTTCCTTTTCGTTGTTTTTAACCTTAGAAAGACAATCAATCTCTGTGGGATCGACCATTTGCCACTATTCTACAAAATAGTTGATTTTGGAACTTTATTTTATTAACGTGTTTGGCACGCGTCACTTATACATATTATTTATTTTTAATTTTCTATTCAGTTTTTTATTAAATTTACACTATTGTAATTATAATGCGTGGCTCATATCCTATTAGAAACTATTTTAATTATATATATATATATATATATATATATACACAATTGTAATTATAATGCGTGGCTCATATCCTATTAGAAACTATTTTAATTATATATATATATATATATATATATATATATATATATATATATATATATATATATATATATACTAGTTTCAGGACGTGATATGCACGATTGAGCTGCTCGCTTCGCTCGCGGGAATTAATTTCTAAGAATTTATTAATAAAACTCAAAATTTTAATTAAAATTTAAAAATTAGAAATACAAGTACCTTTTTTAGCTTATCAATATTCTCTAATGTGATTGATATAAGATGTTAATGAAAAACAAGCTAGACATGTTAAGATATTACTTCCTCAAAAAAAAAAAAGGAAACGAGGAAAAAAAAACACAAGTGGTTTGACCCATCAATTTGTGAACACTTGCTTGTGGAGATTCCGTATAATTGTACATAAAGTTCAATCTTTACCTCAAACTCTATAGATAGAAAAGATAACTTTGAAATTATGAATGTAAATAATTGAATTAGTTGGGATTAAAGCTTTAGACACTTTTTTCACATGATTAATCAGAATTTTTCTCATTAAAATTTCTTATGGGTTTTGAGTTTGTTCCAAACCACCTTATTCTTTTCCCTCTCAGATTCTCTCTTCTTTATTGTTTATATATATATATATGTTGCATATATACCATTGGGAGAATTCTAGATGAGTACGTTGCATATATATCATTGGGAAAACTCTGAGTTTACAATTTGTGATATTTAGTTGCTTTTTTATATATAGTTGTTTTCATATATATAATAGATATATATGGGCAAATAAGTAAATTTCATTACCACTCAAAAATTTTTGATTCGTACTTTTATATATATGATAGATATAAAATTCAAAACTCAAAATTGTAATTAAAATTTAAAAATTAGAAATATAAGTACATTTTTTAGTTTATCAATACTCTATAATGTGATTGAGATAAAATGTGAATGAAAAAATAAGCTAATCATGCTAGGACATTACTTCCTCAAAAAAAGTGTATTGGTTGATGAGAATGAGTTCATGATTGATTTGGAGATAAAGAAAAAAAAACGTGTAGTTGATTGATAAGGAGTTAGAGTTTGATTTGGATAAAAAGAAAATGTTGATTTGGAGATGAAAAAAAAAGAAGTATGGGCAAATATGTAAATTTCATTACCACTCAAAAATTTGTGATTCGTGCTTTTTTATATACTAGTTTCAGGACGTGCTACACACGATTGACCCGCTCGCTTCGCTCGTGGGAATTAATTTCTAAGAACTTATTAATAAAACTCAAAATTTTAATTAAAACTTAAAAATTAGAAATACAAGTAGCTTTTTTAGATTATCAATATTCTCTACTGTGATTGAGATAAAAAAAAGTGTATTGGATTGATGAGAATGAGTTCATGATTGATTTGGAGATAAAAAAAAAAAAACGTGTAGTGGATTGATAAGGAGTTAGAGTTTGATTTGGATACAAAAGAAAATGTTGATTTGGAGATAAAAAATAGTATGAGCAAATAGATAAATTTCATTACCACTCAAAAATTTGTGATTCGTGCTTTTATACATATGATAGATATATATATAGTTGGGTGACAGTCTACTTTTTCGTCATTATATATAGTTGGGTGTCCTTCACAAACAAATTCACACACACCCCTTAATTTCTTCCAATGTGTCATTTATGTATTTATACATTGATTCCTCCACAATTCTTATTAAAGATCTCGCGGTGCTTTCGGATGCATTTGAGATTATAGAAGTGCGGTGGAGGGGTGCGGTGGGCTGATGGCTGTCCTTATTAGGAATCGTTGCTGGACCCTCTCTCAAAAATAGATATTGAAAATTTGAAACAAAACCCTTTTCTGATCCGGTTGAATAAATACATTTTTCTTCTCGCCCATTCTAATCTTATGTTGGATTAATTTCTTTTTTAAGTGTTTTTCGTAAAAGCTCTATTAATTTCATAATACTCACACTACAAAAAAACAGCAAATCAGCAACGGAATTAGAAACGGAACTTATTTCCGTTTCTAAATCAGAAACGGAATTAGAAACGGAATAAGTTCCGTTTCTAAATGTAACAGTTAGCGACGGAACTGACAGGGAAATATTCAGAGACGGATTTGAGACGGATCAGAGACGGAATTAGAGACGGAATTAGAGACGGAAATAAATTCCGTCTCTGAAAATTGGCGCCACCATTCCCGCCAAATTCTTCATTTCTTATGGCCGTTCATCATTCCTCGAGATTTGTATTTTTTCCGATCCTGCAGCGTTTTCTCCTTCCCGCACCCCACCCCCCCCCCCCCGCGCAACAAAACACGAAATCCCCAAAGCATTCCCACGAAAAAACCCCAAAACCTAATTCCGTCTCTCCGTCTCGTCGCGCCGGTCGATCGTCTCGTCCCCAGACGTCCATCCCGTTCGATCGTCTCGTCTCTCCGTCCGGTCGTGCGAGCTGGTCGCTCTGGTGCTCTGCTCGGACGTCGTTCCCGGTGGTCTTGGTTTCGCCGTCTCGGTCTCTCGGTGCTCTCCTGTCTCTCGGTCTCTGGTCTTGCCGTCTCTCCGGTCTCTCCGTCTCGTCGCGCCGGTCTCCGTCATCGCCGAGATCTCTCGCTCTCTCTCTGGTCTCGATTCGGATCGGGTTAGCAAGGAATTTTTTGTTTTGGAGTCTTACTACAATCTTCATTTCTTATTTGTTTTTTTAATGTTCATTATAATGATAGGATTTATCATGATAGGATTTCCTATTGCTCCTTCTAAAAAATCAAATTTCTTCTCTTTGTAGATCTTGAATTTTGAAATGTGTTTCTTGTCCCTTATGTTACAACCAAGTTTGTGGTGGTTTTATCATGATAGGATTTGCAATATGACCGTTTATAGCCGTGTTAGGAATCCCGGAAATCAAAAATTCAAATGTGAAGCTTGATTTGCAAAAGTAAAAAATATCAGAGAGGGTAATTAGCGCGCTAATCTTTGGAATTAGCGCGCTAACTGCAGTGGAAATCAAAAAAAGTTTTTTCTCCCTTTGTGTTAGCGACCCTTAAACTCGTCCAGGGCCTAACCAACCCTTATTAAACATGTTATACATGTTTATTATGAGTCATTTACAACAATCCTTATGATAATGCCCAACTTCTTACATAAAGAACATAACTCAATCAATTCCTTCTCTTTAGATTGTGATGACTCATTAATGACTTCCTAACTTTGTCAATTTATTCTCTATTCATGAGTTTAATGTGGGAACCTCGTTCTTTCACTTAGCTATCAATTTGTTCTCTTTAGATGGTGTAGACTCTTATATTCCTTTCAAAGCCTCAAAGGTCTTTGGATTTGAGGACTTAACAACATGACCACAAAGATCTCCTATTGCTCCTTCTAACAAATTCTAACAAATCAAATTTCTTCTCTTTGTAGATCTTGAATTTTGAAATGTGTTCATTCTCCTTTATGTTACAACCAAGTTTGTGGTGGTTTTATCATTATAGGATTTCCAATATGACCTTTTATAGCAGTGTTAGGAATCCAGGAAATCAAAAATTCAAATGTGAAGCTTGATTTCCAAAAGTCAAAATATATCGGCGAGAGGCTAATTAGCGCGCTAATACGCCAAATTTGCGCGCTAACTGCAGGGACCTCAAAAAAATGGTTTTTTCTCCCTTTGTGTTAGCGACCCTTAAACTCGTCCAGGGCCTAACCAACCCTTATTAAACATGTTATACATGTTTATTATGAGTCATTTACAACAATCCTTTTGATAATGCCCAACTTCTTACATAAAGAACATAACTCAATCAATTCCTTCTCTTTAGATTCTGATGACTCATTAATGACTTCCTAACTTTGTCAATTTATTCTCTATTCATGAGTTTAATGTGGGAACCTCGTTCTTTCACTTAGCTATCAATTTGTTCTCTTTAGATGGTGTAGACTCTTATATTCCTTTCAAAGCCTCAAAGGTCTTTGGATTTGAGGACTTAACAACAGCCACAAAGATCTCCTATTGCTCCTTCTAACAAATTCTAACAAATCAAATTTCTTCTCTTTGTAGATCTTGAATTTTGAAATGTGTTCATTCTCCTTTATGTTACAACCAAGTTTGTGGTGGTTTTATCATTATAGGATTTCCAATATGACCTTTTATAGCCGTGTTAGGAATCCAGGAAATCAAAAATTCAAATGTGAAGCTTGATTTCCAAAAGTCAAAAATATCTGGCAGAGGCTAATTAGCGCGCTAATACGCCAAATTAGCGCGCTAACTGCAGGGATCTCAAAAAAATGGTTTTTTCTCCCTTTGTGTTTGCGACCCTTAAACTCGTCCAGGGCCTAACCAACCCTTATTAAACATGTTATACATGTTTATTATGAGTCATTTACAACAATCCTTTTGATAATGCCCAACTTCTTACATAAAGAACATAACTCAATCAATTCCTTCTCTTTAGATTCTGATGACTCATTAATGTGGGAACCTCGTTCTTTCACTTAGCTATCAATTTGTTCTCTTTAGATGGTGTAGATCGCATTTCCGATTTACAATATTCTCCATTTTGGAGGCTTCTTATCATCTTAATCATTATTATTTCATTTCTTGAATAGACAACCGGGTCGACAAGGGTTACGTTCGACTAGGAATGTCGTCTACAAACAGAGATGGATGTACAACCGGCTCGACAACGGTTATGTTCGAATTGAATTCGCGGCGAAGGTTAAAGAATTTATATCATTTGCAAAACAACATTGTCCTACATACCAAAGTGAACGGAAGATTAGATGTCCGTGCAATTTTAAGAAATGTCGACTTGTTCCGCACTGGACGTCGAAACGGTTGAGCACCACCTATGTAGGTATGGATTTGTCCGGGGATATCACGAGTTGGTACGAACATGGTGAGAACGGAGATGAAGGGCCGCAAAATTTTCACGCAATGGATTGCCATATTGATGATGCTTTGATGTTCGAGGCTACGATCCGACACCTTACCGCGAGATGCTACACAACGCGTGGCAGGTCCAAGTTTCAATTGGAATGTCGTGGAAGAATCACCAAACCCCAAGCACGCCAACTATATGACATGATTGATGCAAGTAGGGAACAATTGTGGCCTGGTTGCGAAACCATGACAACGTTGTCCGCAATGGCAAGATTACTTGCGATCAAGTCGAACATCATATATCTCGAACGAGGGTATAATGAAATCATTAAACTCATGAAGGATTGTTTGCCAAATGACAACTCAATGGTTGAGAATTTTTATGCCACTAAAAGACTAATGCGAGGTCTAGGTCTACTGTTGAGAAAATAGATTGTTGTGAGGACCAATGTATGATTTATTGGGGAGTGGACTCTGAGTTGACGTCATGTAAATTTTGCGGGAAATCACGATACGTTGCACATCGACGAGGTCGTGGTCGGAACACAAAAAACCGCCCTTGCAAAAGAATGTACTACTTCCCTTTGGGCCCTCGGTTGCAACGATTGTATGCGTCTGAGTCAACCGCAAAACATATGCGATGGCATGCGAGATCATTCATCGCTTTGAAGATGTTATGCAACACTCTTGTTCGATTCGATTGCTTGGAGACATTTTAATGACGTCAATAAAGACTTTGCCGCCGAGGTTCGGAATGTTCGTTTAGGATTGTGCACTGATGGTTTTCAAGTATTTGGGATTTCCGGGAAATCGTACTCTTCGTGGCCCGTGATTTTGACTCCTTACAACCTTCCACCGTCGATGTGCATGAAATCTGAGTTTATGTTCTTAACGGTTATCGTTCCTGGACCGACCAGCCCAAAGCAGAAAATCGACGTGTTCCTTCTGCCGCTTGTGAAAGAGTTGCAAGATTTATGGAACATTGGGGTGGTTACATACGACGTTTCCACCAAGACAAATTTTGTCATGCGAGTTGCCCTTTTATGGACTGTTAGTGATTTCCCCGCATATAGCATGTTGTCCGGTTGGAGCACACACGGTAAGTACGCTTGTCCATATTGTATGGAGGATACAAATGCATTTCAATTGCGAAATGGAGGTAAGACATCGTGGTTTGACTGTCATCGTCGTTTCTTGGAGAAGTCATCACCATTAAGGAAAGACAAAAAAAATTTCCTTAGAGGCAAAATGGTCATAACTGATGATCCGCCCGCTTTGCGGTCTGGTGAAGAAATTTTGGCAGAAATTGAATCGTTTGGCTTGATGAAGGTGACAGAAATCGGCGCTGAATCTGTGAATGGGCGGATAGCTAAGAATTCGGGATGGAGGAAGAAGAGCATATTCTGGGACTTGCCGTATTGGAAGACAAACTTGATCCGCCACAACTTAGATGTCATGCACATCGAGAAAAATGTTTTTGACAACATTTTCAACACTATTATGTGTGTACCGGGCAAGAGTAAGGACAATGCAAAATCGAGGCAAGATATTCGTGAATATTGTCACCGACCTTCTCAACACATTGATTCGGCGACAAATACTTACGTCCTTGGGTGCTATGCTCTTGATACATCAAGAAGACAAAAATTGTGCGAGTGGGTTGAAAAGTTGCGTTTTCCTGATGGTTACGCATCGAATCTTGGTCGATGTGTAGATCCAAAGAAACTGCGAATGTTCGGCATGAAGAGCCATGATTGTCATATATTCATGCAACGGTTGATACCAATTGCATTCAGAGAACTTCTCCCAAACCCGGTTTGGGTTGCAATTAGCGAATTAAGCCTATTTTTCCGGTCCCTTACTGCGAAATGTGTAAGTATCCAAGATATGGAGGTCTTAGAGTCTGAAATTCCAAAAATCATTTGCAAGTTGGAAAAAATTTTCCCTCCAAGCTTATTTGACTCTATGGAACACCTACCAATCCACTTGGCCTACGAGGCCGTCTGGCCGGTCCCGTTCAATTTCGATGGATGTATCCATTTGAGAGGTACTATCTTGAGCCCTTGATATTATTTTCCCATTCAATAGGTTTTATATCAACATTTCCTATAACATTCATATAGGTACCTTAAACATTTGAAGAACAATGTGCGAAACAAAGCGAAGGTTGAGGGCTCCATGTGTAATGCTTATTTGGTCGAAGAGGTCACATCCTTTTGTTCTTACTACTTCGAAGATCACGTCTTTACGTTGCATGACAAAGTGCCACGTAACGACGATGGCGGTATCGGGCCCACACCGAACTTCGTTGGCAATTTCTCAATTTTCACTTATCCCGGTCGACCCATGGGCAAGTCGAAGGAGCGGTACTTAACAGAGCAGGAGTATAATGCCGCTCATTCGTACATACTGCTCAATTGTCCAGAGATCGCTCCTTACGTTCAGTATGTCCATCAATTTCTTTCATTAATGCAGTACATTCATTGTTCATACATTATTAATACATCCGACTTACACGTTCGTTTCTTCTAGGATATTCGTCGATGAAATCACTCAAGCAATGGGGGAGTCGCAAGTTGATAGTAGTCTAGAGCACAACTTCCCCATTTGGTTTCAAACATATGTAAGGGCATTACTTTTGTACGTTATAGATTCAAATGTTTCTCCCATAACTAATGTGTCATATTGCATCTCAAATTTTGTCGAATAGGCTCGGAATTCTATAGTTGACGAGACGCTCGTTGATCTTTCTGTTGGTCCTAGTCGATCATGTACTGTCTACCCTGGTTACCTTGTTAATGGGTATAAGTTCCACTCCGCAACATATGACGTTAATAGATCGACGCAGAGCAGCGGTGTTTTGGTGAAGGGTTCAAACTACGCTGATGTTTCCCATAACTATTATGGAGTACTGCAAGAGGTTGTGGAGATTGAGTATACCGGCCTCAAACGTGTGGTCTTGTTTAAGTGCGAATGGTATGACCCTACACCAAATCATGGTGTGAGGACTCACCCAACACTTCAATTGGTAGAGGTTCAACGAAGTCGACGATATAACAACTACGAGCCATTTGTACTGGCAATGCAAGCCACTCAAGTCTACTACCTTTCGTACCCTTCTATGCGGAACGATCGACAAGAATGGCTAGCAGATTTGTTCTGTCGTCACCAAAATTCGGCCGACGAGGAAACTAGCAAAGACGATAATGACCAGGGCTCGGGCAGATATTGCTTTCCAAGATGGGATGCCCACCACGTGCGTAGTCGATGATGCAGACGCCGATATCAACAATCTGGATGTTCCGATGGGACTCGATTTATTGTTGAAGCGGGACCAAGCGATGAAGTTTATAGTGGAGACGAATCAGAAGAAGAATCATCACCTTCTACTCATGAGAGTGAATTTGAAACGGATGATAGCGAATAAAGTTTGTATATGATATGTCAACGACCAATAATGTAGTTACTTTTATTTGCATGGATTTTGTTCTTATTAAGTCCAATAATATAGACTGAATTTCTTCTAATTTTTTTCTTATGCCCTTTTTTCCTGATCTTTTACTCGTGAATATTGTTAATTAGGTATCATGGCCGGACGTGGTCGTAGGGGATGTCGAGGTTTGCCATTAGGAGGCCATCGTGGCGGTGGAGGTCGTGGTTCGATACCTCCATCATCGATTCCGACTTCTCGGTCTCTCGAGCACGATACAGCCGCTGCGTCGCCTTCCCCTTCCATACCGTCGGGGTCGTCTGTACCATCTTCTTCGTCATCAAGGACTATGCCTACTACACACTTCCCCACACCTTCTCCGACATCAATGACTCCTCTACCCACGAGGCCTGCACCCCCAGCCACAGCATCACCGGCAGCATCCCGACAGGAAGACGTAAGAGCAGCGGGTTGGAGGTGACAGCCCTCGCGGCCACCTCGAGAGGCCGGGGATGGAGGCCCTCGCGTGCGGGGATCCCTATCACTCGATTGCCAATGATACGTAAGTTTGCGTTTAACTTTTATATGTCAATTTCAATATGGATGTCAAATATTGAATAAGTAGTTTTGTCGAATATGCATGTTCATGAAACACGGGGAGTTGCATCCTTCGCACTTTTGTGCACGGAGGATGACAAAAGTTTTTAAACGATGGATGATTCTGAAGGGTATTGTTGGAAGTCGGTACCGCCTCATCATAAAGACCAATACTGGCGACAATGGAAGGTAAACAAAACTACCATGTGCCTTATGATATATACTAATTTCTCAAATAAGTGCTAACAATAGCAATCGCCAATTTGTAGATATTTTTTAGATGGGATGATGCGCTTCCCGAGGATCTCGTGCGAGCGGCGTACGACAGGCTTGCAGGCACAAGGTACACCGCGTTGATGCACAAGTTGAAGAAGAATCGGGTGCAGCCAGTTTATGTTACAGATGAGGCATGGAGGAGATACTTGCAGTACTGGGAGAGCGAGGACTTCCAGGCTAGGTCTAGGCAAGCGACGGAGAATAGGAACACTGAGGTCGAAGGCCCTGGGACTGGACCCTCGAAGCACGGTGGTGGTTCCGTGTCATTTGCGACTACCCAAGAAAGATTGGTTAGTATTTATTAACATTTTGGATATTTTGTACATTTATACTCTTGTTCACTATGCTTGGTCCTGCACGCAGGCTGATTCATCCGAGACGCCACCGTCGGTGAATGATTTGTACTTGCATCTCCACACCGTTAATCACGACAGGACGACATTCATCGATACTAGATCAGAGCGGTTCTATGTAAGTATAGAAATGAAATGTAAAATATTATTAAGTCTATCACTTACCCCATTTCATGTACTTTGTTTGTTGTGCATATATGCAGGAAAGGTTCCAGAGCAGACGTCAGGAGCTGACCCAGGCTACACCGGAGCAATCGGTGGATGATGAGGCGGTGTACCTCAATGTGGCGGGTGAGTCTTCCAAAGGACGTGTCTACGGACTCGGGTCCGTAGGGAGAAAGAAGAGGAGATACGGAACTCCTGGTGCTAGCACGTCGCAGACGCGGATGTGGTGCCGCGGGCGAGTTCGATGTCGTTGCGGAGCAACTACGAAAGGTTATGCACTTCATGCAACGGCGTCTTGGGATGGACTTGGACGAAATAGACCTAGTGAGCACCAACCACCACCACCGCCACCACCACCGCCACCTCATGACCAAGCAGCAATGCCGCCGCAAATAGATCCGGTCGATCCACCCCAACAAGGGGACAATGTTGGGCGTGAGACGTAAGCGTGGCTCTCGAGAGATGAGCGGGTTGGTGATACATAGGTACTTCACTTGTTGTTTGTTTCAAATGCTTAGATTAAAAGTTTTATAGTGTAGACAACTTTAGAAATTCATCGAATTACTTTATGATTCACACTTCTTTTTGTGCATTTTTAGGTCGATGTTCCATATTTTATCGTGGATTTTATTTTTTTTCGCTTTTGCTCCCCCAATTCTTTTTTTATGTGCACTTAAGTAAAATATACTATAAGTAGCGAATGTTAGCAGAATTAATCCATGGGAGAAGAAAACATCTTTGGTACATTGTGTGCAAATCTTATGCGTTGCGAGTTCTCTCGAGTGCTATGATGAAGAAAGTGGTAGAATCGACGAGGGACGACATCTTCATGCAATAGCAAATGAATTTGGGAAGTCGATAAAGGGTCGTTTTTCGGTCATCAGTGTTCGGCACATGTAGGCTCTTCTTCTTCTATTATGGCATGTCCGTATAAGAAGAATAGCCTACGTGTTCTCAACACAGATGACCGGAAAAGGACCCTTTATCGATTTCCCAAATTCATTTGCTATGGCATGAAGATGTTGCTCCCTGTCGATTCTACCACTTTCTTCATCATAGCACTCGAGAGAACCTGCAACGGCATAAGATTTGCACACAACAGCCAGCATGTTTTCTTCTCCCATGGATTAATTCTGCTAACATTCGCTACTTATAGTATATTTTACTTAAACTGAGGTAAAAAATTTATTTTGGGAGGATAATGTATGAAAAATAAAATCCATGATAACTTATGCATCAACTGGCGTCGAAAGGCGGGTTTGTTGAAGCTGATGTAGTAGAAGGTTCGATGATGAAGTTCCTTTACTTTTATTTTTCTGTTTTCGGAAAGGCGGGTTTTAGTTTTTCCTATCGTTCTCGAGGGAATGGGTTCATTGCTTTTGACGATGAGCATGTTGTAGACGATTTGTTTCATTTGCATGTTAAACTCATTTTTTTTTTGGTGGTGGTGATTTTGGTCCTTATAGGACTCCAGGTGTCGGAGGTAGGCGTGGTGGGTATAGTGGAGGCAGTGAGCTTGGTGGGGGTTATGGAGGCTTTGGGGGCAGTGGCTTAGGTGCTTATCGAGGTGAATCTTCTCTTGCCAATTCTATTGTAATTAGCGACTGAATCACTTCCTTTCAATAGTTTGTCGTGTAGACTTTTTAAGTTACTTGAATGAGTTTATTGTTGGTGGTTTACTTTGTTTCAAACACAGTTGTATATTATAGTTAAAACCAAGTTTTTGGTGGTTTTATAGTGATCTCCTATTGCTCCTTCAAAAAAATCAAATTTCTTCTTTTTGTAGATCTTGAATTTTGGAATGTGTTTCTTCTTCCTTATGTTAAAACCAAGTTATTGGTGGTTTTATGTGATAGGAATTCCAATATGACCGGTTATAGCCGTTGTAGGAATCTAGGAAATCAAAAATTCAAATTGAAAGCTTGATTTCCAAAAGTCAAAAATCCCTGGCAAGTGGCTAATTAGCGCGCTAATATGGAATTAGCGCGCTAAGCTGCAGGGACCTCAAACTAATTAATTTATCCCTTTGTGTTAGCGACCCTTAAACTAGGCCAGGACGTAACCATCACTTATAAAACATGTTATACATGTTTTACAACTCAACTTACATGATAGGTCCAACTTATAGAAACATTGTTCGCCATCTCCTATGCGTAGGAAAATAGCAACATTGACACCAACTTGATGCCTGTGACCGCATTTGCTTGATGATCATTTTTTTTTTGGAAGCATTCTTATTCAACATTGTATGGTTTTTTTATGTTCTTCAATGCTTTTCTTGAACCCCTTGGTTGGTTTTTTTTATTTTTTGAGTAGGAACACATGGCTTGTCGCCTTTGGAGCACACAAGAGTTTAGATTGGGTGAGAGGATGAGTTCTAGAATCATACTAACATGATAGGTTTGTGCTTAACTTTCCTCTTTTCCCTTTTAGCATTCTTGCACTTATGCCATTCTTCTCTTTGTAGATCTTGCAGTTTTGAATGTGTTTTGTCTTCCTTATGTTAAAACCAAGTTTGTGGTGGTTTTATCATGATAGAAAATTCCCATATGACCGTTTATAGCCGTGTTAGGAAGCCAGGAAATCAAAAATTACAAATTTAAAGCTTGATTTCCAAAATGGAAAAATATCTGGCAGTGGCTAATTAGCGCGCTAATACTGGAATTAGCGCGCTAACTGCAGGGACCTCAAACTAATTAATCTCTCCTTTGCCTACTTCTTTCAGGTGCATACTCACTGGTTGTTGCCCTCAGATGGAGATTCAGAAATGCTTCAAAGCTGCGTTTTACTTATTAAATGAAGTCCTTTTTGTGTATACTTCCAAATTTTGGACCTTTTGTGAGTGTTCTTTTTTTTTTTTTTTGCTTGTTGAACGATAGGTGTGGTTGGTTTTTGTGTATACTTCCAAATTTAACAATCCTTTTGTAATACATTACAACTTTCAGTGGATATATAAATATTTGGGCTAATTTTGAGTTTCACATTTTTTCCTTCTCTTTTGAATTTTTGTTGATATATATTTTTGATGTATGGATGTGCAATTTGACTTCTTTGGGGGATGTTAGCACCCTCAAGGAGTTGTTGGAGGGTGCGCAGGCGATGGAGTATGTATGTCATATCGGGTTGTATTTTGATTTTTTAGGTTGGAGAATCGATTGGCTTATGTATCAGTGCCATATTTAAACAAAACAGAAAATTAGAGACGGATTAGCCACGGAATTCAAATTTTCCGTTGCTATTCCGTCTCTAATTTTTCCAGAAATATTTTTAACAATCACAAACGGATCAGAGACGGAAATATTAATTCCGTCTCTGATTCCGTCTCTAATTAGAAACGGAATCAGAGACGGAATCAGAAACGGAATAATCCGTCTCTGATTCCGTTTCTAATTAGAGACGGATTAGAGACGGAATATTTGCATTCCGTCTCTGATTCCGTCTCTGATTCCGTTGTTGATTACAAACGGAATCAGAGACGGAATTCATAAATTTATTAATTCCGTCTCTGATTCCGTTGCTAATCAGCAACGGAATCAGAGACGGAATGCAAATACAAATATACCATTTCGAAATAAAATCCATTTTCGTTCGTCTACGTTCGTTTCTAATTTCGTCTCAAATTCGTTTCTAATCGAAACGGATATTTTCCGTCTCTATTCGTCTCTAATCGAAACGGAATCCATTTTCCGTTTCGATCGTATCGGCGACGACGTTTTCGAGAGACGGAACGTGTTCCCAAAATCTCTGTTCCGTTTCTGATTTAATTCAGAGACGGAAATTTCGCAAATCGAAACGGAAAATTCCGTTTCTGATTTGCGATTTTTTTGTAGTGTCATCCATCCATTTATATAGGTCGTTTATACCAATTCTACTTTCCAAAAGGGCAGTGCTTTCTCGAATCATGAATCCGAACTCGAAAAGTTATTTTTTTTCAAAGTCATCCTCAAACAATTAATAAAGCAAATACAATAACTTGTAAAATTCTTTTGATACTCCTTAAATATTTGTAAAAGCTTCAAAAACCCTCCTATGAGTCCGAACTCATAAGTCCAAATAGATTTATTGTTTCCAAAATTACAAATCGTTTTGCTTTTTCACACTTTAAATACCCATTTCGCCTCTTTTTTCATGCACAACATTTAATGCCTTTAATGCACTTCTTTCTTTGTTTTAAAAGAGAAAATGAAAAGTAAACACTACATTAATATCACTTTGATTAATATGCTAAAGCCAAAAAGATATATATAAATCAATAAATCTATTTGGACTCATGAGTCCGGACTCATAGGAGGTTTTTAAATTTTTTGTAAATATTTAAGGGGTATAATAAGAATTTTACAAGTGATTATGGTTGTTTCATTAATTGCTCGAGGTTGTATTTGAAATTGAAAAAAGTTTTGAGTCCGGACACACGAGTCCAAATAGCACTACCCTATATAAATAGGAGGAAGTAGTTAATCAGACATGCAACTAGTTCAATCTCGTAATTCAAAAAAGATTAACGTATTTGAAATGGAATGACATAATAAGGAAGTTAATTACAATCGTTTTCTTTTTTAAGATTTTTACTCTTAGGTGCTACAGTGCATATTGCGCCTCATGAAAGGGACAAACCTTCCAAGTCTCAACCTTTTTTTATTTAGAAGATTCAAACTTAGACCTCACATAAAGGAGAGCCGAGTTCATTGCAAGAATATAGCTATGTTGCTAAACAATAACAAATCAACAACAAATTTACATAAAGATAAGTCATTTGACCGAGTTGACCTCGAAGCAACTATTGAACGACAAATTTATGATAAAGGTATAGTGATAGAATGTTATTCGTCAAAGATTTATCGCTAAATATTTCTCGCCAAATGTTCCTGCTCTATAGTCGTCGCTAATTTGTCGCTAATTTCAGCAACGGATTAGCAACAAACCTCGAGATATGCATCGGAACATGTGACCTTTGATCTAGGGACAAAATACCATCAATAGCAGATCTGCTACAAATCAGTGATAACATATTAGTATGTCACTGATTTGTTGAAGTTTGAAATTCTAAAAAACAAAAACCTACAAACCTTCTTCCCCATTTGTCTAGAACATGCTCGAATTCTTTTGTCAAAACCCTTGCGCTCGAACCCTTTGAGCAAACCTTTCTACTCAAACCCTCTGCCTTAACCCTTCGGCTCGAACCCTGTGTCTAACCCACATTCTCAAATGGTCCATCGATCTCCCTTATTCTATCCATTTTCTCTCTCTATTGTTGTTGTGTTTTGGGGGTAGAAAAGCAGGAGGAGTGCGACTATCACAAGAGAGTGACAACACTTTTGAAAGCATTTTCATGAAGGGGAAGTGAAAAATGGGTTCGGGATGAGTCGACTCGGCCATAACCATTAATTATATTAGGAGGGGGGACTTCATTAAGGGGATTTCGTTAAATCATGGCCACACAAACATCATCTTCTTCGATTTTATGTCTCCTGTTAAAAGAGTGTTTGTTGAAATACCAAGTGGAGAATTTAGGTAAATTGTTTCTAACTAAAATTACTCTAGCTTCATTCCATTTTTTGGTGTTTCAATCGGATTGAAGAAGTTGCACAAAGGTAGTGTTGATTGCATTTACTAAAGCTTAAGTTGTATGTTTGTTGAGCAGTGGATCACGAGTACAAAGGCATTGCAAGCATATAGAGTTTGATAGACAAATGCATGCATGTTTTTGTTGCTAGGTCCAAATCGGTCTATGATCGATCCAAGGAAGTGTTATTTGATTGTGAATTTGTCACATAAATAGATAAATTAATGAATCTGTACATTGTTGAACTTATTGTTTGTTTGTGCATTTCAACGAAAAATAATATCTTATTGAGTTATTACTCATTCTTATATTGTTTATTTTTTCATTTACTTGGTATGTAGTTATATTTGAAATCTTGAGACTATATATATTAGGAATTGATGAATATTTGGATTAATTTTAAAAATAAAGAAAACTATAATAATTTATATACTTAATTAATAAGAATTAGAGATTTGATGAGTTTATGTCGCAACCTATGCGCATCCGCCAAAGATGAAGAGTTTATGTCACAACTTATCTTTGCCTCTAGACCACCGCCACGACAGGTGATGTCGTGAGTGATTTGATGTTCTATCTTTTTTGGTTGAAAATGATGTAGTTTGTTTCAAACATTAGTAGGTGTATTTTTTAGGAAACTTATGTTATTCTATTTTATTTTTGTCGTAGTAATGTTGCTACCTATATAGAGAATGAATTGGTTCTGACAGTGAGCATTTTTAAAGGTCTAACTTTAATTACTTGTGAGTTTTTGGTGGTTCAGCTATTTAACGTTGCAAACTTTGAGCGATGCAACATATTTGTTTTGAACGTGTGGATGATTAAGTGTCCAAGATTCTTGGAAGGAGCTTTAATACTAGATGATGCTGTAAACTTTCTTTACATAATTAGCTTAGGTTCAATTTTCAAGTTTTACATGATTTAGCTTAAAACTAAGTACCTTATTTTTGTGATTGAAATACATGAATGGTTATGGATTGTTTGGCAGCTATATTGTAAATGTAATGAAAAGAGATCATCTCAAGGTCCATTCAAACGAGTGCCAATTATGTGTAAGGTAAATTATATTCCCCTTCGTCTTTTCTATTTTGAAGTTCTAGATTTATTTTATTCATTATATCTCCACTGAGTCACATATCCATATGTGATCTTTATGTCCACTCAAACTCCCTGATATGCTACTTATCGAGAGCTTTCAATAATGGGGTAGGAACATAATATATTATTTTTATGGTTGTAATTTAGAAGGGTAAAGTTGTGTTTTTTTTCACTATTCTCAACTTTTTGTGCCTTTTGGGGTTGATCAACCAAGTAGTGTCTCTATATTTTATAGTAATACCGATATGAGGTTTCCTTGGTTTTGATGTTTTTTGTGTATTCACCTAGTTTTGATAGATTTTAGTTTTGGACATGCACTATAATTAAGCATATAGGTTTATGTGGTTGATGAGTTGTTTCCATATGGGTTGGATTAATTTGAAGTTGGTGGGACATCTACTTTGGATGCCATGCTGTTAGATTCTCTATGAGATCTCCACTAGCATGTTCATTAATGGTGTAGAGATAGATAAAACTGCCTTTATTGGTGGTGATAGAGGGAAGATATGGGTTAAGTTGTGGGAGAGCATATCAAAGAAAGGTTTGAATATCCAACATCATTATTACATTTTTGAGATCAAAGTGAGAAATACTTACTTTTAAGATTGTTTAAGTCTTTCAATCCAAATTATTGAATTACTTTACTCTTAGCTTGTTTGTCAATTGTAGTTTGGTATAAAGATTGAATTGAGTGTATTTTGTTGCTACCCTTTTGAGATCAAGGTGAAAAAAAAAACTTACTTTTAGATTGTTTTAGTATTTTAATCCAAATAAGCGATTTACTTTAGTCTTAACTCGTTTCGTCTATTTTAGTTTGGTATAGAGATTGAATTGAGTGTATTTTGTTGCTACCCATTTGAGGTCAAGGTGAAAAAAATCTTACTTCTTAGATTGACATGCAACTTTTACTAGATATACCGGGAGGACTATATTTGAGAGACCACTTACAAATGGTGTGGCTTATGCTGTTAGAGTTCTTCGTTCTGAGAGGGAACACTTTGATAGGCAACAAGGGTGGACAATTAAGAGGATGGATACAATTAAGCAGACTTCACTTGTGTATAATAGTTTTCAAGAACAGCTTAAGCTCTCGCCATCCTACGAACAAGTAGTTCTCAAGCTCTATTATTATCATGTCCAGACTCTAAAATCACTCGTGACTCTTACATGTTGAAACATAGATCACTTGTGTATAATCCTCTTCAAGATAAACTTGGCTTATGAATCATAAATCACTTGTAAATCTTGCACGTTGAAACATAAATCACTTTTTTGCTCTGTTTGCTAAACTTACAATACTTTCAAATCTTTGAAATTGCTTTATAGTTTGAAGATCAATTTGAGTTTTTAAAGTTGCTTTATACTTTGAATATGGATTTAAACTTTCGATCTTACTTTTAAAAAATGTAAATTGAGGCATGCTTCATTTATCAACCAAGGGTTTCTATTTGTATTTGCGCCATGTCATACGTGACCTCACTAGTCACTTGTTTGTCTATTTCTTAGACTTTTGTTCAAAGAGTAAGTCAAAAAGTAAGTTGGTTTCAATTTGGGGAATCATAGATGTAATGGGAAGCATGTCAAATGCAATCTTCATATAGAACTCAAGGGAGTTCAAAAAAATGTTAGTTTTGCCTTGTAGGATTGTTTCAAGTTGTACAATTTTCAAATTTCAATGCTTAGGCATTACAAAACGAAGTTGTCCTTACGTATAATATTTTTTCTAGTTTTATTCCTATCATTAAAACTTCAAAGTATTTAATGAATATGCTTTGCCAGTGTTTTTTTTTTCTTTATTCTAGCTTTGTTTCTTTCATGGTGTTGGATGTTTATGTTAATGGATGGTATGATAGTTAGTTTTGACCACATGCAGTATGTAATATTGTTTGGGGATTACCTGATTTCTTGAATAATTAGATAATGAATCGATATAACTTTTTGGCCTAAATAGAAAGGACTCTAAAAGACTATTCACCAATTAGTTGAACAATGTATCTATGTTGAGATTCAACTATAGTTTTTTAAAAAATAGCCTACGTCTCAAGATTCTTTAAGAAAAATATTCATAGTCTTCAATTTCACTAAAATTGGATGTAATGGTGCTTTAATTTATGTTGGAATATGTTAGCATTTCGGCTTTTCGTCCTTGGCCTCATATTCTCTGGTGGTATGTATGAGGACTAACTGAGAATCATTGAATATGTTCAACTTGTTAACATGTAAAACACCTGCAAGGCTTGAACTTGCAACCATCGCTTCATACTCAGATTGATTGTTCATTATAGATAATGCAAATTTTATTGTGTACTTGATGGTGAAGCCTTAAGGTGCTTCTATTAGTAATCCTACACCACCTCCTATGGCGTTCGAAGCTTGATCTATGTATAGGCTTCAACACTTTTTATTTCGGACTTTTGGGTCTTCAAGGTTCTCATCTTAAGAAGCACATTCTATAATGAACTTTACTAATGCCTACCTTTTAATTGCAAGTCGGGGCATGTAGTTGATATCAAACTCACCTAGTTGAATTGCCTAATTAAACATTCGACCATTACTATCGAGGCTGTGAAGAGTTTTCTTTAAGGGTACATTAGTGAGAACTGTGATCGGATGAGCTTAAAAGTATAGGTGTAACCTTTTAACGGTTGTAATAATAGCCAAGGCAAATTTCTCCATGACAGAATACCTCTTCTCTGCAATATCAGACTAACGTAGTACACAAGCTTTTGTACCTCATTGTCCTCTCAAACTAAGCTGAGCTAACTGCCACATCAAAGACTGCTAAGTATAAAAAAAATGTTCTTCCCTTAATGACTTAAATAGCAAGGGTGGGCTTAACATGTACCGCTTCAATTCTTCAACTGACTTCTGGGACTCATTATTCCATGCAAAGTGTTTAGGACTCTTTGACAAATCGAAAAATGGTGTAGATCAATCTGTCGATAGTAATAGGAAGCCTCCAGAGCAGCTAAACATCTCGTCAACCTTTGAACATCTTTGACTATTTTTGGTGGACACATATCCATTATTGCTCGGATCTTTTCAGGGTTTGCTTCTATTCATCTTTTAGAGACCATTAGCCTTAAGAACTTTCTCAAAGTGACACCAAATGTGCATTTTATTGGATTGAGCTTCATCGATACTTTCTCAATGTTTGGAAGGCTTTGTCAAGCCACTGAACATGCTCATCAATATGTAGGCTTTCCACTAGCATATCGTCTTTATAATCGTTCCTATCATTGGTTTAAATATGGATTTTACGAGTCTTTGGTATGTAGCGCCCGCATTTTTCAACGAGAATGGCATCATAAGATAGCAATAAAGGTCGCGTTTAGTGATGAAGGAGGCCTTGGACATATTGATTTCTTCTATGTGAATTTGATTGTAACTGCTAAAAGCATCTATGAATGTCAACCGTCGGTAAACTGCTATTGCATCTATCAAAATGTGAATTCTTAATAGTGGGAAGGATTCTTTTGGACATGCATCATTCGAGTTTCTAAAATCTATACACATTATTCACTTGTTATTTGACTTTTTAACCATCATTAGATTTGCTATCCATTTTTGGTACATGATTTCCTCAATTATTTGTGTGTTCAACAATTTGTTGACTTCCTCATCGATTACTCTTCGCCTTTAAAGAGTGAAAAACCTTTTCTTTTGCTTTACTAGTTTCCTAATTGCATCGACATTAAGGTGATGAGTGATGACCATCGGGTCTATCCCTAGCATGTCTATCGGGGACCATAAAAAATGTCTCAATTTCCCTTCAAGAACTGGGTAAGACTTTTCGAGATATGTGGTTTGTGATCAAGTCCAATGTAAGTAGCCTTTTTTAGTGTCTTCATCACTTAGTACCACTGGCATTAACTTCTCAACAGGTTCCGGTCTAGACTTGCGTTCGCCAAGGTCCATTGATTCCACTTGCAGCACTTGTTTATCGATTCTAATCGACCTGGTAGTTTGATAGTAACAAGTCCGTGCCATCTTTTGATCAACTTTTATCACACTTACTCCGTCTGACATAGGAAATTTTAACTTAAGATGGTATGATGATGGAATTGCTTGAAAGATGTTCAATATGATCCTACCAAGGATGACATTATATGAAAATGGAACTTTTACATTAATAAAATTGATCATGCAAATGACTTGCCGTGGAGAATCTCCAAAAGTCAATGGAAGTAAAATCGAACTTTCTACCTTTGCTCCTGCCCCATTAAAAAGATACAGAAGTGTCATGATAGGGGTTAATTGGCTATCTTTATAGCCCATTCCCTTGAAAGCTTTGTAATATAGCACATCAATTGAAGACCCAATGTCTACCAAAGTTCTTCGAACTACAAAGTTTTCCACCATTAGTTTCATGACCAGAAGGTCATCAAGTGAAAACTTTACTCCTTCCAAATCTTCATTAGTGAAGGTGATGTCTAAATCTATATGCCCCTTCTTGGGCAAGACTTTGACAATAAGGCATTTTTTTAGCATATGCCTTATTGGAGGAAGAGGTATTGCCTCCAATTCCTAGTCCACATGATATGACATTTATGACTGTTTGTTTGATATTCTCTATATTCTCTTCTTCTTTCTTTTCGGCTTTTTCATCAGCGCATCGATTTAGAATCACTTTTGCATTTGTTATCTTCACATTTGACAAACTTATCTAAATGATTTTCACATAGCTTGAAACTCAATCTCATCTTTCAATTGCCTACAATCTTCTATGCCATGTCCATGATCTTTGTGAAAGCGACAATATAATTTTTTATCACTGTCTGCTGCGCTAGATCGCATAGGTTTCAACTACCAAATGTATGACTCATATTGGATTTCATATAGTATTTGCCCTTTTGAGGAATTTAAGGGGGTATATTCATGAGATCTAAACTAAATTTTCCTCTTTGGAGTGAAAAAAGGCTCTTACTTTGGTTGTTTCTTTGGTTATTTGATCCTGTGCTTCCACACGCTACGCCTTTTACTTTCACATTCAGGTTGAACTACCTCCTCGACGACCATATATTTTTTAGCCTTTTTTTGAAGCTCTACCATAGTTTTTGACGAGTTTTTGGCTAGAGAAACCTTAAGGTGTTCATTGGTCGTTCCATTAGTAAGGGCCACCACTGCCACTGATTATTCCAAGTTCGAGACTTTTAAGCCTTTATTCGTAAAATGGGTTATGTAATCTCTGAGGGATTTGCCATTCCTTTGTCATATTGCCATTAAAGACGCAAAACTTTTGGCTTGAGACATGTTCCCTATGAATTGATTGATAAATTGTTCACTCAACTGCCTGAACAAACCTATCGACGTTATAGGTAATTGGCAGTACCAATTCAGAGTCAGTCCCCTTAATGTTTAAGGGAAAACCTTGCACTTGATCGTATCTGGAATGTCATAGAGGAATAGGACAACATCAAAATTGAGAACATGCATAGTTGGGTCTTTTGTACCATCATATTTATCGATGTTTTGCATTTTGAATCATTTTGGCAATGGTTCCTCAATTATCTCCTGAACGAAAAGAGGCAGACCTGCCTCATAGATGATCTACTCATTTGATTTTTTTGTTAGGAGAACCAACTCCTTTATTGTAATGACATTAATTCGTTCTTGTAACATTTGTTCCACCTCTCGTTCAATCCTTGCATCAATGTCTTATAGATTGTGGCCAATTTTAGATCTTGTCGAAATTGTTCGGCCATGTCTTCCTCCGCTAAGCTCTTTGAATCGATCTTGTAAGTAGCTAAGTTGTTCTCGTAACTCATTCATTTCATTATTGTCCTTAAGGGTCTCAGACCGTTTCTTTTCCTTTCTCCACTCATTTCCATTCCAATGCATTTCTAATATCACCATTTTGAGCATGTTGATCTCTTTATCACGAGAATAACTTACGGATTTACTGCAGACGATCTTCTTGGATTTTAAGGAGATCATGCACAGAAATGAGTTTTGTACGTTGAGGAGCTCATGCTTCAGAGTTTCTTGTTCTCACCACCATGATTTATGGTCCTCTTTCTAGTGCCAGATGATGCATCAACAACCATACAACGATCTGGAACCATGAATCGCATGAACCACGAGACAAACGTTAATGACTTTTGCTACCGCAAATTGCAAGATAGACCCGAAGTTGGGGCTTCCAAGGATAGCACTCCGAGGAAAACACTGTGATGCTGAAGTCAGAGCATGAAATCAAGAAGATGTAGGAGTTAGGATTGAGAGATTTAGCATACATTTTTCTTCAATATGTCGTGTATTTATAGCCCTAGGGTTTACCTTTTGTTGGTTTCCAATCGGGATATTGCCATATTTGATTTTTTTATTATGGTAAGATTTGATAAATCCTGACTTTCTCTTTTTATGGGATTTTTCACTAATTTGATTTTATCATTGATTCTTCGATATCTCGCGGATCTATGAAATTCCAGTTACTCACAACTTTACCTTTTTATGGATATGCACGAATCTCGATGTAGGTTTTATGTTGTCTCATACTAAAAGGTGATTAAGTTAGGGAAAACATCAAAGCTGGCCGAGATCAACGAGCTCGTGCATGCATATGTGGCATGGTCAAGAGAGTTTAACAAATATAAATGTATATATATATATATATATATATCAAATATATAAAAGAGCCAATCTTCAAATTTTGAGTCATAAAGAAAATGACTATTTTGCCTCTGCATTATTGCCCTCTCCAGGTCGATGTGTCTCTACTAGTTGATCAACAACTTTTACCCTCCAATGTTATCTTCTTCTTTAAGTCGATTACCAACTCAAACTCCCGCCTTTTTTATTCTTGTGTTCCTTTCATCTCCAAGTCGACCTCTTCATCTCCAATTCCTTTTTTCTTCTTGAGTTGCAATCCGGACTGTATAGAAGAAATTTGAGTTGTGGTAGACCGTATATAAGAGTCATGTGTGATTCCGAATTTGAGAAATTTGCCTTGCGGTTTAACAAATTTGAGTTGCAGACCATATAAAGAGTTGCGTGCAATTGCAATTTTTTCTATCTCACGTTTAAGTAAGCATGTAACTTCTTTGAATATCTCTTCTTTCTCTGTGCAATTTACTTCTCCTAATGGGGTCATGGGATTTTAATGCCCAATGTGATTTATTTACAATATACATGAACTTATCAGCCCTCATTTTCTCCAACTTGTCTTGAATATCCTGCAATGTGCTTTGTTCTTATTACCTCCTGATCTTGAAGGTGCATCAATTGTTATGATAATCTTGTACTAACTTATTTGTCTAAATAATAAAATAAGTAATTTTAGCACATTAGATATGGGGTTACAATATTACTTAAGATTACAAAGTTATTGCTAACAAATTTTAAGATATAAAATGGATATATATCCATTAAATGTCATGGGAGAATATAAAATCTTGCACTATAATTGATTCATACATTGTAAGTGATTCATGCACATTGTTATCATAAGTTTCTTTTAGAATGCAGATTTTCTCCTATTTCTAAGTATTAAAAAATGGAACCCCAACCAATGTTTTGATGCCTTATTTGTTTCAACTACCTTAAGATAACGAGTTTGATTTCCTAAAGAAAGTTTAAGTTCCTCTAATCAATCTTTCTTTACACATTAATAAAGTGTGATAAATCTTTACTTCATCCATTCTGTATTGATTTTTTCTTTATTAGTGCTTGTTATTGCAATTAGATTTGGCCTATAGATATAGAGATTGCTACTTCTTAGTTCTTACATTGAGATAGTTTGATTTAAGAGTGCTTTAAAGTTGTTTGAGAGAAATCATAGTTGTAGTATTACCACGAGATTTGGGGGTTACCCATTAATGGATATGTTGAATCATCGTTCTTGGCTATTGATTTTGTTGAAAGGTTTGAAAAGATTGTTGGGGAAGAAAAATCAATTAGGATTCTTGAATTGTTTAAGAGAAGTGGGGGTCAGTGCATATATTTAAATTAAATAAAACTGGTAATCAATGTTTAATAGGGTGCTTTAAAAAAGTTTGATGAAATATCTATAAGTACAAGTTTAATTAAAACACAAGGCCGTTGATTTGATAAACTTCTTGGTCTATAAATTAAACATTATGTATCTATCATTTATTTATCTATTTGATCTTCAAATTTTAATTATATTGATTTATTCTTCAAAAACCACCTGTCTCTTATAGTTTCCTATTGATCTTTCAAAAAAATTGGTCATATAAGATGTAGAAATCTTGAGATATTCGAGGTAATAAAATGGTTAACACAAAAAATACAAGAGCTTGTCCTTGAGGTTCATTGATTCATTCCCTTACCACTATACTACTTGGAATGATGGTTTTTGAGGACCATGTCACTATTTAAACAATGAGAATGTAATTCATTAGGTAGAAAGAATGCTAAATGGTGGTTCCATTAAATAAAGTTGGTATGTATATTGTGAAAATCTTGATTGCTATGATCAATTTGGCTTACGTAGGAAATAACGAGAACTTGTTAGGGGGACCGTGCATTTAAATTTGAGTTAGGAATTTGTGCCTTTCTTGAAAGGGTGCCATCTTATTATCCTAATAGAAAATTTGTTATCCTTATTTCCTGGTGTTTCTCAACTTAAACTTATGATATTTATTGGTTCCTCCAGTAAATATCGAATAATTCCCCATGTCAATTTATGGTTGTTTATTAGTGTCGAGTAGCAAATGTATTTCTCAACTCAAATTTGCTTGTCCTTAATTTCTCATGTCATCACTTCGTCTTCACATGATATTCTTTATTTTACTTATTTGGGGAGATAAGAAAATGATCATGCATTATAATTCTTAAAATTTAGTCATGGAGTGCATGTAAAAGTTGTATTCCAATGTTTGTTTGTGTATCACTCTCAATAATCAAGTTCTGTGAGACCTAATACTTAATCTACTAGAATGATCTTTTCTTAAGAAAAATGTTTTGTTTGGTAGAAGTCCAATTTGGTGCCTGTTTAGTATTAAGTCACAAGCTTCAATTATTTCTGGCTATTTTCTGCTCATAAATGTCCATGCCAGATTCAAACGAACAATCAATTTTAAAAATTAAGGAGTAACTTTCTTAGAGTGTCATGGATCTAAATAAATTTTAATTTTTAGTTTTGGTATAATGGATGAAGCGGGTGCGTGACATTACAATAATATAGTGTGATACATACTAGGTTTTAATGGATTGTAGTATAATTGCTTAATATTGGTCTCTTGCTAGAATTTAGCCTTAAATATAATATATTGTCTCGATTGAGGTTGCATTTCACAGTTATCTACACGCAGGCTTTCTTGAGCCCACGAACATAAAGAATTAAGAAAATTTGTATTTACATTTATCAATGTATGAAAATCACAAAGAAAACGAAAAGCACTAGCTGATCTGAATCAGATTCAAAAGACTAGCCAAATAAGCTAGGCAAAATTTATTTGGCTAGCACCTAACAGAACAAACAGGTTTAAAGAACTACGGATATATGGAATGCCCATAAGGATATTGGCTGATTACCATTGTAGAATTGACTATGTGCTTTGCTTTATCTATCAATGGCTTGCCTTACTATGCACATTTACGCTCGTGTTTGATTTATTTGTATTCAAATATTAGTCGTGCATAGCACACACATAATTATTTCGAAAATATAAATTCTAGGTTCTATTAATAGTATATCAAAGCTAATTATTGACTATGTGTTTTCACTTTTCTTGATCATGTATGCTTTCATATACACATATAGGGTAGTTTCAACTTAGGTATATGATCATGTGTGCTTTCTTTCTACTATTAGGTTTCTCTGAATTGGCCTAATTTTGACATTTATGAGTTATGCCAGTTAGAGAAAGGTTGTATATTTAGCTTAGTCTTACAAATCCTTTTACCACCGTTTCCATCTATAATGATACAAAGCTGGACTATTTATATGTTATTCTTTTAAAATATCAATGGCTTGTAGATGTATTTATAGGTACCAAAATGTAACTAATGCATACTAGTTGCTTCAACCGAGCTTAAAAAGTATTCTCAATGTCGATCTTGATGTAGCAGTGCAAATGTTTGTGAAAAAATAATTATATGTCTCCATTTATCAAACTGACTTTTGCAGGATTACAAGTCAATGTGCAAAACTAATTACCAAACATTTCCAAATTGATTTGATAATGTCAGAACCTCTACAAATATTAGGAAGTATGAACAAGCTTGAAAAAATCTTGATAATGCTTTTAAAGTTTAGATATTTCTTGTTGTAAATTGGTTATGTTTATCATTTTAGGTTTTCATGGTGAGAGTTGGTTGTAATTTGATTCTAAAATAGTTATAAAATCTTTATGAGATGGTTGTGAGAGTATTGAATGAGTTTTGTCGTTGTTTTAATGTAAATATGGCTCATGGAGAGGTATAGACTTGTATTGGGATTTAAAATTTTGAACTTGAGAAATTGATTTGATAAGATCAATAAATTTTATTTTTGATATTATTGTGAAGCTGAGAAGATGTGAGTCATTTTAGGCTTTCTTTCTAATTTGTTTTATTAAGTTTTGAATTTTTGGTAGCCCTATTTTCAAAGGAAACTTCGTCAAGATTTTTATAGATTTTAGAAGTTTAAGGAAATGATTTTCTAATTTGTCACATTCAAAAAGTTAAGAATTAATTCTAATTTATGGATGAAATATTTATTTGGAGATTTGAATTTGATTTAATGGATTAGAAGCCTACATAGGGTAATTAGGTTAAGTCAGAGCTTAATGAAGCAAGACCTGCGGTTTATCTATCATTATTTAGGGGTATACGCATGAGTTCTTATGTTATTATGCATTGCATTGATTATTTTATTCTTTGGAAGGTTTGAGGTTATTGCAGAGTCGTAGATTTGAAATATCAGCTACAAAGCAAACCTGGGGCGGCAAGTGGATGAGAGGCAACTGAAACTATTGTCTCAATTTCTTCATATTCTTGGGAAAAGTGCATGATTGTCCAACTCAAGCGTGAAGCTGATTGGGAGGTTTTCTTGGTCTTGATAACATCACTTTGTACCAACTTTAAAGACCTCCCATTAGCAATTGTGATGCCATTGTTCAATATTTTATATGTTTTGTTGGTCAATTACTCAAAGTGTTCATATAAATACTTCTGAATCATGCCTTTTCATTTTATTTATTTATACTATTGTTATTGGATTGTTAAGAAATTGTTGAAAATGATCTTTTGTACTTCCAAACTAGGATATGGGGTAATATCCTACACTTTGGGACCTTTGAACTTCAAAAATCAAATGAATTTTAAAAGATTATAGACTTAGAGTCCGTTGTCATGTTTATGGATTTTTGAAAGTAAATTGAGCGCAATGGAAGAGTTTGATCCATATAGCTGACCCCAAATAATATAAGATTGAGGTTATATTGTTGTTATATTGTTTGTGGCTTGTTTTATGCTTTATGTAAACATGCATATGATTCTTTTTTTCATGTTTTCTTCTTTTTTTCCTTTCAACGGGTAAGGTGTAGGAGTTTGGGATTTAATCCTTTTGAAGTTTATCTCTTCCTTAAAAATATAAACCAACATAATTGTTTGTTGGTTTTGAACTTCATTACAATGAAGCCCTTCTTTGCTTGTTCTTAAATTTCTATTCATACATTCCTTCGTTACAGGATGCAAATTTAGTTGTGCATATTGCAGATTCAATAGTCATGATGGAGTAGGAAATCGTGGAAGCTATAAAGGATAATTCGATCATCATTATTTGTGGAGAAACTGGGTGTGATAAAATCACTCAAGTTTCACAGGTGACTTTTTTTAAAAAAAATATGTTGATGTCTTAATGCTAAGCCATCAAGATTTATTTTAGCTTCAATTTTAATATGTAATTCTTCTATGAATTTGTTTATGGCTCGTGATTTCAATGCTACAAAGGGAATTATTTGCATTACCCACCATCGTGAATGACATTTGAACTTAGTCTTCATTAATGGAAGCAAGTAGGTACTTGACAAGGCTCATGAGAGGAGCATGGACATTGAAATACTTATAAAAAATATTTCTCGTACTATAAAACTTTGACATGTAAGATTGAGAATATGACATTTCTACTTCTTAGTTTGAATTAAAAAAAGTCTGTTTTCCACTCAACTTTACTAAGTTTATTTTGGGATTATGATCCCATGTCCCATCTATAGGAATTGTACATACAATAACAAATAAATAGGCTATCAGAGGTAGTGATTGCATCGGAAAATGAGATTTCTGCACTAAAACTCGTCCTGATGAGTGTCACTATATTCCGGTATTACAATTTCTCAAGCATAAATGGGTGATGTTAATATAGACAAGGTAAAAAATTATACATCACCTTTACAATTTAACTAAACATGGTTAATCGCTTATTCATACTCCTAACATATATCTTTATACATGTAGGATGGTAATATCAATTATGAAGAGTTCGTTGCAATGATGACAATAGGTATAAAAGATCTTGATGTAAAGAAAAAAAAATGAGAACTTAAAGATGCCAATGATAGATAACACATGATAGATACACTTCATATGTACAAATAAAAATAACACTTTATTAAAACAAATTATTGAGTGTGCCTACCACAAGTGTAATTATTTCTTCTAAACTATGTCTTCCATTAACCATCATCTAACAAATTTTTTGTAGGACGACCATATACATGCAACCATACCCATCTATTTAGCTCCTGATTTTGAGTACCTCACAGAAGGCAAGGTCTACAACATTTCAAACTTCAAAGTAGAAAGAAAAAATTGCACAAGGTTGTAAGCCATGAATACGTCATACACTTAACAAGCTATACCTCTATACAAGAACACACTGGCAGGGTACAAACTTAAAACCACAAATTTGAAATAGCTCAATTCGAAGAATATACAAAACGGCAAGACAATTTCATTCAATCATTAGGCAAGAAAAAAATCAATCAATAGCTAAAATACATGAATTTCACTTTTTTATATAACTTTCAATGTAAATAATTATTTTGTTCTTTACAGATGTACTAGGACGTCTTGGTCAAATAGGCGAGCTTGTAGATCAAGAAGTTAAAGGAAAACAAAAAAATGGTCAAAAAACTTGTTTTATGTATTTAAATCAACAAGTATATATATTTTTTGTCGAAATTATTTTTTAGAAAAAAAAATGATTCATTGCGTTTGACAATTCAATCGTATATTTCGTCTACATAAACAAAGAATTGAACGCAACATTTTGGGGGTCAAAAAGGTCGAAACAAGTAGTAAGTTTATCAATCGCATACCATCTGACTCATTGGTAATTATAATTTCCTCGAATAAAGTCAAAACTTATAGTGGTGACTGATGCAAGTTTATTTATTAAAATACGTGTGCAAAGTCACTTAATTTCTACTTACGTTGTATCTTTAATGCTCAATTTATTTATACTTTTCGATCCACGCAAATATTAAAACTTTTATCAACAGGTGAACTAACTTTCCTCAACAAATGCTATAAAGATTTACATAAGTCCAAATATTGAAGAAATCGCATCAGTCATGAAAGGGTATAGATTTCTTTTAAGCCATATGCATTTTTTGCTAATGAGTAAATTACATTGCATGACATATTATTTTCCTAATTTTTTTTCAATTGACATACACTTGTAAAGTGAAACTATGACTGCAGAGGAGAAACCTTGAGTAAAGAAGTTTAATTGATTCGAGAAGAAAATAAAAATTTTAATACCAAGGCAGAAACTATGACTGCAGAGGAAGTCAAACGCCAAAGATTGAAACCTTGTAAGACATTATTAATTATAATCAAAATAATAGTATATGACCGTGTTCACATTATTAAATTAATTGTTAATTTCTCACGCAAAAATTGTACATTATTTGCAAAGTGAAAAATCACATCGATCAATTCAAGTGGTTCTTGGCATTATGATACTTGTCATTCACATTACATCAAATTAGAAAAATTAGGGTCAAAATATTATTGTAATAGGTACAAAGGATTTGTTACAACGCCATATCGGGGGTATGTTAAAAGTACATTATACAAGTGTATGTCAATTTTATAAATTACGTATATCTCTTTAAAGTTCATCTTTCACACTTATCTGCATTAAATTATAACTATATATTATTACATTTCAATTTCCTATATAAGATTCTTTGTTGTTGTATTATATAAATATATCTTGTCAAAACTCTAATTGATGACCATTGCATTTGTTTTTAGATTCAAAGTGCATGTGCGCAGAAAACAATTTGGGGTCTACATTTTTTGTTCTATTGGATAGCATAGTAAAAAATATTATAGGTAAAAACAATGGGGAAAGAATCTTGAATGGAACATCTTCTATACCTTTTTTTTAATTCAAAAAAATAAAACTAATTGAATGAGCATGTAATATTCTATATAATCTATATTTTATTCTTTTTATGCTCATTTTATTATTTTTTGTTTGCTTATATTGCCAGACATACGGAAAGATTGTGATCCCAATAGAACTTTCCCGAATTGTAGGAAGAAGTTTTACTTTTAAACTAAAACTTATTAATTACAAATTAGCCAATGGAAATGAAAATTTCACCATTTCAACTATATGGGATGAAGAAAATGGAGATGATTTTTGTCATAATGAGGTATTTCTTTTATTTTACGAGTAACTTACAGATTACATTTGGAATCTAATTTAATTTCACATGTTCTCATATTTTTGAATATAATAGGGGAAGTTGCCACATGACATTTCAACTTATAAATACGAAGAGGACAACCACTAAGAAGTCAACGTAAAGAGAAAAAGTATTGATAATGATTTGGGAATGGATAAACATCCAAAAAGATATTGTTATGTTGAGTAAGTTACTCGAACTCACATATTATATTAGTTACTAATATTATTTATAAAAAAACTACATAATGTATTTTTTATTATATGACGACAAAGAAGAACTATAGTCAACATTATAATGGATATTCTACAAAATAAAAAAGAGACTTTTTATTTTTAAGTTTAAGTACATACTTATAATTTTTAGCAATAAGCATTTGATGTTTTCGTTATCATTTTTGAATTTATTTAGCATTGTACATTGAGATTTATTATTTTAGATTCATAGTTTGTTCAAACTCATTGATAAGTCGATATTTATATAATTTTAGTAGTTTATTTTAGTATATTTAATATGAAAAGTCTCTAAAATATGTATTTAATTATATTTATTGGTCATTTTCAGGTAAAACGAAGTGCGCGGTTGAATTCGAGACGAAAAAATACTTGAAATGGAGCATTCGCACACAGCGATCAGATGCTGAAAGATTTGCCTTCAATTTCGTGTTGCGCAATAGGTAGGATATGAGACGGTAGACCAAATAATACATGTGAGTGACACAATTAAGTCACGTGAAACAAGTTGATGTTGGATTGCCTCGAGATGCGCGCAGTGCTCCCATATTTTTTGTAAAAGCCGTGCGTTCCTTAACTCAAGCGCCACGTGGCAGAGGCTGATTTGCCCAGCACATCAACTTCAGCTCTCGCCCAATTAGACGCAGCGACATGGCGTTAGTACCTCATCAAGCACAACAATTTTCTCATCGCCTCAGCTGCTTTCAATTATCCTCAGGATCTAGTGGTGGTCAAACCGCGGTTTGGTGGTGAAAACCACCAAACCGCGACCAAACCGAGAGTCTACGGTTTGGTGATTTTCCAAACCGCAACCAAATCGCGAAAGTTGAAAACCGAACCAAACCGAACCGCGGTTTGCACGGTTTGGTCGGTTTGGTTTCGCGGTTTCGAAAAAAAAAAAAAAAAAAAAAAAAAAAAAAAAAAAAAAAAAAGAAGAGCAAAACGACAACCCAAAAAAAAAACAGTAGCCAGTGAGTTAACAAACATTGGAGCTCAAACTCTTAACATATGTTACATAATACATATATAAACTCTTAAAAGTTCGAAGTAGATTCAAACATTCCACTTCAATAAAATACCACTAAAAATCATCCATCATCAATTTTAATTTGTAGATCAGATGGATTGGCAAGTCTTGATCCAAAATTGAGGAATAGTCATCAACATGGAAAGACTAATAAGCTGGAATAAAGTTTATTGCATGAATACACTAGCTTAATCTCATACATGACAAAACTTGGAAGCTTTGTTGTATTTTGGCTAAGCGAAATTGATAGTAGAGACAACAACAGATTAGTTGAAGCAGTCCATCTTCACGTCGGTGACATCGAGTTGCGATATCTCGGCTCTACATCCAAGCATTGAATCGATCGCAACTAACAAACAATCGATACAGAAAAAATTGAGATTTGAGAATAGAAATGTGAGACAGACCCATTTCGAAAATAACAATATATCAAGCTCCATTTCACACGATCAACGACAAGACTCGAAATCTAGAAATTGGAGTTCGTCTCATAACCAACCTCGGATGGGTGCGTCCGAAATCTCCATGAACAAATTCCTTTATGTAGGTTCCAGCCTGCAAGGAAACAAAGAAATTAAGAACTAAATATTATCTGCATTGATTTTCACGCAACACACGAGAACCCATATACCCAAATCGACTTCACTCTTCACTTTTTCGTCTTCACATCGCCAAATCGAGGTCATTTTCGATAACGGGTTCGATTTCTTCAACCAACGACGACGAATGGACGAAATAGATGAACAGAGTGTTGTCCGAGAAGCGATCGAAGGACCTTTCGGTGCCCCTTTCGGTACCCCTGTCGGCATTTCTTTCGCCGCCCCTTTCGGCGCGGTGGCTAGTGAGGAAGACGGTCGAGTGGCGATTTAGGAACGAGAGCAGAGCGGCGATTTTGGAGAGGAAGATGAGGTTAGTGATTTTGGTTGGTTTTTAGGGTTTTTTGGTTTGTATTTACCAAAATGCCTTCGGTTTGGTTAAACCGCGATTTTTTCAAAACGAAAACTGCGACCAAACCGCGATTCTGCGGTTTGGTCGTTTTCCAAACCGCGACCAAACCGCGATTCTGCGGTTTGGTCGTTTTCCAAACCGCGACCAAACCGCGAACTTTAAAAACCAGACCAAACCGCGCGGTTTGGTCGGTTTGGACGGTTTGGGCGGTTTTTCGAAAACCGCTGCCCACCCCTATCAGGATCTATGCTTGTGCACTCTCCCAGATTTTTGCACAGCTTCGTGCGATTTTTCTCCGCCTCTTGTCGTCACGTGTCGCTCGCACACCACAACAACGTCATCACGTGTACTGCGATATGTGTCCAAACTCGATTTTTGAAGCCAAAACAGTCCCGGGATGCTCTTCAGTGCACAAGTCACGAGATCAACCCATAAAATTAGTTTCTTTCACCTCCCGAGATCAATTTTTATTAGTTTTATCAATACAAAAAATCTATTTGGACTCTTTGAGTCCGGACCCAAAGATTTTTTTGTTAACAATTTAAGATATCTACCTAAGTAAAAGACCTAATTACCCTCTACCCCAAACACCAATAATGAATTTAAATTAAGGGTCTTTATGTCTTTTTGCTCGTTTGAGTCCGGACTTTTTGAGTCCATCTAGCACTACCCTTATCAATAAATCTACTTGGACTCATATGGAGTTTTTAAAAATTTTTGTAAATATTTAAGGGGTATAATAGAAATTTTACAAGTGATTATGGTTGTTTCATTAATTGCTCGAGGATGTATTTAAAATTAAAAAAAGTTTTAAGTCCGGACTCACGAGTCCAAATAGCACTACCCTAGTTTTATATAGTAGAAACATTAAGTATTATTAGAGAAAACACCGACTATTATATTCTTAACATCGACTTCTCTCAACGATTGCCTAGGTCAGAAGGGAAAGAAGTTGGAATTATTGATTCATGGCATATTATGTGAGATCGTTTATTTTATTATTTAATTTAATTTAGTTCTTTTATTTCATTGTTGTTGATTTTAATGAATGTGGTTTATATCTAGAGTATGTATGTGGCCAGTGCATGCTTTTAGGTGCACAACCTATAGTTATTTGGACTGATAGTATCCGTGTAATTGTACTTTTGGACCAATAAAGTAACGAACACTCACCCGTTTGCCGTAAAACCATTTCAATTCTTGAGTGTGCAATAATCGAATCTAAGTTAAATCGAAAGCGGATGTGATTCGAAAGTGGATGCGATCTGGTTAATTAGGATTAGTGTTCTCACAGACTCATATTACTGCGGTTAGTGTGCTAAACCCGATTCGCGGATGTCTAGGGTTATGCATTAATTAGGGAAGTAGTTAGTAGTAGACGTCCTGGCTATCGAGATTAGAGGAATGATGAATTTCTGGCGGACATCGATTTTCTATAGCTAATCTACGAGAACTTAAATTAATAACTTTTTAGGAAAGATTGAAGACCATGATGTGCCATTGAACCTTGATCCAGATTTGTGGAACCGTAGACTTAGGTATTACTTATGTGTTCATTAATTGTTTTCAAAATTAGGTTCGTTACTTTATTTATTTAGTTTATTTAAGTTTAGTTAGTTAAATTAATTTATTTTAATACTCCCCATTTTTCCTTTTCGTTGTTTTTAACCTTAGAAAGACAATCAATCTCTGTGGGATCGACCATTTGCCACTATTCTACAAAATAGTTGATTTTGGAACTTTATTTTATTAACGTGTTTGGCACGCGTCACTTATACATATTATTTATTTTTAATTTTCTATTCAGTTTTTTATTAAATTTACACTATTGTAATTATAATGCGTGGCTCATATCCTATTAGAAACTATTTTAATTATATATATATATATATATATATATATATATACACAATTGTAATTATAATGCGTGGCTCATATCCTATTAGAAACTATTTTAATTATATATATATATATATATATATACTAGTTTCAGGACGTGATATGCACGATTGAAGCTGCTCGCTTCGCTCGCGGGAATTAATTTCTAAGAATTTATTAATAAAACTCAAAATTTTAATTAAAATTTAAAAATTAGAAATACAAGTACCTTTTTTAGCTTATCAATATTCTCTAATGTGATTGATATAAGATGTTAATGAAAAACAAGCTAGACATGTTAAGATATTACTTCCTCAAAAAAAAAAAAGGAAACGAGAAAAAAAACACAAGTGGTTTGACCCATCAATTTGTGAACACTTGCTTGTGGAGATTCCGTATAATTGTACATAAAGTTCAATCTTTACCTCAAACTCTATAGATAGAAAAGATAACTTTGAAATTATGAATGTAAATAATTGAATTAGTTGGGATTAAAGCTTTAGACACTTTTTTCACATGATTAATCAGAATTTTTCTCATTAAAATTTCTTATGGGTTTTGAGTTTGTTCCAAACCACCTTATTCTTTTCCCTCTCAGATTCTCTCTTCTTTACTGTTTATATATATATATATATGTTGCATATATACCATTGGGAGAATTCTAGATGAGTACGTTGCATATATATCATTGGGAAAACTCTGAGTTTACAATTTGTGATATTTAGTTGCTTTTTTATATATAGTTGTTTTCATATATATAATAGATATATATGGGCAAATAAGTAAATTTCATTACCACTCAAAAATTTTTGATTCGTACTTTTATATATATGATAGATATAAAATTCAAAACTCAAAATTGTAATTAAAATTTAAAAATTAGAAATATAAGTACATTTTTTAGTTTATCAATACTCTATAATGTGATTGAGATAAAATGTGAATGAAAAAATAAGCTAATCATGCTAGGACATTACTTCCTCAAAAAAAGTGTATTGGTTGATGAGAATGAGTTCATGATTGATTTGGAGATAAAGAAAAAAAAAACGTGTAGTTGATTGATAAGGAGTTAGAGTTTGATTTGGATAAAAAGAAAATGTTGATTTGGAGATGAAAAAAAAAAAAAGAAGTATGGGCAAATATGTAAATTTCATTACCACTCAAAAATTTGTGATTCGTGCTTTTTTATATACTAGTTTCAGGACGTGCTACACACGATTGACCCGCTCGCTTCGCTCGTGGGAATTAATTTCTAAGAACTTATTAATAAAACTCAAAATTTTAATTAAAACTTAAAAATTAGAAATACAAGTAGCTTTTTTAGATTATCAATATTCTCTACTGTGATTGAGATAAAAAAAAATGTATTGGATTGATGAGAATGAGTTCATGATTGATTTGGAGATAAAAAAAAAAAAAAACGTGTAGTGGATTGATAAGGAGTTAGAGTTTGATTTGGATACAAAAGAAAATGTTGATTTGGAGATAAAAAATAGTATGAGCAAATAGATAAATTTCATTACCACTCAAAAATTTGTGATTCGTGCTTTTATACATATGATAGATATATATATAGTTGGGTGACAGTCTACTTTTTCGTCATTATATATAGTTGGGTGTCCTTCACAAACAAATTCACACACACCCCTTAATTTCTTCCAATGTGTCATTTATGTATTTATACATTGATTCCTCCACAATTCTTATTAAAGATCTCGCGGTGCTTTCGGATGCATTTGAGATTATAGAAGTGCGGTGGAGGGGTGCGGTGGGCTGATGGCTGTCCTTATTAGGAATCGTTGCTGGACCCTCTCTCAAAAATAGATATTGAAAATTTGAAACAAAACCCTTTTCTGATCCGGTTGAATAAATACATTTTTCTTCTCGCCCATTCTAATCTTATGTTGGATTAATTTCTTTTTTAAGTGTTTTTCGTAAAAGCTCTATTAATTTCATAATACTCATCCATCCATTTATATAGGTCGTTTATACCAATTCTACTTTCCAAAAGGGCAGTGCTTTCTCGAATCATGAATCCGAACTCGAAAAGTTATTTTTTTTCAAAGTCATCCTCAAACAATTAATAAAGCAAATACAATAACTTGTAAAATTCTTTTGATACTCCTTAAATATTTGTAAAAGCTTCAAAAACCCTCCTATGAGTCCGAACTCATAAGTCCAAATAGATTTATTGTTTCCAAAATTACAAATCGTTTTGCTTTTTCACACTTTAAATACCCATTTCGCCTCTTTTTTTCATGCACAACATTTAATGCCTTTAATGCACTTCTTTCTTTGTTTTAAAAGAGAAAATGAAAAGTAAACACTACATTAATATCACTTTGATTAATATGCTAAAGCCAAAAAGATATATATAAATCAATAAATCTATTTGGACTCATGAGTCCGGACTCATAGGAGGTTTTTAAATTTTTTGTAAATATTTAAGGGGTATAATAAGAATTTTACAAGTGATTATGGTTGTTTCATTAATTGCTCGAGGTTGTATTTGAAATTGAAAAAAGTTTTGAGTCCGGACACACGAGTCCAAATAGCACTACCCTATATAAATAGGAGGAAGTAGTTAATCAGACATGCAACTAGTTCAATCTCGTAATTCAAAAAAGATTAACGTATTTGAAATGGAATGACATAATAAGGAAGTTAATTACAATCGTTTTCTTTTTTAAGATTTTTACTCTTAGGTGCTACAGTGCATATTGCGCCTCATGAAAGGGACAAACCTTCCAAGTCTCAACCTTTTTTTATTTAGAAGATTCAAACTTAGACCTCACATAAAGGAGAGCCGAGTTCACTGCAAGAATATAGCTATGTTGCTAAACAATAACAAATCAACAACAAATTTACATAAAGATAAGTCATTTGACCGAGTTGACCTCGAAGCAACTATTGAACGACAAATTTATGATAAAGGTATAGTGATAGAATGTTATTCGTCAAAGATTTATCGCTAAATATTTCTCGCCAAATGTTCCTGCTCTATAGTCGTCGCTAATTTGTCGCTAATTTCAGCAACGGATTAGCAACAAACCTCGAGATATGCATCGGAACATGTGACCTTTGATCTAGGGACAAAATACCATCAATAGCAGATCTGCTACAAATCAGTGATAACATATTAGTATGTCACTGATTTGTTGAAGTTTGAAATTCTAAAAAACAAAAACCTACAAACCTTCTTCCCCATTTGTCTAGAACATGCTCGAATTCTTTTGTCAAAACCCTTGCGCTCGAACCCTTTGAGCAAACCTTTCTACTCAAACCCTCGCCTTAACCCTTCGGCTCGAACCACGTGTCTAACCCACATTCTCAAATGGTCCATCGATCTCCCTTATTCTATCCATTTTCTCTCTCTATTGTTGTTGTGTTTTGGGGGTAGAAAAGCAGGAGGAGTGCGACTATCACAAGAGAGTGACAACACTTTTGAAAGCATTTTCATGAAGGGGAAGTGAAAAATGGGTTCGGGATGAGTCGACTCGGCCATAACCATTAATTATATTAGGAGGGGGGACTTCATTAAGGGGATTTCGTTAAATCATGGCCACACAAACATCATCTTCTTCGATTTTATGTCTCCTGTTAAAAGAGTGTTTGTTGAAATACCAAGTGGAGAATTTAGGTAAATTGTTTCTAACTAAAATTACTCTAGCTTCATTCCATTTTATGGTGTTTCAATCGGATTGAAGAAGTTGCACAAAGGTAGTGTTGATTGCATTTACTAAAGCTTAAGTTGTATGTTTGTTGAGCAGTGGATCACGAGTACAAAGGCATTGCAAGCATATAGAGTTTGATAGACAAATGCATGCATGTTTTTGTTGCTAGGTCCAAATCGGTCTATGATCGATCCAAGGAAGTGTTATTTGATTGTGAATTTGTCACATAAATAGATAAATTAATGAATCTGTACATTGTTGAACTTATTGTTTGGCTGTGCATTTCAACGAAAAATAATATCTTATTGAGTTATTACTCATTCTTATATTGTTTATTTTTTCATTTACTTGGTATGTAGTTATATTTGAAATCTTGAGACTATATATATTAGGAATTGATGAATATTTGGATTAATTTTAAAAATAAAGAAAACTATAATAATTTATATACTTAATTAATAAGAATTAGAGATTTGATGAGTTTATGTCGCAACCTATGCCGCATCCGCCAAAGATGAAGAGTTTATGTCACAACTTATGCTGCCTCTAGACCACCGCCACGACAGGTGATGTCGTGAGTGATTTGATGTTCTATCTTTTTTGGTTGAAAATGATGTAGTTTGTTTCAAACATTAGTAGGTGTATTTTTTAGGAAACTTATGTTATTCTATTTTATTTTTGTCGTAGTAATGTTGCTACCTATATAGAGAATGAATTGGTTCTGACAGTGAGCATTTTTAAAGGTCTAACTTTAATTACTTGTGAGTTTTTGGTGGTTCAGCTATTTAACGTTGCAAACTTTGAGCGATGCAACATATTTGTTTTGAACGTGTGGATGATTAAGTGTCCAAGATTCTTGGAAGGAGCTTTAATACTAGATGATGCTGTAAACTTTCTTTACATAATTAGCTTAGGTTCAATTTTCAAGTTTTACATGATTTAGCTTAAAACTAAGTACCTTATTTTTGTGATTGAAATACATGAATGGTTATGGATTGTTTGGCAGCTATATTGTAAATGTAATGAAAAGAGATCATCTCAAGGTCCATTCAAACGAGTGCCAATTATGTGTAAGGTAAATTATATTCCCTTCGTCTTTTCTATTTTGAAGTTCTAGATTTATTTTATTCATTATATCTCCACTTTGAGTCACATATCCATATGTGATCTTTATGTCCACTCAAACTCCACGATATGCTACTTATCGAGAGCTTTCAATAATGGGGTAGGAACATAATATATTATTTTTATGGTTGTAATTTAGAAGGGTAAAGTTGTGTTTTTTTTCACTATTCTCAACTTTTTGTGCCTTTTGGGGTTGATCAACCAAGTAGTGTCTCTATAGTGTTTATATTTTAGTAATACCGATATGAGGTTTCCTTGGTTTTGATGTTTTTTGTGTATTCACCTAGTTTTGATAGATTTTAGTTTTGGACATGCACTATAATTAAGCATATAGGTTTATGTGGTTGATGAGTTGTTTCCATATGGGTTGGATTAATTTGAAGTTGGTGGGACATCTACTTTGGATGCCATCTTTGTTAGATTCTCTATGAGATCTCCACTAGCATGTTCATTAATGGTGTAGAGATAGATAAAGCGCCTTTATTGGTGGTGATAGAGGGAAGATATGGGTTAAGTTGTGGGAGAGCATATCAAAGAAAGGTTTGAATATCCAACATCATTATTACATTTTTGAGATCAAAGTGAGAAATACTTACTTTTAAGATTGTTTAAGTCTTTCAATCCAAATTATTGAATTACTTTACTCTTAGCTTGTTTGTCAATTGTAGTTTGGTATAAAGATTGAATTGAGTGTATTTTGTTGCTACCCTTTTGAGATCAAGGTGAAAAAAAAAACTTACTTTTAGATTGTTTTAGTATTTTAATCCAAATAACTGATTTACTTTAGTCTTAACTCGTTTCGTCTATTTTAGTTTGGTATAGAGATTGAATTGAGTGTATTTTGTTGCTACCCATTTGAGGTCAAGGTGAAAAAAAATCTTACTTCTTAGATTGACATGCAACTTTTACTAGATATACCGGGAGGACTATATTTGAGAGACCACTTACAAATGGTGTGGCTTATGCTGTTAGAGTTCTTCGTTCTGAGAGGGAACACTTTGATAGGCAACAAGGGTGGACAATTAAGAGGATGGATACAATTAAGCAGACTTCACTTGTGTATAATAGTTTTCAAGAACAGCTTAAGCTCTCGCCATCCTACGAACAAGTAGTTCTCAAGCTCTATTATTATCATGTCCAGACTCTAAAATCACTCGTGACTCTTACATGTTGAAACATAGATCACTTGTGTATAATCCTCTTCAAGATAAACTTGGCTTATGAATCATAAATCACTTGTAAATCTTGCACGTTGAAACATAAATCACTTTTTCTGCTCCTGTTTGCTAAACTTACAATACTTTCAAATCTTTGAAATTGCTTTATAGTTTGAAGATCAATTTGAGTTTTTAAAGTTGCTTTATACTTTGAATATGGATTTAAACTTTCGATCTTACTTTTAAAAAATGTAAATTGAGGCATGCTTCATTTATCAACCAAGGGTTTCTATTTGTATTTGCGCCATGTCATACGTGACCTCACTAGTCACTTGTTTGTCTATTTCTTAGACTTTTGTTCAAAGAGTAAGTCAAAAAGTAAGTTGGTTTCAATTTGGGGAATCATAGATGTAATGGGAAGCATGTCAAATGCAATCTTCATATAGAACTCAAGGGAGTTCAAAAAAATGTTAGTTTTGCCTTGTAGGATTGTTTCAAGTTGTACAATTTTCAAATTTCAATGCTTAGGCATTACAAAACGAAGTTGTCCTTACAGTATAATATTTTTTCTAGTTTTATTCCTATCATTAAAACTTCAAAGTATTTAATGAATATGCTTTGCCAGTGTTTTTTTTTTCTTTATTCTAGCTTTGTTTCTTTCATGGTGTTGGATGTTTATGTTAATGGATGGTATGATAGTTAGTTTTGACCACATGCAGTATGTAATATTGTTTGGGGATTACCTGATTTCTTGAATAATTAGATAATGAATCGATATAACTTTTTGGCCTAAATAGAAAGGACTCTAAAAGACTATTCACCAATTAGTTGAACAATGTATCTATGTTGAGATTCAACTATAGTTTTTTAAAAAATAGCCTACGTCTCAAGATTCTTTAAGAAAAATATTCATAGTCTTCAATTTCACTAAAATTGGATGTAATGGTGCTTTAATTTATGTTGGAATATGTTAGTTGCTTGTCTATTTGTCGAATAATGTTAATGTTCCTTTTAATTTTCAGGATTTAGATAGGATACACTCTGCTAGCTAAAGAACTTGTGTAGTGCCTGTCTATCTACTGTGAAAAAATGCTATTTGGTTGTTTTATATACATTGTATATATGTAAATTTGTAAAGCTTGTGTAGTTGTTTGTTGATTTGTTGAATAATGTTGATCTACTACTTTATACTATAGTAGTAATTATGAAATGTTAAAATCTCATTCTTTTGTAGGCATTGTTCGTAAAATTTTGATGGTATACAAGTATCTTTCCAAATAAAGTAATTTTTGTAGCTTTTTAATTGTTTTGGCAGATTTTACTGCAGGTTATTGTCTTTTTTACTATGTACTGTTTTAAAATTTTTAAAAATTTACTATTTAAATATTACCGACGTTGTCGCTAATTTTTTGCAAGGCATCTGTGCTGACTGGACATTAGTCAGTGATAGACTTGTGACAGACACGTCTATGCCGACTAGATTCCAGTCAGTAACTGACGTGTTTTTGTTGTTGTTCAGCGACGGATAGTTGTTAAAATTTTATCGCTAAACAACAACATAATTCAAAATCTGTTGTTGACCTACACCAACGACAAAGACTTCAACAACATACTACATTTGTACTTGATTTGTTGCAGAGTCGTTTAGCAACAAAATCGTACCAATTTAGCAGTAGACTAGTATGTTGCAGAATTGGTGCTTTCTTGTAGTGGTTCCTTACCGCTTAGACCAATCGGTTGTTGATAGAGGCTCTACTTTTTTTATTCTTTGAGCACCATAGACTTGCCTAATCCAAAATTTATGATAATCGCTAAAAAGCCCTAAAATTACACCTTCCCTGGGAACCGTTAAATGCACCTTGAATGATGTACTTATGCTTTCCAAAACACATCTCACGACTCATAAGACCGAGGTCGACATTGCATAATTGCAGCGACGACTGTCTGCATTGCCACTGTTCACAATCCTAAGTTCCTATTAGTCTAATTAACAAAGAGCTGAAGACGTCCTTCCAAGGTGTCTTCCATATGCAATGTGCTCCAACCGGATTCAATCACGTGGACAAAAAGCCTACGTAGTGGTGCACTACTGCTGCTACACACAGGTGTGGTCCACCTGATTATCTCCACCTCACTAACAAGTAACAAGTCCACTGTGGACATGACTTTTTTCACAAACTAAAGTAACAATACTTTTTTATTCATCAAGTATTACTACTTTAAATTTATAAAATTAAGGTATGTCTCCTTTTGAAAATGAGTCATTGATGATGATGTGGCTCTATGCGTTGACGTGTTTTGATGAGGTGAAATAAATGGCTCATTTTAAAAATGAGTAATCTATATAAAATAATGAGTTGGAATGAATGACACCTTTTGAAAATGAGCCATCTATATAAAATACAAAAGCTCTTAATTACTTCTCAAAAGGAGTAATTTGTTCAACTCAAAGCGATGAACCCATGCAAACGACATGTACGTATCGAGATGGACAAGTCGTATATGTATCTCGAGATGGATAACAGCATCACACACGTATCTCGAGGTAGAAAAATCCTGTAAAGGACACACACGTATATGGATGTGGACAACTCATGCAAACGTCATGCATGTATCTTGAGGTGGAGAAATCATGCAAACGACACGTGTGTATATCGAGGTGGCCGACCCATGCAACCTCGTGCAATTAATGCAAACGTGACACACGTATCGTAAGGTAAGCAACTCATGCAACCTCATGCGATCCATGCAAACATCGCGGACGTATCTCGAGGTGGACAACTTATACAACCTCCTCCAATCAATGCAAACCGTGCAAAGGTCATGAACGTATTTCGAGGTGGATAACCCATGTAATCTCGTGTAATCAAAGTAAACCATGTAAATGTCACGCATGTGTCTCGATGTGGACAACCCATGCAAACAATTCGCACGTGTTTGGCGGTGGACAACCCATGCAAACAACATGCACGTATCTCGAGATGGACAATCCATGCAAACATTACGCACGTATCTCAAGGGGGCAACCCATGCAAATGACACGCACGTATCTGGCGGTGGACAACCCATGAAAACAACACGCATGTATCTTGAGGTGGACAATCCATACAAATGTTATGCACGTATGTCGATAGGGCAACCCATGCATATCTACTACAAACCATGCAACACAATCGTGATCACAAGAAGAGATATATAGATGATAAGCTGTAAAGGCCAAAACCACGTTATATCTTTGTCTAGAATATAAAATTAAAACAATAAGGAAATTTTGAAAGTATGATTTCATTCAATCAAAAAAACTTATCATACAGGTCTATCGATGGTTATATTGACATTGCTGCTTTGTGATGCAAACTGGATGTACTCTATGTCGAGTTGGACGTTGTGTTTGTACATCCGGTTGAGTTTGTCGAGGTTGCCGATCTTGCATTGAATCTTGTTGAGTCGATTGATGTTCTTCCTCTGGTTCACTCGACTCACCTCTAGTACTAATGATTCAAAAAATCGGAGGCTGGACCGTCCCAAAAAACTGACTTCCTGTATGTGGTTGGCCGAAAGGAACATGAGGCGACGACATGCTTAACATGTTCACGAATGAGCCGTTTTCACTATATGACATATTGTAATTACAACATGATGAAGTAAATGGACTCGACATGTATTGATGCAATAAAGGATACATTGGGTGTCTAGGCATTCCATGTTCCATATATGAAGACGACAACCCGGGTGCATAAGGATCAAAATGATAAGGAGGAAAATTCATAATCGACGCGCTAGGTACAAACACTTGAGGTTATGGTTGCATTGGGGACAATGTAGGAATGTACCCATGAGAAGAATGATGTGGTGCGGATGACCGTTGGCTATTGTCACCAATAATCTCTGTTCTTCTCGCTCTTGGACGAGATGAACGCGATGTAGGAGAACGCTTGCTACTCTTAGCAACAGTCTCTGTCCGACGATAAGGATGTGGTGGACGAGGACGTCTATTGTTCCCACCCATAGTCTGTGTTTGTGTTGTTCTTCTTCTCACCTCTCTATTTGACTCACCCTGATCATCTTCTTCATCATCTTCTTCTTCATTCTCCTCATTTATGGCATGTTCGACATCAATTCCACTATTCTATAGAGTAGACCTTTGCCTTTCATCTTCATCTAAAATTTTGATGAATTCATCAAGTGCAGCAAGACCTTGCTCGTACCCATCCTCAATGAACACTTGCTGCAGTCGACGGACCAAGTTACACTGATATAAAAATATGAGTTTAGTACACACAATTTTAGATGTAAATCGTGATGAGAAAAGAATAATAGTTTAAAGGTTACCGAATAGTCACGTAAAGCCCCGTCGTGTCCAATGAATCTTCTAGTGATTGATCGATACAACGTCATATGGTCTTATTGATTGTGTCCTTCTTCTTGTTTCCCTATAACTTTGGTGTCACCATGATTTTCCCACATTTGTATATAGTTTGCGTGAAAAGCCACCCTATTTTCTTGAACGCGTCCTCGAATCTCGATGCGGTGCAGTCGGGTGTCATAATCATAGTTTGGTGGCACGGTCTGTATCATTCCGAATTGTCTCAAAACTCTTTCTGGTCGATGCCACTCGACTATGTGGAAATAAATTAGGGGACACGTCGATAGCCAACTACCGTGATCGTCGGTACAGTATTCAGGAAGAGACCTGATAACTTTAGCATAAGGTTGTCACACCATGTCATCCTCATTCTGCATATCAAGTGCATCACGGTAAGCTGATAAAACATGTGTCGCACTCCGAGTAACCGAAAATGCATCAATCCATATGTATAGAAAACTATACATTAGTAAAATGAAGATTTAGTTAATATTATAGAAATTACTATATAACATTTGTATTACCTATGTCCCTAGGGACGTCATTAAGCATTTCTTCTCCATCCATTGTTCGAGGCTGAACTCTAGGAACACCCAGCTGCCTTGGTGCTATGAATGAAAATCTATCTCATGCCCACAGTTGTAAAAGAATTGACGCCCCTGCAACCTCAAGTGCGCCTCGCGCGAGATTCGCGACACAACTCCCTGTTCAAAAAAGTCAAACAGACACTCCCCTAACTATATTGTCCAGTTATGTCAAAATCCTCGACCAACGGTAGAAACATCAAATGTACATATCGATTTGACTTGTCGGTGAATAAACAACCACCGATTAGTTGGAGAATGTACGATCGAACATACCGTCGCACCGACTCCTCATCGCTGTCGTCACGTATAGCTGGTACGTTACGTTCAAGCCATTCGACTTTAAGTTTATTTCCATGAAGGTCATCTCCAACAGGAATTCAACCAAGTAGCCTCTCACACACCTCAATATAGTTTGTATCGGTGGTTCCCGTCACAGGCATACCTTCGATAGGTAAACCGAGTTGTACCTGTATGTCCTGGATTGTAATAGTGCACTTGCCACATTGCATGTCAAATGTATGTGTCTCTGAGCGCCATCTCTCAACGAATGCAGGAATCGAAGCCTAATCAAGGGTGAAAAATGATACGCGCAAAATCCCATAAAACCCACTGGAACGTAGATATGAGATCATTCGAGAATGATACTCCACTGTTCGATCAACGACAGCCCGTCATCGACGCATGCACAATGTTTCGTACACCTTATAATTGAAAATAAGCTGTCAATATATATGTATATTATACGTTTATTCATGAACATTTGATGCATCCATCTTAAAAAGTTTACCTGACCAGTCCACGCTTGCGAGGATCTGTGTGTCGATTGGAAATGTACTAGTGAAGGATCTGATGGACCTGGATCCATTTGTGTACAAACTACAATTTAAGGAGTTTTAAAAATTAGTCGTGTTGTTCGAAAAGTCGCCACAATTCATTATTAAAGGTTCAAACAATAACGAAGACTTAAACACCCCGTGACGTAAAATTTTTGGATACTTCAAAAGGTTTAATATAATCAAATTACATACTTAAGCCATGAACAAACAATACACAAAATAGACTATTAGTTTTGATTGGTAAATTGAGCTCTAGCTGGACAATATTTCTTGTTATGTCCCTCTGCACGACAAATGTCGCATCGGTTCTTCCTAGTAGAGACTCGACCACGATCTTTATTGGGACATGTTGCTCTTTTATATCTTTCTTGATGACATATGCCACATCGCAAAGCACTTGAGAATTTGGAAGATCCATCTCCTTTTGCCTTCGCGTTCCCTTTGGTCTCCCTCGGCCACGTCTGCACCTTAGGTCTGGTATGATCTTCATCGTAAAAGTCGGCCAATATTTCTCATATGGAATGACTTTGAAATTAAAGGAGTAACGTTGCGCGTACAAATCTATCCGGTAGTATGGTTCAATAAATTGCGAGTAGCTCACTCGAATAAAGGAACATGCAGCTAACACGTGTGAGCAAGGGAAACCAAACAATTGTCATTTATTGCAACTGCACATACGATCTTTTAGGATAACGACTTGGGTATTGTTGCTTTTATGCATGTGATCTCCATGTCGTCCTGTAAGCACTTCAAACTCACCTATGCCATGATTTATCAAATTGACTTGATGCCTCCTTGCAGCTTGTTCATAATGTGTGAGTTTATCCATGACATATTTCGTGTACGATTGCCCGTTTGAGATTGCTTCATTGATTTGTTGTTTACGTCGATCGTGGTATGTCATCAATCTATAGTAAATCAATTGAGTCATCGCTATTATTGGCAAGAATCGAGCCTCCTTTAATACACCGTTAAAACACTATACAATTGAAAAATAAATTCGTGTAAGCAATATTACCTCAGTGATAACTAAATCGTTGAATGCAATGCAAAATTTGCATGTCATACATACAACACCATTAGAATTCATTCATCCGTATCGCATGCCTCCGTCATGCGATTGAGTCCATAGTTCTTTGGGGATGACATTGACATATTGCACACGTTGAGGGGTTCGCGATGATAAGTATGCAAAACAGTCCATGCACGCATTAAATTTTCGAACTTGATGTTGACCAGCTGCTCGAGAAAGTAGGTTTTTCAAGGGCTCGTTTTTGAATTGAGTGTTGAAATTACTGACCAAGTGTCGTAGATAATAACGATGATATCCTTTTGGGGGACAAAAATCATTGGTCGGTGTGTTAACCGCCTCTAGAATTCCAGGGTGACGATAAAAAATAATGCAAATACCATATCTATCCATCACGTGTTTGTGCAACATCCTCGAAAACCATCCCCACGAATCTGTAGACTCGGTATCTGCAACATCAAATGCTACCAGTAGTATGTGTCCATTACCATCAACAGACATGAAAATCATTAGCTTACCACTATATTTTCCATATAAGAAAGTTGCGTCAATTTGAAGCAGATGTCTGCAAAACCTGAAAGCTTGTATTGATGCTTCGAATTCGAAAAACACACGACGAAATTGATGACACTCAGTCCTTATGTCATCAGAAGCCCATTGTCTATGTGACCACTTAATTGTTGTCCCCAGACTTTTAATCTTCACAACCGCCAACCAGCTTGACAATCTAGCGTATGATTCATCTCAATCTCCAAATACATTTGCAATTGCCTTCCTTTTGGCATCCCACATTCGCTTGTAGTTTACTTTGTCTTTATTTTCCCTTAATTATTTATATAAATGCATTGATAGTTATTGTTTGATCCATCTGGATAATACTTTGGATTTATCGCGCAAGCATGTTGGCATCGAGTTGGGTATGACCACTTTCTACGTTGGGATTTACACAGTTGTGCGACACATCTAATTGTGTGATCTCCCATAATTGTGTTTTCTTTTGCAAACAAGTACGAAGACGCCACATGCACCTGTCTTGCACACTTCTATACTTGATCGCCCAAAAAGTTGTAGTCGATTCCATCACATGATATTTACAATGTCTATTAACATGTCACACTTTGACGACATGTTTTAAGTCTTTTTTGTTGTCAAAGCACTCCCTAATTCCAAATCAAAATTAGAGATATCCCCTCCGCAGTCTGTTGATGAGAATGTTGAGTCGCAGTGGAGTTAGCCACTTCCTAATCAAGTTCATTATACACCGGCAATGGTTGGTGAACTTCATCATCGATTGCTTCCTCCATGAAATTCTCTTCGTCTATAGCAAACTGCTCATCATCTTGTACATTTTCCACCCTGGAGGTTCATACATTGGGTCATCCGTAACAACATTTAAGTTTTTCCAATCGACAGATGGTGCAGCATCCTCGGGGGGACGCACGTCCTCGTCCACGTCATTAATGTCATCATCGTTGTTGGGTTCATCATCACCATGTGGTGATTGCATATGCAATCTTTCCATCATCGATCTAGTGTTTGACGTGCTGACATTTTCATCTACTAGTTGTGAATGAACTGTACGATTTTGAAAATAGTTTATTGGCTCAAATGTTAAATAAATATATACCCTTGAAGTTAATGGTAGATTGTCCACTGTCGCCTATATCAAGTCTAAGTGCGTCGCGTCTTCCAGCAATACGAGGGTCGAAATATAGTGAACTGTCGGGGAGGGTTATTGCGTGACAATAAGTCATCCTTACAATAGTTTTCGTAGATGAGATATTGAATGCGTTACACACGTGATCCATCAATTGTTGTCTACTCGTCCCAAACTTAAACATCAACACTGTTGATAGGGGTGCGTTGTGTCATTCCTACCATTTACAATTTCACCGTTCGCATAAAAGAAAAAATGAGATGTTCCTATGTTCAATGACCTACATAATTTATTGAACAATGATGATGTAAAAAATTGCATATATATCAAACGTCATTCGTTCATCAAATTGAGGATTTAAATCGCAAGCAAACTTTCTGATGTATACCTTAATAGCGCAACTACAGAGCATACTCATTAGTCTATATGAAGTATCAATTAATAACTCATATTTAAATCATAATCAAATTAGGGCATATGTTAAGAAAAACAACTCAACATAAGATTTTTTGATTTTAACAAACAAATTCCACATATTAATTTTTTTTAATAAACAAACTCCACATAAATTTAATTATTTTTTTACTAAAATATCAAGTCAAACATAATCAAACTTAAATAAATAAATTTTTTTACTTACTAATTTCACTCTTTTTTTTCTTTATCTTCAATTTGATAATCCCTGAAAAAATAAAAAGTTAGCTTTTACTTATATAAATATTACTAACTACAATGCTATTATTTAAATATTAAATCAAAATCCCGACCTCTTAATTTTTGACAACCTTCAACCACAAAAAAAACCCCACTTATGTTGATCTTCTATTTGATATTCCCTCAAAAATAAAAAATTAGATTTACCTTTTACTTAAATAAATATTACTAACTACAATGCTATTATTTAATAATAAAATTAAAAAATCTGATCCTCTTCAGTTTCAACAACATGTTCAACCATAAAAAACCTAAACAAAAATCCTAACAAATCCAACTCTCTCACAACTTAACCGACACAACTCTTTCACTACCCAACCCACAACTCACCCAACTTTGTCACTACCCAACCCAATTAGCTATATCGGTATTTGACAAAAAAAATGACCTAATCCACAACCCAACCCAACACCCTCTCCTCTTTCTCGATCACCTAACTCTCTTTCTCTCTCTCTCTTTCTCTCTCTCTCTCTCTCTCTCTCTCTCTCGGTTACTCCCTTCCCCCTCTCTCGATCACCCAACTCTCTCTTCTCTCGCTATCTCTCGCACTGAGTCTCCCTTCCCCCCCTCTCGGTCTCTCGAGATCTTTTATCTCTCCTACCCACGGTCTTCCTCTTCCCCCCTTTTGCTCCTCCGGTCTCTCTCTCGCCCGGACTTACTCGGTGTCTCTGCTGCTCATCTCTCTCTCTCTCTCTCGCGTGAACTCCCTCTTCCCCCCTCTCGGTCTCTGCTGCTCCTCTGTCTCGGTCTCCGCTTCTCCTCTTTGTCACTACTCGGTCGCTCTCTCTCTCTCTCTCTCTCTCTCTCTCTCTCTCTCTCTCTCTCGGTCGCTCTTTAAAAACTTTGTAGAGGTTTTGGGTAATTTGATTACGGGCAAACGCTAGGATGCGCCATTCGTTTATTTTCGTTGAATGCGTCATTCGTGTATCTTCGGCTGACTAAATCTTCTTCAACTAATAACGCATTTCCAAAAGGCGTTTTACCTTACTTTTGGAATAAAAAAAAACCTAACTTATTTTACTCATTTATATTAATTTTGGCAGTACATTTGTAATTTTTCCCTGTCCACATGCCTTGAACTCAAAACCAGTTTTTGTCCACTTTACATGTAGTAGTCAAGAGGAATGCTAGGATGACCCGATGAATGGCACTCGTGATGGACATTAAGTGAAGATGTTCATCCATTCATGCATCGATGTTTGTGTGCACACATCTCAATGTATAAATGGATCAACACCTTTACCAGGTGTCCATCCCGGTGCCACTCATCGAGTCATCCTAGCATTTGCTCGTAATCAAATTACCCAAAACCTCTGCAAAGTTTTCAGAGCCTTATATGTTGGTTTTCCCCAAAAGTACAACACAAGAAACAAAGAAAGCAAGAGAGCAAAGAAAGAAAAGCCGAGAAAGAAAGAAAAAGAGAGGAGTTGAAAGCCCAGCAAGAATGGGTGTTTTTAGTTTCCAAACAAGCTTCTTGTGCTTGCCCCTGATTTTCCTTCTCTTCGTCTTCTTCTACCCTCTCTTCACCACCCAAGTAGTCCATCGTCGCGACGTCCTTCACCAGACCTTCACTTCTTCTTCTTCTTCTTCTTCTTCTTCTTCTTCTTCTTCTTCTTCTTCTTCTTTTGTTATCTTGAAAGAGAAGTATTACTCTACCCATGTTGAACAAGAGACCCACAAAAACAATTCAATTGGTGGCCGCCATGATGATGATGATATATCAGATGATGCTAGTACTACTAATTCTTCAGCTCTGATGATCCATAATTTGTCTGACAATGTTAGTGAAGGTGGTGATGGCGCCTCTGTTTCAGCTGATCACATAATCTTCATCAGAGTGAGTTTATGTAATTTATATATGTTGATTAATTGATCAAAAACCATCTCAATTAATTAAGTCTTCTATTTTTAACTTAGGGAGTCAAACCCACCACCTACTAGGTAAACTTTGATTTATGGCAAGTAATGCTCACCCATCTCACCGAGATGCTTTATTTGGCTCTAAATTTTGTTAACTTGATTGGATTATTTTGCACGACAAGACGAGTTTGGACAGAACTGAAGAGGGTCTAGCGCGTGCCCGAGCGGCCATTCTTGAAGCTGTCAAGCAGCGCAATCACTCGTCCGTTGAAGATGAGTTCGTCCCAAGTGGCTCAATTTACAGGAACCCATACGCTTTTTACCAGTTAAGTTCATCAATACACTTAATTAATTGGTTTATTGATCTTTCTTTACTCATCTTTGAATTTAAATTGAGTTATTTTTTCAGTTTTTTATTCTCTTCTCCGTTTCTTTATGGTTCTTTTGTGTTGGCATCTCTTTATTTATGACAACTTTGTTTGTTTCACCAATCGACGAGACGTTCTTTTCACGAGGAATGAGTGGCTGTGTAATTCCATCGAACGGTCTTCTTCGGTTTTTTTATGTAGAAAATTCAACAACTTTTCTTGTGTTTGACAAGTCATGTGACGGAATTCATCATCAAACTATAGGAATTGATTTGGTCCATCAATTCAATGGTTATGATTTATATATAGGGGGGCGGTGTTGTTAAATTGATGGTACACCGTACACCAGTAACTTGTTAGTCTGTGGGGTAATAAATTCATTTTTTCTTATCTAAGGAGGTCTCATTTTCAAGTTTAAAGTATTGTAAATTAAATAAACTCGATAGTGAGGTTGCCACTATAAGGCCTTATAGTGTCGGATGCTTACCATTGGAAACTAAATAATCCATATCACCTTTGCACCGAAGGGTCTAGAGATAGGGCGAGACTTTGCAAATTTGGGCACTCACCAAACTCCTAAATCTCTCGTGTAGTTTGCAACCATAGAGAGTCAAATGTTGACTCTGAGGCTCTGATTGACCTTTTTCGGCTTTCCAATTAAGAGCTCTTCTTCCTTTGCTTGTGTACTTCGGGTATCAGAGAACTAAACGTCACCTTGATTCTCATTTCCCGTTTACCATCGATGTAGCACAATTAATTCACTAGTCAAATTTTCAAATCTGATTAGTTTTGAACATTTTGGTTTCTGGGTCCAACGTGTTGAATGCAATGAGAGGTTGAATAATTAAACAACTCCTTGGAGTACGCATTACTAGTCGACCTTGCCGAACACATTAAGGACTAGTATAGTTCAAAAATTAGTGAAACCTTTGCGTGCTTCCCTAAAACAAGGCATATATTAAGTAATCCTTCATTTGGCTTCACCCTCATTATGTTAGGTTACATTTGTTGTTGGATAGCTATGCCCTTCCACATTTGTCTTCCTCTTCTTATTTTGCCTCATTTTCGCAAGCTCCTCCTCTCAAGCGATCAAACTCTTATTCTACAACAAATATTCGAGAACAGAGCGTTGCCAGAGAAGCCCACGCTGATCAAATCTCAGTCGTGGAATCAAATCAAATCTGTCAACGAACCCCCTTCGTTCACTGAAATCTTCGGCGATCTTCATTTCAAAGAAACCCAACATCACCGACCATTGTCACCATCCATGGATGGGTGGTAGCAGTAGCAGAACAAGAGTTTACATCCATACACATGTAAATTGTAATTCTATGGATGGTGACAATCACATATATCCCCGATTTGAAAGCTTTGACCCAAAAATCATGGCCAACAAAAGCTACAAGAAAGAACGCGAAGAAGCCCGCCATGGTTATAGCCGCGGATGATGAATCAGTGAGTTTAAGTGGTAAAGTGGTAGAAAAAATAAATGGATGGCTCTTCAAGATAGGGCTATGAAGATGGAGATCGGGCGATGGAATGGTGAAGACGATGAAGATGGTAGAGATAGGCGATGAAGACGGTGGAGATTGGGTCGTTGAAGATGTGCCAAACAAATAAAATAAGAAGATGAGGGGTAAAGTGATAATCTTTAGCCACTTAAGCTGTCATTAGGTAAGCATATGTTTAAGTGCATTACAAAAATGTACCGGATTAGTCATGGGTTCTCCATGCCCTAATTCAGTACGTCATGTCGCTAAAACCATTTAGCAATGATATCCCGTCGCTAATTCCTTCATCGCTATTTTTATTTGGCGACATGTGTCAAGAATATTGATGGGTGCCCGTCGCAAGACCAGTCGCAAGACCAGTCGCCTTTTTGGACACGTGGCTTTGGTCAACGCACTTTGGCCCCATGTCACCAACTTTAGTTAGGGGTGGCAAAAGCTGTCCAGACCCGTTTTTTCGGTTTTGTCCGGACCTGTTTTAAACGGGCTCAGACAATATTTTTGTAAAAAAACATACGGGTCTGGACAAAAATTTTAAAAAAAGGTATCGTTTAGTGATTAATTTGAAGGGCATATAAGTAATTTTCACACTCCATGTCATCAAATGATTCCAAAATCCAAACGGACCAAACCCTATGTGTAATGTTTATCAGTGATTTAGTGTATAGCTTTTAACTTTTTAAGCCTTTTAGCCCTTTGTGTGGGATGAGTTGAAGAACCACACTTAATTTTTTATTTCATCTTTGTGTCATGAACTTTCTTATGTTGTTGTTGTTGTTGTTGTTGTTGTTGTTGTTGTTGTTGTTGTTGTTGTTGTTGTTGATACATGATGTGAAGATATACTTTGATAATTTGGACTATTGAGGCTCTGTTTGGCAAGACTAGCTGATAATCTAGCTGACAGTTGATAATCTAGCTGATAGCTGATAATCTACTAGCTGATAGCGGAAAGCTGATGATAATCTAGCTGATCAACTAAAAACTGTTTGGAATGATAGCTGATTGATTAGCTGATAAATGCAAAATGACAATAAAGGACATATGACATAATTAAGTATATTTATTATATAATCATATAATTAATTATTATAAATAACTCTGTATTTTATTTACGAAATATAAATTAATACCATAAAATAATTTATATTATTTAGAAAACTAAATAATGTGTGTCCTTAAATGCTTACATGAAAATAACTCTATATTAATTTATAAGAATTCACAAAAAATAAACACATGTAAATAAAATACAATAAACGACTTGGATAACTATACATATACCTAACGCTTCATCCATAATTGAGAAGCAATGTTATTGCGAATATTCTTCATTTCTAGAGAAGTCTCTCTATAACTTCCATGATTGATGTCGTCATCAATAACATCTGGAAGTTCGTTAAGAGGTACATAATCTGGAGGTTGTGCAACGATATTGAACAAGTCGTCATCCTGTGCATTTTCTCGTATATAATTATGCAATGCAAATGTAGCTATTATGATGTCAATTTGAGTTTGTACACTAAATTGCGGCATAGCATTAAGTATCTTCCATCTCTTCTTCAATACTCCAAATGACCTTTCGATGCAACTTCGAAGAGATGAACGTGCACGATTAAAAACTTCTTTTGCATTGTTGGGACCAACATTTTCAAACTGATTTTGGTGGTATCTTATTTTGAAATATGACACTAAATACCCTCGCCTATCCGGATATCCTTTGTCCACCAAATAATATTTGCCTATTGAAAGAAAAAAAATGGCATTACATGATTTATAAATATCATATGACAATAATTTAAACTCAAAAGTATTGGTACCTTCTGGCGGCTTTGGAAAGTTTAACGATGGCGTATTAATTGCATGGAGGAAAATACGTGAATCATGTCCCGATCCCTCCCATCCAGCTGATATAAATGTGAAGCACATATTAAAGTCACATGCTGCCATGACAGTGAAAGACGTGAAAGTTTTTCTCCCCCTATAACGCATTTGATCTGCCTCAGGAACACATGCGACAATATGGGTACCATCAATACATCCTATGCAATCCTGTTGTATTAAATATAAATGGTTATATAATGTACAATCAAATTATAAAATAGTAGGTGACAAATATTTTTATGTTGTCTTACCTTGAAATAAGGCATATAACGTTCATCGTGAAGGATGTGAGACGGTATGGATTGAAATGTATGATCGGTTGGTTTTATCTTATCACGTGCAAAACCCTTAAAGCTATTGCTTCTACCGGTAATAATTTCCAAAACCTCATGAAATGATCTACTTATAGTCTCACCAGAACGTTGAAAACGCTGTCCTAAATCCCTATTAGAGGCACCCTTGGCTAATGCATATACAAATATACCTACTTTCTCTATAATTGTTACTCTGCTTCGTTCCAAACCATATTTTATTTCTAAATTATTGCATAGTTCTATGAAAAGCTCTTTTTTCATCCTAAAATTGTTCTTACTTCGAGCATAATGTCCGTTTAGAATTTCCATCATCCAAGATTCTCCTGTTTGAAGTGAAGACATGCATGATTCTTTATATATGTTTTTGTAATAATGTGTAGCAGCTATAGCCCATGCCGTGTATCCGGATATATCAATAAAACCAAGTCTTTTCATTCTCTGCCTTTGCAACTCTTTGATATCCATGATACACCTGATATGCATAAATAACATGTAACTAAAAGATATATGAAATACTTTTAAAACAAAACACAAACACACACAGACACATACATAACTAAAAGTAATTTGCATAAGTTCATAACTCTTGAAAATGCATGTCAATTTATATAAATTGATAACTAAAACATAATCCAACTCCAAATATAACTAATAAATGTAGAAAGAAAGATGTCTAAAAAAATAAATGCAGAGAAGAAAAAAAAAGGAAAACATACGCAAATAATACGAGCATGGTCTAAACATTCACTTATTCCCACGCATAAAATCTAGCCAAACTTTCCTATTGTTATCATCTTTCATGTTCACAAATATCTTTCTCATTGTCTCGTCTGAAATAAAGTCATGCGCAAAGCACCACAAATCGCTACTCTCCTCTAAAGTGCCTTCATTAACCGTACGACCAATAATACACATTCCAGTGTCAATAGAACTATCTGATACAACTTGAGATCTTGCATGATTTTCCGTCTTCATAATTTCTAATGCCTCATTAGAATTAGAAAGCGAAGAGCTCAATGAAGCGGCTAGTATTGCAGATCCCCCTCCTGACCGTCTCCTTTTTCGTTTGGGTTGAACAGACTTAGAAGGCTGGTTTGTAGGCCTCTTGTTGCTATCACCTTCTCTAGACTCCAAGTTGGGAACTTGATTCCTACTAGAACTTTGATTGGGTTCCTAAGCACATTTAAGAACTCTTACTTCATTCAAAAATTCAATGAAATTGTTGTTCGAGTGGAGTAATTGGTCATAATGGCTATATTCAGAATACGCATCTTCAAAAATATTTCTTGTAGCTTTATTCATGTCATTTTCATTTGCACCAATTTCTTCATTCTCTTTGGCTTCCTCAACATTCATAGCCATGTTTTTCGGTGGGTCCATAGAGGGTGAAACATTATCCCATTTGCACAACTATCATCGAATAGTTGAGCCCATAAATCCGAAAGTTCTTGACCGGGTGATTTGTTGCGAAATGCTTTAACTTCGGGATTTTCCTACAACAAAGAGAGTTTATACTAATGAGTTTGTACTAAATCAACTTTCTTTATTATTATATTAATTAATGGTATGAATATAACAAAGAAAAAACTAACCGTAATTTTTTTCTCCCACCACTCGTTTGAACAACTCAGTTGTCCTGTTGCAGGATCCCATCCTAGGTCAGTTTCACTAAGCAATACAGTTTTCCAAAGCTTCCATTACTTCTTCATATGATCAAGCTTGTTCTTGCAAGAGGCAATCGACACTTTTATCTTGATTTCATCTTCCAACATCTCACTAATTTTGTTCCATTTAAAATTACTTCCACGCCCATTGTGCATTATGTACTTGAGGCAAACTTCATAAAAAATATTTTCATAACCTTTCTATTTAAATACTTTTACTCCTTCCACATCATCATTAATCAAAGCCATTTCTAGCTACAATCATATTTAACACCAACAAACATAAGAGATAGTTGAGGGTTGAAACAAATATTTATAATCATTACAACTAAAAAAAACAACCGCAATTCTATAAATATCTCGACAATTGAATAAAAAATAAATTACATAAAGAAATTCTTTCTTTAGGTTGTCTTAATACCACCTAAAAGCCTCTAAATTTTTATTTGTGTCTATAGTAGGAATAAAGTTCATGAATTTGAAATTCATTAGACTTTTTTTTGATATGATAGAGATATTTATTGATTGAGACAAAAGAATGGGTTTGGGATAAAAAAAAATAGTAAGTATATACATCAAAATGCATCTCTTTCAAAGCAAAAAACAATATGGACTATAGACTTCATAAGCTAAAAAATCTTTCACAGACCCACACCATTATCCACGTCATATTCATGTTGACCCAACTCTACCAGTTGTAGTTGCTAAAAAAAAACTCCACCAGTTGTGTTTTTAGTTGAGAACTAGCTCGATGGGGCATTGTGTAGTTCGACCAACCAAACAAGCAACAAAAAAAAAAAACAAAAAAAAAATTCATGAGATAACACACCTCTTGATTGCATCCACGTATGATTAATTGAATTTCTTCTTGTTGTGAAATGTGGAAAGATGAGCCACCTCATAGTCTATGTATTGCATCCACGTATGATTAATGATGCTAAGGCACATTTGTTGTATAATGCTTAAGGAGACTAATTTCATTGTAAGAGCACACCAAAGTTGAATGAAAACTTCTCATTCCAACTATCTTTAGTCTTCTATTTCCTTCTTTAGTTTTTAGCAAGTTCCAATTTATTTTACAACACGTTATCAGCACGAGCTTGCTCTAGCATTAAGGAGATCTTGAAGTTCAAGAAGGCTTGTTAAGGAGAAAAGCTAAGAAGGTAACTTTTGTTATTTAAATAAGTTCAATTTATTTCTAAATTACCATAGTTGGTTAATTTTATTACATGCATAACTTCTATATGCATACTTTATTCATATATCATTATAATGTCGCCGATTGCGAAAGTATGCTCTGTAGTTGCGTCTTGTACGATCTTCTACATCAGAAATCAAAAATCAATATGTGACATAACTAGTTTTCTCGCTATACTACAAACGATTAATTATGCTCTATTCTTGATTTTTTATATTGCAAATAGCGTTATGAGTTTGGGTTGATAGTGGGTAAGCCTTGTCCCCAGTAAAGCTAAACATTGAAAGGGAGACGGGTTATCCCGTTCGAGGTGGCATGGTTTTTAAGTAGACTTCGTCTCACCACCCAACCTGGAGGTTGTCCCACCAACTCATACAAGTAATACATTTTGCATACTAATAATCAAGTTGTGAACATATATTTAATCATATGTTTTTACATAAAAAAAAGGGGAAAACTATTTTATATTAAATTTATTTTCAAACGGACTCCGTCCACTATGGTGATTGGTTCAAGTCTGCTATGGTTATAGCTATCAATTATTCTCTTGCATGGGCTACATCATGCATACTTGTATCATATGAGTAAATTTGGATTGATTTGGAATTACTTTAATCATGTTATTGCAAACGAGAAAAGTTTCTCCCAATTCATCATGTTATTGCCTTCATGGGCTACAATTTATAAGGTGCAAATGAGAAAATTATTTATATTAAATTTATTTTCAAAATACTTTTCAACCATAGTTTGCATTTGTTACCTTATTATTATTCTCGTCATGATAATTCTATGCAAGGCTGTGTGTTATACATAATCATTCATCAATTTCTCTTTGGAGATTTGAAAAGTGAATATTTCACTTTATATATATTTTCACCTTATGGAGTTATACATACCAAAAGGGTAATGCTCCAAAAAGCTCAAAATGGTAATTTGGGTCTCATGCTACAAAATTTAATCGATCAAATATTAATTATAATTCCACAATTTTAATTACCTCTATGTTGAGGCTATGTGGAAATATGAGTGATGAGACAATAAAAAGAAGGTCACGTGGCCCGCCTCGATTTATTGTTGCAACAAATATCGAGTGCGCAAGTCAATCCAATAAATATTAAGGATTGATTTCTTGTCTCATGGTAGCTGAGTAAAATGATGAGATATTATAAATATAATATCACTCTAGTCCAATTAGTTGACTTCAAATTAAGAAGCATATGTTGCATATAATGATCATGATCGCAATAAATTTATGGACGTGGAAAAGGTGAAAATATCAGGTAAAGGTCGTATTGACAATTCCGCCAAAATTTGGAATAAAAGTGGTGCACCACTACAAAGGGCAAATAATTATTGACAATGAGCGCTCATAATTGTGACGTTTTTTTTAGTCATATATGAAAGGCTATTTTGCCTAAATATTGTCATATATATGCCCGAGTATTTTGGTGACCTTTACCATGCCTTTAAAATCAAAGGCAAAATATTATGAATATTATCATGACTCTTTTTCTGACTTGTCAAACATTATTTGTCCGGATGGATCAACAAATCATGTGTTCAAGTCATGAATCAAATAAGAGCGATGTATGCCTGATTGATTGTGCTACAACGCACACAATTCTTAAAAGCGGAGAATATTTCTCCAATTTGAACTTAGTGATGCTAATGTTCAAACAATATCCGACATCTCGATTTGATTAATGGCTCACGGAAGAGCAAATATTATGTTGCCAAGGGGAACAACAATTCATGTTGACAATGCCTTATACTCGAAAAATCGGAAGAAATTTCCGAGCTTTAAAGATATTCGACAAAATGGATATCACATTGAAACCGTGAATGAAAATAATAGAGAATTTCTCTATGTCACATTGGTTTCAAATGGGAAAAAAGAAGTGTTAGAAAAAATCCGACTTTATCATCTGGATTATATTTTACTCATATAAGGCATGTCGAAACGAATGTCGTCTTGAATAAGAAAATTAATGATCCAACGACATTCATTTTATGGCATGACCGCTTGGTCATCCAGGATCATCAATGATGCGAAGAATAATTAATAATTCGCATGGACATCCTTTAAGGAGTCACAAAATATTTTCAGCTGGTGATTATAATTGTGCTAGTTGTTCTCAAGGTAAATTGATTGTTAAACCATCCCCAAGTAAAATTGTTGTGGAATCCCCAGTTTTCTTAGAACGCATTCAGGGAGACATATGTGGACCTATTCATCCTCACTGTGGACCATTTAGATATTTCATGGTTTTGATAGATGCATCAACTAGGTGGTCACATGTCTGTTTGCTTTCGACCCGCAATGTTGCATTTGCTAGACTTTACACAAATCATTAAGTTAAGAGCACAATTCCCTGACAACCCAATCAAAACCATCCGTCTTGATAATGCCGGGGAATTTCAATCTCACGCATTTCAAAATTATTGCATGTCTATAGGAATCACCATTGAACATTCTGTTCCACACGTGCATACCCAAAATGGCTTGGCAGAATCTCTGATCAAACGCATTCAATTAATTGCCAGACCTTTAATCATGAGAACTAAGTTATCAACTTCAGTTTGGGGACATGCGAGTCCTTCAGGCAAAGCATCTATCATTCGTTATAGGCCTCGCATACCATGAACATTCCCCCATGCAACTCATTTTAGGTCAACAACCAAATATTTCGCACTTGAGAATTTTTGGTTGTGCAGTGTATGTTCCTATACCACCTCCCAATAGAACTAAGATGGGTCCACAACGAAAACTTGGGATTTATGTTGGATTTAACTCATCGTTCATTATAAGATACCTTGAGCCCTTAACAGGGGATTTATTTCTTGCACGTTTTTGATTGTCACTTTGATGAAGCAATTTTCCCACCATTAGGGGAGATAAGAAGCCGATTCAAAAGGAATGGCGTGAAATTGCTTGGAATGCATCAACTTTATCACATTATGATCCACGCACAAATCGGTGTGAACTTGAAGTTCAACGGATCATTCATTTGCAACAAATCGCAAATCAATTACACGATGCATTTATCGATGTAAAACAAGTGACAAAATCACATATACCAATTTGTAAATGCTCCTGCAAGAATTGATGTCTCGTGCAACAAAATGCACAAGAACCAACGAAACGCTTAAAGCGTGGAAGACCGATTGGTTCAAAGGATACAATTCCTCGAAAGAGGAAAACGGGAGTAAAAATAAATGCAAACCAAAATACTCTGAGAAAGCACAAGAATCCTTTGATAAGGGTTTGTCAGAACAAGTTGATTCTGATGAGGAACAATTTCCTCTAGAAAAAGAGGAAAAAGATGAAAATAATGAGATCTCAATAAATTATTTAAACTCTGGTAAGATTTAGGATCGAAATGAAATTGTTCTCGATGATATATTTGCTTTCAATGTGTCCTTTGAAATATGTGAAAATGATGATGATCCGAACCACGATCAGTGGACGAATGTCGAAAAAGACGTGATTGGCAAAAATGGCAAGAGGCTATCCAAGCAGAGCTAAACTCGTTAAAGAAACGAGAGGTTTTTGGACCAATTGTCCAAACGCCAGATGGCGTGAAACCTGTTGGATATAAATGGGTATTTGTACGAAAGAGAAACGAAAAAAATGAAGTTACAAGGTACAAAACAAGACTTGTAGCTCAAGGTTTCTCACAAAGACCTGGCATCGATTATGAGGAAACATATTCTCCTGTTATAGATGCAATCACATTTCGGTTCTTGATAAGCCTTGCAGTCTCTGAAGGGCTTGATATGCATTCTATATATCCCTGATGGATTTCACCCCTCTCGGGTAAAATTGAATCTCTAAGGTTATGCTGATGTTGAGTTTTTATCTGATCCCCACAAGGCCCGTTCTCAAACTGGATATGTATTCACATGTGGTAATACTGCTGTATCATGGAAGTCAGTAAAGCAAACTATGGTTGCTACTTCTTCCAATCATTCTGAAGTACTTGCAATTCACGAAGCAAGTCGTGAATGTGTATGGTTGAGAAATATGATTGAACATATTCAAGAATCATGTGGATTACCTTCAATAAAAGATTCTCCAACCATATTATATGAAGATAATGCAGCGTGCATTGCACAATTAAGTGAAGGATTCATAAAAGGTGACAGAACAAAACATATTTCACCAAAATTCTTTTATGCGCATGAGCTTCAGAAGAATGGTGAAATTGATATCAAGCAAATCCGATCGAGTGATAATCTTGCTGATTTATTCACAAAAGCCTTACCAACTACGACATTTAAAAGGCTTACATATGGTATTGGCTTGCGTAAACTTAAAGACATTGCAAGTAAAGAAACTGAACAAGTTTCGCCTATGTTCACATGAGGGGGAGTTATTGATTAATGTATTGCACTCTTTTTCCCTTAGCTATGGTTTTATCCCATTGGGTTTTCCATGCAAGGTTTTTAATGAGGCAATCTTAACAATATTATACTCGTCTTAATATTTATGAGAATAGTGTACTCTTTTTCTTTTACTATATTTTTTCCCATGGGGTTTTTCTTAGTAAAAGTTTTAACGAGGCACAATCTCTAAGCAAGCGTCATCCAAGGGGGAGTGTTGTGAAATGTGGATGACCATGCATGTACACCAACATATTGTGTAGTTATGTACTTCCCATAGTCTATGTATTGTCATGTTCTTTGTAACCATTTCAATGTACATGAGGTGTATGTTTTAGTCCCACATTGCTAAGGCACATTTGTTGTCATAACAAATGGCCTATATAAAGGAGACTAATTTCATTGTAAGAGCACACCAAAGTTGAATGAAAACTTCTCATTCCAACTATCTCATTTCTTCTCTTCTCCTTTGTAGTAGTAGTTTGTAGTAGTAGAAGTTCTTAGTCTTCTATTTCCTTCTTTAGTTTTTAGCAAGTTCCAATTTATTTTACAACAAAACTCTATTTCTATCTTATTTTATGCTCATCAGATGGCGCAATTCAGTTTAACATCTATCACCCTGCGACACAAAGCATATGCATCGAGCATCGAAACGAACTCTAAAGAAGATGAACTCTAAATAATCTAATTGCAAAATTCATTGAATAGGCATCGAAAATAAAATCTACTAAACTACGTTCATAAAAAAATCTACTAAGCCGAAAAAGATATCAGGGAGATCACCAATGAAATAAAAAAATTACAGAACTAACAATTGATATCTTACAAATATGGTCCTTCAACCCAAGATTCCAGTCTCTAATGCCCGACCGCCAAAGAGAAATAACAAAGCCTGAACGATTGAGGGATAACCAAATATGTTTGTACTTATCCCTATTTGGTTTCTAATTTCGCGGGTTACTAATATTCGCGGGTTTGTTTAAGTATTTGCGTATTTTGTTTCCATTAACTTGCGAGGGCATTAATTTATTAATACCGTAAAAATAAGGGTATAATCGTGAGAAAAAATCCAAACGATAGATTTTCAGTTCAAACGCTACTAAGAGTAGCGTTTCAATTGTGAGCTTATCATCTAGATTATTTTTAAAATAAACTACAAACCAAACACAACTTAACAAATAAACTAGCTTATCAGCTAGCTGATAAGCTAGTTTGTGCTTACCAAACAGAGCCTGAGATGATCTCTCTTTTTTTGAAACTTTTATGATGTTTATATTGGAAATTAAAAAATTGTGATGTTATGTATTTATTTTTTTGTAATTGAATGTTAGATGACTTGTAGACTTGTAGTTGAGGTTTTTTTTTAAATAATTGATAAATAAAATATTTAATCATATTTAAAAATAAAAATCGGACAAAACGGGAGTTGTATGTTTTACAAAAATATGGGTCTGGACAAAAAAGTGTCCGTTTTAAAAAGGGGAACGGGTCCAGACACTAAACTTAATCATTATAGGGAGGGGGTATCCGATCCCATTTATGTCTGGTCCCCTTTTTTTGCCACCCCTACCTTTAGTGATAGGAACCCATCGCTAAAAGCCGTCGAAATTATGACATTTGGCTAGTTAGACAATCACGCAAGCCGGAATTAGCGACGGGAGGCTGTCACCTTGCTCCTTAATTTATTTGAAACTTTTTTTTAAAAAAATGTTTTTCTTTATTTGCGATTTTCAAAATAGTAAAACTATTTATTTTTATTAAAAGTAATAATAAAATAATAATCTTAATTTAAAAAAAATTAATTATAAAAATAAACAAAATTTTAATTCCGTGAGAATTAATTTTAAAACGAATTGTTTTACAAATAATAGTTTTGTATTTTTATTAAAATTAATATTAAAATTAATATTTATTTTTAAAACCTTATAAAATATTATTAATTATAAAAATAACAGATTTCTATACTATTAAAAGTAATCTTAAAATGATAATATTTATATTAAAACAATATAATACATTTAAATTACAAATAAAAGTTTTTATTTTTTATTTGGTGGAAGAAACAATTTGTTTAAAGTAACAATTACGCAAATAAATATAAACGAACGAAACTAAATAATTTAAGTAAATAAAGGACTAAATAAAATAAATATGACAAAAGAAGTTGCAAGTATAAAATATATAAAACAAGATAAAAGTTACATGTGACTACAAAATCCGAAATGCTAAGTGTATACATCAAAGAGAGCTCAATCGTCAATATCGTGGCCGGTCTTTAAGTCATCATGAACATCTGCTAGAAGCGCGAATGAAATCCCAAGTGTGTCCATGAGAGCCTGCTCTATGCGACCTAACTGTCCTTGCATCTCGCGCAACTGTTCACTGTATAGGATAATGCGTAAAAGATTTGTCTACATATCCTTAATATCCCTCATCAACAGTTCAATGGGCTCATCATTAGCAGAAATACGTCGAAAAGATCCTGCTCCAGGATGTCGATGCCTCGACCCCCGACAGTGTCCACCCTAATCCATATGTTCGTCCTTTATCGTCACGCTTCACGACGGACAAATACAACTCAGTTTCATCAATCAGCGTGTCAGTCTGTATGCATAGCTACATATGTACTGGGCCCCCTGTATCCGTTCTCTGATTCTTGCTTGCTTGCTCTGATTTCTTTTTGAATTTCGGGGTGGACCGCATCTTCTTGTAGTGCTCAAAGATCTCGGTAGATATATGACCCGACGTTTTTACATTGGAACACATCTTGCTAATGAAGTCAGTGTACCAAATGATGATCTGCCTATCGTACGCCTCTTTGATAGCTCCGTGATCCGATAAATACCAATAGAATGAAAGCTATGTGCAAAAATATTAAAATTTAAATATTGCTAAAATATCTAAAATTCTTGTCTATATATTATAAGTAAAAGAAACAAGCTTAATTTAAAGACTTTTTTACCTTTCATTGATTCCAATACGCGTCTCGCATGTGCTCAGGAACAAACTCTCGTGATTAACCATCCTTGTGCAAGGAATATTAATTTGTATGCTCTAGTCATCTACCGTGTAGCTCGGTTCGACAATTGCAACTTTCGTCCACTATATTCATCGAAAATTTAAGTTAGACCAAGATTACGCTATATTAATGAAACATAGGTATGAATAGTTAAACTACGTATAGTTACTATCTCTCATCCTTCGCTACTAAAAATATTTGCCCCTAGCTTAGTTAGCAATGTTGCCTCCTCGTCGTCCACTAGGGGCCGTACCGATGGACGTATCACGGGAACAGTGTGCCGAGGAACTTAACGACCGTGATGCATGCTCTACCTGATGAATCGTAGACAGCGAGGAACGAGAATCAGAATGGCCTGACTGTGGGGCTGTACGATCCAAGCATGCAGATGCGAGGGAGATGCTGATCTCCCCGATGAAAAAGTAGCCCCAACAACAGGCCTCAACATACCGTGACCATCAACGGGTGGAGTCGGTAGCAATGAAAGCAACTTAAAATACATCTACGTAAAGGCAGGATCATCACCAAAGACAGACGGCAAAGATATATAAGCCGAAGGTGGATGTGCTGGATGTGCATAAGATGGGGGAGGTGTCTGATGAAGAAAAGGGACCGCTGGGAGGGCTGATATGGGTACGGATGATAGAAATGGGTCTGTTGGGGGTGGCGATGCCGAGAATGTTGATGCTGAGTCTGCTGCCTCTGACTAGACTATATATGTGGAGCAACATCATCACGAGATCGTAGGTGTGAACAATCCGAATGACAAGATCGGTTATATTTGCTAGCACCAGATCATCCACCAAATCGTCCACCAGATCCCTCACCGGATGATGGACCGTATCCTCTACCTGACGACATGACTTTATAAAAAAATTAAGACTAAGTTAGAAACAATTGCATATAAACCTCCTACACTTGAAATATTTCTTAACGAGTCAACACATATGATACTAAGTTTCATATTCATTCACCAACTTAAATGGTTATATCATGCTTCGTCGTCACCGTCTCATCGTCTAATGAAAACTTGGAATTATTGCTTTCATCATCTTATTCATCGATGTTTGACATGTGTGTGCCATTAGGATCAGCTAGCGAAATTGTAATTTTGTTGTCAATATCAACCTCAATTTCATGCTCAGGTAGCTGCTCTTGAAAAACGTCTTCTTGTGTAGGCGCACTGTCAACATTCTCGACTAAGTTAGGGTCATCGATAAATTTTAGCTCAAGTCTGCACGTAGTTTGCCAATTGTTCTGAACACGTCTTACACTTGGGCATGAAAGAAAATACACTTGACTAGCTTGCACGGCTAGTATGAAGGCTCGTACTTATTTAATCGCAGATTTCGATGTACATCAACGATTTTGAAGGAGCGGTGAACTCTTGTCCCGACCATTGAGCGTGAGATCAAACCATTCACACTTGAACAACACAGTATATAAGAATCCACCCAACTCAATTTGTATCACTTCTTGCAATTGCCCGTAAAAGTCATTATCACATTGTGCGTAATTTGTGCCCCCAACGCATATCCCACTACTACGCGTATCATTGTTGACACCATGTGACACTATCTGAAATTTATAGCCATTAACAAGATACGCATGATATACGGTGCAAAGTCGACTAGGGTTGTACGGCAACATTAGAAGTATTGTATCTTAAATATACGATGGCGTATACAGCCAAAAGATTTTTTTTTATGATTAACTTCATTTTTAATTAAATAACAAAAGAAAAAGAATTATGTTAATATGCATGTAGTAATGGCGTACAAATGTTTAGAACCAAGTTGAGAAATGTTTCTCAAGATGTTCATTGATTGCACTTTGTGTGATATTCGGTTGCTTGGAACACAACTTCGATACGTACATCCTAACAGGAGATGAAAGAAATTAAGGATTACGATTGAATATATTAAAGATATTAAACAATTGACATTAAAACTGGGTATTGTAATGTATTAATATATACTTCATGGATAGAGAGTCCTCGGGACACTTTAACAACACATGAGTGTTCGGCATTACGCTCATTATCCATGAGATAATGCTTCTTTAATCTCCCATTGGCCCGACGTTGGTGGGTGAAGATTGAGAAGTTGCTATCAAAATTTTGAGTTTGTCCGACTCCACCATCATAATTGCAGTGCGGACGGTTATGTGAGGTGGAGACTTGTTCCTCAAAATAATAAGAATAAAATGTTGCAACCTTTTCTACTAAATAAGCATTGCATATTGAGTTCTCAACCCTTGCCTTATTCCTAACATTATTTTTCAAATATTTGAAATACCTACATTTGTAGAGGTAAGTTAGTTAAATGTGTATTTTAATTGATTTTAATTGTGTACTAGTATAATCGATTACTTCTTAAAAGGATACATCTACCAAAATTATATTAGGTCAGCAAGGATAGCCTCGTACGCCAAATAGATAAGAAAATGCTCCATTGAGTCGAAAAACTTGGCAAAAGATCTTTTCCAAGTTACAATATATTAGAAATATTTTTTGCAAAAGCCGAAGATTCTTAGCATTTAAGTTTTTAGCAGTTAAATCTCTAAAGAAAATGTTTAACTCACTAATTGCAATCCATATGTCTTTCTCTAAGAGATCCCGAAAAGCAATCGGCAGCAATCGTTGCGTGAAAACATGACAATCGTCTCTTTTCATCCTAAACATCTTCAACTTCTTAGAATCTACACAACGACTGATGTTAGATGCATAACCATCAGGGAAGTGCAAGTCCTTAATCCACTTACACAACGCTTGTTTTCTTCGTTTGTCAATCACATATTGTGCCTTCGGATAGTTCTTAGAAATTGGATCGTAATGAAGTTTTGTGCGAGTAAAGATCGCCTTGAAGTCATCCCTAAACTTTACTTTATCTTCCGTCTTTTTTGGCACACTCACGTTTGTGTTGAAAATATTGTCAAAAATATTTTTCTTGATATGCATTACATCTAGGTTGTGTTTGAAAAGGTTCGTCTTCCAATAAGGCAAGTCTTACAATATGCTTCATTTTCTCTTCCCGCTAGTCCTTAAGACTTTATTGTTTATAGCATCTGTTCCGAATTCAGTGACCTTTATTAGCCCTAAAGCTTCAATTTCATACAAGATATTTTCACCTGATTTATTAGCCGGTGGCTTGTAGGATACGATTCTATATCGCGAAAACTAGATTTGTTTTTCCTTTCCTTCGAATATCGCGACAAGACGATGACAATCGAACCAAGTCGCCTTCCCCATACCTTAACTGGAAAGCGTCAGTATCTTCTACATAATAAGGACAAGCTGTCATCCCGTGGATGTTCCATCGCGACAATATGTTGTATGCTGGAAAGTCGCTGACAATCCACATAAGCGCACCGTGCATTTTAAAGTTTGTCTTAGTCGATACGTCGTAGGTAGGCACTTCGCCATATCACAAATCTAGAAATTCTTTCACCAATGGTTGGAGAAACACATCAGTTTTTTGCGACGGATTGGTCGGTCTAAGTACGATCACTATTAAGAACATCACTTCTTTCTTCATATATATTGATGGGGCAAGTTGTACGGTGTTAAAATCACCAGCCATGAGAAGTACGGTTTGTCAATCATTTCGAAAGTTTAGAACCCTTCAGTGCATAAACCAAGTCAAACATTATGAACCTAATGGTAGGGTTCACTTGATTGAAGTGGTTCTATGCTATGGAATCAGAGTAATGCTACATATTGCCCACATTTCTGACGTGTTCTGCGTACTATCGCATATGTTTCACAGTAGCTTTCAACGCGGACAAACATTGTAGACGAGGCGCCAAAGGAAAGTAAAACATTATCTTGTGCATGCATTTGTTAGAGTGAAACCTAAGTTCTCTGCAAAACTTGCAGGATGTAAGCTTGGAGTCGGGCCCCTAATAAATCATGCATAATTGGGGAAAATAATCGATTCGCTCATATGGGAGACCCAACCAGTGCATTAAACTCTTACATTTGTAAAAGCTATCTACCAAACAATTGTTTTCAGGCAACATGTCTTTATTTACATGCAAAATCTCGTTGAATGCTTGCTCTGAAATATGATGATTCGACTTTATCATCAATGAACGCGCCATTGCTGAGAGTTTAGTCATCTTCTCGCAACTCGGGCAAAACGATTGATTCGCCACATCAATCATTTCAAATAAATGTTTGGCTTCAGGGTTCGGCTCCTATTCACGATTCCAATCGAAATTAGGGCCCGCGTGTTCGTGTATCATACGATGATATGATGTTAGATATTCATCCATTAGATCAACACCTTCATCGTCCGCATTGCTTAGTAATTCTTCCTCCCCATGCTCGGTCCAACAATAGTATTCGGGAACAAATCCTCAACTAATTAGATGAAGCTCTACTATGTTTACATCGTAGTATTTTTCGTTGCGACATTTTCGACAAGGACATCAAATTTTTGCTTTGTTCAGAAAAATGGTGCGGTGTTGCATGACAAATTTTATGAACTCCTTTATGCTAGCCGCAAACTCTAATCGAGTGTAACCGCCTTCAATATGGTTGTACATCCGATCTTGAGACACAGACATCAAAAAAGACTTCAAGAACCCTAATTAAATACACATATACATCAATCACTATATACATTTTAGTCGAATGTTAACCGTAATTAGTCAAATTTGTTGCATTTACACATACTTTGCGTAATATATTTTACGCATTTTAGTCGAATATTAATTATAATTAGTCAAATTGGTTGCAATATTTGCACATACTTTGTGTAATATATATTATGTATAGACGTTATTATAAATTATTATAATTTCATTTCAATATATCTACAATAATTATTAAATTTTAAGTGTTTTATTTTGTTTCAATTTATCTTGCTTCATTTTTATTTTTTCTTAATAATGTTTTTTCCAGTATATATACGATAATTACTTTTTTCTATTCAATACATTTTAAAGTACATTTATATTATCGTATGTATAGTATAATTTATTATAATTTTTTTTTCAATATATAGTGTAACTATTAATTTTTAAGTGGTTTTCTTTTACAAATATATAGTATAACTTCTATATATAGTATAATTTGTACATCCTTATATCAACTATAAGTTTTTAAATGCTTCAATTTGTTTTAAAATTTTTGGTTTACTTAACTTTTTCTTCATTACGTATATAATAAGTTATATATATATAGTATAAAAGCGTTGTTATATATTATTTTGTTCAATCAATTACATATTTCCTTATTATTTTTAAGATGCTTTAAACACACACACACACACACACACACACACACATATATATATATATATATAATATAATATATTATACTCTTTTATTTTTGGTCCTAATTGAAATTTAATTTGTCTAATTAATTTGTATCATTTAAATAAACTTTTATTAGTGAAATGTACAGTATTAATATTTCATTTAACTTTTTTTTTTTTCATACTTGAACTTATTTCAACTTAACATACTTTATATACATATATACATATATATAGTTATAATGCCAATCCTCCCTAGCTAGGGTCCAATTAGTCTAAAATTTAAACTTATTCCAATAATTTTATTTTTCTAATTAGTTTAAGAAACAGTTAAAGAATAATTAATGGGGCATATATGGAAATCAGCTAAATTATAACACATTACAAAAAAAGTACACATATCAATACTAAAAAAGTAGCCTCGCTATGGGTACCCTACCTATTAGTGAAGGCGCACCATTGTTGAGGGCACCAAGTGATTTACCAAGGACACCCAAAAAATTTGACCAAAATTCCGAAATTGCCCCCAAGTGCACCCCACCATCAATCCACCAATTTGATAAAACGAAGGGGCAATTTTGTCATTTCAATCAAGGTAAAGTTTAGAGGAGAGAATAACCATAAATTTTGAGTGCCTTTAATAATAGACGGGGTGCCCATAGCGGTGCTCTAAAAAAATTATATACAAACATCACAAATACTCACAACAAAAACTAAACGAAAATCACATAAATGCGTTTTATTTTTCCCAAAAATAAAAAAAATCATACGTATCAACAAAAAAAAATTATTCTAAGGTTTTATTCAATTTAACATGTTTTTTTTCACTAAAAAATTATACAAATATAAATTTTTCTTATAAACCATTACACATTTTTTTAATTAACTTTTTTTCACATTTACAACAACAACAACAACAACAACATAGCCTCAGTCCCAAATTAACTGGGGTCGGCTACATGGATCAAACTTTTTTCACATTTCAAAATATAAAAATAAAAATCATCTAAAAAACTGAAAAACATTATAAAATAAAAACAAATAATACCTAAGTCAGCATTGAAAGGGGCGGGTCGGGGTGGCTCTGAAAATGCCGATGAGGGACGAATGGACGGACGACACGGTGAGGTTAAGGTGGCAAGTGAGGCGAGAGAAAGGGACAAGGATAGGGAGATGGCGGGGGAGGGCGGTGATGAGAGACAAGAGAGGGACAAAGAGGGGAGAATGAAAGAGAGAGGGATGGGGAGAGGGAAAAGGAAGGGAGATAAAGAGAATAGAGAATAAGGGAGAGAGGGATTGAGGAAAATGGACAAACATGACAAAATTGAGGGTATAATTTTGATAAATAGCAACGGAATTAGCAACGTGGATGTCCTCGTCAGTAATCCACCACGTGGCCCCCGCTACCCGGGCCACGTGGCTGGGCGAGGTGACACGTGGCCTCTTTTGGGTGGGAATCTTAACGCTCAAAGATTAGCGACAATGGCCATTATTAACCCCGTCGCTAATCGAGTAAACTGGTCAAACATTAGCCCTGTCGCCAATCCCGCTTTTTAGCGATGGGAAATAGCCGTTGCTATTTCCCATCTCTAAATGCAACAACTTCTTGTAGTGGTGCTTTGGTAAGACGACGTCTTAGCTAACAATCCAAGCAAACTCCAGTCTTATAGTTAAGCCTAAGCTTAGGTAAGTTAACACTCCAACCAAACAGAGAGTTTTGTTGGTATTAATACGGTCGAGAGTTTTAGCATTAATTGCTACTGATGTTGACTTTCACGTCATTCACTGTCAAACCAATGTTCATAAATGGAAGGACAGTGTGCTTACATCATATAGGACATACGAGAGGATTTACTAAGTTGGGAGGTTGAAGTTGAAGTTGGTTTGGTCTACCAATAACAATGCGCCACACCTAAAATGTACGACGCACTTTTACACTTTTGTCATCACGAGTTTCATTTTTTTGTACATGTAGCGCTTTGCTATTAAGAGACTATACTGATTTCACACTCTCAACTCTATCAAATTGCTTATAGTTCATAATTGCAGTCTATACGTAATTGATCAATTAGGTGGCTCAATAGTTTGGTGACGGATGAATGAGGTAAGAGTGTGCGAGATAGAGTTATGTAGGGGAGATTATTAGAGATGAAGAAAGAGTCATATTTAATTTTCTTAGTCTTCTCTACGTATGCAGTGTCTTTGAGAATCAAGGAATATAATCCTTGTAAATCAAAGAACTCAAATATAGAAACAAGTATCACATAATGATCAATTGCCTACTTTTATGGAACATAATTACTGACATCCTAATACTCTCCCTCAAGATGGACTGTGAATGTCTTTCACGGACATCTTTCAAATTAAATGAAAAAGTTGTGTAGAGGGTAACGACTTTGTGAATATGTCAGCCAGTTGATGCTCCGAACGAACTGGAAGAAGTCGAATACTTTCAATGGAAGCATGGTCTCGAACAAAGCGGCAGTCAATCTCGCTATGCTTGGTCTGCTCATGAAAAGTTGGATTAGTAGCAATGTGAACAACAACCTCACTATCATAAAGCACCAATGAAGAAGAATTGGGGTTGTACATCGAGATCAACAAAGAGCTGCCTATCCAAAGTATCTCGCTTATAGTGGTTGCCAATGCACGATACTCTATTTCAGCCGAGGATATACATGTCATGGTTTAGGGATTTGGTTTTCCATGAGATAAGCGAATCATGAAGAAAAATACAAAAACTAGTAACATATTTTCTAGTGTCTCCGTTGTTACCCCAATCAGCATCAGGAAAGGTTCTTAATTGAACTACAAAGTTAGATGAGAAAAAAAAAATGTGATGGCCCCTTTCCCTAAGCCAGGGCACCGCTCGGCCTAATCTCATAATTATGCCCAAATACTAACCCACTAGGACTTAATCACACATTAGTCAGCCTTTCTATCTAACTCCACTTCATCTCATGTTCAAAATAAGTAAACACACGTCATTTTAGAACTGCAAATCAGAGTCAATTAAAATTTATTAACAATTATAAATTTTAGCGGAATACTAAATCATATTATGCAGATAACAAGTATTATAAATCCTAAGTGTGTGGAAACCATGAAACAACGATCAGATGTATATATAATAAAGTGGCGAATATAAGAAGTGTGATAATCATCGTGAATCAAGGAGCTAAACACTCAACCTAATATACAACCCCAAAACATATCAAAAACATAAATACATAATACATGGAATACCAAAACCTACAAAATGTCGAAGCACTGGTATGCGATTAGCTCATAGATAGTCGCCAATCTTCTCATTACCCAGCTTGCTTGTTGACGACACTGCATCTACCGTCATAAAAAATAAGGTGAGTACAAACAGTAACAGTAATCCACGTTGACCAATTTATTCATATTTCCAAATCAAACTAAATGGTATTTAAAAGACTAAGTTAAAACATAATGATCAATTGCCTACTTTTATGGAAATAATTACCGACAACTTAATACTCTCCCTCAAGAAGGAATGTGAATGTCTTTCATGGACATCTTTGAAATTAAATGAAAAAGTTGTGTAGAGGGTAACGACTTTATGAATATGTCAGCCAATTGATGCTCCAAATGAACTGGAAGAAGTCGAATACTTTCATTGGAAACATGGTCTCGAACAAAGTGATAGTCAATCTCGCTATGCTTGGTCTGCTCATGAAAAGTTGGATTAGTACCAATGTGAACAACAACCTCGCTATCATAAAACACCGATGAAGAAGAATTGGGGTTGTACATCAAGATCAACAAAGAGCTGCCGTATCCAAAGTATATCGCTTATAGTGGTTGCCAATACACGATACTCTACTTCAGCCGAGGATCGAGATGTCATGGTTTGGCGTTTGGCTTTCCATGAGATAAGGGACTCATGAAGAAAAATACAAAAACTAGTCACATATTTTCTAGTGTTTCTGTTGTTACCCTAATCGGCATCAAAAAAGGTTCTAAACACTCAACCTACTATACAACCCCAAAACATATCAAAAAGATAAATACATAATACTTGGAACACCAAAACCTACAAAATGTCGAGGCACAGGTATTCCACTAGCTCATTGATAGTCACCAATCTTCTCCTTGCCCAGCTTGGTTGTTTACGGCACTGCATCTATTGTCATAAAAAATAAGGTGAGTACAAACAACAATAGTAATCCCCGTTGACCAATTTATTCACATTTCCAAATCAAACTAAATGGTATTTAAAAGACTAAGTTAAACAAGAAAGACAAGTACCACATTCATACTAAAAATACCATAGTTAAACAAATGAAACTTACATAAGGATAAATAATTATGATCTAGATCTTGTCGGCCGTGACCTACATCAGTGAATCTTTAACCACTATAGGACATGTATGGTGTCGCACAGTCTAATCCTCACTAGGGACTCTAACTCCAGTGGCATCGATGACTCTAACCCTATATATGAGCAACCTCAGAGACTTTACCCCATGTACCTCATCATAATGGTGAGTGCCGACATCCCCAGGGACTATAAACCTGTGTGTCACTCAGCTCTAGTGCAATGGACTCTAGATTCTATAACTACTTTATAATTCTAAGAATATGGCTCATAAAGGAATTCAAGAATTGGCTATGCTATAGAGCACAAAGTTACCAAAGAATCCAAATCCATAAAACCAATCATAATTTATCAACTCCTAATAGCATGCTATTTACACTACATCCACTATAAGCAACGAGAAATGATATAGCACATGAATGGATTGAAGAGAATTCAATTTTTCAAAATATCATGGAAACTAAACTTAACAAGTGAGGAATAACAAATTAGTGCATGGTATGAGAATACCAAACTGGACATAGTCAATATAGACTATAACAAACAAGTATAAACTGGAAATGAACTGTAAATAAACAATCAACGGATATACTTACAACAACAAAGTAAAGTCCTAGCTTTATTGGCCTCCTAATACTCCAAATCTTGCATTCTCTCTCTCGTACCCTTTTCCTAGGTTCGTGATATCATATAACAAGTTTTAGGATGTGTTTAGACCTTTAATTAAAGTTTTATACTTTGTTATAGTGTTTTGGAAATCTTGGAATATTGCTAATTTTTTGTGTTGTCACAGAAATTAGCGTGCTACCAAGCCTTATCTATGTTAAACCTAGCGCACTATGTGCAGTAAAACCCAAAACTCTGCAATTAGAATTCCGAGTTTTCTTTACAAAGGCTATGTTAATGCATATGGAACCCTAATACACACTATTACAGTTCCCTAAAATCAACCAAAACACAAAGTAACAACTAACAACATCAAATTCATAAATTCATCAAGTTGAACTAAATAAATTAGTGTATGCGAGTTACCTATTTGTTGAACACACCACCTAACTTGATCTTCTTCACTAAATCCACTAACTTCCCCAACTTTCTCCTCCTCCTTGATCACTTCAGCAAGTTTTCTTGCTTGTTAAGTTGATAAAATGAGAAAGCTTAGCTTTTAAGTTTTGATTCAACATATATATATGTGAATGGATATTGTTAAACCATAGTCACATTTCCATCTTCATACACGTATCCTGAGGCATAACTAATGGTATATGTTAAGACATATGTCCCCACTCACCTCCGCTAACCAATCTTAGTTGACACTAAAAGCTAACTCATTTAGTCTTTAGATTTGTCAATGCGTGTCTCGATGCACATCATGTGGCTATTTATTTAACTCCACTAACTTGGGTTCATTAATTCCATATCAAATCTAACCACATTAAAGCTATTATAGAATTAAATCTAACTCAAATTAAGCTTACCCCATAAATTTATACCTCGGTTCCATGTCAATGCGAACTCGATGTACATCTCCACTCACATCTCAACACCTATATACGAGTAGGAGTGACTTAATAGTCTACACATATATAATACATTAGGCATACACCACAATAAATCTAATATCTATCTTGGTCCTCTCCCCTCGGTCAATAGATATATCACGGTGTGGGTCCCATGTCATGGGTTGGTGATCCCAATTACCAATAATAAATGAGATTAGAAATTTGGGAGGCGAATATTCTTTCCAACTAATGAAAACTTCGTCCTCAAAATTAAAATTCAGGTTAGGTCAATACCTGACTCGAAGAGGTACCAAAATCTATCCATCATATAGTCTTCCCTGTTCCCAAATGAGTTCCGTATTATCGTGGAATAGCCACTTGACAAGAACCTTCAGAACGGACTTGTTCCTCAACTGTTGTAACCTTTGGTCCATGATCTAAATAGGTTGTTCCTCATACGTATTATCATCACTCAGGTCTATCCGACTTAAATCCACAGTCAGTCGATCACCTGCTATCAATTCAGCTAATCGAAGCATGAAGATATGAAAGACGGGATGAATCTCTGACATCTATGGAGGAAAATCAAGCTCATATGCAACTTTCCTGACTCGTTTCTTAATCATGAAAGGCCTGATGAATCTGAGTGCAAGCTTACCTTTCACTTCAAACCTATGAAGACCCTTCCGAGGGGAAACCTTTAAATATACAAAGGCTCCCTTTGTGTACTTGAGATCACCGCGATATCTGTTTGCATACTTTATTTGTCTATCCTGGGCTCCTTTGAGTCTTTGGCGGATCAATTTGACCTTCTCCATGTGGTCAGTAGAAGTTTCAGGCCCCACAATCACCTGGTCCTCTAGCTCAGCTTAACACGATGACGAGCGACACAGTATACCATACAAAGCCTCGAAAGGCGCCATCTCAATATTGACATGATAATTATTACTATAAGCACACTTATACAACGTTAGGTACTTCTTTCATGATTCGCCAAACTCTGAAACACGAGCCCGCAACATATACTTGAGAACCTGAATCAATCTCTTAGTCTAATCGTCAGTTTGAGGATGAAAAGTCGTGCTAAACTGTAGGCTCATACCATACTGCTCCTGCATACTCTGCCACATCGTGGACGCATACATAACATCACTATCAGACATAATAGCCAATGGTACTCCGTGTAGCCTAATAATGTCTCACTCGAATAGCATACTCAATTGATCACACATATAATGCGCAACCACCAGTAGAAAATGTGCAGACTTCGTAAGTGTCAATAATAACCCAAATGGAATCATGTCTCCTGGCGGTCCTCGGCAATCCCCTCACAAAATCCACAAAGATGTCCTCCCACTTCCATCGTGGAATGGGAAGAGGCTGTAACAATCCTATAGGTGTGCGATGTTCAGCCTTGACTTGCTGACAAATCTCTCAGTTCCTGATGAACTTAGACACATCTGCCTTCATCCCAAGACACTAAATATGCCTCTTCATATTGTAATACATTTTAGTCCTACCTAGATGAACGGTGAATCAGGAACGGTGCGATTCCAGAAAAATCACCTCTCTCAGCTCTGGTACTGACGGTATCCACAGTTTGTCTTGAAACCTCAAACACTAATCAACCGTTTTCGTCCGGTCAAAAAAATCCGTACTCAACGCCAACTAACTAAACCTCGAGTACAACCTGTCGGTCCTCTAACCCTTTAACATTCTCCGTGTAGACACGGTCTGTACTCTCATCTATGAGCAAATCCCACCATTTCTAGCTAGTATCTTACTCAGTGCATCTACCACTACATTAGCTTTTCCTGGGTGATACTCCACAAAAAAGTCGTAATCTTTCAAAAACTCAAACCACTTTTGCTGTTTCATATTCAACTCTTTTTATGTGAATAAATACTTCGAACTCTTATGATCAGTAAAGAGTGTGAATTTCTCTCTGTATAGATAATGTCTCTACACATTCAGTGCAAACACTACTGCTGCCAACTCCAGATCATGTGTCAGGTAATTTTTCTTATGTACCTTCAACTATATAGAATCATAAGCTATGGTACCGCTACCCTGTATCAACACGCATCCAAGATCCATATGAAAAGTATCTGTGTACACCAAGAATCCCTGTCTAGCCTCTAACAACACTAACACTGGCGCAGTAGTCAACAACCTCTTCAACTGAGCAAATGCCTCATCACATTCCTCAGAACATTTAAATCTAACATCTTTCTTGGTCAACCTAGTAATCGATGTAGCGATCTTTGAGAAATCTTTCACAAACTAGTGATAATACCCTGCCAAACCTAGAAAACTCCTAATCTCAGTCACTGAAGTTGGTACAGGCCAATCCATAATTGCCTAAATTTTGGCCAGATCCACTGCTATCCTTGCTGCTCTGATAACATGCCCCAGAAACATGACCTCTGAAAGCCAAAATTCACATTAGTTGAACTTGGCATAAAGTTTATGCTCCCTCAAAAGTCAGCAATGTCTGTTTGAGGTGCTGCTCGTGATCCCCTATAGTCCACGAATATATCAATATGTCATCGATAAAGACTATCACAAAATGGTCAAGAAATAGTCTGAAAACCTGATGCATCAAATCCATAAATACGGTAGGGGCATTGGTCAACCCAAATGGCATGATCGTGAACTGAAAATGTCCATATCTCGTGTAAAAAAACTATCTTATACCTATCCTTATCCCTGATCCTAAGCTAATGATACCCTGATCGCAAGTTTATCTTGGAGAAAATTTGTGCTCCTATCATTTGATCAAATAAATCATCAATCATCGGTAGTGGATATGGGTTCCTGATTGTGACTTTGTTCAACCGTTTGTAGTCGATACAAAGTCTCAAAATGCGTCCTTATTTTTCATAAAAAGGAAGGGTGCTCCCAATGGCGACATGGAAGGTGTGATAAATCCTTTCTGTCCCAAATCCTGAAGCTGAATCTTCAACTTCTCTAACTCTCGTGGTGCCATACGGTATGATGGTATGAAAATTGTTCTGGTGCCTGGTACCAACTCAACAATAAAATCAACCTCTCGCGGAGGCATCAACCAAGGTAAATCCTTTGGAAACACATCTAAAACTCTCTAACGACTGGTATATCTTCAAGTCTAGGTCCTTGAATCTCTAGTACTTCGTATAATGAAATCGATGACTGTATCTCCTCGCTAATCGCAGGTCGACCTCTCGTACCAATTGTCCTCACTGCATTGTCTCTATAAGTGAAAATAAAACGCCTTGGGATCTTTAATATCACTGTCTTACTGAAATAGTCAATATGAGCATAGTATGCTGATAACCAGTCCACTCCTAAAATCGTGTCGAACTCTAAAAACTCGAGGATTCTAAAATCAGCAGGTAACTCTACCGTACCTATCTCAACCAGACATCCCTCAATAAAACTATTAGGGTAAACCCAATCCCCAACTGTGGTACTAAAAATCAAATGTACGCTAAGCCTAATCAACCCTATAATGTCTACCATGCGACCAACAATGAATGAAATAGTAGAAACAAAATCAAATAGTACATAAACATCTCTACCAGCAATTAAAACCGTACCCTCAATAAGATCTCATGTCGACCCTAGATTTGGCTGTGCTACCATGTGGGCTCCCTCTTTGCCCTGCTGTGGATAAATTGTCACTAGTTGTATGCACTTTTAGGATATATGGACCATCTGACCGCACCTCCAACATGAAATAGGTTCACGCTGACTAAACTGATGTCTCTGTCCTTGTCTAAAATCTCGGCCTCTACCCTGCCGCTGCTGGTGAAGGGGTGCTGGTGGTGTTGGTAATGTTTACCTAGCGGAAGAGGCAAGGGTGGTCTACTATATGTATCATGTGTGGGGGACTAGTGGTGGTGCATGTGCTAATGGATGAATATACGTACCCTATGCTCTGGCCCTCTAGAATCGTCTATCTCCTCTCCTCTGTCTCTTACCCCTCTATCATCTCTGCTCATGATCATCTCCTCTCTCTTCGATAACTCAGCACGTCCATCCTCCTCTCTACCCAACTCATATATCTCATAAGAGAGAGCCCGCTCATACATCTTTTGAAGAGATCTGGCTCCGGTACTCACAACGGATCGTGCGATATCTCGTCTTAAACAATCACCAAAATAGAAAACATCATCAACATTATCTGTAACTAAGTCTCCAGCTAACTCTCTGAGGTAACCATATCTATCTCTATAACTCATGACCGTCTTACCCTCTGCTTGTCTCAATACCATGAACCTCTTCTTCATTCTCTTCACTATAGAAACCAGAAAATAGTGCTTGAACTCTTTCTTGAAATCATCCCATGATGTAAAACTGCCTCTACTCACCAATATAGTCCTCCACTAAACATCTGCACCCTTCTCTAGGGTGTAGTATGAGAGAATGGGCTGTAAGCTGTCCTCAACACCTAATAGTATATGTAACTTCTCCTGTGAGAGAATCCACCGTTCGAACTTCTCGTAATCTCGCTCCCCGGCAAAGAAAATTGGCCTAAACCTGACGAACTCCTTCACCAGCTCGACATCCCTCGATAGTGCTGCTGCCTTAGAAGGCGTAGGCGTATGAGTAAATGTGTCCCCAGCTAGAGCTATCTCCTTTACATTTGCTATTGGTAACTCTGGTGGATGTGTAACTATAAGGTCTGCACGTGGCTATGGCACTGACAATGCGAATGCTCGAGGTCTTGAGGTAGTAGTATCTGGTGCAGTCTCAGTCTTGGTAACCTGGGGTGTTACTGTAGTAGTTTGAGTGGCTGGAAGGATTGGTGCGACAACTGCCATGTGCTATCACATAAAGGCAATGAAGTCTGCTGACTACTGCCTTTGAGCCGCTACCCAGTCAGACAACCTCTAATAGTCGTTAGCTGATGTAGTAGAAGGCAACTTCTGTTAGCTCCAGTATTTCTTCCATTGCGTGTATCTGCCATCGATGTCTGCAGGTAGATAATGAAAACGAATCAACTACTATGTGGCGTAATTTATAGATAAATACATATAGAAAATATCTTGTACATAAATAAAAAATCCCCACCTCAATTTTACTTACTTCCCAACTAATAATTTCTAGGTAAGGATCATATGGTTACTACATCTAAGGTTTGTGCTTTATTTAAGTTTATGTTTCACTAATTGAGAACATGGCTTTGATACCAACTGTGATGGCCCTTTCCCTGAACTAGGGCACCGCCCGTAATTAAGCCCAAATCCTAACCCCTTAGTACTTAATCATGTACTAGTCATCCTTTTTATCTAACTGTACTTCATATCATGTTCAGAATAAGTAAACGCATGTCATTTTACAATTGTAAATCAGAGTTAATCAAGATTTATTAACAATTATAAATTTTAGCAGAAGACTTAATTATATTATGCGGATAACAAGTATTATAAATCCAAAGTGTGTGGAAACCATGAAACAACGATCACATGCATAAATAATAAAGTGGTGAATATAAACAGTGTGATAGTCATTGTGAGTCAGGGAGCTAAACACTCAACCTAATATACAACCCCAAAACATATCAAAAACATAAATACATAATATATGGAATACCAAAACCTACAAAATGTCGAAGCACTGGTATGCTGCTAGCTTAGAGGTAGTCACCAATCTTCTCCTTGCCCGTCCTGCTCGTTAACTATTGCAACAACTATCATTAAAAAGACGGTGAGTACAAACAGTAACAATAATCATTGTTGACCAATTTATTGATATTTTCAAATCAAACTAAATGGAATTTAAAAGCATAAGTTAAACTAGAAAGACAAGTGCCACATTCATGCTAAGAAATACCACAGTTAAACGAATGAAACTGACTTAAGGCTAAATAGTTATGATTTAGATCCGGTCGGTCATGACCTATGTCAGTGAAGCCTTAACCATTATAGGACGTGCGTGGTGTCGCACAGTTTAATCCTCACCAGGGACTCTAACCCCAATGGCATTAGGGACTCTAACCCTGAATTATCAGGCACTCTAACCCTGTGTATGAGCAACCCCAATGACTCTAACCCCGTGTGCCTCATCATAGTGACAAGTGCCAACATCCCCAGGGACTCTAACCCTGTGCGTTGCTTAGCTCTAATGCAATAGACTCTAGATTTTATAACTACTTTATAACTCCAATAATATGACTCATAAAGGAATTCAAGAATTGGCTATGCTATAGAGCACAAATTTACCAGAGAATGCAAATCCATAAACCAATCATAATCTCTCAACTCCTAATAGCATGCTATTTACACTACATCCGCTATAAACAACAAGAAATGACATAGCACATGAATGGAAAAGAACTCAATTTATCGAAATATCATGGAACTAAACTCAACAAGTGAGGAATAACCAATAAGTCCACGATATGAGAATACAAAGCTGGTCATAGTCAATATAAACTATAACAAACAATTATAAACTGGAAATGAACTGTAAATAAACAATCAATGGGTTTACTCACAACAACAAAGTAAAGTCCTAGCTTTACTGGCCTCCTAAGACTCCAAATCTTGTATTCGCTCTCCCGTACCCTTTTCCTAGGTTCGTAATATCATATCAAATGTTTTTGGATGTGTTTAGACCTTTGCTTAAGGTTTTAGACTTTGTTATAGTGTTTTGAAAATTTTAAAAAATTGTTGATTTTTTGTGCTATCATGGAAATTAGCGTGCTACCCAGCCATATCTCGCGCACTAATCAATATTAGCGCGTTGATGTTAAACCTAGCGCTCTATGTGCAGTAATATCCATAATTCTGAGTTTTCTCTACACAATGGCTATGTTAATGCATAGGGAACCCTCATACACACTATTAGAGTTCCCTAACATCAACCACAACACAAAGTAACAACCAACAACATCAAATTCATGAATTCATCAAGTTGAACTAAATAAACTAGTGTATGCAAGTTACCTATTTGTTGAACACTCCACCTAACTTGATCTTCTTCACTAAATTCACTAACGTCTCCAACTTTCTCCTCCTCCTTGATCACTTCAGCAAGTTTTCTTGCTTGTTAAGTTGATAACATGAGAAAACTTAACTTTTAAGTTTTGATTCAAGATATATATATATATATACATATATATATACATATATATATATATATACATATATATACATATATATACATACATATATACATATATATACATATATATATATATATATATATATATATATATATATATATATATATATATGAATGGATATGGTTAAACCATAGCCACACATCCATTTTCACATACGTATCCCGAAGCATAACTAATGGTATAGTTGAAACACTTGTCCCACTCACCTCCACTAACCAATCTTAATAGACAGTAAAAGTAACTCATTTAGTCTATAGATTTGTCAATGCGTGTCTCGATGCACATCATGTGGCTATTTAATTAACTCCACTAACTTAGGCTCATTAATTCCATATCAAATCTAACCACATTAAAGCTATTGTAGAATTACATTTAACTCAAATTAAGTTACCCCATAAATTCTTACCTCGGTCCACGTCGACAAGCAACTTAAGGTACGTATCCACTCCCATCTTGACACCTATACACGAGTAGGAGTGACTTAATAGTTTACACATATACAATAAATTAGGCATACGCCACAACAAATCTAATATATATTTTGGCCCTCTCGCCTTGGATTAATAGACATATCACGGTGTGGGTCCCACGTCACGGATCGATGATTCTAATTACCAATAATAAATGAGATTAAAAATTTAAGCCGTGAATCAATCCTTATCCTGGTTTTGATTTTAAGTACTGCAAAATATGATGTGCAACTTGTAAGTGAGGAAATCTTTGTTGAGAGATGTATTGACTAAGCACATGTACTGCAAACGTGATGTTTGGATGAGATAAAGAGAGGTATAAGAGTCATCCCACCAGACAACGATAAATGGAAGGGTCTAGTAATAAATCACCTCAGTAAGCAATAAAAATGAAATTGTGATCGATTAGAATGACAACTAATTTGGCACCTAAAAACCCAGTGTCTTCAAGTAATTGTAAAGTGTGATGATGTTGTGAAAGAACAATGCCAGAAGAAGATCGTGCAATCTCGAGAGCTAAAAAATATTTCAAGTTGCCTAATTCCTTCAATTTAAACTCAGTGTGAAGGAAACTTAACAGTCTTCGAACTTGATTCTCGGAAGATCCAACTGTAATAATATAATCAACGTACACAAGTAGGGCAACGAAAGAATCTCCATGACCTATATTGAATAAAGAATAATTCGAGCGAGATCATTTGAGCCAAAATTTTAAGAAGCTAGCTATGATTTTAGAGTTCCATTTATAAGAAGCCTATCGCAGTAGATAAAGAGATTTATGTGACTTGCAAACCATTTATGTGTCTTGAGAAGTAGACTCCCCTTATTTCAATTTCTTGGTGGAATATCCATGTAAACTTCTTCAAATAAATTGCCATTAAGAAAGACATTGTTGACATCAAGTTGAATCAGATGCCGATTGCGAGTAGTAGCTTAGGCAAGTCAGAGCTTAGCATTGCCACTTTTAGCCACTGGAAATTGTGTCAAGAAAATCAATTCCTTACTTTTGGGTATAACCTTTATCAACTAAAGGAGCCTTATACCTTTCAATATTGCCGTCGAAATTGTATTTGATTCGATATACCCATTTGCGTCTAATGGGTATCTTTTCTTTAAGTAAAGGAATAACAGACCATGTATTTGTGGATTGTAAAGCATATATTTCCATAGTCCTGGCTTCACGCCATTCGGGATAGTGGATGGCTTAGTGGTAGAATTGAGGTTCAAAATATAAAGATACGGCCATAGTAAAGTTATGGTGTGAAGTGAACAATGAGTCATATGACAAATGATTTAGTAACGGGTGATCAGTGACATGGGTTTGTGTAGGTTGGACCAAACCACAATGATAGTCATGTAAATAAGATGGAGGACATGTGAGACGTGTAGAACGATGTGGTGATGAATGTGATATTGGATTGGTAACCAATATGGTGTAGGGAATAGAAAATGATTGTGGAATTGAAAATGATTGTGGAGGTGATGATGTTAGAGGTATCAAAGTAGATGGTTGAGTGGACATAGAAGTGTTGGATGAGGAAATGAAATCTTGATTGGGAAGTGAAGTTAGTATGGCCTATAGTATAACATGATTAGGAAATAAATCAATGTGATTGTTCGATCGAGAAATGGAATGAAAAGGGAGCACATTCTCCTAAAATACGACATCACGTGATAAAAAGCCCTATTTAGTATGAAAGTCATAAAACTTGAGCCTTTTTACACCAGATGGATATCCAATGAAGATACATGTTTTTGCACGAGGTGTGAATTTGGTACAATGATTTGACAAAGTTGAAACAAAAGGCAAGCTACCAAAACATAAAATTGATTATACTCTACCTCCTATTTGTAGAGTAATTGAAAAGGACATTTGTCGCTCGAAAGTGGTGATGAAATAGATTGATCAAGTATGTGACTGTGAGAATACAATATGCCCAAAAAGAAAGAGGCACCCGGGACTGAAAGTAGAGAGAACGTGCAACATTCAATAAATATTAATGCTTACGTTCAACCACGACATTTTGTTGAGGTCGCTCGACATAACTAAATTGATGTAGAAAACCTTCGGCATTGAAAAATTCTGTGAATTGTTACTTCTTGGCATTATCAGATCTAAATGTTTTTATTTTACATTCAAATTGTGTTTCCACCATTTTGAAAAAATGTGGCACTTATATTTCAGACATTAGATTTATGGAGAAGTAGATATACCCATGTAAAACGGGTTGAATTATCTACTAATGCGACCGAAAATCGATATCCAAGACGAGATATAACATTAAAAGGGCCCCATGTGTCATAGTGAATGAGATCCAAATGAGAAGGAGATAGTATATTATGAGAAATAAAAGGTAACTTTCTCTGTTTTGCAATTGAATATGAACTAACATTCCATAATTGCAAAATAAATAAGAGACTTTGCAAGCGTAGTTCGGATGGATGTCCCACGTGATTGTGCTATAGTTGACTAGAGACATTATGCATTGATGCTAAAATAATTTGAGAAGGCGCATGAACTTTTCGGGAATAGAGGACATATAGACCTTGTACTTTTTCACCTATCAATTTTCCTCTGATTTATGTCATGTATCATAAATTTAGACGAATAGAAAATCACATTTACTTGAGAATCACAAGTTAAGGAAGAGACAGATAAAATATTGAAAGAGAGACGTAGTGCAAAAAGAACATATTTCAATGTGATATGCAATCCAAGTGAATATCTCCTACCAATGCTACAATAATCATATTCCCATTGGGTAGTGATAATGTAATGCCATGAACCGATCACCGAGAAATAAATAGATTGGCATCAAAACAAATATGTTGAGACACCCCATAATCAATAATCCATAAATGTTTTGAAAAAATAGTTTTGGAAGGACATGTACCATCTAGATTGTTTGAAATATGCCTTAGAAGCTGCAGAAATTAATGCAAACATGTGATACATGCTGTAGAATGTGACTTAGTCTTGAAGACCATGTCTTTAATTCAGTTTCTAGTTGTTGTTTTGTAGGATTTTAGTTTTGACTCAGTTATTGAGTCATGGATCCTATTTTTTAGCTATTAGTTTAGTGACTTTCAGTTATGTTTTGACTTCTAGTTATTATTTTGTGTATTTAAGTACGTTGTCAAGTTGAACGAAAGTATTGAGTTCTTAGTTCATGCTTAAAATCTGTCCCACCTCTTTCATATTTATAGTTTTATAACGGTGGTATCAGAGCCTTCAATTCTTGAGGTACTGTGAGTGTTTGAGCATACTACACTATCAAACAAACCTAATTTAGTTCACCAACAAACCATCAAAGCAACATGGATCCTGAAACACCTTACAAGGCAGCAGCTTCTCCAGTGTTTGATGGTGAAGGTTATCATGCGTGGGCTGTTAGGATGGAGGCTTTTCTTAATGCAAGTGATATGTGTTGGTTGTTGAGGAGGATTACGACGTTCCTCCATTGCCCGAGAACCCAACACTTGCACAACTCAAAAATCACAAAAAGAAGAGGTAAAGGAAGACAAAGGTAAGGGCATGTCTATTTGCTGCTGTATCATCATCAATCATCACCAGAATAATGGCCCTGAAATCAGCCAAGGCAATTTGGGATTTTCTCAAAGAAGAATATGAAAGTGATGAGAAAATCAAAGCAATGCAAGTGCTGAACCTCATAAGGGAATTTGAAATGCAAAGAATGAAGGAGTCAGAGACATTCAAGGAGTACTCTAACAAGCTTCTAAGCATTGTTAACAAGGTAAGATTGCTTGGCGACTAATTTCCTGATAAAAGAATAATTCAGAAAATTCTTGTTACAACTCCCGAAAAATATGAGGCTACAATCGCCTCATTGGAGAACTATAAAGATCTGGCAAGGATTACCTTGGCAGAGTTGTTGAATGCTTCGCAGACCCAAGAGCAGAGAAGGTTGATGCGGCAAGAAAGCTCAATAGAAGGAGCTTTAAAGGCAAAGCATCACATCAATCTCAACACAAAGGGGAAGAAAAAGTATGAGAAGACGAAGACTGCTGATGCAAATGAAGCCATTTCAACTGAAAATAGCAGCAGTAGTGGCGATCAAAAGAGAAGCTTCCCTCCTTGTCATCATTGCGGCAAGAAAGGTCATCCTCTTTTCAGGTGCTAGAAAAGGCCTAACATCAAATGCAACAAATGCAATCGCATGGGACATCATGAGAGAATCTGCGAGAATGGAACTTCGCAACAAAATGAAGCTAAAGTTGCAGACAAATAAGAGGAGGAAGAACAACTTTTCGTTGCAACCTATTTTGCAAGTAGTTCTAGCGACAAGTGGCTCATAGATAGTGGCTGCACCAATCACATGACTTTCGATCGTGCTCTCTTTAAGGACTTGGATACATCAGTTAAATCCAAAGTAAAAATTGGCAATGGTGAGCACATCGTTATTGAAGGAAGAGGTACTGTTGTCTTCGAAAGTTTCTCATGTACAAAAGTCATGAAAGATGTAGTATTTGTGCCTAATATTAACCAAAATCTGTTAAGTGTGGGGCAGCTGATTGAAAGAGGGTTTAAGGTTGTTTTTGAGAACAACCAATGCTTAATCAAAGATGCAACAAATGAAGAAGTGTTCAAGATCAAGATGAAGGGCAAGAGTTTTTCATTAGATCCATTGCAAGAAGAGCAAGCAACTTACTCCTCAAATGACAACAAAACTGAGATCTGGCACAAAAGATTGGGTCATTTTCATCATGCTGCAGTGCTGAATTTGCAAAGAAAAGAGCTTGCTCAAGGACTGCCCCAGCTTGAGTCAAAAATACATTCTTGCAAGGCTTGTCAATATGGCAAGCAAGCGCATCTTCCATTTCAGGATTCTGTTTGGAGAGCAATAAAGAAGCTGCAGCTTATTCACACTGATCTTGCTGGGCCTCAAAGAACTCCTTCACTCAAGGGAAGTAAATACTACATAATTTTTATCGATGACTTCTCTCGTATGTGCTGGATTTATTTTCTCAGATTCAACTCAGAGGTTGCTGGAATCTTTTGGAGATTCAAGCGATGGATTGAGAATCAAAGCGAGAGTCCCATTCAAATGTTGAGGTCAGATAATGGCAAGAAGTTCACTTCAAATCAATTCAATCAGTTTTGTGAAGAAGCCGACATTGATCATCAATTGACAGCTCCGTACACTCCACAACAAAATGGAGCAAGTGAGAGGAATAACAAACCAATCTTTGAGATGGAAAAATGTATGATGCATGATAAAGACTTGCCTAAGGAGTATTGGGCTGAAGCAACAAACACTGTAGTGTTCTTATTGAATAGGCTTCCTACAAAAGCTGTGAATGGGAAGACTCCTTTTGAGGCATGGTATGGTTTCAAAACCAATTTGAAAAATCTAAAAATATTTGGTTGTTTGTGTTTTAATCACGTGTCACAGATCAATAGGGACAAGCTGGACAAGAAGGCTGAAGCAGGAATCTTTATAGGCTATAACAACACCTCAAAAGCCTATAGAGTTTTCCAGCCTCAATCTAGAAAAATACTGATCAGTAGAGATGTTGTCTTCATGGAGGCAGAAAAGTGGGATTAGAATTCAGCAAATGAAAAAGATCCTATTCACCTGCAGCCTAACGAAGATGAGGTTGATGACCAACTAATCAGAGGAACTAGATCACTTGCAGACATCTATGTAAGATGGAATGTTGCGGTAATGGAACCAGCTGGAGTACAAGAAGCAATGCAAGAAATAAAATGGATTTAAGCTATGAAGGAAGAATTAAGTATGATTGAAAAGAATCATACATGGAAGCTTGTACCAAGGCCTTCTAACAGAAAGGCGATTGGAGTTAAATGAGTTTTCAAAACAAAACTCAATGCAGATGGTTCTATAAACAAGCACAAAGCGAGGCTCGTCGTGAAGGGATATGCACAAGTTTTTGGTGTCGATTTTTCAGAAATGTTTGCTCCCATGACCAGACTTGATACCATCAGATTGCTCCTTGCGATGGCAGCTCAAAGTGGCTGGAAAGTGTTTCAGCTTGATGTAAAATCTGCTTTTTTAAATGGCCTTCTTAAAGAGGAGATTTTTGTAGAACAACCTGATGGTTTTGTTGTGCAAGATCAAGAAGATAAAGTGTACCTATTGAAGAAAGCTTTGTATGGCCTTAGGCAGGCTCCAAGAGCTTGGTATAGTCGGATCGATGATCATTTGATCGGCTTAGGCTTTCAGAAAAGCTTAAGTGACGCCACCTTATATGTAAGAAAATAAGGCACTAACATTACCATTGTTTCTATCTATGTTGATGATCTTTTGATCACAGGAAACAATCAGCTGCTCATTGATGAGTTTAAATCTAACATGTTCAAGGAATTTTAGATGACAGATTTAGAATTAATGACCTACTTCCTTGGTCTTGAAGTGCTGCAGCAGAGGAATGAAGTTTTTGTCTTCCAAAAGAAATATCCAAAGAAGATTTTGAAGAAATTTCACGTGGAGAGTTGCAAAGCTATAGACACACTAATGCAAGCCAAAATGAAGTTTTGCCAAGATGATGGGACTCCCAAAGCGAGTGATAAATCTCTATAGAAGCTTGATTGGTTGTCTCATGTACCTCACAGCTTCTAGGCCTGACATTATGCAAGCTGTAAGTCTTCTCTCCAGGTTTGTGCATTGTGCATGTGAAGAGCACTTGCAAGCTACCAAGAGGATTGTATGATATATTAAAGGAACTGTTGATTTTGGAATTAAATATGTTAAATGTGATAATTTTCAGCTGGTTGGTTTTTCTGATAGTGATTGGGCAGGTTCAACTGATGATATGAAAAACACAACTGGTTTTTGTTTCAGTCTTGGATCAGGTGTGATCAATTGGTGTTCAAAGAAGCAAGAAGTTGTTGCTCAAAGCACTACAGAAGCTGATTCATAGCTGCAACAACCGCAGCAAATGAGGCCATCTGGTTGAGGAAAATCCTTCATGATTTGAGTTTGAAGCAATAAGAATCAACACAAATCTTTATTGACAACCAAGCTGCCGTTTAGCATTTCAAGATCAAGTCTTATTATCTCAGAGAAGTTCAAAAGGAAGGGGAAGTTTCATTAACTTATTGCAGATCGGAAGATCAGATAGCCGATGCATTCACCAAAGCCTTGCGTAAGATTAAATTCGAAGAACTCAGGAACAAGATGGGAGTTTGCACCTTCAAAGGCAAGGAGGTGTGTTTGAAATATGCCTTGGAAGCTACATAAATTAATGCAAACATGTGATACATGCTGCAGAACGTGACTTAGCTTTGAAGACCACGTCTTTAATTCAGTTTCTAGTTGTTGTTGTTTTGTAGGATTTTAGTTTTGACTCAGCTGTTAAGTCATATATCCTATTTTTTAGCTATTAGTTTAGTGACTTTTAATTATGTTTTGACTTCTAGTTATTATTTTGTGTATTTAAGTACGTTGTCAAGTTGAATGAAAGTATTGAGTTCTTAGTTCATGCTTAAAATTTGTCCTACCTCTTTCATATTTATAGTCTTATAACAGTAATTACCTTTCATCAATGCTCATTCATCAGTGGTATGAGCATTGGCAACTAAGCGAGAAGATGACATCGATATTAGTTGTTGACACTGATCATTATTTAAATTCAGAAAAAATGTTGCAGGTTCAAAATTCTTATTGGAATTAGTTTCTACACATACTTGATTAACTGCCGTTGTATTGGATGCCTTGACATTTGATTTATAACTTGGTGGGTATCCATGTAGTTTGTATCAATAATCAATTGTGTGATCGAGCATACTGCAATGCTTATACATTAGTCGCAATTTTCTGTATTGAACTTTGCTGCCATATTCAAAATTCTGCCCTCTTTTGAAATTTTCGCTTCGAGCAAATACTGCAGTAGATTCCAATCTAGTGTTGACACTAGAAGATGCAATATCTTATTGATGTTCTTCTTGCGCCCCCAGTGCAAAAACTCTATTAATGGCAGGAATTGGTTCAATTAGTATTATTTGGGCTTGAACTTGTTCGTAGCTATCATCCACTACGAGAAAATTCATGACATATTCTTCTTCAGAATATTTTTTTAGTTCTTTTATGCCACTACAAGTGCATTTGCCACAAGAACATATTGGCCTGAAATTGTTCAACTCTTCCCATAGAGATTTGAGTATAGTAAAGTAGATACTCACTAAGCTTTGATTCTGATGAAGAATTAACAAATCATGCAGTAATTGAAAGACTTTTAGTTCGTTGCGTTGTTGAATTCTTTCCCATAAATCATACCAGATTTCAGCAGCAGATTCGGAAAAAAATAATGCTCCTAGAGATATTTTTTGAATTAGAATTCAAGATCCAGGATATAACTACATTGTTATTCCTTTCCCAAGCATTGAGAAGAGTTTGATCATTGCCATTTGGTTTTGAAATTAAACCATTGATAAAACCCAATTTATTTTTGACAGAAAGTGCTATCAGCATAGCATGACTCCAAGATATGTAATTCTCACCCGTCAATGGTTAAGATACCGGTACAAGGCCTGGCCCATCAGAGTGATGGAAGTAATACGAACTCCCAACATCTTCCATGAAAAATCGAATAGTGGGTTGGGTCGCAACATTCCTTATCGTTGACATGGTTAGAGATGAACTAAGGAGTGAGATTAGAAAAAGAGAAGAGATGAGAAACAACGTTTGCAACGTGCGGTGTCTCTGACACCATATTAGAGATGAAGAAAGAAACGTATTTGATTTTCTTATTCTTCTCTACATATGTAATGGCACATAAAATATACAAAGAGTCCTTGAGAATCAACGAATATAATCCTCGTAAATCAAGGAATTCGAATATAGAAACAAGTATCACAAAATGATCAATTGCCTACTCTTATGGAAAATAATTACCTTAACATCCTAATAGAGATTAAGTTAATATAGGGGAAAAATAAATTGAATTCTTTCTTATAAAAAAATCTATTGCTCTGAGTCTCAGAGTTTCTTCTTATCAACTTTTTTCTTGAACAATTATATGGTGACATCCTTTTGCTACAACTTTTTGCTACATGATTGTTGAGTTCGCTTAAACATATAAAAAGACGTGTACACACATATCAATGTAAAATTTAGGGGGACCTTTACAATATTGTAGTAAAAGGATGTCATGGGGTGCACATTGATTTTCTTATGAAGACACATCCATGCAAAAATCAAGTCACAATCAAAGTGCTTGTAAAGAGGGCGTGCAAAAAGTAGTTACAAAAGTATTTTTTCACTGCCCATAATTTTGCCACTATGAAACATCTACATTGGCCATGAGAATTAAACAATTCAAATTGATTAGTGCTTTAATTTCATATCTAAGTGTGAGTTAATTTTCGTTTTATTGATTACTGCTTTAATTTCAATCAAGTCCTTTAGATTAGTTTCATTTGGATTCTGCTCTAATAAAAATTTCACAATTTGCACATTCTTTTGTTATGGATACAAAATGTACATGTATCCAATGTTGGAGAAAGTATGTTAGAATTTGCGATATTGTAGTACATGATATTCCTTAAATTTGTTGAGGATTTATATCATGGGGATACGACGTTGGGGTAGTGTCAAGAATTTAAGAGCTAAAAGTACACAATTATTTGTTTAAAAATAAATAAATAAAAACTACCGTATTATTCTTATAACTTCTTATTGCAGCCTGTCCTGGGCTTAGCATCAATCTTAATACGTTGCGGTACGACTCCTTTGTTATATACTTGTGACAAAAATCTAGCTAGTTGGTACTACCATTATTTTGTTTTTTTTGTGTTTGAAGCCAGCTGCCCATTCTCGTCTAAATGTGTCATTCATAATTCATAATTAATTGTGAGACACAACTTTTCAATTTTTATTTTTTTATTTTTGTTACAAACTTTTCAATTTTTAGTATAGTACATTTTAACACCCGCGGCGCGCACACACATATATATATATATATATATATATATATATATATATATTTATATTTATATATTTGTGTTGTCATACTTCACAGAAGTCATGTAGAGATGGAGAAGAGATTTAAGGTTTGGACATACAAAGAAGGTGAGCCACCTCTAGCACACGATGGCCCCGTGAACAACATTTACTCCACGGAGGGTCAGTTCATTGATGAAATGGACAGCAAGAAGAATCGATTTGGGGCCCGTCACCCTGATGAAGCTCATGCATTCTTCCTCCCCTTCAGCGTTACCAATGTTGTTCGATTCGTCAACAAACCTATCAAGTCCTTTAATCGTGGGCACCTCCAGCGCTTCGTCACCGACTACATTACTGTTATTTCCAACAAATATCCTTACTGGAACAGAAGCAATGGTGCCGACCATTTCATGGTCTCCTGCCATGACTGGGTATGTATAGTTCAATTATCTAAATATGAACATTATTTTTTAAGGGTGCCCTCCTAACCCATGGAATTAGTCTGGCCTTAATGAGGAGGGGATGAGGTGATTTGGACACCCATAGTTATAGTGATTTTAATTGGTATGGGTACGCGTAGCTCGGGCACATTCGTCAATACTGAATGAACTTGTCTATGTAACAAATTAGTCATATTTTAGTATCCCTTCTTATGATCATGTATATTTGATGCAGGCACCAAGCGCCTCTGCTGCTGATCCAGAGTTCTTCAAGGACTTCATAAGAGTTCTATGCAATGCCAACATTTCCGAAGGCTTTCAGCCCGGAAGAGATGTGTCCTTGCCCGAAATCTACCTGCCATTCGGCCGACTGGGGCCACCAAAACTTGCTGAAAGGCCTTCAAAACGCAACATCTTGGCATTTTTCGCCGGAGGAGCTCATGGTAACATAAGGAAAATTCTGTTCAAACATTGGAAAAACAAGGACGACGAAGTTCAAGTTTATGAGTACCTCCCCAAAGGCCTCAATTACACTCTACTCATGGGCCGGAGCAAGTTCTGCTTGTGCCCAAGTGGATGGGAGGTTGCGAGTCCTAGAATTGCTGAGGCTATTTATGCAGGGTGTGTTCCAGTTATCATCTCGGATTCTTATGTGTTACCCTTTAGCGACGTGCTCAATTGGAGCAAGTTTTCGGTAGAAATTCCAGTCTCAAAGATACCGGAGATCAAGACGATACTAAAAAATATATCGATGCGAAGGTACTTAAAGATGCAGAGCAGAGTAATTAGAGTTCAAAGGCATTTTGTGTTGAATAGGCCTGCTCAAAGATTTGATGTCATTCACATGGTGCTCCACTCTGTGTGGCTAAGAAGGCTCAACCTAAGGTTGTTATCTTGAGTTACATAGGCCTCTTTGAATTTTGATGAATGAATTAAATTGTATGTATCATAGTTTAAGGTCTCATTAATTCTTTGTACAATTTGTTCCACTGTTTTTGCACTGAAATAAAGAGAGATGGAAGGATGTTCTTGTCAAATGCACTTTATTAGAGCAATAAAGAATGACAAGCTAATATGGCAGTATGGGCGTTCTTATTTGTTTGGGTTTGAAGTGCATTATTGAATATCTATGACGTTGGGTCTGCCCGAGTCTTTATCGTGGGTCCACATATCTCAATTAACAACCTTGCACTCACGTATGTACGTGGTTTTACCCCCAAAAGCCCCCAGTACTACTTGGGAGAGAACCGCAACTCAATTAACAATGCAGGACAATATTTCAGTCCACATATCTCAATTAACAATCTCCATCTTGCATCAAAATCCATCCAATTAAGGTGTCGCATAAATGATCTGTCATTGCTACATCTCGAGGAGAGAAAACTTGAGGAACCTGCGACTACCAACATACATGCCTAGTCCCAAACCGAATCATCGGCTCCAATACTACTTGTTGGGCCCACTCGCGCTTTTAATTATTCGTGGGTCTGTAGATCTCACTAGTATGGATACTGCTCCATTTTAACCACCTTGCATTCACAAGCAGAAGCGAAGCCATGTTTTTTTGAAGCCCTGGCTAAAACTAATATATATTTCTTTGGTGTTTAACAATTGAAATTTTTTTTGGTACATCAATTACGACATGCGAGTCAAACACACACTCGTTCAGCTGCTCTTAATTCTTGGGCGTGTACGCATTGCTTGATTCTCGAGTGCACACACATCTCGAAGTATATTGAAGGGCAGACGAGTGCGTGTCTGACCCGCCATCCCCCGCTGGGCACACTAACACTTCCCTTAACAATTATTATGCATGTTTATACACTCCAATCGTCAACTTCTTTTTAGTACCTACAATTGTCAACTTAATATTATTTAATTCACGATTTATATAGTTAAAAAACAGTACTCGACTTTAAAACCATAAATCATTTATATAAATATTAATGACTTTAAGATCACGAATGACAACAATTAAAATAGATCAAACCAAATTTTAAATAAAATATACTTTTTAGTTAATAATGCATAACAATAAAACATTAAAATATGTATGAGGTACGTTTTTTTTATTTACGTGTGTGTTTTTCATTAGTGTGTTGTTTTCAAGAAGTTGAAGGACTTATTGCTATGCTAAATAGTTAAAATAAATCAAGTTTCCATAAAAAAAATATAATAGATCAAACGATTCAAACAACTCTGATAGAATCAAAGGAATCGAGAAGTAAGCTCATATTTTTGTTTTTTGTTTTGTTTGTGGTGGGCTGGGCTATAAATGTGTGTTAGTTAGGCTAATTGCTAAGTATGAGGTTTTACTTCAAAAAGCCTCAGTATTACTTTAGAGAGAACCAAAACTTAAGTATTTCATTGAGAAGTCACAATTAACTGATGTGGTATAGTATTTCGGTCCAAACATCCAACATTTAACACGGCATAAATTAAGTTGGTGAGGGGACACTCCACAATGAGATGCTGAAGGACGCGTGCAATTCATTTAACAAGGAGGCTGAATTAGGTGTTGTCTTTGTTTTTATAAAAAAAAAACTCATTTAACAAAGAGGTGAGGTCCCCAAAGTATACATGGCGCTCTATTATTTTCAAAATCATCGTACATGTTAAGAATGTTATGGGCCTACTGGGCTTTATTGTACATGCATGCATCAAAACATTGGGTTACATGGGGTCCCTTTTTATCAACCATTACTCCCAATTAAACCAGTCGCTCAATGTTTCCCCATTTTTTGGGCAAAAAGTATATATATATATATTTGTATTATTATTGCACGTTTGATCTCTAAACTTTCAAGAGAGTGCACATTTGACCTTTTAAGTGTTGTCCACATGTTAAACGAAAGTGTTACGTGACCGATTATTAAACCAAACTAATCCAAAAAATATATAATTAACACCAAATTAAAACCCCGTGCCCTCCATTAACCTCACATGATCTATTCATGAGTCGGGCCTAGGCTCAGCCCCTGCTCATAAAAAATATAAAATCCAAGCTCAGCTCAAAGGCCCATATATATTATTAAGAATAAAAAAAATATAAAATCAGTATGAAAATCCACTAGGGTCTTCAATGGTGTGATTGGTTTTTTTTATTCCTAATGAGATCTAATGGGTATGGGATTTTATTCTTCACAAAAGTTATCACGTCACTTCCTCGCTTACATGTAAGGTTGGTAAAATGTGTCTGAACCCATTTGTCCGATTTTGTCTGTACCTGATGTAAATGGGTCTAGATCCCAAAAAAAAATACGAGTCTAGAAAAATTTTTGTGTCCATGTCAAGAAACGGGTTCGAGTCCAATCAAGGTTCTAAAAATAAAAAATGGGTATCCATTTAGCGATTAATACGTAAGGATATAATAATAATAATTTCTAGTTATATTATAAGTTAAACAAACCCCAGTGTGCAACTCTTAGAGCATCTCCCATGGTAAATGTGGATTGAGACCATTAGTGCCACCTCATAGATCGGGGAGAATATCTATCATATGTGACATCCAATTTTACTCGATAGATATTCAACCTAAAAAATAGTTTCCAATGGTTAATGTTGATTAAGATTTTTTTTGCGTATTTATTTTATTTTTATATGGAATGAGACCTTTGTTTTGTTTTTATTTTTATTTTTTTACAACAAAAAATGATGATGTGACAGTGAAGAGAATGGCTACCATAATATTTAGAATTGGACATTGGTGTAGACACCATATACTTTGATTCCCTACTACATTGGCTATATATTCATAATCCATAGTCACATTGGAGAGCTTTAGGGTTGAATGTCCATCGCGTCCTAAGTGGATCCATTTTCATTCAATTGACATGTTTCGAGCATGTACAATGAATTACCCACCTATTCTTTATACTTTTATTTTGTAGTAATGATAAGTGAGATCGTTTCAATAGGGATTTAACAGTTTCCTAAGAATTTTAAGAGGTTTAATTAATTAATTAACTACTAATTAAGTTAAAAGCATTAATTAAGAACATGCAATAAACTAAATTATAGCAACTGATTAACTTTAAGATTAACTCAATTTAAACAAACCTAAACCAAGGATAAGAAACACCACTAATTGCATCTAACTAAATATCAACACAAACCATAAACCTATTCATAAACATAGTTCAATCATGGATTTTGTCAGAGCCAATTTCATTAAGCCCTGACTTAGCCTAATAACCCTAGGTGGACTACTAATTCATTTTTGTTGTTTATAATCCTAAAATTCATACCAAGGCCTTAAATTAAATCTTAGTTCTCCATTTCTTTAAGTGGAGCGAATTAGGAAATCATACAGACTGATTTCTAAATTTTATAAAAACTTCAGCAGTGTCTCCTGCTTTAAAAGTGGACTGCTGGTACGTAAGACCTGATAAACATCAGCTGTGGGAGAAAGCCTAAAAGGACTCACATCTCCCAAACAATTCATAATTTAATATCAAAATAAATTTTAAGACTAATTTCAAGTCATTTTCTCCAATTTTAAAATCTAAATCCTAATACAATTCCAAACTACTCTATAGAACCTATTACATCACAAACAACCTCATAAACAGTCATATAACATCACAAACTAATCAACCATGACATATTCGGTCTTCCAAGTCATTTAGATCAGTCTCAAAGGTGCAACATATCCCATACTTGACCCAAGAACCCAAATAATATATATATATATATATATATATATATAAACAATATATAACAAGAATATTGAACTTTAAAACCAAAATCAAAACCAAAGTTCTCCAAGCTTTTTCGTCCTTTTCACTTTTCACGGTAGCCCTAACATCATAAAAACAACTCAAGGATATTAGGCAAGTAAAATTCTACAGTGACCTGTAGTCATGCAAATGTTAGTTCGATACATGGAGTCATGTAATGTATTCACATACACACACACACACACACACACACACACACACAAACACAATGTGTATCACTTCATTCTTGTTCGAAGTTCACAAATAGAGTGCAAAACCCAAAAATGAACCTAAATAATACTGAGAGTTCAATGTATGCTTCCGGAATAAACTTTACTCCATCATGCACTTTCATGTATAAGACGCCCCATCGTGGGCCCCACCCACGAGTATCATGCACTTCCTTGTATAAGGTGCCTTACCATGAGCCCTTCCTATGGATAGAGGTTTAATAAGTCATTCTGATGACATGAATGCTTGACCTATTAAGAATTCGAAATACAATGCATAATAAATTTCAAATGTAGGTACAAAGATAAATCATTAAAAAGAGGGGTCACTATAGGGTTTACTTACTTCGCACACGTATTCAGTACTTTTTAACGAGTTCCCAACGCTCGTTGACTCATTTCTTGAAGTCATTTAGCCTTTTTTCACAACTTATCTTTTCTACTAGTCATCTTGTCTCCGAATCCCTAAATTTCATGCACTTATGACCTACAAGTCCATTCTAACACTTTTAAGGTACTTGTACTAATTTCCAAGTTAATTCAGTGTTCGAAGTCTTTTAAAACCTCGAAAAATCTTATAAGTCCCAAAAACCTGTTTCAAGTCTTATTTTTGTAATTGAATCCCCAATCATAACTAAAAATCACTATATTAACTCTAAAATCAATTTATAAAACTTTTTGGAACCAAGTTTGATAATTTAAAGACAATTTACAAATTTCATGCGTAACAAAGTAAATTCCTGACTTAGATTGCCTCGAAAAATCCTAGTTTCTTCTCGATTTTACATAAAACTCCATTTTTCAATCTCCATCGTCTCTTTTAATCCATTAAAGAACAAGAACAACAACTCAAACTCCATCTCAAATAAATTGAAACATCAAATTATCTTACTTACAACCATCAATTGAACATTAACTCAACCTAAAAACACACTCACCTTTACTGTTAATGATCGAGAGAGAGAGAGAGAGAGAGAGAGAGAGAGAGAGAGAGAGAGAGAGAGAGAGAGAGAGAAAGAGAGGTTAGCCAAGCAACATTGATGGTGTGAGAGAGACATACGAGAGTGATTGATTGAAACAGAGAGGCATGACATCGTTGAGGCCGAGTCGAAATGGAGAAGACGAAGATGTCGACTTGGGGTTTCTTAATTGAGCCTTTCTTTGTTCACATTATGATTTAAGGGAGACTATTTCCACCTAATTATAGGCTTTTAGCACTTATACTTTGATTCACCGAAATATGTGTTAAATTCACCCCTAAACTTAGTTCTTAGTTTCTTAAATGCAATCTCCCACCATAAAACCATTTGCTTTGCTCACCCATTTTGAACATCTCCCTTCTGTCCATTCATCATGTTGCGGTCTAGCACTCAATCTTTTCCCAGATCTTTCATCTCTTCCTAGACCTCCCCCCAATCGTTGGTGGTGCCCGAGCAATAAGCCTTTCAATCTCTTGACGCTACCAGTTAGATCCAACTCGGACCATGAGCGAGGAACTCGATTGGCTATAACAGAACTTCAAAGCTCGCCTTTCGGTTAGATCAAATTGGTATGCTTCCATTTTTCCCAGTCGCACATGACTTGTATGAATGATGAACAAAAAAGAGAGGTGTAATAGAAACTCATATCTTAGCCAGACAAATAATATCTGCATGTCTTTCAAATTTTTTTCTTACTAAGATTTTGGTACCATCATATGCCAAAATGAGTAATTGTTATGCGCTAAACCAAACAAATAAATTCAATAAAAAATTATGAAACAATATATAATTCATTAGAAAAGATGATCGCGTGACTTACTGAGTTTGGATAGTTTTATTCTTGTAGTTATCGGACTTTAGTCAAAAATTTACCGATAAGGTAATTTCATGAGGAATGAAGCAATAATTAAAGAGTTGAGGTTCGAATTAGGTAGATGGTATGTAGATAATATATTAAGGTTAAAATTATCAATGCAAATAAGGATATTTTGGTCCAAAGTCTTATTTTTTATTTTAAGGTGCTGAAAGCACATAAATGTGTGGTAATAGTCACCCTCTTGTGATTTTTAACTTTAAGTTGGTCAAATGACTTTTACACCCTTCACTACTTATCCATTACCTTACAAAACTAATGCCGTCGTGGGTCATTTCCTCAATTTTCTTATTTTTATTTATTTCCTTACTTTTTACCCTTTTTTAACTCATTAAAACCCAGAAAAATAACACAAATTCTTCGAAAATTAGGGAATAAGCCCAACACACTATACTATACACGTACAACATGTCTCGACCTCGATTCAACCTTATTTAATGCTGAATATGATATAATACACACACTAGGCAAAACAACACACAAAAACAAAATTTGCCTTACTCCGATCCAAAATGTATGGGTGACACATCAGATACCTAAATACAATTAAAATATAAAATTACTTAATTAGTTGCATAATCAAGTTTTTAATATTCTTTGATTTTACAACTCTTCCCAAATAATTTAGGGTGTCGTCCTCGAAATTTAAACTTATCGGTTACCTAGGCCAAAAAAATAAGAAAAATAACATCTTGTATACAACTCCCGCTCCCATATTAACTTTGAAACTTCTTAAAAGTTTCACTTGAAGAGATCAAATTAAATTTCCTTGGTCCTTGATAAGTCAATAATTAAATATGTTTTATAGTACATTTTAAGACGATTTTAGATGTAAAATACTATATTACATGGTTTTCTCCTATTTTTGTTATTTCTGGTAATAAATAGATTATATGAAGAAATGAAGTAAAATGAGAAAATTATGAAGGAAATAATCAAGTGGAAAGAGTATGCAAAGTATCATCAACGAGGAATGAAATAAGGACTTGATTTCAACACCAGTGATTTCCTAACGATAGTTATGTACACATAATCACCACTCTGATCGTTGAAAATAAAGACTTCAATTTCAAGGATTTATCTAGCGATTCCACTTAACCCTGAATCACTAAGGAATCGCTAGAACATATTTCGAGGATTTTAGATAACAATGAATAGCTTGAGTTGGTTCGGTATGTTTACTACCTAAAAGAATATAAATATGACCCTAGGGGCCATGAAATTAGTTACCCTTCAATATTTCATTGCTCCAGGAGTCATTCTTTATTGTTTTAATTTATTGCTTTATTGTCCAGTGCTTTTGGAGAAGATTTGAATATTTAAAGCATTTATTCTAAAGGTATTTATTTGTCTTTTACTTATATAATTGTGATGTTATTTATGTTTATAAGTGGGTAGTTTACCAATCTAAACAAAGTATGAATGTGAGCTAGATCCATTTTGCAATGTAGTTATGATGAGATGATTATGTGCAAAATGCTATACACCAATCGTATTATTTGATTCATTAATTTAAAAGGTTATTATCTTTTGATTTTAATCATGATCTTTGTATTGCACCCATAGTCTAGAATGTGTATTGTAATATTTGGATTCATTATGTAATTTAAATTAGTAACTAGGATTGTTTGAAAGGTATTATCGTTAAGATGGCCTAAGTGAATTTGAGATCTAAATCTAATATTGAAATGGCTTTCAGAAGGTGTTAGATTTAGTAGTTTGAAATTTTCATAAAGTGTAATGCAGTTTTATTGCGTGAAGTTAATATCTTTATGTATTTAAAGGGGTTAGATCTATAAAATTGGAACACGGCTTTTTCACTGGAATAAGGATAACTAATACTTGGCTAAAAAATGTTTACTTACTTATGATTATTAGAGTTTAATGATCTATGGTACTTTATAAAGTATGCTCGTAACTATATGATTGAAGTAACATGTTGAGATGCAAAACGGATTGATGTTTCATTATTCTGGATGTTTGTTTAGATATTTATTTATCATTAAAGTGAATTTATTTGATTGATGAATGAATTTGGATTGTTTTAGTTAAGTTAGTATAATTATTTAATTATTATTATTATATTATAGACCAAATCAGTAAGTTTTATTACCTTTTTAATTAATTAATTTAATTAAAGTAAAAATAATATAAATATTAAAAGTCTTTGTTCCTCGAGAAGTTTGATAAATCCATGTGGAGACAATTTTCACTTACCACTACTAAAAAATATAAATAGTTTAATATAGGAGGAAAAGTTATTGTATAAGCTCGACAAGTGTTAATTTTTGGTACCATTGCTAGGGGTTTAAACATAACTTCTTAGTAGTTTTAGACGTTCTATGGTCTATCCACTTCGTTGTTCTAATTCCAAAGGATTCTTATACCCATTTGATCCATAGGTATATCAGACATTTAATCATAACTTAAGGCAACAACAACATAAAGACCACCAACCTACCACAATGGAAGCCAATAATAACTTTAATATTAGTAACAATAATGACAATAGAGAAAATAATTTAAGACAAGCTAATCAAAATATCACCGCTTATGAATCATCGTGTATTGCCTATCCTGATGTATTTCTTGAATTTAAATTTAGATATGGATTCATTAATGCTCTACTTAACTTCTATTGTAAGGACAATGAAGTCCCATAAAAACTTATAATGGAATGCCAACACAAAGTTAATGGAATGAGACCTAAAGACCGCACATTATAATTAGTCAAACTTAAAGCTTTTCCTTTTGTATTGGAAAATCAAGCACAAGATTGGTTATTTTATCTTCATAAAGACTCGATAACCAAATGGGGCTCAAATCTTAGAAGCTTTCCTAGATCAATATATGCTAGCAAGAAAAATTAGTACTTATACAAGAAAATCGCAGTCGTGAAAATGAAAAATGATTACAATTTTAATGAATTTTGCGATAGATTCCAAAGACCAATTTTATCTTATCCACAACATGGATACACTTAAAGAGCTTTATTAGAATACTTCTATGAATGGATAAATCGTTTTGAATAAAGACTATTAGATACCATATGTGGTGGATCATTATTCGATGTTACGCCTACTCTAGCGAAAGAAACTATAAATAAAATGGAAAAACCATCTAAATAATATGGTGAAAATTCCAATACATCAAGAAAGAAGTTTGTGAAGTTAAACAAGTAATAAATTTGACGAAAAAGTTGATGAACTATCTAATATGCTTAAATTACTTTTAAAAGATAGATTAAATCAAAATATGTGGATTTTGTAATGAAGTTACATCTTACGGATGCGCATCCTACTTTACAAGAAGATAACAATGAAGAAGTCAACGTGGTTATGTACCAATATTTTGGTCCTCCTAGAAACCAATTTAATAACAACACTTATTACACTAGAAAACCAAATTCAGATCTTAGCTATGCTTCACAAAATCAAAGCTATACCACTTATAGACTGAGAATACCTACATAACCTACACAATATACACCAATGCAATAACCTCAACAAATTACTCAACCTGCACAGCCGAATTTAGAACAAATATTATATAACTTTTTGACCCAAAGTCCCCAAAACCTTACGCGAATTCCCCAAAATCAATTTAAAACTGATACGTCTATTAACGAGCTGAAAAGTCAATAAATCAAATGACCATACGATTTAACAAGTTAAGTAATCAAACTAAAGTAACTACTCAAACCATAAACATTACTAATCATGCACAAGTTAATGATTTGGTTTATGTAAACGAAAAACAAACGCATACACAAGAAAATACACCAAAAAAGGTAAAAAGAAAATCAAAGTACCTAAGACAATAGAACAAGAAGAAGAATAGATGATGGAAAATGTCATTCCCACTAGGGAATGGATGGCCGAACAACTGAAATACACCCCTTTTCCTTAAAGGCTATACTTATAATATTTAGCTAAAGTTGAAGCCTATGAAAAATCTCTACAAAATTATAAATTAATTAACCAAGGCAAAGTAAACAATATTGTGAATTAAATGAAGATATGCATTTTAATCTACTGTTCCATAATGATTAGCAAATGCTAGGGATGAAGAAACTAAAGAATACATATCTGAATCATTTAAGAAATTAGAAATTAATGACACTTTCATGAAGTCAAATCATGAATTCTCTGACTGAATGACAAATTTTTGGAAAAATCTAATGAAAACTTGGGAAAAAATGATTTCATATTTAAGGAGAATGCCTGATGTGTGTGCTGCAAGTATAACAGCTCACTTGTAGTAATAGTGTAACCAACTTACGTTAACTACATATATCATCTTCGGGGAAAGTTGTTTGCACTCAACATGTACCTAACTAAAATTACTCTATTGCTTAGGAAATCCTTTTTGTTGGTTATATAACCAAACCAAACTAATCTATACTACTAAATCAATGCAAATTACTTTTACTCTTATATTAAGAACTTTTTCTCACAACTTCACCTAGGTAATGAAATACTATGCTTTTCAACTCACTTTATTATCTTTATTAGGTGTGTGCAATGCCTAATTAGAATAGACAAATTTTCTTCAAACCCCCCACTTTAACCTAATGTTGTGACGAAAAAGATTCTAATGTGCAAACTAGAACTCCACCTATCGATGTGAATAACATAATCTCCACAATGCTCTAATTTTGCAAGTCTTTAGATTTATAACCAATTAAGTTTACTATCTGTGTTTCATTTATCACCAACTATTGCTCGATATTGTATATTTTACGGTTGTACTATACATATCTTGGTTAAAATCTTTAATTGCCATTATAACATCTAAAACCTAAAATCAACCAATACGTGATCAAGATATTTGTAGCATTATGCTCAAAATCAATGCAAATTCTAACTATTACACTTTTTAACTTTACTATCTATTCATGTTAACATTCATATAATAGGATCCATTGAATCCTTAAGATTAATATACTACTCACACTTCATTGAAACAGACATGCACATAGCGATATTCATTGAAATCAGATATATAATGAAATAAATTTCTATTTAAACAATAAAAACAATACCTAAATTATCATATGTAAGTCTTCAATGTCTTCTCTCCATAAATATCCTTAATACTCAAGAATAAAGTAAACCTACACTAAACTATGTTGATGGTGGCTAATCTATGATAATTGGTGTGTTTACCATGTATTCCTATCTATTTATACACCCTAATCAAGTTTCAAAAGAATTAGAAACCCTATGTAATAATTTAACACGACATAGGAAACTACTTTCTATTTTCTTCTCTTCTCGGTGCTATCACTTAACTCTCGGTGTTATGTGTACACTCCCACGACGCCGCCATTGTGCCGAACATCTTGTGTACAATTTCTTTCTTTAAGGGTCCTAACGCATTAGCTATATCTTCATGGTGTGGTTCCTTGACCCCCACAACACCGCCATTATGTCGGTCATCCTTAATCTTTTTTTCTTCACTTGCTTTCTTTCCTATGTAGTGCATTTTCTTCCCATGTTGTGGCATGAACTCCCACTATTCCAACACTATATGCCATGATGTCATGCCTCCATTGGTGTGTTTTCGCTTTGTTTCTTCTTGAATTCACTATTTTCCTTCCTTTATGCCCTATGATAAAGGAATATATGAAGGAACGAAGTAAAAAGAGAAATTATGAAGGGATTGATTAAGTGGAAAGAGTATGCAAAGGATCATCTACAAGTACAGAAAAAAGTTAGAACTTAAGTCCAGCGATTCTTAACTGATTCCTATATATACATGAATCACTATTCAAATCAATGGAACACTGAAACCAAAATTTTAAGGATTCTCCAAGCGATTCCACTTAAACCCTAAACTTCTGACGAATCACTGCGTTCGATTTTGAAGATTTTAGACAATAATGAGAAGCTTGAGTAAGTTTGGGATATGTACTACCTAGAATACTATAAATAAGACCTCAAGGCTACGAAATCATTCTCCCTTGAGTACTTAGATCAATATTTCATTACTTTAGGAGCCATATTTTAGTGTTTTAGTTTATTGCTTTATTGTTCATTACTTTTGGAGAAGATTTGAAGATTTAAAGTATTTATTCCAAAGGTATTCTATGTCTTTTACTGTGAAGTCCTAAAACCCAAAAGACCTACCGTAAAGGCAATTAGTAATTTTGTAAACTTTAGACCGATTGGTCCCACTATATAATCTAATAATAAACCTTAGACCTTTTTGTTCGAAAACAAAAACGTAGAGATCAAATAAGAACTCTAATGGTGGCATAGATGGAGAAGATACTGAAACCATGATTGGACTACTTTTGAAGGGATTTGAACAAATATGGTGAGTCTTTAAAGATTTCATAGTTTTATTAAAAAAGATTAATGTTAAATAACCCAGTGGAAAGGGGCAGCGCCACCACGGCATCGCCGACGAGGGTGGTAGTGGTTCACTGCCACCGTCACTAATGAAAGGCAGCAGCCACCACTACCGCCGGAGGGGCCTCCATTAAAAGGCCCCATAAAAGATACCTGAGGAGGGGTAGCCATATGGCTACCCAACCAATCGTCACAGCAGGGGAGGGATGGAGGGGATGACGTCTCTCCCTCCACCTGAGCACATGGGTAGGACAGCCCAACGTACAACCAGGGGCCAAATTGGCCCTAGGTTCCGACTAAAAAGGGGCCAAGTCGACCCTTGGATGAAAAATTATATATATAATATAAAAAAATAATATATATACATATATGTAATAAAGTAAAACAAAATAAGATAAAAAATATGAAAAAGACAAACGAACGGCAAAATATCCCTTACCATCAAACAGGACGCATTACCGTGTCTCTGGGCAGAAAAGTTAGGTCAGTTCCATCCATCGACCCTCGCACTAGGCGACGATGAACCCGTGGGACCCATGCAATTAGACCCTAAAGTAAATGTAGAAATAAATTAGAATTAATATACGATTTGTCGATGATGTGAATGTGTATTTAATTGTTTAGATTTGCAAGGGAGTTTGCATTGGACCCCGAAGTCACGAGGATAGAGAATAAAATTTGTGGCAAGTTAAGGTAAGTGGGGAGCTTGCTCACTTATCAAATATGATGTTATATTAGTTATGTTAGGACATACGTTTTTAATTAGACACTTGGAAAATGGGTTGCATCATGTTATTGGCTTGGATCTACGTATCTATGGAATGTGAAGGAATTTTTCCCCCTCTTATGGTATTCATTGCCCCAAGATATTTGTGGAGTCCCCACCAAGGGCATTATTAGTAAGTAATATCTAATGCCCTAAGATGTTTGTTGTGCCACCGAGGGCTTTCCTATTTATTGCCCCAGGATGTTTGCGGAGTTTGCCTCTGAGGGCTTTACTTGTCTAATTGAATTCATAAGTGTATCAATTAAAGACATGAGTTGGAGTTGCTTTTTCTTGTACATTGTAATAGAGGGAATTGCATCGGTGACAGTTTTCGATGAACCTACTATTGGGTTGATGAGACTAACAAGATTTCACATAAGGCATATGTGTCGTCTAGTAGTTGCCATTACCTCAAGAGTAGGTGAATCGGTCATCGGATCCTTGCCAATAACTAGTATGAGTTGAATGCGAATTCAACTTTATATTATTACTATTTCCTATGGTATCTCTTTTTGTGAAACTTATGCATGATAATGAGTTTTGACTTGATTTATGAATGCTTTATAAATCCATGCGATGTCTTGTTTTAAACGCTTCTTTATTCAATTTAAATTCAAGCTATTCTTGTTTGCTTATTAAGTATCACTTCTGTATTTGATGGTTGAGCGAGTTTTCAGCATTGCTGAGCTCCATTTTCCCTTTTAGCTCACCTCACTTACATCTCATGACTATACACATCGGCATTAGATTAAGACAAGGGAGAGGTTATATCTTAAAGCCATCTCTTTTTGTGTGAGCCTTATATTTGCTATATTATATAATTTTTCTTGAAACCATTGTACTTGGGTTGTAGTTAAATTGGTATGTGAGATAGATTGAACCTCAACCTCTAGTTTGAATTTCTTCTTAGTGAATGAATGAATTAAATGAATGAATTCATGACAATTTATGAATTGAAGACCCACATATGATTTCATGGTTAGTCATATGGATCTTGTTTACTTCATTTTGCATTTTTGGTCCATATGAACTTGTTGCATTATTCCGCAGGTTGTTTTAGGCGTGTCATGCTGCATTCTGGGGGAATGACAATAAACGGTGCAAAAAACTCGAGATGAACGTTTTTGGAGATTCCACACACGTTTCTAAAATGTCTGGGATGAATGTTGCAATGATTAATAAGGTTTGATTGGAAACCATATGATGTGATGCACATTTACTTAATGGTAGTGTAGCAAATAAATGGTTTAAACAAGAATCGTGAAACTTGAAGGGGCAGTGAGTCGCCACTCTACATACGTAAATCGAAGTAGCGACGTGGTCGCACTTCGAGAAGTAACTCCGACTCTTGAAATTCTAATAAAATAGTTTAAAACTCAAGGTACCTTGTTTAAAAAGAAGTTATTGATTCTAGCAAGGATGCCAATGAATTTTGGTTTTAAACCATCAAATTAAATTAGTTTTGCTAGCAAGCTGAACTTGAAAACTTAATTCGAGATTATGACACATGTAATCTTAAACATTACTCTTGATTAAAGATGCAAATTAATGGATTATGATCTGACTAGAAGATCATTACTATGATTTGACTTTTGTTGTTACACATGACCTATTTTCCTTGAAAAATAAGTTTTATGACTATATTGGACCGCGATTTTCTTGAATTGATGTTTATCGATTTTCAAGGAAGTACTCTACTTGTTTTACAAAATTTGAATGCAAAACCAAGTGTAAAAGGGAATGAATTATTTTTCTTGGTGTTTTAAAAATAAAGTGAATAGATTCTTATGTATTTCAAAGACTTCTTGTCGCAACTTTACTTTGGTATTCACAAAATGAGTTTAACTTTGATTTGACAAGCATGGTTCAGATTTCTTGAATGATTGGTCTTATGAAAGTTTAGACCCAGTTTGGCTTGTATGAAAAGGTATAAATTTATTTGAATGTTTTGACTTAATAAAAATGCAAAGTATTGGTTTGAACCTAAGTTATTATCTTATGGTGGAAACAAAAAACATTTGTGTGGTTATGATGTACTTTTAAGTTGCATTGACCAAATTGATTAGAAAAGATATTTACAGTCACTCATAACATAGTGATGGATTTAGATTTTTCCTATGAAAAAAAGTTTAACTCAATTTTTGAAATAAGGTTTTTGATGGAAACACAAAATTTTGCGAAAAATCGGATTCAAAGTTTATTTCATGATAATTGAATCATGTTTCTCGAGTTTTAATCAATCATGTACAAAAGAAAGTTCAATTCAAACTTGCTATCAATGATGTGAATATCGAAATGCCCAAGTTGAGGGATGCATTTGACAAGATTTCCATGTGTGAGGATCGTGTTGCCAAGTAGAGATTTGTAAATGTTGAAGGACTCAAGATATGAGGTTAAAATAATATAAATCAAAGGTAGTCGACTCAAAGATAAATTGTTCTTATTTACCTAGAAATGAGTTGACTCATAAAATTGAGGATACCAAAATTTGAGAAATCATTTTCGAAGTGAATGTGAGGTATGCGATGATGTTACCATAATTGAGAAACTAAGGAGTGCCTCAAAACTAAATTCTTTATATGACTCAAAATTTGTATAGTTTGAAGGATGTATATCAATGTTAATGTTATCGTAATAAACACAATGGTGAGTTAATTCTTAAAATTAAGGATCCAAAGATAGGATCGACCTATGTGGAAATAAATAAGTTAATAGGTGGTATGGAAATTTATGAACTCAAGAGAGAAAAACTTACTATAATAGCTTTTCATAGCTGTATGACTTGCAAAAGGGGAGTACCTTGTCCAAAAATTTGAAAATTCCAAATTGAAGCGTTGACGTCACGAGAAATCATGATAATCACTTATAGAAAGTAACTCAAAATTCCTCGGTAAGAGAGAACATCACTTTATAAGCTGAACTACCTGACTAAATGATTTTAAGAAGGGTAAATGATCAAAATAATGATAAGTTGATGATTAAAAGTAGGGATCCCAGGCTAGGATCGATTCCTAATAAAGTTCATACCATGTAACATGAATAATGCGATAACTGGGAAGGATGAGAAGATATCTTAAGCTAGTTAGCAAAGACGTATCTCTAGGTGAAGATAAGATGTCCTAAATTTGACACCATTAAGAATTTTTAAATATAATGTTGCTAATACTTGACAGCCTAAAGGCTTTGTGTAAGTTCCAGAGTGAAAATCCTAACTAAATTTTGTAAGAAAACTTGAAAAGCAAACCAGATGAGTAGGTGATATGTTTTATACAGACAATTAAATGTTGAGGGTATCACCAAGTGGTGAGATGCATGAACAATCAAGGTTAACGCTTTGACAAGTAACAAAAATATAAGTAGTCTATATGACATGAAAGTCTCGCCTAAGAATAAGGTAAATATGAGTTGTATAAAGCAAGTTTACACTAATTACGTTTGCTTAATTGCAAATTTTGAATGAATGCATGTATGCTGTAGGATATTTGACGAATCAAGGAACGTGAACCTTATTCTTGTTGGAAGTTAAATCATTGGAAAAATGATAATGACAATATAAAAGTCTAAAACCTTAATTGGTCGTGTTGGTAAAGTAAAAAAAAGAAAAGAAAAAAGCACAATAGTAGTAATGCATAGGAGTAATAAAGTAAAACATTGAGGGTAAATTATGAACTTAAAATAATTAGATCGAAGTGAGATTACGAGTCCTTAATAACGAAACTCGAGGTATGTGTTATATATTCTCTAGAAATGACATGAAAGTTAAACCACCATTGATTTCTCAGTGCGAGAAGTTCTAAACAAACTATAATAGCTAAAAGTTAGCTCCAGAGGATGATAAGAGACACTTGTGCACTAAATGTGCGTTGGGTTTTGGGGTTCATACGCAGCGAAAATTACAAAACAATTTTGACAAAAACCCCAACATGATCCGAATCTAATTCCATTAAAAACGTTTAAACCATGAAAAACTTAATCATACCTCAGTCGCAATATACCTTTCTGAAGGTTGATCGATCTCTAAGGCGCTGGCAACGACGAACGCCCTCTACCAGTAGTCCACACACGAACGTCGACCGAGATTCGAAGTGCTAGCTTTGAGAGAATACCAAATCCTTTTGTTTCTCTCCAAAACGATCCAGAGCATACCAAAAAACCCTAAGTCGTTTCTAAAACGAAAATAGAGTTTCGGCCTATTAATCTTTCGTGCTTGTGTTCTAACTTAAAGCGTCTATTTATACAACCCTTGTATATAGACGGTTAAGTAAATCACACATATACCCTTAATTAAAGATGTATAAGTGTAATACACCACAAGGATGTTTCTGTTATGAATTTTATCACATAAAATTCGTTTTTCTGAATCATCTTAAAATCTCGCAAAACCATTCTTAGTGTGCGACCCAATAGGCTCATACAACGTTGGCAGTGTACCAAAACACATTTTGGTATACAAGTCATAAGCGGCCTCTAGCAAGACATCATGACTACCCAAGTTGTATGAATATCAAATCGATACAACCTAATCAATAGTGTATATAACATCCTTTTGTCACACGATATCCTTTTGATCAAACATCGAGGGATCCACTGGATATCTCTCTTTATATGAGAGGGACGAATTCTATCTTGATTACACAACTTCATCACATTGCTCACACAATAACCAATTACAACCTTTATAATCGTCCGGTTAAAGACAACGTTTGATTGTGTCAAATCACTATGTTCCTAATGTTGAAGTCTCTGGTAATCTCAAGTCAGAGGACTGGAATATATACCTATCATGAGAAACAACAATGACTTAATCCATGTGATGTTCTCATAGCGGGTCGGTCCAGTACTTTATTCCCTAACAAGTACTCGTGATCTTGATTTGTATCCATATACGTATAATCATCATATGATCATCAATCAAGACTCACACTAGTCTTAATTCATTATAGTTCCCAGTATAATGATCGACTAGGGACAATTAGGATATTTCTGTAAATACCCATGGATCTTATTATAATGTAAACATGCAAATTAATTATAATAAACAACAAATGAAATCCTCTATTTTATTAACTAAAAGTATTCATAAAGACAGTTAATGGATTGACCTAGGGCACATGCCCCATCATCTCCCACTTACACTAGGGCCAATTATACATGCATCTAATGCCTAATGATCTAACATGACCATCATGTTTTGCTTGTGGAAGAGCTTTTGTCAATGGATCCGCAACGTTGTCTTCAGTAGGTACTCCGCAAATCTTTACGTCTCCCCTCTCAATAATTTCTCGATGAGATGAAAACGCCGAGTATATGTTTGGATCTGTGGTGTGATCTAGGTTCCTTGGCTCGTGCTATTGCCCCGTTTTTGTCACAAAGTACAAACAAACAGGGTTAGCAATACTTGGAACCACACCTAGTTCAAAAATAAACTTTTTGATCCAAAGCGCCTCCTTCTTTGCATCGGACGCCGCAATATACTCGGCTTGTTGTAGAATCGCCACGGTCTCTTGCTTCGAGCTTTTCCAGCTTACCGCACCCCCATTCAAAGTAAACACATATCCGGACTGCGATCTAAAATCATTCATATCAGTTTGAAAACTTGGATCTGTGTAACCATTTACAACTAGATCATTTTCAAAACCTCCATAGACCAAGAACACTTCCTTAGTCCTTCTTAAGTACTTAAGGATGTTCTTTACCGCTATCCAAAGTGACTCTCACCTGGATCGATCGATATCTGCTTGTAGTGCTCAAAGCATATGATACAACAGTCGAGTGCATAACATGGCATACATGATAGATCCAATAGCCGATGCATATGGAATCTTATTCATACGGTCTCGCTCATCATTTGTCTTAGGACATTGAGTCTTCTTGAGACTTATCCCATGAGACAATGGCAACAATCCTCTTTTAGAGTCTTGCAAACCGAACCTATTCAACACCTTGTCTATGTAAGCACTCGACTTAGACCGATTAGCCTCTTAGATCTATCCCTATAGATCTTTATCCCCAGGATATAGGCGCATCTCCTAAGTCTTTCATTGAGAAACACTTCCCTAACCAAGACTTGACATTCGCAATGTTGGGATGTCATTTCCAATGAGTAATATATCATCAACATACAATACAAGAAAAACAACTACACTCCCACTGACCTTCTTGTATACACAAGGCTCATCTTCGTTCTTAATCAAACCAAAATCCTTGATTGCTTCATCAAAACGAAGATTCCAACTCCGAGAAGCTTGCTTTAATCCATAAATGGATCTTTGAAGCTTGCATACCTTCCTAGAATTCTCGGGATGTTCAAAACCTTGAGGTTGTGTCATATACACGTCCTCAAGCGACTTTCCATTAAGAAATCTGTTTTTACATCCATTTGCCATATTTCATAGTCATAATATGCAAAGCAATGGCAATTAAAATTCTTATGGATTTAAGCATGGCTACTGGCGAAAAAATTTCATCATAATCAACATCTTGAGTCTGCCTGAAACCTTTTACTACAAGTCTTGCTTTAAAAGTATGCACTTTGCCATCCATGTCAGTTTTCTTCTTGAAAACCCATTTACATCCAATGCTCTTACCACCTTCAGGGAAATCAACCAAGTTCCAAACTTGGTTATCATACATGGATTGCATATCAGAGTTCATGGCACTTAGCCATTTATCTTAGTCTGGTCCAGACATAGCCTCCTGATAAGTGGTGGGCTCATTTTGGTCTATGAGCAACACATCACGACTATCCGTAATGAGAAATCCAAATCTCTCTGGCTCATGTCTTACCCTACTAGATTTACGTGGGCCTTGTGTCACTCGTGGAGGTTCAACTGGTTCGGAACATTTGTTGAACTTCCGATGTGATTCGAGTGTTTACCTGTGATTCTTGAACTTCTTCAAAATTTATTTCTCTCCCACTAGTGTCTTTTGAAATAAACTATTTTTCCATAAAGGCACCATACCGAGCAACAAACACTTTGTTCTCAGCGGGATTATAAAAGTAATATCCTTTTGTTTCCTTATGATACCCCACAAATAAACACTTGTCAGATTTAGGTGCTAGTTTTTCTGAGACTTGTCGCTTAACGTAAGCCTCATAACCCCAAATCTTAAGAAAAGACAAACTAGGTCTCTTCCCGTACCATATCTCATATGACGTTTTATCAACCGATTTAGAAGGAACTCGATTTAGAGTGAAAGCTGCAGTTTGTAATGCATAACCCCAAAAGGATAATGGAAGATCTGCATGACTCATCATAGATCGAACGATATCTAATAAGGTTCGATTTCTCCTTTCGAAACTCCATTCCATTGTGGAGTTCTTTGGTGGAGTCAATTTGGGAGACAATCCCACAATTTCTAAGATGATCATCAAATTCTTGGCTTAAATACTCACCACCTCGATCTGATCGAAGTGTTTTGATAGTTTTACCAAGTTGATTCTGCACTTCATTTTGAAATGTTCGAAACATCTCAAATGATTCAGTTTTATGTTTCATAAAATATACATAACCATATCTGCTTTGAAATCATCAGTAAATGTAATGAAATCGATAACCTCCTCTAGCCATTGTGTTTATAGGACCGCATACATCGGTATGTATTAGACCCAATAAATCACTTGCCTTTTCACTGTGTCCAGTAAAGGGACTTTTAGTCATCTTGCCCAGTAAACAAGATACGCACGTTTCATATGTTTCTAAATCAAATGAATCTAGAAGTCCATCTTTATGGAGCTTCATTATGCGTTTCTCGTTTATGTGCCCGAGACGACAATGCCAAAGATAAGTTTGATTCAAATCATTTGACTTGAATCTCTTTGTATTTATGTTAAAGACTGGAGTATCAGTGGACTTTTTCATGCTTAGAATATAAAAACCATCATACAAATCAGTATTTGCATAAAATATGCCTTTACGAGAAATGGAACATCTATTATTTGCAATAATAAAATCAAAACCATCCATATCCACAGAAATGATGTTTCTGCTCAAGGCAGGCACAAAATAACAATTATTTAAAGTTAAAATATGTCCACTAGATAAAACTAAGTCATATGATCCAACAGCCAGGGTAGCAACTCTTGCTCCATTCCCTACGTGGAGGATGACTTCTCCTTTCTTCAACTTTCTACTTCTGGTGAGTCCCCGCACATTTATACAAATGTGAGATCCACATCCGGTATCTAATACCCAGGAATCACTAGTAGATAAATTAATTTCAATAACATAAATACCTGTAGTGGTAGTCGCGCTACCCTTTTTCTTCCTTAGATCTTCCAGATAGAGTTTGCAATTTCGAACCAATGTCCAGGTGCATGACAGAAATGACAATTTCCTTCTTTTTCTTTTGGGCGTTTCGAAGTAGGAACAGGCTGGGGCTTGACTTGTTCCACAGGCTTTACGACAGGTGCAGCAACAGCCTTGGCAACTCTAGCCTTTCCTTTGCCTTTCTTCTTCATTCCCTTTCCCTTTTGGACATCAACACATTACTAGAGGGTTTCTTGATATTTTGTTCAGCAGTTTTGAGCATCAAATGCAACTCTGAAATTGATTTCTCCATATTATTCATATTGTAGTTCATCACAAATTGTGAGTAACTCTCTGGTAATGAATTCAAGATCAAATCCGTAGCCAACTCTTGGCTTATGGGGAATCCGAGTCTATCAAGTGGTCAACATAGCCCTTCATCTTCGAGAACATGAGGACTAAGCGACGCACCCTCGGTCATCTTGCGAGAATGTAGGTTTTTGACTGTCTCGAACCTTTCTTGCCTAGCTTCTTTGTTGGAACATTTCCTTCGAGCGTTATAGCCATGTCGTAGGCTTCCATTAGTTCCATGTCCTTCGAAGTTCGGGAACCATAGTTGCCGACATAATACATGCAACATCGCAGTAGAATCGTTGACATGCTTACTATGCGCATCCTTCACAACTTTCGTAGCATTGAGTGGTGGGTCCTCAGGGATTGGAGCATCCAGGACTTACAACTTGCGTTCATGCTTAAGAACAATTCTCAAGTTTCTAAACCAGTCAAGAAAGTTAGTCCCAGATAGCTTATCCTTCTCAAGGATGGATCGCAATGACAGGGGATTATTGTTACTTGAAGAGGCCATTGATCTACAATAAAGATTATGCAAAGTTTATTTTAGTATAGAGGAATAGACTCCCACTAAATTAACAACCCTCCTAAAACATACTTTTATTTAGGGGACTAAAATCCATATTTCACTTAATTCTATGACAGCTATGGCATGAAACACAGAACTAGATTATTTAGGTAGGTAACAGTTACCAATTACATCTTATGTAATTTTTAGATCCTTTTATGAGATACGGGACATCTTATGTCTTAACATGTTTTTATCTCATCATTTGCCTAAAGCTCAAAACTATTTTGATGGCTTTATTAAGTCGGACCATTTTAAACATTTAGGTAACTCTTACCCAACTTGTCTCACCAAGATAACACAATACACCCAGCTATGGCTGAAACTATATTAGTGTGATCGAGGCCTTTGACAAGTGTTTAAAATGGATGACATGAGACTAAAAATTTAATCCGGGCGGTGGTTCCGCCGTTTTTTTTTTTTTTTTTTTTTTGAAGATGAATCTCAATTTTGAAAATTGAAATTTGCTATAGAAAATCATATTTTTCGCTGATTTTACTATACTAAATTTACCCCTTAATTTATCCAAAATTAAGTCAATTAAAACATTTTTAATTAACCCGGGCCCACATCTAACTAATCATCTTATCCCAATCCAATTAGGACTTTAGATATTTGAATCCTAGCATATCACCAATAACAAAATTCTTGATATTTATCTCCTATCCAATTGGGATAACGAAACCGATTTTGATTATATCTCATAGTCTAATTTGTTATATATCTTTATCAAATAGAAAGTTCATAACAAAATAGATATAACGAGATAAATAAACAATTTCGAAAATTAATTATTTGCAATTTCGGTCCTCATCCAGATAATCACAAATATGTCATTGAATCATGAACTACTATCCCAATTGAACCTAATCATATTAGTTTCGAATTAATATTCAGCCTTGTACAATTCAAGAAACGTAAAACAATGTAACCTTAATATGCATACTGAATTACAGAGATTTCATCCATGCATCAATACACGAAAAATAAAGATTATACCTAATGGTGTCATGGATCACAGAACACGAAATTCAATTCATTGAAATTATTTGAATTAACCTAACATGGTTACTAGCATGTAAGAAATTGATTTTAATTAAATCACGAATATATGTATCATATACACAAAACATGATAATAAATCTCACAGGAAACTTATGTATATCACATATACATCAACTATTAACATGCTTTCAATCATATATCATGTATATATCAGAAGAAAACATGAAATGAATTTAATGGAATCAAACTCGAAGGCTTTGATACCACTGTTGGGTTTTGGGGTTCATACGCAGCGGAAATTACAAAACAATTTTGACAAAAACCCCAACAGGATCCGAATCCAATTCCATTAAAAACGTTTAAACCATGAAAAACTTAATCATACCTCAGTCACAATATACCTTTCTGAAGGTTGATCGATCTCTAAGGCGCTGCCAACGACGAACGCCCTCTACCAGTAGTCCACACAGGAACGGCTGACCGATATTCGAAGTGCTAGCTTCGAGAGAATACCAAATCCTTTTGTTACTCTCTAAAACGATCCAGAGCATACCAAAAAACCCTAAGTCGTTTCTAAAACGAAAATAGAGTTTCGGCCTATTAATCTTTCGTGCTTGTGTTCTAACTTAAAGCGTCTATTTATACAACCCTTGTATATAGACGGTTAAGTAAATTACACATATACCCTTACTTAAAGAAATATAAGTGTAATACACCACAAGGACGTTTCTGTTATGAATTTTATCACGTAAATTCATTTTTCTGAATCATCTTAAAATCTCGCAAAACCATTCTTAGTGTGCGACCCAATAGGCTCATACAACGTTGGCAGTGTACCAAAACACATTTTGGTATACAAGTCATAAGCAGTCTCTAGCAAGACATTATGACTACCCAAGTTGTACGAATATCAAATCGATACAACCTAATCAATAGTGTATATAACATCCTTTTGTCACACGATATCCTTTTGATCAAACATAAGGCATGGAATTGTCATCCAACATGTTCAATCGTACTAGTCTCGATCTCTAGGTAGACTGAAAACATCCAAGTGACATTGATCAATATCAATTCACTTAAACTAGGCCTTTTAACAGTGTAACACATCGAGGGATCCACTGGATATCTCTCTTTATATGAGAGGGACAAATTCTATCTTGATTACACAACTTCATCACATTGCTCTTTGATAACCAATCACAACCTTTATAACTGTCCGGTTAAAGACAACGTTTGATTGTGTCAAATCACTGTGTTCCTAATGTTGAAGTCTCTTGTAATCTCAAGTCAGAGGACTGGAATATATACCTATCATGAGAAACAACAATGACTTAATCCATGTGATGTTCTCATAGCGGGTCGGTCCAATACTTTGTTCCCTAACAAGTACTCGTGATCTTGATTTGTATCCATATACGTATAATCATCATATGATCATCAATCAAGACTCACACTAGTCTTAATTCATTATAGTTCCTAGTATAATGATCGACTAGGAACATTTAGGATATTTCTTTAAATACCCATGGATCTTATTATAATGTAAACATGCAAATTAATTATAATAAACAGCAAATGAAATCCTCTATTTTATTAACTGAAAGTATTCATAAAGACGGTTAATTGATTGACCTAGGGCACATGCCCCATCATTGTGAACATTAACTATGCCAAAAGAATTTAAAACGGTCACCCTAGATTGTGAATGTCGATTGGTACAAGGACACAAGGCAAGAAGCCTCGTGAAGATCAAATGGTTATGATAAGAGACCTTACACCAATAGGTCCCACTATATAATGAAATTGTAAACCTTAGCCCACTTTTTTGAAAATAAACACGTAGAGAGCAAAAAAGACCTCTAATGGTGGCATAGATGCAGAAGATACTCAAATCATGATTGGACTACATTTGAAGGCATTTGAACAAACATGGTGAGTTTTTAACGATTTCATATATTAAAAAAAATAATGTTAAATAACCCCGTGAAAAAGGGCGGCTCCGCCAAAGCATAATCGATGAAGGTGGTGGCGGTTCACTCCCGCTGTCACCAACGAAGAGCGACGACAACTGCCGCCACCAGAGGGGCCTCCACTAGGAGTCCCCACAAAAGATACATGAGGAGGGGGTGGCCATGTGGCCGCCCCACCAACCATCAAAATAGGGGAGGGATGGAGTGGATGATGTCTCCCCTCTACCCTAGCCTATGGGCATAACTGCCGAACGCACAACTAGGGGCCAAATTGGCCTCTAGTTCAAACTTAAAAGGGGCCAAGTTTGCTAATGGAAAAAAAAATATGTATATAATATATAAAAAATAATATATATATGTAATAAAGAAAAACAAAATAAGATAAAAAAAATACAAAACAGACAAACAAATGGCGAAATATCCCATACCATCAAATAGGATGTGCTACCACATCTCCAAGGGGTCCCTCAACCCTCTCACCGGGCGACGGTGAACCTGCGGGACCCATTATAGTGGACCCCAAAATAAATGTAGAAATAAATTGGAATTAATATATGACTTTTCAATGATGTGAATGTATCTTAAATTTTTTAGATTCACAAGGCGGTTCACATTGGACCTCGAAGGCAAGATGATCGAGAATAAGATTAATGGCAAGTCAAGATAAGTGGGGTGCTTGCTCAATTATCAAATATTGCATGATATTAGTTATGTTAGGACATACGTTTTTAACTAAAGACTTGAGAAATGGGTTACATCAGCTATTGGCTTGGATCTACGTATCTATGGAATGTGAATGAATTTTTTCCCCTCTTATGGTATTCATTGCCCCAAGATATTTGTGGAGTCCCCACCAAGGGAATTATTAGTAAGTAATATCTAATGCCCTAAGATGTTTGTGGTGCCATCGAGGGCTTTCCTATTTATTGCCCCAGGATGTTTGTAGAGTTTTCCACTGAGGGCTTTACTTGTCTAATTGAATTCATAAGTGTATCAATTAAGGACATGAGTTGGAGTTGCCTTCTCTTGAACTTGTGATAGAGGGATGTGCATCGGTGACGGCTTTGGATGAACCTACAAATGGGTGATGAGACTAACGAGATGACACATAAGCCTGTGTGTCGTCTAGTGGTTGCCATCACCTCGAGGGTAGGTGAATTGGTCACCGGACTCTTGCCAATAACTAGTATGCATTGAATGAGAACACGAATCTATATTATTACTATTTCCTATAATATCTCTCTTTGTGAACCTTATGCATGATAATGAGTTTTGACTTGAATATGCTTTTATCTATCTTGTTGACTTGATTTTTGAATGTTTTATAAATCCATGCGATGTCTTATTTTAAATTCTCCTTTATTCAATTTAAATTCATGCTAGTCATGCATGCTTATCAAGTATTACTTGTGTATTTGAAGGTTGAGCGGGTTTTCCACATTACTGAGCTCCTTCGTGCCTTTTAGCTCAAACCACATACATATTTAGACCATACATATCGGCTTTAGAATAATAGAAGGGAGAGGCAATAACTTGAAGCATTTTCGTTTGATGTGAGCCTTGTATTGCTATATTGTATAATTTGTTTTTGAAACTGTTTTACTTGGGTTGTAGTAAAATTAGTTTACCGGGTAGATTGAACCTCACATTCCTCTAGTTTGAGTTTCTTCTTAGTGAATGAATAACTTCAAGAAAATTTATGAATTGAGGACCCACATATGAATTCATGGTTAGTCCTATAGATCTTGTTTACTTTTCTTCACACTTTTGGTCCGTATGAACTTGTTGCATTATTCCGCAGGTTGTTTTAGGCGTGCCAAGCTGCATTCTCGGGCCCAATTTGAGTATCGGGCCCGGTAGGCGGTATGAGCTGGGTGACTCGACCCTAGGTCAGGTGAGGGTCCTCATGTTTATTTAATTTATTGCAATATTATTTATGAATATGAGTGAGTAGTTTAATAATCTTAACAAAGTCCGAATGTAAACTAGATCTATTTTGCAATGTAGTTATGATGAGATGTTATGTGCTTAATGCGTTAAACCAATCGTATTTTTTGATTCACTATTTTATTAGATTATTCTTTGAGGACTTTAATTATGAACTTTGTATTGAATGCATAAAATAAAATGTGTATTGTGATATTTTGATTCATTATCTAGTTTAAATTAGTAATTAGGATTGTTTGAAAGGTGTTCCTGTTTAGATGTCCTAGGTGAATTTGAAATTTAAGTCTAATGTTGAAGTGGCTTCTTAAAGGTGTTGGATTTAGTAGTTCAAAGTTTTCATAGAGTATAATGCAGTTTTATTGCGTGAAGATAATGATTTTGTGTATTCAAAGGAGTTGGCTTAATAAAATTAAAACGTAGCTTTTCCACTAATATAAGGAGAACAAATGTATAACGAACTGTTACCTTAAGCTAGTGATTAGTGTTACTTTAAATCTTAATTAACCTTAGTTAGGCTCGTGGTTAAGTTCGACGTACCTTGATTAGCGTGTGCATGAGTTTGAATGATGGTTTATGTTTGTTGGAATGTTTAATGAACTTTATTGGATGTAGTATAAAAGAAAATTTATATACAAGCCTATAATGGAAAATACATAAATAAATAATGGATAACCGATATAGTAAGTGCGACGAGGGGATCGTGAAATGAATGTGCACACCCGAGAATACTCATAGGCATGTCCAGTGAATTTACCGGTCAGAAAATACACGAGGTATATATATTTATATATATTTGGAATATAAATATATATAGATTAAAAACTCTAAGTTTGCATTGAATTATATGGATTGTTGGCTCGTCTCAAGATGAGCAGAACTTTTGATGGTGTCAACACGTGTGTCATTTTAGGAGTGTCATGTTAGCACATCAATAACTCGATCGGCCTTAAGAAAGCATGATTCGTATCTCGAGAAAAGTCCATTTATTTAAACTAAAAACGTCATGTTTATCTTCAATAAGCAATTGAGATAGAAAATGAGAAAGTGTAGTTGAGGGTTTGGGGTTTGGATCTTGAGGGAATCAATCAAGGAGCTGTTTCAACGTATTAAGGAGTTTGAACTAGAAATCTAGAGATCATCATTTTGGTAAGTTTGGTTTTGATATTTTTGAAGTTCAATTTGACAATGGGCGATGATATATATTTGAATTATTGTGTTTAATCATTGGAAATGGTTTATTACCTCATTAGAGTCCCTCCCTGATGTATTTTTGGAGCATGCATTGTTTTTGTGTGTATTTGGGGATGGAATAGCGGCTGTTGCCCTATGTACTATTGAGACAATATAGGGTGGAGCGCGCGCACTACCTTCATCAGTTGAGATGAAGTCAACTGATAGAGCACACTCCACCAAGTGAGGGAGCGCGTTCCCACCCTAAAAAACAATTATCCTGAGTTTTAGTTAGAATTTCTTTAGCTTTTAGGGACTACATTAGGGGTTCGAAATAAAAGGTATTAGACCTATATTGATCACAAATGGTTTGTGATAGGTGTTGGATCCCTGGAAAAGTGTGAGTGACCTTAAAAGTTATGAAATTTCTTAACAGAAACCTAAACCAAGGTACGTATGGATTCGCTTATTTATCAATATTGTATAGCTACCTTAGTATATGTAGTTCACATAGTTTATGGACTGATTGGAGAGACTATGTCCACTGTGATGGTTTTAATAAATGGAAAATAATGTTTAATATGATTCATGAAAGTAAGTTCCTGAAATTGAGACTAAGTTATTTAGGAGATGAGTTACCTTCCCGTCCTATATGTAACTTCCTACTTAGTTAGATAGGTTGCATGAAATACATACTTACTAGAGGGTTTAGGATTGAACCATTGGACATTAATGGATTGAGTGAGCAGCACATCGACTAATATGTTAGTCTAGCAATCACGTTAATAGTGTCGGTGGGTAATAGACCCTAGTTTTATAAATCAAATAGGAATCAAAGTGTAAGAGTCACTAATGGATGGACTTGCATCTGTTATGTATTGAAATTTATGTTTTTCATAATCCCTTTTGTTAACATTGGTGCACGTTGTTATTGCATAATGTTCATGATTATTATATGGAATGTTGATGGCTTCATGAATCCTTACTTATTAAGCAAATTGGAACGCTCACCCCAAATTTAATATTTCAGGTTCGCAACCTAGTGCTTCAATGAAGGGAAAAGAGAAGATTTAGGAGTTTTATTATCTTCTCTTGATGTAATGAGCCTTCATGTATACTTATACACCGTTTGAGCTATTTTGTTGTATATAAATAGGGTTGGGAGGTTTATAAATGAGGTTTTGGGTTTCGATAAACTCTGTATTTATGTATATAGTTTAATTATCAAAAAAGTTTTAAATCTCCACTGTGTATATTTTGTATTATTTATTCAATATCGATATATAGGTTAAGTTTATTAGGAACATAAGGATAGGTTGCCGGCTCTAGTTATGTCTAGCTAGGTTACCAGGGCTTAATTAGGGTTTCAGGCTGAGTATCGCCCTAATCGAGATATGAGATGCTACATAATGGCTTGCTAAGGGCTATTTATTTATGATTAGAGTTTAATGTTTTATGATATTTAATAAAGTATGCTCATGAATATTATGACGACCCCTTCCCTAATCTAAGACACCACCTGGCCTAATCCTATTATTCTGGCCTAAACTCAGCCACGTAGAACCTAACCATGTATTAGTTAGCCTTTTGATCATATTATTCTTGTTATTCATGTTCAAAATAAGCATGACTCAATTAATCATTATTCGTGATTTCAGCGTTAATAAAACTCTCACAACTTTTATATTACTCAATGGAACGTCTTAACACTATAGCAAAAACAAAGTAATTAAAACCCTAAGTTTATGGAAATCGAGAAACAACGATCACATATCTAAATATAACAAAAAGGCAATGACAGTGTAATAACATTTGTTTGGTCGAGGAACTATCACTTATCCCAAACATGTACAACCCAAGAGTATGTAAAAGACATAAAGTAAGTCATACAAAAAATATAAAAAACCTACAAAACCTGAAGTAGCAACACTATAACAGCTTATAAGTTATAGCCGACCTTCTCCTTTCCCGGCCAGGTACTTGATAGATATGCATCCTCCATCATAAAAAGGATGGTGAGTACAGTAATGCAGAAATTAAATCTGAGAAACATTTATCCACATTTCAAAATATGAAAGAAAGTATATGAAAGCATAACAATAGCGAAAGAAAGATGAAATAGGAATATGCAATATGATACTTCGGTTTAAGAAAGTGAGACTGACTCTAGGCTAAATATTAATGATCTAGGCCAAGTCAACTGTAAGTTACATTACATTTGTCTTAATGCACTATCTTAGGGCTGGAGCTCTCTCACAAGTGCCCAAATATATATACTTGTCAACCACCCCGGGTCCCATTTCCTCATGTCCTGTACAAGTTAGTGGTTAGTGCAGACATCCCCAAAGTCTAGTGACCAAGTGTGCCTCTCATTTCCATCATATAAGGATCCTAGATACAAGAACTACTTTTATTTGTCAATAAAAGACTCGGACTCGAAATTCCAAGACTTGATTAATTGCTTATGTAAAGCACATAGGAATATGATTACAATACCCCAATTCATCTACTTATAGAATGCTATTTTGCCATACACGACAACAAAGAATGACATCGCACAAGAATATGAGTCAATGAATACTATTCAACAGCAATAATATCATGATAACAAAACTCAAATAATGAGATAAACACAAACACCATGGCATTAAGAGTACAATAGATAAAATAGTCTAAAAGACTATAAATGAGAAACATAATAGGAAATGAAATAGAGAGAAATATCTCAATCAGTTTACTTACAAAGTCACGTAAATTTCTTAACTTAACCAGCTACCTAACACGCTAAAAAACATACCCGAACTTCTAAGACTCTCCTATAAGTCCCTAAGGTTAATTAGGGTGTTTTGGAACTCGTCCAACTTATTAAAGTAGGTTTAAGTTTATTAGAAAAGTCTCCAAATTTTAATTAAAAACTTTATCATTTTTCGGGGTTTGACGCTGTGGTGGCATCGTGTGTACAAGGTCATACGCTGTGGTGGTGCCCTGTGTTCAGATGCACAGCGCGATGATTCTATCGTGTCATCTATCCCCTTATTTTCCAAGCAACCTTACTCTGTGGCCTCGTGCCGTATATATAAAGGGCACGACATCACCACGATCTCAGGCTTGACCTACCTTTTATGGTGTCTATATTCGAATTCCAATGTTTACAACCCCATGTACACTTTAATTGAACTAAATTAAACTTCTAAACATTCCCAATTATCCAGAATTTAAAGCCTCTATCACTTGAAACCCAAAATTCATAATTTTGATGAAATTTAAGTGGAGGTTGATATCGAGTTAAATAGTTGGGAAAACTTCTCTAATTTAAGCAATCACCCCTAATTCTCTAGATTTTCACTACAAAGTTGAATTATCACTCCAAATCTTCACTATAAAGTGGTAAGATCCATTTATGGCCATTGATCTTGTGTTGATACCCATCTCGATGAAAATCTTATTGCTCATAAGTTGGTCCTACAACCCACCAATTTAGCCATTTAAACACACATTCTGGCCCAAATTACATAGTGATAGTGACAACATGTATTTTGAGGCACATCAGTGCTTATTGTTTTATTTTTTTAACTTAGGCTTCGTTTACATAAATTCAACTATAGGCACATTATAACAATTATTTTAAAAATATTTATCTAAATTAGGACTTACTATATCACTCTCTACCCTGGTCCCACATTGGTACACATCTCGAGGTGCATACTAACTCACGTCTCAGCACTTATATACAGTAGAAGTGGCTTAATAAGTCTACACATATACATTATAATAGGAATACACTACAAAAACTAAAATAAGCCTCAGCCACGTGCCTCGGTAAAGGCACGTATCTCGATTCGGGTCCCACGTTATGGGTTGATGATTCTGATTAAGGAACTGAACTATGATTAAGAATTTTGGCCATGAAAAATCTTCCCATCTAATGTAAATTTTGTCGTCGAAATTAAAACTCGGGTGAGGATTATACTTGACTAAAAAATGTACGTGAATCTATCTTTCATATAGTCTTCTAGCTCCCAAGTGAGTTTTGAGTCACCACAGAAGTGCCACTGGACGAGTACCTTCAAGATATACTTGCCCATAAACTACTGTACCTTTTGGTCTAGGATTTGTACATGTTGCTCCTTATATGAGACATTCTCACTCAGGTTAATCTGACTGAAGTCAACTATCGTTCATACATCTGCCTTCAATTTAGCTAGTCGAAGCATAAAAATATGAAAGATCAGAAGAATGCCTAACATCTACGAATGCAACTCAAGCTTATATGCAACTTTATCAACCCGTTTCTTAATCTTGAAAGGCTCGATGAATCTCGATGCTAACTTGCATTTCAACCAAAATCTGTGAAGATGCTTTCGAGGGGAAACATTTAAATAGAGTAAGGCTCCTTCGATGTATGTTAGATTGCTGCTATACATGTCTACATACTTCTACTGCCTATCTTGGGTACCTTTAAGAATTGAATGAAGATATCATACCTTCTTCGTATGATCAATAACAATCTCTGGCCTCACTAACTCCTGATCCTGTTATTCAGTTCAACACGATGATAAGCAACACAATTTTCCATATAAAGCCTTATATGGTGCCATATCAATGTTGGCATGATAACTATTATTTTATGTAAACTCATACAATAGTAGGTACTCCTCCCAAGATCCGCCAAACTGAATCAACCTTTCAATCTGCCTATCAATCTTAGGGTGAAAAGATGAGCCAAACTGGAGGCACATATCATACTACTCTTTCAAGCTTTGCCACATCCTGAACATATAAATTGAATCTCTATCTGACATAATAGTCAATGGTACCCTATGCAGCCTGATCTCTCCATCTATATCTCTCGAACAATGCACTAAATTGGTTAATTGTGTTATAAGCTGCGATTGGTAGTAATTAAGTAGATTTCATCAATCTGTCTACAATCACCTAGTTAGAATCGTATCTTATGACATTCCTAAACACTTATTTGATAAAGTCTATGGCTATGTTTTCCTACTTCCATTGTGGAGTGGGAAGTGACTGTAATAACCTTCTAGGTCTGCGATGCTCAGCTTTCACCTACAGGCTAATCCCATAATTCATGATGAACTCTAACATGTCCACCTCATCCCAAGCCACCAGAAATGTCTATTCATGTCCCGATACATTGTGGTCCTGCTTGGATGAATGGTGAAATGAGAATGGTGTAAATCTTGAAGAATCTCATTCCTCTACTCTACCAGTGATGATATCCACAATTTTCCTTTGTATATTTGATATTAGCCTATATGCTCTATCCAATCAGAATAATCATCATTCGAGGTTAACTCGCTAAAGCTCAGGTACATAATGTCGACCCTTTGACCCACTAACACTCTTTGTGTAGACACAATTGTAGTCTCATTGCAAATAAATCATCACTTGAGTGTTGGTAGGAACATCTAACTAACTCGCTATCGTCGCTACCTCGAGTAACCCATACATGCATCATATGACATCTGAAAATCTCGACATCTCCGATTAGTATCCTATTAAGTGTACTACAACTATGTTATCTTTTTTGGAAGGCACTCGAAGGAAAATCGTAGTCCTTCAGAAACTCCAACCATCTGCGCTGTCTCCTGTTCAACTCTTTATATGTGAAGAGAAATTTTAGACACTTGTAATTAATGTAAAGTGTGAATCAATCTCCATATAGATGATGTCTCTATTTCGTCAATGCAAATACCACTGCTGCCAACTCCAAATCATGTGTGGGATATATTTTCTCATGTATCTTTAGCTATCTAAAAGCATAAACCACTATACCTCTTTCCTGCATCAGTACACAGCCTAGACCTATATGAGAAACATAATTATATACCAAGAATCCAAGTCCAGCGTCTGGAAATACCAATACCGGCGTGGTGGTCAATAACCTCTTCAGTTGAGAAAATAGTCCCTCACACTCCTCAAACCAATTAAATACAATGTTCTTCTGTGTCAATAAAGTAATTGGTGAAGTGATTTTTCTAGAAACGTTTCACGAATTTACGGTAATACTTTGGTAAATCTAGAAAGCTCCTGATCCTAATGACTAACGTTGGTATCGACTAATACATAGTAGCGTGAATCTTAGCTAGACCCACCGCAATCCTTGCTATCCCATTAATGTGACCTAAACACTTGACCTCTAAAAGCCAAACTTCACATTTGCTGAACTTGGCGTAGAGTTTTTGTTCCCTTAAAGTCTACAACGTCTCCTTGATGTGCTACTCATGATCCTCTCATGTTCTCAAATATATCAATATATCATCAATGAAAGCTATCATTAAGTAGCCAAGAAACGATCTCATCACCTGATGCATTAAATCTTTTAACATGGCGATGATGTTGGTCAACCCCAAATGGCATGACCGTGAACTGATAATGTCCATATCTAGTACTGAATGTTGTCTTGGACCTATCCTCATCTCTGACCATAAGCTGATGATACCCTGATCACAAATCTATCTTAAAGAAAAAACCTGCTCATCACAATTGATTAAACATATCATCAATACGTGATAGTGGATACTTGTTTCTAATTGTGACTTTGTTCAGCTATTTGTAGTCAATAAATAGTCTCAAAGTACCATCCTACTTCATAAAAAAGATACGTGCTCCCCATGGTGACATGGAAGGGGTGATGCATTCTTAATGTCTTAAATCTTGGAGCTGACTCTTTAACTTGTCTAACTCTCTAGGAGCCATATGGTGTGACAGTATAGAAATAGGCTTATTACTTGGGACTAACTCCATAATGACATCTCTCTCTTTCTCTCTCACACACAATGGTGGTAAACCAGGTACTAGAGTATCTATCTCTTAACTAGTTGCAAGTCGACCTCTCGTGACCTCAACTCTTTGTTTACTACTTTCGTAGGTGAAAATTGAACACCCTAAGATCTTAAATAACACTATCTTGTTAGAATAATCCATATGAGCGTGATACGCTACTAGCCAATCGATCCCTAATGTTGCGTCGAAGTCTATAAACTTGAAAACCTTAAAATTTGCAAGTAACACTACCTTATCTATCTCTACAAGACATCCCTCAATAAGACTATTTGGGTAAACACTATTATTAGCCATGGTACTCAATTTCAAATGTATGTTAACCCTAACCACAGTTAACCCTAGGATGCCAATTATGCGACCATCAATAAATGATATAGTAGAACTTGAGTCAAATAGTACATATAATTCTCTACTGTAAAGAGAAGCTGTACCTTCAATGAGACCTTATGTGGTGTCAACATCTAGATGAGTTACTAGATGAACTTCCTTTTAGCTCTACTATGAGTAGACCATTGCCAGATGCAGGCAATCCCTCACCATACATCCAACTTGTCCACATCTGAAACAAATAATCGGCTTATGCCGATCCTGTGACTGAACATGTGCCTGTCCCTGCAATTGTCTCTGTTCACGTCTAGGACAATCTCAACTTCTTCCTCAACTTTAGCCTTTTTCACCCTGCTACTACTGTGGTGGCACTAGTGGAGCTGGATGAGCTGACATAGTGGGAGCTAGTAATACTGGTTTGACTGGAGGCGGAAAATGAGGTTTACTAACTAAACTCTGAGGTGCAGTAGGGTATAATGCATAGGTTACAACCGGTGTGTAAGGTGTGGCTGCCCCAATCCATTAGAACCTTCGTCCCTTACCCTTTGTCCCTTACCCCTTTGTCTTCTCCTCTCATACCCTTGGGCCTGATCTGTTGACAATACTGGACCTAAAACTGTCCTATATGTTACTTTACTTAGATAATATGTCTCATCAGAAAGGCACACTCGAATATCTCATTGAGTGTCCTAGCTCTTGTATTAACCACATGATACCCAATGTATGGGCTCAGTCCATCTTTGAAATGGTATACATCTATTGAGTCACCTCTCACTAAATTGCTAACAAACTATCCCAAGTAACTATATCTATCTCTATAACTCATCATAAACTCATCAACCCCCTGTCTCATGTTCATGAACTCCTTCCTCAACCTCTTCATCATTGCAGGAGAGAAGTACTGATAATAAATTTTTTTCTTAAATGCATCCCGAGTCTCGAAATCTCCATCAGTCTCTGTTATCGTACGCCACCACACATTAGTGTCTCTATGCAGTGTGTGCGATGAAATCTCAGCTTGAAATCTATCTAAAATCTTCTATATCTTATAAAGATTCTCCTAAAACAACTCTCAATTCTCAATTTTCTCAAATATCACTATCTATCAAAGTATGTTGGTTTCAGTCTAACGATGTCCTTCACCAGTTGAACCTCGATGGACATGTTGGAAGATGTGGACGTATGGGATGGTACTATCTCTATTGTCTTAAATACCAATACTGTCATAACAGGAATAGTCTGTACTACCAGAGTTGATGGATTCATACAAGGAAGCTCAAGCATTGGTAATGTAGGTGTAGTAGTAGTAGTAGTGGGTGTCGATTTTTGTGCTTGTGGAGAAAAATGAGCTATCATCATCATGATAAAGTTGGTCAACTACTGTCCCTAAGCCGATACTCGGTCAATAGCCTCTATAGATCGTTCATAAAAGTATAAGGCTAACTACTACTAGCACCCGCATATCCACTCTTGCGTGGATAAGCTATCCGTGTTTGCAAATTGATAGCGAATGCAAATAAGCTACAATATAAAGAATGTATATATATGCATATCAAAATTAACATGTACATATAAGAATTCCCAGCTCACTTTCGTTCACTTCCTAACTAATGGTTTCTAGGTAAAGATCGTTTGGTTTCCACATTTAAGGTTAATGTTTTATTCAAGTTTGTGTGTTGCTTATTGAGAATGTTGTCTCTGATACCAATTTTGACGACCCTTTCCCTAATCTAGTGCACCGCCTAGCCTAATCTTGTCATTAAGCCATAAACTCAGCCACATAGGACCTAACCACGTATTAGTCAGCCTTTTGATCATATTCTCCTTGTTATTGATGTTCCAAATAAGCATTACTCAATTTAATATTATTCTTGATTTCAGCGTTAATTAAAATCTTCACCACTTATATATTACTTAATGAAGTCTTAAAAGTTTAGCGAAAACAAAATAATAAAAATCCTAAGTGTGTGGAAATCAACAAATAAGATCACATGTATAAATATAACTAATGGTCGATAATAGTGTAACAACATGTGTCTAGTTGGGGAACTATTGCTCAACCCAAATATATACAACCCAAGTGTAGGTAAAAGACATAGAGTAAGTCATACAACAAAAACATCAAAACCTACAAAATGTGAATTAGCAGCACTCCAACAACTCAATGGTAATCACCAATTTTCTCCTTGCCTAGCTTTCTACTGGACATATATGCACCCAATTTCATAAAAAGGACGATGAGTACACCAATGTAGTAAGTAAAACTTAGATATATTTATCCAAATTTCCAAATATGAAAGAAAAGATATGAAAGCATAACAATAAGAAAAGAATGCAAAATAGGAATATGCTATAAGATACTTCAGTTCAACAAAGTGAGACTGACTCTGGGTTAAACAATAATGATATAGGCCTGATCAACCGAGAGTTACATAACATCAGTCTTAATCCTCTATCTAGGGGTGTGAGGTGTCTCACAAGTGCCCATATATGTATATACTTATCAATCACCCTGGGTCCCATTTCCTAGTGCGCTACATAATTTAGTGGTGAGTGCCGACATCCCCAAAGTCTAGTGACCTTAGGTGCTGCTCATCTCCATCATATAAGCATCCTAGAAGTAAGAACTACTTTCATTTGTCAATAAAAGACTCAGACTTGGGATTCCAAGACTTGATTAATTGCTTAAGTAAAGCACAAATAAGTAGGATTACAATACCATAAATCCTCTACCTAATAGCATGCTATTTTAACATACATGACAACAAAGAATGACATCGCATAAGAATATGAGTCAATGAATATTATTCAACGCCAATCATTCCATGATAACAAAACTCATATAATGAGATAAACACAAAATTCATGGCATTAAGAGTATAATAGATTTCCTAGCTTAATTGGCCTATTAACACCCGAAAACGTGTACTTGAACTCTCGAGACTCTCTTCTAAGTCCCTAAGGTTTATTAGGGTGTTTTAAGGCTTGTCCAAGCTATTAAAGTAGGTTTAAGTTGATTAGAAAAGTCTCCAAATTTTAATTATAGATTTTACCAATTTTCAGGGTTTGACACTGTGGTTGCGCCGTGTGTACAAGGTCATGGCACGATCATGGCATCACCCTTATACTAGACTAGAGGCAAGGTGGTGTGGTGGTATTGTATGTTCAAATGCATGACACCACAACGGTGCCATTTTGTCTGTCCTCTTATTTTCCCAGCAACCCTGACATTGTGGCCAGGTACTGTGTGTACAAAGGGCACGGAGCTACCGTGCCATTAAGCTTGGCCTACCCCTTGTGGTGTCTATATTCGAATTCCAATTCTTATAACCCCACGTACTTCAATTGAATTAAGTTAAACTTGAAAACATTCCCGATTACCTAGAATTCAAAGCCTCTAGGACTTGAAACCTAAGAATTATAATTTTGATGAAATTTACAAAGTTGAGGTGGAAATTGATTTACTTAGTTGTGAAGACTTCTTAAGCAATCACCCCCAATTCTCTAAAATTTCTTAGCAAATTGTTAAGTTATCACTCTAGATCTTCACTCTCTCCCTTTGCATGAAAATCCCACTAAGTTTGTTTATATAGTGGTGCGATCCATTTGTGGCCTTTGTTCTTGTGTGTATATCCATCTCTAGGAAAGTCTAATAGCTCATAACTTGGTCCTATAACCTATTAACTCAGCCATGCTAACACACATATTGACCCTAATTACATTATGATGGTGACAACATGCATTCGGAGGCATATAAATGCTTATTGTTTTATTTTCTTAACTTAGGCTTCATTTAGATAAATTCAACTATAGGTACATTAGACTAATTATTCTAATCATATTTGACTAAACTAGGACTTACCACATCACTATATATCTCAATCCCGTACCGACACGCATTTCAAGGTGCATCCCCAGTTCCGTCTCGACACCTATAAACAAGTAGAAGTGACTTAATAAGTCTACACATATACATTGCATTAGGAATACACAACAACAAAGCTAAAATATACCTCGGCTATATGCCTCTGTCATTGCATGTATCTCAATGCATGTCCTATGTCATGGGTCGATGATCTTGGTTGTGAAATGAACTAGGATTACGACTAGGGCCTTGAAAACTATATGATTGAAGTAACATGTTTGAATGTAAAACGGATTGATGTTTCATTGTTCTTGATATTTGTTTAGAAATTCATTTATTTATTATTGAATTGATTTGATTATTGGTGAATTTGAATTGTGTTACTTAAGTTAACTTAATTAGTTTAGTTAATTATTATAATATTATAGATTGGATTAGTGATTTTTAATTACTATTTTAATTAAATTAATTAAATTAAAGTAAAATAATAGTAAACACCATTAAAAGACCTTTTTCCTAAAGAAGTTTTACGAATCCAAGTGGAGATGATCTCACTTATCTCTACTACAAATAATAAGGATAAACAAAAACTTAATGTACATGCCCGACACATATCATATAAGTGTAAAATAATTAGATACGTGTTAACTTTTGGTACTATTGTTGGGGATTAAACATAATTTCTTTGGAGTTTTAGAAGTTGTATGGTCTATCCACTTTGGCATTCTAATTCCATGAGATCCTTACATCTGTTTGATCCTCAGGTAGATAGGACTTTTAATTGTAATTTAAAACAATAATAACAACGTGGAGAACACCAAACTACCACAATGGAAGCCTATATTAACCTTTATTTTAATAATAATAAAAATAGAGAACTTACTTTTAGGCAAGCTAATCAAAATATCATTGCTCATGAACCAATGTGTATTGCCTATCTTGAGGGATTTACAAAATTTGAACTTAAATATGGATTATTGCTTTATCTAATTTCTATGGTAAGAACGGTGAAGACCCACATAATTTATCCATGAATACCGACACAAAGTCAATGGGATAAAACCTAAAGATTGCATGTTAGAACAAGTCAAACTTAAAGCTTTTCCTTTTGTGTGAAAACATCCAGCACAAGATTGGTTGTTTTATCTTCCGCAATAATCGATAACCATATGGGCTTAAATGTTAGAAGCTTTCCTAGATAATTATATGTCCGCAAAAAAAATTAGTACTTATAAAAGATAAATCACAGTCGTGAAAATGAAAGATGATTAAAATTTTAATGAGTGTTAGGATAGATTTCAAATATTAATTTCATCTTGTCCACAACATGGATACATTTAAAGAGCTTTATTTGAATACTTCTATGAAGGAATAAATCATTTTGAAATAAGTCTATTAGATATCATATGTAGTGGATCATTATTTGATGTTACACCAATTTTAGTAAAAGAAATTATTAATAAGACGACCAGAAAAATCTAAACAATATGGTGAAAAGACTGACACATCAAGAAAGAAACTTTATGAGGTTAATAATAAGATAAGTAATAAGTTTGGTTAAAATGTTGATGAATTATCTAACATGGTCAAACTACTACTAAAAGATAGATCAAATCAAGTGAAACCATATAGATTTTGTGATGAAGTTACACATCCTATGGATGTGTGTCCTACTTTACTAGAAGATAATAATGAAGAAGTCAATGCGGTTATGAACTAATATTATGGTCCTCCTAGAAATAAATATAATAACAACAATTATTACATGAGAAAACCAAATTCAAATCTTAGCTACAGTCTATAATAGGATCGAAAAATCCTAATAGGATAAAAAAATAAGTTCCATTAAACTTGATCTATAAAAGTAAACAATACTTTAATCTATAATTTCTTTCTTTGATTGATCAATCTCTTAGACGTTTAAGCGTGCGTCTTCTATCAGAAATCCGCACATGAACAGTGACAACAATTTAGAGTGCTAACCTCAGGAGTGATTGAAAATGTTTTTCATTTCTCTCTCAAAATCTATAGAACTAGAAAATAGTAAAAATGAAAATCCTATTTCATTTTAGGGTTTCAACCTCTATTTATATGTGTACATAAACCCTTACTTAAAATCATATTCATAATACAACTATTATATTTAGACAGTTTAAGTATATACACATATGCCTCTATTAATAAGTTATCATATGGCAAATTGTATCGGTTTTTTATGTCATAGATTTTATTATATAAAATTCATTACTTTGGACCAATTGAAATTGCGCAAAGCTATTCTTTGTGTGCGACCGAATAGGTTCATGCGATGTTGGCAGCAAACCAAAACCATTTTAGTCAAGTCATAAGCAGTCTTTAGCAAGACATTATGACTACCTAAGAAGCATGAATATCAAAATCGATACAACCTAATAAATAGCATATACCATATCCCTTTGTCCTGCGATATCCTTAGAATAACATAAGGCATGGAAAGTCACCCTTAATGTTCAATTGTACTAGTCTCAATATTTAGGTAAACCGAAAACATCCAAGTGAGATTGATCATATCAATTCACATGGACTTAGCCATTATCAGTCTATCATATCGAGGGATCCACTAATATCTCTCTATGTATGAGAGTGACAAATTCTATTTTGATTACACACTTCATATACTATTCACTTTGTAACCAATCATAATCTTTATAATCGTCTAGTTAAAGATAATGTTTGATTGTGTCAAATTACCATGCTTGTAATAATGAAGTCTATGGTAATCTCAAGTTGAAGGACTAAATGATATGCCTATCATGAGTAACACCTATGACTTTATCCATGTGGTGTTCGGAAAGAGGGTCTATCCATTACCTTATTATCTAACAAGTACTCATGATCTCAATTCGTATCTCTATACACATGATCATCACATGACCATCAATCAAGATTCGTACTGGTCTTAATTCATCATAGTTCCTAGTATAATGACCGATCAGGGACATTTAAGATATTTTACCAAATACCCATTGATCTTATTTAAAGCTAAACATGCAATCACTTGTAATAAAAAGTGAATGAAAACCTCTATTTTATTAACTAAAATTATAAAATAAACAATGTTCGTAGATTGACCCAAGGCACATGCCCCCAAAATTTTTTTGGTCCTTTTACAAATCAGTATAATAGCAACTATTATTACATTGAAAAACCAAATTCAAATCTTAGCTTCGATCCACAAAATCAAAACTATAACACTTACAGACTAAGAGCACCAACACAACCTACACCAATGCAACCTTGTCAACAAACTATATAACCTACACAACAAAATTTAGAACAAATATTACATAATTTTGTGACCTAAAGTCATTTAAACTTCACGTAAATTTCTCAAAATTAAATAAAAATTGATACATCTATAAATGAACTGAAAATCAATTAAATCAAATGACTCTACAAATTAAAATTTTAAGTGATCAAACTAAAGTATCTACTCAAACTACGAACAATACTAATCAAGCACAAGTTAATGCTTTATTTTGTGAAAAAGAAACAAATACACAAGAAAAGTCACCAAAAGAGGTTAAAAAACAAAAATTCCAAAGGCAATAGAACAAGAAAAAGAAGAGATGATGGCCAATGTCATTCCCGCTAAGGAATGGATGGCTGGTAAATTGAAATACACACATTTTTTCGAAAGGCTATACTTATGGTATTTAGCCAAAGTTGAAGCTTAATAAAAATCTCTACAAAAGTCGGAATTAGTTAACTAAGACAAAGTAAATAATATTTGTGAATCGAATGAAGATACGCATTTTAATTCTACTATTCCACAATGATTAGCAAATTCTAGGGAGGAAGAAACTAAAGAAGACATATCTGAAACTGTTAAAAAAATAGAGAGTAATGAAATTTTAATGAAGTCAAATCATGAATTCTTTGAATATAAAGAAAAACTTTTAGAAGAATCTATTTAAAACTTAGGACAAAAGATGTCATCCTTAGAAAAGAAAATGCACGAGAAATGTTTTGACCCATGAATGTTTATCATACCCATCACAATAGAAAACTCTTCTATTAAATTTGCTATGTGTGATCTTGAAGTATCAATTAATGTTATGCCACTTAAAGTTTATGAATCATTGATAATAGGACTGATAACTAATACGCTTATTAATCTTGCTTTAGCAAACAATACAATTATCGAACTGCATGAATTATTGAAGGCATTTTAGTACAAGTACATGACTTAGTATTTCCAGCTACCTTCTATGTCTTGGAAAGTGGAAACTCAATATCACTTAGTCCTTTACCTATACTATTAGGTAGATTTTTGAAGATAATATTGTTAAATTCAAAATTAATAATGAACATAACTATAACACTATGAAGAATATGATGAATTATCCGATAATAAAATACATAATAATGAGTTTTTAGACTTAAATTATTATGATACTTCTAATGCAGAAATTTGTGCAATTAATGTAGTAACAATGGAAACTACAAAAGAGATTCCAAATAAAGAACATGTTGAAGCAGTTTAAAATAAAAACAAGTAAGTCAATTATAGAGTTAAGCACCGAAGAATGGCAAAAGCATTAACATAATGCGAGTTTCAAAGTCCAAGTATAATATGAAAAAGAAAAAAACATGATTTAAGCCTTGTAAATCATAATAATCTTGAAGGTATATAATTGCACATTAAAATCAAATGGGCACAGAAATGAAAATAAGAAAATATTCATTGTCCGAGGAAGACTAGTGGACTACTCACCTGCAAGAATAAATTGATATTATGGTTTATCAGAATTCCGTAGGAGAGAAGCCAACAAGCACCAACAATCTGAGTATGGGTTTAGACACAAATTTCCCCTTAAAACCATTCGGAATGGTTTTGGAAGCAATTCCCCGGGGATGGATTTCTTTTTGACAAAGATGGGAACCCAAAACACAAACTAACTAAAAAATTTAGGAAAACCACCAAAACTTGAGACTTTTTATTAAATGCGAGCCTACAACCTACTTTGCAACACTATAAGATAGTGAACTATAGGGTGACTCTTATATACTACATACTTCAAGGGATCAGCTATATTAATGTTGGCAGAATAATTTATGATTCAATTAGAAATGCCATGAATACTAAGAAAAATGAAGGATTTCCTTTTTCCTTAATGATTACAGAGTTTTGTAAGCAAAACTAAAGGGCTAGATATTTACCCTTATAAGACCATTATCGACAAAGTCATTGAAATCACCAATAAGGTGTCAGGATACATGGATGAGGAAGATGAAGAGGAAAGGAATGAAAAAAGAGAGAGATAAATCGTGGAGAGAAAGAGAATACAGGCAGAGAACAAAAGAAATGTTGAAGAGATGCTGACTACCATCTATAATGATAGAACAAACCAGATTCCAAAGCCACTTACGAAGGACTTTGCAGGAATGTATATAATGAGACGAAGATTGCCATGATGGTTTCGATCTTGTGGGACCTGATGAGAACTCTTAGACATCAAAAGTTAATGTTTCAAAACTAACATGAGACTATAGGAGCATCTATGGGTCCGAGAGACACATGAATAGGAGGATGCCAGAAGGTGGAGTTAACATTCAAATCCCATCTGCCCAACAGAGAATGCACAAGCAATGAGTCTTTTTAGAAGATAATTCGATGGTGGGAGTGGATTACACGTTATATAATCCTTTATATGAGCTTCCAATCTCAACAATAAGACCAAGGGATGGTGGTGACAATGCAACATCCGGATGGTGGTTCTGATGTTTTATTCTTCTTTGTGTTATCTTTCTCTGAGTGTTATTGTAAGAAGTCTATGTTTGTAACCCTATAATTTATTTCGAATGATGTGATGTGCTAATAAAATACATTTGCTTTGGAGTGTTCACATTTTGTACATTGGTTTGATATATTTAATTTTAATCCTATTGTATTTAAAATGTTTCAATTTATGATGTTTTCGATTACTTATGAAATTCATTCTTTCGCTAGTTAGGTATTTTTTTAAGAGTACGACTATGTGCACCTCGACTATTTCTCAGGGCATTTGATGATTATGGCATCCAATTAATTTCTCAAGGCACCGCGTTAAGTTTCCCAAATTGCCCTTTTGTTCAAAAATGAGCACCCCACCTGATCAGGGCACCCAGATTGTTTCTCAAGGCACCCCAACTATCTCAATCCCATAAGTTTGAGAAACAACATGCAATCTTGATTGCACATGTTTGAGACTATTCTGCAAGTCCCAGTACCCAATGAACATGACTAGTACCATAGAGTACATACATATGGTTTTAGTTGCTATAGCCCAAAACTCATGCAAGAGCGTCGGCTAGATATAATCGATACATTATGTAGTCTATCGGTCTTGTGTGGCCGATCACTTTACGTCCCCTATACAGTTTGAAATATGAAGAAAATAAAGAAAAAACTTTATCTTGTTCTACGTCTACCTCTTACTCCTTTTCTTCACATGTTATACATTAACATCGATCAAACATATCGAATCTAACAAACCCTACAATACAAATTGACATTATTGTCACTTTTGAAATTGGTCAACTGAATTCATTCAACTCCGTGTATGTGCATCGCTAGGGACTGCACATATGAAAAAAACTAGAGGATTGAAGGTAGGGTACGCGGGAAAGAGAATTTTTTTGATAGCGAGTGAATTGTTGGGTTTTAGAGGACATTTTAAAAATTTCCTTCCAAAACTGTGGGGTGCACATAGCCTGACTCTTTTTAAATTTATTCGTTTATGCTTCACAAGGTATTTTTGTTTTGTTGGAAACCAGACATTATTTTTAAACGTTAACAACAAGGTTTGGGATGTGTTTGAGGGTATTAGGTGAAGTGAATTATGAAGATGCAAAATATGGAAGAAACGAGAGGTAGAATGTATTTGAATGTTGAACATTGTGAATTTCTTAGAATTTTTCGTAATATAGGTAATATTTTCGATTTCATTTTACTTAATTTCATTAGGAATATGGAATTTGATGTAATCTAGATTTAAATAGAAGCGATATATTTTTATTACCCATGAAAATATAAATCTTATGATAGAAATGAATTGCTATACCCTATTTGACTTAACCTATACTGTAGATGCACTAGAGGAGTTTAAAGGTGATTAATTGCTTTGCGTTAGACATTATAATGAGTAGAATATCAAAACGATAGTGCAAGATAAATAAGATAGATTTCTAAGAATCTTGTTATACAAAGGTTATTGATCAAATATTATATATATATGTTGAAAGAGTTTATGCCATAATTGAAGAGAAAAATAGGAAATTAGCTAATAGTTTTACTCGGTTGGAAAGAATACTTCCTTGACTAAAGTGAAAGTGAGGAGTTAAAAAAAGTTCTAAAAAGAAAAAGAAGAGACCCATAGTTTCCAAATGAAATGGAGAAGAAATCTAGTGGTGAGAAAATGAGAGGAAATATCCCTATAAAGAAAAGAATAATGGATTCTAAAATAAATGGAGCAGGGAACCGTAGGAATACACTAAAAATTAAAAAAGAAAATGAATATATAATTGAAGATAAAAGAAAGAGAGATATAAGAAAAAAAGAGAAGTAAGTTTATGAAAACTCTTCAAATAAAAGATTTAGCTCGAGTGTTTATAGCTAAGTTAAGTGAATTATATATTTTTATTCCAACAATTGAATATGAAATGATGATAATTGGTCAGTTAAAACTCCTATTGACTTTGATTGTGGTGATATTTTAAATATTATTTAAAAATAAGATTGATTTAGGATTTTCATATCTTGAGATTCTATATTAGATATCGTAAGCTTGATGCTTGTCAGTTGAGATTGAAAAAAACCTATTTAGTGGCTAGACGTTGGTGATTGGTTTAACTTTGAATCTTGAGGTGTAATATTAGAGGTTGAGTTGCCAAATAATGGGATTTTTCTTTAAATCTTTCTATTCTATCATGGTTCTTATTTTAAAGAGGGTAATCTATTTATATTTATAGATCATTTATGTTTAAGAATAAGAATATATAATTATGAAATCAAAATAAACGAAGAAAAGAGAATATGATTGAGAGGATTCCTTTACTCGGGACGATAAAGTGCTGAGTTTAGGGGTATTTGATAAGTCGATAATTAAACATGTTTTATAGTGCATTTTATGATGATTTTAGATATAAAAGACTATATTTCATGACATTTTCTCTTGTTTTTATCATTTCATACGATAAATGGAATATATGAAAAAATGAAGTGAAAATAATAGATTATGAAGGAATTGATCAACTGGAAAGAGTATACAATGAATCATCAACAAGTGAAGGAAAAAACTGGAATTCAAGTCCAGCGATTCCTGATCGATTCGTATATGCATTGGAATGGCTACTCAGGTCGGTGGAATAACGAGACTAATTTTCCAAAGATTATCCCAACGATTTTGCTTAAACCTTAAACTGCTGAGGAATCATTAGGTTTGATCTCAAAGATTTTAGATAACAACGATATGTTTGAGTTAGTTTGGGATATATACTACCAAGAATACTATAATTACAACCCTAGGGCTATGATATTTGTTGCCCTTGAGTACTTATATCAATATTTCATTGCACTATGAAGCATAGTTTATTCTTTTAGTTTTTTTCTTTGTAACAAGCCAAATTAATTAACTAGGATTAACGCTAATCTAGCGGATAAAATACAATAATTCAGGCCTTATGTGGACAAATTAGTTGACTTAGACACGAGAATCGAGAAAATATTCTATTTATGGATGATGATTGCTTATGTGCGGCGTTTAAAATCGTTATATTATTATATTGCATCGCATATGTGTACGTTGCCACCAAACAAGCTGACTCAAGATGCATGTCGATGAAGGCATCATGTAGGCGTTGTATGGGAAAGATAGACTAGGTTAAGTTAGTGTCATATAGGGTATGATTGGACCTTAGCCTAAGTAGTCCATTTCATCATACAAACTATGGCGTGCCTCTATATGAATGTCTGTATGCGGGGCACCAGGTGCAAGATAGTAGGGGATTGGTGGGAACATAAATTATTAATAAATGCGCCTAGGAACACCAATTATAAGTGTTAATTGGCCTATGTGATTCTTTTGATTAAGGATAAATAAAGTCCTATAATTTGGATGGATTAATCTAGGACCCTGGATCTTAATCTAGATGATCTTAGATTGAAAAAACTAGGCAAGATGTGTCACTGATTTGTATCACTGGAGAATGGGATAGTTTGAAAGAAGGCCTTAGGATTATCCTCAAGATACACATAACACATTAGATTGAAAGAATTAGGCAAAATGTGTCATTAATTTGATTCTCTTGGCGAAGCTTGGAAAAGATTCAAGGAGATGTTGTGGAGATGTCTAGGACATGGATACATGAAATGGTCACAAATCCATAATTTTTACTATGAGATGAACCACAATAAAAGAAAACTAGTAGATGTTATAGCAGGTGGTTCTTTACTAAGCAAGGACAAGAATGGGGCATTGGGTTTTTTAGATATTATGTCTCAAAACTCTAAAACAGGTAACCATTCCACAGTGATGAAACCATTAGGCATATATGAGATTGATTCGTAAGCTGCGATCATAGCACAACCATCCAACCTGAGCAATCAAATGGTGAAGCTTCAAATGGGGCAATAAAGTTCGCAAGTGCAATCGATACAACAACCCATTAATCACCAAGCCTTGGTGACTAACGAAATGGACATGCAGTAGGGAATAGAGTGTGAAAATGCAAACTTCATGACCAACTAAGGCTATGTAAATAACTTCAGTCAATTGAGCAACTCTTGAACACCATCGATATGAGCAATAGGGAACACCATGGGAAGCACAAGAAAGATATGGTAAATATGACTCAAGATATGAGGAGAATGGATGATGAGACGTCACAATCCATTTAGAACTTAGAGAGACAGATTGGTCAGTTAGCCATTACCTTAAATTCGAGGAAGGAAGAATAGTTTTTGAGTAGTACTATAAAAAATCCAAAGGAGAATGTTAGTGCTATTCATATGATGAGCACTACGGCAACAAATGTGCCAAGGCAATAGCAAGTGATGTAAGAGACAAAAAGAGTTAACCTTTTATCTACGAGGAAGGATGAAGTGATGCATAAGAATGGAGCGAAGTGAGCCTAGATGAAATTAAAGAATTCAGGTAGTAAAGAATCAATGACTTGAAAAATCACGAGAAGGTGAAGAAATAATGGAGAGCTAAGTAGCAAGATGAAGGACTTTCTGAAGAAGCACCGAAAGGAAATAGTATCAACGGTATCCAAGGAAATGAAAACCAAAGTTCGAGTTCATAATGAGACTTCAACCAATTAAAAGGAGAGATCCTATAGATATATGCATACTAATAAGCATTGATAGGCACCAGTTTAGAAATGTCTTATGTTATACGGGAGCCTTAGTCAATGTCATGCCAATAATGCACATGTTGCACGCCGATTTGAAGATCAGTTATCCCGATACAACAAATCTATAAGTAGTTGATGGCAACTTGATAATAAATATCGGGAGAGTATTGAATGTATATGTGAAAGTGGGTAGATTCACATTCATTACGAACTTTGAGGTTAAGAGTCATAATACAGATGATGATGTGTCTATAATACTTGGGCAGTTATTCTTGAACACCGCTAATGCAAACTTGTAGACAAGGAAGAAAAAATCACAATGAGTATCAAGGAGGACGATGATACTGAGAAGATTATCTATGTTGATAGGCAATAAGTACATCTAAATAGGAATGATAATATTATCTCCGATCTACAAATGGAGTATCTAAATTTAAACTTGGACTAAATGAGTGAAAATACGTCTGGCCAATGAAGTTAAACTAAGTGTTACTTGAAGTAACTCCATGGGTTTTTAAATTTGAAGTTTTTGAATTGTAGTTAGTTATCTAGTTAGTTTAGTTAGTATGATTTATAAGATATAGTATTCTAACTTCTAGATATTTGTGCAAAATGTGTAAGAGAAGTCTCAACATATATGGAAGTTGCATAAAGTATTAATTAGACATAGGGGTGTTATTATATGTTTATATTTTAATGTTTCCATGTTTCAGGCTTATTTTTATATCTTGAGGATAAGGTTTGGTTCATGTTTGGGGGCATCAACATTACACAATGGGAAGTGGTAAGAAAATGATGAAATAAGGATAAACTCTGCAAGTATGATCATTTAAATTTTACTTTTGAAGCAGTTAAAAAGGAAAGCATGGTAGTGTATTATTTTCCTTATTAACTTATTATTTAATCATGTATAGGTAGTATCGATTAGGTTATATATAGTATTATGTATCATTTTCCTGTTCATGCCTTTATTCGAGGATGAGTATGATAAAAGTATCTTGTTGATATGAAACTCAGGAGAGTGTATTTTTAAATTTTAGAAGAAAATATAAAATATAGCAACAATGGTATAATTTCAAGATTAGAAAACTATATTTAGGGAAGAACATAAACTTGAAACAAAAGCAAGGAGAATAATATAACATTTCTCGTGCAAAAAGTTAGATCTCTAAAGAATTCTATAATAAGTGTGAATCTTACATGATCATAAAAAGAAAATAAGGACTTAGTGCTAAGAGGGGAAGAAATAAGCATGATTTTAAATGAAAAAGATGGAGTTAACTTACTTGATGAAGTGAAAGTAAGAAGTGCTAACAAGAGTTTTAAAAATAGCAATAAAAAAGAGAATCCTATAAGTTCTATAGAAAACGGAGTAAAGAACTTGATGGTTAGAAAAAGTGAGGAAAAATAGAATCCATATGAAAAGGAGCAGGGACCGTGTAGTAAGAAAATATAAGGAGAAGAAGAAAAGAAAAGAGGGATATAAATAATGAAAAAAAGGTGAAAGTTAGAATATAACTCTTCAAATAAAAGATTTGGCTCGAGTAGTAGTAGCTTCATTGAGTTAAATTTTTTTCCAACTATATTAAGTCCTATGTACTCTTGAAATGCTAATGTTTGCCGAAACTTAGTTTGATCTATGCTTATTTATGAATTCCTGAGCTTTATGAGAAATGAAGAGATTTTACGCTTGCTAGTTGAGTGTCGAGGAGAAATATACTTGTGAGTAGTTATGGTTTTGGTTTTGATCTATTTTGGTGTTTTAAAAGTGAATTGTATGTGTTGTTAAAGCTTATATGTTTTGCAATTTATGTTTTTGAAAAGAAAAACTCTTAAGTGGATTATTCATTTCAACTTAGTTGAATTAAATGATACTCCATAAATGATGTAAAATGAATATGAATCACTACAAAAAAGCAGCCAATCAGAAATGAAAATTCTCGTTGCTAATTAGCATAAATTCCGTCTCTAATTCAATTCCGCAACGGAATAGAGACAGAATCTATTATGTCTCTAAAATTGTCGTCGCAGATTTAGTCGGCAACGAAAATGTGTTTCCGTTGCTGATTAGAGACGGATTAGAGAAGGAATTTAGAAAGAAATAGAGACGAAACAAAAATGGACATTCTTCCAAAGTGAATGGTTTTGTTTGCATTCCGTTGCTAATCCGTTGCTAATTAGAGACGGATTAGCAATGGACTTTACGAGTTCCGTTGCTAATGCGTTGCAAATTAGAGATGGATTAGCAGCGGAATTCATAAATTCCGTTGCTAATTAGAGACGGATTAGCAACGGACGGATTAGCAACGGACTTTATGAATTCCGTTGCTAATCCGTCTCTATTCCGTTTCTATGCCGACTTTTTCTAAAATATTCACAAGAATCAAATTAGTTCTCCGAAACTTCTAAAACTAAAAATAACAGCAGGAACTGCTCCATCGCCTGCACCCACTCCAAGAACTCCTTGGGGTGCTAACATCCCCTAAAAAATAAAATTTCACATACATACACAAATCAACAATATATATCAACAACAAAGATTCAAATGAGAAAAAACATACAACTCGATATTAAAAAAGATTTATATATTCACGAAACATAGTCAAGTATAATAAATGTCTAAGATACCTATGTATCCACAAAAAACTACAATTCTCATTGTTCTACAACAACCATAAAAATACCTAAGTATCATAAAGTTGCCCATCCCTCGTTGTGCTAGCACGAGGGATGTGCTAGCATCGGGATCTACGTATCTTTTCTTCTTTCTCCCTAACGACTTGAGACTGTAGACACGTCCTTTGGGACACTCACCCGCCACCTTGTAGTACATCGCCTCATCATCCACCGGCTGGTCTAGTGTAGTCTGGGTCAGCTCTTGACGTCTTCTTCTGAGCTTACCCTGCATGGATCAACAATAATGGTAAAAATATAATAGTAGCATTAAATTTGTTTTCTTAAGTAGGGGTACCTTAAGCTTTACCGCACATTTTCGTGATTTCAATAACTCTACTTGTGATATACGTCTTCCCGCATAGAAAGATCAAAGGTATAAGTAATTACTTATAAAAAAATCATAAATGCACAAGGAAAAAGAAATAAAGATTTAAGGAATGCCCGCGCGACCCTTAGAGAGGCATTTCCGTACAAACAATCCAAAATAATTAAGTTACTAGATAGCAACTCGAGTGGTTGTTGACATGTGAAGCTTTCAAATGATCAACGACATCACCTGTCAAGCAATTCCCTTCTAGTTTTCTACCATAGGCAACCCTTGGCCAAAGCCCAATCTACACGGCCACCTAAATAACAAAATATGGGTATTTAACTTGTTATGAAACATCAAACTTAATCATACTAAAACATAACCAATAGAGAAGACAATCAACATAATTAAGAGACATTGGATAATAGATAAGACACTGCAACTCATTAAGTAAGGGCAAGTACAAAGGTTGGCTCCTTAAATCATTCCTATCGAAGACTTCATGTTTTAGAATTTAAAAACAAGCATCACACCATAAACATATTGACATACGTGTGTACATTCACCAATAAATACAGTTACACAAATCATAGTATGTTATTTAGAAAGAAATTCAATATCTCATAGATCAACGACATTAAAGGAATTCAATCATAGAATGAAGTCAAGACAAAGAATGCTATGCGACAATTTTTTACACGATTATTTTAGCCAAAGAAATCATAGATAGTAATACACAATGCATGACATTACCAATGTAAGATCGGTAGTAAAATAATCCAAATGATTTAATGTCAACTCAGAAATGGAAATGAAATAAAGAGAATTTCCTCAAAGGGTTTAGTTACCTTAAATGCACGCAATTCGTAGCCTATACCGGCTCTCGGCCACTCCAAAGTTGCATTCCACACCTTGTACGTCCTCTTCAAGCTCCAACAGTGTCCTAAAAGTATTTCCTTCAGCACGTTGTTGACTTTCTCCTCAAATCTCTTTTTTGTTGAATTTACAAAGTGATGTGTGAATGAGTACAAACATGAGTGGTTGTCTATGTGTGCTAATTGAACCTTAATTTATAGAAAATGACAACTGGGCCTTAGAGTGTACTTGAGATTTTGATGACCTAAAACATTATGCAATGCAAAGACTTAGTATACAATTCGACATATATTAAATGTACTCAGGGTAATCTATTTACTTTTGACAACTGCATTGTAGTTAAACCGGAAGGCAGTGGTTTGTTATTTATGGTTAAAATGCTTTTGTTGATTGTCAAGTTTAATTGTATAAATTTAAAAGAATAATTAATATAAACGCTAGACTCATTTTTTTTGAGGGCTTGTTGCGCTAACCATCATTTTGGAATTAGGTTTAGTTTAGGACATTGAATGGTTTACCAAATATTACAATGATTGATTAAGTTTAACCAAATGTTTGGTTGTTTCTTAACATGTTATCCTCCTATATTTCAAGATATAAGTGTATTTAGAATTCTTAAGGGGTCTAATTACAAAAACTGATGCAAGTGTTTGCTTAAAATGAATAAATCTTCATTACAAAATAACTATACATTTAAAGTCATTGTTAATGACTCTAAAACTAATGTGTGCACCAAAAGTAGGCTTAAAATTGTAAAGAACGTATCATCATTTCCTTTTTTTTGACTTATTCAGTTGCTTTCTCCTAACATGATTGACAAAGGGGCACAAGTGTATCAAAAATTCTATAGTTTAGCCAAAATATATGAACAAAAAATCTTGGTTCTATTAATTGCGAAACTGATTGAAAAGGGTATAATAATGGAGACATTACCTCATCTAGCAGCGACGAACAATGAAAAAAAGGTGCAAACATCGGTAGGGGCTGCACAGCCAATGGCGGCATAGGGCGAAGGCAGACGGCGATGGTTTCCAATGCAGTGATGAACAACGGCAACCAACGACGATCAGTGACGAACACGACGACAAGCGACTAACATGACGATTAGCGAAGAACACGACGACCAGCCAGCGCGCGGTGATGGCTTCCGAGCAAGCATCGAAGAGCAGCGACCCGCGGTAGGGATTGCACAGGCAGCGGCGGCAGAGGGGCCAGCCAGAGGCGAGGGTTTAACGACGCAGCGATGAACAGCCGCGACCAACAGCGGTGGCGGCTACACAGGCGATGTAGACGGCGACGGAGGGCGATGTAGACGGCGATGGCTTCAGAGGCAATGGCGACAGTCGGCGAATGCTTCGGAGGCAGCGAGGGCAGACGGCACCACCTTCGGCGGATGCGACGATGACTCGCACCGACGGCAGATGGTGCAACGATTTATGGGTTTCAGAGAGAGATTTCGGCATCGGCGGTAGAGGTCGAAGAGGATTGAAAGTCGGACAGTTCTAAATAGAGATACAAAGAGAGATACAAAGAGAAATCGGTCGCGAGGGAGAGACAAAGAGAAATCGGAGAGGTTTTGAAAGAGAGATTTGAGGAGGGAGAGAGGGGTCTCGTAGAGGAGAAAGATGGGGTTGAGAGAGAAAGGGGGATCGAAATAAACATTCGTCTCATTTTTCAATTCTTTGCATCAACGCATGCACGAATCTCGAGACGTAACTGAAGGTTACAAAAAATTAAACTTTTGGTGGGAATGTTGTCGCCCTTATTTAAAGACGTAATTTAATTCCGTCTCTGAATGATTCCGTCTCAATTCCGTTGCTAATTCCGTTTCTGATCACCTATTTTTTGTAGTGAATTGGAGTGATATGAGTGGTTAGAATACTTTGTAAAATACATTTTTTCTTGGAACATGCAAAATCTTAAATATTGGAGTATTTGATAAGTGATTATTTAGACTTATAAACATGTTTAATTTTAATAGTATTATTACTATAAATATCCTCAAATGAGATCAAATTGAGAGGATTTATGTATTTTAAGGTATATAAGGCATAAAGGAGGTAAATAGATGAACTCGCAAAAAAATGGAGCTAAAGTACACTAAATATGGCTTGACGCAATGGCTAAAATGTGTGGCACTGTAAGAGATGAAGGGACATCATGGGAGACCAATGAAGAGAAGAAAAATAGCAAGGATGGTAGGCGTAGTGGTGAAGCTATGGAGTAAAAGGGACAGCGTCGGGGACCAGAAGTCAGGGCGCTAAGACCATAAAATGGGGCATTTGCACACAAAGTGATTAAAGCTATCATGGGGCCATGGTTTTGTACACATAGCACCGAATCACTTATAAACATTACCGAGACTGAAGAAAATAAAAAGTTAGAGTTCTATTTTGCGTTAAATTGTCTAATAGGGTTTCTAATTGTTTTAAAATATTTCGTAAGAGTATAAATATGTATTAGAATGTGGTAAGGACACCAATTAGCATAGATTAGCAACCATTAGCAATAGAATACCATAGGTTTACATTATACTTGACTATTAAGAAGATTCGTGAAAGGAAGACATGGAAGGCTTACGTGTGGTGATTCAGGCATTATTTTTATTGATTTAATTGAATTATTTGCTTATATCTCTAATTTCTATTAATACCACTATGTGCATCTTTATTTCAATAAAGTATGACTAGTTCATTAATCTTAAGGATCAATGGGTCTTATGGTAGGAATTCTATGCTATAAATATGAATAGATTGTAGTAAGATAAAAAGTGCAATGGTTAGAATTTGTATTGATTCTTAGCATAATGCTACAAATATCTTGATCACAAGTTTGTTGATATTAGGTTTTAAAAGTTATGATGACCATTAAAACTTTTAAGTTGGATATGGACGAGTCAATCGTAAAATATTCAACATCGATAGATAGTTGTTGATTAGGGAGGCACAAATACTAATCTTAATTGATTATGAATCTAAAGATTTGGATCATTAAAACAATGTGAAGCTTACATTATTCACACCTATAGGTGGAGTTCTAGTTTGCACATTAGAATCTTTTTCGTCACGATAGTGGACTAAAGTGGATTTGAAAGAAGTATTTCTATTTTAATTAGACATTGCACACATATAATAAAGATGAGAAAGTGAGTTGAAAAGCATAGTATTTCATTACCTAGGTGAAGTTGTGAACTAACATATTCTTAATGTAAGAGTTAAAGTAATTTACATTGTTCTTTTAGATTCGAGAAGTTTAGTTATAAAACCAATTAAAAATGATTTCCTTAGCAATTTAGTAATTTTGACGACATAGATGCTAAGTGCATACATGTTTCTCTAAGGAAGATATCCGTAATCAACATAAGTTGTCACACTATTACTACAATCGAGCCATTATATTTGCGGTCACGATAGATGGGATTGTTGAGACACAAGGTAGGAGAGACCTTAGGTTGCATAGAAGAATATAATAGGGGTCCAATGGAAATTATGAGTGATTGTACTTTAGATGGGAAAATTTGGCTTGTTGAGGTGATGGTAGACGGTTTAGGGTTATTTGGTGATAGGTAACATGGTTAGGGTAACTTAGGCACGATATGGGGCTGAGAGGTAGGTTGTAGAGTTGCCGAGGAACGTGATGGATCATGATCACCTCAGCAACACGCTCCTTTATCTTTGTGCAATACTACGTCCCTATAATGGGTATGAAGGTAATAGAGTGTTCAAAGGATCATAGAGTGGTATTGTAAAGATGTGAGGCATGGTCACACAAGGATAAATTATGTGAACTAGAATTTCCTCGAGATCTAAGTTTGTGAGGACAAGATTTTCCTAAGTGGAAAGAATTATAATGATCCAAATTAATTAAATCATTATTAGCGATAATCTTGAGGATTAATGATTGTACTTTTGAGCCTTACGTGCACAATTCGGTTAAGCTGGATACGAGAATTAAGGAGTACGTTATTTATGGATAATGTTTGTTTATGTTGGTGTTATTATATTATTATATTGCATCGAATGTGTGTACATTACTTCCAGGAGAATTGGTATGATGTGTATTTACCTCGAGATGTGCATCGATGAGGGCATCATGTAGGAGTTGTATGGGAATGCTAGACTAGGTTAAGTTAATGTCATAGGGGGTATAATTGAACCTTAGCCTAAGTAGTTAATTTTATAATGCAAACTATAGTACACCTCGAGATGCATGTTGGGGTGCAGGCCAATGTATGCCGAGTAGTCAGGGATTGGTGGGAACACAAATTATCAACAAATGTTCCTAGGAACATAAATCATAAGTGTTAATGGGCCTATGTGAATTAATTTGATGAATGACAAATAAAGTTATATAGTTTGGATAGATTAATCTAAGACCTTAGATTTTCATCTAAATTATCCTATATTAAAGAAACCAGGCAAGATGTGTCATTGGTTGGCATTACTAAAGAGCTAGACAATTTGAAAAAAGGCTTTATGATAGTCCTTGAGATACAAATAGCACATTGGATTACGACGCAACATATAAATACTTGACTTAAGTGGAATTCCTCGTAAATCCACTGTAAAATTCATTTAACACGAAATGATTTCTTAAGGGGAATTAGACTAGAATCAGAGAAACTCTATGCTAGGAGAGATCTATTGATACATCAAACTCAAGGTAATCCACCCCATCCTCTTTAACTCATCGAAATAAGCTCCAAAAGCTTGTGTTTTGGTCGAAACAAATTTGTTCATTAGATTTTTGCCTTTAGGGGTTCTCATGTGCTTTCTAAGTTAATTACAATAACCAAATAGTGCTTTAAAACTGTTTTTGCTTAAGATTGAAGAAATAGACAATTGAAAGGAAAGCTTGGATCTATGGAAATTTGTGTGAATCGATGTTAATGTGTGTCGTTATTGGTAAATTAGGATTTCCTTGAGTGGAGAAAAGTTCGACAACATTGGAGTAGCTTATTTGGTTATTGGGGACAGAATTCTCGAACTGAGAATTTTGTTAACCAACCTAGATTGTGCACTACCTAGTCTGGATAGCGCGCTATCAAGTTTGGGTGCTCAACTGTTATTTAAAATGAAGAACAATAGCGCATTAAGTGCCTCCTTAGTGTGCTACACATACCTAGTGTGCTAGGCAGGCCCCCAGCGCGCTACTAACAGTAGAAGACCCAATTTATAAGGTTGCTTAGGAAAAATTGAACTAATACATTTCTAATCAATTGGTAAACATATTAAACCCATAAATTTGACTTAAGGGGACTAGGGGGACCGTAACTCAGGTACTGTCGAGCTAGGCGAGATCGGATTTGAGAGTTTAACGAAGTTAGAGTGATAATTAAGGTGCGTAAAACCCATTGAAAAGCTTCACAGAATTCATGGTGTGATTTTATTGACATCACATTACATGTGCGACTACTAGTGGGCACATATGAGTTTACACTTTGAATTAAGTTCCTTATATTAAAGTTGTGGCCCAATCGCTTGCACATATATGCTTGTTTTAGCGCTTGTATTGATAGCGGTAGAATGTATCTACAACCATTGAGAGGAATTGAAGGTGTTCCCTTTCCTAGAAATTATGTATGGATGGAGTTCACCCATTAATCATAGTTGGATTTAGTCACTGTAAGCCTACAAGTATATACGTGGTTCCTATCCCGTTTTATCGATGTAATAACTGGTTTAGATTGAGGTTTTTGAAATCACACACCAGAGAGGGGTGAATTGGGTGTACTGAGAGGTTGTCGCCTTTTAAAACCTTTCAATGGATAATGATGCTTTATGCATAAACAATTAACAATTATAGATGCAATGCAATGGTGAAAAGGGTAGAAGAGTTGGAAAAAAGACACAAGAATTATAGTGGTTTGATCGAACCGATCTACATCCAGTACCTAACCTCCCCAATTATGTTTTTTAAATCTCCACTTATATTAATGATAAGTGTTACAACCTAAGTGTACAAGCCTAGAATGCGTAATAAAAAATTATGACTTCCCACCTGACCTCAACTAGGGCTCCATTGACTTAAATTCTACTGAGTCTTACAATCAGCCAATTACAAGAAATAGATGAATAAAAAGAAATTCGACTTTACAAAGTAAACTAGCAATAAGTTCAACTACTCGCAAACTACCTAGAGATTTACAACTCTAATGCATGCATATATCAATATGAATGAGATAGAGAAATATATCATGAATTTTGCACCAATCTCAAACACAAAATCGATTAAACTAATTTGATGAGAATGAAAATGATTTCAAATCTGATGAATAAATAGTTCAATAAAAATCAAGTTTAAGACCTAACTCTTGTTCAAATCAGTCCTAAAGTTTAGAAAATAAAGTTTAAGAGCAAAACCAAAGGCGAATGTGTTGAAGAACACAATGAATGATCTTCACATACCAATCACAATAAAAGATGTAGTTTAAGCACAAAAGAACAAAGAAATCAAACTTTCTTATAACCCCAAATAATAATGATTGAAATCAGTTTTAGAGAAGTGGTTGCTTAATTTAGAACACTTTAGTAATGCTAGCTTTAAGGATGATTCAGTAGCCTCGAAAGATTCGAAGTGGTTAAGCACAAAACCTAAAGTATTTGATGTAAAAAAAACTTGGACACAAGTGAGTTTTTTAGCTTGAGAAGATAATAGAATGTTCTACATGGGTTTTAAGTGGATTCCAAGACTATGTAACATTTTATGGTCGTTATCTCGTTCCAAGGGCCTAAACTAAGTCATTGATTCAAAATAAAGCAAAAGGTGTAAGCTTTTTTAAAAAGCTGTCACGAGACTAGTTAACGCGCTAGGTGACATCATTAGCGCAGTAACTGCACGTATCATGCTAATGGTCGCTAACCAGTAGGGACTATAGACTAATTAATTTCTGATCTAAAGTTAGCAACTTTCTAACACATCTATGGCTCAATTAAACCTCTATGAATACATTACACATGTTTAGTTTGAGTCATTGAACCTATTTGGAATGCCCAGATGATTTCACCAATCCCGAAAATTGAAAATCCCAATTTGATGAAACATGTATGGGTCTTATTATTCAAAAACCATTCAAAATGAAGTTGGTGCATTCAAAACCAATCATAATAATTTTCCAAATCCAAGGCATATTTAAAAATATATATTCACAATTTAAAAACATTTCAAGATGTAAAGTTTAGATAGTGTAAAAATCGAAACTTGAAACTTTGAAAAAACGTGTAAAAATGATATGGATGTATCTAATGCATTCGGCTTCCGTAATCGGACTTATATACCTTGCATGATGTGTAATTTTTATAGCATGAGCTTTCTGGTCCTTGTATCCTTTTGTGAGCTGAATCTTGAATTTGATTGGCTAGATTTGACTTGAACTTGTGAGACTTATTCTTCCTTTTGAACTTGTGAGTCCTGGCAAAGTTTGATATTCCGAAAACACTTAGCAAACTAATTAGAATCCTTTCACTTTGTTTGTTGCCATTTAAATCTCGGGTGGAGTATAAGTGACTAACCACTTAGTCCAATAATCTCCCCCTTTTTGATGATAACAAATAACATGAACTTGACAAAAAATTGATATAGATTAAGTTCATATCAAGTCATATCAAGTTTGAAATCTCAATTTCAAACTATGAATTTAAACCACTTTTGATAACATCAAAAAGTTGGAATGGAGCTCCCCTCATAACACGCATCGATGGAAGTACAAAAAAATGAGAATGAAAGCAATCATCCACAATAAAGATAACATAGCGAAGAATAATATAACTCAGAGAAACACATAATAAACATCCATGTCTTTATGTACTACGAGAATAATGAGTAACAAAGTTGTGGCACACACATAAGAAACTAAATGTACATGACTAAACTTGTATGGATGTACATAAAAAATGACTAACATAGCTGAGCCTTATGCTCCCCTTATCAAATCTAATCCTAGCCTTTCTTTCCAGTGAAACGGAGTCCGATGTGCAGAGCTAGAGGTGTCGTGACTCTCGCTGGCCTAGCTGGCAATATGTGTCCCTCAATATGACGAAGATGATACTAGATGATTTAGGCAGGAGTCGATAGCTGTGAAGTTCGACGTCATGTATTGGTGTATATGGCCTAGCTGAGTAGAGATGTAGGCCGATGATGAAGGCATATATGGCGGAGGAGCGGTGCCAAAGTATGATGAATAGGGCGGAGGTTGCTGATGTTGGTGCCGCAGAGGTGGTGGAGCCCGGTGAGTAAGGGGTTACTATTGAATCAAAATGGGTAGCGGCATATTGAGTGTGATGGGTACACATGAGTAGAGGAACAAAAATGAAATATAAGGCACAAAGGGTTATCTAGGGTTACCAATGGGGACAAACGTGAAATCAAGAAAAAATGAACCAAAACGGAGAGAATATTACCCACGAAGCCTTGGAAGTTTAGTAAGGATCGATTAGGGATGAGGGAGACTTGATTAGACGAAATTAAGATGAGAAAGTGGTGTTTTCGTTCATGTCTAAAGAGTTTATAACGTACTGGCTTGAGCAGTATTAGTGGGCTAGGTGTGGGGTGACACGTGCCAAATATTTCAATAAAATAATTATTCATAAACTAACTATTTTGTAGATAGTGATAAATGATCGATCCCACAGAGATTGATATCTTTCTAAGGTCAATAGAAAAGAAAAAAGAAAAATAGGGGTACTGAAAGAACGAAAAAGCTAAATAATCTAAATAATAATAAAATAAATAAAGCAATGAAAATTATTTTAAAATCAATTAATGAAAAACAAGTTTGGCTCAATAAAATATTGGATTTGGTAATCAATCTATGTAAAATATGCAAATCAAAAGTATCCTAGCGTAGCTATGAACCCCGTAACGTACACTCTTCCTTGCACTTTGTAATCTCGATGGCCAAGGTACGACTATGACTATTTCCTTAGCCAATTGTATAAGCCTATACTCAAGCGCATTAGGTTTAACACAATGACCGAAATGTATTTTGTTAAGGTACCACATCGATACAACCAGATCACGAGTGCGTCCAATTTAGCCTATATCCCAAAGGTATTTAACAAGTCCCAAAAGAGGCGAATCAATTGCTACAGTCAATTGCACTAGTATGGTCTTATTGCATAAGGTCGAATGGTTACGACTTACTAGCAAAAGAATAAAGGCTTCAACCTAAATTTAACCCCAATTATTCAATCAATAACAAATGGAATAAAAGAACAATGACAAGCTACTAAATTGAAATAAATAATGATCATAAACCCATAAATAGAATAGTCAAACCTCCATCGCAGTCTTGCCTAGGCAATGAGATTAATATCTCATGGTTGAAAAATACCGAAGAAAAGCCAAGAAGAAGAAGAATAAAAGTCAAGAGGGTTGACAAAATAGAGAAGTTGAGAGTTCCTCATCTATTCGGTACTCTTTGTTCCTATATATACCTCCCTCCACTATTAATATCTATATGTATATATACATATATATAGATATTCTGTTTATATGATGGAATATTTCCTAATAGAACCAAAAATAGATTCTTCCAAATCTTTCCTTAAATCATGCAAGCAGGCACGTACACCACATGTGTGTCTAACTATTTGATCTTCATCATCTCACCATGCCATACTTCTCGAGGTAGATCTCGTGGACTCTTCATGCATGCACATCAATTTCCATACACTATGCTACACTGGGCTGCCACCTTATTAATTGATCAACGCATCAATCACGTTACCCTCATTCCATGTTCGCCAAATCATCACCATTGTTCCTCACATGTGGGTCGCACTAAATTCGTATATGGATACCGCTAGCGCGATTTTCGATATAGATGGATGTGAGCATGTGAATACTCGATTTTGCGTAGTTTTTTACCTAGAATTCAACCACACACTCAAATAACCCTGAAAATAATAAATGAAGACAATTAGACTAATCTTTGGAGACTTAACAATAAAAAATATATAAATAACCTATATATAATTAAATAATTTACGACTTATCAAATATCCTCAAACTTAAGACTTTGCATGTCCCGAACGAAGGTGTAAATGTCAAAACAAAAGTAAACTAGACTCCTAATATAGATATGCACTAACTAATCTAATCCTATACCTAATTCCAAATTCTTGGAGTTCCTTTGGTTTACGTAGTCGCCAACTTAACAAGTCACTCAAGAAATCTCAGAGTTATGATATGTCATGAACCGTAACGCAAACAAAATTAAGATCACACTTTAAAGAAATAGACCCCATCAAGACAAAGGCTATCAACTACTCATGAGTTTTCTTGGTCTATATATTCAACCACAGAAGTTTACAATCTTCGTAAATATAGCGTATCAACATTTAGAAGGTACCATAAGAGAGAAATGCAACCACTCTCTCCACTATGGCCAGGATAGGGTACCAAGGAAAAGATATTAAGGATATAAAAAACATTGGATAACTAAAACTAAGACTATCAAATAATTCCCTGAGAACATGAATGTGACTTACACTGTACTTTAAATTCATTTTCCTTTTAATATGTGCAGTCCTTATCTTTTTCCAAACACCTGTTTCCTTGATCCATTTCCAATGGATGTCGTTTTAAGTGGAACTCTCTAATTATGACTTTCCCATTATTTTGCGCATATAAACAATTCTTTTCTTCTCTAATTTTTTTCTCCTCATGTCTATTTCTAATGATTCCAAGTGTAACACTAGTTTCTAACTAGGTAAAGGGATATATCAGACTATGTTTATGAATTTAACATTAGGTATGAAAAAACTAAAGATTTGGTTGGCTCAAAATGGGTTAACTTGGGAAATTCCTTTAGGTATGCTTAAGGCTAAAGGTTTTTATTCATAAATGGGCTAAATCATTTCCCTAAAAGTGTTTTTGTAATAGGAACTCAGCCTCGAGTAGGTTAACTCCTTGTTCTAGCACCCTATATATCAGACTTGCACAGTTTTGAATATTTGCCCCTTTGGTATTTAGCATAAAGCTCGACCTTCATACTAAGTCCCAAAATGATGTAATAAAAATGTTGGGCTATCGGCAATGTGAGTGTTTATCTTAATTTTCCCTAATTTTTAAGTTAAAGAGGCAACCATAGTTTACTCATCCACAACCAAAGCATGAAACAAAGTTTCGATTTACTCTAAACAATAAAAAAGAGGAAACTATACTAAATACATGCATGAAAGTGTATCAACTCCTCATGAAATGAGAAAGAGAAATGTTAATAGAAAAGAAATGGTGGAAATGATGAGATAAGAGATACAAAACACCACCATTACCATCCTTTAACCATATATAACCATATATAATTGAAAAACTTAAAGGATCTCATTTATGGTTTTTTTGCAAAAAAACTCATCCAACTCAATCCATAAACCCTAAAGTATCCCTAAACTTATTTTGTACCTGGAACTTATTCTGAACCTTGCCTTGCAAGTTCAAAACAAGTCAAGGAATCTATGTAACAAAAAAAAAGAAAAGTGGTGAAAAAGAACATGGATAAATAAATAAGAAGATGATACAGAGGCTTGCATAATAAAAGCCTTGAAAAACTAGTAAATGAATAAAATCTCTAGTGTCTAGGTTACTAAGGAAACTAAGAATAAAAATCATCATAATAAAAGCAAGAACAAATAAGCATAGGAATTAATTTAAATAATTCCCACCAAATTTTATGAGCCCAAAGTTCTTCAACTAAGGGTGGGATTAATAAGATGGTGAAATGAAGTCTAGGGGTTTTTGGTCTACTCAAAGGCTCACCAATAATGTTGCGACTTAAGTTGGTTTATGTCCCAACCATGTCTCAAACACCTAAAATCCTTGTAATATGTTAATTCCCTAAAAATGCTTAAATTATGTCCAAAAAATGTAATCCAACACCAAACCTGGCAATACTTGAGGGGTGCTCCGGTGCTTCTGGTGCTCATCTAACATTCATCACACCTGCGAAAATCCAAGAAACCAGGTTAGGGTTTTATTGAACATAAAAGAAATAAGAATTAAATTAAATTGAAATAAATGCAAGAAATAGAAATAAAAAAAATAAAGCTGCGCTACTTCCTAACAAGCACTTTTCTTTTAAGTCTTTAGCTAGACTTTGCGTGATTTATCACGTGATGTCCTCTCCATTCGATATATCAACAACGAATGACATCTACTGCTTTGGGCAATGCAACATGCACGCCCTCCTTCACACTTGGGAGATCATTCGAAAATTCTAACATAAAAGACTCTATCATATCACGATCATCTAACAAAAAGGTGCCGGCAGTATGAAAAATCTGCGAATGCTCCTTTACTTCCACCTCTTGTAAGGTTTAATAAATATGCATGGGAGGTTGGGTGGTTTTACCAAAACTAGATGTTAGTCTTCCTTACTCTCTTTCTGCGGCTCTTCTAGCCTTTCGGAAATGACTTTAATTTTCATCTCATTTTCCTCCTCTTCATCTTGTGCAATGATAATTTTTGGCTCAGTTTCAAAGACTTCAAGTCCTTCCACTATTTCACTCCAATATTCCTCCATCTATGTATCCTTATTCACCTCAATACTTTTTAATGCATCAACACTCACATTCTCCTTTGGGTAAAAAATTGGTTGTGTACTGCATAACTATTTCTCGTCAATTATATTATGAAGTGTGGTATTGACTTGAAGAAGTCGACTTTTCAAATTTTGCAACCCTGGATTCACATTCTGAAATTGCTAAAGCTTTTCATAAAGACGTTGCACATCTATTAATTGCTTCTTCATATCTTTCAATGAGGTGCTTTACTAAAGTTGTTGGTTCTCTTCATGAAATTATTGATGAACTTGTTGAAAAGGTAGTTCTCTGAAGATCAAGTCATTCATCATGTCTTTTATAGACGCCTCTTCATGTTGAGGAATCTATGGACTTGACATGAGCTCAAAGAAGTTGAGTTATAGCGATGCATAGCTAGAATAGTGATGATTCTCATACTTTGGATAGTAACGATAATCATATGTGGAATGAGAATAATCTTTACAAAATTCGCAAGCCTTGACCTATTGCATAAAAACATATTTGTTGAAAATTAATGTCCCATTGACATTTTAGAAATGTGAGTCATCGAATAAACCATAATTGGGGGAATAGGAGGCCATCGCATAGTTGTCTGCATACATGCTAAAACAAGGAACTAGATAGACAAAAATAAATAAATCAATAAAAGAAAACCAAAAAAGAAAGAATGAAAAAATAATCCCTAATATCGGCGCTAAAATTGATGCGCGCCGAACGCGTCAATAAAATAATTATTCATAAACCAACTATTTTCTAGATAATGATAAAGGTTTGATCTTACAAAGATTGGTGTTTTTCTTAGGTCAAAAAGAAAGGAATAGAGAAAAAATAGGGGTTTTGAGAGAAGGAACAAATTAACTAATTTAAATAACAATAAAATTAATAAAGCAATGAAAATTATTTTAAAATCAATTAATGAAAAATAGGTAGGTCAAGACATACAAGCTTGGTTCGATAAAATATTGGACTTTGTCATTAATCTAGGTAAAGTATGCAAATTAAAAATATCCTAGTGTAGTTATAGATGCGGTTACGTACGCGTTTCCTCGCACTTCCTAATCTCGGTAGCTAAGGAATGACTATCACTATTTGCCTAGCCAATCGCATAACCCTATACTCAATAGCATTGAGTTTAACACGATAACCGCAATGTGTTTTGTGAAGACGCTATACCTAGACAACCAGATCACTAATGCGTCTAATTTAGTGTTGTCTTATTGCATAAGGACGGATGCTTACAACTCACTGGTAAAAAAATTAAGGTTTAAATCTAAATTTAAGCCTAACAATCAATAACAAAGGGATTAAAATAATAATGAAAAGCAATTAAATTTAAATAAATAAATCTCAAAAACCAATAAATAAGAGTAGTCGAACCTCCCTGATAGTCTCGCCTAGGCCATGAGGTTAGTGTCTTATGGTTGAAAAATACCAAAGAAAAGCCAGGAAAAAAAAGAATAAAAGTCGAGAGGGATGAGAAAGTAAAGAAGTCGAGAGTTCTTCCTCAATTCGGTACTCTCTATTTCTATATATATCTCCCTCCACTATCTATATCTATATGTATATCTACATATATTTGTTTAGTCATTATGTTTATATGATGAAATATTTCCTAATAGAACTAAAAATAGATTCTTTCAAATCTCTCCTTAAATCATGCAAGCAAGCACGTACACCACATATGTGTCTACCTGTTAGATCTTAATCATCCTACCATGACATGTTTCTCGAGGTTGATCTCATGGACTTTTCATGCATGCACATCAACCTCCATACATCATGCTACATTGGATTGTCACCTTATTAATTGATCAACACATTAATCAAGCTATCCCCATTCCATGTTCACCACGTCATCACCCTTGGTCCTTATGTGTGGGCCCTATTAAATCCGTCTCAAAATGCACGCTAGAACGGTTTTTGATGTAGAATGGATTCGAGCATATGCATACTCAATTTTGTGTAGTTTTTGCCCTAGATTCAATTGCATACTCCAATAACCCTGAAAATAATAAATGAGGACAATTAGACTAATATTTGTAGACTTAACAATAAAAATATATAAATATCCTATATATAACTACATAATTAACGACTTCCCATGGGGGTTCTGCACTAATGAGAAGAAAAATTGACCTGGACATGTAGTCTTAACGCTCTATGCAGATTTTGTAGCTATGCGCTAATGGCTTGACCTAGCATGCTAGTCTGAATAGACCTAGGGCGCTAACTAGAAAAACTTAGCGAGCTAATTGCATTCTTGAATTTTTAGCCAAACAATTTAGATTTTTGAATGATAACTCATATTTATCTGATACTCCATGAACACCTCACTAACAACATATAAAAAGGTTTGAGTGAGCTTAATCATGCTAAGATGTTCAGATTGACGAATCATGCCTAATTCTCACCAAATCTTTGAAATTGGTCTCTAGCGATGGCTTAGTGAAAATATCAACTAGTTGGTTCTCATTGGACATATGAATCAGTTTGACATCCCCTTTTGCACATGATCACGAATAAAATGGTGCCTAATCTCAATTTGTTCGGTACGGGAGTGTAACACTGAATTTTTGATATGTCGATTGCAGTTGTGTTATGACAAAAGATTTTAGCACAACCAACTTGGATTTGATAATCCTTAAGTTATTGCTTCATGTATAAGACTTGAGCACAATAACTTTCGCAACCACATAACAGGTTTCAGCGGTGGACAAAGCAACGAAGTTTTGTTTTTTGCTAAACCACGATATTAAAGAATTTCCTAGCAAATTATAAAATCTTGAAGTGCTTTTCCTATCTACTAGACTCTCTACATAATCAAAATCAACAAAGTTTCTTAGTTCAAAACTTTTGGCTTTGTTGAACCATAATCCCAAGTCTTGTGTGCCACTTAAGCGATGAAATATATGGTTGACACATTCTCAATTTGATTCCTTAGGCTTTGATTGGAACATAGTATAATGACACATACTAAACATAATATTAGGTCTACTTGCGGTTAAGTAAAGAAGACTACCAAAATATGCCATGATATAGCTTAAGATCTATGGGCTTTCCTAATTGGTCTTTGTCCATTTTGACGGTGAAACTACTAGGAGTGCACATGCCTTGAAATTATCGAATTTGAGTTTTTTAAGTATGTCCCTAACATACTTCACTCTATTGATGAGAATTTCACGCTTGGATTGCTTAATTTGCAAACCCGAGAACTGTTTTAGTTCACCTATCATGCTCATTTCAAATTCATTAATCATCAAAGATAAAAATTCATCACTTAATGTGTATTAGAAGAACCAAATATGATATCATCAACATATATTTGAACAAGGAGCATATCACGCTTTTTGATCAAAATGAACAAGGTGGGATCTAATGTTCCCTTTTTGAGAAGAAACACACTTAGCCTATCATATCAAACTCTAGGAGCTTGTCCTAATCAATACAAGGCCTTTTGAAGACAATAAACATGACTTAGATATGCATGGTCTTCAATACCCAAAGGTTGTTCCACATATACCTCTTCATTGATGAATCCATTCTAAAATGCATTTTTAATTCCGATTCGGTATGTTAAGAACCCATTATAGCAAGCATACACAAGAAACATTCGAATTGCTTCTAGTCTTGCTATTGGTGCAAATGCTTCTTCATAATCAATGCCTTCCTCTTGATTACGGCATTGTGAAACCAACCTAGCCTTGTTTCTCACTATCTCACCCTTTTCATTCTTTTAATTTATAATGACCCCATTTTGTGCCTATAATGGTATGGTTTTTAGGTATATGCCACTAGTGTTTATACTTTGTTTCTTATAAAATATCCTAGTTCATCTTGCTTGGCCATGATCCAAAACTCATCACCTAAGTCATCATCTATCTTTGTGGGTTCCATTTGTGAAACAAATGCAATATGCCCCTCAACCTGGTTTAGTCAATATGCCCCTCATCCTAGTATAGTGAAGATCTAGTGATTATGCCTTTGTTTGGATCACCTAAGATTTGTTGAGAAGGATGACCTGAAAGAAGTCTTGAGTTTTTAGGTACACTTGGTTTCATTTTCTTTCTCACTGCTATTTCTTTACCATTGGATTCTCGAGCTTGAATGATACCATCTTCATCATCAAGTCTCATTCTCTCCAAGGTGTGCGACATTTGCACGTTAGGATCTATTTCGTTTAACTTAACATGGATTGACTCATCTATGGTCTTAGTTGATCTATTGAACACTCTATATGCCTTACTATGCATGGAATATCCTACTAAAGTGCATACATTTGAATTAAGGTCAAACTTTTCCAAATGATCCTAATCATTTAAGACATAAAAAATGCAACCAGACACCTTAAAGGAACTAATGTTAGGCTTTTGTTCTTTCAATAGTTAATAAGGAGTATTTTTCACTTGGTTGCAGACATTCACCCTATTCAAATCATAGTATGCCATGTTAATGGATTTGGCCTTAAAATGCTTACCTAGGTTGTACTCATTTAGCCTGATCCTATACATTTCTTGGAGAGTTCTATTTTTCCTTTCAACCTCTCAATTTTTTGTGGTGTTCTAAAAGAGGATAATTGGTGTATACATCTTTGTCTAGCACAAAACTCCTTTAAGTTCCTATTGACAAACTCACCCCCTATCACTCATAATGATAGTAATTTTGTAACCCTACTCGTTTTCAACTAATGCATAAAATTTGACGAACACCTCAAAGACCTCATGCTTATGTGCTAGAAAGTGTACCCATGTATATCTAGTGAAATCATCAACAGTAATAAAGCAATATGACTTGTCCCCTAGACTTTGTGTGTTTAGGTAGGTCTAAACAAATTCATGTGGATTAGTTTTAAGGCTCTTATTACATTACTAGCAACTTTCATCTTGAATGATAATTTATCTTATTTGCAAAGAAAAAAAAGATTCACACTTCTTTCCTTTTTGTATATGCATTTAGGAAGACCTTTAACTAAATCATGCTTGGTCAATTTTGACAAATTTTCCATACTAGAATGTACTAGTATATGGTGCCACAACCATGCATCATATTCATCAAGAGCACTCAAACATGAAATATTTTGCATATACATCTTATCAAAGTTAATGAGATATACATTCTTATCTCTATATGAAATGAACAAGATTTCATGCTTCTCATTCCTAACAATGCATTTTGATGATTCAAATACGATATGAAAACCTTTGTCACACAATTGACTAATGCTAAGCAAATTATATTTCAAACAATCAATAAGGAAAACGTTTAAGATGAATAGAGAATTGTTACCCATTGTTCCAAAGCCTATGACCTTTCCTTTGTTATCATCTCCAAATGCAACCTTTCAGCCACCGTGTCCTTTAGCTTAATGAATTGACTTGCATCTCCAGTAAAGTACCTTGAGTACTCTTTATCCAAGTTCTACGGGGTGCTCTTCCTTGCATCCTACACAATGTGAAAGACACTACATTTTGGTACACAAAATCTTTTGGATCCGATAAAGTTTGTATCATAAACAATCATAACTACTCATGTTAGTCTATCCATGTTGGACTTTTTGAATACACATTTCTCAACCTCGTGAGATCTATTGCACTTAGAGCAATTATTTGCACCATTTAACAATTTTTGTAGCTTAATAGATTTGCTCCATAGCTAATGCCTCTTTTATTAAATGCACGTCGTTATGCTCCCAACATCATATCAAACATGTCTCTACCATTTGTCAACTTAGTCACCGTATTGGTCAAGTCTTTTACATCCTTAACTGAGGCATCACTTTCCTTTAGGACTTCATTCAAGTCACTTTGGAGGTCACTAATAGTCTCATTATGGTCTTTTTGAGCTATTTTCTCAACTCTTTCCTAAGCTCATCAATACAAGGGAAATTATCCAAGTCATCAACATCATCAAAATTTAAAGCATCAGAATTTACCTTACTTTGTGCCATGAGAAAAAAGTATAGCCTTCTCATTTTCTTACTCAAAGTTGGAGCTTGATGAAGATGAGTCATCCCATGTTGCATTGAAGCTCTTCTTGGCTTTCCTCTTGTCCAGAACTTTCTTAGACTTGCAATAGGCCTTGATGTGGTCTAATTTGCCACACACGAAGCAAATGGTCTCACTTAATTTTCATCCTTTGCTTCCACCCTTGAATTTCTTCTTGTACTTGTTACACTTGTACATCTCCTTATTGAGCTTTCTTGAAAGCATGGCTACTTCCTCATCAAGATTATTTTCATATCTAGATTTCTCATCTTCAGTGATCTCAACTGATGGAGTAAATGGGCTATTTTCCTTCAAAGAAATTTCCTTTTTAGAGTTCTTGGTACCACCACCAATTGCTTCCAATCTAGCTTGGTCCTTTAGTTCAAACTTATGGACTGTCTACAAAAAATAATGTTTGTTGGGCATAATTCGGTATAATTTAAAACTCTACTTAAAATGAGAAACTCATTTGGCAAGCTAGCTTGAAAATCAATCAAAGATTTAAATAAAATTGACATTGAAGTTTTAACTTAATCATAAACTTAAAATCGATTTTCGAAATCTTGCATAACATAAAACAATTGTGTGGTAAACTCGAGTTTTTTCAAAAACAAAACAGACCCAACTCATTTATAACTCAATTTCATTTCATTTGCAAAACATATATTTGTAATTGAAAAAATACCAAAATTATAAAAATATTGAATTTGTAAACCAATGATCACTGTACTCGTACTGTCTAAGCTACTGGAATCACTGAAATCATTTACTCATGGTAATAGAATAAATTCCAAGAAACAGTTTTGAAATCAATTGAAAGTTTTGCAAAAAATCCTTCAAAGCAAAAATTCATCAAAATAAAGAGTTAGGGCTATCGTAATTACCTTTTTCAGAGTGAATCTCTTATGATACATGTTCTTGAACTCCTCTAAATTAGTTTTCCCATGCTCCTAGTTGAAAACCTTTAAACCCTAGTTCAGCTTTACTCTCCCAGATTTGAGTTTTTTTGTTGAATGAAGCTAGAATGAGGTAAGTGTCACTTAAATACACTAAGATTGAGCTTAGGAAGGCTAAATCTAGGCAAAAAAAAAATCAATTGTTTGGATGAAGGTATGTATATTTTATTTGGTTGAGGTGAGTTTGTGTTAGGCAATTTGGAGTTTTATTTTAAAAACTATTAATTATGCCTAGCGATTTAGGCTTTAAGTGTAAAAACTAAGGAATCACTTTCTAAATGGGTAGGATTGAAGTTCTGTGATTTACCGATGTGGCCAACAATTTATGTTATAAGACTGAATTGTTGGGGCTTGTGCCATGGATCAATCTACAAACTTTTTTTATCTTATAATTAGTTAATAAAATTGAGGTTTTCATTTGGTATTTCATTATAAGTTATTGCATGTTTACCTTATAATAAGATTGATGGGTGTTTGTTGAAATATCCTAAATGTTCCTAGGCGATCATTATACTGGGAACTGTAATGAATTAAGACTAGCGCGAATCTTAATTGTTGGTCATGTGATGATAATGCATATAAGGATACGAATCAAGATCATGAGTACCTGTTAGGGAACAAGATACTAGACTGACTTGTTATAAGAACACCAGAAGGATTAAGTCATAGGTGTTACACATGATAGGTATATCATTTAGATATTTGAGTTGAGATTACCATAGACTTCAATATTAAGAGCATGATAATTTGACACAATCAGACGTTTTTTAAAGCGGATGATTATAAAGATTCAGATTGGTTACCATGTGAATAAAAAGTGAAGGTGTGTAATTAAGATTAAATTTCTCACTCTCTTATAGAGAGATATAACTATATCCCTCGATGTGATAGACTGATAATAGCCAAGTCTATGTGAATTGATATGATCAATGTCACTTGGATGTTTTTAGTTTACCTAAAGATCGAGACTAGTATGATTGAACATTAAAGGTGACTTTTCGTGCCTTATATTTAGTCAAAGGATATCGGACAACAAATGAATATGATATATGTTAACCATTGGGTTGTAGAGATTTTGAAATTCATGCTACTTGGGTAGTCATAATGTCTTGTTAGAAACAGTTTATGACTTTGTACCAAAATGGTTTTGGTTCATTGCCAACGTCGCACGAACCTATTCGGTAGCACACAAAGAATGGCTTTGTGCAATTTCAATTGGTCTAGAGTAATAAATCTTATATGATAAAATTCATTACATAAATGCCCTTACAATCTTTTATGTGATAACTTATTAATAGGGGTGTAAGTGTAATTTGCTTAAACTGCTTAAATATAATAATTGTATAACGATTAGAATTTTAAGGGCTTTTTACACATATAAATAAAGGGTGAAACCCTAAAACAAAATAAGATTTTCGTTTTCGCAAATTTTAAGTTTTATGGATTTTGGGAGAGAAAGAAAAATGTTTTCAATCTCTCTTGAGGCTAGCATTCAAAATCGTGGTCATCATTCGTGTATGGATTTTTGATAGAGGACATGCGCTTGAACATCTTGGAGATCGAACAATCATTGAAGAAAAACACGGATTAGGGTATGATTTACTTTTTAGATCTATTGTAATGGAATCTATTTTCGATCCTGTTCGGGTTTTTTCATAAATTTCTTTGAATTTTTCACTACGTATGAACCCCGAAACCCAACCTGAATCGCCACCAAGTCGCTGGACTCAAATTTCCACTTAAATCTTGGGTTATTTTAACCGATATAGCCTGCGATTCCTAATGTTATTTCAACTTGCTCAGAATTTGCTAGGCTTATTTTGTTTTTACAATTTATTTCATAATTAACATATATAATGAAAAGTCAATAATTAGAAATGTTTTATAGTACCTTTTAGGATGATTTTAGATTTAAAAGATTATATTACACATAATTTTCTCTTATTTTTGTTATTTTAGGTAATAAAAGGAACATTTGAAGACATTGAGTAAGAATGGGAAGATTAGGAAGGGATAAATCAAGTGGGAAAAGTACGCAAATAGTCATCACCAATGAATTAACGAAACAACTGGACTTTAACACCAACAATTTTCCAGCGATTCATATGAACATAGAATCCCCACTTAGATCGGTAGAAATAGGGATTTCCATTCTACGGATTTACCAAATGATTCCACTTAACCATGAATTGATGACGAGAAGCTGGAGCATATTTTAAGGATTTTAGATAAGAATGATTAACTCGCATTAATTTAGGATGTTTACTACCAAAAATACTATAAATATGACCTTAGGGTGATGAAATTAGTCGTCATTGAGTACTTAGAATATTATTTTATTGCTCTAGGAACCATTCTTTATTGTTTTAGTTTATCATTTTATTTTTCATTGCTTTTGGAGAAGATTTGAATATTTGAACTATTTTTTAAAGTTTTGGAAACCAGAGAAATAGAGGAGTTTAACAAATTAGTGATGAACTAATAAACACACATCAAAAGTAAACAGAGAATTGATATCGCATTAAGACTTGAATTCTTCGTCTGTGTAGGCTTAGCCTACTTAATCAATTAATCAAATTATTAATGTGTACAACCACTATAACGATCCACACAACGACGATCTCGAGTATTTATAGACTCAGTCTATCTATCATATCTAAGAAATCACTATTAAATATAATGCAACTCTAGAAAACCTTATCGGTTTCCAAATGTAAATCTTATTGAAATCATCCAATCTTTAACAACTAAGACTTCTATTGTAGACTAATACTAACAGTTGCTTTGTTTTAGTATCCAACCCATATTCAATTCTTACTTTGATTTCAGACCCGTCCTCGTCTTCGGCTCTGATTTTGATACTGTGATTTTCAATGGAATTTGCATTGTATAATTTTTCTTACCTAGTTAACTTACTTTTGTTTTGACAATATACTGCCAACAAGGATAGATCGACCCAAACACAATAAACTAGGTTAAATAATTTCCCCTTTTGGCATACATTGATCAATAACAGTAACTAGCAAGATAACCAAGTTTTTTAGGAACATCATAAAATGTACTTTATTGATGTATTTAAATTAACAACACACAAAAGTCGTAGCCCCAAAATAATTATAGTCACCAGCCAATAAGTACTACCATGAAATGCAATTCTCTAACATAAAGTTCATGTACTTAAAATCATAAAATACAAAAAAAAACTTAAAGTTCTTTTGCTCTCTCCACATTTTGACTAAATAGTGTTTGACAGCTGAGTTCTAACAAGCCACCTTAATCGGCGAAGTTCGCCGTCATCAATGGCTAGCTATTATTTCATTGGTCGCATTTATGTTGCTATATCATATCTATAGATAGTTGGATAGGAAATGCGATCCAAGAAGTAATCAAACAACGGTAGTTATGGTCTCATCACCACCAGAGAACTTTGTTCTTGTAAAGGTTCCTATTTAATTGGGTCAGAGCTGTCTTCAACAGCTCTTGTCTATGTCGTAGCACCATCAAGAGGAGCAAATGGTGCAGGTTCAACAACATTAGCATTAACTGGAGTAGTTAGCTTAGCTGAAGAGGTTGGAATGGCTTGATTGACTTCAATATCCTCATACTCAAGGTGAGTAGGAAGATCGGCTGACATAGTTGGCTTTGGTTGCAAAGCATCGCTTATTGAAGCCTCAACAGTATGTACCATGGTTGCAGTAACCGAAGGCAACAAAATGCCTTCGAGGTTAACAACAATCAAGTCTTTAATAGGAGTAATCAATGATGTTACTAAAGACTCAACCTATTTAATAACATTCTCATAATGAACTCACTTGGTGTTACACCATCTTTACCATCAATTCCATAATTCATCCTAAAATACTCAAATGTACTCGTCCCAACATTAGTAATAGGAGCAATCACACTTATATCAAAGTGTGAATTAGTGAAATTACTTTAATCATCTCCAATATCTTGAGACTCGGTAGGTGATGTAACTTCTTCTAGTCTATTAGGAAGTGGAACAGATGAAGTTGCAACTTTTGGTGAAAAAGAAAGCAACCCAGTCTGTCCTGCAAAAGCAGGAAGAGAGGATCTTCTAGACTTCCGTATTGGCTTCATAGTAGGGATTGAAACATGAGCATCAATAGTGGTCTCGACACTAGCAAGAGTTGGAGCATGTGATGAATTCTTTTGTAGGCACGAGAAGTCAATATCAACAATTTTATTATTAAACTTCATTTGATGATTCAGTCTAACCTCTTCCACCACCTTTTGCAACTTGTCATTATTCTGCTCAATAATAGAGTATTTACGAAATAGTAAGCTGAGTAAACATGATAGATTTAGCCTATTCTGATTGTTCTATTAGCAAACCACGGATTCATAGATTTCCTTCCCAATGTTGAACTTTTTCCTCAAAGCAGGAACATATAGCAATAGCAATATGTCCTTGAACATATGGGTCTAGTGAGAAGTGGCCCCTGCACTTGTAATCAAGAACTTTTATAATAGGTAAGCCTTGTTAGTTACCTCGGTAGCAGGAATCCAAAAAGCATTGTCAATGGGCCATGTTGGAAGAATCCCTTTAATCAACATAGAGACAACATCAACGAGCTTGAGCATCGAACCAAACTTGTCAGTAGATGTCTCCATTCCAGAAAGTCCTAGCATGCAGTTTATTAAGGCACGACTAAATGGAATATAGTATCCATCAATAAATACCTTGTCTGCAGCTGTGTCTCCAAAATTTTCAGGAAGATTGTGGTAGAACTCCTTGATAATGGGGTCTTTGTAGAAAACTTCATGATTTACCAGCATAGATACTAGTTTGTACCAGTAACCTATCAAAGGAAGTTTTATGAAAATGTGATACATTGATTGGTTGATCATACTTGTATTTCCTATTCACCGTATATATTTAAGTTTTTTTGCATACTCCAGCAACTAAAAATTACCAAATGCAGAGGGAACAGGTACAACAAAACATTATGAAATGAACACAATCTCTGTCTAGTCAAAGGCCATGCTCATGACTTCCCCTTCATTAAGAACCCTCTCTTACGAGTCAAAGGAAACCATGTCATTATCATCAACCTTCTTCTTTCCCTTCGCAACAGTTCTGGCTTTCATAGAAGATCCAAATTGACTTACTGTTTTTCATCGTCAGACAGCCACTGATTTCACCCTTGTACACTCTGTAGCAATTTAAGGATCTGAAAGTGTACCGATGTATAGTTTATTTTATGGAGCATGATAATAGATGCCATTTTTCTCTAGCATTAGAAAATTAATCATCGTAGTAGAGTAAGTGTGCAATGTTGGAGATGATGATTGAGACATTCTTGTAGTAAGTCAAAGTAAGAAAGATAAGAAAATGGTAAAGAAGAAAATAAGGTCACGGCGAGAGAGAAGAGCTTGAATTGAGAAGAATATTTTATGGGAATAAGATAATCTAGCAAAATTAGTAAAGACAAACCTAATTTAGAACAAGAATCTCCCTTAAATCCCTCAAAAATTAATTTGTTGTGTGTAATGGAATAGAATTTACTCCCCCACAACCAAATGTCATGGCTAGTTTGAAACTGCACCAAAGAAGAGGGGAATTAGGTGAACTGAGAGGCTATCGCCTTTTTAATCTTTTTAATCAACTAATGAAGCTAAACACCCACACGAGCAATAAGTAATAAATTAACGCAAGGTGAAGGAAGTAGAGGAGAAGGAAATGAGTCACAAGATTTATAGTGATTTGATCTGACCGATCTACATCCACTACCTAACCTCCCCAGTTAGGATTTTCGAACCCCCACTTATATTACCAATAAGTGGTACAACCTAAGCTTACAAGCCTAGAGTGCCTGGTGGCAGATTAGGTATTCTGACCTATCCTAGACTAGGTCCTCCCTTGACTTATCCCACCAAGTCTCATAATAAATAGTTTATGACAAAGATTGATGAATACAATGAATATTAGCTTTACAAAGTAAAACGATAATAAGTTTAATCCTTACAAGACTCCATGAGCTAAACCACTAAAATGAATGCAAGTATGGACACAACTAAGACTCCAATGAATTTGATGAATATGCGCAAATCTTATTTAAGAAACCAATAAGTCAAACTCGATCAAAAGCAAGCATGGTTTCAATCTAAGTGAATAAGTGACATTGTAGAAAATCAAGATTAAGTGCAACACTTTATTCAAAAACAATCCAAAGGTTCGAAAGATCAACTTTGAGTGCAATAACCAAGTTAAATGTGTTTGACAACATTACAAATGACTCTCATATAAAACTCCAATCATAAAATATAGATTAAGAACAAATAGAGTATGAAATCAAGAGATCTTACAACCTAAGTATGATATCCAAAAATCGGATTTGGAGTGTGGATTGTAAGGCTCATAACACTTCTCTAGTATCAACTTCAAAAGCTAATCAATGGCCTTCTAAGACTCCAAGTGATTATGACCATAAAGCTTACAAATTTGATTGCAAAACTTGGATGTATGAATGTAGTAGACCAAAATTTGTTCAATGTGTGTCTTTTTTTTGTTCTCAAGCCCTAATAAGGAGTTGGTGACCGTTATGTTGATCCAATGGTCTAAAACGATCCCTAATTTCAAACTAAAGGTGAAAATCCAGCTATTCAACAAGCTGTCATAACTCTGCATTGCATGTTTGATATCTTAGATAGCATGCAATCTGTTGGTAGTGCGCGATCTTCCTTGCCTATCGCTAGGGAATCAAAACAATTTAAATTCTTATTTTGCAAATCAACTCCCCAATGGCCTTATGACTCTATTAAACCTCTGAAAACACTTCACACATGTTTAGTATGGTCTATAAAATATATTTGGATATCCGGAATGATAAGACAAACCTAAAAATCAAGAATCCCGATTTCACAAAACATGTAGTGGCTTTTCTATAAATATTTTAGATGAAACTCCAAAAGCTATCCAAATGAACATCGATGCATTCAAAAATAGTTTCAAATGTTTGTACACCTCAAATATATGTTTTAAAACATGTTTATACGATTTTTAAATTATTTTGAAATTCATGAAATTGTGAATAACAAAATTCATGACTTTAAGTACTTTGAAAACTATGATTGATGTAATGCATGATTCTAATGCTTTTGGCTTCTAAGAATGGAATTTATATACCTTACATAAGTTACACAATTGATTAGATTTGGCTTTCTAGTCCTTATATGCTTGTATGAGCCAAGTCTTGAGCTTGTCCAGCTTCATTTTTGCCAATGTCTTGAAATTGCAAAGGCTTAACTTTAAGCTCAACTTTCCTTCACTTTGTTTGTTGCCGAGTTCTTAACAAAGATTGATATTCTGAAGCACTAAAAAACTTGGTAGAATCTTTTCACTTTGTTTGTTGCCATCAAAATCCGAATGGAGTGTGTGTGTTAAAACACTTAATCCAATAATCTCCCATCTTTTTGATGATAACAAACGAAGTGAACTTGACACCAAAATATAGATATTGCACACATATCAAGTTTATAAATTGCAAGTTCATGTGCAATAATTGATACCAAGTTGCATAATACCTAGTTGCAAGTTCATTTGCAAGAATTATCCCCCTTTTAATAACATCGAAAAGCAGGGATGACAAATCTCCCTCCGTCGATACGCATATACACATGAGGTTAATAAATAGTATGCATACATATGTATCCCTCTTTGATAAAAATCATGCAAGGATAAATTCAATCATTGTCATGCACTAAAGAGAGATTAATAAATCATATCAAATACCATTCATTCATTCATAAGAAGTTACTCAGAGACTCATAAAATTCATGTCATGCCTTGGTACACAAAGTAGAAAAAATGACATTATGTGGCACATGCAGAAGTGAAATGGAGAGTTTGCACATAATTGTCTAAAAAAGAACTTTCACTAATACGGTTAGCCAAAAGTTTTCTAATAGAAACATACTACTAGTACTCCCCATATCTATATGCTCCTATCAACCTTAGCGGGAAGAGGTTTGATAAGCTGAACTAGATAATCCATCTTCCTTCGGCTATCTAGATGGTAGCATATGTCCCTCAATACGATGAAATGATCACCTTGACGATCAAAGTGTGTTTAGATCTTACAAAATGTCCAAGTAATATATTGGTGCATATATCTGATATAAGCAGAGAGATATGTAGCATGTAGGGGCATGTCTGTCAAAGGAGCTAATCCATAATATGGCCGAAGCATATAATCATGAAGGTATGACTGAGCTGTCTGTAATGGAGCCTTAAAAGGTGGCTGTGGAGCTGGAATCTTCCAATGAACCTTCTCATCATCTTGAGCATTGTGTTGAACATCATTTCCCTCATCTCGTTACAGAAATAACATGTTATAGTCAAGATATTCTCGCTCATCGAATTGTACATCCGGATCGAAGTCATGTGGAGACTCATATCCTCCGCACTCGATGCCTGCTTAAATATAAACAAGCCATAACCATCCCCTCTCTATTCAAATATAGTGATACTTCGTTGCATGTAGAGTAGCTGAACCAACAATTTCCTTTTTGGATAAAGGAGCACCTCCTATGGTTAGATCTATGCTCGTCTCTTGAAGAAATAATTCAACAAGTGAGCATACGACAAGCGTCGATCGACACCAGAAGAAGCTGTCATGTGAAAGATGATAATGTGTGGTAGACTAATCTGGATGTCTCTCATGAGTGCCCCCCAAGGATGTACATGTCAAGCACAGTGACATTGTTCTTGCTTCCACTTCTTGGAAAAATCAATTTATGCAAAACTCGATGAAGATGATGCAATACAACCTTGAATTCCATGAGAGACATTTTGCATGATGTGTGACGGTAGGGTCATGAAAAGGTAATCTAAGTATGTCATGAAGCTTATCTAAAGTGATCACAACTTTTCGCTCCCTAACAAACGATCTAATAGTAAAGTCATTACTCGTCTTCATATTAGAGTAGAACACTCAAATAAGTGGTGGATAGTACTTGGCCTTATAGCCACAAAATTGCACTTAAACAATTTTTCCTAACATTTCACCATCCGATAGGTGCGCTTTTTCAAAGATTTCCCAAACAACAACTCCCAGTTTGATGACGTTGACATTCGTCAATTTTGAATTATTTGACTTAACGATAAATGATGTAGATGCCTCATCATGGATTGTCTTACTACGTCCTTCGCGGAAAGGAGGATCGGCGGAGGCCGTGGGAATAGTGTCATTGGTACAATGGCTAGTCAAACAAGTAGCACGAAGAGTACTCGATAGAGTCGTGAATCGGTATGATGAATATGAATCTAAATCACTCCCCAATAATCGTTGGATTTTTTGGCGTGTGGTAGGACGCATAGGCGTTAATTCGATAGTCAAACGTGTCGACCTGTTCCTTGGTGGCATTTTATCGAACACTTGATATGTAAGACTCAAGTAGTTATTTATGTTAAAAGTAGTGGATGAAAGAGTGTAACGATTAGGGAGTAGTGTATTTCTCACCTTAATAGTCTAAAATCACGTCTAAAAAGCAAGAAGAATCAATTATTGAATAAATTTGGTAAGGGGTGTCCAAAATAGTGAGCCACTACAGGAGAGAGAGTGCTCTAAAACATTTTAAAAAACTCAAGCTTGCACTAGATAGCATGCTCTATGATTGACCTAGTGCGCTATTCGTTCTGGGTTTTTAACCTTGAACTTATTCATTGGATAACATGTTATCTAAAATAGATAGCATGCTATCTGAGATAGCTAGCATGCTATCTAAGATAGCTAATCAGTTTTGACTCCGAACCGCCACTATCAAGGTAATATACACATCGTAGCCACCTCGAAATACGTGCTAATCATAATGGACAGTCCTAAGACTCACTCTATAGATCGAATTCACTAATTATGCCTAATTTTGTCCTAATTTTTAAAATTTATCCCTGGGCAAAGGTTTGGTGAAAATATAGACAAGTTAGTCTTCGGTAGACGCATGAATCAATTTAACGTCTCGTTTTTCCACATGATCATGAAGAAAATGATGTCTAATTGCAATGTGCTTTGTGCGCAAATGTAACACCGGATTCTTTGAAATATTTATTGCACTTGTATTATCACAAAAAATTTTGACAGAACCAACAAGGACTTGATAATCCTCAAATTGTTGCTTCATATATAGCATTTGAGCACATCGGTTATTCAGTTTACTTTGTATTATGAACCTGTTCTATTCAATTCATTATCAAGTTGTAAATCTCTAAGGGGACTTGGGTGTTCCGGTGAGGGGGAGCCTCACACACAAAAGGAGTCATGTCTTTGTAAGGTCTATGAGTGATGTATGAAAGAGTGCTAGGAGGTGCTCAATGAAGGATCCACGAGGAGTCCGGTAGTTTGTTATCTTCATACTAGTTGAATTTACATTTGGGCGTGGCCCCGCATATTTAACTCTTTAACCGAACTGCGATAGCACTTTTGGTGTCCAGGTTTGTTTTATTTTTCCAGCTAACATTAATTAAGTATTTGCATTGTTTACTATTTGCTTATTAGAACCACACTTTTTTCGATTGTAACCGACTTTGGTTATTTAAGTTGTTGTTTAGTTGTTTTTTATTGTTGAATAAAAAAATAAGGTTAAAAAAAGGGAGAGGCAGAATGAATTGCACTTTCATGCAATTCGACTCTGCTGGTGTGTATTTATTTATAGAACTATTTATTTTCACTTGATATTTGTGCTATTATTTCCATTCATGTTGCACTCCCATTCCATGAGTGATGTGTTGCTCGTCAATGGTTTGATGGTCCAAAGTAATTAAATCGAGTGTATATATAATTAGGGATCAACGACATGTAATTCTAGTTGATGTGTTAAATTGGATCGACGCCTCATGCTCAAAGTTGAAGTAAAGTTGTTATTTTTGTGTGATGCATGCTATTTTATTATATTATTTATTTATAAATCACCTCACATTTGTTAGTTTGCATTATCGAGTTGTTCATGTGTGCGTTAAGAGCATGTGATACCTTTTTTTGCGCATTACGTGCATATGGGAAGGTTAGGACTTAGGAAAATAAAAGCTAGGTTGACCTACTAAAGCTACTACTAATTTTTCCTAAGCTAGGATTTATACAATTTATCAAAGTCTAAGTTATAAAATTAAACAAAATAAAATTAAAGAAAATGTTGACGTGTACCTCAAGATGAGCATTGCATGAGGCACCATGGAGTCGAATAGTTGGTAGCTTAGTCTACAATGGAGATAAATAAACGTGATTTTTAAAAACTAAGTAATTTATTTTGATATGCCTAAAGTTATAAAAACTTACATTAAGTGAAATAAAAATAATAACAAATCCTAAGTTGAGACAGTAAATTGGGGCCATTAGATCATCCTTGTGATGACTCCATCAAGAGTGTCCCAGGAAATTTAGTGGAAATTAAAAGTGCATTGGTTCTTTAAATCCAAACCCTTGATGTGCATCTGTATGAGTAAATGAAAGGAAATAAAGAGCTAGAAGTGAACTTAAAACCAAGTATATAAACAAGTGTATTCTTGAACACATGCAAAACAAAGCCCTGGATTCATCTCAAGAGAAGAATTAAGGGATGAAATCTTGGTGGAACTGGTGAGATTAAAAGCTCAAAATATAGGTGATTCAACCTAGAAAAACAATAATCAGGGAAGTTAAACCTTAGGTAACAAATTCATCATTTTCTATTTGGTTTTCTTTGCTTTAAATGCATGAAAATTGGAGTTCTATTTTGTTAAATAAAGGATTTCTAAAAATTTATTGCACTAAATTGTGTAAGGACACCATTGATTTTGTGAACAATCTATTTTTTAGTTTTTGTTGTTGTTCTTGAGTTTTTCCCAATTAAATACAAAATTTTTTAAGTTTTATCAATAAATTGTTATTGTTAATGATTTAGTTGTTGTGGTTTAGTTGTTTAGTTATTGTTGTTAAAAAAAAAAGATATTAAAAGGCAGAGACAAATTGCACAATTCGTCGTTATTGAATACAATGGTCGGGCAACCGCACGCAAGCTGTGTGCGCATGTGTGCGAGCGTTGAGCTAGGCCGACTAAAGCCCACCCTAGTTAGGCCAAACCTAGCCCAACGAACCAAGTTGGGTTCAGGTGGGCCCAACTCCATATTTTAATATTAAAATCTTTTTAAATAAATGAGTTAAATACATTTTGAAATAAAATAATTTATAGAAAAATAAGAAAAATCGATAAAAAATTATGGAAAACATTAGAAAAATTGGAAAAGATTATAAAAAGTAGAATAAAGTAGGAATTAAATTGTTAAGAAAATTTTAGTGGTTTTGCACCAGGCGTGTAACACGTATAGCGTGTCACCATTAAATATTTAGACTAAAAATATTTATTTTTGGTCACACATTATAAACTCAATTAACTTGACCCTAGAATATTTAAAATAATATATTTGGACACCAGGGACTTAAGAGAATATAATCAGGTGTCATGTGCGCACTTCGAGGCGTAAGCGGGACTCTTTTGAGGGTTATTTACATTCGTTTGAGGTTTGTAAAACCATTAGAATTTTTGCTTGCATTCGTTTATATAATTGTTTATATAAACGATATATTTGTGTTATTATTTCAATCGATGTTGTACTCTATTCCGGTGAATTTTGTGTTGCTCTTCAACGTGGTCGGGGGTGCCATATTCTCGCACTTGGGGCTCACTACCCGATGGTTTGCTTTAGTGTGCGTATGTTAGCAACCGTGGTCAAGGTTATTCCCGCAAATGTTGTGGAAGGTTTAAAAGGATTGGCGGTGAGTTTACTTTCATCGTCAACCCCTTATTGAGAGGGATTGGATAGTATTTTGACAGTCGACTGCCAGATAATTCTCATTCAAATGGTGGAGCTAGTGTAAGTCACTTGCCAGTAGGGCCCATTCAATTTAACAATTTCGACCCCCGATTCAGCATGATGTGATCCACACTCATGTTCTTTTACTTAAGTTGTGACTTATCTTCATGCAATTTACTTCTTTCCTGCCATTTAAATTACTAGCATAAATTGTATCTGTTTTATTGAATCTCTTTAATATTGGCCGAACTTCTCTGGATTTTACTTACTGAAACTTCCCCAATTATTTTTGCTATATGACAATGACAATGGTTCTAAATTTTATATCTGTAGTTGAGCCTGGGAAAGGAGATACTCGTTGACTATCTCTAAGGTAGCAAGACCTCGTCAGATTTTTGGTTAGCGGTTTTATACATTTATTTATTGTTTTATGGGTTTAAGGAAAGACTTATGTACTCAATACTTGCATATTAACTTCTTTTACATATTTTTTCACTACTTACATTATAGGCATGGTTCTTTGTTGGGTTTTTACACAGTAGGTTGTTTGTTGACGTATAAATCTTTTAAATTTATTATATGCATGTTTTAAGACTTTAGCTAAAATTAATCAACTGATATTAACTTATCAAGTTGTAGTAAACATCTAACTTGTAAATTTTTGAACAAAATGACTTAATAACTCGAAGATCACTGAATTAGGCTAACTAACATTTTAGATAAAGGAAAAGCTCACGCGTCATCATCGATAAGTACGTAGTGACGTGGCATCTAAGTGACGTGTCTAATGACGTGGCGGTGCTTGATTTGCATTAGAATTTAGATATGAGATTATCAAATTCAAGATTAATAATGAAGATAACTATGACACTTATGAAGAATATGATAAATTATTTGATAATGAAACGGAATATAATGAATTTTTGGACATAAACTTTTATGATAATCTTAACCCTGAAATTTATGCAATTAATGCAGTAACAATGGAAACTAATAAAGAGATTTCAAGGAAAGACTCAGTTGAAGACACTTTAAAAGAAAAGATAGTAACTCAAGAATGGAGGGTTAAACAACTAGAGAATAAAAAATCATTAATAGGGCAGAAACTTCTAGATTCTAGAACAATAAGAAAAAGAAAAAGCCAGACTTGAATACTATAAAGTTTAAAGATCTTGGAGGCAACGCATACACATTAAAATCAAATGGGCTTGGTACTACAGAGCTCAGTGTGATACGAACTCTAATGCAAATCTCATGTCAATACATTTTGTTCTACACATTTAAGTGAAAAACTCATGGACTTCTTGGTAACACCTCACTTTATCAATGAAGATCTTCCTTTAATATTAGGACGACCTTTCTTAGCAACTACTAATGCTATTATGGATATTCTAAACAAAACAACTATTCTGACAATTAATGGCTAAGCACTCACATTCTGGAATGGTAGTAGAGTGGAAAATCTTAGATTCGGGTTTAGCTATCCAAACTAATTTTGGAACGGTTAAGTCAAGCCAACAACGATAAACAAAAGAGTTCTATGCGATACAACCCATATTTTATGTTTGTTTCATGTTTATTTAATTTATTAGGAATTTAGTTTAGTTTAGTATGTTGTTATTTTCTCACTTTTTGACTCTTATATTGGAAATATTTTAAGGATTTCAACCCCGAGGTGATTTCAATTGAGAGGGAGCTATCGAATTGTTTTAGCTAGTGTATCATTTATGCAAGTCGCATTATTTACTTTGTTATATATTTATTTATTTAATTATTTATTTACTAAAATTATTTAGTTGGTCATATGTCTCACTAAAAATCTCAAATTTTTAGTCAATTCTACATTTATATGAGTTTTTATGAATGATGAATAAGTTGATTAAAAGAAAAATTGTAAAAAAAAATAATTAAATAAGCCTAGCGATTCCCAGTGATTTAGTTTGACATTAGGAATTGCTAGCTAAATCAGTATCAGTACACAAGGAAATCAATGCACAATTAGGAGTCTAACGATTCCTCGCGATTCTAATTAAACATGAATCACTGGTTAAATCGGTAGGTTTTAAAACTTTCCAGTAGCTTATTTATTTTTGATTCATCTAAAGATTCCCTGCAATTCCACTTAAACAGGAATTGCTTGGCACGATTTTTGGTTTTTAAAACAAAAAATCCCCAAATCGCCACACACACTCTAGGTTTTTCATACTTGCAAACCATTGCACCTCTTCATAAAACTCGAATTTCTCGCCTAGATTTAACTTTCTAAGCTCAATCTTATATTATTTAAGTGATTCCCACCTCAACCTATCTCATTCGAAAAAAAAAATCTCGACTTTGGGGTATTGAGCCGAATTAGGGCTTTTGAAAATTTTTGACTTAGAGCTTGGAGGGAAGATTTACAGGAGTTCAAGAGCTTCGGTCTTGAGAGATTCATTCTCAAGAAGGTAATTACATCAACCCTAGCTTTTCACTTTAATAAATTTCTGATTTGGGGATTTTTGCAAATTTTTTAATATTTTTCAAAATTGTTTTGTTGGAAATTGATCAATTGTCTTACACAAATGGTTTTATTGATTTCAATTTACTAAGAATAGTGATCACTTTGATTTTTGGTTTACAAATTCAGAATTTTAGAATTTTATCTATATTTACATATATTTGCAAATGGTTCACAAATGCGAGTTTGAAATGAGTATAAGGATTTAGTGATGGTTTTATTTCAATTTGAGTTGCTATGATTTGCACAAGACATACAAATTGTCACCAAATTACTTCAAGTTATTTAGAATTTTTTTTTTTCAAGTTTACATTTTACTAATCATTCCGAAGCAATTTTATTTTACATTTACAATGAATTTCAAACTAGCTTTCCAAATAGATTTCTTGTTTTTAAACAAATTCTTGAATTTTAGCGAACTATTTTCGACATCGTTGTCTCTATCATTTACAGGTTTCTTAAGTTTTTGAACTTGTGATTTTTGAAATCCAAAACAATGGCTGGAGAAGGAAAATGTGGAATTTCTCAAAAAAAGAAGGGAAAGGCGCAACTTGTAAAGAAACCCAAACAAAAATCTAAAGCTCCACCGAAACCAACTAGGCAAACGAGGATTTCATTTAATAACCTTTGAACTAGAACACCTCGAAAGCCTTCTCCACCCTTAAGTTTTGAATATGATTCAGAGAGAGGGGAAGAGATTGAGGAGACACTCACCATTTCTTTCCATGACTATAAACTTATAAATGCCAAAGCCATATATAAGATGGATAGCGACATTAAGAAGAATAGAAAGATTATACCTAAGAGGGATTTCAACATTAAAAACAAAGTTAAGATCGTGCCTAGAATCCAAAACATACTAAGGGATATGAATAGGGGATTATTTACTACGAATTATTATGTTGATAACAACGCATGGTCCTCACTTGAAATAGGATGTGCCATATTAGTGAAAGAATTCTATGCAAATAGGCATGGATGTGAGAATAAAATAGTAGCCATAGTCTAAAGAAGACCAATAGACTACTAACTAGAGAGATTAATCGGTATTATGGTTTACTGAAATTTTATTTAGGAAAAAATAATCAGTATCTCAAACTTGAATACATGAATAGACATGGATTTCCCCAAGAGACCATTAGGAATAGTTTGGAAGCTATTATAGGTGATGGTTTTCATTTTGATCAAGCCAGGTACCCAAAACACATAAAAGCCAAAGCGTGGAGCTTTTTTCTTAAATACGAGCCTACACCCTAAGTTTACGACATCATGGCATAATGAAATATATGGTGGCTATTTTATATCACATAGTCCAAGGGACCAGGTGCAATGATGTTAGCCGAATAATCTATGAATCGATTACGAATGCCATGACGACCAAGAAAAAATGAAGGACTGCATTTTCCCATGATGATTACCGAGTTTTGCAAGCAAGATTGAGTTCTGATGTGAGGATTCGAATTTGATGTATTTCGGACAAGATCGTCACTGGTTATGTAATCGAAAAAAGCAAGAAGGCACCAAGATACGTTAACTTAGAGGATGAACGAGAGAAATGCCATACAAAGGATAGAGACCACAAAAAGTAGAATAGTACAAGATGATAACCAAAGAAACATAGAGGAAACTCACACACTCACGTATCATGAGCAGACAAACTAGACCATAGAGCCACCTACAGAGGACTTCGCCGACTTAAATCCGAATGACATGGAAATGGCCATGATGTAGACAGCCTTACATAATCAAATGAGAACTTTGAAACATCAAGAGTTCATTTCCGGAACCAACATGAGATTTCTCGAAGCATCTATTGATTAGAGTGACGCATGACCAGGAGGTCTCAAGGTGGGGGAGCAAGCATTCACATTCCATCACTCTAACTGAGGGTGCCCAACTAGAGATTCTTTACTAAAGATAACACAGTGGAGGGCGTAGACTACACCCTACATGATCCTGAGGCAAGCTACTAGTCCCAATAGACTAATCATGCAGATGATGTGACATCGTGATGACGGTTATGAGATTTTTTTCTTCTATGTGTAATCTTTTCCTAAGCGTTATTCATGTGAGGTCTACATTTGTAACATTATGATTTGAATGATGTGGTATATGTTCACACTTTGATACATTTGCTTTGGTATGATTTCACAATCTCATACAATGAAATGGTTTGATATGTTCTATTATTTGCACATATGCTTAGATATGTTTAAATTGTCTTTACTTATTCAATTATTCTTATGTTAGTTAATGATTTAATTTATTTGTTTATGCTTGATGATGTATTTTTATTTTTGTTAGAAACCTGCCTTAGTTTCAAACATTGGAGAGAAGGTTTGGAATGAGTTTGGGGGTATTAAGTAAAGCTAAGCATGAAGATGCAAAGTATGGAAGAAATAAAAGGTAGAATTTAGTTAAACATTGTGAATTTTTCAAAATTTTTCACAATACAAGTAGTATTTTCCTATTTTATTTTACTTGATTTAGTTAGGAATATAAATATTATTTTGCTTTGAAAAGGAATCAAAATGATATTTTTATTACACATGAAAATAAAGATTTGTTTATGGAAAGGAATTGTTATACCCTATTTGCCTTCACCTAGATTGTGTATACACTAAATGTGTTTAAAGGAAATTGATTACTTGGTGTCAGACATTATAATAAGTTGAAGATCAAAAAAATAGTGCAAAATTAACAAGACAAATTTCTATGAAACTTGTTATATAAAGATTATTAATCAAGTTTATATTATATGTATGAAAAAAGAGTTTATGCTACAATCGAGGAAAAAGTAGGAATTAGTGATCGTGAAACCGCAACTTGAAGGGCTTGATTGTATTAATAGTGTGATCAACTAGTGTTGATTATGGATATTGTCCACAGGTAAATGTTTATATGGACATGGTTCACTTAGTTATGTTCACTTTATTGCTAAAAAGATCTCATTTTAGTTGGTTTGAACTAAACTAATATATTCTAGAAAACAATGTAAAATAAACAGGTACTCTTATATTAAGTAGACTCTTAGTTCACAGTTTCACCTTAGTAATGAATTACTACGCTTGCATATCTTACTTCCTCCATCTTCATTATGTGTGTGCAATGCCCAATAAAAATAGATAGATTTCCTTAAAATTCACTTCAACCCATTGTCATTGTGGAAAAAATCCTAATGCGCAAACTAGAACTTCGCTTATCAATGTGAATAACATAAGTTTTTCATAGCATTAAGTTCCGAATCTTTAGAATAATAACCACTTAATCTTATTATATATGCCTCCCTAATTAATAACTATCTATTTGTCTCATATATTTTACAGTAGTATTGTCCAAAATTCGCTTAAAAGCTCCAATGGTCATGGTAACTCCTAAAACATCTAATCAATAAACATATGATTAGGATGTTCATAGAATTATGTAAATAATCCATAAAAGTTCTAACTATCACACTTTTAATCATTATAATCCATAAGTCCTATTAATCTCTAAGATAAACAACTACTCGTTCATCATTGAAATCAACATGCACATCATGATATTCATTGCAATTAAGGATTCAATTATATAACTTCAATTTAATCGAAGAAACAATACCAAATAAACACAAATGGAGTTTTATTGTCTTATCCTCTAAAACTCTTGTTAATATTCAAGAACAATGTAAACTAAAATAATCTATGTTGGTGGCTCTAAAACTATTATAATGCATTGTAATATATATGTTTACCATGTTCTAATATCCATTTATATCCTTAAGACTCATAAGAATATAATTAGAAACCTTAATTAACAATTCCAACCAAACTAGAATTCTAAAGTTTCTTTTTAAGCCATGGCGCCACCATATCTTCGACCTTTTATGTGTGTTTTCTCTATTTATTGAGCTTGGTGCCCTGTGTATAATGTCTTGATGCCATGTGTATAGCCCCACGGGGCTGCCACTACATCAACTCTCCTACGTTTATTTCTTGGTCTTCATGCCCTCTACACGCCTTGCACTCTATTTCCACTTTTTACTCTTTCTTCCCATGGCATCAAGCCTGTTTGGTTTTGAGTTCATATGCAGTTGGAAATTCTAATTAATTTTTGAAAAACCCTAACATGATCAAACATAAGTTCCATTAAACTAGATCTATAAAAGTAAATCATACCTTAATTCGTGATTTCCATCTTTGATTGATTGATCTTCAAGGCGTTCAAGCACCGTCCTCTTTTAGAACACACACGAATGGTGACCACAATTTGGAGGGCTAGCCCCAAGAGAGATTGAAAATGGTTTTTCTTTCTCTCCCAAAATCCAAAGAACTCAAAAATAGCAAAAATGGAAATTTTATTTCTTTTCAGGGTTTCAACTTCTATTTATATGTGTAGATAAGCCATCACATAAAAATTATATTCATTATATAACTATTATATTTAGGCAGTTTAAGCGAATTTTATATACGTCCCTATTAATAAGTTATCATATAAAAATCGTAAGGGTTTTTTATGCTATGAACTTTATCATATAAAATGCATTACTCTCGAACTATTGAAATTGCAAAACCATTAGTTGTGTGTGATCCAATAGGCTCATGCGATGCTGGCAGTGAACCAAAATCGTTTTGATACGTAAGTCATAAGCGGTCCCTATGAAGGCATTACGACTACCAAGTATCATGAATATGAAAATTAATACAACCTAATGAATAACACATATCATATTTTTTTGTTGCGCGATATCCTTTGATTAAACATATGGTGTTTCTTAATGTTCAATCGTACTAGTCTCGATCTTTAGGTAAACTAAAAATGTCCAAGTGACATTGATCATATCAATTCTTAGTGACTTGGCCATTATCAGTCTATCATATCGAAGGATCCACAAATATCTTTCTCCATAAGAGAGTGAAAAATTCTATTTTAATTACACACCTTCATATATTATTCACATGGTAATCAATCAGAATTTTTATAATAGCTCAATTAAAGACAACGTTTGATTGCGTCAAATTATCATGTTTATAATATTGAAGTCTATTATAATCTTTAGTCAAAAAACTAAATGATACGCTTATCATGAGTAACACTTATGACTTGATCCATGTGGTGTTCTGAAAGTGGGTCGGTCCAGTTTCTTGTTCCCTAACAAGTACTCATAATCTCAATTCGTATCCACGTAAGCATGATCATCACATGACCATTAATCAAGATTCACACTAGTCTTAATTCATTATAGTTCCTAGTATAAAGACCGATTAGGGACATTTAGGTTATTTCTACAAATACCCATGAATCTTATTAAAAGGTAAACATACAATCACTTATAATAAAACCACAAACGAAAACCTCTATTTTATTAACTAAAATTATAAGATAAACAATATTTGTAGATTAACCTAGGGCACATGCCTCAACAAAGCCTCCATGATATGGCGTCAAATGTATATTTGTGCTTTTTCTCTTTATTTCATCATGATATCCATCCTTTGTCTTCATTATTAACTTGTATTCCTGAAAATACTTAAATAACGTCAATTAGACACTTAGCAAATACCCCAAACTTATGATTTAACATGTCCCAAACAAAAGTGTATTTCACTAAGTACACTTACTACTGCTACTTATAATACCTTATTCAATTTACATAGTTCATAAAGTATCCTCTTATTCAAGTAAGTTCAAGTGAATAATCCACTTAAGAGTTTTTCTTTGCAAAAACTAATACTTTCAAAAACATGTAGCTTTAACAACACATATAATTCACTTTCGAAACTCAAAGGTAGTTCACAACCAAAACTATTATTACTTACATGTTCATTTCTCCTCAACACTCAAGTTGCAAGTGTACAATCTCATGATTTGACATTAAACTAAAGAATTCACAAATAAGAAAGGACTATACTAGTTTTGAAGACTTTAAAACTTCAAGAGTTCAGACTTAATATAGTTGGAAAGAAAACTTTACTTAATTAAGCTACTTGTACTTGAGATAAATTTTTTCTTTTTAAGAATTTTAGTCTAACATCCACCTTTCTTTTCATTATATATATATATATCTTTGTTGTTCTCCTCCTATATATTTATTCGAACGTTGCCTGCTCATTTTCCTATGGATTTCAATTTTCTCTATTTTTTTGACCATCAAGTTATCTGCTCCGTTTCATGTAGAACCTGTCAGACTCTCTATGTTTTTATTGAAAATTCTTATTAGTACTTCTCACCTTAACTTTATCAAGCAAGTTTTAAACCCGACTTTTTATTCATTGCCATGCATTTCTCTTCCCTTTTTAGTACTTAGTCTTTATTTACTTTTATACTCAAGTAAGATTCATACTTATTATAGATTTTCTTAAAGATCTAAAATTTTTCTACAAAAAGTGTTCCAGTATTCTTCTTGCTACTTTTTTTTTCAATTTTATGATCTTCCTTAACTCTAGATTTCTAATCTTTTAGTTATATCATTGTTTGCTACATTTCTTATTTTCTTCAATAATTTGATAAGTTTCATATCAACAAGATATTTATATTCTTACTCATCCTCAATTAAAGGCAGGAGATTTGTAAATGAATTATTTATTCATTACGTATTACTATATATATAACCTAATCTATACTACATGTACGAGCAAATAATAAGTAAATGAAAAAGATACACTACCATGCTTTCCTCTTTAATTGCTTCAAAAATAAAATTTTATGATCATAATTGCAGTGTTTATCCTTATTTAATCGATTCTTACCACTTCCTGTAGTTTAATGTTGATGCCCACAAACTTAAACTAAACCTTGTCCTCAAGGTTTAAAAACAAGCCTGAAACACTAAAAACGCTGCACACATAAACATATTTAATACAATAACATAAATATGCATAAAAATAAAATTTAAACAACTAATTAAATGACAAAATTACCCGAATGTAAAAATAATCAGTATAAATGTATGTCGCATCGTCTATATAATTCTTTAGAATCAGACTCTAGGACTATGCATCATCATAAGCATCATCATTATCTTCAGCTCCAACATAGGATGATGTCAAAAGATGTTCTAGCTTTTTTGCTCTACACCATGTCAGGATCAAACAAGTAGTTCATTGCTACTACAAAGCCAATAAACCAATCAGTCGGTTTCATCTGTAACGGCGCAAATTAATTAAACTAGGATTAGCATTAATCTCAAGGATTAATGGTCGTAATTTAGGCGTTACAATGATAACTCGGTTAACTCATACACGAGAACCGAGGGAATATGCTATTTATGGGTGATGATTGTTTATATGTGGTGTTTAAATCATTATGTGTATGTTGCTATTGGTGAGCTTGTGTGACGGGGAGTTACCGTAAGGTACATGTCAAAGCGTAGGGACCAGGTAGTCGAGGGATTATTGGGACCACTAATGTGTCCATAGGAGTTCTAAGAACACTAATCATATGTATTTTAATGAGCCTAAGCTATTGTAATTAGATCAAATAAATAAGGCCTATAATTTGGTTAAATTAATTTGAAACCATAAAATTGATTTAGAGATACATATTAGCACATCTAGGAACCAATAAAGAGGAAAATCGGTGTTACTATATTGGAATTAGTGGAGAGTAAGTGGGATACATGTCAAATGGTAGGCCATTAGATAAGTCTCGCAATATATAAAAACATTTAGATCAATGGCTATCAATCAATATTACCTCGCTATATAAAGATGAGTTTATCAACACATGCAAATCAAACAATTTCCATTCCTAAAGGTTTTTGAAGAAAAAGGAGGCTTGCTTGAGAGAGAGAATCAACATCGGACGATGGAAATTGATCAAGTTAGGTGGTGAATCAACTAGCTAATCCTATTACACTAACTATTTAGCTAACTTTGATGTTTGGATGAAAACTTGATAATTAAGGATTAGGTCATTGATTCTGATGAATTTCTTGTATTATTAACATGTCAAGTGAATATATCAAACAGGTCTGAAAAAAATTAAGTTTTTGGTGAAGTTGGAAAAACTAGTGGATTCATGGATTTAATGATTTTGATCTAATTGGTGTTGTTCTGATTGATGTGTATGTTGTTTTGGAGTCACCATGGAGTGGGGAATGGATGTGTGGGGTTTGGTTAACGGTTGAAAATAGATTTCTCAAGTTGAGAACTCTATCATAGAGCACAGTGTGCTAACCGGACTTGCTACGCTAACCAGTTTGGGCTTTCAACTATTTTTTAAAATGAAGAACAATAGCATACTAACTCCACCTAGCGCTCTAGGAAGACCTATTAGCACGCTAATGATAGATGAAAACTAAATTTAAATGGTTGTTTTTGGGATTTTTAACTTAATGCATACCCAAACACCTTTAAACATACTAAATATATAAAATTGGACTTTAGGGACTTAGTGGACTATAGCTCAGGTATCAAGGAGCTAGTCGAGTAAGATTCATGAGTTCGGGGAAGTTTGAGTGTATTGAGGTGCGTAAACCCATTGAAATGCTTTACAGAATTCATTGTTTATTTTATTGATATCAAATTTCATATGTGAGTGTTGGTGGGTATACATGGGGTTTCACTCCTATTTCAATTTGCATATATATTGGTTGTGGCTAAATCGACTGCACGGGTTAATTGTGTTTGGTACTCTTGTCATCGGCAACAGAATATATCTACGACTATCGGGAGGGATGTAAGATGTTTCATTGACTTGAAATAGCATTTGGAGGGGTTCATCCGATAACTGAAATTGGGGTTTAATCACTATAAGCCTATAAGTGTATACGTACTTCATGTCATATTTTATCGATTATTGCTTAGTTTAGGTTAGGTTTTTCTCGTGATCATACCGTTGTTTATTTGTTAATGCTTTATTTTCAAGCTTATTTAGTTGGTATATGTTGTTACATTTATTCTTTGTTGTTTTTGCTTCTCATATGTTGCCTACATTCATAAGAATATGATGTACTATTGTTAGATGTTTGTATTTGCATATCTTGTAGTTTATTGATTTTATTTCGAAAATATTGTATTGACTTTTCTTGGGATATTACTCGCTGTACTCGTCACTATATTTGTTGGGTGACCGAGTGCAGATCCTTCAGCGAGCAAAGGCAAGGGCAAGGAGGTATTAGGCGAATAACCTTGAGGCAGTGACACCAGCTCATGTGTGATAACAATATGTATGTATTTACTTTTCATTGGGTTTTGAGGACTGTAGAACACTGAATACATGTATATGAATCTTTTGTTGTACTTATTTCACCTTTGATATATACATAGTATCTTTTTGTTAGGTTTTCAATTACTTAGGATTGTTAAATATTGCATAACTTACTCATTTAAAGACTTCTGCTGAAAAATTGAAATATAACTTTATAAATTGATTAACTGGCTAATTAAATCATTAATATTAATATGGAGATTGGTTACCTAAACTAGTTTTAGTTGGAAAAGTGTAAGCAACCAGTTAGGTTGCGGGGAGTCAAGGGTAAATGTGCCATGACAAGGCAGGACTTGGTGAAGTAGGATATGACATGGCGGGTCTCAAGGTTGCCTCAGGATCGTGGACCACCACATCAACCTTCTACTCCTCTCGTATCTAGCTATGTCCCTTTGATGATCTGCAAATAACATGAAGTTTTGTTGCCCATTAAGTAAGTCTCGACCCCTCTCTATTTGTCTTGCTTATATCTCAACAGGAATTCATGATACTGAGCCCTATCCTATTTGTATTGTCTCATCATCTTAGCAATCCACTAACTTTGTTGTCGTGGAGTCAAGTCCTCATATGGTGGTACTGATGCTTGTGGAGGTGGAAAAACTTCAAAACCATCCAAGTCATGCTTTCCTATCAGTGAGTCTAGAAACTCGTAGTCCTAAGCAAATCCCTGTAAGTGATCCTTCTCCTCCGCATATCTTTTCTTCTGCAACTCTTATGCCAACTCCGCTATTGCTGCTGCACGATCCTCCTGTTCCATGGCTTATAATTCGGCTTTAAGTTTTTCTTTCTCGTCTCTTTCTCTTACATCGTCAGAGTTTTGGTATCCAGTCAGTGTTTTCAAATTTTGCATAAACTCAAATCTATTATTGCTTGAGCCTCTGTATGAAATTATTCAAGAAAATTATTCATCTTGAATAAATTGAACTCCGGCCTTCAAGCACATTTGGGTTATTGGGATTGGAAACAACAATTTGTTGTCTCTTTCAATCAAGAATGACTCCCTTAAGTTCTTATAAACCTTCTGCCCAACATTAATCCTCTCATTCTATATAATCTCATATAAACAAGTTGCTTTGGGTTTGTTTATCTCACATTACTTAGTAGTCTGGCATAATGAACAACTAGAAAATATTATCACATTCTATAAACCTTTCTTGCACTCTCCTTCTTAATTTTATTCAACACACTCTCAACTCTCATTATCCAATATTGTTGTTCTCAGATAACTAATCCTCTCTCTATGGCTCTAAAAGGATATAAGTTACAAGGTCTCTTATATAAATCATCCAGGAAGGTATATGGTTTTTCATTCTTGTCCAAAAATTTTAACCCATAGATGTTATTTATTTAATGTTTATTAAATGGTACCACCACTCCTCTCACTTAAACTTGATCACTTTTCTTTGCAATATTTGCATAGTCATAGAACTCATAGACCATTTCACTCACTCCTTTAACCTTGTTCTCTCTATAGTTTTAAGTAAAATATTTCCAACTCTATTGCCTATTAAAGTTACCAAGTCTCTTATCATAATTTGTGATAATTGACTATTTAGATTTATATATGGCATTAATCTAGTAGTGTATCTAGTATAAATATCTTAGAATAAGCAATAATTGACAATATTTATGTATTTTTAGGTATACAAGGTATAAAGTAGACAATGGAGTAATTTCACAATGAAATGAGGATAAAATGTATAAAATCATTATTGACGTCGTGGTAAAGATGCTTGATGCCGTAGGAGATGACTAGATAGTGTGGGCAAGGCATGGAGAACTAATAAGAAAAAATAAGACAACAGTATCGGCACAGTTGCGACGCTGTGGGATAAAAAAGACGATGTCGAGGTGGTGTGAGCAGGGCGCCGAGTCTACAAAAAAAAGAAAAATGGACACAAAGTGGTCGAAGCTGTGGTGGCGCCGTGGCTTTACATATACATCACCGAATCATTTCGGACAATGCCGATACAAAGAAAATAGAAATTTATAGTTATATTTAGGTGAGATTATCTACTAGGGTTTCTAATTCTTTTCTAAAGTATATTAGGAGTATAAATAGGTATTAGAACATAGTAAACTCACCAATTATTACAAAGAGGAACACATTAACATAAATTACCACCAATTATCATAGTTTAACCTAGTTTTACTCTATTTTTTATTATTTAGAAGAGTTTTGGAGAAGAATACATTTGAGACTTACATTTGGTTGTTCAGAGTTGTTTTCTTGATTTAATTGAAGTTGCTCAATTCAGTCTTTGATTACAATGAATATCATTATGCACATGTTTATTTCAATGATGTGTGAATAGTTCATTAATTTTAGGGATCAATGGATCCTATGGTATGAATGTTATAATATAGTAGTTTCAATAGATTATCAAGATAAAAAGTGTAATGGTTAGAATTTGCGTTGATTCTACACATAGTGCCATTAGAGCTTTTAAGCCAGATATGGATGATACAACCATAAAATACACAACATCGACATATAGTTATTGATTAAGGAGGCATAAATAGTAAGATTAACTTGTTATGAATCTAAAGATTTGAAACTGAAAGCAATGTGGAGCATACATTATTCTCACCGAAATGTGAGTTCTAGTTTGTACATTAGAATCTTTTCCGTCATAATAGTGGGTTGAAGTGTATTTGGATGAAATATGTATATTCTAATTAAGCATTGCACACACATAATGAAAATGAAAGAAGTGAATTGAAAATCATAATTACTCATTACCTATGAGAAGTTGTGAACTAAGATCTTCTTATTATAAAAGTACAAGTATTTACATTTTTTTAGAATATAATAGTTAGTTATAATCAATTAAAAATGGATTTCCTTACCAATTTAGTAAATCTGACTAAGCATACTGATTTCAATACACTATTCCCTAAGGACAATATCCGTAATAGACGTAAGTTGATCATATTCTTTCTACAGTCGAGCAGCCATGCTTGCAGCCATAATCCTTTGTTTAAGTAATTTACTTTCAAGTATAAAAAAATAAATAAAAGGTTTAACTTTCGAGTTAGACAATCTGCACTTGATCCTTTGTGTTTTTTATTTAAGGAGAATTGGTGCATTCGTACTAAAAGAGAGAAGCACTTAGTGCATTAAGACTCTGAGATTGACAAAACCAACAAATAAAAGAAAAAAAAGGAATCAAGATGGGGGAGGATAAAGCACGGAACCAACTATAGGGCCGAGGGAATAATAAACCCAAATATGATTTGGTAGTGCAGGATAAAGTGTAGGGAAAAGATGTCTTGTGACTACTTCAAGCTAGACGTTGAAGAAACTTACAACGTAGTGATGAGGCTTCCAACTAATACCACCGAGTTTGAACTAAGACTGCCCCTAATCAACATGGTGCAAAATAGCTTGTTCAACGGGCTAACGAATGAAGATCCAATTGCATATACAAAGAATTTCTTGGAGAAATTTGACACTGTGCACATTACCAAAGTTACAAAGGAAGTGATCAAGATGAGAGTTTTTCCATTCTCATTAAATGGGAAATCCACATCTTGGTATAAAGGATTGAACGTAGAAAGTATGACCTTATAGGCAAAAATCAATCTAAGATTTATAGATAAATTCTTTCCTTTAATGAAAGTCAGTGAAAGGAAACTAGTAATCAATCAGTTCAAGTAGGAAGATGGTGTGTCTCTTTGGAAAAATTCAAAGAAATACTGAGGAGATGTCTAGGACATGGATATTTGAAATGGGTACAGCTAAATATATTCTACTAAGGGATGAATCGCAGCACTAAAACATTAGTAGATGTCACAACATGTGGTTCATTACTAACCAAGGATGAGGATGGAGCATTAGATCTTCTAGTTCTTATATCTTAGGACTCTATAACCGGTACTAGTTCCACAGTAAGGAAACCAGCATGCATTTATAGGATTGAATCGCAAGGTGCAATTATGGCATAATTATCCAACCTGAGCAGTCAAATGACGAAGCTTTAAATGGGATAACAAATTCCATTAGTGCAAGCTATACAACAACCCGTTAATCACAAAGCCATGATTGTTAATCAAATGGATATGCAGTAAGGAATGGAGCTTGAGGAAATAAAATTCATGAATAAGCAAAGCTATGGAAACACCTTCAGGCTGAAAGGAATGGCTCCTTAGTGGTTTTATCAAGGATACAATAAGTCCAACATCTCATATGGAAATCCTGATAGCGCTCTAAAGTTACCTCTAGGCTTTGATCAACAAGTCCAACAAGCAAAGCAAAAAGATAACTTCACTAAAGTCGATTGAGAAATTCTCGCACATTATCAACATGAACAACATGGGACACAATGATAAGCATGCGAAGAAATGGAAAACGTGAAGTAAGCTATGAAAAGGATGGATGATGAGAGATCACAATCCATCAAGAACCTAAAGAGATAGATTAGTCAGTTAGCCATTACTTTGAATTCAAGGAAGGAAGGCAGTTTTTGAGTAACACTATGACAAATCTTAAAGAGGATGTTAGTGTTATTCACATGATGAGCACTACGACAACAATTGAGCCAATGCAAGAACTAGTGATGTACAAGACATAAAGAGTCAACACTTTGACTATGAAAAAATATGAAATGGGGCATAAAAATGGAATAGAAGTGAGGAAAGATGAACTTGAAGGATTCAAGCAACAAAGGATCAATGTCTTGAAGAATAACAAGAAAGGGAAAAAAATTGAGAGCTAAGAAAAAATTGAAGAACCTTCTAAATAAGCATTGAAATGAAATAGTATCAAGGTGGTTCCCAAAAAATTTGAACAAAAGTTTAAGTTCACTCCGAGACTTCAACAAATCAAGAGGAGAGATCATGGAAACATATGGCACATGTGAGCATTAATGGGCACTAGTTTAGAAACTTCTTGTGTCATACAGGAGCCTTAGTCAATGTGAAGCCTATAAAAGTCATTTTACAAGCCTATTTGAAGATTAATTGTCCCGATACAATGAATTTGCAAGTAGTTGATGATAACTTGGTACCAACATTTGGGAGAGTCTTGAATGTGCATCTTAAATTGGTAGACTCACATTCATAACTGATTTTGAGATTATGGATCATAATATCGATAATGATGTGTAAATGATACTTGGGAGGCCATTCTTGAATACTGCTAATGTGATCTTGCGTACGAGGAAGAAAATGATTACAATGAGTATCAAGGAGGATAACGATGCCAAGAAGATTGTCTTTGTTGAAGGGTCAGAAGTACATCGAAATAGGAGAGATATTGTTATCTATGACCTACAAATGCAGTATCTTAATTTAGTCTCAGACTAAATAAGAGAAAAGACTTCAGCCTAATGACGTTAAACTAAGGGCTACCGGGAGACAGCCCATGGTTTTTTAATTTCAATTTTTAAATTTTAGTTAGTTATTTAGTTAGTTTAGTTAGTAAAATACAAACGTTTTAGCTTTCTAACTTTCAAAAATTTATGCTAAATGTGCAGGAAAGACCATTTATAGGGTGACATTTTATCGGAATGGAAAAGTCTCGACTAACTCAGTAAGGAGCGTAAGAGAGCGAAGGTGTTAAAGTTGTAAAGGTCAGGTACATGGGAAAATCATGGGTAAGGTTTTATGGAATTTTCATATATCATGGTATTTCACACTGTCATGATGCCTTGTGTAGTAAAACACAAACCTGGGAGAGCGCAAATATGGAGTTACCTAAAAATATGCAAGATTATAGTGACTGACTTGTCAACAATGTGTGTGTACACACATGGCGCCATGGGCATAAGGAGACAGCGCTATCAGGACGTCGAGCTTTGAGCAAGAATTGCTAACAGTAGCCTCAGCGCTGTCTTCGAGTTGAGGGTATTAAACCCTTTCAACCTATATTTTCACACTTGAAACCTATTCCATACACCCTTATGAAACTAAAGATTGAAGAACATTAATAGAAAAAAGAGTGTTCCTAGTGATTAAGAGGGAATAGAGAATGCTAAGGCATTTTAAAGAAGTAGAGATTCAAGTTAGCACTAAGGTTTTAATTTATGAGCAAAGTGATAGGGCTTAAATTAATATAGGCTTGGAAAAGCAATCTACGCTATAAATTAGTCTGGAATTCAGGTAAATTTACAATTTCAATCATTATGCTTTGAGATTTTTGGAAGTTCTAGATGAAATTGCATGACTTGTGGGTATGAGGTTATTAGAAAGGAATTATAACTCATGTGGATTATGAGTATTAATGTGTCTTATGGTGCACTAGTCTATATCTTTTACATTATTTGGCATGTGAATGACCCTTATTGATAAAATCTTGATTTTAGGTGATTTGAATACCCGTGTAGTTAGTTGTGTTATTTAAGATTATTTAGAAAATGCTAATAACAAGATGGCATGCAAGTCAAGTTAGTGAAGCAAGAGCAAATGATTATGAGGCATCATCCTCAAGAGATTCGAATGAAGATGACCTAAGACCTTTTAAGTCTGTATTACATTAGCAAATAGGCTAAAGAGATATATGAGGTCATTGAGTATAGAGAATTCATTTGTGAGAGAGGAATTAATTTATCAGCTAGGTATTATAAGAGAGTAAAGAATTTCATTAGCTAATAAAGTTGGGAGCAGTTCACTCCAGACTATAAAGAGAAGAAGGTTAATGAGGTTAGTGAAATTGTATATAAATTTTATGCAATGCAAAGTTTACCATGAAGGGTGACCCAATGAAGGTAAGGGGGTATTTATCCCCTTTAATAAGTGTAACATTAATAGCATCTATGAGTTATAGCATATGTGTATGGTTGAAGCCTCAGAGATTTTCCTGGATGATTTATATGAGAGACCCCATAACCTATACCTTGTTAAAGCCATAAAGAGAGAGCATTGGTTATCCAAGGACAACAAGGATGGGTAACGGGAGCTGAAAATTTGCCGAAGCACATTAAGAAGAGGATCATGAGGAAAGTAAATAGAATGTGGCAGCACTTTCAAGTTGCTTCATTATATCTGACAAATCAATAGGGCGAGATCGATAAGCTAAAGGCGACTTGTTTGTATGAGATTATAAGGAATGAGGAGATCAACGTGGAGGAGGTCATCTACAACAACTTAAAGGAATCTATTATGTATGAAAGAGGTAACAAATTGTTGTTTCCAATTTTGATAACCCAAATGTGCTTGATGGTCGGAGTAAAACTGATTTAGGAAAAAGAGTTTGATATTGAGGCCCAAGCAACTATGAATGATGAGTTTATGCTCATATTGAAGTCACCGACTATTTACCAAGACTCTGAGGATAAGAGGGAGAGAGTTGAGAGTGACAAACTTGAGGCCGAGTTGGGGCTAAAGAGCAAGTGGATCAAGTAATAGTAGCAACAACGACAACAACAACGACAAAGTTAGCCAAAATGTTGGAAAACAAAAGATATAGAGAGGAAGATGATCACTAGCAAGGATTTTTTTAGTGCTACAAGTTTGTAGATCCGTTTATTTGGGAGCAAGACTTGGATGGTCACGAGGTTTTTCCAATACCACAGGCACCAGTACCACCATTAGAGGACTTGAATCCACGGCAGCAGAGGCTGTTCGTTGCTAAAATGAGGAGATAGTACAGAGAGGTCAGGGCTCAGTATTATGAAACCTTGGTGAGGTATGTAGTAGAGCGATTGAATTGACAGCGAAACTTCATGTTATTTACGAATCTCCAGAAGGACTTAGCTAGATATTAGATGAGTCGAAAAATGAGACCTACTGAAAGGTCTATTGGTTTTTTAGCAGCACCAAACTAAATATTTAATTCTAGAGTGGTGCGGAGTAGAATAGTGGAGCATCATTTAACACCGTCTTTTGCTGCGCTAAGGATGCTGATAATGATGATGATCACAGTCCTAGAGTTAGAGTCTTAAGATTTCTTTAGACTTTGGAAATATGAGTGATACATATATATTGATTATCTTTTATATTTGGATATTTTGTCACTTATTTAATAGTTAACTTTGTATATTTATATATTATTATATCTTGTGTTATTATTAAATGTTTGTGTGCTTGATTTTTTAATTTTTCATGCTCATTTTTAAATCTTGGGGACTAGGTTTGGTTTAAGTTTTGGGGCATTAACACTACACTATGTAAAGTTGTAAGAAAGGATGAGATACGAATAAACATTATAGCTTTGATAGTAAAAGTTTTATTTTTGAAGCAGTAAAAGAGGAAAGCATGATAGTGTGTTTGTTTTCCTATTTACTTATTATTTGAATATATTTAAGTAGTATATATTTGGTTATACACAGTAATACGTAACGAATAAATAATTCATTTGCAAAGTTCATGCCTTTAATTAAGGATAAGTATAATACAAGTGTCTTGTTGATATGAAACTCAAGATAGTGTTATCAATTTTTGAAGAAAATAAGAAATGTAGCAACAACGGTACGATTCCATAATTAGAAACCTTTGGTTATGGAAGACCATGAACTCGAAACAAAAGCAAGAAGAAAACTAGAACACCTCTTGTGAAAAATTTATAGCTATAAGGAATTATATAATAAGCATGAATCTTACTTGAGTACAAAAGTAAATAAAGACTAAGTACCAAAAGGGGAAGAAATAGGCAGCATGTTTGATGAAAAGTTAGAGTTAAAGCTTGGTCGATAAAGTGATAGTGAGAAGTGCTAACAAGACTTAAAAAAAAATAAAGAGTCCGACAAGTTTTATAGGAAAAGAGCAGAGAACTTGATAGTTGGAAAAAGTGAGAAAAAACTGAATCCATAGGAAAAAAAGCAAGGGTCGTACAACTTAAAAATATGAGGAGAGGAGAAAAAGAAAAGAGATATATATAAAGCAAAAATTAGATTAGAACTCTTCAAATAAAATATTTAGCTCAATACAAGTAACTTAAATTAGTCAAATTTTAAATTAAGTCCTATAGACTCTCGAAGTGCTAAAGCCTACAAGACTAGTATGATACAAGACTAGTATGATTGAAGGATCATGAGATTGTACACTTGCTATTTGAGTGTCGAGGTAAAATAAATTTGCGAGTAGTGATTGTTTTGGTTGTGAACTACTTTAGTGTTTCAAAAATAAGTTGTATGTGTTGTTAAAGTTACAAGTTTTCGAAAGTATAAGTTTTTGCAAAGAAAAGCTCTTAAGTTGATTATTAACTCGAAGTTATTTGAATTAAATGATACTCCATGAATGATGTGAAATGAATATAAACTTAAGTAGTAGTAGTACAAACACATTCCAAAATACACTTTTGCTCAGGAAATGCAATCCTAAGTTTGGTGGTATTTGATAAGTGATTACTTGGACTTATATATAGCATTAGTTTAGTATTATATTTAGCATAAATATATCAAAATGAGCTCCAATTGATGGTATTTATGTCTTTTCCGGTATATAAGGTATAAAGGAGATAATGAAGTAGTTTCACAATAAAACGAGGATAAAATGCATAAAAGTATGACTGACTTCTTGGCAAAGATGTTTGATGTCGTGGGAGATGACTAGACAGCCTGGGCAAGGCGTGGAGAGCCAATAAGAGAAGAAAAATGAGACAGCACTATCGGCATACTGGCAGGGCCATAAGACAATAATGGATGGCGCACGGGTGCTCTAAGCAGGGCATCGAGTCTACTAAAAAAGGAAAATGCACACGAAATGGCCGACATTATGGCACCATCGTGGCTTTACACACATAGTGCCAAATCCTTTATGGACAGCACCAACATGTAGAACATAGAAAGTTAGATTTCTATTTTAAGTGGAATTATCTACTAGGATTTCTAATTGTTTTCTAAAGTTCTTAGGAGCATAAAAAGGTATTGAAATGTGTTAAACTCACCAATTATCACTAAGATCAACCCATTAACATATATTAGCACCAATTATCATAGTTTAATCTAATTTTACTTTATTTTTCAGTATTAAGAAGAGTTTTGGATGATAAGACAGTGAAGACTCACGTGTGGTTTTTCGATATTGTTTTCTTGATTAAATTGAAGTTGTTTAATTCATCCTCTGATTGCAATGAATAACTTTATATGCATGTTTATTTCGATAATGTGTGAGTAGTTTATTAATCTTATGGATCAATATATCATATAGTATGAAAGCTATGCTAAAGTAGTTAGAATGGATTATAAAGATAAAAATTGTAATATTTAGAATTTGCATGGATTATCAAGATAACAAACATTTTGATCACATGTTTGTTGATTATAGGCTTTAGGAGTTATCATGGCCATTAAAGCTTTTAAGTCGGATATGGATGATATAACCATAAAATACATAACATCGATACATAGTTATTGATTAGAAAGGTATGAATAGTAAAATTAATTGGTTATGAATCTAAAGATTTGAAACTTAAAGTAATACGGAGCTTAAGTTATTCAAACCAATAGGGGAAGCTCTAGTTTGCACATTATAAACTTTTTCATCACGACAATGGGTTGAAAAGCATTGCACATACATAGTGAAAATGAAAGAAGTGAGTTGAAATGCATAGTTATTCATTACCTAGGTGAAGTTGTAAACTAAGATCTTATTAATATAAGAGTTGGAGTATTTACATTATTTTGTTACAATAGAATAGTTAGTTAAAATCAATTAAAAAGGGATTTCCTTAGCAATAGAGTAAACCTAACTAAGTATATTGAGTGCAATACACCTTTCCCTGAGGACGATATCCGTAATCAACATAAGTTGATCACATTATTACTACGATCGAGTCGTCATACTTGCAGCCATGATCACTTGGTCGGTAGGTTTATTCATCTTTCGCGAAAGACCTGTTTATTCTCAATGGCCTCATATCTCTCTTTGGCCTCTTTACTAATGTAGAACTTAGGCTTAAAAGTCCTCGGGCATCGTCATTTGGAGCTCTCAAGGATGATGCCTCATAGTTATTCGCCCTAACTTCACTAACTTGACTTATTTGTCTCATTTTTTTTTTGCATTTTCTCAAAAATTCACACAACGCAACTGTATCGTCCTAAATTTTTTATAGTGGGATTGGTCTGTAATTAAAGGTCACCAACCCATGATGTGGCTTGAGAGTAGGTACACAATCCCAACACTCAGCAGGAACACTAAGTAATAAATTGTTATGATGTTATAAACTCTTTGCACATTTTATATGTGTAGACTACTAAGTCACTCCTATTGTATATAGATGTTGAGACGTAAGTGGAGACACGCCTCGAGATGTGTTCCGACATGGGACCTGGGATGTGGTAGATTAAAATTAAGTTGTTATGGCTTTCATAGTTGAATTGATGAGGCCATGATTTAATTTATATTAAATATAACCTAAGTTAGTTAACTATAATGTAAGTCATTGATGATTCTTGAGATACGTGCAGAAACATCACAAGAACAATTGAGTTATGAATTGGTGTTATCAAGGGTGAGTTAGTGGAGAGTTAGTGGAATGTGAATCATGTTGTAAGCCATTGGATCAACCTCGAGATGTGTAGTCACACTAAAATTAATGGTTATGAATCAATCTTATAATATATATATATATATAAATGGGATGAGATAAAACATGCAAATCACTTACACATTATAACTTATGAAAGAATGAATTTACAGAAGGGAGATATGGAGAAGATCAGTTGAGGTGGAGAAATTCTTGTGGATTTGAAGTTATGAGTTAAGTCCTACAAGTAGGTAAGCTAGTGTACACTATTAATTTGTAAAATTTTGTTAAAAAACTTAGAATTCTACTTCAGTTCCGGTTTGTGCTTAATTTTAGAGGGTAAAGAAATCATAACAAAACTTCAAATGATACTATCACCGAAGCTCGCATTTCTCGTCTATAACAAGTGGATCCACTAACCTTTTCAACTCGAGTTAACAAATCTTAATAATTAAGTCCACACATAGCAAACTCCTCCATATCATCATTTATATACAACACTTTGGTCATAATACTTAAGAGAAATTATGCTGAGCCTGATTTTCTTAGTAGTTTTAGATGTTTCAAATTCAATAACGCGACTCATATTTATTAGATTCTCAATTTATAAAATACAGACTAAGTTAGATCACCCTCAACCATCTGAACATTATATCTTCTGTAAATCAGTAGTTCCAATTTAATATCATGCACAAAGCAAAGAATATACGCACAATGCAAAAATAAAACAAACTCACTTACCCATATTACATTTGTGTATCGTGTCTAGATCTTATCCTATCATTGCCTGAGCTCTCTCTCTCTGGCCTGTACCGCCTGATGATAACCCACTTAGTGTGGACACTAACAAACAATATGTCAAACCCGATGACATCTGTAACATGTCAGAGGTCTCCTATGTCAAACCCAACTTAATTAGGGCATCTTACCGGCCTATATTATCTTAACCACTTGATAATCTAGCAGCCTTAGCCTCTTTGTTAATAAATAAATAGTATAAATATTACATGGTAATCAAATATATTACTTTATCAACCACAAAGGATTGTTAAGTAAATTTTAAACCTCAATGTTCGTTTCGATTGACTAAATAATCCTCAAAATTTTGTAAAAATTCTCAACAACATCACCTCTACTTCCAAGCCTACACCAAAAAATCTGGCCTTTAAAAATCTTCCACAAAACCTACTCTGCTTAGTAGAAATGTCAAAGGACTCATAATCTACCCCATAAAAATGTAAATTGTATGACTAAATACATATTCATTCTAATATGATTTAAAAGATCAAGTCCTTAAACTAACATTATCTTCGCTCCTAAATAATCTCAATATGTCGTAAAATCGTTCAGGCCATTCCAAAGGAGATCATATTCACACTTTAACCTAAAAACCCATTTGCACAATATATTATATTCAAAAGCAATACATGCATAGAGAGAAAGGAACTAATCATGTCTTAGATAATCCGATAGATTTTCCTTTCCTTTATCACTCGCACCCGTCACTACCTAATTATAAAAACCCAATAATGTCAAATAGGTAAATCTCATACTATCAGTACACTTGCAATAATCAAGTGCACTATATTACAAGAGATTAAAAATAATAATATCGTAAGGAATCATAGATTTACAAATATGTTATTTATCTCGTTTCTATTGACCGACCATAATCAAACCATGTCTTCCAAAAGAGATGGGTAAATTGTAATATTTAAAGAGGTAGTCCCTCGAGAAGCCACTCCCTTGACTCTCCATGAAGTATGATCTTGGCCAACATCACAACCCTTCCTAAAATGTGTCTACAACGATCAGTGACTCCTGTCGTAGAGCATCATGATGTTCATCCTACCACACATATAGCCAATGAGCATAATGGGACCCTTGAGAGCCTCCTTCCTCACGTGTACGTGAATGCATAACCAATAAATATGCAGTGATAAAATAGTGCATGCAATTATACTCGAGAAATACTCATACAATGTAAACTTTACTATGGAATCTACTTAACCTTACGAATGAAATACCGCAATTCCCTTGCGTTTCAAGTCGGTAAACAAGTACACACAGGGTTCCAAATGCAATCATACAATTACTTTGTATGTCCGTTAAAGTTTTCATAACAGTTTGTAATTTGTTTCATTTCATTGCACTTAAATTGACCCAATCACATCCCAAAACACTCAAAATACTTTCAAAATAATTTATACGATGCTCGAATATCATTTTTGACTTAAGAATATTATTCCACATCGAAAACCACATTGTTTAGGCTTAAATATAATTTTTCCAATCTATTAGATATTTATTGGTCTTCCCACAACCCGAAAATCACGAAATCACTCCAAGTCTGATCTTCAAATGTCTAAATCCCAATTTTGATGCCAAATTATGGTTCAAAATCAATAATTAACTTAGATTAGGGTTTAAAACAAGTTTAACAATTTTTGGCATTTTCAATGTCGTTACATACACTACGAGGGAAAACCCCTATATAAATCCTCGGGAAAATCTCAAAATCCTAATTTTCCATAAAAATCCTCAACTTTAATAAATTTTTCCAAAAATCATATTCACTTAATTTTCCATGATTTTCAGGGATTTTATTTAATCTTTTTCAAATTTTAAATTTATTTTGAGGAGGGGTTTGTCCCATGAATCGGACCGATCCGGCTTAGTTGAACTGGACCAAGTTATGTCTGATCGAAGGGATCAAACCCCTTTAATCTTCTTCCTCAAGAACCGTTCTACCTTTGTCTTACAAATTCTTTTAATCTTCTTGAATTGTTTAAGGTGTCAAACCCCATTAGGGTTGCGCAGAAGAGCTCACGGCTCCCCCCTTTTCTTCATTTGGCCTCTCTTCCCTCGCTTCTTGTTTTTATTTTTTTCTTTTTTTTATCCTCACCTCCTCTCTGATCTCATATGATCACAGCCACCAACGACAACAACACCCTCAATCACTTCTCTTTCTTTTGATTACACAAACCCACACCCACAGTGTCTCAAATAAAAAAAATCGAATTTGCACCAGTACCTCGCCTTCCGCCATCAACACTGTCATCAACAACTACCCACGGCTTCTCTATTCGAACCAACCTATTGGCTTGAGAGAGAAAAAAAAAAGAATAGCAACAAAGGAGAAAGAACAATGAAGGAGATAACAAAGTTGAAGACGATGGAGCTTGAAGACGATCAATAGCGCATAACCCCGATTTGTTCAATTTCAAGTGTTGATAAAAGGGGTGGTAAGGGAATATGTGATTCATTGTCTTCAGAATTTCTTCATTACTGGTAGCTTGCCAGATAATATGAAGGACACCTTAGTTGTTATTATTCCTAAAACCGAATTTCCTCAAATTTTGGCAGAGTTTCGACCTATTAGTCTTTTTAATGTAGTATACAAGGTTATTACCAAGTTTTGCTAACAGGCTTAAGCCAGTAATGGAATATTTGGTGGCTTGAACTCAAAGTACTTTTATTCCAAGGAGGAAGATTGTTGATAATACCAAACTGGTTCAAGAAGTAATTCATTCTACGTGGAGAAAGACAGGCAAGAAAGGTTGGATGGCCATTAAGATTGATCTTGAAAAGGCTTATAACTGTTTAAGATGGGTCTTTATTCATAATTCTTTAAAATCAATTCGCATGAATGCTCAAATGGTTGACAGAATAATGACTTATGTTTCAACATCCAATGTGTTGATTCTATGGAATGGGGGTCTGACTAAGAAGTTTGTTCCTTCAAGGGGATACGACAAGGGGATTCTTTATCTCCCTATCTGTTTGTTATTTGTATGGAATAATTAGCTCAATATATAGTTGATGCTGTTAAGAGAAATGTGTGGAAAGGTATTAAACTGGGAAGGGATTCTCTAATCATTTCCCATTTGTTTTTTGCTGATGATTTATTTCTTTTTGCTGAAGCTAGGGGACAACAAGTGAATGTAATTAAGTCTACTTTGGATGCCTTTGGTTATGTCTCGGGCCATAGGGTGAATGCGAGTAAAAGTAAAATTTTCTTTTCGATGAATGTTGGACATCAACTATAGTATCAGATTAGTCGAGAATTTGTTATAGGATTACACAAGATGTGAGAAACTACTTGTGCTCTCCTATTATACGTAGATGAATGAGAAAGGATACTTATGCTTCATTTTTGGAGAAGGTTCGTAGTAAGTTTTGTGGTGGAAGGTTGCTACTCTCTCAATGGCAGGTCATATTACATTGGCTAAATCTGTGTTGCAGTCTATTCCCATCTTTTAGATGCAATCTACTAAGCTTTTGGTTATATATGTAATGATATTGATAAGATAGTTAGGTGCTTCATCTCGGGTTCGACGAGGGAGAAGAGGAAAGTCCATCTTGTGAATTGGGAAACTCAATGCCATGGTTAGGATTCAGGGGGTCTTGGTTTGCTTCACACTGAAGTAAATAACTTAGCCTTTATACTGAAGCTTTGTTAGAAATTTCAAACCAAACCTGTCTCACTATAGGTTCAAGTTATAAAGTCTAAGTACTGTAATGGAGAAATTATTGGTCCTGTTCCCTAGGGTACTAAGCCAGCATCAGTAGTGTGGAGAAGTATGTGTAGTAATTGGACTATGTTTCAGGAAGGTCTTACAAAATGTATTGGGGACGGTACTATGATTTCCTTTTGAATGGATAGATGGATTGAAGGTTTACCTCCATTATGTGTGTATGCCACTCGTGAGCTTTCTGAACTGGATATGGGATAGAAGGATTTTGATTTTATTCTGCCATTTGGGGGTTGGGACTTTGTGAGAATTAAAAGGCCTTTACCAGCCTCTGTGTGGTAGAATCAAGCCTATTCATGTTCCTTTTTTTTATGGGGAAGGATAGGATAAGCTGGTTGTCGAACAAAAGATGGGAGTTTTCTATAAAGAAGGCTTATCAGTTTGTAGTTAGTGATGATGGAACAAGTAGAGTTAGAGGTCTGAGTAATGTTTGGAAATGGGATGGTCCTCAGTGGATTCGTTCATTCCTATGGTTGGCTAGACATTATAAGTTGTTCACGGGAGGTGAATGTCTTAAGTGTTGTACAACAACTTTAGATAAATGTCAATTGTGTGATAGTGATTCAGAGACAGATCTACATGCTATACAGGACTATATTCATGTTAAGGGGATATGGAATCAATTAATGGAAGTTTGTCAAGATGGAACCTTTTTTACTAATTCACTAGATCAATGGATAGATACCAATCTTAACCATAAGTAAAAAAATTGGGGTACTATCTTCGGGGTTTCGTGTTGGTACTTCTGGTTTTGAAGGAATGATAAACTATTTGGTTCTACAAAAGGGATTCCATCTAATCCTATCAGATGTATCGAAGCAAGATTTGAGGAGATACAGTGTTCATCTTTATTGTTAAGGAATGCCCATATTTCACCTCAACAAAGGAATGATTGTTCCATGCATCTTTCGAGTCTTGGCTTTCTAAAACTAAACTGTGATAGGGCTGTTAATCTGGACTTTGGCTATGCAGTTGTCGCGGGTCTTTTCCGTGATCACAAGGAACAATTTGTGGCTGGTTATCATAAGGTTCTTGGTTGTTGCTCTTCCCTGAATGCAGATCTTTTGGGTGTTAAACTGGGCTTGGATATGGCTATACAACAATGTTACTCCAACCTTCTAGCGGAATCTGATATCAGGAACTAGTTTCTTACCTGCATTTTTCTTCATCAGCTCAGTTTTTTGACCCTCTTATTCTCGATATTCGAGTTATTTTGAATCGTGAAAGAGGTTTTTGGGTCCATCATATATTTTGTGAATGTAATACGTGTGCCGACACATTAGCTAGGGATGCTCTAGTTAGCGGTCTAGATAGGGTCTTCCATATCTCTCCATGTAGTATTTCTATTTTATTAGCGTGTGATGTGCATCTGATGTAGTCTTGCCTTTTCAAGTTATATATAAAAAAACAAAATAAAAGGGGTGGAAAATGACCTATTTGCCCCTATGTAATTATCCTTAACCATATAAATCCACTACCTTTTTTTGGTAATTTAACATTTTTTATTTTCAATTTTTGTCCAAAGTAAACCACAAAAATACCCTAATTCGATAAAAAAAATTGGAAAATTTATTAATATGCTCTGAAACTCTCGGACAACTTGTCTTCGCATGAAAATCGAGATGTGGGACCCATGTCGGCTCGTTTTGTTCGATTAGCGTTCAAAATTCGAATTTTAAATCTAAGTACAATTTTCTTTTCTGCAAAATTTCAAACGAAGGTTCAAGGCAATATTTTAACTATCTTAGAGACCATCTCAACATGTATCTCGAGATAAAACCCTACAAAACATTGAATTCACTCGGTTAACTTGAATTTTGCAAAATAACACACTATATAATACATAACACTAGACACACATCACATAAAGAATTTATTTAAAAATCTCAGTTTCACTAGTCTTTAAGTCCTGACTCATGACCAAGACCATAATTAGGCTCCATTAATCTCGAGTTTGTTATAATTATAGATTTAAGATTTTTGGGATTAAAAAATTATCCCAACTAATAAGAATTTCGTCCTCCAAATCATCGTCAAATTGCCACCTACCCGAAATAAGTCGAATTTTTACATTTCAAAGCTTCTGGAACTTCCTATCTTTAGTAAGAATAAGTTGATCTTCATATGAAACATTACCCTATAAATCAAAATAGTTCCATTCTACTTTATAATGCGAATTAGTTTCCATTCGCCTAAGCATAAACACATGAAATACATCATGAAACCCCTTTAACGATAGCAGTAATGCAAGTCTATACGCAACATTCCTGAACCATTTTACAATCTCGAAAGGTCCTATAAATCAAATTGAGAGCATTCCTTTCCGTCCAAACCTATAATGGCCTTTTCAAGGGGAGACTTTCAAATAAACTCGATCTTCTTCACTTTATTCCATAACCGATGATAGAGATTATAATAACTCTTATGCCTATCCTGGGGCGCTTTCAATCTTAGATGAATCTGTTGAATAACTCGAGTATAATCTCAAACCATTTGTAGTCCCAACTTTGCCAAATCCTTTGATTCAACCCAACCGGTAGAATAAGAATAAAATATCCTATATAGAACCTCTACTAGAGCGACCTTGACACTCGATCGACAATTGTTATAGTAAGAGAACTCACACAAAATATGTATTCTTACCATGAACCTCCAAATTTCAATACAAAAGCCTTGAGCTTGTCTTCTAATAGCTGGATCAACTTTTCAATCTGACCATCCACCTATGGATGAAATGCAGGACTGAAATAAAAATAAGTGCTCAACAATTCTTGTATACCCTGCCACAAACTCGATGTGTACAGAGCACCAATATTAGAGACTATCGTCCATGACACTCTAAACAAGTGACCACCTTTCGCTCACACAACAAGCTCAATTGTGTAACGGTATCGAAAAGTAACATAGGAAGAAATTGAGTAGACTACGTCAGTCCATCAACAATAATCCAGCCCGCATCATGTTTCCTCCGTGAAGTAGGCAGATGAGTAACAAAATCCATTGCAATCCTCAAAGTTTACGCCTATCGGTCTTAGGCCTTATTTGGTTAGGGGTGGATTTATCTCCTAAGAGATAACTTACTGGGAGTTAGGAACTAATATTGTTTGGTTGCCTAACTTGCTTGCAAGTTATCCTCCAACTTACACCCTAGGGTGTGAGATATCTCCCCACCACCCCTAGGAAGTTATCTCCCAGGAGTTGTAGACACAATTACCCTTAATTAATAACTCATTTATTACCTATCTCTCTCTTGTCTAAGGGTTATTTATGTCAATTCACATTTTTTATTGTTTAAAAATTCGAAAATTCACTAAAAGTTTAAAGTTGAACCAAACATAAAAATATTAACTCCAAAGAGTTAACTCCAAGGAGATAACTTCCAACTAACATTGTAATTTAGCAAAAACAAACTAAACGATGCCTTAAACTATTGAAAAATCTCACACCTCTTCATAGTCACCCACATCAGCTTTCATCCCTAGCCACCAATATAATCACTTCATATCATGATACATTTAGGTCATTTCACGATGAATGTTATATCAGGATCGATGATATTCTCTATCCTAAGTCTAAGCCATCGATGAAATCTAAAGTCTTCCTCTTAGTCTCAAACTTTGATTAGTAAATTCAACTCAATCTGGGTTATTGATCTCAAGAATAAACTCCTTAAACTTCATATATTTCAACATTAGCTTGTTGAAACCTCCGATAAAGTCATCGCGATAACCTTTTCAAACAAACCGTACTCATAAGTCAATCACCTCTTCCATTCCCAAAATATTTATCGCATTTTTTTGATCATATGAATTCAACATTTTATTTAGGTAAATTTATTGATTAGTGCAGCTATATTAGAAAAATCTTTCAGAAATCTATAATAATAACTAGCCAAACCCAGAATTTCATCTTAGACAACAAAAACTCACAAAGAACTAAAGATTCCTTTAGTTAAATCTCGATTCTAACATCAATACTAATGGTTCTAGCAAGAAATCTCATTTCTTGATCAGTGGCTACCCTATCCCTAGTTAGAGGCAACTCAGATGTTTCGATGTATGTAAATACTATATAACTCGAAATATAAAAGAATGTCATCTTATGGAACAATCCAAAAATACATGATAAGTTGTTAACGAGTCACTTTCCTAACACCTCAAAATCTATAAACTCGAATACATATAAACCATCTATCATCTCATGTCCAAAGATCTCAATAATACATTTCTCACACGTAATGTGAGGACACACCTTAACCCAATTACTATGTTAAAGACAATATGAATAGGGACTCACAATGGTGTTAACCCTAACACAATTATCGTACTAGCAGATATAAATGAAATCATTGAACCATAATCAATTAAAGCATATCAAAGTTAACAACAAATTAAAATCTTACCTTCAATAAGATCTTGATTTGCATCTTATTTGATTCAGTCACCACCTGAACATGTTCCCTGATTTGTTTTTGAGGTTGTGACCTACTAATGGATGCTCCCAAAGTTTGTGGACATACACTTATGTAATATCCTATCTTTCTACATCTAAACATCATACTAAACATCATAGTTGCCAGTTTCTGACTCGATGCTTCTCCTTGAGATCTTTGACCTTGCCTCCACTCTTCTGCGACTTAAATTTTTCACTCTTAGCTAAAGGTTGAAAGGAATATGATCATGTCTGTCATAATCCTATCTATTTCAATTTTGAGGGTCTATTGGTTCTACTTGAAAAAGGATTACGAAGCATATATGATGGAATAATAGGTGTCATAAGTGTGAATAGTTAATCTCCACTATTTCCTTTTTATTGGAAAATCTAGTCAAACCTTTCTGGAATTCTTTTCTTAACCTCGAAAACTAAGCTTTGGCCTGACTCCACAATACCAAAATATCATCGTGATTCATGCTGAAAAGTTTGTGTAGTTACGTAGGCTCTAGTCCTATATCAAAACTCTCGCGGAGTGTTTAGCTTACTCGCTAATATAATGGTACCAAGCTCTTTTTACAGCCCTCGAAAATAATAAAACTAAGCATTGTACTGAGACAATGACATGTCTCCCCGAACTAAACGAACAAACTCTAGTTTCTTTTAGCAAAATCAAAGAACTACTCAATGAACTCCTCAAGAAAGTGAGCCCTAGTCTCAAATACGGGATGTCTGTCATATAGAGATCTCCATAACATCTCAGCATCGGCCTATAGATAATATGAATATATCGCAACTCTCAAATTTTCATCAATACCTAACATGTTATTAAGTTTCCCGTGATGGAGAACCCAATTCTTCATAGTCCTCAAGTCCTATTCACCACAGAAATACATATGGTTGTACTTCCTAGACTCTCTCCTCTGCCTTTCCTTCCTTGACATTCAAGTAATAGTGGTTGGATCAGCTCAAACTAGAACTGCAACAACCGGTTCAACTTCGAGAGTAGCTTTCTCCTCTTGAGTGGCTAGTGTGGCAGTAAGGACCTCATGAGAAATATGAACCACATTTGTCTGAACTGCTACTTGTGCTTGTTAGATTCTTAACAACTGTGACATTTGCCCCACCAAATCCATACGTTATAAATCCTTATTGCCCTTACAAGATCACTTTCCCGGCACTTGCTATACTATGTGTCGACACCATAACTATATCCGTCGTATCTCGATATTATAAAACACAAATAACATAATCATAATGTTTTTAATTTTTTAACCTCATCCCGTCTCGTTACTTCACAACGAATAACTCACTAAACCTCAATCAATAAGATTCATTTAGAATCATATACTCTTATACCAACACAGTTAGACCCCACCTTATTAAGCCATCTGACCAGCCTAGATTACCTTTACATCTGATAATCTAGCAGCCTTAACCTTTCAAATAAATGAATAATATAAATATCTTGTGATAATCAAGTATGATACTTTATCAACCATAAAGGATTCTAAAGTAAATCTTAAACCTCAATGTCGTTTTAATTAATTAAATAATCCTCAAAATTCTGTAAAAATGTTTCGACAGCATCTCCTCTGTTTCTAAGCCTACATCGAAAAATACAATGTTTAAAAATCTTCAACAAAACCTGCTCAGCTATGTGGAAATGTTGTAGGACTCAAAATCTACCCCATAACCATATAAATTGTATCGACGTATCGACTAAATATATTTTCATTTTAATCTAATTTAAAAGATCAAATCCTTAAAGTAACATAACCTAAGCAACAAAATTATCTCAATCCATCCAAAAATTGTTCCAGTCATTCCAAAGGAGATCATATCCACACTCGAACCCAAAAAGACCCATTTATACAATATATTATATTCAAAAACAATATATGCATAGAGAGAAAGGAACTAATCAAGTCATATGACAATCAGATAGCTTTTTCTTTCATTAGTCGTCCCTCGCACCTGTCATTACTAATTATAAAAATTTGATAATGTCGAATAATTAAATCCCATACTATTTAGTATATCTGTAATAATCAACTGCATTATATTCTGAGAGATTAAACAAATAATAATATTGCAAGGAATCATAAATATACAAACAGGCAATCTATCATGTTTATGTTGACCGATAACTATCAGACGATGTCTTCCAAAAGTAGCATGTAAACAATAATAAAGGTTTGTGATTTTGAGAGGAAGTCCTTCAAGAAGCCATGCCCTCAATTCTCCATGAAGTATGATCCAGACCAACATCACAACCCTTCATAAACAAATCTCAACGAAAACCTGTGAATCCAATCGTAGATCGCTATGATGTTCATCCTACCTCACATATGGGCAATGAACATAATTGGCTCTTTCATCTCGTGTCCGTGAATGCTTGAACAATAAATATGCAGCGATAAAATAGTGCTTGCAATTTTATTTGAGAAATACTCATATAATGTAAAGGTTACTATGTGATTTACTTAAACTTACAAATGGGATAACGTAATGTTTTTATGCTCCAAGCTAGTAGATTAGTCCACATTTGGTTCCAATTTCAATCTTACAATTAATTTGTAAGTTCAGTACGTTTTCGTAATAGTTATATATTTTTTCCAATTAGTTGCACTTAAATTGACACAATCCTATCTCAAAACCTTTAAAATACGTCCAAAATAAATTATCCATGGATATCATTTTTTAATCAAAATTATTGTTCAGCATTGAAAATTATGTTGTCTTGGCTTAAATATAGTTTTTCTAATTTCTTATATATTTATTGGTCTTGCCACAACCCGAAAACCTCAAAATCACTCTAAATCTTATCCTCGGATAACCAACTCCCAATTTTGACTCCAAATTATGGTTCAGAATAAAAAATTAACGTAGATTAGGCTTTAAAATAATTTAACAATTTTTGGCATTTTCAATGTTGTAACACACACTACGACGCAAAACCTCGATATAAATCCTTGAGAAAATCCTAAAATCCTTATTTTCCTTAAAAATCCTAAATTTTAATCAATGTATCAAAAAATCCTATTTTATTTAGTTCTTTTTTAATTTTAAAACTTTTTTGGTTTGACCCCTTCATTGGACCGGCCTAGCTCAGTTGAACTGGACCCGATTCTGTCCTGTTTCTGGGATTAAACTCTCCTTCATCTTCTTCCTCAAGAAATGTTATGCCTCTGTTTTACAATTTTTTATCTTCTTGAACTGTTTGTGGTGCCCAACCCCATTTGGGTTGGACAGAGGAGCTTACGACTCCCCCCTTTCTTCTTCTATTGGTCTCTCCTCCCTCAAGATTTGTCTCGAATTTTTTCTCTTTTCTTTGGATCCTATCCTCCTCTCTCATCTCATAACATCACGGCCCTAATGGAAATAACACTCTTAATCACCTTTCTTTCTTTTGATTACACATATACACCTACATTCTCTTAAATAAAAAAATTGAATCGGAACTATTACCTCACCTTCCACCATTACCACTGTCATTAACAACCACCCACAGCTCCTCTATTCGAATCAACCCAATGGATTGAAAGAGAGAAAGAGTGAGAAAGAAAAAGAGGAAGAAAGAAAAAAAAGAAAGAAAAAGAGAGAGATAATAGCAACAAAGGCAAGGAACAATAGAGAAGATGAAGAAGTTGAAAACAATGGAGCTTGAAGAAGATCAACAGTCCACACCTCCCTTTTGTTTGGTTTAAAGTTTTGATAAAAGGGGTAACAAATGACCTATTTGCCCCTCTATAATTATCATTAACCATATATCCAATACCTTTTTAGGTAATTTGACATTTTTCTTTTATTTTTATCATTATCTCTATAATTTTTGTCTAAATCAAACTCCAAAAAACACCCCAATTCGACAAAAAATTAGAGAATTTACTAATAAGCTTCGAAACTTTGAGAAAACTTTTCCTCGCACGAAAATCGAGATGTGGGACTCATGTTAGCTCGTTAAGTCTAATTAATGTTCAAAATTTGAATGTTAAATCTATATAAAAAAAAAATTTGCAACTTTTGAAACGATGGTTCATTTTAATATTTTAACTATTTACGAACCCATCTCAACACGTATCTCAAGATAAAACCTTGCTAAACATCGAATTCACATGGTTAACTTGAGTTTTGCAAAATAACATAATATTTAGTACACAACACTAGGCACATATCTCGGAAAAATAAAATTAATTAAAAATCTCAATTTCGTTTGTCTTTAACTCCCGACTCACGACTAAGGCTATAATTAGGCTCCATTAATCCCGAATAAGGCATAATTATCGATTTAGAATTTTTTTGATTTGGCACCTCCTCTTTGCTAATGGAGTCTAAGTCAGTCCCTGTATCGGTGTATCTCAACCTCTGTTGCTTGATGCCTGCTGTGCCTGAGGTGCTGGTAAAGCTAATCTAATTGGAGCTAGTAAGGTAGGTACATACGGACTATGTTCTATCGAGATATTAGATGTCACTGGTCCTATACTCCAAGATCTTTAAATCCAACTTTTATGTCCTTTACCTTCTTATCTTCTTCTCTCAAGATCGATACTCATATCTGATGTTACACCTAGACCTCGCGGTGTCCGATCAGCAAACTTACCCAAATCATATGTCTCGTGGGAGAGAGCACCCTCATATATCTCACTAAGTATCCTAGCTCTAGTATAGACAATATAATATCCGATGTCAAGCCTCAATCTATCTCCAAAATGATAGACAACCTCTGAGTCATCTCTTACTATATCTCTCGCAAACTACCTAAAATGACCATATCTATCTTGGTACTTCATCATTAACATATTGGCTCCCTATCTCAAGTTCGTAAATTTTTTCCTCAGTCTCATCGTCATTGATAGAGGAAAGTATTGTTAATAAGACTATTCATTAAATGTATTCTAAGTCTCTAAATCTCCATAAGTAGATGTAGGCGTGCACCACCAAACATTGGCGTCTTTTTGCAGTACATACGACAAGATCTCAGCCTGAAATTTATCCTTGATCTTAAAGATCTTGTGAAGCTTTTCCAGAAATAACACTCACTTCTCTATATTCTCAAAATCTCTCTACCAATCAAAATAAGTTGGCATCAATTTGACGAAGTCTTTCACTAACTAAACCTGGACTGATGCACTAGAAGATGTGGGTATGCAAGATGGCAGCCTCCATTATCTTAGTTGTCGGTATCATCACAACAGGTAGTGTCTGTTTTACAAGTACCACTGGTGTCGTAGTAGGAGACTATGACGCTAGTAGCGTAGGCATATTAGTAGTAGTAGGGACCAATATTTATGCTGGTGGAGCATAAAGAGCTACCTTCATAGCGATGAAATCAACTAACTCTACCCCTGAGTTGATACCTGGTCAAACAGCCTCTAAAAATAATCTTTAGATGGAATAGAAAACTGACTATTACCGACACTTGCATCTCTGCTATCACGTGAATCACTTATCACTATTTGCAGTTTAATAGTGAACGCAATATTAGCTGCTACGTGTCATAACTCGTACATATATACATATCAAACACAACATATACACATATAATCCACAATTTACATTCGGTCGCTTCCTAAATAATAGTTTCTAAGCAAGGATCATCTGGTTTCCACTACCTAAATTTGTATTTTACTCAAATTTCATTTCATACTTATTGAATCAACTAATACTTAATTGCCTAGGCTTTACAAAGCTAGGCTCCGATACCAACTATAACGGCCCCTCCTTAATTTAAGGCACCGCCCGGCCTAATTTCGTCATTAAGCCCTAATCCTATCTACGTAGAACTTAACAACATATTAGTAAGCTTTTTCACCCTATTTACATAGTTATTCATACTAAATATAATCATTTTACAATGTATTTTATTTCAAAGTTAATTAATATGTAGTTATCATTTTAAACTTATCAGCGGAAGACTTAACAAAAACACATACTATGGAAACTAAGAAACAACGATCACATGTATATAACCAATATAATAGCCATAAACTGTGTAATTAATGTTTCTGGTCGGGAAACTATCAGTTCATCTAATATATACAATGCAAAAGTATTTGAATGATATAAAGTAGGTCATACAATACAATATCCAAAACCTATAATAGTTTGAAGTAGCAACACTTCAATGGCTTAGGGGTGGTTGCCGATGTTCTCCTTGTCTTGTCTACTACTCAATGTGTCTGCACTCACTGTCATAAAAAGTATGGTGAGAATAGTATTTTAGAAAGTAACATTGAGAGACATTTATCCACATTTCAAAACACAACATGAACACATCTAACAACACGTACATTCATTACACAACAGTACTTAAACATAAACTTGTCATAAAAAATCACAAGTAAACAATGTGACATCAATACAAATGTTTGTCAAAAAACTATATCTAATAAGTTTTGTATCCAATACAATAGCCTGGATATTACCCTTTTGATCACATAGACCTTGGGTAGTCACTTATTTACTAGTACACACAGGTATCCTCCTTATTGGTTGTGAAACACATCATATCGACCTCATGTAATAGGTCAACACATATAGTACTTTGGTATTAACCTAATTGGTCACCACTTAATCATTCCACACATTGGCCTAGATATTACCCTTCAAGTAATAGCTTATATATCAGTGCACGTGGGAACTATCCTTATTAGTTATAAAACTCGATTTATCTAATACGTCAGCACTCATAGCACTTCGGTATTACCTTAATTGGTCACTCCTTAATCATTTCATCAACCTCACATAGTAGGTATGTGACACTAACTAATCAGTATGTCGGCATCCCGAGTCCCGTATCCCACGTGTCCCGTACTCCCCAAAACAACTCATGAACTCTAAGCACGTGTTCTAACTAATCAACAATCATATAGTAAGATAAGATATATAATTCATGTTAATAAGAATAAATCAAGCATAGCAATACAACCATTATAGACATGCAACAACTTCAACAAATGAAATGGAGAGAAATATCTGAAACAACTTACTTATAATCCACGCAAAGTCCCTAGGCTAACCCGGCCTATCGACACCTCGTATCTCACCAACAACCTCTCGAGACTCCTCCCTAGTTTCTTGAGGTTAATTAAGTTGTTTTAGGACTTGTACAAACATCAAAGTTGGAGTAAATCAATTATCAAAATTCCAAATTCATAGCTTTTGCTAAAACGAATCCTTCAAGAACACCTACAACTAAAATCCAAGTTTTCTTGATATCATTTTTCTCGAAGAATCCAATTCTCAACTAATTTCAAAAATGATTTCATTTACCATCTAAATTTAAGCAAAAACCAGAACCGAAGTAAAATTCTAGGTTTTTTAATTAAACTTTTGTGAATTAATAGTGTACACTAGCTTACCTAGTTGTAGAACACCCCTAGCTAGACTCATACCTTCAAATCCACTTGAATTTCTCCACCTCTACCGATCTTCTCCAAATCTCCCTTCTTTAGATTCCTTCCTTCATAAGTTATAGTTTCCAAATGATTTGCATGTTCTATCTAATACAATTTGTATATATAAGATTAGATTAATTCATAGCCATTGATCTTAGTGTGTATACACATCTCAATGCTGATCTAATGGCTTACAACATGATTCACATTCTATTAACTCTCCACTAACTCACCTTTCATAACACCAATTCATAAGTCAATTTGTCTAGTGATGTATCCGCACGTATCATGAGAATCATCGATGACTAACATTTTAGTTAACTAACTTAGGTTATATTTAATGTAAATCAAATCATAGCAACATCAATTAAACTATGAAAGCCATAACAACTTAATCTTAACTTACCACATCTCTCTCTCCTGTCCTAGTGCGTCCCTACTTATGTCTCGACATCTATATACAAGTAGAAGTGACTTAGTAGTCTACACATATACCATGCACTAAGCATTCAACAACAACAACAACAACAACAACAACAACAACAACAACAACAACAACAACAACATAGCCTCAGTCCCAAAAGCACTAAGCATTCATCAAACCATAATAATTTATTACTCGGTGTTTGTGCCGAGTATTACGATTGTTTACCAGCTCTTAAGCAACATCATGGGTTGGTGACCCTTAATTACGAACCAAATCAACCATTAGAAATTTGGGCCATTACAATAACAATTCACAATGGGTCTTCAAATCACCTATAATAAAAAATCTTCATTCACAAGGATCATTCGCATGCTAAATAATGAAAAAGATAGATGAATTCTCTATAAACCACATTAATGCTCTAAATCCACACAATTTAAAATTCCTATCCTACAACTTAATTTTTATAATTCATACAATTTCACCAATAATACTAAAAAATTTCAAAGCATAATTGATGAAATTGTAAATTTACATCAATGTCGGACTACTTTCCAGTGTAGATTACTTTTTCAAGCTTCTATCAATCAAAGCCTTCTCACTTTGCTCAAAATTAAAATCATATTTCTTTTTTAAATCAAATCTCTAAATCAATGCCCTAGTTCTCATCTTTTGCGCGAATTTGCAATGCAGCTTCTTTTTTCTTTATTGATCACTAGGAACACACTTTGCTCACTTAGATTGATCAAACTTGGGCTCTAGAGGGACGTATGCTTTGTTGGTGGTGTATGGACTAGGGTTCAAGTGTATAAAATCCGGGTTGATAGGGGTTTTAAAATAATCACCTCGATGCCGACGTTATTTTAATATGACTGAGTGTCGCCACATCGTGGCCATAGCGTCGAGCCTATTATGTGCATATTAGATCACAGCTTGTTGTTGTCTTGAGGCCGCCCGTATTTGCTCAAAGCACCTTGTGTGTATACATACGGCTTCAACCATTCTGTCTCTATAAATTGTAAATTTCTTCATTAACTCCTTATTGGCGCTCTCCCGACTCTGTGTTATTACATAAGGCATCGTGATCGCATGTAATACCCAATATATATAAAAATTCCTTAAGAACTTACCCATGATTTGTCCACTTACCTGACCTTAACTACTCTAATTCCTTTGCTCGTCTACGCTTTTAACCGAGTATTTTGAGACTCCCCCATTTCGATCAACATCCAACTTGCAAATGGTCTTTTCTTACACATTTAGTAAAACAATATTTAAAACTAGAAAACTTCTTAATCGCTTGGATTGCTTTATCTAATAAAAAATAATAAAAATTTGAAAAGTGAAATTAAAAACCCGTGAGATGCCTCCCAGTAGCACCTCATTTAACGTCCTTAGTCCGGCACCTTTTCACTCGATCAGTTTGAGTTTTAATCAAGATACTCTAATTGTAGATCTAAACCATTTGGATGTACTTCTTGCCCTTCAACAACAATAATCTTCTCGCTATCTCCATCTTCCTCGATACTCGTTACGATCATTTCCTTCCTCGTGTGCAAGACCTCATTGATAGTCCATGCTCACGTGTTCCCACTTCCACTGAGGAAAAGGCAGCTGTTGTAGCAACCCAGCTAGTCTCATGTGCTCAACCTTCACTTGCTGGCAAATATGACAACTCCAAACGTATCTACCCCTATCACCCTTCATCCCTGGCAACCAAAACAACATCCGCAGATCGTGATACATCTTGGTCCAAATAGGATGAACTATATACCGCGACCGGTGTGCGCCCTCGAGAATGCTGTCCTTGAGCTTCGATACCTCTGGTATCCACAATTAACCCATGTGTCTCAAGCACCCGTCTATCCCCTCAGACCACTCAGTGCACCGTAGATCCCGAGTCAGGCCATTGATCCGCAAATATCGGTCATCAACTCTTTGCAACTCAGTAACCCGCTCTAAAGACACTGTAGGAACTTGTATATGACGGTAAATCTATAGCTCAACAACAGCCTCTATCAAACACAACACCAACACTGCCTCAAGCAACCCGTGCTCATGTCTCATATGCCACAGTATTGTTTGGTTCTCGATGCTGCACCTGCTTAGTGCATCAGCTATGATATTTGCCTTATCAGAATGATACTCAATGGAAAAGTCATAGTCCTTTAGTATCTCAAGCCATCGTCGTTGTCGCGTGTTCAATTCCCTATGAGTGAACAGGTACCTTAAGCTCTGGTGGTCTATGTACAACATGAACTTCTCACCATACAAGTAATGCCTCCATGCCTTCAGTGCAAACACGACCGCCAAAAGGTCCAAGTCATGCACTGGATAGTTTACCTCATGAGGTCTCAACCGTCGAGATAAATAGGCCACAGGGTTTCCATCCTACATCAACATGCCACCCAATCTAGTGCCTGATGCATCCGTATGAACCGAAAACCTTATATCTGCCACAGGTAAAGCCAAAACTAGAGCCGAAGTTAATTTTCTCTTCCGCTCCCAGAAAGCATCCTCACACTCCTGTGACAATTCAAATCTAACATCCATTTTGGTCAGTCTCTTCAATTGTGTTGCAATCATAGAAAAATCATGCATGAAATGTCTGTAATATCCTGCCAAACCTAGGAAACTCCAGATGTCAAATAGAGACTCTGGTGTCTTCTAATCGATAATCGCCCGAATCTTGTCACCATCAGCAGATATGCCCTGATCACTGATGACATGGCCCAGGAACTTCACCTCACTCAACCAAAATACGCACTTGCTAAACTTGGCATAAAGTCGGTGCTCTCTTAACGTCGTCTAAACATTTCTGAGATGCCTCTCATACTCCACACGATTCATACAGTAAATCAGGATGTCGTCGATAAACATTATGACGTATCGATCAAGAAATGGCCTCAACACCCTGTGAATCAAGTCTATGAAGATCATGGGTGCATTAATTAGCCCAAACGACATGACTATAAACTCGAATAATCTGTAATGTGTACTAAACACAGTCTTCTCCAACTTCTCCTCTTGAATCCTCAACTGATGGTATCATGATTGTAAGTCAATCTTCGAGAAGAACTTAGCTCCAGCCAACCGATCAAATAATTCATCAATCCTTAGAAGTGGGTATCGATTTCGAAATGTCACCTTATTCAACTTTTGGTACTCCACACACATCCGCATCGAATCGTCCTTCTTCTTCACAAAAAGAACTGGAGCTCCCCAACGTGACATGCTAGGGTGAATGAAACCCATCTGTAATAATTCATCTAACTGGGTCCTCAACTCCTTGTGCTCCGATGCTGAAATCTTATATGGTTTGTTGGATATTGGCTAACTCCCCGGAATTAGCTCAATGACGAACTCAACAGTTCTCGGTGGTGGCAATCCTAGCAAATCATCGGGAAACACATCTAGAAACTCGCAGACAATAGGAAAATCCTTTTCCTTCAACACAGTCTTACGTTCCAGCTTAACCATAGCCGCATACGCCTCCATCTCCTGCGACGTTGCTAATATGCCTCGAGTGATAGGTAATGCAGACGAAACTCTAAAAATGTAAACCATGGAATTCCCTCGATGTCAAACGTCAATGTCTGACTGATATAATCGATCTTTATGTGATAAGATGATAACCAATCCATCCCAAACATCGCGTCAAACTCCATGTACTCCAGCACTCTCTAATCAGCCAATAGTTGATGTCCATTAATATCCACAACATAATTTCGGCATATCCGATTAGGGTAGATCTTTTCCCCAGCTACCGTGTTGAGAACAAAATGTGTATCTAAGGTCTATGCAGGTAACCCTAACACTCCTACCATGCGTCCAAAAATAAATGACAACGTTTTCCAGAATCCATCATAACATGTATAGGAATACCACATATAGGTAACATAGCCTCAACAAGTAGTCTAGTCACTTCCCTGTCTAGCTGCGCGACCCTAAAAACTGCAGTATGGGCCTTATATCTGTCCTGCTCCATCTGTAGTGGTAGTGGTGCTGGTCTTATCTGCAACCGATCGGTACCAGTTATGTCTATGGAGTAAAATAGTAGATATTGGTACCTCTTCATGTATACGGTGATCGACATATCACCCTTTACAAAGGACAAAAACTTTTCCCTCAAACAGACTCTGACCTCCATAGGTATATACTTATCCATGAACAACGTCCGAAACTCTGCCCAAATAGTAACGGCATGATGAGTTACCGTGTAGGTAGTCCGCCATATCGCACAGCATCAGCTCTCCAATAGAAGCTTGATAACCTCGACTGATCAATCTCCTCGACCCGAAGCAAGTCATGTAGCCGCTCAAGTGATAACAGCCACCTCTCGGCTACCTCTGGATCTTCGGCTCCATATAATATCCTAGATAGAACTTAAGAAAGTCCCTCATCCTCTTAGCCTCTAATGTCATATAGCTCCTAGAAGTAGACGCTACTACTTCTGTTTAATAGTAGTAGGTGTAAGCACCACTGCAGCCTCTGCTTGTACTGCTATTGGAGTAGCCCTCTCTACTAATGTCTCGGATACTACCGCCTACACCTGAGCCTCGGCTATAGTTGGAGCTAAGACTACTTAAGTAGTCGTTATCAGTGCGGCAAAAGCGGCTATCATAGTCTCCCGAGCATCCTGAGCTCTCATTATCTCAATCAGCATCGCGAACCTTTCATCCATAGTCCGCTCTAATGACTCCAAAGTCAAGGTAGGCCTCGTCGGATCATTAGTATCTCTGACCTCAGGCTGAGTGGCATCTGATGGCTATCCATCAATCGATATCTGCATCAAAGAATGTGCATCTGATCAACCTCAATACTAATATACGTGTATCATATGTATAATACAACCAAAATAACACGTATATCCCTTGATTTCTACCCATCTCACATCACTTCCCAACTAGGACTCTAGGCAATTCATTTGGGTTTCCACATCTAAAGTTTATTCATCAGGTTTATCCTCATATTATGCACGAATATAATCGTATCATAGTTAACTTTCAATTCCTCGAGGTTCACCAACCTTTCTCTGATACAAAAATGTAATGCCCCATTTTCTAAATGAATCGCCACGGGGGCCAATGCGGGCCCACAACCTGGCCTATCAACACAAGTTGTGTCCCACTTGCCATTTCATCCACCATTTAATCATTATTAACTTCAATAAACAACAATTTATTGTTTAAATTATTAATGAACTCAAATCATCTCCTTATCATATCATTTTAAACTATAAGAAGCCATAGCGGAAGTCATTTATCATGACAATTAATGTATAAAACATTATAGTCATGCATTTAACTCTGATACCTAGTGTAGAAAACGCATATATCATCATAGACCAATAATGTTCCTCAATGTATCAAAATACCAAAAATATAGAGTCCCGAGGTATTTCACAACATAAATCCCAAAAATAAGATAATATATATATATATATATATGAAAACTTAAAGCCTGGCTATGTCTCTAAATCACAAATATTTTGTAACTTTGCCTTTACCTTTACCTCGACTTGTACTAGGATTTGCACTCAAGCCATCATAAAAAGACAGATGATGAGTCAAAAGTGAGTATTCCTAAGGAAATTAAGTGAGTAATATGGAAAGTAAATACTGGAATTTAAACAAAACTATTAAATAAACATGCAGAAATAAAAATAGGCCACTGTGCTCATCGAATGCATAAGTAATAGATAAAGCTCAAAGTGTGTGTTTCTAGAGCCTAGGGTTAGACTAGCACCATACTTTGGACTCCCAACAAACTACTGTCGAACACTCAAGCAAAGCCAGTATCTGAATCCGTAAGGTGGTCAGCGTGGAACCTATGATGCACCCACACATGTCTGACACGACTCTCAGGTATCCCTATTCACCAAGATGGCACACGTGATATGGCCTAGCGAACGTATACAAAGAAATGGCACAAAGGGAGAGCCTTAACGACCGTCCATTATAGCACACAAAGAATAGAGTAATGAAAAACATAATATGAATTCAAAAGCAAGACTAAGTACTGCTCAAGAAATTTCAGCTGGGATTCTACACACCTTAAATCACACTCCATAAATATAAAAACAAATCTCACGACTCCGAATGTGTGCCCCAACGCCCGTCGATCAAATCCATGTACCTAATATTTGGTAATTTACCAATTTCCCAAACTTTGAGATTTTCCAAATTCACATTAGAGTAAATTCATTATATTAATTCATATTATACCCGGTATCGATCCCCGGGATAGGCCCCCAATTGACCGAATCGAAAACTAATCCTCGACAAAACTTGGCGAAACCTTGACAAGATTTGGCGAAACCCCGACAAAACTCCACAACTTCAACACCACCATCCACAACATTCAATATCATGATAATTGCTCCCATCCAACTAAAGAATCATAACAAAAACTCATCAAAACAGCCCCAAAACAGCTACATATCACTCCACTTATAATTCACACAAACACCTTAAAAATTCATTCCAAAAGAACAAGAAAGTTGGGGTGATTGTCGAGCTCACCTTGCTTTGATGATTCCAGCACTCCAAGCTCCTCAATTGATCCAATTTGAATGCCCAAACCCTTGCTTCTTCTCTCCAATTTTTGGATTTTTGTGTGAATAAGATAGAAAAGGTGGTGAAAATAAGTCTAAATGACTTTTTAGTAGTCAAATGGCATCCCTCCTCACTTGTGCATCTCAAGGCAATCAAATGGCCTCCATTTGACCCATTTTTCAACCTCTAGTGACTCCAAATGTGACTCCAATGGCACACTTCCCTTGTTCTCAACCAAAAAATTTTTCTTTCAGGTGTTTTAACGCCGGATTTCGTGTCACGAAATGCGACGTACGCGTACTACCATGTCCCGAACCACCAAATACGCATTACATATTTTTATTAAACCCATTTTATGCATTTCATGTGTATATTATTTTCCCCGACCTAGTATTTAGTCTTTTAGGCTACCCGGTACCTGCGTCAACATGCATATCGAGGCGAATACTTAACACACAGCTTCGCACGTCAAATATAATATAAATACGCATATTACGATGTCATTTACTATATTTCAACATAAACATCGCAATTTAAACAATTCAGTACACAAAATAACTACTTACCTACCTCCAGGCGTGCACTAGCCTAGCTGCGAGTCCCACGAGCGTCTAAGCTGTCAGCCACGTCTACAACCATGTCATTAATAACGACGAATTAAATTCAGGCCGTTACAACATGTAATGCTTTCTCCTTATTGTGTGACTCGTTGTCATATTAAACTATATTGTTGTTTTATGTCAGAATTTATATTGAAACATGGTCGACTGATAAGCATGTTTTAATTTGGTTTAAGCCTAGGTGACTATATATATGATTGCATACTATTCCATTCGACGTACGATTGGATTATTTTTTATATCCATGGTATTCAGGCGAACCTAACTATTCCCACGAAGCCTAAGTGCAATTAGCTTGAGCATACCTAGTGGCCCATATCATTTTCACACAGAGGGTAATCGAATCTGGGACTGTGCGCATAGCTCACACAATCTTAAGCTCACCTTTACTGTTAGGTCAACTCGTATGCGTGCAACTTAATTATTACATTTAAATGGTCTAGTTTACATTTCCGCAAAGTTTTAAATTGGCCTATATCTATCTATCAAGTTGTATAAGTTGTTCTACTTTGAAAGTTAAGTAGTGGTTTAATTAGTCCGGGTGACCTTGATTACGCAATTAGGGTTGTCATACAATTACTCTTCACCACACATGCATGTGCACTCAGCCAAACACACACACACTCCCCCCTTCCCCATCCACCTCACCACCACCTCAACCCTCCGCCCACCGACCCACCCACCCATCTCTCTCATGGCGTGTCTGTGTGTTTTAATAGGTAGTGTGTGCGAATAGCTACACCCTGCAAAAATATAAATCCCCACGCATGTCTCGGTCAAGAAAGGAAACAGTAGGCACGGATGAATACGACAAACACTGAAATTGATAAGAAACCTTCCCTAACGCGGATGGGTTAGCCAAACCATAAAGCAGAGTTTGGCACATGATCCGAGATTTGATTCTCCACTGTTTAATTTATCCAAAAGTCATTAAAATACTTTTAAAATGATTGCACCAAATTCTTGTAAAAATAGTATGCAAAATAGTAATCCAGCTTGTTTGCATACCCACCTAAACCTCCACTTTTCCTATCCAATGTGCTTACGCATCGATTTCGTACCTATGTTTATATAAAAGTACGTTATGAAGTATTACATATTCCTGAAACCATGAATAGACTTGGTTGGCTCTTCCGTCCAAACACAAGAGCGTACATTTATGACCTCACCAGAACTCGCGTCCCCCACACGTGTTCCGCCCCTCATTTCTTCAAATTGGGTTTGACTCTTCTGTTGAATAATCGCAAGATTTTATACCTTTTTTCCCTAAGTTATTATTATTATTATTTTCTATAATATATTTTTATACGATACATACATTAATTAATCAAATATAGTTACTGCCAAATTAAACTAACTATGCATATAAAATTAATAATTACGAATATATATTTCACAGTGAGCCCCTATAGAAATATTATTTTAGGGTCCTGCTCCTTCAAATTCCAACTAAATACTTTAGTCCTTTTTTGAACACAATTACTTCGGTCCTTTACATAATACGGTTGCTTTTATAATTAATTTTATTAAAACAATATAATTAATATCTAATTATAAGATGTGAAAGGGAAATATTGGTAAAATGACAAACCTATAAACCCACAATTTATAGCATTGGCAAAGTACTGTAATGCACTAAAATAACAACAAGCCGCGTTGAGAGAAAGAAAGTAGTGTAGATCTAGGGTTTTACAGATCCAGAGTAAGGTATTGGTGACAGTTGTCGGGTATACACCTGCTACATTCTACGTACACCTATGACCAAGGGCAAACCCAGGATTTTTTGTTTCCCTGGGTTGGAACCAATATGTTTTTTCTTTTATAATAATATTTTTTTAGTGAATTTCAATTCAAATATATAAAACTACTATATAAAAGTCAAATTAGTGACAATTTTTAAGCTCACAATATACGTAAAAATTAAAACTATTATTTGACCAAAAAATTAATGAAAGTGTCACTTATCAATTAAAAAATAATTATATTCTTTCAACAAAAAAATTACTATTCAAAATTTTTTTAAAAAAGAATTGAGAATTGGACATTTTATTGGGTATTTCTTCTTAATGTAATGGAAAGTTTAAAAAAAATATTTGATTTTTAAGGTATGACGCGAATCTTTTGAGAAATATCGAAGAATTTGAGAGATTTCTTTTCTTTACTCGAGTTTTTAGGAGATTTTGGTGATACCATATATATATATATTCAATTCAATATTAAAACGATGTTTTGACACAATTAAAGTAACATGCCTATCTGAACGTATAACGAAGTGTGTCACTGATACCGAGCATTCACTGGGGTATGATTCGGTGTGTGACTTTGAGTGACTTCAATTGTGTCAAAATAGCATTTCGATCCACCTTCCTCACATGAGGTGTCTTTTGTTAGACTTGGGCTAGCTTTAGGGTTTCTTTTGTGGTGGGCTTAATTTTAATTTTGACCAACTTATTACTAAAAAAAAAAAAAAAAAAAAAATTTTCAAAGGCTGCCCTGAGCTACAGCCTAGGGTAGCCCTTTAACTAGCTCTGGCCGTGCTTGTGACCCCTCCTACCCTTGATCTCCTCTTCTTTTCTTTATATGCTATAACTCATGTTTCATGTGGATTACTAAGAAATTGAAGCGAGTTTCTCCTCTCTTCATTGGGAGACATTGATTTTTCCTCTCCTTGTCAGGAGGATTTAAGTTTTCTCTTTATGGATGGAGATTTGGGTTTTTATCCTCTCCTTAATTATCGTGAGGTTTTGGAGTTTTTTTTTATATTTTTTGAGGAAGAGAGTTCTTTTTTAGTTTCAAATGTGAAGGATTAAACTTATGTACACTTTGGGAAAACTAATAAATAGAGGGTCCTAACTTCTATTGTTGGGGTATCTAGCTGTGTACACATAGCCGGAACGCTGTTCATAGTGATGAGTTTGACTTTGTTTAGGTGTAGTATATCATGAAGATAGCTCATAAAGGCAGCAAAAAGCCTTAGCTGAGAACTCTAAAAAGTAGTAAGAACTTCAATAATACAAGCATTGGATCGACAAGACTTATGGAACATGCATGTAAGCCGAGAGCCATTGATGATATAAGTTAGAACTATCAAGGGTTTGAAAACATTCGACAATTTAAATACTCAAGTAATTTAGTTAGGTCGAATAAGCCATATGTTTTTTTATACTATTACCGCAGAAACAAAATATTTTTTTCGATAGGAACAAGACTTTATTTTATTATAGCCTAAATAATTTACATGGCGAGAAACAATGTGTTTCCCTAAAACAAAGTCGAAAAAAACCCTTACTAGTGTAGTAGGGAAAAAACACTTCATCCATATGATGACTAAACATCATGCTCCCACAATGGGAAGGGGTCAAAACATCCCTACGTGGTGCCACGTTCACACTGAATCAACTAGGTTGAACATGTGGGAACGTAGCTGAGCTTACAAAAGTAGAAAAGCAAATTACATACTTAAAAAACCTACATCAATCACTCATCACATATTAGATCTTGTTCCTTCGCCCACTCCCCACCCCACATCCCAGTATGTAATTATATGATATTTATCCAAGGCCCCGGAAACAGGTTCCATCTCCAGTTTTCAAACTCCTTACTGCCCTCCAACCAACTCTCCACATTTCTTTTAATGCCTTTATTGATTTGTGCCCACCCACTTTCCTTTTCATTAAATAGCATATTGTTTCTTTCCATCTAATCTCCCCACAAAGTCGCCAATACCCCCATCCTCTACGAAATCTTACGTTTTCGTCCGGGGTAAGAAATGAGGTTGTCATGGAGACAATTGCTAATGTATCTAAGTGTTGCCCAACAAACCTGGAGCTCCACCATCAGCCATCTTCACATGTTAATGGTGAACTTACAGTTAATGAACAGATGATGCATCATTTCACTTGCTTGCCTGCACAAGACGCATATAGATGGTTAGAGACACGTACCAGGCTGTTTCTTCTGAATGTTTTCCGTCGTGTTTATTCACCCATTCCACAATGACCAAGCAAGAAATTGAATTTTTGATGGTACGCCCCATGCCAGATTGTGTTGAATACAAAGCATTTCTCAAGGTTTTTGTAGTCTCTATAGAATGCTGCCCCTGAATAAAATAAGTATCTCCTTGAATCATCCTCATTCCATCGTTTCCAGTCACTTCTATAGACGTGAAGTTGGGATAGTGCCAATCTAACATATAGTAAGTTGAGTTTCCCTATTTTGATTTCAGAGATAATCTTCTTCCCCTAGGTAGATGTTCCATCCTATTTCAGTGTGCATCTAAGATACTTTCCCATTTGGTTTCCTTGAGAGCATATAGAGGTTTGAAAATTGTTGTCTGAGAAGGGTGTCCCCTAGCCATCTCTCTACCTAAAAATGAGTGTCTTAGCCATCTCCAACACGAACTCTAATACCGACATTGAATAAAGCGTCTCCCTTCCCTATCTGACGCCACGGGCTCCTTGTCGTAAATCTCTTAAAGGTGCCATCCTCCCAATCAATCGTATTAGTTCAATGCAAAATTTTTATGAACAACGCCAATAATGTATCACCCTCCATAAATAGTCTCCATAACCACTTGCTAAGTAGAGCTCGGTTCCTAATATTTAGATGGTCAATTCCCAGCCCCTCATATTCCTTCGGTTTACAATAATCCCTCAAAGCTATTAGGTACGTTGCTTTGTCACTCCCCATTTTTTGCTACAAAAAGAACCTCATCAGTCCTTCTATTCTTTGAGCCACTCCAGCAAGAATCGGGAATAGTGATAAGTAGAAAATAGGCAAGGCCTTGAGAATTGATTTCAGTAATACTAACCTACCACCACATGATAAATCTTCTTGATGACTTGGTCCCAAAACCCTTTTTCTATTTGGTGAGTCTCCCAATGGTAACCCTAGGTATGTGAGTGGCCAGTTACCTAATTGGCAGCCAATCATTGCAGCACCAAGTCTTGCATCATTCTCCGTCACATCGATTCCTAAAAGTGTACATTTCTCCATATTTAACTTAAGCCCTGGGACCTTGCAAAATCCTTGCACCAATATCATCAGGTTTAGAAGGGAATCGTCGTGGCATTTGTAAAAAGCAAAGAGTCATCCACGGCAAATTAGTGATATTGACTCTATCTCCACCAACCTCAAGACCAAGGATCAGATTATTTGATTTGGCCTTATTTATCATTCTTCCCAATATATCAGCTACCAATAAACAATAAGGGAGGGAGTAGGTCTCCTTGTCGTAGTCCTCTTTCGGCATTAATTTTTCCTCTGGGGTCTCCCATTTACCATTATCAAGAAGTTAGATGAACTCAAGCATTCGTTGATCCACTTCTTCCACCAAGGACCGAAGCTTTTGTTGATCATTATTTGGTTGAGGATGTCCTAATTCACTATCATATGCTTTAGTGAAATCCATCTTGAGGACATATCCTCTCTCTTTTTTGTTCTCGTCTCTTCTACTGTCTCATTTACTATTAGGACAAGGTGTAACATTTATCTATCTTTTACGAAAGCCCCTTGTATACCTTAGACAAAGTATATAATCAACAACTTTCTCAGCCTTTGCACCCTTAAAGATAAGACATATGTAAGTTTCATTGGGTTTCCTGTTTATACACCCATTTCTATAGAAGTCAACAAAAAATGATAAGATCTTTTTTTTTTCAATATTCCCCACTGCCCTTTAAAGAATTCCATAAAGTATCCATCTGCCCCTGGTGAGTTATCTCCATCACTTTCAGTACTCGCACTCTATATCTCGTACTTAGCGAAAGTTGTTTCTAGCGGTTGTGCCTCCTCCCAAGTTATTGAACTCTATTCAACCCCTTGTTTCTCCCACTTTTCTTCCATTTGATCGGTGTAAAGATCAATAAAGTATTTGAATATGTTTTTTATTATGCATTCCTCATCATCAGTAAATGAGCCGTCATCTAGATGTAGTCAGTGATCATCGATTTATTCCTTCTTGCACTGAGAATACGATGAAAAAACTTCAAATTTTCGTCTCCCTCTTTGAGCCATTGAGTCTTCATATTTTATCTAGTGATTCAGTTCTCCATCATGAGTATGTTATCTAACTTCATATTCTTGGCCTTGTCGATTGCTTTGCAACTGTCATCCCAGGTACTGTTAGTTTCTCGAGAATTGAGGTTTTTGCAATTCCTCGAGTAGCTGGATTTTCTTTCTGCCCAGCTGGCCAAATACCTCCCTTTTCAAATTTTTTATGTCCTCATTAAATTTCATAAGTTTCCCCATGAATTTTAACATAGGGCCCATGTTTCACAAATAAGTTCTCCAACTATTTTTAAGTAATCTCTTGAAGTCAAGGTGTTTGAGCCAAGCATTCACAAAACGAAAGGGTGTTGGACCCCATTTGATTGACCCAGTTTCAAGGATTATTGGGACGTCATCTGATCTGGTTCTAGTACCCAAAGTTTGCATTGCATTAGTGAAAAGATCACTCTATTCATTGGTGTGTAGGAACCGATCCAACTTGGCACAAATTGGCACCACTCTTCGATTTGACCATGCAAACATACCATTTGAAATTGGAATATCTATCAGTTGTAGCTCCCTTATCAGGCTATAAAAATATGTCATGCCAGAGTTTGTCCGATTGTCGTTTAATTTTTCACTTAGGAATCTGGCCACATTAAAGTCACAAGCTACACACCATCTCGGCGCACACAAACTATGTAGAGCTCCTAATTCCTCCTAAAATTCATTTTGCCCTATAGGAATAGGAGGGCCATAAATCCCCGAGAACCACCAAGTTAAACCATCGTTACTGCATATCTCAATGGACAATGAGAATTGACTGACCGCATTGTTAATGACCTTAAAGCTACGTACATCCCATATCAAGAGGATCCCTCCCCTACAACCTTCTGTTGGAAATAGAATCTACTCTTTGAATGTATTCCCCCGAAGGCTAACTAATAACTTTCTATCGACCAATGACAGTTTGATTTCCTATAGAACCACCATATCCAGATTTGATTGCATGATGCATCCTTAATGGCCCTTCTCTTTACTACTGAACCTGATCCTCTAGTGCTCCATGATATGATCTGCATTAAGTATCTACTAGACCCTTTACCCCTAATACCACTATTATATCTAAATGTTTCTTACTTGTATTATAAATGTCTTTTGTCAATCCCACACTTATAATTTATACCAGAGTTAATTCACCATAATTATTTATAATGCCGAGACATCTTGGGTTTTGAGGATGATGGTCTTTTAATGATCTGGATATTATACTACCGGAGTATTTCCTCTATAGCGATCCTACTTCCCCGGGGTGACGGGTCTCTGTGTACTCCTTGTCAACCGGCCCAACTACATGTGTCTGGCACAAGCCTCTCCTCTTTATGTCTCATAAATTATGTCCACGTGTGTATTATGCAATAAATTAATAAATTATCCTTATGTTCTTTATCCATTATGTGACATCCTTTATTCCGATTAGGAAAAATGCCCGTCCTGAACCCTAATTAAGCTTATTAACCTCGTAGACTTAACTAGAGCATGCAGCCTCTTCATTCATACCTGATAAACTCAACCTGTATATTCGTATAGAATTTAAATATCAAAGTAATACGCAGCGGAAATAAAAAAATCTTGATATAATTGAATATAAGGAAATATAGAGTTTACCAAAACTTACAAACCATTTATAAAATCATCCCAACCTTGTTTATATACATCGAAATAAGTCATCAGAGTTATATAGATACAAATAGGTCATTACAACGTAGAGAAGACTCGGGACTCCTAAATCTTCTCTTTCCCTTTAGCTAAAGTGTTGGGTTTTGCACGTGAAATATTTAAAAGGAATGACCACTCCAACTAGCTCAGTAAATATAGATTCACAGTATGTATCAATATTCCATATAATATTCAAGGAAAACATCCAATAACAATATGATCCAGCAATATCTAACGAGGATATGAAAAACATATAGATTTAATACATATTCAGATACAAAGAAAATATTTTGAATTGTGATATTTTGATTCCCATTAATTTCGTAACACTAGGGTCGATTACACATAAATGCCATTAATGTGATTGCTAGACTATTATGTTGGCCTTCATACTCTCCACCTCATCCATTAATACCCAATGGTTCTATCCCAAACCCTCTAATGTGCATGCAATCTATATAAACTATCGAATTGAGCAGGAGTTATATATAGGTCAGGAAGGGAACCCATCTCCTATAAACCTATTCTCAAAATCATAAGTTATAGTATGGTTACATCACACACCGTTTTTCCATTTATCGAAAACCATCGAAGTATAACCAATTCCCCATTCCATGATAACAACTAAATGAACTATATATATACTAAATAAAAAGGCAACATTGAGAAATAAGTGAATCCGTACTTACTTTGTCTAAGTCCACTCCCAATTTCTTAACTTTTCGGGTCGTTAACTTTCTCTCGGACAATCCACGCCTATCATAAACAAATCATAGTAACTATAAGTCCAATATACTCTATTATAAACTATTAGAAACTCCTAAATTAGTCCTTTAGCTCCCCTAATTCAAATTCATAAGAAAAAAATCATTATTATTGTTCGGGCATGGATTAACACGCTAATAGGCAATATTAGCGTGCTAATCCCTGCATATACTACTCGTTCTTCAAAATTCTGCGCACCTAGCGTGCTAATCTTCTAATCTAGTGCGCTAATCAAACTAGACCAGCGATAGCAGCGTACTGCTGCAACTCCGATCCCACCAAAACACCTACAAATAGATACCAACATCCACAAATTCATTACCGATAGCTTAAAAACATCAAATATGAGGTGAGGGACTAAATTGGAACAACAACAACTCATTTTACTTTGATTTCCTACAATCACCTCCAATTCAAACTTTGATAAACACTAAAACCAAACATACTTACATGTTCCTCACGAGGCGTTCTACTAGTTTAGCTCCTCAACTTGGCTCGAATCATCATCTCGGACAACTTATCACGGTCGAAATCAAACCCTCAGCTTCCGTTTTTCATTTGATCGAACGAATTTGATATATATCAACTATTAAGTTGATATATATATACATATAGATTCCTTGAGATACGTTTCGTTTCATCTCGAGATTAATCAAGTCGTTAATGTACTAAAATGACATGTGCTAACTTGACACTAAATTTGACACATCATAACTTACTCTTCGTTGAGAGGATCAAATGATATATATTATTACTAGTTTCTTAATTTCCATTACATCTATCTATATATATCCTTATATAATATATATATTTCATTTTTATCATTTTTGATAAATCCGCTGATCACGTCCACGTGTAGCCACGAGCGTGCACTTCTTTGCCATGTATCCCTCATCACTCATAGTGTACCGATATTCCATAATCTATAGTGTATGTATCCTGTATGAACGTGTACATACCATATGAATATATACAACCTATTTATATTTTAGTTGTGCAAACCAAACAAACACCATACATCATACAAACGCACCAACACACTAATAAGGATATGCCGATCTGAACCTTGTGTAAAACTCGAATTAATTAATAACTAAGTTAACACTAATCACTAGCTTAAAGTAACAAGTCGTTATAGTCTCCCTAATTTAAAAATAATTTCGCCCTCGAAATTAAAGTAAATTTAATTTGCTTGTAATCTTAAAGAGAAATGGGAACTGCTCTTTCATATAAGAGTATCGTTCCCAGTTTAGCTCCTCGTCACCATGAAATTGCCATTTCCCTTGAACAAAAAGAATCTCTTTGGTTTTCAGCCTCTGAATCTTACAATCAATAATCTGAATCGGTTGCTCATCGTAACATAAGTCGTCCCGAAGATCAAATTCATTCCAATAAATTCTCGGAGTGAATTGAGTCTCCATCTTGCGTAGCATAGATACATGGAAAACATTATGAACTCCGGTAAGCTGAGGAGGTAACTCTAACCAGTAAGCTACAGGACCAATCTTTTCTTATATTATGAATGGCCCGATATACCTTGGAGCTAGCTTACCTCGCAACCCAAATATATACAACCCCTTCACTGGTGAGACTTTCAACATGACATAATCATCCGTTGAAAATTTCAAAAACCTATGATGTTTATCGGCATGTCTCTTTTGTCCAAGTTAAGTTGTAGTTAACCGCTGGCGAATCTGTTGTATCATATATGTGTAGTCTTGCATCAGCTTTGGCCTTAACAAAAATGTATCTCTGACCTCTGCCCAACACTCCAGTGATCGCCAAGGACGACCATACGGTGCCTAAAATGGAGCCATTGCGATACTAACCCGATAATTATTATTATAAGAGAGCTCACATAAAGGAATATATTTCTCCGAGTTACCTCCAAACTCCAAGATACAAACTCGAAGCATGTCCTCAAGCATCAATATCAACTGCTCAGTCTGTTTGTCAGTCTAAGGATGGTATGCCGCACTAAGGTTAAGCACAGTTCCTACCTCTATAACTCATTCTACAACCTGGATGTGAATCTCGGATCCCGATCCGAAGTAATAGACACTGGAACCCCATGAGATCTCAATACCTCTCATACGTACACCTCACATAAATGGTCAGGAGGATCTCTCATAGAAACTGGTAAGAAATGCATGCTTCGTCAACCCGTCAAATATAACCCATACTGCATCATGTTTACACTAACTCAAAGGTAGACAGGAAACAAAATCCATCGATATGTGTTTCCATTTCCACTTAGGAATAGGCAGTAAATGCAATAACCCTCCTAGTTTCCTATGTTCAGCCTTAACTTGCAGACATATCTCACATCTCCTTATAAGTTCAGCAATATCAGTCTTCATCCTAAGCCACCAATAAACTCATCTCATCTCACGATGCATCTTAGTGTTACCTAAATGAATAGTGTAAATAGATCGATGACATTCCTGTTGCAAATCCTGCTTCAACTGATCCTGAAATGGAATCCATAATCAAACTCTAAATCGCAATGTCCCATCGTCAGAAGCTGACCAATTAGAATGATTTATTCTATCTGCTAACTTTCGTAGTGTAACATATTCCTTATCAGCTTTCTGACTATTAACCACCCACTGAATCATCTTCGGTTTCACTAGAATCTAAGCACATAAGAATAGATTAGTAGCACTGGACCTAACTTTTTCAGTTGATGATATGCTAGGTGAACTTTCCCAAATCATCATCACCAAAGCTTCTTCTAGAAGTCTGAATTGATAAGATCTAGCAGTCACTACCTTCTCTCTGCATGTTGTTCTCCTACTCAAGGCATCAGCAACTATATTTGCTTTACCTGGATGGTACTCTAAAGTGAAATCATAATCCTTGACAAACTAAAGCCACCTACGCTATCTCATGTTCAATTCACTCTGAGTAGACAAATATTTCAGACTCTTATAATCTAAAAATATTGTAAATCTCTAGCCATACAGATAGTGCCTCCAAATCTTTAAAGCAAAAACTACTACTACTAGCTCAAGATCATGAACTGGATAATTTCTTTCATGAACCTTTAGTTTCCTCGTAGCATACCTTCCTGCATCGGCAAATAGCCCAAGCCTGAATGAGAAGCATCAGTATAAATCAATAATTCTTTCCCCGATTCAGGTAGTGTAAGAACATGTGTAGTATTCAATTTGTCTTTCAACTCACTGAAAGTAGATTTACATGCATCTGACCACATAATATCAACATTTTTCTGTGTTAGTCGAGTCGTTGGTAGAGCAATATGGGAAAGTTCCTCAACAAATCGTCTGTAATAACCTGCTGACCCCAGAAAACTTCAAACCTCTGACATTATGGTAGGAGTAGGCCAATCCTTCATTGCCTCAATATTAGCTGGATCAACAGATATCCCCTCAACATTAACCATGTGTCCTAAAAATTTGACCTCTGAAGATCAGAATTCGCACTTACTAAACTTGGCATATAGCCTATTATCCCTTAGAGTATGCAATGTAACTATGAGGTGGTGCAAATGTTCTTCCTCAGTCTTCGAGTAAATCAAAATATCATCGATGAATATGATGATAAAATGGTCAAGATAGAGTTTAAACACCCTATGTATTAAATCCTTGAACATAGCAAGATCATTAGTGAGCCCAAACGACATCACCGTAAACTCGAAGTGCCCGTAGCGAGTACTGAAAGCTATCTTTGAGATATCATCATCCATGATCCTCAGTTGATGATAACCAGACCTCAAATCAATCTTAGAGAAATATCTTGCACCCTTCAACAGATCAAACAAATCATCAATCCTATGTAATGGATATTTGTTCCTGAAAGTCACCCGATTCAACTGTATATAATCAATGCAAATTCGTAGGGTTCGATTCTTTTGTTTCACAAAAAGAACATGTGCTCCCCACAGTTACATGCTAGGATGAATAAACCCTTTCTGAAGCAACTCCTCCAGCTAAGTTTGTAACTCTCGTAATTCCTTCATTGTCATACGGTAGGGAGGAATAAATATAGGTTTAGTTCTAGGAATAAGATCAATGAAAAAATCAATGACTCATAGTCGTGGTAATCCAGGCAAGTCAGATGGAAAGAGTTCAGGGAACTCACAAACCACTGGTATCTCATTAACCTTATGTTCTTGTCCAGGCTTTTCAAAAGAAATAACTCGCGCCAATACCTCTAACTCTTGAGGTGTAGTTTCCCTTCCACGAGTTGCAATTCATGAAGGATTATAGCCCATATAGACTATAATGTCAAAAAAGTTTGGAATATGAAATATCACTGTCTTATGGAAACAATCAATACTAGAATGATATGCTGATAACCAATCCATCCTCAATAATGCATCGAACTCCAGGAACTCCATTACCCTCAGATCAATGGGAAACTCATTCTCCCCAATCTTAAATATACATCTCTCACTGATCAAGTTAGGGTAAACCTTCTCACTCACTGTTGTGCTTAAAATAAAAAATGTATCGAATCTAGTGGGTTTCGATTTTAATTTATCAACCATTTCTCCAGCGATAAATGAAACTATGGAACCAACATCAATTAATATATGCATATCTAGACCACAAATATTTAATATACCTTCCACAAGTCTCGGATTGGCCTCCAGATCTGGCTTCGCCATTGCATGAGCCTATCCTCATGCAAGTGGACTATTACTACTTACGTAAGTGGCTGGTGGCATAAAACATTCCTTCAGAATATGTCCCGTCTACCCACATCTGTAAAATATCACTAGTGCCCTTTGAGGTAGACTACTGGCCTGCGAAGCCTATTTTGATCCACTTGGTATATGTGAAGACTGTAATCTACCCCTGCCTTTACCTCTAAACTATAAAGGCGGCAAAGGTGGTTTAGCTACTGAAGCGTGAGAGACTGGTGCAACCGGTGCACCGACAAATGCCGTCCCCGCAAAAGCTACTGGCGTAGAGGTGACTTCTACACTCATAAACCTTTTCCCTACCCGAACATAACCATCCATCGATTTTTTGACTTCCAAGAAACTGTGGAACTGGTGGTCGCGTTGCGGCAACTGTACTAAAAGGTCTGGCGAGCATAGTTGCCTCTACCTCCATTTCACTCTCAAATATGAAAGCATAACTGGTGCAAGGATGAGAAAAAACCACAACTCTAATCTCATAACTCAGCCCACTAAGGAACAAATCAATCTTGTTCTCCTCCAGCTCAACCATCTCCAGAGCAAATTCACTTAACTCAGTGAACCTCCACTCATACTCCTTGACAGACATCATTCCCTATTTTAATTGAATAAATTCAGTCTTCTTCCTGTTCTTGACTAATTTTGGAAAATACTGCGTGTAAAAGACTACACGAAACTTGGGCCATGTAGTGACCGTATTTCCTTTTCTCTCCAACGAATTTAACCATTTCTATGCGAAATCAATCAGTAAAATGGTAACCAATTTTACTTTAAATCGATCCTCTATATCTACAGCAATGAAGCGTTGCTCCATCTCGAGAATTTAGGTCTCAGCTACCCCTTCCTCTATAGTACCATCGAATCTCATGATATCATATTTCATGAATTCCTTACGAGTTCTGAGAAATGCAGCCTACTTTGAATCCCCTCACACCTTGGCAACTCTCTTAGACACTGGAACTTGTGGAACTACAAGACTCCTAAATCTTTAATATTTCATATAGTATGCATCAATATTTCATATAGTATTCAAGGAAAGCATGCAATAATAATATGATCCAACAATATCTAACAAGGATATGGAAAGCATATAGATTCAATACATATTCGGATGCAAAGCAAATATTTTGAATTGTAATACTCTGATTCCTATTTATCGCATAAAACTTGGGCTGATTACCCATCGACACTATTAATGCGATTGCTAGACCAGTATATTGGCCTTCTTACTCTTTAGCCCATCCATTAATGCCCAATGGTTCTATCCTAAACCCTCTAATGTGCATGTAATCCATACAACCTATTGAATTGAGTAGAGTTATATATAGGCCAGGAAGGGAACCTATCTCCTAGAAACCTATTCTCTAAACCAGGAGTTATAGTATGGTCACATTACACATGATTTTTTCATTTATCAAAAACCATCATAGTATAACCAATTCCCCATTCCACGCAAACAACTAAATGAACTATATATACTAAATAACTAGGCAACATTGATAAATAAGTGAATTCGTACTTATCTTGTCTAAGTCCACTCCCAATTTCCTAACTTTCCGAGTCCCTAACTTTGTCCCGGTCAATCTACACCTATCGTAAACCAATCATAGTAACTATAAGTCTAATATACTATATTATAAATTATTAGAAAATCCTAAATCATTCCCTCAACACCCTTCATTCAAATTCATAAGAAAAATAGCACTATTGTTGTTTTGGCCATGGGTTAACGCGCTAATAGGCAAGATTAGCGCGTTAATCCCTGCATGTATTTCCTGTTCATCAAAATTTTGTGCACCTAGCACACTAATCTTCTGATCTAGCACGCTAATCGCGGTAGACCAGTAAAGCAGTGTACTGTTGTAACTCCAATCCCACCAAAACACCTCCAAATTGATACCAATATCTACAAATTCATTCCCAATGGCTTAAAAAAATCAAATACGAGGTGGGGGACTAAATTGGACCAACAACGACTTATTTTACTTTGATTTCCTATAATCACCTCCAATTCAAACTTTCATAAGCATTAAAACTAAACATACCTACGTGTTCCTCGTGAGGCTTTCTACCAGTTAAGCTCCTCAACTTGGCTCGAATCATCGTCTCAAACAACTTGTCACGATCAGAATCAAACCTTCAGCTTCAGTTTTTTGTTTGATCGAACGAATTTAATATATATCCACTATTAAGTTGATATATATAGATTCCTCGAGACATGTGTCATGTCATCTCGGGATCGATCAAGCAGTTAATGTGCTAAAATGACAAGCGCTGACACTAAATTTGACACATCATAACTTACACTTCGTTCGAGATGATCAAATGATATATAAAATTACTAGTTTATTAATTTCCAATTATTTATATATATCCTTATATATAAAAGATATATATATATATATTGTTTATCACTTCGGATAAATCCGCCGATCACGTCTAAGTGTAGCCACGAGCGTGCACTTCCTTGCCACATTTCCCTCATCGCTCACAGTGTACTGGTATTTCATAATTTATAGTGTATGTATCTCGTATGAGCGTGTATAAATCATATCAATATATATAACCTATTTATATTTTAGTTGTGCAAACCAAACAAACATCATACATCATACAAATGCACCCACACACTAAAGGGAACTGTGACGGCCCAAAGCTCTGTGGCAAACCGAGTACCGCCATGTCGCTAGACACGTCGCCATACACGTCACCAAGCATGCCACGTCACCGCATACTTACTTTTAACTGTCGGCGACCTAAACCTTTGCACGTATCTTATTCGCCTTAACTTAGTATTTATGTATATTTTTATGAATATTTACATTAAATTGACTAAGTAAGTTGTTCATGATTTATTGAGTTATTATAAATTAAACATCAAGTGATAGTCTTCGAAGCATGCAAACACGGTAGAAATAAAAAGTTCGCATAGTTTAAATAACCATATAGTGTGGAAACCCGGCATTAGATACCATGTATATCAAGAGCGACAAAAGTATCAATGGTGAACATATACATGTATCAGGTATACAAGTCATTTCCAAAATTTTCATAAAATAGTAAATAGATACATACAACCACCTACGCAAAAAGTGAAGGCTCTTCTAACTTAGACGTAGTCGCCTAAGACGCCCTTGCCTCGGCTCGTCGCAGGATCTGCGATTTGTCACCAAAAATAATGACAAATCTCAGGTGAGTAAATATCAGAGAACGCTAGCTAATATTCACGAATTCTAATGAAACAACTACAATCCATGCAATTTAAATAAAGGACAAGAACAAAATAATCGCATGAAAATAAGTCGTTGAGAAGTCAAATTTGGACACGAGTGTAGCGTGATAGAGAACCCTAGTCGACATCTGGGAATCGTCTTAGCTAAACCGAAAGGAACCATTGACGACCACCTAGCCAAACATCTCACGGTCGAATGAGAGGAACCATTGAAAGGAAGAAACCCCATCCAAACATCTCTCGAAAGGAACCATTGACGTAGACTTAGGTCTTCGTCAAACATCTCTCAACCTACGGGTTTCGCGGAGAATAATCACCGCGTAGCCCTAACATGGCCAGTTACTCGAACAGTAGGGGGTAGCTAGCCCCGGGGTGTGAGTCTGTGCCATGCCCCACCCCGTCGACAAACACACGCACACACGTGGGAGTGGATGAACAGTAAATGAAAGGCGATGGAAAGCGTAATGGAATAATTTAAAACGAAAAATAAAGTAAGTGTCATAAAAAGAATTTTAACTAATTTTCTCGTGGGTTTACTTACCTCGAACAAATCGCAAAACGCATTCGAAACATCCCGCACTCGCCTCGAGATACGTACCCGACACCCGACTATGATAGTCTAAGTCCCTGGTGTCCAATTATCAAATTTTTATTATTTTAGAGTCTCATTTAATGAATTTATAATGTGAGACCAAATATTTGAGATTTTGTTTCAAAAATTGTAATTTTGGCACACTTCTCGAGTTATACCGGGGTGCCAATGCCCCAAATGTCCTCAAAACTAATTTTTATATTTCCCCATTTTATTATATTTTTCTTGATTTTACTAGATTTTTCCATAATTTTCCAGCTATTTTCGTATTTTTTTCTCATTTCATTTTTTTATTTTTTATATTTTTGGTTTGGGTTCGGGTCGGGTCGACCCAACCGGGTTGGAACCAACCCTGGGCCGGAACCAGTCTAGGGTCGAGCCTAGCCCGTTCTGGGCCCAGCGTGTGCACCACCTTCCCTCCCGATCGAACCAGTTTCTCTGGTTCGATCGGAAATGGAGATTTTTTCTTTATTCATCAGGGTTTTGGGTTGGGGTTGCTCACCACCCCAACCCCGGTGGAATCGAGTGCAGGGAGACACCCCTGTCATCACCACCTCGACCTGGTTTGACCTCCATGGCCGAACCTCCTCTCAGCCACTATGGCCCACGCATCGAACCCATAACAAAAGCAACGACTCACCTTATTCCCGGCTTCTCCGCCCTCTCTTCTCTCTTTCCCGTTTCTTCTTCTTCTCCTTCTCATATTTGTTTCTTCTTCTTCCTCTCAGCTTGTGTGTGTGAGTGTCGAGTGTGTGAGTGTCGAGTGTAAGAGAGTGTCATAAGGGAGAGGAAAAGTGATGATGGTGTGTGGTGGAGTGTAGATAAGGTTAAGCTGGTTGACTTTGTGTCCTTGACTCCAAAGTGTGACACAACTGGGTCACTCGTCTGTGTTTTCGGGCGTTTCGACGCCTAATTTTGAGTCTGAACCGCGATATACACGTACCGTCGCGTCACTAGCCACCCCAATATCCATTTCATAGTAGTTACTTGGCCAAATTTTTTTTATTTAATTTATGTGTTTTAGTTTCCCCGACCTAGTGTACCTACAGTTCACTCATCAGTACTCGTCTCGACACGTTTCTCGAGGCGAACACCTGTTACACTATTTCGCTCGATCGAATGATATAAATACACACATGCGATGTTAATTATTTAATAATGGTAAAATAAATAAACATTCACACACAAAATAACAATTTAACCTCTTTAGGTGTGCCTTGGACTTTTCTGCGACGTCCACGTAGGTCTGAGCTTAGGGTCTTAATCTGTAATTTGTCAGTTAATCGGGATTAATTAGAGCGGGTCGTTACAATATGCCAATCTAAACCCTGTGCCGAACTCGAATTAATTAATAACTAGGTTAACAGTAATCACCACCTTAAGGTAACATGTCGTTACACATTGTCTATGGGAATCAAGCTGTTTCAACTGCTACTTAATTGACAATTTATTAAGAAACTAACCATACTAGTGGGTCGTATCTTACAAATTAACATATTCAATGGAAGTCTTAATTAATACCATTCAAACAAGGTAATTAAACATGGTAAACATTGTTCAAAGGCAAGTCCTTTTATGGAAAACCCTGGAGAGTACTCGACATATAAGTGACAGTACCAAAAATAAGGTATATATATGTACGGTGTCATCTCATGTCTCTCAATACCCAAAATATAGAAAATATCACTAATAAACAAGTACAAGTAGGTCCTCGACAGCGGGCAATCAGATTTAGTCGCCTAGGATCCCCTTGCCCCTACCGGTACTAGGATATGCCCTCGATCATCAATAAAAAATAGATGACGAGTATAGTAAGTAAAATTCCAAGGAACTCCTTTGAGCATTCATATAATAAAGTAAAAGAAATGCAAGGAATGATGTTAAGTAAACATGCGGAATATAAAACGGACAACTGTAAATGGCTCATCACATGACTAAACAATAGAAAAGCTAGTAAATGTGTGTGCTTGCTCCAGATGAACTAGACAATACTTCGGGTCACCAAGTTCTCATCGGTGGTCGCATCTAACTAGCCCGACACTTGGTCCCTCGCGGCGCCGGCCAAATTCGTTGAGTCACCGACATGTGCACCTAGGGCAAGCTCGGGTTGCAACTCACTAAGGGTCAGGTCACACGTGCTACAGTCTAGTGCTTCATGAGCACACAACCAAGAAATATGGCTTAGCCCATGTCCAAGTAACTGAATATAATAATGAACAACAAGGAATGATATAAATTAAATGTAAAGCAGAATAAATACTCAAAGTCTTTCGGTTGGATTTTACAAACCTCACGCCGTTCTCCAACCTCCCCGGACTCCTGTATCCAACCCTACAAGCTCCTCGACACCAAGCCTCAGTCCACTAAATCCTTGAGGTCCGTTTTTACAAGTTTAGGTTGTTTACAAAGTTTTAGATATGTATTAAATGAAAATTGCCAAAACAACCCTTTATTATCCATATACATCTTTCATTAGCGTGCTAATATGGTCTACCTAGCGCGCTAGATTGAGTTAGCGCGTTAAGGGGGTATACCTAGCGCTCTAGATGGAATTAGTGCGCTACTGTTCTTCATTTCGAAAAATAATAGAACACCCATGATGATTAACGCGCTAATCATTTCAATTAGCGTGCTAATTGCCCTTTAGGACAGAATCCTCAATTCGAAAATTATGTCCTAACCCTCTCAATTAGCTACTCTAACTAGTTTTACACCCTCTCCTCATCAAAATAACTTCAATACATCAATTAAAATACTCCAGATCATTCAATTAACCTAATTTCCTCCAAATTCATGCATAGACCACATTTTCCAATTTCGTCAAAACCATCAAATCTAGTCAAACCAGTGAACAATTCTCTATAGATATGGTCTAACAACATTTAATTCATTAATTCACACCCAAAATCCAGAGATCTAATCATCAATTCTCAAAATTCATTAAACACGTCAAAAATAGATTTATTGGGTAGTGGAGAAAATAAGGAAGATGATTACCTTGGTTTGTTCTATAGATTTGACATCTAAGTGATGAATCTCCAGATCCAGATTCTCTTTCTTTAAACTGGATTTCTTAGTTTGCATGAATTGTGTGAGTGTTTTGATCAACAGTCCACTCGACTTCTAATTATATGTTTGTTGGAACCAATTGTGTGTATGTATCTCGAGGCTTATCTTGTGGTTCACAAGCATGCTATCCTACACCTCTTGATGACTCCATTAGCCCACTCACCTCCTAGTATTAACCACCATGATGATCTAGATGTCCATTTCAAGGTCATTTTTATTTCATGCCAAACTATAGGCTTCATTTATTCAATTAATTCCATATTATCCTTAGCCTAATCCAACCATATAGTTAGTGTTTTGTTTATAAAATTTAACCAACTCATGGTCATATTAACCTTTGGCTACCCATACCCGGTGCCCTCAGTCTCGCATGCATTTCAAGGCACGCTATAGCATATTGTCCGAATTTAAATTTTGACTAACCCATTTCAATTTGATTCCATAATCATTTTTATGAATTTGACGAGTTTCTCTAGTGTACTCGTACTAAGCCTCTCGATACCCGCGTTGACATGCACTTCGAGGTAGATACCCGTCACACAACTTCACACGCTCTCATTATTCAACATACATACGTGCGATGTATTTAATAAATAATTTAATAAACTGCATCGCAAATAATCCATCTAACGCATAATTTAACTAGTGTACCTAGGTCGACGTGTGTCCTAGCCTACCAACGGTATCCACGTGGATCTGAGCTGACGTCTATGTCTGCAATTACGATATAAATAGCGGCATTAATAAAACGGGCTGTTTCATCTACTGCGTTTTTTTTCCAGATTCGACTGGTTCCTTAAATGTTAGTGTGTTTTCTATATCTTTTCAATTCCTTCTTGTTGTTCTGCATTGTGTTTTTGTTCTTTCTCGCTGTCAATTAGTTCATGGCATTCCACCTGTTGTGGTGTTGCCTCTTTTTCCAAACTAAAAATTTGTTTCAGAAGCTCGGTGTCATCTTCATCTATTAAGAATCCAGTGACTTCATTGGGATGGGTGATTGTATTTTCTTCATCACTGTCAAATTCATCATCTTGATCATCATTCTCTCATCCCACGCGTTTGTATTTGATATAAAGTACCTCTAGCTCACTCTTTGTGTCTTTTTTTGAGTCAATCAAGGCTGGGGATGTTTGTACATTATCTGGTAGGTCCTCATGAGGTGTTTCTGGCACTTGGGTTTCACCTACCCCAGGTTTGTCGTTATCATCATCTTCGTTTATAGTTTTACCTTCGGTAAAGTCTAACACGTGATCGAGAACCTCATTGCAATAGTCTTGTGATAGAGGGCTTTATGATATATTGTTTTAGACTTCCTCATTTTCAAGTCGGGCCTTCCCTTTTAATAGGTACACTAGCCTACGGATCAGCTTATCCCTTCTTTGTTGAATCATGCGGTGTGCTTTGGCCATGTCCCTTTTAGTCTCCCTTTTGATTCTCTTCAATTTGGATCCATGTTACATTCTCCTCAGTGTTCAACCCAACTACATTGTAGACCTAGGCTGAAGGCCTAGCCCATTTCATGGGCCTGTTAGCTACCTTATCTGATTGTTGTATAGCAATTGGTTTAGACTCGTTAACTACAACTACTATTGCCTTGCATCCTGCAACATCCACACTATTAGATAGAGGGTAATAATGCGAATTTGGGTTACTTGTCTCCTATTGTATGGGTTTAGAGGCTTGATCATTATGCCGAGCTACTGGGTTGATATGCCTGGATCCTTTTTGTTGTTGTCAATTTTTAATTGGTGTAGGTTGTGTCTGACACAAAGGATTTGACCTCTGCCCAAGTGCCTCGCCGCCTTGCGCATAAGAAGACACCATTTTATGGGGACATGCGTCCATCGCCACGTCACCTTCTTCTTCCCTGTGTTCGAACCCTTCTGATTGTGGCATGTTCAGGCATGGTTTGATCACCATTTTTAGTGTTCTTCTCCAGCTTTGAACTGGAAGAACGGCTAGAAAAAACTCATTCATCCCACCTTTAACATTAAGAAAGACTTATTTTAGTGATTTTTTCAGGATGGTTTCTTTTGTAGTAGTGAGGAGTCCACCATAGTGTAATCCAATCATGTGGAAAGTTGTTTCGCTCTACATGTTCAGTAGGATGCCATCGACTCGAATCCATGCGTCGTGAATCGCAATTTTAGGGTCCTCTATTTGGTTCTTCTGGCTCCATGGGATGATGTTAGGACTTAATTTTTGGCGACCCACTCTTCCCTCCCATAATATATTCTGCATTTCTTCTTGATCTTTGCATAAGAAAATGGCCCTATTATCGTTATAGGTGAAGCTTCTATTTATCAACCAGTAGTCACTGATATGGCTTGCTCGATTAATGCCCATTTTAAAAGTGGGCTAGTGTGGAATATAATGATTGCTAGATCAAAGGGCATTAGGCGTTTTTCTTGTTGTTGTATGTTCCTTTGATTAGGCTGATTCTCAAAATTCTAGATTGTTCTACACTACAAAAAAACAGCAAATCAGAAACGGAATTAGAAGCGGAAATAAGTTTCGTTTCTAAATCAGAAACGGAATTAGAAATGGAATAAGTTATGTTTCTAAATTAAAAAGTTAGCAACGGAATTGAGACGGAAACATTCAGAGACGGATTTGAGACGGATCAGAGACGGAATTAGAGACGGAATTAGAGACGGAATTAAATTCCGTCTCTGAAAAATGGCGCCAACATTCCCACCAAATTTTTCATTTCTTATGACCGTTCATCATTCCTCGAGATTTGTATGTGCTTGGATCATAGCACTCCCTCCTCTTTCCCCCACCCCACCCCCCCAACAAAACACCCGAAATCCCTAAATCGCTCTCACGAAAAACCCCAAATACCTAAATCTATCTCTCCGTCTCGTCCAAAATCATTCGATCGTCTCGTCCCCAAACGTCCATCCCGTTCGATCGTCTCGTCTCTCCGTCCGGTCGTGCTAGCTGGTCTCTCTCTCTGCGTCTCGGTCTCTCTCCGTCTCGTCGCGCAGTCTCTCGTCTCTCCGTCCGGTCGTGCTAGCTGGTCTCTCTCGCTGTCTCTCGGTCTCGCCGTCTCTCTCGGTCTCTCCGTCTCGTCGTGTTGGTCTCCGTCATCGCCCTCAACTCTCGCTCTAAATCTCTCGGTCTCTCGATTCCGTTTGTAATGGCATTTGTAGTTTTGGAGTCTTACTACATTTCGATATAATCTCTTTCTTTTTGTTTTTTCTTTATAATACAGCCAACACTCATGATCAATAGGTCTTCAGCTTTCATAGAGATCATTCACCTTGTGACGGTTTTGAGGAAGTACTGAACTGCTATAAACAAATTGCTCAAAATGTGCGTCTGTCAGGTTGGCATTCTAGTCCCCTTGTTTATCTATTTTAAAAAATTTATGGAAAACCAAGGGTGACATGAGAATTATTTAAGTTTCCGCTATGGTTCATTTGATAGTTCGATCTTCTAGTAAAGATCGGAGTTGAAGGCAAGAAGCTTTTTTTATCTTGAAAGATTTTCCAATTTAAATTAAGTGTGCAGACTTCATAAATTTCCATCTATCAATAAATATTCGGGGTGTCCGGTGTTCCTACGTACCTTATCTGCGGCATCCAGAAATATTAAAGTCCTAATACTTGTTAGCATTGCAAATATTATGCTCATGAATGAAATATGTTATAGTTTTTCACTTGAACTGAAGCTATTTCTGCTAGGCAAGGCAGTCATATATATGCCTTGATGTTCAAACATAGGAAATGAACATAATGTGGTCGACCATTGTGTATACTAGGTTTTCTTAGTCGCTTTTCAAACTATACTAGTCTACTAAATAGATAAAAAAAAAATTATTTTCTTGAAAGGTCTTAGCTATTCTGCTCATGGAATCCTTTATTTTTTTTTAAATTGTCTTGGCAATGGGCGGTGTTATAGTACTACCTTATTGTCTATGAACTGTGAAGGAACAAACTCTTGATCAGGTGACATATTTAAAGAGTTCAGTTCTTTTAATTGTTATTACTTTTTGAGGTTTTATTTTAACTGTTCTTGAGTGATTTGATTTGTTACGTGGTTGATTGTGCAGTGAATGAGTGCACATCGTTCTGATTCTTTTTTATTTTCGATCTTGAATCTCCGTCTCTTTCATTGCTCTCTCGCTTCTCTCGGTCGCTTCTGTGCTTACCGCTCCGCTCTCGCTTCGTCAAGGTAACAAAAAAAAAAATTTAACACCCGAATTCTCTTCACATTGTATCTCGCTCACATTTTCCCCGGATTGGCTTTCATGTGCATTAGTTGGTGTTCTTCACTTGATCTATTAAGTTAACGTTGTGTCTTTTGTTTGGTTTAGAAGTTTTTGTTCTGCTCTTCTCTTACATGCATAGTGTTTTGTGGTTATGCTTGTTCTATTTTTAGGTTTATTAATATGTAATATTTCATTTCAACCTTTTAATTGAGCAATTTAAGATTTATATTGATTCCGTATTTGGTTGTTATTCCATGTTTATTTTATCGGTAAAGCATGTCATGATCAACATTATAATACATTAGAATCATGTATCGAGGTAATTACTTTGTCGTTTGATGTTATAGTTGTTAGTAATTTCATATTCATGCACTTGCTATGGATGACTGATTAGTTAGGTGTTGTTGGTTACGATTGAATAGTACCTATAATTATATAATTTCTACTACTAGTTAGGATTAGAAACACTAGGATTACTCTTTCAGTTAATGTTGCTATTTCACATAAAATTTCTAGAGAATGGAATAAACCTATAACCTTAAGGAGGTATGAGTGAACAAGTAGTAGACGCGTTGATACTATGTGGTATTTGTATGCCTCTTATCACTACAAAAAAATAGCAAATCAGAAACGGAATTAGAGACGGAAATAAGTTCCGTTTCTAAATCAGAAACGGAATTAGAAACGGAATAATTTCCGTTGACTAGAGTGATCAAATTACATCTATCATCATATGAAAAGAGACATTACATTACAATACGATCATAAATGAAACCTGAGACATCGTGTAACGCTGACTAGTTAGAAAATTAATGACTTCCTAACTTTGTCAATTTATTCTCTATTCATGAGTTCAACAAGAACCTCGTTCTTTCACTTAGCTATCAATTTCTTCTAAATGGTCTTGATCGCTATTCCGATTTACAATATTCTCCAATTAGTGAGATTTCTTATCATCTTAATCATTATTATTTCATTACTTGAATAGACAACCGGCTCGACAACGGTTACGTTCGACTAGGAATGTCGTCTACAAGTAGAGACTGGATGTACAACCGGCTCGACAACGGTTACGTTCGAATTGAATTCGCGGCGAAGGTTAAAGAATTCATATCATTTGCAAAACAACATTGTCCTACATACCTAAGTGAAAGGAAGATTAGATGTCCGTGCAATTTTAAGAAATGTCGACTTGTACCGTACCTGGACGTCGAAACGGTTGAGTACCACATATGTAGGTATGGATTTGTCCCGGGATATCACAGTTGGTACGAACATGGTGAGAACGGAGATGAAGGCCCGTAAAATTTTCACGAAATGGATAGCCATATTGATGACGCTGATGTGGGAGGATACGATCCGACACCTTACCGCGAGATGCTACACAACGTGGCAGGTCCAAGTTTCAATTGGAATGCCGTGGAAGAATCACCAAACCCCCAAGCACGCCAACTATATGACATGATTGATGCAAGTAGGGAACAATTGTGGCCTGGTTGCGAAACCATGACAACGTTGTCCGCAATGGCAAGATTACTTGCGATCAAGTCTGAACATCATATATCTGAACGAGGGTATAATGAAATCATTAAACTCATGAAGGATTGTTTGCCAAATGACAACTCAATGGTTGAAAATTTTTATGCCACTAAAAGACTAATGCAAGGTCTAGGTCTACCTGTTGAGAAAATAGATTGTTGTGAGGACCAATGTATGATTTATTGAGGAGTGGACTCTGAGTTGACGTCATGTAAATTTTGTGGGAAATCACGATACGTTGCACATCGACGAGGTCGTGGTCGGAACACAAAAAACCGCCCTTGCAAAAGAATGTACTACTTCCCTTTGGGCCCTCGGTTGCAACGATTGTATGCGTTTGAGTCAACCGCAAAACATATGCGATGGCATGGATATCATTCATCGCCTGAAGATGTTATGCAACATTGTTCTGATTCGATTGCTTGGAGACATTTTAATGACGTCAATAGAGACTTCGCTGCCGAGGTTCGGAATGTTCGTTTAGGATTGTGCACTGATGATTTTGACTCCTTACAACCTTCCACCGTCGATGTGCATGAAATCGAGTTTATGTTCTTAACGGTTATCGTTCCTGGACCGACCAGCCCAAAGCAGAAAATCGACGTGTTCCTTCACCGCTTGTGAAAGAGTTGCAAGATTTATGGAACAATGGGGTGATTACATACGACGTTTCCACCAAGACAAATTTTCTCATGCGAGTTGCCCTTTTATGGACTCGTTAGTGATTTCCCCGCATATAGCATGTTGTCCGGTTGGAGCACACACGGTAAGTACGCTTGTCCATATTGTATGGAGGATACAAATGCATTTCAATTGCGAAATGGTGGTAAGACATCGTGGTTCGATCGTCATCGTCTTTTCTTGGAGAAGTCATCACCATTAAGGAAAGAAAAAAATTTCATTAGAGGCAAAATGGTCATAAATGATGATCCGCCCGCTTTGCGTTCCGGTGAAGAAATTTTGGCGTAAATTGAATCGTTTGGCTTGATGAAGGTGACTCGAAATCGGAGTGAATCGTGAATGGGCGGATAGCTAAGAATTCGGGATGGAGGAAGAAAAGCATATTCCGGGACTTGCCGTATTGGAAGACAAACTTGATCCGCCACAACTTAGATGTCATGCACATTGAAAAAAATGTTTTTGACAACATATTCAACACTATTATGTGTGTACCGGGCAAGAGTAAGGACAATGCAAAATCGAGGCAAGATATTCGTGAATATTGTCACCGACCTTCTCTACACATCAATTCGGCGACAAATACTTATTTCCTTGGGTGCTATGCTCTTGATACATCAAAAAAACAAAAATCGTGCGAGTGGGTTGAAAAGTTGCGTTTTCCTAATGGTTACGCATCGAATCTTGGTCGATGTGTAAATCCAAAGAAACTGCGAATGTTCGGCATGAAGAGTCATGATTGTCATATATTCATGCAACGGTTGATACCAATTGCATTCAGAGAACTTCTCCCAAACCCGGTTTGGGTTGCAATTAGCGAATTAAGCCTTTTTTCCGGTCCCTAACTGCGAAATGTGTCAGTATCAAGATATGGAGGTCTTAGAGTCTCGAAATACCAAAAATCATTTGCAAGTTGGAAAAAATTTTCCCTCCAAGCTTATTTGACTCTATGGAACACCTACCAATCCACTTGGCCTACGAGGCCCGTCTGGCCGGTCCCATTCAATTTCGATGGATGTATCCATTTGAGAGGTACTATCTTGAGCCCTTGATATTATTTTCCCATTCAATAGGTTTTATATCAACATTTCCTATAACATTCATATAGGTACCTTAAACATTTGAAGAACAATGTGCGAAACAAAGCGAAGGTTGAGGGCTCCATGTGTAATGCTTATTTGGTCGAAGAGGTCCATCCTTTTGTTCTTACTACTTCGAAGATCACGTCTTTACGTTGCATGACAAAGTGCCACGTAACGACGATGGCGGTCTCAGGCCCACACCGAACTTCGTCGGTAATTTCTCAATTTTCACTTATCCTGGTCAACCCATGGGCAAGTCGAAGGAGCGGTACTTAACGAGAGCGGGGAGTATAATGCCGCTCATTCGTGCATACCGCTCAATTGTCCAGAGATCGCTCCTTACGTTCAGTATGTCCGTCACTTTCTTTCAATAATGCAGTACATTCATTGTTCATATTTTAGTAAGACAACCGACTTACATGTTTGTTTCTTCTAGGATATTCGTCGATGAAATCACTCAAGCAATGGGGGAGTCGGAAGTTGATAGTAGTTTAGAGCACAACTTCCCCATTTGGTTTCAAACATATGTAAGGTCATTACTTTTGTACGTTATAGATTCAAATGTTTGTTCCATAAGTAATGTGTCATATTGCATCTCTAATTTTGACGAATAGGCTCGGAATTCTATAGTTGACGAGACGCTCGTTGATCTTTCTGTTGGTCCTAGTCAATCATGTACTGTCTACCCTGGTTACCTTGTTAATGGGTATAAGTTCCACTCCGCAACATATGACGTTAATAGATCGACGCAGAGCAGCGGTGTTTTGGTGAAGGGTTCAAACTACGCCGATGTTTCCCATAACTATTATGAAGTACTGCAAGAGGTTGTGGAGATTGAGTATACCGGCCTCAAACGTGTGGTCTTGTTTAAGTGCGAATGGTATGACCCTACACCGAATCATGGTGTGAGGACTCACCCAACACTTCAATTGGTAGAGGTTCATCGAAGTCGACAATATAACAACTACGAGCCATTTGTACTAGCAATGCAAGCCACTCAAGTCTACTACCTTTCGTACCCTTCTATGAGGAACGACCGACAAGAATGGCTAGCAGTTTGTTGCTGTCAGCCAAAATTCGCTGACGAGGAAACTAGCAAAGACGATAATGACCAGGGCTCGGCAGAGATTGCTTTCCAAGATGGGATGCCCACCACGTGTGTAGTCGATGATGCAATCGCCGATATCAACAATCTGGATGTTCCGACTGGGACTCGATTCATTGTTGAAGCGGGTCCAAGCGAAGAAGTTTATAGTGGAGATGATTCAGAAGAAGAATCCTCACCTTCTACTCATGAGAGTGAATTTGAAATGGATGATAGCGAATAATGTATGTATATGATATGTCAACGGCCAATAATGTAGTTATTTTTATTAGCATGGATCCCGTGTTATTAAGTCCAATAATTTAGACTTAATTTCTAATTTTTGTATGCCCTCCTTCTCTGATGTTTTATTGCTATTTCGTTAGGTATCATGGCCGGAGGTGGTCATAGGGGATGTCGAGGTTTGCCATTAGGAGGCCATCGTTCAGGCGAAATAGGTGCAGCACCGACATCTAGCGGCGAAATACCAACTGGCCCTCGTGGTCAGGCCACACGAGGGGTCCATAGAGGTCGTGGCGGTCGAGGTCGTGGGTCGATACCTGCATTATCGATTCCGACTTCTCGGTCTCTCGAGCACGATACAGCCGCAGCGTCACCTTCCCCTTCCATACCGTCGAGGTCGTCTGTACCATCATCGTCGTCATCAAGGACTATGCCAAATATACACTTCCCTACACCATCTCCGACATCAAGGACTCCTTTACCCACGAGGCCCGCACCCCCAGCCACAGCATCACCGGCAGCATCCCCACAAGAAGACGTAAGAGCAGGGTATGAGGTGACAGGCCCTCCGCGGCCACCTCAGAGGACAGGGATGGAGCCCCCTCGCGTGCAGGGGATCCCTATCACACTGATTGCCAATGATACGTAAGTTTGTGCTTGACTTTTATATGTCGTTTTCAATATGGATGTCAATTATTGAAGAAGTAGTTAAGGTGATATGCATGTTCATGAAACACAGGGAGTTGCATCCTTCGCATTTTTGTGCACGGAGGATGACAAAAGTTTTCAAACGATGGATGATTCCAGAAGGGTATTGTTGGAAGTCGGTACCGCCTCATCATAAAGACCAATACTGGCGCCAATGGAAGGTAAACAAGACTACCATATGCCTTATGATTTATACTATTTTCTCAATGCGAGGTAACAATAGCAATCGCCAATTTATAGGTATTTTTTAGATGGGATGATGCGATTCCCGAGGATCTCGCATGAGCGGCGTACGACAGGCTTGCAGGCACAAGGTACACCGCGTTGATGCACAAGTCGAAGAAGAATCGTGTGCAGCCAGTTTTTGTTACAGAAGAGGCATGGAGGAGATACTTGCAGTACTGGGAGAGCGGGGACTTCCAGGCCAGGTCTAGGCAAGCGACGGAGAATAGGAACACTGAGGTCGAAGGCCCTGGGACTGGACCCTCGAAGCACGGTGGTGGTTTCGTGTCTTTTGTGACTACCCAAGAAAGATTGGTAAGTTTTTTGTAACATCTTGGATATTTTGTACATTTATACACTTGTTCACTATGCTTGGTCCTGCGCGCAGGCTGATTCATCCGAGACGCTACCGACTGTGAATGACTTGTATTTGCATCTCCACATCGTTAATCACGAAAGGATGACATTCATCGATACTAGATCAGAGCGGTTTTATGTAAGTATAGAAATGATATGTAAAATATTATTAAGTATACTTTAACCCATATCATGTATTTTGTTTGTTGTGCATATATGCAGGATAGGCTCCACAGCAGACGTCAGGAGCTGACCCAGGCTACACCGGAGCAATCGGTGGATGATGAGGCGGTGTACCTCAATGTGGCGGGTGAGTCTTCCAAAGGACGTGTCTACGGACTCGGGTCCGTAGGGAGAAAGAAGAGGAGATACAGAGCTCCTAGTGCTAGCACGTCGGAGACGCCGGATGTGGTGCCGCGGGCGAGTTCAATGTCGTTATGAGCAATTACGAAAGGTTATGGAGTTCATGCAAGAAAGATCTCGGGATGAACATGGACGAAGTAGGCCTAGCTCTCAAAGAACAACCACCACCACCGCCACCACCACCGCCACCTCATGACCAAGAACACCACCGCAAATAGATCCGGCCGATCCACCACAACAAGGGGACAATGTTGAGCGTGAGACGTAAGCGTGGCTCTCGAGAGATGAGCAGGTTGGTGATACAACTGCATTTCACTTGTTGTTTGTGGAAATTCTTAGATTAAACGTTTTATAGTGTAGACAACTTTAGCAATTCTTCGAATTACTTTATGATTGACACTTCTTTTTGTGCATTTTTAGGTTGATATTCCATATTTTATCGTGGATTTTAATTTTTTGACCTTTTGCTCCCCCAAAATTTTTTTTGTTTTTAAGTAAAATATAATATAAGTACAGAATGTTTGCATAATCCATGGGAGAAGAAAACATGCCGGGTGTTGTGTGCAAGTCTTATGGCGGTGCGAGGTTATCTCGAGTGCTATGATGAAGAAAGTGGTAGAATTGACGAGGAGCAACATCTTCATGCAATAGCAAATGAATTTGGGAAGTCGATAAAGGCTCGTTTTTCGTTCATCCGTGTTGAGCACATGTAGGCTCTTGTTCTTCTATTATCGCATGTCCCTAGAAGAAGAATAGCCTACATGTTCTCAACACGAGATGACCTAAAACGACCCTTTATCGATTTCCCAAATTCATTTGCTATGGCATGAAGATGTTGCTCCCTGTCAATTCTACCACTTTCTTCATCATAGCACTCGAGAGAACCCGCAACGCATAAGATTTGCACACAACAACAAACAAAGATGTTTTCTTCTCCCATGGATTAATTTCGCAAACAATGCACTTATAGTATATTTTACTTAAACTGAGGTAAAAAAATATTTTTTGGGGAGGATAATGTATAAAGAATAAAATCCATGATAACTTATGCATGAAATAGGCTTCCAAGGCAACTAAGATATACAGAGGATAAATGAACAATGAATGTACCTGCAATTCATGGTGGTTTGTTGAAGCCTGATGTAGTGGAGGGTACTGATGATGAAGTTCCTTATTTCGTTTTTTGCAGTTTTCAACATGTTGCTATTTGTTAGTTGTTGAAGTACTTATACACTTGTTGTAACAAAGAGTTTGGAGATTTCCTTGCTGGGACCTCACTGAGACAAGCAAGAGAGACGATGGCATTGATCTTTTGAAAGACAATCAAGCACTTCAGCGCCTTATTGGGACTGACGACAAAGCTAAGATGGACCTTTCATCTTTGACTCAAACCAACATTAGGTATTGAACATTTTTTCTTTATGCTGCCTTCTTCTTCATTTCGTTTTACATTAGTGATAGTTGAATGGCCTTTTCTGCACCTCATCTTACTCGGCTAAAGTATATTAGGTTTCTAGAAAGTTAATGTTTTCAATCATCTGGCTGTGTTTTAATTTGTTTGGTTTTTGTGCTCATTGTTTTGTTATTGGGCTAAACCCCATTCGAGAAAATGTAATTCAAAAACCCAACTCATTCACAAAGATGCCTATTTTAAAACTCAGATTATTGTAAATAGAGTCCTTGGGGTTCTATGATTAAGAATATATGTTATGATATAATATGATTGCAATGCCATGGGAGATTCGAACTCGCGTACTAATTAGGACATTTCCATTTAGTCTTAAATGCTTTTTTTACTAGCCAAGTAGATATAGGGGATTTCTTGAATCTCAGTTGTGTCAAACAAACCAGTTCAATGATTAGCAGTGGTGGCTTTTATTCCGAGGCAAGGACCTTCATTTATGCTGCTTTTACTTTGGATTTCATTGGGTTCTGTCTATGCAAATATTTCAACTAAAAGAAATGCCCTTCCTGATCCCAAAATATAGTGATTGTGGCTTGATTGAGGAAGCGGCCCATGTGATGCGAAGACCAATCTAAGTCTTTTCTATATAGCATAGATGCAATCTCATTCCTAATGTGTCCTAAACAAGTTTATACTAAGTCCACATAGTCCCAAATTGCTCATTGTTACTATATACGAAGGCTTGATGCGAAGGAATAAACCCGAGAGGCGTCGTTTACTCACTTTAAATACCCTATTGCTACTTAACTTAGCACAAATGTCCAAACTTGGTGTTACAAGTTTGTAGACACTTTCCCTATTGTTTTAAAGTATTATTGAATAATCAAAGTCCATTGGAAGACATTTCAAGTTAGTTTAAGGCAAGGCTTTGTAAGACAATCCCTTATGGAAATTAATTTCTTAAATATAGAGGTTTTTGTGAAACTCGAATTGCGTCATAACAATCATAGAAGTTTACAAAATTCTCGACTTTTTTCTTTTCTTCACTGTCTATTAACTTTAAACTGAGGTTGTTGAGTGATAAAATCTAATGGATATGTTCAAAAATATAATTTGAAACTCAAAGTCAAACTTTTAGTTGGTAATTATTCTTGGTTTTAAAGCCAATGAAAGATAGAAATTACAATTAACTTGTATTCTACACATAGGAGAGAATGAACAAAGGAGTCCAAAATACATTGTTTTCGTTCTACTTAAAAACTGTTGCACACACAACTTGAAAAGTAATTTTGGTCTCTTTATTTCATGAATTACATAAACTCATAAATCTTTTATCTTTCCTAAGAAGTATGAGCTTCCCCAATTTAAAAAAGAAATAGGAAGTTTCTAAATCTTGAACTGCACACATCATAATTAAATAATTAACATAAATAGAAACTATGTAGGCTAAAGCACTAATTTTAACACTCTTATTTGCTTTTGGTGTTCTTTGGTGAAATGGTAGGATGGTGGAAGTGATCTCGGTGAGCTTTTGGTGTTCTTTGGTGATGAAATGTTTCTTTGGATTCGGCATGAAGGGTCGTTGATCCTCTCTCTCTGTTTCAAATGGAATCAATGAGTAACTCTTTTCAATTTTGATCGCATTAGCTATCCCTATGGATACAATGCGTAGAAAAATGGCTACAAGAACACCACAAAGTCACAACAACAACAAAACTTCGTTCCTATCTCGCTCGTTCGCTTGCTTTGGTGAGCTTTTTTTTTGAAGCTTTCTCTTGGTTTTTGTGAGTTTTTTTCTTTTTCTTCACCGCAAGAGAGGACCTCATTTGTTTTTTTTTTTGGGAGTAGGAACACATGGTGGTTTGTTATTGGAGCACACACAGAAGTGTTGGTGGATGAGATGACGACTTCCTATCTAGATTGATGGGAAAATAGAGAGGCTGGGAAAATAGAGAGGTTGGTGGATGAGATGATGACTTCTTATATTCGACATTGTATGGTTTTTTTTCTTTTCTTCACTGCTTTTCTTGAATCCCAGCTGGATTTTTTTTTTTTTTTGAGTAGGAACACATGGCTGGTCACCTTTGGAGCACACAGCAGTTTTAGATGGGATGAGAGGATGAGTTTAGGATCATACTTACATGATAGGTTTGTGCTTAACTTTTAGTTTTTTCCTTTTAGCATTCTTGCACTTCACCATTACTTATCATACACATGTTGAAATGCAAGCCTTTCAAAGCTTGATAAATAATCCAACTCAACTTACATGATAGGTCCATCTTATAGATACATTGTTCGCCATCTCCTATGCGTAGGAAAATAGCAACAGTGACACCCCAAACTCACAACAACAACAAAACTTCAGTCCTTCACTGCATTTGCTTGATGTTCATGTATTTTTTTGGAAGCTCTCTTATATTCAACATTGTATGGTTTTTTTCTTTTCTTCACTGCTTTTCTTGAATCCCAGCTGGATTTTTTTTTTTTTTTTGAGTAGGAACACATGGCTGGTCACCTTTGGAGCACACATCAGTTTTAGATGGGATGAGAGGATGAGTTTAGGATCATACTTACATGATAGGTTTGTGCTTAACTTTTAGTTTTTTTCCTTTTAGCATTCTTGCACTTCACCATTACTTATCATATACATGTTGAAATGCAAGCCTTTCAAAGCTTGATAAATAATCCAACTCAACTTACATGATAGGTCCATCTTATAGATACATTGTTCGCCATCTCCTATGCGTAGGAAAATAGCAACAGTGACACCCCAAACTCACAACAACAACAAAACTTCATCCTTGATCGCATTTGCTCATTGTTCATGTATTTTTTTGGAAGCTTTCTTATTCCTCATTGTATGGTTTTTTCTTTTCTTCACCGCATTTCTTGAATGTCACTGGATTTTTTTTTTTTTTTTTAGTAGGAACACATGGTCGCTTTGTTTTGGAGCACAAACATTTTTAGATGGGATGAAATCTGAGTTTAGGATCAAATTTGATGGATGTGAATGTTGCATTGATAAAGGTTTGTGCTTAACTTTCAGCTTTTTTCCTTTTAGCATTCTTGCACTTCACCATTATCATATACATGTTGAAATGCATGCCTTTCAAAGCTTGATAAATAATCCAACTCAACTTACATGATGGTCAATTCTTCTTATTGTAATGCTAAAAGCTCCATGTTATTCTCATTGCACCTATTACAATCCCCATAATGTTGTTAATGCTTTCATCTTAATTTTCAAATCACTAAATCAAAGTCAACAACGTGTGTGTTGTTTATACTTTGCACACAGCATGTTTTATTACGACTTGTTGTCCTTGTTGTCTTCTTTTCAATTGAATGAAAATTGGGTCTCCATAAGGAACTTCATGTATTGACTATGGTGTTGTATTTAATGTTTAATATGAGTTAATCCTCTTTCATGTTCCTTATTAGCTCTAGTACTCCTCTCTACCTACATATATGTTGAATTGACAAAAGACCAAAGCAAACTCAATCGTAAAGAAATTAAAAAATAGGTTCGAAGCCGACTTTTTATGTATGATTATTATTAATTTCTATGTTTCTTCAAATCCACCATTTTTCTCATTCGCTTCCAATGTACATCCTTAGTTCAATAATCTCTCCTTTGCCTACTTCTTTCAGGTGCATACTCACTGGTTGTTGCCCTCAGATGGAGAATCAGAAATGCTTCAAAGCTGCGTTATAGTTATTATATGAAGTCCTTTTTGCTATTCTTATTTTGACCAGTCATGTTGGAGTGTTGGTGATTGGATGTGTTGAACATTAGATGGATTTTGTTCTTGGTTATTAAACTTAATTCTTTATGTGCATATTTATAGGATTGTAAGTGTTCTTTTTTTTTTTTTTGTTGTTGAACAATAGGATTGGTGATTTTTGTGTATACTTCCAAATTTGGAGCTTTTGTAATACGTGACAATTTTCCGTGGATATATAAATTTTTTGGCTAATTTTGAGTTTCACATTTTTTCTTTCTCTTTTGATTTTTTGTTGATATATATTGTCGATGTATGGATGTGCAATTTGGCTTTTTTGTGGGATGTTAGCACCCCCAAGGAGTTGTTGGAGGGGGTGCAGGCGATGGAGTAGGTCATATCGGGTTGTAATTTGAATTTTTAGGTTGGAGAACCAATTGGATTATGTTTATGTGTCATAATTAAACAAAACGGAAAATTAGAGACGGATTAGCAACGGAATTCAAATATTCCGTTGCTATTCCGTCTCTAATTTTTCAGAAATATTTGTATCAATCACAAACGGATCAGAGACGGAAATAAGAATTTCGTCTCTGATTCCGTCGCTAATTAGACACGGATACAGAGACGGAATCAGAAACGGAATAATTCGTCTCTGATTCCGTTTCTAATTAGAGACGGAATCAGAGACGGACCATTTGCATTCCGTCTATGATTCCGTCTCTGATTCCGTTGCTGATTAGAAACGGAATCAGAGACGGAATTCATAAATTTATTAATTCCGTCTCTGATTCCATTGCTAATCAGCAACGGAATCAGAGACGGAATGCACTTACAAATGTACCATTTCGAAATAAATTCCATTTCTGTTCCGTCTCTGTTCCGTTTCTAATTTCCGTCTCTAAATCCGTCTCTAATCAGAAACGGATATTTTCCGTCTCTATTCCGTTTCTAATCAGAAACGGAATCCATTTTCCGTTTCTGATCGTATCAGCGACGACGTTTTCAGAGACGGAACGCATTCCGTCTCTGTTCCGTTTCTAATTGCAATCAGAGACGAAATTTTTGCAAATCAGAAACGGAAAATTCCGTTTCTGATTTGGTGTTTTTTTGTAGTGCTACCACACAGGGCTTCCTCAAAGCTTATCCATCCCTACCCCTAATGTCTTCCGTTACGAGGGTCGAATCCCACCCATGATGCGTTGCTTTTCATATTCGAATGAATATTCCCCTCAAGTTCTCAAACTTTTGAATGAACAGAGTGTCGTGACCTTCCCTGTTTACGAGACGTTCCTTTTCCCTCACGATTGAGCATTTGCTAATGGTGTCCTTCAACCAACCAGCCTACCTCCTTGAGAGGGTTAATACAAAAGATCGTTAGCCACCAGCTTCAAAAATCTTCACCCTACCATCGATTTGTTCGAACGTGTCAATACTTTCCTCTCAATCCACGTCTTTCTCCACGTGCAACCCCTGAGTTTTTTGTTGATGTTGTTCTCCGTCTTCCAGCGTGCACCCCGTCAAGTGATCGTCACCCGGTTCTCCATCTTTGTTGGTTGTTTGGTCAAAGATTTTACTGTTGAGTCAAATAATATAATATATATCATAAGGAGAGACTTACGCAGATCAAAGAAGACACCGAAGTGACGAAAATCGATCTAGGGTTTTCTTTCAAGATTTATAACTTCCCTAGTGGATGGATCGCGTATTTTCATAGAAATAGAAGGATAGAGATAGAGATAGCCATACAGAGAGAGAGAGAGAGAGAGAGAGAGAGAGAGAGAGAGAGAGAGAGAGAGAGAGAGAGAGAGGGAGATCAAACATTATATTTTGGTTGGAAGCAAAATAATTAGAAGTATATAGAATGATCAATTCGACACATTCGACGACAAACATACAAGTCACAAATAAGTTTTACAAACTTTTGCGAAATCACTTTGATCCGAAGGTGGGTAGAAGACTATTGTGGATGTAATTTCATTATTAAATCAGATGTAATGGTGAGAAGTTTTTATGAATGAATATATCTTTTCCTTAAAAAAATGGTATTGGCACACCATTTGACTTACCTTAATCGTAGGTCGTATACACCCCAAGAATCATAACACAGTTCATCTATCGTTTATTTATTTGGGCCAATAACTTATTTATTTATTTATTGAGGTTCATGAATTCATCATTGATATTGTAGATTTCAAGAAATTGAACATAATTTTTAATTAACTAAGTCCTGATGAATAGCTTACTGATTTAGTGTGGGGTCTTAATTATATATATTATGCAAGAGGTTATTTATTATTTTTTGTAAATAAAACATAATTTCTAATTTTATTTAGAAGGGAGACAACATAATTTGCCTAATTAATAATCATTACCGAGAAACTTCTTAAAGCCCCGTGCCTGTTATATTATAAAAACCGAACAAAGTGAGAAGAGCAACTACATCAAAAGCAGAGGAAGGACTGAAAATTAAGCCATGGCCGCGGCCTCTGCATGCACCACCACATTGTTTCTCCTTCCAGCTCTTCTTCTTCTACTTCTCTATTTCTCCTTCTCTTCTTCAAACAATCTCCTCCTCTACAATCTTTTCCTCCCTTCTTTTCATCCAAACCAAACCAACGCTTACCCATCAATATCTCGCCCCATCCCTTATCTTTTCGTCAATTCCACCAATAATAACACTGTCGCTAATGTTAAACCCAAAGTCCTTATAAGGGTAAGCACTATATTAAGTACATATTAAATTTTTATGTACTAATTTATTCGTATCAATTAATAGTGATTTCATTAATTTGTTTTACTCCTTAATATATTTTTATTTGTTCTCTCCTTTTGAAGAAAGAGAAGAGTCGTTTGGAGAGAGTTGAGCAGGATCTCGCACGAGCCAGAGCGGCCATTCTTGGGGCAGTCAGACTTCGCAACTATACTTCTCAACCCCAAGCCCAAGATGACTTCGTCCCAAGAGGTTCCATTTACCGGAACCCTTATGCCTTTTATCAGTTAAGAACCCTATATGTACATATTCATTAACTTTTCAATCATTCATTTAATTAATCCATCGATTTCATTTCTTTGCGATGTTCATGATCATATCATTAATTAAGTACTAATTCATTAAAAGTTATAAAAATATCCAGATTCCAATCTTAATTAATTTGTTACTGTTTTAGTGATTGATTTTAATTTTCAAAATATCTCAACATATTTGAGAACAATAAATTTACTTAAACTTAAATTCATAGGGAGAATTTTAAAAATTTAATAAGTATGTAAAAGGTATCAAATAGATTTTACAAATGATTGTGTTTGGATTTGCTTGAGAATGACTTCAAAATTTTATTTTTTTTTAAATCTTTTAACTCTGGACTCATAAATTTAAATAGCACTACTTATTTGAGAATACATACACAAAAGTTTCATTGAGGAACTAATTGATGAATGATGATTAAGATTAATGGGAATATATAGGTACATACAATATTTGGTCTGAATCGTCACTACAGTCCACTTGCAAATACTTGCACCACCTTTGTTTGAACTTTCTATTGTCCGTACTTATTCAAGAGCTACTCAAGCATGACATATATATTGATTAAAAATGATATAGTACCCCACATGTCGTTTAACTAACGACCTTCCTTGTTTATATTTTCAACCATATAAAATTGGAGCCGTTGATTGTAACGTCAATGCGAAATTAACTAACACTTAGTTCTACGTGAACACCTTCTACCTGGTCCACCGACGGCTCTTGTTGGTTTCAAAATCGATGGATCCTGTGTGCGGTCGACTCTTACTTTTCGGTCGACTCTTACTTTTCTATTACAATAAATAACCAATTATGACGTGTATGTAATATACGTTGACAGATAGTCAACGTTCGTAAAAGTTGACGAGTGCATCGAAATTAGTACTGCTTCATAGATCTACGCACAGAATATAAAAACAGTTGGCTTTCCACAAAAGTAAGGCGTTGTTTGAGCAGCAACTCCATATTTGTTACCCAAATGTTAGACAAGTAGTCACCAATTTTGATTTCTGTCACGCGCGTCTATGCATGCATGCATGCATTATAGAAATTAAAATCATTTGGATATGCATTGAGATTTTCAAGTCGCATTTACCCAAGACACATCTCAACTAGATTAACCGCACATTAATCGACGTCTAAATGTTACAGCTCATTATTAACTCAGCTTGGGTAGGCATGAAGGTTGTTGTAAATTATCATGTTTAAGATAGACTTCTAAACTAATAAAGATAAAGACAATCTTAAAGCAGTAGGGATTTGAGATACGTTGTTATCTCAAATCCGAGATACGTTCTGATCACACAATAATAAATAGGAAAAGTGGCTCAAACAAGAGGTACGTATAAAATTCTAAAAAAAATGCTCTCCCTTCGAGCGTCAGAGTGTTTTCCGGGGAGGCCCCACTCCGGTATTTGTTTTGCGGACTTCGACAAGGAGTGATCCCATCACAAGTTCGTGGCGATCTATGTCTCTAATATTAAGGATCAAGAACACTCAATTTCTTTTAAAAAAAATGTTCGGTCTAAGAAATAGCAATATTATAGCTACATAAAATAGGGCCTAAAAAGGCTTGCACAAAAAAGACTTAGAGGCTTGTAGATAACCGATAAATAGGTTTCTTAAAAATAAGCCTGAAGGCATTAAAGTTAATCTAGACGGGCATTAAAGTTAAAGCTTAGAGGCATAAAAGGTTAAGCCTAGAAAGTTGTAAAAGTTACGCACGGACAATGCATAAAAGTTAAGGTTTGGAAAGACTAAAATAACAACCAATATATGGTTGCATTACAAAAAATGACCTAGAAGCCAATATGAGAGAGTTGATCAGTAAAAAGAATCCTAAGATGGAGTGTCACGAACGCTTCAAGTCTTCACCCTGAATGGTGGCTGAGGTGCCATCATTCTTAATCATGAAATCCTTCAACTTAGTACGATAACCTGGAGAAACTTTATGTGCCAAGATTCCTTTGCGAATCTCCATTTCACGGGTGTCTCTCAGTATGGTGTTCTCCTCTTTCAATTTTTCACACTCCTCCTTAAAGCGACATATTTCAACATTCTCTTCCATTAAGGAAGATTAGAGCTTTTGATTAAGCTTAAAAATCTTCTTTGATCAGTCGGAGGTCTCATTCAAGTACAACATCATCTAAAAATAAGGAAGGGGAATTTAGAAAAAAAAAACAAAAAGAAAAAAATGTTCACATACCTGTGCACCGGCCAAATTAAGATGGCTATCAAGAGATGCCTGACTTAGTATAAAAGCTTGAGATCGATCATAGGGTGTACAAGCTTTGTAACACAATTCTGTTGCAATGACATCACAGCTAATAGCGCTATCAGAAGTCTTTATTCCCCAAGAAGGAACATGACTTTCATCATACCAATTCACAATCGGCTGTGGAGTTGTAGAAGGAGATTAAGGTACCACTTCAACCTCAATTTCCTGGGAACAAGATCCTACATTCTCTTATTGCCTCTTCTTCTTACCAGTAGTTGTCTCTTTTTTTTCCTCTCTGCTATTTGGGTCTGGATTTCCAATGCTTCAAAAAAAGGACAAAAGATGAATAAAAACAAAAAAAGAAAAAGGAGAAAAATAGAATAATAATAAAAGCAAGACAAGATATATATACCCTCTCCTCTAACAGGGCTAAGACCAACTAGTATTGGCCTAATAGATCAACTTCAGGAGTTTGGGCATGCTCTTCACAATAGAGTGCTTTTTTCATCATTTTTTCCTCTTTGATGAGAGGATATTGTTTAAGAGGAAGATCTAAGGCGATGCCCCACTTATGGGGAAAATGGTGTGCCCTAAATAAGCATTACATTGAACATAAAAAAAATTATTTTTCCACTCACGGTTCGACTGATGAAATGAAATGGTATCTATAATAGGAATGATAGACCTTCGGTGAGCAAAAGTAATCCATCTTGCATCTGCCGCAACGCTATTTTTGACGTGGAAGATATTTATGAACAAAGTTATTGAGGGGGGAAACCCAACTTGCAGCGCACTAAAAAACACATGATGATTCGTCATAAGTTGGGAACTATTTGAGTAGGACTATGGTTATAGTTAAAGAGAACTTTGGTAATAAATGGATCTGGTGGGAGTCTTAAACCGGCCTCTTAAGCACTTTCAAAGATACAAAGTCTAGAGTTTACATTACAAGACCAGTTGAAAGGGCTAACAACATCACAAACATAATTTGGTTTTATAATACCATACAAAAGAGCATGGTCATCTACATTTTTTTGTTCAGAAAAGGAAGAAACAAGGTCATATGCCTCTAAGTTAGCATAATTACTAACATTTTGAGCATCACTTATGGTATCACACAATGTCTGGTGACAACAACCATGCAAAGAAAGAGATATATGAGTGAAAGATAGCTCACTGGAAATACCTTCATCACGATTCATTGTTGTGTGATGTTAAAAAGTAGCGCCTTGACCAAGTTCTACAGAGATAGATCCAACACAACACAAAGAAAAACAAAAAGCAAGTGATGAAGTCAAAAAGAGAGATAAAAAAAGTTGTAGATGATAAGATAACGAGAAGGTCTCTCCCCCTTTTATAATGAGATCAAGCAACATAAATGTATTTCAAGCTTAAATTTAAATTCAAAAGAGGGAACATACACATCAAGTATTTTGAAGTGGTTAATAGTCAAAATCAAGTATGCTGAAGTGGATAATGGTCATAGTACACATCAAGTATGTTGAAGTTGTTAATGGTACACATGTAGCATGTTGAAGTGGCAACATGTTGAAGTAGAGAAGAAATAACTACACATGTTGATGTTGAAGTAAAGGAGAAATAACTACAACATGTTGAACTAGAATGGAATATACACATATAGCATGTTGAAGTGACAACATGTTGAAGTATGGGAGAAATAACTGCACATGTTGAAGTGAATAGTTATATGATTGAAGTGACCATATAGTCACACATCCAGCTATATATTGAAATGACCATATAGTCAACAAGAAATCTAAATCACTGCACGTGTAACTAGAAAATCAGAAATTTAAATAAGTAATCATTTCAATATAAGCTACATCTCTACCACAATGCTAGTAGACACCCAAAGTAATTGAAGTGATATGGTTTAGCACCATTGTACCCCTAGATATGCACCAAAAGAATCGATATCCTGTAATATTATTTACTCATTTATAAATAAATTTACAAAGGAGTAGGGAGCACGTGATATGTTATAGCACTAGTGTGCCTCGATATATGCATCAATTAGATTAACAAGGAATAAACTTGTAATCTAGATAAATATTACAGCTCATTATTGAGTCAGCCTGGCGGGTAGGCATAAAGTTTGTTGTAAATTATATTATTTGAGATAGACTTCTAAACTAATAAGGATAAAGACAATCCTAGGGTAGTGGAGATTTGAGATACGTTGTTCTCTCAAACTGAGATACATTTTGATCGCACAACAATAAATAGAAAAATCGACTCAAACAAGAGGTATGTATGAAATTTTGAAAAAGGCTCTCCTTTCGACATTTTACTGATTTAAGCGTCGGAGTGTTTTCCCTCAAGGCCCCTACTCTGGGATTCATTTTGCAGACTTTGACAAGGAGTGATCCCATCACAAGTTTGCGACAATTCGTGTCTTTGATATCGAGGATCGAGATCGAGGTCGAGGTGTTGTTTCCAAAACACTAACCAATTACATCGAAGGCGAGGTTATGTGAGTTAAGCTCGCGACCTCAGTTTTCAATTTCTCAGTGTGGTAAGATGGTCAAGGCCACTAGGCCTCACTCCCGGACAATAGAGCTAATGCCTTGCTTAGATTAGTGAGGATCAGATAATCTCGACACCATACGATTACAAAAAAGAAATACTAAACCATATACAAATTGTAAAAAAAATATATACCAAACTACACCTAGCTAAATATGCTAATATAGTTTTATTTTTGTCTAGAAAAACACATTAATTAAAAGAAAATTTTCTTATATGTGTTTGATTGCACATATAAGAATTTCTTTCCTTTAAAACTCACCAACAAGAAGTTTTTGATAGGGTGTACACATATTAGGTCCAATCCAATCAAGGTCAATCCACCATCTAATCCAACTATTGCAATTTGGAAATTAAAGTCCAATCTAGTCCAAATAATTAATTAATCCAACTCGATCCAATTTGCATAATGCGGACTGGATTAGATCAAGTTGTGCAGACTAATGTTTTTCTATCGAAAGGTTCATGAAATTAAACTTAAATCAAATGAACCACAAAAATTTGTGCCACACACTTTAATGAATGACAAATTTATAACATATATCCCACAAATCTATAACAAATCTCCTTCAAGTTTGTCATTACAATAACATTCAAAATTCAAGTTCCTACATAAATAAATATGACATCCACAAACTTGAAGCATACACCTTCACAAAAGCACAAAAAATGCACATGTTGCAGCATGCAACCCATAAAAAAAGTCTGAAGCAAATAAAATAGTTGAGAACAAGCATAACTAGTCCTTTTAGTTTTTATGAAAACTTAAACACAATACACAAGTGAAGTGATAACAAGTAAGAAAAGACTTTCATTATTGTTAATCTCTATTTTCTTCAAGTCTTCTAATATCTTAGTCATTTTCTCTACCTGAGTTTAATTTTCAAATAAAACACACACACAGAAAGAAAAGAATATCATGAGTCATGATCAAGTAAGGTAATTTCATATTACTAAGATATATATTACTATGATAAAATCACAATACCTAGTAAAATTAAACACAACCAAAGATAAAAGAATTCCCCATATTTGAAAAAATGGAGGATTACCCAAATTGGGGATTACCCACAACAACACTTCAACCATGTTGCTTGATCAACCAAAAAATAAACAAAGAAAATGTGGAGATTACCCAAAAACATCAAAAGTAAGACCAATTTTAATTTCTCAACAAAAAAAAACCAACAAATTAATCCAAATTCAAGAATTTAAAAAGAGAACAACAACAGTTATAAAAAAATGAGAGAAGAAATTAAATACAATGATCAACGCAGATATTGAATATTGATTCGTAACTACGAAAAATCTCACTTTTTGATGCAATTGTGGTCGTTGATTGTGACTTTTGAGTGGATTTGGAGAAAAATTGGAGCACTAGAAAGTGGGCTAAGATAAGAGAGAAGGGTCGTTGGAGCTCTTGAACGAAAAGGAAGGAAAAGGGTTCACAGACTCTCAAACAAGATAGGGGAGCGGTGTCGCTGACGAGATGGAGGGAGTGTTGCGTAAACGAGATAGGGGGAGCATTGCACGAACGAGATAGGGGGAAGGGGACCGTCGACTATTAGGGTTAAGTAAGTCTAGGTATTAATTTAGAATTGATAGTTATGGTTGATGTTCTTCAAGATACTAAGTACATATAATCGTACATGTATATGTGTTTATGTAATAAACGGATTGGATTGAACTGGATTTGCAGTTTCCTATTGTAGGATCCGGAATTCGATCCAATCCATAGGGATTAGTGGTTTTTCAATCTAATCTAGTCCAATGGATCAAAATATTGATTGAATTAGTGATAATTGATTCAAGTTAGATCGGATCCGCGGATCATTGCAATCCATGTGCACCCTAATTTTTTATATGAATAAGAAAACTCACCATATATATTAAATATATTAAAATTCATATTTAAAATATAAATTTATTGTGTCTTATTGTGAAAACTCAAATTTTCTCAATAGAAAACTCATTTAATTTGCCAACCATAGTAGGTGGGAAAATATATGGGTCTTAATATGAAAAATTAGCAATTGTGAGAAAATGTTCCGTGAGAATATCTTAGCTATCAAACGCATGAAAATTGTCATTTTTCTACGAAATTTATCATTTTCTTTGGAACATTTTCTTTTTTCCGTCCAATAAAACCGGACCTAACTAAGTAATTGCATTGTACGTCATTGCACTTGACTGCTATTATTAAAATTGTTGTGATCCAACCAACAAGTAGATGATTCACTTATTTGTTATATACGCTGGAGTTACTAATTACTTGAGTAAGAGATCAGGAGTACATGCCTCGTAGTGGTCAAATTATGGTCATATAAAAAAAAAAAAAAAAAAAAATCATTTTGATTCCCTCTAACTTGTTTTTCTGTCTGTGTCATTGATTCTAATTACAAGAACTCATGATCCTTATTAACAAATTGTGCTTAATTTAATTAACTGCAGGAGCCATATGGAGATGGAGAAGAGATTTAAGGTGTGGACATACAAAGAAGGCGAACCACCACTAGTGCACGATGGTCCAGTGAACAACATATACGCAACGGAGGGTCAGTTCATAGACGAAATGGACAGCATTCACAATAGTTACGCAGCTCGTCAGCCAGATGAAGCACATGCGTTCTTCCTCCCAATAAGTGTGGCCAATGTGATTAGGTACATAAACAAACCTTACAAGTCCTTCTCCAGAGAGTGGCTTCAGCGATTTGTGATGGATTACATTGCTGTCGTGGCTGATAAATACCCTCATTGGAATCAAAGCAGTGGTGCTGATCATTTCATGGTTTCTTGTCACGATTGGGTAAGTACCTATTATAATTTATCTAATTTTCTACGTAAAATACATAATGTCGTTTAATTAATTGATTAGTTATGGAAGAAATTAATAATCAATTAATTAATTTTGGCATAAATGAAATTGTTATAGATTTGTCGATCGGTTACGTTATATCTTATTCATATTTCACGGGTTATGACTATTGAAGTTCGTAAAGCAATTTAAGCAACATAGTATATATATATTTTTTTTAATTCCAAATAGTAATTTACTTTTGTCGATGAAAATAAAATAATTGTTAATTGAGACATTTGTTATGGGTGTAAATATAAGTATTTGTTATGTTGGGTTGACTTAATTAATGTGCGACTCTTTAGTCAAATAAAAAAAAAGAAAAATAACTTATGTACACAATTCCTTAGAATTATATATATATATATATATTGCCATATGATTAATTAGCTTTTTCCTTTGGACTTTGCTAGATCTGCCACACCTTTTATTAAGCAAATCTCTTGCTTCAAATTTAAGGAATATATGAGACGTCAAGATCCAAGTCACTAGATATTAATATTAATTTATTTTATTCCTCTAACAATGTTGTAATATTAAAAAGAATATTATTTAACTTCTTATCTTATATATAATGACAATACCTCATAGGATCTTCTTGAAGGCAAAATAGTCTCATTAACAAAAGTATCCATCAATGTTAATATTTGATTGGATGAATATTTTTTTGAAAAAATAAAAGTTAAGTTGTAAAAGAAAATTCGACTTAACTAACATAAAAATGAAGATTTAAAAGTGGAGAAAGAGAGAGTGTGTATGGGGATTTGAAAGTGGTAAATGTGGAGAGAGAGAGAGATAATGGTATAGTAAGTAGCACGTGCCCTCCCACTAGCACATAATTAAGGATGGATTCTACCCATGGTTTGTATATGATTAACTAAAGAATATTCTTTGTATATACAATTATATAAATGATCATATTTTCTAATCAATTTTAATTTCTGTCTTTTTTTATATTAAAATGATAATACGCCAAATAATGCAGGCACCAGATGTTATTGATGCCAATCCAAACCTCTTCAAGAACTTCATTAGAGTTCTCTGCAACGCCAACACTTCCGAGGGGTTTATACCGGGTAGAGACGTATCACTTCCAGAGATCAACCTCCCATTCGGTCTCCTTGGGCCACCACAACTCGGCCAATCTCCTTCGAAGCGCACCCAACTAGCCTTCTTTGCTGGTGGGGCTCACGGGTACATTAGAAAGTTGCTACTAAACCAGTGGAAAAACAAAGACAATGAAGTTCAAGTCCATGAGTACCTCCCAAAAGGCTCAAACTACACACAACTAATGGGCCAAAGCAAGTTTTGCTTGTGCCCTAGTGGGTACGAAGTTGCAAGTCCAAGAGTTGTCGAAGCCATCTATGCAGGATGTGTTCCAGTATTGATATCTGACCACTATGTGCTTCCTTTTAGTGATGTGCTTGATTGGAGTCAGTTCTCGGTTCAAATTCCAGTTGAGAAGATACCTGAGATTAAGACAATATTAAAAGGTATATCGAATGACAAGTACTTGAAAATGCAGAAGAGGGTGCGAAGGGTGCAAAGGCATTTCGTAGTGAATAGACCGGCTAAGAGGTTTGACATGATTCATATGGTGCTTCATTCAGTGTGGTTGAGAAGGCTAAACCTTCGATTAATATCTTAAAGTTAATTTGTAAATAGAGTTGATGCCTCCCTACAGGTGATCAAATAGGTTTAAGGTTTTTGATAAACCACAACTCATTTAAGGCAATACATGTAGGCTTTTTGGATTCATACACAGAGGAAAATTGAAAATAATTTTTGATAAACCCCAACATGATCGAAAGTAAGTTTCATTAAACTAAAACTACAAAAGTAAACCATACCTTAATACGTGATTTCCTTATCTGATTGTTTGATTTTCAAGACGTTCAAGTGCGAGTCATCTATCGAAAATCCAAACACAAACAGTGACCACAATTTTGAGTGCTAGCCCCAAGAGTGATAGAAAATATTTTTCTTTTTCTCTTAAAACCCAGAGAACTTGAGAATAACAAAAACAAAAAACTTACTTCATTTTAGGGTTTCAACCTCTATATATATGTATAGATAAGCTCACTTAAAAAACCTATACGTAATACAACTAGTGTATTTAGGCAATTCAAACAAATTACGCATATGCCCCTATTAATACGTTATCATATAATAAATCATAAGGGATTTTATGTCATGAATTTTATCATATAAAATTTATTACCCTGGACCAATTGAAATTGCGCAAAGTCATTCTTTGTGTGCAACACGATAGGTTCATGCGATGTTGGCAATGAGCCAAAATCACTTTGGTATACAAGTCATAAGCGGTCTCTAGCAAAACATTATGATTACCCAGCTAGCATGAATATCAAAATCGATACAACCTAATGAATAACATATATCATATCCTTTTGCAGTGCGATATCATTTGATTAAACATAAGACATGAAAAGTCACCCTTAATGTTCAATCATACTAGTCTCGATCTTTAGGTAGACTAAAAATATATAAGTGACATTAATCATATCAATTCACTTGAACTTGGACATTTAACAATTTAACATATTAATGGATCCATTGATATCTCTCTATTTATGATAGGGAAAAACTCTATCTTAATCGCACATATTCACATATTATTTACATGGTAACTAATCACGATCTTTATAATTGTCCGGTTAAAGACGAAGTTTGATTGTGTCAAATTACCATGCTCATAATATTGAAGTCTAAGGTAATCTTAAGTCAAATGACTAAATGATATACCTATCATAAGTAACACCTATGACTTAATCCATGTGATATTCTCATAGTAGGTCGGTCCAATACCTTATTCCCTAACAAGTACTCGTGATCTCGATTCATATCCCTATATGCATGATCATCAAATGACTATTAATCAAGATTCACGCTAGTCTTAATTCATTATAGTTCCACTATAATGACCAACTAAGGACATTTAGGATATTTCAACAAATACCCATAAGTTTTATTATAAGGTAAATATTCAATCACTTACAATAAAACAACAAATGAAAGCCTCTATTTTATTAACTTAAATTATAAGATAATCAATGTTTATAGATTGAGCTAAGGCACATGTCCCAACACCTCCCGCTTGCACTAAGGCCAATCATTCATGTATCTAATATCTAATGACCTAACATGAACATCATGTTTGGCTTGTGGAAGAGCCATCATCAAAGGATCTGCAACATTGTCTTCTGTAGGAACTCTGCAAATCTTCACGTCTCCCCTCTCAATGATTTCTCGAATGAGATGAAAACGTCTAAGTATATGTTTGAATCGATGGCGTGATCTTAGTTCCTAGGCTTGTGCTATCGCCCCGTTGTCGTCACAATACAAACAAACGAGGTTAGTTATACTCGAAACCACACCAAGTTGAGAAATGAGCTTTTTTATCTAAATTGCCTCCTTAGCTACATCGGAGGTTGCAATATACTCAGCTTCTATTATTGAATCTGCCACAGTTTCTTGCTTCGAACTGTTCTACCTCATTGTGCCTATATTCAAAGTAAACACATATTCAGACTACAATCTGAAGTCATTTATATTAGTTTGAAAACTTGCATCTGTGTAACCATACACAACAAGCTCATCTTTCAAACTTCCGTAGACCAAGAGCACTTCTTTAGTCCTTATCAAGTACTTAAGAATGTTCTTTACTGTTATCCATTGACTCTCATTGGGATCAGACCGATATTTGCTTGTTGCACTCAAAGCATATGATACATCAGGTTGAATGCATAACATTTCATACATAATAGATCTAATAATTGATGCATATGGAATCGTATTCATGCATTCTCGCTCATCATTAGTCTTAGGACATTGAGTCTTGCTGAGACTTATACCATGAGACATTGGCAATGACCCTCTTTTAGAGTCTTGCATACTGAACCTATTCAGTACCTTGTCAATATAAGCACTTTGACTTAGACTGATTAAGCCTTTAAGTCTATCCCAATAGATCTTAATCCCATGAATATAGGTTACATCTCATAAGTCCTTCATTAAGAAACACTTCTGTCACCAACACTTGACACTATGTAAGGTTAGGATGTCATTTCCAATGAGTAATATATCATTAACATATAGTGCAAGGAAAACAACCACTATCCTACTTACCTTCTTAAATAGACAAGGCTCATCTTCATTTTAAAAAAAATCAAATTCCTTAATTGCTTCATCAAAATGAAGATTTCAACTCTGAGAAGCTTGCTTTAATTCATAAATAGATCTTTGAATCTAGCATACTTTCCTAGAATTCTCAGGATAAAAAACCCTACATGTTGTATCATATATATGTCCTCAAGTAACTTTCTATCAAGAAAAGTTGTTTTGGCATCCATTTGCCATTTCTCATAGTCATAATATGCGGCTATGACAATTAGAATCCTAATGGATTTAAGCATGGCTATAAGAGAAAAAGTATCATCATAATCAACTACTTGAGTCTGTTTGAAACCTTTTGCTACTAGCCGTGCTTTATAAGTACGCACATTTCCATCCATGTCAGTTTTATTCTTGAAAACCTATTTACATCCAATGGTCTTACAACTTTTAAGTAAATCAACCTGGTTCCAAACTTGGTTATTATACATGGATTGCACATCAAAATTTATAGCACTAAGCCATTTATTCACCTCAGGTCTAGACACGGTCTCTTGATAAGTAGTACGCTCACTTTGATACCCATAGAGGTTCAACTAATTCACGACTTTGTTGATCTCCTGTTGGTGGTTGATTGTTTATTTGTGGTTCATGAGCTTCTTCAAGAATTACTTTATTCCCATTATTGTTTTTTGAAATAAATTCTTATTCCAAAAAGACACCATACCGAGCAACAAACATTTTATTCTCAATTAGATTATAAAAATAGTATCCTATAATTCCTTTAGAATAGTTTATAAATACACACTTTGTAGATTTGGTTGATGATTTTTTTGAGATTTCTCGTCATAAGAAAATCTCACAGCCCCAAATATTAAGGAAAAACAAACTTGGTCTTTTCCAAAACTACATCTCACATGGTGTTTTATCAAACATTTTAGAAGGAACATGATTCAATGTAAACACAACAATTTCTAAGGCATAATCCCAAAAAGAAACAGAAAGATGTGCATGACTAATCATAGATCGAACCATATCCAATAAAGTCTATTTTCTTCTCTCAGAAACACCATTCCATTGTGGAGTTGTTAGAGGAGTTATCTGGGAGACAATCCCGCATTATCTAAGATGATCATCAAACTCTTGGCTCAAATATTCACCACTTCGATCCGATCGAAGTGTTTTAATAGTTTTACCAAGTCGATTTTGCACTTCATTATGAAATGTTTGAAATATCTCAAAAGATTCATCTTTATGTTTCATGAGATACATGCAACCATATATGCGGAAATCATCAGTAAAAGTAATGAAGTACTAATAACCACCTCTAGCCATTGTGTTTATAAGAACGCGTACATTAGTATATATTAGACCCAATAAATCACTTGTCGTTTCACTGTGTCCAATAAAGGGACTCTTTATCATATTGCCTAGTAAACAAGATACACATGTTTCATATGATTCAAATCAAATGAATCTAAAAGTCTATCTTTATGGAGTTAAGAAATGCGTTTCTCATTTTAGTGGCCAAGAGGACAATGCCAAAGGTAGGTTTGATTCAAATCATTTGACTTGAGTCTTTTTGTATTTAATTTAAGAATATGAGTTTTGAGTACTTTTTTTTCATGTTTAGAATATAAAGACCATCACAAAAATCAACATTCGCATAGAAAACATCTTTGCAAGAAATATAGCATTTATTATTCATAATAATGAAATTAAAGCCATCCAAATCCAAATATGAAATAAAAATTATGTTTATGCTCAAGGCAGGGATATAATAGCAATTATTTAAAACTAAAACAAGTTGACTTGTAAAATAACTCATAGCAACCTATAGCCAACACAACAACTTTTGCCCCATTTCCAACTCATAGGATGATTTCTCATTTCTTTAACTTTCTACTTCTAGTGAGACCCTGCACATTTGTACAAATGTGAGATCCACATCCGATTTCCAATACCTAGTAATACTAGTAGAAAAGTTAACTTCAATAATGAAAACACTTGAAGCAGTAGTCGCACTATAGTTTTTTTTTTATTGATCTTCAAGATAGAGCTTGCAATTTCTGAACAAATGTCCATGTGGATGGTAGAACTGAAAATTTTCTTCTTTTTTCTTCCTTCTAGGACTGTGAAATAGAAGCAACCTTAAGCTTGACTTATTCCATAAGCTTTGTGACAATCACAACAGCCTTGACAACTTTAGCCTTGCTTTTGCCCTTTTTTCCAGTGCCTTTCCTTTTTGAACCATCAACACATTAACAATGTGTTTCTTAACATTCTACTTAGTAATTTTAAGCATCAAATGTAACTCTAAAATATATTTCTCCATCGTATTCATGTTATAGTTCATTACAAATTGTGAATAACTATCAATCAATAAATTCAGGATTAAATCCGTAGCTAACTTTTGGCTTTTGGGAAATCCAATTATGTTAAAATGGTCAATATAGTCCTTCATTTTCATAACATGAAGACTAACGGATGAACCCTGAGCCATTTTGCAAGAATTAAGTTTCTTGATTGTCTTAAACCTTTATTACCTGGCCCGCTGTTGGAACATTTCCTTTAGCATCGTAGCAATGTCGTAAGCTTCCATGTGTTTCATGGCCTTCTGAGATTTAAGAACCATGGTTGCCAACATAATGCATGCAGCATCACTTGATTCGTTAACATGCTTATTATGTGCATCCTTCGTGGCTTTTAAAGCATTAGCTGGTGGTTCCTCAAGAATATGATAATCCAAGACATACAACTTGCGTTTATGCTTAAGAACAATTTTCAAGTTTTTGGACAAGTCAAGAAAGTTTGTCTTAGAAAACTTATCCTTTTCAAGGATGGATCGCAGTGACATGGGGTTAGTGAGATTTGAAAAGGCCATAGATCTACAACAAAGATTACACAAATGTTCATTTTAGTATAGAGGAATAAACACCCACTAAATTAACAACTCTCTTAAAAACACTATGTTAGTTTAAGGGACTAAAGTCCATGTTTCACCTAATTCTAAGATAGCTAGGGCATGCCATTTTGAATTAGATTATTTAGGTAGGTACCAATTACTAATTACATCATATGTAACTTATAGTTGTTTTTATGAGATTATGAAATTTTATGTCTAAGCATGTTTTATCTCATCCTGTACTTAAAGCATAAAACCGTTTTGATAGCTTTATCATGTCTTACCATTTCAAACAATAAAGTAACCTTTACTCAAGTTGCCTCACCAAGATTACATAATACACTCTCCGAAGGTAGACCCATATTGATGTGATCAAAGCCTTGGTAAGAGTTTGAGAACGGATGACACTTAACTTAAAATTTGGAAAAGGGATTTTTATTTGTTTTAGTGATCATAATTAATTTAAACAAGATAAAAATCATATATTACAATGCGTCTACAATAAAAATGTTTGGAAATTTTACAAATATTAACTATTATACAAATTTCTTTACGAAATGAACTTTTAGCGGCGATCCTGCTTGTTGGTCAGCGGGTGGTGTTTTCGCCTCTAATTTAATATCTTATTATAATCTAATTAGAATTTAAGATACTTCAAATTCCTATTCATTACGAATTTGTAATATATCTCACATATCATATATGATTTGTAATTCTTATCTTATTATCAGTTTATCTCTTATCTAATAGAAATATACTAACAGATAACCGCAATGAGATATATGGTCAAAATCAATTTCAATTCTTATTCATACAAAACAAGCAATTGAATAAAGAAACGAAACATTAATCATGCATTCAACACCAGAATCATATTAAATTAATCATATTAACCTAATCTTGATTTCTATAATGAAGACATACATAATTATTGAACAAAAATGAACTGTGTATTCAATACCAAAAATCACATTAACCTAAACATAACTTCTACCATATGAACATTCAAAACTCACATCATTCAATATTAAAACATATTATATTCAAAATATTCTAAAAATGAATAATATTATTGAATCAAATCATGCGTATTTATCAAATATAAGAATTAACAACATGCTTCGAAACCAGTTCTTGAAAACAGTGTTCACATAACCTTCATGTACATTATATATACATTAATAAAGATCATGTTTTCATATATATACCATATATACATAAGAGAAAACATGCAAACATTAACAAAACTGAGCCTAAGGCTCTAATACCACTGTAGGGTTTTGGGGTTCATACGTAGCAAAGAGATTCAAACTAATTTTTGAAAAACCCTAACATGATTGAAAATAAGTTTCATTAAACTAGAACTACAAAAGTAAATCATACCTTAATCTGTAATTTCCTTCTTCGATTGTTTGATTTTCAAGACATTCAAGTGCACGTCTTCTATCAAAAATCCACTCACGATCGGTGACCACAATTTGGAGTGGTAGCCTCAAGAGTGATAGAAAACATTTTTTTCTCTCCCAAAATTCATAGAACTCAAAAATAGAAAAAATAAAAAAAACCTATTTCGTTTTAGGGAAAAAGGCTTGTGTGGCGGTCAAACAATAATGGCCTGGTCAACAGGTGGTGGCATGAAAATATTGGTAAATGTGGAACTGAATTGCCTAACTTTTTGGATATTCAACGGGTGATTGAGTGCCAAGTGTTCCACTTTTTCCCTTTAGTTTTGTACATGGTATATATTTATCAAAAAATCTAGTTCGACTCTTTGAGTCCAGACTCAAAGAGCTTTTGCTAGTAATAAAAAATATCTAATTAAATAAAAAGACTAAATTACCCTCATCTCTAACATCAATACACATTGACATATGCATCTCCTCGACCGCCACAGCCGCCATTGACCACCACTTACAGTCGCCGACCGCCCGTTAACCGTCGCTGACCAACACCGCCACAGCCGTCGCCGATCGCTGCTTACTGCCGCCGACCGCCATCATTTCCCTCAATTAGATAGAACACATATGTTGATTGAATATATTGGTACACAAATGTATACTACATTTCTACCGGAGAATGACCGGCCTGACACCGGCCCACGTCGCCGGCCTCCGCCGCCGCCACAAAGTCATCACCGACCTCCGCAACCTCTATCCCCGTTCTCTCAGGCCTCTCCTGCTCCGAATCTGCCCGCGCCGAGGCCGAGTTCGGCTTCTCCTTCCGTCCCGACCTCCGCACCGTACTCTCCGCCGGCCTCCCCGTCTCCCCCGGCTTCCCCGATTGGCGTGCCCCCACCGCCTCCCGCCTCCAACTCAGGCCTCCCTCGACCTCCCCATCGCCGCCGCCTCCCTCCAAAGCGCCTGCAACTCCCGCTGGCCACTAACCCAAAAGCCACCTACCCAAACTCTCTCTCTCTCTCTCTCTCTCTCTCTCTCTCTTTCTCTTTCTCTCTCTCTTTTTCATCCGGCCAGATCTGGCCATACTCTTTGGCCAGATCTGGACAGGATAAAGGGAGAGGTTGACCGGAAGGGAGGAAGAGGTGGTCGGCGGTGGATGATGACGTGACGTTGTCGATTGTCGGTGCTCGCTGCGTCTAATGACGGTGGAGGAGGCAGTGGTGTAGGTTTGATTGAAGATAATCAATTTGCATCAGGGGTATTTAAGTCTTTTCGATTCTTTGAGTCCAGACTCATTGAGTCCATTTAGCATTACCCTATATTTACTTGTTGAAATCGAATTTGTATGGTTTGGGTTCTAAGGTGGTGGCACGTGAAATAATATTATTGAGAGTAGAAGAAGGGGAAGGGGAGAAAGAAACAGAGGAGACGAAAGAAGGGAGATTTGGGATTTATTCGATGATTCCGTATTTTGTTGACGATGAAGTAATTATATTGTTAAGTCCAATCACTTGATGGGCAAGCTTAATTTATTTTGAAATTGTAGTTCATGCCCATATAATCTAAGTTATAAACATTTTGAACTTTTTATTTACTTAAAACGAGAAATTATATTAGAACGTTTTTTAATGATTTTCTCTTCTTTTATTTTTTTATTATTTTAAAATAATATAAAGGCAATGAATGAACCATTAAATTGTTTTTTCATGAAGAGATTTCATAATTTAACGTGATTTATATTCTTAATTCTTGAAAACTAACTTAGTTCTTAATAGATTTAACACCCAATGTAGCCTTCATTCTTGGAGACTTTCTTAATTTTCGACTAAGCTATAATATTAAAGTAAGACCAACTATATTTCAGAGTAAAGAAACCACTTTGGTTTTTTTAGATAAAAAAACCACTTTTATTAAATAAAAAACCAATTTTAGTTGGTCAAATTTCTTTTTAATACTAGATAGACATAATTGTTGAATTAAATTGTAAAATATTAAAATCTAAATCTTTTTAAAATCAAAGATACTTAACTCATATGATTCCCTACGACACAAATGTCGGGACATTGGTGGTCTCTTTCTGCAATCTTAGAGCCCATGAGACTAATCAGATAAATGTCTGAATACCTATGGTAACTTAAAAAAAAGATATTTGATTCGTACATTATTTTGGTTTTAAAATAATCACCATATTAATTTCTTTATATACCAAAGTAAATTAATATTTGTTAATCTAATTAGTGACTTTTAATTGTGTATAAGCTCGACCTTTTATCAAATGTAATTTAAATTTTATTTGAATTTCGAATCGGGTTCGAGCAAGGTTTGAGCTTATATGGTCTTGTTTAGACTAAATTTGATTTTTAATTTAGACATGAGGTATTTGTTCCAACTCGACTTGAATTTATCAGAACTTTGTCTTCTTATACCTTTTTTATTTTGGGATGACAAAATAGGGCCGGCGGGTCTAAGCACCATATAGTCACCCTTATGCATGATAAAAACGTTAGATTACTTATTTTTTGTAAAATTTTTAATTTAACTCAATTTATCAGGACATTAGATTAGTTAAGTGGTTAAGTGTAATCTCTATGTGTTCTAAAAAATGTATTTCTTTTTTTTTATCTCAAAAGTGCGGTGGGAAATAACATAAGGGCATTTACACCCCATATATCGAATTTCTTTGAGATGTAGGGAGTGGGACATTGAATTACTAAGTGTAAAGTGTATTCTATGTACTTTTTTTTATCTCAAATTTATTAGAGTAATTAAGTAGTTAAGTAAATGTATTACCTAAAGAAAATGTATTAACTTTGTGGGAAAAAGGAGAACAAGGCTACTTACACCCTTCATCTGGTTAACTTGAAAAAAAAAACCCCTCATTTGGCCTATGTGGCCTATGTGGCGTACGGGACCACAAAAAGGAGAAAAAGGGAGGTGGGCACTTACACTCCATTATTCGAGTGTGATTGGGCAATGAAAATCTCCACTGTACAAAGGATATGACATCCTAGCCCACTACAACTCTACTCCATCTCTTTAATTTCTCTCTTTCTTTCTTTTTTTCTCTCTCTCTCTCCCTTTTTTTTTTTTTTTTCACAATTCCTATTCTACATCTCTATAAATGAACGACATCTCTACTCATAATACCTATTCTTCGTCTCCAGAAATGAATGACTTTACAGTTGCATCATCTCTAAAAATGAATGAATTTGCAGTTGCAACCATGGAGAATCAACTAGATAATGATCAATACACCAAATGAGTTATAGAAGAAGGTGACGATGGGTTAGATGCCACCATTGAATCTATAGTAGGAAATTTTACTAAAAAAGAAAGTAAAGAGAGGCTCGAATATATGTCTCGCTTACAAATAGAAAAAAAAGCTTTTGATATATTAGATGCTGAAATGATAGGAAAGTTATTTACAAGTGTAGATGACGCTGAATCTTTCTACAACTTATACTCCAAGATGCTTGGATTTAGCAAACCAAAAAAGTTGAAGAGGGAAAATAGTGAAGGGGAGATAACTATACAAAGTTGGATGTGCTCTAATTAAGGCTTTTGAGAAGGTAAATACTTGAGCTTGGAAAACAAAAACTGTGAAGCAAGGGCCATCACGAGGACAGGTTGTGAAGTTTCTTTCTGAATTATTAAGCGTAAAGACAATGGAATGATAAAGTGAAGGCTTTTCAAAGTCAGCACAATCACCAGTTAGCCAAGTCACCATAAAACCTTTTCTACGATCTCATCTAACTTTACAAGGTGGTGTACAAAGAAAGATCTATATAATAGCCTACAAAATGACAGTAGGAACTTTATTGATTGTGATGCAATAGCTGCACTTGCATATCTTCTAACAAAGAAAGAGGCAGATGAAGACTTTTTTGTAAACTATCAACTTAATGAAGAAGATGGGTTGAAACATCTTTTTCGTGCAGATGCAACATGTAGAATTGACTACAACTTATTTGGAGATTCATTAGCTTTTGACTCTGCATATCGAACTAACAAGTTATATTATATATAAGTTTATTAATTATTTTTAATATATATTTACTTGTAACTTGTGGTGATTGTGAATATTATAAGTACAGAAAAATGTTGGTTACGCTCGTGGGATTAAATAACCATTACAACACACATGTTTTTGGTTTCGATTTATTGCAAAATTAAATAGCTGAAAGTTATACTTGGGTGTTGAATACTTTTATTGAATGTATGGATGGAAATATGCAAGCAACAATACTCACAGATGGAGACAAGAGCATGTGCGAGGCAATAGAAATGAATGGAATAATGTCAGACATTGAACTTGCACTTGGCATATTCTCCAAAAAGCTCCAAGTTATGTTCACAAAATAGGTTATAAAAATGATTTGAGCTCTCTAATGTTCAGATATGTCATCATTTAATTTAATTTAATTTTGCTTTGTTCTTTTTTTTTTCTAAAAGCATATATCTTTACTATAATCCAAATAGTTATGAAGAAAATTTCACTATTTTTTAGGTATTATACTAAAGAGGAATGGGAAAAAGATCGGATGATATGTTGGCAAAACACGATCCATTTAATAACACTTGACTTCAAGAATTACATAGGTCGAAGGGTCCATTGGCAAATACTTTTCTACATGTAAATTCTTTGGAGGGACATCTGCAACAAACAAATGTGAATCTTTGAATTCATTTTTGATGAAAGATTTGAATAATCGGCAATTCTTGGAGCACTGTGAGAATACATTGACTTATCTTTAATACAAATAGATGAAAAAGTACTACTTCACGACCATGTCTACCTCTGTAATTCCTCAAAAAACTTTGGTAGAATTAAAGCGATTTATATCATTAATATATAAAAGAGAAACATTTTTTAAGGTGAGGGATAAAATGAAACGCGGTGATAAATATATAGTTGTCTAATGTTGTTATGAGAATGACAAAAATGTGCATGATTGAGAAATATGGTGGCACGAAAGCAAGTAGGATAGCAAAGCATCAAACCATCTTTAGTAATATGGAAAGGCATATTAGTTATGACTGCTTACATTTTGAGAGTAAAGGTTTCCTTTGTAGAAATATATTTACAACATTAAAGCATTTGCTAATGAATGAATATTCCCCAAATTTAGTTAATAATAGGTGGCTCAAAGATGTAAAAGAAATTAATTCATTTTTGATGGGTAGTGGACCACCATTTCCATATCCAGATATGATTGAAATAACTAGATTTAGTGGTGTGATGACTCAAGCTAATTTAGTTGCACACTGTGCCAAGAAATCAAAAGCTGCTTATGAGAAGGCAATGAAAGAGATGAATATGTTGATTTTATAACTTAAAGATATGGTTTCTAATGACAATCTTAAAGTTCTTCATTATGAACAAAGGGGAAGGCTGTCAAAGACGAAAAATATTTCAAGGAGAGCTACAACCAAATCAGCACAATCCAGTGATAAGAGTCGTCGTTGTAATCTATGTGGTCAAAGAGGAGTTGACCATGATAGTCGTAATTGTCCCACCAAGTCAAATGTATCTTAAGCACATGGCATAGTTGTCACGGCCCAAATCTCTAACCTTGGTTTAAATTACTTAATCAGGATTACCGACCTTTAACGTGGGACCCACACTGTGATACGTGCACCGACCGATGCACTTGGCTGAGGTATATGATATTTTTGTTTTCATGTATGCCTAGTGTTATATATTGTGTAGACTTATTAAGTCATTTTTTTATAGTTGTGGGCATCGAGATGAGAGCGGGGACACGCCTCGATATGCTCGTCGACGCGGGTACCGGGTAGTCGACGGGACCGACTAATAGGTCGGGAAAATGAAAACACAAAATGAAATAAAAATTTGTCACATAATGAATATGAAATATATATATATATATATATATAGGGTTATGAACGATGTGACAGTTCGCGGATATCATGGTTCGGACGCGAAACCGGGCTTCGAAACGCCCGGAAACACATGACAAGTGTCTTAGTGGTGTCACAGTTAGGTGTCACTCACAACACACTTGTCAAACAACACTCCACCCATGTCCACAATCACACCACGTGTTCACCACCTCACTTGCACCTACACACCACATACACACAACACGCATGCAAACACACAGCCGGGAGATAAGAAGGAACCGAGAGAGGAAGAAGAAGAAAAGGAGAGGAGGAGGATAAGTGATGCGCCGGGAAAGAGAGTGAGGTGAGTCGTTGATGTTGTTGTTGTTTGGTTGTGTGGTGTGTCGGCCATGGTGGCCGAGAGTGGGTTTGCCCATCGCCGACCGAGGTGGAGATGGCAGGGGTGTTTCCCCTGCCATCGGTTCCACCAGGGTTGGGGTGGAGAACCACCTCAACACTTCACCGGAAGAGAAAAACAAAGAAAAAAAGTCTTCTTCTTCCTCCCGATCGAACCAGTCGATCGGGAGGAAGGAGGAGCACACGCGCGCATCTCGCGCGTGTGCACCCCTTTCGGGTCGGGCCCGGCCAGGGCTCGGCCGTGGCCGAGCCTAGACTGTTTCGGCCTCAGCGGGTCGGGTCCGACCCGACCCCTCTTTCTTGGGCCGGGCATAGAACGGGCTGGCTCGGCTCGCCCATGGGCCGAGCACTGGACTTGTTCGGTCCAGGCAGTCGGTCCGACCCGACCCAAACAGTAAAAAAAATAGAAAAGAAGAGAAAAAGGGAAGAAAAATGAAAGAAAATTAGGAAAAATTCTGAACAAATTGGGTAAAATTGGGAAAATTATATTTCAATAAAATAAAGTTGATTGAACTAATTCGAATACACAATAAACCCACTATACTTGAACTAATGAGACACCAAACTCAGGAACCTAAAAAAAAGGGCACGGGAGAGCGAAGGCCAGTAAAGCTAGGACGTTACTTTGTGGTTGTGAGTATACCCATTGAAAATTTTACTTGGCTTTTCATTCTTATAAATTGTTGTCCTTGCATAGTCCTTTTGACTATTTACCTTTGTACTCTTATATCATGTGATTCTTTGTGTCTATGCTCATTTGATGAGTTTAGTTTGCATGATATCCATTTATTTGATTTAATTCATTGATTCCATTCCGTGCTATGTCTATTCTTGTTGTTTTAAATGTGAATCGAATGATAAATATCATGCTATTAGGCTAGTGAATATCTTATAAATGTTTAAGAAGACTTGTATTCATTATTTGTTTAGGTGTGTAGATGTGCCTATGCCTTGACAATCCATACTTGGTATTTCTTGAAAATTTTAAAAGTAGTTGTTGCATTTAGGTCCCGCACTTGATCGAGGTGTGCGCGAATCACGGGGTTAGAGTCCCTGGGGATGTCGCCACACGTTACCTGACATTGTATGACACTCTGGGGTAGATTCCCTGAGGTGGTCTACACACCGGGGTTAGAGTCCCTGGTAACACTTGGGTTAGTGTCCCTTGTGCTATATGATTATTGGGTCGGGGCGACACGTTTCATTGCTGACCGGACCTAAATCACTACTACTTAGCCTAGTGTAAGTAGCACTTGTTTAACTCTGGTATTTACTCGCTTATTGTTTATTTTTTTCAGTTTTCCAATTTATATGCTTTTAAATACCATTTGAATATTTGGAAATGCAAATTAAACTTGTCATTGGGGATTACCGTTTTATTCTTGTACGCACCGTCCTTTTTATGACGGTGGGTGCAGAGCCGTCTACTAGCAGGCCGGGCAAAGAGAAGATCGGCGATTATCCCTGAACCGCAGCGCGTCACTGCATCGATCGTAGGTCTTCTTTTGATATTTTGATTGTATAGTTTATATATGTCTTTCAGTTGTTTTTTGGGGTTGTGTATTGGGTTGAACGTTAGTTCCTCGACTTGACTTAGACCATTTAATCATTTCTATGAATTTTGAAGACTATATATATATGCGATGGCATTTCCTGGTTTTCCACACTTAGAATATTATAAATGGCTTCCGCATAATCAATAAGACTTCCGCTAATAAATTCATTTAATAAAAGGTTTAATTAGAAAAGGTTGACTAATACGTAGTTAAGTCCTGCGTGGATATGATTAGGGTTAATTACGAGATTCGGCTGGGCGGTGCCCTAGATTTGAGGAGGGGCCGTTACAGTTGGTATCAGAGCGCAGGTTGAGATTACAACATTGTGATACCAACATCACAGTTGGTATCAGAGCTTAGGTTCAGGCGAACCTAGGGGAAAGTTTAATGGCTTAAGACATTGTGATACCAACGTCACAGTTGGTATCAGAGCCTAGGTATAAGAACCTTAGGGATAAATATGAAAAACATGAACTCGTATAAAACACAAACCTTAGAGGTGGAAACCAGATGATCGTTCCCTAGGAACTATTTTGTTGGGAATTGAGGGAGGTGAGATGGGGATTTCTTATATGTACGTGTTAGTTTCTATATGTATATATACGTTATGCCACGTAGTAGCTGATTCGCGTTCGTTATCCACTTGAAGACACTAAAGGGGGGATTCGCGCTAGGATGGAGACACCGGAGCGAGCGACAGTCAGCCTCTCACCGTGTCAGTTGACAATTTTTAGAGGATGTCTGACCAGATGACTGCTCAGGAGCGATAGATCGCTGAGTTCATCGCGTACATGTCAGCACAGATGACTACACTAGTTTCAACTGCCTCCGTCACCACAGCTACTACTACAGCACCCCCGACCAAAGAGACTCCTACTGCACCAGCCACTACTATTAATGCAAAGGCACGAGCACCAGTACCACCCGTAGAGCCGGTGGCACTGCATCCACTAGCACTACCGGTTGTCATAATACTGACAATAGAAGCAGTAGTAGACATGCCCACGCCCGCTATATCTGAGATCACTGGCTTGTCGAGGGATGCCACGCTAGTGAAGGAGTTCATGAGACTCAGGCCGGCGTATTTTTCGAGAGAGGGACAACGACGAGATTGAGAAGTGGATCCTATCGCAGGAGAAGCTGCATCTACTACCGGGTATTGAGAAAACGTGAGGATCACGAGCAGCACCTCAGAGAGACGTTGTAGACATTGAGGGAACACTGCCTTTTCGTTAAGTTCAGTAAGTGTGAATTCTGGCTTGCAGAGGTCAAGTTCTTGGGTCACGTTGTTGGAGCAGCAGGGATTGCTGTAGATCCAACCAAGATTTAGACGATCACGGACTTGCTGACACCGACATCAGTACCGGAGATCAGGAGTTTCTTGGGGTTAGCAGGTTATTACAGTAGATTTGTGAAGGATTTCTCGAAGATCGCTTCACTGATGACGAGGCTGACGAAGAAGGATATTGCTTATGAGTTGACTGAGAAATGCGAGGGTGCATTTACTCAATTGAAGAGGTCATTAACTACCGCGCCAGTGTTAGTATTGCCAGAGGCTGGACAGGGATTTCTAGGTCGTGTGTTGATGCAGGGTAGCGATGTCGTGGCATACGCATCGAGATAGTTAAAGATACATGAGAAGAACTACCCCACTCACGATCTAGAGTTGGCAGCGGTTATATTCGCGCTGAAGACTTGGAGACACCTTCTGTATTGAGAGAGATTCACACTCTTCACTGATTCACACCTTCTTGAAGGACTATGACTTTTCCTTAGAGCCCAAGAAAAGCGAACGTAGTCGTAGATGCGTTGAGTAGGAGACCGAGTAGAGATGTTGAGGTGGTCAGATGTCACATGATACATGAGTATGGATTACTCGAGGCAGCTGCGATAGCATGTCAGACAGAGATTCCTATCGATTCTTAGGTGATAATTTGCGTACAGATGAGACTACAGACCGTGTCTACACAGCGAGTGTCAGAGGGTTGCCGAGGACTGCGAGGAGATATGATTCAATCTGGGTTATAGTTGACTGACTGACGAAGTCTGCTCATTTTCTTGCCAGTGGCATCGCATTACACGTTCGATCAGCTGAGCGTAATGTTCGAGAGAGAGATTATTAGACTCCACTGGGTACCATTAACGATCACGTCAGATCGGGATACTACGTATACGTGCAGGATGTGGCGGAGTATGCAAGAGCAGTACGGTACGCACCTACAGTTCAGTACGGCTTTCCACCCTCAGACCGACGGGCAGACAGAGATTGATTCAGGTCCTCGAGGACATGTTGCGGGCATGCTTGTTGGAGTTTGGTGGATCTTGGGTGTAGTACCTACCGTCGTGTGAGTTTGCTTATAACAATAGTTATCAGGCTAGCATTGAGATGACGCCATTTGAGGCTTTGTATGGCGGACCGTGTCGCTCGCTATCGTGTTGGGCTGAGCCAGAGGACCGGGAGATAGTGAGGCCTGAAATTGTTGTTGACCACACAGAAAAGGTCAAACTGATCCGTCAGAGACTCAGAGGAGCACATGAGAAACATAAGAGATATGCAAATAAGTATTGCGGTGATCTCGTGTATTCCGAGGGAACCTTTATCTTTTTAAAGGTTTCCCCTCGGAAGGGGTTTTCAGAGATTTGGGGTGAAATGCAAGTTTGCACCGAGGTATATCGGGCCTTTCATGATTAAGAAACGAGTCGGAAAAATGGCATACATGTGAGATAGATTCTCGTACCGGTTCGAGTCAGGTAGAACCGTAACTTAAACTTAATTTCGAGGACGAAATTTTCATTTTGTTGGGAATATTTGTCACAGCCCAAATCTCTAACCCTGGTTTAAATTCCTTAATCAGGATTACTGACCTTTGACGTGGGACCCACACTGTGATACGTGCACCGATCGAGGCACGTGGCTGAGGTATATAATATTTTTGTTTTCATGTAAGCCTAGTGTTATATATTGTGTAGACTTATTAAGTCATTTTTGTATAGTTGTAGGCGTCGAGACGAGAGCGGGGACACGCCTCGATATGCTTGTCGACGCGGGTACCGGGTAGTCGACAGGACAGACTATTAGGTCGGGAAAACGAAAACGAAAAATGAAATAAAGATTTGTCGAATAACGAATATGAAAATATATATATATATATATATATATATATATATATATATATATATATATATATATATATATATATTAGGTTACGAACGACGCGACGAGCGTGGATATCACGGTTCGGACTCGAAACTGGGAGTCGAAACGCCCGAAAACACATACAAGTGTCTTAGTGGTGTCACAGTTAGGTGTCACTTGTACACACACACCACAACACACTTGTCCAACAACACTCCACACTTTTCCACAATCACACCACATGTTCACCACCTCATTTGCACCTACACACCACACACATACAACACACATGCAAACACACAACCGGGAGAGAAGAAGGAACCGAGAGAGAAAGAAGAAGAAAAGGAGAGAAGGAGGAGGATAAGTGATGCGCCGGGAAGGAGAGTGAGGTGAGTCATTGATGTTGTTGTTTGGTTGTGTGGTGTGTCGGCCGTGGTGGCCAAGAGTGGGTTCACCCATGGCCGACCGATGTGGAGATGGCAGGGGTGTCTCCCCTGCCATCGGTTCCAACGGAGTTGGGGTGGAGAACCACCCCAACCCATCGCCGGAAGAGAAAAACAAAGAAAAAAAAAGTTATCTTCTTCCTACCGATCGAACCAGTCGATCGGGAGAAAGGTGGTGCACAGGCGCGCATCACGCGCGTGTGCACCCCCTTGCTGGGCCCGGCAGGGTCGGGTCCGACTCGTCTGGGTCGACCCGACCCCCTCCAATGGGCCGAGCCTGGCCCGTTCTGGGCCAGGCCGGGTCGGGTTCGACCCGTTTGGGTCGTCGACCCAAACCCAAAAAAAAAAAAAAAGAAAAAAAGAGAAAAAGGGAAGAAAAATGAAAGAAAATTAGGAAAAATTCTGAAAAAAATTGGAAAAATTATATTTCAATAAGATAAAGTTGATTGAACCGATTTGAATACACAATAAACCCACTATACTTGAACTAATGAGACACCAAACTCAGGAACCTAGAAAAAAGGGCACGGGAAACACTACAAGGAAAATGATATTTAGAAATGGAATTAGCAACGAAATTAAGTTTCGTTGCTAAAAAAAAGTAGTTAGAGATGGAATTGAGACAGACTAATTTAGAGACGGAATTGAGACGGATTAGTGACGGAAATAGAGACGGAAATAGAGACGGAATTAAATTCCGTCTATAAAAAATGGTGCAACTTTTCCACCAAAACTTTAATTTTTGAAACCGTCCGTTACGTCTCGAGATTCGTGCGTGCTTCGATCTCGATGATTCAAAAATGGGGACCAAGACAACTCTCACCGAAATATATATATATATATATCTCTCTCCGTCGCTCAACCCTAAACGTTCTCTGCCTTCTCTCTCTAACCGGTCTCCGCTCTCACCCTCTCCGCGCCCGCTCACCGCTCACCCCGCTCACCGCTCAACGATCTCCGCTCCTTCTCATCTCTCTCTCCGATCCCCGCTCTCTGCTCTCTCTCCGCTCACCGACCGATCCACCGCTCTTTGCCCTCTGTTCGATGTGTTGCTCACCGATCCTATCACCGCCCTCTGCTCTCTAGCGTGCATAGGCCGATCTCTGTTCGTTCTCTCTCTCTCTCACCTCTCTCACCGCTCACCGAAGCTTCCCAGTTCTCCCTCTCTCACCAATGCTTTCTAGTTCTCCCTCTCTCACCGCTCTCTCTCTCTATCGTAAGATGCCTTTGCATTGTCACCTTAGGCTACAGATGCCAACTTTAGTTTAAGCTACCAAACATCTTGCTTAAGCCTTCTCATCTCATCAACTGTCCGACAACAAATTGAGGTCTTCCATTTGCATGTTCATGTGGGATTTCTCATCAACTGTCCAGATTGGTTTCCAAAGATTGTTCTTTGGACGGAAATCAACCAGATTTGGGGTTTCGAGCCAATTTGGGCGCTGGAGGCAGATTATGCACATCAAATGTTTGGCGAAATGGTGGAAAGATCACTGCTTTGAATCTCACTGCATCCCCAGCGTCGTCAATGCTCTTTCACACTTTGCCGCCGCGGTATTGATTGCTTCTTTTTCATAAGTTTCTGGTTCTGTTTCTATGTTCGCATGGGAAATTTTTGAAATTGCAGTGGCGAGGACAGTGAATGTTAGATATAAGTTCTTTTTTTACAGCTTATGTGAGTTTGCAACATAATGTATTATTTGAAATAGGAGGCATGAATGTGCTATGATATCCTTATAAGCTAACTCCGCCTATGTAGCCGTTCCCAAGTCCGGGTTAAGGAGAGCTCCTAATCCTATTATCCATAAAGGCATTGATTATGAGGGGTTTAAAGGACTTAAAAACACACCATTAATTGCACTAAATCGAATGCAAGGGAATAGTTTGATCCATGTAGCCGACCCCAACTAATTCGAGATTGAGGCTTTGTTGTTGTATGTCCTTTGTAGTTACAAGTTCCTTGTATGCAATGGCCGGTTCTGTTCTTTTTTATTCCACTCTTATACATTTTTGTTTATTATTATTTTGTGTTTTGATTAGCTATTTCATAAAGATAGTATATCCCACATCCTTTAACTGTTTATTTTTCCAACTCTTTGAACAGGTCATACTAGGCACCATCATCGGCATATACAAACCAGCTGCGGTAATACGATCACTATGACAACTTCTAGCTTTACAAATGGGTTGATGCAACTATGAGCTATATACGATTAAATTTTTTGGACATGAATTACTTGTAGATTTTGATAATCTAGTTGCTTTTGCTACTCATGCAGGTTACATGGTTAGAAACTGATAATGGGATGGATGAATTTTCTTAGGAATTAGTTGGCATGCTAACGCTTCAATGGTATGTGTTATATGCTTCTTGTAATATGTTATTCCTTTTTTTGATTGAGAACATCCACTATTATTTTTTATGCTACTCATCGCGTGCTTCTCTGGGTTGAACTAATAATGGGATGGATGATTCTTCTTAGGAATTAGTTGGCATGCTAACGCTTCAATTTCCTTATGTTTTATCTTGTTTTCCATCTCTTACATAGTTCACAAAGTATAAATTCACTTTATCTTTGCAGAGTATGAAACTGTCTGCTCCACTAGCTACTTGGCTTATTCTAGTGTCATGTTAAGTTTGCTAACCCGGATCTGTGGCAGGTTCTGTTGCAGTTGCTGCATCACTAAGAGGTAAATAGGCAGCATTTTTTTTTCACACTATATAAGTCAAGGGAAATCAGGCGTTTATGTCAGCAAATGTTGTTTTCTTCTGTTGATGACCTGTGTTACTTTTTTAATTCTTACATATAATAATGGACATTTATAAGGTTAGGTTGAGTTGTGTTTCTTTAATATGAGTAATTAACTTTATCATAACATATACTAATTGACGAGAATTCCATGTTTCGTTTATTTTTGTTCCCCATCTATTGGTTCCCTTTTTGACAGAAGATGGAAAATCTCCCTACGGAAGCACCTATTGACAAAGCTTGTTTAATGTAGTCCATTTTCCTAATCCTTTCTCCGTTTCACTCTCTGATTTTTTTTGCATATGGATATTGATTACATGTGCATGAAATAAAAGTACCCAATTGATTATTACTCTGCTGTTCTAGGTATGCAAACGTGATTTTAGAACCTATATTATTGGTTTATAATCTCTACAAACCTTTTAAGCTGAAATCTCATTGATAGAATTCATAGTTAATTTAGTACCATATGAGGTGCAAATATATTCCAATTATGGTCATAAACTAGGTTATCTCAGTTATTGTAACTTTCGTGCAAAAATAATTCTAGATTTTATGATGTTTTCTATTTTATTTTTTTTTGGGTCAGCAGTGAGCTTATAGTAGCTTCCCTAGTTCCTGTTATACTTGCATTATTCTTACAATGTTCAACATCTTGAATGAAAATAAATTGTAAAAACATGACAGGCATATGTAAGATTGTTTCTCCATTGAGTGCTTCTGTTCCTGCTGGCGTTGTATTGATGAAGGAGAAAGCTGGTTTCAAGTTCACCACTAGAGTACAACCTCTTCGGTTCTCTAAGTGGGATTTGGACGACAAAATCACTTTTTTCATGAGTGGAAGGTAATTTTCTTTCTTTAGACCGATAGTATTTACTTAATTTTATTCCAGTCTTTGAGGATCAATGTGGTTTTTAAGAAATTACACTTTCCGTGATTTCGAGAAAATGGCGAACAAGATTTTTGATTGTAGATATTGTAGTGCTGGATGTCTTCCTGCCACCTATTTGGAAAAGGAGTTTTGGCATGAAATAGCTTATGGAAAGACAGATTCTGTTGAATATGCATGTGATATTGATGGCAGTGCCTTTTCAACATCTCCTAATGATCAGCTTGGGAAAAGCAAATGGAACTTGAAGGTGTTGATTTTTTTTTCCTTTTCTTCTTTGGTCCTTTTCTGCTGGGAATATTTTATATTTGAACCTTATAGACACACTCTCAAGTTTCAACTAGAGTTAACATGGAAAAAGAAAATGAAAGAAACCAACCTTTGAAGGGCCTTTTGGAGATGTGATCAATATAATGGATAAGTGCAACTAGAACCTTCATTTTGTCTCTCCACATGAAATTGTTGCATTTGATTTTTCTCCTCCTTCCTATCTCATTTTTACTATCGTGCTACCTTTTGTGCCCTTGTGTAATACTTGTATAGATACTCTCTTCGAGACAGTGCAATCTTACGTTACCTTACCTTATCTTAGTTATGCATTTATATCATTTGGACGACCCTTCTGACTTTGGTATTGTAACTATTATTTATAATGGTTATGAGTGTTATATGTATAATGAATTCTACACTGAGGACAGAAAAGCCTCCACACATCATGAGTCAGTGCATAAGAAAGGTAATAAATGCTTGTCAGAATTAAGAGCATAAAACACCACCATCTCAGGCAGTTCTTTTACTATTGTTTATCCCGATTGCCTTTACACCCTTATAGGTCTGTGTATATTAATGAACTAAATCGATAGCACCGCATTGTTATTTGGTTCACGATGTTGAATCATCGATCAGTATAGAAACTGATCATGCATCTTGGGGGACTTTATCAGAAGTTATTATTGACTAATCATAAAGGTCCGGAGTACAGCCCATTGAGTTCTATGTCTCAACGTTGAGTTTTCCTTTGTCAGAACTTGGTTATAAACTTGCTTTTGAATGTGCATGAACATTCAGATCAATTTTCTTTTCTAGGTCTATAACTGAATTTATATTATTTATTTGGTTGAGGAACATCCATTGTGAGCGAGAGATGCAAGAGTGGCTTACGAGAGATGAGCACCTTGGTGATACGTAGGTATTTTTCTTGTTGTTTGTGTAACTTTTGAGATTATACTTTTGCTTTTATAGATAACTTTAGCAGTTGTTCGCATGACTTTTAGATTGGCACTTCTTTTTGTGCATATTTCGATTGATACTTATTTTTGTTTCATTGGATTGTTGTTCAGAATTTTAAAAATTCCATTTACTTCTTCTTTCTTAGCGTACACCCCCTAGTTTTAGTTTGGTTGTTGGTGATTCTATTACATGGTTTGAGATTCGTGCTTGATTTCTGTTATGGGATTTGCGTATTTGGTTATTTGGATCACACTGGTTTTAGAGTTGTAACATATTGATCTGTTGTGATATCACAGTTTATGTTGTTGATTTACGAGTTGTGACTTTATTTGATGGATTTTTAGCTTAACTGCAATGAAGGAGCTGTTGGGGTCAATGGATCTCATGGGTTCAGAAATCTTGCTGGTTCAGTTGTTCAGCTGCTCAGTTTAGTTGGAGATGCAATTACATCAGCAGAGGCTAATACATTTTTGGTTTGATTCTATAGTTAATGTTTTGAAGTATGCATAACTATATTATTTGTTAGATAACAGAATCTCATAGCTTGGATCATGAGTAATTAGTCTCTTGGGTCTTGAACAGCTTTAACTTGTCTTAAGGAATATCTTTAAATTTTCAGTTGGTACTTTTCGGATAAAAATGTGAAAGAACTATTACTCTGTGCTTAATAAATGCGTTATTGTTGATTTGCACTTCCTTAAATATATGTAAATCTATTGATTTCGAGTTGGTTTGCTATTTTTATATTCATATGTTTGCATATATTTGGTAAGTATATAGTGATGAAAATGACAAAAGATTTAGATTTACTCTTTAGAATGCTTCACTGTTTATTGGGAGGAGCTTAACTTTTTTTTTTACTTTCACAAACATTTGGTTCATGTTGCAAGGAAGACCCTAGTCCTTGTGGTTTAGTCCTGGAGTTTGATATTATCTTTTATTCAATTATCTTAACTTTCTTCTAGCTATTGATTCTCTTGAATGTTTGTTGTTGCATTACTACCATCATCCACAATTCTTCATTACAATTGACTCTTGTTTGTGTTAATCTAGAACTAAATTTCATGTCATTGTTTGGAGCGAGAGATAATTTGCTAATTAACACCATGTTTCTTCTGGATAATGATGAATTTCTTTTTCTTTATTACTTTATTTATGTTGTGTTTGGCTCATACACTTGTGCTTGCGATGATACGTAGTTCTCCCATAATATTGTTGATATTCCTATTATTGTTTGTATAATTTAGTGATTTTTTTCCTTGTTGATCTTTTTTCAAGTGTTTTGTACGAAGTCAAGTATTTTTTGAAGCACAATCAACTTTATATAATCTCGGAACACTTCTTCATTTTTATTTTTATTTTCATTTAGAACAATTTTTGCTTTTACTTTTGTAGAAAGATACGAAATAGAAACTTTTTAGATTGTTTTTGTTGTTTCGTGTACAGCACATTGAGAAAAGATAATTTTAAGGATATGTTAAGTTTAAATAAACTGTGCAATATCAATATATTATTTAGCTATGATTTGTATTATATATTGGCAGGTTAAATGTGCTTGGATTGAGACCTATATATATATATATATATATATATATATATATATATATATATATATATATATATATATATATATATATATATGTTGAGACGGATTGAGACTTAAACAAAGCAGAATTGAGATGGATTAGCAACGGAATTCAAATATTCTGTTGCTATTCCGTCTCTAATTCCCGAGGCAAAGCTACATAAATCAGCAACGGATCAGAGACGAAATTATTGTATTCGTCTCTGATCCGTTGCTAATCAAAGACGGAACAGAGACGAAATCTAATAATTCCGTCTCTGATCCGTTGCTAATCAGAGACGGATCAGAGACGAAATTCATTAATCCCGTCTCTGTTCCGTCTCTGATTAGCAACGGATCAGAGACGGAATGCAATTACAATTGTACCATTTAGAAAAATTTCCATTTCTGTTCCGTTTCTGTTCCGTTTCTAAATTCCGTCTCTAATCCGTCTCTAATAAAAAACGGAAACACATTTCCGTTGCTGATTGAATCATCGTCGACTATTTTATAGACGGAATAAATTCCGTCTCTGTTCAGTTGCAGATTTCAATTAGAGACGGAATTTATGCAAATCAGAGACATAAATTTCCGTTTCTGATCTGCTATTTTTTTGTAGTGAAAGCGAAGGCCAGTAAAGCTAGGACGTTACTTTGTTGTTGTAAGTTTACCCATTGACAATTTTACTTGGCATTTCATTCCTAAAAATTGTTGTCCTTGCATAATCCTTTTGACTATTTACCTTCGTACTCTTAAATCATGTGATTCTTTGTGTCTATGCTCATTTGATGAGTCTAGTTTGCATGATATCCATTTATTTGATTTAATTCATTGATTTCATTCCATGCTATGTCTATTCTTGTTGTTTTAAATGTGAATTGAATGATAAATAACATGCTATTAGGCTAGTGAATATCTTATAATTGTTTAAGAGGACTTGTATTCATTATTTGTTTAGGTGTGTAGATGTGCCTATGCCATGACAATTCGTACTTGGTATTTCTTGAAAATTTTAAAAGTAGTTGTTGCATTTAAGTCTCGTACTTGATCGAGGTGTGTGCGAATCACGGTGTTAGAGTCCCTGGGGATGTCGCCACACGTTACCTGACATTGTATGACACTCGGGAGTAGAGTCCCTGAGGTGGTCTACACACCAGGGTTAAAGTCCCTGGTAACACTTGGGTTAGAGTCCCTTGTGCTATATGATTATTTGGTCGGGGCGACACGTTTCACTGCCGACCGGACCTAAATCACTACTACTTAGCCTAGTGTCAGTAGCACTTGTTTAACTCTGGTATTTACTCGCATATGGTTTATTTTTTTCAGTTTTCCATTTATATGCTTTTAAATACCATTTGAATATTTGGAAATGCAAATTAAACTTGTTATCGGGGATTACTGTTTTATTCTTGTACTCACCGTCCTTTTTATGACGGTGGGTGCTGAGCCGTCTACTAGTAGGCCGGGCAAAGAGAAGATCGGCGATTATCCCTGAGCCCGCTGCGCGTTACTGCATCGATTGTAGGTCTTCTTTTGATATTTTGATTGTATAGTTTATATATGTCTTTTAGTTGTTTTTTGGGGTTGTGTATTGGGTTGAACGTTAGTTCCCCGATTTGACTTAGACCGTTTTATCATTTCAATGAATTTTGAAGACTATATATATATGCGATGGAATTTCCTGGTTTTACACACTTAGGATATTATAAATGGCTTCCGCATAATCAATAAAACTTCCGCTAATAAATTCATTTAATAAAAGGTTTAATTAGAAAAGGCTGACTAATAAGTAGTTAAGTCTTGCGTGGATATGATTAGTTAAGTCTAGCGTGGATATAATTAGGGCTTAATTACGGGATTAGGCCGGGCGGTGCCCTAGATTAGAAGAGGGGCCGTCACAATAGTGAGGTTAATTTTTATTTAATATTTCACATTTTGGAACAACTTTTTACTTATTTGTACCATAACCTCACAGTATTGGAAAACATCTTTAATGTAGCTATTTTTCATTACTTTTCCCAGTTTCTTAGTCTCATCCTCTCCTTTTGCATTCTAAGAACATAACTTTTCTAGCTTTTGGGATGTAGAAAAGCGCCAGTCGACTGAGGTGAGAAAGTTATCCTCTGTTAGTCATTATTCGAATATGATCATGTATATTTATGAGTTTCTTCATGAGTTGTATTATATTGTATTGTTTAGATTAAGACTTCTATGAATAGGAGTTGATTTTTTTTGCATATCAATTATACTTTCAAATTTGGGTGCATCTACATCAATGTAGTCATAATACTATTTCTGAATATTTTTTTTGTGTAAAATTCTTTGTTGTATCATTGAGTTAGTGGAAAGTTTTGAATCAAATATAATTTTTTTAAAGGTATGGATAGTTGCAATTGACATTGGCAATGAAGACCAGTTTTTTGCTAAAAACTCGACTTTTAGATTTGAGGGTCCCAAAAGCTAGGGTCGCAAGTTCTTTTTGCAATGAAGACCAATTTTTTCATAGTAGTGGTTTCTATTCTTTTTCTTTTCATTGTTAGAATTCATTGTACTTGTCTTCAATTAGTAGCCATAGATATTGGAACCTAGAAAGTTCATTTCTATCTCACATTCTCACTAGACAATTTTTCTTACATAAAAGTGAAGAAAAAGTAGTGGAGATATTCAAGGGTTCCTAAGATTAGGTCATTTCAACGAATGTCCTATCAAAAACACCCTTTAGGAAATATTAATTTGACTAGAAGTTTGATAATCCTCCAATCAATGAAACCCAAAAAAGTATTGTTAGATTCATGTAGTTTAGTTGTTATACTAAACTAAATAGCTACTTTATGAGAGAACATTTTTTTTATGTCTACTGTGAGAACAATGCATGTCTTACAGTACTTAATGTAGGGGCATGTGCCCTAGGTCAATCCATTAATTGTCTTTATGAATACTTTTATTTAATAAAATAGAGGATTTCATTTGCTGTTTATTATAATTAATTTTCCTATTTACATTATAATAAGATCCATGAGTGTTTACATAAATATCCTAAATGTCCTTAGTCGATCATTATACTGGGAACTATAATGAATTAAGACTAGTGTGAGTCTTGATTGATGATCATATGATGATTATATGTATAGGGATACGAATCAAGATCACAAGTACTTGTTAGGGAATAAAGTACTGGACCGACCCGCTATGAGAACATCACATAAATTAAGTCATAGTTGTTTCTCATGATAAGTATATTTTTCAGTCCTCTGACTTGAGATTACCAGAGACTTCAACACTAGGAACATAGTGATTTGACATAATCGAACGTTGTCTTTAACTGGACGATTATAAAGGTTGTGATTGGTTACTGTATGAGCAATGTGATGAAGTTGTGTAATCGAGATATAATTTATCCCTCTCATATAAAGCGAGATATCCACCAGATCCCTCGATGTGTTAGACTGTTAAAAGGCCTAGTCAAAGTCAATTGATATTAATCAGTGTCACTTAGATGTTTTCAGTCTACCTAGAAATCGAGACTAGTACGATTGAACATGTTGGATGACAATTCCATGCCTTATGTTTGATCAAAAGGATATCGTATGACAAAAAGATGTTATATACACTATTGATTAGGTTGTATCGATTTGATATTCCTCCAACTTGGGTAGTCATAATGTCTTGCTAGAGGCCGCTTATGACTTGTATACCAAAATGTGTTTTGGTACACTGCCAACGTTGTATGAGCCTATTCGGTCGCACACTAAGAATGGTTTTGCGAGATTTTAAGATGGTTCAGAAAAATGTATTTTATGTGATAAAATTCATGACAGAAACATCCTTGTGGTACTGTATTACACTTATACTTCTTTAAATAGGGGTATATGTGTAATTTACTTAACCTTCTATATACAAGGGTCGTATAAATAGACGCTTTAAGTTAGAACACATGTATGAAAGATTAAGGGCCGAAACTCTATTTTCATTTCAGAAACGAATTAGGGTTTTTTGATGCGCTCTGGATCATTTTGGAGAGAAACAAAAAGGTTAGGTATTCTCTCAAAGCTATCATTTCGAATCTCAACCGTCGTTCGTATGTGGACTGCTTGTAGATGGCGTTTGTCGTTGGCAGTGCCTTAGAGATCGATCAACCTTTAGAAAGGTATATTACGACCGATATATGATTAAGTTTTCATGGTTTAAACATTTTTAATGGAATTAGATTCGGATCCTGTTGGGGTTTTTGTCAAAATTGTTTTGTAATTTCCGCTGCGTATGAACCCTAAAACTCAACAGTGGTATCAGAGACTTCGAGTTCGATTCCATTAAATTCATTACATGTTTTCTTTTGATATATGGATGATATATATTTCAAAGCATGTTAATAGTTGATGTATATGTGATATACATAAGTTTTATGTAAGATTTATTATCATGTTTTGTGTATATGATACATATATTCGTGATTTAATTGGAATCAGTCTCGTACATGCTAGTAACCATGTTAGGTTAATTTGAATAATTTTAATGAATTGAATTTTTTGTTCTGTGACCCATGACACCATTAGGTATAATCTTTATTTTTCGTGGATTGATGCAAGGATGAAATCTCTGTAATTCAGTATGCATATTTAGGTTACATTGTTTTAAGTTTCTTAAATTGTATAAGTATGAATATTAATTCGAAACTAATATGATTAGGTTCGATTGGGATAGTAGTTCATGATTCTATTACATGTTTGCGATATTTTGGATGAGGACAGAAATTGCAAATAATTATTTTTTGAAATTATTTATTTATCTCGTTATATCTATTATGTTATGAAATTTCTATTTGATAAGAGATAGATAATGAATTAGATTAGGAGATATTAGCAAAATTGGTTTCGTTATATCTTAAGTCCTAATCGGATTAGGATAAGATGATTAGTTAGATGTGGGCCCGAGTTAATTAAAAATGTTTTTATTGACTTAATTTCGGATAAATTAAGGGTAAGTTCGGGATAATAAAATCAGCATAAAATTTGATTTTCTATAGGGAATTTTAATTTTCGGAATTGAAATTCGTCTCCTAAAAAAAAATGGGGGGCGCTGCCCTCTGTTCCCTCTTCTGTTGACCGGTCAGCGGAACCACTGCCCGCTGACCAGCCAGCGGGACCGCCGTCTAACTAATATAGTTTCAGCCATAGCTGGGTGTATTGTGTTATCTTGTTGAGACAAATTGGATAAGAGTTACCTAAATGTTTAAAATGGTCCGACTTAATAAAGCTATCAAAATAGTTTTTGAGCTTTAGGCATATGATAAGATAAAAAAACATGCTAAGACATAAGATGTCCCGTATATCATAAAAGTATCTAAAATCACATAAGATGTAATTGGTAAGTGTTACCTACCTAAATATTCTAGTTCTGTGTTTGATGCCATAGGTGTCATAGAATTAGGTGAAATATGGATTTTAGTCCCCTAAATAAATAGTATGTTTTAGGAGGGTTTTTAATTTAGTTGGAGTATATTCCTCCATACTAAAATAAACTTTGCATAATCTTTATTGAAGATCAATGGCCTCTTCAAGTAACAATAATCCTCTGTCATTGCGATCCATCCTTGAGAAAGATAAACTATTTGGGACTAACTTTCTTGAGTGGTTCAGAAACTTGAGAATCGTTCTCAAGCATGAACGCAAGTTGTATGTCCTGGATGCTCCAATCCTTGAGGACCCACCAGCCAATGCTACAAAAGCTGTGAAGGATGCGCAAAATAAGCTTGTCAATTATTTTACTAATGTTGCATGTATTATGCTCGCAATTATGGTTCCTGAACTTCAGAAGGACATGAAACTAATGGAAGCCTACAATGTGGCTGTAACTCTGAAGGAAATGTTCCAACAACAAGCTAGGCAAGAAAGGTTTGAGACAGTCAAGAACCTACATTCTTGCAAGATGACTGAGGGTGCGTAAGTTAGTCCTCATGTTCTAAAGATGAAGGGCTATGTCGACCAGCTTGATAGACTCAGATTTCCCATAAGCCAAGAGTTGGCTACGGATTTGATCCTGAATTCATTACCGGAGAGTTACTCACAATTTGTGATGAACTACAATATGAAAAATATGGAGAAATCAATTTTAGAGTTGCATTTGATGCTTAAAACTACTAAACAAAATATCAAGAAACCCTCTAGTAATGTGTTAATGGTCCAAATGGGAAAGGGAATGAAGAAGAAAGGCAAAGGCAAGGCTAAAGTTTCCAAGGCTGCTGCTACACCTGTCGCAAAGCCTATGGAACAAGTCAAGCTCCAGCCTGTTCCTGCTTCAAAACACCCAAAAGAAAAGGAAGGAAATTGTCATTTCTGCCATGCACCTGGACATTGGGTCAAAAATTGCAAACTCTATCTGGAATCTAAAGAAGAAAAAGGGTAGTGCGACTACCACTACAGGTATTTATGATATCGAAATTAATTTATCTACTAGTGATTCCTGGGTATTAGATACCGGATGTGGATCTCACATTTGTATAAATGTGTAGGGGCTCACCAGAAGTAGAAAGTTGAAGAAAGGAGAAGTCATCCTCCGCGTAGGGAATGAAGCAAGAGTTGCTGCCCTATCCGTTGTATCGTATGACTTAGTCTTACCTAGTGGACTTATGTTAACTTTAAATAATTGTTACTTTGTGATTGCCTTGAGCAAAGACATCATTTATGTTTCATGTGTTGGATATGGATGGTTTTGGTTTTATTATTGCGAATAATAAATGTTCCATTTCTCGTAAAGGCATATTTTATGCAAATGCTGATTTGTGTGATGGTCTTTATATTCTAAGCATGAAAAGGTCCACTAATACTCCAATCTTTCACATAAATATAAAGAGATTCAAGTCAAATGATTTAAATCAAACCTATCTTTGGCATCGTCGTCTCTGGCATGTAAATGAGAAACGCATAACGAAGCTCCATAAAGATGGACTTTTAGATTCATTTGATTTAGAAACATATGAAACGTGCGTATCTTGTCTACTAGGCAAGATGACTAAAAGTCCCTTTATTGGATACAGTGAAAGGGAAAGTGATTTATTGGGTCTAATACATACTGATATATGCAGTCCTATAAACACCATGGCTAGAGGAGGTTATAAGTAATTCATTACATTTACTGATGATTTCAGCATGTATGGTTATGTATATCTTATAAAACATAAAGCCGAATCATATGAGATGTTTCGAACGTTTCAAAATGAAGTACATAATCAACTTGGTAAAACTATCAAAAAACTTCGGTCAGATCGAGGTGGTGAATATTTGAGCCAAGAATTTGATGATCATCTTAGAAATTGTGAGATTGTCTCTAAATTGACTCCACCAGCAACTCCACAATGGAATGAAGTTTCTGAAAGGAGAAATCGAACCTTATTAGATATGGTTCGATTTATGATGAGTCATGCAGATCTTCCATTATCCTTTTGGGGTTATGCATTACAAACCACAACTTTCACTCTAAATCGAGTTCCTTCTAAAGAGGTTGATAAAACACCATATGAGTTATGGTACGGGAAAAGACCTAGTTTGTCTTTCCTTAAGATTTAGGGTTGTGAGGCTTATGTAAAGCGACAAGTCTCATAAAAACTAGCACCTAAATTTGGCAAGTGATCATTTGTGAGTATCCTAAGGAAACAAAATGATATTACTTTTATAATCCCGACGAGAACAAAGTGTTTGTTTCTCGGTATGGTGCCCTTATGGAAAAATAGGTTATTTTAAAGACACTAGTGGGAGAGAAATAAATCTTGAAGAAGTTCAAAAATCACAGATAAACATTGAACCACTACTGGAAGTTCAACAACGTTCTAAACCAGTCGAACCTCCACAAGTGACACAAGGCCCAAATAAATCTGGTAGGGTAAGACATGAGCCAGAAAGATTCGGATTTCTCATTACTGATAGTCATGATGTGTTGCTTATGGATCAAAATGAGCCCACCACTTATCAGGAGGCTATGTCTGGACCAGTCTCAGATAAATGGCTAAGTGCCATGAACTCTGTGACGCAATCCATATATGATAACCAAGTTTGGAACTTGGTTGATTTACCTGAAAGTGGTAAGACTATTGGATGTAAATGGGTTTTCAAGAAGAAAACTTACATGGATGACAAAGTGCATACTTTTAAAGCAAGACTTATAGCAAAAGGTTTCAGGCAGACTCAAGGTGTTGATTATGATGAAACTATTTCGCCAGTAGCCATACTTAAATCCATAAGATTCTTAATGGAAAGCTGCTTGAGGACGTATATATGACACAACTCGAAGGTTTTGTACATCCTGAGAATTCTAGGAAGATATGCAAGCTTCAAAGATCCATTTATGGATTAAAGCAAGCTTCTCGGAGTTGGAATCTTCGTTTTGATGATCAATCAAGGATTTCGGTTTTATTAAGAACGAAGATGAGGCTTGTGTATACAAGAAGGTCAGTGGGAGTGTTGTTGTTTTTCTAGTACTGTATGTTGATGATATATTACTCATTGGAAATGACATCCCAACATTGCAAAATGTCAAGTCTTAGTTAGGGAAGTGTTTCTTAGTGAAAGACTTAGGAGATGCAACCTATATCCTAGCAATAAGGATCTATAGTGATAGATCTTAGAGGCTAATCGGTCTAAGTCATAGTGCTTACAAAGACAAGGTGCTGAATAGGTTCAGTTTGCAAGACTCTAAAAAAGGATTGTTGCCAATGTCTCGTGGCATAAGTCTCAGCAAGATTCAATGTCCTAAGACAAATGATGAGCGAGACCGTATGAATAAGATTCGATATGCATAAGCTATTGGATCTATCATGTATGCCATGCTATGCACTTGACCTGATGTATCATATGCTTTGAGCACTAGAGGCAGATATCATTGAGATCCTGGTGAGAGTCACTGGATATCAGTAAAGAACATTCTTAAATACTTAAGAAGGAGTAAGGAAATATTCTTGATTTATGGAGGTTTTGAAAATGATCTAGTTGTAAATGTTTACACAGATGCAAGTTTTCAAACTGATAAAGATAATTTTAGATCGAAGTTTGGATATGTATTTACTTTGAATGAGGGTGCAGTGAGCTGGAACAGTTCGAAGCAAGAGCGTAGCGAGATTCTATAAAAGAAGCTGAGTATATTGCAGCGTCCGATGTAGCAAAGGAGGCAGTTTGGATCAAAAAGTTGATTTCTGAACTAGGTGTGGTTCCAAGTATTGCTAACCCTGTTTGTTTGTATTATGACAATAATGGAGCAATAACACAGACCAAGGAACTTAGATCACACCACATATCCAAACATATACTCAAACGTTTTCATCTCGTTAGAGAAATTATTGAGAGGGGAGACGTAAAGATTTGCAGAGTACCTACCGAAGACAACGTTACGGATCTATTGACAAAAGCTCTTCCACAAGAAAAACATGATGGTCATGTTAGATCATTAGGCATTAGATGCATGTATGATTGGCCCTAGTGCAAGTGGGAGATGTTGGGGCATGTGCACTAGGTCAATCCATTAACTGTCTTTATGAATACTTTTAGTTAATAAAATAGAGGATTTCATTTCTTGTTTATTATAATTAATTTGCATGTTTACATTATAATAAGATCCATGGGTATTAACATAAATATCCTAAATGTTCCTAGTCGATCATTATACTGGGAACTATACTGAATTAAGACTAGTGTGAGTCTTGATTAATGATCATATGATGATTATACGTATAGGGATGCGAATCGAGATCACGAGTACTTGTTAGGGGAACAAATTACTGGACCGACCCACTATGAGAACATCACGTGGATCAAGTCATAGTTGTTTCTCATGATAAGTATATTTTTCAATCCTCTGACTTGAGATTACCAGGACTTCAACATTAGGAAGACAGTGATTTAAAAAAATCAAATGTCGTTTTTAACTGAACGATTATAAAAGTCGTGATTGGTTACTGTGTGAGCAATGTGATGAAGTTGTGTAATCGAGATAGAATTTGACCCTCATATAAAGAGAGATATCCAGCGGATCCCTCGATGTGTTAGACTATTAAAAGGCCTAGTCAAAGTGAATTGATATTGATCAATGTCACTTAGATGTTTTCAGTCTACCTAGAGATCGAGACTAGTACGATTGAACATGTTGGATGACAATTCTATGCCTTATGTTTGATCAAAAGGATATCGTATGACAAAAGGATGTTATATACACTATTGATTAGGTTGTATAAATTTGATATTCATACAGCTTGGGTAGTCATAATGTCTTGTTAGAGGCCGCTTATGACTTGTATACCAAAATGTGTTTTGGTACACTGCCAACGTTGTATGAGCCTATTGGGTTGCACACTAAGAATTGTTTTGCAAGATTTTAAGATGGTTCAGAAAAATGAATTTTATATGATAAAATTCATGATAGAAACGTCCTTGTGGCGTATTACATTTATACTTCTTTAAGTAGGGTATATGTGTAATTTATTTAACCATCTATATACAAGGGTTGTATAAATAGACGCTTTAAGTTAGAACACATGTATGAAAGATTAAGGGTCGAAACTCTATTTTCATTTCAGAAATGAATTAGGGTTTTCTGGTACGCTCTGGATCATTTTGGAGAGAAACAAAAAGGTTTGGTATTCTCTCGAAGCTATTACTTCAAATCTCGGCCGCCGTTCGTGTGTAGACTGCTAGTAGAGGGCGTTCGTCATTGGTAGTGCCTTAAAGATATATCAACTTTCCGAAAGGTATATTGCGAATGAGTTATGATTAAGTTTTCATGGTTTAAACGTTCTTAATGGGAATAGATTTTGAACCTATTGGGGTTTTTGACAAAATTATTTTGTAATTTTTTCGTTGCGTATGAACCCAAAAACTCAATAGTTAAGCTATTGACTCTCATTATATGTTGTCTCATATTATGGGTGTTCCAATCATGGGTCCATAAAACATAACACCATTAGATTGACACTCATTTTAAGTTGATTTTTTTGAATGAATGGAGGCTATACTCCTTTTTATTATGTATATATATAGTTATATACAAAAAATAGTTTTAACGAAAAAGAGGGCTATACAAAAAATAAGATTGAAAGTAATTGGGTGTATATATGTACCTCTTTGCTGCCCTATCAAAATAAGCCTCTACCAATGCCACTCCATCCCCTTTAAATGTCATAAAATAGGAAGCAAAAACTTCTATCTCCTTTAATATCAAAAGCAAACAACCAAAAACCACTACACACTCATAGAACCATATCATTTCATTAGACCAACACTTCATGAATATTTTGTAAGTGAATCTTCCTAAAAAAAACCATGGTCTTGCATCATTAATTTTTTTTAGTGATTGAAACACTCGCCTCCAAACAATCGAGTAGCCAACTTGCACCAGTACATACAACTAATCAAAATAATGAGAATATGAGAGCTTCATGGGAGGAATATTGGTTGGGCGCACTACCCATCAATCATGACAAGAGCAATGCCCAGTTAGCCCCCCAACCACATTTCTCATCCCTTGAAAAGCTGCCATCTCTAACTTACACAGTGATACATGATAAAAGTAGATACAAGTATCCAACCAACCCATATATGGTTTAAGAGCTCGGATAGTTGTTCCAACATGACATTCACACAATCTCCAAATATTTCCAGTTGTCATAATTGAACAAATTTAAATCAATACCGACAAGTGCTCATTCAAATTACACCAATTTAGATTCTTGAGATTCTTATATCCAACCATAATTTAGGCTATACTCCTCTTAGTTGACACTTTACAATATAGTTTCCCACTAAGCCATCAAATAAATTTTAATATAGCTAAAAAAAAGCCAAGTTTCACTTTCATCATATATAGGCAGCAAAGCATGATTTTAGGCTATTTGTGTCAATCATACTTTATTCATTTTATAAATCATAACTTATGCTTGAGACATCTCCTCCCGAAAATGTTCCATCATTTCTCGTTTTTTAGAAGCCCAAACCATACTATATATAACTCATCTCCCCCATTCTCTCTTTCTCAAATTAAACTTTTACTTTCTTATTTGATTTCTGCCAAAAAAGTAGCAAAACGAGTTGTCTTGATTATATTTTCGCCTTTTTCACTGTTAGTAGTAGCAAAATGGGTAATCTCCATTATATTGAAAAAATATTTTGAAGGTGAAATTATTGCAAGAAAATAATTATATTTTACAGTTGCTTAATGCAGTTGTCATTACAGATTTTTTACTTGTTGATGGCCTCTTACTAACGGAAGGTGAATCATCCAACATGTGCACCCTTTGAGCATGGGCTTTTTGCCCGCAATGTCACTAATGACTGCATACATCAAAAGCTAGCAGTAGCCTATTTCTTGACTGAGTCACCCCTCACTAGAGCTTGCAACTTTACTAATCCTTTCAATGCATAAGGGGGATTCAAATGGGGGATTCACATGTCAAATTGTATAGTGATACAAATCTAAATCGTTAAAGAAGTAAAAACCTGATTCTGATTAAAAACATAAGTAGCGTGAGCCAAGAAAAGAATATGAAGCATTCCTATCTTTCTTTTGCTTATAAAAGCATTAAATGTTTCACAAGTTTAGTGAAAATCAAACCATACATTAAGGACATCAAATCTACTCATTTGGGTCTTCAAAATTTCAACTTAAACACTTTCACAAAGAAACCTCACTTTATACACATCAAACACAATGGCCAATGTAGGTATACTTCTTTCTTAATCCACATTATCTTTGTTCATTTAATTTCTATATATAAATGACTTGCGCGATTCAATTATATATTATAAGTTTGGTTTTTAGTTAGTGGAGTCGAGAGTTGGCATACATGAGATTCTATATTTTTTAAATATAAGATTTTAAAAAACTTATAAATATAAATGCAAGAAAATTACAAACTTATGTTTTCAAGTTCTTCAATATTAAAAGGAAGTACAATTCAATAAGTTAATGGAGGCGAATCAATGAAAAAATAAAAAAAACGCTTACAACTTAGCCAATAGTTTAAATTTCTTGATTTCAATAGTTGAACAGTTAAAATTGTTAAAACAACAATTTAAATTACCTTCCTCGATCGTTTAACACCATAATAGGCACGATTTCTTTCTCTATTGATTTCAATTCAAAATATCACTATGAATTTGATGGGCAAAACTCTTATACATATATAATATATATTCAACACTAGTAAATATCTGTATTGGTATGTATCTTCACAAAATATAAAAAAACCAAAAAAAAAGGTAAGGCCATCCAACAGATATAGCCCAACAAAACCTCATTTTTTCTTAGCAAGTCCATTAAAAATACCCCACATGCCCATTATAGTGCTCTGAAAAAAGAACAAACAAAAAAAAGAATAGCCAAGTGATTGAAGTGCCCCAAAACAATAGAGACGAAACTAACGCCTCATCAATGGCATTGATGTTTGAGTAAAGGCTCAACCGCCCTAATGAAGGCGACCAAACCCTTCCAACGGCTATCCCTTCACAAAATTGCACCTACCACATCTTCCTTCTCTGGTGTGCTTCAACTAATAGTTAAAATAAGATACATATACCTTCTAAACAATTGAAATATTTTGCATATAAATTCTCAATACAAGCATTGTAGAGACTACTTAATTTTTCCCATACTGCTATACTCTAGTCAGTGATTCGTTATCTCGATCTTGCAACTCGATCTCTTTAAAAATTGTAAACTAAATATATAGTGATATGTAACAACTAGTTTTTTGGTAGGATTAATTTTGAAAGATCAAACTTTGACCTTCGATAAGGGATTTTAAGGGCAAAACATCAAAAATAGAAGAATCCCCCACATTGAATCCCACAAAGACTCATTCTCTACCTCCATGACTAAGCCGATCAAATTCCATATTAGATTCGAGAAGCTTAAAGGTGAGGAGAGGCAATATAGGCAAAACAAAACACAAACAAAACACCCAAAAATAGTGAACCGATTAACATAAAAAAAATAGCGAACAACAAAGTCACACATCAATCAAAAATTCCCAACATTTGTAAAGATTGTCAGTACCAATGCTTAATTAGTGACCTCAGTTTAGCCACATAGTCGATCATGCAAAGGCAAAGAGGAGATAATCAAAGTCAAAGTCGAAGTCGAAGTCTAAGGTTGAACTGAAGTCGAAGTCGTTCGCACTTCTGGTCACAACTTCGTTCTCTCGATCTCCTAACCCCATCAATTAACACAGTTTAGCCAAAAAGATGCTGAGCCTTTCATTCGAACAAGATTGGGATTTTATAAAAAAATCCATGTAAAGACTTGAGATTCACCTAATTAATGTGACACATGGAAAAGGATATGAAGTTAACTTTCTTCTTATTTTCTTCTGAGAATAATCTCCCTTACTTCTTTTGATGTTACAACGCACACATTGGAATTTATGTGAAATTAATTGAAAGACAACCTGCTATAGTAGGTGAACCTATTTTTATTGTTTTTGTCTCCTAAAAGAAGTACACCGTTGGATTTGATCTAATGGTTGGAAATGAAAGTCACTATCCATGGTTATTTTCCAACATCACCATAATAGAAACCTATATATATGATAACTCTGTATTTTATGCTAATAAATTCACCACGCGCACTAACAACCACCCTTAAGCTTCCACATTATCGTACGTCCCATGCGTCTCACCCTAGAAACCCACATATCACTACACACCTACCAATTATTAATTATTTTCAATATATATATATATATATATTTATATTTACATATAATATATATACATACACATATATTAATACGTTTACGATCTTTCCGTCACGCGAATGAGTACACTCAGGCGTGCACACTGCCCCACAACCTATGTACGTCACCCTTGACCAACATATAGTATTAGGTGTCTCATAATTTCTTGATTAATTAATTATTTCCATAATTATCAATACAGCCCATGCAAAACACCAAATGACATGCAAATCCATGCATACCTAATTAAGACAAGCAGAGCTTAACCATGAGTCTTACTTGGGTTAATTAGAACTTGGATTAATGCTAATTAGCTGCTTAAGGTAACGGGTCGTTATAGCTTTAGCCCAAAACTCCTTCGGTAACCCTACATTTGAAAGCATGCACCGTGTTCTTTCCATCAATAATATATTCATTCGTTTTGCAAGTCCATTATGGTGAGGAGTATACCGGACTGTGCAATGTCTCACAATCGCTTAATTACTACAGAACCTATTAAACTCTCCTCCGTAAAACTCATAGCCATTATCAGTTCTCAGTGACTTGACTTTCTTGCCGGTTTGCTTCTCTATCAAATTTTTCCATTGTTTGAATTTACCAAACACTTCATATTTCTTCTTCAAGATGAATATCCAATCCTTCCTAAAAAAGTCATATATCAAATTCAATGTGTATATACCACCACCAAGAGAAGGAACGGGAGAAGGACCCTAAATGTCTGAATGGATGTAATCTAAAGTACCCTTGGTCTTATGCATTGCAGTACTAAACTTAACTCTACATTGTTTTCCAAACGCACGATGCTCACATAAATCAAGCTTACCCATCTTCTCCACAGCCAACAAGCCTTGCTTGCTTAATACTGTCAATCCTCTCTCGCTCATATGACCTAATCTCATATGCCAATAACTGATATGCGTGCCGTAAGTCTAATAGTTTGCTCGTAGTAAAAGTGCAAACAACTTACGTTAATCAGAGTTATCGTCCTCAGGGAAAGGTATTTGCACTAGTTGTTAATTACCTATTTAACTTGAACTATTGCTAAGAAATTCACGTTTAATTGATTTTATACTAAACTAAACTATCTAACAAATCAAATTAAACTTTAGTTGAACCATCATATTAAGGATATCTTAGTTCACAACTTCACCAAAATAATTTAATACTATAATTTGTGTTTGTGTTTACACCTGAATATGTTGTGTGCAATGCCTTATTAAAATAGACATATTTCCTTCAAATCCAATTCAACACACTGTAGTGATGAAGAAAATTCTAATATGCAAACTAGAACTTCACCTATCTATGTGAATACACAAGCTCCACATTGCTTTAAGTTCCAAATTATTAGATTCATAACCAACTAATTTTATTATCGGTGCCTCCTTAATAAAAAAAACATCACTAGATGTTTTATATTTTATGGTTGTACCGTTCATGTTCGAATAAAAAGCTTCAATGGCCATGATAACTCCTAAGGCCTAAGTTCATTAAACACACGATTAAGATATGTAAAGAACTACTCCCAGAGCCATAAACAATTCTAACCATTGCACTTTTTATTCCTATTCAAAGCATATCATTCATACCATAAGATTCATTGATCCCTAAGATAAATAGACTACTCATACTTCATTGAAACACACATATCACAATTCATAATTGAAATAATCGCAAATCAGAGATGAATATAAATATAACCTTCAATTTAATTAACAAAACCAAACTTGAATTGCGAACACGAAGTCTTTAATGTTTCCTTCGCATAAACTCCTTAATACTCAAACTTAATGTAAAACCTGTTGGGTTTTGGGGTTCATGCACAGCGGAGATTAAAAAACAATTTTGACAAAAACCCCAACAGGATCCGAATCTAATTCCATTAAAAACTTTTAAACCATGAAAAACTTAATCATACCTCAGTCGTAATATACCTTTCCGAGGGTTGATCTATCTCTAAGGCGCTGCCAACGACGAATGCCCTTTACTAGTAGTCTACACACGAACGACAGCCGAGATTCGAAGTGCTAGCTTCGAGAGAATACCAAACCTTTTGTTTCTCTCCAAAACGATCCAGAGCATACCAAAAAACCCTAAGTCGTTTCTTAAACGAAAATAGAGTTTCGGCCTTTTAATCTTTTTGTACGTGTATTCTAACTTAAAGCGTCTATTTATACAACCTTTGTATAAAGACGGTTAAGTAAATTACACATATACCCCTACTTAAAGAAGTATAAGTGTAATACAACACAATGACGTTTCTGTCATGACTTTTATCACAAAAAATTCATTTTTCCGAACCATCTTAAAATCTCACAAAACCATTCTTAGTGTGCGACCCAATAGGCTCATACAACGTTGGCAGTGTACCAAAACACATTTTGGTATACAAGTCATAAGCGGCCTCTAGCAAGACATCATGACTACCCAAGTTGTATGAATATCAAATCGATACAACCTAATCAATAGTGTATGTAACATCCTTTTGTCACACGATATCTTTTCGATCAAACATAAGGCATGAAATTGTCATCCAACATGTTCAATCGTACTAGTCTCGATCTCTAGGTAGACTAAAAACATCTAAGTGACATTGATCTATATCAATTCACTTAGACTAGGCCTTTTAACAGTCTAACACATCGAGGGATCCACTGGATATCTCTCCCTTTATATGAGAGGGACAAATTCTATCTTGATTACACAACTTCATCACATTGCTCACACAGTAACCAATCATAACCTTTATAATCGTCCAGTTAAAGACAACGTTTGATTGTGTCAAATCACCGTGTTCCTAATGTTGAAGTCTCTTGTAATCTGAAGTCAGAGGACTAGAAAATATACCTATCATGAGAAACAACTATGACTTAATCCATGTGATGTCCTCATAGCGGGTCGATCCAGTGCTTTGTTCCCTAACAAATACTCTTGATCTTGATTCGTATCCCTATACATATAATCATCATATGATCATCAATCAAGACTCGCACTAGTCTTAATTCATTATAGTTCCCAGTATAATGATCGACTAAGGACATTTAGGATATTTCTGTAAATACCCATGGATCTTATTATAATGTAAACATGCAAATTAATTATAATAAACAACAAATGAAATCCTCTATTTAACTAAAAGTATTCATAAAGACAGTTAATGGATTGACCTAGGGCACATGCCCCAACAAAACCTATGCTAAATTACTTTAATGGTGGATAATAGTTGGTATGTTGTGTGTTTACCAGGTTCTAATACCTATTTATACTCTTTAATAACAATTAGAAACCTTACTATACAATTTAGCTCGAACGAAAACTTTGACTTTCTATTTCCAACGTGTTTGGCTGTCAATTACTGCCCGACACCGTACCTTATAGCCCATTGCACCGTCATTACGCCGCCACTACATGTGTATTTCCTTTCTCCACGGTGTCTCGGCACTGTCACCTGCCTACGCGGCGCCATCCTTAATGCTTCACAACACCACCACTGCACCGAACCTCCAAAGTTGATTTTCTTCACTTTTTCTTCTCTCCCGCGCCGTGCCTTTCCTTCCGACGTTGTGCCTTGTGTACCTAGTGCGTCAACATCGATAGCCATGATGCCAAGTATATCTTTGTCGGTCTTTGCTCTATTTCTTCCTTTTTTTTCCTCAATTCCTTTCTTGACACCTTAATTCTCTAAAAATGCAATAATACCATGATTTAGAGCTCATTTGAGGATATTTATACTAAGTATACGGCTAAACTAACCCTATATACATATAAATAATCACTTATTAATTACTTGGTGATGTTTTTCTCTGTTTCTTAAGATGATACCACTACAGTACCCATAATAGATTCCTTTCAATTTGCAAAGGCCATTCTCTTTCAACTCTTTCATCATAACCAGAGCACCTCTCGATATCGTAATCGTTTAAATTTGTATCTTTATACTAAACGGAGTATAGCGAGCCCAAAGAAATCACATTCTTTCTCAAGTTAGGAACATGTGTGATGTCTATTAACGTTCTCACAATTCCGTCATGAATTCTTATTATAATTATTTCAATTCCTACAACCTCACAGGCTACATCATTCCCCATTAAGAATTTACCCTCATCAATTAACTGATAAGTGGTAAACCAGTTCTTTTTGGGACTAATATGATAGGAACATCCGGAATCTAATATTCACTCATCTTTTAAGCTTTTCATGCTGACTATAAGAACAACAACCCCATCTTCCTGAATCTTCAACCTTTTTCTTACCATTTCATTTTAGCTTCGGAAAATCTTTCCTAAAGTGCCATTCTTTACAATATCTAAAGCATTTTAGTATCCTACTCCTGGACTTTGATCTAGATTTATTTCTTTGGCCTCTAGCTCTTTGTTTAGATCTACCTTTGATTGACAATCCTTCCCTAGATTCTTGCATTCTATTTTCTATAATCATCCACTGCAACTCCTTTGAACTCAATGCAGTCTTGACATTTTTCAAATACAATGAATCTTTACTAAATAAAACTTTTATCAATAAAATTCTCAAAGGATTCCAGTAGTAAACACAGTAGGTATGTAACTTCTTATCCTTCACCAAGCTTGCACTCTATATTCCTCAGTGTCATGATTATTTTGTTGAATTCATTAACATGCTCTCTCATGGACTTTCCTTGTATCATCCTCAAATAATGTAGTTGTTTCACGAGATATAACCTGTTGGAGTTGATTATGTCATGTATACATTATCCAACTTCAACCATAATCCGGTAGCTGTTGTATCTTTTGAAACTTCTCTTAAGACTTCTTCACCCAAACATAACAAGATTGTACTATGTGCTTTCTATATGGCATTTTCTTTCTCATCCTTTGTCGATGATTCTGGTAATGCATTCTTTCCCTGTAGTGCCTTCTGCAGCTCTTCTTGAACTAATAAGACTTGCACCTTTATCTACAACAAATTGAAGTCATTATTCCCATTGAATTCTTTGACTTTGTATTTTAGAGCCATCTCAAATATCAACACCCACCACTACATATTTCTCTCTATCATGATTCCAATGGAAAAAATGATGCTCAATTTCGACTCTGAACGACTTTGTAATTAGGAAAACAAGCCCGTCAATCAAACCTTACGTATGTTCAAGGATCTAAGCAGTCCACCGTGCACACCTCCTTTCTTTTTATTTACGTGTTGCTAACATATTCGCATCATAAAATCGTTGCTTTTTAAGAATTTAATGAACCTACGTTCTGTGCTTCTTAAATCTTCAATTATACATAAAACCAATCAAGACAAAGAAAAAATTGTCTTTTTCCTTTCCTTTCAAAATATTGATTTCTTTTAACCAATAAATATTTTCAATCGATTTAATCAAATTGATTTCTGAAAAAAAGCAATCAAGTTTTACTCCCATTGATTTTTAGTGTCATGCAAATAAGATAATTCTTGCTGAGAACAACTTCGATCTTGCTGCCAAATCTCCGCAACATCATAAGGTCTTCAAACAAAATGATCTTCACCTTGTTCTGATACTAGTTTGTTAGAGCAAATGCACCAAAAAAAAAACACACATACACAATCGACACAAAGAATTACATGGTTTGGTAATATGCCTATGTCCAATGTAGAGAACACAAAGATTTTACTAACTTAGAAGATTACACCAGCACCAAACCTCCAACTCTCTATCTCAACTAGACATTCACTTAGACCTTCAAGACATTACCAATTTAATGGTCTTGTTGAGATAGAGAGTTGCACTAGGAGATCCTATTTTATGGTTTTAGGTTAGTTTGACCTGGTTAGTAAAACCTAGTTATTAAGTTAAGTATACTCCTAATACAACATAGTTTTTGTCTCCTAGTGCAACTTTGATACCATAATGAATATTAGTGAATGTCTAGTTAATCACCTATTTAACTTTGAACTATTGCAAAGGGAGTCCTATTTTATGGTTTTATACTAAACATACTAATCTACAAATCAAATCAAAGTTTACTTGAACTCTTATATTGAGGATATTTTAGTTCACAACATCACCTATGTAATTTAATACTATGCTTTTCAACTACTTTTACATCTTAATATGTTGTGTGTAATGCTTAATTAGAATGGATAGATTTCCTTCAAATCTACTTCAACCCATTGTTGTGACAGAAAAGATTCTACTATGTAGACTAGAACTCTACCAATCACTGTGAATAACATAAGCTCCACATTGCTTTAAGTCCTAAATCTTTGGATTCATAACAAACTAAGTTTACTATCCGTGCCTCTTTAATCAATAACTGTCACTCAATGTTGTCTATTTTACGGTTGTACCGTTCATGTACAGATTAAAAACTTCAATGGCCATGTTAACTCCTAAAACCTTATATCATTAAACACGTGATCATGATGTCTAAATCATTATGCTCATAATCAATACAAATTCTAACAATTGCGCTTTTATAATTACTTTTTAAATCATATTCAAAGCATAACATTATACCATAGGATCTATTGGTCCATAAGATAAATAGACTACTCACACTTCATTGAAACACACATGTCATAATTCATTATGGAAATTATTGCTAATCAGAAAAGAATATAAATATTACCTTTAATGTTTTCTTCACACAATACTCCTTAATACTCAAACTCAAAGTGAACCTTATGCTAAATTACTCTACTGGTGGCTAATACTTGGTATATAGTTAGTTTACCACGTCTTGATACCTATTTATACTCCGTAATAATAATTAGAAACCCTACTTTACAATTTAACTTGAAATAAAATTCCAACTTTCTATTTTTTTGTGTTTGGCACTATCATTGATGCCCCGATGTAGGATGTGTTAAGCCACAATGCTGCCATAACATGCACATATTTTTCTCTCCTGGTGCCGCGGTGTTGTCACTCATTTGCCTGGCACCATCCTATATGTACCATAACGCCACCATTTCACTTTTTCATCTTTCCCATTCCGTGCCTTTCCTTCCTATTCTCCGCCTTTCCTTCCTACAACGTCACCAAGTGTGGCCATGGAGCCAACCATGTTTCATGGTTTTTCGCTATGTTTCTTATCGATTTTTCTTAATTCCTTCTTTTACACCTTAATTCCCTGAAAAAGTACTATTACCATGCTTTAGAGTTTATTTAGTGACATTCGTACTAATTATACGACTAAACTAACCCTATATGTAAGTATAATTAATCACTTATCATGTATCATAGTTGTACTAGGAGGAAAACCATATTGTATTAGGAGTCTACTTAACTTAACTTCTCTAATCTTCATCAAAATCTTACTCTACAAATGTCCCTTAAGGGTTTTCAGTATCTTTGAACTCCACCTAAGTCTAGGAAACCCCTGAACTTGCTCACTAAAACTTCATGCTAAATCTCATCAGTTACACTGAGAGTAAATGCACCAAGATCTGCATGACCGTATCCATCCAAAAGGCTTTATCTCCCTCTTAGGTAAATATCTAGTAATACTATATGGTTGCTCATCGATAGGTGTCTCTGACATCTACCTGGTGTCTTATCCTCAACCATCACTCGGCTGCTCAAAAACATTTTTTTTTAAATTTTTTTCCTATCATAAACTTCCGACTCCACCTGTTCCTAGACTCTTTGAGATTTTTTTGGCGTGTTCTGCATACTTTTAGAACTTAACAATGTTGTCTCATGAGAAATAACATCTATAGTTATCAAAACCTTCTTTATGATGGAATGCAATTGTGACAGCTCGACTCCCCAAACCGGGTATCGCCTGGCCTAATTTGTCATTAAGCCCTAAATTACTCCTCATAGAACTCAAAAATGTATTAGTCAGCCTTTTTACCTCATTCACCTCATCATACATGCACAACTTAGTTAATAATCTTTTCAATATTATCAGAGTTAATCAAGAGATCATTATCAATTCCTTAATTGTCAGTGGAAGACTTAATAAAATTAGCGAAAGTATTTAATAAAACACATAAATGGAAACTAGGTAAACTAATGATCATATAAAACCAACTAAAGTAATACATGAAATAGTAGGGAATTCTAGTCTCTCAACCAAATATACACCCCAAAATTATACAAAAAGACAAAAGTAATATATACACAAAATGGTCACCTACAAAAGTAGCAGAAACTCTCCATTGACAGCTTAACACTAATCCTTGATCTTCTCCTTCCCTATTCCGCTACTCGAAGTATATGCACCCACCGTCATAAATAAGAAGGTGATTATTGTAATATAGAAAGTAACACCGAGAGACATTTGTTCATATTTCCAAATATACGACAAACATCTGAAAACATAATAATAACAATCAAAGTTGATAAAGAAATCATGCTATTGATACTTCAGCTAAACAAATTGAAACTGACACTAAGCTAAGTAGTAATAATCTAGGGCTGGTTGGCCGGGAGTCCTATCTAAATGCTTTTTCCACTATGTAAGGATGGAGTTTAGCTCTACATCTCTGTGAAGGTTGGAGCAGTGCTCTACACCTTTATAATCATCTTAAGTGCATACCACATGCAATATGTACTGGCCAACAACCCAGGATCCCATACCCCGTGATGTCACCCAAGTTATACTTGTCGACAACCCTGGGTCCCATACTCTGTGATGTCACCTAATTTAGCGGATAGATCCCGATCACCCTAAAAATCTAGTGACCCATATGTGTCACAACACATCTGTCATATCATGGTCCGAGATACAAGAACTACTTTCATATTTCAAGAGATAACATGGTTTGAGAATCCAACAAAGCAATTGCATATCTAATGCACAATGAAAAATATATTTACAACTGTATGTAACCCCTACTTAATAGCATGCTATTCCATTAACCCCTTGTATTAACAATAAAAAATGACATAGAACATGATTTAGAGTTAATGAAACCATTTAGCCAACAATCTATACTATGATAGCAAACTCATGAAATGAAAGACGAAACAAGTCATGGTATATAAAATATAATAGGCAAATCAATTTAAATGACTAGAAATGAATAAAAAAATAGGAATGAAATGTAAATAAATATCTTAAATAATTTACTTATAATCCACCAAAATTTCTCATTTATTCTGGCCTCTCGACACCTCAAAACTCGTATCCAAACCCTCGAGACTTCCCTAGGTTCCTGATATCATTTAACATGTTTTTATTTGTGTTTAGACCATTACTTAGGGTATTAGGCTTGTTTATAGTGTTTGAGAAAATTTAAAAATTGCAAATTTTTATGTTGTCATAGCACCTAACGCACTAGGTAACTTGATTAGCGCGCTAGTGACCTCATTAGCCCATTACCGAGTTTTTCTATCACGCTATACAAAAGTTAATGTGCTAGCTTACCTACCTATCACGCTATATGCAAGAAAACCTAGAATTCCACACTTAGAATTCTAATTTCTCTCCGCACATAGGCTTCACCAGTACTCTTAAAACTCTCATACATTCCTCTAGAGCCCAAGAAAATAATAAAAACATAAAAACAACCACACATCATATAATTCAGGATTTCATCATATTAAGCTGAGTTGCTAGTGTAAGTGAATTACCTATTTTAATGAGCACCTAGCTTAATCAAGGCCTCCTAACACCATAGTAACTAAACACTCTAAATCCTAGCTGATATTTCTTCTCCAGCAAGTTTTCCTTAGTTTCTAAGTTTTGTAATGAAATGGAATGTTTGGTTTTCATGTGTTGATAAATCAATCTTATATATTAAGATATGATTGATTATTAGCATTGATCTTTATGTATATATGTATCGCGAGACTTATCTAATAGTCTTCAACTTAACATATGTCCCACTAACTCTCTACTATCTCTAGCTAGCTAATACCAATTTTAAGCTCAATTGGTGTTTTGATGTGCCAATTCGTATCTTAAGAATCATCACATGATTATTGTTTTAAATTGCTCACTTAGGTACATTTAATACATAATCAACTATAGCAACAATATTTTAACTATATAAGCTATACAAAGCTTAAAAAAACTTACCACATCATTCTTTAGCAGTTCCCATGCTGATACGCATCTCAAGGTGTGTCCGCCTTCACATCTCGATAATTAGTTATAACTAGGAGTGATTTTATATGTCTACACAATTATATCACACTAGACATCCATCTCTCAAATCTAACACGTTTCTCGATCCTTTCACAAAGTATTCGAACTATGTACCCGCTCCCAGGCCACGTCTTGGGTCAGTAGCCTTGATTAATGACTAATTTACTATTAGTAAATTTTGGGCCATTACAGTCTTTCTAACTAATTGAAATTTCTTCATCGAAATTAAACTTCATCTAATCATATGCTTATTCTCATAAAAAAGTCTTATCTCTTAAAATAATGAAGTCACTCACTAGTTGACTCTTATTTCTTCATTATCTAAAGAATATTAGAGAACTTATTTTCACTTCATTCTCTCAATAATTACCCTAGCCAAGATTTCAAATGATACTAGCCCCGAAGTTCGTGTTTTCTTGTTACCTTAGGTGTATCCCCTGTCTGTATTCCTTAGGTTTAATTATTATTGTGGGAGAGTCTATGCTCAATCACAATATGCACACTATCACAATATATGATATTCTGGTCATAGTTCTCAAGAGAAATCCCACTAGGCATAATTTTCCTTATGAAAGTTTTTAGTATGATCAAGCAACACAACCTTCATTATCTTCATTAATTCTTGTGTTATGGACTTATTCGAGTCATTCTCATCGATACAATGATAAATTTGAACTCCTAAAGCACTAGTGTTGCTACTGTTACCTAAGTCAAACAATGCATAACTAACTTAATAATTAAATACTTACCGTCACCGGGGTTGTGTGCCATTTCTAGGTCTAGCTCTATCTCCAGGTGCACTCCATGTTTGGCCTATGGCTGCATGGTAGGCTGCTGATAGTAATGATGCTATTCTGTCTACATTCATAGTATGCCGGCTATCTTCTCGATACTATCAAGATTACTCTGATGTGCATCAATCTTTATCTCTATGGAGTAATGCCAATATCTCCAACCCTACTCTCTATCTCTAGATGAAGAAAATCAACGGATTGTGGACATAAATGAGCTAATTTCCCAACCCGATGAAATCTATAACATGTCTGTAATCTCCTTCACTCTACAACTGCAGTTAGAATCCATCCTTACTTTGGTATGTCTGAACTACTATCGCTTGAATTCTGCTGAATCTACGATGGTGATAGTCTAAATCTTGCTTGTTGTGGCATGAGAAACCTACTCCCTAACTGTTGACCAAAACTCATGATGTGTACCTCTTGGCCACATTTGTGACATGTCATATGCCTCTTCTGCTCCGTTAACTGAGTAAATCTTAGAGTAAGTCTCTGCTCCTACCTCGATGCATGTTGGTCCACACTACCCTGAGCTTACCGAAATTGTGGCAAAGATTACACGATTGGAGTTGATTAGTTGGAAAAATTAGAAACATAGGTTGGTGGAGCCATAACACTTAGAGACACGGATAGAAATCTACTTGTCAACGCGGAAGTTAATGGAGAAATTGTATGCACGGTACTACTGTGGTGACTTGTATATCCAATCTAGATAAACTATATCTTTTAGTCATCTTCTTCAGTCCCTTTCCTGTCTTCCTTTTCCTATTATTTTAGTTAGTGCTGGTGTAGCAACAACCAAAATCTTTTTTAGTGCTATAACAAAAAACATCTCTGATGTAAAAGGCTATGTCAGTGCTATAGGTAGCCCAGAAGCTTATAGTATGGTGGTGTTTGTAGTTAATACAATTAGAGTCTCAAGTGTTAGAATGAATGTTGTAGTAGGCTCAAGAGGAATAAACGGGGCAACCAAGTATGCTCGTATAATCCTAAGAAGGTCGATCAATAGTTGTCCCTGGGTTGTGACTATGTCAGTCCAACGTCGCATATCATTAGTCATAATAATGTGCACCTTAGGTATCGGTAGTACTGCACTCGAAATAGTAGCAGTAGTAACTGACTATGCAAGTGCAAACTTATGCATCGTCATATTCGACATGAAATCAGCCAACTGCAGGCCCTGCGCTGCAACTCTATCGAATAGCCTAAAAAAATCCTCAGTCAATACAGTATGCTGGGTACTGCCGACACTACTATCTCCACCTTCACGCTAACCTGCCATCGTAAGCTTCATGTTGATAGCGATCGTGACATCAGCTACTACTTAACTATTACATATATAGGTACATAACATAACATATACACATAACAATCCCTAACTCACATTCGCTAACTTCTGAACTAATAGTTTTTAGGCAAGGATCATCTGGATTCTATGACTAAAATTTGTATTTTATTGAAATTTTGATTTATTACTTATTAGAAAAGCTGGCCTCTGCTACAAACTATAGCTTTGGTATCATATTGTAGAATAACTACATTCCACTACCTAAGCTCTATAAACATAGGCTCTGATACCAACTATGATGTTGGTATCATATTTCTTTGTCCATAAGGTTCACTAAAACTATGCTCTGATACTAACGATGATAGCCCGACTCCCCAGACCTCGTACCACCTGGCCTAATCCATCATTAAGCCCTAAATCACATCTCGTATAACTTAACAATGTATTAGTCAACCTTTTTACCACATTCGCCTCATCATACATGTATAAATTAGTTAATATTCTTTTTAATATTATCAGAGTTAATCAAGAGATCATTATCAATTCCTTAATAATTAGCAAAAGTATTAATAAAATTAGTGGAAGCATTTAATAAAACACATACTATGGAAACATGGTAAACCAACAATCATTTAAAACCATCTAAAGTAATACTTGAAACCGTAGGGAAGACTAGTCTCTCAACCCAATATAAAACCTAAAATTATAAAAAAAATACAACGGTAATATATATACAAAATGATCACATACAAAAGTACCAGAAACTCTACTCTAAACAAGAGATGAACTAAGAGAAACATTGAAAGAAAATCATTTCAAAGATCGTTATGACTTTTCATATAGCATTTTGACTTTTTTTGGCAGAATTTGCTCAATTGGGCTAAACTTTATCCACCATTCAGTCATGAACCATGTAAGGAGATTTATCCGTAAGGATTTTTTGAAGGTGATACACCAAGAATGACTGGTAGATGGATCTTTATAAAATAAAATTACCTTCCATGCTTCGATAAAGTCTTTATAGCTTACAAGCATTGAAGGATGAAAGGATAGGAGCGTCATCTTTTTAAAGATGATGCGTATTCTTTTGCGTTATTAAATATCTGTATGTATGTTTGACTATCTTATTATGATAGTGCGTCTTTTTTCTATTTTATTGTGAGTCATTCCTTTAGCATCTAAACTAATGGCCACAACTTACTCTGTGTTTTTTTGCGTCTTAATGTGTCTATAAATTCTAGCTCTAACCACGGAGTTAAGCATTCTAAGTTCAATTTGAGTAACAAGTCTGTAAATGAGTTGTAAATGAGTTTGTAAGCTTTATATTTTCACAATGTACTTGTCTTACTTTCTTTTGCTCCTTTTACCTACTATTTCTTCATAATCATCATAGATCCATTTCAATCATCGAAACCCATGTTTTTCTAGAGCTCCTTTCAGATCTCATTTCTATCACCTCTATCGTCCACCAAATTGGTATCAGATCCATGTTTTGCAAAAAATCCCTCCTCCATCTACACCCAGTAATACGGAATCTCAAGACTCTCGATATTTCCTGATTGTAAGTATTTTCCTTATATAATTATCGCCTTTCAATTAGTTTTCAAAATGGGATTTTGAATCAGGATGGAAATAAGAGATGAACTAAGAGAAACAATGAAAGAAAATCATTTCAAAAGAAATCACAATCATAAAAACTTGATTCAAATTCATTTTTGAAATCTAATTGAAAAGAGATAATTATATAAGGAAAATACTTACAATCGGGAGATACCGAGAGTCTTAAGATTACGTATTACTAGTTGTAGATGGAGGGATTTTTTGCAAAACTTGGCTCTGATACCAATTTGGTGGAACGAGCTCTAAAACGAGCACTGGAATAGCATGGGTTTCGATGATTGAAATGGATCTACGATGATTACGAAGAAATAGTAGGTAGAAGAAGCAAAAAAAGTAAGACAAGTACATTATGAAAATATAAAGCTTACAAACTCATTTATAACTCAATTACAGACTTGTTACTCAAAGTGAACTTTGAATGCTTCACTCTGTGGTTGGAGCTAGCATTTATAGAAACATTAAGACGCAAAAAGACACGAATAGTAAGTTGTGGCCATTAGCTTATATGCTAAAAAGAATGGCTTACAATAAAAGTTGAAAAAAGATGCACTATTATGTAAAGATAGTCCAATATATGTATAGATATTTAAAAAGATGACAGACAACTTTAAAAAGATGATTCGACCCTAAAATGACAAAAGGTAGAGTCCTACAAGCCCGAGGCATGAAAGATCATCCACAATACGACAGATAACTTTACAAACATAAATACTTAATTGAAAGATGAATAACCGGAAGGATAGATTTATCTTTGTGATGGTTACAGCTGGATGATATGAGATGACATGTTGATAAAAATATAGGGACAGCTATTAAGACAGTTGAAAACTTGAGTGTTTCTACCATTATTGTAGGAATTGTTGTAGAATGAATTATTGATACGCAGTATGGCAGGCAGATGGCCTGAAAGCATGGGCCTTAAATGATGTTTGGCATGGGTCTTAAGGAAGGCATAAGCTTGGGGGCCTAGGCATAAAAATAGGATTGGCATGGGCCTAACTTTTTTTTAATAAAGTCAGAGATCACAACAAGAACGTAAGGGCTTGGAGAGAGCCCATTATGTATATAAGGAGGAAAACTCATAAGTACTTCATTATCGACCATTAACAAGATTCTTAGGCAGCCTAGTAATATCCATAAATTCAGGAGAAGATTTTCTTCAGCATCTAACCAATGTAAAGCATGAGTGGAAAAAATGATCATTTTATTTTTCTGAATTACTACATCTGGTTGAAGCCCAAAATGATATAAGTCTTTCACTAAGTACTCAATGAGAGGATGACTGATTCCATGATTCATGTGGCATATGTAGAAAGGTGCAGTCATCATTGTCGTGATTTAAAGTTTAATGAAATCAGGAGCTGCTGAAGTAAGATCACCTTCAGAATTTGTTTTAAATGTACTTGAATAGAGTTCTGCAATTTATTTGATTTTGGCATTAATTCTAGCTTCAATTCGATATTCTTTAGCATCCATTTTGGCTTCAATTTGTTTTTCCATTTCCTGGAGTTGTTGAAGGATGGTGGTAGCTATGTTTGGAGATAGTTAAGATGCGACTGATGGTTCAGTAATGATTTTAGAGAGGCTTGCTTCTTTATAAGTTTTGATTGAACATGTGAATATAAAATGAATTTAGATGGAGTGATGGGTTTTATTTTTTCAAGCATTGAGGTAATAGAGTCTTCTTTAATTGAATCTATATCAAATTTATCCTACCATTTAACATGAATTTCTTGGGTAAGATAGGTAAGGGTACAATTATTAGGTTGATTGATTTTATGCATACAAGAAGTCCACTTGAGGATCCAAGGGATGGTATGTTTATGGATAAATTGAAAGAAAGAGAGTTTTTCCTATTGATAAATTGTTTTGACTTTTTAGGGCAGAATTAAATTAATTGGGCCAAACTTTATCCACCGTTCAGTCATGAATCATATTGGGAGATTTATCCGTAAGGATTTTTTGAAGGCGATATACCATGAATGACCGGTAGATGGATTTTTATAAAACAAAATTACCTTCCATCCTTCAATATAGTCTTTGTAGCTTACAAGCATTGGAGGATGTGAAGATAGGAGTGTTATTGATTGATAAGAATATGGACACTATTGAACAAGGTTCTGGTGAGTCCAGTCGTTCATAGTGATGACCTTTTGAATCTTTACTTTAGAATAAGAAATTTCATTGGAATCTTATTTTTTGAGATGTTCAATAATAACATATTGAGTTTGTGTAAGGGGAGCTTTATAAAACTTTATTGAGACTTAAGGGTGAGTTGGAATGAAGTGATAAGAAGGGGCATGGGGATCTTGATTTGAGCATCAAAATATTGATCAAGCAAAAAGTTTCAATGAGAGTGACAAGGTGACGATTGCTATAATGATAGAGTAATTTATCATCTAATTTATTATAGGAATTGAATAAAAAAGAGAATTTATTGCTATAGGTAGAAAGTAGATAGGTAAGAAGGGATTTACCCTTATTAGCCATGATCTGTACATAATAAATTCGAGGGGTTACAAGGAGTTCAAAAGATAAGAAATCAGGACGAAAATTACTTTCTCCCTTTATATATTCGATATCAAAATAAAAAACACTTAAAATAGCTTACCAACGGGCAAAAATTTGTTTTGAAACTAGATTTTTGATATCTTTTAAAAGACTTTCTTTTGCAGATTTGCAATCAACATGAATTAAAAACTTTCGATTTAAAACATCAGCTTGAAATTTTTGAACACATAAAACTATTGCTAAAATTCCTTTTTTTACAATCGCGCAATTCGTTTGGGTGTCATTCCATAATTTAGAGGTATAACGAACTAATTGTTCATTTCCTATGGGAGGTTTTTGCAACAATACTCCTCCATATCCTAAATTAGAGGCATCTGTTTGAATAATTCTTGGATACTTAGGATTGGCTAAATGAAGATAGGGGACTGATTTGACTTTGGTCTTGATGACTTGAATGGCCTTAGTATGGTCAGGTGTCCATTGAAATTTGACATCTTTTTTGAGAAGTTCTTAGAGGACTCTTCTATCTTTAGTTGCATTCTTATAGAAATCTATAAAATAGTTTAGACATCCTAAGAATCATTGTAATTGTTTTTTATCGGTAAGTTGATCAAGGAATTTATCAGCAAAGTTAATAACACAATTAATAGGTGTTATAGTTTGATTAGTAATTTTGAAACCTAAAATATTAATTGTTGTTTAGAAAAGCTTGATCTTTCTTTAAGATAGGAGTAAACCATTAGTTATGATTATACATAGAAATGTAGTCAGATGTTTCTAATGTTGATCTAGAGATTTGGAAAAAATAAGGATATAGAGAAGAATATAGTGATGACAGGGATGAAAAGTTTCATTTATTATCTTATGAAATTCAGAATGGGTATTTTTTAATCCAAATGGCATAACATTCCATTAGTATTGTCGAAATGGAGTATTAAAGGCAGTTTTATATCATCTATCTTCTTGCTTAATCTAGATTTGCCAAAACCCAGATTTAAGATCAAATTTAGAAAAAATAATCAAGTTGGTTATTCGTTTAATAAAATCATTTTTGTTTGGTAATGAGTATCGAATTGTTTTTAATACTTTATTTAATTGTTTATAATTATTAACTAAGCGAGGTACATCTCGTTCTAATTCAGCTGCATTTTCGACATAAAAAGCTATACAACTCCAAGGTGATCTAGATGGAGTAATTAATGGTTTGTTTAATAGATCATTAATTTCTTGATCACAAAGAGTTAATAAAAGGACAGTGAGTACAATAATGTAAAAAGTAACACATAGAGACCTTTGTTCACATTTCCAAATATAAAACAAGTATCTAAAAACGTAATAATGGAAATTAAAGCTAAAAAAGAAATTAAAGTATAAGATACTTTAGTTAAACGAAATGGAACTGACTCTCGGCTAAGTAGTAATGATCTAAGGCCAGTCGGTTGGGAGTCCTATCCCAATGCCTTTTCCACTATGCAAGAGTGGAGCTGAGCTTTACATCTCTGTGATGGTTGGAGTCGTGCTATACACCTTTATAATCACCCAAGTGTCAGTCACCTAAGATGTATACTTACAAACAACCCTGGGTCTTATACCCCATGATGTAACCCAAGTTATACTTGCCAATAACGCCGGGTCCCATACCCCATAGTGTCAACCAAGTTAGTGGAGGGATCTCGATCACTCGAAAGTCTAGTGACCACTATATGTTGCAACACCTCTATCGTATCATGGTCCTAGATACAAGAACTAGTTTCATATTTCAAGAGATAACATGGTTTGAGAATCCAATAAATCAATTGCGTATCCAATGCACAATGGATAATAGATTTACAAAACTATGTAACACCTACCTAATAGCATGTTATTTCATTTAACCATATGTATTAACAATAAAAAATGAGATAGCACATGATTTAAAGTCAATGAATCCATTTAACCAACAATCTATACTATGATAGCAAACTCATGAAATAAGAGAGGAAACAACTCATGGTATGCATATTTCAATAGGTAAATCAATCCAAATGATTGAAAATGAATAACAAGAAATGAATTAAATGTAAATAAATATCTCAATAAGTTTACTTACAATCCACGCAAATTTTCTACCTATTATGGCCTCCCGACAACTCAAAACTCATATCGGAATCCCCGAGACTCTTCCCTAGGTTCCTAAAATCATTTAACATGTTTTTAAGTGTGTTTAAACCTTTGTTTATGGTATTAGACTTGTTTACAATGTTTAAGTAAATTTAAGAAATTGCATATTTTTATGTTGTCCTAGCACTTAGTGCGCTGGGTAACTTGATTAGCTCTAGTTACCTTATTAGTGCGCTACTAATTTTCTCTAGCGTGTTGTACAAAGTTAGCACGGTAGCTGACCTACTTAGCAGGCTATGTGCGGGAAAACCGAGAATTCTGCACTTAGAATTCTGAGTTGTCTCCACACATAGGCTTCACCAATACGTTGTAAACTCTCGTACACACCTCCAGAGCCCCAAGATATCAATAACAACATAAAAACAACCATACATCTTATAATTTATGATTTCGTAAAATTAAGATAAGTAGCTAGTTTAAGTGACTTACCTAGTTTGATGAACACCTCCTAACACCAAATCCACTAAACTCTCCAAATCCTTGCTAATCTTCATTCTCCAGTAAGCTTTCCTTGGTTTCTTAGTTTTATAATGAAACGAAATATTTGGTTTGCATGTGTTGATCAATCAATCTTATATGTTAAGATAAGATTGATTGTTTGCTACTGATATTTGTGTAGATACATATCTCGAGACTTATCTAATGGTCTTCAACTTAATATATGTCCCACAACTCTCCACTATCTCATGCTAACACCAATTATAAACTCAATTTTTCTTTTGAGGTGCCAATACGTATGTCAAGAATCATCACATGGCTATTGTTTTAAATTGCTAACTCAGGTACATTTAATATATAATCAACTAAAGCAACTTATTTCAACTATATAAGTTATACTAAGCTTAAAATAAACTTTCCACATCCTTCTCTACCCCCATCCAACTCTAGCACACATTTCGAGGTGCATCCCTGCTCACATCTCGATAATTATTTACAAGTTGGAGTGACTTTATAAGTTTACACAAATACATCACACTAGGCATCCATCACTCAAATATAATACTTCTTCCAGTCCTCACACCTAGTATTGGGATCATGTACCTGCTTTTGGGCCATGTCTTGGGTCGGTAACGTTGATTAGGGACTAATTTACGATTAGTAAATCTTGGCCCGTTACAGTAATAACCTGTACCATTTCACTCCATGATTGTAATCCATAAAGATGCACTTCTTTGATATTGGTTCAAGTTTACCTTCATTTACATAAGCATATGAAGGATAGCCAAACACTGTCAAATTTTAATAACTTTCTTGGGATTCTGTCCATACCTCGTCAAGAGTCTTACACTAAATCACTATGGACGGTGACTAATTCATCAAATAGCATGGTGTGCTAATAGCTTCAACCCAAAAATCCTTCAGTAATCCAACATTAGAAAGCATGCACCGTATTCTTTCCATTAATGTTTTATTCATTGCTTTTGCAAGTCCATTCTACTGAGGAGTATATAAAATTGCGTGGTGTCTTACAATTCCTTTATCAATGCACAACTTATGAAACTCTCCTTTGTAAAATGCAAGGCCTTTGTCAGTTCTTAGCCGCTTGACTTTTTTGCTAGTTTGCTTCATATAATAGGTTTATTTGTACATCAAACCCCATCCTCTCTACTTCTTCACCAGTGTGATGTTTTAAAGACTCTCACCACAGCACCTATTCTCGACTTCATCAGAGCAAAAATGCCTGAATCCATACGTAATTGACTCGGTAAGTTCATTCTCTCCTTTTTCATACTCGTTTGGTAGGTGATTTCGATTTTTTTGGCATCATTTGACTTATGTTGTTGTTTACTATTTTCGGTTGATTTTGACATTGTTTGTTAGAAATGTCAAAGGATTTTTAAAAATGAAGCTTTCCCGATAAAGAAAAAGTTTTAATTTTTATTTTATTTTTATTGGGCCTTCTTATCGAGGAAGAACCCTCATTTTATGTTGCTATCCCAGTGCTTCGGAAGTAACAAGGCCAAGACGTGTACTAGTACATGTCTCGATCCATTAACTTTGAAATATATAGGTATGTTTCTATTAATATTAACCAAAAAGTCACCTATGGTTATGACACATGTAAGTTGTAAACTATAGTTACCTTTCAGCTATATCCACTAGACACTCATGCTTAAAGTGTTGAGCATGTTCCTCCAACACTCTCCATTCTTCATCTAATTTTTGTTTATGCCATCATTTCTTGAGTAATTCTTATTCCTTTTGGTTCTTGTAGGTTGCTACATTTTACACGACAGGTGCATTTGTTGGGTCCTTCCCGGACTTAATGAGAAGTTTTACATCATATGTGTCGTGTAAGAGGAGAGATGATGTAGTAGCTTGGGCTTAAGAGACTGCTTGGCATTATGGTTTTATAGTGATTATTTACAGTTCTGATTCTGGTGGCCTTGGTTAGGGTAGCTGAACAATGTTGCCAATAGGTTGTGAGAGGTTTGTGGTATTTGGAGTGAAAGTCGCAAAGACAAAGAAAATATTAAAAGGGATGGATGATAAGGCCATCGAGGATAAGAAAAAGTTGACTGGATCTTAATAGTGTGGGTTTCAGTTTAAGATCAATGTGAAGCATAAGCTTGATGGGTTGTGGCACATTCGAGTTGTGCGTGGGGTAGACAACAATGGGTTCATTAATTAATTAATTAGGCACTTTTATGCTGGGAGGATTACTGTACTTGAGAAAGACATTGTACGAGACATGAGCAAAACTAGTGCCCAACCACGGGATATTTAAAGTAACATCAAGCGTAAAACAAGGAAAATATGACTATTGTAAAAAGAATTAAAAATGAAAGGACTAAGTTGAGAAAGATTGATGCTGACGGGAAGACCAAGATTTAGCTTTTATTCCACTAGTTGGACGAGCACAAACACCTTGAGAAGTATGCCTCTTGGCCAGGCACGTATAGCGTGAGGAATCTATTCTTTGCCCACCCCAATATAGTGCAACTTCTTTATCGTTTTCCTTATGTATCGATAATAGATTGCACTTATAAGACAAATTAGTTCAAGTGCCACCTCTTTGAGATTGATGGGGTCACCTCGATACATACGACCTTCCTAAAGGCACATGCCTTTTTGGCTAAGGAGACAAAGTCTAACTATGTAAGGGCGCTTAGATGGTTGAAGTCATTAATAGATGGGTAGCAACTCCTGAATGTTATTTTGACATATTAGGACCTTTATTTGTGACGTGCACCGACCGCGTCAGTAAAATAAAGTTCCTAAACTAACTCTTTTGTAGAATAATGGCAAAGGGTCGATCCCACATGGATTGATAGTCTTTCTAAGGTTAAAAACAATAAAAAGGGAAATTGGTGGTCTTAAGGAAAGATAATTTAATTGACTAAACTAAAATAAATAAATAAATAAAGTAATGAAACTAATTTTGAAAACAAATAATGAACACCTAAATAACACCTAAGTCTACGGTTACATAAATCAAATTTAAGATTCAATGGCACATCATGTTCTTCAATCCTTCCCTAAAAGTTATTAATTTATGTTCTCCTAGATTAGCTATAGAAAATCGACATCTGACAGAAATTCCTCATTCCCCTAATCTCGATAGCCAAGACGTTTTCCATTAACTACTTGCCTTATTAATGTATAACCCTAGACATTCGCAAATCGGGTTTAACACACTAATCGCAATAACAAGGATCCATGGGAATAGTAATCCTAAATAACCAAATCGCGTCCACTCCCGATTTAACCTAGATTCAATTGTTTCACACTCATGAACTGAAAGGTTTTTACGCCAAATGGGTGAGTGTTTGTCGCTTTATTGGTCTAAAATTACAATTACACGGATACTATCGGTCTAAATAACTATACATTTTCCTCTTAAAAGTATGCACTAGGCACATACATACCCTAGATCTAAATCATATTCCTTAGAATCAATAACAATGAAATAGGAGGAATTAAATCAAATTAAATAAGAAAAATCATATATCTAACAAGTTATGCCATGAATCAAGAATCCTGACTTGTTTCCCCACCGACCTAGGCAAGGATTTAATTAGCCGGACTACGACATCTAAAACATATAAAAGTCGATTCTTCAAATATAAAAGTCTGTCTTCTTTAATAAAACCTAAGTTCCTAATATTTAAAACTACTAAAAATTGGTCCCCAAAGGTGAGAGAAAACCAAATTAGTGGTATCTTTATTGACAAGTGCACCAAGGAACATCTATGTTTGTTTTTTGGCTTAAAAATGGATTCTGTACAGTGTCCACGCTTGATTGGTCTGCTTGCTGTTAGTCGCTTATATGGCGCATTCCAATTGCCTGATGGCAGCATGAGTGACATGCTAGGGCATGAAGCTCCTAATATTTGGCGGGCGTTGGAGAAGTGAGTGAAAGTTGCATGAATTGTGCAAAGAATTGTGGGAGAGTGTGGCAGCATGGATCCCGAGGTGTATCTTAAGCATCTTAGGCGATGAGAAAGAAATGGTTGTGCTGTGACGTGGTGATGGTCAGGTGGCACATTCTGATAGGTGGAGAGCTGGCTTACATGTGACTTGGTGGCTGGCTATTGGAGAGAAATGTTGTTGTTGACAATTCGCACATGTTTTATGCAAAGATGTGAGCTTCTATACATAACCGCGAGGCGAAACGTGTCCCAAGCTGGCCAATGGCATGCTGCCACGAGGCAGGCAGTACTTGGTCTGCTGTCTCTTATATTACCGACTACGTAGCATGTAACTGAAGGAAAATTGTCTGTCAACTTATCATTGCATGTAAATCCTCCATTTTGAGTATTTTCTGCCTTAAATTCAACTGAGCCCTCCGTTTCACCTAAAAATAACCAATAAATATAATTAAAAATATATTTTAGAGACTTTCTATATTAAATACATTAAAATAAAATACTAAAAACATAAAATACCACCTTATCAGTTTGGTTACGGCAGTATAGGATTAACTTCCTACCACTACCCATTTACTTTGTTCAAGACATGAGAACAAGAATATTGTTGCAAAGAGAAATGATCCATTTTTTGAGTAGGATGACCACAATAGTTGGAATAGGATGTTGATTAACTTGGTGCAGTCCCAAACTGAGTCAAGTTATAATGGTCACTTTGCGGAACTAGAGGTGAAATATAGTAGAGTCCCAGGGTTGTCAGAATATCTTAATGATACATGTTATTATCAAAAGGAGAAGTTTGTGTATGCATGGAAAAATAAGGTATTACACTTTGGGAGTGCGACTACTAATCGAGCTGAAAAGAACTTCGGACATCACAGGGACATTTTGCAAATGCTTTCAAGTCAATACATGAAGTTCTTACCAATCAACGACTTAACTTTAAGTCATCATTCAATCGATCTTTGTACCTACTGGCACATGAGTATCAACATCACTTATACAGTAACATCGTAGGCTTTTTGGCTTACGTTGATTAGATGTAATCAGTAAGGAGGCAAGAACAATTAGTAATGGCGTTAGCCTTGATAAGGCCATTGTAGGTTGTATTTTGTTGGTAACTCATGGCTCGCCATGTGCACAAGAGATCGCTTTAAATTTGATTGACGATAGCCTATCACTCTGGATGAAGTCTACCCGCATTGGAATTAATTAATCGAACATAACCCCCATTGAGGCTTCACTAAAAGTGGAGTTAGACTACATTTACCAAGTGCAGATAGACCGAGTTGAGGCTAAGTATAAAAGTAGTGATCCTAACGTAGAGGCAAAGGATGTCTAGAAGTTAAGAGAAATTACTTGCCCTCCATTGACTATAATTTTGCACCCGAAGAGAAAATTATAGAAAGGGTTGATAGAAAAAAATAAGATGCATCTTGGGAAGCATAAATTGACAAGTCAACCAAGAGAACACCTGTTGCTTTTGAGTATGCAAAAGCTAATTTAACACAAGAGCCTGTGGTGCAGGTTTCCACAAAAAGCAAGCCAAGTCAATTGAATAATATAAGTCTATCTAGCCAGCCAAGTCAGCTGAGCCAGCTAAGCTGACCAACTCAGCTAGGCCAGCCAAGTTCGCCAAGTCTACCAAGTGAGCTACCTTCTTCAATACGTGGATGAGAATAGAGCTAAGGAAATGGAAGGTCAATCTCATACACTGCACCTAGGCGTGGAAGGACTCGAATAAAGTTGTTGATTGGTACATTGATGAGATACCTTAAATTTGGAGCACATATCGTATCAACATTATGGATGTTCCTTTCGATGAAAATTATGGGATTCGAGCGAAAGCCAATGCTTTTGGCTACGAAGTTAATGAAGGGTGGACTCGGGTTCAACACGAACTATTTGAAGAGATGGTAAACAATGAGTCCCTTTATAGAACTGTGTTTTAAACTCTGAGTAAAAAATAATTAGATAAGCCATTAATGTCTATGAGAGCCCCGCCTCAAAAAATCTTGGCATAGATTACTAGATATGAGGTTAGTCGTTACGACCTGTAATCAAATAGGTTTTGTAGTGTTGGCCAAGCAAGGGTCTGGTCATTGGCTCCCATTCAAAAATCCTTCCCTACCTTTATTTGATCGAAGATTACTCTGGTAGTTCTTCGTCAACCAAAACCATCTTGTTAGAGTGATTTACTTCGCATTGCGTGAATTTTGTTTTAGTTTTGTAATGATTATCATTGTCCACTACTAACCCATATTTTTGGTATCCTTTGTAGCTTGTAATGAGATGTGAGGCTCCTTTACTACTAATTACCATAAATGGGAGGTGTTCGCTGAGCCATAAATTAGAGAATGGAACGTTGGACTCTACATTCTTTTGCTACCACAATCAAGTGGTCATGCGAAGGTCATTTCACTTGATTAGGATGTAACAAGCACCCATTTTTTAGAGTGTATGTGCAACGTCATCTGTTCATATATACATTATACACAGGTGTTCATGAGGTATATGGGTATGGTAAACTTGGTTTCGATATTTTTTGGATGCATTGGTTAATTTTTTAAAATTATTATTACATTATTTGCATTTTTGGGTTTATGATTTGAAATTTTATTTTGCATGAGGCACCCTATTTTGTGAAAAAGAAATTAATATAACTTAATGTCTTACAATTGCATATCATTTGTAGATTTTGTTTTCTTCGGTTCTTTGATTGAAATTACTCATGAAATGCGTTATTCATGCACATCGGTTTATATTTAATTGCCACTTCATAGTGGCGATTCTTTTTAACCGTTGCTTGAGTCTTCAAAAGTTCATTGTTACTGTCGGTCCTGATAAATCGAGAGCAACACATCTATCTTGAAGTAATATAACTGACACCGAATGCTTTGTCTAGGGCATTTTGCACTGTTATTCTGTACATACCCTACCTAAATGCCATACGTACCCCATATTAACCAATCAAATATTCCAACAAAATAGTTTCGGCTATGTGTCATCGATACTCGGGTGACTCTCAGAGCTAATACATCGCTTTATTAAACATGCCACATTGTTTTCTTTTACAAACCCCATATGAAAACTAGTTGGATATTTGCAAAAGGTGTCGGACCCCTTATTCCGTAATATGACTGTACTTTCGATTTGGCAAATATATAATGCCTATTATACAACATATTTTTACTACTCGTACCCCACCCAACAATTTTCGATTAAGAATTTCGATAAGTATTGACCACTTACTCCGTAATATACCTGGAACTTTCAATGAAGCAAATTTGTAATGCCTGTTATACCTCACCTTTCTACTGCTCGTACCCCACCCAGAAATGTATGATTAGAGATTTTGATAAGTGCCGGAACACTCACTCCATAATATGACTGATTCTTTTAGTTAGGAAGAGTTGTAATGCCTCATATACCCCACTTTTCTACTACTCGTACCCACCAAGTAATTTATGATTAGAAATTTTGATAAGTGTCAAACTACTTACTCCGTAATATTACTAGAACTTGTGACTACCATATTCCATAAAATTACCGTTGTTCTCTGACCAGGAAGTCCATTAGCCACAGTAAAACACCAAAACCAAAAAATGTGGCCAAGAAGAACATACAATTATAAAATGCATGAGGGCATTTTGTTTACAAAAAAACAATATAATCCAAAGCACAACAATTGTAAATGAAGGGGATAAATTGTTTGAAGTGTAAAGTAATCAAAATTTTAAATGTTTGAACTTCCATGACCAACTCAAGTATCATTACTTGAAAAGAACTAAGGTTTCACTGATGGCTGCTTTTTTTGCCATATTGATGAATAGTCCTAGTGGATGTTGTACCTCCCTCATTTTGAGTGGTAGTCCAGGTAGTTTGTATGTTTCTTTAACATTCAAAAGAAATGAGATGACTTGACATGCCAAGTCCAACGCATCGGCCACTTTAATGATGTCCTTAGGCATACACCAAAACCACAATGCCGCATCAAGCGCCCAATGGTTGCGTTGTTTGACACGTGTTGAACGTGTATAATAAGTTTTCCATATATCTTTATTATTTGTAGTTGTAATAAATGGGACCATCTCCTAATGGATTTATCAAACTCCTATAAGAAAAAGTCTTTTAATGGTTTTTATTATTTCTTTTACTTTAATTTAATTAAAACGAGAATTAACAATCAATAACTCAATTTATAATATTGTAATAATTAAGTAAACTAATTAAACGACCTTAACTATCATAAGTCAAATTACACAAATCATATCAATTCAATAATAAATAAATAAATATCTAAATAAACATCCAGAACATTGAAACATTAATCCGTTAAATATCTAAACATGTTATTTCAATTATATAGTAATGAACATACTTTATAAAACACGACAAATCATTAAACTTCAATCATAAGTAATTAAACAACCCTTAGCAAGCCATTAGTTCTTTTTATATCAGTGGAAAAGTCACACTTTAATTTTACTAAGCTAACCCCTTTAATGCACAAATAGATTAACTTTAGGTAATAAAATTGTACTACACTTTAAGAAAACTTTGAACTACTAAATCCAATACCTTTGGAATGCCACTTCAATATTACACTTATATATATCAAATTCACCTAAAACATTCAAATAGTAATAAACCTTTCAAACAAACATAGTTACTACTTTAAACTAGATAACGAATCCAAATATCAGAATATACATTCTAAACCATGCATGCAGTACAAACCTCATGATTAAAATCTACAAATAATAATCTATTAAATCAATGAATCAGAGAATTAGATTGGTTTAAAGCATTAAGCATAAAACTATCTCATCATAACTACATCACAAAATGAATCAAGTTCGTGTTTGGAATTTATTTAGATTAATAAACTAGTCATTCATATTCATAAATAACATTGCAATAAAGTAAATAAATACAGATAAATACCTTTAGAAAAACTCTTTTAATATTTAAATCTTCTCCAAAAGCAATGAATAATAATGCAATAAACTAAAAAAATAAACAATGGCTCCTAAAGTAATGAGATATTGATCTAAGTACTAAAGGGCAACTGATTTTATAGCCCTAGGGTCGTATATATAATATTCTAGGTAGTACATATCCCAAACTACCACAAACGTCTCGTGCTTGCCTAAAATTCTCGAGATCAAACCCATCGATTCCTCAACGATTCATGTTTTAAGTAGAATCATTGAGAAAATCCTTGAAAGATAACTTTAGTGTTATACTGATATGAGTTGCAATTCCCAATACAAATGCATAATTGGTTAGAAATCACTGGCTTTATTTTCCAATTCTTCCTTGATTTGCTAATAATTATTTTCGTATTCTCTCCACTTGATCAAATTCTTCATATTCTTCCCTTTTCACTTAATTTCTTCATATATTCTAATTATCACATGATATTATAAAAACAAGAGAAAACACAGTGTAAAATGGTCTTTTACATCTAAAATCACCTTAAAATGTACTATAAATCATTATGAATTCTAGACTTATCAAATACCCTAAAACTTAACACATTGATGTCTTGAGCAAAAGAATACTCTCAATTATATTTTATTCTTAAATAAAACTAATTATTAAATAGAAACATATTACCAGCATAAAAATAAGAATCATGATAGAATAATAAGATTTAAAGAACAACTCTTTCAATTGACAACTCAACCTCTAGTTATGCAATATACCTCAAAACTCAAAGTTAAACCAATCACCAAGATCAAACCACTATATAGGTTTTTTATATCTTCATTGATGAGGTTACGATAACTAATATAGAATCTCAAGACAAAAAAATGAGAAAATCAATCTCCTTTTCAAATAATATTTAAAATATCACCATAATCAAAGTCGATAAGAATTTTTAATCACAAATAATCATCATTTAATATCCATTTGAACGTTGGAATAAAAATATATATTTCACTTAACTTAGCTATAAACACTCAAGCTAAATCTTTAATTTGAAGAGTTTTCACAAACTTCCTTCTATTCTTTATATCTTTTTTTTCCTTCTTTCTTCTATGTGATCATTTTTTTCTTTATATACATTCCTAAGGTTCTCTGCTTTATTTCTTTTGGAACACGTTATTCTTTTTATAGGAATTCTTCCTCTCAATTTTTCCACCACCAGATTCCCTGCCCCATTTCCTTTTGAATCTTTGGGTCTCTCTATTTTTTTTTAAAACCTCTTGTTTGCTCTTCTTACTTTCACTATAGTCAAGGAAGCATTCTTTCTAAGTAAATTTTATTGACTATTTCCTATTTTTTCCTTCAATTGTGGCATAAAATCTTTTCAGTACATATATAGATATAAATACTTCATCAATAATTGTTGTATAACAAGATTCTTAGAAATTTTTGTTGTTTATCTTGTACTATCGTTTCAAGTTTCTACCCATTATAATGTCTAACATAAAGTAATCAATCCCTCTCTAAACCCCTTTAGAATATACACAATCTATGTGAGTTAAATAGGGTATAACAATTTCTTTCCATCATAAATTTTTATTTTCATGGGTCATAAAAATATATCACTTCAATTTAAATCCAAATTATATTTAATTCCTTATTCCTAACTAAATAAAGTGAAATGAAATGAAAAAAATATTACCTGCATTGTGGGAAATTTGAGAAATTCACAATGTTCAATGTTCTAATAGATCTTACCTCTCATTTCTTCCATACTTTCCTTTTTCATACTTCACTTCACCTAATACTCCCAAACTCTTTCAAACCATTGTTCTCAAGGTTTAAAAATAATGTCGGGTTTCCAACAAAACAAAAATATCTCATAAAGCATAAACAAATAAATTAAATAAATAAATAACAAAGTAAGATAAGAATGAATTTATTAAGTAAGGAAAACATGACAAATTGAAAAATCCTCAAACATTATTAAATTGAACACATCAAACTATGGTATAGATTAAATCAAACCATAACAAATGTATCATAGTAACATACAACATGATACATATCAAAACATTACAAACCAAGACCTCACACAATATCACTTAAAGATATATTACACAAAGAACAATGATTAGATCAGAATATGCTTCAAAAATGGAATCGTCGCCACCATTCTCGTAGTCTTGTTGTTGAGACTAGAAGCTCGATACAACATCATATAACTTTTAGTCCACTCTTGCCCCTAGAGTACCTTCTAAAAAAACTCCTTGGTTAGGCATTCTTAGTTTGGTAGATGGTATTCGAATATCAGCTCCCTTGCGTTGCGTCTTCCTGGTCATGCGCCTCTTAAAACCTATGTATGCTCGTAGCAACCTCACTCTAGTTCTCGAACATTAACTATTGATCTCTCAGAGTTATCGTCTGTCTTCACAAGATTGACCCCATCATGGCCATCTTTATCTCATCCACATACATGCTAGTAAAATCCTCCATAGTTGCCTTAGTGATCTGGTTTGTTCTATCATTATATGCGACAGACTGCATTTCTTCTAAAACTTATTCGTTCTTTGCCTGTATTCTCGTTCTCTCTATGGTCTCTCTATTTCTTTTAAGTATTTAATTCTTTTATCCTTTCTCATTTGAGTCCACATATCCTAACATATTTTCGGTGCTCTCTATGAGTTCATCTATGATGGTCCTATCCAAGTAGATATCTAGCCCTTAACCTTTCATGGGAACTTGGACTTATTTACAAAATTTAGTGATCATCAGCAGAAAATGGAACCCTTCAAATCTCTTTGTGTTCATGTTATTTATAATTGAATCATAAATTATTTTTGCCAACATTAATATAGCCTATCCTTTGGACAATGTGGTATAACAATGCCGCCTTGTAGTTCACAATTTCAAAGTGTAGCAAACTTGGATGTAGGCTCGTATTTATGAGAAATCTTCATACTTTGGTGGTTTCTTAAATTTTTTGGTTTGGATATATTTTAGGTACTCATCTTTATAAAAAAGAAATTCATTCTCAAGAATTGCTTCTAAACCATTTCTAATGGTTTCATGGGGAAATCTGTGTCTAAACCTATACTTTAGTTTTGGGTACTCATTGGCTTGTCTTCTGTAGAATTTGAGTAAAATATAGGATCGATTTATTCTAGCAGGTGAGTAGTCCACTGGTCTTCTTTGGAACATGGCTACCGTCTTGACACATCTCCGTGCCTATTTGCATAAAATCCCCGCACTAAGATTTCATAACCCATCTTTACCGAGGACCCCACATCATCGTCGGCATAATAGTCCGTAGTCAACAATCTCCAATTCCTCTCCCATATTATGTTTAAAATTCTAGCCCCGTACTTAATCTCATTCTTGACATTTAAACCCTTATCCGATCTAATCTTCCTATTCTTAATTATGTCGCTCTTCATCCTATCAAGAGTTTTGGCGTTTATTAAGTTGTAGGCTAAAAAAGGAATACTCAGTGTCTCCTCAATCTTTTCCTCTATCTTAGAGTCTTCAGTAAAACCTAGGGGTGGAGACGGTTCTTTTAGTGTTCTAGTTCAGAGGTTGTTTATTAAAATCCCCGTTGGCTAATAGGTGTGAGAGGAACTTTAGATTTTCGTTTGGTTTTCGTTTCTAAAAGTGCCTTCCCCTTCTCCTCTCGTGAGCTTCTACCTTTACCACCTCGGGCCTTTCGGAAAGCTAGCTTGAAAATTCATTAGAAACTTTTATAAAATTGGCATTGAAGTGTTAACTTAATCATAAACTTTTAAATCGATTTTCTAAATCTTGCAAAACAATCATGTGATAAATTCTAGCCTTTTTGAAAACATATTAAAACATATCATAACAAACCAAAACTAAAACCCCAAACTCATTTTGAACTCAATTTTCAAACCATTTGCAAATACATTTAAATATACCAAAATTTTGAATTTGTTGAATTTGTAAACCAAAGATCAATGTAATTGGAACGCCTAGTCTATTGAAATCAATGAGATCGTTTGTTCAAGAAAATAGAATGAATTCCAATAAAACAATTTTGAAAAGCATTGAGAAATTTACGAAAATCCTTCAAACTAAAAATTTGTTGAAGTAAAGAGCTAAGGTTAATGTAATTACATTCTTAAGAGTGAATTTCTCGAGATTTAAGTTGTTGCACTCCTGTAGAACTTTTTCAAGCTTTAGGCTAAACACTCCTAAATTCAAAAAATTAGGGTTAAATGGAATTAAGTTGAGGGGAGAATCACATAAATACTATGAGTCTGAGTTTAGGATGGTTGAATCTAGGCGAGAAATTGAAAATTAGAGGAAGGGTTGCAATGATTTATTAGTGTGAAAAAGTTTGTGTTTGTAGCAATTTTTGGGTTTTTATTTTAAAAAGCAAAAATTATGCCTAATGATTCTTGTATTAAGTGGAGTCACTAAGAAAACGATAGGTGAATCGGTTCGAACTACGTTTAGTGACCTACAAATCTGAGCAACGATTCCTTTAAAGTGGAAAATCGCTAGGAATTCACCGGGCTGACTTAATTGACCAGCTACTATCAGTAATTTTGCTAGTGATTCCTAGTTTTAATCCAATTTGCTTAGAATTGATAGGCCTAATTTACTATTTTTTTAAATTCATTCCATAGCTAATTGATAAGTAATTATTTAGACTTATATATAGGATTAGTTTAATTGTATATTTGGTATAAATATCCCAGAATGAGCTTTGATTGATGGTATTTATGTGTTTTTAGGTAAACAAAGAACAAAGGAGACAAATGCATGATTTCATGATGAAACGAGGGAAAAATGCAGAAAAGTACTTTGATTCTATGGGTAGTATGCTTGATGCTATAGGAAATGATCATACAGCGTGGGCAAGCCGTGGAAAAAAAAAAAAAAAAAAACATGGGACGGTAGAGTTGGCGTAGTGGCGTGCCATGTGTTGTACACATATCTCTGGGATAGACAGAGAAGGAAAAACACATATAAATGGCTGAAGCAGTGGCAGAGCCATGGCTTTACACATATTGCCAGATCACTTGTGGACAGTATCGGGACATTGAAAATAGAAATTTTAGAGTTCTAGTTTGTCTGGAATTGTTTATTAGGGTTTGTATTTGTATACTATAGTGTCTTATGGATATAAATAGGTATTAGAACGTGGTAAACACATACACACATTACCACCAATTATAATAGAATAGCTCAGTTTACATGGTTCTTGAGTATTAAGAAGAGTATCTGAGGAGAAGACATTGAAGACTCCACATGTATTTATTCGGTATTGTTTCTTTGATTTAATTGAAGTCATTTAATTCAATATTTGATTGCAATGTATACCATGATGTGTATGTTTATTTCAATAATGAGTGAGTAGTTCATTAATCTTAGGGATCAATGGATCCTATAGTATTCGTTATGCTAAAGTAGTTATGAATGGATTATAAAGATTAAAAGTGCAATGGTTAGAATTTTTGTTGATTCTATACGTAATGCTATGAACATCTTGATTACGTGTTTGTTGATTAGAGGTTTAGAAGTTACCTTGGCCCTTGGAGCTTTTAACCTTGATATGGATGGTACAACTAAAAAAGATATAATATTAATAGATAGTTATTTATTATGAAGGCATGGACAATAAACTTAAGTGGTTATGAATCTAAAGATTTGGAACTTAAGGCAATATAAGACTTACATCATTCACACCGATAGGTAAAGTCTAGTTTGCACATTAGAATATTATTCGTCACGACAGTGGGTTGAAGTGAATCTTAATAAAATCTATTTATTCTAATTGAGCAATGTGGAAACATAACGAAGATGAAGGAAGTGAGTTAAAAAGAATAGTAATTCATTACCTAGGTGAAGTTGTGAACTAAGATCTTCTTAATATAAAAGTACAAGTATCTACATTGTTTTCTTAGAATAGAGTAGATTAGTTGAAACCAATCAAAAAAGGAATTTTCTTAGCAATATAGTGAATTTGATTAAGTGAACTGTGTTCAACACACCTTTCTCTGAAGACGATATCCATAATCAATATCAGTTGATAACAATTATTACTACAATCGAGCCATCATACATGAGGCCATAATCAATTTTTTTGCACCATTACCAAGGATAGTTTTTCGCATACTAGTTTAGTTAGCTTACCAAAATGTAAAGTTTTACTTTTAGTACTTTGCTTTCTAGTGTATAAAAAAAATTGAGTTACAAGTTTTACATTCTTAACTTGATCTTTCGTGCTCTCTTTTTAAAGAGAATTAGTGCACGCATAGTAAAGGAAAGGATTTAGTGCCTCATGATCTTTCGATCGATAGAACTAAGAAGGAAAAGAAAATGAAAGGAACCAAAATAGTGGAGGATGAAGCGCGAAACCAACAACAGGGCCTAAGGAATAACCCAAAGGTGATCTGGTACTGCAAGATAGAATGTGGGGACAAAGATATTTTCGCGACTACTTAAAGCTATAATTCAAAAGACATACAACAGAGTGATAAGGCTTCTAGCCAACACTACCGAGTTCGAACTAAGACTGCCTCTAATCGACATGGTGCAGAATACCCTATTCAATAGGCTAGCGAATTAAGATCTAGTTGCACATGTAGAGAATTTTTTAGAGAACTATGACACTGTGCACATTATCGAAGTTACAAAGGAGGTCATTAGCATGAGACTTTTCTCATTCTCATTCGGTGGAAAAGCCAAATCCTAGTTTCAAGTACTGAACACAGGGAGTATGACTTCATGTGCGAAAATCAATGAAATATTTTTAGACAAGTTCTTTCCCCTAGTAAAGTCAATGAAAGGAAATTGGAATTTAATCAATTTAAACAGAAGGATACCAAGTCTCTTGGTGAGGCTAGAGAAATATTCAAAGATATGCTAATGAGATGTCCTAGACATGGGTACGTGAAATAGGCACTGCTACAGATCTTCAGATCTTATACTATGGAATGAATCACAGTACCAGAATATTAGTGGATGCCACAGCAGGTGGTTCTCTGCTAACGAATGATGAAGATGGAACATCAGATATTCTAGATCTTATGAATCAAAACTCTATTGCAGGTACTCGTTCCATAGGGATAAAGCAAAGTTACACAGTGCTGTGAGTGCATAAGGCCGACGTAAGGATGATGTCAAACTATGAGAAAAAAAATGCTTACAGTGGTTTCGATGCCATGCCCTATAAGGGTCGGTGCTAGCGTCGATTTCAACTTATATTTTCCACACTTGAACCCTATTCCATACACTATAAAACATGTATCCATCCCTCTAACCCAAGTTTGAGTAGTTTTATGAGAGAAAAGAGTGTTCATTATGATCAAGAGTGAAAAGAGAGTACGTTGTGGATTTGTACAAAAAAAAGAGAGCCAAGGCATTGATTTAAAGATTTGGTTCAAAAATGCAATATGGTTTTAGTTTGTGAGAAAGTGAGAGGGTTTTGATTGATAGAAGCTTGGAGAAGCAATCTACACCGGAATACAGTTCAACATTGAGGTAAATATATAATCTCGTTAGCTATGCTTTGAGATTTTTGGATATTATTAATGAAATTGTATGAATTGGGGAAATGAGGTTATTAGATAGGAATTCTTAGTTAAGTGGATATAGAGCATCATGTTGCTTATGGTAAATAAGTCTATTTTTGGCATTATTTGGCAAGTGAATGACCTTTGTGGATAAGAATTTAGATTTTAGGTGATTTGAATACTTATGTCGCATTATTGTGCTGTGTGAATTTTTGAAAATGCAAAAGAATAAGGAGGCAACAAGTTAAATTAGGAAGCAAGTGCAAATGATTAGGAGGCATCATCCTCAAGAGATCAGAATAAGGATGAATTGATACCTTTTATGTCCAAGTACTATATTAGTAGAAAGGCTAAGGAGAGATATAGGGCCATTAAAAATAAGGAATTCACTTGCAAAAGAGGTATAAACAACCAGCAAAGTATGATAAAATAGTAAAAAGTCTTAGTAGGCAACAAGGTTGGGAGAAATTCACTCAAGACTATAGAGAGAAAAATGTTAATGGAGTGAGTGAAATTGTTTATGAATTTTGTGTCAATTCAAAGTTTACTAAGAAAGGTGACCCAATGAAGGTTAGAGGAGTAATGGTCCCCTTTAATTAGCATTACATAAATGATATCTATAGGTTAGAGCACTTAAACATGGTTGGAGAATTATATACCTTCCTATATGATTTTTATGAGAGACCCTATAACCTATAACCTTTTCGAGTTATTGAGAGAATATTAGTTGTTCGAGGACAACAACAATGGGCAATGGGAGCTAAGATTTGTCGAAGCACATTAAGAAATGGAGCATAACGAAAGTCTTTAGAATGTGGCAAAACATTCTAGTTGCTTCATTATACCACACTACTTAGTAGGGAAAGATCAATATGCCCAAGTTGACTTGTTTATATGAGAGTAGAAAGAACGGAAGGATCAATATAGAGGATATCATTTACAAAAACTTGAGGGAGTCTATCATGTTTGAGAAAGACAGCAAATTGTTATTTCTAATTCTATTGTCTTAAATGTGCTTGAAGGTCAAAGCGCGATTTGATTTAAGCTGAAGAATTTGATATTGAGGTCCAAGCGACAATAGACAAGGTGTTTATGCTAACATTGAAATCGCTGACTGGTTACCAAGACTCTGAGGAAGTGAGTGAGAGAGAGAGAGAGAGAGAGAGAGAGAGAGAGAGAGAGAGAGAGAGAGAGAGAGAGAGAGAGAGAGAGAGAGAGCTATGAGGGACTTACTTAAGGTAAAGTTGTTAGCCAAAGAGCAAGAGGATCACTTAATAGCAACAGCTGCAACATAATTGGCCCAGTAGTTAGAAAATGAATGATATGGAGAGGAGGAGGATCACCTACAGGGATTTGCTGAGGGCTATAAGTTTGTATACCCACTTATAAAAGAGTAGGCTAGGATGGTCTTGAGGTTTTTCAACCACGTCCAGCACCACAAGCACCAATACCACCATCGGAGGACTTAACTCCACAACACTAGAGGGTGTGGATTGCTTAGATGAGTAGGCAGTACATAGAGGACGGGGCTCAGTATCGTGAAGCCTTGATGTTATATTAGCAAGACCGACTGAACAAACATTATAATTTCATGTTATTTGTAGATCATAAGAGGGACATATCTAGACATGAGAAGAGCAGATGCATGAAACCTACTGATAAGTCTTTTGGCTTTCCACGAGAACTGAACTACATATCGATCTTGAGGTACTCCTAAGCAGAATGGTTGAGCATCCTTTGACACCATCTTTTGTTGGAGCTGATGATGATGATGCTCATGATGATGTGCAGTCCTAGAGTCAGAGTATTAGAATTTCTCTAGACCTTGATAGAGGAGCGATACATTTATATTGATTATCTTTTATACTGAGGTTATTTTGTCACTTTAATTAGTTGTTTAGCTTTTATGTTTATGCTTTGCTATATTTTGTTATTATTATGTTTGTGTCTTTAGTGTTTTTATATTTCATGCTTATTTTTAAACTTTGAGGACTAGGTTTGATTTATGTTTAGGGGCATCTACACAATAGGAAGTGGCATGAAAGGATAGAATAAGGATAAACACTGCGGATATGATCATAAAATTTTATTTTTGAAGCAGTTAAAGAGGAAAGCATGGTATTGTATCTTTTTCATTTACTCATTATTTGAATGTGTTTAAGTAGTATAGATTATATAGTAATAAGTAATGAATAAGTAATTCATTTGAAAAGTTTAGGCCTTTAATCGAGGATGAGTAAGAGTACAAGTATCTTGTTGACATGAAACTAAAAAGATTGTTATAAAATTCTTAGAGAAAATAATAATTCTAGCAAATAACAATATAATTTCATGATTAGGAACCTAAAGTTAGGGAAGACTATGAACTTGAAATAAAAGCAAGAAAGAATACCAGAACACTTTTTGTGGAAAAATCTAGATTTCTAAGAAATTATATAAATAAGTATGAATCTTACTTGAATATAAAGTAAATAAAGACTTACTGTTAAGAGGGGAAGAGAAAGACAATGTGTTTAATTAAAAGTTGGAGTTCAAACTTGCATGAATGAGTTATAGTGAGAAGTGCTAACAAGAGTTTTAAATAAAAAAATAGAGAGTCCTACAAGTTCTACAGGAAAAGAAGCAGAGAACTTGATTGTTGGAAAAAGTGAAAAATAAGTAGAATCTATAGGAAACGGAGCAGGGACTGTGCAACTAGAAAATATGAAGAGAAAAGAAAAGAGATATATAAAAATAAAGAAAGAAAGGCAAAAGTTAGATTAAAAATATTCAAATAAAAGATTTAGCTCGAATACAAGTAGCTTAGTTGAGTTAAGTTTTTTTCCAACGATATTAAGTCCGATGGACTCTTGAAGTGCTAAAGTCTAAAAAACTATTATGATCTATTCTTATTTGTGAATTTTTAAGCTTAATGAGAAATCTTGAGATTGTACACTTGCTAATCGAGTGTTGAGGTAGAACAAACTTTTTAGTAGTGATGGTTTTGGTTATGAACTACTTTTGAGTTTCAAAAATGAATTATATGTGTTTTTACAGCTACATGTTTTTGAAAGTACAAGTTTTTGCAAAGAAAAACTCTTGAATGAATTATTAACTTAAACTTAGTTGAATTAAAGGATACTCCATTAACGATGTAAAATGAATATGGAGTAGTAGTAGTAGTAGTAGTAGTAGTAGTAGTAGTAGTGGTAGTAGTAGTAGTGGTAGTAGTAGTAGTGGTAGTAGTAGTAGTGGTAGTAGTAGTAGTAGTAGTAGTAGTAGTAGTAGTAGTAGTAGTAGTAGTAGTAGTAGTAGTAGCAGTAGTAGAAGAATACACTTTTGTTCGAGACGTGCAAAATCCTAAGTTTGAGGTTATTTGATAAGTGATTATTTAGACTTATATATAAGATTAATTTAGTAATATATTTAGTATAAATATCCCGGAATGAGCTCTAATTGAGAATATTTATGCATTTTTAGGTAAACAAGGTATAAAAGAGACAAATAAGTGATTTCATGATGAAACGAGGATAAAATTTATAAAAATACATTTGACGTCGTGGATAGTATGCTTGTTGTCGCGGGAAATGATCATACAACGTAGGCATGGCATGAAGAAGGAGAGAAGAGAAGAGAAGTGGGACAGTAGAATTGGTGCGATGGTAGCGCCGTGGTGTTCTACATACGGTGCCAGGATGGATAGTGTTGGGTGCCGAGTCTACTATGAAAGGAAAATACATATAAAATGGTCGAACCTGTGACTGCGTTGTGGCTTTACACACGCAACATCGGATCGCTTATGGACATCGCTAGGATGTAGAAATAGAAAGTGTATAGTTTTAGTTCGTTTGGAATTGTTTATTAGGGTTTCTAATTGTATTCTATAGTGTCTTAGAGATATAAATAGGTATTAAAACATGGTAAAGACATACATTATTGCCAATTATAATAGAATAACTTAGTTTACATTGTTCTTGACTATTAAGAAGAGTTTTTGAGAAGAATACATTGAAGACTCCACGTGTAGTTATTCGATATTATTTTTTTGATTTAATTGAAGTTATTTAATTCAATATTTGATTGCAATGAATACCATGATGTGTATGTTTATTTTAATGATGAGTAAGTAGCTCATTAATATTATGGATCAATGAATCTTATGGTATGAATGCTATGCTATAGTAGTTATGAATAAATTATAAAGATAAAGTGTAATGGTTAGAGTTTGTATTGATTCTATATGTAATGCTACAAACATATTGATCATGTATTACTTGATTAGAGGTTTTAGGAGTTACCAAAGCCATTTGAGCTATTAAGCCGAATATGGATGATACAACCATAAAATATATAAGATAGATAGATAGTTATTGATTAGGAAGCATAGATAGTAAACTTAAGTGGTTATGAATTTAAAGATTTCAAACTCAAGGAAATGTGGAACTTACTTCATTCACACCGATAGGTGGAGTTCTAGTTTGCACATTTGAGTCTTTTCTGTTAGGATAGTGGATAAAGTGAATATTAAGGAAATCAGTCTATTCTAATTGAGCATTTCACACACATAATAGAGATCAAGGATGTGAGTTGAAAAGTATAGTAATTCATTACCTTGGTGAAGTTGTGAACTAAGATCTTGTTAAATATAAGAGTACAAGTATTTACATTTTTTTTAGAATGGAGTAGTTTATTTAAAACCAATTAAAAAAGGACTTTCTTAGCAATATAGTTATTTTGACTAGTGAATTATGTCGAACACACCTTTCCCTAAGGACGATCTTTGTAATCAATATCAGTTGATCACCTTATTACTACATCGAACTGTCATACTTGCGACCATGATCACTAACTTATATATCATTCAGTAAAACTTGAATTAGGGTAGAGTTGACTAAAATCTTAAAATTTTGATTAAGATATGTAACTAACTATATAATTTTATTAAATATATAAATAAACATACAAGCAAGTGAAATAACACAACTTACATAATGGCCATATAACCAAAAACAACTCGATTACTCCTCCTTAATTGAAGTAACCTTAGAGTTTGAATTTCAAAAATATTTTCAAAACAAGAGTCAAAAGGTAAGAGAATAAAAACATACTAAACTAAACCAAACTAAGCTAAACTCCTATTAAAAGTAAATAAACATATAATCTAGGTTACCTCTCATAGTGCGCTTTTTTTCCTGTCATTGGCTCGACTAAACTCTTTTAGAATTAGATTGGATCCCTAAACTTAAATTTTGGATTATCCACTCTAGTGCCATTCTAGAAAGTAAGTGTTCAACCATTAATCGTCAGAGTAATTATTTTGATCAAAATATCCATAACAGCTTAAGTAATAGGTAAGAAAGGTCATCCAAATTAAAAGAGTGTCTTCATTAATAAAGTCGGGCATGACCGAAAAATTTGTGTGTATGTTGGAGTTGTTCATTTGAACAAGTACATTCGTAACCACTCCTATTGATTGAATTGAAGTACCATCCAATAAAGAAACTCGTTCACAAGCAAGTGAATTCAAGTCCAATTGAGTTTGTAGAAAGAAATGTATGGACATGAGATTTGCATTAGAACTTGTATCACATTGATCACTAAACTACTAAGGTCATTTGATTTTGATGTGCAAGTGTACATATCCAAGATCATTAAGCTTTGTAGTGCTCAAATTCAACATTTTCTTTTTCTTTTGTTCTTGGATTTAGAAGCTCCTGGCTTGTCAATACTTTTTCTATTCTTCGTTTGCTTTACTTTCCATTCTTGAGTTACTTTCTTTTTCTTTGGAAGTATCTTCAACTTGTTCTTACTTTGGAATAACTTTTGCATTTTCCATTAATATAGCATTAATTGAATAAATTTCAGCGTTAAAGTGATCATAATAGTTTAAGTCTAAAAAATCATTATCATTAATTTCGTTATCAAATAACTCTTCACATTCTTCATATTAATCATAATTGTATTCACTATTAATTTTTAATTTAAAATCTTATCTTCAAATTCCATAGATATTGTTCCTTCAAAATTAACTAACTTAGTTCTGGCCATTTTAAGAAAATTTCTACCTAATAGTATAGGCCAATTATTAGGTGACATTGAATCTCCAATTTCCATGACATAAAAGTCAATTGAAAATAATAGGTCATGTACTTGTACTAAAATGTCTTCTAATAATCCATACAGTTTAATAATTATATTGTAAGATTAATAGATGTTTTTCAATGATTCATAAATTTTAAGTGACATAGCATTAATTTATGCTCTGAGATCACACATAACAAATTCAACAAAAGAATTTCCTACTATGATAGGTATGATAGATTTTCCTAAGTTGGAACATTTATCAAGCATTTCTTCTTTAAAGATGACATCTTTTGTCCTAAATTTCCTGTAGATTCTTGTAAAAATTTGTCTTTAAACTAAGAGGATTCTTTAGTAACTTAGTAATGATTTGATTATGTTAAAATTTCATTAATTTCTATTTTTCTAAATGATTTAGATATATCTTCTATAGTTTTTTCCTTCCTACTATTTGCTAATCGTCGTGGAACGGTAGAATTAGAATGTACATCTTTATTTGATTCATGAATATCATTATCCTCTAATTTGTTTTGATTAACTAATTCAATTGTTTGTAATGACTTTTTATAAGTTAATAACTAGACATGTTTTGTAGTATATTTTAGGATGATTTTAGATGTAAAAGACTCTATTACATGGGTTTTTCTCTTGTTTTTAATATTTTAGGTGATAATTAGAATATTTAAAGAAATGAATGAAAATGGGATGAAAATGGAGGATTTTACCGAGTTTAAAGATTGCACGATGATTTACTAAGGAATCAAGGAAGAACCGAAATTTTTGTCCAGTGATTCCTGAGCAATTCCCTCTAAAACAAGAATCACAACTCACATAAGTGGAAATCAAAAATACTTTTCCAAGTATTTACTCAGCGATTCCACTTAATATACAAATAGTTGAGTAATCGCTGGTGTCGGTTTCGTGGATTTTAGATTACAACAAGGGTTTTGAGTTGGTTTCAGATTTGTATTACCTAAAATACTATATATATATGGACCCCATACTACAAAATCGGGAGCCTTTGATAATTTTGACACTTTTTACTTTAGTTTGGAGGCTATTCATTATTGTTTTTATTACTTTTGGAGAAGATTGAAAGATTCAAGTTTCCAATAAGGTATTTTTAATTATGTCTTTCAATTATTTAGTTATGATGTTGTTTATGATTATGAGCTAGTAGTTTGTTAATCTAAACAAACTTCAAACATGAACTTAATCCATTTTGCAATGTAGTCATGATATGATGAATTTGTGCTTAACACTTTAAACTAATAATATTCATTAATTCATTGATTTAATAGGTTATTATTTAGGGATTGCAATCATGAATCTAAGTGTTATAGGCCTAGTAGCTAGTGTGTATTGTGATATTTTGATTCATTTCCTAGTTTAAAGTAGCAACTGGGATTGTTTGAATGGTTTTACCATTTAAATGTCAATGGTGAATTTAAGATCTAAATATAATGTTGAAATGGCTTTCCAAAGGTATTAAATTTAATAGTTCAAAGCTTTTATAAAATGTAATGCAGTTTTATTACATGAAGCTTATGTCTTTTTGTATTCAAAGAGGTTAGCTCAATAAAATTAAAACGTAGCTTTTTCACTGGTATAAGGAGAACAAATGGTTGGCTTAAGGTTGTTTCCTTACTTATGATTAGAGTTTAATAATCTAGGATACTTTATAAAGTATGTTCATGATAATATGATAGAAGTAACATGTTTGGATGCAAAACGAATTGATGTTTCATTGTTTAGGAGGTTTGTCTAGTTGATTATTTTATATTGATTTCCATTGGATTGAAATGCTTAGAATTTAGTGAGTTTGACTTGTATTAATTAAGTTAATTCAGTTAGTTTAGTTGATTTCTATATTTAGAGATTATTAGTTTAAACTTTGGTTTTAATTAAATTAAAATAAAAATAAAACTTTTTTTAAGGAATTTGCAAAATCCATTTGGAGGCGATCCAACTTACCACTAGTACAAAATTTATTAATATAATAAAGGTGAAAATTTTATTATACATGCTCAACAAACAACAATTTTAGGCGCTGTTGTTGGGGATTTCAAAATTATTTCTTAAGAATCTTTCTCTTTTTTTTTTATACAATATGGAAGACGTCGAACAAGAACTCACTTTCAAGCAAGCCTATAAAAATATCACAGCTTATGAACATATATGTATTGCTTTTCCCTTGGACTATCCTGATTTTGAGTCTAAACTGGGATTCATCAATTTCTTACCTCACTTTCAATGTGAAGGTGATGAAGATCCTCAATAATTTATTAGGAAATACACGCATATAGTTAGCCTGATAAGACCCAAAAACATAGAGTTAAAGTATATCAAGCTAAAGGATTTCACTTCTTCTTTGAGAGGTCAAACTCTGGATTTTCTATTATATCTCCCTCAAAACTCCATAACCACATGGTCTGAAATGTTAGAAACCTTTTTAAATCATTATGTTCTAGCATGTAAAATTAGTTCAGATAGAAAACGAATTAGTAATGTTAAGATGGAAACTAAATAGGTTTTTGGTGAGTTTTGGGATATATACTAAAGATTGATATCATTATGTGCACAATACGGATTTACAAAAAAAAAATATTAGAATACTTTTATGAAGGACTGAACAACTAAGAACAAAGATTCCTAGACATGGTAGGTGGATGATCTTTATTCGACATGGCACCAACATTAGTAAGAGACGCTATTAATAGAATAGCAAAACAATCAAAACAACATTGTAAGTAAAAGAAATTTGCAAAAAATTATTCTTATGAAATCAATAGACTCGTAATCAAGACATTGGATGATAAATTTGAAGAACTAAAAAACATGGTTGAATTATTGTTAAAGGATAGGTCAATTCAAAGTAAAATTTGTGCTTCTTGTAATGTGGCTAATCATCTATATGATGAGTGTCTTTTGGTACAACAAAATAAAATTCAAGAGGCTAACACTATGATGAATCTTTACAGTAATCCTAATAAATCTACTTACATCTCTAGTAACAATGCAAATTACTTGAGACCTAATATAGGTAATGGTGTAGACAATAAGAATCATAAAAAATATAGAACACCCGCATTCACTAAAAGAACATTAGCATTTGAAAACTCAAATACAACAAAAGACCAAAAACTCAAGCCTTTCAAGATGATATAGTTGAACTAAAAATCGATTAAGTCAAATGAGAATGCAAATGAGTCTACAGGTCAACCAAGGCAAATTACCATCTCAAACTTGCCCTAGTTCATATGAAAAAACAATAACTTTGAGAAGCGATGAACAAATGGAAGAACCAAATATGCTAGAACAACTACTTCCCCAAGAAGACTTAATGGCTGAATTAGTAAAACAAACTGAAATTAAAGACAAGAAAATTGAAAGGAAAGTAATTGTAATTTCGAAAAGAATAAACTAAGTATAGTAAGACCATCCTTTCCCCCACCTTTTAGAAAACAATAAAAAAATCAAGAAATTACAAGAAGAAAAAGAAATCTTAGACATTTTAAGAAAAGTGGTAGTGAACATACCTTTATTCGAAGTCATACCAAACGTACCTAAAGATCAAAAGTTTATAAAATACTTATGCGCTAATAAAATGAATAGTAATGAAAAAGTAAGGATTTGATCCTAATGTTCTTATCATGGAATGTTTCTCGATCCATGCATAATAGAGAATATAGAGACATTCAAAGCATTATGTGATCTAGGCGCCTCAATTAACATTATGCCTTTGTCAATATATTTGAAAATGACAAAAGTAACCTTAGAAGAAACTGGTGTAGTAGTACTATTAGCAGATAGTCTACCGTTCAAGTTCTAGGAGTATTAGAGAATGTACTTGTTAGGGTTAATGATTAAGTTTCCCTAGCCGATTTTTATGTCTAAACATGAAAGAAGACCACTTTTCTTGTAAAACCTCTCTTATCCTAGGACGTACGTTCATAAAAATAACAAAAACCAAAATAGATAGTTATAATGGTAGTCTAACAATGGAAGTAGGTAATGAAATTGTAAATTTTAACATCCATGACGCTATTAAATATCCTTTGGATGTTTCATCAATATGCATTGTAGATATGTTAGATCCTAAAATAGACAAAACTTTAAAAAATAATATAGGATTTAAATTACGGTGATGATATAGTAAAGAGACAGGGGAGATAATCAATGCCTTAAAATCTTCTAATCCAGTCACTCAACTCTCTAACGATATCGATATACAAATAAACCATTCGAAACCATTACCCTCTGTATTAAAACACCCAGCTCTAGATCTAAAAGTTATACCAGATAAATTAAAATAAGCATATTTAGAAAGTGACAATGCATTACCAGTTATAATATCTGATAAATTATCAAATTTAAAAAAGGAGAAACTAGTTAATGTTTTCAAAGAATTCAAAAAATCAATAGGATGGACAATATTTGATAATAAATGAATAAGTCCAGCCACATGCATGCATAGAATTAATCTTGAAATGGATACAAAACCCTCAAGACAAGCTCAACATCGATTGAATCTACCAATGAGGGAAGTAGTAAAGAAAGATATATTAAAATTACTATTCGCAAAAATGATATTCCTAATAGTAGATAATAATTGGGTGAGGCTGATACAAGTATTTCTTAAAAAGACAAGGATCACAGTTATAACAAACAAACATGGAGAATTAATACCAATTAGAATCCAAAAAGGTTGGAGTGTGTACATAGATTATAGGAAGCTTAACACAACAACTAAAAATGATCACTATCTACTTCCGTTTATAGATCAAATGTTAAAAAGACTAGCAGGAATAACCCACCTCTATTGTTTGGATGGATACTCAAGATTTCATCAAATTCCTATAACTTCAGAAGATTAAGAAAAAACTACTTTTACATGCCCATTCGGTACATTTGCTTATAGACGTATGCTTTTTTGTTTATGTAACGCATTAGCTACAATTTAAACGTGTATGGTTATTATCTTCTATGACTACACAGATCATTTGATTGAAGTTTTCATAGATGATTTTATTGTGTACATTAATTCTTTCGATGAATACTTACTTCATTTAACAAAATTACTTAAAAGATATATTGAAAAAACTCTACTACTGAATTATTAAAAATGTCATTTTATGGTAAATCACGGATTTATACTAGGACACATAGTGTCTGTAAAAGGAAAAGAAATAGACCTCACTAAAATCGAAGTTATAAAGATACTACCTTATGCAACTACTGTGAGGGAGTTAAGTTCTTTCCTTGGCCAATCATGATTTAACAGAAGTTTTGAGAAATATTTTCTAAAATAACATTACCTCTATGCAAAATTTTGCAAAAAGATGTCACCGACAAGTTCACTCCTGAATGCAATATAGCTTTTAATAGGTTAAAAGACACCTTGGTCACCATACCTGTGACAAAGTCACAAGATTGATTACAACCTTTCAAAATTATATGTGATGCAAGCAACTATGAAGTACGAGCTTTTTTAGGTCAAATGTTGGGAAATGATTCTCATGTCATATATAATGCATCAAGAACTTTGGTTCCCATCCAACTAAACTATAACACCATAGAAAAAGAACTCCTAGAAGTTGCGTTTGCATTAGAAGATTTTAGACCATATTTACTTGGAACAAAAGTAATAGTTTACTCAGATCTTGCTATACCAAAATATTTGATAGAAATGAAAGGTGTGAAACCAAGATTAATAAGATGGATCTTATTATTACAAGAATCGATATTACTATAAAAGACAAAAAAGGTGCCGAAATCTAGTACGTGACCATCTAAGTAAACTAGAAGATAGAAAACCACCAATACCATTAAAAGATAAATTTTCAGATGAATACTTATACAAGATAACTATAACTAGTGTAGGGTATGCCCATATAGTCAATTATCTCACTACTAATTAGCTATCATACCATTTAACAAGAGCCCAAAAAAATAAGATAAAACATGATTCTAAACATTATTCATGGGATGACCCTTACTTATGGAAATTATGTTCCGACCATTCGAAGATGTGTTCACAAATAAAAATACATTCCTTCACCGCTCATTATCATATTTTTGGCATTAGAGGATGTTTTCATCCATGTGGTACAAATCGTAAGATATTAGACTCAAAATTTTAATTTGGCCTACTTTATTCGACGATTGTTATGTTTATATGAAAGCTTGTCCAAACCGTTAAAGAACCATAAACTTAGGACAAATGAATCAAATGCCCCAATGTCCTATTCTTTTTTGTGAAGTATTTGATATTTGGGGAATAGAATTTATGGGACCTATTCCACCATCTAATGGAAATTTTCACATTTTATTAGCCTTAGACTTTATATCCAAGCAGGTAGAAGCTATAGCCACGAAATCTAATGATTCTAAAATAGTAGTTAATTTCCTAAAATCAAGGATCTTTACTATTTTTGGAGCACGTAGAACATTGATAAGCAATATACGTTCACACTTTTGTAATAGAATTGCAGCTACCCTACTCCACAAACATAATTTTACACATAGAATATCTACCACATATCACCCACAGACTAGTGGACCAGTCGAAACTTCGAACATAGAAATTAAACTAATTTTTGAAATGAGAGTATGTCCAACAAGAAAAGATAGGAGTCTTAGTTTAAAAGATGCATTATGGGCATTGGTATGACAACTTATAGGTTAGTTTTCAGCAAAGCATGTCGCTTACCGGTTGAATTAGAGCATAAGAGGCATACATGGCAATCAAAACATGAGATACAAATTATGACAATGCAAGAAAACAACGTAAACTTAGTATCCAAGAATTGAAAGAACTAAAAAATGATGCGTATGAAAGTGCTTCTATTTATAAAAATATAACTAATGCATTTCATGATAGTAAATTAAATATTAAGAAATTTAAAGTAGGACAAAAAGTGGTACTTTTTTTTCATGTCTTAAGTTATTTCTTGGAAACTTCGTTCACGATGGACAATACCTTTTGTAATTATACATGTATTTTCTCATGGTGATGTAAAGATAGAAAGTAGAAAAAGAAAGAGAATCTTTAAAGTTAATGGTCATAGGCTAAAACTTTATCATGAGGGTTTTATCTTATAGGATATGGGGATCATTCACTTTGACCTAGTTGACAACTCACTAAATGAATTGAACAATATGAAGGAGCATATTGTAACCATAAACTCTAATGAAATAATCAAACTCTTGATGTTATTAAACTGAGAAGAAAAAAGAATAAGAAATCCAAAAAATTGAAACAATACACCAGAGATCCATTCGAGTGTGATAAGGATGACTAATATTACTAGGAATTAAGTGAAAAGGTGACACTTCAAAACTCTTAGCAGAGGATCCGTGACATACCTTCCTAAACATACAAATCAATTAAATGTCTTTTTACGGAGTTCAACTTGATACATGATCTGATATGAATATTATGCATGCAGAATGCTTTCTTCTAACAAAATTGAGGATTTATTGCAAGTCTCCAATTAAGGTATACAAGCCAAATGGTACTTTCATAGTCCCACTATGGTATCAAAGAATGTGTCCGTATGAGTGGGTAGGCTCACCTTCACTACAAACTTCCTAGCCTTGCTAACAACTACACTACAAGATCATATATTATTAGGTAGACCATTATTAATGACTGTCAGAGCTATCATCGACGTGCATAAATACGTAGTTAAACTTAGGAAAGATAAGGAAGAAATGTAATTCAAAAATTGGAGTGATCTTCGTGACGATATTGCAGAAAGGCAATTCAATGACGTTGATGAGAGCAATGACGAAGGACATTTTTCAAATCCTAATGAAGATATTCTCAATAAGGAAACATTCAAAGTGGAGATTATGAAGAATGATTTCTCCGTGAGTCGGGCCGACAACTGTAGACAACACCACTCTATGAGAGGTATCCCATATTCTTTATTTCTGTAAGTTATTCCAGTTTGAGTAGGAAATGAAGCATTAGTATAGTATGCTTTTATTCTCTCTCCTTTTGACTTTCTTTTGAAATTATTTTCAGGACTTACATTCTGGAATAGCTTCAAAAATAAGGGTGATGATTATGTTATATTTTTTTTATTTTATGGCCTATATGCAATTTTGCATTATACACTTGCTTGTTTATTTATTTATTTAATTAGTATTATTAGTTAGGTACATATCTCAATAAGATTCTTGAATTCTTATGTCAATTTTACCTTTGTATTCATTTTATAGAGAGTATACGAGTTAAATATGAAATAAAATTGCAAAATAGTACATCAAGATTGGTGATTCCCCAGCGATTCCAAGTAACACTGGGAGTTGCTGGTGAAATCCATAACAAAAATAAATGAGTAAGGCACAATTTAGTTCTGTCAATTACCTAGCAATTCCCTTACATGAATCGATGCTCAAATCGGTGGTCCACTGTACCTCACAATCCATCGATTCGTTTAGAGATTTCTCAGTGATTCCACTCATATAAAAATCGTTGAACATAATTTTGGGTTATTAAAAACAAAACCTGAATCGCTAGCCTCCCAAGTCCATTATAAACCCAAACCGTCATACCACCTCCTCTCACAATGTAAGATTTAAGAAATTATGACTTGGAGCTTGGAATATCAGGTGAGAGAAGTTCAAGAGCACATATCTTCAGATATTCACTCTTAAGAAAGCAATCGCCAAAACCTTAGTTCCTTTTTTGATGAAATCTTGATTTTATTGGATTTTTAAAAACTTTTCAATTGATTTCGAGAATTTTTGTCGAATTCCATTTCAGTACATTGGAGGGATTATTTTAGATTCATTATCACAATAATAATAATTGATGGTCTACAAATCGCACATTTTAGGAAATTAAGAAGATTTTGAAAAACTACTCAAAATTAATTTGATGTCAAGCTTTCAATAAATCGGCGGTGTAATTGTTAAGTTTTTGAAAGACAATTCGATAGATTTGATTTCATATTCTTGGCTCCCGTAATTTTTAAAGTAAGCTTTCTAAAACTGTACTCTTTTATCTAAAATTATTTTTAGTTTTCTCGAAAGCGATTTGATTTTCAACAAATTTTTGTCTTTAGTTTGTTTTCTTATATAATACATGATTTTGCTTTACCGGTTCATAGTAGTGATTTGACCATTATGATAGGACAAGGTAGAGAAAGAGGTAGGAATAGTGCACAAGAATAAGGAAAAGGGATTCTGATAGAAAAACTTAAAAAGACCAACTTGAGCCAACAAATGTCCATTCTACCCACAAGGATTAATATTAAGGAATCAAGAATCGGGAGGGCTGAGTTGAGAACACCTACCCTGCCTAGCTCTGACGAGGATCCTGACTACCTAGACCCAGTCGCATAAGTCCCTATGATCCCATAAGATTAGTTAATCATAAAACATAAAATAGAAACTTTCGAGATGGTAAACAAGTTATCATACTTGAGGGAAGATTGGAAATCTAGAATGTGCATAAATACAAAAAGAAAATAATGAGCATTATATGGGAAAATAGTGGGAACACCTTCTTTGGGATAATAGGGGTAATTTAAAATGGGGGTGCTCGAAATTAATCAGCCAATTCAACGCCAACAGACATGTGAGTACAAATCTTAACAAAGTGTTAGTTTAGGGAAAAAAGATTGACATTTCACCCAACACCCTGAACAAACATTATGGAATCCTAGATGTAGGAGTTAGAGAAGAAATCTGACTACCCTAACATCATTTACGTCCACAAAGAAAGTTACCGTTCCAGAAGAGTTCAAGAAGCCTTAGAGGTAATTCCCATAATGGGATTTTCTCTCAATTTGTATGGTCATCAGAAGTTCATCGAAACCACCAATTTTAGAAAAACCATTAAATGTTGGAGCTACATCATAGACGCAAACCAAGAGCCCACTATGCAACACTTTGACATGAAAACCCATAAAGCTGCTCTACTCTACCACATCATTGCGATGATGGGGTATATTGATATTGGATACCCAATTCACGATTCGATGAGACATGCAATGACAACTATGAAACATTTCGACCTACCATTCTTAGTTTTGATTACCTAACTATGTATGAAGACAAAGTTAATTCCCATGAGATGGGATTCGATCTACTAACTCAGAGGACCATCACAGATGTTACGGTTAAAAGTATGCGAACGGTTGATGGATATAACGATTCAGTAAAAAGTTGGAGATGAACAACATAAGAAGATCCATAATCGAATATCAGACTACTAGGCAGAGAATCCACAAAAGAACACGAGAAGATGCAAGGCGAGCAACGAATCTGATGGCTTAAGTACATGTTCTAGTGGCATATGGAAATTATACTTCTCCAGTAAAGCTAAAAGGAAAGGGTTTTTTAAGTCCTTATTTTTGTCTTTTCGGCACAATGAGAGGCAAATCTTGAGGAAGCACAAAATACTAGATGTGAATGAGAGTACTCTGATGCGTCACCATTTCAATCATAAAAGGGGAAGATGGAACATTTACTAGATCCTAACAAGAGCATTGCCATTCCCTCGATGCAGCTAAAATATCCATCGAGAGTTTATAACCTCGCAGATAGCTACATTTGCACAATCTACTACAACAAGGAATGAGGAAGGAGCTGAGGAGATTGATGACGAATTTATTTTTACACAAAATATCTTGTAATATTCTTAAATATTGGCTTGTATGTGTGGAATGTGAACTCTGTTTGAACCTTTAATGAGAAATGAGTGCTTTACTCTATTGTATATCCCTTGTATGTGATATTTATTTGTCTTATTTTAAAAAGTAGTTTATGTTTCATATTTAATTCTTGTATGCTTCATGAGTTATTATTTGTTTTATTGAAAAACTCCACTTAATTTTTAACCCTTGAGGATAAGGTTTGGAATGAGTTTGGGAGGATAAGGCTTGGAATGAGCTTAGGGTATTAGGTGAAGTAGATAAAATGAAACGAAGTATGGAAAGTTCGAAAGGTAGAATTTATATATTTAATATTTGAAGTTGAATAAAGATTTTTCAAAACTTTTCATAATTCAGGTAATATTTCTTCATTTTCCTTTATTTTGTTAGAAATATGAATTGAATTATTTGACTCAACCTAAGTTGTGTATGCACTAGAGGAGTTTTAGAGGGGAATTATTGCCTTTTTTTAAACCTTGTAATGAGTAGAAGATTAAAACGATACTGTAAGACAAACAAGACAGATTTCTAAAAAATTTATTGTACAAAGGTAATTGATCAAGTATTTTATTTTATATATATAAATGCATTGAAAGGTTTATGTTACAATTAAGAAGAAAAATAGGAAATTAGCCAATAAACTTTACTTAGTTGAAAAGAATACTTATTTAACTATAATGAAAGTGAGAAGAACTAACAAGAGTTTTCTTAAAAAAAATAGAAAGACCCAAAGATTTCAAAGGAAATGGAGCATGGATTTTGGTTGTAGAAAAAATGTGAGAAAAACTCCTATAAAATGAATAATGGCATCCAAAGAAAATGTAGTTGGGAATCGTAGGAATATAATATAAAAAAAGAATATATATATATATATATATATGAAGAAAGAAGAAAGAAAATGAGCCATGGAAAAGAAATGGAAGGATGTTTATGAAAAACTCTCTAAATAAATGATTTAACTCGAGTACTTGTAGCTATGTTAAGTGAAGTATCTCTCTTTTCAATATTCCAACAAATTGATATGAGATGATGATTATTAGTGATTAAAAATTCCTATCGACTTTGATCGTGGTGATATTTTAAATATTATTGTGAAATGAGATTGATTTAGCGATTTTTGTATCTCGAGATTCTATATTAGTCATCGTAAGCTTGATGCTTGTTAGTGGAGATTTAGATAACTTATATGGTAGCTTGACCTTGGTAATTGATTTAACTTTGAATTCTGAGGTGTATTGCATAATTAGAGATTGAGTTGTCAAATAAAAGGGTTGTTCTTTAAATCTTTCTACCATATCATAATTTTTATTTTATGAAGGTAATATGTGTTCATTTAATGATTACTTTTGTTTAAGAATAAGTGTAGCTTGAACTTTATATTTGATAACTGTAGATCATAAAATAATGTAATATTTGTTATGAATTTGGTTGCGTAGGCTGAATAGCTTGTTGAGGTACTTGAATTGGCACATATTATATTTTTTCTCTTGGTCTATATGTGGTATAATTTTAATTTTGTGGACCATATCTAGGAGTTGAATTTGGTTTTCTAATGTAATAATTTTTGTTATTATATTAATTTCTAGTAAGACCAGAACATTGGTTCATAACCGCATTGACTTTTTCAGTATTATCTTCTTGTAAAGTAGGACATGTGTCCACATGATGTGTAACTTCATTACAAAGTCCGCATGGTTTTACTTGATTTGATCTATCTTTTAGTAGTAGTTTAACTATGCTAGATAATTCATCAACCTTTTCGTCAAATTTATTGCTTGTTTTATTATTTACCTCATAAAGTCTCTTTCTTGATCTGTTGGTCTTTTCACTATATTGTTTAGATTATTTGGCAATCTTATTAATAGCTTCTTTTGCTAAAGTTGGTGTAACATCGAATAATGATACACCACATACGGTATCTAATAGTCTCTGTTCAATATGATTAAGTGTTTGATAAATGTATTCTAATAAAACTCTTTAGGAGTATGCATGTAGTGGACAAGATGAAATTAGTCTTTGAAATCTATCCCAAAATATATTAAAATTTTCATCATCTTTAATTTTACGACTATGATTTGTCTTCTATAAGTACTAATTTTTCTTGTTTGTATATATTGACCTAATAAAGCTTCTAACATTTGAGCCCATGTAGTTATTGAATCTTAAGGCAGATAAAACAAACAATTTTGTTCTTGATCTTTCAATACAAAAATAAAAGTTTTATGTTTGACTTGTTCTAACATGCAGTCTTTAGATTTCATCCCATTGACTTTATGTTGGTACTCTCTTATAAAATTCTAGTGGTCTTCAATTTTTTTAACGTAGAAGTAAGGTAAAGAACTAATGATTCCAGATATAAGTTCAAATTCAGGAATAATCTCTGGATAGCCAATACAGATTGGTTCATAAGCTCTGATATTTCGATTGGCTTGCCTAAAAGTAAGTTCTCTATTATCATTATTATTAATATCAAGGTTATTATTGGCTTCCATTGTGCTATCTAGGTGTTCCCTAGGTTGTTGTTGTCTTAAACCATGATTAAAAGTCATATCTACCTCAGGATCAAATGGATGTAAAATCCCGTGGAGTTAGAACGACGAAGTGGAAAAAGTATACAACATTGAAAACTCCTAAGAAATTATCAATAAATCCCCAGTAATGGTGCCAAAAATTGGCACGTCTCGATCCTGTACAAAAAGTTTCCCATATATTATTATTATTATTTGTAGTAGTGACAAGTAGGATTGTCTCCACATGGATTTATCAAACCCTTCAAGGAAAAAGTCTTTCAATAGTTATTTATTTATTTAACTTTAATTTATTAATTTAATTAAAATGGGAATTAACAATCACTAATTCAATTTATAATATTATAATAATTAACTAGACTTATTAAACTAACTTAACTATCATATTTAAACTCACTAATATTCAAACGAATTGAAATTAATATTAAATAAATATCTAAATAAACATCCACAATGAAACATCAATCCATTTTGCACCCAAACATGTTACTTCAATCATATAGTCATCAACATACTTTATAAAGTATGATAGATCATTAAACTCTAATCATATGTAAGTAAATAGCCTTTAACAAGCCATTAGTTCTCCTTATACTGGTGGAAAAGCCATGTCCTAATTTTGTCGAGCTAAACTTTTCAATATATAAAGAAATTAACTTTAGTCAATAAAACTGCATTACACTTTGTAAGAACTTTGAACTACTAATCGAAAACCTTTGGAAAGCCACTTCAATATTATACTTAGATCTCAGATTCACCAACAACATCTAAACGGTGATACACCTTTTAAACAATCCAAATTACTACATTAAACTAGATAATGAATCCAAATATTACAATATACATATTAGACTATGAATGCAATACAAAATTTATGATTAAAATCTACAAATAATAATGTATTAAATTAGTGAATCAAATAATATGATTGGCTTAAAGCATTAGTCGCAAAATCATCTCATTAAGACTACATAACTAAATAGATCAAGTTCATGTTCGGACTTTGTTTAGATTAATAAATTACTAACTCATATTCATAAATAACATTGCAATAAAGTAAATAAAATACATAGATAAATACCTCTAGAGTATCTTCAATTCTTCTCTTAAACGAATGAAAAATAAAGAAATAAACTAAAGTAATAAACAATGACTACTAGAATAATGAAATATTGATCTAAGTACTCAATGGCAATTGGGTTTCATAGTCCTAGGGTCGTATATATAGTATTTTTGGTAGTACATATCCTAAACTAACTCAAACAATTCGTGGTTTAAGTGGAATCGCAAGAAAAATCTTTGGAAAACAACTTTATTGTTCCAATGATCTTAGTAACGATTCCCAATACAAATGTGAAATTGGTTAATAATCGGTGGCTTTATTTTTTACTTCTTCTTTAATTTGTTGATGACACTTTTTTTATTTTTTCCACTTGATCAAATCCTTCATGTTTTTCTCTCTTTACTTCATTTCTTCATAATTTTTAAGTTAATCACAGCGAAAGGGAGAAGTGCTAATGTGGTTTTTTTTTTAAATAGAGCATATAAAATAGACTAAAACAAAGAAAACAACAAGTAAATCTTTCCCTGTCACTTCGGTGCCTCGAGGCATCTTCATAATCAAAACTCTAGTATAACCTACACATAGTGTCGTGAATCATTACCTTAAGCATGTGATTAGTGTTAATTCAAATCAGAATTAACCGAGTTAGGCTAGTGGTAAAGTTCAACATACCTCAATTAGTAAGTGCATGGGGTTGTGTGATGGTTAGTATTGTTCAGAATGTTAAACAAATTTTATAGATTGTAATATAAAAGTGAATTTATTCGAAATGAATGTGCACACACGAGAATACTTGTAGGCATGTTTGGAAAATTTATTGGCAAGAAAATACACGAAGAATATATATATATTTATATATATTTGATATATAAATATATATATTAGAACTGTAAGTCTATTTTGAATTATATGGATCGTCAGATCGCCTCAAGATAAGTTCAGTGTTGATGGTTTCAGCATATGTGTCACTTTAGGAATGCCATGTTAGCACATCAATCATTCGATCAATCTCGAGATAGCGCGATACATATCTTGAGGAAAATCTATATATTTTATCTAAAACCTTCAAACTTCTCCACATAATTGATCAAGTGAGAGACAAAGTAGCTGAGGGTTTAATGTTCTGATATCTTGGGAACCAATTAAAGGAGCTATTTTAGTGTGAATTAATGAGCTTAAAAAACTAGAAATCAGTGATCACCACTAGTGGTCATTTTAGTTTAGATATTTTTAAAGTTCAATTTGATCTTGAATAATGATTCCTCTATGAATTTTTGTGTTTGTTGAATAAAAATGGGTTGTTGCCTCATTGGAGGTCCTCCTTGATGTATTTTGGGAGTGTTCAATGATGTTGTAATGATTTGTGGATGGAACAGTAGCTCCTACCACGTGTATAACAATTAGTAAGGAAATGCACTCCCATTTCTAGTGGAGCGTGCCACACCAATTGAGGGAGCGCGCTCCCACCCTAAAAAAAAACAATTGTATTGAGATTTAGTTAGAAATTCCTGTGGTTTTAAAGACTGAACTTGGGGTTTTAAATATAGGGTATTAGATCTATACTAATCACAAATGGTTTGTGATAGGTGTTAGATCACCAAGAAAGTGTGAGGGACCATCGGATTCACTTATTTATCAATGTTGCCTTTCTATTTTATTGTATGTTGTTCATGCAGTTTATGGAGTGAATGGGAGACTATGCATACTGTGATGTTTTTACTAAATGGAAAATGGTGTTTAATGTGACCTATGAAAGTAACTTCTAGTTTTGAGAATAGGTTTTATTGGGGAGGGGTTACCTTCCTGGCGTATATTTAACTCATACTCAATTTGCTAGGTTGCGTGGATTACATACTCAACACATAGTTTCAAATAGAACCATTGGACATTAATGGATTGACTAGACAGCACATCGACCAATGTGTTGGTCTAGTTATCACATTGATGGTGTCAGTGGGTAATTGACCCTAGCATTATAAATAAAATGGGAATCATAGTGTAATAGTTATTGATGGTTTGACTTGCTTCTGTTACTTTTTGAATTATATACTCTTCAAAATCCTGTTAATTTACATTGGTGTGTAATGTTATTGCATAATGATGTTTATTAATATATGCAATGTTGATGGTTTTGTGAATATTTACATACCGAGCAAGTTGGGGAGCTCACCCCAAATTTAACATTTTACGTTAGCAACTTGGCACATCAACAAAGGGAAAAGAGAAGATTTAAGAGTATTTATATCTTCTATATGATGCAATTAGCCTTCCTGTAAATATATACACTATTTGAGTTATTTTGTTCCATATGAATAGGGTTGAGAGATTTATAAATGAGTTTTTAAGTTTTGATAAACTTAGTATTTCTATATATTATTAATTATTGCAAAGTTTTAATTTTTTGTTCTGCATATTTTTTATTATTTATTTTATATCATATATTAGTTAAGTTTATCTGGTACAGATAGAGAGATTGCTGGCTCTAGTTATGTTTGGTTGGGTTACCGGTGCTTAATTAGGGTTTCAGGCCAAGTATTGCCCTGATCGAGGTAGCTGATGCTGCAACTTGGTATTTGAGCCTAAGGTTTGTCACTTTCAAATTTAGTGGTAACTTTGATATAGTTTGAATCATACAAAAGGCTCCGAACTTGTTTTCACTTTCGAATTGTTTTCGAAATAAGTGATAACATATTCTTTTGTACTGAAACTTAATTTTATCGACTCAGAGAGTTGTCTCGAGTTATAAATAAGCTTAAGGTGTGATAAACAGTTTTTATCATGTTTTAGGGGAAAAATGAAAATTAAAACATTATTATAATTTATTTGCTACACATATTGTTATTTACTATATAGATATGATTTTATTGTCTTATCTGAATGTGTCCTTAATGATCTTGTCTCTCCTTTGACTTCATAATCTAATGGCGGATCAGGGAGAGGGTTCGTAGATACCTGGATCTCATGTTTACAAGGAGACTAAAGATTAATGGAAATCTAGAATGGAGCAAAAAGTTAGGGAACTTAGGAATCTCAAGCGTAACTTATGGCTATACTGATGGCCCAAATTGGACTACCAGTTTAGCAACCTGATGCTTAGCTTACAACTAGTCCAGAGGTAAGCAGAGTCGAGGGAGGAGCTAAGACAGTTTACAGCCCTAGCTGAACAAGTATTAACACATATTATAGTGTTAGATACAACTGCCATAGTGCTATAGGATTTCAAGAAGGTTGTAATTCTTAGAACCCATAAGGAATTTATGAAATAGTATCCATGGCATAGTAGAGGAAAGGGTAACTAAGACTTTGATACTGAAGATGGAGAAACAATTTATTGTTGTAGATGTTGATGACTGATTTAAGATTAAACTAGTCACATTTGTGTTGATTGATTCTACAAAGAAGTGGTAGAGTTCCGTAAAGAGAGTAGATGACAGTCACCACCTAGCCATAGTTTAGGATCGTGGTTCACAGGTAGTGTTTCTCGAAATCAGTTAAGAACAGGAAGAAGACCGAGTTTATTCAAATGAAATAGGGAGCCATGTCTATTCAGGAAAACGAGCGGAGGTTTACTAAATTTAGTGAATTTGCTCTAGAAATGGTAGAGATAGAGGAGAACAAAATAGATTTGTTTCTTGATGGGCTGAATTATGAGATTCAAGTCGCAATTTCCTCTCATCCTCGTAATAGTTATGTTTTTATAATTGTGAGTGCGATCGAGTTAGATGCAACAATTTTGGTCAGACTTTCTAGAGTTGTAGTTTCGCCACTTACAATACCATAATTCCATAGGAGTCAGAGAACCCAGGAATTTGCTTATTCTTAGCCAAAGAAAAAGCAAAAGACTATAGCTAGAGTAGCTACACAGTTAGGGTCTATGAGGAAAACATTTCTTAGTGCACCAGTTCTACTAATTTCTCAATCTTCGGTAGCCAAACCACCTTTACCACCACCTTAGTCTAGAGGTAAGGGTATTAGTAGAACACAATCATCAAAGAAATCGAGTAGATCTAGGCAGGTTCCTCAAGCTAGTGGTTTTTCTCATATGGCTTCTATGAGATGTTATCAGTGTGGACGGATGAGGCATATTCAAAGAGTGTTGTATGCCACTTGCAACATCGGTAGGGAGTACAACACTGCCAGTACGAGGCTAGACTCACGTAGTGGCTGAGGCACATCTAGAGGCTAATAGGAGGCTTGCGAAAGGTATATTAAACATTTCTAGTCGATATATGCATGTTTTGAATGAGGCTGGTTTTACGGTTTCCTTTATTGCTAGTGCAATGGTTGATTAGTTGAAATTGAAACATCTTTGAGTCAGGACGTTATTGATTTTGAGAACAACTATGAGTGAAAAGGTTAGTCCTAACCTAATTTGCAAGGGATGTGTAGTCAAAATTGGGGAAAATAAACTCCTAATTGATCTAAAGATAATGGAGTTCCTGGAGTATGATGCATTACTAGGGATGGATTGGTTATCAGATACCATGCAAATATTAACTATTTCCATAAGAGGGTAATCTTTAGATCCTTAACCTTTATAAAATTATAGTCTATAAAAGCTATAATCCTTCATGAATTGCAACTCTTGGAAGGGAAGCTATTCATCGAGATTTATAAGTTATGGTGGGAGTTGTTACAATTGGAGAGCATGGTTTGATACCTAAGGTTAATGTGATACATATGGTTTATGAATTTCTAGAAGTCTTTCCATCTAACTTTCCTGGACTTCTACCCCAACATGTCACTAAATTCATTGTTGCTCTTATTCCTGGTACCAAACCTATATCTTTTCCTCTGTATTATAAGGAACCGAAAGAATTACATGAGTTGCAAACTCAGTTTGAAGAGTTATTATGGAAGGGGTTTATCCATCGTAGTATGTCACCGTGGGGAGCACCAGTTCTTTTTGTGAAGAAAAAGACGGAACCCTACATTTATGCATTGATTATAGATAACTTAATAGGGTGACTATCGTGAATAAATACCTATTGCCCAGGATCGATGATTTTTTGATCAGTTGAAGGGTACTAGATATTTCTGAAATATTAATTTGAGGTTTGGTTATCAGCAAGTAAGGATGAAAGATGAGGTTATCTTGAAGATAGTTTTTGGTACTCGCTATGGACACTTTGAGTTTTATTGACTAGTTTATCATTGTGTTTATTTATGAGATTTTGATCTATTCAAAGACACAAGAAGAGAATTCGCACCACCTTAGAGTTATATTGTTGACTATGATGGACAATTGACTATATGCCAAGTTTAGTATATGCGAATTCTGGTCTTCAGAGGTCAAATTTCTTGGACCAGGGGTTAGTCCTGAAGGTATATCCGTTGATCTAAAGATGGTTGAGGCAATCGGGGATTGGTTTAATCCTATCATAATGTCAGAGGTTCAAAGTTTTTTGGTGTTAATGGGTTATTATAGACGACTTATTGCTGGTTTCTCTCGCATTGCTCTGCCAATGAATCGGCTAACATAGAAAGAACTTGACTTTTTTGTCTGTTGATTGCATCACTACTTTCAAAGATTTGAAGGATGGTTTTACTATGATGCTTATTCTTACATTACCTAATTCGGGGTTGGAGTTAGTAATTTATATAGATGTTTCTCATTCAAGCATGGGCTGTATGTTGATGTAGGAAGGCAAGGTCGTAGCTTATGCTTCAAGGCAACTCAAGATTCATATAAGCAATTATCCAAATCGTGATCTTGATTTTGTTGCAGCTATTTTTGCCTAGATGATTTGGAGGCATTACTCGTGCGGTGATAAGTTTACAATATTTTTAGATCATAAGAGTCTAAATTACTTGTTTACTTAGAGTGAATGGAATATGAGTCAGCAAAGGTGGCTGGAGTTCCCTAAGCATTATGATTTCACTCTATAGTGCCAACGTGGCAAAGCAAATGTGGTTGTTGATGCCTTAAGTAAGAGAAGAAAAGGCAGAAAGAACGTAGCTACTGCCAGAGTTTCTCGATTTAAACTTCTTGATGAAGCATCCGTGATGATGATTCGTGAAATTCTAGCTGGCACATTATCAATTGAGAGAGCTAGTTCCAAAGCTACTAATCTATTCTTCTAAACTCAGCTTTGAGCTGAACTATAGATGATTCAATGAGTCATCGATTTTTAGAAATTTGATTAAGATAATATGACACGTTAGATGTTACCGGCTAGCGTAGATCATCCTGATTAGATGGTTTCAGATGATTGTGCATCACAGTTCAAAGATAGATTATAGATTCCAGTAGGATCAGTTGAGGCAGGAGTTGTAATAGGAATCTCATAGATCTATTTACTATATTAATCTAGGTAACACTATGATGTATCACGATATGAGGAATGTTTATTGGTGGCGTGGGATGAAGAATAATATTATGATGTTCGTAAAGATATGCAAGATTTATTGGCAGGTTAAGGCTGAACATAGAAAACCTTAACAGTTATTTGCAATCACTGCATTTTTCCTGAGTGGAAATGGGAACATATATCGATGGGTTTTGTTTTCGGTCTACCTCTAAGTCAACGTAAACATGATGCAATATGGGTTGTAGTTAACAGGTTGACTAAATCTATGTATTTCTTGCATGTATCTATGTGACGTCCTCTTTACTAATTACGTGAGGTTCATGTACGTTAGGTGTTAAGATCTCACGGAGTCCCAGTGTCAATTACTTAAGATAAAGATCAAAGATTCACGTCCAGTCTGTAGAGTGAATTAAGAGACAACTAGAAAGTATCTTAACCTTAATACGACATATCATATGCAGACTTATGGATAGACTGAGTGATTGATATTAATGCCAAAGGATATGCTACAAGCTTGTGTCTATGACTTTGGTGGTAATTGGGAAAAACACATTCCTCTATATGAGTTCTTTTATAATAATAGCCATCAGTCTAGCATTGGAATTGCTCTTTTTAAAGCTCAGTATGGTTGGCCTTGTCGTTCTCTTACATGTTGGGCTGTGGTTGGAGATACAATTTAGTTGTGGCCAGTATGGATTCATGACTAGAAAAATAAAAAGAATTCAGCAGATTCGCCAGCATTTGACTACACTACAACTAAGACAGAAAAAATGCTCCAACAAACATCATAGGTTTTTAGAGTTATCAAATGATGATCTTGTCTTATTGAAAGTCGTGCCTATAAAGGGATTTAATGGGTTTAGATTATAAGGTAAGCTAGCTCCAAGGCACATTGGGTTGTTCAAGTAGAAGAAAGGATTGCTCCTATTGCTTACAGGTTAGAGTTACCTCTTTAGATAGCCGGAGTTCATAATGTCTTTCACGTGTCTATGCTTCATAAAACAAAAGCTTAGTTAACTCCAAGGATTGATTGGAATGAATTTGATCTTCAGGAAAACTTATCTTACGAAGAGCAGCCGATTCAGATACTTGAACGTAAGATTTAGAGGCTGAAAACCAAAATGGTTCCTTTGGCTAAGGTGAAATGGCATTTTCACAAAGATGGGGAACTAACTTGGGAGCGGGAGTCTTATATGAATGAGCGGTTTTCATTTCTCTTTTATATTATAGGTAATTTTACATTTGACTTAATTTTGAGGATGAAATTTCTTTAAATTGGGAGATTGTAATGACCCATTACCTTAAGTTATTGATCAGTGTTAATCCCAATCTTAATTAATCGAGATAGGCTCGTGTTTAAGTCCAGCATACCTCAATTAGCATGTGCATGGGTTTATGTGATGGTGTCATAGTATAAAAGGTAATAGTATAAAAGGAAATTTATATAGAAACCTATAATCTAAAAATACATAATTAAATAATAATAGCTGGTACACCAAGTGCGACGAAAGGATCGTGAAATGAATATGCACACCTAAAAATACTCGTAGGCATGTAAAGTGAATTTATTAGTGAGAAAATACATGAAGAATATATATATATATTTATATTTGAGGTTTAGATATATATTAAAACTATAACTTTGTTTTGAATTATATGGATCGTCGGATTGCCTCGAGATGAGCTAAGTGTTGATGGTGTAAACATGTATGTAATTTTAGGAGTGTCGTGTTAACACATCAATAAATCGATCTGCCCCTACCCATATATTTAAACAAAAACCTTCAAACTCATCCTGACAATTGATCAAGAGAGAGAAACAGAGAGAGAATTTAAGGGTTTGGTGTTCTAATCTTTAGATAACCAATTGAGGGAGCTATTTTACTACGAATTGAGGAGCTTAAACAACAATAAATCAAAGATCATCAGTATTTGTAAGTTTGGTTTTGATATTTTTTGAAGTTCAATTCCATTGTGGAGTATGATTTCTCTATGAATTGTTGAGTTTTATCATTGGAAATGGTTGTTGACTTACTAGAGGTCCTCCCCGATGCATCTTAGGAGTGTTGAATAATGTTGTACCAAATTGTGGATGGAACAATGGCTATTTTATAATGTACAATAGAGACGGTAGAGGGTGGAGCGTGCTCCACCTAGCAGAGAAGCGCGTTCCTTCCATCAATTGGGATGAACCATGTTGCTGGAGCACGTGCCAATAATTTAGGGAGCACTTTCACCCAAAAAACATCAATTATGCCAAGTTTTAGTTAGAATTTAATGAGGTGTTAAGGACTGAACTAGAGGTTCTAAATATAGAGTATTAAACCTATACTAATCACATGGTTTGTGATACGTGTTGGATCACCAAGAAAGTGTGAGTGACCCAAAAACTTAAAAAATTGTTAACCGAAACCTGAATCGAGGTGAGTATGGATTTGCTTATTTATCAATGTTGCTTGGCTATTTTAGTATATGTAGTTCACATAGTTTTGAATATTGGTTTTATAGGAGAAGGGTTACCTTTCCTACTAAAATGTAACTCCTGCTCAATTCGATAGGTTGCGTGGATTACATACTCGTTAGAGGGTTTTGGATAAAACCATTAGACATGAATGAATTGACTAGACAACACATCAGTCAATGTGTTGGTCTAGCAATCACATTGATGGTTTGACTTGCATCCGTTACTTATTGAATAATATGTTTTTTATAATCCTATTAGTTAACATTGGTGTATATTGTTATGGCATAATGTTCTTGATTATTATATGGAATGTTGATGGCTTTGTGGATCCTTAGTTACTAAGCAAGTTGGAGTGCTCGCCTAAAATTTGACATTTCAGGTTTGCAACCAAGAATTTTAGCAAAGGGAAAAGAGAAGATTTAGGAGTTTTAATATCTTCTCTACGATGTAATGAGCCTTCCTGTATATATATATACACTATTTCAGTTATTTTGTTATATATGAAAAATGTTAGGAGATTTATAAATGAGATTTTAGGTTTTAATATATTTTGTCTTCCTGTATATTGTTAATTATTGAAAATTCTCGATTTTCTGGTGCATATAATTTTTTATTATTTATTCAATATTGATAAATAGGTTGAGTTTATCAAGTATAGAAGGAGAGGCTGCTGGCCCTATAAGTCTGGCTCGGTCATCGGGGATTACTAAGGTTTCATGCTGAGTATCGCCCAAATTAGGATAGGGGATGCTACACACATTACTTTCCCCTATTCCAAAACCCCTTATAAAAAAGAAAAAAGGAAAAAATGGAGTAAAGACCTAAAACTAAGGGAATAAAAAAGCCTAAAAAGACCCTTAAAAGGTGCATAACAATGTACCCATTTAGGTAGCGGTGAAGATAAAGAACGTCATATAGAAGCACGCATTAATCGACGTTGAACCGACCACTAACCTAATGCCAGAATCATTTTTTTCATAAGAAGAAACTGAAGTTTAATGTTCTAGGACAATATTCGATAATAATAGGAAATGGTAGCTGGGCCGGAGCAGTCGGACAAGTAAAGGTTGTTCTTATATAAATAGGTAAGTTCAGTTATCAAGCCGATTTAACGATTTTTCCAAATTTACATGTAACCAACCCTCTAATGATATTAGGGCAACCCTTCTTGGAATCGTTTAGTGCATTAATCGACATACCCCAAAAAGTAGTTATGCTAAAATAGTTTGATGAAGGAGTACGACATGATGGTTGCACCTACCGCCTTATATTTTGATTGTTTAAGGTTCCATGCCTTAGTAGTAGGTGAGGAAGGCTGAGAACCGCACTAATAAAATTAGGAATAGTCCGACCATCGACTATAAAAAAAAAATAGCACTATTGGGAGGTAACTAAGATTTTAGTTTTTGTCTTTAACTATTTTTAGTTTTATAGTTTTATTTGTTTGACAATCCAACCTGTCAATTCAAGAAATCATAGCAATATGATTGAAACGTCTCTGAAAGACAAGTAAGCCACTCCAGCGTCCCGATCAACAAAACTCTTTACCCTTTATAGTATATAATTATTCTATTATTGACGACGTCTTCGATGACGTGCATTCAAAACGCACTCCGCCAGACCTAGAACCACAGTGCTATAAGGTGGTCTTAGTAAATAAGTTTAAGTCCTTGATGCCATCTATGACGCCGCATGAGTACGCGAACAAGACCACTAACGGCATCAGTTACATTTTCTATGGCAAATCTAATTATTCACGACATCGTTCCTAGAGTTGTAGTAACGTTGTCCGTATAACTGACAGTGTCAAACTTGAGCTATATAAATCGAGAGTCCCCTTTCGCAAAATTATACCCTCATTTTCAAATTTCTTTACTCTTGACACAACCTAACTTGACCTATAATCCTCTTTCAAGCAATTTTCAACCCTTTGTGAGTCCCTAAAACCTTTAGATGCTATAACCCAATTGTGATTTGAGATATTAGGGCATTAGAATGAACAAGAGGAGAAGAGCCAAACTTGGAGAATCAATGAGTAATGAACAACATTATGGTGTAACCCTATTAGGCAATAAATAAGTTAAATATTCCCTTATTTCAATTCGTCAATGATTTGAGGATTTGATACTTGAGGTAGTTTGATAAATTGATAGTATGAATGCATCGATTTAATTGGTTTATGTCAAATTGTGTTAATGCAAAAATATTATGCTTAGGTTGCATTGAACCCACTCCCTCGTGGCCCTAGGAAATATGGTAAGAACCAGAAGAGGAGTCGGCTCTGTGAGGACGCGAATCAAGGCAAATGCAAATGGGCGTATATTTTTAGTGATCAAAAACCATTTAAGTTGTTCAAATCCTAGAAATTAATTGAATAAGTATCCAAGTTTAGGTACGAGGAGGATCAGAAGCGATAGTTCATCCCTGAGAAATGGATCAATGTAGGGAAGAAGTATGATGACAAGGTCAACAATTTTTTTAAGGTACAAAATTAGCAATAGCTCACTAGGCACTACACTTATGAGAAAACCAAGGGTTGTAGAGAGATACATCGAAAGTTCTATGCCAATGGGCATGGCTCGAAAAATGATCGACCAGTGTAGGTCAAGGAACTTCTTTTTCACTATGATGCGGACGCTATAAATGAATATTATAGGTCTTTGGTGACCGACACTTCTAAGCCCTAATTTCCCCACCGACTCTGCTATGAAGGCTCGCGAAATTTAAAAATTATTTAAATATCTAATTTCAGACTAAGACCCAACTTAGACCCACGTGGACGTCACATATTAGTCTAGGGCATGCCTACCGAGGTATAATTTATAAATTTATATTTGAGCGATGGTTGTTTATTATGGTTGTTTTACTATTAATTATAGCATTAAACCATGTGTACCGTTGATTATCGCGTTTCATGAGAGTTTTGAGTTTGGCGAATAGAATATCGAGAAGCGTGTGATGCGAGTACTGAAATGTGATAGCTTAGACAGATAAATTATCAATATACAAGGATATTCTAAGCTAAATAATCAAACAAACTTTACCTAAGTGAAGCAAAAACTCAAATAGGTCAAAATGGAACCGACATGCTTCGTGATGCGCACCAATGCCGAGTAAGGAATAGGGAAGACTTAGTCTAAGCATGATATGTAAATTGACCAATAAAGTATAGACTAACTTAGTTAAATTATTTAATGTGTCTATGGTATGAGTTTTATCTTGATTCATATAAAATGTGGCCTAAAATAGTATGAATAAAAAAACTATTTGGGCCTTAGATAAATCTTTAGATGAGTCGTCTAGAGGCCTAAAATAACACACTTAGTGGGCATCCATGATAGGATAAGTCAAACTCAAGCCCTTGATGGACCTAGAGATGAGAGCTTTATTCAAGATTAAACGCTAGGAATATGAAGTCGGCTAATGTAAAAATATAACTAAGCCTTTCACTTTGATCTCATTCATGCTTATTCACGCAACAAACAAAAAGATAAATTTAGCATTTTTAGTTCATGAGAGCAAGAAGGGCTGGACATCCTTTGATCTAGAAGAGTGGTGCCAAATTGTGATGTTCAAGCAACAAGAGTAAAGAGTTTGCATCAAGACTCAAACTAGGTATGAAATCCCTAATTTTCATGTAATTCTACTACAAAATTTGTTCAAATAAGTGTTAAAACTTGGGGTTCATAACCCAAAATGAGGTTTTGATGGTTAATATATGTTTCCTCATATTTTTAGTATATAAGATGTTATGATTTCATCTCTAGACTACCAAAAATTCAGCCATTAAAACCATTGTTCTTATTCTTGAGGTTTTAAAACTAATGCATGTTAACTTACTAAATTAAGGATTTAAAACATGGGTTATTGTTGCCTCGAATTAATTAGGAGTAATTAGGGACAAATCTTCAAAATATTGGGCAAGAATTACTTGATTTGGGTAAATATTTGATGTTGAAATTTAAGTAATTCCCGTGCATGTTGGGCTGTTGAAGATGATGAATAGTATCTGTAGCAATGGAGAACATCTGTGCCCACAAGAGAAGTTTGTGACCACGAGACATTTGTGCCCACACGGGATGGTTGTACTCACGGGACGTATATAGACATTTATGCCCATAAGGTACATCTGTGCTCACAACCAACATTTGTGGCCATAGGGGATGGCTGTGTCTACGAGATATCTAAACATGAATCTATGCCCACAAGGGATGTCTGTGGTCACAAGGGTTTGTAAATCACAAGCCTTGTGTCCACAAGAGTGTTACAACAGCGTTATTTCAACAATCTAATAGAATGAGCATCTAAAACATCGAAAATTTATGTAACTAACACTTGGGACTTAAATATACATACTCTATTTGTCGAGAACTTATCGAAATCGAAGCGTGTAAGGATCGAGTTTTCATCGCATCTAGTAAGTAAACCCTACCAGAAAAATATGTAGCATTTATTTACTACTTTATTTCATTATGCCATTGCTTTATGCCTGTTTGGGTTGTTTGACTACTCCACTCTCGCGTGTGTTTGTATATGGTCGACGGGATAGTATGACCCCTCACCAGCTCCCTCATGATTAGCGATCTGATTGTTGCTACGGTTCTAATCATGCATTAGGCTATGCTTAAGAATTTCTTCGCGAGTTAATGAATTGCGAGATGGTGTCGTGAGGAGTTTACTCCGACACAAATTCCTCTCCTTTGAGGCGATTGGTCTGGAGTTGTAAACTCCCGACCAATAGAGTTCCCCACTGGCCTTGAAGCGGTGGCGGGTAGTTACTTCATCACAAAGTTTTCTCGGGCAGATGCTATTAGTCCCCGAGTTTGGCAGATAAATACCGCACTCGCATATAACATTTATTGTTTTCCTAGCGACTTACCTTCATGCTTATTATCCCTTTTTAGTGTATTTCTTATTAACTAGCATGATTTGTAGTCATTTTCTTTACAATATTAGTAAATGCAACTTGCGTTTCTTTTGGGGATTTAGTCAGTGAACTCGTCATCTATTTTTGCATGGATGACTGACTGCAGACCATATGAACTAGGGGAAGGCCATACTACGCAACTTCATCTAATTCAGTAAGAGCCTCCACTAGCCCATCTCGTAGGTGTTTGTATCCATTATGTGGGTATATTTTGGGAGAGTTAATACATTGATACATGTATATTGACCATATTTTACATTTTGCTTCCTTATATATACATGGTATCCTTTTGATGGGTTCGTTTGTATCCATTATGTTACTATTTTTGGGTATATTTCGGGAGAGTTAATACACTGATACATGTATATTGACCATATTGTACATTTTGTTTCCTTATATATACATGATATCCTTTTGATGGGTTTTCCACTACTTAGGGTTTGTTAATGAAGTAAATTTATGATATTTATCATTTCTTTAACTAGAATGAAAGACTTCCGCTATTATTGATAAGTCACACATTTCGTTTAAAAGATCAAGGAACAACTAAATAACATACCATATAAGTTAAGTGTGATAAGAAGATAGGCTAACTAAATTAAATTTAGGACGTGTTTTCATAAACTGCATGATAATTGAAATAGTTAGGCTGAATGAAATGGTCGAGTACTTGTCGCGGGCCGTCATGGACAGGCAGGCAAATGATGTTGCATAACCTGGTGATGTGCCTAGCGGCATGGCGGAACCCAGATTGCCTTGGGATTTGGGGCCACCACAGTTGATATCAGAGCCTATGTTCAGGTGAGCCTTGAGAAAAATTTAAAGAAAGCGAATGAAACTTAACAAACAAACTTAGAATGTGGAAACCTGATAACTTGACTTTGAACTTTAGTTGGGAAGTATAGTGAGATGGGCAGTTTAAGGTTTTATAGGTGTATGTCCAGACTTGTAGTACGTATATATACGCATATACGACACCGACTGGAACACATCTGCGCTTGCAGATTCAAGATGGAAGCACAGCCAATTCCACCTACTACGATTGATGGAGGCTAGACGAGCAACCCTGTGTGAGTCGACTCGGATCCAAGTCTATGCGACACTGTTGCACTTCATGCCACACACAGCTCGAGGATATTTTAAAGCTGTTTTGATCACAGCAGTAGCCATACAGGCGATTGTGACACTTGCCACTACCACTACTACAGTTTAGACTATCTTCGACCTAGGTAGTCTGGATACGCTACTCGCGACAGCTAGAGTTGAGATTCCCGCTGAGTTGATTACCCCCAAAGTCATATTAGAGATTACCCCAATGGCTACTTCTACACTTACGACAATGCAGCAGACAACATTTGAGATGGCCTTGACAGTTGAGGCTAAGCTAGTCAAAGATTATTCTAGATTCCAACCAAGACACTTTTACAAAAGAGGAGACCCAGAGGCAGCTGGGAGATGGGTTCTCACTCATGAGAGGCTTCATGCACTATTAAGGATTCACAATAGTATACGAGCTAGAGTCTTCGGCTACATGTTCAAGGGAAATGCCATGGTATGGTAGACCGCACACACAACCACTATTGGAGAGCCAACGTACCATTTTGTAATGCACTATGCGAGGAAGCCAACGTACCATTTTGTAATGATAAGATGGATGTTGATCCAGGGTCAAACCTAGATGAGGGTTATCATTACAACGGGAGAGTCAAATGGAGTCTGTAAAGACTTGGAGGATGAAAAAGAAAAAGAAAATATCGTTGCTACATGACAACAGAGGGAGTAAAGAGAGCAGCTACACCAAGGCAATATTCCATTGATCTAGAATCTTAGGCTGCTGCGGCAAGGCTTGTAGGTGACCTCAAGTGGAGGGAGTCAACCTCCGATAAGGTAGTCTAGTTTACAACCCTAGATTTGTACCCGCCTATCAATTTGAAGAGACTTTTTTATTATCGAGGAGCATATCGATTCCCTTACACTAGAACCATTTCCACCCATGCCATGGCCACTGCTAGTTAGGTATATCCTCAGAGGTGTGAGGAATATTTTAATGAGTACCCGGCAATAGGGCTAAGTACCATAATTACATATCTCAATACTAGCAGAACAGGATACGGAGCCAGCAATACTTCGTGGCTGTCATTCATTAATAGAGGGGGATTGCAGGATATCTTCGGAGCAGACACCTTTTCCCTAATGATAGGAATGTTCATTTTCTCGACAGAACTGCTATTGTTGCAAATGATGTACTTATGGTCAAGAACACTCTAGAGCGGCCTCTTCCACCTTCTTATAATGGATCTTCAGTATCAGCCAACGTCGATGGCGACGCCCATAGTTAGACTTCGAATGGGAAAAAGATGATTTCATAAAATATCTTTTATTTTTTAGTATTTTAAAACCGTTTATTTAAATTTAAGTTTGAATGCTATCTTTTATTTTAACAAATGCACTTGACTTGTATTATGCTTCTATTTCTATGGGTTTTCTAGTTTAATTTGAACCTCGAGGGCAAAGTTCGGAATAAGTTCGGGGGTAGGAACTAACAGGGCAAATTTTTTCAATGAAGATTTGTAGGTTTAAATGTTAAGTTTTTCATTTTTGCAACTTCACATGAATCATGTCAGTATTCATCCCTTATCTTTTTTTTACATCTTATTTTATTAATATTACTTGTCAAATTGTCTACCTTCACACTTAGAAGAAGTAAAACTTTTTCCACCTACTTGACAACACAAATAGAGATTTGGAGTAAGGATGAGTCATAACTCGATACTAAAGTAGGTAAGTGGTCGAATTGACTTTGCAGAAGAAATCAAATCTTTAGGATTCTGAAACTAGCCTACTTGGAGTGTAATTGTTAAAGATCTAGCACCTGTAGGGGAAAAGTAGGCTTGTTCACTATATTTTATACTATAGGCTTAATGATTCTACATTGGAAAGTTCCCTTAATGCTTATCCTACAATGAGAAAAGCTAATAGGAGTTTTAATAAAAAATAGATAGTCTCACATGTTTCGCTGGAAATATAGCATGGAACTTGATGGTTGGAAAAATATATAAAAATCAATATTCATAGGAAACGGAGAACGGACCATATAATAAAAGCCAACATCGAGTAAGAAAAGTAATGATTTGTAATGAAAAATTAGGTAGAATTTCATAAAAAAAACTCCTCTAAAAACATTTTGCTCCAGTGTTAAGTGGATTTACAATGACTTAAGTCAAATAATAGCCTACCTTTAGAATATACCATATAGACCTCTGTGAGTGTTAAAATCTACAAATAAGCATAAAGTTGTGCTAAAGCATGTTTAATAATATCCATTTAATAAGGAGACCAATTGGATCTGCTATTCAGGTAAAGAGACCCATAAAATCTACGAGTAAGTTGAAGGTTATTGGTTTGGAATGTTTTAAGTTTTGAAAAAAAGGTTGTCTCAAGAGGTAACCATGTTTGAACAATCAAACTAGCCTTCGAAAATTCCAAGTCTCTTGTTATTCACCAGGTTTAAATTAAAATGACTCCATCATTTTGCAAAGTGGGAATAAAGTCTTTAAGGTAGTAGCGCTCAATTTTGTTACATCGTGTTTAATCGTTGTAGTCAGATAACCCTTATATCATGATGTGCAAAGTTCCAAGTTCGGGGGTATTTAATGAGTCATTATTATGAATTTTTCATAGGTTTTTATTATGTAAATCAAGTCCAAAGTCGTGTTTTATGGCTATATATATTTGCATTGGAGATTTATAGGGTATTTGAGCATTCATGCGTGATTCAAGTAAAATCGAAAAAGAAGTCATACATCAGTCAAAGTGAATCAAAAATGGCATTGTGTAGTCACAAGGGGCGGTGCCAAATTATACCAGATGGTGTCACTTAAACCATCAAAGCAGAATACACACACGATTTTAGGATTACATGGACGACATTAGATTTTGAACAAAAGCGCCACTGTCAGTGCCAAGAATGACAATAGAAGTTTAAGACTGCATTGTTGTTTAAGACTTAATGTAACCTGCCTCATCGCCACCGTGCTCTGTGCCTACGTTACCGTAACTCCATTGACGGCTTCAGACATGCAGAATATAAGTTTAGAGGCTTTTTAGAAAGTTCTTGTTCTCGATAGTTGCAATTATTGTACCCAGGCTTACTTATACAAAAAATGGACCTCTATGAATGAAGCCACATTGTAATTCAAAGTGATTTAGGAGTAGAGCAAGGTGGAGTAGCCATGTCCAGCTAGGTTTTTTAATACCTAGGTTGGGGGTAAAGCTCTTTAACCAGTAGTTTATTTGTTTTCATGCCTTGTTGAGGTTTTCTTTAATAATAGTATTTTATTTATAATCTATATCTTTATGTTTTGGGTCTTAATAATGTCCCATTGCTATTTTAGAGTTTGTATATTTATTGTACATATCTTGGCATAAACCCATTAACCTGCTATCTATCAGGTCGAGTCTTTGATAACAATTGGGTTGAGAAGTGGCAATCACTTAGAACTAGGAGCCTGTCACACTTGTTGTTCCATGTAAATAGCATCGAGAACTAGGTTAAATCTTGGGAGCAGTTTCCCAAGGTTATCTTGGGGTCGGTGTTCCCACAATGCTATCAATGTTGCTCACATGCTAAATCTTAAGAGCAGTTTCCTAAGGTTGTACAGTGGAGTAAGAGATGTATTTAGAGAGCGGTTCCCTATCTATTGAGAATAGGGGAACTAGGGTGTTGGTAACCAATATATATATCATATCAGGGGAAACTGTTGTAAAACCCATATTTCAAAATTGATGATGCAAAACAAGGAAAAAACATAGAACTATATTGTCGATTCCTAAACTTATGTATGCTTTACTATTTCAAAGTTTTCTATTGTTTAATTTTTTTAGTAGACCTTTAGGATAAAACTCCATTAAAAACCCCCCAGATATACTTTTATATTTATTGAACTCAGTTTGACTGAATCCTGTCGATTATACCATATGTTTTCTTTTATTACAATCTAGTAGGATATGTAACCTTTTAATAGTTATATTTTACATGCATGACATATATAGAACTAATTTAATAGTATATTTAGTATAAATATCAAGAAATAAGCTCTAATTGATGGTATTTATGTATTTTCAGGTATATAGCGTATAAAGGAGATAATGGAGTAATTTTGTGAAGAAACGAGGATAAAATGCACAAAAGTAAGATTGACACCATGGCAAGTATTCTTGACGTTGTGGGAAATGACTATACAACTTGGGCAAGGCGTGGAGGAAAATCAAAGAGAAGAAAAGTGGTCAGCAGTGTCGAGGCTTGGGCAACACCATGGGATAAAGGGGACGGTGCTATGTTGGACAATACTAGGCACCGAGTCTACAAAGTGAGGAAAATGAGTAGAAAGGGACCGAAGCTATGGCGGCACCATGGCTTTACACACACAATGCCAGATCACTTACAATTAGCGTCGAGACATATAAAATAGAATGTTTAGAGTTATATTCCATATGGAATTGTCTATTAGGGTTTCTAATTGTTTTCAAAAGTATCATAGGAGTATAAATAGGTATTAGAATGTGGTAAACATATCCACCACCATAGATTGCAACCAATTATCATAGTTTAGCTTAGTTTTACTTTGTTATTGAGTATTAAGAAGCTTTTTAGAGGAGAAGATATTGAAAACTCATTTGTGGTTATTTGGTATTGTTTATTTGATTTAATTCAAGTTATTTCATTTAGTCTTTGATTGCAACGAATAACATTATGTGCATGTTTATTTCAATGATGTGTTTGTAGTTCATAAATCTTAGGGATCATTGGATTCTATTGTATGAATGCTATGCTAAAGTAGTTTGAATGGATAAAAAAGTTAAAAAGTGCAATGTTTAGAATTTGAATTGATTCTACATGTAATTCTATGAACATTTTGATCACGTGTTTATTGATTATGGGTTTTAGGAGTTACTATAGCCATTGTACCTTTTAAGCTGGATATGGATATACAATCATAAAATATATAACATTGATAGATAGTCATAGATTGGGGAGGCAAGGATAGTAAACCCAATTTGTTATGAATGTAAATATTCAAAACTTAAAGCAATATGTAACTTACGTTATTCATACCAATAGGTGGAGTTTTAGTTTTCACATTAGAATTTTTTCTGTTACGATAGTCGGTTAAAGTAGATTTGAAGAAAATCTCTCTTTTCTAATTAAGCCTTGCACACACATAATGAATATGAGATATTCTAGAACTAGATAAACTTGATATGGGGACTAATTAAGTTATTTCGGATTTTATTTCGAGTTTAAGTTTCCGAGGTGGGACCCTCTTATTATGGACCAAATATCACAAGGTATATTTTATTTGTGTATGTTGTGTGCTTAGTGTGTTTATTATATGATATTTTGTCGCGAAGTCAATGGTGTTGGGGTTAGTACTCAGTTTTTCATACTTTGGGTGCTAGTGCTTGTCTGAAGGGCGTGAGTGAAAATTAATTATTAGTTGCTCAAAAACTAATTAAACAAGTGTTGATCCTCACATAAAGATTTTTCCTCGGTTTTCATGCAAGTCAGGATCAATAGTATTGTAAAATGAGAACGAAGTTAGTGCAAGAACATACCTCGAGCTTTGTGTTAGTTGGCAGTGGTTGAGGTGGAGATTAGGTCCAAATTGGTGTAAGTTTTGTTTAGTATGGCAAGAAAATAAGTCTCTAAGGGTTTAATATATCGTGAAAAAGTTAAGATTTTTGGGGTTTTAGTGTGACAAAACAAGTGTTATGGATGTTTTTTGGAGTTGAACTATTTTGTTGAGAGGTTGGCTAAGTTTGGTAAAGAATCGGATCCCAAACGAGCACATAAAGTTAAAACACGTACAAATAGGAATTTTGAGTTTTATATGATGAAATACATGATATAAAAGCACTTATGATTTGTTATATGATAACTTACTAATAGGGGCATATGTGTAATTTCCTTAAACCGCCTAAATACAATAATCGTATTATGAATAGGTTTTTTTAAGTGAGCTCATCTACACTTATAAATATATGCTTAAAACCTAAAAATAAATAAGATTTTCATTTTAACTATTTTTGAGTTCTTTGAATTTTTGGTGAGAAAAAAAAATTTCTATCTTTTTTGGGGCTAGCACTCTAGATTGCGCTCACCATTCGTGTGTGGATTTCCGATAGAGGATGCGTACTTGAACGTCTAGGAAATCAAACCATCAGAAAAGGTAATCATGAATTAAGGATGGTTTACTTTGTAGATCTAGTTAAATAAAACTTATTTTCAATTATGTTAGGTTTTCTCAAAAATTGGCTTGAGTTTTTCGCTGCATAAGAACCACAAAACCCATAAAAAAACACAAGTAGTGTTCTAAAATTTAAAGTACGTAATAGCACTTCTAACCAAATTAAATTATGATGCCTATCGCTATAACCTAAAATGTAACTAATGAAGAGATAGATGTACTGATTGATTATTAGTGAGTGATATGTATAGGACCTCAGTAAGGATTTTTATATAGTGAGAATTTCCATTAGTAAAACTTACATGATTGCAATAGCATCCTTTAAGTTTAATTAGTAGTTAAGTTAATCAAATTATCGAAAATTTTAAATTCCTCTACCTCTTCACTTGATTAAAAATAGACAAGTGAAATCATTAGAAAGTGAATTGATGAATAGTAAGACACATTAATATCTTACAGTTTATTGAAAAGTACCAAATTTCTTTTTGAGAAAAAGAAAAGTCGAGAAAAAATTGACAAATATAAACAACTTAAGGCAATAACGAATAATAGAACTATTTGATTCATAAAAAATTTCTTTGTTTCGAACAAAGATTAGGTAAGGAAGACTTAATTGATTAAATGATCAAAGAAGTGTCACTGTCCTGAGCTCAATTTTTGAAAAGAAAAGAACTAAAGAAATTGCATTTGTAAGTCAATACTAAGAAAATGTACGTGGCCTAGGTGTACAACAAAATTGTGGTAAGTTTGACAAAGGACAATGAATGAGATAAATGTGAGAACAACCAAGATTGACAAAAACTGAACGAAACAGACTCTGTCTAGAAATTAAAATGAGAGACCGAGATGACTTGCTACTATTGGAAGTGACACGAATAGACTCCTTTAGTAAAGGTAAGGCATTGGAGTAGTTCTGCATGAACAAAAGTCTAAGTAACTCCGTTTCATAATCATGATTCATTCATAGCGTAAAAGATTGGTGTGAAGGCCCCACTAGTTGAATAACCGAATGAATTGGTGACAATCGAAATAAAAAAGTCTTTGAATTTTCTTTGGAGTCAATTGGAAGCTTAAGTATAGGCAAATAAATGGTCAATAAATTCTCGCATATATATGGAAGAAAAAATGATTTCAGGTCAATGAATCCTAATTAAACTTAAGATGTTAAACTATAAGTTTGATAAATCCTATTGTATGTTTACAAGGGTCTTAATAGAAGTCAAACTCCAAATATTGAAATTTTGTTAGTCAAACCAGTATACAACTGATATCGGTTAATACGTTGTATATTGGTTGAAATGGATTGCTACACCAAGTGATAAGTCAGTGGTGAAATTTTGAAGCAATAGTTATATTAAATTAGATTTAATGTAAGATACATATGCGATGGTGAAGATATAAATGAAATAAAAAGAAAAGCACGACTTACAGTTCAGTCAGTCAATACAATTTCTTTAGTTTGGAAATATTGAATTTAGTATAATGTATCTGACTTGATATGTTTAAAGAATTGAATATTCTTCCACTATAATTTGAGAAAACCCTGAGATATATATTGAGTAGATATGAAAAAAGGTAATATATTTATTAAATTGTATGAGATACAAGTAAAAGGTTATACTATGAGAGTATAATCATTAAATAAGTCGATATCTCTGTGTAAATGTATATATCTAGTAAAGTTAATGATAATTATCTCTATTCAAGTAGTGAAAGAAATTTAGGGAATAGTACGTGATTGAGATTAGAATGAAGAAGATTTTAGTAATTAGAGAAGTATAGAAACCAATGAAAGTAAGTTGGCAATTTGGAAACCGGAGTAGTAGTGAAGAACACAATCTTAAAAAGATTGGCAGTTGCATGAATAAGATGAGGTTCTTGATGAACTTATGAATAGATAATGGTTTGACAAAGTTATAAAAGTCGTTAATTTCCTAACCAGTTAAACAAAATGTTAATTAAATAGGATAACGAGTTGGAACTAGTAATTGCATTTAATCAACAAATCTAGATGATATTGTTAATAGACATTTAAAGAATGAGAGAGAGTTGAACAATGTGTCCAGCTTCATTTTCTGATCGGATTAAAATTCAAGATCTCTTGTCATGGGATGACAGATGAAATTAGAGATCTATAATCATGAGATGACTTGTGTAATTCCAGGTTTCTATTGAGAAACTCTAGAAGGGTGATGGATCAGATAGACACGCAACTCCATTTTGGTATCTAATGTCGTGCTCAACCATTATTTGCATTACTATATAAAAATTTAAGCTTATGATAAACTAAGAATTGATCAGCCGATGATCTTAATTAGAAATGATCAATATTGAGAAAACGAACTAGGATGTATATACTAAAGTTCGATGGATAGGAAAAAAATTATCAACGGTTAATGGAATAAGATTCGGTTAAAATTGAAAATGGTTTAGTTGAATAGCAAGATAGGCTAGATCTTGCTAAATATTGATACTTGAATGAGATTCAAGGCATGAAATGAGTAGGGAAAAAAAAGTAAGATTATTAGATATTCTATAAAATTGATCATTTAACTCGTAAAAAATTTACAGAATACCAGGATTGGCAGAGAAGTTTTTATGAATTTTCATTAAACCAAGAAGGTGAAAAAGTTTATAATCTCTACCATAGAATTATTGATTATAATGAAAGTTATTAGACCCACGTAACAGTTTCACCTTCAAAATTGTTTATTCAAGTTTGAATGAAAAGAATTGTATAAGAAGGACAATATTCTCATATCTTTTTTAGTTTAGTAACCTTTAAGTATAATTTCGAGGACAAAATTTTTAATCATTTGGGAAGAATTGTGAAATATGAGAATCTCAAAACCTTGATTAGCGGCTAATTAAATAATTTTAGATTTGATTTGGAGTTGAAGTATTTGTGAAATCCAATAATTTTTTAAACTTGATTAGACGAATAATTAAGTATTTTAAGATTTAATTTGAGATTTAAGTATCCGAGGTAGGACCCATGCATTACGGACCTGAAATCATAAGTATAAATGTTATTTTTGTGTCTCGCGTGCCTAATTGATGTATTATACACTATTTGGTGGCGAAATAGGTTAAACTTGGGGTGTAAATCCGATGTCCTCGTGCATCGGAGCACGTTGATAATTTTTCAATTTTTTTTATGAAATTAAGGTATTTTTTGGGTTCGATTCCAGTTTAAAGAGTAGGAGATAAACATGAAACAAAATTAACAAGAAAATATGAAATGACAAAAAAAGGCATTTGATTTATAAAGGGAGAGGGTAAGTACGAAAGGCAAAAATGTTTTTTCGTCAAACCCAAACCATTTCTTTAGTGAGAATGAAATGGGAGGTCCCTCCTAATTTTGATCAATTCGTCTCACTTCATATGATCTTCATCTTCTTCCCAACATTGTGTTCTTCCTCCTCTCGTATCTCTTCTTTCTATGTTTCTCCATCGTCTCCCTCTCTAGAGTGAGAATGAAATGGGAGGTCTCTTCTCTCTTTCTCTGCTCATGCTCATCTCTCTCAACTGTTTCCATAAAGCTCACGGTGAACAAGAGATGGTGTAACTCACTGGTTAAGGTGAGTTTTGAATTAAAATCCAAATTTGAGTGTTGGCTGTTGACTGTTGTTTGATATTTCTTTTTCTTTTTTTTTCTCGTCTCCCTCATGGTTGTAAACATGGTGCAAAGCAGGGGGTTTGGATTCGACTCTCTACCTATGGTTCATCTTTTTCACGTCTATATTCTTTTACGTGTTTTATGTGGCACGCACCTCCTCTCTGCCATGATCAAGTTTATTCTCCCATTTTTCTCAATTGTCTCTCAAGCTAATTATGAGCAGTTTCGCAGCAAAGAGGAGATCCACCATTCATTCAGGTGATATTTTATTTTGAAATTGATGTTTAATTCATTGATTAATTGATTAGCAGTGGTATTTGTGATTTTCATTTAGGATGGCTAGTTGTGATTGTTGAGTTGATTATAAGAGATAAGGAGTAACAAGGCTTGGTCTAGGATAGGAATCAATCACAATGGAGCAAAGCAGGGTAACCGCTTATGATGTAATTGTTTACTTTGGGGAGACTCTGGATTACAGGGAAATGAGAGTTGTGTGTAGTTGTTAATTTGAATAGTTGTATTCAATTAATTCATGAGTTTAATTAATGGAACTCTTTCTCATTCCTTGGTCATCTTCCTTAGTCTTACTCTATCTCATTTATACCATGCCTTCTACAAATCAATCACTTGATCTTTTGTTTTAGAATTTGAGAAAGAAGGGTTATTGATGTTGTTTAACGATAGATGTTGTGGTGGTTGTAAGACCAATTGGAGGTAAGTTTTAATGGTGTTATTTATATAAATTGATTATGAACTAGTGGCTGATTCTTTAAGGATCTAATTTGAGGTTTTGAAACTATAGATGATTTGGAATAAGTTTTGGTTAGTAAAATGAGTTCAATTGACATTAAATAAAGTTTCTTAATTGATGTTATAAATAGGTAAAGTTTGTACATTCCAATTGGGTTAAAATTCCAATTTAGAGTTTATAATGGAATTCTAAGTTGTTTTGAAGTTCAAAATGAGTTGATAGGTTGTTATTGAAATTAAATAAGTGGCTAAGATCCTATTTATAGTTCAACAAGTGATTTACGACTTAATTCAAAGTACATAAGTGATTTAGTACTTATAGGGAGTTGAAGAACTTGGAAATGAGTTCCAAAAGGTGGAGTTACCATGATTAAGGGATTTGAACTCTTTTATGACTTGGAAAGTGAGATTTTAATCTCGTTGCAACTTAAAAAAATGGTGTTGAAGTTCTAAAAAAAGTTTTAACTCTTAAATATTGATTATTATGTTCAATAGGACTTGTGGAAATACGTGAAAGTCGGGGAACGTTGTGTGAGGCTTTGCATCAGACTTTGAGTTGGTTGGACTGTACGTAAACCCTGTAGTGGTCTTTATTATTTATGAAATTATCTTTGTACCTGCATTTTTGTTTAGTCTGCATTGTAATCGCATCATTATTGGGCATGCATACATGGCATCCGGATAGAGTTGCCCATGCTATGGGTCGTAAGAGTGTGAGGTGCTCCACTCAGACAAGACGCACTGCTGGCGACTAAGGCGAGTAATGTTAACTCTGAGGTAGTATGTATTGGGCTTCCATTACTATTTTAGGTTCATTCTTAGGTCGACCAACCTGTTTCGGAACCTTACATAGTAATGAAAGGGTTTCATTTTGTTATATAAATTTCTTATTTTTTAGAAATGCAATTACTTGTCGTCATGTTATCTAACTAACAATTGCAGGAGTCCAGAGCTGTGTAGGAATTTACTTACTTGACACCGTCGAGTAATTTTTGACCATATCAGGTTCTCAGTGAAGACAAGGAAGAACAGACTAGACTCGAAGACTTAATGAATGTTTAAAATTCTTAAAGTTTAATATTCTTGTTGCAATTATGTTATGTGTATTATTGTTTTGGGTTCAGAGGTGAGTGTAGGTCATGAATTAAACTTTAATATGTTATAAGAGTATCGGAGTTTCTTGAATTAGTTTTACGTAAGTTACGAGGTTTATGATCAAGTTTTGTTTATTTGGAATTGTAAAACTGTAACTAATTTATCATAGGCGATAAGATAGTTTAGAAACTTAAATTTGTTATATATTATGAACTACGGGGAGTTGTAAGTCCTTCTAAACATCTACCCATTCTACTATCTATTTGGTGATTTTTCTGGTAAGCCACTTTTAGGAGAGGTATTGCCATATTTTTTACAACATAAGGATATTTGCTCCAATTAAACAAATCATGAATTGAGTTTCATTGTGAATATTGACAGGCGCCGAACGCGTCAATAAAATTAAAAATACCTAAACCAACTATCTTTATAGAATAGTGGCAAAGGGTCGATCCCAAAGGGATTAGTATTCTTTCTAAGGTTTAAAAAAGAACAAAAAGAGAAATTGGGGTTTGATAGAGAGTGATTTAATTATCTAATCATAAAATAATTAAAGAAAATGAGATAAAATTGAAAATAAAATAATTAATAAAAATACCTAGGTCAAGACATACAAGTTCGGTTCGGTAAAAGATTGGATTTGGTCGTCGATTTTTGTAAAATATGCAAATCAAAATATCCTAGTGTAGCTGTAGACCCGGTGTCCCACGCGGTTCCTCGCACTTCCTAATCTTGATAGCCAAGGTACGACGGTGACTATTTCTCTAGTCAAACACATAACCACAATTCAAGTGAATTGGGTTTAATGTGTTGACCGCAATGGGCTTTGTGAAGGCACTACACCCAGACAACCGAATCACTCGTGTGTCCGATTCAACTGAATCACTCGTGTGTCCGATTTAACTTAGATTTCTAAGGTATTCAACCTGTCCCAAAAGGGTGTAATCAATCGGTATGGTCGAATGCCACTAGTGTGCTCTTATTGCACAAGTACGGATGCTTACGACACACTGGCAAATAAATCAAGGTTTAAACAAGTGTCTAACTTCAATTGTTAAAATAATACCAAAGAAAATAAAATAATAAGGAAAAGACTGAAATTAAAATATATAAATCTCACAAATCCATTAATACGCGCAATCGAACCTTCCTCGCAATCTTGCCTAAGCTTGAGGTTTTAGCCTCGCATAGTTGAAAAACACAAAAGAAAAGAAAAATAAAAAATAAAGAATGGGGGAGAAGTAGCGCGTTCGGCCCTCCGAGAGAGAACGAAAAAAATCGATCCTCCTTGCTGTCCGTTTCTTTATTTCTTTTCCTTCATTTTCTTTCGTATCTCTCTGTTTCCTTTTTTCTCGATCCACTTTCTGTATATATCTATATGTCTTATGTGAATAAAATAATATAAAACTAAACAAATCAAAAACAGAACTTCCAACTTTTTTTTCCTTAAGCATCTTGCAATGCAGTAACGTGTCTACTCCACTTGATATTGATCGTCTTACCATGCCACTTTTCTCGAGGCCAATCTCATGGAAATTTCACATACATGCCCATCAATCTCCATACTCCTCACCACACCGGATCAACTCCTCTATTCATTAACCAAGCATGTTTTAGTATGTGCCGTTGTCCGCCACATCATCTCTTTCGTGTCTCACGTGTGGGCCCCACAAAATTCGCCTCGAGATACGTGTTAGCGTGACTTTCGATGTAAAACAAATTCGGGCATATGAATACTCGATTTTGCATAGTTTTTCACCCCGGATTTAACCGCGCATTCCAAAAACCCTGAAAATAATAAATAAATGCATTTAGGCTAGTATTTTTGAGACTTTACAATAAAAATATATAGATAATCTATATATAATATTACATAATTAACGACTCAACAAATACCCCCAAACTTAGGACTTTGCACTTCCCGAGCAAAGATGTAAATGACAAACACGCAAATAAACTAGACTTATAATATAGATATGTACAGACTCAACTAATCCTATACCCAATTCAGAATTCGCGGAGTTCTTTTGGTTTACATAGTTGTCAAGTTAACAAGCCACTTAAGAAGTTTCGGAGTTAAGATATGTCAAGAACCGCAACCCAAACACAGTTAAGATCACATTTTCAAGACAAAGATATGGTCAAGACAAATGTCATCAACTACTCGCGGGTTTTATATGTCTACACATTCAAGCATGCAAGTTTATAATTTTACTTAATCTAGTTATAAGCACTCGAGCTAAATCTTTTTATTTCAGGAGTTTTTATACACTTCCACCTTTATTCGTTTTATATGTATACTCTTTATTTTTTTTCTTCTCCGAATTTTTTTTTTTTCAAATAATACGATCCCTGCTCCATTTCCTATGGACCACTTTCCTTACTTTTTCCCACCACAAGTTTCCCTGCTCCATTTCCTGTGGAAACTTATGGGACTCTCTATATTTTGAAAACTCCTGTTAGCCCTTCTCACTTTCACTATAATTAAGCGAATTCCCCAATGTGGGTTAAAATATCATCACTTGCGCGATTTCAACCGTCTACCCATTTTGGTATCTAGCACAAGGCTTAACCATCATACTAAGTCCCTAATCATGAAATCATAAAAAATGTTGAGCTACGGACTCGAGTGAATATTTCTCCTAATTCTTCCTAAGTTTCACGTCAAAAACGCAACCATAATGTACTCATCCACAACCAAAGGCATGAAACAAAGTTTCGAGTAACTCTAAATAATATAATAATGAAAACTATACTAAATACATGCATGAAAGTGTATCAACTCCTAACGAAGTGGGAAAATGAGATATGGAGCGAATAGAAATGGAAGAAATGAATGAATAAGAGATATCAAACACCACCAATACCATCTGTCAACCACATGTAACCGCATATAATTGAAAAAATTTTAAACGATGTCACCTGCGGTCTTTCGCAAATAAGTTCATCCAACTCAATCCATAAATCCTAAAGTACCCCCAAACTTATTATGAACCTTGTCCTCAAGAGCTCAAAACAAGTCAAGGAATCTAGGCAACAAAAAGACAAAGAATAGTGGTGAAAAAGAATATGGATAAAATAGAAAGATGATACAAGTGCACGCATAACAAAAATCTCCAAAAACTAGTGAATGCTCAAATCTCGCATGTCTAGGGGACTACGGAAACTATAAAATAAAATTATCATAATAAGAGCAAGAACTAATAAGCATGGGAGTTAATTCAAATTATTCCTATCAAATCTTGTGAGCCCGAGTCTTTCAACTAAGGGTGAAGTCAACAAGATGTTGAAATGAGGTTTAGAGTTTTGGGTCTACTTAAAGACCCACCACTAATGTGGCGACTTAAGTCGGATATGTCCCAACCAAGTCTCAAAACACCTAAAACTCTAATAATATGTAAATTCCTAAAAAACAATATGCTAAAATTACTCCTAAAACAATGTAATCCATAGTCAAACCTATCAAAACTCAGGGGGGTGGTCTAGTGCCATCAGCGCTCATCAAACATTCATTACACCTGGAAAAATCCAAGAGACCAAGTTAGGGCTTTATTAAACATAAAAAAACTAAAACAAAATTAAAATTGAAATAAACGCAATAAAAATAAAAACAAAGTTGGGCTGCCTCCCAACGAGCGCCTTTCTTTTAATTCTTTGGCTAGACTTATTGTGATTCATCACTTGATGCCCTCTCCTTTCGAGATATCAACAACGAATGGTGCATCTATAGCTTTAGGAGATGCAGCATGCATGCCCTCTTTTAGAGTTGGGAGCTCATTCGGGACCTCTAACACAAAAGAATCTGTCGAGTCATGGTCAACCGTCACAAAGGTGTTGGCAGTGTAGAAGATCCGTGAACGCTCCTTTACGTCCACGCCCTTGCAAGGTCTAACAAATATGCATGGGAGGGTGGGTGGTTTCACCAACACCAGAGGTTGGTCTTCCTCGTTCTCTTTCTGGGGCTCCTTCGACCTTTCTGAAATGACTTCAATTTCTTTCTCAGCTTCATCATCGTCATATTGTGCAATAGTAATGTCTGGCTCATGTGAAGAAACATATAGTGTTTCCTCTGGTTCGCTCAAATGCTCGTCCACAATTGAGAACTCATCAAACTCAACACTTTTAGATGTATCAGCATTTACAGTCTCATCTGAGTCAAAAACTGGTTGCGGAGGCAACTCTTCCTCATCCATCAAATGCTCGAGTATAGTGGTAACTTGAGTTTCTGAATTTTGCAACTTTGATTTCATATGCTGCATATCCTCCTGCAAGGGCCGCTGAGTGGTGCTTTGAGAAAGCTAATCGGAGATCATATTTCTCTCAATGTCTGCAATGGTTCTCCGTTCATGTTGACGACTTTGTTGAAAAGTTGGTTCTATGAAGATCAAGTCATTCATCATGTCTCGTATAGACCTCTTTTCATGTTGAGGAATCTGTAGACTTCGCTTAGACATGTAGAAGTTGGGTTGTGGTGATGCATAAGTGGAACCATGATGATTATTATACTTCGAATAAGGACAAGCATACGTGGGATGAAAGTACTCCCCACGTTTTCCACAAACCCTGACCTGTTCCACAAAAGATTGCGAGTTATAAAATTGATGTCCATTATGTGACATACCTACCCCATTCACAGCATGATAGTATGAGTCTTGGAATCGACTATAATTATGGGCGTAGGAGGCCATTATGGAATTACCTGCAAAAATGTTAGAAACAAGGAACTAGATACAAAATAATAATAAAAAAACAAATAAAAATAAAAAATAAAAAATAAAAAAATAAAAACAAAAGAAAGAAAAAAAACCAATCCATGGCAACGGCGCCAAAAATTGACGCGCGCCGAACGCGTCAATAAAATTAAAAATACCTAAACCAACTATTTTTATAGAATAGTGGCAAAGGGTCGATCCCACAGGGATTGGTATTCTTTCTAAGGTTTAAAAAAGAACAAAAAGAGAAATCGGGGTTTGATAGATAATGATTTAATTATCTAATCATAAAATAATTAAAGCAAAGGAGATAAAATTGAAAATAAAATAATTAATAAAAATACCTAGGTCAAGACATACAAGTTCGGTTCGGTAAAAGATTGGATTTGGTCGTCGATTTATGTAAAGTATGCAAATCAAAATATCCTAGTGTATCTATAAACCCGGTGACGCACGAAGTTCCTCGCACTTCCTAATCTCGATAGCCAAGGTACGACGGTGACTATTTCTCTAGTCAAACACATAGCCACAATTCAAGTGAAATGGGTTTAATGTGTTGACCGCAATGGGCTTTGTGAAGGCACTACACCTAGACAACTGAATCACTCGTGTGTCCGATTTAACCTAGATTTATAAGGTATTCAACCAGTCCCAAAAGGGTCTAATCAATCGGTATGGTCGAATGCCACTAGTGTGGTCTTATTGCACAAGTACGGATGCTTACGGCACACTGGCAAATAAATCAAGGTTTAAACAAGTGTTTAACTTCAATTGTTAAAACAATACCAAAGAAAATAAAATAATAAGGAAAAGACTGAAATTAAAATATATAAATCTCACAAATCCATTAATACGCCCAGCCGAACCTTCCTCGCAGTCTTGCCTAAGCTAGAGGTTTTAGCCTCGCATAGTTGAAAAACACAAAAGAAAAGAAAAATAAAAAATAAAGAATGGGGGAGAAGGAAGGAGTTCGGCCCTCCGAGAGAGAACGAAAAAATCGATCCTCCTTGCTGTCCGTTTCTCTCTTTCTTTTCCTTCCTTTTCTTTCATATCTCTCTGTTTCCTTTTTTCTCGATCCACTTTCTGTATATATCTATATGTCTTATGTGAATAAAATAATATAAAACTAAACAAATCAAAAACAGAACCTCCAACTTTCTTTTCCTTAAGCATCTTGCAATGCAAGTAACGTGTCTACTCTACTTGATCTTGATCGTCTTACCATGCCACTTTTCTCGAGGCCAATCTCATGGAAATTTCACATACATGCACATCAATCTCCATACGCCTCGCCACACCGGATCAACTCCTCTATTCATTAACCAAGCAAGTTTTAGTATGTGCCATTGTCCGCCACATCATCTCTTTCGTGTCTCACGTGTGGGCCCTACTAAATTCGCCTCGAGATACGTGCTAGCATGACTTTCGGTGTAAAATGGATTCGGGCATATGAATACTCGATTTTGCGTAGTTTTTCACCCCGGATTTAACCGCGCATTCCAATAACCCTGAAAATAATAAATAAATGCATTTAGGCTAGTATTTTGGAGACTTTACAATAATTAACGACTCAACGAATATAAATTTAGTTTTGGAGAATTTTTTAGGATTGAATTAAAGATTATTTTAGGGTTAAGTTAATTGAATGGACTAGGTGCCTAATTAGGGGTAATTGGGCTAATTCAGGGCTTTGTTAGATAGGTTTTGATCGAGTTAATATTAGAGCGATGGTTAAGCTCAATCAAGGAAATGTAAAAAATGATAATGACGTTGAGATAGGATTTAGTCGATTGGGAAGTTTGGAGTTAAGGCTTTTAGATTGTGTTAAGTTATATGAACTTAAGTGATGGTCTTAAGGAACAAGGCTCAGTAATGTGATCACGATTAGTTGAGAAGTGACTGCGAGCTGGGAATACATTGTTATTATGATATGTTAGTTGTATGTTACTGTAATATCGCTAGATATGCAATAGGAAGTGTATTGTTTATGTTTGTTCGATACTTAACTCATGAGATATGACTAGTAAGATTAGGAACATACAATTAAAAAGAGAATAGACTTGTGAAACAAAAACTGAGCGTGATGAGATGTGAAATAGACTCGAGAAGTCTAGATATACAAAGATATTGTAAATAGTTCGGTGCTAATATACAGAGAGAAATGGTCAGTTATAAAAGCATTAGCAAATTGGCTAAGTAAGAAGTCCAAATGATTTAGGAACATAAGTGTTGAACATAGATTCATTTTAAAATGAATATATTGAACTACTACAATTGCGAAATGCTCAGGAAAATGGTAAAACAAACTTAAATTAAGTCTCTAACGATTGAAAATTGTTAACATGAAAATGAAATTGAGACTCGTGGAAAACATAAGATATGGATTATTTTGTGTTTTTAAATAAACGTTAGTATTGATTGCACACCTAACTTGGAAAGACCTATTCTACAAGATATAGGTTGAATTCATAACCAATTGAGAGTTGCTTCCGAGAATAGTCTCATAAGAGAATAAAAGGAGACACTTGGTTTTGAAATTAGAAATTAATTAGACAAACTGAATGATGACAAGAAAATCACAATGGGATTGTGATACGACTAGTTAAGCTGTCTAAGTCAGTTTCTAATAAAATAAAATACTTCGAAGTAAAGTATCGTCTTATTTGTAAGGCAAAACACTAAATGAAATTAGAATAGAGCCATAACTCAAAACAATCAAATGACTTCAGAAAGAAGTGTGAAATGTTTTTGATTGTTTACTACTCAAGTGACTTAATCAAGCAACGTTGAGTATAATGGTTCTATGAAACAACCAGAGTATTGATTGAAAAAAAAATATGTGTTATAAATAATCTTTGTTAACACTAGATTAGGTATTGTTATAAAACAAAGATAAGTGGTATTTCCAACTTGAAAATGAAATATGTAGCGACAAGATCAATGTGTTAGAAGTTAAGGTGTTGGGGAAGTGGTCTAATAATAACTTGGATTAGCTATGAAACATCAAAACAAGTGATTGTGTTTTGAGATTCAAAGTACCTATTACTCCCGTCAAATCAAATTACGTTATGATGATTATCTGTACGACTTAAAATATAACAAAAGAATTTCCATTAATATGACATAAAGGATTGAAATATTATCCTTTAAAAGTTTAATTAATTGTAAGTTGATCTATAGTTTTGAAATTGTAATCCTCTTATCTATTTAGTTGAACAATAATGGACAATTGAAATCATCAAAAGTTGAATAAATGAACAATAAGATACAAAGTTATCTTATACAATCTCTTGAAAAGTATCGAATTTCTTTTTGAAGAAAAAATAAAGTCAAGGAATTCGAGACTAATGGAAATAACTTAAGGTAATAATCGCAAATAATGGATCCGTTTCAGTAGCAAAATTTCTGTTTTTCGAGTTAATAATAGCTATGAAAGACTTTAATTGACTGAATAATCATAAGAAGTTGCATCAACCTTAGCTAAATTCTCGAAAAAAGAAAATATATGAATTAACTTTCTAAGTTAACGTTAAGGAGCTGTAAGTGGTTTAAGTGTTGATTGAAAATCGTGGTAAGTTTGTAAAGGGACTAAAGACGAGATAGATGTTAGAATAGCTAAGATTGACAAAAATGAAACTGAGTAGAATTTGTATCGTAATTATGATTCCTTCACAACTTAGAAAACTGGTGTAAGGGCCCCACCCATTTTTGAATAAACGAATGAATTGCGAGGTTCGGTATAAAAGAGTCTATGTGGTTTCGTTGAGTTAATTGGAAGCTTAATTATAGGTAAATAAATGGTCAATAAATTCTCACATACGCATGAAAAATAGAAATATTAGGTTAATAAGTCTCGACAAGAGTTAAAATATCAAACTATAAGTTTGATGCAATTTAATATATCTTCACAAGAATCTTACACAAAATTACACTTTAAAAGTTGAAAATATTGAACCAAAGTAATATACAACTGATATCTATAAATACATTATATAATGGTTTAAATGTTGTGTTACACCACGTAATTAGTCAGTCATAAAATTTGAAGCACTAAGTTATTTATGAATTGGAGTTGATGTAAGATACCTAAATGACTGTGAAAATACTAATAAGAAATTAAAATAGAAGCACTACTTACAACTCAGTTAGTAAGTATTGTCAAAATCGGGAGAAAATAGACAATATATATAGCTTGATATGTTTGAATAATTGAATGTTCTTCCACTATAAATTGAGGAAAGTCAGAAATATATATTCAGGGAAGATGGAAAAGAGACATCATATTTAAAATTTTTAGATGAGAGAAGTTAATGTTTATACTTTGAGAGTATAATCAGGGAATATGCCGATATCTCTATATAGAAGCTTATATCTACTCAATGGAAGGATAACTGTCTCTATTCAGGTAATGAGGAAAGTATGGTGAATAGTAAATGATTAAGATTGAGATGATATAAAGTTTCAAAAATAGGAGAAATGTGAAAACCCGGAATACTGAAGAAGATAATCTGAAAGAGATTGACATATAAGTGAATGAAATGAGGTTTGTAGTAGATTCATAAATTGAGAATGATTTGAGGAAGTTAGATAAGTTGTTAACTTTCTAACTAGTCAAAGAAAAAGTCAAGTGAATTGGCTGATGAGTTGAAATTAGTAATTGTTTACTAGTCCACAATATAACTAATATTGTGGCCAAACATTTAAAGAACGAGTAAGAGTTGTACGATGTGTTCGATTTCTTTTTTTGATTGAAATGTAATTAGAGATTTATGGTCATGGGATAACTCTTGTAATTTCAGGTTTCTATCGGGAAACACTAGAAATGGTGATGGATCAGATGGACACAAAACTCTAATTTTTATCTAATGTCGTGCTCAAATATTATTTACATCATTATATAGATGTTTAGACTGATGATAGTCTAAAAATTGACTCAGCGACGATTCTTATTAGAAATAATCAGTGAAGAGGAAGTAAATTGGGTTGTGTACCAAAGGAAAGTTATTGGATATTCTACAAAGTTGAATGTTTAATTAGTCGAAAATTTACGAAATGCCAAGATTGGTAGAGAAGTGTTTATGTTCTCTACCATCGAGTTATAGTATTCGACGAAGATGATTGAGTCTACTTAACAGTTTTACCTTCGAAATATTTTTACACGATTGGATTTAAAAAGTCGTTAATGAGGGATCAATTTCTCATATCTCTTTTTAAGTTTAATAACCTGTAAGTTTAAATTTCGAGGACGAAGTTTTTAATTAGTTGGAAAGAATTGTGAAATCCGATAATTTCTTAAACTTGATTAGATGACTAATTATGTATTTTCGGTTTCAACTTTGGATTTAAGTATCTGAGGTGGGACCCGTGCATTATGGACCTAAGATCATAAGTCTAAATGTCATTTTTGTGTGTCGTGTGACTAATTATGTATTATACAATCTTTCATTGCAAAATATGGTATACTTGGGGTGTAGACCCAATGTCTACGTATATCGGAGCGCGTTGATAATTTTTCTAATTTTTGGCGAAATTAGGGTATTGTTGAGGTTCGATTTATGTTTAAAAACCAATAGATAAAAAAGAAAAGAAAAATTAAAAAGAAAATGTGAAATGACAACAAGGGGCATTTGATATATGTAAAGGGAGAGGATAAGTATGAACGGTAAAAATGTCTTTTCGTGAAACCCAAACCATTTCTTTAGTGAGAATGAAAGGGGCCCCTTCCTATTTCAATCAATTCGTCTCACCTCCTACGATCTGCATCTTCTTCCCCAACACCGTGTTCTTCCTCCTCTCGTATCTCTTCTTTATCTGTTTCTCCATCGTCTCCCTCTTTATAGTGTGTCATCTCCTCTCTCTCTCTCTTTCTGCTCGTGCTCATATCTCTCAAGTGTTTCCATAAGGCTCACGGTGGAATGAGTTGAAATAGTGAACAGTGAAGAATAGATGGTGTAAGTTACTGGTTAAAGTGAGTTTTGAATTAAAATTTGAAGTTGAGTGTTGGTTGTTGATTATTGTTTGTTTTGGTTTGATCTAAAATATATATATATATATATTTTATTTTTTTTTCTCATCTCCTTCACGGCTGTAAACATGGTGAAAAGCAAGGGGTTCGGATTTGACTCTCTACATGAGGTTCATCTTTTTCACGTCATCTTCTTTTAGGCATTTTCTCTGGCATGCACCTCCTCTCTGCCTTGATCAAGTTCATTCTCCAATTTTCCTCAACTGCATATCAAGCTAATTATGAGAAGTGTGGCAGTGAAGAGGAGATCCACCATCGATATAGGTGATATTTTATTTTGAAATTGATGTTTAATCCATTTTATTAATTGATTAGCAGTCGTATTTGTGATTTTGATTTAGGATGGCTAGTTGTGATTATTGAGTTGATTATAAGAGATGAGGAGTAATAAGGCTTGGTATGGGATATGAGTCAATCACAATAAAGCAAACCAAGGTAACTACTTCTGCTGTAATGGTTTAATTTAGGGAGACTTTGGATTGCTGGGAAATGGAAATTGTGTGTTGTTGTCGTTAATTTGAATAGTTTTATTAAATTAAATCGTAGGTTTAATTAATGGAACTCTCTTTCCTTCCTTGATCATCTTCCTTAGTCTTACTCTATCTCATTGATACCATGCCTTCTACGAACCGTTCGCTCGATCTTTTGTTTTAGAATTTGAGAAAGAAGGGTTATTAATGTTGTTTAACGATACAGGTTGTGGTGGTTTTAAGGCCAATTAGAGGTAAGTTTTAATGGTGTTATTTATATAAATTGATTATGAACTAGTGGTTGATGCTTTAAGGACCTAATATGAGGTTTTGAAAGTATAGATGATTTGGAATAAGTTTTGGTTAGTAAAATATGTTCAATTGAGATTCATTGAAGTTTCTTAATTTAGGTTATAAATAGGTAAAGCTTGTACTCTCTAATTGGGTTAAAATTCCAATTTATAGTTTATAAAGGAATTCTAAATTTTGTTGAAGTTCAAAATGAGCTGAGAGGTTGTTATTGAAATTGTATAGGTGGTTAAGATCCTATTTAGAGTTCAATAAGTGATTTATGACTTAATGCAAAGTACATAAGTGATTTAGTACTTATCGGGAGTTCGAGAACATGGAAATGAGTTCAAAAAGGTGGAGTTAGCATGATTAAGGGAGTTGAACTCTTTTATGACTTGAAAAATGAAATTTTAATCTCATTGCAACTTAAAAATAGTGTTGAAGTATTAAATAAAGTTTGAACTCTTAAATATTGATTTTTACGTTAAATAGGACATATGGAAATATGTGAAAGTTGAGGAAATTGTGTGAGGCTTTTCAACCAACTTTGAGTTGGTTGGACTATAAGTAAACACTACAGTGGTCTTTACTATTTATGAAATTATTTTTGTACTTGCATTTGTGGTTAGTTTGCATTGCATTTCGCAACATTATTTGTCCTGCACACATGGTATCTAGATAGAGTTGCCCATGCTATGGGTCGTAAGAGTAAGGTGCTCCACTATAGACTCGACGTACTGCAGGCGTCTAAGGCGGGTAATGTCGGCTCCAGGGTAGCACGCATTGGACTTCCATTTATGTTTTAGATTTATATTTAGGTCGACTAACCAGTTTGTGAACTTTAAATAGTAATGAAAGGGCTTCAAGTTGTTATATAAATTTTTTTTTATTTCAAAATGCAATTACATGTCACATGTTCAGACTAACATTTGCAAGAGTACAGAGCAGTGTAGAAATTTTTTTGCATTACATCGTCGAGTTGTTTTTAATGATGTCAGATTCTTAGTGAAGACAAGGAAGAACAGACTAGACTAGAAGACTTGATGAATGTTTGAAATTCTTAAAGCTGAATATTCTTGTTGTAATAATGGTATATATATTATTGTTTTGGGTTCTGGGGTGAGTGTAGGTTGTGAATTATGCTCGAATAGGTTATAAGTGTATCCTGAATTAGTTTTAAGTAAGTTACAAGATCTATGATCAGGTTTCTGGTTATTTGGAATTGTAAAGTTGTAACTAATGTATCGTAGACTCTAAGATAGTTTAGAAACTTAAATTTGATATATATTGTGAACTGCGGGGAGTCGTGAGTCCTTCTAGGCATCTCCCTATTATGCTGTCTATTAGGTCATTTTTTTGGCAGACCAATTTTAGGGGAGTTGCTGCCAGAAATTTTACAAAATAAAGTTATTTGCTCTAATTAAGCAAATCATGAATTAAGTTTAATTCAGGATATAAATTTAGTTTTGGAGCATTATTGAGGATTGAATTAAAGATTATTTTGAGGTTAAGTTAATTGAATGGATTAGGTGCCTAATTAAAGGTAATTAGGCTATTAGTGAGATGAGTTCTAACAATATTCGTGGTGGGACCGACGCATTATGGACCAAAGAACATACGGTATATTTTATTCTTGTGTATTGAGTGCTTATTGTGTGTATTATATGGTATTGTCGCAAAGTTGAGGGTGTTAAAGTATATCTTCAATTTGTCGTACTAGGGTTGCACGGGCGTTTCTAAAGGGCACGAGTGAAAAGTAATTATTAGTTGCTCGAAAACTAATTAATCAAGTGTTAATCCTCCCATGAATATTTTTTATCAATTTAAGTGCAAATCAAGATCAATGGTATTGTAAAATGTGAATAAAGTTAGTGCAAGACCTTACCTTAAGCTTTATGTCGGTTGGCAGTAGTAAAGTTTAAGATTGGGTCTGAATTGTTGTAAGTTTACTTAAGTGTGATAAGATAATTAATCCATAAGGGTCCAGTAAGTCGTGAAAGAAATTGAGATTTTTAGGGTTTTAGTGTCACTAAAACCTGTGTTATGGACTTTTTATGGAGTTGGACTATTTTGTTGAAAGGTTGGTTTGATTTACTGAAAATTTGAAAGAATGTCAAAACACGTATAAATAAAAGTTTCAATAATTAATAAATTAAAATAACTTAAGCCGCTGAAATGCAGCTGAGGGTTTATATATAAATATCTATAAAAATGCCAACAAAATCAAAACATTTCGCTTTGATTTCAACAAAATGTTTGAAAACGTTCTTTCCATAACCCTCTCAACTCGATTTTTCACCCCACAAACTCTCGACGTCCAATATTTATCCGGTTTCTTTTTGAAAAATTTTAAAGCTTCGCAAGAAGGTAAGTTTGAGCTGAGTTTATGCGATCGAAGTGAGGTATTCGACTTGCAATTTTGTAAATACTGAATTTAGTGCATATTCTTTAGTTCAATTTCAATTCTTGCTATTTCTTGATTTCTCTTACGGGTGTTGGTGGGGAGTATTATGAATTGGTATATTTGATGGATTTGCACTAATTTGGAATAAATCCCACTAGTGTAGGTAAAAGTCTTAATAAATTGAACTAATGTGATTCAGTTGATAACTATTTTGGATATGATTTGTAGTTGATATTGATTTATATTATGTTTTTGGATTAATTGATTATTGGTTTTGATCCAATTCGACTCCATTAACTGTGAAAAAATTTTGATGTTGATATCGAATTGTTTTGTAGTGTTTGTTGTCAAGCTTTTATGATATTGTTGTTAAAATATTGATTTGGAGAAGTTGTTAAGTTCAAAATAAATAAAGTTCGCATAGTTGACATGCCATATTGGAAAACTCATAACTTCTCCTTCGGTGATTCGATAAAAGTGTTCTTGGAGTCTATGAAAAGTCGGACATGAATAAGACATGTGCTATTTAAGTCATCATGAAAAATATTGAGGTTTTCAGTTGGGCTTTGGGGTTCATACAGAGTAGAAAGTTGAAAACAATTTTTGAAGAACCCCAATAGTATCGAAAATAAGTTCCATTAAACAAGATAAAAAAAGGTAAACCATACCTCAATTCGTGATTTCCGCAACTGATTGTCGATTTCTAAGACTTTCAAGTGCGTCTCATCTATCATAAATTCACACACAAACAGTGACCACAATTTGGAGTGCTAGCCCCAATAGAGATTGAAAAACGTTTTTTTCTTTTTCACATAAAATCCAGGGTACACAAAATTAGCAAAAATTAAAATTATATTTCCTTTAAGGGTTTCAATGTCTATTTATATATGCATATAAGCTCATTTTAAAAACTATTCCTATTAAAACTATTTTATTTGGCAACTTAAGCAAATTACAAATACGCCCATATTAATAGGTTATCATATCACAAAGCGTAAGGGATTTTATATCAATAATTTTATCATATAAAATTCATTACTCTGGACTGATTGAAATTACGCAAAGCTATTTTGTATGGGACCCAATAGAGTCATGCAATGTTGGTAATGAACAAAAACCATTTTGGTACACAAGTTATAAGCAGTCTCTAGCCAAACATTATGACTACTTAAGTAGCACGAATATCACAATTGATACAACCTGATAAATAACATATATCATATCATTTTTTGTGAGATATCTTTTGATTAAACATAAGGCATGGAATGTCACCCTTAATGTTCAATTGTACTAGCCTCGATCTTTAGGTAGAATGAAACCATCCATGTGACATTAATCATATCAATTCAATTGGACATGACCATTGAACAATCTAACATATAGAGGGATCCAATGATATCTCTCTCTACATGAGAGGTAAAAATTCTATCTTGATTACACACTTTCACATATTATTTACGTGGTAACCAATCACAATATTTATAATCTTCTAGTTAAAAATGTTTGATTGTGTCGAATTACTATGCTCCTAATATTGAAGTCTATGGTAATCTCAATTAGAAAGAATAAATAATATACCTTTCATAAGTAACACCAATGACTTAATCCATGTGGTGTTTTCATAGTGGGTTGGTCTAGCACCTTATTCTCTAACAACTACTCATTATCTTGATTCGTATCCCTTTATGCATGATCATCACATGACCATCTACCAAGATTTACACTAGTCTTAATTCATTATAGTTCCCAGCATAATGATCGACTAGGGACATTCATGATATTTCAACAAATATCCATGGAACTTATTATAAGGTAAACATCCAATCACTTATAATAAAACAACAAACAAAAAATATTATTTTATTAACTAAAAATATTAGATAAACAATGTTTGTAGATTGACATAGGATACATACACAACAATTTTCAAGGTCAAAAAGTTATACAAGTTGGCTAGTTGAAAGCTAATTGAAACAATTATATAATTAATATTTTTGAAAATTGTTCTCAAGTGTACTTTGGTCACAATTTTCATTGGGTTTCGCAATTTGGTTTCACTTGAAGTAGGACTTATAATATAATTAGTTATGCAGGGAAGCTACTTGAACCATGTTCAAGGTTATCCGATGCTCCGAAAACACCAAAAACTAATCTCAAAGTTAATTGGTTGTAAGTAAACCATAAAATGGTATTTAATATTTATAGAATTTATCTTTGTACCTGCATTTGTGTCAAGTCTGCGTTGCATTTCGCACCATTTTTGGTCATGCATTCATGTCATTTAGGATGATGGCTTGGTAGTGTTATGGCTCACCAGCGGGAGTCGAGGCTAGGTTTCCTTACAAGATAGACTTGAACACGAAAGACCTATGGTAAGCAAGTTTTCTAGCAAGCATACATTGATGGAAAAAGATGTGGTTGGAGTGCTGTTGGCTATTTCCTTAAGTTAGTAGTAGCTGTGCTTTGCATCTATTTCCCTAAGTTAGTAGTAGACATAGACATGGATGACTAAGCTGAGGCGTCATGCTCGGGAATGTATTCAGACATATTACCTTTGGATTTCTTGAACTTCTAGAACCATTTCCGTATTGTATTTGGAAGTCGACGTCCGAGTATAGTTAGGAAATAGGAACAGAGGGATTCATGTTGTCATTTATATTTATTGTTATTTGGAAATGAAATTACATATTTCCATGTAATCAGATTAACATTTGTAGGAGTAAAGTGTAGTGTAAGAGTTCACTTGACATCTTCAAGTTGTTTTTGATGACGTCAAGTTCTTTGAGAGGACAATGAAGAACAGGAAAAGCTCGAAAATCTTTGGTGAATGCTTTATGTTTCAAGGTTTAATTTTCTTGTTCTAATCAATTTATATATATTATTTTCGACTTTGGAGTAAGTGTAGGTTGTGAAATACTTTTAAATAGATTATGAGAGTCTCCTAAATTAATTTTAATTTGATATATATATATATATATATATAGTGAATTGCGGAGAGTTGTGAGTCCTTTTATGCCTCTCCCAGATTCGGCTATCTATTAGGTTAAAGGTTTTCGATTTGCCATTTTAAGTGCTGTCGAAATTTTTATAAAAATATGGAGGATAATCCATATGATTTCCTAATTTTCTCTAATTAATTAAAATAAGTATTAAGCTTCATTGAGGATATAAATTTAGTTTTGTGTTTTACTAAAGATAAAAATGGAAATTATTTTAGGGCATATAGAGAATTGTCTGGTTTAAGTTCATATTTAGAGTAATTAGGCTAAGTTATGACTTAGTGAGATGGGAGCTAACTGAAGATGAAGGAAGTGAGTTGAAAGCATATTAATTCATTATCTTGGTGAACTTGTAGACTAAGATCTTTTTAATATAAAAGTACACGTTATTTAAATTGTGATAAGTTATTAATTATACGTATATATATCGTTGGTTTAGTCGTATATTAAGTATAAATATCCTTAAATGAGCTATAAATCATGGTATTATTGTATTTTCAGCAACGAGAAGAAACATAGCACAAGGCATTGTGTTGGAAGGAAAAACACGGAGTTGGAGAGAAGAAAAACATGAAAATAATCAACTTTGGAGGTCCGGTGTAGTGGCGCCGTTGTCGGGCATATGGGATGTTGTCGGAGGAGCAGGAGACAACACTGGGACACTAGGGAGCAAGGATATACACATGTAGTGGTAGCGCAGTGGCGGTGCATTGGGCTATAAGGCAAGGTGCCGGGCAATAAGTGACAACACCCGACAAAGAGGAAATAGAAAGTTAAAGTTTTAATTCAAGTAAAATTGTAAAGTAGAGTTTCTAATTGTTATTAAGGAGGATAAATAAGTATTACGACATGGTGTACTCATCGCATACTAACTATTAGCCACCATTAGAGTAATTTAGCATAGGTTTTCTATTGACTTTGAATGTTGAAGAGTTTATGTGAAGGAAACATTGAAAACTTTACATTTATAATTCTAGTTTGGTTTTGTTGATTAAGTCAACGTAATATTTATATTCTTCTGTTATATTCAACGATTTCCATTATTAATTGTGTTAAGTGTGTTTCAATTAAGTGTAGTAGTCTATTTATCTTAGGGATCAATGACTACTATCGTATGATATGCTTTGAATAGGAATAGAAAATGATTACAAAAAGTGCAATAATTAGAATTTGTACTGATTATGAGGGTAATGCTTTAGACATCTTGATCACGTATTTAATGAACTTAGGCTTTATAAGTTATCACGTCCATTAAAGCTTTAAATCCAAACATGAACTATAAAATCGTAACAAACCCAACATCGAGTGATAGTTGTTGATTAGGAAGACGCTGATAGTAAACCCTATTTGTTATGAATCTAATGATTTGTGACTTAAAGCAATGTGGAGCTTACATTATTGACACTGATAGGTAGAGTTTTAGTTTGCACATTAGAATCGTTTCCATCAGGAAAGTGGGATAAAGTGGATTATAAGGAAATCTATCTATTCTAATTTGGCATTACACACAATATATCGAGATGTAAACATGAATACAAAGCATAGTATTAAATTACCTAGGTGAAGTTGTGAAGTAAGATATCCTGAATAGAAGAGTTAAATTAAGTTTAAATTGATTTGTTAGATAACTTAGCTAGATATTAAACAACTTAAAAATGATTTCCTTAGTAGTAGTTCAAAGTTAAATAGGTAATTACCTAGTGCAGAAAAATTCCCCCGAGGACGATGTACATAGTCAAAGTTAAATAGTAGTAGCTCAAAGTTGATTAAACTATTACTACTAGCGAAATGTTATACTTGCGGTATGCATATTAAGCTTTTGTTGTCGTTCCTGGGGATAAGTAGCCATTTGTATTACTAAGTTAGTTTGAATAATTCTAAGTTTGACTTTCTACACTTAATCTTTTTGTGTTTTCTTTTTATGGATACTTATTGTATGCGTAGCAAGGGATTGAAGGACTTAGTGCTTACGACCTAAATATTGATTTAACCAATAATGGAAAAAAAAAGAAACGAGTCAAGATTACTAAGGAACAAGCTAGAAACCAACAACAGAGCTAAGGAAATAACCAACCAAAAGGTGATCTAGTAGTGCAGGACAGAGCGCAAGGACGAAGGTGCCTTCATGACTACTTTAAGGCAGAAGTTGAGGAGACATACAACGGAGTGACGAGGCTTGTAGCCAATACCACCAAGTTTGAACTGAGACTATCTCTGATAAACAAGGTGCAAAATAGCATGTTGGATATCTAATGAAGATCCAGTCGCACATGTTAAGAAATTTCATTGGTAAGTGCGACATCGTACACGTCAACAACATTACGAAAGAGGTGATCAGGATGCGACTTTCCCCTTTCTCTTTAGATGGAAAAGCTAAATATGGGTTTCAAGAGCTGAATGTACGGAGTATGACTTCATGGGCAGAAATCAATGAAAAGTTTCTCGACAAATTCTTTCCCTCAGTGGAGGTCAACGAAAGGAAACTAGATATTAATCGGTTAATGCAAAAAGACACCGAGTCTCTTGGTGAGGCTTGGGAATTATTCAAAAAGATGTGAATGAGATTTCTAGGACACGGATATGTGAAATGGGCATAAAATAGATATCGTGGTGATGATCGTGACATATATACATGAAAGGAGCACAACTTGAGATTTTCTACAATGGGTTAAACCACAGCACGAGAATGCTAGTAGATGTTTCATCAAGTGGCTCTATACTTACTAAGGGTGAGGATGGATAATTGGGTCTCTATGATTTTATATCTCAAAAATCTTCCGCTGGTACTTATTCTATAGTAGGGAGAATAATACGTATGTATCAGATTGTCTTGTAAGCTGCAATTATAGCACAACTATCAAATCTGAGCTGTCTGTTGACAAAACTTCAGATGGGACACCAAGGTCAACAAGTAGCATGAAAACTTATTAAAAACCAAGGCATTGTGGTTAAAAAACTAGACATGATGGAAAGAATGAGGTGTGAGGACATCAACTTCATGAATAACCAAAGAAATGCGAACAACTTCGTGCCGAGAGGAATGGCTCCTCAATAGTTTTATCAAGGATACAATAACAACAACAACAACCCAAACATTTCTCATGGAAATCTGATAATGCACTAAAGTTACCTTAAGGGTTTGAGTGACAAGTCCTTCAAGGGAAGATGGGGTAGAGCAAAGAGATGACTTCACTGAAGTCAATCGAGAAGTATTTGCAAGCCATGCACATGAACAATAGGGTGTGCCGTAAGAAGCACGAGAAAGAACTGGAATGAGTGAAGCAAGCCATAAACAGTATGGATAACGTGTAATCACAATCCATCAAGAACCTACAAAGACAAATTGGTCAACTTGCTATGGCCTCGAACTCAAGGAAAGAACGACGGTTTTCTAGCAACACCATCACCAATCCCAAGGAGAACATAAATTCCATTTGCATGATGAGCACTATGAAAAAAATGGAAGCAAGATAAACCAAATGATATACTAACTGGAAACAGTTAACAATTTTGTTATGATAAAGCATGAAAAGATGCATCAGCACAACACAGAGGCGAGAAAAGATGAACTTGATGGTTTCAAGAAACGAAAAATCAATGCCATGAAAAAAAAGAAAGAGAATCAACGATGGATTGCCAAGAAAAAAAAATGAGGGACCTTCCGAAGTAATGACATCAAGTTAGTTACAAAGTAACTGGAACCAAAGCTCAAGTACTTCCTCGACTTCAACCTATCAAAAGAAGAGATCTTAGAGAAATAAACTACCAATAAATATTAACAGGCAAATGTTTTGAAACATTTTCTATCATACGGGAGCCTCAGTCAATGTCATGTCACTCATGGAAATTTTGCATGTTTACTTGAAGATCAATTGTCCTGATACAACGAATTCGTTAGTAGCAAATGCCATCTTTGATACCTACTATAGGAAGAGTTTTGAATATGCATGTAAATGTGGGTAGATTCATATTAATCATGGATTTCGAGGTCATGAAGCATAATATGGGTGATGATGTGTCTATGGTACTTGGGCGACAATTCTTAAACATGGCCAAAGCAAATTTGTACACAAGGGAGAGGAAGATCACGTTGAGTATCAATGATGGTGATGATGCTGAGAAGGTTGCCTTTGTCCATGGTAAGGAAATACATCCAAATAGGAATGAGATCTTAATATTCGATTTGCGAATGGAGTTGCTCGATTTATACTTGGACTAAATGAGTGAAAAGGCATCAGGTTAATAACGCTAAAATAAGCACTGTTGGGAGAGCCCTAGGTTTTAAATTTTAAGTTTTTGAATTTTAGTTAATAGTTAGTTATTTAGTTCAATAATTATTATTATTAAGTCTTAGTTCTAGCTTTTAAAAATTTATATTGAATATGTAGGAAAAAACCATTCGCTAGGTGAAAATTTATCAGAATAAAAATGTCTTGGTAACTCATTACGAAGCGTAAAGTAGTGAAGGAGCTTAAAGTGGTAAAGATAAGGTCAAATTTATTAAATTTTATATTTTCATGAATTTTATCTGGTTAGGACACCTTGTGTGAGATATACACAAAGTCAAAGGAGCACTATTGGAGAATTAGCAAAAAATTATACCCAAGGACGTTGGCTATAAGGACGATACCGTGGAAGTTTGCCACAACATCGAGGAGCCTATAAGGAACGACGTCGGGGTCGATAAAGGGTTTTTAAGCCCATTTTTATTTATTCTTTACATTTGCAATAAAAGTACACCATAACCACCAAAGCCTACTAAAGAGCCGAAATTTGATCATTATCAAGTGAGGTTATAGGATATGTTTTGCAAGATTGTACGAATTTGAGGATTAATATTACCCATTGAGACTTAGTTAATATCCTTGCATTATTTGGTCTATGCATGTTCCATTTATATGAATTTCAATTTTGTGGTGATTTGAAGACCAAGTAGCATTCCATTATTGATAGTTGCTGGAATTTAAAGAAATGGAAACAACAAGGAAACAAGTTAGTAAAATAAGAGCAAATGATTTTGAGGCATCCACCTCTAGAAACTCCAATGAAGAAGAGTCTAGAACTTTTAAATCCAAATTTTTCATTTGTAGAGAGGCTGAAGTCCGATATGAGAAAATCCATCAAAGGAGTTCATTTGTGAAAAATAAATTAATTTGTCGGTCAAGTATGATAAAAAAGACAATAATTTTATTAGTCACCAAAATCGAAAGAGTGAATAATTTTATTAGGCACCAAAATCGGGAGCAACTTAATCAAGATGATAGGGAGAATAAAGTTAGAGGAGGAAGTGGGATTGATTTTGAATTCTATGCCAATGCAATGTTCACGGCTAAGGTTCAGCCAAAGAAGGTGAGAGGGGTTTATGTTCCCTTCAATAGATGTGAGAATACTTTTTATGGGTTGGAGGAATTAGACTTGTATGAAGCTATAACAGTTTTCCCAGCCAGGTTATATGGGAGACCCTGTAACCTATACTCTTTCAGAGCGATTAAAAATACATTGGTTGTCCCAGGACAACAAGGATGTCATGGGAGCTGAGAATGTGCCAAAGCACATTAAGAATGAGAGCATTAGAAAATTTTATAGTATGTGGCAACATTTTCTTGTTGCATCGCTATACTCCACTTCTTAGCAAGACTAGATCAAAACCCTAAAAATCGCTAGTCTTTATGAGATTACATAGTATGGGAAGATAAACATTGGGGAGATCATATACACCAATCTAAGGGAGCGCATAATGTCAGAAATAGGCAACAAATTGTTGCATATATTGATTACTCAAATGTTCTTAAAGGCTGAAGTAAGGTTGAGAGACAATGAATAATTTGATATAGAGGCCCAACTTACCATGGATGAAACTTTCATGTTCACGTTCAAATCACCACCTAGTTACCAAGACTCTAAGGAAGAGAGAGAGAGAGTCATGGAGCTAGACTTAAGGCCGAAGTGTTAGCCAAGAGGCAATTGGATCAAGCAACGGAAGTAGCATAATTAGCCTAAGAACTAAAATATGAGGAAAGTGAAAAAAATGAGGAACAATAACAGTAAGGATTTGATGAGGGCTACAAGTTTGTAGACCCAGAGAAGTGAGAGCAAGACTTGGACGGTCCTTAGGTCTTTGAACAACCTCATCCACTATAGGCACTTGTACCACAACTAAAGGATTTGACTCCATAACAACAGAGGTTGCAGATAAAAAAATAAGAAGACAATACGAGGAAGATAGGGCGCAATGCCAGTTAGCCACTCACAGGTATAAGTGGGATATGGAAGGAGAGAGCAATACTGATGTGATGGACGGTGCAATTTCAAGTTGTTTATTAATCATCATAAGAATATATCTAGATATGAGAGGAGAAGACAATTGAGACTTATTGATAGGTCAACAGGCTTTCCAACTGCACCATTATAGGTGTTTCATGATGAGTTGGTGCATTGCAGAAGGGTGGAGCGTTCATTGACACCATCCTAACTGGAGCTTATGATCCAAATGACAATGATGACATGCAGTCCTAAAGTCAGTTTAAAAAGAATCTTTTAGACCTAGGTAGTTGAGAGTGACTTTGATACTATTTAATTTTAACATTTGGGATATTTTGATAATTATTTACTTTTTTAAATTATATGTTTAGTTTAGTTTAGTTTACTATAGCTTATGTTATTTTATATATATTTATGTTTAGTATTTTAATGTTTTAGGCTTTTTTTTAAGCCTTGATGACAACGTTTGGTTTAAATTTGGGGGCATTGACACTATACTACACTATAGGAAGTGGTAAGATCGATTGAGAAATAAGGATAAAAACTAGAGGTATGATCATTTTAATTTTAATTTTGAAACAGTTAAGCAGGAAACCATGATAGTGTATAACGTTTTTCGCTTTATCTATTATTTGAATGTTTAAAAAGTATAGATTAGGTTATATAGTAATATATAATGAATAAGTAGTTTATGAGCAGGTTACGGCGTTTAATTATGGATAAGTAGGTTATAAGTGTTTTGTTGATTTGAAACTCAAGAGATTGTTTTAAATTTTGAAAAAGAAACAACGAAATATTGCAAATAATGGTGTGATTTCATGATTAGGAACCTAAAGTTAGGGAAGACTTTGATCTTGAAATGAAAGTGAGAAATTATAATAATTCTTGTGGAAAAAATTAGATCTCTAAGGATTTTTATAATAAGTGTGAATGCTACTTTATAGTACAACGCAAATAAATAATTAGTCCAAGAGGGGAAGAAATATATATTTTATATTAGAAGTTGGAGTAACTTACTTGATTTAATGAAAATTAGAAGTGCTAACAAGAGTTTTTAAAAATATAAAGAAAAAAATGAGAGATTCTCACAAGTTCTACAGGAAAAGGAGCAGACAACTTGATGGTTTGGAAAAGTAAAGAAGAATAAAATCCATATGAAAAGAGCAGGGACTGTAAACAAAAATGAAAAGAAGAACAAGAAATGAGAAAAGAAAAATAGAGAAAAGAAGACATAAGTAAGCTAAAACTCTTCAAATAAAAGATTTAGCTCGAGTAAGAGTACCATTCCAACTATGTTAAGTCCTATAGACTCTTGAAGTGCTAAAGTCTACCAAATGTGAGTTTGATCTATGCTTATTCGTGAATGCTTGAGCTTAATAAAAAAATAATTAGTTTGTAGACTTGCTACTTGAGTGCTCAGATAAAACAAACTTGTGAGTAGTGATGGTTTCTAGTTGTTATCTACTTTGGTGTTTTGAAAGTGAAGTTATATGTGTTGTTAAAGCTACGTCTTAAAAATATAAGTTTTTGCAAAGAAAATTTCTTGAGTGGATTGTCAACTTGAAACTTGAATGAATAATGTAAATCGAATAAGAACTAGTTTTTAGGAGACTTACTAGAATAATCCTTCACTCACGGTTCGCAAAATCCTATGTTTGGGTGTATTTGATAAGTGACTAAATATACGTATATATAAGGTTAGTTTATTCATATATTTAGTATAAATATCCTTAAACAAGCTCCAAATCATGGTATCATTTTGTTTTTAGGGAATTAAGGTGTGAAGGAAGGAATTAAGGAAAAAAAAGAAGAATGGAGCAAAAACCCATAAAAACATACTTGGTATCGTTGCTCTAGGTGTTGATATTGTAGCCACAAAAGGCATAGATAGGAAGGAAAAGCACAGCATGGGAGAGAAGAAAAAGTGAAGAAAATAAACTCTGAAGGTTTGGAATAGTGGTGGCGTTGTGGAGCATAAGGGACGGCGCCAAAGGAGCAGGTGAAAACACTGAGACCTCAGGGAGCAAGGAAATACACTTGTTGTGGCAGTGCAGTTGCGGTGCAGTAGGCTATAAGGCACGACACGCGCAGTATGTGACGGCCTAGACGTGCAATAAATAGAAAATTAGAGTTTTAATTTGAGTTAAATTGTAAAGTAAGGTTTGCAATTCTTATTAAGGAGCATAAATAGGTATTGGGACGTGGTAAGCTCACCACATACCAACTATTAGCCACCATTAGAGTAATTTAACATAGATTTTACATTGAGTTTTAGTGATAAGGAGTTTGTGAAGGAAACATGTAAATTTTATGGTTGGAATTTAATTTTGGTTTCGTTGATTAATTAAAGGTAATATTACAATCATCTTTTATTTGTAATGATTTCCGATATGAATTGTGATATGTATGTTTCAATAAAGTGTGAGTCATCTATTTATCTTGGGGATCAATAGATCTTATGGTATGAATGGTATCCTTTGAATAAGAATAAAAAGTGATTTATAAAAAGCGCAATGGTTAGAATTTGAATTGATTATGAGTGTAATGCTTTAGACATCATGATCATGTGTTCGATGAACTTAGACTTTGGAAGTTATCATGGCCGCTGAAGCTTTTAATCCGGATATGAATGGTACAGCCGTAAAATATAAAACATCAAGCGATAGTTGTTTATTTAAGGAGGCGCTAATAGTAAACTTATTTGGTTATGAATCTAATGATTTGATACTTAAAGAAATTTTGAGCTTATGTTATTCAAACTGTTAGGTGGAGTTCTAATTTGCACATTAGAATATTTTTCGGCATGAAAGCAGGTTGAAGAGGATATGAAGAAAATCTTTCTATTCTAATTAGTCATCGTAAACAACATATTGAGATGTAAACATGATATAGAATAATATTAAATCACCTAGGTGAAGTTATGAACTAAGATATCCTTAATTTAAGAGTTAAAGTAAGTTTAAATTGATTTGTTAGATAGATTAGTTAGGTATTAAACAACTTAAAAATGATTTCCTTAACAATAGTTTAAAGTCAAATTGGTAATTAACTAGTGCAAAAACCTTTTCCCTGAGTTTGATATCCACAGTCAATGCAAGTTGATTACACTATTACTGCATGCGAGCTGTTATACTTGTGGCACGCAAATTACGTTGTTTTGTTATAATAGAATAATTTAGTTTAAAAACCAATTGAAAAGGGATTTTCATAGCAAAAGAGTAAATCTGACTACGTATAATGAGTTCAATGAACTTTTCCCTTAGGACAATATTCGTAATCAATATAACTCGATAATATTATGACTATAATCGAGCCATTATACTTGCTGCCACGACTAATTTTTGGGCGCCATTGTCTGAGATATGTAGCCAATCTGGTTTAGTTAGTTTACAAAATTGTTACAATTTATTTTAAGTAATTGACTTTCAATATTATAAAAAGAAGTTTAAGTTTCAAGTTTGACAATCTGCACTTGAGCGTTTTTGTTTTCTTTTTAAGGAGAATTATTGCATGCTTAGTAAAAGAGAGGATGACCTAATGTGGTACTGTCAGCCCCTCAATAGCGTGACCCGAGTAGGCTGGGCTGGGCAGCAAGAAACCTAGCAAATGATCGAGTTCCGAAGGGCTCGGATGGTTCCTTAAGGTTTGGTAGGGGAAAACATATGGAACATCACACAAGGCTGAAGGAGGTCGCGCCTTGGCGCTCGCCAAGGCACGGTGCCTAGGAGCAGACGAGGTTACACCATGGCACGTGCCTTGGCACAGGCATGGGCAAACTTTCGCAGGTTCCTTAGGGCAGGCACGGGCAAACCTTAGTAGGTCCCTTGGCCCAGGCACGGGCAAACTTTGGCAGGTTCCTTGGCATAGGCACTGGCAAGCCTCGGAAAGTTCTTTTGGTGTGAGCATGGTAGATTCCTTGGGCACGAGTAAGGTCGCGCCTAAGCACGAGCAAAGCCGTGCCATGGCAAGTTCCTTAGGCACGAGCAAGGTCTTGCCTTGGCACGGGCAAGGCATACCTTGGCAAGGGTTGACAAATCTTGACTTGGGCGTTAACCAAGTCAAAGTACGCTTAGTCTCATTTCTTGATGTTTCCAATTGAAATTAGGGAAACGACTTAACATCTACTATAAGGAGAGGTGGTCTCTCATAGGGGCGTCATGGACACGGTAGCAAGGAAGACCCTCGGACCTATGGTACGGCCAACCCGCAGCCGGGCACCACCGAGCAGTCCCTATCCCTTAAAGAAGCATGGGCCACGTCCCTAAAGGCATGGATGGACCAAGTCAAGGTGGTTGCAAGCGGTTGAGTAACTACTTTGGTCATGGCCAATGGCATAACCAAGGCACATCCAAGAATGTCCTGAATACATGGAGCATTTGCTAATTGACCAAGCAGGTTAGGCAGTTACGAAACCAAGTGGCAGCAAGGGAACAAGGCAGTTGGGTAACTGCCTTGACCATAACGAAGTGGGGTTTTACTTAGTCTATGGATTTATGTCATCAGGACTGGTGTCCAAGACTGTTATGTAACTACTTGTTGGTTGATCTATAAAGCCAAGGGCTTTAGGCTTGGGGAAGAATAGAGTAACAGTGTTGAATTCCCATTGAGATCGTCGTAAAACATTTCCTTGGTGCCATAGCTTGTTGTTCGTTAGATTTGTGTATTGGTAGTGCTGAACTAAGGTGGCCCTTAAGAATTACGGGTTGGGTTGAGCGAGAAAAATCTCCTTATGGTAAACCCCTCCCTTAACTGCTTTGTGACAATTGGTATCAGAACCCCATTTCGGAGACGATGGCGACCAGAGCAGCAAGTGATCTAAATGTGAGGGTGGCTCACTTGGAACAAATGATGGGAACAATGATTGTCCCGGCACAGTCAGCAGAATCCTCAATGTCAGTACAGCGTATTGAAGGACTGGAGATGTTGGTGGCTTCCTCGGTGACTAGGGGAGAGTCACAGGAGGCCATGATAGCTATGTGGGAATCCAAATTTGAGGAGCTTTTAGAGGATGTACATTCTGTGGGAGAACTCATCACCGAAATAGCCACAACAATGGCTTTGGAGGTGAGTCTGCTCAAGTGAGTCGTAGGTGGATCCTCGGAGGTTGCAGTTGCAGAAAAGCCTCGAACCAAGGTGCTGGAGCCAAAGAAGTTCTCAGGAAAGCGGAGCACGATGGAGCTTGAGAATCTCCTTTGGGACATGGAGCAATACTTTGCTATTGCCTGGACGGAGGAGAATAAAAAGGTCATCTTGACCTCCATGTACCTAGAAGGTGATGCTTAACTCAGGTGGAGAACCAGAGTAGATGATGATGCGGCTTCGGGTAGACCTAAAATAGTTGTTTGGGAGGTGCTAAAGAGGCAGTTGAAGAATCAATTCCTTCCTACAAATGCTGCTTGGCAAGCACGGGAAGCCTTGCGCAAGTTCAAACATACAGGATCGGTTCGACACTACGTTAATGAGTTTTCCTCTCTTGCTGGGCATCAAAACATGTCAGAGGAAGACAAACTCTTTAACTTTACTACAAGATTACAGTCGTGAGCTCAATCCAAGCTAAAGAGGCAAGGGGTGAAGGACTTGCCTAGGGCGATTGCGGTAACTAATAGTCTTGTGGACTTCAAGACTAGTTCTTCCACAAATGAGGGGAAGAACAAGGAGAAGAAGCCTTTCAAGGACCACCGTAAAAAGAAGCCCTTCCCACCAAAGAAAGCGAGCTCAAAGCCAGCCCATAAATTAGATGTCAAGCCCTTATCAAGTTCTTCACACAAGGGCTATTTCATTTGGAAAGGCCCTCACAAGGCACGAGACTACCCAAAGAAAGATAAAATCTCGGCCTTGATCGTAGAAGACGATGGCCAGCCCCAGATGAACCCACTTTAGTTGTTGAATGTCATTCAACAAGACAAGACAAGCCCTTCGGAGGGGCTGATGTATGTTGATGCGGAGATGAACTAGAAACGTGTCTTGGTAATGGTGGATTCAGGAGCAACCCATTCATTTATGGCAGACCACATGGTGGATAAGCTGGGACTGGATCATGTTGAGAATTCCAGTCAAATGAAAGCAGTAAATTCAAAAGTAAAGGGAATTCGAGGTATTACATCTAATGTAAACCTTAAGGTTTGGTCTTGGGAGGGGGAAGATAAACCTCATGGCAGTTCCCTCGGATGAATTTGATGTCATCCTACAGAGTGACTTTCTACTATTAAGGAGCATTGCCCTGATGCCATTCTTGAGGGGATTGTTTATGATGAACAAGTCCCATCCTTCTTTGTTCTTGCGACCATCCTAATTTCAGAGAAAGAGAGTGCAAAGTTGTCCCATCTTTTAACAATTCAAGTTAAAGATGGACTCATGAATGGTGAACCAGCATACCTAGCGGCTTTGGTGGAGGCTAGGGCAAGCAAGATAACAAAAGTCCAAGATGCAGTTGTTGAGGTAGTTGAGGGCTTCAGTTATTTAATGTCGGTGGAGTTACCGAAATAATTACCCCTACAAAGGGTAATTGACCACGAGATTGAGCTGATCCCTGGCTTAAAGCCCCCAACACAGGCCCTTTATAGAATGGTTCCAAAGGAGTTGGAGGAGCTGAGGAAGCAGTTGCAAGAGTTGTTGGATGTTAGATTCATTTAGCCATTTAAACCATCCTATGGAGCACCAATCCTTTTCCAGAGAAAGCATGATGGATCTTTCCAGATGTGCGTGGATTATAGGGCATTGAACAAGCTAACAGTGAAGGACAAGTACCCTATATCATAGGTGGCAGACTTATTCAATCTATCATCTAGTGCAGCTTACTTCACAAAGTTGGACTTGAGGTCGGGGTACTACCAAGTCAAAATTGTAGCTGGACATGTCACTAAGACGGCCATGGTGACTAGGTATGGATCATTTGAATATTTAGTCATGCAATTTGGCTTGACGAATGAACCTGCTACATTCTATAAATTAATGAACGATGTACTAAGAGAGTTCATCAATCGATTTGTTGTCGTTTATCTTGATGACATTGTAATTTACAGTCAAAACCTTCAAGATCATGTGGATCAAGTACGGATGGTTTCGACTACATTAATTGAGGGCTAACCATTTATACGTAAATAGGGAAAAATGTAAGTTTGTTGCTAAAACGATCACTTTCCATTGTCATGTTGTAGGCCAGGGTAAATTACAGATGGACCAGAAGAAGGTGCGAGCGATCATGGAGTGGCCAAACCTCATGAAAGTCTAGGAGATATGGTCATTCTTAGGTTTGGCAAACTACTATCGGCGGTACGTGGAAGGCTACTCAAGGAGAGTGGCACCGTCGACAGATCTATTGAAGAAGCATCGGGCTAGGGAATGGACGGATCGATGCGACCAAGCTATGACAGAACTGAGTCTGGTTAGTGCCTCTGAACTAGTGTTGGGACTACCCAACTTTGACCTACCTTTCGAGGTGCACACAGAAAAATTAGATAGAGCATTGGGGGTGGTACTTGTCCAGGAGGGACACCCTATTGCTTTTGAAAGTAGAAAGTTGAAGGAAGCGGAGTAAAGGTACCCGACTCACGAGAAAGAGATGTTGGCAATGATTCATGCTCTTTTTCTTTAGAGGCATTACCTGTTGAGAACGAGCTTCGTGGTGCAGACATACAATACTGCTATCACGTACTTTTTGAGTCAGAAGAAGCTTAATTAGAAGCAAGCTAAGTGGATGGATTTCCTAGCAGAGTTCGATGTGCATTTCGAACACAAACATGGAAGGCTGAACTCAGTTCCAGATGTTCTCGATTGCAAGATGGTGGCTGAGATGGTGTCATTAGTGGCGAGGTTGTAAAGTGAGTTACTCGGAGGTTTTGGTGCGAAGATGGAGTCCTTTATTGCTAAAGGAGGATGCCCATATGTTCCTAGTACTGGTAGACTAAGGCGACAACTTCTGAGGGAGATACATGATGCTCGGTGGACTAGGCATCGGGGCATGGAGCACTATTATGCCCTTTTATCACGTTCGTTCTTTTGGCCTAAGATGGAGGATGACGTAGATCAATATGTACGGACTTGTCTTATGTGCCAATAAGAGAAGACAGAGAGATGGAAGGCACCAGGGTTGCTGGAGCCTTTGCTTGTACCAGACAGACCCTTTCAGAGAATATCCATGGATTTCATCGCTGGTCTTCCTAAAGTGCAGAGAATGACCGGCGTGTTGGTGGTGGTAGATCGATTCTCGAAGGATGCTATGTTCATAGCTGCTCCAAAGAATTATGATGTTAACTTGACAGTGGAGTTGTTCCTAAAACATGTGGCGAAGTATTGGGGATACCGGAGGACATTATTAGTGATCGAGACGCTAGGTTCACTTGAAGGTTTCGGGTCGCCCTATTCAATCTGTAGGGTTCGGAGTTGAAGTTATCCACAACAAACCATCCTCAAACGAATCGATAAACGGAGAGAATCAATACATTGCTGAAGGACTACGTCAGACACTATGTTAATGCAAGTCAGTCCAACTTGGTAGATTTACTTGATACAACCCAATTCTACGACAATTTTCATAATAGCTCGGCTATAGAGCTGAGTCCCTTTAGGGTGGCGATGGGACAACAACCGGCTACTTCACATGAGGTAGCCAAATCAAAGTCGATGGGGTTGAGCCCAGTGGCTTATCGCTTTGCGAGAAACAAGCAAGAGCTGAGAGAGGCAGCTCAAGACAGTTTGGCCAAAGTAGTTCGGAGGATGAAGAAGTATTCTGACCAGCATAGAACACCCTTGGAGTTTCAAGAGAGAGACTTAGTATTTTTGAAGCTCACTCCTCAAATTTTGAAAAAGTTCAACAAGAACGAGACGCACAAGGACTTGGTACAGCGATGCGAAGGACCATTTGAGGTGGTCGAGCGAGTTGGGAGGGTGGCTTATCGCCTTAAGCTACCTGAAAGGTTGAAGATACATCCTACATTCCATGTTAGCTATCTCAAAACTTTCCATTATTATGAGGCAGATCCAGGGAGGAGCACAGTAAGACGGGCTCCATCTTTAGTACGAAAGGAGTTTGCAGGAGAAATCGAGCAGATTCTAAGCCACGAGACGCTTGGCTAAAACAAGAAAAATAGGAAAACTTTTTACTTAATCAAGTGGGTTGATGTTGAGGAACTTACTTTAGAGCGAGACACTACTCTTTAGTAGTTCGAGAAGGAGATAGCAGACTACCAGAAGCTGCAGCAACCGAGCAGTTCGAAGAGGGCCACGAACATTTCGGCGGGGGGATGTTTGTGAGCCCCTCAATAGCGTGACCCAAGTAGGTTTGGCTGGGTAGCAAGAAACCTAGCAAGTGACCGAGTTTCGGAGGGCTCGGATGGTTCCATAAGGTTAGGTCGCAGGATAATATGCGGAACAGCGCACAAGCGTGAATGAGAGACCGCCTTGGAGCGCGCCAAGGCACGGTGCCCGGGCGCTGGCGACGTTGCGCCTTGGTACGTGCCTTGGCACAGGCACGGGCCAACCTTGGCAGGTTCCTTAGCGCAGGCACGGGCCTACCTTGGCAAGTTCTTCTGCGCAGGCACGAGCAAACCTTGGCATGTTTAGACGCAGGCACAGGGGGAGCCTTGGCAAGTTCCTTGGGCACGAGCAAGGTAGATTCCTTGGGAACGAGTTAGGCCGCGCGTAGGCATGAGCAAGGTCGTTCCTTGGCATGTTCTTAGGGCACAAGCAAGGTGATACCTTGGAAAATTCCTTTGGCACAAGCAAGGTCATGCCTTGGCACGAGCAAGGCCGCGCCTTGGAACGGGCAAGGCATACCTTGGCAACGGTTGACAAATCTTGACTTGGGCATTAACCAAGTCAAAGTATGCTTGGTCTCATTACTCGATGTTTCCTGTTGGAGTTGTGGAAACGACTTAACATCTACTATAAGGAGAGGTGGTCTCTCCTAGGGGCGGCATGGGCGCAGTAGCAAGGAAGACCCTCGAGCATGCCTTGGGCACCATGCCAATGCAAGACCCTCGGACCCATGGTCCGGCCACCCCAAGCCGGTCGGACTCGACCGAGCCTCAGCTGACACCCGAGATGCCGGGGCGCAGCCAGGCACCACCGCGCAGTCCCTATCCCTTAGAGAAGCATGGGCCACGTCCCATGAGGCGTGGATGGACCAAGTCAAGGTGGTTCCAAGCGGTTGAGTAACTACCTTGGTCATGGAAACTCGCATCACCAAGGCACGTCCAAGAATGTCCCGAATACATGGAGTATGTGCTAATTGACCAAGCAATTTAGGCGATTATGGAACCAGGTGGCAGCAATGGAATAAGGCTGTTGGGTAACTACCTTGAGCACAATGAACTGGGGTTTTACTTAGGCTATGGATCAATGTAATTAAGACAGGTGTCCTAGACGGTTATATAACTACTTGTTGGCTGACCTATAAAGCCTAAGGCTCTAGGCTTAGGGAAATAAGAGTACTAGTGTGGTATTCCCATTGAGAGCATAGTAAAACGTTTCCTTGGTGCCATAGCTTGTTGTTCATTAAATTTGTGTATTAGTAGTGCTGAACTAAGGTGGCCCTTAGGCAGCACGGGTTGGGTTGAGCGAGAACAACTTCCTTAGGCTAAACCCATCACTTAAAGGCCCCGTGACACTTACCACCTTAAGATTGACATAACCAATAAAGGAAATGAGATAGCGGTGGATCTAGCATGAAACCAACAATAGGGATGGGGAAATAACTAACGTGAAGGTGATCTGGTAATGCAGGATAGAGTGTGGGGACAGAGATGTCTTTATGACTACTTAAAGTTAGAAGTTCAAGAGAATTAAAACGGAATGATAAGGCTTCCAGCCAACACCACCGAGTTTGAACTAAGACCATCTCTAATCAACAAGGTGCATAATAGCTTGTTCAACAGGCTAGTGAATGAAGACCCAATTGCACGTGTAGAGAATTTCATTAAGAAATGCAACGTGCATTTAGTGAAGTTACAAAGGATGTAATCAGGAAAAGACGTGTCCCATCCTCATTAGGTGGAAAGACAAATCCTGGTTTCAAGGACCGAACGGAGCGAGTATGATTTCATGGATGGAAATCAATGAAAGATTTCTAGACATGTTTTTTTAGCCAGTGAAGGTCAGTGAAAGGAAATCGCAAATCAATCAATTCAAGAAGGAGGATGCCGAGTCTCTCAGCGAGGATTAGGAAAGATTCAAGGATATAATTAGGAGATGTCTATGACATGGATACATGAAATGGGCACAACTATAGATTTTCTACTATGGGATGAATCATAGCACTAGAATACTAGTAGATATTGCAGGAGGCGGTTCAATACTAAGCAAGGATGAGGATGGAGCATTAGATATCATATATCTTATGTCTCGAAACTCTACAACCAGTACTCGTTCCGCATTGAGGAAACCAACGGGCATATACGAGATTGATGTGCAAGCTACGATTACGACATAACTATCCCAACCTTAGTAGTAAAATAGAGAAGCATGAAATGGGAAAAAAAGTCCCCAAGTGCAAGCAATACAACAACTCATTAATCACAAAGTCATAGTGGTTTATTAAATGGACATGCAGCTAGGAATGAAGCTAGAGGAGATTAACTTCATGAACAACAAAAGCTATGGTAACAACTTAAGGCTAAGAGGAATGGTTCATGCAAGGTTTTATGAAGGATACAACATCCCCAACTTCTCATATGGAAGTCTTAATAGTGCATTGAAATTACCTCCAAGCTTCTATCAAGGAGCCTAATAAAGGAAGCTAGGGCATAGCGAAAAGATAAGTTCATGGAAGTTAATTGAGAAGTTCTTACATGCCATCGATATGAGCAATAGAGAATTCCTTGAGAAGTATAAATGAGAGATGGAAAATGTGAAGCAAGCTATGAAGAGGATGGATTATGAAAGTTCATAATACATTAAGAACCTAGAGAGACAAATTCGTCAGTTAGCTATTGCTTTGAATTGAAGGAAGGAAGGGTAGTTTTAGAGTAACACTATCACAAATCCCAAGGAGAATGTTAGTGTTATTCACATGATGAGCACTACGACTACGAATGAGGTCATACAATAGCAAGTGATGTACATGCGAGAAACAGTCAACACTTAGGTTATGAGAAATCATGAAGTGATGCAAGAGAACATAACGGAAGCGAGGGAAAATGAACTCGAATGATTTTAATAACAACGGACCAATGCCTTCAAGTATAACAAGAAGGGAAGAAATAATGGAAAGATAAACAACAAGATGAAAAACCTTTTGAAGAAGCACCAAAAGGAAATGGTATCAAGGTTGTTCTAAAGAAGCCCGAACCAAAATTCAAGTTCACACCGAGACTTCAACCAAATAAAAAGGGAGATCTTAGAGACATGCATACCATTAAGCATTGATGGGCATTGGTTAAGAAACATTTTGCGTGATATGGGAGACTCTGTCAATATGATACCCATGAAGTACATGTAAAAAGTTGATTTGAAGGTCAATTGTCCAGATACAATAGAGATGCAAGAAGTTGATAATAACTTGGTTCCAACAATTGGGAGAGTCTTGAATGTGCATGTGAAAAAGGGTGAATTAACATTTACCACAAATTTTTTATTATGAATCATGATATGGATGATGATGACTCTGTGATATTTGGGTGGCCGATTTTGAACACTGCCAATACAATTTTATACACAGGAAGAAAATGATCACAATGACTGTCGAGGATGATGATGATGCCGAGAAGATCGTCTATGTTCAATGGCAAGAAATACATTCAAATGGGAGAGATATCGTTATCTCCAACCTCTAAAGAGAGTATATCGATTTAGACTCAAACTAAACGAGTGAGTGGGAGTCAGGTAAATGATGTTAAACTAAACGCTACTTGGAGGCAGCCCAAGGGTTTTTAATTTAAAGTTTTTGAATATCAATCAGGTAGTTATTTATTTAGCTTAGTTAGAACAATCCAAATGTTTTCATTTTCTAACTTTAAAAAGTTTGTGCCAAATGTGCATGAAAGACCATTTGCCAGGTTAGCTTTCATTGAAATGGAAAAGTCTCAACAAATGTAGAAAATTCATAAAGAATCAAGGAGTTAAAGGGATATTCTTATATGTTTGTGTTTAATGTTTTTATGTTTTAGGCTTATTTCTAAACCTTGAGGACAAGGTTCGATTTACGTTTAGGTGCATCAGCACTACATTATGGGAAGTGGTAAGAAATTATGAAATAAGAATAAAATGTGGGTATGATCATAAAATTTAATTTTTAAAGTAGTTAAAAAGGAAAGCATTGTAATGTATTTTTTCATTTACTTATTATTTGAATGTGTTTAAGCAGTAGAAATTAGGTTATATATAGTAATATGCAATCAATAAGTAATTCATTTGCAAAGTTCATGCCTATAATTGAGGATGAGTAAAAATACTAGTGTCTTGTTGATATAAAACTCAAAAGATTGTTTTTAAAATTTTTGAAGAAAATATGAAATGTAGCAAAAAATAGTATGATTTCATGTTTATAATCTCGGAGCTGGGGAAGACCACGAACTAGAAACAAAAGCAAGGATATTACTAGAACACTTCTTGTGGATAAAGTTAGATGCCTAAGGAATTCTGTAATAAATGTAAATCTTACTGAATAATAAGAAGTAAATAGAGACTTAGTGCAAAAAGGGGAAGAAATGGGCATGTTCAATGAAAAGTTGGAGTTAACTTGCTTGCTTAAGTGAAAGTCATAAGTACTAACAATAGTTTTAGAATAGAAATAGTAGAGTATCATACAATTTTTACAAGAGATGAATCAGAGAACTTAAGGGTTGGAAAAACCGAGGAAAAACAAAGTCCATAGAAAAAGGAAAAAGGAGAAGAAGAGTAGAAATGATAGAAAAAGAATGAAAGAAGGTGAAAGTCAAAATAAAACTCTTTAAACATGGCTTGGGTGATTGATTGTGTAATTGCAAATGGATTTTCTTTTATTTGAATCTATTGTTCGTTTGATTGTTTTGCATCCAAAATTGTGTGGAATGTTGAACACCAAGTAGCAAGCGAATAACCCAATTGGCTAACTCTCTTTTGGTTTATCTCAGATAACAAGAAAGTTAATCCTAAGTCGAGTGTGCTTTGTGAATTAATTATCTAGGGCTAGTGGTTTCATTGATATTAACGCGGCAAAGTTGTCTAACTCAATGGTTGCTTTACCTATGGTTGTACATTTCTTAAAGAGTTTCTTACTAAAAATTGGAAACCGGGGAGCATTATGTACTCTCTGAAGCTTTACAACTAGTCTATTGGAACTTAAGCAAATGATTTTTTTTGTAGAATCAACTATCCATTTCTTGATATTGAGTTAAACTTGATTTTCTCAACCTATAAATTTATATAACTTGTCTTGTGTTACTTTCTTGCAAATTAGATTAGCCATTTTATTCTATTTTTGTTGTAGTTAGTTTATTGTTAGTTATTTCATTAGTTTAATTAGTTAATTAGTTAGTTAGTTAGTTAATTCTTTTTAAATCCGGTATTTAATCAAAGTTTATACTACAAATTCTAGATTGACACCCGTGCTTACCACTCCTACAAACCAATTGTTGTAAGCACTTAGTCGCATTTTGAGTTTAAATTTATTATTGACACGTTTGATCCGCATCAATTTTTGGCGCCTTTAACAAGGATTGGTTTAATATATTCTTTGGTTTTCTTTCACTTTATCTATCTAGTCTCTTGTTTCTAACAAGTTTGTGGATAACTCTACAATGGCCTCCTACCCTTAAAATTATAGTTAATTTGAAAGTCATACTATCAAAGTATGAATGGGGTAAGTATGTCAAATAATTGGCATGAATTTTCTAATTGTCCTTCTTAGGTGCAATAGGTCAAGGTTTGTGCTTTGTGGTGATTGTAATCATCTTACCAATGCTTTTCCTTACCGTTCTCACAATTGGAGTAATGCATTGGCACAACCCGAATTATATGCTCTACATGAAATCCTCCAATTCCTCAACAACAAGAAAGATCTCTAATAGATATGATGGCGTGAAATGACCCTTTCATTAAACTAGGGCACCACCTGGCCTAAACTCGTCATTAAGGTCTAATCTCGATCTTTTAGGACTTAACAATGTATTGGCCAACTTTTTCAATCTTATCTCCCCTTTAGTTATTTTTACAATGAGCACTACACCTTTGTTATATTATTTAGCATTTCAAAATTAATTAAAAATTTATAACTTAACTATATTCATTATTCAACAAAAGTCCTAATAAATTAGCCGGAGCCATTAATATAAATCTTAAGTTTTTGTAGATACCAGGTAACAACGATCACATGTACATAGAGGATAAAATGATGATAATAGTATAATAAACATATATCTGGTCAGGTAACTATCGCTAAACCAAAAATATACGACCCACATGTAAATAAAAACATAGATATGTCATACAAAAATATCATAACACCTACAAAATCTGAAGTAGTTGCACTCCAGTGGGTCAGAGGTAGTCAACAATCTTCTACTTGCATGACCTGCTACTCGATAGATCTTCACCCACAATCATAAAAAAGATGGTGAGTATAGGAATATAGAAAGTAACACTGAGAGACATTTATCCACATTTCCAAAAGGTCAACAAGTATTTGAAAGCATAACAATAACAAGTATGTTGAAAAAGAAATCATGCAATAAAAAACTTCAGTTAAACAAAATGAAACTGACAATCGCCGAAACAATAATGATCTAGGGCCTGTTAACTATGAACTACATCACATTAACCTTATTCAACTATTTAAGGCATAAATATACTGACAAATGCCCATTACACACATATACTTGTCGACAACCATGGGTCCCATACCTTGTGTGCCCCTTAAGTTAGTGGTGAGATGCCGACATCCTCAAAATCCTTATGACCTTCGTGCAGACCATTTCTGTCACATAATGGTCCTACATACAAAAACTACTTTTATAAGTCAATAATTAACTCGATTTAGGATTCCAAGAATTGAATTGCTTAAGTAAAGTATAAAGGAAACAAATTCAAAATACCACAAACTATCTGCCTAATAGCATGCTATTTCACTTGATAGGAAATAAGATGGAGAGAAATATGTCAATCGGCTTACTTACAAAGTCACGCAAATTCCTTGCTTAACAGGCATACCGACGCTAAAAAAATGTACCCAAACTCCCAAAAATCTCTTCTAAGTTGCAGAGATTGATTAGGGTTCTTTAGAACTTGTGCAAGCGATGAGTGAATATTTAGACTTTTATGTGGGGTTGATTTTGTATTATATTTAGTATAAATATCCCTAAGAAAGCTCTAATTGATGGTGTTTATGCATATTAAGGTAATTAAGGTATAAAGGAAGAAAAAAAGTGAAAACGAGAGTAAATAAAGCTAAAACAAATCACAAAGCTAAAACAAATCAAAGTGTGGTTGGCACCGTGACCTATAGGTGTGGCGCTATGGGGCATATAGGCAAAGTGTAGGAGAATAAGGAAGAGAAGAAAAAAATACGATAAGGCTGGCGCAATGGCGGGGTCGTGGAGACTAAAGGGACGGTGCTGAAGACAGATGTGAAGGTGCCAAGTCTACTAAAAGAGGGATTTACACACAAAAAGGTGACGCAGTGGCGGGGCCATAGCAATACACACACAATATCGGGGTTTAAGTGATAGCATTGAGATCAAAGAAAATAGAAAGCTAGAGTTCAATTTGTTGTTAAATTGGAAAGTGGGGTTTCTTATTGTTTGGAAACATGATTAAGGTGTATAAATAGATAGGTAAATTTTGTAAACATATAGCATACAAGAGATTTAGCCACCTTTAATATAGTTTAGCATAAGTTTCACTTATTTTTGAGTATTAAAATGATTTGTGGGGTGAAGACATTGAATACTCACGTGTGGTGATATGGGTAATGTGAAGCTCGCATATATTCACATTGAAGTTATTTTTATATATCTCCGATATCAAATAATGCCACTGTGTGCATTTTTTTTAATGAAGTGTGAGTAGTCTATTAATCTTGAGGATCAATGGATCCTATGGTATGAATATTATGCTGTAAACATGAATTAAATAGAAATATAAAAAGTGTAATGGTTAGAATTTATATTGATTTTGAGCGTAATGCTACGAACATCTTGATCATGTGTTTGTTGATGTTAGGTTTTAGAAGTTATCATGGCCATTGAAACTTTGAAGCCGGACATGGATGATGCAACCATAAAACATACAACATTGAGCGTTTGTTGTTGATTAGAGAGGTAGGGATAGTAAACTTAATTCTGTATGAATCTAAAGATTTAGAACGTTAAAGCAATATGAAGCTTGCGTTATTCACATTGATAGGTGGGATTATAGGGAACCGATTCGATCGTTTGTTTATCAAATGTTTGTCCTATTACTGATTGCCGTATATAGGCTTATAGTGACTCTTGCCACCTCATCCTCGTCATGCCGGTGGAGGGAATGCATGACACAACCACATACTAACTAGATTTAAAAAGCCACCGGATATGGCGTAAGCTTTTAACAAAATAGCAGCATTAGCGCCTATGAGAACACCTATCTATAGTGGTAACTAATGTAAACGTTTCCACCTTTCACGTGTCAAAATTACAATGTACTGCTACCTATCTCATATGCTAAATGCAAAAGGAAATGTCACTTGGAAACAAACAAGGCTTGATTCGCTACCTAACATAATCCCTCTTATCATGCGGTAGTAAGATCACTTGTGATAGTTTGTAACAATTATCACCATGCACATGCATTTACACAACAAAAAAGGTGGAACTTCATGTTTAAAATCGAAATTGAAAACCTCGGAATAATAGTGCAAATAAGAATATGAAAATCGGTAACAAACGAGTTATGAATCGAAGCACGTAAACCTCACGAATATTTAAAAACCAATAACTCAAATACCTTGGCCTAGATAATGGAACTTAGCTACTCATAATTGTAAATGCAAATTTGAAATTTATTAAATCTATAAATTAAAATGTAAATAATAAAAAAAAAATTATGAAATGCTCCGCATAAGACTTTAAAGAAAAACCTAGCACCAAAGTTTTCTCTCTAGAACTCTATATGGAATTCTATATCTAGAACTCTCGGTCTCGCTTTCATCGTTCCTAGGTCTCATATATATAATAAGAATTTGATATAGCCTTATCTAAACCAAAATCTTGAGAAACAACTGAATTAAAATCATTAATAGTCGGATATTCCCAGCACCATATATGCAGAATGCTAAAGAGCTAGGAGGTCTCTACGACATCGCTGCATTGCTCTATTTTGGCCAAGTTTTGTTCTGACTCGAGCCCAACGATGTGCCAGCATTGGACGTACATACCAAAATCACTTTGAAGGCATTGGGCTTTTTCTCGAGATATTAGCTTTGTCTTGTTCCCGAGTCTTCATGTTTTCCTTTAATGTCTCCAGTGAGCTTCCTTAAATCTAGTCACGTTCGGTTCATTGATTCCTAGTGATTAAACTTTATGCTAAGAACTCTGTCAAGGCTCTATGCATATTTTCAACTTTTTCATTGAATTTATGTGGAAGCACTCCTTTTGTATAAAAGCCGATTTCGACCTAAAATAGAAAAATAAAGATTTAGCATTATAAATGTTGATAAGAGTTATGAAATCATTGGTAAAATCACCCTAAAATATAACACAAATGACGACTTATCAATATACCTCGGCCACATGCCTCAGTCAGTACACATATCATGATGCAGGTCCCACGTCACAGGTCAATTATCCTGATTAAGGAATTAAACTGGGATTAGAAATTTGGGTTGTGACAAATCTTCCCAACAAATGGGGATTTCATCATCGAAATTAAAATTCAAGTTAATGTTAAACTTGACACGAAAAGGAACAAAAACCTATATTGCATATAGTTTTATCACTCCTAATTGAATTATGAGTGACCTTGGAACTGTCACTTGACTAATACCTTAGGGATAAACTTGCCTTTTAACTACTGCATTTTTTTGGTTTAGGATCTGTACAAGCTATTTCTCATATAAAATATCATTGCTCAGATAAATTTAGCTCTAGTTAACCATTATTGTATGCTTGCCTTCAACTTAGCAAGTTGAAGCATAAAGATATGAAAGACTGGATGAATTTTTCTTTTTTTTTTCATTTTGAAAGGCTCGAAGAATCTTGGTGCTAACTTGCCCCTTAAACCTAAATTTGTGCAGACCTTTCCAAGGCGAAACCTTTAAAAACATAAAGGCTCCCATGGTGTATGTGAGATTGTTGTGCTACATGTATGCATAATTCATTTGCCACTTTTGGGTCCTTTAAGCCTCTAACAAATCTGTCGTACCTTATTCATGTGATCAACAAAAATCTTAAGCCACACTAACTCTTTGTCATCTAGGTCAGCCCAACACGATGGAAAGCGACAAGGTCTGCCATATAAAGCCTTTAATGGCACCATCTTAATGCTAGCTTGATAACTATTTTTCTATGCAAACTCACACACACCCATATAATATCCCTGAGAACCTAAATCAACGTTTTACTCTGTCCATCAGTTTGAAGGTGAAAAGTTGTGTTGAATTATAAGGACGTACCATCTGGTCCTACATACTCCACTACATCCTAGACGTATACATAACATCTCTATCTGACCTAATACTGAAAGGTACATCATGTAGCCTGCTAATCTCTCTCTAACAATACATTAGCCTGGTTAAATATGTAATGAGCTGCAACTAGTAGAAAATGGGTGGATTTCATTAATTTATCCACAATCGCCAAAATAGAATTATGTTGTCTGGCAGTCCTTAGCAGCCCTTTAACAAAATTCATAGTAATGCCTTCCCACTTCCATCGCTGAATGGGATGTAGCTCTAATAACCCTCTTGGTATATGATGCTCAGCATTCACCAGTTGGCAAGTCTCATAATTCCCGATGATCTCAAATACGTCCGCCTTCAACCTATGCCACCCAAAATGCCTCCTCATGTCATGGTAAATCTTCATCCAACTTGGATGAGTGGTTAATAAAGAATGATGTGAATCCTGAAAAATTTCATCAATCAGCTCTATTATTAACAATATCCATAATTTTCCTCTGAATTTCAGAAGCTGGTCCATCATTTTTGTCCAATCAGTAGTCTAGGCTAACTCATAGAACCTCAAGTATAAAATTTTGGTCTCAGACCCTTTAACATTCTCTATATAGACATTGTTTATAGCTTCATATTTGCACAAATCATCACCCGAGTGTCAGTAGAAATCTGTTACTTACTCATGACCATTGGTACCTCGAGTAATCTATATCCATGCATCATAAGACATCTAACAATGTCGGCAGCTCCGGTTAGTATTCTACTCAATGCATTTGGAAATTCGTTAGCTTTTCTTGGGTGGTACTCCAAAGAAAAATCGTAGTCCTTTAGGAACTCCAACCATCTGCATTGTCTCATATTTAACTCTTTCTATGTAAAAAATACTTCAGACTCTTACGATTAGTGTAGAGTGTGAATCTCTCTCCATACAAATGATGTCTCCAAATCTTCAGAGTAAAACCAATGCTGCTAACTCTAAATTATTTGTATGATAGTTCTTCTCGTGTATATTAAGCTGTCTAGAGGTATAAGCCACCGTACCTATGTCCCGCATTAATAAATAACCTAAACCTATATGAGAAGCATCAATATACACTAAGAATCGATGTCATGCCTTTACCAACACCAACACTGGTGTGGTGGTTAACAACCTTTTCAACTAAGCAAATGACTACTTATATTTCTCTGACCAATCGAATTTGGCATACTACTTCGTCAATCTACTTATCGGTGAAGCGATCTTCGGGAAATTCTTCATGAATCTGCAATAATATTTTGGTTACATAGAAAGATCCTAATCTAATTTATTGACGTCGGTGTCGGTCAATCCATAATAGCCTGAATCTTGGCCGGAGTCCGTGCTCCCTTAAAGTCTGCAACGTCTCCCTAGGCGCTGCTTGTGATCTTCTTAAATCTATGAATATATTAATAAATCATCGATGAAAACAATCATGAAGTAGTTAAGAAATAGTCTCATCACCTGATGCATCAAATCCATAAACACGGCGAGGGCGTTGGTCAATCCAAATGGCATGAATGTGAACTGATAGTGTCCATATCTCGTGTTGAACACTGTCTTGGTCCTATCATAATCCTCGATCCTAAGCTTATGATATCCTAATCAAAGGTCTATCTTGGAAAATAACTGTGCACATTTCGCTAGATCAAACAAATCATCAATCTTTGGTAGTAGATATTTGTTCTTAACTATGACCTTGTTCAACTGTCTATAATCAATACACAGTCTCAAAGTACCATCTTTTTTCTTCATAAATATGACGGGTGCTCCCCGTGGCAAAATGAAAGGGAATCCTTTACCTCCAAAGTTCTAGAGCTGACTCCTCAACTCCTCCAACGCTCTATAAGCCATATAGTATGATGGTATATATATTGTCGTTGTGCCTATGACCAAATCAATGATGCAGTCTAACTCTCGTGGCAGTGGTAACTCAAATAAGTCATTCGAAAACGTGTCAGGAAACTCATACACAACTAGAATGTCCTGAAGTATAGGTAACTCACTTTCTGTTATTGTATACAATGGTACACAAGTTTCCATATGTTCACTAGTGACAAGTCAAACTTCACGCCATCGGCTCTTTATTGTAACAGCCCGCCCTAATTTAATCCTAATTAATCGATTAATTAAAAATCACGGCCATAAGCTCGAACCAACATGGACACCGTGAAAAAGTATATGGCATGCTTGATATGGTATTTTGGTTATTTTTGTGTGGTGCATGCTAACTTATTGTATTATTATTAAATTTTTGCATCGCACTAGTGTTAAGATTTTTCATTTGGTCACGTTGTGCGCGTATAGTTACAAGAGCGTTAGACACTCGGGGTGCACCTAATGCGGGTATATGGGTAGTGGGGGCTTAGAGGTCATGCTACCCATCACATCCCCATTTACATCATCTATCACATCACCATCACATCACTTTTCTGTCTCTTTTTATTTACAAATAAAAAAATCTCTCTCTCCCTCACTTTCACTCTCTCTACTCGAATTTCTCTTTCCGTCTTATTTTCTTCTTCTTCTCTAACAAAACCTCTCCATCTCAATTAATCTCACCCTCATCAAGCTCTCTTGTCACGTTCAACTCAGTTTCTCAACAATCTTGTTATGTTCTTTCCTCTCATCGTATCTCGTTAATGTACCTCCCAAGAACGAGGTAAGTGTTTGTTATTGTTGTTGAAATACTTGGAGAGATTTGACCATTAATGGCGTTGTTGTAGTAATGTTGTTGCTGCTGATGTTGAGGTGGTTATTGTTGTTGAAGATTTTGAAAAAAAAAAGTGTCTCTAGAGACGAAATTGGAAAGGGAAGTGTTGGGCTAGGCCTAGCTGTGCAGGCTCGAGTCGAGGTGGGTTGGTCTGAGCCAGCCCATATGCGAGCGGTCCAGTTGGGCCGAACTATGCCCAGTTCAGGCCCAACTCCCCTAAATTGATTAAATAATATAAAAAATTAAGTAAAACAGAATTTTAAATAGAATAAATTGCAGAAAAATAGGAAAAGTGGGTAGAAAATTATGAAAATCCCAAAAAACTAGGATACATATAAAAATGGGAAAAAGATAGAAAAGTAGTTTTCAAGGCTTTTTTAGGCGTTTGGCACCCCGGTATAGCCTGAGAAATGTGCCAAAACTAAACTTATAGAATAAACTTTCAAATATTTGGTCATACATTATAAACTAACTTAATATGACCATAAAATAATTAAAATGGTATAATTGGAAATCAGAGACTTAGGAGACTATAGTCAGGTGTCAAGTGCGCATCTTGAGGCATGAGCGGGACATTTTGGAGGGTTATTATGATTGCATGAGGTAAGTAAATGCACAATAAAGTCAACTTGGATTTTACTTATTTCATTTGTAATTTACTCATTTCACTTTTACTTTTTGCAAGTTCAGCTTGCACACTTACTCTATTCCTATGTGTGTCTGTGTATGGTCAAATGGAAGATATAAATAATCCATTTTCAGTTCTTTCATAGAAGACGATCTGATTGTTGATAAGGTGTTAGTCATGCCTTAGACAACGCCTGAGGTTTCTCTTTACTAGTGAATGATCTCAAGAGTGGGTTGGCGTGAGGCTCACCTCCATCACAGAGTTCATCTCCTTTGAGACGTTGGCCAGAAGTCTACCTTCCGACAAATAACGCTCCTCATTTCGACCATGAAAAAGAGGTGGGGATTACCTTTCCTCTACGGCTGTCTCGATTTAGTATTTGCGTCCTAGAGCTCGACAGCTATACACAACCCTCGCTTTCCATATTTTTGATTATCTTAATGACTTAAATTCATTCTTTACATTCCCATTTACTTACTTTATCTGCATGAATCGTAGTCGTTTTTCTTCAATTTCCTGTAAATACTAACTGAACTTCTCTGGGATTTACACATTGGAGCTTGTCATTATTTTTGGTGGCAAGTTGCAGATTATACGACGAGCCGGTCTAAACAACCACAATAGCTTCACTTGTATGTATTTAAATTTATGTATATAATACATTTTTGGATCATTTTAGAGAATTATTACCTCATACATGTATATTGATACTTATTATACCTTTTATGCCTTTATTATTATACGTGGTATCCTTTTGCCAATTTTCCACCCTATAGGTTTGTTTATCAATGCAAAATTCGTTCACATTACTTATTTGCATATTATTAGGACTTTCGCTATTTAAATAACATAAAAGAATCAAAATACAAATTAAGATGTAAAACTCTGTAATTTAGTACATTTCGACAAAATAATCATTTACACATCAAAATTGACTAAGTTAGATTATTAAGGGGTTAGTTCGTGAGTCGTCATGGAAAAGTGTGCAAGTGAAGTGGCATGACCTGAACACGTGTCTAGCGACATGTTGGTGCCCAGTTTGCCTCTAAATTCGGGACCAATACAGTTGATATCAGAGCCTAGGTTGAGGTGAACCTAGTGGAAAGTTTAATATAGTCGAATAAAAATTAATAAACAAATATTGGAAACTCGAAGATATTGACTTGGAACTTTTAGTTAGGAAGTGAAATGTCGAAGATTATATAAATTTTATGCCTTGATTTTATTATATATATATATACAAGTATTGCAAGTTTTATCCGATATGCGAATAACATTGCACGTACCAATGGATGAAAACAAATTGCATTTGGCGTTGGAGGCATGAAAAGTGATACTACGCCCACATATATTTATGATTAGACTTTTCACAAGATGGTTATTGCACATGATCGATATTTGGCAGAGATAGGCACAATCATAGGACTTAGGTGATTAGTTAATATGATAAGGGATACACACGGTGATTTGATGTAGATGCGACAAAGCTGAAGATTCATACAATGATACCCATACCTCGGTCAGATATAATACCATTCCAGCAAAGTACTAAGGTAGTGAATTAGGGTAAGCCGAGACGAGCCAGAGTTTAGGAAATAGTCAGCCGGTTTCATGACAAAAACTTAGTAGTTCTCAGTAGAAACCCCAGGAACATAAAAAGAAAAAAATGTTAGTAAAGGACAACAACTTTTACATCAGCACCCCACTGTTCAGTTTGACAATATCACCAGGGGAGAAGCAACCAATTATTAACTTCGAATGTGGGAAACTAAGACATTACAAGAATAAATGTGCACATTAGTTCAGTTGTGGTAGTTGCAACATCATTAATAGTAGCATTACCGTTATAGGCTAAAGCACCCAGTTCGTAGGACATCTAAATAGTACGCTAAGACGAAATTTAGCTAAGGTGATATTTAACTAGTACTTCAGTTCCTACATTTTTAGAAGATTGTGACCTTATATTGTTTCACACCTAGTTGTCTAATTGGTGAGTTAAGATTTGATCATAATTAGAGTCAACATAAACCTTATTCTCGATACAGCAACCGAAAGTAAGGTGTTACCTTGACCAAATTTGATGTAGGATGCCTCTTTTAGGTTCTAATACGATACATTTCAAGGTTTTATTAAGCCAGGACATTCGATCTTAATATGCCACCAAGTTAGTTACAATAAAAAGTAAGAAAATATAGTAAAAAAATGAAGTTAAAAAATATACATGGAATTAGGGACTATCACACCTCAAGAGTTCGTTGAGACTAGAATGTATGATGATTATTGCATGCATATTATGGGTTGTGAGTTGAGAAATTCTATTGGATTGAAGGCCATTTAGGGAAAGGCATATGCAAGACATGAAGAACATTTGCCTTCGCTGACACGTACAAGATGTGTAGTATTACAGGTGACTTTTGTTAGTGGGATCTAGCTTATAGAGAATCATACATGATAGTTAAAACAAAAAAATATCTTGTTTAAAAAACACTGTAGACACTAAAGATTGTTACCTCGACGATCAAGAACATATAAAGGACAATAAACAAATATGTTTTAATGTACTATATGGAAGCGAATAGTGTTGAGATAACTCTGAACTACAGGAAAACAAGTACGAACTGCTTTAGCTCCGGTCAGAGCACTGTCGTAGTCCTGCAAGAATAGCAGGCCAAGTAATTCTATTATTTTGTCAAGATTTGTTCATGGTCCATAAGGTAGATAAGGGCCCCATTGCTACTTGTTGGACAGAGAAAAATCAGGAGTGCGAGCCGAGATAGAGTGTACGAATATATTTTAGGTCAAAAATAACCTAAGGCCAACCTAAAGAGCACATTGTTTCGAATTTCACAAATCTATAAATGAACTAGTAGTAATAAATTTTGCACATGAGACCAGTCTGATCCAAATTAGTACTTATTGAAAGTTTAGGACAGTGTCTCAAAGGGATGTGGAAAGTTTAAAAAACTTAATGATTATGATCAAACTAAATGCGCACAAGTCACTAGTTTGAGGGTCACAAGGTTTAAGTCGTGTAGTAGAAGAGAAAAAAGTTCTAGGGGGTGTATTATGATTAAGGTCTTCAACAGCTAGTTTAGACTCGCCATGAAAATAAATAGTTCTTTGAATTTTTAGTTGGTTATGTTTTTCTAACTAACTAGAGGAGAAGTTTGGAATATCTGAACAAAATCCATCAAACCAACTAAGAAAGAGTTGGACTTTATTAAATCCAATCAGATAAATAGATGCCTACACCAGGAGAATAATGCAAAACTTAACTCTAAGAAAAAACTTATCATGGTTAAAGATAAAGATTTAATCATTTTGCTGATAAGTAGAAGACTCTAGATACACGTTAAGGATGGATAGTAGGGTTTTAACTCAACAAGTCCAGAGAACACGGTAAGTGATTAAATTGGAGTTTGTATGATAAATTTTGTTGTAAGTATTTGATGGACTAAGTGCTTCATCACTTGGACTCCATCCCGTGATCTTGATGGAAACAAACAACGTGAAATGGTGCTAACATGGTTTTCACATATTTCGGCGTAATCTAGCATTGTTATAACTCACATATTAAAAGGATACCAACGAATTCGAGTTCAAATGGAATGGATAAAGTGGAAGAAATAAGACTTGAAAAGCTCATAATTTGATCAAGGCAAAGAAAGGCACCAAAAAGCATATATGGAGCTATGTACATCAATTGTAAGGTATAAGAAGTTCAACTACATGAGCCAAATGCATTAGATTCATGCATTTCACAAATATTGTGTTTTCAAGAACTTAAATTCATGCATTTCGTGAATTTCCAATCCATGAGTTTTAAAATGTTTTAAAACATGAAAATGAGTTGTATGGCATGAACATGAGGAATGAATACTGTTAGTTTTGATTTTAGATGCACTGGTATTAGTTTAGATAAGTTTTCGTCTCACATTAAAACTATTTGCAGAAAGCCCCTATGCACTTCATTAAATCAATATTTTCCAGTTCCGGGGTTCATAAAAACATCCAAACTACCCAAATGGGTTCTATAACGCATAATAAACATGATTAACATGTTTTAAGATGTTTGGTAGGGTCAGTGATGCGACTAACTCAAAGGATGAAAATATTTATTTTCATGCCCCCGCTGGTTAGCACACTAATGAGATTCATTAGCGAGCTAACTGAGAGATTAGCACGTTATCTGAAGAATCTAGCGCGCTAATTGGTTTTCTGACAACTTTTTTAAAGTGAAACATCTACACCTTTAATTTGAATTTGTGGACTGTTTTGGACCGTTGGATCACTAGAATAGCTACAAACTGTAAAAAGGGTGTAGAAAGAACTCTATAAACACTTTGAAGATGCTTTTCATCAAAACAACTCACAAATACAAAAAAAAAACATTAAAATAGAGTTTTAACACAAAAGGGCGAAGAAAAATACACACACTCATTTGAGGGCTTTGAGGGGTGATCTTATACAAACCAAGAGAGGCAAAATGAGGTGTTCTAGAGTCTTTAACGCGCTATAGAAATCGATTTAAACCCTCTTCGCATCTTAAATTTTAAGATTACATCTTTCCCTACACTATTTGTGCTTAATTTATATCTTGTTGTCAACTATTTGTGTGGGAACCATATGCGACTGATTTGAACATGTTTATATAATGTGTTGAGCCTAATATCATGTCTACATAAGACCTAGAACAAAGTTGCACCTATTGAGCCAAAACGTGAATCACTTGCATATGAGAAACTTGAAAAACACATAAATCCTAACCTATTCTTATAGTGGTTGTTTTTCTTTGAAGTGTGTGTGCAACCACCAAAAAGGGTTTTTGAACTTAATCTTGATTTTTTTTAAACCTAAAGTTGAGTGTGCATTTACTTGAGCTTAATTGCGACTTCTTATAGTGCATCGAATTGACTTGAAACCAAATTGTGCTTAATCTATATTCGCCTTTGTGGTTTCATGCTTATGTTTTTTTGACAACATATTTACAAGGGTTTTCATTCTTAAACTTTATCTATTTGAGACTCGAGATCTTGGTTGCACTACTTGAGCTTAATCGTGATCTTTCATGTGTGCATTGAATTGACAAGAAACCTAATTGTGCTTAATTTATATTCGTTTATTTGGTTTCATGTTTATGTTGTTTTGACAACATAATCACAAGGGTTTCGTTCTTAATATTAATCTATTTGTGACCCTAGATATTAGTCGAACAACTTGAGCTTAAACTTGCATTTTGAATTTGTGCGTCAATTAGCCATTCTTTGGAACAAAGTTGAGGTTAATCTATACTCTTATTTGTTGGTTTCAATATCAAGAGATGGCCTGTAAAAGTTGATTTACAAGGCATCTTAATTGGCAAAGTAGCACTTGCATTACTTCATCTTAAAATTATAGTTGGCTTGTGGGAGGAGAGCATCTTATACTGGTTTACTTATTGTAAGCAACAAATCATTCTTTATTTGTAAAGTGTGTAAGGTCTATTGGTGAATAGACCAAGTTTTGAGTCCTATTGGTATATAGGAGAGACTGTAAGCATATCGGGAAATAGGTAAGGTATAGTCCTAGTTGCGTCTAGGCAAGTCAAATTTCTAGTTGAGACTAGGTGGTCGTAAAAGTCCTTATTGCAGTAAGGCAAATATAAAAGACCTAGTGGTGACTAGGCACACTAAGCTTGCGGGCTAGGGGTTGTTCACTTATAGGAATATATGTGTTGGTTCAAAATCCTAACTGGGGAGGTTAGGTAGTGGATGTAGATCCGAGGGATCGAACCACTATAAATTTATTGTGCACTTCCATCTCTTCCACCTCCTCCTCCTAGTGTACCATTTCACTTGAACCATTCTGCTACATCACTATTGCAATTACTAATATACGCTTTCATCTAAATAAACTTTTGAAGTGAACTTAAGAGATTAGGAAAGAAAGGTCGAAAAGTATAATTTGATCACACCAAGTTCACCCCTTCTTAGGTGACCTTCAATTGGTATAAGAGCAGGTGTTCTTAATATTAAAATCTATATCCTAGAGCTAAAGATCAATGGCCATGACTTGGTGTTGATGCTAACATTCCACCTGTGCTTAAGGATTTTTTTTTTTTGGAGTTGGAGGATTAGGTTTAGAACATATAATAGAGCCCAATCACATGAAAAGTGGGGCATTTAAGAAAATTGTCCATACACTTCGGTTAGAGTAGTGAATGATATTGAAGTGCCTAAGCTAAAAAAGAAGTAGAATAGGGAAGAAAAAAGGCTAGTGAGACTCGATGATGAAATTAGACATATTTTCTTTTCTAGCATTTCTAGTGACATTAAGACTAGACTTTCATGCACTTCATCTATGGAGAGATGGAGAGGATTAGGAGAAATTTACAGTCATAGTCATGATTCTAATGTCTCGTTATATTCAAGCAAGTGTGATGGTTTATTGCCATCTTGTGACTCCTTTGCTCGTTTATGTTTTCATGATCAAGAAATTCACATTACTACACATTTTGATGATAAAGATGCTTACATGCATGAAGATCTTAGACATGGATTCTTATGTGCCAAATAATGAGGATAATCGGTCTATGCACTCTCATGCTCATGAAAGGGAATTTACTGTTGATTCGTTTACTAACATTGATTACCTTCATGATTCCCTTTTTGATAAATTGTCCACTTTGAGGAATCAGCTTGAACTAAACTTGAACAATCTTATGAAGAGAATGAGAACCTCAAGAACATGATTCAACTTTCATTAGATTAGTTGATTACTTTTCAATGCACATTTAACAAGTGTCTTGGAAAAAATGAGAGCATTCTTGAAGAGAACATAGCCTTAAAGAGTCAAGATCAAGATTTTCAAGAGAGATTAGATGAATGGAAAATGTTAGGAACAAATGTCATTAACAATAAGGAGAATGTGAAATTCGAGTTAGCCTAGAGAAATACAAGTGTCTAAACTTAGACACTCAATTAGGGAAGTTTATCAGGTTTTAGAAGTTTAAATCATTCCGTAGACCAAATGGGACTTATTATAGAGTCAAGCCTCACATTAAGGCTTGGGTACCAAAAGAGACACTCCTAGAAGCTAAGTCAACTAAATCAATTGGAGCTTGGGTACCCAAGCCTATGATACATAGACCGAATTGGATTCACTTTAGGAGACATTGTAAGGAACAAGGTGTGGATCCTAGTTCTTAGACTTAAGTACCAAAAAATCATAGGAACTAAAATAAGTCTTTAAAAACTAAAAGAATTGAAATGAGAGATTGTGAAACAAGGCTAGGTGGGTTGCACAAGACTAAAACAAGAGAAAGGAATTGATTATGAAGAAGCCTTAGCACCGAAAGCATGAATAGAAGCACTTTGAATGTTACTTACTTATGCTTGCTATAATGGTCCTTAATATACCAAATGGACGTCAAACGTGCATTTTTAAATGGCTTCATAAATGAAAAGGTATGTTTAGACCAATCACCGGATTTTGAAAATCATGTTAACCCATTTCATGTTTATCATCTTTAAAAGGCATTTTATGGATTGAGACAAGGTCCTAGAGCTTTGTATGATCGGCTATGTGCACTCCTTCTTAACAAAGGGTTTATTAGATCCTACATTGTTCATTTTGATCAAAAATGTTAATTTGCTCTTATATCAAATCTATTTAGATGATATCATTTTTGAGTCGTCAAACCAAAATTTATATGAAGAATTTTCATCTTTGATGACATACGAGTTCGAAATGAGCATGATGAGTGAACTGAAATACTTCTTAGGCGTGTAAATTAAGCAATCTAGTCATGGGAGTTTTATAAATCAAGTGAAGTATATGAGTGACATGCTTAGGAAATTCAGATTTTAAAATTTGAAAGCATGTGACGCTTTTAGTAGTTCAACCGTAAAATGTACAAGGATCCTCAAGCTAAGCCAATAGATTCTAATCTATATAGAGTAACGATAGGAAGCATACCCTACTTGACTGCTAGTACTTCAGATATCATGTTTAGCGTGAGTTTATGTGCTAGACTTCAATATAAAACTTGAAATATGTCAAGCTTATATTTCATTATCTTAGTGGGACACAAAACTTATGATTATGGTTCAACAAGGCCAAAAGTTTCAAACTTCGAAACTTTGTTGATTCCAACTATGTGTGGAGTTTAGTTGATAGAAAAAAACACTTTTAGATTTTGTCGTTTGCTAGGAAATTCACTTAGATCCCCATTTAGCAAAAAGCAAAATTTTCTTGCTTTGTCCACCGCCAAAGCAAAGTATGTACCTTCTAAAAGTTGTTATGCTCAAGTCATGTACATGAAACAACAAATCGAGGAGTACCAAATTCAATTTGGTTGTGCTGAATTATATTGTGATAACACAAGTGCAATCAACATATAAAAAAATCTAGTGTTACACTCCTGTACCAAACACCTTGAGATTAGGCACCACTTCCTTCGCAACCATGTCTAAAAGGGTGACGTTAAACTAATCCAAGTGTCCACTGAGGATCAACTAGTCGAAATCTTCATAAAGTCATTGCCTAGAGATCAATTTTCAAGATTCGGTGAGAATTAGTCATGATTTGTGAATTGGACCTTCTATACATTGTTAGCTCTTCCAACCCTTTTTATATGTTATTGGTAAAATGTCCATGAAGTATGAGGTGAATCGGAGTTGTCTTGCATGAAATGAAAATTTTAATTTTAATAATTTGAAAGAGCAATTAGTGCGCTAGGTTTGACTATTAGCGCTCTAACTTCTGGACCCAGCGAGCTAATCCTGTTGTCCCCACAACCATTCTTTTTGCCTTATAGAACTTAGTTGGATTTGTTTTGGGTGAGCTTTAGTTTGATCATGTTAGGGGGAGTATCTTTGTTATTCAAAATTTTAACTCAAGTCTATGTTGATTTATATCTGCACTACATTAGCTTATCTTTCATATTTTTTAGGATGTAATACCTTGAATGTTGTGTATCTTTGACTCATTATATATGAATGAATGACATTTCCTTTAACTTCCACTCCATGTGTTTTCTAAAATTGCATGAATTGATGAATTGTCTATGCTTTCTTGTATTCATCTCGACGGCTATTTATAAGGGGAGAGTTTGTACCCACTTTTTGATGTTATCAAAAGGGGGAGAAATATATACGCTATACTTGACCATTATGATCATGATATGCTTTTAATGACCATGTTTGTTTGTCAAGTTCAAGGTTGTTTGTTATCATCTAAAAATGGGAGATTGTTAAACTAAGTGCTTCATCACTTAGACTTTATCCCGATATTTCGTTGGCAACAAACAACATGAAATTGTACTAACATGTTTTTCAAGTATTTCAGCGCAATCCATCATTGTTAGAACTCACAAGTTCAAAGGATACCACTGAATTCAGGTTCAAATTGAATGGATAAAATGGAAGAAATAAGACTTGAAGAGCATGTAATTTGACCAAGGCAAGGGAAGGCACCGAATAACATATATGGAGCTATGTACATCAATTGTAAGGTATAAGACATTCAACTACATGATCCAAATGCATTAGATTCTAGCATTTCACAAATTTCATGTTTTCAAGAACTTAAATTCATGCGTTTCGTGATTTTCCAATCAGTGAGTTATAAAATGTTTGAAATCATGCAAATGAGATGTAAGGCTTAAACTTGAGGTGTGCATACTGTTTGTTTTGATTTTAGATGCACTGGGATAAGTTTAAATAGGTTTTCATTTCACTTTAAAACTATTAGTAGAAAAGCTCCTATACACTTCATGAAATCGGATTTTCCATTTTCGGGGTTTGTGAAAACATCCGGACCTTCAAAATGGGTTCTATGACCTATAATATACATGTCTAACATGTTTTAAGAGGTTTGGTAGGGTCAAGAATGCAATAGGGGGTCGCTAACTCAAGGGATGAAAATATTTATTTTCATGCCCTTGTTGGTTAGGGCAATGATGAGATTCATTCGCACGCTATTTGAGAGATTAGCGGTCTAACTCCGGAATTTAGCGTGCTAATTACTTTTCCGACAACTTTTCAAAAGTGAAACATCTACACCTTTAATTTGAATTGGTGGACTATTTTTGACTTTTTGATCACTGCAACGGCTACAAATAGTAAAAAGGTTATGGAAAGAACCCTCTAAACACTTTGAACATGTTTTTAATCAAAACTACATGCAAATACACAAAAGAGAATTAAGACGGAGTTTTAGCATAAAAAGGTGAAGAAATAATACACACACACACACACTTAAGGGCTTTGAGGGCTGATCTTATGCAAACCAAGTGAGGTGAAAAGAGGTGTTATAGAGTCCTCAACGCGCTGTCCAAATCGATCTAAGCCATCTTCACATTTAGGGTTGTAAGATTACATCTTTCCCTACACTTTTTATGCTTAATTTATATCTTGTTGTCAATGATTTGTGTGGGAACCATATGTAATTGATTTGAATAGGTTTATATAGTGTGTTGAGCCTAATATCATCTCTACATAAGACCTAGAACAAACTTGCCCCTATTGAGCCAAAACCTGAATCACTTATCTATGCAAAACTTGAAAAACACATAAAAGTCTAACCTATTCTAATGGTGGCTGTTTTTTTTTTTAAAATGTGTATGTGACACCACCTAAAAGGTTTTTAAACTTAATCTTGATTTTTATTAAACCCAAAGTTGAGAGTGCATTTACTTGAGCTTAATTGCGACTTCTTATAGTGCATCGAATTGACTTGAAACCCAATTGTGCTTAATCTAAAGATGAAGTAATGCAATTGAGATGCCTTGTAGTACTCGAGTTAGTTTGGCAAGCACCTTGATCTTGATAAAACACAAATACCTCCAGATTTGGATACAAGGGTTAGTGAACATGTCCAGGGCACCTGATTGTAGTCAAGTGACATGTGAAAGGAATATTATTTGTGCAAGCGCTTGAAATGAGATTTACCAGTTGTTGATCGGTCAAAACTTTTTTAGGCTTTGAAGTAAAGACCCGATTGAGGTCTTATACAATATTAGACACATGTCGACGTTCTAGACAGTTAAGCAAACATGAAAGAAATACATGAATAAGTATCGCGATAGGCTGAGCTATGAGATAGATTATTGGTCTACTTGAATGTCTTTCCATTTAGGGCTCACCACAGATTCGGGATTGAAGAAAACTTGCATCAAGATTTAGAGGGATGTTTCAAATATTATGATGAATTGGGGACGTTTCCTATCAATTAAGATTGTCGAGCCAGTCGGCAGGGCTTCATGAGGTCTCCATATTTCCATATTAAGGTTGATTAGATAAATGCTAAGACTGATGATTGATTTAACTAGGATCGGGGTCATACCATATGTGAAATACGAGGAGCACTCCTACAAGATAATGGATTGTAAGGTACAAACTCTGAGGAAAAAGAAAATACTGTTAGCACCCATTTAGTGGAAATACCATAAGAACACGGCGTCACCCGCAGAGGTAGTATACCATGTCGGAGTGATACCCCTAACAGGTTATTATAAGGTAAAGATTTTACTTAATTTAGAATTTTGGGACGAAATTCCTTTTAATTGGGAAGATTATAACGCCTAACCCTGACTAATCCTAATTAATTGATTATTTACAAATTATGACTATAAGCTCGGACCTACGTGGACATTACGGAAAATTCTAAGGCACGTTTTACGAGGTTATTTTGGTTATTTTATGTGACACATGTAACTTATTGTATTATTATTAAATATTTGCATCGCTCGAGTGTTAGGATTTTCATTTGGTCGCGTTGTGCGCATATAATTACACGAGCATAGGACAATGCGAGGTGCGCGTGACACGAGTGTGTGGGTAGTCGGGGTTTAGAGGTTACATCACCAATCATCTAAGTTTACATCACCTATCATATTACCATCACATCACTTCTCTCTCTCTCTCTATTTTATTTACTAAAAAAAAAAATCTCTCTTTTGCTCTAACTTTCTCTTTTTATTCGACCCTATTTCCTTCTACCTCTCGTTTTCTTGTTCTTCTCCAACAAAACCACCACCATCTCAATTAATCTTACCTTCACTAAGCTCTCCTCCAATCTTTAACTTGATTTCTTACCACTCTCGCAGTGTTCTTTCCTCTCGTCGTATCTCCTCGACGTACCTCCCAAGACCGAGGAAAGTGTTGGTTATTGTTGTTGAAATTTTTCGATGGATTTGACCTTTAATGGCGTTGTTGTAGTAGTGTTATTGTTGTTGATTTTTAAGTGCTTGTTATTGTTGAAAATATTGAAAAAAAAAACGATGTCCGTAGAGAGACGATTCATTTCGTCCTCTAGAGACGATTCATTGACTGTCTAGGCCCGACCTTGGGTAGGTCGAGCCGAGCCGAGCCGACCCTTGGTGGGTCGAGCCGAGCCGAGCTGACCCTAGGCGGGTCGGGCCAAGGCGACCCAGACCCAACCGGGTCAGGCCTAGCCAGCCCTGACCCGGGCAGCCTAGTTAGGCCGAATCGGGCCTAGCCAAACCAAGCCCAGTTTAGGCCCAACACCCCTAAATTGATTACATAATTAAAAAAACTAAATAAAAAAGAATTTTAAATAAAATAAATTGCGGAAAAATAGGAAATATGGGTAGAAAATTATTGAAAAACTCAAAAAAAAAATGAAGAAAAATATAAAAAGAAGAAAAAGGTAAAAAAAAATAGTTTTTGAGGCATTTTTAGTCATTTGGCACCCTGGTATGACAAGAAAAGTGTGCTAAAACTAAAATTTTTGAAGTAAAATTTTAAGTTTCTGGTCCCACGTTATAAACTCACCTAATATTACTTTAAAATAATTAATGTGGTATAATTGAACACCAGGGACTTAGGAGACTACAGTCATAGACACCAGGAAACCACATTATAAGAAGTCACTTATTTCCTTCATAATACTATTTCACTTTTAATTTTCACCATTTCGGCTTGCATACTTACTCTTTTCCTGCGCGTCTCTGTGTTTGGTCGAAGGGATGGTATGACCGCTTTTTAGCTCTCTCATCGATGACAATCTGATTGTTGCTACGGTGTTGGTTAAAACTTTGGCTACACATGAGGTTTCTCTCTGCGAGTCAATGATCTCGGGTGTGGGTTGAAGTGAGGCTTTCCTCCGTCACAGAGTTCCTCTCCTTTGAGTTTTTGGGCAAAAGTCCACCTTTTGACCAATAGAGTTCCTCTTTTTAACCGTGAAGAGGAGTTGGGGATTACCTTGCCTTTAGGGCCTTCTTGGTTTAGTATTTACGTCACACGGTTCGGCTGCTATACACCACATTCACATTCCATATTCTTGATTATCTCGATGACTTATGTTCATGCTTTACATTCCAATTTATTTCCTTTATGTACATGAACTGTATCCATTTTTCACGGATTTCTTGAAAATACTTAAACCTCATTGGGATTTACTCATTGGAAGTTGTCAGTGTTTTCCGTGGCAAGTTACAGATTATACGTGAACCAAGTCTAAAAATCCGTTGTAGCTTTACTAGTATGTATTTGTATTTATGTATATAATTGTTTTTTGGATCATTTGGGAGACTTATTACCTGATACATGTATACTGATATTTATTTTAACTTTTGTCGTATTGATTATTATAAATGGTATCTTTTTGCTAGGTTTCCACCCCATAAGTTTTTTAATCAATGCCAAATTCGTTCACATTACTAATTGGCATATTATTAAGACTTCTGCTATTTAAACAATATAAAAGAATCAAAAGAACAAATTAAGTTGTAAAATTCTATAATTTAGTATATTTCTATGAAATAACCTTTTAAACATTGAAATTGACTAAGTTGGATTTTTAAAGGGCTAGTTCGCTGGTCGTCATGGACAGGTGTGCAAGTGATGTGGCATGAACTGGTGACGTGTCCGAATACGTTGCGCTTCCTGGTTTGCCTCATAGTTTGCAGTCATCACAATGATGAAGTTTAACTCTCTCGACGGTGGTAACTCAGGTAAGTCTTTCGGAAACATTTCAAGAACTTCATACACTATTATAATGTCCTCAACCATAGGTTCCTCACTTTCTGTTATGGTATAAAATGGTACTAGAGTCTCCATATCTCCACTAGTCAAAACTCGACCTCTCACTCCATCAGCTCTCTATATATTAATATTATATATGAAAATTGGATCCCTTAAGAACTCAAGTATCACTATCTTACTGAAATAGTCGATATGAGCATGATACGCTGCTAGCAACTCCATCCTTAATAATACGTCGAGTTTAGAAACTCGAGAACCCCAAAGTTTGCAGGTAACTTTGCCCCACCTATCTCAATTAGACATCCCTCGACTAGACTATTAAGTTAAACCTTATCCTTGGCTGGGTTACTCAACATCAAATCCATATCAACCCTAACAGGTGTCAATCCTAGGATGCCTATCATGCAACCAAAACTAAAAGATATAGTAGAACCTCAATCAAATAAGACATATAAATATCTACTACAAATAGAAATCATACCCTCCATAAGACCTCATGTGGTGTCTGTATCTGGCTGCCGACAGTAGACAATCTCTTACTAACTGCCCAACCTGACCACACCTGTAATAAATAATTGACTAGTGCTAACTTTGTGCCTGATCCTAAGCATGTGTCTATGACTTCTTTGTCCCTATCAGAAACCATCTCTGCCTCTACCATTACCTCCGCCTTAGTGTCTTCTAACCTTCTGCTACTATCATATCGCCGGTGGTGCTAAAAGTGCTAGTATAATTGAAGCTGGTAATGCTGGTCTGATTAGAGGCTGGAAAAGAGGTCTGTCAACTATACTTTAAACCATAACAATATAAGAAGCTTAAGACAGAGCCGATATGGCGGCATGTGATTGCTGAGAAGATATCTTACATTAGCTCTATCTTTTGTTCTTTTGTCTCCTCCTCTCTAAATCTGCGGCCTTGTCATATGACAATTCTAGACCCAACAACGTTTCATCTGCAACTCTACCTAAATAATACGTATCGTGAGATAGTACCCGCTCACAAATCTCATCCAATATCTTAGCACTTGAACTAACCACATAGCACCCAATATGTGGCCTCATTTTATTTCCAAAGTGATATACATCCCCGAAGTCATCTCTCAAAAAATTACCAGTAAACTATCTCGAATATCCATATCTATCTATATAGTTCATCATTGACTCATCTGCTCCCTATTTCAGATTCATGAAATCTTTCCTTAACCTCTTCATTACCGTAAATGGGAAGTACTGATGTTAGAATTTCTTTTTGAATGCCTCCCAAGACTTAAGCTCTCCATTAGTAGCTATATCGCAACTCACAAATCATCAATGTCTTTCTATTATGTGTATGATTATATCTCTAAGCGCAATTTATCCTCAATTCTCTAGACCTTATGCAACTTCTCCTAAGACAATGTTCACTTCTCTACTTTCTCAAAGTCTCTTTCTCTATCAAAGTTAACTGGTTTCAGTATGACGAAATCCTGCACCAATTGAACCTCAGCTCATGTACTTGAAGACGTGGGAGTGGGAGATGGTATTGTATCAACTGTGTTGCCGATACTATGACAACCATAATAGTTTGTACTACTAGAACTATTGTTGTTGTAGAAGGAAGCTCCAGTGATGGTAACGTAGGAGTTGTAGTAGGGGTGGGGGCTAATGTCTATACAGGTAAAGTAAAATGAGCTAACATCATGCCGATAATGTCGGTGAACTACAGCTCCTAAGCTGATACCCAGTCATATAGGCTGTTTAGATCATCCATAAAAATAGGAGGCTGACTGCCACTGGCACCTGTATCCCCCTAGTCGTATGAATCATCCATCTTTATATGCAAGTTGATAGCGAACACGAATCAACTACTACGCAGATATCCCATATGTATACATATAGAAAGTAACAGGTACATTTAAAAATTTCCCCATCTCACTTTCACTCACTTCCTCACTAGTGGTTTTTATGCAAGGATCATCTGCTTTCCATAACTAAAATTGGTATTTTATTAAAGTTTGTGTATTGCTAATTTAAAACGTTGGCACTGTACCAACTTTGACAAACCCTTCCTTAACCCAGGGCATTGCCCTGCTTAATCATGTCATTAAGCTTTTATAACTTAACCTTATTCATATTAGAGCATTTACCCAGGGTCAATCTACAAACATTGTTTATCTTATAATTTTAGTTAATAAACATAAATTTCTCATTTGCTGTTTTATTATAAGTGATTGCATGTTTACCTTATAGTATGATCCATGGGTATTTGTTTAAATATCCTAAATGTCCCTAGTGGATCATTATATTGGGAATTATAAGGAATTAAGACTAGTGTGAATCTTGATTAATGGTCATGCGATGACCATGCACATAGGGATACGAATCAAGATCATGAGTACTTATTAGAGAACAAAGTACTAGACCGACCCGTTATGAAAACACCACATAGATTGAGTCATAGGTGTTACTCATGATTATAAACGTTGCGATTGGTTACCATGTGAATAAAATGTGAAGGTATGTAATCGAGATAGAATATGTTACTCTCGTATATATAGAAATATCAGTGGGTCCCTCGAAATGATAGACTAATAATGGCGAAGTCCATGCGAATGGTATGATCGATATCACTTGATTGTTTTCGGTTTACCTAAAGATCGAGACTAGTACGGTTGAACATTAACGGTGACTTTCTATGCCTTATGTTTAGTTAAAGGATATCGCATGATAAAAGGATATTATATATGTTATTCATTAGGTTGTACCAATTTCGATATTCTTGCTACTTGGGTAGTCATACTGCCATGCTAGAGACCGCTTATGACTTGTGTACCAAAATGGTTTTGGTTCATTGCCAACATCGCATGAGCTATTTTGTTGCACACAAAGAATGGTTTTACACAATTTAAGTTATTCTAGAGTAGTGAATTTTATATGGTAAAACTCGTGACATAAAAACCCTTATGATTTGTTATATTATAACTTATTAATAGGGGCTTATATGTAATTTGCTTAAACTGCTTAAATAAGATACTTCTATTACGAATAGGATTTTAAGTGAGGGCTTATCAACACATATAAATAAATAATGAAACTATAAAATGAAAAATGTTTTCGTGTGTGGATTTCCGATAGAGGACGCACACTGAAATGTCTTGGAAATTGAATATTCATAGAAGGAAATCACGGATTAAGGTAAGGTCTAGATCTAGTTTAATAGAACTTATTTTCGATCCAATGGGGTTTTTTTCAAAATTGCTATAAATTCTTTGTTGCGTATGAACCTCGAATACCTAACAATTCATTATTCAGCATAAGTAGCAAAATCCATTAAAATAAATCCTAAGTATATGTGGAAACTAGGTAATAACAACCATATGTACATAGAGGATAAGGCGGTAACATTATAACAAACAAGTGTTTGGTTAAGGAATTATAGCATCACCCAAAATCGCAAGAACCTAGAAAATCCGAAGTAGCAGAACTCCAATGGCTCAAAGGTAGTCACGGATCTTCTCCTTACCGAGCTTGCTACTCGATTAATCTTCACCTACCATCATAAAAAGGATAGTGAGTACATGAATATTGAAAGTAACACTGATAGAAATTTATCCACATTTATAAAAATACAACAAGTATCTTAAAGCATAATAATAACAAGTATGCTAAAAAAGAGATCATGCTACATTCAATTTTAGTTAAACAAAATGAAACTAACACTTGGCTAAATAGTAATGATTTAAGCAAGGTTAACTATGAAATACATCACATCAACCGTATTCCACTACTTAGGGTGTAGATATGCTCACAAATGTCCATTCCATATATATAAAGATATATATGTATGTATACTTGTCGATAACCCTGGGTCCCATGCCCCATGTACATCAAAAACTACTGGTGAGATGCCGACAACCCCAAAATTACGTGACCCTAAGTGCCACCTATCTCTATCACATAATGGTCTTTGATAAAAGAACAGCTTTGATAAATTAACAATTGACGCAGTTTAGGATTTCGAGAATGGAATTGCTTAAGTAAAGCACAAAAGAAATAGATTTACACAACAAACCATCTACCTAATAGAATGCTATTTCACTTTATTAAATTCATCAACAACCAAGAAAGACATAGCACATGGAATAAATGAAAACAATTCAAAAACAAAAAATATCATGAAAACAAACTCATGATATGAGATAGGACAACAAAGTAATGGCATCAAGAGTACGATAGGTATATCAATCCAAATGAATAAATTTACAACTAGGAAATGAAATGGAGAGAAATACCTCAATCAGCTTACTTATCAGTTATGCAAATGTCTGAGCCAAACCGGCCTTCCGACACCTCCAAAAGGCGTACCTAAACTGCCAAAACTCTCATCTATGTTATTTAGTTTAATTAGGGTGATTTAGGACTTGTACAAGTTATTAGAGTTGGTTTAAATGATTGTAATTATGATTTTTCAAATAAGCCCCATCAATAAGTTGTTTATATCCAAATCTACTTTATTAAAAAAAGAGAAAATTTTGGTGCAACAAATATTGAGTTGGTTTCAATTACCAAAATGTTAAAATTATGTATTGTAGCAAGAAGAGAAGTTTTTAGAGCTATGTCCTAGCTTTCCCAAAATATAAGGCTTGCGCAATTTCAATAATAATGAACGAAGATATGAAAATGTTACCACCATGGTTCAAAATAGTTTTGGATTTTCACTAGCAACTTTGAAAAATTCATTTCTCCTTAACCATAGCTTTAAAACTTATGATTGCTTTACCAAAGCTTACTAACGTATCCTAGAACATCATACAAGAAGAAAAAGCTCAATCCAATAAGAAATGAGAGAGTTATGCTTGAAACAACATGACATTAGCAAAATTGTGAACCCCAGAAATTTCATATTCATTATCAAAATTGCAAAGGATTTTAAGACATGAAAACATTAAAATTTTTAAATAATTTAGTTACCAAAGTTTTCTCTTTTTAGATAGTTTTCCAATGTGACGGTAATGAGTTTATTTCAATTTAAAATGAGGAAATTATGACCAAAACGCAGAGGCTAGTTCATAATACAACATACATAATTTCAAATTTGGTCTTAAAACTTCAAAAATTCATAGCTTTATGAAAATGAATCCAAATTCAGAACTTCGTTGTAGTAGGATTTGTGGAATCTCAAAAGAATCTAAATATGAAAATCAATCTAGAAAACAAAGTCATTTGCCCACTGAACTTTTCGAAAAATCATAATCGAACTAAAACCTAAAATTTTTGTTTGAATTGCACAAATTAAAGGTGTAAACTAGCTTACATAGTTGTAGATGCTTCTAATCCTTTATCTTTACCTCTAATTCAATGGAATTTCTTTAAAGTTCACTTATTTCTCTCTCTCTATCTCTCTGTATCATTATCTCGTCTTTTAATTACAAAAGAAAGTTATTTGCATGAAATCTCATCAAACCTTACCTCTACTAAGACGAAACTTAACTTAATTTGCCTAGTGATGGTATCCACACGTATCTAGAGGAACTCCAATGGCTGTTATTTTATTTTTCTATCCTAGGTTACATTAATATCATTTCAACTGTAGCCACATAAAATCAGCTATTTAAGCAACAATAACTTTGATTAAGACTTTCCATTTCATTCTTTACGTAGCATCCCTTATCCTAATTATGGCGATGCCCGGCTTAAGACCTTAATTAAGCCTTGTTACACCAGTTGGACAAAATTAGTGTAACAATAAAGTCATATTTAATACCTTGTAATTACAAATATAGTGTATTGTATATACAATAAATAATTGAAAATGAATTGGAATTAAAACATTTTTGATAATACAAAGGATAGACTAAAATCGACATAAACCTTGGTTGTAAAACCATATCCCAATCCTATTTATTACAAAGTAGTAATTAAATACAATATCTAAACAACAAGGAAACAATTCACTATAAAGAAGACTATAAATTCCTAATCTTGTTCGTTCCTAAGCCAAAACGCACATAGACTACTTGCTCAGTATGTGTAAATTGATCATCCATCATCTAATATCAATGGTTCAATGAATAGCAATCTGAATCCAACATATATGTATTTATGTATTGAAAATGAAATAAACGACATATAATAGATGAACGTTTAGTAGTTATGTGCAACCGTATCTATGATCTATAATTTGAATTTGAAAGCAGAGTCTTACTTCTTATCACTTAAGAATACAAATAATAGAATCAACTAGTTGGCTGATATGTGATATTGCTAGTATATTCATGCTTAATTGAGCTATCAACTCTAATAAGACAGTGTTGACTATAGTAAAACTCCGGCTTACAAAGGATGAAAGGGAGATATCCATTTACAAGAATAACTTTTCCATTTATTAGAATAAAGGGATAAATATATTTTCAGGCATAACTTTCAAACCTCACTCCATATCTGCCTTGTAACTCACGTCCGATCATTTTCACATTTAAAGCATTTAGATTACAGTACGTTGCCCGTTCTTAGTCCATAAAACTAAATAAACTTGATATACTATTTTACGTTGCTTAATTGATAAGAATACGAGTTGAACTCAAGTATTCCTAACTTTTCCATAATTTCGAGTTTGCGAAAGAATGTCCAGTGAAAACTATATTCAAATATATTCATTTTAGTCAAGTTAGGTGTTCTATGAGTTATACAACAACCCTTAAGTCCTAGTTCAAATCCTAATCGAATTTGAAACCTCAAGATATATTTTTCGATTTTTCATTTATTTTGAAAATTTCGCAGTTTAAGAGGTAAAACTTCTGATATATAGTCTCGCACTAATCCCAAATTCTTCATTTTTCTTAAAAATTCATCAATTTCTATTTATTTAGCCAAAATATTGTTTTTTGTCAATTCTTACTAATTTTTTGAATTTGTTTCCTAATTTCAGCATTTTTTTTATTTACGAAGGGGTATGGGCTGAAATGGGCCGAACTAAGTTCAACTCAACCGAGCCAAACCATGCCTGGTTCGGGGCTAACCCCTTCTTCCTCCTCCAATTGAATCGATCATTCTATTCTTTTTATTATTTAAATTGGGTTTAACATTGCCTAACCATAGTTATCGATTTGAAAGAGAGACTACTCCCTCCAACATCTCCCACCTCGAACAAACCTCTCAAACAATCTTTAACCAATGACAACATCAACAATAGCAATGTCAACAATGAGAACGAACAACACAACAACCACAACAACACAACACAACTCAATTTCAATTGTCATTAGTTTAGGAACTCTCTCCCTTTCTCTAGATTTCCATTTCTCTCTGTTTTTCAAATCTCAATTTTTTGATTTCTCAATTGAAATAAATAAATAGGAGGCAATAGAGTTTTCGGATAAATATTAGATTTCCTCGAGATTCGCATAAATCTTAAGGAAATATAATGGTTTAGTTCTTCTTATTTAACATTTTGATCTTTCTCGAGGTACGTATTAGGTATCTCTAAATCGATTTTGTCGCTAAATGAATACACTAAGTTTGACATAATATACACATACACATTGATTTTCTTTGAGATGTGGTTGCACGCATCTCGAGGCCTGTATACTCCTTTCCAAATCCAACAATCAACATATTCATTTTTTTAGATTCATGCTACGCGTATCTCTAGATAGCACAATTCCTACCACCTACTTTACACACTCCTATTACATTATTTATCATCTCCACTCAAATGTAACAATATCTTGAGGCAAGTACAATGAAAATCTTATTTTATTTAAATTATAGAACTCATTCAGAAATATATATATATATATATATATAACTTATATTTCGCACCTATAAATTCATTGTGCGTGACAACAACAACATTATTGTACATCCCGTGCGTATCATCCACGACCTTGTGTGTCACTAGACACCCACAAATTTATTAATTATTTTGAATACATATATATATACGTACATACGCCTTTATTAATGCATTATTCATTTTGTAATGTATTCTAGCAAGTACCTTCGGGTGTGCATTCTACCCCACGAACCACACACGACATTAGTCGTCCATAATTTGTCAATTATTCAATTATGCGCCAATTATTCTGATTAATTCCAACAAATAATACTGCAATCCATACAAACACCAAACGACATGCAAATCCATGCACATGCTAATTGAGACAAGCAAGGGTTAACCATGAGCCTAACTCGAGTTAGTTACAAATTGAATTAATTTTAATCACCTACTTAAAGGTTGTTACACTTTATCTCGATCCCACGTGGCCATGCATCTCGAGACGTGTCCATGGTCACATTTAACAATTATATATAAGTAGAGATGACTTATTCATCTACATAAATATAATACACTAGAAATACATCACATTGAAATTAACATATACCTCACCCATATGCCTCGATCACTATATATATCTCGATGCAAGTCCCACGTGTAAGGTCGATGATCATGATTAAGGAATTAAACTAGGATTAGGGATTTGGGCTGTGAAACGGTGGCTCTCATCCCAATTAATGAAGAATTTCATCCAATAGTCTAAACAAACTGGCCGACTATATCATCAAGAAGTGAATTCGAAGTTGCAATTGGATGAGTTTAATAGTAGTGTGTACTAAATCAATAAGGACGTTAGATCCTAATTTATAACGTTTAGGTTAGTCTATCATTGTTAGCAGTATATTGTCAAAACATGAGTTAAGTTAATTAGGTAGATTATGCAATTAAGATCAAAGCCTAATTGAGCAAGATGTCCAAGTGTAGATACAACTCAGAGAAAAATACAACGCAAATTCCAATGAAGATTACAATATCAAAGCCAAAATCAATGTTAAAGACAGACATACCTGAAGTTAAAGCAAGAATCGAATACAAGTTCGATACTAAAATAGAGCAACTCTCAGTATTAGTGTATAACAATGAAGAAGTACGATACTGCAAGTAGAGAACTTCGAGATGGATTACAACTATAAGATCCTAGAGAAAGGATCATAAAGGACTGAAGAAATTTATGGAAATGATGAGTCAAGATTCTTGATTGAATAGAATATGAGTTATTGAACATTGGATGATTCCAATAGGATTTAGAATTGGAGACCGATGAGTTTTTTTTTATTGTTTTTGTATTTATGAATGAATTCCGAGATAGAGTAGGTAGATTGACTTTATAAATACTCGAGATCGCAATTGTGTGGATCATCGTTCATTACTTGAGTTTTGTGAGAATGAGAGATCATTAAGTGTTTATACACGTAATCAATTTGATTAATTGATTGTTTAGGTTAAGCCTAAGCAGAGGAAGAAATTCAAGTCTTACTACGATGTCAATTCTTGTTTATTTTTATGTGTATTTATTAGTTCATCACTAATTCTTTCATCTCATCAATTCATCTAGTTTCAAAAACCTGAATAGTGGTATCAGAGCTTTATCACTTTGTTATTTCAACAAGCGTTAGAGAGTGAGATTCTATAGAGTTTTATTGTTACTGGATCGATTAATTAGTTGTTACGATAACAAATTGGTGAATTACATGAAGTTTGGTCAATAACTCGATTGCCATTGTTAGAAGGAACCAACTACGGCTACCGGAAGGCTCGGATGATTCACTTTATCTCTACCATTCATGAAATTGTTAGAGAATTGCTTGAGAGAGAATACACTACTCCATCATAACCTGACACGGATGGAACATATGTTCTAAAACTTGTGTCTCTTTGGACAGACGCCGAGAAGAATGAGAAGGTTGTCAATCATACGGTAATCAAGTCTATCTTCAATGTTGTTGATGCTGACGTGTGACGACCACTTCAAAAATTAGGGAACCGCCTAGCCAAATCCTGTACTTAATATATATTTTCTTATTGTTTGATTAATAATTTGAAGTTTATTAAAATTCATACAATTTAAAGATTATTAACATGTGGAAAACTAGGAACCAATGTTAACATGCACATATATAAAACTAAACAACGATAGTAATATATCAACATGTGTCTAGTCAGGGTACTATCTCTCAACCCATATATACAACCCAATAAGAAAACAAAAAACATATATAAGTCCTAAAGCGAAATCTCAACCGACATTATCTGAAGCAGCAGTACTCCAGTAGCTTAAATGGATTTGCCGATCTTCTCCTTCCTCCATATTCTATTTAATGATTCTACACCCACCATTATAAAAAAGATGGTGAGTATAAGAAAATAGAAAGTGATTCTGAGAGACATTTATCCACATTTCAAATTATACAACAAGCATCTAAGAGCATAAAAATAGCAACTATGCTAAAAACGAATCATGCAATAAGATACTTAGTTAAACAATATGAAACTGACACACGTCTAAGTAGTAATGATCTAGGGCCGGTTATCGGTTAGTTACATCACATTAGCCTATTTCCACTATATAGGGTGTAGACAACCTCATGAATTGCTTAACGTCCTCATAATGCCTATCATGTAAATAAATACTGATAAGTGCCCCTCACATGTGATGCATACTTGTCAACAACCCTGGGTCACAAGGCTAGTGTGTTGCATAAGCTAGTGGTGAGATCCTGACAACCCTAGAAATCTAGTGACCTGTGTGTTGCATACATCTCTATCATGTAATGGAAATACACAGTTCAGAAATCGAACAATGTGATTGCATAACTGATGCACAAAACAAAACGGATTTACAAAACCATATGTCATTACCTGATAGCATGATATTTCATTCGACTGATTATCCAACTACCATGAATGACATAACTCATGATTATAGACTAAATAAAACCATTTAAGGAATAACCAATGCCATGATAGTAAACACATGAAATGAAATGAAACAACAAGTCATGGCATATTAAGTACAAAAGATAATTTAGTCCAAATGACTAAAAATGAATAGTAAAACTGGAATGAAATGTAAGAAGACATATCAATCTATTTACTTACAATCTACGCAAATTTCCTGGCAAGTCTAACCTCCCAACACTTTAAAATGCATATTTGAACCCTAGGTACTACTCTTCTCTAGGTTCATGATATCATTTCACATGTTTTAGAGTGTGTTTATACCCTTAATTATAGTATTAAACTTTTTTTAGAAGTTTTTAAGTTTAAGTTAGGAAATGTAGAATTTGTATTATTAGAGCATCTAACGCGTTGGGCAATATTTCTGGCATGCTATAGCGCGCTATGTGCAGGAAAACCCAAAATTCTGCACTTTGAATTATGGGTTTTCTCTCCATATGTCCATCACCAAAGCTATGGTTTCCCTGTGTTCCCTTCACTCGAAACCCAAAACATCCACCACAACAACAACAACGGCTCATACTTTACAATTTTGCATCAAATTCAAAGATTCATATTAAATTACTAGTGTAAGTTGAATTACCTAGTAGCATAAATCCTATAGCTTGATCTTCTTCCTACAAACCCACCTAAGTTTCACCTCAATTCAATAATCTTCTCTCCAGTTCTTCCTTCTCAAGATTTCTTCTTCTCTAAGTTAATGAATGAAATGATTTACATGTTTATCGCATGCATTTATGTATATATATTGTTAACATTGATTATTAGCTATTGATCTTAATATGTATCTTCATCTCGAGACTAATCTAATAGTTTACTAAATTCACATTACACTAACACTCCACTAACTCACTCTTGCTAATACCAATTGCAACTCGGTTAGTCTTTTGATGTGTCCAAACGTATCTCGAGGAACATTAAATGGCAAATGTTTATTTAACTAACTTGGGTTTCATTAAATTAAATTAACTACAGCTACATTAACTTAACTATATAAGCTATATCTATGTTAAATAAAACTTATGACATCCCTCTCTAACCCGGTCCCATGCCAGTACACATATTGAGGCATGTCGTCATTTACATCTATACATATATATACAAGAATTTAACATTTATGCTTTGCATTCATCACCAAGAATCTAACATATACCTCGGTCACACGCCTTAATTAGTGCACGTATCTCCATGTAGGTCCTACGTCATAAGTCTATGATCCTAATTAAGCAATTAAATAAGGATTAGGAATTTGGGACGTGATAGAATGCTTCAAATTAATTGCAAATTGCACTACTATAAACCTAGCATGGGATGTTTTAAAGAAAATCTCAAAAGGTACGAATTTTGTCTAAATTTCCAAGGTAAAACAACTAAGGTATATGTTTGGTCATCTTAAGATAAAAGAGGATAAAAATCTTGCCTCTTTTTATAGTCGTCTATGAGACATTACTAATTAAGCTTTTCAATGTGGAGTAAAAGTATACTGACGAGCACTTAGTAGGTCGTGCTATTCCTCAATATTTGAGTAGAAAATTGCTGCAATAAAAAAATGTCAAGATATTACTAATATTTTTGTTGATGTATTAATTAGTTTTCTGCAGACATATGAAATGAATATGTTTTAAAAGCCCTATTTTTCTAAGAAAGCTTATCATGTAGAGATTACTAATTCTGATGACTCTTTAGGAGATGAGTTTTCTATGATGGCGAAGAAGTTCTTAAAATCACTCAAAAACTATAAAAGAAATCCTGATGGAACTAATTGTAAGAAGGTTAATGACAGCTATAAGCTATCTACTACTGATAAGAAGACAAATAATAAGAATAAACTAAAGGTCATTAAGTGTTATTAGTGTGGAGGAGTTCGACATATTCGAATTGAATGTCCTACTTATAAGAAGAAGAAGTCATTGAATGCTTGTTAGAGTGATGATTACTAAGATGACAGTGATAAATAGTTGAACAATTTTACTACTACATTAAGTGTTGTATTGACAGAGTCAAATGCTGTTACCGCTTCTCCATATGTTTTTGGTGTTTCTAAACTTGATTTTGTAATATCTTACATGAAAGATATTAAGGAAAAGGCTAAGGATATATGTGTTGTTGTCAATGATAATGATTTCGCAAATGATGTTCAGGCTTCTTATGTTCTATTGTTCATTGAATGGGCATCTCTTTTTTATCATAATTTTGACTAGACGATGAAATTCTTCTTTGTCAAATTGGATTACAAAAATCTTGAAAGAGAATACAAAACTTATCATGCTTTTTTGAAAAAATGTGAGATTGAAATCTCTGTATTGAATAAAACACTTTCTAATTCTAAGGCATTTAATGCCAAGTTCCATTATGATTCTAAAAAATCGAACAAAATCATTCAAACTAGTCAGTTTTCGTAAGGTAAGCATGGACATAGTTATACTAAAGGATCTGCAAATGTTCATACTGTCTTTGTCAAAGGTACTATAATTAATAGTGGTAGATCAAGTAAAACTCAAGTTGATACAGCAAAGGCAAAGAAGATTTTGCAATAAAAGGTCGCTACAAGAGTAAAGAAAAAAGTGACTGTTATTGTTGACAACAAACCACCTTTTTATGTCAATATTGTGGGATTGTTGGTCGTATTCGACCATAATGCTATTGGATGTTTAAAGATTTAAGTACAGTTTAGAAGAAGAAATCATCTGAGATGGTTTTTAGTGTTAAATCTTATAAGGTAATGACACCGCATCTACAACTCTTAGCAACTTTGATTAAGTTATGGTATTTGGATAGTGGTTGTTCAAGACATATGACTGGTAATAACAATTTTTCTTAAAAATTATGAATCGCTTAAGGAAGGTGTTGTTACATTAGGTGAGGGAAAAATAGGCAAGGTTGTTGGCAAAAGAAATCTTAGCGTTGTGGGATTGCCTAATCTTAAAGGAGTTTTGCATATTGATGGGTTGAAATATAATATGATCAGCATAAGTCAATTGTGTGGCTAGGAATTGTTCGTCTATTTCACTAAAGATCATTGTAAGATAATCAATGAAGAAAGAAATGTATTATGTATAGGATCCCGACATCAGACAATTGCTACATGTTGCTTTAGCATTCTGTATCACTTCACAAGCTGCAAGTTATTTGCAACTATGTTTGTCTAACTAATACAGATCTTTCGCACATAAAGCTAGGTCATTTTAATTTTAAGCAACTTCAAAAATTGCTTTGTTATGATGATGTTAGAAGTATTCCTAAAACATCCTATAAGTCTGATTCTATTTGTGAGCTTTGTCAAAAGGGAAAATAACATTCTTCTTCACATGCTCGCCTTAATGAAATACTGACATCATATGTGTTATAGTTATTGCACATGGACTTGTTTGGCCCAATGCAAGTTTAAAGTGTAGGGAGAAAGAAGTATGTTTTTGTCATTATTGATGAGTACTTAAGGTTTACTTGAATTCGTTTACTACATGCTAAAGAATAAAAGTTTGATGAGTTTAAGAAGTTAAGTGTTCTAATTCTGAATAAGAAAAAAGTTGGGGATGTATCCCTTGATCAACTTCCGAGTGATCGATGGAGTTCGAGAATTGATAATTTGCTGATTATTGTGTTGAATTTGGGATTAAGCGTGAATTTGCTGCTCATGAGACACTAAAATAGATGGTGTTGTTGAAAGGAAAAATCTAATAATTCAAGAGAAGACAAGGGTCATGCTAGCTGAGAAAAATGTTCCTAAGTATCTTTGGGGATAAGGATTAAATATTGCTACCTACATTATTAACAGAGTTTATTTTAGGGCATTGACTACCAAAACTCTCCATGAAATCTTAAAAAGCAGAAAAAAGCATATCTTAAACATCATTATGTTTTTAGCTGTACCTACATTATATTGAGTGACAGAGATCACTCGGAAAAGTTTAATTCCAAAAGTGATGTTGGAACTTTTCTAGGATACTCTCAGAATAATAAGGCTTATAGAGTCTGCAATAAGCAAACTATGAATGTGATGGAATCTATAGAGGTTATGGTTGATGATTGTGGAAGACCAAAACATATGTCCTTGGAAAATGATGATGATGATGATAATGACAATGAGCTGCCAACACCATTTAGGTATGCACCTATTACTCAACCTACTACTAAAACATCTAATTCAAATATCAATACTCCATTTGATGATGAAAATGATGATAATTCAAAACCACATGCTATTACGACTCCCGGTTCTACTTCTACATCTGTTGTTCTACAATCAAGGATGCTAAAAGATCATCCAATTGAGCAAATTATTGGCTTTGTTAGTTATCCGGTGCAAACAAGAGATATTCCTCCTGTTGATTATAGAAATATGGTTAGTTTTACCAGTTTTACATATCAGATTGAGCGTTATAACTTCAAGGAGGCTTTAATGGATGAATATTGGGTAAACGCTATACAAAAAGAACGTAATGAATTTGTCAACGAGGATGTGTGAGACTTTGTTCCATAAGCTACTAATGTATATTTCATTGGTACGAAGTGGATATTCCGTAATAAGACAGATGAGAATAATATTATTATTTGCAACATAGCCAGATTGGTTACATAGGGAAAAACACTAGTTGAAAGTGTTGATTTTGATGAAACGTTTGCTCCAGTTGCCTTATTGGAATCTATTCATCTATTGTTGCCTATTACTTGTAAAAAGGTTTCGACTTACAACAAATGGATGTGAAAGGTGCTTTTTTAGATGGGTATTTGTAAGAAGAATTTTATGTTGCACAACCTTAAGGATTTAAGGTTTATGAAAAACCTAATGATATCTATCATATAAAAAGGGACTTTATGGCATGAAACAAGCACCACGAGCTTGGTTGAAAATTTAACTACGTATTTGCTACAGAAGGGTTACGATAAAGGGTCTACTATTAAGCCTATGTTTCTTAAAAAGAAGAATAAACTGTTTGTGGTTTCACAAATTGATGTCGATGATATTGTTTTGAGGGCTACATCTACAAAGCTAGTTTAAGAGTTCGTTGATTTTGTGATGAAAGAATTTGAGATGAGCATGGTTGGAGATCTTACTTACTTTTTGGGTGTTTAGATACACATTCTCAAGATAATATATTTATATATCAAAATAAATATGCTTAATCTCTTCTTAAGTTGTTCAGATTGGACGTCGCTAAGTTTATTTGAACACCTATAAGCTTCAGTGAGAAGATTCGTAAGGATGACAAAGGTATTGATGTTAATCTTAAGGTATACAGAGGCATGATTAGTAGCTTATTATATCTTACTGCAAGCAGGCCAGATATTGATTTCAGTGTTGGAGTTTGAGCACACTATCAAACATGTCCGAAAGAATCTTATCTAGTTGTTTTGAATAGGATTATGCGCTATGTGCATAGAACAACTAACTTTGGTATGCTATTGACTAGGGGCGATGCCAATGAATCAATCAGGTATTGTATTGTTGATTAGGCTAGAAATATCGATGATCGAAACAGTACTATAGATGGATGTTAATACATGGCGACACATGTCGAGCATGCACAATATTTTTTGTATTTTCTTATTATTTGTAGGAGTGGTAAATGCGATATCTTCTCCACAGGGATTTTGCAAACTTGTAAGGAAAATATTTTTGTCTTGTGTTTATTAATTTAGTTAATATAGTTAAACGGGATTAAAATGACAAATAATTAAAAACTATAACAACTAACTTAATTAATCAAATTAACTAAAATAATTCAAAGAATTCAATACAAAACTCAAATTCAATACAACAACAACATAGCCTCAGTCCCAAATTAACTGGATCGGCTACATGCATCAAAATTTTCCAATGTGCTTGATTAAATGCAATCGATGGTGAGATTTTCAAACCATTCAAATCCCTCCCAATTAATGCTTTCCATGTTAGCATTGGCCTGCCCTACCTTGTCCAATTCGAACTATTTCTATGGATTCAAGTTTTCTAGTTGGGGCATTTGTAGGTCGCTTTTACCGGTGACAAAATCACCACAACCACCCTTCCTTAATATTTGTACCAATTGGTGCTACTCCTACTTGTCTTTGAATTTATATATTTCTTATTCTATCTTTACGACTTTTACCACACATCAACCCAAGAATCCTCATTTCTGCTACATTCATTTTATGTAATTCTTATTGCTTTACTGCCTAACATTCACTTCCAAAAAACATAGTTGACCTAATTGAGGTCCTATAAAATTTTCCTTTTAACTTAATAGGAACATTTCAATCGCAAATCACCCCTGTTGCATTCCTCCATTTCTTCCATCCTATTTGAATTCTATGTGCGACATCGTTTTCAATGTTACCATCTTTTTGTACGATTGATCCTAGGTACCTAAAGTGGTTTACCTTAGGAACTTCTACTTCCCCAAATTTTAGCACTCCGTCGTCCCGATGTCTAGTGTTTCTAAACTCACAATGCATGTATTCGGTTTTCGTCCAACTCAACTTAAAGCCTTTAGATTTTAATGTATTTATCCAGAGTTCTAATTTTTTGTTCACTCCATCTTTTGTTTCATCCACTAAGAAAATATCATCTGCAAATAGCATAAACCATGGTCTATCCTCTTGAATATGTCTAGTTAGTTCATCCATAACTAAACTAAATAGATATGGGCTTAAAGCTGATTATCGACGTAGTCCTATCGTAATGGGAAATTTTTTTGTAGCTCCTTCTAATGACTTTATACTCGCTACTACTCCATTATACATATCCTAAATAATGTATATGTATCTACCATGCACTCTTTTTCATTTTAGAACCCACCAAATAACATCTCTAGGGACCCTATCATATGCTACGAATACTATATGAAGATTTTTTTCTTTTCTCTATATTTTTCTTACAATCGTCTTACATGGAAAATCGCCTCCATAGTTGACCTCCCAGGCATGAAACCAAAATGGTTCTCTGATATTGTTGTTTCTCTTCTTATCTTATTGTCAATTATCCTCTCCCAAAGTTTCATAGTGTGACTCATAAATTTAGTTTCCAGGTAGTTTGAGCAACTTTGAATATCTCGTTTGTTTTCGAAGATTGTTAAGAGTGTGCTTTTCTCCAATCCATTGGCATCCGTTTTGATTTTAAAATTTTATCGAAAAGTTTTGTTAACCAAGTCAATCGAATTTCTCCTAAGCATTTCCTAACCTCTTTGGGTATTTCATCTAGGCCACATGCTTTCGCTATTTTCATTCTTTTCAATGCCTCTTTAACATCTACAATTCTAATATTGCGTGTATAGTATACATTTCTTTCTTGGTATGGGTTTTCATCTATTATAGTTTCAACTTGGCCATCATTAAATAGACTATCGAAGTAACTTCTCCATCTCTCCTTAATATCATCCTCGCGTGTTAAAACATTTTGATTTTCGTCCTTAATGCATCTTACATGACTTAGGTCTTGTTTCTTTTTATCTGTTAATTTGGCTAGCCTATATATATATTTTTTACCATCTCTATTACCTAATCTTGGATATAAGTCTTCCATGATATTTTTTTTAGCTTGACTAACTACTTTTTTATCTTGTTGTCTAGCTTCTCTATATTGATTGTACACATCTTCATCTTGACACTTAGGTATTTTCCTATACATCTCTATTTTAATCTTAATTGCTCAATGGACATCCTTGTTCAACCACCATGTTTCCTTTTTTGGCGGTCCCAAGCCTTCGGATATACCTAATATGTTTGCTTCTACTCTCCTTATGCGGCTACTCATTTCCAGCCACATTGTACTAGCATCTTAGTCAAGATTCCAAACATTTTCCTTTAGTAGTTTTTCTTTAAACTCTACTTGTTAACTATGTTTTAGGTTCCACCACTTTATTCTAACTCTTTTACAAAACTCAAATTGAATATAATATAAATATCTAAACAAAAATCTAAGCAAACACCCACTAAAAAATGTAACATACCTGGATTGCATTCAAACACTAGAACAAAACATCACGTCATAACTTAGTTATAATCATAAAACGTGTAATCTTAAAATTATTAAATCCTAATTCATAATAGGTTGATAGCCTTTAGCAAGCCATCGATTTTCTTATATTCAATGAAAAATATGCCATTTTCTTATCATTGTAAATCTTTCTAATGGATAAAATACCATAAAATAAAAATTATGATAGCATTAACGCTCAATAAAAATCTTCCCAAACTAAATAAAATTTTAATCACAATACGTTAATCAATAAATAACTTAGATCATAATCACCTAGAACATCCACTAGATATTGCCTATTGATTAATCCTTATTACTACTTCTATAATTATTGTCAACAATTATAGAGATAGATTCCAAAAATCTAATATCACAATACATATTTGCAACTATGCATGCAACATCAATCCTCATTAGTTGTAATACGCAAATATAACTTATTAAAATCGTGATTGTTTTGTATGATAATATTCAAAGCATTAAGTTCATGATTCTTTTATAATTATATAGCAATCCAAAGTATATACATGTCTAAGGTTTGTCTTGATTGATAAACTACTCACTTATGATGGAAATAAAATATAATTGAAAGATAATTAATAATTACCTTATAATGAAATAAACAAAGCTTCATTATAGCTTCAAACATAAACCAACTTACTATTAATAAAAAAACTAAAAGAAATTGTGGGCGAGGTAGGTGAGATAGGAGAGAGCTTGATTTCGAAGCCTTAAGGTCTTACTTATAGTGTCTTAAGTTATACATATCATAGATAAACTCTAATCATTCATAGTAATCTTAAAAACTTGTTATCGACCTTAGCGATTTATCTGTGATTCCTAATTTGTACATAACTTATTAGGTTAATAACTAGAATTTGGTCTTTTTGCTCGATCGATTCAGCTGGTGATTTATATTATATTTCCCAATTCGTTGATAATTCATTAGCATTTCTCTACTGATGATTTTGGTGGTAATTTCTTGTGTAATCTTGTATCACTAGCTAATCGCTAGACCACTTCTCTAGTTGACTGTTTTGTTCTTCTTCCCCTGTTCTTCCATTTCTTCATTTTACTAATTAAATCCTTAATCACTAAAACAAGATAATACCTAGTGTAATATCATCATTTATATATAAAATCAACCTAAATTATACTATAAAACATGTATAATTATTAACTTGTCAAATACCCCTAAACTCAACACTTTGTTGTCCCGAGCAAAGAAATACTCTTAACCACATTCTCTTTCGTTCTTCGTTTACAATAACAACAACATAGCCTCAGCCCCAACTTATTTGGGGTCGGCTACATGGATCAAAGCTTTCCATTATGCTCGATTAAGTGCAATTGACGGTGAGTTTTACAGACCATGCAAAGCCCTCCTAATTAATGCATCCCATTTTAATTTTGGTTTACCCTTACCTTATCAAATTTTTAAAGTTTCTATTGAGTCAAGCTTTCTAGTGGGGGCATATGTAGGCCATCTTTGCTAGTGACCAAACCACTGCAACCGCTCTTCTCTAATTTCTGTATCAATTGGTGCTACTCCTATTTGTCTTTAAATTTCTATATTTCTTATTCTATCTATACGAGTTTTATAACACATCCACCTAAGCATCCTCTTTTTTGCTACGTTCATTTTATGTAATTGTTGTTGCTTTACTACCCAACATTCACTTTCATAGAGCATAACTAGCCTAATGATGGTCCTATAAAGTTTTCCTTTGAACTTAGTAGGAACATTTCGATACCAAATCACCCTAGTTGCACTCCGCCATTTCTTCCATCCAGCTTAAATTCTATGTGTGACATCATTCTCAATATTGCCATCATTTCGTATGACTGATCCTAGGTATCCAAAATGGTTCACCTTAGGAACTTTTACATCCCCTAATTTTACCAATCCATCATCTCAATGTCTAGTGTTTCTAAAATCATAATGCATGTATTCGGTCTTCGTCCTACTCAACTTAAAGCCTTTAGATCATAATGTATTCCTCCAGAGTTTTAATTTTCTATTCACTACTTCTTTTGTTTTATCTACGAAGACAATATCATCAGCAAATAGCATACATCATGGTATATCCTCTTTGGTATGCCTAGTTAGTTCATCCATAACTAAAGTAAATAGATATGGGCTTAAAGCGGATCCTTGATGTAGTCATATCGTAATGGGAAGCTCTTTTGTTACTCCTCCAAATGTCTTTATAGTCGTTACTACTCCATCACAAATATCCTTAATAGTGTATATTTATCTAGTATGCACTCCTTTTCTTTTTAGAACTGACCAAAGAATATCTTTGGGACCCTATCATATTCTTTTTCCGAATCTATGAATACCATATGAAGATTTTTTATTTTTTTTCTCTATATTTTTTAAATATCATCTTACAAGGAAAATCGCCTCCATAGATAACCTCCCAGGCATGAATCCAAATTGGTTCTCTAATATTGTTGTTTTTCTCCTTAGCCTATTATAATTTATCATTTCCTAATGTTTTATAGTGTGACTCATAAGTTTAATTCCCCGATAATTTGAGCAACCTTGAATGTCTCATTTGTTTTTGAAGATTGGCACAAATGTGCTTCTTCTCTAATCCATTAGTATCCGTTTAGATTTTAGGATTTTATTGAAAAGCTTTGTTAACCAAGTCAATCCAATTTCTCCTAAAAATTTTCAAACTTCTAAGGGTATTTCATCTAGGCCACATGATTTTCCTATTTTCATTCTTTTCCATACCTCTTTAACTTCTAGAATTCTAAGATTGCATGTATAGTTTACATTTTTTTTCTTGGTGTTGGTTTTCACCTACTATAATATCAATTTGGCGATCATTAAATAAACTATCGAAGTAACTTCACCATCTCACCCTAATATGATACTCGTTTGTTAAGACATTTTAATTTTAGTCATTAATACATTTTACATGACTTAGGTATTGTTTATTTTAATCTCTTAATTTGGCTAGCCTATACATGTTTTTTCATCATCTCTATTACCTAAACTTATATATTGATCTTCCATGAAATTTGTTCTAGCTTGACTAAATACATTTTTTGCCTATTTTGTAGCTTTTCTATATTGATCGTACACATCTTCATCTTGACACTTAGGTATTTTCCTATACATCTCTCTTTTACTCTTAATTACTCGTTGGACACCCTCGTTCCACCACCATGTTTCCTTCTTTGGTTGTCCCAAGCCTTTAGATATATCTAATACGTTTGATCCTACTCCCCTTATGCAACTACTCATTTCTAACAACATAGTATTCGCATCTAAGTCAAGATTCGAAATAGTTTTCCTTTCTTATTTTTTGCTTTAAACTCTACTTGTTTACTATTTATTAGGTTCCACCACTTTATTGTTGGGTCGCCGACTCTTTTATTCTTATTAAGTCATGGTTTTAGCTTAATATCAAGTACTACTAACTTATGTTGGGTAGTAAGTGCTTCACCAAGTATTACTTTGTAGTCTCTACACTTTTTTATATATTTTTCTTGTCAAAAGAAAATCTATTTGACTCTTCTAATGACCACTACTAAAAGTAATTATGTGTGATTCCCTTTTCCTAAAACTAGTATTTGCTAAGACAAGATATTAACCACAAGCAATTAAAATTTATGATGGAATAAAATGATTTTAAAAAAATAAAACTTCCCTCAATGATAACTCAACCACCAAATGCAAAAACACCCTTTGGAACTTAAATGTTTAATACCAAGGTCATTACACAATATAGGTTTTCTTAGTCTCCACTGACATACATCAAACTTATGATGACTAGTATAGAATCTCAAAACACAAAAATCAGTAGATTATTCTTAATTTTCGAAAATATTTTATAATAAAACCACAATCACAATCATTAGGAATTTTGCCAAGCTACCAACGAATTTGTCAATGAAAACAAGTTAGATTAAGAAATACTTCACTTAAGGCTAGCATTAAGCATTCGAGCTAAATCTTTTCTTTTAAGAGTTTAAGAACATCCACCTTTTCATTTCTCATTTTTTTCTACTTCATCCTAATTATTTCATCTTTCTATTATATATATATTTACATTTTCTTTTGCTTTTTGAGTCCCTGCTACATTTCCTATAAACATTCTCTCATTTTTACCACTATGAGTTCCCTGCTCCATTTCCTATGGAATCTATAGGAATCTCTTTATATTTGTAAACTCTTATTATCACTTCTCATTGCCAACTAAATTTGAAGAAAATATTTTTCTATCTTATAGAAACTCACCAGTTTCTAACTCATTTCTTCTTTCAATTGTGGAAGAATTACTTTATATATATACTAAAAAATATTTAATCAATAGCTTTTGTATCACAAGATTCTAAGAAATCTTTCTTGTTCATCTTGTACTATTGTTTCGATCTTCTATCCATTTCATGACTAACACGACATAATCAATTCGGCGTACACATCAACTTGTAAAGTTAATCAAAAAAGGTATAAAAATTAATTCCTTCTATCATGGAATTCACTTAGATAATAAAAATATCACTTCCATTCAAAAATCTATTATATATTCATTCCATTATATGATAATCAAATCTAAAAGAAAGTAAAATAAAATTCATAGTTATTGAATTCGAAATAAATTTGAAAAACCTCATCAACTTACTTAAATATCTGAACGTTTTGGTTCAATTATTGACTTCTCTTCTACTTTTCTTTCCTTTTCTTGCTTTGGCTATGTTTGTCATTCTTCACCTAAAATACCCAAAAACTCATTCGATACCTTATCCTCAAGGTTTAAGAATTAAGTCGAGTTTCCAACAAAACAAATGTACCTCATGAAGCATAAAGTAATTGATATAATCATAAATTGGACAATTAATATATAAAATTAAACTTAATATATAAATTTCGTCAAAAAGAGTGCATAAAAATATATGAATAAACTCCTCCAATATAAAAAATGTAGCATCAAATATATCACAAAAGTGCTATATCAAATGTATCATATCACCAGGCAAGAATAAAATACAATTTATCATTGTCATAGATTGCAAAGTATATCATCGAAGTTACATGTAAGACTTCACACATTATCACTTAGAGAAAAAGAAGATAAAGCTAGTGAAGAAACCGATGTCGTCGCCTGGAAGTTGCATCATCATTATTCTACACTCGATCAGTCCTTTAAGACTTGTAACTCGCAGCATGATCATAGAAGCGGTGGTATTAACCTAGTATTAGTGGAACATTAAGACTACTATCAATAGATATCCTGATTTATGTAGATGATACAAGAATTTTTGCTTCTCTTTGTCTTATATGTCTTCTATACATTGTCCTTTCCATCTTGTGAATTCTCTTCTACAAGGCTCGCTAGTTCTTGAATACCAATTTTTGATTCCTAAAAGTAGTCATATGATTGCACAGAATTGTATCCATACCGGTAAGCCATGACTCTTCTATGTATAGTCCATCATACTCCGTAGCTGGTTGCTCCATATTCTGATCATTTATAATCTTTTTTCTTTGCTCTATTTCTCTTCTGGCTATCTTAGCTTTCTCTCTCTCATCGTTGGAGTATTAATAACCATTAATTATTCTATATCTCTATATCACTTTATCCATGATGGTTTTTTTTAGTAAAACATCCACCTCAAGTCCTGTCATGCTTACTTGATCAGCTCTAAGAAAATCATAATCATCAAAATAAAAGGTAGTCTTTCATTCTTCTTTTTCATGATGGCGCTCCTTATCAACTCATAAATAATCTTGTTAATGTTTAGATATCCCAATTACATGACATTGTAGTAAAGTAAGGCGGCTTTGTAGTTCACTATCTCATAATAGTACGGGTTGGGCTGTAAGTTGGCGTTGATGAAATAACACCATGGTTTTATGATCTTCCTAATAATTTTTTTTGTAATATGCTTCGGGTAACCCTCCATATAAAAAATGAGTCAGTAACTATAGATTGCTTCTAATCCTCCTCTAATTGTATCGATGGTGAAATGGTACTTAATTGCATATTTGGGCTTTAGATACTCGTCTTTTCCTTATTAGTGAAATTTTGATACACCCAAAATACTAGTTTATTCTTTCAGTGGAATAACCCATTGTTAATCCTCTAACTCATGAATTTATCCTACTATCACTTCTAAGAACATTCGCATAAAACTCTCGCACCAAAATATTGCATCCTTTCTCACTAGTAAAATCGTTAAGGTCTAAATGGTTATAGTCTCTAGTTAATAATTCCTAATTTTTCACCTCTATGATATGTAAGATCCTAGGCCAATATTTCAATTCATTTTTAACATTGAATCCCCTCTCTGGGATCAACTTCCTTTGTTTCACTAAAATATTCCTAAATTTGGAAAAGGCCTTCTCATTGAGAAACTTTTTCTTCCTAAGAACATGATTTTTCACCCCCGTCTATATCTCATGTGCTACTTCCTCTTTCTTATCCTCGTATTGTTCCTCATAATCATTGTTAAATGATAAATGTGGTGTAGGCTCTCTTTGTGGTCTAATCTTAGGTTTGTTGAAAGAAACTGACGTGGGTTTAATTGAGGTATTTTTGGATTTATCCTTTAGTTTCTCTACTATCTTCCACTTTTATTTCTCCCCCCCCCCGAATTTCCACTCTTTGCACCTCTGACCATTTGAATAAGTTCAAGTAAATGAATGAACATGTAAAACAATTTAAACCCAAATTCTAAAAATTATTTATAAATTGAGAGTTTGAGATTTATAGATAAAACATCATTGATAAAAATAAATGTTCGTAAGTAATTTAAGTCATGCAATAAACAAACCCAAAAACCCCTAAATTCATTTGAAAGTTAGTCTCAAATTAGTTTGCGCATAAAATTCATTCCATTAACCATATACTAAAAATAGTTCAAAAATTCAACATCAATAAAAAAATTATCACACCACTTCCACACTAGTATTATAACTGAAAACATTCAATATTGAAATCAATTTAGAGTAAAAATTTTGAAATTTACCTTCTAACCTATGTAAAAATCCAGAAATTGATGAAAAACAAAAAATATACTCAATAAAAGGTTAGGGCTTTTATTGATTACCGACTTGAAAATGAATATATTAATATTGGAACTCTAAACTCCTCTAAAACACTACTCTGAACTCCTACTTCGAATTCCCCTTGCGCAAGCCAGAGTTAGCTTTACACTCTTAAAACTCATGAAATTTGGGTTGAACGTATGAAGATTGAGATTAGAAACCATTAGACACATTAAAATCTAGCTTTGGCAGGTTAATTCTACTCGAAAATAGGTCTTTAAGTGAAAACGTTGCAAGGGTTTGTGACTATGAAGTGTATCGATGTGGCAATTTTAGGTTTTTATTTTAAAAAAACATGTATTCATTCTTAATGAATCAGTGTTTAAGTGGATTTATTGTAAAATCACAGCCTAAATTGCTGAAAATGAGCCTAAGTGGCTCAACGATTAGTTCGGTGAATCCTAGTTATAAGTGCATATCCATGACAAATTGTTGATATGAAATTAGACTGAAGTTTTGCATACTACTGCCAATTTTCTCAGCGATTTCCTGTACAAAATGGAATCGTTGGGAAATCGCTAGTTTTTTTTTAACTATTTTTTTCACTTTAATTGATTTTCCACAAATTTATCACATATATGTCCAATAAAAAGGTAGAATTACTCAAAATTATTAATATCTTACTATGATTTGCAAACAAAAATTATTACTACAAATAACCGCTAACATCAAAATTAATGCGTATAGATAATACAATACAAAAAGAAATTTGTTGAATTAACTTCCTTTAAATGAAATTATTCTAGAATTAAGTTCCTAAAACATCCCCATTATGAGAGTAAAAGTTACAAGAATATAAAAACAACCAACTAATCCTAATACTAAAATAGAAAGTAAAGATAAATTATGGGATGCCTCCATAGCGCGATTTTGTTTACTGTCATTTGTTGGACTAGACCACGTAGTTGAAAACTAGTTCAATAAACGTAAGTTTAAGATTATCAACTTTAGTGCCATTCCAGAAAGTGATTGCTCGACCTTGCACCCTAAAAGTAACTGTTTCGTTTAGATTATCCATGACAGCTTGCAAAGTGGCTAAGTAAAATAATTCTAAGATTAATAGAGGATCCACATTGATGAAGTTTCGTAAAACCAAAAAGTCCATGGGGATAATGTACTTGTTAATTTGACCTAGTACATTAGTAACCACTCCTTTTCGTTTCACTGAATAACTATTTGGTAAAATAAATTTTTCAGAAATAAGTACAACCAACTCTAATTGAGTATTAAGAAATAAGAGAATTAGCTTTTAGTTTGCTTTAGATAATGTATCATAAATAGCTTTAAAATGCAGAGCCCATTTGCCTTTTATGTTTATGTATATATTTCCTAGATCATAGAGCTTGGCAATTGCTAGATTTTTCTTTTTCTTCTTATTATCCTTTGTAGCTTTAAATTCTTCCATTTTAAAGCCCTCCACTTTTAGGTTATTGTCTTTTCATTTGAAGTATCTTCAACTTTCTTATTCTTTGCCATTACATTTTCGTATTCTATTATTACTACATTAATAACATACATTTTAGCTTTAAAGTTATGATGATTCAAATCTAAATATATTCATTATCATTAGTTTGTTCATTATAAGATTCATTATTATAGTGACCTATTACCTTAAGCTGTTGATTAATGTTAATACAAATCTTAATTAACCCGAGTAGGGCTCGTGGTTAAGTTCGGCATACCTCAATTAGCATGTGTGTAGTTTTGTGTAGTGATTTGTGTTTGTTTGGAGTGTTTGATGAATTTATAGGTTGAGAATTTATATACAAGCCAATAGTAAGAAAATAAGTAATTAAACAATAAATAGTCGATACATCAAGTCCGAGTGGGGGTCTTGAAATGAATGTGCACTCTCGAGAACACTAATTGGAATGTTCAGTGAATTTATCGCCAATAAAACACACGAAGTATATATATTCATATATATTTGATATATAAATATATGTTTAAAAAAACTATAAGTTTGGCTTGAACTATATAGATCATTAGATTGCATTGATATGGGCATTAGTGTTGATGGTATCAAAATATATGTCACTTTAGGAGGTGTCATCTTAACCCATCCATCACCTAATCAGCCTCAAGATAGCATGATGCATATCTCAAGGAAATTCGAAACTTTAAATCAAAAGCATCAAGTTTATCCTAATTTCATCGATCAATTAAGAGAGTGAGAGAAGCTAAGCAGGGATTAGTCCAGAAGTGATTTCTAGTGGAGTTAAGGTGATCAAGCCACTATTAAATCAGAGATCATCTTCTTGCTAAGTAAAGTTTTAAGTTTCAAGTTGAATTCATTAGTTAGCGATGAATTCTTTGTGAATTATTACTATTATTGATTGGGAAGTGGTTTATACCTTATAAGAGGTCATCTCCGATCTTTTAGGAGAGTTTTAAATTTTGTATGGATGATTTGTTAAAGAAACAGTGGACGATGCCCTGTTCACTATCCGGACATTTTATGGTGGAGCGCACTCCACCTAGTAGAGGAGCGCGTTCCCTTCATTAGTTGGAATGAACTAAAAGGGTGGAGCATGCTCCATCAAGTAAAGGAGCACGCTCCCAATATGGAAAACAACAACTCTGCTATATTTTACTTAGAATTTCCTAAAGTCTTAGGGATAGATCTAGAGGTTCTAAACATAGGGTATTAGACTTATACTAACCACAAATGGTTTGTGATAGCATTTGAATCACCGAGAAAGCTTGAATGACCAAAACATTTGGAGATTTGGATACAAAATCTAAACCGAGGTAAGTGTAGATTCGCTTATTTATTAATATTACATTGTCATTTAAGTGTATGTAGTTCAAGTAGTTTACGGACTGAATTTAGGAACTATATACACTGTAATGGTATTAATAAATGGAAAATGGTGTTTAATATGATTCACGAGAGTTACTCCTAGAACTGAGATTAGGTTATATAGGAGATGGGCTACCTTCCCCGTCTACATATAACTTCCTACTCAGTTAGATAGGTTGCGTGCATTACATATTCTATAGAAGGTTTCAGATAGAACAATTAGACATTAATAGATTAACTAGACATCACAATGGCCAATGTGTTGCTTTAGCAATCGCATTAACGGTGTCAATTGGTAATTGACCCTAATTTAAAAAAAAAATGGGAATCGCAATGTAATATTCATTGACATATTGACTCGCATTTGTTACTTATTGGATTATATGTTGTTCATAATCTCGTTAGCTATCTATGGTGCATATTGTTATTGGATATTGCTCTTTATTATTATATGGAATGTTGTTGGCTTTGTAAATCCATACTTAATGAGCAAGTTATAGAACTCAGCCTAATTAACATTTAACAAAAACCAATGAGAGTTACGACTATGAGATATATAAGATTTAAGAGTCTTAATCTTCTCTTAGATGTAATGAATTTTCTCGGGTCTTATTTATTTATATTGAATTATAATTTTGTAATATCACAAAGGATGGGAAGTTTTGTATAACCGAAGTTTATTATGGTTGGATTTGGTTTTGTATGTTATTTAATTATTGAAAATGTTTTGATTTCTTCTGCATTTGATAATTGTTTTACAATGATATTCAATATACAATCGGGTTTATTAAGAACTAAAAGGAGAGGGTGATGGCTCTATTTGAGTCTAGTTGGATTATTGGAGTTAATTAGGGTTTCAAGCTAAGTATTGCCTTAATCGGGTTAGGGGATGCTATAACTTGGTATTAGAGCATGAGTCTAAGGGTTTATCTGATATAGTTTTGGTATCAGTGACTGGTCAGAGCCTACTCCAAAGCTTAAAGTGATTAATTCTAATATAGTCTGATATTAGAGTTTATTATAAAGTATAACCATATTACAAGGAAACAAGCGATAACACATATACATTTTGGTATCAAAATTTGAGGTTAGTGAATCTGATATATCTTTGCATGACAATCTAAGTTTACTAACTCAGAGACTTGTCTCGAGTTAAAAAGAAGCTAATGGCATGATAAACGTTTTTTATCATGCTTTTTTGGGTACCAAAAAGATAAAAGACTGAAATATGTTATTTTTTTTGCTTTATTATGTCTGCACAGTAGATATAAAAGTTATGTTTTTCCCAAATGATAATAAGATAGTTGAAGTCTATCAATTTCTCAGTATATGAGAAAACATTAAAGATAAGAGTTCAAAAGAATCTTAAACTTGAAGAGTTTAAAAAAAAGAATGACTCAGGGAAAATTTATAAAGATGAAATTAAACTATTCTCCTTTTAACAATTTTCAAAGGTCTTTATTCTCACTAATATTAGATAAATAATAGTCAATAAAAAGTATCTATTGGATCTAGACTTTGGGATGTGTATTAGAAGAATGGAATTTATGAAGCAATGGAATAATGAATGACTTTCAGTGGAACATAAATATGGTAAACCACTTTTAGATGTGATTTAATATTTGTATTGAGACTAGTAGAGAATTAATAAATGTTATTCAGTAAATAAATTAGTGGTTAATGATAAAAGCCTACTTGAGGATAGGAAACAACTAATGTAATTATACTTCATAAATTGTTATAAAGTAGAAATATCATATATGATATTAATCCATATTAGAATGATAAGAAACTTGTTGGACAATGAAAAGTAAAATTGAGAATTTAAACTGGTGAAACTAGAAAATATTTTAATGTAGAACATAGTAGTGAGTTGTTAAGATATCGTAGTCGAATGTTTTAGACTAGCATAGTCTAAATTGGGAAGAATGAGTTATCAAAGAATAATGTATGATAGTGGGAATGTATACTCATTGCAGAATTAACAACTTATTCTGATAATAAGTTGAAATTGGTTATTCTCAAGAGTTAGTTAATATTTGGTTGTTACAGTAGTATGATAAGAGTTAAAGTTATATATTTAAAAATGATTTTAGGCGGTTCCTGAATCACTTTATGTGGATGGTGAAAATCATAAGAACTTACTAGAACTCATGTTATGTTTATAACTAAAGGGTGTCGAGTTTCGAAACCCTATTTTTGTCAAGTTTTTATCGTGTCATCGATAACAAGATAAGATCTTTGAAGACTTAAAAGATGCACGAGCATTATCATAAAGAGTTACAAACGTAACGACAACCCAGTTCATACCAAATTTTCGAGTGTCAGTACTGAGTTTCCAAGGTAAATTACTTGTACGAGTGTAGAATATTAACAACAAATCAAAGGATTTAACTGGGATTAAAATAGTTTGGGATTGTTATATATATAACACAACGGCAAAAGAATAAAGTAATCTTGAAAGAATTGGATATTACAAACGATTGATCCAGAGTTCTTTGGTATCATTATGTAATTTGTTCATTTAACTCCAATATGAGGATTGGAGTAAGTTAAAAATAGATACAAGAATGCTTTGGAGGGAGATTGAAGTATAGTTTGATTACAATGTTTGATTTATTTTAACTGAATTACAGAAGAATTTAGAGGTTCATCATAAGACTTCTTATTTAGGTAACAAAATGTGTCGACGTAATAACGTTAAATTGTATCTTATACTTTAATTTATATATAAAGTTAATGATTTGTAAGAATAACTATTAGGATTGATAATCTCGAGATAACTATTTGGTAGTTGTACCAAATATGAAAGTCATCACTTGCAAATAAGAGGAAAGGTTTACTGCGAATCTTTTAATCATTGTTGGAGATTTCCGAGAATTTTAAAAAAATTATTAAAAGACTTGAAAGTTAAAACCTAATAGATTGGTGTAAGCAATGAGGTTCAAACTATAGAACTTTGAAAATGTAATTCTAATAGTGACAAAAATGGAAGTTTAGATTGATACCTTAGATTTCTTAAATTACTGAATTCACTCTAAATCATCACTTATTAAATGTGATTGTGTTAACAATGCCTTGAAAGGCAAAAATATAGAGGCTATAATTGCAATAAAAGCTTCTCATTTATATGTTTTCGAGTGATATATGTAATGACGAACAATTGAAATCTTACGCAAGTACATCATCAGCTCAGTTGTCTAGATTGATAATTACAAAATCTATTCTTTAATGCTCATATTGGAGCTGAACTAATGATGGTTGATTGAGTGGTGTATCGGAGAAATTGATTGAGATTAACTAGTAGATTATGGTTTGCCTACAAGTTTTTATATTTTGTATGGATAATCTTAGATCAAAACACTGAGCGCTTAATGGATGTTCTTAGAACAAGAATAAAAAATGAGGTATGAATGTTATGAGACTCTCATGAATTTCATTAAATTATTCATTCGGGCAAAGTTTAAATCATTAGGATAAGAATAAGTTGTTGGTGACTTAAAATGAAAATTTACGGGGTCAATTTTATAAAGAAATATGAGACATATTAGCAAGTGGAAGCTGAGTGACATTAACCTAGAGGGCTGTACTATTCTTGCCTTATAAGAATGAAATTTTATGCTCATAAATTTATTATGGATTAACCTAAGTTATAATAAAAATTGATGATTGTTGATGTCGTAGTTGTAAAATTGATAGAGTTTGAAATTTTTTGCAAGTACTATGGGTTAAATTCTTGTGGAAGATCAAGTGAGATATATGTATGTTGAAAGAGTTAAGAGTTTATAGAGAACCATGATTATTATTTCAGGATGGAACTGCAAGTTTGCCTCACAGTGGGGAAGATATATATAATATTTGGGAAGGACCATTCTAAATCTTAACACAATATATCTGCAACTAATCCTAGTTTCAAAGAATATGATTTTTGGGCTTGTGACTTGGAATGTTATAATTACTAAAATAAATACTTTAGTGTGTGAGTTCTTTGGTATTGATATTATCAAGCTATAACATGAGGTGTTTTCCTTAAAAATTTGTATGCTTTACTTTGTCGACAATTAGTGTGGGACAATAAGTAATGATATAAGTCAACAAAAACTTGAGTAATTTTAAACTACATGGAAATATTTTAACAGACTGACAATATGCAATTACAACTAAAATAAATGGAAAGATACATAAGGTAGTGTAGATGAGTTCAGTTTCTCAAAAACTATGACTTTACTCGAAAGTGTCACTCAGACATGGCAAATGGGGTTGCAAATGCCTTGAGTAGCAGAAGAACGTTCATAAAGAATGTAGCTATTGCCGAAATTAATCTATTTAAACTTCTTGCGGAGGCATTTATGTTGATGATTTGTGAAATTTTAGCTGACGCACCATCAACTGAGAAAGCTATTTCCGAAGCTACTAATTTTTTTTGAAAGTTCATATTCGAGTTGAAACGGAGATGATTCAATAGGTGATTGGTTGTCAAAAAATTAATCAAGATTATATAGTGCGTTAGAGGTTAGCAACTATTGTGGATTATCCTTATTTGTCTGTTTTGGGTGATTATGCATTGCGGTTCAGGGATAGATTAAAGATTCCAGCTTAGGATTAGTTGATGCATTAGTTGCTATAGGAATCTCATAAATCTCTTTACGCTATTCATCTAGGTCACACTAAGATGTATCGCGTTATGGGGCGTGTTTATTGGTGCCCTAGGACGAAGAAATATATTATGGAGATTGTAAAGACATGTTAGATATGTCTATGAGTGAAGGTTGAGCATAAGAAACCTGAAGGGTTATTATATTCACTACCTATTCCTAAGTCAAAATGGGAACATATATCGTTAGAATTTGTTTTATGTCAACCCTTAAGTCAGAGTAAGCATGATGTTATATGGGTTGTAATTAAAAGGTTAATAATGCTTATACATTTCTTGTCTATTTCCATGCCAAATCCTTTTGACCAATTATGTGAGGCGTATATATGTAAGGTGTTGAGACATCATGAAGTTCCAGTGTCAATTTATTCGAAAGGATATTTGAGAGTCACATCCAGACTGTAGAGTGAATTGTAGAGAAAACTGAGAACTGTTCTTAACCTCAACACAGTAGAACATCCACAGACTTGTGAGCAACTCAAGCAGTTGATTTTGGTGTTAGAGGATATGCTTCGAGCTATTGTCATGGAGTTTGGTGGTAATAGAAGAAATACATTCCTTTATGATAGTTCTTTTGTAATAATAGCTTTCAGGCTAGTATTAGAATGCTCATTTTGAAGCTCCATGTGGTCAGCCTTGTCATTTTCCAAAGTTTTTAGGTAGAGGTTGAGATACAGTTTTCATTGGAGCTAGAGTTGATTCAGAACTACGCAGAGAGAATTCAGCAGATTCTTCAGCATTTGACTATAGTAGAGCTAAGACAGAAGAGATACGTCGATAAACATCATAGGTTAATAGAGTTTTCAAATAATGGTGTTTTATGTTGAAAGTCTCACCTATGAAAGGAACTTATAGATTTCTATTGCAAGGTAAGATAGCTCCAAGGTACACTGGGCCATTCATAGTGCAAGAAAGGATTAGTCATGTTACTTATAGGTTAGAGTTGCCCCCTCAGTTAGCTAGAGTTTATAATGTATTAAACGTCTCTATGTTTCATAAAATGGAGACTTAGTTCACTCCAAGGATTAATTGGAATGAATTTGATTTTCTGGAAAACTTATTTTACGACGAGTAGCCGATTCAGATACTTAATCATAAGATTTAGAAGCTGAGAACAAAAAAATTCCAATTGTTATAGCAATTTCATGTAATGAGTAACTAACCTGGAGCGCGAGCCTAATATATAAATGAAAATTTTCCATTTTTCTTTGAAACTACATGTAATTTTACATTTACTTTAATTTTGAGGATGAAATTTCCCTAAATTGAGGAGACTGTAATTCCCCATTACCATAAACTAGTGATAAATTTTAATCCAAGTTCTAATTAACCCGAGTTAGGCTCGTGGTTAAGTTTAATGTACCTCGATTAGCATTTGTGTGATTTTGCATGATGATTTGTGTTTGTTTGGATGTTAATTGAATTTATAGGTTGCAGTATAAAAAGAGAATTTATATACAAGCCTATGATAAAAAAAAAGTAATAAAACAATAAATAAACGGTACATCAAGTGCGACGAGGGCGTCATGAAATGAATATGCACAACCAAGAACACTCATAGACATCTCCGGTGAATTTATTGGCAAGAAAATAAATGAAGTATATATATATATATATTTATGAATATTTGATATACATATATATGTCTATGATAAAACTACAAGTTTGGTTTGAATTATATGGATCGTTGGTTCACCTCGAAATAAGATTAAATGTTGGTGTCCATAGGTCTGCCATTTTAGGAGGTGTCGTTTTAACCCATCAATCACTTGATCAACCTCGAGATAGCGCAATGCGTATGTCGAGAAAAGTCCCTATATTTAAATGAAAAGCATCATGTTTATCCTCATTTCATCTATCAATCGAAAGAGTAAGAGAAGCCGAATAGCTGACAGTTTGATCTAGAGTGGATTAATCCAGGAGTGATTTCCATTGGAGTTAAGGTGGTCAAACACTATTAGATCAGAAATCATCATCTTGGAAGGTAAAGTTTTTAGTTTCAAGTTTAATTCAATAGTTAATGAGGATTTCTCTATTAATTGTTGTTATTGATTGGAAAGTGGTTTATACCTCACTAGAGGTCCTCCCTTTTATTTTGGGAGAGTTTTGAAGATTGTTCGGATGATTTGGTAATAGAACAGTAGTTGCTGCTTTGTTCACTGTGAAGATAGTGCAAGGTGGAGCACTTAACCTAACCGAGGAGCGTGCTCCCTTCATCAATTGGGATGAACCTTGTGGGTGGAGTACATTCCATCAAGTGAGGGAGCACGCTCCCCTTTAAGAAAACAGCTCTACTGTATTTTACTTTGAATATCCTGAGTTCTTAAGGACTTATCTAGGGGTTCTAAATATAAAGTATTAGACCTATATTAACCACTAATGGTTTGTGATAGTTTTTGGATTACAGAAAAAAAGGGTGAGTGACCTAACAAGTTAGGGGATTTAGATACGAATCGTAAACCGAGGTAAGTATGGATTCGCTTATTCATCAATCTTACTTGGTTATTTTATTATATGTAGTTCATGTAGTATATGGATTGAATAAGGGGACTACGTACACTATGATGTTTTAATAAATGGAAAACGATGTTTAGTACGATTCATAAGAGTAACTCCTAGAACTTATATTTGGTTATCTTGGAGATGGGTTACCTTACTGGCTTATATTTAACTTCCTACTCATTTAAATATAATGCGTGGAATACATATTCACTAGAGGGTTTCGGATAAAACCATTGGTTATTAATAGATTAACAAGATAGCACATCAACCAATGTGTTGGTCTAGTTATTGTATTAATGGTGTCAGTCAGTAATCAACCCTATTCTCTCAAATAAAATAGGAGTCATAATGTAATATTCATTGAAATATTGACTTGCATCTGTTACTTATTGGATTAAATGTTGTCCTAGTCATGGCAATCGTTACCAAAAATGGTATAAAATTTAGACTGCACTACTAGTTTTTACAAAACTAGTATTTATACTACAAATTCGATTATAATTTACCTATGAAACTTCCACTAAATACCAAGTTGACTCTTGTGAGGTAAGTTTGACATACAAGCATCACAAACCATCAATGAAACAACCTTAAATTTTTCTATTGGTTGACTAGATTCGAGCCCTAAAATGAGACATAATTAAGAAAGCATAAATGAATAGTATGAACTAAATTTTATTTTCATTACCAAACCAATTGAAATCACCACCATACTATCACGAATTGATTAAATCATAAATTTACATGAAAAAGTTATTTTTAATTAAAACCCATCAAATCGTATAAATTACAATCCAACCCTAATAAGTATTATGAATTAGAAATAAGATTTAAGTTCTCAATTCACAAATTAAATTGAAGAAGACCAAAACAATCCCCAATTGATATCAACATGAACCCATCAACGATCTCCTAATAGCCACTATAGCAGTACCCACACATAATAGCGTTGCACAGCTCCTTCCCCCACAACCGCTCCACCGAGCTCACAACTCAATAATGACTATAATATTTATCGAATGAAATAATACAAATAACTCACCTCAATCAATTAAAAAACTAAAATATTTTTTCATTCTTTTCTCCTTCATTCTTCCATAAAACTGAGAGAAAGAGATGCCATGAGGGAGAGTCCAATGGGAGAGAGATGAGATGAGAGATGACGGAGAGCTGAGAGAATGAGCGAAGTAGTTAAGAATGGAATGAACACCGAGAAGGAGAGAAGCAGTGAGAAATATGGAGGAAACGAGTTATGTTGAAAGAGAAGGAGGAATCGAGAGAGGGGCTTTCAAATGAGAAGGGTAAGGGTTTAGATAAAAATCCTCATTGTTTTAATTCGATTTGACACTAAATGACAAAAATGCCCCACTAATCTTATACTTCCTTTAACAAAAGCCAATGCCCTTTTTAGTCATGTCACTACATTGTTTTAATTCTCCATGTATAATTAATGATATTAACATTAAGTAAACCCAGAATATACCCCAAATTCGTTGAGAATTTAGAAAACTACTAACGTGCTCCTAAACATGCAAAAACTGCATCTACACATTAACTTGACCCTATTTAGCATCAAATAAAGTATATTACATCAATTAGTCATGCATCATGCGAAAATAAAATCTTAACTCATGATCTCCGACCCATAATGTAATAGTCCCACTTTGGATATCCAAATTCTAATTAAAATCCTAAAATAATACTTAATTAATCACAAATCAATTTTATAAAAATTTTGGATTTCACAGTTCATAATCTCATTAGCTATCTATGGTGCACATTGGTATTGCATATTTTTATTGATTATTATATGGGATTTTGATGGCTTTGTGAATCCCTACTTACCAAGAAACTTGGAGAGCTCAACCCAATTAACATTTCAAGAAAATCGACAAGCCGTACGACTACGAGATAGAAAAGATTTAGGAGTCTTGATTTTCTTTTCGACGTAATGAATCTTCCCTTGTCTTATATATTTGTATAAACTTATAGTTTAGTAATATCACCAGGGATGGGAGGTTTTGTATAACCAAATCTTATTCCAATTTGATTTGGTTTTGTATATCGTTTAATTATCGAAAAAGTTTTAATTTTCATTACAGACCATATTTGAGTTACATCGGTATTCAATATAAAATTGGGTTGATTAGGGAATAGAAGAAGTTGTTGTTTGCTCTAGTTAAGTCTAGTGGGATTATTAGGGCTTAATTATCCTTCAAAGATATCTAACTTTTTTAGTTGTTTTAAGAAATGGTCTTCTAAAAAGTATAGGCAGAGATTTTGATTATACTAAGTCTCCCATTTTTAAGTCGACCTATGTTGTACACTATGTGCGCTACATAACCGTTCTCAAGTCCAGATAAAGTAAGGGGAGTCCGACGCCCATATTTTCATACCGAGAATTAAGTAAATGAGGTCCCAAACTCACTTTTCACACCTGAAAAGTGGGAGAGGGAGGCCCCAAACTCATTTTCCATTCTTGAACAATTGAGGAGGGTTGCGATAGGTCGACAACTAGCATAAAACTTTTCTCACTTTTCACGAAATATATCAAATATATATAAACATTGGGGTGCTCCCACCTAGTGATGCCCTACATCGGAGCCCAGGCGTAGTGAGAAATGAGCAAGGGTGTGTTTCACATCGCCGCGTGGGTGTGAAGAAAAATGAGCAAGGGTTCCCACATAAAGGACGGGTGTGGATAAAGAAGCTAGTTCAAAACAAACAATAAAACAAAAAAAAAATCTTAGATACAGATATTAGATACTTTAGACAAAATAGAAATAGAAAAGGAAAACAAATACAAAGGGGAGAAAAAAAATTCATTTAGGAACGTGGAACATATGAACACTTACGGGGAAGTCAATAGAACTAGTGGATACCATGATTAGAAAGAGAGTCAATATTGCTTGCCTCTAATAGACAAAGAGGGTAGGAGAAAAGAGTGAAGAAATAGGAAGCACAAGGTTTAAATTGTGGTGCACTGGTATAGATAGAAAATGCAATGGAGTAAGAATTGTGGTGGATAATTATTATAGGGATAAGGTAGTAGAGGTTGAAAGAATGGGGGGATCCTAGTTAAATTAATTATTGGAGATGAAAAAATTAACATACTTAGCACCTATGAACAAGTAGGATTAAGTGAGAGCATCAAATGCAAGTTTTGGGATGATATGGATAGATTTATGCAAAGTATTGCATTAGAGGAAAAAGTTTTTATTGAAGGAGACTCAAATGGGCATGTAGGGGCAAGTAATGATGGTTTTGAGAGAGTTCATGGAGGTTTTGGTTACGGTAATATAAATCAAGAAGGAGAATCAATCTTAGAATTTGCTTCCGCATACGATCTTGTCTTATCAAATACAACTTATAGGAAGAGGGAGTCGCATATAATTACTTATAGTAGTGGTCATAACAAGAGTTAAATAGATTTTATTTTAACAAGAAAAATAGATAAAAAAACATCTAGAGACTGCAAAGTAATACCTGGTGAAACACTTACTACCCGACATAAGTTCGTAGTACTTGATATTAAGCAAACACGACGACATAATATGAATAAAAGAGTTAGAGAACCTAGAATAAAGTGGTGGAACCTAAAACTTAGTAAACAACTAGACTTTAGAGAAAAACTTCTAAAGGAAAATGTTTGGAATCTTGACATAGATGCTAATATAATATGGCTAGAAATGAATAGCTGCATAAGGAGAGTGTCAGCAAACACATTAGGTATAACTAAAGGCTTGTGACCACAAAACAAAGAAACATGGTGGTGGAATGGGGATGTTCAATGAGCAATTAAGATTAAAAGAGAGTTGTATAGGAAAATACCTAAGTGTCAAGATGAAGATGTGTACAATCGATTTAGAGAAGCTAGAAAAAAAGTTAAAAAGTAGTTAGTCAAGATAACACAAGTTTCATGGAAGATCTATGTACAAGGTTAAGTAATAGAGATGGTGAAAAATATATATATAGGTCAGCCAAATTAAAAGATAAAAAGAAACAAGACCTAAGTCATTTAAGATGCATTAAGGACGAAAAGCAAAATGTTTTAACACGCGATGATGATATTAAGGAGAGATGGATAAGTTACTTCGATAGTTTATTTAATGATGGCTAAGTTGATACTATAATAGATGAAAACCCATACCAAGAAAGAAATGTATACTATACACGCAACATTAGAATTGTAAAAGTTAAAGAGGCATTGAAAAGAATGAAAATAAGGAAAGCATGTGGCCCAGATGAAATACCCATAGAGGTTTGAAAATACTTAGGAGAAATTGCATTGACTTGGTTAACAAAACTTTTCAATTAAATTTTTAAATCAAAACGGATGCCAATGGATTAGATAAGAAGAATGCTCTTGCCAATTTTCAAAAACAAAGGAGTCATTCCGAGTTGCTCAAACTACCGGGGAATTAACCTTATGAGTCACACTATGAAACTTTGGGAGAGGATAATTGACAATTGGCTAAGGATAGAAACAACAATATTAGAGAACCAACTTGGTTTCATGCCTGGGAGGTCAACTATGGAGATGATTTTCCTTGTAAGCCGATTGTTAGAATAATATAAAGAAAAGAAAAGAAATCTTCATATTTTATTCGTAGGTTTTGAAAAAACATATGATAGGGTCCCTAGGGATGTTATTTGGTGGGTTCTAGAAAGAAAAGTAGTGCATGCTAGATACATAGATACTATTAAGGATATGTATGATGGAGTAGTAACGAGTATAAAGACATTTGGAGGAGCTACAAAAGAATTTCCTATTACGATAGGACTACATCAAGGATTGACTTTAGGCCCATATCTATTTACTTTAGTTTTGGATGAACAAACTAGACATATTCAAAAAGATATACCATGGTGTATGCTATTTGCGGATGATATTGTCTTAGTGGATGAAACAAAAGGTGGAGTGAACAAGAAATTAGAACTCTAGAGGAATACATTAGAATTTAAAGGCTTTAAGTTGACTAGGACAAAAATCGAATACATGCACTGTGAGTTTAAAAATGCTAGACATCGAGTCTACGGAGTGGTAAAATTAGGGGAAGTAGAAGTTCCTAAGGTAAATCACTTTATATGCCTAGGATCAATCATACAAAATAATGGTAACAATGAGAATGATGTCACATAAAGAATTCAAGCTGGATGGAAGAAATGGCGGAGTGCGACATGGGTGATTTGTGATCAAAATTTTCCTATTAAAGTTAAAAGAAAATTTTTATAGGACCGCAATTAAACCAGTTATGCTCTATGGGAGTGAATGTTGGGCGGTAAAGCAACAACAATTGCATAAAATGAACGTAGCAAAAATTAAGATGCTTAGTTGGATGTGTGGTAAAACTCGTAAAGATAGAATAAGAAATATAGAAATTTAAAGACAAGTAGAAGTAGCACCAAATTGATACAAAGACGAAAGGAAGGGCGGTTGCGGTGGTTTGGTTACCTACAAAGACCGGCTGCAAATGCCCCAACTAGAAAACTTGACTGCATATAAACTGTAGAAATTCGACAAGGTAGGGGCAGGCCAAAGCTAACATGAGAAGCATTAATTATGATGGATTTCAATGGTTTGAAAAGCTTACCATCAATTGCATTTAATCGAGTATAAAGGAAAAATTTGTTCCATGTAGCCGACCTCAATTAATTTTGGACTGAGGCTATGTTGTTGTTGTTGTTCTTAAGTCTCCCATTTTTATGACATAGAAGTCAGCTGGAAATACTAAGACATTTAATTTTACTGAGACATCATCTAGTAAACCATGAGGTTTAATAATTGTGTTGTAAGCTTATGTAAGTTCAATAGGCGTATTAGTCAGTGAACCTATTTTTAATGACTTATATAATTTAAGTGACATCAATAATTGTTGCTCCAAGATCACACATAGCAAAATCTATAAAAGAAGTTCATAATGTAATAGGTATTCCAAACATTCCTAGATTGGAATATTTCTCAGGTATTTTTTTAATTAAAGTAGATAAATTTTGTCTTAAATTTTCTTAAGATTGTTCTAAAAATTTATCCTTAGATTCGAAGAATAATCTTAAAACTTCATCATAGTTAGAAAATTGCGTAATTGATTCTAACAATGATTTATTGATTTATATTTTCCTAAATCCGTCAAGAATGTTTTCATTATTTTCTTATTTCCTACCATCAGCAAATCGTTATGGAGCGATAGAATATCAATGCTTATCTTCATCAAAATTATAAAAAATTGTATTAGTTGCTTCCTTAATAATTAGTTAGACTTTTGTAAAGATTTTCCATATACTTTTACTCTAGATAAATACCAAGGGTATGGCTTTTTAGGAAAAAGTGCATATTTCAATTATTTAGCCATCCATTCTTTAGTAGGAATGACATTAACCATCATTTCTTCTTCTTCTTCTTCTTCTTCTTTTTCTTCTTCAATAGTTTGATATGTTTTCTTTTTATTACCATGTTTAAGTATCTTTCTAGTTATAGGTGTGTTTTTCTCATCAGTAAATACAGCATTGCCTTGTGCTTGATTTTTAGGATCAACAATAGCTTGAGTAGGTGTTTTAGCTTGATTACTTTGTTAAGTACTTAATCTATTTCTTTGTAAATTCATTTGACATAACTAATTTTTCAGTTCATTAATAGTAGTATCAGTCTTAATCGTATTTTGAGAATTCTGTGTAAAGTTTTCGTGTTTTTGGTTCATTAAACGAAGCAAGATTTGCTTAATATTTTGACTCATAGAGTGAGCATTTTGTTGAGGTTGCTGATTACGTGTAGATTACATCTGAGCACTTGGTCTATAAGTATGATAATTTTTATTTTTGTGGACAATAACTAAGATTTATGTGTGGTCTTCTTTGATAATAAGTATTGTTATTATATTTATTTCTTGGGGGACCAAAAAATTGATTCATGATTGCGTTAACCATTTTTGTATTCTCTTCATATAAAGTAGGACAAGAATTTGTAGGATGTGTAACCTTATTACAGAATCTACAAGCTTTAACTTAATTAAATCTATCATTAATTAATAGCTTAACCATATTAGCTAATTCAATAACTTTATCATCAGACGAATTATTTCTTTTATTATCAAGTTCATAAATTTTCTTTCTTAAGGATTCAACCTTTTCACCATATTGGTTAGATTGTTTAGCCATTTTATTGATTGTTTCATTTGCTATAGAAGGTATTGTTTCAAATAAAGATCCACCACGTACTATGTCTAATAACGTTTGTTCAAAGTGATGGACAAGAAGAAATTAATCTTTGGAATCTAGCATCGAATTCACTCAAACTTTCTTTATCTTACACATTTGCAACCGTTATTTACTTTTTATAGGAACTAATTTTTCTAGTAGATATATATTTATCTAGGAAAGATTCTAACATTAAAGTCCATATAGTTATTGAATCTTAGGGGAGATAGAACAAACAATCTTGTGCTTGATCTTTCAATGCAAAAAGAAAAGATGTTTGAATTGTTATAGGCTACCTTCTTTTGGTTTCATCCCGTTATGTTGATACTCCCTTATGAGTTTTTGTGGTTCGTCATTGTCTTTACCATAACATTTAGGTAAGGAACTAATAAATCCAAATGTAGTTCAAATTCTGGAAAACCATCGGGGTATGCTATGCACATTGGCTCATATGCGTAACATTTAGATTTTCTTGTCTAAAAGTAAGTTCTCTATTATTTTTATTAATAATATTGATAACTTAATTATCATCATTATTAGTAATGACATTTTCATGATTATTGTTGTTATCTTACATCCTCTTAGTTAAATTTTCCTTAAGTTGTTATTGCCTTAAACAGTAATTAGAAGTTATGTTTATTTTAGAATCAAACGGATGTAAGGATCCCATAGAATTAACACGATGAAGTATGTAGACCATACAACATCTAAAATCATGAGAAATTATTTAAAGATTTCTGGCAATAGTGCCAAAAATTGGCACATGTCGAGTGTGCACAAAAGTTTCTCGTATTTTTCTATTATTTATTCTAGTGATAATGGGATATCGTCTCTACAGGGATTTTGCAAACTTCTAAGAAAAGTATTTTTTGTCTTATTTTTCTCAATATAGATATTGTAATTAAATATAATTAAAATACCAAATAACTATAAGCTATAAGCACTAAGTTAATTAATCAAATTAACTAAAATAATTCAATGCAAAACTCAAATTCAATATAGTATAAATATGCAAAAAAAATATATAAACAAACCCCCACTAAATAATGTAATATACTGGATTGCATTCAAACACTAGAACATAACATCACTTCAAAAGTTAGTTATAATCATGTCACATGGAATCTCATAATCATTGAATTCTAATTAATAATAGGTTGATAGCCTTCAGCAAACCATCAATTTTCTTATATTTAATAGAAAATAAGTCATATTTTCATCATTGTAAACATATCTATTGAATAAAATGTAATAAAATAGAAATTATGAAAGCATTAATGCTCAATAAAAAACATGCATATTCTAAATCGAATATTAATAAAAATATGCTAATAAATAAATAACTTAAACCTAATCTCCTAAAACATCCACTAGGGTAATATTTCCCTATAGATTAATTGTAGTTACTACTTCCATAATTGTTGTAAATAATCATAGGTATAGATTCAGGAAATTAAATATCATAATACATAATAGCAACTATGCATGCAATGTAAATCCTCAGTAGTTGTAATAAGCAAAAACGACTCATTAAAACCGTGATTGTTGTGTAGGATTAGATACAAATCATTAAGTTCATGATTCCTTCATTATAACTGTATAGCTATCAAAAGTATATATTTGTCTAGGGTTTGTTTAGATTAATAAATTACTCACTCATGTTTGAAATAAATAATGCGAAAATATAATTGAAAGACATAATTAAAAAAGCTTTAATCGTTGAACCTTCCCCGTTGACTGTTTTGCTCTTCCTCATCTTTTCTTCCATTTCTTCATTTCTTTAATTAAATCCTAAAATCACTAATAAAAGAGAATACCTAGTTTAATATCATCATTTATATCTAAAATCAACAAAAATTACACTATAAGACATCTCTAATTATTGACTTTTCACATGGGTTTGGATCTTGTTGATTGGAATAGCAAAAATAGAATGGCATTTCGTTATCTATTGTTGAAGCCGAATATTTTGCTGTTGACGATTGTTGTACGCGGTTAATAAGGATGCACCAAATGCTAAAAGATTATGGTATTCCTTTATCTCAGATAACAATTTATTATGTTACTAAAGTGCCACTGATATTGTGAAAAATCCAGTTCAACACGTTAGGATGAATCATATTGATATTCGTCTTCATTATACAAGTGATATAATGGAAAGAGGATTAATTTGTGTTCTGCAGTTTCTAATGAAAGACAGTTAGCTGATATATGTACAAAGGCTCTTGACATATAGACTTTTGACAGATTGCACCATGACATTGGCATTTGCTCTCACTAACATGGGTTCTTACTTCAACCTGGCAGTTATGTGTGTAAATGAATTTATATCCATATGTTTGAGATTTTTTTATGAGTTGCTTTCGTGTTTGACCAAAAAAAGCCACTTGGTTTTTGCATCAACATGTGTCACTGCTATCAAGTTGGCTGTAAAAATCTAATCATTACACCTGGTTAGGGGGGAATAAATACTATTCTTAGACACAATAGATTTATTGTTGGGGATTTAAGTGAGATTTTGGTTCTAAATTGGAATTATCTTTACTAGTTTTGGTGATTATCTTGTTCATACAAATTGGTCTTCTTAATTAAAGCTTGTCTATCTCGCTATAATCTATTTCCCTCCCTACCAGATTCTTATCTTTGTTGCTTTAAGACACTTCAAGAACATTTTAATCATCTTTTTCGACCTCGGATGGTGAGTTTACCGTAATAGCCAATTTTCATCATTAAAGATGAAAGGCATCTACTATGATACTCCTTCAAAAATATCTACATCAGGACGTCACCAGATCTTCAAATTATTCTAGAGAGTATAGGGGTAAAATCATGGGCTATCCAAAAACGTCGATTAATAAGGCAAAATGGCTCTTCTAGGAAATCCATAACTATTGTCATGGTAAGAAGAAAATGATGAAAATGACAATGTTTCCTCATACTCTTCAGAGAGTATTAATGATGAAGTCAAAGCTATTAGCAAAACCTTTGACCAGACAAAGATCGTGTTCATTTCACATTACTTTGTTGTACCTACTCTATCCGCATTTAGTCATTTTCGGTCATTGGAATTTGTAGAGAAGTTAAAAAATATGGTGAAGAGAAATTACTGGTATGATTGACCGATCAATGTGTCAAACTTTCACGAAACTAGCTTGGACAGGTTGCTAGTACATAAATAATGAAGGCTACTACAATGATTTCATTGTCAAGACGTTCTACAACAATCATTTTAACAATTTTAGGGACACCACTATGGACAAGGTATTTTGTTCATGGGCATTATATTATATTCAGTCCTACCTCTATCAATTATATGCTAAGACTTCTGAATTAAAAATGCTTGCTGACAAGTTCGGTTTGACGCTAAAGCTTGATGTTGTTGTCTTTATGCGGACTGGATAGATTCTGTAAACATGGCCTTTTGACAATGCCTTGAAGCTTCCTCCTACCAAGTTAACTTGCTAGGCCTACATGCTGTGGAAGGTTTTAACTACAAGAGTAGTGGCATGATCTCACCAGATAAAAGTGTTCAAGGAAAGAGTGTTACTACTCTATGCTCTTCCCTTAGGGAAGAAGTTCAGCGTTTACAAGGAGAACTATGAATCCATTGTACGCTCAGGAAAAATAAAATAAGTTATATCTACGTGCTACTTAATATCATTTTTTTCAAAATATTCAGCCATTGAGAATAACAATGTCAAGTTAGACAAGGTGGTGGTAGAGGTTAGACTAAATCATCAAATGAAGTTTCACAACAGAATTGTTGATATCGAATTCTCATGCCTATAAAATAAGTTCCTAGCCACTCCTGCTGCTACTACTATCAAGGCTACTTTCGATGATCTTATTCCAACCCTTGTTCCAAGCCATTGGATGTCTAAAAGAACTTTAAAATGAAAGATTGTTGTTGTTCCTAAAAATGAGTACACAAATCCTATCGAAGTGCAATCTTCAGGAGAGAAAATTGAAAGATGGGAAGATTCTCTTCTTGCTGTTGTAGGACATACTAGGTAAAAACCTGTTTCACCAAAAGGTGTGAGTTCATCTGCTCTTCTTCCTAATAAACCGGTGGAAGTCACCTCACCTGCTAAGTTTCAAAATATGGGAGATGATCAAGATAATTTCACTGATTTGCATATTTATCTTACTGTTATTACTTATGTTACTACATTAGTGATTAGTACACTTGAGTCTTGTAGGATGAAATATGGAACTGAATTGAAGATGTTATAACACCAAGTGAAGTTCCTTCTAATAAGCTTATTAAACAGATCGAGTCTCTAGCAACATCAAATAGTCCTTCTATTGAGAACTTAACCAATGTTATCATCGAAGGCATTCTACTGCCTACGGTTAATGCAACCATGGTACATATTATTAAGGCTCCAATGAATAAGCTTTGCATACAAAGTCAATTATTTCAATCCATCATCCTATCGACCTTGAGTATGAGGATATTAAATTCAATCAACCCATTCCTTGCCCTTCAGCCTAGCCAAAAACTTTGGTTGATGTTGTCGATACACCAACACCTTCGGCTCATACTGCTATTATTACAACACTGATAGAAGCTATTGAAGATGACTCTACTCCAACTTCGGATGAACCTTTACAAGAATCAAGTTTTCCAGTGGTGATGAGACCGCACCCACAAATGTTTGATTACTTCTCGAATCGCATTGCCTATCTAACAGTCTACAAAGAATATGTAGTTGGACACATGTGACCAATGCAATAAGAGATAGACATTGCTGATGCCGAACTTCACCGATTTAGATGGCTAGTTAGAACTCACCTGTAATCTATTTGACATTGTCTAGTCTAAAAGGAGGAGTGAGCAAGAGAATGTAAGGTTATGTTTTTATGTAGTTTTTTCATTGCAAGTACATGAACTTGATGTTTTATAACTTCATTCCTTAGTCATACATATTGGCTAATGTTTATAATCTTTTTGGGGCTATGATTTTTTGTGTTGTTACATTAATCTATTGGTAAAAATAAATTTTATGTAGTTCCACAAAAATTTGGTTATCTTGCTAAGTTAATATTTCTGACAAGTTTACACTAAACGGGGATATTGTTAGACCCTAGTTTACTGTGTTTTAGTGGGTCTATTCTTGTTGGAAGAATAATGTCAAAATAGAAGTTAAGTTAGTTAGGCAGACGGTGCAATAATGATGGAATCCTAACTAAGCAAGATGTCCGAGTGTGAATACAACTTAGAGGAAGATTGCAATGCAAATTATAGAGAATATTACAATATAAAAGTCAGAGTTGAAGATGAAGACAAATCTAGAGTTGAAGTAGGAATAGAAGTTAAGTTAGTCAGGTAGACGGTGCAATAAAGATGGAATCCTAACTAAGCAAGATGTCCGAGTGTGAATACAACTTAGAGGAAGATTGCAATGCAAATTATAGTGAATATTACAATGTAAAAGTCAGAGTTGAAGATGAAGACAAATCTAGAGTTGAAGTAGGAATCGAAGATGAGTTGGATAATGAAATAAAGCAATTGTCAATATTTGTCTACTACAATGAAAAAGTTTGATATTGCAAGCAAAGTACTTCGAAATGGGTTATAACTACAAAATTTAAGAGATAGGTCTATAAAGGATCGAAGCACATTTTAGAAATGAAGAGCCAAAATTCTTCAAGGAATAGAAGACCTAGTTGTTGAACATTTGATGATTCCAATGGGATTTACAATTGGAGACCGAAGAGGTTTTTCAAGTTGTATTATATTTAGGACAAACTCTTAGATAAGGAAGATACAGTAAGTCTGCAAATACTTAAGATCACCATTGTATGGATCATCGTTCATTACATAGGTTTTGTGAGAATGAGAAATAATTATTGTTGTTGTACATTATAAATTTGATTAATCAATTGTTCAGGTTGAGCATGCGTAAGGAAAACATTCAAGTCTTACCGCGATATCAATTATTGTTTAGTTTTTGTGTGTGTTTATTACTTCAAAACTAATTCGGTAATCTTGTAAGTTCCTCTGGATCCCAAAACTTTAACATAGAAAAATTTAAGTTCTCATCAAGAGAAAACTTTGAATGACTTCACACCATGTGTTTGTAAGTATTAGAGTGAAAATGAAGAGTTTGGAAAGAATGAGCTTTCAATTAATGAAACTTTAATGTTTCTCCTCACGAGTTGGACAGTAGCATTGAACGAGTTAAAGAAGAGGGTGAAAAAGAGATTGCAGTCATTTTAGAAAGGTCAGAGAAGTCACAACGAGAAAGCAAGTAAGACCAACCTTTTGTGTTGGTGCAACCACCCACCTTTCCACATATATTTATAGATTTGGATATGGAGGTGGAAGACAAGAAGCAATCAAAGATTTTCAATGCCATAAACACTTTTATGTTAGTTGTTCAAGACATGATGGAATCATATATGTAAGAGGACCCAGTTGGGCTCCCAATTCTGAAGGAAGGTGTGCCTATTCTAGCAAAAGACATGAAAAAAGTGTTTGTTGGGAGGCAACCCAACTTTATCTTTTATTTTATTTTATGCATTTCAGTTTAGATTTGTTCTTACTTGTTCAATAAACTCCTGATATCAATTTACTTTTATTTTTGCATAAACTTTTGATGTTTTACGGATATTGGAGATGAGTGAGAGAGAGTACCCAAATAAGTGACGAGAGCTTTTATGGGTTGGAGAGAGCTTTAAAGAGAGCAAGACTTTCTAAGTGGACATTTGTATGATATAGTTTTAATAAGCATGCATGGTTTACTATCACGGATCCATTCCCTTTATTTCAAGGAGTCAGATAAGGCCATGCAAGGCGTTACCCTACCATACATTTTTCTTGTTGAAACTCAAGCTCATTCATACATTCGTTTTGAAAGTCAATTGCTAATGAATTCATGTGTATGAATGAAACTTCTATGAGTTTGAAAAAATTTGTTGATTCATTGCTTATGCAAGAGGGATTTTATGAGATTTTTTTGGAATCACATGCATAAAAATATTTTTTGAGCTTCAAATGTTTATACTTGATGCGATTGTAACACTTGTAGTCCCTTACGGCCATTTTGATTGGTTATGTGCTACTCGGTCCCTTTTCAACTTTATTTGAGCATTTTTTTTGGGAAATTGACTAATTTTTTAAGGATTCTTGTTATCTTGAGAATTGGTTTGAACTTTTTAGGTCGATTCCTTTGTAAGTTTGTTCTTGCTCTTATCATGTTATTATTTTAGCTTGTCCCAAAAGTCCCCTAGATAGTTGCAAAAAAAAATAAAAAATACAACAAAAAAACCAATACAAAAAGGAAAAAAGTCACATAAATAAGATTTGTTTTTGTCATTTCACTCATTTTCAAGAATTTCTTGCATTTGAGTTAGTTTGTTTCATTTTTCCTTTCTTTCCATCGTATATCACTTGTTCCCGTTCACCATTTTTTGTTTTCTATGTATTTTTTCTTGACCTTGACTTTGTAATAAACCTTAAGGACAAGGTTCGGACTAAGTAGGTTAGTAAAAGGATGGTTTTGAATGTTTAAGAATGCAAGCTTGATACCCATACTCATTTCAACTTTTTTATGAACCAATGCTTGCTATGGATGGTAATGATGGTGTTTTCAAGTAATCTTGATCATTTCATCTCTTTTTCTATAACTCGTTGCTTGTCTATCCATCACTCTTGCTTGTAATTTCATTCATCCATTCATTTGTTTTTTTCATAACATGTTTGCATGTAGCTTTTTTATTCGAATAAAAATATAGGTTTTTGAGCATAAATGTACTCTGTTCCATGCATTGTCTTAAGAACAATTTTTTTTTGCATATAGAGTTGCCCAAACTTAACGTTAGTGCTTATTGGTTGTGGATTTCATTAATCCATGCCTTTGAGATACATAATTAAGATGATGTAAGAGACTCCACTTTGTCGTGTACTTGACTCACTTTGATTAGTGTTATGTCGTAGGGTCTACTCGAGAGATGGGTCACGTGCTTGACACTAAAGTGAGAATAAACTCATAACCAAATAAGTGGAATAAGTTAGATCTCTAGAGTCCTAGAATGAGGTTGGACTCTACTCGAGGCATAATTTTAAAGACCAAATAATGTGGAAGAGAATGATTTTAGGCCATGCATGTGTTAAATAAATAGCCTTATAGCCCAACTATCATCTATTTCCACTAGTTAGTCACGTTTGAGCCTATTCCACCATGTTTTTCTTATGTATCTATCCTGAATCCCAATAAAACAACTTAGCCTTTATATCCAAGTTACCTAGTTTTTAAGAAGCGTAGTTAAGACCAATTTTTTTAAAAAGAGAGCTCATGAGACATATTATAAGAAAAGCCCAAGTTCGGGGGTTGTTTCTATGCTTGTAAATTTTTTAACTACTCTAAAGGTTGTGAAAAAATAATGTTCCCAAAGCACTTGAAAATAAAGGAGTTGGTGAAAGACAAAATATAGTGGATTGTGCATGAATGTCTAAAATTTATGTTTTCATTCGCTTTGTAAAGCTCTATGTTATGTAAGGTCTATGCTAGTGGTTTCCAATAATTTTTGAATGCATATACTTCTTTCTTGTCATAAGCCTAACCAAGCCAAATTAAAACCAAAATAAAAGTCCTTATTTACTCTTGCATGTGTTAAGTCTTAATTAGCAGAGAGTTAGAGATGTAGTCTCACTTATGGGATTTGTTGCATTTTCAATGCGTAATAAGGAGATTGTAAACTTGTGGCTTGAGTGTATAGGCTAATAAAACTCACAATTGATTGATAGCCTTGGCTTTTAACCATGTTGTAGTTTGGAAATTGTGATATTTGATGAGGTTGGGCCCAACTATTGGCTTGACTGTATTTAGTTGCGTTTTCAATAAATTTGTTGTGTTTATAATTGTAATTTGAGTCCATAGATTTGCATTAATTAGGAGTCTAGTTTAGTTTGCATTAATTGTGTAGAGTCTAATTTAAAAAATATTTGCTCGGGACGGGCAAAACAATAAGTTTGGAGGTATTTGTTGAGTTCAATTTGTACCCTACTCGTGTGTGTGTTTATTTAATTTTGATGTTTGAAAGACTCCAATTTTACTTAATAATTACTTATTTCTGGTCATTCAATGTTTGTAGGCTATGTCAATCAAAAATAATAAAAATAGGCCATATTGGAGTGTTTTTTATGTTTTATCTCGAAATGGATGCAAGCATGCATATCGAGACAGCTGCTTTGGACATACATGAAATTGTAAACTTGCTTGCTTTAGTGTATAGGCACAAAAACCTCTTGACTAGTAAATGGCATTTGCCTTGACCAATTCTAGTTCTTTCAAGTGACCTTTCTATTAATGTTTGGACTCCGTTTCTAGGCAAATCTTAACTTTGAACCTCTTTTGGGGGATGGTCGATTTAGTTGCATTTATAGCAAAAGAAAATGCATTTGACTTTGTAATATGTGTAGGGTTATTAAATTTAGTAATTGTAGTAGTTCGGAGTCTAGCTGTTAGAGGTATGATGAGTCTTCAATCACTCCTTTACTCGAGACATGCAAACTTTTTATGTTTGGGGTTGTTTGTTAATCTTATAATTATGTGTTAGTTAGGCAAGTATTTTATGTGATTTTGGAGTCTTACTCTCTATTTTTTAGGGACAAACTATTACTTTTGTTTACTTCATGTTTTTAAGACTAGGTGAGCAAATATGGAGTGAAGCTGGGATCATGCAATGTTCAAGAAAGAACGTCTAAAATTAGCAACGATTTGGTGAAGTCTATTTTGACTCAGCTACCGTGTTTTGTTCATGACTTCATCATTTCAAATCCAAAAGGCTTACCATCTTGTCCATTGGAAAGTTGAATCCGAGCCAAATATCTTCATTCATCATAAGCTTACTTGGATTCGGCCTCTAAGTGCCTCAAAATTGAGTTACAAGTAGAAGCAGATTTCAGTGCTACTCTCATTGCCATTGCTCATTACCAGGGCACCCCCATGGCATGAAAGTGCACAGAGAGCTATCAATTATGCATCCCAAGTCTTGCCTCCAGCTTATGAGGGTGGCGCCTCTCACCATATGGTTTCCAACTTTTCATGGATTTTTTGAACCTTTTTAGTTAGGAATGAGTTTTAAGGGTTTCATATAAATAGGAATGTGTGCTTTCTATTGTCTTTATCCTTTATTTACAAAAGAAATTCATGAATATTGTGTTTTTTCCCATTACGTCTGGCTAAACTCCATTGATCTCGTGCAAAGGTGGATCAAACGACTCTTTTAACATCAAAATTTATGTGAGATCAAATTAATTTTAATTCAATTGCTTTTATTTGGTGTTCTATTCACTTTGGTATTGCTTGGTCATTTGCGGTAAGACTTTGATTCATTGTGAAGGGCCCTTTGCATGTTCTAGGTGGAAATTCATTGTTAAAGTCAAATGCATTCGTAGCGATGCAAAAAGACTCACACAAGTGGCAATTAACCATAATGGTTAGTTTAGCTCTTTCGGGACTAGTCAAGTACCTTAGGGATCTTGTCTAAATTGGACACACTAGTGACCGGTTGTCTAAGTTTAGTGTTTTGATGAAACCTATTGCTATATTCGTGTTAAACCAAAAGTCCTACGAGTCTAGGGCTATACATTTGATTAGTGGAGTATTCAATGAGAAAATCATCGTTAGTGAAAACGATTCGGCTATCCTACGGAAGAAGTTGCCCACCAAATATGAGGATCCGGGCATCTTCACTTTGCCTTGCACAATTGGTAAGGTTGAAATCTTAAATGCTATGCGTGACCACAGTGCCTCCATTAATGTCATGCCATTATCCATTTATTTGACATTGAAAGCTGGCCCTGAGAAGCATACTTGAGTTGTCATATACTGGGCAGATCAATTTATTGTTTATCCCTTGGGTATCTTGGAAGACATTCTAGTGAAAATGAGTGAGCTCGTGTTTCCCGTTGATTTCTATTTCATGGATATGAAGAGTCATCCTTACCCCCATTTCTATTCAGTTTCATTTGGTAGGCCTTTCCTCCAAATCGGTAAGACTAACATTGAGGTTCACCGTGGTTCCCTTACCATTAAATTTGATGGTGAACTTATTAAGTTCAACATCTATGGTGCAATGCGCCATCATAGTGATACCACATTTTTTGTGCTTGCCTTAGACAGTGTATATTCATTTGTCCGTGATGATTTTCTTGTGAAAGGTGATGATATGAAAGTTGTGTTAGAGAATCATCTTGACAATGACTTTTTGCGAAAATAACCATTTAATCATGATACTGAGATCGAGGAGCTGATCTTAGAGTTGGATTATGTTCCACTATTTTCACCCACCCTAACATATCTTGACCTGCCTGCTCTAAACCTAAGCTTCTCCCCTCTATGAAGTGAGCCCCCACACTGGAGCTCCAGCCTTTTCCAATAATCTAAAATAAGTGTTTTTAGACGAGATACTTTACCTATGATTATCTCCACTAAACTCACATTACTAGAGGAATAAAAGCTCATAAATGTGATTCAAGAGTTTAATAAGCTTTACAGCGGACTATTGCTGACATTTAAGGTATTAGCCCTTCCATATGCATGCATCAGATATATAAGGAATAAGGGTATAAACCTTTTCCGAAGCCCAATCATGACTAAGCCTACCAATGATGACAGTGGTTAAAAAGGAGAATTCAAAACTTCTTGATGCTAGGATAATCAATGTGATCTCTTATAGTAAATGGATTAGTCCTGTTCAAGTGGCTTTCTAGAAAATAGAGGGCACAATTGCTACAAACTCACAAGGTGAGTTAGTCCCAACTCACATCTAAAATGGATGGCAGGTTTTCTTTAATTATAAAAAACTAAACTCTTTCACTCGAAAAGACAATTTTTGATTACCTTTCGTTGATCAAATCTTAAAGTGATTAGCATGCATGTCTCATTAATCCAACTTGGATGGATACTCTGATTTTCACCAGATTCCTGTTACACTAAAGGATCATGAGAAGATTACCTTAACATGTCCTTTAGGTACCTTTGCTTACCGGTGCATTTCCTTTGGCCTGTGCAATGCACCTGCCACCTTTTAATGGTGTATGATGGGCATCTTCTCAACTTCGTTGAGCACTTCATCGAAATCTTCATGGATGACTTCACCATTTATGGCGACTCATTATTAGCCGACCTAAACCCTGATGGGCATAGACCGCCTATCTCAGACCATCGTAAAACCCGTAAAATGGACCCAGCTAGTCGGGCGATGATCTAGTAAGCATTAACCTGCAGAATAAGATCACTAACAATCAACAAATAGACAAGTGAGGTATGAAAATGTAGAAATAAAAACCCTTCATCTCTATAAGGTGCAGAATAATAGATAGATAGTTATTGGAACTTGAAAAACAAAAAATATGTTATATGGGCTCTAAAGTATACCTATTTAAATCCTTGTTTTATCACAAGTTCCAAAAAAACATAACAGATTACTTAATACAACCAACTCACATAAGAAATATGGATCTTCTAGGATAGGACTTTCCTTTTTCCTCTCTCTAATGCAGCTGATGAGGTAGTTGGAGTGGAAAGCAGTGGGTGAGCAAAAGATCCAATAGGCTCAATTAGGCGAGTACCCACTTTACTTTCAATCATCCAAGTAATACCAAATGTAATGTATGACTAACGTGCATCAATTAGTAAAGAGATACTAAAATAATAATCTCGACATAGGGATATCAAGAAATAAGCATTTAAATAAGCAATAATAATAGATATAAATGCAATTCATGGTTTTCCATTATGCCCATGTACTATTTACATCATTATAGGTGATCGATTTCCCACACCTAGTAAAGATATACCCACTAATTAACATATTAGCCTTTGTGCCATTCAGTTAAGCTTCTCAACATAAGGAGTGTTCGTACAAGTCATCACCCTTACATATCCAACTAAATGGCCCATGGTTCCCGGAATATGGCATTGACCAATACTCTCCCCGAGTCTTTCATGTTAGCATCTACTAACACGGTCGTGTAAGCTACTACAAACATAAAGAATATTAATTAGAGGGAATAATGATGCTTGCAACTACGGCTCACTTCTCCATGTGTTAGCACCGACCAACATATTTGAGTAACAAGTGTGATTCTCTCAAGTACGAGTTGTCACGTTAGGTATATGCATGCAACCATGGATTATAGCAAGCAATCATGTCAAATAGTATATGGCATCCCAACCCAAGTCTCTAACTTATGTGAGACCTAAGTTATACTAATAGCATGGCATGACTAAAAGTAAAGTATCCCCGACGAACCCTTAGCGCGCTAGGTAAGTTATTATGTGAAACTATACTCATGACATCCAACATTATTTTGTGTCATTTAAAGTGTTGTTTTAAGTGATTTATCAATTACATGTCATTATTCTTTCCACGGATTTTCCAATGGTATTTATAATTTTGAAAACGGATTTAAAAAGAAGAAGTTATGCCATTTTTACAAACTAGTAAAAATAAGAGTGATTGGCATTATGACTACGTGGTGGGTTTACCCGCACGATGCCGAGATAGTTCCAGGACATCGTGAATGCCACTGTGACTTCAAATCATCATCCCTATGATGTCGTGTGGTTTACACATATAGCTCCTTGCATGTAAAGGCAAGGATTTAGGATAGCTTAAACGTCAGTGAAGCCAAGAATTTCCTAGTTTTTTATGTATTAATCAGTGATAGTCTTGTCAGGGTGAAAATTCAACACAAGACCTATCGTAGGAACTTGGTCTTATTTGCAAAATTATGTGATCATGAATGGAAAAGGTAACTTTTCATTCTTGTTTCTGGTCTTGGCATTCCTAATTGAATCATAGATGTCCTTGTCGAAATTAATGTAACATATCCCTTGAAGGATGTGATATAACAACACTACCTTGTAGTTCACCTCCTCGTAGTGTTGCAAACTCGGTTGCACGCTCGCATTGATGAAATAGTTTTATGTTTTGGTTATTTTCCTAAAATCTTTAGTTTGAATGTTTATTGGATACCCATTCTTATCCAAAATGAATCCATCCCCCAAAATTGCTTCCAATCCATTCCTAATGGTTTCATGGAAAAATCAATGTCTGAATCCATATTAAGATTTTAGATATTCATTATTTTCTTTCCTATCAAATTCTAGCAATCTGAAGTACTGGTTTATTCATTGAGGAAAATAATCCACAGGTCTTCCTCTGACCATGGATACTATTTTATTATCACTACTATTGTCGTTAGCATAAAATTCCCGAACTAAAATCTCACAACCCATCTTCAAAGGAATCTTCATGTTATTGTCAACAATGTAGTCTGATAAGTTATTATCTAGACTTATATGTTGGGTTAGTTTAGTAGTATATTTAGTACAAATATTTCTAAATAAGCTTAAATTGATGGTGTTTATGTATTTTAAAGAATACAACGCGTAGAATACAATGCATAACGGAAGGAAACGAGCAAATTCAAGAAAATATAGCGCACATGGACATGCTAGAAGATTGAAGTGAGACTGAAAACTGGTGAAGAATTCAATATAAAGGCCCAACCAACCATGGATGAAAATTTCATGCACAAATTAAACTCACCACCTAGTTATCATGACTCATAGATTGGAGAACATGACTTGGATGGTCCGGACGTCTTTCCACCACCTCCTCCATCACATGACCATTATCACCATTAGAGGACTTGACTCAACAATAGTATAGCCTATAGATAGAAAGATGAAAATATAGTATTAAAAAGGTAGGGTGCATTACTAGGCAACCATGTTGAGAGATTAGTAGGATATGGTGAGGAGAGAAATATCAATAGAATGGCCATGTAATTTCTTGTTGTTTGTTGATCATTAAAGGGACATTGCTATCTATAGGAGGAGTATAGGAATAAGACCTATTGATATGCAATATGGCTTTCTAGCAGCACCAGCTCGTGTTTCATTCAGATTTTATGCAGAGTAAAAAAGTGGAGTCCTTTTACACCGTCATATTCAAGAGCTGATGAATCAGATGATGATGATGACGCGCAGTCTTGAAGTCAGTGTATGAGGAATTCTTTAGACCTTGGGAGATGGGAATGACATAGGTACTATTTATTTTTAACATTTGGGACATTTAATGAACTATTTAGTTATATCAATTCTATGTTTAGTTTATGTTTTTATATAATTTTTGTTCTTATCTATGTTTGTGTATTTTAACGTTTTCATGTTTCTTGCCTAATTTTAAACCTTGGTGACAAAGTTTGGTTTAACTATTTTGGCATTGACACTACGTTACACTATGGGAAGTGGTAAGATGGGCTGAGAAATAAGGATAAACACTACAAATATGATCATTTTAATTTCAATTTTGAAACAGTTAAGGAGGAAAGCATTGTAGTGTATAAATTTTTCATTTTTACTTACTATATCAATGTTTAAGTAGTATAAATTAGGTTATATATAGTAATATGTAATGAAAAAGTAGTTCATTACATTGTTTATGCATTTAATTGTGGATGAGTAGATTACAAGTATCTTGTGGATATGAAACTTAAGAAAGTATTTTGAAATTTTGAAGAAGAAAATCATGAAATGTAGCAAACAACGATGTGATTTCATGTTGAGAAACCTAGGGTTAAAGAATACCTCGATCTTAAAACAAAAGCAAAAAAACTATGACACTTCTTCGAGAAAAAGTTAGTTCTATAAGTATTCTATAATAAGTGCGTATCTTACTTTATAATACAAAGCAAATAAAGACTTAGTGCAAATAAGGAAAGAAATACTCATTATAAATAAAATGTTTGAGTTAACTTACTTGATTTGGTGAAAGTGATAAGTGCTAACACGAGTTTTATAAATAAAAGAAAAAAATGAAAAAAATACTACAAGTTTTACAAGAAATGGAGCAGAAAACTTGATGGTTGGAAAAAGTGAGAAAAATAGAGTCCATAGTAAAAGGAGTAAGGACTATAAATTAAAAATGAAAAGAAGAAGAAGAATGGCGCGTGCCGAACGCGTCAATAGAGTAACGTTTCCTAAACTATCTATTTTTTAGAATAGCGGCAAAGGGTCGATCCCACAGAGATTGGTAGTCTTTCTTAGGTTAAAAACAACAAAAAAGAAAAATCGGGGGTTATAAAATAAATTAATTTAACTAACTAATCTAACTAAACTAAAGAAATAAAATAATTAAAATAACTTTAAAAAACAATTAATAGACACCTAAGAAACACCTAAGTCCATAGTTCCACAAATCAGGATCAAGATTCAATTGCAATCATGGTCTTCAATATTTCCCTAAAAAGTTATTAATTTAAATTCTCCTACATTAGCTAAAGAAAATCGACATCTGCCAGAAATTCTTCGGTCCCCTATTCTCGATACTCAGGACGTCCACCACTAACTACTTCCTTAATTAATGTATAACCCTAGATATTCGCTAATCATGTTTAACACACTAACCTCAGTAATTTGGGTATTCGGAACACTAATCCTAAATAACCAGGTCGCATTCGCTTTCGATTTAACTCAGATTCAATTATTGCACACTCCATAACTGAAAGGGTTTGACGGCAAATGGATGATTGTTTATAACTTTATTGGTCCAAAACCATAATTACACGGATACTAATAGTCATAATTAATGTAGATTGTCCACCTAAAAGCATGCACTGGCAAAATACATACCCTAGATCTAAACCATATTCCTTAAAATCAACAACAATGAAATAGGAGAATTTAAACTAAATTAAATATAAAATAAAAGATCTCGCATAATATGCAATCAATCTATAATCCCGACTTGCTTCCCCTTCGACCTAGGCAAGGAGTTGATTAGCCGAACATTGTCCAGAGAAGTTGAAGGCAAACTACTAAAAATTGGTCTCAGAAGCTGAGATAAACTAATTTTGGGGGTTATAGGGAGGTGACTTGTGCGACGAGGAGCATTGTAGTTTTGTTTTTTGCCTAAAAATATGTGTCCGCCACTTGTCGCAGCGCCATTGGTCCATTTCCTGTCATCGCGCTGAGGTGGCAGCATCTGATTGGCCGAGAGCGTTGTGATTTCATGATATGCAAAGGTGAGAGAGTGCCACGTGTCGCCGTCTGATTGGAGAAAACTGAAGCTTTGACGTGGTGATTTGGTGAGAACGTGCTAAGTGGTTTCCAAGAGGCGGTGGGAAAAGTCGCATGATTCGGTGCGAAAATCAGGGAGTTTGTGCAGATGCGCATCCCGAAGCAAATTAATGAAGGCTGAAGCATTAAGAAATGTTGGTATGTGATGTGTATTGTAATGGTGATGCATGACTGCTTCTGATTGGTGGGGCTGGTGGGTTGATGCTACGTGCCGGCTTCGGATTGGTGGAATTAAATGGACATGCTGACATGGCGACACGTCATTAGAGGAGAGAAAATTAGTGACGTACTTGGCGTAACACTTTGCATACGAACCGCTGACCTGTCAATACGTGATTGGTTGAAAGAAGATATGCATTGACGTGGTAGCTTTTAATTGGTTGAAATATCTTGTCATCAATTTTGCCCATCGCGCAAGACGTAAATCGAGGCAAACTGTCCAGCATCCAATCACTATGAGTAAATACTATGTTTTGAGAATTTTTCAGCTACGAAATTCAACCACGCACTCTTTTTCACCTAAAAGCGACCAAAAAATATAGTTAATATATATTTTAGATAATTTGCATAATTAAATATACTAAAATAAAGTACTAAATACATATAAATACTGAGTTATCAAATACCCCCAAACTTAAGACTTTGCACGTCCCGAGCAAAGGTGTAAATGACAACACAAACAAAACTAGACTCCTAATATAATAATGCACTGACTCGCTAATCCTACACCCGACTAAAAATTCATGGAGTTCCTTTGGTTTACATAGTCACCAAATTAACAAGTAATTCAAAAAATTTCAGAGTTATGATATGTCAAGACTCACAACCCAAACACAATTAAAACCCCATTTTTAAGAAAAAAACTCGGTCAAAACAAAGGCCATCTACTACTCATAAGTTTTATTGGTCTATACATTAAAGCACGCAAGTTTTAAATTCTTACTTAATATAATGAAAGCACTCGAACTAAAACTGTTATTTGAGGAGTTTCACAACTTCCGCCTTTATTCAATTTATAATTTTTTCACATTTTTTCTTCTTTAAAACATTTTTTTTCAATTAATACGATCCTTGCTCCATTTCCCGTAGACCCTTTTTCTCACGTTTTTCCACCACAAGTTTTCGTGCTCCATTCCTGTGGAAACTTGTAGGAAACTATACACTAAGAAAACTCATGTTAGTATATAATTAAGCGAATCCCCTAATGTGGGTTAAAATAATATAACTTGCACAAATTTGATCATCTAGTCATTTTCGTTATCTAGCACAAAGTCCGACCATTAACTAAGTCCTAAATCATGAAATCATAAAAATGCTGAGCTACGAACTCGATTGAGTGTTTCTCCTAATTTTCCTAAGTTTCAAGTTAAAAATGCAACTGTAATGTACTCATCCAAAATCAAATGCATGAACAAAGTTTCGGGTGACTCTATATGCAATAAAAAATAAAAAATAAAGAAATTATACTAAATACGTATGTGCAAGTGTATCATATCCTAATGAAATGAGAAAGGAATATGAAAGGACAAGAAATAAAAGAAACGAAAGAAATGATATAAAATAGCACAATTACCATCCGATATCCACATATAACCGCATATAAAAAATAAATAAATAAATGAACGATCTCACCTGTCGTCTTTCGCAAAAGAATCCATCCAAAACAATCCACAATCCCTAAAACACCCCCAAACTTATTCCGAACCCCGTCCTCATGGTTCAAAACAAGTCAAGGCATCCATATAACAAAAAGAAAAAATATAATGGTGAAGAAAAACATGGATGAGAAATGATACAAATGCATGCATAACAAAAAGTCTCTAAAAACTAGTGTACGCAAAAAATCTCTCATTTGTAGGTGACTAAGGAAACTATGAAAGAACAACCATAACAAAAGCAAGAACTAGTAAACATAGGAGTTAACTGAAAAGATTCCAATCAAATCTTGCGAGCCCAAAGTCTATCAACTAAGGTTGAAATCAACAAGATGATGGAATGAAGTTTAACATTTTTGTTCTACTCAAAAACCTACCACTAATGCGGTGACTTAAGTTGGATATGTCCTTACCAAGTCTCAAAACACCAAAAATTCTATAAACATGTTTATTCCTAAAAACAATACTCAAAATATGCTTAAAAATAATTGTAATCCAAAGTCAAACCTATAAAACTCGGTACTTCAATCCTCTAATGAGCATCAAACGTAACATATCACTTGTAAAAATAAAGAGACCAAATTAGAGTCTTATTAAGTATAAATAAAAACCAAAAATAAACTAAACTAAAACTAAAATAAATGCAAGAAATAAATAAAATAAAAAAATGAAGCTAGGCAGCCTTTCCACAAGCCGCCTTTCTTTTAAGTCTTTGGCTACACTTGGCGTGATTGATCACTTGCTGCCCTCTCCTTTAGAAATTTCAACAACAAATGGCGCATCTACGTATTTAGGTAATGAAACATGTGCGTCCACTTTTAGATTTAGGACTTATTCGGGACTTCCAACACGAAAGAATTTGTCACATCGGGATCGTCCAACAAAAAGGTGTCGGCAGTGTAGAATATATGTGAACGCTCCCTTACTTCTACCCCCTTATAAGGTGTACCAAATATGCATGGGAAGGTTGGTGGTTGCACCAACACCAGAGGTTGATCTTCCTCACTCTCTATCGGCGGCTTCTCCGGCTTGTCCGAAATGACATCAATTTTCATCTCATTTTCCACCTCGTTTAGTGCAATGACAATTTCGGACTCAATTTGAAAGACTTCACATTCATCTGATGTTTCTTTCAAATAGTCCTCCACCTGTGTAACCTCGTTCACCTCAAAATCTTTCAACATATCAATACTCACATCCTCCTCTAGGTTAAAAATTGGTTGTGTACTATACAACTCTTCCTAATCAATCGTATTCTAAAGCTTTACATTACATTAAATTAATTTTGTTACCAATTCCTTCGAGCCTATAATCTTAAAATTAATTTGTCGGATCTCGTAAAAAGTTGTCGAAGTTGTTCCTGACTAGCTATCAATTGCTTCACTATATTTTCCAAGGAGGTGCTTTGATAAAACTGTTGATTTCTTTCATATTGAGGAATCTGTAGGTTTGACATGAGCCCAAAGAAGTCGGGTTGTGGCAATTCATAGCTAGAATAATGATAATTCTCATACTGTGGATAATATCTACAATTATGTGCGGAATGAGAATAATCTCCATAAATTTTGCAAACCTCAACCTGTTGCACAAAAGATTGCATGTTAAAAAATCGAAATCCATTATGAGACATACCTACCTCATTCACCTTACAATAATGTCAGTCTTCGAATCGACCATAATTATGAGGGTAGGAGGAGTCCATCGCGGGGTTACCTGCATACATGTTAAGTGCAAGGGACTAAATTGGTAAAATAAAAATAAAAATAAAAATAAAACCAAAATTGAAAAACCTAAGAAAGAAAAATACCAATCCCCGACAACGGCGCCAAAAATTGACGTACGCCGAATACATCAATAAAATAAAGTTTTTTAAACGAACTATTTTGTAGAGTAGTGGCAAAGGGTCGATCCCATAGAAATTGGTAGTCTTTCTTAGGTTAAAAATAACAAAAAAGGAAAATTGGGGGTTTTAAAATAAATTAATTTAACAAACCAATCTAACTAAACCAAAGAAATAAAATAATTAAAATAACTTGAAAAAATAATTAATAGACACCTAAGTAACACCTAAGTCTACAGTTCCACGAATTATGATCAAGATTCAATTGCAATCATGGTCTTCAATCTCTCCCAAAGAGTTATTAATTTAAATTCTCCTAGATTAGCTATAGAAAATCGATACCCGCTAGAAATTCCTCGTTCCCCTAATCTCGATAGTCAGGACTTCCGCCACTAACTACATCCCTAATTAATTTATAACGCTAACCATCTGCCAATCGGGTTTGACACACTAACCGCAGTAATTTGTGTATGTGGGAACATTAATCTTAAATAACCGGGTCAGGTCCGCTTTCAATTTAACCTAGATTCAATTATTGCACACTCAAGAACCGAAAAGGATTGACGCCAAACGGGTAAGTGTTTGTCACTTTATTAGTCAAAAAACATAATTACACGGATACTAATAGTCAAAATAATAGTAGATTTTCCACCTAAAAGCATGCGCTGGCCATATACATACCCTAGATCTAAACCATATTAATTAAAATAAATAACAATGAAATAGGAAAACTTAAACTAAATTAAATTATAAAATAAAATATCTCACATAATATGCCATGAATCTATAATCCCGACTTGCTTCCCCTTCGACCTAGGCAAGGAGTTGATTAGCCGAACATCGTCAAGAGAAGTTGATGGCAAAGCTATAATAGTCGGTGTTCTAAAAAAATAAAACCTAAGTTCCTAATATATAAAACTACTAAAAATTGGTCTCAAGAGGTGAAAGGTGACTCTTGTGCCGAGGAGCATCGTAGGGTTGTTTTTGGCTTAAAAATAGGTGTCCACCACGTGTCGCAGTGGCATGAATCCGTTTGTTGTCGTCGCGGTAAGGTGGCAGCGTCTGATTGGCCGAGAGCGCAGCGATGACATGCTGTGCGCGGGAGAGAGCGCCATGTATCTCCATCTGATTGGAGAAAACCGAAGCTTTGACGTGGTGGTTAGATGAGAATGCGCTCTGTGGCGTCTAAAAGGCAGTGTGAAAAATTGCTCGATTCGGTGTGAAAATCTAGGAGTTTGTGCGGATGCGCATCTCAAGGCAAATCAATGAAGGCTGAAGCGAGGAGAAATGTTGGAGTGTGACGTGTACTGTGATGGTGACGCATAGCGGCTTCTGATTGGTGGAGCAGGTGTGTTGATGCTACGTGCCGGCTTATGATTGGTGGAATTAAATGGATACACTAACATGGCGAGACGTAATTGGAGGAGAGAAAATGAGTGACGTGTTTAACGTAACTCTTGGCATGTGAACCGCTGACATGGCGATACATGATTGGTCGAAAGAAGATGTGCGCTGACGTGACAGGTTTTAATTGGTTGAAATATGTTGTCTCCAACTCTACCTACTGCGCAACACGTAAATCAAGGTAAACTGTCGGGCATCTGATCACTACTAGTAAATTCTCCATTTTGAGTATTTTTCCACTACGAATTCAGCCGCACACTCCGTTTCTCCTAAAATCGGCCAAAAAATATAATTAATATATATTTTAGATACTTCGCATAATTGAATATAATAAAATAAACTACTAAATACATATAAATACTGACTTATCAAAGAATGAGAGAAAAATTAAATAAAGAAAACAAGGTGGATGTAGAATACAATTCTACAAATAAAATATTTAGCTCGAGTACAAATATCTAATGGAGTTAAATTTTTGTTATAACATGTTGAATCCTATAGATTCATGAAGTACTAAAGTCTATCAAAGATAAGTTTGATCTATGCATATTTGTGAATTCCCGAGCTTAATGATATATCATGAGATAGCATACTTGCTACTTAAGATTTGAGATGAAATAAATTTGCGAGTATTGATAGCTTTTGGTTGTGATCTGCTTTGGTGTGTCGAAACTGAAGTTATCTTTTGTTGAAGCTATATGTCTTACCATAACAAGTTTTTGAAAGAAAAACTCTCGAGTGGGTTATTAACTTCAAACTTAGTGAATTACGCAATACCTCATAAACAATGTAAATTGAATAATAACTAGTTATTAGGAGATATAGTAGAATACATTTTTTCTTGAGATGCACGAAATCTTAAGTTTTGGGGTATTTGATAAGTGTTTATTTAAACTTATACGTAAGTTTAATTTAGTAGTAAATTTAGTATATATATATATCCCTAAATGAGCTCTAATTCATAGTGTTAATGCATTTTTAGGTAAATAAAGTGTAAAGGAAGGAAATAGGCGAAATGATAAGAAACAGAGCAAAAGCCCACAAAAGCATGGTTGGTTTTCGTAGCTACCCATGTTGGTGCCATGGAGTTCTTTGCCACAAGGTGGGAAGGAAAGTCATGGTGTAGGAGAGTGAAGAAAGTGAAGAAATCGAGTATGGAGGTTTAGGGTAAGGGAAGCACAATGGTACATAATGGACGTCGCTGATATAGGAGGTGATACTGCCAGATGGACCAGAGCTCAAAAGAAATGTATGCACTGCGGCGCAGCGGAGGCACAATTGCAGTGTCGTGGCTTATAAGGCATAATGTTAGGGCATTAGTGATAGCGCCAGACCAGAGAAAAATGTAAAGTTGGAATTTTTATTTCTACTTAAATTGTTAAGTACGATTTCTAATTGTTCTTAGTAGCCATAAATAGGTATTAGGACAAGGTAAGCTAACCACAGCAACTTTTAGCCATGATCAATGAGATTCATATAGGTTTACTTTGAGTTTGAGTATTAAGAATTTAGAGCGAAGAAAACTTCGAACACTTTACATTTGCGATTCAAGTATGGTTCCGTTGATCTAATTCAAGGTAATATCTTCATATTCATCTCTGATTTGCAATGATTTCAATCATGAATTGTGATATATGTGTTTCAATAAAGTGTGCGTAGTCGATTTATCTTAGGGGTCAATGGATCCTATGGTATGAATGTTATTCTTCGAATACGAGTAAAAAATGATTATAAAAAGTGCGATGGTTAGAATTTGTAATGATTCTTAATGTAATGCTTTAGACATCTTGATCTCATGTTTAATGATATTAGGTTTTATGACTTATCATGGCCATTGAAGCTTAAATCAGAACATGACCGATGCAATCAGAAAATATAAAACATCGAGCAATAATTGTTTATTAGGGAGGCATGAATAGTAAACTTAATTGGTGATGAATCCAAAGATTTGGGACTTAAAGCAATAAGGAGCTACGTTATTCGCACTGATAAGTGGAGTTCTAATTTCTACAATAGAATCTTTTTTGTCACGACAGTGGTTAAAGTAGATTTGAAGGAAATCTATTTATTCTAATTTGGCATTAACCATAACCTATTAAAATCTAAAAGTGGTTAAAAAGCATAGTATTAAATTACCTAGGTGAAGTTGTGAAGTAACATATCCTTAATATAATAGTTACAGTAAGATTAAATTTATTTTTTGGATAGGTTAGTTTAGTATGAAACTGTAAAAAAAAACAAATTTCCTTAGCAATAATTCAATGTCGAATAGGTAATTACCTAGTGCCAAAACCTTTCCCTGAGGATGATAACCGCGATCAACGTAAGTTGATTGAACTATTACTACAAGCTTGCCATTATACTTGTGGCAAGCATAACTGCTTATGTACTAAATCTTGATAGCAGTTGCCCATAGTTGTACCATGGACTAAGAGAAGTATTTAAAAAATGGCTGCCCTATCTATCAACATTAGGGAGGCTAGGGTGTTAGTGACCCTAACAAATATAGCCTAACTAGGAAAAACTGTTTTAAAACCCATCTTTAAAAGTCAATGATACAAGATATTAAAAAAACATAAGGGTGGATTATGGAATTTTACACTTAGGTATGTTGTTATTCTCTAATTTACGTCTTATTTACTTTGTTGTTTAGTATGCTTTATATTAAACTTTTTCCAAAACCACCAAGATTTGATTCTCTATTTCTTGAATTAGGTTTAAATGTATCCTATGGATTCGACCTTGTTCTTACCTCTGCTATATTCCACTAGGTTTGGTAACCTATCATCGGTTACTACATTATTAATATTTTCTAGTAGGGGTAAGTGGAAATCATCTCCAGAGGGATTTTGCAAATTCTATAAAATATTAAGACTTTTTTTTATTTAATTTAATAAAAACTAGAATTAAAATTAATAATTTCTCCATATAAAATATCAACTAGACTAACTAAATAACTTTACCAACCTAAATAAAAGTCACTAAATTAAAAGCAAATCAATTAAACAAAACACTATAATAAATAAACATTCAAACAATCCTCCTAAACAATGAAACTTTAATCTGTTTTGCATCCAAACATGATACATTAACCAAAAAGTCATGAACATACTTTCTAAAGTATCTTAGATCATGAAACCCTAATCATAAGTAAGTAAACAGCTTTTAGCCAGCCATTTGTTCGGTTTATACGTGTGGAAAACCAACATTCTTATTTTATTGAGCTAACCCTTTAAATACATAAAGAGATTAACTTTACGCAATAAAACCGCATTAAACTTTATGAAACATTTGATCTACTAATTCTAACACCTTCGAAAATTAACTTCAACATCAGATTTAGCTCTCAAAATCACTGAGGATATCTACGAGGTTCTACCTTTAAAACAATCCTAGTTACTACTTTAATTAGATAATGAATCAAAACGTTACATATATATATTGGCCATTATGCACATAAATCTTAAATCAATGATTGCAATAAATAAATAACAATCCATAAAAAGGTGGGTCAAAGAATACGATTGGTTAAAGAATTAAGTACACATTCATCTCATCATGACTACATTTCGAAGCAGGTCTAGTTCATATTTGGAGTTTTGTTGAGATTAACAAACTACTCACATATTATACTAAATAACACCATAACATTGGTATTAAAAGACATAATTAAAATATCTTAATGATAACTTGAATCTTTAATTCTCATAAAAAGCAAAATAATAAAGAATGTCCTCCAAACTAAAAGAAAAGCGAAAACTATGAAAATACTCTTAATTTCTTAGTTTAAGGTTCATATTTATAGTATATTAGGTAATACATATCCTAAACTAACACAAAATCCTTATTGTTATCTAAAAGTCCTTGAATTCATAGCCGGTAATTTCTTATCAATTCTTACGTAAGTGGACTCATTGGGTGAATTTGTGAAACTGAATTCCTTGTTTCTATCATTTTGCGGGCGATTTTGAGCGTTATTGGATTCACAGGGAATCACTAGGTATAAAATCTAGTTTTTTCCTTGATTTCTTGGTAAAACTTCGTGCAATCTTTTCACTCAATCGATTCCTCCATTTTCTTCCATTTACCTTCATTTCATCAAATATTCTAATTATCACTTGTTATATGAAACCAAGAGAAAACACCACGTAGTAGAGTCTCTTATATCTAAAATCATCCGAAAATGTACTATAAAACATGTCCAATTATTACTTTGTCAAATAACTCTAAACTCAGAACTTTATTATCTCGAGTAAAGGATTTCTCTCAATCAAGTTCTTTTTTCTTCCCTAATTTTGATTTCATAATTATATACTCGGATTCCCAAACAGAGATGATTTTTTAATAAAATCATATTACCTTCATTAAAATAAGAATGATGATGTAATAGAGAGATTTAAAGAACAATACTCTTTATATGACATTTCAACCTCTAGTTATGCAACACACCTCAGAATTTAAAGTTAACCAATCACCAAGGTTAAGCCACTACATTGGTTTTCTCAATATCCACTACCAAGCATCAAGCTTTAGATGAATTATACAGAATCTCAAGATACAAAAATCACTTAATCAATCTCATTTTCAAACAATATTTAAAATATTACCACAATCAAAGTTGATAAAAAATCTTATTCACCAATAATCATCATTTCATATCCATTTTCTTAAATATCGGAACAAGAAATACTTCACTAAACTTAGTAAGCACTTAAGTTAAATCTATTATTTAGAGAGTCTTTCAAAAACATCCTTCCATTTTTCAATGTATTGTTCTTCCATCTTCATTTTAATACATTCTATTTAATCGTATTGTAGTTCTACCGTTCCTTTCTCCATTTCCTTTAGATACCATTATTTTATTTTATATTGGAGTTTTTCTCTTATTTTTCCCATAACTAGATTTCCTGCTCCATTTCCTTTAAGATATATAGGTCTTTCTATTTTTTCCATTCAAAGTTCTTGTTAGCTCTTCTCACTTTCACCATAGTCAAGGATGTATTCTTTCCAACTTAGTAAAGTTTATTATCTAATTTATTATTTTTCACTTCAATTGTCACTTAAAATTTTTCAATATATATATATGATCAATAGCTTTTGTATACCAAGATTCTTTGAAATCTTTCTTGTTCATATTGCACTATCATTTTGATCTTCTACCTATCATAAAAGTTTTCAATATATATTTATATTTATAACACAAAGCAATCAATCCCCTCTAAACTCCTTTAGTACGTACACAACCTAGATTGAGTCAAATAGAGTATAATAATTCATTTCCATCATAAAACTTATTTTTTCATGGGTAATAATAATTTGTCACTCTTACTTAAATCCAAATTATACACAATTCACATTTCTAACTATAATGAATGAAAATGAATAAATGTTACCTAAATTGAGAAAATAATTTTAAAATTTATATGTCAAATAAAATCTGCATCTCGAGTCTTCTTCCATACATGGCTTTTTATAATTTCATTCATCCATATGCCCCGAAACTCATTCCAAACCTTGTTCTTGATAAGTGATTATTTAGACTCATATATAAGGCCAGTTTAGGTATATATTTAGTATAAACATTCCTCAATGATTTCTAATGTTTATGCATTTTCAAATTAATAAATCATAAAGAAAAAAAAGTAAAAAGTGAAGAAACCAAGCTAAAACACACTAAAGTGTGGTTGGAGCCGTGAAATATAGGTGTGGCACTATGTTGCACAAAGCCACAACATGGAAGAAATAGGCCCAACGTGGAAGACAAAGGCACAACATGGAGAGCGACAAAGAGAAGAAATGATGCAAGAAGGTTGAAGTATGGGCAGTATTGCGGAGAGAAAAGCTACGGTGTCAAATATAGAAGTGACAGTGCCAAGTCTACTAAAAGAGGAATTTGCCCAAAAAAGTGGTTGCGCAGTGGCGGTGCCATGGCAAGACATACACATCGCTGAGACAAAAGAAAATATAAAGTTAGAGTTCTATTTCATGTTAAATTGTAAAGTAAGGTTTCTAATTGTCTGAAAATGTTGTTATAGAGTATATATAGACAGAAAAACATGGTGAATATTGAGCATAAAGGACACTCATGTTGACCTAGTTTATATTTTTTTGCATTATTTTGCATATGAATGATCCGTGTGATATAAATTTAGATTTTTAGGTTATTTAAAAAAAAATTCTAATTGCATTTGTTGTGTAGTTGTTTAAATTTCGAAAATCTTCATAATAAGGAGGCAATGTAGTTAAGTGAGAACAAATGATTTTAAGGCATTAACCTGAAGAGATCCCAATCAAGAGGAGTCTAGGCCATTTAAGTCCAAATATTTATTTAATAGAGAGGCCAAAGACGGGTATGAGGACATTCACCATAAGGATTTCATTTGTGAGAGAGGTATAAATTTCTCGACCAAATATGAAAAACGAGTGAATGGCTTCATTACGTGACAAAATTGGGAGCATTTCACTTAAGATTATAGAAATAATGAAATTAGTGCAATGAGTGAGATAGTATATGAATTTTATCACAATGCAAAATTCACTAGGAAAATGAGCACGTGAAGGTAAGAAAGGTGTTCCTTCCTCTTAATAAGTGTCATATAAAAAAAATCTATAGATTGGAGCATTTGAGTATGGTTGGAGACGAACCAAGCTTCTCGGATAATTTATATGAGAAACACTATAACATATACCCTTTTAGAGCCATAGAGAGATCATTAGTTGCGCAAGGACAACATGCGTTAGTAATAGGAGCTGAGAATATGCCGCAGCACATTTAGAGGGGTAGTGTTAGAATGTCTACCAAAAGTGGCAACTTTTCCTTGTTGCTTCGTTATACCCCACCACTTAGCAAAGAGATATCAATAAGCTAAAGGCAACTTGTTTTTATAAGATTACAAGGAATGAGGAAATCAATGTCAGTAAGATCATCTACAAAAATCAAAGGGAGTCCATTATGTCAAAGAGAGACAACAAATTGGTGTTTCCTATAATAATCACTTTGCTATGCTTGAAGTTTGGAGTATGACTGCTTAGAGATGAAAAATTCTATATTGAGGCCCAGGCAACTTGGAAAAAGGCTTTTTTGCTTACAGTAAAATCACCGCCTAATTATCAAGACTCCGAGGAAGTGAAGCAAATAGCTGAAAGAGCTAGATTTGAGGCTGAGTTATTGGCTAAACAAAAGGAAAATAATGTAGCAACAATAGTAGAACTAGAGTTAGCCTGAGAGTTAGAAGATGAATGATATTCAGAGGAGGAGCGACGACAAGGACTCGCTTAGGGCTAATATTTTGTAGATCCACTTATTAGACAACATGACTTGGATAGTCATGAAGTTTGTCCACCACCTCCTCTACCAAAGCCACCAGTTCCACCACTAGATGACTCAACTAAACAATAATATAGGTTGTGGATTGACAGAACTAGTAGTGAAACTTCATATTTTTTGTCGATCATTAGAGGGACGTAGCTATATGTAAGAGTAGCAGATAGATGCGATCTAATGCTAGGTCTTTTGATTTTCGAAAGCACGCAGTTACATATTTTATCAAGATGTAGTGTAGTGGAGGAGCGTGAAATGTCTATTGACACCATCCTATGCTAAAGTTGATGAAGCAGATGATGACGATGACGTAAGGTCTTGTTGTCAATGTCTTAGGATTTTTTTAAACAATGGGACTTAAGTGATACATTTATACTATTTTATTTTTCATTTGGGATATTTTATTTATTATTTAGTTGTTTCAAATCAATGTTTAGTTAAGTTTATGAATTTATATCTTGGGTTATTATATATGTTTGTGTGTTTTTTTTGTTCTCATGATTTCAAGATTATTTTTAAACCTTAAGGACAATGTTTGGTTTAGGTTTGGTGCATAAACGCTACAGTACACTAAGGGAAGTGGTAAGAAGGTTGAAATAAGGATAAACATTGTAGATATGATCGTTTAAATATTCTTTTTGAAGTAGTTACAATAGAAAGCAAGGTAGTGTACTATTTGTTTCATTTACTTACTATTCGAATGTTTAGTTAATGTAGATTAGGTTACATACATTAATATGTAATAATTAAGTATTTCATTTGCATGTTCATGCCTTTAATTAAGGATAAGTAAAATACAAATGTCTTGTTGATATGAAACTTATGATAGTGTATTTAAAATTTTGAATAAAAAAATGAAATGTAGCAAACAAGAATATGATTTTATGAGTAGAAACCGAGAGTTAGGTAAGGCTTTAAACTAGAGACAAAAGCAAGGAAAATACTAGAACACTTCTTGTGGAAAAAGTTAGATCTCTGAGAAATTTTACAATAAGTGTGAATCTTACTTGAATATATAAAGTAAATAAGGAGTTAGTGTAAAGTGGGAAGAAATAAGAATTTTAAATAAATAGTTGGAGTTAACTTGCTTGATTAAGTAAAAGCGTAAAGTGCTAACAAGAGCTATAAAATTGAAAAATAGAGAACCCTACAAGTTCTACATGAAATGAAGCGAAGAACTTGCTGGTTAGAAAAAGTAAGGAAAAACGGAGGCCATAGGAAAAGGAGTAGGGACCCTCAAATAAAAATAAAAATGAGGAAAAGAAAAAAAAGTCTGTGTGAACAATAAAGAATAGAAGGATGAAATTAAAATAAAACTCTTCAAATAAACGATTTAGCTAAAGTGTGAGTAGCTTTATTGAGTTATGATTTCGCATCCAGCTGTGTTAAGTCCTATAGACAATTGAAAAGCTAAAGTCAACTAAAATGAGTTTGATCTATTGTTATTTGTGAATTCATGACATTAATGTGAAATCTTGCCATTATACTCTTGTTAGTTGAGTGTTGAGGTGAAACAAGCTTGTGAGTAGTGATGGTTTTTGTTGTGTTTTATTTTTGTCTTCGAAAGTAAGTTATATGTGCCATTAAACCTACATGTTTTGAAAAATATAAGTCTTGCAAACAAAAACACTTGAGTGGATTATTATATTAAAACAAAGTGAATTAAAAAATATTCCGTGAACAATGTTAAATGAATGAGAACTAAATTAATAGGAGTAGTCAAGAGGAGACTTAGTAAAATAAATTTTTGCGAGAGACTTACAAAATCCTTAGTTTGGCCGTATTTGGTAAGTAATTATTCAGACTTATATAACTCGTACCACCCCCTAACTTGATTAGGGTGGCACCCGACTTGAAACCCTAATTAAGCCTAGATTACCCTACCAAACTTAAGTAGAGCCAACTGCTTTACCGCCTTTCTTAATAAGCACTACTTTATATCGAATATCAAAATTAAACAATTAATAAACACAGCAGAAATTTAAAACCTTTTTCTATAATTCAAACCACGATATATAGTATTAAAACAAACTAGAATAAACCATGGATATATATATCACTCATCCCTTCAGATATTATAAAACTATAATTCAATATAAATATATAAGACCAGAGAGAGTCATCATAACAATGAGAAGATCAAGACTCCTATATCCTCTCCATCTTGTAGTCGTAGCACTTATCGGTTATCCTGTAAAGTTAATTGGGGTGAGCACTCCAACTTGCTCAATAAGTAGGGTATCACACTAATCATCAAAATTCCATAAAGTAATCAAGAATATCATGTAACAATAACAACATGCACAAATGATATCTAACAAGAATACGAAAAAAATATAAATTCAATATATAAATGGATGCAAAGAAATTTATCATGTATTATTACATTGTGATCCCCATTTTATTTATAAAAGTAGGGTCGATTGCCCACCGGCACCATTAATGCAATTGCTAGACCAACATATTGGCCGATATGCTCTCTAGCCTATCAATTAATGCCTAATGGTTTAACCACAAACCCTCTATTGAATATGTAACCTGCACAACCTATAAACTAAGTAGGAAGTTACAAATAGGCCGGGAAGGAACCCATCTCCCATATAACCTAGTCTCAATTCTAGGAACTTACTGTCATAAATCATAGTAAAAATCATTTTTCATTTATTAAAAACTATTATGGTGTACAAAATCCCCCATTCCAGTCCAACAACTACATTAGCTATATATTAGAATAGTCAGGCAATATTGTTAAATAAGCAAATCCATAGTTACCTAGGGCTTAAGTCTCCATTACCCAAACTCCTAACTTTTTAGTCGTCACACACTTCCTCGGTGTTCCTCAACCTATCACCAATCATATTTACTCAATTTAAGTCTAATATACTATATTGAGAACCCCTAACCAATCCCTAAGTCCTCTAGAAATTATATGTAAAATAAAGCAAACTTGTTATTTTTAGGGGAGATAGCGCGCTTCCTCATCTGATAGAGTGTGCTCCACCACCTGGGTTCATCTTCATCCATGAAGGCAACACACTCCACCCTATGTTTCCACGATAGAAAAGAGGGCAGCATCCACTTCTTCATTCCAAAATCCTCAAATAACTTCCTAAGGGCTTCAAATCTACTCCTAAAACGTTTGGGAGGACCTCTAATGAGGTTATCAACCATTTTCAATCACTAATAATCATAATTCTCAAGAATTTGATCATCGCCAAGAATTTAAACTTCAAAAAACTAGAAAACCAAACTTAGCAAAGTGATGATCTTTGGTTAGTTCTCAATTTAAGCTCCTCAATTCATGTTGATTTAGCTTCCCAGATCGTTCCCTTCGATCAAAATCACCTCCCGAACGCTCGGCCTTTCTCCAAGGATCAAATGAAGGAGATAACAATAAGTTTTTCTTTTTATATATGGATTTTTCTTGAGATACTTGTCGCGCTATCTCGAAAATGATCACGTGGTTGATGTGTTAAAGTGATACTCCTTAAAATGACATAAAATTTGAAACATCAATCACTTACTATTTGTTGAAGATGATCAAACAATCCATATAATTACTATATTCTTTTCTTTTCCAATATATATATTTATATATTTAAAAACATATAATTATATATATCTCATGTATTATTCACCAATAAACTCACTGGACGTGCCTAGAAGTGTCCTTGAACGTGCGCATTCAAGCCACGACCCCCTTGTCACACTTAGTGTTCCACTAAATCATTGTTTATTGTGTATTTTTTGTTTTATAGGCTTGTGTAAATTTTCTTTATTATACCACAACCTACATATAAATTGATTTAAGAATTCAAACAAGCATCATACATCATGCAAACGCACAGACACGCTAATCGATGTAAGCTGGACTTAACCTCGAGCATAACTTAGGTTACTTAGGATTTAGATTAGTACTAATCACCAGCTTAAGGTAATAGGTCATTACATAAAAGGGTTAGTTTAATTGCATATTTAGTATAAATAATTGTAAATAAGATCTAATTGATGGTGTTTATGCATTTTCAGGTAAACAAGGCATAAAGGAAGAAAAATAGTGAAAATGAGAAGAAATGGACCTAAAACATACGAAATTATTATTGGCGCCGTGGCATATAGGTTTGGCGCTTTAAGGCAAATGGCCATAAAGAGGAATATATGGGCACTGTGGGGAAGACATTGGTACAACAAGTGAGTTCAAGGAAGAGAAAAGAAAAGACATGAAAGTTGGACAAGTGGCGCGCTGTAGAGACTAAAGGGACGAAGCTAGAGACAAAAGTGACATTACCAACTCTATCGAAAGAGGCATTTGCACACAAAAGTGGTTGCACAGTAGTGATGTTGTTGCAATACACACTCAGTATCGGGACATAAGTGACAGCACAAAGACAAAAGAAAATAAAAAGTTAGAGTTCTATTTTGTGCTAAATTGTAAAGTAGGGTTTCTAAATATTCGGAAACATGATTAAGGAGTATAAATAGATAGAAAATGTGGTAAACATATAGCATACAAGTGATTAGTCACAATTAATATAATTTAGCATAGGTTTCACTTATTCATGAGCATTAAAACAATTTATGGAGAGAAGATATTGAAGACTCACTTATAGTGATTCAGGTATTCTGTTTATTGATTTAATCGAAGTTATTTCATTATATCTCTAATCGCAATGAATACCACTATGTGCACATTTGTTTCAGTGAAACGTGAGTAGTCTATTAATCTTAGGGATCAATGGATCCTATCGTATAAATAATATGCAATAAATTGAGTAGAATATAAATATAAAATGTTTAAAGATTAGAATTTGTATTGATTCAAAGTGTACTTTTATATACATTTTGATCACATGTTTGTTCATATTAGGTTTTAGAAGTTATCAAGGTCAATAAAGCTTGCAAGCCTGATATGGATGGTACAACCGTTAAATATACAAAATCAAGTGATAGTTGTTGATTAGGGAGGTACAGAAAGTAAATTTAATTGTTTATGAATCTAAATATTTGGAATATTAAAGCAATCTAAAGCTTACGACTTTTTGAATGGTAGGTGGAGTTCAAGTTTTCACATTAGAATCTTTTCTGTCACGACAATGGGTTAAATTAGATTTGAAGGAAATATGTCTATTCTAATTAGGCATCGAACAGACATAAAGAATATGATAAATTGACTTGAAAAGCATAACATTTCATTACCTAGATGTAGTTCAGTTGTGAACTAAAATAATCTTAATATAAGAATTTAAGTAATTTTGATTGATTCATTAGTATAGATTAGTTTAGTTTAGTTACAAAACCAATTAAAAGGATTTCCCTGAGGATAATATCGTAGTTAATGTAAGTTGGTTACATAATTACTACAAGCCATTTGTTATACTTGAGGCACGCACATCAGTCCTCGAGATTTATAGAGTAAGTCGAGTTTTCAACAAAACAAAACGTATATACCTTGTAAAGCATAAAATAATTGAATACAAAATATAAATTGCTTTTGTAAATTTAACAATAAACATTATATATAAAAAATATACACAATTGAGTATAGCATTCATTTCCAATTAAAGTTCTAACAGAGTTCGTATTCTACCGATACATGCACATACTTCAAGAAATTACAATGGACTCTATGCAAAAGAAAACCCCTTACCACTCTTTATTATTTTGTAGTCATTCCTTGTTGCAGTAGTTTGTGAAGTGTATTTATCAGCGATTTATAAACTAACGATAGTAATCTTGACTTCTTCGAATAAGTCTTGATATTTTTCATATGATCTAGAAAAATTTTAACCCTCTTATCCGGCGTGGATTAGTGAGGCACCAATGTTCTTTCATTCTCTTCTAACATCTTGTTATTCCTCAAGATTTTTTTGTCATTGCATTGAAAAGTAAAAAAAAAACATATGAAAAATCCTTTCATTTTAGCTCTTTCCTTAGCCGTAGAACTGCTCCTACCATCGAAACATGTATTTGAACCATCAAACTCGGTGCTTGCCTCTCTTCTTTGTGTATGCTTCCTTATGGTCTCTGCCAAATAGTTTAGTCTTCAATCTTAGACCATTTTATCTGGTTGGTCTCTATCTCTACTTTTGAATTGTTATATCCATTGACTGCTCCCATCCTATTAATTAGAGCGTTTGTGGTACTCCTCTGAGGTAGCACAATAAACTTAACCTCAAGGGAACCAACCTTGGCCTTCATACGTAGCCGAAAGATTGAAATTGGAAATGGCAAGCCATCATGCTTCATAGTCATGATTGGTTGTCTCATTGCTTCGTAAATTACATTTCCAATGTAAATACAACAAGTCTTTGTAATGATATGATAGAATGGAGCAGCTTTATGGTTTTCACATTGAAATGTTGCTTAGTAGGGTATATGCAAGGGTTTGTAATGTAGATCCAACACTCAGTAGTTCTCCTAAAATTGGCAGTTTTAATGAACTTCGAATGACCGTATGTATCAGTAGCAAATCCCCATCCAGGAATTACTTCTAAGGCTTCTTAGATTTATCTTGATGGAAAGACTTCGTTTGGGATGTAATGTATGTTAGGATAATCAGAATTCCCTCAAACTTTTGCTCCAGGAAGTCCATAGTGCATGTTCATTGCCTTTGGTAAAATATCAATTCTCTATCCATGAACATTCACTTCTTCGCGATTTCCACTGATAAAACCATTTGTATATAATTGACAAACTAACTCCCAGCATTCGCTCTTTAATCTATTTTTGTAATACCTATGAAGATGTTCCCACTTTCTTTCTCCATATGATGCTCACGATTTTGTGTTCATATTTGTTCACATTTTGGATTTATAGTCCTTACTCGGGTATGATAACTATTTTCATATTTTAGAAGTATCTATTTTTTGCTTTGGGACTAACAAATATTTCCAAAATCACAAGGGACTTGCATGCTCGGATCTAAGTGATCTAATTCCTCATCGAAGCTATACGAGGATTGTTATCCCAATTTAGCCTTATTGGGTCTTGATTCATTAAAACTAATTCATGTGGGTTGGATGGATATTTGGTTGCTCAGGTGGTTCTTGGGTTTTACTAACATAATCCTTTTTCCTTTCTCTTATGCACTAGCCTAACCGCTTCCTCTGTCTCCTCTCATCATATTAATCAAATCACTACTATGAATTGGTAAACCAAAATCATGTATTTGATACAAATAATGACTTAAGGCGAGTAATCTGTTCAAAATCAAATTGCTATCGACATATTAAAAAATATATGCATACAAAATTAGATTTGTAAAAGTCTTATTTAAAAAGTACGGGAGTCAAGAATAAGAGATCAAATCTATTGAATGGTTTTCCAAAAACTCATGAGTAATACCATCAATTTGTGGAAAAATCAATTTGAAATATTTTTTTAGTATTCCTTCAAAATCTCTATCTTTTTTTAAAATCATTTAAATTTGTAAACCAACACTACTATAGTTGTGATACCCAATCCAAAGTAATTCATTAGATGCATCAAAATAAGAAGATAAGGTAGTGATGTTTACCTTCTCGAGAGTGAATCTCTCAAGATATGGACCCTTCAACCCCTACGACGCAGTATTTTAACTCTAAGTCCAAATTCCAAAAACCATAGCATGGTTTCGCTTTCTCAAAAAAATAAAATTTTATGTTAAATGAAGTTATGTAGAGGTGGAAATCACTTAAATTGACTAAGATTGTGCTTAAGAGGATTGAATCTTGGCAAGAAATTGGGGTTTTTGAGAAAGGGTGCAATAGTTTGGTGGTGTGAATTGGGAGGTATGTGTGTAGCAATTTTAGGATTTTTGTTTCGAAAATAAAAAATCGTGCCCTGCGATTCCGTGTTAGTCAAATCACTAGGAATTACTACATAAATCGATATAAATTGAGTTGTTTTTCCACCAATTTAGACAACAATTCATTTGTTACTGGAATCGCTAGGATTTGCTAGACTCTAACACTACAACAAAAAATGGAATAGCATCAAAACATTGCAACAAACTGAATATGTTGCTAAACAACAACAAATCAACAACAGTTCTGCATCAGATAGAGCGTTTGACTTGGTTGACCAAAAAGCAACAAATCAGTGATAGATTTGTGACAAAAATTGTGACAAATTGTATTTTGTCACTGATCTATCATTGATTTCTCCCGCCATTAATTTTCCGCCCATTTTGTAACAGATCTGTGATGGATCAGCTATAGAACCAAGTTTTTCGTTGATCTGTAGCTAAATCTGTGATAGATCTGCAACAGATCAGCGACTTACATAGACTGTTACTGAGCTATCGCTGATCAGCGGCAGATTAAATTATGTCGCTGAACTCACAAACTCACAAATTAGCAACAAAATAGTATGTTGCTAATACGTCACTAATTTGTAAATGGTTTTTTCAAACCAGGGGCTCTCCTTCTCATCCCTACAAACTCCATTTGCCACTGCATCGTCGGTAAAAATCCGCCGCCACCACCGTCGCCGTCGTATTTGCCGCCACCAATGTCGTCAAGATCGACCGCGAGGCGCCGCCGCCGCTGCGCGGTATTTTCCTCTTATTCAAAGTAAAATATTGTCAATAAGTCAATAAGTAATTAGTTAAGTTGTAATTGCAATGGATTTCAAAAATAAAGTTGTAATTGCAACTAGACTATAGAAATCTTTCTTTAATTATATATTAAGTATGTTTTCTATGTAATATATTATTTCTAAAAGGCTGACTAGGCCTCGAAAGGTTGGGTATTATTATTAAAATAAAAAAACTTTTTCAAATATACCTTGACTTTGAATCATCCCTGATAAATATAGTTTCATAATTTTTGGAGTTAGAATCACATACATGAGCTATATGGATTATTGAGTGACTTTTATACGATATGTATACATGCATGTATTTTCAATTTTTTGTCAAATTCCCTTACATGCATAAATTAAGAGATTTGTCCTCCCTATATTTTACCCACTAATCTCTACTTAGCAACCCTTTTATCAACAAATTGAGTGTCTCCATGCAACCCAACACATAACCTAGTGACATATTTTTAGATTTGTTCTTATGCTTCTATATACATAATATAAATTAACTTGGCTTGATTTTTCTGTTGTTGTTGTCTATGTTTAAACATTGATCTAATTTCTTCCTACTCATTTGCTTTAATAGGAGGTAAAATGTTTGTATATAACCATTAGGTGTCTAAATGCATGTTAGTTGGTGGATGAAAATATTGAAGTCTAAATTGGAACCATATATAATATATTTAATAGGAGGTAAAATGTTTGTATAATAAGATTAACTTTGTCTTGCAAGGTATAACGATCTCATTCTAGTATATTTGCAGCACTACAAGAACAAAATAAATTGGAACCATATATAATATATCATTGTCCCCTTAATTAATTTCTTTCAAAGTATATATCCATTGCAATAGAGCGGTGAATTAGAAAAAATGAATTTGATTTGTATTATAAAAGAAGAATATAAATTTTTTCAAGTCATTAACTTTTTTCAATTAATAGTTACATATTTTGAGATTTGCTCAATTATCTTAGATTTGTTCTCATGTCATTGATTTTTTTTCATTTTTTACTGTTTTGAGTTTTTAGAATGGTTCATTTATGGGTTGCATGGCGTCTTCTTTTATGTTTTTAACTTCTTATATATATGAATGAATGTACAAGAGGAAAGAAATTGAAAAAAATGCATGGAATGTCATGTATGGAAGTTCTTTCATTCCCTTTTGAGTTGGAGATTTTTGTGTATGTCACTGTGGCCGATCTTTTATGTATGAGGTCGATGAGCAAGGCTTAATTTTAGGATTTTTTCATTTGTGTTTGAATATTTTGATTGCATTTCGAATATTGTTCAAGTTATTCCTTTTCATTTTCAGGATTTGGATGGGACACGCACTCTTAGCCCCAGAAATTGTATAGTGTCTATCTTGTATCGGTGACACAATTGGGTAAGAGCGTGGGATTGACATTGTAGATATATATGTAAATTAATTTGTGTTGCCATCTTAATTTGTGTAGTATTTTGTATTTTGTTGGATAATTTTCATCTAGTAGTATATAGTATACTACTAGTTAATTATGAAATGTTAATCTCCATATTTTGTAGATATTTTTTGGCAAATTTTGATAATATATAAACAATTTTTCAATTTTAGTTTTAATTGCAGCAGGAAAAATTATTTTTTTTTTCAGATTTTACTGCTGCAGGAATTCCATTTACTATTTATAGTAAACTGTAATTTTTTAAAAACAATTACCATTCAAAATCAGCAACAGACTAAGTCTGTTGCTGATTTGCACAGTCAGAAAAAAGGTATATGTTGCTGATCTGTCGCTGATTTGCAATAGATCAGCAATAGACTTTGTCTGTTGTTGATTTGCAACTGATTTGCAACAGAACCTCCTTTTCCAATCTGCAACAAATTTTTTTATGTTGCTGAACAGCAACAAAACCAAAATCTATTGCTAACTTTAATTTGCGACAAAGAATTTAGCAACACCTCTGATATGTTCCTGATCTGTTGCTGAGTCTCTTAGCAACAAATCTGTACCAATTCAACAACATATTAGTTTATTGATGTTTATTTTTTTCCTTGTAGTGTAAATTTACATTAAAGTTCATATGTTATGCTCCCGATTTTGCTAGCAATTCCATATGTTGTTTAAAATCGACGGGGATTTGCTAGGCCTAAATCTAGCTATTTTTGCTATTTAATTTAATGGGTATCTTATATATCCTTCCTAAAGGTGAATGTAATGGTGTGATTGACTGAGAAATTCAAAAATTTTATAAATTTGATTAGGATATGCGCCTAACTAATAATTTTTGTTGAAGCAATTTCGGAGCTCAACTTCTGAAGTAATTTCGAAAGTGAGTGAAAGGAGAGAGAATAAACATAAACAATACTTAAACTAGGTGCGCTACTTAAAACTAAAATAACTTTAATAAATAAGGAATATGGGTTGCCTCCCATAGAGCACTGTTGTTTATAGTCATTTGCTCGACTGGTAAGCAATGAATCTTTGTTAAGTTTGATTGAATTAATTTTCACTTCAAGTGGTTCCTTGTTGACAGTGTCTTCACTACGTTTGAAAAACGTCATTCGTCAATTATTTCATCACTGACATTAAATTGCCCTACTTCCATATCGTCACATAATTTTATCCCATTTTGCAATAATATTTCTTTATCACCCGTCTTTAGTGTAACTATGCTCTCACGTACATGAAGGATATCTCTGACTGTAGATAAGAATGATGAAACCACTAATATCTTATCATTTAGGATAGTTGTTGGCATGACAAGGAAATTTGTAATAATGGTGACCTACCCACTTGTACATGGACATTTTTTAATACTTCTAATGCGACTCTATAAGTACTATTTGGATTTGACACCGTAATAGGAAGTTTGTAATGAATATTCAATTTTATTAAAAAAAACCAATGGTTAGGCATAAGATGTTTGGTTTCGGAGTTCAAACGCATAGGAAAATTCAAAACAAATTTAGAAAAACTCCAATAGGATCAAAATTAGTTCCATTAGACTAGATCTACAAAAGTTAATCATACCTTAATCCGTGATTTCTTTCTCCAATTGATCGATATGCGAGATGTTCAAGTTTGTGTCCTCTATCAAAAATCTACACACGATCGGTAACCACAATTTGCAGTACTAGCCCCAAGGGATATAGAAAATATTTTTCTTTCTCTCGTAATGTCTGGAAAACTCAAAAATCTTCAACAATTAAAATCTTATTTCTTTTTTGGGTTTCAACCTTCATTTATATGAGTAGATAAGCCTTCATTTAAAATCTTATTCGTAATACAACTATTGTAGTTGGGCATTTTAAGTAAATTATATAACGCCTTATTAATAAGTTATCATATAATAAATTGTAAAAGCTTTTATGCCTTGAATCTTATCATATAAAAAGTCAGTACTCTAGACCACTCGAAATTGCACAACGCCATTCTTTGTTTCTGACCTAATAGGTTCATGCGACATTAGAAGTCTACTAAAACCATTTTGGTACACAAGTCATAAGCAGTATCTACCAAGACATTATGATTGCAAAAGTAACATGAATATCAAAATTGATACAACCTAATGAATAACATAAATCATATCCTTTTGTTACGCGACATCCTTTGATTAAACATAAGGCATGGAAAGACTCACTTAATGTTCAATCGTACTAGTCTCGATCTTCATGTAAACTGAAAACATCCAAGTGACATTGATCATATTAATTTACATGGACTTGGCCATTATCAGTCTAACATATCAAGGGATCCACTAATATCTCTCTCTATACTAGTGTGACCAATTATATCTTGATTACACACCTTCAAATGTTATTCACATGGTAACCAATCATAATCATTATAATCATCAGGTTAAAGACATCGATTGATTGTGTCAAATTACCATGTTCCTAATATTGAATTCTATGTTAATCTCCATTCGAAAGACTAAATGATATACTTATCATGAGTAACACCTATGGCTTATTCTATATGGTGTTCTAATAGATGGTCGATCTAGTACTTTGTCCCGAAACAAGTACTGAAGATCTAAATTCGAACCCCTATACGTATGATCATCACATGACCATCAATCGAGATTCACACTAGTATTAATTAGTTATATTTCACAGTATAAAGACCAACTAGAGAAATTTAGGCTATTTCGACAAATACCCATGGAATCTTGCTATAAGGTAAACATGCAATCACTTGTAATACAATAGGAAAGGAAAACCTTAATTTTATTAAGTAAAATTATAAGATAAATAATGTTTGTAAATTGACCTAGAGCACATGCCCCTTAACTTCCACTTGTACTCGGGCCAATCATTCAACTATCTGAAGTTATTTATATCTGTTGGAAAACTTGCATCTGTGTAACCATTTACAACATGTTTTTTTTCCAAACTTCCATAGACCAAGAACACTTCTTTAGTCCTTCTCAAGTACCTAAAACTATTCTTTACTGCTATCTTGTGATTCTTACCGTGATGAGACTGATATCTGGTGGTTTCGCTCAAAGCATATGATACATTAGGTTGAGGGCATAACGAGGCATATATAATAGAATGTTTTTTTGACATCCATTTACCATATGTCAATCATAATATGCGACTTTGCCAATTAGAATTCTAATGCATTTAAGCATGGCTACAGGAGAAAAAGTCTCATCATAATCAACACCTTCGGTTTCCCTGATGCATTTTGGTACTAGCTATGCTTTATAAGTATGCACATTTCCATCCATGTTAGTTTTCTTCTTAAAAAACCATTTACATCCAATGGTCTTACCACCTTCAATTAAATCAACCAAGTTCAAAACTTGGTTACCATATATGAATTGCATCTTAAAATTCATGGCACTAAGTCATTTTTCTACCTCAGGGTTAAAATAGCTTCTTGATAAGTATGAGGCTCAGTTCGATATGTAAGAATCACCTCACTACTATAAGTAATAAGAAGTCTAAATCTCCTAGGTTGATGTCTTACCCTATCAGACCTACGTGATCCTTATGATACCAGTGGTGGTTTAATTAGTTCAAGACTTTATGAATCTCCCACTAGCAGTTGAGTATTTATTTATGGCTTTTTAACTTCTTCAAGACATACTTTATTCTTTTTTTCTTTTGGAATAAACTATTTTCCCATAAAGACACAAATCTGAGCAACAAAGACTTTGTTTTTGGTCGGATTATAAAAGTAGTAGCCTCTATATTCAGGGTAACCAACAAATATACACTTGGCAGATTTGGCTGATAATTTTTTTTAGATATGTTGTTGTACGAAAACCTCCTAGTCCCAAATCTTTAGGAAAGATAAACTTTTTCTTTTCCTAAACCACATCTTATATGGTGTTTTATCAAACGTTTTTGAAGGAACACGATTCAATGTAAATGCAGCAATTTCTAAACATCGACCCATAAGCAAATAGGAAGATATGCATGAATCATCATAGATCAAACCATATCAAATAAAGTTTGATTTATCCACTCGGAAACACCATTCCATTGTGGAGCTGCTAGAGGAGTTAACTGTAAGATAATCCCACAGTTTCTAAGATGATCATCAAAGTCTAGGCTTAAATATTCACCACATCGATCTAATTTAAGTGTTTTAATAGTTTTAGCAAGTTGATTTTATAGTTCATTCCAGAATATTAGAAACATTTAGAAAGACTTATGTTTATGTTTCACGAGATACACATAACCATATATGCTTAAATCAATATTGAAAGTAATGAAGTATTGATAACCACCTTTAGCCATTGTGTTTATAGGACCGCATATATCAATATGTATTAGAACCAACAAATCACTTGCCCTTTCACCGTGTCTACTAAAGGGACTCTTTTTCATCTTACCTAGTAAACAAGATTCACAAGTGTCATACAATTCAAAATCAAATGAATCTAAAATTTCATCTTTATTGAGTTTAGGGATGTGTTTCTTATTTATGTGGGCAAGACGACAATGCCAAAGGTAGGTCCAACTCAAATCATTTGACTTGAATCTCTTCGTATTTACATTAAGAATAGAAGTATCTATAGACCTTTTATGTTTAGAATATAAAGACCATCACACAAATAAGCATTCGCAAAGAAAACGTCTTTAAAGAGAAATGAAGCATATGTTATTCGCAATAATTAATTAAAACCATCCAAATCCAAACATGATGCTAAAATAATGTTTCTCCTCAAGGTAGGTACATAATACCAATTATTTAAAACTACGACAAGTCCAGTAGGTCAAATTAAGTCATAGAATCCTACAGCCAACATTGCAACCATTGCTCGATTCTCAACTCGTAGGATGACTTCTCTTTTCTTTAGCTTTCTACTTTTTTGTGAGACCATGTACATTAATACAAATGTGAGATCTACATTTGGTATATGATACCTAAGAATCACTAGTAGATAAGTTAACTTCAATAACGTAAATACCTGAAGACGTAGTCGCACTACTTTTTTTCTTTAGATTTTCTATATAGCGTTTGCAATTTTTGAACCAATGCCTAGTGCATTGGATAAATGAAAATTTCCTTATTTTTTCTTTTCTTTTTGGGATTGTGATGTAGAAGCAGCCTTTGGCTTGACTTATTCCACAGGCTTTGTGAAAGTCACAACAAAGTTGGCAACTTTAGCATCGCCTTTAGCTTACTTCTTCATAGCCTTTCTTTTATGAACCATCAACACAGTAGCAGTGGGTTTCTTGACATTCTGCTTAATAGTTTTAAGCATTAAATGCAGCTCTATGATAGACTTCTCCATGTTATTCATGTTATAGTGTATTATGAATTGTGAATAATTATCAAGCAATGAACTCAGGATCAAATCTGTTGCTAACTTTTGGTTAAAAAGAAATCCAAGTCTGTTAAGATGGTTAATATAGCCCTTCATTTTGAGACATGAGGACTAATTAATGCACCCTCGTCCATTTTACAAGAATGAAGGTTCTTGACTGTCTCGAACCTTTCTTACCTAGCATATTGTTCAAACATTTCTTTCCGCAACTTAGCAATGTCGTAAGCTTCCATGTATTCCATGTCCTTCTGAAGATCGAGAACCACTTTTGTTGACACAATGCATGCAACATCAGTTGAGTCGTTGACATGCCAATTATATGCATCCTTCACAACTCCTAATGATTTGGTTGGTGGTTCCTTAGGAATAGGATCATTCAGGACATATAACATGCGTCCATGCTTAAGAACAATTCTCAAATTTCTAAATCATTCAAGAAAGATTGTCCAAGACAACTTATCTTTCTTAAGGATGAATTGCAGTTACAAAGGATTAGTACAATTTCAATAGGCCATAGATCCACAACAAAGATTAGGCAAAAGTTCATTTTAGTATAGAGGAATAGACTCCTACCAAATTAATAACCTTCCTAAAAATGATATGTTAATATAAGGGACTAAAATCCTGGTTTCGCCTAATTCCAAGATAGCCAAAGCATGACACTTTGAATTAGGTAATTTAGGTAGGTACCGATAACCAATTACATCATATGTAACTTTTAGTTATTTTTATGAAATTATGGCCTTTTGTGTTTTAGCATGTTTTATCTCATCTAATGCCTAAATCTCAATACCATTTTGATAGCTTTATCAAGTCTAACCATTTTAAACAGTAGTATAGCCGTTAGTTAACTTACCTCACCAAGATAACACAATACACTCTACAAAGCCAGAACCATATTGATGTTATCGAAGCCTTGATAAGTGTTTGAAAAGAAATGGCAATTCACTAAAATTTTTGAAGAGGGATTTATTTATTTGTTTTAGCGATCATAAATTAAACAAGATAAATATACTATATTACAATGCATGTATAATCACTAAAAAAGTTAAGAAATTCTTAGTAATACTAACTATCGTACAAATTTTCTTAAGCTACGAACTGTTATCGACTGTCCCTTTTTTATTAGACAAGGAATTCTAGTACAAAAAATTGAAAATTGCCTAAAATTCTTCATTGTTTTACTCAATCTAATTGACTAAAACTGCCTCTTATTTTTATTTCAAAAAATATTTCTTAAAATCTTTTTAATTAACTCGGGCCCACCTTTAACTTAATATCTTATACTAATCAAATTAGATTTTAGGATACTTTGAATCCTTATCTAATTAAAATTTGTTATATATCTTACCTATCTTATAGGATTAGTATTTCTTATCTGATTACAAGTTTATCTCCTCTTTAATAGGAATATATTAATAGTTAACCACGATGTGATATATGATCAAAATAAATTTCGATTCTTACTCATACGAAACAAGTGATTCAATCAAGATACTAAATGTTAATCAAGCATTCAACACAAGAATTATATTTAATTTATCATATTAATCTAATCATGATTTCTATCATGCAGACATACATAATTATAGAACAAAAATGAAATATGTATTTAACACCAGAATCACATTAACCTAAACATGACTTCTACCATGTGAACGTACAAAATTCACATCGCTTAATATTAAAACATAAGTTAATCGAAATATTCTAAACATGAATTCTATCATTGAATTAAATGATGCGTATCTGTCAATATACATGAATTAACAACATGCTTTAAAGTCGATTCTTAATAACAATTATCACAAAACCTCTATGAACAGCATATACACATTAATCAAGATCATGTTTTCACATGTACATCATATGTACATCTAAGAAAACATGCAAAGGTTTAATAAAACTGAGCCTAGGACTCTGATACCACTGTAGGGTTTTGGGGTTCATACGCAGCAAGAAATTCAAAACAAATTTGTAAAAACCTCAACAAGATCGAAAAAAAGTTTCATTTAGGTAGATATTCAAACATAAATCATACCTTAATCCATGATTTTCTTTTTCGATTTATCTAACTCCAAGATGTTTAAGTGTGCATCGTCTATTAAAAATCTACACATAAATGATGATCACATTTTAGAGTGGTAGCCCAAGAAGAGATAGAAAACATTTTTCTTTCTCTCATAAAGTCTAGAGAACTAAAAAATTTACAAAAACAAAAATATTATTTCATTTTAGGGTTTTAACCTCTATTGATATGTGTAGATAAGCCCTCACTTAAAATCATATTCGTAATACAACTATAGTATTTTGGTAGTTTATGCAAATTATACATACGCCCCTATCAACATGTTATCATATGTTGACTATTAAAGCCCTTTATGTAATGAGTCCTTTCATGTAAAAAGCATTACTTTGGACCAGTTTAAATTGCATAAAGACATTCTTTGTGTGCAACCTAATGGGTTCATGCAACGTTGGCAGTGAACCAAAGCAATTTTAGTACACAAGTCAAAAGCGGTCTCAAACAAGGCTTCATGACTACCAAAGTAACATGAACATCAAAATCGATACAACCTAATGAATACCATATATCATATCCTTTTACCCTGCGACATCCTTTGATTAAACATAAGGCATGAAACGTCACCCTTAATGTTCAATCATACTAGTCTCAATTTTCAAGTAAACTGAAAACATCCAAGTGACATTGATCATATCAATACACATGGAGTTACCCTTTATCATTCTATCATATAAAAGGATCCACTGATATCTCTCTCTATGCGAGAGTGAAAAATTCCATCTTGATTACACACCTTCCTATCCTAATCACTCGGTAACTAATCACAATTTTTATAATCGTCTGGTTAAAGACAACGTTCGATTGTGTCAAATAACCATGCTTTAAATATTGAAGTCTGTGGTAATCTCAAGATGAAAGACTAAATGATATACTTATTATGAGGAACACCTATAACTTAATCAATGTAGTGCTCACACTGTGGGTTGGTCCGATACCTTGTTCCCAAACAAGTACTCGTGATCTCAATTCGTATCCCTATATGCATGATTATCACATAACCATAAATCAAGATTCACACCAGTCTTAATTCATTATAGTTCCCAGTATAATGACCGATTAGAGGCATTAATGATATTTCAACAAATACCCATGTATCTTTCTTATAAAGTAAACATGTAATCATTTATGATAAAATAGCAAATGAAAACCTTAATTTTATTAACTAAAATTATAAGACAACTAATATTTGTAGATTAACATTGGGCACATGCCCTAACATAAAATTCATATCCGCTCTCGTATCGAGTTCAACTCTATAAACATACATAATATTGAATTTGTATTTTGAGGTGGGTTTTCCCTAGATCCTCTGAAAAGATTTTTACAAGATTGTGATTCTCACCAAACTCCTCATAACATGAGTCAACCTTGTCGCACTCGTATAGGTCTCAGGTCGGTTGTTTCTCCTTTTGTGTTTTTTTATTCTTTTTCCTTCTTAGTATTTTTAGCATCATTAGCGTGATTGTTTCATTTGAATTAATGGTTATGGTATGCTCTTCAATGGTGTTCCATTCATCTATTGTGTTGTCCACAAGGTCAAAGTTAATGATGTCCATGTCCATTAATTTTAATGATTATCCATTTTTCTCTCCTTTTTATTGCAACGACATCTTGGGAAAATATGTGTGTGACTAAAAAGGTCAGTCCCTCTTGAATGGAGTTTTTCAGGAAATAATTTAAGTCATGAACAAAAAGGTAAAACGTCTTGTCCTACTACAAAATTCTTATTATTCGATTTATTTTCATGAATTGCTTTAATTTTATTTTATAAATAGAAGCACTTTTATTTGCATCATTTCTTAATTTATCCATTTTTCTGCATTTTCATAATTCATATTACATGTCTTGATTTCGAAGTATGCCTTATGCTCTAGTTCGACTAATAAATGGCATACTTTTCCAAAAACTAGTCTATACGGTGTCATACCATGGATGTCTTAAATGCAGTTATATATGCCCATAATGCATCTGTTCTAAAATTGTTGGAAATACCATCTTTTCTAAAATTCGATGAATTTAACAATTTGAAATTTTGGCCTGTCCACTAGTTTGAGGGTGATATGCAATAGATGTTCTATTTGTAACATTATATTTTTGATGTACAATAGCAATGATTTTATTACAAAAGGGTGAACTTCTATCGCTAATCAGTGTTTTAGGTGCTCCAACAATAGTACACTTCCTTGATTTTAGGAAATTGACTATTATTTTAGAATCATTAGATTTGGCAGCTATAGCTTCTACCCAATTAGACACAAAGTCTATGGCTAAAAAAAATTAATATTCGCATTAGATGGTGGAAAATGACCCATAAAATCTATTCCCCAGACTTCAAATACTTCTCAAATAGAATAGTACACAAAGGTATTCGGTTCCTGTGTCCTAAGTTTGTGGTTCTTGACAATTTGGACAAGCATTTATGTAAACATAATAATCATGGAATAAAGCACTTCAATAGAATCCTGAGTTTAATATTTTAAAGGTTGTACAACATGGGCAAAAATTTCCTCCAGAAGCATCAATATAACAATGAGCCATGATGGATTGTATTTCTAGTTGTGGAATATATCTTCGGATGGTCTGGAAAAAATTTCCATAAGTAAGATCATCCCATAAATAATGTTTAGATTCCTGTTTTAATCTTATTCTTTTGGGCTCTTGTTAAATCCGGTGATAGAATATTAGTAGTGAGGTAATTGACTATATCGGCATACCATGGGCTACTAGTAGTTATTCTACAAAAGTGTTCATCTGGAAATTCATGTTTCAATGGTATTGAGTGTTTGCCATTTTTTAGTCTACTTAGATGGTCTACTACAAAGTTTTTGACAACGTTCTTATCTTTAATAGTAAGATTAAATCCATGTAACAATAAGATCTATCTTACTAATCTTGGTTTAAAATCTTTCTCTACATTACATATCTTAATGCAGCGTAATCTGAGTAAACTATTACTTTTGTCATAGTAAATATGGTCTAAACTTTACTAATGCAAACACAACTGCGAGGAGTTCTTTTCATGTGGTAGTATAATTTAGTTTGAAGGGATCTAAAGTTCTTTATGCATAATATATTACATGAGAATCCATTCCTAACTTTTGCCTAAAAATAGCTCCTATTGCATAGTTGCATGCATTACACGTTATTTCAAATGGGTTGTGACTAATCTGGTGACTTTATTACGGGTGTGGTGATCAAGGCATCAGTTAAGGTGTTAAAAGCTATCATGGATTCTGCTGTGAAGTCAAATGTAGCATTTGTTTTGCAAATATTTGCATTAGGATTGTATTATTTCGGAAAAGTCTTTCACAAAATGTCTGTAGAATCATGCAAGGCCAAGAAAAGATCTTGCCTCTCTCGCAGTAGTAGGGTAAGGTAATGATCCTATAACTTAGGTTTTTGGAGGGTCTACCTCTATTCCGATAGGTGACACAATGTGTCCTAATATAAGTCCCTGGTTTACCATAAAATGACATTTTTCAAAGTCTAATACTAGATTTTTCTTTATACATCTTTAGTTAAGTGAAGTATGCATTCGTTTAAAGAATTACCATATATGATAAATTCATCCAAGAAAACATCAATAAAATGTTCAACATTATCGAAGAAAATACTAATCATACATCTTTAGAATGTACTGGGCGCGTTACATAAATTGAAAAGCATACCCCTGTAAGTAAATGTACCAAAAGAGCAAGTAAAAGTGGTATTTTCTTAATCTTTTAAAACTACAAGAATCTAATGGAATCCTGAATATTCGTCCTAGTAATAGTAATAGGTTCTTCTAGCTAGTCTTTCTAGCATTTGATCTGTAAATGGTAGTGGATAATTATATTTTCAAATTACAACCTTTAGCTTCCCATAATCTACACACTCTCTGACCATTTTAGATTCTAGTAGGTGCTAGTTCTCCATGTTCGTTTGTTATAACTGTAACCCCTATTTTTTTTTGGAATTGCTAGTACTAGGCTAACCCAATTACTATCTGCTAGTGGGAATATCATTTTTGCGTCTTGTAATTTTAATATTTCTTTATTTACTACCTCCATCATTGGTGCATTCAATCTATGTTGAGCATGCCTAAAGGGTTTTTTGTTTGTTTGAAGATTGATTTTATGCATGCATGTCGCTGGACTTATTCCTTTAATATTGGCTAGTGTCCATTTTTAACTTTCTTGAATTCTTTGAGAACATTCGCTAATTTCTCCTCTTCTAAATTTTTTAATATATTACAGACTATAACTGGTAAGGCATTATTACTTTCTAAGTAAGCATATTTTCAATAATATGGTAGAACGTTTGAGTCTAAGTAAATAGCTTTTAGTATAGAGGCTAAAAGTTTTAAATGATTTATTGGTATATCCATATAGTAAGAGAGTTTAGGGAGTTCATTTTAAGATTTTAAGGTGTCGATTATCTCTCATGTTTCTTCATCTATATCATCATCGTCATTTAAATCATTTATCACTTTGTAAAGTTTGTCTGACTTATCATCTCTACAATTTTATCTAATATAGGATCTAACATATCTATAGTGCGTACAGATGAAATATATATCGGATGTTTCATAGCATCATAGATGTTACTATTTACCATTTCATTATTTACTTACATTCTTAGAGTTCCATTTGAAATATCTACTTTTTTCCTATTTTTAAGGATGGGGTCCTAGGATAACAAAAACTAGAGAAGTGGTCTTCTTTCATGTCTATGACATAAAAATCAACTAACAAAAGTAAGTCATTAAACCTAACCAGTACATCCTCTAATACTACTATAGGTTGAACTATAGATCACTTTACTAATCGCACTACTATACTAGTTTCTTCAAAGGGTACATTTATCTTTTGCAAATTATTTACAAAGGCATAACATTGATTGTGGCACCTTGATCACATAATGCTTTTTATATCTTTATTTTTTATGTTGTTCATGGAACGAAAAACATTCGTAGATCAAAAGATTTAGGAGGGAAATTCTTTTGGAATATTGCTGACATAAGTTCTCCCAGGTTTACTCTTTCATTACATTTAGTTTTTCTTAGCGCATAAGTCTTTTATAAATTTTTGATATTTATGTATGTTTTGTTTGACTTCGATTAAATGTCTATTTACGACCATCTTCCTTAAAATGTTTGAGATTTCTTTATCTTCTTGTAATTTCTTGACCATCTTATTGTTTTCTAAACGATGGAGAATTGGTGGAATTACTATATTTGGTTTATTCCTTTCAAAATTACAATAATTTTCTCTTTGAATTTTATTATCTTTAATTTCTAATTATTTTTTAAATTCAGCTTCCAATTCCTTTTGAGGAACTACTTGTTCTCGATCTTTGGTTTTTGCATTTGCTTACCACTTCTCCAAATTATCACTTTTGCATACAAACCAGGGTAAGGTTAAGACAATAATTTGCCTTAGTTTACCCATGGACTTATTTGCATTTCCATTTGACTTAGTTGATTTTTTAGTTCACCTATATCATCTCGAAAGGGTTGAATCTTTGAATTGTTAGCTATATTTTATTTTTCTATAGCCATTGTTCTATCGGTTAATGCGAGTGTTCTAGATCTTTGAAAATTCCGATTGTCTACACCAATACCTATATTAGGTCTTAGGTAATTAGCATTTGTACTAGTAATGTAAGTAGGTTGATTAGGATTATAGTAAGGCTATGGCTATTCAGACCCCACAATTTTTTCCTTTTACCCCTTTACGTCACTGTACCCCATTTTTGAATTTTTTTTACTATTTTTACTCCTTTTTTTTCTAAATTATTCCAAAACTAGCTCTTAACCTCAATGAATGTTTCCCCATCTCTTACCATCATCGCAACACCACTCAATCCCATCCATTTCTTGGTTTTAGTTATTATAGAGCACTTATACAATGTCACAAAGTGTCATTGGAGTTTTTTTTTCATTGAACAAGGTCAAACATGGTGGCAGTGTGTCTAAGAAGTGAAGAAGTGTCTCCTGCGGGGTTTGGCCGAATCTGATAGATACCCCTAAAGAGGTCACGGCCGACAATGACTAATACCTCTTTCAAAGTTGATTGGTGATGGAAGGATCCAGCTGAGACCTCTAAATAGGTGTTAGTACTGTGTGTCTGATACCTCTTCAAAGCTTTCAACCAAGTATGTGTGACATCCGTGGATAACAAGAACAAACAAAAAAAATCAAAACTCTTAAAAAATTCATGATAATAACAAAAAAAATAGTGGGTTTTTCTTGGTATCGCTAGATATTTTAGATTCCATCGAAACTTTATACCTAAAATGTATGATTTAAATCCTAAATCGAAGCCCTAAACCCAAAAGCAAAATCACGAACAATATTAACTCGAAAACTTAAAAAAAATCCAAAAAACATGGAAATCGACAAGAAAAGAGATAAGGAATGCACCCACGGTGTCGAATCGATGTAGTTTTACTTGAATTTCCTAAGATATTGGTTGCTAGTGAGAATGCAATTTGAGAGAGGGGTGACAGTGGTATGTGTGAGTTGGGTATGGGTGAGTAAGAACTCTTTTATATGGATGGGTAGTTGGGTCATTTAACTAGGGGTTGAAAAAAATACAAAAATTAGGTAAAAAGGAGCAAAACGTGGCATTGAATAACCTAGGCCTTATGGTAATGATTCATCATAGTGTTAGCCTTTTTATTTGATTTTGTTGCACTAATAGACATTCATCATATAGATGATTAATCTCATTGAAAAAATCACAAATTTTATAGTGGACTGACATATCTCTTAATAGCAAATTTGTTTTTCTTGCAGTATTGTTTTGATTGTTTCGCCATTTTATATAGTTTGACTTGCTAATGTTGGTGTTGTGTTGAATAAAGATCCTCCACATACCATGTCTAGGAATCTTTGTACTAAGTTGATTAGTCCTTCCTAAAAGAATTCTAATAAAACTTTCTCTGAAACTCCATGTTGTGGACATAATGATATTAATCTTTTGTATCTATCCCAAAACTCACTAAAAGTTTCCTTGGTTTTCATCCTAGCACTGCTAATTTATTTTCTATCCAAACTAATTTTATACTATGGAAGGTACTGATCTAAAGAGGTTTCTAACATTTCGAAACATGTGGTTATGAAATTTTGATGGAGAATAGTCAGTCTTGAGTTCGAAATTTTAAAAAATTAGGGAACACCTTTATCTTGACATATTAAAACTCTACGTTTTTGGGTTTTATCGCAATTACTATAGGTGTGTAATTGCTAATGAATTGTTGAGGATCTTCATCACCTTCATCTTGAAAGGTATTTTTATTAGCTTGCCTAAAAATAAGTTATTGCTCAATGTTTGTCATATTGTATGACATTTAAGAAAGATTTTGAAGAAATTATTTTAAAATCCCTAGCAATAGCGCCATAAATCGACACATGTCAACCTTGTACAATAAATTTCCCACTTTTATTATATTATTAATATTTTGTAGCGGTCATAAGTGGGAATCGTCTCCCTAGGGATTTTCCAAATTCCTTTAGAAAGAAGTTTTATTCCATTTCTTTTATTTTTAATTAAAGTTAATAAAAACTTTAATTTTAATTAATAATTTAAAAATATAACGAAATCAACAAAACTACCGAAACTTTCTTAAATAACACAACTCAAGGTCACTAAATCAAAAGCAATTAAATTAAATGAAACACAATAATAACTAAACATCTAAACATACTTCCTAAACGAATCCCAAATCAGAAATGAGTAAACAGCCTTTAGCCATCCATTTGTTCTCCTTATACTAGTGAAAAAACTATGTTCTAATTTTATCGAGTTAACCCATTTGAATATTCAAAGACATGAACTTCATGAAATAAATTTGCATTACACTTTCTGAAAACTTTGAACTACTAAATCGAACACCTTCGGAAAGACACTTCAACAATATATTTAAATCTCCAATTTTTCTAGGATACCTAAACTATCATATATTTTAAACAATCACAGTTACTACTTTAATTAGATAATGAATCAAAACATTACATACATATTAGCCACTATGCACATAATACCTAAATCCCTGATTGCAATCCATAAATAATAACCTAGAAAGAGAGTTAATCAAATAATACGATTGGTTTAAAGCATAAAGTGCACATTCGTCTCACCATGACTATATTGCAAAATAGATCTAGTTCATGTTTATAGTTTTCTTTTGATTGACAAACTACTCACTCATGATAATAAATAATCCCTTAACATGGAAATTAAAAGACATAATTAATATACCTTAATGAAAATTTGAATCTTCAATCTTAATCAAAAGAAAAACAATAAAGAGTGGCTTCCAAACTAAAGAAGAAGTGTAAAACTATTAAAAGGCTCCTAATTTCATACTATGTGGTTTATATTTAAAATATATTAAGTAATATATATCCTGAACTGATTGAAAATACTTGTTGTAATCTAAAATCTTTGAATTTGTAGCTAGGGATTCTACAACGATTCTTCTATAAATGGAATCGCTTGATAAATCCGTGAAACTGAAGTACCTATTTCCACTATTTTGTGCAGCGATTCTTGGTGCTATAGGAATCAATAGGAATCGTTGGGTTCAAAATCCAATTTTTCTTGATTCCATAAAGAATCTTCAGTCAATGTTGTTACTCGGTCAATTTATTCATTTTCTTCTTTTTTTCCTTCACTTCCTTAAATATTCCAATTATCATCTAAAATCTCAAAAATTAGTGAAAACCCGTGTAATATAGTCTTTTACACTTAAAATTGTCCTATAATATACTATAAAACAAGCGTAATTATTGACTTGTCACTTCTTCCCAGGGAAGTACAATTTCGGTCCTCATAGAAATAATAATTTTGGTTCTCCATAAACTTTTAACTTTTTCTACACACATATATCTCGCTTACTATTCCATAAGAATTAAATCACGATACTGGCAAGAACTTTTTAGACTAAATCAGTTCTACAAAAACAACGTCAACAAACTTTAGTTTTCTTTACAACTTAGGTTAACCCATCATATATTTTTGAGCATGAAACTTCATTTAAGGGCAAGAATAATATAACCCTCCAAGCTAATACTGCTCAGCTTCCATTTGTTGATATATTTCATATTTCCTTATAAAATTGTCATCGTCAATTTTCATTCCAGGTCATAAACAACTCATTTCTATCACAGTGATATTTTTTTTCACCTAAAATAGTATTTTATAGAAATCAATGAGATTCCCATAACCTTCTTGCCTCACTTTTTGATTTGACTTACAAGAACTTTCTTTACATGTTCAATGTTCTGATATGAGATTATCCATGAAAAACACTAGTAAGTAGTAGTCAAACTTTGAATTAATAGATATCTCAATCAATTTATATTATAATTCATGCGATATTATAAATTAGAACATCCAATATATAAATATATGTACTACATTCATCCTCCTATAATTTTTCGTGCACGCTAACACGTACATTTAGGCATGTACGCTACCTCATGAACCACGTGCATCACACGTGATCCACAGATGTTATCAAGCATCCCATAATTTTCTAACTATTTAATTATAGGCCAATTAATCCCATTATTTCAGTACGTAATAATACAATCCATAAAAACACCAAACGACATGCAATTCCATAGACACAATAATCAAGACAAGTCGAGCTTACCAATGAGTCTAACTTGGGTTAGTTAATTTTTTAATTAACATTAATCACCACGTTAAGGACACGAGTCATTAAACTTATGCCACAATTGTAAGGAAGAAATAGGAAATTATCCAATAAATCTTACTTAGTTGGAAAGAATTCTTCCGTAACTATAGTGAATGTTAGAAGATCAAATAAATACTGCTTCCCTAACTATTACTCGTCAACTAATATTAGTAAGAATAAAAACAACTGAAGATAGTTAATAGGAGAAGAGCTTAATTTCTTTTTTTAAAATTTTTGTTATGTCTTTCCTTTTCCAATTTCAGTAATATTAAGCTTCTCTTGAACCCTTACCATCAAAACTCTAATGTTATGAGATATCTATAAACATTAGCCATTTTAGTATCTTTTGGGAATGACGAAACTTTTATATCTTTCGCATGGATATAATAAAACATAGCAAATAATATATCTCAGTTCTTTATTTTTTGGTTACTCCGTGTAATCATGATAAAACAATTTATCATATCCTAAGTAACTTATTCACTCGAGATTGTACTCCAAGTATGTAAACCTAGGCTTTAATACCAAATGTATCGGAGTTATCATTTAGTTATAAAATAATTCAAAATAAAACTATAGATGAACCTAAGCTTTGATACCAAATAAATTAGAGTTATTTCCTGGTTTACAAGTCGTAAACCTTAGCTCTGACACCAAATGATGTATCCCCTATCCCGATTAGAGCGACACTCAACATGAAATCCTAATTAATCCATGATACAACTAGCAAGACATAATGAGAGCCAGCTGCCTCACCATCAGCATCTGATAAATCAAATTTTATATTGAATATGGATGTAAAACAAATAATAAATGCAAAATAAATGAAAAATCTCCCAACCCTTGTTGTATTACGAAATTATAATTTATTACAAATATATAAATAATTGAAGAATAATTCATTAAATAGAAGATCAAGAATCCTAAATCTTCTCTTTCCCATAGTTGTAGCACTCGTCAGTATTCCTTAAATGATAATTGAGTAAGTGCTCCAACTTGCTCTGTAAGTATGGATTCACAATGCAATCGACAACCTATATAACATTAAAGAATTAAATGTTATAACAATGTAACAAACCATATCTAGTAGGGTAAAGAAAATAATATAATCTTATAGATAAACAAATGCAAGTTATATGAACAATGACTATTGTACTTTGAGTTTCTCCATTTTATAAAATTAGGGTCGATTACCCATTAGCTATAGTGACATCATAACATTACTAGCACATTGCGCGTATGTGTTGTCTGCCACTTGTCAATGTCCAAATGGTTCTATGTAAACCCTCTTAGTGAATGTGTAATCCTCGCAACCTATTTAGCTGAGTAGGATTTAGAATAAAAGGCAAGATCCAAACCTATATCCTATACAACCTATTCTCAACTCTAGGGCTTACTCTAGTTGATCACATCATACACTATTTTCTTTTTTCATAAAAACCTATCATAGTAGCTCCCATTGAAGTCCATAAACTATATGAACTACATATACTACATAGACATACAAAGTTGATAACGAAACAAATCCATACTTACCTCGATTAGGTTTTTTTCAAATTTTCTTAACTTTTTAGGTCACGTGACCTTTACTGGTGTTCGAGAAACTATCACAAACCATTTGAGGCCATTACACGTCTAATACCTCACATTTAAAACCGCTAAACTAGTCATAATTTAATTTTGAACCAATTTTCCAATTCTTAATTTAATAATACTATTTCACGCTTTTCGAGGTGAAAAGCCTAGAAAAAAATTTCAAAATTCCCAATTTCTCCACTTGTTATAGAATTTTTTAATTTCTATTTATAAGACCCAAAAATATAATTTTGACTCCTAAACTAGACCCGGTTCGATCCGGCCTAAAAGATTAAAACCCCTTCTTTTTTATCAATTTCTTTTTCATTTTCAATTAGAGTTGGATCAAACCCAACACCAAGTTATATTGGGCAAGGGAGACTACTCCATTTCCATAACTTCTTCAGACCGATCCTCCCATCCCTATGTTTATATCTAAAGTAGAAAAAATAGCATCATAGCAGTATTAACAACCCAACAACAACGAATACAACAGCCGTACCTTCTCGTTGCCTCGCCTCTCCTCACTTTTGATCTTGAGGTCCCTCTTAATCTTCTTCTCCTAACCTCGGTCTCAATCCCGCTCAATGTTTTGATTCACTGTCGAAACAAACGAGCGGAGGGGTTTTTTTTGATAAATATGAGGTTTCCTTAAGATTTAAACACATAAATCTCGAGGTCGATTCGAGAGATAAAAATTAATGTCACAAATCCTTAAAGTGACATCAATTTAACACATTCATATCACTTGCAACCTTCATTACTCTTGAGATGGTGTTGTACACATCTCGAGGGATGTATAAACCTCTCCAAAACCAAAAAATCCACTATTTAGCTCATGGCTATTTAGACTACACGTATCTCGAGACAATTCAACATTTTAATCAATCCAAATCAAAACTATAGGTTTATATATATATATATATCAATTATATTTAAATATATATACCAATGGATTTTCACACCTATAAATTTATAAGATGCACCAATGACCCTCCTCGAGCATGCACACTACTGTACATCCCACGGGTGTTACTTTAGAGCCCGCGTGTCGCTAGGCATCCACCAATTTATTACTTATTTTCAATATATATATGGTAGTTCTACCATGGTGATTAGAAAAAAATGCCATAGATGGTGATTTTAAATTTTGACCATTAGATTTAGATCCAATAGTGAATATGCCTTGTTGCACCTTGTGCACACATTTAAGAATTATAAATGTAGCTCTTATATTCACTATAGGATGTAAGTGCAATGGTGAAAATTTAATATCACCATTCATATTGATGTTAAAAAGTAATAAAGTGTCGAATATCCTATATATATACATACATACATACATACATACATACATACATACATACATACATACATACATAAATACAATATATAAATATATATACACCTATACTCATACGCCTATAATTTTGCCATGCACGCTAACAAGTACACTTAGGCGAGCACACTACCCCACATCACATGTGCGCCACCATTGACTCACATACTGTATTAGGCATCCCATAATTTTTTAATTTTTCAATTATAGACCAATTAATCTAATTATTTCCATAATTAATAATACTATCCACCTAAACACCAAACAACATGCAATTCTATGCACATAGTAATTGAAATAAACCGAGCTTAACCACATATCTAACTCGGGTTGATTGAATTTTAAATTAACGTTAATCATTAGGTTTAGGCCATGAGTCATTACAACTTATGCCACAATTGAATGGAAGAAATAGGAAATTAGCCAATAAATTTTACTCAGGTAGAAAGAATATGTCCTTAACTATAGTGAATGTTTGAAGATCTAATCGGAATTTTAAAATGAAAAAATAGAGAGAACCACAGATTTCGAAAGAAATGGAACAAGGAATCTAGTTGTGGAAAAAATATGAGAAAGAATTCTTATAAAAGAAGGTAACAATACTTGAAGGAAGTTGAGTAGGGAACTGTAGGAACTTATAAAAAGAGAATATATATATAAAGAAAAATGGATGGATGATTAGGAAAAACTCTTAAAATAAAAGATTTACCTCAAGTGCTTATAGCTTAGTCAAGTGAAGTTTCTTTTTATTCCAACTTTCCATCAAACAATAATGAAATGATAATTATTGGTGATTAAAAATTCCTATCAATTTTGATTGTGGTGAAATCTTAAATATTATTTGAAAATGAGATTGATTTAGTGATTTTCGTATCTTAAGATTCTATCTTTCTTGTCATTAGATTGATGCTTGTTAGTTGAGATTGAGAAAACCTATATAGTTGCTTTGAATTGGTAATTAGTTGAACTTTGAATTCTAAAGTATATTGCACGACTAGAAGGTTGAATTATCGAATAATGGTTGTTCTTTTAATCTTTCTATTCTATCATAATTTTATTTTTATGTGGGTAATATGTTTCTATTTAATTATCACTTCGGTTAATGAATAGGAGTAAGTAATTATAAAATTAGAACAAGGGAAGAAAAGAGAATATAATTGATAGTATTCATTTGGTCAGGATAGCAAAGTGCTAAGTTTGAGGATATTTGTTAAGTCAATAATTAGAAAGTGTTATATAGTATATTTTAAGGTTATATTGGATGTAAAAGGCTATATAAAATCGGGTTTGCCCTTGTTTTTGTTATTGCATGTAATAATTAGAATATGGAAGAAATGGATAAAAAATTAATGAAAATAAATGATTTAACCAAGTGGGATTATTGCAAAGGGATTTACCAGCGAATCAAAATAGAACTTGAAATCACTATTGTTGATTTGGCAGCGATTCAGGTCTTACATGTGAATCACCAGAAAAATCAGTGGAGTACATAGGCACATTTCCGAAGTTTTAGCCTACGATTTGCATTATAAGTGGAATTAGTTTAGTCATTTTAAAGAGCTTTAAAGTACAATAATGATGTTGAGTTAATTTTGGATATGTAGTCTATAAAAAATAATATATATGAGCGATAGATTTGAAAATAAGTCGCCTTTTAATAGTTAACACTATTTAATTAGTTTGGAGGCCATTATTGTTATTGTTGTTTTTTGAGAAGATTGAAGGAATCAAGTATTCAATTATAAGGTTTTTTTTTATTATGTCTCGTATTTATTTTGTGGTGATGTTTATGATTATGAGTGAGAAATTTATTATTCTAAATAAAGTCTAAACATGAAGTTGATCCATTTTGCGATGTCATCATAATGAGATGTTTTTTTGTTTAATACTTTAAACAATCTTATTCTTTAATTCATTAAGTTAATAGATTATTATTTGCGGATTGCAATCATGAATCTAGGTATTATGTAGCATAGTGGCCAATGTGTATTGTGGTATTTTGATTCTATATCTAGTTCGAATTAGTAATTAAGATTATTTACAAGGTCTTTTACCATTTAGATGTCCTAGGTAAATTGAGATCTAAGTTTAATATTGAAGTGGCTTTCAGAAGATATTAGATTTAGTAGATTAAAGTTTTTATAGAGCATTATGTGGTTTAATTGCCTAATTTCTTAGAGTTTTCAAGGGGTTAATTCAATTAAACTAGAATGTGGCTTTTCCATTGATGCAAATAAAATTGATGGCTTGCTAAGGGCTGTGTACTTACTTAGGATTAAAGTTTAACAATTTGGAATCCTTGCACTGATGCAAGGAGAATTGTTGTTTCATTGTTCAGGATCTATATGATTATTTTACATTGTTTTATATTGAATTGAATTGATTTGATTTTATTGAATTTAGTTTGTGTTAATTAAGTTAGTTTAGTTAGCTTAGTTGTTCATTATATTCAAAGTTATGTAACAGACTGCATTATTTAATCTTTATTAATTTATTAATTACATATTAATACCCATAGCTCGGACCCATGTCGACAATGTCGAAATGTCTAGGGCACGCCAAACATGGTATACATAGTTATTTTTGTGTTCTGCGTGATTAGTTGTTGTATTATTAAATAATTAGCATCGCGCTCACTAATATTTTTGTTGGTCGCGCTATACGAGTGTACTGACGAGAGTGTGCAATGTCAAGGGGTGCGTGTAACGCAGGGGTATGAAATAGTCAAGGGTTTATGGGTCATATCGTCCATCACATCACATCACCAATCAAATCACCTATACCACCCTCACTTTTCTCTCTCATCTCAAATAAAACCCACCTCTCTCTCCCTCTCTTTAACCAGTTCTTCTCTCCTTCTCATTTCTAGTTCTTCTTTAACACTCCCTCTCCAACACATTTGATCTCACCTCATTGTCACATGGTTTTCTCACTCTCGCAAGACTCTTGGCTTCGGCACCACCACCTCTCACTCTGAGAACTTGCAAAACCAAGGTAAATGGTGATTTCTATTGTTGATTTGTTAGAAAGATTTGGAACTTTAATTGTAAGGTAGAGATAGTAGAGTTTAGTTGTTGAAGTAGTTATTATTGTTATTATCATAGTTGTTGTAAAAAAATAAAAATAAAAAATGATGTCTCTAGAAAAGATGAATTCATTTCCTTTAGAGATGAAATTTGGATGTGAATGGTAGCCAGATGGGCTGGGATGGCTACCCCAAACCCATTGGGCCGAGTTAGGCTGACTCAAGTACAAGTTGTTAGGCCCAAGCCCAGTGGGTGAGACTGAAGACTTAATTCTCCATCATTATGTTCAGAGATGTTTAACGAAGACTTAAGTCTCCATCATGGGTTCCTCTCGAAAGAAGTTTGAACGGGATTCTACAATTCATAAGTTCTTCTCAATCTACCATGAGATGTTTGACAAGATGATCATTATGAGTTCCTCTCAATTAAGTTAAGTCAATTCCCAGATGTCGACCATGGTTTTCTGTTACACTACACTCATGTCCAGTTTTCACTTCTTTACCATTTGTTTTCATGCGATTAATTTATATTTCCATTCCTTATTTAAATTGCATTAATTGTAGTTATTATAATGGATTTCATGAATATTAGGTAATGTTCTTTGAGATTTACTCACTAAGATTTGTCATTATTTTTTGTGAGAAATCGCAGATCCTACGACAAGCAGGGGCAAGGGGGTTTTAAGTGACTACCTCTACACTAGGAAAGCACTATCAGCTTTTTGCGCAAGGGTGTGTATGTACTTACTTACTACTTTTATGGGATCCTTAGGTGGACTTGTATATCTGATACATGTATATGACCGTTTTTTTTCTTTTGACACTTTTTGATATGCGTGACATCTCATACTGGGTTTCGACACTATAGGGTCGTTCATAATATGCAAACATTTCATATTTTACGATATTTGCATATTTCAAAGATTTTCGCATAGATATCTAACGTATATTAATCTAATAAACCATGAACAACTTTACTTAGTTAACTTAATCTAAAAATTCACAAATTCATGATAATAACTAAGTTAATGAAAATAAAATACAAGCGAAGGTTTTGGCCGTTGGCCGTCAAGGACAAGTGTGCGGTGACAGGTCATGCTTGGTGACGTGTCCGTTGATGTAGCGGTACCCAGTTTGCCCCGATGTTTGGGGGCGTGACAAGTTAGTAATTTGATTCATGTTTCAATTAAATTAAATAGCGTAAACTAAAATTAATAAAAATAATATAACCCATTTTCTTAACGAATTTGCAAAATTCTCGTGGAGACAATCCCATTTACCACTACCACTAATTTAAAAGTTCAGCAAATGTGGAAAACTTATTGTACACACTCGACAGGCGTCAGACCCCTATTGTAGGGAAATGTGCCCCCTAATTGAAGATGATGAAATTAGAAGTTGGAGCGCACTGTATAAAAGCAGGGAGCGCACTCCCTATTAAAAAAAGCAACAAAGTATCCTAAATTGATTTGATTCTTGACAAGGGTTTAAGGGTTGATTTAGGAGTTTAAAACCTAGTATAATGGACTTAAGTTGATGATAATTAGTTTCAATTTAAGTTCTTGGTCTAGAAGGAATAATTTAAAGTGTTCCGCAGTGAGTTTAGTCAAATAAACTCTAAGGAATCCGAAACCGAGGTAAGTAGGACTCATTGATTTATCTATTATGCTATGTAATTTAGTTTTAATATCTAATGTATCATATGGACTTGGTTTTGGCACTATACAGTGACTTATGGTATTTTCAATTTTTCAAATTAAATTTCAGAAGTGATATGGAAAAGGTTCCAGAATGAAAATAAAATAAGGTAGCCTGATAAGTACCTATGTCTACTGAGCACAATGAGGAAAATGCATAAGAACCAACTTCTATTGAAAATAAAATGGAAGTTGGATAAGTACCAACCTCCAACAAACACCAATAGGAGGGCGAATAAGAACCGACCTCTTGTGAGTAAAAGAGGAAGGTGAATACGTATTGGCCTTATCTGAGTAAAAGAGGAAGGAAAATAAGTACCAACCTCTAATGAAAGAATTACTTGGAGCCATGTTTATTCACTTTCATGTTATATTTGTAATTTATGTTATATTGAAATACACTCTATGGGATCTCAAATTGGAAAATGTGTTGACTCTAAACTTGTATTTTGATATAGAAGAGGGAAAGACTCTAGTTTTAAGCCAAATTGAAAAAAGGGTCACAGTACCAGTAAAATGTACTGAATGATTTTCTTTTGTTTATGTATTTTTTATCTCGTTTCTATCCCACAGAATAGCTATTATTTTTTCATATAGTTAGTCATGTATTTCATTGGCTGTTAATAGAAAATTGGTAAGTATATGAGCATCACTTACTAAGCAAGTTGGAGTGCACCGCCCCCTTAAATATTTTAGGTACTCAAACAGGTGGATAGGATAAAAGGAAAGGGAAGATCTAGTTGTCTAGCAATCCTTTTTATAAATGATACTAAATTTATACTCCTATATTATTTGAAATGTTTCTATGTAATATAATAGTGTAGAGATAATATTATAGCCGAGGTATATTTCAGTGATTTTGTGTTTTTGAATATCTTTTGGATTTATAAAAAATTACTAATTCCGCTACACATTTTCTTTCTTTTATTCGATTTTATCAGATATACCAATTTTGATTATTAGGTTGGAAGATGAGGTTGTTGGCTCTAGTTAAATCTAGCTAGTGTAACTAGGCTTCATTCTAGTTTTATGCCAGTTATTGATATAATCAAGATAGGGGACGCTACAACTTCTGTCGGCATGTAATCATCTTGAATTTTTTGATGTAGCTCATTCTAATTCTTGAAAAATCAACTTGCAAGTGAAACAACAAATCATGTGCAACAACTTTGAGACCAAAGGTAAACGCCTTCATCATCACTAAGTTATCTTCAACTGTAACAAGCTTCGTGCAAACTACCACCATCTAAAATTCTGTGAGGTCCTTTTAAGGATCCCCGTTCATTTTTCGATGGAAATCGGGCTATTTGTATCTTAACACTAATTTTAGCTAAAACTAACTGATTACAGCTAGATACTCGATACATAAGAGTAACGATCCTCCACGGAGTTGATTCAAATCTCTAAATGTATCTATTTTTCCTACCTGCCTCACATTCTACTAGTTGTTCTACCAAGCATCCTACACAATTTGAAGATTCTTATCTTTTAAATTTTTTTTCATAGTCACCTTTGACCTTTCTCTACTTTTGTTATTCATGTTCCTCTTTATCCAAGTGGAACCAAAGTGTATACGGAAAGTGAACCATGGTTACTTGCAACCATAAAACAAATTAAGAAACCTAAGAGGAAAATGAATTAGCACCAATCCCTTGAAACGGCGCCAAATAATCATTTCACACCGAATGACACTAATAATAGTCAAGAATTCACCAACTACTATAGATTTGTAGCAAGGAAAGTACAAAATCAAATCCAAAAATATCGGATGTTACTTTTTAGATTTGGAAAAAATTTTGTTACTTGAAAATAAAAACTTAATTAAACTAAGTATTAAATGCAAAGAAAAAAAATCAATTGCTTAGAAAACAAAAGTCATTAAATATAAAACACTAGACCATAATGTGAATCAAAACTCAAGGGATCATATTCGTTCGTTGGTATTAAAAAATTGCTTTGGTACTAATTTTCATATATAAGTTTCTAGTGACTCTCGCCACCTCGTTCTCCTCATATTAATGGAAGTAATGTACGACACAACCACATACTAACTAGACTCACAAATTTTTGAGTGCTCTACAAATTCTCAACTAGCTATTGTAACGACCAAAATTAATTAAACTAGGATTATTTATAATTCCCGAGATTAAGGATCGTAATTCGGGTGTTACGTGGACAACTCGGTTTACTCAGACATGAGAATCAAGGAAATATCTTATTTATCGATGGTGGTTGTGTATATATGGTTTTAAAAATATTATTAGCATTATTATATTACACCGCATGTGTGTATGTTGCTATTAGGTGAGTTCGTGTGACAGGTGCTCGACTCGAAAGGCACGTCAACGTGGGTGTCGGATAGGCGAACTACGGGTACACAAGAAAACTAGACTAATCCATGTCAGGATGACTATTTAATCAATTAAAATGGGTAATGCGACTATAGGCCAAGTAAAATTCGGTTTAAACAATAGGCTATTACGTACCTTGAATTACGTGCCGAGACACGGGGCATCGAGTGCTGGGTAATCTAGGGTTAGTGTGATCACAAAATTTGTCAATTTGGTGAATAGAACCACTAATCTTATATATTATAATGGGACTAAGCTAATTTAATTGAATCGAGTAAATCATTGTCTATAGTTTGGTTATTTAAATTAAAAACTACGAGATGGTCTAAGAGATACATGTTAACACATCTAGGAACCAAGTAAGTAACAAATTAGTGGCACTTTTATTGGGTTAATGGGAGTTAGTGGGATACATTTCAAGGTGTGGATCATTCGATAAGCTTCGAGATACGTAAATACGTGAAGATCAATGACTAGGAATCAATATTACCTTAATATATAAGATCAACACATGCAAGGAAACCATTTTCATTTTCAACTAATGAATCAAGAGAACTTACTGGAGAAGGAGGTTGATGGATAGAAGGAATCTATGGAAGATTGGTGAGAATTTCTCTAGCTAAGTGGTACATCAACTAGGTACACATTTATTCATGTTGGATTGAAAAGATTTATGGTTTTTGGCTAATTCAATAGGGTAGATGATTGAATATTTGTAATTGGTTTATATATTTAGATTCCTCATCTGAACTTAATAATCTAGCTATGTTGAAGCTCTTAATTTGGATTTGAAATCATAATGATATGAAATTTTGAAAGTGCCAGACCAAAAATATAATTATGAATGTTATATTGGGAATTAGCCTATGTAATTTGGTCATAAATTGCTCATTTTATATCCAAATTGATCCAAACTAGTGCCATTTGAAAGCTTACTCAAAGATTAAGAACTTCGCTTCACTAGAAATGTTGTAATTTGATTTTTTTTTCATGTTCAAAAGTTCTATACAAGTAGGTGCTTGAATTTAGAAGAATGCTTTTGAAACTATAATTGTTGAAGGCATAACTCCCTAACTACTTATCTAAATGAGCTAATCTTATAGTATGTTGTATTTATATATGTTTGCTGCATTGTAACCAAAAATCTATTTTGTTGGAAACATAAATTGAGAGGAATACATTTTCTAATTCCGTTGGTTGGATTAGGTTCAAATTAGAGCTATGTTTAGTAGAATCATGATATCTCATTCATTTTAAATCAGGATTTTGCAAACTAGACCTTTTCGATCTTTACATTGGCTAAGGATTTTGAGATTTGGACCATTTCATGCCAAAAAATGTGTTGTAGCGTAAGAATGAGATTTACACTCAATTTAATATTTAGGGCTGATTTGGGAAGATACATTTGAAATATATTCAACCAATTTTAATATACAATAAACACACTTAATAGACTTCAGGGACCTAGGGGACCGTAGCTCGATATCGAGGATCTAGTCAAGTCAGATATGGGAGTTTAGGGAAGTCAGAGTGCAAATTAAGGTGCGTAAACCCATTGGAATGCCTCACAGAATTCATGATTTGGTTTATCGATTTTTCTTTTCATGTGTGACTGCTGGTAGGCAGACATGGGGTTTTCACTCGAATTTTGGTGCGTATATATTGGTTGTGGCTAAATCGCATGCACGAGTTACTTGTGATAGTACTGTTATCGATGGAAATAGAATATATCTACAACCATCTGGAGGGATTAGGGTGTTCTTGATTTGTAACAGCGTCGGGAAAGGACTACGCCATTGACTAAAGTTGGGGTTAGCCATTGTAAACCTGTAAGTATATACGTGGTTACTACTCAATTTATTGATTAATGGCTTTCCTCGTGATTATACGTATGCTTACGGATTAATGCTTTATTTTTGAACTGGTTTAGTTTGTATATGTTGTCTATTTATTTCATGTTACTACTTTTCCTTGTAGTGTGTTGCTTACATTCAATGGAATATGGTGTACTGTGTTGCCAACTGTTATATTCTCATGTCTCATATTTTATCAATTTTATTTCAAGATTGTGTGGACTTCTCTTGGGATTTTAATCACTGGACTTGTCACTATATTTGTTGGGGGGACTGAGTGCAAATCCTTTGACGAGCAAAGGCAATGGCAAGGAGGTACTTGGCGACAACCTTTGTGATTGTGGAGCCAGCTCATGTGTGATATCAATATGTATTTATTTAAATTTTTTTGCGTTTTGGGGACCATAGAATAGTGGTTACATATATATGTAACATTTGTTATACTTCACTCGCGTTTATATTTACATGGTATATGTTGCCAAGTTTTCCACTACTAAGGATTGTTGAATACTATATAACTTACTTAAATTAAGACTTGCATTGTAAAATCTCATAATGAATTGATAAATTGATTAATGAGCTATCGAAATCATTAATAATTATATGAAAGTTAATTTCTTAAGTTACGATTAAATGGAAAAGTGTAAGTAGCTTGGTTGGTCGCGGAATGTCATGGATAAGCGGGGCATGACGTGTCAAGACTTGGTGACGTGGGATGTGACGTGGCGGGTAGCAAGGTGACCTGAAATTTGGGGCCGCCACAGTTTGGTATCAAATTCGAGGATTCGGGGAAGCCTCGAGAGTAGTTTAAAGGAAATAGAATATAACTAAAACAAATAAGCCTTAAATGTAGAAACTCGATGATTCGGACTTCGAACTTTAGTTGGGAAACAGACTTGAGATGGGTAGTGATAGGTTTATATATATGTTATGTTTTTTTATATATAGGATATACGTCTATATATATCGAGGTTGATCCAGAGCATGCTTCGCAACGCAAATCATAGACGGACAGTTTGGCATGCCTCGAGATATTGTATAGACTAGTGATGCAGCTAGGGATTTCTTTGTTATGGTGAGTATGGAGGATGAACTGCACACTCAGGAGACTTATATGGTCGAGGTATTACGATTGTTACGGGATCAAACCTTTGCACACTTACTACAGCGGTTGCACCACCTCGAGACTCAATAATAGTTACAGTACGTATAGGGACAGCCATCACTATGGTTGTTCTCCAGACATTAGTTGAGATAGTAGCTATAGAGAGACATGACAAGGAAGCTACAGATATGTTTCCACTAGAGAAGTCGACTCCTACTCCTTCACCTAATACTATAGATTAGACGACCGCAACTACTTCAGGATTACTTTTAGCGCTATAGGCGAATATGTTGCGCGAGTTCTTGAAGTTCCTGCTAGGTTTACTCTACAGAGGCAGTGACCCTATGGCAGCAGGGATGTGGATAGTGTCTCATCAGCATTTCCATAAGCTGATGAGCAATGATGAGAACGTTCAAATGTGTCTTTCTGGACCATGCTTGAGAGGTCATGCAACACTCTGGTGGACTACGTATACAGATACTCATCCTGAGATGATAACGTGGTCTGAGTTCAAAGAGTTGTTCTACTAATAGTATATACCCTTGGAGATGTGGTTGAGATCGAGGGAGGAGTTTCTAACCTTAAGACTAGGTATTCTGATGTTGATATAGTATATGGAGTGATTTCGGTATTTATTTCAGTTGTCTATGGAAGTGGCTGAGATGAGCGACTATAGATATACTGCTTCATACGCGGGGCTGATGACAAGATTACTGAGGCAATGGTGTCATTTGGAGCTCGCACTTTGCAGGAGATAATTAATCAAGCTTTAGCACACGAGACCATCTTGATGTAGAGAAATAGCAGGTGTTTTACTAGTTTTGAGGTACAGGTTAGACAAAAGAGACAAATAGATCACGATGATAGAAAGGATAAACAGTACAGTAGAGACAATAGGGATGATGATCGGGCTGCTAGAGCTTATGTTGTACCCACATTACCAGCTCCAACACTGAAAATAGTACATGACCAGGGAGGCAGGAACTAGAGATCGGAGAGTCAGGGCCGAATGTCAGGGTATGGTTATTCGACTGCATGTTAGCAATGTGGACAAGAAGGCCACATCAAGGAGATTATCCTAAGAGATCAGTGACTCCAGCAATAGTGGCACCAGTGTAGACTTAGAGGCCACTACATGTTGTAACCGAGCCAGGCCTTGAGATGTCCCATTAGCGGGGTCAGGGTAAGTGAATTTTTCAATTTTTAATCATTAAAACTTAAGTTCATGTATGCATGATAGATTATTGTATTATGGCATGTGATTGTCATAGTTCGTAGCATGGCAAGGAATTGTCATTGAGTGAGGATATGTGATAGCATGGCATGGGATTGTCATGGTAAGTAAGAGTAAGTTATGGCATGACATGAGATTGTCATGGTGAGTAAGGGAGGATATGGCATGGCATGGGATTGTCATGTTATGTGATGGTTGGTTAGGACTATTATGTCGGGATACATGATGAAAGTGGCTTACAGTTACTAGTGTTAGGCAACTGGGTTATGGAAACTTGAACACGATAATCAAACTGAGAATAGGTTGTGGAGATGTTGGAAAGAGAGTGACTGATTTTGACCTCCTCGGCAACACGTTCCTATGTTTTAGGGTAACATTAAAATCCCTTTGATGGAGTAGTGGAGTTGTGCAAGGGACTATAGAGAGGGACTATCAAGGTGTGAGGCGTGGTCACATGGGGATAGGATATTTACATTAAAGTTTACTCGAGATTCAAATTTCGAGGACGACATTCCCCTAGTTGGGAAGAATTGTAAAGACCTAAATTAATTCAACTTGGATTAACATTTATCTCAAACGTTAATGGTCGTAATTCGGGCGTTACGTGAACAACTCAGTTGACTCGGACACGAGAACCATTGAAGTATTTTATTTGTGGATGGCGGTTGTGTATATGTGGTGTTTAAAAAATTATTATTATTATATTGCACCGCATATATGTAAGTTGCTATCGGGCAAGTTTGTGTAACGTGTGTTTGCCTCGAAAGGCATGTCAACGCGGGTGTCGGATAGGAAAACTATTGGTACACTAGGAAACTAGACTAATCCATGTCAGGATGACTAGTTAATCAATTAAAATAGGCAATGCGACCATAGGCCAAGTAAAATTCAATTAAAACAATAAACTACGGCATACCTCGAATGCCATGCTGAGACTTGGAGCGTAGAGTGTCGCGTAGTCGAGGGCTAATGAGATAACAAAATTTGTCAATTTGGTGAATAAAAACTCTAACCATATATATTATAATGGCCTAACCTAATGCAATTGAATCAAATAAGTCAATGCTTATAATATTGTTATTTAAATTAAAAACTATGAGATTGTCCTAGAAATACGTGTTGACACATCTTGGAACAAAGTGAGAAGCAAATTAGTGTCACTTTTAGCGGGATACATGTCAAGGTGTGGATCATTAGATGAGCTTCAAGATATGTAAATACATGAAGATCAATGACTAGGAATCAATATTACCTTAATATATGAGATCAACACATGCAAAGAAACCATTTTCATTTTGAACTTATGAATCAAGAGAACTTGCAGAAGAATAAGGAAGTTGATGGAGAGAAGGAATTCATAGATGATTGGTGAGAATTTCTCAAGCTAGGCGGTATATCAACTAGCTACATATTTAATTATGTTAGATTGAAATCATTTTTGGTTTTTTGCTAATTCTAGAAGGTAGATGATTGAATATTTGCAATCGTTTTAAATATTTTGATTTCTCATTTGAAGCTAATAATCAAGCTATATTGAAGTTCTTAATTTGGATTTGAAACTATAATGATATGAATTTATGAAATTCCAAGACCAAAACTAGAATTCTGCATGTTATATTAGGAATTAGCCTATGTAATTTAGTCATAACTTGACCATTTTAGATCCAAATTGACCAAAACTGGTGGCATTTGAAAACTTAATCAAAAGGTAACAACGTTTCTTAACTAAAGATGTTGTTATTCAATTTATTTCATGTCCGAAAGTGCTTTATAAGTAGGTAATGGAATTCAAAACAAAAGTTTGGAAACTAAATTTTTAAAGGTATAACTCCCTAACAACTTATCCAAATGACCTGATCTTGTAGTATGTTTTATTTGGGTATGTTGTCTGCCTTGTGACCAAATGTAATATTTTTTAGAAATATAGATTGGGCAAAATTGATTTTCTAAATTTGCTTGTCAGATTACATTCAAATTAGAGCTATGTTTTATACAATCATGGTATATCATTCGTTTTAAATCAAAATTTTGCAAGCTAAACCTTTTCTGAAAGATAATATAAAGACAAACGATCTTTGTAGTGATTGAATATTTTGAGATTTGCAGCATTTCTTGCCTAAAAATGCATTGTAACATAAGATCGAGATTGAGACTTATTTTAGTATTTAGGGTTGATTTGGGAAGATCAATTTGAAACATATTCAACCAATTTGAATACACATTAAACACACTCAACTTACTTTAGGAACCTAAGGGACCGTAGCTCCCTTATCGGTGAGCTAGTCATGTCGGATACGGGAGTTCGGGGAACTCGAACTGCCGATTGAGGTGCTTAAACCCATTGGAATGTCTCACAGAATTCATGATTTGGTTTATCAATTTCGCTTTTCATGTGTTATTGTTGGTGGGCATACAAGGGGTTTTCACTCCTATTTCGGTGAGCGTATACATTGGTTGTGTCTAAATCGCATGTATGGGTTACTTGAGCTAGTTCTCATGTTGATGGCAGGAAATGTATCTTTGACTATTAGGAGAGATTAGGGTGGTCCTAATTTGTAACGGCGTCGAGAACGGACCACGCCATTTACTGAAGTTGGGGTTTAGCCAGTATAAGCCTGTAAGTATATATGTGGTTCCTACTCGATTTATTGATTAAAGGCTGGTGTAGGTCAGGGTGTTCCCATGATTATATGTATGCTTACGGATAGATGCTTTATTTCATAAGTAGTTCTATTGGTATATGTTGTTTAGTTATTTCACGCTACTAATTTTGCTTGTCTTTTTGCAGCTTACTTTCATCGAAATATGACGTACCATTGCCTTGTGTTATATTCGCGTGTCTCGTAGTTTATCAGTTTTATTGCAAGAATATTTATGTTGACTTCTATTAAGATTTTAATCACTGGACTCGTTAGTGTATTTGTTGGGTGTTTAAGTGCAGATCCGTCTATTAAGATTTTAATCATTGACCTCGTCAGTGTTTTGTTTGAAATGTTTTAATTTACATTCGCCTTTCTTTCACAATTTTTATTTTTATCTCATTTCTTTCCTTCTTATTTTCATTATTTTATTTTTAACAGTCTCTGCTCCTTTTCTTATGGACTTTATTCTTCCTCACGTTTTTCAACCATTAAGTTCTCTTCTCCGTCTCCCAGAACTTCTGGGATTCTCTAATTTTTTCTTTATTTCTAAAACTCTTATTAGCACTTCTTACTTTCACTAAATCAAAAACGTTAACTCTAACTTTTCATTCAAAATGCCTTTTTCTTCTCCTCTTTGCACTAAGTCTTTATTCTTTTTATTATCAAGTAAGATTGACACTTATTATAGAATCCTTAGATATTTAACTTTTTTCCATAAAAAGTGTTATAATTTCTTGCTTTTTGTTCACGTTCAGGTATTTCTTAACTCTAGGTTTGCACTCATGAAATCACATCGTTGTTTGCCTCGTTTTTTTATTTCTTCTTCAAAATTTAAAACATTCACTTGAGTTTCATCTCAACAAGATACTCGTAATCTACTCATCCACTATTAAAGGCATTAAATTGCAAATGACTAATTATTCATTACATATTACTACATATAATCTAATCTATAATACTTAAACATTCATATAGTTGGTAAAATAAAAAATTATACACTACCATGTTTTTTCCTTAACTGCATCATACTAAAATTTAAAAGATCCCAACTGCAATGTTCATTATTATTTCTCGGCCTATCTTACCACTTTCCATAATGTAGTATAGTGTTGATGCCCCCAAACTTAAACCAAACGTTGTCCTCAATGTTTAAAAGTATGCCAGAGACATGAAAATACTAAAGCACACAAACATATATACTAACACAAGTTATAATAAGCCAAACCAAATGTAGAAATGAAATAACTAGATAGTTAATAAAATATCCCAAGTGTAACTTCTTAATGTTGCATGGCCATGCACAAAATTCGTAAGACTTATCCATTCTGATGAATTATCTCATGGCAAATGGGTTTTCCTACACACATGACAAAACAATTTTGAAAGTTAGGACTAATCTGTTTAAATTGTAACCGACTAAACGAAACAACTAGCTACTTGATGAAAATTTTAAAAACTCTTGGGCTGCCACCCACTAGCACTTAGTTTAATGTCATCAACCTGATACTTTTTAGCTAGTTTATTCCGAGCCTAAATAGAGAAACTCTATTTATGGATTAGAGATTTGAAATAATTGCTCATCCACGAATATTGTGGTTACCGTCTTCCATGTATCACCTTCTTTATGAGGTAACCTAGATAAATGGTTTGCAACCAAATTTTCACTTCCTTTTTTAATTTTTTATTTTCAAGTCAAAATCTTACAATAATAACACCCATATAATGAACCTTGGCTTTGCAAACTTCTTCGCAAAAAGGTAGCAGATCACTGCATGATCAGTATACACAGTGACTTGGGATCACACTATATGGGCTCAAAAATTGTCACATACAAACACCCCTACTAGTAGCTCCTTTTACGTGATAGTATAATTTGTTATGCTTGATCCAGTATCTACTTGCATAGTATATAGCTCTAAACATTCCATCTCTTCGTTGTCTTAATATTGCTCCTACTACATGATCACTTCATCACACTTTATTTCAAACCGAGAATCTCAATCTAGTACAACAATTATTAGGGTCAAAATCAAAGCTACTTTCAAAGTCTCAAATGCTTGTATGCATGCTGGGCTCATTTCAAGTGGGACTTCATTTCCAATAATGTATACAATGGTTTAGTGATTTTTGGAAAATCTTTAATAAACGTTCTAAAGAATTCAACATGCCCTAGAAAACTCCTTATGTCTTTAATGTTTCTAGGTATAGGAAGTTTCTCAATTGACACTATTTTTGCTCTATTAACCTCGATTCCATGAGTAAACACTCTGTGTCCCAAGAAAATTCCTTTTTGAAACATGGAATGACAGTTCTCCTAGTTGAGTAACAAATTCGTATCTTGACAGTTTTTCAATTGCAAAGCAAAATTTTGCAAGCATAGTTCGAAAGAAGACCCAATTACAAAAAAATAAACAATTAATACCTTCATAATATCCTCGACCATGTCAGAGAAAATAGATGTTACACGTTTTTAAAATGTAGCTAGCATATTGCATAATCCAAAAGGCCTCCATCTAAATGCAAATGTTCCATATGGCTAGTAAATGTTGTTTTCCCTAATCTTTTAGTGCTATTGCTATTTGATCATGTCCTAAATACCCATAAAAATGCAATATTTTTTATATCTTATAATTTTGCTCAACATTTGATCAATAAATGGTAATGGGAAATGATCTTTCTTCATAGCTTTATTTAACTTCATGTTATCAATGCAAACTCTCCAGCTAATTAGTGTTCTTATGGATAAGGTTTATCTATTTACAGTTTAAATAATGGTCACTCTTCCTTTATTTGTTACTACTTTTATTAATGAAATCCATGAACTATATGAAATGGGGTTAATGATTTCGCATTCAACCATTTCAAAATATGTTTCTTTACTACTTCTTTCATGACTAGATTCAATTATCTATGTGCTTCAACTGATTTTTGATAATTTTCTTCCAATAGGATCTTATGCATTCAAAGCATTGGGCTTATTCCTTTTAAGTCCTTTATTGTCCATCTTGAGGCTGATTTGAGCTTTCTTAAAGCAAGAAGTAATTTTTGTTCATCCAACTATGTTAATGTTGTTGAAATGATCATGGGATATGTTGGATTTCCTCTTAAATATGTATATCTCAGATGCTCTTCTAAAGGCTTTAATTCCATTATTGGTTCAATAACTACACTTAAAGTTACATATCTAAAATGAGTGATACTCTTGGGCTATCTTAGGACTTGTTAAACTTCGATACTTACTGAAGTTCACCATTTATTACAGAACTTGTTGTTAAGCTCTAGACTAGACATTGTTCCAATTTATCATCTAGCATATACTCTTGGGTATCTCAGTAACACAATTAGAAAGTACATTTTTGACATCAATACTATTACAGTATTCTCCCTCACTTAGAAATTTCAAGGTTTGTATACATTAAATAGGACTTCCTCGTCATTTACTCATAACCTTAACTTTTCTTCTTGAACATCTTTCAACACTCGTGCTTTTTCAAGGAAGGGTCTCCCTAAAATTAATGGTACCTCCAAATCCTCTTCCATATCCAATACTACAAAATCCATGGCAAAAATAAACTTATCCACTTTCACCAAAACATATTCAATCATTCCTTTTAGATGTCACTGATCAATTTTCCAATTGCAAAAACATATTGGTTCACTTTACTTCTCCCTATCCTAATTTCTTGAAACCAGATAAGGGCATCAAACTTAAACTTGCTCCAAAATCACATAGTACCTTATCGTACATGTTCACTCCTATCATGCATGGAATGGAAAAACTTCCTGACTCCTACAACATTGGAGGAAATTTTCTTTGATATATTACACTGCACTCATAAGTTAAATTCAATGTTTCGTAATCTTCTAATCGCTCCTTTATTGCCATTATATCCTTCAAGGATTTTGTGTAAATCAACATTTATTTTAATGCATCTATAAATAGGATGTTTATGTGCAGCTTCTTAAACATTTCTACAAATTTCTTGAACTGTCCATGATCTTTGTTTTTTCTGAATTGTTTATGATATGGTAAGGTTAGATTTATCAGTGGTAGATTATCGATAAATGTTACTCCTCTTAATACCATTTTTTTTTGCCTATCTTCCCTTATTTTTCTTTTAGTCGACTCTGATTCTTCTGCTGATGCTACTTCTTTTTGGGTACATGTGTCAATATCCAAGTGTTTTGCATTTCATTTTTGTTGATTAATGATTTACTTCCTTGTGTTTTCTATTATATTTCTTGCCCGCATATGATCATTAGTTTTTCTGCCACTCCATAATTAGACTACATGTGCATTTGCCATGTGATTGCGAATATTGTTACTTGGAAAATGTTCTTCATTTTTTAAGTTCCAAGTATTGCTAAGCTGTCTATTTTGTCTCTCCAAATTCATAATAGATTATGATTGCCCATTATCTATCCTCTTTATGGCTTGCTTTATTCCTTCCATCTTCTTCTCGTATTTCTCATAACGTTTCACATTGCTTATGTCCATAGCATGCAAGTACTTCTCAATTAACTTCAATGAAGTCATCTATTCACTCCGCCCCAACTTCCCTTGTTGAACTTGTGGCTTGACGTGTTTAGGCAACTTCATTGCATTATCAAGATTTCCATAAGAAAGTTTTGGGTTGTTACTGTTGTATCCATGATAAAACTTTCGAGAAGCCATTCCTCTCGCCTTAAAATTGTTCCCATGAAGTTGATGTCCCCATACTCCATTCCCTACGATACATGCATTTGGTTAATTGCCATGCCTTGATGGTTATTATGTTTTTGTGCCATTTGTAAACCATGGTGTTCCATTAAAAGTTTTGCCATCTAATTGATTAGATTTGATAGTTGTGCGATAATTGTCGCTTGCTAGTCAATCTTGTAGACACCTACTGGTTTCCTTACTATGGAATGAGCGCTGGTGGTAGAATTTTGAGACATAAGATCAAAGAGGTCCAATGTAAAAAAGCCACCTGATGTAGCATCTACTAGAGTTCTAGTGCTGGGGTTCCTCTCATAGTAGAAAATCTGGAATTGTGCATATTTCATGTATCCATGCTTTAGACTTCTCCTTAGCATCTCTTTGAATCTTTCTCTAGCCTCACCAAGAGACTCGATGTCTTCTTTCTTGAACTGATTAATCTCAAGTTTCCTTTCACCGACCTTTGTTGTGGAAAAGAAATTGTCAAGAAATCTTTCATTGATTTTTGCCCATGAAGTCATACTCCCAGCATTCAGCTTTTGGAACCAGTATTAAGCTTTTCCACCCAATAAGAATGGGAAAAGTAGCATCCAAATCACCTCTTTCGTAACTCTAGTGATGTGCACGTTGTCGCACTTCTCCAAGAAATTCTCAACATGTATAACTAGATCTTTATTGGATAGCCCGTCGAACTTGCTACTTTCAACTATGTTGATAAGAGACATTCTCAGTTTAAACTTGGTGGTGTTGGCTGGGAGCCTCATCACTCTATTGTGCGTCTCTTGTACTTCTGGCTTAAAGTAGTCACGATGGCATCTCTATCTGCATGCTCTATCATGCACGGCCATATCACTTGGGGGTTGGTTATTTCCATTGCCCAGTTGATTTTTTCTAGCTTGCTCATCAATCGTCTTTACTCCTGTTTTTTCTTTCTTTTGTTCATTCTTTCTATCTTCAAATCATAAGGCATTAGGTCATTCTCTCCTTTGCTATGTATGTACAAGATGTCCCTTAAACAAAAACACAAAAAGATCATGTCGAAAAACTCAAACATGTGACTTAATCATATTTACTTTTTTTTTTTGTTTTTACTAACTAAAAGTAAAGTACTTGAAATAAAACTTAGCAACTATTCAAACTAACTAACTAATGCTAATGGCTACCTATCCCTTGCAACAACGCCAAAAACATGGCAGCGTCCCGCAAGTATAACGACAAGCTTGTAGTAATAGTGCAATACAGTTACGTTGATAAAATATATCGTCCATGGGGAAACATTTATGAACTAGTGGCTTTATTATTTAGTTTTTGATTATTGCTAAGGAATTCGCTTTTTATTTAATTTTATATTAACTATATTAATATAACAAATCCATTTAAACTATACTTGAATTCTTATATTAACGATACGTTAGTTTACAACTTCATCTAGGTAATTTAATATTATGTTTTGTATTCATATTTACATCTCAATATGTAAAGTGCAATGCCTAATTAGATAGATCAATTTCCTTCAAATCCACTTCTACCCTCTATAATGACGGAAAAGATTCTAATGCTCAAACTAGAACTCAACTTATTGGTATGAATAACGCAAATTTGATATTGCTTTAAGTCTCAAATCATTAGTTTAATAACAAAGTAAGTTTACTATCCTTGCCTCCTTAATCAACAACTATCACTTGATGTTGTGTATTTTACGGTTATACCATTCATGTGCTGATTAAAAGCTTAAATAGCCATGATAACTTCTAAAACGTAAGTTCATTAAACATGTGGTCAATATTTATAAGGCATTATGTTCAGAATCAATTCAAATTCTAACCATTGCACTTTTTATATTTAAGTTCTTCATATTCAAAGTATATCATTCATACCATCAGATCCTATAATCCCCAAGATAAAAAGACTACTCACACCTTATTGAAAGACACACATCACATTAAATAATGGAAATCATTACAAATCAGAGACGAATAAAAATATTACATTGAATTTAATCAACGAAACCAAACTTGGATTGCAAATATGAAGTCTTCATTTTTTTATTTACACAAACTCATTAATACTCAATGTAAATCTTATGCTAAATTACTTTAATGGTGGCTAATAGTTGGTACCTCGTGAGCTAAATAGGTCCTAATACATATTTGTACTCCTTAATAAAAATTCAAAACCCTACTTAACAATTGAGCTCTAATTAAAATCTAACTTTTTCTTTCGTACGTGTTTGGCGCTGTCACTTATGTCCCGGCACCATGCTTTATAAGCCACTACGTCGCCACTGCATTTGTATTTTTTCACTCCTTATTGCCTCGACACTGTCACAACCTTACCTAACATCATCCCTTTTACACAATGGCACTGCCACTATGCTAGACCTTGAAATTTCATTTTCTTCGCTTTTTCATCTTTCCCACGCCATGCCTTAGGTTCCCACGCTATGCCTTACGTTCCTATAGTGTCAACTCATATAGTCATGGTGTCAAGTGTGTATTTATGGGTTTTTTCTTAGTTTCTTCTCATTTTTCCTCAATTCCTTCCCTTACACCTTAATACCTTGAAAATGCAATAATACCAAGAATTAGATATATGACTAAACTAACCCTATATAAGTATAATTAATCACTTATCATAGAGAATGATGAGGTTAATGTTCTTTAAGTCAACATGGGAAGCTCAAGAGATGAGTAGATATTAAACTCGAGATATTCCTATCACATATATCCTAAGAAGAATTGGTTTACAATTTATCAATGTATTGATGGTGGCAAAGTCCTGGTATTAAATGATGCAACTTATGAGGTTTTAGGAATTGGAACAGTTATAATCTGAATGCATGAAGAAATTGTGAGATCGTTGACACATGTAAGACATGTTCCTAATATTTAAAACAAACTCATTTCCTTTAGATTACTTGAGTCCATTGGTTGAAGTGTGAAGATAAAGAATGAAGTGATGACAATGTCTATAAATGCTCAGATCATGACGAAAGGGTTGATGCGCGTCGATCGTGACAATAATAATTTCAAACACTATTTGTTACAAAATTCTAACTACAATTAGTTTGTAGTAGTTCTAAGCACGAGTGTTGATCAACATTGATTAGTAACATAAACTTTGGTTAAATATGGGGTCTAAAAAGAGAGAATAATTAACCTAACTAACTTACTAACGTGAAGTGCGAGAGAAATAAACACTAACTAACTATAATGACAAAAATAGAAAATAACTAGAATAATTGTATGAAAGTAAAAAATGTAAGCAAAATTATGTAAATTACTAGCTTAGGAAAATCAAGTTCAACTCAGCATGAAGGATTTGGTCGCTAATTCTATCAAGAATTGTTTGGTTTAGTTTTAATATACTAGCTATGGAGCTTCAGAGAGCACCTAACACTCCTTGATTTCTTATTTTTGGTAATAGACTCTCTAGAAAATGTATAATCTAAGATAGAGTAACCAACAGATTTAGCACATTTGTTACATTAAGATTCGTGATACCGATAGCCCTAAATAATTAAGCCATGAAATGCGCTCAATTTAGCCTAAACCCTCTTATTGTGCGAGATAGGCCAAAAGGGATCGTACTAATGAGGTTATCCCCTTGCTACTTGGTGTTCAATGCTCCATAGATTACAAATGTAAAACAATCAAACTAGTAACATATTCAAATAAAAGAGGATGCATTTGCAACTACACAATCAATTTCGTAAACCATGGTAATCAAATAATAAAAAAAGTGATACCAACACATAAACCAAGCATGAAATTAAAATCGGTAGAACGTCACAAATTTCATGGTGATATTGAGCTTCCCTTCAAAATATCAATCCTAGGCCATGAGGCTTAGTGCCTCATGACCCTAAAAATCAAATTACAAAGTAAAAAAAAGGAGAGAAATAGAGATAATGAGTGTTATTGTAGTGAGGGGGAGTAAAAGTGATTCATGAATAGTTGTAATTGATAAGGGAGAGTGTGGATATAGAAAATTTTAAAAAATGGGGGTTGGTCCTATTTTTGCATTTTTTTTTCTTCTCTAGATGAGAAAGAAAAATGAATTGAAGAATTTGTGAGGACCCTTGATTTTGCTAGTGAGACAGAATGAGGTGGTGGCCAAATAAGGGTATAAACCTTAATTTGTGAGGACCCTTGATTTTGTTATGGAACGATGTGTGGGCATAAGAAAATCGAACGACCTTGGTTCGTAGACATGAGGCTGATGCATTGTTTGAGGCTGATCTTTTTAGATAAAAGAGATGCACTGGAGAACGCACGCATAAGTTTGGGGACATGATGACTTGTACGTCAAGGAAGATCCATAGTAACTAATCGTGGTTATAGAGGTTGCTACTCATTTGAGGATATGATCTACACTTAAGAGAATCGCATAAAAATGAAAAATGCATGAATGCGTGAATGAGGGGGAGGGACTTTGTAGGCTTATGTAGTGTAATATTTATTTTATATGATTTCACTATTAATTTGCAGTTGGATGCTTGATGGATAGCACTTGGAGAGTGTGACATAGGTGTGTCATCATATTACAGCGTCACTGCATGCTTCCATCAACTTCGATCTGTTTCAAAAGCTTGTCTCGAGAAATAGCTGCACACTCGTGGTCTGCAACAAATCTACGCTTATACTTGGCCAATCGTGGTCTGCAACAAATCTACGCTTATACTTAGCCAATTATTTTGACATTTCTTTAACTTAAAGACTTCAAATCACTCTACGCTTATACTTAGCCAATTATTTTGACATTTCTTTAACTTAAAGACTTCAAATCACTTGGCACATTAACGAACCAATGTCCTAGGTTTATGTGGGATCCATGTGGCTGCCTTAAGATGCATGTAAGTGCGCGTTTTAAGGCAAAACACCAATAATACTTTAAAAGAGCTAGCTTTTATTCTTTTTATCAATCATAGCCTAAAACAAACAAACAAAAAATAATGTGTATTTAGTAACTAAAATTGGAGACTTTGGCACATTAAAATAATATAAATACACACTAAAATAGGTTATAAAATAGACATACCAAATATCCCCTAACTTACTATTTTGCTCGTCCCATGCAAATATTACTCACAAAGAACGTAAACTACTAATGCGACTAGACTCCTAATGCACACTAAAGTCCTAACTTAATCTTAAATGGCATCCAATGAGAAAATAAACACAACTACTTTATTGAAGACACAACTTAGTACGATCGAAATGACCCCTAGCCCAAATATTAACAAAAGTGTGAGTCCTTTGATTTCACGAGATAAAAAATCAACACAAAACCCAACTTGGAAGACTAGACATTGTCAAGAACTTAGGCTCGACCTCTTCAAATGTCACATTTTTAGAGGTAGAAACTTATTCAAAAGCCAAGGCTATCAATTAATTAGTATTTTTATTAGCCCATAAACTCAAGCCACAAGATTATGATTTCTTAATTAGGTATAAAAAATGCATGGAATGCCATAGACAAGACTGTAGTTCACATTCCCCACTAATAAAGACTTAACACATGCAAGAGTGAACTAGGTTGAAAATGGATATACATGGATTCGGAAATTGTTGAAATCACTAGCATAGACCATACATAAACAACAAAGAGCTAAAACAAAGTGAACAACAACATAACTTTTAATTTTCATGTATAATCCACTATATTTCTTTCTTTCAACAACTCCTTTATTTTCATGCGTTTTTCATATTAATTTTTTCTTTCACAGGTTTTGGAGTGGTTTACATTTACAAACAATAAACAACCCACAAACATAGGCTTTTCCTACATTTGAATCATAAAAACTCTTTTTTCATGACTTTTAATCTAAACTATGCTTCCCAACAACTAGATAACATGGATATAAAGGCTAAGTGGTTTTATTAGGTTTCATGATAGGTGCTAAAAAACTCATGGTGAAATAGGCTCAAAAAAGACAAACTAGTTGAAATATATGTTAGGTGGACTATGAAGCAATTTATTTAACACAAGCATGGTATAAAATCATTCTCTTACACATGCTTCGGTCTTAAAGATTTTCCTCAACAAGAGTGCAACCTCGTTATAGGACAAAAGAGAACTAACTTATTCCACTTCCACAGTTTTGACCTTCTACGCACTTTGGTGTCAAGCACTGGACCCATCCTTAGTAGTAGACCATACAATATAGCACTGATCAAACAAGGTCAAGAACACAACAAAGTAGAGTCTCCTATATCATCATAAGTTTGCATCTCAAACGCATTCTTAAACAAAATCCACAATCAATAGGCATTAAAGTTATGTTTGAGCAACTCTATATGCAACAAAATTATTCCAAATACATTAAATTCATGGAACAAGGCACATTTATTCTCAAAAACTTATGTTTTTGAATATAAAAATAAATTTAAACATTCCATGAACAAAACAATGAATGCATGAATAAATGAGATGATGAGAAAGAGTTATGGATAGACAACCAACGAGTGATAGAAAAAAAGATGAAATGATCAAGAATAGAGGAAAACCCCATAATTACCATTCATACCCGACATTGGCTCATTAATAAAAATCGAAATGTTCATACATATGAAAGCTTGAATTCCCAAACCATTCAAACCAAACTTCCATAAACCTACATTCCCCCCAAACTTAGTTTAAATATTTTCCTCAATGTTCAAAACAAAGTCATGGTAAAACAAATACATAGACAACAAAAGAGTGAAATCACACCAAAGAGATGGGTGAATTAGATGTACCAAGAGTTTATCACCTTTTTAAAACCTTTCAATGAATAACGATGCTCACACATAATCAATAAGTATAGATGCAATACAAATGTGAAAAGAGTAGGAGAGATGGAAATGAGACATAAGATTTATAGTGGATCGATGTAATCGATCTACATCAACTACTAACTAACCACCCAAACTAGGATTTTTAACTCCACTTATATTACCAACAAGCATTACAACTTAAGTTTATATGCCTAGAATGCCTATTGCAAATTTGAACTTCCTACAAAGCCTGAACTAGGGTTTTTCCCTAGCCTCGACTAGATCTTCCCTTAACTTAGATCCCACTAATTAAGTCTTACGATCAGCAACATATAGTTAAAATTGAAAAGTACAATGAAAATCGGCCTTACAACGTAAGGCGGCAATAAGTTCAACTGGTCACACATCTCCTAGAGGCAAACAACTCAAATGCATGCAAGTATGCATATGGATAATATATTGAATATGTCTCTGATTTTGCACCAATCTCAATCATGAAACTGTGTAATTAAATTTGATCAGAACGAGTGCGGCATCAAAGCCGGCATCAAAGCCAATGAACAAGTAGTTTGGCAAAAATTGAGATAAAGACTAAAAACTTATTCAAATCAGTCCTAGGGTTTAAAAAATAAAGTTTAAGCAAAAAATCCAAGAGAAATGTGTTAAATAACACAAAAAATGAATTTAACACAACAATGTTTTCAAAAGACATAATTTAAGCACAATTAGAGTAGTAAAGCAAGATTTCTTACAACCCTAAATGAGATCAATCAAAATTAGTTCTTAAGTGTGGATTGCAAGACTTAGAACATCTATGCGACACTAACTTCATGATTGACTCAGTATCCTAATATTAATCCAAGTGATAAGCACTAAAAACTAATCAAATTGATGTAAAAGCTTAGACAATATAGAGTTTTTCAGATTGAGAAGATAATAATGTGTAAAAAGTTGTTTGTGAATGGTCTTGAACCCTTTTTTTACTTTTGAGGCAATTATCTCGATCTCAAGGCGCAAAATCAATTATATTCTCAAATTAAAGAAATATGCGTAAGGTTTTTAGAAAATCTATAAGGATAGTGGTTAGCGCGCTAACTGCAGGTAGCACACTAATCTACCATGTTAGCACACTAACCATTAGGGACCATACACTATTTACATTTTGGTTTTGGTTAGCGACTCTTTAACTCACCTATGAATTTACTAAACTTCTATGAATGCATTAAACATGTTTAGTATAAGTCATTAATAACCTAGATGATTTCTCAAACCCCAAAAGTTGAAAATCTTATTTTCATAAAACATATAGGGGCTTATGTACAAATATTTTAATAATGATTAAAAAATTGCCAAACTAATAATAGTGCATTCAAAAATCGATAACAATAATTTTTCATATCCAAGGCGTGCTTAGAAACAAGTTTGTATGATTTAAAAGCATTTTCAAGTTTGGAGGTTTAAATTATTAGAAAGTCGATTCTTAAATAAACATGAAAACTTGGAAAACATGATACGCATGAAGCTAAAGCATTTGGCTTGTGCAACTGAACTTATATACCTTACATAAGTTGTATGAATGATAATTATTTCTTGTCAATGTCCTTCCTTGTCCATATATATTCTTGAGCTTTTTCAATCTCATTTCATATGTTTCCATTTTAAATTGAGGAGTTGTGTTTCATTTGATCTTGCACACTCTTGAAAAATTTGTTAGCACCAATTCACATTGTTTGTTGACATCAAAATCTCAGGTGAAGTGTAAGTGATAGAGCACTTAGTCTAACAATCTCCCTTATTTTGATGGCATCAAACAATATGAGCTTGACAAACAAACATATATAATAAGTACATATCAATTTCATATATTTCAATTTCAACAGTGAGATTTCTCCCTTTTTTGATAATATCAAAAAATGGGTAAGTAGCTCCCCCTAACAACATGCATCAAGTAAAGACAAGTAACGAAAGAAAAAGAAAGTGTTATTTAACCACAGGAAAAAAATAAGAAATAACTAAAAGATATGATAAAACTCATGTCATTACATCAAGTGCTCAAAAGTTTTTTAATAATATGATGTGGCATATGTACAAATATAAACAAAAGCTATAGTTAACATGTACTCAGATAAAACAAAGTCCAATAACTTAATGAGCTTAATGCTCCCCTATCACTAAGAATCTCAACTCCTCCTAATGTAATGAGGTCTAACGTCCAAAGTCGGAGGCACGATCATCCTTTTAATTTTGGGGTGGCAAAATGTGTCACTTAATCAAACACAAATGTTGTTTAACTATTATAAGTAGATGCATATTTTTTTATAATAGTATCCATGGATAATTATTGTATTGTTCTAAATGTACCTAGTCAATTATTATTGTCGAAACAATAGTAAATTAAGAGTAGTATGAGTCTTGATTGATAATCATGTAATGGTTATGCGTATGAGGTTACAGATCAAGATAATGCGTATCTATTAGGAAAATATGCTGGACCGAACCGCTTAATGTCATAAGTGGTTCTCACGAAATTTATATCATTTAATCCTTTGACTTAAGATTACCAGAGACTCGAACATTAGGAGCATAATGATTTGATAGAATCAAATGTTGCCTTTAACTAGATGATTATAAAGATTTTGATTGGTCATTGTTTGACTATTGTGTGGATATAGTGTGATAAAGATGGAATTTGTCCTTCTTTTTTAGAGAGAGATATCTATAGGGCCCCTCGATATGTTAGACTGATAAATGTCCATGTCTAGTGAATTAATTGCATCAATGTCACTTGAATATTTCAGTCTACTTGGAGATCGAGACTTGTAGATTGAACTATAAGGGTGACATTCCATGTCTTATGTTGAATCAAAAGATATCGCGTGACAAAAGGATATGATATACATTATCTATTAGGTTATATTGATTTATTGATCTTCATGCTACTTGGGTAGTCACAAAGTCTTGCTAAAGTCCGCTTATGACTTGTATGAACCTATTGGGTCCCACACAAAGTACATATTTGTGCGATTTAATATTATTCGAGTTAATGGATTTTATTTGATAAAACTCATTTTGAATATTCTCATTAAATGTCATATTTTAATTAGGATTCAAGATTCTCATATTTCTAATGTGATGAGAGATTTTGTCTCTTAGAAAATCCTATTTAGAATGGGACTCTAATTGGAGTTATAGTATGACTTTAATTCTTATTCGAGCTTTTAGTAAATTACAACTCTTATCGGATTAGTAATTGTAGATTATCTATGACTCTATCCTTTTTAGAGTTGGACTTTATCTATGACACTATTTGCAGTGTGACTAGGAGATGGAGTTCTTTTACAACTAGACCTAGTATACTATAAATAAGACATTAAGGTTATAGTTGTTGTTGGGAATTCTCGAGAGAGATTTTTCCTTGAGAGTTTTTTTCCTATGATTTTTTAGGCTAGCACTCCGGATTGTGATCATCTGTTTCGTGTGTGGATTTTTGATAGAGGACGTTCGTCTCTGACAGCATCTTGAAGGAGTCGATCAATACAAAACAAGGCAGAAATGGAGTTATTCTTGCTAAGGTATGATTTTTTGTTGGCACATATATTTAATGGAATCAATAGGATCTTGGTTCGGGAATGCTCGAAAAGGTTTCAAAAACTTCCGCTGCACATGATCCCCGAAACCCGATAGTGGTATCAAAGCCTGTAGGCATGATTTAATTTTATTGTAACATGCCCTTATTTTGATATACATGATATCTATATAAGTTAATCATGATAGTTTATATATGATTGCATCGATATGAAAAAGTGTAAAAGTATCGGCATGGTATTGTTGATGTAGTCGCACCGTCAAGCACATACATGCATAAAACAGGTGTGCATCAAATTAGGCAGATAAGATCTCATTATTTGTGTACATTGATATGTCTAATTTAATATGTTGGTGGTTGTATGGGATATGAAAGACATGATGTTGATTAAGAACAAGTAAAAAGATTTTTGTTAAGATAGGATTCGATCCCTAGCCATTCAACTCTTTTTGGAATGCTTTAGCCATCCTAACTAGCAATTCAACTTGTAACAAGATTACAAAATAAAATTAGAAGCAAGTCTATTTGTAATATGATTACAAAAATTGAATAAATAAGTGGCCTTTTGTTTATAGTAGGATTTAATCCTTCATCCACCGACAGATTGGAATAACTTAGCCATCTAGGTTATCCATTGCAAGTTGTAATAGGATTACAACTCTATTTATATTAATTGAGTTTTATATATTAATTGAAAGAAGTTTTAATTGAGTAGTTACCATTAATTAAATGAGGTTATTACTCATTAATTGGATTCAATTAATTTAATTGGAATGTGTTTTAATTAAATTAATGTCAATTTAAATTAGTGGGACTATTATTAATATTAATTAAAATATTTAATTAAAAGGGGTTTTAATAAAATATAGTCTGATAAAATTTATATTGAGATATATTTAGTTAATGAGATTAATGAAAATATAATCCTTCATCCACTTGGAAAATTTTAAGTTAATTAATTTCCTTGATTTGTTTTATGATGCCTTGTTGATATATGAATATGTTTATTCTTGTTTTGTTTTAATGATCTTTATTTTGTGCATATTGGGTATATTGGGTATATATATGATATTTCATAATAAAATAGATGCTAGAATTAGTCATTGTAAAGCATTACATGGATCATAAAACCTAATGAAAATCCCTCGATTAAAATCTTGAGTTAATGCCACCAATTTTAAACACTTTTCAAGGCCTCAATCACATCAATATAGGTCTGCCTTCGCAGGGTGTATTGTGTTATCTTGGTGAGGCAAGCTGGGTAACGGTTACCTGGATGTTTTAAATTGGTTTGACTTAATAAATGTATCAAAACGATTTTGGGCTTTAGGCATAGATGACATGTAACATGTTGTGACATATGATGTCTAGGTCTCATAAAGAACCTAAGAGTTGCATATGATGTAAGTGGTAATGGTTACCTACCTAAATAACTTGATTTTAAGTGTCATGTCTTAGCTGTCTCAAGATTAAGTGAAATACGGATCTTAGACCACTATATTAATATTGATGAGGGTTATTGATTTAGTGTGGAGTTTAATTACTCACTAATAAGTTATTCTGCATAATCTTCTAGGTGTAGATGTTAAACTTCTGCTTACACTAATTCAGAGTAATTGCGATCAATCCTTGGTAAGGATAAAATAATTTCTAAAACTAATTTCCCTTTTTTTATTAAAAAAATTGATAAATGTTTTCAACCATAAAATAAGGATGTATGTTTTAGATTAATGATTCCTTTAAATTACTATCAATTAGTACAACGATTATATATCATGTTAGCAAATACAAAATAGGACTTTCGGAAAGATTCGGGTCGTGAAAACTAATAATATGACAGTGACACTGAAGGAAATGATCCTACAGTAAGTCACACGGGAAGGGCATAAGATTGCAGAATTAATAGATTCTTGTAAAATGGTTAAGAATCTATTAATATGTCTTTATGTTTGTAATATGAAAGAACTATATTAACTATCTCAAAAGGCTTGAATCTTTATGTGCATAAAGTTGGCAATAGATTTGATCCATAATTCATCAAAATAGTTTTAAACTACATAATTTGAAAGACATAGAGAACATGGTTTACAGTTGCATATGATGTTTAAAATTGTAAGACTGAATAATAAAAAGGGGCCTTAAATATATATTTGATGGTTCGTAACATAAAAGAATTTAATAAAGAAAGATAAGGGGAAGGTAAAGGTTACAAAAGGTGCTTGTGTCGAACACAAAAACCTTAGTTGTGAGCTAGACTTTCCCAAGTTCTAAAGAAAGCCTTAAAGAACGGATTTTATTTTTCATAGAATGAAATTGTTCATTTTATAATGAATTATAAATCCTATCAAGAAGTCATAATTTTTAATTGTTACGAACATTTCAAAATGAGTATTGTCACTTGCCAAACTATTAAAACACTTTGATGAGATCAAGGTGGATAATATTTGAGCCAAGAGTTTAAGTGACCATCCTTGAAATTGTGAGATTGCTTGCAATTAACTCCATTAGGAACATCATTTGAGAAATGTTGTTTTAAGAGGATAAATAGAACTATATAAGATATAATTTTATTTATGATGTGTCGCACAGACTTTTCTATGATGTCTTATTGAGGCTGCACTTTAGAAACCAAGACACTCGCACTAAACCTTATTTTCGTTAAAGTGGTTGATAAAAATCCATATATGATGTGGAGTAAAAAGACCTTGTTTGTCTTTTCTTGAGATTTGAGGCGGCGAGACTTGCGTAAGATGCTAAGTCACATAAAGTTTGATGCCTAAGTAATTTGTGTCTACTTGTGGTTGAACACTATGATAATATTTTATACAACTGAAAACAAATTGTTTGTTCTCCAAAATCATGTCTTTTTAAATAAATAGTTTATTTTTAAAGACAATATTAAGAATAAAACAAATCTTGAAATGTTAAAGAGCCACAAATTAGAACCGGACAACTTTAGGAAGATCAACAAGGTTTTTACCTAGGTGAATATACACAAGTAACCTTATCTTTTAAAAATGTTGAATAATTAAAAATTGGCCAGAGAAATTTGGAATTTCTTATTATTGATAGTTGTGATGTATTTTTGATACTAGATCGGAATGAATCACTACTTATCAAGAGACATGTCTTATCTATATTGGATGAAGAAACTAAGTATTATTAACTCTGAGTTTTAATTAATGCATGTTAAGCAAGTTTGAAAATTGAATTATTTACCTAAAGATGGTATGACCATTAGATGTAAATGAGTTAAAGTGACATCAAAAAGAAAAATGGATACTTAATAGCACGGCTTATCGAAAATTCCAATCTAAATTAAGGTGTTGATTATGATAAGATTTTCACTAGTAGCTAAGCTCATGTTCTATAATTCTATTTTCATTACTTCATAGTCTCACTATAAGATATGACAAACGGATGACAAAAATATCATTGCATTATGCTCTTTAAACATGTGTATGATACAACTTAAGGGTTTTTTTAATTATTTTGGGAGTTTGAGAAAGGTATCCAAGCTTAAAGGATCCATTTAGGGATTATAGTAAGCTTATCAGAGTCGGGATCTTCACTTGGATGAAATACTTAATGAATTACAGTCATCAAATCGAAGATAAACCTTGTGTATACATAAAGGTTAGTGGGAGCGCAATTATCTTTCTAAATTTGTATGTTAGTGATATATTATTAATTGAAAACTACATCTTAACCCTATAGAAGGTTAAGTCTTGGTTAAGTAAGGCTTCTCAATGAGATTCTTAGCTAATTAGGCTTATATCCTTATGATATAGATCTATAGAGATAGATCTAAGAGGCGAATTTCTTTAAATTAAAGTGCTTATATAGACAAATAACTGGAAAGGTTTCGGTGTACGAGATCCTTAAAAGAACCCGTACTTATGTCTTATAACATAAGTCTCTGCAAGACTCAAGGTCTTAAGACAAATGATGAGAAGGACAATGTGAATATGATTTCTTACGCATTAGCTATGAGAATCATCATATATGTTATACTTTGCATTCAACTCCATATGTCATATGATTTGGGCAAAACAAAAATATATCTCATAAATTCTAGCGAGGGTCACTGGATGTTTATTAATAACATTCTAAAGTACTTCAAAAGCACTTAAGAGATGTTATTAGATTTGCATAGGTTTGAAAGATATGAGTCTTGTAAATGGTTACACGATGCAAACTTTCAAATTAATATAAAAGATTAATGATCGCAATATGTATATGTTTTAACTTCGTAGGAATGAGTTGGAAATGTTCTAAACTCACTCTAACAAGTCCTATAACATAGACTAAGTTTTTAGCGGCTTTTGATGTAGCCAAAGAAAATGTTTAGATCGTAAGGTTTATGATTGAATAAGGTGTGGTTCCAGTTGTTGGAAATAATGTTGGCTTTTATTGTAAAACTAATAGACAAATTTAAGTTATGGAAGATAAATCACATTATAGATCTAAACAATCACTTGAGCATTTTTGTCTTATAAAAGAGAGAACATAAAGATTTACAGAACATCAATAACAAACAATGTAGCAAATACATAAACAAACTTCTTCTACTAAGAATGCATTAAGGTTACTCAATATTGGATACGTGTAGGATTGAACTAGTGCAAGTGGAAATGTTGGGGTATATGCCTTTGGTCAATTCTGTAAAGTTGTTTAACTATTATAAGTAGATGCATATTTCTTTTAAAATAGTATCCACGGATAATTATTGTATTATTCTAATTGTCTCTAGTCAATTAATATTGTGGGAGCAATAAAAATTAAGACTAGTATGAGTCTTGATTGATAATCATGTGATGATTATGCGTATACGGATACGGATCAAGATAATTGGTATCATTTAGTCCTTTGACATGAGATCACAAGATACTCAAACATTAGGAGCACAACTATTTGAGACAATCAAACGTTGTCTTTAACCGAATGATTATAAAGATTATGATTGGTCATTATTCTACTATTTTGTGGATCTTATGTGATCAAGATGGAATTTTTCCATCTCTTTTAGAGAGAGATATCTATTGGGCCCCTCGATATGTTAGACTGATAAATGGTCATGTTTAGTGAATTGATTAGATCAATGCCACTTGACAATTTCAGTTACTCGGAGATCGAGAATAGTAGATTGAACGATAAGGATGACATTCCATGTCTTATGTTCACTGAAAAGATATCACATTACAAGGGATATGATATACACTGTCTATTAGGTTATATCGATCTGTTGATCTTCATGCTACTTTGGTAGTCATAATGCCTTGCTAGAGACTGCTTATGACTTGTATACCAAAATGGTTTTGATTAACTGCCAACGTTGTGAACCTTTTGGGTACCGCACAAAGAACGGGTTTGCGCGATTTAATATTATCTCCATTAATGAATTTTATTTGATAAAATTCATTTTAAAGATTCTCATTAAATGTCATATTTTGACTAGGATTCAAAATCATCATACAGTTTTAGTGTGACTAGAAATTTTGTCTCTTAGTAAATGCTATTTTGAACGGGACTCTATTTGGAATTACAGTATGACTTTAATTATTATTTGAGTTTTAGATAAATTACAACTCTTATTGGATTAGTAATTGTAGATTATTTATGACTCTATTTTTTTAGTTGGACTTTATTTAGGACTCTATTAGGAGTGTGACTAGGAGACGGAGTTCTTTTACAAGTAGACATAGTGTACTATAAATAAGACATTAAGGACACAGTTATTGTAGGAAATTCCCGAGAGAGATTTTTCCTAAGTAATTTTTGTGAGAATTTTTGTCCTATGATTTTTGGGGCTAGCACTTCGGATTGTGATCGTCCATTCATGTGTAGATTTCTAATAGAGGATTTTCGTCTCTGGAAGCATCTTAAAGGAATTGATCAACACGAAACAAGGCAGAAATGGAGTTATTCTTACTAAGGTATGATTTTTATTGGCACATCAGTTTAATTGAATCAATAAGATTTTAATTATGGGTTGTTCGAAAAGTTTTTGAAAACTTCTGCTGCGCATGATCTCCGAAACCCAACAAGTCCTGCATGTGGCCCAACCCAACAAGTCCTGCATGTGGCCAAGGTGGGCAGATAGTTATGTAGAGGAGGGAGACATGTCAGTCGGAGGAGTAACGTCGTAATATGACTCGGGAACATAAGACTGACAGTTTTATGGTTGAGCGGGCTGCTGAAAGGCCTCATGCGGTGGTTGAGGAATTGGTCGAACAATGAATGTCAGAAGGTTTTCCTATTTAACCTCATCATTGCTGCCGTCTCCGTGTGGGAATAGGAATTTGTTATCCAAATAATCGCGTTAGTCAATTTCGACATCACGATCTGACTCGTGAGGTGACTCTTAGAAGCCATAATGTTAATCCTCGAGAATTTCCTCCTCGTAAATCCGCCACCACTCCGGGCATATTTAGTATTATTTCATGGCCTTTAGAGTGGCCCCACCAAAAGTGTCGGTAAAAGATAATGGGCGGTGGCAAAGTCAAAGATCCGCTTGTGCAGCCTCGAAGAAGGAGGTCAAGCCGTGCGCCTATGGTGCGTGGCAACCAGAGACGGTGGTGGAAGTCAAGTAGACGATGATGATTTGGTGCAGCCTAATCATTATTTCCCTCATGAGAGCCCCAAGCATATACAAATCGAACGGTGTGACATAGTTCTTACTGCCACCTTGAGGGAAAAGAACCTTATGCAAAATCTTATGGTGGAGTTGCGACACAAGTTTGAAGTCCGTGTCACTGTCCCGGAAGGGGAACGAAGAAGTTTAACACCTCGAGCTCAATAAATGGCCATTCACGAATTGCGATCGCGAGAGTGGTAATGGGACAGAGAAGGGGAAGATCTAAGAGGTCAGCCAGGCATTATGGAATAAAATCTAGAAAGCTTCCACCAACTGAACGAAAAGGTTATTAATGGTGATGAGATTCGAGTAAAACACTCAAAATAAAGGAGCAGTTAAGTTGTCTTTGCATTGACAAAAGGGCAGCTAACCATGTTTTGCAAGCACCTCAGGGACCAGGTGGCGAGCCTTGTGATAAGAGTTTTTTAGACATTTATATAGGACTAGTTTAGTAATATATTTAGTATAAATATCTCGAATTGAGATCTAATTGATGGTATTTGTGTATTTTCTGGTATACATAGTATAAAGTACGTAAACGAGTGATTTCGTAATGAAATGATGCTAAAATGCACAAAACCACACTTGACACTATGGCAAACATACTTAACACTGTGCGAGAAGGTTGAACAGTGTAGGCAAGGCATGGCGGACCAAGAAGAGAAAATAAAGCTGTCAGGAGTGATGGCGCCATAGAGATCTACGTACAGCGTAGAGTTTGTTGAGTAAGGAAAATTGCATGCAAAGTATCCGAAGTTTTCATGGCGCCATGGCTTTAAACACATAGCGCCAAAACACTTATGGAATGCACCAAGATGTGAAAACGTAGAATGCTTGAGTTTCTATTTCATCTCAAATTGTCTATCACAGTTTCTAATTGTTATCTAAAGTTTCTTAGGAGTATAAATAGGTATTAGAACATGGTTAACTTACCAATTGTCATTTGGAGCAACCAATTGTCATAGATTAGCATAGTTTTCCTTTATTCTTGAGTATTAAGATAAATTGTGAAAAAGAAGACATTAAAGACACATGTGTGGTTGTTTAGTAATGTTTTTTTTATTTAATTGAAGTTATTCGTTTAATTTTTGATTTCAATGAAAACCATTATATGCATGCTTATTTTAACGAAGTGTAAGTAGTTCATTGATCTTAGGGGTCAATGGATTCCATGATATAAGTTTTATGTTAAAGTAGTTATGAGTGGATTACAAAGTCAAAAAGTACAATGGTTAGAATTTGTATTTATTATGGGTGTAATGCTATGAACATCTCGATCATATGTTTATTAATATTAGGTTATAGAAGTTATCATGGTCATTGGAGCTTTTAAGCTGGATATAGATGGTACAACTGTAAAATATATATTATCGATAGATAGTTATTGATTAGGGAGACACGGATAATAAACTTAATTGGTTATGAGCCTAAAGCCTTGGAACATCAAGCATTGTGGAACTTACATTATTGACATTAAAAAGTGTAGTTCTAATTTGCACATTAGAATTTTTTTTGTCATGAGAGTGAATTGAAGTGGATTTGAAGGAAATTTGTTTATTCTAACTAACCATTGCCATGCATAATAAATATGAAGGGAGTGAGATGAAAAGCATAGTTATTTATTACCAAGGTTCCTAAGGAAATCCCTTTTTAATTGATTTGTTAAAATAGAATAGTTAAGTTTAAAATCAATTAAAAATGGCTTTCCTTAGCAATAAAGTAAATCTGACAAATATACTATAGACAATGCATATTTCCTTGAGGACGATATTCGTAATCAACATAAGTTGATTACACTATTATCGCAATCAAGCTGTTATACTTGTGCCTACAATCAAGTTTTTGACGTGATTACCGGGGATAGGTAGCTACTTTAACTTAGTTATTTTGCAAAATTATTAAGATATTGTTTAAGTAATTTACTTTCTAGTTCATAAAAAGAAAAAAATAGGTTTGAGTTTCAAGTTTGACAATCTACACTTGATATTTTATGTTTTCTTTTCTAGGAGAATTAGTGCATGTGTAATAAAGGAGAAAATTTCTTAGTGCCTTAGATTCTGAGATTGATATAGCCAACAAAGGAAAGAAAAACGAAAGAATCAAGATGATAGAGAATCAAGCACGAAACCAATAATAGGGCCAAGGTAATAACCAACCCAAAGGTTATCTCGTGGTACAAGAAAAAATACGGAGATATAGATGTCATCATGACTACTTTAAGCTAGAATTTCAAGAGACTTACAACAGAGTGATAAGGCTTCCAGCCAACATCTATGAGTTTGAACTGAGACCGTCTCTCATCAATATGATGAATAATAGCTTGTTCAAATGTTTAATGAATGAAGAACAGGTAGCCCACGTAGAGAGTTTCTTGGAGAAGTTCAATAATGCGCACATTACTTGAGCTCTAAAGAAGGTGATCAGGATGAGACTTTTCCCATTCTCATTAGGTGAAAAAACCAAATTCTTGTTTCAAGGAGTAAACGAGAGAACTATTACCTTATAGGCAGAAATCAATGAAAAATCTTTAGAAAAGTTCTTTCCCTTAGTGAATGTTAGTGAGAGGACATGCGAAATCAATCAATTCAAGCAAGAAGATGTCAAATCTATTGGCAAGGCTTGGGAAACATTCTAGGAGATGCTGAGGAGAAGTCAAGGACATGGACACATGAAATGGGTACAACTACTGACTTTCTACTATGAAATGAATCACACAGCACCAGAACACTAGTAGATGCCGCACTAGTTTGTTCTCTACTAACCTATGATAAGGATGGAGCATCACTACAAAAAAATAGCAAATCAGAAACGGAAATTTCCGTCTCTGATTTGCATAAATTCCGTCTCTAATTGCAGTCAGAAACGGAACAGAGACCGAATCATATCCGTCTCTAAAAATGTCGTTGCTAATTCAATCGGAAACGGAAATGCGATTCCGTTTCTGATTTAGAGACGGATCAGAAACGGAATAAATTCCGTTTTTGATCAGAGACGGAATTTATTCCGTCTCTAATTCCGTTTCTGATTAGAGACGGAATAAATTCCGTTTCTGATTATTTCCGTCTCTGATCCGTTGCTAATTAGAGACAGATCAGAGACGGAATTTTCCGTTTCTGATTTATGTATCTATTCCTAAAAATTAGAGACGGAAATAGCAACAGAATCCAGAGATTCCGTTGCTATTTTCGTCTCTAATTCTCATTTTTGTTTAGTTTTTAAAGTCTTATATATATATATATAGGTCTCAATCCAAGCACATTTAACCTGCCAATATATAATACAAGTCATAGCTAAATAATATATTGATATTGCACAGTTTTATATAAACTTAACGTATCCATAAAATTATCTTTTCTCAATGTAATGTACGCGAAACAAAAAAAACAATCTAAAAAGTTTCTATATCGTATCTTTCTACAAAAGTAAAAGGAAAAATTGTTCTAAATGAAATTTTCGCATATTGTTTCACTAGTCTTTGCAGCTGAAACCAAGTCAGGAACAAAGCTTTGCCACCTTCCCGACCACTCATGCTTTAAAATCTGCATTTTCAAAATTATACATTCAAAGGTAGTAAGTAGACAAAACGAAATGAAGAATGTAACTAATTAGTCCAGCATAGAGATAGCTATCAGTCTTACTTCCTCTATGACCTATTTTTCCACAAATTCCAGTTTCAAATAAGAATCATACTAATCTCTATTGGGACATTATTGTAATATAATGGCGTAGTAAACCATTTTGTATCGCAAAGATGGTAAGATAACATTAACAAAGCAAGTTCCACTAAATATATTGCATATAATGAATTTATGATGGAAATTTAGAGAACTTAATCAAGCAGTCAGATAAGTCTATACCTGATTGCCCTTCTTTATTGCCTTGGATTGTTGAATACTGTTCAAAATCCCGAATGGTAAGTTAAGTCAAAAATCCATAAGCAAGGAAATCAACAAAACTAGCAAAGACAATATACCATTAGAAAATAAAGGTTGCCAATCATAATCAAAGAACAGTTCAGGATATTCCTTTCAGATGAATAACTATTACCGCCAAATTATTAGAATTCTAATCAAAATGGTGGCTCCTATAATTTCATGATTTGATCCAACCCGAATCAACTTGAATTGCAAAACATGTGAAAGACAATCGACCTGAATCACACTTTATTTAAACCGAATAAGTAATGAATTGATGTAAAATGTCAAATAGCTAAAACAACCTTAAAAAAAACTTCTTTGTTGCTTTCATTCGTGTTTGCATTGATGTAAAAAGACGTAAGAACTACAGAATATCAGAAAAAAGAATAATTGGCTAGCTTTCAAAACCATTTATTCAGTTTATCTCACACATCATATGGGCAGATAAATACAAAAAGTATAGAGCAGAAATGAGATAATGTAATATGAACATGCATATATGACGACCATTGGCAGCAATAGAGAAAACCATAAATGGATATCAATAGTACCTAGGCCAAAAGAAAGAAAGAAGGAAGTAAATATTATAAGAAACACTAAAACATTTTTGACCACAACATTAGTATAGAATACAAGAACAAAAGGAAGATGGAAGATGGAAACTGAGAACAAAAGGAAGTAAATATTATAAGAAACACTCAACTATGCAACTTCTCCTAAGTTGTTCACTCGCGTTTAAAAAGGCAGTCAAACAGTTTGTTGTTTTAGTTTTTTTTACTTTCTTGCTAGGAAGATGGAAACTGAGAACACAACATTAGTATAGAATACAAGAACAAAAGGAAGTATCCAAAAAGAAAATAAGATGCACCAATGCACTCCATTAATAGTAGCCCTAGAATATTCAAAGCTTTTAGGTGTGATGGTACATACGGAACTTTCCTAGCTGCCATATCTAAATAGGTTGTTAATTAGGAAAAGATAGTTCTCGACAGTTGTGATCTAGTACTGAAGCTCTTCTAATAGAGATTTACCTTCCGGTGACTCGAGATAATTTTGTTAAGATGGAAAAAAAAATATAAACATAAACTCACCCTCATATTTGATAAAATCCCCGTAGGTACAACCATTACTTTTAATCATCAACAAAAGATAAAAGGTTTTCCATAATGTAATCAAATTTTAACCTGCCTATTTTGTAGCAAATGGTGGAGCACAAAGATCACCTCTCGATACAAACCTCTAGAATTGGTCAAGTAGATGGGCCGATTGTTTGATGGTTCTATCTTACCAAGAATTTGGCACTTTTCACCCCTTTAAAGCCCTTGATCAATCCATTGAGTAATCCAGTAATTTGTTGTCCTGTGGAGGAAGACCAAATGGTAAGCAACATACAACTATTACTTCATACAAAGTGCTTGAAACGAGTCAAGATATCTATAATTTCTAGCAAACTCTCTCCAAAAAATTAAACGCTAAAATATTGAACCAATATATGAAAGACATTATGGTATGGGAAACCAATATATTGAAACTATAAATTAGCATGATTGCGCTCAAGTTGAAGCTGAGACGATATTTTGTAGGAAAATAGGATTAATAGCAAAATAATATTAGATAAAAATAGAAAATGGCAGACAAAAAGTTAGAATTTCTGGCTTCTATATTTCACTCGTCTCCGAACTTCACTGAATTACCAGACCTCCACACAAACTGAAAAAAGCACAAACAAAAAACTTACATTACTTAAGCAAAGAAAAATGAAAAAGAAAATAGAGTAAACCAGCTGCACATTTGAAGTACCTGTTCACATTTTTTTACAGCAAATCCACCTTCTCTTAGTCTTAGGGAACCTTTCCAGCTAAAATCACCATACGTTACTAGAAAGAGTTAAAGAAAAGTTGCAAACAGGCATTTTTTGACATTGAAAAATAACTTCATAAAAGTAAGATTCAAATCTAACTCCTGATTCACAATGACGGCAAGATTACAATCGAAATACAGATAAAGATGCCTAGTTCAAACAACAATTACTAAACCAAGTCATATTTATATATGATGTTGATATATAATTAAAATATACATGTATAAGAGAGTAATATGCACATCTTCAGCTGCGAAGAAATAAACGGTGCATCAATAGTCCAATAGCAGGAAAAATCACAGTCAAGTCTGCGATTATACTTACAAGTCACGTAAACAAATCATTTATTAAAATAATTTTGCATATTTGTTCAATGAGACGGCGTAAGACAACACACAACAATGAATCAATACATGAATACTTAAACGAGAGTCTAAGAATCAACAAAAATGGATGTACAAGGAAATAATACATAAAAGGCTTTCCTTTCAACCTTCCAAGAATCAAAGCTAAATGTAGAACCAGATCTATGAACAACAAAAAACCACTAAGCAGATCCAGATTTACACAAAACAATAATCAGTCAACACAACATGATAATCACTGACTTTGAAGCTACAAACGATTCAAAACTAAAATCCAGAACAAGATCAACCACGATGCTCAACATCAGAAAGCAAAGAACATCATCACAAACGAATTGAATCCAAGCTCGAAATGAGAAGAGAAGATAGAATCTCACCACGGCCGTCACAGAGAAGGAGATTCCTCTCGCAAATCGCCGCAACAAAACCCTAGCGAAATGAGAGAAGAGAAGAAGACTTGTGGCACTAGGGTTTGCTAGTTAGCACCACATTCTATAGCAACGAAACCCTAGCAGAGAGCGGTGAGAGAGAGCGTGAGAGAATGAGAACAGAGAGCTGCGAGAGAGAGAGAGAGAGCAGAGAGCGGCAACGGTGAGAGAGATAGAGAGAGCGGTGACGGTGAAAGAGAGAGCAGAGAGCGATGACGGTGAGAGAGAGAGGAGAAGGCAGTGACGGTGAGAGAGATCGGCGGTGACGGTGAGAGAGAGAGGTGACGGTGAGAGGTTTCGTTGAGAGAGAGAGAGAGAGAGAGCGGTGAGGGAGAGAGATTTTAGGGAGAGAGAGTTTTGGTCCCCATTTTTGAATTATCGAGATCGAAACACGCACGAATCTCAAGACGTAACGGACGGTTGTAATAAATGAAAATTTTGGTGGGAATGTTGGAGCCATTTTTTATAGACATAATTAATTTCGTCTCTATTTCCATCTCTATTTCCGTCTCTGATTCGTCTCAATTCCGTCTCTGAATTATTTCGTCTCAATTTCGTCTCTAACTAACTTTTTTAGAAACGGAACTTATTTCCGTTGCTAATTCCGTTTCTAAATTTCGTTTTTCTTGTAGTGCATTAGAGCTCTTAGATCTTATGTCCCAAAAATCTATAGCCAGTAATAGTTCTAGTGTGAGGAAACTTGCAGGCATATGTGAGATTTATTTGTAAGCTGTGATTATAGCAAAACTATCTAACCTAAGTAGTCAAATAGTGAAGCTTTAAATAGGACAATAAAGTCCACAAATGCAAGCTATACAATAAAACGTTAATCACCAAGCAATAGTAGTTCATCTAATGGACATGCAGCAAGGAATGAAGCTCAAGGAGATCAACTTCATGAATAACCAGAGCTATGGAAAGAACTTATAGCTGAGAGGAATGGATCCTCAAAGATTTTATCCCTAACTTCTGATATAAAGATCCAAATAACACACTGAAGTTACCACCGCGCTTTAATCAATAAGTGCATTAAGGGAAACTAGGGCAGAGCAAAGACATGACTTAATTGAAGTTAATTGAAAAATCCTTGCAAGCTATAACATGAGCAATAGGGAACACCATTAGAAACATGAGAAAGAGATGGAAAACTTGAAATAAGTTATAAACGGAATGGATGAAGAGAGATCACAATCCATCAAGAACTTAGAACAAAGATTGGTTAGTTAGCCATTTCCTAGAATTCAAGAAATGAAGAGCAATTTTTTAGTAAAGCAAGTATTACACCTATGGAGAATGCACATGTTGTCCAATTAAGAAGTGAAAGAACAATAACTGATCTCGTACAATCGAAAGATACAATAAAAAATAAGGAAGCAAATTTATAAGCAGCACCAAAAGGATGCAGAACACTAAGAAGATGACATTCATAACAAAAAAAAGTTGCACCAACAAAGCATCAGAATCGACTCAAGGGAAGGTGGGAGGAGATACATACAAAAAATATATGGTACCAGGGAGAGTGACATTTCCTAGCAATCCACCACTAATAAATTTACCTCAATCATATATTTAGCGATTCAAGAAACAAAAAGATAAAGAATAGTTCAAGAAACTTGTGCAGATGTTCAAAACGTTACACAAAAACATCACGTTCGTAAATGCACTGGAACCAATGAAAAATTACACAATATTTTTGAAGGACTTAATGGCAAGAAAAGTGTGATCGGAAGATTAAGAGATAATAAATTTGATAGAATAATACAGTGCTATTTTACAAAGAAAGTTACCGCGAAAGTTGAAAGATTTATGAAGTTTTTCATTTCATACACTATGAGAGTATACTTATTTGATAAGGTATTATGTTATTTGGGAGCAAGCATATAGTTGATGCCCTTATCAGTATTTAAGAAGTAAGTCTTGGGAGAAGTAAAGTCAACCAATATGACTTTGCAATTAGCATATCGATTAGTGACATATCCAAAAGGAGTGATTGAGGAAGTATTGGTAAAAGTGGATAAGTTCATTTTTTTGGTTAAATTAGTAGTATTGGATATGGAAGAAGATTCAAAGATACCAATAATCATAAATAGACCTTTTTTAGATATAGCACGTTCATTGATAGATGTTCGAGAGGGAGAATTAAGGTTACGTGTAAATGATTAGGAATTTACATTCAACATTTATAAGTCCTTGAAATTACCAATTGTGGGAGAGCACTGTAAAAGTATCAAAGTTAGAGATATAATTTCAGATTATTTTTAGGAAATAGCGAAGGAATATACACTAGATGACTCATTGCAGCATTGTCTAGTTCAAGGCATAACCACATTTTCTTTAGTTAAGGGTGAACTTCAGAAGGCAGTAAATGTTCTATCACCAAAAGAAACCCTAAAGTTTCATAAAGGTTTTAATAAACTAGAAACGAAAGTGGAAAATGCAATTATTGAAACAATAGTGACATTAAACCTTTTGCTAGAGGATCTGAGATACGCATATTTATGGGAAAATTCAATATATTTTGTTATTATTTTGATAGCATTAACAAAATTGGAAAAAGAAAAATTTCTTCAGGCTTTGAGAGAGCATAAGTCAACTTTATGATGGAAAATCAAAGATTTTAAAGGAATTAGTCCAACTGTCTACATGCATAAGATCCTAATGAAAAAAAATCGTAAACAATCAATTGAAGCTCAAAGACGGTTAAATCTAGGATGAAAAAAGTGCTAAATAATGAGATCTTGAAATTGTTGAACGTTGGAATAATCTATGATATTTCACATCGTTCGTAGGTCTCACCGATACGTGTGGTATCGAAGAAAGAAGGAATGACCATTATTCAAACAAAAAATTGAGAGACCTTATCCACTAGAACTGTAATGGGGTGGAAAGTTTGAATTGATTATCAAAAGTTAAATAAGACTACAAGAAAAAATATTTTCCATTTACCATTCTTTGATTAGATATTGGATAGATTAGTGGGATATGAATACTACTATTTCCTAATTGGTTATTCGATGTATAATCAATTTGCTATTGCACTAGAAGATCAAGAGAAAGTGATATTTACTTGTCCTTATGGAAATTTTACATTTAGATCGATGCCATTTGGATTATGCAATGCATTAGCAACATTTTAGAGATGTGTAATAGCTGTTTTCTGTAATATGGTGGAGGATATCATGAAGGTATTTATAAATGACATTTAGGTATTTAGAGCGTCTTTTGACTTATGCTTAGAAAATCTTGCCTTGGTACAGAAAATAGGCTAAGACACAAATTTAGTACTTAATTAGGAAAATTGTCAATTCATGGTTCAAGAAGGAATTTTTTTGGGACATAGAGTACTCATGGATTGGAAGTTGATAGCGCAAAAATAGCGCCAATTAAGAAACTTCCTATACTAAGAAACATTAAAGATATAAGGAGCTTCTTAGCACATGCAAGTTTCTACATAAGGTTTATTAAGGATTTTTCAAAAATCATGAAACCATTGTGCACATTGTTGGAAAAAAATGTTCCATGTTAAATGATTCCTACATGTTTAAGGCATTTTATACCTTGAAAATAGCCTTAACTTTTGCACCAATAGTGGTAGTACCAGATGACAAGTCAATAATTAGACATATTTTATAGTATAATTTAGGTTGATTTTAGATATAAATAATGGTATTACACTAGGTATTCTCTAGTTTTTACGATTTTAGGATTAAATTAGGCACATGAAGAAATGGTAGTAAAGAGGAAAAGGCACAAAATAGTCAACTGTAGAAGTGGTCCGGTGATTAGCTAACGATACAAGATTACGAGGAAAATCACCATCTAAATCGGGAGCGGAGAAGTGCCAGCGAATCATTAGCGAATTAGAAAATACATTAAAAATCACCAGCTAAATTGGTGGAGTACCAAGACCAATTTTGTTGATTAACTTAACCATTTATGTACAAATTCTGAATCACAGATAAATCGCGGAGGTCGATTCTGAATTTTTTAGATTACTACGAAAAATTAGAGTTTATCTATGAGATGTATAACTTAGAGAATTATAAATATAACCTTATGGGTTCGAAATCAAGTACTCTATGACCTCAACCATAATCTTTTTTAGTATTTTATTATAGTAACTTAGATTATTTTCAAAGCTATATTGGAGCTTTGTTTATTTTACTAAGAGATATTTATTTAATTATGTCTTTCAATTATATTATTGCATTGTTTATTTTCAGCATGAGTGGGTAGTTTATTAATCTATACTTATATATAATTTGGATTGCAATGTATTTATAATTAAGGAATCATGAACTTAATGCTTTGAATCTAATCATACACAACTATCACGGTTTTCAAAAGTTGTTTTTGTGTATTACAAATAATGAGGATAGATGTTGCACGAATAATTGCAAATATGTATTGTGATATTTGATTATCTAAATCTATGTCTATGATTATTGACAACAATTATAGAAGTAGTAACTAGGATTAATATATAAGGCAATATTACTCGAGTGGATTTTTTATGTGATTGTATTCTAAATTATTTATTGATTAGCATATTCAGATGAATATTTGATTTGGACTAGGCTAAATTTTCATAGAGTGTTAATGCTATCAAAATTTCTATTTAATTGAGCTTTATCCAATAGATATATTTACAATGATAAAAAAATATGGCTTATTTTCCATTGAATATAGGAAAATCAATTGTAGGTTAAAGGCTATCAACCTATTATGAATTAGGATTTAATAATTCCAAGATTACATGTGATATGATTATAAGTAGGTTAGGAAGTGATGTTATATTTTACTATTTGAATGCAATCCAAGAATATTACATTGTGTAGCAGGGGGTTTGTCCGGATTTTTATTTAAATATTTATATTATATTGAATTTTAATTTCACATTGAATTGTTAGAATTATTTAAGCTAATTTAGTTACTTAAGTTAGTAGTTATAGTTTTTAGTTCTTTGGTATTTCAACTCTTGTTTAATTAGATTAACTAAATTAAAAAAAAATAAAAATAAAAAAACTTTCCTTAGAAGTTTGCAAAATCATTGTAGAGACGATATGACATTTACCACTGCTACTAAAAATAGGAAAATATGGGAGACTATTGTGCACGCTTGACACGTGTCGGTTTTTGGCACCACTGCCGAGGATTTTTAAATAATATCTTAAGAATTTAAACATTGTATGGTCTACACACTTTGCGCTCTAATTCTAAAGGATCTTTACATCCGTTTGATCCTAAAATACACATAACTTTTAATTGAAGTTTAATATAACAGCAACTTAGGGAGAATTTAGCTAATAGGATGGAAGATAACAATAATAATAATGACAATATAATTAATAATTATTATTATTATAATTATAAATGATTTATCAATAGTAATAATAATAATAATAATAACAACAATAACATAAAATTCACTTTTAGACAAGCAAATCAAAATGTTGCAGCATACGAGCCAATGTGCATATTATACCCCAATGAAATTCTTGAATTTGAACTTAGATATGGATTTATTACTAGCTAATCTAACTTTTATAGTAAAGACAATGAAAACCCATAGAAATTCTTAAGCGAATATCAACATAAATTTAACAGAATAAAAACGAATGAAGCTACCCTAAAACAAGTCAAACTTTAAGCTTTTCCTTTTTTTATTGAATGATCAAGCACGAAATTGGTTGTTCTATCTCGCGTAAGATTCAATAACTATTTGGACTTAAATGTTAAAAGCTTTCTTAGATGAATATATGCCCGCTAGAAAAATCATTTCATATAGAACGGAAATCATAGTTGCAGATGAAATATGATGAAAATTTAAATAAATTATGGGATAGATTTCAAATAATAAGTTCTAATTGTCCACAATATGGATTTACTTAAATAGCTTTATTGGAAGATTTTTATGAACTACTCAATCACTTTGAATAAATGTTAATGTACATAGTAATTTTTGGATCTTTATCTGAAACAACATCTACTTTAAGAAAGAAGCAATCTATAAAATTGTTAAACGATCTAAATAATATGGTTAAAAGGTTGAATCCTTAAGAAATAAACTTTATGAAGTTGCTAATAGAAGAAATAATACATCTAATGATAAAATTTATGAATTTGATAATATGTTTAAGTTGTTTATTAATGATAGATCTAATCAAGTTAAAGCTTGTAGATTATATAATATGGTTACATGTCCTACAGATTCATGTCCTACTCTACATGAAGAGAATACCGAAATGGTTAACACAATGATGAATCGATTTTTTAGACGCCAAGAAACCAATATAATACCAATATTCATTGTCCTAGAAGTTCATACTCGAATCTTAGTTATTGGCCTGAAAATCAAAATTATACTACTTATGAACCAAGCGCTCAAATGCGGTCTGCACCTAATCAGCAACCTCAACAAAATGCTCAATCTACGAATCTACACTTAATAGAGTAATCAAGCTAAAGCACCTACTCAAGCAACTATTGCTCCTACTTGTCAAACACAAGTTAATTCTTTATTCGGTGATGAGAAAGACACAATTATAAAAGAAAAGATATTTAAACAAGGTAAGAAAAAGAACACACATACAACTATTGAAGAAGAAGATGAAATGATGGCTAATGTCATTCGAAATAAAGAATGGATGGCTAAATAATTGAAATATACATCTTAACCTGAATGGCTATACCCATGATATTTAGCCAGAGTTGAATAATATTAAAAATCTCTACGAAAGTCTGAAATAATTGACAAGGATGAATATGATAAGTTCTATGATAATTTGAATAAAGATATGTATTCATATTCTACAGTTCCATAACGATTAGCTAATGCTAAGAAGGAAAAAAAATAATGAACACATTCTTGAAGCTTTTATGAAAATAGAAATAAATAAAAAATTGATGAGTAAATTATGCAGATTTCTAATTATGACAATGTTTTGCAAGAATTCTCTGAGTTTATGGAAAAAATTTTAAAAGAATCTGAAAGATTTGAGGACAAATGGTGTATCCTTTTATTAAAAAGAAAATACTTAAGAAATGCTCTGATTTAGGAATGAATATTTGGAATTCCTTTTACATTAGGAACTTTTTCATATATATTTTTCTATATGTAATCTTGGAAAATCAATTAATTTCATGTCACTTAAATAATTTGAGTACTTGAAAATAGGTTCATTGACAAATACACCTATTAATCTTACTTTAGTTGATAATACAATTATTAAACCTCATGGTTACTAGAAGATGTCTTAGTAAAAGTAAACAACTTAGTATTTCCAGCTGACTTCTATGCCATGAAAATAGATAACTCATCATCATCTTAATCTCTGCCTATACTTTTAGGAATACCATTTCATAAAACAGCTAAAAAAAGTTAAATATCTTTGAAGAACCATTGTTTATGAGACAAAATTTTCGCTTTTTATTTTAATGATGAAAATGACTTTGAGAATTCTGATGAAAAATAATGAAAAGGAATCTTTAGAATCAAATCAACATAATTTTAAAGCTTAAGTGTATGTTATTAATGCAGTAACAATGGAAGATGATAATGTTATGAAAAAGAATGACTGAGTTGAAGATATTTCAAATCAAAATTTAATAACCCAAAAATAAAGGGTTACGCAACTCAACAATGTTGAGAATGATGTTAAAATGGAGGAATTTAAAGCTTCGAAGAATAAGAAGAAGAAAAAGAAGAAACTGGCAATTGTGAAGTTTGATGATCAAAGTGATATATGCATAAACATAAAAGTCAAATGGGCTTAGTATTTTAAAGTTATTTGTGATACAGGTTCTATAGCATACTACATGCCAATTCACCTCTTTCATCATACTCACTTGGAGTTGGATGTACTTGCTTCTAAAAAAGTTATTTTACTGAATGGTTATTCATTGAAAACAATAGGAGTGGTTAGTAATGTACTAGTTCAACTTGACAAGCGCGTTATTTCCACAAAGTTTTTTGTTATGCCGCACTTCATCAATGAAAATCCTCCATTAATCTTAGGACGACCTTTCTTAGCAACTTCATAAGCTGTCATGGATAATCTAAATAAGAATATCACTTTTAAGGTGCATGGTCGAGCAATCACTTTCTAGAATGGCATTGGAGTGGACAATCCTAATCTTAAGTTTATAGAACCTATTTAGAATTATGTGGTTTAGTTTAGCCGACGATAGTAAATAAAAGTGCTCTATGGGATGCAGTTATACTCTATCTTTACTTTATGATTTAGTATTAGGATTAGTTAGTTATTTTATATTCTCTTAACTTTATACTCTTATAATGGAGATATTTTAGGAATTGAATTCCTAAATAATTTTATGTAGGTGGGTTGATCGAACCAATTTCTTTCCATATTATATTGTGTTTATGCATTAACTTTTATGTTAATCGGTTATTTATAGTAATAAAAGTATAATTTAGTACAAATCATAGTCAAATTCTTATAAATTTCGAGTAATTCTACCATTTTTGTGGACGTAAATGTGATAAATTTATGGGAAAGTAAAATAAAAAGAAAAAAATAGTTAAAATAGTTAAAATAGGTTGGTGATTTCCCAACGATTAAATTTTGTATTGGAATTTGCTGAGAAAATTGGCAGCAGCATGAACAATTTTTAGTGTAATTTTACCTATGAGATTTGTCATCAATTTACACTTATAACTAGGATTTGGTGAATCAATCATTTAGCCACCGAGGCTCATTTTCAGTGATTTCCCAGTGAATCCACTTAAACCTTGATTCACCGAGAATGAATATGTTTTGTTAAAAATAGAAACTCTAAATTTCCACATTTAGACATTTCACACTTATAAACTATTGAAACTTTTTGATCAAGAGACAAATTGTGACTAGATTAAACCTTCCAAAGCTAGATTTTAGTGTATTTATACTCTATCTTTATTTACTCTATAGAGCCAACTTGGGCTTGAGTAAGGAGAATTCAAAGTTAGAGCTTAGACGAGTGTTCTAAAGGAGTTTAGAGTTACAATCTTGAAATATTAACTTTCTAGTAAGTAATTACTGACAGCCCTAACCTTTTATCTAGTATATTTTCAGTTTTTCATTAATCTTTGGATTTTTATTTAGGTTAGAAGCTAAATTTCGAATTTTTACACTAAATTAGTTTTGATATGAAATGATTTCATTATATTAATAGTCCATACTAGTGTGGCAATTTGTTTATTGATATTGAATTTTTTAAAATATTTTTAGTATATGGCAAATGGGTTGAATTTAATATGCAAATTAATTTGAGAATAAGTTTCAAATAAGTTTTGGATTTTTTTTTTTGTTTGTCTATCGCATAACTTGAATTACTTATAAATGATTGTTTTTATGAATGATGTTTTATTGATAATTTCAATCTTTCGATTTATATATGATTTTTTCCTACGAATGTTTTCTTATTAGATAATTAGGTTGAATTTTACAACACTATTTTCTGACAATTTTGTTTTAAATGGTTTTACCGGTACATTCCTTTACTTAAGCTTATTCAAACAGCCAAAGGTTGAAAGGATAGAAACTTGAGGGAAGAGTATTGAATGGAGAATATAGTGGAGAAATGTAAGGAAAAATCTAAAAAGTGCCCTAATTAGACCTACGTAAATTTCTTTCAACACATTTAGGATTAAACCATAAAAAGTGTCTTCTCCATTTTTATAATTTAGCTATAATTCTAAGGAAGAATATGATAATGAGGAAGATGAAGATGAAGTAGAATAAGTGATACAAACGGGGGCCAAATATTATGTTCTTAAGAAGGAAAACTTTATCAATGCGAAGGCCTTTACAAAATTTAAGAATAATTTATTGAAAGAAAGGAAGTTGATCCTAGAAAAGGGATTCAATGTGAAAAATGACTTGAAATAAAGGACGAGGACTTTAGATATCATTAAGGTGAGAAACTAGGGATTATTAACAAGGGACTATAACTATTTAGACTTTAATGATGTTCCTAGTAAGAAAGGATGTGATATTTTGGTGCAAGAGTTTTATGTGAATGCTTATGGAACTGATAGTAAGACAGAGTCATGACTTAGAGGAATAACAGTAGATTATTTCCCTATAAGAATAAACCTGTATTTCAATTTACAGAAATTTCCCCAATGAGGTAACAATGAGTACCCAAAACCTTAATATGTGATCAAGTACCACTACCCCATAAAAACTTTTAGGGAAGGATTAGAAGTAATCCATAATGATGAACTTAATATAGATACATAGGGGTACGGGAAGAAATTCACAACAAATTATCTTTTGAAGATCACGAAACCACGATCTTATCTCATCGACGCCAACTTATAACTAAGTCTACAACATTACGAGACTATGAACTACGTCCGCCTTATTGAACCATTTTGTCATAGGATTGGGATATTTATATATTGGCAAGATTATCTACGAATTGATAAGAAGTGCCATTACAAAGAAGAAGAACGACAGATTGCCCTTTCTTTTGATGATCATGGCTTTTCGTAGAGTAGATCAAGAAAACACCGCAGGACTTGATATGGATAATTTATCGGAGAAGACCATCAAGAATGAAGTTATAAATAGATATGGGAAAAATTAGGGTTATGAAGACTCCAAAGATAATAGAGAGAAGGTTGAAATAGCTAGAAGTGAGGTAGATGAGGGAATAAAGATTAGGGATTATATAAAGAGAGTCTTAGAAGAATCGTCGAGAGACAAAAATGATCCGACCGTGGAGCCACCTTCTAGGGACTACGATGGACTAGACATGAAGGAGTTAGAGTTGGCCTCTATGGGTACAATTTTACATAATCAAATGAGAACTTTGAGGAATCAAGAATTGGTGTTCGACAACCAGGAGGCTTTAGCAAGGAGCATTCATGCGATATAGAGAATAATGTCTAGAAGATATAGAAGACAAGGGGATATAGAGGTTTGTGTACCTTCTACGTAGATGAGGCTATCGATTATTAATAGTCTTAATGTTCCAATACGGCTAGGTCACGACTACCACCTCTATAATCATGATGTGAGTTATCAGTCCAAAAGGATTAGTCTAATAGTGGATGATGATGATGATGTGACTTCTCAGCGACGACATTGATTCTCTTACTCTATTTATCTTCTTTGTCTCTAAGTCATAATGTGTGAGGTTTTATATATAACTCTGGTGATATACTATATGTGATATAAGTTTGGTGATGTGATGCATTTGATATGGCACTTTAATGATATATTTGATGCTATATTTGTTACATTACTGATGTTTATTCATATTTTTTTTTTGCAATCTATTTAATGAAGTTTATATATTAAGTTTAATTTTATATATTGATTGTCCAATTTATAATTACATCAGTTCTTTTATACTTTACAAGGCATATTTGTTTTGTTGAAAACCCGACTTAATTTTTAAACCTTAAGGACAAGGTTTGGAATGAGCATAGGGGTATCGTAGGTGAAGTATGAAAAAATAGCAAAAGCAAGAAAATGAAAAGAAAGGTAGAAGATAAGTTCAAGAATAGAGGCAAAAATTTCAAAATTTTGATACGACATTCAAGTAAGTTGATGAGATTTCTCAAATTCTTTCCAATTCCATTAAGTATGAATTTCATTTTACTTTATTTTTAGTTAGGAAAATAATGATAATGAATATGAATATATAATATATTTTGAAAGGAAGTGATATTTTTATTACCCAAGTGAATTTTATGATAGAAAGAATCAATTTTTAAACCCTTTTTTAATAGCTTTACTAGTTGAAATACACAGTGGATCGATTGCCTTGTGTTAGCCATAAGAATGTATAGAAGATCAAACTAATAGTGCAAGATGACAAAACATATTTCTAAGAATCTTGCGATACAAAAGCTATTGATTACATATTTTTATAGTATATATATAGAAAGTCATTATGCCACAATTAAAAGAAGAAATGAGTTAGAAACCGATGAATTTCTATAAGTTAGAAAGAATGTTTTCATCAACTTTACTGGATAAGGAGAAGTGTTAACAAGAGTTTACAAATATATAGAGAGTACTATAAATTCCATATGAAATGGAACATGTAATCTATAGTGGGAAAAATGTGAGAATGACCATAGGAAATGGAGTAGGGACTCTAAAGTATATGAAAATATATATATAACGAAAATAAAAAAGAAATAATTGTGATGAAGTAGAAAAAAATGAGAAATAAAAAGGTGGATGTTCTTGAACTCTTCGAAGAAAAGGTTTAGCTTGAGTGCTTGATGTAAGGGTTAAGTGAAGTATTTCTTAATCTAACACGTTTTAAATTACAAATTCATTAATATCATGGAAAAATTCCTATTGATTTTGATTGTGGTGCTATAATAAATTATTTTCTAAAATTAAGATTAATCTAGTGGGTTTTATGTTTTAAGATTATATACTAGTCAACATAATCTTGATGCTTGTTAGTTAATATTTAGAAAATCTATATTGTTTACTGACTTTGGTATTTAACTTTAAGTTCTAAGGGGTGGTACATTAGGTAGTCGAGTTATCATTAAGAGATTTTCGCTAGTCTAAATAATTCTAATGTATCATGACTTATATTTACTTATGGGTAGTTTGTTCCTATTTGAACACAAGTTCTATTTTAAATTTCCATTATTTAAAGTTAAGATGAATTATATTCAAATAAGTTTATAAAGAATGACAAGAGAATATGATTGAGAGTATTCTTTCGCTCGGGAAAACAAAATGTTGAGTTTGGGGTTATTTGATAAGTCAATAATTATATATTTTTATAGTGTAATTAAGGTTGATTTTAGATAAAAAATGATTATATTAAACTAAGTATTCTCTCATTTTTGTATTTTTAGGGTTTAATTAGGAAAATGAGAAATAGAGGAAAAGAGGAAAAAATGCAAAACAATCAATTGTAGAAAAGGTCCAGCGATTAGCTAGCGATACAAGATTACACAGGAAATTGCCATATAAATCGGCAGTGGAGAAGAGCCAATGAATCATCAGCAACTTGAAAAATACATTAGAAATCACCTGCTGAATCGGTGGGGCATAGAAAATCATTTTCAAATATTAACTCAGCGATTTGTGTACATATTAGGAATCGCTGACAAATCGCTAAGGTCTGTTATGAGTTTTTTAGATTACTATAAAGGATTTGAGTTTATCTATGATATGAGTGACTTAGGAGACTATAAATAGAACCTTAAGAATTCGAAATTAAACACTCTTCGACCTCTCCCACATTATGTTTTAGTCTTTCACTAGTAGGAAGTTAGTTTATGTTTGAAGCTACTTTTGAGCTTTGTTTATTTCATAAAGAGGTATTTATTTAATGATATCTATTAATTATATTAATGCATTATTTATTTTCAACATGAGTGAGTAGTTTATTAATCTAAAAAACCCTAAACATGTATATACTTTGGATTGCTATATAGTTATAGTTAAGAAATCATGAACTTAATGCTTTGAATCTAATCATACACAACAATCACGATTTTAATAAGTTGTTTTTGCGCATTACAACTAATGATGAGGATTGATGTTGCATGCATAGCTGCAAATATTTATTATGATACTTGATTTACTAAATCTATGTCTATGATTATTGACTACAATTATAAAAGTTGTAACTAGGATTAATCAAGAGGGCATTATTACTCTAGTAGATGTTCCAGGTGATTGTGTTCTAAGTTAGTTATTGATTAGCATATTCTAATTAATATTTTATTTATATCAGGCATGATTTTCATTGAGTATTAATGCAATCATAATTTCTATTTTATTGCATTTTATCCAACAAATGGATTTATAATGATACGAATATAGCTTATTTTCCATTAAATATAGGAATATCGATGATTTTCTGAAGGCTATCAACCTATTATGAATTAGGATTTAATGATTCCAAGATTCCATGTGATATAATTATAACTAGGTTATGAAGTTATGTCTAATGTTTGAATGCAATCCAAGTATATTACATTGTTTAATGGGAGTTTGTTAAGATATTTCTATTATATTGAATTTGAATTTTGCATTGAATTCTATGAATTATTTTTGTTAATTTGGTTAGTTAAGTTAGTAGTTATAGTTTATGGTTATTTGGTATTTTGATTCTCATTTAATTAGATTAATGAAATTAAGAAAAACAAAATATAAACGTTTTTCTTAGAAGTTTGCAAAATGTCTTTGGAGACGATATCCCATTTGCCACTACTACAAACAATAGAAAAATATGAAAATCTATTGTGCACGCATGACACGTGTCACCAGATCAGGAATTTGAATTCTAAATAATGTGCAATGCTAGTGACTATGTTGTAGGAACAATGTTAGGCCAACGGAGGGATGGGACATTTAGAACTATTTTTATGCAAGTAAAACATTCAATCAAGTACAACAGAATTATATTACCACAAAATACAAGCTATTTAGCAGTAGTGTTCACGTGTGACAATTTTAGAGCTTGCATAGTTGGTTTAAAAGTCACTATGTATACTGACCATGTTGCAATTTGTTATCTGTTGCAAATAAGGATGTCAAACCAATGTTAATTAGGTAGGTGTCATTATAGCAAGAGTTTGACTTGGAAATAAAAAAATATGAAAAAAGTGAAACTTTGGTTGCAGATCATCTCTCTAGGTTACCTCATAAAGAAGATGATACGCGGAAGTTGGTAACCAAAGTGTTTTTGGACGAGCAATTATTCCAAAAATCCAAAGTAATGGAATATCTCAATTTAGACTCGGACTAAACGAGCGAAAAGGCATTGAGCAAATGACATTAAACTAAACACTTCTAGGAGGCAGCCCAGGGGTTTTAATTTCAGTCAGTTAGTATTTAGATAGTTTAGTAAGACAATCCAAATGTTTTAGTTTATAGTTTTTGAAATTTATGCTAATTGTGCAAGAAAGACCTTTCGTCGGGTGACGATTCATTAGAATGAAAAAGTTTTGACTAACTCAATAAAGATCGTAAAATAGTGAAGGAGTTAAAGTAGTAAAGGTTACATGGTCAAATCACAAGTAAGGTTTTATGGAATTTTTATTTATACAAGTTATTTCATGCTGTCATGACGCCTAGTGTAGTTACACAAAGCTAGGAAAGTGCCAATAAGGAGCTAATGAAAAATATGCAAATTTAATAGACATACTAGTCGATGTCGTTTGTGTAAACACACGACATCATAGGCATAAGGGATGTAGCCATCAAGGCACCAGCAGACTCGATGTTGTCATGGCGTAATGTTGCCACCATACTCTATAGAGGACAACACCGGTTTCAATACAAGTGTTTTAAACCCTTTTCGCGAACAACTTGCACACTAAAAACTTATTACATACTCTAATAACCAAGCATACATCCCTGTATGACCTAAGATAGAGAGATTTTAAGTGAGAAAATAGTGTTTCTAGTTATTTAAAGTGAAAAAGAGAGAGTATATTGTGAATTTGAACAAGGAGGAAAGCTAGGGCGTGGATTTTGAGATTTGATTCAAGTGAGCATTAAGGTTTATTTTGGGAGCAAAGTATGAGGTCTAGAACTTACAAAGGCTTGAAGAATCAATATACACCAGAAAATAGTCCGACATTGAGGTAAATTTATAATTTCGTTAGTTGTTTTTTGAAAGTTTTGGACATTCTTAATGAAACTGCATAAATTGCAAATATGAGGTTGATTGATAGGAATTTTCAACTTGTGTGAATGTTAAGTATTAATGTAGCTTAGAGTGAACTAGTATATGTCTTTCGCATTATTTGACATGTGAATAGCCATTGTGATTGAAAATTTTGATTTAGGTGATTTGAAGACCTGTCTTGGGAGTGGTGTGTTGTGTGAAATATTAATAAAATGTTAGAACATAAAGAAAAGCAAGTCAAGTTAGCGAAGTGATAGCAAATGATCATAAGGCATCATCCTCAACAGATCCAAAAAAGGCTGAGCCTAGACCTTTTGATTCTACATATTATGTTAGCAAAAAGGATAAGCAAAGATATGAGGTCATTAAGAATAGAGAGTTCAGTTGTGATAGATAAATTAACTTGTTGACGAAGTATGACAAGAGAGTAAACAATTTCATTAGGCAATAAGGATGGAAGCAGTTTACTCCAGATTACAAAGAGAACAATATTAGAGGTGTAAGTAAAATTGTTTATGACTTTTATACCAATAAAAAGTTTATTAGGAATGATGACCCAGTGAAGGTGAGAGAGCTATTTTTCCATTTTAATGAGCGTTCTAATAATAACATTTATAGGTTACAACATATGAGTACGATTATAGCACCACAGAGTTTCCCAGATTATTTATACGAGAGACTTTTGACTTATAACCTTTTAAATCCATATAGATAAAATTGATTTTCTAAGGACAACAAAGATGGGTAATGGGGAGCTCATAATGTGCCAAAGCACATTAAGAATGGGAGCATGAGGAAAGTTTATAAAATGTGGCAACACTTTCTAGTTGCTTCATTATACTCGACCATTTAGTAGGGCGAGATCAACATGCCAAATGTGCCTTATTTGTATGAGATTACAAAGTACGAAGATATCAACGTAGGGGAGATCATCTACAAAACTTATAGGAAACATATCATGTCAGGAAGAGATAAAAAATTGTTGTTTCCTGTTTTGATCACCTAGATGTGATTGAAGGCCAAAGTGCAATTGACTCAAAAAAAAAATTTCATATTGAGGCCCAACCAACCATAGATGAGGAGTTTATTCTCACTCTGATATCACCTACTAGTTACCAAAACTCTAAGGATAAGAGAGAGAGAAAGAAAGAGAAAGAGTCGAGAGGAACATACTTGAGACCGAGTTGTTTGTCGATGACCACAAAGATCATGCAACAACGGCAATAGCAGTAGTAACGAAGTTAGCCCAGGAGTTGTAGAATGAAAGATATGGAGAGGATGAGGATCACTAGTAGGGATTTGTTGAGGGGTACAAATTTTTAGACCCACTTATATTAGAGCAGGACTTAGATGGTCAAGATGTTTTTCTACAGCCCCCTCAACCATAAGCACCAGTACCACCACCGGATGACTTGACTCCACGACAATAGAGGTTATGGAATGCTGAGATGAGGAGACATTACAGAGAGGATAGGGCTCTATATCAACAAGCCTTATTGAGATATAAGCGGGATATGCAGAAGAGAATGAAATACTGACTGAATTTATAATGGACCTTCATGTTATTTGCAAATCATCAAATAGACGTAGCTAGATATGAGGGGAGTAGATAGATGAGACCTATGAAAAGGTTTATTGGCTTTTCGGCAGCACCGAACTACTTGTTTGTTTAGAAGTGGTGCAGAACATAACGGTAACGCGTCTTTCGACATTATCCTATACTAGAGTTGATGATGCTGATGATAATGATGATGCACACTTCTAGAGTCAGAGTCTTAGATTTATTTAGACCTTGGGGAGATGAGATTCATTTGTACTAATTATTTATACACTTGGGATATTTTTTTCATTTTATTAGTTGTTCATGTTTTATGTTTATGTTTTAGTGCTTTCATGTTTCGGGATTATCTTAAAACCTTAAGGACGTGGTTTGGTTTAAGTTTTGGGCATCAACACTACACCATGGGAAATGGTAAGAAATGATGAAATAAGGATAAACACTACAAGTATAATCGTAAAATCTTATTTCTAAAGTTTTAAGGAGGAAAGCATGGTAGTGTATTTTTTCATTTACATATTATTTAAATGTGTTAAAGTAGTATATATTAGGTTATACAAAGTAATATGGAATGAATAAGTAATTAATTAGCAAAGTTCATGCCTTTAATTGAGGATGAGTAAGAATAAAAGTATCTTGTTAATATGAACAAGTGAGTGTTATTTTTTTTTTGAAGAAAATAAGAAATGTAGCAAAAAAGGGCTTGATTTCATTTTTGGCCAAAGTTGTTCGGATGATGAAGAAGTATGCTGACCAGAACAGAATACCCTTGGAGTTCTAGGAAGGAGACCTAGTCTTGTTGAAGCTCACTCCTCATATTTTGAAGAAGTTCAACAAGACGGAGACGTACAAGGGCATGGTTCAGATGTACAAAGGATCATTTGAAGTGGTCAAACGAGTAGGGTGGTTGGCTTATCGCCTTAAGCTACCTGAAAGGTTGAAGATACATCCTACATTCCATGTCAACTATCTTAAACCTTTCCACCCTGATGAGGCAAATCCAGGGAGGAGCACAGCGAGACGACCTCCACCCTTAGTACGAAAGGAGTTTGCAGGAGAAATTGAGCAGATTCTAAGCCACGAGACGTATGGCTAAAGCAAGAAAAATAGGCGAGCTTTTTACTTGATCAAGTAGGTTTATGTTGAGGAACCTACTTGGGAGCGAGACACTACTCTATGGCAGTTTAAGAAGGAGATAACAGACTACTGGCAAATAGCCGAGTTCCAGAGGACTCGGAAGGTTCCATGAGGTTTGGTTGCATGCGGGACGGATAAGGCAACAAACAGTCATGGACGAAGTCGAGCCTTGACGCGCGCCAAGGTATGGTGCATGGGCGCATACGACGTTGTGCCTTGGCACGTGCCTCGGCGCGTCCCTTGGCACAGGCACAGGCAAGCCTTGGCAGATTCCCTTGGCACGAGCAAGGTTGCGCCTTGGCAGATTCATTTGGCACGACTAAGGTCGCACCTTGGCAAGTTCCTTAGGCACATGCAAGGCGATACCTTAGCAGATTCCTATGGCATGAGCAAGGTCGCGCCTTGGAACGGACAAGGCATACCTTAACAAGGGTTGACAAGTCTTGACTTGGGCGTTGACCAAGTCAAAGTACGTTTGGTCTCATTTATTGATGTTTCCTATTGGAGTTGGGGAAACGACTTAACATCTACTATAAGAAGAGGTGTGTTCTCTCCCATGGGCGGCATTGGCATAGTAGCAAGGACGACCCTTGAGCATGCCTTGGGCACCATGCCAAGGCAAGACCCACGGACCCATGGTCCGAGCCGCCCCGAGCCGGTGGGACTCAACCAAGCCCCGGCTAACGCCCAAGGTGCCTAGGCTCAGCTAGGCACCACCGAGCAGTCCATGTCCCTAAGAGAAACATGGACTAAGTTCCTTTAGGCGTGGATGGACCAAGTCAAGGTGGTTCCAGGCGGTTGGGTAACTACCTTGGTCATGGCCCTTGGCATGACCAAGGCACGTCCAAGAATGTCCCGAATACATGGAGCATGTGCTAATTGACCAAGCAGTTGAGGCAGTTATGGAACCATGTGGAAGCAAGGGAACAAGGCAGTTGGGTAACTGCCTTAACCACAAAGGAGTGGGGTTTTACTTAGTCTATGAATCAACGTAATCAAGATAGGTGTCCTTGACGATTATGTAACTACTTCTTGGCGGATCTATAAATTCATGGGCTCTAAGCTTAGGGAAACATAGAGTACGAGTGTCATATTCCCATTAAGAGCTTAGTAAAACGTTTCCTTGGTGTCATTACTTGTTGTTCATTCAGTTTGAGTATTGGTAGTGTTGAACTAAGGTATCCCTTAGGCACCACGCGTTGGGTTGAGCGAGAAAAACTTCCTTACGGTAAACCCCTCACTTGACAGCCCCGTGACAGTAACTACCCAAGAAATTAATAACGAGAAAAGTTAAAGTTACATACTTTCGTTACAACTTTTTGGTATTTTATTAATGGTGTCCATTGAATGGACATTAGAATGTATATGCATACATCTCGATGCATGATCTAATGGACGTTATCAATATTACCTATGTTGTACTTATAGATTCTAACAAAACTATATGTCCCCTAACATTTTTCATTAATAATATACCAAAATAGATTATGCAAAACATCATTTTTTTTAATTTGCATCATCAATTACACTAAATCGAGTGCAATGAAAGAATTTAATCAATGTAGCCGACCTTGTAACAACCTGAAAATATTTTATTTGTGGATGATGATGTGTATTACCTATTTAAACTTGTGTGTAAAATTTTATTAATTTAGATTTTCAATTGAGCGAGTGAGATGTGGGTCTCACGATGCGTAACGACGTGGGGTCGAGGTAGAGAGTGATATATGGTGAGTCATTAGTTTAATTTTATACACATATTAATGTAGCCAATGTATCTATTTATGTAACCTTATATCATTTTTAAATGAATGAAAAATAGAAAGCCTAAAGTTGTGAAATAAATCCTACACACATAGATGCATCTTGAGATTCATGCCATAACCAAACCCAATAGAATCATGTGTGAGAATATTGTACTAGCTAGGATGAATTAGTGGAGAAGTAAGACTTAATGAGGATCATTGGATGCACCTAGAGATGTCGAGAAAACATAGAGTGGAACTAGAAACTTTAAAAGACACACTTAATGTCTCTTTCTTTATTTGCATGCTTTGAAACAAAAGAAATTCAGAGTTGATAGTTGGCTAGAATTACTCAATTAAGGCTACAAAATGAAGGAGATTCATCAACCAAGTGATAAACAAGAGCTAGGAATCCACAATAACTTTAGGTAATGTTTTGAACTCATCAATGCATTCAAATTCATGGGATTTGAGCATGAATCAAAGGGTTTTATGCATAGTCCATTTCAAAGTGTTATTTGTGTTGTTTATAATCAAATTTAAGCATTGATTTGAATCTTAAGTCCTAAATTTTCAAATTTGATGGTTTTGGTCAAAGTTTGAGTTTTAAGCATGAAATTGATTTTGCTAAATTCGAGATTATAAATGTACATGTTTTCAAAATTAAACCTCATATTCGATTTCCTCATGAGATTCTAGTAAGTTTGCTATAAATAAGTTCAAAAATCGAGACTGTTTTGATAAAGTTACGAAATTACAAAATTCATGATGTTCTTGAGTTTTTTTTTTCAAAAAACATGTTTAATTTCAATGGTATGATGTATATTATTGATGAAATTATTCATCCATACTGTTTATGAAGTGGTTATACCCCATTATGAGAGTTTTGGAGGGTGGAGAGGGTCTAGGTGGGATTTGGAAACCCCAAATCTTGACCTGCTAAAATATTGTCTGCAACGCAGTTAGTGCACTATCTAGGCTAGATAGCGTGCTACTATTTTTGCAAATGGGACAACTCGATATGTTTTCACAAAATGACCATAACTTTCTCATTTTAAGTCAAATTTTGATGCCCCACATAGCGTTGGAAAGATAAGACAAAGATAAACAATCTATTATCATTAGCTATTCAAAATTAAGTCATATAATTTGTCAAATATGGGTTGAAAGTTAGAGTTCAGCCGAGGGATGGAACTTTTGTAATTTTCTTGATTTAATTTTTGTTTTTGACTTTTCGAAGCATTCCACTCATCCAATTTAGCTTAATTTCTCCTAATTAAGGGTTCTTTATGTCATTTCATTGTCCGCCAATTTTTGTGTCATTCCGAGTTGATTAGCATTATTTTCGAGACGTGTTTAGTTTAAGGATTTCAATAAATCAAACAAGTCCATATATACGGACTGAATTTTGAAAACTTGATTTCAAACCTTTTAATTGAGATATAAATTAGCTTTAATCTTTGGATATGTTCAATAACATTGGAATTGAGAACTCGGGTCTTTCTGGTGGTCATTTTCTGGGCGTTTAAGCATCAATTTTTTCCATTTTAGATGAGTTAAGTTAATAACAAGTTGCTATCAATGAATATGAGATTGAAATAAAAACACACTAAACAAAGAACTTGTTAAATGGACTTTAATACACCAAAACTAATTAAAATGGATTTCAGGGATTTAGCGAGCTAGAGTCGCATATTGAGGGTTAGTTCAGGGTTGTGTTGGAGTTGTGAGAGAGTGTATTAATATAGATCCAAGGTGAGTAAACCTGCAAGGGCCTAAATACTAAATCTCATCAATTGTTTGGTTATCATACATAGTAATTCATTCTTTGTGAACTTTCTTATATCGCTGATGTTGATGCTTTCTTTGTGATTCTCATTCCATATCCTGGCGATATGCTTTCCTTGCAAATTTATTATATATGACTTATCAGTATGATTCATTGTTGATCTTCGTGACTTACTTTTTGAAATGCATGCATTATTCGTGAAACTAAATCCAATTTATTGCCTATGATAACCGGTGTGGTTCATATTGATTATCAGCGTGATGTACTCTTGTATCGAATGGATTATGGTCTAAGTGGTCGAATGGTAGTCATAGATGCGATACTCATACTGTGTGATTAAATTTACCACTGTGACTACACAGATTGTAGATTGTGTTAAGTTCACAGTTTAGGATTGGAGAGTCAAGCTGTAGAGGTGACTGTGTGTTTGCTACAGTTGATGAAATCAATCTAAATTGTTGGAGACTTAGTTAAGTCTACAACCCACTTTGGAAGTTAGGTTGTGTACTGTATGTTACAACCGGACGGACTTGGACCACTTGGATACTCATATATGTGTAATAGTTTCGCTCAATTCTTTTTAAATTCCTTATTAGCTTATTTATCATGTGATTTATATTTCATTTCTTTGTGATTACCTGCATGATTTATCGGCTAACCTTTTATTGGATTCTAGAATTAATGTTGAGACTCCTCTGGCTTTACTCACTGGACTTGTCTCATGTGTGGGGATAATTGTAGGTCTGTTGTCTAGCAATAGAAAGGAGCCGGTACTTTTTAACTTCCACTAAGTTTTCCTCAGAGTCGGCTTCCAATTTTGTCGTGCGTAGGTCTTTTTGGTGTATTTATGTTATATATATGGTACTTCTACTGTGGGTATCAAATAAATATCTATGGCATGGATAGCAATTCTCAACCATTGGATTAACATCAAAAGAGAGAATGGTCGTATTAATTAGATGAAGTTAACTTGTTGCTTACCTGCTGAATAGGTACTAAACACTATAACATTTTTGGCCTTTAATAAAGGTTTTAAATCCTCTATTAAATAGAGTGTTATTAAATGTCATGTGAAAATGTGTTATGTTTTAAGTTTTAATACATGTATTACATAGAGGTTTTTTAAAACTCCTATCAATTAGGTGTTATTTAATAACACTCCCCTTTAATAGGGGTTTAAAAACATTTATTAAATACCAAAATTGTTTTAGTGAAAGCATTAATGACATGAAGATGGATCCGTAAAATAAGACTTTCTCACTCTTTTCGAAATAGGAAAAAAAATCAGTTGGTTCTCTTTCTCATCAAGAAGGTATAGGTATCATTAATGGTGGAAAGTAGTCTAAGCAAATCAAACATTTTTTTTAATAAGAAATATTTTTCATATGCTTGAAGGAACGTATATATCTGCTCTACCCCAAAATCTTAACAAGTATGTTCGATTTCAAAGCTTTCTTGGTAATAAGATTAGAAATTGCAGTTTGCTTAATCAAATTGGATGTTACCATAGATTGATGAATGCATCTTCTAGATGAGCTTTGAAGCGATACAGAGCTCAAAATTGCTTTCATGGTAGACAAGAAGGGAGAGAGCGGCTCTGTTTCATGAGTTTGGTAAAAAAGGTCATGGTGCTATGTTTCACGAGTTTGGTAAAAATGGCTATGATTATTATTTTAAGAATATAAATTTCAAAATAAATACAGAAATGGATAAATTCAAGCGTAGAAGGTTGAAAAGTGAACCTTGAGAGATTGAACTGCAAAACTAAAGGAACATAACAAAGGAAATTATTAAAAAAAAAAGCACCCTGGATTTCTCTCCACATTAACTGCACGTTATATTGAGGTTGCATGCTTTAATGGGGTTGTCATTTATTGGCTATGTATATTCAGTATGTGACTGAAAAAACAAGTCACGGGTTTTTTACTTTTTATCTAATTTAAATGTAAACCTCTATGCTAATCTAACGATCATAACGAAATTAAGCATGCCATAGGGTTATCATTAGTTTATTCTTTATAAGCTTTTTTTCATTATTTTTGTTTTTTTATAAGCATTATATTTATTTTTATTTAGATTTTTGAAAAAAATCATCCTCATGAAAAATAAATTTATCTCATATAAATATTTTTTATCAATACAATTGAAAAAATAACATTTAAGTTTCATTCAATTGCCTTACATAAAAGGTGAACTTTAACATTTTCGTAGCCTATGGTGAAGTAAAGAATTGTGGCCTCTTATATTTGACTTTTTCATATAATCTTTTAGGTACATGTGTTATTGTTGGAATAATTAGTATAATTTTATAAACCACACATCTTTTGTACAAGGAGAACTTGCATTACACTAAATTGATCTATAATAAAGATTTTATTTTGAAACTCAATGAAATAAAAAGAATTTCTCATTTTTTAAGATAATCAATACTTATAACATGCACTAAGATTTAAGTAGCAATCACGTACATTTTTATTTATAAAACTACAGTGAAATTATTATAATATTAATTTTAATAAATTGGTTTTCTTTAAGAAAAATCAAAGGATTGTCAAAGCATTATTAGTGAGCTAAATGATGCATCACTTACCAAAAAATAAGGTTTAGAGAGGGTGTGTTTTCATCTCTTGCTGAAGTCAAAAAGGTAAAAATAAAAATAATCAAGGGATTATGGTTTAAATCGATTTTATTGTTTTTTTTGTAATTTATCATGAATAAAAATAATATGGAAAATTAATATTTGATAAAATATTTAATATTTATAAAAAGTTAAAGATTACGAAACAACATTTAATTTAAGGCTTTTGAATAACTATAGTGATAAATATTTATTTCAAGGGTCGTTAAGGGGCTCTAGATGAGGGTGGGATCTTGGGTGGTGGTCGCCCCTCTCGCCCATACCTAAAGATGTGCCTAAATTATTATGATGCTATATCAAATAATTTGTATATTTAACATTTATATAAGTAATTTGCATTTAATAATAAATTATATTTAGTTTTTCCAAATTTATTTACAAAGAATGGTAATTCTATTTCCACCAAAAAAACGGTAATTATATATATTTATTAAGGTCTGCCTAGATAGTTATCTAATATCAGAATATATTCATCCAAAACAATATATATAAATATATATATATATATATATATATAATAAATCAATATGAGATCCGGATCAAGAGTATATATTGTGTTCGTATCCTACTCAATTTTAATTTAGACAAAAAAAAAACTTTGTATAGCACAAAAAAAAACTGATATAACACAAAAAATGAAGCTCCAAAAAATTCGAATATTACAAAAAAATGATTATATATAGCACAAAAAAAGAAAAAAAATCATATAGCGCTTCAATAAAACTCATCCGACATCTAAAGAGAAGAAACTTGTATAGAATTCAAAGAAAGAAAAAATATGTACCACTAAAAAACATAAAGAAAAAAACTCTTACGAAAAAAATTAATTTAAGACAATAAATGCAACTTAGGACATGTACATTAAACACAAGACCTTTTCTTTTCTAACCATTTCAATCTCGCTTTAATTGCGCAAAAGCTAGACAAAATGAGGAAAAAAAAAACAAAATTTGATGAATCGAAATATAATTCACAACGAAATTATAGATTGAATGAAATTGAATAGCGTAGCTAAAAAATTAGTTCCACATCGATTGCAATTGTAATGATATCAAAGCTCATGTTCGGATGAGAACTGGGAGAAGAAGCCTCATGTTCATGTGACTTTTGATCCATGAAGGAGTATTGAATATGTGTAGATTGAAATTTAGTCCCACATCGATAGCCATATTGGCTGGGCACTACAATTAATTTTTTTACTTTGCCGTTTTTAAGTCGTCAGATTCACTTCTAAACAGGTTTTCGACACTTATTGGAGTTCATTTGATGGCATTGATCGTATGACCACTTTTACCAAACTCATGAAACAGAGCCGCTCTCTCCCTTCTTATCCGTCATGAAAGCAATGTTGAGCTCTCCATCACTTCAAAGCTTGTCTAGAAGATGCATTCATCAATCTAAGGTAACATCCAATTTGATCAAGCAAACCGCAACTTCTAATCTTGTTACCAAGAGTGCTTTGAAACAGGAAATGCATGCAAAGATTTTGGGGTTGAGCGGATATATATGATCCTTCAAGCACATGAAAAATACTTCTTACTAAAAAATGTATGATTTGCATTAGCTTGGTTCAAATTACCTGTCATGGAGTAGAGCTATGATGATTGCATTGGGAGCAAAAACAAAAATTGGTTTTATTGATGGTAGATGTGTAAAACCAGAAACTACTGATCCTAATCTTGATCGATGGATCAAGGTGGATTATATGGTCACTTCTTGGATTTTGAATTCTATTTCGAATGAGATTGTTGAAGCTTTTCTTTATACAACCTCTTCTTTTGATCTATGGAATGAATTAAAAGAAAGGTTTGGAGAATGTAATGGTCCTCTTCTATACCAGTTGAAACGTGACATTGCTTCTATAACTCAAGGAGATCTGTCTCTTTCACAGTACTATACCAAACTTAAGAAACTTTGGGATGAACTGAGCTGTTTAAATCCTTTACCTGTGTGTGACTGTGGAGCATCTGCTGCAATGGCTGTTTTAGAGTCTAATGATAGGCTAATGCAATTTTTGATGGGGTTGAATGACATGTATGATCATATTCGCAATCAAGTATTGGTGTTGGATCCATTGCCAAGTATAAACAAAGCTTACTCTATGGTTCTTAGAGTTGAAAAGCAAAAAGAAGTACATGTCCATTATTCTCCTATGATGGATACAGCCATGATGATGAAGGTTACCAAGATGAATTCAGGAAATTCAACTAATGGCCATAGGTTTGCTGGAAAAGGAATTCAAAAGAAATCTGTGAATAAAGATGATCTGTTTTGTGATCATTGTAAGGCAAAAAGGCATACAAAAGATACTTGTTTCAAACTCCATGGATTTCCAGATTGGTACAAGAAAGACTATGATAAGAAGCAGATATCAAGTAATTCAAATCCTTTGTAAATTTGATGGAATCACCTCGGACATACAAGGTGCGTAATCATCTCGGCTTGAAGATTTTCGACGAATATAAAAGAATGATACAAATAGGAATTGAGAATTTTATGAAAGGGAAGTCTGCTTTTGAGGCGGGAGCTTCTAATCATGTGAATTCGCTTCTATCTCGATTTCTGTGTAGCTCATTTCAAAGATCTTCCAGCTTCTTGTTCTTTTTTAATTCAGATGCTTGGATTGTGGATAGTGGAGCAACAAATCATATGTGTACTAGCTATGATTTACTTGCTAATGTCCATATTTTACCTAAGTCTGTCATGGTTTGCTTACCTGATGGACATACTAAAGAAGTAAACTGCATTGGAGATGTGAAGCTGAGTTCAGACTTAGTGCTTTCTTCTTGTTTACATATAAAAGCATTCAAGTATAATCTTTTGTCAGCTAGTAAGTTACTCTCATCTACTAAACTGACAATTGAATTTTATCCATCATTTTGTGCTATACAGAACATTGAGAGTTCTCAAGTTCTAGCTGTGGGAAGGATGGTTGGAGGATTATACATACTGGATTCAAGCTCCTTTCATAAGGATGTCATTGCTTCTTTTGTATCACCTTCAGAATTATCATTAGCTCATTGTAATAATGCTACTGATAAGTTTTCATGGCATTTTAGATTGGGACATCCTTCTATTCATGTAACAAGGCAACTTGATATGTTACTTAACAGTCGATCAAGTGAAAAACATACTGAACCTTGTGATGTTTGTCAGATGTCTAAACAATGCAGATTGGTTTTTCCAGTGAGTTCTATTCAAACATCTAGTATTTTTCAGTTGTTACATATGGATATATGGGGACCATACAAGCAGTCTTCTATTCAAGGAGCTCATTATTTCTTGACTATTGTGGATGATTTTAGTCGATTTACTTGGACATTTTTGATGAAACATAAGTCCTTGACAGGCAACATCATCAAACAGTTCTTAACTTTCATTCAAACTCATTTCAAGGTCTCAGTTCAAACCATTAGGACTGATAATGGAACTGAGTTTTGTAATAAAGATTGTCATGCTTTGTTCTCTGGTTTGGGAATTGTTCATCAAAGATCAACACCATATACACCTCAGCAAAATGGTGTTGTTGAAAGGAAGCATAGACATTTACTGCAAGTTACAAGAGCCTTGATTTTTCAGTCTAATTTGTCCACAAAATTTTGGGGAGATGCTGTTCTCACTGCCACATACATCATCAACAGATTACCTACTCAGTTACTGAAGTGGAAATCTCCTTATTGTCTTTTATTTGGAAGAACACCAAATTATTCTTCTTTAAAGACTTTTGGTTGTTTGTGCTTTGCTACAAATGTTTCACCAAGTAAATCTAAATTGGATTCAAGAGCTGTTAAAAGTATATTCATTGGTTATTCTCCAGGACAAAAGGCATATAGATTGTATAACATGGCCACACATACATGTTTTGTTTCAAGAGATGTGATTTTTTTTGAAAATCAGTTTCCTTTCCATAAAGATTCTGAAAGTTCAAAGTGTCCTCTGCCTACTCCATCTGAAGATCATTCTGATTATTTGAGAGACATTTCAGATGTTAATGCTCCTCCATTAGCTGCTGTACCTTCTTCTCCAAATTTACCTATTAATGAAGCAGTTTCTGATGTTCCTGAAGATATCTCCTATGTACCTCCAACTGTGGAATTGGTACCTCATTCTACTGATGTTTTACATGAAGATGTCCTGCCTCCTACTGCTGTTGTTACTAGGAAAAGTACTCGTGCAGTTAATAAACCTCTTTGGCTGAATGATTTTGTTCTAAACAATGTAGAGACTTCTGTTCTACCAATTTCTCTATCTGCTGGTAACCCTCCTACATTTCCTTTTATACATTCTCCAAACATTACTGCTAGCTACAAATGCTTTCTAGCTGCTGTTTCAAATATAAAGGAGCCTACCAGTTACATTCAAGCTCAACATGATCCTGTTTGGATTGAAGCAATGGAAAAGGAGTTACAAGCTTTGGAAACTAATGGAACTTGGAGTCTTACTACTCTACCACCTGGTAAGAAAGCCATTGGTTCTAAATGGATCTACAAGGTTAAACTTCATCCTGATGGTTCTTTGGATAGATGTAAGGCTCGTTTGGTGGCAAAAGGTTTTAATCAAATTGAAGGAGTTGATTATACTGATTCATTTTCTCCAGTTGCCAAGAATGTCACTGTTCGAATTGTCTTATCTTTAGCAGCTGCTCGAGATTGGCCCTTACAACAATTGGATGTTAACAATGCCTTTTTACATGGATACATAGATGAAGATGTGTACATGAAGCCACCTGATGGTTATACTGTTGTTTCACCTAATCAAGTCTCAAACTTCATAGATCTCTCGTATGGTTTGAAGCAAGGCTTTCGTCAATGGAATCATGAGTTTACAACCAAGCTTCAATCTTTTGGTTTTACTCAATCTGCTCATGATCCCTGCTTGTTTACTTACAACAATGCTGGTCATTTTTTGGTGTTGTTGGTGTATGTTGATGATGTTCTTCTTACTGGTACTTCACTTGACTTAATTGATCAAGTAAAGACCTTCTTACACACCTTGTTTACCATTAAAGATCTTGGACAAGCTCGTTATTTCTTGGGTTTAGAGTTGGTGAGATCTTCTTCAGGTCTTTATGTACATCAACGAAAGTATGTTCTTGATCTACTTACTGATGCTGGTATTCTCATGGCTAAACCAGCTGCTACTCCACTCCCTCGTGACTGCAAATTTACAGATCCTGATTCACCTTTGTTACTTGAAGTTGACAGATATAGAAGACTTATTGGTCGTCTTCTTTATCTTGGATTTACTCGTCCTGATATTACATTTGCCACACAACAATTAAGTCAGTATATTCAATCACCTACAGAGCAACATTGGTCTGCTGCCCTTCATGTTTTAAGATATCTTAAGGGTACTCCTTCCAAGGGTTTGTTCTTTCCTGTTCAGCAAGATCTTTCTATGGTTGCCTACTGTGATTCAGACTGGGCTGCTTGTCCTACTTCAAGAAAATCTATCACTGGCTATTGTGTGTTCATGGGATCTTCTTTGATTTCTTGGAAAGCTAAGAAGCAGGCTACGGTGTCCAAGTCTTCTCATTCTGAATATAGAAGTTTTGAAATAAAGAAAAATCACATAGTTCATCACGTACGTAATGTAAGTGCTTTCCACCATTAACGATATCTATACGTTCTTGATGAGAAAGAGAACCAACTGATTTTTTTAATTTCAAAAAGAGTGAGAAAGTCTTGTTTTATGGGTCCACATTCATGTCATTAATGCTTTAGTACCTATCAAAAGTAAGCAACAGGTTAACCTCATCCAATTAATACAACCATTCTCTCTTTCGACGTTAATCCAATAGTTGAGAATCAACACTTATGTCATAGGTATTTATTTGATACTCATTATAGAAGTACTCATATATATATAAAGCTTGGAACGAGCATGAAGAAATTACCGATACTTCTTTATCTTTTGATTTGTTCTGTCAGATAGGTCGCTCAAGATCTTTGGTCTCCACCTGGGCCCGATGAAAAAAATTGGATTACTTCTTATGGATCTTTTGAGAATGATTCTGATTTAGTTCATGGTCTATTAGGAGTAGAAAGCATTCTGGTGAGATCCTCATGGATAGAAAAAGAGTGCAGTCAGTTTGATAATGATCGAGTGACATTACTTCTTTAGTCTGAACCAAGGAATCCCTTAGATATGATGCAAAATGGATATATATATATATTGTAAAACAAGTTAAATGGGCTACGTGCACTTTGATACATATATATTTCTAGTTTTGTCACCTTCTATGCATGAGATCATATTTTTTTGGGTTTCCACACCATGGATCATCCCGACCTGTCATTTATTAAGTTATTTAAATTGCTTATGTTTAGTTCTTCTGCTTTAAATGTAAACTTGAAAAATGTAATAACTCAACTTTAAAACATTAAATATGTAATAATAATGAAACAAAGGCTGACTAGGCTTGTCTTGACCTTGCGAGGGTCGACTCGGAAGTCCACGTAGGTTTAGGTTGGGCGCGGCCCAATTTGTGGGGCCTAGAGCTGTCACAGTTGGTATTATAGTGTAAATTTTTGCCTTAACTCTTGATAAGCCCACAATTAACTACAATTCGAAAATAGATTTAGAGTTAGGATACAAATTGATCTTAGTGTGGAAACCTTATAATCATGACTTAAAGTTCTAGTTGGGAAGTGAGTTGAGTTGGGGAAAAACAAGAAAATTTAACTTTATGTTTTTTTGATGAAGTGTATTATGCTATACACCGGTAGCTATAACTCTGATCAAGACTTGCTTTCATTGTCGATCGTGATGGCCGATCGGCCTGAGGCTGATAGCAGTAGTGGGGATTTAATCGAGAGGTCTGAGGAGTTATCCAAGTAAGTCGTGACACATGAACGACAACTTGAGGAGATCTTTAGGATTTTGAGAGGATATGTTATGCCTTCACCTACACCATCTTTTTCAGCAATACCCACTACTCAGGAGGTGAGTCCTCCTATAGTATAGGCTACTCCTACAACTTCCATCATATCTGTAGTGCCTATATCAACAACAAAAGTATTAGTACTGGCAAGAATTGTACTACCTACTCCTATTGAGACAAGCATTAGGGTGACCGCTAAGGCTAGACAGTCTCACATGTTTTAACGACATAGGCCAGTTGAGTTTTATGGTGGCACCGATCTTGAGGTTGCTAAGAAATTTATGAAGAGCCATGAGAAGATCTACAGTATTCTAGCATCTACGGAGCACATGATTAGTGGCACAACATGGTAGTGACCATAAGAACCCCCAAGAATTGGGCAGAGTTCGATAGACAATTTAACTTGAAGTACTTACCTCCTTTAGTCACGAGACAAAGGAAAGCTGAGTTCTTGTCTTTGATGCAACATCTTGTGAGTGTCATGCAATATATGGGCTGATATCTGTAACTGTTACAGCATGTCGGTGGCATAGCAGACACCAATGAAGACCAAACACATTACTTCATGGAAAGTCTCCTTCGGTAGATTGAAAGTGAGGTAGTCACTAAGGAGTCGATGACGCTTAAGAGAGCATATGAGTAAATTTTAGCTCAAGAGACTTACCTTAATACACATCCTATTCAGGATAATATGTCGTCGATCGAGACATGGTTAGGGCATAGATAAGGATAGGACAGAAAGAGGAAAATGAACTATGACGATGATGAAGTTGATAATATAGAAATAGTTGCAACACCAAGACAGTCAGTAAGCAAGGTGGCAGTCCCACGTACTTTGGTGCTTAACTTTGTTAGTCGATCACCTCGGGGAGTACAGTCTGTGCAACAATGGATGTGGAGTACCTTGAGCGGAGGTAGTAGATCACATGGGCAAAAGAAATGTTATCATTGCCGACAGTTAAGACACATTGTAGCTTATTGTTGGCAGCTAGCGAGTATGCAGTAAGGCAGCACTCGGCCATACGCAAGAAAGAGAAAGAGAGAGCCCACGTTATTGCAAATCCTGATCCTAAGCTAATGCGACACCCTGTTGGGGATACGATTTATTTTAACGTCATGGCATGAATGTAGATGATGGTTCCATATTATAGATTTATCATGAGGTGACTATATGTGAGTTTGTTATAGAAATGACATAACACTATTAGTAAAATGACTATGTGTGAGTCTACAAGTCAGACTAAAAGTTTAACTAAAAAAATAAATGAATTTGTGTAAGGTCATACTTCAAATGGAGGTATAGAGCTGTTTGCATTGACTCTGTGTGTGTCCCTCAATTGCACTTCAGATATTGAGTTGTGTGCGCGATGTTGTATGAGTCCCTCCTTCAAAGTAAGATAAAGAGTCGTATGTGATGACTCTGAGTGAGTCTCTCCTTTGAAGTTGAGATATTGAATTATGTATGACGACTTTATGTGAGTCAATAGTTCAAAGTGAGAAAACTAGGCTGTGTGCGATGACTTTGTGTGAGTATATCCTTTAAACTAAATAATGGAGCTGTGTGCATTGACTCTGTGTGAGTCGGAACTTCGAAGTGAGGTATCGAGTTGTATGCATTGACTTTATGTGAGTCCAAACTTCGAAGTGAAATATCAAGTTGTGTGCATTGACTCTGTGTGAATTCGAACTTTGAAGTGAGATATCAAGTTGTGTGCATTGACTCTTTGTGAGTCCAAACTTCGACGTAAGATATCGAGCAGTATGCATTAACTCTGTGTGAGTTCGATAGCAACCCCAAAAGACTATTTATAAGTCCAAGATGAATAAAACTATCCTAAAATATTTGATTTGGTTGTGCGCCTATAGTTTAACTAGAGCGTTCAATTCCACTTAGTCAGGTAGGAATGAATCCACGTGAGAAAAAATGTGTATCAGAGCATAGAGCTTGCCTAGGCTTGGGCTAGACGGAGCCCAGTTTGTGGGGACTAGGGTCGTCACAATTGGTATCAGAGCATAGGTTTTTGCCTTACCTCTTAATAAGCCCACAATTAACTAAAGTTCATAAACAACTTTAGAGTTAGGTCACAAATTGAACTTAACGTGGGGACTGGGGCTGACTCGGAGGTCTACGTATGCTTAAGCTGGGCCGACTCGAGCCGATAATTAAGCCTTTGGTAAATAAGTCTAGGCCATGCGGGGCCCAATTTGTAAGGATTAAGGCCGTCGCATACCTTAATAAATTTGAGAGTGAGGCTTAGTTGTTGTTGTTGCACTTACCAATAGGCTTAAATTTCTCTTTTTAGTATAAAGGAGATGCTTAAATTTAGTTATTATTTATGATTTACATCTCAAAAGCATCTTCGATGAGATGAATGAGACATTATTTACCAAAGGCTTGATTTTTTTTCATAAAAAGAAAAAGTTACGGCTTATGCATGAACTAAATATATATACTCCTTTCATTTCTTTATAAGTGACTTTTTAGCCATTTTGAAATATTTCATAATATATGTCATTTGATAGTCTCAATATATATTAATTACTTAATTGACTTTTAAACCCTTCATAGAAAAATAAAATATATTAATTACATATTAATAACTAGTATATATAGAAGTGATGGTGTTAGGAGAGATAAATGGTGATTTAATCATTTAACTGTCATTTTCTCCTCATTCAAGATAATTAAATAACTTTCCCAAAAATTGTGAACAACCTTAAAACGACACTTAAAACAAACGAATGGAGTATAAGAGAACTTCTACCATGGGTATCTTTTTGATACCCATGGCATGGGAACTACTATATTGACCGTTAGATGAAAATCTAACGTATCAAATTAAATGTAATACATAAGTTTAAAAATTGTGTGACCTATTTGAAAATCAATAATTAATGCATATAAATATAATGCACAGATAATTATACCCATTAATTACTTATTCAACTTAGTAAATGTACAAGTTTGACTAAATATAAAATAGATTGATGGAAAGAGAAAACAAAAATGTAAAAATTTATTTTTTTAAAACAAAGCAGAATTTATTTAGATATACAACTATTAATTAATACGAAACTATATACTTATATAATTTGGAGGAACAAGCTATGAAATTATTAAAAATATAAAATATAAAAAATATACATTAAAATTAAATTTAAGTAAGATTCCTCCATATATATTTCTCGATCTTTGATAATTTTTTTCACAATTATTTTATTTAACAATTAAAACATAAAATGATAATTAACTCAGACAAAATTTAATGTAAAGGCTCATTCTTCAAATGGATCGCCACGAGGGCCAATGCGGGCCCACAACCTGGCCTACCAGCGCCAACTGTGTCCCACTCGCTATCCCATCCATCATTTATTCATATAACAACAATTTACTATTTAAATTGTTACTAAACTCTAGTTATCTATTAAGATCATTTTAAACCATAATAAATCGGAGCGGAAGTCTTTTATCATGACAAATAAAATAAAATATAAACATTATAGTCATGCATTTAACTCTGATACCTAGTGTGGTAAACTCATATACTATCATAGACCAAAAATACACCTCAATGCATTAGAATATCAAAAGTATAGTCCTGAGGTGTCTCACAATCCCAAATCCCCAAAATAAAAACAAAGTATATAAAATATAAACGTACAAGTCTCGCTCAATATCTCTGAATCACAGGTATTCCGGTAACTTTCCCTTGCCACAACTTGTACCAGGATTTGCACTCAAGCCATTACAAAAGGCAGATGACGAGTCTAGAGTGAGTATTCCCAAGGGAATTAAGTGAGCAATACTGAAAGTAAATACTGAAATTTAAACAAAACTATTAAATAAACATGAAAAAATAAATATAGACAACTGTGATCATCGCATGCATAAGTAATAGTGAAAGCTCAAAGTGTGTTCCCAGAGCCTAGGGTCAGACTAGCGTCATACTTCAGACTCCCCACAGACTATTGCCGGTGAGAAGCACTCTAGCAAGACCAGTATTTGGATTCGCTAAGTGGTCAGCATGGAACCTACTACGCACCCACACGTGCCCCGATGCAACTCTCAGGTCGATCTATTCATCGAGATTCCTAGCACACGTGTTATGGCCCGGTGGACATTCACAGAGGAATGGCACAGAGGGAGAGCCTCAACGTCCGTCCATTTAAACCAAAACCAAGAATAGAGTATTAAAAGACATAATATAAACTCAAAAGCAAAAATAAAGTATTACTCAATAAGTTTCAATTGGGATACTACACACCTCAATCCACACTCCGTGTCCCAGTAAATAACCCCTCGGTCCGGCTCCATCAAATCCCCAATATCCAAATTACCGCCCAAAATGACCTATTTCCATTTGTCGTCGATTTTTAGTCAATTGGATGTATTTCATGTCACTTAGCAAAGTAGTCTCAAATCTAAAATATCTAGCATGCGCTAGGTCTGGGGATTAGCGCGCTAGATTCCTAGGCAGCTAAACGTTCTTTGTCAGGAAGACCATTAGCGCGCTATATTTTTACCTAGCGCGCTAATCGTCATCTAGTGCGCTAGATGACCACATTAGCGCACTAATCACCTTCTGGACAGCAGTTTTACTGGAAATTTTGGTTTCTCAACACCACGACCAACAACAACAACCACCATAACACATATTACTTATCTTCATAACACTCAAATCCCACCAAAACAACTACTTAAGAACCACTTAACAATCCATATAGGATTTACATAAACACCTCAAAAACTTATACCAAAAGATGAAGAAAAACGAGGTGATTGTGAATCTCACCTTGCTTTGATGATTCTTTGACGGCCCCTCCTTTTAAACAGGGCACCGCCCAGCCTAATCCTATAATAAAGCCTTAATTTGAACCACGTAAGAATTAATTACGTATTAGTTAGCCTTTTGTCCCTTTATTCTTCAATACACATATTCAGATATTATTAGAGTTCAGAGTTAATTAAAATTTTTTATCATCTTAATATTATTACATATTTCAAAGATTTGCGGAAGCTCTTATTATTCAAAATCCTAAGTGTGGAAAACCAGAAAAATACAACATCACATGCATGTATATATCATAAAGGTAATAACATAATATGATATATGAGTCTCAAAAATGGGAAACTATGCACTCAACCCACTATACAACCCAAAACTGTACAGTAAAAATATAAACAGTAATAATACAACAAAAGTCGAGCCATACAAAAATAAGATAGGAGAATCGCCATAATGCTCAGAGAAAGTCACTGATCTTCTCATTCTCCGGTCTGTTGCTCCTCAACAGACCTACACCCACCGTCACAAATTAGAGGGTGAGTATAGTAATATTTAACTAATAACTAGAGAATTCTATGTCACATTTCCAAAATATATAAATAGTATTTAAAAGCATAAAGTAGTGAAAGAATTGTTGAATCATGTAATACAAGTAAATACCACAGTTAAAAATATTTAGACTGACATAGGTTAAGTCGAGATGATCTACGTCCGGTCGGCGATGAGAAACTATCACCTAACCTTTCCCACTACTATATGGAGTTGAGCTCAACATATTCCATACTAATAACGGAGTTGCGCTCTACGCATATAAATCATCTATCTCATTCTTGCTGACCACCCCGAGTCCCATGCCTCGTGTGTCGCGCAAGTGTAGTGGTGAGTGCCGAAACCCCGGTAGACCTATGTCCCTGTGAATCACGCATCTCTTGTGCAATGGACACTAGATAATCCCTACTTTAGTTTTCAAAGTTCAATAGTTCTAATTCTTTAGGACTTCAAAACTAGTTAGGCTACAAAGCCCAAGGAAATAGAATACAATTCCAATCCAATCCAACTTTTCCAATAGCATGCTTTTGATCAACTATCTATCAAGAATAACATCAATAGTATAAATTGGAATCAATAAAACACTTTACAAGGCATCGTGTCACAATATTCACTCATGAATAGACATAAGAACAACATGATGTGAGATTACAAGTAACAATATCTACAAATAGACCATAAAGCAATAAGAGTGAATAAAATGAAATATAGAATTCTCAAAGCTTTACTTACAATTCACAATGCTTGTCCAAGCCTATCCGATCTCTCGACACTCTGAAATGCATTCCCAAGCTCTCGAGATCTCCGCTTTGTTCCTTAGAGTTGTTTGATAAGTTTTAGAGTGAGTTTGGACCGTTACTTAGAGTTTTAAACTCATTTATAGTGTTTAAATCATTTTTGGAAATTACTGATTTTTGTTCTCTCATGGGCAATTAGCACACTACTTTAAACCTCTAGTGTGCTAATCAAGATTAGCGCACTAGTTTTTGATATTAGCGCGCTAATTTGAACATGAACGCGCTACTTCGCATATCTAGCGCGCTAATTAATATTAGCACGCTAGATTATCTACCTAGCACGCTATGTGCTGCATTTCGAATTCTGCATTGTTATCGCCTTAGGGACCCTCATACACACTACTAGAGCTCCCTAACACTAACCCCAACACAAAATAGCGACAACAACATCAAATTCATGAATTCACGAAGTTAATGGAATGAAGAAGTTACCTAGTTTAAAGAACTTCTTCTTCTCACAAAGCTTTAATGAATCTATCCTCTCCTCTACCAAAATCACTCTGGAATTCTCTCTTCCTTCTCTTCTCTTCCTTATTTACCGATTTGATGAAGATAAGAACTGAGAATTGTTTACCTATAAGGTGCATTTGACTATATTGATATGTTTAAACCTTAGCCCTTGATATCATGTGTGCACACGTATCTCGAGGCTCAACTAGTGGACCACCTTGTCACGCTTGTCCCTCAAGTTATAGTTAAGTGACTCAACAAGTTGACTCACTTAACCTCTTGATGGGTTAATAAGTGTCGCGATGCACATCATGTGCTTATTGTTTTATTTCACAACTTTAGGCACTTTATTGTTTATTCAAATGTCACCACATTAAATCCACTTACAAAACCAACATTAGTTCACATTAAACTTACCCCATAAACCGCTACCTCGGTCCCACGTCAACACACAACTCGAGCTACGTCCCGGCTTATCTTGATACGTATATACTCGTATAAATGAACTTAATAGTCTACACATATACAATACACTAGGCATACATTACAACAAATATAAAATATACCTTGGCTCTTGCCTCGGTCAATGGACATATCATGGTGTGGGTCCCACAGTATGGGTCGTTGATCTTTTTAAGGAATTAGGCACACTTAGAGATTTTGGGCCGCTATAGATTCAACCACTCTAAGCTCCTCAAACGATCGAATTGAAACTTCGAAACCCTTGTTTCTTCTTCTCTATTTTTGGATTTTGAGATAAGGCGAGAGAAAAGGTGGTGGACTTAAGTCAATTTTTGACTTCTATAGTTTAAGAAAAATCTCTCCTCACTTGTGCATCTCAACGCAGTATAATGAGCACCATTTGCTCCATTCCCAACCTCTAATGACTCCAAATATAAAACTAATGGCACACTTTCCCTTGTCTTTAACCCAAAAAGTCGTATTTTAAGTAGTCTGACGCCCAATTTCGCGTCCCAAACCGCGACATACGCGTACTACCATGACCCTAACCACCAAATATACATTACATATGATTATTTAACTCATTTTTATTCATTTCATGTGTGTATTATTTCTCCAGCCTAGTATTAAGTCTTTTAGAGCACAAGGTACACGCGTCAACATGCATATCGAGGCGAATACTTAAGACACAAGTCAAATGTAATATAATCACACACATTACAATGTCGTTTAATCTATTTCAACATAAACATCGCAAATTAGACAATTCAGCATACCAAAATAACTATTTACCTAGTTCCAGGCGGGCACTGCGAGTTCTACGAGCATCTAAGCTGTCAGCCACGTCTGCAACCACATCATTAACAACGGTGAATTAAATTCAGGCCCTTAAAATTCTTCCCAACTAGGTGAAGTTTCATCCTGAGACTTAAATTAAACTTATATACTTACCGACAAATAAGTGGGAGTACCGTCGTCGCATAGTAGACTCAAGCTCTCAGGTGAGTCCCTCGGTCCCGTGATGCTACCATCGTACCAAAACCTTCGGGATCTCCTTATTCCTCAAAATATGAGTCCTTCTATCCATGATTTCCATAGGTTGTTCCTCGTATGATACATCAGGTCGTACCTCAATCTAACGTATATCAATCATAGGTCTAGGCCCCGACCTAGCCAGCCTCAACATGGAAATAAGAAATATTGGATGTACCCCTGCTAACTGCGGTGGAAACTCCATAGGGTATGCCACTCTGCCGATGCATTCCTCAACTCTAAACGGTCCAATGAACCTTGGTGCCAGTTCCCCCTTAATGCCAAACCTTTGATGACCTTTCCAAAGCAAAACCTTTAAATACACCAAGTCACCAACCTCGTAGCTCAGACCCTCAAAATATTTGTCCGCATATTTCTTCTGCCTATCCTGCGCCGCCTAAAACATCTTCCTGATTTGTCTTACCTTCTCAGTATGGTCAACAACAACCTTAGGTCCTATAGTCGTTGTATCCTCCAATGTCGCCCAACATGCTGGTGACCTACAGGGCCTACCATAAAGTGCCTCAAACGGTGGTATTTTGATACTCGCCTGACAGTTGTTATTGTAGGCAAACTCACACAAAGGTAAGTAATCCTTCCTATGATCTACCAAACTATAATATACACGCCCTGAGCGTATTTTCGAGAATCTGAATCAAACGCTTTGACTGCCCGTTAGTCTGAGGATGGTACGCAATACTGAACTGTAACTGGGTGTCAAACTACTCCTGCATACTCTCTTGAAGTCTCGAAGTAAATCTCGGGTCCCTGTCAGAAATAATAGAGACCGGTACAATGCAATCTGACAATCTCCCTCTCAAAGATAGTACACAGTTGTCTAACTGAATATCTCATGGTGGCCGGTATGAAACGTGCCGACTTCATCAATCTATCGATCACTACCCAAACTGTGTCATGTCTCCTAGTAGTCAAGTGTAGGCCAGTAACGAAGTCCATGGCCACGTGTTCCCACTTCCATTGAAAAATAGGCAGTGGCTGCAGCAACTCAGCTGTTCTCTTGTGCTTAGCCTTCACCTGCCGGCATATATGAAACTCCGGACGTATCTACCCACGTTAGCCTTTCTCCCTGACCACCAAAACAATTTATGCAGATCGTGATACATCTTGGTCAGACCAGGATGAACTGTATATCGCGATCGGTGTGCGTCTTCGAGAATGTTGTCCTTAAGCTTTGATAACCCTGGTATCCATAAATGATTCATGGGTGTCAAGCGCACGACTAAACCCTCAAACCACTAAGTGCACCCCAAATCCTGAGCAAAGCCACTGATCTGCAAATATCAATCGTCAGCTCTCTACAACTCGGCGACTCGCTTAAGAGACACCGTGGGAACTCGCATCTGACAGCAAATCTGTAGCTCAACAATAGCCTCTATCATACACAACACCGAAGCTGCCTCAAGCAACTCGTGCTCATATGTCATATGCTACAGTACCATCTAGCTCTCGATGCCGCTCTTGCTCAGCGCGTCAGCTACGACATTCGCCTTACTTGGATGATACTCAATTGCAAAGTCGTAATCCTTCAATAACTCAAGCCATCGCTACCGTCGCATGTTCAACTCTCTCTGAGTGAACAGATATTCAAACTTTGGTGGTCTGTGAATAACACAAACTTCTCACCATACAAGTATTGCCTCCAAGCCTTCAGTGCAAACATAACCGCCGCAAGCTCCAAGTCGTGCAGTGGATATATCACCTGGTGAGGTCTTAATGATCGAGATAAATAGGCCACTGAGTGTCCATCCTACATCAACATGCAACCCGACCCAGTGCTTGATATATCAGTATAAATTGAAAAACCTCTACCTACTACAGGTAAGGCCAAAATTGGTGTCAAAATCAACATTCTCTTCAGTTCCCAAAAAGCATCCTCACACTCTTATGACCATTCAAATCTAACATTCTTATTGGACAACCTCGTCATCGGCGCTGCAATCATCGAGAAATCTTATAAAAAGCGCTTGTAATATCTTGCCAAACCCAAGAAACTCTGGATGTCAAATATAGATTCGGGTGTTTTCCAGTCAATAATCACATCAATCTTATCACCATTAACAGATATGCCCTAAGCACCGATAACATGCCCCAAGAGTATCACCTTACTCAGCTAAAATGCGCACTTGCTGAACTTGGCGTAAAGTCTATGTTATCTCAGCTTCGTCAAAACATCTCTGAGATGCCTCTCGTGTTCCACATAAGTCTTATTGTAAATAAGGATATCGTCGATAAATACAATGACTATCGATCATGAAATGGCCTCAGCACCATGTGCATCAAATCCATAAAAATCGTCGGTGCGTTAGTCAGTCCAAAAGGTATGACTGTAAACTCGAATAGCCCATAACGCGTGCTAAAAGCGATCTTCTCCACATCATTCTCTCGAATCCTCAACTAATGGTATCCCGATCGTAAGTCGATATTCGAGAAAAACTTGGCCCCAGCCAATTGATTGAATAAATCGTCAATCCTCATAAGTGGGTAATGATTATGAATCATCACCTTATTCAACTTCTAGTAGTCCGAACACATCCGCATCGAACCATCCTTCTTCTTCATAAAAAGAACTGGAGCTCCCCAAGGAGACATGTTATGGTGAATGAAACCCTTCTACAATAAGTCCTCTAATTGGGTCCTCAACTCCTCATGCTCCGATGCCGACATCTAATACGGTCTATTGTAGATTGGTTGAGTCCCCAGAATCAGCTCAATGATAAAATCAACAGCTCTCGGTGGTGGCAGTCTTGGTAAGTCATCAGGGAACACGTTTGGAAACTTGCAGACAATAGGGACATCCTAACCCTTAATCACCTTCTTAAGCCCTGATTCAACCATAGCCGCGTACACCTCTATCTCCTGCGATGTAACTAGTCTCCTCGAGTGATAGGTAATGCAGTCGCAACTTTAGCAAATGCAAATTTTGGAATCCCCTAGATGTCAAACGTCACAATCTTACTGAAACAGTCGATCTACGAGTGATGGGATGATAACCAATCCATACCGAACGTCCCATTGAGCTTTAGATACTCTAACACTCTCAAATCAGCTAGTAGTTAATGTCCCCCAATCTTCATAATACAATTCTGGCATATCTGATTATGGTAAATCTTATCCCCAGCAGCCGTACTGAGAACGAGATGTGTATCTAAGGTCTGTTCAGGTAAACTTAACTCTCCTACCATGCGACTAGAAATAAAAGACAGTACACTACCAGAATCCATCAGAATATGCATGGAAATACAACAAACAAATAACGTACCCTCAATCAGTTGTCTGTTCTCTTGTCTGTCCAACTGCACGGCCCCAAAAGTTGCAAACTGGCCCCTATCTTTTGCATGCTCAGTCTGTGGTTGTAGTGGTGCTGGTCTAGTATAATCTGCCACAATATGTCCAACCTGACCACATCGGTAATATGTACTAGTCTCTAATCGGCCAGAACTCCTCTGACTCTATGTTTAACCCTAGCTTCAACTCTAGCCTCTCTAACCTCTATCATGCCTATACTTATGTCTAGGTTGATCGACTGGTGCAGAAGTCATAGAATATGCTGCATGGCAATCATCACGTCTATTTCGATTATCACGACGATCTCTATACCCTCTGCGACCCTAATCAGACTGCCAATCACCTCGACGAGGTATCTGGTCGTGTCTCTACCGATCCTGGTCTCTTCTCTGTCTCTTCGATCTTTTATCAGACCGAGAACTCGAAGCTGGCTGACTTTGCTGACTATGCAACGAATCCTTGATCCCTAATCGACTGGGCCTCTAAACCAAATATGTCTCGTGTGCGAGGGACCTATCGTGAATCTCTACCAATGTACGAGCATGTTGGGGCATGTGCCCTAGGTCGATCCATTAACTGTTTTTAAGATTATTTTTAGTTAATAAAATAGAGGATTTCATTTGTTGTTTATTATAATTAATTTGCATGTTTACATTATAATAAGATCCATGGGTATTTATAGAAATATCCTAAATGCCCGTAGTCGATCATTATATCGGGAACTATAATGAATTAAGACTAGTGTAAGTTTTGATTGATGATCATATGATGATTATACGTATAGGGATACGAATCAAGATCACGAGTACTTGTTAGGGAACAAAGTACTAGACCGACCCGCTATGAGAACATCACATGGATTAAGTCATAGTTGTTTCTCATGATAGGTATATTTTTCACTCCTCTGACTTGAGATTACCAGAGACTTCAACATTAGGAACACAGTGATTTGACACAATCAAATGTTGTCTTTAATCGGACGATTATAAAGGTTGTGATTGGTTACTGTGTAAGCAATGTGATGAAGTTGTGTAATCGAGATAGAATTTATCCCTCTCATATAAAGAGAGATATCCAGTTGATCCCTCGATGTGTTAGACTGTTAAAAGGTCTAGTCTAAGTGAATTGATATTGATCAATGTCACTTAGTTGTTTTCAGTCTATCTAGATATCGAGACTAGTACAATTGAACATGTTGGATGACAATTCCATGCCTTATGTTTGATCAAAAGGATATCGTGTGACAAAATGATGTTATATACACTATTGATTAGGTTGTATCGATTTGATATTTGTACAACTTAGGTAGTCATAATGTCTTTCTAGAGGTCGCTTATGACTTGTATACCAAAATGTGTTTTTATACATTGCCAACGTTGTATGAGCCTATTGGGTCACACACTAAGAATGGTTTTGCGAGATTTTAAGATGGTTCAGAAAAATAAATTTTATATGATAAAATTCATGACAGAAACGTCATTTTGGTGTATTACACTTATACTTCTTTAAGTAGGGGTATATGTGTAATTTACTTAACCGTCTATATACTAGGGTTGTATAAATAGACGTTTTAAGTTAGAACACACGTATGAAAGATTAAGGGTCGAAACTTTATTTTCGTTTCAGAAATGAATTAGGGTTTTCTGGTACGCTCTGGATCTTTTTGTAGATAAACAAAAAAAGGTTTGGTATTCTCTCGAATCTAGCACTTCGAATCTCGGCCATCGTTCATGTGTAGACTGCTGGTAGAGGGCGTTCGTCGTTGGTAGCGCCTTGGATATCGATCAACCTTTGAAAAGGTATATTGCGACCATGGTATGATTAAGTTTTCATGGTTTAATCATTTTTAATGGAATTAGATTCGAATCCTGTTGGGGTTTTTGTCAAAATTGTTTTGTAATTTCCACCGCGTATGTATCCCAAAACTCAACAGAGCTCCACTAGGTACAACCGTGCTTGCAATCCTCTCATCTGGACCTTGGACAAAATAATATATTTATAGTCGATTTGTACCTGCTATGTCCATAAAGTATGAAATAGATATTGGTACCTCTCCATGTACACCTTGACAGACATATCACCTTGAATCAAAGACAAAAACCCATCCCTCAATCAGACCCTAGCCTCCATAGGTATATACTCGTCCATAAAAAACACTCGAAACTCTTCCCACGTAGTCACAACGAGATGATTCATGATGTAGGTAGTCCACCAAATAGCAGCATCAGCTCTCAAGTAGAAACTCGTTAATCTCGGCCGATCAATCTCCTAAACCCGTAGTAAGTCATGTAACCGCTCGTGAGATAACAGCCACCTCCTAGCTATCTCTGGGTCACCAGCTCCATAAAAGTATCATGGCGAGAACTTAATGAAGTCCGTCATCTTTTTAGCCTCCACTGTCATCAGGCTCCCAAAAGTAGACGCCACTGCTGGCTGCTCAGTAGTCGCAGGTATAAGAACTACTACAATATCCACTAGTACTGCTACTAGCACAGCCCTCTCAGCTAATGTCTTAAATACTGCTACATGCACCTGAGTCTCAACTGTAGTAGGAGCTACAACTGCCTGAGTAGTAGTCATCGGTGCAGCTAAAATGGTAGTAAGAGCTATAGTAGTCTCCCAAGCATCTCGAGCTCTCATCATGTTGATCAATAACGCGAATCTATCATCCAGAGTCCGCACCAATGACTCGAATGTCAATGCCGACCTCATGCAGAGTAGTATCTGAAGACTGTCCCTCCATCGGTATATGCATCGAATAACGTGCATCCAATCAGCTTCGGTTCAAATATATGTATATCGTATGTAATATACAACCAAAAATATAACTCGTATATCCCTGATTTCTAGCCATTTCACCTCACTTCCCAATTATGACTCTAGGCAATTCCTTTGGGTTTCCACATTTAAAGTTTATTCATCAGGTTTACCCTTCAATTATACCACTAATGTAACCGTATCAAAGTTATATTTTTGGTCTGATACCAAAATGTAACGGCTCATTCTCCAAATGGACCGCCACGGGGCCAATGCGGGCCCACAACCTGGCCTACCAGTGGTAGATATGTCCTACATGCTATCCCATCAATCATTTAATCATATAACAACAATTTACTATTTAAATTGTTACTGAACTCAATTCATCTGCTAAGACCATTTTAAGCCATAATAAATCGCAGCGAAAGTCTTTTATCATGACAAATAAAATAAAATATAAACATTATAGTCATGCATTTAACTCTAATAACTAGTGTGGAAAATCCATATACCATCGTAGACTAAAAATACACCTCAATGCATCAGAATATCAAAAGTATAGAGTCCTGAGGTGTCTCACAATCCCAAATCCCCAAAATTAAAATAAAGTATGTACAATACAAACGTACAAGTCTGGCTCAATATCTCTGAATTACGGGTATTCAGGTAACTTGCCATTGCCATGACTTATACTAGGATTTGCATTCAAGCCATCACAAAAAGGCAGATGACGAGTCTAGAGTGAATATTCCTAAGGAGATTAAGTGAGCAATACTAAAAGTAAATACTAGAATTTAAACAAAACTATTAAATAAACATGCAGAAATAAATACAGGCAACTGTGATCATTGCATGCATAAGTAATAGTGAAAGCTCAAAATGTGTTCCTAGCGCCTAGGGTCATACTAGCGCCATACTTCGGACTCCACACAGGCTACTGCCGGCAAGTAGCACTCTAGCAAGGCCAATATCTGGATCCGCTAAGTGGTCGACGTGGAACCTATAACGCACCCACATGTGCCCCGACGCGACTCTCCGGTCGACCTATCCACCGAGATCCCTAGCATAAGTGTTATAACTTAGTGGACATACACACAAGAATGGCACGGAGGGAGAGCCTCAATATCTGTCCATTTAAACCAAAACCAAGAATAGAGTATTGAAAAACAGAATATGAATTCAAAAGAAAAAATAAAGTACTGGTCAAGAAATTTCGGTTAGGATACTACACACCTTAATCCGCATTTCGTGTCCCGGTAAATAACCCCCCGGCCCAGCTCCGTCAAATCCCCGATATCCAAATAACTGCCCCAAATGACCTATTTCCATTTGTAATCGATTTTTAGCCAATTGGACTATTTCATTTCACTTAGCAAAATAGTCTTAAATCTGCAATATCTAGCGCACTAGGTCTAGGAATTAGCGCGCTAGATTCCTAGGCAACTAAACGTTCTTCGTCATGAAGAACATTAGCGTGCTATATTTTTACCTAGCGCGCTAATTGTCATCTAGCGCACTAGATGACTACATTAGCGCGTTCTGGACAAAAGATTTGCTGGAAATTTTGGTTTTTCAACACCACCTCCAACAACAACAACTACCACGACACATATTACTTATATTAATAACGCTTAAAACCTACCAAAAATACCACTTAACAATCCATATAGGATTCACACAAACCCCTCAAAAATTTACACCAAAAGATGAAGAAAGTTGTGGTGATTGTGAATCTCACCTTACTTTGATAATTCAACCATTCCAAGCTCCTCAAATGATCAAATTGAAACTTCAAAACCCTTGTTTCTTCTTCTCTATTTTTGGATCTTAAGATAAGGAGAGAGAAAAGGTGGTGGACTTAAGTCAATTTTGACTTTTACAGTTCAAGAAGAATCTTCCCTCACTTGTGCATCTCAAAGCAATCCAATGAATAGCATTTTCTCCATTTCCAACCTCTAATGACTCCAAATATAACACTAATGGCACACTTCCCATTGTCTTTAACTCAAAAAGTCATCTTTCAGGTGTTTCGACGCCCAGTTTCGTGTCCCAAACCGTGACATACACGTATATCATGACTCTAACCGCCAAATATGTATTACATATGATTATTTAACTCATTTTATTCATTTTATGTGTGTGTTATTTCTCCCGACCTAGTATTACGTCTTTTAGACTGCCCGGTGCCCGCGTCGACATGCATATCGAGGCGAATACTTAACACACGATCTCGTACGTCAAATGTAATATAATCACACACATCACGATGCCATTTAATCTATTTCAACTTAAACATCACAAATTAGACAAATCGGCATACCAAAATAACTATTTACCTAGCTCCAAACGCGTACTAGCTTAGCCGCAGGTCCAATGAGCGTTTGAGCTGTCAACCACGCCTACAACTACGTCATTAATAACGGTAAATTAAATTTAGGCCGTTACATTTAAAATGATAAATATATTATTTGAATTGAGTTTTTTAAGTATAGAAGTATTGATAAAAAACATACGAAAAAATAACTTAATATACAAACTAAATTTCTAATGATGTTTTAATTACTAAAGCACAAAATTTCAACCATTTTAACCTGTTTGTTATTAACATAATTTGAGTTTTTTAAGCCGTAAGAGTATATAAATTCATTTAATCTAAAAATAAGTTTAGGCCCTATTTGATTGGAATGAAAATAAAAATATTCCAAGAAAAATGGTAAATTCCTTGAGAAAATGACATTTTATTGCATTTGATAACCGAAGTTTTCTCTCGGAACATTTTTCACAATTGCCGATTTTTTATATTAAAACTTATATATTTTCTCACTTATTAAGATGGACAGATAAAAAAAAATTTGAGAAAATGAGTTTCCATATTAAGACTCATATCAAATTTATATTTTAAATGTGAAAATTATATATATATATATATATATATATATTAAGTTTTCATAGTATATTTCAAAATTTGTTGTTGGTGAGTTTTGAGGGAAGAATTAACTTTTTATATATGCAACCAAACTCATGTAGGACAATGTTCTTACAAATATTTACTTGGGAAAGCTTTCATACGAAAATGTTATTTTCCTACATAACATTTTCTTTGCAATCAAATAAGGCTTTAGCAGTAAAAAAAAAATTAAATATTTAATAATTAATTTTTATCATTATTTAGAGACGTCCAAACACATGCATATATTAACAACTTAGTAAAAAAAATTATGTGTTAAAAATCGAATGAATTTGAAAGTATAGGTTGAAGTAATATTTAAGATCTATAAGATTACCAATTTATATCATCAATCAGAACGGAGTTCAAAAATAATATATATATATATATATATATATATATATATATAATTGCATTAAATCGAGCTAAATGAAACATTGAATTTGTGAAAACCGATCCTATTTTATTTGAGGCTGAATTCATGTTATTATTGTTGAAGCCATTTTTTTTTGACAAATTATTGTTGAAGCTGTTGTTACTACTACTACTACTACTACTACTATTATTGTTGTTATTATTATTATTATTATTATTATTATTATTATTATTATTATTATTATTATTATTATTATTATTATTATTATTATTATTATTATTATTATTATTATTATTATTACTAGTCAATGGGCACGCGCTATGCGAGTGAGGCATAAACAATAAATGTACCAAGAAACATTTGCGAAAGTTAATATTAAAATATTGTCTTAATGATCTGTATAATTTATTGAATTTATATTTAGAGAGAAAAATGTGTGTCAAAATTATATTTCAATAAAAGTGCTCAAGATTTTTAGTTGGGTCTAAACAATTTTTTTTTTAGGTGAAATTAGATATTTGCAGTGCTAATGAATTTAGAGTATATGATGACAGATACATACAAATATTTATTGTGATAAGTATTTAGACAATATTATAAATATCATTTTGATTAATTCAATTTTACGAAATTAATTTAAACATGATCATGATCCATAACATGTATCAACATATACCATTTTCAAAAAAAGCGTTTTAAAATAGTTCGACAATGAAAAGAAAATAAAAAATAGATAAACATATTGTAAGTGTAACATCATCCAACAAAAAAAATGCAACAATAAATTTTTTTTAGAGAATAGTAGGTGTGTCCATGGAAGATATTAGTGGTTTTGTAATTCACGAAAAGAAAAAATATATAGAATTATTATTAGTTGTACCTACATATATGTTGTAGGATTGTTTTGTTTTTAAGAAAAATTAAAATGTTTATTATAGTTTTGAAAAACTTAAGTCAATTAGATTGATTGGTATTGTAATTAAATTCATCAATTTATGCATTTCGTAATTTGTCTCTATGCCCTTGAATAAACTTTTTCTATGAAGTAGTAATATAGTGGGACAATTTTTAATAGAACTGCAATAAATCCTATAATTTGACCCATTTTAATTTAATGCTAGCTACATTTGATAAAGAGTTTTAAAATTTTTCTTATTTCTAGGTTCGAACTCAAGACATTTGATTAAGGAAAGAATGATCTTTGCGACCTTAATTACAAACATTGGGATGCACATGCATGCATGATTTTTTTTATTTTATTTTTTGTATAATGCAAAACTCAAGGGACATAAACAATTTTAGGTATCAAAATCACTTATATGACATTAGTTGGTCTAATCCTTAAAAATCACAAATTGAAGCAAGTAATTCACAACCAAAATTAATTTTTTGAGATTTGAATCCAAAGCAAGTATATGAAGCTTTGAGTTTTATTATGACAAAAAAGAAGCTTTAAATGTTTCATGTCAAAGAAAATAAACATTATTCACAAACATTATTACCAAAAAAATACGCAATATTCAAAGCTCACTTTATTCAAATATCTCACCTAGAGGTTGGACAAATATTGGAATCAACCCAATTGATAAGATTAAAAAAAGAGAAGTATTTGTCAATATTGGAATTAATTCACTAATTATGAGTAGATGTGGTGAAACAAAAGAAAGGAAAATGTTTAATAATTAAAAAAATCATAAAGCAAGTATTTGAAGCTTTCATTTTTCATGTATAATGAACAAACAAAATTCACAAATTGAAGCAAGTAATTGACAAACAAAATTAATTTTTTGAGATTTTAATCCAAAGCAAGTATTTGAAGCTTTGAATTTTTCTTATGACAAAAAAGAAGCTTTGAATGTTTCATGTCTAAGAAAATAAATATTATTCACAAACATTATTACTACAAAAATACGTTATATTCAAGTAGTAATCAACCCAATTGATAAGATTAAAAAAAAAGAAGTATTTGTTAATATTGGGATTTATTCACTAATTATGAGAAGATGTGGTGAAACAAATGAAAGGAAAATTTTAAATAATTATAAAAAAAATCATAAAGCAAGTATTTGAAAGTTTCATTTTCCATGTATAAGGAAATAAATATTATTCACAAATAATTAACAAACAAAACTCACAAATTGAAGCAAGTAATTCACAAATAAAATTAATTTTTTGAGATTTTAATCCAAAGTAAGTATTTGAAGCTTTGAATTTTTCTTATGACAATAAAAAGAAGCTTTGTGTTTTCAATGTATAAGAAAATATAAATTTTTCACAAATATTATTAATTAAAAAAATAATACACAATACATAAGATTCAAGTAGAAACCAATCCAATTGATAAGATTTAAAAAAAAAACGTTATTTGTCACTATTAGAATTAATTCACTTATCATGAAAAGGTGAGGTGAAATAAATGAAAGGAAAGTTTTTTGTAATTTATAAAAATAATTCACAAACAAAATTCGCAAATCAAGTATTTGAAGCTTTAGATTTTCCATGTCTAAGAAAATAAACATTATTCACAAACATTATTACTAAAAAATATACAATATTCAAGTAGTAATCAACTCGATTGATAAGATTAAAAAAAGAAAAATTCAAAGCTTCAATTGCTAAGATTAATAAACATTATTCACACATAATTCACAAACAAAATTCACAAATTAAAGTCAGTAATTCACAAACTAAATTAATTTTTTGAGATTTTAATCCAAATCGAATTTTCTATGTTTAAGAAAATAAAATAGAGAAACAAAATTAATTCACAGACAAAATTTAAGCAATACTTAAGATTGAAATAAAACACAATTGATAAGATTAAGAAAAAGAGAAGTGTTTCTCACTATTAGAGTTAATTCACTCATCATGAAAAGTGAAAAAAACTATTAAAAAAATATATCCATGGTTGTTTTAAGTATGTTTACATTCAAGGAAAGAAATAAGAAAGAAAAATTGAAAATTGAGTTTATGATATATACCTTGTCGCAAAGATAAATAAAATGATGGTTGTCTTCAAGGAGACCACCGAACCCAATAGCAAATCATAAATTTTTTTATTGAATCGAATACGTAGGGGGAGAAATGGGGAGATAGATGACGTCGTTTTTAAAAAAAATAAAAATAAGAGGAGACACTGCGATTTTTAAGAAGAAAGTGGTTTTCAGTAAAATAAACACATAGAGTAAGAAAACGTGAATAGAGTGGAGAGAGAGAAAGGTGGAGGGGAGAGAGAGAGAAAAAATAAACTAGAGGATAGAGAGAAAGAGAGAGGTAAATGAGAGAGTAAAAAGGTGGAGGAGAGAGAAAGAAATCATCCAAATCCCACTTTGTTAGGAAATTGACTACTAATTTGAAAAAATTTGAAAACTAATTGAATTTTCATCTGCGCATCTAAAATCAAAACCGCCTATTAATTTGTAGTTATTAATTAAATTACCACTTTATCCCGAATTTAAATATTTGTATTAAAACACTTAGGGGCATTATTGAAAATTTTAGCCAAAAAGGCTTCACGGTTAACCGTTTCTGGTTTGCTATTATAATAGTATAGATGATGATGATGATTATTATTATTATTATTATTATTATTATTATTATTATTATTATTATTATTATTATTATTATTATTATTATTATTGTCGTTGTTGTTGTTGTTGTTGTTGTTGTTGTTGTTGTTGTTGTTGTTGTTGTCATTATTATTATTGTTATTATTATTATTATTATTATTATTATTATTATTATTATTATTATTATTATTATAACAAAATATATGGTGTTAGTGTCACTAATCAAAAACATCATGTTTATACATGCAATTTAAAAACTTAAAAACTGTAGAAATTCGACGAGGTAGGGGCATACCAAAATTAACATCATGTTTTACAATTGGAGAAACCGCTTCTTGAGCTTGCAACTGGCATAATTTCGACAGATCGCTTGGAATACACTCTTAGCAATTATGTAACTAACTTTGGAGATTGGGATTGGGCTGATTTTCATTTTTTACTCCCTACAGGAATTCTTCTACGTATCGCTGCGATACCTACGCCAGTTCTCAAAACAAAATAAATTGCAAAAAAAAAAAAAAAAAAAACAACAACAACAACGGCGTAAGAGTTACCTAAGATGACTTCAAAAGCATTAAAAAAAACATTGAAAATGGCTTAAAAAATTATAAAAAATACGTCATTGATGCTAATTAATCAAGTGAAGTGAAAAAAATGTGATCCAGCCAAGTAGAGAAAAAAATAATAATAATAATAATAATAATAATAATAATAATAATAATAATAAATCCTTATCTTACATACGTATTTTTATTTATTTTAAAAAGTGCTATGTAGTTTTGGGGGTGTGGTCAAATAGTAACCCTCTAAAAAATTAAGATGTTAAGATGACTTTTTTGGGACACCTAATTGTTAATGTACATTCAATACATATCAATTTACGTGCGTATATACATCAATGCCCATGTCGTGTTCCAAAATCGATCATCCTAGTATTTTCCAAAAAAATATCCCAACCTCTTACATATTTTGTGTACGACTCCAACAACTTTGCAACCATATATGTATTCAGAAGTTCTCTCTAATAAAAATCACCTATATTTTAGTTTTCCGCTATTACACTATTATGCTTTGATATATTTTGGAACTAGCTAAACGGAATCCAAAACTTGCTCAATGTACCTCATTAGTTAAGCATACCCCAGTTTTGAAGTTCAAATTGCTTAACGTATCCCACTTTTTTTTTTCTTAAATTCCCAAAATACTCATCGTGCTCACCTCGTCACCCTCACCCTCGCCTCAACACCGCTCAATCCTCTTTATTTCTCGATTTTATCATTATAGATCACTTGTACTAAGTCGAAAGTGTCGTAAGAGTGCCTTCTTTAGCAAAGAAGGTTGAGTTTGGTCTCACTGTGCCCTATAAAGGTGCCTTCTTTATCAAAGAAGGTTGAATTCCAGCTAGAGATCTCAGTCAATTCCCACCCACCAAGACTATGGAGAGGTCTCGACCATATGTGAGATATGGAGGGAATTGACCGAGACCATTAAAGAGGCCTCAATTCTATGTCTGAAACCCGCGGGCAGCAAGAACAAACAAAAAATTTTCAAAATTCCCAAAAAATGATGAGTTTTGCTCGGAATCACTTAATATTTTCGATTCCACCAACGTTTTGTGCCTAAAAGGCAAGATTCAAGCCCCAAATCAAAGACCTAAACCCAACAACGCGAAAATCGACTCCAAAGCAATTAAAAAAACCCCAAGAAAACCCAAAACCCGACTCCAAAACAATAAAAAAAAACCCCAAGAAAATCCCAAAATTGACTCCATAACAATAAACAAAAAAAATAAAAAAAACCTACAAATCGACACAAAAAATAAGTGAGGGATCCACTCGCGGCACTGAATCAATGTGATTTTAGTCGAATTTGGATCGAATGTGAGCGTTATTCGCTCATGGGGTTTAATTGAGTGACTAGAATAAGGGTGAACAAGACATTGGTGAACAAAAATCCTTTTATAGTAAAGGCTAATAATGTCATTTCGCGTAGGGGGCAAAAATGAAAATTTGAATTGAAATCCTTTGAGCAAGTTTTAGAGTTCCTTAGGCCACTTATATATATATATATATTTTGAAGCCACAAAGGCATTACACTTGACGTCAAAATGAAGACTTGCACTTCAAAAAACGAGAAGAATAGAAATGAGGACTTGATACAATTTTCCAAGACGAAAGACATTTTAACGTAAAATCATTATAATGTGAAACAACCAAACATTGAAAAGTCAAAAACAGAGAGAACACTTGAAGATTGTAGAATTACAAAACTTAAAGTTTTCATTTAAGAACTCCAGCCCTCAGTAAGAAAGTGAAAACACTTGCACATTCTCCTGAAAAATGTTCTCCCCTCGCCGAAGAGCAACTCATTTTAAGTAAATTGTCCTCAAGAATATGAGAAATGGCATCCACCACAAACAACAATGAACCCCCTTATCATCATCATCATCATCATCATCATCAGCCGACCAAAAATGTGAAATCCGCTTGCCTTACCAACAACAACATAGTCTTGGTCCCAAATTAACTGGGGTCGGCTAAATCCACTTGCCTTACCAAATCCTAGAAAAATATAAAATCTCCAACAACATAAAAACCTACAAAATACCTAAAACAAGGGCATGAAAAAGTAGGAACACTAGGAACTGACAGGTGAATCATAATATAATAAGTAGAAACCGTTGGGGGACCTTACATATGAGGCCGAGGAATAAATAGTCCGTGTGAAGCCATCATCTAGAGAAGTTTGAAGAGCAACCCACCATGCCGAGCAAAGAAAGGTGCAAACACGAGTGATTCGACGGCCATAAGCTTGATAAGAATGTTGAGTGATGGTCCGGAGGTGTCCTTGAGAGGATCCCCAATAGTATCACCAATCACAGCTGCTTTGTGGGAGTCAGAGCCTTTGGGTCCAAGAGACTTTGCGTGATCTGAAACACCGGCCTTGTACCGCGAAGAAAAAAAAAATCATAAATCAAAGTGAATTATCAACAGCAAGAGTCCATAAATGCGACGTACAAACTAGAGGTTTACCTCAATATATTTCTTGGCGTTATCCCACGCACCACCTGTGTTAGATGCTGAGATTGCAATCTGTTGAAAGCGTTAAAAAAGGACCAAGTAAAAAAAAAAAAAACATATAGAAGAGGTAAAATGAGCATGGATAATCAAAAAGAAAGTTGTTACAGCACCTGAACGCCAGAAACAAGGGAGCCAGCAAGGACGCCGGAAAGAGTCTCAACTCCAAACAATGTTCCAACAATGAGAGGAGTGAGCATGACAAGGGCACCTGGTGGGATCATTTCTTTGATTGATGCGTCAGTCGAGATCTTAACACAGGTGGCATAGTCAGGTTTGGCGGTGCCCTCCATCAGGCCAGGGATAGTGTTGAATTGCCTGCGCACTTCCTCCACCATCTTCAAGGCTGCACTTCCGACACTCTTCATGGTCATGGCAGAGAACCAGTATGGCAGCATGGCACCGACAAGCAAACCGATAAAGACCTTGGGGGTGAGAACATCAACAGTTGAAATGGCTGCCCGGCTCACAAAGGCACCAAAGAGTGCCAAAGACACCAGAGCTGCCGAGCCAATAGCAAAACCCTGCAAAAGAACGGGAGTTGGAATCAAGGACAACAATTAAAAAAGGTTATTCAACTTGGGGAAAAAACAAATGAGCAATACCTTTCCAATGGCAGCTGTTGTATTTCCTGCGGCATCAAGGGCATCAGTCCTCTCTCGGATCCTGTGGCTCATACCAGCCATCTCAGCAATACCTCCAGCATTGTCACTAATGGGACCATATGCATCAATAGCCAGTCCAGTTGCAATGGTGCTCAACATTCCAAGTGCAGCCACCGCAATACCATACATGGCAGCAAGGCTAAAACTAACAAAAATGCTAACAGCGATGGCAAAAATTGGAATGATAACTGATTTGTATCCCAAAGCAAGGCCAAAGATAACATTAGTTGCAGCTCCGGTTCTGCAGGAATCGGCAACATCTTGTACAGGGCTGCAAGTAAAGATACAGAATTACGTTATCATGAAATAGAGAGTAAAGACAATGACTACTAAATTCTATGAAGACCAACCTGTAAGCATTGCTTGTATAATATTCAGTCACAAACCCAATGACAAGTCCAGCCCATAAACCAATGGCCACACAGAAAAACAGCTCCCTGCAATACCCATAACATCTTTTAACAATCTGAGGTTCAAAATAATGGCAACCATAGCATAAAAATAATGAGTTCAATATGACAAGCGTCTTTCAGATAAAGGATCGGTCATACGGCTTACCAGTTCTTCACAACCTTCTGTGTACCAAAATTGAAAATCGTGAAAGAAGACGGGAGTGCAATCCAACTGATTAGTGCAATTCCAATAGTCATTAGAGCAGTAGATATAATCAACTGCTTCTTCAATGCAGGCTCAATCTCCTTCACAGCCTTGATCTCAAAGAAGTCAGTTGCAAAGAGAGTGGTGATCAAACAAACAAGGATGCCCACTGAGCTGATGAGCAGGGGATAGCACATTCCAGTAAGATCATGATTGATTCCAAAAGAGGAGATGGAAGCAACAACAAGGGCAGCACATGATGACTCGGCGTATGAACCAAAAAGATCAGAACCCATCCCAGCAATATCCCCAACATTATCACCAACATTGTCAGCAATCACCTGAATCGAAACCAAGCAAAAATATATCGTAAGCCAAAAGATTTGCGAACAGATGACATAAAATCCTAGAGTAAGATATAAAAAAGGGAAAGCAAGAATCATGTGCAGATAGAATATAATTTCTCACAGCTGGGTTTCTTGGGTCATCCTCAGGAATGTTTCTCTCAACTTTGCCAACAAGATCCGCACCTACATCAGCAGCTTTGGTATAGATCCCTCCACCGACTCTACCAAAAAGAGCCATGGAAGACCCGCCAAGACCATAACCAGTAATAGCCTCAAAAAGGCCTTCCCAGTCATCACCATAGTACAGCTTGAAGAGGTTAATTGCAATATAAAGTACTAGAAGACCGTTGGCGGCAAGAAGAAAACCCATAACAGCTCCGGACCTAAATGCGGTAATGAAAGCCTTCCCGACACCTTTCCTTGCCTCAAGGGTAGTTCTTGCATTTGCATAGGTTGCAATTTTCATCCCAAGGAAACCAGACACCACTGAGGTAATAGCTCCAAGCAAGAAAGATGCAGTGCTGAAGATAGCATTGGCAAGAGCAGACTTGCACATCTTGTCATTGTTATAAGTGCAGGGCTGACTCTTTGTGCTGAAGCCCTCAACAGAGCCAAGAAATAGGAAAATAAGGATAGCAAATGCGGCCATGAAGATGCCCACATATTGATATTCAGTGAAAAGGAAGGATGTAGCTCCTGTCGGACCACATAAATACAAATCATAAGAAAATAACGCTAATGGGTATTGAAATGATAACGCATTGTCCCCAAGGGGTGTGGTGGAGTGGCTATGAATAGGCCTTTAATACTTTGACTAAGTCGGTGATAGATTTGATTCACATCATTTTCCTTCAACATTTAGGTTAGTGAAAGGGGCACCCTCTAAGCCCCGTGGCAATAGTCCGGCCTTAATTGGGAGGGGCCCAGTCATCAAAAAAATGATAATGCATCATTTATTACAACATAACAAAGTTCAAAGTAAAGCTATTGTTGAAATATATACCAAAGAAATGGATAAGAAATCAAATCTCTTTTTTTGTCAGTTGAAATCAGACCTCTCCATAATCTTTGGAGGAAAAATGTAAACAACAAATTCACAAGGCAACATCAAAATCTTCACCGACAAAACAAAACCAGTTGTGTAAACGTAGGTACTGATGAATCAACAGATAAAAATAATTAGAACAGTGAACATAAGACCTGCAACCTCGACAGCTACCTTTCAAAATCTTCACCAACAAAACAAAATCCAGCCTAAACACCAATCAAAACACAGAGAACAGGTATTTAAACATCATAGATGGGGAAAGAAAAAAAAATGCTGAAACAGAAAAATGCTGAAACAGTAGCAGCACAGACTTAACAATACTGTTTCATCCAATCAAATAGGGCACAAAAAGGGAAACTTTTGTGGCTAGCACTAGGGCTTTAGCACTCTGACTAAGCTAGATGTGATGGCCTCAATTCACGACAGCGGCTGCTTTTGGGTTAGTAGTAGGGGCGCCCTTTACCCACTTGTGGGATTACTATCGGGAGGGGCCGAAGCGGTCCCCGACACCCACGGTCATAAATAAAAGGGAAATTTACTAACCAAACAACCACAAAAACAAAGCCAGATGTACAACAACCAAAAAGCAACAAAACACTAATCAATCCACAAATCAAACAGAGATCAAGCTCAACCACCACCAGATCTAACAAAACAACTCACAAAAACCACCAGATCTAACAAATCAAACATGCATTCACCTTCCGAAATCGCGCTCTGTATCTCCGCACATCTTTGCACGACGTTGTGATCATTCAACCCTTCCTCTTCTTCGATCAAATAATCATTATAACCACCGTTCTTCTCCGGAGCGTGTCTCTGAGGCGAGAGCTTCACCTTCGACACCAGCACCCACTGGACCAGCGAGAACAGGATTCCGACCACGGCGCAAGCCGGAATCACGATCTCCGTCCCCAGATCAGACAGAATTGCGCCCCCCATAGCTCAATCTCCCCCGGAAACTTCACCGGAAAACTAAGTTTCCGTCCGAAACGGCCGCGATATGTGAACGAGACCACCGCAATGCAGTGAGAACACAAACGATGTCAAGTGTCTGCGGGAGAGTGTGGGTTGCTTTTCGCTTTTTATACCCTCTCCGAGTCCAAGGTAGCGGAAATTGAGGAACTATTTACTGTGACACCAATTCCTTACACAAGCGTCCATGTGTATCTCGACGTATGAACCTTTTTTTTTTTTTTTTTTTTATCTAAAGTTACTTTTCTAACAATACCTTAGTTATGCCACGTCTGATTAGAGTGTTAACTTATCTAAGCTTAAGCTTAATGCTAAGATTGACGTTAATTTGAAGTGTTAGGTAAGATGCAGTCTTACCAAAGCACTTAAATTCATGCTTACTTAATGGTAGGGTCTATCCTGTCTTTAGGTTAGCCCAACTTAAATAGCTAAAGATTACCACTTTACCTCTTATCTTATTTTATTTGTTTGCCACATTTTCATCGGCCCCATCTCCATTGTCTTCATCACCCGTCTCTACCCATCTTCATTGTCTTCACCATTCCATTCTCCGTCTGGCCCGATCTCCATCTTCATAGCCTTATCTTAATGAGTTATCCAATTTATTTTTTTTCCCACTTTACCACTTATGGGGTATATTCAATTGGATGATTTGAAAGGATTTTAAAAGAGTTTGGAGGATTTTGAAATCGAGGTGTATTCAATATGGATTTCAAATGATTTTAATAGACTTTTAAAAAATCAATTAGGATTTTGATAGATTTTAATGAATTTGTAAAAAGTCTAAGTGTATTCAATTTTTAAAGACATCAGGATTTAAGCGGATTTTGATGGATTTCTATTCAAAAAATACATATAATCGAATCTCACCCCTACCCATAAGATTTGGATAGACTTTAGATCAAGTCTTTACAAAATCATCAAATTATATGAAATCCATGAAAATCCATCATTTAAAGAAATCCATTAATTTGTCAAATTGAAAACACCCCACTTAAACTCATTGATTCATCATCTGCGGCTATAACTATGACAGGCTTCTTCGCGTTCTTTGTTGTGGCTTTTGTTGGCCATGATTTTTGGGTTCAAGCTTTCAAATCAAGGATATATGTGATTGTACTACTACGTTGTTTTGTAGATTCATTTTTTTCATTGAATTACAATTTACATGTGTATGTATGTAAACTCTTGTTCTGCTACTGCTACCACCCATCAAAGACTATGTTCTCTCATATTTTTTTTATTGGTGTTGATGATGGTGACGATGGTAGGTGATGTTGGGTTTCTTTGAAATGAAGCTCGCCGATCGAAGATTTCAGTGAATGAAGGGGAGGGGTCGTTGATGGATTTGATTTGATTCCACGACAGAGATTCAATCAGCATGGGCTTCTCCGACAGCGCTCTATTCTCGAATATTTGCTGCAGAATAAGAGTTTGATCGCTTAAGAGGAAGAGCTGATGAAGATGGAGCAAAATAAAAGGAAGAGGAAGACAAATATAACCTAACACAATGAGGTGAGGCCAAAGGAAGGATTACCTAGTATATGACTTTTTTTAGGTAAGTAAGTGTAGAAGGCTTCACTAATTCTTGAAAATAGACCCTTAATTTTGTAGGTAGTGACACACTGGTCACTAAATTTTATAGAATGCAATGCGAAAGTCACTACGTGATTTTTCGACTAAAGATCCAATGAGAATACACAATATGCTTGGTAACATTACACTCAAACTCACTAAATGTTACATGTAAAAGAAGAAAAATCAACAAACATGACAAGTTTTATGTGAAATATTTTTTTACTATTTAAAATTTGATTTTTATGTTACAGTTTATAAAGTTCAGTAACTGATGTGTTATAATTAGCTGAGTTGGATGACTTTACTGTTACAATTGTAAGTTTAGTGATTCAAATGGTATAAAATTTAAAGTTGGTATAATTGACGTCAATCGATCAACATGTGTGACATGTTGTGTCAAATGTTTTGTTAGGAAGCAGCCATGTTCAGATACACCGGGGCGTATTCTGAAACCGTGTGGCACCGAATCGGCTTTTCGCTTCTTCTTTTTTACGATTCCGGTAGTAAATTTTAGAGGGCCGCTAAGGGCACCCCACCATTTAATGAAGGCGCCCAAAGTTTTTGTAAAAATTTCAGCAAAAGTGGAAAAGACTATTTTGCCCTTGTATATATAGTGATTCAAACCTCACAAATCATTTTGACAAAGAAAAAAAGGCACCACACCACAAGGTTGAACCGCAAAGCCACATTGCATTTGGCAAGCGTTGATCGATTATTGCGGATTGACATCATCCGACAACGAGGTAACAATGTTTGACAACCATATTCGTATTTTTTAGAACTGTTGAGTTGTGTATAACTGTGAAAATGATGATTTGTTTGTCAACGTAGGGTTTTGTAATTTCTTCAAATCTGAACTTGCCTCCACTATATAATGGAGGATTGTACTGCTTCGGTGGCAGAGGAGGTCGTACTTGAGGTAATTTTGTAAATTTATTGTGTATTTGTTGCGGTTATCCGAAGTTTCTGTCTGGGTGCGCGATTGTTTCGGCCTCGCAGGACCGAGATGTATGGTTATGTCTCGGTCATGTAGGACCGATTGATCTACGTCTCTCACGGAACGGTAAAATCGAGAGTATTCATTAACTCTCGGTCGTTCGTAAGCGAGACTTTGAAGCAAGTTGCTGACCTGTACTACCGATAACCTGTTTTTTTGGATGTTTTTGTGATTGTGCTGTACATTTCGGTTGATTATAATGTTACACTGTTTGTATTACAGGTAATGTCGGTTTCTGCCTTATTTCCAGACTACACGGACACGTTTACACCTTGTAGGCCATTCACAACTAGAGAAGCGGCAGTTTCATGGCTTCAAATGATAGGTCGTGAGAACATGTTTGTGCTAGTGACAAAGCACTCTGACGCCGGGGGCATTAAGCGCAGGGGAAGAGTGAAACTTGCCTGTGAGAGGTCTGGAACATATAGGGGAATGTCACAAAAATTTGGTAAGGGTAAAGCGGCAAAAATTGCTTCGAAACCAAGAAATGAAGAAGAGGACGAAACGGCGAGGACTCAAACTGGTACGAAGAAATGTGGATGCCCTTTCCTTATCAACGTAAAGGAAAATGTTGACTCGTTGTGGTATATCACTGTTATGTGTGGGAGGCACAATCACGAGCCTGCAAAAAACTTGGACGGCCATTCTTTTGCCAGGAGATTGGATAAGGGGGAGCAGGAAGTTGTAGTGCAAATGACAAAGGGGAATGTGAAGCCAAGAGACATTTTAAATACGTTGAAGCAAAGAGACGTTAGAAACGTATCGACAATGAGGACTATATATAATGCAAGACAAAAAGCCCGAAATGAGGATGCGGGTGGGAGGACTCAAATGCAACAACTGTTGCACATATTGGAGAAGAATAAGTGGCTGTCATGGCATAGGAAGCATCCCGTTACGAATGTTGTCACGGAGTTATTTTGGTTACATCCCGACTCAATAAAGTTGGTAAGGTGTTTTCCATCGGTTATTTTGATGGATTGCACGTACAAGACAAATAGGTACCGAATGGCTTTGTTGGAGATTGTTGGCATCACTTCTACGCACTTGACGTTCTCCGTTGGGTTCGCATTCTTATTATCAGAGACTCATGGGCATTATGTATGGACACTTGAGAAGTTGAGATCCATATTGGATGGGTGGCCTAAGCCTGACGTGTTTGTTACCAATAGGGACTTAGCCCTTATTAGTGCCATAGAAGAAGTTTTTCCGGCCTCGTCTCTCCTCCTTTGCTCTTGGCACATCAACAAAGTAGTATTGGCCAAGACTAAGAAGATGTTTGGGGAAACGATGGTTTTGCGCGTTTTATGGATAGGAGGACGAGCGTGATGTATGCCAACTCGGAGGCCTTATTCGAAGTTAGGGTGAATGACCTGCGTTGTGAGTTTGGGAATGTAAAGGGTTTTACGGAGTACTTGGACAACACATGGTTAAAGAACTACAAGGAGAAATTTGTCTCGGCTTGGACAAATAAACTTATGCACTTTGGGGAAACGACAACGCAGAGGGTAGAGTCTGCGCATTCTATTCTGAAGGTACACCTTGGGAACAGTCAGGCCAATTAAGAGACTCTATGAAATGTGGTTGATGGACTCCTTAGAATCCAACACAACAATATCAAGGCATCGTTTGAGCTAAGTTTGAATGTCGTCCAACATGAGTACGTGTTGCTGAGTTGTATCGACGATTGCGCGGTTATGTCTCTCAACGGGCGCTTAGGCTAATTAGAGATGAATTGACACGTGGAGAGGATGTCGGTCACGATTCCACTCGTTGTGGTTGCGCGATACTCACCACGCATGGCCTTCCTTGTGCACATGAGCTGAACCATCATATATTTGCTGGGTCGCCCATCCCTCTCGAGGACATTCATGTTTACTGGCGAAAGTTGAGTATGATACCTGAGAATCCGGTGGACCCGTCTGGGTACAACGTGCACGATGAGATTGAAAGGGTGTTGGAAAAGTTTCATGCTTGCACTGATGAGGACGATCGACTCAGGATTATTCAGCAGCTCAGGGAGATTAGTCGACCTTTGTCTACACCGGGTGTTGTGCCGCCGGCAAAAATTAAGACAAAAGGGAGGACACCGGGGTCTTCGAAGAGAAAACACGACTGTGACGATTCTTCTACGAGACGGTTGCCGAGTGAATTTGAGTACGTGCTATCGACTCAAGAGGCCTCCAGTTCTAGGCAGAAGGAAAGTAAAATTGTTCCTAAACTGCTTCGTGGTAGTCGACGCACGCAAAGTGCAACTAACATGGCTTACAGTCATTGCGTAGAACCGGATTGGTTGCCACAAGTTGAGGGCATCATCGATGTGCTTGCCGATGGGAATTGTGGATATAGGTGTGTTGCGTCTGGGCTTGGACTAGCCGATGTCGACGGGTGGAGGATTGTCCGTAGAAGGATGTATGATGAGATTATCGAGCATGAAAACCTTTGGTGAGAAGTGTTAGGCTCGAGTTACGAGAGTGTCAAGATTGCGGTGCATTGCCGAGAGAATCAAGTTGGTGCAACTTTCCAAGAATGGTTGACACTTCCAGACATGGGATTGTTGGTAGCCACTGCAGTCAATGTGGTTCTCGTCAACCTCTCGCATGGGAGTGCCTCCACATTTTTACCTCTACGTAGTGCTCCACCCTCCACCGGGCACAACAGACTTGTCATTGCCATGATTAATGACAGGAATATACATTGACTTAGGGTAAGTGATACGAATTTTGTTGAATTGTTTTTTTGTTTCCCGACAATATGGTCATGTTATACTGTTCACTTTGACAGGTGAAGTTGAGCACGAATGCACCATTGCCATCCTTATACCCTTCGTGGGTACGGTATGTTCAGGATAGTGCGAAAGGTTGGCATGATAGATTCGTCTTCTGAGACATCGCGCCCATTGCAACTCTACTTGATGCCACCATATCCGTTGTAGATTTAGGTACACCGTAGTGTTACAACTGGTACCTCTAAATTTGTTTGGTTGTACATTTACTAATTTTGAAAGTTAGCTTTCAAGTTGTGTGCATATAGAATGAATGAATTTACCCTACATTTCGGGTATTGTTGTACGGTTTCATTCTTGTATAGTGAATTTATCATACTACATTGATATATCAATAATTTTGTTTTCGTTGCTCTTGTCGTGTTGGATGGTCATGCTTTGAAAGTTATTTGTATTGGTAGTTGGAACTGGTTACTGGAACAGTCGTTTCGGTCCTGCATGACCGAGACATATGTTAATGTGTCGGCCGTACACCTCCGAGAATTGACGCCAATGCTCCGTCACGCAATACCGAAAATGCCACTTATCGTCGACCTATGCACGACATTACTCATGTCTTCTCGGCCATGACTGCGATGGTTGAGGCGACCATTACAAGGTCCCCAAAGCTCGGATTCGTGATAACAGGATGAGACATTTTGACGAACCAAGGCAGGTAGTCTGGTGTAGCTAAAAACTCAAATTCTGCCTTCTCGCCCTGAACTTCAGGAACCAATACATGGTTACTCCATCGCTCCCAATTGTCTTGTTCGAACCCATACTTGACGGAGTACTTATTCGCAAATGGGCATTTGTGTGCTTCCAATGGACGGTACGGAGGATCTGATATAGATTGCACATGGCCAAACTGTCTCGGAATCCTCTCCGGGTGGTAGGGCTCCACCACATCCATGTACTTGATCTTCCCACTGTAAAAGGTCATCGCTTGCACAACGCCATTTTCCCTTAAATTCACATATGGGTCCCAAGTGACCTAGAAAAAATACAACAACCAGTGCGTGCAAAATAAATTACCAAGAAAAATCAATCATCAGAGGACATGGATAACCAGCTCACCTCACTTGGTCGCAACATATCCAAGGTTCTCCTAATGGCCCCGAGCTTGTCAACATTGGCAACCGTCTCGTGCTTTTGAATCCATCTGGAGACACGAGGTTGCACGTAGTCCAAGTACTTCGCATTGGGCGTGGCCAGACCAAGTTTGAAATGGTCGTACACCAGTCCCTGCAAATACATACAATGTTAGTTAGTCCACAATTACAAGTTGGCCTAATTGAAAAACAAAATGAAAATTAAGTCTATTTTATAACAAACCTCAAGCAATGTGAGGTAGCCAGCAATTTGAGACACTAGCACTCTCTTGGCGGACCCCAAGTGTCGATACAAGTAGGCCAACGCAGCCGCTCCCCATGCGTAGTTCCCTACGTCGTTCAAGTCCTCAAGTAGCTTCAGCAGTGCGATCGACACCCGAGACTCATTCTTATCGGCAAAAAGAGTGCACGACAACAAGTACAGCAGATACACTAGGGCGGTGCATTCCACAGGAGGATAATTTCTGGGTCTCGGACCAACTTTGGGGCACCATCGACTCTTCAACCAATGTTTGCGCACTGTGAGCCCCTTGCTGATATTCACCTCCTCCTCAGCCTCATCGGCGCTAACCCCAAGTAGGTTCGAGACCATCTTGATAGCGTCCGAGCGAGATTCCTCCGTGTACCTCGCAAAGTTCTCCACGTCAACAACTTTGCCCGTCACAGGGATCTTCAGGAGGAAGCTGACATCCTCTAACGAGATAGACATTTCACCAAAAGGTAGGTGAAATGTGTTCGTCTCCGGCTGCCACCACTCCACAAATGTAGAGATAACCTCCCCATTGGCCTTGCGGTATGAGCAGTCTATCAGCGTATTCAACCCGGAACGCCGAATAATCCTCTGAAGTCCCGCCGTGTCCGGGTGACACGACTGTAAATCCCATTCCGCTATTTGAGCTCCGTGATTGATACACTTAAGAACGGGCCGCTCCTGCAAATGTAAAAACATCTCGTCATTATGTGAAGACCATGAGTGTTAAGTTAATCCGTTCAATGAAATTGAAATTACCTCATTCCTCCAAATCGATAAAGCCACATGATCCTTGAAGCTCTTCAGCAACACCCCGTCTATAGGACCATCGGGGAATAAAGCACCCGCTTCAACAACCACTTCTGGCTCTCCTTCATCATGGCCAGCTCCACCTCTACTGCTCCCCCCACATTACGATCTGTTTCTATCATGTTCCCCGCATCTGAAGAGTCACTGCTACTAGACTCCGATGCATGCCCCTCCTCTTCACCTCCGGCAACAACAAGATCCTCAGGTCGCCCGGCATCGAGGGTCGAACCCTCATCGTGCAAATGTAACCTTCCACGAGTGCCATCTACCTTCGCCTTGCCCTTAACATCATCATTCTCCTTCTCTTTCTTTCCCAGGTCACGATCTTTGTCTGGGGTCTCCGGCCACCCCCCCCGGTTAGGCCTCGGGACCTCAGCTCCAACCTCTTCCCTAGTCACCGGTAGCTTCGGACGAGCCATACCTGAATAAATTACAACATATAAGCGCATGGAACAGATCCCAAATTAAATTTACAAAACAAAAATGTTCAAATTCATCCATTTCTTATGTCTCGGTCGAGCAAGTTCGTGAAACAACACATATTGTCGGTCACCCATGACCAACAATTCTTCCAATATATCGACAGTGTACAACCGAGTCCAATGAAACGGTCTCGGTTGTGCGCCACCGAGATGTGTTGACCAGTTCAATTCGCCTTGCTCTCGGCCAATCACGACCGAGCCTACTCTAACACTCACGCCATGGTACAACCTAGAGTATGACCAAATTCTCGGTTGTACACCACCGCCACCACATTACCTAGCAGTAATTCTATCTCTCATCACGTCTCGGCCGAGAGACCTAGAGTCCTCTCGGCCTTGCGTAACCGAGACTCTGTGAGATTTGTCGGCCTTTGTGGCCGAGACTTCGACTTCCCCAAAATGTAGCTTTTCTCTCGGCCATACTCGGCCGAGAGAGTAAGCACATTCTCTTGACTGTGCGGCCGAGAACCGCGAATTTCTAGTTTTTAAACTAATGAACAAAACACCACTGTAAATCACAACTACTCTACCAAATGTAACTTAATTACACTAAAAACGTACCTTCAAACGACCGATTTCGCGCAAATACTGTGTGTTCGACGATGTTCAGCGGAACCCTAACTTCGAGACGAAATCGGCTCACACCACGACCCTACGAACTGCAAAAAAACCGTAAACCGAAGGAGAAACACAAGGCGAGACACGGGAGACACGATTTCGGAGATTCCTCTCACTGATCGGTTCACACAAGACGGGTTCTTAGAGTCCAGGCGGTGAAGATGGTGCTGAGGGTGGTGGGGTGCAGATGGATTTCCACGAGAGGTAGTTTAGGTATTTCGGGTCTAATTTTTGGGTACCCCAGATAAATCGATTTGTGCCCATATTAACTGGGTGCCTTCATGAAATGGTGGGGTGCCCTTAGCGGCCCTCAAATTTTATTGCAGGAGGTGATAACATACTCCCAATAGAGTATCCAACGCCATCATATTTCACTATGAGAAGGACACGTGTACGATAAGGGGAAGTGAGTCAGTGTGCCTCTACGTGGTATCTGTAGGACTATTTATTGGTTGATTCTTTTCTTGGAGTACAGTAACAGTGGGTGGATCTTAACAGGGAAGGGACCACTTTGTTGAATGGCGTGCAACAATCTAGAAGATAATGTTTTGCAATTTATTATTGTGTTTCACTTTTTTCAGTTTTTTTTTTTTATTTCTATTTGAAATTTTGTTAATACCTTTTTTTACATTTTTTGTTACGTACATTTGTTATACAAAAATATAGATTCCTTTAAAATTTATAGAGTTAACACTCAACAAATTTCAATCAAATCCACACAATTATATAGCAAATATATGTCTCCTATAATGTTAGATTATCATCTTCCATTATAAAATTTGTTTTGTAGAAAAGCTTTGTTAGAATTTAGTTTCATAATCGACTTATATAGTCCCATTTTTAACCTCCAAAAAAATTTGTAATGAAATTTTTTTATTTTTTTAAAATTGAACATTTGTCAATCAAAATATTGATCACTGGTAATTGATTGGGAAATGTGTGTATCGGTTCGATAAAAATAAAAGACAGGGCCGATGTGTATAGATGTCACTGATTTAATGATTTTGAAAATAGAGAATCTTACTATACTGAGTAGTAGTATTTTTCAGCTAATCTATTAAAAAAGTGGTATTCTTTGTATTTTTTTTTTCATTAAAAGCAAATTTGTCTACAAGTGAAAGTTCTAGTGAAGTCATCAAAAGTGTAACTAAAATAGAGATTGACGAATTAGAAGCGTTAATGGACCTAGCTGCGAAGGGCCCCTCACCTCTCTTACTAGAGGAGGACTCCCTTTCAATGAAAAAAGCTAAGAACCATGACGAAGCAGGTGTTAATGTGGTTGGTAATGCAGGTTTTACTCGGTACTACAAAGAATCGCTTGTCTCGAACGAACCTGAGAATGGTATGGGTTGTACTTTGGCGAAATTGAAGTCTTGCCTTATGAGGTAATGCGAACAGAAGAAAACAATGTGGATCACAATAGGTTTGCTAACAGGTAGGGCTGGCAAAATGTGCCCGGTCCCGTTTGGCCCATTTTGTCCGGTCCCATTTTAAACGGGACCGGACAATATTTTTTTGACAAACATACGGGTCCGGACATAATTTTATGTCCGTTTAAAAATACAGGACCGGGTCTGGACAAATTTTTTTAAAAATGGGTACCTATTTAGTGATTAATTTGAAGGGCATATAGGTAATTTCACTTGAAATTAAACCTAATTTCACTCTCATTGCCTCACTGGTTCACACTTCACACATAACCTAATTTCACACCCTCTCACACTCACCGTCTCCCTCACCATCTCACCGTCTTGTCTCCCTCACAAAACCCTGCGGCTCTGTCTCTCCCTCACCAATCGACTCTCTCTGCGGCTCTTCCTCTCTCACCAAACCCTGCGGCTCTGCCTCTCCTACCATCGCCATCGCCGCCATCGACGCCATCAACTCTCTCTCACCAAACCTGCTGCTCTGCCTCTCCCACCATCACCATCGCCACCATCGACTTTCTCTCACCAAACCCTGCGGCTCTGGCTCTCCCACCATCGCCATCGCCGCCATCGACTCTCTCTCACCAAACCCTGCGACTCTGGCTCTCCCACCATCGCCATCGCCGCCACCATCTTCCAGTCGCCGCTCTCGCCGTCTCGCGCTCGCCAGTCGCCACCGCGGCACCGGCTGTGCGGCCTCGGCCTCACCGGCTGTGCGGCCTCACCGCCTCACCCGTGCCGTCGGCGGTTGACCCGTCACCCTCTTCCTCCAGCTCTCGCTCGCCAGTCGCCACCGCGCTGCCTCTCCTCTCAGCCTCGTCGGGCGTCGGCGACTTCTCGAGCTCCACTCCGCACTCCGCAGCATCGCAGCCGCAGCGCACGGCCAGTCGGGCGTCGCACCTCTCGCCAGTCCGCCACAGTTGTGCCCACTCATCTCTCTGCTCTCAATGTAAAAAAAAAAAACGGACAAAACGGAAGCCGTATGTTTGTAAAACATATGGGACTGGACAAAAAAAAAGTGCCCGTTTTAAAAAGGGGACCGGGTCCGGACACCAAATTTAGTCATTATAAAAATGGGTGTCCAGTCCCGTCCCGTTTGTTAGGGCCGGCAAAAATACGGGAACGGACAAAAACGAGACTGGACACCTATTTTGAAAATGATTAAAGTTGGTGCCCAGTCCCGGTCCCGTTTTCAAAACGGGCACTATTTTTTTGTCCAGTCCCGTACGTTTGTAAAACATACGGGACCCGTTTTGCCCGTTTTGCCCATTCGAGACATTCAACACTTACCAATTCGACGGTCGGCGGGTAGAGGCAGAGAGAGGTCGGCAGCGGGCAGAGGCAGAGAGAGGTCGGCGGCGACTGAGAGAGTGAACGGCGGCGGGCAGAGACAGGCGCGACTGAGAGAGTGAGAGGCAGACGGAGTGCAGAGACGACAAGGCAGAGACGCGCGGCAACTGAGAGAGAAGGCAGAGACGCGCGGCGACTGAGAGAGTGAACGGCGGCGGGCAGAGACAGACGCGACTGAGAGAGTGAGAGGCGGACGGAGTGCAGAGACGACAAGGCAGAGACGCGCGGCGACTGAGAGAGTGAGCGGCGACTGAGAGAGTGAACGGCGGCGGGCAGAGACAGGCGCGACTGAGAGAGTGAGAGGCGGACGGAGTGCGAGACGACAAGCGAGACGCGCGACGACCGAGAGAGTGAACGGCGAATGGCGAGAGACAGCGCGACCGAGAGAGTGAGAGGCGGACAAGGAGACGACGAGGCGAGAGAGACGGTGAGAAGCGGAGTGAGAGCGGAGCCGCGGAGGCGTTAGGGTTTGTTGAACTGTTGTGTTGAGCCGCGGAGAGAGATGAGTAGATGACGACCAGGACCAGGAGACGACGTGAATCGTGATGACTGATGAGTCCGAATCTGATCTGATCATAGGGCTGAAAAAATCACCTTAGGTCTTTAGCATTTAAAAACTTTAAATGTGAAATTACTTATATGCCCTTCAAATTAATCACAAACGGGTATCCGTTTTTTTTAAATTTCTGCCCGAACCCGGTCCCGTATGTTTAAACGGACAGAAAAAATTGTCCAGTCCCGTATGTTTGTCAAAAAAATATTGTCCGATCCCGTTTAAAACGGGACCGGACAAAACGGGCAAAACGGGACCGGGCATATTTTGCCACCCCTAGCGGTGGTGAAACTTCTGGGCAGCTCCATTGGTTTTCGAACTCTCTCCGTGAGACTCTCGACGATTTGGCATCCGAGAAGTGGCATGAAGATTACGGATGTTGAGAAAAGTTTCTCTTAATTTGGTCCACTTTGCAACCCAATAATATTACATGATAGCACTTTTGGAGGGTCCTTGGACGATCCTTAGACACTGCCTGCTGGTCCAACCTTGGTCCCCCTTGTTCAACCCCTATGAAGATACACTAGAACAAATTCTACTTTTCATAGAGGTTTTGAACCTCTATGAAAGACTTTTCATAGAGGTTTTGAACCTCTATGAAAGACTTTTCATAGAGGTTTTTGACCTCTATGAAAAGTGTTATCTTTTAAGGTGTTATCGTATCTTCAAAGCTTACATAGGGGTTTCAAACCTCTATCAAATCTCGACTATTTCATAGGAGTTTCAAACCTCTATCAAATCTTGGCTATTTCATAGGGGTTTCAAACCTCTATAATATCTTCAAAGGCTTACATAGGGGTTTCAAACCCATATCAATTGTAGTGACTTCATAAGGGTTTGAAACCTCTATATTATCGTCAAAGGCTTACATAGGGGTTTCAAACCCCTATCAAATGTAATTTTTAAAAAATAATAAATTTGAAAATGCACGAATTAATTAATTTCCATTTCCATTTTCAATTGAAAATATACAAATCTACATTCCATTCACAATATTATTATTCCATTAAGAAATTCGCAGTGTTCTACAACTAATCAATAAAACAACAAATTGATAGCTACACATTTCACGAAACCAATCAACAAAACTCAGTTTTTCATTGTCAGACAATGTGTTAGCAGAGATAAGTATCTGTAGAAAGTCACCCTGCTTGTTTGAAACTTCACCATTGCCAATTCTCTCATCCACAATTGCTTTGACAGTGGAAGCAATTCTTATTGTAGCCTTTGATTTGCAGAGTTGGGATTGACCTTCCCTCAATTGAAGTCCGGTTTCAACGCATGAACATCAATGCGGAAATCTGAGCATTACCAACAATTCTCAATTTTTCAGTTAACATGGCAGAGGTACCGAACAATTAAAAATACTTGTACAGGAAAGTTAAAAAGAATGAACTTCATTTTTGTGATAGTTAACTTTGCTATCTGTTCACAACAGGGCCTATTGAATTCACTCCACATTTTGCCAAACAAAAAGAGAACATTTTGCTATTACTTTTAGCTGGAAAGCTTGACAAGGGTCTCAAGGTAAGCAAAAATATTTCTCATCTACACGTGATAAGAATCAATTTTTTGATTTTGATTTGTTAACTGAAATAGGTTTTTCAAAAATTAAACAGGTTTCAGGGAGGATTACTTACAATGGTCATGGAATGGAAGAGTTTGTGCCACAGAGGGCCTCGGCATACATCAGTTAGCATGACCTTTACATAGGAGAAATGACTGAGGGAGACCTTGGCCTTCTCTGCAAGAGTTCAAGGAGACGGGAACATTAACATTATGTATAGAAAAATACTAGAATGACACACTTTGGCTACGCAATTGTTGAAGTCCTTGGGATATACTTTGAAATGAATGCACATGCATCTTATCAAAGCATGATATAAAGAATTAATCATAAGAGACCTCATAACTCATAAGCAATCAAACAATTAATAATGATGAACAGCGTTCTACCTAAATCAATATAAGAACATAAAGGACGACTCTGCTGAAGAAGATGATAGAACTAGAAACAAAGTAGTCAACAAAGGCAATTGAAATAATAGAGTTGAAGAGAGAAAACTTAGAGAAGAAAGGAGTCAGACACTAAAAATGATAGAAAGGTTCCATCAATGATTTAAAGCTAATTTTGGCGAGACATTATTGAGATTTCTAAACAAAAGTTCAAATTATCATATGTAATATAATGTAATTCAATCCAGGAATCTGATGACATAAAGAAGTTATAAACAACACCTAAAAAAATTTAGATGATTCACATTATAAATTGCATACTTGTGACAAATTTTACTCACAGTTACGATAAGCCAAAATAGTCGTGTCGCTTCAAACAAATATGCTCCAAACGATTCTCCTCCGAAAAGTGAGCTTCATTCACCGCAGCCTGTTCAACAAATGAATTCCCAAATTCCTCTCATTCGTACCAAAATCACAATCAAACACGCATAATTCAAATACTTGATTACCTCTCTGTCCTAAATAAAGCCTCCACCGCACCCTTCATTCTTTTTCTTATCATAGTCCACCAGCTCTTGCTCTGACAATGACACCAAGCTACCTGACCTGATCTTATTGATCCCTTCAACCACAACAACTGTTGCGAATGCCCAGCAACTCCCTACATTTGCTAGTTGAATACATTCAAAATCTAGAGTTGATAGAGCCAAGTTCACTGTCATACATTCAAAAGATATAAATAAAATAAAATAAAAACAAAAATTGAATATTTTGCATAAGCACATTGTTCCTATCAAGCTCTATATGTTATAAGCAGACAACCTAGTCTTTTGATCTAGTAAGAGAGATTCACAACAACAACAATTGAGATAAATTGCAATACACGGACATGCTTAATTGGCACTTCAAAATATTATAAGATAATAGTTATCCATCCATGAATTAGGTGCTATTAAAAGCCTAATCGCCTAATACATAAATGTAAACCAACTATTGTACCGCAATGAAACAGGTTTTCAAAGTAATACATGTTCAAGTGGAATACAAGTATATAAACTTACTGTTGATAGCTCTCTGGCATGAATGGGCCGGCACGAACACTAACGAACAAATGATGGATCGGCTCTTCGTACTCACTAAATGTAAACCAACTATTGTACTACAAAATATAACCAAGCAACAAAAATGAAAATGAGTTATATTCAAAAGTATTTGTGCATCATGTGATTGTCTAAATAATAACTACTTTGAAATAAAAATATTGAAAGAGTAACTGCATTTTTTAATCGTACTTGATCAATTGCAGTAAGTACAGGGATATCCTTCACCAGTGATAATTCCTTCCTTAACCGAACAAGAACTCCTAGAGAAGCATGTGTGCGAGTAATTCCTTTTTGAATCAATTCACACAGAAGCATGTGAGTAACCACCCAAATTTGTAACACATCTCAAACTAGTAAATACAATTTGATTGCAAACAACAAAGCCCAAATGACCACAAAAAAGTTTTGAACAGAAAACCAAAAACAAGAAGTTGGGAAGAAGAGCATAAGAGGGTACCTTCAATTCTCTGCAGTAGTTTCTTGACATCCTGCTTACACCTATCACAATGTATGTTCACTTTGAGAACACAACTCTGTAGAAAATCCCCAAAAATCAAAAGTAAAGAAGAAGAAGAAACAAAAAAATAAGAATGCGCTCATTAACAAATGGATCGAGTGTCACGGAAATTAAAAACAAGCAAGAACAGAGGATACAATATCACTTGGGTAATACGTATAGCTCATATAAACCAATACGACAAGTTTGTTTGTCGCCAATCGTTCTGAATATTGGCGAGAACGATCGGCGAGAGTTCTAGCTGCAAGTCCATCGACAACCCATTTCTAATAGTAATGAAGGAAAATCGCTATTGAAAATATGGAGAAACAACATATGAGCAGGTGTAAGTAATACCTTCAACTTTGCATCCGCGGAATGCACAACAGGTGATGAAATGTTCACCAAACCAAAGCATTGAGAATGGCTGTTGGCACCATGTTGCGAGAACATCCTTGCAGCAACGAGTGTGGCAATTGATGACACATTACATGTTAAAAATAAGTTAGAGCAAGCTCATTTTCCTTATCCTTTCCTTTTAAGTGTACCTGAAGATTAAGGTCAATATAGGCAAGAATAATGGGTTCAGGTTCCATGTCGACAAGTTCTATAAAATTTAGTACAAAAAATTGTTAACTGAAAGAAAAATAAAAATGTCCGAATTTTGAGTGTATGCCTCCAACTATGTTTGTTGACTCCATTAATGGTAAGGCCATGTAAACATAGTCATTCAAGTCCCCTTTGCAAGATAATTTCGCACAATTATAGAAAAAAGGAAGATGCCCGATCAAACCTAAAAAACGTTCGACTTTTATGATGGAGGGTATCCAGTCATTCCCATTCCCGGGTCTTTCCTTCGCAACTGTTTCAAAGTGGAAATAAATTATCAATGAAGGGACCAGAGTTGGCAATATCGAGAAACAACTCATTATTTGATAATATTATCGACTGTTGTTGTTGATGAGACGACATACCAGGACCACGCTGCATTGGAATGCCACCAGGATGCATCCCTCCTGCCATATTGGCATGAGAAGCAAGATTGAAAGATGCCACACCTTGAGGCATTCTAGGCATGTTCATCATATTCATTGGCCGTTGCATAGGTCTAGTTGTCACCATGGCGCGCTCTCGCATTTCCGGACGAAACATGCAGCCATAAAATCATACATCAGCCAAAAAACTTAAACCAAATAAAGAATTTAAGTATTACAGGAGCATTAAAAAAGTTCTTGTAAATAAGATATCAAACTCCTTGTATAACTATGACACTCTTAGCATTGCAGGTACTACTTATGACGGTTTAATAGCATGGAACCTACTTTTTTATATAATAATGCCAATCACACAAACCACTGATCATGTGCCACCAGCACCACAAACATTCTTTAGAAACGGTTGACATGAAATAACATTAGTAACAAGTGATGAAATCCTTGTGATCTATAATGATGGAAGCAACACACCTCTTTGTGGATTTCCACGCATCTTTCCATTATTTTTCCTCATCCTTGAATATGCGAAAATTATTCCTCTCTATGCTATGGTAGCCGCACTCTCCAGCCAGGTCGCCAACGATAAAGAGCGTTCGCCAACAAAAAAAAAAGATGTTCATAAACAGAATTTGTGCATTCACTGAAGTACTTCAAATATAATATTACTCACCTGGCTTCACCTGGAATGGTAGAAGCGATCCTTCAGTTGAGTTGCAAGTACATCATCATATTTTACCCTGTAAAAACCAGTTTGCTCAACATTAACTTTAATCCATATTTGCTCACCGACCTTTTCGCAGTTCGGCCATATGTTAGAGACACACGCATGTATGTATGGAGAAGTGAGAGCAAATCAGAATGTATTTAAAGAAACACAAAAGTAATAAAGATTAGTCTTATACGAAGCACTTAAAACTAGACAAAATAAGCTCTTTTTCTATATACGAGCAAAAGTAATAGAAAAGAAGATATTGAAACAAATATGAAACATTGAAACTCATCAAATTTCTTGCACCATCTATACGCTCTTCCCATCATTTGCGAGCACAAAAAAATTAAATTCAGAGACACAAGATGAGTAAAAAAATAAAACTAAATAGTTGAAACGTACTTTCCTCAAGTGTTAGGTATGAAGACATGTTGTTCGGGGCATGGAATTGATTCCCCTAAAGCTTGCTCTATTGTCCTCATATTAGCTTGAGTCCTCCATATCAAAGCATTGTGGTCAATGGTTGTTTGCACTCACACCATGTAAGATCCAACCCCAATAGGAGCACCCTCCACAACATGTAGCGGTTCATCTATTGCAATCTCTCCTTTTGCCACTATATGGGTACCAACAACCCAATCGATCAACTTGCACTTCATTCCACACTTATTCGAAGAGTTCCCGTTTTGTGGCTTCAATAAAAAATTATGAAGTTTCATTATCCGTAACATTTACATTCAATAGATTAATATTTTTTTTACCTGGCATGTACAAGTGTGCCCGTCTCCCCCTTGTTGACCCTATCATAAAAATAACCAACACAATTTAAGAATGAATATTGTTCACGATATGAATAAGTACACATATGTGTATAGTAAAAATATCAATTTGTACCTGTTTATATTGATTGTAAACATAAGAAGATAAATCTTCATATTTCTCTCTCAAACCCATAAGTTCTTTGATGATAGAGTTATTTTGAGTTGTTGCACCTACACCAATAGGAGTTACTCCAAAACCAAGACCTCTCACTCGACCTTGGTGTTCAGTACTAAAAACTTGTGAGATAGGGTCATTGTTAATTGATTGAGCAGTAGATTCCGAGCATTGACTTTGATTACATGCATTGATTTTATCCTTCAAAACAAACAACTACGATTTGCATCAAATGGAAGAAAAACTTAATAATATAAAATATCAAAGATCTATTAGTTAATTCACCACAATTTCAAGCAATTTTGGCATTGTGTGGTTTCCCGTTTTTATCTGAATGCCCTCTAATCCACACTTCAGCTGTGGAAACACTAGCACCGTCTTTTTCTTCAATCTATAAGCATAAAAACAATAAATAATACAAGATTAAAATATAGGTATAAGTAATAGAATAAATGAATAAAACTTGCCATCTCATATTCAAGGCGAGCATATCCTTTTCGACTTGTCGTATGCTGAATCGTTTGCTTTGCTCTAATTTCCTTAGCTTAATTGCTTTGTTCACGAAAGTTGCTAGATCTCCTTTGTTTTTTGAACTCTTTCCATAACTTTTCATCAATTGTGGCAGGTTTCTCGTCATTGCCATTTTCTAACTCCTTAGTAAGCCTTGATTTCCATGCTCCAAATAATCGTCTAATTCTTTGTAATATATGTTTTTCATGAAATGCTTTATCCAGAATTATAAATCTTTCCTGCAATGAGAATGAAACACAATCAAATAGAGTACTTTTTATAATTTTATATAATAAAAATAGAAGTCTAACCTCAATAAACTTCCATATTCTTTTCTAATTATCTCCCCTGAGTCGGTGCCAATTTGACAAAGTAATTGGCACCATTTCGCGTGACACGATTACCAAGAAAGAAGAAAAGACATCTGCATTTTCACCAATGGGCTGATTTCTGTCATTGAAAGTAACGAGTACTTTTTTCTTTCTGGCAAGTGAAAGAAGCTTGGTTGGACCTCTTTTCTTCCTTTGTTGTTGTTCATCTTGTTGATCTTCTTGTTCTTCTTCTCGTTCTTCTTGTTCTTGTTCTTCTTTTTCCTCTTCTTCTTGTTATTCTCGTTGTTGTTGATTGAAGCTCCTAGTTATTGATTGAGAACGAGAGTCACATGATGAAGGAGGTGCTTCATATGTAGAACTTTGTGGACACCTTATCCTCACACCAACATTTGAGTTTCGACTCATCAATGCTTCTATAGCTTCCTTTTCTTTTCTTGCTCTCTTTTTTGTAGCTTTTGAACTCTATTCATTTAGGGAAAGAAAATATCATAATTAGTAAATGAGCACAAATAAATTCATCAACCTATAAAGTGATTAACTAAATCAATTTCTTACCACTCCCTTATACATTTATTTTCCTCAAATCTACACACGCTATGTCAACAACAAAATAGATGGTTGTAAAAAATGCCTGCAAATGTTCCAGTTAGTACATGTGAAAAGACAAAGAAAAGCAAAATAGAAATTATTAACACAAGAATAAAAGAAGATAATAATATTGCTACAACTTAATCAACCATAAAGTGATTAATATAAGCATTTGATCAGTCATTCGTGAATAAGGCTAAAACTTAACTCCATTACACAAATTGACCTTGACAATTCATTCTAACATAACTTTCATCTTCATCGCAAGTGTCCAAATCTACACGCGATATGTCAATAGCAGAAAACGATGGTTGCACATTCTCGTCGTACATTGCAATATCATGCAATCCTCGAGGAGGTGCCCTTAACACAACGCACCAGTTTGATGAATCATTTTCACTAGAATAAAACACTTGTTTGGCATGAGTTGCCAAAATAAATGGATCATTATGATTGTGACATTGGTTAAAGTTTACTAGGGTAAACCCATCTTCAACTTTCATACTGTTTCCCTCATTAACCCAGTCACACAAGAATAATGAAAATCGATATATAAAATAATCCAATATAATTATCTTTCTTATAACCCCATAATAATCAACTTCACTTCTTCTTTGTGCATTGTCCCGTGAACTTGATCTACAAAGGCTATCGGCACCTTCAACAAACACGCCAGAATTCTGAGTAACTCTTTCAACATCTCTTGTGTGAAACTTTAATCCATTAATTGCGTAACCTGAACAAGAAAGTACATTTTTTCTTGGTTTTCGAGAAATCCAATGCAACATGTTTGGCACATCAACATTCTGAGACTTAACCTGTAAAGATATACACGGTAAGTTGTAAGCAAAAAATGCACGAGTTTTAAAATAATTGTTGGAATTAGACCTAAAAATATAGTTGAAGACCTTACAACCTTTTCTTCAAACCATTCACTAAATGTCCTTGTATGTTTCATCCATAATTGACTTGCACTCCTTCCAAGGCGTTTGTCTCTACGCTTCAACTCATTGATATGCATTCTAAACATATAAATTAAGAAATTGGATCAGGAATTCGAATCAATAAAATGATCTAATTAACTACCATACTTACTCCAAATAAGGTTCAACAATCTTCAAATTGAACAATATACATCGATGTGCTTTTTCCAACATATCGTCTGACAACATTTTTGTATATACTGCTGAGATTGGTTCTCCTTCCAGCATTGTCTCATTATGAATATTGTTGTCCTGACGTTCTTGATCTCCCATTTCACTTGATTGTTCTAACTTTCTACTGCAAAATCGCACGCACTCATCGGAAATGTAACATTCTGACATGCATCCCTCTGGTCTTGCTCAATTTTTACAATAACTTTTGAGCTTTTTCATATATCTTTCAAATGGATACATCCACTGGTATTGGACCGGTCCACCTAAGCGAGCTTCCTTTGCCAAGTGGATTGGTAAATGAACCATAATATCGAAAAATGAAGGAGAGAAATATCTCTCTAACATGCATAAAGTTTCCCCAATTCCATTCTCAAGATCCAAGAGTTTATTTTTATCTACAACTCTTTGGCATAGTTCATTAAAAAAATTACAATATCGAAATATTGCAATCCGAGGTCCTTTGGGTAGAATTCCCCTCAAAGCAACAGATAGCAATTGTTGCATTAGAACATGACAGTCATGAGATTTGAGACCTACATTGGTGCAATCCTTTAGTGATACATGATTTGCAAAATTAGATCCATAACCATCTGGAAGTTTCATATTTGACAATCTTTGGCAAAATATATGCTTCTAAGCTTTAGAAAGTCTAAATGATGCTGCCGGGAGATATCTTCGACTCCCACGAACTTGAGGATGCAATCTTCGACGAACTCCCATATTTTCCAAATCCTTTCGTGAACTAAGTCCATTTTTTGATTTACCTTTTATATCAAGAATTGTGCCAATAATGCTTTCGCGAACATTCTTGTCGATGTGCATAACGTCCAAATTGTGGCGTAAAACCAAGTGCTGAAAAGAACGATGAATAGTTTAATGCAATTTCAAATAATTAAAGAAATTTTTACACATCAACTTAGTATCATACCTCCCAATATGGCAAACTAAAAAATATGGACATCTTCTTCCAGATTCCAGTGGTTTCAATGGCCTCCGATGTATTCTTCTTCCTTGATTTTTTCCTCTTTCTTTTCGTACCTCTTTCCCCTGATTCACATCTCTCTTTCTTTTTGTCTTTTTTCCCCCAATCATTTTTGATATTCTTTACTGCATTTGCAACATCATATCCAGTCATTACTTCAGGTTTTCCGCGCTTTTCACAAGTTCCATCAAACCAAGTACTTTTATTTCGAAAAAAGTGATCACGTTCAAGGAATCGTCTGTGGCCCATGTATATAGTTTTCTTGCTTGAAGTCAACCATGTTGAACATGTGTTAACCCTACAAATTGGGCAAGCAAAATTTTATTTTGTAAAACATCCAGCTAAATTCCCATAAGCTGGAAAATTGTTGATCGTCCACAACAAAATTGCTCTCAAATTAAAAATGCTTTGAGTTGCTGCGTCAAATACAACTACTCCATCCTTCCACAACTTCATCAAATCTTCAATCAAAGGTTGTAGATAGATATCTATGTCATTTCCTGGTTGCTTTGGGCCTGTAATTAATAATGTTAACATAATACTATCTTCCTTAAAGCAAAGCCAAGGAGGAAAATTGTAAGTGACTAACATTACTGGCCAACAACTTTATGGAGAGCTAAAATCACGAAAAGGATTGAATCCATCCGTAGAAAGGCCAAGCCTAAGATTTAGAGGCTCTAATGCAAACTCAGGCCACTTGTGATTAACTAAATCCAATGCTATTGAATCTACTGGGTGTCGCATCTTACCATCTTGGCTCAAATGGGAAGACTGCCACAGTAAATTTTTAGCTATTTCTAATGACCCATACATTCTTTTGAATCTCGGTATGATAGGAAAATATCTCAAGATCTTAGCAGGAATTATTTTTTTGGTCTCTTTGTTAGATTTACTTACTTTCCATCTAGATGACTTGCATTTAGGACATGCATCTAAAGCTTCATTTTCCTTCCTAAATAAACAACAATCATTCACACAAGCATGAGTCTTTTCATAATGAAGCTCATACTCCTTTAGCAACTTCTTCACCTCTTGCAACGACTTAGGGAGAATATTTTCTTGCGGCAACATGTCTACCACATTCTTCAATAGTTCATTAAAACCATTATTAGATAAACTATAAATAGATTTATGCTTGTACAAAATCACGGCGGCAGAAAATCTGGTGTACTTTGCTCAACCTGAATAGAGAGGTGGAGTTCTGTCCTCTTCAAATAACCTTTCGTCGTCAACTTGGATATTGACATCTTCTAGATCTTCATCCCCACCATCTCTTTCATCCCTAACAACTCCATCCCCTTCATCCCTAACAACTCCATCCCCATCATCCCTAGCAACTCCATCTCTTGATCCCTATCAACTCCATCCCCATCATCCTTTTCATCCTCTTCATCCGTAGCAACTCCATCCCCATCATCCCTAACAACTCCATCTCCTTCATCCCTAGCAACTCCATCTCTTTGATCCCTATCAACTCCATCCCCATCATCCATTTCATCCTCTTCATCCGTAGCAACTCCATCCCCATCATCCCCTTCATCCGTAGTAATTTCATCCCTTTCATCCGTAGCAACTCTATCCCCTTCATCATTTGCGACTTCATTCCTTACAATGGGCCTACTCACTCCATGATGGAACCAAATTGTATACATGGGATACAATCCATATATGATTAGATGGTTGTATGCAATATCACACTTCACACGAGACATGTTTCGACAGTTTTGACAAAGACACCTAATTCCTTCTGGATGTCCTTCTCTAGCTTGAGCTTGAAGAACGAATGCATTTGCTCCTTTACAATATTCTTTTGAAACTCTAATACAAAAACAAAAAAAACTTTAAATAGTAAGTTTCAACCTTACAAAAAATATGAATGCTTCTATTACTATAAAAAGATAATATTAACCTCGAATGTCTGGCCCAACCTTTATCCATCCTGAGATTGTAATCTTTGCTCTGTTAAATTTGAAGAACGTTAATATCTATTACCTCCTTTTTGTTTAAAATTCTTTGTACATATTTTAAATTTCTCGCATTTAAAATTAATAAGAAGTAATTCGATTATTGCAACTGATGGAAAATTAATGTTAATCATATATGTACATCTAGCAAAACTCATATTTCATCTTAGTTACTTCAACTGATCGAGCTAGGGAGTACATATTAATACTCATATAAGTGTAGAATGAAATTATATGTACATTTGAATGGAGAAGAGCTCAAATTAATTAATAAGTACATTTTCTTATATAAATAGATAAGATTATACAACCTAATAATTTGGTGAAAGGTCTTGTTACCATCAATAACTTTTTTAGAGCAATAATTAATGATTTCATTTCATAAAACAGAAGATATATCATTTATATACATTAGGCTCGAAGTATCTTATGGAGACTTAATTACATCACACTTTGCTATCACACATATGTTTAGTCTTGTCACCCTGACTTTGACATTCACAAGTTGGAAGGATCCTGAATTTACTTAGATAAAAAGGTGGTACACTCGTTAGAATAGGGTTCTTACATATGTTTAGTCCTTATTGAGAGAGGAACTAACCAAGTATTATTTTACATCTTTCATTGAATAGGATACAAAACCTCACATTAGTTCATAAACCAAGCAAAGAAGACGTTAATAAAAAGAGTACAATTTAAAGAAGTATTGACCTTGATTTCTAAAAATAAAAAAGAATGAATTGAAAAACAAAATATAATGTAAACATAAATTTTTTGGTAAAGAAAGAGCAGCTGGAAACAAGTATACCTCTTGAATCAATTTACCAGCCGAGCGGCCTCAGACCTTAAGAGTTCATCCATTTTTGGTAAAGAAAGAGCAATAATTTTTTGGAGAGTCATTTAATACTATAGTATGTATGTACATATCTCATCCACTTGCTTATGTTATGCCACATCAGGGCATGTCATATCATCACTAGAGCTCCTTAAATTAAAACCCCTATACAAATGTTTTTCCTCACAAAATTAAACCTCTGGTTTTGAAGATTGACTTTTGAAGTTTAAACTTCTATTTTGGGATGGGAATCTGTGTCTCACATGGGTTTTCAGAGATTCAAGAAAATAATGATGGAAATGAAAATTTAGTATTGATCGAGAAGGCACCGCACGTCGATGGAGTTGCGAGACTCGCTTATCTTCATTCTCGGCAAGGCCACAAAGGCACAAACCAAGATGCAGCAATACTCTACCAGGTATATATATATAGAAGAACTATATACTATACATGTATGGCCTAGATGATTCATGTCCTAGATGAACTATACACGTATATATATATATATAGAAGATTGATTAATTTTTGTTTCATTCATATGAATGAAGGGCTTTCAAGGAAAATGAACATTTTGTGGTGTTTTTGACGGACATGGAATGTATGGCCATCTAGTGAGCAACATCGTTATGAAGAGCTTATCGACGCTAATAACAGATCAGAAGAATGCATTTGCTTTCGAAGAATTAGGGGAGGAATCCGATGGGGGATCAGTCTCAATCAATGAATGGAGAAGGGCTTGTGTTTATAATTTTAAGCCTAAAAGTGGAACTCTCATAGTGTTTGACCAGATAATCACATAAACACAAAAATCTTTTTTTTTTTTTTCAATGAACCAAAATTTCATCTTGATCGAACAATCATTCCATCAATTATACCAAAACGTAATGCACAACGCGCATCCACGCATCTTAGACAATGAAAACCTAGCTAGTTGAGATAAGCAAATGAGCAAAAAAAACTCTCATTTTTTATCTGCACATACAATGAACCAAAACCTCATCTTGATTGAGCAATCACTCCATCAATTCTACACATCCACACATCTTAGACCATGAAAACCTAACTAGTTCAGATCGCCGTCAACTCTACCTACCAAACACAACATACACAAAATGAAATTCTTCGGTTATTCGAAACAATCATAGAAGAAGATCGGACGCACAGATCTGAATCACAAACAACAATTGAACAAAAATCTGGACCGATCGATCGTATTCGATCGCTAACTCAATTCAATATAGAGACTTAGAGAGACTGTAAATCAGTAACCATTTACCACAACCAATTCAACACAGAACCATAAAACCATAGAAACAATCTCAGCTAACCTAATCAACACAGCGAGACCACTACAAAAAAATCGCAAATCAGAAACGGAATTTTCCGTTTCTGATTTGCGAAAATTCCGTCTCTGAATTAAATCGAAAACGAACAGAGACGGAACGCGTTCCGTCTCTGAAAACGTCGTCGCTGATACGATCAGAAACGGAAAATGGATTCCGTTTCTGATTAGAGACGGAATAGAGACGGAAAATATCCGTTTCTGATTAGAGACGGATTTAGAGACGAAATTAGAAACGAACAGAGACGAACGTAAATGGATTTTATTTCGAAATGGTACATTTGTAATTGCATTCGTCTCGATTCCGTTGTCGATTAGCAACGGAATCGAGACGGAATTAATAAATTTATGAATTCGTGTGTCGATTCCGTTTCTAATCAGCAACGGAATCAGAGACGGAATCAGAGACGGAATGCAAAGAGTCCGTCTCTGACTCCGTCTCTAATTAGAAACGGAATTAGAGACGGATTATTCCGTTTCTGATTCCGTCTCTGATTCCGTTGCTAATTAGAGACGGAATCAGAGACGGAATTAATATTTCCGTCTCTGATCCGTTTGTGATTGATAGAAATATTTTGAAAATTAGAGACGGAATAGCAACGGAAAATTTGAATTCCGTTGCTAATCCGTCTCTAATTTTTCTGTTTTGTTTAAATATGGCACGGATACATAAGCCAATCGATTCTCCAACCTAAAAAATCAAAATACAACCCGATATGACATACTCCATCGCTCGCACCCTCCAACAACTCCTTGAGGGTGCTAACATCCCCCAAAGAAGCCAAATTGCGCATCCATACATCAAAAATATATATCAACAAAAATTCAAAAGAGAAGGAAAAAATGTGAAACTCAAAATTAGCCCAAAAATTTATATATCGACTGAAAGTTGTAATGTATTACAAAAGCTCCATAAATTTGGAAGTATACACAAAAACCAACCACACCTATCGTTCAACAAGCAAAAAAAAAAGAACACTCACAAAAGGTCCAAAATTTGGAAGTATACACAAAAAGGACTTCATTTAATAAGTCAAACGCAGCTTTGAAGCATTTCTGAATCTCCATCTGAGGGCAACAACCAGTGAGTATGCACCTGAAAGAAGTAGGCAAAGGAGAGATTAATTAGTTTGAGGTCCCTGCAGTTAGCGCGCTAATTCAAAGATTAGCGCTAATTAGCCACCGCGATATTTTTCACTTTTGGAAATCAAGCTTTAAATTTGTAATTTTTGATTTCCTGGCTTCCTAACACGGCTATAAACGGTCATATGGGAATTTCCTATCATGATATAACCACCACAAACTTGGTTTTAACATAAGGAAGACAACACACATTCAAAACTCGCAAGATCTACAAAGAGAAGAATGGCATAAGTGCAAGAATGCTAAAAGGGAAAAGAGGAAAGTTAAGCACAAACCTATCATGTAAGTATGATTCTAGAACTCATCCTCTCACCCAATCTAAACTCTTGTGTGCTCCAAAGGCGACAAGCCATGTGTTCCTACTCAAAAAATAAAATAAAAACAACCAGCTGGGATTCAAGAAAAGCATTGAAGAACATAAAAAAACCATACAATGTTGAATAAGAATTCCTCTCAAAAATAAACATGATCATCAAGCAAATGCAGTCACAGACTGAAGTTGGTGTCAATGTTGCTATTTTCCTACGCATAGGAGATGGCGAATAATGTTTCTATAAGATGGACCTATCATGTAAGTTGAGTTGTAAAACATGTATAACATGTTTTATAAGGGATGGTTACGTCCCGGCCGAGTTTAAGGGTCGCTAACACAAAGGGATAAATTAATTAGTTTGAGGTCCTCGCAGTTAGCGCTAATTCAAGTATTAGCGCGCTAATTAGCCACGCCAGGGATTTTTGACTTTTGGAAATCAAGCTTTCAATTTGAATATTTGATTTCCTGGATTCCTAGAACGGCTATAACCGGTCATATTGGAATTCCTATCACTATAAAACCACCAATACCTTGGTTTTAACATAAGGAAGAAGAAACACATTCCAAAATTCAAGATCTACAAAAAGAAGAAATTTGATTTTTTAGAAGGAGCAATAGGAGATCACTATAAAATCACCAAAAACTTGGTTTTAACAATAATATACTAGTGTTTGAAACAAAGTAAACCACCAACAATAAACTCATTCAAGTAACTTAAAAAGTCTACACGACAAACTATTGAAAGGAAGTGATTCAAGTCGCTAATTAAAATAGAATAGCCAAGAGAAGATTCACCTCGATAAGCACCTAAGCCACTGCCCCCAAAGCCTCCATAACCCCCACCAAGCTCACTGCCTCCACTATACCCACCACGCCTACCTCCGACACCTGGAGTCCTATAAGGACCAAAATCACCACCACCAAAAAAAGAATGAGTTTAACATGCAAATGAAACAAATCGTCTACAACATGCTCATCGTCAAAAGCAATGAACCCATTCCCTCGAGAACGATAGGAAAAACTAAAACCCGCCTTTCCGAAAACAGGAAAAATAAAAGTAAAGGAACTTCATCATCAGAACCTTCTACTCCATCAGGCTTCAACAAACCACCATCGTCCGCAGGTAAATTCATTGTCCATTTATTTTCTGTATATCTTAGTTGGCTTCGACGCCATTGATTGATGCATAAGTTATCATGGATTTTATTTTTAATACATTATCCTCCCCAAAATAAATTTTTTTTTTACCTCATTTAAGTAAAATATACTATAAGTAGCGAATGTTAGCAGAATTAATCCATGGGAGAAGAAAACATCTTTGGGCATGTTGTGTGCAAATCTTATATGCGTTGCGAGGTTCTCTCGAGTGCTATGATGAAGAAAGTGGTAGAATCGACAGGGAGCAACATCTTCATGCCATAGCAAATGAATTTGGGAAATCGATAAAGGGTCCTTTTCCGGTCATCTGTGTTGAGAACATGTAGGCTATTCTTCTTCTACGGACATGCCATAATAGAAGAAGAAGAGCCTACATGTGCCGAACACTGATGACCGAAAAACGACCCTTTATCGACTTCCCAAATTCATTTGCTATTGCATGAAGATGTCGCTCCCTGTCGATTCTACCATTTTCTTCATCATAGCACTCGAGAGAACCTGCAACGGCTTAAGATTTGCACACAACAGCCAGCATGTTTTCTTCTCCCATGGATTAATTCTGCTAACATTCGCTACTTATAGTATATTTTACTTCAAAACAAAAAAAGAATTGGGGGAGCAAAAGCGAAAAAAAATAAAATCCACGATAAAATATGGAACATCGACCTAAAAATGCACAAAAAGAAGTGTGAATCATAAAGTAATTCGATGAATTTCTAAAGTTGTCTACACTATAAAACTTTTAATCTAAGCATTTGAAACAAACAACAAGTGAAGTACCTATGTATCACCAACCTGCTCATCTCTCGAGAGCCACGCTTACGTCTCACGCCCAACATTGTCCCCTTGTTGGGGTGGATCGACCGGATCTATTTGCGGCGGCTGTTGCTGGTCATGAGGTGGCGGTGGTGGTGGCGGTGGTGGTGGTTGGTGCTGAGATAGGTCTATTTCGTCCATGTCCATCCCAAGACGCTGTTGCATGAAGTGCATAACCTTTCGTAGTTGCTCCGCAACGACATCGAACTCTGCCCGCGGCACCACATCCGGCGTCTGCGACGTGCTAGCACCAGGAGTTCCGTATCTCCTCTTCTTTCTCCCTACGGACCCGAGTCCGTAGACACGTCCTTTGGAGGACTCACCCGCCACATTGAGGTACACCGCCTCATCATCCACCGATTGCTCCGGTGTAGCCTGGGTCAGCTCCTGACGTCTGCTCGGAGCCTATCCTGCATATATGCACAACAAACAAAGTACATGATATGGGGTAAGTGATAGACTTAATAATCTATTTTCCATTTCATTTCTATACTTACATAGAACCGCTCTGATCTAGTATCGATGAATGTCGTCCTGTCGTGATTAACGGTGTGGAGATGCAAGTACAAATCATTCACCGACGGTGGCGTCTCGGATGAATCAGCCTGCGTGCAGGACCAAGCATAGTGAACAAGAGTATAAATGTACAAAATATCCTAAATGTTAAAAAAAACTAACCAATCTTTCTTGGGTAGTCGCAAATGACACGGAACCACCACCGTGCTTCGAGGGTCCGGGTCCCAGGGCCTTCGACCTCGTGTTCCTATTCTCCGTCGCTTGCCTAGACCTAGCCTCGGAAGTCCTCGCTCTCCCAAGATCGCAAGTATCTCCTCCATGCCTCATCTGTAACATAAACTGGCTGCGCCCGATTCTTCTTCAACTTGTGCATCAACGCGGTGTACCTTGTCCCCGCAAGCTCTGTCGTACGCCGCTCGCACGAGATCCTCGGGAAGCGCATCATCCCATCTAAAAAATATCTACAAAATGGCGATTGCTATTGTTAGCACTTATTTGAGAAAATAGTATAAATCATAAGGCACATGGTAGTCTTGTTTACCTTCCATTGTCGCCGTATTGGTCTTTTTGATGAGGCGGCACCGACTTCCAACAATACCCTTCAGAATCATCCATCGTTTAAAAACTTTTGTCATCCTCCGTGCACAAAAGTGCGAAGGATGCAACTCCCCGTGTTTCATGAACATGCATATCACCTTAACTACTTATTCAATATTTGACATCCATATTGAAATTGACATATAAAAGTTAAACGCAAACTTACGTATCATTGGCAATCAGAGTGATAGGGATCCCCTGCACGCGAGGGGCCTCCATCCCTGGCCTCTGAGGTGGCTGCGGAGGGCCTGTCACCTCCAACCCTGCTCTTACGTCTTTCCTCTCGGGATGCTGCCGGTGATGCTGTGGTTGGGGGTGCAGCCTCGTGGGTAAAGGAGTCATTGATGTCGGAGAAGGTGTGGGGAAGTGTGTAGTAGGCATAGTCCTTGATGACGAAGAAGATGGTACAGACGACCCCGACGGTATGGAAGGGGAAGGTGACGCTGCGGCTGTATCGTGCTCGAGAGACCGAGAAGTCGGAATCGATGATGGAGGTATCGAACCACGACCTCCACCGCCACGATGGCCTCCTAATGGCAAACCTCGACCTCCCCTACGACCACGTCCGGCCATGATACCTAATTAACAATATTCACGAGTAAAACATCATAAAATGGCGGCATAATGAAAAAAAGAAGAAATTCAGTCTATATTATTGGACTTAATAAGAACAAAATCCATGCAAATAAAAGTAACTACATTATTGGTCGTTGACATATCATATACAAACTTTATTCGCTATCATCCGTTTCAAATTCACTCTCATGAGTAGAAGGTGATGATTCTTCTTCTGATTCAGCTCCACTATAAACTTCATCGCTTGGACCCGCTTCAACAATAAATCGAGTCCCAGTCGGAACATCCAGATTGTTGATATCGGGCGTCGCATCATCGACTACGCACGTGGTGGGCATCCCATCTTGGAAAGCAATCTCGAGCCGAGCCCTGGTCATTATCGTCTTTGCTAGTTTCCTCGTCGTCGAATTTTGGCCGACAAACAACAAACCGCTAGCCATTCTTGTCGATCGTTCCGCATAGAAGGGTACGAAAGGTAGTAGACTTGAGTGGCTTGCATTGCCAAGATACAAATGGCTCGTAGTTGTTATATCGTCGACTTCGTTGAACCTCTACCAATTGAAGTGTTGGGTGAGTCCTCACACCATGATTCGGTGTAGGGTCATACCATTCGCACTTAAACAAGACCACACGTTTGAGGCCGGTATACTCAATCTCCACTACCTCTTGCAAGTACTCCATAATAGTTATGGGAAACATCAGCGTAGTTTGAACCCTTCACCAAAACACCGTCGCTCTGCGTCGATCTATTAACGTCATATGTTGCGGAGTGGAACTTATACCCATTAACAAGGTAACCAGGGTAGACAAGTACATGATCGACTAGGACCAACAGAAAGATCAACGAGCGTCTCGTCAACTATAGAATTCGAGCCTATTCGACAAAATTAGAGATGCAATATGACACATTAGTTATGGGAGAAACATTTGAATCTATAACGTACAAAAGTAATGCCCTTACATATGTTTGAAACCAAATGGGGAAGTTGTGCTCTAGACTACTATCAACTTGCGACTCCCCATCACTTGCGCGATTTCATCGACGAATATCCTAGAAGAAACGAACGTGTAAGTCGGATGTATTAATAATGTATGAACAATGAATGTACCGCATTAATGAAAGAAATTGATGGACATATCGAACGTAAGGAGCGATCTCTCGGACAATTGAGCAAGATGTACGAATGAGCGGCATTATACTCCCCGCTCGTTAAGTACCGCTCCTTCGACTTGCCCATGGGTCGACCGGGATAAGTGAAAATTGAGAAATTGCCAACGAAGTTCGGTGTGGGCCCGATACCGCCATCGTCGTTACGTGGCACTTTGTCATGCAACGTAGAGACGTGATCTTCGAAGTAGTAAGAACAAAAGGATGTGACCTCTTCGACCAAATAAGCATTACACATGGAGCCCTCAACCTTCGCTTTGTTTCGCACATTGTTCTTCAAATGTTTAAGGTACCTATATGAATGTTATAGGAAATGTTTATATAAAACCTATTGAATGGGAAAATAATATCAAGGGCTCAAGATAGTACCTCTCAAATGGATACATCCATCGAAATTGAACGGGGGACCGCCAGACGGGCCTCGTAGGCCAAGTGGATTGGTAGGTGTTCCATAGAGTCAAATAGGCTTGGAGGAAAATTTTTTCCAACTTGCAAATGATTTTTGGAATTTCAGACTCTAAGACCTCCATATCTTGGATACTTACACATTTCGCATAAGGGACCGGAAAAATAGGCTTAATTCGCTAATTGCAACCCAAACCGGGTTTGGGAGAAGTTCTCTCGAATGCAATTGGTATCAACCGTTGCATGAATATATGACAATCATGGCTCTTCATGCCGAACATTCGCGATTTCTTTGGATCTACACATCGACCAAGATTCGATGCGTAACCATCAGGAAAACGCAACTTTTCAACCCACTCGCACAATTTTTGTCTTCTTGATGTATCAAGAGCATAGCACCCAAGGACGTAAGTATTTGTCGCCGAATCAATGTGTTGAGAAGGTCGGTGACAATATTCACGAATATCTTGCCTCGATTTTGCATTGTCCTTACTCTTGCCCGGTACACACATAATAGTGTTGAAAATGTTGTCAAAAACATTTTTCTCGATGTGCATGACATCTAAGTTGTGGCGGATCAAGTTTGTCTTCCAATACGGCAAGTCCCAGAATATGCTTTTCTTCCTCCATCCCGAATTCTTAGCTATCCGCCCATTCACAGATTCAGCGCCGATTTTCTGTCACCTTCACAAGCCAAACGATTCAATTTCTGCCAAAATTTCTTCACCAGACCGCAAAGCGGGCGGATCATCAGTTATGACCATTTTGCCTCTAATGAAATTTTTTTTGTCTTTCCTTAATGGTGATGACTTCTCCAAGAAACGACGATGACAAATCAAACCACGATGTCTTACCTCCATTTCGCAATTGAAATGCATTTGTATCCTCCATACAATATGGACAAGCGTACTTACCGTGTGTGCTCCAACCGGACAACATGCTATATGCGGGGAAATCACTAACAAATCCATAAAAGGGCAACTCGCATGACAAAATTTGTCTTGGTGGAAACGTCGTATGTAACCACCCCAATGTTCCATAAATCTTGCAACTCTTTCACAAGCGGTGAAGGAACACGTCGATTTTCTCGCTTTGGGCTGGTCGGTCCAGAACGATAACCGTTAAGAACATAAACTCGATTTCATGCACATCGACGGTGGAAGGTTGTAAGGAGTCAAAATCACGGGCCACGAAGAGTACGATTTCCGGAAATCCCAAATACTTGAAAACCATCAAGTGCACAATCCTAAACGAACATTCCGAACCTCGGCGGCAAAGTCTTTATTGACGTCATTAAAATGTCTCCAAGCAATCGAATCGTAACAGTGTTGCATAACATCTTCAGGCGATGAATGATCTCCATGCCATCGCATATGTTTTGCGGTTGACTCAGACGCATACAATCGTTGCAACCGAGGGCCCAAAGGGAAGTAGTACATTCTTTTGCAAGGGCGGTTTTTTGTGTTCCGACCACGACCTCGTCGATGTGCAACGTATCGTGATTTCCCACATATTTTACATGACGTCAACTCAGAGTCCACTCCCCAATAAATCATACATTGGTCCTCACAACAATCTATTTTCTCAACAGGTAGACCTAGACCTCGCATTAGTCTTTTAGTGGCATAAAAATTCTCAACCATTGAGTTGTCATTTGGCAAACAATCCTTCATGAGTTTAATGATTTCATTATACCCTCGTTCAGATATATGATGTTCAGACTTGATCGCAAGTAATCTTGCCATTGCGGACAACGTTGTCATGGTTTCGCAACCAGGCCACAATTGTTCCCTACTTGCATCAATCATGTCATATAGTTGGCGTGCTTGGGGTTTGGTGATTCTTCCACGACATTCCAATTGAAACTTGGACCTGCCACGTTGTCTAGCATCTCGCGGTAAGGTGTCGGATCGTAGCCTCGAACATCAGCATCATCAATATGGCAATCCATTGCGTGAAAATTTTGCGGCCCTTCATCTCCGTTCTCACCATGTTCGTACCAACTGTGATATCCCCGGACAAATCCATACCTACATAGGTGGTGCTCAACCGTTTCGACGTCAGTGTACGGAACAAGTCGACATTTCTTAAAATTGCACGGACATCTAATCTTCCGTTCACTTTTTGGTATGTAGGACAATGTTGTTTTGCAAATGATATAAATTCTTTAACCTTCGCCGCGAATTCAATTCGAACATAACCGTTGTCGAGCCGGTTGTACATCCAGTCTCTGTTTGTAGACGACATTCCTAGTCGAACGTAACCCTTGTCGAGCCGGTTGTCTATTCAAGTAATGAAATAATAATGATTAAGATGATAAAAAGCCTCCAAAATGGAGAATATTGTAAATCGGAAATGCGATCTACACCATCTAAAGAGAACAAATTGATAGCTAAATGAAAGAACGAGGTTCGCACATTAATGAGTCATCACAATCTAAAGAGAAGGAATTGATTGAGTTATGTTCTTTATGTAAGAAGCTTGGGCATTATCAAAAGGATTGTTGTAAATGACTCATAATAAACATGTATAACATGTTTTATAAGGGTTGGTTAGGCCCTGGACGAGTTTAAGGGTCGCTAACACAAAGGGAGAAAAAACTTTTTTTGAGTTCTCTCGTAGTTAGCGCGCTAATTCCAGTAATTAGCGCGCTAATTACCCTCTCGAGATATTTTTGACTTTTGGAAATCAAGCTTCACATTGGAATTTTTGAAATCCTGGATTCCTAACACGGCTATAAACGGTCATATTGGAAATCCTATCATGAGAAAACCACCACAAACTTGGTTGTAACATAAGGGAGAAGAAACACATTTCAAAATTCAAGATCTACAAAGAGAAGAAATTTGATTTTTTAGAACGAGCAATAGGAGATCTTTGTGGTCGTTGTTAAGTCCTCAAATCCAAAGACCTTTGAGGCTTTCAAAGGAATATAAGAGTCTACACCATCTAAAGAGAACAAATTGATAGCTAAGTGAAAGAACGAGGTTCCCACATTAAACTCATGAATAGAGAATAAATTGCCAAAGTTAGGAAGTCATTAATGAGTCATCACAATCTAAAGAGAAGGAATTGATTGAGTTATGTTCTTTATGTAAGAAGCTTGGGCATTATCAAAAGGATTGTTGTAAATGACTCATAATAAACATGTATAACATGTTTTATAAGGGTTGGTTAGGCCCTGGACGAGTTTAAGGGTCGCTAACACAAAGGGAGAAAAACTTTTTTTGAGTTCTCTGTAGTTAGCGCGCTAATTCCAGAATTAGCGCGCTAATTACCCTCTGCCAGATATTTTTGACTTTTGGAAATCAATCTTCACATTTGAATTTTTGAGTTCCTGGATTCCTAACACGGCTATAAACGGTCATATTGGAAATCCTACCATGAGAAAACCACCACAAACTTGGTTGTAACATAAGGGAGAAGAAACACATTTCTAAATTCAAGATCTACAAAGAGAAGAAATTTGATTTTTTAGAAGGACCAATAGGAGATCTTTGTGGCTGTTGTTAAGTCGTCGAATCCAGCACCTTTGAGGCTTTCAAAGGAATATAAGAGTCTACACCATCTAAAGATAACAAATTTGAACCATAGTGAAAGAACGAGGTTCCCACATTAAACTCATAAATAGAGAATAAATTGCCAAAGTTAGGAAGTCATTAATGAGTCATCACAATCTAAAGAGAAGGAATTGATTGAGTTATGTTCTTTATGTAAGAAGCTTGGGCATTATCAAAAGGATTGTTGTAAATGACTCATAATAAACATGTATAACATGTTTTATAAGGGTTGGTTAGGCCCTGGACGAGTTTAAGGGTCGCTAACACAAAGGGAGAAAAAACTTTTTTGAGTTCCCTGCAGTTAGCTAGCGCTAATTCCATATTAGCGCGCTAATTACCCTCTCGCGATATTTTTGACTTTTGGAAATCAATCTTCACATTTGAATTTTTGATTTCCTGGATTCCTAACACGGCTATAAACGGCCATATTGGAAATCCTATCATGATAAAACCACCACAAACTTGGTTGTAACATAAGGGAGAAGAAACACATTTCAAAATTCAAGATCTACAAAGAGAAGAAATTTGATTTTTTAGAAGGAGCAATAGGAAATCCTATCATGATAAATCCTATCATGATAAAACCACCTCAACTTTGCAATGCTAACAAGTATTACGACTTTAATATTCCCCGGATGCCGCATATAATGTACGTAGGAACACCTAACACCCCAAATATGTATTGATAGATGGAAATTATATCTAAGTCTCGCATGGTTAATTTAAATTGGAAAGTCTTTCAAGATAAAATAGCTTCTTGCCTTCAACTCCGATGTTTACTAGAAAATCATCCATCAAATGAACCATAGCGGAAACTTAAATAATTCTCATGTCACCCGACGGATTATTCCATAAATTTGCAGAATTAGATAAACAAGGGGACTAGAACGCCAACTGACAGACGCAAATTTTTCGCAATATAAATGTACCAAGCAAGTTCAAGATTTCCTCAAAACCTACAAAAGGTGAATGATCTCTATGAAAGCTCAAGAGCTCTTGATCATGAGTGTTGCCTGCATTATAATGAACATTAAAAAACAAATAAGAAATGAAGATTGTAGTAAGACTCCAAAACAAAAAATTCCTTGCTAACCCGATCCGAATCAGAGACCAGAGAGAGCGAGAGATCTCGGCGATGACGGAGACCGGCGCGACGAGACGGAGAGACCAGAGAGACGGCAAGACCAGAGACAGGAGAGCACCAGAGACCAGACGGCGAAACGAACACCACCGGGAACAGACGTCCAGAGCAGAGCACCAGAGCGACCAGCTCGCACGACCGGACGGAGAGACGAGACGATCGAACGGGATGGACGTCTGGGGACGAGACGATCGACCGGCGCGACGAGACGGAGAGACGGATTTAGGTTTTTGGGGTTTTTTCGTGGGAATGATTTGGGGATTTGGTGTTTTGTTGCGGGGGGGGGGGGGGGGGGGTGGGGTGCGGGAAGGAGAAGACGCTACCAGGATCGGACAAAATACAAATCTCGAGGAATGATGAACGGCCATAAGAAATGAAGAATTTGGCGGGAATGGTGGCGCCAATTTTCAGAGACGGAATTTAATTCCGTCTCTAATTCCGTCTCTAATTCCGTCTCTGATCCGTCTCAAATCCGTCTCTCGAATATTTCCCCGTCGGGCCGTCGCTAATCTGTTACATTTAGAAACGGAACTTATTCCGTTTCTAATTCCGTTTCTGATTTAGAAACGGAAATAAGTTCCGTTTCTAATTCCGTTGCTGATTTGCTGTTTTTTTGTAGTGGACTGTAATTCAGTCTAGACGATCAAAATTAAACAACAGAACCAAAGATTCACAGCTTCATCAAATCGAATCGTTAGGGTTTGAGATCGATCGAGTCTAACCTTGCAGATTGGACAATTGGTCTTGAAATCGAAGAAGGTCCGAGAGCGGTGAAGAAGAGGCAAGGTGGAGGCGGACCAAACCCTAGATGAAGAGGCAAGGTCCGATTGCGGGTGCGAAATTGCCTGATTTAGAGTTGACGGACGCGGGTGCGAGAGTGTTGGGCTAGAGTGAGCGAGCGAGAGTGTTGGGCGAGAGTGAGCGAGTGAGCGAGTGAGGGCCGTTGGGCGAGAGTGAGCGACGCGAGAGTGAGCGAGTGAGGGCTGTTGGGCGAGAGTGAGCGACGCGAGTGAGCGAGTGAGAGTGTTGAGTGAGAGTGTTGAGGCATTTGTTGTTCTTGGCCAAGAGTTTCCATAAGGGTTTTTTAACCTTTATGAATTAGTGCTATTAAAAGCCTAATTGTCTAATTCATAGGGATTAATTAAAACCTCTATCTATTACGTGTTATTAAATCTAATTCATAGGGGTTAATTAAAACCTCTATCTATTAAGTGCTATCAAAAGTTAAATTTGTTCTAGTGATAACCTAATGACTATAGCAACCTAGATTCATCTACCTGAGCTTTCTTTTGAATGCTATCATAAAAACGTCTTGAGGGAGCTGGCGGCGACACGGGGGTCATTTATCAAGATTAATTATAATACGAACTTAGGGCAAAGTGGGCAGTTTGGCAGGATGACTATGATCCTGGACCTTACGAAACTATTGAAGTCCAAGATTATTGTCGATGGTCATACGTATCGAATTGAATATGAGGGCTTACCCATGGTATGCTATCATTGTGCTCATTACGACCATGTCAACGAAAACTGCCCCCACTACAAGAAAAATGATATTTAGAAACGAAATTAGCAACGAAATTAAGTTCCGTTGCTAAGAAAAAGTAGTTAGAGACAAAATTGAGACTGACTAATTCAGATACGGAATTGAGACGAATCGGAGACGAAAATAGAGACGGAAATAGAGACATAATTAAATTCCATCTCTAAAAAATGGTGCTAACATTCCCACCAAAACTTTCTTTTTGTTATAAGCGTTCATCAAATCTCGAGATTTATGCGTGCTTCGATCTAGGACGCCCCCCCAAATCCCCAACCCCCAATAGTCGATCCTCTCCGTCTCATGCTCTCAACTCTCTCTCTGATCTCTCTCTCACCGCATTCCGTTTCTTGCTCACGGCTCTCCGCTCTCTCTCCGGTCACCGTTCACCGCTCTCACCGGTCACCGCCCTCTCATCGGTCATCTTCGCTCACCGTTCTCTCTCTTTCACTGCTCTCTGCTCTCTGGTCGCTCCGTGCTCTCGGACCGACATTTCTTAGCTCTCTCTTTCTCTCTCACCGCTCTCGTCGAGGACGTTCTTCCCCAAACCCTAAATATCTGCCGTCGCTACGATTGTGGCTGCGACGAGGTCGTCGGCTCTGTCGTTGCCGGCTGCCGAAGATTGGAGCCTCCGAAGCCCTAAGCCATCGCCGACCTACGCCCTACCCTAAGCCGCCGCCAAACTCGTCAAGGTAACACCCTAAGCTGCTGGAGATTGGACGTTCTGTTAGTTTTTTTTTTGTTTTTTTATTTTTGAATGGGTGTTACAATTTGGATTGAATGATAGGTTCTTGTCTGGTCTCTTCACTGCAATTGTCTGATTGTTCTAGTTCTTCATACCGAAAACTGTACCGAAGGCTCCTCTTCCCACCTCTTCCTTGAAACCATATGTTGCTTGTTCTAGTTCTTCATACTAGAATGATCGCAGAGATATCTCTTGTGCTGATCCAGAGCTCATTAAAATATTTTCATATGCCGTGTGTTTTTTATTGAGAAGAATACCAGAAATGACTAAGACAACCAAGGAACTTGAGAGAAAAGCTGCGCCGATAGCTGCTACCTCCTTCCGACGATCCTTTTTCACTCCAATAGGCATTCCATTCTTTGTGAAAGTATGTGAATCCTTTGTATTGTTGTTGTTGTTGTTGATGTTGTTCTAGTCATCATTGTTGATCTTTATGAAAGTCATAGTTAGGTCACCAGGTCTTTTCGCATACATCATTGTTGTTGTTGTTGTTGTCTTGCCTTCACCAGTTATACTTTTGCTTTTGTAGATAACTTTAGCAGTTGTTCGCATGACTTTTAGATTGATACTTCTTTTTGTGCATATTTAGACTGATACTTCTTTTTATGCATATTTAGATTGATACTTCTTTTTGTTTCATTGGATCGCTGTTCTGAGTTTAAAAAATTTCATTTTATTCTTCTTTCTTAACTTCCTTTTAGTTTGTCAAATCTTGTGACTACCGATGAAGAAAAATTTACTGCAGATGTTACATTTGCTTGTCCGAGTATGAAAAAGGTGATAAAAATAAGAGTTCTCCCCTGCCACCATGAATACCATATGATATGTGTTGATAAATGCTAAATACTTTCTGATCTCTGGTGTGCAGGGTATGCCCGCTTTGCCGTGGAGATGTTTGTGAAGGTGTAGCTGAAAGTTCGATTTTCAGCTCATGAATAACTTCTAAGGAAGACTTGTACATATATGCATATATGAGGCTTGGCAGCCAATGCACTTTATCTTGTTTTTTGAAGAAAATTATCTTATCTTATAAACTATTTCTTCAGTTAATGAATCGCCTCGTTTCGGCAATTATGTTTACCACCTCAGTTGTCTATCTCTATCAGTTTTTTTTGACTATTTTTGACAAGCTCATTAGATATTGCCATTTGGTTGTCTCCAAACAAGTTAGTCGGCGAAGGTGAGGTCGAAAATGATGATCCCATGCATCTTGTGGACGACATACCTGTTGGAGGAAGTGCATACTTAGTGTATGTGGAGAGGGTGTTTGAACCAAATGTTTTCTTGTAGAGGAATCAAAATAATTGGACAACACTGGACAATGCTCTTGGGGAAATAATTCCATGGCCAAAAGAAGCTGTCGCATTTATTTTCACTTAAAATAGGTATAATTTCGCCACTAACTTTTTTATTAAAGTAAACTACTTAATTATATATATTGATGGTACGCAATCTTATTTGGAATGGTCTTTATGTTTTTCTTTTGTTACGCGATTGCTACGGGTTTTTTTTTTTTTTTTTTAATATAAGGCATGTGATGCCTATGGTTTTTACTAGAGGTCCCCAGTCAGCAAAAGTTGTCGTGCCTCACAGGTTAGGTCCCCAACTTAGCACTTCATTTCTCATTGATACTGGGCAAACTTGTTTTGAAGTCTACTTTCTTGATTGATGACAATTATTGTTTGTCTTAGATGTGATCTGCTGTGCATAGTGCAAGTTCCCGTATATTGGAGGATAAAATAAAATGGAACATTTCCTGAAGGTATGAATCTTACTCATTATTTGTTAATTCTGATCGATGATCGATATCGTTGTGCAAATGCTCAAAATGTTTCAACCACTGCTCATGATCTAAAAGAAATATGTTCAAGCAAGTGAGACTAACCCTTTGTTGTTTCCTTTGCCATTGGAATAAATTGCATTACAAAGTGCCAAATGAAAGCTTTGCTCTTGATAATTAATTACCAAAACCTTAATTTGTGTAGGTGAGACTAAACCTTTGTTGTTTCATTAGTTTCTTCATGTTGGAGCCCTAGCTTTCTAATATCTTTGTAAGAATTTTGATTCAAATTTTTCATGTGGTTTAATGATCAGGAATGTTCGATTTGGCAAAGGGAGCAAGCGTCAACTTTTTTTTCTTGGCTAAGTTACTGAAATGAAATCTTGCTAGCTTTTTTCTTGAGAGCAATAGTACATTAAACAATGTCTCATTGAATATTATCTTATTATGTGCTCATTGGATGTCTCAATTCCTTGTTAATGTTTATGTCTTGGCCATTAGACATTTAGCCAGGTGGTGCGGGATCTCATATTCTCAGCTGTAGATGGTAGAATTAAATTCCCTTAGGGTGATTAAGGCAAGCTAAGCCTCTTCTGACTGTATGGTCCATGGGACCTATGCCTTGAGTTTGTAATTGAGTGGTGGATCTGATGACTTTCTAAATTGAACAAAGTTGTACAAATTGTTTTGCTTCAAATTTTTGTTCCATAATTGCGTTTCTCTTAATTTGGTCGTTAAACTTTCATAGGTTCACTTTGGGTCCCTGAACTTTCATTTCCCTCTATTTTTTATCCTTTTTTGCTATATTGGTGAGTAACAGTCGCTGAAAAATTGGTTCACAAGCGGTTAACGATTTGGTTTGATGAATCGGTTATGAATTGTTCGTGAACCACTTCGTCGGCAACCGTTACTTTCCAACTTAACAAAAGGACCAAAAGTAGAGGAAATGAAAGTAGAGGGAAATGAAACTAATATCTCAATGTTTGATGCATGAGCAAAAAGCTATGAGATCGTTTATTCTAACCTCACAGTAGCTGCATATATTTATAGAAAAAGAAATGTGCCAATGTGAGAGGCTTGAGTCATTTCCAATACTTTCATTTACTGATTGAAATTGTATTAATCTGCTTTCATTGCTTCCAGATGCTATTGTTATCGTCTCTATTGTTATCCTCATAGGATTGTTTAGCATACAAAGTTTTGGTACAGGCAAAGTGGGATTCTTATTTGCTCATGTGCTGGCTCTTTGGTTCTTCAGTCTGGGAACAATTGGAATCAACAACATAATTAAGTACGATTGGATTTGTATTGAGGGCTTTCAACCCAGACTTACATATATTTCCTTTTCCAAAAGAATGGAGTGAAAGCATGGTCGCTCTTGGTGCTGCGTTTCAGATTCTGCAGTCTTGCACAACTTGAGATTGCTTGAAATTGCTTTTTGTTGCATCTTTCTCTTTATATTAATTAAAAATGTGGGCTTAGAGGAAGATGAAACATCTGTAGTTACGTTACTCTCGTCATGTCCAAAAGAAAAAAGAAAAAAATGGCGATTGTTTCTATAGTTCTAACAACATAGAAAAATTTGCAATATTCTTATTTTTCTCAAAATTTCCAAAATAATATGCTATTGGTTCTCATCTAATCATGTAACTCTGTTTGTTGTGCTGCTCCTTGTCTTATTACCCTTGTTCATAAGGATCTCTACCTAATAATGCTAGTAGCAAATCTGATCGTCTGAAACTTGCACTTAGAAGTTGAATCAAATTAATCATCCAGTAGATAAATATGTGGTCTTCCTTGCCAGTCTGCAAAAGTTCACAGGATTCACTCTTCCCCTTGCAATTAATGGAATTAATGAGACGTTGTAGCGATTGATTGTCTTAACACAAAAGTCTATTTGTGTGATTGCAGTCTTGAGGCAATGTTTCTTGATCTTGGTCATTTTTTCGTGCGATCGATTGATTTTTACTATGCATTTGCTTTTACAGTTCTGACTTTTTTTATTGCTAACAATCAATGGTTGTAGTACATTATAAACTATATAATGTCAGCTATGTCATCTTATTCAATCTTTTGTTACGGCTGTAGATAGTTTTTGGTAGAAACTAGAAACGCAGTGGGATTTTTTGACACTACTGATCTCGAGCCTGCTCAGTCTGGTATATTTTAATCACAAGTCAAAGACTGAGCATAATTATTCAATCTCACTTTCACTATAAAAACTCATTTTATTTGCTGTTGTTGTTGATGTAGAGCGTGACCGGGTTGCAAGATTGATCGACATTATTCATAACAGTAGCAAAATACTTATCCCCATCGCGCCGTGATATCTATAGGGTAGGAATTACACCTGATGTGCAGTGCACGACTGACATGCTAACTTCAACTAGAGGATTATCCTCGAAAGACAACAAAGGAACCTCTTCTTCACTTGAAGCTGATTCTTGTATCATGGTAGCGGAGCATGAGTTGGAGATGCAAGAATCAAAGGGATCTGCTTCGTGAAAACAAGTAATCATATGCATAATTCTTTTCTTTTCAAAGTTATCAATTAGTCGCTGATGTATGTGTGTATATTTATATGTAAATTGCATTCTGCGATGGGGAATTCCCCAACACAATGATCAGTTGATGAGGAAAAATGTTATACTCAAAAACATTCTTATCTTAATCAAAATGTAGATGGACAAAGTTATTGTAATGGTAGTAGAAACCCAAACAATTGAACTGGATTGATGGCACTAATTAGCATTTTTGAGTAAATTATTTAACTTGCACACTTTATCATCCATTGTGGTAACGTAATTTGAATATTTTGCTGCCTTCTCACCTTAATGCTAGTTTAATTTGATCTCAAAATATTATTGATCCATGCAGGCTAAGCACCAAAGGAGACGTAAGGAGCTGACCCAAGACTACACACCGGACCAGCCGCTGGATGATGAGGCAGTGTACTACAAGGTGGCGGGTGACTGTCCCAAAGGATGTGTCTACAGTCTCAGGTCGTTATGGAGAAAGAAGAGAAGATACGTAGATCCTGATGCTAGCACATCCCAGGTGCTAGCACAACGAGGAATGAACAACTTTATGATACTTAAGTATTTTTATGGTTGTTGTAGAAAAATGAGAATTGTAGTTTTTTTTATGGATACTTAGGTATCTTTAACATTTATTATACTTGACTACGTTTCGTGAATATATAAATCTTTTTTAATATCGAATTTTATGTTTTTTCTCATTTGAGTATTTGTTGTTGATATATATTTGTTGATTTGTGTATGTATGTCAAATTCTATTTTTTTGGGGGATGTTAGCACCCCCAAGGAGTTGTTGGAGGGGGTGCAGGCGATGGAGCAGGTTCTATGGTTGTATTTTCAGGTTTAGATGTTATGGAGAACCAATTGGATTAAGCTTAGGTTGGAAAACTAAACAAAGCGGAATTGAGACGGATTAGCAACGGAATTCAGAGATTCCATTGCTATTCCGTCTCTAATTTTCGAGGAATAGCTACATAAATCAACAACGGATCAGAGACGGAATGTATTAATTCCGTCTCTGACCCGTTGCTAATCAGAGACGGATCAGAGACGGAATTATTGGATTCCGTCTCTGATCCGTTGCTAATCAAAGACGGATCAGAGACGGAAAACATTAACTCCGTCTCTGATCCGTTGCTAATCAGAGACGGAAAGCATTTACTCCGTCTCTGATCCATTGCTAATCAGAGACGGATCAGAGACGGAATAGAATAATTACGTCTCTGATCCGTTGCTAATCAGAGATGGATCAGAGACGGAATACAATAATTTCGTTTTTGATCCGTTGCTAATAAGAGACGGATCAGAGACGGAATGCATTAATTCTGTCTCTGATCCATTGCTAATAAGAGATGGATCAGAGACGGAATTAAAGCTTTTCATCTTTGATCCATCTCTGATTAGCAACGGATCAGAGACGGAATGCAATTACAATTGTACCATTTAGAAGAATTTCCATTTCTGTTTCGTCTCTGTTTCGTTTCTAAATTCCGTCTCTAATCTGTCTCTAATCAGAAACAGAAACACATTTCCGTTTCTGACCGAATCAGCGACGACGATTTTAGAGACGGAATAGATTCCGTCTCTGTTCCGTTGCAGAATTGAATTAGAGACATAATTTATGCAAATTAGATACGAAAATTCCCGTTTCAGATATGGTGTTTTTTTGTAGTGCCCTTGAACAAGATGAAGGATATGGAGATGAGCCTTGAAGGCCCACAAGCGACTACTAACAAAGGTACCCCGACCTCGGTTGGCGGAGCTACTGGACCTCAGGTGCCCACCTTTGGAGAGGACACTCTCGACCCATAGATCAACGTAACATGAAAAACGAGGCACATTAAACCCCTACTTGCCCCAGATGGCCGTACGAAAGATAGGGAGCCTAGCTTGGCGCCCACGTCATCCAACTACGGTTCCCTAACCAATATCCAAGAGAATCATATGTTCATCAAGTGCAGATCTTCCAGGCCTTAAGTAACCGCCAAAACACATAACTCGATACCCAACAACACCAGAACCGACATGAAGACTACGGTTGGGATCTACGCAAAAAAGGGTAGCGATAGTGCTCACGCTTAAAAGAGAAATAAGAAAGCGGCCATAAAGCTAGCCCAATACATCCCCAGCCCAATAAGCCCTTCCCAAAAAGAAAATATACATCATAAAAGCCAAAACCAGAACCAACATGACCAAACCCAACAAGCAACCTATTCTCAGCACTCACCTTTAAACACAACCACCAAACCCTAATTTGATGCAGATGGCAGCCTGTACACTGGACCCGTCCAACCATTATGTGGTAAGATTCTAGGACAAGGAATCATATATAATGCTCATCCCCCACCAAGCCCATCCTGACCCAATCACAATGATAATGCATTATACTAGAGGAGACGGTCGGACCTTAGACAAAAAAAAAGACTTCCATTTGAAGAGTGATGCAAAATTCAAATGTCGTTCGGCTAAGGGCAATAAGATAAGCAAGGACATTACGTAATTGGAGACTGAAGATCTAATGGAAGACATAAAAGTGGAATCAACTGAGGGAATAGAGGCGGTGAGCCCCCACTCGACCTAACCACTGTCCAGACCAATGGGTATCACCCATCCCATTTTATACATCATTATCCATGATGATATAACCTTCAATCTTAGTTTGGAATTGCTAAGTGGTGGCAAATGATAAGTTGAAAAGACATCAAAAGTCGCTATGTTCTTTGTACAATCTCAAATTATAGTTTTGGTAGAGCCTAGGATCAGTATGGTGTAGGTAGACAAAGCAATTAGAAGCTTGGGGTTCTAAAAGTTGCATCGAATCGAGGTAATTGGTTACTCAGGGGGAATTTTGGCCATTTGGAGAAACGATGTCAATGTGTCGATTGTTCTGAACCATTGGCAATTTGTCCAGCTAAAGGTATAATTTCCCCACTATCTTCTGTTCTTCCTTATTGGGGTCTATGGGAGCCTCGATACCTCCATCAGACGTCACCTTTGAGTAGCACCGAACAATCTTTCACAAAACTTGAATCTTCCGTAGCTAAAGGCTGGGGACTTCAATGCCTTGCTACGAGCTGAGGACAAGATTGGGGAAACAAAGCCACACCTATGTCGAAAGTATGCCTATTTGGTATTGCACTCGAATCTTTGGGAAGCCACCATAAGGGGCCCAACTTTCACATGGGCTAGAGGCTTAATCCACGAGAAGATAGACAGACCCTTCTTCAATGAGGCATGAGAGATGACTAATGGGCCACTCAAAGTAACTCACCTTGCTAGAGCCTATTCGGACCACAACCTTCTCCTGCTCAACCTCAATTTAGCAACAACGCCAAGTGGGGGCAGTAGATTTTACTTCTTAGTAGTCTGAAAGTCTCACCAAGAATGGCCGGAGCTAATCAGAAGCAACTGGACTGAGGGAGATTCGGTTGAGGCCAATATTACCGAATTAATGAAGGTGGTTGAGGAGTAGAACAGGGCCAACTTCGAGACATCCACCACCGTAAGAGAAGGTAGTTGCCCGCCTAGCTGGGATCCAGAGGTTCAGGAGACATAATCAACATTAAACCTGCAATGCCTAAACATCCAATTGAGAGAGGAGTTAGAGAACATCCTCACCTAAGATGAGCTCTTATTGCAACAAAGAGTTAATGTAGATTGGATCTCCTTGAGGGATCGGAACATATATTTCTTCCATGCAAAAGTGAATATAAGGGCAAAAAGACAAAATGACTGGCCTCAGGTTCTCGAATAGGGAATGGTGCGACGACAAAGGAACTCTTAAGAGCGTAGCTGTAGTTTTCTTTAAAGAGCTCTACACCGAAACTGCTGTAACGACCTACCATTACGAGAGTTAGGGTTTATTTCCTCATCTCAACCAATCATTGGAGGCCAGAATGGAAGTGGCCATGACTTTAGAGGAGGCGAAATTGGCCCCATTTGATATGCCTTCGGTTAAGGCACTAGGCCTTGACGGGGTTACGACTATATTGTTTCAATCCTACTGGGAGATCATGGGCCCTGCCCTGCTGAAGCTGGTTCAAGACACTTTCAAGGTAGGCTTTATCTCCATCTCTTTAACCACTTCCTCATCATTCTCCTTTCGAAAGTGGATTCCTAGGAAACTTTCGATCATTTTCGACCAAACAGCCTCTGCATTGTCAATGACAAGCTAATCATGAAAGTTGTAGCCAACATGTTGAAACCGGTGATGCTCTTATTAGTCAACCAAGCCCAAACCAACTTTGTGGTCATGTGACATATTACTGAAAACATTCTAATTATGTAGGAACTCATCCATTCTATGAAACTCTATAAGGGGAGATATGGATGGCTTGCAATTGAAATTAACGTCGAGAAGGCCTATAAAAGACTTAATTAGGGCTTCATTAAAGACTCCCTAGCGGATGCTGCACTCCCTCCCGGGCACATCAAGGTGACCATGGTAGGCCTTAAAATAAGTATGTTTCACCTGCAGTGGGAGGGATCGATCTCGGAGTTCTTCACCCTCCTTGAATGGGTGGGACAAGGAGACCAAGTGTCGCTGTACTTCTTCGTGTTATGCATGGAACACCTGTTATAAGTGATCTAAAAAATGGTTAATGAGGGCGTATGGAGAGCCCCTACCATAGGAGGTACAAAACTGGCCATATCCGACTTGTTTTTTGTTGACAATTTAATCTTATTCATGGAGGCAACGAACATATAGGTGGATGTAGTAAGCAAAATGGGACTTCTGCATAGCCTCAGGTCACAGGGTTAGTCCTGAGAAGTCGCAAGTGTTATTCTCCCCCAACATACTCTCTAGAACTCTAGACCTGGGACGTTACCTTAGGGTCTCGATTCTCCACGAGAGAGTTGGGAAGTCAAACTATGAAGCAATCACCGAGATAATGCAATTTATACTAAATTGTTGACAGCCTTATTGGATTTCCCTTATCGGTAGGACTACCCTTTGCAAATCGGCAATCTCTGCTATACCATTTTACACTATGCAAATAACGAAAAGCTCCCCAAGGGCCTTCGCAATGGGGTGAACAAAGCCACCATAAACTTCTTTTGGGGAGCGAACCCCGTGGTGAGGAAACTGAGCCTTATCAATTGGGATATGATTTGTCTCCCAAAAGTCCAATTAACCTCCCCCGTGCCTCCCATGCACGTGATCCAAGGATCTCACTTATGGAAAAACCTACTAAAACTCTTGGATCCAATGTTGGCAGAGGTTCTATGGTTAATAGGAAATGGGAAGGCAATCAAATTCTAGATGGATAGATGGACTCCTCGAGACCTCCCTCTTATTGAAGAAATGATTCTCGATGTCCCATATGGGATGCAGGACTTGGTGGTGGTGGATCTTACTCTACAAAATGGGGAATCGAACTGGACAGCCTTCACCCATATTTTACCTCACAGATACTTAAATGTACTGCAACCACCCACCTTTCCTCCCTAGATGGCCCAAATGACTCGTGGAGTTGGAAATACACCTCCAATGGCTAGTTTATAGTGGCATCAGCCTACGGTGCCCTTTAGGGGTGCCCTACTACGAAGGACTCAACCCGCTGGTCATTGGTATGGAAATGGAAGGACCTAGAGAAATTGAAAACCTTAATCTGGCTCTCACTTCATGGAGCTTTGCTCGCCAATGCGTAAGGATGGCCAAAATGGGTCACGACATGATAACACGACATGACTAACACGGGATATTAGTGTTGAGCTTATATGAGTTAATGTCATAAATGGGTTGACACGACTAAACATGACGACCTATTTATGACCAATTTAACTCATTTAAAATAATAATATAATGCATATTTGTTATTATTTCATTATATTAATGGTTGAATTGCACTTTTAAGAGTTCAAATAACATAGTAAAATGTTATCATTATTTATAATAAAATCATTTAAATTGTTTCAATAGTCATTTGAGTTAGATCCTAGGAATAAAGTGTTATTTTGAAAAGAATTTTATATTTTATAATAAATATATCAAATGTAAAATAATAAATTAAATAACATATTAAGTAATGGGTTTAATGGGTTAACACAAATACGACGCGTCAACCTATTATGCCACCTCAACCAATGAGACACGTAAAATGATATATATGATAGAGGATTCGTGTTGTCTGATGTGTAAGAAATAAGAAGAAACCATTCTCCATATATTAAGGGATTGTGGCTACGCGAGAAAACTGTGGAACATCATCCTTGAGGGCGACCCAGCTGACCCTTTCTTCGATTCCTAATTCATGGAATGGTTCTATCTCAATCTTTCTTCTTAGACGAAGGTCAAGGGCATCCCTACGGATTATGTTTTTATGACCACTTCGTGGCAATTGTGGACTGCTAGGAATGGGTTTACACTAAGTGAAAAGACTTACAATATCCACCGTATAGCTAACTCCGCCTTAGCCAAAGCTAAGGAGTTCCACCGAATTAGTGTTCTGGGGTAGAGAGAACACGAAATGTACCCTTACAAGTGGAGAAGCTAATCGATTGGAACCCTCCCTTGAATGGATGGACGAAGATGAATACGGATGAGGCTTTAATAACTGGCAGCAACTTAGCAGTGGCAGGGGGAATCCTGTGCAATGACAATAGAGAATGGTTGGGGCGTTTTATGGTTAACCTGGGCCAATATGGTGTCTTTAAGGCAGAGCTATAGGGAGCACTACTTGGGCTTCGGATGACGATGTATCAGGTGTAAAGTTTCCATGTGTTTGTGCTGCTTAAATGCATCCTTTTTTGTAACCTGGGTACTCTACCCCTTTTTCAATTAAAAAAAATAGTGGTATCCTTTTGAGGAAAAAATGAGTTGTATTTAAAACTTGCATAACAAGTTTTTGAGTTTTTTCTTTACTAAATCGTATATATTTCTTTTTTAAAAAAACCAAATTTTTTTGTTACTATTCCAAATCTTGCGCTGATACATTAGAAAGAAATGGGGATACATCATACCACTCGATTCAACTAGAGGTATAACTATCCCCCTTTGCAATGGTATGTGTAATGACCCATGTCCTTAAGTAAGTGATTAATTGTGATCCAAACACTAACTAACCCGAGTTAGTTCGTGGTTAAACTCAAAGTATTTTGATTAGTGCATGGGTATGTTTGTGTGAATATATTGTTTTTGATTTATTTGATTATGAATTAAAAATACTATATGCTATTGTTGTAAATTAATATAAGCCTATAGCTAAAAAATAAATAATTAATAAATTGGTGGGTGATTAATGACATGTGGGGTCGAGGGAGACATGCGTAGGGTTGACATGCACCGAACCCGTCAATAAAATATAATCCTTAGACCAACTATTTTGTAGATAGTGGTAAAAGATCGATCCTACAGAGATTGGTTATCTTTCTAAGGTCAAAAAGAAAAGAAGGAGAAGAAGGGGTTTTCTAAATAGAGTAAATTAATTAATCTAAATACCAATTAATGAAAATATCTAGGTCAAGACATACAAGTTCGGTTCGATAAAAGATTGGATTTGGTCTTCAATCTATGTAAAGTATGTAAATTAAAAGTGTCATAGTGTAGCTACAGACCTGGCAACATCACGGTTCCTTGCATTTCCTATTCTTGATAGCCAAGGTACGACGACAATGGCTACTTTCCTAGTCAAATGTATAACCTTATACTCAAGCGAATTGGGTTTAACACGATGACCGCAATGAGTTTTGTGAAGGCACTACACCTAAACAATCGGATTGCACAAGTACAGATACTTCTGATTTAGCCTAGATTCCTAAGGTACTTAACTAGTCCCAAAAGGGTCGAATCAATTGGTATGGTCAATTGCCACTTGTGTGGTCTTCTTGCATAAAGACGGATGCATACGACTCACTAACAATAAATGAAGGTTTAAATCAAAGTTTAACCCTAATGTATCATGTAATACCAAAGAAAATAAAACACTAAGGAAAAGCAATGACAGTAAAACAAATAGATCTCAAAACCCATTGATAATAATGGTAGAACCTCCATCATAGTCTTGCCTAGACCATGAGATTAGTGTCTCATGGTTTGAAGAATACAAAAGAAAAGTCGAGAGGAAGAAGAATAGCCATCTAGAGGAGGAACCCAAATTTGGTCCTCTCAATCTATATATATATATATCTATCTCTCTCTGTCCATATATATATATATATATATATATATCTTATGTTTATATTATAAATTATTTATGAACAAAACCAAAACCTGAAACTTGTAGGGGCATGCACCCGTCAGGACCCGTCTTACTAAGTCCCGACCTATCCTAATTACTCTAATTAGGCACCTAAATCATACAATTAACTATATGCCTCAAAATACTTTCCATTTTAATACTTAGTAAAGCTCCAAAACTAAATTTATATCTTCAACGAAACTCAATATTTGTTTTACTAAATAGGAGCAAATTAGGAAACACTATAAAAAAACAGCAAATCAGAAACGGAATTAGAAACGAAAATAAGATCCGCTTCTAAATCAGAAACGTAATTAGAAACGAAATAAGTTCCGTTTCTAAATTAAAAAGTTAGCGACGGAATTGAGACGGAAACATTCAGAGACGGATTTGAGACGGATCAGAGACGGAATTAGAGACGGAATTAGAGACGGAATTAAATTCCGTCTTTGAAAAATGGCGCCAACATTCCCGCCAAAACTTTATTTTGTTATACCCGTTCATCAAATCTCAAGATTTGTGACAACAAATCTCGAGATTTCTCTTTACCCCCTCCAAAACCCCCCCTCGTCTCGTCCTCCCCACCACCGAAAGCCACCGAAAGCCCTAACCAAGCAAACCCACCGCGCGATTCGATCTCATCGTCTTCGTCGTCTCTCCTCTATACTCTCGTCTCTCCTCTCTGGTAGCACCGTATCTCCCGGTCACCGGCCCCCAAATCTCCAACCCTCAACAAATCGGCGTCTCTGTTCCGTTGCTCTCAACTCTCTCTCTCTGGTCTCTCCGTCTCTCTCCGGTCACCGCCCCCAAATCCCCAACCCCCAACAAGTCGTCCTCGCACTACATTGCTCCCCGGTAGCGCCGCCCCGCTCTCGGTCCTCTGTTCGGTTATCTTGCACCATTTCGGTCCGCGCCTCTGCTCCTCTCGGGTCTCACTTCGTGCTCTCATTCGGTCCCCTCTTCGATCTCTCGTTCGGTGGTATTGTGCTCTCATTCATTCCGCGCCTCATTTGTGCTTGATTGGTGAGTTCTCCCTCTTTCCTCTCGAACCATTATTTTTGGTGAATTGGCAGTGACATGTTATGTAGGTGTTCCTTGCTATTTTATCATATCTTGATGTTGGTTTACCTATTTAAATGTATAATTTAAATAAATTTGATTTCATTGTAACTTTACAGTATGTCTCCCTTGCTATTGTATGATATCTTGATGTGTATAACTATTCAGCTATCATAAGTGATATATTGATGTCTTTGTTATATGTTCGGTGTCTCTCTTGATGTGTTATGTAGGTGTTCAACTAACATTTATAAAAAGAACAAGTTTCCACTTCCTTTCGGTCTAATGAAATCAAGAATTTTCGTTCGTATTTTTGTTCAAATTTATCATGTTAGGCATTGTTTTTTATTCCTTGCTATTTTATTATGTTTGGTTATGCTATTCGAAATGCCAAAAATTGATAATAGGTGCAATGATCTCGAAATATGAAAATCTAATTCGAATATACTAGGTATTACTTTGATCATAGTTCTTTGCATGATTCTTGATCTCATTCAAGAGCTTAGTGAACGAAGTGATGGTTGTGGCTATGTCTTCATCGGAGCCAACTCGAAAGTCTCATAGTGCCCCTCGATTATCAACTTTTTCTTCACTTGATGTTTACCTTTATAATGTACCCTAAGCTTCTCCTTCACTTCCTTAGTTGTTTGACAAGCCCTAACTCGTTAAATTTGTTCTCATAAAGCGAGGAAAAAAATTATTCATGCCTTGATCATTGGAGAGCTCAATCTTGGTCTCCTCAATGATGTATTCTCTCATGGCCCTGTTCGGTGGACTGTACCTATTCTCAATTGACTCCCACAAAAGTCTAATTTTCACCCTAATGTAGAACTTCATCCTTACTTTCCAATGAGCATAGTTGGTATAGATAAAAAACACTTTGAATTTTCAACTCCCTATCCTTAGTTCAATGAAAAGTTAAAACAATTACTTTCTAATCCAGGCATCTTACATATTTATGATGAGGTAAATAATCCAGTTAGAGGAATATCGAATAAATGTTGTTGTACTTTGCATTTTGTGCCTTGAATTGCATTCAAACATTAATACTTAGCAAGATAATAATTAAGGACAACATTAGATATTAAAGTAAATTTGATCTATCACCGTTCTAGCATTTCTTAATAAAACCTATAATTATATAAGTCATTCCATGACTAGAGTGATCTAATTACATCTATCATCATATGAAAAGAGACATTACATTACAATACTCCTGCTCTGTTAAGTACCGCTCCTTCGACTTGCCCATGGGTCGACCAGGATAAGTGAAAATTGAGAAATTCCCGACGAAGTTCGGTTTGGGCCCGAGATCGCCATCGTCGTTACGTGGCACTTTGTCATGCAACGTAAAGACGTGATCTTCGAAGTAGTAAGAACAAAAGGATGTGACCTCTTCGACCAAATAAGCATTACACATGGAGCCCTCAACCTTCGCTTTGTTTCACACATTGTTCTTCAAATGTTTAAGGTACCTGTATGAATGTTATAGGAAATGTTGATATAAAACCTATTGAATGGGAAAATAATTTCAAGGGCTCGAGATAGTACCTCTCAAATGGATACATCCATCGAAATTGAACGGGACCGGCCAAACGGGCCTCGTAGGCCAAGTGGATTGGTAGGTGTTCCATAGAGTCAAATAAGCTTGGAGGGAATATTTTTTCCAACTTGCAAATGATTTTTGGTGTTTCAGACTCTAAGACCTCCATATCTTGGATACTGACACATTTCGCAGTTAGGGATCGGAAAAAAAGGCTTAATTCGCTAATTGCAACCCAAACCGGGTTTGGGAGGAGTTCTCTGAATGCAATTGGTATCAACCGTTGCATGAATATATGACAATCATCGCTCTTCATGCCGAACATTCGCAGTTTCTTTGGATCTACACATCGACCAAGATTCGATGCGTAACCATCAGGAAAACGCAATTTTTCAACCCACTTGCACGACTTTTGTTTTTTTGATGTATCAAGAGCATAGCACCCAAGGACGTAAGTATTTGCCGCCAAAGCAATGTGTAGAGAAGGTCGGTGACAATATTCACGAATATCTTGCCTCGATTTTGCATTGTCCTTACTCTTGCCCGGTACACACATAATAGTGTTGAATATGTTGTCAAAAACATTTTTCTCAATGTGCATGACATCTAAGTTGTGGCGGATCAAGTTTGTCTTCCAATACGGCAAGTCCCGTAATATGCTTTTCTTCCTCCATCCCGAATTCTTAGCTATTCGCCCATTCACGATTCAAACTCCGATTTCGTCACCTTCATCAAGCCAAACGATTCAATTTCGCCAAAATTTCTTCACCGAACGCAAAGCGGGCGGATCATCATTTATGACCATTTTGCCTCTAATGAAATTTTTTTTGTCTTTCCTTAATGGTGATGACTTCGCCAAGAAACGACGATGACAGTCGAACCACGATGTCTTACCACCATTTCGCAATTGAAATGCATTTGTATCTTCCATACAATATGGACAAGCGTACTTACCGTGTGTGCTCCAACCGGACAACATGTTATATGCAGGGAAATCACTAACAAACCATAAAAGGGCAACTCGCATGAGAAAATTTGTCCTGGTGGAGACGTCGTATGTAATCACCTCATTGTTCCATAAATCTTGCAACTCTTTCACTAGCGGCTGAAGGAACACGTCGATTTTCTGCTTTGGGCTGGTCGGTCCAGGAACGATAACCGTTAAGAACATAAACTCAGATTTCATGCACATCGACGGTGGAAGGTTGTAAGGAGTCAAAATCACGGGCCACGAAGAGTACGATTTCCCGGAAAGCCCAAATACTTGAAAACCATCAGTGCACAATCCTAAACGAACATTCTGAACCTCGGCGGCGAAGTCTCTATTGACGTCATTAAAATGTCTCCAAGCAATCGAATCAGAACAGTATTGCATAACATCTTTTTTGCGATGAATGATCTCCATGCCATCGCATATGTTTTGCGGTTGACTCAAACGCATACAATCGTTGCAACCGAGGGCCCAAAGGGAAGTAGTACATTCTTTTGCAAGGGCGGTTTTTTGTGTTCCGACCACGACCTCGTCGATGTGCAATGTATCGTGATTTCCCATAAAATTTACATGACGTCAACTCAGAGTCCACTCCCCAATAAATCATACATTGGTCCTCACGACAATCTATTTTCTCAACAGGTAGACCTAGACCTCGCATTAGTCTTTTAGTGGCATAAGAGTTTTCGACCAATGAGTTGTCATTTGGCAAACAATCCTTCATGAGTTTAATGATTTCATTATACCCTCGTTCAGATATATGATGTTCGGACTTGATCGCAAGTAATCTTGCCATTGCGGACAACGTTGTCATGGTTTCGCAACCAGGCCACAATTGTTCCCTACTTGCATCAATCATGTCATATAGTTGGCGTGCTTGGGGGTTTGGAGATTCTTCCACGTCATTCTAATTGAGACTTGGACCTGCCACGTTATGTAGCATCTCGCGGTAAGGTGTCGGATCGTATCCTCCCACATCAGCATCATCAATATGGCTATCCATTTCATAAAAGTTTTGCGGGCCTTCATCTCCGTTCTCACCATGTTCGTACCAACAGTGATATCCCGGGATAAATCCATACCTACATATGTGGTACTCAACCGTTTCGACGTTAATTTTCTAACTAGTAGGGTTTCTAGTTGGTCTGAAGGAGTAAAATAGGTATTAGGACATGAGAAACTCACCACATACGAAATATTAGACAACATTAGAGCAATTTATAATAGGTTTTACATTGAGTTTGAGTATTTAGATAATATAACGGATGAGCTAATCACATAAATGAATAAAATAAGTAACCCCTTACCCTTTCCTTAGTTAGTCCATCATCAAGTTCAACTGCTTTACTCAATATTCCTCCTTTGCATCTCCTTTTTCACAAACACTATTCTCTCTCTATCTCTCTTTAACCTCCTAACGAAGAACATCAAGACAATCACGACAACAACAAAAATACAAGAAACCCAAAACTCTCTCTCTCTCACAAACTCTCTTTCTTTTTTTCTGTCTCTTTTATTTTCTCTTTCTCTATTCTTCCTTGCTTGAAGAAACGTTGTTATTCCTTGCTTTGAGAAACACTTCTACACTAGCATTCCTCTAACTTCATCTCCTACTCGATCTCTCTTTGCTTTTCTTCCTTAAATTCTCTTCTACTAATGTTAACTATCATAATGCTTGATCTCTTCTTATTCTTTATCATCATTAGGGTTCACTAATTTAGGTGAAACCCACTCGATTGAATTCGATTTTAGGAGTTTCGAATGGGGTTGTGAGGATGATGAGGACGATGCAATCGAATCATGAGGATGTGAGGACGGTTGTGGGAGTTTTATATGACCGGGGTTAAATCTTCATTTTCATGAAATTGCTTAAAATTCTATCATGCTAACCGAACAAGTTTCTGAATTCGGATTACCTCTAATCTATAGCAACGTAATCCAATGGTTGCTAATTCGACCTTATTAAGATAACCCTATTAACGCAACTGAACACACCAAAAGTTTTTGATAAAATATGATGATTACCGAGGTGTTTTAAGGATTTGAATCACGTTTGATTAGTATGGGGTGAGTTCAATTGGTTTGGTGGTGAAAAGCAAATCAATTCACATTGTTTATGTTATGTTTTCTTAATTTCGTCCCATTTTAGGGCCCAAAGCTAGTCAACTAGTTGATAAATTTAAGGTTGTTTCTTTAATGATTTGTGATGCTTGTATGTCAAGCCTAAGTCGCGAGAATTAGCTTGGGGTTTGGTGGAACTTTCGAGGGTCAAATAGGGTCGAATTAGTTACGTTTTTTAGAAAAATTAGTTGTGTAGTCTTAGTTTTTGGTTATTTTGAGGTGCGATTTTAAACAATTAAACAAACATTTTTTTTTGAAATTTATTGTGCATTTTGATCCTTGTTTATTAATAATGATGTGTGACCATCAAATTTTGATTTAGAGAAGGTTTGATAGTGTCTTGAAGGCCGGAAAGGAGGCAAAAAAAAACTGGGACTACACTGTCATTTTTTTAAAGTGTTTTGAGTAGGCCTGTTGAAGCATTGATTTGAGAAATCAAATGGGCTCTGATTGATTTGCGAATAGGTTCTTTTAAATCCTATTATGGTTTACTTTGGTGACCAATACAAGTTGTGGCCAATGGAATCGGTTTGGTCAATGAAAAATATAGTAGATTACGACATGTTAGTATGGCTCAAAACTGTCAAATTGTGATAGTTGCGACTTAACAACTTTACGTTGTAATTTAAAAGGGAATTCGTTATCCAAATTTACTAATCTTGGACTTTTTAGATTCCCTATATATCCTATTTTGAATAGAGCCTAAGCTCGGACCTTGGTACAACTTTTAAGTGGGTGAAAAATAGTCGTGAAAATGGCAAAAACTAATCAATGGTATTGATTGATGATCAAATAAATTTGCAACTCTTAAAATGTGAATTTGTGATTTAATAAGACTATTTAAAGTATGTAAAAGCCGAGGAAACATTGTGTGAGGCTTCGTAACTAACTTTGAGTTGGTTTGGTTGTAAGTAAACTCTATTGTGATCTTGCATTGTGTTTAGTCTACATTGCATTTCGCATCATTCTTGGTCATGTATATATGACATCTAGATGGAGTTGCCCTTGCTTCGGTCACAAGAGTGTGGGATGCTTCAATTTTGACTAGACGTACCGCAAGTTTCTAAGGAGGGTAATGTCGACTCTAAGGTAGAATGGATTGAACTCATAAGACTGTTCTAAGTTCATCGTGAGTTGGACCCGCTTATTATGAGCTTAGAAGAGGAAATGAGAGATCCACATTATTATATAAATTTCTTGTTATTTGAAAATGCAATGACACGTCTCCATGTATTCGAGCTAATGTTTATAGGAGTATAAAGTATTGTAAGAGTTTACTTCCTTGACATCTTCGAGTTGTTTTAGAAGGATGAATAAGACTCAAAGACCTTGGTGAATGATTTCAATTATTAAAGTTAAATTCTCATGTTGTAATCATTTTAAATATATTATTTTGGGTTTCGTGGAAAGTGTAGGTTTTGAAAATACTCTAAAATAGGTTATGAGAGTATCTTTGATTGATTAAAAAGTAAGTTTAGAGGTTTATGATTGACTTTTTTGTTTATTTTGAATTGTAAAGTTTTTAATAATGTATCAGAAACTCTAAGATAGTTGAAAATTTAAATTTGATATATATTGTGAACTACGGGAGTTGTGAGCCCTTCTAGGCATCTCCCTATTCTGTTGTCAATAAGGTGATTTTCCCGCATGCCACTTTCAGAGGAGGTGTTGCCGAGATTTTTACGAAATATGGATATAAATTCTTAATTTTCTCCAATAAAATAAATTAAGAATCGAGGTCAGTTGAATATCTAAATTGTGATTTGGAGCGTTATAATTTAATTGAAAAGTATCTTAAAGATAAAAGATGATCGTATGGTTTATGTGCTTAATTAGAGTAATTAGGCTAAGTCAAGACTTAATGAGACGGGGCCCTGACAAATAAAAACTAGAAAGATTAAGTAAATTCTTGTTTATATTTGATGGTAGCAGGATAATATAATTGTAAGTTATGTAATGAAATTAATTAGATTTTGGTGTAAGCACAATGATGTATGAATTGGAGTTGATAGAGTGATCGAAGTCTGAAAATTCTTGTTAGTGAGGTAATGTTATTCTTTTGACTGATTGAACAAGATATATATTTAAGATGATATGGTGTTTCAATGTTTGATACCTCGAACGGAGAAGATTAAGATTTTACCATCTTCTTTATGATGAATTGATTTCTCTAATGTTTATATGTTGTATTGAATTACTATTTTATAATAAACAGGGTGGGGATATGGCTTTACAACCAAGGTTTATGTTGGTTTTGTATGTATTATATTTTATCGAAAAAATTTTAATTTCGTTGCATTTTCAATTATTTATTCAATATAAGATATAATGTATTGTGATTATCAGATATGAAGAACGGTTGTATTGTTACTCTATTTAATTTCAACTAGTGTACCGTGGCTTAATTAGGGGTTTAGGCCGGGTATCGCTTTGATTGAGATAGGAGATGCTACAACTTTCTAGGCAAGGATCGTCTGGTTTCCACTTCTAAGATTTGTATTTATTCAATTTTTGTTGTATATTTATCGAGAACTTAGGTTTTTATGCCAACTATAACTAAGATATCGGTATCAAAATTTTGGATAACTTTATAGTCAGTCCCTAAGGTTCTACGACCTATTCATTGATACCAACTACGATGACCAGGTTCCTCAAACTAGGTATTTCCCTGCCTAATCCCATCGTTAAGACCTAGCCCACGCCACATAGGACCTAACAACATATTAGTCAACTTTTTTGTTTCATTCATTTTGTTACACAAGTATACATGTAGGCACGGGCACATCCACGGCAAGACAATAATTCATATGTTGTACGGACAATCGAGATCATGTTCGTGTACTCGACATATCTCATGAATGGTTACAAGTTTCATACGTTAAATTACAGCGCCAACAAATTTACGCACAATAGTGGTGTATGTGTGAAGGGCTCTAACTATGCCACGGATGATATCGACTACTATGGACAACTTCAGGAAGTTCTTAAACTTGCATATGATGGAAACTTGCATGCAGTGTTATTTGAGTGTGATTGGTTTGATCTTATACAAGAAGTTAGTGCAAGAGTTCATTGCCAACTTCGTTTGGTTGAAGTTCATCAAAATTGTCAAATTAACAAGTACGAGCCTTTCATATTGACAATGCAAGCATGTCAAGTGTTTATCAACATTATCTATGTTTGAGAAGAACATGTACAGACTAGTTGGTTATTTGCGAACTTCAACCTTGGTTTGCTGAGGAACAAATCACAGTTAATAACGTTGAAAGGATCATTTTTTATGTTGCATTCGAAGAGGACCAAAATAATGACACTATCATTGAGATTGATGAAGAATGTACAACAACAACATTGAAAGATCGGAACGGAGCTCAAATGTCAGACGACGATGGTGATGATTCTGATAATGAAGAGTTAGATATTTTCTTTGATAGTGGAAATGAAAACGATCCATTGTAGGGCTATTAAATGTTTGATTAAGTGAATGGATATTATTTTTTTATGGTTTTTTGTTGTGTTAATTAAAATTAGTTTTTTCCTTTGGTTTACTTGTATATATTCTTCTTTTTTGTATTATATATGGTACGCACACCTGTATAGTTTCTTCAAGGTTACCAAGCTAAAAACATTGGTCCGAAGTCAGTCAGCCAATCAGCCTATAGATCATGGTAATCCCCTGGTACATCATGTTCGAGATCGAGGACCATTGTTGCAACCTCCTCAGGGTACATCGCCATCAGTAGGACCATCGTTGCATCGATTACCATTAACACGAGTTCATCACGCCCTCGTGATGTACTTTCGCCCTACCATCTTAATACTCAGTCGCCTACTAGGCAATATTCTTTACCATCTCTCCATGCCTCTTCATGTCCTATGGCCATATTTTCTCAATTTGTGATGCCACCATAGCCTAGCATGCTATTGTGCAGTACCTCGCCCTATCATCTTGGCACTCAGTTGCCCACTGGGCAATATTCTTCGCCATCTCCACATGGCCCCTTATCTCTTATGACAACATCTCTTAATTTTGTGACGCCATCACTCAGCTCATCAACATTTACAACTTTAACACCTATGTCATCTACTCTAAACATAGAGATGCACTAGGCTAATGGGGAGACGATGGGGAGGTAACGAGATACAATCAAGATTTTTTAACTATCGAGAATGAGGAGTATGTTCAAGGGATGTATGCACATTGACGAGTACCAATGTCAAAATGTGCCTAAAGACATCAAGAATATTTATTTGGAGGGTTTTAGAGTAAGTATCTTTGTAGTACACATACAAATTCATGTGTTGACGTTAAATATTTCAACTAATCTTGCAACTATTTATAGGAGCATTTTACGCTTCTTTAGTTATATGAGGCCAAGATTTATGAAGGTTACTTGAAAAAGGCTGGGAAGAGGTATTGGGCCCTCCTTCATGACATCCGTCAAAAGTTGACTTCATGGCCTGGCTATATCACTTAAGAGATTTATAACAATTATTTAGCAAAACGTTCTACACCAAATTTCAAGGAAAAGTCAGAGAAAGCTATACAAAATAAAAAATTTGAGAAAGGAGGGCTTGGTACCAGTATATCGAGACAAACTGTTAGTTCGAGAACATTCCATCAGCGTGGCAAAAAAATAGTAATTTTTAATTGGGTGACTATTTTATTTAACTTGCACAATTTTACAAAAAATTAAGTGAATAGATAATTGTGTTAACATTCATATAAACATTTTGTTATGTATTTTCTAGTATAAGGATTAGGTTCGACCTCCCACTGCTATTGAGTTGTACTTTGACACTTACACAGATAAAGATGGGTCTACATTTGTCGATCATAAATTGAAAACAGTTTATGTAAGTAATATTAAATAGGTCGAATTTCAATTGTTGGTAGAATTTCCTTTATTAGTTTTAATCTATAATAAGTTGGAGATTAAGGCTATGTTTGGTGTGTAGAATAAGGCGACAAATTTATTTTTTAACGTATTTTTGCATATACGTAAGACAAGTTTATTAGATTACACAATGAGGCCCTTTCACAACGAGATCTGGAGTCTCGTGAGCGACTAGTTAATGAGGACTGAGTTTTGTATGAGGCATTGGGAAAACGCAACCGAAAGGGTCTAGTGTATAGTTTCGGCAGTCAAGCATCACTTTCTTACTATAGTACCTCTGGTGTTGAGTCATCTTACATATCATCATAAAGAGCTGAGGATGGACTGGTGTGATGGGAAGCGTACGAGGAGCTTTGTGCACAATTGGTGCATCAGATGCAAGGTGATATGTAGGAAGAGGGAGAGCATCAACAGAAAGCTATGTAGGAAATAGAGGCCCGTCATCGGCAAGATCAGCAGGCTGATCATGAGAGACATTGGCGAGATTTGTACTGTTTGAGGAGCTGATCAGTGAGTGCATACATCGCGGAGATATTAGACCCACCTCTTCTCTGACTCCGCATTATTACATAGGATAGCCATGATCTAGTCAGATTGGGGTCAACATTCGTGAGGATGTATATATCCTACTAGTACCGACCCCGATTAATCTGAACTATTCTCACCATCTTAACAAAGCTTTATTGCTAGGTTTGACAACGATGGCCCTAATGGATAAGGACCTAGTGGACATTATGGACGCGGTAGACATTAGTTGCCAAGGATATTAACATTTTGTGTCTTTTTTCTGATTTTGAATTTGAAGACTTAGTGGGGTGCTCGACTTTAAGTGGGAATGGGTTGGGAGTGCTTTGTTTTATGAATATTATTATATTTTGCAAGTAAGCTATGCATTTTGTGGAGTTAGTAACAGTTAATGTAAAGGCTATTTTGAATCATAGTATTTGACATGTAGCAATTATGAATTAGAGTTTCACTCAATTGGTTCTCATTGCATCTTAATACAAAAGTTATTTGGTATTGAATGATATATTGCATGGTATGTACATAACCTCTTCTCTATTGTTTCAATTGTCTATCTAACTTCATTCTTTTTTTTGGACAAACATGTGTTCTCAATTTTTTGAAAAGTGGTGGTGGGATCATAAGAGGGAATAGAAAATGTAGAGATTTCTTATTTCTCATAGTCTTTGTAGCTTTTTGAGTAGTAATGATTGATAATTCTAGCTTAAGATTCAATTAGGGAAACCCTCTATGATCAAATTTTACAACTACCCATTATTTCATTTCATGTTTCTTTTGTGGGTATTAAATTTGAATTGTTGCTTGTTTTTTGTTAAGGTCAGCTGATCAACAACTTCCTATTACTTCATTTCATCTAATTTCATGTTTCCTCCGTGGATATTTTGAATGGTTGTATTGGTATTTTTGTAGTGTTCACCAGCTTTGCACGGGGCTGCAGGCTAATTTTAATTAATAGCAAAGCTATGTTTTGGTGTTTTTAAATTCATTAATTAGTAGCATAGTTTTATTTTCATGAAGAATGGTTCACTTTTAGCTTTAAATAATTTTACTTCATAAAAAATGCTTCACTTTGATTTTATATTAGAAGTAGCATAACTATTGTGAGTTTTTAGTAACTTCAGGATTATTTTAGGCCAATCAAGTCCTTGCGGAATCAACCTTATAGGTAGCATGATTGGCATTGTGCTCTTACAAGCTAATAGAAATTATTTCCTTTTTTGGATATTCATCAAATGTAGGAAGGTACTAGTAAGCATGTGAAACTCATATGCCACTACATCTATAAAAACCTTATAAGAAAGAATATTTAGTGAGTAGAATTTTATATTTGTTATATTTGTTATGCTGTGAAGCCTTATAATATTGCTTCTTTATTTTTGAGTTATGAAGCTCAATGCATGTTTACTTAGAAGATAAATTGCATACATAGTTTTCCTTGGTTACTTTCTTATCTCGTTTGTTCAACAAAGTAATTTTTTTCTTGATTGTTCAAGTACGACATTTTAATTTTGACGAAGAAAAAGACGCGTTCTTGATTGTTACTTTTTTTTCAAGTATGAATGCTTCTAATTGTCATAGCTTAGGTGACACTATGCTACATTTATGCAACTTGTAACCTTCATGAATTAGAGTAACATTTTAATATAGCTTTTGCTTCAAAGACTTACTAAGACGAGTCAAATCTTGGAAATTTATATGGAACTTGACGCTCAGGAGCGAGTAAAATATTGTTTGTTTCTTTTTTTTGAATTCCATTAGGTAATGTAGTTTTTAACTATAACTCTTAGCAGTCTATCTAATTTCGTTGTACTTTATCCTTTGCATACATCCTCATACTAGCATGCACAAATTTTCTAGAGTCTCTTAGACATTTAAATGTTAATTTGTTTAAATTTTGATTCTTAATTTGTTACTATTAACTTATGTTTGGTCTATATTTGGTCTGAGTAATGGATGTAATGATAGTTTCTCTTATTTTAGATTACATGTATTATTGGTAGCTATTGTAAAAGTCCAACTAAGATTTGATGTTGCCATGTGGAAGAAGTACATGACGATAGAATTGTTGCATGGAATGTTGAGTTATTATTAGTGTCATTGCCATGCACTGATGAACATGAGGTGTGGTTTGATTCTTAAATTTTCATTCATGTCATCTCTTGTGATGATTTTAGTTGGAGCGTTTTTCAATTGGCTATGTTTTGAAGTTTAGTGTTTGTGCCATTGCAGTTCACAAGGAGGTACTCAAGTGGGTCGGCAAAGGCGAAAACTAAGGTAAATATTGACTATTTTACTTTCCCATGTTGTGAAATATGTAGGGCATTAATTAGTTGTCTAATTTCCTTCTCGTAGTATAATCTTAGAAACACATTTTTTTTTGCTTGAACTTCATGTATGTATGTATTTATTTATTAGGTTTGGTTGCGAAAATAAAGTGGTTTCTAACTTTATTTTTGAAATTTTGGATACATGCAATATGTATGTTTTAGTATTTAGTGTGAATAGGTGCTTGATATGTAAATTGAAATGTTGTGAGAAATGCCTATACCTTTAGATAGAAGGAAGCTCAACAGGTTCCAAAACTTCGAGTTTTGATTGCTTTTTTGTCATGTCAAGGTTTTATATTGGTACACAAGTTGTACAACCTATAGAAACGCCTTTATGAAGCTTATTAATACTTTAATGCCGTTGTTGCTAGAAGACTCCTAACTTATCCATATATATTCTCTCTCTAAGTACAAGAAACTTAACTAGTCTACAAATGGTAAGGATACAATTTATGATGTATTAGGTTTTCTATTTTTATTCATCTATAATTTGCAGTTAATTTATAAGTTAGTAGGCTTGATGATTCAATCTTTTCTTTTATGTTTTAGGTAAGGCCCTTGTGGAAGAATGTCATTAGAGATCCTTTGCCACAAGAGATTGGAGACTTTCAATTAATTAAACTTTCACATTTGATCTTTCCAACAAAAAATTCAATAGCCAAATCACTTATTGTATTTTCTCTTTTATTTTATGATTATGTAAATTATTTGAATGCTTTTTATTTGTATTATAAGATTTGAACGTGTTTTTGCAAATTATTTTTTTGGACTACAATATTGGTTTACATTTTGAAATTCATGTTTTATGAAACTCATTTTGTAACTCTGTGAATTTTACTAAATTTTGAATTCATTGTTTTGTAATTGTGCTCTCTTTATTTGGTTATAAATGTATTTGAAAAAACATTTGAAAATAGCAACGAACATAGAGACAGAAAGCAAAACCCTAAAATATCTATTTTGTTTCTAAATATGTTGCAAATTTGATATGGTATTAGAATGGGAATCAAAATACATTGCAAACTTCATTTCCAAAAAGAAGAGAAATGCGCCTTCCTTTAGCAACAGATAGTCTGTCGCTAAATTCAGCAATGGACTTGGAATTCCATTTCTAATTTTAGTATCAAGTGTTTTAGACACAGATATGGTTCCGTTTCTAATTTTGTTGCTAAACCGTTTAGCAACAGAAATCATAAGGTATATAAATAGAAATTTTATCTTTAAGTCAACAATTTTTTGTAGTGGTATAACATAACTATTATTCCTTAGTTGTTAATTATAATTTCTTAGAGTTAATTAAGAAGTCGTTATCATTAACTTAATTTTCATCATAAGAATTAATAAAATTAGTAGAAGCATTTATAAAAAACTTACTATGGAAACTAGGTAAACATACGATCCTATAAACCAACCGAAGTATCACATGAAACAATAAGGAAGTTTAGTGTTTTAACCCAATATACAACCCAAAATTATACAAAAAACATAACTAAATAGATACGTAAAATGAACACCTACTAAAGTAGCACAAACTATCTACCAACGGCTTAAAAGTAATCATCGATCTTTTCTTTCCTTGGTCTACTATTCAAAGTATCTGCACCTACATCATAAAAAGGACACTGAGTACAATAAAGTAGAACGTAACATTGAGAGACATTTATCCACATTTTCAAACATAACAAAAAACACACCTAACAATACATATATTCACTTCACATCAATAATATTGGAAACACAAACACATTGCAAAATATTATGACTAAACCATGTGACATTAATAGAACCATTAAGCATGAACCCTTTACCCCAAATATTAACCTCTTGGCCACGTATACCTTGGGTAGTCACTTTTTTAGTAGTGCACGTAGGTACTATCTTTATTAGTGGTGAAACACGTCTTATCGACCTCATGTAATAGGTCAGCACACATAGTATTTTGCTATTACCCTAATCGGTCACTGCTTAATCATTTCATCAATCTCATATAGTAAGTACACGACACTATCTAATCAATATACCATTTTTCGAGTCTCATACTGCGTGTTCCGTGTGCACCCCTAAATAACTCATGAATTCTAAGCACATGTTCTAACTTATCAATAGTCATATATCAAGACAAGACACACAATTTAATGAATTTTTTTCTTGCTTAATGGTTCTATTAATGTCACATTGTTTTGTTGTAATGTTTGGTAATATGTTTATGTTTTCTATGTTGTTAGTGTGAAGTGAATATATGTATTGTTAGATGTATTTTTTGTTGTGTTTGAAAATGTGGATAAATGTCTTTCGGTGTTACTTTATACTTCATTGTACTCACTGTTCTTTTTATGACGGTGGATGCATATACTTCGAGAAGCAGATCAAGAAGGAGAAGATTGACGAGTACTTTTGAGCAATTGATGGATAGTTTCTGCTACTTTAGTAGGTGATTATTTTGTATATCTATTTACTTATATCTTTTTGTATAAGTTTGGGTTGTATATTGGGTAGAGAGACTAGACTTACCTACTATTTCATGTATTACTTTGGTTGGTTTATAAGATCGTATGTTTACCTTGTTTCCACAGTATGTGTTTTATAAATGTTTTCGCTAATTTTCTTCATTCCTCTAATGAAAATTAAGGTAATGATAACAACTTGTTAATTAACTTTGAAAACTTATAATTAACAACTAAGGAATAATACCCATGTTGTTCGTGTGAAATGAAATGAATGAAACGAAAAAGCTGACCAATAAGCTGTTATGTTCTAAGTGGCCTGGGTTAGGACTTAATAAAAGGATTAGGCTGGGCGACCAGGTTGTTACATAAACTAACCCTATGTATAAGTCTAAATAATCACTTATCAAATATCTCAAAACTTAGGATTTTGCACGTCCTGAACAAAAGTGTATTTTATTAAGTATTATGACAACTACTACCATTCAAATTCACATTCATTTTACATATTTCATGGGGCATCCTTCAAGTTCACTCAAGAGTTTTGCTTTTGCAATACATACAATTCACTTTCAAAACTCAAGAATATATCATAATAACAACCATCACTATTCATCATTTTATTTCACCTTAACACTCAAGTAGCAAGTGTATAATCTCATAATTTCTCATTAAGCTTGAGAATCCACAAATAAGCATATATCAAACTAATTTTGGTATACTTTAGCGCTTCAAGAGTCTATAAGACTTAACATAGTTGGAAAGAAAACATTACTCAATTGAGCTACTAGTACTCGAGCTAAATCTTTTATTTAAAGAGTTTTAATCTAACTTCCTCCTTTATTTTCATTTATTTTTATCTCTTTTCTTTTCTTATTCTCCTCAAATTTTCTAATTGCACTGTCCCTGCTCCTTTTTCTATTTATTTTGTTTTTCCTCATTTTTTTCAACTATCAAGTTCTATCAAGCGAGTTAACTCCAAATCTTTCATTAAACTTGGCCATGCCCATTTCTTCCCCTCTTTGCACTAAGTCTTTATTTACTTCTTATTATCAAATAAAATTCACACTTATTATAGAATTCCTTAGAGAACTAACTTTTTCCACAAGAAGTTTCCAAGTATTCTCCTTACTTTTGTTTCAAGTCCATGGTCTTCCCTAACTCTAGGTTTCTAATCATGAAATTATACCATTGTTGCGACATTTCATATTTTCTTCAAAAATTTAATAACACTCTCTCTTGAGTTTCATATCAACAAGATGCTTGTATTTTATTCATCCTAAAGTAAAGGCATAAACTTTGCAAATGAATTACTTATTCATTACATATTACTATATATAACCCAATCTATACTAACTAAACAAATCAAATAATAAGTAGATGAAAAAGAAATACACTACCATGCTTTCCTCTTTAAGTACTTCAAAACTTAAACCAAACCTAGTCCTTAAGATTTAAAAATAAGTTTAAAACATGAAAACAATAAAACACAGACATATAATAACACAAAATACTAATAATCTAAAAGCAAAAAATTTAAATAACTACTAAAGTGACAAAATACCCCAAATGTAAAAAAAAATAATTAGTATAAATGTATCGCTCATCTCTCCATGTCATATAGAAACTCAAGGACTCTAACTTTAGGACTATGCATCATCATCAGTATCATCATCATCAGTTCTAACAAAAGATGGTGTCAAATGACGCTTCACCCTTCTGCTCTACACCACATCTGGATAAAACACGTAGTTCGGTGCTACTACAAAGCCAATGGACCTATCAATAGTTCTCATATGTCTGCTCCTTTCTTATCTAGCTACGTCCTCTAATGTTCTCAAAAAATCTTGAAGCTCCATTGCCCAATAAGTCAGTCTTGCATTCACTACAAAAAATAATAACTTAGCTACGGAATTACCAATGGAATAAGTGTCCATTACTAATTAACAATGGAAGAGCAATGGAATATTAGAGGAAAACTTTTTAACTAATTAGAAATGGATTACCAATTAATTAGCAACCAAATTTAGCAACGAAAATAAATTTTGTTGGTAAAATAACCCGAGAAAATTTCCCTCCAAAAATTTCCTTGCTAATCCATTGCAATTTAACATTTGCAATGGATTAGCAACGGTCTGTAAATTACCAATGGATTAGCAACAGAATTTGCTTAATCCATTGCTAATCTGTTGCGAAACCATTGTAAGATTTAATTTGCAACGACACATGTTAACGTTATAACAAAAGTTGTCAGGATCAAAAGAGAATTTGGCGACTTGAACACATATTTACATATGTTTGGTAGATCACCAATTAAGTAGTTAGCTCACTGGTTTTATACCAAGTTATTTAGGTAAGCGGTTCATAGTTCAAACATCAAACCTCACAAACAACACGTTGTGATTACTTTCTTATCAAAAAAGATATTTTTAGTAGATCAACTTAGAAGTCATGACTATTGATTTTATTTATAATTTGAGCTTTAGTTTTCTTTACTATTCATTCTTCTTTATTTGATTCATCTCTTTTACTCTTTTACCGTTCACTAACCATTATTAACTATTAGCTCATTCTCATGTTCTTAATATTTATTTTATAAAATTAAGAGGTTTAGTTTATCTAAATAGAGAATTACTGAGTATATGGGTTATTGGAATATCTTGTGGAAGTGAGTTTTAAGGTTAATTGTTTAGTTTTGTTTGAGTCCACATATATGATAATTGAATGGCAAAGCAAAGAGTTATCATTATTATTATTGTTCTTATCGGCCCATCCTTATAATTTAAGAATTTTATCTTTCCTTTATGTCACTAATGAGAATCAACAACATTCATTAAATAGCTAATTTAGGTTCTGAACTTACTACATATTGATGAATTCACGAAGACAACAATATTTGAGGGTTACATTTATCAAACTCTAACATGCTCAACTTTGAAAAACTCTCTAATGATTTTGTAATTGGATCTTTTGGGGATTTAATGATTTGATGGTTGGTTAGGTTATATTTCAACTTTTCAATTTGTTCTTGATCTTAGAACTTTTATTTTTGGAACTTTTGGATTTTTATTGATTCAATGAGTTCTTTATTGAGTTCAAGGAAGATTAGAGATGTTTCGTCCCAAGTTGCTAACCATATACAAGCTAGCTAGCACCACTATCTTACAATCATCCGTAGAATTCTCTTTTCATTTGCATGTTTCTATGGTTTGTTTTCATCAGATTCTTAAACTTGGTTTTGCTATTTTCTAAGTAATGAAAGTGATCATCCCGAATCTTTGAAATTTTGTGTAATTAGGAGTGCTCTATTCAACATCTTAGTTGGACTCAAACCCCGCTCCTTTTCTCTGAAATTCTCTATAGTATGGGAGATTCATGTAAGTTTTGTAATTATTCAATGCAGTCATTTCGATTAGACATTGTGATTTCAATCATCTTATGAATTTCTTGAAATATTATTGTCTTGTATTTAACCTTTCAATTTATGTTTACACGATATTGTAATGTTGGGGAGATATGAGACCTTCTAGGCACTGTCCTGCGACTGCTTGTTAGGTTGTGAGATTTTTTGGTAGTCTATGTTATAGGGGAAACTCTACCAGAATTTTTGTAGAATCTGTGAAACTAATGGTATAACGTTATTGGGGCGATGAAGGAGTTGAAGAAGCAAATAAGAACATAAATGGGATGAGAACATTTTATAGGTACATGGCACCTTATGTGTTCAAGTTGCCAAATTCTTTTTTGATCCTGAAAACTTTTTTATGAATGAACAAAGTATTCTAATAGTGTCAACTTAATTGGAATAATAACATAGAAACTTTAAGAGATATATACATAAATTTAATTAGTTGTGCTATATATGTGTTCCTATCGAAAAAATTAGTCAGGCTATGTGGTTATTTTTTCTTTTTTTTATGTCTTCACTAATATTACTTTGATGTTCATGTTTCTTAACAAATATGATTTAATCAGTAAAAATCATGAAAACTAAATCCGTTTTAATTTTGCTTCTCAAATCATGTATTGTTTTGTCTTTTGTTTTTTGTTCTTTTTTTTGGACTGAGTAAGGCATGTATTGTTGCTTGCATTCACATTGAAATGTTAAATCATGGGACTCATATTTAGTATATTGTATGCTTATGACTGAACCCATTAGAACAATATGCTTTACTTTGTTCATTGTATTATTTTTTATTGGTTGGGCTCCCCCTAATATATTTTTTTTAACATTATCATGGCTTTTATCACTGTAAAATTTTGTTAGTAATATAAGTCGTTTCTTATAACAAGGTAAAAGTAAAATGCTTCAGCGAAAATAAAGATATTTAGATGGATAGATATATGGAAAAACTCATAAAGATGGTAAGTACTATGAAAAATTTCAAGTAACACTAGTTAATGCCAAAATTAGAATTTAGTTACTACAAATTTAGTGTCACTCCTAAGTCAAGTGATTGTGCCATTTTTTGTTTGTGGTTTCTCGTATAATTATAATGTGCACTCCTAAGCCTTTTAATTCATGTTTACGTAATATTGTGAAATATTAGGGAGATGTAAGACCTTTAGGCATTCTCCCAATAATGTTTACTAGGTTCTAATCTTTTTGGTATTTTATGTTATAGGAGAAGCTCTGTCAAGCTTTTTGTAGAAGTAACATATATTCATGGTCTAGCTAAAGGCATTGCAATAAACCTTACACAAAAATTTTATAAATGTATTTTAAGGCATTGTAAGTCCTACAATTACAATAGTTGTATCCTCGGCATTTGCATTCATCGTATTTTGTAGGGAATGTCGATAGTGAATAAAGAGTGGATGTACAATCGCCTCAATAACGGGTTTATTCGAAGGGAGTTTGTTGTAAGGGTAAAGGAATTAATAGAATTCAAGAAGGCAAATTGTACCATTTAATACAATGAGGGTAGGATTAGGTGCCTATGTAATCACAATAAATGTCGACTTCTACCCTACGAAGACGTTCGGACTGTTGAGTATCACATATGTAGGTACGGGTTCGTTCTCGGATACTATTATCGGTACGAATACGGTGAAAGAAGGTCAGGATACGGCATCGACTTTCAGCGATTTCGAAAATGATTACGAAGACGAAATCGACATCGATTATGGTCAACCATTGTCAACTTACCAAAAAAATGATACATAATGCGACGGGGCCTAGTTTTAACTGGAATCACATGTAAGTGGGGCCCAACCCCCAACCACAACAATTATACAACATGATTGATGCTAGTAATGAGCAATTGTGGCCGGGTTGTACGAACATGACAAAATTGTCTGCCATGGCTAGATTTTCTCTAAAATCGGTGCACCACGTCTTTGAACACTATTACGATGAGTTCATGCAATTCATCAAGGAAGTGTTTCCTAACAAAAACATATTAGTCGACAAATTCACTCTACAAAATGACTTATGCGAGGATTTGGTCTACCTGTCGAGAAGATAGATTGTTGCGAAAATCTGTATATGATTTATTGGGGAGATGACTCTAACTTAACATCGTGCAAAACTTATGGGCATTCTTGGTACATGACACAACAATGTAGTCGCGGTAGGAACACAAAAACAAGGCCTTGCAAACAAATGTATTACTTTCCTTTAGGCCCTCGATTGCAACATTTATTTGCTTCCGAATTAATAGCTTGACATATGTGTTGCACGAGGAACACATGTCCCCAAGCGATGTTATGCAAAATTGTTCGGGTTTGATGGCATGGCATCATTTTATCAAAGTATATAAAGAGTTCAGTGCAGAAATTCAAAATGTTCATTTGGGGCTCTACACGAATGGTTTTCAACCATTTTTGTTAAATGGGAGGCCTTACTCTTCAGGGCCCGTAATTTTGACTCCATGCAACTTCCACCGTCGATGTGCATAAAAGAAAAATTTATGTTCTTTACGATTATTGTTCCCGGACCGACCAACCCTATCCAGAAAATATATGTATTCTTGCAACCACTCTTGAAAGAGCTACAAGATTTATGGCATAATGGTTTAATGACATACTATGTTTTGACAAAATCGAGTTCCCAGTTGCGAGCAGCTCTATTGTGGATAATAAGCGACTTTCCCACATATAGCATGTTGTCAGGTTCAATACCATTTCTATTCCGTTGCTAATTAGCAATCGAATAGCAACGGAACACGTGAAGGTCGTTGCTATTTCGTTGCTAATAAGCAACGAAATAGAAATGGAATGCAAGTTTAACACTATTTTTAAGTGCTATTTTCATCTCTAATCCGTCTTTAATCCGTCTCTATTTAGAGATGGAAAATAATTTCCGTTGCTAAATATTTAGCATCGATGATTTTATAGAGGAAATTAATTTTGTTGCTAATTTGTCTCTAACTGTGTTTCAGTTGCTATTCCGTTGCTAATTCGTCTTTTTTCTGTGCTATTCCCTTTCTATTCAGTTTCTAATTTACTATTTTTTGTAGTGATTGTCCTCTACTTATCCTGTTCATATCTCAAAAAAGCTTCCTAATAATGAGCTATGTCCTCTCTATACTATCTCCACATATTGACAATCCACTGCCTCTGTTGTTGCGGAGTCAAGTCCTCTAGTGGTGGAACTAGTGTTTGTAATGGAGGGGGTGGTAGAAAAAACTCAAGAACATCTAAGTTCTGCTTTCCTATAAGTAGGTCTATAAAGTCATAACCCTCAACAAATCCCTGTTGTTGATCCTCCTCCTCTCCTTATCTTTCTTCTTGCAAATTTTGGGCTAACTCCGCTGCTATTGCTGCTGAGTGATCTTCTTACTTCTTGGCCAACAACTCGGTTACAAGTGTGTTGCCCTCGGCTCTCTTCCTTTCATCATCGGAGTGTTGGGAACCAATTGATGATTTCAGTGTGAGCATAAACTTCTCATATATGGTTAGTTGTGCCTCAATATTAAACTTTTCATCCTAAAACAATTGCACTCCAACCTTCTAGCACATCTAAGTACTCAAAAATGGAAACAATTATTTGTTTACTCCCTACGACATAATAGAATCCCTCAAGTTCTTATAGATGATCTCGCCCATATTGATATCCTCATAAATTATAATCTCAAGCAGGCAATCTGCCTATGGCTTGTTAATCTTGCCCTGCTAATTGGTCAGGTATAAAGAAGCAACAAGTAAGTATTGCCACATTCTATAAACTTTCTTCACGCTCCCTGATGTGTGTTCCGTAAGTATAACGGCTCATTGTAGTAATAATATAATCAAATTATGTTAAGTACGGATATCGTCCTTAGGGAAAAGTTTTTGCACTAGTTGAATACATATTAAACTTTAAACTATTGCTAAGAAATTATTTTTTTTAAATGGTTTTCAACTATACTACTCTATCTAAAAAACAATATAAAATTTACTTAAAATCTTATATTAAGAATATTTTAGTTGACAACTTCACTTAGGTAATATAATATTATGCTTTTCAACTACTTTTACATCTCAATATGTTGTATGCACCGTCTAATTACAATATACAGATTTCTTTCAAATCCGTTTTAACTCACTATTGTGACGGAAAAGAATCTAATGTGCAAACTATAAACCCATCTATTAGCTTGAATAACGTAAGCTTTACATTGCTTTAATGCTCCAAATCTTTAGATTCATAACCAATTAAGTTTACTATATGTGCCTCCCTAATAAAAAATTATCGCTCGATGTTGTGTATTTTACGGTTGAACCATTCATGTCCAGCTTAAAAGGCTCAATGGCCACGATAACTTCTAAAACCTAATATAAATAAAAACGTAATTAAAATGGCTAAGCATTATGTTCGAAATCAATATAAATTCTAACCATTGCACTTTTAATATTCGCTTTATACTCATGTTCATAGAATAGCATTCACACCATATGATCTATTAATCCTTAAGATTAATAGACTACTTACTCTTCATTGAAACACACATATCACAATTCATTATTGAAATCAATGAAAATCATAGATGAATATAGATATGTTACCTTCAATTAAACCAATGAATCGAAACTTGAATCGCAAAAATAGAGTCTTCAATGTTTTCTCCACTCAAATATTCTTAATTCCCAAAATCATAGTAAACCTATGCTAAAATACTTTAATGGTGGCTAATGGTTGATATGTGGTCAATTTACCATGTCATAATACCTATTTATACTTCCCAATGAGAATTAGAATTCCTACTTTACAATTTAACTAAAAATAAAACTCTAACTTTCTAATTTATGTGAATCTGGTGCTGTCACTTATGATCTGGTGTTGTGCGTACATTCCCACAGCGCCGCTACTATGTGCTATTTTTTTAACCTTCTGTCCACTTGGTGCTTTCACTATGATGTCTCGGCGTTGTCCCTTAGGGTCCATGGTGTTGCCACGGTGTCAAGCCTCTAGTCTTGATTTCTTCACTTTCTTTGTTATCCCATGCTATACATTTCCTTCCTATGTTATGCATTTCCTTCCCATGCAGTGCCTTAGCACTCCATAGTGCCACCATGTGGAGGCAGGGAGCCAAACCTAATTTGGTGTGTTTTAGCAGCTTTTCTTCTTGTTTTTTCTTATTTCCTTCATTTACACCTTAATTACCTTAAAATGCAATAGCACTATTAATTATAGCTCATTAAGGGACATTTATACTAATATACTACTAAAATTACCATATATATAAGAGTCTAAATAATCACTTATCAAATACCCCCAAACTTAGGATTTTATGCGTCCTGAGCAAAAGTTTATTTTACTAAATCTCTTAATAATTAGTTATTGTTCATTGTGCATTATTCATGGGGTCCATTAATCCACTGAGTTTGAAGTTAATAATCCACTCAATAGTTTTTCTTTGCCAAAACTTGTTATTTTAAGACATGTAGCTTTAACGACACATATAACTTCGCTTTTAAAACACTGAAGTAGATCACAATCAAAACCATCCCTACTCTTAAATTTTTTTTACCTCAACACTCAAGTAGCAAGTATGAAATCTCATGATTTCTTGTTAAGCTCAGGAATTCACAAATAAGCATGATCATGCTCATCTTTGGTAGACTTTAGTACTTCAAGAGTCTATAGGACTTCAAATAATTAGAATAGAAACTTAACTCAACTAGTTACTCGTACTCGAGCTAAATCATTTATTTGAAGAGTTTTATTTTACTTCCGCCTTCTTTTCTTTATTTTTTTCCTTTCTTTTTTTTACTTTTTCTTATTTTTCACGACCTAAGTTGTACACTATGTGCGCTACATAGCTGGTCCCAAGTCTGGATAAAGGAGGAGGACTCTGACGCCCATTTTTTCATACCGAAAAATGGGTAAAGGAGGTCCCAAACTCACTTTTCATACCCGAAAAGTGAGGGAGGGAGGCCCCAAGCTCATTTTCCATTCTTGGGAAATGGAGGAGGGTTGCAATAGGTTGACAGCCAGAGTAAAACTTTTGTCACTTTTCATGAAATGGATCAAACATATATAAACGTTGGGGCGTTCCCACCTAGCGACGCGCTGCATCGGAGCCTGGGTGTAGTGAGAAATGAGCAAGGGTGTGTTTCACATCGCCACCTGGGTGTGAAGAAAAATGAGCAAGGGTTCCTACACATAGGACATGTGTGGGTAAAGAAGCTTGTCCCTTCACATCGTCGCCCGGATGTGAAGAAAAATGAGCAAGGGTCCCACACAAAGGACGGGTGTGGGTACAGAAGCTAGTTCAAAACAAAAACAAAAATAAAAACAAAAACAAAATCATAGATACGAACACTAGATCTTTTAGACAAAATAGAAATAGAAGAGAAAAACAAATACAAAGGGGAGAAAAAATTTGTTTAGGAACATGGAACACAGGAACACTTACGGGGAAGTCAATAGAACTAGTAGATACCATTATTAGAAGGAGAGTCAATATTGCTTGCCTCCAAGAGACAAAATAGGTAGGAGAAAATAGTAGAGAAATAGGAAGCACAGGGTTTAAATTGTGGTACACTGGTATAGATAGAAAATGCAATGGAGTAGGAATTGTGGTGGATAATGATTATAAGGATAAGGTCGTAGAGGTTAAAAGAATGGGGGATAGATTGATTCTAGTCAAATTAATTATTGGAGACGAAAAACTGAACATACTTAGCGCATATGCACCACAAGTAGGATTAAGCGAGAGCATCAAACGTAAGTTTTGGGATGATATGGATGGATTTATGCAGAGTATACCATTAGATGAAAAGGTTTTTATTGGAGGAGATTTAAATGGGCATGTCGGGGTAAGTAACGATGGGTTTGAGAGAGTTCATGGAGGTTTTGGTTACGGTAATAGAAATGAAGAAGGAGAATCAATTTTAGAATTTGCTTCAAAGCATATGATCTTGTCTTAGCAAATACTAGTTTTAGGAAGAGGAGTCGCATATAATTACTTTTAGTAGTGGTCATAACAAGAGTCAAATAGATTTTCTTTTAACAAGAAAAATAGATAGAAAACTATGTGGAGACTGCAAAGTAATACCTGGTGAAGCACTTACTACCCAACATAAGTTAGTAGTACTTGATATTAAGCTAACACAACGGAATAATATGAATAAAAGAGTTAGCGACCCTAGAATAAAGTGGTGGAACCTAAAACATAGTAAACAAGTAGAGTTTAGAGAAAAACTACTAAAGGAAAATGTTTGGAATCTTGACTTAGATTCTAATACAATGTGGCTAGAAATGAGTAATTGCATAAGGAGGGTGGGATCAAACATATTAGGTATATCTAAGGGCTTGGGACCTCCAAAGAAGGAAACATGGTGGTGGAACAAGGATGTCCAACGAGCAATTAAGACTAAAAGAGAGATGTATAGGAAAATACCTAAGTGTCAAGATGAAGATGCGTACAATCAATATAGAGAATCTAGAAAACAAGCTAAAAAAGTAGTTAGTCAAGCTAAAACAAATTTCATGGAAGATCTACATACAAGGTTAGGTAATAGAGATGGCAAAATATATATATATAGGCTAGCCAAATTAAGAGATAAAAAGAAACAAGATCTAAGTCATGTAAGAAGCATTAAGGATGAAAATCAAAATGTTTTAACGCGCGAGGAGGATATTAAGGAGAGATGGAGAAGTTACTTCGATAGTTTATTTAATGATGGCCGAGTTGATACTATAATAGATGAAAACCCACACCAAGAAATAAATCTAAACTATACACGCAATATTAGAATTGTAGAAGTTAAATAGGCATTGAAAAGAATGAAAATAGGGAAAGCATGTGGTCCAGATGAAATACCCATAGAGGTTTGGAAATGCTTAGGAGAAATCGGATTGACTTGGTTAACAAAACTTTTCAATAAAATTTTAAAATCAAAACGGATGCCAATGGATTGAAGAAGAAGCACGCTTGTGCCAATCTTCAAAAACAAAGGAGACATTCAAAGTTGCTCAAACTACCGGGGAATTAAACTTATGAGTCACACTATGAAACTGTGGGAAAGAATAATTGACAATAGGCTAAGGAGAGAAACAACAATATCAGAGAACCAATTTGGTTTCATGCCTGGGAGGTCAACTATGGAGGTGATTTTCCTTGTAAGACAATTGTTAGAAAAATATAGAGAAAAGAAAAAAGATCTTCATATGGTATTCGTAGATTTAGAAAAAGCATATGATAGGGTCCCTAGAGATGTTCTTTGGTGGGTTCTAGAAAGAAAAAGAGTGCATGCTAGATACATAGACACTATTAAGGATATGTATGATGGAGTAGTAATGAGTATAAATACATTTGGAGGAGCTACAAAAGAATTTCCCATTACGATAGGACTACATCAAGGATCGGCTTTAAGCCCATATCTATTTACTTTAGTTATGGATGAACTAACTAGACATATTCAAGAGGATATACCATGGTGTATGTTATTTGCAGATGATATTATCTTAGTGGATGAAACCAAAGATGGAGTGAATAGGAAATTAGAACTTTGGAGGAATACATTAGAATCTAAAGGCTTTAAGTTGAGTAGGACGAAAACTGAATACACGCACTGTGAGTTTGGAAACACTAGACATCGAGATGACGGAGTGCTAAAATTAGGGGAAGTAGAAGTTCCTAAGGTAAACCACTTTAGATACCTAGGATCAATCATACGAAATGATGGTAAAATTGAAAATGATGTCACACATAGAATTCAAGCTGGATGGAAGAAATGGCGGAGTGCAACAGGGGTGATTTGTGATCGACATGTTCCTACTAAGTTAAAAAGAAAATTTTATAGGACCGCAATTAGGCCAGCTATGCTCTATGGAAGTGAATGTTGGGCGGTAAAGCAACAACAATTACATAAAGTGAACGTAGCAGAAATGAGGATGCTTAGGTGGATGTGTGGTAAAGATAGAATAAGAAATATAGAAATTCAAAGACAAGTAGGAGTAGCACCAATTGATACAAAGATTAGGGAAGGGCGGTTGCGATGGTTTGGTCACCTGCGAAGACGGCCTACTAATGCCCCAACTAGAAAACTTGACTCAATAGAAACTGTAGAAATTCGACGAGGTAGGGGCAGACCAAAGTTAACATGGGATGCATTAATTAAAAGGGATTTGAATGGTTTGCAAAGCTCACCATCAATTGCACTTAATCGAGCACAATGGAAAAGTTTGATTCATGTAGCCGACCCAAGTTAATTTGAGATTGATGCTATGTTGTTGTTGTTGTTGTTGTTGTTATTTCACGACCCCTGCTCCTTTTCCTATGGACTTTGCTCTTCCCCATTTTTTTCCAACCATCAAGTTCTCTACTCCATTTACTGTAGAACTAGTGGGGTTCCTTCATTTTTTCTTTTCTTTCTAAAACTATTGTTAGCACTTCTCACTTTCACTTAATAAAGTTAGTTAACTCTAACTTTTCATTTACAATGTTTATTTCTTCCCCTCTTTGCACTAAGTCTTTATTTGCTTTGTATTATCAAGTAAGATTCATACTTATAATAGAATCCTTAGAGATCTAGCTTTTTCCACAAGAAGTGTTCTAGTAATTTCTTACTTTTGTTTCAAGTTCAAGCTTTTCCCTAACTCTAGGTTTCTAATAATGAAATCACACCGTTGTTTGCTACATTTCCTTATTTCCTTTTTAAAATTGAAAATATTCTCTTGAGTTTCATATCAACAATATACTTGTAATCTACTCATCCAGAATTAAAGACAAGAACATGCAAATGAACTACCTATTCAATACATAGTATTATATATAATTTAATCTATATTACGTAAACATTCAAATAGTAAATAAAATGAAGAATTTATACACTAACGTATTTTCCTCTTTAAGTGCTTTAAAATAAAATTTAAACGATCATACCTGCAATGTATTTCCTAATTTCAACCTTTCATACCGTTTCCCATAGTGTAGTGTAGTGTTGATGCCCCCAAACCTAAATCAAACCTTGTCCTCAAGGTTTAAAAATAAGCTTGAAATCGTGAAAACACTAAAACACAAAAATATAACAATAATACAATATATAACCATAAAATGAACATGAAAATTTAAATATCAAAATAAATATAAGAAAATATCACAAATGAAACTCCTCGATGTGTCATTACCATTGGCACAAATCTTGAGACTTATCCATTCCGATGAATCATCACCAAACTAATTGTCTTTCCAGCACATTTGACACAAATTTTTGAAAGTTAGAACTTAAATGTATTGATTGTACTTTTTAAACTAAATAACTAGCTACTAAATAAAATTTTAAAAACTTGAGATTTTAAAAAAATTAGGTTGGCTCCCAATAGCATTTAATTTAATGTTATTAGCCTTATGCCTTTTCACTTATTTAGTATGAGTCTAAATTGAAAAGCACCATCTGGAGATTGGACTACGATGTTATTCTTGTTCAAATGTGCTTCTTCACCATTGATAAAGACAACCTTCTCATAATCATTGCCCTTATCGATACTCATCGTGATCTTTCTATCTCTTGGTTACAAATTTGGAATAGTAGTTTTCAAGAACAGTCGCCTAAGTATTCTAGATATATCAGCATCTATATTGTGGTTTATAACCTCAAAATCTATCATGAATGTAAATCTATATTCTTTCACATGCACATTCAAGACTCTTCTTAGAGTTAGTATTAAGTTGCCAATTGCTATTTGCAAATTCGTAGTATCGGGACAATTATTCTTTAAATCGGTGTGCAACATGTCCATTAGTTGCATGACATTGACTAAGGCTCCCATATCACATAAGATATTTCTAAATTAGTGTCCATTAATGTTTATCAATATGCATATCTTTCCAAGGTTTCTACTTTTTTAGAACCACCTTGGTGACATTGCATTATGGGGCTTCTTCAAAAGCTTCTTCATTTTTTTACTTTTCCTTCCATTATTGCTACCCCTTCTTTTCGTTTAAGGCATTGATTCTTTATTTCTTGAAACGATCAAGTTCATCCTGCCTCACTTCCGTGTTATGCTCATGCATCTTTTCATACTTCCTTATTGCCAATGTGTTGACTCTTTTTAGATTGTTCATCACTCGCTCTTGTTTTGGCTACTTTATTGCCGCAGTGCTCATCATGTGAATGGACTCAAGTTCTCTTTGAGATTAGTGACTGTGTCACTAGGAAATTGTTCTTCTTTCCTCAAGTTTAAGGCTATAGCAAGTTGACCAATTTGTCTTTTAAAGTTCCTAATGGATTATGATTGGTCATATCCATCCTTTCATGGCTTCCTTCACTCCTTCCATCTTTTTCTCATGCTTCTCATAGTGCTTCCTATTGCTCATGTCCATGGCTTGCAACTACTTCTCAATTGACTTCAATGAATTCATCTCTTCACTCTACCCAAGCTTCCTTTATTGGACTTGTTGATCAAAGCTTTGAGGTAACTTCATTGCATTATTAAGATTCTTGTACGAGAGGCTCAGATTGTTGTTGTTGTATCCTTGATAAAACCATTGAGGAGCCATTCTTTTAGGCCCGAAGTTGTTCCTGTAGCCTTATTCGTTCTTAAAGTTGATGTCTTCAACTCCATTCCATGTTGTATATCCATTTGGCTAACCACCGTACCTAGGTGATTATTTGGTTGATGTGGTACTTGTAGAATTTGGTGTCCTATCTGAAGTTTTGCCATTTTACTTCTCAAATTTGGTGGATGCGCCATAATTGTTGCTTGTGAGTTAATCCCATATACCCCTGCTGGTGTCATTATCATGGAACGAGTACCAGCTTTTAAATCTTAGAACATTATATCAAGGAGTAATGCTCCATCCTTATCTTTAGTAAGTAGAGAACTACCTTATGCGGCATCTACTAGTGTTCTTGTGCTATAGTTCAACCCATAGTAGAAAATTCAGAGTTGTGCTCATTTCACGTACCCTTATCATGAACATCTCCTTGGCATCTCTTTGAATCTTTCCCAAACCTCTCCAATAGACTCGGTGTCTTCTTTCTTGAACTGATTAAGTTCATTTTACTTTCGCTAACCTTCACAAAGGAAATAATTTATCTAGAAATATTTCATTGATTTACACCCATGAGGTCATACTCCTTGCATTCAGCCCTTGGAGTTAGGGTTTGGCTTATCTAACCAGTGAGAATAGGAAAGGTTGCATCTCGGTCTCCTCCTTTGTAACTTTGGTAATGTGCACGGTGTAGCACTTCTCTAAGAAACTCTCAACATGTGCAACTTTTTTGGGTAGCCCGTTGAACAAGATATTTTGCAACATGTTATTAGACATGGTCTCAGTTCAAACTCAGTGGTGTTAGTTGGAAACCTCATCACTTTGTTATGATTCTCCTGAACTTATGGCTTGAACTAGTCACGAAGGCATCTCCATCCTTGCACTCTATCCTGCACTACCAGACGACCCTATTTTTAGTTTCTTGCTCGTTCCTTAGCCATCTTGATTCCTTTCTTTTTCTTTCCTTGTGTTGGTTATGTTAGTCTTAGGGTCGTTAGGCATTAGGTCATTCTCTTCTTTTCTACGCATGCACTAATTATCCATCAAAAGAAAACACAAAAGATCAAGTGCAGAAAGTCAAACTTGAAACTTAAGCCTTTATTTTATTTTTTTTGAATGAACTTGAAAGTAAAGTATTTAAAATAAAATTTAGCAACTTTTCTAACTAAGTAATACTAAGTGGTTACCTATCACCGGCAATGGCTCCAAAAACTTGATATGTGTGTCGCAAGTATAATTGCTCGCTCGTAGTAATAGTGTAATCAACTTACGTTGACAATGGATATCATCCTCAGGGAAAGTTTTTGTAATAGTTTAATACCTATTTAACTTTGAACTATTGCTAAGGAAATTCCTTTTTATATGTTATTATATTAAACTAATCTATCTATCAAAACAATATAAAGTTTACATTAACTCTTATATTAAGGATGTCTTACTTCAAGAGGCAGATACTAAGAAGTCGGTCCACAACACTTTTCCTAATATGCAACTTTTTAGAGTGGACGTTCAACGAGATGTACCTTAGTTTACAGATTTCATGAACTACTTGCCTTGTCGAATTCTTAATCTCAATTTGAGTCTCTTCGCACAAAATAAATTTTTGAGTGATGTGAAGCATTATCGATGGGATCAACCTTATTTGTTTCGGTAGTGCAATGAAGGTTTGATACGACGATGTGTTTTTGAACATGAGTTTGTGGGAATTTCAGAAAGATGACACTATTCTCCGTTCGGTCGTCATTTTGGCATTCAACGTACTGCGGCAAAGCTGCATTATAGTGACTTCTATTGGCCAAGTTTATTCAAAAGACACATACATCTATGTGAAAACTTGCAATGAATGTCAACAGACCAGAAATATTTCGCGATGACAAAATTGTCCTCAAACTACTTTTAAAGAGATAGAATTGCTTGACGTATGGGGGATTAATTTTATGAGTCCTTTCCCAATGTCTCATGGGAAGCAATACATCCTTGTTGTCATTAATAATGTTTTGAAGTGGGTCGAGGTCGTGGCAACGGCAAAGAATGATGCAAAATTTGTTATTGATTTCTTGAAAAAGATCATATTTTGTTGATTTAGGACACCTCAAGATTTTGCTGAGTGATGAAGGCACGCATTTTTATAATAGAGCATTGGATACGGTGCTCTACATGTACGACGTGCGATAACGACATAATTGTCCTACCATCCTCAAACTAATGGCCAAGCCGAAGTGAGTAATCAGGAGGTGAAACAAATTTTGGAAAGGGCATAAATTCTCTTTGTAAGAATTAGGCATTACACCTTGATAAAGTACTATGAGCATATCTACACCTTGATGAAGCACTATGGGCATATCAAAAGGCATTCAAAACGCTAATTGAGACTTCTCCGTACATATTAGTTTATGGGAAGGCATGTCATCTACCAGTTAAGATGGAGCATAAGGAATATTGGGCATTGAAGAAGTTAAATTTTGATATCAAAGTCGTCGGTGATGCACGATTACTTGAATTGATGGAGTTGGATGAATTTCACTTCCATGTATATGAGAATGCTAAGTTGTATAAAGAGCAAACGGAGAGGGGGCATGATTAAATGATCGAGCACTGAACTTTTGAGATGGGACAATTAGTATTACTCTACAATTAGTGGCTTAAGTTATTTCTGGGTAAGTTGAAGTCACAGTGATATGGACCGTACAAAGTCGTGCAAACTTGGTAATATGGAGTGGTGGAGCTATGAAGTGATGATGGGAAGACATTTAAACTCAACGCTCAACGAGCGAGGCTTTATTACTATTCGAATATGCGACAAATAGTGCTCATGAGATAGGCGTCTAGTTAACGACATAAGATTTAGCGCTACTAAGAGGCACCCTAAAGTTATCATTATAATTTTCTTAGAATTTTAGTTGCCATACGATTAGATTTGTTTGCAAGACTAATTTGGTATATTTACATGATTTCAGGTTGTTCTCCATTTGCCGGGTGATTTTTCATCGAAGTGGACAATTTTGAAACAACAAATAGAGGGAGTGGTCGAGCGCGTCGTCATTAGCTCGTGCATTGAATTCAATTCATTATTTAGTTTGATCTTTTTTTATTGATGAATTGTGTTTCGAACAATTGTTAATTGGTGTTTGTGTGATTCCGTAATGATTGCATGCGGTTCATGCATCCTTTGGGGGTTAAAATTGTTTGATTTTGTCAAAATAATGTCTCCCTGACCTTAGTGCTGAGTTGGGCACTGTGATGGCGCCACCAGCTCAGTGCCCCAAATAGTTACGTTCCTGGAGGTGGCGATGTGATGGCGCCACGGCGCCGACAAAGCGCCGACGCAGAGCCATCCTTGCTCAACGCCCCTATATTTGTTATTTCCATGACTAGAACAATCAGCTAACTGAGTGCTGGACTGGCGCCATAGCGCCAGGACCAGCGCCTAGTGCCCTTATAGAGGCTTTTGCCTTTTTCTCTCATATCCCACATCACAACCCCTCTCCTAGCTGACCCTACCTCCCTCCCCATGCACTTCACCTCTCTCCACCATCACCAATCTCTCCTACACTTCTCCAAATCAACCTACACTAATAGGTGGACATTACATCTATTTGATTTCTACTTGTTTTGGTCTTCTATTGTGGGTGTTTTTGAGTAGTTGTTTCAACCTCTACAAGGTATGCATTCTAACTATTTTTACAATTTATTTTGATTCATTTGTTACAATATTTATTGAAGTTTAGTTGGATTACCACGTGCTCTTGTGTTGGAGTTAATTTTGTGCACTAATTTGGGATATTTAGTTGTGTTCTTCCCTTGCGTTCAAGGTGTTTGAACAAATGCCTTAATGAGTTTTTATTGATCAATCCATCTGCATTGCTACTCCTTGGCATTTTATACCCTTATGTGGGTATTCCCATTTTGTTTAAATTGATTGGTTTCCTTGTCGACGTATTGTTCATTCATGTAGTTGTGTGCTCATTTTTTATGAACATGTTAATGTTTGTTAAATAGTTATTCACTACTAGTCACTTTGCACGGGTATTTACATGGGTAGTATGTCCATGAATTAAAAAAAAATTTGTTACGACTTTACACCATGCATTTTCACTTAAGTTTGGGGGGTCGTTATGCTCTATTTAATATTTTGTCCCCTACCTTATGTGCATGTCGTTAACAAGCATAATGTTTTTTTCTATCACAATCATAGTTGGACTTACTGATTTTATTTTCTTTTTAGGATTAGTGCCTCAAGTGCATCTCGGTCTAAACTTTCGACTGTCTAACCCCCACGCTCTAATCATCCGGTGGTTGTTTATGCTTTTGACTCTTACTCTGACGACATCGCCATTGAGTATTACCAGGATAAAAGGGCGAAGGCTCATTACAAGTAGTACACCTCCTTAACAACAAAAATTGGGCGTATATTTACGGTGTTTAATAAATACAAAAAGCATATTTTGGATATTGTGGAACATCATGGTTAGCGTACTGTAGCTATTGTGCGAAACATTGATAAGGTCGTGATATCTAGTAAACTCACCATGGAATTTTATGCAAATGGATACCACAAATATCCTAACCAAATGGTATGGGTGAGGGGCGTCGACGTCAGTATTACTGGTGCATATGTAAACTGAGCTCTGGGTTTAATATGGGACCCGATAAAGTCTTACTTTCCATGGTCCTCTAAAGATTACACCTATCAATAAATAGCTGATATTATTTGTGCTCCGGGGCACGCTATGTGGAAAAGGAGTAAGGACGACCTTCGTGATCAACAATTGGCTACCGAAAATTTGATGCGGTCTACCAGAGGTTGGCTCCCCTTTATTTGTTCTACCTTAATGCTGACGGGGAATACTAGTGAGATCACACTGGAGCGCGCTATTCTATTAGTTCATATCTTAGCTGGTGATGATGATGACTTTGGTAAGGTAATCTCCCGTTCTTTGACGAGTTTTCTTTGTGGGTCGCCTTTAAAGGTGTTATCTCATCTTTGGATTATAACTCGCTTGTGCAAGCATCAGACTATCCATTTTCACATTAATGAGTACACATTGAGGTTAAACCCCATATTCGATGCTACATTACGACAATGTGGGTCACCTCCGGGTTTTGTTGATTAAGATGATGACCCTCAAGAGCAACAGCCTGGACCTTCGAGTCGAGCACAGTGACGTTCATGTACGTAAGCACCATTACTGGCAGCACAATTTGAAACACCACACATTGAACAGGGTGGTGAAGACCCTCATCCATTGTCAATGATTCCCCGCGACCACTACCAACAGCATCACACTCCAAAGGATTTTTATTTTTGCATATTGGAGGAAATGAAATGTGATCAATGTCTTATGCATCGACAACAAAGTTCATTTCAGCGGGCAACTGCTATGCATTTGGAGGGGATGGCACGCTACCAGCGGCACATGTTTCGCCATCCCACTGATCGTAATTATGTGCTTCCACCTTCGGTTATTTACTTTGATGACACTGGCGAGCACTTATGAGAGACAATTGCCCATTTTATCTGAGGATTGATCCATTCTTCATTGGTGCACACTATCATGTTTCAATTTAGGAGTTTATTGAGGGCACTATCACGGGAGTTTTTTCTTTCACTTCTAGATATTATTTTATTTTTCTTTCCTTATGTGGTTGAAAATCTATGATGTACTCTTGATCAAACCAATGAGAAAATATACTTGAGGAAAAGTAAGGGCACATAACTAAGTGTTTAGCTTGGCTAGTTTGGGGTTTCTCCAGAGACGTCCGGTGTAGGTAAGGACTTATGCCAATACAAAAAAAGGATAAACTTAAAGTATGCGGGCTTTAATGAGGATTTAGGGATTCTAAAACTTATTTTAGTGCCACTTGAGGTGATAAATTCCGAATTAAAAAGATTGAGGAGAGGAGTTAGGACTTGTTTGAATTCTTCACAATATCCTATACTTCCTTCTTATACATTAAATCGCTAGTACCTCGTTGAGCCTTGATTACTATGAATTTTTGACACCCTTCAGTGTCCCAAGCTGTAAAAGCCTTAGCCTACCGAAAAGTTATATTAATAAGCAACCTTTATCTAGGATGAAAAGAGCTTGTAAATTTTGAGTGAGAAAAACATCAAGTTGAAAAAAGGGAATGTAAAGAAAAAAAATGAATCCATCCACCAAATAAAGTCCGAATAAAAAAAAATGGACTGGTGTGATGAAAAAAAAAGTTATTAGTGAACTCTTAAGCGAATGTTAGTGATTTTTTTTTTTTTAGACTTTCATCTTATTGAGAGCTCTATGTATGTAAAGAAAGGGTTCGTGTATCCTATCTAACTTTATTCGAGCCTAAAAAACCCACTTTTTGATACACCGAATCGTGGCCCCATTACAACCTATCAAAGACTTAAGGATTCTTGTCCTTTTAAGTTTTATGATAGTGGAGAGTGGAACACAAAATAAGCTTATGCAATCTCATGGAAGTTGATGCTTTAAATGAGAAATTATTGATGTTTCAAATCCTTTTGGTGAACTCTCTTGAGTAGTGGGGGCTAGAGTTTTAGAACTGCACTTAGGTTGTTAAAATTAAGATCTTGTGAAAGTTAGGTTGAAAGGATAGGTTCGTGGGCAATTGGAAATCTTTGGGTTGAGCAAATATATGGTTTGAATCTGAGATTGGAAGACACCACTAAGGTAAATTGAAAATTGAGAATTATAAAATGTGAAAATAAATCTGTGTTTGCATACTTGATATTTTCCAACTATGGATGATGCATTTGATGTTTATTTTGTAGGCTTAAAGTAAATTGCATCTCTTGTTGTGTAATTCTTTCCTAAAGACTAGGAAAATCTTAAGTTTGGGGGTGTGATGCGAAGCTTGATTTTGAGTGTGTTATGTAAGATTTAGTTAATTATTTAATAAATTAATTGACGATTTGATGCTTATTTAGTGTATTTTCGGGTGTATTAGGTTCAAGGGACAACGAGACTATACAACAAACGGGTAACGTGAAGAAATAAAGAAGAAAAATGAAGCTGATGGACCTGGCGCTGCATGGGCGCCATGGCACTGCCACAAAGCCGGATCCAGGGAGCGTATAATATCCTAGCACTATGTGGGTGTCGCAGCCCCAACACAGCGCAAGGTTGAGTTTCGTTGCATATTATGGGCGCCATGTAGGCGCCACAGTGCCACCACAGCCACTAAATCTGAGTTCTGCATATTTTTAGGGTTTTAAACTTATTTTAGTTGGACAAAAATACCTCTCTATATATAGTTGAGAGATATGAGGAGAATCATCTTTTCCTTTGTAGAACCAAGAAGAACGTGAGACGACTGAAAAATAGTAATAAAAAATCTTGGATTCTATATTCATTTTAGGTTTAATTTCATGTTTTCTTACTTTCTAATCATGAATTGTGTTAAATCGAACCCACTTATGGGGTAATCTCTTTTGTTCTAGTGATCTTTCAATCCTAAATTCGATTCTTTTGATTTTAATGTGATTATATTTGTTCCTTCAATTCAATGTTTTGATTTGTGTGTTCTTGTGTGTTATGCTATACTTACCTTGATCAAGTAGGTGTTGATTTAGGGGTTTGAGAATCACCATGACCATTGGAACTTTTGAACTCGGATTAGGGAAACACGACCTTAGAACTTATGACGCACCGACCGATGGTCATTGACTAGAGAGACAATCAAATTGGGTTTTTAATATGGTATCTCAAGTACACTATTCACATTACTGGCAGAGTTCGAGTGAGATGTTAGAATCTCATCACCAAGACCTCGGGATGGAACGATTTGTAGGAAATTCGCCTATCATTGCATGAATTGGGAGAGTTTATAATTAAATTGGATTCGAATGACACAATTTGGGTGAATTAGATTTCCTAGGATATTCTCTCCATTGCTTAAGACCTATTTTAATTACTTGAAATTAGTTTGTTTAAATTAATTAATAATTCATTTTTAGAAAACCCAACATTTAAGTGCCTAACTTTATTTTTTAATTAGACAAAATATTAGCACATAACCGTCCTTGTGGATACGATATTCCCGACACCAACACCAGTTGGTGCCACTATTACTTTAACGTTTGTCGTACGCTTGCGGTCGCTATCACATTGCCATAGTGCTCATCATGTGAATAGCACTAACATTCTCATTGGAATTTATGATAGTGTTACTTGAAAATTGTCCTTTATTCCTTGAATTCATGGCAATTGCTAGCTAACCAACCTATCTCTATAGGTTCCTGATGGATTGTAGTCTCTCATCATCCATTTTCTTTGTAGTTTGTTTCACATTATCCATCTTTTTTTGCGCTTCTCATGGCATTCCTTATTGCTAATTTCCATAGTGTGCAAGAGTTTCTCAATTGAATTCATTGAATTTGTCTCTTCGCTCTACCCTAGCTTCCCTTATTTGTCTTGTTGATTAAATACTGGAGGTAACTTTAGTGCGTTACCAAGATTTTCATACGACAAGTTAGGGTTGTTGTTGTATCCTTGATAAAACCATTGACTCATTCCTTTCGACTTGAAGTAATTTCCATAGACTTAATTATTAATGAAGTTGATGTCTCACACTCCATTCATTGCGGCATGTCCATTTGATTAAACAACATGACTTATGATTAATAGGTTGTTTTATCACTTGCACTTGTGGACCTTGTTGTCCTATTTGAAGTTTCTCCATTTGATTGTCAGGTTCGATAGTTATGTTACGTTTGCAGCTAGCAAATTAATCTCATTACGCCCAATGGTTTCCTTACTATGGAACGAGTTCAGATTGCAGAGTTTTAAGACATAAGATCTTGGAGATTTAATATTCCATCCTCATATTTGGTTAGTAGAGAACCACCTATTACGACATCTACTAGTGCTCTTATATTATGGTTCATCCTATAGTAAAAAGTTTGGAGTTATGCTCATTTCGAGTATCCATGTCCAGGATATCTTCTCAGCATCTCCTTAAATCTTTCCCAAGCCTCGCTAAGAGACTCGCCATCTTTCAGCTTTAATTTATTGATTTCATGTTTCCTTTCACCGACCTTCACTTAGGGAAATAACTTGTATATAAATCTTTCATTGATTTCAGCCTATGAGGTCATACTCCATGTGTTCAATTCTTAGAACCAGGATTTGGCTTTTTCACTCAATGAGAATGTGAAAAGTCTCATCCTAATCACCTCCTTTTGTAACTCTGGTAATGTACATGGTGTCGCACTTCTCCAAGAAATCATCTACATGTGAAGTTGGATCTTCAATCGTTGACCCGTTGAACAAGCTATTTTTTACCATGTTAATTAGAGAGGGTCTTAGTTCGAACTCGATGGTGTTGGCTGGAAGCCTCACTCCGTTGTAAGTCTCTTGAACTTCTAGCTTAAAGTAGTCACGAAAGTACCTTAATTCCTACACTATTTCCTGCACTACTAGATCATCTTCTAGTTGGTTATTCTCTCGACCCTATTGTTGGTTTTATGCTTGATCCTTGACCATCTTAATTCCTTTCTTTTTCTTTCCTTTGTTGCTTCTATCAATCTCAGGGTCGTAAGGTACTAAGTTATTCTCTCATTTTCTACACATGCACAATTCTCCCAAAAAAAAAACATAAAAGATCAAGTGTAGATGTCAAACTTGAAACTTAAACCCTTTTTTTTTTCTTTTTGTTTTTTTATAAACATGAAAGTAAAGTACTTAAAATAAGAATTAGCAGCTTTTCACACTAACTAAGTAATACTAAGTGGTTATATATCCCCGACAATGGCGCCAAAAACTTGATCGTAATTGCAAGTATAATAACTTAATTGTAGTAATAGTTTGACAACCTACGTTGATAATAGATATCGTCATCAACGAAAGGTGTATGCACTCAGTATTACCTATTCAAAATTACTCTATTGGTAAGGAAATCCCTTTTGATTTATTCTTCAACTAAACTAATCTAATCTAACAAATCAATGAAAATTACTTTTAAACCCTTATATTACAAATATGACAGTTCACAACTTCACCTAGGTAATGAAATATTATAGTTTCACTTTCCTATCTTTATTATGTGTATGCAATGCCTAATTAGAATATACAGATTTCCTTCAAATTCACTTCAATCCATTATCACGATGGAAAAGATTCTAATATACGAACTAGGACTCCACCTATCGGTGTGAATAGCATAAGCTCCACATTACTTTGTGTTCCAAATCTTTAGATTCATAACCAATTAAGTTTACTATCTGATCTTCCTTAATCAACAACTATCTATCGATGTTATGTATTATACGGTTATACCGTGCATATCTCGCTCAAGAGCTTTAATGGCCATAATAAATTCTAAAACCTAAAATCAACAAATACATGATCAAGATGTTTGTAGCTTTACGCTCTGAGTCGATACAAATTCTAAACATTACAATTTTTATTTTTAGAATCTATTCATGTTTATACCGTAGCATTCATACTATAGGATCTATTGATCCTTTAAATTAATGAACTACTCACACTTAATTGAAGCAAACATGCACATAGTGGTATTCATTGCGATTAAAGATATAATCAAATAACTTCAATTAAATTAATAAAAATAACATTCAAATCACCACACGTGAGTCTTCAATGTCTTCTTTTCAACAAATCTTCTTAATACTAAAAAATAAAGTAAAGCCATGTTAATCTATGATAATGGTTGCTAATGGATGGTATTGGTTGATTTTACCATGTTCTTATACCTATTTATACTCCTAAAACACTTTAAAGAATAATTAGAAACCTTAGTAAATGAGTTCACTCGAAATAGAACTACAATTTTCTATTATCCTTAGTTTTGGCGTTGTCTATAAGTGGTTTAGTGTTGTGTGTGTAATGCCATGGTACTGTGATAGCATCCATCACTTTGTGTGATTATTCTTCATTCAGTAGACTCAGTGCCTTATATATCCTATCCCAGCGGCATCTCTTATCACCCACGGCGTAACCACTACGCTAGTCATGTTGAATCATTTTTCTTCTCTTTTTAGCCTCCCAAACTAAGCGTTCATCTCCTACGTTGTCCACCTTCCTTCGCACAGTATCAACCATCTTAGCAAAGGCGTCAAACCCACCTTTATGTATTTTAGCTTTTTTTCTTTACGAAATTTAATCACCTGTCCCCTTTATGCCTCGTATATCTAAAAATACATAAATACCATCCATTAGGGCTTATTTTGGGATATTTAGCTAATTATAACACTACACTACCCTTATATATACGTCTAAATAATCACTTATCAACCACTGCTAATTAAATCTGAGTAACTGATTTTATGATTGAAGCATTGGGACTGATCAAAGTAACTAAAATCGGATCTACCGAGGCGAAAAATAAGATTGCCAAGTTTTTAAAATGGAGGAAATGAAGCATTTTCTAGGACCTGCATTACTGGAAGACGAATCTCATTATGTACAAATTGGATGTCACGCACATTGAAAAAATGTATTTGACAACATTTTCAATACAATTATGAGTGTTCTTTGTAAGAGTAAGGATAATGCAAATTCGAAACTAGATTTAAAAGAAATTTGCAGTCGATGTTCCCTCGAATATGACCCGCATCCAAGTCATATCCTAAAGCATCTTTTGCACTTGATAGACGTAAGAAATAAGTTTCATGTGACTAGATATAGCTGTTGCGCTTTTTTGATGGATATGATTTAAATATTGGTCGATGTGTACGGACGCCAACAAATTGAGGATGTTTGGAATGAAAATTTATGACTGTTATATGTTCATGCAGTGATTGATTCTCATTGCCTTTTGTTAACTACTAGAGGATAAGGTGTGGATTTTAATTAGCAAGTTTTTGTTTTCGAGACTTGACTGCTAGGAACCTTAATATGGCCCAAATCGAGTTGTTGCACTCCAACATTCCTAAATTATTGTGTAAATTTGGAGCACATATTCTTACCTGATTTTTTGACTAAATGCAGCATCTTTCCATATACCTAGCATACGAGGTTCATATCGTCAGACCCGTACAGTTTCGGTAGATGTATCCGTTCGAGAGGTAATCTTAGTAAATAATAAAAACTTATTGTAATCAATATTTTAGGTTATGTTGGTTTGAGCTACCTTAATTAACATACCTATCATCAAGATGTTTGATTTCATTATATAGGTATCTTAATAATTTGAAGAACAATGTTAGGAGCAAGGCAAAAGTAGAAAGGTCCATATGTAATACATACTTGATTGAGGAATCAACTTCTTTTTGCTCCTTCTACTTCGAGGATCATATTAGTACTCACACGAACAAATCTAATGAAATCATGTTGGTGGGGTTGGTTGTAGTTTTGCTAATTATGTGCATTCTCGATATTCATGCATTCGGGATGACCATTATGCGTGGCGAAGAAAGGGTACTCCACATAGGAGGTGTGTGTTGAAACTCATCAATAAATGTTACGAAATTTCCTGAAAGTACTTATTTATTAGGTATTACAATTCAGATTGATCTTTCCCTTGATAACTTCTTTGTACATTGTATAATCTCATATCATTCTTTCGTAGCATATTTAAGTCTATCGTTTGTTTGCGAGAACCAACATTTCTTGCAATATGTACATGATATTCTATAAACACCTAATTCTAATCATCGAAATTTATATTTTTAGATTTACACATTTCATTTTGTAACATGGAAGATTTTTTTCTTAATGTTACATATCAGGCTATAGAAAACGATATGCCCAATGCGATTCATCAAATTTCGCAAGGAACAATGCGTTCATGCACGAGTTACCTTGTATATCTTGTGAATGGATGTAAGTTCCACACCTTTTGATATGGTACAAACAAGACAACACAAAATAGTGGAGTAAGTGTCAAAGGAAGGAACTACAGTGACTATTATGGGGTACTTCGAGATGTAATTCAAATCGATTACCATGATGGGTCGCTCCGTATATTGTTGTTCAAATGTGATTGATTGTCCTATTTAGAACGATACGCTACTTCATTGAAAATCTAGTTTGGTTAAAGTTATAAAAAAAAAACTAGTCGATTCAATAGGTACAAGCCTTTCATATTGGCAATGCAAGCATATCAAGTGTATTATCTTCTTTACACCTCTATCGGGTGGAGGGAACTGAGTGATTACATAGCTATATGCAAGCTTCATCTAAACTTTGTAGATGAAGCTAATATCATTAGTATAGAAATTGTCATCATGAATAATGCATTTCAAGCTGATCAAAATGATGACCATAACGTTATGGGAGTTGATGTAGACCACTCATTGTCAATGTTCGTTGATTCAACAGGTAAAATTATGTATGAAAATAATAAATTTGAGACGAATGCAGACGATGAAAAGAGGATGAAATCACATCATTGTCAGATAATGGTAGTGAAGATGAGTTAGAGTGATTGGAGTGAGTTTTAGTAGTCTAATTTAGCAATTTGATTGGAAAATGATTTTTATGTACAACTTGACATATCACTATGATTGTTATATGTATTAATCAACTTATTTGTTTATGTAATTGATATAGATACCATTATATATGGTGAGAGGTTGGGGTGTGGTCATATGGATGATGAGGACATGGAAGACCTCGATGGAGCCGTAGAGGAAACGACCATCATTGGGCCACATTCTCTCATTTGGATGATCGGTTGTGCTTTCCACATCACACCACTATATAACTTACTGTTTATTCATACTCATGTCACCACACCGGTCACCACATTACAACAGTCCATCACATCTACTTTGTCCATACTCTCTTTATACTTTGGGACCCTCATCATCACATCCTGGTCAGCCATACCCACGTCAGCAAGCCACACTATCACAAACATGTACTATATACCCACCTTAGCATGGTGCTAGCCCTATTGCCATCACACCATGCCACACCATCTCTTCTAGGTCATCTTCGCCTAACTCAACACGGTACCATTCCCTTATCGTCACAGCATGCCACACTATCACCTCCAGGACATGTATACCTACCTCAACATGGTATCAGCCCTTGTCTTCACGTCATCCCACCACTTCGCCTCATATTCCATACTATTCGAGTCATCCTGCTCATTCTCCTAAGGCTGGCGACCATCATACTTCTACATTGTGTAGGCCCCCAAAAAGACATAGGACTCCATCTGCGAGGTCATCCACTAACGAGTCGCCATTATCGATGCCACCTGCGATTGATGAGATCTCAAACTTGTTTAGACTTTTGATCACCTTTATGAAAGGCAAAAACCATCTAATTTATCTCGTTGTCGATAATGGCATGTATGTTAATCTCTACATTATATGCTTAGTACAAAAATATAGCTTTTCCAGACTAACTTAAATGTTGAAATGGTAATTTATAACATTCTTTTGTGGTGGCTGGGAAGATAAGTTTAGTTTTTAAGAGTGCATATCTGAAAAAAATATGGAAATGTAAATATGTTCCCCAATCGCAATGAGATATATATTGATTTAGCTAGAAAGTAAATAACATCACATCAATTCTGAAGTACAAAAGAAAAATCTGTGTATCATTGCACAATATTATTTATTTATAGGTGTTATCACTTGGGAGCTGCAAATGTCATGTGTGATATACACTGCATGGTGTTGAAAGGTAGCTATGTAGTACACCAATAATATATGTAACATAATGATGAAGACAAGAAAGCTTATTTACTTGACAAATGAAGTGTTTGAGAGTTAAAAAAGAGTGCGAGCGACTGACAATGAGTTCAAGAATAAATCAGCACATATGAGTTTGAATAATGTCCGAGGTGGGAGGACCAGACACTAATATTTTGTTGAAGAGTAGCAGATCTATATCCGCGAGACAATACAGTGTTACGTTGGTACATATTACATAGGAAAATAAAATTAAGGAAAGGCATGACGTGGGAGAGCAAGCAGGTGGAAAGAATTAAGACTGGAAGCTCGGCGTAGTGGTAACGCTGTGGAGGTCAAGGGACGATGCCAGGGAGCAATACACATAGCATCAGGACTATTGAATTGAATTGACATACAAAGTGCTTGGCATAATTGTGGCGCCATAAGAGTGTACACACAGCGCTCGGATTTAAGAGATAGGGCCGAGAAAGAAGAAAATAGAAAATAGAGTTCTATTTCATGTTAAATGTTTAAGTATGGTTTTAATTATTTGGAAAAATGATTAGGGAGTATAAATGGATAGGGAACGCAGTAAACACATTACTTACAATAGATTAGCCACCATTAACATGGTTTAGCATAAGTTTACAATATTTTTTAGTATTTAGACGATTTATGGAATAGGGGACATTGAAGACTCGTGCGTGGTGATTCGGATATTTTTTTATTGATTTAATTGAAAGTATTTCATTATATCTCTGATTTAAATGAATACAACTATTTGCATGTTTGTTTCAATGAAGTGTGAGTAGTTTGTTAATATTAGAGATCAATGAATCATGTAGTATAAAAGCTATGCTATAAACATGAATAGAATTGAAATATAAAAAGTACAATGGTTAGAATTTCTATTAATTTTGTGCATAATGTTACGAACATCTTGATCATGTGTTTGTTGATATTAGGTTTTAGAAGTTATCAAGGTCATTGAAGCCTTTAAGCCCTATATGGACGGTACAACCATAAAATATACAACATTGAGCGATAGTTGTTGATTAGGGAGACACGAATAGTAAACTTAATTGGTTATGAATCTACATATTTGAAACATTAAAGCAATGTGGAGCTTACGTTATTCACAGTAATAGGTAGAGTTCTTGCTTGTAAATTAGAATCTTTTCCATCACGATAATGGTAAAGTGGATTCGAAGGAAATCTCTCTATTCTAATTAGGCATTACCACACATAATAAAAATGATAAAGTAAGTTGAAAAGCATAGTATTTTATTACCTAGGTGAAGTTGTGAACCAAGATATTCTTAATATAAGAGTTTAAGTAATTCGCATTGTTTGTTAGTATAGATTAGTCTAGTTTAATTATAAAACTAATTAAAAGGATTTTCTTAGCAATAGAGTAGTTTTAGCTACGTAAGTATTGAGTACGTACACCTTCCATAGAGGATGATATTTGTAGTCAACGTAAGTTGGTTACACTATTACTATAAGCGAGTAGTTATACTTGCGGCATCCATACCAACTTTTTGGTGTCGTTGCTAGGGAAAAGTAGCCACATAGACTTACTTAGTTGAAAAAGTTGCTTAGTTTTACTTTAAGTAATTTCCTTCCATGTTCATAAAAAAAAAGAAAAAAAAGCTTAAGTTTCATGTTTAACTTTTTAAACTTGATCTTTTGTATTTTCTTTTCAGAGAGAAGTAGTGCTTGTGTAGCAAAAGAGAAAAGGACATAGTGCCTTTCTACCATGAGATTGATAAAACCAACAAAGGAAAGAAACAGAAAGGAATCGAATGGTTGAGGATCAAGCACGAAACCAACTCAAATGTGATATGGTAGTGTAGGATAGAGTGCGGGACAGAGATGCCTTCATGACTACTTCAAGCAAGAAGTTCAACAAACTTACTACGAAGTGATAAGCCGTACATTAAACACCACCGAGCTCGAATTCAGACTGTCTCTAATCAACATTCTGCGAAATAACTTATTGAATAGGCTAGCCAATGAAGATCTTATTGCATATGTAAAGAATTTCTAGGAGAACTGCAACATCATGCACATTACTGGAGTTACAAATGAGGTGATTAGGACGAGACTTTTCCCATTATCATTGGGTGGAAAAGCCAAATCCTAATTCTAAGGACTCAATGTAAGGAGTCTGACCTCATGGGTAGAAATCAATAAAAAGTCTCTAAAAAAATTCTTCCCCCAATAAAGGTCAATGAAAGTAAGCTAAAAATCAATCGATTCAAGCAAGCAGATGTTGAGTTTCTAGGAGAGGCTTAGGAAAGATTCGAGGAGATGCTAAGGAGATTTCCAAGACATAGATACATAAAATGGGCAAGACATGGATATGTATAATGGGCATAAAACTAGATTTTCTAGTATGGGATGAACCACAGCATAATAACACTAATAGATGTTGTACCAGGTGGTTCTTTACTAACCAAGGATGAGGATGGAGCATTGATTCTCCTAGATCTTATGTCTCAAAACTCTACAGACGGTACTTGTTCCATAGTGAGGAAACCAGCAGGTGTATATAAGATTGATTCGCAAGCTACGATTATGGCTTAACTACCCAACTAGAGCAACCAAATGGTAAAGTTTCAAATGAGACAAAAAAGTCTGCAAGTGCAGGCAATACATTAACCCACTAATCACTAAGCTATTATGGTTAATTAAATGGAAATGTGGCAAGGAATGGAGTACGAAGACATAAACTTCATGAACAACCAAGGCTATGGAAACAACTTCAGGCCGAGGGGAATGGCTTCTCAAAGGTTCTGTCTAGGATACAACAACAAAAAACTGAACTTCTTGTGAGGAAATCCTTATAATGCACTAAAGTTACCTCCAGGCTTCGATCAACAAGTCCAACAAAGGAAGCTAGGGTTAAGCAAAAAGTTGTCTTCATTGAAGTCAATTGAGAGACGCTTGCATGCCATGGACATGAGCAATAGGGAATACCATGAGAAATATGAGAAAGTTAAGGAATGAATTAAGCCATGTAATGAATGGACGATGAGAAATCACGATCCATCAAGAACCTAGAGAGAGATATTTGTCAGTTAGCCATTGCCTTGAATTTGAGGAAGGAAGAAAAGTTTTTGAGTAACATGATCACCAATCCTATGGAGAACGTTAGTGCTATTCACATGATGAGCACTACGGCAACGAATGAGCCAAGACAAGAGCTAGTGATGCATAAGCCAAAAAAACGTCAAGACTTTGGTTTTAAGGAAGCATGACGATAGGCATGAGTACGGAACAAAAGTGAGGCAAGATGAACTCAAAAGATTCTGGAAACAAAGAATGAATGCCTTAAAGAATAACAAGAAGGCAAAGAGATAATGAAATGTTAAGAAAAAAGATGAAGGAATTTCTGAAAAAACACCTAAAAAAAATAGTATCAAGGTAGTTCCAAGTAAGTCAAAACTGAAGTTAAAGTTCATATCGCGACTTCAACCAATTAAGAGGAGCGATATCAGAGTAATATGCATCACAATAAGCATTGATGGGCACCGATTTAAAATTTTCTTATGTGATACAAGAGCCTCAGTCAATGTCATTACAATAATGGACATGTTGCGTTCCAATTTGATGATCAATTGTCCTGATACGACATATTTGCGAGTAGTTGATGGCTAGTTGATACCTACTATAGGAAGAGTCTTAAATGTGCATGCGAAAGTAGGTAAATTCATATTCATCGCAAATTTTAAGGTTATGAGTCACAATATGGATGATGATGTACCTATGACACTTGGGAGTCCATTTTTGAACACTGCCAGCACAAACTTGTACGTAAAGAATAGGAAGATAACAATGAGTATCAACAAGGACGATCATGCAGATAAGATGGTCTTTGTTGATGGAGAATAAATACATCTGAACTGGAACGGCATTATTATCTCAGATTTATAAATGAAGTATCTTGATTTAGATTTGGACTTGATGAGCAAAAAGGCATCAGGCAAATGATGTTAAACTAATCAATACTGGGTGGCAGCCTAGAGGTTTTTAAATTTATAGTTTTTTTTTTATTTTAGTTATTTAGCTAGTTATTTAATTTAATAAGTACAATTCACAAGAAATAGTTTCTAACTTTCGAGAATTTGTGTTAAATGTGCAGGTAAGGCCATTTACCCGGTTATAATTCATCGGAATGGAAATGCCTCGCCAAACTCAGTAAAGAGCGTAAAAACGCGAAAGACTTCAAGTGGCAAAGGTGAGGTACATGAGCAAATCATGGGTATATTTTTATAACATTTTTATATTTACATGGATTTCATGCGATCTCAGCATCTTGTGTTGTAATACATAAAGTTGGGGAAGCGCTAAAGAGGAGTTAAATGTAAAATATATGTGAGAAATATGGACTAAGAGATTGATGCCGTGTGTGTAACACACCACGCCATCGGTAGTTAGTACATGGTCGGTAAGGCACCACTAAGAGAACACAAAAACATCTTCAGGGGTGTTGACATGGTCCTGGCGCAGTCACGGCATCATGCCTATTAAGGCACGACGTCAATGTCTTGGAGGGGATTAAAACCTCATTTTTACCATTTTATTCAAACTTTCATCCAAACTCACACATAACCTACCAAGTACACATCCCTTTAAACCCCAAAATTGATCATTTCTAAGTGAGGAAAGAGAGTTCCTAATGATAGAGATTTAAGGAGAAAGTGCATTGGGGATTTGCATAAAGTGGAATGCTAGGGCTTGGATTTGAGAATTTGAGTTCAAGGAGCACTAGGGTTCTAAGTTGTTATTGAAGTGAGAAGGCTTTATTTGTTAGATACTTGGAGGAGTATTGTATACCAAAAAGTAGTTTGACATTGAGATAAACTTACAATTTCATTAGTTATGTTTTAAGATTTTGTGAAATTTACATGAAATTGCATGAATTTTGGATATAAGGTTGTTGAGTTGGTTTTTCAAGTTGTGTGAATATTAAGGATCAATGGGACTCATAGAGACCTAGTTTATCTGTTTTGCATTATTTAGAATGTCAATGATCAGTGTGATATAAATTTTGATTTTTAGGTGATTTCAATACCCGAATTGCTAGTTGCATTGGTGAGTTGAGTTGTTTGAATTTGAAAAAATGACGAGAACAAGGAGGTGAGTTAGTCAAGTAGTAGAAAATGATTTTGAGGCATAAACCAAAAGAGATCCTAATAAAGATGAACCTAAGCCATTTAAGTCAAAGTATTTCATTAGTAGAGAGTCCAAAGATTGATATAAGGTGATTGAGCATATGGAGTTCATTCGTAAGAGAGGTATAAATTTGTGAACTAAGTATGATAAATGAGTGAATAACTTCATCAGGGAACAAGATTGGAAGCATTTCACTCAAGATTATAGGGAGAACAAATTTAAAGAAGTGAGTGAAATTATTTACAAATTTTATGCCAATACGAAGTTTACTAGAAAGAATGACCCAGTGAAGGTGAGAGGGTTGTTTATCCTTTTTAAAGTGCTTTAAATGAGTAGAATCTATAGATTAGAGCATTTAAGTATGGTTGGAGTTGACTCGTGTTTCTCAAAAAACTTATATAAAAAACCCTATAACCTATACCCTTTTAGAGCCATAGAGCAAACATTGGTTATCAAAGACAAGGCTAGGTAATGGGAGCAAATAATGTGCTGAAGCACATCAAGAAGGGGAGTATGTCAAAATTCTACCAAATGTAGCAACATTTCCTTGTTGCTTCTTTATACCCCACCACTCAGCAGCGAGAGATCAATAAGGTAAAGGTAGTTTGTTTATTAAACATTACACAGAATGGGAAAATCAATGTCGATTAGATCATCTACAACAATCTGAGGGTGTCCATTATGTCAGAGCAAGACAAAAAAATGTTTTTTTATTTGATTACTCAGTTGTGTTCGAAAGCCAGAGTATGATTGCTTAGAGATAAAGAATATGATATTGAGGCCTACGTAACAATGGATGAGGTGTTTATGCTCAAACTGAAATAAATGTTTTGTTATCAAGACTCTGAGGATGAGAAGGAAAGAGCTGAGGGCAACCGACGCGAGGCCAAATTGTTAGCTAAACAGCAAGAGGATAATACAGCAACATCAAAAGCAGCACTACCGGTAGAGTTAGACCAAGAGTTGGAAGATGAAGGATATGGAGATGAGGAGGAGCAACAACAGGGACTCCTGAGGGGTATGAGTTCGTAGTCCCGCTTACTAGAGAGCAGGACTTTAATGGTCCTAGGTTTTTTCCTTCACATCCTCCCTATAGCCACTAGTACCACAACTAGAGGACCTAACTTTATGGCAGGAGAGGATGTTGATTGTCAAGATAAGGTGAACATACCAAGAAGACAGGGCTTAGTATCATGAAGAGTTGAGGATATATGAGCAATACATACAGAATGGGCAGCGGAACTTCATGTTGTTTGCTGATCATTAGAGGGACGTAGCTAGATATGAGAGTAGCAGATGAATGAGACCGACTGATAGGTATTTTCACTTTCCAGTGACACCGCACTATGTCATTTATCCAAATGTGGTGCAGAGCAAGAAGGTGGAGCATCCATTGACACCATCCTATACTAGAGTTGATGATATAGATGATGATAATGATGACGCGCACTCATTTTACCACTGTTCTCCTCATCCTTTCGGTATGTGAAAGGCACTATATTTCATAGTCTACACTTCTCTGTCGGCTCACCACTAGTATTATCTAGTTACTCGTATGTAAATTGGGTCGATGATCCAAATGATTGACGATCTACTGATGGTTACAATTTTTTTGGCAACTCACTAATATCCTAGCGAAGCAAGAAACAAATAGTCACATCTCGCTTCAGCATAGAGTTTAAGTATTAGGCTCTTATTGATGCTACTTTTCAATTACTTTGGCTTCATTGGTTACTTGAAGATATGGGGGTTACATATACTTTTGCTACTGTCCTGCATTCTGACAATCAAAGTGCGATCCAAATCGCACATAATGATGTTTTTCATTAGCGAACAAAATACATTGAGAATGATTGTCACTTTGTCTGTTAACACCTAGTTCGAGGCATTCTTCAAATTTCTGCTATTTCTTCTTCTAATTAGATGGCTGATATCTTCACTAAAGCTCATCTTCTAGGTCACTTTCATGCTTTGATTGACAAACTCAAGTTGATTTCTATGAACCCCCTTTGGGTTTGAGGGAAGGTGTTAAGGAAACTAAATAACATATTTAGCCGTAAAGGAAATTAAAATCCTGTGTATTTAGTAGGTTCATGTTGCGGCTTACACTTTCCTTTTGTATTCTTGACATGTATGTATATATAGGTTACCATGTACACAAGAAAAATATACAGTAAACATTTTATTCTATTTTAAAATGATCATGGATTAATATGTTTGAATAATTGACTCTCAACCGAGAGGGAGGATGACAGTGGGCTTGGTGATAAAGCATCTCGTTAACAAGCTAAAGTCGAACAGCCAATTAGAGGTATTAATTTATTTACTATTTCCATTACTTTTACTATTACAATTACTGCTACTCATCATGTTAAAAGATTTTTGTGTGCTACTTTCTAGATCTATTGATATTAATTTCACACACAAATTTAAAAAACCAATCCATGTAACTGGGAATACAACAACAACATAGCCTCAGTTCCAAATTAACTGGGGTCGGCTACATGGATCAAACTTTTCCATTGTGCTCGATTAAGTGCAATTGATGGTGAGCTTTGCAAACCATTCAAATCCCTTTTAATTAATGCATCCCATGTTAACTTTGGTCTGCCCCTACCTCGTCGAATTTCTACAGTTTCTATTGAGTCATGTTTTCTAGTTGGGGCATTTGTAGGCCGTCTTTGCAGGTGACCAAACCATCGCAACCGCCCTTCCCTAATCTTTGTATCAATTGGTGCTACTCCTACTTGTCTTTGAATTTCTATATTTCTTATTCTATCTTTACGAGTTTTACCACACATCCACCTAAGCATCCTCATTTCTGCTACATTCACTTTATGTAATTGTTGTTGCTTTACTGCCCAACATTCACTTCCATAGAGCATAGCTGGCCTAATTGCGGTCCTATAAAATTTTCTTTTTAACTTAGTAGGAACATGTCGATCACAAATCACCCATGTTGCACTCCGCCATTTCTTCCATCCAGCTTGAATTCTATGTGTGACATCATTTTCAATGTTACCATCATTTTGTATGATTGATCCTAGGTATCTAAAGTGGTTTACCTTAGGAACTTCTACTTCCCCTAATTTTATCACTCCGTCATCTCGATGTCTAGTGTTTCCAAACTCACAGTGCATGTATTCAGTTTTCGTCCTACTCAACTTAAAGCTTTTAGATTCTAATGTATTCCTCCAGAGTTCTAATTTCCTATTCACTCCATCTTTAGTTTCATCCACTAAGACAATATCATCTGCAAATAGCATACACCATGGTATATCCTCTTGAATATGTCTAGTTAGTTCATCCATAACTAAAGTAAATAGATATGGGCTTAAAGCCGATCCTCGATGTAGTCATATCGTAATGGGAAATTCTTTTGTAGCTCCTCCAAATATCTTTATACTCGTTACTACTCCATCATACATATCCTTAATAGTGTCTATGTAACTGGGAATAGTGAGGTAAATATAGTTCATTTAGCGTCCTATGATTGGTGGTTATGGAGTGAAAGGAACTATAGAACTAATGGAATTTAGGTTCTAAGAATATATCTTGATGTATTAGATTAGATTAGATTATGAATTGCTCTAAAACATTGGATCTTTTTTTTATATAAGTAGATTTTGGTATTTGAAATTTAAACTTTTAGTTAAATTAATCCACCATGAACTTGCATTCAAATAGGAAAGAGTAGTATGATGTAGGGAATCAAGAGTATTAAATACATATATTTTATTGACGAAATATAGATAGTATACATCATGTTCGATACTCAGCTAGCTCAAGTATCAGTTTATAAGTTATGTGGGATTTGCAAAAACCACCTTAGTTTGCTTTGGAATTAAATGGAGTTCATAAGTAGAATATTCAAGCATTCTAAGACATGATTAGATTGTGTACGGCATAAGTTGAGTGTGCCCTAAAAATTAGTTTCGAATTTCAATAGGGTACTTAGACTTTGTTATTATATTTTAAGAATAGTTTGCATGAAATTAAGTTCACATTTTACACCTATAAAGAAATGGTATTTGTTAGACACCTTGATGTATTTTTCAAACTAGAAAACTTTTAGTCCCTTGGTATTAAGGGTGTGTTTGATAGCAAAGAAAATGAAAAAAATCATAGAAAATTGTCTACTTTTTTTGTGTAACCGTTTTTTCCATTGTTTGATAGCTTTGTAACTGCACTGAGAAAAAAAAACCACATTCCCCTATTTTCCTCATTTATTTTCTCATCTTTTAGCGTGGAAAATTGAAAATCTCTCAATCTCTCTCACGAACTGATCATTTCTTCCACCGAAACAAACTTGGCATCTGCTACTCTTCGCAGATGTATACTTTTTCTTTCTCTCTTCGTCTCCGGCTTCGTCACCAACATCATCGTCGAGCCGCCCAACATCGACGATGATTTAGATGCGCATACGGATTGAACCATAAAAGAAAATTCTTTCTCGTGCAATCAAACAACTATGAGAAAATTTTCTTTATAAAATTCTCTCAAGAAGATTTGCTAAAAGAAAAGTTTTTTCTCGTTGAAGATTTTTTTTGCTATCAAACACACAAAGTTCAAGTTTTACTCCTCTATAGTTAATATTATAAGTGAAATTCCTCATAATGATTTGAAGGAGATTTATCAACATGAATGCAAAATTTTCTATTAGTATATCAACAGGATTTCATGGTCTGTTCCCATAGACAACGAACATTCAACTAGATGGACAAGGACATGTAAAGTGTTTATGAGTTAGAAGAGATTGCAGAAATTGTAATACTAACTTCTTAATGCGCCTTTTCATCGTAGTTATTGTGATTTGTAGGTGTCCAAATATTGAATGTGCTTATTCAGAACTATATATCTGATCTAAGCATTTTGTCTCCTTGCTTTAGATCTATCAAACAATAATCTCATCATCAATGCATAAAAATATTAAAGTAGGGTCTGGCATTTGACATTAAGTACTGATCAAATGCTGCCTCCCAGCCAAGCCAAGATCAGATTTTGTTTCTTCCTTTTTTTCTGAAAAATTAGAAATTCTATCATGAGGCCGCCTTAATTCTTGAAATTACATACTTTAGCATTCTTCTACCTTTCTAATAATTGGAGGAACGCACCAACCCAAAAGCAAACAACACAAGCATCAGTTATACAACTGTAAAATAAGATTATTGCTAATTTATTTAATTTTGAAATCTTTAAAATATTGAAAAAAGAAGGTTGAGACTAATGTGATATATAGGAGCCTAAATTCTTTATTAAAATATTAAAGTTTTTGATGAACTTGTTCCAAGTTCCAAAATTGTGTTGGTCGTTTTAATCATCAACAATGTTTAATGTTGTTATTAACGAATTCGCTTAACTAATGTGACCAAGTACAAGGTTAGATGCTGCCCGCTGCAAAATGGTGAAGGAACCCAGTCTTGATTATGAGACAAACTTGCCTCAGAGAGCCTTTTCATTTGTAACTTAAATGCTGAAATATTGCTCACTCTTTATTGCATAATATTATTCGTTTCAAAGACATTATCAATACATAAGTAATAAATCTAACAATCTAGAAAGGTAGCTAGAATTTTTGAAATTTAAACTTTTATCTAAACTTGCATCCCCACACTAGAAGTACGAATAAGAGTGTAGTATAATTTAGGGATGAATAGAAGAGAGTGCTTTTATCGGTCATTATAGATAAACTGTTTAAATTATGGTGCATCTAAATTATATGCATTAATATTTCATAGTTTTATCATTATGTATGGAGGTAACCGTAGTCCTGCTCTTTCATCATAAACAGTACAGGAAGTCAAATCTTGGTGAGTAAATTGATAAGTATTTAATAAGAATAGTTGATGTTATTCTTTCCTATTCATTTTGTAAAGTAGTAGTGAACATTTGGTGAACATTTGGAATTATCTTTTCATAAAACTATGGGGTTGGTAAAATTGAAAATCTAACTTCAATTTATCTAAATAAAGTGGCATTTGCACTAGAGGTTTTATGTTCTATTTCAATATGTTTGCTTTCATTATGTTGCATATTTGGTTTATTTCACGGTTATGATAGGCTAATTGATTTTATGCAAGTAGTTAGTTCGAATCCATTTTTCAAGATAGTGTTTTTCTCTTGCTACTTGCTAATATATGAAATTTGTATGCCTAAGTGGGTGAAGAGGATGATGAAATAAAGAAGCTTTTTACATAAGTTAGGTAAGAAAAAAAGTAACAATGAGAAGAGTGCTGCTCAAATTGTTTTATTAGTTGCGCATGTCATGGCAAATCTTGAAGTTATTGCGAAGAAGATCGATGCAGAACTTAATAGACAGGCCAAACCTGCTTTCAATAAACTTATACTTTTATTGATTCAGGTTCTCCCAAAGTATGATTCATGGAACCTAATTTTATCTATATGATGCAAATCAAAGTGAGAATTCATTAATCAAATTTGTATTTATTACCCTTACCTAAACAATGTCTCTTAACCTTATTATTATTATAAAATAAACATTTGTATCTTTTAAACTGTTTTTGCAAATTTTACCACAAGTCCTTTTTTTACTATTTACCGTTTTATAGTTTTAAAAATTACTTTTAACGACAAATTAGTTTAGTCACTCCAGTCAGTGACAAGTTTTGTGACAAACTCTTTGTGCTAACTAGATTCCAATCAATGAAAGACACTAGTATGTCCCTGTTCAGCGACAAACACTTGTAGCAATTCTATCATTCAATAGTGACAAAGTGTTTAGTTTGTCGCTGATTCTCGTTAACGAAAAAGATATCAGCGACAAGCCTCTTTTTTCGCGGACTTGTCATATACTCCATTCGCAACAAAATCTTACCAATTTTGCAATAGAATGGTCTATTACTGAATTGTTGTTTTCTAGTAGAGATCAGGTATTCGACTTTCATTGCAATTGAGAATCTAGTTAAATACATGGCTCCCTATGGAATTTTCTCGAACTGGCCCGTCGTACTAATTTGAGACACTTACTCGTTAAGTGTGTTGGAAGTGGCTTTAACTTGCCATACCAATTTTAGATATTTCATTGTTTTAAGTGGCTTTGAACCCACGTGTAGAGTGCCAAGACCACTATTCCCTATCCTTTGCTTTTAGGTCACTTAGTCCCTACTATTGATCATTATAGTCTATCTATCTGATCACGTGTCGTGCGTGCAAAATATAACCCGCAATCGAGTTACCAACCACAAGGGTGTAGTAGTGGTAAGTACGGGGTTGAATCCAAAGGACTTGAGTGCTAATCCAAGTTAACTAAAAATGGGGGTTTTTAGAAAGTTCAATGAAATAATTAATTAAACTAGCACAAAGAAAAAGTTCGCAAAAATTAATATCAATAAGAAGAAATCACCAAGTCTACGGTTCCACAAGCAAGAATCAAGATTCAATGGCATTTAATGGGTTATCAATCATCCCAAAAAAGTTATTAATTCAATTTCTCCTAGATTAGCTATGGAAAATCGACATCCGCCTCAAATTCTTAATTTCCCTAATCATGATAGTCAGGACGTCCGGCACTAACTATTTCCCTAATTAATGTATAACCCTAGACATCTGCCGATCAGGTTTAACACATTAACCGCAGTAATTTGGATATGTGTGAACACTAATCCTAAATAACCGGATTGCATTCGTTTTCGGTTTAACCTAGATTCAATTATTGCACACTCAATAATTGAAAGGCTAGGTTAAACAACAAACGAGTGAGTGTTTGTCAATTTATTGGTCCAAAAGCACAATTACAAAGATACTAAAGGTCCAAGTAACTTTAGATTGTTCACCTAAAAGCATGCACTGGCCATATACACACCCTAGATCTAAACCATATTCATTAAAATCAGCAACAATGAAATAGAAGAATTTAAAGGAAATTAAATAGTAAAATAAAAGATCTCACATAGTTTTTGCCATGAGTCCAGGATCCCGTTTTGCTTCCCCTTCGACCTAGGCAAGGAGTTGATTAGCCAATCATCATCGTCGAAAAAAGTCGATGCTAAAAAATAATAGTCGGTCTTCCTTTCAATAATACCTAAGTTCCTAATATATAAAACTACTAAAAATTTATCTCGGGAGGTGAGAGAAACTAATTTTAGGGGTTGCGGAGGTGACTCGTGTGCCGAGGAGCATCGTAAGTCTCTTTTTGGTTGAAAATTTGTGTTTTCCACGTGTCTGCATGCTATTGGTTTCTTTCCTGCTGCCGCGCTGACGTGTCATCACCTGATTGGTCGAAAACGCTGTCGATAACGCTATGTTTGTTTTGAGAGAGCTACGTGGTGGCTTTTGATTGGCATAAAGAAGTGTTGATGACATGCTGGCATGACAAGAGCGAGCCACGTGGCATCCAAGGGCGGAGAGAAAAGTCGTGCAAGTTCAGCAAAAATCTGGGAATTATTGCGGACACGCATCCCGAGGTAGATCGATGAAGGATGAAGCGAGGAGAAAAAATGCGAGCGTGACGTGTAGCGGGATGGTGACACGGCGACCGCTGATTGGTGGAGCTGATTCGTTGATGCTACGTGGCGGCACTTGATTGCTTGAGACAACATTGAGTGACGTGTTGTTGTGCTGGTATCTAATAAAAACGCACCATGTGGCTGCTTCTGTAAGGAGAACCATTGACTTGGCAGTGTTTGACCAGTTAAACGCTAACGTGGCAGCTCCCAATTGGTTAAAATATGTTGTCTCCTATTTTACCCACCGCACAAGGCGTAATTCGAGGCAAACTATCCGGCATCCAATCACTGCATATAAATACTTCATTTTCAGTATTTTCCGCCATGAATTCAACCGCGCACTCCGTTTCACCTAAAAATGACCAAAACATATAATTAAATATTTATTTTAGATACTTTGCATAATTAAATATTCTAAAATAAACTACTAAATATATATAAATACAGACTTATCAAATACCCCCATACTTAAGACTTTGCACTTCTTGAGCATAGGTGTAAATGATAACACAAACTAAACTAGACTCCTAATGTAAAAATGCACTGACTCAACTAATCCTATACTCGACCCAAATTCATGGAGTTCTTTTTGCTTACATAGAAACCAAGTTAGCTAGTAACTCAGAAAATTTCAGAGTTAAGATATATGTCAAGAAATGCAACTCAAACACAATTAAGATCCCACATTCAAGAAAAAGGCTCTAGTCAAGACAAAGGCCATCAACTACTCATGAGCTTTCTTGGTCTATACATTCAAGCACGCAAGTTCAAATTTCACTTAATCTAGTGAAAGCACTTGAACTAAATCTTTTATATAAGGAGTTTCACAACTTCCACCTTTATTCATTATTTATATTTTCTTTTCACATTTTTTTCTTCAAGTTTTTTTCCTTTTTTTAAACAAATACGGTCTATGTTCCATTTTCTATGGAAACCTGTAGGACACTCTATTTTTTTCTTTTTTTTAGAAAAACTCCTATTAGTAATTCTCACTTTCACTATAATCAAGCAAATCCTCTAATGTGGGTTAAAATAATATCACTTGTACAAATTTGACCGTCTACTCATGTTCGTTATCTAGCACCAATTTTAACCATCATCTAAGTCATAATCATGAAATCATAAAAATGCAGAGCTACAAACTCAATTGAGAGTTTCTCTTAATTTTCCCTAAGTTTCAAGTCAAAAAGGCAACTGTAATTTACTCATCCATAACCAAAGGCATGAATAAAGTTTTGGGTGACTCTATATAACTATATATATATATATATATATATATATATATATATATATATTAAATACATATATACATGAAAGTGTATCAAATCCTAATGAAATGGGAGAGAAATATGAATGGACAAGAAATGAAAGAAATGGATGAAATGATATAAAAGACCACCATTACCATCCGATATCCGCATATAACTGGATAAAAAATAAATGATCTGACATGCGGTCTTTCGCAAAAGAATCAATCCAAAGCAATCCACAATCCCTAAAACACTCTCAAACTTATTCCAAACCTTGTCCTCGAGGTTCAAAATGAGTCAAGGCATCTATATAACAAAAAGAAAAATGACAGTTGTGAAGAAAAACATGGATAGGAAGATGATACAAATGTATGCATAACAAAAACTCTCTAAAAACAAGTGAACGCATAAAATCTCTCATGTGTAGGTGACTAAGAAAACTATAAAGGAACAATCATAACAAGAGCATTAACTAGTAAACATAGGAGTTAACTGAAAAGAAATTTCAATCAACTCTTACAAGCCCGAAGTCTGTTAACTAAAGGTGAAATCAACAAGATGATAGAATGAAGTTTAGGGTTTTGGGTCTACTCAAGAACCCGCCACTAATGTGGCGACATAAGTTAGATATTGCCTAATCAAGTCTGAAAACACCTAAAATTCTCTAAACATGTTAATTCCTAAAAAAAATACTCAAATAATGCTTAAAAACATTTAATCCAAAATCAAACCTACAAAACTCGGCAGTCCAATCCTCCAACGAACGTCAAATGTAACATATCACTTGTAAAAATAAAGAGACCAAATTAGAGTGTTATTAAATATAAATAAAAAAATTGAAACTAAACTAAAACTGAAATAAATGCAAGAAATAAATAAAATAAAATAAAAATGAAGTTAGGCTGCCTCCCAACGAGCCGCCTTTCTTTTAAGTCTTTGGTTAGACTTGTCGTGATTGATCACGTGATGCCCTCTCCTTAAGAGATGTCAACAACAAATGGCGCATCTACGTATTTGGGCAACGAAGCATGCACGTTCTCTTTCAGATTTAGGAGCTCATTCGAGACTTCCTACACGAAAGAACCAATCATATCAGGATCGTCCAACACAAAGGTGTCAGCAGTATAGAAGATCTACAAACGCTTCCTTACTTACACCATTTTATAAAATGTACCAAATGTGAATGGAATGGTGGGTGGTTGCACCAACACCAGTGGTTGGTCTTCCTCGCTCTCTATCTGCGACTTCTCTAGATTTTTTGAAATGACATCAATTTTCATCTCATTTTCCCCCTCATTTAGTGCACTGACAATTTCTTGCTCAATTTGAAAAACTTTATGTTCTTATGATGTTTCTCTCAAATAGTCTTCCACCTGTGTAACCTCATTCACCTCAAAATTTTCTAACGTATCAACACTCACATCATCCTCTGGGTTAAAAATTGGTTACTACACAACTCTTCCTTCTCAGTCATATTCTAAAGCCTGACATTATATTGCATTAATTTAGTTTCCAATTCCTTCAAGCCTAGAATCTTAAAATCAATTTGTTGGATCTCGTCAAAAAGTTGTCGAAACTATTGGTAATTATCTATCAACTGCTTCACCATATCTTCCTAGGAGGTGCGTTGATGAAACTGTTAATTTCTTTCACGTTGAGGAACCTGTGGGTTTGAAATGAGCCAATAGAAGTCGGGTTGTGGCGATGCATAGCTAGAATAGTGATAATTCTCATACTGTAGATAATAGGGACAATTATTTGTGGAATGAGAATAATCTCCACAATTTTTGCAAACCTCAACCTGTTGCAGAAAAGATTGCAAGTTACAAAATCGATATCCATTATGTGACATACCTACCTCATTCACATTATAATAATGTGAGTCTTCGAATTAACCATAATTATGTGGGTAGGATGAGTCCATCGCGGGGTTACCTGCATACATGTTAAGAGCAAGGGAATAGATAGACGAAATAAAAATAAAAATAAAAATAAAAACCAAATAAAGAAAAATACCAATCCCTGGCAACAGCGCCAAAAATTTAATCACGTGTCATGCGTGCCAAATATAACCCACAATCGAGTTACCAACCACAAGGGTGTAGTAGTGGTAAATACGGGGTCGAATCCACTGGACTTGAGTTTTACTCCAAATTACCTAAAAATGGTGGTTTTCAGAAAGTTCAATGAAATAATTAATTAAACTAGCACAAATAAAAAGTTCGCAAAAATTAATATCAATGAGAAGAAATCACTTAAGTCTAGGGTTCCACAAGTAAGAATCAAGATTCAATGGCATTTAATGGTCATCAATCATCCCAAAAAGTTATTAATTCCATTTCTCATAAATTAGTTATGGAAAATCGACGTCCGACAGAAATTCCTAATTCCCCTAATCTCGATAGTCAGGAGGTCTGCCACTAACTATTTTCCAAATTAATGTATAACCCTAGACATCTGCCAATTGGGTTTAACACACTAACCGCAGTAATTTGGATCTGTGGGAATACTAATCCTAAATAATCGGATCGCATCTGCTTCTGATTTAACCTAGATTCAATTGTTGCACACTCAATAATCGAAAGGGTTTGACGGCAAACGGGTGAGTGTTTGTCAATTTATTGGTCCAAAAGCGCAATTACACGGATACTGAAGGTCCAAATAACTATAGATTGTCCACCTAAAAGCATGCACTGGCCACATACATACCTTAGATCTAAACAATACTCATTAAAACCAACAACAATGAAATAGGAGAATTTAAATTAAATTAAATAACAAAATAAAAAGATTTCGCATAGTTTTTGCCATGAATCCATGATCCCGACTTGCTTCCCCTTTGACCTAGGCAAGTTGATTAGCTAATCATCATCGTCGAAGAAAGTCGATGCCAAAAAATAATAGTCGGTCTTCCTTTCAATAATACCTAAGTTCCTAATATATAAAACTACTACATATTTGTCTTGGGAGGTGAGAGAAACTAATTTTAGGGGTTGGGGAGGTGACTCATGTGTCGAGGAGCATCGTAAGGCTCTTTTTGGCTTCAAAATTGTGTTTGCCACATGTTCGCATGCTATTGTTTTCTTTCCTGCCGCCGCGCTACCGTGTCATCACCTGATTGGCCGAAAGCGCTATCGATGACGCTATGTTTGCTGCGAGAGAGCCACGTAGCGGCTTTTGATTGGCGAGAAGAGATGTTGATGACATGCTGGCAGGACGAGAGCAAGCCACGTGGCGACCAAGGGCGGAGAGAAAAGTCGCGCAAGTTCGGCGAAAATCTAGGAATTATTGCGGACAACATCCCGAGGCAGATCGACGAAGGATGAAGCGAGGAGAAAAGACGCGGGCGTGACGTGTAGTGGGATGGTGACACGGCGACTGCTGATTGGTGGAGCTAATTTATCGACGCTACGTGGCGGCTTTTGATTGGCTGAGATAATAATGAGTGACGTGTTGTTATGCTGGTATCTAATGAAAACGCACCACGTGGCTGCTTCAATGAGGAGAACCACTGACGTAGCAAATCCCAATTGGTTGAAATATGATGTCTCCTATTCTACCCACCGCATAACGCATAATTCGAGGCAAATTGTCCGGCATCTTATCACTACATGTAAATATTCCATTTTGAGTATATTTTCGCCACGAATTTAACAGTGCATTCCGTTTTACCTAAAAATGACCAAAAATATAATAAAATATATATTTTAGATACTTTGCATAATTAAATATACTAAAATAAACTACTAAATATATATAAATATTGACTTATCACTATCATGCATTTTCACATTTATTTATTAGCTTTATTTCTTTTCAACATGATTTATGGACTTATTTATTGTATATCTTGAGAACTAATGTTGAACTTTTTCTAGATTTACTCACTAAAATCGTCTTCACTTTTGGTGAAAATTGTATGTCCCTCTAGTAGTAGGGGCAAGGATCACGTGATTGGTGAATTCCTTTGAGCTTCCCTCGGAGTCAGCTCATATTTGTTACTTTATTAGGTTTATTTTTGTTATTTTTGACCGTACATACAATACATACTTATGTTTTCAGTTGCTTTGGGGTTTATTTTGGGTTATAAGACGTTTGATATATATATATATATATATATATGATACTTCTTCACACTGTTTTTCACCAAATATATATATATATATGAGAGATCTACTCTTATAAGATTTTCACTTCTAGGAATGTCCTGACTACTGTTTACTTATTTGAGTTGTTTTATAATGTTTTGAATTCTGCTACGTAAACACTAAGACTTGTTAATTGATTACCCAACTTTATTAAAAAATAATAATTGAATGACTTGGTTAAGAGATTGATTAGGCTTGCGGGAGTTGAATAGGGGTCCACGTAGGTTTAGGTCTGGTAGAGCTTAGTTTGCGGGGTATGGGGCTATCATATAATGAGTTTGCTCTGCAGATATCGAGAGAGGCCAGGTTTCCTAACACATGAGATGTGGGAAGGATACTTGGCCCACTGGGATATGCCCTAATATAAGGCCAAGTCAAAAACAGGCGTTTGAGAATACGAAGAGAGAGAAGAACGATCCTTAAATCGGTATGTCTAAACGTGCCAGTGGTACTCTTTCTTTTCTCATTTGTAATGAGCAATTAGTAAGAATAGTTTGATTTGATATTATCATCGCATTCATATGTCATAATATAAAAATCTTTACTAATGCTTTTAACTTAGATTTTGTAGGACAAGGATGCGGGGGTCTGCTATATATAGGTGTGAATGACTCGTTCCTCCACGTCCACACTATTAAGCACGACATGTCCCTATTAGTCTAGTCGATGAGAGGTCTCGCGGATAGGATGTAAGTCACTTATTCAATAAAAAAAGTCCAATAGATATGAATCAATTTGGTGGTATGTAAGTAAATGACTAATTGAGTTCTTATTTTCCTTTTTTTACAGGAGGAGTTCAAAGGAGGCTTGAGGAGATGATGTAGGCACCTCCAGACATGTCAGTAGATAAGGATGAGTTATTCTAAAAAAAATAATCAAAGAGATAAGGGATGTGTTTATTGTTAAGGATGACGGGCGAGACCTATTCACGGTGCAGGCCAAAGCACGTCACAACGAGAGAATTGCCTAGGTTGACCAAAGAGGTTACCTCACTTCGTGCCACCACACTGAAGCATGAGGAGATGATCGCTCAGCTTTTAGCATTTATTTAGGCAACGTTGCAGGGAGCAGCATTCTTTGGCGATGTTGGGACATGCACTTTCTTATCAGGCTTCTCCTCAACATGCCCCATTTTTTAGGCTGCCCATTCTCATCATCTGGACCCACCCACTTTAAACAGTTATGATGATGAAATCAACTAGTTTTTGCGAAAGTCGACGACAAAGACTTGGATTGCTCGTAGGAGTTCGCTACCTTTGTAAACAATTTTTCGTAGTATATTGAAATATATATAAACTTTTTTGGAAATATATTTATTTTTTCATATTAAGGGTAAAATAGCATTTTTAAAAAAATGCAACTCGAGTCTATCACTATTCCGTTGTTAACTAGCAATATACTAGCGACGGACTAGCGACACAGTACTAAATGGTGCTAAGGGCATCCATCGCTAGTCCGTCACTAATTACCAATGAACTAGCAACATCATTGTCTTCGTCGCTAAGGGACGACAACCTATCCAACGGTTTTAGCGACATGTAGCAACGAACTTATTCCTCGTTGAATTAGCAAAGGACACGAGTTTTCATCGCTAAACTTTTATTGATGAGGGTTTTTGCAACGACAAAATTTTCCTCGCTGGCCTCATTAGCGATGAGTTTTAGTGGGTTTAGCAACGAATTTTTCAATCACTAATTTGTCTATTTTTTATTATCGATGCGTAACTCAAATTAGGATTTTCTGTTGGTTACAGTAAAGTATAGTTTCTAGACTAGTACATACCCTAATCAAACTCAAATTGATTGTCCTTATCTAAATAACTCGTCACCAACCTCACTATTTTGCCAGCGATTTTAGTGTATATTAACATTGCTGGTCCAATCATCAATTCTCTTAAAAAATTATTCTCTGTTGTGCAGTGATTTCGTCAGCGATTTTAGTTCATTTTTTACTTCGCTACCACATCGCTGAACTTCTCTAATGTTGATTTGTCCACTACTTTGCTAAGCTTTTTCTAGAGTTGGTCAAATTCTTTTATTTCCATCTCCAAAATCTTCATTTCATCATTCTTCCTTAATTTTACCTAAATCGCATAAATAAGGGAAAACTCAATGTAATATAGTCCTTGATACGTAAAACAATCATAAAATACACCATAAAACATAGTCCAATCGTTGACTTGTTACGATGTCCAACGCCCTCAGTGCAAATAGCAAAGGGATAGACATCATTGAAGAAGTTAAATTAAGAGTTGCATCAAGCAGAACATCTCACCGCTTTAGGAAGCGATCTTCAGTACCCTAAAGTTTGCACATATGATGTTGTAGTCAATTATTGAAACATAACTGTGATTTTTGCAATTTGGTTGGATTTGGGAGGAAATTTGCTTTTATCTAGAATTAGTATAAAAAACTAGTATAAAGTCCCTAGAGGGATCGACTATTTTTGGATTTCCAAGTTCTTATAGGTTTCTATTTCATTTTGAGTTTAAGCTTTTGAGATTTTATTAGTATTCTTTACAATACCATTCAATAATCATTGAAGCTTTATGGCCGTTGTTGGCTAAGCTACTATTCTAGATCAAAGAGACTCGACTGTAAGTTGATTTTATAAGATTCTTGTTCTTTGATTCAAACGTTTTTTAGTTTAATCTTGTAATCTTGAATTCGCTATGTGTGTGAGATTATTCGCTTACATTAGGATCTAGTGTTTTTGCCTTTCTATTATATAAGGGCTTTGTATTCATCATTTTAGTAAAAAATAAACCACGTGTAGTGATTTTAACGATGTTTGGTAGCGGAAATTACACTGGTAAAGACTAGGATCATTCATTGTTAAGTCATTTTCTAAATGTCGTAGGTGTCTTTGAGGTAGAGGATAGTAGTGACGCTTGTCTAACTATTGCTTTGGGTAAATGTTTTCATGGAATGTAATGAAGCTAACATATGAATCTTTAAAGATTTCAAATATTTACACTTTAGTTAAAATTCAGTTAAGTTAACTGTTCCTGCCGGTGAATTAAGAAAAACGAGGTAATTGACTATGCGCTATTGTTATAGCTTATCCATTAGATTTTATGAAAAATGATCTTTTAAATCGATGACTAATCAGATACCTGCATCAATCTATGTGTTCCTTGATCTAGGATTTTTTGGTATTATTATCACAAATAGTTTTCTTACCATTTTTTCTTTCAACCATGATTTGATTAATTTTTAGTTTAGTTTCTTTAAAAACCATCGTTTGACCTAAAAGTTGTTCCCAATCCCTATGGATTCTACCTTGTTTACCACTACAATAAGCCAATAGTAGTTTGGTGAAATGAAATTATTATTGGTGCATTCGGGGCACACCAATCTCTATGTGATTTGAATGTTAAAGATTTATTTGTATTATCTAAGGGAGGAGTTTTCCTTTAAACTTAGTGAGGTATTCTATATACATATATAACTTAGTCTATTATTTTATTTTATTTTATTGTCTTAAATGAGAGTCAAACTCATGACCTTCCCAAAACATTGTCTTTAAGTAAGGATACCTCTACCATCTCACTAAAAGCGTTTTGGCCTTATTAATTGAACTTTACGAGTTTTGTAAACCCTTAATTTATTTTTTCTTTTTAGTTTGAAAAACAAATGAAAAGTTGAGTAATGGGAGCATTTTTTTTCCAACCATATGGTATCCAAAGCCCAATAAGCATCGACTATCAGCTGATCTAGAACTACTAATTAGCATCAAATTAACTCTATCTCAAGAGTTTTCAAGGGATTACATACCAAGTGGTCATTGTTAATGTGTATGTGTGTATTAAGGTTAAGCCCATTTGGCCCATATACTCATTGGTCCTAGAATAAATAACTTGGGAATTTTTTCCAAAACATAACATGGTATCAAAGATTTAGATATTTTTTTTCGTTTTCCTTGCCGTTGGCGAGACCTTATTTATTCCCAACCCCTTTCTCCGTCGTGAGTCATCTCTCCTTATCTGCATCTTCATCGAACCAAATCGAGACCCCCTAATGTATTCCGCCCTTCTTCACGCTGTATTCATGATGGTACGTGCCTCTTACCTGTTAGTTGGTCAAGCCATGCAAACATCACCCGTGAAGCTTATCCATGCTTTTGATTCAAGTCAAGTGAAGACAAATTAGATTTGACTTTTGTTTATGCCTTATTCCAAAAGAAGTTGGTTGATCAAGCATAAATTATTAAGAAGAAACAACAAGGAAACGAAACATGATTTGTCAACATTGATTAAGGGCTGATTTTAGACTTAATTGATTTTGGTTCATGACTAGAATAACAACATATTAGTTTGACTTAGTCTTTTGTTGTTATTTCTCTTATTGATCTGATTGTACTAGTGTTTATGGCTTTTGGCATGTCTCCTGATTTTCTGTTCGCCTCTGATGTTAAGCTGAATGGGCATAACTATAAGGAGTTGTCTTCCACTATCCGAATGATTCTTGATGGGATGCGTCTTTGGGATCATATTACTGGCACTTCGACTAAATCGATTTGTGATAAGACTGTTGAAGAGGTACTTGAGAAGTGGCAAGGTAATTAATGAGGTTCGTGCAAAGGTCGTTCTTTGTCAGAGTGTCGATATTTCCAATCAAATGGACATATATGAGTTTTCTTTGATAAAGGAGATGTGGGAGCGCTTGCAGTGTCAATACCTATTGAACAGTATGGCTCGCCACTAATCCTTACTTCAGCATCTTTTAACCTTTCAGTAGCATGACTTCTCTATTGAAGAGTTATATTGTTAGTTTCGTGTAATTTGGCGCCAAATGGACTCCATGATTTCATCTCCTTATCAAACTTATGATCGTTGTATGGATCAGCATATGTAGGAAGAGTGACAAATACTCTTTATGTTAATGATGCGTCTTCGTCCTGAGTTTAAGTCTATTAGGCATCAACTTCTTGGTCGTCCTAATTTTCCGAACATAGAAGAGGCACTTATGGCACTTCTCGCAGAGGAGAAGCAACTTCATTCTCTGGTTACATCAACCCTATATCGCATCTACCTTATAGTATTTTTGCAGCTTCGACAGTCCATTTCCTCTTTTGGTCTACTTCTTAGTCCACCTATGAGTTCACAACTTGTTTCTACTACATCGTGTCCTTATGGTTCCAAGTCAATAAAAGATGTTTAGTGTCACTATTGCAAGAAGTCTAGTCATATGAGGAAAGAATGTCCTAAGCTTCGATCACGTGGTGGCACCGTTTCAGTTACTACAGCTCCCAGTGCACCACCTCCGGTATTGGTTCCTAATTCGTCTTCTTAGGAACAATTCAGGGCACTTATGCAGTAGTTAGCTCAATCTAATATTGCTTACGCTTCGTCTAGTCAGCCTATTATTTTTTCTGATGTACCTTAGTCTATAGCCTGTGCTAGTTCACCTACATCTTTGAATACTCAGTCAGGTATAAATAACTCATCTTATATATTAGACTCATGCATTACTTTTCATTTGACGCCTAATGTTTCTCAATTGCAGTCTTGTTCTAACTTGACTGAAAAGTCTTATGTTCAGACTGCTAATGGTACCCCTTTACCAACTTCTCTTCATGGAACTCTTAACACTCCTCAATTTAACATTCTAGATGTTACTCATATGCCTCAGTTGTCATTGAATCTTATGTTTGTCAGCCAACTTGCTGATATGAAATGTTTTGTTGGGTTTGATGATTCTACTTGCTATGTGCAAGGTTTTCCTACGGGGACACTCGTTAGTCTTGGTCGTCGCCGTAAAGGGACAACAGGTTTATATGTGCTTTATCATCTACATATTCATACTTCCAATAATGATTTTCTCTCCTCAAGCTCATGCCTTGTTTCTATTAGTTTTCCTTAGTGGCACCATCGTCTTGGTCATCTGTGTGGTTCACGTCTCTCAACTTTAGTTCATTAGGATGTCCTAGGTCCGGTCTTTATTGATCCAGAATTTGTGTATCCGAGTTGTAAGCTTAGCAAACAACTACACCTCCCTTACCGTTCTAGTGTGTCTCATTCTGTTGCTCCTTTTGCTTTAGTTCATTTTGATGTATGAGGTCGTGCTCTTTATTGATGGTTTCTCAAGATGCACTTGGGTCTATTTTATGAAACATCATAGTCAACTTTTCGAATTTAAAAGTCCTACACTTCTATGACTCAAACTTAGTTTTCTACTACTTTTAAGATTGTTCACTCTGACTCTGGTGGTGAGTACTTATCCAATGCATTCCGTCAATTTTTATCTGATTAAGGTACTCTTCCTCAAGTATTGTGTATAGGCACTCATGCTCGAAATGGTATTGTGGAACGCAAGCATCGTCACATTTTTTAGACTATACGAACTCTTCTCATTACTTCTCACGATCCACCACATTTTTAGGCTAAGGCGGTACCCACTTCTGTCTATCTTATCAATCTTTGGCCTTCTTCAGTTCTTCAAGAGGTTTGTCAGGGTGAATGTTTATTTTCTTATCCCTCATGCTATAATCATCTTCGTGTCTTGGTTATATTTGTGATTTTCTTCTTCCATCTCATGAACGCACTTAACTTTCTTCTCAATCTGTTGAGTGCATCTTTCTAGGTTATAATTTTAAGCATAAGGGTTATCATTGTTATGATCATTCTGCTCGTCGAGTGTGCATTTCTCATGATGTCTCTTTTCTCGAGGATCGTGCTTTTTATGCTTCTCCTACTTCCATGCGATCTTCCTCTTCTATTGAGGTTGTGTCTTTTCTTTTTCTTTAGACTACTGAATCGTTAGTTTTGATCAACTCTGTCCCTAGACCTGCTGGGTCTTCTACTTCTCCTTATCATTTTTTCCAACGCTTTCATGTACCTATTAATGATCAACATCACTACAAAAAAATAGCAAATCAGAAACGGAATTTTCTGTCTCTGATTTGCAAAAATTCTGTCTCTAATTGCAATCAGAAACGGAACAGAGACGGAATCAATTCCGTCTCTGAAAACGTCGTCGCTGATTCGATCAGAAACGGAAAATTGATTCCGTTTCGATTAGAGACGGAATAGAGACGGAAAAATTCGTTTCGATTAGAGACGGATTTAGAGACGGAAATTAGAAACGAAGAGAGACGAACAGAAATGGAATTTTTTTCGAAATGGTACATTTGTAATTGCATTCTGTCTCTGATTCCGTTGCTGATTAGCAACGGAATCAGAGACGGAATTAATAAATTTATGAATTCCGTCTCTGATTCCGTTTGTGATTCATGCATATATTCCTGAAAAATTAGAGACGGAATAGCAACGGAATTTTTGAATTTCGTTGCTAATCCGTCTGTAATTTTCCTTTTCGTTTTATTTTCAAACATAAGCATAATCCAATTTGTTCTCCAACCTATAACTTGAAGTTACAACCATAGGACCTCCTCTATCGCCTGCACCCCCTCCAACAACTCCTTGGGGGTGCTAACATCCCACCGAAAAGCCAAATTTGACATTCGTACATCGACAATATATATCAACAAAGATTCAAAAGAGAAAAAAAAATGTAAAAATCAAAATTTGAAAAAGATTTATATATCCACGAAAAATTGTCTTGTATTACAAAAGCTCCAAATTTCTAAGTATTCATAAAAACCACCAATTCTATTGTTCAACAACCACAAAAAAAAACTTACAATCCTATAAATATGCACAAAAAGAATTATCAATCTAAAAGTAATGTAAGCAACTATAAAAGTTACATGATATGCTTTAAATTCCTCATCTCTCACTTGGAAACTAGATTATGGCAGGTATTGTCACAGGGATATGGGCAATCAATGGCACTAACTCCCACTCGATCGAAGAACCAGCCGCCTACTAATAGGGCCACGCTCTGCCATCATGGCCCTGCACAAACAGAAAGAGCAGGAGAGGCCCTGTAAAAACAGTAGCGACGAGATCAATATAAAATCTAAAATTCTTACTGCGCTACTCTACATTTTATAAGCATACAAATGTTTCGGAAACTTGATATTATATACATCAACCATGCAGTCAATTGGGTAAGATTGAAAAAAGTTTACCAAATTTACAACAGATAAAGAGTTGTGGCAATATATGCAAAAATTCTTACAAAGATCTAGTTCTTGCAATGCCATAATAGTCGAAGTCCTAGTTATTTGCATTTATATGGCACAAAATAAAAAAGTATATAAAGGAAGCAAAACAAATTGGTGCTATAAGATCGCAAAATCGTGGATTTATGTGAAATGCATTAGAATTCTTTCAAGCATAGTCACTAGTATTCCATTCAAAGTAAAACAAGGTCACTGGTGTTGTAATCGAATTACATGTGACAAATAGACTATTACCTATTTCAATGGTTTGAGGCTTTTGTTGTTTTGTTTTTGTATTTCACTAACAAAATAAAGAGCTTTCTTTGCTAGAAATCTGTGATTTTTCTTCAATGAGTTGAAAAATCTTTGTTTTCTTTGCTTACTTGAATGTTATTAGAAACACTAGTAAAGGTAAAGCAAGAGGACTTGTCCCAATAAAAGAAAAAACCAACAGCTGATAGCCATCCAAAAAAAACAAAAAAAAATACCATGATGTATAAGACAGAAGTAAAAAAATGAAGGAGAAACCTGAATAAGAAGTATTTCATCGCGAATTCTCTGCCTTAGATCACCGTGTCCACCACGTCCAACAGTTGCCATAATCAATCTAATAATCTCTCTATGATCAGGTTAGTTGAGGTAAATTCTTAAAGTGGCGATTTCATGGAAATCAACGTAGGGAGTCAAACCAGGCATACCTATCAAGCAACCATAAACAATCAGACAATCTTGGTGATTAGTCAATGAAGCTGATTAAAGCATTTTACTTACTAAGAATTTCGGTGTAGTATAAAAGAGGCACATCAGTATATTTGATCTTAACGAGCTCCCCTAGTTCTCGAATGAGGCTATACGTACTCTTCCACAATTTGGAGAATCTGAAGCTGTATGAATCTAAAGAACAAAGACAAACTTCGGCATTCAAAAGCTATCAGAGTTGAGCAACAATGAATCAATAATAAACTCATGAACAAGCCAAAAACGGACAGTGAAATATTAATTCGTACATTACCAATGATGCACATTCAACTGCAATGTCGAGTCTTGATTTTTGGTTCCCCACAACGACAACTCCCTTCCCGTTATGAGTTTTGCTGCATACTCTTGTTTAGAACATAAACTGGCTGTCAAAAAAAAGGTGATCTGCAAGGTTCCCCTTAATGTGTCAATGTTGAGGAAAGTAAGCATTAAAGAAGTAAGATGAACTGCTATTGACTGGAACTGTAAAATCTTTCCCTGGTTGTCTTAACTCGGTATCGGATACATGATGAATTCATACTACATGGACAACCTAAGCATGCTTTCATCAAAAACAAACATAGAACTGAAAAATATGAACTCACTATCTTGGATCGGGGCATCGATTGCCGGCACATAACCCATGGAACCCCCGTATCTAAAGATGTAGCCATGGAGGTGGCCATTTGATGTAGGGCTTAACAAATTGCACCATAGGCGAGAATTGACGTTACCATATTCATTTTGAATCTGCTCAAAAACAGTATCATCACAAACGTTAATTAAGTTTAGCAAAATTGGAACAGGCAGTATTAAAACAAGCACAAGGCAGATTAAGGAAAAAAAAATGGAAACCTAGTAATCAGAGGCAGCATAACAGTCATAGCAAACAATGAATTATCACACAACTGCTCTCATCTCAGAAAGACATTGACATGCCAAAGCATCAACAGTGAGATGCTTGAGGCTCTCACCTGTGCATTAATGATCTCTCGGCGTCTGTCTCTCTGCGAGCTATCTCATCAAGTAGCCATTTAGCAGTGCCTTCACTCTTCACACACAACGTTGCTACAAAAACAAATTATCAAATTCCCTATGATTAATATGACACTATATGGCACTCAAATGCATTTCCCGAGTCTCACGGATAGATCAATTAGTTGTGTGAGCAAAGCATATACCATAAAAGCAAGTATAAGGCATATTGAACATGGAGAAATCGAGGAAAGGGGAAAATGGCTTACAAGAGCATCTCGCAGAATCCTAGTAATTACCAGGAGCATCTCGCAGAATCCCAGTCAAAGCGGCTGAAGGAATTACCAGGAGCAGAAATGGACTTGTTGATGATTTTTGTTTCTTCAAGAATTTTTCCTTCAGCTCCAGTTTTCTCTATTTTTTCAGATCCAGCCAAGTCCGGAAGAATCGCTTTCCAGTTTTTAATCTCAAAATTCTCGAGAGAATGAGTGTGTTTCACAATTCAAATTCAAACTAGGAGGTATCCAATTGCGTAGGTTATAAGAATTCCCACCTAGTATCCCTCATCGACTCTCTTTGAACCGTAAAGATGTAAGCACGGTGACTCTCTTGCTCTCCATGTTCATGAGCAGAATTCCCACCTATTATCATCCAGATTCATATGAGTATGCAAAACAGTAATCCACATATAAAGAAGTTGTTTCAGTTCACCAAAAAAGTATATTAGCATAAAACATGATTGAGAAAATTAGCTAACTTCAGTTACTCCATATACAAATACTCCCTAACCTTGCACTATTTTATTTGTAAATAGATATGGGCGTAAATATTGCCTTGATTGAATTCTCAGCACATTTGCTGAGAATTCTTCAAAGAATTGACAGTGTCATTGCAGTACATCCAGTTTTTCATATAAGGGGAGCAATTGGGATCTATGGTATGAGAATAATGCAGTTTATAGCCTTTATATCATACTTGAATTGAGTTCTACAAATGGTGAACAATCATGGTATGAGAATGAAGTAATCCACACAGAAAAATAAAGATACTTCACTACCTCGTTCGCTTATATCAACCAAAGAGAGTGGCATCCTCTATGGCCGAGTAGTCCATTCAATGTACCACCACTCCTTTGAAGACCTCTGGACCTTGGTTTATAGGGAAATCGGGTGGTGGCAAGGGCGGACCATCGAATATTAGTAAGCTTTGAATATCAAAGTTTATCTATTTTGAATAAGAATTAGCTACGAAAGACTTCAATTGATTACAAGATTCTACGAATTTATATTGTTCATAGCCAATTCAAAAAATAAGAGTTAAGAACATAAACTTGTGTCAATTAAGATAAAAAGAATTTAAGTGGTCTAAGTGGACAGCAAAGCCTAGAGAAATTTGTAAAAGGGACGACAAGGTGATATAAACATTAGAATAGCTTAGATACAAGAATTGAAATTGAGTAAACTTTGCATAAAAAAAGGAGATGTAGAGATTAATTATGATTGATGGAAATGGAAGGAAAAGACTCCTTTAATCAATGTAAGGAATGCACTAGAGTAGTTGAGCAAGACTAAAAGTCTAAGCAACTCAATATCATAATCATGATTCAATCACAATATAAAAAATAGGTGCGACCCGTCTTATTATCTTGAAATATTTGAATGAATTGGTGAAGAACAATATCCCATGATTCAATTAAATGTTTAACTATAGACAAATGATTTGACTAGAAAATTATCACATGTTTATTGAAATAGAAGTTCCATAGTAACGAGTCACGATAAGACTTAGAATATTAAGCAATAAGAATGATATAATGTGATATATTTTCACAAATGTCTGACGAGATAAAATAAAACTCTAATAGGATACCATTTTCCATACTAATAATGAAATGTCAAGGGATCTAACCACATGGAATTTTGTTAGTTTAGGAGACAAATATATGAAAAATCCGATTTTAATGGAGGATGTGTGAGACTAAACTATTGTATACAACTTAAACATACAAGCAAAAAAAATAAGCGGATATGAACACTAATAAATGAATTTTAATAGAGCAATGCAATCAATTATAAGAAACTAACAAATGCCACGGTGATGCACAAGATCAACTCAACACTTAGACCTAAGAATCATCAACTTTCACATAAAAAAAGCATTCCAAATCAATTCTTAGGTTAGTTATAAGGTTCAATATTGTGTATAAACCCCTGCATTCGTTAGTTATGCCAAACAAAGTATGACAATTGTTGTATGACAATTGTTTCACTTCCTAGCAAAAACTCAGCGTGCTGCTTAGATTATTGGATGCATACCTTTGAGATGAACGAGCCCACCATGAATTGTAGGTAAATGTTTTCTTCCTTTATCCTCTGTATATCTTAGTTGCCTTGGAATCCCAGTTCATACATAATCTATCATGCTGTTACTTTTTTGACCTTTTCCTTTGCTAGAAAAATTCTTATTTAAAGAAAAATATACTATATCTGCAGAATGGTTGCAGAATATTTGGGAGAAGAAAACATGCTAGCTGTTGTGTGCAAGTCTTATGCCGTTGCAGGTTCTCTCGAGTGCTATGATGAAAAAAGTGGTAGAATTGACAGGGAGCCATTCGGATCATGCCATAGCAAATGAATTTAGGAAATCGATAAAGGGTCATTTTTCGGTCATCTGTGTTGAGAACATGTAGGCTCTTGTTCTTCTAGAATTAGCTTTTATAGAAGAACAAGAGCGTACATGATCGGCAACACAAAGCTAATTCTAGAAGAACAAGAGCCTACATGTTCTCGACACAGATGACCGAAAAACGAGCTTTCATCGATTTCCCAAATTCATTTGCTATGGCATGAAAATGTTGCTCCCTGTCAATTCTACCACTTTCTTCATCATCGCACTCGAGAGAACCCGCAACGGCATAAGACTACACAATAGCCAACATGTTTTCTTCTCCCAAATATTCTACAAACATTCTGTATATATAGTATATTTTTCTTTACATAAGAATTTTTCTAGCAAAGACGGAAAAGGTCAAAAAAGTAAAATCCACGATAAATTATGGAATATCAATCTAAATATGCACAAAAAGAAGTGTCAATCATAAAGTAATTCGAAGAATTGCTAAAGTTGTCTACAAAGGCAAACGTTTAATCTAAGAATTTACACAAACAACAAGTGAAATACCTATGTATCACCAACCTGCTCATCTCTCGAGAGCCACGCTTACGTCTCACGCTCATCATTGTCCCCTTGTTGTGGTGGATCGACCGGATCTATTTGCGCGGTATTCTTTCGGTCATGAGGTGGCGGTGGTGGTGGCGGTGGTGGTGGTTGTTGCTGAGCTAGGCCTGTTTCGTCCATGTTCATCCCGAGATGCTGCTGCATGAACTCCATAACCTTTCGTAATTGCTCCGCAACGACATTGAACTCTGGCCGCGGCACCACATCCGGCATCTCCGACGTGCTAGCACCGGGATCTCCGTATCTCCTCTTCTTTCTCCCTACGGACCCGAGTCCGTAGACACGTCCTTTGGAACACTCACCCGCCACATTGAGGTACACCGCCTCATCATCCATCGATTGGTCGGTGTAGCACGGGTCGCCTCCCGACGTCTGTTCTGGAGCCTATCATGCAGATATGAACAACAAACAAAATACATGATATGGGTTAAAGTAAACTTAATACTATTTTACATATAATTTCTATACTTACATATAACCGCTCTGATCTAGTATCGATGAATGTCATCCTGTCGTGATTTACGGTGTGGAGATGCAAATACAAGTCATTCACAGTCGGTGGCGTCTTGGATGAATCGGTCACGTGCGGGACCAAGCATAGCATAGCGAACAAGTGTATAAATGTAAAAAATATCCAAGATGTTACAAAAAACTTACCAATCTTTCTTGGGTAGTCACAAAAGACACGGAACCACCACCGTGCTTCGAGGGTCCAGTCCCAGGGCCTTCGACCTCAGTGTTCCTATTCTTCGTCGCTTGCCTAGACCTGGCCTGGAAGTCCTCTCCCGAGAGGAGGAGAGGCGCAGACTGAAATGGTGCAAGACAACCGAACCGGACCAGAGCAGGGCCGCGCTACCAGGGAGCAATGTAGTGTGAGGACGACTTGTTGGGGGTTGGGGATTTGGGGGGCGGTGGCGGAGAGAGACGGAGAGACGAGAGAGAGAGTTGAGAGCAACGGAATAGAGACGCCCGATTTGTTGGGGGTTGGAGATTTGGGGGCCGGTGACCAGGAGAGACGGCGCGACCGAGAGAGAGAGACGAGAGATAGAGAGAGAGACGACGAAGACGATGAGATCGAATCGCGCGGTGGGTTTGCTTGGTTAGGGCTTTCGGTGGTGGGGAGGACGAGACGAGGGGGGGTTTTAGAGGGGGTAAAGAGAAATCTCGAGATTTGTTGTCACAAATCTCGAGATTTGATGAACAGGTATAACAAAATAAAGTTTTGGTGGGAATGTTGGCGCCATTTTTCAGAGACGGAATTTAATTCCGTCTCTAATTCCGTCTCTGATCCATCTCAAATCCGTCTCTGAATGTTTCCGTCTCAATTCCGTCGCTAACTTTTTAATTTAGAAACGGAACTTATTCCGTTTCTAATTTCGTTTCTGATTTAGAAACGGATCTTATTTCCGTTTCTAATTCCGTTTCTGATTTGTTGTTTTTTTGTAGTGCATGTTTCTAACGATATATAACCTCTTCCTACCCTAACTATCACTGATGATGTTCATGTTGATGATCCTTCCACATCACTCCCAAAGTCTCCCAATCTTTCACGGTACGATCTTCGTGACCGTAGTACTATTCATCCTCCTGCTAGTTTTGGTCTAGTTGTTACTCATGATGTTCAGGAGTCTAGAACTTATTGGGAGGCCGCATAGGTACCTGAGTGGCAATTGGCTATGACTGAGGAACTTGACACCCTAGAGTGAACAAGCACATAGGATGTTGTTCCATTGCAAGATCATGTTATTCCTATCTCTTGTAAGTGGGTCTTCAAGGTGAAGGTTCGCTTTGATGGGTCTATTGGGCGTTATAAGGCTCGATTGGTTACTTGTGGATTTTAGTAAGAACATGGTTGTGATTATGATGAGACATTCGCTGCCGTAGCTCACGTGACCATTGTTCATACACTCATTTATGTGGTTGTCGTTCGTCGATGGACTATTTCGCAGCTAGATGTGAAGAATGCTTTTCTTCATGGTGATCTATAAGAGGATGTTTATACGAAACCTCCACTGGAATTCTCTTGTCTAAGTGGTCATGTTTGTTGTCTACGTCGTGCTCTTTATGGACTCAAACAAGCCCCTCGTGCTTGGTTTAAGTGCTTCAGCTCGATTATTCTACAAGCAGATTTAGTGAGCATAACCCAGCTATGTTTGTTCACACTTCTTCACAAGGTCGAACTATTACATTGTTGTATGTAGATGACATGATTATTACTGGCAATTATCCATCTTATCTCAACTTTGTAAAGCAATGTCTTAGTGAGAAGTTTATGAATTCTGATCTTGGACGTCTTTGATATTTTTTGGGCATTGAGGTCACTTTAATGGATGATGGATTTTACTTATCACAGCAGTTATATGCTCTTGATTTGCTTTCTCATTACGGTCTCACTGATGCTTAGATTGTTGCTCCTTCCACGAAGCTTCATCTCCAATCGCGACCCACTTATGGTGCACCTCTTTTCAATCCTTCTCGGTATAGACATGTGTTGTTTGTCTTACCTATTTCGTAGTACTCGACCACATATATCACACGTTGTTCATGTGCTCAGCTAGTTTGTTTATGCTCCTACTTTTGTTCACTATGCTCATCTACTTTGTGTATTGCGATATCTATAGGGGACATTTTCTCGGAGCTCATTTTCTCTCTTGATAGTACTCTATAGTTGCAGGCTTCTTCTGATTCCAAATGGGCCAATGATCCTGTTGATCGACGATCAGTCACTGATTATTATATCTTTCTTGGTACTTCTCTTCTTGAATGGGAATCTAAGAAATAAATTGTCGTTTCTCATTCTAGTACTGAAGCTGAATTACATGCTCTCGCCTCTACAACTGCTGAGATTATTTGGCTTCGTTGGCCTCTTGCTGACCTTGGTGTTGTGATGTTTGAGCCTACTTCATTATTTCGAACCAATACCATTGCTATTCAGATCGCTTCTGATCCAGTGAAACATGGTTGACTAAACACATTGGGTTGATCCTTCCTTCACTCGTTTTTATTGTCGTCAAAAGACAATAGATCTTCACTTCTTATCCTCTGAACTTCAGATTGCTGACTTTTTCACCAAATCGCAGATGAGGGAGCAGCATGCTTTCCTTTTGTCCAAATTTAAAACAGTTGATTCGCCTTAAGTTTGAGGTGGGGTGCTAATGTATATGTGTGTATTAGGGTCAGTCACACTTGAACCATGTACTTTTGTAACTATATATATTGATCTAATTGGTCCTAGAATAAACAACTTGATATTTTTCCCAAAACCTAACAGTCATATCCAGCTCAAGCGGAATTAATTAGGGCCAGTGACCATTCAAATACTTGATGGCTTAGATTATATTAATAAAAAGAAACTCTAAGCCAAGGGCTCAAACTTCAAATCACTTATCTTAAAGCCGACGCAGCCGGAGCCTTCGAATACGCCAGACCCCTTTGGATAATGGAGGCCACTTTGATTAACAATTAAATTTGCTATAGAGATTAAATAGTTATATATGGCGACTTAATTCACGCATATTTTCTACCCTTTTTTTCTCTCCTTTCTCTACTTTTCTTTATTGATTGTTGAGGAAATATGTAGATACTATAAGATTATAAATCATGCGCAAGCTGACTAGTAAATATATAATAATTACGACTAATTACATACAATCATGTATTGATAATTGATAACCTTAAATTATAAAAAAACAAAAAAACAAAAAACTGTCTACCTAACAAAAACTAATATTGTATTCCAATCTAGCTAGCCTGGGAAAACTACAACGCAAAGCCGTGATGGATGCATGAGAATTGAACACGGACAAGAAGAAGAGACTTATCTGGCTGGGGAAAGTGAAAGACAAAGTTGTGGGTTAAATCAATTAGACAAAGCTCTTTCACTTGGGCTGGCATGTCTGTATAGACTTACACAACCCCACATATATTTTCACAGTAAACCATTCCTTTTTATACCTTTCAACTTTTTAACTAAATAAACACCACTTTGCTTGTCAGCTCTCCATTATTGGCTAATTAAAACCTTCCCTAATTAAACAACTCGATGAACTCATCAATCCCTGATTAGACTCTCAAAGCACACAAATATACACACATGCACTCAGCGTACAAGCATATGTGTCTCCTAAAGCAACTCCGACAACTCGACCGCCGTCCGGAAATAACGGGGAACGCAACTCTCTATACGTCGCACGCTCCAATGGTAGGCCACCATCACGTGCACGCATGTGCCGCAAGACTAGATCACCACCATTATTTTTAACCTCATTTTCTATTCTAGTTTTTCAGAAAATGTGGGTCCCACAGAGGAATTAAGTGGTTAGATCGTGGCCATTTGTAATGGGCAAACGATGTCTGCCATTTTTTAAAGAAAAGAAGTTTTCGTGTACAAAAATTTTAAAAAAAAAATAAAAAATTTGGATTGAGGTGGTCTTAATATTCTTCTAGGGATCTGTTAAACCCTCCTGAATTCTGTTATAAATACTTGGTTTCTGCAACTCCCTTTAAGTCCACACATATCCTCTTTTCTTTTCCATTAGGATTAGTTGGGTAGAGAGTGATCTGATACTTAATGTTTAGTGTGCTTTGAAATGTATGGCCCTCTTTGTGATTTTCCACAGCTTTCTTGAACTGCCTCTTCTCCACGTCTGTGGCTTTGGTGTTTTGAAGTGGTTATAGGGTTTGTAGTGCTTTTGCAGTTCAATAAAGCTGTGGGAAGCCACGCCGAGGGTCTGAGAGACTCCGTAGAGAGTTTTCTTGTTTTGATCGATTGGCGATTTTTTACCGATCACTTATATGTTCATGGCATGTTTTTCTATTAATTGTCTTTTGTTTTTTGTTGATATTATCTTGTCTTCTCCAGAGTGAAATCATATGAGATCCAAAGTTCTATACGATATTTATGCTGAGAACCAGTGATTCCATGGCTACCATAAACGAGAGTTAATTTGATGGAATTTACGTTTCACAAATAATGGTATTTTATCATGGTGATGTATATTAATTACCAAGATCTGTTATGATTTGTGTTTCCTTTTTAACTTCATTGAATTTCCTTTTTCTGTTTTGGCTGGCAGAAAACTAGGGCCAAGGCTGAATTTGTTTTTCATGATTATAATTTGTTGATGATTAGATTAATAATCATGGGAAGGCGATGGGGAAGTTGCGGGTTTACTGTTGAAATTGCAACTTTTAAAGAAGACAATTTTCTTCTCTCATCTCTTTGGAGCGGTTCGACTTGATTTGGTCAATGTAGATCATGTGAGTTTTTTTTTTTTTTTTTTTTTTGAGGCGACTATGTGAGTTTGATGTAGTAGGGTATAATGCATGCATGGGTTAATATATTCTGAAACGAATGTATATAAACATACTGTCATCATACACACATATACGTAATACACGTATATATATGAATGTTCATTAATATGATCTATATTTTTATAGCACTTAAGATTCATATTTAAATGGTTACATTTGAAAATCTTGATACCCTTCTTATGGTAATGAAAATTAAGTTTGTTACATAAATAATATAGTTATCATTTTGATTAAAATTTACATTTCATTGCAGGATAAACTAGATTTATTTAGTTTCTTAAAATTTGTGTTTTTAATTTCTTCTTACATTTATAGCATATCCAATGGTTAATGTGGATTATAGGTGTGGATTAATAACACATCACCATCATGGAGAGGATGTCCATCCTTAGTGGTTTAAATAGACATTGAAGTTCAAATGTGCATGACAATGGTCAATGTGTAAGCATTCTTTTAACATAAGAAATATAGATCAATTAGAGAATTACGTGCGAACGTTTTTAGTCTCCTAAAATCACTAAGATCTTATGGCTCATGAGTCTTAAACATTCGACCCATTTTTTGATAGTACGAGTTTCATTTTATAGGCTTAAGGGAGAACCATTCAACTCCTATAATAAATACAAATTCCTATCAAATTCGTAACATCAAATAAGCTTAGTGGACATAATAACGTATGTTACATATTTCGATTATTATGTAAATATAAAATATAATTATGAGACATATAATGGTCTAACATTCTCCATTTTGTCTCATATTTTAATAATATAGGTCACGTATAACTTAATAGTTCTCCTACTTGACCGCATTACTAACAAACATTGCATAATTAATTTGTATGTCTGCGCGCATATATGTTTGACATCATTAAATCATTATAAAATAAATTAGCAGTGAGAGTCATGCCAGTTATATATCGAATTAGGACATATTTCCTTCCATGTACCATGACCAATACTAATTCATTTTAAGTGACTCATAAAATATTTATAATATTTGTGTCAAAGACTAAATTCACTTTAGAATTATCATTCACATAAGTATACACATACACTAAGTAGAATTAACACAATAAATGAGATATCATGAAATAAACATAATCATGAACATAATCAAATCACATATTAAGAATCATTTAAGAATTACAATGATGACCCATCCTGTCGACATGATCATTAATGTCTTCAGTTGTAATCTCTTTGTTAGGGGATTTGTCACAATAACATTTGTGCTAATATGTTTGACACTTTTTTCTATTGAGCTTCTTCAACTGCAAAATATTTTACTCTATACATTTTATACTAGTTTAAAATCGGTCATTTTTTTTTTTTAAAAGTCATATTTGCAGAACTGTCATATTGACTCATTAATAGCTTGCAATTTAGTTAATAGTACAAATCCCTTTAATGAAGTTCCTTAAGCATAATATTTGGTTTGTAGCTTGAAACTTCAAACTCATAGTAGAAGAAGTCATAATTGTTTGCTTAACAATCTTTAAATATTTCTCCATTATTGAAATATAAAAACATACTCTAAAAAAGACTTTATAGTGTCAAGACCCCTATCAAAGTCTGTGTCTAAATAACTATTAACTTTAAAGTTGTCAAACTTTTCTATAACTGAGCATATATTTTTTTCAATTATAAATACTATAAAAATTTCCTTAATTTGCAGGGGTCACTTTGGTAAAAGCCAACACACCAACAACCAAACTGAGATTTGATTTGACATATCATTCATTTCAAAGTTTTGAAAGATTCTTTGATCTTATATACCATACTAGGAACATCGTTTTCAAATAAAATATTGCTAATCAAAATATAAACTTGCTCCTACTCACTTTCAGGTATATGCATCGATTTATAACATTTTTCGTAAGTTCAAAGGATGTGACGTTAACTTAATACACCATTAATGGAAAGCTTGTTTTAATCCATATATTGACTCCATAAGTTTGTTGGCTAGTTGTTCATTTCTTTCTACTATGATTTCTTGTAGATCGATTCATATAGACTTCTTTATTTAAACTTCCACTTAAAAATCGTTCTTTACATTCATTTGACGTAATTCAAGAATCTACAAGTCTAGCTTTATGTTATTTGATATTGCCTTTGGAATTGTATTAGTCTTGCAAACTCATTTACATCCTAATGGGTTGATTTAACATCTCGAGAAAATTGAACAAGATTCTACACTTTGTTTTGAGCCATTTAATCTAACTAATATTTTATGACATCAATCATTTTCTTAAACTCATCAATTTGATGGCTTCATCATTAGAAACTGGATCTTTAATATATCTCTCTATATCACAATTAGGTACACCATAAGATTATCAAGAATTAATAACAAATCTCCATACTATTCGAGATCTTTGTAATGTTAATCCATACGAATCATTAATGAGTGTATTTACAGTGATCTCAATATTTACTTTATGAGAAACACAAGGAGGAGAAACTACTACTTCATTAAAAGTGATATGAAGTGGGACATATTACGCAACATAATTTTTTATTTTTATATTTTATGGATTGTCGCACCCACTGGTTTCACCATTTACGTTGACCCTGGCATTTCTAGTTTCAACACTCTTTATGAAATGATTACACATTAAATTTTTAAGATTTCCAATTTAATTGATAGGGTAACTAATAAAATAACCAATAATCATTTTAAAATTCAATTTATGTTTTTGTGGATTATAAACTCTAGCATCCGTTAAACAATCTCTGACATTGAGATGTCTTAAGCAAGGTTTCCTTTTAGTCCATAACTTTAAAGAAGTTTTGAGAATTGACTTACTAGGAACCTTATTCAATAAATAGACTACATTCTTTAGGGCATCTATTCACAATCATTAGTTAGGCAATGTAAAGCTACTTAATACACCCCTAACCATTTCCATTAATGTTTACTTACAGCGTTCAACTTCATCCTTATGCTGAGGAGTATACTAGGTATTGTGAATCTAGCACAAATATCAATTCGTTAAGGGAGTTTAGCAAATGAACGGGGACATTATTATATTAATTCAATTTTAATTACTATAATATTCACCTGATAGATATGGAGCGTCAAATAATCCATGTATATATATATATTTATGATACGTTCTTTATATTAGTGATATTATGTTTTTTCATTGTGTAAAAACACAATATACTTTGTTTAATAAGTAAATATTTTAAAATGTATGGTACCTTTGGGTATCCATGCATGCCCTTTTTAACTTGCCATAAAATAAAACTTGCATATATTTCTAAAATGTGGTGCACCTTTGGGTCAGCCATACTATTTTAGTAAGTACTATATAAATATTATTTAGTTCATATATTACTAAAAATGCGGTGCTTTTAGGCCAACCATGATATTTTAGTAATCAATCGAAAATCAAGAAGATGAGGTACATTTCTGTATCCTTCATCATTCTTAATTATCATTAGCAAAAATAGTATGCATTAAATCATGTAAGTTATTAGTTATCAGAAAATGTTTCACCTTTGGGTTAAACCAATTTCTATTAATTATCATAAAATCATAAGAAAATGCAACATCTATGAAAATTTGATGTTTTAGTTTTTTAGTTGGATCACTTTGGTGATTAACACAACTTTATAATAGAAACAACAAATTATAATCATAATATTAACAATAATACATTTTGTGCAAGTAAATAATATATTTGCATTTATGATTATTACCATGAGAGAAGTATATTATCATAATACAATATTGATAAACAAATGGTAGCTATTGGTGAAACCAATTATTTTTGTTACTAACCAATTGTAAACGCAATCAATTGTATAATAAATAAAAATAAAAATTGTAGTTAGGTAAAAATCATTAGTCATGAGTCAAAATGACATCACATTAATTCAACAAACGCTTATATCAAGCATATGAATGGACTTGAGAATTTAATTAGCCACTAGTCACATATCAATTAAACTAATATAAAATGCGTATTTATAGAATGATATAATAATTAATGAATAATGAAATAGAAAAAATTTTGAACGGTTACTTACACTACAACAAAGTGAGTCTATAGCAACATTATTTTACCAACACTAATAAAAAATGTCTTCAAATTTTAATTTTAGAGACACATGATATATAAGCATTGTCAAGTTTAAAATTTTGAGACGCTTAACATACAAGTGTTTTCAAATTAAGGACACTTGATATTAAAACGTCGTCAAATTCAAAATCTCGAGACGTATAATGTACAAGTGTCTCAAAATTAAGGACACTTGTTAAAAAAGTGTTGCCAAATTTAAAATTTAGAGACACTAATTTAAAAGTGTTGTCAAGTTTTAATTTTAAAGACACATAGTTTATAAGTGTTGCTAAAATTAAAAATGAGGACACAAACAATAAGTGTTGTCAATTTCAATATTTAAAGACATATAATTTATAAGTGTCTCCTATATTAGAGACACTTAGTAAATTAGTGACACCAAATTTAAAATTTGGGGACCCTAATTTACATGTGTTGTTAAGTTTTAAATTTAAAGACACATAATTTACAAGTGTTGTTAAATTTCAAATCTAAAGACACATAATTTACAAGTGTTGTTAGACTTTAAATATAAAGACACATAATTTAGAAGTGTTGTTAGACTTTAAATTTAAGGACATATAATTTACTAGTGTTGTTAAGTTTTAAATTTAAAGACACATAATTTACAAGTGTTGTTAAATTTCAAATTTAAGAACACATAATTTACAAGTGTTGTTAGACTTTAAATCTATTGTTAAATTTTAAATCTAAAGACACATAATTTACAAGTGTTGGTAAATTTTAAATCTAAAGACACATAATTTACAAGTGTTGTTAGACTTTAAATCTAAAGACACATAACTTACAAGTGTTGTTAGATTTTAAATCTAAAGACACATAATTTACAAGTGTTGTTAAATTTTAAATCTCAAGACACATAAGTTACAAAGTGTTGTTAAATCTCAAATCTAAAGACACATAAATTATAAGTGTTGTTAAATTTCAAATCTAAAGACACATAATTTACAAAGTGTCGTGAGATTTCAAATTTAAGGACATATAATTTACAAGTGTTGTTTAATTTTAAATATATAGACACATAATTTATAAATGTTGTTAGATTTCAAATTTAAGGAGACATAATTTACAAGTGTTATTAGATTTTAAATTTATAGACACATAATTTACAAGTGTTGTTAGACTTTAAATCTAGAGATACATAATTTACAAGTGTTGTTAAATTCTAAATCAAGATTTGTTATTAAAGTTAGGTTAAACTTGACTCGAGTTTAAGTTTCGTGAATGAAAAAATAAAAATTGAGAGGGTTGCCTCCCATACATAACTCGACATCGCTTAAGCGTGCATTAGTCGATGCAGTTGGTGCGGGACACCACGAAAAAAAAAAAAGTTAATTAAATGTTAAATGTATAACTAAAAAAATTAGATTAACTTCTTAAAAAAAAAACTATTAGTCCATATGTGATCCCTAAATATAACCCAGCAGCCATTTCTGTGGAAACATAAGAAATTTACAGCTCAGCTCATCACATATAAATATTATATTGATTGTAAATAAGTTATAATTGTTTAGCCAACCTAGTTGTTAATGGAGACTTAGCAAACGTCAACAACAAAGCCTAAATCCCCAAATTAATTAGGTGTAACGACTCGAAAACTTGACTTGTGCCACGTGCAAAGTCAAAGTCGTATGTGTGACCCACTCGTCGAAACACGTATGTCCGAATCTCGGGTGGAGATACCGATCGATGTATGATTTTTTTTATGTGATGTGTGTATGTAAGATCCAATTTGAGAGTATAATGCTAATTGTGGTATATGCGGAGAATTCGGTATGCCGAAACACGAATGGGGACGTGCCTCGAGTCGCGTGTAGACATGCGAACGAGGTAGCGGTTTAATGTGGCTATAGTGGCTATGTGGTCACATTAAGAATAACAAAAAATCTGTTCAGATTCTTTGAGTCCGGACCCAAAGATTTTTTTATTAATAATTTAAGATATATATTTAAGTAAAAGACTTAATTACCTTCTACCCTCAAACACCAATAACGAATTTGAATTAAGGGTCTTTATGTCTTTTTGGTTGTTTGAGTCCGGACTTTTTGAGTCCATCTAGCACTACCCTAAGAATAAAAGGATAAATGTACATTGGATGCGCCTCGTGATGCGTGTGGCGCGAGTTTCGAGATTATGAAATGAGGTGGTAGTGGGTGAATATTTATGGTGTATCAAGATGCGCGCTGCACAATTCTTTAAGAAACATTGAATAAATATGTTTTTGATGTGCCTCGAGTTCCGCTCCGCACGAATCTCGAATACACATTTACTTTCTCTTGAGGAAGAAATCAAAGAGAGATCGACAAGAGAGAGAGAGGGAAAGAGAGGAAGAGGGGGAGATCGAGAGAGAGAGAAGAGGAGAGAATGAGAGATCGACGAGAGAGAGAGAAGAAAGAGACGGCGGTGAGGAGCTCTCGACGCGGCAGCCATGGACGGCCAGCGCGGACGAAAAGGGCGGGGCTCCAACCGCATATGGCGACTCCCATGGCAGCGCGGCGGCCGCGTCGACCCAGCGAGAGATGGCGAGATGGCGGACCAGCAGCATGGCGGTGGCTACGCGGAAGCGCGCGGCGGACGACGGATCGGTCAGCAGCAGCGCGACCCCATTAGCGGCGGCGCCGACGAGCGAGAGTGGCGGCGCCGCGAGTGGCAGCGCGGCGATGACACGACGCAGCAGCGACATTGGAACTCTCCGTGACGCGCTCGAGAGCCGATTGGAGAAGAATGCTAGCGATTCGCAATCAACTCCACATTTGGATTCTCGTTAAAGGTACATATCTTATCTCCGCACTGTCTCGCTTCTAAATCGAGCTTTCTAGTTGATCTTTCGAGTAGCCATCGAAATTTCGGTGCACATTTGTGTTTCGTTCCGGTTCTTGGGTGTGATCTTGAGCTTATTAGGTTTTGTTTTGGTGAATTTTTGTTGTTAATTAGGTTTTTGATTGATCAAGAGCAAGTGAAGTACATTCTTTATTATACGTAGAATTGATAGAGGTGGCGTATTCTTTATATAGCTAAGTTGAGCTTTATATCTTTGAAGGTTCGAGCTTTATATAGCTAAGTTGAGCTTTAGGAAAACCAAGTGACAAAATTGTGGTGTAAATTGTGGAAATTAATAGGCCTTAGATAGATTTTGATGTTCATAGATCCTATTTGAATTGTTTTAGGATTCCAAGAGGTTTCATCAAGGTTTATTGATGATTTGAATCGAGTCGCAGTGCTTTTGATCGAATTCAATCGGTATGAAGCATGTTTTAAAATTAAGTTGGGATTTTTGCAGTTTTATTATTGTCATGGTTTGTGAACAAATTTTCTCTTCATCTTCTCTTTTTTTTTAATGGATACTTTTGGTTGTTTAAGTGCTATGAAGAAATTTTTGTGATGTTGAAATCGTTACTCTTTTTGTGGTAATTAGCATTTCTTCAAATAAGCATAGAAGAGGAGGAAAGATTAACAATGATCAATAATCCATATATTTATCAAAGGTGTTACTTCAGTACATCACGTGTGAAGTGGCTGCATACTCTCTAGATGGATTAGTCTTGAGTGTCGCGTATAGCTTGCTTGTTTACACTTCCTTGGAAATTACGAGGTTTGTAGTTAATTTTTTTGGATTGAAACTAAGATTTGGATTAGTAGATTTGACAAACTATTGCATCTTTATGTTGAGAACTACTATATTGACACAAAAGAAAAGAGAGGAGATTAAGTGATTAATCTATCTTATCCATATTCTGGTTTTCTATAAAGCCACTAATGGGACTAAGTGCATGTTGATTTGTTAAACTAGTATAAAATCACAAATAGTGATTATACATATTGTGCAAAGAAGTGGTTTGATAACATGGATGAACTGTATTAATGTTTTCGATTTCTCTGTACAATGAATAACAATTTTACAGTCTATGTTCTTTTATGTTGGACTTGTTATTGAATAACTCCTCAATCTTTAAACTGGGTGGTAATAGTTGTGTTGTGAAAGTTGTTAAATTGGAAGTAATTGTGTGATGGGTGTTTGAATTTTTTCAGGAAAGAAGAGAGCGAAAGTGAGGGGATATCTGCATTTGGTAGCAGAACAGTGAGGGAACCAAGAGTTGTGGTTCAAACAACTAGTGATATTGATATTATTGATGATGGGTATAGATGGAGAAAGTATGGGCAGAAAGTTGTGAAGGCCAATCCAAATCCAAAGTGAGAATTGAAAAACCATACAATTGTAGCTTAAATTTTAACTATTTTAATGTTTGCTTGATTTTCTGTCTTTTTAGGAAATTGCTCCACAACTTTGCAGTTGGCTGTGAATATGACTGTCGCTGATGAGAGCTTGGAGCTTGTAAATTTTACGAAGGTAAATTGATATGTTCTATTTTATGAATTTGAGATAGAAAGAAGAGATTGAAAAAAAGGTTCCTTAATGTTTTTATTCGATGGGTAGGTAGCCTCTCATGTTGTCATTCACAATGAGTTTCTTATTTTCCTTAATGTCTGAATACATATTTATTTTGATTTATTTGATCACCTCTATATTGCAAAAGAGGTTCTTTGAGATCCCTATTGATGGTGGAGTAGAGAAGTGGATCCTTCAGTCTGTTGTGCGCAAATGGAAGGAGAACAAGTTTGAACTAAAGTCTAAGTATTTTAAGGCTGACAAGACTAGAGAGGAGATTGAAAAATCAATTCCGATTGGATTCTTTCCTAATCAGTGGAAAGCTATGGTACACTATTGGTTTTCTGAAAAATCAAAGGTAACAATTATGCCTTTAAATTTGAGAGATAAGTTTTCTTTCTTTTAAAAAGAGGTTTCTTTTTAATCTTTGGGGACTGAGAAACCATCCTTATTTTTGTGTGTTGTATTTTCATGACCTATGTTGTGCATTATTTTTCTCTCATTGATACTTATAATATAAGTATTATTTTCATGCCTATGTTGTGCAGTATTTCCCACCTTATTGCATATTTGACATGTAGGCCTATTGTTATTTTGGAATTTGAATCCTTGTCGACCTCTAGGACCAAATCTGCCTCCTCAACCTCTGTTACTGTTGTTTTTTCCACCAAATCTAAGCAGAAACACCAAGTTATTTAGAAATATTCCAAGTTTGATGATGACCTCCATGTTTGACCTCTGCAGAATTAACTTGAGTAGGTGTCTGCAAGTTCAAAGAATTCATGCCTGCAACTGTTTGCAGCTGATCCAATTTAGCTTCAAAATTCAATAGAGTGGACTAAAAATCTTGCCAAGTTAAAATCTCCTTGTGTATAAGCACTGTTGTTATTGGAAGATAATCACCATCTAGTCCAGCCAAAGTGCAAGAAATTAACTCTGCAATTGAAATTGTTGAACCAACTGTTGCTAGATTTTCAGAAATTTCTTTCATTTTCTTCAAGAACTAAATCATCTTCATAGATCCTTTACGATTGGTCCTAACGGTTGTCTTATAAAATTGAATTTATGCTTTGTCATATGCACCACATTGTTTTTCAATTGATTTCCATATATCATGTGCAAACTGTTTTCCAGAACTCTAACTAGTTACTTGTGATGCTACTTCAGGTTCTACTACATGTCAAATAAATATTTAGCTTGCTAAAAATATAAGTTGGATAGCTATTAGTAATGTGATTTCTTTATAGTTTTATTGAGGTATTGTTTTTCTTGCTTAGCAGTTATTTTTCATTTCTTTTAACAAATTTGAAGCTTGTTAAATAATCATTTTGCCACTGAAATTTCTGCGGTAGTCCGCTGATTTCATTGAAATTGAATAGCTTAAATACAAACTACCAACTGAAGAACAGAAAATAACCCACTATAAGACAATGTATGATCCATATAACTTTTCAATGTCTACAATATTTATCAATTTACAATATTCATGTGGTAACATGTGTTTTAATGGATTTGGATCATAAATGTGATACATCATTTTTTTTATATTTTCTTAAAGCATCTCTCTAAAAGGGGTAAAGCGACACGAACATACTATAAGACGCCACATACAGCTGGATCCAAAAGCTCATCTTACTCATTTTGGAAATAGTGATGAGAAAACAATTGAACTTGAATATTTTTTACTCATCTTAGGCCTAGGAATTGCTCGTTAATGGAGGTTTCAGTGCCTTGTCTAAGTTGTCTTCATTGATATTCACCGATTTTTTGTTCTGTAGTTAGTTGCAATATTCCCACTAAGATAAAATCTGAGTTTTCTACCGCCTAATCGATGTTATTAATGATACAGGAGAAGCATTATATTGCTGAGGCTGAGCATGCGCTTTTGGAATGTGTCTCTGCTTTTAAAGTGGTAATACCAATAAAATTAAAAACAGTTTTAGAATTTTTGCACTGGGCATATGTTTGAATTGAAAAAGTGGTTTATGATGATATTGACTACCTCATGATTTTGACTCGTATATATCTTGATTTAATTGTGTTTGGATTGATTTTGTTTGTTTTGCAGCAGTAGAAAAGTGTTGAAAAGAGGAGCTTATCAATTCAAAAATATCATCTTATACTTTTGTTTTGCATAGTTAGAAGTTTCTATCTTTTTAGTATACATGTTGATATCATTGTAAGTAAAAATATATTTTTGAGAATGTATTGTAATTCTCTTTCGAATTGAAAAATAATTGGAAAATATATAAATTGTTTTCATTTGTCTTTCTTTATGTTTGTTTTTATATCTACAAATAATAATAATAATAATAATAATAATAATAAAAAGATTGCTAATTTGGAGACATTAAGTACACAAGTGTTGTCAATTTAAGGACATTAAGTGTTTAAGGGTTGCTAATTTGGAGACATTAAGTGCACAAGTGTTGTCAATTTAAGGACATTAAGTGTGTAAGGGTTGCTAATTGGAAACATTAAGTGTACAAGTGTTGTTAATTTAAAGACACTAAGTGTGTAAGGGTTGCTAATTGGAGACATTAAGTGCACAAGTGTTGTTAATTTAATGACATTATGTGTGTAAGGGTTGCTAGTTAGAGACATTAAGTGCACAAGTGTTGTTAATTTAAGGACACTAAGTGTGTAAGGGTTGTTAATTGGAGACATTAGGTAACAAGTGTTGTTAATTTAAGGACATTAAGTGTGTAAGGGTTGTTAATTGGAGACATTAGGTTAACAAGTGTTGTCAAGTTAAGGACATTAAGTGTGTAAGGGTTGTTAACTGGAGACATTAGGTTAACAAGTGTTGTCAAGTTAATGACGCTTATTTCAAAAGTGTCTTAAACAAATATTACCAACACATACATTTTGCGTCGCAAAAAAATGAGGCGACATCACTTTTAACAACAAAAGTGGCGACACTATATCATGCGTGGGTAAGATTTTTAGAGACACTAATTAATGTCGTTAAATGACTAAATTAATGTCGCTAAACACCCTATGTTTTGTAGTGCACTACAACAAAGTGGGTCTATAGCAACATTTTTTTGCCAACACTAATAAAAAATGTCTTCAAATTTTAATTTTAGAGACACATGATATATAAGCGTTGCCAAGTTTAAAATTTTGAAACGCTTAACATACAAGTGTCTCCAAATTAAGGACACTTTATATTAAAACGTCGTCAAATTTAAAATCTTGAGACGTATAATGTAAAAGTGTCTCAAAATTAAGGACACTTGTTAAAAAAATGTTGCCAAATTTAAAATTTGGAGACACTAATTTAAGTGTTGTCAAGTTTCAATTCTAAAGACACATAGTTTATAAGTGTTGCTAAAATTAAAAATGAGGACACAAACAATAAGTGTTGTCAATTTCAATATTTAAAGACGCATAATTTACAAGTGTCTCCTATATTAGAGACGCTTGGTAAATTAGTGACACCAGATTTAAAATTTGGGGACCCTAATTTACATGTGTTTTCAAGATTCAAATTTAATGACATATAATTTACTAGTGTTGTTAAGTTTTAAATTTAAAGTCACATAATTTACAAGTGTTGTTAAATTTCAAATCTAAGGACACATAATTTACAAGTGTTGTTAGACCTTAAGTATAAAGACACATAATTTAGAAGTGTTGTTAGACTTTAAATCTAAAGACATATAATTTATTAGTGTTGTTAAATTTAAATTTAAAGACACATAATTTATAAGTGTTGTTAAATTTCAAATCCAAGGACATATAATTTACAAGTGTTGTTAGACTTTAAATATAAAGACACATAATTTAGAAGTGTTGTTAGACTTTAAATCTAAAGACATATAATTTACTAGTGTTGTTAAGTTTTAAATTTAAAGACACATAATTTACAAGTGTTGTTAAATTTCAAAATTAAAGAAGACTTTAAATTTAAAGACACATAACTTACAAGTGTTGTTAGATTTTAAATCTAAAGACACTTAATTTACAAAGCGTTGTTAGACTTTATATTTAAAGACACATAATTTACAAGTGTTGTTAGATTTTAAAATTAAAGACACATAATTTACAAATGTTGTTAGACTTTAAATCTAAAGACACATAACTTACAAGTGTTGTTATACTTTAAATTTAAAGACACATAATTTACAAGTGTTGTTATATTTTAAAATTAAAGACACATAATTTAAAAGTGTTGTTAGACTTTAAATCTAAAGACACATAACTTACAAGTGTTGTTAGATTTTAAATCTAAAGACACTTAATTTACAAAGTGTTGTTAGACTTTATATTTGAAGACACATAATTTACAAGTGTTGTTAGACTTTATATTTGAAGACACATAATTTACAAGTGTTGTTAGATTTTAAAATTAAAGACACATAATTTACAAGTGTTGTTAGATTTTAAAATTAAAGACACATAATTTACAAGTGTTGTTAGACTTTAAATCTAAAGACACGTAACTTACAAGTGTTGTTATACTAAGACACATAATTTACAAGTGTTGTTATATTTTAAAATTAAAGACACATAATTTACAAGTGTTGTTAGACTTTAAATCTAAAGACACATAATTTACAAGTGTTGTTAGATTTTAAATCTAAAGACACATAATTTACAAAGTGTTGTTAGACTTTAAATTTAAAGACACATAATTTATAAGTGTTGTTAAATTTCAAAAATAAAAAAATAAAAAAAGTTAATTTAGTGTTAAGGGTATAACTAAAACAATTAGATTAGATTCTTTCAAAAAAAATTATTAAACAAAAATAATAATTAGATATTAATTTTTAGTTATTACTTTAAAAACTAAGTGAGAAAATAATTTATCATTGCTTTAGGTAAGCAACAACAAGAAAAATAAAATTTTTATTACAACCTAACATTAAGCAAAAAAAAAAAATAGTGTAAGTATTAAAAATTGACCAACACTCCCCCTCACATTGAAACAATAAAAAATTCAATCTACACATACACATAGTTTACCATGACGATTTACAATGAGGTCTCCATTGTACTGTCTAAATCCCCAAATTAATTAGACAGTACTCACTGTCTCTCTTTCGACTCTCCTTTCTCGAATCCCTCAAGTTGCTCTCTTTCCCTCTCGGCGTTCTCTCTGTCTCGGCTCTCCCTCACGGTCGTGCCCTCACTCTCTACCTCCCTTGGTGTCGGCTCTCCACTCTCACCTCTTACCTCTCTGGACAACCTCTCGGTTGTGGACTTGAAGAAGAGAAGAAGTGAATAACTTATTAAGGTAGATCTCTCTCTCTCTCTCTCTCTCTCTCTCTCTCTCTCTCTCTCTCGCTTGATCGTTATGATTTCTCTCTCTCAGTCGCTCGATCGTTCCTCTCTCTCTCAGTCGCTCGATCGTTCCTCTATCTATCTCGCGGAATCGCGAATTAGGGCAACTAATTCTTCAATTTCTGGACTCACTCGATCTGGTGCCCTAACATGTCTTGGGATGCTCGGAAACCAAGCTGAGGAGCGTTCGAGATTTTGCGATTCTCATGACGGATGCGCTCTCAAGTGATCCCCACGGCCGTCTCGAGGAATCTATCGACAAGCCGTACGAGAAGCGGAAGAATGCAAACGCAGAAGTAAGTTCGTTTCCATTTCGGTTGAAATTTCGGATTTTGATGTGGTTTCAAGGAATTTTGATAGGTCCGAGGATTTCGAACTGTTCATGAATCGGATCGTGGGGTTTCGTTGTGCAGATTGAAGAAATCGTCAAGCAGCTCGCCATGGCTGGTGATCATGACAAGATTACGGCGATGATCAATCTGTTGACCAATGAGTTCCCTAGCTCACCACAGGCGAATCATCAGAAGGTGATTTTGGTTTTGGTTTTTGTTTCATTGATTGTATTGGTGGATTGGATTGTGAAGTTTGTTGTTTTGGTGTAGGGAGGATTGATTGGGCTTGCGGTGGCTACCGTTGAAACTATTTTGAAGCCCTAGCGACATTCGAACTCTCTGTACTCACTCGAGAGCCGATTGGAGAAGAACCCCAGCGATTCGCAATCAACTCCACATTTGGATTCTCGTTAAAGGTACAGATCTTATCTCTGCAGCTGTCTCTGCTTCTAAATCGAGCTTTCTAGTTGATCTTCCTGAGCGAATCAAGACTCTTCACGAGCGATCGGTGAAGGAAAGTTTGTTGAATTCTGCTAGTGATGATCCGACGAAGTTCTATGGCGGACATCAGTGCCGCGCGACTGTCACGGAGAAGAAGAAGAAAGCGAAGGACGGACATGGTAACACTGGTGATGACAGAACTGGTTTTAGTTTTGTTTATATTTTGAATGAGTTATATATGTGCTTGATTTGGTTGAAGTTTTTATTAGTGATTTGAAATTAGGTTTTGTGAGATATAGATTACAAGATAAAGTATGAAACTTGCGCGATGGCTTGAATTTCACTTACCATAAAACTATGAAAAACCGCGTGGAGAGGTGAGAATTAGCGCGTTTTGAGATTTCGAGAATAGTTGCTATTATTTTGGGAGAGCGCGGTACAACGCAAGTTGTGCTTGGAAGAATTATATTGTCTCCGAAGAAGAGGTGATCCAGGTGCACCTTGCAGTACGGCTACCTTGTTGTAACTTCACTCTAGTTGAAGCTCGAAGGGTTCTTATTATTCGAAGTCGTCTTCGATGGTCATGAATGTCGTCTTTTTAAAAAAAAAAAAAACACAAGATCATCAGAAATGTCTTGAACTTTGCCGATATTTATTAAAGATTTGAAAGTTTGACCAGTGATTGGAACTACTATACTTAGTTTCGGAAAGTTATGGTTAAGATGTCATTTTGGATATTTATAGTTTACATTATAGAATTATTTTAGAGATATCCAATAATAAGCCATTATAGGGAATGCCTGTGCTCAAGAACATCGAACGAATAGGAAAAAGGGAAGCGTCATATTACTCGCTCTTGATAACTGCGTCAGTTTGCAAAGCGTCTATATGTTGACAATTCGGAGACCAAATGCAAGTGGGCAAGACTGCAAGTACAGTGGTATTCATAGCAGAGAAGCAAAGCTCAAGGAGACCAGTTTAACTTAAAGACAAGATATATTATTAGATTCCTGATTCCATTAGCATTTTTTATTGCTGGAGGTTTTCACAAAGGGAAAAGGATTTCTCGTTGGTTCACATCGTATCTTATGAAGGATGATCAAGCAGCCAAGGATATTCATCCAAACGCCAAGGTAAATCCGAATCTACATGCAGAATATTTTGGCCTCGTGCCATTCATCTTAACTTTTCTGCTTGAATGTACAAGTCATGTCTCTGATCATCGTCAGGTTTTAAAAGCTTTTCTCATGAGCTAGGACCAAAAGGTGGCATTCAAACAACTCCTCCCCGACCCTATAGCTTTAATGATCTGAAGGTACCTCAGCCACATTCCGACTATTTAAAATTTCCTTCGAAGTTGTTCATGAGATGAAAATCCCTTTTCCTATTGCATTTAATTGGTCAATTGTGTATGTAAAGTTAAACATATATCTAGTTTATTTTGAAAATGCTTTTACATTGCACTTCTTGTTGTTGGGCTGATATTTCAGGAGCTTTTGGGATCACTTCATTCAAGATTCGATGCGGCCAAAGGAGTGGTGAATGATGAACTGTCTCATTTTTCTAGAGATGTGAAAGAGTTCCTTGCGAAGGAGCATTCATCACCTCGAGGACGAAAGAAGTTGAGGATCTTCTAAGTCTTGCCCAACAATGCACGAGAAATGGCTTCTTCGAGTTGCGTATAAAATGTGGAGGAATTGTGCAGAATCCGATAGTCAAGAGCAAAGCAGTGTCAAGTCTCGGCTTGATGAAGCGATTGTTCACACGTTTGCTTTTTATTTTGACACGATGCACAAGGCTATTGTAGTTTGAGAATGACAGCGAGCCAATTGATGAGAATTATTTTCATAAGTTCAGAAAGTGTTTGGAAAATATTCCTGCTGTTGAAACGAGTTGGTTGCCCACATTTGTTAGTTAAATTTTTGTTCAAATGAAATAAATAATTTTTTTTTCTATTGATAAATAAATTAGAAGTAGAAATTTCTTTAATTTATATATAAAATTTTCTTTCCAATAATATTAATATTAATTATTATATATATTTATATATATATGACGACGCTAAATATGAATGCGTTGTCAACTTGAAGACACTAAGTGTACATACGTTGCCAATTTAAAGACACTAAATATAACTGTGTTGTTAACTTAGAGACATTAAATGCACATGCGTTGTTAATTTAGAGACACTATGTGTGCATGCGTTGTTAATTTGGAGACACTAAGTGTACATGCGTTGTCAATTTAGAGACACTAAGTGTACATGAGTTGTCAACTTAGAGACATTAAGTGCACAAGTGTTGTCAATTTAAGGACGCTAAACTTACAAGTGTCCTTAATTTAGGGATGCATATATAAATAGTGTCTCTAAATTGGAGACACATAAGAAATAAATGTCCTAAAATTAAAGACACATAAACAACAAGTGTCCCTAGTTTAACAACGCTTATAGCAAAAGTGTCCTAAATAAATGTTACCAACGCATACGTTTTGTGTCGTAAAAAATTGGGGCGACATCACTTTTACCAACACAAGTGGCAACACTTCATGATGCGTCGGTAAAATTTTTAGAGACACTAATTAATGTTGTTAAATGAGTAAATTAATGTCGCTAAACACACAATGTTTTGTAGTGCACCTTACCTCACTACACTCTCTCTCCCTCTCTCTCTCATCCAAATAAAAAAAAAAATCTCTCATGCCTCACTCTATATTCGATTTTCTCTCATCTCTCTATCTTTTCATTTTTCTCTCCATCACCCAAGCTCATCTCGCAACTCTCTGGGCCTTCCATACCTCTCGTTTGTGACCCTGAGCTTTTGGCCTCTCTCTCGGCCTCACTCACTCGGATCTCACGGCCACCACCTTCCTCAAGCTCTCGTCCTTCTTTTCCCTCTTCAACACCTTTTCTCGGCTTAGGTAAGTAGCTATTTTTTATTTTGAGGAAGAAGAGGTGTGTGTGCCTAATCTACTATGAGCTTTATGATTCAATAAGAGGTTTACAAAAGAAAATGAAAAAAAGGTAGGGAAGAACCTATAGTGCGATTTGCATAACAGGGAGGAAATGAAAATCGTGGCTAAGTCCACCATATATATTACATATATATTAAATCATATCAGTATACATATAAAATTATATATAAAGTACATGTAACTTGAAGTGTTTTAGAAATGTAAGAATAAGATTAAATGGATGAATAGCAATCCAAAATTTATCAATTGCTTTGAAAAAAGAGAAATAAAGGTCAATTTTAGAAAAGAAGATTGCTTGACCCGAGAAGCGACCAGTATGCCCAGAGCTTGAGATAGTTTTTAATTTTACAGAATAAGGTAAATGGAGAGAAAGTAGCAAAAAATAAATTATTATCTAAAATTATGATTTGCATCGATAAATGAGCAATGACGTAAAGGTGTTTCTAAGGCGACTCACATCGAGATCGACCTCGTAATATATGTATGACTTGAATAAAATATAAATAACCCTTGAAATTATAATAATTAAGATAACTACATGATTTAGGGAGTTTGCACGCGCTGAACGTAGAACGGTAGTGAGGATCGACACACGAGCGAGGTATTGATATGATTTGAGGTAAGTAAAGTAGTAGGAGTGTCAACATGATTTGTTATCTATTTATTGTTCTAAATTCATTGAAATGGTGTTGTACCTGATTCTACTTCCTTATCGAGTGATATGGGGTCTAAATGATCCAAATGTCGCTGTCCACTCACGGTTTGAGAAGCCGAGTAGCTCTCGTGGCTTCCTATTGGTTTCTAAATCGATTGAGTCAAGCACTCGATGTTGTCGTGGCATTTTTTGGGATTTAGTTACCTCGCGGCTAAGCATTCGATAGTGACTTTGGCTCCCTTTTGAATTTGCTCGGGCTGTGACTCAGGTGAGTCTTCAATGACTGAGTGGTTGGTGGTTTAGTTGAAGTGGCCTGAGGCCCGTCGTACTAGCTGGTGTTAGGATCACTTCGTCACCTATCCTTTGCTTTCGGTCACTTGATTTTATCGTTGTTCAATATTAGTTTATCTATCATGCAATTTACTACCTTATTTCCTATTTTATTTCATTTTTGCATGATTTATAGACTATTGCATATTGATTATCTAAAATACTATTGAACCTCGTCTGGATTTACTCACTAGGATTGTCTCCATTTTGGTGACAGTTGCAGGTCCCTCGAGTACTAAGGAAAAGGAGCCAATGATCGGTGACTAACTCTAAGGGAAGAGCTTGCTCCGCTCTCTTACTCGTTGTAGGTCAATTTTATATATTTTGGTTCTAATTACTCTATATAGTGGTGTTTTTGAAACTTTGAAATATTTTGGGTTGTGTGACACACATGATACATATATAAGAATGTTTCCTAAGCTTGTTACCAAGTATATATATGAGATCTACTTGCAGGGTTTTTACACATAAGGTTGTCCCGAGGTCGTGATATTTTTAAATATTTGTCGCTTTGATTATTTATTCAGCTGTGTAATTTATTTAAACTTGCAAAACTTACTAATAACTCTGATAAGTGACCAAACAATGAATAACTTGAAAAAGAGGCCGACTAGGCATACATTGACCCTACAAAAGTTAAGTAGGGTCCACGTAAGTCTAGTGCTGGGCAAGGCCCAGCTTGTGGGGACTGGGGGCCGTAACAGCTGGTATTCGAGTGTAGGTTAAATAAACCAAATTAATTATGCTCAAGTTTGACACCTTAACTCTTGATAAACCCACGTCTTAACTTAAATTTAAAAACGAGTTTCAGAATTGGAACGCTGATGAACTTAGTGTGGAAACTCTGTGATCCTAACTCAGAGCGTTAGTTGGGAAATGAAGTGAGTTGGGGAATAATAAAATTTAACTTATATGTATTAAGTGTTGATGGTATTACATAATATATTGATAGCTATATAAGCTAATTGAGAGTCGTAATCTACAGTTGAAGACTACCATGGTCGATCAGCCAACACCGGTGATCATATTGGAAATGTAGCTCCTCGTTATATCGACGTGGGTGATTTTCTGGCCATAAAATGGAACGTTCAGTCTTAAGATTGTCGATTGGATGAGATTTTATCCATTCTCAGGGACAAATAATATAGTCAACGTCACCGTCCACATGTATAGTCGTTCTAGGATACGAGTGCGTCAATATTTTAGGCGACTTTTTTGCCACCTACATCTATGGTACCAACGACACCAATTATCATCGTAGTCACAATGCTTATACAAGTCTATGTCACTAGCAGTTATGGTGCCGACTGAAAGAGGTATTAGCTTTGATTTGACTTTTTAAGCCAGCTTGACTAGGGAGTACGAAAGGTACAAGCCGAAAAAATTCAATAGAGACTTCAATGTGTTAGAGGAAGAGAAGTTCATTAAGAGTCACAAGAAGATTTAGAGACTCTAGAGGTTAGAGGATAGTAAGAAGTCTAGTTTGGTGACTTTTTCCTTGTCGGGAAATGCAGGCACTTGGTAGACTAATTTGGTAGCCACCTGGGAAGAGCTGAAGACATGGATAGACTTAAAGAAAATGTTAAACCTCAAGTTCTTCTTTCCCTTAATAAGGTCCAAGAGGTCAGAATTCATGCATATCCGATAGAGGCTGGGAGAGTCAGTGATTAAGTATATAGGGAGAATCCAGCAACTGTTGCAGTTTGCTGATGGAGTGGCAAAAACTAACAAGGACCGGGTTAATTTTTATTATGAAGGGTTATTTGCTGCTATTTGGGGCATAGTTATTATGACCGAACCGACTAACTTGGATAGAGCTTACGAGCGCAGCTTGAGTATAGAGGTGTGTTTGATCATACACCCCGATAATAGTGCCCAACGACTAGTAGAGACATCGATTGGATGGACTTCTACGCAAATATCTGGGCAGGGTCATAACAGGGACATGAAGATAAAAAAAACCACTATCAGGGTCCACAGTTTGATAGAACACACAGTGTTGGGTCAGTTGTACCACAACCACAATCAGCATTAGTTTTCCAGTCGCACCTTCTCCGAGAACTAGTTACACTTGTAGGCATCCACCTGCATTACAAGCAATATATCATAAGAGGACTACTGAAAGTGCAATTGGGTATCACTACAAAAAAACAGCAAATCAGAAACGGAAGTAGAAACGGAAATAAGTTCCGTTTCTAAATCAAAAACGGAATTAGAAACGGAAATAAGTTCCGTTTCTAAATTAAAAAGTTAGCGACGGAATTGAGACGGAAACATTCAGAGACGGATTTGAGACGGAATTAGAGACGAAATTAGAGACGAAATTAAATTCCGTCTCTAAAAAATGGCGCCAACATTCCCACCAAAACTTTATTTCGTTATACCCGTTCATCAAATCTCGAGATTTGTGACAACAAATCTCGAGATTTCTCTTTACCCCCTCCAAAACCCCCCCTCGTCGTCCTCCCCACCACCGAAAGCCACCGAAAGCCCTAACCAAGCAAACCCACCGCGCGATTCGATCTTATCGTCTTCGTCGTCTCTCCTCTATACTCTCGTCTCTCTCTCTCTCGGTCGCTCCGTCTCTCCGGTCACCGACCCCCAAATCTCCAACCCCCAACAAATCGGCGTCTCTGTTCCGTTGCTCTCAACTCTCTCTCTCTCGGTCTCTCCGTCTCTCCGATCCACCGCCCCCAAATCCCCAACCCCCAACAAGTCGTCCTCGCACTACATTGCTCAATTCGCATAATTAAACTTATGATCATCGATCTATACAAAACATTCAACTCAAAGGTATTCTAGAGTAGTTATAGACTTGGTAACATACTCAAGTCCTTGCATTTCCTAATCTCGATAGTCAAAGAATGATAATGGCTATTTCTCTAGCCAAACGTATAACCTTATACTCAAACGAATTTGGATTAACACTATAGCTGCAATGGGCTTTGCGAAGGCACTACACCTAGACAACCAGATCACTAGTGTGTTCGATTCAGCCTAGATCCCTAAGCTATTTGACCGGTCCCAAAAGAGGCGAATCAATTGGTATGGTCAATTTCTACTTGCGTGGTCTTATTACATAAGGATGAATGTGTATAACTTAATAGCAATATAATGAAGGTTTAAATCTAAATTTAACCCTAATCAATCAATCAATATCAAAGAGAATAAAACACTAATGAAAAATAATTAAAGTAAATTAAATTGGATCTCAAAAAGGCTTGATGCAAAAAGAGTTGTTTGACCACCTCTACTCTAGATTGATGAGATTAGCCGGACATGATGATAGAAAACCTCAAATCCTTGATATTCTTTCTTAATTAAAGGTTAGGAATAGTGATTTCCCTATTTTCTATTTATATAAAACTTAAAAAATCTTTTCCAAAATGAAATTCATAAAATTCGTACTAAAAGTAGGTCTTCAGTTTTGGGTCACGGATCAAGCTGCCGATGGGGTAGTAGGTAAGGTCGCTGCCTGGAATTTGTGAAATAGGGGCCACAACCTAAAAATACGCTCTGGGCAACAGTGTGGATCATTTTCTTTTGTAACAAACACAAAAATGAGGTAGTGAAGTTTGGATTCCATGCAACAACCCAGATATATGGCTTAGGCCACAACTTAGAATTCTGATTTTTTCTCTCCCTTGATCACCCTGATCGATTCTTCTAATATTCTCACCAATTCTTCATTTCGAGTCATAACACCTGTAAATCATACAAATGAGAGATTAATACTTTTAAATAGAGATTTATGGCTCAAAATCACACTTAACACTATATACTATATTGTCTATTTGTACACCGATCAATGATTCTGTACAAGTTTTACAAAAAACAAATGAAAAAAAAAGTAAGGAAGAACTTACGCAGCAGGGTGGAAATGAAAATGGTGGCTAAGCCCACCATATGTATATGTAATATATATTATATCATATCAATATAAATATAAAAGTACATATGTATATTTATATGTATATATATAAAGTATATATAAAGTACATGTAACATGAATTTTTTTAGAAATGTAAGAATAAGATTAAATGAATGAATATCAATCCAAAATTTATCATTGCCTTGGGAAAATGGGAATAAAGGTCAATTTGAGAAAAAAAAATTGGTTGACATGAGACACGACCAATGTGCCTACAACTCGAGTAGTTCTTATTTTTAAAAATTGAGGTAAATAGAGAAAAAATGGAACCCAATAAATTATTATCTAAAATCATGATTTGCATCGATAATTACGCGATCAGTCAAAGGTGTTTCTAAGGCAACTCACGTCAAGATCGACCTCGTAATACATGTATGACTTGAATAAAATACGAATAATCCTTGAAATGATAATAATTAAGATAATTGAATTATTTATGGAGATCGCACGTGTCAAATGCAGAACAGTAGTGAGGATTGACACTCGACCGATGTATCGACATGATTTGAGGTAAGTAAACTAGTAGGATTGTCAACATGATTTCTTATCTGTTTTATTATTCTAAATTAACTAAAATGCTGTTGTACCTGATTCTACTTCCTTATCGAGTGACCTATGGTCTAAGTGATCCAAGTGTCGTTGTCCACTCACGGGTTACGTAGCGGAGTAGCTTTCGTGGCTTCCCGTTGGGTTGTAAATCCCTTGAGTTGAGCATCCACTATTTTCGTGATTTTTTTTGAATTCGGTTCAATCACGACTAAGCATCTAGTAGTGACTGTGGCTTCTTTGGAATCTGCTCGACCTATTACTCAGGTGAGTTTGTAGTGGCCGAGTTGTTGGTGGTACGGTCGAAGTGGCCCAAGGCCCGCCATACCAGTTGGTGTTAGGATCACTTTTTCACCTATCATTTGCTTTCAGTCAATTGATTTTATAATTGTTCAATATTGGTATGTCTATCATGAATTTTAATACCTTATTTCCCATTTTGTTTTTCATTTGTTGCATGATTTATATACTATTCCTTATTAATTATCAAAAATATTGTTAAGCCTCCTCTGGATTTACTTATTTGGATTTTATTCGTTTTAGTGACAACTATAGGTCCCTCGAGTAGTAATGGAATGGAGCCCATTATAGGTGACTACCTCTTCGCTCTTTTACTCGTTGTAGGACAATTTTTATATTTTGGTTGTAATTACTCTATATAGTGGTGTTTTTGAAACTTTGAATAAGTTTTGGATTGTGTGATACATTTGATACATATATATGGAGGTTCCCAATAGCTGGTCACCAGTTATATATATGAGATATACTTGGCAGGGTTTTCACACATAGGATTGTCCCGACGTCGTGATATTTTTAAGTTATTGTCGCTTTAATTATTTATTCTGCTCCGTAATTTATTTAAACTTTCAAAACTTACTAATAACTCTGATAAGCAACCAAATGATGAATAACTTAAATAAGAAGCTGACTACGCATGCATTGACCACACGGGAGTTGACTAGGGGTCCACATAGATCTAGTACCAGGCGGGGCCCAGTTTTTGGGGATTGGGGTCCATCACACAACCATACCACTTTATTTGTCTTAAATAATTAATTATTTAAATAATTAAAATGTATGGTATCCTTGGGTATCCATTACATTTTAAATTGTCATTAAGAGTAATAATAAATAAATTTACGTACACTACTAAAATGTGGCTCATCTTTAGGCCTACCATAATAGTTTAGTAATATATGTTGCATAAATGTATATAGTTAAGTCACTTTAGTGAAAACTAACTCGTAAAAATAATTTGGTCACAACTAAAGTATATTATATGATTGAATAAAATAATAATATTTTCATGTAAGAGCATGACTTGGCTTAATTTATTTGATACATACACAAAATTAAGCTGTAAGACACATATGTGCATAAAAATAAGCTATATTAGAATCTTATGGGAGTGACACAAGTGACTATCCTTAATGAGTTAACTTACCAATTAAAGATAAGTCACATAAATAGTGGTCATACATTGAATTCGTAAGATTAAATAAGATGCAAATATAGGATTCTTAACTTGCATCTACAAAAACATGATCAAATTTATCAAGTGCGAATGATCTCATTCACCAACAAACTTGATGGTGATGGCAGATGTGTGCGCATTTGAACAATTCACACACTAAAACAGTAGATCAATGATCAAAATGATCAGTTGATCAATGTAACAGTAAACATTGAAACAATGAATCAATGAAGAAGAACAGAGAAGAACTTCTCAATCTCTTATTCCATATATCGAAAATACAGTGTACATTGTTTATATACAAAACAAGAGGTGTACATTACACGACCCTGTTACAACTACCTGAAGTAATCTAATATAAACCTGTGATACACTATACCAGATTACATGATTCAATACATACATACCATATTACATAACTAGCTTCATCTTCATGATATACAATACATTACATAACTCTACATCCCCCCCTCAAGATGGAAGTCTATGCCAGTCACATAGACCCATCTTGGACAATAAATCAGAGAACAAAGGATCTGGTAATGACTTGGTAAACAAATCAGCCAACTGTAACCGAGTAGAAATATACTGTGGAAGAACAAAACCACACTTGAACTGATGTCTAACCAGATGACAATCAATTTCCAAATGCTTGGTACGTTCATGAAAAACAGGGTTGGCAGAGAGATAAATTGCAGCTTGATTATCACACCAAAGAGGTATAGGAAGAGGAGTAGGAACACCTAAGTCCTTAAGGATATAAGAAATCCATAACAATTCACAAACTATGGAAGATAAACTTCGATATTCAGCTTCAGCAGAAGAGTTGGACACATAGCTTGTTTCTTAGTTTTCCGAGAGATCAAAGAGGATCCCATGAACACACAATAACCAGTGATAGATTTCCTAGAAAGAGGGCAAGCAGCCCAATCAGAATCACAGTAAGCAACAATAGAGAGATCCATCTGAACAGGGAAAAAAAAACCCTGTGAAGGAGTACCCTTAAGGTACTGTAAAACATGAAGTGCACCAGACCAATGTTGCTCTGTAGGAGCTTGAACAAACTGACTTAACTGCTGTATGTCATAAGTGATGTCAGGACGAGTGAAACCCAGGTAAAGAAGACGACCAATGAGTCTTCTATATCTATCAACTTCAATGAACAAAGGGGAATCAACATCATTAAACTTGCAGTCATGAGGAAGCGGAGTAGCAGCTGGTTTAGCCATGGTAAGACCAGCATTAGTAAGCAAATCAAGAACATATTTGCGTTGATGAACATAAAGGCCTGATGAAGATCGAACCAACTCCAGACCCAAGAAGTAACGTGCTTGACCAAGATCCTTGATGGTGAACAAGTTGTGTAAGAATGTCTTGACTTGATTAATTAACTCAAGAGAAGTACCAGTAAGAAGGACATCATCAACATATACCAGCAACACCAAAAATTGATCATTATTGTTGTAAGTAAACAAACAAGGATCATGAGCAGACTGAATGAAACCAAAAAATTGAAGTTTAGAAGTAAACTCATGATTCCATTGGCGGGAGGCTTGCTTTAAACCATACAATGATCGCTGAAGTTTGCAGACTTGATTAGAAGAAGCCAAACTGTAACAATCAGGAGGCTTCATGTAAACATCTTCATCAATATAACAACGTAAGAAAGCATTGTTAACATCCAACTGATGTAAAGGCCAGTCTCGAGAAGCTGCTAAGGATAAAACGATCCTAACAGTGACATTCTTGGCAACAGGAGAGAAAGAATCAGTATAATCAACACCTTCAATTTGGTTAAATCCCTTTGCAACCAAACGAGCTTTACATCTATCCAAGGAACCATCAGGATTAAGTTTAACCTTGTAAACCCACTTAGAACCAATGGCCTTTTTATCAAGTGGTAGAGTAGTAAGACTCCAAGTACCATTGGCTTCCAAAGCCTGTAACTCCTTATTCATTGCTTCGACCCAAACAGGATCATGTTGAGCTTGAGCATAACAAGTAGGCTCCTTAATGTTTGAAACAACTGCCAAGAAGCACTTGTAATTAGCAGTAATGTGAGAAGAATGAATGAAAGGAAATGTAGGGGGAGTACCAGCAGAAAGAGGAATCTCTGCAGGAGTGAAATCAGATGTATGAACATTGTTCAAAACAAAATCATTCATCCAAAGAGGTTTGTGAACAACATGATGACTCTTGCGAGTAACAACTGCAGTAGGAGGCATGACAACTTCAGGTAAGACAACATCAGTATGAGGTACTAATGTATCATCAACAGGCATAGATGAGACAGCTTCAGGAACATCAAAAAATATTTCAGTAGGATGGAAAACTTTAACAGGTAACTCTTTAGAGTGAGGCATAGCAGCAGAAGTAGGAACAACAGTTGGAGAAGATACAGCAACAAAAGCTGGAATATCTCTCAAGTAATCAAAATTATCATCACAAGAGATAGGCACAGGACACTCTGAACTTGAAATATTTTTGTGAAATGGAAACTGATTTTCGAAGAAAATCACATCCCTTGAAACAAAACAGGTATGTGTGGCCATATTGTACAATCTATAGGCCTTTTGACCAGGGGAATAACCAAGAAAGATACACTTAATTGCTCGTGAATCTAACTTGGTTTTGCTTGGTGAAACATTAGTAGCAAAACACAAACAACCAAATGTCTTCAAGGATGAATAATTTGGTAACCTTCCAAATAAAAGATGGTAAGGAGACTTCCATTGTAGCAACTGAGAAGGCAATCGGTTAATGATGTAAGTGGCAGTAAGAACAACATCACCCCAGAATTTTGTGGACAAATTAAACTGAAAAATCAAAGCTCTTGTAACTTGCAACAAATGACGATGCTTTCTTTCAACCACACCATTTTGTTGAGGTGTATATGGTGTTGATCTTTGATGAACAATGCCCAAACCAGAGAAGAAAGCATGACAATCTTTATTACAAAACTCAGTACCATTATCAGTCCTAATGGTTTGAACTGAGGCTTTAAAATGATTTTGAATGAATGCTAGAAACTGTTTGATGAGGTTGCCTTTCAAGGACTTATGTTTCATCAAAAATGTCCATGTAAATCAACTATAATCATCTACAATTGTCAAGAAATAATGAGCTCCTTGAATAGAAGATTGCTTATATGGTCCCCAAACATCCATATGCAACAACCGAAAAGGACAAGAAGTTTGAATAGAACTCAATGAAAAAACCATTCTGCATTGTTTGGACATTTGACAAACATCACAAGGTACATTGTATCTTCCATTTGAAGGACTGTTAAGTAACAAATCAAGTTGTTTTGTTACATTAACTGAAGGGTGCCCCAAACGACAGTGCCATGAAAAATTATCAGTAGCATTATTACAGCAGGCTAGTGACAATTCTGTAGGAGACACAAATGAAGTAATGACATCTTTATTAAAAGAATTGGAATCCAGTATGTAGAGACCTCCAATCATCCTTCCCATAGCTAGAACTTGAGAATGCTCAATGTTCTGTATAGCACAAAACGATGGATAAAACTCAACTGTCAGTTTAGTAGAGGAGAGTAGCTTACTAACTGAAAAAAGATTATACTTGAATGAGTTTATATGTAAGCAAGAAGAAAGAACTAAGTCTGAACTCAGCTGCACATCTCCTATGTTATTAACTTCTTTAGTATGTCCATCGGGCAAACAAACCGTAACAGGTTTAGCTAAAACAGTGACATTAGCAAGCAAATCATAGCTAATACACATATGATTTGTTGCTCCACTATCCACAATCCAAGCATCTGAATTAAAGGAGGAATGAGAACTAGAAAGACTTTTATATGAACTACCTGTAAAATCAGATATAGCTGAATTCACGTGAGCAGAAACTCCTTCAGCTGAAACAAACTTTCCTTTCATGAAATTCTCAATGCCTTGCTGTATCGTTGCTGCAACATTAGTTTGGAAATCTTCAAACTGTAAAGGTCCTGCATCTTGTATATCCAGAGGTGATTCCATCAAATTGACAAAAGATTTTGAACTATTATTCATCTGCTTCTTGTCAAGTTCTTTCTTATACCAATCTGGAATCCCATGAAGTTTGAAACAAGTCTCTTTTGTGTGCCTTTTTGCTTTACAATGATCACAAAACAATTCATCTTTATTGACAAATTTCTTGTGATTTCCTTTACCAGCAAACCTATGACCATTGGTCGAACCAGATGAACTAGAATTCACCTTGTTAGTTTTCATCATCATGGCTGTATCTATCACATGTGAATAGCTAACATGTACCTCCTTTTGCTTTTCAACCCTAAGAATCATAGAGTAAGCTTTGTTTATATTTGGCAATGGATCCATCACCAAGATCTGATTATGAATATGATCATACATATCACCTAATCCCATCAGAAATTACATCAACCTATCATTAGATTCCGAACAGCCATTGTTGCTGAAGCTCCACATTCACATACATGTAAAGGAACTAAACAACTCAGTTCATCTCAAAGCTTCTTAAGCTTTGTATAATACTGTGAAACTGATAGATCTCCTTGGCTTATAGAAGCAATATCTCGTTTTAATTGATATAAGAGAGGTCCATTACATTCTCCAAACCTTTCTTTCAACTCATTCCATAGATCAAAAGAAGAAGTTGTATAAAGGAATGCTTCAACAATATCCTTTGAACAAGAATTCAAGATCCAAGAAGTTACCATATAATCCACTTTGATCCATCGATCCAAATTAGGATCAGTGGAATCTGGCTTTACACATCTTCCATCAATGAAACCAATCTTCGTTTTTGCACCTAAAGCAATCAACATAGCTCGACTCCAAGAAAAGTAATTTGAAGCAGTAAGAGTATTGGAGACAAGTACCATACCAGGATGATAAGATCCTTGAAGGAAATAAGGACTTTCAACCCCAAGATCGCCTGCATTAGGAGCTCTTCCTGCACCATTTCGAATTGAAGAACTTGAAGAACCATGAATGGATGCCATGATCAGACACTCAATTCAATTAAACTCGACACAGATCAAGAACAGTAAGAACCTGCTCTCGATACCATGAACAATTCACACACTAAAACAGTAGATCAATGATCAAAATGATCAGTTGATCAATGTAACGGTAAACATTGAAACAATGAATCAATGAAGAAGAACAGAGAAGAACTTCTTAATCTCTTATTCCATATATCGAAAATACAGTGTACATTGTTTATATACAAAACAAGAGGTGTACATTACACACCCCTGTTACAACTACCTGAAGTAAGCTAATATAAACCTGTGATACATTATACCAGATTACATGATTCAATACATACATACCAGATTACATAACTAGCTTCATCTTCATGATATACAATACATTACATAACTCTACAGCATTCATATGAACACATAAGATCATGTTTACACAAGAAAGCAATTTATCAAATTGTGTAAAACCAAACTCCATTAATAGATAATTATCCAATCCAATTATGTCTTTCTATTGAAATTAAATGATCATGAACCACTAGGTTAAGACAAAGCACAAAGCAAAAAGCAGGGTGTATATACTAATAAATTAGTATGCAACTGATAAAGTATACAAGAATTACGTATTAGATCAAACTTAATTGATTTAGCATGCATAAAAATGATGAAATTTATCAACATCAAACTAGATCATAAAATAAAACACAAGCAATTCGTGGAAAAACTCTACTCATCTAGCAGGCTCTGATATCATATGTAAGTATTCTTTTAACAAATAAAATATAGATTAGTTAGATAATTACCTGCAGAAGGTTTTAATTTTCTAAAACCACCAAGATCTTATCACTCTCACCAGCCTTAAACATTCGATACATTATTTGATGGTACAAGTGCTTCTTTATATGCTTCAGAGAATCATTCAACTTCCACAATAAATACAAATTCTCATCAAATTTGTAATGTCAAATAAGCTTAATAGACATAATAACGTAAGTTACTTATTTCGATTATTATGTAAATATAAAATATATATAATTATGAGACACAAATAGTCTAATACAATGTAGATTGCACTTTTTATTTAAAAACTTTGTCGTTTTTCTATATTTCTTAGAGAAAATTGCTGACATGGCAGTAAAGCACCGTCTATAAGTCGATATTGAGAATAAACATTATCTATTTTGTTTACACCACGGAAGTTGCACATTATCAATCTACAGTTGCGTTGGAAAATGGCTTTTTTGTTCCTTTGTCTATTCATTCCTAGGTATTGATGAACATTTACATCCCATAGCATCCACATCTCCAATGAGATGCTCTTATGCGTATGCTGGAGCAAACAGCCCATGGCATGCATAAAGGTATTACAATAGTTCATTGTCAGTAAATGACACTAATTTTAGATGCCAACATATGTCCTTCAGATGACAGTGAAGAATGTCTTTTCTTATAATTTGATCTGTATATTACTTCGAGCAGTGTTTACATTTTAAACAAGCGACTAGTATAGTTTTTGTGAAATATACGGTGCATTTATATATGGGCGGCAAGGTCATAAGCAAATAGATATATTAATTTCCAATTTTTTATCTATGCATAGGAGGTCAATCACCTATTATACAATAAACAAAAACGAGGGAACGTGACCTCCATCACATAATCCATAATAATCGAAGAAATGCAGATTAGTATTTGAGAAACGCCATGCGAGTCACCAGTTTAGAAGCATTACGTTTCCACAGCTTGATGGCTATCAGATTAGTCATCTATTAATTAATAGGTAATTTCACAATAGATATCAAATATATACCCATATCATGGAAACTATATATCTCAGCATTAGATTACTATCAAGTTTTAATTTAATAGTAATCGATGTAATAGATTTAATGCAAAACAAATTAAATGTGTAATAAATGCTAAATAAGTGGTTCCATAGTAGAAGCACCCATATGGAGTTCTACCATTGTGATTTCCCCCAATTACCATGGATGGTGATATTTAATTTTAGCCATTAGATTTTGATCTAACCATTCAATTTAGTCAATGTGTCGAATTTTCGAAACGGGTAACTTATTGTTCAAGTTACTACATTTAATATACGAATTTAATGTATAGACTGCATTTAATGTTCTACACATGATTATGAGAGTTATTATCTTTAATTATTATTCTATACACTATGTTTAATTTCTAAAAGTGTTGTTGTACTTTATATTATTTGCAATAGTATATTTCAATTTAATTAGTTATAAAAGTCTCATTTTAATGATGGATAAAAAAGTCTCATTTTGCTGTAAACTTTTTTAATAACTTTTTCTTTTGCTAAATTATAAAGTTTGTAACATAAAGAAATTCTTAGATATTTAAAACATCAACTATAAAAATAATATATTTATGATCTAGTCTTGTGATTTTGAGAAGAAGCAAACTTATGAACAACTATATTCATTTTAAAACATCAAGAATATATACTTTATTCATTTTCGTATTAGAATAATATTTGTAAGAATATATGTCATGCACAAAATTATGTATGTTGCGTACTTTTTAAAGAGAAAAATCATTAAATTAAATAGATACAATATATATATATATATATATATATATATAATTAAAGATTTAATTTTATCATTATTGACAACTAAAAATATTTTTCAATAAATTTGAAATTTCATATTTTTACTATTTAAAAAGCTGGGTGTTTAACTTAAAAAAAAAACCAAGTTGAGAATTTAATTAATTTTTTATATTTCTTTCAAAACATAATTAGCAAGTTATTAATGAACTCTCTTAAAAAATAATCACTCAATATGATAAATTATTTTATTTAATAAAATTAACTTAAAGAAAAGTTTAATTGAAACATGTTTTGTTAAAAAAAATTAAATTAAAAAATAATAATTAATCATAAAATTTCACATTTTTCTTTAGAAATTTATAAAATATCACTTATGCATATTAATATGGACGCACATATTTACCTTCAAAAACAAAATAAAAATAATGAAAATAAAAATTAAATTGAGCCTTGGACAAAAAAAAAACTTGAAAACTAAATTAATACATACATGAGTACTATAAAGAAAAATAGAAAATTATATGAAAAAGTATAGAATTTAAATTGATATAAAACATTACAATATTAATTTTAGAAGTTATTATTAACTTTAATTTTTTTACATCAAGAATTATATTATATTTTTAAAAGATAAAGTCTTTCTTTTGTAATTTTTACTATTCGCAATTCCGCACTCCTCACATGAGCAAGACCGAAGTATCAATGTAAAATAAAGATAAATCTAACATAAAAAAATATTAATGATTTAATCTTTAGTTGATTTGAAGGAAGAAACAATATCACTGGACAAACTGAGTTTCTTCTCACTATGTATATAGTCAAATTTATTTAAAAGGATTAATTAAGCAAATATATATCATATTAATTTTCTATTTTGTAAATTGTTTAATGTTACTAGCTTGAATTTTTTGTTGGAGAGTGTCACATTAATAATTATTGAGAGAGTGCATAAAAGTAAAAAATAATCAACAATAAAAGTTTGCAAGTTTTCTTAAAAAAAAAACATTATGTCATACATCATTCGCTAAAATAAAAAAAATCTTAGATGCTACAATGTCAACCTAAATCACTTTTTGATGACGTGACATGTACTAGGTGAAAATGGATGTACGAAAATAGTTCTCAGTCGTAAAACACGTGTGGTGTGCATCTTGAGTCGCACACTAACACCTCCCAAAGATATGGAGCAAAACGCCATGTTAAGGAGTGTGATTTTAAAGTGTCATTTGTAACATTTATCATAAATAAAATAACAAAAGAAATAGGCTCACAACTAAAGAAAAAAATCCAAAGGATATAATGTCACTTACTATTGGGTTTCTTCTCAAAGATGTTCCATTACGTATACGTACATACACAGATTTGTACATTGATGGAGAAATAAATTTTCATGATAATATATATCAATAATGATCATAAAATTTACATATGTATCTCAAGATGACTATATATCAATTAATATATTTTCAATAATGTCTACAATTAATTATCGTGATTCAAAATCTTTTTAACAAAATTCAATTTGCTTATTTATGATAGTTTGAGTTTTCAATATGAAATGAATTGGTATACATTTAATTCTCTTCGTGACAATTTGGGTTACCTATAATATTAGGTTGCAATGGAGATCACCATCTATAGTGATTTCCCTCAATCACCATGGTAGAACTCCCTATATATTATTGGTGTTTTCGTAACGACCCGAATTTCAAATCCGTTAATTATAGGATCGCGACTCGTGAGGTGGTGCCAATGTCGAATGTGTAATATGACTTCGGCGTAAAGACCAAGGTATATTAATTTTGTTTGATTTAGTTTCTAATGTATTTGTGAAATCTGAGAATTTCATAAACGTGATTAGTTAGCAAATTAAGTCTTTTAAGATTTTAATTGAAAATTAAGTATCAAAAGTGGTACCTACGCGTTATGGAATGAAGTCATAAATTTAAATATGATTTTTATGTAATGTGTGCCAGGTATGTGTATTATACTTTACTAGTCGATGAGCATGTGCGTTGCATGTGAGGGAGATATTAGAGAGAGAAGGGAAAGAGAGAACCGTGAGGAGAGAGAAAGAAGATGTAATGAGTGGAAGAGAGAAACGTGGAGGAGAGAGAGAGAGAAAAAATCATTTAAATCCCACTTTATTAGGAAAACTCGCGTATTAATTTGGACTTATCAATTAAATTACCAATTTATCCTTAATTTTAACTATTTTTATCAATTCACAAGGTCATTGTTGGGACTTTTAGTCAAAAAGACTTCACGGTTAACCGTTTTGGAATTGCTATTATAATAGTATAGATTTAGTGCGAAATAGGGCCAAGACGCGATGTCTGCGTATTTAAGAGTGGGTTGGGAATGTTTCCCAATTTTTGGTCGATACTGGAGAAATGTTCTAGTTCGAGTTGGGCCTTTTATGTGTTTTAAAACAGTAAGAAAATTTGGAAAATAAAAAGAAAATGTGAAAGGACACTTAAGGGCAACTGATAAGATAAGGAATAAAGGATATGTGTAAGGGTATGTTGGTCATTTGACCCAAACCCAAAAAAAAAGGTAGATCAAAACAAAAGTTTGATCAACTGCTCCATCTTTGTTTCTTCTCTAAAGAAACCACAAAACCCTATTTCTCACTTGGTCGAATTCATTTTGTTCTTCATCTTTTAATCACTACTCCCTCGCATTGGTCTTTTTTTCACTCGCCTTTCCTTGTCTCACGACCAATTTGTATTTCTCTCACACTCTCTCTATCTCTCTATCACTCCTATCTCTTACCACACTAGCTCCATTGAAGACGGAGAAAGAATAAAAGAGAGTTGAAGAATAGTGAATCGAAGTGAGTTTCTATTTTTTTAAATTAATGGTGAATCGCTTGTTGTGACTGAGGGAATTGGAATTTTGTTATGTTGGACGAACTTGTGTTGTTGTTTGAATTCAATTTATGACTGTAAATTGATGGAATGGATTAGAAATCAGTGGTTTTGATATATATCAATGTGTTTGATCGATATGGAAGTGAATTTGATTAAATTGGGGCTATTTCAATTGATTTATTGAATCAAAACTCATGAAATTCAGTTTTTGAATAGTGTTGAGATAGGAAAAGTTGGTATAGTTAATTTCTTCAATTCTTAGAATTTTTTGATGATATTTGGTGGATTGATTGTAACAGTGTAGGTCCCACGTCAAGGGTCGGTGATTCTGATTAAGGAATTAAAACGGGGTTAGACATTTGGGTCGTGACATTAATACTCCATATAATCTATTCTTATTAGGAATTTTCGGTTATAAGATTTAGTGTATTGTATATATTTAGACTACTAAGTCAGTCTTACTTATTGATAGGTGTCGAGACTTCAGTGAGGATGCACTTTGAGATGCGTACTGGCATGCTATCGGGGTAGAGAGTGATGTGGTGAGTTGATTTAAGTTTAGTGTAACTTAAATAGTAGTATTAATGTTGCTATGATTGATTTTATATTAAATGTAACCTAAGTTAACAAATTAAAGAAATAGCCATTTGATGATTCTCAAGATACATATAGGCACATCAAGAGACCAATTTAGTTTAAATTGGAGTTAGTTAGGAAAATAGAGTGGATAGTTAGTGGCAAATGTGTCAAGATGTAGGTCATTAGATTAGTCTTGAGATACTTGTGTACATAAAGATCAATGGTTATTAATGAACTTATCTTTATATATAAGAGAGGATAGATCAACCCATGCAATTCATTTCATTTTCTTAATTTAGATGCTAAGGAAGTTGGAGAAGAATAAGTAAGAGGAATTAACGAAGGTTTTGGCTAAAAAACTCAAGGAGATCAAGGAGATTTGGAGCTCAAATCAAAGAGTCATCAACCCTAGGTATACATCCCTCCATTTAAGTTTGAAAACAGTTATAGTTTTTGGCCATTTTTAAAGGGTAAATGATTAATTCTTTGCAATTGGTTGATATATTTATATTAGTTTGATATCACGAACCTAAGGAGGCGTCTCGGGAGTTCGGATACATGATACGAGGTGTTGGGATGCCGGATTAGCTTAGGAAATTGGGTGGATTATAAGTAAATTGATTGAGATATTTATTTACATTTCATTCTTGTTTTGCTATTCATTTCCAGTTATTTGAACTGAATTATCCTTTGTACTCTACATGTCATGACTTGTCTCTTCTCATTTTATGAGTTTACTATCATAACATTAGTTGTTGATTAATGGTTTCATTGATTATATATCATATGCTATGTTATTCTTGACTGTTGATACTTGTAGTCAAATGAAATAACATTCTATTGGGTAGGTGTTACACAATATTTTAAATCTATTTTTCTTTGTGCATTAGTATGCAATACATTATTGGATTCTCAAACCATGTTAATTTCTTGGGTATGAAAATAGCTCTTGTATATAGGACCATGATATGATAGAGATAGTGTGGTACATGGGGTCATTAGACTTTTGGGGTTGTTGGTATTCCTCAACTATCTTGCATAACACACGGGGTATGAGACCCAAGGTTGTTGGCAAGGATATATCACAGGTGACTGGCACTTGTGAAAGATTAAAGAGCTGTAGAGCTCTGATCTGACCTTCAACAGAGATGTAGAGCTCAGCTCCATCCTTATATTATGGAAAAGGCATTAGTGATAGGGCTCACGACCGACCGACCCTATATCATTACTACTTAGTCGAGTGTCAGTTTCATTTTGTTTAATTGAAGTATCTTATCGCATGATTTCTTTTTAGAATAGTTGTTATTATTAGGCTTTCTGATTCTTGTTATATATTTGAAAATGTGAACAAATGTCTCTTAATGCTACTTTCTACTTTTCTGTACTCACTGTCCTTTTTATGATAATGGATGTAGATCCATGGACTAGCAGACCATATATTGAGAAGATCGGTGACTGTCTCTAAGCCATTGGAGTGCTTCTACACCAAATTTTGTAGGTTTTTTACATTGTTGTATGACTTTTATAAGTCCTTCGTATACTTTTGTGGTTGTATATATTACAGGTTGAGAAATAGCATCCTGACTAGATACATGATGATGTATTATTGTTCTTTAGTTATATGTATGCATGTGATCTTTATTTTCTGGTTTTACTACATAATTAGGATTTAAATTCATTACTTTCGCTAAGTTGTTAAGACTTTTGCTGAATAAACTATAAATTGTATATTTTTAATGAACTCTTATTTATTAATTGACATAAGATATGAAGATGTTTATTTGATCAAAAAGTTGTTGTTAGAAAAGTGAAAAAAATAAAAGGCTAACTAATTCGTTGTTAAGTCATACATGGCGTGGGTAGGGCTTAATGAAGGGATTAGGTCAGGCGGTGCCCTAATTTGAGAAGGCGTTATCACCATTGGTATTAGAGTCTAGTCTTTAGATATTTAGGGAAAGATTATAATGTAGTTTAAAATTTTTATATCAACATCACAGTCGGTATCAAAAGATAACTATAAAACCAATCTTAAATAAAAGATAAATTTTAGTTGTGGAAAACTAGATGATCCTATCCTATAAAGTATTAGTTGGGAAGTGAGTGAAAGTAAGGCGAGGATAGCTTATATTTACATGTTAGTTTTTATATGTATATATATGCATTATCTATGTAGTTGTTTGTGTCACGAACGTCGTCAACTTGCAGCGCATGATGGCAGATCGACGTAAGGTCAGAGATTGAAGCCGCTCAAGTTGTATAGATTGTATTGATAGTAACAACACCAGTTATAAAGATAGTTAATACACCATCTTCCACTCCTGCATCGTCTAGCTTGACAACAAAAATTCAGTTGGTGAAGGACTTCACCAGACTGAAGCCAGTTTACTTTGATGGTCAGTGAGATTTTGAAAAGACTTAAAAGTGGTATTATCTCAAGAGAAGCCACAAAGAGTCTTGAGGATTGAGGATAGACTTCGTATTGAGATTTTGTCTTATACGCTGCAAAGAGACGCTGATGCTTGATGGCATGCGACGATAGCTTATGATAGTGATGTCGAATCAAGGGATGTTTTCAAGAAGAAGTTTTATCAATAGTACTTCCAACCTATGGTGATGAAGAGGTTTAGGAAGGAGTTCATGAACCTGAGACAAGGAGTTGATGAGTCGGTGATGAACTAAAGAGACAAATACGACTATCCTAAGACAGTTACAGGGACATGCCCAGGATCATGCTCAAGGATAGCGCATGCCGATTACTTGTTATAGGTGTGGTCAGGTTGGGCATGTGATTAGAGATTGTCCATAGCCGATAGCAGTACTTCCAGCATAGAGACTAGATGGAGTACGCATGGTAGCACAACCTGATGCCGATGCCAGACGAGGGCTCATTGAGAGTAAAATTTTCATATGTGCTAGAGATTTATACATTTTGTATAATTCAGGTTCTATAGTATTTTTCATTTATGATCGCTTGATAGGCATCTTAGGTTGACGCCAGTTAGATTTAGCGTAAATTTGATTATGAGTACCGCAGTTGGGGGTAGGGTCTACCCTAATTGTCTTATTGAGAGTGTCTAGTAGAGATAGGCGGGGTAGAGTTACTTACAGACTTCAAGGTGCTAAAGTTCAGCAGACTTCCAGGGCGTCCGATACTCACATATAGCAGTAGTACACCGAGAGCAAAGGGAACTAGAGGTCAACTTGCGACTAATGGAGAGATGAAGACTCTAGCATCATTATATACAGTAGCAGAGAGTTAAGGACCTATTCTTAAGGAGATTTCGATTGTATGTGAGTTTTTATACATATTTAAGGAGGACTTAACTTGTTTGCCACCGCCATGAGAGATAGACTTTATTATTGAGTTGGTACCATGTATTAGACCTATTTATATACTAGCATACCATATGGCTCTAAGAGAGTTGGAGGGGTTGAGGAGTTGGCCTCAGGATTTAGGAAAAAAAGGGATTCATCACACGTTAGATGTCACCATTAGGAATACCTGTCCTATTTGTTAGGAATAAAGATAATACTTTGAGTTTGTGTATCGACTACAGATAGTTGAACAAGGTCACAGTCACGAATAAGTATCCATTGCTGAGGATTGACAATTTATTTGATCAGCTGAGAGGAGCATAATTTTTCTTTAAGATAGACCTGCAATTAGGGTATCATCAACTTATGATCAGGGATGAGGATAGGTCCAAGAAAACATTCAATACGAGATACAGACACTATCAATTTACAATCATGTCGTTTGGTTTGACTAATGCTCGTACTATGTTTATGGATTTGATACATCGGATAATGAGACAATTTCTTGACCTCTTCATAATAGTTTTCATCGATGAAATATTGATATACTCGAGGACTCGAGCGGATCACGAGCAGCACCTCATGAAAATGTTATAGACTTTGAGGGAGCATCGATTCTAAGCTAAGTTTAGCAATTGTGGATTTTGGCTGTCAGATGTCAAGTTTTTGGGGCTTGTTGTTGGAGTAGCAAACAAATATTACTATATATTCATCCAAGATTTGGGCTATTATGGATTGGTCGACACCGACATCAGTTACGAAGATCAAGACTTTTTTGGGGTTAACATGATATTATCGTAGATTCGTGAAGGATTTCTCGAAGTTCACTTTACTGATTACCAGATTGACCTAGATGGACGTCAGATTCGATTGGTCTGAAGAATGCGAGGATACATTTATTCTACTGACTAGGTTTTTGACTACCGCACCTATGTTGATATTGCTAGAGGTTAGACATGGATTCTTGGTATATATAGATATTTCTCATACAGGTCTACACTGATTATAAAAAACTGAAATACCTCTTCATGTGAAAAGAGCGGAACATAAGACAACACAAATGGTTGGCGTTTCTGAAGGACTGACTTTTCTCTGGAGTATCACCTAGGAAAAGCTAACGTAGTTATTGATGCACTGAAGAGGATACCTACCAAAGATGACGAGGTTGTTAGATGCCACATGAAATATCAATATGGATTACTCGAGGCAGCGATAATGTTGAGCCAATCAAATATTACTACTGACACTCAGGTCATGATTTGGGCACAAATGAGGCTTTAGGCAGTATTTACACAGAGAGTGTACGGGGGTCAAAGAGCTGACAATCTATACCCGAGGTTTAGCGAGTTAGCTGAAAGTACTTATTGTACTTACTGAATGGAGGCGACGGATCAATGTCTGAGAATTAAAGGCAGATTATGGATACTGTAAGTGGCAGAGTTGAGAGATGAAATTCTTTAAGATTCACACCATTCTTGGTTTACTATTCATCCATGCAGGACCAAGATGCACCATAAAATAAGGAGATATTTTTGGTGGTCTGAGATGAAAGGGAACATATTGGAGTTTATGAAAAATTGTGAGATTTGACAATAGGTGAAGGCTGATCATTATAGAACTAGAAGATTATTATAGCCGCTTCCCATTCCACAATGGAATTTGGAAGAAATAGCCATGAAATTTTTCAAGGGATTGCCGAGGACTACCAGATGACACGATTCTATTAAGGTGATTGTGGACAGATTGATGAAATCTTCCCATTTTGTATCAGCTGTAGCTTACTACACATTTGACCAATTGAGCATGTTATTTGAGAGGGAGATTATCAGACTGCATGAGGTAACATTGACTATCACATCAAATAAAGTTGTTTTTTATACGTCTAGGATGTGGCAGAGTATGTAGGAGCAGTATGGTACGCACCTACATCTTAGCATAACCTTTCACCCTCGGATTGATGAGTAGACTGAGAGGTTGATTGCGGTTCTCAAGGATATGCTCCAGGCTTGTGTACTTAAGTGTAAAGGATCTTAGGAGGAGTACCTATTGGTTTGTAAGTTCTTATCAGGCTAGCATTGAGATGGTGCCATTTGATGCTTTGTATGGTAGACCGTGTCACTTGCCATCTTATTGGGTTAAGTCAGAGTATCGGGAGTTAGTAGGGCCTAAGATTGTTGTTGATCATATGGAGAAGGTACAAAAGATTCGTCAGAGGCTTAAAAGAGCCAAAGAGAGGCAGAAGAAGTATGCAGATAATCTCGCAGCGATCTCACGTATACCGAGGGAGCTTTTGTAAATTTAAAGGTTTATCTTTGGAAGTGTCTTCACAAATTCGGTCTGAGAGGCAAGTTAGCACCGAAATTTATCAGGCCTTTCAAGATCAGAAGATGAGTTGAGAAGGTTGCTTATGAGCTTGAGTTACCTAAAAAAATGTTAGGGATTCATCCAGTCTTCCATATTTCTATGCTTCAACTAGCTAATTTGAAGACATGTAAGGGACATACAATTGACTTGAGTTAGATTGACCTGAGTGAGGATGAATCTTATGAGGAGTAGCAGTACAGATCCTAGATCGAATAGTACATCAGTTGAGAGGCAAGTCTATCCCAAAGGTGATAGTCAAGTGGCAATTCGATGGAGACTCTGAACTCACTTGGGAGCGGGAAGACTATATGCGAGATAGATTTATTACCTTTTCGAGTCAAGTATAATCTTAAGCTAAGTTTAATTTCGAGGCGATATTTCTATTAGTTAGGAAGATTTATCACGACCTAAATTTCTAAATCTTAATTTAATTTTCTCAATAAGGATTAGTGACCTGTGAAGTAAAACTCACATCGAAATACATGCACTAACCGAAACGAGTTGGCCAAGGTATATATTATATTTGATGTGGAGTATGCCTAGTGTATTTTATATGTGTAAACTACTACGTCACTCCTACTTATGGATAGGTGTCGAGACGTAAGTGGGGATGCACTTCGAGATGCGTGTCGACATGGGACGGGGGTCGAGAGTGATGTATTTAGTTGATTTAGGCTCAGTGTAGCTTAAATAATAGTATTAATGCAATTATGGTTGATTTTATATCAAATGTAACCTAATTTACCAAATTAAAACAATAACCATTTAATGATTCTCGAGATACATGTTGCCACATTAAGAGTCATGTTTAGTTGGTGTTAGTTAGTAAAATATAGTGGAGAGTTAGTGGGAAATGTGTTAAGATGTAGGCCATTAAATTAGTTTCAAAATGCATGTGTACATAAAGATCAATGGTTATTAATCAACCTTATATTTGTCTTTAAGATTTGATAGTTCAACCCATGCAATTTATTTCATTTCCATAACTTAGAAGTTAAGGAAGTTGGAGAAGAAGAGATAAGAGAAATTAAGGAAGGTTTTGGCTAAAAACTTCAGGGAGATCAACGAGAGTTGGAGCTCAAATCAAAGAGTCATCAACCCTAGGTACACATATCTCTATTTAAGCTTGAAACTGGCTCTATTTTTTGGCCATTTTTAGAGGGTAGATGATTAATTCTTCGCAAAGGTGATTGTGGATAGATTGACGAAGTCTACTCAATTCTTATTGGTTGCAACTCAACACACATCTGAAAAGTTTAGCATATTGTTCAAGAGAGGTTATCATGATGTATGGGGTATCGTTTACCATCATGTTTGATAGAAATCTTATGTATATGTCTAGGATGTGGCGGAGTATGCAGGAGCAGTATGGTACGCACCTACAGATCATCATAACTTTTCATCCTCAGATAAATGGGCAGAATGAGAGGTAGATTCAGGTACTCTAGGATATGCTCCAAGCATGTGTATTGGAATTTAGCGGATCTTAGGAGGATGTTTGCCATTGTGTTTGCATATAACTAAATTCTATCAGGCTACTATTCATATGGCACTGTTTAAGGCTTTGTATAGCAAACTATGATACTCGCTATCATGTTGGTTGAGCAAGAGGACCACGAGTTAGTTAGGCTTAAGATTGTAATTGATCACACCGAGAAAGTGAAGTATATTCGTTAGAGACTAAAGGATGCCTAGGATATGAATAAGAAATATATAGACATGTATCGTAGCGATGTCACTGACATTGAAGGAGCCTTAATCTAGTTAAAGGTTTCCCTTTGGAAGGGTTTCACAAATTTAGGTTGAAAGGAAAATTAGCACCGAGGTTCATCGGGCCTTTCAAGATTAAGAAATAGGTTGGAAAATTTACACATGAGCTTGACCTGCCACCGCAGATGTCAGGGATTTAATGGGTCTTTCATAAATGTATGCGTTAACTGCCTTAGTCAAAGGTTGGTGTACGAGTGACACTTGAATTAAGTTAGATTGACTTAAATGAGAATGTATCTTATGAGGAGCAGGAAGTATAGATTCTAGACCGAAAGTTACATCAGTTGAGAGGCAAGATTATCCCGAAAGAGCTAGTAACGTTGTAGTTCCACAATGACTCGGAACTTATTTGGGAGAGGGAAGACTATATGCGAGATAGGTTTTCATAGCTTTTCGAGTCAGGTATAATTCGAACAATAATTTTAATTTCAAGGACGATATCCCCATTAGTTAGAAAATTTTTCAGTTCCCAATTTTCTAATCCTAGTTTATTCCTTAATTAGGAACACCACTTGTGACATGGGAAATGCATAGAGATATGTGCATAAACTAAGGTATTTGGTCGAGTATTTTAATTTTATTGTGGTGTATTCTTAGTGTAGTGTATATGTATAGACTACTAAGTAATCTCTACTTGTTAGTTATAAACATCGAGACATGAGCAGGGATATGCCTCAAGATGCGTGGTAGCACGGGACTAGGGTAAAGAGTGATGTGACATTTCCTAATTTAAGGTAATGTGACTTGAAATGGTAAATTTAATGTGTCTATAGTTAGATTTCTATTAATGTGACCTATTTTGAAAAATTAACTATAAGCATTGATATGCCTCGGGATGCTTGTTGACATCATCGCTATGTAAATTATGTTAAACTATGTGTTAGCATGTAGAAGTTAGTGGGTTGTAGGACCAAGATATAAGCTATTAGATTGTAATGACTATGGGTATTTTAATAAGATCAAGGGTTACAAATGATTCTTCACACTATAAAAGCAAACTTATTGGAAAAATTCATGCAAGTTATTTTGATCATCATGCAAAAGAGAAGAAATAGATATGGAAAAGAAGGTAACAAATTGCTGAGGAAGTTTTAGTGAATTGAATGGTGATTAATCAAGATTAAGGAAGTCATGCCATTATGTAAGCTAATTTACACAACTAATTTGTAAAGGTTGTCAAAATTAGAAGGTTTTAGGTTTCAAGTTTGAAATCAGTTCAGATTTATGGTCATTTTCAGAGGGTAGATGTTTGAGTCTTTGAAATTGTTTTATACATTTGGATTTTTCATTTCAAGATGATAATCTAAATGTTAAGAAGTTCTTCATTTAGTTCTGAAATAAAAAAGTTATGAATTTTTGAAGTTGTAAAGTAAAATTTGAGATTCTGCATGTTGTTGTTGGGAACCAATATTTATATTTCGGTCATAACTTTCTCATTTTAAATCAAAATGGACTTATTATGGTGTCAAATGAAAGCTAACCGAAAAGGGAATGACTTTCCCTTACTAAAAAATTTGAAATTCAAATGTTTTCATGTCTAAAAATACTCTACTACTTTGGTGCTGAATTTGCAATTTCTGGGTTTAAAGTTTTGTAAATGTCCTGCTATTTTGAGCATTACTCCCTCATTTCTTATTAGATTGAAATCATTTTTTATTATGATATTCTAGAATGTGTTTATAGGATTCAATAAAAAAAAACCATGAGTTTTGAAGCTAAAGTTTAGGAGAATTTTTTTTTTCAAAGTTTTTGGTCGAAATCTATAAATGTTTTAAGCCATTGTGGTAGAGTTTTCTTATCTCTTTCGATTCTTATCAAAATTATGCAATCCTTATAGTTTAGAAGTGCTAAAAACATAGCTAATTAAGAGTTTTTACGTTTTGGTAGTTGAAATCAACTCAAAAGTTGTTGCACCAACTTAATAAAATAGATTTTCACATAAAAAAATCATTAATGGAGCTAATTTTAAAAATTGGAATTTAAAACCACTCAAACTAACTCTAATAGTTTTTGCTATTCCTATAGCACCTTAAACAACCTCTGGAACTTAGAAGATAGTTTCGAGAGTTCAAGTACGCGTTATGGTGTGTCGGGAGGCTGGATTAGCCTAGGAACGTTACTAGGGTAGTTATGTAGTGGAATAAGTTGTGGACTTGTAATGTGGCTTGTTATGCTCTTCTAAGAAATTGTCCAACTTCATGAAAATTTTTGTGTTTTTCCTTGAAAATATAATATAGTCCAAGTATCTAAGGTCCATTACACTATATTGAGATGAACAATACACGAGGTTATAGTCCCTGGAGAAGTCAACACTTGCCAATATTATGGCGCGTCATACTGGGTTACATTCCGTATAGTCGTCAAAAAATGCTAACAAAACTGATTTGACAATACGCATGTCCTTTAAAATGGCCTAAAAAAGCTGATGTGACGTAGCTTACGGCACTACTTAGCCTTTAGTCAGTTCATTTCATTAGTTTTGGTATGTTCATGCATATTTCAATTTCAACAATTCTTTACTATCTTTATGCTTTTAAATACCTTTTGTTATAATTAAAAACGTTGATGAGAATATCCAGATAATACTTTCTATTTTATTGTACTCACCATCCTATTTATGAAGGTGGGTGCGGTTCAATCGACTAGTAGGCCCAGAAAGAAGAAGATTGGCAACTAACCCTAAGCTAATGGCATGCATCTAGTACCAACTTTGTAGGCTTTTGATGTTTTGTTGTATTACGTACTTTACGTTATTCAGATACTTTTAGGTTTTATATATGTATATGAGTTGAGCGTTAGTTTCGTAACCTGATACATTTTTATTACACTGATTTTTGCCAATTTTTTATATACATGTGATCTTGCTTTTGCTACATTTCTATACTTAGGATATGTATTAATTGATTCCGCTAATCTATTATGACTTCAGTTATTTTGATAATAGTTGAAAGATCTTAATTAAATATGAAACAATAACAATAATGAAAGTTATGTGACATTTATCTTGTCTTTGATTAATAAGGTGAATAGGATTGACAAATAATTTGTTAAGTTCTACGTGGCAGAGATTAGGGCTAAATGACAAGATTAGGCTAGGTGGTGCCCTAGATTATGGAAGGGGCAGTCACATCTTTACTTAGTCAACCATCCTTAGATTACAGTTTGGATGTAAGGTGCATGGATTGTAGTAATCTAGACCTTTGATGAATCTAAGAATGGGTGTGAGCAAAGATTCAAAGATTTGATCTAACTGCGACAACCTAGACCATAGATGCTAATCACTCCTTATTTATTTGCGCTTATTTATTCTTTCAATTGAATTGTACATTAGAATTTTAGTTAGTTGTGTTGCATTAACGTATTTACACCCATTTGTGTGAACATATTTTTTTCTTTTTTTGTATACATATATTTATATTAATATATATAAGGAGTGACAATTAGCACCCCTATACCTTATATCAGCCCCCATTTAGTTTAATGTTATTTGTAGCCCCTGGTAAGTTAGTTCTTATTCTAAGCACCCCCCTTAATTGTTAATGAACTCCCAATGTACCCCTATCTTATATTTGCCCCCCTCACTCCCCAAAGAAATACATATTTTCATATTTGTGATCTCCAACTCTAATCCTTGTTGCACATCATCTTCCTTTCCCCCTTAACTTAACTTGTTCCATGTTGCATTCCAAGATTGATTCTTTGATCATTAAAAGCTAAGACACAATACAAATAAATGTTCTAACCATTCAAGAATGTGAATCAAATCTCAACAAAATGCGATAATCAATATGTTCCATTTTGGTGGTGAGTTGTTGAGTGTATGAAGAAAGAGATTATAAGGGTGTAGAGATTAAAAGTAGAAGAGAAAGTAATATATTTTTATGGTTTAATTTGGCTGGGGTATAAAAATTGAAATTTAAGTAGAAGGGATAAGGTGAGTGTAGTAAGGGAGATAACAGTTGGGGACGAATTTAAGGTTTCATACGGAGAAGGGTGCGAGAGTGAAATGTAAAAGGTAAAGGGAAATAGATTCATGATTTAGAGTGGAGTTATTTATGTGATTTCTCCTAAAGACATTATAGTTTGAAAATGTATTAAATTAAATAGGGGCACCCAAGGATGGGTTAGCGCAGTGGCAGGGAGGGCATTCACTGATGAAAGATCCCTAGTTTGAACCTTGCTATTGGCACCTTGCATTCTTTTCGCCAATCCCTGTTGCCCGAGAGATTAGTCAAGGCCTACCAAGTGGGCCTGGATACCCCCTATTCTTTAAAAAAATGGGGGGTTGATATAGGTAGTGGGGGCTAATACTCCCTCGTTATTAGGGCATATGACCGGCCTAGATTATCTGAAAACCTCTACTAATCTAGTCAGCCTCCAAACTTTCTAAATGTTTCATTACTTGAGATCGATTTTCTAAAATCCTTTAAATAAATGATCATCCCAAAAGTTAAATTCAAAGTCATTGTTTTGTTAATTGCATCAAATTATGAAATCCTTCATTTTAGGTTTTTGATTTCTTAAAGATATCTTGGTAGAGTCTCCCCTGTAAATAAGGTTGTCAAGAATCTAAAAACTCGATAAACAACAAAAAGGGAAGGCCTAGAAGGACTCACATCTTTACCAATATCCATAGTATTTTATATATCAGAATAATCAACTAAAACAAATTTATAGATCCTTAAACCATTTCATGAAACCATCTAATCCAAAATTCAAGTTTATATTCATCAGTATGCTACCATTACTGTCATATACACCTTTGAGAAATCTTAAAATAGAAAACCGACCTAACACACAACGCAAAGCCAAAAACATAATAATAGTAAAATTGTTATACAAAGAGAAAGAATTATCATTAAGAAATCACCAGAATACTAAAGGCTGCATTGTCCTTTTTTGAATTCATTAATTGAACATGTCATTACCCAATAAAAATAATTTGGTAATGTTAGATAAGTAAATCCCACACCATCCAATACTCTTGTAATAACCAAATGCATCATAATAAAAAAACTTAAAAGAAACATTATATTTCAGGGAAATAAAAGATACAATAACGAATTCATCCCGTTTCTATTATCCGACCACAATCAGTGATATCCTCCAAAAGAGGTAATTAAATAGTAATAAAAAGTCATGTAATGAGAGGATAGCCAACTGGGTCTCGTTCCTCTAGACTATAAGAGTATGATCTGGTTCGACATGATTGCATGATAACCATGTGATGTAAAGAATCAGTGACTCCGTCCCCTCAAGCATAATATAGTGTTCTCCCCTGTAACCACAATATATTAAACACTATAAGAAGACTTAAATCACCCCTATCCTTCACTTCCCATTCCCTCCTCCCTCATGTATTCATGTACAATAAATAATGCACAACAAGAATCAATGAGATTTATACGAAATTTATAATCATATAATGTAAAGATTACAATGGAATTTACTTAATTTTAGTGGTTCTCAAAGCGTTAGATCACCTTGAAAGTGATTCTAATAGCTTCCTTAAATATCTAATTATGTTGGGATTCAAGTTTCAAGTGAAATCAATTAGTGAAACCCCACAAAAATAGTGGCTATAATATGCTCGCTAACTATTTCGAAAAATAATTAGTTATAAGAACTTTAATTAGCTTTTAACTAGCTAATTTAGGGTAACTTTTAACCTTAAAAACTTCAATATTTGTCATGCTAACTTGAGAGGAACTTGTAGAGCTTCGTTTATACTTTCCATAAACTCCAAGAACACTCAAGTCAGATCACAAATGGAGAAATTATGAATTTTCCATAATGGCATGTTGATTAGGTTAACTTTATTTATTTCCAACTAACGAAACCTCTCCAAATCAATGTTTTTACAATTAAAACCTCTAAACTCGACACTAAACTTTGAGAAACCAAATTCAAAATATTTCCACATCCCTTGGAGTCAATCTAGACGAAAACTAATAATCCAATTTGTCCAAAATCTCAATATAAATTAATGTTAACTATAAAAAAAACATCTTCAAAATAGTTGACAACTACATTGCATCGATTCAATTCACCAAAACCCTAACCTACGTCGGTAGAGTTTATTCTTAATTGGCGCAAATCAATCCAATATAATCCTTGCCAATTTCTATTAAAACTCCACGAAAGAAATCGAAAAACCACGAGAATTCAAATTGAATTGTTGAAAATGCCTTGAATTGAGAATTTATCAAATTGCATGTTGAATGCATCATCTCCATTGTGGTAACTTGGCTTAAACTGACCGTCTTGCAACGCACTACAATTTTTTGAATAAAAATCAGATGAAAATTGAATGTAAGGAGATCTACTTACGAAAATGTCTACAAAGAAGTTTACATTTCTCCTTTATTGAAATATATTCTACCTTGTTGATATCGATTAATTTTGTTTTTTAAGTTTATATATATATAAACCCTCAGCTTCTTATTAGTAACTTAATTTCTTTTTATTTATTTACTCTGAAAATTCCTATTTGTAAAGTGTTTGATTTTCAATGCTAATTTTGGATCCGATTTTTCACCAACTTAAGCCAACCTCTCCACAAAAAATCCAACTCCATAAAACATCCATAACACTAATTTTGGCCATACCAAATCCTCAAAAATCTTTAATTTTTTTACGACATACTAAAATCTTTTGGACCAATTCTCTTGTGATACATAACCAAACTTGCACCAATTAGCACCAATTAGCACCCAATCTTAACCTCCGCCAACTGATAGGAAACTTACGGCAAAGTCTTACACTAACTTCCTTCTTATTTTATACTACCACCAATCCTGACTTGCCTACAAAGGCAAAATCTCCATGTGATACTTGACACTTGATATACGAGTTTTCGAGTAGATAATTAGTTATTTTCACTCTTACCCTTTAGACACGCACTTGCAACTGTGATAATGACATATTGAGGACACACCTCAAAACAATCTGACATCACGATAAAATGTCATATAATATACACACTACGTATTCACCAACAAAAAATAACATTAGCGTAGTAATTCCCTTTTGCATTGATTCGAGTCCTAATCCACAAATGTTTAAGACATACCCATCTCATAATTAAATTTAGATATTTTACTAAAATCATGGATTTGATAAAGAAACTCTCATTACATTCAACTAAAGAGGAGACACCACTCTCAAGATCTTCCAAATAATTCTGCAAGAATACACCTTTGATCAAAAGTCCTACTATTAAATATTGAAGGTAATCACTATTTTTCATCTTCTATGTTGGGAGGTAGAGTTCTTTTTCTTTTTTTTTTGTCGAGAGGTTAGTTTTTTCCACTTCTTTGTTAGGAGGTTGACAACCTTCCTAACTAATTTAAATTTTATCCTTGTAATTCAATTAAAGGAAATATTTCCTAATTTTGAATAATAAGAAAGTAATTCATAATAGGAAGAATCAACTTTTAAGAAAACTCTTCTTATTCACATAAACATATTGTAATCTTTACGAGTAGAGATCCAAAGAAGTTCAACCTTTAATCTCCTATTCCATGTTCACCGAAAAAGTTATAATATTTTCCTTCCAATTCAAGCAGTTATGAATTCTTGACAAGTCATGTATTCAACTTGTGCAATATCTATCAAATCTTGCTTCATTTTACGTTTCACGCTTGAATCCCATTCTAGAATCAATACTTAGCAAGATCTAACATATCTTGCTTTTCATAAAACATTTTCATTTTTAACCGAGTATTATTCAACAAATTATTGATCATTCTTTCTTTATCCATGAAACTTTGCTATACACATCCCAACTTACTTTCTCATCTTTGATCATCTTCTCATCAAAATTGTTGTTTGATCGATTCTTAGATTATCATTAATTTAAATATATATAGTGATGCAAATAATACTTAAACACAACATTAGGTACCAAAGTAGAGTCACGTGTCTATTTGATCCTTCACCATGTTAGCACATATGCCCTAGGTCAATCTACAAACATTGTTTATCTTATAATTTTAGTTAATAAAATAAAAGTTTTATTTCCTGTTTTATTATAAGTAATTGCATGTTTACCTTATAGTAAGATCCATAGGTATTTGTTGAAATATCTTAAATGTCCCTAGTCGATCATTATACTGGGAACTATAATGAATCAAGACTAGTATAAATCTTGATTGATGGTCATGTGATGATCATGAGTATAGTGATACGAATCAAGATTATGATTAATTGTTAGGGAATAAGGTACTGGACCACCGCTATTAAAACACCACTTCGATTAAGTCATAGGTGTTACTCACGATAGGTATATCATTTACTACTTCAACTAGAGATACCATAGACCTCAATATTATGAGCGTGATAATTTGACACAATCAAATGTTGTCTTTAACCGAACAATTATAAAGATTGTGATTGGTTACTATGTGAATAATATGTGAAGGTGGGTAATCAAGATAGAATTTTTCACTCTCGTATAAAGAGAGATATCAGTGGATCCCTCGATATGATAGACTGATAATGGACAAGTCCATGTGAATTTATATGATTAATGTCACTAAGATGTTTTTCAGTTTACCTAAAGATCGGGACTAGTACGATTGAACATTAAGGGTAACTTTCTATGCCTTATGTTTAACCAAAAGATATCGCACGATAAAAGGATATGATATATGTTATTAATAAGGTTGTACCGATATTGATATTCATGATACCTGGGTAGTCATAATGCCTTACTAGAGACCGTTTATGACTTGTGTACCAAAATATTTTTGGTTCACTGCTAATGTCGCATGAACCTATTGGGTCGCACACAAAAAATGGTTTTGCACAATTTCAATTGGTCCAGAGTAATGAATTTTATATGATAAAATCCATGACATAAAAGCCCTTATGATTTTTTATATAATAACTTATTAATAGGGGCATATATGTAATTTGCTTAAACTGCCTAAATACAATAGTTGTATTACAAATATGATTTTAAGTGAGAGCTTATCTACGCATATAAATAAAAGGTGGAACCCTAAAAATAAAATAAGATTTTTGTTTTACAATTTTTGAGTTCTTTAGATTTAGGGAGAGAAAGAAAAATCATTTTCAATCTCTCTTGGGGCTAGCACTCCAATATACGGTCACCGTTCATGTGTAGATTTCTGATAGAGGAAGCGCACTTGAACATCTTGAAAATCGAACGATCAAAAAGAAATTACAGAATAAAGTATGATTTACTTTCGTAGATTTAGTTAAATGGAACTTATTTTCGATCCTATTTGGGTTTTTAAAAATTTGTTTTGAGTTTTCCGTTGTGTATGAACCCCCTAAAATCCAACAGTGGTATCAGAGCATTAGGCTCGGTTCTATTGAATGTTTGCATGTTTTCACTTATGTATATATGATATATGTGTGAAAACATAATCTTAATTAATGTATATATGATATACATGTAGATTTTGTGATAATTGTTATCAAGAATTGGTTTTAAAACATGTTAATTCATGTATATTGATACATCACATGATATGATTCAATGATAGTATTCGTGTTTAGAATATTTCCATTAACATATTTTTTGTATTGAACGATATGAATTTTGTATGTTCATGGTAGAATTCTTGTTTATGTTAATATGATTAATTTAATATGATTCTAATCTTGAACACATATTTCGTTTTGTTCAATAATTATGTATGTCTCTATGGTTGAGATCATGATCAGTTTAATATAATTAATTTAATATGATTATGATGTTGAATGCATGATTAATATCTTGAAATTGATTTTGATCATATATCTTATTGTAGTAATCCGTTAGTATATTCTTATAAGATAGGAGATGGACTTGTAATTGGATTAGAATTAAATCCTATAAGATAGGTGAGATATAAAACAAGTCTTAATTAGATTAGGATTCAAAGTATCTTAAATTCTAATTGGATTAGGAAAAGATAATAAGTTAATGGTGGGCCCGAGATAATTAAAAATGTTTTAATTAATATTTTTGAAATTAAAATAAGGGGCATTTTTTGATTGATTAGATTCACAAAAATTATGATAATTAACAGCGGGACTGTCGTTAACTGTTTGTAGCGTCCAAAAATTCATACAATAGTCAATATTTGTATAATTTCCTAACTTTTTAGTGATTATTCATGCAATGAAATATATGATATTTATCTTGTTTAATTATGATCACTAAAGAAACAAAAATCATTTTTTCGAATTTTAAGTCAAGTGTCATCCATTGTCAAACACTTGTCAAGGCTTCGATCACATTAATATGGGTCTGCCTTTGCAGAGTGTATTGTGTTATCTAGGTGAGGCAAGTTAAGTAAAAATTACTCTATTGTTTGAAATGGTTAGACTTGATAAAGTTATCAAAATAGTTTTGGGTTTTAGGCACTAGATGAGATAAAACATGCTAAGACATAAGATGTCACAATATCATAAAATAACTAAAAGTTACATATGATGTAATTGGTAATTGGTACCTACCTAAATAACTTAATTCGAAGTGTCATGCCTTATCTGTCTTGGAATTAGGTGAAACATGGATTTTTGTCCCTTAAATTAACATAGCATTTTTAAGGAGGGTTGTTAATTTAGTGGGAGTTCGTTCCTCTATACTAAAATGAAGTTTTGCATAATCTTTATTGTAGATCCATGGCCTCTTCAAATAAAACTAATCCCTTGTAACTACGATCCATCCTTGAGATGGATAAGTTGTATGGGACAAAATTTCTTGACTGGTTCAGAAACTAGAGAATTGTTTTTAAGAATGAACGCAAGTTGTATGTAGTGGATGATCCCATTCTTGAGGAACCACCAGCCAATTCTTTAAGAGCCGTGAAGGATGCACATACTAAGCATGTCAATTACTCTACTGATGTTGTATGCATTATGTTGGCAACCATTGTTCCTGAACTTCAGAAGGACATGGAACACATTGAAGCTTGCGATATGGCTAAAATGCTGAAGGAAATGTTCCAATAGCAGGCTAGGCATGAAAGGTTCGAGATAGTTATGAACCTTCATTCTTGCAAAATGGTTGAGGGTGTGGTAGTTACTCCCCATGTTCTAAAAATGAAGGGCTATATTGATCATCTTGACAGACTATGATTTCTCATAAACCAAGAGTTGGCTACGGATTGATCCTGAATTCATTGCCTGATAGTTATTCACAATTTGTGATGAACTATAACATAAATAGCATAGAGAAGTCTATCTCAGATTGCATTTGATGCTTAAAATTGTTGAGCAGAGCGTCAAGAAACTCATTGCTAGTGTGTTGATGGTTCAGAAATGAAAAGCTTTGAAGAAAAAGGGCAAAGGTAAGGCTAAAGTCACCAAGGTTATTTTGACTGTCACAAAGCCTACAGAATGAGTCAAGCCCCATGCTGCTTGTAGTTCACAGTCCTAGAAAGAAAAGGAAAAAGAAAGAAATTGTCATTTTAGCCATGCACTTGGACATTGGTTTAGAAATTTTAAGCTCTATCTTGAATATATAAAGAAAAAAAAGAGTAGTACGACTACCGCTACAGGTATTTACGTGATTGAAGTTAACTTGTCTACTTGTGATTCCTAAGTATTGGATATCGGATGTAGATCTAATATATGTATTAATGTGTAGGGTCTCACTAAAAGTAGAAAGCTAAAGAAATGAGAAGTTATCCTTCTAGTTGGAAATGGAGCAAAGGTTGTTGCATTGGCTATAGGATGCTATGAGTTAATTTTACCTAGAGGACTTGTTTTAGTTTTAAATAATTGTTACTATGTCCATGCCTTAAGCAAAAACATCATTTCAGTTTCATGTTTGGACTTGGATGGTTTTAATTTCATTATTGCTAATTTTAAATGCTCCATTTCTCATAAAGCCATTTTCAATGCAAATGCTGATTTGTCTGACCGTCTTTATATTCTAAACATGAAAAAGTCTACAGATACTCACGTTCTTAACGTAAATATAAAGATCTTCAAGTCAAATGACTTGAATCAAACCTACCTTTAGTATTGTCGCCTTGGCCATATTAATGAGAAACGTATTTCTAAACTCCATAAAGATAGACTTTCAGACTCATTTGATTTTGAATCATATGAAACATTTATATCTTTTTTTACTAGGCAAGATGATAAAGGGTCCCTTCACTGGACATAGTAAAAGGGTAAGTGACTTATTATGTCTACTACATACTGATGCATGTGGTCCTATAAACACAATGGCTAGAGGTGATTATTTATACTTCATTATATTCACTGATGATTTCAGTAGATTATGTTACATGTATCTCATGAAACATAAAGGTGAATCTTTTGAGATATTTCGAACATTCAAAACAAAGTGCAAACTTAACTTGGTAAAATTATTAAAGCACTTCGATCGGATCGAGGTGGTGAATATTTGAGCTAAAAGTTTGATGATCATCTTAGAAACGATGAGATTGTCTCACAGGTAACTGCCTTAGCAACTCCAGAATAGATTTAGATTTCTTATTATTGATAGTAGTGAGGTGTTACTTATGGATCAAAATTAACCTACTACTTATCAGGAGGTTATTTCTAGCCATGAGGAAGATAAATGGCTTAGTGCCATGAATCTGAGATGCAATCCATGTATGATAACTAAGTTTGGAACCTGGTTGATTTACTTGAAGGTGGTAAGACCATTTGATGTAAATGGGTTTTCAAGAAGAAAACTGACATCGATGGCAATGTGCATACTTATAAAGCACGGCTAGTAGCAAAAAGTTTCAAACATACTCAAATTGTAGATTATAATGAAACTTTTTCTCCTATAGCCATATTTAAATCCATTAGAATTCTAATTACCATAGCCACATATTATGACTATGAGATATAGGAAATGGATGTCATAACAACTTTTCTAAATGGAAAGTTACTTGAGGACGTGTATATGATACAGTTGAAGGGTTTGTTCATCTTGAGACTTCTAGGAAGGAGTGCAAGCTTCAAAGATCTATTTATGGGTTAAAGCAAGCTTCTCAGTGTTGGAATCTTCATTTTGATGAAGCAATTAAGGAATTTTGTTTCATTAAAAACAAAGATGAGCCTTGTGTATATAAGAAGATTAGTGGGAGTGTGGTTGTTTTCCTGGTGTTGTATGTTGATGGTATATTACTCATTGGAAATAACATCCCAACCTTGCAGAAGTGTCAAGTCTTGGTTAGGTAAGTATTTCTCAATGAAAGACTTGGGGGATGCATCTTACATCCTTGGGATTATGATCTATGAGGATGGATCAAAAAGGCTGATCGGTCTAAGTTAGAGTGCTTATATTGATAAGGTACTGAATAGGTTCAATATGCAAGACTCTCAAAGAGGGTCATTGCCAATGTCTCATGGTATAAACCTCAACAAGACTCAATGTCCGAAGACTAATGATGAGCGAGAGTTCATGAATACCTAATGACCTTGTCGGTCATTATAATAAAATAGCAAATAAAACCTCTATTTTATTAACTAAAATAATATTTGTTAGGTTTTTCAAATTTGTTTTGAGTTTTTCAATGCGTATGAACCTCAAAAAACCCAACTTTCCAACTTTTCTAAACAAAAATTGAAATTATATAAAGCATTTCATGACTTTAGATCTCAAATTACTTTTATCATCCTATGACAAGAAGTCTTAAATTTCAATCGAATCAGAAAATGAAACCTGACAAATCATGTAACGGCCCGAAAATTCGAATCGTGCCACGTGTCATTTTAGGGTCGTATGTGGGACCCACTTGCTGGAATGCGTACGTTCGAATCTCGAGTGGAGGTGCTAATTGTTGAAAAAATGTATATGCGGAGAACTCGGTGAGCCGAAACACGAACGAGAACGAGTCTCGAGTCGCGTGCCAACGTGGGACCGAGATAGTCGCGTTATGTGGTTTTAATGTGGTCACGTTAAAATCATATACAATGGATGTGTCTCGTGATGCGTGTAGCGCGAGTATCGAAATTTTGGAAATGAGGCGGGTTGGTGCCTCGAGATGTGCGCTGCTCGATTTTCGTGGACACTTTTGATTTTAAAATAAAAAAAGAAAATGTATATATCTATCATATATATAAAAGCACGAATCACTAATTTTTGAGTCGTAAGCAAATTTACTTTTTTGTCCCCCTTCTACACAATTTTTTTTCCTGCGTTGTCTCTATCCAATACAATTTTTTCTCCTCGCTTCCCTTATCTTTTCAACCTCTTCTCTCACGTCTTTCTCTTTCTCCTACGTAACCTCTTCTCTCACGTCTCGTGCTTCCCTGATCTCTTCTTCCTCTTCTCTCACGTCTCTCCCTAACGTTACTCCAACAATAATCCTCCCTTCATCCGATTCTTGCAACACAGAAGATTGATCTTTTCTTCCTCTTCTCTCACGTCTCTCTCATTCTCCAGCCTCTCGTGCTTCCCTGATCTCTTCTTCCTCTTCTCTCACGTCTCTCTCTAACGTTACTCCAAAGCAATAATCATCCCTTCATCCGATTCTTGCAACACGAGAAGATTTATTCCAAAAGTACACATTTGGTTCGGGCATTTGATCAAACACCTTGCGAGCGTAATCCAAACTCGGTGAGAAATCGCTCAAGCGTAGTAGAGGTGAAGAGTCTGCTTTGGCGTAGTAGGATGAATCGAAAAAATGCGGCGCTGAGCATCGAGCGTGGATTTGCTTGGCTTGGGATGTGCTTGAACATCGTTCAATGAGTGGGAGTATTGTTGGGTTTTGTGTAGTCGATCGTGTGACGGGTTTGGTTTTCGTCCATTGCGATCGATCGTCTCTTTTATGCAAAGAAGAACCCGAACTTTATGGTATGGATTGATTATTTTTTGTGCACTTCGTTGATTCGCTTATTTTCTTTGTACTTACATTTTCGGTGATGAACTTCTTTTGCAAGAGGATGTTTCGACACAAGCTCCTTAACCTCCGACTTTGCTAATGGCATGCGTCTTGGTCATTCTTTAAATTCGGAGTTGCGATAATTTGGTGTTGCAAGGCAATACCGTGCCTCCTACTCGTGCATTCTCGGGTATCATCCGTCAAGCCAAAGTTTTGTTTTTATTTTTCTTTCACTTATTTTTTATTTATATTTTCATTTTTGTCCTTTTTATCATTTACTTTTGGTTGTTTTCCTTGTGTCGATGGCGGGGTGATCTTGCAGATTGGTGCAAGAATTATATAAGCTTTTATATCCGTAATTATTTTTTGTGTTATATTACATCCTTTGCCTCAAAAGTGTTTTTAATGCATGTTGATCCAGAGTGACTGGAGCAATTCAAGGATACTCAAATTCGATGTGGGTAGTCCTCCTCGGCTCATGATTTGCATGTTGGGTTTGGTCGTCCACCGTCAAAGCCATCGCACTTGATGTCTCATTTTTCTCGTAACTCTCCCAGTCGATTCGGACACCAAGCATGGATCTGCGGCCAAACTATGCACCCTCGACATTTGTACATGTGGGAAGTGATTGGATGTACCCTAACTTCCACCCTCCTCTTCCAAATTGTAACGCCGCAGTCCAAGATCTCCGGGAATAGCACATTCAAGAACAGCGGCGTGCCATGGGGTACTCACTCACTAAATCTCTCAGTATTCGAATTCGATCGATGCATCTCTTTCTCTTACTTTTGTGTCTACTCTTTGTGAGGTGGTTGTGGCTTAGAATTTCATTTCAAGTACTTGTATAGCTTCTTGACGATGATTCGACCGGTGATGCGGGTAGAAGAAGTGGACTACCAGTGGCGTCAATCCCTCCGATGTCCCATGCAAGAAAGGACTATTGAAGGCTTCCGCTTGCCGAGGAGAACCCTGGACGGATTTTGTTTCCCTAAGGTTTGCCAATTCACGATTGGCGAGGCAAGTCGATGTATGGGGAAAATACTCTTTGTTTTTTTTTTTTTTTTTTTTTTTTTTGTTTTTTGGTTTCCTTTTGGGGTTCATGCGGTCCGAGAGGAGATGTAGTTTGGGGTTGATGTTGATTCATTTGATACATGCTTTGAGCTCATGTCGTCCATTGTGCTTTCAGTGCTTTCATAAATAAATAAATATATATAATTTAAATTGTTACATCCTCTTCTCCGTGTTGGACCTATCCAAGGCTCAACAAAATTTTCTCTGTATCAAGGATTGAACTCGATCCTTTATCATCAAATTATCTCACTCAATCTTTTTAGTAAGACTCAAGTCTGTTAGACTATCGAAAAAGTGCAAATTTTGTTATTATTTGCAAAAATGTCATGAGATTTTTTTTTGTATTATTTGCAGTAAATTAAGTGTAGTAGAAGAGTTTAATTTAGTTTAGGTTGAGGCTTTTTTGGTTGTATAGCAAAAATTGAAAGTGTAAGACTGAATCTTTTTGGATTTGACTTAAGTGGGTGAAAAGGGGTTTAGACGAAATTGATTTTCTTTTCAAATTATCTTTGCCACTAAAACTGAAAAGATACGCTAGAAATTTATCTTTAATACTGTGCCGTTTAGGATTATTTTTGATTACCATCTTATAAGAAACACTCATCATTTTACGGATTTGAACATAACTTTATAGCTATTTTTTTTTATAATATCATAGTTGATTGGTTCGAGTGATTCGATACTCGGATGGTAATCATTTAGGATTATTTTTTATTACCATCTTATAAGAAGCACCCAGCAAACAAGGAGTAAGGTCCACCAGGCCCATAAAACATCCTGCAAAAGAAATCGTCGATATATCATGAGTTTTCTTCAACTCTTAAAAAAACATTTTAATCATTCCTAGAAATACATAGAAATTTTGTCACCATCTTTCTTTTGCAGTTACACAATTGTGAAAACAAAATATTTTTCTCCAAGGGCGTGGTATTTGCATGAGCAAGCATTTCAAAAGAAAAGGACAAAAAAGTGCCTAATCAACTTATTTCCAACACTCAACTAGGGGTGTATTCAATTGAGATTTTAATAAACTTTTGGTTACTTTTAATTACTAAAAAAATTTAGGTGTATTCAATTAAAACTTTTAGAGAGTTTCTAAAAGTAAGGTGTATTCAATGTGAACTTTTATAGACTTTTTAAAAGTTTATAAAAGTTTTGGAGTATTCAATTTAAACTTTTAGAGAGTTTCTAAAAGTAAGGTGTATTTAATTTTTTGATGACTTTTGTAGTTTGGTTACGAATCTCGACTTTTATAGACTTCTTGTATAAAAATACACAAAAACAAATTTCCAACTTCTCCTCACCTCAACCCAAAAACTTTTAGAGACTTCTAATTTTTGTTGGTTCTCTTATTCAATAAGGACTTCATTGTTCATAATGTATTTTCTTATCAATTGTTTTATCAACTTCTCCAATCACTCAACAACTCGTGAATTTCATTGCTCACTCATTATATTCTAATGTTTATGTTGATGAAAATGAAAATGATGTCGTTATTAACAAGATCTCATTTTGGTATCATTGTAAATTTTATAGGATTTTTTTACAAAGAAGTTTTGTTTATTAAGTGTATAATTATAATATCAAAATGTATTATTATTATTTTTGGAGAAAAAAATCGTGTATTTTTTTTTCAAATGCAAGAAATGAATTTTAAAAATTTTAAACTATCATTCTTAAAGAAAAAGATATAAGTTTTTTTTTACTTAAGTAAAAAAAAATGCAAAATTTTTACTAGCATTGTATCTTAAATTTAATATTTAATATTTATATTACATAGTTTGTTCAAACTCATAAATATTATTTTAATTTTTATTATACATTCAGTTGGTTATAGACAACTAATTGAAGGTAACTAACTCTAACCTTGATGTGACAAAAAAATTATCCGGACTTATAGGCCCATTTTTGTTCAGCCTTGATTAAATAGGGTTTGAGTTAAGTTTTGAATAGGACACTCTTGGTCTGGACTCTGGACTTTGGACTCTGGACCCTTGCTATTATTTAAACACATATTATCATTTGGTATGAATTATTAGACTATGGATACCCACTATATATAGCTATACACTACTCCAACACATATGATATATTTGTTTTTGACATGACTCAAATTTCTCATTAGAATGATTTTTATTTGTACATCACTTTTTAAACTATAATGAGTACTGAATGAGATTATAATATGTATGGCAAGTTCATATTTATTATAATTTATATTATTTAAAAAGTTAAATGTAAAAATAGTTTTTTAGTAATCACGATTTCATTCACTCGAGCCCTCAACGATTCATTACCAATTCACGATTTTGACAAGTATCTATCCCACTCACTACACTCACTTTCTCCTCTTGTACTTAATTTTCACTTTCTATACCTAACCCCAAATTAAATCATAAACTCATCTTATTTATATAAATTACATTAAACAATATTGATGACTTAAAAAAGTGCTTGTATTTCTAATTTTTTAATTTTAATTATAATTTTAAATTTTATTAATAAATTTTTAGAAATTAATTCCCATGAATGAAACGGCGGTCAATCAATGTGCAGTAGAAGACGCCCCGAAACTATATATATATATATATATATATATATATATATATATGTAAACATATATATTAGTATATATATATATAAAAGAAAAGTAAGAGAGAGAAATGGGAAAAAGTGAGAGAGAAGAGAGAAGAACCAGAGAGAGAGAGGAGGGACGACAGAGGAAGAGATCGTGAGGAGCGGAGAGAGGGAGAGCCGGCGAGGGCGGCTGCAGCGGTCCAGCGGCTCACGAAGACGACGGACGGTGGACGATCGGCGAGTGGAGCTGGTCGCGGCAGCAGAGAGAGCGGCGGCGGGCGGCGGAGCTCACAGCACGGTGGAGACGAATGGCGGTGCACGCAGGGAGTTGGTCGCGGTCCAGCCGGCGAGGAGGCGGTGGGCTGCGCGGCGAGGCTCATTGCGCGACGACTGCGCGAAGGCAGCGGCGGGGCTGTTGGACGGCGGCGGCCAGCGGCATGGGCGGACCAGCAGGAATGCGACGGCGGCTGCGCGACTGGATTTCGCGGCGGCGCGGCGGAACAGCGGGCCACCGACGATCGGCGCGGCGAGGAGACGGCGAAACAGCGGCGGCCGGCGGCGCCGGCGAGCGACCGGCGAGCGGTCGGCGGTGGCGCGACGGTGACGACGACAGCGACGCCGTGACGACGGCGGCGTCGATGCGACAGCGACGTCGGCCCGGCAGCGGTAACGACGCGGTGAACGAAGCGATGACGTTGTCGGACCGATCGGAGGCGTGAATCGACGAATATCAATGACGCGATCGAGGGGCATATGATGCTATAGCCAGGTGTCGGGTGCACATATCGAGATGTGTGCGAGTGCGTTTTGAGGTACGTAAGATTCCTTCTGAATGTCACCGAGGGTTTACTTTTTCATCGTTGATTCATATTCCTTGTTTATTGGGTACGTAAGATTCCTTCTGAAAGTCCCTGAGGGTTTACTTTTCTATCATTGATTGCCTATTCGTGCTTGTTGGATGCTATTTCCCCCCTATTCCTTGTTATTGATTTTCGTGACGCATTTGGGTTGGGGGTCGAGACTTTTGCTATTCGTGTTGTACTTATGGCACACTAGGCTGTACGCGGGTAACCAGGTGAAAGGAAGTGGGTGTTTCAACTGAAAGGATCCTGTGCGCCCCAGTGCGTAGGTTTCGGGGCCTGCGGGTACCTATCGGCGGGCTGGGCCGTTACCAAGTGAAAGGAAGTGGGGCACTCACTAAAAGGATCCTGGGGGTTTGTCGTACAGTTTAGTGTGACCGGAAGGAGTACACGATCTGTTTCTCATGTTATTTATTCATTTGATGATCTTAGCACAGTTGCCTGTTTAGTTCGCATGCTTAATTGATATGTTTATTGATATTGTCTATATTTCTCATAAATGCTCGATGTAGTTTGTTGGAATCTTACTAACTGTACTCCCATCTTCCTTTTTGTGATGGGCGAGTGCAGACCCTGCTAGTAGGGGCAAGGACATTTTGGACGACTTTATCTGACTGCCCGCGGTCGAAGACCTACTAGTACGTGCTATTTTGATGTTTTGCTTTACTTTTGGGAAATGGGAGACTGAATAGACATGTACTCGTATATATTACTGTTGAATATTGTCGCATATATACGGAGTACTTTCCCCAGGTTTTCCACAATAGGAGTTGCTCTTATATAAAATAATGTTTTATTCAATGACAAATTTAATTGATTACTTCTTTTAAATTTAAGACTTCCGCTGTTGTTTATACTATTTAACGAAGAAAGTTAACACGCATATCGAGGAGTCGTGTTAACACGCATATCGAGGTGTCGTGTTGTGGAAAATGACGTCAGTGGGTCAAGGATCGGACTTGACCGCTGGGGCAGCGCCTCCCCACGTGGCGACCTCGGGTTTTGGGGCCGCTACACATCATATAAATCTCACTCATTCTTTAAATGTCTGCTCACAATATCATTTAGCTTGTGTATAAGAAATCAGTTATCAATTTCGCATCGTCAGCGAATTCACTTAACTTTTCACTTGAATAGTTAGAAAATTAACAACTTTTTTAATCTTTTTAAAATATTCTTTATTCGTAAGTTTACAATGACCCTCATTTCTTTTATTGTATTATCAATCACTTCTAGATTGCTTTTTTAACTACTCCGATTTCCACAAGACCAACCTAATTACATTCATTACTACCATTTCTCCCATTTCTCCAATTACTAGGATATCATATCTCAAACATTTATTATTTACCAAACTACTTTCTAAACTACTTTCTATATCTGAATAGAAACAGTTTATTTCCTTTAACTTCAGTAAATATATGCTTCTAAACGGAGATACCAACATATTCCTTGAATATACTCTCATAGTATAACTTTTAACTTGTATATCATAAAAGTTTATAGATATATTCTCTTTTTTTCATCTCTACTCAATATATACTTATAGCATTTTTTCAAATTACCATAAAAGAATACTCAATTCTTCAAACATATCAAGCTAAATATAATGTCATATATTCTATATTTCCAACCAACAGGGATAATATTGACTAACAGAGTCGTAAGTTGTGTGTCTTTTTTCATTGTCATTTATATCTTCACCATCTATATAAGCATCATATATCAACTCCAATTTCCAATAATACATTGCTTTAAAACTTCACCACTGACTGATCATGCGGTGTAACACTAAACGTCAATTGATATATAATTTATATACTAAAATAGGTTGTATACTAATTTGATTCAAAACTTTTAACTTTTGGTGTTTGACTCTTAATAAGATCCTTGTGAAGAAAATAAGTTCCATCAAACTTATCGTTTCACATTTTAAATTTGATCGGGCCTCGTTAGCCTGAAATTTTCATTTTCATACTTATGTGAGAATTTTTTTAACCATTCATTTGTATATTTAAACTTTCAATCGACTTCAACAAAACTTCATATACTCTTTTATACCGAATGTCACCAATCCATTCATTTATTCAAAGATAAATGAACGCATTTCACTAATCTTCGATGTGAATTAATGATGATTATGAAGTGGAGTTATATAGACTTTTAGTCATACATAACTAATCAATCGTCTTACCTTGAATAAAGGAGTCCATTTGTGTCACTTCCAGAAGCCAAAAGCCATCTCAACATCTGATCAGTCTTTTTTTATATATAGAGTCCATTCCATTTATTTTTCAATCTTGGCTTTTCTCACATTTATCTCGTTCTTGGTCCCTTTATAAAATTATCCAAAGATCGCTTAACTAATCGAGCGTCTTACCTTATATCTTTATCTTGACTTACAATAGCAATTTATATCTCTTTTCCTTTTAAAAATATAATTAAGGTTGATACGACTTCCTATGATAATTCAATAAATTGAAGTTTTTCTTTGCTACTTTTTATTTGAAACAAAGAAATTTATAACTTAAAAAATAGGACTGTTTGTAATTATCTTAAATTGTTTCCATTTGTCTTAGATTTTTGACACGTATCGAGCGTGTACAATAAGATTTCTGTATATTTTTATTGTTTATAGTAGAAATAAGTGAGATCATCTCCACACGTACTTAGAAAAACTCTTTTGGAAAAAGTCTTTCAACAATTTTTATTATTTTTTACTTTAATTTAATTAATTTAATTAAAATGAGAATTAAAAATCTTTAAAGAAAAATATAATAAATAACTAAACTAATTAAACTAATTTAATAAACACAATTCAAACTCATTAAATTTAAATAAATTCAATTCAATAGAAAACAATATAAAATAAATATCTAAACAAACACCCTAAACAATGAAACTATAATTCGTTTTGCATCCGAACACGTTACTTAAATTATAGTCATAAGCATACTTTAATCTTTTTATAAAGCATTCTAGATCATAAACTTTAATCATATGTAAGTAGATAGTCCTTATCAAGCCATCAGTTCACCTTATATCAATGGAAAAGCCACATTCTAAATTTATTGAATTAATCTTCCAAAAACTCAAATAAATTAAATTTAGGCAATGAAGCCGCATTATGTTCCATGAAAACTTCGAAATACTAAGTCCAATACCTTCAGAAAGCCACTTCAATATCAAACTTAGATCTTTACCCACCTAGGATATCTAAACGGTAAAAGACCATTTAAATAATCTTAGTTACCAATTTTAACTAGATATTGAACTTAAATATCATAATACACATTCTAAACTATGCATGCGATACAAAGCTTCATGATTATAATCCCTAAATAATAATCTATTAAATCATTGAATCGAAGAATACAATTAGTTAAAAGCTTTAAGTACAAATCATCTCTTTATGACTACATCACAAAATCGATCAAGTTCATGTTTGGACTTTGTTTAGATTAATAGACTACTTACTCATAATCATTAAAAAAACATCATAATAAAGTATATAAAAGACAGATAAATACTTTTGAATAAATACTTTGAATCTTCAAATCGTTTCCAAAATCCATGAAAAATAAATCTTAGAACTAATAAATGTGAAAGCAGTAAACTATGGCTCCAAGTGCAATAAAATATTGATCTAAGTACTCAAGGGCAATTGAATTCATAACCATTTTGTCATATATATAGTATTCTAGGTAGTACATATCATAAACTAACTCAACTTTCTCGTAGTTATTTATTCTCGAAATAAAACCCAACGACTCGTCATTGATTCCATTTATAACTCAAATCACTGGCAAAATCCTTGAAAATGTGCATATGTGCTCAACCTATTTTTCTGGCGATTAATGTGTAAATCTCAAATCGCCGCGAAATCGCAAGTACTAATTATGGTTTATTCTTAATTTTCTGATGATTCATTGTTTTTTTCTTCCACTTGATTGAATCCTTCATTTTGTTCCCTTTTACATCGATTCCTTCACATATTCCAACTATAACCTAAAATCACAAAAACAAGAGAAAACCCAATATAATATAGTCTTTTACATCCAAGATTACGCTAAAATATGGTATAAAATACTTTCTAATTATTGATTTATCGAATACCCCAAACTTTACCCTTTGCTATCCCGAGCAAAGGAATACTCATCTATATTCTCTTTTCATCCCTCGTTTTGATTTCGTAATTACTTACACTTATTCTTAAATAGAGGTGATCATCAAATATAAACATAAATAGAAATAAAGAATTTAGTTATAATTGAAAGATTTAAAGAACAACCCTTCATTTGACAACTTAACCTTCTAGCTACGTAATACACTAAAGAATTCAAAGTTAAACCAATTACTAAGGACAAACCACCATATAGGTTTTCTCAATCTTGAATGACAAGAATCAAGCATAAGATGACTAATATAGAATTTCAAGATACAAATATCGCATAATTAATCTCATTATTTAATAATTTTTAAAATGACACAACAATCAAAGTCGATAGGAATTTTTAGTCACTAATAATTATCATTTCATTTCATTCATTGGAAAGTAGGAAAAAAAGATACGTCACTCAACTTAGCTATGAGCGCTCATGCTAAATCTTTTATTTGGGAGTTTTTCATAAACATCATTCAATTTTTTCTACATCTAGCTTTTTTTTTCCTTTTTGCTTTCTTTTATATACTCATTTTTTCTTTATATTATATTCTTATAGTTACCTACTCTATTTCTTTTGGAATCCGTTATTCTTTTTAAAAGAATTATTCCTCACATTTTGCCAACCACTAGATTCTCTACTCAATTTTCTTTTGAATCTGTGGGTCTCTATATTTTTTCTTTTAAAAACTCTTGTTAGTTCTTCTCGCTTTCACTATATTTAAGTAGGTATTCTTTCCAACGAAGTAAATTTTTATTGGCTAATTTTCTATTTCTTCCTTTAATTATGGCATAGATTATATTCATTATATATATAATTCTTGATCAATAGTATTTGTATAACAAGATTCTTAGAAATCTATCTTGTTTATCTTACACTTTTTTATGTTCTACCCATTATAATGTCTAATACCAAGCAATTTGTTGCCTCAGAACTCCTCTAGTGCATACATAATCTGGGTTAAGTGAAATAGGGTATTACGAATGCTTTCTATCATAAAATTTTCTATTTTCATGGGTAATATAAATATACCATTTCTATTTAAATCAAAATTATATTCAATTCATATTCATGACTAAATAAAGTAAAATGAAGAAGTATTGCCTATATCTTCAAAAACTTGAAAATTCTCATCAACTTTGAATATTCAATAATTAGATTCTTCCTCTCAAGAACTTCCTTATTCGCTTCTTTATACTCCACTTCACTGAATACCCCTGACCTCATACCAAACCTTGTCCATAAGTTTCAAAATTAAGTCGGGTTGTTAACAAAATAATATACCTCGTGAGCATAAACGAACTAAATAAAATAAATAATGGAATAGATTATCACAAGAATGAATTTCATAATCAAAGAAAACATAAAACATTTAAAATCTTCCAAGCATCATTAACCAAGTAGCTTAATCACATTAAAGATAGTTATTCCAAACCACAACAATAGTAGCATGGTATCACATCACATCACATATATTATAACACCACATTACGAATAAAGACCTCGCACAATTTCACTCTAAGATAGAAAAAAAAGGTAGATCAAAATTTTCGTCCATAAGTCATATCATCATCCCCTTCTCCTTGCTCATGTTGTTGAGATTGGTAGGTCACTTCAAGATCGTAGAGCCTGTAGTCTATTCCTGCCATCAGAGTACTTTCTGAAAATTCTCCTTAATTAGGCGATCTTAGTTAGGTAGATGGTGTTGAAAGTTTAGCTCATATGTCTCTCAAACCCATGCATGTTCCTCACAATTTTGTGGTTGTTTCGAAACATGAGATTGTGATTTTTCAGAGTTCCCATTTAGTTCCTCATGATTGACCCTATCATGGCCATCTTAGTCCTTTTCGCATAAAGTATACTGGAATCTTCAATAGGTGGCTCAATGCTTCGGTTCATCGGCTTATTATGCGCAACTGATTGCACCTCTTCCGAGACTCGTGTATTTTCTACACGTACTATTCTTCTCTTTGTATTATCTCTTCTAAGCATTTCACTTCTCTCTCGATCCTGCTCATAATCTATATATCATGGCACTTGTTTGGTGTTCTCTATGTATTCATCGGTGATGGTCCAATTAAGGTGAACATCAAACCCAATTCCTATCATAGGAACTTGGTATTATTTGAAGAATTTTGTTATTATCAAGGGAAAAGGTGACCATTCATTCTTATTTGCCATCATGGCATTCCTAATTGAATCATAGATGATCTCGCCAACGTTAATGTAGACTATCCCTTGAACGATGTGGTACAACAACGTCTTCTTGTAGTTCACAACCTCGTAGTACTACAAACTCGACTACACCCTTGCATTGATGAAATAACTCCATTCTATGGTTGTTTTCCTAAAGTTTTTTGTTTAAATATGTTTTGGATACCCATTCTTATCCAAAATGATCAAGTACCCTAAAATTTCTTCCAATCCATTCCTTACAGTCTCATGGGAAAATCCATGTTTAAATCCATATTCAGGTTTTGGGTATTTGTTATTTTCTCTTCTATGAAATTCGGGTAAGCCGTAGTACTGATTTATTTTTCCAGGTGAGTAGTCCGCTGGTCTTTCTCAAACAATGTCTACCATCTTATTTTCACTCCCATTGCCCATTTGCATAAAGTTCATGGACTAAAATCTCATAACCATCTCTATAGAGACCTTAATGTCATTATCGACATTGTAATTCCTTGTCAACAAACCCTAATTCCTCTCCCTCATTATATTTAAAGTCTTAATACCGTACTTAATTTCGTTTATCACATTAAAGCCTATCTCCAAAATTAATTTTCTATTCTTACTAATATCGCTCTTTATTCTAGCTAGAGCCTTTTTCCTTTTCCTCTCTTGAACTTCTACCCTTACAACTTCTAGCTATTGTTGAAAGTCAAAAGTCAAAATTCCAAATAATAAATTAAACTTGTATGTCTTATGAAATAAATTTCATCAAAAATAATTTGGTACAATTCAGAACTCTATTTAATAGGAGAAGTTCATTTGGAAAGCTAGCTTGAAATTGAATCAAAAACTTAGATTAGAATTGGCATCGAAGTTTTAACTCGGTTATAAACTTAAAATTAGTTTTCTAAATCTTTTGTAATATAAAACAATTGTGTAATAAATTCTAGTCTTTTCGAAAATAAAACAAACCCCCAAACTCATTTGAAACTCAATTTCAAACTGATTACAAATACATTTTGGTTTAATTGATAAAAATACCAAAATTTCAAAATTATTGAATTTGTAGACCAATGATCATTGTAATCGCAATGCCTAATCTATTGGAATCAATGAAATCATTTATTCATATTAATATAATGAATTCTAATAAAACAATTTTGAAATCAATAAAGATTTTTGCAAAAATCCTTCAAACAAAAAACTCATCAAAATAAAAAGCTAGGATGATTGTGATTACCTTCTTGAGAGTGAATCTCTCATGATTAAAGCTTTTGAACTCCTCTATATTAGATTTCCAACATCCTAGTCGAAATCCCTTAAACCATAGTTCAACTTTACTTTCTTAAATTTGGAAATTTTGGGTTGCATGCAAATAGAATGAGGTGGGAATCTCTCAAAAACACTACGATTGAGCTTAGGAAGTCCGAATCTAGGCAGGAAATCGATTGTTTAGATGAGGAGGTACAACAATTTGTATTTTTAGGAAGGTCTGTGTTTGACGATTTCAGGTTTTATTTTAAAAAACTCCAAATTGTGCATAGCGATTGAGGTTTTTAATGGAATCGGTGGGTAATCGTTGCGTAAATCGGTACGAATGAGGTTTTGTGCCTCGCGGATTTGAGCAACAATATACACTGTAAAGAAGAATCGCCACTGATTCGCCAAACTTAAATTTTCACTTAAGTTTTTTGTTACTATCACCGATTTAGCCACCAATTCCTAGTGTTATTCTACATCGCTTGAGATTCACTAGACTTATTTTACTGTTTTTCTAATTGATTTCATTTTTAACATCTATATCATTCATAAAAATTATTATGAAGTTAAAGATGACTGGAAATTCAAAATTTTGATTTGGATATGTAACTAACCAATAGTTTTATTAATAAATTAAATAAATAAACAAGCAATTTAATAATGCAAACTTACATAGAGGCCATGGAAACAAAAAAAACTCGATCACTCCCTTTTATTTGAAATTACCTCGGTGTTTAAATTTTGATAATATTCCCAATACAAAAGTTAAAAAATAAGAGAATAAGATTTAATATACTAATACTAAACTCCTAATGAAATTAAAACATAAATAAATGTAGAAAATGGGCTATCTCCTATAAAGCGCTTTTGTTTACTATCGTTGGGCGACTAAAACTTTGTAGATTTAGGATGAATATCTAAACTTGAGTTTAGGATTTTCCACTATAGTGCCATTCCATAAAGTAATTGCTCGACCATTAATCGCCAGAGTGATTCTTTTGTTTAGAATATCCATAACATCTTGAGTAGTGGCTAAGAAAGGCCATCCTAAAATTAAAGGATGATCATCATTAATAAAGTTTGGCATGACCAAAACATTTTGTAGGTATGATGTACTTGTCCATTTGAATAGCTACATTCATGACCACCCCTATTGGTTAAACTTAAGTATTATCCCTTAAAGAAACTAATTCAGAAGCAAATGCATCCAACTCCAATTTAGTGTGCAGAAAGAAATGTATAGGCTTGAGATTTGTAGTAGAACTAGTATCACACTGAGCTCTATAGTACCAAGCCCAATTAATTTTAATGTGTAACTGTATACCTCCAGGATCATTAAGCTTTACAGGGCCTAAATCCACTTTTTCTTTTTCTAATTCTTGTTAACTTTAAAGTCACTTGGCTCGTTGATCATTTTCCCATTCTTCGATTGCTTAACTCTCCATTCTTGAGTTTTTCATTTTCCTTTTGAAGTTTCTTCAACTTGCTGTTCTTTTCAATTTCTATTGTCACTGCATTAATTGCATAAATTTCAGCATTAAGATTATCATAATAGTTTAATTCTAAAAAATATTTATTATCAATTAATTCAACATAATTATCATAGTTATGTTCGTTGTTAATTATGAGCATAATATTTTTTTTTCAAGCTCCATAGACATTGTTCCTTCGGAAATATCTAACTTAGTTTTAGATGTTTTAACAAAAGTTCTAACTAATAATATAGGTAAAGGATTAGGTGATATTGAGTCTTCCATTTTCATGACATAAATATCAATTGGAAATGCTAAGTCGTTTACTTGTACGAAAATGTCTTCAAATAATCCATAGGGTTTAATAATTGTATCATATGCTAAAGTAAGATTCATAGACACATTAGTTAACGATCTTTTTTCAACGATTCGTAATGTTTAAGTGACACAACATTAATTGAAACTTCGAAAATTACACATAGAAAAGTTAATAGAAGAGGTTTCGATTGTGATAGTTGTAACAAACATTCCATAGTCAGAACATTTCTTTGGCACTTTCTTTTTTATTAAAAATGACACCTTCATCCTATGTTTTCTTTAGATTTTTCTAAAAAATTATTTTTACATTTAGAGAATTCTTTAGTAACTTTATCATAATTTGATAATTGCTTAATTGATATCATTAATAGTTCATTGATTTATATTTTCTTAAGTTATTCATAAACATCTTCTTGAATTTCTTCCTTCATAGCATCTGCTAATCATTATGGAATGGGAGAAATAAAATGTATTTCTTCGTTCAACTCATAAATATTATTATCTCATTTATCTTTGTAAACTAATTCAAAATTTTGTAAAGGTTTTTCATAAGCTTCAACTCTGGCTTAATACCATAGGTATTGGCTTAATACCATAGGTATAGTCTTTTATTGTTTCTCTTTCATTATTACAAAATAAACCTTTAACTTGTGCTTGATTAGTAGTTTGAGTTGGTCCTTTAGTTCGATTACTTAACTCATTGATTTATATATTCATCTGATTTAATTGATTTTTCAACTTGTTAATCTATGTATCGGTTTTAGTTCTATTTTGAGAAATTTGCGTAGTCTTGATAAGTTGGGTCAAAAAATATTATAATATTTGTTCTAAATTTGGTCGCATAAATTAATAGTTGGTTGAGTTGTTGAATTGGTGCAGATTGTATTTGTGCTCATGGTTTATAAGTTGTAAAATTCTGATTTTGTGGACCATAGCTAAGATTTAAATCTAGTTTTCCAGCGTAGTAACTATTGTTATTATATTGAGTTTTTGGGAAGACCAGTAAATCAGTTCATAAACACGTTGACTACTTCAGTATTATCTTCTTGAAAAGTAGGACAAGCATCCGTAGGATGTGTAACTTCAATAGAAAACCCACATGGTTTCACTTGGTTTGATTTATCTTTTAATAGTAATTTGACCATGCTAGATAATTCATCAGATTTTTCATCAAATGTATTACTTCTTTTATTAATAAATTCATAATAATTTTTCTTCATGTGTCGGTCTTTTCATCATATTTCTTAGATTGTATAGGCATTTTATTAATAAATTTGTTTCCTAAAGTTGGTGTAACATCGAATAATAATCCCCCATATATGGTATCTAATAGTATTTGTTCAGAATGATTAAGTCTTTCATAGAAGTATTCTAATAAAGCTCTTTCGATAAATCCATGTTGTGGACAAAACAAAATCAGTCTATGGAATCTATCCTAAAATTCATTTAAATCATCACCATTTTTTATTTTAATGATTGTGATTTGCTTTCTATAAGTGCTAATTTTTTTTAGGCATTTATTGATCTAGAAAAGCTTCTAACATTTGGGCCCATGTGATTATTGAATCTTAATGAAGATAAAAATAAGTAATCTTGTGCTTGACTTTCCAATTTAAAAGGAAGACCTTAAGTTAGACTTATTCTAATATACTGTCTTTAGGTTTAATCCCCTTGACTTTGGGTTGGTATTCCCTTATAAATTTCTATGGGTCTTATCTTTACCATAGAAGTTAGTTAGAGCACCATTGAATCCAGATCTTAGTTGAAGTTTAGGAAATCCCTTGAGATAAGTAATACACATTAGTTCATAAGCAGTGATATTTTAATTGGCGTGCCTAAAAGTAAGTTCTCTATTGTCATTATTATTATTAATATTTTTAAGGCTATTATTAATTTCCATTGTGGGAGCTTTATGTTCCTTATGTTGTTGTTGTCTTAAATTATGATTGAAAGTCCTATCCACCTAAGGATCAAAAAGACGTAAAGATCATTTAGACTTACATCGATGAAGTGGTTAGAGCATACAAGGTCTAAAATTCCAAAAAAGAAATATGTAAAAACCTGCAACAACGATGTCAAAAATCGACACATGCAGGGCTTGTACAATAACTTTCTCGTATATCCTTATTATTTTTATTAGTGATAATTGGAATCGTCTCCATAAAGATTTAGCAAACTTCTTTAGGAATAAGTCTTTCAATAGTTTTTCTTATTTTTTTACTTAAATTTGATTTATTTAATTAAAACTGGAACTAAAAATCTTAAAGTAAAACTATGATAAATAAATAAATTGATTAAACTAAGTTAATTAATAAAACTCAAATTCATTAAATTCAATTCAATAGAAAAGAATAAAAATTGAACATAAAGATAAACATATAGAACAACGAAACATTAATCTGCTTTTCATCCAAAGACATTAGAAATTACTTAAATCATAGTCATAAGCATAATTTAATCTTTTATAAAGCATTCTAGATCATTAAACTATAATTATGAGTGGATAGCCCTTATCAAGCCATCAGTTCTCCTTATATCAATGGAAAAGACACATTCTAAATTTATTAAAATAATCATTCAAAAGCTAAAAAAAAATTGACTTTAGCCAATTATGACGCATACATTTGATGAAGACTTTGAAATATTAAGCCCAATAACTTCTAAAAGCCACTTCAATATTAAACTTAGACCTCAATCCACCTAGAACATCTAAATGGTAAAAGACATTTTAAACAATCCTAGTTACTACTTTAAACTAGATATTGAGTCCAAATATCACAATACACATTTTAAACTATGCATGCGATACAAAGCTTCATGATTATAATACATAAATAATAATGAATTAAATCACTAAATCAAATAATACGATTGGTTTAAAGCATTAAGTACTAATCCTGTCATTTTGACAACATTAAAAAAATGGATCAAAATCATGTTCGAAGTTTTTGTAGATTGATAAACTGCTCACCCTTAATCATAATAAATATCACAACCAAGTAGATAAAAGACATAGATAAATACCTCTAAATAAATACTTCAAATCATCAAATCATCTCCAAAAGTAATGACTAATAAATCTAAAAACTAATCAATATAAAAACAATAAACTATGCCTCTAAGAACAATAAAATATTGATCTAAGTACTCAAGAGCAGTTGATTTCGTAGCCATAGGTTCATATATATAGTATTCTAGGTAATACATATCACAAACTATCTCAAACATCTCATAGTTATCCAATATTCTCAAAATCATATCCAGCAACTTGTCATTCGTTCCATTTATAAGTCAAATCACTAGAAAATCCCTGAAAATTTGCATCTATGCTCCACAAATTCTTCTTACGATTTCTGTGTAAATCACGAATCGATGCCAAATTGCCAATAGTGATTATGGTTAATTCTTGATTCACTGGTGATTCGTTGTATATTTCTTCCATTTGATTAAATCTTTCTTTTTGTTAGCTATTTCACCCATTTCTTCACATGTTCCAATTAAAACTAGAAATCACAAATACAAGAAAACCTAGTGTAATGTAGCATTTTAGAACCAAAATTACCTTAAAAACACTATAAAACATTATCAATGTTAGCCCTTTCATCATTGGGATGACTGGCCAACCTAGATTACCTTAATCCCCTGATAATCTAGTCAGCCTATCTGAAAACCTCAAAATCATTTTGATTTCAATCCTCAATAAGGCTTCAAAATTAAATTTATATCCTCAATGAAAGTTAATTCTTGATTTGTTAAATTGGATCAAACTAGGGAATCATATTGACCATTCTCCATATGTTGTAAAAACTTCGGCAGTACTTTTCCTAAACGTGGCCTACTTAGACATTTCTCACCTAACAGACAATAGAATTGGAGAAAGGCCTAAAAGGACTTGTAACTCCCTGTAGTTTTCAATATATATCAAATTCAATTTTATAAACTAACCTGAAGTCTCTGATACTTTAGTTTCAACTTTACAACACCAAATAAACAAATGTTGGAACTTAAACCTCTTAACTTATTTTAAACTAGTTTAGGAGACTCACGACCATTTAACAAAACTTCACATCTAGTTTAAAGAACGTCATACTTTCACCTAAATCCAGAATAAAGATTATACTTAAAAAACCAATTTACATACTGAGAAAGTAAGCTGTAGAGGCAATACAAAAAGTCGTGGAGCTTTTCTTTTTCGTTGTTATTGTGAAATGAACATGTCACCATTACATCGAATAATGATGTCACATAACTAAACTTGACATTGCCTAACACACCTAGTAATAGCAACATGATAATATGGAATAATCATAAAGCAAAAGAATTGATGAAATAAGTACACAAATGTGAAATCCACTCCATTTTTGTTTCCTAACTATAATCAAACGTCGACTTCCAAAAATAGTACAAAAACAATATTAACAACTTATTGTGTTGGCCTCCCTAATTTAAAGATTATTTAAATATCTAATTTCAAACTAGGACCCAGCTCAGACCCACATGGACGTCGTGTATTTTTCTAGGGCACGCCTACTAAGGTATAATTGATAATGTTATATTTGTGTGATGTTTGTTTATTATGGTTATTTTTTATGAAGTATAGCATTACGCCTTGTGTACTGTTGGTTATCGCATTTTACGTGAGTTGTGAGTGCAGTGGATAACTTCTCGAGATACATGCAATGCGGGTATGAGAATTTAAATAGCTTGGGCAGTGAAATATTAGCATAGATGAATAAGTTTATCAATATCCTATAAAATCATAGCTAAGTATTAATTGACTTGAACTAGGATGAATAAATCATAATAGATCGAGAATGGAATCGGTGCACCTCGAGTTGTGCAATAGTGCCGGGTACCCAAGTAAACAAGACTTATTCCAATTTTGGTATGTAAAGATTAATTAAGCATAAGACTAAGCTAGCTAATTTGATTAATGTTCCAATGGTGTGAAGTATTGGTTAAGTCATTTAGAAAGCTAAGTCTAAGATAATGTAACTTAAAGTGATGCCAAGTGGACACAAAGGTTTGGCTAGATTTAATAAGGGTCCTTTGATGAACCTCAAGATACGTGTTGGGACTTGATTTTGTGAATTAGTATAAAAAGAGGACTTAGCATTTGCACAACTTGTAAATCTAAAGCTTTTCATTAGTTTAAACCTAACTAGATAGAGAGGTTAAGAGAGTAAAGGATACATTTGATATATTGAAGGAGCTTTGGAGCAGTTGAGAGCCAAGAAATCAAGTTAGAAATTAAGGTAACCTAAACTTTCACATCTCCTTTTTGCTTTAATGGTGTCTTGAAGTGCAACCAAAAAATTGGATGTTTGTTGTAAAACGAATTTCAAAGGTTATAATTGATGTTTTCCACTATTTTTGAATCCAAATTTAGTTTACAACATAAATATTTTGATGCATTAGACTCATTTCTTGTTTTTGGGGTTTTTGGTGGTAGAATACATGATACATGTTGATGGTCTAATGAGCATAGTTAATGTTGTTGTTGAACGATAAAAAGAAAAGCAGAGGAAAATAAATAATAAAAATAATAATAAGTTTTAGGAGGCAGAGACGAACTGCGAGTTCCTCTCTGCCCCTACCGCCAAATCGATTTGGGATGAGAGAGCAAGCTAACCCAAGCCTAGCCCAGTTAGGATGAACCAGGCCAAGCCGACTCGGGCCCGGTTTAGGTCGGCCCAACTCTATTAAAAAATTATTATTTAATTTAAATTAAAATAAAATACAAAATATACACAATAAATTATAGAAAAATATGTAAAAATAAATAAAAAATTCAAAAAAAATTAGAAATATCATAGAAAATAGGTGGAAATAGGGAAAATATATAAAATTTGGTTTTGAGAAATTTTAGGGCATTTGGCAACCTATATAAACCAAAAAATGTGTCACAACTAAATGAGAAATTAGAATAAAAATTCTAATTTTTGTTCCCACAGCATAAAATCAATTAATGTGACCATATATTATTAAAATTTGTATGTAGGATCCCTGGGGCCTAAGAAAGCTTAGGGGACCGATGAACGGCTACTCTTGGTTACAAAGAAGGATCGGGTATTTATCACATTTTTGTAAGTATACCCCACTTGAAAAACATGTAGCATTTATTTATTGCTTTATTTCATTATACCACTAGATTATGCCCGTTTGGATTTGTTTGAGTACTCCACTCCCACATATGTCCGTATATAGTTGACGGGACGGTATGACCCCTCACCGGCTCCCTCGTGATAAGCGATCCAGTTATTGCTACAGTTTCAATCATGCCCTAGGCTATGCGTGAGATTTACTCAGTGAATTGATGATTCAAGAGATGGTGTCGTGAGGAGTTAACTCCGACACAGATTCCTCTCCTTTAAGGCGATTGGTCGAGAGTCGTAAACTCTCGACCAATAGAGTTCCTCATTTACCTTGGAGTGGTGACGGAGAGTCATTTTGTCACCAGAGTCTCCTTGGTCCTGTATTATCAGTCCCAAAGTTCTGTAGATATATACCGCACTCGCATCCGACATTTATTGCTTCCTGGGTGACTTATCTCCATTATCCCATCTCGTAGGTGTTTGTATATATTATGTTGCTGCTTTTGGTTATATTTTGGGAGACTTGATACACCGATACATGTATATTGATTTTATTGTACATTTTATCACCTATATATACATGGTATCATTTTGATGGGTTTTCCACTGCTTAGGGTTCGTTAATGAAGTAAATTTTATGATAATTATCATTAGCTTAATCTAAAATGAAAGACTTCTGCTATTATTTATGGCTCACACATTTAGTTGAAAAGACCAAGGAACAACTAAATAACTTACCATATAAGTTAAGCGAGATAAATGGATAGACTAACTAAATTAAATTTTGGACATGTTTTTCGTAAAATGCATGATAATCCAAATTATTGGGCTAAATGAAAAGGTTGAGCACTTGTCGCGGGCCATCATGGACAAGTAGGTTGTTGATGTGGCATAATCTAGTAACGTCTCTAGCAGCATGGCAAGGCCTAAATTGCATTGGGATTTGGGGTCGTCGTACTTATAAATTTAGTGATAACTTCTCGGCATTTGACTCTGAAACTAGTCTTACTAGCCGGCATTTGAGCTAGTATTGAAATCTAATTTCAAGTAAACCAGACTCTGAAACAAGCTTAACTCCCTCTCCTTTGCATGCATGACCAATAATGAATGCAATTTATGCTAATAGCTAAACCATATCAATGTGAGAGTCACTATGAATTTTACTTATGATCAAACCAACTCTACGTTGGTTCCAAAGCTTCACACAACATTCCCTAACTTTTACGTACTTCTGTCAGTCCTATTAAATCATAAAATACACATTTAAGAGTCAAAACTCTATTAGAATATATAACTTCGTATTTTAAATTATAATGAAGCTAAACCATTTCCAAACTCATCCATATACTTCACATTGGTTATAAACCACTTATTAGACTCCAATTTCAGTATTAATCATTTATTAAGCTTCCAAATAACTTACAACTCACCTATTTATTTACAAATTAGGATATGTATCTAAATTAATAACTTGTAAATTATGCCTAACCCAAACATTGATTAGGAGTCACAATGAGCATTCTTTTGTTTCATTTCGTCATAAACAATATTATAAAACTCATTGGATCACTATGATATGTCTTTTATTTCCATTTGTAATGTTTAAGATCCCTAACTCTATCCTCGGCATTCCAACCAATTCATATCAGTGTTTCAATCCTTTGAAACATCTATAAATTTCTTTAAAGCTCCATTTTAATCATAAACGCTACAATTTATCATTTCATTTGATCACAACTCAAAATTCGTCACAAGTTAATTATTTCCTCATCAAATGATGCAATTCATTTCTACCAAATCAACAAAACGCTAATCATCATGTTTTATTAGCAAACACTTCTTATTTGACTTCAAAATCAATATGTAAAACCTTTTGAGTCCCAATTGTGGATTTTAGGCCCAATTGGATCCAGTCTTGCTTCACAAGGTAAGATCTTAGTGTAGAAGCCTTAAACACTACAAATCTTTCATCTTAATAAAAATAAATCAACTTATTTGAGTTGGCCTACTTCCTTAATTCTTTATAAACTTTTCTCCTACTTCTTTCGAGTTTTCCTTCCCCCGAGTGCTACGGCGTCAGTTGAGCTGAGGCTCAACTGAGTATAGCACTTGTTTTATTGCCTTTTTCCAGTAATGCACATACATGATGTTGCCATATGTGGAGCTGGCCCTTACAAAAGGTAGGGAACTCCCTTGAGCCACAAACAACAATAACAAAAATGCAGCATCAGCACAGTCATCTACTTCCCTTTTTCCTTTAAATTAAGCATAAAAATAACACCATACTTCACTGCCCATCTCATCATCATCATCTCACAACAATTTAGTTTACAATCAAATAACAATAAAAACACATTCACATACTCCATCCCTTTCATCATCATCAATTATCTCCCTCTCATTTATCAACCGAACCAACACCTATATAACTCACTCGAGAATCGTCAAAATCAACAAAGCTTGCAAAGAATCACAAGTTAAATGAATTAAAAACAAATCTCTTTAGTCTCAAACCTACTTCTAAAAATTGTCATATCCACCGTGCCCATTGTTTATCCTCAGTTTTAAAGTCCAATTTAATCCTAAAAAATACCTCAATTTCGATAAAAATTGAAAAAATATCCAACACGCTCTAAAACACGTGGACACAGCGTCTACAGCTTAACTTCACTTTATTTCGAGACGAATAAAGTAAAGTACATCAAATAAGCACGCAACCAACAAAAATAATATTTTAACTTATGACCTACTGTCCATAATGCGCAGGTCCCACTTCTGATACTTAATTATCAATTTAAATCTAAAAATACTTAATTAGTCACCGAATCAAATTTATGAATTTCTCGAATTTCATAATTCTTTCCAAGTAATTAAAAATCTCGTTCTCGATATTTAAACTTACAGGTTACTGAACCAAAACTGATATTAGAAAATCATCTTTCATATACAATTTTTTCAATCCAAACCTGTTAAACTATTTCCAAGGTGAAATTGTAAAGTGAACCCAATCATTTTCTTTGTAATCAACAACTCAGTGGTCGAAATCACAAGTACTTCAACTTTTCATTTCAACTTCTTCGTTCAATGAAAAGTTATCTTCCTTACTTTACCAATCTTGGGATTTTTTCAATTACTGATGAGTTAAATGATCAACTTTATGGTATATTTGATATTCTTACTTTATTAAGATTTCATGAATTGAATTCAATTCCAGCATCAATACTTAGCAAGATCTTGCCTACCTCACTTTTCACAACACTTTTTCATCCTTAATTGATTACTATTCCATAAACCGTTGAAAATTATTTCCCTATCCACCAAACTTTGGTATATACATCCCAGTTTGCTTTCTCATTACTGATTTATCTTTAATTGGAATCATAGATCGACCGATTTCTTTTAGACTATCAACAGTCTAAATATATCTATATATATTGATGTAAATAATATTTGAGCACAACATTAGATACAAAGTAGAGTTGCGTGTCAATCTAATCCATCACCATTCCAGCATTTCTCAACAAAAACCTAAAATTACACAGGTCATCTAGTGACTAAAGATTTATAATTACATTTTTCATCCCAAGAAAATAGATCTCAAATTACAATCTAATAAAAAAATGAAACCTGAAACACCATGCAACTCTCACTCACTCTCTAAATATCTACTCACAATATTATTTAAATTTGTAGACTAGCAATCAATTATCTATTTCACTCATTAGTCAATTCACATAAATTTTCCTTTGACTATTTAGAATGTTAAAAACTTTTAACTTTGTTAATTCATTTTATATTCATAAGTTCACGAATAACCTCATTTAATTCATTTTACTGTCAATATCTTCCAGATTTCCTTGATCGCTACTCCGATTTTCACTAATTCTCCAATTTCTAAGACTTTACATCATCACACGTCTTAATCACTTACTGTTCACGAACTTCTTTCATTATTTGAATAGAGATAGTTATATTTCTCTTAAGTAGATAAACACATTTAAACATAGATATCAACATATTTCTTGATTAAACTCTCCTAGTATAACTTTTAACTTATATCTCATACAAGTTATAAATATTATATCTCTTTTTGCCTCTACTAAACACATATTTTTGGCTCTTTCATTTACAGTAAAAGAATATTCAATTCTTTAAACATATTAAATCAGATATATTGTTCTCTTTTTAGTAAGTCAAACCACCAGGGATAATACTGACTAATTGAGCTGTAAGTCATACTTCTCTTTTCATTTTATTTGTATATTCTCCGTCATACAAGTATCTTAGAGCAACTCCGATTTAATATATCATCTTGCTTAAAAATGATTCACCACTGATATTTGTTGTATACTACTTTGGTTCAAGATTTTTAACTTTTGGAGCTTGGGTACTAATAAGATCGTTGTGAAGATATATCGCGTTCCATCAAAATTGTAGTTTGATATCCTAATTTGATCAGGACACAATTTTCATTTTCATACGTATGTGAGAATTTTAAACCATTTATTTGTCTATACTTAAGCTTTGAATTGACTCTTACAAAATCTCATAGACTCTTTATTTCCATCTCTCACCGATTCATTCGATTATTCAAAGACAAGTAGACGCCACACTAGTCTTTTACGCTTTGAATAAATCGTGATTATGAAATGGAGTTACTTAGACATCAAGGCACAATGTGGGAAGGAAAGTCACGACATGGTAGAGCAAGTAAGTGAGAGAATCGAGACACAAAGCTTGGCACAATGGTGATGCAGTGAAAGTAAGGGATGGCATTGGAGCGCAATACACACGGCGCCACTACTACTAAAGAAAAAATTGACAAACAAAGTGCTCAGCACAGTGGCAGCATTGTGGAAATACACACAACATTGGGACTTAAGTGACATCGTCAAAAAAAGAAGAAAATAGAAAGTAAAACTCTATTTTGTGTTAAATTGTTACATAGGGTTTCTAATTGTTTGGAAACATGATAAGGGAGTATAAATATATTGGAGAATGTGGTAAACACATATCTTACACTAGATTAGCTACCATTAACATAGTTTACCATAGGTTTACTTTATTCTTGAGTATTAAGTGGATTTATGGAGAGAAAACATTGAAGACTTGCGCGTCGTGATTCCAGTATTATCTTTATTGATTTATTTGGAAGTATTTCATTTTATCTCGAATTTAAATGAATACCACTATGTGCATGTTTGTTTCAATGAACTGTGAGAAGATTTTTAATCTTAGGGATCAATGGATCCTATGGTATGAATGTTATGCTATAAACATGAATAGAGTAGAAAGATAAAAAAGTGCAATGATTATAATTTGTATTGATTATGAGCGTAATGCTACGAACATCTTTATCATATGTTTATTGATATTAAGTTTTAGAAGTTATTATGTTCATTGAAGTTTTTAAGCTGGATATGGATGGTACAACCGAAAAATATACAACTTTGAGTGATAGTTGTTGATTAGGAAGGCACATATAGTTAACTTAATTGGCTATGAATTTAAAGATTTTGAACATTAATGCAATGTGGAGTTAACGTTATTCACACTGATAGATGGAGTTCTAGTTTTCACATTAGAATATTTTCCATCACAACAGTGGGTTAAAGTGGATTTGAAGTAAATCTGTCTAATCTAATTAGACACTGCACACACATAATAAAGATAATAAAGTGAATTGAAAGGAATAGTATTTCATTACCTAGGTGAAGTTGTGAACTAAGATAGTCTTATTATAAGAGTTAAAGTAATGTGAATTGTTTATTACTATAGATTAGTTTAGTTTAGTTATAAAACTAATTAAAATAATTTTCTTAGCAATAGAATAATTTTAGTTAAGTACTTAATGAGTGTATACACCCTTCCCTGAGGATGATATCTATAGTCAATGTAAGTTGGTTACACTATTGCCACAAGAAATTGTTATACTTGCAGCACACACACCACCAATCAGCTTATCAAACTCATAAATGATACTATTTCAATCCTTTAAGTCATATCAATAAAATTTTCACAATATAGAAGTTTATACCAACTTTTTATGCAAACTACTTACTGATACATAATCAGTACATCTATCTCATCTGTTGTTATAATTCAATTCGTAATGATAGACATCATCACTTTTATTTTAATATAAGTAACTATTGAGTACTCAGAGTTTCACATCACAAATACTTGTGTTTTCATTTAATAGTTAATCCAACCTATTATCATACCATTTCCCCAATACTCTAACTTCGAACACATTTGTCCTATCACTATGCCTTCATTTTTAAGTTAGAGCTTCATTGATCTTTGTATATGAACCACGCCTTACAAGTTGCCAACAAAGACCAATCCTAAATCAAGTATTTCCTTTCATTTTATCAAGACTTTGGTCAACTCATTGAAGTATCATACTTAATGTCACTTAAAATTAAGCAACTTCAGTAAGAAATGATAAAAAATAAGTAATATTCATTCTAAGAAGTCACTTGATTGTTTTATACCATGGTTCAATTATACTATTCACTTTGTGCTATTTTTGAAAAGAGACAATACTTACAGAGGCATTTTAGACTCTATGGATACATCAGAAGTGCTAATAATGACTCCCTACCCTACCGTCTAACCTGACTTACATATATAGTAAGGCACATATCGAATTAGCGATATCTAGAAATACATATAGAGAAAGAGAAAGAGAATGTTAAAAGTTCATCTTGTCGATTGTTAGTAAGAGTAGTTCCATTCATTACAACTGGTTAGTTGGAGTCCTTCCCCTTCTCGTTTGTTACCTAAATATGAAAGAGGGCTTAAGGATAATGAGATCGATATCTTACAAAGTATAGTTCTCCTTCTATCAATAAGCAGGAAGGCAGGTAGTTAACTCATGAGGTGAACTAACAACCGACGAAGATGGCACAGTTCCTACGAAGCCATTTCTAAACAAAGTGGGGTTATTAGCTCCTAAATAGAACCTAAAGATAAACCAACTCATGATTGTGAGAGAGATAGAAAGAAACTACACCACTTAGGTCTTCCAAAGCTAACAACAATCATTTACTCATTAACAAGAAGCATAATTGAAAGTGTTTTTCTTCTTAAAGAAAAGAAAGCAGGGCACAAAAAACTTGGTCCTAAGATCATAGACCACCTAAGTACTACTAAATGAAAATCACCTCGATAGTATCTACCGAACGAATCGGGTCGCCTTTGCCTTGAAAGAATTCACATGTTGCCACTAGCTTTCCCAAAATTAGGGGAGATTTATTATTTTCTTCTTATGAAAACATTTGACCTATACCATAGTCAAGTCGTTCATGTATCTTTCTGATCTTCTTTCCTTCTATGATTGAAATTTTTGTCAAAGTATTTTATTTTCATAGAAATTGACGTAGACAACTTTATTTGATTGTATAATAATATATTTTTGGTTTTCCATTAAAAATTAACTTTGTCTAGATCAATTTCTATTTTCGAAAAAAACATCTCCATTTTACTTTTCATTGAGACTATTTCAGATGCAACTCTCAATTTATTGTAAATTAAACCAATAGTTTATATAATAGTACTGCTTGAGTAACTAGTATAACCATTACTAACCTCATTCTAAGATTAACGATATTCATATCTTGTGTTCCTTAAAAATCCCATTTTCATTTTACTTTTACCAAATGATTCTCAAATAGTTATTATTTCATAACTCCATTCTCTCTTTTATTATATATTTGTAACCTCACTGATTTCATCCCACTAGTTAAGAATCGAATAAACAAGGATAATAAACTTCCTATCGCATTTCTAGTGATAATACATGAATACATACCAAACATAACATAATAATCAAATTGATCACAACTCATAGTCGCTTCTTAACTAATCGCACTCAATCACTCTTTGCTTCTCAACTAAGATTATCCTTAAATTGAGCTAAACCTAGGGATGATACCAACTTTGTAAGACCCCTCATCATTGTAGCATCTGAAAGGCACAAATTATTCGAAAATCTTTGATAATTTAGTCCACCTATAAACTTTCTAAATATTTCTTTCCTTGACATCAATTTTTTAAAATCCTCAAGATAAATGATCATCCTCAAAGTGAAATTCAAAGCCTTTATTTTCTTAACTCCATTAAATTAGGAAATATCTCAATTTAGATTTTTAATTTCTTAAAGGAATTCTAACATAGTCTCCCGTTTTGATAGGGTTGCCGAAAATCTAAAAACATAATAAACAACAATAGGAGAAGGCCTAGAAGGACTGACTTCTTCGCTAATATCTAAAACAATTTATATATCAGAATAATCCACTTAAACAAAGTTATTGATCCATAAACCATTTCAAGAAACCATCTAACCCAAAATTCAATTTTGTATTAATCATTATGCTACCATTACCGTCAGATACTCCTTCGAGAAATCTCAAAATAGAAAATCAGCCTAACTTATAGCCCAAAGCCTTAAACATAATAATAATCAAATTGTTATACAAAGAGAAATAAAGAACGTAAAAAAAATCCCTAGAATATTAAAGGTTGTTCTTTCCTTTTTCAAATTCATTAATTGAACCTCTTATTACTTAATAATAATAATTCGACAACGTCAGATAAGTAAACAATACACTTGTAGTAACCAAATGCATTATAGTAAAAGAATTTAAACAAAACATGCCTTATATTTTAATGAAATGAAATATATAATAAAGAATCTATCATAGTTCTATTATAAGACCACAATCAAATGACATCCTCTAAAAGTTGTAAGTAAACAATAATAAGGAAACATGTAATGAGAGGATAGCCAAACGAGCCATGTTCCTCTAGACTATATGAGTATGATTTGGTTTGGCATGATCTCTTGATAATCATGTGATGTAAAGAATCAGTGACTATAACCCATCAAAAATAATATAGTGTTTTCCCCTATAACCACATATAGTAAACAATAGAAGGAGACTAAAATCACCCTTATCCTTCCTCCCCCCACCCCCCCGCGTGAATGCATGTATAATAAATAATGCATAATGAGAATCAATGAGATTAATATAAAATTTATAATCATATAATGGATAGACACGATGGGATTTACTTACAAACAACAAACTTTGAGCTTAATTTTTAGGATTCTCAAAGCATCTGATCAACTTGAAAGTTGTTCCAATAGCTTCCTTATATACCCAATTATATTAAGGGGCAAGCTTTAAGTGAAATTAAATAGTGAAACCCTACGAAAATAACGCCCATAGTATGGTCAATAACTATTCTTAAAAGTAATTATGTATAAGAACTTGAACTAGTACTCAACTACTTAACTTGGGGGTAACTTTTTAACCATGAAAACTTTAATATTTGTCATGCTCACAAAAAAAGAGTGATAAGTTAATAATTAAATAGTGTTTTATAGTATATTTTAGAGTAATTTTAAATGTAAAAGGATATAATACACTGGTTTTTATTTTTGTGATTTCAGGTTATATTAAGGTTATGCGAAATATAATAAGAAAAATGGAAGAAAAGTAAAGAATTCAGTCAATCAAAGAAAACGTGCAGCGAATCATCAGCGATTCAGTAAATACACTAAGATTTGCTACCGAAATTGGTGAACCACATAGGCTTATTTATATTGATTTTCAAAGCAATTTAGCTGAGATGGAGGATTCAGTTAGGATTCGTTGGAGTCAGCCACGAGAATATTGGATTAAAACAATGCATATCAGTATTAGGATATGCAATGCTTAGAATACTATATATATGAACCTAAGGCTTCAAAATTAGTTGCCCATGATTGCTTTTGGAGCCACCTTATTAGTTTTAAACTATTTTAGTTAATTTTAGGTAAGTTTTATTATTTGTGCTTTCGAAGACTCGTTGGAGATTGAAGTATTCTATATGAGGTATTTTTCATTAATGTCTTTTATTTATTTTATTACAATGTTTATTTTGAATATGTGTGAGTAGTTTATTAATCTAAACAAAATCCAAACATGAAAGTTTAGCAATGTAGTCATAATGAAGAAGAATTTGTGTTTCATTGATATTGCATGCATAGCCTAGAGTGTGTATCATGATATTTGGGTTCTAAATCTAATGTAAAGTACTAAATAGATTTTTTTAACAACTGTCTTTTTCCGTTAAAATGTCTTAGGTGAATTGTGTTTCACATTTGATAATGGATATTGCTAATTCCGATAATATTGGCTTAGTAGTAAGAACATTTCATGTAGTGTAATGATGTTTTTGTTTCTGTTAGTTATCTTTGAGCTTTCAAATAACTAATGGTGATAAGATTAGAATATGGCATTTCCATTGATATAAGAAAACTAATTGTTTGATAAAGGTTATAAATCTTGCTTATGATTTAGGTTTAATGACTCAAGAATACTTCATAGTATGATGATAGTATGATTATGACTATACTTTACTTAATATGTTTAGATACAAAACGGTTTATGTTTCATTGTACTAGAAGTTTCTTTAGATAATTTTTTTATATTGATTTCAATTGAATTGAATTTTGAATATTTAGTATTAGTGAATTTAAATCGTGTTAGTTTCAATTAGTTTTATTAATTATCATAGTTTGATTTGATAATTTATCAATTGCACTTAATCGAGCATAATCGAAAAGTCTGATCCATGCAGTCGACCCTAGTTAATTTGGGACTAAGGCTATGTTGTTGTTGTTGTTGTTTGATTTGATAATTTAATTCCCATTTTAATTAAGTTAGAGTAAATAAATAAACAAAAACCAAGCCAATAATTACAAATGTTTTATCGTATATTCTTGGGTGATTTTAAATGCAAAAGGCTATATTACACTGGATTTCATCTTGTTTTTGTGATTTTAGATTGTATTTAGAATATGTGAAGAAATGGAAGAAAAATATAAAAAAATAAGTAATTTAGCCAATTGAAAAGTGAACCAGAGAATCACCAGTGAATAATGGTTTATCCAAGAATCACCAGGTAAATCCATAAAGGACAAAGGCTAATTCCCACCTATGTGTCTAGCGAATCAGGTCTGATAAGGGATTCGGTTACGAGTTTCTTGGAGCCAATCAAGTAATTTCATTTTGATTGGTTATATACTACTTAGGCTACTATATATGTATATATATATATATATATGAACCTTAAACTACTATATATGTGTGTACAATAAGTTTCTCGTACATCGTTATAATTTGCAGTAGTTATAAGTGGGATCGTATCCGCAATGATTTATTAAACTTCTAAAGGAAAAAGTCATTCAATGGTTTTTATATATTTTTTACTTTAATTTAATTAATTTAATTAAAGCAAGAGTTAAAAACCATTAATTCAATCTATACTATTATAATAATTAACTAAACTAATTAGACTAAGTTTACTATCACAATTCAAATTCACTAATATTCAAATAAAATAAATCCAATAATAAATAAGTATCTAAATAAATATCCATAACAATGAAACATCAATCTGTTAGTAAAGAACTTTTAGGAAGCCATTAGTTCTCCTTATACTAGTGGAAAAGCCAAGCTCTAATTTTATTGAGCTAACCTCTTCATATACATAAAGGCATTAACTTCACACAATTAATAGCATTACACTTTGTGAAAACTTCGAACTACTAAATCTAACACCTTCGGAAAGCCACTTCAACATTAGATTTAGATCTCAAATTCACCTAGAACATCTAAACTATAATAGACCTTTCATACAATCCTAGTTACTAATTTAAACTAGATAATGTATTTAAATATCATAATACACATTCTAGACTATGCATGCAATGCAAACTTCATGATTCAAATCCACAAATAATATTCTATTAAATCAATGAATCTAAGAATACGATTGGTTTAAAGCATTAAGCACACAATTATTTCATCATAACTGCATTGCAAAACGAATCAAGTTCATGTTAGTACTTTTTTAGATTAAGAAACTACTCACTTATGTTCGTAAATAATAGCACAATAATGTAAATAAAATACATAGATAAACACCTTTGAATAAATACTTTAAATCCTCAAATCTTCTCCAAGAGCAATGAGCAATAAGGAAATACTCTAAATCAATAAACAATGGCTTCTAGAAAAATAAAATGTTGATCTAAGTACCCAAAGTCAACTAATTTTGTAGCCCTAAGGTCGTATATATAGTATTCTAGGTTCTGCATATCCCAAACTCACTCAAACGTCTCATGGTTATCTAAAATTCTCGAAATAGAACTCAGCAATTCATCAGCGATTCATTGTTTAATTGGAACATTTAAAGAGTCCTTGGAAAATCAACTTAAGTGTTTCACTTATCTGAGCAGCAATTCCTAGTACGTAGGCAGAATCAGCCAAGAATTGTTGGCTATAAATTCCATTTCTTCCTTAATTTCCTGATGATTCTTTGCATGTTCTTTCCACTTGATCAAATCCTTCATATTCTTTTTCTTTTTATTATATTTCTCCATATATTTAAATTATCACCTGAAATAACAAAAATAAGAGAAAACCCTGTGTAATATATTTTTTACATGTAAAATACTCCTAAACCTTTTATAAAAAATATTTAATTATTGACTTATCAAGTACCCCTAAATTTTGTGATTTGTTGTCCCGAGCAAAAGAATACTCTCAATCACATTCAGTTTTCTTCCCTTATTTTAATTTCATAGTAACATGCTCTTATTCTTAAACAGAAGTGATCATTAAATAGAAAATATTTACCCCTATAAAAATATCAATCATGATAGAATATAAAGATTTAAAGAACAACTCTTTTATTTGATAACTCATCCTCTAATTATGCAATACACATTATAATTCAGAGTTAAATTGACACATGTTAAGTGTGCATAATAAATTCCCATATTATCGTCTCTACAGGGACTTTTCAAATCTCTTATGAATTTTATCCAACCTAAAGTTTTATTACATTTAATTTGTTCTATTTTAATTACTTTAATTAAACGAGATAATAAACACTAAACAATATGTTAGTAAACTTGATAATTAGTTAAAATAACTAAACTTTAAAAAACTTAAATTTAATAAACTTACTTAATGTACTTGAACTAATAAACAAATAATTGATAAATGAACTTAAATAAAATATCTAACAATCATCTAAACAAACCCCACTAAACATTATAATATACCTAGATTGTTTTCAAAATCCAAAATTTAACATCACTTTGTAATATAGCTATAACTATTTTATATGGAATCTTAGAATCTTTAAATCTTAATTCATAATAGGTTGATAGCCTTCACCCAACCACCAATTTTCCTAAATTCAATATGAATTCCACGTTCATATCATTGTAAATCTGCCCATTAGATGAAATGCGACACACTAGAAATATGATAACATTAAGTTCAATGAAAATCATACCTAATCTAAGCTAATATTACTGAAGCCACATAATAAACAACTTATAACACAATAACCAAAGCCATCCACTCAGGAAATACCCTATAGATTAATCCTATTTACTACTTCTATAATTGTTGTCAATAACTATAGACATTGAATTGAATACTCAATATTAAGGAACATATTGGCCACGATGCACTCAACATAATGAATTAGTAGTTGAAATACGCAAAAACAACTTGTTTTATCTGTGATTGGCGTGTATGAATTGATCTAAAGCATAAGTATATGATGCCATAATTTTAACTACATAACAATCCAAAGTATATTACATGCTTAATGTTTGTTTAGATTAATAGACTATTCACACATGCTAGAATTAAACAATAATAATATGTAATTGAACACCATAATTAAATAAATAAATACCTTTAAATCAATGCTCCAATGTTGCTTCACATAAAAAAACTTAATAAAATAGAGAAGAAAAAGTAAAGAATAGTTAAAAAGTAATTGGATAGAGTTATTCCATAGCTCTCTGGTCCTCTATATAGTTCCCCTATGAGTACAGCTCCAAGATAAATACAAATTTCTCATATTAATCTAAAAAATAATCGCCATCGACCAAAGCGATCTATCTGTGATTCCTTAAGTATACACAAATCGCTGAGCAAATCACTAATTTTAACTCTTAGTGCTCCATTGATTTTGGTGGCGATTTCTAAGTCATTTTCTTATTTGTTGTAGATTCGCTAGCCTTCTTGATTTATATGGTGATTCCAAGTGTTATTCCAAATCACTGACTATTCACTAGTGTATTTTTTCAGTTGAGTGTTTTACTTTTCTTCCTCTTATCTTCCATTTCTTCATTTTCCCATTAAAAACCATAAATCAAAAAAAATAAAAGAATACCTAGTGCAATATCATTTTTATACCAAAAATCAACTAAAATTGCACTATAAAATTTGTCTAATTATTTACTTATCATAAATCAATCACCAAGGTCAATCCACTACATAGGTTTTCTCAATCTCCACTAACAAGCAACAAGCTTACGATAATATAGAATCTCATGATACAAAAATACTAAATCAATCTCATTGTCAAACAATATTTAAATTATCACCACAATCAAAGTCGGTAGGAATTTATAATCACTTATTATGATGACCCCAATTCCTATAACCAGGGCCGCCTAGCCTAAACCATCACCAAACCCCTCAAGATAACTAGGTGAGTCGGGTGATGATCTAGTAAGCCTTAATCTGCGGAAATAACACAAGAAAATCTACCAAAGACTACTAAGTTATTTAAATAGTGTGGAATAAAAGTTTTATAAGTCTATTAAGTGCAGAAATAAAATAAAAAGTCTTAAAAAAGTTCAACAACTAACCTATAGGTTCCCTGAAGTCCAACCATGGTAAATTCCCCTGTTTATTTTATAATATCTCAAAATCAATAAAATATAGATAAACAACCTTGGAAAGAAGAAAAAAATAGCTACGCTACAACCTTGCTCTTTCCTTTGTCCTGAGCAATAGGTGAGGTACTTAAAGGGGAAAAGTAGGAGGGTGAGCAATATTTTAACGAGCTTAGTAATGCAAAAGCAAACTTTACCCTCAACCATCGAAGCAATACCTAATGCATAATAAATAGAATGAACAAGATTATTCATTAATTCCTACTATTATTTTGGGAATGAAAGGATAATATAAGCAAGGATACTATATAATGCAAGACATAACGAAACAAAGCCTGAACAAGATACTTAATAAGATAAAAATGATAACATGAATGCCATAGAGTCAACGAATTGGAAACTAATCTAAGTGTGTGATATCACAACCGACTAGCTTTAACGATGTCATAAATGAACTGGCTTCAACAGATTGGTGTCTTAAAAAATAATTGGCTTCAACAATATCCAATAGGACCCGGCCTCAAAAGAATAAATGTACCGACTTCACAGTCAGGACAACCTTGGGACTTACCGTGTCACATCCCATGTCACCAAGCATTGCCACATCATGGCCTGCTTACCAATAATGCCCTGTGACCTAATTGATTGCTCACACTTTTCCAGCTAATCCTAGTTTGCAAGTTAATTACTACATAAGTATTAATAATTTATTTAGCCGGTTACTCAATTTATAAAGTTATATTACAATTTCATAATGAAAATCTTTAATGGGTAAAATATTTACAATCCTAAGTAGAGGAAAACCCGGCAAAAATTTACCATGTATATATCAAGGCAAGATAAAAATAACGAAAGTTCCATATAAATCTATTCCGTGATCTACAGTCCCCAAATCCAATAAAAGTAAATACATACATATTGTAGGCATACACGAGTTGGTGTCTCTATCTCAGAGGTAATCGCTTAATACCTCATTTCCCTTGCCCTTGCTTGATGAAAGATTTACACTCGATCACCTAACAAATATAGTAACGAGCCCAATGGGTAAAATCCTTAGAGAAATCCACAAAATATTCATGAAATAAAACTAATAAACTACAAGACATGCAAATATATTACCTAGTAACAATAAGTCATATTCCTATGAATGTAGGCAGCACACAACAAGCAAAAATAGTAGCGTAAAATAAACTAGATTTACAAATTAAACAAGCTTGGAAATAAAGCAATAATGAATAAATAACCATACAATCCCGAGAAAACCCTGACCTAAACAAACCAGTACTCGATTAACCGAATAGGAACAATGTATATATTTATAGGCTTACAGTGACTAAACCCCAACTTCGATAAACGGCATGGTTCCTTCCCGACGTTGTTACACGCCAAGACCACCCCAATCCCTCCCGAAGGTTGCAGGTATATCCTACTACATCAACACAAGCATTAACACAATAACTCGAGCAAGCGATTTAGCCACAACCAATATATACACAAACCAAAGTAGGAACGAAACCCCATGTTTGCCCACTAGCAGTCACACATGTAATTCAATACCGATAAAATAAAACCATGAATTATGTAAGGCATTCTAATAGGTTTACGCACCTCAAACCATGCTTCAACTTCTTTGGACTCTTGTATCAAACCTGACAAGCTTTCCGACACCGAGCTATGGTCCCCTAAGTCCCATAAGTCAGTTAAGTATTTTATTATGTGTTCAAATTGGTTGAATAGGTTTTAAGTCATTATTCCCAAATTAGCCCCTAAAGACTAAATTAAGTCTCAATTTCAATCTTATGTTACAGCGTATTTTTAGGAGTGAAATGGTACAAATCTCAAAATCATCTACCAATAAAACGTTTTTTGTTCTCTATCTTAGCTTCCTAAAAAGTCTTAGTTTGAAAAATTCTGATTTAAATGATAAAGATATCATAATTCTATTAAACAAAACTCTAATTTGAACATAATCTAACCAGCAGATTTAGAAAATTTATTTCTCCAAATATATAGTTCCAAGAAATTTGATTTTTGGTCACAAGGTAGCTAACATACCCAATAACAAAAGGCTAAAAAATAGATCATTTAGATAATTAGTTAGGGAGTTATGCCTTTAAAAACTTTAGTTTAAAAAATTACATAATGCATTCAATTACCTATTTGTGCAGCACTTGTGGACATGAAAACATTGAAATTACAAAATCTCCAACTAAACAAAGTTGTTCCCTTTTGAGTAAACTTTCAAATGCCACCAGTTTGGATTGATTTGGATTTAAAATGAGCGAGTTATAACCAAAAAACCAAGGGCTATTCTTTATACGACCTGCAAAATTCTAGTTTTGGTCTCACAATTTTAAAAATACATATCAGTTTGATTTCAAAACCAATTTAAATCCTTCAATGTAGTTGTATTATCAGCTTGAAGTGAGGAATCCAAATATATAAATAAATTTCAAATACTTAATCATCTTCCTTCCGAAATTATCCAAAAACTAGAATTTGTTTCAATTTGAACTAGAGAGATGTGTACCGAGTTGATGCACCACCCTAGCTTGGGAAATTCTCACTAATCTTCCATGGATTCCTTCTATCCATCAACCTCCTTCGTCTCCTACAAGTTCTTATGATTCATTAGTTGAAAATGAAATTGGTTTACTTTCATGTGTTGATCTTATATATTAAGGTAATATTGATTCATAGCCAATGATCTCCATGTATTTACATATCTTGAAGCTCATCTAATGATACACATCTTGACATGTATCCCACTAACTCCCAGTAACTCAATCCAAGTGACTAATTGGCTACTCACATAGTTCTAAGATCTGACAATACATATCTCTATGTCAATCGTATAGTTTCCATTTAATTACCCAAACTATAGGCCTTATTGATTTGATTTCATTACATTAGCTTAAGCCCAATAAAATCCATATGGTTCATGTTTTTATTCAGCAAAATTAACAAATTTTATGATACCACTAACCCTCGACTACTCGTGACTCGATGCCTTACGTCTCGTCACATTTTTTGACGTACGCCATAGCTTGTTGTTTTGATTCAATCAACTTAGCCAATAGTTACATTACCAATTTTTATTGATTAACTAGTCATCATAATGTGAATTAGTCAAGTTTTCTAGTGTACCCATAGTTCACCTATCCAATACCTATGTTGACATGTCTTTCAAGGCAAATACCCATCACACTAACTCACCCGATAGCAGGATACACACATATGGTTCAATATAATACAAATGATTTTAAACACCACATATACACAACCATCATCCTATAACTAACAAATTACCTCAGTTCTTATATCTGAGTAAATCAATTTTCCCCCATAATGCCTGAATTATAACTGTTAATACCCGAGATTAACGCTAATCATAGTTTAATTAATTTAAGTTAGAGTACCACCCATGCAAAGTAAATATGGTTGTTGATGCCTTAAGTAAGAAAAGAACAAGCAGAGAGATTGTAGCTACTGCCAGAGCTTCTCAGTTCATACTTCTTAAGGAAACTTCGGTGATAATGATTTGTGAAAGTCCAGCTGGCACATCATCAACTGAGAGAGTTAGTTCCAGAGCTATTAATATGTTCTTCTATGCTCTGATTCGAGCTAAATTAGAGATGATTCAGCAGGTGGTTGATAGTCAGAAAGCTGATCTGGAATATGTAACACATCGGGGGTTAGCATCTAGTATAGACCATCCTAATTCGTCAGTTTTTGACGACGAGGTGTTGTGATTCAGGGATAGATTATGGATTTCTGCTCAGGATCAGTTGAAGCAAGAATTGCTACGAGAATCTCATCGATCTCTTTAATTTATTCATCCAAGTAACATTAAGATATATCTGGATATGAGACGTGTTTATTGGTGGTCGGGGATGAAGACTGACATTGCTGAGTTCACAAAGAAATGTGAGATATGTCACAAGTTAAGGTTGAAGATAGGAAACCTGGAGGTTTATTGCATTCACTGCCTATCCTTGAATGGAAATGAGAACATATATCGATGGATTTTGTTTTCGATCTACCTTCGAGTCAGCACAAACTTGATGTCATTTGGGTTATAGTTAAAAGACTGATAAAATCTACGCATTTCTTACCAGTTTCTATTCGAGATCATCTTGACCGTGTATGCGACGTGTACATACGGGAGGTATTGAGATTTCACAAGGTTCTAGTGTCGGTTAATTCATGTATGGATTTAAGATTCACGTCCGGGTTATGGATTGAATTACAAAGGCAGCTGGGAATTGTGTTTAACCTCGGTACGGCATATCATCCTCAGACTGATAGACAGATTGAGCGGTTGATATTGTTACTTGAGGATATGCTTCGACCTTGTGTATTGGAGTTTTGGGGTAATTAGGAAAAACATATTCCTCTTTGTCAGTTCTCTTACAATAATAGTTATCAAGCTACTATCGGAATGGCTCCATTTGAGGCATTATATGGTAGGCCTTATTGATCACCGGCGTGTTAAGCAGAGGTTAGAGATATAGATTTATTAGGGCCAAAGATAATTCAGGACTACACAGAGAGGATACTGCAGATTCGCCATAGTTTGACTACAACACAGCTCCGACATAAGAGATACGTCGACAAACACCATAGGTTTTTGGAGTTTTCAAAATACAATTTTATCCTATTGAAAGTCTCACCTATGTAGATTTTATATAGATTTGGGTTGCGAGTTAAGCTAGCTCCAAGGTATATTGGGCCATTCAGAGTACAAGAAAGGACTGGTCCTGTAGCTTAAAGGTTAGAGTTACCTTTTCGGCTTTCTGGAGTTCATAATGTATTTCATGTATCTATGCTATGCAAGACAGAGACTCAATTCACTCCAAGAATTGATTAGAATGAATTTGATCTTTGGGAAGACTTATCTTACGATGAGCACCCGATTCAGATACTTGATCGTAAGATTCAGAGGTTGATAACCAAAGATATTCCTTTGGTTAAAGTGAAATGGCAATTTCACAGAGACGAGGAACTAACCTGGGAGCGGGAGTCCCACATGGAGCAATTTTCCATTGTTCTTCAAGAATACAGGTAACTTTATGTTACTTTAATTTCGAGGACGAAACTGATTTAAATTGGGGTGACTGTAATGACCTATTACCTTAAACTGGTGATTAGTACTAATCTAAATAGTAATTAACCCGAGTTAGGCTCAGGGTTGAGATCAGCGTAACTCGATTAGCATGTGTGTTCGTTTGCATGACGTTTTGTGTTTGTTTAGATTATGAAACTTGAATATAAATAGGTTATGTATAATATCGAAATATATACAAACCTATAATTGATAAAATACATTATAAGCCATGAAATACAGGTACACTGTGAGCGACGAGAGAGTCATGGCATGAATGTGCATGTTCGCGGCCACTGGTAAGCATGTTCAATTGATTTATTGGCGAAGAAATACGCGAGATATATATATTTATATATAAGAATGATGCGAAAGTACAAGATGTGTCAAGATTTGTGTCATGTTAACTCATGTCACTTTAACACATCAACAACTCGATCAATCTCAAATTGACGTGACTCATATCTCGAGGAAGATCTATATATACAAATCAAAAAAATTATGTTTATCAACTAATCATTTGATCAAAACAAAATCGAGGGTTTAAGGGGTTTGATTCCGATCGAGTCAAGTTGTCCGAGGTACAGAATCAAGCTTAGTTGAGGAGCTTAATCGATCACACAGCTCGTGAGCATCGTATTTGTATAATTTGTTTTAGTGTTTATCAAAGTTGGAATTGTTGTTTATGTAGGATTACGGTTGTTTAATATGTTTGATGATCAATTATGGTTTCTCACCTCACTATAGGTTGTTATGGATAAATTTTGATGAACTTTTTACTGTTTGAGAAGATTTGGAGGTGTTTTGGATCAATTTGGATGAGCAAAATGGTGATGATGTTGCAAGTCTGGTGCGCATAGTGCCCTAGGCTTTGGCCATAGCGCGCTATGCGTATTGGGAGGATGAACTGACATGCAGGTAGTGTCATATCCATGTTAAGTAGCGCGCTACCCATCCCCAAATCAGTGCATAACTGATTTGGAGTTGGTTGGTTTGTCAAGATGCTTAGGGACTATTTTAAAATGAAATGGGGGATTATGTACACTGTGATGGTATGTAATGTGACCATGCTATGACTCCTAGTTTTGAGAATAGGTTTATAGGAGATGGGTTCCCTTCCCGGCCTATATATAACTCCAACTCAATTCAATAGGTTGTATGGATTATATACACATTAGAGGATTTGGGATAAAACCATTTGGCATTAAAGGATGGGCTAGGGAGCATATCGACCAACCAATCTATTGGTCTAGCAATCATATTAATGGTGTCAGTGGGTAATCAACCTAAGTTTTATAAAATAAATAGGAATCATAGTGTAATAGTCTAAATGACTTGCTTGCATCTGATTATGTAATGAATGTATATATTTTTTATATTCTTGTTAAATATCATTGGTGCATGTTGTTATTACATGATATCCTTGTTTAATATATGGAATATTGATGATTAGTGTGGATCCATACTTACTGAGCAAGTTGGAGCGCTCACCCAAATTAACTATTTCAGGTTCGCAACCCGACGCTTCAACCAAAAAGAAAGTGAAGATTTAGGAGTCTCGTGTCTTCTCTGCGATTTAATGAGCTTTCTTGTATTATAAACTCTGTTTGACATATTTTGATGTATATGGTGATTTATATATGGTTTTAGGTTTTGATAAACTCTGTATTTTCGTATATTTGTATATATCAAAAAAGTTTTAAATTTTCCACTACGTAATACTTTGGTTTATTATTTCGATATGAATATATAGGTTGAGTGTATCAGGTATAGACGAAGAGGCTACTGGTTCTAGTTAAGTCTTGCAAGATTACCGGGCTTAATTTGGTTTTCAGGCCAAGCATTTTACCTAATCGGGATAGGGGATGTCACATAAAAACCTCTGGGTCCAACAAATTTAATACCATAAGTGTTCATATCTACCCATGCTAGTCTACCCATGTTGGTCGTTTGCAAGACAAATTTCTCAACCGCATGAGACCTATTGAACTTTAAGTATCTATGGGCATCATCAAACAATTTCTTGTAGCTCAATAAATTTCCTTCATAGCCTATGTCTCTTTGTTGAATGCATATCGTTGTGCTCCCAACATCAGATCAAACATGTCTCTAGCATTTGTGAGCTTGGTCACTGTATTAGTCAAGTCATCTACTTCCTTGACTAACACATCTCTCTCCTTTAGAACTTCACTCAAGTCACTTTGGAGGTAACTAATGGTCTAATTTTGTGACTCAATCTCACAAATTTCTATGGTCTATGGCTTTTCGAGTTTGGTCTTCTTCAACTTTTTTTCCAACTCTTTCCTAAGCTCTTCAAGATTAGGAATATCATCTAAATCATCAAAATTATCGAAATTTACAGCATTGAAATTTACCTCACTTTGTGCCATGAGACAAAGTGTAGCCTTCCCGTTTTCTGACTCAGAGTCAGAGCTTGATAAAGATGAGCTATCCCATGTTGTCTTCAAGCTCTTATTGCCTTTCTTCTTGTCCATGACCTTTTTCGACTTGCAATCAACCTTGATGTGTCCCTGTTTGCCACACTTGATGCAATTGGTCTCACTTGATTTTCCTCCTTTACTTCTACCCTTAAACTTCTTCTTGTACTTATCATGCTTGTACATTAACTTGTTGAGCTTTCCTGAGAGCATAGCTACTTCCTCCTCAAGATCATGTTCATCATTAGATTTCTCATCTTCAATTATCTCGATTGATGGTGTTGGTGGCCTATTTTACTTCAAAACAATCTCTTTCCTTAAGTTATGTGTACACCACCAAGTGTTTCCAACCTAGCTTGGTCCATTAGTTCAAACTCATGCATCGTTCACTCTCGATATAGAGCATCAAAAGTGTAATCTCCAAGATTTTGTGCCAATTAGATGACATACTTTTTTGTATCCTATTCATAACGTAAAACTCTAAGGAACTTATACACTAAATTCTCTTGATCATAGTTCTTTCCAAGATTCTTAATCTCATTCAAGAGCTTTGTAAATCGAGTGATGGCGGTAGCTATGTCTTCATCAGAGCCAACCTGAAAAGTTTCATAATATTCCTCAAGCATCCTCAATTTGGTCTTCTTCACTTGAATTGTACCTCATAGTGTACTTCAAGCTTATCCCAAACTTCCTTAGCCGTTTGGCATGCACTAACCAGGTTGAACTCATTCTCACTTATTGCATAGAACAAGTGATTCATAGATTGATCATTTGTAAGTTCAATCCTTGTCTCCTCGGTGGTGTAGTCTCTTGCAAGCTTGTCTGGTGGAGTGTAGCCACTTTGGATTGAATCTCATAAAAGCCTACTTTGTGCTCTTATGTAGAACTTCATCCTTAGTTTCCAACGAGCATAGTTTGTTCCATTAAAGTACGAAGGCCTACTCGATGCGTTGCCTACCTTAAGGTGAGCCGGTTCTAGAGTTTGCGTCATTGGAAAAAAACACTTAAAGATATGTTAGTAACACTTTCATAAATAACCCACTCTTATATCAATTGAAATCACACCCAAGAGGGGGTGGATTGGGTGTAATGATAGGTTATTTCCTTTTAAAAACTTTAAATGAACAACAATATGTAATGCATACACAATCAACCATTATAAGTGCAATGCAATGGTGAAAGAGGTAGAAGAGATGGAAAATAGAAACAAGAATTATATTTGTTCGATCAAACCGATCTACATCCACTACCCAACCTCCCCGGTTAGGATTTTCAAACCCCTGCTTACATTAGTGATAGTGTTACAACCTAAACGTACAAGCCTAGAATGTTAAATTACAAATTAGGACTTCCCGCCTAGCCTCAACTAAGGTTTATACCTAGCTTCAAATAGGACTTTCCTTGACTTAGATTCCACTAAGTCATAAAATAATCAATTTACAAGAAATAGATGAATATAATAAAAATCAACTTTACAAAGTATAGCGGCAATAAGATCAATTACTAGCAAGCCACCTAGAGCCTAACAACTCTAATGCATGCAAGTATGAATATGAGCGAGATGTTGAAATATATCACTGATGTAGCACTAATCTTAAACAAGAAATCAATTTAACCAAATTGAAAAGAATAAATATGGTTTCAAATACAATGAACAAGTAGTTTGATAAAAAAATAAGTTTAAGGCCTAAATCTTGTTCAAATAAGTCGTAGGGTTTATAAAACCAGTTTTAAGAGCAAAACTCAAGATAAATATATTCAAGAAACAATAAATGATTTCCACACACAAAGCATAACATAAAATGTAGTTTAATCACAATTAACTAGGAAGTCAAACTTTCTAGCAACCTCAAATGAGAGAGAATCAAATTAGTTTTAGAGAAGTGGTTATAAGCCTTAAAACACCTCAGTTACATAAGTTTTGATGATTATTCAATAGCCTCAAAAGATTCCAAATGGTTGAACATAAAAATCAAGACTATTTGGTGTGAAAACTTCCACACAAGTGAGTTTTTAAGCTTGAGAGGACAATGAAAATTCCTAAGTGGTTTGCTAATGGATTATAAACCTATTTAACAGTTTAGTTTATGGCCATTATCTTGATCAGAGGGCCTAAAGTTAATCATTGGTTCAAACTAAAGCAAATGTTGTAAGTTTTTTTAAAAAAACTATCAAGAGATTGGTTAGTGCACTATATGACATATGTAACGCGCTAATGTGATAACAGGGACTAGAGACAAAATAAGTTATGGTCTCAAGTTAGCAACTCCCTGACACATACCTACGACTCGACCAAACCTCTGGGAATACATTGAACATGTTTACTATGGGTCATTGAACCCGTTTGGACTGCTCGGATGATTTCAAAAATTTTGAAAATAAAAAATCTCGATTTCATAAAACATTTAGGGGCTTTTATACAAATAATTTGCTTACTTTTCAAAAACCCATTCAAATGAGTTTAGTGCATTCAAAACCAATCACAATAGTTTTTTCAAACCCAATGCATATGTAAAAACCCGTTTACACGATAGAAAATCATTTCAAGTTATAAAATGTAGATAGTACTAAAACTAAAACTTGAAACTTTGGAAAAATGTGGAAAAAATGATATGCATCTAGCTTGCATAATTAAACTTATATACCTTACATGATTTACACAAATTGTAATGTAAGCTTTTCAGTACTAGTATCCTTGTATGAGTTGAATCTTAAACTTGTAAGAATTCATTTTTTCTTTTGAACTTAAGATTCCTAGCCAAGTTTGATGATCTGAAAAATGATTAACAAACTTGTTAGAATCCTTTCATTTTGTTTGTTTCCATCAAAATCCCAAGTGGAGTATAAGTGACTAACCACTTAGTTTAACATCAACACGAGTAATAGAGAGTGCCATGAGAAGCACGAGAAAGTGTTGGAAGGAGTGAAGCAAGCCACGAAGAGGATGGATAATAAGAAATCACAATCCAACGAGAACCTAGAGAGGTAAATTGGTCAACTTGCGATAGCCTTGAACTCGAGGAAGGAATGATAGTTTCCTAGCAACATTGTCACCAATCCAAAAAACAGAACATGAGTGTTATTCGCATGATAAGTACTATGGCGACAAAAGGGCCAAGGCAAAGCCATGTAATGAACAAGCATGAAGAGATGCATGAGCATAACACAGAAGTAAGGCAAAATGATTTTGATGGTTTCTAGAAGCAAAAAGTTAATACCTTGAAGACAAAGAAAGAAAAGTAATAGTGGAAGGCCATGCAAAAAAATGATGGACCTTCCAAAAAAGACCTAAAAGTTAATGACATCAACCTGTCAAAATGAGAGATCTTGGAGAGATAAGCATACCGATAAATATTTACGAGCATAGTTTTAGAAATATTTTATGTGATAAGGGAGCCTCGATCAATTTCATGCCACTGATAGATTTGTTGCATGCGGACTTGAAAATTAATTACCCTAATACGATGAATTTGTGATTAGCAAATGGTAACTTGATACCTACTATAAGAAGAGTCTTCAATTTTCATGTGAAAGTGGGTAGATTCATATTCATTGCAGATTTTGAGGTCATGAACCATAATATGGATGATGATGTGTCTATCATACTTGGCGGGCAATTCTTGAACACTACCAAAGTGAATTTGTACAGAAAACAGAGGAAGATCACGTTGAGTATCAATGAGGGTGATGATGTTAAGAAGGTTGTCTTTGTCCATGATGAAAAAGTACATCCAAATGGGAATGACATCATAATGTTCAATTTGAAGATGGGGCTTCTCGATTTAAACTTTGACTAAACAGGTAAAAAGGCATCAGGCTAATGAAGTTAAATTAAGCGCTCCTGGGAGGCCCAACCAGGGTTTTGAATTTTAAGTTTTAAATTTCAAGTTTTTGAATTTTAGTTTGTAGTAAGTGATTTAGTTTAATCATTACAATTAACAAGTTTTAATTCAAACTTTAAAAAATTTATGTCGAATATATAGGAAAGAGCATTCGCCAGGTGATGATTCATCAGAATAGAAATGTCTTGCTAACTTGTAAAAAAACAAAAATGAGCAAAGGAGTTCAAAGAGCTGAAGGTAAGGTGCATGACTAATCGAAAGGTAAAATTTATTATTTATTATATTTTCATAGATTTTATGCGGTCAAGACAACTCGTGTGAGTTAAACACAAAGTCGGAGGAGCACCAGAAAAGAATTAGTGAAGAAATATACATGAAGAAATTGGTTGTGATGTCAACGTCATGGGTATTACCTACTGTACAGTGAGATAAGGCTACGGCGTTAAGGTGGCACAGCAGACGGGAACTAAGAAAAAGTCGTTGTCATGGCGCCATTCCTTAAGGCACAGTGTCGGCATCTATTTTAAAGGTTTTAACCCCATTTTTACACCATTCTACACACATGCACTAAAATCCCACCACAACCACCAAGCATACATTCCTCTAGAGCCAGAGCTTGATCATTTTCAAGTGAGATTAGTGAGTTCCTAGTGATTGAGGGTGAAAAAAGTAAAGGCGTTAGTGATTTGCACAATTTGAAGAGCTAGGGCTTGGATTTTGGAATTTTGAGGTCAAAAAGGGCTATGGTTCTGGTTGTTGAGAAAATTGAGAGGGCTTGAGTTGAAAAAGACTTGGAGGAGTGATCCTCACCGAAAATAAATTCGGCATTAAGGTACATTTACAATTTCATCTAGTATGCTTTGAATTTTTAGAATTTTAATGATATTGTATGAAATTATGATTTGAGGTTTTCGGATACGTTTTTCAAGATTATGTGAATGTTAGCATTAATATTACCTATGGGACTTAGTTTATATCTTTGCATTATTTGGCGTATGTATGATCCCTATGATATGAATCTTTTTAGGTGATTTGAAGGTCGAGTTGTATTGCATTGTTGTGTAGTTGCTTGAAATTGGAATAAATGACAAGAATAAGAAAACAAGTTAGCTAATCTAGAGCAAACAATATCGAGGCATCTATATCTAGGAGTCCCAATGAAGAAGTGCCTAGACCTTTTAAATCCAAGTTTTTCTTTTAAAGAGAGCCCAAATACCGATTTGAGAAAATACTTCGTAGGGAGTTCATTTGTGAAAGGGGAATTAATTTTTTGGCCAAATACGATAAAAGTGTAAATAAATTCATTAGGCACCAAAATTGGAGCAACTCACTAAAGACTCTAGGAAAAAAGTTAAAGGAGTAAGTGGGATTGTTTTTAAGTTCTATGCCAATACGAAGTTCACGATTAAGGATGGGCCAGTAAAGGTAAGAGGGGTTTCAATTACCTTTAATAGACATTAGATTAATACTTTTTATGGGTTGGAGGAATTAAGCTTGTACGCATCCGCACTGACATTTCCAGCCAGTTCATATGATAGACCCTATAACCTATACCCTTTTAGAGCCGTTGAAAATGCATTGGTTGTCCAAGGACTTCAAATATGGGTCAAGGGAGCTGAGAATATGCCAAAGCACATTAACAAGGGGAGTGTTAGAAAGGTTTACAGGATGTGGCAACAATTCCTTGTTGCATCACTATACCCCACTTCTCAGCAGGGTGAGATCAACAAGCCAAAAATGGCTTGTCTTTATGAGATTATGCAATACGAGGAGATCAACATCAGGGAGATCATACACACCGGTCTGAGGGAGTCCATCATGTCATAAAGGGATAACAAGTTGTTTCCTAAATAGAGGCTCAACAAACCATGGATGATGCTTTCATGCTCTTGTTGAAATCACCACTTGGTTATCAAGACTTCAAGGAAGAGAAAGAGATGTCCGAGGGAGCTAGACTAGAAGCCGAAGTGTGAGCTAAGAGGCAAGAGGATCAAGCAGCAGCAGAAGCAACTACAGTAAGGATTTGTTGAGGGCTATCCCATAGATAGGAGAGAAGGAGCTGGACGGTCTTAAAGTCTTTCCACCACGTACTCCACCGTAGGCACCCATACCACCACCAGAGGATTGGGCACAGCATCATGCAGCCATGTTGAGATATGAGCAAAATATTGAAATGAGATAGCAATACCGACGGGACGAGCGGCGCAATTTCATGTTGTTTGTTGATCATCATATAGATATAGTTAGATATGATAGGAACAGATAGTTAAGAACTACTGATAGGTCAATTGGTTTTCTTGCAGCACTGGCATACGTGTTTGATTAGGAATTGTTGCAGAACAATAGGGTGGAGCGTCCATTAACACCATCCCAAGCTAGATTTAATGATGCAGATGACAATGATGACGCGCGGTCCTGAAGTCAGTGTAATAGGAATATTTTAGACCTGCGGAGTTGAGAGTGACTTTAATACGAATTTTTTAATATTTAGGATAATTTGTTAATTATTTACTTATTTCAAATCTATGTTCATTTTAGTTTATTATAACTCGTGTTATTATATATGTTTTTGTGTTTTAGTGTTTTCATCTTTTAAGCTAACTTTTAAACCTTGAGGACAAGATTTGGTTTAAGTTTGGGGCATCGACACTACACTACACTATGAGAAGTGGCATATTAGGCTGAGAAATAATGATAAACATTGCGAGTATGATCCTCTCCATCAATAAGTAATAAAGATTAAGATATTGTAATCATCAAATGTAAAACTTTATTTCGCCACAAATGATTCTAAAAGTAAATCTTAAACCTCAAAGCCTCTACAACAACAACAACTACATAGCCTTAGTCCCAAATTAACTGGGGTCGGCTACATGGATCAAACTTTTCCATTGTGTTCGATTAAGTGCAATTGATGGTGAGCTTTGCAAACCATTCAAATCCCTTTTAATTAATGCGTCCCATGTTAACTTTGGTCTGCCCCTACCTCGTCGAATTTCTACAGTTTCTATTGAGTCAAGTTTTCTAGTTGGGGCATTTGTAGGCCGTCTTTGCTGGTGACCAAACCATCGCAACCGCTCTTCCCTAATCTTTGTATCAATTGGTGCTACTCCTACTTGTCTTTGAATTTCTATATTTCTTCTTCTATCTTTACGAGTTTTACCACACATCCACCTAAGCATCCTCATTCCTGCTACGTTCACTTTATGTAATTGTTGTTGTTTTGCCGCCCAACATTCACTTCCATAGAGCATAGCTGGCCTAATTGCGGTCCTATAAAATTTTCCTTTTAACTTAGTAGGAACATGTCGATCACAAATCACCCCCTGTTACACTCCGCCATTTCTTCCATCCAGCTTGAATTCTATGTGTGACATCATTTTCAATGTTACCATCATTTTGTATGATTGATCCTAGGTATCTAAAGTGGTTTACCTTAGGAACTTCTACTTCCCCTAATTTTACCACTCCGTCATCTCGATGTCTAGTGTTTCCAAACTCACAGTGCATGTATTCAGTTTTCGTCCTACTCAACTTAAAGCCTTTAGATTCTAATGTATTCCTCCAGAGTTCTAATTTCTTATTCACTCCATCTTTGGTTTCATCCACTAAGACAATATCATCTGCAAATAACATACACCATGATATATCCTCTTGAATATGTCTAGTTAGTTCATCCATAACTAAAGTAAATAGATATGGGCTTAAAGTCGATCCTTGATGTAGTCCTATCGTAATGGGAAATTCTTTTGTAGCTCCTCCAAATGTCTTTATACTCGTTACTACTCCATCATACATATCCTTAATATTGTCTATGTATCTAGCATGCACTATTTTTCTTTCTAGAACCCACCAAAGAACATCTCTAAGGACCCTATCATATGTTTTTTCTAAATCTACGAATACCATATGAAGATCTTTTTTCTTTTCTCTATATTTTTCTAACAATCGTCTTACAAGGAAAATATCCTCCAAAGTTGACCTCTCAGGCATGAAACCAAATTGGTTCTCTGATATTGTTGTTTCTCTCCTTAGCCTATTGTCAATTATTCTCTCCCATAGTTTCATAGTGTGACTCATAAGTTTAATTCCCCGATAGTTTGAGCAACTTTGAATGTCTCCTTTGTTTTTGAAGATTAGCACAAGCGTGCTTCTTCTCCAATCCATTGGCATCCGTTTTGATTTTAAAATTTTATTGAAAAGTTTTGTTAACCAAGTCAATCTGATTTCTCCTAAGCATTTCCAAACCTCTATGGGTATTTCATCTAGGTCACATGCTTTCCCTATTTTCATTCTTTTCAATGCCTCTTTAACTTCTACAATTCTAATATTGCGTGTATAGTTTACATTTCTTTCTTGGTGTGGGTTTTCATCTATTATAGTATCAACTTGGCCATCATTAAATAAACTATCGAAGTAACTTCTCCATCTCTCCTTAATATCCTCCTCGCGCGTTAAGACATTTTGATTTTCGTCCTTAATACATCTTATATGACTTAGGTCTTGTTTTTTTTTATCTCTTAATTTGGCTAGCCTATATATATATATATATATATTTTGCCATCTCTATTACCTAACCTTGTATATAGATCTTCCATGAAATTTGTTTTAGCTTGACTAACTACTTTTTTAGCTTGTTTTCTAGCTTCTCTATATTGATTGTACGCATCTTCATCTTGACACTTAGGTATTTTCTTATACATCTCTCTTTTAGTCTTAATTGCTCGTTGGACATCCTCGTTCCACCACTATGTTTCCTTCTTTGGAGGTCCCAAACCCTTAGATATACCTAATACGTTTGATCCCACCCTCCTTATGCAACTACTCATTTCTAGCCACATTGTATTAGCATCTAAGTCAAGATTCCAAACATTTTCTTTTAGTAGTTTTTCTCTAAACTCTACTTGTTTACTATGTTTTAGGTTCCACCACTTTATTCTAGGGTCGCTAACTCTTTTATTCATATTATTCCGTTGTGTTAGCTTAATATCAAGTACTACTAACTTATGTTGGGTAGTAAGTGCTTCACTAGGTATTACTTTGCAATCTCTACATAGTTTTCTATCTATTTTTCTTGTTAAAAGAAAATCTATTTGACTCTTGTTATGACCACCACTAAAAGTAATTATATGCGACTCCTCTTCCTAAAACTAGTATTTGCTAAGACAAGATCATATGCTGAAGCAAATTCTAAAATTGATTCTCCTTCTTCATTTCTATTACCGTAACCAAAACCTCCATGAACTCTCTCAAACCCATCGTTACTTACCCCGGCATGCCCATTTAAATCTCCTCCAATAAAAACCTTTTCATCTAATGGTATACTCTGCATAAATCCATCCATATCATCCCAAAACTTGCGTTTGATGCTCTCGCTTAATCCTACTTGTGGCGAATATGCGCTAACTATGTTCAGTTTTTCGTCTCCAATAATTAATTTAACTAGAATCAATCTATCCCCCATTCTTTTAACCTCTACAACCTTATCCTTATAATCATTATCCACCACAATTCCTACTCCATTGCATTTTCTATCTATACCAGTGTACCACAATTTAAACCCTGTGTTTCCTATTTCTACTCTTTTCTCCTACCCATTTTGTCTCTTGGAGGCAAGCAATATTGACTCTCCTTCTAATCATGGTATCTACTAGTTCTATTGACTTCCCCGTAAGTGTTGCTATGTTCCATGTTCCTAAACGAATTTTTTCTCCCCTTTGTATTTGTTTTTCTTTTCTATTTCTATTTTGTCTAAAAGATCTAGTGTTCGTATCTATGATTTTGTTTTTGTTTTTGTTTTCGTTTTTGTTTTTGTTTTGAACTAGCTTCTTTACCCACACCCGTCCTTTGTGTGGGAACCCTTGCTCATTTTTCTTCACATCCGGGCGACGATGTGAAGGGACTAGCTTCTTTACCAACACACATCCTATGTGTGGGAACCCTTGCTCATTTAATTTTTCTTCACACCCAAGCGGCGATGTGAAACACACCCTTTCTCATTTCTCACTACACCCGGGCTCCGATGCAGCGCGTCGCTAGGTGGGAACGCCCCAACATTTATATATGCTTGATCCATTTCATGAAAAGTGACAAAAGTCTTACGATGGCTGTCAACCTATCGCAACCCTCCTCCATTTCTCGAGAATGAAAAATGAGCTTGGGGTCTCCCTCCCTCACTTTTCGGGTATGAAAAGTGAGTTTGGGACCTACCTTACCCATTTTTCGGTATGAAAAAATGAGCGTCAGAGTCCTCCTCCTTTATCCGGACTTGGGACCGGCTATGTAGCGCACATAGTGTACAACATAGGTGGAGTTAAATATAATTCAATTATATAATGCTCACAGTTCACTTAGATTGATTACATTATCCTTAAGATTTCAAAAAAAATAAAAATTGAAAGCACCACTTTTATTTTTAAGCCTAAATCAGAAAACCTGGCCTTTAGAATTCTTCAACAAAACCTGCTCTACTTGGTGGAAATGCCGAAGGACTCACAATTCACCCGTAACGATATATATTGCATTAACAAATTCATATACCTATGCTAACTTGATTAAAAAGATTAAAATCTTTAAACTAACATTACCTTCACTTTGAAATAGTTTCAATTTATTCCAAAACCGTTCCAATCATTCCAAAGGAGGACTTATTCACGCTCGAATCGAAAACCGGTTTATCCAATATATTATATTAAAAATACATACATACAGGGAAAGGAACTTATTCAAATAATATAGAAATCTGACAGTTTTTGTTGGGTTTTGGGGTTCATACGCAGAGGAAATTACAAAATAATTTTGACAAAAACCCCAACAGGATCCGAATCTAATTCCATTAAAAAGTTTAAACCATGAAAACTTAATCATACCTCAGTCGCAATGTACCTTTCTGAAGGTTGAACGATCTGTAAGGCGCTGCCAACGACGAACGCCCTCTACCAGTAGTCCACACACGAACGGCGGTCGAGATTTGAAGTGCTAGCTTGGAGAGAATACCAAATCCTTTTGTTTCTCTCCAAAACGATCCAGAGCATACCAAAAACCCTAAGTCGTTTTTAAAACGAAAATAGAGTTTTGGCCTATTAATCTTTTTTGTCAGTGTGTTCTAACTTAAAGCGTCTATTTATACAACATTTGTATATAGACGGTTAAGTAAATTACACATATACCCTTACTTAAAGAAGTATAAGTGTAATACACCACAAGGACGTTTCTGTCATGAATTTTATCACATAAAATTCATTTTTCTGAATCATCTTAAAATCTCGCAAAACCATTCTTAGTATGCGACCCAATAGGCTCATACAACGTTGGCAGTGTACCAAAACATATTTTGGTATACAAGTCACAAGCAGTCTCTAGCAAGACATTATAACTACCCAAGTTGTACGAATATCAAATCGATACAACCTAATCAATAGTGTATATAACATCCTTTTGTCACACGATATCCTTTTGATCAAACATAAGGCATGGAATTGTCATCCAACATGTTCAATCGTACTAGTCTCGATCTCTAGGCAGACTGAAAACATCCAAGTGACATTGATCAATATCAATTCACTTAGACTAGGCCTTTTAACAGTCTAACACATCGAGGGATCCACTAGATATCTCTCTTTATATGAGAGGGACAAATTCTATCTCGATTACACAACTTCATCACATTGCTCACTTTAACCAATCACAACCTTTATAATCGTCCAGGTTAAAGACAACGTTTGATTATGTCAAATCACTGTGTTCCTAATGTTGAAGTCTCTTGTAATCTCAAGTCAGAGGACTGGAATATATACCTATCATGAGAAACAACTATGACTTAATCCATGTGATGTTCTCATAGCGGGTCGGTCCAGTACTTTGTTCCCTAACAAGTACTCGTGATCTTGATTCGTATCCCTATACGTATAATCATCATATGATCATCAATCAAGACTCACACTAGTCTTAATTCATTATAGTTCCCAGTATAATGATCGACTTGGGACATTTAGGATATTTATGTAAATACCCATGGATCTTATTATAATGTTAACATGAATATTAATTATAATAAACAGCAAATGAAATCCTCTATTTTATTAACCAAAAGTATTCATAAAGACAGTTAATGGATTGACGTAGGGCACATGCCCCATCAGTTTTCCCTTTCTTTTGTCGTCGCTCGAACCGTCATTCGATAATGTTAGATAAGTCAATCCCACACTATCCTGTTGATAAGTCAGTATTAATATAATTTTAGTAGTTTATTTTAATATATTTAAATATAGAAAGTCTTTAAAATATATATTTAATTATATTTATTGGTCGTTTTCAGGTGAAACAGAGTGCGCGGTTGAATTCGTGGCAAAAAATACTTACAATGGAGTTTTTACATGCATTGATTGGACGCCATACTATGCCCCGAGTTACTTGCTGCGCAGTGGCTAGAATAGAGGATCAACAGACCAATTAACATGTGGCAGCATACTATTGGTCCAGCTCGCCTCAACGTGCCACATGTCAGCCTTCCATTAGCCAAACTCATTAAGCATTCCATGTGTTTCCAGCAATCAGCCACGTGTCGCCTACGCATTGGCCCAACTCGTTTCCTGCTGCCACGCGGCTCCAATCAAGTTCTGCAATATCATCAACCACCAACACCCCATCACACTAGCAATCTTCTCCTCGTTTCAGCCTCCATCAGACACGTCTCGGGATCTGTGATGGTGCGGTCTCCCAAATTCTCAGACTAGTTCGTGCGATTCCTCTCTGCCTCCAACGTCTGCCATAGGGCGCCCTCTCATTTACCTGGGACGTCACCGGGCTATTCTCCACCAATAACACACTGCCACGTGGCGGTTTTCAACCCAAACGCACCAATCGCATGCTGCCACGTGTACGAGTTTTCACCCTAAAAATAGCCATACGATGCTCCTCGGCTCACGAATCACTTCCCCAACCCAAAAAATTAGTTTCTCTCACCTCCCGGGACCAATTTTTATTAGTTTTATATATTAGTAACCTAGGGTATTATTAGAGAACACCGACTATTATTATTTTGTTATCGACTTTCTTGGACGGCCATGTTTGGGTAATCAACTCCTTGCCTAGGTCGGAAGGGAAACAATTCGGGATTATAGATTTATGGCGTATTATGTTAGATCTTCTATTTTATTATTTAATTTAATTTATTTCTCCTATTTCGTTGTTGTTACGTTTTATGAATATGGTTTATATCTAGGGTATGTATACGGTTGATGCATGCTTTTAGGGGACAACCTATAGTTATTTGGACCATTAGTATTCGTGTAATTGTTCTTTTGGACCAATAAAGTGACGAACACTCACCCATTTGTCGTAAAACCCTTTCGATTCTTGAGTGTGCAACAATTGAATCTAAATTAAATCGAAAGTGGATGCGATTCAGATATTTAGGATTAGTGTTCCTACATATCTATATTATTGCGATTAGTGTGTTAAACCTGATTGGCAGATGTCTAGGGTTATACATTAATTAAGGAAGTAGTTAGTGGCGGACGTCCTGGCTATCGAGATTAGGGGAACAAAGAATTTCTAATGGATGTCGATTTTCTATAGCTAATCTAGGAGAATATAAATTAATGACTTTTTGGAAAAAATTGATGACCATTATTGCCATTGAATCCTGATTTTGATATGTGGAACTGTAAACCTAGGTGTTTTCTTGAAACTATTTGAAAGTTATTTTTATTATTTTATTCATTTAGTTTAGTTAGTTAAATTATTAATTTTTTCATTTAACACCCTCGATTTTCCTTTTAGTTATTTTTGACCTAAGAAAGATTATTAATCTCTGTGGGATCGACCATTTGCCACTATTCTATAAAATAGTTGGTTTATGAAACTTTATTTTATTGACGGATTCGACGCGCGTCTCTTGTACATCTATAATAATCAAATGGATTGTATTCCAAAAATTTAAATGAACAATAGTATCGCAAAGAATCATAAATATACAAATATGCAATCCATCCCCATTTCTATTGACCGACCATAATCAGACAACGCCTTCCAAAAGTGGTGGGTAACCATAAATAAAGATTCATAAGTTTTAGAGGAAGTCCCTCGAGAAACTACACCCTCGATTCTCCATGAAGTATGATCCTAGCCAGCATCACAACCCATCCTAAACAAGTGTCTACGACGATACGAGACTCCAGTCGTAAGGCACCACGGTGTTCATCCTACCACACATATAGCGAATGAACACAATGGGACCCCTAAAGGCCTCATTCCTCTCGTATTTGTGAATCCGCAACTAATAAATATGCAGTGATAAGCCAATACATGCAATTTTATTCCGGAAATACTCATGCTATGTAAAAGTTATCATGGGATTTACTTAACCATATAAACGCGATACTGAAACTCCCTCGCGCTCTGAATCAGTAAGCTAGTCCATGGAGGATTCCAATTGCGGTCCAACAAGTAATTTGTAAGTCTGCTAAGTTTCCATAATAGTACTATAACTTCTCCAATTAATCGAAGTTTAATTGACCCAACTGCATCCCGAAACCCCCAAAATCCTTCCAAAATAAACTCTCCAATACCTCGGATTTCATTTCTTGACTAAAAAATATTGTTAGGCATCGAAAATTATAGGCTAAAATATAAATTTCCCAATTTAATATATATTAATCGGTCATGCCTCGACCCGAAAACCCTAAAATTACTCCAAATATTATCCCTGAATATCCGAATCCCAATTTTAACTCCAAATTTGGTTCGAAATAAAAAATTAACGTAGTCTAGGCTTTAAATTTTTTTCCCAAATTTTAAACATTTTTAAGTATTGTAACATGCATTACAAGACAAAACCCTGGTACAAATCCTTGATAAAATCCCAAAATCTTCATTTTTCATAAAAATCATCAACTTTAATTAATTTGTCCAAAAATCCTATTTTCTAAATTTTCTCAAATTTTTAGGGATTTTATTAATTTTTTTTCAAATTTAAAACCTTTTTTTAATTTGAAAATAGTTTGATTCTAGACCGAGCCCGGTTTAGCTCTGCTGGGCCGAACTTGGTTTGGCCCCAATCTAAGATCAGACCATCGTCCCCTTCCTTGTTCGATCCTCTTTTTTTATACAGGGGTTTGGGAAAGGGGAGCCTATGGCTTTCTCTCCCTCCCTCATTGTCTTCTTCAGATAGCCTTCCCTCCTTTTTTTCCTTCACTGTTCTTCCTTGTCGCCGTGTTTTTGTTTGTTGTTGTTGTTTTTTTCTTATAACTCGATCTCCTCCTCTTCCTTTTCCTTTTAACCAACAAGAACAAAAATAACAAATTCCCATTCGAATTCGATCACACAAACACACCCCACAAGTCCATAAAATTGAAATTCATAGTCCAAAAACCAAAACTCCATTACCTTACCTTCCATGGCCACTGTCCACTAACAACGCTACTAACAGCCAACAATCACGACCCTCTTCAATTTATCCTAATCGAAACCATAACAAGGGAGAGAGAAGAGAGAAGAGAAAAACAGTGAGGAAGAAAACGATGAGATGAACCAGGTGAACCCCTCTTCTCTGTTGATTTTGAGTTAAATGAAAAGGCAAGCTAAATGACTAAATTGCCCATTGGTTTTAATCCTTTCACTTAGGGGTGGGCAAACCGCGGTTTGGTGGTGAAAACCACCAAACCGTAACCAAACCGAGGGTTTGGGGTTTGGTCATTTTGCAAACCACCACCAAACCGCAAACCATCAAAACCGCAACCAAACCAAACCGCGGTTTGCGCTGTTCGGTCGGTTTGGTTTTCAGTTTTTGTTATTACATGTTTTCCAAAAAAAAAAAAAAAAACAGTGGTGGGAGGCGGCAGTGAGAGATCACTGGTAGAAGATGGCGACGGCGACTGGTGGGAAGCGGCAGTGACGACGACTAGTGGAAAGCAGCAACGGATGGCCTCAACTGGTGAAGGCGAATAGTTTAAGATCTTGATATGGATATAAAAAAATGAAACGGCTATTGTTTATATTCGTTAAGGTTAAGTTGTTTATATTGGTTAAGGTTTTAAAATATGAATTAAATAAATTTACTAAATTACCTTCGATTTGGTTTGGTGAACCGCAGTTTTTCAGAATTGAAAACCACCACCAAACCACGATTTTGCGGTTTTCAAGTTTTCCAAATCGTCCCAAATCGCGAGTTTTAAAAATCAAACCAAACCAAACCATACGGTTTGACGGTTTGGGCGATTTTAGGGAAACCAATGCCCACCCCTACTTTCACATGTACAGTCCATACCCTCAATGGTAATTTGCCATTTCTTTTATTTATTTTCATGATTATCTCCTCAGTTTTGGTCCAAATTAAACCCCAAAAAATACCCGTATTCCACCGAGAATTGGAGAATTTACCAAAACATTCCAAAACTCCAAAACAACTTGTCTCCCATGCAAATCAAGGTGTGAGACCCACGTTGACTCGTTATGTCCAATTAAACTTAAAATTTTGAATTTTAACTCTAAATACAATTATTTTTCACGAAATTCGAAACAAATGTTGATGTCAATTTTTTAATTATCTCAACACCTGTCTCGATACGTATCTCGAGACAAAACCCCGCAACACATCGAATTCACTCGATTAACTTGAATTTTGAAAAATAACAAAGACACATCACAAAAAAAAAAATTAAATGTCAATTTCTCTGCTCCTAAGCTCGCAACTCACAACCTAAACCATAACTATTCTCCGTTAATCCCAAATTAGCTACAATTACTGATTTAAAAATTTTGAGATTTGACAAAAAAAACACCAAAAACTCGTGATGTTTATCGACATCTCTTTTTTCTTTGTTGTTCTATAGTCAAACGTTGTCGAATATATTGAATTCTCTCTGTGTAGTCCTGAATAAACTTTGTTTCCAACAAAACTTTAACTCTAACCTCTGCCAAACAAGCAGATGAACAATAAGGTCGACTATACAGAGCTTCAAAAGGAGTCATCTTAATGCTAGCCTAATAACTATTATTATAAGAAAACTCAGAGAGGAATGTATCTCTCAGTTACCACCAAACTTCAAAACACAAGCTCGAAGCATATTTTCTAGCACTAATATCAACTGCTCAGTCAATCCATCAATCTGCAAATGGTATGCGGTACTGAGGTTATGAACAGTTCCCAGTTGTCTTTGCGATTCATTCCACAACCTTGATGTGAATCTCGGATTAATACTCCATGAAATCTCAACACCTCAAGTACACACACCTCACATAATCAGTCAAGAGGATCTCGCATGGAAACTGGTAAAAAATTCATAGGCAACGTCTACCTGTTAACAACAACACATATTGCATGATGGTGAGTTCAGAGCTTCTGTGGCTATACAAAGCACAATCACCGTTCCATATTTGATCATCATTAGTCGAAGCCTCCACAAAGAGGTGAACATCTCTGCCCTTCACACTCATCGTAAGTGGCTCTGTTGGTGCTTGATGGAAAACGGTCTTCTTCTCTATCTCGCTCCAAGCAGCACCTTGGCAGTTGTAGACGCCAATAACGCCAGTGTACTTGTTCATGTTCCATATCTTGAGCAATGTGTCACTGTCGCGAGAGGGGTCTGAGAAGAGACAATCTAGAGTTGGTCGATCGGGGAGCCTAGCTCTTAGGATTGAACCATTTGGTAGGACTAGCTTCCTCAGGAGATTGAAGTCATGCTTTCCAGGTTCATCGCTGTACAATCACAATTTATTAATAGCAAATGTTATTATATATGAATTTGAATATCCTAACTAATTCAAGGTTGTTACCTAACGTAGATTGGACCACCAGGTCCACCACTAATGGCCCTGGCTGATGCATGATATTCTGCGGCTGGATGAAGGGAATAAAACATGTCCCAATCAGGGAGCATGAATTCCCCCATGAATACGCTGTTATATGCAACCGTCACTATATGTATCGAATGAGACATCGGATCTCGAGGAAAGAAGTCATCAGATGCCCTCACAACAGCAGCGTTCTTTGAGCTGTTATATATAATCATAAAACACACTCATATATGTAAACCAAAATTAATTAGCAGACCCACATATCTATAAAAAAAATTTATTCTAATAATAGAGTAATAAAATCTAGATGGACCAGTCAGCCGTGTTCCTAGTGGATACGATTCTCATAACTTTTACTCCCACCGATCATTTATAAAAGTCGTTTAAGGTAAAGACGTAAAAATTAAAACAGCTTTAATTACGTGTGTAATTTACATATATGTCCTTTCAAATTAAATGAATTGAAGAATCATAAATGTTTGAATGATATGAAGGTAAAATGGGTAAAAATGCAATTAATACATTCTTGAATTTCGGAATCGGCTAAACATTGTGAACAAGAAGTTTTTGCTAGAACGACTTATATAAATGACTAGATGGAGTAATATATATGTGGACCTGAATTATTCTACCAAAATCTATGATTGACTTGGACTATATATTAACTAAATGTTTAATATTTATTATTTATTTCATTAGTAGTAGGAAACTATCCTATGAGTGCCGAAATGCTAGATTTTGACCATATTAGCTACTCCCTCCTTTTCTATATAAGTGACTCTTTAAGCGTTTTGAAATATTTCACAATATCTGTCATTTGATATTTTTAATACACATAAATTACTTAATTAACTTTTATACCCTTCATAAAAATAGAAAATCTAATAATTACACATCAATAACTAGTGTATGTAAAAGTGGTGGGGTTAAGATAAATAAATGGTGATTTAGTCATTTAACTGCCACTTTTTCCTCAATCAAGATAATTAAGTTACTTTTTTAAAAACTATTAACAACCTTAAGACGACACCTAAAACGAAATGGATGAAGTATTTTATAGTAGTTCAAATATACAAATAGTAAAAATCATTAACTACCACAACTTGCATTTTCCATAGTTGTCCAAAACTTTGAATGAAGTAAAGGCCTTGATTTTTAATCTTGTTGGTAGCTTCATTATACCCTTAGAGTTTCTCTTGGGTCGTAGGGTTGGAAAGTGCACGACTAATTGCCGTAAAATTAGCCGAATCCAAATAAATATGAAGGAGCTGAAAAAGGTTTGGACATCCACCGATGTCAATAAATAAGTATATAAATAAATAAATATATTAATTAAATACTTGCTAACAATCCGTTAAAGCTAATTAAGGATCCATATATTTTAAAGTGCCAAGCCTAAATATGATCTCGAAGTGATCGAATGGTATTTAATTAAAAGCCCGACTATACGCACCCCACTTTTTCATAAGATGTAACGATCGAATTAATTAAATCAATGTTACACTCTAATTAGGGATTAGCAACACATAATTCGGGCCGGTGTGTTAAGCTCAATTAATACCTCAAGCTTGAAAGCCGATGTAACTTGTTATTTATGACATGATGCTTGCATATTTAGTGTAAATATTTAAATATATGTATTGTGCGATAGTTCAAGACTTATGCTAAGGAAATTGTGTGAGTTTCATGGAGTGAGAATGTTATCTTGGGGTGTGCGATAGCGCATGGCTTCAGATAGTTGAAGTTAATAAACATTTGTCTAACTTAATTGAATTAAATAAGTTGAAAATGATTTTATCTTAAGCTATAAAAGTATGGCTAATTAAGTCAAAGTTAATGAGATAAAACTAAAATACCCAAAGATATATGATTTGATTTACTTTAATTGACCCTAAACTTAATGTACAACTTTTGAATAAGTTAGGTTAAACTCGGTGTGGCTATTAGTGTCCCATGTGGGTCTGTACAAGGAGAAAATGAAATCCTTTGAATTTAATTTAAGGATGTGGTTGTTGAGAATCTCAAAGAGATACTTGGCTTTAGTATAAAAAAGAGAGAGAAAGAGAGAGAGAGGGAGAGAGAGAGAGAGAGAGAGAGAGAGATCTTAGTTGAGTGTTGCAAGTGAGTGGAAAAAATCGGAGAGAAAAGATAAGAATATGAAGATTTGGAGGGATGTCATGAGGATTTTTGGTAGAAATTGATAGATCGGCACGCGGAGAAGACAAATCCATCAATTTAAAGCAAGATTAGTGGAGATTCAACCTTATAAAGAATATCTAGATGAGTTATCAACTCTAAACTTCATCATTTTAAATTTTCATGGGATTTTTTATTATTATAATCATTTTTAAGTTATGGAATGATTTTAAATTTGTTTAATAACAAGTTTGATTTTTGAAAGAAAAATAATAAAAAAATTACAAGGTTAGCAGCATATGTTGCCGCCCATTTAGGCAACTCGGTGCTACCTAATTTGGCAGCAACATGTGTGCCCCGTGGGCGTACTTCGGGGGTATGCCGCGCGCGATTGTGCACTTCGAGGGCGCGTTGCGCACACTTTAGGGCGCGCCACGAGTGCACTTCAAGGTGCGTTGCGCTCGTGATTTGGGGAGTGCTGTGTGCGACTCACTCACATGTTTGGTGGTGATGTGCACCTAATTAGTTTGGGACACGCGTCGGTGTTGAGTCCCGACGTATACCCATGTCGGATCGCGATGCGCACCCATATTTTAATCAAATAGATCAATGTATATATATATAACTTGTTTCAAGAAAATGGAAAAACCAAATTCAAGAAAATTGGTCAAAGCGAGACTTGTCTAATGTGGTTCGATTGAGACGCGACCAATGATGCCTCTGAAAAAATTTCATATTTTGTATATTGACAGTTACACTTTGAATGCGTTCAAACACATAAAACACGCTAAAATTTGTATTGTTTGGACACCAAGGACTTAAGAATTCATAGGTGGGTGTCTCTCACGAGTTTCAAAGCGTGTGTGGTTCGTTACACAGTGTGAACTTGCATTGCTTGAGGTAAGTAAAACCAGTAGGAAAACCATGCATGAGTTTATGTTCAATTCTTGATTTAAATTTCCAGTAATGTATATTCTACTTTGTAAATAAATGTCGTGAGCTAAGCCCATCGAGTTTCTCTCGGTGTTGAGTCGAAAACAGCAAAAACCTACCCCACCGAGCAGAACTGCCCTACTCATTACGAGTCAGAAATGACCCAAGGACTACCAAGTGATGTGCGGAAGCTCTCATGACGAGTCGAAGACGTCCAAGGATCTACCTAGTGAGTAATGTGCACAAGTAGGATCGATTTGCAGCCACCGACTGGACGCTGTTGCTGACCCTCGACCTTGCGAAAGAGGCGGACTTAGTGATCATTCCTTTTTGTTATTCTGGCATTTATTATTTATCTTCGTTTCCAGTTTTAAATTATTTCCATCCAATTGATGTTCCCATTTCTTATTTATTTTTAATATGGACTTGAGTTATTATTATTGATTTCTTATGAATACATCATGGGCTCCTCTGGAGTTTACTCACTGAAATTTGTTACTGTTTGATAACAAATTGCATATCCAACGCCGAGCCGCGACCAAGAGGTGCTAGGCAGACTACCTTTAGGACTGCCTTCGACTACTTTCTCTCATGGGTGTTTGATTTATATACCATACTTATTAATTTTTGCGGGTTTTAGAAGACTTGAGGAATACTTAATATATGGATCGCTTTTGTATCTATCACCTTTGATGCATAATATCTATGCATATTTTCCACCCCTTAAGACTTTTGACAAATGAAAACACACCATATTTGTTTTTTATTATTATTTCTATTTAAGGCTTCCACGCTTATAATTGCTTAATTTTATTAAACCACTCAACTCATGATGAAAGCTAAGTCAATATGAACGGACAAGCGACTCCACTTGCGATTGTTGGGGGTCAAACAAACACGCATTGTTGAGATGGATCAGAGTATAGTGGTAAGATTCACAGCACATGATCGACAGTTCGAGCGGATGATGACATTGATTTGCGCTCAGTCTGCAACCATTACGACACTCATAACCGCTTTTACCCCGAGTACCCCTAAGCCGATCATTACCCCAGTTGTCCAGGGTACACCAGTGACTGCAATGATAGTACACACTACACCTCTGGCCTCACTTACTAAGAGTACCCCCTATCGCGACACCGGTGCAAATGCTTATTTGGACGCTCACTTTTGAGACTTCCTTGTCGATCGAGGCTAAGTTAACCAAGGAATTTGTACTTTTCCAACCTGGTTACTTTTGTGGAGGAGACCCAAAGACGGCTGCAAAGTGGTTGTTAGCGCACGAGAAGCTTCATAAGCTATTGAGGATCAAAGAGAGTATTCAGGCAAGGTTGTTTGGGTACATGCTTAAAGGAAAGGCCGGAGTATGGTGGACTACTTACGCCATGACACACCCCGAACTGAGCACCTAGACAGAGTTTCGAGAGCTATTCTACGAGCAGTACATTCCAATAGAGGTCCAGCTGAAGCTTAGACATGAGTTTTTGAGTTTGAGGCAGGGCAATAGGACAGTGATACAATGCATAGAGCATTACCGTTAGCTACTTCAGTTTGCCGGAGACTTAGCACACATCGAGAAAGACCAAGTGCACTACTATAGGATCGAATTGACAGATGAGATCGCCGGATCTGTTGTGTCGACTGGGGCTCAAACTCTACAATAGATATACGAGAGGGCCTTAGCACATGAGACGTACTTACTGTCTCGAGCCATGACACCTACATTCTTGACCAGTTTGGTGGGAGCTGAGCTGAGTACAAAATTAGATTGTAGTGGGAAAAAGAAAAAAATAATCATGAGAGAGTAGATGAGGCAGAGGTCAGGGCAAGACGACTACCATGAGTTTAGTGCTCACGCTGTGGTGCCCGCTTCACCAACACCTAGCTTAGCAAGTCGACCATCAGCTAAGCAGACACAAACTAGGCAAACATATGGTCAGATGGTTAACGGTAGAGGCCAACAGGGTCAGGGTCAGGGTCAGAGCTCGACACCTAGTCAGGCAACATCGACAGGATCGAAAGGACCATTAATATGTATAAGTGTGGTTAAGAGGGGCACATCTAGAGAGAATGCCCCCCAAAATAGTACATCGCCGACGACATCTGCTCCGGGACATACTAGAGATTACGTTCAAGCAATAGCAAAGCCAGCTCGCGGATGGACCAAACAGCCTAATGCGAGTATGATTTATGTTTTGATGGCCAACTCTTGCAAGTTAATGAATTTAAAATATATGATTATGTCATATGCATGACTAGGATAGTAAAGGTTTTTTTGCTAGTTAAAGTTAGCAAATACCTACATCCCAATACAACATTGCATCTTGACCAATAGATACTCCAAGTACAATTGTTGGTAGTTATGTTACGGAACCTGTGATAAGGTTTCAACAATTCAAGAAAAGATTGACGTTGTCATGAGAGTACTTGCAACCAAAATTACTAATTGAAATTGGTGGGATGTTATCAGAGGCTTTTGTAGAGGAGACCGATTATTATGTCTCCTCTGATATTAGACAATAACAAGAGTTGAGATTTCTCCCTCATAATGTGTCGAAAATGGTTTAAAGCCTATCAAGTTAGGGCATTTCTGTCACGGCCCAAATCTTTAACCCGTTTTAATTTCCTTAATCAGGATCACCGACCCTTGACGTGGGACCTACAGTGTGATACGTACACCGACCGAGGCACTTGACCGAAGTATATGGTATTTTTGTATTGATGTATGTCTAGTGTTATGTATTGTGTAGACTTACTAAGTTAATTTGTACAGTTGTAGGCGTCGAGATGAGAGCGGAGACACGTCTCGAAATACGTGTCGACACGGGTACTAAGTAGTTGACGGGACCGAATATTAGGTCGGGGAAAACGAAAACACACAAATTGAATAAAAATATGTCAAGTAACTTATATGGAATAGATATTGGGTAACTAGCGACGCGGCGGTACGCGAATGTCACGGTGCAGACGCGAAACCGGGCATCGAAACGCTCGAAAACACGAGCAAATGTCTTAACGGTGTCAGAATTAGTTGTCAAAACAACCAACCACACCACACTTATCACCACTACACACACACTTGTCCCAATTTCCACTAGGTGTCATCACCCCCACCTACCTACTTCCACCATACACACACAACACACCACACATGCAACACCACCGGACCAAAGAAGAGGAAGAAAATCGAGAGAGGAAGAAAAAGAAAAGGAGAGGAGGAGGAGGAGAAGTGACGCGCCGTGAAGGAGAGGAGACCGAAATCACGGTGAATCATTGTGTTTGTTGTGGGTTTGGTGGTTGGCGGCGGGGGTGGCCGAGAGGGGTTTGGCCATGGAAGCCGAACCCCATGGCCGAACGGTGCCGAGGTGGTATTCCACCGGGGTTGGGGTGGAGAGCAACCCCAACCCATCACCGGAGGAGATAAGAAATTAAAAAAAAAAGGGTTTTCTTCTTCCTCCCGATCGAACCAGTCGATCGGGAGGAAGGAGGTGCGCACGCGCGCATCTCGTGCGTGTGCACCCCTTTGCTGGGCCGGGTCGGGTCCGACCCAAATAGTAAAAAAAAAAACATAAAACAAGAGAAAAAAGGAAGAAAAATGAAAGAAAATTGGGAAAAATTCTGAAAAATTGGGAGAAATTGGAAAAATTATATTTCAATAAAATAAAGTTGATTGAACTAATTTGAATACACAATAAACCCACTATACTTGAACTAATGAGACACCAAACTCAGGAACCTAGAAAAAGGCCACGGGAGAGCGAAGGCCAGTAAAGCTAAGACGTTACTTCGTTGTTGTGAGTATACCCATTGACAATTTTACTTGGCATTTCATTCCTATTAATTATTATCCTTGCATAGTCCTTTTGACTACTTGCATTTGTACTCTTATATCATGTGTTCTTTGTGTCTATGCTCATTTGATGAGTCTAGTTTGCATGATATCCATTTATTTGATTTAATTCATTGATTCCATTCCATGCTATGTTTATTCTTGTTGTTTTAAATGTGAATTGAATGATAAATAGCATGCTATTAGGCTAGTGAATATCTTATAAATGTTTAAGAGGACTTGTATTCATTATTTGTTTAGGAGTGTAGATGTGCCTATGCCTTGACAATCCATACTTGGTATTTCTTCACTACAAAAAAACAGCAAATCAGAAACGGAATTAGAAACGGAAATAAGTTCCGTTTCTAAATCAGAAACGGAATTAGAAACGGAATAAGTTCCGTCTCTAAATTAAAAAGCTAGCGACGGAATTGAGACGGAAATATTCAGAGACGGATTTGAGACGGATCAGAGACGGAATTAGAGACGGAATTAAATTCCGTCTCTGAAAATGGCGCCAACATTCCCACCAAAAATTTCATTTATTACAACCGTCCGTTACGTCTCGAGATTCGTGCATGGTTCGATCTCAATGATTCAAAAGACTCTCTCTCTCTCTCTCTCTCTCTCTCTCTCTCAACCCTAAACGCCCAAATCTCTCTCTCTCTCTCTCGCTCAACCCTAAACGCAACAACACACACCCTGCTTTTCTCTCGCCCTTCGCTTTCTCTCGCCCTTCTTCTCGCCGCTCTGCCTTCTCTCTCGCTTCGACCTTTTCTCTCGCCGGTCACGCGCTCGCTTCTCTCTCGCTTCGCCTTCTCTCTCGCCGGGTCACCGCCATCTCTGCTGCTTCTCTCTCGCCGGCCTTCTTTCTCTCGCCGGTCGCGCCGCTCTGCTTTCTCTCTCGCTTCGAGCCTCTCTCTCTCGCCGGTCACGCTCTGCTTCTCTCTCGCTCGACCTTCTTTCTCGCCGGCTGCTCTGCTTTTTTTCTCGCCGGTCACCGCTCGTTTTTTCTCTCTCGCTTCGGCCTTCTCTCTCGCTTCACCGCTCGCTCTGCCTTCTCTTTCGCTCGCTTCTTCTTCTCGCGCCGGTCACCGCTCTGCCTTCTCTCTCGCCCGGAGGCCCTCGCTGTGTCCTCTTCGCCGTTTCGAGAAGGTTCGATCTCTCTCTCTCTAGAATTTCGTCGATAAGGTTGGGAAGTGGTTTCAGCTCTGTCCTTCACTCACTGGGAAAATCTCGTTTAGGTTGAAGATAAGGTTGGGGTGCAGGGGAAGGTTAAGGTTTTGATTTTTTTGTTGAATACTTGAACTTTCAGTGATTTCTATGTGTTTTGGTGCACCGACTGCTCTTGTGAAGTACGTAATGCTTCTTCACTTTCAGTTCCTTTGATTTTCAATTTTTTTCTTCAATAGTTTAAGCTTTGGTATTTAGGTTTGAAATCCATTTGATAATCTTTGTTGATCAAGTATTGTGTTGTTGTTCAATATGGCTTAAATTGAGAAATTTGGATTTGCGTGATTAGTGAGTTGGCTAAATTTGGTTAGCCTTAAATTGAGGGCTGAATTTGTGTGATTAGTGATTAGTGATTAGTGAGTTGGCTAAATTTGTAGATTTGTGTGATTTTCAATATAGACAGTAAAAGTTTCCATGTATAAATCCAAAAAAATAGTTTCCATGTATAATGATACTGTATAAATCCCATAAGATTTTTAATATGAAAACCTACTGGTAGGCTTTCGTACTTACAAAGTAATTGGTGATTAATCTTATGGGATATATGGTTGTGAATCTAAATTTCTTATGGATCTTGCTACACATGCATGTGAGGTTATATTAATTGAATATCTTGAACTTGTAGTCTTTAGGTATATGTCCTATTATTTCTCAATTTGTGTAAGTTTGTATTTTAGATTTTTTTTTTTTCAACCCTTCTTTGCTTCGTAGTAGGTCCTTCATTTACCTTCGAAAGGCCTTGTGAGGTCATTTAGACATCCAATTTTAGTTTGCTTATATTCTATGGTTCTACCTCAATGTTCATTGAGTCTTTTGTTTTCCTCATGTGGCGGACTTTATTCAGCTGATAAATGTATACTTTGGTTTTAAGAAAATTAGTAGGTTATTGAATAAATTTATGGATGCTTGATACATCTTGACTTTGGTAGATCTTGTATTGAGTTTTTCGGAATGTTGTGTAAGTTTAGCTGACTGCTACGCAATGAACAGATCCTATTAGATGAGTATCGTATATACCTTGACTTTAGAAGTTTCCAATGCAAGTGGTGCATAATAAGTGATGACCATTATTGTGATGAGACAGTCTACTCCAATGAGGGTAAAGTTTTATTCAAGTTGTTGCATGTTTGTGCGAGGATCACTACAGTTCCGATGCCAAGTAAATTTTCTTTCATTTTCTTTCTTTCGTTTTTGCAAATTAGTAACACTTCTCCAAATATTGTGCTCTAAACCATGTTTTGAGCTCATGTCTGCATTATGTCAATCCTTTAATTTTTAATGTCATTTGAAATTGTTGTCCTTCAAGTGGGAAACTATATTCCAATTTCGCCAGTACGGGATGATGTAGCGGCTGCATACAAGAAGGGAATGGAATGGAAAGCCAGTAAAATGCTTCTCCCATACAAGCAACTTTGTAGTGAGAAAAAGGTAAAGTTTTCTATGTTAACCTTCAAGCCTATAAAAACAAGCATATTAGAGAATTCAGTGGCAATGGTATGTTAGATGTTTCTCTTTAGTTGTTTTTTAGACTAACTATTGATGTGAATTTGAATCATTCTTTTTCCTTTTAGGGACTTGAAAATGGTTCTCTTTAGTTGTTTGACGCATAATGGATTTATGACATAAGTAGCTAATGAGTAGTAATTAGAAACTATTTATTCGGATTTTATCTTTTATAGTTTCAGCTCAATGTGCCAAACAATTTATTAGAATTTTATTAGAAATTTGCTACTTGCTTACAATGTATTCTTTTTTGGAACTTTGTAGGAAACCGATAGGCTTAGACAAGTGATTGAGAAGGAAATGCTAAAAGTCGAGGTAAGTTTGTTCTTCCCAAAATGACTTGTAATTTTTCCACATGACCTTATTAAATGTGTAAATTCACAAATGTTTAGTTTAGTTAACAGTTCCATTGCTATCTTCCTCCTACTGAATTGGTAAGAATTTAATTTACTTAAAATCAGTATATGCAGTGTTTATCATCGTTTGTGGATTCTTAAATCTCAAATGAATTAATGTTAATCTTTTTGCTTGTTTGTAGACTTTGATGGTCGAGTGCAGGGATCGTCACTATAAGTTCGATGTGAGTCATTGCTCTTCTACCTTAGCTCTATCTCCTATGATGCTTATGTCCCTGAAAAATTTAAGTTCAACTATTCAATTATTAAGTTGTTTCAAATGTCCCTTGGGTTGTGCGGTGGTGTTGAAGAACATCTCAAGACTTTTCGATTGATAATTCTTTTTGTGCATATTTATAGGATTGTAAGTTTTTTTTTTTTTTTTGTGGTTGTTGAACAATAGGATTGGTGGTTTTGTGAATACTTAGAAATTTGGAGCATTTGTAATACTATACAATTTTTTTTGGATATATATCTTTTTCAATTTTTGATTTTTACATTTTTGTTCTCTCAATTGAATATTTGTTGATATATATTGTCGATGTATGAATGTCAATTTATTATATATTGGCAAAGTTAAATGTGCTTGGATTGAGACCTATATATATAAGACTTTAAAAACTAAACAAAAATGAAAATTAGAGACGGAAATAGCAACGGAATCTTTGGATTCCGTTGCTATTTCCGTCTCTAATTTTCGTTTTTGTAAGATACATAAATCGAAACGGATTAAATTCGTCTCGATCCGTCTCGATTAGCAACGGATCGAGAGACGGAAATAATCAGAAACGGAATTTATTCCGTCTCTAATCAGAAACGGAATTAGAGACGGAATAAATTCCGTTTCTAATCAGAAACGGAATTTATTCCGTTTCAGATCCGTCTCTAAATCAGAAACGAAATCCATTTTCCGTTTCTGATCCAATCAACGACGACGTTTTCAGAGACGGAACGCATTCCGTCTCTGTTCCGTTTCTGAATCCAATCAGAGACGGCATTTTTGCAAATCAGAAACGGAAAATTCCGTTTCTGATTTGCTTTTTTTTTGTAGTGCTTGAAAATTTAAAAAGTAGTTGTTGCACTTAGGTCCCGTACTTGATCGAGGTGTGCACGAATCACGGGGTTAGAGTCCCTGGGGATGTCGGCGAACGTTACCTGACATTGTATGACACTCAAGGTTAAAGTCCCTAAGGTGGTCTATACACCGGGATTAGAGTCCCTGGTAACACACTTGGGTTAAAGTCCCTTGTGCTATATGATTATTGGGTCGGGGTGACACGTTTCACTGCCGACCGGACCTAAATCACTACTACTTAGCCTATTGTCAGTATCACTTGTTTAACTCTGGTATTTACTCGCATATGGTTTATTTTTAAGTTTTCCAATTTATATGCTTTTAAATACCATTTGAATATTTGGAAATGCAAATTAAACTTGTCATCGGGGATTACTGTTTTATTTTTGTACTCACCGTCCTTTTTATGACGGTGGGTGCAGAGTCGTCTACTAGAAGGCCGAGCAAAGAGAAGATCGACGATTATCCCCGAGCCCGAGGCGCGTCACTGCATCGATTGTAGGTCTTCTTTTGATATTTTGATTGTATAGTTTATATATGTATTTCAGATACTTTTTAGGGTTGTGTATTGGATTGAGCGTTAGTTCCCCGACTTGACTTAGACCATTTTATGGTTTCAATGAATTTTGAAGACTTTATATATATGATGTCATTTCCTTGTTTTCCACACTTAGGATTATATAAATGGCTTCTGCATAAGTTACTAATTGCTTCCGCATAATCAATAAGACTTCCGCTAATTAATTAATTTAATAAAAAGTAATTAATTAACTCTAAATTTTATAAACTGGTAAGACTAGTGTATGACATATCCTGAACACGAGAAAAGAGGTGTCTAGGTTGCAAGGCTGACTAATACATAGTTAAGTCCTGCGTGGATATGATTAGGGCTTAATTACGGGATTAGGCCGGACGGTGCCCAAGATTAGAAGAGGGGCCGTCACAATTTTTCACTCTGTATATGTCAAGATAAGGCCTCAGAACATGCAATGTTACACGAGGAGTGCAGGTAGGTTCATCAGCGTTTTGCCAACTAATAGAGCAGGTGATAAGGAAAACACAGATTTGCACCAAATATAGCTGAGTTATAGAGTTGTAAAACCATTTGTACGGAATAGTTTCACCTAATTAGAGCCAAGTGATTTAACTTTTAAGGAAACTCGCAAAACGAAACCTGGTCAATTGTTAGGCCAAGTTAGGGCTGCTCTAAATGTAAGAAAATTTGTCATGTCGATAACGAACCAAGTTATTTCCTTAAAATCAAATTTCGAGACAAAGTTCCCTTTAGTTGGGAAGATTGTAATGGCCCGAATTAATTAAATCAATGTTACACTCTAATTAAGGATTAGCAATACATAATTCGGGCTGACGTGTTAAGCTCGATCAATACCTCAAGCTCAAAAGTTGAGGTAACTTGTTATTTATGGCGTAATGCTTGTATATTTCATGTAAATATTTAAATATATGTATTGTGCGATAGTTCAAGACTTATGTCGAGGGAATTGAGTGAGTTTCAGTGAGTGAGAATGTTATCTCGAGGTGTGCGATAGCACATGGATTCGGATTGTTGAAGTTAATAGACACTTGTGTAGCTTAGTTGAATTAAATAAGTTAAAAACAATTTTATCTTAAGCTATACAAGTGTGGCTAATTAAGTCAAAGTTAATGAAATAAAATTAAAATACCCTAAAATATATGATTTGATTGACTTTAATTGACCCTAAATTAGGTGTGGCTATTTGGGTCACATGTGGGTGCGTGCATGTAGAAAATGAGATCCTTTAAATTTAATTTGGGGATGTGGTTGGTATGAATCTCAATGAGATACTTGAATTTAGCATAAAAAAGAGAGAGAGAGAGAGAGAGAGAGAGAGAGAGAGATCATGTTCTTAGATCAGCGGTGCAAGTGAGTGGGAAAATTTGGAGAGAAAAGTGAGGAGATTATAAAGATTAGAAGGGATTTCTTGAAAGTTTTAATAGAGATTGATAGATCGGTATGTTGAGAAGACAAATCTATCAATTTAAAGCAAGATTAGTCGAGATTCTACCTTCAAGAGAAGATCTAGGTGAGTTGTAAACTCCGAACTTCATTATTTTAGATTTTCATGGGGCTTTAGAAGGATTTTTTATTATTCTAATCATTTTTAAGTTATGGAATGATTTTAATTTTGTTTGATAAAAGGTTTGATTTTTGAAAGAAAAAAAAAAAAAATGCCAAGGTTGGCAACATATGTTGCTGCCTTGCTGCCCATTTAAGCAGAGCTCGTTGCTACCTATTTTGGCAACAACGTGTGCGCCATGCGTGCACTTTGGGGGAACGTTGTGCGGGCAATTTAAGGTGCGTTGCGCGCGTGACTTGAGGCGAGCCATGTGGGACACACTCACATGATTGGTGGCGATGTACACCCAATTGGTTTGCGACACGCATCGATGTTGAGTCATGCTGCATAGCCGTGTCAGATCACGATGCGTACCCATATTTAAGTCAAATTGATCAATATATATATATATTTATATTAATATAAAAAGTATAATATATATTATACATATATAATATTACATTACATATTATATATGATGTATGTATATATAATTGGTTTCAAGAAAATGGAATAAAAAATCAAATCCAAGAAAACTGTTCAAGGCGAGACTTGTCTAATGTGGTTCGATCAAGACGCGTTCATTGATGCCACTAAGAAAAACTCATATTTTGTATATTGAAAGTTTAACTTTGAACGTGTTCTAACACAATTAAAACACGCTAAAACTTGTATTGTTAGGATGCCAAGGGCTCGAGAATTCATAGGTGGGTGTATGTCACAAATTTCAAAGCGTGTGTGGTTCGTTACGGAGTGTGAACATGTATTGCTTGAAGTAAGTAAAACCAATAGGAAACCATGCGCAAATTCATGTTTTGTTCTTGATTTAAGTTTCTAGTACTGCTTACTCTACTCCGTAAATGAACGTCGTAGGCTAAGCTCGTTGAGTTTCTCTCTGTGGTGAGTTGGAAATGACGAAAGCCTACCCCACTGAACGAAATTGCCCTACTCATTACAAGTCGAAAATGACATGAGGACTACCAAGTGAGGTGCGAAAGCTCTCATGACGAGTTGGAAACGTCCAAGGATCCACCTAGTGAGTAGTATGGGATCCGCGAGTAGAACCAATCGGCAGCCATTGATTGGATATTGCTGCTGATCCTCGGCCTTGCGAAAGAGACGGACTTAGTGGCCATTCATTATTGTTATTCTAACATTCATTATTTATCTTCGTTTCCAGTTTTAACTTATTTCCATACCGTTGATGTTTCTCTTTCTTATTTATTTCGCGCATGAACTTGAGTTATTAGTGTTGATTTCTTATAAATACATCATGGGCTCCTCTGGATTTTACTCGCTGAAAATTGTTACTGTTTGGCGACAAGTTGCAAATCTTATGACGAGCCGCGACCAAAAGGTGCTAAGCGACTACATTTAGGACTGCTTGCGATTGCTTTCTCTTGTAAGTGTATATATCATACCTATTAATTTTTGTAGGTTTTGGGATACTTAAAGACTATATGATATGTGTATCACTTTTGTATCTATCACCTTTGATGCATGATATCCATGCATATTTTTTCAGGTTTCCACCCCTTAAGACTTTTGATTAATGAAAACACACTATATTTACTTTTTTATCGGTATTTCTATTTAAGACTTCCGCGTTTATAATTGCTTAATTTTATTGAACAACTCAACTCATGATAAATGCTAAATTAAGTGCTGACAAGAATAACATTTCTCTAAAGAGGTTATATAATTGACTAAGCATTGGAAAACGTACAAGTTAAGAAATGAGAATTTGCATCATTATCGAGATGCGTGCGGTGACATGACAATCTTTATGACGTGTCGGACAAAGTTGTGGTGCCCGATATGTATCAAGATTTGAGGTCGCCACATAAGGGCACATAAATTTTAAGTGCACTTCAAATTCAGATCTCGATTTATGAGAGCACCCCGACAGTTTTACCAAAATACCTCTTTATTTAAATTGAAGCACCCAACTCCAAAACCTAATTTGAAACGTCTATTTTAGATTCGACAACATGTGGCCAAGACTTATCTTCTAAGTTCAGAGTTATCCAACCGAACCTCTTTCGTGAAATTTGATTGACAACTGTCAATCTACTTAAAGAATCGATGGGTTCCGATCGACTCTCCAATCAAAGGCTCGATAAGCTTTGATCGACTCTCCAACTAGAGGTTCAGTGAATGTTGATCGACTCTTAAACTAGAGACCCGAACCAATGATTCCGAGCCACTTAATGATGCCCCACAAATGACAAGAAGAAATTGTGTGGAGAGATGATGGTAGGGTGCACAAACCAGAGGAAAAAGGTGGCATGGTGTACTAGTCGCAGTGAGAGGCATAAAAGTCAGTTTGAAGTAGAATTGACTTTTTTTTAAGTGTGACATTTTTCCGCTGGAGTGTTCTTATGAAAGGGGTGCGCATCACCGAGCTCTTAATTAAAGGTGTGTGTATATATGGTGCATCATTACTCATGTCTCATTACTAGCAAATTGTGCAGGCTAGATCTATGCATCTCCCATTAAAACCACTTTTGAGGATCTATATATCTCCTACTAAAACCACTTTTGAGAAACATATATATTGTATATGTATACAAATAAAATTTTCCAACTTAGTCGTCATCTTCAATGAAGATACCCAAGCCACAACGAATCAGATTATCTTTACCCTCGGACTCAACCCTACCAAGCAACATGGGAATTACTTGGGCCTCCCCACCGTCATTGGTACGCAAAAGAAGAAGGTTTTTGCTGATCTTGTAGACATAATTAAGAAAAGAATTCAAGGATGGAATAATAAGCTTTTCTCTGCTGGCGGTAATGAAGTGCTAATAAAATTTTATCTTCCAACCAAGACCGAACTATGTTACGAGCATTTCATCCCTACCTCCATATGTAACGAAATCCGATCACGTATCATCAAATTCTGGTGGGGAGCGAAGGATGGTGACAGGAAGATAGCTTGGGTGAATTGGGAGAAAACATGTACTTCTAAGATGCTGGGTGGCCTTGGCTTCAAAGACCTCCAGATGTTTAACAAAGCAATGTTTGCTACGGAGGCGTGGCGAATTTTTAAGAATGATAATAGTCTGGCGGCGAGAGTTCTAAGGGGAAAATATTTTCGTGATACTAATTTCTTAGATGCAAAGCAAAAAAGCGGGTGTTCATACCTATGGCAGAGTATGCTGTGGGGTAAAGAATTGCTACTGAAGGGACTGATCTGGAGAGTCGGTTCAGGCCTTCGAATTGATTGCTTCAAGCCTTCAACGACGGGTGGATTCCTTGACATCCTCCCTTAACAGTCGTCTCCCCAAAACCACGACAACACTGGTCGGTAAATCAACTTATAAACCCTAACCGCACATGGAATCCTATGCTACTCGATCAAATCTCTGTCCCAATAGATGCACGCGCAATTAGATCGATCCCTCTGGCCCAAAAATAACTAGATGATGTGTTGGTTTTTTGAAAAGTCTGGAGCTTATTATGTTCGAAATGGGTACCGCGTCCTAGTGAATGCGAGAAGAAATGATGCTACATCGGCTTCATCAGCGCACACTAAAACATGGAAAATCTTATGGAATTTGCAGCTACGCCCAAAGGTTAAAATCTTCATGTGGCGCTTAATGTTGGACGCCCTCCCCTCAGCTGTCAACCTATATAAAAGGCAATTAATCAGATCAGATACATGCTAAATATGTAAGCAAGAAAAGTAGATCATCTTCCATGCTCTTTTCGATTGCTCACTTGCTCATCAATTTTGGGGAAGTAGCAAATGGTGGGGGAGGCTTGACCCTTTCCTCAACTTCCAAAATGCAAACTTTATCTCTGAAGTACTTCTCCACTGGCCTAGGTAAGATGTGGGTATTGTTGAACATTGAAGTTCAAGTTTTGTATTGAAAAAGAACAAAACTTTTAGTCCCACATAAGAGAGAAAGGTTTAATTTTCTTACTTAATATATGTTCCAACTCACTTTACTATTGTTTAAGTGAGAAGTGAGTTAGAATGAGTGGACCACGAGGTTCAAGACTTAGCCATTCATAAACATAGTTTTTATTTTTCGTTTTTTATTTTTATTTTTGTTTTTGAAATAAAACAAAAGAGCACCAACAGTTGCTAAGTTCGAATTAAGAGTTAAATAACTATCAATTAGTGGCACACTAATTAAGACCACTAATTGGATAGTTATGGAAAAAATGTCCACTAATTGAACAGTTAGATGTTTATTTATAATAGAAGAGTCTTTTGACAGAAAAAAAACAAGCTTTTTTCGAAATCAAATTTGATGTGATTTGTGTTTACTGAAAAAGAGACGATTTGCAGTTTGAAGATTCTTTGATTGGTGCTTTAATCAAAAAATATGCCAGTTGTATCCTGGGGACAGAACTCCTAGTTGAATTCAGCACCGAGTTTGAGGAAATTTTTCTGTCTTAGGACATTGCTCTCTGCAAGCCTCTGGTACACTTTGTTTATTAGTCTTCTTTATTATTTAATCAGCATGTTTAGTTGCTTGTGATAACAGTGCCATGTTCAGATTTATGTTTATTATAGATTGCTTGATTTAACAGAACTCTTCAGCATATCTCTCTGGCATATCTGGTTCAACAGAAACAGAACCATTTTCGAACACAAAAGCTTCACCCTGAGCATAACAAGAGAACATCGAAAGCTTTATCTGTGATTTCCAGGATGCACTGAAGATGACACAATATGCCTCACAGGTAACCCACAGGGCACTGAGATGGAAACCACCGAGCCACTCGCGCATCAAAATAAATGTTGGTGCCGCGGTATGAGATGGGATCTTCGGAAGTGGTTTCGGTGGTGTTCGTGATGCAGAGGGCGGTGTGCAAGCAGCGTTCAGTGTGTATTTCGAAGAAGCCTTCACTGCTGAAGAGGGCTGAACTGCTTGCCATTCGGTAGGGTCTTCGTTTTGCAAGAACCCAAGACCAAACGCTTTTGAGATCGAAGGTGATGCGTGTGCGGTGGTCGATGGTATCGAAGCGAAAGAGGCGCTTGACATCTATGAGACTATGACATGTTAGCTGAGAGTGGAGGTAGATGCGTCGTACCCCCAGACGATAAAACTCTGTCGCCCATGTGCTTGCACAGTTGGCGTGCAGACAACAATGCTCCTCCTTTTGGACCGATTTGCGTCCTTTGTTAATTTCTTTAATTTTGGATTTATCTAATTAATGAGACTAATCGAATTTGTCCTCAAAAAAACGAAAGAGACGTATCACATTGCATTAGGAAAAAGCAACAGGAACAACAAAAACCACTTTTGAGAAAGAGATGTACTTGACATGCTTCTAACATAACTTGAGAAAGATAACAAAAAACTAAACTAACAAATTTTTTAATTTTAAGGCTTTAATTAGCTGCCAAGAACAAATTAAAGTGGCCTTGCCATGGAGTAGGTCTATGTTGGGACACTTGACGCTAATAGCTAAATTTAAAACTGAGGGACACGTAATAATACAAATAATAAATTAAGGAAATAAGCATCTCTACTTTAAAGATGCATAATATATCAAGTTGTATACAACAATAATAACATGTCTTATTTCAATCTTAAATTAGTTGTAGTCGACTACATGGATCAAATTATTTCATTGCACTAGCTCGATCTAGTGCAATCGATGGTGTGTTTTTCGAAGCATTTAAATCCTTATTAATTTAATGCGTTCTAAATTAACTTTTCGGTGTTTGCATGAAAGATTTTTTTTGTATGGTTAAAAAATATTAAAAAATAAAAGAATCAATTTAAATAAAATACACTTGACTGTAATACTAGTCGAATCAAAATCCTTAGCTAGAGCGAAGTCAGGATTTCAAGTTTTCTTAGACTAGATCAACAACAACAACTTTTGTATTACTTTAATTAAAGGGTGAGCTAGCTTAAGTATTTTTAATTTTTTTTTCTATTGATTTACTATTTTTATGAGGGACCTGTATATGGCTTTGCTCCTAGCCTTACCTTTAGTGATGTATCATCCATAATCCATTAGAGATGTTTTGACATCAACATGACTTTCTGTTATAAATATATTAGATTAAGGCCCGGACATTGTCCCGGAATACTATAAATTTATATTTATTTTTTTGTAAATATAAATTACTTAAAAACTAAATATAAAATAAATGAAGAATGATGTAATAAAGTTGTTATTGTATACAAAAATAAAAAGAACATGTGTCAGCATGTAGATAGATTTCTTATATATATATAGATGTGTTTAATTGTATTTGCTTTTGTCTGAGAGACCACCTAAAAATACGAACAAATTAAAGGGGCTCCTTACTACTTACCACTAGAAAGAATCTGTATTATAGCTCATGCAAGCGATGATCCCATTATCAGGAAAATTCCTAGACACAAAACAATCAAGCGCCTTGTGATACGCACTCGTCCCAGCAACTCTCCCTGCAACCCCTTCACCAAGCGTTTAGGGGAAATCTGCACAAAGAAAGAGTTTTGAGACCATCTTATATGCTTTCAGGGGTTACTTTCTCGTAGAAGGCATCCCATGTGCACCACCCGAAGAGGTCTATGATTCGAGGGAGACGCTGCTCGTAGTGCTGCCAGAAAGTTTGGAGGTGTCCTTTCACGGTTGAGATGGCATTAGAGAGGGTGATGAAGGGATCGATGCCCGCAGAGATGAATATTGAGTGGGTGAAGGGAGGGGCGGACCTAGGATTTTGCCTTGCCCTGGGCTATGACTAAGCTATGACTAAACTAGTGCATGATATTTTTTTCTCCTTATTAATTGAAATACAATGTTTCAATCACCATTTGGTCCATGTCTAGATAACGGAGGTTACTAGCATGTCGTAGATTCGACACCCACGTCCAACACACACTTAGCGTGCGCCCGTGCAATATGCCTCAAAAAATCATCTCGAGGCTTATTGACAAAGCATGATGAGTGCATGTCGGACCTAAGTGTCGTAAGTGAGTGCATTTTTCATAAATAATTAAAAATATGCTACCAACGTTTAATTCACATCTTCTTAAATACTACACAATTTAAAATGAAAAAGTCATTAATGTACATAAAAAAGGTAGATAGTAATAATCTCGAACTTTGAAACTTCAACTTTAAATTGTCTCGAAAAAATTTAAAAAAACTTCAAAGTTTGTTTCATTCTTAATCCAACTTCATTTTTATAACAACTTTGCAGCAAATATATGTACCCAATAAATGTCACACAATCCCTTTTACTTTTCACTTAAGATATAAAGTTGTCTTTTTTGTTGATTTTATTTGAGTGGGCTTATTTTTTATTAGGGTAAAAGTATAAAAAGTAATACTGGGCTATTTGGCAAAACAAGCTCCTGGGCTATTACAACCATTATTTAATTTTTTAATGTGATAAGCCCATGTATATATGGGGCCCAAAAACACTTGCACTAGGCTACAACCCAGTGCAAGTGACATTTGGGTCCGCCACTATGAAGGTGGAAGCCTTGGTCATTTGTGAGTCGCCACCATCTAAGCAGAGCTGGAGGTGGTCCTCTTGAGGGCTACCTTGGAGACAGGCACGGAAAGGGCCTTTGATGAGAGGAAGAAAGATTGTGTATATAGTTGATGGTGAGTCTTGTGACTGAGTTGAGGATTTGATGAGGAGGAATTAGGTCTCGAGAGGGACGTCTCGGCCATTGTTGCCGATTTTGTAGGTCATCCACCATAGCCTGAACTGAAAGCACGGCAATAATGTGACATCTCTGCAACCCGGCACATTGTGCAGACAAAGAAAAAAGGAAGCATTTTATAAAACATAATCCTGAAGAAAAAACGATTTCACCATCGTACACAACAATTTAAATAGTTTGTAGAAGATCGGACTAGGCCTAATGTGTTGTACAATAACAATTTATGAATTTGTAGAAAAATCAACAATGAGTTTGGAATTGACCATACATTACAAATACATGAATTCATTATAGATATTAATTAGTTGTTGATTTATTTGAAATAGATCAATTCTAGCTATAATTGTGGATATATATAACTGGAGATACCTAAGAGTGTCGAGGGAGAATCCATACGTACTGTTTTCTTCGTGACGGGAGGCTCCAATGAAGAGGCCGTCAACAGAGCCTAAAGACGTAAAAGAGGTAATGCTTATGTTGTTAATTTGGTATGTCTGAAGAATGGTCTGGTCGTTGACGACGAGTTTATTATCAGCAATCTTGACTATGGCTTTGGTGGTCGACATTTTGTTTGTCTATATATTTCGCAGAGGAGGTTTTCTTCGATGGAGCCTATTGGATTGAACTCTCGATTTAGGCTTATAAGGAAATAAGGATGATTTTAAGCAACTAAAAATTAATTAATGGTGCTTGCTTGCGTGTTGCGTCTATATCACATACGTACATACTCTAACGTTGTGGATGGAAATAATTTGTAGGCGGTATCTACATATATTGTAATCATAGTGATCAATCAGACAATCATGCACAATCAATCATAGATCACATGCTGTTGGATTTAACCAAGTGTATGAACATAAATGTATGAGAATTGAGTTTAATTCACAATTGGTATCGGAGCTTAAATTTGCTTGTTTTTGGTTGCGGGTTTCTACACTGTAAATTGATGTAATTGTGTTTGCAGAATTTGTTTCTTCGTGAAGTCTATGTAAATTAAAATTTATTTATTTTTAATTACATAGATAACAATGATCATGATACAAAATTTTCATATGTGTATTCTATTGCAAACTAAGGATTTTGCATAAAGGCTTATAAGATAATTAAGGAAAGAATAAGTAACAGCTAGCTAGAAGCTTCCTATTTTACAAATCTTCCAAACTTGTAGTCTTCCTAATTTACATAGTATAACAACTAATTAATTTACAAATCAAGCACATATCTAATTTGCAAAGAATATCTATGATTAAATATGTAGTCATATACGGTAACTAATATTCATGATCCCCCTCAAGTCAGAGAATGAAGATCTTGAATTCCCTAACTTGCGAAGAAGAAAATGAAAGTGATCGCGCCTCAATGCTTTATCTAATTGAAATTGAGTTGGAATATATTGTGTAGCAATAATACCATATTATAAATACTCGAATGAAATGACAATCGATCTCAATATGTTTGGTACGCTCACAAAAGATGAGATTAGCAGCAATATGCAACGCCAATTGATTATTGCAATGAAAAAGCATTGGTTGAGAACGATACAAAGTAAGAACAACAAGTAAACCACATAACCATATTAGCTCACTAGTCGCAGCTGCCATAGAACGGTATTCTGATAATGCAGATGAACAAGAGACAATAGGTTGCTTCTTGGACTTCCAAGATATTGGGGGTAGCACCAAGAAAAATATAATCACTACAAAAAAACAGCAAATCAGAAACGGAATTAGAAACGGAAATAAGTTCCGTTTCTAAATCAGAAACGGAATTAGAAACGGAATAAGTTCCGTCTCTAAATTAAAAAGCTAGCGACGGAATTGAGACGGAAATATTCAGAGACGGATTTGAGACGGATCAGAGACGGAATTAGAGACGGAATTAGAGACGGAATTAAATTCCGTCTCTTGAAAATGGCGCCAACATTCCCACCAAAAATTTCATTTATTACAACCGTCCGTTACGTCTCGAGATTCGTGCATGGTTCGATCTCAATGATTCAAAAGACTCTCTCTCTCTCTCTCTCAACCCTAAACGCCCAAATCTCTCTCTCTCTCTCTCGCTCAACCCTAAACGCAACAACACCGCTTTCGCTTTTTCTCTCGCCGGCCTTTCTCTCGCTCTCGGTCCACCGCCGCCTCTCTGCCTTCTCTCTCGCCTTCGCTTCTTTTCTCTCGCCGGTCACCGCTCGCTGCGCTTTCTCTCTCGCCGGCGCTTTCTCTCGCCGGTCATCGCCGCTCTGCTTCTCTCTCGCCGAGGCCTTCTCTCTCGCCGGTCACCGCCATTCTGCTTTCTTTTTCTTCGCTCGCTTTTTTCTCTCGCGGTCACTGCTTCTGCTTTTCTCTTCGCTCGGCTTCTCTCGCCGGCTGCTCTGCTTTTTCTCGCCGGTCACCGCTCTGCCTTCTCTTTCGCTCTCGCCTTCTCTCTCCCGGTCGCTCACCGCTCGCCTTTCTCTTTCGCTCGCCTTCTCTCTCGCCGGTCACCGTCTCGCGCTCTTCTTCTCTCGCCGGAGGCCCTCGCTGTGTCCTCTTCGCCGTTTCGAGAAGGTTCGATCTCTCTCTCTCTAGAATTTCGTCGATAAGGTTGGGAAGTGGTTTCAGCTCTGTCCTTCACTCACTGGGAAAATCTCGTTTAGGTTGAAGATAAGGTTGGGGTGCAGGGGAAGGTTAGGGTTTTGATTTTTTTTTGTTGAATACTTGAACTTTCAGTGATTTCTATGTGTTTTGGTGCACCGACTGCTCTTGTGAAGTACGTAATGCTTCTTCACTTTCAGTTCCTTTGATTTTCAATTTTTTTCTTCAATAGTTTAAGCTTTGGTATTTAGGTTTGAAATCCATTTGATAATCTTTGTTGATCAAGTATTGTGTTGTTGTTCAATATGGCTTAAATTGATTTGGATTTGTGTGATTAGTGAGTTGGCTAAATTTGGTTAGCCTTAAATTGAGGGCTGAATTTGTGTGATTAGTGATTAGTGATTAGTGAGTTGGCTAAATTTGTAGATTTGTGTGATTTTCAATATAGACAAGTAAAAGTTTCCATGTATAAATCCAAAAAAATAGTTTCCATGTATAGTGATCGTATAAATCCCATAAGATTTTTAATATGAAAACCCTATTTGGTAGGCTTTCGTACTTACAAAGTAATTGGTGATTAATCTTATGGGATATATGGTTGTGAATCTAAATTTCTTATGGATCTTGCTACACATGCATGTGAGGTTATATTAATTGAATATCTTGAACTTGTAGTCTTTAGGTATATGTCCTATTATTTCTCAATTTGTGTAAGTTTGTATTTGAGGTTTTTTTTTTCAACCCTTCTTTGCTTCGTAGTAGGTCCTTCATTTACCTTCGAAAGGCCTTGTGAGGTCATTTAGACATCCAATTTTAGTTTGCTTATATTCTATGGTTCTACCTCAATGTTCATTGAGTCTTTTATTTTCCTCATGTGGCGGACTTTATTCAGCTGATAAATGTATACTTTGGTTTTAAGAAAATTAGTAGGTTATTGAATAAATTTATGGATGCTTGATACATCTTGACTTTGGTAGATCTTGTGTTGAGTTTTTCGGAATGTTGTGTAAGTTTAGCTGACTGCTACGCAATGAACAGATCCTATTAGATGAGTATCGTATATACCTTGACTTTAGAAGTTTCCAATGCAAGTGGTGCATAATAAGTGATGACCATTATTGTGATGAGACAGTCTACTCCAATGAGGGTAAAGTTTTATTCAAGTTGTTGCATGTTTGTGCGAGGATCACTACAGTTCCGATGCCAAGTAAATTTTCTTTCATTTTCTTTCTTTCGTTTTTGCAAATTAGTAACACTTCTCCAAATATTGTGCTCTAAACCATGTTTTGAGCTCATGTCTGCATTATGTCAATCCTTTAATTTTTAATGCCATTTGAAATTGTTGTCCTTCAAGTGGGAAACTATATTCCAATTTCGCACAAGACGGGATGATGTAGCAGCTGCATACAAGAAGGGAATGGAATGGAAAGCCAGTAAAATGCTTCTCCCATACAAGCAACTTTGTAGTGAGAAAAAGGTAAAGTTTTCTATGTTAACCTTCAAGCCTATAAAAACAAGCATATTAGAGAATTCAGTGGCAATGGTATGTTAGATGTTTCTCTTTAGTTGTTTTTTAGACTAACTATTGATGTGAATTTGAATCATTCTTTTTCCTTTTAGGGACTTGAAAATGGTTCTCTTTAGTTGTTTGATGCATAATGGATTTATGACATAAGTAGCTAATGAGTAGTAATTAGAAACTATTTATTCGGATTTTATCTTTTATAGTTTCAGCTCAATGTGCCAAACAATTTATTAGAATTTTATTAGAAATTTGCTACTTGCTTACAATGTATTCTTTTTTGGAACTTCGTAGGAAACTGATAGGCTTAGACAAGTGATTGAGAAGGAAATGCTAAAAGTCGAGGTAAGTTTGTTCTTCCCAAAATGACTTGTAATTTTTCCACATGACCTTATTAAATGTGTAAATTCACAAATGTTTAGTTTAGTTAACAGTTCCATTGCTATCTTCCTCCTACTGAATTGGTAAGAATTTAATTTACTTAAATCAGTATATGCGGTGTTTATCATCGTTTGTGGATTCTTAAATCTCAAATGAATTAATGTTAATCTTTTTGCTTGTTTGTAGACTTTGATGGTCGAGTGCAGGGATCGTCACTATAAGTTCGATGTGAGTCATTGCTCTTCTACCTTAGCTCTATCTCCTATGATGCTTATGTCCCTGAAAAATTTAAGTTCAACTATTCAATTATTAAGTTGTTTCAAATGTCCCTTGGCTGTGCAGGTGGTGTTGAAGAACATCTCAAGACTTTTCGATTGATAATTCTTTTTGTGCATATTTATAGGATTGTAAGTTTTTTTTTTTTTTTTTTGTGGTTGTTGAACAATAGGATTGGTGGTTTTGTGAATACTTAGAAATTTGGAGCATTTGTAATACTATACAATTTTTTTTGGATATATATCTTTTTCAATTTTTGATTTTTACATTTTTGTTCTCTCAATTGAATATTTGTTGATATATATTGTCGATGTATGAATGTCAATTTATTATATATTGGCAGAGTTAAATGTGCTTGGATTGAGACCTATATATGTAAGACTTTAAAAACTAAACAAAAATGAAAATTAGAGACGGAAATAGCAACGGAATCTTTGGATTCCGTTGCTATTTCCGTCTCTAATTTTTGTTTTCGTAAGATACATAAATCAGAAACGGATTAAATTCGTCTCTGATCCGTCTCTGATTAGCAACGGATCAGAGACGGAAATAATCAGAAACGGAATTTATTCCGTCTCTAATCAGAAACGGAATTAGAGACGGAATAAATTCCGTTTCTAATCAGAAACGGAATTTATTCCGTTTCTGATCCGTCTCTAAATCAGAAACGGAATCCATTTTTCGTTTCTGATCCAATCAGCGACGACGTTTTGAGATTTAACGCATTCGTCTGTTCGTTTGAATCCAATCAGAGACGGAATTTTTGCAAATCAGAAACGGAAAATTCCGTTTCTGATTTGCTTTTTTTTTGTAGTGAATAACTCGTGATAGATCATCGAGTTGTTGAACAACTTACCCGGTTAACATCACAATAAGCTTTGATATGAAAATCACTCTTTGAAGGGAAGAAAATACCTTGACCTGGATAACTTTTCAAGTATCGAAGAACATGGTATGCGGTGTCAAGATGCGGACGACAAGGCTTTTACATGAATTTACCGAGAAATTGAACTGCATATGTGATATCGAGTCAAGAAATTGTGAGGTAAATGAGACGCCTAACTAAGCGTCAATATTGACTTGGGTCTTTTAATAGTTCACCACACCCTGCAGATAGTCGATGGTGTTGAGGAATGGGAAAAAAAGCTAGTTTGCTTCTAGTCATCCCTGTTTCTTTCAAAAAAATCAAGTGTATATTTACACTGGCAAAAAGAGATGTTGTTCATGGAACGAGCAAGTTCTAAGCCAAGAAAATACTTAAGTGAACTTAGGTCTTTTATGGAGAAACATGTACTGAGATAAGTCTTGAGCTTTCGAATATGCAAAATATCATTTCCAGCAATAAACCAAGTCATTTACATAAACAAGAAGAGGAAGGAAAGAGTTACCTTCAACCAAGGTAAAAAGCGCATGATCATTGTGAGATTGCATAAGACCATATTTCCTTAATGACAAAGAGAACTTTTCGAACCATTATTATCTAGGAGCTTATTTTAGCCCATACAAGGATTTATGGAGTCGACATACACGAGTGCCACTTGATGAGAGATACCCTGGTGGAGGGGACATATAAACTTCCTCATGTAACTAACCATGAAGAAATGCATTATTCATATCTAGTTTATGCAACTTTCAATTATTAGCTGTAGCTATAGCTAATAAACATCAAACTATGGTTAATTTCTTATGCAAATGTGGTTATATAATCCAAACCTTAAATCTGAGGCTTAGTAACAAGAGAGATGTTAGTAAGAAAACTTGATGAGATGGAACAAAACGAGTATAAGATAAATGATAAGACATAGGATGGATTATATTTGAATGAACTACATTGAAGGAGGGTTTTAATGATTTATGTAATCCAGGGAGTTAGTACGCATAATCATTAAGATGAGGGAACCTTACTACTTTTTTGGGGTTTTGATTTTATAGGAGATTTATGGACATGAAAATCCTTAGGTGGAATCTTAATTTCTTTATGTGATTCATTGGAGATAGATGAGCCATCATCATCATTAAAATCAAATATAATATGAGAATCATGTGACAAAAGGTATATCATGTGAAGTTTCCAATGAGTCAACAATGGGTAAATGAATAATTACATGTGGTTCTTCTGAAGGTTTGCTAGATTCAAATGGAAATTGTTTTTCGTAAAAAAATGACATTCCTTGATGTGAAAATCTTATGAGATTTCATATAATAAACTTGATATCCCTTTGTCCCATAGGATAACCAATAAAAACACAAGGTTTTGAATATGAGGCAAACTTATCATTTGATCGATCTTTATTATGTACACAAAACAAACAACCAAAGACACACGAATGAGATTATGATGGAGATTTTGAAAATAACATCTCATATGGGCTTTTACCTTACAACTTTTGTGTAGGAGTGTCACTAATTAAGTAATCTACAAGTAAAACACATCTACCCTAAAATCTTAATTGATAAATGTACTTGAAATCAAATAGTACAAGTAACTTCTAACAAGTAGCGGTGCTTCCGCTATACTATTCCATTTTGCTTTGGTGTATTAATACAAGAGGTTTGATGAATAATGCCTTTAAGAAAGAAAAAATTGGACATCAAACTAGGTGTAAAATCTAAACCATTATCACTCCTCACTTGTTTAATAGTATAATCAAATTGAGTATTAACCATAGCATGGGACTTCATGAAGTATTTTTGTACTTCCAACTTGTGTTTGAGGAGATAAAAATAAGTGCATCTAGTGTAGTCATCTACAATAGTAAAAAAATAATGAGCCCCAAAAATGTTTTATAAGGTCCCCAAATGTCACAACGAACTAAATCAAAAGGAGTGAAAGATTTATTGCTACTCAATGGAAGAACATTTCGAGTTTGCTTGGCTTGATGACATACATCACAACATTTATTTAAGTTTTTGAAAGATAAATTAGATAACTTAGAAATTAAAGATAAACAATCAAATGAAGCATGGCTTAACCGCTCGTGCCATAAAGTGGGTGATGTTCAAAAGGATGCAATTGCCAAAAATGGTAATTGTAGCTCACAGAAATAATATAAGCCATCATGAAACTCACCCCATTCTAATTAATTTCTTCTATTTGAGGTCCTATAAAACACAAAATGTTTGTGACTGGACGTTGAAGTTGTTGTGGAGTATGGATGACCATGCATGTACACCAACATATTGTGTAGTCATGTAACTTATATTTCTTACTTAATAGTACCTCCACTTATCTATGTATTATCATGTTACTTGTAACCATTTCCAATGTATACCAACTCTTCCATATATTGTCAAATTACTTGTAATGTGTTGTATGACATGGGTGTATGTGTTACTTGTACACATTGTATAAAGTACATTTATCATCATCACCAAATGACCTATATAAAGGGTGCTAACCTCATTGTAAAAACACACCAAGTTGAATGAAAACTTCTCATTCCAACTATCTCAATTCTTCTCTTCTCCTTTGTAGTAGTAAACGTTCTTAGTCTTCTATTTTCCTTATCCAGTTCTCAGCAAGTTCTAACTTAATTTACAACACGTTATCAGCACGAGCTTGCTCTAGCATTAAGGAGATCTTAAAGTTCAAGAAGGTTTATTAAGGAGACAAAGCTCGGAAGGTATAACTTTTGTTATTTAAATAAGTTCAATTTATTTCTATATTATCAAGGTTGCTTCCTTTTATTACATGCATCAGTTTTATATGCATACTTTTTTCATATACTATGCATTATAACTTCACCGATTGCGAAAGTATGCTCTGTAGTTGCATCTTGTACGATTTTCTACATTAGAAATTAAAAGTCAATATGTGACATAACTAGTTTTCTCGCTATACTACAAACGATTAATTATGCTATATTCTTGATTTTTTCTATTGCAAATAGTGTTATGAGTTTGGGTTGATAGTGGGTAAGCCTTGTCCCACTACAAAAAAACAGCAAATCAGAAACGGAAATTTCCGTCTCTGATTTGTTAAAATTCCGTCTCTAATTGCAGTCAGAAACGGAACAGAGACGGAATCAATTCCGTCTCTAAAAACGTCGTCGCTGATTCAATCAGAAACGGAATTCGATTCCGTTTCTGATTTAGAGACGGATCAGAAACGGAATAAATTCCGTCTCTAATTCCGTTTCTGATTAGAGACGGAATAAATTCCGTTTTTGATTATTTCCGTCTCTGATCCGTTGCTAATCAGAGACGGATCAGAGACGGAATTTGATCCGTTTCTGATTTATGTATCTACATAAACGAAAATTAGAGACGGAAATAGCAACGGAATCCAAAGATTCCGTTGCTATTTCCGTCCGTAATTTTCATTTTTGTTTAGTTTTTAAAGTCTTACATATATAGGTATCAATCCAAGCACATTTAACCTGCCAATATATAATAAAAATCATCGCCTGCACCCCCTCCAACAACTCCTTGGGGGTGCTAACATCCCCCCAAAAAATAAAATTTGACATTCATACATCGACAATATATATCAACAAATATTCAATTGAAAGAACAAAAATGTAAAAATCAAAAATTGAAAAAGATATATATCCAAAAAAAATTGTATAGTATTACAAATGCTCCAAATTTCTAAGTATTCACAAAACCACCAATCCTATTGTTCAACAACCACAAAAAAAAAAAAACTTACAATCCTATAAATATGCACAAAAAGAATTATCAATCGAAAAGTCTTGAGATGTTCTTCAACACCACCACTTGTGACGAGGAAAAGAATTATCAATCGAAAAATACACGTATGTTCTTCACATGTTACATTACATCGTAATCAATTAATGAAATTTTATGGGAGGGGGAATCAAAAGTACGGATCAAGAAAAGTAAAATTAGACAAATCGAGTTGAGGAAAAATTCAAAATTATGATGTAGAAAAGCAGGCTATCGAATTTGTCATCTACAAATTATTTATACATAGCATACAAAAGAATGGGTGCACATATAAACACGACACCATTCATTCCAAAAAAGATGCTAAGTAGTCGAATAATCAACCTAGATAAACTTTAACATGGAGAATGAGTCTAATCCCAAGTGAAATCAATATTTAAGAGCATAACGAGAAAATAGGAAAGCGCAACTTCATTTCAAGCTAAGGCATCCACATTTTATTGTTTTAAAAATAAAAATGAGTTTTGATACGGATCGCTTCACAGTGACAACTCATTTTAGGCAACAGTAGAACCAAGATTAGGTAAAACCAGTGAAATATTAACAACTCATCGCATGTTCATAACAAATTACAATTAACGTACGAATCAAGATTGCAATACGAAATTCTAAACATAGTCATTTTTTTCCGTAACAAAACGTGTAGCAAAGCAGAAACATTATATTATCAAGAAAATTAGCAAAGGAACACAAACATACTTAAAAATGACATGAGAAAAACAGATCGCATCCATCTTTATAAAAAAAAAAAATGTTTGAAGATCCCACACCATTTTCTCATAATCAGGAAGGAGGCTAGTGAAAGATTTGAAGTACACAAAATTCAAAGAGAGAAACTTACCAGACGTCTTGAGATTTCACGCAATGCTTCAGCCCAACGAGAAGTAGAATCAGCCATCATACTGACATTGTAACCCATATCTCTGAAGTATTCCGCAATTGTAATGCCTACAATAATCACACACTCATTAGTTTCGATAGGAGCAACACGAAGCATTATATTATAGCTGTGAAAAATATGGCGCTTACAAACAGGACTGGAGTAAAAGAAAACGTTTCGATACTAAGAAGAGTATTCAAGTATCAAAAATAAGGCAATGGAAATGAACCAACAAAGTAAGCATATACTAGAACTTTGGGGTTTCAGTGGAGCTTAACAACTGCTTCTCATATGATATACTAGAACTTTCGGTACCAGTGTATATGGACGCCTCCCTAGCAGCCACAGGCATGTTAGAAGTATTAGCTACAAGTGTAGTTCGCTTCATAACAGATTCCTCACGACCATCAGGCAATGTCCTTGTCAATTGAGGAAAATCCATAAGAACCTGAAAAATTAAGGGATTACAGCTTCAACCTTCAATGCATAACAGTTTATGATAAGCAACATAGACATCACATACTCTCGCCATTTCATTTCCTCTTTCTCCACAACCGACATACACCACAAGATCGAGAATTAAGTATCTTTGCATTTACCAAAAAACAGTAAGCATAAATATCAAAGTCCAACTACACAACTTAATGTAGTAAGGCAATCGAGAGAAGAAGATGAGTAGGAGCTCATAAAAATGGACAGCAGAGTGCTTTTTAGAAACTAGCAGCACCATAAAAAAATGAACCTGCATTACAACATGAAACAACGAGTGCTTAGTTCAAACAGCGAGTTCTTTTTCGAACGATCAAGTTTTCAAACTTAGTTCAACATAAAAATGGACAAGCAACACTATAAAACACGTTTCTAAGCGATTCAAGTTTTCAAACTTAGGAAAATGAAAATACGATAAAATGAAAAATGTAAGAGAAAGATGTTACAACTAAAAATTTCAAAGGAAAAAAGTATCGATTCGCTTTGGCACTTAATTCAAACAAAGTGCTTTTTAGAAACTATAGGTGTAAAAAAATGATACTAACGGACTTCGTATTCGAAGTGAATTAAAGAAGAAAAACAAAAACAAGAATGCAAGAGAATAATATCATCTATTAAATCAAATCATAAGTATTACTATATGCTAAAAGACACTAGAAACTATTTAGCATGGTATTTTAATCTCCTCCATGCATGATCTGGTGGGAAGCACTATCAAAGTCCAACTACACAACTCATTAAAAAAATCGGTGATCACAATAAACAGATTAACAGATATTACCCAAGTTTTGCAAAGACAAATAAACCAAGATTCTATCATAGTTTAGTGAATTTAAAGCCATACACACATGTGGAAGCAATAAAACTACTCTTCCATCTATGATGAATAGATCCATCTATTGAAACAAACCCATAGTGATTTATGATGAATTGATCATTTTAGAATGTCATTTATTTAGTCCTCAGGCACAATTTGTTTAGCCTCATGGAAAATGGACTCATGGTTTTTGGAATCTTATCATACTCATGGAAGTCTCCATCCAGAAATCAAGAAAACCAATTCTACACTGAAATTAAGTACCATTTTAACAGAAGACAGAATTTTCTTTAATTGGAAGGTAGATCACAACTCACAACATGGAAACACCACCATGACACCATCAACAACTCACAACATGGAATCTTATCATACATGCGCCTGCGCTTGTCCATAAAACTTTCAGGGCGATCCGAATAAGCGCAAGTTCATATTTCCAAGTTCCAATTGCAAAATTTCACAAGCCATGTTGAGAGCACAGTTGCTTACTAGCAAGGCAGCATAAGCAATGGTAGAAATAAAATTGTCGAAAAAGAACATACAGAACTAACACTATGCGTCCACTCAAAACATACCTAAATGCAATGTCTTCTACAAACATTCAGTAAGTACCTACAAGAAAATTGTTTAACAAAAAAAATGGGAGGGAAGAAAATTGAACAAATTGAAACAAAAAGCGAAAAACACAAAACCAAACACGAAAGATCGAAGCTTTCAAGACCAAACAAAACTCTACCAAAACCCCATTACCGAAAACACAAAAACGAACCTTAGACACCACAAAACCCCAAGAAACTCACATGCAATCTTCGAGAAACCAAACAATAAAAAAAAATCTAAAATCGAAACCCTAGAAACCAAAAACATAACTCACATCGAGAATCCCCAGCAAGTCGTCGACCGATTTGGGGGTCGCCGAGCGCGTCCGGCTTCGTTGAGCTCGAGCTCCAGTTCTGGTCCGTCATTTCTTCGAATCTCATGAGACCCTTCAAAACCCTATCGATCACGAACTCGATTTTAGACTCCACGCCTCATCAAAAAAACCCAGAACGAACCCTAGAAACCAAGACGGAATCGAGGGGACTAAATCTAGGGTTTGGTACGCGAAATCGATTCGACGAACAACATGGCTATTGGTGAGAGTGAGAGTAGAGAGGTGCGAGAGAGAGAAGAGAGAGCGCGAGAGAGAGAGAAGTGCGGTGACGGTGAGAAAGAAAGAAGCAGAGAGCGGCGACGGTGAGAGAGAGAGAGAGGAGAGAAGCGGTGACGGTGAGAAAGAGCGGTGAGAGCGGTGAGCGGTGAGAGCGATGAGGGAGAGGTTTGTTGAGACGAGAGGTTTTGAGAGGTTTTGAGAGACAGAGAGAGAGGTTTTGAGAGACAGAGAGAGGTTTTGAGAGAGGTTTTGAGAGACAGAGAGATTTGAGAGACGAGAGAGAGGTTTTGAGAGACGAGAGAGAGAGCTGAGTGATTTTAGGGAGAGACGGACAGTTGTGGGTATGTAGATCAAGCATGCACGAATCTCGAGACATAATGAACGGTTGAAAAAAAAGAAAGTTTTAGTGGGAATGTTGGCGCCATTTTTTAGAGACGGAATTTAATTCCGTCTCTAATTCCGTCTCTGATCCGTCTCAAATCCGTCTCTGAATATTTCCGTCTCAATTCCGTCGCTAACTTTTTAATTTAGAAACGGAACTTATTCCGTTTCTAATTCCGTTTCTGATTTAGAAACGGAACTTATTTCCGTTTCTAATTCCGTTTCTGATTTGCTGTTTTTTTGTAGTGTCCCTTGTAAAACTAAACATTGAAAGGGAGACGGGTTATCCCGTTCGAGGAGGCATGGTTTTAAGTAGACTTCGTCTCGCCACCCAACCTGGAGGTTGTCCCACCAACTCATACAAGTAGTACATTTTGCATATTAATCATCGAGTTGTGAACATATATTTAATCGCATATTATTTATTTTATCTAAAAGAGAAAAACTATTTACACAATTTCTTGACATATTTTCAGACTATGGCAAACCTTCAAAAACTTGAATTTGTTGCTCTTGATATCACTGGAAATAATTATTTGTCATAATAATTGGATGCTGAGATACATCTCCAAGCTAAAGACTTAGGAGAAACTATTATAGAAGGAAATGAAACATCAATGCATGACCGTGCGAAAGCACTGATATTCCTTCGCCATCATCTCCACGAAGGTCTGAAAAGTGAGTATCTCACTAAAAAAGATCCTCTCACCTTTAGTTAAGCTTGAAAGAGCGATATGATCACCAAAAGACGGTGATATTTCCAAAAGCTCAAAACGACTGGCTGAATCTTATGCTACAAGATTTCAAAACACTCAGTGAGTATAACTCCACAATGTTTAATATCACTTCTCGTTTGAGGCTCTGTGGAGAAAATATATCTGATGAGGCAATGATGGAAAACATATTCAGTACTTTTCATGCCTCGAATCTGTTGTTGCAACAACAATATCGAGCGCAACAATTTAAAAAAGTACTCAAAATTAATTTCTTGTCTCATAGTGGCTGAACAAAATAATGAGCTTCTATTGAAAAACCGCAACTCTCGTCCAACTGGTTCCGCTTCAATTAATGAACAAATGTAGCATCCCTTAATGACCATAAAAAGGTCAAGGAAAGAAAAACCACAGACGTGGAAATGTGAAAGGATCAATCAATAATGATCATGTCAAGCCCTATTCTAAATTTCGTGGTAATAAGTTCCAAAATAAATGGAATAAGAATAACTCTGTTCAGAATAAGGGGAAAAATACTGCTAAAAATAGGCATGCTCGTAATCGTGACCAACCATGTCACAGGTGTGGTCTAAAAGGCCACTGGGCTCATGTATGTGGCACGCCTAAGCATTTTATTGATCTTTATCAAGCCTCCTTAAAGGAGAAAGGCAAAACAGTCGAGATGAACTTCACTATCGGAGATGGCTCGTGGAACATCAATTATATGGATGTCCCGAATTTTCATGATGATCCAAACACAAATCTCGACATTTTTAATGATTATATATAATGATTTTCAATAATTCTATGTACTAGTTTTTGTTATGCTTCTTAGCTATATGTACTAGTTTCTTATTATGAATGAAATATGACTCGTTTTCTAATTTGCCAAACATTATTTGTCTAGATGGATCAACAAATCATGTGTTCAAATCATGAATCAAATAAGAGCGATATATATCTTGATGATTGTGCTACAATGCACACAATCCTTAAAAACAGAGAATATTTCTTCAATTTGAACTTAACTGAGGCTAATGTTCAAACAATATCTAACATCTCCGATTTGATTAATGATTCTGGAAGAGCAAATATTATGTTGCCTAGGGGAGCAACAATTCATGTTGACAATGCCTTATAAACCCAAAAGAAACTTACTTAGCTTTAAAGATATTCGACAAAATGTATATCACATTGAAACCATGAACGAAAATAATAGAGAGTTTCTCTATGTCACATTGGTTTCAAATGGGAAAAAAGAAGTGTTAGAAAAATTCTCAGCTTTATCCTTTGGATTATATTTTACTTATATAAGGCATGTTGAAACGAACGTCATCTTAAATAAGAAAATTAATGATCCAAAGACATTCATTTTATGGCATGATCGGCTTGGTAATCTAGGATCATTAATTATGCGAAGAATAATTAATCATTTGCATGGACATCCTTTAAGGAGTCACAAAATATTTTTAGCTAGCGATTATAATTGTGCTAGTTGTTTTTCAAGGTAAATTTATATTTAAACCATCCCTAAGTAAAATTGTTGTGGAATCCCCGATTTTCTTAGAACGTATTCAGGGAGACATATGTGGACTTATTCATCCTCGCTGTGGACCATTTAGATATTTCATGGTTTTGATAGATGCATCAACTAGGTAGTCACATGTTTATTTTCTTTCGACCCGCAATGTTGCATTTGCTAGACTTTTAGCACAAATCATTAAGTTTTTGATCAAATGTTTATTGAAATTAGGTTTTAGAAGTTATCATGACCATTGAAGCTTTTATGCTGGACATGAATAGTACGACCATAAAATACACAACATCGATCAATAATTGTTGATTAGGGAGGCACGGATAGTAAAATTAATTGCTTATAAATCTAAAGATTTGGAGCATTAAAGCAATGTGGAGCTTATGTTATTCATATCGATAGGTAGAGTTATATTTTGCATATTAGAATCATTTGCGTCATGATAGTGGGTAAAAGTGGATTTACAGGAAATCCATCTATTCTAATTAGGAATTGCACACAACATATTGAGATGTAAAAGTGATTGAAAAGCTTAGTATTTCATTAACTAAGTGAAATTGTGAACCAAAATATCCTTAATACAAGAGTTAAAATAAAGTTTACATTGTTTTGTTAAATACTATAGTTTAGTATAAAACACTTTAAAAAAGGATTTCTTTAGCAGTAGTTCAAAGTTGAATAGGTGTTCAACTAGTGCAAAAAGCTTTCTCTGAGGACAATATTCGTAGTCAATATAAGTTGATTACACTATTACTACAAGTGGGCTATTATACTTGCGTCACATGTCAAGTTTTTGGCGTCGTTGTCGGGAACAGGTAGTCACTTAGTATTACTTAGTTTGAAAAGTTGTTAAGTTTAATTTGAAGTATGTTACTTTCAAGTTAATAAAAAATAAAAGCTAAAGTCTCAAGTTTCACTTTCTGTCTGTGATCTTTTGTATTTTACTTAGTCATAAATTGATTTAGTGCCTTAAGACCCTGAGATTGGTAGAATAAACAAAGGAAAGAAAAAGAAAGGAATCAAGATGGCTGAGGAGTAAGCAAGAAACCAACAATAGGGTCGCGGGAATAGCTAACCTGCTGGTGTTCTGGTTGTGCAGGATATAGTGCAAGGATAGATATGCCTTTGTGACTAGTTGAAGCTAAAATCATAGGAGACTTGCAATGGATTGATGATGCTTCCAGCCAACACCACCGAGTTTAAATTGAGGCCTTCTCTGATAAACATGATGTAAAATAACATGTTCAATGAGCTATCTTATGAAGATTCAGTTGCACATATTGAAATTTTTTTGGGGAAGTGTGACACCATACACATCACCAAATTAATAAAGGAGGTGATCAGGATGAGACTTTTCCTATTGTCATTGGGGGAAAAACCAAATCCCTATTCCAAGAGCTGAATGGATGGAGTATGACCTTATGGGTAGAAATCAGTGAAAGATTTCTAGACAAGTTCTTTCCCTATTAAAGGTTAGTTAAAGGAAACTAGAGATTAATCAGTTCAAGTAGGAAGACACCAAGTCTCTTGGCAAGGCTTGGGAAAGATTCAAAGAGATGCTAAAGAGATGTCTAGGACAGGGATACATGAAATGGGCACAAATCCAAATTTTTTACTATGGATGAACTACAACATGAGAACACTTGTTAGATAACGTAGCAGGTGGCCCTCTACTTACCAAGAATGAAGATGGAGCATTAGGTCTCCTTGATCTTATGTCTCAAAATTTTATAGCCGGTGCTCATTCCAAAGTAAAGAAACTAGAAGTGATATATGAGATTGAGTCACAAGCTGCAATTATGCCGCACCTATCAAATCTGAGCAATCAAATGATGAAACTTCAGATGGGACACCAAGGTCCACAGGTTGCACATCAACCCATTAATCACCAATGCATTTTGTTTAATTAAATAGTCATATAATAGGGAATGGTATGAGGACATAAAATTCATGAATTGTGGGGGCATGTGCCATAGGTCAATCCATTAACTGTCTTTATGAATACTTTTAGTTAATAAAATAAAGGATTTCATTTACTGTTTATTATAATTAATTTACATGTTTACATTATAATAAGATCCATGAGTATTTGCAGAAATATCCTAAATGTCCCTAGTCGATCATTATATTGGGAACTATAATGAATTAAGATTAGTGTGAGTATTAATTGATGGTCATATGATGACTATACGTATAGGGATACGAATCAAGATCACGAGTACTTGTTAGGGAACAAAGTACTGGAATGACCCGCTGTGAGAACATCACATGGATTGAGTCATAGTTGTTTCTCATGATAGGTATATTTTTCAACCCTCTGACTTAAGATTACTAGATACTTCAACATTAGGAACAAAGTGACTTGACACAATCAAACGTTGTCTTTAATCGACGATTATAAAGGTTGTGATTGGTTATTGTGTGAGCAATGTGATGAAGTTGTGTAATTGAGATAAAATTTGTCCTTCTCATATAAAGAGAGATATCCAGTGGATCCCTCGATGTGTTAGACTGTTAAAAGGCCTAGTCTAAGTGAATCGATATTGATCAATGTCACTTGGAAGTTTTCAGTCTACATAGAGATCGAGACTAGTACGATTGAACATGTTGGATGACAATTCCATGCCTTATGTTTGATCAAAAGAATATCGTGTGACAAAAGGATGTTGTATACACTATTGATTAGGTTGTATCGATTTGATATTCGTACAACTTGGGTAGTCATAATGTCTTGCTAGAGGCCGCTTATGACTTGTATACCAAAATGTGTTTTGGTACACTGCCAACATTGTATGAGGCTATTGGGTCGCACACTAAGAATGGTTTTGCGAGATTTTAAGATGGTTCAGAAAAATAAATTTTATATGATAAAATTCATGACAGAAACATCCTTGTCATGTATTACACTTATACTTCTTTAAGTAGGGGTATATGTGTAATTTACTTAACCATCTATATACAAGGGTTGTATAAATAGACGCTTTAAGTTAGAACACATGGATGAAATTTTAGGGCCGAAACTCTTTCGTCGTTTAGAAACGAATTAGGGTTTTTTGGTACGCTGTGGATCATTTTGGAGAGAAACAAAAAGGTTTGGTATTCTCTTGAAGCTAGCACTTCGAATTTCAGCCGCCGTTCGTGTGTGGACTGCTGGTAGAGAGCGTTCGTTGTTGGCAGCGCCTTAGAGATCGATCAACCTTCAGAAAGGTATTTTGCGACCGAGGTATGCTTAAGTTTTCTTGGTTTAAACATTTTAATGGAATTAGATTCGGATCCTGTTGGGGTTTTTGTCAAAATTGTTTAGTAATCTCCATTGTGTATGAACCCCAAAACCCAACATGAACAACCAAGACTACGAGAACAACTTCAGGCTAAGAGGAATGGCTCCTTAACAATTTTATCAAGGATATAACAACAATCGAAACTTCTCTTAAGGAAATCCTGATAATGCACTAAAGTTGCCTTGGATTTGATCAACAAGTGTGACAAGGGAAACTAGGGTAGAGTGAAAAGATGACTTCATTGAAAACAATTAAGAAGTACTTGAAAGCTATGGACACGAGCAATAAGGAGCACCATGAGAATCACGAGAAAAATATGAAAGGAGTGAAGCAAGCCATGTAGAGGATAGATGATGAGCGATCCCAATCCATCAAAAACTTTAAAATAAAAATTGGTCAGCTTGTTATAGCCTCAAACTTAAGGAAAGAATGATAGTTTCCTAGCAACATCGTCACCAATCCCAAGGAGAACATGAATGCTATTCACATGATAAATACTATGACAACAAAGGAGCCAAGACAAGAACAAGTGATGTACAAGCTAGAAAAAGTCAGCACTTTGGCTATAAAGAAGCATGAAGAGATGCATGAGCATAACACATAATTGAGGCATGACGAACTTGATGGTTTCAAGAAACAAATAATCAATGCCTTTAAGAAAAAGAAAGGGAAGCAAAAATGGAAGGCCAAACTAAAAGATAAAGGAACTTTTGAAGAATGCCTACAAGGCAATGTCACCAAAGTGGTTTTAAAGAAGTCGGAACCAAAGTTCAAGTTCATCCCGAAAGTTCAACCTATTAAAAGGAGAGATCCTGGAGAGATATGCGTACCGATAAACATTGACGGGCACCGATTTAGAAATGTCTTATGGGATACGAGAGCCTTAGTCAATGTCATGCCACTAATGGACAAGTTGAACGCCGATTTTAAGATAAATTGTCTTGATTCAATGAATGCGCTAGTAGTAAATGGAAACATGATACCAACTCCCGAGAGATTCTTGAATGTGCATGTGAAAATGGGTAGACTAACATTTATTGCGGATTTTGACGTGATGAATCACAATATGGACGATGATGTGTTTGTAATACTGGGGCGACAATTTTTAAACACTGCCAATGCAAACTTGCACACAAAAGATATAAAGATCACAATGAGTATTGATGAGGGCGGTGACGCTGAGAATGTTATCTTTGTCGATAGTAAAGAAGTACATTCGAATGAGAATGACATCATAATCTCTAATTTACTGATGGAGCTTCTCGATTTAGACTCAAACTAAATGAGTAAAAAGGCGTGATACTAATGACATTAAATTAAGCGCTACTGGTAGACAGCCTAAGGTTTTTTAAATTTCAAGTTTTAGTTCTATCTTTTGAAAATTTAAGTCAAATGTGCAGGAAAAATCATTTGATGGGTGACGATTCATCAGAATGGAAATGTCTCGCTAACACATTACAGAGGGTAAAATAGTGAAGGAGTTCAAAGCACTTAAGGTAAGCTGCACGGAAAAATAAAAGGTAAATTTTATTTATTTTTATATTTACGTAGATTTTATAGGGTCAAGACATCTTGTGTGAGTGATACATAAGGTTAAAGGAGCACGGGAGAGGAATTAACGAAAAACACACGCAAAACACGTTGGCAAATTGATCGATGCCATAGGTGTAGGCCACAACACCAAGATGGAAGCAGGGAAAAAAAGAACAAAACACCAACTGTGTCCTCAATGCAGTGGTGACACCTTCACGGCACTGTGCCTATAAGGCATGGTGCCAGTGTCATTATAAGGGTGTTAAATCATTGTATACCCCATTCTTTATACTTACAACTAAAAGTCGACCACAACCACTAAACATACATCCCTCTAGTCCAAAAAACTGATCATTTCTAATTGACATAAGATAGTTCCTAGTGATTGAGATTGAAGAAGCCAAGTGCATTGTGGATTTGCACAAGTTGAAGAGTTAGGAATTAATTTTTGAATTTTGATTTCAAAGATAGCTAGGGTTCTATTTTGTAAGAAAACTGAGAGGGCTTGGATTGAAACAAACTTGGAGGAGTGTTCTACACTAGAAATTAGTCCAACATTGAGGTAAAGTTTAAATTTCATCTAGTTATGCGTTAAGTTTTTGAAATTTTTTATGACATTATATGAATAGAGGATTTGAGGTTGTTGGATTGGATTGGCAAGATTGTGTGAATATTAAGCATTAATGTTACCCATGGAAGCATTGTCTATGTTTTTGCATGATTTAGCATATGAATAATCCATGTGATATAAATTTTTATTTTTTAGGTGATTCGAAGATTTGAGTCGCTAGTTGCATTGTTTTTATGTCGTTTGAATTTGAAGAAATGGCAAGAACAAGGAAATAATTTAGCAAAAGTAGAGCAAATGATTTTGAGCAATCTACCTCAAAATATCCCACGTAAGAGCCTAGACTTTTTAAATCCAATTTTTTCATTAGTAAAAAGGTCAGGGAGATATATGAGAACATTTAATATAGGTAGTTCGTTTGTGAGTGAGGAATTAATTTGCTGACCAAGTATGATAATAGAGTGAATAACTTCATTAGGCAACAAAATTGGGAGCAAATCACTCATGACTATAAAAGAATGAAGTTAAAGTAGTAAGTTAGATTATGTACTAGTGTTATTCTTATGCGAAATTCACTAACAAGGATGAGCCAGTGAAGGTGAGAGAGATCTTTGTTCCCTTTAATGGATGTGAGAATAATAATATGTATGGATTGGAGCGCTTAAGTTGTTATGGAGTCGAACTGAGTTTCTTGAATAAGTTATGTGGGAGACCATATAACCCATAATCTTTTAGAGCTATAGAATGAGCATTAGTTGTCCAAGGACAAAAAAGATGGGTCATGGAAGCTGAGCATACGCCAAAACACATAAAGAAGGGGGTGTTAGGAAAGTTTACATAATGTGAAAATATTTTCTTATTGCTTCATTATACCCCACTTCTCAGCTGGGTCAGATTGACAAGCCAAAAGCGGTTTGTCTTTAAGAGATTACAAGGAATGGGGAGATTGACATCAGTGAGATTATCTACAACAATCATAGGGAGTAGATCATGTTTGAAAGAGACAACACAATGTTTTTTCTAGTTTCGATCACTCGAATGTGCTTAAAGTCTAGAGTGCGATTGAGAAATGAAGAAGAATTCGATATTGAGGCCCAAACAACCATGGATGAAGCTTTCATGCCTATAATAAATTCGCCATCTAGTTACCAAGACTCTGAGGAAGAGAAAGAAGGAAGTGCAACAATAGTAGGGATTCGCTGAGGGCTACGAGTTTGTAAACCTAAAGATTGGAAAATAAGACTTGGATGGTCTTGAGGTCATTCCACCACCTCCACCACTACAGACACTAGAAACACCACTAGAAGACTCGACTCCACGATAGTACAGGCTGTAGATAGCGGATATGAGGCAGGACAGAGTGGATGGGACGCACTATCAGGCAGCTGTGTTATGATATAAGCGGGATAAGGAGAAAAGAGAGCAATACCAATGGAATGGGCACATAATTTCATCTTTTTGTCAATTATAAGAGGGACACAACTAGATATGAGAGGAGTAGATGAATGAAATCTATTGATAGGTCATTTGGCTTTCTAGCAACACCAAACTATATGATTGATAAGGATTTGGTGGAAGCAAGAGGGTGGAGCGTCATTCGAGACCATCCTATGCTGGAGTTGATGATGTAGATAAGTATGATGATGCGCACTCCTTCTGTCAATTAATTATAAGTAGTTTAGACCGAGGAGATAAGAGATATATTAATACCATTTATTTTTAAATTTGGGATATTTTTTAATTATTCAGTTATTTAAATTCTATGTTTAGTTTAGTTTATGATTATATAACTTGTGTTATTATATATTTACATGTTTTAATGTTTTTCATATTTCATGCTTATTTTTTAAACTTGAGAACAAGATTTGGTTTAAGTTAGGGGGCATCGACCGTACATTACACTATGCAAATTGACAAGATAGGCTGAGAAATAGGGATAAACACTGTATATATTATCATTTAAATAATAAATTTTGAAGCAATTAAAGAGGAAAGCATGGTCGTGTATGAAATTTTCATTTTATCTACTATTTGAATATGTAAATATTTTAGATTAGGTTATATATAGTACTATGTAATGAATAAGTAGTTCATTTGCATGTTCATGCCTTTAATCGAGGATGAGTAGACCACAAGTATCTTGTTGATAGAAAATGAAAAGAGATTTTAAAATTTGAAGAAAATAATGAAATGTAGCAAATAACTGTGTGATTTTTTGATTAGATACCTCGGTTTAGAGAAGACCTTGAACTTGAAACAAAGTAAGAAACTAGACTTCTTGTAGAAAAAGTTAGATCTATAAGGATTCTATAGTAAGTGTGAATCTTACTTGATAATACAAAGCAAATAAAGACTTAATGCAAAGAGGGTAAGAAATAGGCATTGTAAATGACAACTTAGAGTTAATTTACTTGATTAAGTGAAAGTGAGAAGTGCTAACATAAGTTTTAGAAAAAAAAAAAAAAAGAATCCCATAAGTTCTATGAGAAATGGAGCAGAAAACTTAATGGTTGGAAAAAGTGAGAGGAAACATAGTCCATATGAAAAGAGCAGGGGCTGTGGAATACAAATGAACAGGAGAAAAAAAATAAAGAGGAAAATGGGTGGAAGTAAAATAAAACTCTTCAAATAAAAGATTTAGCTTGAGTACGAGTAGCTTGAAGTGCTAAAGTGTACAAAAGATAAGTTCGATCTATGTTTATTTGTGAGTTCCTGATCTTAACAAGAAATCATGAGATTGCATACGTGCTACTTGAGAATCAAGGTAAAACAAATTTTTTAGTAGTGATGGTTTTAGTTTAGATCCATTTTGGTATTTCAGAATGAAAGTTATCTGTGTTGATAAAGCTATATGTCTTAAAATAACCAACTTTGCAAATAAAAACTCTTGAGTGGACTATTAACTTGATACTTAGTGAATTAAAGAATACTCCATGAATAATGTAAAATGAAAGAGAATTAATTATTAGGAGACTTAGTAAAATACACAATTGCTCGGGATGCGCAAAATCTTAAGTTTGGGGGTATGTCCAAAGTGATTAGTTATACTTATATATGTTTATTTTAGTAGTATATTTAGTATAAATATCACAAAATGAGCACTTATTAATAATATTTATGCATTTTTAGGTAATTAAGGTGTAAATGATGGAAATGAGCAAAAATGAGAAGAAACGAAGCAAAAACCTACGAAAGTATGGTTAACACCGTGGTTACACATGGTGGTCCTGTGGGTGCATAAAGCACATCGTGGAGGACTTAGGAACAACGTGGGAGAGAAAGAAAAGTGAAGAAATCATAACTGTTTGCTTAGCCCAGTGGTGGCACTGTGGAAGTCAAGGGACGGCACAGGGACATTAGAAGGACAGAAGAAGGTGGACAAAAGGTGAAAAAATAGCACATAAGAGGTGGTGCAGTGGCGGAACAGTGGGAATGTACACACGACGCCGGGGGATAAGTGACAACACCAAATTCGAAGAAATTTGAAAGTTAGAGTTTTACTTTGAGTTAAATTGTAAAGTAGGGCTTCTAATTGCTAGTAAGAAGTATAAATAGATGTTAGGATGTGGTAAACTCACTACATAGTAACCATTAGCCACCATTAGAGTATTTTATTATAGGCTTACTTTGACTTTGAGTATTAAGAAGATTTGTATAAAGTAAACATTGAAGACTCTAGTTTTGTAATTCAAGTTTAAATTCATTGGTTTAATTGGAGGTAATGTATTTAGATTCATCTAAGATTTTCAATGATTTCAATTATGAATTGTGATATGTGTGTTTTAATGAAGTGTGAGTAGTCTATTAATCTTGGGGATCAATGGATCCTATCGTATAAATGCTTTGCTATGATCATGACTAAAAAGTGCAATGATTAGAATTTGTATTGATTCTGAATGCAATGCATAGACATCTTGATCACGTTTTTATTGATATTAGGTTTTAGAAGTTATCATAGCCATTGAAGCTTTTAAACTAAACATGAATTGTACAATAGTAAAAGACACAACATCAAGTGATAGTTGTTGATTAGGGAGGCACAGATAGTCAGCTTAATTGGTTATGAATTTAAAGATTTAGAGCATTAAAGCAATATTCAGCTTACGTTATTTACACTTATAGGTGGAGTTCTATTTGCGCATTTAAATATTTTTCATTACGACAGTAGGTTAAAGTGGATTTGAAGGAAATCTATATATTGTAATTAGGAATAGCATACAACGTATTGAGATGTAATAGTTCTTGAAAAGCTTAGTATTTCATTACCTAGATGAAGTTGCGAACTAAGATGTCCTTAATATAAGAGTTGAAGTAAAGTTTACATTTTTTTTACATAAAATAGTTTAGTATAAAGCAATTTAAAAAATATTTCTTTATTAATAGTTGAAAGTTAAATTGGAATTCAACTAGTGCAAAAACGTTTCCTTGAAAACGATATCTGTAGTCAACGTAAGTTGATTATACTATTACTACAAGTGAGCCATTATATTTGTGGCGCTTGTCGGTAATCGTCTTGAAATTTTTAATGTAACTCATTCAAGTTCTGGATAGAATTGGCCAACAAGTGAAATAACTAATTTTGTTCAGCATATTTGAGACAAAAGGGAATTACCTTTAGTCTTACTAAGTCAGCATCAACTGTAGCAGGCTTCATGCCTTCTACAACTATCTCATATTTTGTGAGGAACTTCTTAGGATCCTCATTCTCTTTCCCATTTCAGGCATTTTGTCAATTAACCATGATTTAAGCTCAAACTGATCGGTGGCATCTGGATACTCGATACATAAGGGTAATGACCCTCCACGATGTTGATTTACTTCCCTAAATGTAAACTCTCTTTCATGCCTTATATCATGCCTTGCATTTTGCTAGTTGTTCTGCCCAGCATCCCATACAACTAGAAGATTCTCATATCTTTCATTTAAATCCATAATCACCTGTGATCTTTACCTTTTTTTGGTATCTCAGTTCCTCTTTTTATATGTTCGATGAACTTCTAGATCAAGTGGAACCAAATCTTATGCGGAAAGTGAAGGTCGGTGACCTGCAATCGTAAAACAAAACAAGACAAAATAAAATGAAAAATAAAACAAATTAGCACCAATCCTGAGCAACGACGCAAAAAATTGGCACGCCCCCATCGATTGCACCAATAATAGTCTCGAATTCACTAACTACTTTAGATCAGTAGTGAGGTAAGTACGAGGTCGAACCCATATAGATTAGGATATTCCTTTTTAGATTAAACAAAAATGGGGTTTTTTTGAAAACAAAACTTAACTATACTAGAAATCAAATGCAATGAAAATTTCGTAGGTTTTAAAAGGCTGATTTGAAACTAGTTTCCATATATAAGCTTATAGTGACTCTTTTCACATCGTTCTCGTCATGTCAATGGAAGGAACATGCGACACAACCACATTCTAACTTAACTACAAAACTTGGCGGATATGCCATATATTCTCAACGAATTAGCAACATTAAACTGAGTCAAAACACCTACCATGAGTAGTCACTAGCGTCAAATCTTCCACTTGTCATCTGGAAATTACATACACTACTACCATTCTCATATCTCAACGATACAAAGGTACCTTAATTGCCAAATGACAATGGCCCACTTGCCACTCATATGACCGCCATTACCGAGCAGTGGAAAGATCACTAGCGATAAATTTTACCCAAATTAGAGTGCATGTCACATACATCATGAAAAAGGAAAAAAATTATAAATATAAAAATGTAATAAAAAATACGAAAACTAGAATTAAACAATATTTGAACTAAAAGTACAAAACCGCCCGAGTCCTTAAAACCCTAAAACTCAATCACATTGGTCTAATATGTGGAACTTAGCCACTTATTGAAATATAGAACAATGCAAAATTAAATAAAAATTTACTAATAGAACCTAAACAAAGTCTTCTCCCCTCCTTGGAGAGATCAATTAAAATTGAAAGTGAAGAGATAAGAGGAGAGCTCTAAATTCATTTTAAGGCTTTTTATTTATAGTATAAATGTGACTAGAGGCAATCTAATCCTGAATCTTGCAAATCTGCAAAATATGAAACTACCAATTTTCGGATCTGTCCTGTGTTGTACGTGTAAAACTTTAAGGCATTGCAAAATCATTGAGACGATACTACGATGCTCTATTTTTCCTTTGATTCTATCATTATCTTAGTCCATCACCTTTCCAACCCCATGTGTATATGCCAAGGGCGCTTTAAAGGCGTTGGCCCTCTCTTTGGAATTTGAGCTTTGTTCCTTTCTTGGGTTTTCATAAAGCTTTATACGCAACATATTGAATGAGTTTCCTTTGATTTGATCAAGTTAAGGCTAGCAACTCCTTAGCGATTTAAGGTCACCTGGAGGCATTGTGAAGGCGCTGAGCCTATCTCTAACTTTTTGATTGGATTTTCAAGAGAAATCACTTCTTTTTGTCCGATACCTGTATTTACAATAAAAATCCAAATACAATGGTTTTAGAGTATAAATGGAGATAAAAGTCTTGAATTCATAGTAATATCACACTAAAATATAACACAATTGGCGACATATCAGGCCCTCATCGCAATTTAAAGAAGGCCTAGTGGTTATACCCTTACTTGGATCACCTAGGGTTTGTTGAGATGGATGTCCTAAAAAAAGTATAGAGTTCTTTGGTACACTAATTTCCATTTTTTCTCTCACTTCTACTTCTTTAACATTGGATTGTTGAGCTTGAATGATATCAACATCATCTTTAAGTCTCAAGTGCTCCAAGGTGTGCTTCAACTGCACTTTACGATATTTCTCATCAAACTTAACATGAATGAACTCTTCTATGATCTAACATGATCTATTAAACACCATATATGCCTTACTAAGCATGAAGTACCCTATGAAAGTGCATACTTTTAACTTTGGGTCAAATTTGTCCAAATAATCCTTATTATTTAAGATATAGCAAGTGCAATTAAAAACCTTAAAATAACCAATGTTGATCTTTCGGCCTTTCCATAGGTCATAACTAGTCTTGTTCAGTTGCTTTTGAACATTTATGCTATTTAAGACATAACATGTCGTGTTAATTGTTTCCGCCAAAAAATACTTAGCTATGTTGTACTCATTCAATATATTTCAACACATTTTTTGAAGACTCTTATTTTACCTCCCAACTACTCCATTTTCTGTGGTGTTATAGGAAAGGAAAGTTTGTGTGAATATCTTTATCTTGCATAAAAGTCTTCTAGACTTTTATTGACCAACTCACTACCTCTATCACTTCTAATGATTGTGATTTTGTACCCCTTTTAATTCTCAACCAAAACACAAAATTTGTCAAAAATTAAAAAAACTTCACGTTTATGTGCAAAAAAAATAAACCCATGTATATCTAGTAAAGTCATCGACAATAACAAAACAATATGATTGACTTCCTAGACTTTGTGTTTGTGTAGGTCTGAACAAATCCCTGTGAAATAGTTTTAAGACTCTAGTCACACCACTAGTTACTTTTGTCTCGAACGATGATTTCACTTGTTTGTCAAGAATACAAGGTTCACACTCCTTGTCTTTCTTGTATGTGCACCTGGGAAAACCTTTAATCAAGTCATCTTGGTAAATTTTAACAAATTCTCCATGCTAGAATATCATACTCTACGGTGCAACAACCATGCATCACATTCATTTTGAACACTTAAAATATGAAATATGTTGCATATTCATCTCTTCAAAGTTAATGACAAACATTCTTACCTCTATATGCTATGAACAAGGTTTCATTTTTTTCATTCCTCTCTATTCATTTATATGATTCAAACATCACATGAAATCATTTATCACATAATTGACTAATGATAAGAAAGTTATGTTTCAAGCAATCAACAAGTTAAACATTTGAAATAGATATGGAATCGTTATCCATGGTGCCAAGGTCAATTACTTTTCCCTTGTTATCATCTCCAAATGTAACCTTTCAACCATCATGTCATTTTAGTTCTATGAATTGACTTGCATCTCTAGTCATGTGTCTTGAACACCCACTATCCAAGTACCATGAAGTGCTCCTTTTTCCATCCTCCATAACATGAAAGGCAATAGATTTTGCTACCCAAACTCCCCTAGGTCCTCGAAAAATAGTATTAAAATCATCTTTCATTACCCATGCTAATTTACCCGCATTGGCTTTATTAAGTGCACATTTACAAACATCATGTGAGCTATTGCACTTATATCATCTATAAGCATCATTCAACAACTTCTTATAGCTCAATAAATAATCTCCATAGCCTATGCCTCTCTTGTCGAATGCACGTAGTTGTGCCCTCAACATTGTGTATATATCCCTACCATTAGTGAACTTAGTCACCGTGGTGGTTAGGTCCTCTAATTATTGTAATAAGGTATCTCTCTCTCTCCCTTTTTCTCTCTTTCTCTCTCTCTTTTCTAACCTCATCCAATTCATATTGGAGGTCATTGATGGTCTCATTTTGAGGCTCAATCTCACAAATTGCTTTGGTCAAGCTATTTTTGAGTTTTTTGGTCTTTTTGACCTTTTTTCTTACTCTCTCTTGAGTACATCAACACTTGGAAATCATCTAAGTCATCAACATCATCATAATTTAAAACATTAGAGTCATTTACCTCACTTTGTGCCATGAGACAAAGTATAGCTTTCTCATTTTTTGACTCGAAGTCGAAGCTAGATGAAAATGAGTTCTCCCATGTTGCCTCGAAGCGCGTCTTGCATTTTTTTGTCTCCACTCCTCTAGGATTGATAACCCATTTTGATGTGGGATGATTGGCCACAATTGAAACATCTACTTCACTTGACTTGCTTCATTTGCTGCAACACTTGTACTTTCAATTGTACTTGTCACACTTGTATATAGCCTTGTGGAGATTTCTTGAAAACACAAAAACTTCTCCTCAAGTTCATTCTCATTACAAGATTTCTCATCATCAATGATCTCAACTAGTAGGATAGAAACTTTCGAATTTGCTGGTAGAGAATTTGCTTTCAAAGCTATTTCTTTCTTTGACTTTTTTTTATGTAATACCAAGTGCTTCCATTTTGCCTGGTCCTCTAGCTCAAACTCATGGACCATCAATTCTCCACATAAAGCATCAAAGGTATAGTCACCAATATTTTGTGCCGATTCCATAACATGCTTTTTGGCATCACCTTCCTTAGGCAAACCTCTAAGGAACTTATACACCAAGGTATCTTGACAATAGTTCTTTTCAAGGTTCTTGATCTCATTCAAGAGCTTTGTGAAACGAGTAATTGTGGTAGCAATATTGTAATAAAATCCTGTTTAGTATGGGGTTCTTACACAACGAAAAAGTCAAAATAATTTTTGAAAAAGCCCAACAGGATCAAAAACAAGTTCCATTAAACCAGATCTACTAAAGTAAACTATACCTTAATTTGTGATTAACTTCTCTGATAATTCGATTTCCAAGAAGTTCAGGTGCGCATACTCTATCAAAAATCCACATACAAACGGTGAACACAATTTAGAGTGCTAGCCGCAAGAGAGATTGAAGATTTTTTCTCTCTCCCAAAGTCCAAAGAACTTGAAAATAGAAAAAACAAAAATCTACTTTCGTTTTAAAGTTTCAACCTATATTTATATGTGTAGATAAGCTCACTTAAAAAACTAACTCATAATACAACTATTGTATTTAGGTAGTTTAAACAAATTACACATGTGCCATTACTAATAAGTCAACATATAATAAATCGTAAAGGTTTGTATGTCATGAATTTTATCATATAAAACTTATTACTTTAGACTAATTGAAATTACGCAAAACCATTCCTTGTATGTGACCTAATAGGTTCATGTAACATTGGCAGTGAACAAAACCATTTTGATACACAAGTTATAAGTAGTCTCTAGCAAGGCATTATGACTACCCAAGTAGTATAAATACCAAAATTCATGCAACTTAATGAATAACATATATCATATCCTTTTATTGTGCGATATCATTTGATTAAATATAAGGCATAGAAAGTCGCCCGTAATGTTCAATTGTAATAGTCTCGATCTTTTGGTAGACATAAAACACCCAAGTGACATTGATCACATCAATTCACTTAGACTTGACCAATTAATAGTCTAACATATTGAGGGATCCAGCGATATCTCTCTTAATATGAGACAAACAAATTCTTTCTTGATTACACACCTTTACATATTATTCATATGGTAACCAATTATAATCTTTTATAAATGTCTAGTTAAAGAGAACATTAGATTGTGTCAAATTACCGTGCTTCTAATATTGAAGTCTATGGTAATAAATGATATACCTATCATGAATATCACTTATAACTTAATCCATATGGTGTTCTCATAGCAGGTCAGTTCAGTACCTCATTCCCTAACAAGTATTCATTATCTCAATTCGTATCCCTATATGCATGATCATTACATGACCATCAATAAAGATTCCCACTAGTCTTAAGCCATTATAGTTCCCAATACAATGATTGATTAGGGACATTTATGATATTTTAATAAATAATCATGGATCTTATTATAAGGTAAACAAATAATCATTTATAATAAAATAACAAACTAGAACCTCTATCTTATTAACTAAAATTTACAAGATAAAAAAACGTTTGTAGATTGACTTCGGGCATAAGCACCAACAACTCCCACTCGCACTAAAGCCAATCATGTTGGGTTTTTGGGTTCATACGCAGGGAATTTTCCTCTATCGAAAATTCACACACGAATGGTGACTATAATTTGGAGTGCTAGGCCTTAAAGAGAATGAAAATGTTTTTCTTTCATTCCCAAGAATTTAGAGAACTCGAAATTTACAAAAATAAAAATCTTATTTCATTTTAGAGTTTCACCCTTTATTTATTTGTAGATAAACTCTCAATTAAAATCCTATTCGTAATACAACTATTATATTTAGGCAATTTAAGCAAATTACATATACGACCCTATTATTAAGTTATCATATAACAAATTGTAAGGGCTTTTATGTCATGCGATGTTGGCAATGAACCAAAATCATTTTGGTACACAAGTCATAAGTAATCTCTACAAGGCATTATGACTACCTAAGTAGCATGAATATTCAAATCAATACAACATTATGAATAACATATATCATATCCTTTTGTCGTGCGATATTCTTTGACTAAACATAAGGCATGGAAAACTACCCTTAATGTTCGATTGTTTAATTCATATAGTTCCCAGTATAATGATTGACTAGGGTCATCTAGGATATTTCAACAAATACTTGTAGATCCTACTATAAGATAAAAGTGCAACAACTTATAATAAAAAAACACATTAAAACCTCTATTTTATTAACTTAAATTATAAGATAAACGATGTTTGTAGATTGACCTAGGGAACGACCCCAACGTCTCCCACTTGCACTAGGGTCAATCATTTATGTATCTAATACCTTATGATCTAATATGACCACCATGTTTCGCGTGCGAGAAGAGCCTTCGTCAAAGGATTTACAACATTGTCTTCTATGGGAACTCGGCAAATATTCACATATCCTATCTCAATGATTTTTGGAATGAGATGAAAACGTCTAAGTATCCATTTGGATCAATGGTGTGATCTTGGTTCCTTGGAATGTGCTATCACCCCATTGCTGCCACAATACAAGCAATGGGGTTGGCTATATTAGGAACAACACTATGTTCAGAGATTAAAACTTTGATCCAAACTCCTTCCATAGCTACATCGGATAAAGCAACATATTCAGCTTTTGTTGTAGAATCTACCATAGTTTCTTGCTTTGGACCTTTCCAGCTCATTCTGCTTCCATTCAAAGTAAACACATATCTAGACTGCGATTTGAAGTCATCTATATCAATTTGAAAAGTTGCATCTATTTAACCATTTAGAACAAGCTCGTCTTCCAAACTTCCATAGACCAAGAACACTTTTTAAATCATTCTCAAGTACTTAAAAATGTTCTTTATTACTATCTAATGACTCTCATTGGGATTAGACTGATATCTGCTTGTTGCAATTAAAGCATATGATACATCAAGTCGGGTGCATAACATGGCATACATGATAGATACAATAACTATTGCATATGGAATCTTCTTCATGCGCTCTCGCTCATTATTAGTCTTTGGACATTGAGTCTTGCTGAGACTTATACCATGAAACATTGGCAACGACCCTCTTTTAGAGTCCTGTATACTAAACCAATTCAGTACTTTGTCTATGTTAGCATTTTGACTTAGACTAATCGACCTTTCAGATCTATTCCTATAGATCATAACTCCAAGGATGTAGGCTGCATCTTCTAATTCCTTCATTGAGAAACACATCCCTAACCAAGACTTAACACTTTGTAAGGTTGGGATGTCATTTCCAATGAGTAGTATATCATTAACATAGAGTACCAGGAAAACAACCACACTCCCGCCGACCTTCTTGTATACATATGGCTCATTTTCATTTTTAATGAAACCAAATTCCTTGATTGTTTCATCAAAATGAAAATTCCAACTACGAGAAGCTTGCTTCAATCCATAAATAGATCTTTAAAGCTTGCGCACCTTCCTAAAACTCACAGGATGAACAAACCCTTCAGGCTGTATCATATACACATCCTCAAGTAACTTTCCCTTTAGGAAAACTATTTTGACATCCATTTGCCTTATCTCATAGTCGAAATATGCGGCTTCGGGAATTAGAATTTTTATGGATTTAAATAAGGGCATAAGAGAAAAAATCTCATCATAATCAACACCTTAAGTTTTTGAAACCTTTTGCTACTAGCCGTGCTTTATAAGTATGCACATTGCCATCCATGTCAGTTTTTTTCTTGAAAATTCATTTACATCCAATGATTGTACCACTTTCAAGTAAATCAACCAAGTTCCAAACTTGGTTATCTTAGATGGATCACATCTCAGAATTCATGGCACTAAGTCATTTATCTGCCTCAGGGTTAGATATAACCTCATGATAAGTAGTAGGTTCATTTTGATCCGTAAGTAAACCTTACTACTATCATCAATAAGAAATCCAAATCTCTCAGGCCGACGTCTTATCCTATCAGACCTACATGGGCCTCGTGATACTTATGTAGGTTTAACTAGCTCAAGATTTTGTTGATCTCATACTGATGGTTAAATGTTTATTTATGGTTCTTGAACTTCTTTAAGAATTACTTAATTCCCATTAATGTTTTTAAAATAAACTCTTTTTCCATAAAGACACCATTCCGAGCCACAAACATTTTGTTTTCAGTAGAATTATAAAAGTAGTATCCTCTAGTTTCTTTAGGATAACCAATGAATACGCACTTAGTAGATTTGGCAGATAACTGTTTTGTGATTTGTTGTTGTACGAAAACCTTATAGCTCTAAGTCTTAAGGAAATACAAAATTAGTCTTTTCCCAAACCATATCTCATGTGGTGTTTTATCAACCGCTTTAGAAGGAACACGATTCAGTATAAACACAGCGGTTTCTAAGATAATCATCAAACTCTTGGCTCAAATATTCACCACCTCAATTTGATCGAAGTGCCTTAATAGTTTTACCAAGTTGATTTTGTACTTCATTCTGAAATGCTCAAAACATCTCTAAAGATTCACATTTATCTTTCATGAGATACACATAACCATATATGTTGAAATCATTAATGAATGTAATGAAGTACTGATAACACCTCTAGCCATTGTGTTTATAGGACCGCCTACATCATTATATATTAGCCTAATAAATCACTTGCCCTTTCACTGTGTCCAGTAAGGGGACTCTTTTTCATCTTGCCTAGTAAACAACATACACATGTTTCATATGATTTAAAATCAAATAAATCTAAAATTCCATCTTTATGGAGTTTAGAAATGTGTTTCTCATTTATGTGGCCAAGGCGATAATGCTAAAAGTAGGTTTGATTCAAATCATTTGACTTGATCCTCTTTGTATTTACATTAAGAATAAGAGTATCTACGAACCATTTCACGTTTAAAATATAAAGACCATCAAGCAAATCAACATTCACATAGAAAACATCTTTAAGAGAAATGAAACATTTATTATTCACAATAATGAAATTAGACCCATCCAAATCCAAATATGAAAGTGAAAGGATGTTTCTACTCAAGGTAGGGACATAATAACGATTATTTAAAACTAAAACTAGTCTACTAGGTAAAATTAACTCATAGCATCCTACAAGTAATGCATTAACTTTTGCTCAATTTCCAACTTATAGGATGACTTCTCCTTTCTTTAGCTTTCTACTTTTGGTGAGGCCTTGCACATTAATAAAAATATGAGATCCACATCCAGTATCTAATACCCAGGAATCACTATTAGATAAGTTAACTTCAATAATGTAAATACCTAAAATAGTAGTCGCACGACTTTTCTTTTTCTTTAAATATTCAAGATAGAGCTTGCAATTTTTGAACCAATACCTAGGTGCATAAGTGAGATCCACATTCGATATCCAATACCCTAGAATTACTACTAGACAAGTTAACTTCAATAACATAAATACCTAAATTACTAGTCGCACTACTCTTCTTTTCTTTAGATGTTCAAGATAAAGTTTGCGATTTATGAACCAAAGCTCATGTACCTGGAAGAAATGCCAATTGCCTTTTTTTTTCTTTTTCCTTTTAGGACTGTAAAGTAGAATCAACATGAGGCTCGACTTGTTCTATAGGCTTTATGACAGTCACAATAGCCTTTGTAGATTTAGGTTTGCCTTTGCTCTTTTTCATCAGAGCCTTTCCTTTCTGAACCATTAATATATTAGCAATGAGTTTCTTGACATTCTGCTCCGTAGTTTTAAGCTTCAAATGCCGCTTTGAGATAGAATTCTCCATGTTATTTGGGTTATAGTTCATCATAAATTGTGAATAACTATCAGGCAATAAATTTATGATCAAATCCGTAGCCAACGTTTGGCTTATAGGAAATCTAAGTATGTCAAGATGATCAATATAGCCTTTCATTTTAAGAACACGAGGACAAACTGACGTACCCTCATCCATTTGGCAAGAATGAAGGTTCTTGACTTTCTTGAACTGTTCTTGCCTAGCTTGCTGTTGGAACAGTTCCTTTAGTATCGTAGCTATTTCGTAAGCTTCCATGTGTTCCATGGTATTTTGAAGTTTAGGAACCATGGTTGCCAACATAATGCATTCAACATCAGTTGAGTCATTAACATGCTTAGTATATGCATCCTTCATGCCTCTTAAATTATTAGCTGGTGGTTCCACAGGAATAAAATTATCTAGGACATACAACTTGCATTCGTGTTTAAGAACAATTCTCAAGTTTCTGAACCAGTCAATCCTTCTGTAGGATGGATCGCAACGACAATGGATTGGTGTTATTTGCAGATGCCTTGATCTATAACAAAGTTTATGCAAAATTTAATTTTCGTATAGAGGAATAGACTCCCATTAAATTAACAACTCTCCTTAAAACACTATGTTAATTTAAGGGGCTGAAATCCATATTTCACCCAATTCCAACACAGCTAGGGCATGACACTTTAAATTAAGTTATTTAGGTAGGTACTAATTACCAATTACATCATATGTTACTTTTAGTTTTTTTTATTAGATTATGACATCATATGTCTTAGCATGTTTTATCTCATCTAATGCTTCAAGCCTCAAACCATTTTGATAGCTTTATCAAGTCTAACCATTTCAAACAGTACAATAACCATTACTCAATTTGCCTCACCAAGATAACAGAATACACTCTGCAGAGGTAGGCCCATATTGATGTGATCGAAGCCTCGACAAGCGTTTGAAAATGGATTGCACTTTACTTAAAATTTGGAAGAAGGATTTTATTTGTTTTAGCTATCCTAATTTAAACAAGATAAATATCATATATTACAATTCATAAACAATCATTATACAAGTTATGAAACTATACTAGTATTGACTATCATATGAAAATCAAGAATCGACTAAAACTTATCATTATTTTTGTCAATCTAATTAATCAAAACTACCCCTTATTTCAATTTCAAAAAAATATTAATTAAAATGCTTTTAATTAACTCGGGCCCAGCTTTAACTTAGTATCTTATCCTAATCCATTTAGAATTTAAGATACTTTGAATTCTTGTCCAATTAAAATTTGTTATATATCTTACCTATTTTATAGGATTTGTAATTTTTATCAGATTACAAGTTTATCTCCTATTTAATAGGAATACACTAAGGATAACCACAATGAGATACACGATCAAAATCGATTTCAAATTATAAATCACGCATTCAACACTAGAATCATATTAACCTAATCATTATTTCTATAATAGAGACATTCATCATTATTGAACAAAAACGAAATATGTATTCAACACTAGAGTCACATTAACCTAAAGATGAGTTCTACCATGAACATACAAAATTTGCATTGTTCAATATTAAAAACATATGTAAATCGAAATATTCAAAACATGGATACTATCATTTAATCAAATCATGCGTATGTATCAATATACATAAATTAATAACATGCTTTAAAACCAATTCTTAATAACAATTATAACAGAACCTATATGTACATCATACATATACATAAATCAAAATCATGTTTTCACACATATATCTTATATATACATTAGAGAAAACATGTAAACATTTAATAGAACCGGTTCTATGGCACTGATACCAATGTTAGGTTTTTGAGTTTCATACGTAGCGAAAAACTTAAAACAAATTTAGAAAAACCCCCAACAAGATCGAAAATAAGTTCTATTAAACTAGATCTAAAAAGTAAAACATACCTTAATCCGTGCTTTTCTTCTGTGATTGTTCGATCTTCGAGACGTTCAAACGTGCATCCTCTATCAGAAATGCACTCACGAATGGTGACCACAATTTAGAATACTAGCCCTAAGAGAGATTGAAATTTTCTTCTTTCTCTTCCAAAATCCAAAAAACTCATAATTTACAAAAATGAAAATCTCATTTTATTTTAGGGTTTCATCTTTTATTTATATGTGTAGATAAACCCTCACCTTAAAATCCTATTCGTAATACAACTATTGTATTTAGGCAGTTTAAACAAATTACACTTACATCCCTATTAATAAGTTATCACACAACGAATCGAAAGGGCTTTTATTTCATGAATTTTATCATATAAAATTCATTACTCTGGACCAATGGAAATTATGCAAAGCCATTTTTTGTGTGCGACCCAATAGGTTCACGCGAAGTTGGCAATGAACTAAAATCATTTTGGTGCAAAAGTTAAAAGCTGTATCTAGCAAGGCATTATGACTACTCAAGTAGAATTAATATTAAAATCGATACAACCTAATGAATAACATATATAATATCCTTTTGTCGGACGATATCCTTTGACTAAACATAAGGCATGGAAAGTCACGCTTAATGTTCAAGCATACTAGTCTCGTTGTTTAGGTAAACTTAAAACATCTAAGCGACATTAGTCATATCAATTCAAATGGACTTGGCCATTATCAGTCTATCATATAGAAGGATCCACTGATATCTCTATATACAAGAGTGATAAATTTTATCTCAATTACACCTTCACTTTTTATTCACATGGTAATCAATCATAATCTTTATAATCGTTCGGTTAAAAATAATGCTTGATTGTCTCAAATTACCATGCTCATAATATTAAGTCTATGGTAATCTCAAGTCGAAGGACTGAATGATATACCTATCATAAGTAACACCTACGACTTAATCCATGTGGTGTTCTTATAGCGGGTTGGTCCAGTATCTTATTCCCTAACAAGTACTTATGATTTCTATTCGTAACCCTATACTCATGATCATCACACGGCCATCAATAAAGATTCACACTAGTCTTAATTCATAATAGTTCTCAGTATAATGATCGACTAGAGACATTTAGATTTTTCTATAAATATCCATGGATCATACTATAAGGTAAACATGCAATAACTTATAATAAAACAACATATGAAAACCTTAATTTTATTAACTAAAATTATCTGATAAATAATGTTTGTAGATTAACTTAAGGCAAGTGCCCCCATCAAATCATTCAATACCTAATGACGTAACATGACTGTCATGTTTCGCTTGTGGAAAAGCCCTCGTCAAAGATCTACAACATTGTATTCTATAGAAACTCTACAAATCTTCACATTTCCCTTCTTAATGATTTATTGAATGACTTTAAAGCATTTAAGTAGATGTTTGGATTGGTGGTTTGTGATCATAGTTCTTTAGCCTCTACTATCACCCCGTTATTGTCATAATACAAGCAAATGGGGTTAGCTATAGTCGGAACCACATCAAGTTAAGTGATGAACTTCTTTAGTCCTTCTTAAGTACTTAAGAATGTTCTTTATTGCCATCTCATGACTATCACCTGGATCAGACTAATATCTGCTTGTTGTGCTCAAACCATATAAGACATAAGGTCGAGTGCATATCATGACATACATAATAGATCCAATAGCTGACGTATATGGAATCGTATTCAGGCGTTCTCGATCATCATTAGTTTAGGACATAGAGTCTTACTGAGACTTATACTGTGAGACATTGACAATGACCCTATTTCAGAATCTTGCATACTGAACATATTGAGTACCTTTTCAATATAAGCACTCTGATTTAGATCGATAAGGCTTTTAGATCTATCCCTATGGATTATAATTCAAGGTATATAGGCTGCATCTCCAAAGTCCTTCATTAGGAAAAACCTCCCTAACAAATACTTGACACTATGCAAGGTCGGGATGTCTTTTCCAATAAGTAATCATTAACATACAGTACCAGGAAAAAAAACACACTCCCACTGTCTTCTTGTATACACAAAGCTCATTTTTGTTTTTTATGAAACAAATTCCTTAATTGCTTTATCAATATGAAGATTCCAATATCGAGAAATTTACTTTAAATTATTAATAAATATTTGAAGCTTGCACATTTTCCAAGAATTCTCAGGATGAACAAACCCTTCAGGTTGTAACATATACACATCCTTAAGTAACTCTTGATTTAAAGAAGATGTATTGACATCCATTTGCCATATCTCATAATCTTAATATGCGGCTATGAAAATTAGAATTCTAGTAGATTTAAGCATGACTACAGGAAAACTGTCACATCATAATCAACACTGAGTCTGTTTGAAAGCTTTTGCTACTAGCCATGCTTTGTATGTATGCACAGTGCCATCCATGTTATTTTTCTTCTTAAAAACCTATTTACATCTAATGGTCTTACCACCTTCACCTAAATCAATCAGGTTTAATACTTGGTTATCATACATTGATTGCATATCAGAATTCATGGCAATAAGCCATTTATCTATCTTAGGGCTAGACACAAAGTCCTGAAAATTAGTAGGCTCATTTCGATTCATAAGCAATACCTTACAACTGTCAGTAAGAAGAATTAAAAATCTCTTAGGCTAATGTCATAACTTATTATTACTTCGCGAGCCTTATGATACCTGTATAGGTTAAACTAGTTCAAGACTTTGTTGATCTCCTATTCATGGTTGAGTTTTTATGCGTGGTTCTTGAAATTCTTTAGGACTTACTTTATTCCTATTGTTACCTTTTGAAATAAACTGTTTTTCCTAAAGACATAATTTTGAGCAACAAATACTTTGTTCTTAATGGATTTATAAAAATAGCATCCTCTAGTTTCTTTTGGATAACCAATAAATACACACTTGGTAGATTTGGTGGATAATTATAGGATTTATCATCTTACGAAAACCTTACAGTTCAAATCTTAACAAAAGACAAACTTGATCTTTTTCTAAATCACATCTCATATGGTGTTTTATTAACCGCTTTAAGAGGAATACGATTCAATATAAACATAGCAGTTTACAAGGCATAACCACAAAAGGAAATAGGAAGATCTACATGACTTATTATAGATCAAACTTTATCTAATAAAATTGCATTTCTCCTCTTAGAAACACCATTCCATTGTGGAGTTACTGGAGGGAGACAATCCCATAGTTTATAAGATGATTATCAAACTCTTAGCTCAAATATTCACCACCTCAATCTGATCGAAGTGCTCTAAAAGTCTATCAAGTTGATTTTACACTTCATTTTGAAATGTTTGAAACATCTCAAAAGATTCACTTTTATGTTTCATGAAATACATGTAACCATGTCTGCTGAAATCATATGTGAAAGTAATAAAGTATAGATAACCACCTATAACAATTGTGTTTATAAGACCACATACATCAGTATGCATTAGCCCAATAAATCACTTGCCCTTTCATTGTGTCTAGTAAAGGGACTCTTTGTAATCTTACCTAGTAAATAAGATACACATGTTTCATATTATTCAAAATCAAATGAATAGAAAAATTAAACTTTATGGAGTTTAGAACTGCATTTCTTATTTATGTGGCCAAGACGACAATGCCAAAGGTAAGTATGACTTAAATCATTTGACTTGAGTCTTTTTGTATTTACATTAAGAATATGAGTATTTATGGACCTTTTCACGTTTAAAATATAAAGACCATCACACAAATCATCATTCTCATAAAAAACATCTATACGAGAAATTGAGCATTTATTATTCACAATAATGAAATTAAACCCATCCAAATCCAAACATGAAAATCAAATGTTGTTTCTACTCAAGGCATAGACATAATACTAATTATTTCAAACTAAAATAAGTCCACTAGGTAAAATTAACTCATAGCATCCTACAACCATTGCAACAACCTTTGCTCCATTTCCTACTCATAGGATGACTTCCTCTTTATTTAGTTTTCTACTTCTAGTGAGACCCTGCACATTAGTACAAATGTGAGATCCACATCCAGTATACAATACTCAAGAATCACTAGTAGACAAGTTAACTCCAATAACGTAAATAACTGAAGCAGTAGTCGCACAACTCTTCTTTTTCTTTATATATTAAGACATAGCTTGCAATTTTTGAACCAATGCCCAGGTGCATGACATAAATGTAATGTTTGAGAATGGATGGCATTTGACTTAAAATTTGGAAGAGAGATTTTTTATTTATTTTGGTAATCATAATTTGAACGAGATAAATATCATACATTACAATGCATGTACAATCACTAAAGAAGTTAGGAAATTTTACTAATATTGACTACTATACGAATTTTCTTGCATTATGAACAATTAATGGTTGTCCCACTAGTCAATCAGGGCCCCCGTTTTTTTACACAACAAATTTTTGTTCCGAAAATTGAAAACTTGAAAATCGCCTAAATTTTTTCATTATTTGAGTCAATCAAATTGACTAAAACTGCCCCTTTTTTTAATTTTGAAAAGGTTAATTAAAACATTTTTTAATTAACTCAGGTCCACCTCTTACTTAATATCTTAGCCTAATCCTTTTAAAACTTAAGATACTTTGAATCCTTATCTATTAAGAATTTGTTATATATCTCACATATCTTATAGGATTTGTAATTCTTAGTCGATTAAAACCTTATCTCATATATAATAAAAATATACTTATAGATAACCACAAAGAGATATATGATCAAAACCAATTTCGATTGTTATCCATACAAAAAAAGCAATTGAGTCAAGAAACGATGTATTAATAATGCATTGAACACTAGAATCATATTAAACTAATCATATTAACCTAATCATAATTTTCATCATAGAGACATAAATAATCATTAATATAAAATGAACTATATATTCAACACTAGAATCTCATTAACGTAAACATGACAGCTACCTTGTGAATATAAAAAACTCGCATAATTCAATATTATAACATATGTTAGTCAAAATATTCTAAACATGAATTCTATCATTGAATAAGTCATACGTATGTATCAAATACATAAATCAACAACATGCTTTAAAACCAATTCTAGATAACAATTAACGTATAACTTAAACATACATCATATATACATTAATCAAGATCATGTTTCCACACATATGCCATATATACATTAGAGAAAACATGCAAACGTTTAATCGAAATGAGCCTAAGTCTCTGATACCATTGTTAGGTTATATGGAAAACTCAAAATAATTTTTGAAAAACCCCAACAGGATTGAAAACAAGTTCCACTAAACCTACGAAAGTAAACCATACATTTATTCATGACTTCCTTCTCTGACTATTCGATTTCTAAGACGTTCTAGTGCGCGTCCTATATCATAAATCCACTTACGATCAGTGACCACAATTTGGAGTGCTAAACCCAAGAGAGATTGAAAATGTTAATATTTCTTTCCTAAATTTCAGAGAACTCGAAAATGGCAAAAACAAAAATCTACTTTCGTTTAAGGGTGTCAACCTATATTTATGTGTAGATAGGCTCACTTAAAAAATCTATTTTGTAATATAACTATTGTATTTAGGTAGTTTAGGAAAATAACACCTACACCCCTACTAATATGTTATCGTATAAAAAAATTATAAGGGCTTTTTTGTCAAGAATTTTATTACATAAATTTCATTAATCTAGACCAATTGACATTACACAAAACCATTCTTTGTATATGACCTAATAGGCTCATACAATCTAGGCAGTGAACCAAAACTGTAGTATCCCCTATTTTGATTAGGGAAATACTAGGCCTGAAATCCTAATTAAGCCCCGGTAACCCAACCAGACTAAACTAGAGCCTGCGGCCTCTCCGTTTATGCCTGATAAACCAACTGGTATATTGATATCGAATAAATAATTCAAAATATAGAAAGCAAAAAATAAACCTTATTCGATAACTAAATGATATACATAAATACAAAGTTTATTAAAATCCAAAACCTTGTTTATAAACCTCCTACACTAATTTATATACAACAAAATAACTCAAACAATATTCGAGTACACATGGAGGCTCATTACATCAAGAGAAGATAACAAAACTCCTAAATCTTCTCATTTTCCTTCGTTGAAGTGCTAGGTTGCGAATGTAAAATATCAGATTTAGGGTAGCGCTTGAACTTTCTCAGTAAGTAAGAACTCACAAAGCCATCAACATTCCATATAATAATCAAGAATATTATGCAATGACAACATGCACCATTGTTAACTAACGGGATAATGAAAAGCATATAATTAAGTAAATAACAGATGCAAATCCAACTTTCCATGACTATTACATTGTGATTCAAAATTTATTTATAAAACTAGGGTTAATTATAGAACAACCCCATTAATCGGATTGCTAGACTTACACATTGGCCAATGTGTTGTCTAGTCAATCCATTAATGTCCAATGGTTCTATCTGAAACCTTCTATTGAATATGTAACCTATGAAACCTATCGAATCGAGCTGGAGTTACATATAGGCTGGGAGATCAACCTCGCAATCTGTTCTCAAAACCAGGACTTACTCACATAGATCAAATTATACACCATTTTTTGTTTATATAAAACATCACAATATATGTAGTCCCCAATTTGAGTCCATAAACTACATGAACTGAATATACTAACATATCTAAGGAACATTGGTAAATAAGTGATTCCATACTTACCTCGGTTTAGGATTCGGTTAAGAAATTCCATAACTTTCTAGGCACTCATGTTTTCCCAGGGATCCAACATTTATCACAAACCATTTGTGATCAATATAAGTCTGATACCCTTTATTTAGAACCTTAATTCCAGTCCCTAAGACCTAAGATAATTCTAACTAAAATTGAGCTTAATTGTTGTTTTCTAAGGTACGAGCGCGTTCCCTCACTTGGTTGGGCATGTTCCATCAACTAAGTTCGTCTTAATTGATGAAGGGAGCGTTCTCCTCTACTAGATGGAGTGCTATCCACCATGTACTATTTCCATAGTAAATTGGGCAACAACCATTGGTCTATCCATATAATTGTTACAACAATAAGAAGCACCCATAAAATACATTAGGGAGGACCTCTAGTGAGGTAACAACCCTTTTTTATTGATCAAACATCATAATTCATAGAGATAACATAATCTACTATCAAATTGAACTTCAAAAATATCAAAACTATACTTACCATAATGAAGATTTTTGATTTCTAGTTGTTTAAGCTTTTTAATTCACATTGAAACAAATCCCTAATTGATTCCCTCAAGATCAAAACACTAAACCGTCAGCTGCTCTCACTCACTTTCAATCAATCAGTAAAGATGAACATGAAGGTTTTAATTTTGAAATATGGATTTTTCTCGAGATACGCATTGTACTATCACCATGCTCATCAAATGATTGTTTTGCCAAAATGACACCCCTAAAGTGACACACATGTTGACACCATCAACACTCACATTCATCTCGAAGTGATCCAACGATCCATATAATTCAAACTAAAATTATAATCTTTTCATATATATGTATATTTATATACCAATTATACATTTATATATATATATATATATATATATATATATATTTCATGTATTTTCTCCCCAATAAATTCACAAGACATGCCTACGAGTATTCTCGAGTATGCACATTCATTTCAAAACCCCATCGTTGCAATTGGTGTGCCGGCTATCTATTATTCATTTATGTATTTTCAGATTATAGGATTGTATATAAACTATCTTTTATACTACAACCTATAAAATTTAGTAAGCATTCCAAACGATCATAAATCATCAAACAAACCCACTCACTTGCTTATCAAGGTATACCCGACTTTACCACAAGCATAACTCAGGTTAATTAAGATTTATATTAACATTAATCACCTGCTTAAGGTAACAGGTCATTCGAAGAACCATTTTGTACATAAGTCATTAGCGGTCTTTAGCAAGACATTATGACTACCCAAGTAGCATGAATATCAAAATTGATACAACCTATTGAATAATGTATATCATATCCTTTTGTTGAGTGATATCATTTGATTAAACATAAGGCATGAAAAGTCACCCCTAATGTTTAATCATACTAGTCTCGATTGTTAGGTATACATAAAACATCAAAGTGACATTAATCATATCAATTCACTTGGACTTGGCCATTTAACAATCAACATATTGAAGGATCCACTGATATCTTTCTTTATATGAGAGGAAAAAATGCTATCTAGATTAAACACCTTCATACATTATTCACATGGTAACCAATCATATCCTTTATAATAGTTCGGTTAATGATAACATTTGATTGTGTGAAATTACCATGCTATAATTATTGAAGTTTTTGGTTATCTCAAGTTGAAGAACTAAATGATATACCTACCATGTGTAACACCTATGACTTAATCCATGTGGTGTTCTTATAGCGGGTTTGTTCAGTACCTTGTTCCCTAACAAGTACATAAGATAGTCTTAACTCATTATAGTTCCCTGTATAATGACCCACTCGGGACATTTAGGATGTTTCAACAAATAGCCATGGATCTTATTATAAGGTAAAAATGCAATCACTTTAAATAAAACATGAAATAAAAACCTCTATTTTACTAACTTAAATTATAAGATAAATAATGCTTGTAGATTTACATACGGAACATGCCCCAACAGATCCAACTATGAATGTTTCATAGTACTCCTTAAGGATCCTCAATTTTGTTATAGTACTCCTCAAGGATCCTCAATTTTGTTTTCTTCACTTGAATGTTACCCTCATAGTACACTTTACTTTCGTCCCATACATCCTTAGCTGTTTCACATGCACTCACTCCGTCGAATTAATTCTCACTTAGTGCACAAAACAAGTGATTCTTGGCTTGGTCATTAGATAGCTCAATCCTTTTCTCTTCGAGGGTGTAGTCCTTTCTATGCTTGTTTGGTGGAATAGTTATTGATTTAGTCCTATAAATATCTATCTTTTTCCCTTATATAGAACTTCATCCTCACTTTCCAATGAGTATAGTCTATCCAAATTAAAGTATGGAGGCCAACTTGGTGAGTGTCCTTCCATATGGTGAAAGGGATCTAATGTGTGCATCATTTCTAGAAAACACACAAAGATAAGTTAGTAACACTTTGAGCAATACCTCGCTCTGATACCAATTGAAACTACATCCAAGAGGAAAGTGAAATAGGTGTTATGAGAGTTTATCACCTTTATTAAAATCTTTTGATGAATAAAAATGCTTAACACACATTCACACATAAGCAATAAATATGAATGTAAGGCCATGGTGAAGGAGGTAGAGGGGATGGAAATGAGCTACAAGATTTATAGTGGTTCGATTCAATTGATTTACATTTACTAATTAACCTCCCCATTTAGGATTCTCAACCCTACTTATTTTACCTATAAGTGTTCCAACCTAAGCTCACATGCCTTAAATGCCTAAGTAAAAATTAGGACTTCCCACTTGACCTCAACCAAGGCTTTTGCCTAAACTTAGCTTCCCTTGACTTAGATCTCATTAAGTTTTACAATCAACAACTTACAATGATAATTGATGAATACCATGAAATTGGATTTACAAAGTAAAATGACACTTAGAAGCCTCCCATAGCCTAATAAATCTTATGCAAAAAAGTATGGTGATCAATGAAATAATGAATATGCCTCTAATTTAACATCAATCTCAGTTAAGAAATTGACAAAATAAAATTGATTAAAATGAGTACGGTTTTAAAGCCAATGAATAAGTGGTTTTATAGAAAATCAAGATTAAGACAAAAAAATTGTTAAAATTAGTCCTAAGGTTTGGAAAATGGAGTTTAATAATAAAACCTAAAACAAATATATTCATGAATAAAACAAATAATTTTCGTACAACAATCTCACCAAAAGATGTAATTTAAGCATAATTAAAGTAGGAAATCAAAGCTTCTTACAACCCAAAAAGCGACTAACCAAAATAAGATCTAGACTGTAGGTTGCAACCTGCAGAACACCTCTATGCCACTAATTTCAATGTCAATTTAGTTACCTCAAAAGACGCCAAGTGATTGCATGCGCAAAACTAGTCAAATTGATGTGAAAACTTTGACAATAGAGAGATTTAAAGCTTAAGAGGATTATTATATGTTCTAAGTGGTTTGTAAGTGTTCTTCAACCCTTTTTGATTGTTTGTTGCCGCTATCTCTATTTAAAGGCCCGAGATCGTCCACATACTCAAATTATAGAAAAAGTTGGAAGTCTTTTAAAAATATGTTAGGAGACTGGTTAATGCGCTAGCGGGGATCATTAGCACGCTAACTGCAGGTAGTGTGTTGATGATCCATATAGTGCGCTAACCTATAGGGACCAAAGAGTAAATACTTTCTGGTTTTGCCTAAGAACTCTCTAATCGACCAACGACTTTAGTAAGACTCTAGAAACACATTAGTCATGTTAAAAAAAAGTCGTTGGATCCGTTTGCACATCTAGAATGATTTCAAAAACCACAAAAATTAGAAATCCATTTTCCATAAAAATATAGAAGCTAATCCATAAATATCTTGATAATGATTTAAAACCATCTAAACTAGTGTTGGTACATTTAAAATCAAATCCAACAATTTTACACCTCAAATGCATGCTAAAAAAATTATTTTTTATATGGTTTAAAAACATTTCAACTCATGAGATTTAGATCCTTGAAAACCAAAACATGAAGTTACTTGAAAACTTGAAGTTCATGAAATGCATGAATTTAATTCATTTGGCTTGTATAATTGAACTTATGTACCTTATATAAGTTGTAGAAATTGTGGTAGTGGCATTTCGTTCTCTTTTCTTATCCCAATACATTATTGAGCTTTTCGATTTCTCGATCTCATTCTTCTAATTCCATTTGAAATTGTAATATTTGGCTTCCTTTAATCTTACACAGTTGATAAAGTTGTTAGTACCAATTCACATTATTTTTAACATTAAAATCTTGGGCAGAGTCAAAGAGATAGAACATTTAGTCCAACACTTGTATCTTCCAAAAATTTAAAAAATCTAAATTAACTTTAACTTTGAATAAATAGATTCTACTTCTCGATTCTTCCATAGTTCGCTTCTTTGTATTCAACTTCACCTAAATACCCTCAAACTCATTCCAAACCTTGTCCTCAAGGTTTTAAAATTGAGTCAAGTTTCCAACAAAATGGATATACCTCATGAAGCATAAACGAACTATATAAAATAAGTTAGCGTCAAAGGAGACATACTCAATAAACTAAGAATTCATAAATAATTGTAGAACTTTAATGAAATATATCATGCATTTCTCTGTAATAACTAAAACAAGATTCAAATTAATTTCATTCAAACAAGCATTTTAAAGATTACGAATTATGGCGTCTAGAAGAGAATTCATCATTAGGATTATCAGCTCCTTCTTCATTTCTCTCTATAGTGGCTTATGAAAAATTGCTATCAACAGCATTATAAAAAGCAAATGGAAAGTGTAACTAGAATGATGGAATATGAATGCTCCTCCTCGAATTTGATTTTTTATAAAATTAATGGTTTCGATGAATTTAGGATGGCCTTCAACATCGGGAGCAAATCTCCTTCTCAAAATTACATATAAGGCTTCTTGAATCATCGCATAAGAATACAATTCCTTATTAACGTAAATGATATTTTCATAATTGACTTCTTTTCTATATTTCCTTTAAAAAGTCCATAACGCCTATTCAATCTTGCACATGAAATATTAATCTTCTTCTCTTGAGCTATTACTTCCTTTGGATTATCACTTACATATGCATTCACATAAAATTGTCTAATCAACTTAGAACATCTTTACTCCATTTGTCCTTCATAACCACCAAGGAGTTCCTCCCAAATCCTTTTTTTTATGATGTTAAAAATCTTGTCCTCATATTTATGCACATTCTGAATTTTCAATACCCTATCAGATATTATCACTCCGTACATATCTCTAAAATATCTACTATATGCTTTAGGACTAATAAATCATAAGGGTTCATAAAGTAATAATGTGGTCAGATTTGAGTGTTCAAAATAACGTTCCTTATCAGAAGTAGATGGAGATTGTGCTCTTAACTCAACTCTCCCAGATCTTAGTCATTAGTGCTAACTCTAGTGGGTTAGATAGATATTTGTTACCCCATATAATTCTTTAATTTTTCTATCAAAGTCCATTTCTTTTTATCTTGTTTACTACTACTACCTCATCCTCTACCTTTTCTCCATTGAGAATCAATCAACTATAATGGATTGCTTAGTTAAAATCCTATATTTGATATGAAAAGTAACTTCATAATGAATTTGTTTTTCATTGAGAACCAAATTTCTTTGAGGTATTCGAAATTAAGTTTATAAAAAGGATTTTTCATAAAAACTCGTGAAACAATTAGTAAAAAAATAATAATACAAAAGTAATTTTGTTAAAAAAATCATAAATATTAGAAAAATATACCCCCAAACTCATTTTGTAGCTCATCTCAAAATTTTCATTTATGTATAGTAAAACCTTTAACCGCACTCAATTAAAATCAAGAATTCTTTTAGTTCACCAATACATAGTACAATTTTAATCGAAAACGAAATCAATAATTTCAACTAAATCTCATCCAATAATCAAATTTGAAAACTTTTGGAACTGGAAAAACTGATAGAGTATAAAAAATTACATCTTTGAAAGTGAATCCCTCAAGGATTAGACTCTTGAAAACTTCTAGATTCCCATTTCAAGCCTCTTCACGTATCCCTTTCGTTCAAGTGCTAATATAGCTTTATTCTCTCAAATTACTCTTTTCTTTGGTTTGAACGAATCTTAATATCAATGGTATAACTATGACATGACTTTAGGAGTTGAATCTAGAAAATAATTTGAATACTTGTTTAAAGGGTTGCAAGGGTTTGTTACGACGCCTCAAATATCTAATATGGTAAATCATACCATTATCGAGGTTCATTTAATAGGTATTCATGGTATTTGTTATTGGTGTGAATAAAGAGTGTATTATATACTATCTAGTTGACTTTGGTGGTAGTAAAAGCCTAAGTAAATAAAAATATGCTTATAGGCTTGTAAAATAAATTAAATAAAGAAAAGGGAAATTTTGGCAAATAACATATTAAGGATGAATTTAATGTGGACCTTAGTATTGCCATAGAGCTTAAAGGGAGTATAACGAGGTGTGGTTTCTAATTTGGTCAACCAAACCTTGATGTCATTAACTCAGTATTTAAACTGCAATTAGGCGTGAAACCACTTTTGCTTTAATTAACTACAAAAAGCATTTGAGAGAAAACCCTAAAGCACTTTCTTGGTGAATTTGGTGGAGGAGACTGAACTTATCAAGACCTCATAAAGCAAGGTAATAGCTTGTCTCATCTTCTATAAATCTATTCTCTTTGATTCATATACTTGATTTTGAATGGAATCATGACTTTCTATGAAGTTTAAAGATAGAAGATGAACCCCAATGCCTAATTTGTGATTTGGGACATGTCAATCTCATACTCTATGGTTTATTCAAAAAGATATACAAAATCTATGTTTTGATAGTGGAATTGTAACATGGATACATTTTTTGATGAAGTGGGAATGATCTTGTGGTTTCAAACGAGTTGTTTATTACTGTATTGAAAGAATTTGGACCCTTAAGGGGGTTTGCATAAGTTATTAGATAATTTGGAATTTGGGTTTGGTTCAGGAAATTCAAATTTGTGCCCAACGCCATGCTAGCAACTCACTTACCAGCGATAAGGCGCTGCCCACAATGCTGCCCAAGTAATTGTTGAAGTCCATCCAACAATTCCTATTGTCATGGCATGTAATGTACGTTGATTGCAAATAACTGAGATAAATTTATGGTTATCTCGGCTGGAAGCCATCGATCTAGCCCTAGTTTGTTATAGCAAAGCCCATGGCACTGGGGATTTTCCAGAGTTAAATTGTACATTATAGTTTTCAAAATTTACTAAGTTTTATCGAAATATATCGCTGAGACAAGGGTTGGGGTAGTGGTAACTAACCCCAAAAACCTTTATGTGATATTAATTCCAAAGTTGTAGTTTTATATCATTTTTAAGATATTAATGCAAATTGAGTAAACTTACCTTAAAGTACATAGGTGTTCAGGTCCTTGATGGTTGAAATGTCTAGTAAGTTCTCTTGGTTCTATGACATTCACATATCATTGCAAACTTATTTGATTATCAGTGTTGGAAACTATTTATTTTATCTTGTATTTTATAGTTCTTTTGCTTATGTACTTCTTTCTTGCCCAAAATGATAATAGGTTTCTTAAAATCCATTTGTTGGATGATCATTATAATTCCAATAGATATTACTTGGAGGATTAAGGGTAAAACAAGCTTTTGCTTTACTGAGCCCATTAAATATTTGTTCATCTTACTACTTTCCCCTAGGTACCTCATCTGCTACTTAAGATAGTGGATAGAAGAAGATTATGGCATAGGAGATCTCTTTTGTTTGTGTTGGTTTGAGTAATATTTGTCTATTTGGTTTTTAAGATGTTTTGTGTAATAAATAGGGGATTTCATATGGATAGACGTTTAAACCCACAAAACTTTGTTTTAGTTTATGTTTAGTTGTTTGTAAGACTTCTACAATAATTTCGCATCTTCTTAGATTTTAAAGGCTTTTTATTTCCGCACCTATTAGCCTTAGCATATATTTTGTAGAATGTTTTAGTTTATTTTCTGCATGTTAAGGCTTAATAGATCATCGCCCAACTTGCTGGGTTATCTCAAAGGGTTTGATAATGGATTTGGTTAGGCAGTCCAGGCTTATAGGGGTTCAAGTATTCTAAGTTGGCATCACAACTTAGGCATGAAAAACTAGGGAATGTTCATCAGGGTAACCATTAGGGAATATTACAATTGGTAAAACAATTAATGATATATTTTTAGGTAATAAAGCCTAGAGAAAAATGTAGTCCAATCCTAAAATTAGGAGTATGACTCAATTGAAAATCACGGAAAGTATCCAAATAATATTTAACTTAAGTCACCTAGAGGATAAGTTAACTGTCGAACTTTGGAAAGGTTTGTCTTAGTTAAGTAACAAAATCACAAGCGTAGGCTTATGGTTTGCATTGTCTTATTGTGCACATGTGAGCAAACTTAAGGTAGAAACGAGATTTACAATGAACAAATATATGTTAATTATGCCATTTTCTTATGTATATAATATCATTGCCATTAAATATGTTGTTCGTTTTCCATGTCTCCTATTTTAATTTTTGGAACAAACTCCTTGAACTACTCATATTGCATAATGAGTATTTGAGGTGAGAGTTTCTATGGCTTGAGGAGCACCAAGGTGCACATGGGACTGATGATTGACATTGGTGTGCTCAGATAGAGCACCAAATTGCTGATAAGTCCTAAATTATACACATTTCGTGGCGTATTTTAATATGTTTTATAATGTAAGGTCTCTAAAATATAGTCTTAATATCTTATATTTGATTATTTTAGGTTTTTAAGGTGTAGAAATGAAATCGGTATGAAAATAGTGTCAAATGGATAGATGATTGTTCTATGTTGGATTTACAATCATAAACATGTTTCACGTATCCCGAGATAGTGAAGTGTGGTCCAAAAGGCTGATATAATGTGTGATGACGTGATGTTGTGTAGTTGGCATATATGAGGAATTGAGTAAAAATGAATAAAATAAAAGATTTGATTGAGTGGAAGTGGTGCGAAAAGAATCGTCAACAAATGAAGGTAAAATTGGAAATTATAACCAAAGATTCCTCAGCAATTCCTGATGTATAGTAATCACTATACAAATAAGTGAAAACATGGAGTTCAGTTCTATGGATTTACCTAGCGATTTCACTTAACCCTAAATCGTTGAGGAATCGTTAGACCCGATTTTGTGCATTTTAGGCAACACCAAATAGTTTGAGTTAGTTTAGGATATTTACAATAAAGAATACTATATATATAAATCCTAAGCTTCGAAATCATTTGTCCTTTAGTACTTAGAACAATATTCCATTGCTTCAGGAGTCATTCTTTATTATTTTAATTATTTCTTTATTGTTCATTGCTTTTGGAGAAGATTTAATGATTTAAATTATTTATTCCAGCAGTATTTATCTATGTCATTTAGTTATATTATTGCAATGTTATTTATTATTATGAAGACTATTTAGTTGATCTAAACAAAGTCCGAACATGAACTAGATCCATTTTGCAACGTAGTTATGATGAGATGAATACGGGCTTAAAGCTTTAATCTAATCATATTCTTTGATTCACTAATTTGATAAGTTATTATCTACTGATTCTAATCATAAACTTTGTATTGCATGCATAGTTGCAAATATGAATTGTGATATTTGGATTCATTATCTAATCATAAACACTGTTTAGATATCCTAGGTGAATTTTAGATCTAAATCAAATGTTGAAGTGGCTTTCCTAACATGTCAAATTTCGTATTTTGAGGTTTTCATAGAGTGTAATGAAATTTTATTGCGTGAAGTTAATGTGTATGTTTATTTAAAGGGGTTATCTCAATAAAATTAGAATGTGGCTTTTCCACCATTATAAGAAGAAAAAATGGTTGGTTAAAGGTTGTTTACTTACTTATAATTAGAGCTCAATGATCTATCATGCTTTATAAAGGATGTTCATGACTACATATTGATTGTATTAAATGTATCGATGCAAAACATATTGATTTTTCATTGTTAAGGATATTTGGTTAGATATTTATTTATTATTGAACTGAATTTATTTGAATGTTAGTAACTTTGATTTGTGTTAATTAAGTTCATTATTAATTAGTAATTAGTAATTAGCGACACAAAAATAATAAAAACCTTTTGAGTGAAGAAAGTTACATAATCCCTGTGTAGACGATCTCACTTTCCACTAATTCAACTTTAATAGTATACTAAAAGTGGGAGATTTATTGTACACAATAGACAAGTGTCAATAGTTGATGGCCAAGTGTCATTGCAGGGCAGTTGAGGACATGTCTACATCACATGAACCATTGGATGAGTTATCTATTTCATATGACCATGTATGACGAAGTTAAAAAAGTCTATAAGTGGACAAAAAGCACCACCATAGATACCAACACATAGGCTACCACTAGTTGCGACAGCTGGTTTGCAACCTATTCTCGAGGCTTCACAAAAGGAGGATAATGTAGCACAGTTAGTGGTAAGGGCAAGAGAAGACCCAGCAGCACTGGCGCATGTAGTTAGTGCAGAGACGATGAGGATGCTTAATGTCTAGAAAGAGTTCATGAAATATGATACACCAAACTTTTAGGGAGATTCGGAGGCTGAAGAGGCAAAGGATTGGAATGCTTGCATGGAGAAGAAATAGAAGTCTAAAAAATTGACAGTTCTACTATAGTATTTTTGGCATCATATCTCTTGGAAAAGAGAGCATTCAAGTGGTGGAAGTCAATTAGAACGATCGATTGATCAATCCCAACTTTGTCAAGGTTTAAGAACTCATTTTATGAATATACTTTTTGAAAGTCATCAAGGATGCAACGAGACCAGAATTTCTAAAATTAATTCAAGGTAGCAGGCCAGTGAGGTAATATGAGTCACACCGTAATGAAATATCAGATTTTGCTCTAAATTACATGGACACCATGGCAGAGAGAGTCACTAGGTTCATGCATGGGTTAGACAAGAATATTAAGACAATTGTAGCACCAAGGGCACCACACACGTTTTTCAAGAACCACTTACACCCTGAACCCTTAGCTTCATTTGGTGCAAGGAACAAACCATTTGCATTAACACTCCAGCAAAGCCAAGGTAAAAGGACAACATGGTCAAAGACAAGAGAGTCACTAGCACTTTCATCAATGACATTTCAAAAGCCTAGAGGGTTTTGTTTCTTTTTTTTGCAAAGATCTAGTACATTATAAGGAAAAGTACTCCAGTAGGCTGAAGGTTTTGATTGCTAGTATAGCACAACTAGTCAGGGGAGGAGTGCATGCTGTTGCAGAGCCAAATACCGAGGCAACTCGAGAGTTGGTGGCAGGTACAGTTTACATTTATGATAGAGACATGCATGCACTATTTGATTCAGGGTCTATTATTACATTTTGTTTGGTAAAATGGTTGATGAGATAGGCCCGAGGTAGGTTTGGGCTAATGCGATCTTGACTTTGAGTACTGTCGCTATTGAGAAGGTTTATCCTATTATGGTGTTAAAGAGGTGTATTATTAAAACTGGGAATCAGATCTTACCACATGATTTGCGGGTGTTAGAATACTTAAAGGATGATGCTTTGCTAGGGATAGATTGGTTAGCAGCTTATCATACCAATATTGAAGGTTTTTAGAAGATATTTACCTTTTGAATACCTAGTATTCCAAAATCTCAATATATAGGTCATGCACCTAATTGAGTTGACACCCGTGGAAATGTAGCAACAATTAGTAAGTTGGGAACTCTCGTGAGTTTAATGGCTATAGAGGAAGAGGGTTCAACTTAATCAAATTTCGAGTGTTTGAGAATATCCATAAATCTTTCACTCTAATTTACCAATAGTCCCTCCACCTTGGGATGATTTTTTCATTGACCTTGTTCTTATCATGAAACCCATAACTATACTACCATACATAATGACACCTAAAGAACTATCCAAGTTGAAAACTAAGTTGGATAAATTGTTGGAGAAATATTTTATATGTCACCTTGGGGATTACGATTGTTGTTCGTGAAGAACAAATGGTTGTTTGCAAATGTGCGTTAACTATCGACAGTTAAATAAGGTGACCACTAAGAACAAATATTCTCTCTTAAGGATTAATAACCTAATTGAAAAATTACATGGAGCGAAGTTCTTTTTAAAGATAGACTTAAGGTCGGGGTATCATCAGTTAAGAATATGAGAAAAAGAAATAAAGAAGGCCACTTTAAGTGCGAGATATGGACAGTACGAGTTCGCAGGGATGCCATTTGGACTTACAAATGCGTTAACAGTGATTATGGATCTTATGCATAAATTTTCGAAGACTTACCTATACGAGTTCATCATTATCTTCATTGATGATATCATGATCTATAACAAAACCCAAGAAGAGTATGAGATAATTCTTAGAATGACCTTGCAGACTTTGAAGGATCACTGGTTGTATGCTATGTTTAGTAAGTGCGAGGTTTGGTCTTTAGATGTGAATTTTTAGGTCACTTAGTAAACACAAAGATCATTTAAGTAGATCCAGCTAAAGTTGATGTCATCACGAAATTGTTGCAACCCACCACGGTGATGGAGATAAGAAGTTTTCAGGGATTAACAGGTTATTACAAAAGGTTCGTGAATTATTTATTGAAGATTGCGGAACTAATGACAAGGATAACTCAGAAAAATGTTGAATTTGAGTGAATAGAGGAATGCAAGAATGCTTTCCAAAAATTACAAGATAAGCAAACTTCATCACCTATATTGGTTTTACAAGAAATAGGGAAAAATTGGTTCTTTATATTGATGCTTCAAAGATAAAGTTGTGATATGTGTTAATGTAAGAAGGGAAAGTTATAACTTATGCTTCTAGGCAATTGAAAGTGCACCAAAAGAACTACCCAACTAATGATATGAAGTTAACAGTAGTTTTTTTATTTTTAAGTTATAGAGGCATTACTTGTATGGCCAAAAATCTTTAGTGTTCTCAGAAAATAAGAGTTTGAAGTATTTGGTTACCTAAAGTGACCGAATATGTGATAAAATTGTTCGTTCGAGTTCTTGAAAGACTTTGACTTCAATATTCAGTATCACATTAAGAAGAAATAAGGGATGCATGCATAATGACGACGAAAGAGTATAAATTACTCGAGGAAGCCCTAATTTTGTGTATTCATGAAATTTAGAAGAATGAGTTTGCAGTTTCAAGTTCCTTAGATCAAGGTCAAATGACAGTAGAGCCAGAGGCTATTTTTGGAATTATAAACTGTTAGAGGGCTAATAAGGAGTATGGCGTGTACATATCGAAGGTTGATAGTGAGGACTTTCCTGATAGGAAGCTTTCGACAGATGAAGCATTAAAGTTTAAGGACAGGCTATGGACTCCATCACATTTACAGTTGCAAGTGGATTTACTTATGAGGCTCATCGATCGCACCATACTATTCATCCAGATAGCACCAAGATGTACCATGATATGAAACAAATTTATTATTGGGTGGGGATGAAATAGATATCACGAAGTATATTTAGGATTGTGTGGCTTGTAAGGAAGTGAAAGTGGATCATTAGAAACTCGGAAGGATGTTGCAACCTTTACCTATTCCTTACTGGAAGTGGGAATGCTTAACCTTGGACTTTGTGATCATATTTTCTAACAAAAGGAAGAAACATGATGCGATTTAGGTTATCGTAAATCATTTGACTAAGTCTGCATATTTCATTCCAATTTCCCTTGGAATTAAGTGGAGAAGCTAAATGAGAAATATCTGGATGAGATCTTGAGGGTACATAGTGTTCTTGGGTCTATTATGTTGGATCAGGATTCACGTTTTAATTTCAAGTTTTGGAAGGGTTTATAAACAAGGATGAGAACTAAACTCAATCTTAATACTACGTTTTACCCTCAGTTAGATGGCCAAAATGAGAGCCTTATCTAAATACTTGATAATATGGTTAGGCTTGTGTATTGGATTAAAGTCATATTTGGGAGGATTATTTGCCATTATGTGAGTTTGTATACGACAATAGCTTTCAAGCAAGTATTTATGTGGCACCATCCAAGGCACTTTAAGGGAGGCCTTGTAGGTTTTTATTGTGTTAGCTAAATAGTGGTGAAATTGTGGTAATATGACCTAAGATCATATAGGATCACACTGAGACGATGAATCTGATTAAGCAACGACTAAGTACCACACAAGACATCTAAAAGAAATACGCTAATAAGGGTCACAAAATGGGGCACATTGAGAAGGATGATTATGTGTGACTTGAGGTTTCAATGATGAAGGGACATCACAAACTGGGGTTGAAACAGAAGCATGCTTAAAGGTATATTAGACCATTTGTAATGACCGAACAAGTGGATCTAGTTGCCTATAGATTAGCTTTGCCACTTGAACTAGCCGGAGTTCATGACACACTTTATAAATCGATGTTGCAAAAGACATCGACCATGCATACCAACTGTTAATAGGATTTAGTTGGAGTTAAGGGAGGATAAATCGTATGAGGAACACCCAATACAAATTCATGTCAGACAGGTTCAAAAGCTTTGCAATAAGAAGAACCCACTATTTGAGGTGTGGCAGTTCCATAGAGATGGGGAGCTAACTTAGGAACGGGAGGATTATATCGCAGAGCATTTCCCTGATCTCTTTGAATCTTAAATTATGGCTTACTTTTAGTTTGAGGACAAAAACTCCTAAAATTGGAAATATTGTGACACCTTAAATCTCTAATATGGTAAATTGTTGCATTATCGAGTTTAATTTGATATATATGCATTGTATGTGTGTATTGGTGTGAATAAAGTGTGTATTATATACTATCTAGTTGACTCAGGTGCTAGTATAAGCCTAAGTAAATAAAAATTAAGCTTAAAGGGTTTATAAAATAACTTAAATAAAGAAAAGGTCAATTTTCGTAATATAGTATTTTACATCTAAAATCAATTTAAAGTGTACTATAAAACAAGTATAATTATTGACTTATCAAACATCCCTAAACTCAACACTTTGTTGTCCTGAGTAAAGGAATACTCTCAATCATATTCTCATTTTTCCCTCATTTTGATTTCATAATTATGTACTCTTATTCTTAAATAGAAATGATCCTTAAATAGAAACATATTACCCCCATAAAAATAAGAATCATGATAGAATAGAAAGATTTCAAGAACAACCTCTTTATTTGACAACTCAACCTCTAGTTATGCAATACACAAAAGAATTCAAAGATAAACCAATCACTAAGATCAAGCCACAATATAGTTTTTCTCATTTTAAAACAATATTTAAAATATCACCATAATCAAAGTTGATAAAAACTTTTATTCACAAGTAATAATCATTTCATATATATTTGTAAGTTGGAATAAAACGATATACTTCACTTAACTTAACTATAAATATTCGAGGTAAATCTTATTGTTGAAGAGTTTTTCATAAACTTCCTTCCATTGTTTTATATCTCTTTCTTTCTTATTCAATTATATATTCATTTTCCTCTTTATATTGTATTCCTACGGTTCCCTAATCCATCTCTTTCGGAATCCATTATTCTTTTTTATAGAAATTATTCCTCTCATTTTTCTCACCACTAGATTCCTTGCTCCATTTCCTTTGAAATATGTTGGTCTGTCTATTTTTAAAAATATCTTTTTAAGAAACTCTTGTTAGCTCTTCTCGCTTTCACTACAGTTAAGGAAACATTCTTTCTAACTAAGTAATGTTTATTAACTATTTTTTTATTTTTCTCTTCAATTGTGGCATAAACTCTTTTCATTACATATGTATATAAAATACTTGATCAATAATCTTGGTATAACAAGATTCTTATAAATGTGTTTTGTTTATCTTGCACTATTGTTTTGATCATTTACCTATTATTATGTCTAAAAAAATTAAGCAATGCCCTCTAAACTCTTCTAGTGCATACACAATCTAGGTTAAGTAAAATATGGTATAACAATTCCTTTCCATCATAAAATTTATATTTTTATTGGTAATAAAAATATATCACTTTAATTAAAATTATAATTATATTCAATTCCATATTCATAAAATAAAGTAAAATGAAATGGAGAAATATTACTTGTACTGTGTAAAATTTTGAAAAAACTCATAACTTTCAAACGTTTTAATAGATTCTACCTCTCATTTCTTTCATACTATACTTCTTCATACTTCATTTTACCTAATATCCCCAAACTCATTCCAAACCTTATCCACAAGGTTTAAAAATAAAGTCAGGATTCCAACAAAATAAAAATACCGCGTAAAGCAAAACAAAATTTATTTTGGGACATAGAGTGTCTATTCATAGATTAGAGGTTTATAGAGCAAACATAGCTCAAATCAAGAAACTTGCTATATCAAGAAACATTAAACATATAAGGAGTTTTATTAGGACATGCGGGTTTTTACTAAAGGTTTATCAAAGATTTCTTAAAGATTTCTCAATGATTACTAAACCTTTATGCATGTTGTCGAAAAAAGATGTTCTATTTGAATAGGTCATGTGTTTGTAAATGCATTTGAGACCTTAAAAATAGCTTGGATTTTAGCACTAATAGTGGTAGCACTAGATTGGGAGTCGTATTTTGAAACAATGTGCGATGCAAGTCACTAGGCGGTAGGAGCAGTGTTAGGCCAACATAGAGATATAACATTTAAAGCTATATACTATGCAAAAAAAATCTGGATCCAACACAACAAAATTATATTACCACAAAAGAGCTATTGACAATAGTGTTTGGATGTGATAAGTTTAGAGCTTACATAGTGGGATCAAAAGTCATTGTGTACACAAACTATGCAACAATCCCTTCCTTGTTTGCAAAGAAGGATGCAAAACCAATGTTTTTTGATGGTTTTTATTATAGTAAGAGTTTCATTTAGAAATTAAAGATAAAAAAGTGAAAACTTAGTTGCAGACCATCTATCTAGATTACTTCATAAAGAAGGTGATACATGGAAGCTATAAGTACATGAAGTATTGCGATTTCATGGAGTTTTAATATCGCTTACTTCGGATAGAGGTCCGATATTTACATCTAAACTGTGGAGTGAATTGTAGAGAAAACTGGGAAATGTTCTTAACCTTAGTACAACATACTATCTAAAGACCAATAGTTAGACAGAGCGGTAGTGATAAGTCGGTATTTATAGGTATTTAATAGTCTATTTTAGTATATTTAATTATTAAAAGTATTTAAAATATATATTTAATTCTATTTTTGGTCATTGTTAGGAGAAACGGAGTGCGCGGTTGAATTCGTGGCGGAAAAATACTCAAAATGGAGTATTTATTTGCAAAGAATCGGATGTCGGATGTGTCGAATAGCCAACGAAACATTCGGCCAATCGGGACGACGCCACGTCGGCGCCGGCACGATGCGGGACCAATCGGGAGATGCCACGCGTACGCCGCGTCAAGATTGCAAGCCAATCATCACGCTTCAGAGGCGTCGATCGCCTCGTGATGCGCGGCGGTTCAAACTCCCGCTTTTTTCGGTCGAGAGAGCACGATTTCTTCCGTGCCACGTGGGAGCCACGTGGCGGCGACCCATTCGTCCATAAGAGTCATCAACAATGTTCACTAATCACGCGGCGCCACGTGGAGCCTTGTCAAGCAAACACAAAATAGAAAGACCGAATGGTGCGGCGACAACACGGCGCGGTGCAATTTGGCGGTCCAATACGGTGCGGACACTTGGCGCGACGCGGGAAAAATAGCCAATCGGCTATTGACACATGGCAGAGTCGGTTTTTCTAGCTAAAAACAGCCCTACGATGCTCCTCGACGCACGAGTCACGTACTTAACCCCTAAAATTAGTATCCTAGACCAATTTGGAGTATTTCTATATATTAGAAACCTTGGTATTATTAATAGAGGAATTAATTAGTTATTGAAGAGAGTTCAATTAGTTTTTAGTAGTAGTTTTTGAAGACGATGCCGGCTAATCAATTTCTTGCCTAAGTCGAAGGGGAAGCAAGTCGGAATCATGGATTCATAGCATTCTATGTGAGATCTTTTTATTTTATTATTTAAATTAATTTAATTTATCTTATTTCATTGTTGTTGATTTAATTATTATGATTTAGATCTATGGTATGTATGAGGCCTGTGCATGCTTTTAGGTTGATAATCTATCGTTATTTGGAATATTAGTATCCATGTACAACAATTGAATCTAGGTTAAATCGGTAGCGGACGCGACCGGTTATCTAGGATTAGTGATCCCATAGATCTATATTAATGCGGTTAGTGTATTAAACCTTATTGGCGGATGTCTAGGGTTATACATTAATTAGGAAAATTAGTGGCGGATGTCCTGATTATCGAAATTAGGGGAATTAAGAATTTCTGGCGGATGTCGATTTTCCATCACTAATCTAGGAGATTTAAATTAATAATTTTTGGGAGAGATTGAGGACCATTGAATGCTATTGAATCTTGATTCGATTTGTGGGCGGAGATTTGGGTGAACTTTTCATTATTGATATTAATTTTTGTGAACTTTTCCTTATTGCTTGTTTAATTGATTATTTTATTGATTTTCTTGAAAACCCCCATATTTAGTTAACTCATAGTAAACTCAAGTCCTGCGGATTCGACCCCGTATTTACCACTACTACACCCTTGCGGTTGGTAACTCTTTTACGGGTTATATTTGGCACGAACGACACGCGTCAAATTTTGGCGCCGTTGCCGGGGACTTAGTCTTTACTTTGAGTTTAGGTGTTAGTTAGTTTAATTAATCTATTTAGTCAGTTGGTTTAGGTAGAATAGTAATTAATATATTATTATTATTATTATATTATTATTATTTTTATTTTTTTTTTTCACGTTTCGTTTTACGTTTGTTACGTTTAGTTTTTTTTTAGTTTCCTTTTTGTTTTTATTCTTTATTCTGTTAGTTTTTAGGTTTCCGTTTTTTATTATTAATCTATTTAGTCGGTTAGTTTCCGTTTTTGTTTTTAGTTTCCGTTTTTTTTTTGTTTCTGTTTTTTTTAGTTTTTAGGTTTCGTCCTGTTAGTTTACGTTTTATTTTTCTTATTTTATTTTTTTCCTTTATTACTTTATTAGTTTACTTGTTAGTTAGATTATTAATTAATTTATTATTATTATTATTATTTTTTTTTTCTTCTTTAGCTTAGTTATAACCCCTGAATTTCATTTTTTCTCTCCCTTTTCTTTTTTTTTTTATGCTACCACACCTCACTCGGTCCAAATCGTAGGCTCATTATTACCTTTTGACCCCGAACCAGAGAGAACTTTTCATAGGTGGACTAGACAGACCCAACTTAGGCAACGGGAAGGCCAAAATCATCGAACATGTTTGCATTGCACCAAATCACCATGGGTCACGCCAATCAAGAGCTTCAAGCTCTTTTGGCGCAACATCCCCTCTGCATCAACTATCCGGATAATGCCGGAAACTTTGAGTTGAGGTCTGGGTTCATTCATCTCCTACCATCCTTCCATGGTGGCGAGAATGAAGATCCTATCACTTTCCTAAAGGAGTTTCATTCTATTTGCAAGTCAATGAAACCCTCCAATGCGGACGAGGAAACGGTTAAGCTCAGATCTTTTCCGTTTTGCCTTAAAGATAAAGCCAAGGAATGGCTTTTCTACCTTCCGCATGGCTGCATTAATTCCTGGAATGATATGGTAACCGCATTTTTGAATGAATATTTCCCTGAGGATAGAGTTGCTAAGCTCATCAAGGATATATGCAGCATCAAAATGAGGCAGGCGAATCATTCGGTACATATTGGGAGCGCTATAGGCGATTACTTGCTAGTTGCCCGCAGCATGGCCAATCTGAGAAGGCCATAGCTCGATTCTTCTATGTTGGCATGTCGCCCATAGAACGACGCATGATTGATAATGCGTGTGGGGGTCACATTCGTGACAAAACTCCACCCAAATGATGCAGCGTATGAAGACATCGTACTAGCGATCACGCCTTTATGGTGATCTCGATGCTGCGCTACCGAAGTCTAACTACGAGCAATGTCTCGAGTTCCACGACCGGAAAATTGATAACCTAACCTCTATAGTGGAACGTCTCCTCTCCTCTGGTAAAGTGCAAGTCCAATCTTGTGGCTTTTGTGCTGCCACAAATCATGCAACCGATGAATGTCCTACACTTTTTGATGATGATCAGCAGGTCAATGCCATGGGTAATCATTTCCAAGGGCCACCTAGAGTCCCATTCGGGAATACCTATAATCATGCCACGGCCAGGAATAACCCAAACTTCAGTTATGGGCCTCAAAATCAGAATTATCAGACATTCATCCCCAGAGGTCAACCGTTGCCTACACCCTCCACTAACTCCTCCTCACTTGAGGATATGGTTAAAGCCCTTATGAGCCAACAAAGCCAAATTATGAATGAAATGAAGCAATTCAGGGCTACCACCGAGAAATCCTTTATTGAACTCAATTCGACGGTTCGAACTCTTCAAGTTCAAGTGGACCAACATGCACATCAGATTGGACGTCTCGAGGATAAAGGAAAGTTGCCTTCGCAACCTTACCCGAATCCTAACGCGAGTGCTAACGCGGTTACACTCCGTAGTGGTAGAGAGCTGGAGGGACCCAAAAGGCAAAATGGGTCATCTTATGCCCATGACCAGGCCAATGAGGAAGAACGCGAGGTAGTAGTCACCCCGTCTGCCTCTAAACAGATGGTAACTACTCCAAAGGAAGCACCGCCTACTTTTAAGGTCAAACCTCCTTTTCCACAACGTCTCATCTTAGATAAGAAAAAGGAGGAAGAGAAAGAAATTCTCGAGACCTTTCGGCGAGTGGAAATCAATATTCCACTCCTCGACGCTCTGAAGCAAGTCCCTAGGTATGCAAAGTTTCTTAAGGAACTATGCACTAACAAAGGGAAACTGAAAGGCAACGAAAAAGTCCAAATGGGAGAAACCGTCACGGCTATCCTACAAAAGAAGTTGCCTCATAAATGCAAGGATCCTGGGATGTTCTCAGTACCTTGTGTTATAGGTGATGTAAGCATTCAGAGGGCTATGTGCGACCTTGGCGCTTCCATTAATGTCATGCCATTGTCCATTTATGAGACATTGCATGCAGGCCCATTAGAGGAGACTGGTATTGTCATTCAGTTAGCGACCGTTCGTTGTCGGACTGTCGGTGTTCTCGAGGACGTTCTAGTCCGAGTGAACGAGTTTGTGTTTCCTGCTGACTTCTATGTGGTTGATATGAAAGAGGAGTCATTCCCTAATGCTTCGTCAGTACTCCTTGGACGTCCGTTTTTGAAAACGGCGAAGACGAAGATAGATGTTGATGATGGATCCCTTACCATGGAGTTTGATGGTGAAGTCATCAAGTTTAACATCTATGATGCGATGCGATACCCCGAGTGATGTGTCTTACGTGGTATGCACCATGGACAGTGTGGATCCACTTGTTGAGCGAGACCTTACTCACGAGTGGCGGTGATAAAGTTAAAGTAGTGTTAGAGCATCATCTCGACACTACTCAAATCCACGAGAGTGATCGACCTTCGATGCGATATCGAAGATCTTTGTTTTCGAGTTGGATTCAATCCAACCCCGCCCCAATAGTCCATTATTTGGAGTTACCTACTTCTAACTCCGAACTTTCTCCCTCTTTGGTTAAAGCTCCTACACTTGAGTGAAGCCGTTTACCTGAGCACTTAAAGTACATGTTTTTGGGTGAGAATGACACACTCCCTGTGATCATATCATCCAAATTTACACATTTAGAGGAAGAGAGGCTCCTTCGAGTACTCCGGGAGTTTAAAATGCCAATTGGGATGTCCCCATATCGCATCGTGTTTGGTAAAGCTTGCCACCTGCCAGTCGAGCTCGAGCATAAATCTTACTGGGCTATGAAACAGTTTAATATGAAGCTCGATGAAGCAGGAAATGAGAGAAAGCTCACTCTCCAAGAGTTGGAGGAAATCAGGAACGACGCGTATGAAAATGCGCGGATTTATAAAGAAAAACGAAAGCGTTCCATGATAGCAATCTCTCTAGGAAAATTTTTCCGTGTTGGTCAGAAAGTACTTTTATTTCAGTCACGTCTTAAGATTTTTGCAGGTAAGCTGAGATCGAGGTGGACAGGACCATATATTGTGACTGCAGTGTATGATCACGGAGCGGTGGAGATTCGAGTATGGAGGCCGGAAATGTGTTTAAGGTGAACGGCCACAGATTGAAGATCTTCTATGAAGACTTCCGAGCCATGATGTGGAGGCCGTTTCATCGCGGCAACGCCATTCTATATTGATTGACATGACTCACCAAGTCGAGCTAACGACTTTAACCAAAAGCGCTATTGGGAGGCAGCCCAAACTTTGATAAGTATTATTTAGTTTACTTATTTTCATTTTTTTTAGTCTTTTACATGACTTTGTATCATTTCCTTTGTTTTATCTCTATCATATTCTTTCACCATCTTGTTTGTTTTCTATGTGTGGACTCCTTGACTTGTTTTGAACCTTGAGGACAAGGTTCGGAATAAGTTTGGGGGTGTTTTAGGGATTGTGGATTGTTTTGGATGGATTTTTTGCGAAAGACCGCAGGTGAGATCGTTTAATTTTTTTTATGCGGATATTGGATGGTAATGGTGGTGTTTTGTATCATTTATTTCAGTTCTTTCATTTCTTTTCCATTCATATTCTTTTCTCATTCATTAGGAATTGATACACTTTCATGCATATATTTAGTATGTTTTATTTATTTTAGAGTCACCCGAAACTTTGTTCATGCCTTTGGTTGTGGATGAGTAAATTACAGTTGCCTTTTTAACTTGAAACTTAGAGAAAATTAGGAGAAACATTTAATCAAGTTCGTAGCTCTGCATTTTTATGATTTCATGATTAGAGACTTAGATGATGGTTTGACTTAGTGCTAGATAACGAAAATGAGTAAACGGTCAAATTTATGCAAGTTGTATTGTTTTAAACCCACTTTGGTGGATTTGCTTGATTATAGTGAAAGTGAGAAGTACTAACAGGAGTTTTCTTAATGTAGAGTGTCCTACAAGTTTCCACAGGAAATGGAGCAGGGAAACTTGTGGTGGAAAAAAAGTGAGAAAATCGGTCCATAGGAAATGGAGCAGGGACCGTATTAAATTGAAAAAAAAATTGGAAAATAAAATAATATAAAAATGAAAAAAAAAAGAATTGGAGAAAAAAAATAATAATAAAAATGAAAAATGAAAAAATGAATAAAGGCGGAAGTTGCGAAACTCCTCAAATAAAAGATTTAGTTCGAGTGCTTTCACTATATTAAGTAAGAATTTAAACTTGCGTGCTTGAATGTATAGACTAAGAAAACTTGTGATTAGTTGACGGCCTTTGTATTGACCGATTCTATGTTTTGAAAGTGAGATCTTAATTGTGTTTGGGTTGCGAGGCTTGACATATCATAACTCTGAAATTTTCTGAGTTTCTTGTTAATTTGGTGACTCGGTAAACCAAAGGAACTCCATGAATTTGGGTCGGGTATAGGATTTATTATTATATTAGGAGTCTAGTTTAGTTTGTGTTGTCATTTACACCTTTGCTCGGGACGTGCAAAGTCCTAAGTTTGGGGGTATTTGATAAGTCGGTATTTATAGGTATTTAATAGTCTATTTTAGTATATTTAATTATTAAAAGTATTTAAAATATATATTTAATTCTATTTTTGGTCATTGTTAGGAGAAACGGAGTGCGCGGTTGAATTCGTGGCGGAAAAATACTCAAAATGGAGTATTTATTTGCAGCAATCGGATGTCGGATGTGTCGAATAGCCAACGAAACATTCCGGCCAATCGACGACGCCACGTCGGCGCGCCGGCACGATGCGGGACCAATCGGGAGATGCCACGCGTACGCCGCGTCAAGCCTTGCAAGCCAATCATCACGCTTCGATGGCCGTCGATCTGCCTCGTGATGCGCGGCGTTCAAACTCCCAGTTTTTCGGTCGAGAGAGCACGATTTCTTCCGTGCCACGTGGGAGCCACGTGGCGGCGACCCATTCGTCCATAAGAGTCATCAACGGCACTGTTCGACTAATCACGCAGCGCCACGTGGAGCCTCGTCAAGCAAACACAAAATAGAAAGACCGAATGGTGCGGCGACAAACACGGCGGTGGTGCGGTGGCGGTCCAATACGGTGCGGACACTTGGCGCGACGCAGGAAAAATAGCCAATCGGCTATTGACACATGGCAGAGTCGGTTTTTCTAGCTAAAAACAGCCCTACGATGCTCCTCGACGCACGAGTCACGTACTTAACCCCTAAAATTAGTATCCTAGACCAATTTGGAGTATTTCTATATATTAGAAACCTTGGTATTATTAATAGAGGAATTAATTAGTTATTGAAGAGAGTTCAATTAGTTTTTAGTAGTAGTTTTTGAAGACGATGCCCGGCTAATCAATTTCTTGCCTAAGTCGAAGGGGAAGCAAGTCGGAATCATGGATTCATAGCATTCTATGTGAGATCTTTTTATTTTATTATTTAAATTAATTTAATTTATCTTATTTCATTGTTGTTGATTTAATTATTATGATTTAGATCTATGGTATGTATGAGGCCTGTGCATGCTTTTAGGTTGATAATCTATCGTTATTTGGAATATTAGTATCCATGTACAACAATTGAATCTAGGTTAAATCGGTAGCGGACGCGACCGGTTATCTAGGATTAGTGATCCCATAGATCTATATTAATGCGGTTAGTGTATTAAACCTTATTGGCGGATGTCTAGGGTTATACATTAATTAGGAAAATTAGTGGCGGATGTCCTGATTATCGAAATTAGGGGAATTAAGAATTTCTGGCGGATGTCGATTTTCCATCACTAATCTAGGAGATTTAAATTAATAATTTTTTGGGAGAGATTGAGGACCATTGAATGCTATTGAATCTTGATTCGATTTGTGGGCTGGAGATTTGGGTGAACTTTTCATTATTGATATTAATTTTTGTGAACTTTTCCTTATTGCTTGTTTAATTGATTATTTTATTGATTTTCTTGAAAACCCCCATATTTAGTTAACTCATAGTAAACTCAAGTCCTGCATGATTCGACCCCGTATTTACCACTACTACACCTTGCGGTTGGTAACTCTTTTACGGGTTATATTTGGCACGAACGACACGCGTCAAATTTTGGCGTTGATTTGGGGACTTAGTCTTTACTTTGGTTTAGGTGTTAGTTAGTTTAATTAATCTATTTAGTCAGTTGGTTTAGGTAGAATAGTAATTAATATATTATTATTATTATTATTTTATTATTATTTTTATTTTTTATTTTTCACGTTTCGTTTTACGTTTGTTACGTTTAGTTTTTTTTTAGTTTCCTTTTTGTTTTTATTCTTTATTCGTTAGTTTTTAGGTTTCCGTTTTTATTATTAATCTATTTAGTCGGTTAGTTTCCGTTTTTGTTTTTAGTTTCCGTTTTTTTTTTTTGTTTCTGTTTTTTTTAGTTTTTAGGTTTCGTCCTGTTAGTTTACGTTTTATTTTTCTTATTTTATTTTTTTCCTTTATTACTTTATTAGTTTACTTGTTAGTTAGATTATTAATTAATTTATTATTATTATTATTATTATTTTTTTTTTCTTCTTTAGCTTAGTTATAACCCCCGAATTTCATTTTTTCTCTCCCTTTTCTTTTTTTTTTATGCTACCACACCTCACTCGGTCCAAATCGACCGGCTCATTATTACCTTTTGACCCCGAACCAGAGAGAACTTTTCATAGGTGGACTAGACAGACCCAACTTAGGCAACAGGAAGGCCAAAATCATCTGAACATGGCTGCATTGCACCAAATCACCATGGGTCACGCCAATCAAGAGCTTCAAGCTCTTTTGGCGCAACTGCCCCTCTGCATCAACTATCCGGATAATGCCGGAAACTTTGAGTTGAGGTCTGGGTTCATTCATCTCCTACCATCCTTCCATGGTGGCGAGAATGAAGATCCTATCACTTTCCTAAAGGAGTTTCATTCTATTTGCAAGTCAATGAAACCCTCCAATGCGGACGAGGAAACGGTTAAGCTCAGATCTTTTCCGTTTTGCCTTAAAGATAAAGCCAAGGAATGGCTTTTCTACCTTCCGCATGGCTGCATTAATTCCTGGAATGATATGGTAACCGCATTTTTGAATGAATATTTCCCTGAGGATAGAGTTGCTAAGCTCATCAAGGATATATGCAGCATCAAAATGAGACCGGGCGAATCATTCGGTACATATTGGGAGCGCTATAGGCGATTACTTGCTAGTTGCCCGCAGCATGGCCAATCTGAGAAGGCCATAGCTCGATTCTTCTATGTTGGCATGTCGCCCATAGAACGACGCATGATTGATAATGCGTGTGGGGGTCACATTCGTGACAAAACTCCAGCCCAAATGATGCAACTGTATGAAGACATCGTACAGCAGTCACGCCTTTATGGTGATCTCGATGCTACTGCTTACCGAAGTCTAACTACAGGCAATGTCTCGAGTTCCACTGACCAGAAAATTGATAACCTAACCTCTATAGTGGAACGTCTCCTCTCCTCTGGTAAAGTGCAAGTCCAATCTTGTGGCTTTTGTGCTGCCACAAATCATGCAACCGATGAATGTCCTACACTTTTTGATGATGATCAAGCAGTCAATGCCATGGGTAATCATTTCCAAGGGCCACCTAGAGTCCCATTCGGGAATACCTATAATCATGCCACGGCCAGGAATAACCCAAACTTCAGTTATGGGCCTCAAAATCAGAATTATCGACATTCATCCCCCAGAGGTCAACCGTTGCCTACACCCTCCACTAACTCCTCCTCACTTGAGGATATGGTTAAAGCCCTTATGAGCCAACAAAGCCAAATTATGAATGAAATGAAGCAATTCAGGGCTACCACCGAGAAATCCTTTATTGAACTCAATTCGACGGTTCGAACTCTTCAAGTTCAAGTGGACCAACATGCACATCAGATTGGACGTCTCGAGGATAAAGGAAAGTTGCCTTCGCAACCTTACCCGAATCCTAACGCGAGTGCTAACGCAGTTACACTCCGTAGTGGTAGAGAGCTGGAGGGACCCAAAAGGCAAAATGGGTCATCTAATGCCCATGACCAGGCCAATGAGGAAGAACGCGAGGTAGTAGTCACCCCGTCTGCCTCTAAACAGATGGTAACTACTCCAAAGGAAGCACCGCCCACTTTTAAGGTCAAACCTCCTTTTCCACAACGTCTCATCTTAGATAAGAAAAGGAGGAAGAGAAAGAAATTCTCGAGACCTTTCGGGGAGTGGAAATCAATATTCCACTCCTCGACGCTCGAAGCAAGTCCCTAGGTATGCAAAGTTTCTTAAGGAACTATGCACTAACAAAGGAAACCGAAAGGCAACGAAAAAGTCCAAATGGGAGAAACCGTCACGGCTATCCTACAAAAGAAGTTGCCTCATAAATGCAAGGATCCCTGGGATGTTCTCGTACCTTGTGTTATAGGTGATGTAAGCATTCGAGAGGGCTATGTGCGACCTTGGCGCTTCCATTAATGTCATGCCATTGTCCATTTATGAGACATTGCATGCAGCCCATTAGAGGAGACCGGTATTGTCATTCGGTTAGCGAGACCGTTCGTTGTCGGACTGTCGGTGTTCTCGAGGACGTTCTAGTCCGAGTGAACGAGTTTGTGTTTCCTGCTGACTTCTATGTGGTTGATATGAAAGAGGAGTCATTCCCTAATGCTTCGTCAGTACTCCTTGGACGTCCGTTTTTGAAAACGGCGAAGACGAAGATAGATGTTGATGATGGATCCCTTACCATGGAGTTTGATGGTGAAGTCATCAAGTTTAACATCTATGATGCGATGCGATACCCCAGTGATGTGTCTTCTGTGGTATGCACCATGGACAGTGTGGATCCACTTGTTGAGCAGACCTTACTCACGAGTGGCGGTGATAAAGTTAAAGTAGTGTTAGAGCATCATCTCGACACTACTCAAATCCACGAGAGTGATCTGACCTTCGATATGCGATATCGAAGATCTTTGTTTTCGAGTTGGATTCAATCCAACCCCTGCCCCCAATAGTCCATTATTTGGAGTTACCTACTTCTAACTCCGAACTTTCTCCCTCTTTGGTTAAAGCTCCTACACTTGAGCTGAAGCCGTTACCTGAGCACTTAAAGTACATGTTTTTGGGTGAGAATGACACACTCCCTGTGATCATATCATCCAAATTTACACATTTAGAGGAAGAGAGGCTCCTTCGAGTACTCCGGGAGTTTAAAATGCCAATTGGGATGTCCCCATATCGCATCGTGTTTGGTAAAGCTTGCCACCTGCCAGTCGAGCTCGAGCATAAATCTTACTGGGCTATGAAACAGTTTAATATGAAGCTCGATGAAGCAGGAAATGAGAGAAAGCTCACTCTCCAAGAGTTGGAGGAAATCAGGAACGACGCGTATGAAAATGCGCGGATTTATAAAGAAAAAACGAAAGCGTTCCATGATAGCAATCTCTCTAGGAAATCTTTCCGTGTTGGTCAGAAAGTACTTTTATTTCAGTCACGTCTTAAGATTTTTGCAGGTAAGCTGAGATCGAGGTGGACAGGACCATATATTGTGACTGCAGTGTATGATCACGGAGCAGTGGAGATTCAGAGTATGGAGACTGGAAATGTGTTTAAGGTGAACGGCCACAGATTGAAGATCTTCTATGAAGACTTCCCGAGCCATGATGTGGAGGCCGTTTCACTGGCAACGCCATTCTATATTGATTGACAGACTCCGACCAAGTCGAGCTAACGACTTTAACCAAAAGCGCTATTGGGAGGCAGCCCAAACTTTGATAAGTATTATTTAGTTTACTTATTTTCATTTTTTTTAGTCTTTTACATGACTTTGTATCATTTCCTTTGTTTTATCTCTATCATATTCTTTCACCATCTTGTTTGTTTTCTATGTGTGGACTCCTTGACTTGTTTTGAACCTTGAGGACAAGGTTCGGAATAAGTTTGGGGGTGTTTTAGGGATTGTGGATTGTTTTGGATGGATTTTTTGCGAAAGACCGCAGGTGAGATCGTTTAATTTTTTTTATGCGGATATTGGATGGTAATGGTGGTGTTTTGTATCATTTATTTCAGTTCTTTCATTTCTTTTCCATTCATATTCTTTTCTCATTCATTAGGAATTGATACACTTTCATGCATATATTTAGTATGTTTTATTTATTTTAGAGTCACCCGAAACTTTGTTCATGCCTTTGGTTGTGGATGAGTAAATTACAGTTGCCTTTTTAACTTGAAACTTAGAGAAAATTAGGAGAAACATTTAATCAAGTTCGTAGCTCGCATTTTTATGATTTCATGATTAGAGACTTAGATGATGGTTTGACTTAGTGCTAGATAACGAAAATGAGTAAACGGTCAAATTTATGCAAGTTGTATTGTTTTAAACCCACTTTGGTGGATTTGCTTGATTATAGTGAAAGTGAGAAGTACTAACAGGAGTTTTCTTAATGTAGAGTGTCCTACAAGTTTCCACAGAAATGGAGCAGGAAACTTGTGGTGGAAAAAAAGTGAGAAAATCGGTCCATAGGAAATGGAGCAGGGACCGTATTAAATTGAAAAAAAAATTGGAAAATAAAATAATATAAAAATGAAAAAAAAAGAATTGGAGAAAAAAAAAATAATAATAAAAATGAAAAATGAAAAAATGAATAAAGGCGGAAGTTGCGAAACTCCTCAAATAAAAGATTTAGTTCGAGTGCTTTCACTATATTAAGTAAGAATTTAAACTTGCGTGCTTGAATGTATAGACTAAGAAAACTTGTGATTAGTTGACGGCCTTTGTATTGACCGATTCTATGTTTTGAAAGTGAGATCTTAATTGTGTTTGGGTTGCGAGGCTTGACATATCATAACTCGAAATTTTCGAGTTTCTTGTTAATTTGGTGACTCGGTAAACCAAAGGAACTCCATGAATTTGGGTCGGGTATAGGATTTATTATTATATTAGGAGTCTAGTTTAGTTTGTGTTGTCATTTACACCTTTGCTCGGGACGTGCAAAGTCCTAAGTTTGGGGGTATTTGATAAGTCGGTATTTATAGGTATTTAATAGTCTATTTTAGTATATTTAATTATTAAAAGTATTTAAAATATATATTTAATTCTATTTTTGGTCATTGTTAGGAGAAACGGAGTGCGCGGTTGAATTCGTGGCGGAAAAATACTCAAAATGGAGTATTTATTTGCAAAGCAATCGGATGTCGGATGTGTCGAATAGCCAACGAAACATTCCGGCCAATCGACGACGCCACGTCGGCGCAAAGACACGATGCGGGACCAATCGGGAGATGCCACGCGTACGCCGCGTCAAGATTGCAAGCCAATCATCACGCTTCGAGTAGCCGTCGATCGCCTCGTGATGCGCGGCGAGTTCAAACTCCCGCTTTTTCGGTCGAGAGAGCACGATTTCTTCCGTGCCACGTGGGAGCCACGTGGCGGCGACCCATTCGTCCATAAGAGTCATCAACAATTGTTCGGCTAATCACGCAGCGCCACGTGGAGCCTTGTCAAGCAAACACAAAATAGAAAGACCGAATGGTGCGGCGACAACACGGCGCGGTGCGGGCGGTCCAATACGGTGCGGACACTTGGCGCGACGCAGAAAAATAGCCAATCGGCTATTGACACATGGCGAGTCGGTTTTCTAGCTAAAAACAGCCCTACGATGCTCCTCGACGCACGAGTCACGTACTTAACCCCTAAAATTAGTATCCTAGACCAATTTGGAGTATTTCTATATATTAGAAACCTTGGTATTATTAATAGAGGAATTAATTAGTTATTGAAGAGAGTTCAATTAGTTTTTAGTAGTAGTTTTTGAAGACGATGCCGGCTAATCAATTTCTTGCCTAAGTCGAAGGGGAAGCAAGTCGGAATCATGGATTCATAGCATTCTATGTGAGATCTTTTTATTTTATTATTTAAATTAATTTAATTTATCTTATTTCATTGTTGTTGATTTAATTATTATGATTTAGATCTATGGTATGTATGAGGCCTGTGCATGCTTTTAGGTTGATAATCTATCGTTATTTGGAATATTAGTATCCATGTACAACAATTGAATCTAGGTTAAATCGGTAGCGGACGCGACCGGTTATCTAGGATTAGTGATCCCATAGATCTATATTAATGCGGTTAGTGTATTAAACCTTATTGGCGGATGTCTAGGGTTATACATTAATTAGGAAAATTAGTGGCGGATGTCCTGATTATCGAAATTAGGGGAATTAAGAATTTCTGGCGGATGTCGATTTTCCATCACTAATCTAGGAGATTTAAATTAATAATTTTTTGGGAGAGATTGAGGACCATTGAATGCTATTGAATCTTGATTCTGATTTGTGGAACTGGAGATTTGGGTGAACTTTTCATTATTGATATTAATTTTTGTGAACTTTTCCTTATTGCTTGTTTAATTGATTATTTTATTGATTTTCTTGAAAACCCCCATATTTAGTTAACTCATAGTAAACTCAAGTCCTGCGGATTCGACCCCGTATTTACCACTACTACACCCTTGCGGTTGGTAACTCTTTTACGGGTTATATTTGGCACGAACGACACGCGTCAAATTTTGGATATTGGTGCTAGTGGATATGATTTGAGCTTGTGTCTTGGCGTTTGTTCGTAACTGGGAGAAATACATTCCTTTGTGTAAGTTCCTTTATAAAAATAGCTATCATGCTAGCATTGGAATGGCTTCTTTTGAAGTTATATATGATCATCCTTGTCGCTCACCTGCGTGTTGGGCAGTAGGTGGAGATATAGGTTTTTTGGGGTGGGAGTCAATTCAAGATTACATGGAGAGAATTCAACAGATTCGCTAGCATTTGACTATAGCACAGCTAAGACTGAAGAGATACGTCGATAAACATCATAGGTTTTTAGAGTTTTCGAAGGACGATCTTTTCATGTTGAAAGTCTTACCTATAAAAGGATTGTATGGATTTGGATTGCGAGGTAAGCTACTTAAAAGGTATAATACACCATTCAGAGTACAGGAAAGGATTAGTCCAGTTGCTTAGAGGTTAGAGTTACCTCTTCAACTAGCCGGAGTTCATAATGTCTTTCATGTGTTTATGCTTCGCAAAATGGAGACTTAATTCACTCCAATGATTAATTGGAATGAATTTAAACTTTAGGAAGACTTATCTTACAACGAGCAATAAACTTAGATTATCGATCATAAGACTCAGAGGTTGAGAACCAAAGAGATTCCATTGGTTAGAGCGAAATGGCAATTTAATAGAGATTATTAACTAACCTATGAGCATGAGTCTTATATGAATGACCAGTTTCCATATCTATTCGAAACTATAAGTAATTTTACATTTACATTTACTTTAATCCGAATCTCAATTGACTCGAGTTATGCTCGTGGTTAATTCTAGTGTACCTCGATTAGCGTATGCGTAGGTTTGTAAGATGGTTTGTGTTTGTTTGGAGTGTTTAGTTAATTTTATAAGTTGTAGTACAATAGCAAATTTATATACAAGACTATAATCGAAAAATACATAAATAAATAATAAATTGTCAGTACACCAAGTGCGATAATAGGGTTGTGAAATGAATGTGTACACCTGATAATGCTCGTAGGCATGTTCGGTGAATTTATTGGCTAGGAAACAATATATATATGTATATATATATATATTTGATATCTAAATCTATATATCAAAAACTATAAGCTTAGTTTAAATTATATGGATCGTTGGATCACCTTGAGACGAGCATGAGTGTCGATGGTGTCGACATGTATATCACTTTAAGGGTGTCATTAAAGAACATTAATTTGATAAATTCTTGAGATAGCTTGAGGAGTATATTAAGGAAAAACCATATATTTAAACTAAAACCCTCATATTTATCTTATAACTCGATTGAGAGAGTCAGAGAGCTGCTGAGGATTTAGTGTCTGATCTTAATGGTACCATTTGAGGGAGTGTATTCAACGTAAATCGAGGAGCTTAAATAACTAGAAATCCATATATCATCACTGTGGTAAGTTTGGTTTTGGTCTTTTTGAGTTGTTGTTGATTGAAAAGGGTTTGTTACCTCACAAGAGGCCCTCCCTGATAAATTTTAGGAGTGTTGGTTGTTGTTGTGTAGATTTGTGGATGGAACAGTAACTGTTGCCATGTTTACTGTTTAAACAGTATAAAGTTGAGCACGTTCCATCTAACAGAGCAGCGCACTCCCTTCACTAGTTGTGATGAACTCGGCTGATAGAGCATACTCCACAAATGGAGAGAGCTTGCTCCCACCCCTAAAAAATAGCAATTATGCTGAGTTTTAGTTAGAATTTCTTTAAGTGTTAGGACTAGGTTAGTGGTTCAAAATAAAGTGTATTAGACTTACTATGATCACAACTGGTTTGTGATAGTTATTGAATCCTCGGGAAAGCTTGAGTGTCCGAAAAGTTGAGGAATTTGTAATGGAACCCTAAACAGAAGTAAGTATGAATTCACTTATTTATCAATGTTCCTTGGCTATTCTAGTATATATATTTCATGTAGTTTATGAACTGATTGGGGGGAACTATGTACACAGTGATGGTTTTAAATAATGGAAAATGGTGTTTAATGTGATTCACGAGAGTAAGTTCATGGAACCGAGACAAGGTTATGTAAGAGATAGATTACCTTCCTGGCCCATATGTAACTTCCTACTCAGTTATATTGGTTGCGTAAATTACATACTCATTAGAGGGTTTCAGATATAACCATTGGACATTAATTGATAGACTAGATGACACTTCTGCCGATGTGTTGATCTAGCAATCGCATTAATGATGTCATTAGGTAATTGACCCTTGTTTTATAAATGAAATGTAAATCAAAATTTAATAGTCATTGACAGTTTGACTTGCATCTTTTACTTATTGAATTATACGTTTTTCATAATCTTTTTAGTTAATATTGGTGCATATTGTTATTGCATAATTTTCTTAATTATTATATGGAATGTTGATGGCTTTGTGAATCCTTACTTACTAAGCAAGTTAGATTGCTCACCCCAAATCTAAAATTTCAGGTTCGCAACCTAGCACTTCAACCAAGGGAAATGCGAATATTTAGGAGTTTTGTATATTCTCTATGATGTAATGAACTTTCCTTTATATATATAAACATTGTTTCAGTATTTTTGTTATATGAAAAAGATAGGGTAGGTTTTTGAATGAGGTTTTAGGTTTTGAAAAACTCTGTATTTTTGTATATTGATAATTATTAAAAAAAATAATTTTTTGTTGCATATATTCTGTATTATTTATTCGATATCCATATTCAATTTGAGTTTATCAGGTACTGATGGAGAGGCTGGTGGCTATACTTAAATCTTGTTGGATTACAATGGCGTAATTAAGGTTTCAGGCAGAGTATTGCCCTAATTGGGATAGTGGATGCTACAATTTAGACCAATTTTACAACTAAGCTAGTTCTATATATAAGTCTAGTTAGGCACTTATCAAATACCCCCAAACTTAGAATTACGCACGTCCCAAAAAAAAATTATTCTACAAAGAACGCATACTCGTACACTTCTTTTATCTTAATTATTTTACATGGTTATTTGAGTATCCTTTAATTTAAATAAGTTTTAAATTAATAATCCACTCAAGAGTTTTTCTTCATAAAAACTAACACTTTCATAATGCGTAGGTATAGCAACGCATATAATTCACTTACGAAACACACTAGTAGTTCATAACACATACCATCACTTCTCTTAAGTTTTATTCTCCTCGATACTCAAGCAACAAGTGTACAATCTCATGATTTCTCATTAAGCTCAAGAATTTCCAAATAAGCTTAGATAATACTATTTTTGTAGACTATAATACTTTAAGAGTCCATAAACCTTCATTTAATTGTACTCAACCAAGTTACTTGTACTCGAGCTAAATCTTTTTCATTTAAAAGTTTTTATTTGACTTCCGCCTTTCTTTCTTTCTATATATCTTTATTCTTTTCCCGTTACATTTTTCTAGTTGTATGGTCCTTGCTCCTTTTCCTTTAGATTTCATATTTCTCCTTTTTTTCCAACCATAAAGTTCTCTTCTCCTTTTCCTGCAGAACTTGTGGGACTCTCTTATTTTTATTTGAAAAATCTTATTAGCACTTTTCATTTTCACTGTTATTGAGCAAGTTTTAATTGAAACTTCATTAAACACCTTGCCTATCTCTTTCCCTTTTAGTACTACATCTTTATTTTCTTTTATACGTAAGTAAGATTCGTACTTATTATATAACTCTTTAAAGATCTAATTTTTTCCGCAAGAATTGTTCTAGTATTCTTCTTGCTTTGGTTTCAAGTTCATGGTCTTCCATAACTCTAAGATTTTAATCATGAAATGATTCCGTTGTTTGCTAAAATTATTATTTTCTTCAAATATGATAACATTCTCTTGAGTTTAATATCAACTAGATACTTGTATTCTTATGTATCCTCAATTTAAGGCATGAACTTTGTAAACGAATTATTCATTTATTACTATACTGCTATATCTAACCTTATCTATACTACTTATACACATTTAAATAATACATAAATGAAATAGAATTAAATAAAATACATTGCCATTCTTTCCTCTTTGACTGCTTCAAAAATAAAATTTTACGATCATACCTACAATGTTTATCCTTAATATATCTATTCTTACCACTTTCCATAGTGTTAATGCCCCAAACATTAACCAAACTTATCCTTAATATTTAAAAATAAGCCCGAAACATAAAAATACGAAACACATAAACATATATAATATAAATTGATAACCGCATAATGATAAACATAGAAGTGCATAAACATAAAGCTTAAATATATACTAAAGTGTTAAAATATCCCAAATTAGAAATAATCAGTATTTAATTATCTCTCACCTTTGAGACTTGTGTGACTATGTTGAATACTCTCAATCAATCAGTGAACTTATAAAGATGATGATGATGATGATGATGATGATGATGATTGGGGTAAACTTACCTCGAATATGATGATGATGATGATGACGACGATGATGATGATGATGATGATGATGATGATGATGACGATTGGGGTAAACTTACCTCGAAAAAAAGAAGAAAAAAAGAGATAAAAGTTTATGAAATCATCTTCGACAATAAGAAATAAAGAGACAAAAGTTTATGATGATGATGAATATATAATTGAATAAGGAAGAAAGAGATATAAGAGAATGGAAGGAAGTCCATGAAATCATCTTCAACAATAAGATTTACCTCGAATATATATAGTTAAGTTAAGTGAAGTATATAGTTTTATTCCAACTTACAAATATATATGAAATGATTATTATTTGTGAATAAAAGTTTTTATCAACTTTGATTTTGGTGATATTTTAAATATTATTTTAAAATGAGAAAAACTATATTGTGGCTTGATCTTAGTGATTGGTTTATCTTTGAATTCTTTTGTGTATTGCATAACTAGAGGTTGAGTTGTCAAATAAAGAGGTTGTTCTTGAAATCTTTCTATTCTATCATGATTCATATTTTTATGGGGGTAACATGTTTTTATTTAAGGATCACTTCTATTTAAGAATAAGAGTATATAATTATGAAATCAAAACGAGGGAAAAAATGAGAATATGATTGAGAGTATTCCTTTGCTCAGGACAGCAAAGTGTTGAGTTTAGGGACATTAATCAGTATTTAATTATCTGTCATATTTGAAATGTAGGAGTTCGTAAAATTTGATCAGTCTTTAGAAGATTAATTTCAAAACGCAAAAATGATATATAAGTTTGTTTATGATCAATCTGATTTAGAAGTTGATTCGATTATTTATAAGAAAAATCTTTAATTGTTGAGTTTAGGGACATTAATTTCGGTAGCACAAGAACTTATTCTTGAAACAGATGATCAAATGGCTCTCATAAAGTAGGTGATACATGTCATGTACTTTAAGAGTAGATGTCACATATTACATAATTTTGTGTTTGGACGCTCAATTGGTATCAGAGCCATTCGATCATCGTAAACTACTGTAAGTATTATGTCTTGCTTCTGTTTTATCATTCTTTGCATACTTGTACTCCTTATATGTGCATATGCTGGTTTCTTCTTCTATACACAATATCATCATCATTATTAAATTTACTTTCTTTGATATCAAAATATAAGTTCTTTCTATTGCTTAGCCAGTGTTTCGAATTTGGAATAACTTCTTTATTTATCGATTTTTATTTCCTTGATCATATCCAAGTTTGACTTTAATTTGATTTTCTTGATTTTGCCGTTCGGTTTTTAAACCACTTTCCTAGTCGCGTTGTAAGTATAGCAAAGAAGCGTAAGTCTAGCAACAAATCGTTGACCAAGTGTGAGTCAAACCTAGTGCAAAATTATGAGTAACCTTATTAAAACTGTAACTCGCATTTTATCAAAGAAATCTCCATGGAAAAATTTTGAGTCTGGTTCCTTTTCTGAAACTCCATCTAAGCCTCTAACTAAACCAATGACCACTATAGATTTTAAAAATATACATGAAGTCCATTTTCTCAAATAGGTCAATCTCTTCGTAATTGGGATATGCCTAGTTTCAAACCTACAGATATCTACAATAAAGGTTCATTCTCTAAAAAAATAAGATTTTATTATAAAATTAGAAGAAGATACAAAATCTATTAATGAAGAAAGCCAAGAATTAATACTCATCTCCCCTGAAAAATTCAAAAATATAAAGAAACTCATAAATATTTACATTAGGACTCATATAGGTTGCTATTAAACCTTTAATAACATTAGGTCTTAATACATCTATCCTAGCCTCTGTTCGTGCCAAACGACATCAAGAATTCAATGATTCCTTGATAGGCATGATAGAAGGAAGTTTAGTTGAAGGACCAATTCATTTTAATTGTTTTCCAAATTTCACAATCAGTCTGCATGATGAATTTGCACATGACGCCGCTGTTTTAGGAATTTATACTCAAGGTTTTAAAATGAAAGGTATATGCTCTAGTGTTGCTGTTGTATATCGTGTTTATTATAAATTAATGAATATCATTGTCCCTGACGTCGCCTATACAAACCTGTAAAAAGGAACATCTACTTTATTTTTGACAAATATTCGAAATAAAAAAGTCGATAGAAAACAATTAAATTGGAAAGACATCGACCTGCCACATATTTGGACGATACGATATACTAATAAAGAAGAATGTCAAAAGAGACAATTATCTAATGAGATCCATAAAATTATAACACATGATTATGGAAAAGCTGATATCTTATTTGTTCCTCTCTCTTCTACGTCTAAAAGATTTGAAACTACGTTTCCAACATCATCAACTTCTACACCTTTACCTCCATCATCATCAATACTTTCTACTAAGCCCTTTCTTTCTGGTGTTGCTTATCCTGTTTATTATTCTCCTCCTAGAGACGATACTATTAGTATAAATTATTTTGTTGAATATCAAATACATACTATCTCTTTTGCTTCAGATAATTCAATTGATTCAAATGATTTTATTCTTGAGTATGATATTTTAAAACAACAATATTTACATAATCCGTTAAAACCTACATTTTGCAAATTGGTTTCCACGAAGCAACAAGCTATTTTACGTGAAAAATATTTTAATTATATTACGCAAATACAATATAATCTTCCATTTTTTGAGTTTTTGTCTAAACATTTTCCAAACCTAACTCACAAAATTAATGCAGTTTGAGAAAGTTCTATTGGTAAAAAATGTAGTCAAACACATCCTTCCTTAGCTCCTATTAAAATAAAAGAAAATATTAAGGCAACTCCATTGAAAACTCCTTTCGAGGATGATGGCATTGCGACACGAAAAGACTTAAATCATATTATTGAACAAAATAATTATACTAATGTTTATCTTTCAACCATAGGACACTCTTCTCCTTCTTCAACAACTTCTTCCTCTATATCTCATCACGTTTAACATAAATCTGTCCCTTCTGCTCCCGCTATTACTCAACACTCATTTTTCCCCCCAAATCATCCTTACCTTTCCCTTCATTCACCTCCAAATATTCTGTTGAACTTCTCCAAAAAATTAATGTTCAACTTTCTAAACTTGAACCTCCTCCTCTTAAGACGGCTTCTCCAGCTACGAAGAAAGATAAAGCCCCTGTCATTCCTAACCTAGATCAATTATCTGACCTTAATGAAGAACCAAATTCTCCTCATTCATCATCCTCTCCTATCAATTCCATTTCTAGTAATACAGATAGTACTACTAGTATTGCTATTCAAAAGGTATTTTGTAACAAACGATCTTCATATCCAACTCGTTATCCCAAACAAAAACGATTTTATTCTAAACTGTCTCCTACCGATTTAATTCTTGAAGAAAAACAAAAAGACACCAACAGTTTGATGGCAATGCATTATATAATTTGAATATTGATGGTTTATCTAAATATCAAATTCTCAAGGTCATTTATCAAATCCAAATCTATGCGAAAGCTTGTACAATAACACGACATTCAAAATCTACTATAGCGACCGCTATTACCGCTGGCTTTACAGGTCAGCTCTATGGTTGGTGGAATTACGCATTCAATAATACTGCTCGATTAGAAATAATAAATTCAGTCCAACGAGATGATAATGGCATCCTTTACTCGATGCTCAAGGGCGAACTCAACCCAATGGGGTCGATAATCTCTTATCAAATATTATTTGGTATTTTATAGGAAAATTTTCCTCTCTCAATAAAAAAATTAGGGATCAATTACAAAGTTTACGATGCAAAACAATGAATGACTATCGTTGGTATAAAGATACATTCTTTACTAAAGTTTATCAATTAACCACTCGTGATGGACAATTTTGGAAAGAAAGGTTTATTGCTGGATTACCTCCCTATTTTAGTGTTAAAGTCAAAGAATATATTAAAGCTCAAAATGGTGGCAACTTGAATTGGAATGTTCATTCTTATGGGGATCTTCTTCAATATATTCAAACATGTGGAATTTCCATCTGCAATGATATGCATACTAAACGCCGACTTATAAAAGAAAAGAAAACCTTAAAATAAGATCTTGGTAATTTTTGTTATGAATTTGGTCATGATTTAGATATTACACCTCTTGCTTATCATACTCTTAGACGTCGTTCTAAACGTTATTATTCCATTTTTCCAAAAAATTCCTACTATATTAAATCCCGTTCTAAAAAACTATCTCGTTGTTACCCTAAATCTTCAAAGCATACCACTACCAAGAAAAATGTTTGTTATCATTGTGGTAAGCCTGGTCATTATGCAAATAAATGTCATATCGTGACTCATAAAAAGAAAATTCAGCAAATCCAAACAGATGATTCTTCCTCTTATGATAATTGTCATTGTACTTCTAATATTTTGAATACTTCATCAACATCATCTGCTACTGAAATTAATGTCTTAACTGCAAAAGAAGAACTTATTCTCGAAATCGGTGAACAAATCACTGATCCATCATTAAAGTATAAATATTTCACTAAAATTATACAGCATAATAAAGTTACTGATACTGTTTCTGATCAAGAAAAAGATTCTGATAAAAATATAGTAAATTTAAGAAACAATTACAACTTGATCCTAATAAATATTCATTTGCCAGTCTTTTACAAACTGTAAATAAAAGACCTCAACAAGCTACAATACAATCCTTGCAAAATGAAATCAATACTTTAAAAACAGAAATCAAATAATTAAAAGAATGTATAACACAATTAGAAAACATAAATACTGTCTCTCTTGCTGAGTTTAACCCCGATAATGTTTTTATTGAATCACTCACTCAATATATACATCAGAGATGGTTTATTGAATCACTCACTCAATATATACATCATAGATGGTTTAACCCAATCACTATTGCCATTAAAGATTTTTCTTATAAATGCTCGGCCTTAATTGATTGAGGTGCTGATCTAAATTATATTCGTGAAGGACTTATTCCTTTACGTTATTGCGAATCAACAACTAGTAAAATTTCAACAGCTAATGGTAATATGTCTTCAATTAAATATAAATTCCTATTGCTCATATCTGTCATCAATCTATTTGTATATTAACCTCCTTTATTATTGTTAAAGGTCTTCAACATGATATTTTGCTCGGTACTCCATTTCTTCAACATATACAATCATTTTATGTTTCCACAAATGGTATAACTTACTGTATTAAATGAACGACAAATTTTATTTCCTTTTGTTCAACCTCCTAAAATTAAATATTCGAATCAACTTCTAAATCAGATTGATCATAAACAAACTTATATATCCTTTTTGCGTTCTGAAATTAATTTTCTAAAAACCGATCAAATTTTACAAACTCCTACATTTCAAATTAAATTAAAAACATTCCAAGACAATTTATCTCAACAGTGCTGTTCTGATATTCCCTCTGCCTTTTGGGATCGCAAAAAACATATAGTAATGCTACCTTATATCCTAGATTTCAATGAAGAAAATATACCTACAAAAGCCAATCCATCTCAAATGAGTTCTCTACCCAAAAATCTATGTGAACAAGAAATCAAAGATTTACTTAAAAACAATTAATTACTCCTTCCAAATCTCCTTGGAGTTGCACTGCCTTTTATGTTGAAAATGCTCTTGAACTTGAGCGTGGTGCTCCTCGGCTTGTCATAAATTATAAACCTCTTAATAAAGTGTTAAAAACAATTCGATATCCTTTACCAAACAAATATGATTTAATTAAGTCTACTACTACAGCTTTAATATTTTTAAAATTTGATCTTAAATCTGGATTTTGGCAAATTCAAATTCATCCAAATGATCGATATAAAACTGCTTTTAACATTCCATTTGGTCAATATCAATGGAATGTCATGCCTTTTGGCTTAAAAAATGCTCATTCTGAATCTCAAAAAATTATGAATGATATTTTTAATCCTTACCGCGAATTTATACTTGTTTATATTGATGACATTTTAGTATTTTCTAAAACAATTGATCAACATTAGAAACATTTATATAAATTTCAAGCAATTATCATAAAAAATGGTCTTGTTTTGCCTAAAAAGAAAATGCATATCTTTCAAACTTCTACTATATTTTTAGGTTTCAAACTCTCTAAGCAAACAATCACTCCTGTAAATCGTTTTATTGATTTTGTTGATGACTTCCCTAATCAACTTACCGATAAAACTCAATTACAACGATACCTTGGATGTCTAAATTATTTATTCGATTTCTATAAAAATGCAGCCTTAGACAGAAAACCATTACAAGATCTTCTAAAAAAAGATGCAAAATTTGTTTGGATATCTGCCCATACATTAGCCTTACAAAATATTAAACAAAAGTTTAAATCTCTTCCATGCCTTCATTTAGCAAATTCAGCCTATCCAAAAATTATACAAACTGATGCATCCGATCTAGGCTATAGTGGCATTCTCTTACAAAAATCTCCTTCTTGTAAAGAACTATTAGTGTGCTTTACATCCAAACTTTGGAATTCTACCCGAAAGAATTATACGACAGTCAAGAAGGATGTTTTAGCAGTTGTATTATGTGTTCAAAAATCTCAAGCAGATGTTTTAAATCAAAAGTTTTAATTCGTATTGATTGCAAGGCCGCTAAAGAAATTCTTTTGAAAAATGTTAAAAATTTGGTTTCAAAACAAATATTTGCTCGTTGGCAAGCAATATTAAGTGTCTTTGATTTTGATATTGAATATATTAAAGGTAAAGATAATTCTCTTATTGATTTCTTATCTCGTGAATTTCTTATATTTCCTCAAATTCATTGCCTACAGATCACCATGACTGACAAAGGCAAATCTCTTGCATCATCCAATAAATTCTCTCCTCTTTTTAATTCCTACAATCAAACAGATATAAATAAATCTCTTTATAAATTTAGCAACCGACATTTAGTCATCCTTCTTGATCATCACCTTCTTGATAAATCATTAGATACTCAAGTAAAACTTGTTATGCCTCCTTCATTGCATTTCATACCTAACCGTCCCAATGTTACCATCAAGTTTTATGAAACTCTATTGACTACAACTCAATTAGTACTCATTGAACATTTTACAAGGCCTAACTCTGAAGAAATTGCTTATTCGAAATAAAAAATTTAAAAGGTTCTCTCAAGTGCTGAATGGACTCAGCAACTATCTGTGCAACAAAGTCTGTTCATTTATCAAGCTATGACATTGGTTACTGATCGACATTCTGTTCAAGTAAATTATAACGATTATATTGATGCATGGCGACATATATTATTCTACAAAGATCCCATTTCTGGCCATTCCTGGTATATTACATTAAAAAAATCTCCGAAGGTTAATATTCCTGCTTAATTCATGACAGAATGGTGGACTAAGTTTGGACCTCCTATTGGTTTCTTTCCAAATAAAGTTTTCAAGAAATATGAAGTAGAAAAGCTATCACTTTTTCAATTTATGCTTAAACATTCCATCCCATGGATCCTCAAATGGCAATATGGAACTCATAAAGTCACTGCTGTTCATAATATCACTTATACCTATCTTTCTCAAGAACTTCTGTGTAAATGGTGGGATAAATTTGACATAAAATCTATTGACCAATCCAACGTTCCACCTACACCAATTAAATCTATAGAATTCAGACGTTCTACTCAACCCACAGAATTCGGTCGGCCACAAGATTTTCCCCCTCTTGCCAAAACTTATAAAGATGCAAGTTTAACCTCTCCTCCATAAAATATCCAATTGACGACTCCAGTTCATCCATTAATTCAGACTTGGCCCAAACTATAATTTATCAGCTTCAAGAAGGGTTTGAGCAAAATTTGCAACAAGGATTTCAGAATATACAAAAGCATTTTGAAGACAGATTCAAACAAATTGAAGCTAAATATCCTACTTCCTCTCGGACACATTCAGAAGATAATACTTATTCAGCTCATTCCGCAGATTCGATTGATTTATAAGTGAAGACGTTAGCTCGAGCATTACGACATCCAGCCATCCAACAACCATTAATTGATTATATTTCTCAAGACTTATTCCTAAATGGTGTTGATATTATCTAGAATCCCACCATAGAGAAAAATGAAACACATATTTTTGCCTGTCAATCACTTCTTTAGTCAGCCGAAGATGCTAATTTTCTTCTCAGCCTATGGTATCTCCTCAAACAGCCTCCCACAAGAGTCTATATTAACTATCCAGATTTATATCGATATACAAATTATGTTCATTATCACTTATGGAGAATTCTTTGCACCGATTCAATATGTTATTATTGTGAATACCATAATAATTAATATATAGGCCCATGCCATAAATCCTTCTCAAGCCCATGCGTCCTGGTGTTTAACCAGCCATATTCAGGCCCATGCCAAACGTCTTATCAAGCACATGGTTCCAGGCCATTATTGCCTGCCTTATCTAGATTCTTATCCTCTTTACTTTATCTCAAGTTTATCTTCCAGCTGTCAACTTATCCGCAATTCAACATAAAGTGCAACAGTATAAAGTAAGCTTCAGTAGTATAAAGTAAAGCGAGTTGTTTTTGCTTTTGTCTTATCGAGTTAAAGTTATTTACTTTTGTTATGTCGGGTTTGTCGTTTGTAGGACTACCTTTCCACGGTTGTGCGTCTGTAAATTATTGGTTTTGCTTTTCAAATCTATAAATACTAAGGTTGTAAGGATGCAAACCATCGAGTAAGCATTCCTTCAAAGTTTAAGCTTGTCTAGTGTTCAGTAAGTCCAGTTGTAATTTTGTGTGAGTTTCTCCAGTTTGAAATAATAGATCCTTATTTTTATCTATCTTGTTCCGATTATTATTTAGCAATCCTTTCTTCTACAAACAATCCTCCTACAATTTTGCATAACTTTAAGAGTGGACGTCACATATTACATAATTTTATGTTTTGTAGTAACAGAAAATAGTTGTATATGTTGAAGAAATGGAGTACCGAGCAAAATATCATGTTGAAGACCTTTAACAATAATAAAGGAGGTTGGTATACAAATAAATTGATGACAGATATGAGCAATAGAAGTTTTATATTTAATTGAAGATTAATTACCATTAGCTGTTGAAATTTTATTAGTTGTTGATTCGCAATAACGTAAAGTAATAAGTCCTTCACGAATACAATTTAGATTAGCACCTGAATCAATTAAGGCCGAGCATTTATAAGAAAAATCTTTAATGGTAATAGTGATTGGGGTAAACCATCTCTGATGTATATATTGAGAGAGTGATTCAATAAAAACATTATCGGGGTTAAACTCAGTAAGAGAGTCAGTATTTATGTTTTCTAATTGTTGTATACGTTCTTTTAATGATTTGATTTCTGTTTTTAAAGTATTGATTTCATTTTGCAAGGATTGTATTGTAGCTTGTTGAGGTCTTTTATTTACAGTTCCTAAAAGACTGGCAAATGAATATTTATTAGGATCAAGTTGTAATCGTTGCTTAAATTTACTATATTTTTATCAGAATCTTTTTCTTGATCAGATACAGTCTCAGGAACTTTATTATGCTGTATAATTTCAGTGAAATATTTATACTTTAATGATGGATCAGTTATTTGTTCACCGATTTCAAGAATAAGTTCTTTTTGTGCAGTTAAGACATTAATTTCAGTAGCAGATGATGATGAAGTAGTATTCAAAATATCAGAAGTACAATGACAATTATCAGAAGAGGAATAATCATCTGTTTGGATTTGTTGAATTTTGTTTTTATGAGTTTCGAGATGACATTTATTTGCATAATGACCAGGCTTACCGCAATGATAACGAACATTTTTCTTGGTAGTGGTATGCTTTGAAGATTTAGGGTAACGACGAGATTGTTTTTTAGAACGGGATTTAGTATAGTAGGAATTTTTTGGAAAAATGGAAGAATAACGTTTAGAACGACGTCTAAGAGTATGAGAGGCAAAAGGCGTAATATCTAAATCATGACCAAATTCATAACAAAAATTACCAAGATCTTATTTTAAGGTTTTCTTTTCTTTTATAAGTCGGCGTTTAGTATGCATATCATTGCAGATGGAAATTCCACATGTTTGAATATATTGAAGAAGATCCCCATAAGAATGAACATTCCAATTCAAGTTGCCACCATTTTGAGCTTTAATATATTCTTTGACTTTAACACTAAAATAGGGAGGTAATCCAGCAATAAACCTTTCTTTCCAAAATTGTCCATCATGAGTGGTTAATTGATAAACTTTAGTGAATAATGTATCTTTATACCAGCGATAGTCATTCATTGTTTTGCATCGTAAACATTGTAATTGATCCCTAATTTTTTCATCGAGTGAGGAAAATTCTCCTATAAAATACCAAATAATATTTGATAACAGATTATCTACTCCATTGGGTTGAGTTCGCCCTTGAGCATTGAGTAAATGATTGTCATTATCATCTCGTTGGACTAGATTTATGATTTCTAATCGAGTAGTAATATTGAATGCGTAATTCCACCAACCATAGAGCTACCCATAAAGCCAGCGACAATAGCGGTAGCTATAGTAGTATTTGAATGTCGTGCTATTGTACAAGCTTTCGCATAGATTTAGATTTGATAAACGACCTTGAGAATTTGATATTCAGATAAACCATCAATATTCCAATCATATATTGCATTTCCATCAAACTTTTGGTGACTTTTTATTTTTTCTTCAAGAATTAAATCAACAGGAGACGGTTTAGAATAAAATTGTTTTCGTTTGGGATAACGAGTTGGATATGAAGATCGTTTGTTATGAAATACCTTTTGAATAGCAATACTAGTAGTATTATATGTATCACTAGAAATGGAATTGATAGGAGAGGATGATGAATGAAGAGAATTTGATTCTTCATTAAGGTCAGATAATTGATCTAGGTTAGCAATGAAAGGGGCTTTATCTTTCTTCGTAGCTGGAGAAGCCGTCTTAGGAGGAGGAGGTTCAAGTTCAGAAAGTTGAATTTTAGTTTTTTCGAGAAGTTCATCTGAATATTTAGAGGTGAATGAAGGTAAGGGTAAGGATGATTTGGGGGGGAAAAATGAGTGTTGAGTAATAGCGAAAGCAAAAGGAATAGATTTATGTTGAACGTGATGAGATATAGAGGAAGAAGCTGTTGAAGAAGGAGAAGAGTGTCCTAAGGTTGAAAGATAAACATTAGTATAATTATTTTGTTCAATAATATGATTTAAGTCTTTTCGTTCGCAATACCATCATCCTCGAAAGGAGTTTTCAATGGAGTTGCCTTAATATTTTCTTTTATTTTAATAGGAGCTAAGGAAGGATGTGTTTGACTACATTTTTCACCAGTAGAACTTTCTCAAACTGTATTAATTTTGTGAGTTAGGTATGGACAATGTTTAGACAAAAACTCAAAAAATGGAAGATTATATTGTATTTGCGTAATATAATTAAAATATTTTTCGTGTAAAATAGCTTGTTGCTTCGTGGAAACCAATTTGCAAAATATGGGTTTTAACGGATTATGTAAATATTGTTGTTTTAAAATATCATACTCAAGAATAAAATCATTTGAATCAATTGAATTATCTGAAGCAAGAGAGATAGTATGTATTTGATATTCAACAAAATCATTTATACTAACAATATCGTATTTAGGAGGAGAACAATAAACAGGATAAGCAACACCAGAAAGAAAGGGCTTAGTAGAAAATATTGATGATGATGGAGGTAAAGGTGTAGAAGTTGATGATGTTGGAAACGTAGTTTCAAATCGTTTGGACGTAGAAGAGCGAGGAACATATAAGATATCAACTTTTCCATCATAATGTGTTATAATTTTATGGATCTCATTAGATAATTGTCTCTTTTGACATTCTTCTTTATTAGTATATTGTATCGTCCAAATATGTGGCAGGTCGATGTCTTTCCAATTTAATTGTTTTCTATCAACTTTTTTATTTCGAATATTTGTCAAAAATAAGGTAGATGTTCCTTTTTGCAGGTTTGTATAGGCGACGTCAGGGACAATTGTATGCATTAATTTATAATAAATACGATATACAACAACAACATTAGAGCATATACCTTTCATTTTAAAACCTTGAGTATAAATTCCTAAAACAACGGCGTCATGTGCAAATTCATCATGCAGACTGATGGAGAAATTTGAAAAACAATTAAAATGAATTGGTCCTTCAGCTAAGCTTCATTCTATCATGCCTAGCAAGGAATCATTGAATTCTTGATGTCGTTTGTAACGAACAGAGGCTAGGATATATGTATTAAGAGCTAATGTTATTAAAGGTTTAATAGCAACCTGCATGAGTGATATATGTAAATATTTATGAATTTTTTCAGGGGAGATGAGTATTAATTCTTGGCCTTCTTCATTAATAGATTTTGTTTCTTCTTCTAATTTGATAATAAAATCTTATTTTTTGGAGAATGAACCTTTATTGTAGATATCTGTAGGTTTGAAACTAGGCATATCCCAATTACGAATAGATGATCTATTTGAGAAAATGAGACTTCATGTATATTTTTTAAATCTATAGTGGTTATTGGTTTAATTACAGGCTTAGATGGAGTTTCAGAAGAGGAACCAGACTCAAAATTTATCGATGTAGATTTTTTTGATAAAACACGAGTTACAGTTTTAATAAGGTTACTCATAATTTCGCATTAGGTTTAACTCACACTTGGTCAACGATTTGTTGCTAAACTTATGCTTCTCTGCCAGACTTACAACGCGACTAGGAAAGTGGTTTAAAAACCAAACGACAAAATCAAGAAAACCAAATTAAAATGAAACTTGGATATGATCAAGGAAATCAAAATCGATAAATAAAGAAGTTATTCCAAATTTGAAACATTGGCTAAGCAATAGAAAGAACTTGTATTTTGATATCAAAGAAAATAAATTTAATAATGATGATGATATCGTGTATAGAAGGAGAAACCAACATATGCACATATAAGGAGTACAAGTATTCAAAGAATGAGAAAACAGAAGCAAGACATAATACTTACAGTAGCAAGCCATAATACTTACAGACGCACTTCCGTAGAAAGGTAGTCCTACAAATAACAAACCTGACATGACAAAAGTAAATAACTTTAACTAGATAAGACAAAAGCAAAAACAACTTGCTTTACTTTATACTACTGAAGCTTACTTTATACTGTTGCACTTTATGCTGACATGAGATAAGTTGATAGCTGGAAGATAAACTTGAGATAAAGTAAAGAGGATAAGAATCTTGATAAGGCAGACAATAATAGCCTAGAAGCATGTGCTTGATAAGACGTTTGACATGGGCCTGAATATGGCTGGTTAAACACCAGGAAACATGGGCTTGAGAAGGATTTATGACATGGGCCTATATATTAATTATTGTGGTATTCACAGTAATAACATATTGGATTGGCGCGAAGAATTCTCCATAAGTGATAATGAACATAATTTGTATATCGATATAAATCTGGATGGTTAATTTAGACTTTTATGGGAGGCTGCTTGAGAAGAATATAGGCATCTTCAGCTGACCAAAGAAGTGATTGAAAGGCAAAAATACCTATTTCATTTTTCCGTGTGGTGGAATTCCACATAATATCAACACCATTTAGGAATAAGTCTTGAGAAATATAATCAATTAATGGTTGCTGGATTGCTGAATGTCGTAATGCTAGAGCTAGCGTCTTCATTTTGAACTTGTTGAATTATAGTTTGGGCCAAGTCTGAATTAATGGATGAACTGGAGTCGTTAATTGGATGTTTTTGTGGAGGAGAGGTTAAACTTGCATCTTTATAAGTTTTGGCAAGAGGGGGAAAATCTTGTGGTCAACTAAATTATGTGGGTTGAGTAGAACGTCTGAATTCTATTGATTTAATTGGTTTAGGTGGAACTTTGGATATGTCAATAGATTCTATGTCAAATTTATCCCACCATTTGCACTGAAGTTCTTGAGAAAGATAGGTATAAGTGATATTATGAACAATAGTGACTTTATAAGTTCCATATTGCCATTTGAGGATCCATGGGATGGAATGTTTATGCATAAATTGAAAAAGTGATAGCTTTTCTGCTTCATATTTCTTGAAAACTTCAATATGAGGTCCAAACCTAGTCCACCATTCTGCCATGAACCAAGTAGGAAGATTAACCTTCAGAGAATTTTTTAATGTGATATACCAGGAATGGCCAGAAGTGGGATCTTTGTAGAACAATATATGTCGCAATGCATCAATATAATCTTTATAATTTACTTGAACTGAATGTCGATCAGTAACCAATGTCATAGCTTGATGATGAACAGACTTTGTTGCACAGATAGTTGCTGAGTCCATTCAGCACAGGAGAAAACCTTTTGAATTTTTAATTTTGAATAAGTAATTTTTTCAGAGTTAGGCCTTGTAAAATGCTCAATGAGTAGTGATTGAGTTGTAGTCAATGGAGTTTCATAAAACTTGATGGTAACATTGGGATGGTTGGTATGAAATGCAATGAAGGAGGCAAGTTTTACTTGAGTATCTAATGATTTATCAAGAAGATGATGATCCAGAAGGATGATTAAATGTCAGTTGCTAAATTTATAAAGAGATTTATTTATATCAACTTGATTGTAGGAATTAAAAAATGAGAGAATTTATTTGATGATGTTGGAGATTTGCCTTTGTCCGTCATAGTGATCTATAAGCAATGAATTTGAGGAGATATAAGAAATTCATGAGATAAGAAATCAGGAAAAAATTAGCTTTACCTTTAATATATTCAATATCAAAATCAAAGACACTTAATATTGCTTACCAATGAGCAAATATTTGTTTTGAAACCTAAATTTTAACATCTTTCAAAAGAATTTCTTTAGCGGCGTTACAATCAACAAGAATTAAAAACTTTTGATTTAAAACATCTACTCGAAATTTTTGAACACATAAAACAATTGCTAAAACTTCCTTCTTGATTGTCGCATAATTGTTCTGGGTAGGATTCCAATGTTTGGATGTAACGCAAACTAATTGTTCTTTACCAGAAGAAGATTTTTGTAAGAGAATGCCACCATAGCCTAGATCGGATGCATCGGTTTGTATAATTCTTGGATAGGCTGAATTTGCTTAATGAAGGCATAGAAGAGATTTAACCTTTTGTTTAATATTCTGTAAGGCTGATGTATGGGCAGATGTCCAAACAAAATTTGCATCTTTTTTGAGAAGATCTTGTAATGGTTTTCTGTCTAAGGCTGCATTTTTATAGAAATCAGATAAATAATTTAGACATCCAAGGAATCGTTGTAATTGAGTTTTATCAGTAAGTTGATTAGGGAGTTTATCAGGGAAATCAATAACACGTTTTACGGGAGTGATTGTTTGATTAGAGATTTTGAAACCTAAAAATATAATAGAAATTTGAAAGATATGCATTTTCTTTTGAGACAAAACAAGACCATTTTTTATGATAATTGCTTGAAATGTATATAAATGTTTCTAATATTGATCAATTGTTTGAGAAAATACTAAAATGTCATCAATGTAAACAAGTATAAATTCGCGGTAAGGATTAAAAATATCATTGATAATTTTTTGAAATTCAGAAGGAGCATTTTTTAAGCCAAAAGGCATGAAATTCCATTGATATTGACCAAATGGAATGTTAAAAGCAGTTTTATATAGATCATTAGGATGAATTTGAATTTGCCAAAATCTAGATTTAAGATCAAATTTAGAAAATATTAACGCTATAGTAGTAGACTTAATTAAATCATATTTGTTAGGTAAAGGACATCGAATTGTTTTTAACACTTTATTAAAAGGTTTATAATTTATGACAAGCCGAGGAGCACCACGCTCAAGTTCAGGAGCATTTTCAATATAAAAGGCAGTGCAACTCTAAGGAGATTTGGAAGGAGTAATTAATTGTTTTTTAAGTAAATCTTTGATTTCTTGTTCACATAGATTTCTGAGTCGAGAATTCATTTAAGATGGATTGGATTTTGTAGGTATATTTTCTTCATTGAAATAGGATATAGGGTACCATAACTATATGTTTTTTATGATCCCAAAAGGCAGAGGGAATATCATAACAACACTGTTGAGATAAATTTTCTTGCAATGTTTTTAATTTAATTTGAAATGTAGGAGTTTGTAAAATTTGATCAGTCTTTAGAAAATCAATTTCATAACGCAAAAAGGATATACAAGTTTGTTTATGATCAATCTGATTTAGAAGTTGATTCAAATATTTAATTTTAGGAGGTTGAACAAAAGGAAGTAAAATTTGACGTTCATTTAATACAGTAGTTATACCTTTTGTAGAAAATGAAAATGACTGTATATGTTGAAGAAATGTAGTACCGAGCAAAATATCATGTCGAAGACCTTTAACAATAATAAAGGAGGTTGGTATACAAATAGCTTGATGACAGATATGAGTAATAGGAATTTTATATTTAATTGAAGATTTATTACCATTAGCTATTGAAATTTTACTAGTTGTTGATTCGCAATAACGTAAAGGAAAAATTCCTTCATGAATACAATTTAGATCAGTACCCGAATCAATTAAGGCCGAGCATTTGTAAGAAAAATCTTTAATGGTAATAGTGATTAGGGTAAACCATCTCTGATGTATATAAATCTCAACAGAAGGAATACTCTCAATCATATTCTCACAAGTCTAAAAGATGATGCTGAAGAAACATATAAAGATTTTTCTTTATCATCATCTGCTACCGAAATTAATGTCCCTAAACTCAACACCTTGCTGTCCTGAGCAAAAGAATACTCTCAATCATATTCTCATTTTTTCCCTCGTTTTGATTTCATAATTATATACTTTTATTCTTAAATAGAAGTGATCCTTAATAGAAACATATTACCCCCATAAAAATAAGAATCATGATAGAATAAAAAGATTTCAAGAACAACCTCTTTATTTGACAACTTAACCTCTAGTTATGCAATACACAAAAGAATTCAAAGATAAACCCATCACTAAGATCAAGCCACAATATAGTTTTTCTATATTTTGAAATAATATTTAAAATATCACCATAATCAAAGTTGATAAAAACTTTTATTCACAAATAATAATCATTTCTTATATATTTGTAAGTTGGAATAAAACGATATACTTCACTTAACTTAGCTATAAATATTCGAGGTGAATCTTATTATTGAAGAGTTTTTCATAAACTTCCTTCCATTCTTTTATATCTCTTTCTTTCTTATTCAATTATATATTCATTTTCTTCTTTATATTGTATTCCTACGGTTCCTTAATCCGTCTCTATTGGAATCCATTATTCTTTTTTATAGAAATTATTCCTCTCATTTCTCTCACCACTAGATTGCTTGATCCATTTCCTTTGAAATATGTTGGTCTATCTATTTTTTCAATATTTTTTTAAGAAACTCTTGTTAGCTCTTCTCGTTTTCACTATAGTTAAGGAAACATTCTTTCCAACTAAGTAAAGTTTATTAGCTATTTTCTTACTTTTCTCTTCAATTGTGGCATAAACTCTTTTCATTACATATGTATATAAAATACTTGATCAATAATCTTGGTATAACAAGATTCTTAGAAATGTGTTTTGTTTATCTTGCACTATAATTTTGATCATCTACCCATTATAATGTCTAAAAAAATTAAGCAATCCCCTCTAAACTCTTCTAGTGCATACACAATCCGGGTTAAGTAAAATATGGTATAACAATTCCTTTCCATCATAAAATTTATATTTTCATTGGTAATGAAAATATATCACTTAAATTAAAATTAAAATTATATTCAATTCCATATTCATAAAATAAAGTAAAATGAAATGGAGAAATATTACTTGCACAGTGTAAAATTTTGAAAAAACTCATAACTTTCGAACGTTTTAATAGATTCTACCTCTCGTTTCTTTCATACTGTGCTTCTTCATACTTCAGTTTACCTAATATCCCCAAACTCATTCCAAACCTTATCCATAAGGTTTAAAAATAAAGTCAGGATTCCAACAAAATAAAAATACCGCGTGAAGCAAAACAAAATTAGTTTTGGGGCATAGAGTGTCTATTCATAGATTAGAGGTTTATAGAGCAAAAATAGCTAAAATCAAGAAACTTGCTATATCAAGAAACATTAAATATATAAGGAGTTTTATTAAGACATGAAGGTTTTTACTGAAGGTTTATCAAAGATTTCTCAAAGATTTCTCAATGATTACTAAACCTTTATGCATGTTGTCGGAAAAAGATGTTCTATTTGAAACAGGTCATGTGTTTGTAAATGCATCTGAGACCTTAAAAGTAGCTTGGATTTTCGCACTAATAGTGGTAGCACTAGATTGGGAGTCATACTTTGAAATAATGTGCGATGCAAGTCAGTAGGAGGTAGGAGCAGTATTAGGCCAACATAGAGATATAACATTTAAAGCTATATACTATGCAAACAAAAAATTTGATCCAACACAACAAAATCATACTACCACAAAAGAGCTATTGGCAATAGTGTTTGGATGTGATAAGTTTAGAGCTTACATAGTGGGATCAAAAGTCATTGTGTACACTGACTATGCGACAATCCCATACTTGTTTGCGAAGAAGGATGCAAAACCAATGTTTTTTGATGGGTTTTATTATAGCAAGAGTTTCATTTAGAAATTAAAGATAAAAAAGAGAAAATTTGGTTGCAGACCATCTATCTAGATTACTTCATTAAGAAGGTGATACACGGAAGCTGGTAAATGAAGTATTTGTGGATAAGCAATTATTTCGAAGATCCAAAGTCATGTAGTTACTAGATCTAGACTCGGAAGAAACGAGCAATAAGGCATCGGGCTAAGGACATTAAACAAAGCACTACTAGAAGATAGCCTAGGGGTTTTAATTTTAATTTTTTAATTTCAGTATTTTGTTTTTTATTAGATAAAACAATAAAAACATTTTAGTAAATATTTTTCTAATTTTAAAAATTATGTCCTAATGGTGCAGGAAAACCATTTGCCTTGTGATTTCTCATTGGAATGGATAAGTCTCAATATATTCAAGATAGTCACAAAAGTCTCAAAGATGAGAGATAATTAAATACCGATTATTTCTAATTTGGGATATTTTAACACTTTAGTATATATTTAAGCTTTATGCTTATGCACTGCTATGTTTATCATTATGCAGTTATCAATTTATATTATATATGTTTATGTGTTTCATATTTTTATGTTTCGGGCTTATTTTTAAATATTAAGGATAAGTTTGGTTAATGTTTGGGGCATTAACACTATGGAAAGTGGTATGAATAGATATATTAAGGATAAACATTGTAGGTATGATCATAAAATTTTATTTTTGAAGCAGTCAAGGTGGAAAGAATGGCAATGTATTTTGTTTAATTCTATTTCATTTTTGTATTATTTAAATGTGTATAAGTAGTATAGATAAGGTTATATATAACAGTATAGTAATAAATGAATAATTCATTTACAAAGTTCATGCCATAAATTGAGGATACGTAAGAATACAAGTATCTAGTTGATATTAAACTCAAGAGAATGTTATCATATTTGAAGAAAATAATAATTTTAGCAAACAACAGAGTCATTTCATGATTAGAATCTTAGAGTTATGGAAGACCATGAACTTGAAACCAAGCAAGAAGAATACTAGAACAATTCTTGTGGAAAAAATTAGATCTCTAAAGAGTTCTATAATAAGTATGAATCTTACTTATGTGTAAAAGAAAATAAAGATGTAGTACTAAAAGGGAAAGAGATAGGCAAGGTGTTTAATGAAAAGTTGCAATTAAAACTCGCTTAATAACAGTGAAAATGAAAAGTGCTAATAAGATTTTCAAATAAAAATAAGAGAGTCCCACAAGTTCTGCAGGAAAAAGGAGAAGAGAACTTTATGGTTGGAAAAAAAGAGAAATATGAAATCCAAAGAAAAAGGAGCAAGGACCATACAACTAGAAAAATGTAACGGGAAAAGAATAAAGATATATAGCAAGAAAGAAAGGCGAAAGTCAAATAAAAAACTTTTAAATGAAAAACATTTAGCTCGAGTACAAGTAACTTGGTTGAGTACAACTAAATGAAGGTTTATGGACTCTTGAAGTATTATAGTCTACAAAAAATAGTATTATCTAAGCTTATTTGGAAATTATTGAGCTTAATGAGAAATCATGAGATTGTACACTTGTTGCTTGAGTATGGAGGAGAATAAAACTTAAGAGAAGTGATGGTCTGTGTTATGAACTACTAGTGTGTTTCGTAAGTGAATTATATGCGTTGCTATACCTACGCATTATGAAAGTGTTAGTTTTTATGAAGAAAAACTCTTGAGTGGATTATTAATTTAAAACTTATTTAAATTAAAGGATACTCAAAGAACCACGTAAAATAATTAAGATAAAAGAAGTAGTACGAGTATGCGTTCTTAGTAGAATAAATTTTTTTTGGGACGTGCGTAATTCTAAGTTTGGGGGTATTTGATAAGTGCCTAACTAGACTTATATATAGAACTAGCTTAGTTGTATAATTGGTCTAAATTGTAGCATCCACTATCCCAATTAGGGCAATACTCTGCCTGAAACCTTAATTACGCCATTGTAATCCAACCAGATTTAAGTATAGCCACCAACCTCTCCATCAGTACCTGATAAACTCAAATTGTATATGGATATCGAATAAATAATACAGAATATATGCAACGAAAAATTAATTTTTTTTAATAATTATCAATATACAAAAATACAGAGTTTTTCAAAACCGAAAACCTCATTCAAAAACCTACCCTATCTTTTTCATATAACAAAAATACTGAAACAATGGTTATATATATAAAGGAAAGTTCATTACATCATAGAGAATATACAAAACTCTTAAATATTCTCATTTCCCTTGGTTGTAGTGTTAGGTTGCGAACCTGAAATTTTAGATTTGGGGTGAGCAGTCTAAGTTGCTTAGTAAGTAAGGATTCATAAAGCCATCAACATTCCATATAATAATTAAGAAAATTATGGAATAACAATATGCACCAATATTAACTAACAAGATTATGAAAAACATATAATTCAATAAGTAAAAGATGCAAGTCGAATTGTCAATGACTATTAAATTTTGATTTTGATTTTATTTATAAAACAAGGCAATTACCTAATGACATCATTAATACGATTGCTAGATCAACACATCGGCTGAAGTGTCATCTAGTATATCAATTAATGTCCAATGGTTATATGTGAAACCCTCTAATGAGTATGTAATTTGCGCAACCAATATAAATGAGTAGGAAGTTACATATGGGTCAGGAAGGTAACCTATCTCTTACATAACCTTGTCTCGGTTCCATGAACTTACTCTCGTGAATCACATTAAACACCATTTTCCATTATTTAAAACCATCACTGTGTACATAGTCCCCCAAAATCTGTTCATAAACTACATGAAATATATATACTAAAATAGCCAAGGAACATTGATAAATAAGTGAATTCATACTTACTTCTGTTTAGGTTTCCATTACAAATTCCTCAACTTTTCGGACACTCAAGCTTTCCCGAGGATTCAATAACTATCACAAACCAGTTGTGATCATAGTAACTCTAATACACTTTATTTTGAACCACTAACCTAGTCCTAAGACTTTAAGAAATTCTAACTAAAACTCAGCATAATTGCTATTTTTTAGGGGTGGGAGCAAGCTCTCTCAATTTTTGGAGTATGCTCTATCAGTCGAGTTCATCACAACTAGTGAAGGGAGTGCGCTGCTCAGTTAGATGGAACGTGCTCCACTTTATACTGTTTCGATAGTAAACATGGCAACAGCTACCGTTCCATCCACAAATCCACACAACAACAACCAACACTCCTAAAATTTATCAGGGAGGACCTCTTGTGAGGTAATAAACCATTTTCAATCAACAACAACTCAAAAAGACCAAAACTAAACTTACTACAGTGATGATATCTGGATTTCTAGTTGTTTAAGCTCCTCGATTCACGTTGAATACACTCCTACAAAAGGTTCCCTTAAGATCAGACACTAAATCCTCAATAACTCTCTGACTCTCTCAATCAAATTATGAGATTAATATGTAGGTTTTTAGTTTAAATATATGGTTTTTCCTTAATATACTCCTCACGCTATCTCGAGAGTTTATCATGTAATTAATGTTCTATAATGACACCCTTAAAGTGATACACATGTTGACACCATCGACACTCATGCTTATCTCAAGGCGATCCAACGATCCATATAATTCAATCTAAACTTATAGTTTTTAATATATAGATTTGTATATCAAATATACATATATATGTTGTGTGTTTCCTCATCAATAAATTCACCGAAATGCTTACGAGTATTATTAGGTGTGCACATTCATTTCACAGCCCCATAATCGCACTTGGTGTACTGACAATTTATTATTTATTTATTTATTTTTTTTGATTATAGTCTTGTATATAAATTTTCTATTATACTACAACCTATAAAATTAACTAAACATTCCAAAGAAACACAAACCATCTTACAAACCTACGCAAACGCTAATCGAGGTACACTAGAATTAACCATGAGCATAACTCGAGTCAATTAAGATTTGGATTAAAGTAAATGTAAATGTAAAATTACCTATAGTTTCGAAGAGATATAGAAACTGGTCATTCATATAAGACTCATGCTCATAGGTTAGTTAATAATCTCTATAAAATTGCCATTTCGCTCTAACCAATGGAATCTCTTTGGTTCTCAACCTCTGAGTCTTATGATCGATAATCTAAGTTTGTTGCTCGTTGTAAGATAAGTCTTCCTAAAGTTTAAATTCATTCCAATCAATCATTGGAGTGAATTAAGTCTCCATTTTGCGAAGCATAGACACATGAAAGACATTATCAACTCCGGCTTTTTGAAGAGGTAACTCTAACCTCTAAGCAACTGAACTGATCCTTTCTTGTACTCTGAATGGTGTATTGTACCTTTTAAGTAGCTTACCCTGCAATCCAAATCCATACAATCCTTTTATAGGTAAGACTTTCAACATGAAAAGATCGTCCTTTGAAAACTCTAAAAACCTATGATGTTTATCGACGTATCTTTTCAGTCTTAGCCGTGCTATAGTCAAATGCTAGCGAATCTGCCGAATTCTCTCCATGTAATCTTGAATTGACTCCCGCCCCAAAAAACTATATATCTACCCACACCCCAACACGCAGGTGCGCGACAAGGCTGATCATATATAACTTCGAAAGGAGCCATTCCAATGCTAGCCAGATAGCTATTTTTATAAAGGAACTTACACAAAGGAATTTATTTCTTCTAGTTACAAACAAACACCAACACACATGCTCAAAACATATCCTCTAGCACCAATATCTACCGCTCCGTCTATCTATTAGTCTTTGGATAGTATGTTGTACTAAGGTTAAGAACATTTCCCACCTTTCTCTACAATTTACTCCACAGTTTAGAAGTAAATATCGGACCTCTAACCGAAGTAAGCGATATTAAAACTCCATGAAATCGCAACACGTCATGTACTTATAACTTACACAATCATTCAAGAGCATCTCTCTTGGAAACTTGCAAGAAATGCGCATTCTTCGTTAACCTATTAACTACAACCCATATTGCATCATGCTTACATTAACTCAGAAGTAGACCGAAAACTGAATCCATCGATATATGTTCCCATTTCCATTAAGGAATAGGCAGTGAATGTAATAACTCTTCTATTTTTCTATGCTCAACTTTAACTTGCTAACATATCCCATATCTCTTTACGAACTCAGCAATATCAATTTTCATCCCAAGCCACTAATAAACATGCTTCACATCTTAATGCATCTTTGTGTTACTTAGATAAATAGAGTAAAGAGATATATAAGATTCTTGTTGCAACTCCTGCATCGACTGATCCTCAATTGGAACCCACAATCTATCCCTGAACAATGCACTATCATCAGAAACTAACAAATTAAAATGATCTACACTTGCTGCTAACCTCTAACGTGCTATATAATTATGATAAGCTTTTTGATAATCAATAACTCGCTGAATCATCTTTGATTCAACCAAAATTCGGGCATTGAAAAATAGATTAGTAGCTATGGAACTAACTCTCTTAGTTAATGATGTGCCAGTTGGACTTTCATGAATCATCATCATTGAAGCTTCCTCAAGAAGTTTAAACGTTGAAGCTCTGGCAGTAATTATGTTCTCTCTCCCTATTCTTCTTTCACTTAGGGCATCAGCAATAACATTTGCTTTGCCCAGATGGTAATATATAGTGAAATAATATTCTTTGAGGAACTCAAGCCATCTACGTTACCTCATATTAAATTCACTATGAGTAAACAAGTATTTCAAACTTTTATGAACTAAAAATACTATAAATTTCTCACCATACAATTAGTGCCTCCAAAACTTTAAGTCGAAAGCAACTATGACTAGCTCAAGATCATGAATTGGATATTTTCTTTCACGAACCTTTAGTTGCCTCGAAGCATAAGCTACAACCCTACCTTCCTGCATTAACATTTAGCCCATGCTTGAATGAGAAGCATATGTATAAATCACTAACTCTTTCCCCAATTTAGGTAATGTAAGAACATGCGTCGTAGTCAAACTATCCTTCAAATCTTTGAAGGTAGCCTTGTAGTCATCAAACAAAAAAACTTTAAATTTTCTATGTTAGCCGAGTCATTGGTAAAGCAATATGAGAGAAACCCTCAACAAATCATCTGTAATAACTTGCTAATTACATAAAACTCAAAACGTCTGACACTATAGTAGGAGTAAGCCAATCTCTGATTGGCTCAACCTTTGCTCGATCAATAGTTATACCATCAGGATTAACTACATGTCCAATAAATTTGACCTCTGAACAATAGAATTCCCACTTACTAAACTTGGCATATAACCGATTATCCTTTAGAGTGCAATGTAACTCTAAGGTGGTGCAAACGTTCTTCCTGTGTCTTTGAATAACTCAAAATATCATCAATAAATATGAAGATAAACTAGTCAAGATAGGGTTTAAAAACCTTATGCCTTAAATCCATGACAATAGTAGGAGCATTAGTAATCCTAAACGGGATTACAATGAACTTCAAGTGCTTATAATAAGTACAGACAACTGTCTTCGAGATATTCACATCCCTGATGCTCACTTCATGATAACTAGACCATGAATTAATATTCGAGAAATATCTAGCACCTTTCAACTGATCAAACAAATCATCAATCATGGGCAATGTGTATTTGTTCGTAATAGTCATCTGGTTAAGCTGTCTATAATCAATGCACAAATGTAGGGTTCCAATTTTTTTCTACATAAAAAGAATTAATGCTCCCAATGGTGACATACTAGGATGGATAAACCCTTTTTGTAACCACTTCTCAATCTGAGTCTACAACTCACATAAATCCTTCGATGCAATCTGATATTGAGGAATAAATATAGGTTTGGTACCAAAAATAAGATCAATGGCGAAGTCAATGACATTTGGCATTGGAATTCTAGACAAGTCATATAGAAAGACTTCTAAAAATTCACAAACTACGGGAATCTCACTAACCTTAAGATCTTGGCCTGGCTCTCTAAATGTGACAACTCCTACAATAACTTCTAAATCTTAATAAGTAGCTTGCCTTCAGTGGGTTGCAAGTTGTGAAGGATCATAGCCTTTACAGACTATAATTCTAGTAACAATCATATTCTAGAAACTCCATTACCCTCAGATCAATAGGGAGTTTATACTCTCTAATTTTGATTACAAATCCCTCATAGATCAGGTTATGATAAACCTTCTCACTCATTGTTGTGCTCAAAATCAACAATGTGCTAGCTCTAAAAGGTTTTAATTTCAACTCATCAACCAATGCACCAGCTATAAAGGAAATTGTAGAACCAACACCAATCAAAACATGCATATCTCGACCATAAATACTTCATATACCTCTCACAAGCCTCCTATTAGCCTCTGGGTCTACCTAAACCACTACAAGAGTCTGCTCTCGTGCTAATAGTGTTGCATTGCTTACTAATGAGGCCAATGGTGTAGAACACTCTCTTTAAATATGCAAATTCTGTCCACGCCAATAGCATATCATGGATGCCCTTTGACAAAAATCACTAGCTTAAGGAACCTACCTAGATCCACTCAGTTTCTTTGATGATTATGCTCTGCTTTTGCCCTTACCTCTAGATTAAGGTAATGGAAAAGGTTGTTTGGCTACCAAAGCTGGAGAAAATGGTAGAATCAATGGACTAACAAATGTTATCCCTATAGAACCTAACTGTATAGCTACTCTAGTTACACTCCTCTTCCTCTTATTTGGCCTAAAAAAACAAATTCTTGGATTCTTTGACTCCCAAGAAATTGTGGTACTGGTGGTGGTTTAAGCATTATTTTACAAGGTCTGGCTAAAGTGGTTGCTTCCACTTCTATCATACTCTCAAATATAAAAACAAAGCTAGTACGAGGATGATAGGAAACTATAATTCGAATATTGTAATTTAGCCTACCAAGAAACAAATTTTTTTTATTCTCCTCTAACTCTACCATCTACGAAGTGAATTCACTCAACTCAATGAACCTCCGCTCATATTCCTGGACAAACATGGCTATCTATTTCGGCTGAAAAAGCTTAGTCTTTTTCCTGTTCTTGATTGATTTCAGGAAATACTGACTATAAAACACGATCCTAAACTATGGCCAAGTGGTGATAGTCTTCCCCGTCTCTAGGGAACTCCACTATTTTCATGTGGAATCATTCAACAAAATTGTGACCAGTTTAACCTTAAACATCCACAAGAACAAATAGTTGCTCCATCTTCAATACCTTAGTCATCTACCCCTTTCTCTATTGTGTAATTGAATCTCATAATGTCATATTTTATAAATTCCTTACAGGTCCTGAGAAATGCAATATTCTCATAATCGAGTGACACATAGATAGCTATCTTCAACACTTGAATATGTGGTAGAACTCATTGAGCTCGAGCTACTACTATCTCTATTCCTCCCTATCTCTACTAACCTTTGGATGGTTGTTGGCTATGCCTCTTGTTGTTGTACTGGTGGCCTTATTTGAACTATCAACATAGCCATATGTTTTGCTTGATACTCTATAAGTTCCCTCATTTACTGCTCCATTCAAGATGTCTATTGATCCTAAGTTTCCATATAACCTTGTAGTCCAGGCCTTTATGAAACCTCTCCTTAATCTGCCATCACATTTTGAAGTCAAAGGAGAGATAAGTTCATTAGGTAAGATTAAGAGAAAACAAAGAAATCATATTTATACAGTAAATAACAATATGTGCAGCAAAGAATGTATAATAATGTTTTTAATTTTATTTTCCCCTAAAAAAAGATGAAAATTATTTCTTATACCCTAAGCTTTTTGGTAATCCGATACAACTCTCAGAGTCAATAAACCTAAGTTTCGATACAAAGGAATATGCTATTACTTATTTCGAAATTAATTCTAAAGTTAAATTAAGGTCGGAGCATTATCCGTGATGACAATCTGTATTAGAGTTTCCACTTAATTCGAAAGTTATAAAACTTAGGCTCAGATACCAAGCTGTAGCATCTCTATCCTGGTTAGTGCCTCACTCAGCATGAAAACCTAATTAAGCTCTGGTAACCAAGCCAAGCTTAACTAGAGCAGACATCCTCTCTGTCAATACCTGATAAACTCAACCAGTATATTGATATTGAATAAATAATACAAAATATATGCATCCAAAAATTAAAACTTTTTTGATAATTAACAACATATAGAAATACAAAGTTTATCAAAACTCAAAAGCTCATTTATAAACCTATCCAGTCCTATTCATATACGAGTAAATAACTTAAATAAAGTATATAGATATATACAAGAAGGTCCATCACATCGTAAAGAAGATACAAAACTCCTAAATCTTTTCCTTTCCCTTTGCTGAAATGATACGTTGCGAACTAAAATATTAGATTTGAGTGAGCGCTCCAACTTGCTCGGTAAGTAAGGATTTACAAAGCCTTCAACATTCCATAAAATAATCAAGAACATTATGCAATAACAATATGCATCAATGTTAACTAATATGATTATGAAAAACATTTAATTCAATATGTAACGGATACGAGTTAAACCGTCAATGTCTATTACACTATGATTCCCATTTTATTTATAAAATAAGGGTGGATTAGCCACTAACATAATTAATGCGATATTAAGGCCAACATATTGGCCGATGTACTATCTAGTCAATCCATTAATGTCTAATGGTTCAGATTGAAACCCTCTAGTGAGTATGTAATTCACGTAACCTATATAACTATGTAGTAAATTAAATGAAGGTTGGGAAGGTAACCCGTCTCCTATATAACCTAGTCTCAGTTACAAGAGCTTACTCTTGTGAATCACATTAAATACCATTTTTCATTATTTAAAATCAACATAACATATGTATTCCACCCCATTAGTCTGCAAAATACATGAACTATATATAGTAAAATAGGTAGGCAACATTGATAAATAAGTGAATCAACACTTACCTCAGTTTAGGTTTACGTTCCAAATTCCTTATGTTTCTGGGGACTCAAGCTTTCTCGGGGATCCAACAGCTATCACAAACAAGTTGTGAACAATATAAGCCTAATAACCTTTATTTAGAACCCCTAATCTAGTCCCTAAGACATCAGGCAATTCAAACTAAAACTCAGCATAATTGTTGTTTTCACTGGTGGGATCGCATTCCCTCAATTGGTGGAGTACGCTTCTTCAGCTGAGTTCATCACAATTGATGAAAGGAGCGCACTCCTCTGCTAGGTGGAGCGCGCTCTAACCTATATTTATTTGATAGTAAATAGGGCATTAGCAACTGTTCCTTCCATTAATCCATACAACAACAATCAAAACCCCCAAAATGCATCAGGGAGGACCTCGTGTGAGGTAACAAATTATTTCCAATCAACAACAACGATAATAAAAATTCACAAAGATATCTTCATCCTCAATCGAATTGATCTTCAAAAATATCAAAACTAAACTTACCACAATAATGATCTCTAGATTTCTAGTTGTTTAAGCTCCTCGATTCACGTTGAATTCATTCCCTAAGCTGTTTCCCTTAAGATCATGTACTAAACCCTCAATTGCTCTCTCACTCTCTCGATCAAATTATGATATAAACATGAAGGTTTTTAGTTTAAATATATGAGATTTCCTCGTGATATGCATCACGCTATCTCTAGACTGATCGATGTGCTAACATGACACTCTTAAAGTGATTCACGTGTTGACACCATCAACACTCATGTTCATCTGAGGCGATCTGCCGATCCATATAATTTAAACTAAACTTATAGTTTTTAATATATATATTTATATATCAAATATATATATACATATCTTGTGTATTTTCTCACCAATAAATTCACCGGATATGCCTACGAGTATTCTCGGGTGTGTACATTTCACGACCCCCCTCGTCGCACTAGGTGTACTAGCTATGTATTGTTTATTTACATATTTTCTGATTATAGGCTTGTATATAAATTCTCTATTATAGTACAACTTATAAAATTCATTAAACATTTCAAACAAACACAAACCATCACACAAACTTACGCACACGTTAATTGATTTTCGTCGGACTTAACCACAATCATAACTCGGGTTAGTTAAGATTTGTATTAACATTAATCACATGTTTAAGGTAATAGGTCCTTACATAAATATCTCGAAATGAGCAGTAATTGATGGTATTTTTGTGTTTTCATGTCTACAAGGCATAAAAGAGATGAATGAGTGATTTCATGATGAAATGAGGAGAAAAAGGATTGAAACACATGTGACAGCTTGGAGTACACAGTTGACGCCATGGGAAATGAGCACAAGGTGTGGAGACCAATGGAAGAGATGCAAGAGAGTTGATATTATGCATGCAGTGGTGGCGCTATGGGGTTTACATACACGGGGTCGGGTAGGTGTACAGGGTAGTCGAGGCCATAGTAAGGAGAAAATACACATGAATGGTTGAAGTTGTGGCAGCACTATCATTTTATACAGGGTGCGTGGCTCACTTATAGGTAGCACCGATACAGAAAAATTAAAAATATTAGAATTCTAGTTCATTTGGAATAGCTAATTATGGTTTTTAATAGTAATTTTAAGAGTCTTCAGAGTAGGAATAGGTATTAGAATGTGGTAAACTCACACACCATAGATTAAAAGAGATAAGCATAGTTTGCATTTTGATTTGAGGATTGAGAAGAGTTTTGACGAAAAAAACATTTAAGACTCAAATTTTTGTTATTCAATATTATTTTTTGATTTCATTAAAGTCTATTTAATGAGCGAGTAGTTTATTTATCTTTTGGATAAATGAATCCTATGGAATGAATACTATACAAAAGATTATGACTTATTTATAATGTTTTAGAAGTGCAATGATTAGAATTTACGTTTGATTATATGCATAATTCTATGAACATCATGATCACATGTTTGTTAATTAGGGGTTTTAGGAGTTACCATGGCCAGAGCTTTATGTTGGATATGAACAACATAACTGTAAAACATATAACATCGATATATAGTTGTTGATTAAGGAGAGATGGATAGTAAACTTAAGTTTTTATTGGTATAAAGATTTGATACTTAATGTTGTGTATGATTTAAGTTATTCACACTAATTGGTGGAGTTCTAGGTTGAACATTAGAATTTCTTCCATTATGATAATGGGTTGAAGTGAATTCTAATTATGCATTGCACATAAATGAGAAAGATGAAGGAAGTTTGAGATGAGAACCATTAGAACTCATTAACTAGTTAACTTGACTAAGAAACTGTGTCCAAATGCACATTTCCCAAAGGAATGATATCTATAATTAACCTTTTTTTATCAAATTATTACTAAAATAGAATCTTTATATAAGCAGTTACGATCAGAATGTTTCTAAAATTTGAGCCTATGTTGTTATTAAATCTTGAGGAATATAAAACAACCAATCTTATGCTTGATCTTTCAATAAAAAAAAGAAAAGCTTAAAGTTTGACTTGTTCTAACATGCAGTCTTTAGGTTTTACCCCATTAACTTTTAGTTGGTATTTCCTTATAAATTTATGTGGGTCTTAATTGTCTTCACCCTAGAAGTTAGGTAGACCACTAATGAATCCGTATAAGTTAAAATTTAGGAAATCCCTCGGGATAGGCAATGCACATTTGTTCATTAGTAGTGATATTTTGATTCGCCTACCTAAAAGTAAGTTCTCTATTATCACTGTTCTTATTAATATTAAGTTTATTATTAGCTTTAATTGTGGTAGTTTTGTTTTCTCTACATTGTCGTCCTAAATCACGATTAAAAGGCTTATCTACCTTAGAATCATACAGATGTAAGGACCCATTGGAATTAGAATGACGAAGTGGATAGATTATAAAATGTCTAAAACTTCTAAGAAATTATGTTTAAAGCCCTTGCTATGACACGAAAAATTAACATATGTTTAATGTGTACAACAAGTTTTCGTCTATCCTTATTATTTGTTGTAGTGATAAGTGGGATCATCTTCATAAGGATTTATCAAGTTTCTCTAGGAAAATGGTCATTCAGTGGTTATTATTATTATTTTTACTTTAATTTGATTAAAATGGAATTAAAATCAGTAATTCAATCTATTATATAATAATAGTTTACTAAACTTGCTAAACTTAACCAACAAAATTGAAATTCAGTAATTTTCAAGTCAATTTAATTCCATCATAAATAAATATCTAAACAAACATCCAAAACAGTGAAACATCAATCAATTTTGCATCCAAACATGTTACATAAATCCTATAGTTATGAACATACTTTATATAGTACCATAGATCATTTAACTTTTATCATAAGTAAACAACCCTTATCAAGCCATTAGTTATCCTTATACTTATGGAAAAGCCACATTCCAATTTTATGGAGCTAACCTCTACGAATACATAAAGAAATTAACTTCACGCTATAAAACTACATTACACTTTATGAAAACTTCAAACTACTAAATTGAACAACTCAAGAAATCCACTTTAATATTAACTTTAGATCTCAAATTCCACTAGGATATCTAAATGGTAATAGAGCTTTTAAACAATCCAAATTACTACTTTAAATTAGATAATAAAGCCAAATATCACAATATACATTCTAGGCTATGCATCCAATATAAAGTTCATGATTAAAATCCGCAAATAATAATTAATCAAATCAGTGAATCAAAGAGTACAATTGGTTTAAACCATTAAGCACATAATCATCTCATTATAACTAAATTAAAAAATGGATATAGTTCACTTTCAGACTTTGTTTAGATTACTAAAGTACTCACTCATATTCATAAATAATATCGAAATAAAAGAAATAAAAAAGATAAATAAATACTTCTTTAATAAATAACTTAAATTTTCAATTTTTTCCAAAAGCAATAAACAATAAATCAATAAACTAAGACAATAAATATTGACTCCTAGAGCAATGAAATATTGATCTAAGTACCCAAGGGCAACTAATTTTGTAGCCTTAGGGTCATATATTTAATGTTCTAGGTGGTACTTATCCTAAACTAACTTAAACGTCTCGTGGTTATCTAAAATTCTCAAATTTGAACCCAACAATTTCTCAATGATTCGGGGTTGAAGTGGAATCACTGGGAGAATCCATGGAAAAGTAGTCTTACTAATATACTGATTTGAGGAGCGATTCTTAGTGTAATAGTAGAATTGGTCAGGAATCCCTGGCCTTAAACTCCAGTTCTTCTTTCATTTGTTGATTATTCCTTGCATACTCTTTCCACTTGATTCAATACTTCATATTCTTCCTTTTTCACTTTATTTCTTCACATATTCTAATTATCATGTGAAACAATAAAAAAGAGAAAATCTCGTGTAATATAGTATTTTACATCTAAAGTCATCCAAAAATATACTGTAAAACATGTCTAATTATTGTCTTATCATTGAGAGCATCACTAAGAATTTGATAAGTCAATAATCACACATGATATATAGTGTAAATTAGGTTTTTATATATATATAAATTGTGATTTTACACTAGGTACTCTCTTGTTTTTGTGATTTCATGATTTAAATAGAAAAATGAAGAAATTGGAAGAAAAATGAGGAAGAGCAAAATTGTCAACTGGAGAAGAAACCCAATGATTTACCAGCAACTTGTATTACATTTGGAATTGCTACCTAAATAGGTAGGAGGAAAATGCAAGCGAATCCACATCAACTTGATGATTATACAAGAAATCGTCAACTGAATCAACGGTGCACTGAGACCCAATTCAAGTGATTGACTCATTAATTTGTGTACAACTGAGGAAACATTGACAAATCATTGAGGTTGATTATGAGTTTGTTTACGAATATGAAGAACTTAAGTTTATCTAAGATATATATACGAAAAGAGACTATTAACAAGGGCTAGAGAGCTTCAAAAACAAATTCTCCTTTTTATCTCCATTATATCTATTGCCGATTCTATATTTTTAGTTAATGCTTGAAGCTATATTTGAGCTTTGATTTATTTTAAGGTATTTATTTATTTGTTTATTATGTGTTTTAATTGCATATTTGCATTGTTTATTTCCAACATGAGTGAGTAGTCTATCAATCTAAATAAACTATAGACATGTATTTACTTTGCATTGCTAGGTAGTTTAATTAAGGAATCATGAACTTAATACTTTAAATTTATTCATACACGTCAATCTCGATTTTGACAAGTTGTTATTGTATATTACAACCAAAGAGAATTAATATTGTATGAATAGTTGCAAATGTGTTATGCCATATTTCGATTGTGAATCTATGTCTATAGTTATTGACAACAATTATAGAAGTAGTAACTAGGATTGATATATACAGCTTTTCTCGAGTGAATGTTCTAGGTTATTGTGTTTTAAGCCATTTATTATGCAGCTTTAGTTAATATTGACTTAGATTAGACATTGTTTTCATTGAGTGTAAAGCTATCGTAATTATATGGGGTTGCATTTTAAAAAGGCTAGATTTGCAATGATAAGATTGTGGCTTTTCCATTGAATTTAGGAAAATCGGTGGCTGGCTAAAGGCTATCAACCTATTACGAAATATGATTTAATGATTCCAAGATTCAATACATTATGATTATAAATATAGTATGACATGATGTTATGTTCTGTGTTTGAAAGCAATCCAAGTATATTACATTGTTTAGTGGGGTTTGTTTAGATATTTGTTTGAGATATTTGAATTAATCGAGTTTGAGTATTGTTTAATTTTGTTTAAGTTTGAATTGTTTGATTTAAGTTAGTTAATTTAGTTGATTAAATTATTTGTTATATATTTTAATTATTTAGTATTTTAATTCCAAATTAGTTAGATTAACTAAATTAATTAAAACAAGAAAAAAATACTTTCTTTCGAGATTTGAAAAATCTCAATGGAAATGATATCCCATTTACCACTATTAAAAATATTAGGAAAATATGAGAAACTATTATGCATGCTTGAGACGTGTAATCTGTGGGCACCATTGCTAGGCATTTTTAATTAATTTCTACAGATTTTAGATGTTGTATTGTCTCCACACTTCATCATATTAATTCAACTTGATCCTTACATCCGTTAGATCCTTAAATGGATAGAACTTTTAATCAAAGTTTAAGACAACTTAGGGAAAATTTAGCTAATAAGATGAAAGATAATAATAATGATATTAATGACAATGTCGTTAATAGTAATAATGAAAAAATATTTATCAATAATAACAATAATAGAGAAGTCACTTTTAGACAAGCAAATCAAAATGTTATAGCATATGAACCTATGTGCATAGCATACACCAATGGATTTCCCGATTTTGAACTTAGATCTGGATTTATTAGTGCCTTACCTAACTTTATAGTAAAGACAGTGAAGACCTACAAAAATCCATAAGGGAATATAAACATAAAATTCAAGGGATGAAACTGAAAGAATATACTATAGAACAAGTCAAACTTAAGGCTTTTCCTTTTGCATTGAAAGATCAAGCACAAGATTGGTTTTTCTACCTCCCATAAAATTCAATAACTATATGGACTCAAATCTTAGAAGCATTCCAAGATGAGTATATGCTTGCTTGAAAAATCAGTTCCTATATAAAGCAAATCACTTTTGAAAAGATGAAAGATGATGAAAAATTTAATGAATTTTGTGATAGATTCAAAAGACTAATTTCTTATTGTCCACAATATGGATATTTTCAAAGAGCTTTATTAGAATATTTTTACGAAGGACTCAACCACTATGAACAAAGGTTATTAGACACAATATGTGGTGTATTTTTATATAAGAGAACACCTACTTTGGCGAAGGCGATTGTTAAAATGGCAAAACAATTGAAGCAATATGGTGAAAAAGTTGAATCTGCAAGAAAGGAACTCTATGAAGTGGATAATAAAAGAAATAATGCATCTGATGATAAAATTGATGAATTATCTAAGATGGTTAAGTTATTAGTTAATGATAGATCTAATCAAGTTTACGGCTTGTAAATTTTGTAATGAGGTTACAAATCCTACGGATATGTGTCCTACTCTACACGAAGAAAATACTGAAGAGGTTAGTGCAATAATGAATTGATGCCCTAAGAAATCAATATAGTAACAACATTAAACTCTGTGAAAACTTCTTACTACTAAGCCAACATTATTAGAAATTCATATCAATATCAAACTTAGAACATAATTCACTTAGGACATTTAATGGTAATTGACCTACTAAATTAATCAAAGTTACAACTTTATATTAGATATATAACCTATATATTGAAATACACATCGACCACTATGCATGCAATACCAAATTTCATAATTATAATACACAAAAATAAATCTATTGAACTCTTGAATTGACGTATACGATTATGTTTAATGCATTAAACACAAATTCTTTTTATTATGACTACATTACAAAGGGGGTTAAATTCAAGCTTAGACATTATTTAAATTAATAAACAACTCACATATATTCTTAATATATATCACAATAAAATAAAGAAAAGACATTGATAAATACCTCTTATTGAATACTTTGAATCTTCAATGTGTCTCCAAAAGCAATAAATAATGACCTAAACAAATTAAAAAGGCTAAAACTATCGAAAAGCTCCTAATTTCGAAACCTAAAGTTCATATATATAGTATTTTAAGTAATACTTATCCTAATAGAACTAAAATTCCTTGTTTTAATTCCAAAAACTCGAAAATGACACTAGGAATTCTTGACTGAATCCTTTATAATTCATGATTCGTCGTGAAAATCAAAGAAAAATTTTGTTTGTGCTTCACCGATGAGAGTAGCGATTTATGTATTTTTTGATTCACTTTTGATTCGCAGGAAGTGAATTCTAGCAATTTATGTATTTCAGACATTCTTATAGAAGTGCTTGAGTTGGTGCCCATTCACTTTAAAAGTCTTGGTTGTACCCATACTCTTAATCTCTACTGCATAATGATTAAAAAAACTAGTAACAATAAAGGGCTTGATCCAACGGGACCTAACCTCATTTAGGTGCAAAGGAAAACAAGATTGAAATAATAGCAGACATTTTTTCCTCTTGAAATGACATCCTAGACAAAAGACGATCATGCCATTTTTTGTTTTGTCCTTGTATATCCTCGTGCTTTCACATGTGCGAATCTCCAACTCTTGAAGTTCAAATTTTGCGATCCTTTCCGCCGTCATCATGGTTAATTCCTAGATCGCCCAAAATACTTTGTGTTCAAGCTTGATTGGGAGATGACAAGCCTTCTTGAAGATTAGTTAGTAAGGAGACATCCCAATCGTGGTACGATAGGCCTACAAATCATCATCATGACGTATATTCAAATCCTTGCAATTCGGGTTCACCATCTTCTCTAAAATGAACTTTATTTCTCAATTTCACACTTAGGCATGCCAATTGGTTTGAGGATGATATGTTGTGGATGTTAGAGGAGTCGCATTGTTATGGTTTAGCAAACACTCAACTACCTTATTACAAAAATGAGTGCCACCATCACTAATTATAGCTTGGGGCATGCAAAGAGTAGTGAAAATCCTTGATTTAAGAAATTCACATACAACTTTAGAATCATTAGTGTATGTAGGCTTGACTTCCACCCATTTTGAGACATAATGCATCGTAAGCAAAATGTGTAAATTGCCAAAAGAAGGTGGGAAGAGCCCCGTGAAATAAATTGCTTGAAATGAAATATTCCACAAAATGAGATAGAGGTGAGTGGCATTTAGTCAGGACAGTTCATGTTGTCTATCTTTTGGCACCTCGGGCAAGTTCTAGCAAGCAAGCATGCATCAAGAAATAGTGTTGACCAAAAGAAACAACACTCTAAGACCTTCGTTGTTGTGCATAGAGGGCCAAAATGTTCTCTTTAAGCATATCAATTACAAAATCAAATGATGGAGCGAGTTTCTACTTTAGAAACACAACGCAAAAAAACTTGATAGAAGCAAGATTTCTAAAGCACACATAGTACTCATAATTGCTCTTGACCGTATTTTTTTTGGCTTTAGTAAGATAGAGATATAGAAATTAGTTAGTGAGGTAATAACAATGTTGGCAAGCCATGATTTCTCATCCTCCAAAAAAAGACTGAAGGTCACCCAAGAGGGGGGGTGAATTGGGTTACCGAGTAGTTATTGCCCTTTTTGAAATTTTATGCGCAATTTACAATTATGATGTATATATATATATAAGCGATGCAAGTAAAAGAAATGCAGGAAATATAAAATGACACGCGATTTATAGTGGTTCGATCCAACGATCTACATCCACTACCTAACCTCCTCGGTTAGGATTTCAACCCCACTTATATTAGCAATAAGTGTTACAACCTAAGCATCACCTAGGATTTTCCCACCTAGCCGCAACTAGGATTTTTCCCACCTAGCCTCAACTAGGATTTTTCCCACCTAGCCGCAACTAGGATTTTCCCACCTAGCCTCAACTAGGATTTTACCCACCTAGCCGCAACTAGGATTTTCCCACCTAGCCGCAACTAGGATTTTCCCCACCTAGCCTCAACTAGGATTTTTCTCACCTAGCCGCAACTAGGATTTTTCCCACCTAGCCGCAACTAGGATTTTCCCCACCTAGCCTCAACTAGGATTCTTCCCACCTAGCCTCAACTAGGATTTTTCCTTTCGACTTAGATTCCACTAAGTCTTACAATCATTCAATTACAATAATTTTGCTGGAAATACAAAGATACACTTTACAACAAAAGTGGTATCAAATTCAAACACAAGCAAGCCACCTAGAGCCTAACTCTTATGCATGCAAGTGTGAGTATAAATGGAATATGCAAATATGTTACTGATGTTGTTGCAAATTCCAAATCTGAAATCGTTTCAAAAACTTAATATATTTGTGTGAAACCGATTTCGAGTCTAAGAACAAAAGTTTAGTAAGGATCAAGTTTAAGTGCAATACTTTTGTTCAAATGAATCTCAGAGTTTGATAATATGAATTTAAGTGCAAAAACTCAGAGAAGATATTGTTGCAAATTCCAAATCTGAAATCGTTTCAAAAACTTAATACATTTGTATGAAAACCGATTTCAAGGCTAAGAACAAAAGTTTAACAAGAATCAAGTTTAAGTGCAAAACTTTTGTTCTAATCAATCTCAGAGTTTGATAATATAAATTTTAAGTACAAAAACTCAGAGAATATGTTCAAACACACACAACAATGATTTTCCAATCAAATACTCAAAATATGTAGATTAAGCACAAGTAAGATTGTAGATTTAGAAATTTCTTACAACCAGAAGAATGACAGAAGAGATCAGCTCACGGAGTGATTCTTGAACTCCTTTTGAAAGCCTCAAATGTCTTGGATATGTGAACTAAAGAACAAAGAACTAAGATCTCTCTTGTTTCTTCACAAAAATCTGATTTCTACCTTGTAGATCTATTGATTTTGAGTGTGTTTGCTCTTCTTTTTTAAAACCAAGTTTGAGGTGGTTTTATAGTGGTAGGAATTTCAATATAGCCGTTTATGGCCGTTCTAGGAATCCAGGAAATCAAAAATTCAAATTCAAAGCTTGATTTCCAAAAGTCAAAAATTGCGAGCAGAGTGCAATTAGCGCGCTAATCTTGTGAGTTAGCGCGCTAACACTGTCTTAGCGCGCTAATGACATTATTAGCGCGCTAACCGCAGGGACTTCAGAATAATTAATTTATCCCTTTGTGTTAGCGACCCTTAAACTTGTCCGGGACCTAACCAACCCTTATATAACATGTTATACATGTTTATTATGAGTCATTAAGCCTATTTGGGTGGTCCGGATATTTTTACAAATCCCGAAAACGGAAATTCATGATTTCATAATGTATTAGGGGCTTTTCTGCAAATTTTCAGTTTTCTTTTTAAATACATTTCAAAAACGAGTTTTTCTTTTTCGAAAACATTTATAATGAACTCTAATATGCAAATGACCATTCACACAAAGTTTTCACATTGTTTAAACTCATTTACCTAGTTAAGTGTTTAAAATCCACTTTTAAACTTTGAAATCAACTTATGACTTTGAGAAATGATTTCGAAAACTTGATGTATGCATGAACTAATGCATTTGGCTTGCGTGAAAGAATTTGTATACCTTACATTGATTTTACAAATTGCGGTTTGGACTTTTCTTCTTCATTTCTTCATTTTTGCCATGGCTTGAACTTGTATTTCTTGAATACTCTTGAAGTGTTGTATTGCATCACTTATTCAAACAAGCTTTCCATATTTCTTGAATATCCCTGATGTGTTGCATTGCATCCTTTAACACAAACTGAAATACTTGATTAGTACATTTTCACCTTGGTTGTTTCCATCAAAATCTCGGTCGGAATATGAGTGACTAACCACTTAGTCCAACAATCTCCCCCTTTTTGATGATAACAAACAATGTGAACTTTAAAGGTGTAAAAACACAATCTAAATGTATATCACATTCAACACATCAATCTTTTCAAGTTTAACCACATTTAGCTTCAAGTTCAAAACCAACAACCGTTTAAAGTATACCAAGATAAAAACCTTTCAAGTTCAACACCACCTTTCAAGTTCAACATCACATTTTTCTCCCCCTTTTGATATTATCAAAAAGCGGGATCAAGCATCCACAATTTTTCTCCCCCTTTCATGTATACCAATAAAAAAAAACAACAACTTTTTCAAGGATACCAATATATGCAGGTTAAAATTATCAACTTGATATCAGTTACAAAAATCAATAATATTAACGTATCAACCTGATACCAGTAAAAATGAGAATTATTAACCCGATACCAATATATACCAATGAAAATATCACCCTTTCATATCATCCTTTCAAAGAAAATCACAATATCTAAGATATCACAATATCATCCTTTCAAGAAATATCACAATATCAAAAATATCACAATATCAAAAATATCACAATATCATCCTTTCAAGTTCAACCTTTTCTCCCCCGTTTTATATTAGCTATCTGCACCATATACCAAGTTAAAAGCATTCTCCCCCTCACTTTATGCATAAGAATAAAATTCTCCCCCTTACTTTATGCATATCAATAAAATTCTCCCCCTTACTTTATGCGAATCAATAAAGAACATACGGAAGCGATACACATGCATAGACTATAAAACATAATGAAGCACAAAATAGCCATATATGTACAAAAAGTAATCCACCCCGCCGCATCAAGAATTTCCCGAATTGGGAGATGAGCCTTATCAAAGAAGGCGACATCGACAATTGCGGGTCGAATAATTTTGGCGTCCGTTAGTCGTGGAGCTACCAATTCTAGTATGGATGAAGACTCATGGATGGCTTTGGCACGACCCTCACGTAGTGGGGCATTTGCCGGAGGTGAAACAAGGTGAGTGGATTCATCACTAGATGAAGAGGATTGAACCACACGTCGGCTAGAGGGACGTCGTGAGGACGTGGCTTGGGTAGGACGTGATGTGGTGGGAGCAGTAGGTGCACCCGATCGAGAAGAAGGGCGGTTTGAGGGGCGACGTGTTGACATGTTGAAACGAAAATGGAAGGAATCAACAAAGAAAGGAGAAGATTTGTACCTTAGAAGAGTGGAGATCGCGGTGGAGAGGGCACACGGAGAGTTGATTTGGAAGAGGAGAAGAAGAAAATTCTGTGTGAGGTAAGTTTTTGAAAGAAAAGTTTATGTTATAAAACCCTGACCGATCGACATTAGCGCGCTAATAAGGTTTGTTAGTGCGCTAATTCCTCTCTGGAATTTTTCGGTCACATGGCTGTTAGCGCGCTAATTCTTACTATTAGCGCGCTAATTCCTCTCTGGAATTTTTGACACAAAAATTTTGAACTTTTGCAATTTAGCTCCGATTCTTCTCAAACTTTATGGACACTTCACTAACATCATATAAAAAGGTTTTGAATAGCTAAAACATATGTAGAAGGTCCGATTCTCGAAACATGCCTAACTCACGCCGAATTTTAAAAACTTGTTCTCTAGGCAAAGACTTAGTGAATATATGGGCACATGGATGAGTTTTAACATTTCCCTTTTGGATGTGATCACACAGAGAATGGTGTCTAATCTACGGTGCCACAATCATGCATCACATTCACTTTGTGCATTCAAACATGAACCATTTTGCATATTTATCTCATCAAAGTTAATGGCATAATCATTTTTATCTCTATATGCAATAAATAGGGTTTCATGCTTCTCATTCCTAACAATGCATTTCGATGATTCAAACATAACATGAAATCCTTTGTCACACAATTGACTAATACTAAGCAAATTATGTTTCAATCCATCAACAAGATAAACATTAGAAATAGAAAGTGATTTGTTACCGACGGTTCCGAGACCAATAACTCTTCCTTTGTTGTTGTCTCCAAATGTAACCTTTCCACCATCATGCCGCTTTAGTTTAATAACTTGATGTGCATCTTCGGTCATGTGACTTGAGCACCCACTGTCCAAGTACCATGGGGTGCTTTTCCTCGCATCCTATACTATGGGAAACACACTAGATTTTGGTACCCAAACACCTTTGGGTCCGAGAGTGTTAGTGTCATAAACATTTTTAGCTACCCATGCTAGTTTACCCATTTTTACCTTTTGTAATGCACATTTCTCGACCATGTGAGTCTTGTTGCATTTATAGCATCTACGATCATCATTTAGCAATTTCTTGTAGCTTAACAAGTTTGCTCCGTAACCTATGCCTCTTTTATTAAGTGCACGTCGTTGTGCTCCTAACATCATGTCAAACATTTGTTTACCATTTGTAAACTTATGCACCGTGCTAGTCAAGTCCTCTACTTCCTTGACTAAAGCATCTCTTTCCTTTATGACTTCATTTAAGTCATTTTGGAGATCATCAATGATCTCATTTTGTGACTCTATTTCATTAATTGCAATGATCAAACTCTTTTTGAGTTGTTTGGTGTTTTTGACCTCCTTTTTCAACTCTTTCCTAAGCTCATCAAGATTTGGAACATCATTCAAATCATTAACATTATCAAAATTAAAGGAGTTAGAATTTACCTCGCCTTGTGCCATGAGACAAAATATTGCCTTCTCACTTTCTCGATTCGAGTCCGAACTTGAAGATGATGAGTCATCCCAAGTTGCTTTGAAACTCTTCTTTCCTTTGTCAAATACCTTCTTGGTTTTGCACTCCGTCTTGACGTGACCCGGTTTGCCGCAACCGTAGCATATTATTTCGTTTGGTTTTCCTTCCTTGCTTCCACTTCGCAGCTTCTTCTTGTACTTATCTCGTTTGTACACGGCCTTATTTAGCTTTCTTGAGATCATAGCTACTTCTTTCTCAAGATCATTTTCATCATATGATTCCTCATTTTCGATGACCTCTACTGATGCACTTGGGGAGCTACTTGCTTTTAATGCGATTTCTTTTCTTGAGCTTTTAGTCCCTCCACTTAGTGCTTCCAATCTTGCTCGGTCTTTTAGTTCAAATTCATGAACTGTTAGCTCTCCGCATAATGCATCGAATGTATAATCTCCAAGATTTTGAGCTGATTGGATAGCGTATTTCTTGGCATCCCATTCCTTAGGCAAGCCTCTAAGGAATTTATATACTGAAGTTTCTTGATCATAATTCTTGCCTAGATTCTTGATCTCATTTAATAGCTTTGTGAATCTAGTGATGGCGGTAGCTATGTCTTCATCAGCCCCAACTCGGAAAGTTTCATAATGTTCCTCAAGTATTCTCAACTTGGTCTTCTTTACTTGCATGGTACCTTCATAATGTACCTCAAGCTTCTCCCATACTTCCCTTGCCGTTTGACACGCACTTACTCGTTAAATTCATTTTCACTAAGTGCACAAAATAAGTGATTTACGGCTTGATCATTTGAAAGCTCAAGCTTTATCTCCTCCGTGGTGTACTCTTTCAATGGCTTATCCGGTGGAGTGTAGCCATTTTCAATTGCGTCCCATAAAAATCTATTTTGTGCTCGAATGTAAAATTTCATTCTTACTTTCCAATGAGCATAATTGGTTCCATCAAAATATGGAGGCCTACTCGAAGTGGTGCCTTCCCGAAGGCGAGCATTTGGATCTAAAGTTTGCATCCTTGCACAAAAACACTCAAAGATACGTTAGTAATACTTTGAGTAATAACCCTCTCTGATACCAATTGAAGGTCACCCAAGAGGGGGGGTGAATTGGGTTACCGAGTAGTTATTGCCCTTTTTGAAATTTTATGCGTAATTTACAATTATGATGTATATATATATATAAGCGATGCAAGTAAAAGAAATGCAGGAAATATAAAATGACACGCGATTTATAGTGGTTCGATCCAACGATCTACATCCACTACCTAACCTCCTCGGTTAGGATTTCAACCCCACTTATATTAGCAATAAGTGTTACAACCTAAGCATCACCTAGGATTTTCCCACCTAGCCGCAACTAGGATTTTTCCCACCTAGCCTCAACTAGGATTTTTCCCACCTAGCCGCAACTAGGATTTTCCCACCTAGCCTCAACTAGGATTTTACCCACCTAGCCGCAACTAGGATTTTCCCACCTAGCCGCAACTAGGATTTTCCCCACCTAGCCTCAACTAGGATTTTTCTCACCTAGCCGCAACTAGGATTTTTCCCACCTAGCCGCAACTAGGATTTTCCCCACCTAGCCTCAACTAGGATTCTTCCCACCTAGCCTCAACTAGGATTTTTCCTTTCGACTTAGATTCCACTAAGTCTTACAATCATTCAATTACAATAATTTTGCTGGAAATACAAAGATACACTTTACAACAAAAGTGGTATCAAATTCAAACACAAGCAAGCCACCTAGAGCCTAACTCTTATGCATGCAAGTGTGAGTATAAATGGAATATGCAAATATGTTACTGATGTTGTTGCAAATTCCAAATCTGAAATCGTTTCAAAAACTTAATATATTTGTGTGAAACCGATTTCGAGTCTAAGAACAAAAGTTTAGTAAGGATCAAGTTTAAGTGCAATACTTTTGTTCAAATGAATCTCAGAGTTTGATAATATGAATTTAAGTGCAAAAACTCAGAGAAGATATTGTTGCAAATTCCAAATCTGAAATCGTTTCAAAAACTTAATACATTTGTATGAAAACCGATTTCAAGGCTAAGAACAAAAGTTTAACAAGAATCAAGTTTAAGTGCAAAACTTTTGTTCTAATCAATCTCGAGTTTGATAATATAAATTTTAAGTACAAAAACTCGAGAATATGTTCAAACACACACAACAATGATTTTCCAATCAAATACTCAAAATATGTAGATTAAGCACAAGTAAGATTGTAGATTTAGAAATTTCTTACAACCAGAAGAATGACAGAAGAGATCAGCTCTGGAGTGATTCTTGAACTCCTTTTGAAAGCCTCAAATGTGCTGGATATGTGAACTAAAGAACAGCAACTAAGATCTCTCTTGTTTCTTCACAAAATCTGATTTCTACCTTGTAGATCTATTGATTTTGAGTGTGTTTGCTCTTCTTTTTTAAAACCAAGTTTGAGGTGGTTTTATAGTGGTAGGAATTTCAATATAGCCGTTTATGGCCGTTCTAGGAATCCAGGAAATCAAAAATTCAAATTCAAAGCTTGATTTCCAAAAGTCAAAAATTGCAGGCAGAGTGCAATTAGCGCGCTAATACTGTGAGTTAGCGCGCTAACACTGTCTTAGCGCGCTAATGACATTATTAGCGCGCTAACTGCAGGGACTTCAGAATAATTAATTTATCCCTTTGTGTTAGCGACCCTTAAACTTGTCCGGGACCTAACCAACCCTTATATAACATGTTATACATGTTTATTATGAGTCATTAAGCCTATTTGGGTGGTCCGGATATTTTTACAAATCCCGAAAACGGAAATTCATGATTTCATAATGTATTAGGGGCTTTTCTGCAAATTTTCAGTTTTCTTTTTAAATACATTTCAAAAACGAGTTTTTCTTTTTCGAAAACATTTATAATGAACTCTAATATGCAAATGACCATTCACACAAAGTTTTCACATTGTTTAAACTCATTTACCTAGTTAAGTGTTTAAAATCCACTTTTAAACTTTGAAATCAACTTATGACTTTGAGAAATGATTTCGAAAACTTGATGTATGCATGAACTAATGCATTTGGCTTGCGTGAAAGAATTTGTATACCTTACATTGATTTTACAAATTGCGGTTTGGACTTTTCTTCTTCATTTCTTCATTTTTGCCATGGCTTGAACTTGTATTTCTTGAATACTCTTGAAGTGTTGTATTGCATCACTTATTCAAACAAGCTTTCCATATTTCTTGAATATCCCTGATGTGTTGCATTGCATCCTTTAACACAAACTGAAATACTTGATTAGTACATTTTCACCTTGTTTGTTTCCATCAAAATCTCGGTCGGAATATGAGTGACTAACCACTTAGTCCAACAAAGACTTTTTAGAATACTGATATTTCAAACATGTCGGACTCTCGCCTTTAGTAACATGTATAATGTGATTTAGGAAAGGATTTTTCGCTCCACTCTTGTCCTTAATAGTGAATTCAAATTCTTGGAACGGGAGTATCCACTAAAGTAACCGAGGTTTAGCTTCTTTCTAGGCCATTAGGGACTTCAATGTCGTATGATCAGAATAGACAATCGCTTTAGCACTTAGAAGATAATGCCAAAATGATTCTAATGCAAAGACCACGATTAGAAGCTCTTTCTTATTGGTGGTATAATTCACTTCTATATCATCAACAATTCAGGAAGCATTATGAATGACATGAGAAGCTACACGTACCCTTTGCCCTAGGTTCGCACCTACCGAATGATTACGAGCATTGCACATTATTTCAAAAGGTAAGTTCCAATAGGGTGCTTAAATCATTGGTGTGGAGGTAAGTGAATCCTTGAGTGTGTCAATCACACTCCATCAAGTTCGAAAGGTACCTTTTTTTGCAATAAGTGACATAAAGGTTGTGCAAACTTGGAATGATCTTTGATAGACTACCAAAAGAAATTTCCATATCCGAAAGAAGATCGGATTTCCTTGACATTTGTAGGATAAGGAACCTTCTTTATGACATCAAATTCGGTCGGGTCAGTCTTTGAACCTTTAGAGGAGACAAGGTGGCCCAAAATGTGTCCTTGATCTACCATAAAATGACATTTTTCATATTGCAAGAGCAAGTTGTTCTTTATGCATTAGTTAAGTACCTTAATAAGATTTTCAAGACAAATGTCAAATGAATCACCATAAACGTTAAAATCATCCATGAAAACTTCAATTAATTGCTAAACAAAATAAGAGAAGATATTAAACTTGCACCTTTAAAATGTAGCGGGTGTATTGCATAGGCAAAAAGGCATGCGATGGTTTGCAAACGTGCCAAAAAGAACAAGTGAAAGTTGTATTTTCTTAATCTTTGGGAACGACCAGAGTTTGGTGAAAATCGGAAAAACCATTAAGATAATAATAATGTATGCTGCTTACCAATCTTTTCAACATTTGATCAATGAAAGGTAATGGGAAGTGGTCCGTACATGTGGAAGCATTTAGTTTATGGTAGTCGATGAAAACTCTCCAACCATTTTGAGTACGAGTTAGAACTAACTCATCAAGTGAGTTAGTAATTATTGTGATTTCCATTTTCCTAAGAACCACTTGAACGTGACTTACCAATTTGGATAGATCATGTCGGCATCAATAAGCTTCGAGATATCTATTTTGACAACCTTCATCATGGGAAGATTGAGCCTTCTTTGGTCTTCTTGTGTAGGTTTGGAACCGACTTCCGTGTTAATCATATGCATGCAAGTAGATGACCTCTTTGAATTTGCTAAGTATTCGTAAGAGTTGCTCCTCCTTGAATGATGGGAGTTTTGTGGATATGATAATGGAGAGCCTATAATTTTCATATAAGTAATATGCTTGGACATAAAACAAATTAATGTTTCATTGTTCTGGATGTTTGTTTTTTATTAAGTTAAATTAAATTTATTTGATATGGTTTGAATGTAGTTTTAGTAAATTTGATTTGTGTTAGTTAAGTTAGCTATGTTAGTTTAATTAGTTTAATTGGTTGCTATAGTTAAAATAGAAAATTTTGATTCACATTTTAATTTAATTAATAAAAATAATGTAAATCTATAAAAACTAATTGGAAAACTTTTTTCTTGTGAAACCTTCAAAATCCCTATGGAGACGATCTCATTTATTACTACTAAAAATAATAAGGATATACAGACAAACTTGTTGGCGTCATTTTCACGAATTTTATAAATAATTTCTTAAGAATCTTTCTCGTTCTATGTCATACAATATGGTGGAATTGGAGCAAGAACTTACATTTAGGAAAGCCAATAAGAATGTCACAGCTTACGAGTCTATGTGTATTATTTTTCCTGCAGAGTTTCCTGATTTAAAATTAAAATATGGACTTGTCAATTCTTTACCTTACTTTTTAGGTGCTTATGACGTAGATCATTAACAATTTACTAGGAAATATACACATAAAGTAAGTGTGATGAAACTTAAGAACATGGAGTTAGAATATATTAAGTTAACAACTTTCTCTTCTTCTTTAAGAGGTCAAGCACAAGATTTGCTAATCTACCTTCCTCTAAATTCCATAACTAGATTGTCCGAAATGTTAGATGCCTTTTTAGATCAATACGTTCCAGGATGCAAAATTAGTTTGAATAGAAAAAGAAGTAATAATGCAAAGATGGAAACTAAATAGACTTTTAGTGAGTTTTGGGATATATTCAAAATAATTAATATCATTATATCCACAACATGGATTTACATAAAAAGCTTTAGTAGAATACTTTATGAATGATTAAACCATTTAGAGCAAATATTCTTAAACATGGATGTGGAGGATCGTTATTCAATATAACATCAACATTAACATAAGATACTATTAATAAAATGGTTAAACAATCAAAGCAATATGGTGAAAAAATAATTTCATAAGAATAATCATGTAAAATCAATAAAAAGACTATAAAGACATCAGACGATAAATTCGATAAGTTAGAAAGCTTGGTTGAATTGTTTTTAAAAGGCAAACCCATGCAAGTTAAAAATTGTGCTTTTTGTAATGAGACTAATCATTTAAATTTTTAATATCCTCTGATACAACAAAATGAAATTGAAGAAGCTTATGCCATAGAGAGTAACTATGATAGACCTATTCAACGAAATGATATCTCTAGTAACTATACAAATTATCTAGGACCAAACTTAGGTAATGGTATAGAAAATTTAGGTTATCAATGATACATAAAACCCACATTAACTTGTAGAACATGACACATGTCAAACGTGTACAATAAATTTTTCACCATTATTATACTTACAAATTTTGAGAAGTGGTAAGTGGGATAATCTCCATAGGGATTTTGTAAATTCTTTAAGAAAAGAAATTTTATTATTTTTATTTTAATTTAATTTAACTTAAGTAAAACAAGAATCTAAATTACTAACTCTAAATATAATAATGGACCAAATTAACTTAACTAACACAAATCAATGTCAATAAATTCAAAGTAATTCAATTAAATACAAAATAATATAAAATAAACATCCAAACAAACATCCAAAACAATGAGAATTAATCCGTTTTGCATCCAATCATGTCACTTAAGTCATAGTCAAAACAATACATTATAAAGTATTCTAGATCATTAAACTCTAAAAATAAGTAATTAAACGGCCCTTAGCAAGCCATCAATTCTCTTTATACCGGTAAAAAAGTAGCATTCTAATTTTATCGAACTAACCCTTTGAAATTCAAAGAAATTAACTTTAAGCAATATAATCGCATTACTTTAAAAAAAAAACTTTAAACTACTAAATCTAATACCTTCGGGAAGCCACTTTAATATTAAATTTAGATTTTAATCAACCTAGGACATCTAAATGGTAATAGACATTTTAAAAAATCCTAGCCACTACTTTAAACTAGAAATATAATCAAAACATCACATTAAACATTGGCCACTATTCATGCAATCCTTAATTCGTGATTGCAATCTGCAAATAACAACCTTTTAAATAAGGGTTTCAAAGAATATGATTGGCTTAAAAACTTGAATCTTCCTATCTTCTCCAATAGCATTAAAAAATATTGAATAGCCTCTAAACTAATATAAAAAGTGTGAAAACTATGAAAGGCTCTTAATTTCATATTCAAAGTCCTCGTTGTAATCTAAAATCCATGAAACCGAATCTAGTGATTCTTGAGAAATTCAACTTATAACGTAAATCGCTGGGGAGATCTTTAGAAAATTGTTTTTTTTACTCCAACATATGACTAGCGATTCACAATATAAATCCAACATCGCTTAGGAATCACTAGCAATAAAATCGCGTTTTTCCTTGATTCGTTGGTGAATCGTTGTGCAATCTTTTCACTCGATTGAATCCTTCATTTTTTCCCTTTCTTCATATGTTTCTTCAAATATTTCAATTATTACTTGAAATGACAAAAATAAAAGAAAACCTAGTATAATATAGCCATTTATATCTAGATTTACCCTAAGATATACTATGAAACACTGTCTAATTATCGACTTATCAAATACCCTTAAACTCAACACTTTGCTTTCTCGAGCAAAAGGAATACTCTCAATTTTATTTCATTTTCTTCCCTCGTTCTGATTTTATAATTATATTCTCTTTTTTACTAAACAAAAGTGATCATTAAGTAAAAAACATGTTACCCTCATAAAAAATCATGATATAATAGAATAATTGAAAGAATAACCTTTTATTTGACAATTCAACCTTCTACTTATGCAATATAACTCAAAATTCAAAGTTCAATTAATAACCAAGGCTTAGCCATTATATAAGTTTTCTTATTCTCTATTGTAAAGAATCAAGCTTACGATGACTAATATAGAATTTCAAGATGCAAAGATTACTAAATCCATATCATATTTAAAAAATTATTAAAACACCACAATCAAAGTCGATAAGAATTTTTAATCTCCAATAAGTAACATTATCATTTTTTGAATGTTGGAATAACAAGATACTTCGCTCAAGTTAGCTATAAGCACTCGAGCTAAATCTTTTATTTGAAGAGTTTTCATAAACATCCTTCCATTTTTTCTATATATCTTTTTTTCAATATGTTTATTTTTCTTCTTCTTCTATATTTTCTTACGGTTCCCTACTCCATTTCCTTTAGAATCCGATATTCCTTTTATTGGAGTTCTTCCTCTAATTTTTCGCACCACTAAATTATGTGCTCCATTTCCTTTGTAACCTTGGGCCGCTCAATTTTTTCATTTTAAAAATCTTTTTAGCTCTTCTCACTTTCACTATAATCAAAAAAGTATTCTTTCCAACTAAGCAATATTTTATTGGCTAATTTCCTATTTTTCCCTTTTATTGCCAAATAAATTCTTTTCATCATATATTCATACTCATATAATATACTTGATTAATAATGTTTTTATAATAAGATTCGTTGAAATTTGTCTTGTTTATCTTGCATTATTGTTTCGATCTTTTACCCAATATAATGTCCAACACAAAGCAATCAATCCCCTTTAAACTCCTCTAGTGCATACAAAATCTAGGTTAAGTCAAATATGATATAACAATTCCTTTCTATTTTTAGCTTTCTATTTTCATGGGTGATAAAAATATATAACTTCTATTTAAATCCAAACTTATTCAAAACCTTATTCTCTAGGTTTAAAAATTAAGTTTGCTTATTCAAAACAATAAATATACCTCATGAAGCATAATAGGATTTAATACGAATCATAAATTACATTTCAAAATTAACAATAAACATCATAAAAATAGATACATAATGGAGTAAAGCATTCATTTTTCACTAAAGGTTCAAATAGAGTTAGCATTTCAAACATACAACCAAACACTAAAAAATTGCAATTTACTCTACGCAGAATTAAATTAATTGTTTGTTTCTTTAGTTTTGTCGTCATTCCTCGTTGCACTAGGTTGTGAAGTGTAGCTATTAGCGAGATTATAAACTCCCGATAGTAATCTAAACTATATTAAATGAATGTGGATGCTCCTCTTATGATCTAGTAGATGTTCCATCTTCCTCCTTTACGACACAGAATAGTGGTGGGCTAGAGTTCTTTCATTCTCGTCCAACATCTCAATATTCCTTAAGATTTGTTTCTCGTTTTGCAGAAAAGCTAAAAATATGGATTTGAAAATCTTTTCATTTTAGTTTTTTGCTATATATGTTGAATTGCTCTCTACCACAGGAACATGTACGTGAACCATCAGACTCGATGCTCGCCTCGCTTCTTCTTGGTTGCTGGTGTGGATTCTCTACCTAATAGTCTAGTTCTCAATTCTGGACCTCTTTATCTCATTGATGTCCATCTTTTTTTTGAATTGTTATATCCATTAACGGCTCTCATCCTTTTAGCTGCTTAGTTTTTTATAGTTCTATGAAGTAGCACGTTAAATTCCATCTCAAAGAAACCAACTTTGGCCTTCATAAATAACTAAATGATTTAAATTGGGAATAGTAGTCCATCATGCTTTGTAGTCGTCATTGCTAATCTCATTGCATTGTGAATTACAAATTTAATGTCAATGTACCGAATCTTCATAACGATATGGTAGAGTATAATGACTCTATGGTTCTTACTTTAAGATTTTACGTAGTGGGGTGTAGGCCGACGTTTATGATGTAGGTTCAATATTTGGTTGTTCTCATAAAATTGGTGGTTTCGAAGATCTTTGGGTGACGATATACATCGTGAGAAAACCCCCGACTAGGAATTACCTCTACGGCTTCTCGAATTTTTCTAGATGGGTAAACTTCCTTAAGGATGTATTATATGTTGGGATAGTTGGAATCCCTTCTAACTCTTGCATTCATAAGTCCATAATGTCTATTTTGTGGCTTGGGTTAACTATCAATCTTCTTTCCTTGAGCCATTATTTCTTTCAGATTTCCGGTCACATATCTATTTGCGTCGAATTGGAAAACTAATTCTGAGCATCCCCTCTATAATCTCCCTTCTTAATCCATAAAAAATATTCCCACTTTTTTTCTCCTATGATGCTTATGATATTTTCTTCAGATTTGTTTATATTTTGGATTTGAAGTCCTCTCTCAGGTATGAAAAATCTTTTCATGTCTTTCAAGTATCTACTTTGTGCTTTGGGACTGACAAATCTTAAAGGATCATAGGGGACTTGTGTGTTTGGGTCTAGGTAGCCAAAATCTTCCCCAGAATTAGGTGGGATATGTGTTTGTAACTTAACTATTCTAGTTCTTGATTCCCTAATACTAATACCAATAGGTTGAATGGAAATTTGTTAGCTCGGATGCTTCATTTTGGATTATTCAACACTAACACCTTTTACTTTCTCTTGTGCACTAATCTTATCTCTTATACTACCTCATCTTGTCATAATGATCAAATCACTTACTATGATTCGGTAAACCAAATCCTATATTCCATACAAAAATGGACTTAAGGCGGGTAATTTCTTGAAAATCAAATTTCCATCGAGAAAACTTGGAAGGATTATGCATAAAGAATAGAATGGTACAAAAATTATTTAAAAATTACAGGAGACAATAATATAAGGTCAAATATATTGAATGGTCTTTCAAAAACTCTTAAATTACAGCTTCGACTTGTAGAAAAGACAATTTGAAATATTTTTCAAATACTTTTTCAAAAGCTCTATATTTTCTAATATAATGCAATTTCTAAACCAACACTCATTGTTATTGCAATACCTAATCCAAAATAAATCATACGATGTATCGAAATGGAATTTGATAAATTTTTTTGAAATTAATTAAAGAATTTCACAAATAAAAAAAATCAAAATTTCATCAAAATAAAGGGCTAGGGTTGTGATGTCTACCTACTTAAGAAAGAATATCTCAAGATATGCGCTCTTGAACTTCTTTACCCAGTACTCCAAGCTGCAAGTCCGAATTCCTTAATCCCTATCTTGGCTATACTCTCTAAATATTTTTGGTTTTAGTGTTGAATGAAGCTAGGTGGAGGTGAGAATCACTTAAATACTCTAAGTTTGAGCTTAGGAGGGTTGAATCTAGGCTAGAAACAGATTATGAGAAGATGACGTGTGACGATTCGAACTTGGAGATGGGTTTGTGAGGTTGGCAATTCGATATTATTTTTAAAAGCATAAAACTATGCCCAATGATTCTTGTGTAAGTGGAATCGTCGGGAATCGCTATGTGTATCAATATTAAATGTGATAATATGTCTAATAATTTGAGCAGAAAAACATGTAAAAATGGAATCGTTGAGGAATCGCCAGACCTATATCCTACCTTAATTCATTGGTTTTTGCTATGGATTTTTCCACCAATTTTCAGTAATATTTAGAATCGCTTAGGATTTGGTAGGCCTAAATTTTGCTTTGTTGCAATTTTTTTCATAAGTAACATATATAACCTTTTGAGAAGTGAATGTAAAAATAAAATTGATTGAAGAATTTAAAAATTTGAGAAATTATATTGGGGTATGTACGCCTAACTAATAATTTTATTAATAAAATAGATAAATAAGTAAAAAAGCAAGTTTATAATGCAAACTTGCATAAAGGCCATAAAAACAAAACCAACTCGATCATCCTCTCTCTATTTGAAGCTACTTCAAAGTGTGACTTCTTTAAGTAATTGGAATGAGAGTCAAAAGGAGAGAGAATGAAAATAAACTATACTAAAGCTATGTATCCGACTTAAAATTAAAATGACTTAAATAAATAAATAATATGGGTTGCCTTCTATAGAGCGTTTTTGTTTATAGTCGTTTGTTCGAATTATAATGGAATCAATATTCATTGAGTGTGAGCGAATCAATCTTCGCCTTCAAGTGGTTCCATTATAAGAATCTCTTCACTGTGGTCCGAGAAACGTTTGCCATTATTAATTTCATCATCGTCATTAAATTGATCTACTTCCATAATGTCACAAGTTTCTCTCCTTTTTTAGTGATATTATTTAATCACCCATCCTTAGTGTAACTAGGCGCTCACGTATGTCGATAATAGCTCCGACAGTCATTACGAACAATCTACCCAATAATATTTGACCATGTGGGGGTGGCTGTTGGCATGACAACAGAATTTGTAGTGATGGTGAGCCTACCCACTCGTACATGCACATTCTTTGATATCCCTAAGATTGTTTAAGTGTCATTTGGCTTGTACACTGTAATTGGAGATTTGCAATGAATCTTCAATTTTGTTGGAAGCAATAAATGATCAAGCATAAGATTCATATCGACTACTGTATCGAGTTGAGTTACGTAGAATGGCATCTCATTGATTTTTATGTTGAGGTAGGTGTCTCTTGGATCCTCTAAAATACTTTTTTAGGATTTCCTCACAATAACAAATGTAGGTTTGACTCAAATCATATGACTTGAACCTCTTTGTATTTACTTTAAGAATTGAGTGTCTGTGGACCATTTCATGTTTAGAATATAAAGACCATGACACAAATCAACATTTGTATAGAAAATGTCTTTACAAGAAATAGAGTATTTATTATTGACAATAATGAAATCAAAACCATCCATATCCAAACATGAAATTGAAATGTTGTTTCTGCTCAAAGCAAGGACACAATTACGATTATTTAAAACTAAAAAAGTCCCACTAGGTAAAATTAATCCATAACATCTTACAACCAACGCAACAACCTTTGCTCCATTTTCAACTTGAAGGATGACTTCTTTTTTCTTTAGATTTCTACTTTTCGTGAGACCCTGCACATTAATAGAAATATGGAATCTACATCTGGTATCCAATACTCAGGAATCACTAGTAGAAAATTTAACTTCTATAACGTAAATACTTGAAGTAGTAGTCGCTCTACTTTTCTTTTCCGTTAGATTTTCATAATAGAGCTTACGATTTCTAAATCAATGCCTTGTTGCGTGGCAGAAATGACAATTTCCTTCTTTTTCTTTTTCCTTCTGGGACTTTGAAGTAGAAGCAACTTTAGGTTGACTCGTTCCACAGGCTTTATGATGGTCATAATAACATTGGAAACTATAGCCTTGCCTTTGGCCTTCTTCTTCATAGCGTTTCCTTTCTGAACTATCAACACATTATCAATTCTGAGATAGACTTCTCCATGTTATTTATGTTATTGTTTAGTACAAATTATGAATAACTCTCAGGCAATGAATTCATGAACAAATCCATAGCTAACTCTTGGATTTTGGGAAATCCAAGTCTGTCAAGATGGTTGATATGGACCTTCATTTTTAGAACATGAGGACTAACAAATGCACCCTATGTCATTTTGCAAGAATGAAGGTTCTTTACTATCTCCAACCTTTCTTGATTAGCTTGTTGTTGGAACATTTCCTTCAGTTTCATAGCCATGTCGACGTTCAGGAACTATAGTTGCCAACATAATGCATGCAACATCAGCTAAGTCGTTGACATGCTTAGTATGTGCAAGCTTTACAACATTTAAAGCATTTGCTAGTAGTTCTTCATGAAAAAGATTATCCAGGACATACAACTTGCATTCGTGCTTAAGAATAATTGTCATGTTTTTGAACTAGTCAAAAAAATGTCACATAAAACTTATATGTTTCAAGGATAGATCGTACTGACAAAAGATTAGTGTAACATTAACAGGCCATAGATCTACAACAAAGATTATGCAAAATTTTATTTTAGTATACAAGAATAAACTCCCACTAAATTAACGACCCTAAAAAAGAGTTAGGTTAATTTAAGGGACTAAAATCCATATTTCACCTAATTTAAAGACAGCTAAGTCATGCCATTTAAAATTAGATTATTTAGGTAGGTACTAATTACAAATTACATCATATGTAACTTTTAGTTGTTTTATGAGGTTATGACATCTTATGCCTTAGCAGTTTTATATCATGTAGTGCCTAAAGCCAAAAACTATTTTCATAGCTTTATCAAGTCTAACCATTTCAAACAATAGAGTAACTGTTACTCAACTTGCCTCACCAAGATAATACAATACAATATGTGGAAGCAGACCTATATTTATATCGTTAAAGCCTTGCAAGTGTTTGAGAATCGATGAAACTCTACTTAAAATTTGAAAGAGAGATTTTATTTATTTTGGAGATCGTAATTCAAATAAGATAAATATCATATAATACAATGCATAACAATCACTAAAAGAGTTACGAGATTTTACTAATATTAACTATTGTAAGAATTTCCTTGCCCTACAAATAGTTATCAGTGGTCCCACTGGCCTGTCATTGGGTGGTGGTACAAGGAGCAACGCGCCCATTTTTTTTTTTCTAAAGTCAAATTTCAATTCCAAAAATTTAAAATCACCTAAAATTTCACAATATTTTAGTCGATCCAATTAACCAAAAATGCCCCTTATTTTAATTCCAAAATATAAATTAAATATTTTTAATTAACTCAGGCCCACCTTTAACTTAATATCATATCCTAACACAATTAGAATTTCAGATACCTTGAATCCTTATCCAAATAGAATTTGTTATATACCTCACCTATCTTATAGAATTTGTAATTCTTATTCGATTACAAGTTTACATCTTATCTAATAGGACTATACTAAAGAATAACAACAATAAGATATATGATCAAAACTAATTTCTATTCTTATTCATGCGAAAAAAGTAATTGAATCAAGAACCAAAGTATTAATCATGCATTCAACATCAAAATCATATTAAATTAATCTTATTAACTTAATCATGATTTCCATCATGAAGACATAATTATTGAACAAAAACTAAATTTGTATTCAACACCAGAATCATAATAACTTAAACATGACTTCTACAATGAATATATAAAATTCGCATCGTTCAATATTAAAATATATCTTAATCAAAATATTCTGAACATAAATTCTATCATTAAATCAAATCATGCGCATGTATCAAATACATGAATTAACAACGTGTTTTAAAACCAATTCTTGATAACAATTATAACATAACCTATTTGCACATGAAATATACATTAATCAAGATCATAATTTTTCCCATATCATATATACATCAAAGAAAACATGCAAACATTTAGTAGAATCGAGCCTATGGCTCTGAAAGCACTTATGGGTTTTTCGGGTTTCATATGCAGCGAAAAATTCAAGAAAATTTTGAAAAACCCCAACAGGATTTTAAATATGCTCCATTAAACTAGATCTACAAAAGTAAGACTTACCTTAATCCATGATTTCCTTTTCTGATTGTTTGATCACTAAGATATTCAAGCACCCGTCCTCTATCAGAAATCAACACATGAATGGTGACCGAAACTTGGAGTGCTAGCCCTAATAGAGATAGAAAATAATTTTCTCTTTCTCTCTCTCAAAATCTAGACAACTTGAAAATAGTAAAAATAAAAATATTATTTCATTTTAGGGTTTCAGCCTCTATTTATATGTGTAGAGAAGCCTTTACTTAAAATCATATTCGTAATACAACTATTACATCTAAGCTGTTTAAGCAAATTACACATGCGCCCCTATTAATAAATTATCATATAAAAAGTCGTAAGGGCTTTTATGTTATGAATTTTATCATATAAAATTCATTTCTATGGAATAATTGAAATTATGTAAAGCCAATCTTTGTATCTGACCCAATAGGTTTATGCGACGTTGGTAGTGAACCAAAAACAATTTGGTACACAAGTCATAAATGGTATCTAGCAAGGCATTATGACTAGCTAAATAGCATTAATATCAAAATCAATACATCCTAATAAATAACATACGCCATATCTTTTTTCATGCAATATCCTTTAATTAAACATAAAGCATCGAAAGTCACACTAAATGTTCAATTATACTAGTCACGATCGTTAGATAAACTAAAAACATCCAAGCGACATTGATCATATTAATTCACACGGACTTGGCAATTATTAGTCCATCATATCGAAGGATCCACTAATATCTCTCTCTCTCTATATCAGAATGAAAAATTCTATCTTAATTACAAGCCTTCACATATTATTAAATCACATTCTTTATAATCATTCAGTTAAAGACAATGTTTGATTGTGTCAAATTACCATGCTACTAATATTAAATTTTATGGTAATCTCAAGTCGAAAGACTAAATGATATACCTATCATGAGTAACACCTATGACTTAATCTATGTGGCGTTATCATAGCATGTTAGTCCAATACTTTATTCTCGAAGAAATACTTATGATCTCGATTCGTACCCCTATACGCATAATCATCACATGACATTAAATCAAGATTCACACCAGTCTTAATCCATTATAGTTCCAAGTATAATAACTGACTAAAGACATTTAAAATATTTCAACCAATACTCACGGGTCTTATTTCTATATGGTGTTATCATAGCATGTTAGTCCAGTACTTTATTCCCTAAGAAATACTCATGATCTCGATTCGTTCCCCAAGACGCATGATCATCACATGACCATAAATCAAGATTCACACCAGTTTTAATCCATTATAGTTCCTAGTATAATAACTGACTAAGGACATTTAAGATATTTCAACCAATACTCATGGGTCCTATTATAAGGTAAACATGCAATCATTTATAGTAAAATAGTAAACCCTTAATTTTATTAACAAAAATTATAAGATAAATAATGTTTGTTGATTGACTTAGGGCACATGCCCTAACAAATAGAGCATTAAATACTAAGATTCCACAAATAGAACTTATGCAACCATTTTATGGTGGCACATAAAAAAATATCATTAAAGGTCGATAGTAATTTCTCTTGGGTTATAATGGCTGGGCCGGGCTAATAAAGAAAGGTAATTCATGGATTCAAAATGTTACAAAACTTAGACTTAGATTGTCAAAAACTTCTTTGAGAACATGAAATGGTTTAAACTACACCAAACCTCATTTTTCTTTGCATAATGTGTAGTCCTTATCTTTTCTAAACCACCCAGCTCTCTACTCCATTTCTTGTAGATGTCATTTTAGGAGGAACTTTCTAATCCTAACTTAATTATTTTTCATCATGATTAATTTCTCGTTATTTTGGGTGTATAACCAATATTTCACTTCATTTTTATTCTTTTCATGTCTCTTTTTAATAATTTCAAATCTAAGACTAACTTCAAAATAGGTAAAGGATTATGGGCTAATGGGTTATAGGTTTCATGATAGGAGATGAAAGAATCAAATTAGATTGGCTCAACTAGGCTAATTAAGGATAACTTAATAGGTAGGCTAAAGGCTACGTTTCTAAACGAACAAGGCTTACATCTTCACCCAAACTTATTCGTAAGTTATTACTCGGTTTTAAATGGATTTTAAACCTATCCTGAAATCTGTAAAGATTTAGTTTACTCTTTTCCTATTATGACCTTTTACCCGCTTTTATATCTAGCATAGGGCCTTTACTCTATAGTAGCATTTTTAGTGTATACTCAGTACAATAGACCAATCATAAGAATTGATTTTTTACCTAAGCTTGAATCTTACATTCATTTAAGCTTAAAATAATGAATTGAGAAATAAAAAGAAAGAATTAACAAGTATGGAAATGTGTAAATAATCTACAAAACCATAAATCCTTAAAATAAAATGAAACCGTATTACTTATATTCATGCAAATATTTTGAATTTTTTTTTGAAATTTCCAAAATCTTTATCAAATCTTTCAGGGTTCATTCATGCATTATATATACTTGCATACCTGGATAATCCTAAACTAACCTTGAACCTTGTCCTCAATGTTCAACAAAGGTGGACAACCGATATACATTGCAAAAGAACATGTAAAATCCAATAATTGAATGTAAAAAATGGAATGAATGAGGTGAAATGAAATAAATACATGAAATTTGAAAATGTATGCAAATGATTTGCTGAGTGGTGATATTACAAAATTAGAACACCATCATACTATATCACCTCCAAAAATATATTACAAAATCAAAATAGTACCAAGTTTCTCAGTTCCTCTCCCAATTACATTGAGAGACAACAAAATAAACTCTCATAATCACTAGAGTTGTCCTGCTATTCGTCACTTTGCTATGGAGTCCTCTACGTAGTATAGTAAGAATACTACAATCTTTATGAAGAATAGGAGGATGGAGCGGCTCTATACTCCTCTTGGGCTTGGTAAACCTAATAGTGTAAAATTTTGATGAATGAACTGTACGAAATCGATAGAGCTAGCTCCTTAGTGTGATTATAGACTTGCTAGTGCAATATTTGCTCATGATGCAAGAAATGACTAATCTCCTTCTGATTATAGGGAATAATTTCCTCATTGGACATTTATCCTAGTATTCTTTCTAGTGGTTGTGCAGTTGAAAAACTTCTGATACTCATTTTGTCCTATCGAAAGCTTTCCTAGCTAGGTCTCTTTTTGTTGTTGCAACCGTGTTGCTACTTGTACTATCTCCCATAATGTCTCCTCCTCGTCCTTTGAATCCACATTCTTGAGCTTACCTAACCCGTAGATGTCATCATCATGTTTAGTTTTCTAGGGTGGGATATCAAACTTTAGGCCAGAGAGAGGAACTCTAGCCCGCTGGTAAAGCTCAGTAATAAGGAGAGGAATTGCTAGACTCTCATTCTTTACCATGGTCATCCTCTCTTTAATAACCTCATGAATAATATGCCCCACATCAATGTGACCAACAAGAGCACAAATATGGTAGAGCATCGCATAACATGACTGTGTCACCTCTCCATGCTATGCGGTAGGGTAGAGAGAAACATCAACAAACTATAAACATGGCTTAGAATTTTTCCTAAAATAGGTCTTAATGAGGTGCTTAAGGAATCTAAATGTAGTATAAGACTAATCATCTAGGGGGGAAACATTTCAGAGCTTCTTTCAAAATCTCTTAGGGGTAATGAGAGTCAAAGGAATACCTTGGGTGTGGTATGTCAAACACTCCGAAGTCATCAAAAGTGGGTATGTCGCAGTAGGTATTAATGACCATGAGACCGTAACTAACCATCACTCCCTTTACTTTCACACTATCCCCAGATTTGGTTACGCGTCCATTCATGTAGAAATCACAAACAAACTACAAACATCCTTGAATCAGATCTTGGTTTTAAGTATGCTCAATCAAGTCTTGGTATTCCCTAATGAATAATTCTCATCCCCACTCTCGAATGATTGAGGTCACTCCCCTCTCATCTTAGGTTTTTCTATATTAAACCACCTCTCTGCTAAATGTTTCCTCTTCTTTTTGTTCTAATCACTATTATACCTCTAGTGGGTCTTAGCACCCACAAATAGAAATTCATCTTATGGGCCATTACATGGGTGGTTTCTATATCGGAGTGGCGGTAAATGACAACTTGTCCAACTACTAGGACATGTAGAACAACTGCATTCTCCTCTCTCCATTACATAGAAATGACATAGCAACAACAGACAATCAATCGTTATAAAGTTCATATCACAACAGTAATATTGAATATTAAGTTTAAAATGAAAGCTTTGCTTGAAATGGCATATGGCATTCGAAATCCATGTCAATCAATATTTAGAGAACATTTTTAAGATAAACCATTTTCAAAGTCTCAAAAACACATAAAAGTTAAAATAAGAACAAATATAAGCAAACATGTTTCTAATCAATTCATAAACTAACATATAAATGCACAAATCAGTCCGAAAATTGAATTTAAACAAAGTGTTGACAGTGTCGTCGAATTTCAACAAAAATCAAAACGTTGGAAATTCAAATTTTGAAACAAACTCTTGCACTTTCCCCGAAATTTAATTTACACTAGATTCATCAATTTAAATCCGTTGGATCATTCAAAATAAAAAAAAAATGAAATTGAATTTTTTAAATTTTCAAAAACAAAGGCTTTTTGCCTAATAAAACTGGGATTTTTCTTAATCGATCAAAAATCACAAACAAACTGACTAAATCATTTTAAATACCTTAATCAACAAAAGCCATATGGTTGTAGGAACGAATTTGATTCGTAGAATACACATTTTGCCCGAATTAACCGAAGAACACCCTGATAAAATTCAAATTTCTTTTGAAGAATTAGGGCGCTACCTACTTGGGAATGAGTTTCCAAGAGCTCAGGGGAGCTTTTCTAGCCCAATGGACACCTTGGGAGCTCAAGAATTGCAATTCCTAGTTCTCGACTTTGTTGAGGAGCTTACTAGTCTCCCATTTTTTGGCTCAAAATAATCTCCACTCGATAGAGAATCGAAAATGGGTGAGATTAGAGCTAAAAAGTGAGGAATTTGGTCTTTGGGAATGGGTTTCTTGTCTTCGATGTTGTGGGGAGGCGACAATAGGTTAGAGAAGAAGAAAGGGGTTATTCCTCATTTTTGAAAAACTAGAGATCAAGCCTAGCGCCATACATTAAATCATCAAGTTGCTAAGGATCACTGATCAAAATTGTTAGGAGTTTTTTGAAAAAACTCCTAATTGATTATCCTGCACCTTGTAGGCGTCCTATGCTCACTCAAACATTAGTGACACATTGTTGGCTCTACAATTTGAATATCCCATTTCTATAATATTACCCAAATGCCATCCCAGCTCCCTATGTGTCACCACGTGACTCTGGGAATTGGTAGCTAAAAAACATAACTGATTTCCTTTTTGTCAATGTGTTAACATCACTTTGTATGCATATGATCCAATGCAGATGCATTAATTTAAATTATACCTACCCTGAATTACATCGTCGAAAGTCTTTTCAGACTTCAGTGCATGCTAAACATTCCACATCCTCCATTTTCATCATAAAGTTTCTAGAAAAAGTGAATAGAGAAATTCATCCATTTTAATCACATTTTATTCAACTAACTAATTCAACCAAGAACAATTTGTTCATACTAAAAACTTATTGAAACTTTAAGCAAACTGAATTTAAAGGAGTTTGGGCACAAATATCTTGTGTTTTTCATGCAACGTAGGAGGGAAAGTGGAGAACCCTATGGTACTTGCATAGTGGGTGCCAAGTAACACGACCGGAGATGCAAGCTAATTCATTGAGTTAAAGCGGCCTGAAGTTGGAAAGATCACATTTCGATATGAGAAAAAAGGAAATGTCATTGGCCTTAGTAACATGGGTAATGATTTTATATCTATCTCAAATGTTTATCTCGTTACATAGCATTGCTCAATTGTATGATAAAGGCTTTCATGTCGTATTTTAGTCCTAAAAATGCATTATTAGGATTGAGAAGCACGAAATCTTGTTCATTGTATATAGAGATAAGAATGTCTATGCCATTATTTTTTATGTGATGCATATGCAAAATGTTTCAAGGTCGAGTTCTCAAAATGAATGTGATGCTTGGTTGTGGCATAGTAGACTAGGACATTATAGTATGAACTTTTTTTCAAAATTTACATAGCATGAGTTAATTAAAGGTCTTCCTAAATGCACATACAAGTAGTAAATATACGTGGGTCTATTTTAGAGCACATGAGCATGATTTTTTCGAAGTGTTAGTCAAATTTTGTGCATCAATTGAGAATCAGAAGGGCTGAAAAATAACTACCACTAATAGTGATAGGGGTGGTGAGTTTGTTAATAGGAAACTCGAGAAGTTTTGTGCTAGTTAATGGTATTCACATCAACTATCCTCTCCTATAATACCATAACAAAATGGAGTGTTTGAAAGAAAAAAATAAAACCATTTTAGAGATATTTAGGACCGTGCAAAATAAGTACAACATAACTAAGCATTTTTCGCCCATAGCCATTAACATGACATGGTATGTTTTAAATGGGATAAATGTCTGAAAGCAAGTGAACAAGACTCCTTATAAATTACGGAAAGGCCAAAAGCCAAACATTAGTTACTTTAGGGTCTTTATTTGTACTTTCTATGTCTTAAAAGATAAGGATCATCTGGAGAAATTTGACCCAAAGTCAAATGTAGGAACCTTCTTAGGATATTCCATACATATCAAGCCATTTAGAATGTTTAATAAATTAACCAAGAAAATAGAGGATTCAATCCGTATTAAATTTTATGAGATAGATCCTAAAGCGCAATTGATGCACACCTCAGAGAAAATGAGACTTGATGATGATGATGATGATGATAATATCATTCAAGCTCTAGAATCCGATGGTAAAGAAGCATAAGTGAGAATGGAGATCGAGCCAAGTGTAAGAAAGAATTCATGACTTCTTTTAGGACATCCATCTCAACAAATCTTAGGCGATCCAAACAAGGGCATAACCACTAAATCTTCACTAAACATGAATAAGGGGCATATTGCATTTATATCGTAAGACGAGCTCATTAAGGTTGATGAAGCCTTTAATGATGAATTTCGAATCATGGCTATGCAAAAAGAGTTGGGGTCATTTTGTAAGAAACAAGGTATGGACCTTAGTGCCTAGTCATCAAAACCACATTATCATAGGTACCAAATTAGTTTTTAGAAACAAGAAGAATGATAGGGTTAAATAGTTAGAAAAATGCTATAATCAAGAGGAAGGCATTGATTATGAAGAAGCCTTTGCCCCGGTGGCAAGACCAGAAGCAATTCGAATGTTGCTTGCTTATACTTGCTATAATAGGTTTCTACTATATCAAAAAAGTGCATTTTTAAATGGATTCAGTAATGAAGAGGTATATGTAGAACAACCACCGGGTTTTCAGGACCATGCCTATCAAAGTCAGTTTTTATCATCTTCAAAAGGCCTTTTATAAATTTAGATAAGCTTTTAGAGCGTGGTATGATTAGCTAAGTGCATTTATTCCTAATAAAAGGTTTAAGAATGGAACATTAGCTCCCACTTTTTTCATTTTGATAGAAAAACGTGACAGGCTCCATTTTTGTTAATGATATTATCTATGTTTCATCAACTACACATCTATGTGTTGAATTCTCATCCTTGACGACCAATGAACTTGAAATGAATATGATGGGTTAACAAAAATACATCTTGGGTTTGCAAACTAAGCGATCTAAGCACGAAATTTTCATAAATCAAGTGAACTATGTGAGGGACATGCTCAAGAAATTCAAATTTTATAATTTAAAGGCATGTGACACTCCTAGTAGTTATACTTGTCAAAATGGAGAAAGACCAATTAGGAAAGCCCATAGATCCTAAGTTATATCATGGCATGATAGGAAGTCATCTCTACATGACCGCTAGTAGACCCGATATTATGTTTAGTATATGTTCATGTGATAGGTTCCAATCCGAGCCTAATGAATCACATATCAAATGTGTCAATCATATATTTTGATACCTAAATGGGAAATAAGACTTGGGATAGTGGTTCAACAAAGCCAAAAGTATTGAACTTAAAAGCTTTATTGATTTTCGACTATGTGGGTAGTCTAATATTTAAGAAAAGTACATAAGTATTTTGTCATTTGTTAGGAAACTCGTTAATCCCAGGGTTTAGCAAGAAGAAAATTCTGTCGCTTTGTCCACCACTGATGCCGAATATATGGCCGTCGAAAGTGGTTGTGCTTTTGTATTGTACACGAACCAACAACTTGAGGATTATGAAATCCAATTTGGTTGTGTTGAAATTTATTGTGATAACAAAAGTGCAAAAAAATCGGTGTTACACACTTGTACTAAAGATTAGGTAGTTGTTACTCCATGATCATGTGCAAAAAATAAATGGTGTCAAACTGATTCATTATTCAACTGATGACCAATTGGCAAATATCTTCACTAAGCCATTACCTAGACACCAATTTTCAAGGATTCGATGAGAATTAGACATTATTCATGAATCTAACTTCTAATTAAATTCTAGCTCATTCAAAGCTCATTGTATACTATTATTGAGATGTCCATGGAGTATGAGATTAATCTGAGGTGTTAATTAAAAATCCAATTTTTTACCAAAAAATCAAAACAAAATTAATGTACTAGCCTCACCCTATTAGTGCGCTAGGTCCCTCCTAGTAGCGCTAGGTCACTTAATTAGCGCGCTACCCAATTCAGCTAGCACATTAAGTAGTTTTCAAATAAGACAAAGTCTCTGCCCTTTAGCCCGCTAATATGCTAACTAGTGTGTTAATGAGTCTTGCGCTAAAACAACCCGAAATGGAAAACGGTGCACATTTCTTCATATTCCCATGTCTCATAGGGTCTCCTTCGTTCTAGTCGATCTCCATTGTGTTTTAAGGACTTCTTCGGTAATTCTTTTCATTTTTAGATCATTCTTGTCCTTTGAGTTCTACTTCTTATTGTCTCCCTTGTTCATTCCCTCTCCGCACCATTTGTTCCCAAGTGCTAATTTAGTGTGTGAAATAATGTCTACCTAACATAACCACTGCTTGTACGGCCCAGGGATCCACTTCATATTGTCCCCTATATGCCGAATCGCAGCACCTTCCTCCAATAGCCACTTCAAGACTTTTTTTCAGTCTCAGATCGCAACCCAATCCATTACCCATTGCTAGACTAGGTTAACTAGTCACTAAATCAATGACACATCTACCACTATTTCGACCAATCCCCCTTTCCGCAATGTTCGTTCTAAGTACACGAACAATGGTGTTTCATCCTCTATATTAATCCTGGAGGCACCTATCTCTCGACAAATGGATGCGAAGGTGTTAAAGCCGGTGGTTGTCAATTTTGACTTTTTAGATAAGGCACACCTTTCAATGCGTGAGGTGCTTGCCAAGCTAGGGTGGGTGTCCTTTTCTTAATACCTGTACACCTCTAATGCACATTTAGTTCCGGTCTTCTACTCAAACCTCGCCACCAACAATGACTTCGTTATTCAGTCGTTGGTTGGTGGTTAATTCATCGACATCACCCTTCAGCATTTAGTTGATCTTTTAGATCTTCCTTTTTCCACTTCCAAGTGCATTAAAAACAAGTTTCCAGGTACGAAAAATTTCTCAAGGAGCTCGGCACCAAGAAAGGGAGATTGACATGCAACAAAAAGAATTAAGTTCAAGAAACTATCACTACAATCCTGCAAAAAAAACTTCCGCCTAAATGTAAAGACCTTGGGACATTCTAAGTACCTTGCAATATAGGGGGTGTCAGCATTCCAAAAGCAATGTGCGATGTTGGTGCCTCCATAAACATGATGCCAATATCTCTTTATGATACACTTAAAGCAAGACCTTTCGAATAGAGAAGGATCATTATCCAGTTAGCAGATCGATTGATGGATAGACCTACAGGCGTATTGGAAGATGTATTAGTTAGAGTAAATGATTTTATGTACCCAACAAACTCCAACGTTGTGGATATGAAAGGGGAAGACCTATGTAGATCATCATCAATAGTCCTCGCAAGACCATTTCTGAAGACTATGAGAACTAAGATAGAAGTACACAGTAGATCTTCAACCATGGTAATTGACATGGACATTATCAAGATCTACATATACGATGCCATGAGACATCCAATGGATGAGACTACGCCAATATATATAATAGATGTTGTGGATATGATTGATCAGCATATCTTACTCATACGCAATGAAAATAAAGTTAAAGTTGTCTTGGAGAATCATTTAGATTGCATGTCACTTTACAAAGGAGGTGCATCATTTGATTCTAAACCAGATAAAGAAATCTCGGAGTTAGATTCATTTGAATCGTCACCTAATTTGTGTTATTTGGATCTACCAATTTGTAACACCAAGCCTCTTCCATCAATGTTTATATTTTATTTTGTATTTTCGAAATTAATTATTGGTAGTTAATTTAGTTATTTTGTGAACAGTGCATTTGTTGAAAACAAGTGCAACTGTTGAGAATAGGTGTGATTCGTTGAATATATTGTTTTGAAGAGACACATTGGTTTGAACCGATTGCCTCAAGTTCTATTTAAGTAGAACTAAAACACGGAAATAGATATAATTTTCGAATTTCGTTTTTGAGAGAGAAGAAAAATCACAGTTTGGCAGACTTTTGAACTTGGTGATTTTTGGTTCAAAAGAGCATCCGGTTGTATCCTGGGGGCGGATCTTTGAAGAAAATTCAATCACCGAATTCAAGGAAATTTCTGTCTTAGGACATTGCTTCTGTGCAAGCCTCCGGTTAGAAATTTATTTTGTTGATTGATTCTGTTATTAATTATTTGTAAAACTTTATTCATTCATATATATTAGTATCATTATTTATTGTTCCGGACAACAATCTAAGACAGAAAATTTTCAGAAATTTCTGAGATTTTGTGTTGTGTTGTGAATTTCAGAAATTCTGAAAATGGTGGGACAATCGAGTTTGAACAACTCTACAAAGTCAGAAGACAAGTCTGAGAAGTCCAAGGGAGTGGATTTCAAGAGGCATGAAGAAAAGCCTGAAAAATTCACAGGAGTGGATTTTAAAAGGTGGCAACAAAAATTGTTGTTCTACTTGACAACCCTCAATCTTGCACATATTGTAAGAGAGGATGAACCTAAGACAGATGAGGATCCTCTATCGAAGGAGACTATTATGTCCATTGAGAATTGGAGAAATTTCGACTTTCTTTGTCGCAATTACATCCTTAATTGTTTGGATGACAATTTATATGACATATATTCGTCATATGCCACAAAGAAAGGAAGTATGGAATAATCTTGAGAAGAAATACAAAATTGAAGATGCGGTGCGAAGAAATTCGTAATTGGTAAATTTCGAAATATCTCATGGTGGACTCCAAAACTGTCATTAAGCAAGTAGAGGAAATCCAAGTCTTGATTCATGAGCGCATGCGAAGGATGTTCTATCAATGAACACTTTCAAGTTGGTGCAATTATTGAGAAGTTACCTCCTTCGTGGAAAGATTTTAAGATTTATTTAAAGCACAAAAGGAGGAGATGACTATAGAGGACTTGATTTTGAGGCTTAGAGTTGAAGAAGATCATCGCAAGGAGACAAAGTTGAAGTACCTACCTTTGCTTTGCAAAAGCAAATGTGGTTGAAGGAGAGGCTTCAAAATCCAGATTTGGAAGAACAAAGCAAAGAAGTTTTTCGTGAAACACTCCAACAAATTTGCACCTAAAGGCAAGCCCTTTAAGAAAGTTAAAGGTAATTGTTGGGTGTGTGGAAAAAGCGGCCATAAGGCTCAAGAATGTCGTCACCGGAAAGATCAACAAAGCAAATTCTTCTCAAAAGAATCACGTCAATGTCACAACTATCGAAGAAGATTTGGTTTGTTATTTCGAAGTCAATATGATTGACAACGTTAAAGGTTGGTGGATTGACACGGGAGCAACTAGGCATATTTGTGGCGACAAGGCACTATTTTCAACCTTTGAAGATGTTACTAATGATGAAAAACTCTACATGGGGAATTCATCTACTTCATTTGTCAAAGGAAAAGGGAAAGTGTTGCTTGAAATTTACTACGGAAAAACTCTTACTTTGATTGATGTACTTTATGTTCCCGAAATACGAAAGAACTTAGTCTCTCGGTACTCTTCTTACTAAAAGGGATTCAAACTAGTGTTCGAATCGATAAGTTTGTGCTATGTAAGGCTACGAGACTATATAGGACGAGGGTATTTAGTAGATGGAATGTTCAAACCGAATGTAATGGTTACTAATGTTATGAATAAAGTGAATGCTTCTATTTATATCGTGGATTCTTATGATATTTGGCATGCTAGATTAGGCCATGTAAATAGTAGGTCTATTAGTAGAATGATTAATCTCAATTTATTACCTAAATTTAATTTTGATGTGAAGCACAAATGCCAAACTTGCACCTTTGAATCTAAGTTTGCTAGGAAATCTTTTAAAATCATGTCCTAGGAAGGTCAAATGAATTGTTAGGATTAATACATAGTGACCTTTGTGACTACAAATCAACCCCTACAAGAGGAGGAAAAAATTACTACATTACTTTTATAGATGATTGTAGTAAATATTGCTATGTCTATTTGATTAAAACTAAAGATGAAGCTTTCGATATGTTTAAGACATATAAAGTGAAGTTGAAAATCAATTAGATAAAAGGATCAAAGCAATAAGAACAGAGATAGAGGTGGAGAATATGAATCCCTCGAATTTATTTGAATTTTGCGGTAGTCATGGAATTATACATCAAACTACGGCACCATACACACCTCAACGAGAATGGTGTCGCGGAGAGGAAAAACAGAACTTTTAAAGACATGATAAATTCTATGCTAAATAGTTCGGACTTCCACATAACATGTGGGGAGAGGCACTACTTACAAGCAAATTATATCCTAAATAGAATCCCAATTAAGAAGACAAATAAGTCTCCTTATGAATTGTGGAAAGGAAGAATTCCTACTTTTAAAATTTTAAAAGTGTGGGGTTGTTTAGCAAAGGTACAAGTTCCTATCACCAAGAGAACAAAATTGGGGCCTAAAACTATAGATTGTGTATTTATTGGGTTTGCTAACAATAGTCCGCATATAGATTTTTGATAATAAATTCGAGATTAATGATATCCATGTTAATACAATTATAGAATCGCGGATGTGCAATTCTTTGAAGGAATTTTTCCTTACAAAGAACAAATCAAGTTCATCAAACAAGAGAGTTCGAGATGAACCATCCACTTCTAATGTTCCAACATTAGATGAAGAACCAAGAAGGGAAAAGATCTAGAGTTCAAAAGAGTTTTGGGCCGGATTTTATAAGTTTTTTGACCGAAGCTCGAACCACAAACATATAAAGAAGCTATGACTTCTATCGAGGCTATTTTATGGAAAGAAGCCATAAATAGTGAAATAGAATCCATTTTAATTAACCACACATGGGAATTGGTTGATTTACCTCCCGGGATTAAACCGATAGGTTATAAATGGATTTTTAAACGAAAATTGAAAGCCGATGGATCAATTGATAAATATAAAGCTCGTTTAGTAGCTAAAGGTTTTCGACAAAAAGAAGGGTTGGATTATTTTGATACATATTCTCCGGTTTCTAGAATTACATCTATTCGGATGTTAATTTCAATTGCTGCAATTTATAATATGGAAATACATCAAATGGATGTAAAAACAGCATTTTTAAATGGAGAATTAGATGAAGAGATATATATGGAACAACCCGAAGGATTTGTGGTCCAAGGTCAAGAAAATAAAGTCTGCAAATTGGTTAGGTCTTTATATGGACTTAAACAAGCACCAAAACAATGGCATGAGAAATTTGACCATACTATGCTTGCAAATGGATTTAAAATTAATGAATGTGACAAATGTGTCTACATCAAAGAATTGAAAAATTCTTGTGTCATAGTATGTCTCTATGTTGATGATATGTTGATAATTGGGACTAATAAGGATATAATCATTTCAACTAAGAAGATGTTGAATTCTAATTTTGACATGAAAGACTTAGGTCTAGCAGATGTCATTTTGGGTATTCAAATCAAACGAAATGATAATGGATATATCCTTACTCAATCACATTATGTAGAAAAAATATTGAAGAGGTTTAATCAATTTAATTGTAAACCTGTTCCTACCCCATTTGAGCCAAATTGCATACTTAAGAAAAATACCGACAAGGCAATTTCTCAATTAGAGTACTCCCAAATAATTGGAAGTTTGATGTATTTGATGAATTCTACAAGACCGGACATTGCTTATGCAAAGTGAACGAGACTTAGTAGATATACAAGCAATCCAAATAATTATCATTGGGAAGCATTGATACGAATACTAAGGTATTTAAAACATACTTTAGAATATGGATTGCATTATACAAAACATCCACCGGTACTTGAAGGGTATAGTGATGCCAATTGGATTTCGACAATCTTGAAACAAAGTCAACCAGTGGATATATTTTTACATTGGGAGGAGCTGCGATTTCTGGAAATCAACTAAGCAAACATGTATAGCACGTTCGACAATGGAATCAGAATTTGTAGCCTTAGATAAAGTCTGAGTGAGGAAGCGAGAATGGCTAAGAAACTTTCTAGAAGATATTCCATTCGCCAAAACCAAGTGCCATCAATATGTATACATTGTGATTGTATGGCAAAGCACAAGCTAATGCTAAGAATAATGTATACAATGGTAAGTCAAGACATATAAGGCGCAGACATAATACTATAAGACAATTACTTTCAAGTGGAGTAATTAGTATAGATTATGTAAAGTCAAAGGAGAATATTGCAGATCCTATGACAAAGGGCTTACCGAGAAATCAAGTTGTATTGTTATCGAGGGGAATGGGTTTAAAGCCTATAAATGAGTTAAGTCTGGTGGAAACCTAACCTAGGTGATTGGAGATCCCATGTACTAGGTTCAATAGGCAAACTGATTAGATGAAACTCGCGAGAAGAACACATATTCGTTCATTCCTAAGATAAAAGCGTGTTCGGAAGAAGTTCAAGGATATGTTAAACATTTAATGACAAATAAAATTGTCACCTATATGATAGTAAATGTGGGTCGCATTTATGAGAACGAGACAAAGCTAAATTCTCTAAATCTATCATGAAACCAGGATATGTCCAGGACCAAAATGGACAAAAACGTATAAAGCGAATTTTGATAATCGTGTCATGCGTAATACATATTGTCTTGGTTTACTACAAAACGTGAACAGTTCAAGATCCTCCATATCCTTTGCGTCACAAAGTAAATCCAATATGTTTTACTATGGTAAGTTCAAGTCTTTCGAGATACTTTTCCCGACAACATGACATGAGACTTCTCTCTCTTTCGTGTATTATAATTTTTGTTATAATTTTTTTTTTATATCTTCATTAATCGAGATCAAACAACTAGCCGAACACTTGAAGTATGTATTTTTAGGTGAAAATGATATATTACCTCTGATTATCTCAACCGAAATAAATTCATAAGAAAAAGAGAAGCTTGTTAGGGTTTTCAGCGAATACAAGCAAGCGATTGGATGGACGATAGCAGACATTAAGAGCTTGAGCCCCTACTTGCATGCATTACAAGGACATAGAAGATGGAGCAAAACCAACCAAATAGGCTTAAATGAGATTGAACCCACCTATGGTAGAGGTCATTAAAAAAAAAGTCGCGAAGCTGCAAAATGTCAAGATAATCTACCTCATTTTAGACAGTAAGTAAGTGAGCCACGTTTAAGTAGTCTCTTGGCAAATAAAAGTCACAATGGTAACTAACTTACACGACAAGCTATTCCCCACTTGCTTCTTGAGTGAGATGCGAGTGTGCATTGACTACAAAAAGCTCAACACCGCCACCAGATGGACCATTTCCCTCCTCTGTTCGTAGATCAAATATTTGAAAGGTTAGTTGGTCGTTCCCATTATTTTTGTCTCCACGGATACTCGGGATTTCACCAAATACCAGTGGCACCTAAATTCGTGACGCAGCGGGGATCTTCCAAATCAGTTGAACGAATCCACGAACAACTCGATCTAGGTCAGAACTTAAGCCAAAGTTCAAAAATTCTTTTATTTCAATCAAAACTACGAATTACACCTAATAGATCGCTTAAATAGCGAAACCCTAAAATTGCCAAAAATAGTAAAAAGTCTAAAAAGCCCTAAACTGAAAACTAGACGAAAAATAGAAACAAACGCCGCAAACGGCAATAAAAACGGAAATTCCTAATGAGAGTTATAAGCGAAACAAAAGTTTCCTAAAATAGCAAAATTGCCGTTTCGGAGGGCGAAACGATGGAATTTCGCCGAAAAACGTCGTAGTCACAGCGTAGCTGTGAGTTGTGATCTCCACGTCGTTTCCAATAAACCCATACCCCCGGATCGTTGCGAGTCATATCTTTTCCTATTTTTTCAAGAATTAGCAACTAATTCTTGGAATTCATCATTATCCTATCAAGATTCATTATCCTATCAAGAATGTGCAATCTAATTCTTGGACTTCATCATTCTCCCCAGGGTGGACACAATTCGCCCTCGAATTGTCATCATCAGACGTATCCCCATAATAGGGAACAAGATGCTTGACATTAAATACATCAGCCGTGCGAATGTGACTTGGCAACTTCAATCTGTAAGCATTAGGATTAATTTTCTCAAGAACCTCCACAGGACCAATCTTCCGAACTGACAATTTGTTGTACTCACCCACAGAGAATCGGTCTTTAGTGAGAACTGCCCACACAAAGTCACCCACTTCAAACTCCACGTGACGTTTCTTCCGATCTGCATATTGTTTGTACTTGTCGTGCCAGCCTTACGCAAGTTATCTTTGACAGATTGATGAATCTCTTGCGAGCCCACTAACAAAGTCTTCTCGCTTGCCATGCCATCTAGTCTTACTTGGCACCGGTAACAAATCAAGAGGACCCCGAGGTAGTACCGAATACACAACCGAAAAGGACTAAACCCGTACTTCGATTAACCGCATGGTTGTGTGCAAATCTCCCGCCGACTCAACTCAAGTCCCAACTCCCGACATTCTCACCCACCAAGCTCCTCAAAAGATTGCCTAACGAACGGTTGACAACTTCGTACGCCCATCTACGTTTGCGGATGATAAGCATCGCTAAATTTCAAGCTGCGCGTGTTCACCATAGCCCACAACCGCGCCAAAAATGGGTGAGGAATCCGGTGTCCCGATCTCGAAACAATTGAGGTAGGAAGGCCATGCAATCTATACACCTCCCGAAAGAACAGCTGAGCCACCTTTACAGCATCTGTGGTCTTCTTGCATGGAATGAAGTGAACCATCTTGGAAAAACGGTCAACCACCACAAAGATAGAGTCATTTCCCCGCTGTGTTCTAGGCAACCCCAACACGAAATCCATGCTAATATCAACCCATGGCTGCTTTGGAATGGGCAAAGGCATATAGAGACCGGCATTAGTTGCGGTACCCTTCGAAAGCTGACAAGTCCGGCACCGCTGCACATATCTGTCCACTTCCTTGCGAATGGTAGGCCAAAAGTAAGAGGCCTGCACCAGCTGCAAAGTGCGATCACGCCCAACATGTCCCTCTCCATGCAACTCTCTAATAATCAGCAATCTCAGGCTGCAATTAGGAATGCAAAGTTGGTTGCCTCGAAATAAGTAACCCTCCTGGAGTGTGTAATCAGTACGCTCCCCACTACGCACCTTCTCCACAATAGTAGCAAAGAAAGGATCAGTAGTAAATAAATCAGAGAATGAGGAAAACCCAGGTACCTCAATGGTCATGCGGCTCAACAAACTTTTTCGTCTACTCAGGGCATCAGCAACTCTGTTGGTCACACCAGACTTGTGTTTCACCACAAAAGTAAAGCGCTCCAAATAGGCCACCCAAGAAGCATGTCTGGCCGAGACCTTGTTCTGCCCATGTAAGTGCCGCAATGCCTCGTGGTCTGTAAACAACACGAACTCTCTGTGGAAAAGATAATGTCGCCAATGCTTCACGGCTTGTACCACTGCATAGAACTCCACATCGTATGTGCTATATCTCAACTTCGCCCCAGACAGCTTCTCACTGAAATAGGCAACAGGCCTATTATTCTGACTCAAGACAGCTCCGATGCCTACCTTGGATGCATCACTATGCAACTCAAAAGGTAGGTGAAAATCTGGCAACACCAGAATGGGTGCAGTGGTTAACCGCACCTTGATCAGTTGGAATGCTTCATCTGCCTCGTTGCTCCACCCAAACTTCACGCCCTTCATACGATCAGTAATTGGGGCCATGATACGCGAAGTGTGGAATGAACCGCTGTAGAAGGAAGCCAACCCATGAAAGCTGCGAACCTCCGTGACGGTGGTAGGTCTAGGCCAAGTGCGGATGGCTTCTACTTTAGACTCATCAACCTGCAACCCTTCTCCAGAAATGACATAGCCTAAGAAAAGGACCTTCGGTGTCAAAAATGAGCACTTCTTCATCGCAGCATAGAACTTCTCCCTGCGCAAGATAGTCAGAACATCTCGCACGTGCTGAAGGTGTTCCTCCTCGTTAGTACTGTATATCAATATATCATCAAAATATACCACAACACACTTGCCTATCAAAGGTCTCAAGCTCTGGTTCATGACTCTCATGAAGGTGCTAGGCGCGTTTGACAACCCAAACGGCATAACTAACCACTCATACAACCCCTCCCTGGTTTTAAAAGCAGTCTTCCACTCATCTCCAACTCTAATGCGAATCTGGTGGTACCCACTCTTCAAATCCAGTTTTGTAAAAAATTTTGCTCCACTCAATTGGTCAAGTAAATCATCCAAGGGAGGATAGGAAAGCGATACCTAACAGTAATCTTGTTGATTGCTCTACTGTCCACACACATCCGCCATGAGCCATCTTTCTTTGGTGTAAGGAGGGCTGGTACTGCACACGGACTCAGACTTTCACGGATGAATCCCTTCGCCAATAACTCTTCAACTCTGTCTCGCGCAACTCCTCATGCTCTCGGGACTCATTCGGTAGTGTGGTCTATTAGGTAGTGACGCACCAGGTTCAAGGTCAATACGATGTTGAATATCACGCAATGGTGGCAGTCCTTCTGGCATCTCATCAGGGAAAACATCGCAAAACTCCTTCACAATAGAAATTGCAGCTTCAGGAACATCAATATCTCTATCTACCTCCTTTCCCATCAAGATGTAAACGACCTCAGAATCCTGTAATTCATCTTCAAATCTTGCCAAAGATAGCAAACTGCTAGATTCTTTAGTAGGCTTAACTTCCTCCGGGTCCTTGGCGGGTACTAGCACAATCTTCACTCCCTTGAACATAAGGGTGTATTTATTGGTTCTGCCATCATGCACAACTCCCCTATCAAACTGCCAAGGACGTCCCAGTAACAAGTGGCAAGCATCCATAGCCACAACATCACACCAGACTGAATCCTTGTAGTTAGCACCAATAGAAAAAGTCACCAAGGCGCGCTTCGACACCTTCACCTCACCATATTTTTTATATAACGTACTACCTAGTAGTATACATGACCTCAAAAAAAAAAAAAAGAGAAGCAAATGTTGGTGGGTCAGCTTACTTTAATTAATTGAGAATGTATGGTTGACCTGTAGTTAGCATAGCACCAAAAGACGCCTACTTATACTGCGCATTATCTCCATGTGTCATGTGAGGACAGAGGAGAAGAAAATGAAATTATTAAGCAAGGAAAAATATTCCTAGGGCACATGCATGTACATACGGAACGTACGTACACAGTTAACAGGTACGCGCTCACTTCAATAATTTATCGACCTCCTAACTATAAATAGATACGTAGCTTTGCCTATAATCAACTCGATCTCACCACTAATTAAGCTAGCCTAGATATTCATGTACATTAGTACACATGGCATCTAATAAGCTTATTTTCTTCTTGGTCCTCTTCACCATCTCCATTGCTTCATCAGCAAGTACTACTAGCATTACCACTGCCAATAAACTCTCTTCGTTCAACGTTGTGAAGTTTGGTGCAAAGGCAGACGGGAAGACAGACTCAACAGGGGCGTTCTCGAAAGCATGGGCCGCTGCGTGCAACTCTCTAAGCCCTCCAAGACTCTACGTTCCTCGTGGGACTTACTTGATCAAAAGATTGGAGTTGAGAGGCCCATGCAAGAGCACTTCCCGAACGACCGTTCAAATAGACGGCACCCTCGTTGCCCCCTCTGATTATCGTCAGCTCGGCAATTCCGGCAATTTGCTTCTCTTCATCAAGATATCTGGCCTCTCCGTCATTGGCGGCACCATCGACGCTCGTGGTGCAGCCTATTGGGGTTGCACCAGGAATTGCCCGCCTGGTGCAAGGGTGCGTGCATCGTATATTATCTATTTAGGTTCTGTTTAACAAGTACACACTAACCTATAAACTGGATTATAAGTTATTTTAAGAAAAAGAAAATATTGTGTCCAGTTAACTAGCTTATGTTTTAAAAATAATCTAAAATCGATGTTATGTATACTGGGCGCTTGAGGTAGCTAGCGTTCAATTTCTTGACTATAGTCTAGTACTAGCTTTTAAGTTTTCAGCTAGATTGATTATAAGATATTTCTAGCAAGATTATCAACTAGTTTTGCCTAACAAGACTATATAATGACTAATTAATTGATAATATATAATTGAAGACATTGATTATTTATGTTGCACTTGCGCGCAGTCCATAACCTTCAACAATGTGAGGAACTTGGTAGTGAGCGGGTTGATGTTGATAAACAGCCAGGTGAGCCACATGGTGATAAGTGGGTGTACGAATGCGGTGGTGAGCGGAGTGAAGATCAGAGCTCCAGACCAGAGCCCCAACACGGACGGAATTCACATCCAGACATCCACTGGTGTTACCATCAAAGACTCCGCCATCAGAACAGGCGATGATTGCATCTCCATCGGTCCCGGCACAAAGAAGCTCTTCATTCAAGGGATCAGTTGCGGCCCTGGTCATGGTATCAGTATTGGGAGCTTGGCAAGAGATGTGAAAGAAGAGGGTGTTGAAGACGTGACGGTGAAAAACGTCTCGTTCAGTGGGTCGGACAATGGACTGAGAATAAAGTCATGGGCAAGGCCCAGCAATGGCTACGTAAGGGGCGTTACTTATCATGACATCACCATGAACAATGTCAAGAACCCCATTATAATCGATCAGAGATACTGTCCCGAGGGGCGAGGCTGCCCTAATCAGGTACGTACCTACTAGCTAGTTCATCATTACGGTTAATTTACGTACTTAATAATTGATCACTTCTTATGGCGGATGCATATATGCAGTCCTCTGGAATAAAGATTAGCCAAGTGACATATCGGAACATCAGAGGCACATCGGCGACACCAGTGGCAGTGAACTTCCAATGCAGCGCGACCAATCCGTGTATTGGGATCAGATTGCAGAATGTGAAGCTCGGTTATTCGAATAGTGGAGCAAAGTCTTCTTGTGTACATGCACATGGCACTAGCAGTGGAGTAGTGGCGCCTGCTAGTTGCTTCTAGTTCATTAATTAGTGAGCGCTAGCAGATCAGTTTTTCCTGTGCTAAATAATTAATTGTATAGGATACGAGTGCTAGTATAAAATATTTGTCTCTGCAAGGTTAAATGCATGTCAAGCTATGACCAACCAAGTAGGTAGCTCATTAAAAAAAAAGTAAGTAGCTCATTGGTTGGTATAGGGTTGCACGGTTGGGAGTTCGAGTCTCAATGGAGGCAAATTTATTTCTTTCTTATCAAAAAATTGTCAAGCTACCGGATTGAACAATGATGGGGTGGTTTTTTTTTTTTCAACAAGTATTTCCCTATAGTGGTTGTTACCCTGTAAACGTTCTCAACTGTAGCAGGAAATAAGAAAAACATTTCCCTATAGTATTTGCACCCATTAATGCTTTTATTTGAAACCCTACTAATTCACCCGGGAAATTCTTCACAGCAGGAAAAAGATGGCTTCGCAATGGGTATAGCCTTCACCAGAAAAGGCAATAAGAACGGGCATTTTAAACTATTAAAACTTCAAACCATGACATTTTAGCAGCATATGAACAATAAGCTCATTGGAAAATGAATCGTATGAATAAATTTTCTCCCTTATTTACAAGACAAATTCCTCTGCACAGAATCACTTTTAGCCTCAACAAAGAACTGAGCCTTCCAAGGGCACCTATTGTTCAGCAGATTGGCATTAACAAATATCATTGAACACAAATTTTTACAATCCTATCTCCATTTCACTTTTTGTCTTCAAGGCCTCCAACCCTTTCCAACCGCTTTGTGTATGAACTCTATCGTCAAAGCAGTACGGCAAAGACACAAAATATGAGCTAGAATTGTGTTCCAACAAAGATCTCGGGCCGAATTTCACATGCTCATCAGCAGAAACAAAGTGATTTTGCTTTATATGAGGTAATATTTGAATTTATGTGGGCATTGGAAGAGCAAGTGGTCTCTTCTATGTTGTTTCATTTGGAGGAAAAGGTGGCACAGTCAGGACCATAAGCTGAACCATTGGCATTCCTGGCAGATGGTCCTGATTGCAGACACTATAAGAAAATAGATATTTAGAAACGGAATTAACAAAGGAACTTCCGTTGCTAAGAAAAAATGGTTTGAGACGGAATGATTCAGAGACGGAATAGAGAGAGATCAGAGACAAAAATAGAGACGGAATAGAGACAAAATTTAATTCCGTCTCAAAAAAAATGGCGCCAACATTCCCATCAAAACTTTAATTTTTTACAACCCTCCATTACATCTCGAGATTCGTGTGTGCGTCGATCTGGACGATTGAAAAATGGGGACGGCTTATAGAACACTCTCCCTTTCTCTTACCCGATTCTCATTGTCTACTCTCTCTCTCGCTCTCACCGAAATCTCACTGTCTACTCTCTCTCTCTCGCTTTCACCAAAATCTCCTTTACCATCAATGCTCTCTTTCATCGAAATCTCACTCACCATCAACGCTTTCTCTCTCTCTCACTGAAATCTTACTCACCGTCAGCTCTCTCTCTCTCTCACTGAAATCTCTCTCTGAAACCCTTAAATCTCTACCGTCTACCAGAGGTTGGAGGCTCCAAAGCCTTCGCCCTTTGTCGTCGCTACCTCCGACGCCCTCGCCGCTATTTGCCGTCGCTGTCCCTCGTTGATGTTCGTGATAGGGCTTCGCCACAGTTCGTGATTGGACAGAGAAGGCGTTGGATTTGAACAGAGGTAGGCGTCGGGTGTGTTTATAGATCTCTTGTTGAATAAAAGGGTGTTGAGGGTTTTGGGGTTTTATTAATTAGTGTGGTATTTATTGAGAGAGGGAAATAGAATAGATGGTTTGTGACGATGTAAAAATCATTGTGGTTCTGAGTTTTTCATTGTGATGGTGGTGTTCTTGGTGGTTTCAATTGTAGTGATGAGTTCGATCAACTTATCAATATAAAAAACACGGTGTAGCAGCATTGCTGCACTGTTGTGTAATTGGGAGGTATTGGACAGTGGCAACGCCTCGAACTCTCATGTCTCACAAGCAGGGCCACTTCGCACATGGCAGGGTGTGTGTGTCCTTCTCTAAACGGAGCAGTACTTGAGGAGGCAGCCTTTGCGTCGCTGTTGGAGGAATTGTAGAGGAAGTTTTGAAATTACATTAAATAAAATGATGCGAAATTAATAATGACCAAGGGGTTCTAATGATGAAATCCTAGTTTTAAATTTGTTTCAAGTGTTCGTTACCAGAATTTGTAAAAATTTATGCCATTGCTTGTTGATATAGTTAGACAAATATTTGTTCCTTGATGAAATAGAGACTTGTATGAGTTTCAATTGAGTTAGAATTAATAATGATTTTGCTAAACAATGGTGAATGATATTGTTGTTGAAACAAGTCAAATTGAGACTCATTAAGAGTTTCTAATTGAGGTTTGGAATAGGCATAGCCTATGATTTGAATTTTAGAATTCATATGTGAGCTTGTATTGGTTTCCAAATTAAATTAACTGTTTGAAACTCTAATTGGAATTCAAAAACACATGGAAAAGTGTTATGAAGAGTATTTGAGGACTTTAAAAAGAAGTTGTCGGAGTTTATATTGGTTTGAACTCTGTTGTGAAATTGAAACTGGTTTATAACCTAATTTGAAGTACGTAAATGTGTTTCGAAGTGATTTCACTTCATTATGACTTGAAAATGGAATTTGAAGTGTTAAAATGAAATCGTAATTCGAAAATGTGAACTCTATGATTTAATAGGAATTACAGAAGTATAAATAATTTTAGCAATGATTTCTGGTTGTTTGTGTTTCTTAAGTTCGATGATCGATTCTGGTTGTTTTTTTTTTCATTTGTCGAGTTGTTTATTTTGATTCATTAACTGTCATTGTTGATTTGAAAGCAACTGAATAAGATCAATCATTGTAATATCTGGTAAACCATTCCATGTCCTAAACTAAACCTCATTTTAAAATCATGATCAGCGCAACAAGGTGTGGAACGCGAATTTGGAATGGCCGAGAGCCGGTATAGGCTACGAATTGCGTGCATTTGAGGTAAGTAAACCTTTTGAGGCAATTCTCCTTATTTCATTTCCATTTATGGGTTGACATTAAATCATTTGGATTGTTTTACTACCGATCTTATATTGGTAATGTTGAATTTCTTGTGTATTACTGTCTATGATTTATTTTGCTAAAATAATCATGTTAAAAATTGTCGCATAGCATTCTTTGTATTGACTTCGTTTTATGATTGAATTCTGTTAATGTCGTTGACCTATGAGGTATTGAATTTCTTTCTAAATAACATACTATGATTTGTGTTACTATATTTATTGGTGGATGTACACACATATGTCAATATGTATATGGTTTGATTCGTGTTTGTACATTCTAAAATATGAAGTCTTCGATCGGAATGATGTTTTTGCTCAGATATATTGGCCTTCACTTGAATATGTTTATCTGCTCTGCAAGTTGATGTTTTTGCTCAGATATCTTGGCCTTCACTTAAATATGCTATTTATACCTGCTAATCATTGGTTTATTAGGTGCAATACATCTATCTATGTAGATATCAATGCAGTTAACATGTCTTTAATGTGAATTTGGAATAATAGCTCTGGATATGCTTTCTTTTACATCTTTTCATATGACTAAATCAAGAGTTCTTTCTTGTTAGTTTCTTTATTGTTCAATCCCTTTCCTATATTTAAAAATTTTGCACTGAAAGCTGCTCTGAGTTTTCTAAGCTCCAAAGTTGGCAATGGTGAGGCAAGCCTAGTCTTTGATCTCATGCTCGTTTGGTTTCAATTAAATTTATAGTATAAAGCAATTGTTTGGAGTCCAAGTTCCTCTCCATTTCTGTTTCACTTGAATGTCATTTTCCTCTATAAAAAATATTTCGTTTTGGGTAAACTTTCTTGTGAACGTGTGAAAGTCCGGTGTTAGTCTCATACTAGGTTTTTGGTTCGTTGTGGATAGAAACTTTGTAGACCAATAAATTGAGTTAATAGATTATCTCCAGTTACATTCATTTTAACATGGAATGCATTAATTAGGAGGGATTTGAATGGTTTGGAAAGCTTACCATCAATTGCACTTAGTCAAGCATAATGGAAAAGTTTGATCCATGTAGCTGACCCAAATTAATTTGGGACAGAGGATATGTTGTTGTTGTTGTTGTTGTTGTTGTTGTTGTTGTTGTTGTTGTTGTTGTTGATGTGTTGGAAGGTGCCGACTGTCTTGTTGTAGAATACATGTTTTGTTTCTAGCATTTGTATCATATTTTCATATATTTTTTAACTTTAATGGGTGCTCTCGCTCATGTATGCGTTCAATATGTTGAAATTCTTGTAAAGTAGTGGAGGGCTTCTCCAATGGTGTAAAGGACTAATAGTTTTCTTTTCAGGCGCTGCAAAGATGGTGAATGAGATACACCTGGGACCTGACGAATTGGCCAACATTCCTTGCTCTCCGCTCATGAAAGTTCCAATAGAACAAATTGGTTTACAGAGAGGGTATGTTGGCTATAATTATTTTGCACTTTAAGCATTTATAAAACTATGAATTTAGTAAATTGGGTCGTATCCCATGAATTGATAGATTGTCTGCTAAAATCCATTTGTGATATAAACTGGAATGTATCGCTGGTGGATGTTGCTCAACATGTTCTTAAGAAACAAAAATGCAAGTTCGTATTCAACTAATTACATTTCAACTTCAAACTCAAATGTCAATCTTAATTATGATACTTTGATTGATCACTGATACAAAGTCAAGAGACAGACACACTGATTATCTTCATAAGCAGGACAGTTATTACACACTGGAAAAGAATTAAAGACGACGGATCCCGAAAATGAGAAATAACTTGTAATGAATTACACAAATTTGGTTACTCTCCTAGTAGTAGAAATGGTAATTCTTGGTTTGATTAGGCCTTGGGTGCAAACCCATCTTTGATCTTCTGAATTGTGGCAACATCAGTCTTGAAGGACAAAGCCAAAATTGTGTCATCAATGGTAGAATTGAACATTGTGTTAGGAACAGACACAGTTCCAGCATTTGCACTTCCAAAAGTTGAGATTGCAAAGGCAAGATTTTTTGGGACACTCTTGGAGCTTGAAGAGGACTAACAAGGTGTGGAACGCAAGTTTGGAGTGGCCGAGAGTCGGTATAGGCTACGAATTGCATGCATTTAAGGTAACTAAACCCTTTGAGGGAATTCTTTTTATTTCATTTCCATTTCTGAGTTGAGATTAAATCATTTGGATTGTTTTACTACCGATCTTATATATATATTGGTAATGTCATGCATTGTGTATTACTTCAATTGAATTTCTTTGGCTAAAATAATCGTGTAAAAAATTGTTGCATAGCATTCTTTGTCTTGACTTCGTTCTATGATTGAATTCCTTTAATGTCATTGATCTATGAGATATTGAGTTTCTTTCTAAATAACATACTATGATTTGTGTAACTGTATTTATTGGTGAATGTACACACATATGTCAACATGTTTATGGTGTTATGCTTGTTTGTAAATTTTAAAACATGAAGTCTTCGATATGAATGATTTAAGGAGCTAACCTTTGTACTTGCCCTTACTTAATGAGTTGCAGTGTCTTATCTATTATCTAATGTCTCTTGATTATGTTGGTTGTCTTATCTATTGGTCATGTTTTAGTATGATTTAGTTTGATGTTTCATAACTACTTAAATACCCATATTTTGTTGTTTAGGTGGCCATGTAGATTGGGCTTTGGCCAAGGGTTGCTTATAGTAGAAAACTAGAATGGAATTGTTTAACTGAGTGATGCCATTGATCATTTGTAAGCTTCACATGTCAACAGCCACACAAGTTGCTATCTAGTAACTTAATTATTTTGGATTGTTTGTACTGTAATGCCTCTCTAAGGGTCGCGCGGGCATTACTTAAATCTTTATTTCTTTTTCCTTGAGCATTTATGATTTTTTTAAGTAATTACTTATACCTTTGATCTTTCTATGTAGGAAGACGTATATCAAAAGTAGAGTTATTGAAATCACGAAAATGAGCAGTAAAGCTTAAGGTATCCCTACTTAAGAAAACAAATTTAATGCTACTATTATATTGTTAAAAAAATATTGTTGATCCATGCAGGCTAAGCTCCAGAGGAGACGTCAGGAGCTAACCCAGACTACACCGGACCAGCCAGTGGATGATGAGGCGGTGTACTACAAGGTAGCGGGTGAGTGTCCCAAAGGATGTGTCTACAGTATCAGGTCGTTAGGGAGAAAGAAGAGAAGATACGTAGATCCTGATGCTAGCACATCCCAGGTGCTAGCACAACGAGGGATGGACAACTTTATGATACTTAGGTATTTTTATGGTTGTTGTAGAACAATGAGAATTGTAGTTTTTTGTGGATACTTAGGTATCTTAAACATTTATTATACTTGACTATGTTTCGTGAATATATAAATCTTTTTTAATATCGAATTATATGTTTTTTCTCATTTGAATCTTTGTTGATATATATTGTTGATTTGTGTATGTATGCAAAATTTTGCTTTTTTGGGGATGTTAGCTCCCCCAATGAGTTGTTGGAGGGGGTACAGGCGATGGAGTAGGTCCTGTTGTTATTTTTAGTTTTAGAAGTTTTGGAGAACCAATTTGATTCTTGTGAATATTTTAAAAAAAATTGGGCATAGAAACGGAATAGAGACGGATTAGCAACGGAATTTATAAATTTCGTTGCTAATCTGTCTCTAATTTGTGAAAAAATAGAATGAAAAAACTGGGTAAACGGAGTTTAGAAACAGAATAGAGACGGATTAGCAACAGAATTCGTAAAGTCCTTTGCTAATCCATCTCTAATTAGCAACGGATTAGCAATGAAACTTATGAATTCCGTTGCCAATCTATCTCTAATTTGCAACGGATTAGCAACGAAATTTATAAGTTCCATTGCTAATCCGTCTCTAATTAGCAACGGAATTTATAAGTTCCGTTGCTAATCCATCTCTAATTAGCAACGGATTAGCAATGGAATGCAAGTAAAACCATTCACTTTGGAAGAATGTGCATTTCTGTTCCGTTTCTGTTTCGTTTCTAAATTCCTTCTCTAATCCGTCTCTAATCAGCAACGGAAACACATTTTCGTTGCTGACTAAATCAGCGACGATAATTTTAGAGACGTAATAGATTATGTCTCTGTTCTGTTGCATAATTGAATTGGAGACAGAATTTATGTTAATCAGCAACGAAAATTTCTATTTCTGATCGGCTGTTTTTTGTAGTGAGAAATCTGGAGGGCACCTCTCAGGCATATCATCATTATCGTCCCGATGATTCTTTAAAGGTATGAAATTATTACTTATCAAAATACATATGCTTAAATGGCTTATCATCCCACTCTAAGTGGAAACTAGCCTTTCCTATAAAAAGGCAGGGATGTAGCGCATTCTTCTTCCCATTGTTTGTTTTGTGGAGGCAATCCTTGATTGGTTTCTAGTTGATTAGAAAACGACGGAGTGTCTGACTTACTGTGGTTGGTGACTGTTGTTTGATGTACCCCATGCGGCATAGTGGGTTTCATCCCCAACAAAGCAGTTCCTGATGTAGCAACTAACTTGCTTTTTGAGCTATGAGAAATCTCATATACAGTACCAAAGTCATATTCTGGAATATCATCATCATCATCAGCAATATTCTTGTTCTGATTTTAGGGAATAATCTGGCTGAAAGGGAAAAGATGTCATAAGTCCCCAGGTAGTAGTTTTTTCCTACTCTGAGCTATTATCAATAAGAGTGGTACTGGCTTTCGGTGTCTTATAGCATTTCAGATTGTTATGTGCATCTGCTTGATGCACACAGGAAACAGCTGGAGAGTTGTTTGTAACTGAAAGCGCCAATTTCATATCGATAGCAATGTTACTGACGTCGGATGGAGTTTGAATAGATTGGAAATTATTGCCTTCAAGATTCTGGCTCTTTGATAAATTCTGGAGCATTAGACCTAATCCTAGAGAAAGTTGAAATGAAATTACCATCTACTTGTACACTGGCACCTACTTTAAGTCTAGTAGTGGTACTAATCTCTGTATATGATGAAGTCCAAGAATTAGCTTGCAAATTCTTGGAAAAATATGATGGAAAGATATGACAGGATGACATTTTGGTAATTTCGGTGAAGTTCAGGCGTTCGAGTTTCGGCATTCCGGGGGCATGGGTAGATTGGAAACGGCGTGGAAATCACGGTTCACAGCTATGCTGTGATTAAGACGTTTTTCGATGAAATTCCATCGTATCGCCCTCCGAAACGGCAATTTTGCTATTTTAGGAAAGTTCTGTTTAGCTTTTGACTTTTATTAGGAATTTCCATTTTTATTGCCGTTTACGGCATTTGTTTCTATTTTTCGTATAATTTCCAGTTAGGGCTTTTAGGGTTTTTCTGTCTTTTTACTATTTTTGGCAAATTTTAGGGTTTCGCTATTTAAGCGACCTATTGGATGTAATTCAGAGTTTTTTTGGCTGGAATAAAAGAATTTTCGAACTTTGTCTTAAGTTTTGACCTAGATCGAGTTATTCGTGGATTCGTTCAACTGGTTTAGAAGATCTCCATTGCGTCAGTTGGTATCAGAGCCTACTTCAGCGTGATTGGAGAAATCATGCCGCCGAAGAGGAACCAGCAGCGTATCGATGAGGTGTATGACCGTGACAATCTGAATCGATAAATCGGCCAAATAATTGACCAACGCATGGGCGCGGTGGTAGAACAATTAACTGCTAGGATAGATCAGTTGTTTGGTCAAAATATGGATCGTGTCCGTAACCATCGAAGGGAACCTGTTGATGATGAACCAGCAGGAGATTCTTCTACCGAATGGGAGGATGAGTATGTTGACGCACCGAGGAGGCGCTACAGGTCGCGTGTAGTTGAGGATGATCGCAGGTGGTGGGAGTCTGAGATGAGGACGGAGGTCCCAGAATTCCATGGCACCCTTCAACCGGAAGAATTCTTGGACTGGCTGGCGTCAGTTGAAGAAGTTCTAGAATTCAAAGGTGTGCACGAAGACAAGCATGTATAACTTGTTGCGACCAGATTCCGCAACAGGGCCACGGCTTGGTGGAAACAGCAGAAGTTAATGTGGAATAGGAATGGAAAGGCAAAGATCACCTCGTGGGAGAAGATGAAAAAACACTTATGGGCCTGAGTTCTTGCCTTACAACTTCCAACGCCTTATGTATCAGAGGTTGCAGAATCTGAGACAAGGGGCAAATTCAGTAAATGATTACACTACTGAGTTTTATCAATTAGTCGGTAGAAACAAACTACAGGAGACTAACGACCAATTAGTGGCACGGTATATTGGTGGACTGAGGGTGCAGATCCAAGATATCGTCAACATGTTTGATTCGGCTTCCTTATCTGCAGCGCGCCAGCGAGCATTGTCGGTGGCGAAACAACAGCGTCGGGATGTGAGTAATGCTTCCAGTAATGTTAATGTTGGGACAGCCAATACTGGAGGTAATATCGCTACATGCTAGTCGCACGTATAGACCTAGCACTAGTGGGATTAAATGCTTCGGTTGTGGCGAATTTGGTCATAGGAAGTCAGAATGTAAAGGGAAGAAGGCTCTCTTTATTGAGAACGAAGAGGAAGACGAAGGGGAAGAGGCCAACATCACTGCAGAACCAACCTTTAATACTTTTGACAACACAGAAGAGGAGATCGTTACTGGAGATGTAGGAACTGCCTTAGTTGTGAGGCATTCTTGTATGACTCCTAGAGTTGTCGCCGATGATGAGTGGCTGCGGAATAACATCTTTCGGTCCTGGTGTACCATCTTAGGCAAGGTGTGCAGGTTCATGATTGATGCAGGCAGTTGCGAGAATATCATCTCAATTGAAGCGGTTCAGAAGTTGGGCCTTGCAACTGAACAACACCCCAAACCCTACAAGTTAGCTTGGTTGAAGAAGGGTGGTAAGGTAAAGGTGTTGAAGCGCGCCTTAATGACTTTTTTTATTAGTGCTAACTACAAGGATTCAGTCTGGTGTGATGTTGTGGCTATGGATGCTTGCCACTTGTTACAGGGACATCCTTGGCAGTTTGATAGGGGAGTTGTGCATGATGGCAGAACCAATAAATACACCCTTATGTTCAAGGGAATGAAGATTGTGCTAGTACCCGCCAAGGATCCGGAAGAAGTTAAGCCTACTAAAGAATCTAGCAGCTTGTTGTCTTTGGCGAGATTTGAAGATGAATTACAGGATTATGAGATAGTTTACATCTTGATGGGAAAGGAGGTAGATAGAGATGTTGATGTTCCTGAAGCTGCAATTCCTATTGTGAAGGAGTTTTGTGGTGTTTTCCCGGATGAGATGCCAAAAGGAATGCCACCATTGCATGATATTCAGCATCAGATTGACCTTGAACCTGGTGCGTCACTACCTAATAGACTACACTACCGAATGAGTCCCAGTGAGCATGAGGAGTTGCGCAGACAGGTTGAAGAGCTATTGGCGAAGGGATTCATCCGTGAAAGTCTGAGTCCATGTGCAGTACCAGCCCTCCTTACACCAAAGAAAGATGGCTCCTGGCGGATATGTGTGGACAGTAGAGCAATCAATAAGATTACTATCAGGTATCGCTTTCCTATCCCTCGCTTGGATGATTTACTTGACCAATTGAGTGGAGCAAGATTTTTTACAAAACTGGATTTGAAGAGTGGGTACCACCAGATTCGCATTAGAGTTGGGGATGAGTGGAAGACAACTTTTAAAACCAAGGAGGGGTTGTATGAGTGGCTAGTCATGTCGTTTGGGCTGTCAAACGCACCTAGCACCTTCATGAGAGTCATGACCTAGAGCTTAAGACCTTTGATAGGTAAGTATGTTATGGTATTTTTGATGATATATTGATATACAATACTAATGAGGAGGAACACCTCTAGCACGTGCGAGATGTTCTGACTATATTGCGCAAGGAGAAGTTCTATGCTGCAATGAAGAAGTGCTTGTTTTTTATACCGAAGGTCCTTTTCTTAGGCTATGTCATTTCTGGAGAAGGGTTGCAGGTTGATGAGTCTAAAGTAGAAGCCGGCCGCACTTGGCCTAGACCCACTACCTTCACGGAGGTTCGTAGCTTTCGTGGGTTGGATTCCTTCTACAAGCGGTTCATTCCACAATTCAGTAGTATCATGGCCCCAATTACAGACTGTATGAAGGGCGTGAAGTTTGGGTGGAGCAACGAGGCAGATGAAGCATTTCAACTGATCAAGGTGCGGTTAACCACTGCACCCATTCTAGTATTGCCAGATTCTCACATACCTTTTGAGTTGCATAGTGATACATCCAAGGTAGGCATTGGAGTTGTCTTGAGTCAGAATAATAGACATGTTGCCCATTTCAGTGAGAAGTTATATGGGGCAAAGTTGAGGTATAGCACATACGATGTGGAGTTCTATGCAGTGGTACAAGCCGTAAAGCATTGGCGGCATTATCTTTTCCACAGATAGTTCGTGTTGTTTACAGACCATGAGGCATTACGACACTTACATGGGCAGAACAAGGTCTCGGCCAAACATGTTTCCTGGGTGGCCTATTTGGAGCGCTTTATTTTTGTGGTGAAACACAAGTCTGGTGTGACCACAGAGTTGTTGATGCCCTGAGCAGACGAAAAAGTTTGTTGAGCTGCATGACCATTGAGGTACTTGGGTTTTCCTCCTTCTCTGATTTGTTTACTACTGATCTTTTTTTGCTACTATTGTGGAGAAGGTGCGGAGTAGGGAGCATATTGATTACACACTCCATGAGGGTTTCTTATTTCGTGGCAACCAACTTTGCATTCCTAATTGCAGCCTGAGATTGTTGATTATTAGAGAGTTGCATGGAGAGGGACATATTGGGCGTGATCGCACTTTGCAGCTGGTGCAGGCCTCTTACTTTTGGCCTACCTTTCGCAAGGAAATGGACAAATATGTGCAGCGGTGCCGGACTTGCCGGCTTTAGAAGGGTACCGCAACTAATGTCGATCTATATATGCCTTTGCCCATTCCTGAACAGCCATGGGTTGATATTAGCATGGATTTCGTGCTGGGGTTGCCTATAACAAAGCGGGGAAATGACTCTATTTTTGCGGTGGTTGACAGTTTTTCCTAGATGGTTCACTTCATCCCATGCAAGAAGACCACGGATGATGTAAGGAGGCTCTGCTGTTCTTTCGGGAGGTGTATAGATTGCATGGCCTTTCTACCTCGATTGTTTCAGATCGGGACACCAGATTCCTTAGCCATTTTTGGCCCAGTTTATGTGCTATGGTGAACACGCAGCTGAGATTTAGCAGTGCTTATCATCCGCAAACATATGGGCAAACTGAAGTTGTCAATCGTTCGTTAGGCAATCTTTTGAGGAGCTTGGTGGTGAGAATGTCAGGAGTTGGGACTTCAAGTTGAGTCAGGCAGAATTTGCACACAGCCATGCTGTTAATCGAAGTATCGGGTTTAGTCCTTTTCAGGTTGTGTATTCAGTACTACCTCGAGGTCCTCTTGATCTGTTACCAGTGCCGACTAAGACTAGATGGCATGGCAAGGCAGAAGACTTTGTCAGTGGGCTGAAAGAGATTCATCAATCTGTCAAGGCTGCTGATAAGTACAAACAACATGCAGATCGGAAGAAGCGTCACGTGGAGTTTGAAGTGGGTGACTTTGTGTGGGCAGTTCTCACTAAAGACAGGTTCTCTATGGGTGATTACAACAAATTGTCAGTTCGGAAGATTGGTCATGTGGAGGTTCTTGAGAAAATTAATCCTAATGCTTACAGATTGAAGTTGCCAAGTCACATTCGCACGGCTGATGTATTTAATGTCAAGCATCTTGTTCCCTATTATGGGGATACGCCTGATGATGACAATTCGAGGGCGAATTCTGTCCACCCTGGGGAGAATGATGAAGTCCAAGAATTAGCTTGCAAATTCTTGGAAAAATATGATGGAAAGATATGACAGGATGGCATTTTGGTAATTTCGGTGAAGTTCGGGCGTTTGAGTTTCGACGTTCCGGGGGCATGGGTTGATTGGAAACGGCGTGGAGATCACGGGTCACAGCTATGCCGTGTCTATGACATTTTTTGGCGAAATTTCATCATTTCGCCCTCCGAAACGGTAATTTTGCTATTTTAGGAAAGTTTCGTTTAGCTTATAACTTTTATTAGGAATTTTCGTTTTTATTGCCGTTTGCGGCATTAGTTTCTATTTCTCGTCTAGTTTCCAGTCTATGGCTTTTTGGTCTTTTTACTATTTTTGGCAAATTTTAGGGTTTCGCTATTTAAGCGACCTATTGGATGTAATTCAAAGTTTTTTTGGCTGGAATAAAAGAATTTTCGAACTTTGGCTTAAGTTCTGACCTAGATCGAGTTGTTCGTGGATTCGTGGATTCGTTCAACTGGTTTAGAAGATCTCCGATGCGTCAGTATTGGAGTTGGGGGACTTCTTTGGCAAGGGAAGACTCGTTTTGTTTCCTTCTTTGAAATAATATCTAAGTAAGAACGGTGCCTCCGCCATACAAAATAACCAATTAATGAGGCCTTATCGTCTTCAATTGCAACCATTCCCTTAAAAAACTCATATTTTGCAAGTGTCGTAATTGTTGTGTCACTGCAAGGACAAACATAAAGATCGATACCAAGAGAGAGTTGTGCAAACCCAACTTTTTCTCGTCTTTGTAGCTTTTAGCAACCTGTATTGTAGAAGAACAAGTATCAAAGACTATTAACATGCAACTTGATGCAAATCACTAATCAATGTTCTTGAATGACTCAGCTCACCTTTTTCATGCCATTTAGTCCAGCTTCGGATGATTCAACTTTCCAACAAAGTGATGTTACCTGTGAAGCAAGGAAATCTTTTAAAATACATAGAGATGATAGCTTTATCTCACCACAGAATGCAGTTCTAGTATAGCTGATTCTCCAAATTGTATCTTCTTCTTTTTTTCTAATCTTGAGCCATCATGTAATAATAACAAAGTACAATAACAAAGAAAATGTATATGACTTTCCAAGAAGTAGAAATATTACGTAAACTTCTGAACCAACTTAACCTTTTTCATTGTAACTACGCTAAGAAGAAGAAAACAATGTTAACTACAGTTTGGTTAAAGATTCTTGTCAAAAAAAGGAGTTGATTGAAATTGGCTGAAACTCCACTTTTTTTGGGATATTGTAGTCCAAGATTTCTTGTGACAATTTCAAAAGAGACATACCACTAAAAAAATGGTTATTTAGAAACAGAATAAGCAACGGAATCTAATTCCATTGCTAAGAATAAATGGTTATGAGATGGAATTGAGACGGAATAATTCAGAGACAGAATAGAGAGGGATTAGAGATGAAATAGAGACAAAATAGAGACGAAATTAAATTCCGTCTCAAAAAAATGGCGCAAACATTCCCACTAAAAGTTTAGTTTTTTACAATCGTCCATTACGTCTCGAGATTCGTGTGTGCTTCGATGCGGACAATTGAAAAATGGGAATGGATATTAACTCTCTCTCTCTCAACCGATTCTCTCATCCTCGCACTCTCTTTTCCTCGTCGAATCCCCCGATCCATTCCCTCCTAAACCCAAAACTTTTTGCTTCACCGTCTATTCTCTCTCTCTCAACCAATTCTCTACACCGTCAACTCTCTCTCTCACCGAAATCTCTCTCCCAAACCTTGAAATCTCTGCACCGTCTGCTGGAGGTTGTGTCATCTGTCATCGCCGCGATTGAGATGAAGAGTTTTTGTCGTCTGCCGTCGATGCCTTAGAAGCTCTCTCCGTCTGTCGTCGCTGCCTCTGAAGCTCTCACCGTCTGTCGTCGTTGCCTGTGAAGCCCTTGCCATCTGTTGTTGCTCCCTTTGAAGTCGTCGTCGTCTCCGTCGCTGCCCGTGAAGCCAACGCAGCTATTCATCGTTGTCGTCTACTCTGTCCCTCGCCATCATACATTGGACACCCTAGTGAGATAATCTCTCCATTGACATACCATTTTCGAATTTTCCCTTGTTTCTCTCTAGTTTGTAAGATTTTGATCACTTTTATGGTTCAGATGTTGAAAGTTTGTTTAAGTTTTAGTCGGAATTCTGGTTTTCTTATTTTTGGAGATTTCATTGGATGCCTAGGTAAGATAATCCCTCCATTTGAATACCTTTTTTTGATATTTTCTTGGCTTTCACTAGTTTGTGAGATTTTGATGAGTTTATGTGGTTGGTTATAATTTGTTTTCACTTTTATGGGTACATAAGAGGTTGTAGTGAACATTTTTTATCGGTTTAATATACATCAAGGCTTTTGTTAACAAGCTTAATGGATCCCCGCAATTATAAGAATGTCGTATTAGGATTTATTTTAGAGGTAGTTTGATGTGTAGTGTAATAGCTCCATGTGGTTTATGTTTCTATTCACGCAATGAGTTCGGTTAGGAACAACGGAGAAATGTAGCCTCGAAACCATAGAAAACATGGATACTTTGAATAGTGCTGCGAAGTTAAGGTTCTCTTTAATTAGAACTTGGAGGGAAAAAATAAGTCGGGGAAAAGGTTTGGTTTAAAACTTTATATGACTATGAATTTGTAAATAATCTTTAAAATTTTAAAGCGGAACTTGTAAGTCTCTTTGATATAATATTGCTCTACATCATTGCTTTACTTGTTAAGGAGTGAAATGGTAGAGATTTAAAAATATATGGGTAACTACATTAAAGTGTTATGGGAATGCATCTTTTGTCAAGGTACCGTATGATAAAGACCCATATGAACACCCCTGTAATTCTCTTAATTACACTCATATATTGTTGCATTAAACATGCATTACCCTGAAAATGTCCCATTATTTTCAAAAGAGGTTATATATAACTGTCTTATAGTTTTCTAAGTAATTGACAATCGTGAGTTTTTTTATATCTTGTCAATCTTTGGAAAGTGAATTTTAGTGATACCAATACTGAACATTTTACCCTGTGATGGATGTTGCTAGGATCAACCTATTTGCGCAATCTTACTTTTCCATTTGGAGATATGGCTCTATTTATAAGTAGTTCTTTTAAAAAGGAATGATATATGGAAAACATGATGCTTACTTGTAATTATACCCATGGGAAAGGGAGTTCAATTCTTCTTGTTTTAATGTTAAAAGCTCTATGTTGATCTCATTGCAGCTATTACAATATCCAGAATCTTGTTAACGCTTTGATCCTAATTGTCAAAAGACTAAAGTAAAGTCAATAGTTTATGTGTTATTTCTGCTTTATTTGTTTTTTTTGTTGTCTTTGTTTGAATTAAATGAAAATTGGGTCTCCCTAAGGAATTTCATGTATTGGCTATGTTGTTGAATTTAATGTTTAATATGAGTTGAGTTTCTTTCTTTTTCCTTATTAGCTCTAGTACTCTCTACCTATATATGTATTTAATTATCAAAAGACCAAAGCAAAGTCAATAGTAAAGAAATTAAAAAATAGGTTCCTAGCCTCCTCGATTTCCAAAGAAGATTTTAGAAGTAAAACTTTAGAAAGAGTTATTACTTTCTATGTATAGTTATTATTGCTTTTTATGTTTCTTTAAATCCGCCATTTCTCCCATTCGCTTCCAATCTACTATTGAGTTTAATAATGTCTTCTTCGCATGTTTTTTTCAAGTTCATTTTGGAGTTCCCCCCTAAAAGGCTACTATGATTCCTCATTCTCCCATAGTTTCGGTAGATTGGGGTGGACGCTCTCCTGCACTCCATCCATTCTCTTTCTTTTATGGTACTTCGTTATAATTCATTCATCCATCCATTCATTCATTCGAACCTCAAATATCTATGTTGAATTGTTTTGGTTTTGGTTTTAGTTTTGATGCAGAGGAGCGTCAGGGAAGTGACTGAGCTATACGGAAGAGAGAAATTTTTGGCCGTAGTCGAAACGCATCGTCCTTTGTCTGGATTGCATTCTATTGCTCTAATTGCTTTGGAAAGGTAAGGTTTTGTGCCATATTTTCTTTGTGATTTACATTCTTTGATCTCTTCATGCCACATTTTTCATGTATTTCCTATTATATTTGGTTCAATTTTGTGTATATGCATATGTATAGATAAAACAACCAAAAGAGTAGGTATAGATGAATAGTACCTTCAATTATATATATTCTACTACTAGGTAGGGTTCTAAACTGTGTGTGTTTCTTGTTAATGAATGTTGTTGGAATTGGCAAAGTTTCTTGTTGGCTAATTGTTACTTATTAGGTGTTAAGTAGTTAATGGTTTAGGCAGTGAAGTGATGTCTGAAAATTCTCTTTTCATCGGTCTGATACAAAGTAAAGATAGTAGGGGTGAATGTATACGTCATGAATCTATGATTTGGGAACATTTTGAGTTGTTGAAACTAAGGGACCAGTTGTTTTAATGGTTCGAGTAGTCTGTCATGGAATAGTGTATGAGAGTCTTCTTCTTAGTTCTTGACTTGTAATTGATGTGTTGTAACTTGGGAATTGCAAGTTTAGCTAGCTATAAGAAGAGCTTTTCATTCTTAGATTAACTAAAGGGTTGTTCGGCCAAGTCCAACCATAATGCATTTTTTTTGTTTTCTCACGTATTTCCACATCCGAGCACTATTTTTTTCATCTACGAGACTCGAACTTAGAGGCCTTGCCTTTGGAGAACCCATCCACGATAGTTGAACACAAAACCTTGCTTATGGAGAATTAAGCCCTACTCTATTTGGTATCAGTCCCGTACCGAGCTAGGTATTAGGAAAGTAGAAATCAACAAAAGGGACAAAAGCCACAAACATACATGAAGTTAGACACATTTTTCCTGAGATTAGGAGTATTACATTCAATCCACATACACACATGAAGTTAGAACTCAACAAATGTAAAAGTTGTTATGTTATATGTTATTTGTATCAAACCACATTTATTCAATGCATACAAACAAAGCTTTTTGTTCATGTAGTTAGCAAGGTTCTCAAATTCCTCATTTTACTAAATTGTGTAAGTTAAGTAGACCTATACCGTCTAAAATTATTAAACTAGTTGACTAACTTAATTGCATAAATACAATAGGAATGTCGTCTACAAGTCGAGACTGGATGTACAACCGTCTCGACAACGACTTTGTTCGAATTGAGTTGGCGGCGAAGGTTAAAGAATTCATAGCATTTTCTAAGCAACATTGTCCTACCTACCATAATGAAAGGAAGATTAGATGTCCGTGCAATTATAAGAAATGTCGACTTGTACCGTACCTGGACGTTGAAACGGTCGAATACCATATATGTAGGTACGGATTCGTTTCGGGATATCACTGTTGGTATGAACACCGTGAGAATGAAGATGAAGAGTCGCCAAACTTCTACCAATTTGATAACCATATTGATGATGATGATGGGGAGGTTTTGAAAGGACTGCTTACCACAAGATGCCACACAATGTGGCAGGTCCAAGTTTTAATTGGAATCACGTTGAAGAATCACCAAACCCCCAAGCACGCCAACTATTTGACATGATTGAAGCTAGTAGCGAACAATTGTAGCGGGGTGCAAAACCATGATAAAGTTATCCGTAATGGCAAGATTACTTGCGATCAAGTCAGAACATCATATCTCTGAATGAGGGTATAGTGAAGTCATAAAATTCTTGAAGGATTGTTTGCCAACTGACAATTCATTTGTTGAAAATTTTATGCCACTAAAAGACTAATGCGTGGTCTAGGTCTTCTAGTTGAGAAAATAGATTGTTGAGAGGACCAATGTATGATTTATTGGGGAGTGGACTCTGAATTCACATCATGCGAATTTTGTGAGAAATCATGCTACATTGCACAACGACGAGGTCGTGGACGGAACACCAAAAAACACCCTTGCAAAAAATGTACTACTTCCCTTTAGACCCTCAATGCCAACGATTGTATGCGTCTGAGTCAACGACAAAACATATGCGGTGGCATAGAGAGTATTCCTCGCCAGAAGATGTTATGCAACAATGTTCTGATTCGATTGCTTGGAGGCATTTTCATGATGTTAATAGAGACTTCGCCCCCGAGGCTTGGAATGTTCATTTAGGATTGTGTACCGATGGCTTTCAAGTTTTTGGGATTTCAAGAAAATCGTACTCTTCATGGCCTATAATTTTGACTTCATACAATCTTCCACCGTCGATGTGCATGAAATCTGAGTTTATGTTCTTAACAGTTATCGTTCCTGGACCGACCAACCCAAAACAAAAAATCAACGTGTTCCTTCAACCGCTTGTGAAAGAGTTGCAAAATTTACGGAACAACGGGGCGATTACTTACGACATTTCCACATAGACAAATTTTTGTATGCGAGTGGCCCTTTTATGTGTTGTAAGTGATTCCCTTGTGTATAGCATGTTGTCCGGTTAGAACACACACGGTAAGATCGATTGTCCATATTGTATGGAGGATACAAATGACTTTCAATTGCGAAGTGGTGGAAAGACATTATGGTTCGACTGTTACCATTGTTTCTTGTAGAAGAACTCACCATTCAGGAAAGACAAAAAAAACTTCTTAAAGGCAAAATGGTATTAAACGACGAACCGCACTCTTTGCTATCTAGTTAAGAAATTTGGCAGGAATTGAGTCGTCGGACTTGATGAAGGTGACAGAAATTGGAGCTAATTCTGTGAATGGGAGGATAGCTTAGAATTCGGGATGGAGAAAAAAAGGCATTTTCTGGGACTTGCCGTATTGGAAGACAAACTTGATCTGACACAACTTAGAAGTCATGCACATCGAGAAAAATATTTTTGACAACATTTTCAACACTATTATGAGTGTAACGGGCAAAAGTAAGAGCTATGCGAAAAGCGAGACAAGATATTCGTAAATATTGTCACCAGCCTTCTCTACACATTGATTTGGCGATAAATACTTACATCCTTGGATGTTATGCTCTCGATACATCAAAAAAGTAAAAATTGTGCGAATTGGTTGAAAAGTTGTGTTTTCCTTACAGTTATGCTTCGAATCTTGGTCAATGTGTGGATCTAAAGAAGTTGCGATTGTTCGGCATGAAGAGTCATGATTGTCATATTTGCATGCAACGCTTGATACCAATTGCATTTAGAGAACTCCTCCCAAACCCGGTTTGGGTTTCAATTAGCGAACTGATCCTTTTTTTATCCATGACTGCGAAAAGTGTCAGTCTCAAAGATATGGAGGTTTTAGAGTCTGAAATACCTAAAATCATTTGCAAGTTGGAGAAAATATTCCCTTCAAGCTTCTTCGACTCTATGGAACACCTACCAATCCACTTGGCTTACGAGGCCCGTCTGGCCGGTCCTGTTCAATTTCGGTGGATGTATCCATTTGAAATGTAATATCTTGAGTTGTTGAAATAGTTTTCCCATTCAATAAAGTTATAAATTAACATTAAATAAACTTCGATAGGTACCTTAAACATTTGAAAAAAAAAAATGTTCGGAACAAAGCGAAGGTTGAGGGCTCAATGTGTAAAGCTTATTTGGTTGAAGAAGTCACATCGTTTTGTTCTTACTACTTCGAAGATCACGTCTTTACATTGCACGACAAAGTGCAATGAAACAATGGTGGTGGTATCGGGCCCACACTGCATTTTGTGGACAATTTCTCAATTTTCACTTATCCTGGTCGACCTTTGGGCCAGTCAAATGAGCAGTACTTAACAGAGCAGGAGTATAATCACTACAAGAATAAATAAATTCAGCAACAGATAAGTCTCTTACTAAAGTTGTACGTTTTTGTCGCTAATGGGGTCTGCAACAAATCTAAAACAAAAAATTTTTGTCGCTGATCTCTTTGTCGCCGATGAAAATCAGCGACAGATTAGTCTGTCTCTTGCTGAACAGTGATAGAATTGTGACAAAAGTATGTCACTGTTCAGAGACAAACTGGCGTCTGTTGCCGACCGGAATCCAGTCAGCACTGACGCGTTTGTTGCAATTATGTTGCTGAACAATGACAGATCAGTATCTATTGCCGATCGAATCCAACAAGACTGACGCGTTTGTTGCAATTCTGTTGCTGACTAAAATAAATAATTTATTTTTAAAACAGTAAAAAGTAATAACAAACAACATCCTATAGTAATATTTGCAAAACAATAATAAAAGCAACAAATATTTGTTTTTTTTTAAAAAAATTTGTATAATAGCAAAATTTTACATAAATAAAGTAGTAAAACTTTGGAGGCACTACCTAATACAATGTGTACAAAAGAATATATTATTACAATTCATAATTACCACTACAAAATAGGCCACCAAAAAATAAACTCTCTCATGATATAATATGCATCATCTCACAAGACTTCGATACCATTCCTTTAGTAGTACATATATAGCCACTAAACAAATTCTTTCCCTAGCAGAGTGTATATCTCATCCAAATCCAGAAAATTACAATAAAATTCAATATTATTCAACAAATCGACAACCAACCAACATAACCCAACACAAGCAACATCACAACCAATTTTGGTCCAATTGAAGATTATGAATACTAGTGCTATTCACTACCGCTGTATTGCAATTCTCTCTACCCTTCATTGTCTGCATTGCAATTCTCTCTATTGATTTAGTTCTCATGTCTAAGTATCAACTAACAAGGCTAATCTTCTACATGATATTCACTATTGTTGTACACACTATATTTCTTTTATATTCCTTATCAAAAACTTGTATATTATGAAGCCATTACTAAATCCCCATTAATTCAATCAAAGAGAAGCTCTTCTTACGATCCTACATCATTACTTCTCATTTAACAACAAAATCTGAACAAAAAAAGAGGGACCCCTCAAATTTCTCTCCTTAAACAAGAACCCACAAAATCACGAACCAATTCAATCCAACCAAATCAAAGAGAATCTAAAATTAGATACAATAATAATCTTCTCCACATGAGATTCATACACAAAACAAGGAGAAAATAATGAGGAAACCCAAAAGGCAGTCTCAAGAGAGATCAATATGATAACATAAGATTAAAACCACTATGATAACATGAGATTATAACTTGCATATAAATAAGCATGAACACACCTTGAATGCAATACATATAGCATTGAGATTAAACAATAGCCACCAACCTAACAAAACCCACTCCTTTATTCAACTTTAGTTGAAAAAACCACTATTATAGAAATACTTTCCACTGTCATGACATGATTGTTTACTTAGGGAGCAATCCAAAAGAGTGGAACCTAATTGGTTATAACAAAATGAAAGAAAAAAGTTACATTCTGAATGAAATCAATGTAAATAAGAGCACCAAGTATAAGTTGTGTCCCACCATCGGGGAAGGTTAGAAACTCCTATTTCACTTTCATCCAATTTGATGACCTTTCACCTCAGCCAATTTGATGTGAGGAACATTGGCATACCATTTTCGCAACATAGCTCATATAAAATAACAACCATATAAGAGAAACGATCGACATTACTACTTCAATTGTGAAAACCCAATCAAGTGCACAGCCAAACCAAGTAAATCATAACAATTTCTCACCTCTGTCTCTACTTTTAGGCAACTCGATCGATCTTTTACACCTTTGAGGATTCGAGACCAGACACCTTAGCCCCTCTTGAGAGTAATGCCTCTCGCGATGCTTGAAGTATTTGTGAGTTCGAAGATGCGTAATGGCACCCTCATAACATATATTAAGGTTTGCAAATAAACATAGCTGCAAATGCAATCAATATCAATGAAGATTTAGTAAAAGTAAGGCAATTGAGTCTTTCAAGACATCTTTAAATCATAAAAAAAATTAATCATATAAGACTACTATTATAAACGAACAAATTTATATTCCTAAACACCAGAATCGATCTTAAGATTTAGCTCCAACCTTATAAGTGCCCATCAGCAATATTAGATCATTAAATCACACAAAGCGATAGGAAAGAAGAAACTAAGAAAAAAAGTTAAACTTTAGTTGTAGAGGAGTTGCAGAGGAACTAGAAAATATAAGTGTGCTTTGTACGTTGGTGACTGTCGTATCATGCCTTAATGAGCCAAAAGTCCTAAATAAGAATTACATATGTTATGTTAAATTGTCATTGTTCAAGTGGAAATGAAGCACTTGGTGATCTACAATGTGTTTAATTATAATCTCTTCACAAGTTCATCTCTAACTTCATCATTTTTTGTACATATTAAAGACAGATCTTTGGTGTCTTGAGAAGGCCTTCTGACCAATTAAGAATGCAAATTGTACCCTTCAGTCGCTTTAGACAATATAATTTTATGGAGCTCTTATAAATAATGTATTTGTACAATTTACTGGATATCACTTGCATCAACCAATTCTCAACCATGACAATAAAGAAAAAAAGAACAACAACATCAACAAAAAAAGAGAACGTCAACATCAACATCAAAATCTACAAAAGGCTTAAGAGTTTTCTTATGTTATATATTTTCCTATAGTTTGCTTTTTTTGTTTGAATTTACTCTTGGGTTTTTATTTGGGAGTAGCAATAGTACTTTGGACTTGTATCACTAAACAAGAAGGATCACCACAATCAACTCCCCAACATTCTAAGGTATAACTTTTTTTCATCATGAATGCTTCAAACAGTGTAAGAATGATAATATTCTCCATCATGTTTTCAAAAGCCAAATCTTAACAAAACCCCATTGAACCTTGCTCTAATTCTCCTCTCTCCTTTATTGAATGATTTAACTATAAATAGAATATGCTCTTTTGAATCACCTTCGTAGGAACACATAACAAAATTGAAAGCTCAAGAGAGAGAGAGATGTGAGACGAACCCACTATGAGAGATGTGAGATAGACCCACTATGAAAAGGAATGTAAAGATTATAGAAAGTAGATTTCTAAGCAAAGCAATGGACACATAAGTGTAAATCCCTCCAAGCCTTTAACTCTTTATTATTATGAAGATATCTAAATACGGTAAACATAAATAATTAAACTAAACAACATGCTCAAGTAATCTAGAACCTTTTGTTTCATGTATGAGTTCTCATGTTTCATTAACCCCCAACTTAATCAAATTTAAGAAACGAAAAAAATCAAATCAAATCAAATCAATTGGAATGTCGAAAATCTCAAAAACAAACATAAATAACCAACATACAAGAAAAAAACTTAAACTTACGATCCTTGAGTCCTAGAACTGAACATCTTTATTACAAAATCGATGTTCCTCTTGGTAGTATCAACCTAAAAAACTTGATTCCAACTCCAATCCCTTCATACCCACGAAAAGCTCTGTAACTGCACAAATGATTTTGGAGGTCTTAGGACATTTGAATGAAACATGAGTAGTAAAAAATAATAAAAGAAACAACTTAAAAGCATATAAAACTAATAGATTAACAAGACCAACTCCAACCCTAAAAATTGTCAAGAACCCAAATAAACAAAAGCCTAAAATTACATTCACAAACCAAAGAATCACAACAATATTAAACATAAACACTAATAAAGATCCGAACTTGCAGTCGATCCCACACCAACCATTCAAAAAGCAAACTTTTCACATCAACAACAAATCAGGGACGAAATTGTTCATAATCGAAAACCAAACCATGAAAATACAACAAAATTGAAGAATCTGCAAAGCGAAAGAGGGGAAGAGTGAAGAGAAACACCGAAATTGGAAGCCCTAATTAACGCCATGCACGAATTCCTCCACTACAGAGGTGGACTTTTGTAACATAATTGAAGTAGAAATGACATTTAGTGAGCACAATGTTTGATAACTGAAGTACTATTTCCAAACTTTAGAAACTAGATAACTTAACTACTTGAGCTAATGTTTACATCTTAGCTAAGTGTTTGGTTTGTTCATGTATATTATAAGTAATTTAATTTCTTCGTTGACTGAATTTATCTTAATATATAGCATTTCACAATAATACGACAAGCTGAAGAGAATAATATGACAAGCTCTAGTCTCTTAAAGAAAATATAGATTTTAACAAACAAAAATAATATAGAGAGAGATTTGGGAATAAATATGAAGAAAATAAAACCCCTACATAATGAACAACCAATTTTTTGTCAAACCCTTAAATCTAACACCAATCTTTTTGGTTAGCAACCAAATTAGAGCAAGAATAACAGGAATCATATCATTTACTAAGAATATACCAAGAATATCATATCATTTAATGTCAACTCAAATAAACTAGATTAATAACATAGTTGTGAAGTTAATATATATAGCAAGGGAGAAAACAAATTGAATAACATGAATTTTTTTTTTCAATAGTACCAACCTAGAACAATGAACTTTGAAAAAATATCATCACTTGCTTTCATATAAATTTTTAAAAAAAAAACAAATAAACAACAGGGAAAGAATATATGCTCATTCATTTCCAAGAAATATGCTTGAGGAAACAAATGATTTATTTTTAGGAAACAAATGACACTCAAATTTCACTCCTTAGTTCCAACATGCATACACTTCTCAGCTCACCCAACTAAAGTCCCAAAATCTTTACGTGTCTTGGGCGCAAAAATTAAAACAATCACAAATTAATGAAAAAGCTATAGACCTAACTCTAACAAACATATCGTTTTACTTGAAGCAAATGAGAAGTTCAGAAGTGTGCATAGAAAGCTAAGTATATGTGTACATAGATATTCAAATGTAAAATAAATACATAAGCAATTGAAAGCCAACTCTTGCGCATAGTAATAGAAGTTCAACATTAATTAGGAAAACCATGAACATAATATATGTGCTAAACTTGAACGAACATACACAAAAAGGAAATTACATAGGCATAAATTCTGGTAAGGATTGAACATCCAAACAACAATAAAATGATGGTAATTCTCAGATAACCTAAGTGTCTAACAAAAGCAAGCTTCGCTTTATCATAAATCGAGGAAACCTAAATTTAAACAAATTGGTGCAAATAATTAACCCATTTTTATTGAATGGATGAATGAATGGATCAATCAGACCTCTTAGGAGATGATTTCGAACTGGTAAGGAAAGACGAAGTTGATGATGAGCTTGGAAGGAATAGAGGAGGGGTAGGCGGGGGTAGGGGTGGGCCTTCATGAAGGAGAGATAGGTATTGGGGGGCTCGATGTTGGGGATCAGCCTCTTCCATGCCTCAACAAACGCCAATTCCATGGAATGCTTCTCCAACAGGTAGCTCGAGAAGGCCCGCACCGAAGTCCTCATCGTCGCAACAGTTGTGGCAGAGTAGGGGAGAAGAGTGCGGGAGGCGCTGCTGTCGATGAGGCTTGGTGATGGTGGTTGGGACTCGACACCGACAATAATGGCGACGGCGGATAAGGCGACGATGGAGTAGAGGCTCCGGCAAACAGAGTGTGGGACAAGTAGAGCGTGGTGGCGAGCATAGGGTGGGGTGACGATGGAGCATAGGGTGATGCTGAGTAGGGATGACGATTGAGAAAAGGGTGGTGGCGATGGAAGAGAGAAGAAGGTTAGTGACGTAGATGAGAAAAGAAGGAGGAGCAGAAGATGAGTTTGGGGGTTTAGGGGTGGTTTACGTAGAGAACGGACGAGGAGGATGGGTTTTGATATTGTTTATTTTTCACTTTGCTATAGATCAGCGATAGAATCATGTATGTTGCTGATTTGTAGCAGATCTGTCACAACAACATTTACTCGTATCTCTATGTCCATCAGATTGGGCGAGAATGTATGGCGGGATAAATCAACGACAGATATGTGACAACATACAACATGTCATAATGTTTTGTCACAAATCTGTCACTGAATAGTTGTTTTTGGGTTAATCGAGTTAAACTGACTGTCTGATGCACAGTTGTTGTTGATTTGTTGTTATTTAGCAACAGATTCTTTCTGTCACTATTTTTTATACTATTCCACCATGTTCTTGTAGTGGATGCCGCTCATTCGTACATACTGCTCAATTATCCAGATATCGCTCCTTACATCCTGTATGTCCGTCATTTTCATTCAATAATGCAGTACATTCATTATTCATTTTTTACCAATACATGATATTTACATGTTCGTTTCTTGTAGGATCTTTATCGATGAAATCACTCAAGCAATAGGGGAGTCGGAAGTTGATACTAGTCTAGAGTGCAACTTCCCCATTTGGTTTTAAACATATGTAATGTTATTACTATTGTAGGTTATCACTTCATTTATTTCTTTCATAAGTAATGTGTCTTAACTTTCTAAGTTTTCATGAATAGGCTCGGAATTCTATCATAGATGAGACGTTTGTTGATATTTTAGTTATTCGTAGTCGATCTTGTAATGTGTACCCTGGTTACCTAATGAATGGGTATAAGTTCCACTCTGCAACATATGACGTTAATAGATTGACGTAGAACAACGGTGTTTTGGTGAAGGGTTCTAACTGCGCCGATGTTTCCCACGACTACTATGGAGTACTAAAAGAGGTTGTAAAGATTGAATATATTGGCCTCAAACGGGTGCTGTTGTTTAAGTGTGAATGGTATGACCCTACACTGAATCATGGTGTGAGGACTCAACCAAGACTTTAATTGGTAGAGGTTCATCGAAGTCAACGATATAACAACTACGAGCCATTTGTCCTTGCAATGCAAGCCACTCAAGTGTAATACCTTTCGTACCCTTCTTTGAGGAATGAGTGACAAGAATGGCTAGCGATTTTTTGCTGTTAACCAAAATTTGCCGATGAGGAAACGAGCGAAGACGATAATGACCAAGGCTCGACAGAGATTACATTCCAAGATGGTGAACCCACCACATACATAGTCGACGATGCAATTCAGGATTTCAACGATCCGGATGATCCAAATGGGACCCGTGTCATTGTTAAAGTGGGTCCAAGTTAAGAGGACAATGACTTCATTATCGATAGTGGAGATGATTCAGAAGAAGAATCATCATCTTCTAGTCATGGGAGTGAATTTGAAACGGATGACAACGAGTAATGTATGTCTATGTTACGTCAATGTTTGATCGACGTTACGTGAACTTTCTAAACCTTTCTTCACAATTGTTTAAGATTGGTATTTTTTAGGCTTCATGGCTTACGGTGATCACCCCCCACTTCGAGGCCGCACATTACCTCAGGGCGGTCGAAGGATACCTTTAGGGGGACCTCGTCCAATCAGAAGAGGTGCAGCACAGACATCTGGAACTGATATACTGACTGGAGCTCATGGTCCGGCCACACGAGAGGGTTAAGGAGGTCGTGGCGGTCGAGGTCGTGGGTCGATTCCTGTCTTATCGATTTCGACTTCTCGTTCACTCAATCATGAGTTACAGCCAGCGTCACCTTCGCCTTCCATACCATTCACGTCGCCTGTACCATCAACATCGTCGTCTGGAACCATATCAAATCGCCAATTGCAGTCACCATCAGCGACATCGAGACATGACACTCATGTACCGACGATGCCTGCGCCTCTAGCCACCGCATCACCAGCAACATCCCCATCTTATGAGGGCAGAGCAGGCTTCCAGGTTACAGGCCCTCCTCGGGCACCTCAGAGGACAAGAACCAAGCCCCCTCGCATGTATAGGATCTCGATCACACTAATTGCAAATAATACTTAAGTTTGTATTTGACTAATTACCGTATTTCTAATTATCCATGTAAACTATGAAATAATTTTTTAAGATGTTATGCATTTTAATGAAACACAGGGAATTGCATCCTTCTCGTTCTTGTGCATGGAGGATAACAAAAGTTTACAAGAGATGGATGATTCCAGAAGGGTATTGTTGGAAGTCAGTACCGAATCATCATAAAGACTACTACTGGCGCCAATGGCAAGTACGTAGGACTAATATATGACTTAAGACTTATACAAGTTTTTCAATGTCTCGTAACAATTGCAATTGCCATTTTATATGTATATTTTAGATGGGATGACACGATTCACGAGGATCTCATTCGTGCGGCGTACGACACGCATGCAGGCACCTGGTACACTACATTGATGCATAAGTTAAAGAAGAATCATGTGCAGCCAAACTTTGTTACAGATGAGGCGTGGAGGAGATACTTGGAGTACTGGGAGAGCGAGGAATTTCTTGCCTGGTCTAGGCAGGCGTCTATGAATAGAAACACTAAGGTTGAAGGACCTTGGACTGGACCCTCAAAGGATGGTGGTGGCTCGATGTCTTTTGAGACTACCAATGAAAGACTGGTAAGTGTTTTTTACACTCTTGTTTATTTTTTTCATTTCTGCACTTGTTCACTATGCCTGTGTTTGCTTTTAATCTTGTTTTTCTTTTTAATTTCTTACAAATTGATGCTAGTTTAACTCATTTGCATTGTACATATTTCATTCACTTCAGTTCATTTCACTTCTATGCAATTGATTTGTGTTTGGCAAATATAAGTATGTCAACCTACTAGTAATTGGCATATTTAACATTTTTATAACTTTTGAATGCAGATTAATACATCCGAGATGCCACCTATCGTGAATGATTTGTATTTGCATCTCCACACCATAAATCACGATGGGGTGACATTCATCGATATTAGATCGAAGCGGTTCTATGTAAGTATAGAAATATGAGCGAAATATTAGTAAGTTTACTTTAAAGCATATCATTTAAGTTGCTTATTGTTGATCCATGTTGGCTAGGCTCCAGAGGAGACGTCAGGAGCTGACCCAGGCTACACCGAACTAGCCGATGGATGATGAGGTGGTGTACTACAATGTGGCGGGTGAGTGTCCCAGAGGAGGTGTCTACGATCTCGGGTCGTTAGGGAGAAATAAGAGAAGATACGCAGACACTGGTGCTAGCACATCCCAATTGCCGGAGATGGTGTCACACTCAGTGTTCGATACCGTTGTCGAGCAATTACGACAGGTTGTGGTATTTATGCAGAGGCAATTCACGATGACTATGGACGGAGTAGGCCTATCTCAGCCACTACCACTACCACCACCACTACCTTATGAGCAGCAGCAGCGCCGTAAACAGATCCCGTTGATCTGCCGTAGTAATAAGACAATGTTGATCGGGAGATGCAAGATTGGCTTACGAGAGATGGGCAGCTTGGTGATACTTAGGTGTTTTTCTTGTTGTTTTCGTTACTTTGAGATGGTAATTTTGCTTTTGTGGAAATCTTTTATAGTTTTTTATAGAACTTTTAGATTAATAGTTATTTCGTGCATATTTCGAAGATTGGAGGTTTTTTTGTGGTTGATGTTGAACAATAGGATTGGTGATTTTTGTAGATACTTAGGTATTTGAAACATTTATTATACTTGACAAGCTTTCGTGGATATGTAAATCTTTTTTATGTCGAATTATATTGTTGTTGATAAATATTGTTGATGTATGTATGTCAAATTCTGCTTTTTTGGGGGATGTTAGTACCCCCCAAGGAGTTGTTGGAGGGGGTGCGGGCGATGGAGTAGGTCTTGCGGTTGTACTTTTTAGGTTTAGAGGTTTTGAAAAATCAATTGGAATCTTCTTAGTAGTGAACAAAATAACTTAGCGTACAAACGGAATTGAGACGGGTTAGCAACAGAATTCATAGATTTTGTTGCAATTACGTCTCTAATTGCTGAGGAAATAGCCGCGACAAGCTGGGTAATTCTAAATTTAGACACGGAATAGAGACAATTCAGCAATGGAATTCATGCATTCCGTTGTTGATTCGTTGTTGATTAGCAACGGATTAAAAATAGAATTCATTCATTCCATTTCTAATCCGTTGTTGATCAGGAACGGATTAGAAACAGAATGCAACTAGAACTATCCAGTCTTGGAAGATTCCATTTTTGTTTCGTCTTTGTTCCGTTTCTAAATCCGTCTCTAATCAGCAACGGAACACATTTCCTTGTTGACTAAATTAGCGTCGACAGTTTCAGAGAGGGAATTGAGTTCGTCTCTTTTCTGTTGCAGAATATACTTAGAGATAGGATTTACGCTAATCAGCAATGAAAATTCTTATTTTTGATCAGCTTTTTTTTGTAGTGTACCCACCCCACAAGAGATAAATTAGAATATTCAAACTAATGACCTTGAATAGACCAAAGTGAACAACATATAGGTTTGAACCACTACACCAAGGCAATTGTAGGTAATAACTGGGGTAAGAGGTATATACATATTGGTAACTTAATTTGAAAAAGAAGTACGATATGTGTGCACCAAGTTTTGAGCCCATAACCTCTTATAACCAAAGAGGAAAGAGAACACGAAATCCAGTTAATTAATGATTGATTTGATAAATTAATTGATAGATATTAGGAAGTTTCCACAACTCATTACTTGTAAATAAGAGGCGTGCGCAGTCCCAGGTTTGATTCCCCTTTCATCTTCATGTTTTCCACCTTAGCTGGTTCCCCAGTGGTATTCATGTCTTACTTTCGAAATAGGAAAATAATTTCTTCTCTTGGGATTAACTACTTGTTGGTTATATTATTATTATTAATTTTGATGGCAACTGATTAATTTGATTATTCAATAGAAATAAAAATCCTCACAAAAAACAAGACAAAAGAAAATAGATAGTAAAAGGAAAAAATAAAGAAAAAACAAATTATAAATAATTTGAGAGTCAAAAATAATAAAATCAGTATTTTTGCGTAGAAACACTTTAATATGTTCTCGGCCAAAGTTCAACCAAATAGTTTGTGCTTGTTTTTCTCAAAGTAGCTAATTATTTGTTTGTTCTCATGCGGTTTATCATATTTGGCAAAAAAAAAAAACTTGATCTCATCTTTTTATCAAATTGATGGTATCTCGGTAGGTGTCACGGGGCGTCGAAGGAAGGGGTTTACCGTAAGGGATATTTCTCACCCAACACCTACCCGTGGTGCCTAAGGACTGCCTTAGTTCAGCACACCAACAAAAACGTGATTGAACAGCAATATGGCACAAAGGAAGTTTATTACTTAGTTCAAAGAGAATATAACTCTAGCATCTCGTGCATGCTTTCCCAAGTCTACATTCCTTGGCTTTATAGCAAAATAGTTAAGTTAGTTACATAACTATCGAGGACACATGTCATATTTACATTACACGAGACTAAGTAAACCACAACAACTGTGTAGTGCTCGAAACAGCCAACTAACTTCCTCTTTCCTTTGCTGCCACCTGATTCCATAACCGCCTTGACTGCCTGGTCAATAGGCACATGCTCCATGTGCTTGGGACTTGCTAGGACGTGCCTTGGTCATGCTAGGAGCCATGACCAAGGCAGTTACATAACCGCCTATAACTACATTTGACTTAGTCCATCCAAGCCTAATGTAACAGCCCATTTTCCAAATGGACAGCCATGGGGGCTAATGCGGGCCCACAATCTGGCCTACCAAATGTGTCATGACCAAGATACGTGTTGTGACCGAGACGAGATGGCTGAGGTAATCTTATATTTGTTGTTGTGTATACCCAGTGTAATGTATGTGTGTAGACTACTAAGCCACATCTAACTATTTATAGGAGTCAAGACACGAGCATAAAAGTGCCTCGATTTACGTGTTGGTGAGGAATCGAGGTAGAGAGTGATGTGGTAAGTTGGTACAAGCTTTATATATGGTTATGATAAGTATGTTGTATAGTTTATGGTGGATTTGGTGTTGATACACCTATGTTAATAAGTTAAAACATAAGCCACTTGATGTGCCTCGAGACACGAGTTAAGATGCTTCAACACCAAGTGAGTTGTGTTTGGTGTCACTTAAGCATGAACTAGTGGGACACGTGTTAGGAGGAGGTCCACTAGATACGTCTTGGGATCCGTGTGAACAAGTGATCAAGGGTTGTCATTCAACCATATCTACAAACCATATATATAACATGATCAACATAACCTCCTCTCATTTCTCTCAATTGGATTTCTTCCTCAAGAAGCAAACTTGTTGGAGAAGGAGAGCTGCTAGAGATGGAAGAAAACCAAAGGAATTTAGTGAATAAGCGAAGAGGAGATCAAGTTCAATTAGTTTCTTCAAGCTTGGTAAACTTCCTACTCCATTAACATAGCTCAATTTGTTGAATTCATATAATTGGTGTTATGGGTTAGTGATTCATGTTGTAAATGATGTCTTAGAACTTTATAGGTGTGTATAGGGTTCCCAAGACATCAGCATAGCCTATGTGTTGATAAAATTCAGAATTCATATTATACAATTTTGGGTTTTACTGCACATAGCGCGCTATGTATGAAATCTAGCGCACTAGATATGTTTGGATAGCGTGTTAAATTGAAAACTAGCGCGCTAATTGCTATGATAGCAAAAATCAGCAATTTTTAAAAGTCGCTAAAATGCTATAAATGATTTTAAAACACTAAGTATAGGTCCAAACACATTCAAAAACATATAAATTGATGTGAGGAACTTAAGGAAGAGCTACGATGACTCAAATACGAGTTTCGAGCCATTAGAGCATAGGAGATTTCATGTGTTGGTAAGTAAAATGATTTGAGAGATGTCGTTACATTTCATTCCTATTTACAAAATTCATTCTCAGTTATTTGAACTAAACTATTCTTGTACTCCGTGTGCTATGACTTGTTTTCATTTCTCATTATAATAGATTGTTTCATAGCATAGTTTGTTGATATAATGATTTCACTGACTCTAATTCATGTGTTCTGTTATTATTGATGTTTATTATTAGTGGTCAGTGAAATAGCATGCTATTAGGTAGTTGTATATAGGATTGTGAATCTATTTCTTTTGTGCATTAGTTATGCAATTATACTTGTTGGGTTCCAATATCGTGTTGTTCCTTGAAAATGAAAGTAGTTCTCGTGTTTAGGGTCACTTATTGATAGAAATCCGGCTGACATATGGGGGTCATTAGACTTTCCAGGGTGATCGAGATTTCTCCACTATCTTGCACAATACATGGGGTTTGGGACTCGGGGTTGTTAGCAAGTACAACTTGGGTGACTTCACGAGTTGTAAAACTCGGGGTTGTTGGCAACTATACATCCCAGTGACAGAAATTTGGAATAATTAAAAAGGCGTATTGTGTTGTGTAGGTACGACCTTCAAAAGATAATGTAGGGCACAGCTCAATCCATATATATAGTGGAAAGGCTGATGTGATGAAGATCATGGCTGACTGACCCTGAATCATTACTACTCAGCCTAATGTAAGTTTCATTTTGTTTAACTAAAAAGCATTATTTCTTTCTTAGTTGATTTTATTATGCAATTTGATACTTGTTGATTATTTGGGAATGTGAGCAAATCTCTCTTGGTATTACTTAATATTTTCCAGTACTCACCATCTAGTTTGTGATGGTGGGTGCAGATCCGTCAAGTAGTAGACCAGGCAAAGAGAAGATCGACATTTACCTCTGAGTCAGTGGAGTGCTGCTACGCCAGACTATGTAGGTTTCGAGTTTTGATTTAGTACTGTTATATGTATATGATATATTTTGGGGAGTGATAGACGTCTTGACCGGATACATGTTTTTATATATCATCGTTTCATTATATATGCAAGTGATCTCAATTTCCTGATTTTTCCACTAAGGTTAGGCCACATATTATAAGCTTTCACTAGTCGAATTAATAAGACTTCCACTAAATAACTTTTAAGTTAGAAAATTTTAATTAACACTGATTTAGGAACTTACTTAGAATAGTTATATACGTATATCTATTTGAACAATGAATAATTGATAGGTAATTAGATGTTAAAGAGGCTGACTAATTCCTTGTTGGGTCCTATATGGTGTGGTTAGGGCTTAATAAGTAGATTAGTCTGGGCGGTGCCTTAATTTGAGAAGGGGTCGTCACAGTTAGTATCGGAGCCATGAAACCTAAGTTATAGAACTTATGCTTAAAGAGCTCAGGATAGTGGAACATAGTTATTCCACAAGGTGATACAAATCTACAGTATGTAGCTAAAGGCCTAGTTGATTCAACAAGTAATAAATAAAAGATTTAAGGAAATTAGAATAATATAAATTTTAGTTGTGGAAAACCAAATGATCCTTGCCTAGAAATCATTAGTTGGGAAGTGAGTGAAAGTGAGTTGGGGATTTCATATATATGCATGTTAATTTTCTGTACGCATATATGCGTTATTTACAATGTTAAAAAGGTTTACTAATTCCTTGTTGGGTCCTATATGGTGTGGTTAGGGCTTAAATAAATGGATTAGGCTGGGCGATGCCCTAATTTGAGAAAGGGTCGTCACACTTATATATTGTCATAGACTAAGAATGCACTTTAATGTATCAAAATATCAAAAGTATAGAGTCCTAAAGTGTCTCACAGTCCCAAATCCCCAAAATAAAAACAAATTATATATAATACAAACGTACAAGTCTGACTTAATATCTTTGAATTATAGGTACTCTGGAAGCTTTCCTTTGCCACGACTTGTACTAGGATATGCACACAAACCATCATAAAAAGGCAGATGGCGAGTCCAGAGTGAGTGTTCCCAAGGAAATTAAGTGAGCAATACAGAAAGTAAATACTGGAATTTAAGCAAAACTATTAAATAAACATGCGAAAATAAATACAGGCAACTCCGATTGTCGCATGCATAAGTAATAGTGAAAGCCCAAAGTGTGTTCCTGAACCTAGGGTCAGACTAGCGCCATACTTCGAACTCCCCACACACCACTGCTGACGAGTAGCACTCAAGCAAGGCCAGTATCTAGATCTGCTAGGTGGTCGGCATGGAACCTACGATGCACCCATACATGCCCCGACGCGACTTCGAGTTAACTTATTCACCGAGATCCCTGACACACGTGTTATGGCTTAGTGGACATACACACAGAAATTGCACGGAGGGAAAGCCTCAACATCCGTCCATTAAATCGAAACAAGAATAGAGTATTGAAAGAAAGAATATGAATTCAAAAGCAAAAATAAAGTACTGCTCAAGAAATCTCAGTTGGGATGCTACACGCCTCAAACTACACCCTGTGTCCGGTAATTAACCCCCAGTCCAGCTCTGTCTAATCCCATATATCCAAATTACTACCTGAAATGACCTATTTCTATTTATAATTGATTTTTAGTTAATTGGATGTATTTTATGTCACTTAGCAAAAATAATGTCAAATCTGCAATATCTAGCGTGCTGGATCTGGGAATTAGCGCGCTAAATTCCCACACACCTATATGTTCTTCGTCAGGAAGAACATTAGCGTGCTATATATTTGCCTAGCGCGCTAGCGCACTAATCGTTTTCTAGACAACAGGTTTTGCTGAGAATTCTGGGTTTTAAACCCCTCCAATAACAACAACAACCATAACACTAACAACCGAACTTCATAGCACTTAAAACCCATCTAAACAACTACTCAACAACCACTTAACAACCCCTATTGGATTCACACCAACACCTCAAAGATTTAGTCCAAAAGATAAAGAAAGTTGAGGTGTTTGTGAATCTCACCTTGCTTTGATGATTCCACCACTCCAAGCTCCTCTAATGATCGCTTTAAATCTCCAAAACCCTTGTTTCTTCTTCTTCAATTTTCAGATTTGTGATAAGGAGAGAGAAAAGGTGGTGGGTTTGAAAGTCAAGGTGACTTTATATACATGCAAGCATCTCTCCTCACTTGTGCATCTCAAGGCAATCCAATGAACTCCATTTGCCCCATTTTCAACCTCTAATGACTTCAAAAATACACCAATGGCACACTCGCCTCTGTCTTTAACCTAAAATGTGGGTGTTCCGACACCTGATTTCGCATCTCGAACCTCGACATATGCGTACTACCATGTCCGTAACCACCAAAATACATTACATATTAATTATTTACATCAAATATAATATAATTACACACTACATATTAATTATTTACATCAAATATAATATAATTACACACATTACGATGCCATTTAGTCAATGTTAATGTAAACATCGTAAATTAGACAAATCAGCACACAAAATAACTATTTACCTAGCTCCAAGCGCACACTAGCTTAGCTGCTGGTCCCACGAGCGTCTAAGTTGTCATCCAGGTCTGCAACCACGTCATTAATAACGGTGACTTAAATTCAAGTCGTTACACCTAAGGTGTGCATTGCTCTAGGGACAGGGTCTGCTTGGTGGTGCCTAGCTGCACGCTTAGGCACCCTTTGGTGTTAGCCGAGGCTCGGTCAAGTCCGAGTCCCACTGGCTCGAGGTGACTTGCACCATGGCCCTTGGGTTTTGCCTTGGCATGCTTGCCCAAGGCATGCTCGAGGGTCTCCCTTGCTTTCATGCCCACCCGCCCCTAGGAGATGACACGCCCCTCATTATAGTAGATGTTAAGCCATTCCTGGAACTCCAGTAGAAAACATCTAAAAATGAGACCAATCATACTTCGACTTAGTCAACGTCCAAGTTAAGTTTTGTCAAATCTTGCCCCTGCTAGCCAAGGCGCTACTGTGCTCGTGCCAAGGCACCATCGTGCCCCCGCCAAGGAACACACCAAGGCACAACTGTGCTCCCGCCAAGGAATGCGTCAAGGTGCAACCGTGCTCCCCGCCAAGGAACGCGCCAAGATGCCACCGTGCTCGCGTCTAGGCGCGACCTTGTTCACGCCTATACAACCAGCCTCGTCCGTGCCTCATACGATTTACCAATACGCATGCTCAAGCCTCCATGCGCTATACTGCATACCATCTGTGGGTGCACCATCCAGCAACTAAATCCCATGAAATCTGCTGATTCCACCAAAACCCGAATATTGCTAGGTTTTCCCGTTGCCTAGCCAGCTTACTCTGGTCATGCTATTGGGGGTGTGACAGTAGGGCACATGCAAATTATTAATTCAAAGATCATAAAATGACCATGAATAATTTTTAATGATCTAGTGAAAAATAAATCTCTGTGCGGCAAATCTGGATTCATGAGGAACTAAATAGTTGCTATATATCAATATCTTAAATCAGAAAAATAATAAAGTAACTATATAAACAAAAAAATTTAAAACTACGGAAAAAGATTAGAGCGGATTTAAAGAAACAAATTATGGAGTCTACAAGACATAACCAAGTTTATATTTGGAAAGTAAATGGCTAGAGTACATACGTTTCCTTTTAATTCAAGTGACTTGTTTTTTAACTGTTTCCAATATGTTTGACCATTCATCTTAAGACATGCCCATAATAGAATGTTGCTCTAACATATGCAAAAAGGGTTAGCCTTGAAATAATTTGTCAACTATAATATAATTGATTTAAACAAATGTCTATTGTGGAGTATGGATGACCATGCATGTATACCAACATATTGTATAGTCAAGTAACTTGTATTTCTCACTTAACAGTACCTCCACTTGTTTATGTATTGTCATGTTACTTGTAACCATTTCCAATGTACACCAACTCTTTCATGTATTGTCAAATTACTTGTAATGTGTTGTATGACTTGAGGTGTATGTGTAACTTGTACACATTATCTAAAGTACATTTATTATCACCACCAAATGGTCTATATAAAGGGTGCCAACCTCATTGTAAAAACACACCAAGTTAAATGAAAACTTCTCATTCCAACTATTTCATTTCTTCTCTTCTCCTTTATAGTAGTAGTTTGTAGTAGTAGAAGGTTTAAGTATTCTATTTTCCTTCTCTAGTTCTTAGCAAGTTCCAACTTAATTTATAACACGTTATCAGCACGAGCTTGCTCTTACACGAAGGGAGATCTTGAAGTTCAAGAAGGCTTGCTAAGGAAACAAAGCTAGGAAGGTATAATTTTTGTTAATTTAAATAAGTTCAATTTATTCCACGTTATCATGGTTGCTTTCTTTTATTACATGCATCACTTACATATGCATACTTTATTCATACACTATGCATTATAACATCACCGACTGGGAAAGTATGCTCTGTAGTAGCATCTTGTACGATCTTCTACATCAAAAATCAAAAGTCAATAAGTGACATAACTATTTTCTCGCTATACTACAAACGATTAGTTATGCTCTATTCTTTATTTTTTATATTGAAAATAGTGCTATGAGTTTGAGTTGATAGTGGGTAAGCCTTATCCTCGATAAAGCTAAACATTGAAAGAGAGACGGGTTATCCCGTTCAAGGAGGCATGGATTTAAGTATACTTCGCCTCGCTACTCAACCTGGAGGTTGTCCCACCAACTCATACAAGTAGTACATTTTGCATATTAATAATCAAGTGCTGAACATATATTTAATTGTATATTATTTATTTTATATAAAAGAGAAAAATTATTTACTCAATTTCTTAACATATTTTCAGACTATGGCAAACCTTCAAAAACTTGAATTTGTAGCTTTTAATATCATTGACAATAATTATTTGTCATGAAAACTGGATGCTGAGATACATCTCCAAGCTAAAGACTTAAGAGAAACTATTATAGAAGGAAATGAAACATCAATGCAAGACTGTGCTAAAGGATTGATATTCTTTCGCCATCATCTCCATGAAGGTCTGAAAAGTGAATATCTCACTATAAAAGATCCTCTCACCTTGTGGTTAAGATTGAAATAGTGATATGATCACCAAAAGACGGTGATATTTCCAAAGCTCGAGACGATTGGCTGAATCTTAGGCTACAAGATTTCAAAACAGTCAGTGAATATAACTCCACAATGTTTAATATTACCTCTCGTTCGAGGTTGTATGGAGAAAATATATCTGATGAGGCGATGATGGAAAAAATATTCAGTACTTATCATGCCTCGAATCTGTTGTTGCAACAGCAATATCAAGCATGTCAATTTAAAAAGTACTAAAAATCAATTTCTTGTCTCATGGTGGCTGAATAAAATAATGAGCTTCTATTGAAGAACCACAACTTTAGTCCAACTGGTTCCGCTTCAATTAATGAAGCAAATGCAACATCTTATAATGACCATAAAAATGATCAAGGAAAGAAAAACCATGGACGTGAAAATAGGAAAGGATCAATTAACAAAGATCGTGGCAAGCCCTATTCTAAATTTTATGGTAATAAGTTCCAGAATAAATAAAATAAGAATGACGCCGTTCAGAATAAGGGGAAAAATAATGTTGAAAATGGGCATGCTCGTAATCATGACCAACCATGTCACAGTTGTGGTCTAAAAGTCTATTGGGCTCATGTATGCTGCACGCCTAAGCATTTTATTGATCTTTATCAAGCCTCCTTAAATGAGAAAGGCAAAACAGTTGAGATGAACTTCACTATTGAAGATGGCTCGTCAGACATCAATTATATAGATGTCCTAAATTTTCATGATGATTCAAACACTAATCTCAATATTTTTAATGATCATATGTAATGATTTTCAACAATTCTATGTACTAGTTTTTGTTATGTTTCTTAGTTATTTGTACTAGTTTCTTATTATGAGTGAAATATGACTCTTTTTCTAATTTGCCAAACATTATTTGTCTACATGGATCAACAAACCATGTGTTCAAATCATGAATCAAATAAGAGCAATATATGTCTTACAGATTGTGCTACAACACACGCAATCCTTAAAAAAAATAATATTTCTCTAATTTGAACATAGCTGAGGCTAATATTCAAACAATATTCGGCATCTCCGATTTTGATTAATGGCTCTAGAAGAGCAAATATTATGTTGCCTAGGGGAATAACAATTCATGTTGACAATGTCTTATACTCTGAAAAATCTAGAAGAGATTTACTCAGCTTTAAAGATATTCGACAAAATGGATATCACATTGAAACCATGAACGAAAATAATATAGAGTTTTTCTATGTCACGTTGGTTTCAAATGGGAAAAAAGTGTTAGAAAAATTCTCAGGTTTATCCTCTGGATTATATTGTACTCATATAAGGCATGTCAAAACGAATGTCATCTTAAATAAAAAAATTAATGATCCAAAAACATTCATTTTATGGCATGACCAGCTTGGTCATCCCGAATCATCAATGATGCGAAGAATAATTAATAGTTCGTATGGACATCCTTTAAGGAGTCATAAAATGTTTTTAGCTGGTCATTATAATTGTGCTAGTTGTTCTCAAGGTAAATTGATAGTTAAACCATCCCAAGTAAATTTGTTGTGGAATCCTCGATTTCTTAGAACGCATTCAGGGAGACATATGTGGACCTATTCATCCTCATTGTAGACCATTTAGATATTTCATGGTTTTAATAGATGCATCAACTAGGTGGTCTCATGTTTGTTTGCTTTCGAATCGCATGTTGCATTTGCTAGACTTTTGCACAAATCATTAAGTTAAGAGCACAATTCCCTGACAACCCAATCAAGACCATCCATCTTGATAATGCCAGAGAGTTTTAATCTCAAGCATTCAAAAATTATTGCATATCTATAGGAATTACCATTGAACATTTTGTTCCACACGTACATATCCAAAATGTTTTGGCAGAATCTTTGATCAAACGCATTCAATTAATTGCTAGGCCTTTAATCATGAGAACTAAGTTATCAACTTAAGTTTGGGGACATGTAGTCCTTCATGCAGCATCTATCATTCGTTATAGGTCAACTGCATACCATGAAAATTACCTCATGCAACTCATTTTAGGTCAACAACCAAATATTTCACACTTGAAAATTTTTGGTTGTGCAGTGTATGTTCCTATACCACCTCCCAATAGAACTAAAATAGGTCCATAATGAAAACTTGGGATTTATGTTTGATTTAACTCATCGTCCATTATAAGATACCTTAAGCCCTTAACAATGGATTTATTTACTACACGTTTTGCTTATTGTCACTTTGATGAAGGAGTTTTTCCACCATTAGGAATAGATAAGAAGCCAATTCAAAAAGAATGTTGTGAAATTGCTTGGAATGCATCAACTTTATCACAATATGATCCACACATAAATTAGTGTGAACTTGAAGTTCAAAAGATCATTCATTTGCAACAAATCGCAAATCAATTACCTAATGCATTTACCGATGCAAAATGAGTGAAAAAATCACATATTCCAAGTGTAAATGCTCCTGCAAGAATCGATGTCTCTACGTAACAAAATGCACAAGAACCAGCGAGATGCTTAAAGCATGGAAGACCAGTAGGTTCAAAGGATATGATTCCTAGAAAGAGGAAAATGAGAGTAAAAATAAATACAAGTTAAAATACTCTTGAAAAAGTACAAGAATCCTTTGATAAGAATTTGTCAGAACAAGTTGATTCTGACGAGGAACAACTGCATCTAGAAAATGAGGAAAAATATAAAAAAATTGAGATCTCAATAAATTATTTAAACTCTGGTAAGATTTGGAATCGAAGTAAAATTGTTCCTAATGATATATTTACTTTCAATGTATCTTTTGAAATATGTGAAAATGATGATGATCCAGAACCACGATCAGTGGACGAATGTCGAAAAAGACCTGATTGGTAAAAATGGCAAGAGGCTATCCACGCAGAGCTAGACTCATTAAGGGAACCAGAGGTTTTTGGACCGATGTTCAAACGTCAGATGGCGTAAATCCCGTTGGATATAAATGGGTATTTGTATGAAAGAGAAACAAAAAATGAAGTTACAAGGTACAAAGCAAGTCTTGTAGCTCAAGGTTTCTCAAAAAGACCTGACATCGATTATGAGGAAACATACTCTCCTGTTATAGATGCAATCATATTTCGATTCTTGATAAGCCTTACAGTTTATGAAGGGCTTGATATGCATTTAATGGATGACGTTACAGCATATCTATACGGATCCCTAGACAGTGAGATATATATATATATATATATATATATATATATATATATATATATATGAGAATCCCCGAAGTATTTGAAATATCCGAAGAAATAAAATCAAAACCTCATAACATGCATTCTATAAAATTACAAAGGTCTTTGTACGGATTGAAACAATCCAGACGAATGTGGTATAAACGTCTTAGTGATTATTTACTTAAAGAATGATATGTAAATAATCCGCTTTGCCCATGTGTCTTCATTAAAAGATCATCAACAGAATTTGTGATTATTTTTATATATGTTGATGATTTAAATATAGTGGGAAACCACGACGACATCGTTAGAACATCCGAATACTTGAAAAAGCAATTCAAGATGAAAGAACTTGGAAAAATAAGACTTTGTCTTGGTTTGCAAATTGAACATTTTTCAAGTAGAGTACTTGTCCATCAATCAAATTATATTGAAAAAATATTAATAATATTTTATATGGACAAGGCACATCCATTAAGTTCTCCAATGGTTGTCAGATCACTTGAAGTGGATAAGGATTTATTTTGACTTCATGAAAGTGATGAAGAGCTACTTGGTCTGGATGTACCATATTTAAGTGCAATTGGTGCACTTATGTATCTTGCAAATTATACAAGGCCTGACATTGCTTTTACTGTCAACCTACTTGCAAGATACGGCTCTTCACCAACTCGAAGACATTGGAATGGTATGAAACATGTTTTCCGATATCTTCGAGGAACAAGTGACATGGGTTTATTTTACTCGAAAGGGGTAAAATTGAATGTCCAAGGTTATGTTGATGCTGAATTTTTATCTGATCCCTACAAGGCACATTCTCAAACGGGATATGTATTCACCTGTGGTAGTATTGCTGTATCATGGAAGTCAGTAAAGCAAACTATGTTTCCAATCATTTTGAAGTACTTGCAATTCATAAAGCAAGTCGTGAATGTGTATAGTTGAGAAACATGATTGAACATATTCAAGAATCATATGGATTGCTTTCAATAAAAGATTCTCCAACCATATTATATGAAGATAATGCAGCATGTATCACACAATTAAGTGAAGGATTCATAAAAGGGGACAGAACAAAACATATTTCACCAAAATTCTTTTATGCTCATAAGCTTCAGAAGAATGGTAAAATTGATGTCAAGCAAATCCGATAAAGTGATAATCTTACTGATTTATTCACAAAAGCCTTACCAACTACGACATTTAAGAGGCTTACATATGGTATTGGCTTGCGTAAACTTAAGGACATTGCAAGTAAAGAAACTGAACAACTTTCACCCATGTTCACATAAGGGAGAGTTATCGATTAATGTGTTGCACACTTTTTCCCTTAGCTATGGTTTTATCCCATTGGGTTTTCTTAGCAAGGTTTTTAATGAGGCAATCTTAACAATATTGTACCCATCTTAATATTTACGAGAATAGTGTACTCTTTTTCTTTAACTATATTTTTTTCTCATAGGGTTTTTCTTAGTAGAAGTTTTAACGAGACACAATCTTTAAGCAAGTCATCTAAGGGGGGGTGTTGTGGAGTATGGATGACTATGCATGTACACCAACATATTGTGTAGTCATGTAACTTGTATTTCTCAATTAATAGTACCTCCACTTGTCTATGTATTGTCATGTTACTTGTAACCATTTCCAATGTACACTAACTTTTCCATGTATTGTCAAATTACTTATAATGTGTTGTATGACATGAGGTGTATGTGTTACTTGTACACATTATCTAAAGTACATTTATCATCATCACCAAATGGCCTATATAAAGGGTGTCAACCTCATTGTAAAGACACACCAAGTTGAATGAAAACTTCTCATTCCAACTATCTCATTTCTTCTCTTCTCCTTTGCAGTAGTAGTTTGTAGTAGTAGAAGTTTTTAGTATTCTATTTTCCTTCTCTAGTTCTTAGCAAGTCCCAACTCAATTTACAACAGTGTCGACCATTACTTAAGCATTTGGTAATCTTTAGAGCATAATACTGCAGCTGGAAAATGAGAAAGGAAAACAAAGTGATCCCCAAATACTTAAAACAAATAAGAGGCGACTTCAAAGAACAATGGGAAGTGGCCAATATGACACAGCTGATGTAGCTAAAGTGTTGGAAGACTAGGAGCACATGACCGATGAGAGTCGAGACTAAAGAGGGTATGATGTAATTGATTTTTTGGACGGATTTAGGAGCTTATAAATAGGCTAGACGATTAAAAAGAGTAATTAAAGGTTTGGACCTCTTGGAGGATTTCACTCTCTAAGAGAATTGTGATTACGAGTTCCCTTAGAGTTGTAAAGTTGTATTGTATTAGAGTTAACCATTAGTGTATGTAGTGTGGTCCTATGTGTGTCATGTATTGTATCTGGGGATGTGAGTTGTGTAGATGATGTAACATAACTTTACAATCAGTCTCCTGATTATAATATACTTAAGACTTTTGGTTGTGCATGTTTTCCCTATCTACGACCATATATTAATCAAAAATATCAATTTAGGTCTGAAAAATGTATTTTTTGGGTACAGTTCAGTTCTTAAAGGATATAAATGTATGAATTCTGCTAGTAAAGTTTTCGTTTCTCGAAATGTGTTGTTTAATGAACATGAATTTCCTTATCCCTCTTTGTTTACCAGTAATGTTTCTTCTTCTTCTCGGGTGTCTAATTCTTGTTCTCAAAATACTATCACTTTTTATTCACTACCTAGTGTACCAGTTCATTTTTCCTTTGTGTCAGTCTCTAATCCTAATGTGTGTCCTAGTACTAGTTGTATACCTACTAAGGAGGTTAGTTCTAATACTATGACATTACTTAATACACATTTAATGATAACAATAGCTAAAAATGGGATTAGTATGAAGAAGGTACGGATGGCCTCTACTTCTGAACTTACAACTGATATTCCATTAACTGTTGAAATAGCTCTCACTATTCCTCATTGGAAAGAGGCTATGGATAAGGAGTTTCAAGCTCTAATGAAAAATAGTACTTGGTCTTTGGTACCTGCTAGTTCTAATCAAAACATAGTGGGTTCTAAGTGGGGTTTTCACTATCAAAAAGAATTATAATGGCTCCATTAATCGGTACAAGGCACGTTTGGTAGATAAGGGTTTTAAATAGGTGTCTGGTATTGATTTTAGGGAGACTTATAGTCCAATTGTCAAGGCATCCACTGTGAGAGTCATATTATGGGTTGTCGTACATTTTGGATGGTCTCTTCGACAACTGGACATCAACAATGCATTTTTAAATGGAATTATGGGTGAAGAGGTTTACATCAATCAGCCTACCGGGTTTGTGCACTATCAGTTTCCTAATCATGTATGCAAGTTACATAAAGCTTTATATGGTCTAAGCCAAGCACCTCGGGTATGGTTTGATAAATTACATACTACCCTTATCTTTTTGGGCTTCCATAACTCTCGTGCTGATAATTCTCTATTTTTGTTTCGTAACTCCTTTCATGTTCCGTACATTTTTGTATATGTTGATGATATAATTGTCACTGGGTTCAGCACTACTCTTATTCAGTCCTTCATCTCTAAATTGAATAAGAGTCGTGCTCTCAAGGACATTGGAGAGTTGAGTTTGTTCTTGGGTATGGAAGCTCAAAGAGATAAGGAGGGACTGTTTCTCACTTAGTCAACTTATGTTAATGAATTACTGAAAATGAGTGGCATGACTACTGCCAAGTGCATTGACACTCATTTCTCAGTCACTAAACCTCTCTATGCAGATAGCGGTCATCTTTTTCATGACACTATTCTGTATAGAAGTCTCTTAGGGGGTTTACAGTAGTTGTTCAACACTAGACAGGACATTGCATTCATTGTTAATCGGTTAAGCCAGTTTCAACAGTCCCCTACTGTCACACACTGGCAAGCTTTAAAGCAAGTTTTGAGGTGCTTGAAGGGTACTGTTGAGATAGGGATTTGCTTTAATCCTGGTTCTCATTTATTTGTCACTAGATTTTCGGATGCAAATTGGGTTGCTTCTCCGAATGATAGACAGTCTATTGCAGGTTATGCAATTTTTTCGGGTACTAATCTGATTGCTTTGCAGTCTAAAAAGCAATCGGTAGTTGTCAGATCCAGCACCGAGTCCAAGTATAGGGCACTGGCACAGGTTACGGTTGAGATATATTGGTTGGGATCTTTGTTATATGAGTTGTATCTTCCTGTAACATCTGTTCCTACTATATAGGGTGATAATTTGAGTGTTACAGCGTTGGCTCATAACCCGGTATATCACTCAAAGACAAAGCATATTGAGATCGATATACATTTTGTTCGGAACAAAGTTTTATCTGGCCAACTGAATGTTCATCATGTTCCCTTGACGGATCAGATTGAAGATGTATTTACTAAGCCGTTTGCTTTTCCGCGATTTTCATTTCTTAGGGACAAACTTGGAGTAATTCATTTACCTCAGCGTTTGAGGGGGGATATTAGAGTAAACCATTAGTGTATGTAGTGTGGCCCTATATGGGTCATGTATTGTATCTGGGGATGTGAGTTGTGTAGATGATATGTAACACAATCTAACGGTTGGTGTAATATCTCACTTACTATAAATACAACGATCACAGAAGACTCAATCACTGATTGAGCTTCTCTTCTCATTCTCTCATTGTTTCATCACATGAGGAACCCTAACTAGGGTTTCGACATATTGTAACTGAAACTCATGTGTAAAGATCAATTTACATGAATTTGGACTTTTTCTCTATTTCAGTAGGGACTAGTTGGAAAGAAAGGATAAAACTGCAAAGTGGATAGTTGCCGGTCAAAGGAGAGCTGCACCAGCAAATGAAAAACTACCCTGAGCAGTTGTTTCTTTTCAAAATAAAACAAAATAAACGCTTGTTTAAGTGAGAATGTAGTTTTGTAAAACAAAAAATTGCAAAACTCATTTATTCCAAGCCAAAATGCAATGGCAAGATCTAATACTACAAAAGGTATTTCCTAAATAAAAAGGTAAGATATTGCCCTTGTTTTCCAAACCAGCAGTTAAGGGGATCGACAATAAATTTAATGGGAAGCATGAGATCTATTATTTTCAGTGTCCATGACTAATGAGATTTTCCTTTTCATCTTTTGGATGCAAACTAAATATTTAGAGCATTAGCAACCCTTATACCTATTCAACCATGAAGAAACAACAAAATCTTACCATTAATCCACGGCTGCGCACTGAACAAGGAAGCTCTTGAATAAACCTTTCGAAGGCCTCCAGTCTTACTTTTCCTTTTAGTTCTATAGATTGAGACCATCGGAAACCAGGTGCCTTGTCACCACTACAATAACATCATATATTGAGAGGAATTGATCATGAATGTAAATGAAAAAGATGTTTATGATGAATCTTCTTGCATCTTAACTTTAAAAAAAATACAAGTTAGTTTTTTCAATAACTATGATGATAAAGACATGAATTAATCTATCCTTCACAAAGTAAGACATGAATACAACCAGGGAACCAGCTAAGGCGGAAGACATAAAGATGAAAGATAAAAACCACTGAAGTTCTTAGCCAGCTATTTTCTTCATATATTAGTCGACTAGGAAAGAAATTCTTTTCCTATTTAGAACTTTTTCCTCAAGTAATTATTTCCCAATTTAAAAACGTGATACCTGACAAAAATTATTTATGGATGTTCTCAAAGGCATTAATCTTTGAAAGTGATGGCTTTCCCCAAACAAAAAAAACATTTGATTTGTGTAACAGACAAATGATTCTTGATCAATACAAAATGATATGAGGCCGTGAAAGATTACTAATTGGATTAGGATTGATCGCTAGGTAGAGTTGCAAAACACTTGCCTCTTCCATGTTTTATACCTAAGCTCCATCGCGCTTTAATTATCTGCCAGGACACAAGGCGAATTTGCAAGACATGCTTTGACCAATTTCGCACACGGACACAAGGGCAAAAGGAAGGTATTAAAATTGAGTTTTTTTTTTTAACCAAACACCAACTAAACTCTTCTAACATTACTTTTATATACAATTTGTTATATGGTGTCTAAAAATTATAAAAAACTTAAACTAGAACCCAAAGTAGTATAGAGTTTTCATATCATAGAAAACATGATATTGAACATCATTATGCTCGTTGTGAAAGATGTGTTGGTGCTGTAAGGCTTAAACATGGTAGGTAGGTACTACAAAGACACAGGACGTTGGAGCTCCAATTTTATGGATAAACCAAACTAAACATTTCATTCTGTGGTTCTGTAAAGCTCTATCCTTGACCACGGTCCCTTGTCCTTATTGAGAATAAATATTCACTGGTTGATAAAATAGGCAAATGACAAATGTGAAACGTAAATGATATATTGTCAAAGCACGGTGCATGCCACAGATTAAATTTGCAAAACCTTAGGTGGAAGTGGCATAGTTAATGTAACGTGATATAAGCCATTATTTTAGGAAAAGTGGTGAACAAACTAAGCAGATAGGTTAAAGTTCTAGGTTTCCCTAGAGGATCATTACACATAAAATATCTCCATTTTCTTAATAGGACGTTTTTCAAGGATGACTTTCCACATTTTTTGGTAGATACATATGGTAATTTTCAACAGTGGTAGGAGATCAATTGGATGAAACAATCCTTTCATTCTTGCAAACCTTTCTACCATCACTCTGCTTGGAGTTTCGCCCATCCTACTTTACTTCAAACAAGCTAATATACATTCAAAACTGCATTTAAATGGGTGGATTAACATTTCAAACACTTCCCCTATCCGCGTATTCCTAAAAATCTCCGTTAATATGGTCAGCATCCCTAAGGCTTGGGGTCAAGAACACGGACCACCATTTTTTAAGTTTTCTTCTTTTGCCCATCGAAACTGTCTTAGCTTTTGTTGCTTCGATACTAGAACCTCCTATTAGATAACCTTAAATTTAAAACACTGTTATATCAACTGCCAGTGCTATCTGACAAATAACTGGCTGTTGAGGCATTTTTCATTATAAGTCGAGCCAGACTATCCTCACAAAAATAAAACTAAAACCAGAAATACTAGTTTGTATAAAAATTATCAATGCTTCTTAACAAGAGAGGATTTTATTTAATAGTGTTAGACCAGAGGGACTCGCAATGACTTCAAAGCATGTAACACTGCCACTTTCCTAAAGGAAGTTTTGCTCTCTACACCGGAAGAGTCAGCAAATATCCTAAAGGATACAATGAAGTAAACCCACCTTTCACTTTGCAGTAGCGAAAGATGAAAACAAGAGCAATTGCTGGTGAATTTTGAGATGATTTCTTCCTCCCCAAACCTCTCCTCTTATAGAGCACTGGTCATGACCAGTTAGAGTGAAAATGGGGTAGTGGAGTAGTGGAACAGTCAAGCATTGATGCAATGGAGTAGTGGAGGAGTCAAGCATTGATGCAATGGAGTAGTGAGCAGTTAAGCATTGATGCAATGGAGTAGTGGAGAATAGTTTCAACTGCACCCACTCAGCCACTCTAATAACTACCCATTTAATCTCGAAAATGGTAAAAATTAATGGTAAAAAAATTTTACCCATGGTTAGCTTGCACACATATACACACACACGCACGTGCCTCGTGCCAAGTGCTAAGTGCGCCTATAAAAGCGCCTAAAATGCATCGCGCCGCGCGCGCGCGTGTGTGTGGCTCACCTTGCATAACACTTGTATTTTGTTTTACACACACTATGGTGCAAAAGTACATATATACTCTTTAAACTTGAAGTTCCTAACCAATGTGGGACTAAACATTTATTTTGAAAATGTTCAACAATCCCCCGCCATTTTCAAAATAATCAGATCATTCAATCCACGAAATCTCAAACATTATATGCATAAATAATGGTATCTTGCGATTTGAACCACTAATTTGTGAACAGTTCATTACATCATATCAGAATTACATTGTAGATAAACTTTGAACCAATGATTCTATTCGATATGTAGCATAAACATATCACGCATATAACTTACACCATCAAATAGCCATAAATATCCTGACACATTCAACATTGGCCTTGTGTCCCGTATCTTCTCGTGAATGTCTTTGGAGCTAAGCCCTTGAACTCCTTGAAGCGGCCGCACTTCACATCCACAAAGGTAGTCTCTATTCTAGTACCCCCACAATTTAAGCACCTTTCAAAGACTATTAAGAGATCATCTCAACCTCCTCTCTTTACATGCAGGTACCGAGCACTAACAACCTTGGGATGGTTATTAAAATTTAGTGCTCACAGTCACTCTTATAATGAATTGACTGCATTGAACTCAAGACTTAACGTAATGTTAGGCATCGAGTTGAGTTTCCACTATTGGTGACTTGCAATTCACGGGCTTGAGACCCATCCCCCTTGATGTTTTATTCACCAAGTCTCTTGGCAATCCTTTAGTAAGGGGATCTGCCAAGTTTTGACTAGATTTCACATAGTAAATCGTGATAACTCCTCTTGTTATCAATTCTCTGACACAACTATGTCTCAGTCCAATATGTCTTGATTTACCATTGTACATTTGGCTATAAGCCCTTGCCAATGTGGCCTCATTATCACAATGGATAGAGATTGGAGCTACCAGTTTAGGCCGCAATGGTATCTCGTGTAATAATTCACATAGCCATTCAGCTTATTTTGAAGCTGAGGCCAATGCAATAAACTCTGATTCCATGGTAGAACCAGCCATTAAAGTTTGATTCTTTGAAGCCCACGAGATCGCACCTCCAGCAAGTGTGAAAATCCACCCTTCTAAGACCGAAGGATGTCCACTATAGCATAAACCATAGTTAATTGTTGTCTTCAGATATTTTAAAACTCTTCGGATTGCAAACCAATGATACTCACTTGGATTAATTGTAAATCTGCTCAACTTGCCTATTGCCAAGGCAATATTCGGCCTAGTGCATGTCATTGTATACATTAAGCATCCAATGAATCTAGAATACTCCAGTTGTGAAACCGGATTGCCTGTATTTTTCACTAACTCAATACTTGAATCTAGTGGGGTAGAAACAGGGGCACAATTCAAGTGATTGAAGCTATTGAGAACTGTCTCAATATAATGAGATTGAGTTAGAGTAATACTCCCTTCATCTCTTACAATTTGAATCCCGAGAATGACATATGCTTGCCCCATATCTTTCATTTCAGACTGGCTTGAAAGAAACCTTTTGGTCAACTGAAGTTGTTCCAAGTCAGTTCCAAAAATCAACATGTCATCTACGAAAGACAGATAATTACACCAATGCCTTTTTCATCAAACTTGATATATACACATTTATCAGATTCATTTATTTTGAATCCAAAAGCAAGTACAACCTGGTCAAATTTTTGGTGCCACTGTTTTGGTGCTTGCTTTAAACCGTACAATGATTTTCACAATCTGCACACTTTGTTCTCATGACCGGGCATGATAAACCCTTCAGGTTGCTTCATGTATATTTCCTCATCTAACTCTCCATTTAGGAACACTGTTTTAACGTCCATTTGGTGGATGACCAGCTTGTTTATAGCCGCAATTGCAATAAGCAATCTGATAGTAGCAATTCTAGCTACTGGTGAATAGGTATCGAAATAGTCTATTCCATGCTTTTGGGTGAAACCCTTAGCAACCAGTCTCATTTTGTGTTTTTCAATGGATCCATCAACTCTTCTTTTCCTTTTGAAGAGAAATTTGCATTTAATGGGTTTACACCCAGGAAGTAGATCAACTAGCTCCTAAGTGTTATTTCCCATTATTGAATCCATCTCATCTTTTAATGCCTCTTTCCAGAAAGCTGCATCTCTTTCTTTCATTGCTTCCTCTACGGTTTGAGGATCAGCCTCCATATTAAAACAATACGGAATTTGTCTAGTTATTATTTTTCTACTTCCTTCAACTAGGAATGTATAGAAATCAGAACTAAATGACTTAATTTTCCGAGCTCGTTTGCTCCTTCGAAGTTCAGAAACTTCTACTCTTTCTTTGTCATTTTCAATTTCTATGACTTCCTTTCCTTTTTAGTTTTCTTCAAGAATACTTTTGGGAACAGATTTAAATCTTGTCTCATCAAAGATTGCATCCCTTGATTCAATTACAGTGTTTACTGAAATCGAATTATTAGGCTCAATTACCATGAACCTATATGCCTTACTGTGTTGTGCATATCCAATAAATATGCACTCCACTCCCCTTTCACCCAATTTTCTCTTTTTGGGTTCAGGTACTTTTACTACTGCTCTACATCCCCAAACTCTTAAATAATTAAGATTTGGTTTTCGCTTATTCCAAAGCTCATATGGGGTGACTTTATTCCTCTTTTATGGAATTCTGTTCAAAATATGGCATGCAGTCAACAATGCCTCTCCCCAAAACTCACTACTCAAACCAGAGTTTGATAGCATAGCATTAACCACTTCGGTTAAAACACGATTTTTACGCTCAGCCACACCATTTTGTTGTGGTGTATAAGGGGCAGTAGTCTCATAGACTATTCCAGTGGATTCAAAGTACTTTGGATCATAGTACTCTCCTCCCCTATCAGACCTTAAAAATTTTATAAATGTCTCACATTGCAATTCAGTTTCTGCCTTATAGGCCCGAAACTTAACCATTGCCTCATCTTTGGAATGCAACATATAAACATAACAAAATTTGCTATAATCATCAATAAATGTTATAAAATATTTATTGCCTCCTATTAAGGGTGTACTATGTATGTCACGTAAATCATAATGTATTAAGTATAGCAACTTTGAATTTCTTTCAACATTAGGAAATGGATTTCTATTTATTTTTGTTTTCATGCATGTATTACAATTTCCTTCATATTTATCAAAATAAGGCAGTAATTCAAGATTTACCATATCATATAATTTTCTGAAATGAACATGTCATAATCTATGATGCCATAAAAATGAAGGAGACTCAACAAGATACGCAGAAACAACATTCTTATTAGATAAAGCGATTACATCGAGCTTAAACATGCCCTCATAAGCATAACCCTTCCCTACATATACCCCATCCCTTGGAGAGTACAAACTTGTCAGCCTCGAAGACAAGCCTAAAACCAAACTTATTCAAAAAACCACCCGACACAAGATTCTTCCTCACTTCTGGTGCATAATACATGTTAGTGAGTGTTACAATTTTGCCAGAAGTAAATTTCGGATCAACACTACTTATGCCTTTGATAGGGACAGTAGCGTCATTTCCCATGTACAAGACAATATTTTCATCTACTGCCTCCATGGTCTTTAAGAACCTCTTGTTCTTGCAAACATGTCGAGTAGCACCAGAATCAACCCACCAACCCATATCATTTTCAACGACGTTGATTTCAGATATCATAGCAATGAGATCATCATTGTCATTATCTGCACCTTTTGCAGCGCTAGAGGAAGCATGATTTTTTCCTTGCTTCCTCTTCCAATGATAACATTCGGACTTGAGGTGGCCATCTTTCCCGCAGAACCAACAAGTGACTTTCTGCTTCCTTTGATTCTGGTTTTGGTTGTTCGATTTTTTTGAACCAGTAGGCTTTTTGAAACCACCAGGCTTGTTAGGCCTGTTCTGTAGGGGCTTTTTGAACTTAGCCGCTTCCATCACATGCACCTTTGAAATCTCCTGAGCATTCTTCTCTTTTTCATTTTCCTGCATGCGACAATCCTCTTCTACACGAAGATGGTTAGCAAGTTCATCAAGAGTTATGTCATTTTTTATGCTTAAGAGTTCGTTTGAACTCCTTCCAGGATGGGGGCAGTTTATCAATAAAAGAAGACACAACAATTGTTTCATCCATGACGAGATTATGTTGAGAGAAATTATTTCTAATCCTCTCAATTTCACGAAATTGTTCCATGACAGACCTTTCATCAACCATTTTAAAATTAATAAACTTGATATAAGGAATTTTATTTGTCGCATCCTCCTTATGGTACCTTGCCTCTAGTTTCTCCCCCAACTCCTTGGCAGAGGGGACGTCATGGTAGAGGTCGAACAGTGAGTCCTTCATTGCATTCAGAATGTGACCTCTGCAGGTGTGGTCTTCCGTTTCCCATTTCTGTCTCTTCCTGATCTGCTCGACGGTTTCATCGTCGGACTCCATAGGTTTTTGTGTATCCAGAACATACACCAGATGAAGCGCCACCAGCAGGAAATGTACACTACAAAAAACAGCAGATCAGAAACAAGAATTTCCGTCTCTGATTTGCATAAATTATGTCTCTAATTCAATTCTGCAACGAAACAAAGACGGAATCTATTATGTCTCTAAAATCGTCGTCGTTGATTCAATCAGCAATGGAAATGTGTTTCCGTTGCTGATTAGAGACGGATTAGAGACGGATTAGAGACGGAATTTAGAAACGGAACAGAGACGGAATAGAAATGGAAATTCTTCTAAAGGATACAATTGTAATTCCATTCCGTCTCCGATCCGTTGCTAATCAGAGACGGATCAGAGACGATCCGTCTCTTATTAGTAATAGATCAGAGATGGAATTATTTCATTCCATCTCTGATCCGTCTCTGATTAGCAACGGATCAGAGACAGAATTATTATATTCCGTCTCTGATCCGTCTCTAATTCGCAACGGATCAGAGACGGAATACAATAATTTCGTCTCTGATCCGTTGCTGATTTATGCATCTATTCCTCGAAAATTAGAGATGGAATAGCAACGGAATCTCTGAGTTCTGTTGCTAATCCGTCTCAATTCCATTTTGTTTAGTTTTCAAACCTAAGCTTAATCCAATTGGTTCTCCATAACATCTAAACCTGAAAATACAACCATAGGACCTGCTCCATCGCCTGCACCCCCTCCAACAACTCTTTGGGGGTGCTAACATCCCCCAAAAAAGTAGAATTTGACATACATACATACACAAATCAATAATATATATCAACAACAAAGATTCAAATGAGAAAAAACATAAAATTCGATATTAAAAAAGATTTATATATTCACGAAACGTAGTCAAGTATAATAAATGTTTAAGATACCTAAGTATCCATAAAAAAACTACAATTCTCATTGTTCTACAACAACCATAAAAATACCTAAGTATTATAAAGTTGTCCATCCCTCGTTGTGCTAGCACCTGGGATGTGCTAGCATCAGGATGTACGTATCTTCTCTTCTTTCTCCATAACGCCTGAAACTGTAGACACATTCTTTGGGACAGTCACCCGCCACCTTGTAGTACACCGCCTCAGCATCCACCGGCTGGTCTGGTGTAGTCTGGGTCAGCTCCCGAAGTCTCCTTTGGAGCTTAGCCTACATGGATCAACAATATTTTGTTAACAATATAATAGTAGCATTAAGTTGAGAAAGCAGCAAAATGAAAAGATAGGTAAGAAAAATAAAGTTGAGAAGGCAAATCTTACATTTATCAATTAAGTTGAATAATTCTGCAATACCCAACTGTAATGAATCTCATATTCAAACACAAAATGATTCGTCAAGATTGGATCTCATGCTTTAAAAAAAATAAAAAAATTCTTAATCTCTAAAACCAGCATACCATACCACAGAATTTTAAACAAAGCCTCAATCCCAAATTAGTAGCAGTTGGCTAACCTACACAATGTATCACATAATTTTTAACTCCAAACCTAAAAATCCTAAACAATTGCCATAATTCCCAAAAACATTTGATTTAAACTCTTAAAAGTTCTAGAAGCCTAAATCCAAGACATTGAAATCTCAACCCTAAGTAAGTCATGCACCCCTAAAACACTAAAGTTACACTCCATAATACCAAAAAAAAAAGTCATTCCATATCCTAAATTTGCAATTTCAGAAACATCAAAGCCACTGAAATCCTAAACCCACAAGTATGAAAAAGGAGGCAATATTGGAAGTAAAACTAGAAACAAGAAGTGGCTTTCTCTTTGAACTGCATTAAAATAAATTAGAACGAACCTTCAATTCATTCACAATCCACCACAAAATTTTCATCATTGATATGCATAATACACCAAGATAGATTTATGAGAAGAGAAATGTATTTGGGATTCTATCAATCCTTACTATTGCATACCTTTTTGTCCTTCATGGTGCCAGTAAAAGGTAAGGATGAGGTATACGGTTTACCGCACACGAGGAGTTGTCCTTTCAGATCATTATATGAATAGATGAATCTCTGGACAATCATGAAAACATATCAGACAATTAGAGTTGTCAATGTCGTAACAACAATGTCGTGGTAACTGGTAATACAAAAAATGGCGAAACCTTGAAGAGTAGAACAAAGATTAAGATCCAAACAGTTTCAGTAGAGATTTTCATTTCTGTATAATGACACTATGGCCTATAGGCCAAGTCTCAGTATTCTACGAAGTCATGTTTTCTTCAAGGAAACCAAAGTGCATGTCTTAGCTTTCGCAACTACGATAATCATAATCCAATAAATATATAATAAATAAAGTAAATCGGTAAAAGGCACTCACATATTGATTTGATTAATAGCCGAAATAGCCATCGCATTTACCCCAGAAGTCCTCCGATACTACCGATGACAACCTCGAGGAACTGTATTTGTGTCATTCTAAAAAGGGCGATTTTAATGTTCATGCCAAATATACCCATAATAACAATGGCTACACTGACAAACAAGTTTGCAGTGCCAAGAAGAACCCCCATCTCGTAGAAGTCGATTATGTTTGTCATCCAGCATGATATTGATGTAGTCTTCAGTGTCATCTACATATGCTCTCAACTTCAGAGAGTGAGAGAACTTAGAATCAAGATGATAAGCAGAAATACAAGTGACAGAGATCTCTCCAATCAGAATTTTTTTTTCAAGTATGGAAGACTCCTAAAATAAAATGAACCACCATAAAGCCAATTATTTCGAACCACGTCTAAAAATGTTAGAGGTTAAATTTCTATGAATTGATAGTGATGAGCAAATACAATAACCGAAGCACGATACAAGAACTAACTATGTTCATATCCCAAACATATGATGGAGACCATTTAGCTACTATTTTCCAAGTTATGTTTTGAACCATTATACTATCGATGCACCCTAACGTCTCAAACGAAATGAAATGGCATCCCATAAGTGGGACAAGATCAGTCTCGATGTCGATAGAACTTGCAGAATTTATTATAACATATGTTTATTCCAGAAACACAAGAGTAATGTCTCTTTAGTCACAATGGTTAATGAAACTGTCATTTAGAACCTGAATTCTTGCGGAGAATTGCCTAACAATTGAATTAGCTAGAAGACAAGTGAAGTCAAACTTTTGAAGAAGTCATGAACAACAATTGAACATTTGGAGTGACACGTGACTATACTTTGGACAATCCTACTCAAGATTTCATGGATTGACATTCTATAATAGATGAGATAGTTGACAAATGATCTGTAACGCACAATAACTTGCAAGCAGATGATAAAAGGTAGGTTTAACGTACAGTCAATAGTTTGTTCAAGGTTCCCTCTATCTGTGCGAAGTAAGCTCCTAAAGCATCTCTAACGCATCAACATTTGGCTTAAAACCAGTTAAAAAAAAGTCACTCCATATCCTAAATTTGCAATTTCAGAAACATCAAAGCCACTGAAATCCTAAACCCACAAGTATGAAAAAAATGCAATATTGGAAGTAAAACTAGAAACAACAAGTGGCTTTCTCCTTGAACTGCATTAAAATAAATTAGAACGAACCTTCGGATGTTGCTGGACAAAATCAACAACATCGCTTGGTCCAATTACCCGCATCCACAACATTGTTTTGTATCTCAATAAACCTGAAAAATAATGAATTCAGAGAAATAGTGAGATACACCAACGGATATTTCTAACCAACACATACCATCTAGAACCACCGTAGAAAGACAGCTAATATAAAAAACTAGGCTACAATTATAATGATAATCATAGTCATCATAGAATATTACAACACTGATTTACAATAATGGAGTATTTAGAATACTTGAGGATTTGGGCTTGCGGTAAAAATAATGATAATCAAATCATAAACAAATGACAAACCATAATCCATATCTCTTCTCCATTTTCAAGACCTTCAATAGAGTAAATCATATATTTACCAACTCACAAACTTCTGAAGCTACACCCTAGGTCCCTAGCTTTTGCCTACCATTCTCCTATGTCTTAATGTCTTATCAGACTCATCTAGAACTAAATATTGAAATGGTTGATGTCGTTGTACCTTAGCTTCTATCAATGGTTTAATAAAGTATTGGACTAGTAATGAACTAAACATTGTAATGCTGAAGGTCAGGCTCCATGAACTCAATCAGTCTTATAATTCTTCTATTTCAGTCATTCCACTAAGACAAAAACAAATAGGCAATATGTAATATTTGATGGTTTGACCCCTGACCGGCCAATTTAAGCAGTAAATTAAAGTGGGTTCGATTGACATCTAAATACAAACAACCGAACAGCAAGAAAAACATTCACCAATCACTCAAGGTTTAAAAAAAAAAAGGAATCCCCAACGGACATGACATATGAAGCAAGAAAAGGTACAGATGAAAAATGTTAGTTTCATGCTATAGTAGATGAGCACAGATATCAAATCATTTATTTGGAAATAATGTAGTCTACCAAAATTGTCCAACTATTATAGTAAGGCCTGCAAGTTTCATAGAATTACCTTGTCAAATATGGGATACTCAGCTTTAAATCTAGTGCAAGCAAACTCTACAATCTGCTTGTTCGTTCCCGGCTCCTGCCCACCAAACTGATTGCATGGAAATGCTAGTATTTCCAGACCTAGAACAAGCAGAAAATCTCATCATACCTTCATTGTAAGCAAATAACAAATAACTTCTAAATTTCATGGCTCATTCCACATCGCCACCAAACGGTAACATTTAAGTGATCAAATATCATTAACTTAAGCAAGAAATAAACCTCGATCTATGTACTTCTCATATAACTTGGCCAGCTTTGTATAATTCGAGTTGGTCAGTCCACTGCAACCAACAGAAAAGATAAGTTAACTTTTTTCCCCTCTTAGACAAGAAAATGTATTAATATGGATAAATCAATCATTTGTGTATTAGATATGACTCCAACCTAATATATGAGATCAAAAATATGAAACTAATCTAGATACCCCGAAAATCGTAACAAAGGCAATGACTTCCCCAAAAGCAGGAAACAAGGAAAAATGAAATTACCATTGTGAGGCGACATTCACAATTAACAGAGCCTTCCCCTTGTAAGTGCTAAGATCAATATCAGTGCCCTTGGCATCCTGCAAGCATTATAAATGAAGGAAAATGGTTAGTCCTCACAAGTTATCATTCAAAATCAAGATATAATTCAACAACAAAAACATAGCATCAGCCCCAAATTAGTTAGGGAAAAGTATCGGGATCCAGTCACATCAAAAACATACAAAATGCATTCCAAAAAAGCACAGACCACCATCAATTTCTCACAAACCCCAAAAATCATATCAATCAGACACTCTAACCCTAATTCAAACAACCCCAATTGAAATAACCAAACATCAAAACATACAAAAACCAAAAGTTTAGGGTTTGGGAGAGAGATTTCCGAGGCTTCATTTCGCGGTGACAGGTTACGGTGCGGCGAGCAACGACGACGGCTTAGGGCTTCAAAGGCTCCAATCTCCAGCAAACGGAGACGGCAAACCCGACGGCCTCATCGCAGCCTCAATCGCAGCGATGGCAAAGATTTAGGGTTTGGGAGAGAGATTTCGGTGAGAGAGAGAGAGAGAGAGAGAGTTGCCGGTGAGTGAGATCCGGTGAGAGAGAGATATGAGAGAGAGATGTGAGATTTCGATGAGAGAGCGGTGAGAGAGAGAGAGCAGGGAGCGGTGAGAGAGAGGGTGAGAGAGTGAGAGCAGAGAGCTGCGAGAGAGAGAGAGCAGAGAGCGGCGACGGTGAGAGAGAGAGAGCGGTGACGATGAGAGAGAGAGGAGAGAGCGGTGACGGTGAGAGAGAGCTTCGTTGAGAGAGAGCTTCGTTGAGAGAGAGAGAGACGGTGAGAGAGAGCTTCGTCGAGGGAGAGAGGTTTGTTGAGAGAGAGAGCAGAGAGAAATTTTAGGGATAGAGAGAGTTTTGTGGTTGGTCCCCATTTTTTGGGTATCTAGATCGAAGCACGCACGAATCTCGAGACGTAATGGACGGTTGTAAAAAAGAAAGTTTTGGTGGGAATGTTGGCGTCATTATTTAGAGACGGAATTTACTTCCGTCTCTATTTCCGTCTCTGATCTCTCTCTATTCCGTCTCTGAATTAGTTCGTCTCAATTCCGTCTCTAACCACTTTTTCTTAGCAATGGAACTTAATTTCGTTGTTAATTCCGTTTCTAAGTATCATTTTTCTTGTAATGTGTACTCTCTTCTGCCACCTCAGGAAATCGCCTCCATCGAAGCGATCCAGCTTCAGAATGTTAGCCGACAGTTCTTTGATTGACGAAGTCATTGCAACGACAGTAAAACTTCCTTTAGATTGTTAGACCAGAGGGACTTGCAATGACTTTAAAGCATGTAACACTGCCACTTTCCTAAAGGAAGTTTTGCTCTTTACACTGCAAGAGTCAGTGAATATCCTATAAGATACGATGAAGTAAACCCACCTTTCACTTTGTAGTAGCGAATGATGAAAACAAGAGCAATTGTTGGTGAATTTGAGATGATTTCTTCCTCCCCAAACCTCTCCTCTTATAGTGCACTGGTCATGACCAGTTAGAGTGAAAATGGGGTAGTGGAGTAGTGGAACAGTCAAGCATTGATGCAATGGAGTAGTGGAGCAGTCAAGCATTGATCTGCTCCAAGCATTGATGCAATGGAGTAGTGAGCAGTCAAGCATTGATGCAATGGAGTAGTGGAGAACAGTTTCAACTGCACCCACTCAGCCACTTTAATAACTACCCATTTAATCTTGAAAATGGTAAAAATTAATGGTAAAAAAGTTTTACCCGTGGTTAGCTTGCACACACATACACACACACGCTCGTGCCTCGTGCCAAGTGCTAAGTGCGCCTATAAAAGCGTCGCGCCCCGCGCTCGTGCGTGTGGCTCACCTTGCATAGCACTTGTATTTTGTTTTACACACACTATGGTGCAAGAGTACATATATACTCTTTAAACGTGAAGTTCCTAACCAATGTGAGACTAAACATTTATTTTGAAAATGTTCAACAAATAGTCTTATACATTGATGGATTGGTATTGGTTAATTTAGTCTCTTTTCATATTCCTTTGTTTGAAAATCCATTTTACAGTTAGTGAAGATTATTCATTTCTGATCTTTACTTCTTCTTTTCTTTTTTTTCCTTTTTTTGGTAATTCTGAGCCATTTTGAAATGATAAAACACAATTAAATAAAATTATTTAGAATAAATTAAATAACTGAGGGTGAATTTTAACGCAGGAAATCTATTTTTTAATGAGAAAAAGCTTTAGCATTTTTAATCGTAAGATACGGCTTTAGTATTAGTAAAGAGGTTTTACACTTTTAAGAGCAAAAATGAAAGCACGCATGAAAAGACAAGCTACTTTACAATCAACCATTCCCCAAATCTTACATTCCCCTCAATCTAATGATAGCAAACCTATCGGTTAATGCTTTAGAAATACCCTTTTCAACACAGGCACTCATACATATACCATGCATGCAACATATATCCCAAATTAAGTGGGCTCATGTAGCAGTTCAGTTCGTACGTAGTATTAGACATCAACTCTTCCAATACCATAGCAAAAATTCTAATTCCAACACCAAGAGTGTGATAGGCCCTAACAATTAGAATTATGGTACATGATTATAGGAGTGATATGAATCATGTGATTCCTGTCTTGGTTTGTGTGTCCTTTAACTGTTACCTGTTTCCACAATCTGTTGTGTGTATTTGAAGGAGTCTCAAGCTTTAAAACAGAAAAAAATAAAAAATAAAAAATAAAAAAATAAAATAAAATGAATTCCTGTCAGTGCTTTATCCTTCTTTTTTTTCTGGATAAAAACCAAAGCTTTGATACATGCAATAAGAGTTCATAGAAACATGTTACAAAACTAGCAATATGAAAAAGGTAGGACAGATTTAAAGCTTGGACTGAAAACTTGATACTTTCATTTCACTTGAGAACTTACTTACATACACAAAAACAATAACTGAAAGTCAAATATAACTGAAACACACTAAGCCATAATAGCAACAAAACAGGACCCATGACTCAACAACTAAGTCAAAACTGAACTCCTATAAAACAACAACAACTAACTGAACTAAAGACATGGTCTTCAAGATTAAATCAAATTTCTGCAACATGTATCACATGTTTGCATTAATTTATGCAGTTTCTAAGGCATACTTCGAGCACACTTCCTTGCCTTTGAAGCTGCAAACTCCCATCTTGTTCCTGAGTTCTTCAAATTTAATCTTAGGCAAGGCTTTGGTGAATGCATCGGCTATATGATCTTCTGATCTGCAATAAGTTAATGAAACTTCCCCTTCCTTTTGAGCTTCTCGGAGATAATAAAACTTGATTTTGAAATGCTTTGTCTTGCCATGGAACACTGGATTAGAAGAGATCAAAATGGCAGCTTGGTTGTCAACAAAGATTTGTGTTGATTCTTATTGCTTCAAACTCAAATCTTGAAGGATTTTCCTCAACCAAATGGCCTCATTTGTTGCAACTGTTGCAACTATGAATTCAGCTTCTGCAGTGCTTTGAGCAACAACTTCTCGCTTCTTTGAACACCAATTGATCACACCTGATCCAACTGATCCAAGACCGAAACAAAAACCAGTTGTGCTCTTCGTGTCATCAGTCGAACCTTCCCAATCACTATCAGAAAAAACCAACCAGCTGAAACATATTTAATTCCAAAATCGGCAGTTCCTTTAATATATCTGACAATCCTTTTGGCAGCCTGCAAGTGTTATTCACTTGCACAATGCATAAACCTAGAGAGAAGACTTACAGCTTGCATAATGTCAGTCCAAGAAGCTGTGAGGTACATGAGACAACCAATCAAGCTTCTATAAAGATTCTCATTCACCTTGGCAGAGCAAAACAAGAAGTTAATCTAGGAAACAGTGAATCTTGGAAACAGTGAGGTACTTGGTACGAGCATGGAGAAAGGATGAGGGATGAGAGGCGAGACTATGATGGTGGGTTGCTCCAAAGGTTCCTAGCCTGAAGTATTTGGGACGGACTACCATCGGGAGGAGATTCAAGGAAAGAGTTCCAAAGATCAGTAGGTTCAAAAATTTCTAACAGATTAGAAGGGTGTGCAGGAAATGTGATATCAAGAGAAGAAGCTGCATTGAGTTGAGCGTTATTCCATCATTGCATATTGCTATTTTCAGAATGCCAAACTACGGGGGCAGAGAGGTTCGGAGAATTATCAATACCTTTTGGTTAAAGGAGCACATAGTGATTGGAACACCCAAGTGAGAGAAGGTTTGCAAATTGAAGGAGCATGCAAATTGGCAAAATGAATAACAAATAGAGAATGCAGCATTGGGGCTAATTAAATAGCATTCGCGGTTTGCAAAGGAGAAGCACGCATTGTGGGCAAAGGTAATTTCTAGCAGGCACGAAACAGTAGGTGATGAATACTTAGCAGGAGTTCCTGTGAAAGCTTCATTCAAAATCCCATGAAAATTCATCCACTTAACACGACGTGATGTAAAGCCCATTCGAAATTTAGGATAAATAATGGGCACACATGCATAGTTGATTTCGTTAACGCACCTAGCCCTGCTAGCTGAAATTTTTCATTTCTATAGGGAGTTAACTATTTGAGAAACCAATGAACACACAAATCTTATTACCCTACTAAAGCCGACACTCCCCTCACGTTCGTGCCAAGAGGACTTGTATTCTCAATAAAAGAGGCACTTCTCTTGCAAATCCTTGTTATAATACATTATTACCCTACTAAAGCCGACACACCCTTAGGTTGTGTTTGATAGCAAAAAAAATTTTCAATGAGAAAAAAAAAAAATTTAGCAAATCTTATTGAGAGAATTTTATAAAGAAAATTTTCTCATAATTGTTTGATTGCACGAGAAAGAAATTTCTTTTATGGTTAAATCCGTGTGCGCATCTAAATCATCGTCGATGTCGGGCGGCTCGACGTTGATGTTGGTGACGAAGCCGGAGACGAAGAGAGTAAGAAAGAATGTACATCCACAAAAGAGTACCAGGTACCAAGTTTGTTTGGGTAGAAGAAATGATTAATTTGTAAGAAAGATTGAGATATTTTCAATTTTTCACACTAAAAAACACGGTTAAAGTAGACGATTTTCTATAATTTTTTTTTTTTTTTTTTTTTTTTGCTATCAAACACACCCTAAGAAGCCAAATTTCCCACGTTTGTCCTTCAAAAGAAAAGCTACATAAATGCTTTTTGTGGGCTGTCGATATAATAGGAAATGCAAAAAAAGAGGCTGAAGTCGCCATATTCAGCACAATACTTTATTCGAAAATTTCTTCCTATTAGGAAGTAACTAATTAGAAAGTTCTGAATTAAAAAAAAAAAAAAGAAATTAACTAGAAAGTTCTCTTCTTGTTTTCTTTTTCTAGTTGGTTCTATTTATGTCTATTTCTATTTCTATTGTGAGTAGTCTATAAAAGCCTAGTATTATGGAATAATCTATATATCTATATCTATATCTATCTATCTATATCTATATATATATATATATATAAAAGTTGGAGTCGAGAGAAAGTTGACACATTCTCCTTCCACCAATATAATTTTCTAATTTTCTAGTTTTTTCTATTTTAAGGTATTTATTTATGTGTTATTGATTATTTCAAGGAATATATTCATTCCCCAATTTATTGAATTTATTTATAGTTTGTATTTGATTGAAATAACAATTAAGTACATTTAAATTCTTTTCTTGATTAACGAATGGTTGTTTCTACGTATTTAATCTACGTTTCAAATCGTACATCATCTCTTTGGTTACTGCAACATCATTTATACCAATCATTAATTTTCTTTATATAATATATATATATATATATATATATATATATATATATATTAGGGGTGGGCAAACCGCGGTTTGGTGGTGAACACCACCAAACCGCGACCAAACCGAGGGTCTACGGTTTGGTGATTTTCCAAACCGCAACCAAACCGCGAATCACCAAAACCGCAACCAAACCGAACCGCGGTTTGCGCGGTTTGGTCGGTTTGGTTTCGCCGTTTTCATGCGCACTATTTTCAGAAAAAAAAAATCAACAAGCCATACGTACTAATCAATAACCATTAACCCAAACAAGCCACATTCACAACAAGCTCTCTCTACTCACGAACAATGTAGCACTAGTGCAGTGTTGGACAAGCTTCATTTTCTTATTAGTGGGGCCATGTGGAAAAAATTTGATGTTGGAAGGTTTTGAAGTTGGATGAAATTGATTTTCTCATAGCTCAACAATGGCTTTATAGGAGGGTCTAAGGGTGCTACGAAATTACGATCTGCGCTTCAGCTTCAGTTCCTCTCCATGGCTTCAGCTCGCATGTTATCCAGACATTCACAACAAGCCTTATTTTCAATAGCCAAATTCAACAAGCCCTATTTTCATGCGCTGCTGCAGTGCGGGAGTGAAAGAAGAGACAGCGGCGGCGGGAGAGTGGAGCTGGCGGGAGTGAGAGGAGAGAGGAGGCGGGAGTGAGAGAAGAGAGGAGACGGCGGTGAGAGGAGGGAGGAGCCGGCGGTGAGAGGATGGGAGTGAGGAGCAGCGGTGAGAGGGAGGTGAGTCGTAGTGACGGCCTAACACGGGGAGTGAATGAAAGGAGAGGGAGATCATTTTTTTTTTTTTTTGTTTACCTTTTACTTTTAGGGTTTTTGGTTTGTATTTACCAAAATGCCCTCGATTTGGTTAAACCGCGGTTTTCATTTTCAAACCGCGAGCTTTAAAAACCAGACCAAACTGTGCGGTTTGGTCGGTTTGGGCGGTTTGGGCGGTTTTTCGAAAACCGCTGCCCACCCCTAATATATATATATATACTAGTTTTAAGACGTGCTACGCACGATTCCCCTGGCTCGCTTCGCTCGCGGGAATTAATTTCTAAGAATTTATTAACAAAATTTAAAATTGTAATTAAAATCTAAAAATTAGAAATACAAGTACATTTTAACTTATCAATATTCTCTAATGTGATTGAGATAAGATGTAAATGAGAAAACAAGCTAGTCATGTTAGGACATTACTTCTTCAAAAAAAAGTATTGGATTGATGAGAATGAATTCATGAATGATTTGGAGATAAAGAAAAAAAAAACGTATAGTGGATTGATAAGGAGTTAGAGTTTGATTTGGATACAAAAAAAAAAGTTGATTTGGAGATGAAAAAAAAAAGTATGGGCAAATAGGTAAATTTCATTACCACTCAAAAATTTGTGATTCGTGCTTTTATATATATGATATATATATATCATATATATAAAAGCACGAATCACCAATTTTTGAGTCGTAAGCAAATTTACTTTTTTGTCCCGCTTCCCCATAATTTTTTCTCGTGCGTTGTCCCTTTCCCTCACAATTTTTTCTCCTACGTCTCGTGCTTCCCTTATCTCTTCTTCCTCTTCTCTCACGTCTCTCTCTAACGTTACTCCAGCAATAATCCTCCCTTCATCCGATTCTTGCAACACAGAAGATTTATTGCAACACAGAGGTTTCTCTCACGTCGTGCTTCCCTGATCTTTTCTTCCTCTTCTCTCACGTCTCTCTCTCACGTTACTCCAGCAATAATCCTCCCTTCATCCGATTCTTGCAACACAGAAGATTTATTGCAACGCAGAGGATTTATTGATCAATTGGCACTTCATCCGATTCTTGCAACACAGAAGATTTATTGCAACACAGAGGATTTATTGATCAATTGGCACTTCTTATGATCGATTCGATTCTTGCTCTCCTATGTCTTGCTATGTTCATCGCTCCTATTGTATATTTCTCTACTCTTTCTCCATCAACAATTACCACAACAGCACCCATAAAGGTAAGTCAATCATCGCCCTATTTTCTTTCTCTGCTTCCAATTCTGCAATTGAATTCTCTCGTAATAGTAATAACAGTTTCGTTGATGCGTTTGGTTTATATTTAGTTAATGTTCGCCAACTACTTGAGACAATGCCAAAAAGAGAATTTTTAAGTATAAGATGTATAACTATTTTTTTATTGTTGGAGCAAGTTGTATTGCAAGATGTGGGCATTGAGCAATGTTACGGTGGTAGTTCGATTTGTACAGGATTTGTATGAGCAGATAATCACCTAAGATTTAATCAAAAGAGAAATTCTAGGAATGAAGTTTCAAAATTGGTAAACAACATACTCAACAATAAGGTCAGCTATGTAAAAGTACTCTAACTATTTTTGTTTCGTTGTGCGTACAATTTAAACCTCTTTGACAAATCTGAATTAGCTAAGAACAACCTTTCATATGCAATAAAGTTTGCCATTCAATAACCTCACAAAACAAAGTTTTATTATATCAAATACTATTCGAAGTTAACATTAGTATTTAGGTACTTGCAGAAGTTCATCGAATATTCAATTTTATATGAAGCGAAGACTCACCTGACATATAACTTCAAGTCAAAATTGTAGTAGCTCTCATAGAGATCATGAGTAGCCATGATTAGCACAAATAAAAGTTTTGTCAATATCTCTTTCCTACTTTTTCTTGGTAACTTGGAAGCGACTTCACTAGAGAGAACATGCATTATAAAACTCCTGCGAATCTAGAAGTATCAACTAAAATACCTGGAGGATCATCAAGTAGTTATGCTATTGTTGTTGCTCAGCCTCAGGATGGACCACAAGCATTGAAGCTAAGCTACGCTGAAGATATCTCTGTAATGCACAAGTATATGTATTAAAGATTACTATATTAATTTTGTTTGCATTTTTCATGAACCAAGAAAATAATATAGGAGCCTCATCTTTCGTGTTTGCTTTTGGTAATGCTCCAATTTCTATTACTATTGTGCTTTGATCTCCAAGTATATTATCACAATCCTCAACTATAACTTGCGCTTTACTAATCTCATATATTCCTCCGGTCATTTTTTTATGTCATCCTACAAAAATTATTTGTTAAAAACTATAAGTTGTTTTAGAAATTTTAGAAGACTTTTGTACCTCTTCTCCCATTTTAACCATAAACATTTAATTGCACTTAAACACTTGTTCTCTTTTTGAACCATAATTGATGAATTCCGTAATGTTTGTTTTGGATAAAAACGACTTGTATTATTGACTGAAGGGATTATTATTGATAACTTTTCAATGAACGTGAGTTTAACATTACCTCTATTACTTTTTTTGTTTGAATTTCTTAAATCTCAACTATAGTCCGAGCTTTTGGTTTTTCGGATAGTTTTTTTTTTTTTTTTTGGTATGGATATTTTTTATGCTATCTTTTTATTAGCACACCTATGATTTGAGCTTTATTGTATCTATAGAAAAAGTATAACTCCACAATTACATTTTGTTTTGACTTGCATCTATTTCATAATTAACTCGATCTCACTAAATCCTCTCGCCTTTGCCACGATTCTCAACTTGACCTTTCCTTTGCTTTGAATAATTTTAAATATTGTAATTCAGCAGTGAAAGCCCATTGCACTCATAAACATGTTTGTATTGTAGAGATCATTTAACACAAAAAAAGTTACTTTCCAAATGTTTTGTGGCTCATTATGAATTCTTGATCCCTTGCAACCATTTGTGATGGTTGTAGGATCGAATCGTTGTTGCGTTAGAATACAAGACAAATCACTAAATCATTTTTTTTTTGGTCAAACAAGGTAAAAACTAAAATCAGTTTTTTTGAGGCGTCTAATACGCAAATTACGAATTAGAGTCCTGAATTTGACGGGCCAGGATTGTTGTGGCCGTTACTTGGGTTTGGGCCTAAATCCAACTGCTTTAATTTTGTTAGGCACGCTTTTCTAAGTATGCTTGGCTTTCTTTCTTTCCTTTTTTTTGGAAAAGAAAAATAGATTGCATTCTATGTAAGAGAACAAACTCAAATTTTAGGGATTCCCATTAATGGGGGTGAAGTTTGAGATTAATATTTGTGATTAATAAGTTTGAGATTAATTTTTGTGATATAATTGAGATTAGGAATTGCATTTTCCCCTTTTTTTGATGAATTTAGTTTGGATTTTTGTGCATTGACTTGGATTTATCGTTAATCTTGATGTTAGGTTGTTGTTGTTTTGATGTTAGAATCTAAATTTCTCCGGTTCTAAAGTTGATTTCGTGCTCGATTCATGGATCTGATGCGTTTTCGCCTTTTTTTATTAATTTTGTTTGGATTTTTATGCATTGACTTGGATTTGTAGTTAATCTCGATGTTATTAATGTTGGATTTGTGATTAACGAGTTCGAGATTGATATTTTTGATTAATATTTGTGATTAACAAGTTTGTGATTAATAGATTTGGTTCACATTTGAAATATATAAATGTTTGAATAATTGGATTAAATGAACCCCCGTGTGATTATTATTTTGGATCCAATTGTGGCCTTAGATGAATTGTAGATAATGAGCATTATGTTAGAGTTGTAATCTAAAATAGTTATATGTTTGTGTTTAAAAGACACAAGAACTTCTTTGTTTACTTTCCATCTCCTTTTGAATATTAAATTAACATTATTTATTTTTTTAATTAGTACTCTAATGTTTGTTTCATTGGATTGTAGTTTAACAATCTCATATAAAAACTCATTAAGTATAACCATTTTACCTTGCATTAGCGAGTTACCATGGTTAGAAACTTAAGAGTTATCAACAATAGTGAAGACTTTGTAAGGAAAGCAAAAAATACTAATCGTAGGGAGGTGGATAGTTTGAAACGTAAATTTGTAACGAAGGAAGAAAAAGAAATGAAGCGAGCTCGCCAAAGACAACTAAGGAGTGAAAAGAAAGAGTTGAATGATCGAGGTATGAATTTGAAACTTCGCAAAATATTCTATGAAATATTGAGTATGGTAAATGTTATAAACCAAAATGAATAAATTTAATTAATAATTTAGAAATTACGTTACCTTTCTTTTTTATTTTTTATTTATAGGTCCCCGGAATGCAAAACCACGTTATGTCGTTATGGGTTTTGAGCACGTTGCAAGTTCAGCAGATGTGTTACCATTAGTAAACTCTTGTCGAAATTGCAGTGCGAAGAAGTTTTTTCATGAATCTAATAGTTTCTGTTGTTCAAACGGTCAAGTAACCCTCGTTCCTAATGTTGTTGCTGAAGAAATGTTCGACCTATTTACTTCAAACAATGAAGAGACAAGTGAGTTGTTGATGTACATCCGTACTTATAACACCAATTTTGGTTTTACTTCTTTTGGTGTAAAGTGCGAGAGAGAGTATGTCAAAAGTAATATGGGTGTATATACATTTAGAGTGCAGGGCCAAATTCATCATTTTATAAATAATTTACTTCCTGACAAGGAGCATCCTTCTTATTTACAATTGTATTTTTATGATACTGATCATGAAGCGCAAAACCGAATGCATTGTTCTGATAGGATGAAAGAGACAATTTTGGCAAGGTTAATTAGTATTCTTGCGAAAAATCCATATGCAAGTTTTTTTCGCACTTTACGAAATAAGGAAAATTTAGAAGATCATGTTGTTCAATTAGTTTCAAGTGTTAGTCTTGATGAGAGAGTATTTAATATGCCCACTACTTCTTAAGTTGCTGCTATTTGGATAGATGATAATACATGTGCTCAGCCAACTAAAAGGGATATCCTTGTCTATAGTCACTCCGGAAGTAGCCATAGAATCAATTACTACTACGGTTGTTACGATCCTTTACAATACCTTTTATTATTCTCGTATGGAGACGTAGGTTGGCACGATGGAATTCAGAGAAAATTTACCACTGAATCACATGGAAATTACAACACAGAGGCCATTCTTGATCCTCATTTAGTCAACTCTACTGAAGAGTTACTTGATAATGAAAATGAAGGTAAATGTTTTCATTTCCTACATTCGTTAAATAATTTACTTTTTTTATATTTGTTATTTTTATATTGAACTTAAATATTTTGTTCTATTTTCACAGTATATTCTAGACGGAAGAGGAATTGTGTATCTTGCCGCGAATATTATTATTATAAACTTCAGATTAGGGATGTAAGGAATTCTATTCTATTACATTCTGGAAGACTTTTGCAGCAATACGTCGTTGACATGTATGTCAAGTTAGAGACATCTAGATTAGATTTTATTCGTCATAGACAAGATGAGATACTTTCAGAGTTGTACAAAGGGATTATGGATTCTATTGATATGGGTGAAAGCATTGGTTCAAATATTGGACGTAGGATTGTTCTTCCAACATCTTTTATAGGTGGGCCAAGAGACATGCGTAAAAGGTACATGGATGCTATGGCATTGGTTCAACGTTTTGGCAAACCTGACATATTCCTCACTGTCACTTGCAATCCTTATTGGCCAGAAATATAACAAGAGCTTCGATTTAATGATGACGCACAAAATAGACCTGATCTTGTTGCTCGTGTTTTTAAATCAAAGTTGGAGTGCTTGAAAAATGAAATAATGAAAAAGTAGGTTTTTGGTCCAGTTGCAGCATATGTTTATGTCGTTGAATTTCAAAAACGAGGTCTTCCCCATGCACATTTTCTTATTGTTTTACAACCAACGGCAAAATTAATAGAACCTGCAACTTTTGATTCGTTCGTATGTGCGGAGCTTCCGACAATTCAGTTCACCCCCACTTGTATACCGCTATTGTGAAACATATGATGCATGGTCCATGCAGTACTTTGAACCCAAATAATGTGTGCATGGATTCAGATGGTAAATGCAAGAATAACTTTCCAAAGCCCTTTCGTGATTGTACTTCGCATGGCAAAGGATCGTATCCAAAATATCAGAGACGTAATGATGGAAATACCGTACGTGTTAGGAAACACAATTTGGACAATCGTTGGATGGTTCCATACAATCCTTACTTACTTGCTAAATTTGATAGTCATCTAAATGTTGAGGTTTTTTCTACTATCAAGGCAGTTAAATACATGTACAAGTACATATATAAAGGTCATGATCGCATTGCGATTCGATCGATGACGTACGATAATGACAATCCGACATTGATGAGATCAATATATTCCAATCATCACGTTGGGTAGCAGCACCAGAGGCAATGTGGCGCATATATGGTTTTCCTTTGAATGAAATATATCCACCAGTCATCACGCTGCAACTACATTTGGAGGGAAAGCAATTGGTTAAGTTTAATAAGAACGACGTGTTGCAAAACTTGGTTGATAATGGATTGTCATCCCGTTCCATGCTGACGGAATACTTTAACATGAACCAAAATGATAATTTAGCTCGTACCATCTTATATAGGGAATTTCCTGAGTATTTTGTGTAGAATCAACAAGTAAGAAGATGGACACGAAGGCAAAAGCGTCAAGTTATTGGCGGAGTTGTTGCGGCAAATCCAATGGAAGGTGAAAGATATTACCTTCGTTTGCTATTAAATCATATTAAAGGTTGCACATATTTCCAAGAACTCAAAGTTGTCAATGGTGTTCATGCATCCTCATATAAAGAAGCAGCTATTTTGCACATGTTACTTGATGCTGACAACAGTTTAGATTTGTGCTTGGAAGAAGCATCGGCGTATCAGATGCCGTTTACTTTACGTCGATTGTTTGCTACAATATTGTTACACTGTGATCCTGAGAACCCTCGTCATTTATGGGAGAAATTCAGAATTGAATTATGTCTAGATTTTGAACGTCTGCAGTTATCCGTAATTGAAACAAACTTAAGAGCTCCGCAGCATATTAACAAATTTCTAGAATCAAATGGAAAGAATATTACTGATTTATCTTTAGTCGATTACCCAATTACTTTTGATGATGCTTATCGATACAATAGAAAAATAGATGAAGAGTTGAGCTTGACTGTTGATATTAATGATTTAGAAGCCACATCGAAGTTGAATCTTGCCCAAAAAAATGCATATGATTCTATCCTTGATAAAGTGTTAAAAAATGTGCCAGCTTTATTTTTTATAGATGGTCCAGGTGGTACAGGGAAAACATTTTTATATAGAGCAATATTGGCAAAGGTTAGATCTGAAGGAATGATTGCATTGGCAACTGCATCATCAGGTGTTGCGGCTTCATTGTTACCTGGAGGTCAAACGGCGCATTCGAGGTTCAAATTGCCGATAAATCTTAATGGCATCAGGACATGTAATGTTAGCAAACAATCAATGTTGGCAAAATTATTATTGAAAACACATTTGGTCATTTGGGATGAAGCACCGATGTCAAATAAACAACATATTGAAGCATTGGATTCGATGCTTAGGGATGTAACCGATAAAGACCTTCCATTTGGCGGAAAAGTGATAGTTTTTGGTGGTGACTTTAGACAAGTACTTCCCGTAGTTCCTAAAGGTAATAGACAAGATGTAATGAAGTCGTCGCTGGCAACATCATATATTTGGCCTTTGTTGGAAAAATCAAGTTAGTCGAAAATATGAGAGCAAGACTTGATCCAAAGTTTTCAAAGTTTATACTTCGAGTTGGTAATGGTACAGAAGATGAACTTCAGGGAAATATGATTTCTATACCTTCCAATATCACCTTACCATATGTTGATGAACAAAATTCTTTGGAAAATTTAATTACAGCAGTGTACCCAAATTGGAATAAGTATACTGCGGAAATAGATGCAATGTCAAGTCGTGCTATATTAACAACAAAGAATGAATTTGTAGATGAAGTTAATTATCTACTTATTCAACGATTTCCTGGTGAAGTTGTTAGGTACTACAGCTTTGATGAAATTCTTAATGAAAACACGAGTTTGGTCGATCTCGAATTCTTGAATAGTTTATCCTTGAGTGGTTTTCCTCTACATGATTTGATGTTAAAGAAAGATTGTCCAGTTATTCTCCTGCACAACATTAATCCATCCGAGGGATTATGTAATGAAACACGATTAATTTGCCGAAGATTTGAGAAAAACATCATTGACGCAGAGATAGCTACAGGTCATTACAAAGGGAAAAGAGTTTTTCTACCTAGAATACATTTCATTCCAAATGAAGAAGATAAAATGCCATTCAAATTCAAAAGGAGACAATTCCCTATTCGATTTTGTTTTGCAATGACTATTAATAAGGCTCAAGGGCAAACATTAAACTTCGTTGGGGTTTATTTGAGAGAACCAGTTTTTTCTCACGGTCAACTTTATGTTACCACTGCGACTTCCATCAAAGTTCTTATTAAACCTTCTAATTACAATAATCAACCAAACACGACAAAGAACATTGTTTACAAAGAGTTGTTGTCACTCGTGGATGCTTCTATTGCAGAATCACTTTAATCGAAATGTAAGTTTTCAACCATTTTATAATTAATATGTTTTATATGTTTCTTATTCTTTTAATAATTTCCTTTAAAAAATTTAATCTTTTAAATATAACAGGGACAAACTGATAAAGAAGCTGGAGAATTATTTCATGTTGGTTGTGTTTGTTTTTATTGGTAAATTGCATTTCATTCTCAAGGCCAAAGGAAGGAGATGACAAATGTTGAGATCTTAAATTCGGCGAACAATAAGGTGAACTCCAAACCTCAACTCTGAGTTATTTAATTTCATTCTTGGTCAACAACTCATTGGACTCTCATTGAAATGTATAAATATGTTTGATGTTTCTCCCAACTCTGTATCTCTCAAAGCTTTATCTATTCTCCATCACAATCAACTTTTCTTACTGTTCTATCTCATTCAAATTGGTCGATCTCCATTACAAGTAACTTCATTAGTTTTAGTTCTTTAATTTATAAAAATCATTTAAGGTTTCTGATTCTGGTGCATTTTCTGAATTTAGCAGTTCGCGAAGGAAGTGTGAACCCCTTCTTTTCTATGTTTTTTTTTTCATTTAACTTTTAGGGTTTTGTTTAGGGTGTGTCTTATTGGGATCCACAAATTCATTTCAATTTTCTTGATCATAATTTAACATTGATTGATTAAACCAAAACGAGAATGCTTCATATAGGACTGGCCTTCGATAACTAAAGCATGTGGAATAGTTAAAGTTGTATAATGCTTAATTCGAGAATGCTTAATTTTGGATTTTTGTTTTTTGATTTACGGTATTAGTTCATTCGTCCAATGTTTATGTATACCGAGGAAAAAACAACAAATTGTAGCTGTGATGGAGTCGTTTAAAATGAAAAATATGATTGATGCTTAAATATATCTAATAGTGCATAATTACCAATTTTACCTTTAAAATATATATTTCAAATAAAAAAGGTAGAAAATTTATGATTCGGAGACTTTTTTATTGTCTCATAAATAACCTTAGAAAATTTCAAATGCGCGACATCTCTTGAAGTTTTCCAGGTTATTGAATTCTTAAGAAGTAACTGATTTTGGCATTCCTCGTGTGTTTAGGCTATAACTGGGGGACTCAATAGTCCTGAAATTTGAGAAGGCAAGATCTGCTCTCGAGGAAAGTCTGAAGTGCGTTAATTGGAGATATTGTTCAACAAGCTATTGGTTGTCAGGTATTGACCTACACACATTTGAACAGTTACCGTAGTAGCATTGGAGTTTTTCTTAATTTCTTTTGTTATGCTTATTACTTGATGAGGTATGCGCTCGTTTCCACATTTATTTAGAATTTCTTGTGCATCACTATGAAATTGGATTTTTGTTGAACAACGGATCATCCATTTCCTCAACTTATGAATTATGTAGCAGGATATATGTAAGTCTGCATTTATTTTGACTATTTCTTAGTATAGTTTGTGAATTTCTTCACTTAAACATATCCTGCCTAGGAAGTGGTTAAAGAAGTGTACTGGAGTAGCTTCTTATGATCTTGAAATTTGAATGCTCAACCTTAGTCGAATTGGAAACTTTCAGAATTTTCCCTTTCCTTTATGATCCAATACATAATTTATTATCCATTGAGGTTGCTGATTTTCTTTTATGTTTTCTCATCTTTCACAGGTTTTAGTAATTGTAAATGAACTTCAGAGAACCATTTTTACTCTTGATCCTTTGGAGAATCAAGTTGGTGATGATGTGATTGCATTACTCCAACAAGATAGAAATTTTAACGACGGTGGCGACAACAGTGAGCTTTAGATTTTTCATCAAGCTGCTTCAAGGCTTAGCATAACTTCCTCTAGAGCAGATCTCACCCAAAAAAAATCTCTCAAGAAGCTGGTTGAAAGAGCGCGCATTGACGAAGATAAAATAAAAGAATCCATTGTTGCTTATCTCTTACATCTGATGAGAAAATATTCAAAATTATTTAGATGCGAGTTATGAGATGACGATGATTCACAAGGATCTGCTCCTTGTTCTCTTACTGTCCTGAGCTCTTTTGAGGAAGGAAGCAGACCTGGATCTAACGGCAAGGCCTTTGAACGTCAGCTTTCGAAAGTGAGCTCTTTCAATTTTAGGCCTAGCTGTAGGAGATCAGGGCAGATACCAGTTCCACCAGATGAACTAAAGTGCCCGATATCATTGCAGATCATGTACGATCCTGTCATTATCTCATTTGCCACCAGTACCCTGAAGAGCCTTGTCGAGCAATCAAAATATGATCATTTTAGCTCTCAATCACAGGTAAGAGTTTCTCTATTTTGCTCTAAATGTAGATTGTGGATACGTTGTTGAGTTTCTTGTCAACCATTCCTTATTTTCACTCCAGACCGACTAAGCCTGAGGAAGACTTTCCTTTTTGATAATTTGGACTGAATGTTTTTGTTTATATTAATGTTTGCAATGATCAAGGTTAACATCAGATTTTTATAGGGGGAATGAACTTCAAATTTATTGGATTGCATATAAAGTTGGCATAAATGTCACAGGGTGGTTAAATACTTATGAGCCACATATTCCTGGCATGTCGTGCCATTGCCAATTTCTGTTAGACTTACATAATGACCAGTCTCTGCATATCTGATCAAAAATAAATATAGATTCAGAAGTTAGAGTGTGAAATTCAGGAGAAAAGGAGGCAAATGATGGTTTTAGAGCAACGTATCGTTGAAAATGGCAAGGCCTCAGTAGCTAATACATCCTTGGTTGACATGCAGAAGGTATGTTTCTTCTTCACATCCTTCACTTCTGTTTATCTTTTTGTTTTAGAAAACTGATTATTCTAGTGAACTTTTTCATGCATGATAGACAATTATGAGATTGGAAGCTCAATGTAATGAGAAGGATTTTGAGCTAGAGGTGATCTTTAATCCTTTAACATTGTACGAGTCTCAAATGGTTTATTGACAATTGAAAATTAGAAGCATAAGATCTGAAAAATGCATTGAGTTAAAGTCCTAATCTTAATTGCCTTACTATATATTTTTTATTGACCTTATGGTTAAATTATCTTACTCGATTGATGCAGATAAAATCAGCAGATAATCGAATTCTAGAGGAACAATTGAAGAATAAGGTTGTGCCTTACTTCCTGGATTATCTCAACTAATATGATTTATATACGCAAGGACTATTCCATATTTTATATTTTAGAGTTCTATACTATTATATGTCTGGGGTCCTATTTATCTGAGAGATGCTGTTTGCGAATATTTTACTAGAAATAGATTAGGCTTCTTCAAACATTTTCCTTTTTTCTTTTAGTTTAAAGCATTGAGAAAACAAAGAGTTGGAGGAAAAAGTATTACTCCTAAAGCAGCAATTGAGTGTTGCAAAGGGTGAAAGATTTACGAAATGTTCAGGTCAATGTATTGTTGGAGACTACCTTAATGAGTTAAACATGAGAATACAATCTCAGGTGATTTGATAATTTTATGTTCTATGTTTGAATATATTCGTGCTTGATGTCCAGTGCAATCAGATCTAATAGTAATCCCTTTTGCATGGGTTTGACTTGTAGTAATGACTTAATATCATGATGAACAATCAACTAGCAAAAGGGAAAAAGTAATGCATGTTAGATAAAATTGAACTTCAAGTGTTATGGAAATCGAATTGTGTTAAACATGATTGAGTTCCATGAAGATTTGATATACTGTTGATACCTTTAACATTCATCTAAGATTAAATATGTGTTGCTTCCGTTTCGTCGACTTGAAATGACTTTTGGGTCTGTTTCATATTGCTTTATTGCGCATGCTAACAGGAAATTGAGATTGAGAAGCTAAGGCTGGAACACATTAAGCTCGTAGAAAAGAACGACGGTTGCATTTAGAAAAGCAGAAGTTGGCAGAAGAAGCTTCTTATGCTAAGGTATTATTCTGCCATAATTTGCAAAATCTCAAGAATACCAGCTTGTGCCTCTTGTGGTCACTTTTATGATGTGCCTATGAGCCACACTTTAAGTGTTTTGCATTATTTCAGATGGATCGCAAAAGGGTTGCCTCATCATTTAAATCAAATGTCAAATAAATGGATCTAGATTTAATAAACTCATAGTTAAGTCTCAATTGTTATCCACCATCCTTCTTTAACCAAGGGAAACACTACTGTTCCATTGCGTGTAATGTTGCTTTTCTCTCTTATAGCTTTATAAACTCTTTTATTGTCATATTTGCATTTCGGTAATGATCTCTTATGTTTTCACTTCCATTATTTTTGTTTTTATCCATGTTGATGATTTATCTTTTTTTTTTAATTATTTTCCCCTTGTTCTGTTTTTGGAAAAGATCATGTACTCCAATCTTTCTCCACATGGACCCTTGAAATTGTACAAGTTCATTGCAATGCTGACTGTTGTGATAAAATGCCAAATGAATAAGTCATTCCAAATGAAGAAGATAAAATGCCATTCAAATTCAATTATCTTTGTCTATAAATTATAAAGTATTATTAGCTTTTAATAATGGATTTAGCTTTGTCTATAAATTATCTTTGTCTATAATTTATCTTTGTCTATAAATTAAAATTCGATTTTGAATTTTCATTTCTCCTTAACTGTAATGCATGGATTTAGCTTTTATTCGTCTATAAAATATGAAGTATTATTAGCTTTTAAATTCTGTGAGAATCTTCCTTAACTGATACTTTATTCCCTTTCCCTTGCCAAAGAAAAATATGAGTGTTCAAGGACAAGGCTAATGTCTTTGGTTCTCAAAGATCTAATCTGTTACAAAGCTTTTTAGCTCTTGCTTAAGAAATCTTATAGAAATTTGTCTCTTTGGTATTTACAGAGATTAGGCCTTTCTCTTCTTGTTTTTGATATTTATGGTGGATATTATGTTCCTTTTTAGTTGATTACTCTTGCAGTCAAACTTAACTTCCTATCTAAAGAAAAAACAAGTACAAACTGCATTTGATGAACAAAGCAGGATAACCTCACACGAGCATTTCATATTGAGCTACGTGCCTGAAGAAAATATTTGTTTTTAATAGCACATATTTGTTTATTGATTCTCCTGAAGTTGACTGTCTAACAACTTTAAACTATCCTCGGAGAGTTCCCCTGTATTCTACTATTTGTGCTTCTTCTACAATCATTATTTCTTGCATTTAAGATGGCATTTAACCATAATGTGACCAAACTAAGATTTTCCTTCTTTCCACTGGTTTCCCACTGTAGGCTTTTATGTAAATATATTTGAAGAAGCAACTTTTTCTCTAACTATGAAGGCACGGGTAGGTGTGTACTTGTGATAGAATGTAATTATTCTTGTTCTGGTTTTGAAGAAAACTGCGGTGATATCTAACTTGCTGAATTCCTGGTGGTTAGTCCGCTTTTAATAATGATTTTTAGGAACTTCAATAGAACCATAATGTTGATCAATTATCTAAATAATCCAATGAAATCCTGCAGTTCTATTCATCTTCATTTTTTTCTTTATAACGAGTTTAGTAATTGCACTACTGGCATGCGTTTCTGCATATTTTGATAGAGTTGGCTTGTCATATCTAATATTTAACATAAAAAACCTTGGAGTCTAGAAGGTGATGTCAAATCATCTTGATGGGGTTGAAGGAATTATACCATCAAATTCTTTTAATTTTTATAATATTGAGTTTTCTAACTAGGGCATTTGTAGGCCATCTTTGGAGTGAAATAAAATGGTTACAGGGAAATTTATTAATGATGTTGTTGTTTGCTTATTTTGTTATGAATCTTATGATACAATTTGGACCTGTTTTTGAGCAACTGATGTTATTTTGCCAACTGAATTTGCTACTTAATGAGTAAAAATCTTTTTTAACTAATTATATTAAGAAAACAAAATTTAGTATGCAACCGTATGAAATTGTTCGGCGCATTTTCAATAGTTCTCATTTCAATGTTGTTTATAGCAGATAGATGCAAATGTTCAAAGAGAGATAATCAACCACAGGTCATTAAGGCATCCCAATATAGTCAAATTCAAGGAGGTATGCTTTATCATTAGTTTGCTTAAGAGTATCTCACCCAAAATAAAAGCTAAATTTGGCTTTTTTTCGTGTTTACATTTTATTGAAAGTAATATTAACTCCAACCCATCTTGCAATAGTATTGGAATATGCATCTGGTGGGGAGCTTTTTGAGCGTATATGAAAAGCATGCCGTTTTAGTGAAGATGAGGTCGTTGATCAAATTCTTTACTTTTTTTTTTCATTTTCTTTCGTGATCTTTACATTTATTTTTATGTAGCTCTGGTGTTTGTTTTATTACAGGCCCGTTTCTTTTTCCAACAACTCATATCAGGAGTTAGCTATTGTCATACAATGGTGTACAAGAAATTTCTCTGCTTTCATTAACTATCTTTATTTATAGCAACGTACCTTGGAGATTACATTGTCTTATTTTGGTGGTATTCTTCATGAAGCAAGTATGTCACCGTGATCTAAAGTTGGAGAAGACGTTGTTGGATGGAAGTTCTGCTCCACGTTTGAAGATATGCGATTTTGGTTACTCAAAGGTGCCGCTCAAGTTTCCATCTCCTTTGTCCTCAGTGTGTTAGTTTTCAGGTGCTACTTTTAAGTCCCTACCAGAAAATAGGTATTGCTCAAACTGACCGCCAAGCAGAAAGTAGATGAAAAGTGTTCAATAATTTGGAGGACCAGGAGAACCTGTACAGTAGTTCAACAGAGATGCAATTTACAACTTTATAAATCAATGGTTTGGTTTGATGTGAAGAAAGTGAGCCCCCATTGTAAAATCACAAGCATTGGTTCCTTATTGCTGAGTTTGTGAATGAGGAAACAGTGCAATTGTACATAGCTTATATTTCAAATAATAGTCTCAATTTTGTTTACTGCAATGGTTCTTCATTTTGTAATTCACGCATGGTTTTTTTTCCTTCTCTCTATTCAAGATAGATTATCACTTAATCTGATATTTATATCTTGTTGCGTGGACCTTTAAGATTCTCTTATGAGGTAGATTGCAAGATCTTCTTCTGCTCCTATAATCATGGCATTGCTAGGAAAGCTTCAGTAATGTTCTCTACACTCACTTGACTTCGAGTTTTGAATGGCTTCGCATTCAAATTGAAAACAAATCGAACAACACACACATAAGGAACTCTCGAATCAAACTTCTACCAATTCAACTATTACTGTAACAACCCTTGCATCAAAACCTTCAATTTTAGCATAGTATCCGACTTAAAAACAACACATATACCAATTTTTAGTTTATTAGTAAATTGCCTTAAACAAGATCTTAAACCCATACTGTTAAATCCCAGTCACAAAACACAATCGATTAAAACTGCACAATTATCCTTGGTCACAATTAAACCCACACTCTGTTAAATCCCAGTCACAAGATCTTAGTTTATTACTGTCTCACACAATCGTTAGTTGTTCTCTCTATCTACCGGTTTAGAATGAGAAACTGTAGAGAGAGAGAGACAAAGAAGCATTTAAATCACAGAAACAACATCACAGACGGTTAGAGAGAGAGAGAGAGAGAGAGAGAGAGAGACGAAATCGCATTGACAGAGAAGAATCGATTCTTCGCATCTCTCGATGTGTGTTAATCCGTGATTCTCTGCGTTAGTTTGTATGTCTGGATTGGTGCGAATCGTGGTTGAATGTCATAGCATCAGAATTGGATAACAACTACAACACACTCATTCAGAGATTTTGACTCTGTGTTCTCCTAATTCGACTCGTATCACTCTTCCACAACAATTCCAACTACTCTAATCTCTCTATAAATATGAGATCACTTTGTTATTTTATCTCTATCAAGGCACTCTCAATTCTAAATTACAATCACGTTCTCTTACCGCTTTCCCTCATCAAAATTATTCGATCTCCATTGCAGGTAATGTAAGAGATTCAATTATATGTTCTGAATCAGTTGTATTGTTTAATTTCTTAAACTTGTTTATGGTTTCTGATTCTTACATGTTATGTTTTCATAAATTTCCTTTTATTGTTACTTTAATTGGTAAAATTATTTTAATGTTGTGTTATTTCATTAGGTGATTTTGGTACTGTTAGTTGCAAATTGGTTTGATTCTTTTAGACCTCCCCATTAGACCAATCGATTAAAAGTTTGTGTTAGTGTATAATGTATATAATTATATAATTTCAGTCTCGATTTTTAATATGTTTTACCTTGAAAAATAATTGTATTAGTGATTGATATCCATATTTGTTAATTGACCTTTCCAATCACCTAGCTTATTCATATCCACATTCTACAATATATATCGGCCAAGTGTTTGATGAAATTTCTTAATAAGTTTAGTGAGAGAGTTGGTTTGAGCAATGCACGCCTATGATTTCATCAATGAAATCGTCTTTTTGCATAGCATGCATTCTAATACAAGTGATGCGACGATCATGCCAAACAAAATTTCCTAATTAAAATTCTGGCTTCTGTCAATGCCACCACTCACACACTTTCACTGCTCACCTTGTTTGGTGGTGTTGCTCTTCTTCTTCACCTTCTTTGGTGGCTTTTGTTCCTTAGAAGCTAAGTAGCAAAAAAGTTTGATTACTTGCAGTGTTGAGAGATGCAATGAGTTTAAAATCCATTCTTACAAGTGTTTGCTTTTTAAATTTCACTGTCACTTTTATAGTCTTTGATTGAATGGTTGGTTTTGACTGAAGAAGCTTATTCTAATATCTAATGACATTGGGTGCCGCTTCTAAGAAAATCATTTGTGTATCTTTATCTTAAACACGTATCCATGCACTTGATATTTTTTCTGATCTTCCAAGCGCATTTGAAAGGGATTGACTATTAAATGTTACCATTCTCTTAAACATTAGCATTCTGAAAACATGGAGTTATCGAAGGTTTGCTGTTGATTTAGTTGACATTGACAGTTGAACTGAGACTAGAATTGCATGGTAAGAAAAACGTGACTTGAATCATTAATGAAAGCTTTGTTGTTACTTTTGTTGATAGATAAATGGATGAATTGAGGTCAATGTATATGGTATCTACTGTAATTTTTTTTCAGATCCTCCAAACTTCTCTTTGCATTTATAACTTACGACTTGAAAATATGATAAAATACCTTATATTTTTATCTCAATTACCTACACAGATTTGCAGCTAAACAAATAACAAAAACTATTTCAAGTACACTAGGCAACAAAAACTCCGAATGACCATTTCTAAAGTATCTTCATTTGTAGATCTCCATTAGCTGTTTTTCACCATCACCTGCATCAGCGACCACTGTTTCAATAACATTATCATGAATTTCAACCCCTTTTCTCCACAAAACAGTTCTGATATTTTGTATAATTTATGGAAACCTACGAGCGAATCCCTAACATTATGCATGATTTAAGTTGGAGCTATGAAGCTTAGTGCGTATCATACCAGCATGTACAATTTGTTGTCTAGCTTGTAGGGAGTGAATTTAAGCCACTGTATTCCAAACTCCAGAGTAAGTTATAGTTGAATCATCCTCTTGATTGAAATTTTATTTTTTATTTTGCGCGAGTATTATTGTTATAAAACCAACTCGCTAGTATTGAATATGGAAGTTGAAGACCAACAGACTGATTTACACCAAACAATAAGTTGAGCATCTCTGTGAACTGTTAGATAGAAGAGATTATTGTATACCATGTGTGTTGTTCCGCGGCAGTATGTTTGTTGTTCTTTCAGCTACTGATCTCCATTGTTTATGGTTCACTATGTATGCACATCAATGTCTTCGATGTCAAGCTCATACATCGTATAAGATTGTGAATTGGTCAACTAGCGGCAGATGACATATATACATCGTATAAGTATGGAATATATAGTGGTTGCTTGCTTTTTTTTTAGAAGGTCTCTTAATTATGACTGTACAAGTGTTTGCTTGATGATTAAGTAAATTTCTTAAAAAAATTTAGAGTTTTTGATTCTTATATGTTTTGCTTCCATAAATCCCCTTTTACTTCCATAAATCTCATTTTGTTGTTAACAATTAGAGTGTATATTAATTTGTTTTCTATTACTAATAACATCTCCTTAATTCTACCTAACATTTTTTTCCTTTCACTTTTTTTGATAAATCCTCTTACTTAGTTAATAAAGATTCTTGATAATGTCAACATCACTGACTCCAATAAGAGATATCTGCACAATAGAACATACACTTGAGGTAAGAGCGAAAATAACAAGGAAGTGGTATTCGACGAATCTAAAAACAGATGCGCTCATATCAATGGATATCATTTTGCTCGATGAGCATGTGAGTTCAATTTTACATTCTTTTAAATTTGATTATTTATTGTAAACTATGTCTTGCATTAACAATCATATAACATAATTTTTTTGTAGGACGACCATATACATGCAACCATACCAATCTATTTGGCTTCTGATTTTGAGTACCTCACAGAAGGCAAGGTCTACAACATTTCGAACTTCAAAGTGGAAAGAAAAAAATTGCATAAGGTTGTAAGTCACGACTACGTGATACACTTAACAGGTGATACCTCTATACAATAAAACATGAGCAACGTGCATATTCGAAACCACAAATTTGAAATAGTTCAATTCGAAGAATTGACAAAACGGCAAGACAGTTTCATTCAATCATCAGGCAAGAAAAAAAACAATCATTAGCAAAAATACGTAAATTCCAATTTTTTATATAACTTTCAATATTACTAATTATTTTGTTCTTTACAGATGTACTAGGACGTCTTGTTCGAATAGGCGAACTTGTAGATCAAGAAGTTAAAGGAAAACAAAAAACGGTCAAAAAACTTGTTTTACGTATTCAAATGAACAGGTATATATATTTTTTAGTCGAAGTTAATTTAAAAAAAAATGATTCATTGTGTTTTGCAATTTAATCCTACGTTTCATCTAAAGAAACAAGCAAGTGAACGCAACTTTTTTGGGCCAAAAAGCGATTGAAACAAGCAGTGAGTTTAGCAATTGCAAATCATCAGACTCAATGGTAATTATAATTACCTCAAATAATGTGAAGACTTATAGAGGTAATTGATGCAAGTTTATTTATTAAAATACATGTACAAGGTTGCTTCATTTCTACATACGTTGTAACATTAATGCTGAATTTATTTATACTTCTCAATCCACATAAATATTTAACTTTTATCAACAGGTGAGCCAACACTTTCATCAACAAGTGCAACAAAGATTTACACAATTCCAGATATTGAAGAAATCGCATCATTCATGAAAGGGTATAAAATTTTCTTTAAACATATGTGTTCTTTCATATGTAATGCGTAAATTACATTCCATGACATATTATTTTCCTTATTTCTTTCAATTGCAGAGAACAATTAAGTAAAGAAGTTCAGTTGATTCGAGGAGAAAATGAAAATTTTAATATGAAGGCAGAAACTATGACTATAGAGGAAGTGAAGCGCCAAAGATCGAAAGCTACGGTAAGACATTATTATATACAAAATAATATTATATAACTTCTTCACGATATAAAACTAATTGTTAATTTTTTTACACATGAATTGTACATTGTTTGCAAAGTGAAAATCATGTCAATAAATTCAAGTGGTTCTTGGCATTACAATACTTGCTATTCACATTACGTCAAGTTAGAAAAATCGGGAACATACTATTATTGCGAAAGGTGCAAAGAATTTGTTACAACGCCATATCGGAGGTACGTTAAAATTATATTATACAAATGAATGTCACTTTTATAAATTACGTATATAATTTTAACATTCATCTTTGAGTCTTATTAGCCATACCTTTAAACTATTTATTATTAATTTTAAATTTTCTAATATTCTTTGTCGTTGTATTGTATATACATATATCTTGTCAAAAATTTAATTCATGACAATTGGATTTGTTTTTAGATTCAAAGTTCACGTGCGCGTCGAAGACAATACAGGGTCCACGACTTTTGTTCTATTCGATAGCATAGTGAAAAATATTATTGGTAAAGACAATGGCGAAAGAATCTTGAATGAGGCATCTTTGGTACATCTTTTTCTAATTTAGAATACAAAACTAATTGAATGCAAATGCAATATTTTATATAATCTATGTCTTCTTCATTTTTATGGTCCTTTTGTTCTAACTTATTTTTTGTTTATATTGTCAGACAAACGAAAAGATTGTCCCAATAGAACTCTGCGAGATTGTAGGAAGAAGTTTTATTTTTAAACTAAAACTCACTAATTACAATTTAGCCAGTGGAAATGAAAATTTCACCATTTCGAGTATATGTCATGAAGAATATGGAGATAATTTTCGTCATGATGAGGTATTTATTTTATTTTACAATAACTTACAAGATCACATTATATAATTTAATTTTACATATTGTCTTATTTTTGAAAATAATAGGGGAAGTTGTCAAATGATATTTCAACACATAAAGACGAAGTCGACAACAACAAAGAAGTCAACATGAAGAGAAAAAGTATTGATAATGAATTTGGAATAAATAAACGTCCAAGAAAATATTGTTATGTTGAGTAAGTTATTTAAAGTTATATTTTATTATTTAGTTACTTATGTATTTATAAATAAACTAATATAATGTGTTTCTTATGCAGTGATGACGAAGATGAAGTATAGTCAACATCATCTTCAACATGCTACAAAATACAAAAGAGTTTTTATATTTAATTTTTAGCAGTAGACATTTTATATTTTCAATATCATATTTTCAATTTATTTAGCATTGTATATTAAATTTAATATTTAATATTTATATTACATAGTTTGTTCAAACTCATAAATATTATTTTAATTTTTATTATACATTCAGTTGGTTATTAAATTTACAATGTTTTAACTATAATGCATGGAATGAAAACTAGATTTGCCTGCAATTATTAAGTTCAATGTTCTTCTAGATCATGATTAGGATTTTGTTTGGCAAGACTTTTATGCTTAACAGAGTTGTCAATCTTGGGAATTTCCTCTCCCTCCTGTATTGATGATTTTTCGACGCCTTCAATTGTGTCTTGATGCATGCATGCAACATTATTAAAAGCATGAACAACCTGAGTTTTCAACATATCATAAAAAAAACCCTGCACTACACCATGCTGCTAAAATGTGAAAGTGTGCACTGGATGGATGAAATTTTAATTTTGCCTATCATTTGGCTCGGCTGAAAGCTCAAAACTCAGAATAAATTTACATTTATGGTTGTGATATAATTTTGCATTCTTAAGCTTTAGCCTCTTAGATGATGATTTGGTTGTTGATATGGTATTTGAGGAAGGAAGCATGCCACTCATTCAAATACCAAATGTGTTTTAAAAATATTCCGGTTTGTGTTTTTTCCACTCTGTCTTTTGGATTATTTGATTGACATTTTTGTGATCAGAACGTGCACCATAGAGGACCTGGTATGAGTGGAGGTCATGTCCATTCCGCAACAGAAAAAAGTAAAGGCTCTAAAGCAATGGTAAACAAGACATTGGTAGATGGATGAGAAGATAATAGATATTGAAAGGGAGGCAAATGAGAATTTCCTTAGCTTCTTGATACTGGAGCTATGTTTTTTGCGGTGTAGTACCGGAAGCTTAAATTGTGAATAAAGTTACTACCTTTAGTTTGAACTGATGTAGAATCGAAAGATCTAGAAGCACCATTGATCTGAAGTGAAATAATTTGTACTTCTTGTGAATCTGAAACTTTGACAATTTTGTCTCCAAGCTGTGAAATAATTTAAGAAGCTCGATTTTCTAATTTCATGTCAAGTAAGTGATTGATGCAACTGATTGTAGTAGACGTATAAGCTGAACATAATAAAGTTTAGGAAACTTACACTTGCTTTGTGAAACTTATTCTCTGATACTTTTTCATCTTCCATGAAGATGCTCAAATTGGATGAATTTTGTTCAAATTCTCATCTTGTGGTTTTTTCATATAGTTTTGCATGAGCTGCTTCTGATTTATATAAGAGAGAATTATATTAATATACACTATAATTAACAATCACCATTGTTTTGCTACTATCTTGGATTCTTCAATCTGTTGATGACGATTGTACGTTTCACATTGCTGATACAGTATTACATGGTTATTTGCAGTGGGGGGCTCTTAAATGCAACTTTTGGAAATGCAACAGAATTGATCATATCAGTTTATGCATTGAAAGGTGGATTGTTGCGTGTTGTTCAGCAATCATTGCTATGGTCAATTTGATCAAATATGTTGTTGGTGCTTGGATGCTCATTATTCTGTGGTGGGATTGTATTTTATAAGGAGGAGCAGGTTTTTAACAAGGTATATAAGCAATAATGTGGCCGATCTTAACTAATTCGGGATTAAGGCTTTGCTATGCTGTTGTGCCTATATGAGCAATTATATCATAACATGTTGCTTTTTTCCCCTTGCATAGCCTTCATTGTTTTTGGTCTAAATTGAATGATTTTATTTTTTATGGAAGAATTCTGCTACAGTGAACTCAGGATTATTGTTTATGGCTGTCATGGGCCTCTTGTTTCCGAAATTTGTGCTCCATTTCACTCACATTGAGTTGCACTTTGGAAAGTCGAGTTAGCCCTTTCAAGGTTTAGCAGTTGCGTAATGCTTGTTGCTTATGGAGCCTACCTTTTTTATCAGTCGAAGAATCAGAAGAATACAGTCATCCCCATAAATGATGTTAGTTTTGGAGACCTCGTAGAGGATGGGATTGAACAAAAAAGAGATTGAAGTATCTAGGCGTGACTCTTTAGTTGGATTACATTGTCTACTTCTTGATACTTCTGTGTTTCGGAAAAGGTAGGTTACTTTTTTTTATCTTTTGGTTATATTATGCCTCGTTACGTGTATAGTTTGGCATGCCAATTCGTGTTTCTTCTTCATTTTCTCTTGCCATGATTTTTTCTTGTTACATATTGATTCAGGATACGAGCTAGGAGTAGAAATTAGAGAAAGAAATCAAATTTAATTAATCATCAACATACAATGCAATTTCAAATCAATAATGACTATAGACTACTAATTGAAGGTAACTAACTCTAACCTTGGTGTGGCAAAAAAATTGTCTTGACTTATTGGCCCATTTTTGTTCAGCCTTGATTAAATAGGGTTTGAGTTAAGTTTTGGATAGGACCCTCTTGGTCTGGACTCTGGACCCTCCAGGGATCTCAATTTGGACAATCAGGCCCTTGCTATTATTTAAACACATATTATAATTTGGTCTGAATTATTAGACTATGGATACCCACTATATATAGCTATACACTACTCCAACACATATGATATCTTTGTTTTCGAGATGACTCAAATTTCTCATTAGAATGATTTTTATTTGTACATCACTTTTTAAACTATAATGAGTACTGAATGGGATTATAATATGTATGGCAAGTTCATATTTATTATAATTTATATTATTGGAAAAGTTAAATGTAAAAGTAGTTTTTTAGTAATCCCGATTTGATTCACTCGAGCCCTCACTTTCTCCTCTTGTACTTAATTTACACTTTCTATACCTAACCCCAAATTAAATCATAAACTCATCTCATTTTTCCTTCTACTTTTTTAATTACGATTTTAAATTTTATTAATAAATTCTTAGAAATTAATTCCCGCGAGCGAAGCGATCGTGCGTAGCACGACATGAAACTAGTATATATATATATAGATCATAAGTTCACAATTACCTCTCATAGAGTTCTTCACATTCGAATGCAATGTTGTGGCGATTGTCGAGCTGCATGACACTCCAAGACGTATCACAGATCTTGCAGTGCGATCAACAACTTCAAATTTCTATGTTCGTTGTTATAAAAATTGTTCAAGATGTTTAATAAGTGCGTAGTTTATAACTAAATATTTTTTTACCCTCTATTGTATATTTCAAGTTGATTGTTGTGAATTATAATTTAAATTGTAAAAAATATTACTATATATTCATGTAAATTAGTAGTTTATTAACTTTCTCATAAAGGTCTAATAACTTATGCGCAGAGCACATAAATCGACTAGTAAAAAAAAAAATCTCAAGAAAGGCAGTCACGAAACTTTCGTTTCCTAAACCATGAATATAGGTCGCAGTCCAAGAGCTACAGCGTCAATGCTTAAACGTAGCAAATTCCTAACTAGAGTTATTAAAGAAGCACAACTTTCCAAAAATAGCAAATTCATTATTTCAGATGCATAAACGTAGGAAATTGGCCGAACAACAAGGGTAGTCACGATTCACGATGAGGTTGTGACTTGTGAGTATTGATCTCTCTGCATATCCCCCAATTTTTTAACTTCTTCGTCTGCACTTTGACAAAATAAGAAACCACCATTCTATCATACTTATTTAGGAAAGTGCTAGCTATTTCTATCACATAGCCTCGTAGGTTCTTCTAGATAGAGCTAACCCTCTTAATGTTTGTTTTTATGCTAAAACCCCAATTCATGTGAAACATAATGAAATTGACTAGACATTTAATGTGTTTGAGCACGTATCGTTCCTCACTCCCCTGATCAATTAAAAATTTCATCGTTTTCACTCAATTAGTCCTTTAAATCCCTTTAGTTCAATCGAATAGGAAAATCTATTTTTTAGTCGAAGAATTTATTAATTTTTTCACTAGTGCACGCCAAAGTTTAAAAAATCGACAAACTTCGTCGAAGTTTGAGCGAAGCTTGTCGATTTTGAGGTGAGCAAAGCGAAGTTCAGAGGTAGTAAAAAAATTACAAAAATTCGATTCAACTTTAGCTAACTTCAACCGAACTTCGAAAACATCGATAGAAGTTAACAAAACATGAAGTAAAATTGTTATATATGTTTCGTGGAAATTAAGCAAATTTTGACGAAAACTTCGACTAAAGGTACGTTTTTAGTGTAATTAAGTTACATTTGGTAGAGTAGTTGTGATTTACAGTGGTGGTTTGTTCATTAGTGTAAGAACTGAGAATTCGCGGTTTTCGGCCACACAGGCAAGAGAATGTGATCACTCTCTCGGACAAGCATTACCGAGAGAGAAGCTATATTTTGGGGAATTCGAACTCTCGGCTACAAAGGCCGACAAATATCACAGAGTCTCGGCTACGCAAGGCCGAGAGGACTCTAGGTTTCTCGGATGAGCCGTGACGAGAGATAGAATTACTGTTAGGTAATATGGTGGCGGTGGTGTACAACCGAGAATTTGGTCATACTCTTGGTTGTACCATGCCGTGAGTGTAAGATTAGGCTCGGTCGTGATTGACCGAGAGCTAGTCTAATTGAAATGGTCAATACATCTCGGTGGCGCAAAACCGAGACCTTCTCGTTGGACTCGGTTGTACACTGTCGATATATTGGAGGAATTGTCGGTCATGGGTGACCGACAATATATGTCGTTTCACCAACCTGCTTGACCGAGACATAAGAAATGGATGATTTGGACATTTTTGTTTTGTAAATTTAATTTGGGATCTGTTCCATGCGCTTATATGTTGTAATTTATTCAGGTATGGCTCGTCCGAAGCTACCGGTGACTAGGGAAGAGGCTGGAGCTGAGGTCCCGAGGCCTAACCGGGGGCGAGGTGGCCGGAGACCCCAGACAGCATCGTACCGGAAAGAGAAAGAGAAGGAGAATGAGGATGGTAAGGGCAAGGCGAAGGTAGATGGCACTCGTGGAAGGTTACATTTGCACGATGAGGGTTCGACCCTCAATGCCGGGCGACCTGAGGATCTTGTTGTTGCCGGAGGAGAAGAGGAGGGGCATGCATCGGAGTCCAGTAGCAGTGACTCTTCAGAGGCGGGGAACATGATAGAAACAGATCGTAATGTGGGGGGAGCAGTAGAGGTGGAGCTGGGCATGATGAAGGAGAGCCAGAAGTGGCTCTTGAAGCGCGTGCTCCATTCCCCGGTGGTCCTATAGACGGGGCGTTGCTGAAGAGCTTCAAGGATCATGTGGCTTTATCGATATGGAGGAATGAGGTAATTTCAATTTCATTGATATGATTAACTTAACACTCATGGTCTTCACATAATGACGAGATGTTTTTACATTTGCAGGAGCGGCCCGTCCTTAAGTGTATCAATCACGGAGCTCAAATATCGGAATGGGATTTACAATCGTGTCACCCGGACACGGCGGGACTTCAGAGGATTATTCAGCGTTCCGGGTTGAATGCGCTGATAGACTGCTCATACCGCAAGGCCAACAAGGAGGTGATCTCTGCATTTGTGGAGCGGTGGCAGCCGGAGACGAACACATTTCACCTACCTTTTGGTGAAATGTTTATCTCATTAGAGGATGTCAGCTTCCTCCTGAAGATCCCTGTGACGGGCAAAGTTGTTGAAGGGGACAACTTTGCTAGGTACACGGAGGAATCTCGCTCGAACGCTATCAATATGGTTTCCAACCTACTTGGGGTTAGCGCCGAGGAGGCGGAGGAGGAGGTGAATATCAGCAAGGGGCTCACAGTGCGCAAACATTGGTTGAAGAGTCGATGGTGCCCCAAAGCTGGTTCGAGACCCAGAAATTATCCTCCTGTGGAATGCACCGCCCGAGCGTACCTGCTGTACTTGTTGTCGTGCACTCTTTTTGCCGATAAGAGTGGGTCTCGGGTGTCGATCGCGCTACTGAAGCTACTCGAGGACTTGGACGACGTAGGGAACTACGCATGGGGAGCGGCTGCGTTAGCCTACTTGTATCGACACTTGGGGTCCGCCACGAGAGTCCTAGTGTCTCAGATTGCTGGCTATCTCGCATTGCTTGAGGTTTGGTTTAAAATAGACATAATTGGCATTCTGTTTTTCAATTAGCCCAAATTGCAAATTGTGGACTAACTAACATTGTACGTATTTGCAGGGATGGGTGTACGACCATTTCAAACTTGGTCTGGCCACGCCCAATGCGAAGTACATGGACTACGTGCACCCTCGTGTCTCCAGAATGATTCAAAAGCACGAGACGGTTGCGAATGTTGACAAGCTCGGGGCCATTAGGAGAACCTTGGATAGGTTGCGACCAAGTGAGGTGAGTTGCCTATCCATGTCCTCTGATGTCCTCTGATCAATGATTTTATTTGGTAATTTATTTTACACTCACTTGTTGTTGAATTATTTCTAGGTCACTTGGGACCCATATGTGAATTTAAGGGAAAATGGCGTTGTGCAAGCGATGGCCTTTTACAGTGGGAAGATCAAGTACATGGATGTGGTGGAGCCCTACCACCCGTAGAGGATTCTAAGACAGTTTGGGCATGTGCGATCTATACCAGATCCTCCGTACCGTCCATTGGAAGCACACAGAGGCCCATTTGCGAACAAGTACTCCGTCAAGTATGGGTTCGAACATGACAATTGGGAGCGATGGAGGAACCATGTGTTGGCTCCGAAGTTCGGGGCGAGAAGGCAGTATTTGAGTTTTTGGCTACACCAGACTACCTCCCTTGGTTCGTCAAAGTGTCTCATCCTGTGATCACGAATCCGAGCTTTGAGGACCTTGTAATGGTCGCCTCAACCATCGCAGACAACGAGATACTTGAGGTATTGGAATGGTTATACGTATTATGCATTTATAAGTAATTCCGAAATGTTGAGTATTTGACAGTAACCCGATATTTTTCATCAGCGTAATAGGCGAGCGTTGGACGCGGCGTTGCGATGGATGGACCTCCCCCCAGAGATGTCTACTTTTGACTCGGCGAGGACCACTTTGACTGACATGGTCAACCTCCTTTCAGGAAGGAGTTTAAGTCCCACGCCCACGAGTACATTTCCCACGACCGCAACCGGCACAACCGCGACAACCAGCATGGTAGCACTTCCACACCCTCAACCCAGGCCACAGCCCAGCCTGCCGAGGCCGATGGTGGCCCTCAGAAGAGAATGCATGGGAAGGAGTATCGAAGGAAGAACATGAAAAAACCCAAGCAATGATTAGCCGATCATGGAGGGAGAGACATTTGTACTACATTTTTATTACATTTTGAAATGGTTTATGTGTTCCCGCAGCCTGTTGAGTACATTATCATGACAGTTTATAATGTTTCATTGTCCATTTTTTCTGGTTGGAATATCTGTTTCGATCCTTCCGTTATCTCGGTCAACCAGCACCGACTTCCATGTGCAACTTTCGTTAAAGATCAGCCGAGACGATAAGGGCGGTTTCGGTATTGCATGACGGAGCTTCTGCGTTAAGTCACGGAGGCGTACGTATTTATTCTTGGAACATACGTCTCGGTCATGCATGACCGAAACGAATGTTCCAGTAACCATTTTCCAACTACAAATACAAATAACTTTCATGCATGCCCGCAATATAGGGTAAATTCATTCATTCTATATCCTAACTTTCGAAATTACAAAATGTACAACCAAACAAATTTACAGGTACTAGTTGTAACACTACGGTGTACCTAAATCTACAACGGATATGGTGGCATCAAGTAGAGTTGCAATGGGCGCGATGTCTCGAAATACGAATCTATCCCGCCAACCTTTCGCACTATCCTGAACATATCGTACCCACGACGGGTATAAGGATGGCAATGGTGCATTTGTGCTCAGCAACACCTGTTAAATTCAACAGTCTGACATGACCATATTTTCGGAAAATAAACAAACAATTCAACCAAATTCACATCACTTACCCTAAGCCAATGTATATTCCTGTCATTAATCATGGCAATGACATGTCTGTTGTGCCCGGTGGATGGTGGAGCACTACGTAGAGGTAGAAATGTGGAGGCACTCCCACGCGAAAGGTTGACGAGAACCACATTGACTGCAGTGGCTACCAACAATCTCATGTCTGGAAGTGTCAACCATTCTTGGAAAGTTGCACCAACTTGATTATCTCGGCAATGCACCGCAACCTTGACATTCTCGTAACCCAAGCCTAGCAATTCGCGCCAAAGGTTTTCATGCCCGATAATCTCATCGTACATCCTTCTACGGACGATCCTCTACCCGTCGACATCGGCTAGTCCAAGCCCAGACGCAACACACCTATATCCACAATTCCCATCGGCAAGCACATCGATGATCCCCTCGACATGTAGCAACCAATCCGGTTCTACGCAATGACCGTAAGCCATGTTAGTTGCACTTTGCTTGCGTCGACTGCCACGACGCAGTTTAGGAACAACTTTACTTTTCTTCTGCCTAGAACTTGAGGCCTCCTGAGTCGATAGCACGTACTCAAACTCACTCGGCAACCGCCTCGTAGATGAATCGTCACAGTCGTGTTTTCTCTTCAAAGACCTCGGTGTCCTCCCTTTTGTCTTAATTTTTTCCGGCGGCACAACACCTGGAGTAGACGAAGGTCGACTAATCTCCCTGAGCTGCTGAATAATCCTTAGTTGATCGTCCTCATTACCGCAAGCATGAAACTTTTCCAACACCCTTTCAATCTCATCGTGCACGTTGTACCCAGACGAGTCCACCGGACTCTCTGGTATCATACTCAACTTTCGCCAGTAAACATGAATGTCCTCGAGAGGGATGGGCGTCCCAGCAAATATGTGATGGTTCAGCTCATGTGCACAAGGAAGGCCATGTGTGGTGCGTAGCGCGCAACCACAACGAGTGGAATCGTGACCAATATCCTCTCCACGCGTCAATTCATCTCTAATTAGCCTAAGCGCCCGTTGAGAGACATAACCGCGCAATCGTCGATACAACTCAGCAACATACTCATGTTGGACGACATTCAAACTTAGCTCAAACGATGCCTTGATATTGTTGTGTTGGATTCTAAGGAGTCCATCAACCACATGCCATAGAGTCTCAAAATTGGACTGACTGTTCCCAAGGTGTACCTTCAGAGTAGAATGCGCAGACTCCACCCTCTGCGTTGTCGTTTCCCCAAAGTGCATAAGTCTATTTGTCCAAGCCGAGACAAATTTCTCCTTGTAGTTTTTTAACCATGTGTTGTCCAAGTACTCCGTAAGACCCTTTACATGCCCAAACTCACAACGCATGTCATTCACCCTAACTTCGAATAAGGCCTCCGAGTTGGCATACATCACGCTCGTCCAACTACCCATAAAACGCGCAAAACCATCGTTATCCCCAAACATCTTCTTAGTCTTGGACAATACTACTTTGTTGATGTGCCAAGAGCACAAAAGGTGAGACGAGGCCGGAAAAACTTCTTCTATGGCACTAATAAGGGCTAAGTCCCCATCGGTAACAAGCACGTCAGGCTTAGGCCACCCATCCAATATGGATCTCAACTTCTCAAGTGTCCAAACATAATGCCCATGACTCTCTGATGATAAGAATGCGAACCCAACGGAGAACGTCAAGTGCGTAGAAGTGATGCTAACAATCTCCAACAAAGGCATTCGGTACCTATTTGTCTTGTACGTGCAATCCATCAAAATAACCGATGGAAAACACCTGACCAACTTTATTGAGTCGGGATGTGACCAAAATAACTCCGTGACAACATTCGTATCGGGATCCTTCCTATGCCATGACAGCCACTTATTCTTCTCCAAAATGTGCAACAGTTGTTGCATTTGAGTCCTCCCACCCGCATCCTCCTTTCGGGCTTTTTGTCTTGCATTATATATAGTCCTCATTGTCGATACGTTACTAACGTCTCTTTGCTTCAACGTATTTAGGATGTCTCTTGGCTTCACATTCCCCTTTGTCATTTGCACTACAACTTCCTGCTCCGCCTTATCCAATCTCCAGGCAAAAGAATGGCCGTCCAAGTTTTTTGCGGGCTCGTGATTGTGCCTCCCACATATAATAGTGATATACCACAACGAGTCACCATTTTCCTTTACGTTGATAAGGAAAGGGCATCCACATTTCTTGGTACCAGTTTGAGACCTCCCCGTTTCGTCTTCTTCTTCATTTATTGGTTTCGAAGCAATTTTTGCCGTTGTACCCTTTCCAACTCTTTGTGACATTCCCCTATAAGTCCCTGACCTCTCACAGCAATTTTCACCCTTCCCTGCGCTTAATGCCCCGGCGTCGAGTGCTTTGTCACTAGCACGAACATGTTCTCACGGCCTATCATTTGAAGCCATGAAACCGCCGCTTCTCTAGTTGGAAATGGCCTACAAGGTGTAAACGTGTCCGTGTAGTCGGAAATAGGCGTAAACCGGCATTACCGCAATACAAAAAAGTGTAACATTATAATCAACCGAAATGTACAGCACGATCACAATAACATCCAAAAAAACATGTAATCGGTAGTACAGGTCCGCAACTTCCTTCGTAGTCTCGCTCACGAACTACCGAGAGTTAATGAATACTCTCGATTTAACCTTTCCGTGAGAGACGTATACCAATCGGACCTCTACGATCGAGACATTACATTACATCTCGGTCCTGCGAGGCCGAAACAATCGCGCACCCAGACAGAAACTTCGGATAACCGCAACGAATACACAATAAATTTTAAAAATTACCTCAAGGACGACCTCCTCTGCCACCGAAGCAGTACAATCCTCCATTATATAGTGGAGTCAAGTTCGGATTTGAATAAATTACCAAACCCTACGTTGACAAACAAATCATCATTTTCACAGTTATACACAACTCAACAGTTCTAAAAAACACGAATATGGTTGTCAAACATTGTTACCTCGCTGTCGAATGATGACAATCCGCAATAATCGATCGACGCCGCCAAATGCAATGTGGCTTTGCGGTTCAACCTTGTGGTGGGGCGCCTTTTTTTCTTTGTCAAAATGATTTGTGGGGTTTGAATCACTATATATACAAGGGCAAAATAGTCTTTTCCACTTTTGCAGAATTTTTTACAAAAACCTTGGGTGCCTTCATTAAATGGTGGGGTGCCCTTAGCGGCCCTCAAATTTATTGGAAACAAAATGGTTTTTAATCCTCACACAGCATAGCCATGAAAACGACGTTTTTTGGCCAAATTCCTTAGTTTAAGCCTCCGAGATTGCGGATTTACTATTTGTGCCATATTTTAGTTCAACTATAACTTTTAGTAGGAGTTTCTGTTTTTGACACAGTTTATGGCGTTGGGTTTCTTATTTTGTCTAGTTTATGTTTTATGGCGTTTTAGACTTTTAATATTTTCGGCAAAATTTAGGGTTTTACTATATAAAGCACACTTTTGGTTGTAATTCATTGATTTTTGATGATTAATAAAATTGAGTTTTTTTAGAGAATTAGTGTTATTCTCTTGTGCCCTAAGTTGCTTGTTTGTGATTTTTTCGAGCAATTCAATTTGGAAGATCTTCACTGCGTTAAATATGATGCTATATTCGTAGATTATAGGAACCTCCAACTTACATTAATAATCTGTTTGTAGAAGACTTACACATTGGCATGTTTGCTTGAGGTTATACATGTGAGGAGGGTAATTTTTTGTAGGTAAACATAAATTAAAACTTGAACTTTGCAAAGCACATCTCTTTGTGTAATTTAAACACATAATTTTTGAAGCACATGTCTTCAACCCACTTAGAGCACTTCTCTCCACAAAACTCATATGATGCATTTCTCATCACATACTAAAACATATCTTCTTCAGTGATCACCAGCTTCGACCTTCATCGTGTCATACACGATCAAAAATCATTTCATCATTGATGGAGTTGAGCACTCACACTCTCATGTTGGAGCTTCTTTGATATCGCCATTATCTTTTTCTTTACTTTCTTGGCAACATTTTTTCTCGATCTATCTTTGCAACACTTCTCTCTGAACTAGCTTCGACTTCTCCAATCGAGCAAGCCTCAGGATTGAACAATCGGCTCTGATACCAATGTCGGTTATAACAAAATAAATAACAGAGAAGCTAACAATGCAAAGCGTGAGAGAGAACAGTTTTTTATATATTTCAACCCATGCTACTATTCTCTCTATATTTCTCAACACACACATTACATACTTGTAGACTATCACATTGAATTAGTCTTAACCCACTAACATAACATGCACCACTTCATGTGTGTACACCACTAAGTCAATAACTAAAACTACCCATTAATTACTACCATAACTTAATTAATAACTACCCATTACACATGACTCTACATGGACACACGTCCCACTAATTTTGCTATTAAACATTAATCTAATTTGAATCACATCTTTCAACAAATATCAATAATGTAAACCACATAGCACTGAGAATAATCAAAAAGTAGTCTCCTCGTCTGTTTAGCCATTAATTCATGCAGCACTTCCTTTACAAAAGTCTACGGTCAAATCAGAGACTACCCACAAAGTTTGTTTGTAGCCATCACCTACAACTTGATAATATCATTTTTTTTTACTATTATTTATTTAGGTTCCTTATCAGTCTTTAGAATAAATTGAACTTGTGCGCTTATCTTTTAATTTTGTATTCCATCAACATTACCTTAACTGCACATCACAACGAGTATTTAACCCCTTCCATCGTTGTTGCCACTTTCATTTTCTATAGAAACAAGAAACATATTTATGTCACCAAATGAATCACCATAGTAGAGCCATGTCAGATATGGAATGCTATAAAGCTAGTCTAGAATAATCATAAAATAAATAGAAGTCCAAAAATATATTACTATGAAGTTTTAAATACTAAACAACTCCTTTTTATACTGGAAAACCTTTTAATTTATTTTTGGGAGCTGGATAGACACCACTTATTACTACATCCACCCTAATAATATAAAAAACACACCATCCAATTCTACTATTGTGCAAAATTACCGAACTTCCCCACATATAAAAACCTCGTTTATCCCCTTATATCACCTAACCCACTCACGCTCAAACATCCCTTGCCGCTCTTCTCTCTCCCTCCCCCACCCATTCTAATGAAACTCGAGTAAATCCATCGAAAAACATTTCATTCATTCGGTAAATGAATTATCCTTCATTTTGTTGGTGCAATTTTAGAAAACTTTGATGCGTGATAGAATTAAAAACATAATATAGTTGATCGAGGCTTGAGTTATACTCAATGTCCTGAAGACTAATTGCGTCCCGCTCTAGTGCTTGCGGTCTAATGACGATAGTCTCCCAAGATACAACGATCATACTAATGATTTTAGCACTTCAAATCATTAGTCTGCGAACCAATATAATGATTCAACACTCTCTCTGACCCAAAACTATGAAAATAGAAGGAAAATTATTTTTTGACTCATTTTCCTAACTTTCTAACTATATTACTATTCTTCTTTTTAAAACAATCCATCTTGTGAATATATATAGACTTTGATGTGTCTATTAGAAAAGACATGCATCTTCGTGAATAGATGTGTCTATTAGGAAAGACATACCTTTTAGTGAATAGATACACCTTTTAGTATCTCATGTCCCTTTACATAATTAAACACCTTTTCACATCATTTCCATTCAAATTATAAACAATTAAATAATGTAATTAATTGTTCCAACAATCCCCCACATGAATGGAAATTGATCATCAAATCTATATATATCCCCCACATAAATGGATTTTAAAAATCATTTTAATGCAAAAACACTTGAGAGAGAATTGGCGGAATAAAGTTACATCAGGAGAAGTGTCGTATATAGACTTGAACTTTCCCTAGTGAAATATTACCGGATATGCTTCGTGACGCAGTGGATATATATGATCTTGAACTGTTCACAATTACGGTATACCGAGACAGTAACACTCACATAACTTTATCCCTATCATTATTGGTTCTACGGTTTTGTCCATTTTGGTCCTGGACACAATCTTGGTTTCATAATAGCTTTAGAGAATTTAGCATGTTTCGTTCTCATAAATGCGACCCACATTTACTATCATATAGGTGACATCTTTATTTGTCATTAAATGCTTAGCATACCCTTAACTTCTTCTGAACACATTTTTATCTTAGGAATGAGAGAGGGTGTGTTCTTCTCTCGAGTTTCATCTAACCAGTTTGCCTATTGAACCTAGTACATGGGATCTCCAATCAGCTAGGTTAGGTTTCCACCAGACTCAACTCATTTTTTAGGCTTTTAAACTCATTCCCTCAATATTAGTTTACTTGATATTAACAAACTTACAATTACTGGCCACAAGTTTGTCTTCTCATTTCTCATTTTCTATGAAAAGTATCTCATAATCAAGTAACTATTTAAGGTAATCTTCAACATATAAGTCCAGATTTACCACTTTATATGCATCATTTTGTTCTCTGTCACTTGCGATCATTAATCAACTTTCGACATATGCGTTACAGAGACAATTGCGTATAATATATATGAAATATCCTCTAATCTCTTTCAAAGCTATAATATAGCTTTTCTAATTTATTAATGCGCGCAATCATTTAGATTCCAATGTGAATCTAACAATACTCTCATTTCTTTGAGGATTTCCATTGATACAAGCATTTCTTCTTTAAATTCATCATTTAAGATATGTCTTTTAACATCTTTGCTTTGCTTCATTAGCAACCAACATGCTAGATGTCATTATAGACTAGTAAATTTCTTTCGAAGAAATCAAGACTTCCTTTCTCTCAATTGAAGTCTTAAGTTATCAATTTAATTTGCTTCATTTTAAGTAATTTATCCATCCGCCTTTAATTAGATTTTAAAATCCATTTATACTTCAAAGGCTTTGACTCGATGGATTCAATTTCACTATTGATAACTCGCTTTTCAAAATATATGTTTTTCAACAAATGTCTCTTCAAATACTTTATTAGGGTTCACTATAGACATTTAATACTATTGTAATATATCTTCAAGGAAGATTATAACTTTAGGGCTTGCATTGAATTTGCATTCAAACCCCCACAATTTTAATAACTCAACGCTAATATAGTAATACTACTCGTATTACAATATTGATAAACGCAAAGCCATACATGTCACGGCCCAAATCTCTAACCCTGGTTTAAATTCCCTAATCAAGATTACCGACCTTTGACGTGGGACCCACACTGTGATACGTACACCGACCAAGGCACATGGCCGAGGTAGATCTTATTTTTGTATTGATGTGTGCCTAGTGTTATGTACTGTGTAGACTTACTAAGTCATTTGGTACGGTTTTAGACGTAGAGACGAGAGCGGGGACACGTCTCGATATACGTGCCGACACGGGTGCCGGGTAGTTGACAACAAAATCGAATACTACGTCGAGGAAAACAAATATATGTTTGTAACTGTCGACACGACGTTATGCGGACATTCCATTTCAGACGCGAAAACGGGCATCGAAACATCCGAATACGCGGCGAGTGTCGTAGTGGTGTCACCAATTGGTGTCACCACAACAACACCCGACACATAGAATTTGACAAGCTGTCCACCCTCATCCTCCATGTGACTTCATTATCCACACCAGCTCACCACCTCCATCTCCACCTACACCCACTACATACACCACTATATATACACACAAATGATTTACAAAACAGAGAGAAAAATCGAAGGAGAGGAGGAGGAAGAAGAGAGCCAGAGACACAATTGAGGTGAGTTTTTAGCAGTGTTGTGGTTTGTTGTTTCGGATCAACCATGGAGGGGGGGGGGGGGTTCGGCCATGGAGGAGGTCCGAACCCCATGCTTACGGTGGAGATGGCAGGGGCCTCCCCTGCCATCAGTCCACCGGGGTTGGGGTGGAGAACCACCCCAACCCCTCACCGGAGGAGGAAATGATAAAAAGAAAAATTTGATCTTCCTCCCGATCGAACCAGTCGATCGGGAGGAAGGAGGTGCACACGCGCGCACCTCGCGCGCGTGTGCACCCCTTTGCTGGGCCGGGCCCAGAACGGGCCAGGCTCGGCCCATTGGGCCGAGCCTGGACCTGTTCTGGCCCAGGCCGGGTCGGGTTCGACCCGTCTGGGTCGACCCGACCCACACAGCTTATATAAAAATAAAAAAAAAAAAAAAAAAAAAAAAAAAAAGAAGAGAAAAAGAGGGAGAAAAATGAAAGAAAATATGGAAAAATTATGGAAAAATTGGGAAAATTATATTCCAATAAAATAAAGTTGATTGAACCAATTTGAATACAAAATAAACTCACTATACTTGAACTAATGAGACACCAAACTCAGGAACCTAGGAAAAGGGCACGGGAGAGCGAAGGCCGGTAAAGCTAGGACGTTACTTTGTTGTGTGAGTATACCCAATGACGATTCTACTTGGCATTTCATTCCTATTAATTGTTGTTCTTGCATAGTCCTTTTGACTATTTACCTTTGTACTCTTATATCATGTGATTCTTTGTGTCTATGCTCATTTGATGAGTCTAGTTTGCATGATATCCATTTATTTGATTTAAATCATTGATTCCATTCCATGCTATGTATATTCTTGTTGTTTCAAATGTGAATTGAATGATAAATAGCATGCTATAGTGAACATCGTATAAATGTTTAAGAGGACTTGTATTCATTATTTGTTTAGGCGTGTAGATGTCCCTATGCCTTGACAATCCATACTTGGTATTTCTTGAAGTGTTAAAAAAATAGTTGTTGCATTTAGGTCCCGTACTGGATCGAGATGTGCACGAATCACGGGGTTAGAGTCCCTGGGGATGTCGGCACCTGTTACTTGACATTGTATGACACTCGGGGTTAGAGTCCCTGAGGTGGTCTACACACCGGGGTTAGAGTCCCTGGTAACACTTGGGTTAGAGTCCCTTGTGCTATATGATTATTGGGTCGGGGTGACACGTTACACTGCCGACCGGACCTAAATCACTACTACTTAACCTAGCGTCAGTATCTCTTGTTTAACTATGGTATTTATTTGCATATGGTTTATTATTCAGTTTTCCAAGTTATATGCTTTTAAATACCATTTGAATATTCGGAAATGCAAATTAAACTTGTCATCGGGGATTCTTGTTTTATTCTTGTACTCACCGTCCTTTTTATGACGGTGGGTGCAGAGCCATCTACTAGCAGGCTGGGGAAAGAGAAGATCGGCGATTATCCCTGAGGTCGCAGCGCGTCACTATATTAATTGTAGGACTTCTTTGATTGTATAATTTATGTATGTCTTTCATATATATTTTTTTGGGTTGTATATTGGGGTGAGCGTTAGTTCCCCGACTTGTTTTAGACCATTTTATTGTTTCAATGGATTTTAAAGACTATATATATTTACGTGATGGCATTTCCTGGTTTTCCACACTTAGGATATTATAAATGGCTTTCGCATAATCAATAAGACTTCCGCTAATAACTTCATTTAATAAAAGGTGTAATTAGAAAAAGGCTGACTAATACGTAGTTAACTCCTGCGTGGATATGATTAGGGCTTAATTACGGGATTAGGCCGGGCGGTGCCCTAGATTAAGGAGAGGGGCCGTCACAATACAAATCAAAATTTAGTAATTAATAAACAAATGGATTAATTCATGCATATGCATTTAATAAAGATATACATAGAATATAAGCACACTCAATCAATTAGCCCTATTCTTTGCCTTAACGGTGCAACTGCATGTGATTCTTTAATTGATAGATCACAATAGCCTTACTAACCACAATCTCACTCTAGCCCAGGAGACATGGTCTCTATTTATTGAAGATACAATTGCAACTTTGCAACTACACGTTGCAACTTTTTGGAGTATTATATTCACCCACATTGTTCAAGTTGCAGTCTCATGTGATCACCAATTGCATCTTCGATCAAAATTATATAGCATCTCCATTTTGATCTCTACAATTCACATACAAGTCCATAAGCATGGACCATATAGATTGGGGCCAAATTGGGTCGGTCATTGTGGTGCCTCATTAATTCATACTACACCATTCAAAATGCAGCCTTACATTACACCCGTTCATGGCGGCCTTTTGCAACATGTGCCCATCACCAATGTGCATCTCTACAGGCCCCTGACTCCATGGAAACTCATGACTTAATTAAGGGAGTGATAGGTATATCAAACGACTGGTGCCTTAGTACTCATTAAGATTGGTATCTCCCATTAAAAAATAGATGCCCTTACTTTGGCTATGCACACATAAAGACGTTAATGTAAGTGGCGGTTGCAAGGAATGCACCATTCTATTTCGGTTTTCTTAAGCTGTCTTTAGTTATCTTATACTTTGAACAAATTGAAAACAAAGATTTAAATAACAATATACATGCATGAACCTTGCATCTTCATAGAAAAATTCATCTATTTCAATAAACAGAGACCAAGAATCCCCTAAATTTAAATTCATGGTTTTTATAACACCTTTACGAGTTGGCTCCAAAAGCGCTAGTTATCAAATTCCAAATTCAAATTTAATATTTAGAATGCTTCTTCTTGATCTAATCGATGCACCATGCACGCACTAGCATTAGCGAGAAGATAATTAAAATTGAGTGATTGTATGTATTATCAGATCTACTTCACGATGATATGATCATGATCCACTGATTCACTAGAATATCATAAATGAATATCTCACTTAAGGTATCTACTAAAATATCAAACATATATACGTACCCGATGTCATCGATGCATATTCCTGATCTTGGACTCATTTGTGGGATTAATACTCATTAACATGAACGAAGACCCAACAAAGATACGTACCAATGTGAATTAATAACGAACCAAATCCCATATCCATGAGTAACAATTAGTCTTCAGATTGTTGGTGCGATTTTAGAAAACTTTGATGCGTGATAGAATTAAAAACATAATATAGTTGATCGAGGCTTGAGTTATACTCAATGTCCTGAAGACTAATTGCGTCCCGCTCTAGTGCTTGCGGTCTAATGACGATAGTCTCCCAATATACAACGATCATACTAATGATTTTAGCACTTCAAATCATTAGTCTGCGAACCAATATAATGATTCAACACTCTCTCTGACCCAAAACTATGAAAATAGAAGGAAAATTATTTTTTGACTCATTTTCCTAACTTTCTAACTATATTACTATTCTTCTTTTTAAAACAATCCATCTTGTGAATATATATAGACTTTGATGTGTCTATTAGAAAAGACATGCATCTTCGTGAATAGATGTGTCTATTAGGAAAGACATACCTTTTAGTGAATAGATACACCTTTTAGTATCTCATGTCCCTTTACATAATTAAACACCTTTTCACATCATTTCCATTCAAATTATAAACAATTAAATAATGTAATTAATTGTTCCAACACATTTTTATTCAATTCATGGGTGTTCTGTATGTTTTTGGTGATGTGATGGTGAGATTTTAGTAAGGTTTTTGTTTATGTTTATGGCATCATATTTAAGCTTGGTTTAGCGCTCTTTTGCTCAAAATGTTTGTAGATTCAAGACGCAAGTGATCTCGAGCCCAATTATGTTTTTTTACTCAATTTTGTGATTTTTTATTTTGTTCCAACTTTTGATTGTTCATGGCTTGTCACCCATGTTGTTCGGCAGCACCGGATCGAACGTAAAGGGGAAAGTTTGGCAGTGCAGGATCGAACCATCACCACAAGTGTCGAAAACTCAAAGTTGAGTCTGTATGTTCAGTTAGACCCGACTTAAGGATGAGATTTACTGGGCAAACATTGAATCAATTAGAATGGTCTCGATCAACACAGGCACAGGTCGAACGGTGCACACATGTCTCGAACCTGTGTCGTCAAACGAGAGCAGAAAATGAGATAAAGACCTACGTTTTGAAATCGAAATCTAACCATTGAATTCACACACATGCGCGTACACCAAAAAAAATATACATCCAAATCATGCAGTTTGCCCATTATATCACAAATTGAAGGAGTGACAATTATTCATTCATAGGGCATGAAATAACATGGGTCAGCCCTTGTTCGACTTTGAAATCAGACTCTTGACCAATTAGATACCGTAATATATAATCCAATTTAAGGCAGCAAATCAACAAAAAAAAAAACAATCATATGCATCATCTAGCTAATTGATACCCACTATTCAAGCAAAACAAATTAGGAAATTTAAATAATATTATTAAATAGCATGATAAAATTTTTGTTTTATTTCTGGTATGCATGTTGAATATTGGATATTCCATGATAGTATTGTACATCATAAAATATAAGATATCATGAAACTTAATAATATCCCAAGGTCAAAATTTTAAGTTATTGCCACCCATTTTTAAACACTTTCAAGGGCTTGATCACACTAATATAATTTATGCCTCAGAAGGGTGAATTGTATTATCTTAGTAAGGCAAGCTGGGTAACTGTTAACTTGATGTTTAAAATGGATTGAATTAAATAAACCTGTCAAAATGATTTTGGGATTTAGATATAGATGAGATATAACATGTTGTGACATGTGTTGTCTAGATCTCATAATAAACCTAAGAGTTGCATGTGACGTAATTGGTAATTGTTACTTAGCTAAATAACTTGATTTTGAGTGTCATGTCACAATTGTCTCATAATTGGGTGAAATATAGATCTTAGTCCATTTTTAAAAACTTTCAATGGCTCGCTCACACTAATATAGGTTCTATCTTAGCAGGGTGTATTGTGTTATCTTGGTGAGGCAAGCTGGGTAACTATTAACTAGATGTTTAAAATGGTTTGAATTAAATAAAGCTATGAAAACGATTTTGGGATTTAGACATAGATGAGATATAACATGTTGTGACATGTGATGTCTAGATCTCATAACGAACCTAAGAGTTGTGTGTGATGCAATTGGTAATTGTTACCTAGCTAAATAACTTGATCTTGAGTGTCATATCATAGTTGTCTCATAATTAGGAGAAATATGGATCTTAATCCACTAAGTTTATAAATGCGAGGGTTTTTTAATTTAGTGGGAGTTTTAATAAATGGTTTTGTATAATGTTCTAGTTGTAGGTGTGAAACACCTAGTAACACTAATCCAAAGTAACTATAATCAATCCTTGAGAAGAAAAAATATCTGAGATAAGATTCCTTGACTGGATTAAAAATTGATAATTGTTATCAACCATGAAAATATGGATATATATCCTAGATTAACTAGTTCCTTTTAGAACCACATCTAGTGCTACAAGAATTATTGGAACATGTTAGTGACCATGAAACTAGACTTTTAGAAAGATTTGGAGTCATGAAAGCGCACATGACCATTTTGATCAGATCTCACCAAAGAGACTTGACATGACCATGATGCTGAAGGAAATGTTCCAACAGCAAGCCTCACATGAAAAAGTATAAGATTACCCAATTCCTGAATTCCTGTTCAATGGCCGAGAGCCTATCAATATGTCTTTGTGTTTGAATCATGAAGCGTTATATTGCTTATCTAAAAAGGCTTGAATCTTCATATGTCAATAGTTGAAAACATATTTGATGTATAATCCATTAAAATAGTTTTGAACTACATAATATGGATGATATGGAGAAATTTGTTTAATAATCCCATTTGATATTTTAAACTCGAAGATAGAATATTTAGAAAATGTCTTATACATGTATTTAATGGTCCATAATAGAAAGGATAAAGGCAAGATACAGGCTACTAAATGTGTTTATGTGTCAGAAACAAAAACCTTAGTTGTAAGTCGGACTTTGCCTAATTCAAAAGAAAAAAACCTAAGAGGAAAGATTTATTATTCATAGAATGAAACGGTCATTTTAAAATGAATTACAAACCATATTAAGAAGACGTAATTTTGAATTGTTAGGAACATCTCAAGAAGTCATAAGTTATTCTCATGATAGTTATACCATTTAGTTCTCTGACTTGAGATCACAAGAGTCTCCTACATTATGAGTAGAATGATTTGATGCAATTAAACATCGTCTTTAACCAGATGATTATAAAGGCTCCGATTAGTCATTATCCAAAAAATGTGACAAAGTTGTGTGATCAAGATGTGATTTGTCTCTCACATTTCGAAAAAGATATTTATGGGGGCCCCTGATATATTAGACTGATAAATGGTCATGTCTAGTGAATTGATTGGATCGGTGCCACTTGACAATTTCGATCTATCCAGATCGATACTAGTAGATTGAACTATAAGGGTGACATTTAATGCTTTATGTTCAATCAAATGATAACACGTGATGAAAGAATATGATATACGTTGTATAATAAGTTGTATCATTTTATTGATCTACATGCAACTTGGCACTCATAATGTCTTGCTAGAGGCTACTTATATGTCGTATGGGTTTTAAGTTCATTGTCAATGTTGTACAAACCTATTGGGTCGTACACAAAAAATGAATCTGCGTGATTTCCAATTGTCCGGATTGATGAACTTTATACAATAAAGTTTATGACAAAAATATCCTTATAGTGCATTATTTTATTGATTTTTTAAGTATGGATAGATTCGTAATTCACTTGACCACTTAACTTTAATAATCATATCAATAGGTAGCTGGTTAAGTGAGTTAAACACACAGAGAAATCAGGGGAAAAACTCAAATATGTTTTGAGTTGTCTCTAGAGATTCTGGAGTTTAGGGAAAGAATAAAAGGGTTTTAGAGATTTCTCAAAGCTATCACTCTATATCACAGTCGTCCATTCTGTGTTGATACTGGTAGAGGGATTTGTATTAGATTTAAATCCTTGAAAAGATCGGTCAACAAAATAATGGCAGAAAAGGAGTTTTACGATAATAAGTATGATTTCTGTTTTGCTGCAATTGATATCTCTATTGGGTTTCGGACTTCGAAACCCTTTTGAACATCCCCGAACCAAGATCAACCTAATTTCATTAAATTGAAGAACCAAAAGAGAAATTATACCTTATGAACGTAAAACTCCTTGTCTGCCCTTTTTTTGTTGGTTGATCTTTCAAAGGATCTGAACCTAAGCCATATCCCTCTACCACTATCCACACACGAACGGACAACCACAATTTAGAGTACTATCTTTGAGAGATCTAAAAAACTCTTTCTGATCTCTCCCAAAACTCCAAAACCTCCAGAGACAACATAAAACATTTTTGGGTTTCTCCCCTGATTTCAATGTGTTTAATTCACTTAAAAAACCACATATTTATATGATATTTTAAATTAAGTGGTCAAGTGAATTATGAATATACTCTTACTTAAAAAGAACAAGAAATTACCACACTATAAGGAGGTTTTTGTCAAATTGTATCAAATAAAATTTATCAATTTGGACAGTTGGAAATCGTGTAGATCTATTATTCGGTGCTATCTAATAGGTTCGTACGACGTTTGTAGTAATCTAAGCCTCCTACCCACTCACATGTCTCGTTTACATAGCTAATTGATACCCATCTCCTAAGTGCGAGGTTTCCTTGAACAAATATAAGAAGATAATTTAAGTTTTCCAATTTGGTTGGCAAAAGTCAATGGGCAAGCGTTACAAAGCATAGATGTTATAAAGTGGATGAAATTAAATGACATGTACTCTAATCGTTCTAGCTATGAACTACTAATTAATAGTTCATCAAGCTCCATTAGAAAATAGGTGAATACATGGCCTTTTTTAACACTAAAGACTAGAGTAGATAATGAGTAACTACATCCACTATCAAAATTCTAAACCATGAATTCAGTCGACCCATTGATGATGTAAGGCATAGATGTTAATGTTAGAAAATAGAAAGTAGATGAAACAAACTGACTAATACTCTAATAGATCTAACAAATAGTTCAAAGAGCTCCATTAGAAATTGGGTAAGCAAGTGAATTTTTTGACCACCAAAGACTAGAATACACAAGTAAACTGCATCCACTATCAATTATTAAAACTCAAACATAAAACTATTTACTACTTTCAACCATCAAATGCAAACTTCAACAGGTTGATGCAATGAAATTAGATTTTGTATCCATATGAAAGGACTACCGTGACTATTAAGTAAGAAACGTAGACTCAAGTAATAATATAAGTAGATGAGCACATTAAATAACATTTGAATTATGTAACTTATACAAAACTTGATAAGAAACGTAGACTCATGGTATATAAGTAGATGAGCACATTAGATAACATTTGAATTATGTAACTTATACAACAACCTAAGAAACATATGATCATTCATATGCAGTTAAAAACCTCTTTTTTGACGGAAAGTAAAAACTTCTTTTAAGTATGCTTTTACTTTTTTTATTCTTTGTTTTCTTTCAATTTGAGTTGTTAATCGTAATAATACGGAACGACCGAACTCCAAGTTCAATAACTCAAAAACAAAAAGAAAACAAGAAAATAGATAAAGCATAAATGAGTGCACACAAACAAGATGTTTGATAAGCTCTATCGAAAAGATAGCCACAAGTATGAATTGTTTGATAAGACCTCGAATGCCAAAACCCAACACAAGGATAGATAAGTTCTCACCACATAATTCTCTCACGGAGAAAACCTCAATAACTCAAAAATCAACTACCTTTATTTTATAGTAGAAGTGCATTTACATAGGCTTCAAAAATAGAAACTAGATAAAAAGTACACTTCCTAATTCTTAAAATATAAGCAAATAACTTAAAGAAACTTCTAATTACCTAGAGACATCGTAAATTAGAAATAATAACACTAAGGAACGAAACTTTCTAAATTCATCATAAACTTATTTAGTAACAAATTAAATTAAAAACTTGTCAAATATCAAACTTTAGCAAAAATAGGAATTTCCTTCTTTATGACTTTAAACCAGATCACATCAAAACCATGAAAATTATTCTTTTAGCATTAAATTGGAAAATAGGATGAAAACTTATTGAAGGTAGAATGATAAATATAAATAACTAGTTCTTTAGCAAATTCTTAAAGAAATTTAAAGAATTTTACGAAGAAAATTATGAAAAACAATTATTTATTCAAAATTGAAGTACAACTCGCATATCGATTAATTATTATATTCAACAGAAAGACAAAGCCTCGATCCCAAATTAGACGTGGTCGGCTACATAAATTAAACTATTCTACTCAACTCAATTTAATGCAATTGATTATGTGCTTTCATAATATTTTAATTCCTTCACAATAAATGCATCGTAAATTATATTTAACACATATGCTGTTAAGTTTCTTCAATGTATATTATTGATTTTTAAACGGGTATAAACCACCATAACTTCTATTTCATTATTTTTCCATCAATTGGTGTTACTCCAACTTTTCCTTGCAGACATGTATTTCTCATTATATGTTTACGAGTTTTGCTGCACATTTATTTAAACATCCTCGTTTTTGCTAGTCTCATTTTAAGAATGAGTTGTTTCTTTACCTCCCAACATTCACCCACAGAAGCACAACTAGATAATTGCTATCATATAGAATTAGCCTTTTAGTTTAATAGAAAGATATTTCGATCAAACAACACAATTGTCGCACTGATCCACCTCTAGATAATTATTATCTTACCAGTATAAATAAGAAATAAAATTATGACTCCAATCATATATTTAATCAAAATAGAGTTTTTGCACTACACCAAACGGGTTTTCGTGACATTAAGTAAGATGACAGTTTAAAGGAAAATGCTTTAGTGACTGATTTTTGGCACCCATTTTTGGCAATGAGTTGATGGAGGGTTGCCTAATACACCTCTACATGTGTGTATGTGTGTTTCGAGGTGTATCAAGCGACTCCCCATCAACTTGGTGTCAAAAGTGGATGCCAAAAGTCAGTCACCCTAAAAGATTGTTCCAGTTTAAAAACTTAAACAAAATTACTCAATGTGTTATGTGAACACGGCTCAATCACTCAATTTTTATTATACTCATTAAAAACTAAAAGAAACTTTCCAATATGTGGACCCTACAAAACATGAACGAGATCACCGCAGCAAATGCATGAGAAGTATTTTGAATTGGATTCTTCACATGCACATAATATTCTTGAAACCCTAGTTCCCAGGCTGAAAACCTAGGACTAAAATTAGGCTTATTAACTAAGAACCGCTTTCTTTAACCTGATTATTGAATTAAATTCAAACAATTGACTAATTCCAAAGGTAGGGCGAGCAGCCACGGCGCCCACGGAGGAAAGGAGTACTGAGGAGACAAGCGAAGGCCTCCGGTAGTTGAGGCAGGAAGCATGATTCAACCAAGTGAGCATTATCAGGGAGGTTATGGCACTCGTCCTTTATAGAGCGAGCGAAAAAACTATAACCAGCACGAATCTCCCAAAGTGACGAGTGACCATGGTGAGAAGGGGGAATCGATTAGTGTTCTGCTTTCGAGCCTCTTGGTGTTGTAAATGGAGTCTCATAGAGGGATGACTGGATAAGGGACTAAATCGAAATACATCATTGATACTTTTTGGAGAATATAAAGCACTACTGGAGCGCATTTCAAACCATGAGAAGGACTTACTGATAAGGGACCACAACCGAGTATGTGGGGATCTAGTTACTAAAATCACACCAAAGGTGGTAGAGATGCATTGGAGTGAACCATGGTGGGGCGAAGTTCAATAGTGGATATGGATCCAAGGATTACCTGTGAATCTATGGACGATGGACGAACTACAATTCATCATAGGGAAGTTTTGGGGCGATTTGGAAATTGATTCAGATACGCTAGCAAAAGCAAATTTACAAAGGGCCTTTATCAAAGCTCGAGGAAAATAGAAAGGTTTCTTTCTGATGTAGATTATGATGCCTTGCGGGAGGCGATAGGCGCGGCTATGCATTGGCTGTGTAGAGACGACGGGGGAGAACCCTAAGTGTTGAGGAAACTATAGTACTTGCTATATTTCCATAGTTTAAGTATTTAGAAAGTTTCTATATTTTGGTATTTCAATAGTTTAGGTAACTTTCCTTATTTTATGCTTTGTTCAGCTCTATAAATAAGAGCACCATATTGTACTTAATTTGCCCACATTAATGCAATATTCTTAGATTCTTCTTTGAAATCTATCATGGTATCAGAGCTTGGTTTCTAGTGCTAGGTCGGTCGACCTTTGAGTCGACGATCACTCCGTGGTGTTCTCTTCTTCTTGTGTTCATTTGTTTTTGTTTCTCTGCTTTTATCATTTTCACTCTCTTTGTTGTTTTTCTTTAATCGTCTTTGCCCAACACCAATACACATATATGTTTGTGTGTTCATCATCATTCATTTACAATTTACGATATCGGTGCCATCATTGCATCTAGCTACATTTTGGTGTGTGCCTGCCGTCGACTACCTCAACTCCGTTATCTGTCTGCCATCGACTATGTTGACACTGCTATTTGCCTATTGTCGGCTACGCCGACTCTGCTTTCTATACGTCGTCGACTACATCGACTCTGCTATCTGTACGGTCAATTTTGCTATATGATCGTCGTCGACTATGCTATCTGTACGTTGTCGACTTCGTCGACTCTGATATCCGCTATTATACAGTTTCGTTGTTCTAATTCTGCCACATCTAAATATGTTTTTGCTATCTTGGGTGGTCGTTGATCTGTTCCGCAACGAACCTTAGATTTGTCAAGTATACTGATTTGATTGGCAACCTCAAGTTGGTTCTCAAGTTGATTTTCATGAACCAATTTGAGTTTGAGGGAGGGTGTTAAGGAAACTATAATACTTGCTATATTTTCATAGTTTAAGTATTTAGGAAAATTTTATATTTTCGTATTTCAGTAGTTTAGGTAACTTTCCTTATGTTATGATTTGTTCAGCTCTATAAATAAGGCACCATATTGTACTCAATTTGCCCACATTAATACAATATTCTTAGATTCTTCTTTGAAATTTATCACTGAGCAACGCAGATGCGAGACTATTCTAGCGAAGAAGAAGACCACATGGTAGCCTGTTGTTTTGACTAGGGAGAGAGAAGGAAACACACATGTCGATCGACAGGAGGAGCACATAATTATCGAAGAAGATGAGTTAGGGTCAGTGCATGTCCCAGCTGCAATGGAAAGGATGTTTTTCAAAAAATAAGGTGGGTTTAATGTTTTATTCATCAAATAATAGAGATTACTTTAAAATTACAAGTAAGGTATGTCTCCTTTTAAAAATGAGCTATTGATGATGATGTGGATGTATGGCGTGGTGTGTTTAATGAGGTGGAATAAATGTCTCATTTTCAAAAGGAGTCATCTATACAAAATACAAAACTATTTTAATTATTCCTTCTCCAAAGGAGTTATTTGTTCAACTCGATGTGGAGAACCCATGCAAACGACATGTGCATATCGAGATGAACAACCTGCGTCGCGCATGTATATCGAGGTAAACAACTCTTGTAAAGGATATGCACGTATCTCGACGTGGATAATTCATGCAAACGTCATGTATGTATCTCGAGGTCGAGAAGTCATGCAAATGCTATGCTCGTATGTCGAGGTGGCTGACCCAAGCAACCATGTGCAATTTATGCAAACGGTATGCACGTATCTCAAGGTGTGCAATTCATGTAACCTCATGCAATAGATGCAAACATCACGCACACATCTCAAGGTGGACAACTCATAAAACCTCGTCCAATTAATGCAAACCGTGCAAAGGTCACACATGTATTTCGAGGTGAGCAAACCAATCAATGCAAACCATGCAAATGTCACGGACCAGTGCACATCACATGAATGACGCATTCTTCGAATATGTCATTCGTGTTATGAAACGTGGATGCCACGTGGGATGTTTAGAATATATGAATGGCGCATTTTGAGAATGTGTCATTCATGTTATTGAAGAATCCACGTGGACACCACATGGGATGTTCAGAATACATGAATGGTGTATTCTCAAAATGCGCCGTTCGTGTATTTTAAACATTGCACACTAATGGTGCATTTTCAAAACGGGTTTTACCTTAGTTATGGAACAAAAAGAAATACTCACTTATTTTACTCATTTTAAACTAATTCTTGGTGTACATCTATAAGTTTTCAAGGATTTTTATCAAAAAAGAGATAGGAAGCATCAGTATTGGAATAGAAGCCTCCTCTAATCAAGCGACAGTTAGCGGAGATATTATTTTAAAAGATAATGCATTTAATGCTAGAGATTTGGAAATTCAAATTGGGGAGGAAGCCAAGGGATGTCAAGTTGGTAAAGTGGTATTTGTTAGTGAGGTAGATGTGGCGGGCCCGAGCTACATGGAGACATTTATTGTCTCATAAAAGTAATGCCCCTTTTGTATACTGGATGACACGTGTCAGCCCCTCAATAACATGACCTAAGTAAGTTGGACATGGCACCGAGAAACCTAGCAAAGAGTGAGTTCCGGAGGACTCGAATGGTTCCATGAGGTTTGGTTGCGGGATAACATGCGGGATGGATGAGGCACCGCACAGGCGTGGGCGCTGTCGCACCTTGGCGCGCGCCTAGGCACGGTGCCTGGGCGCAGACGAGGTTATGCCTTGGCACATCCCTTGGCAAGAGCAAGGCTGCGCCTTAGCAAGAGCTAGGTCGCTCCTTGGCAGGTTCCTTTGATATGAGCAAGGCCGCGCTGTGGCAGATTCCTTTAGCATGAGCAAGGTCACGCCTTAGTAGATTCCTTTGGCACGAGCAAGGCCACGCAATGGCAGGTGGACACAAGCAAGGTCGCGCCTTGGCACAGGCAAGGCATACCTTAGCAAATGTTGACAAAGCTTTACATGGGTGTTGACCAAGTCAAAGTACGATTGGTCTCATTTTTTGATGTTTCCTATTGGAGTTTGGGGAACGAGTTAACATCTACTATAAGGAGAGGTATGTTCTTTCCTGGGGGCGGCATGGGCATACATGCAAGGAACACCCTCGAGCATGCCTTGGGCAACCATGCCAAGGAAAGACCCACGTACCCATGGTCCGAGCCACCGTAAGTAGGAGGGACTCGAATGAGCCCCAGCTAGCACCCGGGGTGTCTAGGCTTAACTAGGCACAATCGAGTAGTCTATATCCCTAAGCTAAACATGGACCAAGTCACCTTGAGGCACGGATGGACTAAGTCAAGGTGGTTCCAAGCGGTTGGGTAACTAACTTGGTCATGGCCTATGGCATGACCAAGGCACATCCGAGAATGTCCCGAATACATGGAGCATGTGATAATTGACCAAGCAGTTGTGGCGGCTTTGGAACCAAGTGGCAGCAAAGGAACAAGGCAATTGGGTAATTACCAGACCACAAGGAATGGGGTTTTGCTCAATCTATGAATCAATGTAATCAAGATAGGTGTCCTTGATGATTATGTAACTACTTGTTGGATAATTTATAAAGCCATAGGCTCTAGGCTTAGGGAAGCATAGAGTACCAAAGTTGTATTCTCATTGAGAGCTGAGTGAAACATTTCCTTGGTGCCATTGTTTGCTAGTCATTTACTTTGAGTATTGGTAGTGCTGAACTAAGGTGGCCCTTAGGCACTACACGTTGGGTTGAGCGAGAAAATTTTCCCTAGGGTAAACCCCTCACTTAATAACCCAGTGACAATTGGTATCAGAGCCCCATTCTGGAGATGATGGCAACTCGAGCAGCAAGTGATCTAAGTGATAGGGTAGCTCACTTAGAACACATGATGGCAATGATGACTATCTGGCAGAGTTGGTTGCGTCCTCAATGTCAGCACAACGTATTGAAGGCTTGGAGATGTTGGTGGCTTTTTAGTGACTAGAGGAGAGTCACAAGAGGCCATGATAGCTATTTGGGAATCCAAATTTGTAGAGCTTGTAGCGGATGTACGTTCTATTGGAAAACTCACCACCGAAACAACAGCGACAATGGCTTTGGAGGTGAGTTTACTCAAGTGAGCCATTGGTGGATCCCCAGAGGTTGCAGGTGCGGTAAAGCTTAGAACCAAGGTGTCGGAGGCAAAGAATTTTTCAATCAAGCGGAGCACGAAGGAGCTTTAGAAGTTTCTTTGGAACATGGAACAATACTTTACTAATGTCCAGACAGAGGAGAACCAAAAGGTCATATTGACCTCCATGTACCTAGAAGGCGATGCAAAACTCTGGTGGAGAACCAGGGTAGATGATGATGTGGCTGCAGGTAGACCCAAGATCGTGGATCGGGAGGTGCTAAAGAGGGAGTTGGAAGATTAATTCATTCCTATCAATGTCGCCTGGCAAGCGCAGGAAGCCTTGCGCAAGCTCAAACAGACGGGGTCAGTTCGAGACTACATTAAGGAGTTTTCCTTTCTTTTGCTGGACATCAAAAATATGTCAAAGGAGGACAAACTCTTTAATTTCACTACTAGATTGCAGTCATGGGTTCAGTCCCACGACTAGTTCTTCCCGGACTACTTCAAGGCGGTATAGGGTGAAGGACTTGCCCGGAGCAATTGCCGTTGTTGATAGTCTTGTGAACTTCAAGACTAGTTCTTCCACAAGTAAGGGGAAGAACAAGGAGAATATGCCATTCAAGGACCACCATAAGAAGGGCGAGAAGAAGTCATTCCCTTCTAAGCAAGCGATCTCAGAGCTAGCCCCGAAACCAGACGCAAAACCTTCAACAAGTTCCTCGCACAAGGGCTGCTTCATTTGCAATGGCCCTCATAGGGCATAGGATTACCCAAAGAAGGAGAAAATCTCGGCCTTGATTGCGGAAAATGATGGCCAGCCCTGGATGAACCCCATATAATTGTTGAATGTCATTCAACAAGCCAAGACAAAACCCTTCGAAGTGGTTGATGTATGTTGATGCAAGGTGAATAAAAAATGAGTCTTGGCGATGGTGGATTTGGGAGCAACACAATCGTTCGTGGCGGAACATATGGTGAAAAAGTTGGGACTCACACTTGTTGAGAATTCCAGTTGAATGAAAGCTATAAATTCCGAAGAAAAATGAATTCAAGGTATGACATCTAATGTGAATCTTAGGGTTGGGTCTTGGGAAGGGAAGATCAACCTTGTGGCAGTTTCCTTGGATGACTTTGATGTCATCTTAGGGAATGGCTTTCTACATTTGGGGAGTATTATCTTGATGCCATTCTTGAGGGGATTGTTTGTGATGAACAAGTCCTATCCTTGTTTTGTTCCTACTGCTAACATGATTTCAAGGAAAGAGAGTACAAACTTGTCCCACATTTTAGTCATTCGAGTGAACGATGGACTATGGAAGGGTAAACCAACATACCTGGCGACCTTGGTGGAAACTAAGGTAGGCACGGTAGAAAAAGATCCTGATGTAGTTGCTGAGGTATCGGAGTACTTCAGGGACGTGATGCCTTTGGAGTTGCCGAAGCAGTTACCCCTACTAAGGGTGATTGACTATGAGATTGAGCTTATCCCTGACTCAAAGCCCCCAGCATAGGCCCCTTATAGAATGGCTCCAAAGGAGTTGGAGGAGCTAAGGAAGTAGTTGCAAGAGTTGTTGGATGTTGGATTCATTCAACCATCCAAGGCACCATATGGAGCACTAGTCATGTTCCAGCAGAAACACGATAGATCCATTCGGATGTGTGACGACTACACGGCACTAAATAAGCTGATAGTGAAGAATAAGTACCCTATTTTGTTAGTGGCAGACTTGTTCAATCGTCTATCCAGTGCAGCCTACTTCACGAAGTTGGACTTGAGGTCGAGATGCTATCAAGTCAGAATTGCAGCTGGTGATGTCCCTAAGACGACTATGGAGATTAGGTATGGATCATTTGAATACTTAGTCATGCCATTAGGCTTGACAAATGCCCTTGCTACATTCTGTAATTTGATGAATGATGTGCTAAGGGAGTTCATCGATCGATTTGTCGTTGTTTATCTTGATGATATTGTAATTTAGAGTCAAAACCTCCAAGATCATGTGGATCACCTACGGATGGTTTTGACTACATTGAGGGCTAACCATTTGTATGTAAAGAGGGAAAAATGTGAGTTTGATGCGCAAACGATCACTTTCCTTGGTCATGTTGTAGGCCAAGGTAAATTAACTATGGACCCAGAGAAGGTGCGGGCAATCATGGAGTGGCCAAACCCGACGAAGGTCCAAGAGTTGCGGTCATTCTTGAGTTTGGCTAACTACTACCGGCAGTTCATGGAAGGCTACTCAAGGATAGTGGCATCGCTGATAGACCTATTGAAGAAGGATTGGGCTTGGGCAAGGACGGATCGATGTGACCAAGCCATGGCAGAATTGAGGCAGGTCATTGCCTTTTAACCAGTATTGGGACTGCCCAGTTTTGACATACATTTCGAAATGCATACTGACGCATCAGACCTAGCATTGGTGGTGGTACTTGTCTAGGAGGGACACCCAATTGCCTTCGGATGTAGGAAACTGAAGGAAATGGAACAAAGGTATATGGCTCATAAGAAAGAAATGCTGGTTGTGATTCATGCTCTCCATCTTTGGAGGCATTACTTGTTGGGAATGAGTTCATTGTGCAGGCAGATAATCCTTCTATCACTTACTTCATGAGTCAAAAGAAGCTCAATCAGAAGCAGGTAAGGTGACTAGATTTCCTAGCAGAGTTCGATGTTCAGTTCAAACATAAGCTTGAAAGGCACAACTCAGTCCTGCACGCTCTTAGCCGCAAAGTGGTGGCTGAGATGGTGTCTGCAGTGGCGAGGCTGGAAAGTGAGTTCCTGCCTTGCATTAAGGAGGAGACAAGCAAAGACCATGTTTGTACAAAGATGTTAAAGCTAATGGCTGAGGAGTTACTCAGAGGTTTTGGTGCGAACATGGGGTCCTCTATGCTAAAAGATGACGTCTATATGTCCCTAGTACTGGCGGACTAAGGCGACAACTTCTGAGGGAGACACATGATGCTCCGTGGGCTGGGCATCCAGGCATTGAGCGCACTTATGCCCTCTTATCACATTCTTTCTTTAGGCCTAAGATGGAGGAGGACGTAGATCACTATGTGTGGACTTGTCTTGTATGCCAGCAAGACAAGACAAAGAAAAGGAAGGCACCAGGGTTGTTGGAGCCTTTGCCTATACCAGATAGACCCTTTCTGAGTATATCTATGGATTTTATCACTGATCTTCCTAAAGTGCATGGAATGAGTAGAGTGCTGGTGGTGGTGGATCAATTCTCAAAGTATGTTATGTTCATAGCTACTTCAAAGAATTGCGATGCAGACATGACTATGGAGTTGTTCCTGAAGCATGTGGCAAGATATTGAGGAATACCGAAGGACATTATCAGTAATCGAGATGCTCAGTTCACTGGAAGGTTTTAGATTGCCATATTCAATCTGATGGGCTTAAAGTTGATGTTTTCCATAGCAAACCATCCTCAAACGGATGGGCATACGGAGAGGATCAATGCATTGCTGGAGGATTATCTCAGACACTATGTGAATGCAAGTCAGTCCAACTGGGTGGATTTACTTGATACAACCCAATTCTGCTACAATCTTCACAAAAGCTCAGCTACGGAGCTGAGTCCATTCGAGGTGGTGACGAGACAACAACTGACTACTCCACATGAGGTAGCCAAATCAAATTCGATGGGTTCAAGCCCAGCGGCTTATCACTTTGCGAGGAACAAGCAAGAGCTGAGGGTGGCAGCTTAAGACAATTTGGCCAAAGATGTCCAAAGTATGAAAAAGTATGCTGACCAGAGTAGAAGACCCTTGGAGTTCTAGGAAGGAGACTTAGTCTTGTTGAAGCTCACTCCTCAGATTTTGAAGAAGTTCAACAAGAAGGAGAGGCATAAGGGCTTGGTTCAGCGGTATGAAGGACCTTTTGAAGTGATCAGGCGAGTTGGAAGGGTGGCTTATCGCCTTAAGCTACTAGAAAGGTTGAAGATACATCATACATTCCATGTCAGCTACCTTAAGCCTTTCCACTCTGATGAGGCAGATCTAGGGAGGAGCACAGTAAGACGAGACCCTTGGTGAGAAAGAAGTTTGTAGCAGAAATTGAGCAGATTTTAAGCCACAAGACGCATGGCCAGAAAGAAAAAATAGGCAAACTTTTTACTTGATCAAGTGGGTTGATGTTGATGAACCTACTTGGAAATGAGACACTACTCTATGGAAGTTTAAGAAGGAGAAGGCGGACTACCAGAAGCGGCAGCAACCTAGTAGTTCGATATGGCCATCAAACATTTCGGTGGGGGATGGATGTTTGTCAACCCTTCAACAACATGACTCGAGTAGGCTGGGTTGGGCAATGAGAAACCTAGCAAATTGTGAGTTTCGGAGGACTCGAATGGTTCCATGAGGTTTAGTTGCGGGATAGCAAGCGGGACGGATGAGGCAGCACACAGGCGTTGGCGAGGTTGCGCTTTAGCGCTCACCTAGGCGCGGTGCTTAGCGCAGATGAGGTTGCGCCTTGGCACTTGCCTTGGCGCATTCCTTGGCACGAGCAAGGCTGCGCCTTGGCACGAGCAAGGTGGCGCCTTAGCACGAGAAAGGTGGCGCCAGCAGATTCCTTTGGCATGAGCTAGGTCACGCCTTGGTACAATCAAGGCTGTGCCTTAGCAGATTCCTTTGGCACGAGCAAGGTCACGCCTTGGCAGATTCCTTTGGTACGAGCAAGGCCACGCCTTAGCAGGTTCCTTGGGCACAAGCAAGGCCACGCCGTGGCAGATTCCTTTGGCATGACCAAGGCTACGTCTTGGCACGAGAAAGGTGGCACCTTGGTAGATTCCTTTTGCATGAGCTAGGTCACGCCTTGGTACGATCAAGGTCGTGCCTTAGCAGATTCCTTTGGCACGAGCAAGGTCACGCTTTGGCAGATTCCTTTGGCACGAGCAAGGCCACGCCTTAGCAGGTTCCTTGGGCACGAGCAAGGCCGCGCCTTGGCACAAGCAAAGAATACCTTGCCAAGGGTCGACAAAGCTTAACTTATGCTATGACCAAGTTAAAGTACGATTGGTCTCATTTCTTGATGTTTCCTATTGGAGTTCGGGGAACGACTTAAAATTTACTTTAAGGAAAGGTGTGTTTTCTCCTATGGGCGGCATATGCATAAATGCAAGGAAGATCCTTGAGCATGCCTTCTGCAACCATGCCAAGACAAGAACCCACGGACCCATGGTTCGAGCCACCCCTTGCTGGTGAGACTTAACCGAACCTTGACTAGCACCTAGGGTGCCTAGGCTTAGCTAGGCACCACCGAGCAGTCCCTGTCCCTAAGTGAAACATGGGCCAAGTCACCTTGAGGCACGGATGGACCAAGTTAAGGTGGTTTCAGGTGGTTGGGTAACTACCTTGGTCATGGCCCCTGGCATGACCAAGGCACGTCTAAGAATGTCCCGAATACATGGAGCATGTGGTAATTGACCAAGCAGTTGGTGCGGTTGTAGAACCAAGTGGCAGCAAGTAAACAAAGTAGTTGGGTAACTGCCTTGACCACAAGGAGTGAGGTTTTATTCAGTCTATGAATCAATGTAATCAAGACAGGTGTCCGGATGGTTACTTAACTACTTGTTGGTTGATATATTAAGTCATGGGCTCTAGGCTTGGGGAAGCATAAAGTACCAGAGTTGTATTCCCATTGAGAGCTTCCTAAAACGTTTCCTTGGTGTCATTATTTGATGTTCATTTACTTTGAGTATTAGTAGTGTTGAACTATGGTGGCCCTTAGGCACTATGGGTTGGGTTGAGCGAGAAAAATTTCCTTAGGGTAAACCTCTCACTTAATAGCCCCATGACAACACGTATTTAACGGAGGATCAACGCACAAATAACGACACAATTGGGTTGAGCCATATAGCGATACAGCGGTGGGCCCTGTATTGGGCATTAATACAACAAATGAGAAATGCCTATTATGTGTTGAGGAGACATGGTCTTTTGAAAACATAAATAATAGTAAGGGCTAAGTCCAAGAAGGTGTCTCAATTGTGGGCTCGATTTAGAGGCATAACGGAGTATATGGGAATGTTTTTGGGGAAAGGAGTTTTCACATCAAGTGTTAGCAAGGTGATCAATCAGGGAAAGAAATACATAGTGGGGAATGAGACAATAGGAATAGGTGAGGAGGGAAGGGAACGGATGTTACGCTACAACCTACGACTATAATAATGAAGAGTCAGAGGGTAGCAACGGAGGAACTCGCCCAGTATAATAAGAGTGAGAAGGTGGATGATAGTGGTGAAAGATGCATGATGGACAGGGGACAAAGCAGCATAAACAATTTAGGGACCCGCTATTATGTGGATTTTCACTAAGCTCGCATGGACTTAGACCAGGAATAATAAGATCTTTAGATAGTGATAGGTTGCCGGAGCAACCATGTATTTCTCTACAGAATAAGCACAGTTCAGATGAAGAAGATGGTGCAGTGGAAAGGACGAGGGTCCTGATTTGGGAGTTCGTTGAGGAAGAATCAGCAGATAATGGCATGGATAATAGTAGTGCAGAGTCTAAGGATGATCTAGTCGCACAAGCTGCGTGGATGGAGATGAAGATGAATGGTTAGATGAGCAACTAATAGAGACACAAGATAGGGAACAACAAGAAGAACAGCCAGAGACACTCGAAGTAATAGTGGCAATGGAAATAGATGAGATACGCCAACTCATGGGTGCAAGAGCTGAATTAGGATTGTCATTATTGGGATCCTCGGAGGAAGAGACGAATGTCGAACCTATATCTAGTTCAATATTAGAGATTGTACACATTAGGGAGGAGCCTCTAACACAACCGATTTCTACGGAGGGAAGCACATAGTGTAGTGATGACACACTCCTAATTGAGTTCTTGTCACCAAATGGTATTCAATTGAGAAAATGACAACTTCGGATAATTCGCATTGGGGAATCAAGTATGGGTGGTGTTCCGAAAGTATTATAGAAAAAGCTTCAAAGATTGAATTTCAAAGTAGATTATGGCAAATCTCACGATAAAAGGGCTTTCAGTGGTGCACAATGAAAATACAAAATCGAATGTGAGAGGGATCGGGAATGCGAACAAGAGTTTGATGATCAAGGAAGAGATGAGAGCGGTTAACCCATATATTTTACTTTTACAAGAGACAAAGAAGTCAGAGTTCGGATGTGCAGAGGTTGAGGGAATTTGGGGTGGGAGGTTTAAAGAATGGGTAACCTTAAATGCGAAAGGAACTCGTGGCGGTATTGCTATTATTTGGGACAACAAACGAATGAAAATTATAAGTATGTCGGTTGCTTTTTGATATCCATTCAAGTTGAGGAAACATCGGGTGTCACGTGGTGGTTCTCAGAGGTTTATGGTCTGGCTACCCCGGCAAGAAGGAATGAGTTTTGGGATGAAATGGGTGCTTTGTATGGGTTGTGCCGCATACATTGGCGTATAACGGATGATTTTAATATGGCGAGGTTTTCTTCGGAGAAGAGTCAAAATATGAGACTCACCTCAAGCATGAGACATTTTGACAGAATAATTCGGGAAATGGAACTTGTAGATCTACAAATACAATATGGGAGGTTCACTTGGTCTAATTTAAGAACCCCGCGATGTGTACTCAATTGGATCGATTTTTGTTCACATGGGAGTGGGGGATGTTGTTCAGGAATGGGATACAAACGGTAGGCAATAGAGTCACATAGAACCACTTCTCGAAAATATTGGAAACGGGTCAGATAAAGTGGCGACCACCTCCATTTAGGTTTGAAAATGTTTGGCTTACACATCCAAACTTCATGGATGGGTGTAAAACTTGGTGGCGGAGAGCAAGAAATAGAGACGGGCTGGGCTTTAGGCTCATGGGGAAGTTAGGTAGCATGCAAGGGAAGACGGTGGCATGGAATAAGGAAGTCTTCAGGCAGGCATTAGGGAATATATAGGAACTCAAAAGGAAAATCAACGATTTGGATGATAAGGAGGGATCAACGGAGTGGGATGAACGCATGGTGGAGCAAAGAAGATGACTAAAAAATGACCTTGAGAAGGCACTCCTAAGTGAGAATCGCATGGCAAGTCAGAAACTTCGAGTCAAGTGGGCCAAAGAAGGTGATTGCAACACCAAGTTTTTTCACCAATTGATGGGTGTGAGGACAGCCAAGAACGCTATAGGGAGGTTGCAGTTGAGCAATAGAGACTTCACAGAGGATATCGACACAATAAGAGACACTTTTGTAGACTTCTATCGATCCATATATACGAGGGAGACAGAGGAAGCTTGGGAAATAAATGGAGTTTCATGGGAACCCATTCAAACTAACAAAGCAAGAGATTTTGAGAAAAAGTTCACGGAAGAGGAAGTGTTGAGTGTTGTCTCAAGTTGTAATAAAGATAAAGCTCTGGGACCAGACGGATACACGTTCGCTTTTATTCAGAGCTTTTGGGGCACATTGAAACACAATATTTTTGGCATTTTTTGCAGACTTTCATGGGAATGGGACTGTAGGGGCAAAGATGAATGAAACATTCATATGCTTGATTCTGAAAGGAGCGACTACAGGCACGATTAATGACTTTAGACCTATAAGCCTAGTCACCTCTATGTACAAACTCCTTGCAAAAGTTATAGCGAGACAATTAGGAGAAGCTTTAATGAGAACCGTTGCAAAGGAGTAACACGTTTTTGTGCAAGGGAGACAGATGTTGGATTTAGTACTCATTGCAAGCGAAGTGGTGGAATTTATGCGAAATGAGGGTAGATCCGGGTACATGATGAAGTTGGATTTTGCGAAGGCTTACGATAGAGTGGATTGGGACTTTCTATATTATGTGCTAAGAATGAAAGGTTTTGGTCAAAGATGGCGCAAGTGGATAACAGGATGTCTAGGATACACTAATTATGCTGCTATTGTGAATGGCACTTCATATGGCAGTTTTAGAGGGCAACGGGGACTGAGACAAGGGGATTCATTGTCTCCGTTCCGATTCATTTTGGTAACAAATGTGATGGGACGTATGGTTGATATGGCAAAACGCAATGATTCTGTCCAAGGTTTCAGAGTGGGAAGGGAAAATACACATGTGACCCACCTCCAATATGTCGGCGACTCTTTGCTTTTTACGGAGAACTCGTTAGTGGTAGTTTGAAATATGATGTGGCTAGTGGAGTCATTCTGTAGGATCTTTGGATTAAAGCACAATCTTCAAAAATGTTGTTTGCTGGGGGTTAACATGGATGAGCAGGAAGTCACCAATATGGTGGCGAACACACAATGTCAAGTGGGGTCATGACCCATGAAGTATTTAGGTATGTCGCCCGGTGGGTCACTTTTAGGCATAGGTTTTTGGGAGCTGGTAATTAAGAAGATCGCAAGAAAGATGGATGGGTGGAAGGGAGGTTTTATTTTGAAAGGGGGTCGTCTCACGTTGATAAATTCAATTCTATAGTATTTACCGATGTACTTTATGTCATTATATCGAATACCAGAAGGAGTAATGTCAAAAATATATAAGATAATGAGGGAGTTTCTATAGAAACGAATGGGCACGGATAAGTCGTAGGCTCTCATTATGTAGAAGCAAGTTACGCTACCAAAGAGGATGGGCGGACCGGGAATTGGCAATTTGGCCAAAAGAAATAAGGTGATGGCCAAGAATTGGTTGTGGTGTTTTCAGACTGAGCAGGATGCCAGGTGGGCTAAGGTCGTCCATAGCATATATGATGTTGACACGAATGGGTGGGATTCCATAAGATCTTTTCATGGCACGTACAAAGCACCATGGAGAGTTATTCTTGACTGCCAGCAGGAATTTCTGATAGGGTTACAATTTATGGTGGGAAATGGGAATAGAATCAAGTTTTGGAAGGACTTATGGCGTGAGGGGGAGATACTTGAGTGCATGTTCCCATTGATTTACTCACTTGCTTTGGACCGTATGGTAATAGTAGTTAAAGTAGTGACACATGAAAGGGCGGGCTTGGAAGCCCAATCTTGGGACCTAGGGCTGAATCAGCACATAGGGGAAGTGGAGATTGAGGAGTATGCAAGGTTGATGCACAAAGTGGAAGGACATCTCCCAACCATAGGGGAAGATGATAGGTAATGGAGTTTGGAGTCGTCGGGGGAGTACACAGTTAAATCGGCTTTCCATTTCATGTGTAGAGGGATGGGAGGCTGATGGGGCAAGCGCATAGGACGATTTGGAAAGCTCCAGCTGCACCGAAATTAAAGGTGTTCGCATGGATGGGCAAGACTCAGACTGTTGATGTCCTCCAAAAAATGCGTATTTAAAACCTTACTCCCATCTAAATGTGAGTTGTGTAAGGAAGCATGAGATTCTACTGATCACATCCTAGTTTCATGCCCGTTTTCCTTGCAGATTTGGCATAACTTAGCTCATGAACTAGGCCTTATATGGCCCTCCCTTTCAACTTTTGTAGACGTTTTGGCCGCCCTGCCCCTTCAAATACGAGGTGCTTAACGTCGGTTGTTGTGGCGGACTGGGACGCTTTATAGTGCCTGGGTGATTTGGACAGAGAGAAATAACAGAATATTCTATGAGTGAGAAAATAGGTGGGAGGAAGTTTGGGAAGGTGCCAAGAGGGGTCGCATCAGTCCTTTTCGGACACAAGGCTTTCATGAGATATCGATTGTCCTGACTTTCAGAATAATGAAATTATCTATTGTTATGAATGTGTGTTGGAATGGACAATGGAATAATATGTTGGAATTAATGCAGTGCAGGGAGGGTGAGGTCTTTTGAGCACTAAACACATGGGGTAGCAAGACATAATTTTGTTGGTGCATTTTCTCATCTTAACTGCAAGCGTGCACATTTATGAAATATATTCGGTGTACTATGATGAATTTTTTTTCTTTTCGTTTTGTTAGCTTGAGCGCCTGTGATACATGACGCAGTGCAATATAGGTTGTGACCGAACTGTTTTGGGACGCAGATGGGTAGTAGGTTTGTGGGTATTACATCAGGTATGTCTGAGGATGTGGTTTCTTATCTGTTTATTTGGAGGCGATGTACGTTTATGATGTCTGGGTGGGTGGCAAGCCATTTAGTGATGTAAGTTGGTCATTAAGTATTGATGTTTGGTTTTCATGGTGTACACAAGGTTTTTGTGGTCACTTGTTATTTACCAGGGTGTTTGGAGTTATCTTAGTTATTATGATCTTTTGATTTTTTTTTATGTTTGGTCGAGGTACATGATGTATATCACATTTATCATGGCCTTTTGGTCTTGCTGCTGTGGTCTCTTTTTAAGAAGAAGTACAAATGGTAATGGGAGGTGTATGTGTTTTTGACAGGGCGATCGATAAAGAACATGGGTGATGAAAGGAATTACTTGGATTTCACAGAGGAGTTGGAGCACTCTCCTGCAAATGCATGCATGGTGGTGTATTGTTTTGAGGAGCTTAATCTATGTTAACATGTTTTGAGGGACACTGTACAATTTGGAATGTTTTGCCTTCGGTCTTGGGCATGGCTACTTTCAACTGGGTATTCGCCCACTTTATTTCTTCTTTTGTCTCTCTCTAAAGGAGTTTGAACTCCAGCCCATCGGTAGCGGTGGGGGAGAGCTAGAAGGTTAGAAGCTTTGGCTTCTTTTTAGCTACGACATTTTCTTTTACTCTACTGAAGGGAATACGGGAATCCATAAATTGATGATCGAAATGTTAGATGAGACCCAAAATTCAGTGTATATTGCCTTCATTATCATTATTTTGTATAGGAGTGATGGAGGGTACACAACCCCTCTTATGTATATGCTTTGATGAATATAGTAACTTTCAGGAGCTCGTCTCCTATTTTTCAAAAATAATGGTTCAAATGGTGGCATTGAAAACCATCAACTCCCAAACTAGTGGATCTAAACTACAAAATTCCTTACCTAGACTGAACTAATCGATTCATTAGAATCCAAAGAAGCCACATCAACATAAACCAAGAAAACACGTATAAACATCTAAAAAAGTATAGTCTAATTGCGATTTCAAGGAGAGATCGAGCCCAGACGATAAAGTGGTGAAATTGCACGAGAGTGGAGATGAGTTTTACCTTAAACAAATACGTGCATTAGTCATGCACTGAAACCCTAGAATATTCATAAATACTTTCGACTAAGTTACCATAATTATAAAAATGAAACACGATCCCTGACTTCTCCTTCTATCGCTTTGGAGTGAATGAGTAAGCGAAAAGCATATACCGCACAGTAAAACTATAAATAGTCGTTGAAAATAAGTTAGGGCAGTGGGCCATTGTAAATGAAAAATGATTTTTTAATATTCTTCTGGGACTTGCATTTGCTAGAGTGAGACACACATCTCAACATCTCAATCAAATCTACACTATTGTGTAGTAAATATATGTCTTCTAGAATGTTAAATTATAATATTCCTTGGAAAATATAGGTTGATTCTAACTTCAAAACAATTAAAGTTTAGGTGGTTCAATAAAAAAAATGAAACATAAAAATAGGGCCACAATAGAATAAGATGTTTGTGCGCGTTTGTAGTGGCAGTTTATTGTTCAATAAAAAGGATAGAATTTTAATAAAATCAAGTCTGGTATGGATAAGACCATATAAACTTGGACCACAAAGGGATTCAATCCGAATTTTAATTATTCATTGATAAAAAAACTTATTCGAAAGAAAAATGAGTAATAATACATATTTTGTTTCATAAATTGGAATGACATCCTTTACGATGAGCACAATAATCACTTGTATGAAATGTATTCTAATGCACTTAAAACTTAATTATGAAAACAATACATGTAAAAATTAATGTACTATAGATATATTTAATTTTATAATGAATTAGACTTTAATTTTTCTTTACTTTAATATTTGTTTGTCAAGTGTTAAATTTTCAATTACATGAGTTATTTGCACTAACGTTGCAATGATTTATAGTTTGTAATATTTGTTGTAACTTTGCAATACTTTTTCAAATTATATCAAACTAGTTAGTATCCCACAACTCGCGTGCGGGCAAGATTGAGTATCAATACATTAGATAAAAATAAAATTAATAGGCAAAAAAGTGAAAAAAGAACTTGTTATATACTCTCTGACTCAGAGCCAAAAAGAGTATCATCTAATCTATAGAAAAAATTAAAGAAAATACAACTCAAGCGATAATTTCATTTTTATACCTACACTTGAAAAAATAAATTCCCTCTAAAAAATTATCAAGTTATTTCAATCACTTTCCAAAACTAAAAAATAACATTTAATAGCACGCAATTCACATACATATCGTGAAAGTAATAGATCATCGGAATGGATGGCAGAACAAGCTTGCATACACCCCCGCGAGATCCCGGGTATTCCAACATATGCCTAATGGCCTTGGTGATATAGCAAGAGATGATGTAAGTCATGTTTGGTTCAACTTATTCTCTGGTTTATTGCTTATGTGGCACTCAATAAGCAACTTTAGTACCATTTGGTTGCATTTTATGTTTTTTGCAATTAGTTGACGTGGCCTGTGGCAACCAAAACTACCAAGAACTACATTAACAAGTGTGATTCTCAAAAACATCTCCATACATGTTTTTTGCTTTTCATAAACACTTATCCAAGTCATCAAAGTATAAGCTAAAAGCAAAAGTTAAACCAAACTGTATCGTAGTAGGATTTTCATTTTTACTTAGTTTGTGCTGTGGAATTGAGGGCTCTTTACCATCCCCATTTAATAAAAAATTGCACGCGCAATTTACACAATTAGAATAAAAGCACTAAAAGACTGCTTAATTAATAATTATATATTAGTGCTCCAAATTTGTTTGTGAATAATGTGTTTTAATGTATCAAAGTCTCCAAAATTAGTTCATAATTATCTATTTTTATTGTTTGTAGGTTTTATATCATGTTTGATAAAAAAAAAAGAATAAAAACGATTCATTTTAAGTGCTTTTAATGTCTAGCATTGTAAATGTCAAACCTTTCGTCAATATGGCATCTCTACCGGCCTAGATTATCCAAAAAAACCTATGATAATCTAGTCAGCCTCTAAATTTTTTAAATATTTCTTTACTTGACATTGATTTTCTAAAATCCTATAGATAAATTGTCATCCTTAAATATGTGAGTCCTTCCTTAAATTTGAAATTTTGATTTGTTAAAGAAATTTCGGTAGAGTCTCCCTTGTAAATAGGGTTTTCGAAAATCTAAAAACTTGATAAACAACAGTAAGAGAAGGCCTATAAGGACTTACATCTTCACCAATATCTATAACAATTTATATATCATAATCTATACATTATAACAATCCACTCAAACAAATATATTGATCCTTAAACCATTTCAGGAACCATCTAACCCCAAATTCAAGTTTGTATTCATCATTATATTACCCTGACTTTCATATACTCCTTTGCAAAATCTTAAAACATAAAATCGTCCTAGCTCACCGCACAAAGCCCAAAACACAATAATAATCGAATTTTTATACAAAGAAAAAGAAAAAAACGCAAGGAAATATCCATAATACTAAAAATCACTCTTTTCTTACTTTATATCTATTAATTGAACCCGTCATTACCCAGTAATAAAAACTCGATAATGTCATATGAGTAAATCGCACACTATCCAGTACACATATAATAACCGAATGCATCAATACAAGAATTTAAGCGAAACAATAATATTTCAAAGAACTGAAAATATTCAAGGATGCAATCCATCCCATTTCTATTCCTTCACTCCAATCTGATGTCGATTTTTGAAAGTAGTGCGAGAACATTAATAAGGAATCATGAGTTTGAAAGGATGTCCCTCGCGAAGCTATGCCCTTGATTATAAATGGAGTATGATATTGGCCACCAGATTACCACAAATCCTCCTAAACAAGTGTCTACAAATGATCAGTGACTCCAGCCGTAGAGCACCACGGTGTTCACTCTACCACACATATAGACAGTGAGCACAATGGGACCACCAAAAGCTTCCATCATCTCGTGTCCATGTATGCATGACTGATAAATAATGCAACGGTAAATCTTGCATGCAACTATATTTAAAAAATATTCATACAATGTATAGGTTACTATGAGATTTACATACAAAAATCCAACTTCGAGCTTAATTTTTAGGGTTTCCAAAGCGTTAGATCACCTTGAAAATGGTTCCAACGGCTTCCCTACATTCCTAATTACATTAAGGGTTAAGCTTAAAGTGAAACCAAATAATGAAACCACACGAAAATAGTGGTCAAATTAAGTATGGTCAATAACAATTTTTAAAAATAATTATTTATAACAAATTCAACTAGCTTTCAACTAGCTAACTTGGGGTAATCTTTTAACTTTCAAAACCTCAATACTTTTCAAAAAGGAACTTGTAGAGCTCACTTCATACTTTCTATAGACTTTAAGAACACTCAAATCAGATCACAAATGAAGAAGTTATTAATTTCCCAATACGTCCTGTTGATTAGGCGAACTTTATTTATTTTGAATTAACAAAACCTCTCTAAATCAATGTTTTTGCAATTAAATCCTCAAAACTCGACACCAAATACCGAAAAACCATAACCAACCAAATTCAATATATTTTCATAGCTCGTGGAGAAAATCTGGACATAAATTAAAAATTTAATTCGTCCAGAATCCCAATGTAAAACAATTTTAACTATAAAACATCTTCAAAATAGTTATTAATTGAATCGTATCGATTCACTTCACCAAAACCCTAACCCACGTCGGTGAAATTTATCCCAAATTGACGTAAATCAATCTAATATACTAATTAATAATAATCCCTACCAATTTATATAAAAACCCCGTGAAAAAATCAAAAATTCATGAGAATTCAAATTAAATTAAGGAAAATGATCTAAACTGAGAATTTACCAAATTGTGGTCTAAATACCTCTTTTCCACTATAGTAACTTGACTCAAACTGACTACCTCGTAATGCTTTGCAATTTTTAGAGACAAATCAAACGAAAATCGAACATAGGGAAATCTACGAGCGAAAATGTTCGCGGATAGGTTTAGAAACCAAAACGTAAAAAACGTTTTGTTGAGAACGTTTCATTTGTGTTTTTACTTTTTTCTTATTTATATATAAACTTTTAGCTCCTTGTTAGCAGCTTAAGTTCTTTTCATTTATTAATTCACAAAATCCCGAGTTTGACGTGTTTTGACTTTCGGTGGTCATTTTAGATCCGATCTTTCACCAATTTAAGCTAACCTCTTGATAAAGATTCTAACTCCATAAAACATCCATAACACTGGTTTTGATCATACCACAACCTTTAAAACCTTAACTTTGTCCACGACATACTGAAGTCTTCCAGACCAATCCTCTTGCGGTATTTAACCAAACTTGCACTAATTTGGACCCAATCTCAACCTTGATGACCGCCAATTGACACAAAACTCGAGGCAAGGTCTTGCACCAATTTCGTTTTCATTTTACACTGTCATCAATCCAGACTGACACGCAAACTGAGGCAAAATCTCCTCATGATACTTGAAAATTAATTTACAAGTTTTCGTGCAACTAATTATTTATTTTCATTCACCCTCTTCAGACACACATTTGAAACTCTAATTATGTCAAATTGAGAACATACCTCAACGCGCTCCAACGTCGCGACAAAATACCATATAATACATAAATTAGGCATTCACCAACGAAAAATAACATTAACCTAGTGATTTCATTTTTTATCGATCTGAGTCATAATCTACAACACATCATAATTAACACCTACCAACCTCGTAATTAAATTTAAATCCTAATTTACTAAATTCATGGATTAGGTAGTAAATGTGTCAGCACGCATCCCAATGTAGCCTTAGACCCACGACAGGTTATGGTGTTAGTTGATTGGTGTGTAAAGGAGTAGAGTGTTTTAGGTTGAAGAGAATGAAAAAAACTTGGCTAAGGCATGGAGTAAAGTTTGGGTGGTTCACTAGCCCTTGATTGTTACCTCGAGATATGTATTGCAAAAACGATTAGGAGCTAAAGACTTACATGGACTTAAGATGCTTCAAAAATAACTAGACAAACCTCGAGACATGCATAAGGAAGATCCCAATGAAAGTTCGACCATTAGATTGCTCACTTGTGATACATAGCCAAGTGAAGCCATATAGCGCTGGGAACCAATTCGGCCTCAGGTGCCAAACTCCCTTTGGATTCATCTCGAATGAAGCACGATTTTCTCCACATCATTTCAACAGTTGTAGATTTATTTTGATCAACACATTTTTTCATCAAACTAACAATAGCAAGGGCAGAGAAGATATTTCACAATGAGTTAAGGTATCGACTAGCTTTGATCGACCTTGGACCAACTTAGACCCCAAAAATGTTTCCCACACTCTCTCATCGAGAACACAAAAAACACGAAAACACGAGATCTCCCCCATATATTTTGATCTTTCTCCACACATTATCCATTCTCTTTCTCATATAAAATATACTATTCACTAGTCACCTTTTATCTCCCCTACACTAATCTCTCTCATTTTTGTATCTCTCTCTAACTTGTAAGCTTTTATTAGTGTTTTTAGGTCCATGAGGCTTAGGCCTAGGATTAAGGATTTTCATGGGAAGCTTAATATCATCATGGGATTTGTAAGGTTCTACCTATTTTAATTCAAATTTGGTTTTATGGTTTGGTATCACACTTGTTATTATTTGATTGCCATGGTTTGGATTATTGATTGTGTAGTTGCAAATGTATTTTCTTTTATTTAAATCTATTGCTAGTTTAATTTCTTTGCATTAGTAAATGTATGGAGCATTGAACATCAAGTACTAAACAGATAACCCAATTGGTATGCCCCATTTTGGTCTATCTTGCATAACAAGAGGGTGTAGGCTAAATCGATCGTGCTTCTTGACTTCTTGTCTAGGGCTAGTGGTTTCACGAATCTTAATGCGATGAATGTGTTAAATCCAGTGGTTGCTCTATCTAGGTTTGTACTGATAAGTCAATAATTAGACAGTATTTTATAGTATATTTTAGGGTAATTTTGGATGTAAAATGCTATATTACGCTGGGTTTTCTGTTGTTTTTGTTAATTCAGGTTATAATTAGAATATGTGAAGAAATTGATGAAAAATGCAATAACATGAAGGGTTTAACCAAGTGGAAGTATTGCACGATGAATCACTAGTAAATCAAGATAGAACTTGAAATCACTATTGGCGATTTGGCAGTGATTCAGGATTTACACATAAATTGCCAGACAAAATAGTGGAGCACAGAACCTCATTTCCAATGATTTGGCTAGCGATTTGCGTTATAAGTGGAATCGGTGTCGAATATCAGGAGTCGGTTTCAAGAGTTTTATATTACAATGAGGAATTTGAGTTAGTTTGGGATATGTATTATCTATAATACTATATATATGAACCATAGACTTCGAAATAAGTCACCTTTTGATTGTTTAACAATTTTTTAATTAGTTTGGAGGCCATTCTTTATTGTTTTTATTGCTTTTGTAGAAGATTTGAATATTTAAGAATTGAATAAGAAGATATTTTTAATTATGTATTTTATTTATTCTATTATGATGTCTATTATGAATATGAGTGAGTAGTTTATTAATCTAAACAAAGTTCGAACATAAACTTAATCCGTTTTGTGATGTAGTCATAATAGATATTGATTTGTATTTAATGCTTTAAACCAATCGTATTCTTTAATTCACTGATTTAATAGATTGTTAGTTGCATATTGTAATTATGAATCTTGGTGTTGCATGCATAGTGGCCAATGTGTATTGTAGTCTTTTGATTATATATCTAATTTATAGTAGTAACTAGGATGGTTTAAAAGGTCTTTTACCGTTTAGACATCCTAGGTGAATCGAGATCTAAGTTTAGTATTAAAATGGCTTTTCGAAGGTATTAGGCTTAGTAGTTTGAAGTTTTCATAGAACGTAATGCGGTTTTATTGCCTAAAGTTAATTTTTTCGAGATTTCAAAGGATTCATTCAATAAAATTAGAATGTGGATTTTTCATTGATATAAGGAGAACTGATGAACTCCACCTATGTTGTACACTATGTGCGCTACATAGCCGGTCCCAAATCTGGATAAAGGAGGAGGACTATGATGCCCATTTTTTCATACCGAAAAAGGGTAAGGGAGGTCACAAACTCACTTTTTATACCCGAAAAGTGGGGAAGGGAGGCCCCAAGCTCATTTTCAATTCTCGAAAAATGGAGGAGGGTTGCGATAGATTGACAGCCAACGTAAAACTTTTGTCATTTTTCATGAAATGGATCAAACATATATAAACGTTGGGGCGTTCCTACCTAGCAACGCGCTGCATCGGAGCCCGGGTGTAGTGAGAAATGAGCAAGGGTGTGTTTCACATCGCCGCCTGGGTGTGAAGAAAAATGAGCAAGGGTTCCCACACATAGGACGTGTGTGGGTAAAGAAGCTAGTCCCTTCACATCGTCGCCCGGATTCCTACACAAAGGACGGGTGTGGGTAAAGAAGCTAGTTCAAAACAAACACAAAAATAAAAACAAAATCATAGATACGGACACTAGATCTTTTAGACATAATAGAAATAGAAAAGGAAAACAAATACAAAGGGGAGAAAAAATTCATTTAGGAACATGGAACATAGGAACACTTACAGGGAAGTCAATAGAACTAGTAGATACCATGATTAGAAGGAGAGCAATATTGCTTGCCTCCAAGAGACAAAATGGGTAGGAGAAAAAAGTAGATAAATAGGAAGCACAGGGTTTAAATTGTGGTACACTGGTATAGATAGAAAATGCAATGGATTAGGAATTGTGGTGGATAATGATTATAAGGATAAGGTCGTAGAGGTTAAACGAATGAGGGATAGATTGATTCTAGTTAAATTAATTATTGGAGATGAAAAAATTAACATACTTAGCGCCTATGCACCACAAGTAGGATTAAGCGAGTGCATCAAACGCAAGTTTTTGGACGATATGGATGGATTTATGCAAAGTATACCATTAGAGGAAAATGTTTTTATTGGAGGAGATTTAAATGGGCATGTCGGGGCAAGTAACGATGGGTTTGAGAGATTTCATGGAGGTTTTGGTTACGGTAATAGAAATGAAGAAAGAGAATCAATCTTAGAATTCGCTTAAGCATACGATCTTGTCTTAGCAAATACTAGTTTTAGGAAGAGGGAGTCGCATACAATTACTTTTAGTAGTGGTCATAACAAGAGTCAAATAGATTTTCTTTTAACAAGAAAAATAAATAGAAAAATATGTAGAGACTGCAAAGTAATACCAATGGTGAAGCACTTGCTACCCAACATAAGTTAGTAGTACTTGATATTAAGCTAACACGACGACATAATATGAATAAAAGAGTTATCGACCCTAGAATAAAGTGGTGGAACCTAAAACATAGTAAACAAGTAGAGTTTAGAGAAAAACTACTAATGAAAAATGTTTGGAATCTTGACTTAGAAGCTAATATAATGTGGCTAGAAATGAGTAGTTGCATAAGGAGAGTGAGATCAAACGTATTAGGTATATCTAAGGGCTTGGGACCTCCAAAGAAGGAAACATGGTGGGGGGAATGAGGATGTCCAATGAGCAATTAAGACTAAAAGAGATATGTATAGAAAAATACTTAAGTGTCAAGATGAATATGTATACAATCAATATAGAGAAGCTAGAAAACAAGCCAAAAAAGTAGTTAGTCAAGCTAAAACAAATTTCATGGAAGATCTATACACAAGGTTAGGTAATAACACTACAAGAAAAATATGGAATAACATCAAAAAATTGCAACAGATTGAATATGTTGCTAAACAACAACAAATCAGCAACAATTTTGCATCAGATAGAGAGTTTGACTCGGTTGACCAAAAAGCAACAAATCAGTGACTGATTTGTGACAACAATTGTGACAAATTTTTTTTTGTCATTGATCTGTTGCTGATTTCTCCCGCCGATATTTTCCCGCCCATTTTGTGACAAATCTGCGACAGATCAGCTACAGAACCTAGTTTGTCGGTGATCTGTAGCTAAATCCGTGACAGATCTGCTACAGATCAGCGACATATTCAATTCTGTTGCCGATATGTCGCTAACCAACAACAGATTCAATTCTATTGCTGATTAGCGACATATCAGCAACAAATTGTCAGCAACAAAAAAATATGTTGCTGATCTGTCGCTGATTAGCGACAAATTAGCAACAAACAAATCAGCAACATACTACTTTGTTGCTGATATGTCACTAAATTTTAAATGGTTTTTTCAAACCAGGGGCTCTCCTTTTTGGATAAAAAAATCCAATATATTATTTAATTTTAAGGTAATGTAGTAATTCAACAAAAATCCATTTTATATTGGTGTTTTATGTTGCAAATTGCACTTAGAACAAAAATTTACGAATTGATTAATTAACAGTTTCCATTAAGTGCAGAACCATTGATAATTAAATAGGCGGTTTCCTAAAATCATGGATTCTATTTTTATTTGAAAACAATATGCAACACCTTTACATAAATAAAATAAAAACCACGTTTTAAAAATTTTGGAACCCAAAAATTATTTTTTTCAAGATCTATATCTATATGTATAATATATCTATATATCTATCTATCTATTCGATATTAATGGCAAAATTGTTTAATTTCCTAATGTGCCCCTACTTTCAATTTTGTCATAGGCTAGAGCAACAAAAAAAAAATCGCTTTGAAGCTACTTTAGGAAAACCCCAATTTTAATTAAAACATATATCTCGATTGTACATGAAAACTTAAATTAATTAGCTAATCGATTAATCTTATTAAGATAAGTTTTGTATATAGTTAGCCAGATTAAGCCCAAACAGACTTAATTAAGGGCATTGTCGAAATTTGTACCACCAAACATATATAATGAAATTAATTGAATTGTCAAACTATACATTTCGAAATATCAACATCATCAAAACAGTCCACAAGTGTTTATTTATATTTAATCTTCACGGTCCTTAAGGGGTATAGCGTGCATAGTGGGAAAAAAAATGAGCATCCATATATATATATACTCTAATTGAGGCGGAGACATCAAGTTAATTTAATTCTTACAACTATATTTTCTTGGTTTTTTTGAACCATGGAGTTGGGACAGCCGATCGACTTCCATTAGATTGGATGAGCCAAATTAAAAAAAATGGCTAAAAACAAATTCGGAAGCCCTTAATTAATTATATATATAGTTACATCAAAATATATCTATGCTTTGTCTTTTCTTTTCCTTGGACTCTGGAATGATCGTAAACGCATGGTCGCCTTAGCTAGGCGATGTAGTTGAAATTAAAATTTTTAGTTGAAATTAATTTTTTTTTCATGAGATGTTGAAATTAAATTGAAAACATATATACATATAGATTTAATTTAAATTTTCATTAATATTAGAAGTTTGGATAGATAAACTTTTTTTTTTTTTTTTCGATTTTGATAAAGCGCCAAAGTGGAGCTACAGTGATGTTTTGCCAAAATGTCATGGAGTTGAATGAATAGTGTCACATCATTTCGGTGTGGCACTATTCACATATCATATTACTATTAATTATTTTTATTCTTTTTTGTTTTGGTATTTTTTTAAATTATCTTTGTAATTGTATTATTTTGAGATTGTAAATCGAATTAAATAAAAAAATGATAAAAAGTTAATAGTGTAAACTACAGTGTTGATGGTTGGAGATGTGAATAATGTAGTTAATGTTTATATCAAAATTGATATATATTTAGTTTGTTGTTGATTTGTTGCTAAACCCTGTTCGCCCCGCGCGCGCCCTGCGCCGCTGGGTGTGAGCCCAGCTCGCCCTGCGCACCCGCCCCGCCCTTTCGCTCGGCCAGCGACGTCGATCGCGGCGGCGGCCGCCGCTGCGCGCGCCCCGCCTCGCACGCGCCCGCCCTGCCGTGATCCGCCCCTGCGCGCCCGCCCTCGCTCGCTGCTCGGCGGCGACGCCGGCTGCGCGCATCTTTGCTCGGCCAGAGCCCGCCGCTGCGGCGGCAAGCAGCCGCCACTCTCACCATCATATTGCCCGTTCATCGGACACCTCGCCGCCATTGCAGTCGGATCGCGCCGTCTCTTCTTCGCGGCCGTGCTGGTCGCCTTTGGCTTCTCTTTGACTGAGTTTCGGGTATCATTTGTGGTTTGCATTTTCTTGAAAATCTATTTTAGTATTTTCGTTGATTTATGATTTTATATGACTTCCGAAATTTATATATCTAGCGACAACAACAAATTAGCAACTCAATTTCCTTGTAACGTGCATATTTAAGTTATCTTATATAGTTTATATAATTCACATTAATCACGCACATCACCAAACTAATCGAGTTAAAATTTAGCAACTTGAATGTAAAATGTATCCTAATGAGGTAGCAACACATTTAAATATATTTAGTTTGTATTTAAGCTTTTATAATTGGGAGTGAGGCTATGTTGTTAACTTGTTCATTTTGTGGATTTGTATGTTTTTAACTTGTTCATTTTGTGCCTTTGTATCTTTTTATGTTTTGCTCTAACAAATTTTTATTTTCTTGTAACGTGCATATTTAAGTTATCTTATATGTTGTGGTATTTAAAATTTTATAAGTATATACGCATGAATAAGAATATGCAAATTGAATCTTGAATGTAAGTATGAAATTTACATGATTCTTGAAGGTAGTTAGAGGTTATAGAAGAGACTAAGTTATCATAGTTGAAGAAAAGAGATTGCAGAGGTATCACTTGTGAACTATGACTTGTGTAAATAAAATAGTTTAATATAAATTGAATAAATTAAGAACTTCCAATTCTTATTCAGTTTATAGAATTTATAGGTATGTATCTATATTAAAATCTCAAGGTTATTTATATTTCAATTTATAGATTGCAGAGGTATGTATCTTCAATGTGATGTTATTGTAGATAGTATTTGGTATTGTATGCATATCATAATTATCATTAGTCTTTGGGCTGAATCTAGTGCAACGAAAGAGTTTGATTTGTGTAGCAGAGCAGCCCGAGCCCAACTAATTTGGGATTGAGGCTATGTTGTTGTTATAATGACACTTATCGCCGATGGTTTTTTAATTATGTGCAAATTTATTAGATAATTGAGATTATGGGATCATTTAGAAAATGATGATGATTTATCTAGTGTTGTTAGAGTTTATCATTGTTAGCTCCCAATGCCCTTTTTTCTAACTTAATTTGTTAACAAAATGCAGGATTCCTTTACACGTGCTAAGAAGTGGGTTCAAGAGCTACAAAAGCAAGGTGGGTTTCGGATTTTGCTTGTTTAGTTGACAACAAAAGCCGAGCTTAAGAAGTGGGGCGAGGGGCGGGGGGGCTTGAATTGACTTTATCAGAACTTTTCTTGTTGACTTATGCTTTTTTAACATTGATCCAGGTAATCCTAATATGGTAATGGCGCATTTGGGAACAAAGAGGACTTGGAAGACAAAAGAAAGGTGACAACAGAGGTGAGATTATTTAACCTATCCTTGAATTTGTTGAAATTTGTCCTGGCGAGGAAGAGGCTTTCTAGTTATTTTTTATTATCTCATAATTCTGTTTTGATGGTAGGCAAGATCGAGTTAATCTTTTCTGGAGGATATCATGAATTCTTGAATTAATTAATGGGTTTGTGTTATGGCAGCTATTTTGTTTTTCCCGAGATCAAGTAATGAAGTTTCATTAATGGGAAAATATAGGCGAGTAAGAATAAGAAGTTAATTAATGAAGTTCCAAATACTATCTCGGGCACCCGCATGATCACCGATCTGGGCATTTGATCTCTCCACATAGGAGTTAATTAATGAAGTTTCATTAATGGGAAAAATAACTTGGCTTGATTTTTTTGTTGTTGTTGTTGTCTATGTTCAAACTTTGATCTAATTTCTTCCTACTCATTTGCTTTAATAGGAGGTAAAATATTTTTATTTAACCATTACGTGTCTAAATGCATGTTAGTTGATGGATGAAAATATTGAATTCTAAATGTTTTTAGAATGGTTCATTTGTGGGCTGCATGATGTCTTCTTCTATGTTTTTAACTTCTTATATATATATATATATGAAGGAATGTACAAAATGAAAGAAATTGAAAAAAATGCATGGAATGTCATGTATGGAAGTTCTTTCATTCCCTTTTGAGTTAGAAATTTTTTGTGTGTGTCACTGTGGACGATCTTTTATGTACGAGGTCGATGAGCAAGGCTTAATTTTTTAATTTTTTCATTTGTGTTTGAATATTTTTATTACAATTCGAATATTGTTCAAATTATTCCTTTTCATTTTCAGGATTTGGATGGGACACGCACTCAAATTGTATAGTGTTTATCTTGTATCGGTGACACAATTGGGTAAGGGTGTGAGATTTACATTGTAGATATATATGTAAATTAATTTGTGTTGCCATCTTAATTTGTGTAGTATTTTGTTGGATAATGTTCATCTTTCATTATGAAATGTTAATCTCAACATTTTGTAGATATTTTTTTGTCAAATTTTGATAATATACAAACAATTATTCAATTTTAATTTTAATTGCAGTAGGAATAAATATAATTTTTTTCAGATTTTACTGTTGCGGGAATTTACTGTTTACAGTGAACTGTAATTTTATAAAAAAAATTACCATTCCAAATCAGCAACAGACTTGGTCTGTTGCTGATTTGATCAACAAAAAGTTGTCATTCTTGATCTGTCATTGTTTTGCAACAAATCAAGAACAGACTAATTTGCTAGTGAGTCAGCAAAAAGGTATATGTTTCGATCTGTGTTGATTTGCAACAGATCTGCAACAACGCCGCATTTGTTTGTTGATGTGCATATCAAGAACAGACTTGGTCTATTCTTGATTTGCATCGATTTGCAACAGAACCACTTTTTCCAATCTGCAATGATTTTTTTATTCTTTGTTCAAAAACAGATTTCATCACAAATCATTCTTTGAACAACAACAGAGAACCAAAATCTGTTGCTAACTTCAATCATGCGACAAAGAGTTTAGCAATACCTCTAATTTGTTGTTGATCTGTTGCTGAGTCCCTTAGCAACAAATCCGTACCAAATCAACAACAGATTAGTTTGTTGCTGTTTCTTTTTTTTTCTTGTAGTGTAAAGATGGCGAAATATATATATAGATATATATATATATATATATAGACTAGCCAAATTAAGAGATAAAAAGAAACAAGACCTAAGTCATGTAAGATGTATTAAAGACGAAAATCAAAATGTTTTAAAGCGCGAGGAGGATATTAAGGAGAGATGGAGAAGTTACTTCGATAGTTTATTTAATGATGGCCAAGTTGATACTATAATAGATAAAACCCACACCAAGAAAAAAATGTAAATTATATACTCCATATTAGAATTGTAGAAATTACCTTCCAAGTAAGGAGTTGTTTCTCGTGAGTTAATTAAGATGGTGGAGCGGTTACATGTTTTTGTAGATTCGCAGTTGAATTAACGGCGCAAATATGTCCAAGTAACGACAAAAAAAAATCAGGAATCGTTAAGGTATATTCCCATGTGGGCACATGCAATTATTGTACCAGTAGATGGTGCCCAAACATGTGGTGGGTTCAGTGATAAACTCACAGCCTCAAATCAGAATCGAAGCCACCGCTTCTTCCACCACTGGCACCACATGGTACGACAAGATCAAAATCTCGCTGAGGACAGCCTTCTGCACAGCACCGCATAAAGCCGCTGCGTCCGACGAGCCACATTAAATCTCCTCTGTCCTATCTTACATTATAGTAGCATGTATGCATGCATACACTTCCCCTGTATTAATTAATTAACTAGTCGTTTTCTTTCTCTCCGCGCAGGTGTAATAATAATAATAATAATAAATAAATAAATAAAATATTATATTCATAGTTATTCTCATCGAGTCAAACGAAAGGTTCATAAAGAACAATAATAATAAGAAAGAGCAAAACACTATATTATTTTCTTTAATTTTTGTAGCATTTTATGGACTGAACATCATCTTTAAGCAATGGTAATCTCATGCAATAGTGTATATTGATCCACTATAATCGTTAAATATAAATTCTTCTATATCGTCTGTTCACTCCAATTGAAGAATCTAAACCAACAGACAACATAACAAATGCAGCATAAAGGCCACGTGATTATTGATTTGTGTTATAGATATAATGATTCACTTCAGTCTTGAACTTATGGAAAACGTACCAAACGATTAGATCTAATGTAGAGCAAACATACCTAAAAGAGGGGAACCGAAAGTGGTTTAGCTTATAAGGGTTGTGAATGGTTGTTATATCACTGGATGCATGAAGCTATGAGTATGTAGAACAACTTTTGAATGTAAAGGCGATGTTGAAATCCATTAATCCTATCTTGAATTTATTGGGTGATAATTGGTTAAGAACTGGAGGAATCTAAAGTTAAGTATAATAATAAAAAAAAATTTGTGGTTTTTTGAATGGTGAAGGAAAAAAAACCAAGTCGATTGCGAGAAGAATGTATGAGAGTTGAAATTTATAGGGAGAATGTAATTTGCATTACACTCAATTCCTTGTATTTACCCATGATTTCAAGTTCAACGTACTCAATCTATTAATGATAAGATAACCACTATTAATTATTAATAAATATACACATAATGTATAATTATATCTCTTGAAATAATAAATAAATAAATAACAAAAAATAACTCAATTCCTTGTATTTACCCATGATTTCAAGTTCAACGTACTCAATTTATTAATGATAAGATAATTATCCACTATTAATTATTAATAAATGTACACATAATGTATAATTATATCTCTTGAAATAATAAATAAATAAATAACAAAAAATTAAAAAATTGAGAAAAATAAAAAAATAGAATGGTGAGATGAGGTAACTTTTAAACTTTCTATTTCCTCCGACTTTTATATAGATATAGATTCTCGTTAAAACTATTATTATTTTATTCGCCTAATTTTTTAAATCAATAATTATAGCTACCATAAGCTTATTAAGGCCTCCTTTAATTTATTTTTGCTACGTATAAGCAAGTTTTCTCACATGGAGTTAACTCATGAGAGTTCATATTTTCATGTTTGATTCTACTTTAAACTTACAAGAAAGTCGCAAATTTTAAAAAGTCAAATGATAAAAAATATCCTAATCTTTACAAGTTGTATCAATTATATCATAACATTTGAAATTTATCAAATATATTATAACATTTTACTTTGAAATCAACATAATCTTCTAAGTTTATTTTCATGATTATCCGCATTGATCAATTTATATAAAAATCTTTTAAGCATCGTGTATAAATTAAGTGTATGAGGACTAACAAAAAATATAATTTATAAATCAATGATATATAAATTAATAATCTAATTCGAATTTAATTACTTTATAGATCACCAATATGTAAGTTAAAAATCACGCTTTTATATATATATATATATATATATATATATATATATATATATATATATATATATATATATATATATATATATATATATATATGATAAAAATGACATCTAAAACTTATTAGAAGGTTACTCATAGTTGTATAATTTGACAAAAGAAATATATCCATAAATTATGTATGTGTAGACATGTATATGCAACTATATATGTTTATTATATACATAAATATGAATTTATCAAGAATATTGAGCTCTAAGCCTCTAATGCAAATGTGTTAATAATCTTTATAGGTGTAAATTAAGTTGAAGGGAATCATGTGTGGGCATATATCATGAAAGAAAAGTCGACTTATTGATTGAGAATATAATTGATAGTAAATCAAAAGGTTATAATATATTTGATAAATTTCAAAAGGTCAGGATATATACTACAAAAAAATAGAGCTTTTAGGGCCTGTTTTGAGGCAAACATTAAAAAGGGTTCTAATTGTTTTTATTTGCAACCCCTCGTTCTAAAAGCCCACATTATTTATAACGCATACACCAAAATTAATGATTTAGAAAAATAAAAAAAAACAATAAAGTTTATTTTTTCAACCTAAAAGCCTCGATACATATAGAATCATAGATGAATGAAAACAAAAAGGTGTTGTCTGTGAAAAAAAAAAAAAAACAAAAAGGGGTTGTAACCAAAACGAACGAGAAAATGGGATAGCTAGGCTTTTATTTCTGTTTCAGCGGGAAAGAGCAGGGAGAATGAGCGAGAAGATGTCTAGGGTTTCATATTGAGAAACGAAGGACCAGAGCATTCGATCGACTTCCTCTCAATCTCTTCACTTCTGGATTTATTTTGATCAACATCCCTTGCGCTCGACCTATCCTCTCTATCTCTCTTCACTTCTCTCAACACATCGCAGCGTCATCGAGTCTGAGAAATCAATCGAGGTTAGTTTTCACTTATCCAATGTTCTCCCATCTGATTCATCTTCAATTAGGTGTTCCTATTCGACGTTTCGTTGCTGTAAGTTGATTCTCTTTTATCTTCGAAATCATGGCGGAAGATTAGGATTTGATTGAATTTGTTTTCAATGGATCGATTGGGCTTGTTCGTGCAGGGGAGAATCTGATTTGTTTTTTTTTTTTTTTTTTGGATAAATAGGATTAACTACAAGGTTTTGATTGAAAGTGTTTTCGATAGATTGAATGATCTATTGGACCAAATTAACGATTAACTACCACAACAACACGCCTTCATTCGAGTATTGATATTTCTCCATCAACGATTACCTACCACAACAACACCTATAAAAGTAAGTCAATCCTTGCCCTATTGTCTTTCTTTGCTTCCAATTCTGCCATTGAATGCTCTCCTTGTAGTATTAGCAGGAGATTTAGGGGTTGCCTGTTAATGGATATGTTAAATCATCATTGTTGGTTACTGATTTTGTTGAAACGCTTGGAGGGGTTGTTGGGGTAGAGAAATCAATCAGGATTATTCAATTGTTTGAGAGAAGTGGGGGGTCGGTGATCTAAAAATGTTTGATGAAATGCCTACGAGAACAACTTCAATTAAAACCCAAGGCTCGTTGAGTTGATCGGCTTCTTGGTCCATAAATTAAACAATGTGTATCTACCATTTATTTTATCTTTTTCATCTTCAGCTATTAATTATATTGATTTATTCTTCAAAAACTGTCTCTTGTGGTTTCCTATTGATCTTTTCTATTTGATCAATAAAAAAAATTGGTCATCTAAGCTGTAGTACTTAGAGATTTAGGTAATAAAATGGTTAACACAAAAAAGCAAGAGCTTTTCTTTGTGGTTCATTGATTTGTTCTCTTACTTCAATACCACTTGGAATGATGGTTTTGAGGGCCATGCCACTATTTAAACAATGAGAATGTAATTTATTAATTAGGTTGAAACAATCCTAAATGGTGGTCCCATTAAATAAATTTGGTATGTGTATTAATTGAGAAAATCTTGATTGCTATAATCAATTTAGCTTTAGTAGGAAATAATGAGAACTTCTTGGGGGACTATGCATTTAAATTTGAGTTAGGATTGTGTATTGCATGAAATGGTGTCATCTTATTGCACTAATAGAAATTCTGTTGTCCTTATTTCCTGGTGTTTCTCAACTCAAATTTGCTTGTCCTTAATTTCCCTTGTTACCAAAGGGCGTCCATAACTCTTATTTCCTAAATACAGCAGCAAAGCTGCTGTTTTTCTTATTTTATAGAATTGTTTTTATATAGAACAATAGCAAGCTGCTGTTCTTGTTTCTTCCATTCATTTTATTTTATTTTTTTTATTACTTTTTCTTCGATCTCCCTTTCCATCTCTTTATTTCAAGTTCCCACATGTTAGACAACATAACTCAAGCCCTCTCCCATAGTTTATATGTTCAAAAGTCCAAAAAACTTGAAGAAAAATTGATGAATTAACTCACTTTTATCAAATACTTGGAGTGCAACTTTTGTAGCAAATGGCCTCCTTTGTCTCAACTTCAATTCAACGCACATACCTCCAAATGAACTCAATTTCCATATCTCATTTGTAACACCAATAAATCTCATTTGTAAACCCCCGGTAAAATCTTAAAATTATTTTCTTTTCTCAAAATAAATTGATTCTCTTTTTATTTTGGTCAAATCCCCAATTTAGATATTTTTTTTTTAAATTGATTGGGACCTTCCCTGCTTGCGCAAGGCGTAGCTCACTTGGCAGGGATCGCCTTGGGTAATGCCCAAAGGGCATCCCTGACCCTTATTTCTTAAAGAACAGCAGCAAAGCTGCTGCTTTTTCTTATTTTATAGTTGTTCTTGTTTTTATATAGAACATCAGCAAAGCTACTGTTCTTGTTCCTTCCATTCATTTTATTTTATTTTTTTATTATTTTTTTCTTCCATCTCCCTTTCCATTTTTTCATTTCAAGTTCCCACATGTTAGACAACATAACTCAAACCCTCTCCCATAGTTTGTACGTCTAAAATTCCAAAAAATTTAAAGAAAAATAGATGAATTAACTTACTTTTATCAAATTGTTGGAGTGCAACTTTTGTAGCAAATGGCCTCCCTTATCGCGACTCAAACTCAATGCAAATACCTCCAAATGAAGTGGTGAAAATCCCCATGAATTTGTAATTGAAAATGCATTCCCCCATGGCTGTTTCTTAGATTGACGGCAGAGTTCTACCAATGCCCATTTGAATTAGGGTAAGTATTTTTATTTATTATTTAATATTTCTTTTGTTGCTTAGAATTTTGTTTTGGAGTCTTGGAGCCCAACTAGAATATGCCTTGCGTGGGTTTTCAAAGAGCAATAGGATACTAAACAAGTTCAGTTAAAACTCATTCCTTTATTTTGTAGGAGTCATTATGTCATTAAAATTAAGTGCATATTGTAACTGAAAGACATTAATTATCAGTAGAATACCTTTCTTATCTTCTTTTGGCTTGCCAAGGCCCAAGATTATGTCTTCCTTCTGTTGTGATACAGTTGTTGTTTTAACATTGGCATTTCACTACAACCAATCATGTATTGATGAATTGGTAGATCAGGTTTTTGGTTTGTACAAGATGCGTTTTGCAGCTAACTTCTTTATGTAGAGTGACACCATTAAACTCCTAAAATTAATTGTTTAAAGCACTTACTTTTAATGTCAAGGGAAAGTAAATAAATTTATCATGTAATTCAAGCTTTCCTTGGTCTATGTAATTTGGACAAAACGTTCTAGAGGGAGAATATTTTAAACTACAAGGGAGGACTTATCTAAGAAGTTTTGACTTGAACTAAAAGCAGTATTGCTTAGTTATTCTTGAATTAAGTTCGAACTTAATTCATTCCATTAGCGAGCGCGACATTTGCTAAAGATCAAAGATTTTGAAAATCTTTTAGGCAGGATGAGTTTAAGTTCATAATGGTGAATTTTAATCATTTGCTATACAGGAATAATCATGCTGGAGATGAACCTTTTATTTTGGCCACTCAAGCTGAACAAACTTTTTATGTGCAAAATCCTATGGATCCATATTGACAAGTTGTCGTTAAGATGACAAGAAAGATGTGTTTGACTTATTTTCTTCAGATGACTCGGTTTCAAATAACTTTATAGTACACGAAGTGGAGCCATATCAAACCCAACAGCTAGATGATACAGTTGTAGATGATGATGTTATTGATTGGGTAACAGGAGAAATAGAAGGAGCAATGGTAGAAATGAATTTTATGGAAAATGATATCGAAGAAAATACTTTTGTTTGATCAATGCTTGTAGGGTAAAATTAAAATTGCAATGACTTTTACATATTGTTTTTTTTCTTGGTTTTATTCACTTCTTAATTTTCTTTTCGTTCCTTTTCAGGAATATTTTAAAGTTACTTCAGTGGAATTTTGAGGCCAATTGTGCATCGAAACATGTCTACCGGCAAAAGAGGTGGTAGTGGCAATACGAAAAAAAATAATTCCTCCCGGTGAATTGAGAAAAAGGCAAAAGACAACTCATTTAATTAGAACAACATATGAAAGTAATGTTATAACTTTTATTTTGTGTTGTCTTATTTGGTCTTCAACGTAATTAGATGTTGCATCTCCACTTCTTTTTTATTTTTTAAAAGTTGCATTTCTTAATCTTACATGTAGTTTTTTGTTTTTTATGTGATCAAGGTAAATTAGGCCGTTCAAGTGGAACTTTAAGCAAACCTCTATGTGGTAATGTTAAACTTTTAATTGGTGTTATGACTTTAATTATTCCTTCTATTTATAGTTTGTTGTATCACTTAATCTTACAAGTTGAGCTCTTTTTTTGTTTTTAAGGTACAATTACATCTCACAATTTGATATTTTTGGAGAAGAAAACCACTATGAGAAGAATTTTTGTAAAGATAGTTGTTTCTTAGACATACTAAAAATATGCAAAAGATTCATTGATGTCTACATTGTCGGCTTCAAAATCACTGATGAAGATGGAATGCCATTGAGAAATGATAAGGATGTCATGTCTTTGATGAAGGAGAATGAAGGGGTTAAAAATATTTACGTTTATCTAGAAAAAGATGAAACGGCCCGACCTTTAAATTATATGATGCCAGAAGATAACCCGAATCTTGGTAACCTAATTTATATGAAATTATGCAATTTTATATGTGTATTCATATCACTGATCACTTAATGATTTTTTAATGATTTCATTTAGATTCTTATTCTCCAGTCATTCCAAAAGTGATAAATGTCAAGATATCAGGTGATTTGAAAGGAAAAAATAAAGTACTTTTGGAAGGCAAAGTTATTGATGGGAGTGAAATGGCAAGCTCGGCACAATTATTTGTATCAGTTTCAGATGACGACTTCGAAAATGGCTTGGATGCTATTAGCTTACCCAAAATAAAAAAAAGGTTGATATACATGATTACATGAATTTGTAGAATGAAGATTTTATTGTACTTATATTTAATTTTTTTAATGTGTTCATATATGAATTAACTTAGAAGTTTCTACTACAACAAGAAACTGTCGGCAATTATCTTGTTGCCAAATGCACACCTATATCTGTGAATGAAAAAATTGGTGTTCCAATATATACGGTATCAGAAGATTGCGTGGTATGAGAAGATTGTGTTGAAGGTTAGTAGATCGATTTTTTTTAAAGTTGGAGAAAAGATTGACATTTGTTTTCAAGTTTTAGCAATCTTATATTAATTATTATTTATTTTTGTTTTAAAAATATTATCTACTGTTTTATATATGTAATTTTACTTATGTCATAGATGCACATATTGAGCCTACTATCAAAAAAGGTGGCAGGCCAGCACAAGGAATTGAAAGTCGGGGTATCGGAGTGAAGACAAATTTGATGTTTAATAAGCATACACTGCCCATTGGCCCTACTTTGAGTGAGTTTTCAAGTCAAGTAGGAGTTATAGCCCAAATGGAGTGAAGACACCTCTAAATTATGAATCATGGAATGATGTGCCAACTAATTATTTAAACAGAATCTGGAAGGAAATTCAGGTATCGTAACCAAACTAATCATTATGTTGTGCATACAACTAATATTTTATTGAGTTTTTCAATCTTGAATTTCAGGACAACACAAATGCTCCACCTGAGTATAGAACGAATTGCTTCAAGTCGATAGCCCATAAGTAGAGAAATTGGAAATGTCGTATGAAATTTAACTACTTTACTCCATATGTCAATGACGATGAAAAGTTGAAAGTTACTCCTCCACGACTAGTAGCTAGCCAATGGAAAGAATTGGTGAAATATTTGAAATCTGAAACTACAAATGTATCAATTGTTTAAAACATTAATTAATGTTTATCTTAAACATATTATGATGATTTAACACATTATTGTAGGAAATTGTTGAAAAAAATAAGTAAAATCGTGAAAAAATGAACTTTACATATAGAAAAGGAAGAACTAGATATGCTGGTGTAAGATATGAGGTACGCTTAATAATAACACAATACGTGATATATAACGAGTTCAATAATTTTTTTTATCTCAATCAAATGCGAAAGATGGAGCAAAATGAAGAAGATACTAGCAGATCAAATGTATGGATAAAAACACACATGCCAAAACTTGGAGTTCAACTGGATCCTAACCCCGAAGTTGTTGTAAGTGTATATGCAATTTTTATTTATTTTTGTTCTTCTTACTTGATATGTAACTTGTATTTATTGATTTTACATGTTCGTAGTCTGAATTGCATGAGAGACTTGCTGATGTCCCAGAGGAAGAAAGGACACAAGTGCATATGAATATAATTTTTGATGATGTTGTGGGAAAAGATAAACGTGGACGAGTCCAAAATCTTGGTTTGGGTCCTTCTAAAAGGGATGTTTTGAAAAAATCTCCACTAGTGCCTAGCCCTGAAATAGTAGAAAAAATAATAGGAGAGATTAGGGAAGAGATGAAGGGTCAATTCAAAGACTACATGCAAGCAAACATACCTACTTTGGTTCAATCATATTTAGAAAAAATAGGCATTTCAATTCCTTCAAGTTGCATTCAGGTATAAACATATAATTGCTTAGTTGTGTATACTCAATATGTCAAACAATTAAGGGACCTCACTTGACTTCACGGGTTCCTGACACATCTAGTGCACATCGATCACTCTCACCTGGAGCATTTACTCAAAACTTGTTTGCATCTCGTGGTCCACATGAAGAATCAACTCCAAGATAGTAATTAATGTTAATAAATTATTATTTTTTGTTTCATAATGTTCATTTGGTGAAGTTAGAATTTTAATTAAGTATTGTGTTCCTTGTGTGAATGATGATCCTTAATCAATTCTTTATTTGTTTGATAAACTTTACCATGTGAATTATACGTATACTTATAAATGAACATCCACAATGTTTTTATTTCAAGATTGATGGTACTATTGTTAATTTTTTTCTTCATAAATTTGTGTTGTTGATCATATGTATAACTTCTTTATAGTGGTTTTATCAATTAAGTTTCATAGATATGTACTTGTGACATTCCAATTAAATTAAAATGGTTTCAATATGTAGATGAATTTTTTCGATTAAGAGTTTTGTTATTGTTTTAATTAGATGTTTCTAACATGTTGGAACTCACAACACTTAATGTTTTGAATCGTGAATTTAATACAATGGAGACACTTGTTTGATTTGCTATATGTTTTAGATGAAGTTTGTAACTAAAGTAAAACAAAGTAAAAATATTTTTTGTTCGGTAATCAATTTTAATTTTCTTTTTTTTTTGTGAGTTAGTAAACTCTCGATCCATTAAAGCTTATTAAAGGTTAAGTTGCTACTTAAGTCTAGTTAGTGTTGTTTTAGGGAATGTTTTAACTGTATGATTCATGTATCAAAGAGTCATGCTTATGAATTTATTGTATGCACTACTTAAATGATCGCATTTGTGCTATGTTTGCTTTATAAATTGCTATTTGAACCTTGAGCATGCTATTACATGTTTTGTAGTTTTTTAGACTCCAATATTTGAGGGGAAACTCTGCCGAAAATATTTCGTTAGAATGTAAGCTTAAGATTTAGTTAAGTGAAAGAGTTTAATAAGAGTTCACAAGACTAGAAATATCTTAATACCCACTCCGAGTTGAGTTGGAGGTTCATGAAATATTAAAAGACATTATACATCAAAGACTTTAAATATCAAACATAAAGATTGAGCATTTCTTTCTTTCATGTTTTTGACCATTTCTTTCTTTCACATTTTTTGTTTCGTGTTTAAAACTCTTAATGTGCTTTTCTTTTCATTTCATTTTATTTATTTTATTTTATTTTATTTTATTTATTTAGGGAAAACAAGAAGGACCTTCACCATAAAAGAGAATTTTGGATTAATTTCTTTAGGAAGGATTTTGTGAACTTTTGCTCCATATTTTGGAATGATAGGCTTTAAAGATTATTGTTTTAAGAATAATGCAAGGATTGTATTACTTATTTTTTGACAAATTAAGTGACGATTATGTATTTATAAGTAACTACATATGTTTTGATTGAGAACTTTTATTTGTGTTTATGTTTTGTGTATTATAAATGAATTTTATGAATTATTATGCATTTATATTTTCTAGTGTGAAATCTAATTAATTTGAAAAAAGTATAAACATGTTAAACTATTAGGGACTGAAAAATAGTGCCCCAAATGCTTTAGTGTTTTCAAATCAAGGTATTTTTTAGGGCGGTTATGTGCATCCTAAAAAATGTGGTTGTTCAAATAGTTTTTTTTTTTTGGGTCGGTTTACAAGAGCCCCTAAAGGCTTATTTGAGATGGCGGAAGGCTTGTCCCAAAAGTAAATAATTTATTTTTTGAAAATAATAATAATTAGGACGACATGGCGATACGTCCCAATAAGGTGGTACAAAAGGCATTTAAGATGCCCTTGCATGCCCCAAATAGTTTTTGCAGCCCTTGTTATTGCAACGAACATAGAATCGTCCCATGTCCGACCAAAAAGACCTTTTGGGTCGGTTTGTGATTTTTTGAGGTAGTCTTTTAGCCCCCCTAAAAACCTTGTTTTTTGTAGTGATAATGGATACAAATTAGGATATTTTTTTTATCATTGGCCCATTTTAAAAACAATAAAACTTGAGAATTGACATAAATACCCATCAAACAAAAAACCACGTAATGTAATATAAATGTGACTAATGAGGGGTAGTTTTGTCAACTAATTTTTTCTCAGGGAGATAATTAAGTTCCCTAAGGAGGAGTGTGAGGAAGTTATCTCTCCCCCTTTGAGAGTGTGAGTTAAGAGGTATAACATGCAGAAATGTTGAGTTTACAAAACCAACAAAACAAGATTAGAAACTCTCCTACAAGTTATTTCACTCCCCCTAACTCCACCACCAACCAAACAAGGCCTAACTAACGAGAGTATATATTATTTTTAATTTTTAATTTACTTTTTTTTGCAAAACAAAAAGAATAAATTATTCTACAACTCAGTACTTTTGTAACCTAGTAATTTCTGCTTATTACCGGACTCACGAGTCATAGCAACTCTTACAAGTTTTTTGTTAATATTTTTTAATTTTTTTACTGCATGTCTATATATTACAAAAGTCTTCTCTTTTTTATGAAGCCTATTGTTGAACCGGCTTACTTGCCCACCATGTCAGTGCAAAGTGCCTTCGCGCTAGTTCTTCGTAGATTTCTTTCTATCATAATGATTCTCCTTATGGAAGTTCTCCAGATCTAGAATGCTTGTTGCCTAAAATGGTGGATGCTTTCAGGAGCGGAGGTAGACTTGGACTCCAGGGGGGCAACCATAGTACAATTTCTAAAGTTCCAAATTAAAGTATAGTTTTAAGCATTTTTTTAGGATACATTAAATCTAAAGGTCAAGCTATGTGCACCCCAAAAATCCTTATAGGCAAGCCACATGATTAGTGCATCCCACGGATTGTTAAGGGCACCAAACAAACAATTTTTTTTTTCCTGAAATGCCCTTGTTTGTTTGGAAGGGCACCCCACAGGCAAAATTCGAAAAATCGAATCGAGGGAAAAGGTGAAGAAGAAGCCCTAGCTAATACTTCGTGCAGACGATATGTGGACGGGAGTAAGGCGACACAGCACGGTAAGACGAGCGCGAGCCCTGGAAGTTGGTTTCGTGGATGAGAGGATGAGCATGTAGGTTGTGTGTGCGGCTGTGGCGTTTCTGATTTGGGTTTTCATCACTTTTGTGTTCGTAAGGTGAAATGGGTTAAAGTGTTTGGGAGTTTTGTTCAAATTTTGAGCTCGTCTCTAGTTCGGTCACATTTGACCGAACAGATGACAGTCACTCGGTCGAAGGTGACCGAACATAGACAATGTGTTTGGTTTTAGGGCAGGACCATGATAGACATCACTCAATTTGTTTTGGTTGTTTTATATGACTTTGTTGTTGATTGTAGTCAAATTTGAGTGTACAAATTGGGTATTTTGTGTAGGAAATATGGTAGATTGTATTGCTATTGCATGTTCGGTTGGGTGTGACCGAACAAAGTAATTCTCGTTCGGTCATATCCCACCGAGCGAATTGGGTATTTACGTAATTTTTAAGTATTGGTTTTGTTTGGTATGTACCAACCAATTAAACCAATTTAGCTCGGGCATGATCGAGCTAAATTGATTTGCACAGCTGGTACATATCGGTTAGTATTGAACGAACAAACCCATTTATAGGTAACAATTTTTATGTGATTATATATTGATATATAAATGATTGTGTATTGATTTGGGGTTAAATTTTCTTTACTTTCTTATAGTTATGGTTCGTACTAAGACCATTAGCAGTGGAGAGACTAGTGCCCCGAACAACGAGCGTTTTAGCCGGAGACCTCAAATGACTTCTTATAAAAAATTCAAGGAGTTGGGACGAAAAGCTAAAGACGTTGATGATGGTTTCGAAGCACAGTCATCGGATGTACAAGGGAGGGAACTATCAATTGACAAGACCCCCATGTCTCAGTCGGAATCTTATTAATCGGGTTTAAGTAAAGAAGATAGGAAACAAGGTGTTCAGGAAGGAGATTCCGCTGAAAAAGTGAAGAAGAGTCTGGATCAAAAGATGGAGATGATGAAAGTGACAGAGATGAGGAAAGGGAGAGTTAAGAGGAAAAAGAAGAAGAAGAAGAAGAAGAAGAAGAAGAAGAAGAAGAAGAAGAAGAAGAAGAAGAAGGGGAAAACGAAGAGGTAGATGTACGCGAGCATGACGTCGAAAAAAAGGACCATGCGAGAAGGGCCTTGGTAGTAAGGCCAAGGGTTCCATATCAGGGAAAACGTATGTCCAAAGGGCAGCAGGTGATGACCCTTCAATACCTTTTCCCGATGGGCCATCAAACATGAGTGTGTTAAAGAGTTATAAGTATCACGTCGCTGTAGACATTTGGAACAACAAGGTATTTTTTTTTGTTCAATTCATAATCCAAATTAATTTGGCTATGCGTATTTTCAATAATTAAATTAGTTTAAACATTTAATTTTTGATCTTTTAGAAACGTCCCTTGCTTAGATGCATCAATCAAGGTGCCCAGTTGGCAAGTTGGGATTTGAGTACGTGTCACCGAGATGCATCTGGGCTATATAGGATCATTCAGGCGTCTGGGCTTACTTCACTGACCCAATGCTCATACGGGAAGGCATACAAAACACTCATATCTAGGGGTGGGCATTAGTTTCCCTAAAACCGCCCAAATCGTATGATTTGATTTGGTTTTTAAAACTCGTGGTTTGGGGGAGGTTTGAAAAACTTGAAAACCGCAAAATCACGATTTGGTGGTGGTTTTCAATTCTGAAAAACCGCGGTTCACCAAACCAAACCGAGGGTAATTTAGTAAATTTATTTAATTCACATTTTAAAACCTTAACCAATATAAAAAAACTTAACCTTAACCAATATAAACAACAACTGTTTCATTTTTTCATCTCCATCTCAAGATCCTAAACATATTCGCCTCCACCAGTTGAGGCCATCCGTTGCTTCCTTCCACTAGTCGTCGTCACTGCCGCTTCCTACCAGTCGCCATCGCCATCTCCTACCAGTGATATCTCATTGCCGCCTCCCACCATTATTTTTTTTTTGGAAAACATGTAACAAAAAAAACCGCGAAACCAAACTGACCAAACCGCGCAAGCCGTGGTTCGGTTTGGTTGCGGTTTTAGTGTTTCGCGGTTTGGCGGTGGTTTACAAAATGACCAAACCGCAAACCCTCGGTTTGGTCGCGGTTTGATAGTTTTCACTACCAAACCGCGGTTTGCCCACCCCTACGTAGAGAGATGATAGCCGAAAACCAACACATTTCACCTCCTCTTTGGTGAAATGATTACATTGGAGGATGTCAGTAGGCTGTTGCAAATTCTTGTGATGGGAAAGGTAGATGAGTGTGACACCATGTCTAGCGACGAGGCAATCGAGTTGGTGTATCAGACCTTGGTCTATCAGAGGTCGAGGTCAAGAAGCTAGTCAATAGAGATTTCAAAGTGAACAAATCATGGCTGAAGGGGCGATGGGGTGTGAAATCGAAGTCTTCGAAGAAAGGCAAAGTTAAGACCCAGTTGTTCCCCCCCCGGTTGAGTGCACAACCCAAGCCTACTTTTTGTACATGTTCGGGTGCACTTTTTTTGTCTTCACTTTCTCCCTTGGGACAATCAAGGACACGGACGAGGGATAACTAATCTCTCGAAGTTGTTGCACAATCCTCATGTGCATATCCTCGGTTTCAACAGTTTTAAACCTCTCAATCGCCTTATGGATTTTTGCTTTGAAATTGTACTCTGTCCGATTTACTGCTTGCTTGAGATTCATGCTTAACTTTTGTCATTGAATATGGATATCATCAAATGGTATTAGTGAAGCTTCCAATTAGTGACTTGCAAGTTCGTGGGCACAAGGAAGTCCAAATGTCTGGCGCAAAACACAACATCTACTTGGATTAGTCCCAACATTTTCAGCCATTTCCAACTCTTTTCAAATTCTACCTAACGCCGCTTGTGAAACAAGGCCTCGTAAGACACGGTACAAGCTGTCACCAAATCCATATTGCACTACATTCAAACTTGTCTGAAAAGACAATTTGATCTTAGTATGTTGGCCAACAACCATACTATCAATTACCCGCTACAAATCCACAAACGTTCCTTGCGAATGTTCAAAATGTCTTTTTAGGGTATTATGTGCACTTTCTACTCTGCCGGTTGTAGTCTATCCAAAATGCAATGATTGATCAATCAATGCTTTGACAAAACGTTCCTTGTAATCCATAATCCATGTATCCATCAAATAATCAATCAATCCATGGACACAAGCATATTCAGCGGCCATACTCGACATCCTTGTATTGAACACAACTTCAGAAGTCACACTTATCAAAGCATTCCACCTACTTTGGAAAAGGTTGAAGTCTTCAGTCCATGCGAAAAATCTCTTTGAGTTTGCTGCCATGCCTCGATTAATGTGCCAAGTGTAAAGAAGGTGAGCGGACGTGGAAAAAACCAACTCAATTGCTTTCATCAATCCCAACTTCCTATCAGTTACAATCACATTTGGTTTGCCCAACCCATCCATGAAGTTATTAACATTTTTCAACACCCAAATGTAGTTCTCTTTCGTCTCTCTTGACATAAATACAAACCCGAAGGCGAACGTGAGCTCAGTTGACATCACACCGATGATCTCAAACAATGGCATGCGATACCGATTGGTATTGTAGGTGCAATCCATAATCAAAACAAAAGGAAAACATCAGAGTAAATTTATGGAGTAAGGATGAGACCAAGACAACTCTATTACAATGTCGATTTCCGCGTCTTTCCTATGCCACGAAAGATAACCATGTGTGTATTTGTGATCTCCCCCACATCCGAGTAGCCTTTGTTTTTGCCTTGCGTTGTATATCATGCGCAAGGTTGATGCGTTATCTACATCCCTTTTCTTTAAGGTTTCCAATATCTCCGGGGTTTGATATTTCCTTGCATCATTTGTACAACCATAACACATTCTTCCAGAACTAACCGACCACGTATGAATGACCCTCCTTGTAACAACCAACTTCGTGATTATGCCGCCCACACACCACTGTCACATGCCATAAATGGTCTTCTATTCCTTTATGTTTATAGCGAATGGATATCCACATTTTTTGTGCCAGTTCTTCTCCTTGATGTCCTTCCTTTTCAAAACCTGTCATTTGTCATTTATCACAATTTTTTCCTTAACAATAACTTTTTCTTGACTAGCTTTCATTTTCGCAAGTCTTTGGGCGTCACCCTTATAATTATCATACCTTTTGCATACCATGTTAACCCTCCCCCGGCAATGACCATCACCTCCTCCATTAGAGTTCTTCATGACAATAATGAAATTTTTACTTGATCCTCGACTTTGAACCCATTTTACCAACTCATCCCTACTTAAAAATGGTCCGTTGGGGATAAAGTCATTTGTGTAGTCCACAAAGTCAGAAGAAGAGAACAATCCCTGCGCAAAATAGTAACTAACAACATCGCGAAGGCTCTTCAATCAATACTCAACTATTCAGTTATACATACTCGAGTCACAGATAATTGCACAGTGGGTATCGACCGAACATATCACGTTCACACAGTAATGTGTGATCGGACAAACTGATGGGCAACAACACTAAAAAAATACAACAAACTTTAGAAACAAAGAAAATAAGAAGATATATCTCTGTATCTTGCACATTAGCAACCCTTTTTACGTTCATCCTCCATTTTCAGAGCTAAATAGACACCAAACAACAACAATGAACAATGCACTACAACACAACTTTCTACAAATCCATTAAACCAAATCAACACTTTCAAACCATCAACTTTCATGAAAATGCATGAAGAAATTGATTCTTACAATGGTATTGTGCGCCGAAATGCAACTTCTCGTCGTTCATAGTCGCCGGTGGTTGGACGGGATCGTCGGAGACAAATGTGGAATGTTGCGTGGTGCCCAATCGTGACAGAAATAAGACTTGGAAGTCATTTTGTGAGTTTATGAGGGTAAATAGGTCATTGGGACTGATGGCAAATTTGAAAAGGGTTTCAAAACTTTTTTGTGGCTTGCACATAAGGATTTGTGCGGTGCACATAGCTTCACCCTAAATCAAAACCTTAATTGATATATGAACCAACTAACACATAATTTATCAAGGTTTTTTTTTTTTTTGGAACAATTGAAAGAGTTCTTTTATTATTCAAATTTGAAGTGTTTTAATTAAACACTAAAATTGATTTTAACTCATAAAACTAATGTTGATTTTGAAATTAAAATATCTCTTTTGCCTATTTTATTAGAAGAACAATCATCCAATAGTTCAATCCAAGACTACAATCAAACCAAACATCTAAATTTAGTGAATATAATTGGCACCATATTTGACCACATTTAAGAGGTGTTTGAAAGAATAAATATGAATATATGCAATCTTTTTTGACTTAAACGGAAGACATAACACATGACCTCATTATGTCTTTTGACAAGTGATACCTCATCCATCTTAATTGAGATTGTAATAGCTCAAAAATATTTTATATTTATTTGGTGAGGTGTATTGTCTATGTAGCTTCGTATGCACTGGGTGATGTAGGTGTGGGTTGCATCAGGGATGTGTATCACAATAACATATGGTGTATGGACATGAAAATATGGGTCGTGGCCAAGAAATTGGTAATTTGTGTAAATATTAATATTCAGAAATTTTAGCTAATTAAGAAAGTTTTAATTATAAATTATTAGAAAGTAGGGACGTAATAATGTGTTAGAATAGGTTTACATATAGGAAACTTAATTAAAGTACATAGTCTGGTTGTTTACTTAGGAAACTAGCATTTATCTATATTAAGGATTCTAGTTTTAGTATGTTTTAGTTTTACAAGAAGTACTATATATGCCGTACAATATAGCTAGGTTGTGTATCTTACTAATTTTGTTTATTTTTTAATTTTTGTTTAAGGCCTATATATAAAGGCTATGTATAATAGAAGGGGATTGATGATTAGTAAAATTGAGTTTTTTCAGAGAACTAGTTTTATTCTCTTGTCCCCTAAGTTGTTTGTTCGTGATTTTTCGAGCAATTCAATTTGAAAGATCCTTGCTGAGTTAATTGGCATCAGAGCCTTCATCAACCGTGATTTGGAGATACTCGTGGCACCGAAAAAGAACCAAAATCAACAATGAGTCGATGATGTTTATCAATGAGATGACCTAGTCCGAACTGAGCAGTTTCTCAATTAATTTCTTGCATCGCAAAAAAAATAGTATGTGCAACTTAATGAGTTATTTGCGGGGATGACATAATTGTTAATGATTCATGGGATCACCGTCCTAAACTATCAAAGAGACCACATTGTTTTTGAAGAAACAAAAGAAAATTTCTTTTATGATGGGAAAGGTGAATTTGAAGACAAGGTAAATTATGTCAACTTTGACGAGCGGCCAAAGTTTGATGATGACGACCAAGGCTTCATCGAAGACACGGTGGTGGTTTTTGGAGATGAAGGCTATGTTGCCACAAATATTCCGTTGTCTACAAGTTCCGAAGTGCAAGCGGTGGTTGATGATGCTACCGTGAATCAATGTTCCGTTGAAGTTGTTGCAAGAAAAGAAGTCACATTCGCAAAACTTTTTTGTTCGTTGATTGAGATCGCGGATGATGTTGACTTCAATGAGTTATTAAGGAATTTTAGCTAATTAAGAAAGTTTTAATTACGAGTTATTAGAAAGTAGGGGCGTAGTAATGTCTTAGAATAGGTTTACATATAGGAAACTTAATTAAAGTAGTCTAGTTGTTTAATTAGGAAACTAGCATTTATCTATATTAAGGATTCTAGTTTTAGTATCTTTTAGTTTGACAATAAGTACTATATATGCCGTACAGTATAGCTTGGTTGCGTATCTTACTAATTTTGTTTTACTTCTTTATTTCTCACATATATATAAAGGCTATGTATAAGAGAAGGGGCTTGATGATTAATAAAATTGAGTTTTTTTAGAGAATTAGTTTTATTCTCTTATACCCTAAGTTGTTTGTTTGTAATTTTTTGAGCAATTCAATTTAAAAGATCCTTGCTGCATTATTGAGGTGATTTTTATTTCGATTTTGCGAGAGAATCTCCTTGAGATACATATACGCTAGAGTATCAGATAGACTGAGATGGGTGTCTAACATGGACTAGTCAATGAATCAGGTCCTAAGTTAACGCGGTAAATAAAAATAGACCTATATGCATGGATACTTAGGCTAATAGTGTAGCTTGAGAGAATTGATGTGACTTAGGTCCTAAATTTATTTATTCGGGATACCCAAACTTGTCTAAATTAGTTAAGTGCATAAGCTAAAACAGATTAACTTAATTAACCTGAGTTGGTTTACTAGGCTTATTTTGCTTATATAACTTGGCTTAAGAAAATTCACTAAGTGGTTTTGATAATCGTAGAGATCCTAGAGATGAAGAATCCTAAGTTGATGTACTGGGCATCTAAGAGTGCATGTGTGCGTGGGAGAAAAGCAAGCTAGATTCTCCAAAAGATTTCCTAACTATGTCGATAGTGGTGTCGGCATAATTAAACCAAGCATATTTAAAGAGAACTTAGCCAAAGTTTTTCATTTCTAACTCTAGAACATCTAAATTGGGAGATGAAGAGGGTTCTATAAGTGCTGGATTTTAGAGGCAACAACTGGAGGCCAAAATAGGGAGATTGAAAACACTATTGCTAAGGGAAGTAGAGCTAGTGTGAGGCAAAACCCTAGGTAAATATCTCAACTAAATTTTCATGTTCAATTGAGTGCAAAGTTTATCGATGCATGGGGTTTAATGAAAATCTGTATAGGGGTTGTTTTCTATCTTGAAAATAGTCTCTAAAACTTTGGTTTTGCAAATAAATTCAAAACTTTGCAAATGGCTTTCATGAATCAAAATGATGGGTTTCAAATGGGTTTTATTGTTCATGAATATGGAACTTGAATGAATGGGTCTCAATGTGGCGTCCCTCCCCCGACCTAGGGTTGAGTCGCCCGACCCAGACCGCCTCCTAAGGCCAATAATTGAATCGGGCCTAAGCAAGCGGTCTGGCTTGCCTAAACAACTTGCAGAATAATCATAAAGGCAATGAAAATAAAAAAGCGGAATAAAATATAGAACAAATCCATATGTCTACCAAAGAACTATAAATGAATTTTCATTTTGTACAACCATGTAAAGTCATCCAAAGGCTCCCAAATAACTCAACTACAAGAAAAATAGTGTTAAAACTACCCAAAAGACATATTCAAAATATAACCCAAGTGTAATAGTTTCAAAAACGAATATATAGATAATACAATACAAGGCTCACATTAAGAGAGAAGGCTTTAAGCTATCGCATCTCCCTTTTCTCGAACTAGCGCTGACTTGGATACCTGAGATATAAGTGAGGTGAGCTAAAGAACCAACGAAGCTCAGTAAGAGAGAAGACTTGCTCAAACACTAAACATAAATGGGGTGTAAACAAGTTCCAAGCCGAGTAAAATATAAATGTAGATTCATAATTCAATAAAAAAGAAGGTGAGCATTTTTTGAAACCACATCATGAAAGAGAATTTGTAATTCGTAAATAAATTCCATTTATTCATGTAACGGGGTCTAACAAGAGAAATAGTAATAAATATAAGTCATTGTTCTATTAAACGCATTCTAGCTAATGGTATGAATCCGGTGACTGAAACACTCACCCTCAAGGTGATGTGAACCATTGGTGGTCACAATGGCCGTTGTGACCTCCATCTAGTTCCATCAAATCAACAGTAAGTGTTTCCAAGCCATTACTGATTGTGACCACTTATGAACTTGATATTTCGTGGTGTAGACCACTCTTTTTTTTGTGGGATCAAAGCCACATCACTGCAATTCGTGGCATGGACCACTCTTTGTTGGTGGGCACACTGCCACACCACCGCTACTCGTGACATAGACCCCTCTCTTTTGATGAGCATATTGTCCCATCACCGTTTTTGATCGAATAACGCAATTATTCACATCACATGCATTCAATAAATAAGCATATTCATACCATTAATTAAATGCAACCTAATCCCAAGTCTTTCGATATAAACGAGATATTTCTATTTATCTAATATTCAGACCATATTTAATGCATGAGCGAAGCTGATTACCTCGACTCGGCACGCTAAGTATTCCCGATCCTCGCACGCTCGGGGCTCGATGTGAACCACCTCGCGAATCTAAACAATGTGAAACAATAATTACTTTGCGTATCTACAAACATACAAGTACAAAACCTATAATTTAGACTCATTTGTAATTTATTTAGGGTAGCTTAAGCTATAGGAACTCATCCTATTTCATAACTGAATTCAATTAAGTCATTCACGACTCTAAAATCAACACTTCAATTCAAAATTGATGATTCAAATGAAATAAGAATGCGATGACACAAAACAATGTAAGAACCCTAAAACTTGTTTTCCAACTTAAATCGACTAATCATAACAAATATAATCCAAATAACCGAAAATCCATGACTTAATCAAAGTAAGTTTATTTTTCAAGAAATAAATCAAAGTCTCTTTCACGTCTCAGCTTAGTCTCAAATCTCATCCAAAATGAGGAATCACAACCACTTCAATAAATGCCACTAAAACACATTTCAAAGGATCAAAATCGATCTTTAAAGAGTCGATATTACTAACATGGTTTGATATCCAAAATTCAAGTCAAGTATAGCTCATTTAAAATAGTGTATTTCACCATGAATAAGTTTAACTCAAAAACCTTAACATCGACTTGAAATACACAAGGTTCCATCCTATTTAGTTGTTAGGATAAAGATAGAGCGAAATAGCCAAAAAGACTCATTTAAAACATGTAAAAAATTCTTTTTAAAACTAAATTAACCAACCATAAGTTGTAAACAAAACTTAAGTTCATAGAACTTTATTTGAGTCCTGCAACTCTTTTCTTAGGCGAAGAATCCATTGAAATCAATTAGAAATCCAAGTTTACTACCAAAATCACAAGTCCTCATTTCAAAACTTTGTTTGGGATGTGTAAGGTCTCTTTTGTGGATTTCAACAAACACTTGGAGTACAATATCAAGAGTTTCCCTTAATTCAACTTACATTAATCTCAAGTTAGCAAAATCACTTGGAGTTGTTCATAAAACTATTTTCAATGAAAACATGAATCCAACGTTCTAATTAATTCACACCAAAACCATCAACAACTATTATAAATTTGTAGATTGAACTTGCATTTGAATTGAATTTAGTTAAGGCCCTCACTATACCTTCAATAGAGTTATCAACTTTAATTCCCTTTTGAAATCACAAGTCTAGCAATGAATCTCTCTATTTCCTTTTTCCTTTTTCTCCTCCTCGCGAACAAAGCCGTTGCTATCAAGCTTGTCGTTCACTGCGGCGTTGCTGGTCCGTTTGCGTCGAAATCTCCCCAGAGCCGCTGCATCTCGCCGGTTCGCTATTTCGGACTCCATCGCGAACACCACCACCCCGTCGGTTGGTTCGGCGAAATCGACATTTTCGCGTCCGCCATAGCACCGCCGCCGCCAGCTGACCTAGTCAGGACTCCTCGTCGTTCCTGCTGTTGGTCCGCACTGCTAGAGCGCCGCGTTTGGCCACTTGCTGGTCCACCGTTGCAGGTCGTCCTCCCCACCATCGCACCGCCGCTGTTCCTCAACGACGTCGCGTTTCCTCCTTGGGACCAGCTGCCAAACCTCCTTTTTTGCGTTCCTCGTTGCATTGAAAATAAAGATGTAAATAGGTTTTAAACATTTTTTTTTTGCTCTCTTTTCCTATTTAAGTATTAACCTCATCCCTCTATCATTCCTTGATTGAAACAACACTTAATATTACGGATCAACACAACACCCATAAAAATAGATCTAAGGGTTCCAATCACTTTGTGACTATACAATTAACACATTTAGAACACTCACCTTTGTTTAAACCTTCTACTTAGACAATTTTAAGTAAATTCACTGTATAAGTTCTTATCGTTGCACAAATTTAATTTAATTAAGTTATGTTATATTGCGATAACATATTTTACATACGTTGGCACATCATATACAAATAAAATATTAAATTATCAAAAATCCCTCAAGTCGGGGTCATGTAGAATTCGGGCCGTTACACTCAACTTGATGGATTACACTCAACTTGATGGATTTGATGATACAAAAATTGTTGTTGTTGTTTTGATTTGCCTACAATGATATTTGGTCAAAATTTGAGCTTTTGGTATGATTAGATGGCATTATAAATGAATTTTGGATGATTTGGGAGTGTAGAACTACGTTTTTGGAGTTCTTCAAGACTAGGGTGCATGCTTCCCAAAATATGGAGCGCACTCATTCCTATGGGAATGACAGTTTTGACTAGTTTTCATAAAACGACCGTATCTCCCTCATTTTAAGTTCAATTTTACGTTCTTTACATCGGTGGAAAGCTAAGAAGGAGAACAAAAAGCTAAGATCACCAGGTTTAAAAAATTAGGCCATTTCAATTATCAAAAATGGACTTAAAGCTTGGGTTTATGCAAAGGGATACCTTTGTAAGTGCTTGGATGTCAGGGCTTTTCGAGGGGTTCCCCTGGGATGTTCTTGCCCATACTTTCCTAAATAGATGGTTATTTTATGGTTTTGATGTCCCAAGAGTTTGAAGCCAATGAGGTTTCTAACCCACATTTTTGATTCGATTATGAATTAAGAAACTAATATTTTAATAATAAATCCATATCGGGCCATTTTTGGACTTAGTCGATTTAATCAAATTATAATTAGTTCATTTTAGTTTTTCTGGTCTTAAATTCATCAGAAGTAAAAGAGTTTTACAACTCTATTTTTTGGAGAATCTCGCGGATTTTTAGGTGCTTTTCGACATGAATTTAAGGTTAACCAACGTGAGTTTTTAGCTGCGTTCTCAACATGAACTATTTTGAATATGATGAACTTGTTTAATTTAAATTCATTCTTTTCAAGATTTCTCAAGTTATTTTCATCGTTGACATGAATGGATTAATACTCGAACTTGAAGAAGTGGTTTTGGGGTCCTAATGAGCATTTAAATCACTTTTGAGACAAAGAAAACTCAATAAAACAAATGAGTCTTAAATAAGACTATTTTGAGTACTTAAAGTCTAAACTAATTTTTAAAAGCTCTAACACACCTAAACTGATCCAAAACGATGTCAGGAACCTCCTAGACTAAGGTCGGATATAAGGTACGAGTTTGAAGGCGTGTAAGAGCTACGAGAGTTTGGGTTTTGCATAGGTCAAGGTAATTAAACCCGTAAGGAAATTAATAATAGTTCATGCATCTTCATTACTTTTAAATTCTTGTAAAATATGTCTATTTTTGGAATCCCACTCCTAGTTAGAGTATTCGAGAGCCAAGTGAGCCAAGAAAGTGACTACTAGGTGTGGTTACTTATTTGTGATCAGAAGCCAAGTCACTTGATTTCGAGTCATGGACGAGAGGCGAGTGTCCGGGGAGCTATTAACACCACTAAGTCCATGGTAGTCTTTTGATTCAGTTGGCACTGCCTCATTTTTAAGACTTGAGTTTGCTTGGTGCTGTTGTGACTATAGGAAGCTGACTTTTGACACCCGGACTAGGTGGATCTTAAGACTACTTAGGCGTCTCTTCTCTTGTTTCTTCAACACTCTATTTATCATTGCTTTTACTTTCCAGTATGTTTATCATGCACTTTAAATTCTCGTCAATTTATTTACTTTCGATCATGATTGTTAAAATGTTATTTACGTTCTTGAAGTATTGTTAATATCTTTTTGCCTTTACTCACTAGAATTGTCTCTGTTATTAGCGACAATTGCAAGTTTCTTTAGTAGCAAGGGTATGGAGGCAATGCTTAGTGACTACGTTTGAGCTTTCCTTGGAGTTGACTTCTTCTTTTGCGACGTAGGTTCATTTTGTGTATTTAAAATACATTGGTTTTTTAAAACTTGTTAATGGGTTTAGTCCACACTTGATATGCATGGGATCATGTCTACTGGGTTTCCACATCATAAGTTGTCCCGAATTTACTTTATCGAGTTATCTAACTTGCATAGTTTAATTTTGTTGTTATCATATTAAAACTTGTAAAACCTAATAACTTAGTTTTAAAACACCGAATTAATAATAATAATGGAAATAGAGTTTGAATAGGCTTGCATTGACCTTGCGAATACTGAATCAAGGGTCCACGTAGGTCTAGAGCAGGCGAGGTCCAGTTTGTTGGTGTTGGGTCCGTCGCAATTGATATAAGAGCCTAGGTTTTTGCTTGAACTGTAACGACCCATACCCTTAACTAGATGATTAGTGATAATCAAAATCGTAATTAACCATAGTTAGTCTTGTGCTTAAGCCTGATGGTAACGGTCCAATATTTATTGACACAGTTATTTCATTTAATTTCAGACTCGAGTGCCAGCTCTGGCCCACGTGGATGCCTCGAATAGGCTAGGACACGTTTGATAGGGCATAAATTGTTATTTTTGTTTGTTGGTTACATAATTGTGACGTTAATTATTATGTATTTCATAACTCATCGCATGTGAGTATTTATAGTGCCATACTGTGTGATTGTGTGGTGGGCAAATGCATCATAAAGCGTGTCAATGCAAGTACCGTGTAGGCGTAGTACGGGTACACTAAATTATATAGTGCTAAATTAAATAAAATGACTAGAACAAAGGTTAATATGGCATAAAATTGATAATCAAACTTTAGGTTAAGTCATAATAATCAGGTACATCAAGGATTGGCGCGCCTCGGGATGTACGTCGAGTCTCGGGACACTAGATGTCGGGTAATTGAGTACTAGGGGAAGTGGTAATACAACAATTTAAGACCCTAAATAGCCTACATATGTATAAAAGTGACTAAATTAAATTAATTGAATCAATTGATTACAAATGCCTAAAGTTGGATGAAAAAATTGGTGTCATAGATTTTGCCTCGAGATTTGCATTAGAAAGGAATTTTAGGATATTTGAGTTAGGAATTAGTGTCAATAAGATGGAAGTTAGTAGATTAGGAGTTAACACATACCATTAGATTGACCTCGAGATACGTGAACACAATTGATTCTAACATAACCTATATATAGCTAAGTTTGTGGGAAATCTTTTCATGCAAAATAACAAAGTTTGTTCTTGAGCTGTTGTACTAGAAAACTCAGTAAGAACTAGGAGGAATAGAGGCCATCTACTAGAGGAATTAAGCTAGGAAGATCAAAACTAATGTGATCATCTTCTCCATATCTTTTCCATGAAATGAGTTTCAAGATTTGGGTTTTGATTCAAAAATGAATTTCTAAGTTTGCTTACTGATTTTTTTGAGCTTCTTTATGAATGGTGAGTTCATTATGTTCACTAATTTAAGGATTTGATACTGATTTTTCAAATGGATAGTGTTCTTGAAGTTTCTTGATACTTGCATGTTAAATTTCTTGACCTAACCTCTATAAATTGAGCATAAGTTTCTCATACGAACTCCAAATAGAGCGGATCGTACATTGTTGGAAAGCTAACTCAAAGATATACAACGTTGTCTTCAAAGAGACTTTGAAACTCAAACTCCTTCAAGCTAAAAAATGCTTTGCAATCAGGCAGTTTAAATGTTGATTCATGATTTTTAAGATGAACTTTGACAAGACATAACTCTTTCAATTCTAATTGGAATGAGCTCGTCTTTTAATATGTTAATGTTGGATATGTTAATTTCCTTATGATCAAAATCATCAGTTTTAGAGCTATAAATTTGGAGAAATGATTTTTACAAACTTACTGGTCAGATTTTGATTCTAATTCAAATTATCTTTGTAGAAGTTTGATATCTTTTTCATTTTAAATTGGGATTTTGCAAAACAGACCTTTTCAGAAAGCTAAGACATAGAGCAAAAAAATTTATGTTAAGTGTCTTTAATGATTTAGAATTTATAATGGTCTAATTTGCTCTGCAACATATGATCTCAAATTGAAAGTTAAAACTTTATTTAGTCTTTAAGGGGCTGTTTTGGGAGATAGAACTTTAAACCTATTTTAAATACCTTAAGTCACTTTAAAACACTGGAAATTGATCCCATGAAACTCGTGGGCTATGGTAAGGTAGTCGAGAGCGCAGCGTGGTTCAGACCGGGGGTGTTATTGGAGCTTCAGAGTGTGATTTGAGGGGCGTAAATCCCTTATGAAACACATCTTGAGTATTTAATTGTTTCAATTGTGCTATCTAGTTTTTGTTGTTGTTCATCATCCATGTTCTATCACTGCTTTGATTTAGTATAACGGTTGGTAGTTTTGTTCGCTGCTGCGGTTTATTCAGATGTTGTGTTGTACGGCTCTAGTATGCTAGACCACAACATATGTCACTCGCGCACTTGGTGAATGGAAGCCCGAGCTGCGGACCTAATCAGTACATGTGTTCGGTGGGTTGTGATACAAACCGATCCTCCTCTAATAGTTCGCATGTGAGCCAATATAGTACGGGTTGCTGAGATAATCCGAATTGACGAAGTGGGGTCTAGTTTGCTATGTGTGGTACAATTAATTGGTTTCTATTGGTGTTATTTATGCGTGCGATTATCTAATAGTTGCATGTTTATTTTCACGTGTTTATTTAACATTATTCTTGGCCTTTCTATTATTGAATGCTCGATGAATTTCTTTTAGGATCTTACTTACTGGACTTGTCATCTGTTTTGTTGTGATGACTAAGTGCAGATCCTAGTACCGGTAAGGGCAATGAGGTCTTAGGCGACTATCTTTGATTGCCTACAGTCCATGATTTACTAGTACGTGGTTATTTCGATATTTTGTTTTACTTATGGGGTTATGGGAGACTTGATAAACATGATACATGTATATATTTAGTTTTCACAGTATGTTATCGCTTGATATACAATGTACTTGATTCCGGGTTTTCCACAGTAGGATTGATGCTCTATATGACTTGAAAGTGGGGTTGCAAGTGGGGCTATGATTCCCTACTTCTTGCTCTCCGCGGGGTGGGGCAAGGGGCAAGATTTTGCCTCGCCACGTGGGTTAAGGCGAGGACAGGAATTGTTCTCGCCCCGAGGGGATTCCCCGCTCACATCTATGACGACCCCTTTCCTAATCTAGGACACCGCTCGACCTAATCCCGTAATTAAGCCCTACTCATATCCACACAGGGCTTAACTACGTATTAGTCACACTTTACAACCTAAACACCTTTTTTCTCGTGTTCAGGATAAGTAATACATTAGTCCTACAAGTTTATAAAATTTAGAGTTAAATAAGACTTTTTATTAAATTAATTAATTAGTAGAAGTCTTATTGATTTTGCAGAAGCAATTAGTAACTTATGCAAAAGCCATTTATAAAATCATAAGCGTGAAAAATCAGGAAATGACATCACATATATAAAGTCCTTAAAATGCAGTGAAATAGTAAAATAGTCAAAGTCAAGTCAGGGAACTAACGCTCAACCCAATATACAACCCCAAATATTATCTGAAAGATATATATATATATATATATATATATATATATATAACATATATAATCAAAATACCAAAAGAAGACTTACAATCGATGCAGTGACGTGTCGCGGGCTCAGGGATAATCGTCGATCTTCTCCTTGCACTGCCTGCTGGTAGGCGACTCTGCACCCACTGTCATAAAAAGAACGGTGAGTACAAAAATAAAACAATAATCCCCGATGAAAAGTTTAATTTGCATTTCCAAATATTCAAATGGTATTTAAAAGCATATAAATGGAAAAACTGGAAAATAAACCGTATGCGAGTAAATACCAGAGTTAAACAAGTGATACTAACACTAGGCTAAGTAGTGGTGATTTAGGTTCGGTCGCAGTGAAATGCGTCACTCTGACTCAATAATCATATAGCACAAGGGACTCTAACCTAAGTGCTACTAGGGACTTTAACCCCAGTGTGTAGGCCACCTTAGGGACTCTAACCCTGAGTGTCATACTGTGTCAGGTAACATTTGCCGACATCCCTAGGGACTCTAACCCCGTGATTCGTGCACACCTCGATCGAGTACGGGACCTAAATGCGAAAACTACTTTTTAAAATTTCAAGAAATACCAAGTATGGATTGTCAAGGCATAGAGACATCTACACACCTAAACAAATAAGGAATACAAGTCCTCTTAAACATTTATAAGATATTCACTAGCCTAATAGCATGCTATTTATCATTCAATTCACATTTAAAACAACAAGAATAAACATAACATGGGATAGAATCAATGAATCAAATCAAATGAATGGATATCATGCAAACTAGACTCATCAAGTGAGCATAGACACAAAGAACACATGATATAAGAATACAAAGGCAATATAGTCAAAGGGACTATGCAAGAACAACAATTAATAGAAATGAAATGCCAAGTAAAATGATCATTGGGTATACTTACAATAACAAATTAAAGTTCTAGCTTTACTAGCCTCTAGATACTCCAAATCTTGTATTCGCTCTCCCGTATCCTTTTCCTATGTTCCTGAGTTTAATGTCTCATTAGTTCAAATATAGTGGGTGTAAGCTCAATTTAGTGTGTTTATTGTGTATTCAAACTGGTTCAATAGACTTTAAATCAATCTTCCTAAATCAGCCCCTAAAGAATAAATTAAGTTTCAATTTCAGTCCTATATATTAACGCACTTTTAGGCATGAAATGGTCCAAATATTGAAATCCTTCATCAATAAAATTATTTTTGGTCTCTCTCTTAGACTTTCGGAAAGGTTTAGTTTGCAAAATTCTAATTTAAAATGAAAGAGATATCATGATTTTACTAAACATATGTCTTCATTGGAATTTAATCCAGCCAGCGAAAGTAGAAAATCTATTTCTCTCAATATATAGTTCCTAAAAATGTTATTTTTGGTCACAAGGCATTAAATATATCCAAATACAACATACTAAAAGATCAGCTCATTTGGATAAGTAGTTAGGGAGTTATTCCCTTAACAAATTGAGTTTCAAAACTTTAATTTTTAATTCCAGTACCTATTTGTAGAGCATGTTTGGACATAAAAACATTTGAATCAAAATACCTCCAGTTAAGCAAAGTTATTCCCCTTTAAATAAGCTTTCAAATGCCACTAGTCTGGATCAACGTGGATCTAAAATGGGCAGATTATGACCAAATTACCCAGGTTGATTCCCAATACAACATGCATAATTCTAGTTTTTGGTGTTGCAATTTAAAAAATTCATATCTTTATGATTTCAAAACCAAATTAAGAACTTCAATCTAGCTGGATTATCAGCTTGAAATTAGAAATCCAAATATATAAATCAATTGCAAATACTCAATCATCCACTATCTAAAATTAGCATAAAACCAGACTTTGTTCTAATTTCAACTAAAAAGATGTGTACCTAGTTGATGTAGTACCCTAGCTTGAGAATTTCTCACCAATTCCCATGGATTCCTTCAACACCTTGATGATTCACTCCTCTTCAGCACTCATTCTTCTTCTCCTACAAAAATGAATGAGTGATTTGGTTTACATGCTGTTTGATCACAAATTTTATATATAAGATGATGTTCCTTCCTAACCCTTGATTTCCATGGATTTATGTATTCCGAGGAATATCTAATGGTCTACCTCTTGCCATATATCCCACTAAATTCCACTAACTCAACTTCAAGTGACACCATTTCATTACTCACCTAGTTCCTAAATGTGCCAATGTGTATCTCTAGACTAATCCTATTCTTTCCATTTAATTTACTCAACCATAGGCCTTTAATTTGATTTACATTAACAAACACAACCATAGGCTTATAAGTAATTCCTTATTTCATATTAGTATTTAATAAGACTTACCAAAATGATAACTACCCGGTTCCGTGGCTCGCACGCTACTCGAGGCGCATCCTCGCTCTCGTCTCGACGCCTACAACTGTACAAACCAACTTAGTAAGTCTACACAATATATAACACTAGGCATACATCAATACAAAAATACAATATACCTCGGCCACATGCCTCGGTCGACGATCTCATATTAAGGGCGGTGATCCTGATTGAGGAATTAAAATGGGGGTTAGAGATTTGGGCTGTGACAACATCCTTTGTATCAAATTTTCATTTTTTATGTTTTTTAAAAAATTATACAACTTTTTTTACTTAAAAATATGTAATATATGGAATGAAACTCAAGATCACCAACAATAAAAATCATTTTTACCATTAAGCTATATAAAATTATATTAAGAACATCATTGAAATATATTTTCCATGGTAGTTTTGGAAATCTTATATATTTAATAAGGTAAGATAACTTGTAACTCAATCAACAAAACAAATCCACATTAATCTTTCAATTTGAGAAAATAGTACTTAAGAGCCAAAATGACCAAGGAATAAAGATTAAAATAGATATTTCTTACAAAATTGATGGGGCACCACGGGGATTCCCCTCAGTGCGAGGATCCCATGGGGTGGGGCGACAAAGTTCGCCTGTAGGGAATTTGCAAGAATAAATCCCCACCCCGCGCCGCTTGGGGATGGGGACGATAATTAGGATCCCCGCTTCGCCCTAACCCACTTGCAACCCTACTTGAAAGTTATTAAAAACCTATGGTTATGCTATGTTAAGACTTATGGTGTGAATTGTTTACTACTTACTTGAAACTATGTAAATGAAAAATAAAATGCTAACTAATAATTAATATAATTATTGATTAACGGGATAACACGACTATGTCGATAGGGTTGCAGGACACGCGTAGCACCTCACCATGTGGCCTTAAGGCGCAGGGCCGCCATAGTTGGTATCAGAGAAATAGTTTAAGGAACCTCGGGAATTAATAAAAGAGCATAAAATTTAGTGAACAAAACCTTAGACCTGGAAACCCTATGTACTTACCTTAGAACTCTATTTGGGAAGTAATTGTAAGGCGGGTATAATTAGGGCTTATATGTGTGTTATGCATTTACTGTATACTATACCAGTATATATACTGAGGGTGGTCTGGAGCACGCTTCTCGATGCACGTCTGTCACAACCTGAATTTCTAAATCCTAGTTTAATTTTTAATCAAGATCAGTGACCTGTGATGTGTGACCCGCATTGAGATACGTGCCATGACCAAGGCAATGTGGCCGATGTATATGTTATATTTGTTGTGACGCATGCCTAGTGTATTGTATATGTGCAGACTACTAAGTCACTCCTACTTGTGTATTTGTGTCAAGACATGAGTGGAAATGTGCCTCGATATGCATGCCGGTGTGGGACTAAGGTAGAGAGTGATGTGGCGAGTTTATTTTAAGCGTAATGTAGTTTATATAGTTGAAATAATGTTGCTACAGTTGATTTTATATTAAATGTACCTAAGTTAGTAATTTAAAACAATAGCCATTTGATATTCCTCGATATACATATTTACACACCTAGAAACCAATTGCGTTTGGCATTGTGTTAGTTGAAAGAAGTTAGTAGAGAGTTAATGGGAAATGTTTCAAGGTAAGGCCATTATATTAGTCTTAGGGTACGTGTGTACATAAAGATCAATGGCTATCAATTAATTTTATCTAAATATATAATATTAGATTGATCAACACATTCAAACCAAACCATTTCATTTCCTAAACTTAAGAGAGAAGAAAACTTGTTGGAGAAGGAGAAAAAGATCAGCAAGACTTGTTGAGGAAGACTTGGTGATTTTGATGTGTTGATCAAGTTTGGTGTATTCATCAATTAGGTAATTTACTTACACTAGCAACTTAGCTTAAATTGATAAATTCGTGATATAATTAAATATGGCTATTATTATGTTATTGGTGGTGCCTTGGGTATCTGGATGTGTAGTAAAGAGATCTCAAGGTGTTGGAAGTTGGCATTATGTGGAGAAAACTCAGAATTCAAAGTGCAAAATTCTGAGTTTTCCTGCACATAGCGCGTTAGGTATGATCAACTAGTGCATTAACTGTGTATAACACGCTATAGAAATTTGATAACACGCTAATGATGAACTCATTAGTGCACTCGGTAGGCTACCCAGTGCTCTAGGTGCTATGACAGCTTGAAAATTATAATTTTCTAACTTAAACTGAAACACTATAAACCAGTTCAAAACCCTAACAAAAGTTCTAAACACACTCAAAAACATGTTACCAGATATAAGAACCTAAGGAAAAGTCTCGAGGGTTTGGATACAAGTTTTGAGGTGTCGGGAGGCCAAATTAGCTAGGAAATTTGCGTGGATTATAAGTAAACTGATTGAGATATGTATTTACATATCATTCCTATTTTGACATTCAATTACAGTCCTTTAGACTGAGTTGCCTATTGTACTCTAGATACCATGACTTGTTTTTTTTTTTTTTTTTTTCTCATTTCATGAGTTTACTATTATGGTATTGATTATTGATTAAATAGTCTCATTGACTCTAAATCATGTGCTATGTTATTTTTTATTATTGTTAAACTTGATTAAATGAAATGACATGCTATTAGGTAGATATTTGATGGTATTATACATCTAAATTCCTTTGCGCATTATATATGCGTTTATTTTGTTGGATTCCTAAAACATGTTTTTTCTTGGATAATGAAAGTAGTTATTGTATCTAAGACCATGACATGATAGAGATGGTATGACATACGGGGTTCACTAGACTTTCAGTGTGATCGGGATCTCACCATTATCTTGCGCAGTACATAGGGTTTGGGACTCGGGGTCGCTGGCAAGTGCATATAACATAGGTGACTAACACTTGTGATAGATTATAGAGGCGTAGAGCTCAGCTCCGACCTTCGACACATATGTAAAGCACAAATCCATCCTTATATAGTGGAAAAACACATCGTGATAGGACTCACGGCTAACCGGCCCTAGTTCATTACTACTTAGCCAAAAGTCCGCTTCATATTGTTTAACTGTAGTATCTTTTAGCATGATTTCTTTTCAGCATAGTTGCTATTATTATTTTGCTTTCAGATACTTCTTATATATTTAGAAATGTAAACAAATGTCTCTCAGTGTTACTTTGTACTTTCTTATACTCATCATCCTTTTTATGACAGTGGTTGCAGATCCATCGAGTAGTAGAGTGGGTAAAGAGAAGATTCACAACTACCTCTAAGCCAGTGGAGTACTGCTACACTGGATTTTGTAGGTTTTTAGTTTTTTGTATGACTTTTATATGTCTTCCACATACTTTTGGGGTTGTCTATATCGGGGTTGAGAGATAGTACTTTGACCATATAGATGATGATATATTATTGTCATTTCATATATATATGCATGTGATCTTTATTTCATGGTTTTTTACAATTCTTAGGTATCATGTTAAAAGCTTCTGCTAAATTGTAAAGAATTCCGCTAAATAATTTTTAAGTTTATAAAAAATTAATTAGTAAGGTGAAAGGTTTTAGGAAAAAGCTAAGTAATTCGTTGTTAAGTCCTATGTAGCAAGATTATAGCTTAATGACATGATTAGGTTGGGCAATGCCCTAATGTGAGAAGGGGTCATCACATGTGGTATCAGAACCTAAGCTTATAGAGTTTAAGTAGTGGAATGTACTTATTCTACAATATGATACCAAAGTCATAGTTGGTATTAGAGACCTACTTTTCTAATAAGTAACAAATAAAATTTAAACAAGGAAACATATATTTTGATTGTGGAAACCAAATGATCCTTGCCTAAAAACTGTTAGTTGGGAAGTGAGTGAAAGTGAGATGGGAATTTCTTATATATACATGTTAGTTTCAATATGTATATATATATATATATGTTATCTACTTAGTAGCTAATTCGCGTACGCTATCAACATGCAGACGCCGATGGCTGATTCACGTGATAGCGGGTGCTAGTGGCAGCCAACCTCCTATTCCATCTATTGATGATTTCCAGAGGCTATCTAACCGAGTAGCTGCTCAGGGATAACAATTAGCTGATTTCATTGGCATGATGATATCATGTTTTGCTCCACCAGTAGAAACACCAACCCCTACTACTACTCCTACATTATCGATTGCACCTGCTTCGGTAGTATAGACTATATCGATAGTGACAACACCAACTATATAGACAGTTGATACATCGTATTTCACCCCTACATCTTCCAGCTCATAGAGTCTTGAGGATTAAGGACACACTTTGGGCTGAGATCTCGTCCGATACACAATAGAGAAACGCTAATGTTTAGTGGTATGCAACAATAACTTCTAATGGAGACTTTGAGTATCGGGATCCCTTTAAGAAGAAGTTCTACCATCAGTACTTATCGCCTGTGGTAATGAAGAGGTTGAGGAAGAAGTTTATGAATTTGAGACAAGGAGCCGATGAGTCGGTGATGAAATGAATTTGGTTTGGATTTTTTTGCCGATTTTTTTCATTTCACTATAAACCCTCAGCTTCTTGTTAGCAGCTTAATTTCTTTTTATTTATTAAATCCTGAAATCCCTATTTTGATGTATTTTAGTTCTTGCACTCATTTTCAATCTGATTTTTCACCAAATTGAACCAAACTCTAGACAAAACATTCCAAATCCATAGAATTTCCATAAAAATTATTTTGTTCACGTCAAAAAACTAAAAATTTATGGACCAAATCTCTTGCCATAATAAACCAAACTTACACCAATTTGGACACAATCACAACCTCGACCACCTCCAATTGACATAAAGCTCGAGTTAGGGTCTTGCACCAACTTTTTTTTTTTTAATTTTATAAAACCAGTGATCCTGACTTGCACGTAAACTAAAGTAAAATCTTCACTTGAGGATTAACACATGGTTAATTATTTTACATGTAACTAGTACTTTATTTTCACTCCTACCCTTTAGACGCACACATGCAACCCCGAGTATGACAAACTGAGGATATACCTCAACACACCCCTGATTTCGTGACAAAATACCATATAATACACACACTAAGCACACAACACACAATTTTAAAATATACCTTATGATCTCTAGTTCATAATGCATAGGTCCCACCTTGGATATTTAATTTCCAATTAAAGTTTGAAATTACTAAATTAGGTGCCAAATCATGTTTATGGGATTCTCAAATTTCACATTTACTAATCCATCTGATTCAAATACCACTTCTCCATTTGGAGATAAAGATGATGATAATGATGATTCAAAATCATCTGCTACTACATAACCTAGTTCTACTTCTACATCTATTGTTCCATAGTCTAAGATGCTGAAAAATCATCCAATTGAGCAAATTATTAGCTCAGTTTATGATCCGGTGCAAACTACAAATATACCTCATGTACATTACGAAAATATGATAAGTTTTGCATGTTTTACATCTCATATTGAGCTTAAAGATTTCAAGGAGATTCTAATGGATGAGTATTCAATAAATGCTATGCAAGAGGAACTTAATGAGTTTGTCGAATAGGATGTGTAAGAGCTTGTTCAACAACTTACTAATGTAAATATCTTTGGTACAAAGTGGATATTATGCAACAAGAATGATGAGAATTGCATTATTATTCTCAATGAAGCTAGGCTGATTGCACAAGGATACATACAGGTCCAAAGTATTGATCTTGATGAAATATTTGCTCTAGTTGCCTGATTGGAATCTATTCATCTAATGCTAGCTATTTCTTATGACAACTGCTTAAAGTTGCATCAAATGGATGTCAAAAGAACTTTCTAAAATGGGTATTTGCAAGAAGTTTATGATGCAACCAAAATAATTTGATGTTCATAATAAACCTAATCATGTCAATCATAAAAAGGGCACTTTATAGTCTAAAGTAAGCGACACAAGCTTGGTACGAAAGGTTGACTACCTATTTGTTGTAGAATGGTTATAATATACGGTCTACTACTAAGAATTTGTTAATGAAAAATAGAATGAACAGTTTGAGGTTTACATATTTATGTCGACGATATTGTTTTTACGGCTACATCTGTAAAACTAGCTTTAAAGTTTGTTCATTTGATGAAAAAATAATTTGAAATGAGCATGGTTAGAGATCTTACTTACTTATTGGGTCTACGGGTAACAAAATCTTAAGACAATATATTTATATCTCAACATAAATAGGCTAAATCTTTTGTTAAGCATTTTAGATTAGACACTGCGAAGTTTATTCGAACACCTATGAGCTTTTATGAGAAGATTCATAAGAATGATAAAGGTGTTGATGTCAATCCTAAATTATAAAGAGGCATGATTGGTAGCTTATTATATCTTACTACAAGCAGAACATATATTGCTTTCGGTGTTGGTCTTTGTGATCACTATCATCTATGTCTAAAAGAGTCTCATCTGGTTGCTCTGGAAAAGATTTTATGTCATGTACCAGAACATCTAACTTTGGTATACCATTTGCTAAGGGAAGTGTCAATGACTTAATCGGGTACAATGATGTTGATTGGGCTAGAAATATCGATGATTAAAAGAGTATTATAGGTGTATATTATTACATGGGCTTTAATCTTGTTGCTTGGAATAGCAAGAAATAGAACTACATTTTGCTATCTACTAGTGAAACCGAATATATTGTTGCTGGGAATTGTTATACGCAGTTAATATGGATGTAGAAAATACTCAAAGACTATAGCATTTTTTTATCGCAGTTAATAGTTTATTGTGATAACAACAGTGCTACTAATATTTCAAAAAATCAAATTCAACATTCTAGGAAGAAACATATTGATAATCATCATCATTATATTAGAAATCTAGTGTAAAGAGGATTAACTTGTATTCAACATGTTCTTACTAAAAAACACTTGGCTGATATATTTACAAAGGCTCTTGACACACACACTTTTGAGAGATTACCCCATGACATTGTCATTTGCTCTCAATAGCATGAGTTCTTACTGCAACCTGGCAGTTATGTGTGTAGACGCATATATCTCTATGTTTGATGTTTTGTTGTGAGCTACTTTCATGTTTGACGAAGAAACTACCACTTGGATTTCATTGCAACACGTATCACTATTATTAAGTAAACTGTAAAAACTAGTCATTACACCTGGTGGAGCGGGAGTAAATTTTATTCAGTTAGACACAACATATTAATTGTTGGGGGATGTAAGGGAGGTGTTAGTTCTAAATTAGTTTTATTTTTAATAATTTTATGAGATTATGTTGTTCCCACTAATAAGTGTTTCTGATTCAAGCTCTTCTCTCTCCCTGTGACCTCATTTCTCTCTACCATTTTTCTCGCTTACAATTATTGCAAGAATGTTTCAATCATCTTCTTCGACCTTACACAGTGACTCTACTGCATGGTCCATCTTCCGATGCAGGAGAAGAAGGGCATCTACTTTCATGCTCCATTAAATAAACTCAACATTAATATGGAGTTAGATCCTTAAATTGTTATATAGAGTAAAAGTGTGAAATCAGGGGCTGTCAAATGATGAAAATTTGTTAGGCAATTTGGCTCTTCCAAGAAAGCCGGAACTGCTCCCACAAGGAAAAAAGTTGATGATGATGATAAGGTTTCCTCTAACTCATTAGAGAGAATTTGTGAGGAAGTTGATGCCATCAGTAAAGCCTTTAACTAGATGGAGATTATGTTCATTTCACATTACTTTGATGTGCTTATTCCTTCTTCATTTATTCATTTCTAGTTGTTGGAATGTATGGAGAAATTCAAAGATACGATGAAAAGGAAATACTGATATGATCCTTCGATCAATGTGTCACACTTTCTTGAAACTAGTTTGTAAGGGTTTCTAGTACAGTCTTGTATATATGGTTTAGTAACTCATGACGGCTTCTGCAATGACTCCATTGTTAGGGAGTTCTACAAAACTCATCTTGACAATTTAGGAGACGGTACTGCGAAGAAAGTACTTATTCGTGGGTACTATATTCCATTCAGTCCTAACTCATTCAATTACATGCTAGGATTTTTGGAATTGGAGAAACTGACTGATAAACAGGGTTTAATGCTTAAGGTTGATGATGTCGTCTATATGCTGACTGGAGGGGTTCTTACGACATGGCCTTCTAAAAATGCTTTTGGGATTCATTCTTCCAAGCTAACTTGTAAGGGCTACATGCTTTGGAAGGTTTAGAATATAAATGTAGTGGTCAGTTCTCACCAGACCCACGTGTTCAAAGAGAAAGTGCTACTGCTATATTCTTTTGCTTTAGGGAAGAAGTTCAATGTTAGGATAGAAATCTATGACTCTGTGGGTCGCTTAGAGAAGAAACAAAATAGACTATATCGACCATGCTTCTTAACCTTACTTTTTAGAAGATACTCTGTCATTGAGCATAACAACGAAAAGTTGGAAAAGGTGTTGGAGGAGGTTAGACTTAATCATAAAATGAACTTGAACAAAAGAATTGTTAATATTGACATCTCATGCTTAAAGAAGAAGTCGTCAACTGCTCCAACTCCTACTACCATCAAGACCATAGTTGATGCTCTTGTTCTAACCCCTACTACAAAGCCAATAGGAAAGTCTAAAATAATAATGAAAGGAAAGATTGTTGATGTTACTAAGAATGAGGACACCAGTCCTATCAAAGAGTAATCATTAGGAAAAGAAATTGAAAGAGATGAAGATTCTCTTCTTACTGCTACAGGACAAGCTTGGTTACTATTTGTTTCACCACAAAGTGTGAGTTCATCTGCTCCAGATAAGAGGAAGTCACCCGACCTATAGAGTCTCAAGTTATTGGAGACGATCAAGGTAATTTCACTAATTTACAATTCGATCTAGGTGTTATTACTCTTGTTACTAGTGCTAGGACTAGTACACTTGAGTCCCTTAGGATGAATTATGGAAGTGATGTTGATGATGTAGTACCACCAAAGTAAGGTTCTTTTGGAGAAAGTAACTAAATAGGTAGTCTCTACAACATTAGAGATTCCACCTATTGAGGACTTGATCACTGTTAACCTCGAGGGCATTCTACTATTGTTAGGACTACAACAACGACACATATTGTTAAGGCTCTATTGAACGATGCTTTGCAACCAGAGCCAAGTATATCAGTTCATCCTTTTACTCATCTTAAGCATGAGGATATTGAAGTCAATCAAGTCGTTCCTACCACTTCAGTCAAACCAACAGCTATGGTTGATGTTAATGCTGAACCTTCACCTTTAGGTCCTAATGCTACTACTACAAGAAAAACAGACAATGATGAAGATGACTCTGCTCCAGCTCAGGATGAACCTCTACTTATACCAAGTTCTCAAATGGTGATAAGACCATACCCATCATTGTTTGATAACTTCATAGATCGCATTACCTATCTGACTGTCCATAGAGAAGATGTAGTTGCACCGATGGTACCTTTGGAAGAAGAGCTGGACATTGCTGACGCTGAAATTCGTCTATTGATATGGTTGGTTAGAACTCAACTGTAATCACTTTGATTTTGTTTAGTCAAAAAAGGATAATGAGCAAGATAATGTAAGGTTCATTTCTTTTTTGTATTTTGTGATTGTATGTACAAGAACTTTATGTTTTAAAACTACGTTTCATGGTTGTACTTATTAGCTAGTGACTAGAATCTTTTTAGGGCTATGAATTTTGTATGTTGTTACTTTAATCCATTGGTAATAGCACATTTTATGAAGTTCCTAAAAAATCAGGTTATCTTGCTAGTGGTCACATGTTGTGCGTGTAAAATATAATCTGTCATAGGTTACGAACCCTATTGGAATGTAATAGAGGTTAGAATAGCAAATTTATAGGATTTAGTCAAATTGAGTTCAACAAATAGAAAAATAAATCTAGGGGATTTTTAAAAGAGTTTTATCAAAAAGCCTACTAAGCAAGAAAGTATTAAAAATTAAAGAAATATATAAGTTTAGGAATCCACAATCTAGCCCTATGTTGTTTCCATGTTTTGTGTTATTGACTTAGAGAGATAAGTTTCAAAACGATTTTCCCTAGATAGGCTATATGTGTTGTAGTCCTCCTATTTTCGATATATAAGGCAGTAGCTCTTTAAGTACTTCTCTTACTCCACCGTACATCTTTGAGCAACCGCGCTCAAGATTTATCACATGAGTAGCATTAACTGCTCTATGGGAACGACTACCCTTAAATAACCATGGACAACCGTTGTCAACATTTAGCGTAGTTCACGATGTTACTCACCTAGTAAAACAAATGTGTCAGATTTCTTGCTTTAGGTGATTGCCACTTCTCAACCCTGTAGTATTACAAACTCAACCTGATTGATAGCAAGTCAATAGCTTTTATGCCTAGAGATTTGCAATGAATATTCAAACTCTAAACCACCATAGAGACCTCGTTAAAAACAATAACACCAAGATATGTAACTGAAACAAAACACTATTATTATTGAAAGTCTCAACAAGAAATAGAAAACAACCAACCACTAGCTACAGAACTTCATCCCCAACCTAAGTATTAAGGAACCTAACCGAACATGGCTACTCTACCTTTCTCTACACCTAAATCACTTTGATTACAATGTGATTTCATTCATAGGGGTGCTTCCTTAATATAAGGGTGCTTGGGTACAAGAATAGCAAGTCCTAGAAATAGCAGCCTTCTAAAAAGTCTCAAAACTTTTATTCTGCAAAGTTGGCACTGTCAATGGCACCGTGGTTATGTGGGTATAGCACCGAGTGGTAACATGCGAATATATAGAAAGTCTTAGCAGCAAGTCAGTCCGAAACCTCTATTACTTAACTTGGCATTATAGGTGACGTCATATGTTTTGGCGTTGTCTGTTCATTTTTTACGCATCTGTTATTCTGCCTTGATGCCCTGCTCTAAGGTGCGATTTCTCCATGGTGTCTTGCATGTATCCACACAACATCTGACCTACAAAATTTTGATCGAACTTTAATTTCTTTCCAAAATTAGTATAATTCCTCACAAACATTAAAATTCCCTATAAATCTCCAAAGTAAACATCTACATCTGTAAAACATGACTTTAGATTTGATTTCCAAAGCGAAATATCTATGAAAAAGTGCATAAATAATGACTTCTTAAATGCCCCCAACTTGGAACTTTGCACTTCCCCAGCAAAAGGTTATTTGACTTCAATGACTAAATATAATTTCATAGAATTGAGTTATACTTTCCTAAGAATTTATACCTACATTTTAAAACAATGGAGTCATTACAATCAAAACTCGGTTAATCTATTTAGCAAGAGACTTGAAATTTTTGAAGGCTGGTCAAACATGGTCACTTTTCAAGACAACACATTTTCAAAATTGAAAGGATTTAAAAACCATAACCAATAACTTACTTATAGATTTTTATTAGTTATTGTTTAGACTTATATATGGGAGTCGTTTAGTAGTATATTTAGTATAATTATTTCAGAATGAGCTTTAATCGATGGTATTTATGTATTTTCAGGTATACAAGGGGTAAATAAGACAAACGAGAGAATTCGTGAAGATTCGAGGCTAAAATGCACAAAAGTGGAATTGACGTCATGGCTAACGTGGTTGACACCATGGGAAGAAGGTTGGACAACATGGGTATAGTGTGGAACACCAAGAAGAGAATAAAAAAAGGTTAAGATACCCAGCCTAACGGCAGCACCGTGGGTTACAAGGGACGATACCAGGGAGGTCAGTGTATAACGTTGAGTCTATTGAATGGGAGAAAAAGCACATAAAGTCATCAAAGTTTTCACGGTGCACTGGCATTGTACACACAACTCCAGGTCATTAAGCTATAGAGCCGAAAAGAAAGAAAATAGAAATTTAGAGTTATATTTCATGTAGAATTGTATACTAGGGTTTCTAATTGTTTTCTGAGGTGTATTATGAGTATAAATAGGCATTAGAACTTGGTAAACTCACAAAATACCACCAATTAGCATACGTTACAACCAACTAACCTATTTTTAGTTTGTTCTTGTTTATTAAGAAGATTTGTGGAAGAGAAGACATTGAAGATTCACGTTTAGTGATTCGGTATTATTTTATTGATTTAATTGAAGTTATTCATTTAATCTTTGATTGAAATAAATACAATTATGTGCATGTTTGTTTCGATAATGTGTGAGTGGTTCATCAATCTTAGGGATCAATGAATCATATGGTATGAATTCTATGCTAAAGTAGGTATGACTAGATTATAAAGTTAAAAAGTGCAATGGTTAGAATTTGTATTAATTATAGGCATAATGCTATGAATATCTTGATCACGTGTTGGTTGATATTAGGTTTTAGAAGTTATCATAGCCATTGAATCTTTTAAGCCGAATATGAACGGTACCACCATAAAATATATCACATCGATAGATAGTTATGGATAAAGGAGACATGAATAGTAAACTTAATTGTTTATAAATCTAAAGATTTAGAACTTAAAGCAATGTGGAGCTTACATTTTTCACACTGACTGGTGGAGTTCTAGTTTGCACATTAAAATCTTTTCCATCACGATAGTGTGATGAAGTGGATTTGAAGCAAATTTATCTATTCGAATTAGGAATTGCACACATATAACAAAAAATGAGGAAGTGAGGTAAAAAGCATAGTTATTCATTACCTAGGTAAAGTTGTGAACTAAGATCTTTTTAATATTAGATTTTACTAGTATTTACATTGATTAGATTAGATTAGTTTAGTTTAAAAATAAATTAAAAAAGACTTCCCTAGCAATAGAGTAATTTTGACTAATTAATAATGAGTGTAATACACCATTCCCTGAGGACGATATCCATAATCAATGTAAGTTGGTCGCACTATTACTACAATCGAGGCATTATACATGCGACCTGCACCAAGTTTTTCGTGTCTTTAGCGAGGATAGGTAGCCACTTTAACTTAGTTAGTTTGAAAAATTGTTAAGTTTCATTTTAAGTAATTTAATTTTTATTTTATAAAAATGATATGAAAAAAATAAAAGGTTTAAGTATCGAGTTTGTCAATCTACACTTGATTTTTATGCTTTATTTTTAGAGAGAATTAGTGCATGTGTAGCAAATGAGAGAAGGACTTAGTGCCTTACGACCTTAAGATTTACAGAACCAATAAAGGAAATAAAAATAAAGGACTTAAGATGGCACCGGATGAAGCACGAAAATAACAACAGGGCTGAGGGAATAACCAACTCGAACGTGACTAGTAGTGTAGGATAAAGTGTAGAGAGAGAGATGCCTTTGTGATTACCACAAGCCAGAAGTTTGAGAGACATATACCAAAATGATGAGGCTTCCAGCCAACACCACAGAGTTCGAACTGAGACCATCTCTGATCAACATAGCAAAAAATACCTTGTTCAATAGGCTATCAAATGAAGATCTAGTTGCCCATGTATAGAATTTCTTAGAGAAGTGTGATACCGTGCACATTATTAAAGTTACAATCACTACAAAAAAAAGCAAATCAGAAACGGAATTAGAAACGAAAATAAATTCCGTTTCTAAATCAGAAACGGAATTAGAAACGGAATTAAGTTCCGTTTCTAAAAAAAAAAGTTAGCGACGGAATTGAGACGGAAGCATTCAGAGACGGAATTGAGACGGATCAGAGACGGAATTAGAGACAGAATTAGAGACGGAATTTAATTCCGTCTCTAAAAAATGGCGCCAACATTCCCACCAAAAATTTCATTTTTTACAACCGTCCATTAATCTCGAGATTCGTGCGTATTCGATCTCGATGATTCAAAAATAGGGACCCAAGACTCAACACACACACACACACACACACACTCTCTCTCTCTCTCTCTCAACCCTAACGCTCTCTGCGTTCTCTCTGCCTTCTCTCTCGCTCAACCCTAACGATCTCTGCCTTCTCTCTCGCTCAACCCTAAACGCACGCTCTCTGGCTTCTCTCTCGCCCGGTCATCGCTCACCCTGCTCCCCGCTCCCCGCTCACCCCGCTCACCGCTCATCGATGTCGCTCCCTCTCCGCTCTCTCTCCGATCCCCGCTCTCTGCTATCTCTCCGCTCACCGACCGATCCACCGCTCTCTGCCCTCTGCTCGATGTGTTGCTCACCGCTCCCATCACCGCCATCTGATCTCTCGCGTGCATAGGCCGATCTCTGTTCGTTCTCTCTCTCTCTCTGACCTCTCTCACCGCTCACCGAAGCTTCCCAGTTCTTGGTAGGGGTTGTGGGGTTGAATTTTTGGCCAATGCCCAAATCAGTGAAACATGGGAAGCAGAGTTTGCTTCTCAGTAAAGATTTTGCGCTTGATACCGAGGGGAGCAAGTATTCAGATTCTTCTAGTATTCCCAAAGATGGCTTCTCCAGACTTCCATTCCCAACTGCTCAAGAGATTGCATGTTGTGTTTTTTTCGCCTGATGACAAGGTAATCTTTCTTTGAGCATTTTATTTGTTCATTAGATTCTGAAAAGTCTCTTAATTGATTTTAATTTCCATGCCTAACTAACCTGCCAAGTTCACAATCGAATGAAAATATCAATCAAGTATTCCGCTGATGTTTTGGTCCCCTATCACCCTGGTAATATTCAAACTCCTACTATAATTTACCAATGTGAGTCTATGATAATGTCCAGTCTAGATGTATTCAAATAAGAATTACTTGAACTGGCATTCCATTCTTTAAATCTTACTCGCTACTTAAACTTATATTCAATGTATTAAGCGTATGTATGTCTTATGCACTTACTTGGTTTAAGTTTCCAACATGGTAGTAGTTTCATTTTCACTATATGAAAATGTTCCTTAATTCCTCATGTTTACCAATCAAATCCATTTCTTGTCTTGCAATTGTTCTAACTAATTCCATCTTATAGGAATGTGTAATTAGAGCAAGTTTCCCTAGCTGATTTTACATAAATAGTATATTCCTTGCGAGGTAAACCCAATAGAACATGCCAAGGAAAGATTTCTATTTAAAGGGGCACTTTAAGTCTAATTCTTTATGATTTCCACTTCAATCAGTCCATTAAAGTCCTTGATAACTCATATCCAACACTACTAAATATCTCGATGTCAAAGAAGTTTCCTCGCTCTTTTGTACCCTTTCAATAAGCATAACCAATTATGGTTAGTTATAGCTTGCAACACTACAATTTTTCAAAACTCTATTTCCCAGAGGCTACCACTCTCCCAATGTCTTTCCTTTCATTTCTAAGTTGTGTTACGCTCTCGAATGTCAGTTGTCGTACCACTCATACTCTTGTACAAGCTAGCTTATGTTTCTTGACCAGTTCTTGACACCATCAATTGGGTCCTTTAAGAGCTTTGTAACAATTATAATTAGACCAAAGTCTTCCCAAAGAGTAAGAAACAAAAGCCCTAAGATTTCAGCACATACATGAAGCATAGACACCCATATTTGAGTATGAAATGAAAGAAAGCTTGCTACCTAGGCTTTGAATCACTTGACACTTCAGTTCCTTCTCTTCGTTCACAAGTTCTTCTAGCTCCAAATCACAAAATCTCAGAACAAATCTTGTTGTAATTTCTTTCTTCTCTTAATGCCTTTAGAGAATAAAAGCCATTTTTAAGTTTAGTAATTAAAATCTAGCCACTAGATGAACTTCGTATCTCTCAATCTCATAAATCTCTAAGAAGATCTATGACTTCTTATTTAATGGAACATGCACTCCATAGATGCACTCCAAATCTGGAACACAGTGTTGTACCAAGATATAGGTAAGTGCTAAAAACTTTACTATGATGTATTGGAGCTGTTTAATGATAAGTAACATTTCACATAAAATGGAACTAGTATGTACATGCATATTTGAGTATTTAACTTGTTTTGCCTCGGCATTGCCACCTTGCCTCAACAAGGTGGATTTGATAATAATTAATTTATTCTTACTATTACGATTTTTCATATTCTATTCTTGCACTTAATTGACTCTTTCTGTTGATTATTTTTTTGTTTCTAATATTGTTTGTATTGTCACAGTTGTTAATTTGACAATGATCGATCTTCCTGGACTAACCAAAGTGGCTGTTGGTAAGTTCTATTATTTTGCAATTGTTGGAATGCTAAAATCTGGTTCCAGCTATCCAATTAACATCGAAAGCACATTTGTTTTTATTGTTGCGGTTTTGTCTCTAACCGATTAAATGGGGGCATTGTAGAGGGCCAACCTGATAGCATTCTGCAAGAAATTGAGAACATGGTTCGATCTTTTATTGAAAAGGTAACATTTTCAAAAGTTCAGTTGGTATTGTGTTAAGATAGAGTTATATTGTAAGAGTTGATTGTATCAGCAGTGACACCAACATTTTATTTGTGTAATTTAGGTTTATACTCTATGCATTGCTTTAAAGGGAATACTGGCCTTTACGGCTTTTTGGTATAGTGCTACGTTTGGTATTAAAATATCTAGATTCATCATTGAAATCCCTTGCAATGTCCTTTAGAAGAAATATTTAAAATTGGTTTTGGTTCAAATTTTAATATTTTTTAAATAAATTCAGTAAATACTACTTTAAGAATCCATGAAAAACATATTTAAAATTGGTTTTGGTTCATTCATTTTTTTGATCGAAATATTCGATTAAGTGGTTTAATGCATAAATTTTACTTGAATATGATCTATAATTTGCATTGTTGTTTGAATAAGGATATGTCTTCTTTAAATTTAGGCAATAACAAGTCCATATCATTTTTTTTGGTGTGATCAATAGTTTGATACTCATTAAGTTCATACTTCACAACTTAAAAGGTATCCTAGTTCCTCATCAAGTTGATATTGTCAAACTCAACCTATGTAGAATATTGTGTGCTCTAGATAAAGGTAAAGGAGTCACCGTCACGCTTGGAAAATAAGGGGTGGGTTGCAATAGGCTGAAAGCCAATGCAAATCGATCTTTATGAAATGGATTAAACAGGTTTATTGTTTGGTTCTTGAAAGTTAAAAAAGCTCAGTTTGAAATGAGATGAGTGAGCTTATGATAAATTTTGTAGCTTGTGAAAGTGGATTGATTGAAAATAGTCTTATGAGTTTTTTAGTCTATCTATGAGGTAGCATATTTTTGTTTTCATATATGTTTTTAGAAAATGAAGATAAAAGTGAAAATGACAAACATTGCTATCTTCCTCCTACTGGATTGGTAAGAATTTAATTTACTTAAATCAAGTATATGCAAGTGTTTATCATCGTTTGTGGATTCTTAAATCTCAAATGAATTAATGTTAATCTTTTTGCTTGTTTGTAGACTTTGATGGTCGAGTGCAGGGATCGTCACTATAAGTTCGATGTGAGTCATTGCTCTTCTACCTTAGCTCTATCTCCTATGATGCTTATGTCCCTGAAAAATTTAAGTTCAACTATTCAATTATTAAGTTGTTTCAAATGTCCCTTGTTTGTGCGGTGGTGTTGAAGAACATCTCAAGACTTTTCGATTGATAATTCTTTTTGTGCATATTTATAGGATTGTAAGTTTTTTTTTTGTGGTTGTTGAACAATAGGATTGGTGGTTTTGTGAATACTTAGAAATTTGGAGCATTTGTAATACTATACAATTTTTTTTGGATATATATCTTTTTCAATTTTTGATTTTTACATTTTTGTTCTTTCAATTGAATATTTGTTGATATATATTGTCGATGTATGAATGTCAAATTTTATTTTTTGGGGGGATGTTAGCACCCCTAAGGAGTTGTTGGAGGGGGTGCAGGCGATGATTTTTATTATATATTGGCAGGTTAAATGTGCTTGGATTGAGACCTATATATGTAAGACTTTAAAAACTAAACAAAAATGAAAATTAGAGACGGAAATAGCAACGGAATCTTTGGATTCCGGTGCTATTTCCGTCTCTAATTTTCGTTTATGTAGATACATAAATCAGAAACGGATCAAATTCCGTCTCTGATCCGTCTCTGATTAGCAACGGATCAGAGACGGAAATAATAAGAAACGGAATTTATTCCATTTCTGATCCGTCTCTAAATCAGAAACGGAATCGAATTCCGTTTCTGATTGAATCAGCGACGACGTTTTTAGAGACGGAATTGATTCCGTCTCTGTTCCGTTTCTGACTGCAATTAGAGACGAAATTTTAACAAATCAGAGACGGAAATTTCCGTTTCTGATTTGCTGTTTTTTTGTAGTGAATGGAGGTGATAAGGATGATACTTTTCCTTTTCTCATTAGATGGAAAAGTTGAATCCTCGTTACACATACCGAACGTAGTGAGTATGAATTCATGGGCAACAATCAATGAAAGATTTCTAGACAAGTTATTTCTCCCAGTGATGGTCAGTGAGGCTTAGGAAAGATTTAAGGAGATGTTAAGCAGATGACCAGGACATGGAAAAATGAAATTGGCACAACTCCAGATTCTTTACTTTAGGATAAGTCACTACAACAGAACACTAATAAATGTCGCATCAGGTGGTTCTTTACTAACAAAGAATGATGATAGATCATTGGCTCTCCTAGATTTTATGTCTCAAAACTCTACAACTAACACTCATTTAGAAGTGACGAAAGTAGTAAGCATATATGAGATTGATTTGCAAGCTGCAACACAATTATTAAACTTAAGAAGTTAGATGGTGAAACTTCAAATAGGACAACAAAGTCTAAAAGTGTAGAATATACAGTAACCCATTAATCACCAAGCCATGGTCGTTAATCAAATGGCAATGCAGCAAGGAATGTACCTTAAGGAGATCAACTTCATGAACAACCAGAGCTATAGAAACAACTTCAGGCTAAGAGGAATGGCTCCTCAAAGGTTTTATCAAGGATACAACGACAACCACAACGTTTGTAGAGGCCCAAGCCTACCCCCAAACCCGCCTACAGGCCCACTTGGTGCCCACCTGGGTCCCACAGGCAGTGTGGGCCATACCGGCCACACCATTGATGTCCCCTATGTTATTTTTCCATGGACGTAGTCTTTCACCTCCCACAACTCGAACTTGGGTCCTGGAGACTTAAGACCACATGTTTAACAAATCGGGTACCACAGAGCTACCGTGGCTCAGTGGCACATAACTTGCTAAATTTTGCGTACTTAAGCCTCCAGGGCGCGGGTTCGAGTTGTGGGAGGCGAAAGACCACGCCCATGGAAAAAAAAACATCGAGGGGATGTGGATGGTGTGGGTGGTATGGCCCACACTGCTTGTGGAACCAAGGTAGGCACCAACTGGGCATCTGGGCGGGCTTAGCGGTAGGCCTAGGCCTCTACAACTTTTCTTATGGAAATCCTAATAATGCACTAAAGTTACCTCCAGGCTTCGATTAACAATTCCAACAAAGGAAGCTAGAGCAGAGTGAAGAGATGGCTTCATTGAAGTCAATAGAGAAATTCTTGCAAGCCATCGACATAAGCAATAAGGAACACCATGAGAAGCGTGAGAAAGAGATGGAAAATATGAAATGATCTATGAAGAGGATAGATGGTGAGATATTACAATCCATCGAGAACTCAGAGAGACATATTAGACAGCTAGCTATTGCTTTGAATTTAAAGAAAAATGGACAATGTTTAAGTAAAACTATCTCACAAATCTCAAGGAGAATGATAGTGCTATTCACATGATGAACACTATGACATAAAATGAGCCAATATAAGAACAAGTGATATAAAGCGAGAAACAATCAACACTTAGGCACTTAGGCTATAAGGAAGTATGAAGTGATGTATTAGAAAAGAGCAGAAGTAAGGCTAGATGAACTTGAAGGATTGAAGAAACAAAGGATCAATGCCTTCAAAAATCGAAAGAAGGGATGAAATAATAGAGAGCTAAGAAACAAGATGAAGGATCTTCTTAAGAAGCACCGAAAGGAAATAGTATCAAGGTTGTTCCAAAGAAGCTGGAACCAAATTTCAAGTTCACATCAAGACTTTAACTAACCAAGAAGAGAGGTCCTGGAGACATATGCATACCATAGAGCATTGTGGGCACTAGTTTTGGAAACGTCATGTGTGATACGGGAGCCTCTGTGGATTTCATGTCAATAAAGGACATGTTACAAGCCTATTTGAAGATCATTTACCTCGATACAATAAAGCTGCAAGTAGTTGCTGGTAACTTAGTACCACCAATCGGGTGAGTCCTGAATGTACATGCGAAAGTGGGTAGATTCACATTAATCATGGATTTTGAGTTTATGGATCATGAGATAGACGATGATGTATGTATGATACTTAGGCACCCATTCTTGTACACTGCTAATGCGGTCTTGCACAAGATCAAGAAAATGATAACAATGAGTATGAAGACAATGATGATGCTGAGAAGAATGTCTTTATTGAAGGAAAAAAAGGTACATCCAAACATAGATAGATATCATTGTCTCTGTCCTAAAATTAAAATATATCGATTATGACTCGTACTAAACGAATGAAGAGGCATCAGACTAGTGACATTAAACTAAGCCCTACTAGGATGTAGCCTATGATTTTTCTTTGAAGTTTTAAAATTTCAATCTACTTAGTTATTTAGTTAATTTAGTAGTACAATTGAAACATTTTAGTTTTCTAAATTTTAAAAACTTGTGCTTAATGTGTAGGAAAGACCATTTCTCGGGTGTCAATTCATCAAAAATGGAAAAGTCTTAGCTAAGTCAGTAAAGAGCGTAATAGAGCAAAGGAGTTCAAGTGGTAAAGGTTAAATACATGGGCAAACCATATAAACGTTCTTATGGGATTTTTATATATACATGGTATTTCATGTTTTCACGATGCCTTATGTAGTACTACACAAAGCCGAGAGAGCCCCAATAGGGAGTCAACAAAGAATATGCAAATTTATATAGACATACTGGTCGACATCGTATGTGTAAACACATGGAGCCGTGGGGCTAAAGGGACGGTGACAGCAGGGCGCTGAGCTGTGAGCAACAATGGCTCATAGCAGGTCCGACACTGTCACGATGTAGTCACAATGCCGTGCCCTACAAGGTACAGTGCCAATGTCAAAGAATTAGGGTTTTAAAACTTATTTCGCACATCTCTTGCACATTTGATACCTCTTCCATACATAACCAACCAAGTATACGTCCCTCTATAACCTAAGTTTGATCAATTCTATGAGTGAAAAGAGTGTTCTTAGATATTTAGAGTGAACAGAGAGAGTACATTGTGGATTAGCACAAAGAGGAAAGCTAGGGCATTGATTTGATGAAGAGATTCAAGTGAGCATTAGGGTTTTAGTTTATGAACAAAGTGAGGGGGCTTGGGTTGATAGAGGCTTGGAGGAGCAATCTATACTAGAAAGTAGTTTGGAAATGAGGTAAATTTTCAATTTCATCAGTTATGTTTTGAAATTGGAGAAGTTTTAATGAAATTGCGTAAATTGTGGATATGAGGTTGTTGGATAGGAATTTCAAGTCATGTAAATGTTGAGCATCAATATGGCTTATGGAAACCTAGTATAATTCTTTTGCATTATATGACATCTGAACAATCCTTGTGATATAAAATTTTGATTTTAGGTGATTTGAAAACCCGTGTTGTTAGTTGTTGTGTTATGTGAAATATTGAGAAAATGCCAAGAACAAGAAGATAAGCAAGTAAAGTTAGTAAAGTGAGCAAATGATTATAAGGTCTCATCCTTAAGAAATCCCAATAAGGAGGATCTTGTGTAGTTCAAGTATAAGTACTACATTGGTGGAGAGGCTAACGATAGATAAGATGTCATTATTCATAGAAAATTCATTTCCAAAAGGGGAATTAACTTATCATCTTAGTATGACAAGAGACTAAATAAATTCATTATGCAACAAGGTTAGGAGCAATTCACTCAAGACTATAGTGAAAACAAGGTTAAAAGAGTAAGTGAAATTGTGTGTGAGTTTTGTGCTAGTGCAAAGTTTACCAAAAAGAGTTATCCAATGAAGGCGAGAGGGGCATTTGTCCCCTCTAATGTGTGTTACATAAATATCATCTATGGGATAGAATACTTGAGTATCGTTGGAGCCGACAAAAGTTTCCTGGATAATTTATATGAGAAACCCTATAACCTATACACTTTTAAAACCATAGAGAAACATTGGTTATTCGAGGATAACCAAAATGGTTAATGGGAGCAGAGAATGTGTCGAAGCACATTAAGAAGGGGAGCGCAAGGAAAGTTTATAGAATGTGGAAACACTTTTTGGTTCCTTCATTGTACCTGACCCCTTAGTAGGGTAATAACAAGAAGGCCAAGGAGGCTTGTTTGTATGTGATTACAAAGAACGAGGCGATCAACATCGGCAAGATCATCTATAAGAACCTAAGAGAATCTATCATGTCAGAGAGAGATAACAAATTTTTGTTTCCAATTTTAATTACTCGGATGTGTTTAAAGGTCGGAATGTAGTTGCCTTAAGATGAAGAGTTTGATATTGAGGCATAACCAACAATAGTTGAGGAGTTTATGCTCACACTGAAATCACAAACTTGCTGCTAAGACTCTAAAGATGAAAGTCGAGAGGAATAGATTTGAGGCAGAGTTGTTGGCCAATGAGCATGAGGATTACGTAATAGCAGCAATAGTAGAGAAGTCAGCCCACAAGTTGAAGAACAAATGATATGTTGAGGAGGAGGATATACAGCAAGGATTTCCTGAAGGCTATGAGTTTGTAGACTTATTTTTAAGAAGAAAGACATGGATGGTCATGAGGTTTTTCCACCAAATCCTCCACCACAGGCATAAGTACCACGACCAAAAGACCACCACCAAAAGACTTTACACCATAACAGTAGAGGTTATGGCTTTTGAGATGAGGAGACAATACAAAGAGGACAAGGCTTAGAATGTGAAGTTTTGAAGAGATATGAGCAGGACCATCTGAACGGAGAGCAGAACTTCATGTTATTTATAGATCATCAGAGGGACGTAACTAGATATGAGAAAAGTAGACGGATGAGACTTACTGATATGTCTATTGGCTTTCTCGTACCACTAAACTACATGTTTGATCCAGATGTTCTATAGAGCAGAAGGTTAGAGCATCCTTTAACACCATCCTTTGCTAGGGCTGAAAATGTTGATGATGATGATAATGATGATCATGCACAGTCTTAAAGTTTGAGTCTTAGGATTTTTCTAGACTTTGAGGACATGAGAGATACATTTACATGGATTAACCTTACATTTGGGATATTTTGTCATTTATTTAGTTGTTTAAGTTTTATGTTTACACATTATTATTATTATTATTATTATTATTATTATTATTATTATCATCATCTTGAATTATTATATGTTTATGTTATAGTGTTTTATGTTTCAGGGTTATTTTAAACTATAAGGTTTGGTTTAATTTTTGGTGCATTAACATAACATTATATAAAGTTGTAAGAAAGGATGAAATAAGGATAAACACTACAGGTATTATTGTAACTTTTTTTTTAATCTGTTAGAGTGGAAAGCATGGTAGTGTATTATTTTCTCTTATGTACTTACTATTTGAGTTTTTAAGTAGTATAGATTAGGTTTATATAGTAATATGTAACGAAGAAGTTGTTCATTTGTAAAGTTCATGCCTTTAATTGAGGATGAGTAAGAATACAAGTATCTTGGTGATATGAAACTTAAGAGAGTGTTATTGAATTTTTTTTGAAGGAAATAAAAAATGTAGCAACAATGATATGATTTAGTGATTAGATACTTAGAGTTACGGAGGACCATGGACTTGAAATAAAAGCAAGAAGAAAATTAGAAAACTTCTTAAGGAAAAATGTTAAATATCTAAGGAGTTCTATAATAAGTGTAAATCTTACTTGATAATAAAAAGTAAATAAAGACTAGTACTAATAGGGAAATAAATAAGCATGGTTCTTAATGAAAAAGTTGGATTTCAGACTTTCTTGATAGAGTGAAAGTGAGAAATGTTAACAAGAGTTTTAAAAGGAAAAAATAGAAAGTCCCATAAGTTCTATAGAAAAAATGAGCAGAGAACTTGGAGGATGGAAAAATAGAGAAAAAACGGAATCCATATGAAAAGGGGCAGAGACCGTATAACTGATATATATGAGGAGAAAATAAAAGAGAGAAAATTAAATAAAAAAAGAGGCAAAAGTTATATTAAAACTCATCGAACAAGGAATTTAGCTCCGGTACAAGTAACATAATTGAGTTAAGTTTTCTTTCCAACTAAATTAAGTCTCATTTACTTTTGAAGTGCTAAAGTCTAAAAAATTTGTATGATCTATGCTTATTTGTGAATTCCTGAACTTAAATGTACACTTGCTACTTGAGTGTCAAGGTGAAATAAACTTCTGAGTAGTGATGGTTTTGGTTGTGAACTACTTTGGTGTTTCGAAACTAAATTGTATTTGTTATTAATGCTACATATTTTTAAAAATATAAGTTTTTGCAAAGAAAAGCCCTTGAGTGAATTATTAACTTAAACTTATTTGGATGAAAGGATATTCCATGAACAATGTGAAATGAATAAGAACTTTAGTAGTAATGGTAAGAATACTTAGTAAAATACGCTTTTGCTCGAGATGTGCAAAATCCTAAGTTTGGGAGTATTTGATAAGTGATTATGTAGACTTATATATAGGACCAGTTTAGTAGTATATTTATTATAAATATCCTAGAATGAGCTCAAATTGATGTTATTTATGTATTTTTAGGTATACAAGATGTAAAGGGGACAAAAGAGTGAATTCATGAAGAAACGAGGCTGGAATGCATAAAAGTGGGTTTGACGCCGTGGCTAACATGCTTGATGCCATGGGAAGAAGGTTGGAAAGCGTGGGTATACCATGGAGGACCATAAAGAGAAAAAAAAGAAGTCCGGACAACCGAAGTAGTTGCGGCGCCCTAGGTTACAAGGGACAGCGCTGAGGAGGTCAATACAGGACGTCAAGTTTACTGAATGGAAGAAAAAGCACACAAAGTGGTCAAAGCTGTCACGCCGTCATGGCATTGTGCACACAACGCCGAACCATTAAGTGACAAGGCCAAATCATTAAGAGAGAAATAAAATGTTAAAGTTCTATTTCGTAGAGAATTGTATACTAGGGTTTCTAATTGTTTTCTAAAGTGTCTTAGGTGTATAAGTAGGTATTAGAACATGGTATCTTCATAAAACACTACCAGTTAGCATACATTACAACCAATTAAACTAGGTTTACTTTGTTCTTGAGTATTTAGAATATTTGTGGAATAGTAGATATTGAAGACTCACAGGTGGTGATTCCGACATTATTTTTATTGATTAAATTGAAATTATTTGTTTTATCTTTAATTGCACTGAATACCATTATGTCCACGTTTGTTTCAATTATGAGTGAGTAGTTCATTAATTTTAGGGATCAATAGATCCTTTGGTATGAACGTTATGCTAAAGAAGTTGTAAGTGAATTATAAAGATAAAAAATGCAATGGATAGACTCTATAATGATTCTGGTCATAATGCTACAAACATCTTGGTCACGTTGTTTTTTATATTAGGTTTTATAAGTTACCAAGACCATTGAAGCATTAAGCTAGATTTGGACGGTATAACTGCAAAATATATAACATTAATAAATAGTTATTGATTAGGAAAGCATGGATAGTAAACTTAATAGATTATGAATCTAAGGATTTAGAACTTAATGCAATATGGAACTTACGTTATTCACACTAATAGGTGGGGTTCTAGTTTAGACATTAGTATCTTTTCCGTCCCGACAGTAGGTTGAAGTGGATTTGAAGAAAATATATCTATTCTAATTAAGAATTGCACGCACATAATAAAGATGAGAAAGTGAGTTAAAAATCATAGTTATTCATTACCTAGGTATTAGAATCCCTTATCCTAATTAAGGTGATACCAGGCATGCAACCCTAATTAAGCCATTGTACACCAACTTAACTTAACAAGAGCCAGTAGCCTCAGTTTTGTACATAATATTCATAACCTTTATATCTGTAAATATTGAATAAAATAAATAAGAATACTTAGTAGAATGAAAGCTTTTTCGATAAATCAAAAAGTTATACGAATATAAAAAACTTCGGATTAAACCTCGATTTGTAATACAAAACCCTAACCCTTTTATATTATACAAAATAAAATTACCCTAGTATAAAGATACAAGAGGATCTATTACCTCGAAGAAGATTTCTAGAAAACTAGATCTTCTTTTTTACAATATACCTAAAATGTTTATAGGGGTGAGCACTTCATCTTGTTTAGTACGTGTAGCTCATATACTGATGAATTATCTACTAATAGCCAATGAATTAAATTAATAACAATATGAACCAATAATAGCTATATAACAATATCTATTCAGTGTAAGAGGAATTATATAAATAATATATAATCAGATGCAAATCATTTGGTACATTGCACTAGTACGGCTACTCTTTCTCTCTTTTATACAGAAATACAAGTTATGGAATCTACACATTAGTTGATGTGAGATCCCATAATTTGTATATTATATAAATGAGATTCCAATTCTAACAAGATAGTAAATTAATAGGACTCAAATTATTTCTTTTTATTTTAAGTTGGTACTTATCCGTCTTCTTCTATATTCTCACAAGAGGTTAGTGCTTATCCACCTTCCTCTTTATGTTTATTGGAGGTTGGTACTTATCCGCCTTCCTCATTATGTTTAACTGAGGTTGGTACTTATCCACCTTCTTCGCTATATTAAACATAGATATATAGTTATCCAACCATCATGCTTTATGTTAAGTATTGAACCATTTTTATTACACTTCCAACATTTTATTTAAAAAATTATAAATAGCATAACTCACAGTACCATGCCCCAAACCCAGTCCCTATGCTATATGAGCTATTAATACTAAATTACATAGCATAATTAATAAATATACGAATCCCACTTTCCTCGATTTACGTTTCTCTAGAGTTTCTCTGACTAAACTTACGATTCAAAACACCTCAAATCTTTCCTCGCCGATGCAATGGTAGCGTTGTCACGACGTCTTGCCTATAAGGCATGGTGTTGAGGTCAAATTAAGGGTTTTTAACCCATTTTCACTCTATGCTTCACACTTTCACCAAAACCCCACCCCACCCCAACCACCAACCATACATCGCTTTAGAGCCAAAGTTTGATCATTTTCAAGTGAGATTAGTGAGTTCCTAGTGATTTAGTGTGAAGAAACAAGTACATTGTGGATTTGCACAACGTGAAAAGCTCGGGTTGTATTTTTGGAATTTGATTCCAAGGAGAGCTAGGGTTCTGATTAGTAAGAAAAGTTTGAGGGCTTGGATGGAACAAGAATTGGAGGAGTGATCTACACTAAAAAATAATTTGGTATTAAAGTAAATTTTCTATTTCATCTAGTTAATCATTGAGTTTTGAATATTTTGATGACATTGTATGAAATTGTGGATTTGATGTTAGAGGATAGGTTTTTCAAGATTGTGTGAATGTTAGCTTTAAGATTACCCATGGAGACATAGTTGATATATTTTCATTATTTGGTGTATGCATGATCCATGTTATATGAATCTTGATTTGTTTAGGTGATCTGAAGACTGAGTTGTGTTGCGTTTTTGTTAGTTGCTTGAAATTTGAAGAAAATGGCAAGAACAAGGAAACAAGTTAGCCAAACTAAAGCAAATGAATTTGAGGCATCTACCTCTAGAAATCCCAAAGATGAAGAGCCTTGACCTTTTAAATCCGAAGTTTTCATTTGTAAAGAGGCTAAGGACTTATATGAGAAAATTTTACGTAGGGAGTTCATTTGCGTAAAGGGAATTAATTTGCCGACTAAGTATGATAAAACGGTGAACAACTTCATTAGGCACCAAAATCGGGAACAACTCACTCAAGATTATAAGGAGAATAAAGTTAAGGAGTAAGTGGGATTGTTTTTGTTCTATGCTAATGCAAATTTCACGGCTAAGGATGAGGCAATGAAGGTGAGAGGGGTTTTGGTTCCCTTCAATAGATATGAGATCAATATCTTCTCTGGGTTAGAGGAATTAAGCTTACATAAATCCACACCAACTTTCCCGTCAGATTATATGAGAGACCCTATAACCTATACCTATTTAGAGCCATAAAAGATGCATTGGTTGTCCCAGGACAACAAGGATGGGTAATAAGAGCTGAGAATGTGCTAAAGCACGTTAAGAAGAGGAGTATTGGAAAGATTTATAGAATGTGGCAATATTTTCTTGTTGCATTGCTATACCCTAATTAACAAGTCAAAAGTGGCTTGTCGTTATGAGATTACATAGTACGGGGAGATAAACGTCATGAAGATTATACACATCAATTTGAGGGAGTCAATCATGTCGGAAAGGGACAATAAATTGAATTTTTCTATTTTGATTACTTAAATGTGCTTGAGGGCCAGAGTGAGAATGAGAGAAGATGATGAATTCGACATAGAGGCCTAATCATGGTTGAGCTTTCAGGCTCACATTAAAATCACCATCGTGTTATCATAAATTTGAGGACGAGAAAGAAAGGGCTGAGGGAGCTAAAGTTGAGGTCGAGTTGTTGGTAAGAGGCAAGAGGATCAGGCAGCATCAGACATAATGGTGGTGGAACTAGCCAAGGAGCAACGACTTTTTTAACCTAAAAATAGGAGAGCATGACTTAGACGGTCCTAAAGTATTTCCACCACCTCCTCCACTATAGGCACCTATATAACCACATAAGGATTTAACTCAACAATAACAGAGGCTATGGGTAGCAGAGATGGGGAGATAGGACATGGAGGTAAAGGCACAATACCTGGCAGGCAAGCTAAGATATGAGAAATATATCGAGTCGAGTGAGCAACAATGACGGAACAAATAGCGCAATTTCAAGTTGTTTATTGATCATCATAGAGCTATTACTAGATATAAGAAGAGTAGACGAATGAGACCTACTAATAGGTCATTAGTATTTCCTGCAGCATGAGCATAGTTGTTTGATCTAGATTTGGTGCAGATTAGGATGGTGGAGAGTCCATTAACACCATCAAAGGCTGGGGCTAATGATTCAGATGATGATGATGACATGCAGTTTTGATGTCAGTGTAATAGGAATCCTTTAGACCTCGAGAGTCGAGAGTGTTTTTTATAACAATTTTTAACATTTAGGATATTTTGTACTTATTTACTTATTTCAAGTATGTTTAGTTTATTTTAACTTGTCTTATCATATATGTTTGTGTGTTTTAGTGTTTTCATATTTCATTATTAATTTTAAATCTATAGCATAAGGTTTCGTTTAAGTTTGGGGGCATCGACACTATACCGCACTATGGGAAGTGGTAAGATAGGTTGAGAAATAAAGATAAACACAACAGGTATGATCGTTTAAATTTTAATTTGAAGTTAAGGAGAAAAGCATGGTAGTGTATAAATTTTTCTTTTTACTTGCTATATGAATGTTTAAATAGTATAGATTAGGTTATATATAGTAATATGTAATGAATAAGTAGTTCATTTGCATGTTCATGCCTTTTACTTTGGACGAGTAGATCATAAGTATCTTGTTGATACGAAACTCTAGAGAGTATTTTAAATTTTAAAGAAAAAGAAACAATAAAATGTAGCAAATAAAAGTATGACTTCATGATTAGAAACTTAGATTTAAGAAAGACCTTGAACTTGAAACAAAAGCAAGTAACTATAACACTTTTTGTGGAAAAAGTTAGATTTATCGGGATTCTATAATAAGTGTGAATCTTACTTGATAATGTAAAGTAAATATAGACTTAGTGAAAAATGGGAAGAAATAGGCATTGTATAGTAAAAGTCAGAGTTAACTTACTTGATTTAGTGAGAGTGAAAAGTGCTAACAAGAGTATTGAAATAAAAAAAATTGAGAGAAACCCATGAGTTCTACAGAAATTGGAGCAGAGAAATAGATGGTAGTCAAAAGCGAGGAAGAATAAAGTCTATAGGAAAAAGAGCAGGGACTGTTAAAAAATGAAATGAGAAGAAGAAGAAAGGATGAAAGAAAAATAAAAATAAAGTAAAGAAGGCGGAAGTAAATTAAAACTCTTCAAATAAAAGATTTGGCTCAAGTACGAGTAGCTAATTGAGATAAGTTTCCATTCTAACTATGTAAAGTACTATAGACTCTTAAGATGCTAAAAAATATGAAAGATGAGTGTGACCTATATTTATTTCTGAATTTCTAAGCATAATGAGAAATCATGAGATTGTATACTTGCTATTTGAGAGTGGAAACAAAACAAACATGTGAGTAATGATAGTTTTTGGTGAAGATTACTTCAGTGTTTTGAAAGTGAAGTTATATATGTTGTTAAAGCTATATGACAAAAAAATATTAGTTTTTGTATAGAAAAACTCTTGACTGGGTTATTAACTTGAAACTTAGTAAATTGAAGGATGCTCCATGAACAATGTGAATTGAATGAAAACTAGTTATTATGAGACTTAGTAAAATGCACCTTTGGTTGGGACGTGCAAAATCCTGAGTTTAGGGGTATTTGGTAAGTGTATATTTATACGTATATAGGGTTAGTTTATTCACATATTTAGTATAAATATTCTTAAATGAGTTCTAATTCATGGTATTATTGCAATTTCAGGAAATTAATGAGTATTGAAAGGAAATGAAGAAAAATGAGAAGAAATAGGTCAAAAAACACAAAATCAGAGTTGGCGTCGTAGGTATATGTGTTGATGCTATGGGAATACAAGGCATGACATGGGAATGAAAGGTACGGTGTGGGAAAGAAGAAAAATGAAGAAAATCAACACCGGAGGTCCAGCGCAATGGTAGCACCGCGGCACACAAAAGAGAGCGTTGGGACAAGCTAAGGATGGTGCCGAGGCTCCATGATCTCAAAATAACATAATGAAGCAGTGTCGTAGTGGTGGCACCATAACACAAAAAGGACGGTGCCGGGATGGTAAGTGATAGCGCCAACCGTGCAGGAAATAAAAAACGGAGCTTTAATTCAAATTAAATTGTAATTTAGGGTTTCTAATTGTTATTAAAGGGTATAAATATGTATAAGGACGTGGAAAATTCATAAGAAATCATAACATAGAAGGAGATTGGCCGCCATTAGAGTTATTTAAAATTGAGTTTGAGTATTAAGTAGTTTTTATTGGATAAAACATTGAAGACTCCACCTTTGCAATTTAAGTTTGGTTTCATTTATTAAGTTTAAGGTAATATTTATATTCAACTCTGATTTGCAATGATTTCCATATCGAATTTTTATATATGTGTTTCAATGATGTGTGAGTAGTCTATTTATCTTAGGGATCAATGGATCCTATAGTCTGAATACTATACTTTGAAATAGGAATAAAATGTGATTATAAAAACTGCAATGGTTAGAATTTGTATTGATTATGAGTGTAATGCTTTAAACATGTTGATCACGTGTTTAATGTACTAAGGCTTTAAAAGTTATCATGGCCATTGAAGCTTTTAATCTCGATATGAACAATATGACCGTAAAATACATAACATCGAGCAATAGTTGTTGACTAGAGAAGTGCGGACAGTAAACTTAGTTGCTTATGAATCTAATGATTTGAGACTTAATGCAATGTGGAGCTTAGGTTATTCACACTGATAGGTGGAGTTCTAGTTTGCACATTAGATTCTTCTTCGTCACGATAGTGGGTTGAAGTGGATTTGAAGCAAATATGTCTATTCTATTTAGGCATTCCACAAAATATTAATATGTAAAAGCAAATGCAAAGCTTAGTATTAAATTACCTAGGTGAAGTTGTGAACTAAGATATCCTTAATATAAGAGTTCAAATAAAGTTTAAGTAGATTTGTTAGATAGATTAGTATAAAACCAATTAAAATTTAATTCTTTAGCAATAGTTCAATTTAAATAGGTAATTAACAACTAGTGGAAAAACCTTTCCCTGAGGACGATATCCGTAGTCAACGTAAGTTAGTTACACTATTATTAAAAGTGATCCACTATACCTATGGCACGGGCATCAAAACACCCACCCTTAATAACTTTGGGCAAACATTATCAAGATTTAGCCTAGTTCTCGATGTTACTCACTTAGAACAACAATTATGGCAGGTTTCTTGCTCTAGGTGATTACCATTTCTCAACCCATTTGGTATCATGAACTCAACCTGATTGATAGCAATTCAATGGGTTTTACGCCTAAATTTTTTTGATGAATATAGAAACTCTAAACCACCATTAAGACATCATTAAAAATAGCAATATAAAGATAGATAACTAAACCAAAACACTATTGTTATAGAAAGTCTCAACAAGACATAGAAAAGAACAAACCAATGAGGTAGAAAGCTTCATCCCCGACCTAGGTATTAAGGAACCTACCAAGATATAGCTTATCTACCTTGCTCTACTCTTAAATCACTTTAGCTACAATGTAATTTTGTTAACATAGGCGCCTCCTTTATATAGGTGTGTTTGGGTACATAAATAGCAACTCCTGGCAATATGAACCTTCCAAAAATTTTCAAAACTTCTATTCTACAAAGTTGGTGCCGTCCACGGAGTTGTGGTAATATAGGTATGGCTCAGGGTGGAAATGTAGCAATATATTGAAAGTCTTTGGCAACAAGTCGATCTGAAGCTTCTATTTCTAAACCTGTCGCCATAGGTGACGCCGCACGTTGTAGAACTTGGTGCCATTCGTTCATTTTTTACGTAGTTTGTTGTTCTCCCTTAATACCCTACTTAGTGTCATGGTTTCTTCATGATGCCATGCATGTATCCTAGCAGCGTTGAAAGAGCTGAATGAAGAATGAATAATGACTTCTTTCTCAGATTTGTCTAATTCCCGCACAAATACTCAAATACCCTATAAATCTCTAAAGTAAAATATAGAGCCATTAAACATGACTTTGGACTTGATTTACATTAAAAAACACATATGAAAGAGTGCATAAATATTGACTCATCAGCTAGTTACTATTTTTCATAAATCTACGCTAAAGAGGGAGATTATTGGACCCTCGCTTATTATGTTTTGGTTGATCAATACTTGTTGGCATTATATTGTCATAATAAAAGTTAAGTTACTTAAGTAGATGACGTAATAAAGATGGAAACCTAACTAAGCAAGATGTCTACGTGTAGATTCAACTGAAAGAAAGACTACAATGCAAATTTCAGTGAAAATTACAATATCAAAGTCAGAGTTGAAGACGAAGACATATATGAATTCGAAGTGGGAATTGAATATGATTTGGATACTAAGATAGTGCTACTTGCAATATTAGTCTACAACTATCAAGAAGTTTGATATTGCAAGCAGAAAACTTCGAGATGGATTACAACTATAAAATCTACGAGAAAGGTGCATAAAAGACTGAAGAAATTTATTGAAACAACGAGTCAAGATTCTTGAAGGAATACAAAAGTTAGTTGTTAAACATTTTATGATTTCAATAGGACTTACAATTGGAGAACGATAAGGTTTTTCAAGTTGTATTATATTTAAGACTAAATTCCTAGATACGGTAAATAGGCTGAGTTTATTAAAACTCAAGATCGCCATTATGTGGATCATCATTCATTACTTGAGTTCTATGAGAATGAGAACTTATTATAGTAGTTATACACATTATCAATTTGGTTAATTGATTTCTTAGGTTGTACCTACGCAGAGGAAAACGTTCAAGTTTTATTGTGATATCAATTCTCTATTTTAGTTTTTATGTGTGTTTATTAGTTCATCACTAATTTCTTAATCTCTTTGGTTCCTCTTTTTCCAAAATGGTAACAAGATGCAATTTGATGTGCTACCTCAAAAGACTATCATAAATGTTGCAATTAAGAGGATGATAGCAATGAATGGATATAATAATTCTGAAGAATAAAGGGAGACAAATGAGATAAGGAGATACAGACTTGAAGATCGAACTAATCGGCAAACACTCCATGCAAGGACATAAGAAGAAGCAAGGCGAGCAGCGAATCTGATTATTGAAACATATATTCCTCTGATAGATATTTTTTCTACATTTTCTGAAAGAATTAGGAGGAAAAGATTTTTCAAATCCTTATTTTCAACTTTTCAACGCAATGAGAAGAAAATATTGAGGAATAATGGGATGTTAGAAGAAAACGAATGAACTTTGGCGTGCCAGCATTTCATGTCGAAAAGGAGTACGGAAAGCTTGCAATATCGTAGAAGAAGCATCGACTTTCTATTGTCGCATACGAGAATACAATCGAGAGCTCACAACCATGCTGTTAACTATACTTCCTAACCTACTATATCAAGAAACGAAGATGAGACTGAAAAGTGTGAAGAAGAATTTACTTATGCACAAAGTACTTTATAATTTTGAACCATTTGCCTATAGGTATGAAATGTGAGTTCTATTTGAGTTTTAACTAGAATAAGTACTTTATCCATCGTATAGTTCTTGTATATAATGCTTACTGTTTAAAATTTGACAAGTAATTTATATTTTATATTTATTTACTTTATTCTTCATGAGGTATATTTGTTTCTTTTTAAAACCCGACATAATTTCCAAACCTTGAGGTCAATGTTTGAAATGAGTTTGGAGCTATTATAGGTGAAGTGTACTATAAAAAATCCAATTATGGAAGAATTGAGAGGTAAACTTTATTTGATTTAATTTTTTTGATATTTCTACATGAATTCGGGTAATATCTCTTTATTTTATTTTAATTTAGTTAGAAAATATGTGAATTGAATATAAATTTTATGATAGAAAGTATTTGTTATACCCTACTTGGCATAACATATGATTTTTATGCACTGGAGGTGTTTAAGGGGGGATTAATTGCTTTGTGTTAGACATTATAATGGGTAGAAGATCCAAACGAATGTGCTGGATAAACGAGACAGATTTCTAAGAATCTCGTTATTGATCTAGTATTTTATACCTTTATAGGTATTGAAAGAACTTATACCACAATTAAGGAGAAAATAGGAAATAGTCAACAAACTTTACTTCGTTGGAGAGAATACTTTCTTAAATTTATTGAAAGTGAAAAGAGCTATCAAGAGTTTTTAATAAAAATAGAGACACACACAGATTCTAAAGGAAATGAGCAGGGAATCTAGTGGTGGGAAAAATAAGAGGAGTAATTCCTATAAAAATAATAACGGATTCTAAAGGAAATTGAGTAGGGAACTATAGGACTACAATATAAAAGAAATGGAATATGTTCAAATGAAAAATGAAAGAACAATATGAAGAAAAAATGGAAGTATGTTTATTAAAAACTCAATAGATAAAAGATTTATCTTGATTACTTATTGCTAAGTTGATTGAAGTATTTCTTGTTTTAATATTCAAACAAATAACTATGAAATGATGATTATTGGCGAATAAAAGTTCCTATCAATTTTGATTGTGGTGATATTTTTAATGTTGTTTGAAAATGAGTTTGATTAAGTGATTTTTGTACCTTAAAATTCTGTATTAGTTATCGTAAGTTTGATGCTTGTCAGTGAAAATAGAGTAAACCTATGTAGTGCCTTTATTTTGGCGATGGATTTAACTTTCAATTCTGAGTTATGTCGCATAATTAGAGGTCGAGTTGTCAAATAAAATGATATGTTCTTTAATTCTTTTTATTCTACACGATTTTTATGTTTATGTAGGTAATATGTTTTCATTTATAACATTAGTTTTGTTTAAGAATGGGAGTATGTAATTATGACATCAAAACGAGGGAAGAAATAGGATTTGATTGAGAGTATACCTTTGCTCGAGACAATAAAGTGCGGAGTTTGGGGTTATTTGAAAAGTCAATCTTTAGACATATTTTAGAATATATTTTAGGAAGACTTTAGATGTAAAATACAATATTAGACGGGTTTTTCTATTGTTTTTTATATTTCTGGTAATAAATAGAATATTTGAAGAAATGATGGAAAAGTGGAAGAAAATGAAGGAATTGACCAAGTGCAAAGATTGCGCGAAGAATTACAAAGGCATTAAGGAGAAGAATTGGTCTTTCGAACCATCAATTCACAATGATTCACATGACATCTAAATTGATGGCTAAATAGGAAGACATAAAAAAGGACCAGTAAACTCAATTCTTTGTTTATTACCGGCGATTCCAAACTCACACAAATCTCTAGAATTCGCTATTACAAATTCAGAGATTTTGGATTACAACAAGGACTTTGTGTCGGTTTAGGATATGTGTTAACCAATATACTATGAATAAAAGCCCTAAACTATAAATCTAGGGCCTTTTGTTAGTTTTATAACTTTTTCTTTAGTTTGAAGCCAATTATTTTATTACTTTTCCTTTTAGGGAAGATTCAAGTTTCTATCAAGGTATTTTGAATTAAGTCTTTTAATTCCAAATCAATTTTGTTATTTATCATCATGAATGAGTATTTTCTTAATCTAAAAAAACTTTAAACATGAACTAGATCTATTTTGCAATGTAGTCTTGAAACGATGAATATGTACTTAATGTTTTAAACCAATCGTATTCTTTAATTCACTATTTTCTACATTGTGATTTATGGATTGCAATCGTGGATTTCAGTATTATATGCATAGTAACCAATATGTATATGATGTTTTGATTCAGTACCTATTTGAAGTAGTTACTAGGATCGTTTGAAATACAAACAACGTTTTAATATCCTAAATAAAATTGAGATCTCAATATATTTGTTAAAGTGGCTTTCGAAGATATTAGATTTAGTGTATCGATGTTTTTATAAAACCTAATGTGGTTTTATTGCATGAAGTTAATGTCTTTATGTAAATAAAGGGGTTAGCTTAATAAAATTAGAATTTAGCTTTCCACCAGTATAAGGAGAACAAATGGCTAGCTAAAGACTATTTATTTACTTATAATTTAGGTTTAATGAACTAGAATACTCTAGGGAGTATGTTCATGACTATAAGAATTGATTAATATGGTTGAAGTACAAAATGGATGTATGTTTCTTTGATTAAAAGGATTATGTAAATGTTTATTTATCATTACTTTTATTGAGTTGAATTGATTTTAAGTTTAGTTACTTTTATTTGTGTTATTTAAGTAAGTTGAATTATTTTTAATTCTATTTTTATGAACTTATAAATATAAAAAAATAAAACTTCATTTCTTAAGAAATTTGCAAAATCTTTGTGCAGACAACTCCACCTATGTTGTACACTATGTGCGCTCCATAGCCGGTCCCAAGTCCGGATAAAGGAGGACTCTGACGCCCATTTTTTCATACCGAAAAATGGGTAAGGGAGGTATGAAACTCACTTTTCATACCCGAAAAGTGAGGGAGGGAGGCCCCAAGCTCATTTTCCATTCTTGGGAAATGGAGGAGGGTTGCGATAGTTTGACAGCCAGCGTAAAACTTATCACTTCTCATGAAATGGATCAAACATATATAAATGTTGGGGCATTCCCACCCAGCGACGCGCTGCATCGGAGCCCGGGTTTAGTGATAAATGAGCAAGGGTGTGTTTCACATCGCTGCTTGGGTGTGAAGAAAAATGAGCAAGGGTTCCCACACATAGGACGTGTGAGGGTAAAGAAGCTAGTTCCTTCACTTCGTCGCCCGGATGTGAAGAAAAATGAGCAAGGGTTCCCATAAAAAGGACGGGTGTGGGTAAAGAAGCTAGTTCAAAACAAAAACAAAAATGAAAACAAAAACAAAATCATAGATACGAACACTAGATCTTTTAGAAAAAATAGAAATAGAAAAGAAAAACAAATACAAAGGGGAGAAAAAAATCGTTTAGGAACATGGAACATAGGAACACTTACGGGGAAGTCAATAGAACTAGTAGATACCATGATTAGAAGGAGAGTCAATATTGCTTGCCTCCAAGAGACAAAATGGGTAGGAGAAAAGAGTAGAGAAATAGGAAGCACAAGGTTTAAATTGTGGTACACTGTTATAGATAGAAAATGCAATGGAGTAGGAATTGTGGTGAATAATGATTATAAGGATAAGGTCGTAGAGGTTAAAAGAATGGGGGATAGATTGATTCTAGTTGAATTAATTATTGGAGACGAAAAAATTAACATACTTAGCGCATAAGCACCACAAGTAGGATTAACCGAGAGCATCGAACGCGAGTTTTGGGATGATATGGATGGATTTATGCAGTGTATACCATTAGATGAAAAGGTTTTTATTGGAGGAGATTTAATGGGCATGTCGGGGTAAGTAACGATGGGTTTGAGAGAGTTCATGGAGGTTTTGGTTACGGTAATAGAAATGAAGAAGGAGAATCAATTTTAGAATTTGCTTCAGCATATGATCTTGTCTTAGCAAATACTAGTTTTAGGAAGAGGGAGTCGCATATAATTACTTTTAGTAGTGGTCATAACAAGAGTCAAATAGATTTTCTTTTAACAAGAAAAATAGATAGAGAACTATGTAGAGACTGCAAAGTAATACTTGGTGAAGCACTTACTACCCAACATAAGTTAGTAGTACTTGATATTAAGCTAACACAACAGAATAATATGAATAAAAGAGTTAGCGACCCTAGAATAAAGTGGTGAAACCTAAAACATAGTAAATAAGTAGAGTTTAGAGAAAAACTACTAAAGGAAAATGTTTGGAATCTTGACTTAGATGCTAATACAATGTGGCTAGAAATGAGTAGTTGCATAAGGAGGGTGGGATCAAACATATTAAGTATATGTAAGGGTTTGGGACCTCCAAATAAGGAAACATGGTGGTGGAACGAGGATGTCCAACGAGCAATTAAGACTTAAAGAGAGATGTATAGGAAAATACCTAAGTGTCAAGATGAAGATGCATACAATCAATATAGAGAAGCTAGAAAACAAGCTAAAAAACTAGTTAGTCAAGCTAAAACAAATTTCATGGAAGATCTATATACAAGGTTAGGTAATAGAGATGGCGAAAAATCTATATATAGGCTAGCCAAATTAAGAGATAAAAAGAAACAAGACCTAAGTCATGTAAGATGTATTAAGGACGAAAATTAAAATGTTTTAACGCGCGAGGAGGATATTAAGGAGAGATGGAGAAGTTACTTTGATAGTTCATTTAATGATGGCCAAGTTGATACTATAATAGATGGAAACCTTACTATAATAGATGGAAACCCGCACCAAGAAAGAAATGTAAACTATACACGCAATATTAGAATTGTAGAAGTTAAAGAGGCATTGAAAAGAATGAAAATAGGGAAAACATGTGGCCCAGATGAAATACCTATAGAGGTTTGGAAATGCTTAGTAGAAATTGGATTGACTTGGTTAACAAAACTTTTCGATAAAATTTTAAAATCAAAACGGATGCCAATGGATTGGAGAAGAAGCACGCTTAGGCCAATCTTCAAAAACAAAGGAGACATTCAAAGTTGCTCAAACTACCGGGGAATTAAACTTATGAGTCACACTATAAAACTGTGGGAGAGAATAATTGACAATAGGCTAAGGAGAGAAACAACAATATCAGAGAACCAATTTGGTTTCATGCCTGGGAGGTCAACTATGGAGGCGATTTTCCTTGTAAGACGATTGTTAGAAAAATATAGAGAAAAGAAAAAAGATTTTCATATGGTATTCGTTGATTTAGAAAAAACATATGATAGGGTCCCTAGAGATGTTCTTTGGTGGGTTCTAGAAAGAAAACGAATGCATGCTAGATACATAGACGCTATTAAGGATATGTATGATGGAGTAGTAACGAGTATAAAGACATTTGGAGGAGCTACAAAAGAATTTCCCATTACGATAGGACTACATCAAGGATCGGCTTTAAGCCCATATCTATTTACTTTAGTTATGGATGAACTAACTAGACATATTCAAGAGGATATACCATGGTGTATGTTATTTGCATATGATATTGTCTTAGTGGATGAAACCAAAGATGGAGTGAATAGGAAATTAGAACTCTGGAGGAATACATTAGAATCTAAAGGCTTTAAGTTGAGTAGGACGAAAACCGAATACATGCACTATGAGTTTGGAAACACTAGACATCGAGATGACGGAGTGGTAAAATTAGGGGAAGTAGAAGTTCTTAAGGTAAATCACTTTAGATACCTAGGATCAATCATACAAAATGATGGTAACATTGAAAATGATGTCGCACATAGAATTCAAGCTGGATGGAAGAAATGGCGGAGTGCAATAGGGGTGATTTGTGATCGACATGTTCCCACTAAGTTAAAAGGAAAATTTTATAGGACCGCAATTTGGCCGGCTATACTCTATGGAAGTGAATGTTGGGTGGTAAAGCAACAACAATTACATAAAGTGAACATAGCAGAAATGAGGATGCTTAGGTGGATGTGTGGTAAAACTCGTAAAGATAGAATAAGAAATACAGAAATTCAAAGACAAGTAGGAGTAGCACCAATTGATACAAAGATTAGGAAGGGCAGTTGCGATGGTTTGGTCACTTGCAAAGATGGCCTACAAATTCCCCAACTAGAAAACTTGACTCAATAGAAACTATAGAAATTCGACGAGGTAAGGGCAGACCAAAGTTAACATGGGATGCATTAATTAAAAGGGATTTGAATGGTTTGCAAAGCTCACCATCATTTGCACTTAATCGAGCACAATGGAAAAGTTTGATCCATGTAGGCGACCCTAGTTAATTTATGACTGAGGATATGTTGTTGTTGTTGTTGTTGTTGTTGTTGTTGTTGTTGTTGTTGTTGTTGTTGTTTGTGCATACAATTCCCGCTTATCACTGCTATAAAATATTTAAAGTATAATACAGAGGGAAAATTATTGCACATGCTCAACACGTGTCAAACGTCACTTGAATTGTATGAATCTTTGAAAATAGGATCATTGACTAATACACCTACTAATCATACTTTAACTTACAATACAGTTATTAAATCGTTAGGATTATTTGATGATGTTTTAGTAAAAGTAAATGACTTAGTATTTCCAGAAGACTTTTAGGTAATAAAAATGAGAGATTCAATATTACCTAATTCTTCACCTTTATTATTAGGTATACCTTTTCCTAAAATAACTAAAACTAAGTTAGATATTTTTAAAGGGACGATGTACATGGAACTTGAAAACAAAGTTATCATGTTCAAAATTAATGATGAATTACTTGATAATGAAATTAATAATAATGATTCTTTACAATTATATTATTATGATGATCTAAACTCTAAAATATATTAATTCGGTAACAATGGAAACTGAAAATGAAGTTTCAATTAAATAACAAGTTGAAGACATTTCAAATTAAAGAAATGAACTAAAGAATGGTGAGTTAAGCAACAGGAGAACGGGAAGAATATTAACAAGTTGAAAGATTTTAAAGTTAAGAAGAATGAGAAAAAGAAAAGGTCAGATTTAACTTATGTGAAGCTTAATGATCCTGAAAGTATACAGTTGAATATAAAAACCAAATAGGCTTGGTAATTTATAGCTCAGTGTGATGCGGGTTCTAATCCAAATCTCACGTCGATACACTTCTTTCTACATACTCAATTGGAGTTGGAAGTTTACTTCTAAATAAGTTTCTTTACCAGATGGTATTTCAATCAAACCAATAGGGATGGTAATGAAAGTACAAGTTCAAGTAGATAAGTATATTTTACCCACAAACTTTTTGCTTGTGTCATATTATGTTAATAAAGATCCCCTTATAATATTAAGATGCCCTTTCTTAGCCACTTCTCAAGTTGTTATAGATATTCTAAATAAAACTATCACTTTGATAGTGAATGGTTAATCAATTACTTTTTGGAATGGCACTGGAATGGAAAATCCTATATTCATGTTTAGAGATCCGGCCTATCACCAGAATGGTTCATTTAAGCCAATGACATAAACAAAAATACTCTTTGTGAAGCAACCCATATTTTGTGTTTATTTATGCTTTGATTTTGATATAGTTTTAGCATTAGTATAATATGTTTTGAATCTCTCACTTTTTGACTTTTGTATTAGAATGACACGTGTCAAGTGTGTACAATAATTTTTCTTATTTTACTATGAACTTGAAGTAGTGGTAAATGTGATATCGTCTCTATAGGGGTTTTTTAAATCTCTTGAGACTTTTAGCTACCTTATAGTTTTATCTGATTCAACTTGTTTTAATTTAATTAATTTAATTAAACAAAAAATAAACACTAAACAATTAATTAAAATAACTAAACTTTAAACAACATAAATTAAATAAACTAACTTAATATAACTCAAACTAATAATTCAAATAATTGATAAATCAACGTAAATAAAATATCTAACAATCATCTAAACAAACCCTCATTAAACATCATAATATACTTAGATTGTTTTCAAACTCTAAAACATACCATTACTTCATAATATAGCTATAATTATGAAATCTTAAAATCATTAAATCCTAGTTAGTAATAGGTTGATAGCCTATTGCCAGCCATCGTTTCTCTAAATTCAATGAAAATGCCACATTCTTAATATTGTAAGTCTACCTATTGCATAAAACGCAACACCTTAGAAATACGATAATATTAAGTTTAATTAAAATCATGCCTAATTTAAGCCAATATTACCAAAGCCGCATAATAAACAACTTAGAATACAATCACCTAATACATCCAATCGAAAAATATCCTATAGATTAATCTCAGTTACTAGATCTATAATTTTTTTTAATAACAATAGACATGGAATTGAGTAATCTATATTATCAAACACATAGCCACTATGCACTCGACATAGAGAATTACCAGTCGTAATACACAAAACAACCTTTTTCATATATGATTGACGTGTATGAATCAATTTAAAGCATTAAGTATGTGATTCCATAATTATAACTACATAATAATCCAAAGAATATTACATGTTTAGTCTTTATTTAGATTGATAGACTACTCACACATGTTGAAAATAAATAATGCTAATATGTAATTAAAAGACATACTTAAGTAAATAAATACATTTAAATCAATGCTCTAATGTTGCTTCACATATAGAACTTAATAAAAGAGAAAATAAAAAGTAAAAAGTAGTTAAAGAGTAATTAGAGAGAGTTATTTTGAAGCTCTCTAGTCCTTTATATAGTTTCCCTAAGAATACATATCCCAAATAAACACAAATTCCGCATATTAATCTAAAAAAACCGTCATCGAACTCGATGATTTATTTATGATTCCTCACTTATACATAAATTGTTGAGTAAATCATTGAGTTTAGCTCTTAGTACTCCAACAATTCAACTAGCGATTTATAGTTCATTCTCTGATTCGAGGTGAATTTGCTGGCCTGCTTCTGTTGTTAATTTATACGGCAATTCCTAGTGTTATTTCAAATCATTGGCTATTCTCTGGTGTAGTTTTCAAGTTAACTATTTTGCTTTTCTTTATCTTTTCTTCAATTTCTTCATTTTCTTATTTAAAACCTGAAATCACCAAAACATGAGAATACCTAGTTTAATATCCCTAAATTATATTATAATATTTGTCTAATTATTGACTTGTGAAATACCCCTAAACATAGCACTTTGATGTCCCGAACAAAAGACTATTATCAATCACATTCTCTTTTCATTCTTATATATTGATTTCTAATTAATTCATCTTAACTCAAATAATTGAAATTTTAAAATAAAAGTCATTTTTAAAAGGAAATATATTACCTATAAGTAAATAAAAGTTATGATAGAACATAATGATTTACAAATCAAAATATCCTTTAATGATAACTCGACCACTTAATGTAACATTTTTAAAACTTGAAGTTTATTACCAAGGCCAGTAGATAACATGATTTTTCTCAATCTCTACTGATAAACATCAAGTTTATGATAATTAGTGTAGAATTTCAAAACACAAAAAATACTAGATTAATTTCAATTTTAGAAAATATTTTATAATAGTACCACAATCAAAATCAATATGAATTTTACCAATGAATATGTCACTTAAAGCATGTTAGATTAAGAAATTCTTAATTAAAGGCTAGTTTCAAGTACTTGAGTAAAATCTTTTCATTTGAAGAGTTTAAGAACATCCATCTTTTTCATCGCTCATCAAAAAAATTTATTCCATTATAATTGTTTCTTTTTAACATATTTCTTTTATTTTTGCTTTTGAGTCCCTACTCAATTTCCTTTGTACATTCTCACATTTTCGCACTGTAGATTCCCTGCTCCATTTCCTTTGGAATCTGTAGAACCCACTATAAATTTTTATTTTTATTAACTCATGTTAATACTTCTAACTATCCACTAAAATCAAAGAATGTATTCTTTCTACAACAACAACAACAACAACAACATAGCCTCAGTCCCAAATTAACTGGGGTCGGCTACATGGATCAAACTTTTCCATTGTGCTTGATTCAGTGCAATTGATGGTGAGCTTTGCAAACCATTCAAATCTCTCTTAATTAATGCATCCCATGTTAACTTTGGTCTACCCCTACCTCGTCGAATTTCTACAGTTTCTATTGAGTCAAGTTTTCTAGTTGGGGCATTTGTAGGCCGTCTTTGCGGGTGACCAAACCATCGCAACCGCCCTTCCCTAATCTTTGTATCAATTGGTGCTACTCCTACTTGTCTTTGAATTTCTATATTTCTTATTCTATCTTTACGGGTTTTACCACACATCCACCTAAGCATCCTCATTTCTCGCTACATTCACTTTATGTAATTGTTGTTGCTTTACTCGCCCAACATTCACTTCCATAGAGCATAGCTGGCCTAATTGCGGTCCTATAAAATTTTCCTTTTAACTTAGTGGGAACATGTCGATCACAAATCACCCCCGTTGCACTCCGCCATTTCTTCCATCCAAACTTGGATTCTATGTGTGACATCATTTTCAATGTTACCATCATTTTGTATGATTGAACCTAGGTATCTAAAGTGGTTTACCCTAGGCACTTCTACTTCCCCTAATTTTACCATTCCGTCATCTCGATGTCTAGTGTTTCCAAACTCACAGTGCATGTATTCAGTTTTCGTCCTACTCAACTTAAAGCCTTTAGATTCTAATGTATTTCTCCGAGTTCTAATTTTCTATTCACTCCATCTTTAGTTTCATCCACTAAGACAATATCATCGCAAATAGCATACACCATGGTATATCCTCTTGAATATGTCTAGTTAATTCATCCATAACTAAAGTAAATAGATATGGGCTTAAAGCCGATCCTTGATGTAGTCCTATCGTAATGGGAAATTCTTTTGTAGCTCCTCCAAATGTCTTTACACTCGTTACTACTCCATCGTACATATCTTTAATAGTGTCTATGTATCTAGCGTGCACTCTTTTTCTTTCTAGAACCCACCAAAGAACATCTCTAGGGACCCTATCATATGCTTTTTCTAAATCTACGAATACCATATGAAGATCTTTTTTCTTTTCTCTATATTTTTCTAACAATCGTCTTACAAGGAAAATCGCTTCCATAGTTGACCTCCAGGCATGAAACCAAATTGGTTCTCTGATATTGTTGTTTCTCTCCTTAGCCTATTGTCAATTATCCTCTCCCACAGTTTCATAGTGTGACTCATGAGTTTAATTCCCCGGTAGTTTGAACAACTTTGAATGTCTCCTTTGTTTTTGAAGATTGGCACAAGCGTGCTTCTTCTCCAATCCATTGGCATCCGTTTTGATTTTAAAATTTTATTGAAAAGCTTTGTCAACCAAGTCAATCCGATTTCTCCTAAGCATTTCCAAACCTCTATGGGTATTTCATCTGGACCACATGCTTTCCCTATTTTCATTCTTTTCAATGCATCTTTAACTTCTACAATTCTAATATTACGTGTATAGTTTACATTTCTTTCTTGGTGTGGGTTTTCATCTATTATAGCATCAACTTGGTCATCATTAAATAAACTATCGAAGTAACTTCTCCATCTCTCCTTAATATCCTCCTCGCGCGTTAAAACATTTTGATTTTCGTCCTTAATACATCTTACATGACTTAGGTCTTGTTTCTTTTTATCTCTTAATTTGGCTAGCCTATATATATATTTTTCGCCATCTCTATTACCTAACTTTGTATATAAATCTTCCATGAAATTTGTTTTAGCTTGACTAACTACTTTTTTAGCTTGTTTTCTAGCTTCTCTATATTGATTGTACGCATCTTCATCTTGACACTTATGTATTTTCCTATACATATCTCTTTTAGTCTTAATTGCTCGTTGGACATCCTCGTTCCACCACCATGTTTCCTTCTTTGTAGTTCCCAAGCCCTTAGATATACCTAATATGTTTGATCCCACCCTCCTTATGCAACTACTCATTTCTAGCCACATTGTATTAGCATCTAAGTCAAGATTCCAAACATTTTCCTTTAGTAGTTTTTCTCTAAACTCTACTTGTTTACTATGTTTTAGGTTCCACCACTTTATTCTAGGGTCGCTAACTCTTTTATTCATATTTTTCCGTTTTGTTAGCTTAATATCAAGTACTACTAACTTATGTTGGGTAGTAAGTGCTTCTCCAGGTATTACTTTGCAGTCTCTACATAGTTTTCTATCTATTTTTCTTGTTAAAAGAAAATCTATTTGACTCTTGTTATGACCACTACTAAAAGTAATTATATGCGACTCCTCTTCCTAAAACTAGTATTTGCTAAGACAAGATCATATGCTGAAGCAAATTCTAAAATTGATTCTCCTTCTTCATTTCTATTACCGTAACCAAAACCTCCATGAACTCTCTCAAACCCATCGTTACTTACCCCGACATGCCCATTTAAATCTCCTCCAATAAAAACCTTTTCATCTAATGGTATACTCGCATAAATCCATCCATATCATCCCAAAACTTGTGTTTGATGCTCTCGCTTAATCCTACTTGTGGTGCATATGCGCTAAGTATGTTAATTTTTTCGTCTCCAATAATTAATTTAACTAGAATCAATCTATCCCCCATTCTTTTAACCTCTACGACCTTGTCCTTATAATCATTATCCACCACAATTCCTACTCCATTGCATTTTCTATCTATACCAGTGTACCACAATTTAAACCTTGTGCTTCCTATTTCTCTACTCTTTTCTCCTACCCATTTTGTCTCTTGGAGGCAAGCAATATTGACTCTCCTTCTAATCATGGTATCTACTAGTTCTATTGACTTCCCCGTAAGTGTTCCTATGTTCCATGTTCCTAAACGAATTTTTTCTCCCCTTTGTATTTATTTTTCTTTTCTATTTCTATTTTGCCTAAAAGATCTAGTGTTCGTATCTATGATTTTGTTTTTGTTTTCGTTTTTGTTTTGAACTAGTTTCTTTACCCACACCCGTCCTTTGTGTGGGAACCCTTGCTCATTTTTCTTAACATCCGGGCGATGATGTGAAGGGACTAGCTTCTTTACCCACACACGTCCTATGTGTGGGAACCCTTGCTCATTTTTCTTCACACCCAGGCGGCGATGTGAAACACACCCTTGCTTATTTTTCACTACATCCGGGCTCCGATGCAGCGCGTCGCTAGGTGGGAACGCCCCAACGTTTATATATGTTTGATCCATTTCATGAAAAGTGACAAAAGTTTTACGCTGGCTGTCAACCTATCGCAACCCTCCTCCTTTATCCGGACTTGGGACCGGCTATGTAGCGCACATAGTGTACAACATAGGTGGAGTTAAGAATGTATTCTTTCTAACTTATAGAAATTCTTCGATTTCAACCCATTTCTTCTTTCAATTGTGGCATAATAACTTTCTTATATATATATATATATATATATATATATATATTATAAAATAATCAACCAGTAGTTTTTATGTTATAAGATTCTTAGAAATCTATCTTGTTCATCTTGCATTATTGTTTCGATTTTTTACCCATTAGGGCATTCAATTTAATGTTCACATCAAGTAGCTAAGTTAATAAAAAAGGACATAAACTTATTTCCTTCTATTTTAAAATGCACTTAGGTAATAAAATATCACTTTAATTCAAGATCTGTTATATATTCATTTCATTATTTTCCTAACTAAAAATAAAGAAAATTAAAATTCATACCTACTTGATTTCGAAAGAAGTTGAAATTTTTTTCATCAACTTACTTGAATATCAGATTAAAAGTAGTTTTAAGATTTTCTTCTACCTTTCTTTCCTTTTATTACTATCAATGTCATACCTAACCTAAAATACCCCCAAACTCATTCTAAACCTTGTCCTTAAGTTTTTTAAAACTAAGTTGGGTTTTCAACATAACAAGCATACCACATGAAGCATAAACGATTTGACATGTATAATTAAAATGTAAATATATATAAATATATATGGAAATATATAAATAAATAGGTTCAAATGAATGGAACACGTAAGGGAGCATAAACTTTCATTAACAAAAATTTCACCAAGAGTAATACATTATATTTTTAGTTTTTCAATACATTTAAGAGAAAAATTTTACACACGGCAATGTCTAGAATTAAGTTCATTATCTGCTTCATCATCTTCAACCATATCTACAAAAGGCTAAGAAACATAGCTTTCTGTTGGCTTGTAAGTCCTAATTGGAAATTGCAACTGTAGAGATGGGATGTCAATTATCTTTCTTAAATCTTGCAAGCGACTATCAATCTTCTCTCAGACATAGAATGGCAGTATTGTAGAGTCCTCTCGTTTGCTGTTGTTATTTCTTCATTGCGATGAATCTTCAGCTGGCAAGATATTAATGAAGAAAATATAGTTCAGAAAAATCCTCTTCTACTTGGCTATGATGAAGATGGTGTCGAGCTCGTAGGAATATTTGGTATTTTTACTCCAACCATTAAACTTGTCATTCTTTACGAGAGTTCTCTTGTCTTCCTTTTATTTTCAGTAGTGTTTCACTTCCTTGCTTCCCTCGCATTTATTGCATCGAATAATTCTCCTTCATCCTCCAAGTCATCATATCCTAGCACCTTTTTCATTCATTATACTATCGCATCATTTATGGTCCCTATTACGCAATACATCGAATTTGGTATCGAAACCCATCTTGGGTTTCCTACATAATTCAGATATCAAAATTAGGAGTGGTAATCCAAAACTTTTCGTATTTTACATGAAAAACTTTATAGAATCATGTATAATATTTTTGACATCAATATAAGCATTTTTCATCACTATATGGTACAATAAAGCAGCTCTGGGTTCTTTACTTGAAAGTGTTGCTTAGTTAGGTAAAAACACACATCTATAATTAACTCCAACTCTTTATAATCTTCCTAAATTAGGTGGTTTCAATTAATTTTGGGTGGCATTTGCTTTTAAGCACAAATCCCCGCACCAAAGGTTTCTCTAACGTATCTTGAATTATTTAAAAAGGGTAGGATTCCTTATCTTCATACTTAACATTCGGGTAATCCTCATTTTATGTTTGTTTTATAGAAAACCGAAAAATCTATTCAACCTCGCATGTGAAACATCAATTTTCTTCCCTTTAACAACCACTTTGTCCCATTCCTAACTAACATGTCCATTGAGATAAAATTGTCGTACAATTTATGAACATCCCCTCTCCTCTTCCCGTATAGTCTCGCATAAGTCGATCCCATCCCCTATCTCTGATGATGCACTTATTTTATCCTCATACTTGCTCACATTTTGAATGTTCAACCATCTATCAGGAATGATGAATCTTTTTATTAATGTAATACCTTATCTAAGCTCTAGGTCTCATAAATATAAAAGGGTCATAAGGGATCAAGTGACCAAGGTCTGGGTTCTCAAAATATTCTTCATTATCATATGACAATGGAGATTTTTCTCTATATTCAGCCCTCCCGTATCTATGTTCTCTTATGCTAATCTCGGTATGTATTATATTATTTAGGTAGCCCACATACTTAAGCTTTTATTTGGGTTACACTATACATTTTTCTTTATGTTGTTTACTACATCTACCTCTTCCTCTACCATGTCCTACGATAGGATAATTCAGGTATGATGTAATAGGTAAAGTGAAATTTAGTTGTTGAAATTCCATAATAACAAGGTAAGGAAAACTATTTGCGTAAAGGTTTTAGTGTAAAAGTCAAAAGAGTTGAAAGTGATTCGTATAAAATATTTGCATCGACATGTCCCTTTTATAAGTTTGTATAAATTGGAAAAACTAGTAGAAACCCCCAAACTCATTTGAAAACCCATATTCAAAATGAAAAGGTGCATAAAAATCATTTCAAAAAATATTTTGTAATAGAAACCCAAACATTACATAAGTTTGAAATTTTATTGAAAATCAATTTTTGTTCAAGGTATCGAAATCAAAAGTGTTGTAGAGTATTGATTTATTTTGTTCTTAATAGTGAATCTCTCAACTAAAATGCTCTACTAACTCTTTTAGTTCCCTTCTCTACTCTCCAATTTCTCATAAAACATTCACCAAGCCCTAGGTTAGGTGGATGAAGTTGGATTCTAAATTTATAGCATTGATGTACTCTTAATCAAGGTGGGATGCACTTTTGAGGCTTTAATTCAAGCTTTGAAGGGTTGAATCTAGGCAAAAATCTATATATCAAATAAATAGGTGCAAAGATTTTAGGTGTGAATGGGTTTATTGTTGGTGATTTGGGGTTTTGTTTTTAAAAATATATATTCGTGCTCAGTGAATCGGAGTTTAAGTGAAATCATTGACAAATTGCAAATGAAATCGGTGAAAATCGATCTCAGTGGTTCAGTGATTATTTCAGCAAATCTTAGTATAAAACCAAAATCGTTGAGTCAATTTTCACATAAAAATCTACAAACAGCTGGCGATTTACCAAGCGACTCCCACGGTTAATTGGAGTCGCTGGGAAATCACTAAGTTATTTACTATTATTTTTCTAATGTATTCTTTATTTGATTAATTATCACACATAGCAATCATAATTAAGGTAGACTGATATTTCTCAAAAAAAAGTATTGTAATAAAGAATTTGGACTTTTATTTAGGGAATAGTATACTAAATAAATGCTTTATTACTTAAAATAGTTAAAAAAATAAAATTCACATGAAAAAAAATAAATTTACTAAATATCCTAATTCGAATAAATAGAAAGATATTGGCTAGATCGCACCTTACAACAAATTATTTTAGAATAGTAATCCTAAAATATTTCATTTATGGGAGTCAAAAGTTGAGAAAATAGAAGAACAACTAATTAATCCTATTATTAAAGTTGAAAATATAGATAGAGTATGGGCTGCCTCCCATAGAGCATTGTAGTTTATAGTCGTTAACTTGACTTAGTAGATAAAATCACTTGTCATTCAGTTTGAGCAAGTCAAACTGACCATCAGTTCATTCTTCTTCATGTTTGGCGTATTCAACTTTCGTATCAATCTCAGCATCTGCCTAACATCCTTTTTTGGTTTTCATCGCCATAGGAAGTCTCTCCTTCAAAATCATCATCATAGTTTTCTTCATTGATGTAATCGCCCATCTGGTAACCATCTTGAAGATGCATGTAATCATTTCCTATCCTAAGTGTGACTATATATTGTTCGAAATCGAGAATAGCTCTAGCTGTTTTAAGAAAAGTACATCCCATCAATGTCACATCATGTTTCTCAATATGTTGTACTACCAAGAAGTTGGTTTGGTACTTCAATCGTCCTACTTGTACTGACATATTCATGAGCATTCATAGTGGAAAGATCTTATCGCCATTTGCTTTCTAGAAAATGAAAAGTGGTATAAAATAAATCATCAACTTGGCTTTTCTAAAACATTGTTCCGGTAAGATATTCATATCATATCCTGTGGCAAGTAAAACACTAAGGAAACAGACTTCATTGATCATTACGTGTAGGAACAGTTTCCATGGACCATGTTTATAAAATTTTGAACATACGTCCTAAATTTTGAAGCCTCGGTTGCACATCATCGGATTCTACATTTGTTGGTTGCTTCACTTTTTGTTAGTGCACTTCAGGTTATGTTTCTTCATATTGTTGATTTTTTGATTTCTTCTTCTTCTTATTGCATGGATTCTTATACACCCATAATGTAATGGTTTCATTCTTAATGTTTTCACTAATGTGAATACAAACATTGAATTCCATTTCATTACTTTGTGGACTTTATTGGTCGGTCTCGAGGTTGATAATTTTTATATCCTGTTCAACAAAATTTTCTTAATAAGGTTTTAACATATGACCATTTACTTTAAATATTTGTCCTATTTCTAAGCTTTCTATTTCTAATGCAATATGAGGTAGTAAATTGAAAATCATATATGGTTTTTTCCATCTGACCGGAGTTTTACAGGTAATAATTTAAGTCTTAAATAAAATAGTAGAATTTTATCTTCTAATAGAAAATTTTTAGTAATCAATTTCTTATCATGAATTGTTTTAATTTTATCTTTATAAATTGATGCATTTTCATATGCATCATTCTTGATTTCTTCTAGTTCTTGAAGACTCAACTTACGTTGGTTTCCTGCTTTTTTACAATTCATGTTGCATATTTGTATTGCCCAATAGGCTTTATGTTCTAGTTTGATCAGTAAATGACATATTTTTCCAAATACTAACCTATAAGCTTTCATGCATGTTGGTGTCTTTAATGTTGTTTTATATGCCCATAATGCGTCTTCGAGTCTAAAACTCCAATCCTCAAGTGTTAGACTAACTATTTTTTCTAGTATCATCTTAATTTCTTTTTTTTGACATTTTGGCTTGTCCGCTAGTTTGTGGGTGATATGCAATAGATAACCTATGTGTGGTGTTGTACTTAGCAAGTAGATTAGCAACTAATCTATTACAAAAATGTGAACCTCTATCACTTATAAGTGCTCAAGGTGCTCCAAAAGCTGTAAAGGTTTTTAACCTGAGGAAATCACTCACTATTTTTGAATCATTAGTCATAGTAGTTTTTGCTTCTACCTGCTTAGACATATAATCTACAGCAAGTAAGATATAAACATAGCCATTTCATGATGGAAAAGGTCCCATAAAATCTATATCAAACACTTCATGAAATAGGACAGGGGTTAAAAACATTTGATTTCTACATCATAGCTTTCCAGTTAGTTGGCAACTTGGACAAGATTTTATATAAAAGTAACAATTGTGGAATAAAGTGAGCCAAAAGAATCTGAAATCTAAGATTTAACGGGCCGTTCTATGTAGGCTGAGATGTCCCCCACATGCGTAAGTATGACAATGAGATATAATTGATTATACTTCTGAATATGGTATGCATCTCCTAATTATTTGGTCGGTGCAAAACTTTCATAATTAGGGTTCATCCCATAAATATTGTTTAAAATATTTTTTTATTTTATTCTTTTGGCTCATGTTAAACAAGGTGATAACCTATTGTTACTAAGATAATTAACTATATTAGCATACCAAGGGCCTCAATATGCATATCATATAAGTATTCATCTGGAAGTTCATCCCTTAGTGGTATGGGTGGTTCTCCATTCTATAACCTACTTAATGGCATGCTACTACATTTTTTGTTCCTTTCTTATCTTTTATAGTAAGTTCTAATTCTTTTAGGTGTAGTATCCATCTTATTAGTCTTAGTTTTGCATCTTGTTTTGTCATTTAATATCGCATATCTGCATGATTTGAATAAGCTACTACATTTGTTCCTAATAGATATATCCTTAATTTTCTAAAGTAAACACTACCCCGCTAATAGCTCTTTTTTCGTAATGGTGTAATTTTGTTGGGATGTATCTAGTGTCCTGGAGGCACAATATATAACATGGTATTCTTTCCCTATTTTTTGTCCTAAAATAGCTCCGATTGTATAGTTACTTGCATCACACATAATTTCAAAGAGCAATGACCAATCTGGTGATATATAATCAACGGTGTTGTTGTTAATGAATATTTTAATTTATCAAATGCTATCTTGCACTCATTAGTAAATTTAAATGGAATGTCTTTTCATAAAAGTTGGCATAATGGTTGTGTAATTTTTTTTTTAAAATCTTTTAGAAACCTTCTATAGAATCTTGCATGTCTAAGAAACATAAAATCTTGTTTGTTGCATATAGAGATAAGAATGTCTATGTTATTAACTTTGATGAGATGTATACGCAAAATGTTTCATGTTTGAGTGCTAAAAATAAATGTGATGCATGGTTGTGGCATTGTAGACTAGGACATTCTAGTATGAAGAATTTATCTAAATTGACTAAGCATTATTTAGTTAAAGGTCTCCCTAAATGCATATATAAGAAAGACAATGTGAACCTTGTATTATTGCCAATAAGCGAAATTGTCATTCAAGATGAAAGTAGCTAGTGATGTAACTAGAGCCTTAGAACTAATCCACATGGATTTGTTCGGACCTACCCGAACCCATAGTCCGGGCAAATCATATTGCTTTGTTATTGTTGATGATTTCACTAGATAAAAATGGGTGCATTTTCTACCATATAAGCATATAAGATTTTTGAAGTGTTTGTCAAATTTTTTGAATTAGTTGAAAATGAGAAGGGTTACAAAATCAGTATCATTCAAAGTCATATAGGAGGTGAGTTTGTCAAATGATATTTAGAGGCGTTTTGTGCTAGATAAGATTATACTCAACAATTATCCTCTCCTAGAACACCACAAAAAAATGGAGTGGTTGAAAGGAAAAATAAAACGCCCCAAGAAATGTGTAGGACTATGCCAAATGAGTACAACATAGCTAAGTACTTGTGGGCTGAAACAATTAACATGGCATGCTATATTTGGAATAGGGTGAATGTCTAAAAGCAAGTGAGCAAGACCGCTTGTGAACTATGAAAATGTTGAAAGCCTAACATTAGTTACTTTAAAGTGTTTGGTTGTACTTGCTACGCCATAAATGATAGGGATTATTTGGAAACGTTTCACCAAAAGTCAAATGTATGCACCTTTCTAGGATATTTTATGCATAGTAAAGCACATAGACTGTTCAATAGATGAACCAAGACCATAGATAATCAATCCAAGTCAAGTTTAATGAGATAGACCCTAAAGTGAAATTGATGAACTTGTTAGAGAAAATGAGACTTGATGATGATGATGGTATCATTCAAGCTCAAGAATCCAATGGTAAGGAAGTTGGAGTGAGAATGAAAATCAAAACTAGTGTACCAAAGAAATCAAAACTTCTCTTAGGACATCCTTTTCAATAAATCTTAGGTGATCTAAACAAAGGCATAACAACTAGATCTTCACCAAATTGTGATGAGGGGCATATCACATTTGTTTCACAAACTGAGTCCACTAAAATAAATGAAGCCTTAGTTGATGAATTTTGGATTATGACCATACAAGGAATTAGGCCATTTAGTAAAAACAAAGTATGGACCTTAGTGCCTAGACCAATAAACCATACCATTATAAGCACCAAATGGGCTTTTAGGAATAAAAAGAATGAGAAAGGTGAAATAGTGAGAAACAAGTTTACGTTGGTTACACAAGATTATAATCAAGTGGAAGGCATTGGTTATGAAGAAGCCTTTGCACCAGTAGCAAAATTAAAAGCAATTCGAGTGTCGCTTGGTTATGCTTGCTACAATGGGTTCTTACTACACCAAATAGAAGTTAAAAGTGTATTTTGAATGGCATGACAATGAAGAGTTATATGTAAAACAACCACCCAATTTTGAAGATAATGCTTACCCAAGTCCTCTATCGCCATCAAAAGGCCTTTATATTGAGGCAAGCTCCCAAAGCTTGGTATGATAAGTTAAGTGCATTTCTTCTTGATAAGGGTTCAAGAAAAGAACACTAGATCCGACCTTGTTCATTTCGATCAAAAAATGATATTCCTCTAGTTCAAATTTAAGTTGATGATATCATATTTGGTTCATCTAATACACATTTATGTGATGAATTTTCATCTTTGATGACCAATGGATTTGAAATAAGCATGATGGGTTAACTAACATACTTTTTTGGCTTGCAAAGTAAGTAATCCAAGCACGAAATCTTTATCAATCAAATGAAGCATGTGAGGGACATGTTAAGGCATGTACCCTAGGTCAATCTACAAACATTGTTTATCTTATAATTTTAGTTAATAAAATAAAAATCTTATTTGATGTTTTATTAGAAGCGATTATATGTTTACCTTATAGTAAGATCTATAGGTATTTGTTAAAATATTCTAAATGTTCTTAGTCGGTAATTATACAGGGAACTATAATGAATTAAGACAAGGGTGAATCTTGATTAATAGCCATGTAATAATCATGCTTCTAGGTATACAAATCAAGATCATGAGTACTTGTTAGGGAATAAGGTACTGGACCAACCAGCTATGAAAACACCACATGGATTAAGTCATAGGTGTTACTCATGATAAGATATCATTTAGTCATTTGACTTGAGATTACCATAGACTTCAATATTATGAGCATGATAATTTGACACAATCAAATGTTGTCTTTAACAGGAAAATTATAAAGATTGTGATTGGTTACTGTGTGAATAATATGTGAAGGTATGTAATCAAGATAGAATGTCACTCTCGTATAGAGAAAGATATCAGTGGATCCCTCGATATGATAGACTGATAATGATCAAGTCCATGTGAATTAATATTATCAATGTCACTTAGATATTTTTCAGTTTACCCAAAGATAGAGACTAGTACGATTGAGCATTAAGGGTGACTTTCCATGCCCTATGTTTAATCAAAGGATATCACACAACAAAAAGATATGATATATGCTATGAATTAGGTTGTATCGATGTTGATATTCGTGCTACTTGGGTAGTCATAATGCCTTGCTAGAGAGCGCTTATGACTTGTATACCAAAATAGTTTTTGGATCACTGTCAACATCGCATGAACCTATTGGGTCGCACATAAAGAATGGCTTTGCACAATTTCAATTAGTCCAGAGTAATAAATTTTATATGATAAAATTCTTGACATAAAAGCCTTTACAATTTGTTATATGATAACTTATTAATAGGGGCGTATGTGTAATTTGCTTAAACTGCCTAAATACAATAGTTGTATTACAAATAGGACTTTAAGCGAGGGCTTATCTAGACATATAAATAAAGGGTGGAACCCTAAAAACAAAATAAGATTTTCATTTTACAATTTTCGAGTTCTTTAGATTTATGGAGAGAAAGAAAAATCATTTTCAATCTCTCTTGCAGCTAGCACTCCAAATTGTGGTCACCGTTCGTATATGAATTTCTAATAGAGGATGTGCACTTGAAAATCTTAATAATCGAACAATCAAAAGAGAAATCACAGAATAAGGTATGATTTACTTTCATAGATTAAGTTTAATAGAACTGATTTTCGATCCTATTGGGTTTTTTCAAAATTTTTCTTGAGTTTTTCGCTGTGCATGAACCCGAAAGAACCCGACAGTGGTATCAGAGCATAGGCTCAGTTCTACTAAATGTTTTCGTGCTTTCAATGATGTATATATGATATATGTTTGAAAACATAATCTTGATATATGATTTACATATAGATTTTGTGATAATTGTTATCAAGAATTAGTTTTAAAGCATGTTGTTAATTCATGTATATTGATACAGCACATGATATGATTCAATGATAGTATTCATGTTTAGAATATTTCGATTAACATATATTTTTTATATTGAACGATGTGAATTTTATATCTTCTTGGTAGACTTCATGTTTAGGTTAATATGATTTTGATCTTGAACACATATTTCATTTTGTTCAATAATTATGTATGTCTCCTATGATAGAGATCATGATTAGGTTAACATGATTATGATGTTGAATGCATGATTAATATCTCGAAATTGATTTTCACCATATATCTCATTGTAGTAATCCGTTATTATATTCCTACAAGATAGGAGATAGACTTGTAATTGGATTAGAATTACAAATCCTATAAGATAGGTGAGATATAAAACGAATCCTAATTGGATAAGGATTCAAAGTATCTTAAATTCTAATTGGATTAGGATACAATATTAAGTTAGTGGTGGGCTCGAGATGATTAAAAATATTTTAATCAGTATTTTCAAAATTAAAATAAGGGGTAGTTTTGGTTGATTTGATTGACTAAAATTATGAGAAATCTTAGGCGATTTTCAATTTTCAGAATTGAAATTTGTTGTCTAAAAAAAGGGTTGCAACTCCTTGTTCCCTAGTCTGCTAACCAGTCAGCAGAACCACCGCCCATTGTTCATAGCGTCCAAAATTCGTACAATAGTAAATATTTGTATGATTTCCTAACTTTTTAGTGATTATTCATGCATTGTAATATATGATATTCATCTTATGTAATGATGATCACTAAAACAAACAAAAATCCATCTTTCAAATTTGAAGTCAAGTGTCATCCATTTTCAAACACTTGTGAAGGTTTCGATCACATCAATATATGTCTGCCTTCGCAGAGTGTATTGCGTTATCTTTGTGAGGCAAGTTGAGTAACGGTTACTTTATTGTTTGAAATGATTAGAGTTGATAAAGCTATCAAAACGATTTTGGGCTTTATGCACTCGATGAGATAAAACATGCTAAGACATAAGATGTCATAATCTCATAAAATAACTAAAAGTTATATATGATGTAATTGGTACCTACCTAAATAACCTAATTCGAAGTCAAAGTGTTATCCCTTAGCTATCGTCGATTTAGGTGAAACATGGATTTTAGTCCCTTAAATTATCATAGGATTTTTAACGATGGTTGTTAATTTAGTGGGAGTTTATTCCTCTTTACCGAAATGAACTTTTGCATAATCTTTGTTGTAGATCTATGGCATCTTCAAATCACACTAATCCCTTGTCAATGCGATCCATCCTTGAGAAGGATAAGTTTTTTAGGATAAACTTTCTTGACTAGTTTAGAAACTTGAGAATTGTTATTAAGCATAAACGCATGTTGTATGTCCTGGATGATCCTATTCATGAGGAACCACCAGCCAATGCTTTAAGAGCCGTAAAGGATGCACATACTAAGCATGTCAATGACTTAACTGATGTTGCATGCATTATGTTGGCAACCATGGTTCCTGAACTTCAGAAGGACATGGAATAGATGGAAGCTTACGACATGGCTACGACTCTGAAGGAAATGTTCCAATAGCAGGCTAGGCGATAAAAGTTCGAGATAGTCAAGAACTTTCATTCTTGCAAAATGGCTAAGGATGCGTCTGTTAGTCCTCATGTTCTAAAAATGAAGGTCCATATTGACCATCTTGACAGACTTCGATTTCTCATAAGCCAAGAGTTGGCTAAGGACTCAATCCTGAATTCATTGCCTGATAATTATTCATAATTTGTAATGAACTATAATATGAATAACATGGAAACTTAGATCTCAGAGTTGCATTTGATGCTTAAAACCACTAAGCAGAATGTCAAGAAACCCATTGCTAGTGTGTTAATGGCTCAGATAAGAAATGCTTTGAAGAAAAAGCGTAAATCAAGGCTAAAGTTACCAAGGTTGTTGTGACTGTCACAAAGACAATGAAACAAGTCAAACCCCTTATTGCTTCTACTTCACTATCCCAGAAGGAAAAAGAAAAAGAAGGAAATTGTCATTTCTGCCATGTACCTGAACATTTGTTCAGGAATTGTAAGCTTTATCTTGAAGATATAAAGAAAAATAAGAGTAGTTTGACTATTACTTCAAGTATTTATGTTATTAAAACTAACTTTTCTACTAGTGATTCTTGGGTATTGGATATTGGATGTCGATCTCACATATGTATTAATATGCAAGGTCTCATGCAAAGTCTCACCAAAAGTAAAAAGCTAAAGAAATGAGAAGTCATCTTACGAGTTGGAAATGGTGCAAAGGTTGTCGCGTTGGCTGTAGGATTCTATGAGTTAATTTTACCTAGTGGGCTTATATTAGTTTTAAATAATTGTTATTTTGTCCCTACCTTGAGCAGAAATATCGTTTCAGTTTCATGTTTGGATTTAGATGGTTTTAATTTCACAATTGTTAATAATAAATGCTTCATTTCTCGTAAAGATATTTTTTATGCGAATGTTGATTTGTGTGATGGTATTTATATTCTAAACATGAAAACGTCCATAGATACTCCCATTCTTAACGTAAATACAAAGATATTCAAGTCGAATGATTTGAATCAAACCTACCTTTGGCATTGTCACCTTGGCAACATTAATGAGAAACGCATTTCTAAACTTCATAAAGATGGAATTCTAGATTCATTTGATCTTGAATCATATAAAACATGTGTATCTTGTTTACTAGGCAAGATGATGAAGAGTCCCTTTACTGGACATAGTGAAAGGGCAAGAGATTTATTGGGTCTAACACATATTATTGTATGTGGTCCTATAAACACAATGGCTAGAGGTAGTTATTAGTACTTCATTACATTCACTGATGATTTCAGTAGATATGGTTACATGTATCTCATAAAAAATATAGGTGAATCTTTTGAAATGTTTCGACCATTTCAGAACAAAGTGCAAAACCAACTTGGTAAAACTATTAAATCACTTCGATCAGATAAAGGTGATAAATATTTGACCGAAGAATTTAATGATCATCTTAAAAATTATGGGATTGTCTCACAGTTAACTCCCCAACAACTCCACAATGGAATGGTGTTTTGATAGGAGAAATCAAATTTTATTGGATATGGTTTAATATATGATGAGTCATACAGATCTTCCTATTTCCTTTTGGTGTTATGCCTTAGAAACTGCTGCGTTTACACTAAATTATGTTCCTTCCAAATTCGTTGATAAAACACCACATGAGATGTGGTTTGGGAAAAGACCAAGTTTGTTTTTCCTTAAGATTTAGGGCTGTGAGGTTTTTGTACAACAATAAATCTCAAAAAAATTATCAGCCAAATCTACTAAGTGTGTATTCGTTGGTTATCCTAAAGAAACTAGAGGATACTACTCTTATAATCCTGCTGAGAACAAAGTGTTTGTTGATCAGAATGGTGTTTTAATGGAAAAATAGTTTATTTCAAAAGAAAATAGTGGGAATAAAGTAAGTCTTGAAGAAATTTAAGAACCACAAAAAAACACTCAACCGCCAGTGGGAGATCAATTAAATCTTGAACTAATTGATCCTCCATAGGTATCACAAGGCCCTCGTAGGTCTGACAAGGTAAGACATCAGTTTGAGAGTTTTTATTACTGACAGTAGTGAGGTGTTGCTTATAGATGAAAATGAACCTACTACTTATCAGAAGGCTATTTCTAGCCCTGAGGTAGATAAATGGCTTAGTGCCATGAATTCTGAGATGTAATCCATGTATGATAACCAAATTTGGAGCGTCGTTGATTTACCTAAAGGTGGTAAGACCATTGGATGTATATAGGTTTTCAAGAAGAAAATCGATATGGATGGAAATGTGCATACTTATAAAGCACGGCTAGTAGCAAAAGGTTTCAGACAGACTCAAGGTGTTGATTATGATGAAACTTTTTCTCCTGTAGCCATGCTTAAATCCATTAGAATTCTAATTGCCATAACCACATATTATGACTATGAGATATGGAAAATGGATGTCAAAATAGCTTTTCTAAATAGAAAGTTACTTGAGGACTTGTATATGATACAGCCTGAAGGGTTTGTTCATCCTGAGACTTCTAGGAAGGTATACAAGCTACAAAGATCTATTTATAGATTAAAGCAAGCTTCTCGGAGTTGGGATCTTCATTTTGATGAAGCAATTAAGGAATTTGGTTTCATTAAAAATGAAGATGAGCCTTGTGTATACAAGAAAGTCAGTGGGAGTGTGGCTTTTTTCCTAGTGTTGTATGTTGATGATATATTACTCATTGGAAATGACATCTCAACCTTGCGGAGTGTCAAGTCTTGGTTAGGGAAGTGTTTCTCAATGAAGGACCTAGGAGATGCAGCCTACAACCTTAGGATTAAGATCTATAAGGATAGATCTAAAAGGTTAATCATTCTAAGTCAAAATGCTTATATTGACAAGGTACTGAATAGGTTCAATATGCAAGACTCTAAAAAAGGGTTATTGCCAATGTCTCATGGTATAAATCTCAGTAAGACTCAATGTCTAAAGACTAATGATAAGCGAGAGCGCATGAATTCGATTCCATATGTATCAGCTATTATATCTATCATGTATGCCATGTTATGCACTCGACCTGATGTATCATATGGTTTGAGCGCAATAAGTAGATATCAGTCTGATTTCGATGATGATTTCGGTGAGAGTCACTAGATAGCAGTAAAGAACATTCTTAAGTACTTGAGAAGGACTAAAGAAGTGTTATTGGTCTATGGAAGTTTGGAAGATGAGCTTGTTGTAAGTGGTTAGATAGATGCAAGTTTTCAAACTAATATAGATGACTTCGGATCGCAGTCTAGATATGTGTTTACTTTAAATGGAGGCACAGTAAGCTAGAAAAGTTCAAAGCAAGAAACTGTTGCAAATTCTAAAACAGAAGCTTAATATATTGCAGCGTCTGATGCAGCTAAGGAGGCAGTTTTGATCAAAAAGTTCATATCACAACTTTATGTGGTTCCAAGTATAGCTAACCCCACCTTTTAGTCAAAAATCTGAATAAGGCTCAGCATCTTGAGGTGTGAAGAAATCGCTAAGGAATCACTAGACAAAACTTGACCATATTAGAGGAAACCAACTAAAAATGTTGTATATGAAGCCTTATTAAGTCCTAAGAGAAAAATGAAGCTCAAATTCCAAGAAGAAGCCTAACACCTTCACAATGCCTTGGAATGGACACACGACATTGACACGACACTTAACTCGTATCAGGCAAAATCAAAGGAAAAATCGGGTATCGTGGCACCTTCTCAGCAATTCCCAGTGCCTTGTTATTTAAAACATACGGCGTGGGACAAATCCAAAGATCATCAATTTTTTTATTTTGCAAATTTACAAGATCCAGGATTAGATTACCTTTTATCATACTTCTACTATATATAGAAAACCCTATAACAACTTTAGATCTCTCTTTTTTCTCATGAAAGTTTAGATCAAAACACTTTTAAGATGGGAGAAGATTTCTTTTGAGTTTATTCATGAGTCTTATTTATTTTTTCATTGTTTTCCATGTCAATGAGTTGCTAAGTTCCATGTTCAAGACCAATGTGATTGAGTTTTAGGGATTTTAAGGATTACAGAGGTTTCGTGCTTTTCATGCCGATATTGTTTAATTCGAATTTTGTATTCTTCATTGCATTATTTTTATAATATTTTTGGTTACGGATTTTAACCTTATTCCTTTCTCTTGGTGTAATTGAACATGCACTCTGATTTAGGTCAAAAGCTATCGTCACTGATCTTACTGACGCTTGGTAAAAGGAATCATGTTATTTGGCAAATGGTGCCTTTTCCATTGGCAATCGATGTGTCGTTCTATTATTGTAATATGAGAAGGGTTGCAGCTCATGCTAGTTACTACTTAAGAGAGGTGTTCTTATAGAGCATAATATTGCTAGTCTATAAAGAATTTGTAGAGCACTCAAGATTTTGTAGTTCTTGTTAGTATGTGGTTGTGTCGCACGTTCCTTCCATTGACATGAGGAAAATGAAGTGATAAGAATCACTATAAGCCTATCCATAAAAGTTGGTACCAAAAAAATCTTTTAAAAAAGCAACGAACGAATCTGATCCCTTAAATTTCAATTTACATTCTTTTCTAAAGTTTTTCAATTACTAATTTTCATTTTCTAAGTAATTGAGTTTTGATTTCTGCACATTTATTTCTTAGTGCAATCGATTTTATGTTTTCAAGAAACCCCATTTTTATCAAAACCCAAAAAGGGACATCTCAATCCATGTGGGTTCTACCTTCTACTTACCTCGCTACAAATCTAATATAGTTGGTGAATTTGAGACTATTATTGGTGCCTTCGACATGGCATACTAGTTTCGGCGCTATTATCGGGGATTGGTTATAATTTGTTTTCTTAGGTTTTTCATTTTTTATGATTGCAGGTCACCAACGTTCACTTTTCGCGTACTTTTTTGTTCCACTAGGTTCGAAAGTTGATTGGACATAAGGAAAGAGGAACAAGAATAACAAAAAGAAAGAAAGGTCATAAGTAACTATAGAAGGAAATGGAAGAGATCAAAATCTTCCAATTGCGTAAGATGAAAGGCATAATAACTATCAAAATGTGAGGCATGAACCGAGGTAGGAAAGAAAGCTCATATTTAGGGAGGCAATTCAACACAGTAGAGGGTTGTTACCCTAATGTATCGAGTATCCAACTGCTATCGGTCATTTTGAGCTTAAATCATGGTTGATACACAAGTTTCCTTATTTTCATGGGAAAGAGAACCATGACCCTTAGAAGTTCCTCATAGAGTTTGAGATGGTAATAGTTGACAAGTTAATAATTAGACGTGTTTATAATGTATTTTAGGACGATTATAGATGTAAATGACTAAATTACATAGGTTTTTTATTGTTATTTCAAGTAATAAATGGAAAATATGAAGATATGATTGAAAAATGGATGATTATGAAGAAATTAATCAAGTGGAAAGAGCATGTAAAAAATTATCATCAAAATCAAAGAAGAACTAGTTCATAAGCCCAGCAATTTCCAAGCGATTCCTAAAGACACATAATCACCAATGAAATCGGTGGAAACAGGTGATAAGTGATTAATTAGACTATATATAGAGTTAGTTTAGTAGTATATTTAGTATAAATATCCCTAAATGAGTTTAACTGATGTTGTTTATACATTTTTCAGGTGAATGAGGCATAAAGGAAGGAAATGACAAAAAAGGACAAGAAAATGAGCTAAAAACCACCAAAGTGTGGTTGGCTTCGTGGCATGCAGGGGTGGCGCTATGCAACCATAAGGGACAGCATGGAGGACCTAGGCACGGCATTGGAAAGAAGGCAAAGTGAAGAATTCAAGGAAGGAAGCTTGGCGCTGTAGTGGCGCTATTGAGCATATGGGACAGCATTGAAGGACTAAGGAATGGTGATGAGGTTACTTAGGCAAGGAGGAGCACACAAAAGAGGCATCACGGTGGTAGTGTCGTGGCATAAAACACATGGCGTTGGGGACAAGTGACAGCATGAGAACAAAAGAAAATAGAAAGTTCGAGTTCTATTTCGAGTTAAAATTTAAAGTAAGGCTTCTAATTACTATTACGAAGTATAAATAGATTTTAAGACGTTTTAAACACATAGCATACCAACTATTAGTAGCCATTAAAGTATTTTAGCATATGTTTTACTTATTTTTAAGTATTAGAACAATTTGTAGAGAGAAGATATTGAAGCCTCGCGTATAGTGATTCGAGTATTGTTTTTATTGATTTATTTGAAGTATTATTAATATATCTCTAATTTCAATGAATACCACTATGTGAATGTTTATTTCAATGAAGTGTGAGTAATCTATTAATCTTAGGGATTAATGGATCATATGGTATAAAGCTATACTATAAACTTGAATATAAATTGAATATAAAAAGTGCATTTGTTAGAATTTGTATTGATTCTGAGCGTAATGTTATAGACATCTTGATCACATGTTTATTGATATTAGGTCTTAAGAGTTATCATTACCATTAAAGCTTTTAAGCCAGACATGAATGGTATAGCTATAAAATACACAATATCGAGCAATAGTTTTTGATTAGGGAGGCATGAATAGTAAACTTAATTGGTTATGAATCTAAAGATTAAGAACATTAAAGCAATATGGAGCTTACATTATTCACACTGATAAGTGGAGTTTTAGTTTGCACATTAGAATCTTTTCCATCATGACAGTGAGCTAAGGTGGATTTGAAGGAAATCTGTCTATTTTAATTAGGCATTGCACACAACATAATAAGATGATTGAGTGGTTGAAAAGCATAGTATTTTATTACCTAGTTGAAGTTGTGAACTAAGATAGTTTTAATATAAAAGTTTAAGTTAATTGCATTGATTTGTTTGTATTGATTTATTTAGTTACTTGTAAAATAACTTTAAAAGAATTTCCTTAGCAATAGACTTATTGTAGTTAAGTAAGTATTGAGTGCACACATATTTCCCTGAGGATGATATCCATAGTCAACGTAAATTGATTATACTATTACTACAAGTAAGTTGTTGTACTTGCAACATGCCTACCAAGTTTTTGGCATCGTTGCTAGGGATAGGTAGCCGCTTAGACTTACTTAGTAAGTTTGAAATGTTTTGAAGTGTTATTTTAAGTACTTTACTTTCAAGTTTATTAAAACAAAAAATAAAATGAATAAATAAATAAAGGCTTAAGTTTCAATTTTTACTCTCTACACTTGATCTTTTGTGTTTTCTTTTAAAGGATAACTAGTATGTATGTAGCAAAGGAGAGAAGGAACTAGTGCCTTATGACCCTTAGATTGACCAAACCAACAAAGGAAAGAAAAAAGAAAAGAATCAAGATGGCTGAGGATCAAGCAAGAAACCAACAACAAGGCCGCAGGAATAACCAACCCGTAGGTGATCTGCTAGTGTCGGATAGAGTGCAGCGACAAATATGCCTTCGTGACTACTTCAAGTCCGAAATTCAAAAAACTTACAATGGAGAAATGAGGCCTCTAGCCAACACCACTGAGCTTGAACTGAGATCGTCTCTAATCTACATGGTGCAAAATAGCTTGTTCAACGGACTATTAAATGAAGATCATGTTGCACATGTTGAGAATTTCTCCGAGAAGTGTTACACTGTGCACATTACTTGAGTTACAAAAGTGGTGATCAGAATGAGACTTTTCCTATTCTCATTGGGTGGGAAAGCCAAATCATGGCTCCAAGGATCTAATGTAGGGAGTATGACTTCGTGGGTGGAATTCAATGAATTCAAGCAACAAGACACTGAGTCTCTTGGCGAGGCTTGGGAAAATAGATGTTAAGGAAATGTTCGAGACACGGGTACATGAAATGGGCATAACTCAAAATTTTCTACTATGGGATGAACCATAACACAAGAACACTAGTAGATGTCGTAGTAGGTGGCTCTCTACTAACCAAGGATGAGGAAGGCGCATTAGATCTCCTTAATCTTATGTCTTAAAACTCTGCAATTAGTAATCATTCCAAAGTGAGGAAACCAGTAGGCATGTATAAGATTGATTTGCAAGCTGCAATTACTATCAAATCTGAGCAATCAAATGGCAAAACTTCAAATGGATACTAGGGTTCGCAAGTGCAGGCAATACAACAACCCCTTTTATCACTAAAACATGGTGGTTAATCAAATGGACATACAGTAAGGAATGGGGTATGAGGACATCAACTTCCTAAACAATCAAGGCTATGGGAACAACTTCAGGCCGAGAGGAATGGCTGCTCAAAGGTTTTATCAAGGATACAACAACAACAACAACCCGAACATCTAGTATAAAGATCCTGATAATGCAATGAAGTTACCTCGAGGCTTTGATCAACAAGTCCAACTGGGAAGCTAGGACAAAGTGAGGAGATGACTTCTCTAAAGTCAATTAAAAATTACTTGCAAGCAATGGATATGAGAAATAGGGAATGTCATGAGAAGCACGAGAAATATGGAAAGAGTAATGCAAGCCATGAAGAGGATGGATGATGAGATATCACAATCCATCAAGAACTTAGAGAGATAGATTGGTCAGCTTGTTATTTCCTTAAGAAATAGGAAGGAAGGACAATTTCTAAGAAACACTATCACAAATCCCAAGGAAAAGCTAGTGTTATCCACATAGAACAAATGAGAAAAGATAAGAGCAAGTGATATACAAGCTAGTAAAATTCAATACTTTGGCTATGAGGAAGCATGAAGAGATACATGAGTACATAATAGAAGGAAATATGATTTTGAGGAATTCAGGTAACGAGAAGTCAATGCCTTGAAAAGTGGCTAAAAGGGAAAGAAACAATGGAAGGCAAATTAAAAAGATGAAGGACCTTCTAAAAAAGCACCAAAAGGCAATGTCATCAAGGTAGTTCCAAGGAAGCTAGAAAGGAAGTTCAAGTTCATCCCGAGACTTCAACCAATCAAAATAGAAGATCCTGAAGAGATATGCATACCAATAAGCATTGATGGGCACCAGTTCAGAAACGACCTATGTGATATAGTAGCCTCCATCAATGTAATTCCACTAATGGACATGACGTGCTCTGATTTAAAAATCAATTGTCCGAATATAACTAATTTTCAAGTAGTTGATGGCAAGTTGATACCAACTAAAGGAAGAGTCTTGAATGTGCATGTGAAAGTGGGTTGATTCACATCCATTATGGATTTTGAGGTTATGGATCACAAAATGGATCATGATGTGTCTATGATACTTTGGTGGCCATTCTTGAACACTGCCAATGCATACGTATACACACAAAAGAGGAAGATCACAATGAGTATCGATGAGGGCAATGATATAAAGAGAGTTGTCTTTGTTGATGGCAAAGAAGTATATCCGAATGGGAATGACATCATAATCTCTGATTTACAATTAGTGTATCTAGATTTAGACTGGAACTAAATGAGTGAAAAGTCGTAAGGTTAATGACGTTAAACTAAGTGCTACTGGGAAGTAGCCAAGGGTTTTTTAAATTTCAAGCCTTTAAATTTTATTTATTTAGTTTAATAAGTCAAATTAACATGTAATAGTTTTCTAACTTTCAAGAATTGGTGTCAAATGTGCAGGAAAGACTATTTACTAGGTGATAATTCATTGGAATGGGAATCTCTCACCAAACTCATTAAAGAGTGTAAAAGAGCTTAGGAGTTCAAGCGGCAAATAAAACGTGCCCGTTAGATTCCATCTCAGATCTATCACTGTTTTGGATGGATCAGATACAGATTAGAGACTAATCGTGCATGCACGACAACGCGTGTATGTTATATTCCATCTCTGATCTGTCTCTATTAATGACGGATAAGAGACAGAATTGTTGAATATATTATTATTTTTAAAAAAAAACTTACTAAACAAACTAAAATAAACCCATTTTTACACAAAAAATCAAACAAATAAATTAGCAAAAAATATTTATATATATAACAAAAAATATTGAGGTTTCAAAAGGCTAAAAGTGTTTAAACTTCAAAAAAATAAAAGTACTACAAAATTAATTACAAAAACCAAAAAAACCAACAATATCTCAACTATTGTGGTGCATGATCATGTCCGTCGGTCTTAAAGTCATTCAACAAATCCTCATCCATATGTCCAACGTCCTTATCATCCTTTTGAAATGCGCTGAGACCAATATTAGATGATGGCATGGCGAATATAGAATTCATACCTGAGTCGAAACGTGTCAGTGCGGGGCTGGAGGTGGTGATTGATGTGATGTCCCAGATGTGCTCGCGTAGGGGTCTCCTCGATGTAAGGATTGCATTAGCATTTGTTGGAGTTGGGGGATGTGTCATTCATACATTGCTTACTAGTCTACGAAGTTGATAAGTCAGTATTTATATATATTTAGTACTTTATATTAATATATTTAAATATACAAAGTCTTTAAAATATACATTTAATTATATTTATTGGTCATTTTTTAGGTGAAATGGAGAGTGCGGTTGAATTCGTGGCAAAAAAATACTTAAAATGGACTATTTACATGCATCGATCGGACGCCAGACTATTTACCTCGAGTTACGTGTTGCACGGTAGGTAGAATAGGAGACAGCAGGTCCAGTAGGCGGCCACGTGTCACTTTGCCTTCGGATAAACACATCATTTCCTATGATTTTCTCTTCACACCAACACCACGCGTCACTCACCTATTGGTCTCCACGCTCTCCTGTAGCACACCACAAACCAACATGTTATCAACTCGCAACAGCGGCCACTCAACTCTCCTCGGGATGCGCGTCAGCATCATCTCCCAAATTTCTCATCGAGTTCGTGCGACTTTCATTCACGCCTTCTTGCATGACACTCGGCAGCAGCTACATACTCAAGCACGTCATTAACAACGGTCTGGACCAAAGGGAGAACACCACGTCAACTCCTCTCCACCAAACGACCAATGCAGTTGCGGCACGTAGACAAAACGTGATTTCAAGCCAAAAACAGCCATACGATGCTCCTCGGCGCATCAGTCACCTCCACAACCCACAAAATTAGTTATTTTTACCTCTCGGCACCAATTTTTAGTAGTTTTATATATTAGGAACCTATGGTGTTATTAGAGAAGACTGACTATTATTCTTTTGTTATCGACTTTTTTGGATGGCCATGTTTGGCTAATCAACTCCTTGCCTAGGTCGGAGGGGAAACAAGTCGGGATTAAGGATTCATCACATATTATGTTAGATCTTTTATTTTATTATATAATTTAGTTTAAATTCTCCTATTTCTTTGTTGTTGCTTTTAAGGATTATGGTATGGATCTAGTGTATGTATACGACCGATGCATGCTTTTAGGGGAACAACTTATAGTTATTTGGACCATTAGTATCCGTCTAATTGTGCTTTTGGACCAATAAAGTGATGAACACTCACCCGTTTACCGTAAAACCCTTTCGGTTCTTGAGTGTGCAATAATTGAATCTAGGTTAAAATGGGAGCCGATGCGATTTGGTTATTTATGATTGGTGTTCCTAAGGACCCATATTACTGCGGTTAGTTGTTAAACCTCAGATGTCTAGGGTTATGCATTAATTAGGGAAGTAGTTAGTAGCGGACGTCCTAGCTATCGAGATTAGGGGAAAGAGGAATTTCTGGCTGATGTCGATTTTCTATAGCTAGTCTAGGAGAGCATAAATTAATGACTTTTTGAGAAAGATTGAAGACGATGATTGCCATTGAATCCTAATTCTGATTCGTGGAACTATAGACCTTGATGTTTTCTTGAAACTATTTGAAAGTTATTTTTATTATTTTATTTATTTAGTTTAGTTTGTTTAGTTTGTTAAATTATTAAATTATTTATTTTTAAACCCCCTGATTTTCCCTTTTTGTTATTTTTGACCTAAGAAGGACTACCAATCTCTGTGGGATCGACTCTTTGCCACTATTTGACAAAATAGTTGATTTAGAAAACTTTATTTTATTGACGCGTTCGACGCTTGTCAATTTTTAATGCAGTTATTGGGGATTGGTATTTTTCTTTCTTTATTTTTTTTATTTTTTTATTTTTTATTTTTTATTTTTATTTTTATTTTGCCTATCTAGTCCTTTGCTCTTAACATGTATGCAGGCAACCCCGCGATGGACTCCTCCTACCCCCATAATTATTGTCGATTCGATGACTCACGTTATTATAATATGAATGGGGTAGGTATGTCACATAATGGATATCAATTTTCTAACATGCATTCTTTTGTGCAACAGGTCGAGGTTTGAGAAATTTGTGGAGACTATTCTCATTCCGCACATGATTGTCCCTATTATCCACAGTATGAGAATTATCACTATTCTAGCTATGCATCACCACAACTCGACTTCTTTGGGCTCAAGTCAAACCCACAGATTCCTCAGCATGAAGGAAATCAACAGTTTCATCAAAGCACCTCCTTGGAAGATATGACAAAGCAATTGATAGATAATTAGCAACTGTTTCAACAATTTTTTGAGGAACTTTGACAAATTGATTTTGATATTCCAGGCTTAAAGGACTAGGAAACTTAATTTATTCAATATAATGTCAGGCTTCAAAATATGACTGACGGGGAAGAATTGTGTAGTACACAACCAATTTTTAACCCAAATGATGATGTGAGTGTTGATACGTTGAAAAATTTTCAGGTGAATGAGGTTACACATATGGAGGATTGTTTGAGAGAAACAGTGGAAGGACATGAAGTCTTTCAAAATGAGCCACAAATTGTCATTGCACTAAATGAGGGGGAAAAGGATATGAAAATTGATGTCATTTCAGACAAGCCGGAGAAGCCGCAGATAAAGAGCAAGGAAGACCAACCTCTGGTGTTGGTGCAACCACCCACCGTCCCATGCACATTTGGTACACCTTATAAGGTGGTGGAAGTAAAAGAGCATTCGCAGATCTTCTACACTATCGAAACCTTTGTGTTGGATAATCCTAATGTGACAGATTTTTTCGTGTTGGAAGTCCCGAATGAGCTCCTAAATCTGAAAGAGGGCGTACATGCTTTATCGCCCAAATACGTAGATGCATCATTCATTGTTGACATCTCTAAAGGAGAGGGTATTACGTGATCAATCAAGCCAAGTCTAACCAAAGACTTACAGGAAATAAGGCTAGTTGGAAGGCAGCCCAACTTCATTTTTTTATTTCTTGTATTTATTTTAGTTTAGTTTAGTTTAGTTTTTTTTATTATGTTTAATAACACTCTAATTTGTTCTCTTTATTTTTAGAGGTGATATGTTACGTTTAACGTTCATTTGAGGATTGGAGCATTGCTGACTTTTGTAGGTATGACTTTGGATTACATTTTAAGCATAATTTGAGCATTGTTTTAAGAATTAACATGTTTATAGAATTTAAGGAGTTTTGAGACTTGGTTGGGACATATCCAACTTAAGTCGCTGCATTAGTGGCGAGTTTTTGAGTAGACCCAATACCCTACACTTCATTCTATCATCTTGTTGATTTCACCCTTAGTTGAAAGACTTCGGGCTCACAAGATTTGATAGGAGTCTTTTTAGTTAATTCCTATGTTTACTAGTTCTTTCTCTCGTTATGATTGTTCTTTTATAGTTTCCTTAATCACCTACACATTAGAGATTTTGTGTGTTCACTAGTTTTTAGTAACTTTTTGTCATGTATGCATTGGTATCATCTTCTTATCTATGTTCTTCACCACTTTCTTTTTCTTTTTGTTATATGGATGCTTGATTTGTTTTGAACATCGAGGACAATGGTTCGAAATAATTTTGGGGGTATTGTAGGATTGTGGATTTATTTGGATGGATTCTTAGCGAAAGACCGCAGGTGAGAACGTTTATTTTTTATGCGGTTATATACGATTGATGGATGGTAATGGTGGTGTTTATATCATTTCTTCCATTTCTTTCATTTCTTGTCCTTTCATATTTCTCTCTCATTTCATTAGGATATGATACACTTTCATCCATGTATTTAGTATAGTTTTTTTTATTTTTTATTGCATATAGAGTCACCCAAAACTTTATTTCATGCATTTGGTTGTGGATTACTACATTATGGTTGCCTTTTTGACTTGAAACTTAAGAAAATTAAGGAGAAACACTGAATCAACCCCGTACCCTAGAATTTTTATGATTTCATGTTTAGGGACTTAGTTTATGGTTGCGCTTTATGCTAGATAATGAAAATGAGCAGACAGTCAAAATTGTACAAGTGATTTTATTTTAACCCACGTTGGGGAACTTGCTTGATTATAGTGGAAGTGAGAAGGGCAAACAAGAGTTTTCTTAATATAGAGAGTCTCACGGGTTTCCATAGGAAATGGAGCAGGGAAACATGTGGTGGGAAAAAGTGAGAAAAGTGATCCATAAGAAATGGAGCAGGGACCGTATTTATTGAAAAAAAAAAGAAAAAAATGTGAAAAAATAAAAATAGAGAATAAAATAATGAATATAGGCGGAAGCTGTGAAAACTCATCAAATAAAAGATTTAGCTCAAATCCTTTCACTAAATTAAGTGAGATTTTAAACTTGCGTGCTTGAATGTATAGACCAAGAAAATTTGCGAGTAGTTGATGGCCTTTATCTTAATCGGATCTATGTCTTCAAAGTGGGATCTTTATTGTGTTTGGGTCGCAAGTCTTGACATGTCATAACTCTAAAATTTCTTGAGTGGCTTGTTAACTTGGTGGCTATGTAAATCAAATGAACTCCATAAATTTGAGTCGGGTATAGGATTAATTAGGTCATTGCATATTTATATTAGGACTCTAGTTTAGTTTGTGTTGTCATATACACATTTGCTCGTGACGTGCAAAGTCTTAAGTTTGGGGGTATTTGATAAGTCAATATTTATATATTTAGTACTTTATATTAATATATTTTAATATAGAAAATCTCTAAAATATATATTTAATTATTTTTATTGGTCATTTACAGGTAAAATGGAGTGCGCGGTTGAATTCGTAGTGAAAAATACTCAAAATGGAGTATTTACATGCATTGATCGGATGTCGGACAATTAACCTCGAGTTACGTGTTGCGTGGTGGGTAGAATAGGAGACAGCAGACCCAGTAGGTCGCCACATGTCACTTTGCCATTGGATAAGCATATCAGTTCCTGCGATTTTCTCTTCACACGAACGTCAAGCGTCGCACACCTATTAGTTTCCATGGTCTCCCACATTATTCCATCAGCTTTCCTCCAATCAGGAGTTGTCACATCAGCGTTTGCAGCACATCAAAAACCAACATGTTATCAACTCGCAATAGCAACCACTCAGCTTTCCTTGGGATGCACTTCAGCACCATCTCCCTGATTTTCACTGAGTTTGTGCGACTTTCATTCACGCCTTTTTGCGTGACACTCATCAGCAGCTCCATGTTCAAGCACGCCATCAATAGCGGTCTGGACCAATGGGAGAACGCCAAGTCAGTTTCTCTGCACCAAACGACCAATGCGGCCGCGACACGTGGACAGAATGTGATTTCAAGCTAAAAATAACCATACGATGCTCCTCTGCGCACGAGTCACCTCCCAACCCACAAAATTAGTTTCTATCACCTCCCGATACCAGTTTTTAGTAGTTTTATATATTAGGAACCTAGGGTATTATTAGAAAACGCCGATTATTATTATTTTTTTATCGACTTTCTTGGACGACCATGTTCGGCTAATCAACTCCTTACCTAGGTCGGAGGGGAAACAAGTCGGGATTATGGATTCGTAGCATATTAAGTGTGATCTTTTATTTTATTATTTAATTTAGTTTAACTTCTCCTATTTCGTTGTTGTTGCTTTTAAGGATTATGGTATAGATCTAGGGTATGTATACGGCCAATGGATGCTTTAAGGGGGATAACATATAGTTATTTGGACCATTAGTATCTGTGTAATTGGGCTTTTGGACCAATAAAGTGACGAACACTCACCCGTTTGCCGTAAAACTCTTTTGGTTCTTGAGTGTGCAACAATTGAATCTAGGTTAAATCGGGAGCGGATGCGAATTGGTTATTTAGGATTCGTGTTCCCACATACGCATATTACTGCCATTAATGTGTTAAACCTGGTTGGCGGATGTCCAGGGTTATACGTTGATTAAGGAAGTAGTTAGTGGCGAACGTCTTCGCTATCGAGATTAGAGGAACGAGAAATTTCTAGTGAATGTCGATTTTCTATAGCTAATCTAGGAGAATATAAATTAATGATTTTTTGGGAAAGATTGAAGACCATGACTGCCATTGAATCCTGATTCTGATTTATGGAACCGTGGACCTAGGTGTTTTCTTGAAACTACTTGAAAGTTATTTTTATTATTTTATTTATTTGGTTTAGTTAGTTCAGTTAGTTAAATTATTAAATTATTTATTTTTAAACCCCCGATTTTTCCTTTTTGTTATTTTTGTCCTAAGAAAGACTACCAATCTCTGTAAGATCGACCATTTGCAACTATTCTACAAAATAGTTGGTTTAGGAAACTTTATTTTATTGATGCGTTCAGTGCGCGTTAAAAGGTCTGCTACTGGGCCTAAAATCTAGCATCAAAATCCACCCCAAGGTCCTCTAAGTCATCCCGATGAACCTCTAGCTCAGTAAAGGTGCTTGCTCCTCAAGTCTCATAGCCGCTATCCCCATATAATGCTAACCTATACACACAACCCTTATTCACTCCCACTACCTAATAGAACAATTCATCCTTGTTGATTGGTGTGTTTGGATTAGCTTGAGTCGGCTCCTAATATTTCCTCACGTACTTTGCCTATAAAATTGAATAAGCTTGATATAAGTACTTGTAGCTGGGCTGTCTGCAATGCATGGTTGAATTGTAAAAAATATTTTGAAAAAATAATTGAATGGTTGAGCTAGATAGAGCTAACAAGAAAACTTCATAACTTCAAAAACAAAATCACCCACAAACTAACAAAAACACTTGATAACCTCAAGTTAATGTAGCAATGTAGAAAAACTTATTCAAATGCAGTAAGTTAGAAACAATTATATAAGGAAAAACTGTTGATGCTTTTATTTGTGAGTAGCTCTCCTAATATTCTGATTAGAACACGAATCCACCCTACAACAACTCTTATTCTTCTTGCTATAAATCTTTTTCAAAGTCCTCACAACCTTCAAACTACATGACTTGGTGAGATTCTTAACATACATATATGAGATTTTAAGCCTATTTTCTACCTTTTTAATCCTACCAACACTTTCCAAATCAAAACCACATTTAAACCCATTGAAGGGCTTATGTGCAAACCCCTTTTTCTTTCTATATAGTTGCTTGTGTACATCCTGTAATTTGGTGAAGATCCATTAAAGATCTTGGGGTGGGAGAGCTTTTGAGGGGTTTCCATGTTGTCCTTATAAACTGTCACTCATTTAAGTTAAAGCTCATTGTTTTATTAGGTCAAATGGGAATAGAACTTGGCGTAAATGACGTGTGTGATTAGGGATAGCACTAGCTAATCATTATGTGATGCTGTTAAGTTCATTTGAACCTATTCATGGTGAGTGATCAAGTAGTTTTAATGTCCATTACTATAGTCATGCATTTATGTTTGTATAAGCCTTAAAATAATTCCATAACATGATGAAAAGTGATGAAACATATGAGTATGATAGGACAGCTATATCATATAGTTTTTTATCAGTTTGGTAAGCTTATTGGGTTCATTAGAACTCATTTTTATGGTGGAAATGGGGATTGAAGTGTTGTCACACTCTTTGATTAATTTTCATCAAATTTTTGTATCAAAGAGGATATAACTTGATAAAAATGTCATACCCTATAGAATTAGGGCATCTGACCACGCTAGATTAACTTAATCCCTGATAATCTAGCAGCCTTAATCTCACCATCAATGAATAAATAAAATTAATTCGAAGTAATCATTAAATATAAAAACTTTATCAACCACGAAGGATTCTAAAGTAAATCTCAAACCTCGACAATTCATTTAGATTGATTACATAATATCGAAATTACGTAAAAAAATTCTGATAGCATCTCCTCTATATTTAAGCCTACACCAAAAAACCCGTCCTTCAACAAAACTTACTTTGCTTGTTGGAAATGCTCAAGGACTCACAATCCATCCATAACAATATTTATTGCATGAACATAAATTATTTATTCATTATCACCTGTTTCAGGTTTCCAAAATCCTTAAACCATTATTACCTTTGCTCGACTGCATTCCAATCCATCCTAAAACTATTTCAACAATTTCAAAAGAGATCATAACCACATACGAACCCAAAAACCCATTTATACTATATATTATAGTAAAATATAATACTTACATAGAGAGAAGAGTTGACCAAATCACAAACGGTTGAAAAGCTTTCTTTTTCCCTTGTCGTCGCCATAACCTTTCATTACCTAATTATAAAAATTCAATAATGTCAGATACGTAAATCTCACACTATTCAGTACACCTGTAATAATCAAATGCATAACAATCCAAGAGATTAAACATTTGTAATATAATCTAAGGAATTTAAATACAACCATGAATCCATCCAATTTCTTTTATCCGACCACAATCAGATGACATCCTTTAAAAGTGATAAGTAAACAATAATAAGTACTCATTCCCTAGAGGGTAACCAAATGAGTCTCGTTCCTAGAGTCTATCAGAGTATGATTTAGTTCAAAGTGGTAAGTAAACATTAATATAGTTCTACCTTGTACATACAGTCAGGTAGCATAATATAGTTCTACCTTGTACACACAGACAGATATACAATGTAAGGAAACTTGAATTGACCTTATCCTCCCCAGTCGTGTATGCATGTACAATAAGAATGCAATATCAAGAGTCAATGCAATTTATAAAAAAAAAATTATAATCATATAATGTAAGGGCTACTATGGGGTTTACTTAACCTTACAAACGCGATACCGTAACTCCTTGCACTCTGTGTCAATAAAATAGTCCCCACGGGGTTTCAATTGCATTCCTAAAATTCATTTATAAGTCTGTTAAGACTCCATAACAATTCCATAATTGTTTTCCAATTAGTTTAAGTTTAATTGACCCGATCGTGTCCTGAAACCACTAAAACAGTTCCAAAATAAATTTTCAGATGCTCGAATTTTATTTTTGACTCAAGATTAATGTTCGACATAGAAAATTATGTTTTCTAGGCTTAAATATAATTTTTTCAATTTATTATATATTTATTGGTCTTTTTATAACCCGAAAACCCCATAATCCCTCCAAATCAACTCCTCGGAACCCCGGATCCCAATTTTGATTCCAAATTGTGGTTTGAAATTAAGAATTAAGTTAGACTAAGGTTTAAAAAAAAATTCACAATTTTTGACATTTTCAGTGTCTTAAGACGCATTACAAGGAATAACTCTGGTATAAATCCTTGAGAAAATGTCAAGATTCTCATTTTTCCATGAGAATCCTCAATTTTCATCAATTTGTCCAAAATCTCCATTTTTCACAATTTTCAGGAATTTTTTATTCATTTTTTTTCAAAATTAAACCATTGTTTTTAAAGATGGCTTTAATCCCTGAACCCGACCAATTCGGCTAAGCCGAACCCACTGCGGCCCCACTCTGGGGATCAACCCATCGTCTTCAACCTCCTCTCTGTTCTGCATTTTGTTTGTTTGTTTTTTTTTTTTTTTTTTTGGTTCAAATCTACTTGGGTACCTTCCTTGTCCTCGTCCTCAAACCACCCCCCTCCTGGTCATCTTCCTCACTTTCTTCCTCTTCCCTCCCTCTCGGTTTTACTGTTTTCACCTTCATCACTGTTTTTTTTTCTTCGATTCGGTATTTCCCTCTCTCCCCTTGCACAATCAAACCTTCCTAACCATCCCAATTTATCACACTCATATACACACCGACAGTCTTGAAATCAAAATTCACCGTCCGAAAACCAAATCTACATTACCTTACCTTCCATTGCCACTATCCACCAACAACCTCGTCCTCTCTCTCAGTTTGAAATCGAAACATTGAGGAGAAAGAGATTGTACCAGAAAGAGTGATGAAGTCTAAGAATTAGTTAGTTTGCAAATTCTTGACAAAATAATGATGACTAAGAATTAGTTGCAAATTCTTGGAAAAATGGGAAAAGATATGACAGGATGGCATTTTTTGTAATTTTGGTGAAGTTCGGACGTTTGAGTTTTGGCGTTCCGGGGGTATGGATTTATTGGAAACGGCGTGAAGATCACGACTCACAACTATATTGTGACTACGACGTTTTTCTGCGAAATTCCATCATTTCGCCCTCCTAAACGGCAATTTGGCTATTTTAGGAAACTTTTGTTTCGCTTATAACTTTCATTAGGAATTTTCGTTTTTATTGCCATTTGCGGCGTTTGTTTCTATTTTTCGTCTAGTTTTCAGTTTAGGGCTTTTTGGACTTTTTACTATTTTTGGCAAATTTTAGGGTTTCGCTGTTTAAGCGATCTATTGAGTGTAATTCATAGTTTTTTGCTGAAATAAAAGAATTTTCGAACTTTGGCTTAAGTTCTGACCAAGATCGAGTTGTTCGTGGATTCGTTCAACTGGTTTAGAAGATCTCCGCTGTGTCAGTTGGTATCAGAGCCTGCTTCAGCGTGATTGGAGAAATCATGCCGCCGTAGAGGAACTAGCAGCGTATCGAGGAGGTGTATGACCGTGACAATCTGAATCGACAAATCGGCCAATTGATTGACCAACGCATGGGCGCAGTGGTAGAACGATTAACTGCCAGAATCGATCAGTTATTGGGTCAAAATATTGATCGTGTCCGTAACCATCGAGGGGAACCTATTGGTGATGAACCAGTAGGAGATTCTTCTACCGAAGGGGAGGATGAATATGTTGAGGCACTGAGGAGGCGCTACAGGCCGCGTGCAGTTGAGGATGATCGCAGGCAGTGGGAGTCTGAGATGAAGACGGAGGTCCCAGAATTCCATGGCACCCTTCAACCGGAAGAGTTCTTAGACTGGCTGGCGTCAGTTGAAGAAGTCCTAGAATTCAAAGGTGTGCCCGAAGACAAGCGTGTGCAACTGGTTGCGACCAGATTCCGCAATAGGGCCACGGTTTGGTGCCAATAGCAGAAGTTGATGCGGAATAGGAATGGAAAGGCGAAGATCACCTCGTGGGAGAAGATGAAAAAGCACTTACGGGCTGAGTTCTTGCCTTACAATTTTCAACGCCTTATGTATCAAAGGTTGCAGAATCTGAGACAAGGGGCAAAGTCAGTAGATGATTACACCACTGAGTTTTATCAGTTAGTCGCTAGAAACGAACTACAGGAGACTAACGACCAATTAGTGGCGCGGTATATTGGTGGACTGAGGGTGCAGATCCAAGATGTCGTCAACATGTTTGATCCCCGCTTCCTTGTCTGCTAAGCACGCACTGCGAGCATTGTTGGTGGAGAAACAACAGCGTGGGGTGTGAGTAATGCTTCCAGTAATGTTAGTGTTGGGACAGCCAATACTGGAGGTAATATCGCTGCAATTAACCCTGCTAGTCGCACAAACAGACCTAGCACTAGTGGGATTAAATGCTTCGGTTGTGGGAAGTCAAAATGTAAAGGAAAGAAGGCTCTCTTTATTGAGAACGAATAGGAAGACGGAGGGGAAGATGCCAACATCACTGCAGAACCAGCGTTTGATACTTCTGACAACACAGAAGAGGAGGTCGTGACTGGAGATGTGGGTACTGCCTTAGTTGTAAGGCGTTCTTGGATGACTCCTAGAGCTGTCGCTGATGATGAGTGGTTGCGGAATAACATCTTTCAGTCCAAGTGTACCATCTTAGGCAAGGTGTGCAGGTTCATGATTGATGCAGGCAGTTGCGAGAATATCGTCTCAGTTGAAGCGGTTCAGAAGTTGGGCCTTGCAACTGAACAACACCCCAGGCCCTACAAGCTAGCTTGGCTGAAGAAGGGTAGTGAGGTGCAGGTGTCGAAGCGCGCCTTGGTGACTTTTTGTATTGGTGCTATCTACAAGGATTCAGTCTGGTGTGATGTTGTGGCTATGGATGCTTGCCACTTGTTACTGGGACGTCCTTGGCAGTTTGATACAGGAGTTGTGCATGATGGCAGAACCAATAAGTACACCCTTATGTTCAAGGGAGTGAAGATTGTACTAGTACCCGCCAAGGATCCGAAGAAAGTCAAGCCTACTAAAGAATCTAGCAGCTTGCTGTCTTTGACAAGATTTGAAGATCCATTACATGATTCTGAGGTAGTTTACATCTTGATGGGAAAGAAGGAAGATAGAGATGTTGATGTTCCTAAAGCTGCAATTCCTATTGTGAAGGAGTTTTGTAATGTTTTCCCTGATGAGATGTCAGAAGGACTACCACCATTGCTTGATATTCAATATCAGATTGACCTTGAACCTGGTCCGTCACTACATAATAGACCACACTACCGAATGAGTCTCAATGAGCATGAGGAGTTGCGCAGACAGGTTGAAGACAAGTACAAACAATATGCAGATCGGAAGAAGTGTCGTGTGGAGTTTGAAGTGGGTGACTTTATGTGGGCAGTTCTCACTAAAGACCAGTTCTCTGTGGGTGATTACAACAAATTGTCAGTTCGGAAGATTGTTCATGTGGAGGTTCTTGAGAAAATTAATCCTAATGCTTACAGATTGAAGTTGCCAAGTCACATTCGCACGGCTGATGTATTTAATGTCAAACATCTTGTTCCCTATTATGAGGATACGTATGACGATGACAATTCGAGGGCGAATTCTGTCGACCCTGGGGAGAATGATGAAGTCCAAGAATTATCTTGCAAATTCTTGATAGGATAATGATGAAGTCCAAGAATTAGTTAGTTTGCAAATTCTTGACAGGATAATGATGACCAATAATTAGTTGCAAATTCTTGGAAAAATAGGAAAAGATATGACAGGATGGCATTTTTTGTAATTTTGATGAAGTTTGGACGTTTGAGTTTTGGCGTTCCGGGGGTATGGGTTTATACTGTGATTACGACGTTTTTCGGTCAAATTCCATCGTTTTGCCCTCCGAAACGGCAATTTTGCCATTTTAGGAAACTTTTGTTTCGCTTATAACTTTCATTAGGAATTTCCGTTTTTATTGCCGTTTGCGGCATTTGTTTCTATTTTTCGTCTAGTTTTCAGTTTAGGGCTTTGGACTTTTTACTATTTTTGGCAAATTTTAGGGTTTCGCTATTTAAGCAATCTATTGAGTGTAATTCGTAGTTTTTGGCTGAAATAAAAGAATTTTCGAACTTTGGCTTAAGTTCTTACCTAGATCGAGTTGTTTGTGGATTCGTTCAATTGGTTTAGAAGATCTCCGCTGCGTCAGAGAGGGAGATGTGAGGGAGTCAACATCATGGGATGAAATGAAGGAGGACAATGATCAAGAGAGAAGATAAAGAACAATAGAGGGAGATTAAAGATGAAGACGGTGAATAGAGAGCCCTTCATACTCATTTTGATTTGTAACTAAAAGGTTGTCAAATGACTGCTTTGCCTCTCAGTATTTATCTTCAAATATATATTACAACTACCCTTTTGGGTCTTTTTGTCATTTCCTATTATTTTCGTATTTATTTCCTCAGTTTTTGTCCGAATTAAACCCCCGAAAAATACCTAAAAATATGCCAAAAATTGGAGAATTTTTCATTGCACTCCCGAGTAACCCGTCTTGCACGCAACTCGAGGAGTGAGGCCCATGTCTGCTCGTTAAATCCAATTAACGTTTAAATTTGAATTTTAAAACTTAATTACATATATTTTTCATGAGATTTGAAACAAATATTTGGGGTCAAACTTTTAACTTTCATGGAACTCATATCGACACATTTCTCGAGATAAAACCCTGCGAAATTTTGAATTTACTTATTTAACTTGACTTTCATAAAATAATATAATATATTGTACACAACACTAGGCATACGTCACGCGATAATAAAAGTACTCTTAAATCTCAATTCACTGATCCTTAGCTCCCGACTCGCAGCCCAAACCACAATAAGGATTCATTAATCCTGTATTAGCCGAGATTTTTGGTTTAAAGTTTTAGGATTTCTAAATCTTCCCAACTAATAAAAATTTCATCATTGAAATTAAAATTAAGCCAAATTTACTTGGACTAAAAGAGATTTAAAAAATGTTCTCTGATGTACGTCTCTCGTTCTCATGTCAACTCTGAGTAACCATGAAATTGCCACTTAACCAAGACAAGTGGACTTTCTTTATCTTAAAGCTTTTGGACCTTTCTTTTCACAGTCAATATAGGTTGCTCTTCATATGACAAATCATCTTGTAAATCAAACTAATTCCATTTTACTATGTGATGTGATTAGGTTCCTTCCGTATGAACATAAACACGTGAAATACATTAAGAACTCCGGCTAACTGAGACAGTAATGCAAGTCTATAAGCAACCTTCCCAATCCATTTCACAATCTCATAAAATCTTATAAATCTGGGAGAGAGCTTTCCTTTCAGTCCAAATGTATAATGGCATTTGCGAGGGAAGACTTTCAAATAAATCTCATCTTCTTTACTATATTCCACAAACCGTTGATGGAGTTCATAATAACTTTTGTGCCTTTCCTAATTCGCTTTCAATCTTAGACGAATCCGCTGAACAACCTGAGTGTGATCTCTAACCATTTGTGACCCTAACTCCGTTAAACCCACTGATTCAACCCAACCGACAGGAAAACGATAAGGTATCTCATACAAACCTCAAATGGATTCATCTCAATACTCAATTTGTAGAGGCCCAGGCATGCCCCCAAACCCGCCCGCAGGCCCACCTAGGTCCCACAGGCAGTGTGGGCCATACCGCCCACACCATCCACGTCCCCCCATGTCATTTTTCCATAGGCATGGTCTTTCGTCTCCCACAATTCGAACCTGGGTCCTGGAGGCTTAAGACTGTGATTTCATGAATCGTGTACCACTGAGCTACCGTGGCTCAGTGGTACACGATTCGCTAAAACTATACTCTTAAGCATCCAAGACTCGGTTTCGAATCGTGGGAGGCGAAAGACCACGCCTATGGAAAAGTGACATGGGGGGACGTGGATGGTTTGGGCGGTATGGCACGCCGTGGGACCAATAGGCACCAGTGGGCTGCGGCGGAGCGGGGCGGGCCCGTGCCTCTACATAAAAGGCACATTTTATGTAGAGGCCCAGGCCTGCCCCCAAGCCCGCTCGCAGGCCCACTTGGTGCCCACTTGGGTCCCACAGGCAGTGTGGGCCATACCGCCCAAACCATCCACGTCCCCCCATGTCACTTTTCCATATGCGTGGTCTTTCGCCTCCCACAACTCGAACCTGCACCCTGGAGGCTCAAGTACGTGAATATAGCAAGTTGTGTACAGTATAAAAATCTCCAAATTGTTTAGTGATTTAACAAATCAATAAAATATATGATATTTCATTGTTTACATAAAATCACTAAAACTGAATAAAACTCCTCTATTAAATTTTAAGTCTCACGCCATCCATTTTAAACACTTGTCAAGGCCTCGATCACACTAATACAGTTTCAGCCATAGCTGGGTGTATTATGTTATCTCGGTGAGACAAGTTGGGTAAGAGTTACCTAAATGTTTAAAATGGTCCGACTTAATAAAGCCATCAAAATAGTTTTGAGCTTTAGGCAAATGACGAGATAAAAACATGCTAAGACATAAGATGTCCCATATCTCATAAAAGAATCTAAAAATTACATAAGATGTAATTGGTAACTATTACCTACCTAAATAATCTAGTTTTGTGTTTCATGCCATAACTGCCATAGAATTAGGTGAAATATATATGGATTTTAGTCCCCTTAATAAACAGTGTGTTTTAGGAGGGTTGTTAATTTAGTGGGAGTCTATTCCTCTATGCTAAAATAAACTTTGCATAATCTTTATTGTAGATCAATGGCCTCTTCAAGTAACAATAATCCCCTGTCACTGCGATCCATCCTTGAGAAGGATAAGCTATCTGGGACTAACTTTCTTGACTGGTTCAAAAACTTGAGAATTGTTCTTAAGCATGAACGCAAGTTGTATGTACTGAATGCTTCAATCCCTGAGGACCCACCAGCCAATGCTACGAAAGCTGTGAAGGATGCGCATAATAACATGTCAACGATTCTACCGATGTTGCATGTATTATGCTAGCAACTATGGTTCCGAACTTCGAAGGACATGGAACTAATGGAAGCCTACGACATGGCCGTAATGTCTTTGAAGGAAATGTTCTAAGAAGCTAGGTAATAAAGGTTCGAGCAGTCAAAAACCTACATTCTTGCAAGATGACTGAGGGTGCGTCAGTTAGTCCTCATGTTCTGAAGATGAAAGGCTATGTTGACCAGCTTGATAGACTCGGATTTCCCATAAGCCAAGAGTTGGCTACGGATTTGATCCTTAATTCTTTACCATAAAGTTACTCACAATTTGTGATGAACTACAATATGAATAATATCGAGAAATCAATTTCGGAGTTGCATTTGATGCTCAAAACTGCTGAACAAAATATCAAGAAACCCTCTAGTAATATGTTGATGGTCTAAAGGGAAAGGGAATGAAGAAGAAAGGCAAAGGCAAGGCTAGAGTTGCCAAGGCTGTTGCTGCACCTGTCGCAAAGCCGATGGAACAAGTCAAGACCCTACTGCTTCTCGCTTCAAAACACCCAAGAGAAAAGGAAGAAAATTGTCATTTCTGTAATCAAACCTATCTTTGGCATTGTCGTCTCGGACACATAAACGAGAAACGCATAAGAAGCTCCATAAAGATGGGCTTCTAGATTCATTTGATTTAGAAACATATGAAACATGCGTATCTTGTTTACTAAGCAAGATGAATAAAAGTCCCTTTACTGGACACAGTGAAAGGGCAAGTGATTTATTGGGTCTAATACATACCGATGTATGCGGTCCTATAAACACAATGGCTAGAGGAGGTTATCAAGACTTCATTACATTTCTTCGATGATTTCAAATGAGATATGGTTATGTATATCTTATGAAACATAAAGCTGAATCATTTGAGATTTTTCGAACGTTTCAAAATGAAGTGCAGAATCAACTTGGTAAAACTATCAAAACATTTCGATCAGATCGAGGTGGTGAATATTTAAGCCAAGAATTTGATGATCATCTTAAAAATAGTGGGATTGTCTCCTAATTGACTCCACCAGCAACTCCACGATGGAATGGAGTTTCTGAAAGGAGAAATCAAACCTTATTAGATATGGTTCGATCTATGATGAGTCATGAGATCTTCCATTATCCTTTTGGGGTTATGCATTACAAACTACAGCTTTCACTCTAAATCGAGTTCTTTCTAAAGCGGTTGATAAAACACCATATGAGATATGGTACGGGAAGAGACCTAGTTTGTCTTTCCTTAAGATTTGGGGTTGTGAGGCTTACGTAAAACGACAAGTCTCAGAAAAACTAGCACCTAAATCTGACAAGTGTTTATTTGTGGGGTATCATAAGGAAATAAAAGGATATTACTTTTAAAATCCCGTTGAGAACAAAGTGTTTGTTGCTCGGTATGGTGCCTTTATGGAAAGACAATTTATTTCAAATGACACTAGTGGGACAAAAATAAATCTTGAAGAAGTTCAAAAATCACAAATGAATCATGAACCGCTACTGGAAGTTCAACAACGTTCTGAACCAGTTGAACCTCCGCAAGTGACACAAGGCCCACGTAAATCTGGTAGGGTAAGACATGAGCCAGAGAGATTCAGATTTCTCATTACCGATAGTCATGATGTGTTGCTTATGGATCAAAATGAGCCCACCACTTATCAGGAGGCTATGTCTGGACCAGACTCAGATAAATGGCTAAGTGCCATGAACTCTAAGATGCAATCCATGTATAATAACCAAGTTTGGAACTTGGTTGATTTACCTGAAGGTGGTAAAACCATTGGATGTACATGGGTTTTCAAGAAGAAAACTGACATGGATGGCAATGTGCATACTTTTAAAGCAAGACTTGTAGCAAAAGGTTTCAGGCAGACTCAAGGTGTTGATTATGATGAAACTTTTTTCGCCGGTAGCCATGCTTAAATCCATAAGAATTTTAATTGCCATTGCTGCATATTATGACTATGAGATATGGCAAATGGATGTAAAAACATCATTTCTTAATGGAAAGCTGCTTGAGGACGTGTATATGACACAACCCGAAGGTTTTGTACATCTTGAGAATTCTAGGAAGGTATGCAAGCTTCAAAGATCCATTTATGGATTAAAGCAAGCTTCTCGGAGTTGAAATCTTCGTTTTGATGAAGCAATCAAGGATTTTGATTTTATTAAGAACGAAGATGAGTCTTGTGTATACAAGAAGGTCAATGGGAGTGTAGTTGTTTTTCTGGTACTATATGTTGATGATATATTACTAATTGGAAATGACATCCCAACATTGCAGAGTGTCAAGTCTTGGTTAGGGAAGTGTTTCTCAATGAAAGACTTAGGAGATGCAGCCTATATCCTAGGGATAAGGATCTATAGGGATAGATCTAAGGGGCTAATTGGTCTAAGTCGGAGTGCTTACATAGACAAGGTGCTGAATAGGTTCAGTTTGCAAGACTCTAAAAGAGGATTGTTGCCAATGTCTCTTGGCATAAGTCTCAGCAAGAATCATTGTCCTAGGACAAATGATGAGCGAGATCGTATGAATAAAATTCCTTATGCATCAGCTAATGGATCTATCATGTATGCCATGCTATGCACTCGGCCTGATGTATCATATGCTTTGAGCACTACAAGCAGATATCAGTCAGATCCTGGTGAGAGTCACTGGATAGCAGTAAAGAACATTCTTAAATACTTAAGAAGGACTAAGGAAATGTTCTTGGTCTATGGAGGTTTTGAAAATGATCTAGTTGTAAATGGTTACACAGATGCAAGTTTTCAAACCGATATAGATGATTTTAGATCGCAATCTGGATATGTGTTTATTTTGAATGGGGGTGCAGTAAGATGGAAAGTTCGAAGCAAGAGCAGTGGCGGATTCTCGCAAATGAAGTCGAGTATATTACGGCGTCCGATGCAGCAAAAGAGGCAGTTTGGATCAAAAAGTTCATTTCTAAACTAGGTGTGGTTCCAAGTATTGCTAACCCTGTTTGTTTGTATTGTGACAATAACGGGGCAATACATAAGCCAAGGAACCTAGATCACACCACAGATCCAAACATATACTCAGGCGTTTTCATCTCATCAGAGAAATTATTGAGATGGGAGACGTAAAGATTTGCAGAGTACCTACTGAAGACAACGTTGTGGATCCATTAACAAAAGCTCTTCCACAAGGAAAACATGATGGTCATGTTAGATCATTAGACATTAGATGCATATATGATTGGCCCTAGTGCAAGTGGGAGATGTTGGGGCATGTGCCCTAGGTCAATCCATTAACTGTCTTTATGAATACTTTTAGTTAATAAAATAGAGGATTTCATTTGCTGTTTATTATAATTAATTTGCATGTTTACATTATAATAAGATCCATGGGTATTTACAGAAATATCCTAAATGTCCCTAGTCGATCATTATGTTGGGAACTAGAATGAATTAAAACTAGTGCGAGTCTTGATTGATGATCATATGATGATTATACGTATAGGGATACGAATCAAGGACACGAGTACTTGTTAGGGAACTAAGTACTGGACCGACCCGCTATGAGAACATCACATGGATTAAGTCATAGTTGTTTCTCATGATATGAATATTTTTCAGTCCTCTGACTTGAGATTATCAGAGACTTCAACATTAGGAACATAGTGATTTGGCACTATCAAACGTTTTATTTAACCGGACGATTATAAAGGTTGTGATTGGTTACTATGTGAGCAATGTGATGAAGTTGTGTAATCAAGATAGAATTTGTCCCTCTCATATAAAGAGAGATATCCAGTGGATCCCTCGATGTGTTAGACTGTTAAAAGCCTAGTCTAAGTGAATTGATATTGATCAATGTCACTTGAATGTTTTCAGTCTACCTAGAGATCGAGACAAGTACGATTGAACATGTTGGATGATAATTTCATGCCTTATGTTTGATCAAAAGGATATCGTGTGACAAAAGGATGTTATATACACAATTGATTAGGTTGTATCGATTTGATATTCGTACAACTTGGGTAGTCATAATGTCTTGGTAGAGGTCGCTTATGACTTGTATACCAAAATGTGTTTTGGTACACTTCCAACGTTGTATGAGCCTATTGGGTCGCACACTAAGAATGGTTTTGCGAGATTTTAAGATGGTTCAGAAAAATGAATTTTATATGATAAAATTCATGACGGAAACGTCCTTGTGGTGTATTACACTTATACTTCTTTAAGTAGTGGTATATGTGTAATTTACTTAACCGTCTATATACAAGGGTTGTATAAATAGACGTTTTAAGTTAGAACACAGGTACGAAAGATAAATAGGCCGAAACTCTATTTTCGTTTTAGAAACGACTTAGGGTTTTTGGTATGCTCTTGATCGTTTTGGAGAGAAACAAAAAGGTTTGGTATTCTCTCGAAGCTAGCACTTCAAATCTCGGCCGTCGTTCGTGTGTGTGGATCGCGCGATAGAGGGCGTTCGTCGTTGGCAGCGCCTTAGAGATCGATCAACCTTCAGAAATGTATATTGCGACTGAGGTATGATTAAGTTTTTCATGGTTTAAACGGTTTTAATTGAATTAGATTCGGATCCTGTTGAGGTTTTTGTCAAAATTATTTTGTAATCTCCGCTACATATGAACCCCAAAACCCAACACCTAATTGGACACAAAAAATTGAGTCCATTAGTGAAGATAATGCGTTGCGAATTTGTGATGGAGATGCACTATTCATTGGGGCAGTAAGAACAATTGACGGTTGATTTTGGGCACGATGATCACACTGGCATGATCGAGGCTGTAGGGCGATAGGAGGGGGAGGATTACATCACCGAAAGGGGGAGAGCATACATTACCGAGATGAGGATAGCGTATATAACAAAGAGGGGTGCATGGGGATCGACCGAAGATGGCGTGCGAACTGGTCGATAAAAAATGTGTACCATCCTTGACTTAGATGGCCGCACTATCGTCTGTGGGGAAAGTGCTCCTCGACCTTTCGTTGGTGCATGTCTCAACGACAATCCTCGGCCTATCGAAAGAGTTCGAATTTGCCTCATACGAGGAAGTAAGAAAGTGATCGTTTGCTGTCCTCAACCTCGAGCTTGTCTGGCTAGTGGTAGCTTATTCAGAGCATCCCCTATAGTGGGTCGTCCACGAACCAGTGTGGTCGGCAGCTAATATTTAAACAATTTCGAAGAATTTAAACAATTTCGAAGAATTTAAACAAGCAAGCTACAAAAAAAGTGATACATATTAAATATATCTGATGACTCGAGACACTAACTGAACAATTGTCATTCACTATTATTCAAATCCTCATCATTATCACTAGTGGACAATGAGTGCAATGATTTGTCTTCCTATTGATCATCATCTTAGTCGACTTCTACATCAATGGTGAAGTGGAAATCATTAAGATTAACTCTTGATCTCCCAAGGTCGAGCTCGACATCAACGGGGCGAGGAGTTGGCTCATGATCTTGGAACGCGACATCACTTATGAAAATTTCAATGCTATCAATGATATCTACTTCCTAAGAAAATGTTCGTTGAACCTTGCAAATGGACAACCAAACATTCCGTTTTCTTCTCAATGATGGGTAAGATAGGTGGTAGACTTGACATGCCTCCATCGCTAAAATAAACGACTCATACTTGTTGAATCATCGAGTTCGATGGACCTCCACTAAATCGATGGAACGATGAGTTCATGTACCTACGTTAGGTATGTGATTAAACCAATCATAATTGAACACTATTATTTTTTTATTGCCTCTATACTCTAATTGAACAATTTTTTGAAGTTTTCTATAGTAGTCGTCCTCAATATAGGTGTTCACACAAACACCTTGTGTTAAGATATTGGCATCGTACAACTCCATTTGAGATTTTTACCCATTTACAAAATAAGCTAGATACACTAGACAATGATGAAAACGCCCATTCAATAGGTCAATAAACGACTTGTCAATTATAGAATATTGTGCTTGCTTATTTTAACTTAAGTTGACAATTGGAATACAAATTTAAGCTAAGATATAATATTTACGAATATTATAGCTTAAGTTGTCTTATGTATTCTTTAAACCATTTTAGAGAATTGTTTATCAAGGTACGAATCAATATCCGCATCAGTAAAGTTTGAAACTTGTTCCTGACAATCTTTGATAAAAATGTTATAAGAAACAATGAAACCCTAGTAATTGTGTTAATCTGAGAAGTAATTGAAAAATCATGATTTTTTCAATCAATACATTTTAAATTAACTTACTCAATGTATAGTGATACTTTGGGGCAATTCAATAGAACGTACATTTGAGCAACAATTTGTTCATCATTTGTGAGGTATTACCTCCTCGGTTTGCTGAATGGATTACCGGTATGAGTGAATATAGAGAAGTTTCCAATTATGTGAGCACTGGGTCCAACTCCGCCATTGTTGTTATGTTCAACTCGTCGATGCAATGTGCTAACATGGTATTCAAAGTAGTATGAACAAAAAATATGTTAACTCTTCAACCAAATACATTACATATTGAGCCCTCAACGTGACCTATGTTTCTAACATTATTTTTTAGGTGCTTAAGAAGCCTAAGTTGTCAAAAAATTCTAGTTAGAGATTTTCAAAGTTTACAAATCATGAAAGATGAATTTGTAGAAAGAATAACTCTCAAATGGATACATCCACTGAAACTAAACCGGGCGCGCAATACGTGCCTCGGGTGCCAAGTGTATCGGTTGGTGCTCCATCGAGTCAAATAAACTAGGTGGAAAAATCATTTCCAACTTGCATAATATTTTACGAATGTTGGAGTGCAACACCTCCATATCCTCCACCTTTATGTTTCGTCAAGTTAAGCCTCAAAATAAGATGTTCAACTCACTTGGGGCGCGTCATTCATGTTCAAGCAAGAGTTTCCAAAATGCAATTGGAATCAGTCGTTGCATGAAAATGTGAAAATAATGAATCTTCATTTCGAACTTTCTCAACTTTGTTAAATCCACGCAACGACCAATATTTGACGCATGATCATTAGGAAAATGCAGCTCGTACAACCATTTGCACAACTCTTGCTTACGATTTTTATTGAAAGCATAAGCTGCTCTCAGATGGGATTGTGCCTCTTCGTTAAAACTTAAATTTGGACGTGAACAAAGTTTGTCTAAGTCCCTTCTAGAGTTGGCATTGTATTTAGTTTATCCAGGAACACCCTACACCATATTGGATATATTAGCAAAAATATCCTTCTCAATGTGCATTAGGTCGAGATTGTGGCGTACGAGATTTGTCTTCCAGTAAGGCAAATCCAAAAAAATGTATTTCTTCCTCCATCCACATTTTTTGCGATCTCTGCATCTTTTGCTTTGGAACCTGTATTGGTAACTTTTATCAACCCTAACTCATCAATTTCTCTTAAGATATCCTCGTTTGATCTAATAGGAGGAGGCTCGTCATGTAAACCATTATTTCCCTCTAAAAAGTTGACTCCATCCCTCCTCAAAGTAGTCAAACTCAATGGCAGAAATTGACAATGATAATCGAACCAAGGTGTCTTCCTTCCATGTCTCAATTGGAATGCATTTGTATTATTCTCGCAATAAGGACAAACCCTCTTGTTATAAGTGATACACCCTGAAAGCATGTTATACGGGAAAGCCGCTAAGACTCCACATAAGTGCAGCCCACATATGGAAGTTTGTACTTGTTGAAACGTCATATGTAGGCACTCTTTAAAACCACAAATCTGATAACTTTTTCACCAACGGTTGTAGGAAAGCATCTATTCGATGTTTAGGGTTAACAGGTCTGGGCAAGATCACAGTCAAGAACATAAATTCTCTTTTCATACACATTAATGATGCAAGATTGTACGGGGTTAAAATCAATGGCCAAGACAAATACTGCTCCCCTGATTGAGTGAAAGGTTGGAACCCATTAATGCACAACCCCGATCAAGCATTACAAATCTCATTATTGAAATAGTAGTTCACCTTATTGAAAATGCTTCCAAGCATGTGATTCAATACAATGTTGCACGACATTGCCTCACGGGACGTGATTAGGATGCCACCGCATGTGTTCTGCCGTTTGTTTATAAGTGTACATACGTTGCAATTGGGGCACCAACGGGAAGTAATACATTTTCTTGCAAGCCCGCATTTTTTTATTATCCTCACGACCGCACCGCCGTGCAATCATCTACCTTGACTTGCCGCAAAACTTGCATTCGATCAATTTAGTGTCGACCCCCTAATAAATCATATAATTTTCTTCACAACAATCTATCTTCTCCATCGGTAGGCCCATCTCTCACATAAGTCATTTGGTCCAATAAAAACTATCGACTATTGCATTGTCTATTGGTAATGAATCCTTCCAAAGTCATAAAATTTCATCAAATGATCGTTCAAGAATATGATGTTGTGTTCTTATCATTAACAACCTCGTAAATGCAGATAGTTTCGCCATGTTCTCACAACGTAGCCACAATTGTTGATTACTTGCATCAATCATATTGTATAATTGTTGTGCTTCAGAGTTCGGAGACTCATCAATATTGTGATCCCAATCAAAACTCGATCCCGTTGGGTTATGGTGTTTATACGCAGCAGAATATTCAAGATAATATTTGAAAAACTTTAAAAGGATCGAAAATAAGTTTCATTAAACTATATCAATAAAATTAAAACATACCTTAATCTATGATTTCTTGCTCTGATTGTTCGATCTATAGGATGTTCAAGCGCACGTCTTCTATTGGAAATCCATAAACGAATGGTGACCAAAATATGAAATGCTAGCCCTAAGAGAGATATAAATTTTTTTTTCCTTTCTCTTCAACTCCAGAAAACTTAAAATTTGCAAAAATGAAAATCTTATTTCGTTTTAGAGTTCAATCCTATTTATAAGTGTAGATAAACCCTCACTAAAAATCTTATTTGTAATACAACTATTATATTTAGGCAGTTTAAGCAAATTACACATAGACCCTTATTAATAAGTTATTATATAACAAATTGTAAGAGCTTTTATGTCACCAATCTTATCATATAAAATTCATTATTCTGGACCAATTAAAATTGCGCAAAGACATTTTTTGTGTTGCGACCCATTAGGTTCATGCGATGTTGGCCAATTTTGGTACACAATTCATAAGCGGTCTCTAAAAAGACATTATGACTACCTAAGTAACATGAATATAAAAAATTGATATAACCTAATGAATAACATATATCATATCATTTTGTCGTGTGATATCCGTTGTTTAAATATAAGGCATGGAAGGTCACCCTTAATGTTCAATCGTACTAGTATCAATCTTTAAGTGAATTGAAAACATCCAAGTGACATTGATCATATCAATTCACATGAACATGACCATTATCAATATATCATATCGAGGGATCCACTGATATCTCTCTCTATATGACAGGGATAGATTCTATCTTGATTACACACCTTCACATATTATTCACATACTAACCAATTACAATCTTTATAATCATCTGATTAATGAAAACGTTTAATTATGTCGAACTACTATGCTCCAAATATTGAAGTCTATGGTATTCTCAAGTCGAATGACTAAATGATATACTAATCATGAGTAATACCTATGACTTAATTCATGTGGTGTTCTCATAGCAAGTCAGTCAAGTACCTTGTTCCCTAACAAGTACTCATGATCCCGATTCATATCCCTATACGCATGATCATCACATGACCATCAATCAAAACTCACACTAGTTTTAATTCATTATAGTTCCTAGTATAATGACCGACTATGGACAATTAGACATTTCAAAAAAATATCTATGGATCTTATTATAAGGTAAACATGCAATCACTTATAATAAAACAAGTGAACGCCTCTATTTTATTAACTAAAATTACAAGATAAACAATGTTCGTAGATTGATCTAGGGCACAAGCCCAAACAGGTCCTGCTACGTCTTTCAACATCTCATGGTATGTCGATGAAGCATCAAGATCAACCATCTCTTCATCGTTGTCGACGTTGCGATTATCCTCTAGATTGTATTCAGTGGGCTCCACCTACTGGTCGGGGACACTTCTCGATTCCCTATGTTTGTACCAAATGTAATATATGGGGACGAAGCCCCACCTACATAAATGATACTTGACCATGTCGACATCGTGGTAGGTGACATTGCGACATTTAGTTTTGTTGGAAAGGCAGCAGATTTGTCATTCAAGCTGGTATTCCCTACTACGAACCTTTGCAAATTCTATGAACTTGTTCCTCACTTTCTCTGCGAACTCCCACCGGATTAATCCTTTCTCGAGCTTATTGTATTTCCATTCTCTACTTCTACCCCCATATCGATATCTACTGATGTCTATATAGAATAAAAATTAAAAATAAAGCTACTCTAATGGACAAATGTGTAAATGTATGAGTGTAGAATTTTCTATAATTAATATTTTTCCATAAAATGCAAAGCAACAACGGAGTAGCAGTTCACATACTAATCTACAATACAATCAATTCTTCCAAACAGTCAATTTTTCATTACATAGAAAGAAATGCCCAGTCAAACATTGCTTCAGTAATGACGCAATTTTAAAATCAAACATGCAATCACACAAAACCCTAGTAACCCAGATTCAGTGATCTTCAAATGGAAGAACTTCTTGATTGATCTAAAATGGAGATTTATAACAAACAGAACACGTAAAAACTTGAGGGGAATGTTAGCTCTCCAATTCTTTAATGAGAGATTGATAGAATATTTTATGGAAGAACACCTTGATTTATCCCAAAATGGATATATAATATTTTATGGAAGAACACCTTGATTGATCCCAAAATGGATATTTACAGCAGTAACAAGAACACACGGAGAACATGTAAACATTTGAGAGGTCTATTAGCTCTCCAATTTTCTAATGAGAGATAAAAACTACACACATTTCAATATGTAATGAATAAGGCTTTAGTTCAATAAGAAATTAAATATCAGGAAGAATTTAAAGTTTTTTCGGTCTCATATGGATTTGTAATTATTGACACCTACATTGATGGTTCCTACATTGGAAACCTTGAAGATAACATAAAGGATTCACTTAAATATATACGAAATGATAAGCAAATTGTTTCTAGTAAAGTGATAGATTCAAAGCCTTGTGTAGGTACCTCCTCAATATGAACCCACTTTTTATCAGTTATAAGTACCCAATAGCTATTTTTTTAAAGAACCCAATAGCTATTATTAGTAAGGTAATATATTCATATACAAAAAGCTGAACTTGTTGTTCAAAACATTAAGAATAATTTATTCAAATACTAGAGATGCACACAACAATGTAGTGCTAGAAATTAAGAAACTAAGCAAGCAATAAATTTTAGAAAAAAAAAAGGATAGAGCCATATGTTTCTCCTAGCTTAAAAAGAAAAAGAAAACATACCTCAGTATTAGCAACCTTAGAATTTGCAAAAAAAGTCTTCAAACAACAACACGATCTCAACTTGCAACACTAAAACAACTATTAATTTAATTGATTGATATTTACAGGCTGCGATTATCATTTTGAATGGATATTTGATTGAGGCATACATTGTAATATATTTATTGTAGTTCGAGATTTCTATAGCAAATTATTCACAAAAAGAACCACAAAAGGAATGAACTATCAATATACTATATAAAAAAATAAATTCGACAATAGAAAAACTTCAACAAACCATGAAAGGGAAATCCAAGTGAATTAGAATGAAGTAATAGGTTGAGCAGCAATCAGGTCACCTTGAACTCCAATGGCATTAAGATTATTGTGCTTTACATATGCCTCTAGCAAAGGAATTAATCGACAAAGCCAAATACCAAATCACAAAAAAGCAAAAACCTATACAAATCACAAAAATGCAACGGCGTGTAAGGTAAACCGAAGTGGAGGAGGCGGTGCTCTCCAGGGGCAGGGGCGACATTGGATCAAGAGGGTTTCGTAGAGGAGAAGAAGGAGATTGGAGGTATAGCTAGGGATCGAAATAGCGGAGATGAGTTAGTTAATTATGGGTTCAATCAGGTCCTTGAACGATCACGGAGGGTTCGAGCAGATCGAGATCGAGATGCTGTTCACGACAATGGGGGCGAACTACGAGGCGTGGGTGAACGGGTTCGCGCCGATACTGGCCAGCACAGGCATGCCCACGGTGGTGAGGGAATTCAGTTGGACCCTGTTCAACATGAGGCGTGACGTCTCCCTCTACGTCTCTAGAACGGTGTTCAACAACAGCTTTAGAGGGGCTTTGGGGCTTGTCAAAGTCCTGTGTTGTATATTCCAGACTGCCAAAGATGTGTCTGTGCCTCTCAAAGTCGTCAAGTCAAGAAGACCCATTTGGGTGGGCGTAACACTATTGAGATTTTGCACTGATTGACACTTACCCCAATTGAGCGCACCCCAGTTGTTGGTTGATCGAACTGAATCAAAGAGATAACAGAGGAAATGCAGCTCGTTTTGGATCGAAATGGGAGAGATGGAGGGGCGGCGTTGCTCTCCAGGGGGCAGGGGCGGTGTTGCATGTGTGTTAGGGCGGTTAGATCAAGAGGGTTTCTTAAAGGGTTGTGTCGCAGGGGATCGAGAGTATGGTGCATGGTGGAGGCGAAGTTTAATTAAATGGACGGTGGAGATAGGCATCGAGGGTGCTTGAAAAATTAAGTGACGCCTTGAAATAATCTATTTTCTTTTTTCTTTTTTTTTTTTTTTTTTTTTGGTGGGGGGAGGGGATCCCTCTATGGAAAATAGAGAGGGAGCAGTGACGGAATGGGTAACCAAAGACTCTAACTAGGTGACACGTGTCCCCATATATCCGTTGCAAATCTTTCTTTAAATGGTGGAGAAAGATTTGCAACGGATATATGGGGACACGTGTCACCTAGTTAGAGGCTTTGGTTACCCATTCCGTCACTGCTCCCTATCTATTGTCCAAAGAGGGATCAACGACGGTCTATGTTTTGCCCCCGAAAAAAAAATAGAGAGCGGGATTACTTAGAGTCGTCACTTAATTTTTCTACCATTTAGAGAGATCTGCAACGGATAGGCTTGCTCCATCGTTGATCCATCTCAACTTGCTAAATATGGATCAGCGTCGGTTTTTTAAGGCACTACGTGTCCTTTATTTTCTATCTCTGATCCATCTCTTATCCGTTTGAACTTGCTAAAGATAGACCATCAACAGATTATTTAGGCGGGAATATTTGGCATTTTCTTAGCAAGGGATTGATAAAAGGTTTACTATGTCGTTAATATATCGTTTCCATTGCATCCTAAATCCATTGCTAAAAGGTCGAACGGGGGCCAAGCCCTATTGCATCTCAAAAAACCCGTCTCTAATATTCATCCCTAACTGGCCCTATTTTTTTAGTGATTAGGTGACAAAATTGTCATTCAAGATTATAGAGAGAATAAAGTTAAGGGAGTGAGTGAGATTGTCCATGAATTTTATGCTAATGCGAAGTTCACTTGAAAATATGAGCCAGTGAAGGTGAGACGGGTGTTCATACCCTTTAATAAGCGTGAAATTAGTGGTATCTATGGGTTGGAGCATTTAAGTATGGTTAGAGCCTAACCAAGTTTTCCGGCTGATCTATATGAAAAACCTTATAACCTACCCGTTCACAGCATGGAGAGAATATTGGTTGTCCAAAGACAACCCAGTTAGGTAATGGTAGTTGAAAATGTGCTGAAGCACGTAAAAAAAGGGAGTGTCAGTAAAGTCTACCGAATGTGGCAACATTTTCTTGTTGCGTCGTTATACCTCACCACTATGCAGGGAGAGATCCACATGCCAAAGGCAGCTTGTTTATATAAGATCATAAGCAGAGAAAGTAAGTCGATGAGATCATTTATAACAATCTAAGGGAGTCCATAATGTCAGAGTGAGACAACAAATTGTTGTTTCCTAAATTGATCACTTAGTTATTCTTGAAAGATAGCGTGCGATTGCAAAATAATGAAGAACTCGATTTTGAGGCCATAATAACTATGGATGAGGCTTTCATGCTTACACTGAAATCACCACCATGTATCAAGACTCTAAGGAGGAAAGTGAAAGAACTGATGGAGCTAGACTTAAGTCCGAATTGATGGTTAAACAACAAGAGGATTAGGCAGCAACAACAGTAGCAGCAGAGTTAGCACAAGAGTTGGAAGATGAAGGATATGGAGAAGATGAGGAGCAAAAATAGCAAGGATTCACTAAGAGAAACGAGTTCACAGACCCACAAATTAGAGAGCAAGACTTAGATGGTCCTGAGATCTTTCCACTACCTCAACTACTACAACCACTAGTACCATCACTAGAGGACTTTACCCCACAGAAGTAGAGGCTTTTGATTGCAAAAATGATTAAACATGACATATTATTAGGAAGCCTTGTTAGGATATGAACAAAATATATGAAGGAGAGAGTAATATCGACGGAATGGGTAGCATAACTTCATGTTGTTTGTCGATCATTACAGAGACTTAGTTAAGTATGTGAGGAGCAGACGGATGAGACAATTGATAGGTCTTTTGGTTTTTCGGTAGCACTAGCTTATACGCTTGATCTGGATGCGATGCAGAGCAAGAGGATGGAACGTCAATTGACACCATCCTACGCTGGAGCTGATGATGATGATGCGCATCCTGATGTCAATGTCTTAGGATTTCTCTACACACGAGAAGATGAGAGATACATTGATACCATCTTATTTTTAAAACTTAGGGATATTTTTTTAACTTTTTAGTTACTTAAATTCTACGTTTAGTTTATTTTATACCTATATATATTATGTTATTATATATTTTTGCGTGTTTTATTATTTTCATGATTTCAGGCTTATTTTTACACCTTAATTACAAGGTTTGGTTTAAGTTTGGCAGTATCAACACTACACTACATTATGAAAGTAGTAAGAAAGGTTGAAATAAGGATAAACACTATTGGTATGATTGTTTAAATTTTATTTTTGAAGCAGTTAAAGAGAAAAGGATGGTAGTGTATTATTTATTTCATTTACATACTATTTGAATGTTTAGTTAAAATAGATTAGGTTATATATAAAGTAATATATGATGAATAAGTAGTTCTTTTTGAAATTTTTTTAAGAAAATAATGAAATTTAGCAACAACGATATGCTTTCATGATTAAAAACTTAAAGTTAGGGAAGACCAAGAACTTGAAACAAAAGTAAGATATTACTATAACACTTTTTGTGGAAAAAGTAAGATCTCTATGGAATGCTATAATAAATTTAAATGTTACTTGAAATGAAAAGTAAATAAAGGCTCAGTGCAAAATGGGGAAGAAATAGGCATTTTAAATTAAAAGTTGGAGTTAACTTACTTGAAGAAGTAAAAGTGAAAAGTGCTAACAAGAGTTTTTAAAATAGAAAAAATGAGAGAGTCTCAAAAGTTCTAAAGGAAATAGAGCAGAGAATTTGATGGTTGGAAAAAGTGAGGAAAACAAAGTCCATAGGAAAAGGACCAGGGACCATGAAATAAAAGAATAAAAATGAGAAAAATAAAAGAAATGAGAGATAAAAATAAAGAAAAGAAGGCTGAAGTAAATTCAAAACTCTTCAAATAGAATCTTTTAGCTTGAGTACGAGTAGCTAATTAAGTTAAATTTTCTTTCCAACTATATTATATCCTATAGGCTCTTGAAGTGGTAAAGTCTACCAAAATTAGTTTGATCTATGCTTATTTGTGAACTTCTGAGCTTAATGAGAAATCATAAGATTTCACACTTGCTACTTGAGTGTCGAGGTGAAACAAACTTATGAGTAGTGATGTTTTTGGTTGTCACCTACTTTGATGTTTCAAAAGTTTGTTGTTAAAGGTATATATTTTGAAAAATATAAGTTTTTGCAAAGAAATATGAACTCTTAAGTGTATTATTAACTTGAAACTTAGTGAATTAAAGGATACTTTATGAACAATGTAAAATGAACGAGAATTAGAGTAATAGGAGTAATTAGGACGATTAGTAAAACACACTTTTGCTCGGGACGTGCAAAATCTAAAGTTTGAGGGTATTTGATAAGTGATTATTTGAATTTATATATAGGTTTAGTTTAATAGTATATTTAGTATAAATATCCCTTCATGGGCTTTAATTAATGATGTTTATGCATTTTTAGGTGAATGAGGCATAAAGAAAGGAAACAAGCAAAACGAGAAGAAGTGGAGCTAAAACACACTAAAGCGTAGTTGGCACCATGGCATGTAAATATGTCTCTATGAGATCATAAGGGATAATGTGGAAAACCTAGGCATAGTATGGGAGAGAAGGCAAAGTGAAGAAATCAGGGAACGATGCTCGACGTTATGGTGGTGTTGTGGAGCAGAAGGGACAACATCGAAGATCAAAGGGATGGGCCGAGGTCACTGAGGCAACGAAGAGCACACAAAAGAAAATTGAAAATTGGAGTTTTATTTCGAGTATGGTTTCTAATTGGTATTAGAAGTATAAATAGATGTTAAGACATGGTAAACACATAGCATACTAACCATTAGCAACCATTAAAGCATTTTAGCATAGGTTTTACTTATTCTTGAATATTAGAACACTTTGTGGAGAGAAAACATTGAAGGCTCACGTGTGATGATTCGAGTATTCTTTTTATTGATTTATTTGAAGTATTTTTAATATTTCTTTAATTTCAATGAATATTACTATGTGCATGTTCGTTTCAATGAACCGTGAGTAGTCTATTGATCTTAGGGATCAATGGATTTTATAGTATGAATTCTATGCTTTGAACATGAATAGAAATTGAATATAAAAAGTGCAATGTTAAGAATTATATTGATTCTGAGCATAATGTTGTAGACATCTTGATCACACGTTTATTGATATTAGGTTTTATGAGTTATCATGGCCATTAAATCTTTTAAGCTGAACATGAACGGTACAACCGTAAAATACAAAACATCGAACGATAGTTGTTGGTTAAGGAGGCACGAATAGTGAACTTAATTGATTATAAACTTAAATATTTGGAATGTTAAATCAATGTGGAGCTTACATTATTCACACTGATATGTGGAGTTGTAGTTTGCATATTAGAGTCTTCTCCATCATGACTGTAGGTTAAACTGGATTTGAAGGAAATCTATCTATTATAATCAGACATTGCACACAACATAGTAAGATGATGAAGTAGTTGAAAAACATAGTATTTCATTACCTAGGTGAAATTGTGAATTAAGATAGTTTTAATATAAGAGTTTAAGTTAATTGCATTGATTTGTTAGTATAGATTAGTTTAGTTAGTTATAAAACAACTTAAAAAAGATTTCCTTAGCAATTGTTTCATTGTAGTTAAGTAAATAGTGAGTAAGTACGCCTTTCCCTAATGACGATATCTTTAGTCAATGTAAGTTGATTACACTATTACTATAAGCAAGTCGTTATACTTGTGGCACAACTATCAATAGGGGCTTCAATTATACCAATTTACTTAGTGATTGCACTTCACATGAATCGCCTAGGAATCGATGTAGTAGATTTTGAGAATTTAAGATAACTACGAGTTATTTGAGTTGGTTTATGAAGTCTACTACCTAGAATATTGTAAATACAACCCTAGAGTTAAGAAATTATTTGCCCCTGAGTACTTAGATCAATATTACATTGCTCATAGAGCCATCCTTTATTGTTTTAGTTATTGCTTTATTGTTCATTGCTTTTGGAGAAAATTTGAAGATTTAAAGTATTTTATTCCATAGGTTTTTATCTTTCTTTTATTTATATTATGAAAATGTTATTTATGCTTATGAGTAAGTAGTTAGTTGACTAAAACAAAGTTTGAACATGAACTAGATCCGCTTTGTTATGTAGTTATGATGAGAAGATTATGTGCTTAATGTTTAAACCAATTGTATTACTTGATTCAATGATTTAATAGGTTATTATCTACTAATTTTAATAATGATTTTTGGATTGCATGTATAGTGTAGAATATGTGTTTTGATATTTAGATTCATTATCTATTTAAAGTGGTACCTAGGATTGTTTGAAAGGTATGACCATTTAGATGTCCTACGTGAATTTGAGATTTGAATCTAATGTTGAAGTTGCTTTTTAAAGGTGTTAGATTTAGTAGTCCGGAGTTTTCATAAAGTGTAAAGCGATTTTATTGCCTGAAGTTAATGTCTTTGTGTATTCAAAGGGGTTAGCACGATAAAATAAAACGTGACTTTTCAACCGGTATTAGGAGAAAAAATGACTGGCTAAAGATTGTTTACTTACTTATTGTTACAGTTTAATGATCTAGGTACTTTATAAAGTATGCTCATAACTATATTGATATGTGTGGAATCCAAAATGAGTTTATGTTTTTGTTTTGGATGTTTGCTTGGATATTTTTTATTATTGAATTGAATCTATTTGATTGATATTGAATTTGGATAGTGTTTTCATTAAGTTAATTTGATTAGTTAATTATTATTTTTTTATAAAGTAAATAAGTTAGTTTAACTACTATTTTAGTTAATTAATTAAATTAAAGTAAAAAATAATAAAAACCATTAGAAGTCTTTTTCATAGAGAAGTTTGATAAATCTTTGTGGTGATGATTATCACTTATAACTTCTACAAAATATTAAAAGTATAATATAAAGAAAATAGTTATTGTACACGCTCGACACGTGTCAATTTTTGGGACTGTTACCAGGTATTTAAACATAATTTCTTAAGGGTTTTAGACATCGTATGGTCTATCCACTTCGTTGTTTTAATTTCACGGGATCTTTACATCCATTTGATTCTAAGGTAGATAAGACATTTAATCATAATTTAAGATAAGATAAACGTAGAGAATACCAACCTACCACACTGGAAGCCAATAATAACTTTAATATTAATAACAATAATAATAATAGATAACTTACTTTTAGGCAAGCTAATCAAAATTTCACTGCTTATGAACTAAAGTGTATTGCTTATGCTAAGGGATTTCCTGAATTTGAACTTAGTTATGGATTTATTAGTGCTCTACCTAAGTTCTATAGTAAGGACAATGAAGACCCACAAAGATTTATAAGGGAATATCAACACAAAGTCAATGGAATGAAACCCAAAGATTGCACTTTAGAACAAATCAAACTGAAAGCTTTTTTTCATTTATATTGAAAGATCAAACACAAGATTGGTTGTTTTATCATTCTCAAGATCCGATGACCACATGGGATGAAATGTTAGAAGCTTTCCTAGATCAATATATGCCTCTAATAAAAATTAGTAATTATAGAAGACAAATCACAATCATGAAAAATTGAAAGATGATGAAAATTATAATGAATTTTGTGATAGATTTTAAAGAGTAAATCATTTAGAACAAAGAATATTAGATATCATATGCGGTAGATAATTATTCGATGTTTCACCAACTCTAGCAAAAGAAGCTGTTAATAAGATGGTCAAATAATCTAAACAATATGGTGAAAAGACCGATATATCGAGAAAGAAAGTTTATGAGGTTATAATAAAACAAGTAACATATTTGATGAAAAAGTTCAAAAATTATCTAATACGATTAAGCTACTATTAAAAGATAGATCAAATCAAGTTAAAATATATGGATTTTATAATGAAGTTAAACATCATACGGATGCGTGTCCCAGTTTACAAGAAGATAACGATGAAGAAGTCAATGTAGTTATAAACCAATATTCTGGTCCTCGTAGAAACAAATCTCACAACAATTATTACAATGGAAAACCAAATTCAAGTCTTAGTTATGGTGAATAAAATCAAAATCATACCACTTATAGACCAAGTGCACCAACACAATCAACATCAATGCAACAACCTTAACAAACTATTCAATCTACACAACCAAACTTATAACAAATATTACTTAACTTTATGACCCAAAGTCATCTAAACATTATGCAAATTTCTCAAAATGAAATTAAAACTGATACATTTGCTAACGAGTTGAAAAATCAATTAAGTCAAACGACTGTACATATCAACCAGTTATGTAATCAAACTAAAGTAATTTCTGAACCTATGAATGCTACTAATCATGCACAAGTTAATGCTTTATTTTGTGAAAATGGAAAATAAACGTATACGCAAGAAAAGATACTAAAAAGAGGTAAAAAAAATACCTAAGACAATAGAACAAGAAAAAAAAGAAATGATGGTGAATGTCATTCCCACTAGGGAATGAATAGTCGAAAAAATGAAATATGCACCTTTTCCTGCAAGGCTATACTCATGGTATTTAGACAAAATTGAAGCCTTAAGAAATATTTACAAAATTCTGAATTACTCAACCAAGACAAAGTAAACAATAATTATGAATTAAATGAAGATATGTATTCTAATTCTACTATTCCACAACGATTAGCAAATGCTAGAAAGAAAAAAACCTATCACATCCCAAAATTTCTAAACTGGTGATTACGGTTAATTGGGGATTAACAAAGACTAATTATGATTTTGGTCGCGAGTCGGGAGTTAAAGACTAGCAAAATTGAGATTTTTAATTAATTTTATTATTGCGTGATGTGTGTCTATTGTTGTTTACTATATATTATTTTATTTTGAGAAATTCAAGTTGACCAGGTAAATTTGAGATTTTACGGGGATTTATCTTGAGGCACATGTCGAAATAGGCCCCGGTAGAGTTAAAATATTGATTCTAACTATTGTTTCAAATTTTGCTAAAAATAAGTGAAATTAAGTTTAAAAACTCAAATTTGAAAATTAAATGGGCTTAAAAAGCTAACGTGGGGATTTTGCCTTGTTTTGCGTATAAGTCGAGATTGAAAGTAGTGTGAAATGAGACAAAATTTGTGGGAGATCTTATTTTTGAGTTTCGTGTCGGTTGACAATGATCGAGGTTGAGATTGGGTAAAAATTGGTGTAAGTTTGGGAAAGTATAACAACAAATTTAGTCCATAAGGGTTCTGTATGTCATGGAAAAAGTTAAAACTTTTGGTGTTTTAATGTGATCAAACCAATGTTATTGACGTTTTATGAAGACGGATTGTTTTGTTGAGAAGTTGACTCGAGTTAGTGAAAAATCGAATCGAAAATGAGCACTGGGAGCCAAAACAAGTCAAAATAGGGATTTCAAAAATTAATAAATAAAAAGAAATTAAGCTGCTAACAAGCGGCTGAAAGTTTATGTATAAATATAAAAAAACCAAAAACGAAAATCAAACGACTTATTTTTACATTTCAAAAAACGTTTCATCCCAAACCCTTTCCACCGATTCCTTCGCTCACGGAGCTCCCTACATCCGATTTTCGCTCAATTTCTTTCCACAACACTGTAGAGCATTGCGATACGGATAGTTTGAGCTAAATTTCTATGGTAAAAATAAGGTATTCAAATTGTCATTTGGTAATTCTCAATGTAGGGCATTTTTTCACAAGTCAATTTGAATTCTTGCGATTTTTTGATTTCTTTCTCGGGGTTTTAATAGAAATTCTTATGAACTATTGTTAGTTGATATATTGGGTTGATTTACATCAATTTGGGATAAATCCAACTGACGTAGGTTACAGTTTTGATGAGGTGAACTAATGCAATTCAGTTTATAACTATTTTGTCGATGTTTTAATTGTAGATATTGATATATATTGAGTTTCTGGATGAATCGATTATTAATTTTGATCCACTTTGACTCCCTGAGCTATGGAGATGTAGGTTGGTATCAACTAGTTTTGTGGTGTTTATTGTTGACTTTTGAAGATTTAATAGGGAAAATATTGATTTGGAGAAGTTTTTCAGTTTAAAATAAATAAAGTTTGCCAAATTGACAGGTCATATTGGAAAATTCATAACTTCTTCGTTGGTGATCCGATTTGGATGATCGTGAAGTTTATGGAAGGTAGGATATGAGTATTACAAGTTCCTTTTAGGTCGTCGTGACAAATATTGTGTTTTTAAGGCTAAAAAGTTACCTCAAGTTGGCTAGTTGAGAGCTAGTTGAAACAATTATATAAGTTAATATTTTTTGAAACTGTTCTCAAACATATTTTGATAGCAATTTTCATTGGGTTTCATGATATGAATTCACTTAAAGTTTGACCCATAATATAATTAGGTATGCAGGGAACCTATTAGAACTATTTTGAAGATGATCCAACGCTTTAGGAACCCTAAAAATTAGGCACAAAGTTGGATGTTTGTAAGGTTAAGTAAATCTCATGGTAACCTTTACATTGCATGATTATAATTCCATATAAATTGCATTGATTCCTTAATATTGCATTTTTGTTATACATGCATACACGGGTTGGGAGGATAAGGCGATTTGAGTCTCCTTATAGTGTAGACTATACCATGGTTATAATACACTATATTATGCTTAAGAGGCTGATTCACCGATACTTTGCAACACGTCGTTATCATGAGATCACTTTGAACTAGATCATGCTCCTATAATCTAGAGGAATGAGACTCGTTTGATTGTTCTCCCCGAGCATGAGTCCCTATAAGTGTTTGCTTACCATTTTCGGAGGACGTCATCTGATTATGGTCGGACAACAAAAATGGGATGGACTCACAGTTATATTTAAATTCTTTGGATCATATTTTTCATTTAATTTATTGGATTATTATGCATTTGGTTAGTACAAGTGTATTGGATAGTGTGGGATTTACTTATCTGATATTATCGAATTTTTATAATTGGGTAATGACAAGTTATTGTAGCAACAAGGGAAAGAGAAAGATTTTCTACTGGTTGCGATTTGTTCAGTTCCTTTCTCTCGATGTATGTATTATTTTTGAATATAATATGTTATATAAATGGGTTTTTGGCTTCGTGGGAGGTTAGAATTTCTTTTGAAATTGTTGAAGTGGTTTTGAGACAGATTGGAATGCAGTGGAGCTGAGGTAATTATGGTTTAAGGATTTTGAAAACTAGAGATAAGTCAGAATGAATAAATAATCTTTATTATTGTGATATATATTGTTATGAGGTGGGTTGTGAGTCTTTCCGCATTTTCACAAGGCTAACCAGGTTTTGATGAAGAATTTTTGAAGGCCGGGTTTTTCGGTGTAGGCTTAGAAATAGAGGAGGTGTTGTCAAGATTTTCTTACATAATTATGAGGATTATTTAACTAATCTAAATGAACTTTGAGGATTAAATAATTAATTTTTATGAACCTTTAAGGTTTAAGATTAAATTTAGAATCTTTTATGGCTAATAAAGAATTACATTTGATAATTAAGAAAATGGATTTTTAATTATTTGTTGATGGTGAGAGTAAGACTGCTAGATTATCGACAAATTAAGGTAATCTAGGCCATTCAGATGCTATAATTAGATGGGGTATGATAATGTTGATATCAGAGCCTATAGTTCTAAAAAAATCTTGTTAATTGAGTTTAAATGAATGATTAATTGGGAAGTAACGCAATGGAATGGGGTTAAGAAATGTAAAAACTTTATGATTTGTATTATGTGTGTTTTATATTATCGAGATATCGATACATATGGGCTCGCTGAACCATTTTTCTTGCAATTTTTGTTACGAAAAATTATAAGTGGACGACAAGAGATGTGTTTGGGATCGGGTAAGGATAATAGGGATTTGCAATGTGCAGACTCAAATATGTTTCAAAACGTGTTGGAGCAGGTGGTAGAATTGATAAATACCTTACTAGCACATGTGGCAGCTCAGGTATTTGCGGTTCGTGTGGCCCGGGAAGTTCTTATTGTTACTTTAGCGACTCGTAAAGAAACGTTTACCTCTGGAGTTCGTCTAAAAGTTGAATCAGTTGTTGTAGTTATGATTCAGGCTAATCCAATGGTGGCCAGTGGAATGTCATGAGAGGAGAGGCATAAAGAGATTGATACTAGTATATCATGACTAAACTGAACATTCTGCGAGTGGTTTGAGGTACGCTAAGACTTATGTGACTGCACGAACTTCTCAATACGAATCATGATGATATCAAGGAGTCGTGGAGTTAAGATATGGCTCAGGTTTTGAGGGTTAGAAAAGGTTTACATCCAGGTTTGACTTAAAGTATCAAAAGAAAGAGAATAGTAGAGAACCATCATTCTCGCCAACGATATTTGTCTTCCTATCATATACGCTTCATAATCCATTTTCGAGTACAACCAGCAGACCATCTGAGATGACATCAACTGGCTTAAGATAGACTCGATCACATAATTTTTAGCCTTCAGCTTGTAGAGGTACACCTCATTTGTAGAGAAGTGGAGGTAAGAATTGAGTATCTCAAGAACATGCCTCAAGTCAACAATAGATAACTAGTTAAGAATCTTTTGTAGGTAGTAAACTTACAGTTACAAGTTTTGGGTGTGGGAAGCAGGTTCACATTAGCAAGGATTGTTCTTAAAACTCGAGTATAATTACGTATTTTGGGTATGGAAAGAAATGAAATTATAAAATAGTATGTTCACGCCTCTTAGGAGCCTCTTTTTGTGTGTCATAACCACAACAAAATATCAAGGAATGTGTTCAAGTGGTGATTGAATGAGATTCTGATGCAAATCGTAAACTTATTGAAGGTATAATTTTAGCTTGTGGTTGTGTGGTGATTGAGTTAGGGTTAACTCTGGTGCGAGTCCCTATTCATTTCGTACTCAACATAGTGATTGGAGAGAAGGTGTATCCTTACTTTATGTATAAGAAATGTGTTGTTGAGATCTCCAGATACGAGATGGTCATGGATCTATGTGTGTTGGAGTTACTGGAGTTTGATGTGTTGTTGAGAATGGATTAGCTAGCAGCTCTTCGTGCATATTTGAATTGTTTCCATAAGACGATGTTCTTTCATATTTCAGCTTGTTCTGTCTTTATGTATATAGAAACATCATCTAGATTGCCTTTGACCAAAGGTAGGCTAGCTATTGGTGAAGAAATGGAAACTCTTTCCAAAACTTTTAGTACAGAAGCAAGACCTAAAATTAAGTTGAAGGAGTCGCTTGATAAAGGGTGTATTCACCCAAGCATGTCGCCATGGGGTGAACTAGTCCTTTTTATAAAAAAAGAGGATGATAGTTTTAAGCTCTGTATTGATTATAAACAATTGAACAAGGCAACTGTTTGGAATAAATATTTATCGCATCGAATTGATGATTTGTTTGATCAACTGAACAATGCCAAAACTTCTTTATGAATGATCTTTATTCTAATTACTACCAGTTCAAAGTTAAGGAAGAAGATGTGGAGAAAACTGCGTTCAGTACCAGATATGGTCATTTTGAGTTTTTGTTGCTATGCTATTTAGGTTAACTAATGCTCCGGCGATGTTTATGGATTTGATGCAAGGAGTGTTGAGATTATATCTGAATCACTTTGTGATAGTCTTTATTGATTATATTTTGATATATTCCAAGACTCGCGATGATCATGAACAACATCTCATAGTTATTGTCCAAACTTTTAGAAATCATAAGTTGTATGCTAAATTTAGCAAAGACCAATTTTAGTTGTCCGAGGTAAAGTTTTTAACTCTAGTGGTTAGTACGAAATGAGTTTTGGTGGATCCAACCAATATTAAGGATATCATTGGTTATTCAAAACCTATCAAAGTGACAAAGATACATAGTTTTCTAGGCTGGCTATTATTGAAGAGATATGAAATATTTTTTTAAGATAGCTGCGCCTTACTAAATGAACTAAGAAAAATGTTCTATTTATTTGTTCAAAGGAATGCGATGCTGCATTTTGAAAATTGAATAAATGTTTAACTTCAACACTAGTTTTTGTATTGCTTGAATTAAAGAAAGGTCTTATAGTTTATACTGATGCATCGAAAGTGGGTTTGGGTTGTCTATTAATGCAGAATGACTGGGTGATTGTTTATGTTTCTTGACAATTAAAAATTCACGAGAAGAATTATCTTATTCATGATTTGGAATTAGCGGCAATGGTGTTTGCTTTGAAGCTTTGGAGACACTATTTGTATGAGGGAAAACTTTACGCCATTTTTAGATTATAAAGTCTGAAGTATTTGTTGTCTAAGAAAGAGTTAAATATGAGACAGTAACGATTTTTGAAAATTTGAAAGACTTTCATTTCAGTCTTAAAAACCAATTGGGTAAAGCTAACGCTCTTTGTAAAGCACTGAGCATGAGGAGTGTTGAAACATTGCGGGTAGCTAGTCGATTGACTTACAAGTATGACTTACTCGAAAAAGTCATCACTATGATTTTGTCGAAGATTCATAAGGATGATGAACAAATTTATGGTCAGTTTAGAGTACAAACCTGTCTAATTGAATGTTATCAAAGTGATGTGGATTATGAGAAGTTTAAGGGGTTTTGTTGATGATAATAATAATCCAGATTGGGTTGAGTTTGTATATCAAAGTTTGAGGTTTAGAGGCAAACTGTGCATTCCATCGATGGCTAAGATCCGGGATGAGATATTCAGAGAATCTCATTAGTCTAGATATAGCATTCATCCTGGTAGGACCAAAATACCTCATGATATGAGGCGATTGTATTTGTGGCTAGGGATGAGAGCTGTTGTGGTTGACTATGTAAGGAGATGTGAGATTTGCTCACAGGTTAAGGCCAAACGGATATGTTGAAGCCACTTCCCATACAACAATGGAAATAGGAACATATTACGATGGATTTTGTTACTCATCTGCCTACTTCTCGAAGGAAACATTACATAGTTTGGGTTATTGTTGATAGATTGATGAAGTTTGCACGTTTTCTTCCTATGTCCATTTCAGATACCTTTACACAACTGAGCTTGTTGTGTGAGTGAGAGGTGGCTTGCTTGTTTGGAGTGTCGTTGACGATAGTTTCTTATCGAGATGCCCGGTACGCACCGGGGTTATGGCAGAGCATACAGGAATATCTCAGCACTCAGTCACATTTTACTACTATATTTCGTCCATGGGTGGATGGTCAGACTGAAAGGTTGATCTATGTGTTGAAGGACATGCTCAACACTTGTGTATTAGGATTTGAAGGTTCATGGAAATAATACATACCTTTGTGTGAGTTCTTTTATAATAACTATTATTAATCGTGTATTGAAATGACTTCGGTTTAGGCATTGTATGGGATACCTAGTCGATCTCCTGCCGGTTGGGTTGAACCTGAGGATTTGGTGGAGTTAAGGCTACAGATGGTTGGAGAACACATGGAGGGTGTACAACAAATTTGTCTAACATTGAAAATGGTTCAGGAAAGATACAAAAGTTATTATGATTTCTATCATCGATTTGTGGAATATAACGAAAGAGATTAGGTTATTCAAAAGTATCCCTTCGCAAAAGCCATCATAGATTTAGACTAAAAAGGAAGCCTTTCTCTTAGATTTATAAGATCTTTTGAATTATGAAACAAATTGGGAAGGTTGCATATAGACGTGCATTACCGCCTCAGTAAGCCAGAGTTCATGATGTATTTTACATGTCCATGCTCAGGCGGAAGGAACATGATTCGCATCATATAGTAGAATGGAATTAGTTTGATTAGTTGGGTGATGTATCATATGAAGAGCAACTTATATTTATTGTGGCTATTTTATGGTGATTCTGCTTGTTTTGGTTAAGTGGTTGTTTTATGGTGATTCGAAGAGGCATATATGAGAGAGCATTTTCTGGATCTCTTTTAGTCCAGCTAAAATACGATTTAAATTTTAATTTTGAGGACGAAACTTTTATTAGTTGGGAAGATTGTTAAATCCCAAATTTCTTAAACTGGTGATTATGATTAATCAGGGATTAACGAAGAATAAATACGATTTTGGCCGCGAGTCGGGAGTTGAAGAGCGACAAAATTGAGATTCTTAATTAATTTTATTATTGCGTGATGGGTGCCTAGTGTTGTTTACTATATATTATTTTATTTTTCAAAATTCAAGTTGACCAAGTAAATTTGAGATTTTATGAGGATTTATCTCGAGATGTTGAAATGGGTCTTGATAGAGTTAAAGTATCGACCCTAACTATTGTTTTGAATTTTGCAAAAAATAAGCGAAATTAAGTTTAGAAATGCAAATTCAAAGATTAAATGAGCTTAAAGAGCCGACTTGGGGATTTTGCCTCAGTTTGTATGTAAGTCGGGACTGGAAGTAGTGTCAAATGAGACGAAGTTTAAGCGAGATCTTGTTTTCGAGTTTCGTATAAGTTGACAATGATCGAGGTTGAGATTGGGTCCAAATTGGTGTAAGTTTGGTAAAGTATGGGAACAAAATTAATCAATAAGGGTTCCGTATGTCATAGACAAAGTTAAATTTTTTGGAGTTTTGGTGTGACCAAACCAGTGTTATGGATGTTTCATGAAGATGGATTGTTTTGTTGAGAAGTTGACTAGATTTAGTTAAAAATCAGATCGAAAACGAGCACCGAAAATCAAAACACGTAAAAATAGGAATTTAAAAAATTAACAAATAAAAAGAAATAAATCTATTAATAAGCAGGTGAGGGTTTATATATAAATATACAAAAAACAAAAAGAAACAAATCAAATGATTCGTTTTTACATTTCAAGAGTACGTTTCATCCGAAACTCTTTCTATTGATTCCTTCACTCACGGAGCTCCAAACGTTCGATTTTCGCCCGATTTCTTTCGCGACATTTTAGAGCATCGCGATACGATCAGTTTGAGCTAAATATCCATGGCGAAAACAAGGTATTCGGCCTGCCATTTTGTAAATTCTCAATGCTGGGCATTTTTCCACAATTCAATTTTAATTCTTGCAATTTTTCGATTTCCTTCGCGGGGTTTCGATAGAAATTAGTATAAATTGTTAATTCGTATATTATGTTGGGATAAATCCCACCAATGTGGGTTATGGTTTTGATGATGTGAACTAATACAATTCAATTGATAACTATTTTGGAGATATTTTAATTGTTGAAAATGATTTATATTGGGTTTCTAGATGAATTGATTATTGATTTAGATCCAATTTGACTCCACGGGCAATGAAAATATTTTGGTGTTGGTATCGAGTGGTTTCGTGGCGTTTATTGTCAAGTCTTGAGGATTTAATTGCTAAAATATTATTTTGGATAAATTTTTTAGTTCAAAATAAAAAACGTTCACCTAATTGATAGGTCATAGTGGAGAATTCATAACTTCTTTGTCGGTGATCTGATTTAAGTGTTCTTAGAGTCTATGGAAATTAGGACATGAGTACTACAAGTTACTTTTAGGTCATCATGACAAATATTGAGGTTTTCAAGGATAAAAAGTTACCTTCATTTGGCTAGTTGAGAGCTAGTTGAAACAGTTATATAAATTAATATTTTTAGAAACTGTTCTCAACTGTACTTTGATCGTGGTTTTCATCGAGTTTCGTAATATGGTCTCACTTGAAGCTTGACCTATAATATAATTGGATATGCAAGGAAGCTATTGGAACCATTTTCAAGGTGATCTGATGCTCCGATACTGCAAAAATTAAGCTTGAAGTTGGATGTTTGTAAGGTTAAGTAAATATCATAGTAACCTTTACATTATATGATTATAATTTCGTATAAATTGCATTGATCATTGATATTACATTTTTGTTGTACATGCATACACGGGTTATATTCGAGTCTCCTTATAGTGTAGACTATATTGTGGTTATAGAACACTATAGTATGTTTGAGGGGCTGGAGTCACTGATACTTTGCATCACGTGGTTACCATGAGATCACGTTGAACCGGATCATACTCCCATAGTCTAGAGGAATGAGACTCATTTGATTATTCTCCCGAAGCATAAGTACCTATTATTGTTTACTTACCAATTTCGAATGACATCATCTAATTGTGGTCGGATAACAGAAAGGGATGGATTCACGGTTGTATTTAAATTCATTAGATTATATTCTTCATCTAATTTCTTGGATTATTATGCTTTTGGTTATTATAGGTGTACTGGATAGTGTGGAATTTACGTATCTAATATTATCGAATTCTTAAAATTAGGTAATGACAGGTTATAGTGGCGACAAGGGAAAGAGAAAGCTTTTTGATAGGTGGTGATTTGCTCCGTTATTTTCTCTCTCTATGTATTATTTTTTAATATAATATATTGTATAAATGGGTTTTTGGGTTTGTGTGACGTTTGAATCTCTTTCGAAATTGTTGAAATTGTTTTGTAACTGCCCAAAATCTCTAATCGAGTTTAATTCCTTAAACATGATCACCGACCCGTACCGTGGGACCTACAACATGATACATACGCATATTGAGGCATGTTTCCGAGTTATATTTTATATTTGTTGTGATGTTTTCCTAGTGTAAAGTATTTGTGTAGACTATTTAAGTCCTTTTACCTATTTGTAAGTGTTGAGACTTGAGCGAGGACATGCTTCAAGATGAGTGCAGTCGTAGGACCGAGTAGAGTGATATGGCGAGTCTTTTATTTAAAATAAATGAATTAATAAAACAAACTTAATTGTTCCATAAATCTATAGTAGTTAGTTTCATCAATTTAAATAGCCTAAGTGGTAATTACAACATAACAGATAAATCAACAATTTTTGATATACCTCGAGAGATGCCCCAACACAAGATGTCATAAGATGCGATTGCACTTTTATTGTTAGTGTCAGTGTTGTAATGGTGGTAGGAGTGATTGTGAGCCATTAGATCTCATAAAAAAACGAATGACCAAGATTAAGGAGCAGGTTAGTATATATACTATACTTTACTGCAATTCTTATCAACATGCACAATAAAACACAAGAAGGAAAAATATAGCCGGAGTATTTTAATGGCTGGTTTGCTATCAACTTGGTGATAGTAGGTTCAAATTCGTCAAGTCTATGACAAATCAAGCTCATGACATCAAACTAGGAACCCTCGGTAATGGTTTCTACACTTGCTATGTTTCCAATTTTGAAGAATTGAGCTAGGTGATAGAGTTTTCATGTTCTAAATGTATTCGAAACTCTATTTCACTGGTTCATAAACTTTATTGAAGCATAGATTTGAGTTTCAAGCCCAATTTTTGGATTTTGAAGTTTTGGCCAAATTTGAGGTCTTTTTCTGATAATCCTACTATAAAGAAGTTCCAAAAATAGTTTTAAAATCAACAAGTTATGGTTGTTCAAAGTTATTGTGTAGTCTTGATGTTTTATTCAAAAATGAATGTTTAATTGGATGAAATGAATAAATTATAGAAGTGTCTGGTGCATGTTGTTGATTGGAGGTTTGTTACAGACCCTTGGCGGAAGAGAGCGAGGGATCCGGGACATTCGAGGAGGCCTAGATGTCCAAGAAACCAGAATTTTGCACTTGTAGAATTCTGGGTTCTACAACGTCTAGCGCGTTATGCCCTCTGGGTAGCGCGCTAGACATTCTAGGCAGCTAAATGTTCTTCGACAAGAAGAACACTAGCATGTTAGAGGTTTCCACCTAGTGCGCTAAAGTTAGCTTGCGCGCTATATGGGTTTCCCTAGTGCGCTACCGAGGCTCTGGATAGAAATTTTTGAGATTTCTGAAAACTCATTAAACCAAATTAAACCAGTTTAAAACTCAAACCTAGCAAATCTAACCCACTTTAAAACATATCAAGCAACTCTAGGAAACTAAGGGGAGGTCTTGGGAGTTCAGAAACACGTTTTAGGGTGTCGATAGGCCTGATAAGCTAGTATAAGCTTTGTGACTTGTAAGTAAAGTTGTGAGAATTATTTATTTCATTTCATTGGCTCTTATCGATTTATAGTCTATTTATAGACATTTCTACTTGTAATCTCACGCCATGTTATCCTTATTTCTATTCATTTTTTTAATATTGACAACATGATGCCTTGTGAAGTATTTCATTGATTCATTTTCCTAAGCTTGATAATATTCTTAATATATAGTTGATCTAAAGCATGCTATTAGGATATATTGTAATGAATTTGACTTGTATTCTATTTCCTTGGGCTATGTAGCTTAACTAGTCTCGAAATTCTAGAGACTTAGAATTATTGATCATTGAAAATTAAAGTAGGAATTATTTAGTGTCCATTGCATAAGAGATGCAGGGTTCATGGGGACTTAGATCTACCAAAGTTTCGACACACACCACTACACTTGCGCGACACACGGCATATGGGACTTGGGGTTGTCGGCAAGAACGAGATAGATGATTTATACGCGTAGAGCATAGCTCAACTATTTGAGGATTGATAGAAATTATGAAATATGTAGAGCACAATTCCATATAGTAGTGGAAAAGGCTAGGTGATAGTTCTCATCGCCGATTGGATGTAGATCATCTAGACTTAGCTTGTGCCAGTCTATACATTTGTACCTGTGGTATTTACTTGCATTACTTGATTCAACAACTTTTTCGCTACTCTATGCTTTTAAATACCTTTCTTATGTTTTGGAGATGTAGTATATAATTCTCCAGTTATTACTTAAATATCACTATACTTACCATCTAGTTTGTGACGGTAGGTGTAGGTCCGTCGAGCAGCAGCAGGCTGGGGAAGGAGAAGATCGATGACTTTCCTTGAGCATTTCAACGACTCTTCTATCTCATTTTGTGTATGACTCACCTTTTGTTGTATTATTGATGCTTATGTATTTCCTATACATTTTTGGTTGTATGTTAGGTTGAGTGTATAGTTTCCTAACTTGAGACTTGTTTATCACACTGTGTTATTATCCTTATGATATTTATATGCATGTGATGTTCTTTCCTAGTTTCCACACTTAGGATTTTGAAATAATAATTGCTTTTATATAACCTTTAAAATTTCCGTGATAATATTAAAATGATAAAAAGTTTTAATTAACTCTGAAATTTAATGATGGCATGACAAATGTATTACTCATTACGAACTCATGTATCGAGGAATATAGGAAAGAAAGGCTGACTAATACTTAGTTAAGTCTTACGTGGTTGGGATTATGGCTTAATTATAGGATTAGGCCAGGCAGTGCCCTGTTTAGAAGGAGGTCGTCACAGGTTTTGAGACAAATTAAAATGCAGTGGAGCGTTAATTGAAATGAAAGATAAATCAACAAAAATAAAATATCTAACAACCATCTAAAAAAAACCCCCACTAAACATCATAATATACTCGGGTTGTTTTTAAACTCCAAAACATAACATCACTTCATAATATAGCTATAATTATTTTATAAGGAATCTTAAAATCATTAAACCCTAATTCATAATAGGTTGATAGCCTTTAGCTAGCCATCAGTTTTCCTAAATTCAATGAAAATGCCACATTCCTATCTTTGTTAGTCTACCCATTAGATAAAATGCACCACCATAGAAATATGATAGCATTAAGTTTAATGAAAATCATGCATTATCGAAGCCAATATTACTGAAGCTGCATTATAAATAACTTAGAGCACAATCAACTTAGACATCCATTTGGGAAATGCCTTATAGATTAATCCAAGTTACTACTTCTATAATTGTTGTCAATAACTATAGACATAGAATTGAATACTCTATATTAAGAAGAATATTGGCCACTATGCACTCAACATAAAAAATTACTAGTTGTAATACGCAAAACAACTTGTTTTATCTACGATTGACGTGTATAAATTGATTTAAAGTATTAAGTATGTGATTCCATAATTATAACTATATCTAAAGCCAAATTATGTTACATTATTAGGGTTTGTTTAGATTGATAGGCTACTCATACATGTTGGAAGTAAATAATGTTAATATGTAATTAAAAGACATAATTAAGTAAATAAATACATTTCAATCAATTCTCTAATGTTGTTTCACATATAAAACTTAATAAAAGAAAAATGAAAAAGTAAAAAGTAGTTAAAAAGTAATTGGAGAGAGTTTTGTCGAAGCTCTTTGGTCCTATATATAGTTCCCTATGAATACATATTCTAGATAAACAAAAATTCCTCATATTAATCCAAAAAAGGTTATCGACCTTAGTGATTTGTCAGTAATTCCCCACTTATATACAAATCGCTAAGTAAATCACTGAGTTTAGCTCTAAGTGCTCCATCGATTCAGCTGACAATTTATAGTTCATTCTTCAATTTGTTCTGGATTCGCTGGCTTTCTCCTACAGCTGATTTATATGGTGATTCCTAGTGTTACTTCAAATCGTTGGCTATTCGCTGGTGCAGTTTTCTGATTGACTGTTTTGCTTTTCATTATCCTTTCTTCAATTTCTTCATTTTCCTATTTAAAACTTGAAAATACAAAAATAAGAGAATACCTAGTGTAATATCATCATTTTTATTAAAAATCAATCTAAATTACACTATAAAATGTGTCTAATTGTTGACTTGTCAAAATGATTTTGGTTCACTACCAATGTTACATGAGCATATTGGGTTGTGCACAAAGAATGATTTTCGATATTTTAAATGACTCGGAACAGTAGATTTTATATGATAAAACAGGTAAAATGAAAGTCCCAAAGATGTGTCATTTTAATTATACTTCAAGTAGAGGTATGGTGGTAATTCATATACACGGCTTTATACAAGGTAACAAGTCAATAATTAAACATGTTTTATAATGTAATTTAGGTTTATTTTAGATATATATGATGATATTATACTTGGTATTCTTTTTTGTGATTTCAAGTTTTAATTAGGAAAAATGTAGAAATGGAAGAAAAAGAAAATAATCAACTAGAGAAAAAGTATAGCGATTAGCCAGCGATTTGAATTTACACTGGAAATCCCCAGCAAAATCAGTAGCTAAGATTAGCCAGCGAATCATCAACAAATTGGGAAATACACTAGAAATCGCCAACTGAATCAGTGAAATATAGAGATCTAAAACCAGTGATTAACTATACAATTTGTGCATAAAGAGGAATCGTTGACAAATTGCTGAGGTCAGTGATGATTGTTTTTATATAAGAACAAGAAATTTGTATTTATCTATGATTTTTACACTTATGGAAACTATAAATAGGACCTTAGGGCTTCGAAATTTCCTTTTTCTCTTAACCTTTTGCTCTCATAAGTTTAGTTGAGTTTATGTTTGAAGCAACATAAGAAGTTTTTTTATTTCACTAAAAGGTGTTTATTTAATTATGTCTTTCAACTTTATTATTGTGTCATTTATTTCCAGTATAAGTGAGTAGTTTATTAATCTAAACAAACCCTAGACATGTATATACTTTGGATTGCAACATAGTTATAATTGAAGAATCATAAATTTAATGATTTAAATATATTCACACACGTTAATCACAAATTTATTAAGTTATTTTTGTGTATTACAACTAATGATTCTTTGTAGTGAGAGCCTAGTGTGTTGGGTTTTGATGTTCACGCGTAGTGAAAAATTCAAAATAATTTTTGAAAATCCTAACAGGATTGAAAATAAGTTCCATTAAATAAGAACTACGAAAGTAAACCATACCTTAATCCATGATTTCCTTTTTTGATTGTTTGGTTACAAAAATGTTTATGTGCGCTTCTTTATAATGAAAACCCGTATACGAACGGTGACCACAATTTGAAGTGCTAACCCCAAGAAAGATTTAAAATGTCTTTTCTTTATATCCTAAAATTCAAAGAACTCAAAAATATCGAAAACAAAATCTTCTTTCATTTTATGGTTTCAACCTATATTTATATGTGCAGATAAGCTCACTTAAAAGAATCTATTCGTAACATAACTATTATATTAAGGAAGTTTAAGCAACTCACACATACGCCTATATTAATGAGTTATCATATAACATATCATAAAGGCTTTTATATCAAGAATTTTATCATATGAAATTCACTGCCCCTGACCAATTGAAATTGCACAAAGCCATTCTTTATGTGTTACCTAATAGATTTATGCGATGTTGGCAGTGAACCAAAATCATTTTGATACATAAGTCATAAGCGGTCTCTAGCAAGACATTATGAATACCCAAGTAGCATGAATATCAAAATCGATACAACCTAATAAATAACATCTATTATATCATTTTGTCTTGCGATATTCTTTCATTAAACATAAGGCATGGAACGTCACCCTTTATAATCAATCTTACTAGTCTTGATTTTTAGGTAGACCAAAAACATCCAAATAAAATTGATCATATCAATTCACTAGGACTTGGCTATTTAATAGTCTAACATATCAAGGGATCTACTTATATTTCCCTATGTGAGAGGGATAAATTCTATCTTGATTACACACCTTCACGAATTATTCAAATGGTAACAAATTAGAATCTTTATAATCGTCTAGTTAAAGACACCGTTTGATTGTGTCAAATTACCCTCCTCCTAATATTGAAGTCTATGGTAATCTTAAGTCGAAGGACCAAATGATATACCTATCATAAGTAACATTTATGATTTAATTCATATGGTGTTCTCATAGCGGGTCGGTCTAGTACCTTGTTCCTTAACAAATACTCATGATCTCGATTTGTGTCCTTATAAGCATGATCATTACATGACCATCAATTAAGATTTGCTCTAGCTTTATGTAGCGACTCATTTTCCAAATGAACCACCACGGGAGCCAATGCAGGCCCAAACCCTGGCCAACCAGCGCCTGCTATGTCCCACATGCAAACATTTAATCATTATTAACCTTAATGAAAAACAATTTACTATTTAAATTTTTGATGAACTCAAGTCATTTGTTATAATGTCGTTTCAATCCTTAATAAACCACAATGGAAGTCTTTTATCATGTCAAACTAAAATATGAAACATCAAAGTCATGCTTCCAATCTGATACCTAGTGTGGAATACCCATATGTCAATACAAACCAAAAATACACCTCAATGTCTCAAAATATCAAAAATATAGAATCTTAAAGTGTCTCACAATCCCAAATCCCCAAATGAAAAAAAGTCTATATAATAAAAATGTACAAGTTTGGCTTAATATCTTTGAATCACCGGTATGCCGGAAGCTTGCCCTTGCCGCAACTTGTACTAGGATCTACACTTAAGCCATCACAAAAAAACAAATGACAAGTCCAGAGTGAGTATTCCTAAGGAAATTAAGTGAGAAATACTGAAAGTAAATATTGGGATTCAAACAAAACTATTAAATAAACATGCGGAAATAAATACACGTAACTATGATCATCACAAGGATAAGTAATAGTGCAAGCTCAAAGTGTGTTCCTAGAGCCTAGTGCCATACTTCAGACTCTCCACAAAATACTATCGGCGAGTACCACTCAAGCAAGGCCATTATCTGGATCCGTTAGGTCCGTCATAAAACCGGGTCAAACTATTCACCGAGATCCCTGACACACGTGTTATGGCCTAAAGGACATACACAGGAATGGCACGAAGGGAGAGTCTAACATCCGTCCATTTAAACCAAAACCAAGAATAGAGTATTGAAAGATAAAAATGAATTCAAAAGCCAAAGTAAGTAATGCTAAAAAAAATTTCGGTTGTGATACTACACACCTCAACCCGCACTCCGTGTCTTGATAAATAACCCCCGATTCGGCTATGCCGAATCCCCGATATCTAAATTACCACGCGAAATAACCTATTTCCATTTATAATTGATTTTTAGCCAATTGAATATATTTTATGTTACGTTGCAAAAATAGTCTGAAATCTGCAATATCTAGCACGCAAGATATTAGTATTAGCGCGCTAGATTTCAGGGCAGCTAAACGTTATTCGTCGGGACAACGGTTTGGTTGAAAATTTTATTTTTTAAACATCACCACCAAGAACAAAAATTATAATAACATATATTACTTAACTTCATAGCACTTAAAATCCACCAAAACAACCACTTAACAATCCATAATGGATTCACTTAAACACCTCAAGAATGGTACCAAAAGATGAAGAAAGTTGAGGTGTTAGTGAGTCTCACCTTGCTTTGATGAAGTACCCACTTCAAGGTCCACAAATGATCAAGTTTGAAGCTCCAAAACCCTTGTTTTTGCTATTCAATTTTGTGATTTGTTGATAAGAAGATAGAAAAGGTGGTGGAAATGAAAGTCAAAGTGACTTTTATACACTTATATGATCTCTCCTTACTTGTGCATCCCAATGCAATCTATTGAGCACTATTTGCACCATGTTTCCACCTCTAATGACTCCTAATGTGACTCTAATAGCACACTTGCCCTTGTTCTTAACCTAAAAAGTCGTCATCGCGACATACGCATACTACCAAGACCTTAACCACCAAATATGCATTACATATAATTATTTAACACATTTTATTCTTTTCATATGTGTATTATATCCCCCGACCTAGTATTTAGTTTTTCAGCCTACCCGTTACCCGAGTCAACACGCATATCGAAACGATTTCTTAACACAGTCTCGCATGTCAAATGTAAGATAAATACACACATTATGATGCCATTTAATCTATTTCAATGTAAACATCCCAAATTACACAAATCAACACGTAATATAACTATTTACCTAGCTCCTGGCGTACCCTAACCTAATTGCGTGTCCCACGAGTGTCTGAGCTGTCAGCCACGTCTACAACCACGTCATTAATAATCGTAAATGAAATTAGGGCCGTCACAGTTCTTCCCAACTAGGTGAGATTTCATCCCGAAATTTAAATAAAAAGTAAACACTTACCGATAAATATGTGGGGATACCGTAGTTGCATAGTAAACTCAAGCTCTCAGGTAAGTCCCTCAGTCCCGTGATGCTGCCAACATACCAAAACATTATGGATTTCCTTATTCCTCATAACTTGAGTCATATTATCCATGATTTGCACAGGCCGCTCCTCATATGATATGTTAGGTTGCACCTTAATCTGACGTACATCAACCATAGGCCTCGGTCCCAACCTATCCATCCTCGACATGGAAGGTTGAAATATTGGATGTACACCTGTTACTTGCGGTGAAAATTCTAAACGGAATGCCACTCCGCTGACATGTTCCTCAACTTTGAACGGTCCAATGAACCTTGGTGCCAGCTCCCCTTTAATGCCAAACCTCTGATGACCTTTCATGAGAGAAACCTTCAAATACACAAAATCCCCAACCTTGTAACTTAGACCCTCAAGATACTTGTCCACATATTTCTTTTGCCTATCCTGAGCCGCCTGAAGCCACTTCCTGATCTTTCTTACCTTCTCAATATGGTCAACAACAACCTCAAGTCCTATAGTCGTTGTATCCTCTTGTTCCGCCCAGCATGTTCGTGGCCTGTAGGGCCTATCATAAAATGCCTCCAATGGTGGCATCTTGATACTCGCCTGATAGTTATTGTTGCAAGCAAACTCACACAAAGGTAAGTAATCCTCCCACGATCCATCAAACTATAAAAGACACTCCCAGAGCATATACTTGAGAATCTGAATCAAACACTCTTATTACCCATCAATCTGAGGATGGTACGCAAAGCTGAACTATAAACAAGTGCCAAACAGTTCCTACATACTTTCCCAAAGCTTCAAAGTAGATCTCAAATCTCTGTCAGAAATAATGGAGATCGGTACACTGTGCAATCTGACTATCTCTCTCTCAAAAATAGTACCCAGCTATGTAATTGAATATCCAATGGCACTCGGTATAAAATTTGTTGATTTCGTCAACCTGTCGATAACTACCTACACGGCGTCGTGTCTCTTCGTAGTCTGCGATAGGCCACTGATGAAGTGCATGGTCATGTACTCCCACTTCCACCGAGGAATGGGCAGCAGCTGTTGCAACCTATCTGGTCTCTTGTGCTCAGCCTTAACCTACTGACAAATATGACAACTCCGAATGTATCTATCCATGTTAGCCTTCATCCCTGGCCACCAAAACAATCTTTGTAGATCGTGATACATCTTGGTCCAACCAGGATGAATTGTATATCATGACCGATGTGCGTCGTTGATAATGATGTCCTTGAGCTTTGATACCAGCGCTATCCACAAACGACCCTTGTGTCTCAAACACTGTTTGAACCCTCAGACCACTCGGTGCACCCAGAATCCTAAGCCAGGCCACTGATCCGTAAATACCGGCCATCAACTCTCTTCAACTCAGCAACCCATTCAAGAGACACCTTGGGAACTTGTATCTGACAGTAAATCTATAGCTTAGCAATAGCCTTTATCACACACAACACCGATACTGCCTCAAGCAACCTGTGCCCATGTGCGATATAAAGTAGTATCATCTCGCTCTCGATGTCACTCCTGCTAAGTGAATCAGCTACGACATTCGCCTTACCCTGATGATATTCGACAGTGAAGTCAGAGTCCTTTAGTAACTCGAGCCATCTTCGTTGTCGCATGTTCAACTCCCATTGAGTGAACAGGTACCTTAAACTTTGGTGGTCTGTAAATAACATAAACCACTTACCGTAGAAGTAGTGCCTCCAAGCCTTCAGTGCAAACATGACCTCCGGAAGCTCCAAGTCGAGTACTGGATAGTTTTCCTCGTGAGGTCTTAGCCATCGAGATAAATAAGCAACTAAGTGTCCATCCTGCATCAACACGTAACCCAACCGAGTGCTTTATGCATTAGTGTAAATTGAAAAATCTCCACCTACTACAGGTAGTACCAAAACTGGTGCCGAAGTCAACCTCCTTTTCAGCTCCCAAAAAGCATCCTCACATTCCTATGACCAATAAAGTCTAACATCCTTCTTGGTCAACGTCTTCATCGGTGCAGCAATGATCAAGAAATCCTACGTGAAGTGCCTATAATATCCTGCTAAACCTAGGAAACTCCAGATGTCAAATACAAACTCGAGTGTCTTCCAATCAATAATTGTTTGAATTTTGTTACCATCAACTAATATGCCCGATCACTCACTCGGCCAGAATGCGCACTTGCTAAACTTGGCATAAAGTCTGTGCTCTCTCAGCATTGTCAACACATCTCTAAGATGCCTCTCATGCTCCACATGAGTCTTACTATAAATTAGAATGTCATCGATAAATACTATGACATATCGATCCAAAAATGGCCTCAAAACCCTATGCATCTAGTCTATGAAGATCGCCGGTGTGTTACTTAGTCCAAAAGCCAGGAATGTAAACTCGAATAATCCGTAATGCGTACTAAAAGCGATCTTCTCCACATCATCCTCTTGAATCCTCAACTAATGATATCCTGATGTAATTCGATCTTTGCGAAAAATTGGCCCCAGCCAATTGATCGAATAAGTCATCAATCCTCAGAAGTGGGTAACGATTGTGAATCATCACCTGATTCAGCTTCTGGTAGTCTACACACATTCGCATCGAATCATCCTTCTTTTTCACAAAAAAACTAGAGCTATTCAAGGTGACATGATAGGGTGAATAACACCCTTGTGCAATAAGTCCTCTAACTTGGTCCTCAACTCTTCGTGCTCTGATGCTGACATCCTATACGACCTAATGCAAATTGGATGAGTCACGGAATTAGCTCAATAATAAACTCAACAGCTCTTAGTGGTGGCAATCTTGGCAAATCATCAGGAAACACTTCTGAAAACTCGCAGATAATAGGGACATCCTCAACCTTAGTAACCGCCCTAAGCTCTGGCTCAACCAAAGCTGACTACGCCTCCATCTCATGCTTTGTAGCTAATCTGCCTCGAGTGATAGGTATTGTAGTCACAACTCCATTAAATGCAGACTTTAGAGTCCCCTCAATGTCGAACGTCATAGTTTTGCTTAAATAGTTGGTTCGTACATGATAAGATGATAACCAATCCATACCAAACATCGCGTCAAACTCCAGGTGCTTTAACACTATCAAATCAGTTGGTAGCTGATGTCCCTCGATCTCAACAATATAATTCTGGTAAATTCGACTATTGTAAATCTTATCTCCATCTGCAGTATAAAGAACAAGATGTGTATCTAAAGTCAGTGCAAGTAACCTTAACTCGCCTACCATGCATCCAAAAACAAAAGATAGTGTGCTACTAGAAGCCATCATAATGTGCATGGAAATACCACAAACAAATAACGTACCCTGAATAAGCTATCTGGTTGCCCCCTGTCTAGCTGTATGACCCCAAAAGCTGCAGTCTAGGCCCTATCTCTAGCCTGCTCCGTCTGTGGTGGTAGTGGTGTTGGTCTAGTACAAACTACCACAATATGCCCAATCTGACCGCATTAGTAACATGTACGAGTCTCTAATCTACCAGAACTCCTCTGACTCTATGCCTGACCCTAGCCTTGACTATGTTCTCTCTGGCCTCTGTCCTGCCTATACTGCTGTCCAAGCTTATCGACTAGTGCGAAACCCGTGGAATATGCCATCTGGTGATCATTATGTCGATCATGGTCATCACAACGATCTTTGTCACCTCTACGACCCTGATTAGACTGCTAATCACCTCGGCAAGGTCTTTGGCCCTATCTCTATCGATCCTAATCTCTGTTTTGTCTCTTCAATATCTGATCAGACCGAGAACTCAAAGCTAGCTAACTCTGCTATCTCTGCTGACTCTGTAGTGCAGCTTCAACCGCTAATCGACTGGCCCTCTAAACCAAATACGTCTCGTGTGCGAGGGACCTATCGTAAATCTGTGCCAGTGTATGAGCTCCACTAAATATAATCGTGCTCACAATCCTCTCATCCTGACCTTGAACAAAATAATATATTTGTAATCAATCGGTACCTACTATGTCCATGGAGTACTATAATAGATATCGTTACCTCTCCATGTACACAATGATAGACATATCATCCTACACCAATGAAAAAAACTCATCCCTCAATCGAACCCTCACCTCCATAGGTATATACTCGTCCATAAATAGCACTCAGAGCTCTGCCCAAGTAGTTACAACAGGATGAGTCGCGATATAGGTAGTCCACCATACCACTACATTAGCTCTCAAGCAAAAACTCGATAATCTCGATCGATCAATCTCCTCAACCCGGAGCATTTCATGAAGTAGCTTATGAGATAACAGCCACCTCCCGATTATCTCTGAGTCCCAGGCTCCATAAAAATATCCCGGGGAGAACTTAAAGAAGTCCTTCATCTTCGTAGCCTTAACTGTCATCAAACTCCCTGAAGTAGACACTACTACTGGCTGCTCGGTATTCGTAGGTGTAATAACCACTGTAGTATCCATTGGTACTACTACTAGCGGAGCTCTCTCGGCCAGTGTCTTAGATACTGTTGCTTGTGCTTGAATCTCAGCTTTAGTAGGAGCTACAACTACCTGAGTAGTAGTCATCGATGCAGCGAAAATGGTAGTAGGAGCTGTGGTAGTCTCTCGAGCATCCCGAGCTCTCATAATGTCTATCAGTAACGTGAATCTATCATCCATAGTCTATGCTAATAACTCCAACGTCAAAGTCGACCTAGTTGGATTATTGGTATCAACGACCTCAGGCTGAGTAGTATCTGAAGGCGTTAGTCCTTCGATATCTGCATTGAAGAATGTGCATCTAGTCAGCCTTAGTACGAATATACGTGTATCTTATGTATTATACAACAAAAAATATAGCACATATATCCTTGATTTCTACCAATCTCACCTCATTTCCAAACTAAGACTCTAGACAATTCCTTTAGGTTTCCAAATCTAAAGTTATTTATCTGGTTTATCCTCAAATTATACCTAAAGTGTAATCATATCAGATTTAATTTTCAATTTCTCGAAGTTCACTAACCTTAATCTGATACCAAAATGTAACGACCCATTTTTCAAATGAACCGTCATGGGGGCCAATGCGGGCCCACAACCTGGCCTACCAGTCTCAGCTATGTGCTACATGCAAACTCATCCACCATTTAATCATTATTAACCTTAACGAAAAATAATTTACTATTTAAATTTTTAATGAACTCAAGTCATCTATTATAATACAGTTTCAATCCTTAATAAACCACAGCAGAAGTCTTTTATCATGACAAACTAAAATATGAAACATCAAAGTTCTGCATTTAACTCTGATACCTAGTGTGGAAAACTCATATGTCAACATAGACCAAAAATACAACACAATGTCTCAAAATATCAAAAATATAGTCCTGAAGTGTCTCACTATCCCAAATTCCCAATATGAAAAAAAAGTATATATAATAAAATTGTACAAGTTTGGCTTAATATCTCTAAGTCATCGGTATTTTAGAAGCTTTCCCTTGCCACAACTCATACTAGGATCTACACTCAAGCCATCACAAAAAAGGCAAACGAAGAGTCTAGAGTGAGTATTCCTAAAGAAATCAAGTGAGCAATAGTGAAGGTAAATACTGGAATTCAAACAAAAATATTAAATAAACATGCAGAAATAAACGCAGAGAACGTGATCAACGCATGGATAAGTAATAGTGCAAGCTCGAAGTATGTTCCTAGAACCTAGGGTTAGACTAGTGTCATACTTCAGACTCTCCACTGAATATTTCCGGTGAGTACCACTCAAGCAAGGCCAGTATCTGGATCCGCTAGGTGGTCAGTGTAGAACCTACGAAGCTCCAACACGTGGCCTGAAGCGACTCTCGGGCCGAACTATTAATTGAGATCCCTAACACACATGTTATGGCTTAGTGGACATACACATAGGAATGGCACAGAGGGAGAGTCTTAACATCCGTCCATTTAAACCAAAACCAGGAATAGAGTATTGAAAGATAGAATATGAATTCAAAAGCCAAAAGTATGTAATGCTCAAACAATTTCGGTTGGGATGCTACACACCTCAACTCACACTCTTGTCCCGATAAATAACCCCCGGTTTGGCTTCGCCGAATCCCCGATATCCAAATTACCACATGAAATGACATATTTCCATTCATAATTGAGTTTTAGTCAATTGGATGTATTTTATGTATCTTGGCAAAAATAGTCTGAAATCTGCAATATCTAGTGGGCTAAGTATTAGGTTTAGTGCGCTAGATTTCTGGGCAGCTGAACGTTCTTTGTTAGGAAGACATTAGCGCACTATATTTCTCACCTGATGCGCTAATCATCATCTACCGTGCTAGGTTACATCATTAGCGCGCTAATGAAGTTCTGGACAGTTGTTTGGTTAAAAATTTAATTTTTTAAACATCACCACCACCAACGACAACTACAACAACATATATTACTTAACTTCATAGCACTTAAAACCCACCAAAATAACCACTTAACAACCACATAACAATTCATATTGGATTCACTTAAACACGTCAAAAATGGTACCACAAGATAAGAAAGTTGAGGTGTTAGTGAATCTCACATTGCTTTGATGAAGCAACCCCTCCAAGCTCCTCAAATGATCAAGTTTGAAGCTCCATAACCCTTGTTTTTGCTCTTCAATTTTCAGATTTGTTGGTAAGGAGAAAGAAAAGTAGTGTAAATGAAAGTCAAAGTGACTTTTATAGGTTTATATGATCTCTCCTCACTTGTGCATCCCAATGCAATCTAATGAGCACTATTTGCTCCATTTCTCAACCTTTAATGATTCCTTAAGTGACTCCAATGTCACACTTGCCCTTGTTCTTAATCCAAAAAGTCATCTTCAGGGTGTTTCGACGCCCGATTTCACTTCCCGAAATGCGACATACACGTGCTACCATGACCCTAACCACCAAATATGCATTACAAATTATTATTTAAATCATTTTATTTATTTCATGTGTGTATTATATCCGCTGACCTAGTATTTAGTCTTTTAGCCTACCCAGTATCTGCATCGACACCCATATCGAGGCAAATACTTAACACAGTCTCACATATCAAATGTATTATAAATACACACATTACGATGTTGTTTAATCTATTTCAACGTAAACATCACAAATTAGACGAATCGGCATGCTAAATAACTATTTACCTAGCTCCAAGTGCGCCTTAGCTTAGTTGCATGTCCCACAAGCGTCTGAGCTGTCAGCCACGTCTCCAACCACGTCATTAATAACGGTAAATTGAATTTGGGTCGTCACATCTTAACTCAATATATTTCTCAATCTAATGACCAACTAGAGACATTTAAGATATTTCAACAAATATCAATAGATCTTATTATAAGGTAAACATGCAATCACTTATAATAAAACATCTAATTAAAACCTTTATTTCATTAACTAAGATTTTAAGATAAACAATGTTTGTAGATTGACCGAGGGCACATGCCCCAACATAGTGGCCAATATGTTTCTTACTATAGAGTATCTAAATCTATGTATATGATTATTGACAACAATTATAAAAGTATTAACTAGGATTAATCTATAAGGCTATATTCTCGAGTGGATGTTCTAGGTGCTTATGCTCTAAGTTATTTGTGAATTAGCATATTATGATTAATATTTGATTTAGATTAGCTATGATTTTTGTTGAGTGTGAATGCTATTGTATTTCTATTTTATTGCATTTTATCCTATATGTAGATTTATAATGATAAGAATACATATATTTTCTATTAAATATAGAAAAATTGATGGTTTACTAAAGGCTATTAACGTACTATGAACTAAGATTTAACGATTCTGAGATTCCATTTGATATGATTATAACTAGGTTATAAACTGATGTTATGTTCTAGTGTCTGAATGTAATTCAAGTATATTACATTATTTAGTGGGGGTTTGTTTAGATGTTTGTTTAGATATTTCATATTTATTGATTTATCAATTTATTTGGTTATTTGTTTAAATTATATTAGATTAGTTTATTGAACTTAAATTGTTCATAATTTAATTATTTCAATTAATCGATTGCTTGTTTTTAGATTGATAGTGTGTAATTCTGTTTTAATTTAGTTAAATTAAAGCAAGTTAAATTCAGTAAAACTTTAGGGAAAGCCTTAATCCTGAAGAGATTTGTAAAATTCCTGTAGAGAGGATATCACATTTACGACTACTACAAATAATAGAAAAATACTAGAAATTATTGTTCACACTTGACACGTGTCAATTCTTGGCGTTGTTGTCGGGGATTTTTAAAATAATCACTTGGAAACCTTCTTGTTGAATGTCATATAATATGGCTGAAGACGATGAAGAATTATCTTTTAGCAATCTGTTAGGAATGTAACGACTTATGAACTTAAGTGTATAAATTTTACAACAAAATTTTAAGAATTCGAATTGAAGTTCGGACTCATAAATTCTTTACGGTGTTTCTCTGTCGAAAACAATGAAGATGCTCAAAATCTTATTAGGGAGTTTTAACATAAAGTAAGCACGTTAAAACCTAAGGATATAGAAATAGATTATGCTAAATTAAGATTTTTTCATTCTGTAATAAAAGGACAAGCTTTAGATTGTTATTTTACTTCTCTCAAAATTCCATAACCAATTGGTTAGAGACGCTACAAGTTTTTCTTGATCAATATGTCCCAACAAGAAAAATTAGGTTATATAGACAAAAAAATTAGTAATGCTAAGATGGAGATTCAAGAAACTTTTAGTGAATTTTGAGATGGGCATCAAAAATTGATTTTTTTACGTCCTATACGAGAATTTATAGAAAAAACATTAATGCAATACTTTTATGAAGGATTAAATCACTTAGAACGAAGATTCTTAGACTTAGTATGTGGATGTGCTTGACAAAACACCAACTTTAGCGAGAGAAGCTATAAATAAAATGTCTAAAATATCTAAGCAATTTGGTAAAAAGAGTGAATTAATCTAAGAAAATCCAAATGAAATGAATCGAAGGACATATAATACAGCACACGATAAGATAGATGAGTAAAAACCCATGGCTAAATTATTACTAAAGGACAGATCAAGCAAAGTAAAACTTTGTATTTATAGTAATGAATTAAGTCATTCTAATGATGAATGTCCTTTGAGACAAAAAACCAAAAATTGAAAAAGCTAATGCAATAATGAACCAATATGACGGGTTTGTTGATCCCACTTATAACTTTGATACTTACACTAATTACTCACTGCCAAATATGGGTAATCGAATTAACAATCAAGGTTATAAAATTTATAAAATATCAAATAATTTAAAAAGAGAAAAAGATCAAATAATTCAAATATTACAAAATGATACGATTGAGTTGAAAAACCAATTGAGGCGAATGACAACACAAATGATTGAATTTGTAAATCGAGAGAAACTACCATCTCAACCTTATCCTACTTTACACAAAAAAGCACCAGCCATAATATTAGGCAGTGGTAAGCAGATGGATGAACCTAAAATACTAGACTAATTAGTTTTTTATAAAAGAAAGAGAAGCATAATTAGAGAAAGAAGTTGAAGTAACGATTAATAGGAATCCCAACGTAAAGGGTGATGAGCCTGATAAAGAGTGACCAATTAATATAAAATCACCATTACCTCATCATTTGGAAGATAATAGAAATGCTAAGAAATTGCTTGAAGAAAAACAAGTCTCTAATACATTGAAGAAAGTAGTAGTTAATACACCTATGTTTGAACTAATTCAAAATGCACCTAAGTATCATAAATTTATAAAAGATTTACGCGTTAATAAGATTAAGGCTAATGAAAAGGTGATTCTAAGAGAACACATATCAACATTAACTCAATAGAAATTAACTGATAAATGTTCTGACCTTGGAATGTTTTTCCTTTCTTGTACAACTGAAAATATAGGAACTTTTGAAGTATTGTGTGATTTTGGAGCCTCTATAAATGTTATGCCTTTGTCTATTTATTTATAAATGACGAATTTAAATTTAGAAGAAACTGGTATACTGGTATTATTAGCAGATAGATCCAATGTTAAATCGATAGGGTTACTAGAAGATGTACTAGTCAGGGTTAATGATTTAGTCTTCCAAGTAGATTTATATGTTTTAGATATGAAAGAAGATAATTTCTCTAATTTAGATTATCTAATCTTACGAAGACCCTTTTTGAAGACAGTAAAAGTGAAGGTTTATGTTTCAAATGGAACATTAACAATGGAAGTAGATGACGATATAGTGAGTTTTAATATATATGACCCAATGAAATATAGATTGGGTGTTTCTTCCATATGCACAATAGATATGGTAGATCCATTAATAGAAAAACAATTTAAAAAGAATAAAATAGATAAATTGGAATTAGTAATAGATGATTTAGAAGATGGTGATAATAAAGATGAGGAAACAAATAGATAATAAGTACTTTAGAATCATACAATGAACTACCAGAACATACTTATTACCTAGATTTATCTAGATCTCATTCAAAACTTTTACCCTCTATAGTCAAAGCCCCATAATTAGATCTAAAAACTCTACCAGATTATTTAAAAAATGTTTATCTCGGAGACTACGAAAAATTGCTAGTAATGATTCCTAACAAACTGACAAATTTAGAAGAAAAAAGATTAATAAATGTATTGAAAGAATTTAAAGGAGCAATAGGATGGAACATAGCTGATATTAAAGGAATAAGTCGAGCTACGTGTATACATAAGATAAACCTAGAAACTTGTATAAAAGCTTATAGACAAGCTCATAGAAGATTAAACCCATCTATGATGGACGTAGTAAAGGCTGAAATATTAAAATTATTAGATGTGGTAATGTTATTTTAGTAGCTGATAGCAATTAGGTAAGCCTACTAGAAGTAGTTCATAAAAACGTAGGAATTATTGTAGTAACAAATGATTATGGAGAGTTAGTACCAACTGGAATCCAAAATAGTTGGAGAGTATGTATAGATTATAGGAATTTGAATGCCTGAACTAGGAAAGAACATTATCCACTCTCGTTTATAGATCAGATGTTAGAAAGATTAGCTTGAAAAACCAATTATTGCTATGAAGATGGTTATTAAGGATTTCATCAAATACTTGTAGCCCCTGAAGAACAGGAAAAAAATAACTTTTACTTGCTCCTTTAGTACATTTGCTTATGAAAGTATGCCTCTTGGTTTACGCAATGCACCTTTAACTTCTTAAAAGTGTATGGTTAATATTTTCACTAATTATATGAAAATTTTCATTGAAGTTTTTATGGTTGATTTCACGGTTTATGGTAATTCTTTCGATGAATTTAAGTGGCTTGTTAGTTTGGTGACTATGTAAATCAAAGGAACTCCATGAATTTGAGTTGAGTTTAGGATTACTGAGTTAGTGTATATTTATGTTAGGAGTCTAGTTTAGTTTGTGTTGTCATTTAAACCTTTGCTCGGGATGTGCCAAGTCATAAGTTTAGGGGTATTTAATAAGTCAGTATTTATATGTATTTAGTAGTTTATTTTTATATGTTTTATTATGTAAAGTCTTTAAAATATATATTTAATTTTATTTATTGGTCGTTTTCAGGTGAAACGGAGTGCGTAGTTAAATTCGTAGAAGAAAAAGATTAAAAATGGAGTATTTACATACATTTATCGGACACAGGACAGTTTGCCTTGAGTTACGCATTGTGATGTGAGTAAAATAGGAGACAATGGACCAAGTAATGCCAGCCATGTGGTGAGTTCTTATTGGACAATAGTACAACCGCACATCACCCATTTTCTCTCCTCCAACCAGCAAGTGCCACCTCATGCTCACCATCCCTCTAGCTTGCAAGAAAGGCAGCTAGCTCCACCAATCGCATGTTGTCAGGTCAGCATCAACACATCACAGCAAAACAAACAACAAACTCTCCTCATTCAGCACTTGTTGATCTTTCTGGGGATACGCACTAGCACAGTTGCCCAGTGCACGAATCGCAACTGAACGAACCAGCTCTCTTCCTCACGCCACGTGCTTCATCAGGTTGGCCACCATCTCGTCATCACAATATTCCCAACCAATTATGATGCGCACAACAGAGCTCCAACACAAAATGCACCAATGTGGTTTAGACACATAGTGGACACCTATTTTTTAGCCCAAAATAACCACAGGATCGTCCTCGGCGCACGAGTCACTCACCATCCCCCAAAATTAGTTTCTCTCACCTCCCGAGACCAATTAGGAGTAGTTTTATGTATTAGGAATATTGGGTATTAGTAGAGAACATCGATTAATATCTTTTTAGCAATTTTCTTTGACGATCATGTTCGGCTAATCAACTCCTTACTTAGGTCGAAAGAGAAACAAGTCGGGATTATGGATTCATGGCATATTATGTGAGATCTTTATTTTATTATTTTAATTATTTTATTTCATTGTTGTTTATTTAATGATTATGGTTTAGATCTAGGGTATGTATGTGATCAGTGCATGCTTTTAGGGGGATAACCTATAGTTATTTGGACCATTAATATCTGTGTAATTGTGCTTTTGGACCAATAAAGTGACAAGCACTCACCCGTTTGCCGTCAAACCCTTTTGGTTCTTGAGTGTTCAACAATTGAATCTAGGTTAAATCAGAAGTGGATGCGATCCGGTTATGTAGGATTAGTGTTCCCACATACCCAAATTACTGGGATTAGTGTGTTAAACCTGATTGGCGGATGTCTAGGGTTATGCATTGATTAGGGAAGTAGTTAGTGTCGGATGTCCTGGCTATCGAGATTTGGGGAACAAGGAATTTCTGGCTGATGTCGATTTTCTACAGCTAATCTAGGAGAATATAAATTAATGACATTTTGGGAAAGATTGAAGACCATGATTGCCATTGAATCTTAATCCAAATTTGTGGAACTGTAGACTTAGGTGTTACTTAGGTATTTATTAATTGTTTTGAAAATTAGTTTAGTTGTTTTATTTTATTTAGTTTAGTTAGATTAGTTAGTTAAATTAATATTTATTTTAAAACCCCCAGTTTTCCTTTATTATTGTTTTGAACCTAAGAAAGACTACCAATCTCCGTAGAATCGACCATTTGCCACTATTCTACAAAATAGTTGGTTTAAGAAATTTATTTTATTGACATGCTCGACACGCATCAATTTTTGGCGCAGTTGTCGGGATTGTTATTTTTCTTTCTTTGGTTTATTTTATTTTATTTTATTTTTATTTTTATTTTTATTTTGCATATCCAGTCCCTTGCTCTTAACATGTATACAAGCAACCTCGCGATAGACTCCTCCTACGCCCATGCTTATGGTCGATTTATAGACTCACATTATGATAATGTGAATGGGGTAGGTATGTCACATAATGGATATCAATCTTCTAGCATGCATTTCTTTGTGCAACAGGTCGAGGTTTGCGAAATATGTGGAGATTATTCTCATTCTGCACATAATTTTTCGTATTATCCACAGTATGAGAACTATCACTATTCTAGCTATGCATTGCCAGAACCCGACTTCTTTGGGCTCATGTCAAATCCACAAATTACTCAGCTTGAACAAAATCACCGGTTTCAACAAAGCACATTCTCGAAAGATATGATGAAGCAATTGCTACATAATCAGCAACAGTTGCAACATGTTCGTGAAGAGTTTCAACAATTTTTGGCGAAAGCCGATTCTTGGACTCGTGAGTTGCAAAGCTGGCTGATATTAGAAACTCAACCTATTCATTTGAATGCGATGCTTCAGAATATGATTGATGAAGAAGAATTATGTGGTACATAACCAATTTTTCATCCAGAGGAGGATGTGAGTGTTGATACGCTGAAACATTTTGAAGTAAATGAGGTTACACAGGTGGAGGACTATTGGAGCGAAATATAGGAAGGACGTCATGTAACATCTCAGTTGCTCACCGTCTAGTTTGTGACGGTGGGTGCAGATAAGACGGAGAGCAGTAGGGGCAAGGGACCGTGTCTAGGAGACTTTTTGTGAGCAGATGGACGTGAGGTACCGAGATGTAGGCTCGTACCTATCCTTTTTGTATGACGTTTATGTATATACATATATGGTTGTTTTGGAACCGGGAACTAGGTTTGAGGTGATTTCCATAATTTCATTTTGTTGACTTGGACATGACTGTCTTGGGGGTTTCCACATTTATATAGATTCCTAATTTCCCTTGATTGAGTTATTTCCCATTATTTGATTAGAATATGATTTTTGCTTCCGCGGTATTATAACTGCAATAACTCTTTCATAAACCTTAAAAACCTTAAAATTTTGATAAGTTGAGACTGACTAGGCTCGTCCAGTTCGCTGAGAAACTGACTCGGGACCTGCACGGGTCTAGGCCGGGCGTACCCAAATGCATTGGGAATTTGGGGCCGTCACACGTCAAGTCTTTCAAATTGAGCCAGAAGTTGCCATTGCACTAGATGAGGAGGAAAATGAGATGAAAATTGATGCCATTTCAGACAAGCTGGAGAAGCTGCAGATAGAGAGCGAGGAAGACCAACCGCTGGTGTTGGTGCACTAACCCACCCTCCCATGCACATTGGGTACACCTTATAAGGGGTGGAAGTAAAGGAGCATTCGCATATCTTCTACACTACCAACACCTTTTTGTTGGACGATCCTGATGCGATAGATTCTTTCGTGTTGGAAGTCCCGAATGAGCTCCTAATTCTAAAAGCCATTCGCTGTTGACATCTCTAATGGAGAGTGCATCGCGTGATCAATCACGCCAAGTCTAGCTAAAGACTTAAAAGAAAGGCAGCTCGTTGGGAGGCATCCTAGCTTTATTTTATTTATTTCTTACATTTATTTTATTTTTAGTTTAGTTTTAGTTTTTTTTATTTATATTTAATAACACTCTAATTGGTCTCTTTGTTTTTACATGTGATATGTTATATTTGACATTCATTGGAGGATTGGAGCACCATTGTGTTTTGTAGGTTTGACTTTGGATTACATTTTTTAGCATAATTTGAGCATATTTTATTTTTGAATTAACACGTTTTTAGGATTTTAGGTGTTTTGAGACTTGGTTGGGACATATCCAACTTAAGTTGCCGCATTAGGGGCGGGTCTTTCAATAGATCCAAAACCCTAGACTTCATTCCATTATCTTGTTGATTTTACCCTTAGCTGCCAGACTTCGGATTTGCATGATTTGATTGGAATCGTTTCAGGTTAACTCTTATGTTTACTAGTTCTTGCTATTGTTATGATTGTTCTTTTATAATTTCCTTAGTCACCTACACAAGAGAGATTTTACGTGTTCACTATTTTTCGAGAGTTTATGTTATGCATGCATTTGTATCGTCTTCCTATTCATGTTTTTCTTTACCACTATCATTTTCTTTTTGTTGGATAGATACCTTGACTTGTTTTGAACCTTGAGGACAAGGTTAGAAATAAGTTTAGGGGTATTTTAAGGATTGTGTATTGATTTAGATGGATTCTTTGCAAAAGACCGCGGGTGAGATCGCTTATTTTTATGCGGTTATATGCGATTGATGGATGGTAATGGTGGTTTTTTGTATCATTTCTTTCATTTGTTGTTCTTTCATATTTCTCTCTCATTTCATTAGGATATGATACACTTTCATGCGTGTATTTAATATAGTTTTTTATTTTTTTATACATAATATTTAGAGTCACCTAAGACTTTGTTCATGCCTTTGGTTGTAGATGAGTAATTTACAGTTGCCTTTTTAACTTGAAACTTATGGAAAATTAGGAGAAACACTTAATTGAGTTCATAGCTCTATATTTTTATGATTTCATTATTAGGGACTTAGTTGATGGTTGGACTTTGTGCTAGATAATGAAAATGAGTAGACGGTCAGACTTATGCAAGTTATATTATTTTAACCCATATTAGAGGGATTTGCTCAATTATAGTGAAAGTGAGAAGTACTGACATGAGTTTTATTTAGTGTAGAGTGTCCAACAAGTTTCCATAGGAAATGGAGCAGGGAAATTGTGGTGGGAAAAAGTGAGAAAATCGATCCATAGGAAATGGAGCAGGGACCATATTATTAGAAAATAAATTTCTGAAAAAAACTAAATATAAAAATAGAGAATATAAATTGAATAAAAGCGAAAGTTGTGAAACTCCTCAAATAAAAGATAGTGTTCGAATGCTTTCATTATATTAAGTGAGATTTGTACTTGCGAGCTTTAATGTATAGACTAAGAAAACTTATGAGTAGTTGATGGCCTTTGTTTTGACCGAGTTTTTGTCTTTAAAGTAGATCTTTATTGTGTTTAGGTTGCGAGTCTTGACATATCATAACTCTGAAATTTCTTAGGTGGCTTATTAATTTGGAGACTATGTAAATCAAAGGAACTCCATGAATTCGGGTTGAGTTTAGGATTATTTAGTCTGTGTATATTTATGTTAAGAGTCTAGTTTAGTTTGTGTTGTCATTTAGACCTTTGCTCAGGACGTGCAAAGTCATAAGTTTGGAGGTATTTAATAAATCAGTATTTATATGTATTTAGTAGTTTATTTTTATATGTTTTATTATGTAAAGTCTTTAAAATATATATTAAATTTTATTTATTGGTCGTTTTCAGGTGAAACGGAGTGTGTAGTTAGATTCGTGGAAGAAAAAGATTAAAAATGGAGTATTTACATACATTGATCGGAAACAGGATAGTTTGCCTTGAGTTACGCGTTGTGTTGTGGGAAAAATAGGAGACAATGGACCAAGTAATGCCAGCCACGTGGTGAGTTCTTATTGGACAACATTACAACAGCACATCACCCATTTTCTCTCCTCTAACCAGCAAGCGCCACCTCATGCTCACCATCCCTCTAGCTTGCAAGCAAGGCAGCTAGCTCCACCAATCACACGCTGCCACGTCAGCATCAACACATCACAACGCAACAAACAACAAACTCTCCTCGTTTAGTAGCTGTTGATCTTTCTCGGGATACGCACTAACCCACCCTCCCATGCACATTGGGTACACCTTATAAGGGGTGGAAGTAAAGGAGCATTCGCATATCTTCTACACTACCAACACCTTTTTGTTGGACGATCCTGATGCGATAGATTCTTTCGTGTTGGAAGTCCCGAATGAGCTCCTAATTCTAAAAGCCATTCGCTGTTGACATCTCTAATGGAGAGTGCATCGCGTGATCAATCACGCCAAGTCTAGCTAAAGACTTAAAAGAAAGGCAGCTCGTTGGGAGGCATCCTAGCTTTATTTTATTTATTTCTTACATTTATTTTATTTTTAGTTTAGTTTTAGTTTTTTTTATTTATATTTAATAACACTCTAATTGGTCTCTTTGTTTTTACATGTGATATGTTATATTTGACATTCATTGGAGGATTGGAGCACCATTGTGTTTTGTAGGTTTGACTTTGGATTACATTTTTTAGCATAATTTGAGCATATTTTATTTTTGAATTAACACGTTTTTAGGATTTTAGGTGTTTTGAGACTTGGTTGGGACATATCCAACTTAAGTTGCCGCATTAGGGGCGGGTCTTTCAATAGATCCAAAACCCTAGACTTCATTCCATTATCTTGTTGATTTTACCCTTAGCTGCCAGACTTCGGATTTGCATGATTTGATTGGAATCGTTTCAGTTAACTCTTATGTTTACTAGTTCTTGCTATTGTTATGATTGTTCTTTTATAATTTCCTTAGTCACCTACACAAGAGAGATTTTACGTGTTCACTATTTTTCGAGAGTTTATGTTATGCATGCATTTGTATCGTCTTCCTATTCATGTTTTTCTTTACCACTATCATTTTCTTTTTGTTGGATAGATACCTTGACTTGTTTTGAACCTTGAGGACAAGGTTAGAAATAAGTTTAGGGGTATTTTAAGGATTGTGTATTGATTTAGATGGATTCTTTGCAAAAGACCGCGGGTGAGATCGCTTATTTTTTATGCGGTTATATGCGATTGATGGATGGTAATGGTGGTTTTTTGTATCATTTCTTTCATTTGTTGTTCTTTCATATTTCTCTCTCATTTCATTAGGATATGATACACTTTCATGCGTGTATTTAATATAGTTTTTTATTTTTTTATACATAATATTTAGAGTCACCTAAGACTTTGTTCATGCCTTTGGTTGTAGATGAGTAATTTACAGTTGCCTTTTTAACTTGAAACTTATGGAAAATTAGGAGAAACACTTAATTGAGTTCATAGCTCTATATTTTTATGATTTCATTATTAGGGACTTAGTTGATGGTTGGACTTTGTGCTAGATAATGAAAATGAGTAGACGGTCAGACTTATGCAAGTTATATTATTTTAACCCATATTAGAGGGATTTGCTCAATTATAGTGAAAGTGAGAAGTACTGACATGAGTTTTATTTAGTGTAGAGTGTCCAACAAGTTTCCATAGGAAATGGAGCAGGGAAATTGTGGTGGGAAAAAGTGAGAAAATCGATCCATAGGAAATGGAGCAGGGACCATATTATTAGAAAATAAATTTCTGAAAAAAACTAAATATAAAAATAGAGAATATAAATTGAATAAAAGCGAAAGTTGTGAAACTCCTCAAATAAAAGATAGTGTTCGAATGCTTTCATTATATTAAGTGAGATTTGTACTTGCGAGCTTTAATGTATAGACTAAGAAAACTTATGAGTAGTTGATGGCCTTTGTTTTGACCGAGTTTTTGTCTTTAAAGTAGATCTTTATTGTGTTTAGGTTGCGAGTCTTGACATATCATAACTCTGAAATTTCTTAGGTGGCTTATTAATTTGGAGACTATGTAAATCAAAGGAACTCCATGAATTCGGGTTGAGTTTAGGATTATTTAGTCTCGTGTATATTTATGTTAAGAGTCTAGTTTAGTTTGTGTTGTCATTTAGACCTTTGCTCGGGACGTGCAAAGTCATAAGTTTGGAGGTATTTAATAAATCAGTATTTATATGTATTTAGTAGTTTATTTTTATATGTTTTATTATGTAAAGTCTTTAAAATATATATTAAATTTTATTTATTGGTCGTTTTCAGGTGAAACGGAGTGTGTAGTTAGATTCGTGGAAGAAAAAGATTAAAAATGGAGTATTTACATACATTGATCGGAAACAGGATAGTTTGCCTTGAGTTACGCGTTGTGTTGTGGGAAAAATAGGAGACAATGGACCAAGTAATGCCAGCCACGTGGTGAGTTCTTATTGGACAACATTACAACAGCACATCACCCATTTTCTCTCCTCTAACCAGCAAGCGCCACCTCATGCTCACCATCCCTCTAGCTTGCAAGCAAGGCAACTAGCTCCACCAATCACACGTTGCCACGTCAGCATCAACACATCACAACGCAACAAACAACAAACTCTCCTCGTTTAGTAGCTGTTGATCTTTCTCGGGATACGCACTAGCACAATCGCCTAGTGCACGAACCGCGAACCGAAACAAACCAACTCTCTTCTCGACGCCACATGTCTTCATCCGGTTGGCCACCAGCTCGTTATCACAACATTCCCAGCCAATCAAGACGCGACACGTTAGTGCTCCAGCACAAAATGCACCAATGTGGTTCAGACACGTGGTGGACACCAATTTTTAGCCCAAAATAGCGACAAGATCATCCTCGACCCACGACTCATCTCCCCAACCTCCAAAATTAGTTTCTTTCACCTCCCAAGACCAATTTGGAGTATTTTTATATATTAGGAATATTAGGTATTAGGAGAGAACATCGATTAATTTTTTTTAGCATATTTTCTTTGACGACCATGTTCGGCTAATCAACTCCTTGCCTAGGTCGAAAGGGAAACAAGTCTGGATTATGGATTCATGGCATATTATATGAGATATTTGTTTATTATTTTAATTTAGTTTAATTCTCTTATTTCATTATTGTTGATTTAATGATTATGGTTTAGATCTAGGGTATGTATGTAGTCAATGCATGCTTTTAGGGGGACAACCTACAATTATTTGGACCATTAGTATCTTTGTAATTGTGCTTTTGGACTAATAAAGTGACAAACACTCACCCGTTTGCCATGAAACCCTTTTGGTTCTTGAGTGTGTAACAATTGAATTTAGGTTAATTCGGAAGCGGGTGCAATCCGGTTATTTAGGATTAGTTTTCTTACAGACCCATATTACTATAGTTAGTGTGTTAAACCTGATTGGTTGATGTATAGGGTTATGCATTAATTAGGGAAATAGTTAGTAGCGGATGTCCTGGCTGTCTAGATTAGAGGAACGAGGAGTTTCTAGTGGATGTCAATTTTCTATTGCTAATCTAGGAGAATATAAATCAATGACATTTTGGGAAAGATTGAAAACCATGATTTCCATAGAATCTCGATCCTGATTTGTGGAACTGTAGACTTAGGTGTCACTTAGGTATTTATTAATTGTTTTGAAAGAGGATTGTTGCCAATGTCTCATGGCATAAGTCTTAGCAAGATTCAATGTCCTAAGAAAAATGATGAGTGAGACTGTATGAATAAGATTCCATATACATCAGCTATTGGATCTATCATGTATGCCATGCTATGCACTCGGCTTGATGTATCATATGCTTTGAGCACTACAAGCAGATATCAGTCAAGTCCTGGTAAGAGTCACCGGATAGCAGTAAAGAACATTCTTAAGTTTTTGAGAAGGATTAAAGAAGTGTTCTTGGTTTATGGAGATTTGGAAAATGATCTAGTTGTAAATGGTTACACAGATGCAAGTTTTCAAACTGATATAGATGATTTTAGATCTCAGTCTGGATATGTGTTTACTTTGAATGGGGGTGCAGTAAGTTGGAAAAGTTCGAAGCAAAAGACTGTGGTAGATTCTACAACCAAAGCTGAGTATATTGCAGCGTCCGATGCAGAAAGGAGGCAGTTTGGATCGAAAAGTTCATTTTTGAACTAGGTGTGGTTCCAAGTATTGCTAACCCTGTTTGTTTTTATTGTGAGAATAACGAGGAAATATCACAGGCCAAGGAACATAGATCACACCACAGATCCAAACATATGCTCAGGCGTATTTATCTCATCAGAGAAATTATTGAGAGGGGAGACGTAAAAATTTGCAGAGTACCTACTGAAGACAACGTTGCAGATCCATTGACAAAAGCTCTTCCACAAGCAAAACATGATGGTCATGTTAGATCATTAGGCATTCGATGCATGTATGATTGGCCCTAGTGCAAGTGGGAGATGTTGGGGCATGTGCCCTAAGTCAATCCATTAACTGTCTTTATGAATACTTTTAGTTCGTAAAATAGAGGATTTCATTTGCTTTTTATTATAATTAATTTGCATGTTTCATTATAATAAGATCCATGGGTATTTATAGAAATACCCTAAATGCCCCTAGTCGATCATTATACTGGGAACTATAATGAATTAAGACTAGTGTGACTCTTGATTGATGATCATATGATGATTATACGTATAGGGACACGAATCAAAATCAGGAGTACTTGTTAGGGAAAAAAGTACTAGACCGACCCGCTATAAGAACATCACATGGATTAAGTCATAGTTGTTTCTCACGATAGGTATATTTTTTAGTCCTCTGACTTGAGATTACCAGAGACTTCAACTTTAGGAACACAACAATTTGACACAATCAAATGTTGTCTTTAACCGGATAATTATAAAGGTCGTGATTGGTTACTGTGTGAGCAATGTGATGAAGTTATGTAATCGAGATATAATTTGTCCCTCTCGTATAAAGAGAGATATCCAGTGAATGCCTCGATGTGTTAAACAGTTAAAAAGCTAGTCTAAGTGAATTGATATTGATCAATGTCACTTTGATGTTTTCAGTCTACCTAGAAATGGAGACTAGTACGATTGAACATGTTGGATGACGATTCCATGCCTTATGTCTATTCAAAAAGATATCGTGTGACAAAAGGATGTTATATACACTATTGATTAGGTTGTATCTATTCGATGTTCATACAACTTGGGTAGTCATAATGTCTTGCTAGAGGCCGCTTATGACTTGTATACCAAAATGTGTTTTGGTACACTGCCAACGTTGTATGAGCCTATTGGGTCGCACACTAAGAATGGTTTTGCGAGATTTTAAGATGGTTCGGAAAAATGAGTTTTATATGATAAAATTCATGACGGAAACGTCCTTGTGATGTATTACACTTATACTTCTTTAAGTAGGGGTATATGCGTAATTTACTTAACCGTCTATATATAATGGTTGTATAAATAGACGCTTTAAGTTAGAACACACGTATGAAAGATTAAGGTTTGGTATTCTCTCGAAGCTAGCACTTCGAATATCGACCGCCGTTCGTGTGTGGACTACTGTTAGAGGGCATTCGTCGTTGGCAGCACCTTAGAGATCGATCAATCTTCAGAAAGGTATATTGCGAGCGATGTATGATTAAGTTTTCATGGTTTAAACGTTTTTAATGGAATTAGATTCGGATCCTGTTGGGGATTTGTCAAAATTGTTTTGTAACTTTCGCTGCGTATGAACCCCAAAAACTCTTCACATACTTTATCTTTACTTTAAGTTTTAGTATTATGATTAGTCAGTTGTTTTTATGTTCTCTCAACTTTTGACTCTTTTAATATAGATATTTTAGAAATATAAATCCAGAATAATTTCATATAAAGGGGGTTGAGCGAGCCAATGTCTTCCCATATTAATAGATTTAGGATAGCTAGAATATTTATTTTCTCTCTCCTTTTAACTTTCATTTAGGCTATTTCCAATCGAGAGCGGGATGATCGAGTTGCTTTTCAGTTGAATTATATTTGTCTTTAATTATTTAAGTAAAAAAGTAGTTATTTAGTAGTATAATGTTTCCTAGTTGCAAAGCAAGATTTCATTTTAGAATATTTCTTGTTGAATACTAATTAATTCTACCTTAAACACAATGAATATGTGTGAAAAATTAATAAAATATTTGATATATTCGGAAACAACAACAATATGTCAGTGATTTCCTAGCAATACCAAATAACACAAACAATTGTTGGGTAAATCGGCAGAAGTTTGCATAATTTTTCATGTAAAAAAAACTCATCAATTTGCTAGCGATTCATATTTTATACTAAGAATCGTCTAATCAGTGGACCACCGAGACCAATTTCTAGCAGTTTAACTCGCGATTTGTCTACAAACCCATTCAAAACTAATTCGGTGAGCACAAATCAGCGTTTTTAAAATAGAAGCCCAAATCGATAAACAATAAACCCTTTTACACCTAAAAACCCTTACACTCGATCGATTGATTAATTGAATTTTGTCTAGATTCAACCCTTCAAAGCTTGAGTTATAGATTATTTAAGTGTATTCTACCTTGTTTAGGAGTAATTTAACCATAGAAGTTTCGAATTCAAGTTCATACAACCAAGTTAGGGCTTAGGTGGGTGTTTTTCGAATCGAAGCTTGGAGAAGGAGTCTTAGGAGCTAATAGAGCATATTACTTGAAAGATTCACTCTCAATATGGTAATAAATTGATACGCTAGCATTCTTTTGATTTCGATGCTTTGCACAAAATTTGTTTCGATGATATTTTCAATGAATGTGATTATTGAGTTTTTATTGCAATTTTTTTAAATGGATTTAGATACAAATTGTATATTTAAATGATGGTTTTCAAATGAGTTTTGAGGTTTCTACTAATTCTCCTAATATTTACTTATTTAAGATAGGAATATGTTGATAAAATTATTTTAAACGTATTATTTTCAACTCTTTCAAGACTCAATGATAAAAACCTTTTCACAATCTTATTTTTCTTACATTGATAGTTTGAAATTTTCAAATACAGGGTTTCAAGTTACCTATTTCATTATAGTTGAGTGTTTCTATGGCGGGAGTAGGAAGAGGAAGAGGTAGGACTAGTAAGCAAGATAAAGGAAGGGGGTAGTGCAAGCAAAACCTAAGTGGAAATATACAGGCTACCTAATGAATATTATACCTACCAGGGTTAGTATTATATAACTTAAAACTGGGAAGGAAAAACTTAGAGAGTAATCTCCATTGTCATGTGATGAGGAAGAGTATCTTGAGAATCCTTACCCTAGTCATTTAGTGCTTAATTACTTTTCTTTGTTTGTGAGACCTAGAGCTCAAAGAAGGTACTATAGTAATAAGAAGTGGATCATAATTCCTGAGATAAGGTTTAATATTCAATGTCATGCCCTTAATTTTTTTCAAATCTATAATGAAGTCCCGACATAAAAATAAATTAATAAATATGCATTGTATTTATCTATTGGTGTAACTAAATATGTGTACAATACTTAGTTTACTTAGGTGTGGAATTAGCCTAAGTAAATGAAAAGGGAATTATTAAATGATATGAATAAAAAATAATGGCAAGGATCATAAATATACATGAGAGCATTTACATAAAAGACATAAAAGATGAACTTAATGTGCGCTCTAGGATCATCCTAACACCTAAGCTCATTTTGATGAGATGAAGGGTTGGACTTAGTCCGTAAAACCCTAGCTTCTCTAATATGCTATATAAACCACTTAAAGGCTTCTAGCCACTTTTATTGGAATGACCTATCAGAGAATTTAAAAAGAGAACTCTAGGAAGTTTTGTTGGTGGATTTGGTGGAGGAAAGGGAACTCGCATTAAGTGCACACAAAACTAGTTAAATCATTCATCTTTCTTCTCTAATCTTCCATTCTTTCATTTGATTTTCATGATAGGGGAATCATGGTGTTTGGGTTTTGGATATGATTCATCCTATCCTTTCTTCGCTGATTTAAAATATTGATTTTGGATTCAAATCTTGTACCTTTATTTGATTTAAAGGTGTTAGTTAAAGCTATGCTTTTAATTGATGATTTGATTTGGATCTTTAAGGTGATGGTTAAATGCTTTGTGGCTTCAAATGAGTGGTTTATCGATGTTTCGATCGAGCTTAGACACTTAGGGATTGATGTGTGTCACTAGAGAAGTCGAATGTCAGTTTGTTTGTTAGAATCTTGATTTTGTGTCCAGTGTTGTGCCAACAATTTGCTTATAGGCTATACGACGTTGGCCATGGTGCTGACTGGGATCGATGAAGTCGAAATCTAGTTTAGCGATCTCCCTTCGTCGTGACTTATAACATACGACGCTGGCAAATCGCTGGATAATATTTTTGGCTTTCTCAGCGATCTCGCGCAACGCCCTATTGGTAAAAACCACAGCGTTAGGACGGCGCTAGATCATTTTTCCAAAATAAAAAGTTATTTTGTTGTTTTCAGAAACTTAGTCTTATTTGCTACTTAATGAAAGTATTATCGTCGGGACACGGATCGGAGCTGTAGTAACTTACTCCAAAAACCTTTGTCACCGCGGCAAAAGTGTGAGATTAATTTGAAAAAGGTTTTAATATTATTTTTAAGATATTAATGTGAATTAAGTAAACTTACCTCAAACAAGTACACTAATAATGAAATGTAAACCTATACCAAAGTAGAGCATGGAGAACTGGGTTAGGAACTTTTCGAACTAGGATTTGATAGGATAGCAGCGCTTCGAGGTAAGTTGGGTTTGCTCTATTATCGACCATGCCATGCTAGTAGATATGCTAGGACTTTATTTTAGTAATTGGTCTATAAATTACTTGGAATCTACTTGATATCTTTCATTGATATGTTGCTTGTCATGTCCCTTTTTGTTACTCTATCTCTTGGATGCCTGTGGAACTTTTATATGTTGAATGAATATCCTTGGTACCGCGGTTGGAGGGTCGAAGGTATCCAGCTCCTCTTCTGATATGACTCTACGGAGTTTTGCTAGACTTGTTAACCCTAGGATGTCTGGTTTGCAGTGTTAAGGGAAGGAAAAGCTATGCAAGGTTAATAGGTCTTTAGACTTGTGAAGTTCGTGTTGCCTAAACCGCTCCTTTAAGAGAAGGATAAGCTAAGACCTACTGCATGATAGTACTATTGGCATTCAGACTTTGTGAACCTCTTGTTGCTTAAACCACAACATTGAGGGAAGGATAAGCTATTGCCTACTGTCCAATTGAATATATTAGTTGCCATTTTTTCTGACTCTAAAGGCATTCGGTATCCTCGTTATCCTTATTGAAATATCAGTTGGGCATTGTTGTTCTTTTATCTCACCATATTATTATACTTGATTATGTATGTCTTTAATGCTCAAAAAATGATAATGGATCTTATGATCTGAACTGTTGAAATCTAGTTTGATTTTATTACTAGGTATTACTTGAATGATTTATGGTAGAGCAGACTTCTGCTCTATTGAGCCCGTTGATATTTTTTGCACACCCCACTACTTCCGCCTTCTCTTCCACGTACCTTAGTTGCTGCTCGGGACAAAGGAAAGGGCAAGGTTTTAGCGTAGAAGCTATTTTCTTGTTTGTGAGGTTGAATAATAATTATCTATTTGCTTTCAGACTTTATATAATAAACATGAGATTTATTTAGGTACATGTTTGAACCCATAGTACCTGATTCAGTTTATGTTTAATTTGGTATGCAAGACTTCTACATTTAGTTTCGCATTTTATTAGACAATAAAGGCTTTGTTATATTACATACCTATTAGCCTAGTTTAATTTATTTTGTAAAATGTCATGGTTTATTTTCGCAGGTTAAGGCTGACTTGATCATCGCCCGACAGCACTGGGTTATCTCGAGGGGTTTGCAATTGTTTAGGCCGAGTGATCCAAGCCCACCGGATCGTCTCTTTTAGAATGTGAGTAGGTATGAAGATAAGATTGTGAGCTTCATCAGATATAGAGGATAGGAAAGTCTTTTGAGAAGCTATCTGAGTAGAGGAGAAAGAGGATGTTACAAAATTGTATGAAAATCTTATGCAAATGGTCATGTTAGTAAGGAATAGGATATAGTAGTAGTGAAAATGAAGAAAATTGGTATCTCATATGCGTGGTTGAATAGATTTTTTATTCTACCATGAAACAAACAGAGAATGGAGGAAGATTATCTGAATGTCATTTATGCGGATAAGAAATCCTATCTTTTTTAGATAATCCATGGCACATTAGAGATACCTCTTGGTAAGGGATTTACTCTTGATAGTGATAGACACCCAAAACTTATTGAAACCACCTATTTTAAGAAAATTACAAAGAGTCGGAGTTATATTATAGATGCATGTTTTTACTTAAACAAGAAACACTTTGAAGTGAAGAACTCTTGAGCTGCTCTACTTCACCATATAGTTATAAAGAAAGGTTATATAGATGTTGGAAAGATTATATACGATTCTATGAATTTCGCAATGCAAACCAATAAGAATAAAAGACTACTGTTTGCAATATTGATCACTCAATTGTGTAGGCAAGCCGAGGTGGGTTTTGATAATGAGTTCGATGTATTGCCCGATAAGACAAAAAATGATACCGATGTATAAAGAATGACGAAAATATTGGGATACAATGACTCGAAGGATGAAAGAGAATCATTTAATGCGAGAGAAGAAAGAAGGCCGAGTAACACTGAAAATAGAAGGAAGACAAAAGAAGATGCATGGAAAGTAAAAATATTGATGGCTAGAATAAATGTATCAAGTGTTGATACAAGTTCAACGCCATCTTCGTCACAGTCTAAGATGGAAGGCTTTTTTTAGACAATATTTTCTTCACTTATGTGTAGCCAAACAAAAATTCCTCAGAATGAAGAGATGATAACAACAAACGAGAGGAATTTACAAAGTTTTCATTTTATGTCTAAGAGAAGGCATGATAGCCATTTGCAAGACTAGAAGAGAATCGGCGACATTCCGTCTAAAAATCTAGAATTTGTGCTTAGCGACGTGTTAGCGCCTCACCAACATGCGGTATGGCGCTGGCCATGGCATTGCCTGGGTCGTTGTTAAAGTTAACCCAATGATTCCTCAGCGTCATGATGTGTAACATATGACACTGGAAAATCGATGCGGCTAAACTATGGTTTTCATTTCAAAGTCAACAATTTCGTCCCAACGCCATGTGAGTAAACCTACAACACTAGGAAGGATCTGGACACTTTTCAAAAATTAAAATTAAAAGTTATGTTTTCAAAAAATGACTGAGTTCAATCGACATATAATGCCGACGGGGGAAAGGTAACTAACCTCGAAAACCTTTGTCACCACGGCGAAGGCGTGACATATTTTCGAAAGGTTTTTAAGTTGTTTTTCAAGATATTAATTAGAATTCGAGTAAAATTATGTCAACAAACATACTTATGACACGAACATCAACCTATACAATTGTAGATGCGAGGAGAATTGGATAGGAACTTCTTAGCTAAGATTGGATAGTATAGGATCGCTTCGAGGTAGTGGTTTTGCTTTATCTTCAATCATGTCATGCTATTAAGTTTGCTAGAATTCGTGATAGTAAATAGTTGATATCTTGTTGAAATCGAGTTGAGTATATTTAGCTTTCTATTTCATCTGGTCCTTTGTGTTGGGGCATGTGCCCTAGGTCAATCCATTAACTGTCTTTATAAATACTTTTAGTTTATAAAATAGAGGATTTCATTTGCTATTTATTATAATTAATTTGCATGTTTACATTATAATAAGATCCATGGGTATTTACAGAAATATCCTAAATGTCCCTAGTCGATCATTATATTGGGAACTATAATGAATTAAGACTAGTGTGAGTCTTGATTGATGATCATATGATGATTATACGTATAGGGATACGAATCAAGATCACGAGTACTTGTTAGGGAACAAAGTATTGGACCGACCCGCTATGAGAACATCGCATGGATTAAGTCATTGTTGTTTCTCATGATAAGTATATTTTTCGGTCCTCGACTTGAGATTATCAGAGACTTCAACATTAGGAACATAGTGATTTGACACTATCAAACGTTGTCTTTAACCGGACGATTATAAAGGTTGTGATTGGTTACTATGTGAGCAATGTGATGAAGTTGTATAATCAAGATAGAATTTGTCCCTCTCATATAAAGAGAGATATCCAGTGGATCCCTCGATGTGTTAGACTGTTAAAAGTCCTAATCTAAGTGTTAATATTGATCAATGTCACTTGGATGTTTTCAGTCTACCTAGAGATCGAGACTAGTACGATTGAACATGTTGGATGACAATTCCATGCCTTATGTTTGATCAAAAGGATATCGTGTGACAAAAGGATGTTATATACACTATTGATTAGGTTGTATCTATTTGATATTCGTACAACTTGGGTAGTCATAATGTCTTGCTAGAGGCCGCTTATGACTTGTATACCAAAATGTGTTTTGGTACACTGCCAACGTTGTATGAGCCTATTGGGTCGCACACTAAGAATGGTTTTGCGAGATTTTAAGATGATTCAGAAAAACGAATTTTATGTGATAAAATTCATAACAGAAACGTCCTTGTGGTGTATTACACTTATACTTCTTTAAGTAAGGGTATATGTGTAATTTACTTAACCGTCTATATACAAGGGTTGTATAAATAGACGCTTTAAGTTAGAATACACGGACGAAAGATCAAAAGGCCGAAACTCTATTTTCGTTTTAGAAATGACTTAGGGTTTTTTGGTATGCTCTGGATCGTTTTGAAAAGAAATAAAAGGTTTGGTATTCTCTCGAAGCTAGCACTTCGAATCTCGACCGCCATTCGTGTGTGGACTACTGGTAGAGGGCGTTCGTCGTTGGCAGCGCCTTAGAGATCGATCAACCTTCAGAAAGGTACATTGCGACTGAGGTATGATTAAGTTTTCATGGTTTAAACGTTGTTAATGGAATTAGATTCGGATCCTGTCGGGGTTTTTGTCAAAATTGTTTTGTAATCTCCGCTGCGCATGAACCCCAAAACCTAACAGTGTTATCAGAGCCATCGAGTTCGATTCCATTAAACTCATTGCATGTTTTCTTCTGATATATACATGATATATGATTGAAAGCAAGTTAATAGTTGATGTATATGTGATATACATAAGTTGTCTTTGAGATTTATTATCATGTTTTGTGTATATGATACACATATTCGTGATTTAATTAAAATCAGTTTCGTAAATACTAGTAACCATGTTAGGTTAATTCAAATAATTTTAATGAATTGAATTTCGTGTTTTGTGATCCATGACACCATTAGGTTCGATTGATATAGTAGTTCATGATTCAATTACATGTTTGTGATTATTTGGATGAGGACCGAAATTGCAAATAATTGATTTTCGAAATTATTTATTTATAAATAATTAATTTTCGAAATTATTTATTTATCTTGTTATATCTATTTTGTTATGAAGTTTCTATTTGATAAAGATAGATAACAAATTAGAATATGAGATAAATATCAAGAATCTTGTTATTGGTGATATACTAGGATTCAAATATCTTAAATCCAAAATAAATAATTAATTTTCGAAATTATTTATTTATCTTGTTATATCTATTTTGTTATGAAGTTTCTATTTAATAAAGATAAATAACAAATTAGAATAAGAGATAAATATCAAGAATCTTGTTATTGGTGATATACTAGGATTCAAATATCTTAAATCCAAAATAAATAATTAATTTTGCAAAATTATTTATTTATCTTGTTATATCTATTTTGTTATGAAGTTTCTATTTAATAAAGATAGATAACAAATTAGAATAAGAGATAAATATCAAGAATCTTGTTATTGGTGATATACTAGGATTCAAATATCTTAAATCCAAAATAAATAATTAATTTTCGAAATTAATTATTTATCTTATTATATCTATTTTGTTATGAAGTTTCTATTTGATAAAGATAGATAACAAACTAGAATATGAGATAAATATCAAGAATCTTGTTATTGGTGATATACTAGGATTCAAATATCTTACATCCTAATTGGATTAGGATAAGATGATTAGTTAGATAAGGGCCCGGGTTAATTAAAATGTTTTAATTGACTTAATTTCGGATAAATTAAGGTGTTAATTTATGATAATAAAATCAGCGAAAATTATGATTTTCTATAGCGAATCTTAATTTTCGGAATTGAGATTCATCTTCTAAAAAAATAAAAAAAATAAAAAAAATAATAAAAAAAAATTCCAAATTGTTTAGTGATTGAACAAATCAATAAAATATATGATATTTCATTGTTTACATAAAATCACTACAACTGAATAAAATCCCTCTATTAAATTTTAAGTCTCGTGCCATCCATTTTAAACACTTGTCAAGGCCTCGATCACTCTAATATAGTTTCAGCCATAGTTGGGTGTATTGTGTTATCTTGGTGAGACAAGTTGGGTAAGGGTTACCTTAATGTTTAAAATGGTCCGACTTAATAAAGCCATCAAAATAGTTTTGAGCTTTAGGCAAATGATGAGATAAAAACATGCTAAGACATAAGATGTCCCATATCTCATAAAAGGATCTAAAAATTACAAAAGATGTAATTGGTAACTGTTACCTACCTAAATAATTTAGTTCAATGTTTCATGCCATAGCTGTCACAGAATTAGGTGAAATATGGATTTTAGTCCCCTAAATAAACAGTACGTTTTAGGAGGGTTGTTAATTTAGTGGGAGTCTATTCCTCTATACTAAAATAAACTTTGCATAATCTTTATTGTAGATCAATGGCCTCTTCAAGTAACAATAATCCTCTGTCACTACGATCCATCCTTGAGAAGGATAAGCTATCTGGGACTATCTTTCTTGAGTGGTTCAGAAACTTAAGAATTGTTCTTAAGCATGAACGCAAGTTGTATGTCCTGGATGCTCCAATCCCTGAGGACCCACCAGCCAATGCTACGAAAGCTGTGAAGGATGCGCATAATAAGCATGTCAACGATTCTACTGATGTTGCATGTATTGTGTTGGCAACTATGGTTCCTGAACTTCAGAAGGATGGAACTAATGGAAGCCTACGACATGGCTTTAACGCTGAAGGAAATGTTCCAACTGCAAGGTAGGCAAGAAAGGTTCGAGACAGTCAAAAACCTACATTCTTATAAGATGACTGAGGGTGCGTCAGTTAGTCCTCATGTTCTGAAGATGAAGGGCTATGTTGACCAGCTTGATAGACTCGGATTTCCCATAAGCTAAGAGTTGGCAACGGATTTGATCGTAAATTCATTACCCGAGAGTTACTCACAATTTGTGATGAACTACAATATGAATAATATGGAGAAATCAATTTAAGAGTTCCATTTGATGTTCAAGACTGCTGAACAAAAATATCAAGAAACCCTCTAGTAATGTGTTGATGGTTCAAAAGAGAAAGGGAATGAAGAAGAAAGGCAAAGGCAAGGCTAAAGTTGTCAAGGCTACTACTGCACCTGTCGCAAAGCCTGTGGAAAAAATCAAGCCCCAGCCTGTTCCTGCTTCAAAACACCCAAAAGAAAAGGAAGAAAATTGTCATTTCTGTAATCAAACTTATCTTTGGCATTGTCGTCTCGGACACATAAATGAGAAACGCATAACGAAGCTCCATAAAGATGGGCTTCTACATTCATTTGATTTAGAAACATATGAAACATGCGTATCTTGTTTACTAGGCAAGATGACTAAAAGTCCCTTTACTGGACACAGTGAAATGGCAAGTGATTTATTGGGTCTAATACATACCGATGTATGCGGTCCTATAAACACAATTGCTAGAGGAGGTTATCGATACTTCATTACATTTATCGATGATTTCAGCAGATATGGTTATGTATATATTATGAAACATAAAGCAGAATCATTTGAGATGTTTCGAACGTTTCAAAATGAAGTGCAAATCAACTTGGTAAAACTATCAAAACACTTTGATCAGATCGAGGTGGTGAATATTTAAGCCAAGAATTTGATGATCATCTTAAAAATTGTGGGATTGTCTCCCAATTGACTCCACCAGCAACTCCACAATGGAATGGAGTTTCTGAAAGGAGAAATCAAACCTTATTAGATATGGTTCGATCTATGATGAGTCATGCAGATCTTCCATTATCCTTTTGGGGTTATGCATTACAAACCTGCACTTTCACTCTAAATCGAGTTCCTTCTAAAGCGGTTGATAAAACACCATATGAGATATGGTACGGGAAGAGACCTAGTTTGTCTTTCCTTAAGATTTGGGGTTGTGAGGCTTACGTAAAGTGACAAGTCTCAGAAAAACTAGCACCTAAATCTGATAAGTGTTTATTTGTGGGGTATCCTTAGGAAACAAAAGGATATTACTTTTATAATCTCGTTGAGAACAAAGTGTTTGTTGCTCGGTATGGTGCCTTTATGGAAAAACAATTTATTTTAAAAGACACTAGTGGGAGAGAAATAAATCTTGAAGAAGTTCAAGAATTACAGATAAACCCTGAACCGCAACTGGAAGTTCAACAACATTCTGAACCAGTTGAACCTCTGCAAGTGACAAAAGGCCCACGTAAATCTGGTAGGGTAAGACATGAGCCAGAGAGATTCGAATTTCTCATTACTGATAGTCGTGATGTATTGCTTATGGATCAAAATGAGCCCACCACTTATCGGGAGGCTATGTCTGGACCAGACTCAAATAAATGGCTAAGTGCCATGAACTCTGAGATGCAATCCATGTATGGTAACCAAGTTTGGAACTTGGTTGATTTACCTGAAGATGGTAAGACCATTGGATGTAAATGGGTTTTCAAGAAGAAAACTGACATGGATGGCAATGTGCATACTTTTAAAGCAAGACTTGTAGCAAAAGGTTTCAGCGGACTCAAGGTCTTGATTATGATGAAACTTTTTTAGCGAGTAGCCATGCTTAAATCCATAAGAATTTTAATTGCCATTGCTGCATATTATGACTATGAGATATGGCAAATGGATGTAAAACAACATTTCTTAATGGAAAGCTGCTTGAGGACGTGTATATGACACAACCTGAAGGTTTTGTACATCCTGAGAATTCTAGGAAGGTATGCAAGCTTCAAAGATCCATTTATGGATTAAAGAAAGCTTCTCGGAGTTGGAATCTTCATTTTGATGAAGCAATCAAGGATTTTGGTTTTATTAAGAACGAAGATGAGCCTTGTGTATACAAGAAGGTCAGTGGGAGTGTAGTTTTTCTGGTACTGTATGTTGACGATATATTACTCATTGAAAATGACATCCCAACATTGCAGAGTGTCAAGTCTTGGTTAGGGAAGTGTTTCTCAATGAAAGACTTAGGAGATGTAGCCTATATCCTAGGGATAAAGATCTATAGGGATAGATATAAGAGGCTAATTGGTCTAAGTCAGAGTGCTTACATAGACAAGGTGCTGAATAGGTTCAGTTTGCAAGACTCTAAAAGATGATTGTTGCCAATGTCTCATGGCATAAGTCTCGGCAAGACTCAATGTCCTAAGAAAAATGATGAGCGAGACCGTATGAATAAGATTCCATATGCATCAGCTATTGGATCTATCATGTATGCCATGCTATACACTCGACCTGATGTATCATATGCTTTAAGCACTACAAGCAGATATCGTCGGATCCTGGTGAGAGTCACTGGATAGCAGTAAAGAACATTCTTAAATACTTAAGAAGGACTAAGGAAATGTTCTTAGTCTATGGAGGTTTTGAAAATGATCTAGTTGTAAATGGTTACATAGATGCAAGTTTTCAAACTGATATAGATGATTTTATATCGCAATCTGGATATGTGTTTATCTTGAATGGGGGTGCAGTAAGGTGAAAAAGTTCGAAGCAAGAGAGGCGTGGCAGATTCCACAACGAAAGTGAGTATATTGCGGCGTCCGATGCAAAGAAAGGAGGCGATTTGGATCAAAAAGTTCATTTCGAACTAGGTGTGGTTCCAAGTATTGCTAACCCTGTTTGTTTGTATTGTGATAATAACGGGGCAATAGCACAGGCCAAGGAACCTAGATCACACCACATATCCAAACATATACTCAGGCGTTTTCATCTCATTAGAGAAATTATTGAGAGGGGAGACGTAAAAATTTGCAGAGTACCTACTGAAGACAACGTTGTGGATCCATTGACAAAAGCTCTTCCACAAGCAAAACATGATGGTCATGTTAGATCATTAGGCATTAGATGCATATATGATTGGCCCTAGTGCAAGTGGGAGATGTTGGGGCATATGCCCTAGGTCAATCCATTAACTGTCTTTATAAATACTTTTAGTTAATAAAATAGAGGATTTCATTTGCTGTTTATTATAATTAATTTGCATGTTTACATTATAATAAGATCCATGGGTATTTACAGAAATATCCTAAATGTCCCGAGTCGATCATTATACTGGGAACTATAATGAATTAAGACTAGTGTGAGTCTTGATTGATGATCATATGATGATTATACGTATAGGGATACGAATCAAGATCACGAGTACTTGTTAGGGAACAAAGTATTGGACCGACCCGCTATGAGAACATCACATGGATTAAGTAATTGTTGTTTCTCATGATAAGTATATTTTTCAGTCCTCTGACTTGAGATTATCAGAGACTTCAACATTAGGAACATAGTGATTTGACACTATCAAACGTTGTCTTTAACCGGACGATTATAAAGGTTGTGATTGGTTACTATGTGAGCAATGTGATGAAGTTGTATAATCAAGATAGAATTTGTCCCTCTCATATAAAGAGAGATATCCAGTGGATCCCTCGATGTGTTAGACTGTTAAAAGTCCTAATCTAAGTGAATTAATATTGATCAATGTCACTTGGATGTTTTCAGTCTACCTAGAGATCGAGACTAGTACAATTGAACATGTTGGATGACAATTCCATGCCTTATGTTTGATCAAAAGGATATCGTGTGACAAAAGGATGTTATATACACTATTGATTAGCTTGTATCGATTTAATATTCGTACAACTTGGGTAGTCATAATGTCTTGCTAGAGGCCGCTTAGGACTTGTATACCAAAATGTGTTTTGGTACACTGCCAACGTTGTATGAGCCTATTGGGTCGCACACTAAGAATGGTTTTGCGAGATTTTAAGATGGTTCAGAGAAATAAATTTTATATGATAAAATTCATGACGGAAACGTCATTGTGGTGTATTACACTTATACTTCTTTAAGTAGAGGTATATGTGTAATTTACTTAACCGTCTATATACAAGGGTTGTATAAATAGACGCTTTAAGTTAGAATACACGGACGAAAGATCAAAAGGCCGAAACTCTATTTTCGTTTTAGAAACGACTTAGGGTTTTTTGGTATGCTCTGGATCGTTTTGAAGAGAAACAAAAGGTTTGGTATTCTCTCGAAGCTAGCACTTCGAATCTCGACCGCCATTCGTGTGTGGACTACTGGTAGAGGGCGTTCGTCGTTGCCAGCGCCTTAGAGATCGATCAACCTTCAGAAAGGTACATTGCGACTGAGGTATGATTAAGTTTTCATGGTTTAAACGTTTTTAATGGAATTAGATTCGGATCCTGTTGGGGTTTTTGTCAAAATTGTTTTGTAATCTCCGCTGCGCATGAACCCCAAAACCCAACACTTTGATATCTTTATTTATGAATGTTTGTGGAGCTAATATACAAGTATTGAAGAATGCATGCTTACACCTTATGTTGAAGGGCCGACGACCACCTGTACCTTCTTCCATAGTGGTTTTAAAATCTAAATGTGTGTATCTATTCAGATTTCATAAGTGTTGCCTAGATGTTCTTGTTAGCTGTTCTGGGTCTCCCCTTGATGTGCTTTGTAGGTGTTCGGCTAATGGTTATTGAATTATCTAATTTCCATTTTGTTGACTCTTTGGCATTCATGTTATCATTGTTATCTTGTTGACAATCTTGTTCGGGCTTTATTTCGTTGTATCTTGCATTATTATAGTATGCTTGTTTATGTTATCCTTTCATGCCCGAAAATATAGTAAGAACTAATGAATAACCTTGTTCATGCTAGTTATTACGCATTAGGTATTACTTGGATGATAGAGGGTAAAGTTAGCTTCTACGTTACTAAGCCTATTGAAATAATGCTAACCTCACTACTTTACCCCTCCGGGTACTTCAGTTGCTGCTCAAGATAGAGGAAAGGGCAAGGTCGTAGCATGAAGCTCTTTTCTTGTTTGGAAAGTTGTTCTATTTATATTTTAAATATTTTGAGATTTTATGTAATAAATAGGGGATTTTACTATAGGTAGAGTTTGTGAAACCCATAGGCAAGTTGTCGAACTTTGTAAGACTTTCTACTTTATTTCCGTAACTATTAGACTTAGAAGACTTTTATTCCGCACTATTTATATGTTTTAGTAATCTTTGGTAGATTTTCTTATGTTATTTCCGTATGTTAAGGATTAGTAGATCATCGCCCGACTCGTTAGGTTATCTCGAGGTTTGGCGATGGTTTAGGCTGGGCGGCCCTAGTTATAGGAATTGGAGTCATCACATCTCATTTTGTCCTAATCATTATATTCTATATATAATAAATTTCATTTACTTGTAGGTAATATGTTTCCATTTGAAAATCACTTCTATTTTAAAACTAGTATTATTTAAAGTTAAGATGAATTAAATTGAAATCAGTTTAGAGGTATTTGACAAGTCAATAATTACACATATTTTATATTATAATTTAGGTTTATGTTAGATATAAATGATTATATAACACTAGGTTTTCTCTTGTTTTTGTTATTTCAAGTTTTAATTAGGAAAAATAAAGAAAAGGAAGAAAAAACAAACAATCAACTAGAGAAGAAGTCCAGCGATTAGCCAGAAATTTGAGTTTAAACTGGAAATCTCCTATAAAATTGGCATCAGAGATTATCCTACAAATCATCAACAAATTGGAAAATGTACTAAAAATCGCCGGTTAAATCGGTGGAGTACAAAGAGCTAAAACCAGTGATTAACTCAATGATTTGTGTACAAAGAGGAGTCGCTGAAAAATCGCTGAGGTCTGTGACAAGTTTTTTATCTAAGAAAAAGGACTTCAATTTATCTTAGATTTATGCACTTGGAGAAACTATAAATAGGACCTTAGGGCTTCGAAATGTCTCTATTCTCTTAAGTTTCTGCCCTTATGAGTTTAGTTAAGTTTATGTGTGATGACACTCACTTGACCTATGGTTGGGTCACCCTGGTCCAGACCACCTCCCAAGCTTAATAACCAAATCGGGTCCAAGCAAGTGGTTTGGCTTGCCTAAACAACTTGCAGAATAATCATTGAGACAATATGGAAATAAAAATGTGGAGTAAAATATAGAACAAATCTTTGTCTACCAAAGAACTATACATGGAATTTCATTTTGTACAACCATGTAAGATTTTCCAAAGGCTCCCAGATAACTCAACTATAAGGGAGATAATGTTCAAACTACCCAAAAACATATTAAAAATATAACCAAAGTTTAATAGTTTCAAAAACGAGTGTATAGATAATACAACACAAGGCTCACATTAATAGAAAAGGCTTCAAGCTATCGCCTCTCCTTTTTCTCAATCTAGCATTGATTCAGATACCTGAGATGTAAGTGGGGTGAGCTAAAAGAACATCCAAAGCTCAATATGATTGAAGTCTCGCTCAAACATTAAACATGCAAGTATTACCTATAAACCAAAACAATTCTACACATGAAGTAGTAAAATGAATTGTAAAGCATTTAATGAAAAGTAATGGAAACATGATTCTTGTTCCTAATGGGGCTCTAAACAAGTTCGAAGTCCATTGAAACATAAAGGTAAGATTCATAAATCAATAATCAAGAAAGTGAGCATTCTTTCGAAACCATATCATGAAAAAGAATTCGCATTTTGTAAATAAATTCCATTTATTCATTGAACAGGGTCTAACAAGAGATTTACCATATAAAATAGTAGTAAATATAAGTCATTGTTCCATTCAATGTATATTAGCTAATGGTATGAATCCGATGATCGAAAAACTCACCCTCGAGGTGAGGTGAACCATTGGTATTCATAATGGAAATTGTGACCTCCATCTATTTCCATCAAACCAATAGTAAGCATTTCCGAGCCATAACTGATTGATACCACTTGTGAACTTGATATTTCATGGTCCCGACCTCTCTTTTTTTGGTGGGATCAAAGCTGCACCACTGCAACTCGTGGCGCTCAACACTATCTTTTAGTAGGCACACTACCACACCACCATTTCTAGTGGCGCGAAGCACTCTCTTTTGTTAGGCATACTGCTACATCACCATTTTTTATCAAATAACGCGAGTGTTCATATCACATACATTCATAGATAAGCATATTCATACCATTGACTAACTGAAACCAAATCTCAAGTCTTTTGATATAAATATGAAATTTCTATTTATCTAATATTTAAACCATATTTAATGCAAGAGCAAAGCTCCCTACTTACCTTGACTCGTTGTGCTAAGTACTGTTAATCCTTACTAGCTCAGAGCTCAACATGAACCGCTTTGCAAATCTAGAAAATAAAGACACATTCACAACATTGACAAGTTAAATACTAATTCAAATCTATTTTTAGTTTTATTTATGTAACAACCTGTATTTTTAATTCATTAATTAATCGCTAATTTCAAATTATTATTGGTCAAATGCCCAATCGAGGGGTAAGTCAAAGTGTGCAAGAATTTATAAAAGAAAATAAATAAAATGATTTTAAATTTTGCCTAGCATAATATCGCAAGTACTATATGATACTGCGACTTGGCGTGACTTAATTTGAACTAAGTGCGCGCGGCGACAAAACTTTAAAAATTAATTTATTTAAATTGGCTAAGTGAGGAGAAGGCTGGGGTTTATGCATAATGCATGTCAAATTTGGAGTGTTACAATGTGTAGACCAAAGAGAAACAAAATAAGCTGGGTCGTAACCCAAATTTCTCACTCAACTAAATAAAAAGGGGATAAAAACCCAAATTTCTAAGTTACAACACAAAAGCCCTAGCTACAACACAACATACACACATATAGAGAGAGAGATATAGAGATGGCTAAGAGAAAAAGTGAGGTGGCGGCTGATGATAGCTCCAGTGAGGGAGCAGCATATGACACAAAAGACGCGGACTGCGCGGACTACGCGAAGGCGCGCAAAGTTGCACGGACAGTATCTCCAGCAAGCCTGGAGTCCGGCCAAGCGAGAGGTAGCGGCGAGGACGGCCGGATCTCCAGTGAGGACAGTTAGATGGCGGTGCGGTAACGCGGGTCAACAACAACATCCGTGATGGCGTCAACGCCGATGAGGTGTTGATTGTGGTTACTCGCTAAAAGAAGATGAGAGAAGGTAATGGAGATTCAAACAAAGGGTTTTATTTAAAGATAACCAAACGTGGATTCTAATGTTAGGATCTTGTCGTAAAATGCTGAGTAAGTAAATCATGACTAGGCATGGGATCTTCGAGGGCATTTAGAGTTGAAAACTCCATTAAAGGCTATGGTTAGACTCCAACCCTCTCATTCCTTCTCTTAAACATATTTTAAGTTGTTGATTAATGAAGCAAACTATACTTTCATGAGTTGTTTCTTTGATGAATTATTAACTTATTGAAAATAATCTTACTCTCTTATTAAATTTGTTTGCAATCCAAGAAATGAACTTAACATTGTTCTAACATGGGTTTGGACTCAATTTGAGACTTTGATACATCTTGAACTTTATCTGACTCCTCGTGATGATTTAAGATATTTTTTATCAAAATAAACCAATTTGGCTTGATTGAGGATGAAAGCAAGATTTTATGAGTTTACACTTGTTTCAATTTTCTTGGAACTAAGTACTGGTTTTAGGTAGTGTCTTACTCATTGAAAAATCATTTTTTCAAGTCAAATGAACTTAGACAAGTTTGTAATGCAAATACTTGAGTCAATAACTATAATTAATAGATTTATGAACTAATGAAAGTAATACTTTAATTTGTCAAATGGTCCATAAAAAAACTTTACTATATATGTATGATTGTAGATAAACAAGGACTTGACTAGGTTGGTCGAATGATCAATTTTGACGTGGCAATTTATGTTATTATCTGGTAAGTAAACTAGTAAGAAATTCAATATTTCTTTTTGTTTACTTGCATATTTTGATGAAAAAGATATTTATTGTTGGACACTACTTCCCTATCGAGTGACGTAGGGTCTAAGTGGTCAAGTTGAGTCGTTGTTTACTCATGAGTTGAGCATCCGAGTCGAGCTCATGGCTTCTAAAACAAAATAGAATCCTCTGAGTGAGCATCCGTCAGGTGTAGTGGCTCCTCAAGAGACTTCAAGGATTCCATTGCGGTTAACATCCAGTTACGGCTGTGGCTCCATTTGGAATGTTTTTCGGGCTGCAACTCAAGTGAGCCGATAGTGCCGAACGGATTAGGTGCGGTTGAAACGGACTTGGTCCTACCGTGCTAGTATTTGACAACTCGTAGTGAAATGACTTTGAGCCCACGTGTATAGTGTCAAGACCATTTACGCGCCTATCATTTGCTTCCAGGTCAATTGGTCTCCATCTTTGATCATTGTAGTCTGTCTATCATGCGCTTATTGTTCTTTTCATCTTCGTTTCTTTCCTGCATGATTTATAGACTTATTTATTGTTTAATTTAAATTATTTTTGAACTTCTTCTTGATTTACTCATTGTGATTGTCTCCACTTTTTGTGACAATTGCAAGCATAATCTCTGAGCTCAAGAACATTCATGTGCGACATATGTAGGTCGTTTAATGTATTTATATTATAATAACTATGTTCTTTAAATGGGTATTGTTACCAGATAGTATACTTTGTATATTGTATTTGTTGTACGGGTACATTATAGCTTCCACACCTAGAACTCATTGTGTTTTTAATTTATTTTTTTGCGCATTTTCACGACATTTAAATCACATTGCATATGATTTCATTTATATATATACAATTTGTTGTGTGGACTATCAGGAACCGAAGACAAGTTTGTGAGGCTGACTAGGTCTTTATTAACTCCGAACTAGCTAACTGGGGGTTAATGGAGGCCTAGTGACTGGGGGTGCTCAATTTTTAAGGTTGGGGCCCTCACAATTTTGAGGTCTACTAGTGTGGGTCCCGCGGGTCCCCCGTCATCTGGTGCGAGGGGTGGTACTCGACCGATCTTCGTTGAGGACACGATAGTGCGCCCCTTTTGAGTTAAATATTTATTTTTAATATATATGATTTTATAATTTTATTTTTTAAAAGGTCATGGGGCCATGTTGGTCCTTTTTGACCGATCTAGGGCTGAACCGGCCCCTAGTTCAGTCCAGGGGCCGAATCAAACCCAATTAGTTAAGCTAGGGATTGAACCGACCCCTGGTTTAAGGACCAAGGGTCGATTTGATCCCTAGTGACGATTAGCAGCGCGTTGCTCTACCCAGGGCCCATGCGCTAGTGGGGGAGGTTCTCCCCTCCCAACCATTCTTCGGCGGCTGCCAGCGGTCCGTCGCCCTGCTCCAGTGATGGCTCCGTCCCTATGCCCTTTTTCCAGCGACAACATTTTTTCATCGACATCTGCAATTCGCCACTGTCTATTTTCATCAACATTGTGGTGATGTTGCCCTCAAAGTTAGGTTTTCCACCCTTTTTGCACAAACCCACTATTGTAAATCATTGGAAACTTCAAAGTAGAGCATTATGAAGAAGATGAGGGTGAGTATTACCTTTTTATGTGATGTCTCTTAGCTTTGGAGTACCACACTCACTATGAACTTCCACATCTATATCTCATCCACCTTTCTCTCCTAATTTGTGTGTGTGTTTGTTTGGAAAATATAGGATTTGGTTTGTAACGTGGTTACCATGTAGATTTTTTTGCAAAATTATTGAATTGCCCTTGGGATAGATGTTTTAGATTTTTGGCTCGTCACAACGTCCCCAATTTAAGAAATTTCATCCTCGAAAGTAAAAGTAAATGACATCTGTAGTCCGAATTTTTGATTAGTAATGATTTCTTTTATGACCCTTTTTTAAAAGTTTTTGCAAATCTGCATCTGTAAAATCTACTTATACCCCGCATGAAATATAATCTTACTCTTAACTCCAACTTCTCAGTAGTATAATTTTTGTCCTACAGGCCAAAATTCACAAAACATGCCTCGTATACATCCCAGTATAGTCATTTTACCTTAGTTATTTACTAAGTCTTTGTATCCCCATGCATTTTTGGGTATTCCTTTGTAATATCCATTGAAGCCACAATGTGCACTGAAGTTGTCCAACCAACAAGTAGAGAGGATCATACTGAGAGGTGATCGGGTGTCTGTCTTTGTCATAAAGCATCTATGCCTATTTGGCAACAAATCCATCGCCAACTGGTAGTAGGAACAAGGATAGCTATCATTTATAATATGAACCCTAGCTCACCATCTCTGTCACCATCTCTGTTACACATATATTAATGAACGACTCATCATGTCCTTGCGAATTATCTATGAAGTCTACAAATGAGCAGACATAGTATTCCATTGAAAAAAATATCTTAACATTACTGTCGACATATTATTGTCGACATTTATTCTTGTAGGTTCATGATTCGAGTCAACTCTTAATTGACGATCCACCTTGTAACTTCTCTGTCACATTTAACTATTTATTTACACAGCAAGCTTCCACCCTTGATAAGCTGTGGAATAATCATCATTGTTATTATCCCTAAGTGGCTTTCAGTACTCATTTGTATGCACTTTGTCATATTGCAATTTTTGTTTCATACTAAGGTCTTCTATCATAATCACTCAAATTGCTAGACTTAGCATTGTGTCTTCGTACCAATCAACTTTCACGATCCTGGGCAAATGTATTAAACTCTTTTAACGTAGTCAAGCTTCACATTTATTGCATAATTGTATCTTATCATCCTCCCGAGCTAACTCTTAGATCTTACAATTTGTTTTATAACTTCTCAACAAGAAACAAGGTGGTTTGACTTTTATGTTTTAAGTTTGACTTTCACGTTGTTTCTTAGGAATGCAAAATCCATACATCGGGTATTGTCATTATCATTAATCAAATGATTTAACTTCCAATGCAGATAAGGTTCACGCTTCTCAATTCACCAACAATCCTACAACATACATCCATTCATTTGAAACTTTGACTAAAGCAAACTTAGTTGGTGCAAATTCCCTCTACACAACTCAGATTTACCTTATGCTTAGGTGAACCTTTCATGTCATATAAACTATTATTCATTTTTCACTTATTAAGGTGTCCACCATGAATATTTTGTACATCTTACCACTTGTCGATATCCTCAACACTTGGTCGTCTTTGTACACCTATCATTTTTCATTTAGGTTGCATTTCAAGTTCTCTTACACCATTCGGTTAGGATTTCCACATTTGAATTTACACTAGGCTCTCTGACTCCCCAATGCTTGCAACATTTTTTGTTTAGCAAATCCTAACAGTGTCCGGTTTTGAAGAATTTTATCTCCACATATATATTCATGTTAAATAGCTAGCTTTAGGCATTTTCTTACCTTTCAAAGTTATCGCATTCTTCATGTCACACGGTATGAATTTTATTAAGATTTGATCCTAGCGTAGGATCCCCAATCTTAAATCATCAATTTACTATTAGTTTGGTCCTTTATCTTTCCCAAAATCATTTAGTTTGGTAGTCCGGCTCCTGATGTAACATTATCTCTTTTCGAAAAATTTCGAGTTACTTTCCACATGTGATTTTCACGATTTTTCTTAACATCACCATTTTAATTTGGAATTTTTTAAAAAGCCTTGGACAAGTTACTTCCCCTTGCAAGTCCTACGACTATGGAAAGTTATCGTAGCAAGCGTCTTCTCCCATGAGTTCACAATGTCTCCATTCCACTAATTTACTCTTTCATTTTCCCACAGGTCGATCCGATCTTAGGATCCCCAATTTTAAGAGTCAACTCATCATTGACTTCGACTAAGTTATATTAGTTACATTATTTATTCCTCGGCAACATTTTTCATTAAACTTTAACATGTCAATCGGGTTAGGTCTCACTTTGACTTAAGAGTTAATAGTTTATGTGTCCATTATTCAATAATTATACTAAAGATATTCTTTTAGCTGAGTTTCCCAAATTTTATTATTCACCTATCACTGGGTTTATACAATATCACCAACAATGATGTGCATTCTATAAGCTATAGACATTTTGACTCATTTAAAGCATTTAATGTTGAGGTATTCCTTAATTTCTCAATTATGGTACCGCGCCGTGTACCTAACATTTATTTCGAAAACAATTTATCAATTTTTATCCCCGAATTTTTTTGAGTCAACTCATTTCTAAATAAGTTAGAACAATTTGTCTTTTTGTCAGTTTCCTTTGATTTGTATTATTTTAACTTCACGTCCTAGGTTCTTTCAACATTTATAAATTTCTACTTGGTAACGCGATCCTCACACGTGACAATATTGTCAAATATAGTCCTCGATTTGGGATCTCCATTTGTTTGTTACTCGACCATCCTCAAGTTTATTAGCACGACACTTATCAAAGTGTGCACCATTTAAGTTGTATTCATTATATTTTCTCATTAAGCTTTTTTATAGGTTATTCTTTAACTTCTCATTCGCTAACTAGAACACAACCCTCTGTTTTGGGATCCTCAATCTTGATCTTCAATCCCTCGATAAGTTAGCTTAGAGTTATCTTTTTTTTGTATAAGATTGATTAAACTCGAGGAAACGTAGTTCTATTGTCAAGAAGTAAATTTTGAATTGAGACTTTTCCAAAGTCTTGCGTTTTTATAAAAAAATACCCTATTTCAAAAATGAGTTAAACTTAATTTCATACGAAAAATTTAATTCCATCATCGATTTTCGAGCGACTGTAAATGTTTTTGTTGGGGCATGTGCCCTAGGTCAATCCATTAACTGTCTTTATGAATACTTTTAGTTAATAAAATAGAGGATTTCCTTTGCTGTTTATTATAATTAATTTGCATGTTTACATTATAATAAGATCCATGGGTATTTATAGAAATATCCGAAATGTCCCTAGTCGATCATTATACTGGGAACTATAATGAATTAAGACTAGTGTGAGTCTTGATTGATGATCATATGATGATTATACGTATAGGGATACGAATCAAGATCATGAGTACTTGTTAGGGAACAAAGTACTGGACCGACCCGCTATGAGAACATCACATGGATTAAGTCATAGTTGTTTCTCATGATAAGTAAATTTTTCAGTCCTCTGACTTGAGATTACCAGATACTTCAACATTAGGAACATAGTGATTTGACACTATCAAACGTTGTCTTTAACCGGACGATTATAAAGGTTGTGATTGGTTACTATGTGAGCAATGTGATGAAGTTGTGTAATCGAGATAGAATTTGTCCCTCTCATATAAAGAGAGATATCTAGTGGATCCCTCGATGTGTTAGACTGTTAAAAGGCCTAGTCTAAGTGAATTGATATTGATCAATGTCACTTGGATGTTTTCAGTCTACCTAGAGATAGAGACTAGTACGATTGAACATGTTGGATGACAATTCCATGCCTTATGTTTGATCAAAAGGATATCGTGCGACAAAAGGATGTTATATACATTATTGATTAGGTTGTATCGATTTGATATTCGTACGACTTGGGTAGTCATAATGTCTTGCTAGAGGCCGCTTATGACTTGTATACCAAAATGTGTTTTGGTATACTGCCAACGTTGTATGAGCCTATTGGGTCGCACACTAAGAATGGTTTTGCGAGATTTTAAGATGGTTCAGAAAAATGAATTTTATATGATAAAATTCATGACGGAAACGTCCTTGTGGTGTATTACACTTATACTTCTTTAAGTAGGGGTATATTTGTAATTTACTTAACCGTCTATATACAAGGGTTGTATAAATAGACGCTTTAAGTTACAATACACGAACGAAAGAAAAAAGGCCAAAAACTCTTTTTTCGTTTAAGAAACGACTTAGGGTTTTTGGTATGCTCTGGATCATTTTGGAGAGAAACAAAAGGATTTGGTATTCTCTCAAAGCTAGCACTTCAAATCGCGGCCGTCGTTCGTGTGTGGACTACTGGAAGAGGGCGTTCGTCGTTGGCAGCGCCTTAGAGATCGATCAACCTTCAGAAAGGTATATTGCGATTGAGGTATGATTAAGTTTTCATGGTTTAAACGTTTTTAATGGAATTAGATTCGGATCCTGTTGGGGTTTTTGTCAAAATTGTTTTGTAATTTCCGCTGCGTATGAACCCCAAAACCCAACAGTTTTTTCAAATCAATTTTGTCAATATGACTTAAAGAGTAAATCATAACCACACGAAGGTTTTTTTTCCACCATAAGATAATAACTTAGGTACGGACCTATACTTTGCATTTTTATTAAGTCAATAACCTTCAATTTCAGTAAAACTCTTTCATACAACCCGAACTGGGCCAAACTGTCATAAAACTAATCATTCAAGAATTCTCAACCTTGTTTATTGAAACAAAGTAAATTTCATTTTGTAAAAACCAAAGTGAAGTTAAAATGAAAAATCTTTGAAATACTCAAAAGCCTATTTATTTCATTTTGAACACAAATAAGAATAAGTCGTTTCCTTTTACACTTAATTATGCTATCGAATGTTGTATAACAAGTACAATTCTTCCTTGAAAATTGATAAACATCAACTTAAAACACTACAAAATCATGGTCCAATATAGTCGAAAGACTCATTTTTTCAAGGAAAATAAATCGCATGTAACAATGAAAGTCAAATAATAGTAATGACCTACTAGTCAAATCATAGACCATTGATTTACATCTTTAATTGAGAGTTAGACATTTAAGAGTACGAGTGTCCTTCCTATCTTGAATTAAGTTTTCAAGTTTAGCTTCCTAGCCAAACTAACTAAATTTGATTATTTATGACCAAGATTCATTGGCATCCTCCCTAGAATCAATAACTTCTTTTATTAGAATTTTAAGAGTGAGTTACATCTTAAAGTTCAACTACGTCGCTAATTCCATTTACGTATGTAGCGTGGCGACTCACTACCCTTTCAGATTTCATTATTTTTGCTTAAACATTTTATTTGCCACACTACTACTAAGTATAGGTACATCACACCATGTAGTTTCCAATCAAAGCTTATTCATTCTCGCACCAGTCGTTATTGACATTCTTGAAGTGCGTGCAAACTCTTTCCCAAGAAGTTCACTGCAATTTTCTTGCATCATTCATTGTCATTCCCTTCACTGTCTCGTGGAACTCAAGTTCTTTGTCCATTCGCGAAAGCCGCCAGAGAAAATTAGTATAATAGGGAAGACAATTATCTATATATCTAATGATATATTCATATATATATCAGACAACAAATATTCAACATAATAAATCTTTTGTCAAATTTCTTTTATTCCTAGGATTTATCATTTAGGTATGTTACGTCAACATTTAACCAACAATCCATACCATTTATTTGTCTAACTTACACTTGACCTTTAAATCATTAAGGATCTAAGAACTTACGTTCCACCAACCTAAAGTTTCCCTAGGTTTTAATCCCTATTCTCTAATACCAGTTGTGACGACCCTCCCCCGACCTAGGTTCGAGTCGCTTGGCGTAGACCACCTCCTATGTAAATGGAGTGAGCTACAGAACCAAAAGAGTTCAATAACAGAGAAGTCTCGCTCAAACACTAAACATGCAAGTATTAACTATAAAGCAAAACAATTATATACATGAAGTAGTAAACCAACTTAAAAGATTTTAATGAAAAGTAATAGAGACAGGGTTCTCATTCGTAATAGGGGTGTAAACAAGTTCCAAGTCTAGTAAAACATAAAGGTAAGATTTATAATTCAATAAGCAAGTAAGTGATCATTCCTTTCAAACCACATCATGAAAAAGAATTCGCATTTCATAAATAAATTTATTTATTAAACCAACGGGGTCCAATAAGAGATTTACCCTAAAAAATAGTAATAAATATGAGTCATTCTTCCATTCAATGCATTCTAGCTAATGGTATGAATCCGGTGATCGAAACACTCACTCTTGAGGTGATGTGAATCATTGGTTGTCACAATGGCCATTGTGACCTCCATCTAGTTCCATCAAACCATCAGTAAGTATTTCCTAAACATCACCAATTGTGACCACTTGTGAACTTGATATTTCATGGTGCAGACCTCTCTTTTGGATAGGATCGTAGCTGCACCACTGCAATTCGTGGCATAGAACACTCTCTTTTGGTGGGTACACTGCCACACCACCACTACTCATAACGCGGACCCACTCTCTTTTGATGAGAATGCTGCCACATCACCGTTTTTGATCGAATAACACAAGTGTTCATATAATATATATTCCACAGATAAGAATATTGATACCATTGATTAAATGCAACCCGATCCCAAGTCTTTTGATATAAACACGAAATTTCTATTTATTTAATATTCAAGTTATATTTAATGTCTGAGTGAAGCTCCCCACTTACCTCGACTCGGCATGCTAAGTATTGCCAATCCTCGCACGCTCAGGGGCTCAAAGTGAATCGCCTCACAAATCTAAACAAATCGAGACACATTCACATCATTGACAAGTTATATATTAATTCCAATTTATTTATAAATTTATTTTAAGATTCACTAGTATAGGTCGTGCGGCTCCCCTATCACCCGATACAAGGGGTAGGACTTGACTAGTCTCCCTCGGGGGCGTAGTAGTGCCCCTTTTGAAGCCAAAGATTTATTATTATTATTATTATATATATAATTTATAATATATTGTTTTTATTTATTTATTTATTAAAAGTTATAGGGGTAGTTTTGGCCCCTATCGATCGGTCTATGGCCGAACCAGCCCCTGGTTAAGTTTAGGGGCCGAAGCAGTCCTTGGTTCTGTTCAAAGGCCAATTCGGCCCTTGTTAGTTAAGCCATGTGACCCTTGGTGAAGCTAGTCAAAGCATTGCTCTACCAAGCGCCCATGCACTGGTGGGGGTGTTCCCCCCTCCCTCCACTATTGGGCGGCGGCAATGATAGTTCGCCGCCTATTTTTTAGGGACGAACCTTATTCGAGCGAATGCAGTGAGTTGCCACCGTCTCTTTCTGACAACATTGCAGTGGCGCCGCCCTTAAAGTGGGGTTTTCCATCCTTTTTGCAGAAATCAACAATTATAAATCATTGGAAACTTCAAAAGATAGCATTATGAAACATATGAGGGTGAGTATTACCTTTTTATGTGATGTCTATTACCCTCACCATGAATCTTTTCATTCTAGCTCTAATCCCCTTTCATTCCTAATTTGTGTATGTGTTGAGCAAAGATAGGCTAGGGTTTATAATATGATTTATATACCTAAGACCGTGTAGGCTTTTCTTGCAAAATTACTTAAATAAACTCCGGATGAATGTTTTAAGTTTTGGGGTTGTCACATTATGTTTGAAGCAACAATGGAGCTTTTTTATTTCACTAAGAGGTCTTTATTTCAATTATATTATTGTGTTATATATTTCCAGTATGAGTGACTAATTTATTAATCTAAACAAACCCTAGACATTTATATACTTTGGATTGCAAAATAGTTATAATTAAGGAATCATGAATTTAATGCCTTAAATCTATTCATACACGTCAATCACAAATTTAATTAGTTGTTTTTGTATATTAAAACTAATGATTCTATGTATTTAGTGCATAGTTGCCAATATCTGCCTTAGTATAGAGTATTTAAATCTACGTATTTGATTTGATAACAATTATAAAAGTAGTAACTAAGATTAATCTATAGAGCTATATTCCTAAGTGGATGTTCTAGGTGATTATGTTCAAAGTTATTTATTAATTAGCATATTTTGATTAATATTTGATTTAGATTAGGCATGATTTTCATTGAGTGTTAATGCTATCGTATTCCTATTTTATTGCGGGTTATCCAATAGGTAGATTTACAATGATAAGAGTATGACTTATTTTCTGTTAAATACAGAAAAATCTATGGTTTTCTAAATTCTATCAACCTATTATGAATTAGGATTTAAAGATTCCAAGATTCCATGTTATATGATTATAACTAGGTTATAAAATGATGTTATGTCCCATTATCTGAATGCAATCCAAGTATATTACATTGTTTAGTGGGGGTTTGTTTAAATGTTTCATTTATATTGATTTATTCATTATTTGATTATTAGTTTAAATTACATTAGATTGGTTTATTGAATTTAATTTTTTCATAGTTTAATTATTTTAATTAATTGATTGCTTATTTTTAGATTGATAGTGTTTAATTCATGTTTTAATTAGATTAGTTAAATTAAAGCAAGTTAAATCCAGTAAAACTTTTTGATAGCCTTAATTCTTAAGAGATTTGTAAAATCCCTATGGGGATGATATCCTATTTACTAAATAATAAGAAAATACGAAAAATTATTATGCACGCTTGACACGTGTCACAAAGGTTGTATAAATAGTTGTGTTTATTGAATTCATATTAAGGAGAAATTAGGCTTGCAATTCAATTTTCGTTTTTAGAAAAAACGAATTAGTTTTTCTAGCCGTTCTTGAGTTTTAAGGAGAACTAAAAATTGTTTCCGTGCTCTTTCTCGGGCTAGCATTTCAAATCTTGGACATCGTTCATATGTAGATTACTGATAGAGGACGTTCATATCTGGCAGCATTTTGGAGATCGATCAACCTAGATAAGGATACTAGCGATTGAGGTATGTTTTACTTTTCTTAATCGCGGTTTAATGGAATTTAGATTCGATCCTGTTGTGGCATTTGAAAATAAAATTTAAAACTTTTGTAATGTTTTGAACCCCAAAACCCAACAGTTCAGGCGTTGCATAGTAAGAGTAGAAAAAATTTGTACTTTGATTCAGTGATTAAATAATGTATTAAGTTGTTAACAAACTTAATATCATATCATGTTTCTTTTGTTCGTAGATCGATGAATTAAGCGGCCCACGTTATTGTTTAGGAAATTAGTTCTATGTCAAGTCGAAATGAGTGGTGTGTTGTACCTTATTTCTCTCAGGTGTATTAGACAGAGAATTGGAATAAATAAAGTCTGGATTTTTATAAAAAAATAGTTCATTTTTAATTAATATATTAAAGATTTTATTAGTTTTTTAAAAATAATATTGAATAGTTTATCTGGTTGTACAAAGTATGTAATTTGTGTCACTTCATATGTCATTACATGATATTTTATTTTATGAAAAATGCTTTAAAAAAGTATATAATAAATTGTCTTTAATAATGTTATACTAAACAACAAGAGATGGCGAATGGTCCCTGGGTGGAGGTTGTCCGACGAAAGGGCAAGTAGACTTATGAGAGGTATGCATGAATGGATGGTGGTCTAATTACCAATTAAGGGACGTGTCATTTTTTATCTTAGAGGAAGTGATTCACAATCATGGAAAGGATAAAAGGAAGGGATATTGAGGAGGCAACCAAGAGATCTACTTTCAACTTGTGACTGGCTAATAGAGAATGACAATGGGTGCATAAAATCCTTCGGGGTCTTTGGAGGCTCTAATTTTGGTGCGATGATTTTATAGAGGCAATACCATAGTACAAGGGATGGAACACGGTACTAGTGTCAAGTGATGAGGGACAAAAGGGATGGAAAGTTTTCCATAAGGCTTTGGGGCATAATGAATCACATAAGAGGGGGCTGGAGAACAAGGGCTACGAAGCAGCAGAGAAAGAGTGGAATATGGAGGTATAAATGGAATGTGAGGAATTTAGGCATTAGGAGGGACAAAATTTGAGAACACCTTGGGCTCAACCGATAGTGTACAAAACTGATTTAGGCCAAGTGACCTCTAGAAATGATGTTATTATATTGCAAACAAGTACCAACGGAGGGAAAACTGGGAACCATTTCTAGTGAAGGGATCTTGAATCACTTAGAGACTGGCATAAGGCAGTGATGGTCTAATTACCAATTAAGGGACGTGTCATTTTTTAATAGTAACATAAGCGTTATTAGGTAGGGGACAATCGTGCGATGGTGGATTGCGATACGTTAGAGCAGAAGCAAAACCCGCTGAATGAAGAAAAATTAATCGGAGGAATCATAATCGACAAGATTGAATATTTGTCACCCTAGTTTCAATGGGATCAACTTAAAATTATGCTCCAAGATGAATAGGTAAAGATTGAGGGCCTGCCCTATAACATGTGGAAAACGGTGGCATTCCAGATTATCGGGGATTATTTTAAGGGACTTATACAAATCGGAAGGGCAACTAGCAAGAAAGAAGATTTTACGGGCTGATTTCATCAAAGTTTAAGGATATTCCATACTATTCTTTGATAGCGTATTAAGAATCTCTTGCTGGGGGAGATGCTCCATTTAGCGATTCTCTGGCCAAGTGACAGTTAGACGATGGAGTAAGGGTTTGAAGCCGACGAGGATGGGAAGGAAGAGGCGGACAGTCACTAAATGCAAGAGAAGGAGATGTACGACTCGTTACTTAGGGGAGAGAGGTACCAGAAAAGGGGGGAGGAAAATGGCTCAATGACAAGGGGGACGAAAATAATGGGTGCGATGGATAATGAGGAACAAAAGAAGTATCTTCGGTTATACAAAGGGATGCAGAGAATGGCGGCTAACAAAATAATAATTGCACCAAAATAGAAGTTGGTCCGCGGTTGGGAATCCTAACACAGTCGCGTTTTCACGAAAATGGTAACGGTATTATCGATAGTATCTCACCCCCATTTAATGCTTGTGATTGTAAAGATTTTGCGGATCGTGTGACTAGCGAGCCCAGGTTAGTCTTGTTGCGTGGGAGCCCATCGAACAGGGTTAAGGATAAAGAGGCCTAAAGCCTAACTAATATAATCGATATAGACGAAAGCCCAATTAGGCAGGCTCTATAAATTAAGTTAAGAGATTTCGAGGATGTGGTGGGTCTATCCCAGTTAAACTTCACTCAGGGGATAATTTAATCAGGATACGATCCAATTAAGGCCCAAGATATGTATCTACATCATGGTGAAGAATATATCTCAGATGAGGAGGCAAAAATTGACTTGGTTTCGTAACATAGGGAGAACGTGTTGACATAAGACGAGTACGTTGTTCAAGAGGTGAATGTGGGTATAATCAAGCAAACCAAAAGGGGATATAATAGATTATGACTAATTGGAGGAGTGGCCGAATCTGGAAGTAGAAAGGAAAAATTTAAGAAATGTGGAAACAAACCAATAGGGGAATGAAAACAAAAATATTTCTAAGTATATTAGTGAAATAGATGATGATTTAATTCATGCTCGGTTCGAGCCATTCGATGAGGCTATTCTGCAAACCTCGGGTATAATAGACCTATAGTTAGAGACTAGAGCCAATGTTGAAGGTAATCAGGCACAGAGGGATGGGACAAATGTGGAAGAGCATAGTTAAAATGAGTGCAGCCACAAAGGGATGAGCCATAATGGTATAAAAGGAAACTTAAATTAACCATCAAATGATAAAGGCAAGTGTGCTTACTGTTAGAAGAAGATCAGCAAGAAGCAATCTTGAGAAGGAAATTTAGAGATTAGCATCAAGTGTAAATTACAATTCTCAAGATAGGAGGGAGAGTGCGGTACATTAATGAAGATCATATCATGGAATGTCCATGGACCGGGGGCGAAGGAGAAAAGGGTCGTGATCAAAGATACAATTCTTAAATCTTACCCAGGCATAGTGTTTTTACAGGAGACAAAGATGGAAGTGATGGATAGAGGAATGGTGGAGAGCATTTCTGGAAGTCGATATAAACAATAGGTGGTTCTGCCATCCATAGGTTAAAGGAGGGATAATGGTCACATGGGTGTGAAGAGAGTTAAAGTAATTGGGAGCCTATTGGGGATGTTTTTAGCATCGATACAAATAGAGGAGGAACAGAGATATAGCGAGTGGTTTTCTGCTTTCTACGGGCCTTCCACACTAAGAAACAGAAATGATCTATGGAGGAAAATGGGGGACTTGTATGGGTTGTGTGCCCAAAACTAGGTTGCAGTGGTGGACTTCCATTTAGAGTGGTTTCGAGATGAAAAAACGAATAGCAACCGATTTACCTCAAATATGACCGCATTTGATACACTCATCAGAGATCTTGAACTAATTGATCCACCATTAATGAATGGGTGATACATCGGGACGAATGGGAGAGAATAGCCCATATGTGCTTGTCTAGATGGATAACTCTTTACAAAAGAATAGGTAAATGTTTTTAAGAAAGCAAGACAATTGATAGGAGTGAAGATAACATCGGGTCATACGCCTATGTTTATGAAAATTGGACAGATCAAATGAGGCCATACTCCTTTTATATTTGAGAATATTGGCTTCGGCACCAATCTTTCAAAACAAATATACATAAATGGTGGCAAGAATGTACAAGCGATGGGGGAGCGGGGTTCATGGTTATGGATAAGTTGCAATAGCTAAAACTGAAATTTAAAGATGGAATAGGACTGTGTTTGGGCAATTATAAACAAGAAAAGGGGAAATGACAAGGGCTATTGAATCATTGGACTAGGAAGAGGAAAATGGCAACTGGAATCAATAGATGAAACAGTCTAGGGAGTTATATAAAAAAGAATTTGAGGAGTTATTGATGTATTAAATGAGTAGTATTCACCAAGAGGCTAAATCAAAGTGAATTAGAGAGGGGTGCCAATATTGCTTATTACCACAAAATATTAAGTAGTCGAAAAAACAAAAGATTTTAGACAGGCTACACAATGAAGACAACGGTTACAGTGAGGACCTTGGAAAGATTGTACAACTTACTATTCATTTCTTCATAAAGCTCTATATTAAGGAAAGTACGGAGGAATGGACCGTTGAGGGTATTGAGTGGGCATAAATTACAAATGAGGAGGCCACTAGGTTGGAACAACCTGTCATGGAGGAAAAGGTATAGGCTATATTGTATGATACAAATGGGATAAGGCACCAGGGGCATATGGTTTTACAGTGGAGGCAATGAAATATGGTTGGGGAACATGGAATATTGATATAATGAATGTTATGAAAGAATTCTACATAAATGATAAGGTTAGCTTGAGAATAAATAGAACCAATGTATGTCTCATTCGAAAAAATCAGCAAGCCTACATAATCACCAAATATAGATTAATCAATCTTGTGATAACATTTATAAAATAATTTCAAATGTCCTTGCCCTAAAACTTCAAGGTGTGTCGGACAGCATAATTGCAGTGTAGCAAACAACCTTTGTTCTAAGGAGGCAAGTGATCAATCTTTCTTTAATAGCTAATGAAGTTGTCCAAGAAACAAGGGTGAAAGAACAAAGGGTTGGTATTGAAGCTTGATTTTGACAAGGCATATGACCATGTAAGTTGGAGATTCTTAGAATTCGTACTTAAAAAGAAAGGGCTTGGGAATACGTGGAGAATATGGATAGTAGGGTGCTTGAGCTTAGTCAGATACTCTATTATCATTAACTATAAACCACATGGAGACATTAAAGCTGAAAGAGGACTTAGACAAGGGGATCCCCTTTCCCTCATCATTATTTATTTCGATGGTCGATGTTTTAAGGAGAATGATGGACACTGCCAAACAAAGAGGAGAGGTTGAAGGCCTGGGCATAGGCAAAGACAGGATCAAAGTTAGTCATTTACAATTCGCTAATGACTCCTTACTATTTGTTAATGGAGAAGAAATGCATTGTATAAAATTATAAATATATTGGAGGCCTTTTATATGATATCAAGGCTTAAATTAAATGAAAACAAGTGTTGCCTAGTAGGGATAAATATAGGGAAGACAGTAGTTCAAGATTTAGCATTTGGTATGGGAAATTCAGTTGCCAATAGGTCATTGAAGTACCTTGAACTACCACTAGGGGCCTCACCACGCAAGAAAGAGTTATGGGAAACCATAATGATAAAGATTGCCCAACGAATAGAGAGGTGGAAAAACGGCGGGCAATGAAGGGGAGGCAGATTTTCCATGTTGAGATCGTTGCTATCATTTTTGCCAAATTTTTATCTCTCATTGTTCCATATGCCAGTGGGGGTGGTCAAGAGAATTGGGAAAATCTTGAAAGCTTTTCTATAGAGCCAAATAGGGGATTAAAAGCAGAATCACCTAGCCTCTTGAAAAAAAGTAAGCCAACCAAAAGAAGTAGGGTGTTTGGGGTTGAAGATCTAATCAATACGAACAAAACTCTTGTAGTAAAGTGGCTCTGGAGATTTCAACATGAACCAAAAGCTCTTCGGGCAAAGGTAATTCGGAGTAAGTATGGGATGGATTAGAATACGTGCGATACAGGAGATGCGACCAAGGTGAGTTCCTAATGTTGGGGAATGTGCCCTAGGTCAATTTATAAACATTGTTTATCTTAGAATTTAAGTTAATAAAATAAAGATTTCCATTTGTTGTTTTATTCTAAGTGATCGCATGTTTACCTTATAGTAAGATTCATGAGTATTTATTGAAATATCTTAAATGTCCCACTTGGTCTTTATTCTGGGAACTATAATGAATTAAGACTAGTATGAGTTTTGATTGATGGTCATGTGATGATCAATAGAATAAGGATACGAATTGAGATCATGAGTACATGTTAGGGAACAAGGTATTGGACCGACTTGCGATAAGAACACAACATGGATTAAGTTATAGGTGTTACTCATAATAGTTATATCATTTAGTCATTCGACTTGAGATTGCCATAGACTTCAACATTAGGATCATGGTAATTTGACACAATCAAATGTTGTCTTTAACCGGACGATTATAATGATTGCAATTGGTTACCTTATAAATAATATACGAAGGTGCGTAATCAAGATATAATTTGTCACTCTCATATGAAGAGAGATATCAATGGATCCCTTGATATGATAGACTGATAATGGCTAAGTCCCTGTGAATTGATATGATTAATGTCACTTGGGTGTTTTTAGTTTACGTAAAGATTAAGACTAGCACTATTGAACATTAAGGGTGACTTTCCATGCCTTTTATTTGATTAAAGGATATCACACGACAAAAGGATATGATACATGAAATTCATTAGGTTGTATCGATTTTGATATTCAAGCTACTTGGTTAGTCATAATGCCTTACTAGAGGCTACTTATGACTTGTATACTAAAATAGTTTTGGTTCACTACCAACTTCACATGAACCTATTAGGTCGCACACAAAGAATGGCTTTGCACAATTTCAATTGGTCCAGAGTAATGAATTTTATATGATAAAGTTCATGACGTAAAAGCCCTTACAATTTGTTACATGATAAGTTATTAATACAAGCATATTTGTAATTTGCTTAAACTACCTAAGTACAATAGTTGTATTATGAATAAGATTTTAAGTGAAGGCTTATCTACATAATAGAGGTTCAAACCCTAAAATAAGATAAAATTTTCATTTTTGCAAATTTCGAGTTCTATAGATTTTGGGAGAGAAAGAACAACATTTTCAATCTCTCTTGGGGCTAGCACTCCGAATTGTGGTCATCATTCGCGTGTGGATTTCTGATAGAAGACGCGGACTTGAACATCTTAGAAATCGAACAATCAAAGAAGGAAATCATGGATTAAGGTATGGTTTACTTTATGTAGATCTAGTTTAATAGAACTTATTTTCGGTCCTATTGGGTCTTTCAAAAATTGTTTTAAATTTTTCATTGCATATGAACCCCAAAAAACTAATAGTGGTATCAGAGCTATAGGCTCGATTCTATTCAACGTTTTTATATTTTCTCATATGTATATATATGATATGTGTGTGAAAACATGATCTTAGTTAATGTATATATGATGTACATAGAGGTTCTATGATAATTGTTATCAAGAACTAGTTTTAAAGCATGTTGTCAATTTATGTATTTGATACATACGCATGATTTGATTCAATGACAGAATTCATGTTTATAATATTTCGATTAACATATATTTTAATATTTAAAGATGCAAATTATGTATGTTCACATTGTAGAAGTCATGTTTAGGTTAATGTGATTCTTGTATTAGATACATAGTTCATTTTGTTCAACAATCATGTATGTCTCCATGATAGAAATCATGATTAGGTTAATATTATTAATTTAATTTGATTATGGGGTTGAATGTATGATTAATATTTCTTTTTTATTCAATTGCTTGTTTCGTATGAATAAGAATCGAAATTAGTTTTGATCATAATCTCATTTTGGTTATCTATTAGTATATTCCTAATAGATAGGAGATATTGTAATTGAATAAGAATTACAAATTGTATAAGATAAGTGAGTTATATAACAAATTCTAATTGGATTAGATTTAAAGTATCTCAAATTATAATTCGATAAGGATTCAAAGTATCTTGAAATTCTAATTGGATTAGGATAAGACTTTTAGTTAGAGGTAGGCCCGAGTTAATCGAAAATGTTTTAATTAATAGTTTTCAAAATTAAAATAAGCGGAACCACCACCCGCTGACCGACCAGCGGGACCGCTACTAACAATTCGTAGCGCAATGAAATCCGTATAACAGTTAGTATTAGTAAAATTTCTTAACTTGTTTAGTGATTGTACATGCATTCTCAAACACTTGTCAAGGCTTCGATCACATCAATATGGGTCTACCTACGTAAAGTATATTGTGTTATCTTGGTGAGGCAAGTTGAGTAACGGATACTCTATTATTTGAAATGGTTAGACTTGATAAAGCTATCAAAACGATTTTAGGCTTTAGGCACTAGATAAAACATGCTAAAGATAAAACATGCTAAACGTAAGACTTCATAATCTCATAAAAACAACTAAAAGTTACATATGATGTAATTGGTAATTGGTACTTACCCAAATAACTTAATTCAAAGTGTCATGCCTTAGTTGTCTTTGAATTGGGTAAAACATGAATTTTAGTCCCTTAGATTAACATAGCATTTTTATGAGGGTTGTTAATTTAGTAGGAATCTATTCCTCTATACTGAAATGAGCTTTTGCATAATCTTTATTCTAGATCTATGGCCTCTTCAAATCACACTAATCCCTTATCGCTGTGATCCATCCTTGAGAAGGATAAGTTGTCTAGGACAAACTTTCTTGACTAGTTTAGAAACTTAAGAATTATTCTTAAGCATGAACGCAAGTTGTATGTCCTGGATAATCCTATTCCTGAGGAACCACTAACCAATGCTTTAAGCGCCGTGAAGGATGCACATACTAAGCATGTCAACGACTCAACTAATGTTTTATGCATTATGTTTGCAACCATGATTCCTAAACTTTAGAAGGATATGGAACGTATGGAAGCTTACAGCATGGGTACGATGCTGAAAGAAATTTTCTAACAGTAGGCTAGGTAAAAAAGGTTTGAGATAGTAAAGAACCTTCATTCTTGCAAAATGGTTGAGGGTGCTTCATTTAGTGTTCATGTTCTGAAAATGAAGGGATATAGTGACCTTCTTGACAAACATGAATTTCATATAAGCCATGAGTTGATTACGGATTTGATCCTAAACTCAATGCCTTATAGTTATTCACAATTTGTGATGAATAACATGAAAAACACGGAGACGTCTATCTCAGAGTTGCATTTGATGGTTAAAACTGCAAAACAGAATGTCAAGAAACTCATTGCTAATGTAATGATGGTTTAGAAAGGAAAGGCTTTGAAGAAAAAGGGCAAATATAAGGCTAAAGTTGACAATGTTGTTGTGACTATCACAATATTAGTGGAACAAGTCGAGCCTAAGGTTGCTTATACTTCACAATCCAAGAAAGAAAAGGAAAATGAATGAAATTGTTATTTCTACCATGCATTTGGGCATTAGTTCAGAAATTGCAAGCATTATCTTGAATATTTAAAGAAAAAGAAGAGTAGTGCGACTATTACTTCAGGTATTTATGTTATTGAAGTTAACTTGTCTACTAGTGATTCTTGGGTATTGGATACCAGATGTGGATATCACATTTGTATTAATATACGGGGTCTCAGTAAAAATTGAAAGCTAAAGAAAGGAGAAGTCATTATATAAGTTGGAAATGGAGCAAAAGTTGTTGCATTCGCTGTAAGATGCTATGAGATAATTTTACCTAGTGGACTTGTGTTAGTTTTAAATAATTTTTATTATGTCCCTACCTTGAGCAGAAACATCATTTCAGTTTCATGTTTGGATCTGGATGGTTTAATTTCATTATTGCGAATAATAAATGTTATATTTCTCGTAAAGAAGTTTTCTATGCGAAAACTGATTTGTGTGATGATCTTTATATTCTAAACATGAAAAGGTCCACAGATACTCCAATTTTTAAAGTAAACACAAAGAGACTCAATTCAAATAATTTGAATCAAGCCTACCTTTGGCATTGTCGTCTCGACCACATAAATGAAAAACATATTTCTAAACTCCATAAAGATGGACTTTTAGATTAATTTGATTTTGAGTCATATGAAACATGTGTATCTTGTTTACTAGGCAAGATAAAAAAGTCTCTTTGTAGGACACAGTGAAAGGGCAAGTGATTTATTAGGTCTAATACATATTGATATATATGGTCCTATAAACACAATGGCTAGATGTGATTTGCAGTACTTCATTACCTTCACTGATGATTTCAATGGATATGGTTACTTGCATCTCATGAAACATAAAAGTGAATCTTTTAAGATATTTTGAAAATTTTTGAATGAAGTGCAAAATCAACTTGGTAAAACTATTAAAGCATTTTGATCAGATTGTGGTGGTGAATATTAGAGCCAAGAATTTGATGATCATCTTAGAAACTGTAGGATTGTCTCACAGTTAACTCCTCCAGCAACTCCGCAATGGAATTATGTTTCTAAGAGGAGAAATCGGTGGATGTGGTTCGATCAATGACGAGTCATGCAGATCTTTCTTGTTCCTTTTAGGTTTATGCCTTAGAATCTTTTTCTTTTACATTAAATTGTGCTCCTTCTAAAGTGGTAAATAAAATATCATATGCAATGTGGTTTGAAAAAAGATCAAGTTTTTCTTTCCTTAAGATTTTGGGTTGTGAGGTTTTCGTACTATGACAAATCTTTAAACAATTATTATCCAAATCTACCAAGTGTGTATTTGTTGGTTATCCTAAAACACTAGAGGATCTTACTTTTATAATCCAATTGAGAACAAATTATTTGTTGCTCGAAATTGTGTCTTTATGGAAAAGGATTTTATTTCAAAAGACAACAAAGGGAATAAAGTAAGTCTTGAAGAAGCTCAAGAACCACTAATAAACACTCAACCACAAGTGGAAGATCAACAAAGGCTTTAGGGGTGGCAATTCGTATCGGCGAGTCGTAAACGTGTCGTGTCGTAAACGTGTCGTGTCCCATATAATGCAAACCCATTACATGACATGTTTATTAATCGTGTTAATCGTTTTCGTGTCTAAGTGGGTCGTGTGTTAAACATGCTGTGTAATCGTGTCACCCACTTATTAAATATTGTATTTAAAAATTTTATTTTATTTAAACTTTTATAATTAAGTTACTATTTTTTAAAAATATATCTAAATGATTAAATTCGAAAAAACATACTAAATAACCAATAAAATATAATGTGGTTGTATATAGTCGTTAGTTTTACTTTACTTTTTCATTCAAGTCTTTATTACTCTTAAAAATAAAGCAAAAATGACTCGTAATAATAACATAAACAAAATTATAAGAATCATCTAAAAAAATATCTAAATTTTACTTTGGCGAAAAGTTTTATTTTTTCTTAATAAATAATTATTAATAAAATCTAAAACATAAATAATATATTAAAAGTAAAATGAATATTTCCTCTCAAATATAAAATAAAATATGATAAAAGATGTCTATAAATAAAATAAATAAATCATGCTATTAACATGCATTCAAATAGGTAAATTTTGTATCAATCTATTTATTATACAATATTTATTATTTATACATTATTCTTTAGCCGTGTTAAGCGAGTCATAAACGAGTTGAGCAGGTTGACATGTTAATGACTCGTTTATTAACCGTGTATAAACGTGTTAACATGTTTATGACCCAGACCCACTTAAGCCAAACCCACGACATGTTTATTACGTGTCGTGTCGTGTCGTGTTAATCGTTTCATGACCCAAATTGCCAGCCCTAAAAGGCTTGAACTAGTTGAGCCTCCACATGTATCACAAGGCCTACGTAGGTCAAATAAGGTAAGACATCAGCCCGAAAGATTTGGATTTCTTGTTACTGATAGTAGTGAGGTTTTACTTATGGATCAGGATGAGCCTACTACTTAGCAGGAGGTTGTGTCTAGCCCTGATGCAGATAAAGTGGCTTAGTGCCATGAATTCTGAGATGCAAACAATGTATGATAAATGAGTTTGGAACCTGTTTGATTTACTTGAAGATGGTAAGACAATTGGATGTAAAGGAGTTTTCAAGAAAAATACTAACATGGATGGAAATGTGCACACTTATAAAGCACGGCTAGCAACAAAAGGTCTCAAATAGGCTCAAATTGTTGATTATGATGAAACATTTTCTCCTGTGATCATGCTTAAATCCATTAGAATTCTAATTTCCATAGCCACATATTATGACTATGAGATATGGCAAATGGATGTCAAAGTAACTTTTCTAAATAGAAAGTTACTTGAGGACGTGTATGTGATATAACCTGAATGGTTTATTCATCCTAAGAATTCTATAAAGATGTGCAAGCTTCAAAAATCCATTTATGGATTGAAGCAAGCGTCTCGAAGTTGGAATCTTCATTTTGATGAAGCAATTTAGGAATTTGGTTTCATTAAAAAATGAAGATGAGCCTTGTGTATACAAGAAGGTCAGTGCGAGCATGGTTGTTTTCCTGATATTGTTTGTTAATGATATATTACTCATTAGAAATGACATCCCAACCTTGTAGAGTATCAAGTCTTGATTAGGGAAGTATTTCTCAATAAAGGACTTAGGAGATGCAGCCTGCATCTTTGGGATTAAGATCTATAGGGATAGATTTAAAAGGTTGATCGGTCTAAGTCAGAGTGTTTATATTGACAAGTTACTGAATAGCCTCAGTATGCAAGACTCTAAAAAAGGTTTATTGCCAATGTCTCATTGTATAACTCTAAACAAGACTCAATGTCTGAAGACTATTGGTAGGGGAAAGCGCATGGATACGATTCCATATGCATCAGCTATTGGATCTATCATGTATGTCATGTTATGCACCCGACTTAATGTATCATATGTTTTGAGTGCAACAAGCGGATATCAGTCTGATCTAGATAATAATCACCAGATAGCAGTAAAGAACATTTTTAAGTACTTGAGAATGCCTAAATAAGTATTCATAGTCTATGGAAGTTTGAAATACGAGCTTGTTGTAAATGGTTACAGATATGCAAGTTTTCAAATTGGCATAGATAACTTCAGATCGCCGTCTGGATATGTGTGTACTTTGAATGGAAAAGTTTGAAGCAAGATACTATAGCAGATTTTACAATAGAAGCTGATTATATTGCAGCTTTCGATGCAGCTAAGGAGGCAATTTGGATAAAAAAAGTTCTTCTCTGATCTTGGTATGATTCCTAGTATAACTAACCCCGTTTGCTTATATTGTGACAACAACGGGGCGATAGCATTGGCCAAGGAACCGAGATCACACCACCGATCCAAACATATACTTTGACATTTTTATCTCATTCGAGAAATCATTGAGAGGGGAGACATGAAGTTTTGTAGAGTTCTTATAGAAGATAATGTTGTAGATTCTTAGACGAAGGCTCTTCTACAAGCTAAACATGATGGTCATATTAGATCATTAGGTATTAGATACAGAAATGATTGGCCCTTGTGCAATTCAGAGATGTTAGGGAATGTGCCTACTTTAACTTATAAACATCATTTATCTTATAATTTTAGTTAATAAAATAGAGGTTTCCATTTATTGTTTTAAAATAAGTTATTGAATGTTCACTTTATAGTAAGATCCATGGGTATTTGTTGAAATATCATAAATGTCCACAATTGGTCTTTATACTGGGAACTATAATGAATTAAGACTAGTGTGAATCTTGATTGATGGTCATGTGATGATCATGCGTATACATATACGAATCGAGATCACAAATACTTGTTAAGGAATAAGGTACTGGACCGACCCGCTATGAGAACACCATATGGATTAAGTTATAGGTGTTACTCATAATAGGTATATCATTTAGTCTTTCGACTTGAGATTACCATAGACTTCAATATTAGGAGCATGGTAATTTGACACAATCAAATGTTGTCTTTAACCGGACGATTATAAAGATTCTGATTGGTCACCATGTGAATAATATGTAAAGGTGTACAATCAAGATAGCATTTGTCACTCTCGTATAGAGAGATATCAGTAGATCCCTCAATATGATTTACTGAGAATGGCCAAGTCCATGTGAATTGATATGATCAATGTCGCTTGGATCTTTTCAGTTTACCTAAAGATCGAGACTAGTACGATTGAACATTAAAGGTGACTTTCCATGTCTTATGTTTAATTAAAGGATATTGCACGAAAAAAGAATATGATATGTTCTATTCATTAGGTTGTATCGATTTTGATATTCATGCTACTTGGGTAGTCATAATGCGTTGCTAGAGATCGCTAAAGACTTGTGTACTAAAATGGTTTTGGTTCACTGCCAACATCGTATGAACCTATTGGATCGCACACAAAGAAAGGCTTTGCGCAATTTCAATTGGTCTAGAGTAATGAATTTCATATGATAAGAAATTCATCACATAAAAGCCCTTATAATTTTTATATGATAACTTATTAATAGAGGCATATGTGTAATTTGCTTAAACTTCATAAATACAATAGTTGTATCATGAATAGGATTTTAAGTGAGGGCTTATCTACAGATATAAATAGAGGTTGAAACCCTTAAACGATATAATATTCTCATTTTTGTAAATTTTGAGTTCTCTGGATTTTGATAGAGAAAGAAAGCGTTTTCAATCCCGGGCTAGCACTCCAAATTGCGATCACCGTTCATGTGTGGATTTGTGATAGAGGACGTGCATTTAAACATCTTTAAAATTGAACGATCAGAGAAGTAAATAACAGATTAAGGTATGATTTACTTTATGTAGATCTAGTTTAATAGAACTTATTTTTTATTGTGTTGATTTTTTTCTAAAATTGTTTTGAATTTTTTGCTATGTATGAACCCCAAAAACCCAACACCTGCATGGCGGTTTGTGATGAGGTGTCCCCCTAAATTCTTGAAGGGTAGTAGGGTGTAAGTAGGAGATGGTAGAGATATAAAGTATTGGAAGGACTCCTGGCTTTCCAATAGTAGCTTAGTTATGGAGTATCCATCTATTTTAGCCTCAACAAGAACACAAGATATTCTATTATCGGAAGCATACACAAATCAACAAAACATAGGGGAAGAGGGTTGGCTCCTTAATATAAGAAGACGTTGGACTGCTCAAGAGGAAGAGGAAACCAATTCGCTGTGTGGGAGATTGCAGGGGATAAATCCACAATGAAACATGGAGGACCAGAGGGTGTTGAGAGGTAATGACAATGAAACATTCATAGTGAAGGATGCAAAGATTTTGTTGAGAGAAGGTCAAGGAGCATATAGATGCGGAGCATACAGGACAATATGGGAGTCCTGCAGCCCTCCCAAGTTTAAATTTCTGGCTTGGCTAATATGATGTGAAGGAATTAACACAATTGATATTTTGCAAAGACGAAGACCGACTTGGACTTGTATGCGATCTCGATGCTCACTGTGTTATAGCGATTGTGAAAGCCTAGGTCATATGTTTCTAAAATACTCCTATGCACAGAGGATATGGTGGGAAGTTTGGAGAGAGATTGGGATCATTGGAATGCAAGTCACAGAGGTCAGACAGGTATTAGCGAATGATGCAATGCCAAATCAAGGCACGAGATAGAGACTATTATCGCGAGCAGGAGCTCAAGCAATTCTTAAGGAGATATGGGCTGAAAGAAATCATAGGATTTTTAGTGATTCGACTTGTTCGCAGGATAAGGTGTGGTTGAAAGCGAGGAATAAGGCTGGGGATAGATTCGGGAGACATCGGAAGCGAAGAAATTGGATGGAATGATTTGGACAGAAGTTGGGCTCCATTGTTAGGATTTTAAATTATTTATTTGTAAAAGGGGTATGCCACTTAGGGTTCTTACCCAAAAGTAAGTTTTTTCTTCCCATTTCTGTAATCCCAGTCGTATGATCATGGGCTCAACCTAGTTGAATCGGTGAAAGTACTACACCATCTCAGAAGGAGTTTTTATCATTGGCTCGTCAGATGAATTGGGGTTGGAGGTTGTTTAAATTTAGGGACGAAGTGTTTTTCCCTTAGAGGTTTTTCGACTTTATTTTGAGGGAAACACATTGTTTTCGGCTTTTGTACCGATATTAATGTATATATCTTAGCTATATTGAAATTACGTCTCGTTCCTGTAGAAAAATAATGTTATACTCAACTACATTGTTTAATTACTGTAAAAGAAAATATTAATTTGCAAGTGGTTAGCCAATGAAGCAGAAATCTGCAATTTGTTTCCATTTGACTGATTAATTGATCATCGTTCAAGGGTTTTGAATAATTTCTAATTTTGATCTTCAAAGTTTCTCATGTCGGATTTACTCATTCATCAACGTGAGGGTTTATCAGTCCTAACGTATCACAACTCTATAATCGTATATGGTTAATCTCGGGTAACGGTTGATACATTCATTGAGCTAGTTCTATATTTTTTTGGCTAAACAAGGCGATGCGGCAGATTTATAAATCGCTCAATGCTTATTTAAAAGAGATCGATCATATTAAAAAAAAAAGAGCATAAGTATCATTCCCGTTATGATACCACCGACCTAGTTAAAAATCAATATATAAAGCAAAGTTGGAATAGACTGTAGTAGCATGGAAAATGAAAGCAGGGCCTAGAAGTAGACGTCGAAAAGAGTGAGCTTGATTGGTGCAGCAGAAGAACTACGAATGGTTCAGTAGAAAGTCCAAAAAGATACAGCCCATACACAACATAAACTAGTCACGTACTAAGAAACAAAACTCGATCCACCACATGATCAATATATGTAACCGGTAGTTAGCTTAATTTACATAGTTTAGTCTGCTCCCACCTCACATGGTCGCCTTGTCTCTCCAGAGTACAAACATTAGCTCTTGCGCTTTCAATATTCTTGATCACTTCTTATTTTCTTTCAATTTGAATAGACTTTTCATAAAGTCTTATCGCAATCACTAAATGGTTACAATCGTACTTGAACAGGATATGTTCGGTGTTTTTCCAAAACAAGGGTGGGTTTACAATTTATTTCACAAAATAGGGAGGTGTTTTTTTTAATAACCAAAGTAGCCAATAACGGCGTCCGTTATTGTGTGATGTGGGTTTTGTGGCGGTGACGTGGCGGCGATTTGTATGGATAGCGCCTTTTGAAAATGCGCTATCTGTACATTTGGCCGCCACCTCACCGCCACCCCACCTACTACAATAACGCCTTTTGAAAAGGCGTTAATGGTTAGTTGATGGTGAGGTGGCGTCGACGAAGCAGTGATGTGGCAGGCCAAATATAGATAACGCCATTTCAAAAGGCGCTATCTATACAATGTCGCCGCCACGTCACCGCCACCTCACCAACTAAACCAACTGGACTCGCCGATCTGTCGCCACCGTGTCATGCGTTCATTGTCGCGATGTCCCTGCGGGCATTGCTCTGCCGGCTTGCTGCGCGCTGCCATTGGCGTCATGCATGATTTGCTTGGACCGTGTCGTCCTCGCCGCTCAGTCCTCGCTTGGCCTGGCCATCGTCGTCGTCCTAGTCGAGCGATCTCGACAATTACAACCAAATTTGAATATGCATATGAAGAATTCATATTTGTATAAAAAAGAAACCAATTTTGAACATATATATACACACATTGGTTTCAACCTTCAACTCTCTTTTTTAAACTAACTAACATTAACTGAACTAACTAACTAACTAACTAACTAACTAACTAACTCACTAAACTAAACTAAACTAACTAACCTTAACTAACCTAAACAAACCAAACTAAACTAAATAACTAACTAACCTTGACTAAACTAACTAACTAACTAACTAGCCTAACTAACTAACTAACTAACCAAAGTAAACTAAACTAACTAACCTTAACTAACCTAACCAAACGAAACTAACTAACAAACTAAACTAACTAACCTTAACTAACCTAAACAAACCAAACTAAACTAAATAACTAACTAACCTTGACTAAACTAACTAACTAACTAACTAGCCTAACTAACTAACTAACTAACCAAAGTAAACTAAACTAACTAACCTTAACTAACCTAACCAAACTAAACTAACTAACAAACTAAACTAACTAACCTTAACTAACCTTAACTAACCAAACTAAACTAAACTAACTAACCTTAATTAACCTAACCAAACTAAACTAAACTAACTAACTAACTAACTAACTAAACTAAACTAAACTAACTAACCTAAACTAACCAAACCAAACCAAACTAAACAACCTAACTAACTAACCTTAACCAAACTAAACTAACTAACCTTAACTAACCTAACCGAACCAAACTAAACTAAGTAACTAACTAACCTCAACTAAACTAACTAACTAACTAACTAACATTACCAAACTAAACTAACTAACCTTAACTAACCTAACCCCATAAACAATACAAACTAAGTAAACTAAAATAACTAACTTAACTAACTAAATAAACAACCAAAAAAAGTAAATCATTACCCAAATAATGAGTCATAACCTGACCTTTCCTAAGTCAACTAACAAACGTAACGTAACTAACTATAGTAACCTAAAATTGCCCAACAACAGAACTGAAGTAAACTAATCAAAAGTAGCACGTGTGATGCATACCCAACTTTGTGCATGACATTGTGGTGTTTTTTGTGTCGAAGTTCAATGAAGACCATGACAATTCTCATACAAAAAACAAAAAATAAACTAACTTAATTGCAAACTAAACATACTAACTAAATGGAACTAACCAAACTAAACTAACTAACCTTAACTAACCTAACTAACCTAACCACCTAAACAATACAAACTAAGTAAACTAAAATAACTAACTTAACTAACTAAATAAACAACCAAAAACGATCCACGTTAACTACCAAACGAAACTAAACAAACATCCAAGTAGCTCGAGAGTTACTTGTTAACAACCTAACCACACCGGTTCTATGTGAACTAAACTCGACTAACCTAACCTAACGTAAGTATGTAAACTAAATTAACTAAACTACACTAAGGAACATACCCTAACTCAACTACACTAAACTAAACTAACCTCAACACCTAAACTAAGCTAACTTAACTAACTAAGCTAATTAACCTAACCAAACTAAACTGATACAACCTAACCACCGACACCTAACTAACTAACTAACCACTTATGTTAAATTAAACATATAACCTAAACTAACTTAACAAACTAAACTAACTATTGAAGAGTAATCACATATACGACATTATAATAATATGAAAAACATGAGAAATAAGTTTATTAAATGAGAAGGTTGAATACACGTACTTCGTGAACCCAAAATATAAGTTATTTACAAATCACTATGACATCAAGAAAACTCATCATGCAGGTCTATTCCGGCGGTTACGTTGACGTTGTTGCTCGGTGATGCAAACTGGACGTACTCTTTGTCTAGTTGGACGATGTGTTTGTACATCCGGTTAAGGTTGTTGAGGTAGCTGGTCTTGCGATGAATCACGTCGAGTAGATTGATGCGTTTCCTCTGGTGCTTCACTCGACTCACCTCTGCTACTGATGCTCCCAAAAATTGGAGGTGGAACCATCCCAAAATACTGGCTTCCTGTATGGGGTTGGGGGAAAGGAACATGAGGCTGCGGCATGGTCAACAAGTTCATGAATGAAGGATCTCTACTATATGGCATATTGTAATTATAAGGAGTATGAGTATATGGACTGGGCATGTATTGAGGCAGTGATGGATACATTTAATGATGAGGCATTCCATGGTCCACATATGAAGACGACGGCCCAGGTTCATAAGGATCAAATTGGTAAGGAGGAAGATTCACGTTCGGCGGCCTAGGTACAAACATTTGAGGTTCTGGTTGGGGTATGGACGATGCAGGAATGTTCCCATGAGAAGAATGGCTACTCTCGCCAACAGTCTCTGTTCTGCTCACTCTCGAACGAGATGAACGTGCTGGAGGAGAACGTCTGCTACTCTCTGCAGCAACCTCAGTCTGAGTAGATGGATGTGGTGGACGAGGACGTCTGGTGCGTTCCCGCACAGTCTCTGGTCGTGTTCGTCTTCTTCTCACCTCTATGTTTGGTTCGTCGTGATCGTCTTCTTCATCTTCATGTACATTATCCTCATCTATATCTTGTTCGGCGTCAATTCCGTCATGCGAAAGATTAGACCTTTGCCTTTCATCTTCGTCCAAAATTTTAATCCCTTCATAAAGCGCAGCAAGACCTTGCTCGTTCCCATCCTCAATAAACGCTCGCCTTAGTCGATGTACCAAGTTACGCTGATATGCAAAAAATAAGAGCTCAAAGCACGCAATATAAGATATTAGATGTTCGAGGCAAAGTAAGAGTTAGAAGATTACCGAGTAGTCACGTAATGCCCAGTCGTGTCCTATGAGTCTCCTAGTGACCGAGCGATACCACGTCATGTAGTCTTGACGATCATGCCCTTCATTAAGTGGCGCTGTCGCAATGGTGTCCCCACGATTTTCCCACATGTGTATGTAGCTTGCGTGAAAAGTCATCCAATTTTCATGATGATGTCCACGCAATTCGAGGCGGTGCAGTTGGGCGTCGTAAGCACAATTTGGTGGCACTACTTGTACCATGCCGAATTGTCTCATAACCCTTTCTGGTCGATGCTACTCCACCATGTGGAAACAAATAAGGGGACACGTCCAGAGCCAACTGCCGTGACCATTTGTACAGTAATCGGGAAGAGACCCCATGAGTTCAGTATATGGTCGCCACACCACATCATCCTCATGCCTTTGAGAGTCGAGTGCATCACGGTAAGCCGATACGACGTGCGTCGCACTTTGTGAAACCGAAAATGCATCGAGCCATCTGTGTAGAAAATAATAAGTTAAGATAAATGAACATAAACAAGAATTTTTTGCAAATTAATGACAAATCGACTTTAATACATGTGTCCGAGTGGAACGTCCATAAGCATATTTTGGCCATCCACCGTTCGCTGTTGAACTCTAGAAACACGCAGGCACCGCAGTGCTATGAATGGAAATCTGTCCCATACCCACAGTTGTACAAGAATTGACGCACCAGCAACCTCATGTGCCCCTGCGCGAGATCCGCGACACAACTCCCTGTACAAATAAGCCAAACATGCACTCCCCCAACTATATTGTCCAACTACTTGGAAATCCTCCGGCAAAGGTAGGAACATCAAATGTATGAATCGATTGGACTTGTAGGCGAAAAGACAACCACCGATGAGTTGTAGTATGTACGATCGAACGTAACGTTGGACCCACTTCTCATCGCTTTCATCATCTATTGCTGAAACGTTACGCTCAAGCCAATCGACCTTAAGTTTACAACCAACGATGTCATCTCCACCAGGAGTTCGTCCAAGTAGCCTCTCGCAGACATCAGCATAGTCTGCGTCCGTCGTTCCCGTTACAAGCATACCTTCAATAGGTAATCCAAGCTGTACCTGCACGTCTTGGAGTGTAATTGTGCACTCCCCACAATGCATGTGAAATGTATGCGTCTCGGGGCGCCATCTCTCTACAAGCGCAATAATCAAAGCCCAATCAAGGCTGAAAAATGCTACCCGGGATATCCCATAGAACCCACTGGAACGAAGATATGGGATCATCCTATAATGATACTGCATCGTTCGATCAACGACCCCGCGTCTTTGACGTACGCGCATTGTTTCGTACATCTTGGAATTGATAATGTATAATGTATGTTTTTGATACATTATTGCTGTAAATATGACATATTCATTTAAAATAGTTTACCTCGCCCCTCCAAGTTCGCGTCGATCTGTGAGTAGATTGGAGTTGCAATAGTGATGGATCTGAAGGTCCTGGATCCATTGCAGTACAACTACAAATTAATGTTAGAAAAAGAAAATGAGTGTTGCACGAAACGAAACAAAACAATAAGCATGTAATAAATGTGGAAACAAAAACAACAACGTTAATGCTCAAAAGCAACATATATACGAACTAAAGTAAAGTAATCAAACATTAACAACCTAACTAACGAAATTAACTAAACATACTAACTAAACTAAACTAACTAACTAAACTAAAATAACCAAAATAAACTAAGTAACCTTAACTAACCTAAATACATATACTAAACTAAACTAAACAAAACAAACTTAAATAACTAAACAAACTACCCAAAAACGATTAACTAAAGTAGTAAACAAACCTAAACAAACTACTTTAACTAAACTAACTAACCTAAATACCAAATATAAACTAACTTAATTGACTTAACTCACTAAACAAACTAACTAAACTAAACTAACCAAACTAAATTACCGAACCTTAACTAAGCTAAATACCTAAACTAAACAAACTAACCCGTACTAAACTAACTAAACAAACTTAAACGAAATTAGACATACCTAAACTAAACAAACTAACACATACTTTAACTAAACAAAATTTATTTTTCCTCCCGAACATACCTCCTCCTCTTTCAGGACCTCCTCCTTCTCCTCCGTCGAGACGATCGGGTGCCCCCACGCCGTGCTCTGCGCTCCCCTCTGCAGCAGCTCCGCTCCTCCGCTGATCAGCTGCCACTCCCGTCTGCTCCTCTACCGCGGACCTCCCTGCTCCCTTGCCGCGGTCCCCTGCTTCATGTCCGCTCTCCTCCCTGCTCAGCTACTACCCCTCTTTCCTCCGCCGCTTCTACCTCCTCTGCTGCTCAGCTGCTACCCCTCCTTCCGCCGCTTCAACGTGAATGGAAATCCTTGGCTGCCCTCCTTCTTCCTCCGTCCATTTTTTTCTCTCAACCGAGCTCCCCGTCCCCTCCTTATATAGACGGTCCAATTGTCATGCATGGTCACGGGATTACTATCCCGTGACCCCTACGACCCCTACCCCTGCATCCCTACCGAAACCGATGCAAAGAATATTCTCTACGTCGATTTCGGGAAGAAGAAGATGGGGTGCGCTGATAGCGCCTTCTCAGCGCACCCCCCTCATAAGTGTCCACGTGGATCCGCGTGGACACTTTCATATTATGGCAGCCCACGTGGATCCACGTGGATCCACGTGGACAGAGCAATACCTAATAGCGCCTTCTTCGAAGGCGCTATTGCTTTGTAGACTGCCACGTGGGCATGGGAATACCTTGATGTCCACGTGGACACCAATAGCGCCTTCGGAGAAGGCGCGATTGGCGCCACGTGGCCAGGGCAGAACCAATAGCGCCTTCTGAGAAGGCGCTATTGGTTCTGTCCTTTGCCACATCAGCAATAACGCCTATTCAATAGGCGTTATTGCTTAGTGTGGGGAAAAAAAAACCCCCATACTTACCTCTTTTAAAATTAAAAGTTTTATACTTTGGAAAATTTTTCTGGATATGTTATATATAGAAGAGTACCTTAACCTCAAGTTTCAAGTGCCTAAGGAGACAAAAAAAAGAAAATTATATTAAGTGATTGCGTATTCAAAGAAGTTGTGGAGCGTTATTTTTGGAAAGAAAATGAATTAAGAATTTTTGGAGAGTGGACTTATTATTGAAATGTTGATTTATTTTTTGTTGTAAATGAAATTTCAAAATAATGTGAACAGAATCAAAAGTTTCTATAGCATTGTTATTCCCTATACTATTATATTTGTTACATTAAAACCCGGATGGGTTGGCCTAATGTTAAAGGTGAAGGCAAGACCGTGTGGGTTAGGCACATGGTCTCGAGTTCAATTCTCTACAGGAGCCAAATGTCGGATCATTGGCGATCTCTTTTCGAAGTCTCAAGGCCCATGAAATTAGTCAAACAAGTATCTGAATACCCATGATTAATAAAATATATATATTTAATGCATTAACTGGTATTGTTTGGAATTTTCTCTAATGCATGAGCATGGCATGACTATCTCCAATTCGCAGCAAAACTATCTAAACAAACCAATGAGTTCATTGATTTAATTATTTGCTCATGAATAGATCTGAAAGCTCTTCACATTTCTTGACCAAAAAAAAAAACACAGGAGTTCATTACAACAACAAATAAAAAGATACAAACACGCGAGTGCTGACTTGAATAAAGATCTTCACACTACAAAACATTGTGTGTTTGGCGACATTAATTTACTCATTTAAGGACACTAATTAATGCCTCTAAAAACTATACCGATGCATTATAAAGTATCACCACTTGTGTTGGTAAAAGTGATGTCGCCCCAATTTTTTAAGACACAAAAGGTATGTGTTGGTAACATTTATTTAAGACATTTTTACTATAAGTGTCCTTAAAGTAGGGATGCTTGCGGTTTATGTCTTTAATTTTAAGACATTGATTTCTTGTGCGTTTCTAATTTAAAGACTCTTTGTATATGCATCCCTAAGTTAAGGACACTTGTAAGCTTAGCATCCTTAAATTGACAACATTTGTGCAGTTAACGTCTCTAAGTAGACAACTCATGTATACTTAGTGTTTTTAAATTGGTAACGCATGTACACATAGTGTCTCTGAGTTCACAACACATATACACTTAGTGTCTTTAAATTGACAACGCATGTACACTTAGCGTCTCTAAATTAACAATGCATGCACACTTAGTGTCTCTAAGTTGACAATGCGTCTTTAAGTTGACAACGCATGTGCACTTAGTGTCTCTAGATTAACAACGCATGTGCACTTAGTGTCTCTAGATTAACAACGCATGAGCACTTAGTGTCTTTAAATTGACAACGTATGTACACATAGTATCTTTAAGTTGACAACGCATTCATATATAACATCGTCGTTTGTATATATATATACATATATATATATATAAACAATTAATATTAATATTATTGGAAGGAAAACTTTATGTATAAATTAAAAATGTTTCTAGTTCTACTTACATGAGTATTATTTATCAATATAAATGAAATTTTTATTTATATGATTTGAACAAAAATCAAACTAACAAATTTACAAATTTAAGGTGAAAAAACAAACAACAATATATAGTCGAGTTTCCTTGTTGAAACATAGCTTTAAAAATCTATTTTTGATGTTTCAATCAACACATCTGCAAATCTTACTTCTACTTACAAAAACTTTTAAACTTCTCCTTCAAACTTTTCATTGTTGGATGATAGCTTCCTACATCATCTGCAAATCTTACTTTCTTCTTCACTTGGCACCTCCCAGAACTAGAACGTTTAATCAATTAATTCAAGAAATGAAAAACTCAAATAAAAAAGCTCCCCAAAACATAAATAATTGAAAGAAACAAAGACAACACAACAAGGTTACATACCTTCATTCTATTCGACCATCTATCCATGCCTACAAAGAATTGACCATAGTGAGAAAATCAAACCTTCCAGAGTCCATATGAAATATGAGAATAGGAAGAAATGCAATTATTGCTGAAGTAAGTTTTTAGACAACTTGATATCAATAAAGCAATAAAAATGAACAAATCTCAGTACCCTACAACACAATATACTTTTTATATGATTGGAATCTAACAACTTATCTAAAATACACAAAAACTACTTTAAAGAGATAATCGGAGGATTATGAGTACCTAATTCAAGATACGATGACAGAAAATTGACGTAAAAAATCAAACGAAACAACGCCAACCCTTCATCCTGAACTTTGGGGGCAAACATGGTAAAGAATCCAACTCTTCCTTAGAAGCGATACATGGCCATTTCAATTTTTGCCATCAAAATGAAAAAGAACCATTTAACTCTTACGTAAAAGCATTTATCTATTTGAACTGAAGGGTCCAATCACGACACTAGTTTGAGATCAACCTAGAAAAGGAATATATAGTAAAATAGTAAGACAAAAAGGTATTTTATCTATTTTATTATGACAGCACTGAACAGGGCCATCACCAACTCACTAGCTTAAATCAGGACAATGAATATTTCATAATCTTTTGAGAATTTTATGAAACATCACTTATGCAAGCGAAACATCATCGATTGCTACAAAGAACCTTATTAAAAATAAAACTCAATGAAAGTAATAAATATGAAACAAGAGCTATATTAGATAACGAACTTGTACAACAACATCATCAACAGCTACAAAGGAAGGAGAGAGAAAGAGAATAAATTCAAGAAAAGCCAACTTATTTGGATGAATCTTGTATTGAGTACAATGTACGTACAAAAACATCAATAGCTACAAAATAAAAAGAGAAAAGTGAATGCCAAGGCTGATTTGATTTAACAATACTAACGTGAGAGTAAATGAACTATCTCTTCATATTGCAACATAAAGCTAATAAGAGGGATGATTTATTTGAGACATATACAACCAATCATGCTAATATGCACATTAGACCAACACTTGACTTGAAAAACAGATCTAATAGCATTTATCCATCACAACAACAAACGAAAGCTAGGAAAATTAGATACCTTGGAGCAAACATGAAATTGCAAGGATGTAAGTTTTCTAGAATAAAGCTAGTCCACATAGATGGCCCGAGCTCTTACTTACATCTTGGAGCAGTCACAATCCACGGCCATGTCAACCAAAGTCTTTTACCTGATCTCATGCACAATCATAGTGATATGCAAGGAGACTTGTATAAGAATGCATAGATAATTTGAAAAATCCTAACTCAAACATCAAACATACTTGTTGATAGATTTCAATTCATCATGGTCAATCTTTGGAATATTCGTTCTTGAGTGCGAGAGAGCATAAACCCATCTCAATCAAGTCACCATGGTGTTAGTTCATGACCATTCCTAAATACTAGATTTCCAGTTTCATATCAATTTTCAAGTAGCTCATCATTATAATTACTCCAGCTCTATTAGAGCAACATCAATTTTCAAGGAAACAACTACCTCCCAAACTAACAGTATTGGGTATATCAAACATTGCTTCAGTTTTTTGTCCTAAAGGTATTTTTATGCATAGATAAAAAAAGGTATGTATGTTAATCAAGAATATATATAACAAGAATTTAAAACATTATTAGATTTCTCAAATAGTAGGAGGTCTGCTCCTTAAAATCAGTCCAATAATTTCATTAAACCATAACAAATTTACTAAAAATCACAAAAAAATATAAATGAAGTTGAATATTTGGATGCCTTCACCTTAACATGTAACCTAAGAGATCCACGTAAAATCGTAATAAATAGAGAGAGATGAATAGTTGCTCTCACAAACTTGGCCGAACATAAACAATATAGAGGAAAGCTAACTCTAGCTACATCTAACTAATTGCAACTTACACTTTATGGACTCAATCACAACAAATTAAGGATCCAACACATAACCAATCATAATTCACAATGTGCAAGCATTTGCTTGTGCCACCACTACTCTTCATCACTCGCACAACAATAATATCAGCACACTTGGTTGTACATACAAAATACTAACTTTAGATGGGATAAGACCTTCTCAAGATGCTTCACATGTAGGAGTAAAACATTTTCAGGATTTGATGAACAAAACTACTAAATAGCACACTGAATAAAATAAAGTTCCTAAACCAACCATTTTGTAGAATAGTGGCAAAAGGTCAATCCCGCAAAGATTGGTAGTCTTTCTAAGATTAAAAACAATAAAAAGGGAAATCGAGGGTTTTAAAATAAATTAATTTAACTAACTAAACTAAAATAAACTAAATAAATAAAATAATGAAAATAACTTTCAAACAATTAATGGGTACTTAGGTCCATGGTTCCACAAATCAGAATCAAGATTCAATGGCATATCATGGTCTTCAATCTTTCCCGAAAATTATTAATTTAAGTTCTCCTAGATTAGCTATGGAAAATCGACATCTGCCAGAAATTCTTAATTCCCCTAATCGGGTATATCCAGGACGTCTGCCATTGACTACTTCCCTAATTAATGTATAACCCTAGACATCCGCCAATAAGGTTTAACACACTTACCGCAATAATAAGGATCCATGGGAATACTAATCCTAAATAACCGAATCGTGTCCGCTTCCAGTTTAACGTAAATTCAATTTTTGCACACTCAAGAACCGAAAGGTTTTTGGGCAAACGAGTGAGTGGTCGTCACGTTATCGGTTCAAAAGTACAATTACGGATACAATTGGTCCAATTAACTATAGATTGTCCACTTAAAAGCATGCACTGGCCATATAAATACCCTAGATCTAAACCATATTCGTTAAAATCAATTGTAAGTCATCTTTGCAGGTGACCAAACCATCGCAGCCGCCCTTCCCTAATCTTTGAACCAATTGTTGCTAATCCTACTTGTCTTTGAATTTTTATATTTCTTATTCTGTCTTTACGAGTTTTACCACACATCCACCTAAGCATCCTCATTTCTGCTACGTCCATTTTATGTAATTGTTGTTGCTTTACTGCCCAACATTCACTTTCATAGAGCATAGCTGGCCTAATTGCGGTCCTATAAAATCTTCCTTTTAACTTAGTAGGAACATTTCAATCACAAGTCACCCATGTTGCACTCCGCCATTTCTTCCATCCAGCTTGAATTATATGTGTGACATTATTCTCAATGTTACCATCATTTTGTATGATTGATCTTAGGTATCTAAAGTGGTTTACCTTAGGAATTTTTATTTCCCCTAATTTTACCACTACGTCATCTCGATGTCTAGTGTTTCTAAACTCACTGAGCATGTATTCGATTTTCGTCCTACTCAACTTAAAGCCTTTAGATTTCAATGTATTCCTCGAGAGTTCTAATTTCCTATTCACTCCATCTTTAGTTTCATCCACTAAGACAATATCATCTGCAAATGGCATACACCATGGTATATCCTCTTGAATATGTCTAGTTAGTTCATCCATTATGGGTTTAAAGCCAATCCTTGATGTAGTCCTATCGTAATGGAAAATTATTTTGTAGCTCCTCCAAATGTATTTATACTCGTTACTACTCCATCATACATATCCTTAATAGTGTTTATGTATCTAGCATGCACTCTTTTTTCTTTCTAGAACCCACCAAAGAACATCTCTAAGGACCCTATCATATGTTTTTTCTAAATCTACAAATACCATATGAAGGTTTTTTTTTCTCTATATTTATCTAACAATCGTCTTACAAGAAAAATTGCTTCCATAGTTGACCTCCCAAGCATGAAACCAAATTGGTTCTCTGATATTGTTGTTTCTCTCCTTAGCCTATTGTCAATTATCCTCTCCCAAAGTTTCATAGTGTGACTCATAAGTTTAATTCCCGGGTAGTTTGAGCAACTTTGAATGTCTCCTTTGCTTTCGAAGATTAGCACAAGCGTGTTTCTTCTCGAATCCATTGGCATTCGTTTTGATTTTAAAATCTTATTGAAAATTTTTGTTAACCAAGTCAATCCAATTTCTCCTAAGCATTTTTGAACCTCTATGGGTATTTCATATGGGTCACATGTTTTCCCTATTTTCATTCTTTTTAATGCCTCTTTAACTTCTACAATTCTAATATTGCGTGTATAGTTTACATTTCTTTCTTGGTGTGGGTTTTCATCTATTATAGTATCAACTTAGCCATCATTAAATAAACTATCGAAGTAACTTCTCCATCTCTCTTTAATATTCATCTCGTGCGTTAAAACATTTTGATTTTCATCCTTAATAAATCTTACATGACTTAGGTCTTGTTTCTTTTTATCTCTTAATTTGGCTAGTATATATATATGTATATATTTCGCCATCTCTATTACCTAACCTTGTATATAGATCTTCCATGAGATTTGTTTTAGCTTGACTAACTACTTTTTTAGCTTGTTTTCTAGCTTCTCCATATTGATCGTACACATCTTCATCTTGACATTTAGATATTTTCCTATACATCTATCTTTTAGTCTTAATTGCTCGTTGTACATCCTCGTTCCACCACCATGTTTCCTTCTTTGGAGGTCCCAAACCCTTAGATATACCTAATACGTTTGATATCACTCTCCTTATTCAACTAGTCATTTCTAGCCACATTATACTAGCATCTAAGTCAAGATTCCAAACATTTCCCTTTAGTAGTTTTTCTCTAAACTTTACTTGTTTACTATGTTTTAGGTTTCACCACTTTATTCTAGGGTCGCTAACTCTTTTATTCATATTATGTCGTCGTGTCAGCTTAATATCAAGTACTACTAACTTATGTTGGGTAGTAAGTGCTTCACCAGGTATTACTTTGCAGTCTCTACATATTTTTCTATCCATTTTTCTTGTTAAAAGAAAATCTTTTTGACTCTTGTTATGACCACTACTAAAAGTAATTGTATGTGACTCCCTCTTCCTAAGGCTAGTATTTGCTAAGACAAGATCGTATGCTAAATCAAATTCTAAGATTGATTCACCTTCTTCATTTCTATTACCGTAACCAAAACCTCCATGAACTCTCTCAAATTCATCATTACTTGCCACGACGTGCCCATTTAAATCTCCTGCAATAAAAACCTCTTCATCTAATGGTATACTTTGCATAAATCTATCCATATCGTCCCAAAACTTGCATTTGATGCTCTCGCTTAGTCCTACTTGTGGTGCATAGGCGCTAAGTATGTTAATTTTTTCATTTCCAATAATTAATTTAACTATAATCAATCTATCCCTCATTCTTTTAACCTCTACAACCTTATCCTTATAATCATTATTCACCACAATTCTTTGCATTTTCTATCTATACTAGTGTACCACAATTTAAACCATGTGCTTCCTATTTCTCTACTCTTTTCTCCTACCCATTTTGTCTCTTAGAGGCAAGCAATATTGACTTTCCTTCTAATCATGGTATCTACTAGTTCTATTGACTTCCCCGTAAGTGTTCCTATGTTTCCCCGTAAGTGTTCCTATGTTCCATGCTCCTAAACGAATTTTTTCTCCCCTTTGTATTTGTTTTCTTTTTCTATTTCTATTTTGTGTAAAAGATCTAGTGTTCGTATCTAAATTCTTAATATAATAAACTACTAAAAATTGGTCTGAGAGGTGAAAGAAACTAATTTTTGGGTTTGATCTCATAACAAGTGCGCTGAGGAGCATCTGGTGGTTGTTGGGTGTTCATGGCCTGGAACACGTGTCAACCGTCGATTGGATGAGAGAGTTGAAAATGCTGATGTGGCAGCAGCGGATTGGCTGAAGAACTGTTACCTGATGTTGTGGACTGCTGGAAATGTACCACGTGTCGGCTGCGCGTCAGGGGAATAAACTTGCACACAGAATCGGTGAAAATGTGAGAAAGTATACAGCGCGCATCTTGATGGATGGTTGCTGCTGCGAGGAGAGAAATTGTTAAGAGACGCCTCCTGTTCAGTGGTAGACCAATGGAGGGATGCCACATGAGGGTGCTTGGCGTGCTTGTTTAATAGCAGAGTGACATGTGGCATACAACTGACTTGATTTAGAATCGCACGAGTGGGCGCGTCATAGTGGAAGTCCACTCTGCTCGTATCCCGAGGAGAAACCAATGGCTTTGAAAACTTTGTGAATTAAGTGAGGTAACCTAGGGCGTTATTTGGCCTGATGATCACTACTCTACCAACTGTGCATTATGTAACTCGATGCAGATTGATCATTGCATATAAATACATTATTTCCCGTATTGTTTTTTACCTTGGATTCAACCGCGCACTCCGTTTCACCTAAAAATGACTAATATATATAATTAATATATATTTTAGAGACTTTCTATATTAAATATATTAAAATAGACTACTAAAATCTTATAAATATCGACTTATCAAATACCCCAAACTTAAGATGCATCTTTTGCAACTAAACATTTGCGACTAAATATATTTTGTTACTAAGTATATGCTTTATTGTAACCAAAATAAGTTTAGTCATAAAAGAGTTTTTATTTTCGACCACATACAAAATGGTTATAGATGATACATTCATTTGGTTGCGAAAAAGTTAAAATTAAATTTCATTTACGAAAAATATTTTTGATTAACATTCGTGACGAATTTTTTGCAGCGACAAATATTTTGTTACAAATAATTAACATATTTTGCAACTAAAAGAAATATTAGTCATTCCAAATTAACTTTTTATAACTATTTATTTAATGGTCATAAATGTTATATTATTTGGTTGCAAATAAAATTATATTAAAGTTAATTTACTTTTTGTGACAAATTATTTGTAACCAAATATTTTTCGTTAGTACTAATTGATTTTTTTAGCAATGATATTTATATTAGTCACGAAAAAACTTACTTTTCGCGACAACTTATCAAATAGTCATAAATGGCGTATTAATTTAATCACCATTAATAGTTATTATATATTTAAGAAAATATATTTTTTGTTCATAAATACTTGTCGTAACAAACAAATTTGTTACAAATACTTTTTCTTTAGCAACAACAAAATGTTAGTCATAAGAATATTCTTTTTTCATCATTTATGTAAATGCTGAAAATAATATTTAGTTTGTTGTAAATAACTTTTTTCCAAATATGGATTAATAAGAAAAACTTTAATGTTTACGCTTTTCTGTTAATTTTTTTATTGAACAAAATTTATTTTGTCAAAGATAAAAAAATTATTTCGCTACAAAATGTACATTCAACTCAAAATGTATATAAAAATCGTACTTAATTTTGTAGTGACTACTTCATTTATATAAATAATGTATTGATTTAAAAAAATATTAGTAAGCATCAAAATTATTAACTTATACTTTATGTCACGAAAATAAATTAGTAATTATTTTTGTCTTTTGAACTATTTATATAAGTTTCTACAAATAAATTAAAGATTACATTTGTCGCAGAAAGATTGAGCACGATGGAAGAGTTTGATCCATGTAGTTGACTCCACTTTTGGGACTGGGGGTACTTTGTTTTTATTTTTTTATTTATAGCATTAAAATCGAGCACAATGAAAGAGTTTGATCCATGTAATCTTAAAAAGAAATTAAATATGATATATTTTTAAATTTTAAATAAATAAAACTTCGTGATTTATTTTAATACATGCTCTATAATTTTTTAAGACTTTTGTATTTCTTATATACTATTTTTGAATACAAAAAATTTAGTTAATAAATTGTAATAAAATCATATTTGACTTTTTCTTAGCATATATTTACACAATCAGACTATTTGTGAGAATTGAGAAGTATATTAAATAAAAAAAACATTGCATTTTTAAAGATATACACAAAAAGCTATCCTTATCGTTTTTTTTTCATTTGTCCTTATCTTAATGTAAACTTATAATGCACATACTTTCACAAATATACTACATGTATCATAACAATAAAACTAATTGGCGCTTGAAATTTTGAGCATTATTTTGATTGATTTCAATTTTTTTTATAATACTTTGTAATAGTTATTTATTCGAAGTAATTAATTATTCAAAAATTGCAGTAACGAATTTTTTTAAAAACTAATATTTATTGTATTTTTGACATTGAAAATATTGTTGGAATACAATGCTAATGTTTATTTAATTTGAGGCAGAAACGATAGAGATGAAGGTACTAAAATAAGAAAATCCACTCAACTAATTGTTCAAAAGAAAATCAATTCAACTAAAATGCCTAGTATAAGAGAAAAATTAAAGAGCAAAGCTAGTGTCGATGAGGTAGATGAGGTAAAACCTTATTTGTGTCATGCCGACTTCCCTAACTTGTGTAAGTTAGAACTCTAAAAATATTTTCAATGGTAAATGATGATTGTAGGCGTGTATTTACGCTATATCAACAACGTGGATAAATACTTATCTTAAGTAGCTTGAATTGACATTCAAGGTCAAGCTCTCCAATGGCTATCGTTGCACCCTTTAAAAGTCCACATTCGATATAGATAGTGTCTATTCCTTATATGTCATGTCGACTCGACATTTAAAATAAAAATTTTATTGTAGATTTTTTCATCTGAATGTCTATTTAGTCCTAGGTGGCCCTCTAAATATTTTACTAAATACCTTTAATGGAAGAAAAGTTTATTTATTTTTAAGATGAAAATACATTGTTTAGAGACAATTGACTTTTTTTTTGTTACACAATTGGCTTGAATTAGATCTAATTTTTTGTCGCAATTTTTTTTTTATGCATAAAAAATAAGCATTGATTGCTTTGTATTTCTTTAAAAAAAAATATTTGACCAAACAAAAAAAAGAATAACTATACACACTAAAGATAAGAAACTCACAACAGCTACTTTAAATGGGTTGATTATGTTTGAGATTATGTTTGAGATTCACATTGAGATCTCAATCTTATCCAAGCAATTTTAATAATTGTAGATAAGTATAATGTGTATGGTTGCTATTGTCCTTATAAATTCAATACCCAAACCCCTTACCCAAAATCCACACATGGCTCTTGTTGCTCACCCAAAATCACTCCTTGCTCTCGTGTTCTCTCTGTTCTCTACCGCGTTCTCTCGCGTTCTCTCTCTCTCTTTTCGATCCACTCCCGCCACTCTAGCGCGTTCTCTCTCTCTCTTCGTTCTGTTCCCGCCACTCTCTACCGTAATCTCTCTCAACTTCGTTGCGCGCGTTCTCTCTCTTCGATCCACTCCCGCCACTCTCTACCCTAATCCCTATTTTTGAGGGAGATAGATTTGGTTTTTGTTGTCAATGAAAATCTTGAAGGAAAGGACTTTGGTTACAATAGATCTGATCCTTTTTGAAGGACGACGTAGAGAAGAAGGGGCTTTGATTGCACTTGCGAGGAAGGCAAAGAAGAGGAGGAGAAACGAGTTCTGAAAAGGTTTGTTATTTATTTGTGTCGAGAATATTAACATAATTATTAGGATTGTTATTTAGTATATTTATTCTATTTGTAATTGGCTGTATAATCGGTTTTTTAATAGCTGTAATCTGTTTTGATAAGATAGGATCAATTAGGATCAATTAGGATCAATTAGGATCATGTAATCTGTTTTGATAAGATAGGATCAATTAGGATCAATTATGATCAATTAGAATCAATTAGTTGTTATTTTTATGTAAAGCATTTACTCTGTAATTTTCTATTTAAACACGCCAAAATGGCTGAATAAAATTATTCCATTCTGTCATTCTTTTCTGACTTCATGGTATGAGAGCCTAAATGGCTAAACCCTCTTATGATACCTCTGGTATCGATTCTATGAGCTCTATTCGCTCACCCTCAATTCCCTCAACCACTGAATCTTTCCAAAACCTTTCCATCACTTCTCACAAGCTGAATGGAAACATTTTCCTACAACGGTCCCAATCGGTGAAACTGTTCATTCGAGGCCGTGGAAAATTCGACTATCTTACAGGTACCAATGCGAGACCCACTGAGAAAGATGAAGGTTCTGAAAAATGGGAGGCGGAGAATTCGATGATCATGTCTTGGCTCATAAATTCTATGGACTCGAGTGTAGGAAGAACCTATCTCTTCCTACCTATTGCTCATGACATTTGGACTACTGTGAACGAGACTTATTCTGATCTCGGGAATGCAGGACAGTGGTTTGAGCTAAAAACTCGGCTATGGAGGCTAAAACAAGGTGAGAAAACTGTCACTCAATATTATATTGACTTAAAAACCTTGTGGCAAGAGGTAGATATGTTCAACGATTATGAGTGGAGCTATGCGAAGGACAGGGCTTTGTTTCAGAAAATGGTGGAAAAAGAACTTGTCTTCGAATTCCTCGTCGGCCTTAATAAGGAATTAGATGAAGTGAGAGGACGCATTCTTGGTCGTGATCCACTACCGAGTACTAGAGAAGTCTTTGCCAAGGTCAGAAGAGAGGAGAGCCGCCGGACCGTCATGCTCGGAGGACACTCACCAGCTCCCACCTAGCCTTCTGCCCTGTTCTCTAGTCAGCCACCACGCCGCAACGACCGTCGCAGCGATAAAGACCGGCCAATCTGCGAGCATTGCAACAAGCCAGGGCATGTTAAGGCCAAATGTTGGAAGCTGCATGGAAAGCCAACCGAGAACCCTTCATCTAACCGGAATCCTCGTGATTCAAAGGGTTTTCATGCCTCATCCGAAGACACTTCCAAAGAGCCGAAATCTGGCTCGGAGACGTCTGCCTTCAGCAAAGAACATCTAGAGCAATTGTATCAACTAATGAGTTCTCATTCAATTGTATCCAACACTCCTAACTCATCATCTTACATTGCCTCTTCTTCTTTAGATCAAAAAGGTACTTACCCTACAACTTTCACATCCGGCTCAAAATTAAACCCTTGGATCATAGATTCAGGGGCAACCGATCATATGACTGGTAGTTCCTCCATATTCTCTTCATATTATCCTTTATTTGGAAATTTGAAAGTTAAAATTGCCGATGGTTCTCTAACCTCTATCGCTGGAAAAGGCTCTATTATTATGTCTCCATCTCTTACATTACTAAATGTTCTACATGTTCCAAAGATTTCTTGCAATCTCATCTCTGTTAACATGATTGCAAATGTATTGCTACAATAACATTTGCTGGATTTGAATTTCAGGTTCGGGGAAGATGATTGGCAATGCTAAGGAAGTTGATGGACTCTATCACTTGGTCTCGGAAAATCCTTCAGATGAACAAGTTCAGAAACCAAGATGTTTAACTACCTTGTCTTGCGAGAATGACATAATGATGTGGCATTATAGGTTAGGCCATCCCAGTTTTAATTACTTGAAATATTTGTTTCCAAATCTTTTTAAAAATAAAGACATTTCATCTTTTTGTTGTGAAGTTTGTGAGTTGGCAAAACATCATAGATCCGTTTATCCTTCTTTGAAGTATATGCCATCAAAACCTTTTTCACTCGTGCATAGTGATATTTGGGGCCCTTCAAGAGTAAAAATTGCCTCAGGTTCTAGATGGTTCATCACATTCATTCATGATCACACTAGAGTCACATGGATTTATCTTCTAAAGGAAAAATCCGAGGCCGCAAATGTTTTCAAAAATTTTCACTCTTTGATTAATACTCAGTTTCATACTAATATTCAGGCTCTTAGAACCGATAATGGCCGAGAATATTTTAATGCAATCTTAGGTGATTTTTTGAAAGAAAATGGAATTATTCATCACAGTTCTTGCGTTGATACTCCCCAACAAAATAAGTGGCTGAGAGGAAAAATAGGCATTTATTAGAGGTGTCTAGGGCGTTATTATTTGCTATGAATGTTCCTAATCGTTTTTGGAATGAAGCGCTCTTAACGCAGACTTATCTTGATTAATCGAATGCCTACAAGAGTTCTTAATTACATCACTCCTTTGCAAGCACTAAAGAATATGTTTCCTGGAAATAGATCGTTCACTGATTTAACACCTAAAATTTTTGGTCGCATTGCTTTTGTTCATATACACGGCCATAATAGAGGAAAACTTGATCCCCGGGCACATAAATGCATATTTCTTGGTTTTTCACCAACACAAAAAGGGTATAAATGTTTTGATCCTAAATCTGGAAAATATTACGTAAGTATGGATGTCACTTTTTTTGAAAAACAACCTTTTTTTGAAAAAAACTCAATTCCAGGGGAGAATGATTACGAAATGAGTTTTTGGGAACAAATATCTTTGCCAAAATCGGTTGAAAATAGTTCGGTGGAATCAATTATTTATGTAACTAATCCTAGGATTTCACGACCTATAAATTCACAACCTCGTGAGACCCAGGTAGAAAACAACTTGGAACCACCTACTGAACTTCGTGTTTATTCTAAAAGGAGGACTCAACCAAGTAATATTCCACCAGCTTCCGAGGTGGGCCAATCATCGGACTCGACCGAGGTCCAAGGTACGACTGCTCTTTCTCCTACTTCTCTTCCAAATTTAGAACCTTCTACAGATTTCTTTCAACCCATAGCCTTATGCAAAGGTGTCAGATCATGTACAACAAAACATCCAATATCCAATTTCGTATCTTATCATAAGCTCTCACCAGATTTCAAAGCCTTTTCCACCAGGATTATGGATGATGAACTCCCTAAGGCAATACATGAAGCTCTAGAGGTTCCGAGATGGAGAGAGGCGGTCTTTGAAGAGTTGAAGGCCCTGAAGAAGAATGACACGTGGGATCTTACCTCTTTACCCGAAGGAAAAAAATGTGTAGGCAGCAAGTGGGTGTTTACCATAAAATACCATGCTGATGGCTCGGTTGAGAGATACAAGGCTCGACTCGTAGCACGAGGCTTCACTCAGACATACGGCCTTGACTACGAGGAAACCTTCGCTCCTATGGCCAAACTAAACACCGTACGTGTTCTTCTCTCGTTAGCCGCTAATCTGGATTGGCCTCTCAGACAGTTTGATGTGAAGAACGCGTTCTTAAACGGAGAACTAGAGGAGGAGGTGTATATGGAAGCTCCACCAGGCTTTGATGAGCTAAAGAAGGATGGAAGAGTATGTAAGCTAAAGAAATCCATATATGGATTGAAACAATCTCCGAGGGCATGGTTCGAAAGATTCACGAGAACGGTGAAACAATGTGGTTACACTCAAGCTCATTCAAATCACACGATGTTCTACAAACACAATCATGGTAAAATTGCTATTTTAATTGTGTATGTAGATGACATTGTGATGACAGGAGATGGCATAGTAGAGTTGGAGTCACTGAAGAACTTCTTATCCAACCAGTTTGAAGTCAAAGATCTAGGACAGCTCAAATATTTTCTTGGAATGGAGGTGGCTAGATCCTCAAAAGGAATAGTTATCTCACAAAGAAAATATGTTCTTGATCTCTTGAAAGAGACTGGATTACTCGGATGTAAACCAGTGGCAACTCCTGTCGATCCGAATCAGAAACTCGAAAAATTAGATGGTGCCGAGGTCGTGGACAAGAACCCGTATCGAGTTGGTGGGGAAACTAATTTATTTGGCGCATACAAGGCCAGATATTGCGTTTGCAGTGAGCTTGGTTAGTCAGTTTATGCATTGTCCATCAGAAAAACACTCCAAGGCTGTTCATCGGATTCTTCGTTACTTGAAAGGAAGCCCGGGTAAAGGAATTATGTTTTCAAAGAATGGGAGCCGAAGAGTGGAGATCTTCACTGATGCTGATTGGGGCGGAAGTTCTACAGACAGGAGATCTACCATCGGCTATTGCTCCTTTGTTTGGGGCAACTTAGTTACTTGGAGAAGCAAGAAACAACCAGTTGTTTCTCGAAGCAGTGCGGAGTCCGAGTTCAGAGCTATGGCTCGAGGAGTATGTGAGTTGTTATGGCTTCGGAAGATCTTAAAGGAGCTGAAGGTCGAAGGAGATAAACCGATGAGGTTGTACTGCGACAAAAAATCGGCAATCAATATTGCTCAGAATCCATGTGCAGCATGACCGGACAAAACATGTCGAAATAGATCGACATTTCATCAAGGAGAAACTGGAAAACGGCGATATCTGCATACCCTTTGTTCCATCATCTGAGCAGCTCGCTGATGTTCTTACTAAGGGACTTTTTACTGCTATGTTCGAAGGGTTTCTATCAAAGCTGGGAATGATCGATATCTATTCTCCAGCTTGAGGAGGGGTGTCGAGAATATTAACATAATTATTAGGATTGTTATTTAGTATATTTATTCTATTTGTAATTAATTAGAATTAGAAGTAATTAGCCGTATAATCGGTTTTTTAATAGCTGTATGTCTGTTTTGATAAGATAGGATCAATTAGGATCAATTAGGATCACTTAGGATCCTGTAATCTGTTTTGATAAGATAGGATCAATTAGGATCAATTAGGATCAATTAGGATCAATTAGTTGCTATTTTTATGTAAAGCATTTACTCTGTAATTTTCTATTTAAACACGCCAAAATGGCTGAATAAAATTATTCCATTCTGTCATTCTTTTCTGACTTCAATTTGAGTACTCTTTTTTTATTTTTTATTTCTACAATTCTTTCTTTGTCGATGTTGATTTCTAGGGTTTTTTATGCTGGAAAAATATGAAATGGATTTATGTATATTTTCTAATGAAAAACTTAATTAGTTGTTAACAACTACTTGATTTCTTGGGTTTCTATATTGGAAAATTATGAGCTTAATCGGTCTATATTTTTTGATGAAAACTTTTGTTAACTGTTAACCACTAGTAAGAACTATAAGATGTGAATGAAGCCACCATTTTTTATTATGTAACTGGTTAACTGTTAACCACTACTAAGGTCCTCCACATCATGTAGAAAACACTATGCAATTAATTTGATTGTGTTTTTGTCAATGTTGTTCTATCCATGTTATTAAATATGCAAGCCTTTGATAGCTTTCAAGAAACACTACTGATTAGCTATTTATTGCTTTTACTAAACACCGCAAAAGGCTTTTTAATTGCAAATAAAAAATTGTAACTTAAATACTAATTATTTTTTGTAAGCCCTACAAGAGAACATGATAGATGTGATAGACAAAAAAAAACTCTACCTATTTTCTCAACAAAGTTCAGAGAGTTAGGTTCTACGAAATACGACTCACTCGAAAGAAGTGAACTTAATAGGATTCGGTATTATGTGTTGAACAATTGTCCTGAAGTCATGCCATACTTTGAGTAAGTTTGATTCATGTGTATTTTTGCTAAATATGTTTGCTTTTCTATTCTTATTGCAGTGAAATCTTGTTATGATATTTATTTATATTTTAATTATAGTAAGCACATTGAAGAACTTAGAGAAGAAAATCTCAATAATGTTGATCAGATGCAAGAAACGTTGTTTCCCAAATGGTTTAAAGAACACGTAGACCTATAGAATATTTGTAAAATATTTATTGTTATAGCTCATTAACATACTTGTTAATATTATTAGATTAAATTATTGCGCCACCAAAAAGCAATTGAAGCAAGTGATGATCTATATTCATTGGCGTGTGGTCTTGATCCAAGAATCTAACGGTACACTGGGTGTGTAATTAATGGAATTAGATTTCATACAAAGGAACGAGAGAAGTGTCTTCGAACACAAAATAATGGAGTAGTTGTTCTTGGAATTCATCAATCCAATGAAGTTTATTTTTATGGTGTATTGAAAGACATCATTGAAGTCAGTTATTGTCTTGGCAATCTAGTTTTATTGTTCAAGTGTGATTGGTGGGATGTTGGAAATAGCAAGATAGGAATACGCAAAGATAAATATTTCACTAGCTAGTGTTAATACAAATAAGACATGATACGAGAATGATCCTTATGTGTTAGCTTCTCAGGCCGGACAAGTCTTTTACTTAAATGACACTAAGCTATGTAATAGTTGGCGAATTGTGCGTGAAATAAAGCCTAGAAATGTCTTTGATGTCGTGGAAGTAGAAGATGAACGGCGATCAAATAGTGAGGTGTTTCAAGAAGAGGTTCAAGATACGGCTAGTGTTGGCGTTTCTAATGAAATGGATGCATTGCAATTGATGAGAAATGATATGATTCCAACTGAAGTTGATGTAAGCACTAGCAGAAGAGATGATGTCTCATGGGTAGGTATCATTATTGATAGTGAGAGTGATGAAGATGTTGAAGTAATGGACTATTCTAGTGATGAGAATGAATTCATGTCAAATGATGATGACAGTGATTTAGAATGAATGTGCACTGTGTGTTTCATTTTTCTTGATTGTTTTTCTTTTGACCCCTATCAATGTTAGCATTAAATAAATGGTCTATATATAATAAAACATGCTTTTAAATTGGTGATTTTTGTTGATTGCAATTACTTCTTATGCCAAACTTAGTAAAGTAATCATAACACTTAATGTTATGCTATGATTTCTTTGAAAGTTTTTTTGTATAGATATGGCTCCCGGAAGTCAACAAGGAACAAATCGCGCTTCTCGCAATTCTAGTAATGTCAATTCGGGTAATATAATGATTTATACTTCTTGTTGTTGCTATATAATTGTTGAAATTGTAAGTATAAACTAACTTATTTTTCATGAGAATTTATATGCAGGAGGTAATGTTCCATCTCAAACAGCAAGTGCTACTAATTCACATGTCTTCGATAAAATATCATCACAAGTTGTTACCGATCCTACTGCTACACTTAATAACACCGGTCAGATTCTTATCACAATGGGCTTTTAATTGCATATGTAAACTAATTATCAAGCTAGCTTTTGCATTTTCAATTGTGTTTATATGATACTTTCTATTCTTAAAGCAAAAAACCCAATTTGTTTTGGTTAGTAAAATGTTTCTACAACCATAAATATTTGTTTTGGCTAACTAGGTATTTTGTTGTAGTGTTGGAGCAAATATATCCGATTTCAAAATCCATGGAGATTGAATGCCAGGCACTCGAGAAGAGAATTTAGCCACCTGCAGTGCGGGTTTGGCATCTAATACTGTGATCTAGAATGTGATGTCTACAGTAGGTTGTATTGCCTTTGCAAAATACTGTTTCACCTTTTCTCCATCACTAAGGCTTATGGCCATAAATAGGAATGTAAAAACAAAAGTACTCAATGATTGTGTGGAGTTGGTTGTGATTATTGCGCTTGCAGCACCAGATCTATTGAATTCGTTGAAAAGCTATAGTGGAGTCCTTATTGAATTCGCATAAGACAATCTTCCCTGTAACTTCTTTAGGGTCTAGTGATTTATATGCTTTTGCATTTTCAATTGTGTTTATATGATTTTTTTGTTGCTTAGGTGGACAAATTAAAAAAAGGGCGTAGGAAAGCAAAAAATGTAGCTCTTTACCAATATTTAGCAAAAAGCAATGGGATCAAGCCAAAGGTTAATATTCATGATGGAAAATTAAAACCAGTGGGACCATGGGCGGCAGAATTCACGACAAAGTTGGGGATAATTTGTCGAACATATGCACCAATTCAAGTTGCACAGTTGAAGAAAGTGGAACAGAAAGATAAAGAACAAATTTACAACCTCATTCGTGTAAGTAATTATTTTTGTTGAAATTAGTCTTAATATATGTCTTATCTACACCTTATATTATATTTTTAATGTTAGGATAAATTTGAAATAGACTTGAATTGCTCTCAAATTTTGTTTGCTATGAATAAAATGTTGAGTCGTCGATTCAAGGGTTACAAACACGAGCTCCATAAATACTATCAGACGTTTAATAGTCATGATGAGGCTTGAAAAGCCATTCAATGACGTGAGTGCTGAAGATTGGAAACTTTGTTGTCAAGAGTTTGCATCAGCAAAATTCAAGGTATCGTTTCATGAGTTTTTTTTAGTATCATTCAAAGGAATTCTTTATATTATCTTATTATAGAATGTGTTTTGTATAGAAATCAAGTGAAACAAACACTAACAACCGTGGAAAAGCTGAAATTAATCATTGCTCGGGATCAAGGTCTTTTGCCCGTTATCAACATGAATTGGTATTTCTATAATATATTTTTTAACATAGTTTTGAATATTTGTTGAAATACTATTTATTCGTTGTTGTCAAAAATGATGGTGAATCAGTTGGACCTATTGAGTTTTGGAAGAAGACCCACTACACGGAGAAAGGTTGGAAAACACCAATGGCACAACAACTTTATGTAAGTTTTTTTTTGTTTTATTTTTTTATCAATTGACCTCTCATTATTTAATTTATTTATAAGATTTAGTGCATATAGTTGTAACAAAACTACGTTGATACATCAAATATTGAACTTCATTTTTCACTGGCCTAATTTTTTTTTTTACTCTTTTAATGAATGCGTATCTTTTTATTAGTATAATGCTACACTTGAAAATATGATCTTTGCCTATAAATTGATGAACCTACCATCATGCAAGGAACCATCATAAGCGACCACTACCAAACTATGTAAATAATCAATAAAGATTGCTATATTGAACCACAAGAATTCTTGTTTCACACCTTTAAACAAAAATATAGATCAGTAAGTATACAACAATCTTACTTTCTTACTTATATGATACTCCATTCATGCAAAAAGCAAGCAATTATTTCGTTGTTCATGGACATCTTTATTCTTTTTATTTTCTTGGTTCATTATGGCAAAAATCTATTGCATTTCCTGAGCTGAGAAAAACAAAATATTAATTCCTTTGATATTCTTTTTTTCTTAAAGTTCCACGAAGTTCTAATCGAACTATGTACGAGAAACATGAATTAGGCAGAAGTATGCAACTTTTTATAATAAGAAAGCAATATCACAACCTCCATGCTACGTACAAAAGAACTTTAGACTTCTTGTTGATGTTAATGCATGTGTTATTTTGATTAAAGTTGTACATTTCATTATGTTGTAGGAGGAAATGATAGAAATTCAATCTCAGCCATCACCAATGACTGAAGATGAAATATATAAAGAAGTGATGGACAAAAAGTTAGGTTATGCTCGCGGGCGTGGGTACGGAGAAATTGGCTAGTCATCCTCAATAGCAAAACGAATAAGAGTTGGAGAACTTCAAGAAGCAAGGGAAAAAGCTACTAACGCAGAAAAAAGAGCTAGTGAGTTGGCTCAACATGTCGAGACTCAAAAAATAGAGCTGACTGAGACAAGGTCGGAGCTGCACACTACACAATCATAATTACATAATACTCAAGCAGCTATGGAAGTCTTAAAGAGAAGGCAAGATAAAATGGAGGCAATGTTTCAATCAGCTATGGAGAAATACAACACATCTTCATGGTAAGACTATTAATTTAATTAATGATATATATTTAAAGTTTTTCAAATTAGATAAGATTTATTGTGGGTGCATGTTTATATGCTTGTTCTTTTGTTAAATATGGCGTTCTATTATTTGATACCACATTATATCTTTTGTTAAAAAATACAAATTTGCCAATTGGTTCACTTCAGTGTATGCTAGTTTATTAATTATACTCGTCCCTCAACATTATATCTTTAACATTAATGTCTTCTTTTTGTTATTAATTTCAAATTTCGCACAAAATTTTACCGGTGCATGGGTGATTCAAATTACATTCAAATTTGGTGCAAGATGTTTGCTTGTCGGGACTACGAGGAGTTTAATTGGTTTCGTACTAGTTTTATTTTAATAGAATTATTTTTTTAAATGGGTTTAGAATTAGAGGCATGGATGATTCATAGTTTCTCTTAGTTAGTTAGTTTGTTAAATGACTTTGCTTTATGATTTTTTTATATAATACAATGTCATTCAAGGATTTAGTTTATTCTTTTTAAGTTGCACGTGAACATTGTAAATTTTATTTAAATGATAACAATTTTTGTTTGTCGTTATTATAAACTTTTACAACTAAATATATCAATTCGAGTAATCAATTATATTTAGTTGGTAAAAGTTCTTCCAACAAAAATTGTTTGGTTACTGATATAAACTTTTGCAACAAAACAAATTATGTCCATTAACAAATTAATAACAAAATATTACTTGTTACTATTAATATCTTTTACAACCGAATACTTTTTGTTGTGATTGTAATTGTTTTTTGCAACTAACGAATTTTTGTCACGATTACTCAAAAGTAGGAATTACGACATTTGTTATAAAATATTAATAACTAAGAAAGTATAGTCACTAATAATATTTACATTTGCAACCAATTTAGATAAAAAACATTAATGTCATAATGTTATTGGTCACTAAAACTACAACATATTAGCAACAAAAAATAGAATTTACGACTATTTTAATATTGTTGAAAAATGTAAAAATTAGATGATTTAAATATTTTTAATTATATTAGTAACTATATATTAGTCACAAGTTATTGGTCGCTATTAGTATTATTTGCAACGACTTACATTATTTGGTCACAAAATAGTATATGTGTCAAAAGTATTTGTGACTAACGAGTGACCAATTTATTTGGTAACGTTTCTACAACCATAAATGTAGTTGTAGTAACCAAAATATTAGTTGCAAAATAGGTATTTTGTTGTAGTGTACTTTGCACGTCCCGAGCAATAGTGTAAATGACAACACAAACTAAACAAAACTCCTAATATAAATATGCAATGACCTAACTAATCTGATACCTGACTCAAAATTCATGGAGTTCCTTTGATTTACAAGGTCACCAAGTTAACAAGCCAATCAAGAAATTTTGGATTTATGATATGTCAAGACTCACAACCAAAACACAATTAAGATCACACTTTGAAGACATAGACTTGGTTAAGATAAAGGCCATCAACTAATCATGAGTTTTCTTGGTCTATACATTCAAGCACGCTAGTTTAAAATCTCACTTAATTTAGTGAAAGCACTCGAACTAAATCTTTTATTTGAGGAGTTTTCACTAACTTTTGCCTTTATTATTTTTTTATTCTCTATTTTTTGTCCAAATTTTTTCAAGTAATACGGCCCTGCTCCATTTCCTACGGACTGCTTTTCTTAATTTTTCCCACCTTAGTTTCCCTACTCCATTTCCTATGGAAACCTGTGGGACTCTCTATATTAAGAAAACTCCTATTATCCCTTCTCACTTTCACTATGATCAAATAAATTCTCCAAACGTGGGTTAAAAAATTATCGCTTGCACAATCTTGATTGTCTACTCATTTTCTTTATCTAGCACAAAACTTAACTATTAACTAAGTCCATAATCATGAAATCATAAAAAATCTAGATACGGGCTTGATTGAGTGTTTTTCCCAGTTTTCCTTAAGTTTCAAGTCAAAAAGGCAACCGTAGTGTACTCATTCACAACCAAAGACATGAAACAATGTTTCGAGTGACTCTAAATAATAAAAAAAATAAAAAGCTATGATAAATACATGCATGAAAGTGTATCAACTACTAACGAAATGAGAAAGAAATAAGAAAAGACAAGAAATGAAAGAAATTAGGAAATAAGTGACATAAAACACCACCATTACCATCTGATAACCGCATAAAAAATTAAACTATCTCACATGCGGTCTTTAACAAAAGAATCCATCTAACTCAATTCACAATCCCTAAAATACCCCCAAACTTATTCCGAACCTAATTCTCAAGGTTCAAAACAAGTCAAGGAATCCATGCAACAAAAAAAATAGTGGTGAAGAAGAACATGGATAAAGAATAAGAAAATGATACAAATGCATGCATACCTGAAAGTCTCTAAAAAGTAGTGAATGCACGAAATCTCTCATGTCTGGGTGACTAAAGAAATTATGAAAGAACAATCATAACTAGAGCAAGAACTAATAAACGTAAGAGTTAACTCAAATAATTCCTATCAAGTCTTGCCAGCCCGAAGTTTGTTAACTAAGGTTGAAATCAACAAGATGACGGAATAAGTTTAGGGTTTTAGAACTTAAAGACCTACCACTAATGCGGCGACTTAAGGTGGATGTGCCAACCAAGTCTCAAAACACTTAAAATCCTATAAACATGTTAATCCCAAGGAGAAAAATGCTCAAATTATGCTAAAAAAATATAATCTATAGTCAAACCTAAAAAAAACTCACGGGGTGCTCCAATTTATTAAAATAAATAAATAAATAAATAAATAATAAAAATACCAAAGAAAGAAAATCAATCAATCCCCGACAATGCCACCAAAAATTGATGCGCGCCGAAAGCATCAATAAAATAAAGTTCATAAACCAACTATTTTGTAGAATGGTGGCAGAGGGTCGATCTCCCGGAGATTGACAGTCTTTCTAAGGTTAAAAATAATAAAAAGAGAAATGGGGGGTTTTAAAATAAATTAATTTAACTAACTAAACTAAATAAATAAAATATTGAAAATAACTTTCAAAATGATTAATGGGTACCTAAGTTTACGGTTTCACAAATCAAAATCAAGATTTAATGACATATTATTGTCTTCAATCTTTCCTAAAAACTATTAATTTAAATTCTCCTTGTTGGAAACGTAATACGTGTCGGCCGTGCGTCAGGGAAAGAAACTTGCACATAGAATCGGTGAAAATGTGAGAAAGTGTATAGTGCACATCTCTATTAAATGTCTCAAAATTCCCCCACTTGATTTACAGATTGACTTGCTGTAAATCCAAAGAATTGATCCATCTTTGTAAAGTTGCTTGTGCAGGAAGGGAAGCTCCTAACTAACCAATTAAGGCTCCGTTTGGCTAAGGCTAGCTGATAATCTAGCTGATAGCTGATAAACTAGCTGATAGCTGATAATCTACTAGCTGATAGCAGAAAGCTGATAATCTAGTTGATCAAGTAAAAACTGCTTGGAATGATAGCTGATTGATTAGCTGATAAATGCAAAATGACAATAAAGGACATATGCCACAATTAAGTATATTAATTATATAATCATATAATTAATGTATTTTATTTACAAAATATAAATTAATACCATAAAATAATTTATATTATTTAGAAAACTAAACTATGCGCATAAATGTTTACATGAAAATAGCTCTATATTAATTTATAAGAATTCTTAAAAAATAAATACATGTAAATAAAATACAATAAACAACTTGGATAACTATACATATACCTAACGCATCATCCATAACTCAAAAGCAATATTATTGCGAATATTTTTCATTTCTATAGAAGTATCTCTCTAACTTAAAAAAATAGTAGATTAGTAAAAAAAAAAAATTTAAATATGTAAGATAGCCCACCACTCGAACACTACATTAAAAAATATTTTTATACCATCTAAAAATATTTTTATACTCGACGTTGTTAAAACTTATTTAATATGTAATAAATATCTAACAAGATTATCTATAATTAAGAAATTAATGTGTAATGATTTTTAATTTTAGTGAAATTCTTTGTTTTATAATATTTAGTTAATTATTAATCACTATTTTTTATTAACAATATTAAGCTATATATTAATTTTAAATTCAATAAGTTTTAATAACGTATTATATAATTGTTGGTGTATCCTAGAAGAGTTTAAAATGCTGGTTTCGCCTTTGTCAACTCTATCTGGGTATAATCGCAGGTATTAATATTCGCAGGTTCGTTTAAGAATTTGCGTATTTTGTTTTTACTAATTTGCAAGAGCATTAATTTATTAATACCGTAAAAATAAGGGTATAATGGGGAGAAAAAAATCCAAACGACAGATTTTTGGTTCAAACGCTACTAAGAGTAGCGTTTTAATTGAGAGCTTATCATCTAGATTATTTTTAAAATAAGCTACAAATCAAACACAGCTTAACAAATAAACTAGCTTATCAGCTAGCTGATAAGCTAGTTTGTGCTTACCAAACAGAGCCTAAAAAACTCGTCTCTTTATGTTATTCAAGTTGTTGAGATAAAAAAAGGAAGCAATGTCAAAATATGTACTTGGCAAAGCCATAAACATAAAACTCGTAAGGTAACCAAAAAAATATAAACCTACATAGAATCTTTTGTTCTAAAGAGACCTTGAATGTAAAGCATATGGGTCTTTACACATAGGCAACTCTTGTTTTTGCTTCTATAACTACTAATGTGTACTTATAGGAGGAAGGAGATTTGCAATGGCTCTGATAGCTATACCATGGAACCTACATGTAGGAGACTATTTGGACTGAAGTTCAACAACAAAACATGCCGACTCTACATTGCAGATGCATATTATGGACTAATCTTAGTAGGTCCAAAAGGTGGCAAGGCAAAATCACTGGTCGCTAAAGAACCTGATTAAATAAAGTTATTTGTTTTTTTTTTTTAGCTTAGTCTGTACATTTGTTATTTTGAATTTTGTTCAAATGAAATAAATAAATTTTTTTATCCTATTATAATATTCTTGTAAATAGAATTAGAAACATCTTTAATTTAAAGACACTAAGTGCAAATGCGTTGTCAACTTAGAGACACTAAGTGCAAATGCGTTATCAACTTAAATACATTAATAAGTATAAATGTGTTGTCAACTAAGAGACACTAAATGTTCTTAGAGACATTAAATGTACATGTGTTATTAATTTAGAGACACAAGTGTACATGTGTTGCCAATTGAGAAACATTAAGCACATGTGTTGTCAACTTAGAGAGACTAAATGTACATGCTTTGCCAATTTAAGGACGTTAAGTTTACAAGTATTCTTAATTTAGAGATGCTTAAACAAAAAGCGTTTCTAAATTAGAGACACATAAGAAATAAATGTCTTAAAATTAAAGATGAATAAACAACAAGTTAAGGATATTTATAGTAAAAGTGTCATAAATAAATGTTATCAATACATACCTTTTGTGTCATAAAAAAAAAGGAGGTGACATCGCTTTTATCAATACAAGTGACGACATTTTATGATGCGTCGATAAATTTTTTAAAAACACTATCGTCGTTAAATGAGTAAATTAATGTCACTAAATGCATAATGTTTTGTATTGTCGAAAGTCTTTATAACCACCCATTACTTACCAATATCATTACCATTTCGCTTATGCAGTAAAAACCTTCATTTAATTACGTACCGTTTCCGTCCATTAGCTTTTGCGTTACTGCGCCACGAAACGCGGTTCACCTTCACGAAATTTTGGTTGTATCACATGAACCCATAGCATGCAGACACGTGTTCCAGTTATCTCTTTTTGGGTCCCACCTTTTCTTAAAAAAATAATGAATGGTGAGAATTTTTAATTTATTTTGTCGTGGTCATATTGGTTTTAACTTTAATTTTTTGGGTGGCTATTTGCTAATCAAGTTTAGTCTCGTATAAGTGAGCGTCGAACGGAGAATGGTCCCAACATTATTTTCAAGGTAATACATGCTTGTATTAATTGCAAGGTTAATTACACTATATCTAAAACATTTTGGCCGTGGGAGGGGGATCGGTGCACTTCCGTAAAGCTTTGTCACTTCTTTTGCATGCTTGATTGACAATCTTAACCAACTTCTCCCTTAAAGAGAAAGAGCATTGATATTAATTCAATTTTATAGGGAGCATCTTTCTCTGTAAATCAAGTTTTTAAGTATTGCATTTATAAGGAAATCAAATTCTTAGGGGAGCACTTTTTGGGAAGTATAACCAAAGGATAGCTTATTAACATCAAATTAACGTTATTTTTAAACAAAAAATCAAATTAAGGACCTTATAACTTGGTTGTTAATTTTACTATTATTTTTTTCTTGTAGAAAAACGGGACATAAGCAAGGACAAAGGAGTTGCATCATACTCATTTTAGGATATATGCAAACCCCAAGCATCCTCGAGGTGAATATTTCAGATTTGGTTTCGAGGCCAGTACTTCAAAGATCAATATATAAGCCTTGAGGAAGATCTAGTTTGCGTAGTTTGAAAGTTAATTTTATTATTGTGGCTATATAGCGATTGTGACTTACCTAAGTATACAGTACATTTTACAAACCAATTTCAATGCGCTCGGTTTGCATTAATTTGCATGCACGACTTATCATAAGTCACTTATAATTATACGGATCCAATGGTGTCCATATCCAACATTAAATCAGAACAATAATAATAATGCACATTGGGTAACTTAGGCGCGATGAGTACATTCTTAAGATCCAAATAATGGAAAAAGATAAACTTAAATAACGAAATTCGATTGCAGTAATTGATGAGAGATTGGATCCTACTATACATCCAAGTATGTGCCAACTAGCAAAATTTGTCATCTGCTCCCATGTTCACGTGCTGTGTTTTCTCTCATTATCTATAAAACACCTACACAGCTTCCATGTATTCCTACACATACAACACTCTCTACATTGGTAAGAGTGTGCACATTGCGTCGAACATGAATTCCTCCAAGCTCTCAGCTCTCCTAATAATATGCATGCTCTTCCTCTCTGCGGTCACCCCTATCCTTGGTTGTGGCACCTGCAACCCAAAGCCCAAGCCCCAAAAGAAACCCCACAAGCCCAAGTCCCCTAAGGGACCCATCAGTATCCCGCCAGTCACCGTCCCTCCGGTCGTGAAACCACCCATTACCCTTCCTCCCGTTACCCTTCCTCCTATTAAACCACCTGTTACCCTCCCACCTGTCACTCTTCCTCCAATCAAACCACCCGTTACTCTTCCACCGGTCACTCTTCCCCCAATCAAACCTCCAGTTACACTCCCTCCCGTCACTCTTCCTCCGATCGTAAAGCCACCAGTGACACTCCCGCCAGTGACAGTGCCTCCAGTGACTGGAACACCACCAACAAAAGAGCCTTGCCCAACGCCAGCTCCGACGAAGGAAACTTGCCCTATTGACACTCTCAAGTTGGGAGCATGTGTTAGTCTCCTGGGTGGGCTGGTGCACATTGGTGTTGGAGACCCTGCCGTGAATGAGTGCTGCCCTATTCTCCAAGGGCTGGTTGAGGTTGAAGCTGCAGCTTGCTTGTGCACAACTCTCAAGCTCAAGCTCCTTAACCTTAAAGTCTTTGTTCCAATTGCACTTCAGCTTCTCATCTCTTGTGGGAAGACGCCTCCTCCTGGCTACACTTGTGCTTAATTAGTTATATAAGTAGGTCAAGTAACTTATCATTGTTTTTCAATTCCTTAGTATTTTTCCCTTTTAACTACTTATGCTTGTAGGAAGACACCTCCTCTGCCTACACTTGCACTTCCGCATTCGAATTTCCCACAAGAGTAAACATGTTAAGTAGTTAACTCTTACCAATTAAGTTTTGGTTTAAGGTGGCTTTTATTTAATTAAAAACTCTTCTAAATACGTAATATATAATATTTAGGAAAATATTAGAATGACAATGGGTAAATCACATTTCAAGACACATTGGCCTAAATGAGATGTTCACGCAGCCTCGACTCACATGTTATGCACTGGGATCTGCGTGTACCTGCATCCTAAGATATATATGCAGAGACCGCTCAAAGACCCGATGCGACTTCCAGTATGACTTCTCCTTTGTCATTCTAGCACTTCTCAAAGTATTGTACTTTATGTAAAAGTGTATATACGAGGCCTAAAAGTGTATATCATGCAGATTGAGGTCTCATAGAGGGCTCTTGTGGGCCAATGTGTCTTGTGGTGTGACATTGTTGTTGTCATTCTAGTATTTTCTTTATATAATTATGTATGTATACATACAATCATAAACCTATAAGTCATTAACAAGTATATGGTGATTGCAGATCATTGGAGTGATGAAGATGATGATGCATGGCGAGGAGTTGGACATGAAAGGATGTTGGCTCCACCACCACTAATGATGTTTCTCTTTCTTGCTTTTTTTTTTTTTTTTTTTTTCTCTGTATTGGATTGATGGCGTTGTGTCTTTATATATTATTGTACACATTTGTACGTTTCCATGCAAGTGTTGCATCTGATGTTTGTTTCTACCAAGCAAGGATTCTTTCTTCCCTTTTTCTCCCAATTTCTCTTTCAGTAGTGCATGTCTTTCTTCTTGGATTCTTATTATAAAGTGTTCCATTTTTTTTTGTGGAATCTGAAACATTTGAGGCCACCATTTTTTTTTTTGTGGAATCTGAAACATTTAAGGCCACATAACTCATCAACTGCTGTTTTTCTTTCTTTTGCTGATTTTTTTTTCTTAATCTATGAGTCATAATGTCCGCCTTTCACACTACCTATATATATATATATATATATATAAAAGAAAGGGTAATGCTAGATGGACTCAGAAAGTCCGGACTCAAACAACCAAAAAGACATAAAGACCCTTAATTAAAATTCATTATTAGTGTTTGGGGGTAGAGGGTAATTATGTCTTTTACTTAGGTAGATATCTTAAATGGTTAACAAAAAAATCTTTGAGTCCGGACTCAAAGAGTCCAAACAGATTTTTTGTAAAAGAAATTCTACAACGGAGCAAAAATATATAATCATGTCATGGGAACCCCTCAAAATATGTTGTGCATTAAATGTTTTGTGCATTTATGACTCATAGTTTTGTGGTTCTCATGGTATATATATATCTATCATATATATAAAAGCATGAATAACAAATTTTTGAATGGTAATGAAATTTACTTATTTGCCTATCTATATATATATATATATATATCTATCATATTTACTTCTTTCCCCATATATATCTATCATATATATAGAAAGCAACTATTTATCTATCTATATACGCCACCTCTTTAACGTCTTGAACACTACCTCTTCAAATTGATTAACAACTCAACGACTCTCCTACCTCTTCAAATCGATCAACAACTCAACTGATCAATGACTCTCATTCCTCTTCAAATCATTCATTCCCTGCTTTCCTTCATCGACTCATTCGTTGCTTTTCTTTGCTCTTTGATTCAAAGGTGAGTTAATCCACATTTCTTCTCTTTTTATTTTCTAGAGAGGTTCGATTCAAAGGTGAGTTAATCATCTGGTCTATATGGTTCAATTTGATTCATGATTTTTGAAAGAAATTGGGGTCTAATCCACCCTTGATTCAATGTTGAATTTAACACAAAAAGCCCTATTTCATTTGGTCTATATGGTTCAATTTGATTCATGGTTACCTTAGAAGCTATTATGATCAACCCCTCTTTCATTGTATGGTTATTCGAATTCATGGGATACATATATGTTTGGCTATTTGTAGTGAGTGATTTCTTGAAGACAATAAGCCGAAATTGAATTGGGCTTTAAGATCTTGAATACTTGGTGTTTGTTGAAATGCCAAAATAATCTCCATCTTCTTCCTTTATATAAGAAATATATAGATGTTTGATTAGTCTGTCTTTTTACAAGTTGGAATTAAAAAATTGCATATTTTATATTAGCATACTTGGAAAAAAAAAGGACATGAAGTAATTTGAATCTTTGTTTGTTGAACTTGTTGTGTTGTTAGTGACGAACTAATCTCTTGGTTTACTAATTCCTACACAACTGAATGTAAAGTTTTTGTGCACATTTGAGATAAATAAAAGCCTCCAATAAAAGCATGCAAGAGATGGAAAGTAAGCAATTAAATTATCGTGTCTTTTTATCTATATCGAACTTGCGGTCGATATTTTTTAATTTTTCTGCTAAATTATTACTTTTATGTCTTATTGACCAAGCTCTTCGAAGTAATCTTTGTGATACATAATTCATGGTGCATAATTCTTTTGAGAGGTCACAACCACAATACATGGTAATCCTATTATAACTTGGAACTGAAGCTGAACTGAAAACACAAACTATTTCCAAATTATATTTTCAATACTTGTGTTTTATCATATTGTAATTTGATATCGATGAGCAAAGCCTATTGCATTTGCTCGATTATGAAACATTATGATGTATGTTCGGCACTCTCGTATGCATACACTATTTGATTGTAGTTTTCAACTATCAGTTAATTTCCATATGTGCAGAAATACCATCTTAATTCATAGTTAAGATGAAATGATGGACCATCATAGTTTTACAATTATGCTTTTTCTACCATCTTAATTTTACAATTATGACTGACACGTTCTTCAGTGGTTTTCTGTTTCAGTTAATTTCCTCAAAGTAGGTTTTGACAATAAAAAGAATAAATGAATAATAAAATAAGAATAATATGTAACATCAATTGAAGTATAAAGAGAGAGTCCCTTATTGAGGCAGTTGTCATCCCTTTTTCCATTTTTTCTAGATTATTCTCGAGGTATCATGGGATTTGGCCCAACCAATTTTGGACTCGAGGAATGTAGGACTACAATAATTTGCAAGAGTTTTAAAGCTTTTCCATTCCTAGAGTTCTCATCCATCTTTCCACCCAATTTATATTGAGAATTTGTCCGTAAGCGATTCTTCTTAGTAATCTGACTTCAAAAAACTCGTGATAAATCCTTTTTAATAGGTAATATGAACTTGAACTTGTAATTTGCTCTTTATATAGACCTACTTCCATTTGGTGAGGTTTTAAAGATCTAATTAAGTTTTAATGTATTTAATGTATTTAAGTTTTAAAGTTCTAATTAAGGTAAAGTTACACATAAGAAGTTCAATCCTCCAATAGGTGGCTTGAACTACTTGCATTTGGTGGCGGTAGTTATAACTTAACATCAGAAAATTGAAAGAGTTTCTTCTAGATTGAGTTAACTCATAAACAATAACTCCATAATCTTTTGTTTTGATAAGAAGCCAACTTCATTAGATACAACATACTTGACTACAAAATGAGTCAACTCCCAACCTTTCCTTTGACATCTGCCTCAATATTAATTCATCTAAATATAGATGCTTTGGCATAACTCTTTAATTTGTCCTTCTTGCTTTCCATTTCATTCATCAAACAAGTCCAATTTGTAAAGTTGGTCATCTTTCAAATTTTAGGTTACTGTTTCTTTTTTATTTTCTAGAACAAATAATTAAACACTAAAAAAATTAACAAGACATATTTGCGAGTTGTGTGCTAATCTATTGGAAGACTAGGGAGGACTAACAGCCAAAAGTCATTAACCTCATAACTAAATATTGATGTATAGTTCTATTTTTTTTTTCAAAAAAAGATAGTATTTAGATGAGCGGTTCATGTCGTCAGTATATTTCATGTAATGTTTAACAATGTTTATAGTATATGTGTCCACAATTGTGAATTCAATTTTGTCACGTCTTTTACTTTGATATTTCGTTCCGATGGATCCTTTTTTTCTTTCTATTTTTTTTTCTTTGCTAAATGATGCTTCTTGAATTGCATTTTTACTTATTACGTATTCAAATTATGTACGTTTGGATTTTATATTACATAGTTTGTTCAAACTCATACATATTATTTAATTTTAAATTTTATATTTAGTTGCATATTAAATTAACTTTATTTATTTTTTAATTACTACTATAATTTTTGTTTTATTGGATTGTAGTCTAACAATCTCATTTAAAAATTCATTAAGTATAACCATTTTACCTTGCATTAGCGAGTTACCATGGTTAAAAACTTAGGACTTATCAACAATAATGAATACGGTTTAAGAAAAGCAATAAATACTAATTGTATGGAGGTGGATAGTTTGAAACGTAAATTTTCAATGGATGAAGAAAAAGAAATGAAACGGGCTCTCCAAAGACAACTAAGGAGTGAAAAAAAAGAGTTGAATGATCATAGTATGGATTTGAAACTTCACAAAATATTCTATGAAATATTGAATAGGGTAAATGCTATGAAGCAAAATGAATGATTTTAATTAATAATTTAGAAAGTAAGTTGCCTTTATTCTTTTTTTATGTATAGATCCCCAGAATGCAAAACCATGTTATGTCGCTATGGGTTTTGAGCACGTTGCAAGTTCAGCAGATGTGTTACCATCTGTAAACTCTTGTCGAAATTGTAGTGCAAAGAGGTTTATCATGAATCTATTAGTTTATGTTGTTCAAACGGTCAACTAACCCTCATTCTTAATGTTGTCATTGAAGAAATGTTCAACCTATTCACTTCAAACACTGAAGAGACGCATGAGTTTTTGATGTACATCCATACTTATAACACCAATTTTGGTTTTACATCTTTTGATGTAAATTGCGAGAGAGAGTATGCCAAAAGTAATATGGATGTATAAAAATTTAGAGTGCAGGGCCAAATTCATTATTTTATAAATAATTTACTTCCTGACAAGGAGCTTCCTTCTTTTTTGCAATTATATTTTTATGATACTAATCATGAAGTGCAAAACTGAATGCATCACTCTGATAGGATGAAAAATACAATTTTGGAAAGGTTAATTAGTATGCTTGCGAAAAACATGCAAGTTTTTTCCGCACTTTACAAAATAAGGAAGATTTAGAAGATCGTGTTGTTCAATTAGTTTCAAGTGTTAGTCGCCTTCTACTTATTGTTTTTCATGTTTTCTATTAATTGTAGTTGTTCTTTTCAATTTTGGTTGATTGGTCAATCGTGCGTAGCATGTCCTGAAACTAGTCTATATATATTATAATGGCAGTTAGGGTATGTTCCCTAGGTCAATCTACGAACATTGTTTATCTTATAATTTTAGTTAATAAAATAGAGGTTTTATTTGATGTTTTATTATAAGTGATTGCATGTTTACCTTATAGTAAGATCCATGGGTATTTGTTAAAATATCATAAATGTCCCTAGTTGGTCATTATACTGAGAACTATAATGAATTAAGATTAGTGTGAATCTTGATTGATGATCATGTGATGATCATGCGTATAGGGATACAAATCAAGATCATTAGTGCTTGTTAGGAATAAGATACTAGGCTGACCCGCTATGATAACACAACATGGATTAAGTCATAGGTGTTACTCATGATAGATATATCATTTAGTCCTTCGACTTGAGATTACCATAAACTTCGATATTAGAAGCACGATAATTTGACACAATCAAATGTTGTCTTTAACCGGACAATTATAAAGATTGTGATTGGTTTCCGTGTGAATAATATGTGAAGGTGTGTAATCAAGATAGAATCTGTCACTCCCGTATAGAGATATATCAGTGGATCCATCGATAAGATAGACTGATAATGGCCAAGTCTATGTGAATTGATATGATCAATGTCACTTGGATGTTTTTAGTTTACCTAAATATCGAAACTAGTACAATTGAACATTAAGGGAAATTTTTCACGCCTTATGTTTAATCAAAGGATGTCGAACGACAAAAGGATATGATATATGTTATTAATTAGGTTGTATTGATGTTGATATTCATGCTACTTGGGTAGTCATAATGTCTTGCTAGAGACAGCTTATGACTTGTGTACCAAAATTGTTTTTAGTTGATTGCCAACGTCGATGAACCTATTGGGTCGCACACAAAAAATAACTTTGCACAGTTTGAATTGGTCCAGATTAATGAATCTTATATGATAAAATTAATGACATAAAGGTCCTTACGATTTGTTATATGATAACTTATTAATAAAGGCGTATGTGAAATTTGCTTAAATTGCCTAAATACAATAATTATATTACGAATATGATTTTAAGTGAGGGTTTATCTACACATATAAATATATGGTGAAACCTTAAAAACGACATAAGATTTTCATTTTACAATTTTTGAGTTCTTTGGATTTAGAAAGAGAAAGAATAATCGTTTTCAATCTCTCTTAGGGCTAGCACTCTAAATTGTGGTCACCGTTTGTGTGTCGATTTCTGATAAAGGACGCGCACTTGAACGTCTTGAAAATCGAACAATCAAAAGGAAATCACGAGAATAAAGTATGATTTACTTTCGTAGATTTAGTTTAATGGAACTTATTTTCGATCCCGTTGGGGTTTTTCAAAATTTGTTTTGAATTTTTCACTGCGTATGAACCTCAAAAACCCTACTGTGGTATCAGAGCATTAGGCTCGGTTCTATTAAATATTTGCATGTATTCACTGATGTATATATGATATATGTGTGAAAACATAATCTTGATTAATGTATATATGATATATGTATAGATTCTGTGATAATTGTTATCAAGAATTAATTTTTAAAGCATATTGTTAATTCATGTATATTGATACATCACATGATATGATTCAATGACAGTATTAATGCTTATAATATTTTGATTAATATATATTGATCGGTGTGAATTTTATATGTTCCTGGTAGACTTCATGTTTAGGTTAATATGATTCTATCTTGAACACATATTTCATTTTGTTCAATAATCATGTATGTCTCCATGATAGATATCATGATTAGGTTAATATGATTAATTTAATATGATTCCGATGTTGAATTCATGATTAATATCTCAAAATTGGTTTTGACCATATATCTCATTGTAGTAATCCATTAGTATATTCCTACAAGATATGAGATGGACTTGTAATTGGATTAGAATTACAAATCCTATAAGATAAGTGAGATATAAAAAAAAAATCCTAATTAGACCAGGATTCAAAGTATCTTAAATTCTAATTGGATTAGGATAAAATATTGAGTTAATAGTGGGCCTGAGATAATTAAAAATACTTTTTAATTAATATTTTTGAAATTAAAATAAGGGGCGGTTTTCATTGCCCGCTGACCAGCCGGCAGAACCGCCGTTAACCGTTCGTAGCGTCCAAAAATTAGTACAATAGTCAATATTTGTATGATTTTCTAACCTTTTAGTGATTATTCATGCATTTAAATATATGATATTTATCTTATTTAATTATGATCACTAAAACAAAAAAAAATCTATTTTTCAAATTTTAGTTCAAGTGTCATCCATTCTCAAACACTTGTCAAGGCTTCGATCACATCAATAAGTGTTTGCCTTCACAGAGTGTATTAAGTTATCTTAGTGAGGCAAGTTGAGTAATAGTTACTCCACTGTTTGAAATGGTTAGACTCGATAAAGCTATCAAAATGATTTTGGGCTTTAGGCACTAGATGAAATAAAACATGCTACAACATAAGATGTCATAATCTCATAAAATAACTAAAAGTTACATATGATGTAATTGGTAATTGGTACCTACCTAAATAACCTAATTCGAAGTGTCATGCCTTAGCTGTCTTGGAATTGGGTGAAACATAGATTTTAGTCCCTTAAATTATCATAGTATTTTTAATGAGGGTTGTTAATTTAGTGGGGGTTTATTCCTCTATACTAAAATTAACTTTTACATAATCTTTGTTGTAGATCTATGGACTCTTCAAATCACACTAATCCATTGTCACAGCGATCCATCCTTGAGAAGGATAAGTATTCTGGGACAAAATTTCTTGACTGGTTCAGAAACTAGAGAATTGTTCTTAAGCGTGAACGCAAGTTGTATGTCATGGATGATCCTATTCATGAGGAACCACCAGCCAATGCTTTAAGAGCAGTGAAAGATGCACATACTAAGCATGTCAACGACTCAACTGATGTTTCATGCATTATGTTGACAACCATTGTTCCTCAACTTCAAAAGGACATGGAACGCATAGAAGCTTACGACATGGCTACGATGCTGAAGGAAATGTTCTAACAGCAGGCTAGGTAAGAAAGGTTCAAGACAATCAAGAATCTTCATTCTTGCAAAATGGCTGAGGGTGCGTCAGTTAGTCCTTATGTTCTGAAAATGAAAGACTATATTGACCATCTTGATAGATTTGATTTTTCCAAAAGCCAAGAGTTGGCTACGAATTTGATCATTAATTCATTGTCTGATAGTTATTCATAATTTGTGATGAACTATAACATGAATAACATGGAAAAGTCTATCTTAGAGTTGAATTTGATACTTAAAACTGATAAGTAGAATGTCAAGAAACTCATTCCTAGTGTGTTGATGGTTCAGAAAAGAAACACTTTGAAGAAAAATGGCAAATGCAAGGTTAAAGTTATTAAGGTTGTTGTGACTGTCACAAATCCTATATAAAAATTTAGGCCCCATGCCACTTCTACTTCACAATCCCAAAAGGAAAAAGAAAAAGAAGGAAATTATCATTTTTGCCATGCACCTGGACATTGGTTCAATAATTGCAAGCTCGATCTTGAAGATATAAAGAAAAAGAACAGTAGTGCGACTACTGCTTCAGATTTTTATGTTATTGAAGTTAATTCTTCTACTAGTGATTCATGGGTGTTAGATACCGAATGTAGATTTCACATTTGTATTAATGTGTAGGGTCTCAACAAAAGTAGAAAGCTAAAGAAAGGAGAAGTCATCTTACGAGTTGGAAATGGAACAAAGGTTGTTGCGTTTGCTGTAGGATACTATGAGTTAATTTTACATAGTGAACTTGTTTTAATTTTAAATAATTGTTATTATGTCCCTGCCTTGAGCATAAACATCATTTCAGTTTCATGTTTGCATTTAGATGGTTTTAATTTCATTATTGCGAATAATAAATGCTCCATTTTTTATAAAGACATTTTCTATGCGAATCCTGATTTGTGTGACGGTCTTTATATTCTAAACATGAAAAGGTCCACAGATACTCCCATTCTTAACGTAAATACAAAGAGGTTCAAGTCAAATGATTTGAATCAAATATACTTTTGGCATTGTCGCCTTGGCCACACTAATGAGAAACATGTTTCTAAACTCCAAAAAGATGGACTTTTAGATTCATTTGATTTTGAATCATATGAAATATGGGTATCTTGTTTACTAGGTAAGATGACAAAGAGTCCCTTTACTAGACACAGTGAAAAGGGAAAGTGATTTATTGCGTCTAATACATACTGATGTATACGGTTCTTTAACACAATGACTAGAGGTGGTTATCAATACTTCATTACATTCACTGATGATTTCAGTGGATATGGTTACGTGTATCCCATGAAACATAAATGCGAATCTTTTGAGATGTTTCGATCATTTCAGAATGAAGTGCAAAATCAACTTGGTAAAACTATTAAAACACTTTGATCAGATCAAGGTGGTGAATATTTGAGCCGAAAGTTTGATGATTATCTTAGAAATTGTGAGATTGTCTCACAGTTAACTCCCCCAGCAACTCCATAATGGAATGACATTTCTAAGAGGAGAAATCAGACTTTATTGGATATGGTTCGATCTATAATGAGTCATGTAGATCTTCCTATTTTCTTTTGGGGTTATACCTTAGAAACTACTGTGTTACACTAAATCGTGTTCCTTCTAAAGCGGTTTATAAGACACCACATGAGATGTGGTTTGGGAAAATACCAAGTTTGTCTTTCCTTAAGATTTGGGGATGTAAGGTTTTCGTATGATGACAAATCTTAGAACAAATTATCAGCTAAATCTACCAAGTGTGTATTCATTGGTTATCCTAAAGAAGCAAGAGGATACTAATTTTATAATCCCACTGAGAATAAAACGTTTGTTGCTCGGAATGGTGTCTTTATGGAAAAAGAGTTTGTTTCAAAAAATAATAGTGGGAATAAAGTAAGTCTTGAAGAAATTCAAGAACCACAAATAAACACTCAACCTCCAGTAGGAGATCAACTAAGTCTTGAACTAATTGATCCTCCACAGGTATCACAAGGTCCTCGTAAGTCTGATAGGGTAAGACATTAGCTTGAGAGATTTAGATTTCTTATTACTGATAGTAGTGAGGTGTTGCTTATGGATCAAAATGAACCTACTACTTATCAAGATGCTGTTTCTAGTCCTGATGCAGATCAATGGCTTAGTGCCATGAATTCAGAGATGCAATCCATTTATGATAACCAAGTTTGGGACTTAGTTGATTTACCTAAAGGTGGTAAGACCATTGGATGTAAAAGAGTTTTCAAGAAGAAAACTGACATGGATGGTAATGTGCATACTTATAAATCACGACTAGTAACAAAAGGTTTTAGACAGACTTAAGGTGTTGATTATGATGAAACTTTTCTCCTGTAGCCATGCTTAAATCCATTAGAACTGTAATTGCCATAGCCGCATAATATGACTATGAGATTAGGCAAATGGATGTCACAACAACTTTTCTAAATGGAAAGTTACTTGAGGAGTGTATATGATACAACCTGAAGGGTTTGTTCATCCTGAGACTTCTAAGAAGGTGTGTAAGCTTCAAAGATCTATTTATGGATTAAAGCAAGCTTCTCGAAGTTGAAATCCTCATTTTGATGAAGCAATTAAGGAATTTTGTTGCATTAAAAATGAAGATGAGCCTTATGTATACAAGAAGGTTAATGAGAACATGGTTGTTTTCTTGGTGTTGTATGTTGATGATATATTACTCATTGAAAAAGACATCTCAACCTCGCAGAGTGTCAAGTCTTGGTTAGGGAAGTGTTTCTCAATGAAGGACTTGGGAAATGCAGCCTACAACCTTGGGATTAAGATCTATAAAGATAGATCTAAAAGGTTGATCGGTCTAAGTCAGAATGCTTATATTGATAAGGTACTGAATAGGTTCAATATGCAAGACCCTAAAAGAGGGTCATTGCCAATGTCTTATGGTATAAATCTCAGTAAGAATTAATGTCCGAAGACTAATGATGAGCGAGAGCACATGAATACGATTCCATATGCATCAACGATTCCATATGCATCAACTATTGGATCTATCATGTATGTCATGTTATGCACTCAACCCGATGTATCATATGCTTTAAGCGCTACAAGCAAATATCAGTCCGATCCCGGTGAGAGTCACTAGATAGCAGTAAAGAACATTCTTAAGTACTTGATAAAGATTAAAGAAGTGCTCTTAATCTATAGAAGTTTGGAAGATGAACTTATTGTAAGTGGTTACACTGATGCTAGTTTTCAAACTGATATATAACTTCAGATTGTAGTCTCGATATATGTTTACATTGAATGGAGGCGCAATGAGCTAGAAAAGTTCAAAGCAAGAAACTATCGCAGATTCTATAATAGAAGCTGAATATATTGCAGCATCCAATGCAACTAAGGAGACAATTTGGATAAAAAAGTTCATCTCAGAACTTGGTGTGGTTCCGAGTATAGCTAACCCCATTTGCTTGTATTGTGACAACAACGGGGCGATAGCACAGGCCAAGGAACCAAGATCACACAATTGATCCAAACATATACTTAGATGTTTTCATCTAATTCAAAAAATCATTAAGAGGGGAAACATGAAGATTTGCAGAGTTCCTACAGAAGACAATGTTGTAGATCCTTTGACAAAGACTCTTCTATAAGAGAAACATGATGGTCATGCTAGGTCATTAGGTATTAGATACATGAATGATTACCCTAGTGCAAGTGGGAAATGTTAGGGCATGTGCTTTATGTCAATCTACAAACATTATTTATCTTATAATTATAATTAATAAAATAGAGGTTTTATTTGTTATTTTATTATAAGTGATTGCATGTTTACTTTATAGTAAGATCTATGGGTATTTGTTGAAATATCCTAAATGTCCCTAGTCGGTTATTATATTGGGAACTATAATGAATTAAGACTAGTGTAAATCTTAATTGATGGTCATGTGATGATCATGTGTATAGGGATACGAATCAAGATCATGAGTACTTATTAGGGAATAAGATACTGAACTGACCCGCTATGAGAACACCACATGGATTAAGTCATAAGTGTTACTCATGATAGGTATATCATTTAGTCATTCAACTTGAGATTACCATAGACTTCGATATTAGGAGCATGATAATTTGACACAGTCAAATGTTGTCTTTAACACAATTATAAAGATTGTGATTTGTTACCGTGTGAATAATATGTAAAGGTGTGGAATCAAGATAAAATTTATCATTCTTGTATAGAGAGAGATATTAGTGGATCCCTGGATAAGATAGACTGGTAATGGCCAAGTCCATGTGAATTGATATGATCAATGTCATTTGGATGTTTTTCAGTTTACCTAAAGATCGAGACTAGTACGATTGAACATTAAGGGTGATTATCCATGCCTTATGTTTAATCAAAGGATATCAAACGACAAAAGGATATGATATACGTTATTAATTAGGTTGTATCGATGTTGATATTCATGCTACTTGGGTAGTCACAATGCCTTTCTAGAGACCACTTATTAGTTGTGTACCAAAATGGTTTTTGGTTCACTGCCAACGTCGAATGAACCTATTGGGTCGCATACAAAGAAAGACTTTGCACAATTTCAATTGGTCCAGAGTAATGAATTTTAGATGATAAAACTCATGACATAAAGCCCTTACAATTTGTTATATGATAACTTATTAATAAGGGCGTATGTGTAATTCGCTTAAACTGCCTAAATACAATAATTGTATTATGAATAAGATTTTAAGTGAGGGCTTATCTACGCATATAAATATAGGGTGAAACCCTAAAAACGACATAAGATTTTCATTTTACAATTTTTGAGTTCTCTGGATTTAGGGATAGAAAGAAAAATCGTTTTCAATCTCTCTTGGGGCTTGCACTCGAAATTGTGGTCACCTTTCGTATGTGGATTTCTGATAGAGGACGTGCACTTGAACATCTTGAAGATCGAACAATCAGAAGGAAGTCACAGAATAAGGTATGATTTAGTTTCGTAGATTTAGTTTAATGGAACTTATTTTCGATCCTATTGGGGTTTTTCAAAATTTGTTTTGGATTTTTCGCTGCGTATTAACCCTAAAATGCCAACAATGACAATACCCCTTAGGATCTTTGTGAGGCAAAAATAGCCTTATTGGCAATACTGTCATCTCAAGAGCTATATACAATAATTACTTTTCATTCTTTGTCCTATAAATAAAAAGGGTAAATAAGGTATTGCATTAGAAAAAAAGATAAAAGGAAGAAAATGTGTATATTTCGATTTGATCTTTAATTTTCAAAATAATCATATTAACTCCCCCCTCTTCCTTCCAAAATAACCACATTAAATCTCTTCCTTGCTAACCAAAAAAAATATCTCTGTTTTCCAAGAAAAAAGCTTTTGCAACGATAAATTCATGCTCCCAAGTCCCAACAATCAGCCCAACTTACGGCCATGGTGCATTGAGTCTACGTTAATGGAAGAAATAAAGAATACACACTACAACAAATTATGATCAAAGTTAATAATACATACAATAATAATAAATACAGTAATATTTTCTTAAAGAAGTGAAAGTTGAAAAGGTGCAGCATAAATTTTGAAGAAACATTAAGACCGTGATATTGCGAATTAGTCATGATTTGTTGAAGAAATAGAGAACACATGCGTACTGTTCTAAACTCCAAATAAAATTGTTTTTATATATTTCCAACAACTCATGTACAAGAACTGTTCTTCGATTCCATTTTTAAAAAGGAGATCAACAACTAAGAAATATAATTTGAATGAAAATCCCTTCATAACTTCACTTATGAATGATACACAAACTTTTATTCACTTAGTATTTATCCAAAATCTAATTGTCCATTACGTGCGGAGCGTGTGTCTGTTGACTAGTATATATACATAATGGTGATTTTAAATTTTTACTATTAGATTTAGATCCAATGGTTAATATGAAAGCTACATTTATGATTCTTAAATGTGTACAAAAGTTCCAACAAGGCATATTCGTCATTTGATCTAAATCCAAGTGTCAAAATTTAAAATCACCATCCATAGTTATTTTTCCAATCACCATGGTAGAACTATATATATATATATATATATACACTTTGAGTTTAGAAATACTAGACATCAAGATGATTGAGTAATAAAATTAGGAAAAGTAATAGTTCCTAAAGTGAATCACTTTAGATATTTAGGATCAATCATATAATTGTGATGCTAAAATTGAGAATGTTGTCACATATAGAATTCAAGCTAGATATAGGAAATAATTAATAGAGGAGTGCAACATGTGTGATCTGTGTTCGATTGAAATATTTCTATCAAGTTAAAAAAACTTATAGGATCACAATTAGGCCAACTATGCTTTTATGGAAGTAAATGTTAGACAGTAAAGCAACAATAATTACATAAAATAAACATAGAAAAAATAAAGATGCTTTGTGTAGATGTATGGTGAAACTCGTCAAAATAGAATAAGAAATACAAAAATTGAAAAAAAAAGTAGGGATAGCACCAATTGACATAAATATTAGAGAAAGGCAGTTGTGGTGGTTTGAACACCTACAAAGATGACTAATAAATCCTCCATTAAAAAACTTGACTCACTAGAAAATAAAGAAATACGATGAGGTTAGTGTAGAATAAAATTAACTTGGGATGCATTAATTAGGAGGGGCATAAATTGTTCAGAAAGCTCACCATCAATTGCACTAAACTGAGCACAATGGAAGAGTTTGATCTATGTAGCATCCGAATTTAATTAATTTGAGATTGAGGCTATGTTGTTGTTGTTGTTGTTGTTGGTGTCGTTTTAATTAATGCTAATTTTGAATCTTTAGTGACCCCTAAGTATTGACCATAAGTCATGGATGACTGATGTGTGATGCACTGTCGAATAGACTAATAACAATTCCAAATACCGTGCTACTATGGATTTGCAGTAGTGGTAAGTGCTACTATGGATTTGTAGTAATAATGTGATCAACTTACGTTGATTACCGATATCATCTTCAGTGAAAGGTGAATTGCACTTAGTGCACTTTGTCAAAATTACTCTATTGCTAATGAAATCCTTTTTTAATTGAGTTTTACACCAAACTATTATATTCTATCAAAAATATATAAATCACTTTTAAACTCTTATATTAAGAAGATCTTAGTCACAATTTCATCTAGGTATTCAAAAACTATGATTTTCACATCTCAGTTCTTTCATCTTCATTATGTGTGTGCAATGCTTAATTAGAATAAACTGATTTCCTTTAAATCCATTTCAGCCCACTATCGCGACGGAGAAAATTCCAATGTGCAAATTAAACTCCACCTATCGGTGTGAATGCGTAAGTTTCACATTTCTTTAATTTCCAAATCTTTAGGCTCATAACTAATTAATCTTACTATTTGTGTCCCTCTCTAATCAATACCTATCTATCAATGTTATATATCTTACAGTTGTACCATCCATATCTAGCTTAAAAGCTTTAATGGCCACGATAACTTCAAAAACCTAATATCAACAAACACGTGATCAAGATGTTCGTAACATTACACTCATAATCAATACAAATCCTAACCATTACACTTTTTAACTTTATAATCCATTCAAACTAGTTTAGCATAACATTCATACCATAGCGTCCATTGATCTCTAAGATTAATGAACTACTCACACATCATTGAAATAAATATGCACATAATGGTATTCATTGAAATCAGAGATTAAACAAATAACTTCAATTAAATCAAAGAAAACGATACTGAACAACCATATGTGAGTCTTCAATGTTTTCTCTTCCATAATTCTTCTTATTATTAAAGAACAAACTATAACGATGCTAATCTATGATAATTAGTTGCAATCTATGGTGGCGTTTATGTTTAACACGTTCTAATACTTGTTTATACTCATAAGAAACTTTTGAAAACAATTAGAAACCCTAATAGATAATTCCACACGAAATAGAACTCTAACTTTTTTATTTTCTTTACGTCTCACCACAGTCTATATGTGATTTGGTGCTGTGTGTACAAAGCCATGACGCCATGATAGCTTCGGCCACTTTGTGTGCAATTTTCGTTATTCAGTATACTCGGCGCCTTGTGTAGACCTCCCCAATGTCGTCCCTTTTAGCCCATGCCGCTGACACTGCCACTGCGCCGACTGTGCTGTCTACTTTTCTACTCTTTTTGGTCCTCCACGCCTTGCCCATGCTGTCAAGTTTTTTTTTCCATGGCTTCAAGCCTTCGTGCCACATCCTCAAGTGTGGTTTCGTTCATTTTAGTCTCGTTTCTTGAAGAAATCAATCCATTATCTCCTTTATACATCATATACAAGAAAATACATATCATCAATTTGAGCTCATTCCATGATATTTACACAAAATATACAACTAAACTAATCCAATATATAAGTCTAAATAACCTCTTATCAAATACTTAAACATAAGATTTATCATATCACGAGCATAAGTGTATTTTACCAAGTGTTTTGTCTACTACTACTTAAGTTCATATTCATTATAGATCATTCATGAAGTATCCTTTAATCCAAATAAGTTCAAATAAATAATCTACTCAAAAGTTTTTCTTTGCAAAAACTTATACTTTAAAAAACGTGTAGCTTTAATAACACATACAATTCCTTTTTGAAACACCTAAGTAGTTCACAACCAAAACCATTACTACTCACAAGTTTATTAAACCTCGACACTTAAGTAGAAAGTATATAGTCTCATAATTTCACATTAAGCTCAATAATTCACAAACCATCATAGAGCATACTAGTTTTGTAGACTTGAGCACTTCAAGAGTCTATAGGTCTTATCATAGTTGGAAAGAAAGATTAACTAAACTAATGTACTAGTAATTGAGCTAAATCTTTTATTTGAACAGTTTTAATCTAACTTCCTTCGTTCTTTTCTTTATTTTATCTGTCTTTCCTTTTTTCTTTTCACGGTCCCAGCTCTTTTTCTTATGGATTCCGTTTCTCGTCACTTTTTTTTTATCATAGTGTAGTGTCAATGCCTCCAAACTTAAACCAAACATTGTCCTCAAAGTTTAAAAATAAGCTTGAAACATGGAGACACTAACAATCAAATGCAATAATAACACAAGATATAGTAATGCATAAACATAAATTATTTAAACAGCTAATAAAATGACAAAATATCCTAAATGTATAGTTAATCAGTATAAATGTATCTTTCATCTCCCAAAATCTAAAGCAATCCTAAGACACTGACTCCAGGACTGCGCATCATCATCATCATCATCATCATCATCATTATCATCATCATCATCATCATCATCATCATCATTAGCATCATCTGCTCCAACAAAGGATGGTGTCAAAGGATGCTCCGCCCTCCCTCTCTGCACCACATCAGGATCAAACATGTAGTTCAGTGTTGCTAGAAAGCTAATATACCTATCACTAGGTCTCATTTGTATACTCCTTTCATATCTAGCTACGTCCATTTGATGATCTGCAAATAACATGAAGTTCTGTTTTCCATTAAGTCGGTCTTGCATTCTCCTCTGCCTATCTTGCTTATATCTCAATAAGGCTTCCTAATATTAAGTCTTGTCCTCACTATACCGTCTCTTCATCTTAGCAATCAAAGTTTTTGTTTTCATGGAGTTCGGTCCTCTGGTGGCGGTACTGGTGCCTTTAGTGGTGGAAGTCGTGGACAAACGTCAAGACCATGTTTTCCTATAAGTTGGTCTATAAAATCATAGCCCTTAGCAAATCCCATCTATTGATCCTCCTCCTCTCCATATCCTTCAATCAGCAACACTTGGGCTAACTTTGCTATTGCTGCCGCTGCTGTTGTGCGATCCTCGTTCTCCTTGGCCAACAACTCAACCTCAAGTCGGTTCCCCTTGTCTCTCTCTCTCGCTCATCCTTAGAGTCTTAGTAACTACTCGATGACTTCAATGTGAGCATAAAACTCCTCATCAATGGTTGCTTCGGCCTCAATATTAAATTTTTCATCTTGAATCAGTTGCATTTCGGCCTTCAAGCACATTTGAGTGATCAAACTTGGAAACAATAGTTTGTTATCCCTATTTGACATGATAAACTCCCTAAAGTTTTTGTGATGATCTCCCCCACCTTGATGTACTCGTACTTTGTAATCTTATATAAACAAGCCACTTTCGACTTGTTGATTTAACCCTACTGAGTGGTCATGTATAATGAAGCAACTAGAAAGTGTTGCCATAATCTATTAACTTTCCTAACACTCCCTTTCTTAATGTGCTTCAGTACATTCTCACCTTCCATTACCCATTCTCGTTGTTCTCGGACTACCAATGTTCTCTCTATGACTTTAAAAGGGTTTAGGTTATAGGGTTTCTCATATAAATTGTCCAAGAAACACTATGAGGTTGCCGCCATACTCATATGCTCTAAACCATAGATGCTATTATTGTAACGCTCATTAAAGGGGACAAATACCCCTCTCACCTTCACTTGGTCACCCTTTTTGGTAAAACTTGCATTGGCTTAAATTTTATAAACAATTTCGCTTACTCCTTTAACCTTGTTCTCTCAATAGTCTTGAGTGAATTGCGCCATACCTTGTTGCCTAATGTAATTGTTTACTCTTTTGTCATATTTAGCTAATAAATTAATCTCTATCTTGCAAATGAATTCTCTATGCTCTATGACCTCATATCTCTCCTTGGCCTCTTTGCTAATGTAATACTTAAAACTTAAAAAGTCTAGGTTCATCCTCAGTCAAATCTTTTGAGGATAATGTCTCATAATCATTCTCCCTGACTTCACTAATTTGACATGCTTACCTTTCTGTTCTTGGAATTTTCAACAATTCACACAATGCAACAACTCACAACACGTCTTCGAATCACCCGAAATCAAAATTTTATGGTCATTCATGTGCCAAATAATGTAAAAGACATACTAAGTCTCCATAAGCTATATTGATGGTCAATATTCGCACAACTTAAAATTCCTATCCAACAACCTCATATCCACAATTCATGCAATTTCATAAATAATTCTCAAAAAACTCAAAGCATAACTAATGAAATTGTAAATTTACCTCAATGCCATACTATTTTCTGTGTAGAATGTTTCTCCGAGCCTCTGTCAATCCAAGCCTAATCACATTTTTTCATAAGCTAAAACCTTAGTGCTTTCTGGAATCTTTTCTTCAAATCAATGACCTAGTTCTTTTCTTTATGCAAACCACAATGCATTCTCTCTTTTCACTCTAAATCACTAGGAACTCTCTTTCCTCACTTAGAATTGATCAAACTTGGGTTCTAGAGGGATGTATTCTTGGTGGGCGTGTATGGAATGGGTTTCAAGTATGTAAGATGTGGATGAATTAGGGTGATACTCGGCTTGAAATCCTAATTAAGCTATGATAATCCCACTAGACTTAAATAGGCCAACAACCTTTCCTTCTATCTCTTGATAAACATAATTGTACATCGAATATCGACGTACAAAAAATATTAAATGTAGCGAAAATTAAAACTTTTTTGTGATATTATACACGATATACAAAAGCAAATCCAACTAAAATAAATCTCGGTTATACCAAACCTCCTGGGCCTTGTGATATTACAAAACTATAATTCAATACAAATATATAAGACAAGAGAAGATTCAATACGACGTAGAGAAGATCAAGAATCCTTAACCTTCTATGTTCTCTAGTCTTAGCGGTCATCGGTATTCCAAAAATATTGATTGGGATGAACAATCCGACATGCTCAGTAAGTAAGGATTCATAAAGCTATCAACATTCCATATAATAATCAAGAATGATATGCAATAACAATATGCACCATAAATAGCTAACGGGATTATGAACTGAGTATAATCCAATAAATAATGGATACAGATCAAACTGTCAATAACTACTACATTGTGATTCCCATTTTTATTTGTAAAACTAGGGTCGATTGCGCGCTAACACCATTAATGCAATTGCTAGACCTACCCTGTAGCTGATGTGCTATTTATGTAATCCATTAATATCCAATGTTTCTATCTCAAACCTTCTAGTGAATATGTGATCCACGCAACCTATCTAAGTAGGAGTTACTTATAGGCTGAGAAGGTAACCCATCTCCTATATAACCTATTCCCAACTCCAAGAGTTACTCTCGTGGATCACATTAGACACTGTCTTTCATTTAGTAAATACATCATAGCTTACATAATACCTCATTTAGTCCATAAACTATATGAACTACATATACTAACATATCTAGACAATACTAATAAATAAGCGAATCCACACTTACCTCGGTTTAGATTTTCGTTAACAAATTCTCTAACTTTTCGCGTCACCCATGCTTTAATAGAGATCCAACACCAATCATAAACTATTTATGATTAATATAGGTCTAATACATTATAGTTAGAACCCCTAAGTAAATCCTTAAGACCACAGGATATTCTAACTATATTACAACAGAGTTGCTGTTTTCTAGGTTGGGTGCACGCTCCCTCACTTTGTAGGGTACGCTCCACTAACTGGGTTCATCCTAATTTATAAATGGAGTGTGCTCCTCTGATAAGGGAGAACCTCTAATGAGGTATAAACCACTTTCCAATCAATAACAACAACAAATCATAAAGAAATCATAACCTACCTATGAACGCAACTTAAAACTCAAGATTTAACTTACCAAGATGATCATCTCTAATCTAACAGTGGTTTGATCATTTCAATTCAGTTGAAGATCATCTGCTCATGAACTCCTTTTTACCTCAAACCCTCAACTACTCTCTCGCATATTTTCTCTATCATTCGATGAACTGTGAAGAAAAACTTGAAACTTTTGATTTAAATATATATATTTTTCTCGAGATACGCATCGCACTATCTTGAGGTTTATTAATTAAATGATGTGCTAAAATGACACACCCTAAAGTGACACAAATTTGAACACCATTAACACTTATGGTTATATCGAGATGATCCAACGATCCATATAATTCAAACCAAGCTTATATTTTATTTATATATTTATATATCAATAACATATAAATAAATACACTTTATGTATTTTCTCACCAATATATTCACCGGAAATGCCAAGGAGTATTCTTGGGTGTGAACATTCATTTCGCAACCTCCTCATTGCACTTAGTGTACTTTCTATTTATTGTTTATTTATTTATTTATTTTCTAATTATAGAGTTTTATATAAATCCTCTTTTTATTATACAACCTATAAATTCAACAAACATTCAAAATAAACACAAATCATCATACAAACCCATACACACGCTAAACGAGGTATGTCAGACTTAACCACGAGCCTAACACTGGTTAATTAGGATTTAGATTAATACTAATCACCAGCTTAAGATAACATGTTGTTTTAGGCGACATTCCTTTATAAGGCATAACGCTGCCACTGCGCCGTGACAACGTCGAGTCTGCCGTAAGCATTTGTTGCTCACAACTTTGCGCCCTACTGGCGCCGTCCCTTATGCTTATGGCGTCGTGTGTTTACACATATGGAGTCAACCAGTATATTAATATAATTTTGCATATTTTTTGTTAAATCCCTATTGACACTCTCCCGGCTTTGTGCATTACTACACAAGGCGTCGTGACAGTGTGAAATACCATGTATATATAGAAATTCCTTAAAAAACAACTCGTGATTTGCCCATGTACCAAACATTTAGCACTTGAAATTCTTCGCTCTTTTACAATATTTTTGAGTTAGTCGAGACTTTTCCTTTCCGATGAATTGTCACTTGATAAATGGTTTTTTCTGCACATTCACAAAACTTTTAAAAGTTAGAAAACTACTAAAACATTTGGATTGTAGGAATCAAATGAACTAAATAACTAACCGAAGTTTAAAAACTGAATTGAAAGCCCCTTGGCTGCCAACCAATAGCAATTTGTTTAAGATCATTAGCCCAATGCCTTTTTGCTTGTTTAGTACAAGTCTAAATTGAGATACTACATTTGGAGGTCAGAGATAATGATATTACTCCCATTCGAATGTACTTCTTGCCCTTTAACAAAGGCAATCTTCTTGGCATCATCATGCTCCTCGATACTCATTATGATCATTTTCTTCCTTGTGTGCAAGACTACATTGGCAGTGTTCTAGAATGGCCGCCCAAATATCAAAGATTCTCCATAATCCATATCATGATCCATAATTTTAAAATCCTTAATGAATGTGAATCTACCCACTTTCACATGAACATTAGAGGCTCACCGGATTGTTCATACCAAGTTACCCTTAACTGCTTGCTACTCCATTGTATCAGGACAATTGATCTTTAAATTGACTTGTAACATGTCCTTTATTAGCAAGATATTAACCAAAGCTCCCATATCACACAAGATGCTTCTAAACTTGTGCCGATAAATGTTCAATGGCATGCATTTATCTCTAGGATCTCTCTTTTCAATTGGTTGAAGTCTTGGTGTGAACTTGGATTTTGGTTCCGGCCTTTTTGGAACAACCTTGATAATATTTCCTTTCGGTGCATCTTCAGAAGGTTCCTCTGTTGTGTTTAGGGGTTCATACATGGCAAAAAATTTAAAATTATTTTTGAAAAACCCTAATAGGGTTGAAAATGAGTTCCATTAAACTAGAACTACAAAAGTAAACTATACCTTAATTCATGATTTACTTCACTGATTATTTGATTTCCTAGATGTTTAAGTACGCGTCTACGATCAGAAATCCATACACGAAAAGTGACCACAATTTGGAATGCTAGCCCCAAGAGACATAAAAAATATTTTTCTTTCTCTCCCAAAATCTAGAGAACTTGAAAATAGCAAAAATAAAATCTTATTTCATTTTAAGGTTTTAACCTCTATTTATATATGTAGAAAAGCTCTCTTAAAAAGCCTATTCGTAATACAACTGTTTTATTTCGGCAATTCGAGCAAATTACACCAACGCCCTTATTAATATGTTATCATATAATAAATCATAAGGGCTTTCTGTCATGAATTTTATCATATAAAATTAATTACTTTGATCCAATTGCAATTGCGCAAATCCATTCTTTGTGTGCGAACGAATAGGTTCATGCGACATTGGCAATGAACCAAAACCATTTTCGTGCACAAGTCACAAGCAGTCTCTAGCAAAAAATTATGAATACCCAAGTAGCATGAATATCGAAATCAATACAATCTAATAAATAACATATGTCATATCCTTATGTCTTGCGATATCCTTTAAATTATCATAAGGCATGGAAAGTCTCCCTTAATGTTCAATCGTACTAGTCTCGATGTTTAGGTAGACTAAAAACATCCAAGTGACATTAATCATATTAAGTCACTTGGACTTGGCCATTCATGTGGCGGCCTCAAATCCCGAGGCAACCTTGGGACCTGCCATATCGCATAACACGTCATGAACCCTTGCCAAGTCATGGCCTGTTTACCGATGACGCCCTACGACCTAACTGGTTGCTTACACTCTTCTAAGTAACACTAGTTTAGTTAATGAATCTCCATATAAGTATTAATGATTTAATTAGCCAGTTCATCAATTTATCAAGTTATATTAAAATTTTACAGCAGAAGTCTTTATGTAAATAAATTGTGCAATATTTAACAATCATAAGTAGTGGAAAACCAGGCAGAAAAATACCATGTATATATCAAAGGCGAAATAAGTGTAGCAAAAGATCCATATATATGTATTTAGTGTTCTATAGTCCCCAAAACCCAACGAAAAGTAAATAGATACATACTGTAATCAAACACGAGTTAGCATCACTATCTCAATGGTAGTCACCCATTACCTCCTTGCCCTTGCCCTTGCCCGTCGAATGATCTGCACCCGGTCACCTAACAAATACAGTGACGAGTCCAGTGAGTAAAATCTTAAGAGAAGTCCATACAATATTCATGAAATAAAATTGATAAACTACAAGATATGCGAATATGACCTCTGGCAATAGTAAGTCATACTCCCATGAATGTAGGGAGCATATGAAAAACAAAAATAGTAGCATTTAATAAACAATACGTACTAAATAAACAAGCTAGAAAATAAAGCATTAATAAATAAACAACCATATAATCACGAGAAATAACAAGCCAAAAATAGATAAAATAGGACAGACGTATATACTTACAAGCTTGCAGTGACTAAACCCTAACTACAATTAATGGATAAGCCCTTCCAGATGTTATTTCAAGTCAAGGGAACACCTTACATCCTTCTCGACGATGATAGATATATTCTACTTCCGTTGACACGAGCACTAAACACAAGTAAACCGTGCAAGTGATTTAGCCCACAATATATACACGAATTGAGATAGAAATATAAAACCCATGTCTGCCTATCAACAGTTACACATGTAACCCGATATTGATAAAACAAAATCATATATAAGGCATTCCAATGGGTTTACGCACCTCAATACGTGTTTCAACTTCCCCGAACTCCTAAATCTGACCTTGCTATGCTCCCAACTACCGTACCATAACCTCAAGTCCCCTGAGATCCATTTCTTGTGTTTTAGAGTGACTTAAGTTGTTTAAATTAAGTTTAGAGTTCTATTTCCAAGAACAATGCGAATTGGAATCGAATCCGACAAGCAATATTGTAAAAATTATGTCTCCAAGTTTATAGCTCAAAAGCTCATGATTTTTGGTCACAAGGCAGCTAACATACCAAAAACCACATACTAAAAGATAAGCTCAGTCCAATAAGAATTGAGAGAGCTATTCATTATCAAACTTCATTTTAAAAATCTTGTATTAGCGCTTGGACAACCTACTTATGTAGCATTTTTTGAGCCAGAATAAGTTTGAATTTCGAATTTTCTCTGATGAAAAAATTGTACATCTTTGAGTAAGTGACGCGTGTCGTGCGTGCCAAATATAACCCGTAAAAGAGTTACCAACCGCAAGGGTGTAGTAGTGGTAAATACGGGGTCGAATCCGCAGGACTTAGTTTACTCTAAGTTAACTAAATATGGGGTTTTCAAATAAATATTAATTAAACTAATTAATCTAAGTAAACTAATTAAATAAAATAACTAACTACTTTTAAACCAATTAATTAATAATTAATTAATTCCTAAATAATGCCTAAATAATACCTAAATCTCCAGTTTCACAAATCAGAATCAAGATTCAATGACAATCATGGTCTTCAATCTTTCCCAAAAAATTATTAATTTAATTCTCCTAGATTAGTGATGGAAAATCGACATCCGCCAGAAATTCTTAATTCCCCTAATTTTGATAATCAGGACATCCGCCACTAATTTCCCTAATTAATGTATAACCCTAGACATCCGCCAATAAGGTTTAATACACTAACCGCATTAATATAGATCTATGGGATCACTAATCCTAGATAACCGGACGCGTCCGCTACCGATTTAACCTAGATCCGATTGTTGTACATTCAATGACAGTAAACCAACAACAATGAAATAAGAGAAATTAAATTAATTTAAATAATAAAATAAAAGATCTCACATAATATGTTTTGAATCCATGATCCCGATTTGCTTCCCCTTCGACTTAGGCAAGAAATTGATTAGCCGGGCATCGTCTTCAAAAACTACTACTAAAAACTAATTGAACTCTCCTCTTCCAAATTGCTAATCAAATCCCCTATTTATAATACCAAGGTTCATAATATATAGAAATACTCCAAATTAGTCTAGGATACTAATTTTAGGGGTTGGGTACGTGACTCGTGCGTCGAGGAGCATCGTATGGCTGTTTTTAGCTTGAAAACCGACTCGCCATGTCTCGCCACGTGTCCCGCTATGATTGGTCGTCCGCCGCCCCGCCTCGATGTGTCGCCGCGTGATTCGCGGAGATCTCCGCGCGTGCTAGCTATGAGTTGCTAATTGTGTTTGCGACTCGGTGCTACGTGTCAACTCTTGATTGGTGGACCACCTCAAAGCACCTCATTTGGACGAATGAGAGCTCGCCACGTGGTATGACGTGGCACGGAAGAAATCGCACAAGAGTCGGCGACCAGTCGGGAGTTTGTGCTGCCTCGTATCCCGAGGCGAGATCGACGGCCACTCGAAGCGTGATGATTGGCTTGCAGGTGCGACGCGCGCGTACGCGTGGCATCTCCGATTGGTCCCGCACGTGCCGGCGCCGACGTGGCGTCGTCGATTCGATTGGCGAACGTGTCGTTGGCTATTCGACACATCCGACATCCGATTTCGCAAATAAATACTCCGTTTTGATTATTTTTCCGCCACGAATTCAACCGCGCGAAAGTCCGTTTCACCTAAAAATGACCAAAAAATATAATTAAATATATATTTTAAATACTTTTAATAATTAAACATATTAAAATAGACTAATAAATACCTATAAATACCGACTTATCAAATACCCCCAAACTTAGGACTTTGCACGTCCCGAGCAAAGGTGTAAATGACAACACAAACTAAACTAGACTCCTAATATAGTAATGTACTGACTCAACTAATCCTATACCCGACCCAAATTCATGGAGTTCCTTTGGTTTACATAGTCACCAAATTAACAAGTAACTCAAAAAATTTCAGAGTTATGATATGTCAAGCCTCGCAACCCAAACACAATTAAGATTCCACTTTCCAAACGTAGAATCGGTCAATACAAAGGCCATCAACTAATCACAAGTTTTATTGGTCTATACATTCAAGCACGCAAGTTCAAAATATTACTTAATATAGTGAAAGCACTCGAACTAAATCTTTTATTTGAGGAGTTTCACAACTTCCGCCTTTATTCATTTATTCATTTATTCATTTTTATTATTATTTTTTCTCCAATTCTTTTTTTTTCATTTTTATATTATTTTATTTTCCAATTTTTTTCAATTTAATACGGTCCCCTGCTCCATTTCCTATGGACCGATTTTCTCACTTTTTCCCACCACAAGTTTCCCGCTCCATTTCTGTGGAAACTTGTAGGACACTCTACATTAAGAAAACTCATGTTAGTACTTCTCACTTTCACTATAATCAAGCAAATTCACCAATGTGGGTTAAAACAATATAACTTGCATAAATTTGACCATTTACTCATTTTCGTTATCTAGCACTAAGTCCAACCATCATCTAAGTCTCTAATCATGAAATCATAAAAATGCAGAGCTACGAACTTGATTAAATGTTTCTCCTAATTTTCTCTAAGTTTCAAGTCAAAAAGGCAACTGTAATTTACTCATCCACAACCAAAGGCATGAACAAAGTTTCGGGTGACTCTAAAATATATAATAATAACATACTAATTATATACATGAAAGTGTATCAATTCCTAATGAAATGAGAAAAGAATATGAATAGACAAGAAATGAAAGAAATGGAAGAAATGATATAAAACACCACCATTACCATCCAATATCCGTATATAACCGCATAATAAAAAAATAAAACGATCTCACCTGCGGTCTTTTGAAAAAAATCCATCCAAAACAATCCACAATCCCTAAAACACCCCCAAACTTATTTCAAACATTGTCCTCAAGGTTCAAAACAAGTCAAGGCAACCATATAACAAAAAGAAAATGACAGTGGTGAAGAAAGACATGGACAAGAAATGATACAAATGCATGCATAACAAAAAATCTCTAAAAACTAGTAAACGCACAAAATCTCTCATGTGTGGGTGACTAAGAAAACTATGAAATAACAATCATAAGAAGAGCAAGAATTAGTAAACATAGGAGTTAACTCAAGAAATTCTAATCAAGTCTTGCGAGCCCTAAATCTGTCAACTAAGGGTGAAATCAACAAGATGATGGAATGAAATTTAGGGTTTTGGGTCTACTAAAAAACCTGCCACTAATGTAGCGACTTAAGTTGGGTATATCCAACCAAGTCTCAAAACACCTAAAATCCTAAAAACATGTTAAGTCCTTAAAAAAATAATGCTCAAATTATGGTAAAAATGTAATCCAAAGTCAAACCTACAAAACTCAGCGCTCCAACCCCCCATCACCTGTAAAAATAAAGAGACCAAATTAGAGTGTTTAATAATAATAATAATAATAATAATAATAATAATAATAATAATAATAATAATAATAATAATAATAATAATAATAATAATAATAATAATAATAAAACTAAAACTAAAATAAATGCAAGAAATAAATAAAATAAAAGAAAAATAAAGTTGGGCTGCCTCCCAACGAGCCGCCTTTCTTTTAAGTCTTCGGCTAGACTTAAAATGATTGATCACGTGATGCCCTCTCCTTTAGAGATGTCGACAACGAATGGCGCATCTACGTAATTGGGCAATGAAATGTGCATGCCCTCTTTCAGATTTAGGAGCTCATCCGGAACTTCCAACACGAATGAATCAATCATATCAGGATCGTCCAACACAAAGTGTGGCTAAAGTGTAGAAGATCGCAAACGCTCCTTACTTCCACCCCTTATAAGGTGTACCATATGTGCATGGGAGGGTGGGTGGTCGTACCAACACCAGAGGTTGGTCTTCCTTGCTCTCTATTTGCGGCATCTCCGGCTTTTCTGAATTAACATCAATGTTCATCTCATCTTCTCCCTCATTTAGTGCAACGACAATCTCTGGCTCAATTGGAAAGACTTCACATTCGTCGGATGTTTCTATCAAATAGTCTTCCATCTGCGTATCCTCTCTCACCTCAAGATTTGTGAACGTATCATCACTCACATCCTCCTCTGGGGTAAAAGTGAAGGAAGTTTGCACGTCCGTCAAGGCTGGCAAACTTAAATCGATATTTGGAATCTCATTGCGAGTTCGCCAACTTTCAGGCAAACATTCCATCACTTCCATCATCATATCGTTCAAGGAGAGGCTTTGATGACACCGTTGATTTCGTTCATGTTGAGGAGCTTGTGTGTGTGACATGAATCCAGAGAAGTCAGGTTGTGGCGGTGCATAGCCGGAATAGTAATAATTCTCATACCGTGAATTATATGGACAATTATGTGCGGAATGAGAATAATCTCCACAAATTTCGCAAACCTCGACCTGTTGCACAAAAGAACTCGTGTTAATATTTTGATATCTATTTTGTGGCATACCTACCCCATTCACATTATAATAATGTGAATTTTCGTATCGACTATAATTATGAAGGTAGGAGGAGTCCATCGAGGGGTTGACTTGCACTTCACCAGATGAGAGGAAGTGTTCCATCATCGAGATTAGTCGGTCAAGTTTCTGGTCGGTGGAACTTGACATATTGCCTGCATACATGTTAAGAGCAAGGGACTAGACAGACAAAATAAAAAGAAAAAAATAAAAAATAAAAAAAGGAAGAAAATAGAAATCGGGGGTTAGAAAAAAAATTAACTAAGCTAATTAATAAAGAAATAATAAATTAATTACTAATCTAACTAAGTAAACTAATAAAGTAATAAAAAAAACGTAAAAATATAAAAAAAACAAAAACGAGTAAAAGCAAAGCAATAAAACAAAACAAAACTAAAAACAAAAACGTAATAAAAAAAAATAAAATGTTAAAAAAACAAAAAAGAACCGAAAACGTAAAAAAAACAAACTAACGAAACGAAAAAAAACGAAATCGTATTAAAAAATCGTAAAAAAAACGAAAAAAAAACAAAAACGGAGTAAAAAAAACAAAAACAGAAACGTAAAAACAAAAAAAAAAAAAATGATAATAACAATATATTAATTACTACTCTACTTAAACCAACCGACTAAATAGATTAAATAAACTAACTAACACCCAAACTCGAGTAAAGATAAAGTCCCCAAGAACGGCGCCAAAATTTGACGCGTGTCGTGCGTGCCAAATATAACCCGTAAAAGAGTTACCAACCGCAAGGGTGTAGTAGTGGTAAATACGGGGTCGAATCCATGAGGACTTAGTTTACTCTAAGTTAACTAAATATGGGGTTTTCAAATAAATATTAATTAAACTAATTAATCTAAGTAAACTAATTAAATAAAATAACTAACTACTTTTAAACCAATTAATTAATAATTAATTAATTCCTAAATAATGCCTAAATAATACCTAAATCTCCGTTTCACAAATCGAATCAAGATTCAATGACAATCATGGTCTTCAATCTTTCCCAAAAAATTATTAATTTAATTCTCCTAGATTAGTGATGGAAAATCGACATCCTTGAGAAATTCTTAATTCCCCTAATTTTGATAATCAGGACATCCGCCACTAATTTCCCTAATTAATGTATAACCCTAGACATCCGCCAATAAGGTTTAATACACTAACCGCATTAATATAGATCTATGGGATCACTAATCCTAGATAACCGGACGCGTCCGCTACCGATTTAACCTAGATCCGATTGTTGTACATTCAATGACAGTAAACCAACAACAATGAAATAAGAGAAATTAAATTAATTTAAATAATAAAATAAAAGATCTCACATAATATGTTTTGAATCCATGATCCCGATTTGCTTCCCCTTCGACTTAGGCAAGAAATTGATTAGCCGGGCATCGTCTTCAAAAACTACTACTAAAAACTAATTGAACTCTCCTCTTCCAAATTGCTAATCAAATCCCCTATTTATAATACCAAGGTTCATAATATATAGAAATACTCCAAATTAGTCTAGGATACTAATTTTAGGGGTGGAGTACGTGACTCGTGCGTCGAGGAGCATCGTATGGCTGTTTTTAGCTTGAAAACCGACTCTGCCATGTCTCTCGCCACGTGTCCCGCTATGATTGGTCGTCATTGCCCCGCCTCGATGTGTCGCCGCGTGATTCGCGGAGATCCCGCGCGTGCTAGCTATGAGTTGCTAATTGTGTTTGCCGACTCGGTGCTACGTGTCAACTCTTGATTGGTGGACCACCTCAAAGCACCTCATTTGGACGAATGAGAGCTCGCCACGTGGTATGACGTGGTCAGTAAGCTTTCCAACGATGAATTTGTAGGAGAAAGTTTTGCTCAATTTATAGAGGTTGGGTCAATATATTTGCTAAGAACTAATCATGTATGCATCAAGAATTCATGAAACTCCAATTTATTGCCAAAACTAGTTTGACAAATTATTGATCACGAAAATCAGTTTAGAACTCTCATTTAGATAATAAAAATAGTGGCTTAATCTTTGAAATTCATTTTTCTATAAAACCCCTAAAACTAGAGTTTCTATATACACATTTTGATGAATTTAAGCAAATAAGGAGTGGGTTCTTTGTACCTAAACGATGCACTCTTGGATTTGATCTTCATTGCTTGATCCCTTTAGAATATAACCTCCATTCCTCCTTGTTCTTGCTTAATTTTCTAGCAGCCCATCACAAGAACAAATTTTGTTATTGTTCCATGAAGAGATTTACCACTAACTTAGCTATATACGGGTTATGTTAGAATCAATTATGTTCATGTATCTCGAGGTCAATCTAATGGTCCTTGTTAGCTCCTACTCTACTAAATTCCATCTTGTTGACACAAACTTCTAACTTAAATCTCTTAGGATCCCATTCTAGTGCAAATCTTGAGGCAAATCTATGACATCAATTTTTTTTCATCCAACTATCAGCATTTATAATCAATGGATTCAATTAATTGAACTTAGGCACTTTTATACATATGTAGGCTATTTAATGTCTTAAATTGGTGCAATACTACTTCCCCTAGTACTTAATTACTTGACATCTAGTGCCCCGTGTCTCGACACGTATCTCGAGGCGTGTCAGTCCTTGATGTACCTAATTATTACGACTAAGCCTAAAGTCCGATTATCTATTTTATACAATATACATCGTTGTTCTAGTCATTTTATTTAAGTTAGCATTATAACTTAATGTACCCATACTACACCTACTCGGTACCCATGTCGACTGCTTTTTGAGGTGTTTACCCGTCACACAAACTCACATGATAGCAATGTACACATATTCAGTTTTACAATAATATACTATTTTAAACAACACACATAAGCGACCATCATTCACAAATAACATATTCCCTTGATTCTCGTGTCCGAGTAAATTGAATTGTCCGTGTAATGCTCGAATTACGACCGTTGATCCCCGAGATTAACACTAATCCTAGTTTAATTAATTTGGGCCGTTACAATTTTTCCCAACTAACGAAAACTTTATCCCCGAAATCTAGATCTCAACGAAGCTCTAGTTATCTAACCTATCCATGTGTGACCAAACCTTACACTTTGATAGTATCATTCTATGGTCCCTTGAACACCCCGCCACTCTTGTACCCATCACAGGAGACATAGTGTTACACTGAGACATAGACACGTGTCATGGAGGTGATCATGACCCGTCACGCTGTTTGACACCTCCGCAACCTACTCTTAGCTCGATTATGTGCCTCAGTTTCCCTAACCCAGTTACCTAACACCAGGTAACCACAAGCCTCTCGTATCATGTATCACAACATAATAGTCCTAACCAACCATGACATACCATGTTATACCATAACATACCTTGACAAACCATGGCCTACCATGACTTACCATAACACACCATGCATGCATGAACTTTGACTGAACTACTAATCTACATACCTTGAGCGTGTCGCTGGCCATCACACGACCCAACGCAGTCACGGAGTGCACCAGCTCTCAAGTTCACTGGTGTTACTACCACAAATGTCGTTGATCTCAGCAAACGGTCCCTCCTGTCTACATTAGAATCACTTATCTCTACGTCCTGGTCCAACCCAACCACTACCTAATCCTTAGTTCTTACATTGATCTTGAGATCCTTGTTTTCAACCTCTTTAATATTGAGTTTGTCTTTGCTGTAATGCTTGAAATGCTATTATTTCATAAGTTTTATCTATATAGTCATTGTCCTTATGGCTTAGACCATACTGTCTATCCTCTATATCACTTATTCTCTCTATCTTTTCGGCCTAAAGCCTAGCACTAACCATCCATCAATAACTATAGATTTGTGTCGAGGTTGGTCAGCTGATAAGTCTCATCCGGTAGGGTCATATTTTAGATCTTCTTAAGTTCTCCCTCAGCCTCAATTGAATCTTAATTGAAAATGTATTTGTCGTAGGAGACTTGTCTGCACTATGCTCCTTAGTACCTCTGTCTTCATTCTTTAAACTCCACTCAATTGGCATTGCTCTATTAAAGATGGGTTTGTGTGTCGTTGTATAAGTTAAAACACTCCTATATGTCAAAATCCTATTGAAGGAACTTTTCGCGTAATTGTCTAAACGTCTGGCCAAACTTGATCATCCGTATATCTTTATCTAAATAATGCTTGTCTGAGCATCTTTCATATACACCTATATAATATATAAAATAAAAAACATAAAACACGTATATAAGCACTATCGCTACCCAACTCAAATTCGCTTCCCGATTATGATTCTAAGTCAGAATCGTCGGGTTTTCACATCTAATGTTTGTTTGTTTAAGTTTTATTCTCTTTTCCTTATACTATTCCTTAAACCTTACTCTGATACTAACTGTGGCGGCCCCAAATCCCGAGGCAACTTTAGGACCTAACATATCACATCACAAGTCACTAAGCCCTGCCACATTATGGCTTGCTTACCTATGACGCCCTGTGACCTAACTGGTTGCTTACACTTTTCCAAGTAACTATAGTTTAGCAAATTAATCTCCATATAAGTATTAATGATTTAATTAGCAGTTAATCAATTTATCAAGTTATATTACAATTTTACAGTGGAAGTCTTTAAGTAAATAAATTATGCAATAATTAACAATCCTAAGTAGCGAAAAACCCAAAAAAAACATACCATGTATATAAAAGGCAAAATAAGTAGAGCAAAAGATCTATATACATATATTCAATATTATACAATCCGAAAACCAAATGAAAAGTAAATACATACATACTATAATCAAACATGAACTGACGTCACTATCTCAGAAATAGTCGCCCAATACCTCTTCGCTCTTGCCCTTGCTCTTCAAAAGATCTGCACTCGGTCACCTAAAAAATACAATAACAAGTCCAATGCATAAATTTCAAAGAAAAGTCCACAAAATATTCATGAAATAAAACTAATAAACTACAAGACATGTGAATATGACCTCTGGCAACAGTAAGTCATATTCCCAAGAATGTAGGCGGCATACAACAAACAAAAAAGTAGCATTTAAGAAACATCACATACTTGATAAACAAGCTAAAATATAATGCATCAATAAATAAACAATCGTATAATCACAAGAAAACCCTGACCTAAACCTGCCAAAAATCGATAAAATAGGACAAGAACCAAGTATATACTTCCATGCTTACAATTACTAAACCCCCATTGTGGTTAACAGATGAACCCCTCCAAACGTTATTTTCAGTCAAGAGAACACCTTAAATACCTCCCGACGATCAAAGATATATTCTACTGTCATCGACATGAGCACTAAACAAAAGTAACCCATGCAAGTGACAACCAATATATACGCAAATAAAGATAGGAGTAGAAATCCCATATGTGTTCACTAGTAGTCACACATGTAACCCGATATCGATAAAACAAGCCATGAGTTCTATGAGGCATTCCAATAGGTTTACGCATCTCAATATGCGTTTCGACTTCTCTGGACTCTCCAATGCAACCTCGCTATGCTCCCAACTAACTTACCATATCCCCGAGTCCTATGAGATCCATTTCTTGTGTTTTAGAGTAACTTAAGGTGTTTAAATTAAGTTTAGAGTTCTATTTTCCAAAACAACCCAAATTTGAATCAAGTCCGACTAAAAATATAATAAAAATCATTTCTCCAAATTTGTAGATCTAAAATTCATGATTTTCGGTCACAAGGCATTAACATACCTAACAACAACATACTAAAAGACGAGCCCATTCCAATAAGAATTGAGAGAGTTATGCCTTGTCAAAGTTCATTTTAAAAATCTCGTATTGGCACTTCAGCAACCTATTTATAGAGCATTTTTGAGCTAGAATGAGTTTGAATTTCGAGTTTTCTCCGATGACAAAAGTTGTAGATCTCAAGGTAAGCTTTCCAAGGTATACGATACGCCCCATTTGGAGTTTGTATGAGAAAGTTATGCTTAATTTATAGAGGTTGGGTCAATATATTTGCTAAGAAATAATCGTGTATGCATCAAGAATTCATGAAACTCCATTTCTTGCCAAAACTAGTTTGAAACATTATTGATCATCATGATATGTTTAGAACTCTCATTTAGACAATCTTTGAAATTCAATTTTGCACAAAAACCCCTAAACTTAAGTTGTCATGTACACATTTTGATGAATTTAAGCAAATAAAGAGTGAATTCTTTGTACCTAAATGCAAATAAAGAGTGAATTCTTTGTACCTAGATGATGGACTCTTGGATTTGATCTTCCTAGCTTAGTTCCTCTAGAAGATAACCTCAATTTCTCCTTGTTCTTGCTAAATTTCAAGTACTCCATCACAAGAACAAAATTTGTTATTGTTGCATGAAAAGATTTCCCATTAACTTAGCTACATATAGGTTATGTTAGAATCAATTATGTTCACGTATCACGAGGTTAATCTAATGGTCCTTGTTAGCTCCTACTACACTTACTTTCATCTTGTTGATATAAATTTCCAACTTAAATATCTTAGGATTCCATTTTATGCGAATCTTGAGGCAAATCTATGACATCAATTTTTTTCATCCAATTATAAGCATTTGTAATCAATTGGTTCAATCAACTTAACTTAGGCACTTATATATATAAGTAGGCTATTTAGAGTCTTATATTGGTGTACTACCACTTCCCCTAATACCTAATACCTTGGAATCTAATACCCATCATCTTGGCACACATCTCGAGGCATGCCAATCCTTGATATACCTGATTATTACGACTTAGCCTAAAGTTTGATTATCTATTTTATGCAATATTGACCCTTGTTCTAGTCATTTTATTTGAGTTAGTATTATATCTTAGTGCATTCGTTTACACCTACCCTACACATATGTCGACACGTTTTATGAGGCATTTACCCATTACATAATCTCACGCGATAGCAACGTACACATATGCAATGTTACATTAATTTTTAAACATCACACATAAGAAGCCATCATTCACAAATAATATATTCCTTTGATTTTCTTGTCCGAGCAAATCGAGTTGTCCATGTAATGCCCAAATTACGACTGTTGATCCCTGAGATTAAGGCTAATACAATCTTATATTCTAACATATCGAAAGATTCATTGATATCTCTCTCTATATGAGAGGAACATATTATATCTTAATTACACACCTTCACATATTATTCACATGGTAATGAGTCAGAATCTTTTTAATCACCTAGTTAAAGATAACATTTGATCGTGAAAAATTACCATTCTATTAATATTGACGTCTGTGGTAATCTCAAGTCAAAGGACTAAATAATATACCTATTATGAGTAACACATATGACCGTGTGGTGTTCTCATAGTGGGTCGATCCAGTACCTTGTCCCCTAATAAGTACTCATGATCTTGATTCGTATTCGGTCATATGATCATCACATGACCATTAATCAAGATTCACACTAGTCTTAACTCATTATAATTCTCATCACAATGATTGACCAGGGACGTTTAAGATTTTTCAACAAATATCCATGGATCTTATTACAAGGCAAAGATGCAATTATTTATAATAAAGTAGCAAACGAAAGCCTTTATTTTATTAACTTAAATTATAAGGTAAATATTGTTTGTAGATTGACCTAGGGCATATACCCCAACATCTTCCACTTGCCCTAGAGCCAATCATTCAAGTATCTAATACCTAATGACTTAACATGACCATCGTGTTTCGTTTATGGAAGAGCCTTCATCAAAGGATCTACGACATTGTCTTTTGTAGGAACTCTTTAAATCTTGACTTCTCCCCTCTTAATGATTTCTCAAATACGATGAAAATGTCTAAGTATTTGTTTGGATTGATGGTGTAATTTTGGTTCCTTGGTCTGTGCTATCGTCCCATTGATATCACAATATAAGCAAACGAGGTTAGTTATACTTGGAACCATACGAAGTTCAGATATAAAGTTTTTGATCTGAACTTCCTCCTTAGCTGCATCAGACGCAGTAATATACTCAGCTTTTGCTATAGAATTTGCCATAGTGACTTGCTTCAAACTTTTCCAGCTTACTACGCCTCCATTCAAAGTAAACACATAAACTGACTGCGATCTAAAATCATCTATTTCTCTTTAAGAACTTGCATCTAAATAACTATTTACAAGAAACTCGTATTCCAAACTTTCATAAACTAAGAACACTTCTTTAGTTCTTCTCAAGTACTTAAGGATCTTCTTTACTGCTATCCAATGGCTCTCACCAGATTAGACTAATATCCGCTTGTTGTGCTCAAAGCATATGATACATTACGTCGAGTGCGTAACATGACATACATGCTATATCAAATAGTTGATGCATATGGAATCGTATTCATGCATTTTTGCTTATCATTAGTTTTTGTACAATAAGTCTTGCTGAGACTTATACAATGAGACATTGGCAAAAACCCTCTTTTAGAGTCCTGCATACTGAACCTATTCTGTACCTTGTCAATATAAGCACTCTTACTTAGACCGATCAACCTTTTAGATCTATCCTTATAGATCTTAACCTCAAGAATATAGGCTTCATCTCCTAAGTCCTTCATTGAGAAACACTTTCCAAACCAAGACTTGACACTCCACGAGGTTAGGATGTCATTTTCAATGAGTAATATATCATCGACATTCAATACACAGAAAACAACCATGGTCCTACTGACCTTATATACACAAGGCTCATCTTCATTTTTAATGAAACCAAATTCCTTAATTTGTTCATTTAAATAAAGATTCCAACTCCATGAAGCTTGTTTTAATCCATAAATTGATCTTCGAAGCTTGCACACCTTCTTATAATTCTCAGGATTAACAAACCCTTCAGGTTATATTATATACACAACTTCAAGTAACTTTCCATTTAGAAAAGCTATTTTGACATCTATTTTCCATTTCTCATTATCGTAATATGTGGCTTTGACAATTAGAATTCTAATGGATTTCAGCATGGCTATAAAAGAAAAAGTCTCATTATAATCAACACCTTGAGTCTATCTAAAACCTTTTGCTACTAGCTGTGCTTTCTAAGTATAAACATTGTCATCCATGTCAATTTTCTTCTGGAAAATCTATTTATATCCAATGGTCTTACCACCTTCAGGTAAATGAACTAGGTTCCAAACTTGGTTATCATACATGGATTGCATCTTAGAATTCATGGAACTAAGCCATTTATTGCCTCATGGCTAGACATGGCCTCTTGATAAGTAGTAGGCTCATCTTGGCCCATAAGCAACACATCACTACTATCAGTAATAAGAAATCTAAATCGCTCAAGCAGTTATGTTACACTATTAGACCTTACGCGGCCCTTGTTATACCGATGGCTTCAACTAGTTTAAGACTTTATTGATCTCCCCCTAGCGGTTGAGTGATTATTTATGGTTCTTGAACTTCTTTAGTATTTACTTAATTCTCATTGTTGTCTTTTGAAATAAACTCTTTTTCCACAAAGATACCATTCCAAGCAAAAAACACTTTATTCTCAATTGTATTATGAAATTATTATCTTCTGGTTTTTTAGGATAACCAACAAATACACACTTGGTAGATTTGACTGATAATTTTTTAGAGATTTTTCATCGTTCAAAAACCACACTGCCCCAAATCTTAAGGAAAGACAAACTTAGTGTTTTACCAACCACATCTATATGATGTTTTATCAACTGCTTTAGAAGGAACACAATTCAGTGTAAACAGAGGTGTCTGTAAGGCATAACCTAAAAGAAAATAGGAAGATCTCCTTGACTCATCATAGATCGAACCATATCTAATGAAGTCCGATTTCTCCTCTTAGAAACACCATTCCATTGTGGAGTTGCTTAAGGAGTTAACTGTAGGACAATCCCACAGCTTTTAAGATGATCATCAAGCTATTGACTTAAGTATTCATTACCTCAATTTGATCAGAGTGCTTTAATAGTTTTACCAAGTTGATTTTGCACTTCATTCTAAAATATTGGAAACGTTTCAAAAGACTCACCTTTTTTTTCATCAGATACACGTAACCATATATGCTGAAATTATCAGTGAAAGTAACGAAGTACATAAACCCCCTCAAGCCATTATGTTTATAGGACCACATACTTTAGTTTGTATTAGATCAATTAAATAACTTGCCCTTTCATTATGTCCAGTAAATGGGCTCTTTGTCTTCTTGCCTAGTAAAGAAGATACACATGTTTCATATGATTCCAAATGAAATGAATCTAAAAGTTCATCTTTATGAAACTTAGAAATGTGTTTCTCATTTATGTGGCTAATACAACAATGCTAAAGGTAGGTTTGGTTCAAGTCATTTGCCTTGAATCTCTTTGTATTTACATTAGGAATAGAAGTATTTGTGGACGTTTTCATGTTTAGAATATAAAAACCATCACACAAATCAACATTCGCATAAAAAACATATTTACGAGAATTGGAGCATTTATTATTTGCAATAATGAAATTAAAACCATTTAAATCCAAACATGAAACTGAAATGATGCTTCTGCTCAAAGTGGGGACATAATAACAATTATTTAAAACTAAAACAAGTACACAAGGTAAAATTAACTCATAGCATCCTACACCCAATGCAACAACCTTTACTCCATTCTCAACTCGTAGGATGACTTCTCCTTTCTTTGGCTTTCTACTTCTAGTGAGGCCTTGAACATTAATACAAATGTGAAATCCACATTCAGTGTTGAATACTCAAGAATCACTAGTAGATAAGTTAACTTCAATAACGTGAATACTTAAAGCAGTAGTCTTGCTACTTTACTTTTTCTTTATATCTTCAAGATATAGCTTGCAATATCTGAACTAATGCACAGGTGCTTGGCAGAAATGATAATTTCCTTCTTTTTCTTTTTCCTTATGGGACCATGAAATAAATTAGCCTTAGGCTTGAGTTGTTCCATAGGCTTTGGGACGGCCTCAACAGCCTTGACAACTTTAGCCTTGCTTTTGACCTTCTTCAGTGCCTTTCCTTTCAGAACCATTAACACATTAGCAGAGGGTTTCTTGAAATTTTGCTCAGCAGTTTTAAGCATCAAATGCAACTCTAAGATACAATTCTTCATATTATTCACGCTATAGTTCCTAATATGTTATGAATAACTATTAGGGAATGAATTCAGGATCAAATCTGTAGCCAACTCTTGGCTTATGGAAAATCTGGCTTCTGGGAAATCCAAGTCTGTCAAGATTGTCAGGATAGGCTTTCATTTTCAAAACATGATGACTAACATATACTCCCTCAACCATTTTGCGAGAACGAAGGTTCTTAAATGTCTTGAACCTTTCTTGCCTAGCCTGCCGTTGGAACATTTCCTTTAGTATCGTAACCATGTCGTAAGTTTTCATGTATTTCATGTCCTTCTGAAGTTCACGAATCATGGTTGCCAACATAATGCATGCATTATCAGTTGAGTCATTGACATGCTTAGTATGCACATCCTTCATGACTCTTAATACATTAGCTGGTGGTTCCTCAGGAATAGGATCATCCAAGACATACAACATGCGTTCATGCTTAAGAATAATTCTCAAGTTTCTGAACTAGTCAAGAAAGTTTGTTCCAAACAACTTATCTTTCTCAAGGATGGGTTACAGTGACAAAGGATTAGTGTGATTTGAAGTGGCCATAGATCAACAACAAAGATTATGCAAAAGTTTATTTTCATATAGAGGAAAAGACTTCCACTAAAGTAATAACCCCCTTAAAAACACTCTGTTAATTTAAGCGACTGAAATCCATATTTGATCAAATTCCAAAACAGCTAAGGCATGACATATAGAAATGTACCTATTACCAATAACATCATATGTAACTTAAAGTTATTTTAATGAGACAATGAAATCTTATTTCTTAGCATGTTTTATCTCATCTTAAGCCTAAAGCCCAAAACTGTTTTGATAGCTTTATCAAGTCTAACCATTTCAAATAATAGAGTAACCGTTACTCAACTCGCCTCACCAAGATAACACATTAAACCTTGCGGAGGCAGACCATAATTGATGTGATCGAAGCCTACAAGTGTTTAAGAATGGATGACACTTGACTTAAAACTTGGAATAGGGATTTTTTTAATTGCTTTAATGATCATAATTAAGCGAGATAAATATCATATATTATAATGCATGTTTAATTCTTAAAAAATTAGGGTGTTTTACTAATAATGACTATTACACTAATTTCCTTGCACTACGAACAGTTAGTGCCTAGAATTTCTCATTATTTTAACTAATCCAATTGACCAAAATTGCCAGTTATTTTAATTTCAAAAATTATTAATTAAAATGTTTTTAATTAGCTCGGGCCCACCTTTGACTTAATATCTTCTAATCTAATTAGAATTTAAGATACTTTGAATCCTTATCCATTTTAAATTCATTATATACTAACAAATAACCACAACGAGATATATGATCAAATTCTGATTTCGATTCTTATCATACAAAATGAGCAATTGAATCAAGAAACGAAATATTAATCATGCATTTAACTCTAGAATCATATTAAATTAATCATATTAATGTAATCATTATTTATATCATGGAGATAGAGATAATTATTGAACAAATACAAACTATGTATTCAACACCAGAATCAGATTAACCTAAATAAGACTTCAACCATAAACATACAAAATTCACATCGTTCAATATTAAAACATTAGTCACTCGACATATTATAAACATGAATTCAATCATTGAATTAAATCATGCACATGTATCAAATACATGAATTAGCAACATGCTTTAAAATCAATTCTTGATAACAATCATACAAGAAACTATAAGTACATCATTTATACATCAATCAAGATAACGTTTTCACACATATTTCATATATACATCAAATAAAACATGCAAATTTTTAATAGAATTAAGTCTCAAGCTCAAATACCACTATTAGGTTTTGGGTTCATACGCAACGAAGAATTCAAAACGATTTTTGAGAAACACCAACAGGATCAAACATAAGTTCCATTAAACTTGAAATACAAAAGCAAACCATGTCTTAATTCATGATTTCCTTCTCTGATTGTTCGATTTTCAAGACATTTAAGTGTGCATCCTCTATAAAAAATCCACATATAAATAGTGACCACAATTTGGAGTGCTAGCCCGAAGAGATAAAAAACATTCCCTCATAAAATCCAGAGAACTTGAAAATAGAAAAAAAGAAATCTTATTCCATTTTAAGGTTTCAACTACTATTTATGTGTAGAAAAGCTCACTTAAAAAACTTATTTGTAACGCAACTATTGTACTTAGGCAATTCAAGCAAATTACATAAACAACCTTATTAATGAGTTATCTTATAAAAAATCATAAAGTCTTTTATGTCATGAATTTTATTATATAAAATTAATTAATTTAGACCAATTGAAATTGTTAAAAACCATTCTTCGTGTGCCACCCAATATGTTCATGCGACATTGGCTGTGGACCAAAACCATTTTGATACACAAGTTATAAGCAGTCTCTAGCAAGACATTATGACTACCCACGTAGCTTGAATATCAAAATTGATACAACCTAGTGACTAACATATACCATATCCTTTTGTCATGTTGTATACTTTGATTAAAAATAAGATATAGAAAGTCACTTTTAATGTTCAATTGCAATAGTCTCGATCTTAAGGTAAACTGAATACATCTGAGTGACAGTAATCATATCAATTCACTTGGACTTCGCCATTTAATAATCTAACATATCGAGAGATCTACTGATATCTCTCTTTTTACAAGAAGGACAAATTCTATCTAGATTACACACCTTAACATATTATTTACATAGTAACCAATCACAATCTCTATAATTGTCCGATTGAAGACAACGTTCGATTGTGTCAAATTACCATGCTCTTAATATTGAAGTTTATGACTTAATCCTTGTGGTGTTCTAATAGCGGGTCAGTCTAGTACTTTGTTCCCTAAAAAGTACTCATGATCTCGATTTGTATATCTATATGCATGATCATCACTTGACCATCAATCAATATTTACACTAGTCTTAATTAATTATAGTTTATAGTATAATGATTGACTAGGGACGTTAGGGACATTTCAATAAATACCCATGGAACTTATTATAAGGTAAACATGCAATCATTATAATAAAACAACTAATGAAAGCCTCTAATAACGAGTCGGTCTAGTACCTTATTCTCTAACCAATACTCATGATCTTGATTCGTATCCCTGTACGCATGATCATTACTTGACCATCAATTAATATTAACACTTGGTTAGTCGTTCCTTCAACCCTGTTGTTGCTTTCGTACTTGATCCTCTTCCATCTTGATTCTTTTCTTTTTCTTTCCTTTGTTGGTTTTGTAATCTAAGGGCCGTAAGGCACTAAGTCCTTATTTCGTTTGCTATGCATACACTAATTCTCCCCAAAAAGTAAACACAAAAGATCAAGTGTAGATTGTCAAACTTAAAACTTAAACTTTTTTTATCTTCCATATTTGAAAGTAAATTATTTGCACTAAAACTTAACAATTTTGTAAACTAACTAAACTAATGTGGCTACATATCCCCAGTAACGGTGCTAAAAACTTTGATCGTGGCTCCAAGTATAATGACTCGATTGTAATAATACTGTGATCAACTTATGTTGATTACAGATATTGTCATCAGGGAAAGGTATATTGAACTTAGTATACTTAGTTAAAATTACTCTATTACTAAGGAAATCCCTTTTTAATTGAGTTTTAAACTAAAATATTCCATTCTATCAAATAATGTAAATAACTTTTAAACTTTTATATTAAGAAAATCTTAGTTCACAACTTCACTAAGGTGATGAATAACTATGATTTTCACATCTCACTTCCTTCATCTTCATCATAAGTGTGTAATGCTTAATTAGAATAAACAAATTTCCTTCAAATTCACTTTAATCCACTATCGTTATGGAAAAGATTCAAATGTGCAAACTAGAACTCTACTTATCGGTGTGAATAATTTTTGTTCTACATTATTGTAAGTTCCAAATCTTTAGATTCAAAACCAATTAAGTACTATCCGCGCCTCCCTAAAAATTAACTATCTATCGATGTTATATATTTTACAGTTGTACCATCCATTTTCGGCTTAAATCTTCAATAGCCATAATAACTTCTACAACCTAATCTCAGCAAACATGTGATCAAGATGTTCATAGCATTACGCCTATAATCAATGCAAATTCTAACCATTTCACTTTTTAACTTTATAATCCATTCAAACTAATTTATCATAGCATTCATACCATAGGATCCATTGATCCCTAAAAAATATTGAACAACTCATACATCATTGAAATTAGAGATTAAACAAATAATTGTAATTAAATCAAAGAAAACAATACCGAACAACCACACGTGAGTCAAAGTCTTCTTTTCCACAATTCTTCTTAATATTCAAGAATAAACTAAAACTATACTAATCTATGATAAGTAGTTGCAATCTATCATGGTGTTTATGTTTACCACATTCTAATGCCTATTTATACTCCTAAGATACTTTAGAAAATAATTAGAAACCTTAATATACAATTCCACATGAAATAAAACTCTAACTTTCTATTTTCTTTACACTTGTGCAAACTATATGTGATCCAGCGCTGTGTGTCAAAGCCATGGTGCCATGACAGCTTTAGCCACTTTATGTGCGATTTTCCTAATTCGGAAGACTTTCCATCCTATGTAGACCTCCCCGACGCCATCCCCTTTGGCCCATGGCGCCACTACCGCACCAGCTGTACTGTCCACTTTTTTTCTTTTCTTGGTGCTACACGCCTTGCCCACACTATCAAGCCTTCTTCCCACTGCATCAAACCTATGTGCCACAGCGTGAAGTGTGGTTTTGTGCATTTTAGCCTCTTTTCTTCTTGAAATCACTTCATTGTCACTTTTATACATTGTATACCTGAAAATACTTAAATATCATCAATTTGAGCTCATTCTTGGATATTTATACTAAATATACTACTAAAATAATTTTATATATAAGTCTAAATAATCACTTATTAGTTAGTGGGGTCGAATCCACATAGAATAGGGATAACTTTAGGTTAATATGGGGATTTTAAAGGAAACTACTCTAAACTAAAAACTATTTAACTACTATAAAATAAATACGAGATCTAGTAAAATGTAAATACTTCTAAACTAATAAAATAGTTAAAAGTCCAAATCAAGGAGACACATAGAATGTTGTAAGTACGGATTTAATCATTGATTCAAAAAGGTTATTTTTCATTAATTCTTATAGGTAAGATATAATGACTAACCCACTGCTCATCACCTTGTTCTCCTCATGTCATTGGAGGAAATGTGAGACATAACCACATACTAACTAGGTTGCAATCCTAAGTGTAATGACCTGTCACTTTAAGTAGGTGATTAGCTATAATATGAATCTTGATTAATCCAAGCTAGGCTCATGATTAAGTCTGCCGTACCTTGATTAGAGTATATGTACGTTTGCATGCTGTATTATTTTTTGTGATGTGGTTATAGTGTTAATTAAATAAGTTGGATTAATATAACCTAAAGTTTAAAAATAAAATAAATGAATAATAAAAGACATCAGATTGACATTAAGATGTGTTTTATCTCACGATTGGTGTCACATTAGTGACTCGTGTCACTTGAAGGTTGTTACATTTAGATGTGCCTCGAGACCCATGCTAGGGGGTGATTGTGAGGTGATGCTTGAGCTAGCTAGAGAAAGAGCATGAGGTGGACATGCTTAACACCAAAGTGATTAAAACAGGATTGAGATGAGAATGATCTCATTAACATCATCATCATCATACTTATCTCTTCACTTCTTCATCTTCTCAATAAGGCCACCACTGCCATCACCTTCCTTATCATCACACCACCATTGCTACCATCACAACATCTTGAAGAGAGAGAAAAAGAGTTGGATTGTCTTCTTCATTAAGCTGTTAAGTGTCTTTTGTATTTTAATGGGGTTTTCATTTGGTTATAATGAGTGTGAGGCATGATGGTTGTAGCCACAAGTTTTGAGATGTTGGGATGACTCAAGAGGTTCAATAGAACCTCATTTCATGGTGGTGGTTCCATTGTTGTTGTTGTTATTGTAGTAGTAGTAGTAGTAGTAGTAGTAGTAGTAGTAGTAGTAGTAGTAGTAGTAGTAGTAGTAGTAGTAGTAGTAGTAGTAGTAGTAGTAGTAGTGGTAGTAGTAGTTGTTGTTGTTGTTTTCTTGCTGTTGTTGTTGTTCTAATTGATGAAACTCACATGAAATCGTACAATTTTATGATTTTAATGTTGTTTGACATCTTTGGATGGATTGTGATTAAGGTAAGGCCCATTTCAAGGCTCATTTAAGGTTTTGGACGTGGTTTAGGTGGCCAAAGGGTCCGAGGAGTTATCGGAGTCATCGGGGAAGTAAGCAACCCCGTATGAGGGTTGTAGTGAACGGTGCCATAGGCATGGAACCCACAACGCCATTTACTAGAAAAATAGCATTGTGGATGGCATAACTAGGACCCTTAGCATGGCACCATCCATGATGCCATGACTCTAAAATTGTAAAAACAAATGAATGAAAAGTGAGCTTCAGTCATCGTATTTGAACAAGACTGGGACCGGGGTTCTAGGATCACACTAGGACTAGTTTAACATCAAAATTCTCTAAAATAAACTTACATTTACTTAGATTTACCCAAAAGTTCCATAGGAAAATCAAAAGTCATCACGAGATTAAGAAACACTAATCGAGGTAAGTATGGAGTCGCTTAGTTTTCAATATTACCTGGATATGTAGTTATATGTAGTTCTTATAGTTTATGGACTTGAATAGAGTGCTATGTACACTATAATGTAGTTCATTAAAAAGGAAAATGGTGTATTGTGTGATTAGAGAAAATAATTCCTAGAGTTGAAGATAGGTTGTATAGGAAATAGGTTTTGTTCATGGCCTATATACTAATCTCTGCTTAGGTAGGAAAGTTAAGTGGATATACACATTCCCTATAAGGTTTTGTATAAAATCACTAGACATTAATGGGTTGACTAGAAAACACATTAGTCAATGTATTGGTCTAGGCATCGCATTAATAGTGTTAGAGGGTAATCAACTCTAGTTTTATGAACGAAAAATGAATATCAGTATACTAGTTAATGATTAAACAACTTCCATTTTTTATATATCACTTATATGCTTTTCAAAATCTAGTTAGCAATGATTGGTTCGTATTGCTATTGCACTTCATTTTTTAAGATTACATGGACTGTCGATAGTTGTGCGAATCCTAAATTACTGAGCAAGTTGGAGCATTAACTCCAATTAGCATTTCAAGTTCGCAGTCGAGTGCTTCAGTTAAGGGAAAAGAGAAGGCATATGAGTTTTATGGTCTTCTATTTGATGTAATAAACCTTTTTGTATATTATACACTATTGAGATACAATATTGTAATATCATATGGTGGGGAAGATTTATATAACTGATGTTTATCCTAGTTCAGTCTGATTTTGTATATAATATATTATAAAAAAAATTAAAATTTCTCGTTGTATTTATCTTTTATTATATTTCGATATTCGATATACAATTATATTTATCAGGTACTGAAGGTCAGGCTGCTGGCTCTAGTTAAGCCTGGCTAGTGTATTGGGGCTCAATTAAGTTTCAGGTCGAGTATTACCCTAATATAGATAGGGGATACTACATCGAGTGCTTTGTAGATTCGACAACCTACAACATTATGCTTTGTGAGAACACGTACCCTAGGTAATAGCTAGCGTGCGCCACTACTTGACATATATTGTAAATGCACATAGGACTTCTAGAGGGTGAACAATCCATGATCTTAATTAGCACCAATGCAATTTTCTTCACCGTACACTAGTAAGATTCTAGATGTGATACCTAACCTATATGATAAGTGATTATTTATACTTATATGTAGGATTAGGTTAATAGTATATTTGGTATAAATATCTTAGAATGAGCTCTTATTGACAATATTTTTATATTTTTAGGTATACATGGTATAAAGGAGATAATCAAGTGATTTTGGGAGGAAACGAGGATAAAATGCACAAAATATGATTGATGTCATGACAAGGATATTTGATGTCGTGGGAGATGACTAGCCAGCGTGGGCAAGGCATGAAGGAAAAGGAAGGAGAAGAAACATGGTCAGTATTGCCGGCATAGTGGCGACGTCGTGGGACACATTGGACAAAACTGGGGTGGCCTTCACATGGTACTGAGTCTATTGAGAAAGGAAAATGCATAAAAAGTAGACGAAGCTGTGGTGTCGCCGTGGCATTACATACACAACATTAGATCTTTTATGAACAACACCGAGAGGTAGAAAATAGAAAGTTTAGAGCTCAAATTTATGTGGAATCGTCAATTAAGGCTTTTAATATTTTTCTAGTGTCTTAGGAGTATAAATAGGTATTAGAACATGGTAAATACAAATACCACCATATATTTTAACCAATTATCATAGTTTAATATAGTTGACTTTGTTCTTGAGTATTTAAAAATTTGTGGAGGAGAAGTCATTAAAGACTCACGTGTGGTTGTTCGGTATTGTTTTATTGAATTAATTGAAGTTATTTCGTTTAATCTTATATTGCAATGAATACCACTATGTGCATATTGACCTCAATAATGTGTAAGTAGTTTATTAATCTTAGGGATCATTGGATCCTATTGTATGAATGCTATGCTAAAGTAGTTATAAATGGATTATAAGGTTAAGAAATGCAATAGTTTGAAATTACATTGATTCTAGAAGTAATGCTATGAACATCTTGATCACGTATGTATTGATTATAGGTTTTAGGAGATACCATGACCATTGGAGCTTTTAAGCCGGATGTGGAAGATACAAATGTAAAATACATAACATCAATAAATAGTTAGTAATTAAGGAGGCACGAATAGTAAATTTAAATAGTTATGAATCTAAAGATTTGGAACTTAAAGCAATGTGAAACTTACGTTATTCACACCGATAGGTGGAGTTCTAGTTTGCCTATTAGTGTGATGACCCAAAATCTAAGTGACCCACTCTAGGGGCAATTTAGTAAATTTTTAAACCCTACGCTAATATAGCCCTAATATAGATATCTAATTGAAATCTCTAGCCCATTTGGTTCCAAATCAACACATTTGAGAGAAAGGGGAAATTGGTATCGGTTGGATCTGTTAACTCAAACAGACCACACCTAGAAGGTAACCCTCGCTTTCATATTCTTCATCATTTTTTTCTAGTTTTGATGGTTTACATGTGTTGGGTTTGTACAAAAAGGATAGAAAACCCCATATAAAGGGGGCCCCACCGCGACGCTGTAGGAAGTAGGCGGCGCCACCACCGCCGTCGGGGATGTTCCCAGCACTAGTTATTGAGGCCACCAAGTGCCCAATGGTAATACCCTTAGACATTAGACCTAGGGCCAAACCCCTTAGTCAACTGTTGACCAGTCAACAACTTAAAAAAATATAAAATAACAAATAAACAAAATAGATAAAATAATAATATATTCTCAAATGGGTTAGGGCGGGCCCCCATACTTGACCTTCTCACAGGCGACGAGGGACCCGCGGGGACCACATTAATGGGCCCCACCCCGAAGTAATTGAATAAATAATTAACTTTGAACTCCAAGTAGTTGAATAATGAAATTACAGTTTAAATTGTCTAGATTCGCAAGGAGGTTCACATCGAGCCCCGTTCGTGCGAGGTCAGTCGAGAGAGTCTAACTCGATGAGTCAAAGTAAGTGGGGAGCTTCGCTCATCTATTAAATGTGGCTTGCTACTAGTATATTTAGAATTCATGATTTTAACAAAATAATTTGGGATGTGGTCATAACCTACTTTGGTTGACTTCATGTAAGGCCTTTTGGGAGCCATACTCATATGGTGGAACCAAGTCACCTTACATGATTAAGGGTCTCTTGGGGAGCTATAGTAACGTGCTGGAACCAAGTTACCCATTTCTGCAAGGGCCTCTTGAGGAGTCGGGAGTCGTAGATACATGATGGAACCAAGTTAACCGGGCTTATTGAGGAGTTGTGGACACACGAAGAAATCAAGTCACCCATGCATATTTGTTATACTTTGATAATTGGGTCAACAAGGGGAGGTAATGACAAATGAGACAATGGACTTGCATTTATATCTTTTACATTATATGTATCTCTCTCGGAACCCCTTTGCTTGTAAAAGTTAATTTTCTTATGTTTTACAACCCTTGAAACTCCTTATATCTACTTAAGTTACTTTCGAATATGACATGTTTATTCTTTATGGAAATTGATATCATGCTACAGATTTCAACGTTATCCAATTTTAAATGCATGCTAGCTTTTTTTTTGCTTTATAGGTATTAATTACACATTTAATATTTGACCTAGTTCTTCTCCTATTGGGCTCCATTAGTTTTTTAGCTCACCCCACTTACAATCGAGGTCCATCTACGAGTGCGATAGATCATGGCAAGGGAAGGCCATTTCTTGAAGTCTCCTTGCAGCATGAGCATTGCATAATATATCTATTATTTATTTTGAAAACTATTAATAAAGGTTGCAACTTAGGCAAGTCTGTTGGGTAGTTAAACCTTCCTTTAGTTAGTTGATTACATTTATGAGTATTTGAAGGTTATAGAGATTCTATATGGTGTTCATTTTCTTAGGTGAATTTAAGATACTCAGTGTTTTGGCTTATAATGACATATGGTATTTATTGAAATTTAAATTCTGCATTCTTTTTCCATATTTGTCTATATGTTATTCCACAGGTTGTTTAGGCGCGTCAAACTATTATTTGGGTCTAGTTCAGGTATTAGGTCTAAGTAACAGTCTTGGTTGGGCGACCCGACCCTAAGTCGGGTAAAGGTCATTTCAGTTGGTATCAGAGCATATGGATTATAGCATAGGGAAACGATAGGTTAGAAAAAAAAACTAAGTTTACAGAGCCTTTAAATTTTAAAGGTCGAAGTTAAGTTGAACAAACCAATGGCTTGGGACATTGGTTTGAGTTGAGTTAATGAACATAAATGACCAATCCTAAGATGGGAAGGGATTGAAAAAACTTGAATAAAATGCTTGTATAATGTTATTTACTTAATATTATAATATCTATCACGTTCATATATTTTACATACTCTCTTGATTGGTAGGAATAATTTGCACTTATTTGCTCAGTAGTTGTATCACGCGCAATTATGGTGGAAACTCCTAAAATTTGAGGGAAACATCGAATATGGATGAGAGAAACTGGCGCATTCAAATGGAGCAACGCATGACTGCTATAGCTAAAATATTCAAAAAGACCATTTGAGACATGAGATCCGCTCAAGACCAGAGGTTGGAATACCTAACACAATCACAAGAAAGGAATATGGCCCAGATATTAGAGCTGATGTAGCAAGGAAATATAGGAGCGGTGGAGCGAACACCCGTGAGGCAGGGAACTAAACCTCCATTGGGGCCTATATAGGAAGATCATTATGTGGAGGAGGGGTTGATTCTGCTACAGTTGTAGCTGCAGCAGCTATACCAAAAGTGGACAGAGATCCACTCACTGGAGGGGAAATATATAGAAGGAATTTATGAAATATGACGTGCCATACTTTTATGGAGAGCGGGATCCTATTAAGGCTGAGGCGTGGATATTAAATATGGATAAGAGGATGAAGACGATGAACATTGATGAGTGAACCATTGTACCATTTGTGACATTTTTGTTATAACGTAAGGCACACAAGTGGTGGATAACTATCGAGAGGATACATGGAACTAATATGAATTGGCTCTAGTTCAAGTGTCTCTTTTACGTAGAATGGTTCTTAGAGCCGGTGAAGGATGCATAGATTCGAGAGTTCCTTTCCTTAATATAGGGGGATATGTTAGTGGCTGAGTATGCATCAAAGTACAATGAGTCGCTAAAGTTTGCACATGAGTATGTCCCGACAGATAAGATTTGTAAGAGGAGATTTATTGATGGATTGAGGCTGGATATTAGTGTTATGGTTGTAGCGTCTAAATTTGAGAGTTATCACCAGGCACACCAACGAGCATTTGAGTGTGAGACATCACTTCATGAAGGTTTCATGCAGTTTCAGCCATGATTTGATCAGTATGGTTATGGGAAGCGTGGCTTTGTGGGTTACCTGAATAGTTCGGGCGGCAGTTTCAAGAAACCAAAGTTTAAAGGGTTTTCATGTGGATATGCACGTTCAGGTACGGCTTTGAGGGTGCCACACACTCCTATCGCGACTGCTACAGATGCGCATGCTCTTGCTCATACCGCTACACAGAGTGTGGCAATCAGGTCACTGCATCCACATCGATAGTCTCAATAGAGAAGGAGCAAAAGTCAAGGACCGATCGGGCTAAAGTCGAGTGCATGAGTAAGTGTAGTTCAACCGCCTCTGACATACTAGAGGCCATAGGTGATTTGTTATCGCCGTGGGACTCCTGCATACATCCAGAGCAAATGCCCTGATACACAGCCATCTGAGGGGGCACAACCTTAGTTACTCGATGAGGAATTCAAGTAGTTATTGAGCCAGATGGGGAAGCCTCGCGTCAGTTGGTCGCAGATACAGTTTCCATTAATGGTTAAGATATGCATACATTGTTTGATTCTTGTTCTACTATTTCACTTATTTCAGGGACCATAGTTCATGCTTTAGGGTTGACACCGGTTAGAGCACAAAACTTACTTGATTATGATTACAGTTTATACCAAACGGATTTATCCTAATATGGTATGTGGGGGTGTAAAATTAAAATTGGGGATCACACGATGATATTTAATTTACGGATCTTAGAGTGTCTTGATTTTGATGTATTGTTGGGCATGGACTAGTTAGCGGCGCATCATGTTAAGATATATTGTTTTTACAAAATTATAACTTTCCAAATCTCGGGTATTCCATAGTTTAAGTTTAAAGGTTGTACACCAACCAGCGCCACCACCTTTGGTAGGGTTGCGAGTATGGCAGAGATAGAGACCATTGCGAGCTTGACTTTTATGGGAGAGGAAGGACAAGAAGTTCTAATTGAGAAGATTTCAGTGGTTAAGGATTTTCTAAATTTATTTCCTTCAGGGCTTCGGGTAATCCCTCCTCATTGGGATATTGACTTTATGATTGACCTTATACCCGATACAAGACTAGTTTCCAAGACACCTTGCCGTATGGTGGCCACGGAGTTGAAGGAGTTGAAAACTCAATTAGAGGAGTTGACTCAAAAAGGCTACATTATATTGAGCGTATCGCCTTAGGGAGCACCAGTTTTATTTGCGAAGAAGAAGGAATATAGTTTAAGGATGTGTATTGATTACCGATAATTGAGTAGGGTCACTATCCGAAACAAGTATCCACTCCTTAGGATTGAAGACTTGTTTGACCAGTTGAGGGGATCAATGTTCTTCTCTAAGATAGATATTAGATCTCGCTATCATCAGTTGTGTATAAGGGAGGAGGACATACTGAGGACAAATTTTAGCACCCACTATAAATACTTTCAGTTCACTGTGATGGCGTTTGGCCACACTAATGCCCCGACAATTTTTATGGACTTGTACACCTTGTTTTCAAGCTGTTCTTTGACCAATTCAAGATTGTGTTTATCGATGAAATCATGATATACTCTAAGACTGAGACAAATTACGAGAAGCACCACAAGAAAGTGTTGCAGACTTTGAGGGAATACAAACTTTATGCTAAGTTGAGCAAATTGAGTTTATGGTTTTAGAAGTGAAGTTTTTGGGACACGTGGTGAATATGTAAGAGATATTTGTTAACCCTGTGAAGATCGAGGTAATCCTTAGGTGGCCACAACCCACTAATGCGTTCGAGATATGGAGTTTTCTAGGCTTGGCAAGATATTATTGACGATTCATGCAAGATTTTGTGTCAATCGCATCATCGCTCACCAACATGACTAAGAAAAATGTTGCCTATGAATGGGATGATTCATGTGAAGAGGCCTTTCAGTTATTGAATAATCATATAACTACCACATTGATTTTAATTCTACTAGAGGCCTGCAGGGAGTTGTCGGTGTTTGCCGATGTGTAAGGGACTAGTTTGGGACGTGTATTAATGCAAGACTACAAAGTAATTGCTTATGCATCTAGGTAGTTGAAAGTATATGAGAATAACTATCCAGTGCACGACCAGAGTTCGCGGGAATTATGTTCACTTTGAAGTTGTTGACGGACTAGCTATATGGGGAGAAAATCACTATCGACTCGGATTACAAAATTTTGAAGTACTTATTCACTTAGAGCGAGTTGAACATGTGATAGAGGAGATGGTTGGAACTCCTAAAAGGCTATGACTTCACACTCGAGTTCTACATGAGGAAGGCTAATGTAATGGCAAATGCTTTGAGCCGTGTATGACTAGATTCAAAGCCTAAGACCGTAATGAATGTTCAGGGAGTACTCATAGATGGCTCAAATGTCTCAAGGGGAAAGACACGAGTGCAGATGAGGGCAAAACCAGTTGATGTGTTTAGAGTGCTTGATTGTCGGAGTTTCAATTTAGAGTACGAAAAGTATAGGACACTTGCAGATAACTGATTGTATATACCATCTTATAGATAGTTGAAAAATATTTTACTTTGAGAGGCATAAAAATCATGGTTCACCATTCATCTCAGGGGTAACAAGATGTATTAAGACATGTAGAGTATGTATTGGTTATTGGGGATGAAGGTGGACATGGCTACTTATATCCAGAATTATGTGATTTGTTAGCAAGTGAAGGCAGACCATCGAAAACATGGGGGATTGCTGCAACTGTTACCTATCCCGTAGTGGAAGTGGGAACATATAGCGATGGACTTTGTTTCGGGGCTATCGATGACTCAGAAAGGTCATGATGTGGTTTCGTTGGCCGTGGATGTTGAACTAAGTCAGCCTACTTCGTCTTTATTTCCGTGGAGTATTCAGCATACAAGTTAGAAGGCATATACGTAGACTAGATCGTCAGATTACAAGGATTCCTAGTTTCTATTATATTAGATCGTGATCCGAGGTTTACCTCTTAGTTTTGGAGTGGGTTTCAACACTAGATGGGGACTCAGCTTAATCTTAGTATGACCTTTCACCCTTAGACAAATGTACAGAGTGAGAGATTTATTCAGATACTTGAGGATATGCTCAGAGCTTAAGTGCTAGATTATGTGGGAGTTGGGAGAAGTATATTCTATTGTGTGAGTTTGCATACAACAACAACTTCCAAGTAAGTATCGGCATGGCACCATTTGAGGCGCTTTATAGGAGATCGTGTAGATCTCCAGTTTGTTTTATCAAGGTTGGAGATGCCATTTTGATCTGTTCGAGACTTTTGCGTGATCTAATCAAAAGGATAAAATTGATTAGGAAATGATTGGAGATCGCCCAAAGTTTCCAGAAGAAGTACGCCAATAAGGACCATCAAGAAGTAGTGTTTTAGGTAGGGGAATTCATGTTGTTGAAAGTCTTGCCAATTAAAGGGCATTATCGATTCAGACTGAAAGGACAGTTATCTCCCAGGTTCATCGGGCCATTTGAGATCAAAAAATAAATAGGCCCAGCAGCTTTTCGCCTCAAGTTGCAACCGCAGTTAGCTGGAGCTCATGTTATCTTATGTGTTTCCATGTTGAGGAAGGCATATAACAAAGATGCACCGATGATCGATTGAGGGCAAGTTGATTTGAAAGAGGATGTATCCAATGATGAGCAGCCAATTCAGAACATAGATAGAAAAGTGCACAACCTTTGGAAGAAAGAAATCCCATTGGTACAAGTTAGGTGACAATTCCATGGAGAATAGGAGTTGAATTGGGAGCAGGAGGACTATATGATGGAGAACTTTCCATTCCTCTTTGAACTATAAGGTATGACTTTATTTACTTTCGAGGATGAAAGTTCTTTAAAATTGGGGATGTTGTGATGACCCAAAATTTTAGTGACCAACCTAAGAGGCAATTTAGAAAATTTCCAAACCTTATACTAATTTAGCCCTTATGTAAAAATCAAATTGAAAACCCTAGCCCTTTTGTTCAAAATCAACACATTTGAGAGAAAGGGGAAATCGATATCGGTTAGATCTGTTAAATCAAAGAGACCACACCTAGAAGTTAACCCTCACCCTCATCTTCTTCATCATGTTTTTTTCAAGTTTTAATGGTGTACATGTGTTGGGTTTATACAAAAATGATAGAAAACCCCATATAGAGGCAGCGCCACCGAGACACCGTCGAAAGTGGGCGGCGCCACCAACGCCGACTGGGGATGTCCTCAGCACCAGTCCTTGAGGACGTCGGGCGCCCTAGGGTTGATTTTCTTAGGTGAATTTTTGATACTCGATGTTTTGGCTTATAATGACATGTGGTATTTATTGAAATTTAAATTTTGCATTTTTTTGCCATATTTGTCTATATGTTATTCCGTAGGTTGTTTAGGTGTGCCAGACCATTATTTTGGCCTGGTTCAGGTGTTAGGTCAAAGTAGCGGTCTGGGCCAGGCGATCCGACCCCAAGTCGAAGAAGGGTCGTTTCAATTAGAATATTTTCTGTCACAACAATGGGTTTAAATAGATTTGAAAGAAATTTGTCTATTCTAATTAAGCATTGCACATAGATAATGAAAATGAAGAAAGTGAGTTAAAATGCATATTTATTCATTATCAAGGTGAAGTTGTGAACTAAGATATTCTTACTATAAGAGTACAAGTTATTTACATTATTTTGTTAGATTAGAATAGTGTAGTTTAAAAACCAATTAAAAATGGATTTCCTTAGCAATAAAGTAAATTTGACTAAGTGTATTAAGTGCGATACACCTTTCCGTGAGGATGATATATGTAATCAATGTAAGTTGATTATATTATTACTACAATCGAGCTGTTATACTTGCAGCACTAACCGATGTGCATATGCATTTACACAACAAAAAAACATAAATTTAGACCCTCATAATGCAAGCAAATGATCTCATAAGACAATGATGTTGAAGTTACAAGATTAATGAAAGACATGGAAATTAAATTAGGAATCCAATGAATCACTTACAGTAGTCCCCTTGATCTAGACAAAAGCTCAGCCAAGAATGGCCATTGAAATCACCATAACAAACAATAAGGAAAGCTATAAGGAAAAAATGAAGAGAAGTTTGGAAGAGGAGAATAAATGGAAGAGTCAGTCCTTTTAGGGTTTCTCCCCAACCCTATTTATAGTAAACACTTGATAAGAAGAAATATTAACCAAAACTCAACCAAATCACCAAACTCAAGCAAAAAATCTCTCCAAAAAATATAGTGACACGTGTCTAGCGTGCATAATAATTTCCTTCATTTTCTTATGATTTATAATAGTAGTATATGGGATATCGTCTCCAAATGGATTTTACAAATCACTTAAGAATTAAGGCACCCTAAATATTTACTTGATTTAATATGCTTTAATTTAACTAATCTAATTAAAATGGGAGTTAAGCACTATCAATCTAAAAAAATCAATTAGTTAAAATAATTAAACTATAAACAATTTAAATTCTATAAAATAATCTAATGCAATTTAAACAAATAATCAAACATCAATATAAATTAAATATCTAAATAAACATCTAAACAAACCCCCACTACACAATGTAATATACTTGGATTGCATTCGAACATTAGAACATACATTACTTCATAACATAGTTATAATTATATCACATGGAATCTTGGAATCATAAATTCCTAATTCATAATAGGTTGATAGCCTTTGCAAACCATTGATTTTCCTATATTCAATGGAAAATAAGTCTTATCCTTCTCATTGTAAATCTACATATTGGATAAAACACAATAACATAGGAATATGATAGCATTAACACTCAATGAAAATCATGCCTAATCTAAATCAAATATTAATCAGAATATGCTAATTAATAAATAACTTAGAACATAATCACCTAGAACATCCACTTAGGAATATAGCCCTACAAATTATTCATAGTTACAACCTCTATAATTGTTGTCAATAATCATGGACATAGATTTAGATACTTTATACTAAGAAACAGATTGACCACTATGCACTCAATACAAAGAATCATTAGTTATAATATAATAAACAACTAATTAAATATGTGATTGACGTGTATAAATAGATTTAAATCTCTAAGTACATGATTCCTTAATCATAATTACGAAGCAAACCAAAGCATATACATGTCTAAGGTTTATTTAGATTAATAAACTACTCACTCATGTTGGAAATAAATAACACAATAATATAATTGAAACACATAACTAAATAAATACTCCTTAATGAAATAAATAAAGCTCCAATGTGGCTTCAAACATAGACTCAATAAAACTAGTGAGGGCAGAGAGCTAAGAGAATAGAGTAATTTCGAAGCCTTAAGGTCCTCGTTAAAGTTTTTGTAAGTGTACAAATCATATATATATATATATATATATATATATACTAATTCCATGTTCTTATCTTTGAAACTCATCATTAACCTCAGCGATTTGTCAGCGATTCCAGTTTGCTAAAAAATCGCTGAGTTAATCACTAGATTTAACTCTCTGTACTTCACAAATGTATATAGCAATTTCTTGTGCATTTTCCTATTCGCTGATGATTCGCTGGCTAATGTATGTTACCAATTTTGTTGGCGATTTCTTGTCTATTCATGAATCGCTGAGAAATCACTGGACCCCTCCTCCGTTTGACTGTTTTGCTCTTTTTTTTCTTCATTTATTCATTTTTCTTAATTATTTCCTAAAATCACAAAAACAAGAGAATACATAGTGTAATATCATTATTTAGATAAAGAATTGACCTAAATTACACTATAAAATACGTCTAATTATTGACTTATCAAATACCCATAAACTCAGCATTTTGATGTCCCGAGCAATCAAATATTCTCAACCATATTCTATTTGCATTCCTTATAAACTTATTTCAATCTAATTCATCTTAACTTTAAATAATATAAGTTTTAATATAGAAGTGATCTTCAAATGGAAACATATTACCCATAAGTAAATGGAAGTTATGATATAATAGAGTGATTTAGACCAAAAAACATCCCTTAATGATAACTCAACCATCTAATGCAACACTTTTTATAACTTAAAGCTCAATAGCAAGGTCAGTATATAATGTAGGGTTTCTCAATCTCCTTTGGCAAACATCAAGCTTACGATGTTAACTCTTTGGCATGCGGAGTGTTTCCTCCAAATTTAACCAATGCAACATGAAATAAACTCCTAAGGGATGTGAAGTCATATTTATGGGATGGGCCATTTCTCTTTAAGAGATGCAATGATGGATTGATTCAATGATGTGTAGAGAGGAGAAATTTGCTTGTATTTTATGACAATGTCATTCATCACCATACGGGAGACACTTTGGAGCACAAAGAACGAAAACTAAAGTGTTGTATTGCGAATTCTATTAGATAAACGAATAGTAAATATTTATAGAAGGCAAGAGTTTCCATAAACAACATTTCTTTAAGATGAACTCTTCAATATCTGAGGAATAGATTTTATGGGCTGATTCCCTACTTCAAATGGGAAACAATATATACTGCTAGTAGTGGATTGTGTATCCAAATGAGTAGAAGCTGTAGCAACTACAACTAATGACTCTAAAGTGGTGATAAAGTTCCTAAATAAAAACATTTTCTGTCGATTTAGAACGCTTAGAGCCATAGTCAGTGATGAGGGGTCACACTTCTGCAATAGAGCCTTAGACACGTTATTAGAAAAATATGGAGTTAGGTACAAGACATCATTGTCTTATCATCCTCAAACAAACGGATAAGCCAAACTAAGTAATAGAGAAGTGAAACAATTATTGAAAAAGGCTATAATCACTAATAGAAAAAACTGGGCATTCCACTTTGAAGAAGCATTGTGGGCATACATGATAGCATTTAAAACACCATTTGGCACATCTCCGTATTGGTTGGTCTATGGGTAACCATGTCACTTACTAGTAGAGTTAGAGCACAAAGCATACTAGGTAATTAAAAAGCTTAACATAATCTTTCAAGCTGCATAAAAGGCCAGATTACTTCAACTGATGGAATTAGATGAGTTTAGATTTGACGCATACGAAAATACTAAGTTATACGAAGAGAAATCAAGACAATGAAACCATAAAAGGATAGAATATTGATCCTTAAATCCATGACCACTTGTAAGGGCCCTATATTCGTTGACGTCGTAATTTAGATTATTTTCAGACTCAGACACTATCTTAAGCCCATGTAGATGCCTTGAATAGGGTAGGACATGCCTGACTAGGCTTGAATAGTTATTTTTGTCTGTTGGTTGATTATTTGCGATGTTAATTTATTTAAATTAATCCATGTCGCATCGCAAGTGTGTAGTGATATTGATTTAACTTGCGAAAATGTGTGACAAATGCTCATCTCATTAAACGAGTCAACGCGGATATCGGGTAGGTGTAGTACGCATACACTAAGTTTTATAATACTAACTTGAACAAAATGACTAAGAATCAAGCCTTAGGCTAAGTCAAAATAATCAAGAACATCAAGGATTGGTGTGCCTCGTGATGCATGTTGGGATACAGGGCACTAGGTGCCGGGTAATTGGGAGTTGGTAGGACAACAATTAAGTTAATTATGCAATCAAATATACCTAATTGTAATGTTGAGGTACCTAAGTTGGTTATTTGAATAAATTGAATTTTATTTTGCTATAGTTAAAAGGAAATTAATCTAGGCCATTAATGGACATTAGGATGATCCTAGAATGTATAATACTAGACTGTTAGTGTCCTAATGAAGTCTTTAAGTAGTGTGATAGTCTTGATAAGAAACACATGATTTTTTCTCGAGATACTTATTTACATTTGATTTCTATCAAACTATAAAAGCCTCTCTTAGTGATTTTTCATATGTGAATTCCACTAAAATTTCATGCAAACGAGTGAAAAATCAGAGTCGTAGAAAATGAATTGAGAGCCAAGAAGCTTGATTTGGAGTAGGGATTTAGAGATCAATCGAACTAATCCATTCCCTCACAATTCTCTTCATCTTCTCCAATTTGTGTTTCCATTAAAATGAGATTTTAAAATTTATGTTTTTAATGGTGATTTGTTGTTTTTGCTGTTGTTAGGTTGTTTGATGATAAAGAAGAGAAAGAGAAAGAATTAAGAAAAAAAATGGTTGCTGGGATATGCGGGGAAAAACTGCATTTACATTTACATCACATTTACTGTTTTGCATTATTAATCATCAAAACTAATTTCTTGCTAAAGTGTGTCGACGCGAGTGCTGGGTAGTCGGGAGTGATCCATTTACAGTTGCTTGTTTACATTCCACATGTTTATTTGACAGTTTTTATGGGTTTTCCTTTACTTTATCGTATGAATGTTCAGTGAATTTCCTTAAGATTTTACTCACTGGACTTATATTCTATTTTATTGTGATGGCTAAGTGCGGATCCTTCTACGAGTAAGGGTAAGATGATTCTTGCTGACTATCTCTAAGCTCGCCCATCATTCGACACACTAATCATAGGTGTTTATTAACATATTTTGTTACATATTTTAAGTTTATGGGAGAATTATGTGAAGCCTATAGTTGTATATTATTTACTTTTGTCACTTTATATACAGTGTACTTTAATCTGAGTTTTCCAAACGAAAATCAATAATTATTCTCACTTTAATACTTTTGCTATAAATTATTGGTTACCTACTTGCAACTCTATAAACCACAAACGACACTTTATTAATGATTAATTCAAAGTAAGAGGATGTAAATCACATAATGAAATAAGACAGTTTAGTACACAGTTCAAGAACATTTGCATGGTGTTGACATCGCCAGGGCTGTGGGAACCGCGTAACAGCCTACTCGACGGTCTCATGGCACGGGGGCGCAACAATTGGTATCAAAGAAGAGGGTTAATGGAGCTTAGAGGATGAAGTGTATTTTGTACTTTTACCTGATAGCAACACCACAGTTGGTATTAGAGCAATTATTTAAGGAACCTCGAGAATTAATGAATGAGCATATATAAAACTTAATGAACATAACTTTAGATGTGGAAACCCGATGTACTTAGCTTAGAACTCTAGTTGGGAAATGATTGTGAGGCGAGTAGAGTTAGGGTTATATTCGTGATATGTTTTTATTGTATGTTATACACTATACATGTATATATATTGAGGCCGATTCATTGCATGTTTCTAAATGCAGATCATGATGGACAGATAGTCTACTATTCTGCCAGATATGGGTCAAATTAGTGATTCGGCTAGGGCCACGATCACTGCTACTACATATAGTGTCAATGACTAACTCGCAGCATATGATGCTCAATTGGCCGAGATTTTATAGTTACTCAAGGATCATGCCACAACACCCGCCGTTGTAGCAATAACTCCCATAGTACTTGTAGTACCAAGTACTACTACTCTGACAATCATTACCCCAGCTATCCAGCAGACGCTTGTTCAAGTTACTACTCCCAAAATTTTGAAGATACATGTTTATAGGGTTATTGCGGTGATTATATCGGTGGTCACTCTATTCGAGACACCAATTCCTACTCCTACATCAATGACCACAAAGACGGCTACTACAGCTACTACCTACGAGTTTACATTGACGCCTAACGTGAATCTGACTATGTAATTTATTCACTTTTAGCCTAGGTATTTCTATGGAAGTGGTGACTCAGAGGCGGTCGGGAGATGGTTACTTTCACACCATCGGCTGCATAAGCTGCTAAGGATCATGGAGAGTATACATGCGCGCATTTCTAGATCATATTTTTGAGGAGCCGCAACTATTTGGTATACTAAATTCCGTGACACTCACTCGATTTCGACGACATGGGCTAGTTTTGACAGATCATCTACGATGATTATATCCCCATATAGGTCCAGTTACATTTGAGAAACGATGTTTTGGCCCTGAGACAGAGCAATTAGTCAGTGTTATAGTATATGGATAGATATCAGTATTTACTATAGTTCGCCATAGATGTTGCGGGGACAGAGAGACTGTAGATATACTATTTTGTTCGAGGTTTTCATGAGGTCATTGCCAGTGCCATTATGTCCATTGGAGCTTGCACGATACAAGAGATGTATGATCAAATGCTCATACATGAGTCATTTCTTATGCAGAGAGGTAGTAGACACGCAGATGCTGATTCTAAGGGACAGTTATTGTAGGTTTCGAGGTTAAACTGAAGGCCGAAGAAGTGGAGAGATCAGTCTGATAGGAATCCTAGAGATGACCGACAGTCTGATAAGAGCCAAATGACCACAACCATTGAGATGCCTATCAATCATTACAGTAGAGATATGATGACAGACACGCAATACTAGTTATTGCGCCTGCACCTGCAAAACATCTTAGACATCAGACCCCACAGTGCAAAACGACCGAGATTAAAGAGGCCACTTGGGTCAAAGAGACTGAGGTTAGGGTTAGAGATTTGGAGGCATACTAAACGGAAATTGGAGACGTGTTGACGTTTAGGATGTTGTAAGACTGGACATCTTTGAGATGATTGTTGGAAGGCATCACAACCACCAAAGCCAAATCAGACTTGAGTGAGAGAGCTCACGTAGTAGGTCTGCTTGATCAAGAGGCGACTAGACAACATGTCAAGGGTAAGTCATCTGATGCATTTTTTCAGTTATCTTTTTAAATTATGCATATACGTACTTTTGTTCCTAACTATACGTAAGAAGTCTCAATGGTTATGTGAATCACTAGGCCATAGCACGTGACACAAGCGCCCTTAATGAATTATGACTTAAGCAACTTATCTTTGGTACACGCGTCGATGGTTTGCAGGTTCATACTGACTACCACTAGGGCTATTGGGTGATTGACTAGTAGATAGGGTTGGAAAAGCCTATTGGAGGGATCCTAATGTATAGAAGTATGGTTTAATGGAGTTCAAAAATGAGTTGGCGACGTAAAATGTTCATGCCATAACTACATTTCCATGAAGAGAATAACGAAATACTAAGGTTATTTGGGTCATTTGTATTATGGATGATTCCATGATTCAGGATGATAGTCTACCCTAAGTTCAGGACAAAATTTCCCCTAGCTAGGAAGAATTGTAACGACCCAATAATTATTGACGTTGTTATTTAGATTATTTTCAGACAAGATGCCAGCTCAGGCCCCGTGGAAGCCTCGAATAAGCTAAGACACGCCAGACTAAGCTTGAATATTTTTTCATTAGTTGCTTATTTGTGTTGTTAATTTATTTTAATTAATTCATATTGCGTCGCAAGTGTGTATTGATATTAATTTAACGTGCGAGAGTGTGTAATGAATGCTTGCCTCATAAAGCATGTCGACGCGGGTATCGTATTGGCGTAGTACATGCACACTATGTTTCATAATGCTAACTTGAATAAAATGACTAAGAATCAAGGTGAATATGGCATAAGATGCGGAATCAAGCTTTAAGTTAAGTCAAAATAATCGAGTACATCAAGGATTGGCACGCCTCATGATGCATGCAGAGATACGGGGCACTAGGTGCTGGGTAATCGGGTCTTAGTAAGACCACAATCGAGTTAATTTATCAATCAAATACACTAGTTATAATATTGAGGTACCTAAGTTAATCATTTAAATAAAATGAATTTAATTTTCATATGCTTAGAAAGAAAATAATCTAGTCCCTTGATGGACATTAAGATGATCCTAGAATGTATAATACTAGGTTGATAGTATCCTAATGAAGTCATTAAGTGGTGTGTGACAGCCTTGACAAGGACCACAACATTTTTCCAGAGATACATATTTACATTTGATTTCCATGAAACTATAAAAGCCCCACTTAGTAGTTTTTATTTATGAATTCCTCTAAAACTTCATGCAAACTAGTGAAAAATCTGAGTTGTAGAAGATGAATTAAGAGCTAAGAAGCTTGATTTGGAGGTGAGATTTAGATATCAATCAAGGTAATCCACTATTTCACTATTCTCTTCATCTTCTCCAACTTATGTTTCAATGAAAATGAGATTTTAGAATTTGTGGTTTTTAATGGTGATTTGTTGTTGTTATGATAATTGTTATTGTTAGGTTGTTTGATGATGATGAAAAGAAAGATAAAGATTTAAGAAACAAATGGCTACTGGGATGTGTAGAGACGAATTGCAAAATTCTACAATTCGTCTCTATGTACATGATAAAGGGGGGCACTCGAATTGGACCGGTTCAGGTGGGCCCAACTCCCCATTAAACAATTGAAAATAATTAAAAATTAAATTAAAATATAATAAATAAAATAAATTATAGAAAAATACAAAAAATTATCTAAAAACTACAAAAAATTATAGAGAAATCCCAAAAATCTAAGAAATTGTAATAAATTGGGAAAAATGTACAATATTTGATTTTGAAAACTTTTTGGGCGTTTGGCATCCTGGTGCAACTCAAAAAGTGTGCCACAATTTAAAATTTGAAATAAAATTCTATTTTCTCGTATATTATTAATAATTTAACTTAATATGGCTATAAATAAGTTAAAATGATACATTTGGACAACAAGGGACTATGAAGACCGTAGCGCATGTACCGGGAGTTATGCGGGGTCAGATTTGGGAGTTTGGGTAAGTAGGAGCGTGTTTGTGAGGTTTGTTAAAATTCACTTGAGTTTACTCCCGACAAGTATTTCATTATCTGCTATGGCACACTAAACCATAGTATGTGAATAAGGAGTCCTCTATGAACGATGATCTGAGCTACCTTCTCGATATACATGTCGGTGCGTCATGGGTCTACGACGGCCACAAAGATGACTAGGTGATGGGCTAGTTGGGTGTGCCCATTGGTGGGATCCTGGGAGGAAATTCGAAGTATGGTCTAGTTTGACCAAGTCAGGCACACATTTACACTTTATTATTATTTACGAATGCGATGATCGATTAGTAGTTGTTTGTTTACATTCTACATGTTTATTTAATAGTTTTTATTAGATTTACTTTACTTTATCATCTGAATGCTAAGTGAATTTCCTTGGGATTTCACTCATTGGACTCATCATTTCTTTTGTCATGATAGTTGAGTGTATATCCTTTTAGGAGTAAAGATAAGGGGATTTTTGGTGACTATCTTTAAGCTTGCTCAATGTTCAGCACAATATTTGTAGTTGTTTATTTACATATTGTGTTATATATTTTGGGTTTATGGGAGACTTATGAGATGCCTATATTTTATATATTTACATTTGTCACTTTATATACAGTGTATTTTGTTTAGGGTTTTCCACATTAAGACTAATACTCTATATGACTTGAAAGTATATGAAAATCCAGGTATATTTTCGCTCTAAGACTTCCGCTGTAAATTATTAATTACCTGCATGCAACTCTGTAAAACATATACCACACTTTGTAAATGGTTAATTTGAAGTAAAAGCTTGTAAATTTTGTAACGAAATAAGTCAAGTTAGCATACATTTCGAGAACACTAACATGGCGTTAAAGTCAGCAGGGCCGCAGAACTGCCATAACAGCCCACCCTACGGCCTCAGGGCGCGGGGCCACCACACAACGAGTATTGTTATTCAATTAACGATTGAAGTTGTTTCTAGGAAAATTGAGATCACGATGGTCAAGACCATTCAAGGTAGTTGCAAATTGGTCTTACGGAGTAGCAGAGTTAATAACTAAAAATGGTAAGACTTTCAAAGTTAATGCTCAAAGAGTTAAATTGTTTTACGGAACATAAGTGAGGCAAGATGAGCTTAATGGTTTCAAGAAATAAAAAATAAATGCCTTGCCAAAAAAATGATGAAAGACCACCCGAAGAAGACCCATAAGGCAATGGCATCAAGTTGGTTCTAAAGAATTAGAACTAAAGCTCAAGTTCATCCTGCGACTTTAACCTATAAAAAGGAGAGATGCTAGAGAGATGAACATACTGATAAACATTGACAGGCACCATTTTAGAAATGTTTTATGTGATACTGGAGCCTCGGTCAATTTCATGCCACTAATGGACATGACACATGCCGACTTGAAGATAAATTTTTCGGATACGATAAATTTGCAAGTAGCAGATAGTAATTCGATACCTACTATAAGAAGTGTCTTGAATATGCATGTGAAAGTGTGTAGATTCACATTCACGGATTTCAAGGTCATGAACTATAATATGGACGATCATGTGTCTGTCATACTTAGGTGACCATTCTTGAAAATAGCTAAAACAAATTGGTACATAAGACAGAGGACGATCATGGTGAGTATCAAAGAGAGCGATGATGCTCAAAAGGTTATCTTCGTCGATGGTGAAGAAGTACATATGAACATGAATGATATTATAATATCTAATTTGCAGATGGAACATCTCAATTTAGACTTCGACTAAACGAGTGAAAAGGCGTCAGCACTATTGGGAGGCAACCCAGGGTTTTATATTTTGGTTTTTGAGTTTGAAGTTTTTGAATTTCAGTTAGTAGTTAGTTATTTGGTTTAATAATTATAATTAACAAGTTTTACTTCTAACTTTTAAAAATATTTTTTGAATGCACAGGAAAGACCATTCATCGGGTGATAATTCATTGGAATGGAAATGTCTCGAAAACTCACGAAAGAACGATAATGAGCGAAAAAGTTCAAAGTGGTGAAGGTAAGGTGTATTGGCAAATCAAAAATAAAATTTCTTAATTTTTATTATTTTCATGGATTTTATGTTGTCATGACACCTTGTGTGAGTTATACATAAAATCGGAGGAAAGCTGGAGGAGAATTAGCAAAAATTATATGCGGAGATGTGGGCTACGTGGTTGACACCTTGGGTATACCCACAACACTGTAAATATAAGCCACAACGCTGAGGTGGCAGCAGGCTAAAAAACGTGTACGACACTGGGGTCGAAATAAAGGGCTTTTAACCCCATTTTTCATCCATTCTTCACACTTGCATAAAACCCTACCCGAACACCAAGCATACATCCCTCTAAAGCCAAAGTTGGATCATTTTTAAGTGAGATTAGCGAGTTCCTAGTGATTTAGAGTGAAGAGGCAAGTGCATTATGGTTTACCACAAATTGAGAGCTAGAGCTTGGATTTGTGGAATTTGATTCCAAAGGAAGCTAGGGTTCTAATTGGTGAGAAAAATGAGAGAATAATCGATGACGAAAATTAATCAGGCATTAAGGTACATTTACAATTTCAACTAGTTATGCATTGAATTTCAAAACTTTTGATGATATTGTATGAGATTATGGATTTGAGGTTGTAGGATAAGTTTTGCAATATTGTGTGAATGTAAGCATTAATATTACCCATGGAGACTTAGTTGACATTTTTACATTATTTGGCATATGTATGATCTATGTTATATGAATTTTAATTTTTTTAGGTGGTTTGAAGAGCAAGTTGTTTTGCATTGTTATGTTAGTTGCTTGAAATTAGAAAAAAAGGCAAGAACAAGGAAACTAGTTAGCCAAACTAGAGCAAATAGTTTTGAGGCATCCAACTCTAGAAACCATAATGAAGATGAGCCTAGACCTTTTAAATCCAAAACTTTCACTAGTAAAGAGGCTAAGGAACTATATGAGGAAATCTTACGTAGGGAGTTCATTTACAAAAGGAGGATTAATTTATCGGCCAAGTATGATAAAATAGTGAACAATTTCATTAGGCACCAAAACTCGGAGCAACTCACTCAAGATTATAAGGAGAACATAGTTAAAGGAGTGAGAGATTGTTTTTGAATTCTATGCTAATGCAAAGTTCATGGCTAAGAATGAGCTAGTGAAAGTGAAAGGGGTTTTAGTTCCCTTCAATAAACGTAAGATCAATAATTCCCATAGTTTGGAGGAATTATGTTTATGTGAATCCGCACTAACTTTCTCAGTCAGATTATATGAGAGACCTTATAATCTATACCCATTTAGAGCCACATAAGTTGCATTGGTTATCTCAAGACAATATGGGAGTTGAGCATGTGCCGAAGCACATTAAGAAGGGAGTATTAGAAAGTTTACAGGATGTGGTAACATTTTCTCGTTGCATCGCTATACCACACTTCTCAACAGGGCAAGATCAAGAAGCTGAAAACGGTTTGTCTTCATGAGATTACTAAATATAGGGAGATCAAAATAAGGAAGATCATATGCACCAGTCTTAAGGGGTCCATCATGTCAGAAAGGGACAACAAGCAGTTAAGGAAAAAAGCATGGTAGCGTATAATATTTTCATTTATTCACTATATGAATGTTTTAGTATAAATTAGGTTACATATAGTAATATGTAATAAATAAGTTGTTCATTTGCATCTTTATGTATTTAATCATGGATGAGTAGATGACAAGTATCTTGTTGATATAAAAATCAAGAGAATGCTTTTAAATTTTGAAAACGAAACAATGAAATGTAACGACCAATACAATGATTTCATGATTAGAAACCTAGAAGCAAGGAAGACCTTGAACTGAAACAAAAATAAGAAACTATAACACTTCTTGTGGAAAAAGTCAGATATCTAAGGATTCTATAATAAGCGTGAATCATATTTGATAATAAAAAGTAAATAAAGACGTAGTGTAAAGAGGGGAAGAAATAGGCATTGTAATTAAAACTTGGACTTAACTTACTTGATTTACTGAAAGTGAGAAGTGCTAACAAGAGTTCTAGAAATAAAGAAAAATAAGAAAATCCCAAAAATTCTATAGGAAATGGAACATATAACTTGGTGGTTGGAAAAAGTGAGGAAGAATAAAGTCCATAGGAAAAGGAGCATGGATTAAAAACTAATAAAAAAAATAAAAAAGAAATGAAATGAGAGAAGAATTAAAAAAGAAGAAGGAGGAAGTAAACTAAATCTTTTCAAATATAAGATTTAGCTCGAGTACGAGAAGCAAATTGAGTTAAGTTTCCATTCTAACTAGGTCAAGTCCTATAGACTCTTGAATTGCTAAAGTCTACTAAAGATGAGTTTGATCTATGCTTATTTGTGAATTCCTGACCTTAATGAGAAATCGTGAAATTGTATACTTGCTACTTAAGTGTTGAAATAAAACAAACTTATCAGTAGTCATTGTTTTTGGTTGTGATCTACGTTAATGTTTCGAAAGTGAAGTTATATGTGTTGTTAAAGCTACATGTTTTAAAAAAACATGTTTTTGCAAAGAAAAACTCTTGAGTCTATTATTAACTTGAAACTTAGTAAATTGGAGGATACTCTATGAATATTGTAAATTGAATGAGAATTAGTTATTAGGAGACTTAGTAGAATACACCTTTGTTCGGGAAGTGCAAAATCCTAAGTTTGAGGGTATTTGATAAGTGATTATTTATACCTACATATAGGGTTTGTTTAGTCGTATATTTAATATAAATATCTTCAATTGAGCTCTAAATCATGGTATTATTATATTTTTAGAGAATTAAGATGAAAATGAAGGAATCAAGGAAAAAAGGGAAGAAACAGAGCAAAAACCCACAAAAACACACTTGGCATCATGGCAACACTAGGTGGTGCCCTAGAAAGAAAGGGCACGATGTGGGAATATAATGCACGGCGTGGGTGAGAAGAAAAGTGAAAAAATCAACTCTGGAGAACTGGTGCAGTGGCGACATTATTGTGTATAGGGGACAGCGCCAGAGGAGCAGAGCATAGTGCCGAAACACCAGGGAGTGAAAGAAATGTATATGCAATGTTAGCGCAATGGTAGGCAGTGGGTATAAGGCACAACACCGGGGCAGTATGTGGCAATACCAAACATGCAGGAAATATAAAGTGGAGTTTTAATTCGAGTTAAATTGTAAGTAGTTTTTAATTATTATTAAGGAGTATAAATAGGTATTAAGACGTGGAAAACTCACCACATACCAACTATTGGCCACCGTTAGAGTAATTTAGCATAGGTTTTAATTTGGGTTTTAGTATTAAGGAGTTTGTGTATAAAAAACATTGAAGACTTAACGTTTGCAATTTAAGTTCGGTTTTGTTGATTAGTTCTAGGTAATGTTTATATTCTTCTCTAATTTGTAATGGTTTTCATAATGAATTGTGTTGTGTGTGTTTCAATAAAGTGCGAGTAGTCTATTTATCTTAGGGACCAATGGATTTTATTGCATGAATGCTATTCTTTGAATAGGAATCAAAAGTGAACAAAAAGTGCAATGGTTAGAACTTTTATTGATTTTGAGTGTAATGCTTTAGACATCTTGATCGGGTGTTTAATGAAATTAGGCTTTATGAAATATCATGGCCAATGAAGCTTTTAATCTAGACATGAACAGTAAAACCATAAAATAGAGGACATCGAGCAATAATTGTTGATTAGGGAGGCGTGGATAGTAAATTTAGTTGGTTGTTAATCCAATGATTTGAGACTTAAAGCAATGTGGAGCTGATGTTATTCACTATGATAGGTGGAGTTCGAGTTTCCGCATTAGAAGCTTCTCCGTCATGATAATGGGTTGAATTGGATTCGAAAGAAATCTGTCTATTTTAATTAGGCATTACACACAACATATTGAGATATAAACATGAATACAAAGCATAATATTAAATTACTTAAGTGAAGTTTTCAACTAAGATATCCTTAATATAAGAGTTTAAGTAAAGTTAATTCGATTTGTTAGAATAGTTTCGTTAGTATGAAACCAATTAAAAAGTTTACCTATTTGCAATAATTCAAGTTAAATAGATAATTAACAAGTAGCACAAATACTTTTCTCTTAAAACAATATACGTGATCAACGTAAGTTGATTGCGCTATTACTACAAACTAGCCATTATACTTTTAGCACACATCACTCATCAGGTTGTTGCTTCTTTGATTTCATTTTCTTATTGCGCGACATTTTATACATCCCTAGTGTAACTGTTTCACTTGCATTGATATAAACATAGAGCTTCTTTTCATTACTTTACGGATTTTGTTTCTTAGTCTTAAGATTGATGATCTCCATAAGATTTTAACTTATGACCATTTACTTTAAATATTTTTCCTATTTCGAAGCTTTCTATTTCTACCATGCCATGAGGTAGTAAATCTACAACCATAAAAGGTCATATCCATCTTAAACAGAGTTTTCTAATAAATAATTTAAGTCTTGAACAAAAGAGTAGAACTTTATCTCCTACTTGAAAATTTTTGAATTCGGAACTAATTTCTCAACATAAAATGCTTTGGTTTTATGCTTATAAATTGATGCATTTTCATAAGTGTCATTCCTAATTTCTTCTAATTCTTGAAGACTTAACTTGCATTGATTTTCTGCTTCATTATAATTCATATTACATGCTTTTATTGCCCATTAGGCTTTATATTTTAGTACTTCTAGTAAATGACATGTTCTTTCAAATACTAAACTATAAGGTGTCATACGTGTGGGTGTCTTAATTGTTGTTCTATATGCCCATATCACATCTTTTAATCTAAGACTTCAATCCTTACATGTTGGACCTATTGTTTTTTCTAGTATTGACTTTATTGTTCTATTTGAAGTTTTAGCTTGTCCACTAGTTTGTAGGTAATATGCAATTCTATGTGTGACGTTGTACTTATCAAGGAGATTAGCAACTAATAGATTGCGAAAATGTGAAATTCTATCACTAATAAGTGCTATAAATGCTCTTAAAACTGTGAAAATATTTGATCTAATGAAATTAACCACTATTTTTTAGATAATCCTTCAATTCATGGACCACTTTAGCATCTTTAACGAAAGATACAGCATAAAAGTCTACTTTGTTATCCACTCCAAACTTGATATCGTCCTAGTCCTTTTCATTTATAGATGGTAGTGTAGCACTTTTCCCTCGAACATTCTGGTGCTGTCGGGACTTAAGCTCCCCTCCATCAACAACTTCACACTTGACTGAATCTTCTATCTTGGACTTCACCATTAGAGACATCATCCCACCATTAATGAGTAGCATGTCACCCACTTTGACGTCGTTAACAAAATCATCATAATTAACGCTGACACAACTATCAATGTAAGTAATGCTTTCTCATTCTCATATATTCGATATCAAAGATTAGTTGTAATCAACAAAAAATTTTGCCCTCAATTTTATAGTTGAAGTTTTATACAAGTGCATCATTCTAATTTCTCTATTACTTTCTCTCTCGCCTCAATTCTTTGTTGTTTTAAAAGTAAACTTTTCTAGTCGCGTCGTAAGTCTAGCAGAGGAGGTAAGTCTAGCAGTAAGTCGTTGACCAAGTTACTTTTACCCACTTTAAGACTTCAACGTGAGTGAATTAATGAAGAAGATAAAAGGTGTTCTTTCATTTAAAACTCCGTCTGTAAAATTTGAATCTTCTTCATCGTCACCTGAAAACCAATCAAGTTATATTCACGCATTAACTAAAACACCCTTTAAATTAGATTTACGAAACATTAATGACATTTCATATTCTAATATAGAACAATATCTTCAAAATTGGGATATGCCAATTATTGACCCAAAACAGATATACACTCAAGGCTCTTTTGCTAAACATTAAGATTTTATTATAAAATTAGAAGAAGATACTAAGGCAATAGATGATGAAGGTCGAGAAATCCTTCTTATTCCTCCTGATAAAATTAGTCGATACAAAGAAAACTAAAAATATTTACATATTGGTCTTATTCAAGTTGCTATTAAGCCATTAACTACATTAGGTCTTAACACTTCTGTTCTTGCTTTTGTCCGTATTAAACGACATCTTGATTTTAATGATTCCTTATTGGGAATTATAGAAGGAAGCTTAGCAGAAGGTCCAATTTTCTTTAATTGTTTTCCTAACTTTACCATAAGCCTCCATGATCGATTTTCTCATGAAGCAACGACATTAAATTTATATACATAAGGATTCAATATGAAAGGAATATGTTCCAATGTTGTAGTAGTGTATAGAATTTATTATAAATTAATGCATACAATAATTCCTGCCGTTGCTTATACCAATTTGCAAAAAGGTACTTCAACTTTATTTCTTACCAACATCCAAAATAAATTAATTACTAGAAACAATTAAACTAGAAAGACATAAACGTCGCTAAAACATGGATAATTTAGGATAAAAATAAAGCAGAAAGTCACAAACCTACTACCTCAGATCAAATCCATAACATTCTAACTCATGAAGATGGAGCAGTAGAAATAACTTTTGCCCCTCAAAAATCGCATTCTATTCCTACCTCATCTACTCATGCTGAATAAAATTCCCCTTACCCATCCAAAATATCTACTTTTGTCTTACCTACACGGGTAGGATATCCTATTGAGACATTTGGGGATATAGTAAGTATCGATAATTTCACAGATTATCAAGTTCATATGATCAATGTTTTAGAAGATGACTTTGAACTAGATTATACCGGCCTAAAAGATCAATTTCTTAAACATCCTCTTACCCCTATATTTTGTAAAATTTGTTCTAAAACTTAACAAGGCATTCTACATGATAATTACTTTGCCTATTTACAAAAATCTAAAATAAATATGCCATTTTTTGAGTATTTAACTTTTTCTCGTCCAAAAATAATAAGCCAAATTAACACCATTTGGGAAGGGTGTAACCACGAAAAATACATTCGGTCTCATCCGCCCTTAGCACCCATAAAGATTAAATATTATATCAAAGCAATACCTCTAAAAACTAGTTTTGATTGTGATAAGCTATTAACCAAAAAGGATTTAAATCATCTTATTGAACAAAATAATTTTACTAATGTATATTTGTCAACTTTAGCTCCTCACTCTAAAGTTGTGGGATCAACTAGTAAAACTCCAACAAATCCTTCTATCAAAATGAGCCTATATTAACTAAATCACTAACATGATCTACAATTATCTCAGCACCTACATTAAAACCAAAATATTCAAGTGAGTTACTTCAAAAAATTGCTTTCAAACTAGACAATCTTGAGCTAGAATCGTCTAATACTAATAAAAAGGGGAAAGGTCCATTAATTGCAACATTAAATGACGATATCTTCTCCCTCTTCGTACTTTCCTAGTCTTTTCCCTTTCCTATTTGTCTCATCTCGTACTGTCAATCTGGTATCGAGCCAAGTTCAGCATCAACTATTAGTCAGAACAGCCACTATCACTGTAAGTAATGCTTTCTCGTTCTTATATATTCGATATCAAAGATTAGTTGTAATCAACCAAAGATCTTGCCCTCCAGTCATCAAATCATAGTTATCCTCTTAATCAATTTGATACTAATTCTACTAAAGGCATACAACGTATATATAGATAAAAAAGACAGCCCAATTATCATCAGAAAATGAAACCATACTATTCTAGGCCATCTCCTGCAGATTTAATTTTAGAAGAATCTAATACAAAGCGTATCAAATTTGATGGAAACTCTATATATAAATGAAATATCGATGGATCATCTGAATACAGGATATTTGAAGTCCTTCGACATATGTTAGTCTATGCTAAAGCATGTATGATGCAATACTATCCAGACAATAATATTGCTAGTGCTATTGCTTGTAGTTTTACTGGCCAACTACATGGTTGGTGGCATTGTTCTTTAACTACCCAACAACGCCAAGTCATTATCAATTCAGTAGTCAAAGATGACAACGAAAATCCAGTATTAGACACCCACGGACAACGGTAAAGGAACGCTATTACTTGTTTAACAACCAATCTCATATGGCATTTTCTAGGCACTCTCTCGACTATAGACGAAAAAACTAGAGACCAATTACAAAGCCTTTGCTGTCGAACCCTAAATGGTTTTCGATGGTATAAAGATACCTTCTTGACTAAAGTCTATTAATTAACTAGCACAGATTCAACAATTTGGAAGAAACGATTTATTGCTGGTCTACCACCTTATTTTGCCGAAAAGGTTTAGATCTTCATTCGAGAAAAGGGTAATGGAAGTATCAATTATAATACCCTTACCTTTGGAGACTTAATTCAAAATATTCAAATGGTTGGTTTAGCGTTATGCAATGATATGAAACTTAAAAAGTAATTAAGTAAAGAACATAAGTCCAGATTCCAAGCATCGGGAGATTTTTGTTATCAATTTGGGCATGACTTACAACTTCGTAAGTCTTCCCGACCATCTCAAACACAACGAAGACAGTTCAATCGAATTCCGCGATCCAGTAATCAGGATGCTTACTATAAATCATCTAAAAATCCCATAAATATAAGAAACATAAGTTCGTTTCAAAATCCAAGAACGTCTGTTATAATTGTGGTAAATCTTGTCATTATGCCAATAAATGTCATTTAAAAAAACCCAAAAAGAAAATAAACCATATCCATCATGATTCATCTTATAGTAGTAGTCATAATGATAATTGTCGATGTGTTTACAACCTCCACAATACTACAACATCTTCCTAAACGGAAATAAATGTATTATTTGTTCATGAAGAACTAATTCTTGAAATTGGCGATCAAATAACAGACCCGCAGCTCAAATATAAATATTTTACTAAAATATTACACCCCCCAGACCCAATACCTATCGAATCTTTAAATAAAAATCCTAAATCTAAGTTTCAAAAATAGCTCAAGGTAAACGACAATGCTTATTCATTGAAAACCATTTTTCAAGAAGTCAATAAATGACAAACTCATTCTACAAGTACTATTCAGTCTCTTCAACAAGATATAAATCAGCTAAAACAAGAAATCACACTTTTAAAAGACCGATTGCTCAAAATAAAAAATGAAAATATAAATTCAGAAACGTTCTCTGTCTATGATAATAATGTTTTTATTGAGACCTTAACTCATTATGTTCATCAACGATGGTTTACACCTATAACATTACAAATTAAAGATTTCAAATATACTGGTTTAGCTTTAATTGATTCAGGTGTCGATTTAAATTGTATACAAGAAGGATTAATGCCACAAATAATATTTAGAATTGATTAGCTTCGGACTATGGTATACATCTCATAATTATTTGGTCGGTACAAAGTTTTCATAAATAAGGACAATGCCATAAATAATATTTTGAATCGTTTTTAAATTTATTCTTTTGAGCACTCGTCAAATAAGTTGATAACATATTGGCAGTAAGATAATTAACTATATCAGTATACCATGGGCCATCAGTCTTTATACTATTTAAATGATTATCCGCAAATTCATCCCTTAATGATATAGGTGGTTCACTTTTTTCTAACCTACTTAAATGATCTGCTACTAGATTGTTCGGCTCATTTCTTATCTTTTAAACCAAGGTTGAATTCTTGTAAAAGTAATGTCCATTTTATTAGTCTTTATTTTGCATCTTGTTTTGTCATTAAGTGCAATGCTGCATGATATGAATAAACTATTACTTTTGTTCCAAATAAATAAGGTCTAATTATTTCTAAGGCAAACACTACCACTAAAAGTTTCCTTTCAGTAGTGGTATAGCTCCATTGGGTTGGATCTAGTGTCCTGAAAGTGTAATATATAATGTGAGAATATTTTCTTACTTTTTTTTAACTGAAACAGCTCCACTTGCATAGTTACGTACATCACACACTATTTTAAAGAGTAATGACCAATCTGGTGATTTGATCACATGTGTGGTTATAAAGAATCCAATAATTTATCAAATGCTATCTTCCAATCATTGGTAAATTAAAAAGGAATGACTTTTATAAGAGTTTGCATAAAGGTTGTTTTATCTTAGAAAAATCTTTCACAAATCTTTTATAAAATCGTGCATGGCCAAGAAATGAATGTATTTCTCTCACCATAGTGGGGTAAGGTAACATTTTAATTACTTGTATTTTTGTTGGATCTTCCTCTATTCCTTTATGTGTCACTCTATGTCCTTGATCTACCATAAAATGACATTTTTCACAATTTAATACAAAATTCTTTTCTATGCATCTCTTAAACACTTTAGTTAAATTAACTAAAATTCATCGAAAGAATTACCATAAATCGTGAGATCATCCATGAAGACTTCAATTAAAACTTTCACATAATCAAAGAAAATACTAACCATACACCTTTGAAAAGTTGCAGGTGCATTAAATAAACCAAAACACATACATTTATAAGCAAATATACCAAAGGGGCAGGTAAAAGTTATTTTTTCTAGATCTTTTGGTGCTATAAGTATTTGATGAAATCCTGTATAACCATCTAGACAACACTAATGGGTTTTTCCAGCTAGTCTTTCTAACATCTGATCGATAAATGGGAGTGGATAATGGGCTTTCCCAGTTGAGGCATTCAATTTCCTGTAATTTTTACTTACCCTCCAACTGTTTTGGATTCAAGTTGGTACTAACTCTCTGTGCTCATTCGTTGTTATTGTAATTCCTATCTTTTTAGGAACTACACTATGCTTACCCAATTGCTATCAACTATTGGAAATATTACTCCTACATCTAATAATTCTAATATTTTGATTTTTACTAAGTACATCATAGATGGGTTTAATCTACATTGAGCTTGTCTTGAAGCTTTTGTGTTAGTTTCTAGATTTATCCTATGCAGACACGTAGCTAGACTTATTCCTTTAATATCAGCTATGGTCCATCTTATTGCCCCTTTAAATTCTTTTAGTACATTTATTAATCCTTTTTCTTCTAAAATTGTTAGTTTATTAGAAATTATTACTGGTAATTTACCATAGTCCCTTAGATAAAAATATTTCAAATGATTTGATTAAGTTTTTATATTTAATTTTGTAGAAGGTAAACGTTTTAAATGATATTTAGATAAATCTAGGTAATAAGTAAGTTCTCGTAACTCATTATATGATTTAAAAGTACTTATTATCTCTTTTTTTTCCTTGTCTCTATCATCTTCTCCCTCTAAGTCTTCTATTACCAATTCCAATTTATTTGTTTTATCTTTTCTAAGAGAGTTGTCTAGTAATGGATCTATCATATGTAATGTGCATATGAAATAAACATATGTTGGATATTTCATTGCAACATACATATTAAAATTCATTGTATCGTCATCTACTTCCATTGCTAATGTTCCATTTGAAACATCTATTTTTGCTTTTGTTGTTTTCAAGAATGGTTTTTCTAATGTAGAGAAGTTCTATTAGAGAAATTATCTTCTTTCATGTCTAAAACATAGAAATATGCTGGGAAGACTAAATTATTAACTCTGACCAGTAAATCTTCTAATAACCCTACTGATTTAATAGTGGATTTATCCGCTAATTGTACCACTATACCACTTTCTTCAAAATATACATTCATCATTTACAAATAAATAGATAAAGGCATAACATTTATGGAGGCTACCTGATCACACAATGCTTTAGAAACTCCTATATTTTCAATCGTAAATGGAACAAATAATATTCCAGGGTTAGAACATATAGGAGGTAATATATTTTGCATTAGTGCTGATGCGTGTTCTCTTAGACTCACCTTTTCATTAGCCTTAATCTTAATAGTGCATAAATCTTTTATAAATTTTTTATTCTTGGGCGCATTTTGAATGACTTCAAACATATGTATATTACCCACTACTTTCTTTAATGTATCAAAGATTTATTTTTCTTCCTACCATTTATTAGCATTTCTATCATCTTCCAAACGATGACTGATGGTAGCTTTATATTAGTTGGTCTATCTTTATCAGGTTCATCACCATTTTCATTAGGAATCCTATTACTTATTACTTCAAACTTTTTTCTCTAATTTTGCTTTCATTTTTTTCTACAAACTAATTGGTCTGACATTTTAGGTTCATCCATCTGCTTATCTCTTCTTAAGGTTATTGCTGGTGTTTTTTCCTTTAAAGTAGGATAAGGTTGAAATGGTAATATCCTTTTATTTAAAATTTACTTATTTATGTTGCCATTTGACTTAATTGGTTTTTCAACTCGCTCATATTATTTTGTAATGTTTGAATTATTTGATCTTTTTCTCTTCCTAAATTATTCGATGTTTTACACCTTTGATTATCTTAATTGTTAATACAATTACCTACATTTGGCTGTGAGTAATTGTATAACTATTAAATTTATAAGCGGGATCAACAAACCCATCATATTGGTTCATTATTGCATTGACTTCTTCAGTCTTGGTTTGTTGTCTTAAATAGCATTCATCAACAGAATAACTTAATTCATTACAGTAAACACAAGGTTTTACTTACTTTATATATCCTTTAGTAATAATTCAACCATGGATTTTAGCTCATATATCTTATCATATGGTGTCTTATATGTCATTTTATACATTTCACTTAGATTCTCTTTTATTAATTCACTCTTCTCACCTTAATTGCTAAGATTTCTTAGCCATTTTATTTATGGATTCTCTTACTAAAGTTGGTGTTTTGTTGAGCAAAGACCCTCCACATGTTATGTCTAGGAATCTTCATTCTAAGTAATTTAATAATTCATGAAAATATTGCATTAAAGTCTTGTTCTTTAAATCCATGCATTGGACATAATGAAATTAATCTTTTATGGATATCCCAAAATTCATCAAAAGTCTCGCCAATTTCCATCCTTGCATTACTAATTTTTTTTCTACATAAACTAATTTATCTTGCTAGGACATATTGATCAAGAAAGACTTGTAGCATTTCTAACCAATTTGTTATGAAATTTTGAGGGAGGTAAAATAACTAATCTAATGCCTTGCCTTTTAATAAAGAAGAAAAAGCTTTTAATTTAACATAATCTATTTCTATATTCTTAGGCTTTAACATGTTTACGTTATGTGCAAACTCCCTAATAAACTTTGGAGCATCTTCATTATCTTCACCATAGAAACATGGTAAAGAATTTATGAATCCGAACTTTAATTCGAATCTTGAAAATTAATTTGTAAAAGTTACACACATAAGTTCATAAGCAGTGACATTCCTATCAAATTTTCTAAAAGTTAATTCTTCCTAGCCTTCAACCATATTATATTACATTCAACAAGAAGGTTTCCAAGAGATTATTTTAAAAATCCCCGATAACAACGCCGAAAACTGACATGTGTCAAGCGTGCACAATAATTTTTCGTATTTTTATATTATTTCCAGTAGTGGTAAATGAGATATCATCTACAATGGAATTTTACAAATCTTTTAGGAATTAAGGCTACCCTAAAGTTTTAATGGATTTAATTTTCTTTAATTTAACTAATATATTTAAAACAGAAATTAAACACTATCAATCTAAAAATGAAACAATCAATTAATTAAAATAATTAGACTACAAAAAATTTTAATTCAATAAACTAATCTAATGCAATTTAAACAAATAATCAAACATCCAATATAAATTAAATATCTAAACAAACCCCCACTAATTAATGTAATATACTTAGATTGCATTCGGACGCTAGGACATGACATTACTTCATAACATGGTTATAATTATATCCTATGAAATCTTGGAATCATTAAATCCTAATTTATAATACGTTAATAGCCTTTAGCAAACAATCGATTTTCTTATATTCAATAGAAAATAAGTCATATCCTTATCATTGTAAATCTACCTATTGGATGAAAAGCAATAAAATAGAAATATGATAGCATTAACACTCAATGAAAATCATGTCTAATCTAAATTAAATATTAATTAGAATGTGCTAATTAATAAATAACATAGAACACAATCGCCTAGAACATCCACTTGGGAATATAGCCCTATAGTTTAATCCTAGTTATTTCTTCTATAATTGTTAGCGATAATCATAAACATAGATTTAGATACTCTATACCAAGAAACATATTGGCCACTATGCACACAATACAAAGAATCATTAGTTAGAACACATAAAAAATTATTAAATCTGTGATTGACGTATATGAATAAATTTAAAGCATTAAGTACATGATTCCTTAATCATAACTATATAACAACTCAAAGTATATACATATCTAGTTTTATTAGATTAATAAACTTCTCACTTATGCTAGAAATAAATAACAAAATAATATAATTGAAAGACAATAAATAAATACCTCTTAATGAAATAAACAAAGCTCTAATGTCGCTTCAAACATAAACTTAATAACACTAAACTTGTGAAGGAAGATGGCTAAAAGAAGACAATAGTTTTAAAGCCTTAAGGTTCTATTTATAGTTTCCTTGAGTGTATAAATCGTTGATAAAAATAGATTCCTTGATCTTATATAAAAAGACTCTTCACTGACCTCAACGATTTGCCAGCGATTCCACTTTGTTTACAAATCGCTGAGTTAATAACTAAATTTAACTCTCTATGCTTTATTGATTTATCTGGCAATTATTTGTACATTTCCTTATTCAATGATGATTTGTTGGCTAAATGTTTGTGGCAATTTCTAGTGTACTCTTTTATCGTTGAGAAATTGATGGACCTCTCCTCCAGTTGACTATTTTGCTATTCTTCCTTTTTTTCTTCATTACATCTTTTTTCTAATTAAATACTGAAATAAAAAGGAAGAAAATACCTAGTTTAATATCTTCATTTATGTCTAAAAATAACCTAAATTACACTATAAAACATGTCTAATTATTGACTTGTCATTTAATATCTTATATGTAAATTTTGGAGGAGTTGGGATTCGCTGGCAAAGCGCTAACGTACATATATTTCTTGGACTTCTTACATCCACTCTAAAGATGTCTAATGCCTTATGGTCAAGTCCAACATATTGGGAATCACAAACCATTTCCTTAATGATTCTGCCTATTTTTTACTTTTGGCATTTAAAATTGTTGGTCTGCATTTCATCCACTGTCCTTGATAAATTCTTAATGTTTTTCTTAGCAATCTTCGGTGATTTCAGTTCAAGGCGAGGGGTGTAACGACCCAATTCCCCAAACTGGGTACTGCCTAGCCTAATCCCGCCATTAATCCCTAACCCACGCTACATACGACTTAACCACATATTAGTCACTCTATACATCTCATTCCTCTCATTACACATGTTTGACATAGAATTTATTCATTTAGATTTAATTATGATATAAAAATTTCATTAAGAAATTATTAACGTTATTTTAATTATCAGTGGAAGACTTAATATAATTAGTAGAACCAATTATAAAAAAACACCTACTATGGAAACAAGGTAAATAGACGATCATATAAACTAACCAAAGTAATACATGAAATAGTAGGGCATCTAATCTCTCATCCTAATAAACAACTAAATGTTATTCAAAAAAGTAGTAAGTAATAGATACTCAATATGATCACCAACAAAAGTAGCAGAAACTATCCTCCGTCAACTCAAAACTAAATGCCAATCTTCTCCTTCTATGATCTGCTACTCGAAGTATCTGCACCTACCGTCATAAAAAGGATGGTTAGCACACTAATGTGGAAATTAATACTGAGAGACATTTATCCATATTTCCAAATATATTCAAAAAGTATCTGAAAGCATAACAATAGCAATTAAAGCCGAAAAAGGATCATTTTATAAGATACTCTAGTTAAACAACATGAAATTGGCACTCAGAAAAACATTAATTATCTAAGGCCAGTTGACTTTGAATTTAAATCACGTCAACTCTATTCCACTATCTGAGGGTTGAACTATCCTTTACACCTCTGTTGATGGTCGGAACTAAACTCTACCCTTCCATAGTTATATATTCTTGTTGACAAACCCGAATCCCATAACTGTGCGCCGCACAAGCTAGTATTGAGATTTTGATACCTCCAAAAATTTAGTGACCCCATGTGCCGTGCCCATCTCTATTATGGCCCTAAATACAAGAACTACTTTCACAACTCGAAAGTGACAATTTTGGAATCCAACAAAGTGATTGCAAAACTAAAGCACAAAGGAATGGATTTACAACACTATAAATAACCTACCTAATAGCATGCTATTCCACTTGATTTATACACTTAACAATGAAGAATGACATAGCACGTGAATAAGAGTCAATGAACACCACATAAATATAAGCTAATGTCATGATAACAAAGTCATGAAATGAGATGAAACGACAAAGTCATGGCATCAAAAGTTTAGTAGGCTATCAGTCCAAATGATTGTAAACAAGAAGCTTAATAGAAAAGAAATGGAAATAAGTATCTCAATTAGTTTACTTAAAACCACGTCAAGTTTATGGGCTAGTCTAGCCTCTCAAAACTTTCAAACACCTACCCAAACCTCCGAGACTATTCCCTAGGCTCTTGGTATCATTTGATATGTTTAAGAATGTGTTTAGACCCTCATTTATGGTGTTAAGCCTATTTAAAGTGTTTAGGTTTTTCTTTAGATATTGTAGTCAATGTGTTATCCAGAGCGCTAAATGCATTGGGTAGTTTGTCTAGCGCTCTAGTGACTACCTTAAGGCACTACTCACACTAATTAGCATTCTATACGCAGGTAGCATGCTAAATGTAGGAAATCCTAAAAACTCTGCACTTCAAGTTTTTGGGGTTCCTCCTTCAAATGGCCATCACCAAAGCCTTAGATCTCTATTATCCCCTACCAAAGACCTAACACATCCTCCATAGCAACAATATCATCATGCATTTCATATATATTCATCAACCCATCCATTTATGCATGCATTTTTAATAAAATTTAAAATGATACCTAATTCTTTGATTGATAATAACTTGTTTAATTTAACTCTGAATTCTAAACTTATTTATAACGAATTTAATGATTATTCGCAAGGAATCCAAATATGTAAGCCAATTTCGAAAAAAAATTCATTTGCCATCTGAAATCATACAAAAATTCAAAATGAGCTACACCTCTAATTTTACCAAAACTATGTGTAGATTAGCTTACCAAGTTGATAATCCTCCCAATTTGATCAACTCCTCAAACACACTAGAGTTTTCTTCCTAAACGTTGATTTTCTCTCTAGAGATTCACTTCACTCCTAGGTTATAAAATGAGAATGATTTTCATGCTTTTTTCATACAATCTTATATATATAGATAAGGTTGATTCCTAGCCATCGATCTTAATGTGCACATATATCTTGAGACTTATCTAATGGCTCATATCTTATTTCAAATCCAGTAACTCTCCACTAACTCATCCTTAGTAACATCATATTTTACTCAATTGGTTTTGTAATGTGTCCACACGTATCTCGAAGAACATCAAATGGCTTATGTTTTATTTTACTAACTTAGGTTTCATTTAATGTAAACTAAACTATAGAAACATTAATCTAACTATATAAGCCACATTAACTTAAATTACATCTCACTAAAGCACTCTCTAACCCCGATGTCACGCCGATATGTATCTCGAGGCGCATCTCTGCTAACTTCTCGACGACTATATTCAAATAGGAGTGACTTAATAAATCTACATAAATACATCAGACTAGACATCCATCACTCAAAAATAATATACTACCCAGTTCTCATACTGAGTATTCGAACCATGTACCCGCTCTAAGGCCACATCACGGATTGGTAACCCTAATTTGGGACTAATTTACTATTAGTAAAATATATCATACACAGGGTTTGGGTCTTATCCTTAAAATGGAGACACTCACCAGTCAACTCTTTTTTTCATTATTTAAAACATACAAGATATTTTTTTATTTTATTCTTTCAATAATTACCCTAGCAAAAATTTCAAATTATACTAGCCCCAAACCCTATGTATCTCAACTACCGCAAGTGGATACATTAAGCGCTTGCCCTGGGTTGTAATCTTACTATACATAATTTTTCTTGTGAAAGTATTAGTGTGCTTACCAGGCAACATTACTTTCATTATCTTATTATCTCACAAGATATGGACTTATTTTAATTATTCTCGTCAGTCTAGTGATCAATTTTAACTCCCAAATCACTAGTACAGGTAATGTCAAACTGTATGTGATTAATGTAATAATAATCAAATGCATACCTTTACCAGGGTCATGTGTCGTCTCTGAATTTGCCTCTATCTCCATATGAGCTATATGATCAGCATGTGGCTGCATGGTAGGTTGTTGATAATCGTAAAGCTGCGTACATTGTCTAAGCATGTGTCCAATATGTCCATATTCATAGCATGTCAGATGTCTTCTCGATGTTGTAGAGATCGCGTAACTGTCCACCAATCTTTGTCTCTGTGGACTAATGTCACTATATCCAACCCCACTCTCTATTTTTGGCTAAAGGAAATATGTAGATTGTAGACACTGTCGAATTATGTGTTCAATCTGTCGACATATATAACATGTAATCTACTCCACTCTATAACTGCATTCAAAGTCTGTCCCTACGTTGGTGCATCTTGGCCATTGTCACCTAATGTTTATTGAATCTACAATGGTGATAGTAAAAATCCTACCCGTGGTGGCACGAGAATTCTACTCACTGACTATGGGTCACAACTCATTATGTGTCCTTCTTGACAACATCTACAACACATCATATGTCTCATCAGCTTTGCCAACTAAATCAATCTCTGAGTGAGCCTTTACTCTTGCCCTAATACATAATAGTCTCTACTACCCTGAGATTGATAAAGCTCTTACATTATTGCACTATCAGAGGTGGTCGGCTGGCAAAGTTAGGAATAAATGTAGATGGAACTATAACAACGAAAAATATAGATGGAAGTCTACTAGCCATCGTAGGAGCCAATGGAGAAGCATGCACGTAAGATACTATTGTAGTGACTGGTATCTCTAATCTAGATGAATTGGACCCTTCATGCATTTTCTTAAATCTTTTGCCTCTTTTCCTTTTCCTATTGTCCTCAGTCATTGCAAGTGTAGCGTCAACCAAAATCTCCGCTGGTGCTACTACAAAAAACATCTCTAGAGGAATAGGTACTATCAGTGTTATAGGTAGCTCAGGTGCTCACAATACAGTGGTAGTAGTGGTCGATATAATTGGAATCTCGAGTACTAGATGCTCTATCGTAGTAGGCTCAGCGGGAATGAATGGTGAAACCAAGTGTGCTCGCACAATTCTGAGGAGTTCGGTCAATTGATGTCCCTGGGCAGTGAATGTGCCATTCCAATGCTCTATATTATTAGTCGTTACAACATGTGTATCAGGTGCTGAAAGTAATGTAGTCAAAATTGTAGCAGTAGTAACTGATCATGCAAGTGTGGAAATACCTATCTTCATATCTGAAATGAAGTCGACCAACTGCTGACTCTTTATCGCAACTCTATTGAATAGCCTCTGTAAATCCTAAGCGGATATCATACGCTAGCTACCACTGCCAATACCATTTCCATCCTCATACTGATATGCCAACGTATTATACATGTTGATAGCGAATGTGTCATTAGCTAATATGCCAATATCTTGTGTGTATATACGTACAAAACATAACATATCCACAGTAATCCCCATCTCACATTCACTCACTTCCCAACTAATAGTTTTCTAAGCAAGGACCGTCTGGTGTCTTTGATACCTACTGTGACATTGGTATCATGTTATCAAATAAACTATACTCTACTGCCCAGGCTTTGATACCAACTATAACGGCCAGTTTCCCAAATTGGGTACAGCTAGCATAATCCCGTCATTAAGCCCTAACCCATGCTTGATAAGACTTAGCCAAGTATTAGTCAGACTATACATCCCATTCATCTCGTTACACATGTTTAAAAAAGACTTTATTCATTTAGATTTAATTTTGATTTACTCAATTCATTAAGAAATTATCAACATTATTTTAATTATCAGTGAAAGACTTAATAAAATTAGTGGAAGCATTCGTAAGAAAACACCTAGTATGGAAACCAAGTAAACAGACGATCATATAAACCAACCAAAGTAATACATGAAATAGTAGGGATGTCTAATCTCTCATTCCAATATATAACCTAAATGTATACGAAAAGTCGTAAGTAATAGATATACAAAATGATCACCAATAAAAGTTTCAAAATTATCTCTATCAAGTAAAAACTAAATGCCAATCTTCTCCTTCCCTAATCTGCTACACGAAGTATCTACATCCACGGTCATGAAATGGATGGTGAGTACAGTAATGTAGAAAGTAATACTGAAAAATAGTTATCCACATTTCCAAATATATTCAGCAAGTATCTGAAAGCATAAAAATAGCAATTAAACCTGACAAAGGATCATGCTATAAGTTACTCTAGTTAAACAATTTGAAACTAACACTCGGCTAATTAGTAATGATCTATGGTCGGTTGACTATGAATTTAAATCACATCAGCTCTATTCCACTATCTCAAGGTGAAGCTATTCTCTACACCTCTATTAAAAGTCAGTGCTAAGTTTTACACGTTCATAATTACTCGTTTATATATTCTTGCCAACAACCCTGGATCCCACGGCCTGTGTGCTAGACAAGCTAGTGGTGAGATCTCGACATTTTCAAAAATCTAGTTAACTTGTGTACCACGCCCATCTCTATAATGGTCTTAGATACAAGATGTAATGAGCTGTTATCTTAAGCTGGTGATTAGTGTTAATCCAAATCCTAATTAACCAAAGTAAGGCTCATGAATAAGTCTGACGTACCTCGATTAGCGCGTGCATGTGTTTGTATGATGATTTGTGTTTTTGTAGAATGTTTATGAATATTATACATTGTAGTATAAAATGAAGTTTATATACAAGCATATTATTGAAAAATATGTAATTAAACGTAAATAACCGATACACCAAGTGCGACGAGGGGGTCGTGAAATGAATGTACACATCCAATAATATTCGTTGGCATGTCTGGTGAATTTATTGGCGAGAAAATACATAAGAAATGTATTTATTTATATATATTTGATATATAAATATATATATTGAAAATATAATATTGTTTTGAATTATATGGATCGTAGGATCATCTCGAGATGAACATAATCACTAATGGTGTCAACTTGTCTATCACTTTAAAGGTGTCAAGTTGACACATCAATCGTTCGATTAGTCTTGAGATAGCATGATACGTATTGTCTTGGCTCAAATAATTAATAAAAAAAATTTGTAAGTAACTCTGATTTATAGACAACCATAGGTCAGTTAATAGAACTAGCTAGGTAACTATAGGTGGTATCATAAATGGTAGATGGTTAGGTGGTTAACTAAGGCTGACTAGTTCCTTGTTAGGTCCTACAGGGGAGATTATGACTTAATTAAGGGATTAGGTCGGGCGGTACCCCTATTTGGAGAAGGGGTCATCACACGTATCTCAAGGAAAATCCATATATTTAAACTAAAGACCATATATTTATCTCCATAATTTGATCGAAAGTAAGAGAGAGAGAGAGAGAGAGAGAGAGTTAAGGGTTTTGATTTTGATCCTAGGATATCAATTAGATATCTGATTCAACATGGATCAAGGAGCTTAAACGATTTGAAATCCAGAGATCATCACTTTGATATGTTTAGTTTTCATGTTTGTGAAGTTTAATTTGATAGTATGTGATAGTATCTTTATGAGTTGTGTTGTTTGATGACAAGAAATGGTTTGTTACCTCACTAGAGTTCTTCCTTGATGTATTTTGAGAGTTTTAGATGTTGTTTTGTGGATTTGTGGATGGAATAAAGGCTGTTGCCCTGTGTACTTTTAAGACAGTAGCAGAGGAGCGCGCTTCTTTCATTAGAGAGAATGAACTTTGCTGCTGGAGCGCACTCCACCTACTGAGGGAGCGTGCTCCCACCCCAAAAAATAGTAGTTATGTTGAGTTTTTATCACGATGTCTTGAGGAATTAGGGACTAAACCTTAGGTTCTAAATGTAGAGTATTAAACCTATATCGATCACAAATGATTTATGAAAGGTATTGGATCCCCAGGAACACTAGAGTGCCCAGAAAGTTAAGGAATTTAGAACGTAAACCTAAATCGAGGTAAATATGAATTCACTTGTTTATCAATGTTGTCTGGCTTTCCTAGTATATAGAGGTCATATGGTTTATGGACTAAATGGGGGATTATGTACACTGCGATGATTTTCAATAAGTAGAAAATAGTGTATAATGTGACCCATGAGATTAACTCTTGGTTTTGAGAATATATTTATAGGAGATTGGTTAATTTCTCGGCCTATATATAACTCATGCTCAATTTGATAGGTTGTGTGCGTTACATATTCACTAGGGGGTTTTGGATAGAGCCATTGGGCATTAATGGATTAACTAGACAACCATCAACCAATGTATTGGTCTAACTATCACATTAATGGCGTCAATTGGTAATAAGCCTTAGTTTTATAAATTAAATGAGAATCATTGTGTAATAGTCATTTCCAGTTTGACTTGCATCTGTTATTTGTCGAATTATATGCTTTTCATATTCTTGTTAGTTAACAATGATGCATATTGTTATTGCATAATGTTTTTGATTATTTTACGGAATGTTGATCATTTTGTGAATTCTTACTTATTGAGCAAGTTGGAGTGCTCACCCTAAATTTAATATTTCATATTTGCAACCTAATGCTTCAACAAAGGGCAAAGAGAAGACTTAGGTGTCTTGTATCTTTTTCACGATGTAATGAACCCTCTTATACATATATGCACTTTTGATATATTTTGCTAAATATAAATACGATTAGAAGGTTTCTAAATAATGTTTTAGGTTTTGATAAACTTTGTATTTCTGTATATTTTTTAAATATCAATTTTTTTTTTAATTTTCCATGGTGTATAATTTGATTATTTATTCGATGTCAATATACAGGTGAGTTTAATAGGTACCAACGGATAGGTTGCTGGCTCTAGTTGAGTCTTGTTGTATTACTAGGGCTTATGTAGGGTTTCAGGTCATGTATCCCCCTAATTGGAACAGGGGATGCAACATCCAGGTACTAGAGCGTACTTCAAAGCGTCAGGATATTAACTTTGCTACAGCTTAATATCAGAGCCTAAGGTGTATCACCTTTGAGTTAAGGAGTAACTCTGATACGGTTTTGGTATAATAGACAAGGCTTTGACCTCAATTTTTCTTTGGAATTATTTTTTAAGTGATAGCATATTCCTTTGTACCGAAACCTAAGTTTATTGACGTTAAGAGTTGTCTCAAGTTATTAATAAGATTAGGGGTTTGATAAACGATTTTAATTGATTTTTGGTGGGAAAATGGAAATGAAAACATTATTAGACGTTATTTGCTACACATATTGTTATTTACTTTATAAATATGATTTCCTTGTTCTCTCTGGATGTTACTTAATGATCTTTTATCTCTTCTGGCTTCAGAATCTAATGGCAGATCAATGAGAGGGTTTACAGAGGCCTGAACCTGAGGGTAATAAGGGGTCTGAGGATCAATGGAAATCTAGAATGGAGCATAAAATAAGGGAACTTATGGAGTCTCAGGCAAAACTTATGGCTATACCGATGTCTTAGATTAAACCATTAATACTGTGACCTGAGGGACAACCTACAACCAGTTCTGAGGTTAACAGAGTTGAGGGAGGAGCTGAGACATTAGCAGCTCCAGGACAACACGTTTTAGTACATAGAGACTGTTGCTAGGGTACCAGTGGATTTTGAGAAAACCGCATTTCTTAAAACTCGTAAGGAATTCACGAAATACAATATTATGAGATTTGATGGTACAATGGAGGAAGGGGTAGCTAAAACCTGGGTATTGGATATGGAGTAACGATTTGTTGCTGCAGGTATAGATGACTAGTTTAAGGTTAAACTGCTCACATTTTTGTCGATTGATTCTGCACGAACATGGTGGAATTCCTAAGAGAGAGAAGGGAAGATTGTCACCACTTAGCTATAGCTTATGACCGTGTTCTATAGGTAGTATTTCTTAAATTAGTCAGGAACAGGAAAAAGACCGAGTTTATGAAGTTGAAACAAAGAGCCATGTCTTTGCGAGAGATGTGTAATGAAAATTGGGGAAAATGAACTCCCAATTGATCTTAAGGTAATAGAGTTCCTAGAATATAATGCACTACAAGGGATGGATTGGTTATTAGCCTACCACGCTAGTATCGATTATTTCTATAAGAGGATAATCTTTCATACCCCTAACCTTTATGAAATTATAGTCTATAAAGGCTATAATCTTTCATGACTTGCAACTCTTGGAAGGGAAGCTACTCCTCGAGATTTCAAAGTTAAAGCGGGAGTTGTCACATTTGGACAGCTTGGTCAGGATCTTGAGGTTAGTGAGATACCCATGGTTTATGAATTTTGGAAAGTTTTTATGTCTACATGCCTAGACTTCCAATGCCATATGTCCTTGACTTCATCATTGATCTTATTCCTGGCACTAAACCTATATCTATTCTTCCGCATTGTATGACACCAAAGGAATTACATGAGTTGCAGACTCAACTTGAGGAGTTGCTACAAAAAGGGTTTATTCATCCTAGTGACCGTAGTGAGCACTAATTCTTTTGTGAAAAAGAAAGACGGAACCCTATATATGTGCATTGATTATAGACAACTTAACTAAGTGACTATCAGGAACAAATACCCATTGCCTAGGATTGATGATTTGTTTGATCAGTTGAAAAGTGCTAGATGTTTCTCGAATATTGATTAAAAGTTCTGGTTTTCATCAACCGAGGATTAGGGATGAGGATATCTTAAAGACTATTTTTAGTACTCGCTACGGGCACTTCAAGTTTACAGTGATGATGTTTGGGCTAACTAATGCTCATGCTATGTTCATGGATTCGATGCATAGGATGTTCAAGCCCTATTTAGACAAGTTTATCATCTTGTTTATCAATGATAAACATAATCTATTAGAAAACTAAAGAAAAGCATTCACACCACCTCAGAGTTATATCGTAGACTTTTAAGGATAATCGATTGTATGCCAAGTTTAGTAAGTGTGAATTCTGGTCTTCAGAGGTCAATTTTTTTGGATATGTAGTTAATGTTGAAAGTATATCCATTGATCCTGCGAAGGTTGAGGGAATCAAAGATTGGCCTACTCCTACCACGGTGTCAAAGATACTAAGTTTTCTAGGGTTAACAAGTTATTACAAATGACTCATTGATGGAATCTCTAATATTGCTCTGCCAATGACTCAGCTAACACATAAAGTGTTGACTTTGTTTGGTTAGATAAGTGCAAGGGTGCCTTTAAATTTTTGAAGTATAGTTTGACTACGACATATATCCTTACATTACCTATATCGGGGAATGAGTTAGTGGTTCATATATATGCTTCTCATTCTGGCCTGGGTTGTGTGCTGATGTGCGGAGGCAAGGTTGTAGCTTATGCTTCAAGCAACTCAAGGTTCATGAAAAAACTTATCCAATTTATGATCTTGAGCTAGCTACAGTTGTTTTGCCTCAAAGATTCAGATGCATTACTTGTATGATGAGAAGTTTATAGTATTTTCATATCATGTATTAAGATTTCACTTCTGAGTACCATCAGGGCATAGCAAATGTGGTTGTTGAAGCCTTCAGTAGGAGAAGGATAAACAGAGAGAACGCCTCTACGACTAATTTGTTCTTCTATGCTCAAATTTGGGCTGAACCGGAAATGATTTAGTGGGTTGATGATTGTCGAAAAGTTGATCAAGATTATATAGCACGCCAAAGTCTAGTGACTAGTGTAGCTCATCCTAATTAGTTAGATTCTGATGATGGTACGTTACAGTTTAGGGATAGATTGTGGATTCCAGCTTAAGATGAGTTGAGGCAGGAGTTGCCACGACAATCTCATAGATATCTTTACTTTATTCATCTAGGTAACACTAAGATGTATTGCAATGCGCGACGTGTTTACTGGCGGCCTAGGATGAAGACTGATATTGCTGAGTTTGTGAATATATGTGAGATATGTCAGCAAGTTATGGTTGAGCATAGGAAACTTAGAGGGTTATTGCATTCATTGCCTATTCTTGAGTGGAAATGGGAACATATATCGATGGACTTTATTTTCGGTCTACCTCCGAGTCAGCGTAAGCACAATGCCATATGGGTTGTAGTTGACAGATTAATGAAATTTGCGTATTTCTTGCTAGTTTCAATGCGAGATCCTCTTGACCAATTATGTGAGGTATATGTACATGAGGCGTTGAGATTTCGTAGAGTTCTAGTGTATGATTACTTTTGATAGAGATATGGGATTCACGTCTAAATTATGGTGTAAATTGCAGAGACAGATGGGAATAATTCTTAACCTTACTATGACATACCATCAACAGATTGAGTGGTGGATATTGGTGCTAGAGGATATGCTTCGACCTTTTATCTTGGAGTTTGGTGGTAACTGGGAGAAATGCATTCCTTTGTGTGAGTCATCTGCTAATAATAGCCATCAGGCTAGCATTGGAATGGCTCCTTTCAAAGCTCTGTATGGTTAACTTTGTCGTTTACCTGCATGTTGGGTAGAGGTTGAAAATACAATTTTGTCGAGGCCGAAGTTGATTTAGGAGTACATAGATAGAATTCAGTAGATTTTCCAGTCTTTGACTATAATAAAGCTAATATATAAGAGATATGCTAATAAACATCATAGGTTTTTGGAGTTTTCAAAGGACAATCTTGTCCTATTGAAAGTCTTACCTATGAAGGGATTATATAGATTTGGGTTGCTTTAAGGTACATTAGGTCATTCCGAGTACAGAAAGGATTGGTATTGTTGCTTACAGGTTAGAATTACCTCCTCACCTAGCCAGAGTTTTAATGCCTTCCATGTTTCTATGCTTCACAAGACGCAGACTCAGTTCACTCCAAGGATTGTTTGGAATGAATTTGATCTTCGAAAAGACTTATCTTACAATTAGCAGCCGATGCAGATACTTGATCGTAACATTCAAAGGCTGAGAACCAAAGAAATCCCTATGGTTAAGGTGAAATGACAATTTCACGAAAACGAGGAACTAACTCAGGAGTGGGAGTCATATATGAAGGAACAATTTCCATTTCTTTTCAAAACTACAAGTAATTTTATATTTACTTTAATTTCGAGGAATACATTGCTTTAAATTGGGGAGACTGTAATGAGCTATTACCTTAAGCTGGTGATTAGTGTTAATGTCCAAATCATTATTAACTCGAGTTAGGCTCATAAGTTAAGTATGGCATACTTCGATTAGCGTGTGTATGTTTGCATGATGGTTTGTGTTTGTGTGGAATGTTTATGAGTTTTATAGGTTGTAGTATAAAATGGAATTTAAATACAAGCCTATAATTGAAAAATTAGTAATTAAACAATAAATAATCAGTACACCAAGTGCGACGAGGGGGTCGTGAAATGAATGTGCATACCCGAGAATACTCATTGGCATGCCAAAGATTTAATAGGGAGAAAATACATGAGAAATATATATATATTTATATGTATTTCTTATATATATAAATATATATATATATAAATATATATATATATATATTGAAAATTATAAGATTGGTTTGAATTATATGGATCATTAGATCACCTTGAGATGAGCGTAAGCATTGTTGGTGTCAACATGTGTGTCACTTTAAGGGTGTCATGTTAACACATCAATCGTTCGATCGGTTTCGAGAAAGCACGATGCGTATCTAAAAAGAATCTATATATTTAAACTAAAAACTTCAGAATTATCTCCATAATTCGATCGAAAGTGTATGAGAGAGAGAAAGTTAAGGGTTTTGATTATGATCTTAAGAGATCATTCAAGGAGCTGATTCAATGTGGATTAAAGAGCCTAAACGATTGGAGATCCAGAGATCATTACTTTGGTAAGTTTAGTTTTCATTTTTGTGAAGTTCAATTTGACAGTATGTGTTGATATATTTATGAATTTGTGTTATTCGATGACTGGAAATGGTTTATTACCTCACTATAGGTCGTCCTTGATGCATTTTGGGAGTGTAGGATATTATTTTTTAGATTTATGGATGGAATAGTGGCTGCTACCCTATGTACAGTCGAGGTAATACAGGGTGGAGCACGCTTCACCTAGTAGAGGAGCGTGCTTCCTTTATCATTGAGGATGAACTTGGCTGCTGGAGCGCACTCTACCTACAGAGGGAGCATACTCCCACCCCAGAAAAAGATATTATGCTAAGTTTTTATTAGGATTTCTTGAGTACTTAAGGACGTAACTAGTGGTTCTAAATATAAGGTATTAGACCTATATTAATCACAAATGGTTTGTGATAGGTGTTTGATTTTCAGGAAAGCTCGAGTGCCCAAAAAGTTAAGGAATTTAAAACGAAACCTAAATTGAGGTAAGTATTGATTCGCTAATTTATCAAAGTTCCTTGGTTATCCTAGTTTTTAGAGATCATGTATTTTATGGACAGAATGGTGGGGGGATTATGTACACTATGACGATTTTCAATAAATGGAAAATGATGTATAATGTGACCTACGAGAGTAACTCCTTGTTTTGAGAATAGGTTTATAGGAAATGGGCTACCTTCCCGGCCTATATATAACTCATGCTTAATTCGATAGGTTGCGTGGATTACATACTCACTAAAAGATTTTGGATAGAACCATTGGGCATTAATGGATTGGCTATAAAGCACATCAGCCAATCTGTCTATCAATCACATTAATGGCGCCAGTGGGTAATCGACCTTAGTTTTATAAATAAAATAGAAATCATAGTTTAATAGCTATTGACAGTTTGACTTGCATCCCTTACTTAAATTATATGTTTTCCATATTTTGTTAGTTAAGATTAGTTCATATTGTTATTGCATAATGTTCTTGATTATTATATGGAATGTTGATAACTTTATGAGTATTTCCTTACTAAGCAAGTTGGAGTGCTCACCCCAAATTTAATATTTCGGGTTCGCAACCTAGCACTACACCATAGGGCTAAGAGAAGATTTAGGTGTCTTTTATCTTATTTACGTTGTAATGAACTCTCTTATACATATATAAACTGTTTGATATATATTTTCGTATATAAATAGAATTGGGAGGTTTATAAACGAGGTTTTGGGTTTTGACAAACTTTGTATTTATTTATATTGTTTAAATATCGATAAAGTTTTTATTTTCCACTGCATATGCTTTGTATTATTTATTCGACGTCAATATACATAATGAGTTTATCAGTTACTGAGTGAGAGGTTGTTGGCTCTAGTTAAGTCTGGCTAGGTTACTAGGGCTTAATTAGGGTTTCAAGCTAAATATAGCCCTACTCGGGATTGGGGAAGCTACACAAGAACTACTTTCAGAAGTCAAAAAGTGACATAATTTAGGAATCCAACAATGTTATTGCATAACTAACGCACAAATGAATGGATTTGCAACATGATAAATCACCTACCCAATAGCATGATATTCTACTTGATTACACACTTAACAACCAAGAATGACATAGCACGTAAATAAAAGTGAATGAATACCACTTAAACATAAACCAATGCCACGATGACAAACTTATGAAATGAGATGAAACAACAACGTCATGGCATTAAGAGTACAATAGGCTCATCAATCAAAGCCACGCTAAGTTCCTAGGCTAATCTAGCCTCCCGACACCTTCAAACGGGTACCCAAACCTCTGAGACTCTTCCCTAGGTTTCAGGTATCATTTGGTATTTTTAAAAACGTGTTTAGACCCTCGGTTAAGGTGTTAAGCTTGTTTGAAGTGTTTAGATTTAACTTTAGAAATTGTACTTAGTGTGATGTCTAGAGCACCTAGCGCATTGGATATTTTATCTAGCACGCTAGTGACTTCCTTAGCACACTACTCACACTAATTAGCACGTTATATGCAGGTAGTGCGCTAGCTAGCTTGCTCAGTGCACTAAATGCATGAAATCCCAGAAATTTTGCACTTCAACTTTCAAGGTTTCCTTATTAAAATGGCTATCACCTAAGCTTTGTATCTCTGTTCTCCCCTACTATAGACACAACACATCCTCCATAGCAACAATATCAGCATACACTTCATATATTTCATCAACACATCCATTTATGTATGCATTTTTAATAAAACACAAAAACACACCTAATACTTTGATTGATCATAACTAGATCAATTTAACTTCGAGTTCAGAATTTCTTTAGAGCAAATTTAATGGTTATTTGCTGGCAATCAAAATATATAAACGAATTTTTAAAATCATTTCATTTACCTTTTTGAAATCAAGCAAAAACCACCAAAACTAAATTTTACCTCTAATTTTACCAAAACTATATGTAGATTAGCTTACCTAGTTGATGATCCTCCCAACTCGTTCAACTCCTCAAACACACCAGAATTTGCTTCATAACTTTTGATCTTTCTCTCTAAAGATTTACTTCACTCCTAAGTTATAAAATGAGAATGATTCGCATGCTTTTCTCATATAATCTTATATATAAAGTTGATTCCTAGCCATTGATCTTAATATGTACACGCATCTCGAGACTTATCTAATGGCTCATATCTTGTTTCAAATCCTCTTACCCTCCACTAACTCATCCTTAGTAACACCATATTTTACTCAATTGGTTTTGTAATGTGTCCATACATATCTCAAGGAACATCAAATGGCTAATGTTTTATTTTACTAACTTAGGTTTCATTTAATGTAAACTAAACTATGGGCACATTGATCTAACTATATAAGCCACATTAACTAAAATTATATCTCACCACATAACTCTCTACCCCGATCGCGCATCAGCATGCATCTCAAGGTGCATCTTCGCTAATGTTTCAATAACTATATACAAGTAGGAATTAATAAGTCTACACAAATGCATCCCACTTGGCATCCATTACTTAAAAATTCTATACTACTCAGTCCTCGTGCGGAGTATTCAAACTGTGCATCCGCTTTCGAGCCACGTCACGGGATTAGTAACCCTGATTAGGAACTAATTTACTATTACTAAATTCTAGGCCGTTACAAGGCGTTGGGTTTCGTTGGGCCTTAATTTAGCTTTTTAACTTAATTTTGACCGGATTTAGCTCCTTTTCTCCAAATTGCCTATTTTTTCCCTTAAAAATACAAAAAATAAGAGATAAGTGTTGTAAATATGATGTAAAGTTTCATAAAATACACCAAATACATACCAAAATATACCACAGTTATAGACTTATCAATGTGCTCGAGTATTGAATAGTTTTATTTGTGGGTGGCGTGATATTGATTGTAATATATAATATTGCTATAAGTCCAACTTGATTTATTTCAATTCTCGGCGTGGCAAAGACGATAACCTTATTAGTATCGTATAAGTCCATGATTCCAAATGGATATTGCGAGCATTTTGAAAGTACTCATTACAGTCAACAAAAAGCCTAGTAGATCTAATTGTCGTGGAAGTGATGAATACTGATCTCACTCCACACGCACGCGCATTGATGATGATTTAAAATTCTACAATAGTGACTCCATAAGATTTACTAATGGTGAATATAAAAATTACATTTATGACTCTTAAATGTGTGCACAAATTCCAAGAAGACATATTCACCATTATATCTAAACTCAAATGTCAAAATTTAAAATCACCATTCATGGTGATGGTGATTTTTCTCAATCACCATTGTAGAATTACCTATATATATATAGGGTGCTTTTACCATGGGTATCAAATAAATACCCATGGCATAGGTACCGATTCTCAACCATTGGATTAACATCAAGATAGAGAATGGTTGTAAAATATTAATTAATGCACATTAATGTGATCCACTTATAATTAATGACTTTTAAATGCATTTTCAATAAAAAAAAAATCACAAGTTTGACCATTTGCTATTTGTTTTTACAAATAAAAAAGTTTAAAATTTAAAAATATTATTTCTTTTTTAATTAGTGGAAGATAAAGACATTTTTAAAATTTATTTGTAACCTTCAATCTAAGAATTGTTACTAGCAAATGTGCATAACCCAATATCAATAATAAAATTTATTTTAAAAATAAATTTTAGTACAACTCCTAATAAAATTGCTATTTATAATTTGTCTCTTTTTTGAAGAAATAATTTACACTTAATTACTTTATAATTTAAATAATCAACCATTTCCTCAAAAGAAAAATAATTAAACTTAAATTACAACACAAAAAGTAGAATAGATAAATAAATTATTTGAATCAAATTAAAATGATTAAACTTTTAAGTTGGAAAACAATTAAATTTTAACATGCTACTATATAATGATTAATTTAGGTTTCAAATTATATATGAATCACATAAAAAGGCAAAGATACATTAGTAAAGTATAATATTAATTAGAATAACAAGTGATTTGGTTTTCCTCTTGAGTTTGTGTTTTTTTATAAATAAAAAAATCGAGTTGAGAGGGCCACCAAATATATGGGCACAACAATATTCGAGCATAGATTACTCGGCGTGATTAGAGCCGAATGTCAAGTGGAATTTGTTTTAAATACATCGGAGGAAATTAAGGAAATAATTTTAATTATTTTTCATTATTTTAGTGCATTAATATTCACATCATAAATAATGCGTTTATGTAATTAAGAAATAATTAATAGATAGTGCAAAATAATTTTAAAAAGTTAATAATTAAATTATCAAATTAAATTAAATCACATTAAAATGTTCAAATTATAAAAATATAATTTAAAGAATTTAAAAGTTATCTGAAGTGTAATATATAGTACATTAAATTGAGCTCAATTGATCATTAGATTCATGTAGTCGGGTCTTATTTATTAAAATCGATCAAATATTTGTTATATATTATTGTTATAGCTATCATCATTAATTATTTATAATTGCAAATTTTTAATAATTACATTTGTTAATTAAAAATAATCTAGTTGATACAGAATGATATTATATTATTAATTCTTCAATATCAATTACGATTGATGTATTTTCTATTGTCTTTTAAAAAGAAAGAAAAAATGAAATCAAACTTGAATTTGTGGTAATTTTAGTCTACAGTTATTAAAAAAAGACTTAATAGTATTATATTTATTACTTATTTTAATTATTGTATCTTTGGAATAAGTAAGAATTTCTTAATTTTAATAAATTATACATGACTATAACTAAAACATTGATTTTAAAAATTAATAATTTTAAAATCTAAAAATTGAAAATAAAAAGACTTTTGTGTTAAAATATTTTAATAAAATGAATAAGTATCATACGTTATTAACATATTTTGATTAAGTAATATAAATAGTTAATTTAATATAAAAAAATTTAATTTTTTTTCTCAAACAAGTTTATTTATATTGGTACTATTTTCAACCTAAGTCAATATTGTTGATATATTGTCAAAAAAATTTATTGATATATATTATAAAGGTGTAGTACATGGTATAAGTATTAATTTGAAATTACATTAATTGTAATTGTTCCTCATCATTGCCAATTGCCACGTGACATTACTCAACTTATTTTTCGAGGAGCAACATTTAGAAAATATGTTGCATTTAATGCATTGGACAATTCCCAAGCATAATTAAATAATAGGAATTAAATGATATAAAGACTCCATGCCGTGGGTATCTTTTTGATACCCATGGTAGAAGCACATATATATATATATATATATATATATATATATATACTATTATAATAGGAAACATCAAACGGTTGACCGTGAAGCCTTTTAGATAAAATCTCAAGTATGCCCCTATCTACTTAAATCAAAACAATTCAAAATGAAGATATTTTAGTAATTTAATTAATAAATCCACTTTAATAGGTGATTTACAAACTTTTGGAGTCGGCTAAAATTTGATTTGTTTTGAATCGTTTCAAAAAAGAGAAACATTTACAGAGAAAATAGAGCACAATTATAAGGATTAAGATTAGGAAGTTGCTTAATCGTTCCCTCAAATTGCTATATCTACTTTTATTCTAAAAAATATTACTTGTTTTTGAAAAAAAAAAATGATTCGATTTGGAATTAGTTTCGAAAACGATATTCCCTATTTTATCACATTTCACATTCACCACGACTCCTGCCATACATCCACATAAACCACTTTTTTTTATCGTTTCCTAAAAAAAACCAAAAGTTAAGGAGGAATTATCTTTTTAATGAAAAGTTAATGAGGAGTTATCATTTTTGTAAATAGAAACAATTCAATCGATTTAAAGCTCTCATTTCGATTTTATGTTCAAAAAGTTCACTCAAATCCCTTTTTTTCTCGTCTCTTCCACGGCCGCCACAACCTTATGACTACTCTTTTTATCTGTTCACCTATAGCTCCCTCATCCTCATCCTCCTCCGCGACCAGCGGTAGAGATCCCGTGATTTAACCCCAAGCCCTTTAGTTTCATCTCTAGTGAATTCTCTACCTACCAACAGTGTTGTCGGTAAGGCATAATCATCACCTTTGGATGAAGTTCAAAAAGTGGGAGAATTAGAAGCAACATTAGTGGCATGAATGTTAGTTAGTAGTCGGTCACCGGAGTTGTACTTATAGGGTTGATGTTTCTATATTATGTGTTGATTTTTATTTTTTTTTCACTTTGAGGGCTTTTTCTTTGGAACATTTTTAGAGACAAGTAACGCATGGTGCTTCTCTATAGCATCCATGAAGTGTTTTTTCGGGTTTACTTTATTATTGTAAATAGGCAATTTTGATGGGTAATGTGCAAGGGTTTGTTTCAATTGTTGTTTCTTCATTTTGGCACACCTTATATTATGTATTTGATGGGTCATTGTAAGAATAAACCATTAAAGAGTATTGGATTGGTAATATTGTACATCACCTTGTAATGTAGTTATATAGATTCAGTGGTTAGTTATGACCCATTAGATCAGTGAGACGTGTTTATATGATCAACGGTTGTAGCCTTTTTGCTCATGTTTATTTGATATTGTGAAATGTTGGGAGATGTGAGACCTTCTAGACATTCTCCCACTGTTGTTTATTAGGTTCTGAAATTTTTGATAATCCATTTTATAGGGAAAATTCTATTAAAATTTTTGCATAATATGCAAACTAATGGTATGTTTTTTGATACGCGCAAGTTGTGCTACTATTTGTATAGGTGAATTGTGTTTGACTTCGGTATGAATCTTCTTTAAACATGATTAGATTCAAATCTAGCGCTAATAACATCGAGGAATGGAAAGACTCATGAAATAAGAAAAAAAAAAGGCAACATATGATCAGCGTGACCAATCCCAAACTCAGTTGTTCCTACTGAGATATTGATAAGTGTCATGGTTATTTGAGGTTTCTTTCGAACTTATAAGTTTGTATACGACTAATATGTTGTAAACTTTGATCTTTTGTGTGTACGTTTGATATAAGGAAGATCTTGCTCCTAATAATGTCTTTCGGATCGTAATGGCGAGATATTCATTGATGGTTGATAAACAAAGTTGCATGCAAGTGTCTTGTTTATAAGTGAGCTCTTTCATATATAACGATAGAACAAATGTAACTTATTTATATTGTAACTTATTTATATTGGTTACGACTGCAAATATTGTACCAAAATGCATAAGGAACCAATTAACACAAATCTAAGTTAGTCAAATTTTCAAGTTAAATATGTGCATCAACTTAAATATGTATATTTAATTTAATTTGGTTTTAAAATAAAAATGCATACCTTTGGAATCGATGTATATATCATTGTAAGTTCCACAGTCCATGCTTTCAAGTTCTTTAGTTCTTAGTTCTCTTTATTTTAGTGGATCAACTATCGTCTTAAGATGGTTAGTCTGCCCATTTATCTTTTTGCTTTCTTGTCATTGTATTCGTTTGTTCTTTCAGGTGTGAATTCAACTAAGGTTTGTAGCAACCACTACTTTATGCCTTATAAGTTATAATGGCTTTACATGGAATCTGTCATGCAGTTGCTCGTCATAGTAGGTCGGCGATTCATTGGATAACTTGGATTAGTGAGAAGGTTTTTTAATCTTCTTTTTGAACCACTAATCCCAAATGACAATTTTAGACATTGCGATACCATGCACGTCGCATACTGCACACTCCAAATGCCCAATAGTTTATAGATGGTACCTGGCTCATAGGAAGATAGCTGAAAAAAGCTTTACCAATTTAACAATCCAACTTTTTTATACTTTATGAGCTCTTCTAATTGATAATGAAAAAAAGAGACATGGAGTGGTTTTGTTACTCCACTACAAAATTTTGATTTGCATCATATAAACCTTATCTAAAAGAAATGTATAGCGGAGGGAAAGAAATAGTAACACACTAGTCTCATTCATTTATTTTCTTTGTTATTTTGGTAAGCTTTGTTTTCCAAATTTTGTCATTTCATTTCCTTCCGTGACATAAATTTCATCGTTGGTTGCTCATAAGCTTTTATGTTGTGATCTCATTTAGTTTCTTAACTTTGTTTTATGTCATTTTATCTGAAACAATTCTTTCTTTTAATTGTAATTTTTGAAAAGTTGTTGGCATAAAATGTTTACTGCACATGTAATCTATTAGAAATTTGTTTCTTTAATACTTTGTGCAAATTGGTTAAAAACAATAAATGTAAATAAAATGCACGTGTAAGTTCTCTATAAAATGCATCAACATAAATATATATATTTTATTTTCGAGCTTTGGCGCCTTTGTTTTCATGTAGGCGCAAATCGAGAGGAGGCTCGAGAAGCATACTCAGGCTACTCCAAACTAGCCAATGGATGAGGAGAAACTCTACTATGATGTGATGGGGGATTGCCCAAACGGATATGTCTATAGGCTTGATTCATATGGCATCAGGAAAAGGATATATGGAGATCGTGGTGCCTGCAAGTCCTAAAAGCCGATGGTGTAGTATTCAGAGTTCGATGCAATCATTTAGGAGCTCACGCTATTCGAGGCTTACATGCATATCTCATTGGGAAAGTGTATGGACTTCGGAGTGAGCACCTTTTAGGCACCACAGTTGCCGCTACAACCATGAACACCACCCTAGGTGCACAACCAACAGGTTCGAATGGATTTGACTCATTTACAAGAGCAGTAGCAGGACGTCAATGATCGAGACATCCAAGATTGGATTGATGAAGAGCACCTTGGTAACGAGAGTTAGGTATTTTAGTTCCTTTGTATAAATTTTTGTTTGTAAAAAAATTTCAAACAATGTTTTATGCATATTAAGATCAAATTCTCTTTTTTTCGGTTATATTTTGAATAATATTTTTTAAATTTTTTGTGATCGAATTGTATGGGATTTCCGTTTGGATGTTATAGCACCCCAAGGAGTCGTTGTAGGGGGGTGATGGAAAAGGCCTAATTGGACTGTTATAGATTTTGTGTATACCAGAACCCTGTAGTAAGGAAATGTGAATTAAAAAAAGTTATGGGCATTCCAACGGATTAGAAATGGATTAGGAATGGAAAGCAAGTGTTTTGTTGCTATTCCATCTCTAAGTAGAAATAAAATTGAGATGGTTTATTAGTTTAATATTTTTGCTAATCCATTTCTAATTAGCGACATAATAGTAACGATAATTACAGTATTTCGTTTCTATTTCGTCTTTAATTAGAGATAGAATAGCAATAGACTATGAAATGTTATGAAGTCTATTGCTATTATGATTATAACTATAAATGGAATTGCAACAGTCGTCGTAGTATTCCGTTAATATTTCATTCCTATTTCTATCTCTATTCCATCTCTATTTGAAGACAAAAATTGATTTTTGTTGCTAATTAATTAGCGATGACATTTCTTCGAACGAATTTCATTTTGTTCCTATTCCATTTCTGATATTATTTCCATTAGTATTCCATTCCTATTTTATTTCTATTATGTTGCTATTTCAATGCTATTCCATTGTTAATTCGGTATTTTTTTGTAGTGTCATCCTTATCCAAAATGAATCCATCCCCATAATTGCTTCTAGTCCGTTCCTTATGGTTGTATAAGGAAATCCATGTTTGAATCCAGATTCTGATTTTGGGTGATCATTATTTTCTTTCCTATGAAATTTCGGCAATCTAAGTACCACTGTGAATAATCCACTAGTCTTCTTTGTACCATGGACATTGTTTTATTTTCACTCTAATGGCCATTCGCTTAAAACTCCCTAAGTAAAACTTCACAACCAATCTCTCTAAGTATATCTATATCATCATTAACATTGTAGTCACTAGTCAATAATCCAAGTTTCTCTCCCTTATTATTTTCATAATCCTAAGCCCGTACTTTATTTAATTCTTCACATTGAAACCCCTCTCTAGTATTATTTTTCTATTTTTCCTAATGTTTCTCGTCATTTGAGCAAGAGCCTTGGCATTTATTAAATTATCAACATTAAAAAGAATTTATGGAGTCTCCTCAATTTTCTCTTCTTCCGGCTCGTCACAAAGATCTAATGGTGCAGAAGGTTTTCTTCGTGTTCTAACTTTAGGATTTTTCATTGAAATTCCAATGAGACTAATATGTATGGGTGGAACTTTGGTTTTTGTTTTGCATTTTACAACTAACATTTCTTTTCCCTTCTCCTCTCTTGAACTTCTACCTTTCCAACTTCACGCCATTTTTCCAAATCAAATAATCATTATCCAAATTGAATTTAAACATGTAATTCATTCAAAACCAATTATCAAAAACAATTAAGTGGAATTCACAATTCTAACTAAAAGGAGAAATTTGACATCGAAGTCTTTACTTAAAATCAATTTTTGTTAATGCTTTCTTGATATAAATCAATTTGTAATATAAATTAAAGTATTTCTAAAACAAAAACACCCTTCCTCTCCCGCAAACTCATTTGCAACTCAATTTCAAACTAATTATATATAAGGATCTTTGAAACGATGAAAATACCAACATTTTGAAATTCATTTATAAACCATGAATCATCGTAATCACTATTTGCATTCTATTGAAATCAATGAAATCATTTATCATCATAACTAGATGAATTCAAATAAACGATTTTGAAATCAATTGAAGATTTTGTAAAATCTCATCAAATCAAAAGTTTCCAATATAAAAAGATAAAGTTTTATTATGATTACCTTCTTGAAAGTGAATCCCCTAAGATATAAGCTCTCGAATTCCTTTAGATTGACCATTCAAGCTTGAACTTGATATTCCCTAAAACCCTAATGCGGTTCTACTCCCTCGAACTTGCACTATTTTAGATTGAATGAAACTAGATCGAGGTGAGAATAACTTAAAGTCACTAAAATCTAGCTTAGAAAGGTTGAATCTACGCAAAGATTTGGTGTTTGGATGAAATAGGTGTAATGGTTGGTTTGTTTGAAATGATTCATGGTGTTGTTAATTGGAGTTTTGCTTTAAAAACTCAAATTCATACCCCGTGAATCGGGATTTAAGTGGAATTGATGGTGATTCACTACATAAATTGGTAGGTTTTTAGGTTTTGCGGCTCACTGATTTTTTCTAGCGAATCAGTTATTAAGGTCGATTCGTTTCTTATTCGCCAAACTTGAATTTTCACTTAAAATATTTATGTATTGTTACAAATTTTCATAGTGATTCATAGTGTTATACCTATTCGCTAACAATTCAATGGACTTACTTTATTGTTTTTCCAATTTTAATGCACAATTACTGCATACATCAATTTTTATAATCAATATAAATGTAGAATTTATTAGATACTTGAAATTTTGATTAGGATACGTAACTAACTAATAATTTAATTTTATTAAATAAATAAATAACCAATTAATGAAAATTTGCAAAAAGGCCAAATAAACATAACAATTCGATCACCCCTCCCCCCATTTGAAAGTTCTTCGGAGTTTAAATTCCAAACATATTTTCAATACAAGAGTGGAAATGTGAGAGAATAAAAATTATTATATTAACGTTAAATTAATCTATAGTAAATTAAATCATAAATAAACATAGGATATGGGCTGCCTCCCACAGAGAGTCTTTGTTTCCTATCATTGGCTCAACAAAACAATTCTAGAATTAGAATAGATATCTAAACTTGAATATATGATTATCCACTCTAGTGCTATACAATAATATTTATAACAGCTTGAGAAGTGGCAAAGAAAGACATCCTAAATTTAAAGGAGGATCTTCATAGATAAAGTGCGACAAAACCAAAAAATTCGTGGGTAAAATATACTTATCTACTTGAATTGGTAAATTCGTAACCATCAATATTAGTTTCACTGAAGTATCATGTGGTAAACAATCTCATTCGAAAACAAGTTCATCCAACTCCAATTGAGTATGTAGAAAAAAATGTGTCGGCATGAAATATGCATTAGATCCCGTATCACATTGGGCTCTAAAGTACCAAGCCCATTTAATTTTTATATTCAAATATATAATCCCGAGGTCATTAAGCTTCACAAGACTTAAATTCAGCTTTTATTGTCTCATTCTACGTTGCTTTAAAATCACCCAGCTTGTTAATATTTTTCTTATTCTCCGATTGCTTAACCTTCCTTTCTTGAGTTACTTTATTTTCATTTGAAGTGTTTTTAACTTGTTTTTTTCTTCGAAACTTCATTTTCAATTTTCATGGTTACTGCATTAATTTCATATATTTCAGCATTTAGATCACCGTGATAGTTTGATTCCAAAGAATAATAATTATTAATTTCATTATCAAGTAATTCATCATATTCGTCATTAATATGTTCCTCGTTAATTTTGAATGTCATAACTTGTTTTCAAATTCTATGGACATTGTTCCTTCAAAAATATCTTATTTAGTTTTAGTTGTTTTAAGAAAAGTCTACTTAATAATATAGGTGAAGAATTAGGTGATAATGAATCTCCCATTTCCATGATATAAAAGTTGATTGGAAATACTAGGCCATTTACTTTTACTAAAAATATCTTACTTTGTTTTAGCTATTTTAATAATTGTATTATCAACTAAAGTAAAAGTAATAGGTGTACTAGTCAATTGTACTGTTTTCAATGATTTATATAGTTTGAGTGACAATACATTAACTAATGCTCCGAGATCACACATACCAAATATAATTTAAGAAATACCTATTGTAAAAGTGAGAAATATGACACTTTTGGCCCTAAATCTTATTTAGATTCCTCTAAAATTTTATCTTTAGATTCAAAATAAATCTTTCAAAACTTCATCATAATTTGATAATTGCATAATTGATTCTATCAAAGGTTTATTCATTTATATTTTCTTAAATGCTTAAAAAATATCCTCATTAACTTTTTCCTTTCTACAATCTACTAATCATTATGGAACGTGAGAAATATAGTGCATATCTCAATTTAATTTATCAAGAATGCTATCATCTTTCTCTTCATTAGTCATCTTAGAAGTTAGTAACTACTTTTCATAAGCTTCTACTCAAGCAAAATAGCATGGGTACAATCTGTGAAATTCAAGAATTTATAAACTTGATTAGACGAATAATTAAGTATTTTCATATTTAAATTGGAATTAAGGCATCCAAGGTGGGACAAACGTATTAAGGATTGGAGATCATGAATTAAATGTTATTTTTGTTTATCAAATGACAAATTGGTATAATATACTATATTCAACATGAAATAGGGTCAAGCGAATGTATAGACGCGATGTTTGTTTGTTCCAAAGCGCATTGAAGATTTTCTCCAATTTTAGTGAAATCGAGGTATTCTACAGGGTTTAATTTGGGAGCAAAATATAAAAGATAATCATGAAAATAAAAAGAATGCAAGGAATTGTAATTGATTCTCTTTATTTTTGTGGCAATTGACGATGGAAATATCATGGGAATTGAATTCTGAGGTATCTAAAAATCAATGGGTTTAATAAGATCCATTTTAGGAGTTTTACATGGAGTAAGATTTTTTCCTAAGTTCTGCCCATGTTAATGTTGATGTTTCGATTGAATGTAGGTTTTCATGGAGTTTAATTTGAAGTCTTGAAGGGTTTCATTGTGGACAACATAGCTTAATTTATGGATGTTGTTTGTGAGGCTTAAGATGTTCATTTGAAACTCAAATTAATAAAAAAAGAGATTGTGTTCAATCCATAGGGCTGTCATGAATTTGTGTAAGAGTTCTTCATCAAAATGCAATGAACCGAGCTTAAATGTTAGCTATTATATAAGATCGCATTACTTTTTATACATTTATCAGAAGAGTCTAATTTCAAGATATGTTGTGGATTGATTTGCTAGGTAACTTTGCAAGAAAAATCATAGTTATTGGATTTTTTCGAAAGTTATTATTTTTCACAGTTGTTGTCTTAAGATTTTTATTAATTGTGACTGATTTGGAGTTTTTTGCATAACTCCTCCATTTGTGGTCGGAATTAAGCAAACCATTCCTTTTCATAAAGGTAAGAATAAAAGGCTTCAACATTGTCATAGGGCGTGTTCTCCAAGTTTTAAGGTTTGGACGCCTAAAAATGGACTGCAATAGTTCAGCTCGGAATAACAATCTAAATTAACGTCTCTTACTCAAAAGAAAATGATAAAAAACTGTTTTAAAGTAGTGAAGTTGAGTTAAACTCTAAGTAATGAATGAATTCTATGGTTTAATAGGAAACATGGAAGTACGTAAAAGCCTAGAAATATTATGTGAGGCTTCGCAATCAACTTTGAGTTGGTTTGATGATAAGTAAACTTTACAGTGACTCTCACATTGATATGGTTTATCTATTTGCATAAATTACATTTATTATTAGTCAAGCATATATAGGATAGTGAGATAAGCTTGTTTCGAAGTCTTGTTTGCTTCAAATTAGATTTCAATCCTACCTCAACAGTCGGCTAGTGAGACTAATTCTGGAGTCAAGCACCGAAAAGTTATCTATGCATTTCATAAGCTCTAATATTGTTTCCGTACTATTTTTGAAAAATGACATTTGATTATAGCTAGGAAACAGAAACGGAGTGGATTGCACAATTGTATATGTATTTTGTTAATTTCTTTTGCTTTGTGATTATTTATATTATTCATTTGCTATTATTAGGTGCATTAGATAGTTCAAAGTTTACTTATCAGACATCATTTTTGTTGTAATGGTGATAGGTTTATTTAGTACTTACAAAGAAATGGAAAAGCTTGAAGACTTTTGTGATATTTTTTTTAGCTTACTTTCTCTATATATGACTTGATTTTGTGTATATAATCTATATTGTTTATTTTGCATATGAGTATAACGTTCTTTAAATTAGACGTGATTTTCATTGAATGATTATGAGAGTTTACTAAGTTTAGTTAAGTTGAGAGGTTTATGTTTCAATTTTGGGATGGTAATGTTATAATTAAGCAATTAGAGACTCTAAGTTAGTTTATAAATTTGAATTTAATATATATTGGGAACTGTGGGGAGTTGTGAGTCCTTTTAGGCCTCACCCTAATTTCGTTGTCCATTAGGTGAAAGTTTTTTTGACATACTTCTTTTAGGGGAGGTGTGATAATTGTTTAATTAGACTTATATATTGGACTAGTTTAGATATATAATTGGCCTTAATATCTCAAAATGAGCTCTAAATGATGGTATTTATGTGTTTTAAGGTCAATAAGGCATAAAAATGGCAAATGAGTGATTTTATGATGAAATGAAGAGAAAAGACACAGAACCATACTTGACGTCGTGGGAAGTGAACATGAGGTGTTGAGAAGCCGTGACATCAAAAGAAGAGAAGCAGTAGAGGTGACATACTGGCGCCGCTGTGGGTTAGCATACAAAGCACCAAGCAGTTACAAAGGGGGCGCCGATCTTACTGAGAGGAGAAAACACACATACAATATAAGAGATTAGCACCTACCATCGGGATAGAAAAATAGGAATTTTTGGAATTCTAGTTCATTTGGAATTTCTAATTAGATATTCTAAATGTGTTCTTAGGAGTCTTAGGATTCTAAGTAGGTATTAGAACATGGTAAGGTCATAGATTGTGATAGATTAGCACCTACCATCATAGATTACCATAGTTTACGTTAGATTTAAGTATTGAGAAGACTTTTGAAAAAGATACATCAAAAATTCAATATTTTTCTTTGATTTAACTAAAGTTATTTAATTTAATCTTCGATTGCAATGAATACCATAAATTGTGTGTTTTCGATGATAATGAGTGAGTAGTTTATTTATATTAGGGATCAATGAATCCTATGGTATGAATACTATGCAAAAGAAGTTATGAATTGAGTATAATGCTTATAATTGCAATGGTTAGAACTTGTGTTTGATTTTATGTATAATGCTATGAACATCTTGATTACGTGTTTGTTGGTTAGGGGTTTTAGGAGTTATCATAGTCATTGGAGCTTTTAAGCTGAATATAAACAACACAACCACAAAAATATATAACATTGATAGATAGTTGTTGATTAAGGAGGCATGGATATTAAATCCGAAGATTTGGTACTTAATGCTTTGTGAGACTTACGTTATTCACATTGATATGTGGAGTTCTAATTTGCACTTCTGGATCTTTTTCACCACAGTAGTAGGTTGAAGTGAATATTAAAGAAAACCGTCTATTCTAATTATGGATTGTGCACACATAAGAAAGATTTATTAAGTATGATATGGGAAGCATAATACTTCATTACCTAGGTGAAATTGTGAACTATGATTTTTCTAAATTTAAGAATACAAGTTAATTTACATTGATTTTATAGAATAGGGAATTTTTGAATAAATCCAAACAAAAGAGATCTTTTTAACAATATGTTGGGGTTTTTTCAAAAATTGCTCACTTGCATTGGGGCCAATCATTCATGTATCTAATACCTAATGATCTAACATGACCATCATGTTTCGCTTATGGAATAGCCTTCGTTAAAGGATCTGTAACAATGTCTTGTGTTGGAAGTCTACAAATCTTCACGTCTCCACTCTCAATGATTTCTTGAATGAGATGAAAATGTCTAAGTATATGTAGGATTGGTGGTGTGATATTGGTTCCTTGGCCTATGATATCTCCCAATTGTTCTCACCATACAAACAAATAGGGTTAGCTATACTCGAACCATACCTAGTTTAAATATGAATTTTTTTACTCCAAACTGCCTCCTTAGGTGCATCAAACATTGCAATATACTCAGTTTCTGATATAGAATCTACCACAGTTTCTTGCTTTGAACTTTTCTAGCTCACTGCGCATCCATTCAAAATATAGACATACAAACTGCTATCTGAAGTCATACATATCAATTTGAAAATTGGTATTTGTGTAACCATTTACAACACAATCATTTCCCAAACTTTTATAGATTAATAACACTTCTTTAGTCATTCTCAAATACTTCAAAATTCTCTTTACTGCTATCAAATGACTCTCATTTAGATTATACTGGCATTAGCATGTTGCACTCAAAGCGTATGATACATCAGATCGGGTGCATAACATGACATACATGATAGATCCAATAGCTTATGCATATGGAACCGTATTCTTCCGCTCTCGCTCATCATTAGTTTTCATAAATTAAGTCTTGCTCAGACTTATACCATGAGACATTGGCAACAACCCTCTTTTAGAGTCTACAACCCTTTTTTAGAGTCTTACATACTGAACCTATTTAGTACCTTTGTCAATATGAGCACTATAACTTAGACTGGTCAACCTTTTAGATCTATCACAATAGATCTTAATCCGAAGGATGCCATTTTCAACGACCATTATATCATAAACATAAAGTACCGTGAAAAGAACCATCTTTTCACTGACCTTCTTATATACACTAGGCTCATCTTCATTTTTAATGAAACCAAATTCCTTAATTGCTTCATCAAAATGAAGATTCCAACTCTGAGAAGCTTGCTTTAATCCATAAATAAATCTTTTAAACTTGCACAACTTCCAGTAATTCCAACTCTAAGAAGCTTGCATTAATCCATAAATAGATCTTAAAGACTTACGCATGGATCTTTGAATCTTACGCACCTTGCTAGAAATCCCGGAAGGAACGAACCCTTTAGGTTGTATCATATACACATCCTCAAGTAAATTTCCATTTAGAAAAGTTGTTTTGACATCCATTTGTCATATCTCATAGTCGTAATATGCAACTAGGACAATTATAATTCTAATGGATTTAAGCATAGCTAAAGGAAAAAAAAAGTCTCATCATAATCAAAACCTTGAGTTTACCTAAAACCTTTTGCTACTAGCTATGCTTTATAAGTATGAACATTTTCATCCATGTCAGTTTTTTTCTTGAAAACCTATTTACATCAAATGTTCTTATCATAGTTAAATAAATCTACCAGGTTTCAAAATTTGTTATCATACACAGATTGCATCTCAGAATTCACGCCACTTAGCCATCTATCTGCCTCAGGGCTAGATAAAGCCTCCTAATAAGTAGTAGGCATATTTTGATCCTTAAGCAATACCTCACTACTATCAGTAAAGGAAATCCAAATCTCTTTGGCTGATGCCTTACCCATTAAACCTACACATGCCTTGTGATACTTATAGAGGTTCAACTAGTCCAAGACTTTGTTGATCTCCCACTAGTTGTTGAGTGTTTATTTGTGGTTCTTCAGCTTCTTCAAGGCTCATTTTATTCCTATTGTTGTTTTTTGTAATAAAGTCTTTTTCCATAAAAACGTCATTCCAAGTAACAAACACTTTGATCTCATTGGGATTGTAAAAGAAATATCCTCTAATTTTTTTACTATAACCTATAAATACACACTAGGTAGATTTGGCTAATAGTTTTTTTTAGATTTGTGGTTGTACAAAAAGCTTACATACCTAAATATTAAGTATAGACAAACTTGGCCCTTTCCCAAAACACATCTTATATGGTGTTTTATGACCTACTTTAGAAGTAATACAAGTCAGTGTAAATGCAAACGTTTTCAAGGCAAAACCCCAAAAGTAAATAGGAAGATCTATATGACTCATCATAGATCGAACCATATCAAATAAAGTTCAATTTTTCCTCTCGGAAAGACCATTCATTTGTAGAGTTGCAAGAAGAGTAAATTGTTAGCCAATCCCATTGTTTCTAAGATGGTCATCAAACTTTTGGCTCAAATATTCACCACCTCGATCTGGTCAAGGTGCCTTAATAATTTTACCAAGTTCTTTTGAACTTCATTCTAGAATTCTTGAATCATATTAAAAGACTCCCTTTCATGAAACCTTCTATGTTTCATGAGATACACGTAACCAAATCTGTAGAAATCATTAGTGAAAGTAATAAAGTACGATAACCAGCGCTAGCCATTGTGTTTATAGGACCTCATATATCAGTATATATTAGACCCAATAAATCACTTTCCCTTTCATTATGTCCAGTAAAGGGATTCTTTGTCATCTTTCCTAGAAAACAAGATATATATTTTCATATGACTCAAAATCAATTGAATCTAAAAGTCCGACTTTATGGGGTTTACAAATGTATTTCCTATTTATGTGACCAAGATGATAATGTCAAAAGTAGTTTTGATTAAAATTATTTAACTTGAATATCTTTGTATTTACATGACGAATAGGAGTATCTATGGACCTTTTCATATTTAAAATATAAAAACCATTACATAAATCAACATTCACATAGAAAACGTCTTCACAAGAAATGGAGCATTTATTATTCACAATAATGAAATTAAAACCATCTAAGTCCAAATGTAAAATTAAAATGATGTTTTTTCTCAAAGAAGGGACATAATAACAATTATTCAAAAATAAAACAAGTCCATTATACAAAATTAACTAAGCATCCCTAGAACTAACGCGACTTCCTTTACTCTATTTCCAACTCATAAGATGACTTCTACTTTCTTTAGCTTTATACTTTTGGTAAGACCTTACACATTAGTATAAATGTGAGATCCACATCCAAGATTTAATACTTTGAAATCATTAGTAGACAAGTTAACTTCAGTGACGTAAATATCTAAAGCAGGAGTTGCACTGCACTTATTTTTCTTTAGATCTTCAAGATAGAGTTTGCAATTTGTGAATCAATGCCCAGGTGCATGGCAGAAATGACAATTTCTTTCTTTTTCCTTTTCCTTATAGGAATGTGAAGTAGAAGTAGCCATAGGCTTTACTTGTTCCACAGGCTTTGTGACAGTCACAACTGGCTTTGCAATTTTGGCCTTGCCTTTGCCCTTTTATTTTTAGCCTTTCCTTTTTGAACCATCAACATATAAGTAGAGGTTTCTTAACATCCTGCTAAGCAGTCTTAAGCATCAAATGCAGCTCTGATATAGACTTCTCCATATTATTCATGTTATAGTTCATCACAAATTGTCAATAACTATTGGATTTTGAATTCAAGATCAAATCCATGGCCAACTCTTGGCTTATAGAAAATCCAAGTCTGTCAAGATGATCAATATAGTTCCCCATTTTCAAAACATGAATACTACGTATCGCACCCTCATTCATTCTATAAGAATGAAGGTTTCTGATTGTCTCGAACCTTTCTTAGCTAGGCTCTTGTTGGAAAATTTCCTTCAAAATCATAGCCATGTCGTAAGCTTCCTTATGTTCCATGTCCTTCTGATGTTTTCGAACCATGGTTGCCAACATAATGCATGCAACATCAATTGAATCGTTTTCATGCTTAGTTTGTTCATCCTTTACGGCTCTTAAAGCATTGGCTGGTGGTTCCTCAAGAATATGATCTCCATGATATACAACTTTCATTCATGATTGAGAACAATTCTCAAGTTTATGAACTAGTCAAGAAATTTTATCCCAGACAACTCATCCATCTCAAGGATAGATCACAATGACAAGGGATTAATGTGATTTAAAGAGGCCATAGATCTACAACAAAGATTACGAAAAAGCTCATTTTAGTATAAAGGAATAGACTCCCACTAAATTAAGAACCCTTTTAAAAATATTACGTTAATTTAAGGGACTAAAATTCATATTTCACGTAATTCCAATACATCTAAGTCATGACACTTTGAATTAGGGTATTTGGGTATGTACTTATTACCATTTACATCATGTGTAAGTTTTAGTGATTCTTATGAGATTGTAAAACCTTTATTTCTTAGCATGTTTTATCTCATCTTGTGCTTAAAGCACAAAGCCATTTTAATTGCTTTATCAAGTCTAACCATTTCAAATAATAAAGTAAACGTTAATCAACGTACCTCACCAAGAAAAGACAATACACTCTACAAAGGTTAACCCATATTGATGTGATCGAAGCTTTGATAAGTGTTTGAGAATGGATGACACTTGATTTAAAATTTGGAATAAGGGTATTTTTATTTGTTTTAGTGATCATTATTTAAATGAGATGAATATCATATATTACAATGCATGTATAGTCATTAAAAAATTTAGGATATTTTACTAAAATTGGTTATCATATGAATTTCCATGCATTACGAATAGGTAGCAACGGCTCGTTAGCGGGCAATAGTACATGGGGTAGTGCCCCCCATATTTTTAGACAACGAATTCCAGTCAGAAAAAATAAAAATTGCATTAGATTTCTCATTATTTTATTCAATATAATTGACCAAAACTGCCCCTTATTTTAATTTTGAGAAATATTAATTAAATCATTTTATTTAACTCGAGCATACCTCTAACTTAATATCTTATCCTAATTCAATTATATATTAAGATACTATGAATCTTTATCCATTAAGAATTTATTATATATCTCATCTATCTTATAGGATTTGTAATTCTTATCCGATTAAAAGTTTATCTCCTATTTAATAGGAACATACTAACAGATAACCACAATAAGATATATGATCAAAACCAATTTCCATTCTTATTCATAAAAAATAAGCGATTGAATCAAGAAACGAAATATTAATCCTGCATTCAACCCCAAAATCTTTTTAAATTAATCATATTAATCTAATCAAGATTTATACAATGGATACATACATAATTATAGAACAAAAAAGAACTACGTATTCAACACTAGAATCACATTAAGCTAAACATGACTTCTGCCGTGTGAACATACAGATTTTGCATTGTTCAATATTAAAACATATGTTACTCAAAATATGTTCAACATGAATTTTATCACTTAATCAAATGCTAATGTATCAAATATATTAATTAACAACATGCTTTAAAACCATTTTTTGATAACAATTATCACAAAATCTATGTGTATATCATATATACATTAATTAAGATCATCTTTTCAGACGTATGTTATATAAAAATCAGAGAAAACATACAAATATTTAATAGAACTGAGTCTAAGGCTCTGATACCATTATTGGATTTTGGATTCATACGTAGCAAAAAATTCAACACAATTTTTGAAAAACTCCAACAAAATCAAAATTGAGCTTTATTAAACTAGAACTATATAAGTAAATTATACCTTAATTCCTAATTTCCTTCTTTGATTCTTCGATTTCCAAGATGTTCAAATATGTCCTCTATCATAAATCCATGCACAAACGGTGTCCGTAATATGGGGTGCCAGCCCTAAGAGAGATGTAAAACATTTTTTCTTTCTCTCTTAAAATTTAGAGAACTCGAAAATAGCAAAAAAGAAATCTTATTTTGTTTTAGAATTTCAACTCTATTTATATGTGTAGATAAGCTCACTTAAAAAATCTAAATGCAATACAACTATTGTATCAAGGTAATTCAACCAAATTACACAAACGCCCCTATTAATAAGTTATTATATAACAAATTGTAAGGGCTTTTATGTTATGAATTTTATCATACAATATTCATTACTCAGGACTAGTTGAAATTGCACAAAGCCATTCTTTGTATGTGGCACAATATTTCATGTAATATTGGTAGCATTATGGTACACAAGTCATAAGCGGTCTCTAGTAATGCATTATGACTACTTAAGTAGCATGAATATCAAAATCGATACAACCTAATGAACAGAATATATCATATCTTTCTGTCGTGCGATATCATTTGATTAAACATAAGGCACGAAAAGTCACCCTTAATGTTTAATTGCACTAGTCTCGATCTTTAGATAACATCCAAGTGACATTGATAATATTAAGGGATCCATTGATATCCCTCTTTATACGAGAGGGATAAATTCTATCTCAATCACACACCTTCATACATTATTCGCATACTAATCAATCATAATGTTTATAATTATACGGTTAAAGACAAATTTTACTTGTGTCAAATCACTATTATCATAATGTTGAAGTCTCTGGTATTCTCAAGTCAAATGAGTAAATCATATCGCTATCATAAGCAACACCTATGACTTAATCCATACGGGGTTCTTATATTTGGTCGATCTAGTACCTTATTCCTTTAAAAGTAATCATTATCTCGATTTGTATCCCTATACCAATGATCATCACATGACCATCTGTTAAGATTCACACTAGTTTTAATTCATTGTAGTTCCCAATAAAATGACGGACTAGGGACATTTAGGATATTTCAACAAATATCCATTGATCTTATTATAAGGTAAACATGCGATCACTTATAATAGAACAACAAATGAAAAACCTCCATTTTATTAACTAAAATTATAAGATAAACAATGTTTGTAGATTAACCTAGGACACATGCCCCAGCATAATATAGTGAACTTAACTAAGTGCGTGCGTCCATATAAACCTTTCTCAGAGGAATAATTTTCGTAGGAAACCTTTGTTTATCACATTATTACTACAATTGGACTGTTATACTTACGTTTATGATCAATTTTTTTGGCAGCCACACTTAGTTTTGTTTAGTTTGCACATTTGTGAAGAATAATATTTTCAACAATTTACTTTTAAGTTTATAAAAAGAAAAAAAATTTAGTTTCTAGTTTTACAATTTACATTTGATCATTTTGTGTTTTCTTTCTTAGGGAGAAGGTAGTGCATACGTAATCAAGGTAATAAGGACTTAATAATTTACGATCTGTAAATTGAAAAAATCAACAAAGGAAAGAAGAAAAATGAGACTAAGATGGCGCATAATCAATGAAGAACTAAAATGAAAATCAGGGGCGAGGGAACAATCAACTTGAAGGTGATCTAAGGGCAAGAAAAAGAACAAGGATAAAATATCTTAGAGATAACTTTAAATTGGAAGTGCAAGAGATGTACAATGGAGTGATGAGGCTTCCAATCAACACCACTAAATTTGATTTGAGACCAACTCAAATTAACATGGTATACAATAGTCTAGTCAATGAGTCAGGAAGCGAGGATCCAGTTGCACATGTGGAGAACTTTCTAGAGAAGTGTGACACTTTTCACATACATAGAGTTACGAGAGAAGTAATTAGGATGAGACTTTTCTTATTCTTATAGGGTGGAAAAAGCAAATCCTGGTTTCATGGATTGAATGCTAGAAGTATGACTTTATGGGCGGATATTAATGAGAGGTTCTTGGTCAAATTCTTTCCCCAGTGAAAGTCAGTGACTGTTATTCGAGATCAACCAATTCAAGCAAGATGACATTGAGTCTCTTGGTGAGGCTTGTGAGAGATTTAATGATGTTAAGAAAACGTCTAGGACATGGATATGTGAAGTGGGCACAATTGGAAATATTTTACTATGGAGTGAATCATAGCACAAGAACAATAGTAGATGTCACAGCAAGTGGTTCTCCACTAACCAAGAGTAAAGATGGAGAACTAGATTTTCAAGGTCTTATGTCCTAAAATTCTAATTCAGGAACTCGTTCCACATAATGGAAGCAAATAAAAGTTTGAAGATGTCAACTTCATGAATAATTGAACTATAGAAACAACTTCAGGTTGAGAGGAATGGTTCCTCAAAGATATTATCAATGATCTAACAACTCGAGCTTTTTATATGGAAATCTTGATAATACACTAAAGCTACCTCCAAGTTTTGATCAACAAATCCAACAAGGAAACTAGGCCAAAGCGAAGAAACGACTTCATTAAAGTCAAATGAGACATTCTTGTAAGCCATTGACATGAACAATGGAGAATGTCATGAAAGGAATGAGAAAGAAATGGAGAATGTGAAATAACCACTTAAGTGAATTGATAATGAAACTGCCTAATCCACAAAGAATTTGAAGAGACAAATTAGTCACCTTTCAATTGCTTTGAATTCAAGAAAGGAATGACAATTTCCAAGTAACGCAATCACAAATCCTAAGTAGAATGTTAGTGCCATTCACATGATGAGCACTATGACAACTAATGAGCCAATCCATGAGCAAGTGATGTATAAGCCTAATAATCTCAATACTTTAACCATGAGAAAGTTAAAAAATCTGATAATATGCATGAAAATCGAACAAAAGTGAGACAAGATGAACTGGAATGGTTCAAATTACCAAAGGTCAATAACCGAAGAAGTAAAAAGAAGGGGAGAAAATAATGGAGAGTTACAAAATAGGATAAAGCACCTTCTTAAGAAGCATCAAAAGGAAATAGCATCAAGGTTGTTCCAAATAAGTGGAACCAAATGTCAAGTTCACATCGAGACCTCAACCATTTTAGAGGAAAGATAATGGTAACTTGGTACCAACAACAACGTGAGCTGTGAACAAGCATGTGAAAGTAGGTAAATTTACATTTATCACTTATTTGGAGATTACAGATCATGATATAGATGATGATGTATATATGATACTTGGGCGACCATTCTTGAATACTGCCAATTCAATTTTGTGCGTGAAGAAGAAAATGATTACAATAAGTATCAAAGACGTTGAATATAGCGAGAAGATTATCTTTGTTGAAGGGTAAGAAGTACTTCAGAACCGGAGATATATCGGTATCTATAGTCTACAATTGGATTATCTCCATTTTGACTCAGACCAAACTAGTAAAAAGGTGTCGGACTAAAGACGTTAAACAAAGCAATACCGGGAGGTAGCCTAGAGGTTTATGATTTTGGTTTTAAAATTTCAGTTATTTATTTTATATTAGATAAAAGAATCCAAAGGTTTTGGTAAGTACTTTTCTAATTTTAAAAACTTTGTGCTAAACGTGTGGGAAAATACCATTTGCCGAGTTAATTTTCATCAGAATGGAGTCTCAACATACTCAACAAAGAGTGTAAATGAGTAAAAAAGTTAGAGTGGTCAAGAACAAGTAATACGACAAATCACAGGTATGTTTTTATGAGAATTTCCTATAAAAGGTATTTCAAGCTGTCTGTCCTAACGCCTTATGTAGTAATACATGGAGCCGGGAGAGTGGCAATAAGAAGTTAAATGAAGCCTTGAAAATCACGAAAGAGGACTAGTTGATGCTATATGTACAAACACATGGCGCCATAAGCCTATATGGGCGGTGTCTGGACAGCGCCGACCACTGACTATTTTATAATTAAAGAAGACATGACATCGTGTCCACACTGTGGTGGTGTCATGCCCTATAAAGGATAGCATCGATGTCGATTAAGGGTTTTTACAACCTTTCCAAAATAAAACTTACATACGTGCAACCTATTCAAAACACCACCAACCAAGCATACATCAATCAAGAACCCTAGTTTTAGCAATTTTAAGTGAGAAAAAAATGTTCCCTGTGATCAAGAGTGAAAAGGGAGGTTACGTCATGGATTTGAATAAAAGAGGATAGCTAGGCCATTGATTCTGAGAAGTGAGTCAAAAAATCAATTGGGTATGGATTTGTGAGCAAAGTGAAAGGGCTTTGATTGATAGAGGCTTACACAAGTAATCTACATCGAAAAGTAGTTCGACATTGAGGTAAGATTTCGATTTCATTGGTTATGCTTTGAGTTTTTGATATTTGAGATGAAATTGAATAAATAATGGAAATTAGGTTTTTGGATAGGAATTTTAAGTTGTGTGGATTTAGAGCATCAGTGTGGCTTACTGTGGATTAGTATATGTCATTTTGATATATTTGGCATTTGAATGACCCTTGTAAATTAAGATTTGATTACAGGTAATTTGAAGACCTATTGTTAATTTGTAGCAGTTGTTGTGAGCTTTTGAGATAATCGCAAGAAAAAGGAAGCAAACAAGTCAACTTGGTAAAGTTAGGGCTAATGATAGTTAGGCATCAACATCGGGAGCTTAAAATGATGATGCCCTGAGGCTATTCAAATCAAAACTCTACATTGGTAAGGAGGACAAGGTTTATTTTAAGACCTTGAGGACAAGGTTTGGTTTAAGTTTAAGGTGCATCAACACTACGAGAAATGGTAAGAATGGATGAACTAAGGATAAACACTGCACGTATGATCGTAAAATTTTATTTTAAAAGAAGTTAAACAAGAAGAATAGTAGTGTATTTTGTTTAATTCTATTTCGTTTACTTATTATTTAAATGTGTATATGTAGTATAGATTAGGTTATATATAATAGTATAGTAATAAATTAATAAAGTAATTCATTTTCGAAGTTCATGCCTTTATTTGAGGATGAGTAAGAACAAAATTCTCATGTTGATATGAAACTCAAAAGCATGTTATAATCTTTGAAGAAAATAAGAAGAGAAGCAAACAACAATATGATTTCATGCTTAGAAACTTAGAGTTAGGTAAGTTATTCAACTTTGAACCAAAGCAAGGAGAATACCAAAACACTTCTTGTGAAAAAAGTTAGAATCATTTGGGATCTAACTTTTTCCACAAGAAGTGTTCTAGTTTCTACCTTAATTTTAAGTTCATGGTCTCCTCTAACTCTAGGTTTCTAATCATGAAACCGTACCCATTTTTGCCACATTTCATTATTTTCATCTTCAAAATATAAAAATACTCCCTTAAGTTTCATATCAACAAGATACTTGTAATCTACTCATCCATAATTAAAGGCATGAACATGCAAATGAATTACTTATTCATTACATATTATTATATATAACTTAATTTATACTACTTAAACATTCAAAAAGTAAGAAAATGAAAAGTTTTTACACTACAAAGCATTCCTCTTTAAGTGCTTCAAAAACTAATTTAAACGATCATACTTGTAGTGTTTATCCTTAATTTTCAGCCTATCTTACCACTTCCCATAGTGTAGTTTAGTGTCGATTCCCCCGAACTAAAACCATACCTTCTCCTTAAGGTTTAAAAATAAGCCTGAAATATGAAACACTACAAGACACGAACATATATAATAACACAAGTTATATAATCATAAACTAAACTAAACAAAGAATTTAAACAACAAAATATTTAACAAAATATTTGAAATGTTAAAAAATGATATGGTATCAATGTTATTCTAATCTCCTAATGTCTAAAGTACTCCTAATACATGGACATCAGGACTACTCATCGTCATCGTCGTCTGCATCATCAGCTCTAGCGAAGGATGGTGTCAAACAACGCTCCACCTTCCTGCTCTACACCAAATCTAAATCGAAAACAAAAGCTTGTGCTACTAGAACACTAAATGACCTATCAGTAGGTTTCATCCATTTGCTCTTCTCACACCTAAGTATGTTCCTCTGATGATCAATAAATGACTTGAAATTATGATGCCCATTCTGTCGATTTTGATCTCTCCTCTCCGTATCTTACTTGTATCTCAACATGGTTACGTGATACTACACCATGTCCTCTTGGTACTATCTCAACACACCCTATAGTGGAGGTGGTGGTTGAAAGACCTCAGAATCATCCAATTCATGTTCTTCAATCTGTAGGTCTACAAACTTGTAGCCCTCAGCAAATCCCTACTTCTCTTGCTCCTCCTCTTCTCCATAACCTTCATCATGCAATTCCTTAGCTAATTTTATTGTCATTGCTGCTTGATCCTCTTGTTGTTTGGCTAACAACTCAGCCTCAAGTCTAGCTTCCTTGGCTTTCTCTCTCTTCTAGTCGGAGTCTCGGTAACGAATTAGTTGTTTATGTGTGAGCATGAATGCTTTATCTGTAGTTAGTTGAGCCTCAATTTGAGATTCTTCATCATTTCTCAATCACACTCCAGCCTTTAAGCACATCTAAGTAATCAAGTTAGGAAACAACAACTTGCTATCTCTTTCTTAGATGATAGACTCCCTCAGATTGTTGTAAATGATATCGCCAATGTTAATTTCCCCATTTTTTGTAATCCCATAAAGGCAAGCTATTTTTGGCTTGTTGATCTCACGCCACTAAGAGGTGCGGTATAATGAAGCAATGAGGAAATGTTGCCAGATTCTGTAAAATTTCCTAGCACTCCCGCTCTTTTTTATTTCGACACATTCTCATCTCCCATAACACATCCTTGTTGTCCTTGGACAATTAATGCTCTTTCTATAGCTTTCAAAGCGTATATGTTATAATGTCTCTAGTATAATTTATTCAGGAAAGTTTTTTAGATCCATAAAAACTTAAGTACTCCAATCCATAGATGGTATTAATCTCATGTATATTAAAGGGAAAAAATCCCTCTCACCTTCACTGGCTCATCCTTAATAGTAAACTTTACACTACCATAAAATTCTTAAACAATACTACTGTGTCCTTTAACTTCATTATTTCTATAACATTGAGTAAGTTGCTCCGAATTTTGATGCCTAATTAAGTTATTCACTCTATTATTATACTGGGCCGACAAATTTATTCCTATTTTCACAAATGAATTCTTTATGTTGGATATCCTAGTATCAATCCTTAGCCTTTCTCTACTTCTGAGAAATTTTAGTTTAAATGGTCTAGGCTCCTCAATGCAATCTCTTGAGTTAGATGCCTAAAATTCATTTGCTCTAGTTCGACCAATTTGTTTCCTTGTTCTTGTCATTTCTTCAAATTCAAGCAACACAATTAACTAGCAACACATGACACCAAATCACCAAAAAATCTAAATATGTATCACATACATCATACATATGTCAAATAATGCAAAGACATCAACTAAGTCCCTATGGGTGACATTAATTCTCAACATTCACACAATCTTTCAAAACCAATCCTAGAACCTCAAATTTACAATTTAAACAATTTCATTAAAATTTTCCAAATTCCAAGCATAACTAGATGAAATTTAAAATTTACCTCAATGCCCAATAAATTTTCAGTGTAGAACACTTATCCAAGTCTCTATCAATCCAAGCCCTCTCATTGTTCTCACTAACTGGAATCCTACCGCTCTTTGAAATTAAAACCCTCAAATCAAGCCATAGCTTTTTAACTTGTGCAAATCCATAATGCACTTGCCTTTGTCACTTTCAATCAGAAGGTACTTTCTTATCTCATTTAGAATAGATCAAACTTTAGTCCTAAAACGATGTATGCTTGATGGTTGTAGTGGCGTTTTGGTGCAAGTCTGAAGAATGAAGTGAAATGGGGTTTATACCCTTTAAAACAACCTAGTGTCATTCCTTATAGGCACCGCATCGTGACAATGCCGCAATCGCATCGAGGACACAATGGAGTGTTTATTCTATTTGTGCTTACTACCCTCTGGGCGTCGTCACTAGCATCCAAAACACCATGGGTAATACTCACAGTGTTGAGCTATCTGCCAATGTCTTCACACGCATTTTTTTTAATTCCTCTTCGATGTACCTCTGACTTTGTGTATCACTCACACAAATCCTTGTAAATATAAAAACTAATAAATTTTACCTTTGACTTACCCATGCAACTTACCTTTACTAGTTTGAAATCCTTTGCTATTTTTTGCTTTTTAATGAGTTAGCGAGACATTTCCATTTCAATGAACCATCACTCGAAAAATTGTCTTTCCTGCACATTAAACATAAATTTTTGAAAGTTTGAACTAAAATTTGTTAATTTTAATTATTGAACTAAATAACTAACTATTAACCAAAATTTTAAAACTTAAAACTTAAAAACCCCTTGGCTGCCTCCCACTGGCGGTTAATTCAACCTCATTAGCCAGATGCCTTTTTAGCACATTTAGTCCAAATCTAAATTGAAGAACACCATCTGCAAATCGGAGATTAAAATGTTATTCCCATTCAGATGTACTTCTTCAGCATTGACAAATACAACCGTCTCAATATCATTGCCCCATCGACACTCATCATGATCTTCCTATCTCCTGTGTACAAATTTGCATTAGCGGTGTTCAAGAATGGTCGCTCAAGTATTAAAGACACATCATCGTCCATATTGTGGTTCATAACCTCAAAATTCACAATGATTTGTGAATCTACCCACTTCCACATACACATTCAAGAATCTCCCATCAATAACTATCAAGTTGTCATTAGTTACTTGCGAATTTGTTATATCGTGACTATTGATCTTCAAATCAGCATGCAATCTGTCCATTAATGGCAAGACATTGACTTAGGCTCTAGTATCGAATAAGACATTTCTGAACTGGTGTCTGTTAATGTTTATCGGTATGCATATCTATCTGGGATCTCTCATTTTGATAGGTTGAAATCTCAGGATGAACTTTGGTTTTGACTTCTTCGGAACCACATTGATATTATTGCCTTGTGGAGCTTCTTCAGAAGGTCCCTCATTTTTTTGCTTGGCCTTTACTTGTCGTTTCCCTTTATTTTTCTTTATGGCATTGATTCTTTGTTGCCCGAATCCTTCGAATTCATCTTCACGCACTTCCATTTTTGCTCATGCATCTATTCATTCTTCCTCAAAGTCAAAGTGTTAACTTTTTAAGCTTGTACATCACTTGCTCTTGTCTTGGCTCCTTTGTTATTGTGGTGCTTATCATGCGAATAGCACCTACGTTCTCCTTGAGTTCATAGCTAAGATTTGTAATGGTGTTGCTAGGAAACTATCTTTCTTTCCTTGAGTTCAAGGTTATAGCAAGTAGACATATTTGTCTTTCTAAGTTCTCAATGGATTATTATCGCTCATCATCCATACACTTCATGGCTTATTTTGCTCCTTCCATATCTTTCTTGTGCTTCTCATTTCCATGGCTTGTAAATACTTTCCAATTGACTTTAACGAAATCATCACTTCACTCTACTCCAACTTTCCTGGTTGGACTTATAAATCGAAGCTTTGAGGTAACTTCGGTACATATAAGATCAAAATCTTTTGAAGAGAAGTTCGGGCTATTGTTGCTATATCCTTGATAAAATCATTGTGAAGCCATTCCTCTCGACCTGAAGTTATTCTCATAGCCTTGATTGTTCATGAAGTTGATATCCTCATACTTTATTTTGTACTACATGTCCATTTAGTAACCACCATGCCTCAGTGATTAATGGGTTTGTTGTGCTACTTATGGACCTAAGTGTCCCAATAGAAGTTTCGCCACGTAACTGCTCAGATTTGATAGCGGTGCCATAATTGCAAATTGTGAGTAATCTCGTACACCCTACTGCTTTCTTTACTATGGAACGAGTACCAGGTGTAGAAAATATGTTGCGGCATCTACTAGAATTCTCGTCTTGTAGTTCATCCCATAGTAGAAAATTTGGAGTTATGCCCATTTCACGTGTCCATATCTTGGACATCTCCTTATCTTCTCCTTGAATCTTTCCTAAGCCTCGTCAAGAGAATTGGTGTTTTTTTGCTTGAACTAATTGATGTCAAGTTTCCTTTTATTGACCTTTACTAGGGGAAAGAATTTGTCTAGAAATCGTTTAATGAATTCAGCTCATGAGGTCATACTCCCTGCATTCAGCCTTTAGAATCGGGATTTGGCTTATCCAACTAATGAGAATGGAAAAACAACATATTGATCAGCTCTTTTGTAACTCTGATGATGTGCATGGTGTCGCACTTCTCCAAGAAATTCTTAAAATGTACAACTAGATTTTCATTAGATAACTCGTTAAAAGGATATTTTGCACCACGTTTTTCTGAGACAGTTTCAGTTCAAAATAAATGGCATTAGCTCGAAGCCTCTTCACTCCGTTATAAGTCTCCTAAAAGTTTTGCTTGAATTAGTCGTGAAGGCATCTTTGTCCTTACACTTTATCCTACACTACTAGATCACCTACGTGTTGGTTATTCCAATGGCCCTGTCGTTAGATTCTAGCTAGCTCTTCTGCCTTCTTGATTCCTTTTTTTTCTTTTGTTGGTTTTGTCAATCTCACGGTCATCAGGCACTAGGTCCCTCTCTTACTTGCTACACATGCACTAGTTATTCCTAAAAAGAAAACACAAAAGACCAAGTGGTGAAAGTCAAACTTGAAACTTAAACCTCTACTTTTTTTTTGTTTTATGAACTCGAAAGTAATGATTTGAAAATAATACCTACCAACTTTTCATATTAACTAAGTAACACTAAGTGGTTCGCTTGTAGTAATAATGTAATCTACTTACGTTGACAACAGATATCGTCATGGGAATATGTTTATGCACTAGTTATCTACCTATTCAACTTTGAACTATTGCTAAGAAATTCTCTTTTTTAAAGGTTTTATACTAAACTAATCTCTTTAACAAAACAATATAAAGATTACTTTAACTCTTATATTAAGGATCTCTTAGTTCACAACATCACCTAGTTAATATAATACTATGCTTTTTAACCACTTTTACATCTCATTATGTTGTGTTCAATGCCTAATAAGAATAGATAGATTTCCTTCAAAACCACTTTAACCAACTGTCGTCATGAAAAATATTCTAATGTGCAAACTAGAACTCTGACTATTGTTGTGATTACGTAAGCTCCACATTGATTTAATGTCCAAAATCTTTTGATTCATAACCAATGAAGTTTACTCTCCGTGCCTCCCTAATCAAGAAGTATCACTTGATGTTGTGTATTTGACGGTTGTACCATTTATGTTCGGCTTAAAAGCTTCAATGACCACGATAACTTCTAAAACCTAATATCATTAAACACATTATCAAGATGTCTAAGCTTTACGTTCAAAATCAATACTAATTCTAACCATTGCACTTTTTATAAACATTTCCTACTCATGTTCATAACATAGCATTTATACCGTAGGATCCATTGACCCCTAAGATTAATAGACTACTCACACTTCTTCGAAACACACATATCATAATTCATAATTAAAATTGTTGGAATCAGTGTGAAATTTGAGAATTGCAAAAACTTGATTATGATGCTAATTAAGTATTTTCAATTTTAATTTGGGATTTTAGTATATAAGGTGGAACCCAAACATTATGGACTAGATATCATAAGATATAATTTTGTTTTTGCATGATGTATGCTTATTGCGTGTATTATATGGTATTTCATTGCGAAGTCAAGTTATGTTGATGTGTATCCTTAGTTTTTCATACTCAGGGTTACAAGTGCGCGTCTGAAGGGCACGAGTGAAAATAAATCATTAGTTGCTCGAAAACTAATTAACCAAGTGTTTGTCCTCGTTTGAAGATTTTGTCTAAGTTTGTGTGTAAGTCAAGACTGGTGGTAATGTAATGTGAGAATGAAGTTGGTGTAAGACCTTGCTTTGAATTTTGTATCAGTTGCCGGCAGTAAAGGTTTAGATTGAGTGTAAATTGGTGCAAGTTCGGTTTGTTATGGCAAAATAATTGGTCCATAAGGGTTAAGTATGTCTTAGACAAATATAAAATTTTTTGGGTTTGGTGTGATCAAAACCAGAGTTACAGATATTTTATAAAGATCTATTATTTTGTCAAGAGTTTGGTTCAATTTGGTGAGAAATTGGATCGAAATTGAGCGCTGAAAGCTAAAACATGTCAAAATAAGGATTTTAGGAATTTTTAAATAAAAAAAAATTAAGCTACTAACAAAAAGCTAAGGGACTATATATAAATATATAAAAAAACAAAACCAAACATTTTGGTTTTAACAGAGAGAAAGAATGAGTTCGTTCCTAAAACTCTCAATTTGATGTTTCGCTGCATGAGCTCCCCACGTTCGATTTTTACCAAGTTTCTATCCACAAAATAATAGAGCATCGCGACACGATCAATTCGAGCTAAGTTTCTAGGATGAAAATGAAGTATTTAGCCCTCAATTTGATAAATACTAAATGTTAGGCATTTTCCTCAATTAAATTTGAATTCTCGTGATTTCTTGAATTATTTCGTGGGGTTTTGAGGGAAATTGGTAAAAATCATCATTAATTGATGTATTGGGTTGATTTCGAGCAATTTGGAATAAATTCCACCAACGTGGTTTAATGTTTTGATGAATTTAACATATGTGATTCGGTTGATAACTATTTTGGAGATGTTTTTATAGTTGATATTGATTTACATTGGGTTTCTAGTTGAATGGATTATTGGTTTTTATCCAATTTGACTCCTTGGGCTGTAGAAATATTTCGATGTTGGAATCGAGTGGTTTTGTGGTGTTTGTTGTCGAGTTTTGAAGGCTTAATAGTGAAAATATTGATTTTGAGAAGTTTTCAGTTCAAAATAAAATAATGTTTGCCAAGTTAACTTGCAATATTGGAAAATTCATAACTTCTCTGTCGATTATCCGATTTGAGTGTTCTTGGAGTCTATGGAAAGAGCGGCATGAGTACTACAAGTTTCTTTTAGGATATTATGATAAATATTGAGGTTTTCAAGGTGAGAAAGTTACCCTAAGTTGGCTAGTTGAAAGCCACTTGAAATAATTATATAAATTAATATTTTTGGAAACTATTCTCAGGTGTACTTTGGCCATAGTTTTCATTAGGTTTCGTGATTTGGTTTCACTTAAAACTTGAGCCATAATATAATTGGTTATGCAAGGAAGCTATGGGAGCCATTTTCAAAATGATTTGACGTTCCGAGAACTCCAAAAATTATGCTCAAAATTGGTTTGGTTGTAAGGAGACCCTACAATGATCTTTACTACTTATGGAGTTTATCTTTGTACCTATAATTGCATCGTAGTATTAATTGCATTTTATTATTATTGGTTATGCATAAATAGAGTGAATGAAGGGGATAAGATTGTTTCTGAGTCTGATTTGATTAAAATTAGGTTTCAATTCTGCCTCTATGTTGTCAAGCGAGACTAGCAAAGTCTAACGCGACATGTTATCTCTTTTTTCATGATCTTTTAATACTATCTCTATACTATTTTTGGAAGTCGACGTTTGATTATAGTTAATAGATATTAATAGAGTGGATTGCATGTCATGTTAGTGCATATATCTTACTATTTATTTCTAAATGCAATTACACGTCTCCATGTATAAGACTAAACATTGCAGGAGTACAGATCAATGTAAGAATTTACTTACCTAATATCTTCGAGTTAATTTGGATGATGTCAAGTTCTATGTGAAGACAAAGAAGAACAAACAAGCCTTGAAGATTTTGGTGATTGCTTTCACAAATAAAAGTAAATTCTTGTTTTAAATTGCTTATATTTATTGTTTTGGGATTTTTTAGGTGAGTGTAGGACGCGAAGTTTATTTGAATGGTTGTGAGAGAATCCTAAGTTAGTTTAAAATACGTTTAAAGGATTACGATTCAATTTAGGTCTATTTGAGATTGTAAAGTTGTGATTGAGCTCTCAGAGACTTTAAGTTATTTCATAAACGTGAATTTGATATGTATTATGAACTAAGGTGAGTTGTAAGTCCTTCTAGGCCTCTCCCCAATTTTGTTATCTATAAGGTAAATTTTTGACATACTACTTTTAAGGGAGGTGCTGCCAAAAATTTTATTTAATATGGATGTGATCTTTTAGTTTCTCAAGATTGAACAAATCATGAATTGAGATTTATTAAGCACGTAAATATAGTTTTGGAGACTTAGAAATGATTGCAATAATTATTAGTTTAAGGTCAGAGTTGAAAAAAATGGATTAGGCTCACTAGATTATCAAAGGATTAAGGTAATCTAGGTCGATCAGTTGTCTTAATTACGAGGGGCTGACAAAATTGTTATAAGAGCTTATGCTTGGCTCAATTGATGATAGACTTTGGTTGAGAACCAAAGGGAGATTAAGTGCGATTAGTTTGGAAGTTACTGTGACCTAAGGTGTTGAAATTATTGTGTTATGTTTATGTTTTATGTCTTTATTATCGCTAGATAGGTGATAAGAAATTTATTCTCCTTGTCCGTCGGATACTTAACTCAAAGATCCAACGAGTAAGATAAGAAACGGATAATTAATAAGCTTATGAAATGAAACTGGGAATAAAGGAATGTGAAATAGACTTGTGAAGTCAAAATTCATAATAGTATTGTAAGTAGTTCGGTACTAATATAACTGATGAAAGTATCAGTTATGAAGCCAATAGGAAATTGGTTAGAAAGGAAATCCAAACGATTCAAGCATATAAGTACTAAAAATGGATTTCATAAAAATTTAAAGTATCGAACTATTACAATTATAAAATGTTTAGGAAAATGTTAAAATTGTCTCAAAAAAGAAAATGGAGACACATGGTTTTGAAAGTAGGAATTGATTAGACAAACTAAATTATGACTGAAAATCACAATGTGATTGTAATAGAATAAGTCAAGTTGTTTAAATAGATTTCTATGAAAATAAAATATTTAAAAGTATAGTATTTTCTCCTTGCCAAAACAAAACACATAGTAAAAGTGCAATAGAACCATAGTTTAATATAATCAAATGACTTCTTAAAAGAAATACTTTGATTGTTTATTGTTTATTTACTCAAGTTACTTCTCTATAAGCGACGTTGACTGTAGTTGTTCTATGAGTCAAATAAAGAAATAATAAGACAAATGGAAAACATGAGTTAGAATCAATCTTTGTTAACACCAGATTAGGTGTTGTTACAAAACAAGGATGAACAAAAAAACTTCTAACTAAAAATTAAAAGTATAGTGATAAGATCAACGTATTAGAAGTTAAGGTATTGGGGAAGTAGTCTAATAATAGCTTGGATTATCTATTAAACATCAAAACAAGTGATTGTGTTTAGAGACTCAAAGTACCCAATAATCATTTCTAACGACATTTAGTAATGGCACCTATCACTACAACCTAAAATCTAATAAATGAAGAGATAGACGTACTGATTTAGTGGTTTGTATAGGATGTCAGTATGAGTTCCTATATTGCAAGAATCTCCATTTATAGGACTTCAAGGATTAAAATAGAATCTTGTAAGTGTTAGAATAGTCGTTAAGTTGATCAATAGTTTGGAATTTCAAATTCTTCTATCTCTTCAATTGAATAATAATAGAAATGTGAATTCATTATAGTAATTTGATGAATAGTAAGATATAAAGTTATCGTACACGGTCTCTTGAAAAGTACCGAATTTCTTTTCGAGAAAAAGAATACTTGGGAAATATGAGACTAATGGAAACAAAGTAAGGTAATAACAAATAGAAGAACTGTTTGAGTTGCAAACTATATTTGTTTCTAATAAAGGTTAGCAAAAGAAAACATCAATTGATTGAATGGTCATAAGAAGTCGTATTATCCATAGCTAAGTTTTCAAAAATGAGAAAAGATATAACTTTCCTTTTTAAGTCAAGATTAAGAAGCAGTAAGTTTATAAGGGATCAAGATTGAAATCGATGTGAGAATAGCTATGATTGATAAAAACTGAACATAATAGACTTTATGTACAGAATAAAATGAGACGTAGAGATGATTTGTAACTGATGGAAGTGACACGAACAGACTCCTTTCAAGGCTAAATAGTAGAGTAGTTATGCATGACTAAAAGTCTGAATAACTCCATCTCATAATCATGATTCATTCATAGCCTAGAAGATCGGTGAGATGTCTACCATATTTGAATAATCGAATGAATTGATTATAGTCAAAATAAAAGAGTCCACGAAGTTTTGTTGGAATCAATTGGAAACTGAAGTATAGGCAACTAAATGGTCAAAACATTCTCACTTATGCATGAAAATGGACATTTTAAGTCATTAAGTCTCGATAAGACTTAAGATATCAAACTATAAGTTTGTTGGAACGTGATATATCTTCACAAGGATCTTATAAGGAATCAAACTCTAAAAGCGAAAAGTTTTAAACCAAAATAATTTACAACTAATATCAATGAATGTGTTGTATATTGATTTAAATATAGTGCTACACCAAGCGATATATCAGTAGTGAAGTTTTAAATTAAATCACTAGTTGTTGTAAATTAGAGTTGATGTAAGATACCCGAATGACAGTGAAGATACATATGAAATGAAAAGAGTTGTGTAACTTACAACTTAGTTAGTCAATATTGTTCCTAATAGTTTATAGAATATTGAATAAAAGACAATATATCTGACTTGATATGTTGAAAGAATTCAGTATTCTTCAACTGTAAGATACCTGAATGATGGTGAAGATACATATGAAATGAAAAGAGATATGTGACTTGCAGCTCACTTAGTCATCATGCGAGTAAAGGACAGTATATCTATTCAGACATTAAAATGATATATCAATTAATAATGGAATCAATCTTCAAAGGTCAATTGCAACTATACTCGTAACTTGTATTTTCATATGTATTTTTTAGTTACACTCTTGCCTTACGTAAGAATACGTTTGTAGAACCCACATGTTGACTGACATGGGGTTTCGCTGGTGAATTCAAATGTAATCGAGCTATCAAATCCTAATAACTTGAGAATCGTACTCTCAACTACCCCCAAGAATACGATCCACATAACCACCATGTTGGTCATCATGTGATTATGTTAGTATATTCAGATGTAACTGAGCTACTACCTTAACTGGATAGTAAACGACGAAGTTAAAACTCTAGCCTACCAAGGAAGTGAGGGCGGAATCTATTTCTAGGTTAACATTTTCCTTTTATTATGACAAAGGGTGAGATTTATTTTCAGGCAAACCTTCACATCGCTCTGTCCCAGTTCACCTTATTGTCACTTTCACATTTCAAAACAAACACATTCAAGTTACGGTACATTAGCCCACTCCCAGTCCATAAGACTATATGAACTAAATATACTAATTACGTTGCATAGTTGATAAGAATATGAGTACCACTTACTTGTGCGGAGCTTTCATAAGTTTTTTACCGATTTACATGACTCCTGAAATTTATAAACTTTTCTTAATCAACCAAGAACCAAAATTAAACAAGTTTTCATCAATTTGGGTCCAATGCTCATTAATTAGAACCCATATACATTGTTCCCAATCATATCAAAAATCAATTTCAGGTCAATATGACTATTTCGCATTTTTTGAGGTAAAAAACAAGATATAAACTCTGAATAGAATCCTAAATTCTTTACTTTTCAAAGAAATTCATCAATTTCTATTTATTTAGTCAAAATATTATTTTTTTCATTTTTTTTCCTATTTTTCTAGATTTTCATCTATTTTCCAGCAATTTCTCTTTCTTTTTATACTTGAAAAGGGTTAAGCCTGAACTAGATCGAACTGGGTTTGACTCAATCGAGCCGAACCTATCCACTTCAGAGCCAACACTTTTCTTCCTCATCATAAGAGAGCCTCTATGTTTGGAATAAATCGATTTTTTTTCTGGTTTGATCACTGGGCACTTTTGGGAGGGGTGGCAGCTTTCATGTCGTCTCTTTCCTCATACGAACTACATAGCTATTAATCCATGCCTCCCTGCCTGATATTGTCTCTACAACAACAAAAAACACACATCAACATCAATAGCCAACAACAACAACCAACACAACAAAACCTCACCTTCTAAATTTCTCCATCGCCTCTCCTTCTCCCATAATTGAATTCAATATCCTCCTTCTTTCTCCAATTTCATTGTCGAAATCAAACCAACTAAGGTGATGTTTTGTTAGTTTATGATAAATGTTAGATTTCCTCGAGACTCATACCGCACAAATCTCAAGACAGATATGATGGTTCAAATCCTTTCAATTTAAATTTTGACCTTTTTTGTGATACGTGTTGCATATCTCGAGGTCGATCTTGTTGCTATTACTAAACACATCACTACTTAACCAACTTAAGTATGGTCAATACAATTTTCCTCGAGATTCACACATACAAATCTCAAGGATGATCTAAAAGATATAAACCAAATTCATTTTCCCTGAAGTGATACATAATTTGATACATGTATATCAATGCACATTGATTTTCTCTTGAAACTAACCAACGTACAATCCATTCACTTCCTCTACTCAAGCGTAACATATGTCTCGAGGCAAATCTAATGTATGTATTTTTTTTCTTTTGATTTAAACTATACATTTTATTTATATAATTATACATATAATATACATATATAAATATATAGATAACCTATATTTCGAGCCTATAAACTGACCATGCGCACCAATGACCACCATCATGCATGCATACTATCTGACCTCCTACATGTGTCACCCTCAACCCCACATGTCACTAAACGCCCACGAATTATTAATTATGTATTTATTTTCAAAACATATGTATAAATAAGTTTTAGATATAAATATATAAACCTATATTAACATGCATATGACTTCGTCATGCGTGCCAACGAGTTCACTCGGGCATGCACGCTACCCCAGGACTGATGTGTGCCACCTTTAACCCACACACGATATTAAGTGTCCAAATAATTTCTCAATTATTCAATTATAGGCCAAGTAATTCAATTATTTTTCATAATAAATAATACAATCTATATAAACACCAAATGGCACATAAATTCACACACACATAATCGAGACAAGCTAGGCTTGACAACGTGATTAACTCGAGTTATTTAAAATTCAGATTAACGCTAATAACCAACTTAAGGTAACTATTCATTACAATAATTATTTGATTAGACTTATTTATAGGACTATTTTAGATGTATAATTATCCTAAATATCTCGGAATGATTGATAGTATTTGTCTTTTCATGTTTACAAGGCATTAAAAACACAAAAGAGTGATTTTATGATGAAATGAGGACAAAAGCACGAAATAATACTTGACGCCATGGAGGGACACACGGTTAACACACACTGCACAAAGCAGTAACACAGGGGGCATTGAGTCTACTAAGAGGAGAAAACACACATACAAGATTGAAGATGTGGTAGCGCTGTCACTTTACGAAAGGAACATTGATATTTTTTTAGAGATAATGTTGGGACAAAAAAATAGAAAGTTTTAAAATTCTATTTTGTTTAGGATTTTTAATTAAGGTTTTTAATTGAATTTTAAGGAGTCTAAATAGGCATTAGAATGTAGTAAACAAATAGATTATGAGAGACTGGCACCCACCATCATAGATTAGCATAGTTTACATTAGATATGAGTATTGAGAAAAGTTTTAAAGGAGATAAATTAAAACATCAATTATGGTGATTCTGTATTTTTCTTTGATTTAATTAAGTTATTTAATTTAATTTTTGGTTACAATTAATACCATAAATTGTATGCTTTTTTACAATAATGAGTGAGTAATTTATTTATCTTATGGATCAAGGGATCCTATGGTAGAAATATTATGCAATGGTTAGAATTTTTCCTTTATTCTATTTCTAATGCTATGATCATCTTGATCACATGGTTGTGATTAGGGGTTTTAAAAGTTTTCATGGCCATTAGAGATTTTAAGTAGGAACTCAACAATGTAAAATATATAACATCGATAAAGAATTTTTGATTAGGAAGGTATGGATCATAAAATTAAGTGTTTATGAGTCTAAGTATTTGGTACTTAATACTATATGAGACTTACGTTATTCACATCGATAAGTGGAGTTCGCGTTTGCACATTAGAATCATTTTCACTCCGATAGTGGGTTGAAGTGAATATTAAGGAAATTTGTCTATTCTAATTATGCATTCTACACAGATAAGAAAGATTAAGGAATTGTGATAAGGAAACATACTGATTCATTACCTAGGTGAGGTTGTGAACTAAAGTTTTCTTAATATAAGAATACAAATAAATTTACATTGATTTTATAGAATAGAGTAGTGTTGTTTCAATCAAAACAAAAGAGATTTTCTTAACAATAAAATGAACTTAATTAAGTGTAGGTGGCTTTTCCAGAGGAACGATATATGTAATCAAATTTTGTTGATCACATTATTAGTACAATTGAATCTTGACACTTGTTGTTACGGTCAAGGTGCTGCCAAGATTTTCATAAAAAATGGAGAATGATCTGTATAATTTCCTTAGTTGCTCCAATTAAACAAAACATTAATTAACTTTCATTGAGAATATAAATTTAGTTTTGGAGCTTTAATTAAGGAATTAAAATCAATTGGAATGTGATTTCTCAATTTGCTCCACTTTATTGTTGAAAGAATCAGGTTTTCTAATGGGCTGACTTGATTATTAGGGGATTAAGGTAATTTAGGCCGACCAGTAATCCAAATGATGAGGAGGTGATATAATCTCTTAGGGAAAGGTGTATATTTAAATTGGTCAGCTGTACAATCTCTAGTATGAATGACATTGGTCATCATGTCTTCTTCTTCTTCCTCTATTGCCTTATGTACGTTATTTTTTTTACTTTTCTTAGTGATATAATCTGATATATATTTCTTTTTCATCATCACAAAATAAAACATTAACTTGTGCTTCATTTGTGCGATTTTTAGTTTAAGTTAATCCTTTAATTTGATTACTTAACATATTAATTTTTAGGTTCATCTAATTTAATTGATTTTTCATCTCATTAATAAATGTATTAGTTTGAACTTGATTCTGAGAGATTTTTGAAAAGTTTTGATGGATTTGAGTCATAAAATTATTTAAGATTCGCTCTAGATTTGGTTGCATAGGCCGAACAGTTTGTTGAGGTAACTGAATCGGTGACAATTATATTTGTGCTCTTATTTTATAAGTGGTGTAATTCTGATTTTGTGGACCATAGACAAGGTTTGAATTTTGTTTTCCAATGTAGTAACTATTTTCTTATATTAATTCTTGGGGACTAGAAAATCTGGTCATAACCACATTGACCTCTTAAGTGTTTTCTTCGCATAAAGTAGGACACACATCCGTAGGATTTGTAAGTTCAAAATCCACGTGGTTTAACTTTGTTTCATCTATCTTTTAATAGTAACTTACCCATGCTAGATAATCCTTCACCTTTTTAGTCAAATGTATTACTTATTTTATTAATAAATTCAAAAGGTTTCTCCCTTGATGTCTCAGTCTTTTCACAATATTGCTTACATTGTTTAATCATTTTTTTAATAGCTTATTTTGCTAAAGTTGGTGATACATCGAATAATAATCCACCTCATACAGTGTCTAATAATTCTTATTCAAAATGTTTAAGTCTTTCGTAAAAGTATTTTAATAAAAGTCTTTATGTATATTCGTGTTATGGAGAAGAAGAAATTAATCTTTGAAACCAATCGCAAAATTCACAAAGTTTTCATCATCTTTCATTTTAACGACTATGATTTGTCTTTTATAGGAACTAATCTTTCTTGTATACATATATTAATCTAGAAAAGCTTCTAACATTTGAGCCCATATAGTTATTTAATCTTGAAGAAGTTGAAACAACCAATTTGTGCTTAACCTTTTAGTGCAAAAGGAAAAGCTTTAAGTTTGACTTGTTCTAATGTATTGTCTTCAGGTTTCATCCCATTGACTCTATGTAAATATTCCATTATAAATTCTTTGGCTTCATTATCTTTACAATAAGATTTAGTTAAGGCACTAGTGAATCCAGATCTTACTTTGAATTCAGGAAATACTTTAGGATAGGGAATGCACGTTAGCTCATAAGCTGTGACTTTTTTATTGCTTGCCTAATAGTAAGTTCTTTGTTGTCATTACTATTAATGATTTTATTAATGTTATTATTCGCTTCCATTATGGCTGCTTGGTGTTTCCTATATTGTTGTTGTCTTCAATTACAATTAAAATGGATGTAAAGATCCTGTGGAAGTAGAATGAAAAAGTGTGTACACCATACAACGATAAAAACTCTAAAGAAAGTATGTAAAAGTCCTCGGTAATGGGGCTAAAAACCGACATGTGTTAAGCGTGTACAATAATTTTTCCATATATCCTTATTATTTGTATTAGTGATAAGTGGGATCCTCTCCATAGGAATTTTGCAAACTTCTCTAGGAAAAAGGATTCCAATGGTTTTTTAACATTTGAACTTAAGTTTAATTGATTTAATTGAAACAGGAATTGAAATATCTAATCAAACTATAGCAATCAATTAAAATAATCAAACTAACATAACAAAAACAATTCAAATTCACTAAAATCAAAACAAATCAAATCAATTATATTCTATAGAAAACAAACATCTAAACAAATATCCAAAACAATGAAACATTAATCCATTTTGTGTCAAACATATTACTTAAATCATAATCATAATAATACTTTAAGCTATTTGTTAAATATTTTCAAAACATTAAATTTGAATCATAAGTAAATCGATAACTTTTATCAAACCACCAGTTTCTATTGTCTGATTAATTTCTTTATGTTTTAAAAGGATTAAATTAATAAAATTAGGACATTTAAGCCTCATACCTTCGAAAAGTCACTTGAATATTAAATTTTGATTTCAATTCACCTAGGACATCTAAAGGGTAAAAGACCTCTTTAAACAATCTTATTTACTATTTTAAACTATATATAAAATCCAAATATAATAATATACATTCTAGACTATGCATCTAATACAAAGCTTCATGATTGTGATTCGCAAATAACAGTTTATTAAATCAGTGAATTAAAGAATATGGTTAAGTTTAAAGCATTAAATACTAATCAGTATTCATTATGACTATCTTACAAAATGGATGAAGTTCATGTTTGGACTTTATTTAGATTAATAACCTACTCAGTCATATTCATACTAAACATAGCAATAAAATAAATAAATGACATTAATAAATACCTCTTATTGAATACTTTGAAAGTTCAAATCGTGACCAAAAGCAATGAACAATAAAACTAAACTAAAACTTAATAAAACTAATAAATATGGCTCCAAAAGCAATAAATATGATCAAGGATACTCAATGGAAATTGATTTTGAAGCCTAAAGTTGATATATATACTATTCCTATTAGTACATATCCAATCAAACTAAAATTCCTTGATTTGCTCCGAAAAACTCAAAACTGACTCCAGCGATTTGTCACCAATTCCACTATAAACCTTAATTTGCAAGGCACATCGGTGGAAATGAATCTCTATCTTTCACCAATTTGTCTAGCAAATCCTCTATAAACCCTTATTAACTATTGACTCATTTGGTCTTTTCCCTTTTGACTAAATTCTTCATTTTCTTCACTTTTCATTAATTTCTTCATATAATATAAATATGACCTAAAACCACAAACACAAGAGAAAACATATTGTAATATAGCTTGTTACATCTAAAATCAACCTTAAATATGATATAAAACATTATTTAATTATAGACTTATCACCTATCCACCACATTAGCCTTCTAGGTTTTTCTCCTCAAATTCCCTTTATTGCTTAGTGCAAAACAAAAGTGGCTACATGCCTTTATTGTGGTTTGTGCTAGAAGTATTTATGTAGATTGATGTTTCACAATTAGAGTCTTATCAATACTTCCTTGACTGTACCCATGATTTAGCAAAAACTTTGCAAGTCGGTTGTACCAAGCTCGTGGATCCTATTTCAACCAATATAGTACTTTCTTCAATTGCTAGATATGGTCTAGGAAGGAAGCATTTTCAAATCCTTTTGCTTGCTCATTGATTGTACCATTTAAAAATGTTTTTTTGACATCCATCTGATATAACTTAAAACTAAAAGAACATACAACAGCAAGAAGTAGAATAATAAGTTCCAAACGAGCTAGAGGTGCAAGAGTTTAATCAAAATATGTTCCTTCTACCTTGTTCTACCCTTGAGCCACCAAGCAACCCTTGTTTCTTTCCACCTTTCCCTATGCATCAATTCTTTCTTAAAAAAATTAACTTTGTACCTATCACATTAACATGATGTGGTCTCGGTACCAATGCCCAAACGTAAAGTCTCTAAAACTGGTTTGGCTCTTCCTACTTTGCTATAGTCCAATTCTTATCAAACTATGCATCAATAACATTTTTGGGCTCTATAGTAGAAACATCGCAGACATACCTTGCTAGCCTTTTGTAGTCTATTCTTCAAATGTCTCTAGTGATTATTCCATCTTCATCTTTCGAATAATGTTGTCTGTTAGATGATCTCTCTGAGTTCTTGTATAAGGTTCATGAATAACAGTGGGTAGCTTTATTTCATTCCTCTGAGAATTCTGAATGTCATCAATTTCGAAAGATGCTTTAAGGGTGGCTCCAACTAGGTCGCTAGGGGTGGTTGCAACTGGAACAAGTTCATCATTAATCGTCTCAACTTTTAGAGCTATCTTCTCTGATGTAGAGTCATGAAATGTAACATTTATAGATTCCATAACTTTCTGGGTGCGTCGATTGAATACTTTGTATGCCTTGCTATTTGATGAGTATCCTTCAAAAATTGCTTCATCACTCCTTATAACAAACTTTCTCGACACCTCCTTATTCTTCAACACAAAAAATATGCTTCCAATGATGTGAAAATAGGCAAGATAAGACTTTTTACCTTTCTACAATTCATAAGGTGTTTTGTGAGTAAATGAATGGAGATGTGTTTTGTTGACGATGTAGCACGCAATGTTCATATCTTCTACCCATAGTTTCGTATGGAGTTCTTTATATATGAGCATAACTCTTGCCATATCTTACACATGTATGTTCTTCCTCTCTACCATCCCATTTTTTAGAGTTGCTATAGGAGCAAAGAATTCCTAATGAATTCTTGATTTTCTATAAAATCTTGAAACCTTGAGTTTTCAAAATCTCTCTTTTGGTCACTCTTGATTCTCACAATGCGTTCACCAATAGCTGCCCTTTTAGTTATCCACCTCAAGCATAAATCACTAAATTATTCAAAAGCATATGACTTATCTTTTAGGAATAAAAACCTAAGTAAAATAAGAAAAGTGGTCAACACATGCCTAAATGTACTTTTACCAAATACACTTCTCACATTAGTGGGACCAACAAGATCAATACGAAGTAATACGAGAACCACAAATGTATTACATATGTCGATAGGCTTGTGACATTCGTTTCTTTATTTTCCAAGCTTGAAAGGGTACACATACGTTGATAGCAGTGAGCCTGAATTCAGGTAATTCATGAACAACCTCTAAATTCAACAACTTTTTGATAATTACTTATTTAAAATTATATATAAGTCTAGTTCACTTGTATATATGGTGTAAATATCTCAAACTGAGCTCTAATTGTTGGTATTTATATGTTTTTAGGTCTACAAGGCATAGAAAAGACAAAGGAGAGATTTCATGAAGAAATGAGTAAAACAACCACAATAGTAAGGTAGACGCCATCGAGAAGACATGTGACGCCGAAAGAAATGAACAAAAGGTATGGACAAGGCATGGAGATCAAATAATGACATGCAAAAAAAGTTGATCTTATGCATGTAGTGGTGGCGTTGAGGGTTTTACACAAACGATGATGGGCAATTGTATAAGTGGTGAGTCGACAGAGAGATGGAGAAAACACAAATGAAAAATTAGCGCTGTCACTTTACACAAGGGGCGTGGATTCACTTACAGACAATGCAAAATTAGAAAAATAAAAATTTTTGGAGCTCGAGTTCATTTGTAATTGTTATTTGTGGTTTCTAATTGTACTTCTAGGACTAAAAGGAGTATAAATAGGTATTAGAACATGGCAAACTAATCAACCTTCATAGAACACTATAGAATACCATAGATTATCCTAGATTACAATAGATTTAAGTATCGAGAAGAGCTTTTAAAGGAGATACATTGAAGTCTCCAATTGTAGTGATTCAATATTGTTATTTGATTTAATTAAAGTTTATTTGATTCAATCTTTGATTGCAATGAATACCATGATTTGTGTACTTTTTATGATGATGAGTAAGTAGTCTATTTTCGTTAAGGATTAATGGATCCTATGGTATGAATACGATGCAAACTATGAATTGAGTAGAATATTTTAGAAGTGTGATGGCTATTTAAATAGACTTATATATAGGACAAGTTTAGTTATATAATGTTGGGACATGTTCCCTAGGTCAATCCATTAATTGTCTTCATGAATACTTTTAGTTAATAAAATAGAGGATTTCATTTGCTATTTATTATAATTAATTTACATGTTTACATTATAATAAGATCCATGGGTATTTGCATAAATATCCTAAATGTCCCTAGTCGATCATTATACTGGGAACTATAATGAATTAAGACTAGTGTGAGTATTGATTGATGATCATATGATGATTATACGTATAGGGATACGATTCAAGATCACGAGTACTTGTTATGGAACAATGTACTGGAATGACCCGCTATGAGAACATCACATGGATTAAGTCGTAGTTGTTTCTCATGATAGATATATTTTTCAGTCCTTTGACTTGATATTACTAGAGACTTCAACATTAGGAACGCAGTGATTTGACACAATCAAACGTTGTCTTTAACCGGACGATTATAAAGGTTGCGATTGGTTATTGTGTGAGCAATGTGATGAAGTTGTGTAATCGAGATAGAATTTGTCCCTCTCATATAAAGAGAAATATCCAGTGGATCCCTCGATGTGTTAGAGTGTTAAAAGGCCTAGTCTAAGTGAATTGATATTGATCAATGTAACTTGAATGTTTTTAGTCTACCTAGAGATTGAGACTAGTACGATGAAACATGTTGGATGACAATTCCATGCTTTATGTTTGATCAAAAGGATATCGTGCGATAAAAGGATTTTATATACACTATTGATTAGGTTGTATCGATTTGATATTCTTACAACTTAGGTAGTCATAATGTCTTGCTAGAGGCCGCTTATGAATTGTATACCAAAATGTATTTTGGTACACTACCAACGTTGTATGAGCCTATTGGGTCGCACACTAAGAATGATTTTGTGAGATTTTAAGATGGTTTAGAAAAACCAATTTTATATGATAAAATTCATGACAGAAACGTATTTGTGGTGTATTACACTTATACTTCTTTAAGTAGGATATATGTCTAATTTACTTAACCATCTATATACAAGGGTTGTATAAATAGACGCTTTAAGTTGGAACACATGTACTAAAGATTAAGGGTTGAAACTCTATTTTCATTTTAGAAACAACTTAGGGCTTTCTAGTACGCTCTGGATCATTTTGGAGAGAAACAAAAAGGTTTGGTATTCTCTTGAAGCTAACACTTTGAATCTCAGTTGCTGTTCGTGCGTAGACTGCTGGTAGAGAGCGTTCGTCGTTGGCTGCGCCTTAGAGATCGATCAACCTTCATAAAGGTATTTTGCGACTGAGGTATGATTAAGTTTTCTTGATTTTAACATTTTTAATGTAATTAGATTCGGATCCTGTTAGTGTTTTTGTCAAAATTGTTTTGTAATCTCCGCCGCGTATGAACTCTAAAACCCAACAATGGTATCGAAGCCATCGAGTTCGATTCCATTAAATTCATTGCATGTTTTCTTCTGATATATACATGATATATGAATGAAAGCATGTTGATAGTTGATGTATATGCGATATACATAAGTTTTCTATGAGATTTAATATCATGTTTTGTGTATATAATACATATATTCGTGATTTAATTGAAATCAATTTTGTACATGCACGTAACCACGTTAGGTTAATTCGAATAATTTTAATGAATTGAATTTCGTGTTCTGTGATCCATGACACCATTAGGTATAATCTTCAATTTTCATGTATTGATGCATGGATGAAATCTCTGTAATTCAGTATGCATATTTAGGTTACATTGTTTTAAGTTTCTTAAATTGTATAAGTCTTAATATTAATTCGAAACTAATATGATTAGGTTCGATTGGGATACTAGTTCATGATTCAATTACATGTTTGTGATTATTTGGATGAGGACCGAAATTGCAAATAATTATTTTTCGAAATTATTTATTTATCTCGTTATATCTATTCTGTTATGAAGTTTCTATTTGATAAGAGATATATAACAAATTAGATTAGGAGATATTAGCAAAATCAGTTTCATTATCCCTGTTGGATAGGAGATAAATATCGAGAATTTTGTTATTGATGATATGCTAGGATTCAAATATCTTAAGTCCTAATTGGATTAGGATAAGATGATTAGTTAGATGTGGGCTCGGGTTAATTAAAATGTTTTAATTGACTTAATTTCGGATAATTTAAGGGGTTAATTTTGGATAATAAAATCAGCGAAAAATATGATTTTCTATAGCCAATTTTAATTTTCGAAATTGAAATTTGTCTCCAAAAAAAAAAACGGCTGCACGCTGACTGGCTGCGGGACCGCGTGTAACTAATCATAGCGCACGAAAATTCTTTTATTAATGAACAGTATAAAAATTTCCAAATTGTTTAGTGATTGAACAAATCAATAAAATATATGATATTTCATTGTTTACATAAAATCATTAAAACTGAGTTAAATCCCCTATTAAATTTTAAGTTTCGTGCCATCCATTTTAAACACTTGTCAAGGCCTCGATCACAATAATATAGTTTCAGCCATAGCTGGGTGTATTCTGTTATCTTGGTGTGACAAGTTGGGTAAGAGTTACCTAAATGTTTAAAATAGTCCGACTTAATATAGCTATCAAAATAGTTTTGAGCTTTAGGCACATGATGAGATAACAAGCTAAGACATAAGATGTCCCGTATCTCATAAAAGTATCTAAAATTACATAAGATGTAATTGGTAATTATTACCTACCTAAATAATCTACTTATGTGTTTCATGCCATAGCTGTCATAGAATAAGGTGAAATATGGATTTTAGTCCCCTAAATAAACAGTATGTTTTAGGAAGGTTGTTAATTTAGTGGGAGTCTATTCCTCTGTACTAAAATAAACTTTGCATAATCTTTATTATAGATCAATGGCCTCTTCAAGTAACAATAATCCATTGTCACTGCGATCCATCCTTGAGAAGGATAAGCTATCTGGGACTAACTTTCTTGACTGGTTCAGAAACTTGGGAATTGTTCTTAAGCATGAAGGCAAGTTGTATGTTCTGGATGCTCCAATCCTTAAGGACCCACCAGCCAATGCTATGAAAGCTGTGGAAGATGCGCATAATAAGCATGCCAACGATTCTACTGATGTTGCATGTATTATGCTGGCAACTATGGTTCCTGAACTTCAGAAAGACATGGAACTAATGGAAGCCTACGACATGGCCGTAACGTTGAAGGAAATGTTCCAACAGCAAGCTAGGCAATAAAGGTTCGAGACAATCAAGAACCTATATTCTTGCAAGATGAATGAGGGTGCGTCGGTTAGTCCTCATGTTCTGAAGATGAAGGGCTATGTTGACCAGCTTGATAGACTCGAATTTCCCAAAAGACAAGAGTTGGCTACGGATTTGGTCCTAAATTCATTACCAGAAAGTTACTCACAATTCGTGATGAACTAAAATAAGAATAATATGGAGAAATCAATTTCAGAGTTGCATTTGATGCTCAAAACTGCGGAACAAAATATCAAGAAACCCTCTAGTAATATGTTGATGGTCCAAAAGGGAAAGGGAATGAAGAAGAAAGGCAAAGGCAAGGCTAAAGTTGTCAAGGTTGCTGCTGCACCTATCGCAAAGCCCGTGGAACAAGTCAAGCCCCAGCCTGTTCCTACTTCAAAACACCCTAAAGAAAAGGAAGGAAATTGTCATTTCTGCCATGCACCTGGAAATTGGTTTAGAAATTGCAAACTCTATCTAGAAGATCTAAAGAAGAAAAAGGGTACTGCGACTACCACTACGGGTATTTATGTTATTGAAATTAATTTATCTACTAGTGATTCCTAGGTATTAGATACCGGATGTGGATCTAACATTTGTATAAATGTGCAGGGACTCACCGAAGTAGAAAGTTGAAGAAAGGAGAAGTCATCCTCCCCGTAGGGAATGAAACAAGAGTTGCTGCCCTGGCTGTTGGATCATATGACTTAGTCTTACCTAGTGGACTTATTTTAACTTTAAATAATTGTTATTTTGTGTTTGCCTTGAGCAGAACCATCATTTCTGTTTCATGTTTAGATATGGATGGTTTTGATTTTATTATTGCGAATAATATATGTTCCATTTCTCGTAAAGGCATATTTTATTTAAATGTTGATTTGTGTGATAGTTTTATATTCTAAGTATCAAAAGGTCCACTGATACTCAAGTCTTTAACATAAATACAGAGAGATTCAAGTCAAATGATTTGAATCAAACCTATCTTTGGCATTGTCGTCTCGAGCACATAAATGAGAAACGCATTACGAAGCTCCATAAAGATGGACTTCTAGATTCATTTGATTTAGAAACATATCAAACGTGCATATCTTGTTTACGAGGCAAGATGACTAAAAGTCCCTTTACTGGACACAATAAAAAGGCAAGTTATTTATTGGGTCTAATACATACTATGTATGTGGTCCTATAAACACAATGGCTAAAGGAGGTTATCAGTACTTCATTAAATTTACTTACGATTTAAGTAGATATGATTATGTATATCTTATGAAACATAAAGCTGAATCATTCGAGATGTTTCGAACGTTTCAAAATGAAGTGCATAATCAACTTAGTAAAACTATCAAAAAACTTCGGTCAGATCGAGGTGGTGAATATCTGAGCCAAGAATTTGATGATCATCTTAGAAATTGTGGGATTGTCTCCCAATTGACTCCACCAGCAATTCCACAATGGAATGGAGTTTTTTAAAGGAAAATTTGAACCTTATTAGATATGGTTCGATCTATGATGAGCCATGCAAATCTTCCATTATCCTTTTGGGGTTATGCATTACAAACTGCAGTTTTCACTCTAAATCGAGTTATGTCTGAAGTGGTTGATAAAACACCATATGAGATATGGTACGGGAATAGACCTAGTTTGTCTTTCCTTAAGATTTAGGGTTGTGAGGCTTACGTAAAATGACAAGTTTCAGAAAAACTAGCACCTAAATCTGACAAGTGTTTATTTGTGGGGTATCCTAAGGAAACAAAAAGATATTACTTTTATAATCCCGCTAAGAACAAAGTGTTTGTTGATCAGTATGGTGCCTTTATGGAAAGATGGTTTATTTCAAAAGACACTAGTGGGAGAGAAATAAATCTTGAAGAAGTTCAGGAATCACAGATAAACCCTGAACCGCTATTGAAAGTTCAACAACGTTCCGAACCAGTTGAACCTCCGCAAATGACACAAGGCCCACGTAAATCTGGTAGGGTAAGAAATGAGCTAGAGAGGTTCGGATTTCTCATTACTTATAGTCGTGATATGTTACTTATGGATCTAAATGAGCCCACCACTTATCAAGAGGCTATGTCTGGACCAGACTCAGATAAATGGCTAAGTGCCATGAACTCTGAGATGCAATCCATGTATGATAACCAAGTTTGGAACTTAGTTGATTTACTTGAAGGTGGTAAGACCATTAGATGTAAATGGGTTTTCAAGAAGAAAACTGACATGGATGGAAAAGTGCATACTTTTAAAGCAAGAAGCAAAAGGTTTCAGGCAGACTCAAGGTGTTGATTATGATGAAACTTTTTTGCCAGTAGCCATGCTTAAATTCATAAGAGTTTTAATTGCCATTCCTACATATTATGACTATGAGATATGGCAAATGGATGTAAAAACCACATTTCTTAACGGAAAGCTGCTTGAGGACGTGTATATGACACAACCTAAGGTTTTGTACATCATGAGAATTCTTGGAAGGTATGCAAGCTTCAAAGATCCATTTATAGATTAAAGCAAGCTTCTCGGAGTTGGAATCTTCGTTTTGATGAAACAATCAAGGATTTTGGTTTTATTAAGAATGAAGATGAGCCTTGTGTATACAAGAAGGTCAATATGACTGTAGTTGTTTTCTGGTACTGTATGTTGATGATATATTACTCATTGGAAATGACATCCTAACATTGCAGATCTTCAAGTCTTAGTTAGGGAAGTGTTTCTCAATGAAAGACTTAGGAGATGCAGCCTATATCCTAGGGATAAGGATCTATAGGGATAGATCTAAGAGGCTAATCAATCTAAGTCAGAGTGCTTACATAGACAAGGTGCTTAATAGGTTCGAGTTTCAAGACTCTAAAAGAGGATTGTTGCCAATGACTCATGGCATAAGTCTCGTTAAGATTCAATGTCCTGAGACAAATGATGAATGAGACCGTATGAATAAGATTCCATATGCATCAGCTATTGGATCTATCATGTATGCCATGCTATGCACTCGACCTGATGTATCATATGCTTTGAGCACTACAAGCGAGATATCGATCGAGATCTGGTGAGAGTCACTAGATAGCAGTAAAGAACAGTCTTAAATACTTAAGAAGGACTAAAGAAGTGTTTTTAGTCTATGAAGGTTTTGAAAATGATCTAGTTGTAAATCGTTACACAGATGTAAGTTTTCAAACTGATATAGATGATTTTAGATCGCAGTCTTGATATGTGTTTACTTTGAATGGAGGTGCACTAAGCTGGAAAAGTTCGAAGCAAGAGACTGTGGAAGATTCTACAATAGAAATTGAGTATAACGCAGCGTCCGATGCAGCAAAGGAGGCAGTTTGGATCAAAAAGTTCATTTCTAAACTAGGTGTGGTTCCAATTATTGCTAACCCTATTTGTTTATATTGTGAAAATAACAGGGCAATAGCACAGGCCAAGGAACCTAAATCACACCACAGATCCAAACATATACTCAGGCATTTTCACCTCATCAGAGATTATTGAGAGGGGAGACGTGAAGATTTGCAGAGTACCTACTGAAGAAAACGTTGCGGATCCATTAACAAAAGCTCTTCCACAAGCAAAACATGATGGTCATGTTAGATCATTAGGCATTAGATGCATGTATGATTGGCCCTAGTGCAAGTGGGAGATGTTGGGACATGTGCCATAGGTCAATCCATTAACTGTCTTTATGAATACTTTTAGGTAATAAAATAGAGGATTTCATTTGCCGTTTATTATAATTAATTTATATGTTTACATTATTATAAGATCCATGGGTATTTGCAGAAATATCCTAAATGTCCCTAGTCGATCATTATACTGGGAACTATAATGAATTAAGACTAGTGTGAGTCTTGATTGATGATCATATGATGATTATATGTATAGGGATATGATTCAAGATCACGAGTACTTGTTAGGGAACAAAGTACTGGAATGACCCGCTATGAGAACATCAAATGGATTAAGTCATAGTGAATTGATATTGATCAATGTCACTTGGGTTAAGTAATGTGATGAAGTTGTGTAATCGAGATAGAATTTGTCCCTCTCATATAAAGAGAGATATCCAGTGGATCCCACGATGTGTTAGAGTTATAAAAGGCCTAGTCTAAGTGAATTGATATTGATCAATGTCACTTGGGTGTTTTTAGTCTACCTAGAGATCGAGACTAGTACGATTGAACATGTTGGATGACAATTCCATGTCTTATGTTTGACCAAAAGGATATCGTGTGACAAAAGGATGTTATATACACTATTGATTTGGTTGTATGGATTTGATATTCGTACAACTTCGGTAGTCATAATGTCTTACTAGAGGCCGCTTATTACTTGTATACAAAAATGTGTTTTGGTACACTGTCAACGTTGTATGAGCCTATTGGGTCGCACACTAAGAATGGTTTTGCGAGATTTCAGGATGGTTCAGAAAAATGAATTTTATATGATAAAATTCATGACAGAAACGTCCTTGTGGTGTATTACATTTATACTTCTTTAAGTAGGGGTATATGTGTAATTTACTTAATCGTCTATGTATAAGGGTTGTATAAATAGACGCTTTAAGTTAGAACACATGTATTAAAGATTAAGGGCCGAAACTCTATTTTCGTTTTAGAAATGACTTAGGGTTTTCTAATACGCACTAGATCGTTTTGGAGAGAAACAAAAAGGTTTGGTATTCTTTCGATGCTAGCACTTCGAATCTCGGTCGCCGTTCGTGTGTGGACTGCTAGTAGAGGGCCTTCGTCGTTCCCAGCGCCTTAGAGATCAATCAACCTTCAGAAAGTTATTTTGCGACCGAGGTATGATTATGTTTTCTTGATTTAAATGTTTTTAATGGAGTTGAGGTTTTTGTCAAAATTATTTTGTAATCTCCGCTGCGTACGAACCACAAAACCCAACATATAAATGGTCCGGATATACTAGAATGAGCTTGAATTGATGGTATTTGTGTGTTTTCATGTCTAAAAGGAATAAAAGAGACAAAGGAGTAATTTCATGATGAAATGAAGGAAAAAAAAAAACTAAAGTTGACGTCATGGCAACCATAGTCGATGCGTGGAGAATGAATGGAAGGGCATGGAGAAGGAGTGGAGACCAAAGGAAGAGATGTGTTATAATTAACATTGTGCATGCAGTGGTGACATTGTAGGGTTTACATAAATAGTATCGGGCAGTTACCTAGGGGTGTCGAGTCTACTAAAAAGAGAAAATACGAATGAAATGTTGACGTTGTGGCGACATTGTCACTTTACACGGGGCGTGGATTCAATTACAAACAACGTCAAGAAAAAAATAGAAAGTTATGGAATTCTAGTTCATTTGGAATTGTTAATTAGGATTTCTAATTGTACTTTTAGGAGTCTTAGAAGTATAAATAGGTATTAGAGCATGGCAAACCCACCAAGGAGCATAGAAGACAATAATGTAATATAGTTTACATTATATTTGTGTATTAAGAAAAGTTTTGAAGGAAATACATTGAAGACTCCAATCGTGGTGATTCGTTGTTGTTCTTTGATTTAATTAAAGTTATTTGATTTAATCTTTGATTGCAATGAATACCATGATTCGTTTCTTTTTTATGTGATGAGTAAGTAGTCTATTTATTAGGGATCAATAGACATTTTGGTATGAATGATACGTAAAGAAGTATGAATTGATTATAATGTCTTAGAAGTGCAATAGTTAGAATTTGGGCTTGATTCTTTGCATAATGCTATCAAAATCTTGATCATATGTTTGTTGATTAGGGGTTTTAGAAGTTACCTTGTCCATTGGATCTTTTAAGCCGAATATGAACAACACAATAATAAAACACATAACATCAATAGATAGTTGTTGATTAGGGAGACATAGATAGTAAACTTAAGAAATTATGAGTCTAAAGATTTGCTAATTAATGTTATGTGAGACTTACATTATTCACGTCGATAGGTGGATTTCTAATTTTGCGCATTAAGATCTTTTTCACCGCACAGTGGGCTCTTGTGAATTTTAAGGAAATATGTCTATTCTAGTTATGCATTGCACACAAATAAGAAAGATGAAAATATTATATGAGAAGCATAGTAATTCATTATCTAGATGAAGTTGTGAATTAAGAATTTTCTCAATATAATAATACAAGTTAATATACGTTGTTTTTACAGAATATAGTAATTTAGTTTAAACTGAAACGAAAAGAGACCTTCTTAACAATACATGGAACTTAACTAAATAGCATTCTCCTTATAAACCATTCCCAAAGTAATTATATTTATAATCAACCTTTGTTGATCACATTATTACTATGATTGAACTATTATACTTATAGTTACGATCAAATTTTTGGCAGTCGGGGATAGGAAGCCACATATAGTTTATTTAGTTTACATAATTGTTAAGAATTTTATTTTTAGCAATATACTTTTAAGTTTATAAAAATGAAAAATATAGAGTTTTGGTTTCTAGTTTCACAATTTAAGCTCGATCTTTATGTGTTTTCTTTTTTTGGGATCTGGTAATGCATGCGCCATCAAGGTTATGGGGACTTAGTGCCTTACGATCTAAAAATTGGCAGAGCAAATAAAGGAAAAAGGAAGCAATTGACTAAGATGGCAGATAATCAAGCGAAAAATTGGAACCAAAATCAGGGTCGAAGGAATAATCAACCCGAAGGTGATCTAGTAGAGCGAGACAAAGAACAAGGACAAATATGTCTTCGAGATTACTTAAAACTGGAAGTGAAAGAGAAAATACAATGCAGTGATGCGGTTTCCTGCCAACACCACTAAATTTGACTTGAGACCGTTTCTCATCAACATGGCGCAGAATAGCCTATTTAGTTGGTGAGCAAGTAAAGATCGAGTTGCACATGTCAAGAACTTTTCGGAGAAATGTGATACTGTTCACGATTACGGAGTTACGAAGGAAGTTATTAGGATGAGACTTTTCCCATTCTAATTGGGCGAAAAAGTTAGTTCCCAATTTCAAGGACTGAATGCAAGAAGAATGACTTCTTAGGTGGATATTAATGAAAGGTTCTGAGAAAAAGTCTTTACACAAGTGAAAGTCAGTGAAAGGAAATTGGAGATAAACCAATTCAAGTAGTCATGGAAAAATTATCTAACCTGAGTAGTAAGATGGCAAAGCTACAAATAGGACACTCAAATCGACAAGTGCAATCAATTCAACAACCTATTAATCGCTTAGCAATGGTGTTTAATATATTGAACATGCAACAAGGGATGAAGTTTGAAGATGTCAACTTCATTAATAATCGGAACTATGGAAACAACTTCAAGCAGAGAGGAATCGCTCTTTAAAGATACCATCAAGAATAGAACAATCCTAATTTCTCATATGGAAATCCATATAATGCAGTGACCGAGGAACGTGGTTGAGGTATATATTAGATTTGTTTGATGACTTCCCAGTGTATGATACATGTGTATACTACTAAGTCACCTCTACTTGTCATTTATTGGTGGCGATATGTGAGTAAGGACATGCCTCGAGATTTGTGCAATCATGCGACCAGGTAGACAGTGACATGGTGAGTCAGCTATTTAATTAGATGTATTAATGTGGCTTATTTGTTAAAATTTGATGTGGCTATAGTTAATTTATAAGGAATGTAGCTTAAGTTAGTAAAATAAAACAATAGCTATATGATGTTCCTTGAGAAATGTGAGGACACATCAAGAGACCAATAGAGTATGTTTTAGTGTTAGCATAGGTAAGTTAGTGGAATTGAAACAAAATTAAAACCAATAGATTAGTCTCTAGATGAGTGTGAACATTTAGATCAATGGCTACAAATCAATCCTACCTAACTATATACACATATGTGATTGGGATGAACAAATGAATCATAGATAAATTTTGAGAGAAAATTCAAAGGTGATTTGTTGTTGGAATTAGGGTTCAAAAGATCAAAGTCATCATCCTGTTAAAGAGAACAAACTAAAAATCAAGCAACAACTTAGGTAATGAAGTTCATCATCTTTACATGCTTTAATTTTATGAACATGCGGTCTCGAATTAGGATGTTGGGATCAAAATGAATTTGGAAACCTTTTTCATTGATTCTATGAGCTAAGTGAAGCATTAAGTGAGTCTTTCAACCTTGGTCTTTGAAATTAAAGGTTGTTGTAAATTAGAAGTGTTAGTGCAATTTTGGTTTTTATATAATTTCATAGGGTAAATGCTATCATTTTAAAAATTGGTTTATATATTTGAGTTCCTCACTTGAAATAAAAAAAGTTATGGATTTTTGAAGTTTTTAATTCTTCTTAAATTTTTGAACAAAATGCATTTACAAATCTCTGAATTTCGGTGTGAAAGATGAATTATTTGAAGTGTCTCGTGGCCATTCCTGAGAGAAAACTCGTAGTTCAGGTTGCAAAATTCAAAGTTCTACCTCTCCTCACGCGCCAGAGAAATTCTCTAGCGTGCTAAGGTGCTCTAGTGTACTAGATGATACTCTAGCGCACTCGGTACTCTGACAGCGCTAATAATTTGCGCTCTTTCAAAACACACTTAACCTATCTAAATTAGCCTAAAACACAAACTAAGGGTCTAAACACACTCTAATACATACTAAATTATAGCAGGAGCTTAGGGAAAAGTCTCGAGAGTCTGGGTACCCATTTTGGGGTGTCGCGAGGTTGGTTAAGCTAGGAATACATTGCGTGACTTGTATGTAATCTTATTGAGATTCTTATTGACATTTCATTTGAATAATCTTCTGTTTTACAATTTATTTGACTACGAAATGTCTTGTATTCGGATATCATGAATCTGTTTCATATTTACTCATTGTATGAGTGTTTTTATCATGATATCATTTGCTTATGGAAATCATTGACTCTAGTCTTATGTTCTAAGTCTTTCTTGTCGTTTTGATGAAAAATGTGATCGAGAATAGCATGCTATTAGGATTAATGAATGAGATTGGAAGATACATATAGACTTGTATTCTTTGAATGTTGGCTTTAAAGCATATTGCCTTGTCTTGGAATCCATAATGTTTGTCTTCCTTAAAATTACAAAGTAGTGCTAGAATTTAGAGTCCATTTGATGATTATGAGATGCACAGCACACAGGGTTACTGGACTACCAAGGATGTCGGCACTCACCACTACACTTGCGCGTCACACAGGGTATGGCACCAGGGTAGGCGACAAGTATATATATACAGATGATTAATTTATGCGTAGAGCTTAGCTCCACCTTTAGGGACTCTGATATGGATGATCGTAGAGTTGTAGAGCTTAGTTTCGACCTTCGATAGAGGTGTAGAGTACAGCTCCATCGTAAGATAGTGAAATAAAGGCCTAGTAATAGAACTCACGGCCGACCGGGCCTAGATCATTACTGTTTAGCCTTTATGAGTCTCATATTGTTTGACCATAGTATTTCCTAGCATATTTCCTTTTCAGTACTTCATCGCTATATTTATGATTTAAAATATCAGTTAATTATGTTTGGAAATGTACATAACAACCTCCAAGAGTTAATTTATTACATTGTACTCACCATTCTTTTTATGAAGATAGGTGTACATCCGTCGAGCAGCAGGCTGGGCAAGGAGAACATTGGCGACTACCTTTAAGCATTCGATAATTTTCTACTCCCCACTTTTGTAGTTCTTGACTTTGGATTTATTATTTACTTTATGTCTCTTCTATCCATTTTGTTGAGTGGGTAGTTCCCCAACTTGACACTTGACTAGATCACTATATTATTATTTTAATGATATTTATACGAATGTGATGTTGTTTCCTAGTTTCCACACTTAGGATTTTTAAATAATTGCTTATGAATAGCTATTAAGACTTTTGCTACATTTTTTTAACTATAAAAGTTTTAACTAACTCTAAAACTCAATAATAATGTGATATGTGTGTTACTTATCCTAAACGTGTTTAATGATGAGAATTAAATAAAAATGATAACTAATACTAACTTAAGTCCTACATGGCTAAAATTAGGGCTTAATCACATAATTAGGTCAGGCGGTGCCTCGTTTAGAGGAAAGGGTCGTCATAGGTCACAAGGCGCAACATTGAGGACCTAGTAATGGTGTAGGAGAGAAGACAAGTGAAAAAAATGTGATAGAGAGGTTAGTAGAGTAGTAGCACTATTGGGCTTAAGGGACAGCGTCGAAAGCTAAAGGGATGGTGCTTTTATGTTTTCTTTTTAGGTATAACTAGTACATGCGTAGCAATAGAGAGAAGGACCTAGCCTAAGACTGATAGAACCAAGAAAGGAAAGAAAAAGAAAGGAATCATGATGGCTAAAGATCAATCAAGAAAGCAACAATAGGGCTTTTGGAATAACCAACCCGCGTGTCATCTGGTAGTAAAGGTTAGAGTGCGAGGACAGATATGCCTTTGTGACTACTTTAAGCTAAAAGTTCAGGAGACTTACAACGGAGTGATGAGTCTTCTAACCAACACCATCGAGTTCGAACTAAGACCGTCTATGATAAACATGGTGCAAAATAGCTTGTTCAAATAGTTTGCAAATGAATATTCAGTTGCAAATATGGAGAATTTGATAGAGAAGTGTGACACCGTGCAAATCACCAGAGTTACAAAGGAGGTGATTGGGATGACACATTTTTCATTCTTATTAGGTCAAAAAGCCAAGTCCTAGTTCCAAGGACTAAATCTAGGGAATACGACCTTATGGAAGCAAATCAATGAATGATTTCTTAATAAGTTCTTTCCCCTAGTTATGGTCAGTGAAAGAAAACTAGAAATTAGTCAATTTAAACAAGAAGTCATCAAGTCTCTTACCGAAGATTGGGAAAGATTCAAAGAGATATTGAGGAGATGTCCAAGACACAAATCCGTGATATGGGCACAATTCTAGGTTTTCTACTATGGGATGAACCATAGCATGATAACGCCAGTAGATTCCGCAGCAGGTGGCTCTCTAGTAACCTAGAACGACGATGGAGCATTGGATCTCCTTGATTTTATGTCTCAGAACTCTATAGTTCGTACTCGTTCTATAGTTAAGAAACCAGCAGAAGTATATAAGATTGATTCACAAGCTGCTATTATAGCACAACTATCGAATCTGAGCAGTCAAATGACAATACTTCAAATTGAAATTAAGGTACACAAGCAGTGCAACAACCCAATAATCACCAAGCCACGGTGGTTAACAAAATGAACGTGCAGCAAGTAATGGATTATGAGGACATCAACATCATAAACAGCCAAAACTATGGAAACAACTTTGGGCCGAAAATAATGGCTTATCAAAGGTTGTTATCAAGGATATGACAATAACAACAATCCAAACATCTTGTATGTAAATCCTAATAATGCACTGAAGTTAAATCAAGGCTTTAATGAACAAGTCTATCATGGGAAACTAGGACAGAGTAAAGAGATGGCTTCATTGAAGTCAATTGAGAAATACTTGCATGCCATAGACATGAGCAATAAGGAAAGCCGTGAGAAGCAAGAAAAAGAAATGGAAGAAGTAAAGCAAGCCATGAAGAGGATAAATGATGAGATATCATAGTCAGTCAAGAACTTAGAAAGACAGATTGGAAAATTAGCCATTGCTTTGAACACAATGAAGGAAGGATAGTTTCTAAGCAATACAATCACCTATCGCTTGGAAAACGTTAGTGTTATTCACATGATGAGCACTATAGCAACAAATGAGCTAAGAAATGATCGAGTGATGTACAAGCCAGAAAAGTTAATACTTTGGCTATGAGTAGCATGAAGAGATGCATGAGTACAAAAATGAAGCAAGGAAAAATGAACTCGAGGGAGTCAGGCAATAAAGAATGAATGACTTAAAGAGTGAAAAAAAGAAAAAAAGCAATGGAAGGCCAAGCAAAAAGATGAAAAAGCTTCTGAAGAAGTACGAAAAAGCAATGCATAAAGGTAGTATTGAGGAAGCCAAAACCAAAGTTCTAGTTCATACCATGTCTCCAACCAATCAAAAAGAGAGATCCCGAAGAAATATGCATACAAATAAGCATTAATGGGCACCAATTTAGAAATTTCTTATGTCATACGGCAGCCTCAATTAATGTCATGCCAGTAAAGCACATGTTTCATGTCGATTTGAAGATCAATTATCCCGATATGTCAAATATATAAGTAGTTGATAGCAAGTTTATACCAACAATGGGAAAAGTCTTGAATGTGCATGTGAAAGTGAGTAGATTCACATTCTTCATAGATTTTAAGGTTATAGATCATAATATGGATGATGATGTGTCTATGATACTTGGGCGACCATTCTTGAACACTACCAATGCAGACTTGTACACATGGAAGAAGAAGATCAGGATGAGTATCGATGAAGGCAATGATGCAAAGAAAATTTTCTTTATTGATGGAGAAGAAATACATCCGAATGGGAATGACATCATAATCTCTCATCTACAATTGGAGTATCTTGATTTAGACTCAGAGTATATAAGTGAGTAGGCTTCAAGCTAATGACGTTAAATTAAGTGCTACTAGCATGTAGCCCAGTGTTTTAAAATTTCAAGTTTTTAAATTTTAGTTAATAGTTAGTTATTTAGTTTAGTTATTACAATTAACACGTTTAGTTTCTAACTTCCAAATATTTGTTTCGAATGTGCAAGAAATACCATTTGTCGGGTGAAGATTCATTGGAATGAAAATGTCCTACAAAACTCATTAAAGAGCGTAAAAGAGCGAAGGAGCTTAAATGGGAAAGGTGAGGTACATGGTCAAATCACGGTTAAGTCTTATGAGATTTTTATATTTACATGGATTTCATGCAATCACGACATCTTGTGTTAGTGATGCACAAAGTTGGAGAAACGTTAAACAAGAATTAAAGGAAAATATATGCAAAAGACTTTGATAGAATGCTTGGTGCTATAGGAATGAGTGACTGCGCCAGCAGGGCACCAAGAAGTGCACAAAAAATGTGGAAGCATCCTCAATGCTATCACGAAGCTAGTATCGATGATGGGGTTTTGAACCCCATGTACATCTTTTTCTTTACACTTGCATCCAAAACCTTAATATAATCACCAAGTATACATTCCTTTAGAACCAAAGTTTGATCATTTCTAAGTGAGATAAGAGAGTTCCTAGTAATTGAGAGTGAAAAAAAGCAAGTGGATTGTGAATTTTCACTAGGCGAAAAGGTAGGTTCCTGAATTTAGGAATTTGATTTCAAAGGGAGCTAAGGTTTTAGTTTGTTAAAAAAGTGAGAGGGTTTGGAATGATAGAGATTTGGAGGAGTGTAATACACCCAAGAATAATCCGACAATGAGGTAAAATTTACATATTCATTAGTTATGCTTTGAATTTTGAAAATTTTTGATGAAATTGCATGAATAGTGGATTTGAGGTTGTTAAGGAAAAGGATTTGCAAGTTGTGTGAATATTGAACATTAATATGCTACCCATAGAGATATAGTCTATGTTTTTGCATTATTTGGTATATGAATGATCCGTGTGATATGAATTGTGATTTTTAGGTGATTTTAATACCCGAATTGCTAGTTGCCTTTGTAGTGTAGTTGTTTGAATTTGAAGAGAATGCTGAGAACATGGGAGCGAGTTAGGCATGTAAGAACAAATGACTTTGAGGCATCAACTTCGAGAGATCCCATAGAGGAGCCTAAGCCATTTGAGTCCAAATATTTCATTAGTAGATAGTCAAATGATTGATACAAGGACTTTCAGCGTTGGGAGTTCATTTGTGAGAGAAGTCAAGATTTGTCAGCCAAATAGTACAAACAAGTGAATAACTTTATTAGGCAACAAAATTAGGAGCATTTCACTCAAGATTATAGAAAGAATGAAGTTAGAGGAGTGATTGGAATTGTGTATGAATTTTATGCCAATGTAAAGTTAATAAGTGATTTCTTATACATATATAGGGTTAGTTTACAGCTATGCTCTATGGAAGTGAATGTTAGGCGGTAAAGCAACAACAATTACATAAAATAAACGTAGCAGAAATGAGGATGCTTAAGCAGATGTGTGGTAAAACTTGTAAAGATAGAATAAGAAATATAGAAATTCAAAGACAAGTAGGAGTAGCACCAATTGATACAAAGATTAGGGAAGGGCGGTTGCGATGGTTTGGCCACCTGCAAAAACGGCCTACAAATGCTCCAACTAGAAAACTTGACTCAATAGAAACTATAGAAATTCGATGAGGTAGGTGCAGATCAAAGTTAACATGGGATTCATTAATTAGGAGGGATTTGAATGGTTTGCAAAGCTCACCATCAATTGCACTTAATCGAGCACAATGAAAAAGTTCGATCCATGTAGCCGACCCCAGTTAATTTGGGACTGAGGGTATGTTGTTGTTGTATATAGGGTTAGCTTAGTTGTATATTTAGTATAAATGTCCTCAAATGAGTTCTAACTCATGGTATTATTGTATTTTTAAAGAATTAAGGTGTAATGGAAGGAATTATGGAAATACGAGAAAAAATGGAACAAAAAAACCCACAAAGTCAGAGTTGGCATCGTGGGTACACGTGTTGATGCAATGGGAATACAAGGCATGTGGTAAACTCATAAGACATCACCTTTTAGAAGTAGATTAGCCACCATTAAAGTAATTTAGCATTGAGTTTAAGTATTAAGGAGTTTTTGTTAGAGAAAACATTGAAGACTCCTCGTTTGCAATTCATGTTTGGCTTCATTGATTAAATTCAAGGTAATATTTATATTCATCTATGATTTCCAATGATTTCCATGTTGAAGTATGATATGTGTGTTTCAACAATGTGTGAGTAGTCTATTCATCTTAATATGATATGAATGTTATGCTTTGAATAGGAATGAAACACCATAATAAAAAGTGCAATGGTTAGAATTTGAATTGATTATGGTGTAATGCTTTAGACATGTTGATCACACGTTTAATGAACTAAGGCTTTAGAAGTTATCATGGTTAATGAAGCTTCTAATCTGGATATGAACGGTATAACCATAAAAAGATAACATAGAGCTATAGTTCATGATTAGAGAGGTGTGGACAGTAAACTTAGTTGGTTATGAATCTAATGATTTGAAAATTAAAGCAATGTCGAGCTTACATCATTCAAACTGATAGGTAGAGTTCTTGTTCGCAAGTTATAATCTTTTCCATCACGATAATGGATTGAAGTAAATTTGATGGAAATTTTTCTATTCTAATTAGGCATTGCACACAACATGATAAAGATGATAAAGATGATAAAGTGATTGAAAAGCTTAATATTTCATTACCTAGGTGAAGTTGGGGACTAAACAAAACTTCTAAGTGAAGAACCACAAAGCTGCTTTATTTCACGATATAGTGACAAAAAAGGTTATATTGATGTTGAAAACAATATACATGATTCTATGAAGTTTGCTATGTAGACTACGAAGAATGAAGGATTACCATTCACAATTTTGATCACTAAATCTTATAGGAGAGTTGGGGTGGGATTTGATACTGAATTAGATGTGGTGCCCGATAGGACTGTAAATGATGCTAGAGTACAACTAATGAAAAAGGTGGTAGGATATAACGACTCGGAATATGAACGGAAATCATTCAATGTAATAAATGCGAGGGAATTGTAACGACACATTTTATTAGGGCCATTATTTATATCGTAATTGCAAATATGGACACCAGCTCGTATATACGTAGATGTCACAGGTAGGCTAGGACCAAGTCGGCCTAGCTACATTAGTTGATTGTGTGTTGGATTGCTTATTTGCGATGCAATTTATTAAATTATTTGGTAAATACATTGCTTGTGCATATGTTGAATAACGATATCATACGAGGTTGTGTGACGGGTAGTTGCCTCGAAGTGCGTTTCAACGCGGGTATCGAGAGGCTCAGTATGGGTACACTAAAGAAACTTGACAAATTCATGAAATATGATTATGAAATCAAATTGAAATGGGTAATGTAAACATAGGCTAATTAAATTAAATTTGAAAAATAGGCTATCGTGCGCCTCGAAATGCATGTCAATATGTGGGGCACCGAGTATCAAGGAGCCAAAGGTTGGTGGGACAATGTGTTGATTAAAATTTACAAATAAAATACTAACCATATGGTTTTAAAAAGGCTACAGGTAACATGACATTAGTAGAATAAATAAGCCTATAGTTTTATGGGATAAAAATGGACCTTTAGACGGATATCTAGATCATACCTTTCAGTTACTTTAAGAAGGAAGTGTGCTATTAGGGTCATCGGAAGGTGTAGGATAGCTTGCTTGAGAACCACAATATAATCCTCAAGATACATATGCACAGTTGATCAAGACCAAACATATATATAGAAGTTAGTGGGATTCTTATCAAACCACTCACATATTACTTGCAAAACTAGAGAAATTCATCGAAGAAAAGAAGATTTGAGCTGGAGATTCATCACCTTAAAGACCAAATTAAGGGAAACAAGTAAGGTAACCATCTTCTTCATCTAACACACATTCTAATGAACCCATTTTTGGGAGTTTTTCATGTAATTCGAAGCTGATGTTTGGGTCAATGAATTCTTTGTTTATTTTGATGAATTACATGTTATTAGATCATATTCATAGAGGATTTTCCATTGTTTTAACTAGATTTCATAATATTAAGGAAAATTAAGAAGTTGTGTGATGCTTGATTTTGGAGAAATTGGGTTAATTTGCTATTTTAGAGTGTTCTAGTTGTTGCTTTGGGTTAATAATGTATGGAGAGGATGCAAATCAAGTTAGAGTAACTAATTAAGAGGGGTAGGACAGAACTCTTGACTTGAGAATTATGTCACAAAAGACAATTAGCGCGCTAACTGGGTTGGTTAGCGCACTAATCATTCTGGGTTTCCAACTATTTTTCAAAATGAAGAATAGTAGCACGCTAGACAAAGTCCATAGCGCGCTAACTTTATATAGCGCGCTAGGTAGATCCATTAGCGTGCTAACTCCACATAGCGCTAAGTAGACCTATTAGCGCGCTAATGACAAATGGACTATGAATTTATGGTCTATTTTGGTGATTTTAAACTTAATACATGTCTAAACACTTATAACCAACCTAAACTTATTAAAATTGGAATTAAGGGACTTAGTGGACCATAACTCAGTGTTGGGGAGCTTGTTGGGTCGAATACGGGAGCCCAGGGAGGTCGGAGAGCAGTGTTAAGTTTGTAAAACCCAATTGAAAGACTCTAAGTATTTGATTATGTTTTTGCATTTCATTTATATCATTCCTTATTGTTCATTACTCTATTCCGTTACATGGACATAGGTTGAGGTTACTCCCCCGGATTTCCTAGTAGTGAGTTCATGATGCACTGGATTGTAACATATATGACCCGGCCCTTAGTGAATGGCGACCTAAGCTTGCCTTTGGTGCACGTCTCGGTGACTCAGCGAATTTGGCCAGCGTCGTGAGGGACCAAGTACCGGCCAGTTAGGCACGACCACTAGTGGAAACTTGGTGACCCGAAGTACAATCTATTCCATCTAGAGCGAGCATACACATTTGTTAGCTTGTTTGTTATCTATTCATGTGATGAGCCATTTACACTTGTCTGTTTTTATATTTTGCATGTTTACTTGACATTATTCCTTGCATTTCCTTTACTTTATTATATTAATGCTCAAAGGAGTTCCTTGGGATTCTACTTACTGAACACGTCATCTGTCTTTTTATGATAATTAAGTGCAGATCCTAGTACCAATAGGGGCAATGGGATCCTAAGCGACTACATCAGATTGCCCGCTGTCGAAAACCTACTCGTACGTGTTTATTTTATAAATTTTGTATATTTTGGGTATTGGGAGACTTAAGATGACACCGTACATGTATATATACCTTATTTATTGTATTTTAGCTTATATACAAAGTAATTTACAGGGTTTTCCATAATATGATTTACTCTTTTGAAGAATATTTACCATGTTAAATTACTTATACTAATCATATCAATTGAGGCTTCCTCTTTTTTATGCTAACTTGTAAGAAACAACCCAATATTTTGGTTAAGTATTATAATAAACTACAAATTAAGTAACAGTTGAAATAGTTAAATACATACAAATAATAAGTTTAGAAAATAAAGATAATCATAATACATACGTGGACACAATTTGCAAGAAATGAAGAGGAAGGGCACGCGCCAGATACGTGTTATATTTTCATTATATATATGATATACATATATACACTTAGACTGATTTGGAGCACGCGTCTCGATGCATATCATGAACGGACATTCGACAACTCCTTAGGAGATCGGTCGGCCTAGTGGTACAGCTAGAAACTACCAAATTGCACCGAGTATGGAGGATCGACTCTCGCCTCAAGAGACTTAGATGGCCGAGGTGTTATGGTTTCTACGAGATCAGACTACTGCACTGATGGCACTTGATACAGCAGTTGCTACGCCTAGAGAGCCAACAGCAGTTACAGTACCTACGAGGACCGTCGTCGAAATGATTGCTCCCAAAACACTAGTTGAGAGAGTAGTAGCAGATACACAGACAGAGAAAGCCACCACAATTGTTGTTTCCTTAGATATGCCGACTCCTATACCTCCACCCACGACTACAGATCAAACAACTACTACCACTACTACTGCTATTACATCGGGATTTGTCTTAGCACCAAAAGCAAAGATGTTGAGGGAGTTTCTGAAGTTTCAGCCAAGCTTTTTTTTATGGAGGTGGTAACCCCAAGGCTGAGGGGAATTGGATTATATCTCATAAGCATTTTTATAAGCTGACAAGGAATGATGAGAGAGTTCAGGCTCAACTATCGAGAGCATGCTTGAAAGGCCACACCACATTATGGTGGACCACGTATCAGGACACCCATCCAAATTCAACGACATAGGTTAAGTTCCGGGAACTGTTCTATGACCAGTACATACCTATGGAGGTAAGACTATGACTGAGGTAGGAGTTTTCGACCCTTAGATAGGTTAACTGAACACGGATGTAGTATCTGGAGATTTTTGGATACCTAATCCAATTTTTTATGAAAGTAGTTTGGACGGAGAGTCTGCATATCTGCTATTTCACCAGAGGAGTTGATGACAGGATTGCTTCGGTATTGGTATCCTTTACGACACCCACTCTATAGGATATCTTTAATAGAGTGCTAGCATATGAGATATATTTGATTCAAAGAGATGGCGGGCGCGTGACTGGTACTGAGGCACACAAAGGGCCGAGTACTCAATTAGACCCGAGACTGAAGAGACAAAAGAATCTTCAGGATAGAGGTCGGATGGATGACAGACAGGATAGGGGTCGCAGGGATTATCATCAAGGCAGTTAGTTCCAGCATAGTGAGAGACAGCTGGTTCATGTCATCACATTAGCACCGATAGATCAGCATAGGCTACAGCTGTAGATGTATCATTAGGGTCAAGATCAGGGGGGACATGACAGGGATCATAGAGACCGGGGTCAAGGTTTGAGATCTAGAGGTAGACAGACTGGTAGGCACCGATGCCACAAGTGTGGTCAGAGGGGACATTGGAGGGTCGACTACAAGACACCACCGTCACCACGTCAAAAGTCGGAGCAGACCAGAGAGAGTTCATACGGTAACATAGCCGGATGGCAGAGCGACCAGATAGCTCCTCGAGGGTACTTTACATATTTTTGGTCGACCTATGTATGTTATGTTTGACTCTGGTAGTACGTTATCATTTATTGTTGGACGTGTTGTTGGAGTGTTAGGGTTAGATACACAGACACTATTCACGCACCTTGTCCTTAGTACGGTCATTTGGGACAAGATATACCTTAACTAAATATGTAGAGACATGATGATAAAGGTTGAGGGACATCAGTTACCAGCTAATCTTCGAGTATTAGATTACTTAGAGTTAGACGCGCTTCTCGGGATGGATTGTTTATCACCCTATCATGCACGAATACATTGTTATGGTAACACGATAGAAATTTGTATTCCTAGGATACCAAGGTTCTCACTAGTTGGATCCGCGACTAATTTACCTATCACTAGAGGTCGACTAGCTACAGTGTAGTAGATGGAGGCATTTGAAGCAATAGTTGAGCTGGAGGTTAGAACTGAGGTCAGGATTGAAGACGTACCAATAGTTAGAGATTTTGTTGATGCATTTCTGGATGACCTACCAGGATTAACACCGCCACGAGCTGTTGAGTTTATCATTGAGTTAATACCAGGGACACAATTGATCACTTATAGATCATATAGGATGTGACCATCAGAGCAGGAGGAGGGTAGACGACAGTTGGCTAAGTTGTTGGAGAAGGGTTTTATTCACCCTAGTTTGTCACCTTGGGGAGCTCTAGTATTGTTTATGAAAAAAAATGATGGTTCGATGAAGATGTGCATAGGCTATAGGAAGCTGAATCAGGTGACAATTAGGAACCATTACCGACTTCCTAGGATAGATGATCTGTTTGATCAGTTGGCAAGTGTCAGATTCTTCTTGAAACCGACCTTCGTTTAGGTTATCATCAGTTGAGTATTAGAAAGGAGGATATCCGAAAGATCGCTTTTAGTATGGGATATGGGCTTTGTGAGTTTACAGTCATGACGTTTGGGCTAACTAACGCTCTGATGATTTTCATGGATTTGATCCATAGGGTCTTAAGACTGTATTTAGATAGATTCATCATGGTCTTCGTCGAAAACATTTTAATCTATAGTAGGACTCGTGAGGATCACGTGGGACATCTCAAGGCAGTTTTGATGAAATTAAGAGAGCAAAAATTGTACGCCAAAAATCAGTAAGTGTGACTTATAGTTGAGAGCAGTGAGATTTTTTGGACATGTCATAAGTGACCAAGTTATCTTTATTGATTTAGAAAAGATTCAGGATATCATTGACTAGAGGTCGCCTGAGTCCGTTGCCGATATACGGGTTTTCTGGTCGGATACTACCAATGACTTGTGAAAATTCTTCTTCGATTATAGCACTGATGATGAGACTAACCAAAAAGGATGTTGGGTTTGATTGGTCAGATTAGTGTGAGCAAGATTTCTGTGAGATGAAGAGCACGTTGTCTTCCACGCCAGTATTGACATTGCTAGAGCAGGGTAAGACTTTGATAATTTATACAGATGTATCAGGCATTAGTCTAGGATGTGTGTTGATGTAAGAGGGTAGACGAGTTGCCTATCTTTCCAAGCGGTCCCTTGAGGGAAATTATCCAGTGCATGACCTGGAGCTAGTAGTGGTCATCTTTGCACTGTAGGCTTTGAGGCATTATATCTATGGAAAGGTTCATATTGTATATAGATCACCAGAGTTTATGTTACATCTTCACTCTGAAGAATCTGAACATGCGCAAGAGGAGATGGCTTTTACTACTGAAGGACTACGACTTCGCTATTGAGTATCACCTTAGGAAAGTAAACGTCGTAGCGGACGCATTGAGTTGGAGCGAGAATGACAGTTAGACTATTCTTTGACCAATGACACACAAGCATGGTTTTTTACAGGCGTCATCATTATGTGCTTGATAGAGTTTCCCACTATGGTTGAACATCACATTTATGGTCAAATGAGGATTCCGACCGAATCAATTTAGAGGGTTGCCGAGTGTCAGAGGGCTGATGGGCTTTATGAGCGGCTCAGTGGTCTGGCTCGGGATCCAGAGTGTCGTGATTAGGCAGAGACCACGAATTGGTGTTTGAGACATCGAGGGAGATTGTAGATAATCACAAATTAGGAGATACGAGATGGGATTCCAGAGGATGCACACCGGTCTCGCTACACAGTTCATCTGGTTAGACCATGATGTACCATGATTTAAAGCGACTATTTTAGTGGTTTAGGATGAAAGCGTAGGCACGTACATCAAAGTTGTCACATTTTCTAGTAGGCGAAGGTTGAGCATAGGAGACCCGGTGGATTTTTACTGCCATTGCTCATTCCATAATGGAAATGGGAACCCATCACCATGTATTTTATCATTGGACTACTGCAAACCTCAAGGCGTCACGATGCAATTTGGATGTGATTGATAGACTGATGAAATCGGCTCATTCCATTTTGATTTTTATGAGATACACATTTCCCTAGCTGAGCATATTATTTAAGCTGGAGGTTATTAGACTGCATGGGGTATCGGTTTCCATTGTATCAAACGGAGATCCTTGATTGACTTCGAGACTATGGGAGGCTATGCAGGAGCAGTTTAACACCAGGTTGTAGTTTAGTACAGCTTACGATCCTTAAACTGATAGAGAGTCAATGCAATTGATATTGATCTTGGAGGATAGGCTCAGAGCTTGCATATTGCAATTTGGGGGTTCCAGAGAAGATTATCGACCTTTGCGTGAGTTTACATATAATAACAGCTATCAAGCGAGCATTGCCATGCCACCTTTTGAGGCACTGTATAGGAAGCCTTTAGATCACCTGTATGTTGGGCTAAGTCGGAAGATACAATGACAATAGGGCCTAAGATAGTTGTTGATTACACAAAGAAAATCAGACAGATTGTTTAGAGGTTATGAGTAACACGGGATAGATTAAAGAAATATGCAGATCAATATCACAAGGGACTGAGCTATAAGGTGGGCGACATGGTATACCTGAAGGTTTCCCCTTGGAAAGGTCGGTAGAGATTTTGTATTAAGGGGAAACTGACGTCACGATTCATTGGGCCACACAGGATTGTGCAGCGAGTGGGCGGTGTTGCATATAGCCTTAAGTTACCTACAGAGTTAGCTAGGGTTCATCTGACATTCCACATTTCTATGTTAAGAATAGCTAGGTCAGGGCCGATACCGACTATTGAGTTATGGCAGATTGAGGTTCAGCCTGACGTGACTTACGAGGAGCGGTCGATAGAGAACGTTGACCATGAAGTTCAGATTTTCAGGAACAGAGAGCTCTTTAAGGTCCTTGTTCCTAAGCAACATCATAGGACAGAGGGACTCACCCGGGAGCTCGAGTTGACGATGAAACAGCGATATCCTTAGCTATTTCCTGGTACGATGTTTATGTTGAAGCTAAATTTCGGGATGAAATTGTATTTAGTTTGCATGAACTTTAACGGCCCATTTTATTAATATTGTTTTTATATCGTAATTGCAAACATGGATGCCAGCTGAGATCTACGTGGACGGTGTGGGTAGGCTAGGACATAAGTTGGCCTAGGTACATTAGTTGATTATGCATTGGATTGCTTATTTTCGATGCAATTTATTAAATTGTTTGGTATATACATCGCATGTGTATATGTTGAATAACAATATCGTGCAAGATTGTGTGACGGGTAGTTTTCTCGAAGTACGTGTCAAAGCGGGTATCGAGATGCTAAGTATGGGTACACTAGAGAAACTCGACAAATTTATGAAATATTATTATGAAATCAAATTGAAATGGGTAATGTATTCATAGGCTAATTGAATTAAATTTGAATAATAAGCTATGGCATACCTCGAAATGCAAGTCGAGACGCGGGGCACCGAGTATCGGGTAGTCGAAGGTTAGTAGGACCATGAGTTAGTTAAAATTGATAAATAAAATACTAACCATATGGTTTTAAAAAGGTTTAAGGTAATTTGACATTAGTAGAATAAATAAGCCTAAAGTAGTATGGGATAAAAATGGTCCTTGATATGGATATCTAGATCATCACTTTGAGTTACTTTTAGAAGGGAGTGTGCTATTAGATTCATCGAAAGATGTAGGACAACATACTTGCGAACCACAAGATAATCTTTGAGATACGTATGCGCACTTTATCAAGACCAAACATATATATTGAAGTTAGTGGGATTTCTATCAAACCATTCAAATGTTACATGTAAAACTAGAGAAATTCAATGAAGTAAAGAGGATTTGAGCTGGAGATTCATCACCATAGAGATCAAATTAAAGGAAACAAGTAATTTAACCAGTTTCTTCATCTAACACACTTTCTAATGAACCCATTTTTGGGAGGTTTTAATGTAATTCGAATATGATGTTTGGGTCAATGAATTATTAGGTTATCTTGATGAATTACATGTTATTAGAACATATTCATAGAGGATTTTCCACTATTTCAACTAGATTAGATGATATTCAGGAAAATTAGAAAGTTGTGTGAATGCATGAATTTGGAGAAAATTAGGTTCTTTTGATCTTCTGGAGTGTTCTAATTGTTGCTTTTGAGTTCATAATGTATAGAGAGGATACAAATCAGGTTAGAGTAGCTAATGGAGAGGGGTATGATAGAACTCTCGACTTGAGAATTTTGTCACAGAGGACAATTAGCGCGCTATCTGGGTTGGTTAGCCCACTAATCGTTTTGGGTTTCCAGCTATTTTTCAAAATGAAGAACACTAGCTTGCTAGATAGAATCCATAGCGCGCTAACTTTATATAATGCGCTAGGTAGATCCATTAGCGCACTAACTCTACCTAGCGCACTAGGTAGACTTATTTGCTCGCTAATGACAAATGAACTATGAATTTGGGGCTATTTTAGTGATTTTCAACTTAATACATGTATAAACACTTATAACCAGCCTAAACTTATTAAAATGGGACTTCAAGGACTTAGTGGACCGTATCTCGGTATTGGGGAGCTTGTCAGGTCAAATATAGGATTCCGGGGAGGTTGGAGAGTGGTGCGAGGTTTGTAAAGCCCAACTGAAAGACTTTGAGTTATTTATTCTATTTTTACATTTCATTTCAATCAATCCTTGTTGTTCATTAGTATATTGAGTTACTTGTACGTGGTTTAAGGTTACTCCCCCATATTTCTTTGTTGTGAGTTCATGATGCATTGGACTCTAGCACGTGTGACCTGGCTCTTAGTGAATGGCGAAGTATAGTCTAGTCCATTTGGAGCGAGCACACATATTTGTTAGCTTGTGAATTATCTATTCATGCGATGAGCCATTTATAGTTGTTTGTTTGTTATATTCTACATGTTTACTTGACAGTATTCCTTGCATTTCCTTTACCTTATTATACAAATGCTCAGAGGAGTTCCTTGGAATTTTACTTACCGGACTCGACATTTGTCTTTTTATGATGATTAAGTGCAGATCCTAGTACCACTAGGGCCAGGGGATCCTAGGTGATTATATCTAATTTCCCGCTATCGAGGACCCACTCGTACATTTTTATTTTTTAGATTTATTATATTTTGGGTATTGGGAGACTTGAGATGACACTGTACATGTATATATACCTTCTTTGTGGTATTGTAGCTTATGTACAGAGTACTTCACAGGGTTTTCCATAGTAAGATTTTCTCTCTTGAAGAATGTTTACCATACTAAATTACTTATACTAATCGTATCAATTGAGGCTTCCACTTATTTATGTTAACTTGTAAGAAACAACCCTATATTTTGGTTAAGCATTAGAATAAACTACAAATTAAGTAACAGTTGAAATAGTTAAATACCCATAAAGAATAAGTTAAGAAAATAAGGATAATCATAATACACACGTGGACACGATTTGCGAGACATGAAGAGGATGGTAGGTGCTGGGCATGTGTAGTTAAGCCAGTTGGCAAGGAGTACACAGAGACACATCACCTCGGGGCGGTAAAGGCTGCCACAAAATTAAAGAAGTGAAGCACCATTAAAAATAGAAGGAAGACAAGAGAAACGCAGAGAAAGCGCCAAGTTTAATGGTTGGAGTAACTATACTGAATATTCCTATGAGTTCAACACCATTTTCTTCATTGATGTGTAGCCAGACAAAGATTCATCACAATGAAGAAATGATAGCAGCAAATGAGATGACTCTACAATGCCACCATTCTACGTGTAAGAGATTAAATGATAACCATTTGCGGGATTCAAAAAGGAGTAAGCACTGTAGTTTTCTTACACCATAGTTTGCTAGCGCGAGGTAGTGATAGAGAGGCTGGGACCCAGGTGGCTTCAAGATGGAGCGCTTGTCGGAAATGCTTGAAATGAACTATGGCACATAAGAGATGATTCCCATAAAGCATTCACTTCCCATCTCTACAGTTGCAATTTCTAATTGGGACTTACAACCTATATGATACCTATGTTTCTCAACCTTCTGTAGATATGGTTGAAGATGGTGAAACTAATAATGAACTCACTTCTGAACACCATCATGTGTAATATTTTTCTCTTGAATGCATTAAAAGACTGAAATTACAATGTATTACTCTTGGTGAGATTTTTGTTAATGAAAGTTTATGTTCCCTTCTGCATTCCATTTATTTGAAACTGTTGACTTCTATATTTGCACATTTATTTACATTTTAATTACACATATCGAATCATTTTTGCTTTACGCGGTATTTTTGTTATGTTGAATACCCAACTTAATTTTAAAAACCTTGAGGACAAGGTTTAGAATGAGTTTGAGGGTACTTTAGGTATAGTATGACGTTAATGGCAATAAAAGGAAAGAAAGGTAGTAGAAAAGTTTAGAACTACTTTTAATTCGATATTCAAGTGAGTTGACGAAAATATTTCCATCTTTCGAAATAAAGTAAGTATGAATTTTATTTTTCTTTATTTTTAGTTAGGAAAAGAATAAAAATGAATATAAAATAAATCTTGAATTGAAGGGATATTTTATTATCCAAGTGAATTTTATCAGAGAAGGAATTAATGTTATTACCTTTTTAATTAACTTAGCTACTTGATGTGAATATTAAATTGAATGCCTTATGTTAGTCATGATAATGGGTAGAAAATTGAAACAATAGCGCAAGATGAACAATTTATATTTTTTCAGAATCTTATAATATAAAAACTATTTGTTGATTATTTTTATAATATATATGTAAGAAAGTTATTATGCCACAATTGAAAGAAGAAATGGGTTGGAAACCGATGAGTTTCTATATGTTAGAAAGAATACCTTTTTCAATTTTAGTAGACAATGAAAAGCGTTAACAAGAGTTTATAAAAATAAAATATATGGAGAGTCCTATAGATTCTAAAGGAAATGGAGTAGGAAATATATAGTGGGAAAATGTGAGAATGTCCAAAGGAAATGGAGCAAAAGTAAAAGAAATATGTTAAAACAAAACAATTAGAATGATGTAAAAAATTTTAATGAGATGTGAAAAAGATGGATGTTCTTAAACTCTACAAAAGAAAGGATTTAACTCGAGTACCTGAAACTAGAGTTGAATGAAGAATTTCTTAATCTAACATGTTTTAAATGGCATATTCATAGGTATCTTGGAAAAATTCATATAGGTTTTGATTATGGTACTATTATAAAGTATTTTCTAAAGTTGAGATTAATCAAGTGGTTTTTGTGTTTAAAGATTCTACACTAGTTATCATGAGCTTGATGCTTATGAGTGGAGATTGAGAAAACTTATGTTATGTAATGGCCTTGGTAATTAACTTCAAGTTCTAAAAAGTGATACATTAAATGGTCGAATTATCATTAAGGGATGTTTTGATTTGACTAAATCATTCTATTCTATCATAACTATCATTTACTTATGGTAATAAATTTACTTTTGAAAACCACTTCTATTTTAAAATTTCTTTTATTTCAATTAAGATTAATTAATTCGAAATCAATATGTAAGAATGAAAAGAGAATACGATTGATAATATTCCTTTGCTTAGGACATCAAAGTGCTGAGTTTGGGATTATTTGACAGGCTAATAATCAGCACATTTTAAAGTGTAATTTAGGTTGATTTTTGATATAAATGATGATATTACACTTTGTATTGTCATGTTTTTGTGATTTCAGATTTTAAATAGAAAAATAAAGAAATGGAAGAAAAGAGAAAGAAAAACTAAACAGTAAAGTGAAAAACTACACAAGTGAATAACTAGCGATTTGAAATAACACTAGAATTAACCATATAAATTAGCAGCAAAAGAAGGCCTGCGAATCCATAGCGAATTGGAGAATTAACTATAAATCACCAGTTGAATCGATGGAGCACTGAGAGCTAAACTCAGTGATTTCCTCAATGATTTGTGTATAAGTAAGGAATCACTAACAAATCGCTGAGGTAAGTCCCTGTTTTTTTAGATTAATATGAGGAATTTGTGTGTATCTAGGATGCGTATTCCTAGGGAAAGTATATATAGGACCAGGGAGTTTCGAAATAACTCTCTCCAATTACTCTTTAACTACTTTTTACTTTTTCTTTTCTTTTTTATTAAGTTCTATATGTGAAGTAACATTGGAGCATTGATTTTAAGTTATTTATTTACTTAATTATGCCTTTTAATTATGTATTAGCATTTTTTTATTTCCAGCGAGTGTGAGTAGTCTATCAATCTGAATAAACCCTAAGCATGTAATATATTTTGAATTGTTATATATTTATAATTATGAATCACGTATTTAATGCTTTAAACCGATTCATACATATCAATCACGGATAAAATAAGTTATTTTTATGTATTACAACTAGTAATTCTCTATGTTGAGTGCATAGTGGTCAATGTGTCCCTTAATATAGAGTATTCAATTCTATGTCTATATTTATTGACAACAATTATATAAGTAGTAACTAGGATTAATCTATATGGCATTTCCCGAGTGAATGTCTTAGGTGATTGTGTTCTAAGTTGTTTATTATGCAGCATTGGCAATATTGGCTTAGATTAGGTATGATTTTCATTGAACTTCATGCTATCGCATTTCTATGGTGTTGCATTTTATCCAATGGGTAGACTTACAATGATAAAAATATGTATTTCCATTGAATTTATGAAAATCAATGGTTGGCTAAAGGTTATCAACCTATTATAAATTGGGGTTTAATGATTTTAAGATTCTATATAAAAGAATTATAGCTATTTCATGAAGTGATGTTATGTTTTAGAGTTTGAAAACAATATGAATATATTATGATGTTTAATGGGGGTTTGTTTAAGTGAATGTTAGATATTTTATATACGTTGATTTAACAATTTTTTGGATTATTAGTTTGGGTTATATTAAGTTAGTTTATTTAATTTAAGTTTTTTAAAGTTTAGTTATTTTAATTAATTGTTTAGTTTATTTGCATATTGTTTAATGTTTATTTTTTGTTTAATTAAAGTATTTTTATTAAAACAAGTTAAATCTTATAAAACTCTAGGGTCGCTCCAATTTTTAAGAGATTTGAAAAATCCATGTGGAAACGATATCCCATTTACTACTACTACAAGCTAATAGTAAAATATGAGAAATTATTGTGCACGTTCGACTTGTGTCATAAGTATGGGGGTATTTGATAAATGATTATTTATACATAAATATAGGGTTAGTTTAGTCATATATTTAGTACATATATCTCAAAATGAATTCTAATTCATGGTATCATTGCATTTTTTGGGAATTAAATTTCAATGGAAGGAATTGAGGAAAATGAGAATAAATGGAGCAAAAACCCAAAAAACCAAAGTTGGCATCGTGGGTACATGTGTGGATGTCATAGGAATACAAGGCATGACGTAGGACTGAATGGCATGGCATGGCAAAGAAGAAAAATGAAGAAAATCAACTCTGGAGATCCGGCGCAGTGGTGGCGCCATAGTGCACAAAGGACGGCACTGGGACAAGCTAAGGATGGCTCCGCGACTCCAAGAGCTTAAGATTACATAATGAAGCTGTGAGGCAGTGGCGGACATATGGCTTAAAACACACAGCGTCGGGTAGTAACTGACAATAACTGAGCTTTAATTCGAGTTAAGTTTTAATTGTTATTAAGGAGAATAAATACATATTAAGACGTGGTAAACTTATAAGACATCACCGCATAGAAGGAGATTAGCCACCGTTAGAGTAATTTAGCATTGAGTTTGAGTATTAAGGGGTTTTTGTTAAAGAAAACATTGAAGACACCACGTTTTGTTTCATTGATTAAATTCAAGACAATATTTTTATTCATCTCTGATTTGCAATGATTTCAATATTGAAATGGGATATGTGTGTTTCAACAATATGTGAATAGTCTAATAATTTTAAGAGTCAATGTGTCATATGGTATGAATGTTATGCTTTAAATAGGAACAAAAAATTAAAAATTGCAATGGTTAGAATTTGTATTGATTCAGAAAGTAATCCTTTAGACACCTTGATCACGTATTTAATGAACTTAAGCTTTAGAAATTATCATCTCCATTACAGCTTTTAATCTAAATATGAACAATATAACCGTAAAATACACAATATCGAGCGACAGTTATTGATTAAGGAGGCAGGGATAGTAAACTTAGTTAGTTATGAATCCAATTATTTGAGACTTAAAATAATGTGAAGCTTATGTTATACACACAGATTGGTGGAATTCTAGTTTGCACCTTAGAATCTTATGCGTCACGATAGTGGGATAAAGTAGATTTGAAGGAAATATGTCTATTCTAATTAGGCATTGCACACAACATATCAAGATGTAAATTTTAACACAAAACATTGTATTAAATTACCTAGGTGAAGTTGTGAACTAAGATGTCCTTAATATATGAAGTCAGGTAAGTTAAAAGTGATTTGTTAAAATAGTTTAGTTTAGTATTAAAGCCAATTAAAAATGAATCTCTTAGCAATAGTTCAAGTTAACTAGTTAATTTACAACTAGTGGAATAACCTTTCATTGATGATGATATTTGTAGTCAACGTAAGATGGTTTCACTATTACTACAAGTGAGTTGTTATACTTGTGGCGCGCACTTTAGAAGTTCACTAGGAAGGAGGAGATTGTGAAGGTGAGATGGATGTTTATCCCTTATAATAATTGTTGAATTAATAGTATCTATGGATTGGATCATTTAAGTATGGTTGGAGCCAAGCCAAGTTTCTTGGATGATCTATATGAGAAACATTATAACCTTTACCTCATTACAGTCATAGAGAGAGAGCGCTGGTTGTCTAAGTACAACCCAGCAGGGTAATACGAGATGAGAATATGCCGAAGCACATCAAGAAAGGGAGTGTTAGGAGATTCTACTAAATATGGCAGTATTTTCTCATCGCATCGCTATACCCTACCACTTAGTAGGGAGAGATCAACAAGCCAAAGGCGGCTTATTTATATGAGATCATAAAGAATGGAGAGATCTAGGTCGACGAGATCATCTACAACAATTTGAGGGATTCCATCATGTTTTAGCGAGAGAAAAAATTGTTGATTCCTATATTGATCATTCAGTTGTGCTTGAAGGCGGGAGTTAGACTGAAAAACGATGAAAAATCCGAAGATGAATATTACCGAGAAAATGAGGAGCAACAGCATGGATTCGTTGAGGACTACGAGTTCTTACACCTATTTATTGGAGAGCAGAACATAAATGGTCCTAAGGTTTTTCCACCTCCTCCTCCATCATAGCCACTGATAATACCACCAGTGGACGTAAGTCCATGGAAGCAGAGGCTATGGATTTCTGAGATGAGGAGATAATACTGATAGAACAGGGCATAGTATCAGGTAGCCTTGTTATGATGACAACAGGATATGCCGAGAAGAAAGCATAACTGACGAAATGGGCAGCAAAACTTCATGTTGTTTCTTGATCATTAGAGGGACATAGTTAAAAATGAGAGGAGGTGACAGATGAGACCTACTTATAGGTTTTTTCGGTTTCCAGTAGCATCATTGACACCATCCTACGTTGGGGCTGATGATGTAGATGTTGAGGATGATGCACAGTCCTAATGTCTATGTCTTAGGACTTATTTATACATGGAGAGATGAGAAATACATTGATACCATCTTATTTTTAAATTTGCAATATTTTGTTAACTATTTCGTTGTTTAAATTCTATATTTAGTTTAGTTTACGCTTATATATCTTATGTTATTATATGTGTTTATGCATTTTAGTGCTTTCATGATTTCAGGCTAATTTCTAAACCTTGACGACAAGGTTTTATTTAAGATCAGGGCATCAACACTACATTACACAGTGGGAAGTGGTAAGATAGCCCGAGAAATAAGGATAAACACTATAGGTATGATAGTTTAAATCTTATTTTTGTAGCAGTTAAAGAAGAAAGCATGGTAGTGATTATTTATTTAATTTATTTACTATTTGAATGTTTAAGTAATATAAATTAGGTTATATATAGTAATATGTAATGAATAAGTAGTTCATTTGCATGTTCATGCCTTCAATAGAGGATGAATAGAATAAAAGTGTCACGTTGATATGAAACTCAATAGAGTTATTTCAAATATTTGAAGAAAATTATGAAATGTAGCAACAACAGTATGATTTTATTATTAGAAATCTAGAGTTAGGGAAGACCATAAACTTGAAAAAAAAAGATTACTAAAACAATTCTTGTGGGAAAAGTTAGATCACTAAGGAATTCCATAATAAGTGTGAATCTTACTTGAAAATAAAAAGTAAATAAAAAAGTAGTGCAAAGAGGGGAAGAAATAGGCATTTCAAATGAAAATTTGGTGTTAACTTGCTTAATGAAGTGAAAATGAGAAGTGCTAACAAGAGTTTTAGAAGAAAAATGAGAGAGTCCCACAAGTTCTATAGGAAATGGAATAGAGAACTTGATAGTTGGAAAAAGTATGTAAAACAAAGTCCATAGGAAAAGGAGCAGGGACTATGAAATAAAAGAATAAAAAGAAGAAGAAGAAAAGAAATGAGAAATAAAAATAAAGAAAAAATATGGTACTAAATTAAAACTCTTCAAACAAAAGATTTAGCTCGAGTACGAGTACCTAATTGAGTAGTTCTCTTTCCGACTAGATTAAGTCTTTAGACTTTTGAAGTCCTAAAGACTACTATAATTAGTTTGTTCTACGCTTATTTGTGAATTCTTGAGCTTAATGAGAAATCATGAGATTGTACACTAGCTACTTTGGTTGTGATCCTTTTGGTTGTGATGTTTTTGGTTGTGATCTACTTTGGTGTTTTGAAAGTGATTATATGTGTTGTTAAAGCTACATATCTTGAAAATACAAGTTTTTACAAAGAAAAACTCTTGAGTGGATTATTAACTTGAGACTTAATGAATTAAAGGATACTCCATGAACAATGTAACATGAACGAGCACTAAAGCAATAGGAGTAGTTAGAAGTCTAAGTAAAATACACTTTTACTCGATAAGTGTAAAATTCTAAGTTTGGGGGTATGTGATAATTCATTATTTAGACTTATGTGTTAGTTTTGTAGTATATTTAGTATAAATATCCATAAATGGCCTCAAATTAATGGTGTTTATGCATTTTTCAGGTAAATAAGGCATAAAGGAAGGAAATGAGCTAAAATAAAAAGAAACAGAGCTAAAACATACCAATGTATGGTTGGCACCGTAGCATGCAAGTGTAGCGCTGTGAGCACACAATGTATAGCATAGAGTACCTAAACACGACGTAGGAGAGAAGACAAGTGAAGAAAATAAGACAGAGATGTCGGTACAGTGGTGGCACAGTGGAGCCTAAAGGATGGTGCCAAGGGCCAAAAGGATGACACTGAGGTTATAAAAGGGAAGAAAAACAAACAAAATAGGTTGTGCTAATGGCAGTACTATGGCATTACACAAACGGTGTCGAGGATTAAGTGACAGTACCGGAACAAAAGAAAATAGAAAATTAGATTTCTATTTCATGTTAAATTGTAAAGTCTCATTGTGTTTTGGATGTATAAATAGATATTAGGATGTGGTAAACTCACTACATATCAACCATGAGCAACCACTAACATATTTTAGCATAGATTTACATTATTATTGAGTATTAGAACGATTTGTAGAGAGAAGACATTGAAGACTCACGTGTAGTGATTTGGGTATTCTTTTAATTGATGTATTTGAAATATTTAAATACATCTCTAATTTCAATGAATTTTACTATGTGGATGTTTGTTTCAATGAAATGTGAGTAGTCTATTAATTTCGGGATCAATGGATCATATGGTATGAATGTTATGCTATGAACTTGAGTGGAAATTGAATATAAAAAGTGCAATGATTAGAATTTATATTGATTATAGGTGTAATGCTATAAACATCTTGATCACATGTTTATTGATTTTAGGTTTTAGAATTTGTCATGACCATTGAAGTTTTTAAGCCGAAAATGGATAGTACAACCGTAAAATACACAACATCGAGATATAGTTGTTGATTAGGGAGGCACAGATAGTAAATTTTATTGGTTATGAATCTAAGGATTTCAAACATTAAAGCAATTTGGAGCTTATGTTATTCACTACAATAGGTGGAGTTCTAATTTGCACATTCGAATCTTTTCCATGACTACAATAGGTTAAAGTGGATTTGAAGAAAATCTATTTATTCTTATTAAGGATTGCACACAACATGATAATATGATAAAGTGGTTGAAAAGCATAGTATTTCATTACCCATGTGAAGATGTGAACTACGATAATTTGAATATAAGAGTTAAAAGCAAATTGTATTGATTTGATAGCATAGATTATTTTAGTTCAGTTATAAAACCATTTAAAAAGGATTTCCGTAGCAATAGATTCATTATAGCTAAGTACCTTGTGAGTGCTTACACATTTTCTTGAGAACGATATCCACAGTCAATGTAAGTTGAGTACACAATTCCTAAAATTGAGTTATTATACTTACAGCTGAGGTTAACCATATCCTCAGTGATTCAAGAAGCAGAAAAATCAAGAACAATTCAAGAAGTTTGTAGAGATGTTCTAGAAGATACACATAAAAATCCCATTTGCTAATGCATTGGAACATATGACGAATTATACAAAGTTTTCGAATGACTTAACGGCAAGGAAAGTGCGATTAGAAGAATATGTAATGGTAAACTTGACAAAAGCTTGCTCTGATATTTTACAAAGGTAATTTCCTCAAAAGTTAAAAGACCCGTGAAGGTTTTTCATTCCACGCACTATTGGAGTACATCTATTTCTAAGGTCTTATGTGACTTGGGAGCAAGCATAAATTTTATGCCCTTATTAGTTTTTAAGAAGCTTGGTTTGGGAGAAGTTAAACCAACTAACATGAATTTGCAATTAACATATCGATCAGTGACTTATCTAAAAAGAGTGATTGAAAATGTTTCGGTAAAAGTAGATAAATTAATTTTTCCCGTTGATTTTGTAGTCCTTGATATGGAAGAGGATGCAAAGTTCCCATTAATTTTAGGGAGACCATTTATAGCAAATGTACGAGCTTTAATAAATGTTCAAGAGGGAGAATTAAGATTGAGAGCAAATGATGAGGAAGTTATGTTCAATATCTATAAGACGTTGAAATTTCAAAGTAAGGGAGATCATTGTAAATGTATTGAAGTCAGAGATCTAGCATTTGATTATGCTTCTAAGATAGCAAAGGAATATAAACTATTAGATCCATTAGAGCAGTGTCTAGTTCAAAGCATAACAACAATATCTATATTTCAAGGAGAACTTTAGGAGGCAATCAATGCTCTATCACTAGTAAAACCCCCAAAGTTTCATAAAAGTTTTGAGAAACTAGTAATGGAAGTGGAAAGTGTTGTTATTAGACCAACAATGGAGTTATAACCTTTACCGGAGCATTTGAAATATGTTTGCTAAGGAAAAAACTCAATCTATCGTATTATTTTGGCAGCTCTCATAGAATTGGAGGAAGAAAAATTGCTTCGAGTTTTGAGATAGCATCAATCACGGAATAAGCTCTAATTGATAGTATTTATGTGTTTTCAGGCAAACAATATATAAAGGAGACAAATAAGAGATTTCATGATGAAATGAGAAGAAAATGCACAAAAGTACAATTGACACCACGAAAAACGACTATAAGGCATAGGAAAGGCATGGAGAAGGAAATAAGACAAGAGAAGTGGTGCAGTGGAGTCGATGCAGTGGCGGCACCATGGTGTTGTACATAAGGCGCCAGGGCAATGTACACAGGCCGCCGAGCCTTCTATAATGGGAGAATTAGTATAAAAGGCTGAAGGTGTAGCGGCGTCGTGGCATAATACACACAGTGTGGGACATTTAGTAACATCGCTAGGACATAAAAAATAGAAAGTCTAGAATTCTATTTCATTTGGGATTGTTAATTAGTGTTTCTAATAGTATTCTAATGAGTCTTAGGAATATAAATAGGTATTAGAACAAGGTTAACATACCCACTGCCACACATTCTCACCAATTATCATACATTACAATATATTACCACCAATTAGCATTGTTTACATTGTTCTTGAATATTAGAAGTGTTTTAATGGAAAACACATTGAAGTCTCCATTTGTGGTTATTCGGTATTCTTTCCATGATTTAATTGAAGTTATTTCATTCAATATTTTATTTCAACAAATACCATGATTTGTATGTTGATTTCAATGATGAGCGAGCAGTTCATTAATCTTAGGGATCAATGGATCCTATGTTATGAATGTTATGCTAAAGAAAGTATGAATGGATTTTAATGATTAAAATTGCAATGATAAAAATTTGTGTTTATTTTATATGTAATGTTGTGAACATCTTGATCATGTGTTTGTTGATATGAGGTTTTAGGAGTTACCATAGACATTGAAGCTTTTAAGTCGGACATGGACAATACAGCCATACAATATATAACATCAATAGATAGTTATTGATTAGGGAGGCACGTATAGTAAACATAACTAGTTATAAATCCAAAGATTTTGAGACTTAATGTTATGCGGAACGTACGTTATTCACACCGATAGGTGGAGCTCTAGTTTGCACATTGGGATCTTTTCCACCACAACAGTGGGTTGTAGTGAATTTGACGGAATTTTTGTATTCTAATTGAGCATTGCATACACATAATGAAGATGAAGGAAGTGAAATATGAAAGCATAGTAATTCATTACTTAGGTAAAGTTGTGAACTAACAGTCTTCTTAATATATAACTACAAGTTAATTTATATTTTCTACTAGAATAGTGTAGTTAGTTAAAACCAATTAAAAAATATGTCTTATTAGCAACAAAGTTATCCTAACTAAGTGTACTGTGTGCAACACATCTTTCTCGAAGGACGATTTACGTAGTCAACACTGGTTTAGCAAATTATTACTACAATTGACATGTTATACTTGCAACCATGATCAAGCTTTTAGCGTCGTTACTACAGAAAGGTAGCCACACATTAATTTAGTTTAGTTTACAAACTTGTTAAGATTTTATTTTAAGTACTTTACTTCCAAGTTTAAGAAAAAAAAGAAAAGAATTTAAGTTTCAAGTTTAACGATCTACACTTGATCTTTTGTATTTTCTTTTCAGGGAGAATTAGTGCATGAGTAGTAAATGAGAGAAGGACTTAGTGTCTTACGATCCTACGAATAACATAACCAATAAGGGAAAGAAAAAAAAAAGAATCAAGATTATGGAGGATCAAGCGGTGAATCAAATCCAACGTCAGGGCTGAGGAAAGAACCAACCTAAAGGTAATCTAGTAATGCAAGATAGAGTGCAGAGGCAGAGATGTCTTCGTGACTACTTCAAGCCAAAGGTTCAAGAGACATACAACGGAGTAATGAAGCTTCCAACCAACACCACCCAGTTCGAATTGAGACCCTCTCTGATCAACATGGTGCGGAATAGCCTATTTATTGGACTAGCAAATGAAGATCCAGTTGCATATATAGAGAGTTTTTTGAAAATGTATGATACTGCAAACATTACTAGAGTTACAAATAAGGTAATCAGGATGAGACTTTTCCAATTCTCATTGGGTAGAAAAACCAAATCCTAGTTTTAAGCACTGAATGTAAGGAGTATGACTTCATGGGTAGGAATCAATGAAAGATTTCTAGACAAGTTATTTCTTATAGTGAATGTTAGTGAAAGGAAACAAGAAATCAACCAATTCAAGCAGGATGATATCGAGTCTCTTGGCGAGGCTTAAATATTTAAAGAAATGCTGAGCAGATGCTCGGGACATGGATATGTGAAATGGGCACAACTACATATATTCTATTATGGAATTAATCATAGCACCAGAACATGAGTAGATAAGCCCACCAGAACATGAGTGGATGAGCCTGCAACTTCTTCTCTGTTAACAAAAGATGACGATGGAGCATTTGAACTTCTGGATCTTATGTCACAAAACTCTACAGACAGTACTCGTTCCAAAATGAGAAAGCCAGTAGGAGTATATGAGATTGATTCGCAAGTTGCGATCATAACATAACTATCAAATTCGAGTAGTCATATGTTGAAACTACAAATGGGACAACAAAGTCCACAAATGCAAGCGATACATCAACTCGTTAATCACCAAGCGATGGTGGTTAATTCATTGGACATGCAATAAGGAATGGAGTTTAAAGATATCAACTTCATGAACTAGAACTATGGAAACAACTTCAGGATGAGAGGAATTGCTCCTTAAAGGTTTTATCGAGGATATCACAACCCAAACTTCTCATAGGGAAATCTTGATGATGCACTGATGCTACCTCTAAAATTTAATTAATAGGTCCAACAAGGGAAGCTATGCCAATGTAAGTAAATGATTTCGTTGAAATCAATTGAGAAATTCTTGCAAGCCATTGTCATCAACTATAGGGAACTGCATGAATAGAATGAGAAGGAGATGGAAAATATGAAGCAAACTCTTAAGAGGATGGATGATGAAAGAACACAATCCATTATGAACTTGGAGAGATAGATTGGTTGGCGAGCCATTCTTTGAATTTAAGGAAGGAAAAGTAGTTTTTGAGTACCAATATCACAAATCCCAAGGAGAATGTTGGATATATTCACATGATGAGCACTACGGCAATGAATGAGCCATGGCAAGAGAAAATGACGTACAAGCCAGAAAGATACAACACTTTGGCTATAAGAAAATATGAAGTTATGCATGAGAATGGAATGGAAATATGGCAAGATAAACTTGAAGGATTCTAGCAACAAAGGATTAATGCCTTGAAAAATAACAAAAAGGGAAGAAATAATGGAGTGCTAAGAAACAAGATGAAGAACCTTCTAAAAATGCACCAAAAGGAAATAGCATCAAGGTTATTCCAAAGTAGTCGGAACCAAAATTCAATTTCACACTTAGTCTTCAACCAATCAAGAGAAGGATCATTGAGATCTATGCATGCCACTGCGTATCAGTGGGTACTATTTTAGAAACATCTTGGTGATACGGGACCTTCAATCAATATAATTATTACCAAGGACATGTTACAAGCAGATTTGAAGATCAATTGTCCCGATACAACAAACTTGCAAATTGTTGATGGTAACTTAATACCAACAATAGGAAAAGTCTGGAATGTGCATATCGAAGTGGGTAGATTCATATTTATCACTTATTTTGATATTATGGATCATGATATAGATGATGATGTGTCTATGATACTTGGGTGTTCATTCTTGAACACTGCCGATGCGGTCTTCCATACAAAGAAGAAAATGATCACAATGAGTATCAAGGAGGATGATGATAACAAGAAGATTATCTTTCTGAAAGTGCAAGAAGTAAATATAAATGGGAGAGATATCATTTTCTCTAACCTACAAATGGAGTATCTTGATTTAAAGTCAAACGAAATGAGCAAAAAGGCGTCAGGCTGAGAACATTAAATGAAGCACTACAGGGAGGCAGCCCAAGGACTTTTAATTTAAGTTTTAAAATTTCAGTTAGTTATTTATTTAGTTTAGTTAGAACAATCCAAATGTTTTAGTAATTTTCTAACTTTTAAAAGTTTTAAGCTAATTGTGCAAGAAAAACCATTTGTCGGATGACGTTTCATCAAAATAGAGAAGTCTTAAATAATTCAACAAAGAGAGTAAAAGTGCAAAAGAGTTAGAGTGGTTAAGGTCAGGTAAATGGACAAACGACGGGTACGTTTTATAAAGTTTTTACATATACAAGGTATTTCACAATGTCACGACGCTTTGTGTAGCAGTACATAGTGCCGCCAGATCGACAATAGGGAGTTAAAGAAAATTTTGCAATTTATGAAGATAGACTTGTTGATGTCGTATGTATACACACATAGTGTCGTGGGCTAACAAGGATGGTGCCAAGACGGTCCCAAGCTGTGAGCAAAATTGCTCACAACAACCTCGACATCGTGGCTATGTTGCGGCGGCGTCGTTCCCTACAAGGGATGGCATCAACATTAAGGATGAGGTTTTACACCCATTTTAATCCATGTTTTCCACACTTCAACCATAGTCCATACACCACCAACCAAGCATACATCCCTCTGCAACCTAAGTTTGAGCAATTTTAAGAGGCAAAAATGTGTTCCAAGTAATTAAAAGTGAAAAGAGAAGCCACATTGTGGATTTGCACAAGTAGAAGAGTTAGGGCATTGATTTGGAGATTGGATTCAAGAGAGCAATAGAGTTTTAGTTTGTGATCAAAGTGAAAGGGTTTTGATTGATAGAATCTTGGAGGAGTAATCTACACTGGAAAGTAGTACGGCATTTAGGTAAATTTGTAATTTTATTAGTTATGCTTTGAGGTTTTTTGATATTATTGATGAAATTACATGAATTATTGAAATTAGGTTGTTGGATAAGAGTTTTAAGTTGTGTGCATTTAGAGCATCAATGTAGCCTATGGTGAATTAGTATGTCTTTTAAATTATTTGGCATGTGAATGACTCTTATGGATGAAGATTTTAGTTTTAGGTGATTTGAAGACCTGATGTGAATTGTTGTGTTGTAAGAATTGTTGAGAAAATGGCAAGAACAAGGAAGCAAGTGAGTTAAGTTAATGAATAAAGGGCAAATAATAATCTGGTATTATCTTTAAGAGATCCAAATCAGGATGCCTCTTGGCCTTTTAAGTCTAAGTTTTATATAAGTAGAGAGGCTAAGGAGAGATCTGAGGCCATTGAGAGTAAGGAGTTCATTTTCGAAAGAGGAATAAACCTTCCGCCTAATTATGATAAGAGAATCAATAACTTCATTAGGCAATGGGGTTGAGAACATTTCACTCAAGGCAATATGGAGAACAAACTTAATGGAGTGAGCGAAATAGTTTACAAGTTCTACGTCAGTGCAAAATTTACTAAGAATGGTGACCCAGTTAAGGTTAAAGGAGTAATGGTTCCCTTTAATGAACATTCAATAAACTCCATCTATGGGTTAGAATATTTGACTATGAATGGTAAATCACAGACTTTCCAGATGATTTGTATGAGAATTAGAGTCATTGAGAGAGCATTGGTTGTCCAATGACAATATGGATGGATAATGGGAGCTGAGAATATGTTGAAGCAAATTAAAAAGGGAAGTGTGAGGAGATTACAAAATGTGGCAACACTTTCTAGTTGTTTCATTATACCTGACCACTCAGCAGGGCGAGATCAACAAGCCCAAGGTGGCATATTTATATGAGATTGTAAAGAATGAAAGGATTAATGTTGGTGAGATCATTCACAAGAACTTAAGGGAGTCTATCTTGACTGATAGAAACAACAAATCTTTGTTTCTAAATTTGATAACCTAAATGTGCTTGAAAGTTCGCAGTTGATTTAAGATGAAGAATTTGATATTAAGGCCCAAGCAACGATAGATGAGGAGTTTATGATCGCTTTGAAATCGCCAAAAGGATACCAAGACTATAAGGATAACAGACATATAGAGGGATGAGAGGGACACACTTGAGGTTAAGTTGTTGGCCAAGGAGTAAGAGGATCACTTAATTGTAGCGGAAATAGTAGTAGCAAAATTGGCCAAGAGTTGCAAAATGAAGGATACTGAGAGGAGGATCACTAGTACGAATTCGCTGAGGGCTATAAGTTTATAGACCCACTGTTAGGAGAGCAAGACTTAGATGGTCCTGAAATTTTTCTACCACCTCCACCTCCATAGGCACCAATAACACCTCTTGAGGACTAGACTCTATGACATAAGAGGTTATAGATTGCTGAGATGAGGAGATAGTACAAAAAAGATAGGGCTCAATATTATGAAGCCTTGTTAAGAATTGAGGAAGAATAATTCAATGGACAACGTAATTTCATTTTATTTGCATATCATCAGAGGGACATAGCTAGATACGAGAGGAGTAGATGATCGAGACCTACCAATAGGTCTATTAACTTTCCAACACCACCAAACTACATATTTCATCTTGATGTGGTGCAGAACAGAAAGGTGGAGCGTTCTTTGACACTATCTTTTGTAAGAGCTGATGATGCGCAGCCCAAGAGTCAGAGTCATGGGATTTCTCTGGACCTTGGACAGATGAACGATACATTTATATTGATTATTTTTTACAATTGGGATATTTTATCACGTTTATAGTTGTTTAATTTTTACGTTTACGCATTTTTATGTTTAGATCTTAAAATGTTATTATTATGTTTGTGTGTAAGTGTTTTTATATTTTAGGCTTATTTTCAAACCTTGAGGATAAGGTTTGGTTTAAGTTTATGGGCATCAACACTATGAGAAGTTGTAAGAAAGGATGAAATAAGGATACAAAATGCATGTATGATCGTAAAGTTTTATTTTTCAAGTAGTTAAAGAGGAGTGAATGATAATGTATTCTTTTTCATTTACTTATTATTTGAAAGTGTATAAGTAGTATAGATTAGGTTATTATAGTAGAAGTATAGATGTAATAAAAAATGATTCCTTTGCAAAGTTCATGCCTTTAATTGAGGATGAGTAAGAATAAAAGTATCTTGTCGAAATGAAACTCAAGCGAGTGTTATCAAATTTTCAAAAAAATTATGAAATGCAGCAAACGGTAGTATAATTTCATGATCAGAAACCTAGAGTTAGGAAAGACCATGAACTTGAAACAAAAGCAAGAAGAATACTAGAACACTTATGCAAAATTTAGATCTCTAAGGATTTATATAATAAGTATGAATCTTACTTGTGTACAAAGTAAATAAAGACTTAGTACCAAAAAGGGAAAAAGATAGGTATTGTGTTTAATGAAAATTTGAGTTAAAACTTGCTTGATAGAGTGAAAGTGAGAAGTAATAACAAGAGCTTAAATAAAATAGAGAGTCCCACAAGTTCTACTAGAAAGTAGCTGAGAACTCGATGGTTAGAAAAAGTAAGAAAAATAGAATCCATAGGAAAAAGAGAAAGGATCGTGCAACTATAAAATATGAGGAGAAAAAAATGAAAAATATATATAAAGAAAGAAAAGCGGAAGTTAGATTATAACTCTTCAAATGAAAAAATTTAGCTCGAGTACAAGTAATTTAGTTAAGTTACGTTTTCTTTTCAACTACATGTTAAGTCCTATGGACTCTTGAAGTAGTTCAGTCTACAAAATTAGTATGATCCAAGCTTATTTATTTGAGCTTAATGACAAATCAGAAAATTGTACATTTGCTACTTAAGTGTCAAGGTGACAAACTTTTGAGTAGTTATGGTTTTGGTTGTGAACGACTTTTGAGTTTCAAAAGTAAGTTATATATGTTATTAAGGCTACGTGTTTTGAAAATATTACTTTTTGCAGGAAAAAAAAAACAACTCTTGAGTGGATTATTAACTTGAACTTATTTGAATTAACGGATAGTCCATGAACTATGTAAATCAAATAAGATATTATAAGTAGTAGTAGTAGTAGTAGTAGTAGTAAGAGTACTTAAGAGAATACAATTCAAAATCCTAAATTTGAAGGTATTTGATAAGTGTTTTTTTAGACTTATATATAGGGTTAGTTTAGTAGTATATCTGGTATAAATATCCTAGAATGAGCTCTAATTGATGGTATTTAAGTATTTTTAGGCGTATAAGAACTAAAGAAAACAAATGAGTGATTTCATTATGAAATGAGGAGAAATGCACAAAAGTACACTTGACATCGTGGCTAGTACACTTGATGTCGTAGGAAATGACTACAAGGCTTGGACAAGGTTTGGAGAAGAAGAGAAGACAAGAGAATTGGTGCAGTGGTGACACAATGGTGTTGTACACACGGCGTCGGAACAATGTACACAAGGCACCGAGCCTACTGTAAGGAGGAATTCCACATAAAAAGTCGAAGGAATAACATCATTACGGCTTAACAAACACATTATGGGACACTTAATGACAACACCTGAACATAAAAAATAGAAAGTTTAGAATTTTAGTTCGTTTGGAATAGTTAGTGACAACACCTGGACATAAAAAATAGAAAGTTTAGAACTTTAGTTTGTTTGGAATAGTTAATTAGGGTTTCTAATTATACTTTAATGTGTCTCAGGGGTATAAATAGGTATTAGAACGTGTTAAACATATGCACCACCACACAATATCACCAGTTATCATACATTATAATAGATTACCACTAATTAGCATAGTTTACATTGCTCTTGAGTATTAAGAAGTGTTTTGGAGGATAAGAGATTGAATACTCCACTTCAGGTTATTCTGTATTGTTTCCTCGATTTAATTGAAGTTATATAATTCAATCTTTGATTGCAATGAATACCAAGATGTGTATGTCGATTTCAATGATGAATGAGTAGTTCATTAATCTTATGGGTCAATGGATTATATGATATGAATGTTATGCTAAATAAAGTACGAATGGATTATAATGATTAAAGTTGCAATGGTTAGAATTTGTATTGATTCTCTATGTAATGCTATGAACATTTTGATCGCGTGTTTGTTCATTTGAGGTTTTAGAAGTTACCATGGCCATTTGAGCTTTTAAGCTGGATTTGGACAATAAAACTATAAAATATAAAACATTGATAGATAGTTATTGATTAGAAAGGTACGGATAGTAAATTGAAGTGGTTATAGATTTATAGATTTGGATCCTAATTCTATATGGAACTTAAGTTATTGATACCGATAGGTAGAGTTCTTTGCGCGTTAAGATTTTTCCTTCATGATTGTGGGTTGAATTAGAAGGAAATATGTATATTCTCATTAAGCATTGCGTACACATAATGAAGATGAAGGAAGTGAGATATGAAAGCATTGTAATTTATTACCTACGTGAAGTTGTGAACTAGGAGTCTTCTTAATAAAAGGGTACAAGTTAATTTACATTATTTTCTAGAATAGAGTAGTTAGTTAAAACCAACTAAAAATAGGTAATCTTAGTAATAGAGTAAACCTAATTAAGTGAACTGTGTTCAATACATCTTTCCCAAAGGACAATATTCATAATCAACACTAGTTAATCACATTATTACTATAATAGAGTTATGATACTTGCAGTCACGATCAATCAGTCATCATTAGGATGGACAATTAAAGATTTAAGAGGAATTAGTCTGATAATATGCATGCATAAGATCTTAATGAAAGAGAATCATAAACAATCAATTGAAGCTCAAAGGTGATTATGGATGATTTCTCAATATTTGCATCATTGTTCAACCCATGTTTACAAAATTTGGCCTTGGTGTTGAAAAGATGTCAAGACACAAAATTAGTACTTAATTAGGAAAAATGTCACTTCATGGTGCAAGAAGGAATTGCTTTGAGAATTATCGTGTATGCTAATGGATTAGAGGTTGATATAGTAAAAATAATGTCAATCGAGAAACTTCATATACCGAGAAACATTAAAGATATAAGGGGCTTTTTAGGACATGCGAGTTTCTACAAAAGATTTATCAAGTGTTTTTCAAAGATTACCAAACCATTATGCACGTTATTGGAAAATTTGTTCCATTTGAAATGAGTCATGCATGTGTAAACCCATTTAAGACCTTAAAAGTAGCTTTGATTTATGCACCAATGTAGTTGTACCAGATTAGGAGTCTGGCCTTCAAATAATGTGCGATGCAAGTAACAATGCGATAAGAGCGGTGTTAGGCCAGTAGAGAGATATAACATTTAGAAATATATACTATGCAAGCAAAACATTGGATTCAGTAAAACAAAATTATTTTAGCATAGAAAAGGAGCTATTAGTAGTAGTGTTTCCATTTGACAAGATTAAAGCCTACATAGTAAGATTAAAAGTCATTGTGTACACTGACCATGCATCAATCCATCACTTGTTTGCAAAGAAGGATGCAAAACCATAATTAACTAGATGGTTTTTATTATTTCAAGAGTTTGATTTGGAAATTAAAGATAAAAAGGGAAGCGAAAATTTGGTTATGGACTATCTATCTTGGTTACCTCATAAAGTAGGTGACACAATGAATTCGATAACTAAAGTACTCGTGGATGAGTAATTATTTCAAACATCTAAATTCATGGTGGTACTAGATTTAGAATTTGACTAAACGAGCAAAAAGGCGTCCGGCTAAGAATGTTAATTGAAGCGCTACAAGGAAGTAGCCTAGGTGTTTATAATTTCAAGTTTTAAATTTTAGTTATTTATTTTTTTAGTAGATAGAACAATCTAGACGTTTTAGTATGTATTTTTGTAATTTTAACAAAGTTTTGTCCTAAATTTGTAGGAAAGACCATTTGTCAAGTGACTCTTAATTAGATGGAGGAATCTCAACATACTCAGCAAAGAGCGTAAATGAGCAAAGGAGTTAGAATGGTAAAGGTCAATTAAATTGATAAATCATCGTTAACATTTTATGAGATTTTCATATACAAGGTATTTCACGCTGCTCCGACGCCTTATGTAGTAATACAAAGAGCAGAGAGAGAGCCAATATGGAGTTAAAGGAAAATTTTTAATATCATTAAGAATGACTAGTTGATGTCGTGTGTATTAACACACAGTGTCGTGAGCCAATATAGGTGGTGCCAGGACAACGTTGACCTTTGAGCATTTTATGATTATACTAAGCTCAACATTGTGCCCACGCTATGGTATTGTAGTGCCCTATAACGGACGGCGTCAACATTGATGAGTTAAAACTCTTCTAAACCATACCTTACACACTTGCAACCTATTCCATACACTACCTACCAACAGTACATCCCTTTAGACCCCTAGTTTGAGCAATTTTAAGTGAGCAAAGAGCTTTCCTAGTGATCAAGAGAAAAAAAAGAGAAGTAACATTGCAGATTTGCAAAAAAGAGAAGTGCTAAGGCATCAATTTTTAGAAATGACTCAGTAGAGAAATAGGGTAGGAATTTGTGAGTAAAGTGAAATGGCATTGATTTATAGAGGCTTAGAGAAGTAATCTATACAAAAAAGTAGTCTAGCATTGAAGTAAAATCTCAATTACATTGATTATACTTTAAATTATGATTTTGAGATGAAATTTGAATGAATTATGGAACTTTAGGTTTTTTTATAAGAATTTTAAGTTGTGTGTATTTAGGGCATAATATGGCTATTATGGATTAGTGTATGTCCTTTTGAGTAATTGGCACATGAATGGCCCTTGTGATTGAAAATTTTAATTCTAGGTAATTTGAAGACTTGTTGATTTGTTGAGATTGTTGTGAGTTTTGGAGAGAAATGGCAAGAACAAGGTGGCAAGCAAGTCAAGTTAGTGAAGTTAGGGTTAATGACAATGAGGCATCAACTTTGGGAGCTCAAAATGAGGATGCCCCGAGGCCATTCATATCAAAGTTCTATATTAGTAAGGAGGTCAAGGAGAGGTGTGAGGTTATTGAAAATAAGGCGTTTATTTGTGAAAGAGGAATCAGTCTCCCAGCCAAGTATAATGTGAGAGTCAACAATTTAATCAGGCAATGAGGTTGGAGCAATTCACGCAAGACTATAGGGAGAATAAGGTTTACGGAGTGCATGGGATTGTTTGTGAATTCTATGTCAATGTCAAGTTTACAAAGAAATAAGATCTATTAAAGGTGATAGGAGTTATGGTCTTGTTTAATGAGCATTACATAAAAGGTATCTATGGGTTAGAATACTTGAAAATGAATGGATACCATGGATACCCACAAACCTTCCTAGTTGATTTATGTGAGAGACCCTATAACCTATATCCTTTTAGAACCATAGAAAGAGTATTAGTTATCTTAGGACAACGGGGTAGAATAATGGGAGCTGAGAATGTGCCAAAGAACGTTAAGAAGTGGAGTGCAAGGAAAGTTTATAAAATGTGGCGACATTTTATGGTTGCTTCACCATACCCGACTACTCATTAGGGTTAGATAAACAAACTCAAGGCGGCTTGTTTATATAAAATTACATAGAATGGGATAAGAATTTGAGGGAGTCAATCTTAACTTAGAGAGACAACAAATTTTTGTTTCAGTCCTAATAACCCGAATATGTTTGAAAGCTAGAGTGAGATTTATCCAAGATGAAGAATTTGATATAGAAGCCTAAGTAGTAATTGATTAAGATTTTATGTTGACTTTGAAATCACCCAGTAGATATAAGGACTCTAAAGATGAAAGAGAGATCACAGAGAGGAATAGACTTGATGTCAAGTTGTTAGCCAATGGTGTTGTGTTTGGGGTTCATACACAACAAAAAACTCAAAACAATTTTGAAATACTCCAATAAGATCAAAAATAAGTTCCATTAAACTAAATATACAAAAGTAAAACCATACTTTAATCCGTGATTTCTTTCCTTGATTGTTCGATCTCCAAGATGTTCAAGCATCTGTCCTTTATCAAAAATTCACACATAAATGGTGACCACAATTTGGAGTGCTAGCCTCGAGAAAGATAGAAAACATTTTTCTTTCCCTCCCAAAATCTAGAGAACTCAAAAATAACAAAAAACAAAAATCGTATTTTTTATAGGTTTCAACCTCTATTTATACGTGTAGATAAGCTCTTACTTAAAATCCTATTCGTAATACAACTATTATATTTAGGCAGTTTAAGCAAATTACACACATGCTCCTATTAATAAGTTATCATATAACAAATTGTAAGGGCTTTTATGTCATAAATTTTATCATATAAAAACTCATTACTCTGGACCAATTGAAATTGCGTTTGTATATGACTAAATATGTTCATGCAATGTTGGCAGTGAATCAAAACCATTTTAGTATACAAGTCATAAGCGGTCTCTAGCAAGGCATTATATAACTACCCAAGTTGTATGAATATAAAAATCGATACAACCTAATGAATAACATATATCATATTCTTTTGTCATGCTACATCCTTAAATTAAAATAAGGCATGAAAAGTCACCCTTAATGTTCAATTGTACTAGTCGAGATCCTTAAGTAATTGAAAACATCCTAGTGACATTGATCATATCAATTCACATGGACTTGCCATTATCAGTCTATCATATCAAGGGGTCCATTGATATCTCTCTCTGTACAAGAGTGACAAATTCTATCTTGATTAAATACCTTCGCATATTATTCACATGGTAACTAATCACAATCTTTATAATCGTTTAGTTAAAGACAACGTTTGATTGTATCAAATTACTATGCTCATAATATTCAAGTCTATGGTAATCTCAAAAAGAATGACTAAATGATATACCTATCACGAGTACCACCTATGACTTAATCCATATGGTATTCTCGTAGTGGGTCGGTCCAGTACCTTATTCCCTAATAATTACTCATGATCTTGACTCACATCCCTATACGCATGATCATCACATGACCATCAATCAAGATTCATACCATTCTTAATTTATTATAGTTCCCGTATTATGACTAACTAGGGACATTTAGGATATTTCAACAAATACCCATAGATTTTACCATAAAGTAAACATGCAATCACTTATAATAAAACGAAAAATGAAAACGTATATTTATTATCTGAAATTATAAGATAAACAATGTTTATAGATTGACCTATGGCACATTCCCCAATAACAAGGAAACTAAGGATCAAGCAGCAACAGAAGCAGTGGCTATGGAGTTTTCCCAAGAAATGGGGGATGAAGGTATGGAGAGAAGGATAACTAACTAGAATTTATTAAGGGCTACGAGTTTGTAGACCCTTTGATATAAGAGCATTACTTAGATAGTCTTGAGATTTTTCACAACCTTCGCCACCATAGGCACATGTACCACCACCTAAGGATTTGACTCCATAACAGTAGTGGCTGTAGATTGTTGAGATGCAGAGACAGTACAGAGAGGATAGGTCATAATACTATGAAACCTTGAGAAGAATTGAGCAAGACAAATAGAGAAGGATTCAAGACAGACGAAATGGATAGAGAAGTTTCTCGTTATGTGTAGATTATCCGAGAGACATAGTTAGATATCAGAGGAATAGAAGGTTGAGACCTATTGATAGGTCTATCAGATTTCCAGCAGCACTAAACTATTTATTCAATCTTAAAGTAGTGTAGAACATAAGAGTGAAGCGCCATTTGACACCATCTTTTGCTGGAGTTGATGCTGATGATGATGATGCACAGTGCTAGAGTCTGAGTCTTAGGGTTTCTCTATATCTTGGGGATATGAGTGCTACATTTAAGATTAATTATTTTTAACTTGAGATATTTGACAATTTAGTAGTTATTTAAGCTTTCTTTTTATGTATTTTTATGTTTAGTACTATGCAGTTATCAAATTATATTATATATGTTTGCGTTGTTTAGTGTTTCTAAGTTTCAGGCCTTTTTTTAAACCTTGGAGACGAGATTTGGTTTAATCTTGGGGGCATCAACATTATGGATAGTGGTAAGAAAGGATGAATTAAGGATAAACATTGCAAGTATGAACATAAAATTTTATTTTTGAAACAATTAGAGAGGAAGAATGGTAGAGTATTTTATTTAAATCTATTTCATTTACTTATTAAAATGTGTATATGTTGTATAAATTAGGTTATATAGTAATAAGAAATGAATAAAGTAATTCATTTACAAAGTTCATGCCTTTAATCGAGGATAAGTAAGAATACAAGTATCTTCTTGATATGACGTTTAAGAGAATGTTATTATTTTTAAAGAAATGAAGAATTGTAGCAAATAATGGTATAATTTTATGATTAAAAACTTAGAGTTGAAACTTTATTTATTGCATATAGAGATAAAAATATTTATGCCATTAACTTTGATGAGAGAATACGCAAAACCATGAACTAGAAACCAAAGCAAGAATCCATGTGCCCATATAGGATCAACTAGCCGATATACTCACTAAGCCTTTGCCTAGAAAACAAGTTTTTAAAATTCGGCGTGAGTTAGGCATGTCTCGAAAAATTGGACCTTCTATATATGTTCTAGTTATTCCAAACCTTTTTATATGGTGTTAGTGAAGTGTCCATGAAGTTTGAGAAGAATCGGAGCTAAATTGCAAAAGTTCAAGATTTTGTGTCAAAAAATTCCAGAGAGGAATTAGCGCGCTAATAGTGAGAATTAGCGCGCTAACACCTTCGTGACCGAAAATTCCAGAGAGAGGAATTAGCGCGCTAACAAACCTTATTAGCGCGCTAATGTCGATCGGCCAGGGTTTTATAACCTAACTTTTGTTCAAAAACTTACCTCACACACACAAGTTTCTCTTCTCCTCTTCCAAATCCACTCTCCGTGTGCAATTCCCACGCGCGATGCCCACGCACTAGGCTCCCACATGTTAGTCTTAGGTGTTTCTGATTTTTTAACTTATGTTATGCAACACTTATGCTATCTCATTACTTTTTGCTATTTATATCATGATTTTTTGCGTATCTCTGAGTTTTCTTTATGGCTATTTTGTGCTTCACTATGTTTTCTAGTCTATGCATGTGTATCGCTTCCGTATAATTATTGATATGCATAAAGTGAGGGGGAGAATATTTTTATCATGGTATACTGTGTTATTTATTGATATACATAAAGTAAGGGGGAGAATTTTATTGATATGCATAAAGTAAGGGGGAGAATTTTATTCTTATGCCTAAAATGAGGGGAAGAATGCTTTTATCTTGGTATATTGTTTAAATCATGTCTATCTTTGCAGATACTTGACCCCATTTTCTTAATAATATCAAACGGGGGAGAAAAGGTTGAACTTGAAAGGGTGATATTGTGATATCTTTGATATTGTGATATTTTTTGAAAGAATAATATTGTGATATCTTTGATATTGTGATATTTTTTGAAAGGATGATATGAAAGGGTGATATTTTCCTTGGTATATATTGGTATCGGGTTAATAATTCTCATTTTTACTGGTATCAGGTTGATACGTTAATATTATTGATTTTTGTAACTGATATCAAGTTGACAATTTTAACCTGCATATATTGGTATACTTGAAAAAGTTGTTGGTTCTTATTGGTATACTGTTTAAATTGTGTTTATCTTTGTGGGTGCTTGACCCCGCTTTTTGATAATATCAAAAGGGGGAGAAAAATGTGATGTTGAACTTGAAAGGTGGTGTTGAACTTGAAAGGTTTTTATCTTGGTATACTTGAAACGGTTGTTGGTTTTGAACTTGCATATTTGAAGCTAAATGTGGTTAAACTTGAAAAGATTGATGTGTTGAATGTGATATACATTTAGATTGTGTTTTTACACCTTTAAAGTTCACATTGTTTGTTATCATCAAAAAGGGGGAGATTGTTGGACTAAGTGGTTAGTCACTCACTTTCCGACTGAGATTTTGATGGAAACAAACAAAGTGAAAATGTACTAATCATGTATTTCAGTTTGTGTCAAAGGATGCAATACAACACATCAGGGATATTCAAGAAATATGAAGAAATTGTTGGAATAAATGATGCAATACAAGACTTCAAGAGCATTCAAGAAATACAAGTTCAAGACTCTAAGCACAAATGAAGAAATGAAGAAGAAAAGTTCAAACCGCAATTTGTAAAACCAATGTAAGGTATACAAATTCTTTCACACAAGCCAAATGCATTAGTTCATGCATACATCAAGTTTTCGAAATCATTTCTCAAAGTCATAAGTTTATTTCAAAGTTTAAAAGTGGATTTTAAACACTTAACTAGGTAAATGAGGTTAAACAATGTGAAACCTTATGTGAATGGTCATTTACATATTAGAAGATCATTATGAATATTTTTGAAAAAGAAAAACTCGTTTTTGAAATGTATTTAAAAAGAAAACTGAAAATTTGCAGAAAAGCCCCTAATAAGTTGTGAAACTTTGAATTTCCGTTTTCGGGGTTTGTAAAATTATCCGGACCACCCAAGTAAGCTTAATGACTCATAATAAACATTTATAACATGTTATATAAGGTTTGGTTAGGTCCCGGACAAGTTTAAGGGTCGCTAACACAAAGGGACAGAATAATTATTCTGGAGTCCCTGCAGTTAGCGCGCTAATAATGTCATTAGCGCGCTAATACAGTGTTAGCGCGCTAACTCGCAGTATTAGCGCGCTAGGTGCTGTCTGACAGCTTTTGCTGACCAACTTTAATTTGAATTCTTGACCCCGCTTTTTGATAATATCAAAAGGGGGAGAAAAATGTGATGTTGAACTTGAAAGGTGGTGTTGAACTTGAAAGGTTTTTATCTTGGTATACTTGAAACGGTTGTTGGTTTTGAACTTGCATATTTGAAGCTAAATGTGGTTAAACTTGAAAAGATTGATGTGTTGAATGTGATATACATTTAGATTGTGTTTTTACACCTTTAAAGTTCACATTGTTTGTTATCATCAAAAAGGGGGAGATTGTTGGACTAAGTGGTTAGTCACTCACTTTCCGACTGAGATTTTGATGGAAACAAACAAAGTGAAAATGTACTAATCATGTATTTCAGTTTGTGTCAAAGGATGCAATACAACACATCAGGGATATTCAAGAAATATGAAGAAATTGTTGGAATAAATGATGCAATACAAGACTTCAAGAGCATTCAAGAAATACAAGTTCAAGACTCGGCACAAATGAAGAAATGAAGAAGAAAAGTTCAAACCGCAATTTGTAAAACCAATGTAAGGTATACAAATTCTTTCACACAAGCCAAATGCATTAGTTCATGCATACATCAAGTTTTCGAAATCATTTCTCAAAGTCATAAGTTTATTTCAAAGTTTAAAAGTGGATTTTAAACACTTAACTAGGTAAATGAGGTTAAACAATGTGAAACCTTATGTGAATGGTCATTTACATATTAGAAGATCATTATGAATATTTTTGAAAAAGAAAAACTCGTTTTTGAAATGTATTTAAAAAGAAAACTGAAAATTTGCAGAAAAGCCCCTAATAAGTTGTGAAACTTTGAATTTCCGTTTTCGGGGTTTGTAAAATTATCCGGACCACCCAAGTAAGCTTAATGACTCATAATAAACATTTATAACATGTTATATAAGGTTTGGTTAGGTCCCGGACAAGTTTAAGGGTCGCTAACACAAAGGGACAGAATAATTATTCTGGAGTCCCTGCAGTTAGCGCGCTAATAATGTCATTAGCGCGCTAATACAGTGTTAGCGCGCTAACTCGCAGTATTAGCGCGCTAGGTGCTGTCTGACAGCTTTTGCTGACCAACTTTAATTTGAATTCTTGATTCATTTTGGACCATTGGATCACTAGAACGGTCACAAAACGGTCATATGGAATACCTAGCACTATAAAACCACCAAGAACATGGTGTTAACAAGAAGAAGATACACACTCAAAAACCAAAAATCTACAAAGAAGAAATCTGATTTTTGTGTAGAAGAAAAAGGGAGATCTTTGAGGCTGTTCTTTAGCTCACAAATCCAGCACATTTGAGGCTTTCAAAGGAGTTCAAGAATCACTCCAGAGCTGATCTCTTTTGTCATTCTTTTGGTTGTAAGAAATTTCTAGATCTACAATCTTACTTGTGCTCAATCTACATATTTTTGTGTGTTTGATTTGAAAATCAGTTTGGTGTGTGTTTGAACATCTTCTCTCGGGTTTTTGTACTTGAAATATATTTTATCAAACCCTAAGATTGATTTGAACAAAAGTGTTGCACTTAAACTTGATTCTTGCTAAACTTTTGTTCTTAGACTCGAAATCGGTTTCACACAAATATATTAAGTTTTTGAAACGATTTCAGATTTGGAATTTGCAACAACATCGTGACATATTTGCATATTCCATTTATACTCACACTTGCATGCATAAGAGTTGTTAGGCTCTAGGTGGCTTGCTAGTGTTTGAATTTGATACCACTTTGTATTGTAAAGTGTATCTCTGTTTAGTGGAATCTAAGTCGAAAAGGGAAAATCCTAGTTGAGGCTAGGTGGGAAAAATCCTAGTTGAGGCTAGGTGGGAAAAATCCAAAATCCTAGTTGAGGCTAGGTGGGAAAAATCCTAGTTGCGGCTAGGTGGGAAAATCCTAGTTGAGGCTAGGTGGGAAGTCCTAATTGTAATTAGGCATTCTAGGCTTGTAGGCTTAGGTTGTAACACTTATTGATAATATAAGTGGGGTTTGAAATCCTAACCGGGGAGGTTAGGTAGTGGATGTAGATCGTTGGATCGAACCACTATAAATCGTGTGTCATTTTATATTTCCTCCATTTCATTTACCTGCATAGCTTATATATATACATCATAGTTGTAAATTGCGAATAAAGTTTTTAAAAGGGCAATAACTACTCGGTAACCCAATTCACCCCCCCTCTTGGGTGACCTTCAGGATAAACATTGCAAGTATGAACATAAAATTTTATTTTTGAAACAATTAGAGAGGAAGAATGGTAGAGTATTTTATTTAAATCTATTTCATTTACTTATTAAAATGTGTATATGTTGTATAAATTAGGTTATATAGTAATAAGAAATGAATAAAGTAATTCATTTACAAAGTTCATGCCTTTAATCGAGGATAAGTAAGAATACAAGTATCTTCTTGATATGACGTTTAAGAGAATGTTATTATTTTTAAAGAAATGAAGAATTGTAGCAAATAATGGTATAATTTTATGATTAAAAACTTAGAGTTAGAGAAGACCATGAACTAGAAACCAAAGCAAGAAGAATACCATAACACTTCTTGTGAAAAACGTTAGATCTCTAAAGAATTCAATAATAAGTATGAATCTCACTTGTGTATAACAAAAATAAAGGCTTAGTACTAAAAGGAAAAAGATAGGCATGGTATTTAATGAAAAGTTGGAGTTAAAACTTGCTTAATAAAAGTGAAAGGGAGAAGTGAGAAGAAGAGTTTTAAATAAAAAATTAGAGAGTCTCACAAGTTCTACAGGAAAAAACGAGGAAAGTGGAATCCAAAGGAAAAGGAACAGGGACCGTATAGCTAGAAACTACCAAGAGAAAAGAAAATAGATATAAATAAAGAAAGAAAGGCGGAAGTCAATTAAAAACTTTTCAAATGACAAGATTTAACTAGAGTATAAGTAACTTAGTTGAGTTAAGTTTTCCTTCCAACTAAATAATGTCCTATGGACTCTTGAAGTATTAAAGTCTACAAAAAATAGTATTACCTATAATTATTTGTGAACTCTTGAGCTTGACAAGAAATTAGGAGATTGTACACTTGTTACTTGAGTGTCAATAACAAATAAATTTGTGAGTAGTTATGGTCTTGGCCGTGAACTATTTATGAGTTTCGAAAGTGAATTATATGTGTTGTTAATACTACGTGTTTTGAAAGTATTAGTTTATATAAATAAAAAATCTTAAGTGGATTATTAATTTGAAACTTATTTGAATTAAAGGATATTCCATGAACAATGTAAAATGAGTAGGAGAATATAAGTAATAGTAGCAGTATGTGTTCTTAGTAGAATAAACTTTTGCTCGCGAAATGCAAAATCCTAAGTTTGGGGGTATTGATAAGTACTTAATTAGACTTATAAATAGGATTAGTTTAGTTGTATAATTGGTATAAATATCTCGGAATAAGCTTTGATTGATGATATTTATGTGTTTTCTGGTCTATAAGGCATAAAAGAGATAAAGGAGAGATTTTATGATGAAATAAGGAGAAAAAGCACAAAAGCAAGGTTGACAACGTAAAGAAGACATGTGACGTCGTAAGAGATGAACACAAGACATGGAAAAGGCATGGAGATCAAAGAATGAGGTGCTAACAAGTTGATGATGTGCATGCAGTAGTGGCGCTATAGATTTTATACTGACAACGCCAGGAAGTTGTATAGGCGTCGCCAAGTCCACTAAGAGGATAAAATACACATTAAATGTTGGCGATGTGGCGGCGCTTTAACTTTACACAGGGGGCATGGATTCCCTTACACAGCGCCAAGATAGAAAATAGAATGTTTTGGAGATGTAGTTCATTTGGAATTGTTATTTATGGTTTCTTATTGTACTTTTAGGATTAAAATGAGTATAAATAGGTACAAACTAATCAAGCTTCATAGACCACCACAAAATACCATAGATTATCATATATTACATTAGATTTGAGTATTAATAAGAGCTTTTGAAGGAGATACATTAAAGACTCCAATTATGGTGATTCGGTATTATTTTTTGTGTAATTAAAGTTTATGCGATTTAATCTTCGATTGCAATGAATATCATGATTTGTATGTTTTTGATGATGATGACTGAGTAGTCCATTTATCTTAGGGATCAATGGATCATATAATATGAATATTGATTCACTTGCCTCAAGTATAACGGCTCGTTTATAGTAATAGTATAATAAACTTACGTTGACTACGGATATCATCCTCAGGGAAAGGTGTATGCACTAGCTACTTACTTAACTACAATGAATTTATTACTAACGAAATCCTTTTAAGTCGTTCTATAACTAACTAAACCAATCTATACTAACAAATAAATGTGACTAACTTAAACTCTTATATTAAAACTATCTTAGTTCAAAACGTCCCCTAGGTAATGAAGTACTATGCTTTTCAACCACTTAATCATCTTATTATGTTGTGTCCAATGCCTAATTAGAATAGACAGATTTTCATCAAATCCACTGCAACCCGCTGTCGTAACATAAAAGATTCTAATGTATAAACAAGAACTCCACCTATCAGTGTGGATAACGTAAGCTCAACATTGCTTTAATGTTCCAAAATTCTTTAGATTTATAACCAATTAAGTTTATTATACATTTCTCCTTAATCAATAATATCGCTTGACATTGTGTATTTTACAGTTTACCATTAATGTCCGACTATAAAGCTTCAATGGCCATGATAACTTTGAAAACCTAATAAAAATAAACATGTGATCAAGATGCTTATAGCATTACGCTTAGAATCAATACAAATTCTAACCATTTCAATTTTATATTCAATTTCTATTCATGTTCGTAGCATAGCATTCATACCATAGCTTCTATTTATCCCTAAGATTAATAGACTACTTACACTTCATTGAAACAAATATGCACATAGCGGTATTCAATGAAATCAAAGATAAATAGAAATTACATCAAATAAATTAATAAAAACAATACTCGAATTACCACACATGAGTCTTCAATGTTTTCTCTCCACAAATCATTCTAATACTCAAGAATAAGTAAAACCTATACTAAAATACTTTAATGGCTGCAATGGTTGATATCCTATGTGTTTACCACGTCTTAATATCTATTTATACTTCCTAATAATAATTAGAAACCATACTTTACAATTTAAATCCAAATAGAACTCCGACTTTCTATTTTTTCCAATATGTCGTTATCACTTATCCCTCAACGTTGTGCGTGTTATGCTACGGCACCGCCACTACGATGCCTCCTTTATGTGCTCTTCCTTGCCTCAGTGACCTCGGTGCTTTGCCTTAAGCCTCTTGCACTGTCCCTTATGCTCCACACCGTCATTACCGTGTCGAGCTTTCTACCTTGATTCGTTCATTTTGCTTTCTCTCTTACGTCGTGCCTAGGTCCTCCATGCTGCCCCCTATGCTCTCATAGTGCCACCCTTGCCTGCCATAATGCTAGCCATGCTTTAGTGGGTTTTAGCTTCACTTCGCTTTTCCTCGTTTCCTTTCTTTATGCCTCATTCACCTAAAAGTGCATAAACACCATCAATTAAAGCTCATTAAAGGATATTTATACTAGATACATTATTAAACTACAATAAATATATTTGTCTAAGTAATCACTTATCGAATAATATGCAAAGTACGAATTGAGTAGATTATTTAAGATGTGCAATGTTTAGAACTTATGTTTGATTTTGGGGGTAATGCTATAAACATATTGATTACTTTCTTAGGTGCTGGAAGTGAATGTACCAAGTTCTTGGTTCTAGACTTCAATTGTATATGTTGCGGAGTTGTAACAGAACCTACTAAACCGTTGCAACAAATAACAATTATTAGATAACCTTTCATCAGTCATGATACAATCTCCTTTTACATCATACATTGTACATCTATTCTTAGTGAAGTTTACATAAAAATTATGGTAACACAATTGACTAATTATTCTAAATTTCCTTTCAGATCTTCAACATGAAGAACATGTTCTAAGGTCAGCATGCTTGGAACCTTCAGTGTTCCCTCAACTCGGCTTCGTACTCCATCTCCAAATGTTGTATATCCTTTATAGTAGGTTTAATAGTTGCTGAGAAGAGCTTTATCCTCGGTCATATATTTAGAACACCTACTGCCAAAGTATCAATCTGATGATGATGGCATGGACTTTAATGACATGTGCGCTGCATGACATACTTCCGTATTTGGAATCCGATTTTTCTTACCTTTGTGTTATTGAAGCTCTTGTTCCTAAGAAGTTCTCTAGGTGATGTCATGTTGTCTTCTTGCCAGTTCTTGAATTATTTTAAAACATCTAGGGCAAATGTGTCCTTTGATGCCACAATAGTAACATGTAGGTCTAAACCTTCTTTAGGGCTTCTGGTTTGAGACGCTTTGTTGTTGTGCTTTGACAAATTTCATAGGCTCAGTAAGAGGAACCTTGGAAGATGATCCTTTCATGAAACCAATACCTCCATGATCACCATACAATTTTCCTTGCTATAGTAAGTCATCAAGCTTGGCCTTCCCTTTATTCAGCTTCCTGAGCATATTTTTTGTTTGCCCTAGCTTGTTTTTATATTTGATCAACTCATTTTTCTTTTTCTTCGAGGAGATGTTCAAGTGCTTGATTACATGCAACAACTTCTTCCCACTTTGCAATCATCTCAAAATAGTTTGCCTTTATTTCTATATGAATAGTATGATTAAGCAAATCATAATCAAAAACATCTAAATCACTTACACCTTCTTTTCAATTTTATAAATGAGCTACGTTGGGTCTCTTGGATATGGTTGCAACTGAGTAATCAGAGGTGTACGTTGCAACCAAATGTAAGGCAGTAAAAGCAACGTCATGATTTACATGATTTCTTTCACATTTTGAGTCTGAATCACTCCAGTTAGTGGTCAATGATTTATCTTTCCTTCTAAATGAGCATTCAGCTTGGAAGTAACCAATTCCTCTGCACTCTGTAAATTTGAGCTTGCTCTTATCAATCTGCTTTATTTTGATTTCTTTCTCTATGGTATCTCCTATTCCACTGGTTTTCATGCCCTAAGATTTTTGAATCAATTTATTATACTTTTTGGTTAGTAGAGCAATGTCAACTTCTTCCTAAGTAATATCCTTTTTGAGTTAAAGTATTAGGTAGCATCTTTCAATGCCAACTCTCTGAACTTTTTTTGCAACTTCAAGTGCATCTCGTAGGTGGTAAGTACTTCCATGAGTTACTCGAGCCTCCGACTCTCGACACCTTGATTCTTCTGAATAGTAGTAACCTTCCCATTGTGTTTTGCATGGAAGGTTTTGATTTCTTTCTGAAACAACTTCTTAGTGAAGTACTTATTCCCAAGTTGCAGAGGTTGGTTGGCGATGTCCTTTAGTTTGGATGTATATTCACCCATAGTTTCCTCCTCTCCCATCCTCAAAGTCTCAAATTGAGATGTTAAAAGTACAATCTTTCACTCATAAACATCCTCGTTCCTTTCAAAGAAATTCTCGAGAATTTGCCATGCTTCCTTTGCAACTTTGTTGAGGAAATGAGCTTGAGATGCTCTTGGTTAACAGCACAAAAGATTGCATTTAGTCATTTGGTATTTGTTAATAGTAGCTTCTCCTCGGCTATTTTCCAGTCATGTGGATTATTTAGTTTTCCATCGACCACAAGTGGCACATATCGTCTTTCAATGGCTCTCCACGTTTTGACATTAATGGATAGGATGTATCCTACAATGTGAGCTTTCTAACATTTATAGTTTGTATTGGTCAACAATGGTGGCCTCATATTTAAGACACCTTTTGGATGGTCAGATTGATGTCCCTTAGAGATTCTGATTAGTATCGATCTCACTTGTCTTTGTAAACAAAGCCTTCATAATTCACGCTCTGATACCAATTGAAATAACCGAAGGAGGTTACAAATTAATATAAAGGTGGTTGTAGCAGGGAAACGGTAATCAATGTAAGTACTTAAAAATAAAGTATACAGAAAATTAAATCAAACTAGGGCACTGGAGAACTTGTTATCGCAATTCAATCTATGACCTACATCTGCGAGGCCACGCCAAGACATAATCTCTACCAAGTATCAAGACAGTGAACTATATGACGCTTCTCATGACTTCCTCATTGATCTCCTCTTATTACCTTCTTACACTTCTCTATGTGGACCTTACATGCACAAGAATCCTCTTATGTGTAAGGCTCCCCTCACTGGAACACCCTAGTCCCCTTGGGGTTTTACAACTCGACAAAGAATGTGAATACAATAAGTTCGTAATTACAAAGTAAATGAATCGACTGGTGTACAGACTTTATTACTTTGACACAATATATAGATTGATGAAGGACACATAATTAATTAAGTCCTTAAGATATGCCAATCTTCATCATCAAATAACTACGTCCTTGCACATTAAGCACGTGGTAAGCATGTCTCTGAATAGCAACTTCAACTTCCATGAGATCTTCAGTTGGTCTTCAACTAGTTGTAGATAAGATCAAATCCTTAACAAACAAAATTGGAGATCCAGTTGCAACACCTTCAAGATCCTATTGCAATCACTTATCTTCATCTAATCACTCAAAGTCTATCTTTTGATTTGAGCACGTAAATCACGATTCTGGTGAATCATTTACCAAACAAACAATTTGAACAGCATGATGACAATCTAAATGGTATCACGACACTAACACATAGCATATGATATATTATGTATAGGTACATATATTAATATTTCGTGGTTTCCACCCCAAAACATTAGTGATTGATACACATAAAAAACAAACTCTAATGAGATTTATTTATTTAACTTAATAAGATAAATAAATAAAATATCTTCATTACCAAACTACATTAATTATATGTTTTGTTTTGCATTGTTTCCAATTATATATATACATATATATATATATATATATATATATATTCCAAATTTAAAATCAAATGAAAAAATTGCAGCACCTTATTTCACAAATTACCAAACTACATCAACTATATGCATATGTTAGCAATAGACATATGTATATTATGTGTATAAATACCATTTAAAAATATCAATATACATATACATATGTATGTGCCTTTGACACATTAATTTTTTTATTTCAAAAAAATTAAGTTGGTAAAATATTTTCCCCTTGGAGATACCCGGTGAAAATCCTTACAGATTCCCAATGGGGAAAATATTTTCCCATGTGGATTCCTTATTCTTGTAGGGATTAAACATGGATGGGGATGGGTACAGGTATAGAGGGATGAAGATAGGGTCCTCATCCCATACCATCTACATTTGCATCCTTAATGCAAATATTATAATATATTCTCTTATTCTTTACATGTATATTGAGCCTGAAAAAAATAATTCTGAAAGGAGAAAGAAAAACTTTAAAAATTCCAAGAAAAATGGATAGTAGAAAATCCTAGGGAGGTCAATGGGTAAGGTACAGAAAAAATCATACCCTTACCCAAACATGTTTATAACACTGATACCCGTACATATTTATATGATAATAATACAAGTATCATTTCGAAACGCTATTACACTACAAGAAAATGATAGAATAGTGACAAATATAGCGATAGACTTACACTACAAGAAAATGATAGAATAGTAACAAAATATAGAGACAGACATGTATGTTGCTAAATTGCAATAAATCAACAACAGATGAGCATCAGATAAGTTGTTTGGCATATTTGACCAAGAAACAAAAATTCAGCAACTGATCATTGACAAAAATGTTATGACTGACTGTTAGCTGTCATTGATCTGTCGATGAATTTTGTCGCCATTTATTTTTGCTAAATGGTTGTCACTAATATGTCTTTAATTTTAGCGACAGATTAGCGACCGGCCTTGAGATATGCATTAATACACGTGGAATTTCATTTGGGAATAAAATACTTCACTACAGATTTGTCGAAGAATAAAAAAATGGATCATCTTCCATATTTCACACCCTCTGCTTAAGCCCACGGCCAACCTTGTATTCATTTTTTCATCTCCACCTTAGTGTACTCTTTCCATCTTCAATCTTGCTCCACCATCATCTCCACCCTGGTGTGCTCTTCTCCTTCGCCATGGTATGTTTTCCCCCTTCCCCAAACAGACACCATCATTTCCTTCTTCTCTCCCCATTCGACCAACTAGACGTGTAAACCCTCAATCTCCTCGCCATCTCATCCGCTTTTATTCCTCCATCTCCCAACCACCCATGTAAACCATCCACCAATTTTGACTACTTTGGTCATCGTCCCTCTAGTGTGCTCTTTGTCTTTGGAGCTAGTGCGAGGATGTCAGTAACCATCCCTCGTACTAATTTTTGGTTTTTTTATTTTTTAAGAAAATTAACATTTTGCGAGTTTTTAGTTATTTTGTCTTGTTTAATTACGATCTGGATCGATACACAACCACCACCACGGCGCGACATTGTTACCGCTGCCACTCTCAGTAGGGTGGTGATTATTTATCGATAATGTTTTTTGTTTGATTTTTAGATGTTAGGTTTTTCAATATATTATTTTTGCTATATACTATTCTCTGCTATTTTTTGTTTTGTTTTGGTAGATTGTTGTTTTTTAATAGGTTAAATAATTGTCTTTGATGTGAGAAATGGGTTAATTTATTGTGTTGTGATAGTGTGCGAAAAGTTTGCAACTTTAATGTAAGGTAAATAAGGCTTTTTACTTGAAAAAGCTTACACCTTTGATCATGATATTTATTATTGATTTGATGTTTTCAATTAGGGTTGGAAAAAACTAGATTGGAAAAAAAGTTGCAATATACTTCAATCTCTCTATATATAGACAATTTTTATACATTTCCATTCATTTGTTGTTGATTTGATATATGTTGTTTATTTGAGAAAATACAATATTTAGTTAAGTTATATTTGCAATAAATACCTCAATTTATACATATAGAAAATCCATAGCACTCTACCCATTTCCATTCATTTCTACCATAAAATTATAAAGAAAATTAAAAACTTATCACTCATACTTGGTCACTGAATTTTTAGTCATGACTATGCTGAATTTGATGGTTTCTTCCTCAATTAAACTAGATCTCTACTTCGTTGGGGTCAATCGCACAAAATATGGCCTTGCAACATCATTAACTTGCAATAAATCACTTAATTTATATGGTTTCCTTCTCTTGCACTCTCTCCAATCTCTAAAATAGCTTAAGTGTATGGAGTAATTAAAACACAATAAGTAATCACATTAATGTTTACCAAAATAAAAACTATAACCACATTAATCCTACTTTAGTTTTCTCTTGATCAACCCATGCTTATCTCCAAAACTATGAAAGGTCTCTGTCTTTCCAACAAGTAATGCATGTATTGCTTCTATGGCCATTTATTTCCTAGGATCCCCGTCACTAGGATCATCTAGATGAATAACTTACAACTCAACCCCACTAGTTTCCTAGTGATGATCACACACATTGAGTATCTTGAGGTAAATCCAAAGGTCTTTGAATAACTAAATTCAAACCATAGCTAATCGATTTAATTAATTAATAAAACTTAGCATATATAATGGATTCATATCAACACATCATATACACAAATCAGAAAGACAACTTATAAACTTGACACTTAGGTAATGTTTTGACGAAAAAATTATTCCTTTCGCAGTGTCATTGTATTGTTGTTACTGTATAAATCTTCTAGTGTCTTTTTTCAAAGGATCATGTTTTAAACTTGACATTTATATAATTGGTTAATACAATAAATTAACAATTAAGTACATTGTTTAACTTATTTTTTGGTTGTGCATTTCAATAAAAATGATATCTTATTGCATCGTTGCTCATTATTATATTGTTTATTAGTTGCAATTGCCATTTACTAGGTGGCTATATTTAAAATCTCGAGACTATATATATTAGGAAATGATGAATATTTAGATAAAATTTTAAAAATAATAGAAACTATAATAATTTATATACTTCATTATTAAGAATTTATAAAATTTATCCACTGGTAAGTTGGAAACCTTAGGAACTAGATGTGTACTAATCAAGAATGGATGTATAGACGTATCGAAAATGGGTATACTCAACGCAAGTTCATTAATAGTCTAAATGGGTTCATAGCATATGCTATGGCCCACTCTAGGACATTCGCTATTGAGGGAATATTCGGTGTCTGTACAACCATTCAAAGTGTCAGAATTATTCCTATTACGACTTGAAGATTGTAAAATACCATATACTTTGTCAGGGCTTCATTTCGAGATATCACTGTAGTTTAAACACGGGGAGGAAGAACATAGGTACACTCAATATGTACATGATGAACCTATCAATATGATGAGATACGATGATCATGAAGAGACACATGCAGTCGATTATTGTACATCGCTTCACGAGATGGTGGATTACTTGGCAGGTCTGAGTTTCATTGGTGTCATACGGAACAAACCTCAAAATCCTTATTTACAAAAGTTGTATGAAATGATTGATGCAGGAAGTCAGCCACTATGGCTGGGGTGCAAGACCATGACCAAATTGTCGGTATTTGTGTGAATTCTAAAAAATAAAAACAAAACATCATATCTCTTAAAAGGCATATGATGAAATTCCTAAATTTTGTAAAGATGCATTGTTGACTAACAATTGTTTAGTCGATAGTTTTTATAACTCGAAATGACTTATGGAAAGGATAGGGCTACCGATCCAACAAATTGATTGTTGCTAGTCTATGTGCATGATTTACTAGGGCAAGGATTCAGAGTTGATGACGTGTAAGTTTTGCGGTGAGTAAAGCTATGAAAAAACCAATTGTAAGGGAAGGAGTGACATGTAATGGCCTTAGAACATTAACTCATTATGCTATTGTTTTCTGTGAAGTTGGATCTTTATAAAAAAAGATATTGCGCCGTGCGTCTATATAATCTTTATAATTGACTTGCAGAGGTTGTCGATCAGCGCTAAGCGTCATAGATTGAAATACATAAGGGCTTGACGGATTGAATGTTGTTGTGACCATTCTGAACTAGACAATACCTTTTGAATCTTGAAGTTTGAATAAGCGATTTCTTCTGAATTTGGCTTTTTGAAATGTTCAATGATAATTGATTGGGTACTGATTAATAGAAGTTCATAAAATTTAATAGTAATATATGGTCTATTGGGAATAAAATGCAATGAGGGTGGCATTATAAGTCTAGCTTGAGTATCAATGGATTGATCTAAGAGATCGTAATCAAGAAGGGTAACCAAATGACAATTACTAAATTTATAAATAGATTTGTTGATATCAGCTTGATTATAATAATTAAATAAGGGTGAAAATTTATTAGAATATGGGGAAGTAGCAGGGGATTTACCTTTGTCGGCCTTTATCTATAGGCAATGAATTTGAGGAGATGTGAGAAATTCACGGGATAAAAGTTAGTTAAGAATTATGTTCTCCCTTTATGTATTTGATATCAAATTTGAAAATACTTAAAATGGCTTGCCAACGGGAAAATATTTGTTTAGAAACCAAATTTTTGACATCTTTTAAAAGCATTTCTTTAGCTACTTTACAATCAACACGGATCAAAAAATCTTGATTTAAAACATCTAATTGAAATATCTGGACACACAAAACAATGGCATGGACTTCCTTTTTTATAGTGGCATAATTTGTTTGAGTTTGATTCCATAGTTTGGAGGTATAACAAACTAATTGTACAGTATCAAAAGGACATATTTGTAATAAAATTCCTCCATATCCTATATCAGAGGCATCTGTTTGGATAATTTTTGGATAGTTAGAATTTGCTAAATGTAAACAAGGAAGAGATTTAACCTTTTCTTTTATTATTCGAACATCTTTTGTATGAATAGGAGTCCATTGAGATTTAGCGTCCCTTTTAAGAAGATCTTGAAGAGGTTTACGATCTAAGGCTGATTGTTTATAAAAACCAAAAAGATAGTTCGAACACCCAAGAAATCGTTGTAATTGATTCTTATCAAGAAATTGGTTGGAAAACTTCTCAGCAAAACCTATAACACGATTTACAGGAGTAATCGTATGATCGAAAACTATAAAGCCTAAAAAAGTTGTTCATGTTTGAAAAAGTCTCATTTTCTTTTGAGATAATACTAAACCATTATGGATTATAATGTATTGAAATGTATAAAGATGTTTCCAGTGTTAATCAATGGTATTTGAAAAAATAAGAATGTCATCTATATAAATAAGAATATATTCTTTATAAGGGTTAAAAATATCATTCATAATCTTCTTAAATTCAGAAAGGGAATTTTTTAAACCAAAAGGCATTACATTCCATTGGTATTGACCAAAAGGAGTATTAAAAGCAGTTTTATATCTATCATTTGGAGCAATTTGTATTTGTCAGAATCATGATTTAAGATCGAATTTAGAAAATATCAACGAAGAAGAGGTTCGTTTAATAAGATCATATTTTTTAGGTAAGGGATAGCGAATTGTTTTTAAAATTGTATTAAGGGTTTATAATTAATAACTAATCTAGGTGCACCACGTTCTAATTCAGGAGTATTTTCGACATAAAAAGCAGTGCACCTCCAAGGAGACTTAGAGGGAGTTATTAGGTTTTTAGCAAGAAGATCTTTTATTTCTGGTTCGCAGAGATTAAATAATCTAGAATTCATTTGAGAAGGGTTAGCTTTGGTTAAGATTTTTCATTCATTAAACTCATCAATATATGGAAGAGATACTTTATGCTTTTTTCGATCCCAAAAAGCTGAAGGGATTTCAGAACAACATTGTTTTTGTATTTTGTCTTGAAAAAGAACTAGTTTATTTTGAAAAGAAGGTGTAGCTAACATTTGATCTGTTTTTAAAAAATTAATTTCATTCCATAAAAATGTAATACGTGTACGTTTATGCTCTATTTGATTAACAAGTTGATTTAGATATTTAGTTTTTGGAAGTTGGGTAAAAGAAAATAGTATGTTTTTACCCTTAAAGGTAGTAGAGATGCCTTTTATAGACACAGAGAACATTTGGAACATTTCGTTTCTGAGCAGATGTGTGATAGCATCTACTATACCAGGAATTGAATTAGTTGAAGAAATGGAGTGCCTAATAATATATCATATTGAAGGTATTTTACAACAATAAAGGCAGTAGGGATACAGATAGATTGATGGCATATATGAGCTAAAGGAATTTTGTATTTGATGTAAGATTTATTTCCTTCTACAATCGATATTCGACTATTAGTGTTTTCACAGTATCGCAAATGAATTAAACCTGTACGAATACAATTTAGATCGGCACCAGAATCAATTAATTCTGAAACATTTGACAATAATGTTTTCATTGAAACATTAACTCATTATGTTAGGGGTCTATATAATCTTTTTTCAGGTGAAATGAGAAACACATTTCAAATGGCATTGTAATTCAAAATTGTTTTGGTTCTATAGCATGGTAGCATTTCAATGATGTCAACATTGATTTCAGCGTTGAAATTTGTAATGTTCATTTGGAGCTATGTACAAATGGTTTCCACCATTTAGCCACTGCGGGAAAACAATACTCATTGTTGCCCGTTATTCTAAATCCTTAACCTACCCCCTCGGTGTGCATGAGAAATGAGTTCTTATTTTTAACGGTCATCGTACATGATACGACTAATCCTACAAATCAAATCAATGTTTTCTTACAACCATCAATAAAAGAGTTGCAAGATTTGTGGCATGAAGGAGTTCTTACCTATGGAATTTCTATCAAAATGAATTTCCAACTTTGAGTTGTACATACATAGATTGTCTGCGACTTCCCTGCTTACGGTATGTTGTCTGGTTGGAGCACACAAGGTAAGCAAGCTTGTCTATATAGTTTGGATGACACTGATGCATTCAAATTAAAGAATGGTGGAAAAACTTCTTAGTTTGATTGTCACAACCACTTTCTACCACGTGGCTCTACTTTAAGAGGCGACAAGATAGGCTTCAGATGCGATCTAAAACTTGTCAAAAAGGACTGCCACCAATTAAATTTAGGGAACTAGTTTTAAGTGAAATTAAAGCGTTGAGACATATGAAAGTAACTGAAATCGGATCCACTGAGGTGAATAGTAAGATTGCTAAGCCTTCAGGTTGGAGGAAATGAAGCCTTTTTAGGACCTACCTTATTAGAAGACGAATCTTATTAGGCACAACTTGGATGTCATGCACATTGAAAAAAATGTGTTCGATAACATTTTCAATACAATTAAGAGTGTTCCTGGGAAGAGTAAGGATAATGCAAATTCGAGACTAGATTTAAAAGAAATTTGCAATCGACTTTCCTTCGAATATGACCCTGCGTCCAACTCATATCCTAGATCATGTTATGCATTTGATAAACATAAAAAAAACTCTTGTGTAACTGGATACGATGGTTGCGCTTTCATGATGGATATGCTTCAAATATTGGTTCATGTATGGACGCCAACAAATTAAGGATGTATGGAATAAAAAAGCATAATTGTCATGTGTTGATGCAGATATTGATTCTTATTGCCTTTTACGAGCTAGTAGAGGATAAGGTGTGGATTGTAATTAGCGAGTTAATTTTGTTTATTTGATACTTGACTGCTAGGAACCTTAATATGGCGCAAATTGAGTTGTTGCACTCCAACATTCCCATAATATTATGTAAATTGGAGCAAATCTTCTCACCTAGTTTTTTTGACTCAATGGAGTGTCTTCCCTTACACCTAGCATATGAGGCTTATATCATCAGACCCATATGGTTCCAATAGATGTATTCGTTCGAGAGATAATCTTAGTAAACAATAAATATTTATTGTAATTAATAATCAATATCTTAGGTTATGTTGGTTTGATGTACCTAATTTATTGGACTGTCCAAATATTTTATCTCATCATTTAGGTATCTTAAGCATTTGAATAACAATGTTAGGAACAAGGCGAAAGTTGAAGGGTCCATATGTAATGCATACTTAATGGAGGAATCAAGTTTTTTTGTCCTTCTATTTTAAGGATCATATTAGTACTGCACACGAACGTATCCAACAAAATGATTCTAGTGGGGTAGGTGAAAGTTTTGCTAACAATGATGCTTTCTCAATTTTCACACATCCGGGACGATCATTAGGGAAACAAAGAAATGGTACCTCACATCGAAGGAATATGTTGTAGCTCATTAATATGTGTTATTAAATTGCCTAGAAGTATGTCCATTTATTAAGTATTACAATTTAGCTTAATTTTTCCTCTCATTGTTTCCTTGTGCGTTGTATACTCTCGTATCATTCTCTTGTAGCATATTCAAGTCTATCGTTCGTTTGCAAGAACCTAACATCATTGATAAAGTTATTGAGGCCAAACTTGAGCAGCAATTTGCAACGTGGTTCAATATGTATGTAATATTCAATATACACCTAATTCAAATTGTCCAAATTTGTTTTCAAGCACTATAACATTTCATTTTGTGACATGGAATATTTTTTTTCTTAATGTTATGTATGAGGCTGATGAAAACGATATGCATGACGCGATTTGTTAAATTTCGAAATAAGTAATGCATTCATGCGTGATTTGCCCTGAATACCTCATGAATGAATATGAGTTTCATACCTTTTTATACGGTATAAATAAGCTAACACAAAACAATTTTGTATGCATCAAATGCGGGAACTACACCGATTATTATGAGGTACTCCGAGACGTAATTCCAATCAATTACCATGATGGGTCACTCCATGCAATATTGTTCTAATGTGACTGATTTGGTCGTACGGCGAATGGTATGTGACTTCATTGAAAACTAATTTTATTAGAAATTCATAAAAATCACAAATTTAATAGGTATGAGCCATTCATATTAGCTTGCAAGCATATTATGTGTACTATCTTCCTTACCCCTATATTGGGATGAGGGAACGGAGTGATTAGCTAGCTATACACAAAATTTAATCAAAGTTTGTAGATAAAACTAATGTCATCATTTCAAAATTGTTCATCACGGATTATGCATTTCAAGCTAATCAAAATGAAGATACCAACATCGTTGAAGTCGATGTAGACCCGTCGTTGTCAACGATCGTTGATCCGATAGGTGAAATTTTGTCTAACAATGATGAATTTAAGATGAATACAGATGATGAAGAAGATGATGAATTGACATCATCCTCAAACAAAGGTAGCGAAGATGAGTTATGGTGATTAGAGAGAGTCTTTGTAGTCCAATTTAGCGATTTGCTTGGAAAATGATGTTTATGTACAACATCATATATCTCTATGATTGTTATAAGTTTCAATCAACAAATTCATTTATGTGATTTATAAAGATATCATTATATATGGCAAAAGGTAGGGGTGTGATCATATGGAAGATGAAGACATTGAGGACCTCAATGGAACCACGGAAGAGACGACCAACACTGGATGAGGATCATTGTCATGACACGCCACACTTTCTTGTCTAGATTATCAGTACTCATTTCCACTCACCACATCGCATCACTCCATCGCTTCTAGGATATTACTACCCATATCATGATATCGGACCCTCACCAAATCACACCACTCCATCACTTCGAGTTTGTCCATATCCACTTCGCAGTTTCAAACCCTCATCATCACATAAGACAAATTAATCATATCCAGGTCATCCATACCCACCTCATGACACCACACTAGCACCTTCACATATATTATATCACCTCAGCATTATGTTAGGGCCTATATATCACACCACGCCACACCATCTCCTTTCAAGTCATCTACACCCACCTCAAAATGATACCATTCCCTCATCATCACAACATGCAACACCATCCCCTCTAGGTCATGTATACCCACCTCAGTTTCGTATTAGACCTTGTTCTTCAAGTCATGCCACTACTTAACCTCATATTCATCACTTTTTAGGTCATCTCACTTATTCTCTTGAGGTATGAAACCAACACACTTTTACATCTTGTAGGCCCTAAACATGAGTTAGGACTCCATCCACGAAGTCATGCACTGATAGGCTGCCAGCACCGATGCCACCTGCAATTTCGGAGATCTCAAACTGTTTTAGACAGTCAATCGCCCCTGCAGAAGGTGAAGACCCTCTGATTCATCTCATTGTTAAGAATGACATGTATTTTGATCTCCAAAATATATACTTAGTGCAGGGAGTTAATGTTTTCCTAAACTAACTTAAATGGTAGGTTACAGCATTCGTCTATAGTGACCAGGAAGATGAGTTTTGTTTTTAGGAGTTGATATACGAAAGATGCATGGAAACAGAATTCTTCCACAATCCCAAAGATATATACTAGCTTAGGTGGAAGGTCATTAACTTCACATTATTTCTAAAGTACAAAAGAATAATGGCATATAGTTGTTCATTACTTGTTTATTTGTATTTTTTTTCACTTGGAGTTATAGCTGTCATTTATGATATACGTTGCGCGATGTCGGAAAGCATCCATCCAGTACACTGGAAATATACAAAACATTGTGAAGAAGAGAAGAGCGCATATTTCCTTGACATATAAGGTGTTTGAGAATTACAAGAAAGCACGAGCAACTGATGAAGATTTCAAGAAAAAGTTGGCGCAGATGAGTTCGAATAGAAAGTCCAAGAAGGGAGAGCCAGGCACTGGTATTTTATTTCACAACTATGGATCTATATCCACGAGACACCACAGGGATATGTTGGTATGTATTACATACAAAAATTAACTTAATGATACTTTATGTAGTAAACATTTTGTTTAAGTCAATGAATCATGATAAACTACTACCACATGTCAGTTGTAGGAGGAGAGATTGATCATTGACCTACATTCTAAGAGATATTTCAACACCTTCACACGCATGACCATGACAGCCAAACTTTTGTCAATGAGAGATTGTCGAGGGTTGTTGTAAGTAATGTAATTACAAATAAGTAGTTTTCAAGAAAACACATGAAGTACGTTAATTAAATACAATAACAGAGTTAATTATTACTTAATTGATCTAATGCATGCTGAACTCACTCAAAGAGTAGAGGGGTTGGCGACTCAGTCCCTTGATACACCAATTAACGAGAATGCAATTACCTTTTGGTTATAATACCAGTCAAGGGTCACGTTTACAGGTTAATGTTGCAAGTTTTAATCATCACATCACATCTTTAAGGGAAGCAAGTTTATCTTCAAGCCCAGCATATGGACATAATGAGGTGGAGGAGCTGCAGAGGGACCACCAGAGGTTGCAAGAAATATTGCTGAAGAAGCGAATGGAATGGCAAGACGAAATGTGATGACCCATCACTAATTAAATCGGGTTTAACCAACTCGAACTAGGTTTAAAGCTTAATTACGGTCTGACCAGGTGTGTGATGACCCTTTCTCCAAATAAAGGCACCACCCAGTCTAATCCCTAATTATGCCCTAATCTCCTATATTGGACCTAACAAGGAACTAGTCAGCCTTATTTAAACACCTAAAAACTTACCAATTATTCAATATTAAAAAACACGATACCACCTACAGTCAACTAAATAGTTCAAATACCCAACAAATCAGAGTTAATTTAAATTTCCAAAACTAACAAGTTATTCAGTGGAAGTCTTCTTAAGTTACTGGTGCAAATTATAACATAAGGTCTAACCTATTATGGAAAAACCAAGAAATAGAGATCACATGCATATATAAAACAAAAATGATAATGATGATGATGATATATACAACATGTGTATAGTCAGGGTTCCTATTACTCAACCCAAAAGTAAAGTATCAAGTACATAGAAAATGTAATACAGAAGAATGCAAAACCTACAAAAATATGTCGTAGCAGTCCTCCACCGACTCAGAGGTAGTCGTCAATCTTCTCCTTACCCGGTGTGCTACTCGACTGATCTGCACCCACCGTCACAAACTAGACGGTGATTACATGAAGTTATTTAAGTAATACCGAGAGATATTTATCCACATTCCCAAACATGCAACAAGTATCAAGTGGCATAATCAATATAGCAACTATGCTAAAGAAAACATCATGCAAATAGATACTTGAGTTAAGCAAATGTGACACTAACTCAATGTTAAATAGTAATGGTTTAAGGTCAATCGGTCGTGATCTTCATCATATCAGCCTTTCCACTACAGATGGAGCTATGCTCTACATCATAATTTAAAAAGGTCGTACTTACGATTATGCATTTTCTATTCCAAGTGAATTAGTCATCACCGAAATGTATACTTGTCAGCTCCCACGAGTTTTAAAACTCGTCATGCTCACCCAAGTTATTCTTGCGCCAATAAACCTCGAGGTCCGGCTACCCCGTTCGAGTCACATTACCCCGTGTGTCATGCAAGGTAGTGGAGAAATCCCCTGACATCCCGAAAAGTCCAGTGACCATCGTATGAAAGCTGAATTTCTATTATCATCATTAAATAACCTTAAACATAAGAACCACTTTCATTTTCCAAAGATAACGCGGTATTGGAATCCAAACAATACGATTGCATAGTAATGCAAAAATAGCAAGATTTATAATAAAAAAACAAACTAACTTAATAGCATGTTATGTCACGGACTACCAAACAACAACAATCAAAATGACAAAGGACATGATTTGGAGTCAATGATAGTATAATGATCAACAAAGTAGGCTGTTAGCAACCTCTTAAACTGAGAAATAAAACAAGTAATAGCATATAGATTTCAAAGGCAATTCAATCCAAATAACAGAGAACGAACGACTAAATGGAATGAAATGTAAAGAAATGTCTCGCTCAGTTTACTTACAATTCACACGTTTGTCCTAGCCTAGTCGATCCTTAGACACTCGGAAACGCGTGCCCAAATTCCCGCATTCTCCTTTTGAGTTACCTAACATTTGACAAGTTATCAATTTAGATTTAATATTATTTATTTAAAATTCTTAAATTGGTCGAAATCGAGTTCGAGACCAATTTGTCAATTTTGCACTTTTCGAGGTAAAAACCCGTAAAAGTCTCGTTCGAAATTTTAAATATTTTATTTTTTCATAGAACTTTATCAATTTCTATTTATTTTGTGGAAATATAATTTTTCAAAAAATTTCTAATTTTTTTTCTGGAATTTTCCCAATTTTCCAGCATTTTATGTTTTTTATTTGTGTTGGGTTGACCCAACCGGGCTTCACATTCTGCAAGGTTAGGACATTGTTTCTAATGACTAATATATCATCAACATGCAGATTCAGAAAGATAACTACACTCCCACTAACCTTTGTGTATACACAAACTTTAAATTTGATTCAATGAATTTAATTCATTAATTATTTCATCAAAACAAAGAACCCAACTCTAATAAGCTTACTATAATCCACACATAGATGCTTTAAGCTTGTACCTTTCTAAAATTTTCAAGATAATCAAAATCTTTAAGCCGTGTCATACACATCTTTATGGAGCATAGAGCAATGCTATCTTGACACTCATTTGTCATGTCATGTAGTCAAACTATGAAGTAATGACAATCAGAATTCCAGAACTTGAGCTTAGCTACTAGTGAAAAATCTTATAATAAAAAACACCTTGATTTAGATTGAAATTTTTCGATAAGCTGTGCTTTTAAGTATGCGTCTTTTGTTTTTCATGTCACTTTAACTTATTTACATTCAATGGGCATACCACCTTCTGGTAAATAATTCAAGTTCCAAACTTAGATAACATACATGAATTAAGATTTGGAGTTCATTAGCATTTAGTCTCTTCATCTAATTTAGACGAGGCATCTCTCTTGATAAGTAGTGATTCATTATGATCCAATATCAAAAATACATCACAACTATCAATAATAAGAAATTCCAGATTTCTCTAGCCAATTTCTTTTTTATTCTAGATTTTCAAGAGATACATGTTAGTGTGTATATTCAACTAGTTCAAAACATTGTTGAACATCCTAAAGTGGTTTAGTTCTCATTTGTGGCTTTTGAACATTTCAAGATTTATTTTATTCTCAATATTGTCTCTGAAATAAACTATACATTTACAAAGACATAATTTTGAGGAACAAATAATTTGTGCTTAATTGTATAAAATAGTATCATAATGTTCAACCACAATTAGAAACAAATGACTGAGGCATCAAAATTTATGTAACTTAGCCTTTTATGTAAGTCTCGCCGCCTCAAATCTTAAGAAAAGAAAAACTAGGTTTATTTTATTTCATATCGTACATGAAGTTTCATCAACCACTTTAAGGAAAATAAGGTTTAATGCAAAGTGCAGTAGTTTCTAAAGTATAGCATCAATAGGACATCATAGTAAGGTCTCTATGACGCATCATAAATCGAATTATATCCTAGACAATTCAATTTCTTCTTTTAATACATAATTTATCAGAATAACTTTCCTAGTGGTATTGATTGCAAGACAATCCCCAATTTACAAAGATGGACATTTAAAGTTTTGGCTCAAATATTATCCACCTTGATCTAAGCAAAGAACGTTAATAGTTTGCGAAGTGATTTTTATACTCATTTTGAACTATTCCCAACAATTCAAAATTATGTCTTCCTGATTAGATTTGTAATTCATTATAAAATGAACAATTCCATTATATGAATAACTAAATCCGTTCTTTAAGGCTTACCTTTGGAAATGGGGAAAGTCTAGCTCACGACTAAGGTTTCTATGTCCGACACAAACACATTTTGTAGCTTTTACCTTCCTCTTATCTTTATATACTGAGTTCCTTTATGTTACAAACCATCAAATATATGTCTAAGGCCTTTTTTAATATTTTTTCTTACAGTTTTACACATCATATGCAACTATAAACATAAGCTCTCCATGTCATTCATATTATATAGTTCAAAATAATTTTAATAAATTATAGATCAAATCTACCGCCAATATTTGGCACATAAAGATTGAAGCTGTTTGAGAAATTGATATAGTCCTTTCATGTGCTAAACATAAAAATATATTATTAGGTTCTCAGCCATTTTATAAGAGTCTAGGAATTTTGTAATCTTATACCCTTCCCATGTGACTTACTATCGGAACATTTCCTTCAATGTCACTGTATTGTCATTAGTTTCCACAGTCCCGAATCTTTCCTAAAGTCTGATTTTATCTTTCCTAACATGACATATAATTCTTCTACTAATAGACGGTAATTTAAATGGAACCATTAATCTAAGACATACGACCTTGTTTTTATGGTTGATAACATTTATCAATTTTCCAATCAAAATAGGAATATTATTCTATTAAATCATTATATCCTTTTCAAGGATTGATCGCAGTTACACTGGATTAATGTTACTAGGAGTTTAATATATACACCTAGAAGATTATGCAAAATAACTTATTACTGAGTAATTAAACTCCTACTAAACAATAACCCTCGTAAATATTAATTTAGTGGTATAAGATCCATATTTCACTTAATTTTGAGCCAGCTAAGGTATGACACTCAAAATCAAGTTATTTAGGTAGGTTACCTTTACTAATTGCGTCACATCCAACTCTTAGGTTCTTTATAGGACCTAGATATCATATGTCACAACATGTTATGTCTCATATATGCTTAAAGCTCAAAACCATATTGATAGTTTTATTAAGTCAAACTAATTTAAAACATCCAAATAACCAGTAACCGGTTTTCCTCACCAAGATAACACAATACACCATGCGGAGGCAAGCCCATATTGATGTGATCGAGGCCTTGAAAAGTGTTTTAAAATTGGGTGGCTTTGACTTCAAAATTTAAAGGGGGATTTTAATAAAACTTTATGATAATTTTTTGTATTTTATGATTATTATCTCTTGCATCTATATTATCATGGAATATCCTATAAATACCAAAATGCAAAAAACAAGATCATAAATAAAATAAGAAGTAATTTCTCATACAAGTAAAGTATCATAAAACAAATTAAAGAAATTAAATATTATTCATTATTAGAAAATTTTTCTTATGCCTCGAGAAGTTAGTCTATGGTCCACTAATCAATTAGTGGATAGGGGTGCAAAGGAACGCCTTTGCGGGTCCTAGGGGGTAGAGCCAAAATATTACAAGTGATTCATTTAATTAAAAAAAATTTAATTATAATAATAAAATCAATAATTAATCATTTAGGCCACCCTATAATATTAATCCAGTGAATTAAGGTATATCTAAAACTATTTTAATATACCTATTTAATCATGGTTCTTAAATTTTATTTTATTTTTTTAACCATATGCAACAATTTTTAGTCAGTCCTGTTGACTAAAATTAACCCACATTATTAAGTTTTTTTTTGAAAACTTAATATCATTTGATGATAATCGCACAAAAATTAGCTATAGGCATAAATAAAAAGCAATTTTTCATTAACCTCTAATTAATTGGGCGCATTATCACAAATGTTTTATTATCCGTGAGTTGCCTCAAGAAGGCCTAGCTAGTTTGCCTATCTTTCCAGCAGAAGCGTGCTTCGTAACTCTTAATGTTCCTCCGATCTCAACATGAACAAGAGGGAAAAGAGTGTGCAAGACATCATGATTAACGGTTTCTAACTTGGCTCAGTTGCACACAAAGCACAATGACGGTAGAAACTTGATACAAGTGCTTCAGATCCATTGTATTTCTGATCACAGGATCCACAATGTTTGTGAGCTTTGATCTATTTTTGAGTTGAGGCATGTACAAGAGTTTCAAAGCTTCCACCTATCGAAAATTCTAATCTAAACATTCGTGTGAGAGATTGTTTTAGCGTTGTACACTTAATGGGTGATTGTTCAAACAGTGACAAAAACACTTTAACAGTATTCATATACCATAGTGTTTTAGTGTCATACGCTTAATGGGTGATTGTTGAAACAATGAAAAAAAGCACTTTAACAGTATTCATCTCCCATTAAATGTTTAATAACAAATATTTATCTACAGTGTTTGAATGTTTAACCAAGAACATATTTTAATATTTTGGTTTACTGTTGATTTGACATTAATTTTTTTATATAATAAAAAAATTTTATATATCACATATGTCAAGAAAGCTTTTAGAGAAATTTAATGGAATTGAACCAAAAAGGCCTTAATGCTACTATAGGAGTTCGGGGATTAAGTTTAGTGAAAGTTTTTGAATATCCCTGTACTATGATCCTATCGATTCCATTAAATTGATGTACCAATAGAGAAAAAACATACCTTAACAAGAACGACTCCATGTCTGCCTTGTTTGGTGTCGATCGATTCCTTCAAGACGCTACTAGAGACGAACGTCCTCTATTAGAAATCCACACATGAATGGATGATCACAATCTGGAGTCCTAGCTCAAAAAAAATTCTAGGACAAAAGTTGTCACAAAAACTCTTTAGAAAAATCTCTACAACAACTATGACCCTAATGTCTTATTCATAGTACAATAGGTCGAGTTGTAAAAGAATTTTGTCTCCTAATCACACTCCAAATAGAGTCTTAGATAATGTCCAACTCTAAAAAGGACAGAATCATAGATAATTTACAATTACTAATCCAACAAAAGTTATAATTTATCTAAAACTCAAATAAGAATTAAAGTCATACTATAATTCTATTTAGAGTCCTTATACAAAATAGGATTTGCCAAGAGTCAAAATTTCTAGTCACACTAAAAATATAGTAAAGTTTTGAATCCTAATCAAACTAGGACACTTAATGAGAATCTTCAAAATGAATTTTATCAAATAAAACTCATCAACCTAGAAAATATTAAATCTTGCAAATCCATTCTTAGAGTGTGACCTAATAGGTTCACACAACGTTGGCGGTGAACTAAAATCCTTTTTCGACACACAAATCATAAGCGGCTTCTAGCAAGACATTATGACTACCCAAGTTGCACAAAGATAAATAAATTGATAACCTAATAGACAATGTATATCATATCCTTTTGTCATGTGATATCTATTTGATTAAACATAAGACACGGAATGTCACCCTTATAGTTCAATCTAATAGTCTCGATCTCTAAGTAGACTGAGATTGTCAAGTGACATTGATCCAATCAATTCACTACACATGGCCATTTATCAGTCTAATATATCGAGGGACCCAATAGATATCTCTCTCTAAAAGAGAAAAGAAATTCATATTGATCTCACAATATCCACACATTAGTTGGACCATTACCAATCACAGCTTTTATAATCATCCAGTTGAATATGACATTTAATTGTGTCAAATCATTGTGCTTTTAATGTTGGAGTCTTTTGTGATCTCAATTCAAAGGACTAAATAATATAACTATCAAGAGAAGCACTTATGACATTGACCATGTAGCGTTCTCAAAGCGGGTGGTCTAGCATATATTCCTTAAAGATACTCATGATCTTAATCTGTATCCGTACACGCATAATCATCACATGATTATCAATGAAGACTCGTACTAATCTTAATTTATTATTTTTCCCACAATTACAACTAACTAGGGACATTTAAAATAATATATTAACTATTCGTGGATACTATTATAAAAAACATGCATCTACTTATAATTGTGGGAGAACAAGGAACTGGCCCAACATCATGCGTATAGGGATACGAATTGAGATCATGAGTACTTGGTAGAGAACAAGGAACTGGCCCAACCCGCTATGAGAACACCACATGGATTAAGTCGTAGGTGTTACTCATGATAGGTATATCATTTAGTCCTTCGACTTAAGATTACCATAGACTTCAATCTTAATAGCATGGTAATTTAACAAATTGAACATTGACTTTAGCCGGACAATTATAAAGATCGTGATTGGTTATCATGTGAATAATATGTGAAGCTATGTAATCAAGATAAAATTTGTCCCTCTCGTATAGAGAGATATCAGTGGATCCATCAATATGATAGACTGATAATGGCTAAGTCCATGTGAATTGATATGATCGTTGTCACTAAAATGTTTTCAGGTTACTTAAAGATCAAAACTAGTACGATTGAATATTAAGGGTGACTTTCCTTGTCTTATCTTTACTCAAAGGATATCGCACGATAAAAGGACATGATATATATTATTCATTAGGTTGTATCGATTTTGATATTCATGCTACTTAGGTAGTCATAATGCCTTGCTATAAACCACTTATGACATATGTATCAAAATGGTTTTTGGTTCACTGCCAACGTCGCATGAACCTTTTGGGTCGCACATAAAGAATGGCTTTGCACAATTTCAATTAGTCTAGAGTAATGAATTTTATATGATAAAATTCATGACATAAAATTCCTTTCGATTTATTATATGATAACTTATTAGTAGAGGCGTATGTATAATTTTCCTAAACTGCCTAAATATAATAGTGCAATACAAATAAGATTTTAAGAAAGGGCTTATCTATACATATTAAGAGAGGTTGAAACCCTAAAATGATATACAATTTTCATTTTTTGCTATTTTTGAGTTCTCTGGATTTTGGGAGAGAAAGAAAAAATGTTTTCAATCTCTCTTAGGGCTAACACTCCAAATTGTGGTCACCGTTCGTGTGTAGATTTTTAATAAAGGACGTGCGCTTGAATGTCTTGGAGATCGAACAATCAAAGGAGGGAATCATAGAGTAAGGTATGATTTACTTTTATAAATCTTGTTTAATTGAACTTATTTTCGATCCTATTAGGGTTTTCAAAATTGTTTTGAATTAAACTTAACAGTGGTATCAAAGACTTAGGCTTGGTTCTATTAAACTTTTGCATGTTTTGTCTGATGTATATATGATATATGTGTGAAAACAAGATCTTAATAAATGTATATATGATGCGCATATAGGTTCTGTGATCATTGTTGTCAAGAATTGGTTTTAAAGTATGTTGTTAATTCACGTATTTGATATACATGCATGTTTTGATTCAATGATAGAATTCATGTTTAGAATATTTTGATTAATACATGTTTTAATATTGAATGATGCGAGTTTTAGATATTCACATGGTAGAAGTCATGTTAAGATTAATGTGATTTTGGTGTGAAGTGCATATTTAGTTTTTTGTTCAATAATTTTGTATGTCTTCATGATAGAAATCATGATTAGGTTAATGTGATTAATTTAATATGATTCTGGTGTTGAATGGTGGATTAATATTTCATTTTTTAATTCAATTGCTTGTTTTGTATGGATAAGAATCGAAATTGATTTTGATCATATATCTCATTGTGGTTATCTATTAGTATATTCCGATTAACTAGACGATAAACTACTAATCCGATAAGAATTTTAAATCCTATAAGATATGTGAGATATATAACAAATTCGTAATGAATAAGGGTTCGAATTATCTTAAATTCTAATTAGATTACGATAAGATATTAAGTTAGAGGTGGGCCATAGTTAATAAAAAACATTTCGATTAATATTTTTAGAATTAGATTAATCGATATTTTTGGTCAATTGGATTGACTAAAAAATTGAAATGTTTTTGGCAATTTTCATTTTTCGGAAGTAGAATCACCGCCCGCTGACCGCTACTTATTGTTCGTAGTGCAAGGAAATTCGTATAGAAGTCAATATTTGTAAAATTTCATAACGTTTTTAGTGATTGTACACACATTGTAATATATGATATTTACCTCGTTTAGATTTTGATCACTTAAATAAATATAAAAAATATCTCTTCCAAATTTTAAGTCAAGTGTCATCTATTTTCAAACACTTGTCAAGGTTTCGATCACATCAATATGTGTCTGCCTCCGCAAAATGTATAATGTCATCTTAATGAGGCAAGTTAAGTAATGGTTACTTTATTATTTGAAAGAGTTAAACTTTATAAAGCTATCAAAATGGTTTTGCGCTTTAGGCACTTGATGAGATAAAACATGCGAAGATATCAGATGTCATAATCTCATAAAAACAACTAAAAGTTTTTTATGATGTATTAAGTAATTAGTATCTATCTAAATAACCTAATTCAAAATGTCATCCTTAGTCGTCTTGGAATAAGATGAAACATAGATTTTAGTCTCCTAAATTAACATAGCGTTTTTAGGAGGGTTGTTAATTTAGTGGGAGTATATTCCTTTATACTAAAATAAACTTTTGCATAATCTTTGCTATAGATCTATGACCTCTTCAAATCATACTAATCCTTTGTCACTACGATCTATCCTTGAGAAAGATAAGTTATCTAGGACAAACTTTCTTGATTGGTTCAAAAACTTTAGAATTATTTTTAAGCATGAATGCAAGTTGTATGTTCTGGATTATCTTATTCCTAAGGAACCATCAGCTAATGCTTTAAGAGCCATGAAGGATGCACATACTAAGCATGTCAATGACTCAACTGATGTTGCATGTATTATATTGGCAATCATGGTTCTCAAACTTCAGAAGGACGTGGAACACATGGAAGCTTACGACATGGCTATGATGCTAAATGAAATGTTCTAATAGCAGGCTAGGTAAGAAAGGTTCGAAACAGCCAAAAACCTTCATTTTTGCAAAATGTCTGAGGGCGCATTAGTTAGTCCTCATGTTCTGAAAATGAAAGGCTACATTGACCATCTTAATAGACTTAGATTTCCTATAAGCCAAGAGTTGGTTGTGGATTGATCTTAAGATGAACTATAACATGAATAACATGGAGAAGTATATCTCAGAGTTGCATTTGATGCTTAAAACTGCTGAGCGGAATGTCAAGAAACTCATTTCTAATGTGTTGATGGTGAGACCCTGCACAAGCAAGGCTAAAGTTGTCAAGGCTGTTGTGATTATTTCAAAGCCAGTGGAACAAGTCAAGCCTAAGGCTGCATCCACTTCATAGTCCAAGAAAGAAAAATAATAGGAAGCAAATTGTCTTTTCTATCATGCACATGGGCATTGGTTCAAAAATTGCAAACTCTTTCTTGAAGATTTAAAGAAAAAGAAGAGTAGTGCAACTACTGCTTCAAGTATTTACGTTATTGAAGTTAACTTATCTACTAGTGATTCATGGGTATTGTGTACTAGATGTGGATCTCACATTTATATTAATGCGCAGGGTCTCACCAAAAGTAGGAAGCTAAAGAAAGGAGAAGTCATCCTACGAGTTGGAAATAGAGCAAAGGTCGTTGCATTGGCTATAGGATTATATGACTCGATTTTACCTAGTGGACTTGTTTTTATTTTTAATTTATTGTTATTATGTCTCTGCCTTGAGTAGAAACATCATTTCAGTTTCATGTTGGGATTTAGATAGTTTTAATTTCATTATTGCGAATAATAAATGCTACATTTCTCGTAAAGACGTTTTATATGCGAATGTTGATTTGTGTGATGGTCTTTATTTTCTAAACATGAAAAGGTCCACATATACTCCTATTCTTAACGTAAATACAAAGAGGTTCAAGTTAAATGACTTGAATCAAACCTACCTTTAACATTTTCGTCTTGGCCACATAAATAAGAAATGTGTTTCTAACCTCATAAAGATGGTCTTTTAGATTCATTTGATTTTGAATCATATGCAACATGTGTATCTCGATTACTAGGCAATATGAAAAACTAGACACAGCGAAAAGGCAAGTGATTTATTGGTTTAATACATACTTATGTATGCGATCCTATAAACATAATGGCTAGAGGTGGTTATCAGTACTTCATTACTTTCTTGATGATTTCAGCAGATATGGTTACGTGTATCTCATAAAATATAAAGGTGAATCTTTTGAGATGTTTTGAACATTTCAGAATGAAATGCAAAATCAAATTGGTAAAATTATTAAAACACGTCGATCAGATCGAGGTAATGAATATTTGAGCCAAGAGTTTGATGATCATCTTAGAAACTGTAGGATTGTCTCATAGCTAACTCCTCCACCAACTCCATAATGGAATGGTGTTTTGAGACGAAAAATTGGACTTAATTGGATTAGGTTTGATCTATGATGATTCGTGTAGATCTTCTTATTTTTTATAGGGGCTATGCCTTAGAAACAACTGCGTTACACGAAATTATGTCCCTTTTTAGAGTGGTTGATAAAACACCATATGAGATGTGGTTTAGGAAAAGACCAAGTGTTTCTCTCCTTAATATTTAGGGGTATAAGGTTTTCGTATGACGAAAAATCTCAAAAAAATTATTAGTCAAATCTAGCAAGTGTGTATTTATTGATTATCCTAAAGAAAATAGAGGATATTAATTTTATAATCCTATTGGGAACAAAGTGTTTGTTGGTCAGAATGGTGTCTTTATGGAAAAAGATTTTCTTTCAAAAGATAATAATGGGAATAAATTGAGCTTGAAGATGTTCAAGAACCAAAATAAACACTCAACCGCTAGTAGGATCAATAAAGTCTTAAACTAGTTGAACCTCCATGGTATCACAAAGCCCGCGTAGGTCTGATAGGGTAAGACATCACCTGAGAAATTTAGATTTATTATTACTGATAGTAGTGAGGTGATGCTTATGGATCAAAATGAGCCTATTACTTATCAGGAGGTTATGTTTAGCCCTGAGGCAGATAAATGGCTTAGCGCCATGAATTCTGAGATGCAATCCATGTATGACAACCAAGTTTAGAACCTGGTTGATTTACCTGAAGGTGGTAAGACCATTGGATGTAAATGGATTTTCATGAAGAAAACTGACATGGATGGTAATGTTTATACTTACAAAGCACGGCTAGTAGTAAAAGGTTTCAGATAGACTCAAGATGTTGATTATGATGAGACTATTTCTCCTGTAGCCATGCTTAAATCCATTAAAATTCTAACTGCCATAGCCGAATGTTATGACTATAAGGTATGGCAAATGGATGTCAAAATAACTTTTCTAAATGGAAAGTTACTTGAGGACGTGTATATGATACAGCCTGAAGAGTTTGTCCATTTTAAGAATTCTAGGAAGTTGTGCAAGCTTTAAAAATCTATTTATAGATTGAAGCAAGCTTCTTGGAGTTGGAATTTTTGTTTCGATGAAGCACTGAAGGAATTTGGTTTCATTAAAAATGAAGATGAGCCTTGTGTATACATGAAGGTCAGTGGGAGCGTGGTTGTTTTCCTAGTACTATATGTTGATGATATATTACTTATTGAAAATGACATTTCGGCCTTCTAGAGTGTCAAGTCTTGGTTAGGTAACTATTTCTAAATGAAGGACTTAGAAGATGCGGCCTACATCCTTGGAATTAAAATCAATAGGGATAGATCTACAAAGCTGATCAATCTAAATCAGAGGTCTTATATAATTATGGCACTTAATAGGTTCAGTATGCAAGACTCTAAAAGAGGGTCGTTGCTAATGTCTCATGGTATAAGCCTCAACAAGACTCAATGTCCATAGACAAATGATGAGCGAGACCACATGAATATGATTCCATTTGCATCAGCTATTGGATATATCATGTATGCCATATTATGCACCTGACCTGATGTATCATATGCTTTGAGAGCAACAAGCAGATATCAGTTTAAATATGCCCTAGGTCGATTTACAAACATTGTTTATCTTATAATTGTAGTTCATAAAATAAGGTTTTTTATTTGTTGTTTTATTATAAAATTGAGGTTTACATTATAATATGATTCATGTGTATTTGTTGAAATATCTTAAATGTCCCAAGTCGGTCATTATACTAGGAACTATAATGAGTTAAAACTAGTTTAAGTCTTGATTGATGGCCATGTGTGTTGGACTAAATGGTTAGTCACTTATACTCCACTAGGGATTTTGATGGCAACAAACAAAGTGAAAGGATTCTAACAAGTTTTTCAAGTGTTTTCAAAATATTAAACTTGACCAGGAATCACAAGTTCAAAAGGAATATTGAATTCCCACGAGTTCAGGTCAAATGTAGCCATTAAAGTTCAATGTTTGGCTCTTACAAGAAAATAAGGACCAGAAAGCCTACACCATAATTTGTATAAATTATGTAAGGTATATAAGTCCAATTATACAAGCCAAATGTATTAAATTCATTCATACCACATTTTTCAGCGTTTTCTAAAGCTTTAAGTTTTGGTTTTAGAAAAACTATTGTGATTTGTTTTGAAAGCACCAAACTTAATTTGAATGGTTTTTGAAAATAATGTAAAATATTTCGAGAACACTCCCTACATGTTTCATGAAATCGAGATTTCCATTTTTCGGGATTTGTGAAATCATCCAGGTAGTTCAAAAGAATCCAATGAATTATACTAAACATGTTCAATATCTTCCCGGAGGTTTAGTCGAGTCAAACGTGTGTTAGGGAGTCATTAACATGAGACTGCAACTTAATTAGTCTTTGGTCCCTCCTAGTTAGCGCGTTAATGGGACTCATATGCTTGCTACCAGCAATTAGCGCGCTAATGATGTCATTTAGTGCGCTAACGTGGCTCTTAATAGCTTTTATAAAAAGCTTAGAACTTTTGCTTTAATTTGAATCAATGATTAATTTTGGGCCCTTGGATCAAAATACAACAACAACAATAACAACAACAACAACAACATAGCCTCAGTCCCAAGTTAACTGGGGTCGGCTAGATGGATCAAACTTTTCCATTGTGCTCGATTAAGTGAAATTGATGGTGAGCTTTTCAAACCATTCAAATCCCTCCTAATTAATGCATCTCATGTTAACTTTGGTTTGCCCCTACTTCTTAGAATTTCTACGGTTTTTATTGAGTCAAGTTTTCTAGTTGGGGCATTTGTAGGCTGTCTTTGCAGATGACCAAACCACCGCAACCGCTCTTCCCTAATCTTTGTATCAATTGGTGCTACTCCTACTTGTCTTTGAGTTTCTATATTTCTTATTCCATTTTTACGAGTTTTACCACACTTCTACCTAAGCATCCTCATTTCTGCTATGTGCATTTTATGTAATTGTTGTTGCTTTACCGCCCAACATTCACATCCAAAGAGCATAGCTGGCCTAATTGCAGTCCTATAAAAGTTTCCTTTTAACTTAGTAAGAACATTTTGATCACAAATCAACCCCGTTGCACTCTGCTATTTCTTCCATCCAGCTTCAATTCTATGTGTGACATCATTTTCAATGTTACCATCATTTTGTATGATTGATCATAGGTATATAAAGTGGTTTACCTTAAGAACTTCTACTTCCCCTAATTTTACCACTCCGTCATCTCGATTTCTAGTATTTCTGAACTTACAGTGCATTTATTCGATTTTCGTCCTACTCAACTTAAAGCCTTTAGATTCTAATGTATTCATTCAGAGTTCTAAATTCCTATTTACTCCATATTTTGTCTCATCCACTAAGACAATATCATCTATAAATAGCATACAGCATGGTATATCCTCTTGAATATGTCTAATTAGTTCATCCATAACTAAAGTAAATAGATATGGGCTCAAAAATTGTCCTTGATGTAGTCTTATCGTAATGGAAAATTCTTTTGTAGATCCTCCAAATGTCTTTGTACTCGTTACTACTCCATCATACATATCCTTAATAGTGTCTATGTATCTAGCATGCACTCTTTTTCTTTCTAAAACCCACCAGAGAACATCTTTAGGGACCCTATCATATGTTTTTTTTTAAATCTACGAATACCATATGATCTTTTTACTTTTCTCTATATTCTTCTAACAATCATCTTACAAGGAAAACCACCTCCACAGTTGACCTCCCAGGCATGAAACCAAATTGGTTCTTTGATATTGTTGCTTCTTTCCTTAGCCTATTGTCAATTATCTTCTCCCAAAGTTTAATAGTGTAACTCATAAGTTTAATTCCTCAGTGGTATGACCAACTTTGAATGTCTCTTTTGTTTTTGAAGATTGGCACAAGTGTGTTTCTTCTCCAATCCATTGGCATTCGTTTTGATTTTTAAGATTTTATTGAAAAGTTTTGTTAACCAGGTCAATCAAATTTCTCCTAAGCATTTCCAAACCTCTATGGGTATTTCATATGGGCCACATGTTTTCCCTGTTTTCATTCTTTTAAGTGCCTCTTTAACTTCTATAATTCTAATATTGCGTATATAGTTTACATTTCTTTCTTGGTGTGGGTTTTCATCTATTATAGTATCAACTTGGTCATCATTAAATAAACTATTGAAGTAACTTCTCCATCTCTCATTAATATCATCCTCGCGCGTTAAAACATTTTGATTTTTGTCCTTAATACATCTTACATGACTTAGGTCTTGTTTCTTTTTATCTCTTAATTTGGCTAGCCTATATATATATATTGCCATCTCTATTACCTAACCATGTATTTAGATCTTCCATAAAATTTGTTTTAGCTTGACTAACTACTTTTTTAGCTTGTTTTCTAGCTTCTCTATATTGATTGTACATATCTTCATCTTGACACTTAGGTATTTTCCTATAAAAATCACTTTTAGTCTTGATTGCTCGTTGGACATCCTCATTCCACCGCCATTTTTCCATCTTTAGTGATCCCGAGCCTTTAGATATACCTAATAGTTTGATCCCACTCTCCTTATACAACTACTCATTTCTAGTAACATTGTATAAGCATCTAAGTCAAGATTCCAAACATTTTCCTTTAGTAGTTTTCTCTCAACTCTACTTGTTTACTATATTTTAGGTTCCACCACTTTATTCTGGGGTTGCTAACTCTTTTATTCATATTATGTCGTCATGTTAGCTTAATATCAAGTACTACTAACTTACGTTGGGTAGTAAGTGCTTCACTGGGTATCACTTTGCAGTCTCTACATGTTTTTCTATCTATTTTTCTTGTTAAAAAATATTTATTTGACTCTTGTTATGACCACTACTAAAAGTAATTATATGCGACTCCCTCTTCCTAAAACTAGTATTTGCTAAGACAAGATCGTATGCTGAAGCAAATTCTAAGATTGATTCTCTTTCTTCATTCCTATTACTGTAACCAAAACCTCCGTGAACACTCTCAAACCTATAGTTACTTGCCCAGACATGCCCATTTAAATCTCCTCCAATAAAAACATTTTTATCTAATGGTGTACTTTGCATAAATCCATCCATATCGTCCCAAAACTTGTGTTTGATGCTCTCGCTTAATCCTCTTTGTGGTGCATAGGCGCTAAGTATGTTAATTTTTTCGTCTCTAATAATTAATTTAACTAGAATCAATTTATCCCCCATTTTTTTAACCTCTACGACCTTATCTTTATAATCATTATCCATCGCAATTCCTACTCCATTGCATTTTCTATCTATACCACCGTACCACAATTTAAACCATATGCTTCCTATTTCTCTACTCTTTTCTCCTACCCATTTTGTCTCTTGGAGGCAAGCAATATTAACTCTCCTTCTAATCATGGTATCTACTAGTTTTATTGACTTCCCTGTAAGTGTTCCTATGTTCCATATGCCTAAACGAATTTTTTCTCCCCTTTGTATTTATTTTCCTTTTCTATTTCTATTTTGTCTATAAGATCTAGTATTCGTGTCTATGATTTTTTTGTATTCGTATCCATGATTTTTTTTTGTTTTCGTGTTTGTTTTGAACTAGATTCTTTACCCACACCCTTCCTTTATGTGAGAGCCCTTTCCCATTTTTCTTCACATTCGGGCGACGATGTGAATGAACTAGCTTCTTTACCCATACACATCCTATGTTTGGGAACCGTTGCTCATTTTTATTCACACCCAGGCGGTGATGTGAAACACACCCTTGCTTATTTCTCACCACAAGTGCGCCGTTAGGTGGGAACGCCTCAACGTTTATATATATTTGATCCATTTCATGAAAAGTGACAAGCTTTTTATGCTGGTTGTCAACCTATCGCAACCCTCCTCCATTTTGCAAGAATGAAAAATGAGCTTAGGGTCTCCCTCCCCTACTTTTTAGATATGAAAAATGAGTTTATGACCTCCCTTATTTATTTTTCAGTATGAAAAAATGGGCGTCAAAGTCCTCCTCCTTTATCCGGACTTGGGACCGGCTATGTAGTGCACATAGTGTACAACATAGGTAGAATTGGCCCTTAGATCAAAATAAAAGCCAAAATTGTTAAAAAGGCTTGGAAGCCATTAACAAACCACTTAGAACATTCTTTTATTCTTCAAAGCTCAAAAACTCACAAGTGACTGACGTTTCACGTCAAAAAGTCTTGATTTTTGTGTTGAATCACTTGGAATCATTTTGAGGCAACAGAATCATCCTCAAAACTGGCGTGACTAAAGTGTTATAAGGCTTGCAACCACTCCTGCAGAACTAATTTGATTCTCACTCATTTATGGTTCTATTCCTAGCTTGTTTTGTGCTTACACTACATCTTTTGTTGTGCTTGATGTGTCGAAATTATTTCTTGTGTTCTTGAACACATTTGCCTTATGTTTTGCACTTAAACTTTATTTCATAGACCCTAGGACTGATTTGAACAAGAGTTATGGTTTAAACTTGATATTAATCAAACTACTTGTTCTTTATATTTGAAATCTAATTTATTCTTATCGATTTGGTTTAATTAGTTTCTTGTTTGAGATTTATGCAAAATTAGTGACATACTTATATATCTCATCATATTCAAACTTGCATGCATCAAAGCTGTTAGGCTCTAGGTGGCTTGCTTGTAATTAAACTTATTGCCACTTTACTTTGTAGAGTTGATCTTCATTAAATTCATCTATTTCTTGTAAGTTGCTATTGTAAGACTTAGTGGGATCTAAGTCAAGGAAATACCTAGTTGAGGCTAGGCATAAACCCTAATTGAGACTAAGTGGGAAGTCCTAATTTGTTATTAGGCATGCTAAGCTTATATGTTTAGGTTGTAACACTTGTTGTTAATAGAAGTAGAGGTTTGAAAATCCCAACCAAGGAGGTTTGGTAATGGATGTAGATCGGTTGGATTGAACCACTATAAATCATGTGTCTCTTTTTCATCTCTTCTACCCCTTCACCATTGTATTGCATTTAAATTATTGATTGTGCGTGCATAGAGCATTGTTGTTCATTAAAAGTTTTTAAAATGTGATAACCTCTTAGTATACCCAATTCACCCCCTCTTGGGTATGATTTTAATTGGTATCAGAGCGGGTTATTGCTCAAAGTGTTACTAACGTATCTTTAACTATTTCGGCGCAAGGTTGCAAACTCTAGATCTTGGTCACCTTAGGGAAAGAAACTCATCGAGTAGGTCTCTGTACTTTAATGGAACAAACTATGCTCATTGGAAAATGAGGATGAAGTTCAACATTAGAGCACAAAGTAGAATTTTATGGGATTCAATCCAAAATAGCTACATTCCACCATACAAGCCCGCTAAGGACTACATCACCAAGGAGACGAGGATTAAGTTCTCAAATGATCAAGTTATGAATCATCTATTTTACGCACTAAATGAGAACGAGTTCAATTGGGTTAGTGCATGCCAAACGGCCAAGTAAGTTTGGGAGGATACAATTCAAGTGAAGAAGACTAAATTGAAGATCCTTGAGGAGCACTATGAAATTTTCTAGGTTGGATCCGATGAAGAAATAGTCACCGCCAACACTCAGTTCATAAAGCTCTTGAATGAGATCAAAAATCTTGGAAATAATTATGATCAAGAGACGTCAGTGTACAAGTTTTTTAGAGGCTTGCCTAAGGAATGAGATGTAAAGAAATATGACATCCAATTGGTGCAAAACCTTGGAAACTACACCTTCGATGCTTTATGTGGAGAGCTAACAGTCCATGAGTTTGAACTAAAGGATCGAGCTAGATTGGAAGAACTTGGTGGTGGTCCAAAAAGCTAAAGAAAAAAGATTGCTTTGAAGAAAAATATCCCATCAGCTCCATCTGTTTAGATCATTGAAGATGAGAAATGTAGTGATGGCAATGATCTTGAGGAGGAAGTAGTTATTCTCTTAAGAAAGCTCAACAAGGAGATGTACAAGCGCGACAATACAAGAAGAAGTTCAAGAGTGGAAGCAAAGAAAGAAAGCCATGTGAGACCATTTGCTTGGGTGTGGCAAACCGTGCCACATCAAGGTTGATTGCAAGTCCAAGAAAGTCTTGGATAAGAAGAAAGGTAAGAAGAGCTTTAAAACAACATGGGATGACTCATCTTCATCAAGCTCCAACTCTGAGTCAGAAAATGAGAAGGCTATACTTTGTCTCATAGCACAAAGTGAGGTAAATTCTAATGCTTTAAATTTTGATGATGTTGATGATTTGGATGATGTGCCTAGTATTGATGAGCTTAGGAAAGAGTTGAAAAATGAGGTGAAGAAGACCAAACAACTCAAAAAGATCTCGACCATAGCAATTATGAGATTGAGTCACAAGATGAGATTATTAGTGATCTCTATAGTGACTTGAATGAAGTCCTAAAAGAAATAGATGTCTTAATCAGGGAAGTAGAGAACTTGACTAACACAGTGTCCAAGTTCACCAATGGGAGAGATATGTTTGACATTATATTTGGAGCGCAAAGATGTGCACTCGAAAAAAGGCATAGGGCATGGAGCAAATCTATTGACCTACAAGAAGTTTTTATATGATGTTCAAAATGCAATAGGTCTTATATGGTTGGAAAATATGTATTGTAAAAGACCAACATGGGTATACTAGCGTGGGTAACTAAGGACACTTATGGACTAACTTTGTTGGACCCAAAGGTTTTTTGGTGCCAAAATCTAGTGTATTTCTCATTGTGTAGGATGCGAGGAAGAGCACCTCATGGTACTTGGATAATTGATGCTCAAGAGACATGACCAGATATGCAAGTCAATTCATTGAATTAAAGTGGCATAATGGTAGATGGGTAACATTTGGAGATGACAACAAAGGAAAGGTCATAGGCCTTGGTACCATCGGTAATGACTCTTTTTCCATCTCAAATGTTTATCTCGTTGATGTTTTGAAACATAACTTACTTAGCATTAGTCAATTATGTAACAAAGGTTTCTATTTCGTGTCTGAATTATCAATCTGCATTGTTAGGAATGAGAAGCATGAAATCTTGTTCATTGCATATAGAGATAAGAATGTTTATGCCATTAACCTTAATGAGATGCATTTACATATTGTTTCATGTTTGAGTGCTCAAAATGAATGTGATGCATGGTTGTAGCACCATAGACTAGGACGTCCTAGTATGAAAAGTTTGTCAAGATTGACTAAGCATGACTTAGTGAAGGGTCTCCCCAAATGCACTTACAAGAAAGGCAAGGAATGTGAACCTTGTATTCTTGGTAAACAGGTGAAATCGTCATTCAAGATGAAAGTAGCTATTAATATGACTAGAGCCCTACAACTCATCCACATGGATTTGTTTAGACCTATCCAAACACAAATTCTAGGAAAAAATCATATTGCTTTGTTATTGTTGATGATTTCACTAGATAAATATAGGTGCATTTTCTAGCCCATAAACAATGGTCTTTGAGGTGTTTATGAGATTTTGTGCATTAGTTGAATATGAGAAGAGGTATAAAATTACCATCATTAGAAGTGATAAGTGTAGTGGGTTTATCAATAGGAACTTAGAGGAGTTTTGTGCTAGACAATGGTATACACATTAACTATCCTCTCCTCGAACACCACAACAAAATAGAGTAGTTGAAAGGAAAATTAGAATATTCCAAGAAATATGTAGGACCATGCTTAATGAATATATCATAAACTTTTGGGCTGAAGCCATTAACACAGCATGCTATGTTTAAAATAAGGTGAATGTCCGAAAGTAAGTGAAAAAGACTCCTTATGAACTATGAAAAAGCTGAAAGCATAACATTAGTTACTTTAAGGTGTTCGGTTGCACTTGATATGTTCTAAATGATAAGGATCATTAGGACAAGTTTGACCCAAAGTCAAATGTATGCACCTTCTTAGGGTATTCCATGCATAGCAAGGCATATGGAGTATTTAATAGATCAACCAAGACCATAGAATAAACAAATCGTGTCAAATTTGATGAGATATATCCTAAAATGCAAATGTTGCATACCTTGGAGAAAATGAGCATTGATGATGATGATGGTATCACTCAAGCTCAAACATCTAATAGAGAGGAAGTAGAAGTGAGAACAAAAATCGAACCTAGTGTACCCAAGAACTCAAGCCTTTTTTAAGATTGGATCACCACTAGATCATTACTAAACCGAGATGAGTGGCATATAGCATTTGTATTACAAACCAAGCCCACTAAGATAGATGATGCCTGAGGTGATAAGTTTTGGATCATGGCCATATAAGAGGAACTAGGAAATTTTGTTAGGAACAAGGTATGGACACAAATGCTTAGACCGAAAGACCATACTATCATAGGCACCAAATGGGTCTTTAGGAATAAAAAGAAAAAAAATGGTAAGATAGTGAGAAACAAGGCTTGGTTGGTTGCACAAGGCTATAATCAAGAAGAAGGCATTGATTACAAAAAAAGCCTTTGCACCGGTAGCAAGACTAGAAGCAATTCAAAAGTTGCTTGCTTATGTTGCTATAATGGGTTTCTACTATACCAAATGGACGTTAATAGTGCATTCTTGAATGGCTTCATCAATAAAGTTATATATGTAGAACAACCACCGAGTTTTGAAAACCATGCTTATCCAAGTCCTATCTATCCTCTTCAAAAGGCCTTCTATGGATTGAGACAAGCTCTTAGAGCTTAGTATGATAAACTAAGTGCATTTCTACATGACAAAAGGTTCACGAAAGGAACACTAGATCCCACATTGTTCATTTTGATCAAAAAACATGATATGCTTCTTGTTCAAATTTATATTGATGATATCATCTTTGGTACATCTAATACACATTTATGGGATGATTTTTCGGCTTTGATGACCAATGAATTTTAAATGAGCATGATGGGTGAACTAACGTATTTCTTAGGTTTGCAAATTAAGCAATCCTAACACGAGATTTTCATAAATCAAGTGAATAATATGAGGGACATGCTAAAGAAACTCAAATTTGAAAATATGAAGGCATATGACACTCCTAGTAGTTCCATCGTCAAAATGGACAAAGACCAAATAGGAAAGCCCATAGATTAAGCTATATCATGGCTTGATAGGAAGCGTACTTTACTTGACTAGTAGTATACCCGATATTATGTTTAGTGTGTTTCTATATGCTAGGTTCCAATCTGAGCCAAAGGAATCACATTTGAAATGTGTCAAGCGTATATTTCGTTACTTAAGTGGGACACAAGACTTAGGATTATGCTTCAATAAAGCCAAAAGTTTTCAATTTTAAAGCTTTGTTGATTCTGACTATGCGGGGAGTCTAGTTAATAGGAATAGCACTTTAGGATTTTTCCATTTGCTAGAAAACTCATTAATATCATGGTTTAGCAAAAAACAAAACTTTCATTTCTTTGTCCACCACCAAAGCCGAATATGCGGCTGCCAAAAGTTGTTGTGCTCAAGTCTTGTACATGAAACAACAATTTGAGGATTATCAAATCCAAGTTGGTTATGCTAAATTATATTGTGATAAAACTAGTACAATCAACATATCCAACAATTTGGTGTTACACTCCCGTACCAAACACATTGAGATTAGGCACCATTTTATTCGAGATCATGTCCAAAAGGGTGATGTTAAACTAATTCATGAGTCCATTAAGGACCAACTAGCTATATATTCACTAAACCATTGCTTAGAGCCCAATTTTCCAATATTCGGCAAGAATTTAGCATATTCGTGAGTCCGACTTTCTAACCATGATCTAGCTCATCTAAACCTTTTTATATGTTTTTAGTAAGGTGTCCATGGTGTATGAGATGAATCTGAGTTGTCCTTCAAAAATCCAAAAAAATTTGACACCAAATTCCAAAAAGCAAGTAGCGTGCTAGGTGGAACCAGGTAACGCACTAGATCTGTTCGGCTAGCGCGCTACCGCGCTAACTTGTCCACCTAGCGCGCTATTAAGTCCGTCTCAGAACCAAATTTTCAACTTATTAATATGCTAATGAACCTACCTAGCGAGCTAACTTCACTCGAGCCAGCCTTCTATAAATAGGTTTTCAAGGCCGAAACCCCTCATTTCTTCATCTCTTGCACCTCTAACTGAGCCTCCTCCTTCCCAATCAGTTCCACTAGGTTTTCACAGTCCACTAGGTTATTTTTCCTCCTTCATCATTTTCATTGCGTTTCCTTCCTAGTTTTAGGTTTTCCAAAAATTCGTAACCCTAGTCGTGCCCTTGTGCTCCTTTTGTTATTGGTAGAATGTCTTCTCGCTAACGTCCCGCTCCCACATCATCTTCCCGTCATCCCCTCACTCATCAATTTGTCAAATCTTCATCCAGTAGCAATCTTGATTCCTTGGCCCCATCATTAACCATTTCTAGTTCCACCACTTGTCGCGAGACTAGGTCTTCTACTCACCAAAGTGATATGTTGGCCATCGTCTCGACTAATCTTTCTCTAAATGAGGGTCATTTCAAGTCAAAGCACGAGTGTGCTTCGGGTTCTAATTCCATTCTTGAGGCGGTAAGGTAGAGGCTAACGGACGCCAAAACCCTAAAACTAGCCATTGTCGACTTTAGATTTTTCGACGAAGCACTCCTCCCAATGCGTGAGGTGCTTGCCAAATCTTGGTGGATCTCTTTTTGCCAATATAAGGACTCCTACAATATTCCATTGGTTAGAGTAATCTATTCCAACCTCATCACTACATATGATTATGTCCTTCAGTCGATAGTCAGTGGTCATTCGTCACAATTACGCCGGAGAGTCTTTCTTAGTGCTTTGATCTTCTTTTACACCCTCCTACCACTACTCTCGGTTGTAAGATTCATGATTGGCCATTTGAATGACTCGAGGTTCTTAATTCCCTTACATAATCTGATAGGGGATAATCGTGTATCCTTCCGAAGTCACTGATACACGCTTCAAACTTGTGTCTTATCTCTTGGACAAAATCCTTCACAAGGTCATCCTTCCTCATGGCGGTAGTAATAACTATGCCACTCTCCTTGATATGTATGTCCTCAGGGTTCTCATGCGTGAGATTCCCGCTAGTTTAACGTACATTATGATTTCCTATGTTACTTCCACATCATGCTCAAGTCGTCACCTCCCCTACGCCCACATCATTACCTTATATATCGAGTCGGCATAGGTAGATCTCAGTCAAAGAGGTCGTCTACTATATGCATATGATACCATCGATATGGCCACTTTTGAAGGCCATGAGATATTATAACATCGGCATTGAGCAATCCTGAATACATGAGGAGGACATCCCTGACAGCGAGCACTACGAAAGATAGGAGTCTCCATATGAGACTGATCTTCCTGTGGACTTTTACTAACGTGACTATCTTGACTGCAACTTTTTGTACACATACGGCAATGATGGCAACAATGAGGTTCAATGGGACCACCAACTCACCAATCCCCACCATTTCTGCAGTAGCCACATCAGCAACCTCCACCTTATCCTTAATATTTTGGAGTTGCTCCTCCTTTGGACATCTCTCCCTCATCAGCCTATATCTATGCACAACTAGGTCACATGCACGAGTATATGACAAGGACCTTCACAACCATCGACTCCCTTCATGATCATTAGGGTGATCGTCTTCGACGTATTGAGGGACATTTCTTTCAAGCCAAGCCAGTAAGAGACGATAGTGGTTCAGGCTTTACCTATCGAACTTTGTCTCATTAGGAGGAGAGGCTAGGATTAGCTTTAATAGGGGAGCATTAGGCTCATTTTTGTTATTCCTTTTTTATGTACATCTATATGTGTTTAGATACGTACACTTTGGCTTCTTATGCATGTACCATAATTATGTTAATCATTTTCATTCAGTATTTAATAACATGGATGTTTATTTTGCATGTCTTTAAGTTATACCGTTTTGTGTTCTATTATTATACTTATGGATGGTTTGCTTTAGTTCTCCTTGTTTACACTTTTAAATATGCATGTTGTGAAGAGGAGCTCCGTACCCACTTTTAATGTTATTAAAAAATAGATAAATTGGTTTGAAATAGATATGATTTGATAATTGTAATTGAAATACATCCTTTGTTTGTCAAGTTCACATTGTTTGTTATCATCAAAAAGGGGAAGATTGTTGGACTAAGTGTTAGTCACTTATACCCCACCAGGATTTTGAAAGCAACAAACAAAGTGAAAGGATTCTAACAAGTTTGTTAAATATTTTCAGAATATCATATTTGACTAAGAATAACAAGTTCAAAAGGAAGATTGAATTCCTTCAAATTCAAGTCAAATGTAGCTGGTAAAGTTCAAGATTCGGCTCACACATGGAAACAAGGACCGAAAATCTTACACTATAATTTGTACAAATTATGTAAGGTATATAAGTCTAATTATACAAGCTAAATGCATTAGATTCATGCATATCAGGATTTCTAATTTTTTGGGTTTGTGAAGTTATTTGGGCGGTCCAGACGGGTCCAATGACTCATACTAAGCATGTTCAATTTGTTTCCAAAGGTTTAGTTAAGTCGTAGGTGTGTTAGGGAATCACTAAAGTTAGACGATAACTTAATTAATATTCGGTCCCTACTGGTTAGCGCGCTAACCAGGCTCCTAACAGTTTTAAAAAAAAAGCTTACAACTTTTGTTTTAATTTGAATCAATGATTGATTTTGGACCCTTGGATCAAGATAACGGTCAAAAACTATTAAAAGGCTTAGAAGCCATTAACAAACCACTTAGAAAATTCTTTTATTCTCTAAAAGTCAAAAACTCACAAGTGTCCAAGTTTTCACATCAAAAGTCTTGATTTTTGTGTTCAATCACTTGGAATCTTTTGAGACTACCGAATCATTCTTGGAACTAGTATGGCTAAAGTGTTCTATGGCTTGCAACCACTTCTCTCGAACTAATTTGATTCTCACTCATTTTGGGCTGTAAGAAAGTTTGATTTCCTAGCTCGTTTTGTGCTTAAACTAAATCTTTTGTTGTGCTTGGTGTGTAGAAATCATTTGTTTTATTCTTGAACACATTTGTCTGAGGTTTTGCACTTAAATTTGATTTCATAAACCATAGAACTGATTTGAACAAGAGTTAGGGCTTCAACTTGATTTTTGTCAAACTATTTATTCTTTGGATTAGAAACTAGATTTATTCATATCGATTTGGTTTTATTGGTTTCTTGTTTGAGATTTATGCGAAATTACTTACATACTTATATATCTCATTTAAATTCATACTAGCATGCATTAGAGTTGTCAGGCTCTAGGTGGCTTGCTTATAATTGAATTTATTGCCATTTTACTTCGTAAAGTTGATCTTCATTATATTCATCTATTTCTTGTAAGTGGCTATTATAAGACTAAGTAGGATCAATGTCAAGGAAAGACCTAGTTGAGGCTGGGCATAAACCCTAGTTGAGACTAGGTGGGAAGCCTTAATTTATGATTAGGCATTCCAGGCTTATATGCTTAGGTTGTAACATTTATTGTTAATATAAGTGGGGGTTTCAAAATCCTAACCGAGGAGGTTAGGTAGTGGATGTAGATTGGTTGAATTGAACCACTATAAATTATGTGTCTCATTTCCATCTCTTCTACCCCCCTCACCATTGCATTGCATTTAAATTGTTGAGTGTGCATGCATAGAGCATTGTTGTTCATTGAAAGTTTTTAAAAGGTGATAACCTCTTGGTACACCCAATTCATCACCTTTTAGGTGTGATTTTAATGTGATAATCATGTGTATAAGGATAAGAGTGGAGATTATGAGGACTTTATAGGGAACAAGGTATTGGACCGACCCGCTTTGAGAACACCACATAGATTAAGTCATAGGTGTTACTCATGATAGGTATATTATTTAGTCCTTTGACTTGAGATTACCATAGACTTCCATATTATGAGCATGGTAATTTGACATAATCAAATATTGTCTTTAACCGGATGATTATAAAGATTGTGATTGGTTACCATGTGAATAATACGTGAAGGTGTGTAATCAAGATAGAATATGTCTTTCTCATATAGAGAGATATCAATGGGTCCTTGGATATGTTAGACTATTAAATGGCCAAGTCTAACAGAATTGAAATGATCAATGTAACTTGGATGTTTTCAGTCTACCCAAAGATCGAGACTGGTACAATTGAAAATTAAGGGTGACTTTCCATGCCTTATGTTTAATCAAAGGATATCGCATGACAAAGGATATAATATATATTATTCATTAGGTTGTATCGATTTTGATTTTCATGTTACTTGGGTAGTTATAGTGTTTTTCTAGATACTGCTTATGACTTGTGTACCAAAATAGTTTTTAGTTCACTTCCAAGGTCGCATGAACCTATTAATTTGCACACAAAGAATGGTTTTGCGTAATTTCAATTAGTCCAGAGTAATGAATTTTATAAATAAAATTCATGTCATAAAAGCCCTTATAATTTGTTATATGATAACTTATTAATAGGGGCGTATATGCAATTTGCTTAAACTTCCTAAATATAATAGTTGTATTATGAATAGGATTTTAATTGAGGGTTTATCTACACATATAAATTGAGGTTGAAATCCTAAAACGAAATAAGATTACAAATTTCGGATTTTCTGGATTTTAAGAGAGAAAGAAAAACATTTTCTATCTCTTTTAGGTCTAGCACTCTAAATTATGATCACTGTTCGTATGTGAATTTCTGATAGAGGACGCACAATTGAATATCTTAGAGATCGATCAATTAGATAGGGAAATGATGGATTAAGGTATGTTTTATTTTTGTAGATCAAGTTTAATGCAATTTATTTTCGATCTTGTTGGGCTTTTTCAAAATTTGTTTTAAATTTTTCGTTGCATATGAACCCCAAAACTCAACAGTAGTATCAGAGCCATAGGCTCGGTTCTATTAAATGTTTGCATATTTTCTCTGGTGCATATATAATATGTGTGTGAAAACATGATCTTGATTAATGTATATATGATATACATATAGGTTTTGTGATAATTGTTATCAAGAATTGATTTTAAAGCATGTTGTTAATTCATGTATATTGATATATACGCATGATTTGTTTCAATGATAGAATCCATGTTTAGAATATTTTGATTAACATATTTTTTTTTAATATTGAACGATGCGAATTTTGTATATTTACAAAGTAGAAGTTATGTTTAAGTTAATATGATTTTGGTCTTGAATATATATTTCATTTTTATTCAATAATTATGTATGTCTACATGATAGAAATCATGATTAGGTTAATGTGATTAATTTAATAGGATTCTAGGGTTGAATACACGATTACTATTTCGTTCCTGAATTCAATTGCTTTTTTGTATGAATAAGAATCAAAATTGATTTTTGATCATATATCTTAATGTAGTTATCTATTTCCTATTATATAGGTGATAAAGTTGTAATCAGATAAGAATTGCAAATCCTATAAGATAGGTGAGATATATAACAAAGTCGTATTAGATAAGGATTCAAAATATCTTATATTTTAATTGGATTATGATAAGATATTAAATTAGAGGTTGTCCTAAGTTCATTAAAAATGTTTTAATTAATATTTTCATAATTAAAATAAGGGGCAGTTTTGGTCAATTGGATTGACTAAAATAATGAGAGATTTTAGGCAATTTTCAATTTTTGGAACTGGAATTTGTTGTCTAAAAAGAAAATAAGGGAGTTGCCCTGATTAGCGAAACCACCGCTGCGGGTCGGTCAGAGGGACCCCTACTAACTATTCGTAGCGCAATGAAATTCATATAATAGTGAATATCATAAAATTTCCTAACTTATTTAGCAATTATACATGCATTGTAATATATAGTATTTATCTTGTTTAATTTATGATCACTTAAACAAATAAAAAATCCATCTTCCAAATTTTAAGCCAAGTGCCATCCATTTTCAAACACTTATCAAGGCTTTGATCACAACAATATGGGTTTGCCTCCGCAAAATGTATTGAGCTATCTTGGTGAGGCAAATTGAGTAACAGTTACTCTACTTTTTGAAATGGTTAGACTTGATAAAGCTATCAAAATGGTTTTGGGCTTTAGGCACTAGATGAGATAAAACATGCTAAAACATAAGATGTCATAATCTCATAAAAACAACTAAAAGTTACATATGATGTAATTGGTAATTGGTACCTACCTAAACAATCTAATTCAAAGTGTCATGCCTTAGCTGTCTTGGAATTAGTTGAAACATGGATTTTAGTCCCTTAAATTAACATAGTATTTTTTAGGAAGTTTGTTAATTTAGTAGGAGTCTATTCCACTATTCTAAAATAAGCTTTTGCATAATCTTTGTTTTAGATCTGTGGCCTAGTTAAATCACACTAATTCATTGTCACTATGATCCATCCTTGAGAAAGATAAGTTGTCTAGGACAAACTTTCTTGACTAGTTCAAAAACTTGAGAATTGTTCTTAAGCATCAACGCAAGTTGCATGTCCTTGATGATCGCATTCCTGAGGAACCACCAGCCAATGCTTTAAGACGTGAAGGATCCACATACTAAGCATGTCAACGACTCAACTGATGTTGCATGCATTATGTTGGCAACCATGGTTCCTGGACTTTAGAAGGAGATGGAACACATGGAGCGTATGACATGGCTACGATGCGGAAGGAAATATTCCAACAGCAAGCTAGGCAAAAAAAAGTTCTAGACAATCAAGAACCTCCATTCTTACAAAATGGCTACAGGTGGTGCGTCGGTTAGTCCTCATGTTTTGAAAATGAAGGGATATATTGAACATCTTAACAGACTTAGATTTCCCATAAGCCAAAATTTGGCTACGGATTTAATCTTGAATTCATTGCCTAATAGTTATTCAGAATTTATGATGAACTATGACATAAATAATATGGAGAATTCTATCTTAAAGTTGCATTTGATTTTTAAAAGTGTTAAGCAGAATGTTAAGAAACTCATTGCTAAAGTGTTGATGGTTCAGAAAGGAAATGCTCTAAAAAAATAGGCAAAGGCAAGGCTAAAGTTGCCAAAGCTATTATGGTTGTCATAAAGCCAATGGAACAATTCAAGCCTAAGGCTACTTCTACTTCACAATCCCGTAAGGAAAAAAAAGAAGGAAATCATCATTTATGCCATGCATCTGAGCATTCATTCAGAAATTGCAAATTATACCTGGAAGATTTAAAGGAAAAGAAAAGTAGTGTGACTACTGCTTTAGGTATTTACATTATTGATGTTATTTTGTCTACTAGTGATTCTTAAGTATTAGATACTGGATGTGGATCTTGCATTTCTAGTAATGTGCAAGGTCTCACTAAAAGTATAAAGCTAAAAAAAAAAGAAGTCACCTACGGCAATAAAGGTTGTTGCATTGGCAGTAGGATGTTATGAGTTAATTTTACCTAGTGGAGTTATTTTAGTTTTAAATAATTGTTATTATGTCCCTACCTTAAGCAAAAACATCATTTCAGTTTCATGTTTGGATTTGGATTGTTTTAATTTCATTATTGCAAATAATAAATGTTTCATTTCTTGTAACGACGTTTTCTATGTGAATGCTCATTTTATGATGGTCTTTATATTCTAAACATGAAAAAGTCTACAGATACTCATATTCTTAACATAAATACAAAGAGATTCGAGTCAAATGATTTGAGTTAAGCCTACCTTTGGCATTGTCATCTTGGCCAAATAAATACGAAATGCATTTCTAAACTCCATAAACAAAGACTTTTAGATTCATTTGATTTTGAGTCATATAAAACATGTGTATCTTTTTTAATAGGCAAGAAGATAGAGTCTTTATTGCACACAATGAAATGGCAAGTAATTTATTAGATCTAATACATACTTATGTATGCAGTCCTATAAACACAATGGCAAGAGGTGGTTATCAGTATTTCATTACATTCACTGATGATTTCAGCAGATATGGTTACAAGTATCTCATAAAACATAAAGGTGAATCTTTTGAGATGTTTCAAAATTTCATAATGAAGTGCAAAATCAACTTGGTAAAAATATTAAAGCACTTTGATCAGTTCGAGGTGGTGAATATTTGAGCTAAGAGTTTGATGATTGTCTTAAAAACTGTGGTATTATCTCATAGTTAACTCATCTAGCAACTCCACAATGGAATAGTGTTTCTGAGAAGAGAAATCAAACTTTATTGGATATGGTTCGATCTATGATGAGTTATGTAGATCTTCCTATTTCCTTTCGGGGTTATGCCTTAGAAGTTGTTGCATTTACACTAAATCGTATTTTCCTTCTAAAGTGGTTTATAAAACACCATATGAGATGTTGTTTGAGTAAAGACCAAGTTTTTCTTTCCTTAAGATTTGAGGCTATAAGGTTTTTGTACAATCACAAATCTCAAAAAGATTATCAGCCAAATCTACCAAGTGTGTATTTGTTAGTTATCCTAAAGAAAAATATGAAACTACTTTTATAATCCTATTAATAACAAAGTGTTTGTTGCTCGGAAAGGTGACTTTATGAAAAAAGTATTTATTTCAAAAGATAATAATGGGAATAAAGTAAGTCTTGAAGAAGTTCCAGAACCATAAATTAACATTTAACCGCTAATGGAAGATCAATAAAAACTTTAACTAGTTTGGACTTCCACAAGTATCATAAGGCCTGCATAGGTCTGATAGAGTAAGACATCAGTCTGAGAGATTTAGATTTCTTATTACTGATAGTAGTGAGGTGCTGCTTATGGATCAAAATGAGCCTGCTACTTATCAAGATACTGTGTCTAGCCCTGAGTCAGATAAATGGCTTAGTGCCATGAATTCTAAAATGCAATCCATGTATGATAACCAAGTTTGGAACTTGGTTGATTTACCTGAATGTGGTAAAACCATTAGATTTAAATGGGTTTTCATGAAGAAAACTGACATGGATGGCAATGTACATACTTATAAAGCACGACTAGTATTAAAGGATTTTAGGAAGACCCAATGCGTTGATTATTATGAGACTTTTTCTCTTGTAACTATGCTTAAATCCATTAGAATTCTAATTTTCGTAGCCACATATTATAACTACGAGATATGGCAAATGGATGTCAAAACAACTTTTCTAAATGAAAAGTTACTTAAGGACGTGTATATGATACAGCCTTAAGGGTTTGTTCATCGTGAGAATTCTAGGAAGGTGTGCAAGCTTCAAAGATATGTTTATGGATTAAAGCAAGTTTCTCATTGTTGGAATCTTTGTTTTAATGAAGCAATTAAGGAATTTGGTTTCATTAACGAAAGTGAGTCTTGTATATATAAAAAGGTCAGTGGAAGTGTGATTGTTTTCATGGTACTATATGTTAATGATATATTACTCATTAGAAATAAAAACCTAACCTTGTAGAGCATTAAGTCTTTGTTAGGGAAATGTTTCTCAATGAAGGACTTAGAAGAAGAAGCCTACATCCTTGGGTTTAAGATCTCTAGATATATCTAAAAGGCTAATCGGTCCAAGTTAGAATGCTTCTTTTGACAAGCTACTGAATAGGTTCAGTATGCATGACCCTAAAATAGGGTCGTTGCCAATGTCTCATGGTATAAGTCTTAGCAAGATCCAATGTCTAAAGACTAATGATGAGCGAGAACGCATGAATACAATTCCATATGCATCATCCATGGAATCTATTATGTATGCAATGTTATACACTCAACCTAATGAATCATATGCTTTGAGCGCAACAAGCAGATATTAGTCTGATCCTAGTGAGAGTCACTAGATAGCAGTAAAGAACATTATTAAGTACTTAAGAAGGACTAAGGAAGTGTTCTTGGTCTATGGAAGTTTGAAAGACGAGCTCGTTGTAAATGGTTACAAAGATGCAATTTTTCAAACTAATATAGATGAGTTTATATCGCAGTCTTGATATGTGTTTACTTTGAATTGAGGCACGGTGAGCTGAAAAAGTTCAAAGCAAGAAACTGTGGCAAATTTTAGAACAGAAACTGAGTATATTGCAGTGTTTGATGTAGCTAAGAATGCAGTTTGGGTCAAGAATTTCATCCATGAACTTGGTGTGGTTTCGACTATAACTAACCTCATTTTCTTGTATTACAACAACAAAGGGTCGATAGCGTAGGCCAAGGAACCAAGATCACGTCAGCGATCCAAACATATACTTAGACATTTTCATCTCTTTCGAGAAACCATTAATAGGGGAGACATGAAGATTTCCAGAGTTCCCACAGAAGATAATGTTGTAGATACTTTGACGAAGGCTCTTCCATAAGTGAAACATGATGGCTATGTTAGGTTATTAGGTATTATATATACGAATGATTGGCCCAAGTGACAGTGGCAAATGTTGGAACATGTGCCATAGGTCAATATTCGAACATTATTTATTTTATAATTTTAGTTAATAAAATTAAGGTATTCATTTGCTATTTTATTATTTGTGATTGCATGTTTACAATTAATATGATCCATGAGTATTTGTCGAAATGTCCTAAATATCCCTAGTCGGTCATTATACTGTGGACTATAATGAATTAAGACTAGTTTGAGTCTTAAGTGATGCTCATGTGATGATCATGCATATATGGATACGAATCGAGATCATGAGTACTTGTCAGGGAACAAGGTAGTGGACCGACCTGCTATGAGAACACCATATGGATTAAGTCATAGGTGTTACTCATTATAGGTATATTATTTAGTCATTCGACTTGAAATTACTATAGACTTCAATATTATGAGCATGGTGATTTGACACAATCAAATGTTGTCTTTAACTAGACGATTATAAAGATTTTGATTGGTTACCATGAGAATGATATGTGAAAGTGTGTAATCAAGATAGAATTTGTCCCTCTCATATAGAGAGAGAGAGAGAGAGAGATATCGGTAGATCTTTTGATAAGTTAGACTATTAAATGGCCAAGTCCAAGTGTATTGATATGATCAATATCACTTGGATGGTTTTAGTCCACCTAAAGATCGAGACTAGTGCAATTGAATATTAAGGGTAATTTTCAATGCCTTATGTTTAATCAAAGGATATCACAAAAAAATGATATGATATATGTTATTCATTATGTTTTATCGATTTTGATATTCATGTTACTTGGGTAATCATAATGCCTTATTAGAGATCGCTTATGACTTGTGTACCAAAAAGGTTTGGTTCACTACAAACGTCTCATAAACCTATTGGGTCGCACACAAAGAATGACTTTGCGCATTTTTGATTGGTCCAGAGTAATGAATTTTATATGATAAAATTCATGACATAAAAGCCTCTTAAATAGGGGTGTATTTATGATTTTCTCAAATAGCCTAAATACAATTGTTGTATTACGAATAGGATTTTAAGTGATGGTTTATCTAAATATATGAATAGAGGTTGAAACCCTAAAACGAAATAAGATTTTCGTGTTTGCAAATTTCAAGTTCTCTAGACTTTGAGAGAGAAAGAAAAACATTTTCTATCTCTCTTAGGGCTAGCACTCCAAAGTATGGTCACCGTTCATGTGTAGATTTCTAATAGAGGACGTGCACTTGAACGTCTTGGAGATCAATCAATCAGAGAAGGGAAATCACGGATTAAGGCTTAGTTTACTTTTGTAGATCAAGTTTAATGGAACATATTTTTATCATGTTGGAGTTTTTCAAAGAGTTTTTGAATTTTTTGTTGCGTATGAACCAAAACTCAACAGGCTTCAGATCGCAGTCTGGATATGTATTTATTTTGAATGGAGTCGTAATGAGCTAGAAAAGTTCAAAGTAAGAAACTGTGGTAGATTCTGCAATAGAAACTGAGTATATTGCAACGTCTGATGCAGCGAAGGAGGCAGTTTGGATCAAAAAGTTCATATATGAACTTGGCGTGGTTCCGAGTATAGCTAACTCTGTTTGCTTGTATTTTGACAACAACGGGGCGATAGCACAAGCCAAGGAACTTTGATCACACCACCAATCCAAACATATACTTAGACGTTTTCATCTCATTTGAGAAATCATTGAGAGGGGTGACATGAAGATTTGCAGAGTTCCTACAAAAGACGATGTTGCAGATTCGTTAATAAAGGCTCTTCTACAAGCGAAACATGATGGTTATGTTAGGTCATTAGATATTAGATACATGAATGATTGGCCCTAGTGCAAATGAGAGATGTTAGGGCATGTGCCCTAGGTTAATCTACAAACATTATTTATCTTATAATTTTAGTTAAGAAAATTGAAGGTTTCCTTTGTTTTTTTATTATAAGTATTTGCATGTTTACCTCATAATAAGATCCAGGGATTTGTTGAAATATCCTAGACGTCCTTAGTCAGTCATTATACTTGGAATTATAATGAATTAAGACTAGTGTGAATATTGATTGATGATCATGTGATGATCATGCGTATAAGGATACGAATCAAGACCATGAGTACTTGTTAGGGAATAAGGTACTGGACCGCCCGATATGAGAACACCACAAGGATTAATTCATAGGTTTTACTCGTGATATGTATATCATTTAGTTATTAGCCTTGAGATTACCATAGACTTCAATATTATGCGCATGGAAATTTGACACAATTAAATGCTGTATTTAATAGGATGATTATCAAAATTGTGATTAGTTACCATGTGAATAATATGTGAAGGTGTGTAATCAAGATAGAATTTGTCCCTCTTGTATAAAGAGTGATATCAGTGGATCCTTCGATATCATAGACTGATAATGGCCAAGTCCTTATGAATTGATATGATTAATTTCATTTGGATGTTTTCAGTTTACCTAAGGATCAATATTAGTACAATTGAATATTAAGGGTGGCTTTCCATGCCTTATGTTTAATCAAAGGATATCGCACAACAAAAGGATATGATATATGTTATTCATTACGTTGTATCGACTTTGATATTCATTCTACTTGGATAGTCACGTAAACCTATTAGATCGCATATAAAGACTGCTTATGACTTGCGTACCAAAATATTTTTGGTTCACTGCCAAAGTCACATAAACCTATTAGATCGCATATAATGAATGGCTTTATGCAATTTCAATTGGTCCAGAGTAATGAATTTTATATGATAAAATTCATGACATAAAAACCTTTATGATTTGTTATATGATACTTATTAATAAAGGTGTATGTGTAATTTGCTTAAACTGCCTAAATAGAATAGTCGTGTTATGAAGAGGATTTTAAGTGATAGCTTTTCTACACATATAAATAGAGGTTGAAACCTTAAAACGATATAAGATTTTCATTTTTCTATTTTCGAGTTCTCTAGATTTTGGGAGAGAAAGAAAAACATTTTCAATCTCTCTTCAGGCCAGCAATCCAAATTGCGGTCACTGTTCGAGTGTGCGTTTTCAATAGAGCACACGTGCTTGAACATTTTAGAGATTGAACAATCAAAGGAGGAAATCACTGATTAAGGTATGGTTTACTTTTGTAGATCTAGTTTAATGGAACTTGTTTTTTTATCCATTCGAGGTTTTTCGAAAGATTTTTGAATTTTTCGTTGCTTATAAACCCCAAAACCCAACATATACTTATTCACTGACTTTTATTTGTCAAATAATATCAATGAGAACAAAGTCTATTGACCATAGTTAATAGGAGAAAAGTTTAATTTCATCTTTGTAAATTTTTCTTATATCTTTAATTTTCAATATCTTCAAGGTTAAGATTCTCTTGAACTATTACCTTCAACGCTTTCTCATATCATGAAAAATCGATGGACTTCAACCATCTTATCATCATTCAAGAAAGACATAACTCTTATATCTACCGCATAGATATAATAAAGCATAACAAATAATATATCTCAGTATTTTATCTCTTGGTTAACCCCCCCCCCCCCCTAAAGAAAAATTACCATAAAACCATTTATTACGTCCTAAGCTTCTTTGTAACTCGAGACAACTCTCAGAGTTAGTAAACTTAGGGTATGGTACCAAGGTATATCAGAGTTAGTAACCTTAAACTTTGATACCAAACTGTATCCATGTTATCACTTATTTCCAAGTAATAAGGCTATTATCTCAAGTAAACTCTAATACCACACTGTATCAAAGTTAATTACCTTAAGCTTTGGAGTAGGCTCTGTCCAGTCTCCATACCAAACTATATCAGAGTTATTAAATATAACAAAACCCTTAAATCCAGGATTTGATACTGAGTAGTAGTATCTCATAATCTGAGTAAGGCGACAGCCGACATGAAACCTTAATTAAGCCTCGATAATCCCGCTAATTAGAGCCAACAGCCTCTACTTTTATCTCTTGATAAACATAATTGTATATCGAATATCAACGTAAAAACAAATATTAAACGCAACGAAAATTAAAACTTTTTTTATAATTAGACGATATACATAAATACAGAGTTTATAAAACCCAAAACCTCATTTATAAGCCTCCCAACCCTGTTCATATGCAACAAAATGGCTCAAACATTGAATATATAAGTAGACACATCAAATTGAAGAGAAGATCGAGACTCCTACATGTTTTCTATCCCATAGTTGTAGTGCTTGTCGATTTTCTTGAAATGTTAATTAGGATGAGTGCTCCAACTTGCTCAGTAAGTAGGGATTCACCAAGTCATCAACATTCCATATAATAATCAAGAACAATATGCAATAACAATATGCATCATAGATAGCTAACATAATTATGAACAACATATAATAAATAATGGATGCAGTTCAAACCTTCAATGACTATTACACTGTGAATCCCATTTTTATTTGTAAAAATAGGTTCGATTAACCACTGACACCATTAATGCGATTGCTAGACCAACCCATTGGCTGATGTGTTGTCTAGCCAATTCGTTAGTATCCTATGGTTCTATCCTAAACCCTCTAGAGAATATGTAATCCACGCAACCTATGTAACTGAGTAGGAAGTTACATATATGCTAGGAAAGTATCCCATCTCCTATATAACCTATTCTTAGTTGTGAGAGTCGCTCTCATGAATCCCATTAAACATCATTTTTCATTTAGTAAAAACATCACAATGTACATAGTCCCCCATTCAGTCCCTAAACTATATGACCTACATATACTAACATATCTAGGCAACATTAATAAATAAGCAAATCCATACTTACCTCAGTTCAGGTTTCCATTTCCAAACTTCTTAAGTTTTCGGGTTACTCACGCTTTCCATGTAATCTAACACCTATCTCAAACCATTTATGAATAATATAGGCCAGACATCCTATGTTTAGAACCCCTAAATCAGTCCTTAAGACCAAGTGAGATTCTACACAATTTACAGTAGAATTGTTATTTTGGGGTAGGAGCATGCTCCCTCACTTGGAAGCGCACTCCATGAACTAGGTTCATCTCAACTAATGAAGGGAGTGTGCTCCTCTGCTAGATGTAGCATGCTCCACCCTGCATTTTCTCGACAGTGAATAGGGTAGTAGCCATTGTTCCTTTACCAAATCTCCAAAACAACATCCAACACTCTTCCAAACATCAGAGAAGACCTCTAATGAGGTATAAATTCATTCACAATCATCAATGACAGCAATTCATAAAGAAATCATCACCAAACATTGAATTTAACTTAAAACTCAAAACCTCACTCACCAAGATGATGATATCTAATCTAAAGGTGTTTTGATCTCCTCATCTCCATTGAAAATCAATCTTAAATCCATTCTCACAATATCAAACCCTCAGTTGTTTGGTTCATATGACTCTCTCGAAGAATCGATGCAACAATGAGGATAAACTTGAGGTTTTTTATTTAAATATATGGATTTTCTTTGAGATACGCATCACACTATCTCGAGGCTAATCAAGTTATTGATGTGTTAAAATGGCATTCCTCAAAATGACATAAATTTTAATACCATCAACACTTACGCTCATCTTGAGGCGATATAATGATCCATATAATTTAAATCAAACTTATATTTTTAGTATATATATTTATATATCAAATATATATAAATATATGTATACACTTCTTGCATTTTCTCGCCAATTAATTCACCGAACATGCCTACGAGTGTTCTCGAGTGTGTACGTTCATTTCACGACCCCTCGTCACACTTGGTGTACCTGCTATTTATTGTTTAATTATTTGTTTTTTGATTATAGGCTTGCATATAAATTCTCTTTTATACTATAACCTATAAATTCATTAAGTATTCCAAACAAACACAAACCATCACACAATCCCACGCACATTCTAATCGAGGTACGTTTAACTTAACCATGAGCTTAACTCGGGTTAATTAATATTTAGATTAACACTAATCACCAACTTAATGTAATGGGTCGTTACAAATATATTAGTTGAATTGGTTTTAGTTATATATCTATTAATCAGACCTATATTTGATTTGTATTTGGGAGTTAGTTCATCTACTCGGCTTTTATGGATTATTGTATATTATAATTGATGCTTCCATTTTAGGTTCCTTGATCGCTTTGCATGCTCACTTGCTTCATCCACCACGTGCTCAACATATAACTGAGCATGTCAATGCAATATAACGTTTTTCCAAAAATTAACTCAAAAAATGGTTTTTGAACTAGAATAATAAGGGAAGGTAGGTCGAAACTTCTTTTGGGGTCGACGGTGTGGCCGAACACCTTGAAAGATGGTTCAGGCCAGTCAGACTGTCGGTTCCCGGTACGGGTGCTGACACAAAATGCAAAGGGATAAGATGGAACGACAAGAAAAAAATTGAGAGATGTAGGACCGTTTAGCTCGTATGGTGGCATTATTGATGCAACACCTTAGAGTTAGTCCCCAAGTGCCTCCACCATCACCAACTACGGAGCTTTCTGGTCCTCATAGTGACGAAATTCATAAGGGTGTCAATATTGTAGACACCAAACACTTGACAACCAACAATGTGAAATTCGAGAAGTTCATAAACTTAATTAGGCGACTAATTAAGTAATTTTAGAATTTATTTGGAGTTTAAGTATCGAAGGTGGAACCCACGCATTATAGACAAGAGATCACAATGTATGTTTTATTTTTTGTGTTGTGTGCTTACTATGTGTATTATATAGGTTTTTGTCGCGATTTCAGAGTATGTTAAGGTGTATCCTCTGTTTGTCATACTCAGGGTTGGAAGTGTGTGCCTGGATGGCACGAATGAAAATAAATTATTAGTTGCTCAAAAACTAATTAACCAAGTGTTAATCCTCACGTGAAGATTTTGCCTTTGCTTACGTGCAAGCTTGGATCAATGGTATTTTAAAATGAGAACAAAGTTGGTACAAGACCTTACCTCTAATTTTAGGTTGGTTGACGGTGGTCGAGGTTAAGACTAGGTCCAAATTGATATGAGTTTGATTTAATATGGCAAGAGAATTGGTCCATTAGAGTTCAGTATATCATGAACAAAGTTAAGATTTTTAGAATTTTGGTGTGACCAAAACTAGTGTTATGGATGTTTTATAAAGATTGACTATTTTTTCGAGAGTTTGGCTCAATTTGGTGAAAAATCGGATTGAAAACAAGCGTCGAAAACCAAATCACGTCAAAATAGGGATTTTAAGAATTAATAAATAAAAAAGAAAATAAGCAGCTCAAGGTTATATATATAAACCTTAAAAATGAATGAATTAAACGATTCATTTCAAAGCAATTCGTTCAAGAAAACGAATTTGCTTTGTTCATTCTAAGCCATCCGTACACTCTTTCACACTGTGATCTCTCGACAGTCGATTCTCGCTCAGCTTCTTTCTATAAAATAGTCGAATGTCGCGAGACGGTCGATTTGAGCTAAGTTTTTGTGACGGAAACAAGTATACGGCTTGGAATTTGGTATATTTTCAATACAACGCATTTTTCATACTTCAATTTGAATTCTCATGATTTTTTAATTTCTTTCGCCAGGTTTTGATACGAACTGGTAGGGATTGTTGAAAATTAATGAGTCAGGTTGATGTGCACCAATTTGAATAAATCCCACCGACGTGTGTTATGGTTTTGATGAATTGAACTAATGTGATTTAGTTGATAACAATTTTGGAGATGTTTTATAGTTGATATTGACTTACATTAGGTTTCTGGATGAATTGGTTATTGGTTTTGCCTCGATTTGACTCCACAAACTAGAGAAATATTTTGATGTTGCTATCGAGTGGTTTTATAGTATTTTTTATCGATTTTTGAGGATTTAGTTGCAAAAATATTAATTTGGAAAAGTTTCTCAATTCAAAATAAATAAATTTTGCCTAGTTGACATGCCACATTGAAAAAATTTTAACTTTTCCGTCGGTGATTCGAATTTAGTGTTCTTGGAGTCTATGGAAAGGACATGATTACTGCAGGTTCCTTTTAGGTCATCATGATAAACATTGTGATTTTTAAAGTTAAAAAGTTACCCCAAATTGGCTAGTTGAAAGCCAATTGAAATAGTTATATAAATTAATATTTTTGGAAACTGTTCTCAAGTGTATTTTCACCATAATCTTCATTGGGTTTCGTGATTAGGTTTCACTCGAAGCATGACCCATAATCTAATTGGGTATGCAAGAAAGCTACTTGAACCATTTTCATGGTGATCTGACGCTCCAGGAACCATGGAAATTAAGCTCAAGTTAGTTGGTTGTAAGTAAACTCTACATTAGTCTTTACTATTGATGGAATTTGTCTTTGTACCTACATTTATGTTTAGTCTGCATTGCATTTCGCGTCATTCTTGGTTATGCATTTATGTCATTTCGGACAATGGCTTGTTAGTGGTATGGCTCACAAGCAGGACTCGGGGCTAGGTTTCCCGACCAAATAGACTGGAACACTAAAAACCCAAGGCACGTAAGTTTTTCAGCGGGCATGCATTGATAGAAAGGGATATGGTTAGAGTATGGTCAGCTATTTTCCTAAGTTAGTAGTAGTCATACTTAGCATCTATTTTCCTAAGTTTAGTAGTAGATATGGACGACCAAGCTTACGTATTTGGCTCGAAAATCCGCTCCGACACATTGCCTTTGCATTTCATCAACTTAAGTGATGGTCTTGAGGAACAAGGTTTAGTGATGAGGTCGCAATTAGTTGTGAAGTGATTGTGAGTTGGGATATTTTGTTATTGTAATATGTTTGTGGAATAATATGTATTATTGCTAGATATGCGATAGAAAGTTTATTCTCCTTATTTGTTCTAACTCGTGAGATGTGACGAGTTAAAATAGGAACAGACAATTTTTTTAAAAATAGACTTGTGAAAAATGGATTTGAAATAAGCTAGTGAAGTCCGAGTTCACAAAGGTGTTTTAAGTAGTTCGGTGCTAATATAATTGATGAAAGTTATAAGTTATGAAATTAATAGAAAATTGGTTGAGAAAAAGTCTACGTGATTTAGGAACGTAAGTACTGAACGTAGACTTCTTCGAAATCGAATATATCGAACTATTATAATTACGAAATGCTCAGGAAACTGCCAGAATAGACTCAAACTTAGTCTTAAATGATTGAGAATCGCTTGGAAAGACCTATTCTATAAAATATTTGTTGAATTCATGACCAATATGGAGTTGCTTCTGAAAAATTGTCTCAACAACGAAAAAAAAAAGCAAGTGATTTTGAAAATATAAATTGATTAGACAAAATAAATTTTGACTAGAAATCATAATGAGATTATGATAAGTCCAGTTAAATAGTCTAAGTCAGTTTCTATGAAATAAAATACCTTAAAGCAAAGTATTATCTCCTTTCTAAAAACAAAAGATATAAAGCTATGGTTTTAAATAATCAAACGACTTCTAAAAAAAAGTATGAAATGTTTTGTATTGTTTCCTCCTCAAGTGACTTAACCAAGTAGCGTTGAGTATTATGGTTCTATGAATTAACCAAGGTATTGACAAAATGAAGGGAAATACATGAGTAAGAAATAATCTTTGTTAACACCGGATTAGGTGTTGTTATAAAACAAAAATTGGTAGAACTTCTAACTTGAAAATGAAAGACATAGTGATACGATCAACGTATTAGAAGTTGAAATTGGGAAAATGGTATGAAATAGCTAGGAAACACAAGCAATTGTGTTTTTAAATTCAAAGTACCCAATAGTCACTTCTTACCAAATTAAAATCTTGATGCCTATCACTATGACTTTAAAATGTAACAAATGAAGAAATAGATGCACTAATTAAGTATCAGTAAGTGGTAGGTATAGGAAGCCTGTCAGAACTCTTATATCGTACGAATTTCCATTTTTATGACTTAAAAATTGAAATGACATCTTTTAAAAGTTTGATTACTCATTGAGTTAATCAGAGTTTGAAAATTCAAATTCTTCTATCTCTTTAGTTGAACAATAACAAAAAGGTAAATTCATTAACAGTGTATTAATGAATAGTAAGATACTTTAATTTTTTACATAGTCTCTTGAAAGTACCAAATTTCTTTTTGAGAAAAAAAGTTCCAAAAAAATCTAAGACAAATGGAAACAACGAAGGCAATAACAAATAGTAGAAATGTTTGGTTTGCAAGAATTTCTCTGTTTCAAACAAATATTATTTAACGAAGATTTAATTGATTGAATGAGTATAAGAAGTTGCACCGTCCTTGGCTAGATTTTCAAAAAGAGAAGTGACGAAAAGAATTGCATTTGTAAGTCAAAAGTAAGAAGCTGCAAGTGACCTAGGTGCAAAGTCGTGGTAAGTTTGAAAAGAGGCCAAAAAGTGAGATCAACATGAGAATAGCTAAGATTGACTAAAATCAAATGGAATAGACTTTGCGTAGAAAATAAAATGAGACGTTGAGATGACTAATGACTATTGGAAGTGGCACTAATGGACTCTTTTAGCCAAGGTAAAGCATTGGAGTAGTTGTGTATGACTAAAGGTCTTAAGTAACACTGTTTCTTAATCACAATTTATTCACAACATAGAAGACATGTGTGAGGGCCCCACCTATCTTTGAATAACCGAATGAATTGGTGACAGTCGGAATAAAAGTGTCTCTGAAGTTTCGTTGGAGTCAATTGGAAGCTTAAGTATAGGCAAATAAATGGTAATTAAATCCTTACATATGTATGGAAGAAAAAAAAGTTTCAGGTCAGCTAGTCATGATAAGCCTTAGCATGTCAAACTATGAGTTTGGTACAACCTACTATATTTTTACAAGGGAGAAGTCAAACTTCAAATGTTAAAAGTTTTGAATCAAAGTATTATACAACTGATATCAGTGAATACACTATATATTAGTTCAAATTCAAATATATTGCTACACCACGTGATTAGTCATTGGTGAAGTTTTGAAGCACCGGTTATATTAAATTGGAGTTGATGTAAAATACTTATATGATGGCAAAGATACAAATGAAATGAAAAGAGAACCATGACTAACAGCTCAATTAGTCAGTAAAATTTTGTTGGTTTGGAAATATTGAATATAGGACAGTATATCTAATTTGATATGTTTGAAGAATTAAACATTCTTCCACTGTAATTTGAGAAAAACTAAAGATATATATTGAGTAAATATGAAAAACTTGTATGAAATACAAGTTAAAATTTATACTGCGAGATTACAATTGTTAAATATGTCGATATCTCTGTGTAAATGCGTATATCTACTCAAGTTAAGGATAATTGTCTCTATTCAAGTAGTGAAAGAAGTTTAATGGGTAGTAAGTGATTCAGATCAGGATGATGAGAATTTGAGTAATTAGAGAAATGTAGAAACCAATGTGAGTAAGTTGGTGACGTGGAAACTAAAGTAGTAGTGAAGAAGACAATCTTAAATAAACTGGCAGTTGAGTGAATAAAATGAGGTTCTTGGTGAACTCATGAATAGATAATGAATTGACGAAGTTAGAAAAGTCATTAATTTTTCAACCAGTCAAAGGAAATGTTAAGTGAATGGGCTAACGAGTTGGAATTGATAATTACTTTCTAATCCACCAATCTAAATGATATTGTGAGTAGACATTTAGATAATGAGTGAGAGTTGCATGACGTGTCAAGTTTCATTTTCTGATCAGATTGAGATTTGAGATCTCTTGTTATGGGATGATAGATGTAATGAGAGATCTATAGTCATTGGATGACTTATATAATTTTAGGTTTCTGTTGAGATACGCTAGAATTATGATGGGTCAGATAGACATGCCACTCTACTCGGTATCTAATGTCGTGCTTAAATATTATTTGCATTATCAAATAAATATTTAAAATGATGATAGTATAAGAATTGATTGGCCAATAATTCTAACTAGAAATGATCGATGATGAGAAAGCAAACTGGGATGCATATACCAGAGTTTGGTAGATATAGAAAAAAATTATCAACGATTAATGGAATAGTATTCAGTTAAAAATGAAAATGTTTTAATTGAAAAGCAAGATAGGCAAGATCTTGCTATGAATTGATTCTTGAATGTGATTCAAGACATGAAGTAAAGCAAAGTTTATCAGATATTACACAAAGTTGATCGTTTAACTCGTCAGAAATTCACTAATTGTCATGATTGACAAAGTAACGGTGATAACTTTTCATTAAACCATGATGTTGGAAATGAAAACTTGAAATGTTTATAATCTCTATCACCGAGTTGTTGGTTACAATAAAAGTGATTGGGTACACTTAACGGTTCCACCATAGAAATGATTTTTCCAAGTTCGAATTAAAAAGTTGTATATGAATGATCATATTCGCATACCTCTTTTGATTCAATAACTTGTAATATTAAATTTCAAGAACGAAATTATAATTAGTTGGTAAGAATTGTGAAATCTAATAATTTTATAAACTTAATTAGGCGACTAATTAAGTAATTTTAGATTTTATTTGGAGTTTAAGTATCCAAGGTGGGACTCATGCATTATGGACAAAAGATCATAAGATATATTTTATTTTTGTGTGTTGTGTGCTTAGTGTGTGTATTATATGATATGTCATTGCGAAGTCGAGTTGTGTTGAGGTGTATCCTCAGTTTTTCATTCTCGGGGTTTCAAGTGCGTGTCTTAAGAGCACGAATGAAAATAAATTATTAGTTGCTCGAAAACTAATTAAGCAAGTGTTAATCCTCACGTGAAGATTTTGCCTCAATTTACTTGCAAGTTGAGATCAGTGGTATTATAAAATGAGAATGAAGTTGGTGCAAGACCTTACCTCGAGACTTATGTCAGTTAATGGTGCTCAAGGTTGATACTAGGTCCAAATTGGTGCGAGTTTGGTTTAGTATGGCAAGAGAATTGGTCCATAAAAGTTCAGTATGTCGTGGAAAAAGTTAATATTTTTGGGGTTTTGGTGTGACCAAAACTAGTATGATGGACGTTTTATGAAGATGAACTATTTTGTCGAGAGTTTGGTTCAATTTGGTGAAAAACTGGATCGAAAATGAGCATCGGAAGCCAAAACACGTCAAAATGGGGATTTCAAGAATTAATAAATAAGAATAAATTAAGCGGTGAGGGTTATATTGAACGAATTTGCTTCGTTCGTTCTATGCACTCTTTCGCTCCGTGATCTCCTGAAGTCCAATTCTCGATCGCTTTCTTTCCGCAAAATAGTAGATCGTTGCAAGATGGTCAATTCGAGCTAAGTTTATGTGATGGAAACGAGGTATTCGGCTCGAAATTCGATAAATTTTCAATTCAATTGGAATTCTTGAAATTTTTCAATTTCTTTCAGCGGGTTTTGATAGGAACTAGTAGGGATTGTTAAGAATTGATGAATTGGGTTGATGTGCACCAATTTGAAATAAATCTCACCGATGTGGGTTATGATTTTGATGAATTTAACTAATGTGATTTTTTATAATTATTTTGGAAATGTTTTATAATTGATATTGATTTACATTAAGTTTATAGATGAATTGATTATTGGTTTTTATCAAATTTGACCCCGTGAGCTGCGGAAATATTTTGATGTTGTTATCGAGAGGTTTCGTAGTATTTTTTGTCAAAGTTTAAGGATTTAATTACAAAAATATTGATTTGGAGAAGTTTTTAGTTGAAAATAAATAAAGTTTGCCTAGTTGACAGGCCATATTGAAAAACTTATAACTTCTCCGTTAGTGATCCGATTTAAGTGTTCTTGGAGTCTAAGGAAAGAAGGACAGGAGTACTACAAGTTCATTTTAGGTCATCATGAAAAATATTGAGGTTTTCAAGATTAAAAAGTTTATCTCAAGTTGGCTAGTTGATAGCCAGTTGAAACAGTTATATAAAGTAATATATTTGGAAAATGTTCTTAAGCGTACTTTGGCCTCAGTTTTCATTGAGTTTTGTTATTTGGTTTCACTTGAAACTTGACTCATAATATAATTAGGTATGCGGGGAAGCTACTTGAACTATTTTCAAGGTGATCCAACGCTCCAGGAGCCCCAAAAAATTAAACTCAAAGTTGGTCGGTTGTAAGTAAACCCTACAATGGTCTTTACTATTGATGGAATTTATCTTTGTACCTACATTAGTGTTTAGGCTGCATTGCATTTTGCATCATTCTTTGTCATGCATTCATGTTATTCCGGACGATGGCTTGTTAGTGCTACGGCTCACGAGCGGGACTCGGGGCTCGATTTCCTAACCAGATAGACTGGAACACAAAAGACCTAAGGCATGCAAGTTTCTCGGTGAGCATGCATTGTTGGAAAGGGATATGGTTGGAGTGCGGTCGACTATTTTCTTAAGCTAATAGTGGTTGTACTTAGCATCTATTTCCCTAATTTTAGTAGTAGATGCAAATGACTGAGATGATGCATTTGGCGCCGAAATCCACCCCAACACATTGCCTTTGCATTTCATGAACCCCTAGTATTGTTTAAGTACTATATTTGAAAATCGACTTCCGAGTATGGTTAGGAAACAGGAACAGAGGAATTTACGTTGTTATTTATATTTCTTGTTATTTGGAAATGCAATTACATATATCCATGTACTCAGACTTACATCTGTAGAAGTACAGAGCAGTGTAGGGAGTTTACTTAACATATTCGAGTTATTTTTTATGATGTCAGATTTTCTGTGAAGAGAAGGAAGAACAAACAAAACTCGATTATTATGGTGATTTTTTCTAAATTTAAAACGTTAATTCATGTTGTATATTGTGATTATATATCACTTTGGGCTTCGAGATGAGTGTAGGGCGTAAAACACTCTCGAATAAGTATAAGACCTTTACAAATCAGTTTTAGGAAGTTTTGGAGATGTTTTATGGTTTCACTTGACGTTAATTTGTTTCATGAAGTAATGTTAGTTTAGTTTAAAGTTGTACAGTTGCAAATAAGGATTTCATCTTGGAAGTTAGTGTTGATGATTTAAATTTGCTATATATTGTGATCTGCAGGGAATTGTGAGTCCTTCTATGCCTCTCCCCAATTCTGTTTTCTATTAAGTGATTTTTTTGGCATGCCACTTTTAAAGGAAGTGCTGCCAAAATTCTTAAAAAATACGGAGAACGATCTGTATAATTTCCTAATTTACTTCAATCAAACAAATCATGAATTGAGTTTCATTCAGGATATAAATTTAGTTTAAGAGCATTATCAAGGATTGAATCAAAGATTATTTTAAGGTTAAGTTAATTGAATGGATTAGGTGCATAATTGTGAGAAATTAGGCTAAGTCAGGACTTAATGAGATGGGCCCTGACAGACATATCTACGTCGAGAGCACATCGGCGATCACCTCCAGGTCCACAGTCACATTCCCATTCTACGCACATGGACGACCACTAGCCTAGATATTGGACCGGTCCACATAGAGAACTACCTCGGGATAGGCAGCAGCTTTTAGACAATGATGATGAGTTTATGTTGGAACTTATGTCACCTTCGCCATCATTGCCATGGCATGAGTGATTTGTTGTTGTATTGCTTTTTGGTTGAAAATGGTGTAATTTGTTTCAAACTTTGACTGGTATATTTTGTAGCAAACTTATGTTGGTGTACTTTGTTTTGTCGTATTAATGTCGCCTCCCATATTGTTGATGAATTGGTTATGTTGTTGAGTGCGTTTAAAGGTTTAATTTCAATTGATTGGAGTTTTTAGTGGTTCAGCTTTTTAACGTTGTAGACGCAGAGAGATACGACGTATTTTTCTGAATATGTGGAAGTTTGAGAGTCCAAAATGACTGGGAAGGGACGTCGAGACAAGGTAATTCTGTGAAATCTCTTCACATTACTTTAACTTCAATTTATAAGTTTTACTTGGTTTAGCTTAAAATAAGTACCTTGTTCTTGTGATTGGAACGCATGAATTGGTCATACATTGTTTGGCTGCTATATTGTAATCTTAATGAAGGGAGAGCATCTCGAGGTCCACTCAAACAAACGGTACTTATGTTTAAGGTAAATTCCATTTCAGTGCATTTTTCTTTTCTTAAGAGAATCTAACAATCATTTGATTCGTTTTAGGCTTCCATGACATATACCTTGTGGTATCCTACGTGTATATAATACAAAACGAGGTTTTGATTTTTATCCAAACCTCAATTTCTATATATTTCATTTGTGGGTTTTTGATTTTACATGATTGTGGGTGATGTTGTTTTGAATAACTAGACAACTCAATCAATTTCTATACCCACACACGCTCACACACACATGCGCGCGCATGCGTGCATGACTTATTCTTTAGATGCCTTTCTCTTATTCTTGTTTATATTTGGTGTCTTTTGTTTTGATGGCCACTTAGTTTTATTGAGCAAGTTCTGCTGGCCAATGGATTTAGGATGATAACGCTTCCCTGGAGAAGTATGTATCTTTAATCTATTTACAATATTCCTTTTGGTTGGATATGGTTTGTCTTAAAATATATATTTATATTCATAGAGGACTTGAACTTACAGGATCACACAACCATCCTCTCAATAATTAAAGGAGACTTGCAAATATTGGTCTAGTTCTAGTACTACTACTTGTTAATCAACCCCACATCTTAATGCATTTTCATTATTTCTATTATTTCTAATTCATAGCCCTCCAAACCTGTCTTATTTTATTTTCTTTTGTTGTTGACAGATGATCTTGCACCTCTATATGCTGATCTTAACAAGCTGAACTCATGCCGAAGACATGCTCTAAATGATTATCAAAACATGCAATGTCAGATTCCAAACCTCATCCAAAAATTGAGTAAACGTTTTTGGGAGTAAACTTTTTTGGGAGGCTATATTTTTACTTTGAGCATGTGAGACTTCATAAGTCATAGGTGAATTCAATGAAATTTGGCAAATCTAAGGTAGGGACCGAAAAAGACTTGCATTTTAGAAATGTCAATGCAAACTATTCTACTGATGTTAAATTTCATTTCATCACGACATTAGGAACTGTTGATTTTTCATGCCTACGGCACATTATCAGCAAGCGGCCCACCTGCGACATTTTTTCGCAAACCTATGATCTCCGCCAATACCGATATTGCCCTAAACTTGACCACCTTTCAATTTTTATAGGTGTGGGGTTTTATCTCAAAAGGCATAGGTGCTAGTTGAGAGGAGATCACCGCTTATATATTTCACTAAGTTTCAATTATCCGATGTGGGACTATTATTTCGGTCCACACATCTCAACACTCCACCTTGGGTCCCGATCGAACTGTCGGCTCTGAGACCATGTTGAATTTTTCATGCCTGCGGCACATTATCCGCAAGCGGCCCGCTCGCAATACTTTTCCACGAGACTATGATCTCCTCCAGTACCGATACTGTCCCCAACTTGACTACCTTTCAATTTTTATAAGTGTGGGGTTTTATCTCAAAAAGCCTTGGTACTAGTTGAGGGGAGATCACCACTTATATATTTCACTAAGAAGTTTCAATTATTCGATATGGGACTATTATTTCGGTCCACATATCTTAACAGGAACTGCTGTTGTAGAGATTCATGTATTTATTTTGGCACGTGGAAAACTTTTACCATGGTGAGAATCATGCCTCTCTTGTTACTATTATTGCAATTCAATGACAAGATGTTAAGTGGATCATTTTGTAAAACTAGCTCATTCTTCTGTAGATGAACTTGTAAGGAAAAAAATTGATAAACAAAGTTAAGTGATCTAAGTGGTTATGCGTGACCTTTCAAATATATGTTTCTACTTGTTCTTATTTTGCTCTTACATGTTAGCTCTCATTACTTTGTGCGCGTCCTTCTTTTAAAGTTAGTCAAGCATGACTTCAAATAAGTTCTCCTGATATGCTTCCCTAGAATCCCTTGCTTGATGCTTGTCGTTTCGAAGCTGACTGCATTTGCAATGGGTCATACTATTGTTTACATGCCGCTATTGAGTCATCCATTAAGCTCATCTTCATATATACCAGCGGAAATGAGACCAGATGCTCTCCTTAAGGTGACACAATCCCTTTCATAGAATTTACCATTGGGGAGAAATGCACTTTGAAGAACAAATTAGTCACGTATGTAAGTTCAAAAAATAAGGAGTACCTATATCAATATGTTGTCCTTACAAAAAAGAATACATGATGGCCCTTTGTACATCCATTTGCTCATACAAATGTATGTTAAGCTATGTTAAGATTTGAGATTATTCCGTTGTAACCAAAAGATATTGTGGTTGTAACCTTTACCTATATAAATAGGTGGTTTGTACTCGAGAAAGATAAACAATGAAGATTATCTCTTTTAAAAATTAACATGGTATCAGAGCTAGGTTATGGGTAGGCTTTTGTTTCTACTCTCTTTCAGTCGACTACCTCGACTTCGTTACCTTCTTGTTTATTCATTGTCAATTTGGCTCTTCCTATGTCTGTGCACGAGTCAATCCGTGCACACCTTTGTTTGTGTACATGTCATGCCCGTGCATGCTTTTATGCACCTCAATCAGCTTTGCACAAATCAGTCCTTGCCTATATGCATCTCTGCCTTTGTGGTCATCTTGAGATCATCTGCTCATTTGTTCAATTTGAGATCATCTACAAAATACTCTACCCGCATGCATGTACACTCCGGATTTGCTCATAAGTCGATCTTCTGCATGTATGTCATATCTATATCTACTTTGTGGGGTGTCGTTGATTAATTTCCTCTACAACGAACTCTATATCTTATTTTTTTCAGCATTTGTTCACTTCAATTGTGTTGCCGCCTGCGCACTCCACTGATTTGTTTTTAGCAAACTCAAGTTGGTTTTGACAAACACATTTTGAGTTTGAGGGAGGGTGTTAAGATATGTTAAGATTTGATGTTAAGATTTGAGATCATTCGGTTGTAACCAAAAGATATTGTGGTTGTAATCGTTACCTATATAAATAGGTGGTTTGTACTCAAGAAAGATACACAATGAAAATTATCCCTTTTAAAAATTAACAGTAAGTGTATATAAATTAGTTTTGCTGAATTTTTTTCTAGGTTAGTGATTTCGTGGTTTTGGTTCGAGTTTATGAGGAATCAATTGATTTGGATACCTATTTGGTTGAATTGCTAGTTCAAGTGTTAATGATATAGTTAGTTTGATCTATATGGGTTCCGCCTATTGCTTGGGTTTTTTTTTAAGTCTTCATAAGCAAGACAACTTAAGGTGCATAGTTCTTGAAATTAATGTATTGAAACTTGGAAATTGTAGGATTCTTGATTTCAAATTTCGGTTTGCTGTCTCCATTTACAATCATAAACTTGTGTTTTCGTAGCAAAAAATGAAATATAGTTTGTGTTACTAGTTCGAGTTTCTTTGATGAGAGATGTCATGTAATGAATTGTCTTATCTTTGTTTACATTTTCACTTAATTTATTAATGAGTTTGAGAGAACTACTATAAAAGTTAGTTAGTGGATTCGATGCGGTGGAAAATTTTGTCTCATCTTTTTATTGATTTGTATCTATGGGGGGATTCAACTCTACATTTGAAAGAAAAGTGAAATGGGGTTTGCGTTACTAGTTTGAGTTTCTTTGATGAGAGGTGTCATTTAATGAATTGTCTTATCTTTGTTTACATTTTTACTTAATTTGTTAATGAGTTTGAGAGAACTATTATAAAAGTTAGTGGATTTGATGCGGTGGAAAACTTTGTCTCATTTTTGGTTGATTTGTATCGGTGAGATTCAACTCTAGATTTGAAAGAAAAAGTGAAATGTCGTTTGTGTTACTAGTTCAAGTTTCTTTGATGAGAGAGTTCATTTAATGAATATATTATCTTATTTGTGTTTACCTTTTTACTTCATTTGTTAATAAGTATGATAGAATTACAATCAAAGTTAGTGGATTTGGTATTTTATTTTGATTAACTTGGTCTCTACTTTTATTTATTTGTATTTTGGAGTGTATGTTTGTACATAACTTGGTCTCGATTTTTATTTATTTGCCCATCTTCGTGTTGTAATGTAAAGAGAGAGTTCTACATTCCCTTCATCCCCCACTTAAATAGACTGTTCGCTTTGACTGACTAGATTAGTTAGAGCATCTCCAATGCAAAATGTGATTGTGGCTTTGGATTCATGTCACGTCATCACCATGGCACAAAATGACAGTGAAGTTAAAAAATCTTCTCCAATGCACAATATGGATCGCACATGTGGGGGATGACTTTTTTGTTGAAAATATTTATCAAATAAAAGTTAACAAGAGAATAAATAAACATTTTTTTCTTTAACATTATAAGTCACCTTTTTTCATTTAGGTGTGTTTGATAGCAAAGAAGTTTTCAATGAGAAAAAAGTATTTACTTCAACAAATTTTCTGTAGAGAAATTTCTTAAAAGAATTTTCTCATTATACGTTATTTGATTACAAGTGAGAAAATTTTGTTTTCCAATTTTCTGATGTTTGATAACTAATGAGTTTTTTTTTCATTTTTCTGTAGTCCCACAAATTCAGACCGAAATTAAATCACGTTGACAATTAATCAAAGTTACGCACCGAAATAAAATCGGCAACAACTATCTTGACAACCATTAATGAACTCAGAAAAATCATTAGTTAATTAATTGACAACTAACCTAAATGAAAGAAAATAAATAATGTTTTAACATTCTTCAAAAAAAAAAAAAACTTATGTTTTAGCTTCTAAAAGTAATCTAAAAGTTCCTCTGCAAATATAAAATCACCTAATCTTTCTTCAAGTTTTCATCCAACTGAGAAAATATATTCGCATCCTTAACTTCGCCACCCAATAAAAGCATGGCACACATTACGTCTTCTCGACTTAGTTCAGGAATACTACGAAGCTCTTTTTGAAGACGTGCACAGTCTATGTGTGCAAATGCATCTACTAGTCTGTTGGCAGCTACAATTAGTCCTTGCTCGGTAGCATCGGTAGCATCAACTTTACTACTTTTCTTCCTTTTAATTCTCTGTCCATTTGATGTCATACGAGTTGCACTAGATGACGAGTGATTCACCTCATCTTTTTCTTCTTTAGTTGTAAATGACTTCTCTATATTGAAAAAAATGTACAATGAAAAAGTGTAATATTAAACAAACAATTACTTATTCTACAAAACTTACTCACCCATTTCTTCCAAAGAAGACTCTATGTTTGCCTCATTACCAGCCATCGCATTCCCTCCAGTATATTGATCATCTCCAAATATGACAGATAGTTCATCGTAGTACGGCACACACTTCCTGCGATATGATTCCTTTTCTGGATGTTTCCGTTATGTACAAAGATACACACCAAAACACAAAGAGATATATGTAGTTAATCTACGTACATCACTAATACAATTGTATAGTCCAACAAAACCTAAAATGTACTTGAAGATATTCTTTACATGTTAAAACATCTGTCGTGGCAAGCTGTATATCTGGATCCCGTCCGAACTCATTTTGAAATATTACCTCCCTTGTTGAGAAGTAATTGGCTTTCTATATGTTTTGATTATAGCCTTCACATTAGCTGGGTGTACTTATTGTTTTAATTCCTTTAGCAACTCTAGGAAAACTTGAGTATACACCTCAGGTTTCCATGAATTACTTAAAGCGTTGCCAAATCTACACTCTTCAAAAATAACTTCAAGCATGATCTTATCCATGCAGTCATTATATTTTGCTTGCCCCTTTGATACTACTTTCACGCTCCCAATTGATTCTTCAATCTCTATTTTTATATGATACTGAAGTTGTATATACTTTTAACGAAAATATGGCAAATTATATATGATAATATAACATAAGAATACATATGACAATCCACTAATTAAGAAACGTTTCAAAGAAATCAAATTTAAAGTAATAAAAAAATTCATACAAACTATGTACCAACTCATATGCTTAACATTATATATCATTTCATCTAAAACTAGTCGGTAAGCTTGTCTAGGCTAGTGGTACTCATTCTACATTAACTCGGCCAATGCATCTCATTTAGCTATCCAAATCGGAGACTGATGTATGGAACTATTATCTTTTTGTGCACTATCATCATCTTCTTCATCTTCATAAATATTTTCATCATCTTCACATAGATCTTCGGGATCTTCTTCTCTAAAAAAAGTGTGTATCGCGTAACATGCTAAAATGACATTTGATTGAGTTTTAATGTCATAAAATGGTTCGTGCCGCAAAAATGCAAATCGTTTCTTTAGAAGCTCTATTGTTCTTTCTACTACGTTACGTAAGGACGAATGTCAAAAGTTGAACAACTCCCTTCCATTTCTAGCTATACGACCAACTTAATCTTTTAAGTGATACTTTGTACCGCGATAAGGTGCTAAAAATCTAGGAACATTAAGGAATCCAACATCAGCCAAATAATATTTTCCTACATTCAAATGATATCATAGTAGTTGTAATTAGTTGAAATTATCACAACAACAAAAACGGTAACAATAGTACTTATACAAATGTTATACAAAATCTATTTAACCAAGTGATATAGTTAGTATATCCACTCGAGTTGGCCTAACAACATCTCTTAATATACGACCATCATGAGCCGAGCCCTCCCAACCGGCAAGTACGTACGTAAATCTCATATCAAATGTACATTCCGCTAAGATATTTTGGGAATTAAAGCCTTTCTGTTGAGGAACTTTCACTGCTCTTCATTCGGTAATGTGCATGAGAAATGAGTTCCATCTAATGCTCCGAGCACATCCTAATATTTAATATTTATTTAGTTTAGATCTACAAATTTTTATAATTTATTATTATGCTATTTACAGAACAAACTTAAAAAATATTTTAAACAAATCCATTACCTCAAAATAGTGATACCAAACACTTGGGTTCGATACTTTGTCTTGTGGAGAATTATTTATATTTGCAGGCTTGACTATGCCTTTTTACATACTGATGAGAGCTCTTGTAACAACATGGAAGTAGCGGTTAATTGTCTCACCATATGAATAAGTTCAAAAAAATTTCATTTATTTCGATTATTGTGTCCAACTATCGACAAAGGCGTAGCTACTTGTTCTTTTACTTTTACACTGCGTTTGTTAACTAGCCCATGTGTACGAAGAATTATGTAAAGCTCTTTAAATGGACCTCGTTTCCATTGTAACTGTTCTTTACAATTTTTTTCAAATTCTTTGTATAAACGCTTTAATATTAGTTTCTTTATTCATTTATATTGACTCGAGGTTGTATGTTTAACGAGTTACGACATTGTACACAATCGAGTAGTAACATCATCATCATTATAGCTGGTACTTTTTTCTATCTTCTTCAGTAGGCATCTAAGTAAATGCCTATAAACTTAATCAATGAGTGAATGATAGTAAATCAATCCCTAAAACAAAATCTAAATATAAACTCACAAATTTCAATATATCTCAGAAGGAAAAAAAAATCACATTTTGGCTTCTAGGGGCCCCATGGGCCTCCCAACACTCACTAGTGTAAGTTTCGCCAAGAAGATAAACATACAAGGAAATAAGGAGGTTGTTCTTTTTAACACCTTTTGACCTTTCACTGATACTTGTTGTGGATATCTATCTTTTCTTTTATGAACCAGTGGAAATGCATTAAACAAAGGAATTTGTTTAAACTGTATAGAAATGGTGAAGGCAAAGAAACTCCACCAGAGCAAGGCGGTTTTTTTTTGCAATCGAGAAATGTGAAGTTAATAAAATAAAGAATAGAATTATCTTACGGAGAAATCAGTCACAACAATACTACCCAAAACCTGTGGTAGCAAAATGTTACTTTGAGAACTCTTTTATTAGTGTGGTCACAGTCCAACAGCCAGCATGTACAAGAAGATGAGAGTTGGAATCTGGTGGGTATTGGAAGCTGGATAGTTGATATGGTAATATATAAATAAAAGATACAACAACAAAGCCTTGGTCCCATAGAATCATAAATGTTTGCATTGGAGAAGAGTGAAAAAGGAGATGAGGTATCAGGACCAGGGGCCATGATCAAGATCAAGGTCTCTCACGGCTCTTCCCAACACGATATCTCCCTTCCTGCGCAGTCCACTTTTAGTCGGGCTTTGATTTCCGTAACCGAACTCATGATATGATGTGTAGGTTTGGAGAAATTTGGGATTTTTTCTTTCCCTTTTTGTTACATGTACTGATTTCACACTGATTCAACGTTTCTACTTTGTTGGGTGTTTTGGGATTTTTTTGTTCTCTTTTCTTATGAGTTTCAAATTGTTGAATATAGGGTTACTTTATTGGAATATGGGTATTTTTATATGTATAGTGATGGGCATTTTTTGCCCTTGTTGTTGCTTGTATTAGTTTCACATTAATGTTTCTGCTTTTTCTATGTTTTTTTTCTTTTTTATTGAGAAATTTGTGTTTCTGTTGAAGGGCATTTGCAAAATTGGGTTGTTTTAATGCCCTTTTATTATGAGCTCCAAATTGTTCAATCTTTGGATGCCTTTCTGAAATTTGGGTCTTTATTGTATGTAAAAATATGAGCATTGTTTGGGAAGCATTTATTTATGTTTGTTTGTTATCAAAGTGGTTTGAAGTTGAGAGATGGATATTCAACCATATAGGGTTGTTGCTTGTAAGATATGGGCAAGGCTAAATTAATTTATCAGTTGCAAGATTTGTTAAAGCATATGTTGTTGTAAAAGAAGTGGTATCACAAAACTTCTAGGGTTTGAAGAAATTGATTTGATAAGAGACCTCCGAGATGGCTCAAACTAAAAAAAAAGTTGATATCAAAAGCACAAAGGCTCATGTAAGAATATGAAGAAAAAGAAAAAGAAAAAGAAAAAGAAACAAACCAGCACTGCACGATGTTGAGAATCTCAAGTTCTTGAGTTGGGAGGAGATCGTTGAGAAGGAAATGAACCACAAAATCATCAAAAAAACACACATACAATCAAATAAACAAATAATACTCCAAACCCTAAAACCCCAAAATTCCAAATTCCAGCAGGAGATACAGAATCTAATGAGGAAATCCATGGACCCAGAGAAGGGTTTTCCAACAACATGAATGAGGAAACAAAAGAGGAACACAGTCAAATCAATACAATCGAATTGAAGCTCAAACAAGAGAGACGGGCAAAGAGATTCATACCTGAGCCCTATTTTTTAGGGCTTGAGGAATAGCCAGAGGCAAATACTCTGAATTTGATCTCAGTTTGCAAAAAAGATTGGGAGACGAGATTGAGAGAGAATTTAGGGCTCCAAGAGGAGGAGATCTGTAGAGGCAAAAGTCAAAACTGAGAGGAGATCATTGGAGTTTATAAAAGAAGAGATTTTAGAGGAAATTGTTGCAGCTAGAGTAGAAGAGTTCTTGTAGAAGAAGAAGTCCGAGTTTCGATCAATCACGGATTGTTTACGCACCGAAAATCTAGAATTTTCAAGCTGAAATAAGAGAAAAGAAATGAGGAAAAAAAGGAGGGTGCGTGGATTTTTTTTTCGGTTACCAAGTTTATCAAACACTCAATAAAAGCGATTATAGTAAAAAATATATATAATTTTTCACAATTTTTTTTTCATTTTCTTTGCTATAAAACACACCCTTCATTGTTTTTATCCGTATCTTTTGTTGGTAAATTTATCCATATACTTTCAAAAATCTTTTCTTGAAGCCCTATTTTTTATTTTATTTTTCTTTCTTTTCTTTTGATTTGTTGTCTCCACAGTAGATATATAGTATCAAAATATATCTTTTTTAGAAAGCACATATAAATTTAATATTTTATGATTATATATAAAATGATATATATATATATATTCCTAAAAGATAGCCAACGAAAAAAAATCCATAACGCACAAGTATGTTTAATTTGACCAATCGGAAATCGGAAATCCAAATTAGTTATGGATATTTTTACAGTTAATTTTTTTATGCGCCAACTTTTTCGATATTTAGATGACTCGGCTATGGATTGCACCCTAGTGTGGACAATGTTTTGAGCCACGTCATCTTCACATTGTAAATCCACATTATCATTGGAGAAATTTTTTTGGTTGAGATGTCTATTCTAGCCTACGTGGCCCACATGCACCCCCGATCGACAACCTCATTGGAGATGCTCTTAGTCTGCTGCTAAAAATTAAAGCCAAAATTTGTGTGGGCAAACTCGCAAAGGGTTCGGATTGATGAATCGATGTAGATGACGATTAAAAAAGGGAATGACTAAACCAATCCCAATTATTGCTTAGATGATCCCATTTTAATTTTTTTGCAAGTTCCAATTATCTCCATAGAGGAAATGACCAAGTTACCCTTCACATAAAATGGTCTTTTCTTCCCAAACCGCACCCTCTCCTCCTTCACCGACTTGTCACATTTGAAACCCCAAAATCGACTAAACATTCTCATCTCTGATCGACCAAAAACGAGTGAATCCACACAGAATCGACTTGTAAGTCCGTTGTCTTCCTATTTCAGCTAGTTTGGTGGATTTTTTTCGAGTTTTGTAATCATCATTTTCACTGTTATTGATGTTGGTTATTGTTTGGCTTTTAGGGCTTTTGATTTGTTGATGATTTCCACTTACTTGGTACGAAATGTTAAAGGAGTCATCAAAACGAAGCCACTTTGACAACAACAAGCCATTTTTATGGGTTTTTATTAGATTTTTCATAGAGAAATAACCTTCTTTATGGTTGTTATCCTCGTGTTGTGCCCAAAGCCGAAACATGTATACGTGTTTCGGTAAAAAGACATCGATATCTATGAGTAAGTATCGGTTTACTTGAACCAACACTGTTGCTATGGTTTCGACATTTGTCAGTCGAAACACATTCTTACATATCGGTTTTCTTTGGACAACAATTGTACATACCCCACGTAGTTGCTACTTAGACCCCACCCGATTGGATATTTAAGTTTTTAACTTAAGTGCCGGGCACAGTTATTCGCGATATTACCAGCATTATCGTCTATTACAGACCGTAAGGCCTGTAAAAGTTTCAATTAGTATACACAATAATCATACTTATACCCCACCAGTTTACTCCACGAACCCCACCTGATTGTATATTGAAATTGTAGGTACATGTCGAAGTTATAAGTTTGCGATATTACTGGCAATACGGGTTAACAAAAACTATTACGCCTATAGAGGTTCCGAGTTTTCTAGACCGCTATCATACTTATACCCCACCAAACTACTACATGAATCTCACCAGACTGTATCTTCAAATTTCAGTACACGGACGGCAGATTTGTCGGGGTTCAACTAAAATAGACCCTCCTACGACCTTAGTGATCATGAAAGATGAATAAGATGAGTTTTTTTTTTTTTTTTTTTTGGGTTTTGTGAAAATTTCGATGTGGGGTGTGAATGTTGGAAACAGGTTGGAATGTGGTTTTTTATTTGTTGAAGACGTAGTATGGGGATTTCAAAAAAAATGGAGTTCGTTTAGTAAAAAAACGAAAATTTAAAAATGGAGTACGGTGAAGTAATGGGTCCTGTAAACAAAAATTGGCCCGTCCTCTCCATTAAATAAAGTGACCATCCTCCCTCTCGCTAGTTAGCTTGTACTCTGTCTCTTTGGGGATTGCCAGATTACCAATTTGCCCTACGTGAGGCAATTATCTCACGTTTCACCCCTTTCTTCTTCATTCTCGGACGATCTATCCGTGTTTGTCTTGTGAGCCTTACGTGCGGCTGTGGATTGGACCTCCATCCCATGCAAACATGCCATTATATTGAAAGAAAGGAAAATAAAACACAAGCTAATTTTGAAAACATGAATTCGATTTTGATTGTTATTCTCAAAGTGTGTTTGAAAACACAAGCTAAGGATGTTCTGATGGGGAGACATTGTTTGTGCTCCAAACCAATTCGTTTGAGAAATAAAACACATGGTGGTTTCAAACTTTCAATTGATTGTTATTTTCGGACTGCTTTCATTTGGTTCATACAAAAGAGGTGGTGTTCTGTGATTTATGGGCAGCAAAAATTCAGAAACTTTAGAAGTGGGTACTTTAATTTTCTTTCTTAAAACTTAATTTTGATCACCAATTTGTTGGGAAACTAATTTTGAAAACATGAATTCGATTTTGTCGAACTGCAGTTAGGCGGGCAAATAGGTGGAAGAGCTGAATAGAGTGAAAGAAGAGAGCCCTGGATGCACAAAGAAAACAAGGGTATAAATGTAATTTAATTTCGAACCCAATTACTTAACACATCACTTAATTCGGCCAATCGAACGAATAACAATTTTCGGATAAGGCCGGTATCCAATCGCAATCATCGCCCAAGCTAATCTGATTTATCGGGTTTAATATGTCAGCCACATCGAACAGGCCAATGCGACAAGAGAAGCCACATCTTCACTTTTGGGTTGAGTTTTTAGCCGCTCGATTCGCCATGCATCGTTGTGTCCGGAAACATGCTTTAACGAGTGGTGTGTATTTTTTTTTTTGGCCGACTTATAAGAGGGCAAATATAAAAAGAGAAACACAATTAACTATTGAATACAACAGTGATCACAAACTCCGGCTTAATATATATTCAACCCGATAACACTAAAATAGTATAACACTATTACTATTCATATCTATTTTGATGTAAACATTGACACTAGCAATGTTAACGTCTCTAACCAATCAACACTATTTTTCACACTTTTTATTTTTTATCATTATTTTATTTGATTTTATTTTTAATCTAAAAATAATACAATTATAAAGATGATTTAAAAAAAATAAAAACAAAAAAAGAATAAAAAACAATGAATAGTAATAAAATAAGGGTGGCGTTGAAGTTTTGGCGCTCCATTGGAGTACCAAAATCTTACTACTGTAGCTTCACCAACACTATTCTCGCACTAGGTGGAGTTGGCAGGAAAAAAGCGACGCAGCGTTTTACATAATAGATAGAACTTTTAGATTGATCTAATCCTAGAAATGGATTACGGAAGAGAATCAGGATAGGTCCAAGTCACATCAATATATTGGATTCCTATGATTGCGTGAGGTTTAGTTCAGAAGTTACAAAAGAAATGAGCAGAATCAGAAGAAGGCAAATGCTAGGATGACCTGGTGTCAAGCACCCGAGATGGACACTCGGTGAAGTTGTTCATCCATTCACACATCAATGTTTACACACACATATTCCTGATGCGTGAATGAATGAACACCTTTGTCGGGTGTCCATCCCGGATGTTTGGGCACCGGGTCACTCTTATCAAATCCATGAATTGTGAGCGTAAAGGCGTATTCACCTGTACCCAAAAAAAAGACAAATTAACCTCGCCAGATACACAGTTCCCAAAAAAGACAAATTAACCTGAAGTTTCTTTGTCGCCATATACAGAGTCTTCCGAACTTCCCAAGTGCGAAAATTTAAGAATGAAAAATGGACTTACAGGTACAATGGAGCAAAGTTCTGCTTCCAGGAACCTGTAAAGGACCAAGGACCGAATACATCAACACTCACTTATGGTAGTTCAGATTTTGGCACTCCGAAATCCAGTTGGGATTCTGTTTGAATGAATCAATTTCCACTTCGACAAACAAACATCTTCAACTGTTGCAGTCTTGCAGACCAGTAAGGTTAAGAAATGAAATAATCCGCACGGATGAATGACTTCACGCACTGTTTCACTTTGATACCGGGCAGTATGCATACCAAATCAATCAATTTTTTTTTAAGCCCTAAATCAATCAATTCAATGCACAAAGAACATACATTTATTCATTCAATGGAGAACCTTTTGTTCTTTGCTGAATCTCTCCATCAAGCTCATTAACAAAAGATACTAAATCCTTCAAATGAATGCAATTTTAGGCCGTGATATGCAACTGTCTAAAATCTAAATCTATATACAAAATTTAGTTCGATCAAACTGAACATAATGGCTTAATCATGCACTTCCCAGCTCCCTTTAATTTGACTTGAAAAAAGCATGCCGGTCACGAATCACAAAGAGCAAGGTTTGAGGAAAACTAGAAGAAACTAGGTTGATGGGGATGATATTTTTTTGTGGTCTAAACAGACAGATGAAAGTTGCACAAGCAACAGAAAATGGAGAACTTAACGACATTGCCTTTAAAAAGATACAAAATATCTCAGCATTTAATTTCCATAAGGAAAAGAATATCTTCATACCTTCTATAAGAAGAGCTCATAATCTCTTTGGATGAAACCAGACTGGGTTAGCCAGTAAGCACTTCAAATTGAATAAGATGCTAATATAGCTGACTCGGAAAGATGGGCATCCACTCTAACAAAACAATTGTGTCAAGTCACCAAAACTAAATCATCGTTTCCCTTCTTGTTATCCTTTTCCAGAATGCTTATTCTATGACTCAACGCATGTATGTTACAGATACTTCTAAAAGCTTCCTGGAATTCCTGCTAACTTGCACAAGGAAGGTGGATGGCACGCTACAGGAATCAAAACCATCTGATATCACAAACAGCCATTCAATGGTAAACTACTGGAGAGGTATCTAACATGGTTACATTGTTTCAATTTGACAAGGGCATCTTGGGGTTTTCCTAGCAGAAGATCCACATAAACTGCGGCTAAAATGGCTTTCGGATTATTGGGTATTACTTCAAGTGCTTTTGTTACAAAGAGGAAAGCCTGCTCGAGATCACCTTGTATTGCAGAAACAGCTGCAAGGTTTACATAAAGAGTTCCCTGACCCTCTTCTGGCTTGAGGAAAACGATATCATGACCATCTTCTGTGGTCATGTTACCACCAACGGCAGGACCATTACTTTCATCATTATCTCCAGCCTTCTCTAGTTTCCACTTGGAACTATCTTCATCACTGTATGGCAACTCTACATCATTCTTATCTGAGAGGTATACTAATAGATGCTCTGCAGCTTCTTTCGGTCGGTTCAGGAGACAGAGAGCTTCCGCTGCATAGACATGACCTAAAAATATGTATATTCTGGAACACTCAGGAAGGCTCAGAAGAGATTTCGCAGCTGAAAGTGCTTTTAAAGGGTTACCCAGAAACAACTCTACATAGGATAGGTTGGCCAAAACAGCTTGCTTTGTCATGCACTTCTCTCTTCTGCAGATATCCTCATAGGAAGAGACTGAATTTTGCAAGGTTACATTCAAACTGGAAGCACCCTTGGGATCTTTCATATCCCCATTGGAACCAACCTGAGCAGAAGCAGATGAACCCTTGCCTTCCATACTGAGCAAGGTTTTATGATTTGGATTCTTAAAAGTCAATGTCGAGTTCGAATCATCCTCTTCCAGGGCAGAGGATACGCCAGGTTTCGAAGACTTTGACTTTGTGCCATTCAACAGATGCAAGGCATTCAGGAGGCATCGTCGAGCAAAAGAGATCGATAGCTTGAGTGGTGCATTTCCACTCAGCAGGCCTTTATCTTCCACAATGTCATTTGATTGCATACTGGAATCCCTATCCATAACTAGTTGTCTCCATTTACCTTTTCCAACGACATGAACCCTGACTTCATCATTGGGAGCAGAGGTGGAATCTAGGAGCCCCTTTTCTAGGGCCAATAAACAGCACTCGGAAATCCGTAGCCATAGAAGAGGCTGGTTGTAAAAAACAGAACTGGCCTTCTTAAAACACTGAGCTGCCAGCACTGGTTTCCCACAAATCAAGTATTGCAAACCACAGTTGTAAACAATGAGGACAGATTTATCTTGTGAGAAAGTAGAAAGCTTCAAAGGCTTCTCAGACTGAAGGCACGAAGAACTTAAAGCCAAAGCCTTGGAAAATAATTTAGCTGACATATTGCACTTCTTTAATTGATGAAAGATGCAGCCAAGATTGTTGTTGAATATACTGGACATCCCTGATTCTGTTCGACTAATAGATGTGTTCAAAAGCTTTATAGCTTTAGGGTGGTTACCTCGAGCATATTCCAGTTGTGATTTCAACAGCAATGCAGTAGACGAATCTTTACCCCTGGCAATGTTCATAGCCAACTTTACTTCTCGTTTGGTCGCCTTCAGGTTCCTTGTCAGAAGCAAAAGACGAACTTTGTAAAGATGAAGCTTTAGCTTTAAATCCACAGCAGGGGCTGGCCGATCTGAAGATCTAGATAGGTCATTTGTGGATAGAACAGTAGGAGCTCTAGATAAGTTCTGCCCGCCAATGTCCAGCGTCGACAGCAAGGTTTCATAATCTAGAGCCTCATCTGATAAGGTTCTTGAAAGAGGGTTTTCAGATGAACCAGTGGCAGCATTATCTGGACTAGTTACATTCAAAGAAGCTGAATTGCAAGAAGCTGAGGATTTTACAGGTGTGTTCAAAGATTGATGTGTGTTGCTTCCATTGTCACCTTGGCCCCCCGCACAATTACCACCAGAAGCTTTTTCCAGATACTGAATTACTTCCTATACTCAAAATAACCAGAACTCAAATCATTATTATTATAAAAGTGATGGATTCACGAAACTGATGACCAAAAAAAAAAATCGATAAAAACATCTACAACATTAGTGTCAAATGACATCATTTTCAAGTTTCAAAAAAAAAAAACCTTATAGATGTACTTTTCATTTTTCCTTTTTTGTTTCCAGAATTACTACAAACTAAATCACAACATTAAACGGAACTGAACATATCATCTTCTTACATATATAAGATCCTTACCGTCGAAAAATTCTACCAAATGTGCCTAAAGGACAAAAAGACGCAAACAAACCAAGTAAAAAACAAAACCTTAACCAATAGATTAATCCACTAGAAAGTTTAATAACTCAGCAATTTCAAAAGCATGCAAATGTGACACAAGAAAATTTAAAATAAAGTACTCAGCAAATAAATAAGGCAAGTATACAGCATTCAGGTGATACACATTATATAAATTTAATGGTCTAAAGGGATACCAATAGCTATAAGCAAATGTATGCATCAAAAGTATGTTACCCAACTATAATCCAATAAATAAAAACTTTAACCAGCAACCACCACGCTATTTCTTGGGAAAGGAAATCTAAGATAACTCAAAGCCATCTCTTTAGAGTTGCAAGTATTCTATGCATAAAAGTAAGGAAAATACTAGAATGACAACAACAATGTCACACCACAAGACACATTGGCTCACAAGAGCCCTCCATGCGACCACGACTTGCGTGTTATGCATCGGGATCTGTGTATGCCCGCATCCATAGGTGCACATGGATGGCTCACAAAAGTCAATGTGTCGTGTAATGTGACAAGGTGTTGTCATTCTAGCACTTTCTAAAATTAAAGGTATTGATTACTATTATCAATCCAAACCTTAATCGTCTGTTGTCGATAACTAACGGGTCATTACTCGTGCCAAATAGAAATAGTTTCATCTAGCAAGAATTTTCTTCACTTATCCTTTGTCATCTGTACATGGTTTAAATGAATCATGAATATTATCACCATTATTGACTGAAAAATCCAGTGGCCTCAATAATTCAAGAAAACCAAGAAAGCATGCAACTCATGGCAATAAATGATCATTTACTTAATTATTTGCACTACGAATTCATAGAGTTTTCAACCTTATCAAATAAGAACTTATCTATCAAAACCTTTTTATTGCAACCTTTAATGAAGGTTTGCCTGTCTTATTTTCTCATATGGAAAGAAATATAACTTTTATATATCCCAAATGATTTTCTGTCACAACGAAAAGAAAGGACAAAAGTTCACCCATATGTAAAGAGCGCAAAATGTTTATCTCTGGGAGCCTGAACCCTTTTTCGGCCCCTCCTTACTTCGGTTCTACTATATGTAAAGAGCACATCAACAAGGTTTGAAACTTCGACTTCGCCTATGGCTTCGCTCACTTAAAATTTGGAATTAATTCGAAGAAGTTAACTTCGACGATGTAAGTTTGACAAAAATTCGTCAGTGTACGGAAGTTTATGGAATTTCACTTTAAATGCTAGAAAACTCAAGTTTCTTCGTAGAGATGCTAGAGCTATGTTTTATTCGAATTTAACTGAAGTTTAAGTATATTTCTAGCATAATCGAAGTTTCAGTCGAAGTTTGCTCAACTTCCACGAAACATAGTAATTTTACTTCATGTTTTATTAACTTCCATCGATGATTTCGAAGTTCGGTCGAAGTTAGCCGAAGTTGAATCGAAGTTTTGCAATTTTTCTACTGTCTATGAACTTCACTTCGCTCACGTCAAAATCAACAAACTTCGCCCGAACTTCGCCGAAGTTTGTTGAATTTTTAAACCTTGTACATCAATCCCACAAAAAAATGAAATACGACCTATAAAACACAATAGCCACCATCACATTATGAACCACTTGAGTTTGTTGCAACTTGCAAGACCATTTAACAAAGGTGATCAAGTAGTCTACCTTTCTAAATCCAGTCAGGATTCGCCATTCATCCCCATGTGCAATGGTGCATATCCACGCATGGAAGGCCTGCTTGCACAACTCACTCAAAGAGTAAGTCTAAGCCAGTTGAATGGACTCTCTTTGGGGCATGCTGCCCGCGCAAAATTTGGATTAAATTGATCTTCTTCGAACCAACTAATATGTGAATATTCTCCCCATCTCCCCATTTGTGAAAATTCAAATAAAGGAGCAGCTATAAAAAATGTGCCATGTAGCTAAATTAATTGCACTTGCATGTAAATTAACCTAAGAGAGTTTCATGTATGAATATTATAGATCATGTGTTTCCTGCCAAAATTAATGGAATGTATTTTCAATAGTTTGTGGAATTTGTAGATTCACAATCTGATCGTCGGATCCAATATACAAAACCTACTCAGTGGTGGTTGTTTGCTCATTGTTGAAATTGTGCTACACATTTCCACCTCCAAAAGTAGCAATCCATGTTGCAAGCAATATTATTAACTTTGACTTTGCCTTCAACTATATGTGATATCTCCAAATAAAAGAATAAGAGAAAAGTTACAAATGCTCAATCCAAATCAACATTAGTCATTGAATCTTATTGTGCTTTGGTTTCCTAATTCATTGTCCATTGAATGCTAGAAAAGTCCATCTAAAGGCCACCAACCATGTTTGCACATGATGCTCAATACATATTTCCTTTTGTTCTTTGTGTTCTTTTTATTTTGCAACTTTTGGGGACTTATGTTTTATCTTTTAGTACATGCAAATAGATAAATGAAGCATGATCTCACTTGCATTCAAAACTTTAGTTAATTAGTGCTAGTGACTTAATCATTCATTTTCTATTCTCTATAATTTTTTCTTTCTTACATTGTATGACAATGTAATTCAAGAATTATGAAGTCTCGATTATGGATTACGAAATACAAAAAGAGAAAGGAAAAATTCTATGATTTGCTTCTAAATACAATCGAAAGTCAATCGATTTTGGAATTCAATTATGATTTGACAACTACAATGATAATAACCTTTTTTTGGAATGTCTGCACTAATATTAATCTTTTCCACAACATGTTAGCTAAGCAAATATTTTAGGCAAAGCGTATTATTTGGTCTCTGAACGTTGCGTTTCTGTGTTTTTGGTCCCTGAACTTTTATTAGTGCACTTTTGGTCCCTAAACTTCCATAAAGGTAAATATTTGGTCCTTTTATTGTTAAGTGTTAAATTCAGCTAATGTTGCAAACAAGAGTGCCACTTGGCTGGTTTTCTTGTTGGACCATTGATTTACCTCAAAAATAAAATAAAATAAAAAAAACACCTCAAATCAAAACTAAAATCATTTCCTACCCCTAATATCACTTCAAGCCATCCTTCCCAAATCAATTTATTTGTCTCTCACTCTTTCTTTCTCTGCGCGTGAGACTCTCTCTTTCAGATTGAGAGCGACCTAGCTACTAATTGCAGATCAATTGCAAACAAATAAAGGGGAATTTTCAGAGAAAACTAAATTGCGCCAACATTTCTCATTACAACAGCCGACAAAACAATTTACATGAAATCTTACAAAAGACAAAAAAATAAATAAATTTGGACACAGTTTTCTAATCAATAGATACTCAACCCATCCTAATTACTAGCAGTATTTAATTAACCAAATACTACATGCAGGAATTAGAAAAGGGCTGATTGATCCCAAATTAAAAAAACACAAAAAGCCAATTGAATCAAATGAACAAGTAATTTTCCATCCTTGATCGCTTAACAAGCCTCTCGTCGTCTACCGACATATAGGAGTGCTTGATGAACTCCAAACAATCTGCAATGGCTGCCCAAACGACTTGAACTTATTGTTGTCACGGCAATACTATTTTATTTGTTGTTTTGCATCTACTAAACCCTTTTGATGACTTGATTTGGGAATTACGGGAATAACGTGAAATTAGGGCTAGGGCACAGGTTAGTTTTGATTGGGGGAAATCAGTTTTTCAGTTTTTTTTTCTTTTTCTTTTTTTTTTTTTTTGGTTCAAGCCTTCAAGGTGAAATGGTGGTACAACAAGAAAACCAATTGGGGCGGTGCTCCCATTAGTCACGCTAACAAAAAAAAACACCCTTAGGTTCCAAATGGTAGAAAGACCAAATGTTTACTATTATGAAAGCACAGGGACCAAATCACACGTTTTGCCAATATTTTAACCTCCCGAGGAATATATATCAGTGATTGCAAGGCATCGCCTAGGCGGTGCCTTCGACGAGCAGTGTCCTAAGTAATTTTTAGAAATTTGAAGGGGATTTTTACAATTAAGTTTGATAATAAAATACCTACCTAATAACAAACTCTTGACACAATTGATGTTACTTAAGTACCTAAAGATTTATTGGTATTTTTGAAGTATATATTGAATAATAATCACATTGACTAATAGATAATTAGGGTTATTTAAGGATCTATAAATAAATAAATATTTATCCGAGGACCTTTAAATAAATATTATTTTGTTCACCTAGGCATCACCTAGGCATCGCCTAGGCGCCGTCTAGACACCACCTCACCTAGGTCGGGGAAATCGCCTCGAGATCGCCTTAACGCCTTGTAATCCTTGATATATATAGGGAATTCTAATTTGGTGATTGGTAAAAATCACCATGGATGGTGATTTTTTAATTATGACCATTGGATCTAGAATATAATCTATAATCTTTTACACAAATATCAAACTGTTACAAACGAATTCCTTCTGTAGCCATGGTTTACAAATTTGGTGTAAACAAAGTTTTTCAAAACTTCCATCAAATTAAGAGAAAAATGATAACATTTCTAAGTTTTAACGCTCACTTGTAAGAAAAGTGAAATATAATTGGTTTCAATTTGTGTTAGAAGATAGAATGACAACATGTTAGGAGATGACAAAACCACAATTTTACTTCATTTATTAGAAATGGATTATAAATATTGTCTAATGAAGGAAAAATAATGTAAAAATGATCAACCCGTCAAAGTTGAAGTTTTGAAAACTGAAAATCAAGTATAGAATGAGAAAAAAAAAAAATGAAATATTATAGAAAGTAGAATTTTTAGTGTCTTTTGATGAAACTTGGATGTTCTCTAGCCCTTAATGAAATTATTTAGACTTCTCTATAATGTCGAAGTTTTACCAAAGTTCCCCACATTGAAGTGCACCTCCCCAAATTAATTTCAAATTTTAACCGAGTGAAATCATAGGCGAAGTCGAAGTTTTGATCCTTGTCTGTAGCATAAAGCCATGTGAGAAAATGCAGGTCCTTTGGAAATGCATTTTCAAATAGATAATGGTGCACTATACATTAAAATCGTAACAAGTTGTATAATCTTTTTAAAAAAAGTTAGAGCTATTTCTGTTCTTTTAATTCCATCACATTCTTGACATCTTATTTTGTGACCCACCCAGAAATCAATTATGTTCAAGGTTTCAGTGTCACTAGCAAAACCACGCAACAGGGTGACTGCTAGGACGGATTTATTCATAAATAGAGTTGTAATACATTGATTAACTTTTGGTAACAAGCGACATAAAATATAGAAAGGGACCATCTAAAAGAAAAGCCTACCACTTGCAGCATTGGAATACATAAGCAGATTCATTGTTAGTTTGTAAGGTCCTTCAATTCAACATGTCATAACTTGTAAATCATAGTGACACTACAAAATTCACAACATAAATTCAAGACATTCGACAAAGAATCATCAAATCCACTAATCAATTATGCAGATACGAATTTCAATAATCTCTGAATGTAAGCACCATCCATGCATGACAACCAAACATGCCCTTCTATCAAAGACGCCAAATATATGAATTTAACTGGACTTACCGCTGCTCTTGCTGCATCATGCGAGGCTAAAGCAACATCCAGTAACAGAAGGCAAATATGAAGGGCTGTTGCCTGCATATAATTATAAGATAACAATTAAAAATATCCAAAAGTAGCATAACATAAGAATGAACGGAAAACAAAAATGGTGTACAACAGTCTTCCCAAAAAAGAAAAAAAGAAAAATACCATACAACAGTACAATACCTCATCTATGGGTTCTATATTTTGGTATAATGGTTCTAGAACTGATAATGCCTTCGCAAAGTCGTGAAGATTGAACAAAACAACTGCCTGCATGGGCCCAAGTCAAGAAACAAATACATCAAATGAGTAACAAAGTCTTCCATATGATAGAAACTAAAAAGCTAATCAAAACAGAAAACCAGTTTTCAGAACGCAGGAAAACATACAATGTTTAACGTTGCTAGAGAGGTGTCAAATTCATCTGAATATGCATTAGATGTACTGTTTGCAGTAGAAAACTGATGAGGGATGGTAGTACTCCCTTTAGAACCTGAAGTAACACTATTTGTAGTATTGCCAACATCACCCTGTTCTACTGATGCACGAGCAAGTTCTTCACTTTTTCTCTGAAAATTGTCAGAAGAACAACAAGAAGAATATTAGGAGTAATTCCAGATAGCCTCGGTAATGATGAATGAAGAGGTGATACAACACAAACTAATGACAATAGAAACAAAAAAAGGACTCATCAACAGGAATATCATAAAGCAAGGAACTGAATTAAAAAATAAATACATTGATCTTGAAGTGAATTGTTCCAACTCACCAAATTACAGATAACAGAAAAAACAGAAAAAAAAATGTAATGGATAAATGAATTATATTAATTGTTTCTCAATATTTTTGGATTTAATCAAAGTAATTAAATATGTCATTCCCCGAAAAAGGATTTTCAAAAAGAAAAATATAAGAAAAGATTCAAGTTTCAAGCACATTTTTTAAAATGTAAGAAAAAGTTTCAAGCACATTTTTTAAAATGTAAGAAAAAGTTTCAAGTAAAATAAGACAAAATCAAATGTTAAGAATTAAAACACATGAAACAAGATATCTATAATTTCCATTCCATACCTTGCAAAAAAAAGAACTCTTAATCCAATAACTACTTGTATAAAGACAGTTATTACACATGGGAATGAGAAAACCTATGCCTAAACATGAGAATGTTGCTCAATATTTATGATGCAATGGGTATGCCATCAAGTTACCTTTCATCTCCTTCATTTTAGTTTGACAGATAATAATGACAATCAAGGATACAATTAACAAAAAATACAAAAGTAATGATATTTTTGCAAAAGCCTTGAAAGATTCGGATATATCTAGCTAAGCCTTAAAAAATTAATTAAGTTTGGTTATCAAGATTATTTTATCTTCAAAAAGAACTAGATTATTATAAAAATATAATCTAGTTTGGCCCTAAAACTGTTTACGCCACATGAGGTAACGTTTAAGTTTTAGATTACAAGCTACAACATTTCAGCTTTCATCTAGATTATCAGCTACTTTGGCAAACGGAGCCTATAAAAATATTAGACAAACTTAAATGAGGAAAAGTAAGACGATCACAATTTCTTTTACATATTTCCTTAATAATCTCTTCTAGCCAATTTGACCATTGAAGAATTGAGATAGTTTTCGAAGCTCTAAACGAGGAGCTTTCACTTTTCATTGGCTAGAAACATGACATCCAAAGACGGAGAAGGTATTATGAGGCACTAATTCCAAATCAACAAAGAGAATGTGCAGCTAAGAAAATACAGTCAGCTGTTTCTTCTTCTCAAGCATGTGGCAGTAACAATGAACTATCAATATTCAAGGAAGTGTTATTTCTATGCATATTAATGGAAGTCTACTTTGAACCATGTCATGTCTATTAATGATGTTATGAGCTACATATTATATTTAAAGACAAACTTGGAGCTAAATTCAATAATAAGTATCAAATATTCTTTTACTCACTATAAAAGAAGGAAGCGGCTAAACAGACTCCATCTTTTGCCGAGGGGCCCATTACTTTGATGTACCCCAGTTTTGAATTATTTTTACTTCGTTTACCCCAGTTTTTTTTTCAAAATTCCAAAAATACCCTTGCTCGCCCCATCACCCTCACCCTCACCCTCACCCTCACCCTCACCCAAACCCAACACCCCTCAATCCTCTTCATTTCTCGATTATAGCCATTGTAGAGCACTAGTACTAGGTCGCAAGTGTCGTAGGAGTGTTTGTTTCTTCGAACAAGGTCGAATGTAGTCGCGTTGTGCCATAGAAGTGAAAAAGTGTCACACGCGGGTTTCGGACGCACTGGACCGACCGAGACCACTTTAGAGATCTCAGCCGACTACCACCGAGATTGTGAAGAGGTCTCGGTAGCAGTGGGTGATGGAGGGATCCAGCAGAGACCTCTTTAGAGGTGTCGACCCTGTGTGTTCGAAACCTCTTTAGAGATGTCGGCCCAATGTATCTGAAACCTCTTTAGGGGTGTCGACCATGTGTGTCCGAGACCCGCGGGCAACAAGAACGAACCAAAAATTTCAAAACTCCTAAAAAATAAATGAAATGACCAAAAAAATAGTAGATTTTGCTCAGAATCGCTTGATATTCTCGATTTTGTCGACAATTTGTACCCGAAATTCAAGATTCAAGCTCCAAATCGAAGTCCTAAACCCAACAACAAAACCACTGACTCGAAAAAGCAAAAGAAAAACCCACGAAAATTAGAAATCAACACGAAAAAAGGTGAGAAATGCACCTATGGCGTTGAATCGATGGTGTTTCGCTCGGATTTCGTCGAATTAGGGATGGAGGTGAGAGTATGATTCAAGAGAGGGGGTGACTGGGGTATGAGCGAGGGGGGGTGACTGGAGTATGGGTGAGGAGGTTAGTGGGGTATGGGTGAGTAAAAATCCTTTTATATGAAGAGGTAGTTGGGTAATTTCACTAGGGGGCAAAAACAAAGAAATAATATATTTAACATAGAAGAGAGAATTCATAAATAAATACTTTTCAACAAAAACAGATTATAACATGTAACTCCATAATCATACTTTCTGTGATACTTCCTCCTCACTACTAAACTGAATATTTAAGTCATAAGTTTCTAATATAATTCATATGTTCCCTCCATAGCTACACCTATTCTAAAGGTCATCTAATTAAAAAAAAAAAAGATTTTGACAACATTAAACAACTGCTGACAATCAAAAATTTAAGACTGGAATAATGAAATACCAGCATCAAAACTATGAAACTGCAACATACCTTGACAGTATGGAGCACTTCAAGCAACTTCTTTGGATCGGAACAGCCATCACGAAAGTATTCCGCCACAGTAATGTTATGAAGGACCTACAGCAGATATAAATTATAGAACAACTACCAAAACGTATAGATGAACATTGATAAATGAAAAGAAAAACAAAAACACAGCTTCATGCAGTAAGAAAGCCATACAAAATAAAGAAATGATAATGCAAATCATCCATGTCCACGGATCCACCACTAGGCCAGAAAGTTATTTCTTGAGTATTTATGGATCATTTTTCAGCTAAAAGATAAATTCATTAGCCATTGAACTTCTCATTATCCTGAACATGGTTAATACTAAGAATTATCACATGATTTGCAGGCTTTTGCACATCTAGCCCAACTGGAAAGCTTGCCGAATAAATCTCAAAGTTACTGCTTTGATTTAATTTAATTCCAACAGCACGAAGAGGTGGATTTGCGGTCATGTAGTTAAGAATATTAGGAACGTAAGCGACGGTTGGAATGTTAGATGACAGGGCATGCTAACACAGTATTATTAACGTGGCAATCACTCAGAAAACATTGAGAGCATTCTTACATTTTTTTATGGTAGAGCATTCTTACATTATTAGACTCATGATGAAAAGAATAAATATTACTATCCCTCCAATAGTTCAAAAGGCAATTTATCACATAGGACCAGGACCTTGATTAATCAAGTAAAAAAATTATAGAAGTAGAGCATATGATAGTTGTGCAGATTAGTTGAAATTAGAAATACTGACTCCAAAAATTAATTTTAAGTTTTTGGGAAAATTTCATCTAATTGCAAAATTTCAAACGCCCTAAATATGCCACCTCTTACATATGATTGAAATTGAATATATTTTCAACAATTCATTAGCTCCTAAATATAAAGAAAAAAAGAAAATCCTACAAACATGTCCGAAGTAAATAGAGTTTTCAAAGTCTGCAATACAATGACAAGATTAAAAAATCCCATCAAAATTAAGTAAAAGAGACTCAATTTCAAACTCAAAGGAATTCCTTCGATTTCTTTTTTTATTCTGAGTTATAACAAAAGAAACTTACTATAGTTGTGGTTGTGGGCTTTGTGGCTACTATCAAGTTTTGTTAGAAAATGCTTCTAAAAATATGTATGACAATCCAGGACAAGAAATCAATCTCATGCTTAACCAATGAATTCCAAAGAACTGGTAAAACAAAAGAAATAATATCCAAAATGGCTAAAACCATTAAATTGAACTTAAAAATTTTAAGTTAGATAAAAATAAAAAAGATAAAAGATATGAAATATCATAAACTAAGAGAAATTAGATGATAAATGATATTTTAATCCACTATATTTAATGATATATAACATATAACATATCAAATACATGAACATACTTTTTTAGTGTACCTTGATATTACATGGATCCCCTACGTACAATTGACTTCCCCGAATTGATTCCAATATTAAGCAAGTGAAGTTACAGACAAAGCAAAATTTTCAAAGCTTGCCGCTAAGAGAAAGCTAAACAGACATAGCGGGAACGCCAACTAGACATCTTTGGACCTTTTACAAACAGCAATGATCAAGGTTCGTATATCAAAACTGTTACTCCTCTCAAATTGAGTAAGGGACCAAAAACTGCATTTTGGAATCAGAACATTATAAATTCCCCGAAGCATCCAATCTTCTTTATAAGATCACAAAAAGAATACAAGTTTTAGTTCCTATAAAATATAAAAGGTAAAGGGACCTCCATTCCGCAGTTCAGCTTTTCAGCTGTTACAAGAAACCTTTTCATGAGCATTTCAAGGAAAACATGAATAGGATTGTCTTCAAGCAAAACCTATAAATTCCAATTAGAAAATGTATTGGCCTAATTAAGTATGATACCCTAGCAAAGACTAACAATTATAGTTTGAAAACCACGAGATTAGTAAATAGTTAAGAAGAGTATGGTTACGGTGTTGAAAAGTTTCTATTTATCCAGCATAAATTCGCTTATCGGATTTGCCAGGTAATACTGAAGTAGGCAGCCCACAATGCTTGACAGCACCCCCAAAGTACATATCACTTGTAAATGAAGATATCATTTTTGCAAAGGAAACCAATGACAAATAGAATCATGATTTTAACTTATTATGAAGATCCAGGGTTTCATCGCTAAGGTTCCATGCCATTGAGTGTATGGGAATAGTGATATTAGTGATGGCTCATCCGCGCCAGAGTGGTTTTGTTACATGTTATCATAACTGCAATATTTTATTTACCCTGAAACTTTTGTCATTAAGAACACAATACAGGGTATATTAATGACTCAAAACACCACCCATACTCATAACAGCTCCATTGTAGTCCAAAGTCCAAAATATGCAAGAAAATGCCTTCATCGCTTTTTATCATCCAATGAAAAAACTAGCATCTGTCCCGGTCTCACACTTCAGCCAGTAAAAACATCAGCAAAAAATCATCGCCAGCATTCATTTGATTTTCCAATTGAAACCAATGAGAAATAGATCGACCATTTCCACCAGTATTTTTCTTTCAAAATACAACTTTTTTTATAGAAAAAGGACCCGAGCAGCGAAAAACCAACATATTAGAGAGAAAATAATCTATTTAAAGTAAAACCGTTAAACTTTCTCATTTAACAAGAACAGTATGCATCGTGCAGCAAATCTAGCAACTTCAACATTCAAATTCAAATCTTTTCTTTCATATAGTTGGAAAAAAAAATACAGTTCGTTTCCTTCAAAAACTGAGCTTTCAAGGAGACAGAATCTTCGAAAAATGATAGGTAGTGGTAGCGCATGAATAGTTCAGTCCCATAAACACACGCAAAAAAGAAAGAAATAAAATTCAAACAATCAAAATTAGTTCCCAATTCGGGCACATCAAACTCTAACTGCAATCAAGAACATCTCAAGAAGAAGAAATCAAATAAAAACCCTCACCTTCGGATCGCTGGGCTTCTTCTGCATCACCTGGTTCAACACATCAATACATTCCGAATACCTCCTCGACTGAAACAACAAAGCGGCCTCCTTCGCGAGTCCGGCCGTGAAGGACAGAATCGCGTCTTCCTCACTCGGAGACCCATCCCTACTCGCAGTAGCAGCGCTTGTCGCAGACAAATCTCGCGAATCCATTTCTTCCAACGACACACTCGAATGACTCAGATCAGAAATCGAAACGAACGAATCCGAGAAACGGAACCGCAAAACCCTCGATTGGCGAACAGTGGATTCAATCTAGTCTCCGATTCTGCCCCATCTGAGATACGAAATCGAAGTCGAATGTTAGGGTTTCGACGATAGTCGCTCTCCCGCTCCAAGGCTTTAGAGAGAGAGAGAGAGAGAGAGAGAGAACTTTTCTATGCGGGCTAGTTTTCTTTCGCTCTCTTAGATTTTGAGATTTTCATTTACTCTCTCTAATTAAGAACATTTACGTCGCCAATTAGTTGCAAACTTACGGAAAATATGTACATATCTCTATCATCGAATATATATCTATCATATATATAAAATCACGAATCACAAATTTTTTTATTTCCAAATCAATCATAAACTTATTCTCATCAATTCGATACACTTTTTTTGATCTCAATCACAGTAGAGAATATTGATAAGCTAAAAAATGTACTTGTATTTCTAATTTTTAAATTTTAATTAAAATTTTGAGTTTTATTAATAAGTTCTTAGAAATTAATTTCCGCGAGCGGGTCAATCGTGCGTAGCACGTCCTGAAACTAGTATATATATAAGCACGAATCACAAATTTTTTAGTGGTAATGAAATTTACCTTTTTGATCATACTTTATTTGAGTGCTAATAAAATTTAAATTTACCTCTTTGCCCATACTTATATTGCCTTCCTTTAAAATTAATAAATTGATTCAACCTAATCCAAATTGCACAAATTTTTGTATAGTAATGAAATTTACTTTTTTCTCATACTTTATTTGAGTGTTAATAAAATTTACCTTTTTGCCATACTTCTTGTGCTTTCCTTTAAAATTAATAAATTAATTCAACCTAATCTAAATTGGATGATGATAGAGGGGTCTGACTTAAATTAAAGGTCAACAACTCAACGACTTGAGAGAACGCTACCTCTTCAAATCGATCAGCAACTCATTGAACAACCACTCTCCTTCCTCTTCAAATCATTCATTCCATGCTTTCCTTCATCGATTCATTCGCTGCTTTCCTTTGCTCTTCGATTCAAAGGTGAGGTAATCTACATTTCTTCTCCAATTTTTTTTTTACTGTGTTGATTAGATTTGGTATTGAAAATTCTTAGATACACGTGATCGAGACTTTTTATAGAACTCTGTAATTCTTTGTTCTATGCATTATATGTGTTCGATGAATTATCTAAATCATAAAGTCAACGTTTGGTTGTTTTGAATTTCAGTGTTTATGCATTTTATGTGTTTGATGAATTGTCTAAACCATAAAGTCAATGTTTCGTGAAATGCCTATGAGAATATTGAATGTATTGTTCCATTGCCAACAAATTGAACCTCAGATTCTATATATGCAATTGATGAGTAGTTAATTAGCACTATTTTATAAGGTGTTTAATTAAAGTCAAATCAATATCAATGGATACCCGAGTCCATAAACAGTGTTACAATAAATCTATCTTATCTTTCAATCATTTTTTTTTATAAGAAAGAGGTATATGTATATATCAAAATTATCAAAAAGTGTACAGAGAGGAATTTTGCTTCTACGCTTTATTCGTTAATCTTTGTTTCGTACCTAATAAAATTATCAACAAATTACCCAAAATAGCTAATAAGATTTATAGTTTTGAGCTAATAAAATTGCAAGTGCTCCGAATTACCCCTGCACATTGTTCTTTTGGTGCTTCAGACATTTTTACCATCTCCAAAAGTCGGTGTATTATCCATTCAGAAGCCTCACGATTCCATGTGATGGTATAGGTTTTGTTTGGTGTTCCTTCATAGATCACTGCTGTGTTGATTAGATTTGGTATTGAGAATTCTAAGATACCCATGATCGAGACTTTTTATAGAACTCTGTAATTCTTTGTTCTATTCATTCTATGTGTTTGATGAATTATCTAAACCATAAAGTCAACGTTTGGTTATTTTAAATTTCAGTGTTTATGCATTTTATGTGTTTGATGAATTGTCTAAACCATAAAGTCAATGTTTCGTGAAATGCCTATGAGAATATTGAATGTACTGTTCCATTGCCAACAAATTGAACCTCTGATTCTATAAATGCAATTGATGAGTAGTTAATTAGCATTATTTTATAAGGTGTTTAATTAAAGTCAAATCAATATCAGTGGATACCCGAGTCTATAAACAGCGTTCCAATAAATCTATCTTATCTTTCAATCATTTTTTTTTTTATAAGAAAGAGGTATATGTATATATTAAAATTATCAAAAAGTGTACAAATAGGAGTTTTGCTTCTACGCTTTATTCATTAATCTTTGTTTTGTACCTAATAAAATTATCAACAAATTACCCCAAATAGCTAATAAGATTTATAGTTTTGAGCTAATAAAATTGCAAGTGCTCCGAATTACCCCTGCACATTGTTCATTTGGTGCTTTCATGCATTTTTACCATCTCCAAAAGTCGATGTATTGTCCATTCAGAAGCCTCGCGATTCCATGTGATGGTATAGGTTTTGTTTGGTGTTCCTTCATAGATCACCACCTTGGTCCCTCCTCTGTTCAGTTGGGCATTAAATTATTTCTCTCCCTCTCTTTTTTAAATTGAATTTTGTGTATATTTCTGGGGCTATGCATGGATATGCGTTTTTCCATGGGAGCATCAATAACATGGTAGATTTCTCTAAGGTGGTTTTTTGTTTTTCAACTCAGTATGAATATTTTTATTTGATTTAAACGGTCATTTCTTACAATTATAGTAAGAAAATTGTCTCTAAAATTGCATGAGTTGACCAGACTCCAGTTATTTGATAAACTTTCTTTTCCAATATGAGTAGGGAGTACGCAAAATAATTCATAGCATTCTTGTTACAATACTTAAGTCTCATGTTAGTATCTTAAATTTGAACTTCTTTCAAAATTAAAAGGAACTTCTTTTTAACTTCATTTGACAAAGCATATTAATAAACCAAAATTAGTTTATCAGTACATTTATATGTATTCTGATGAAAAAAGTGTTTCTTGCAAAGAAGAGAGTGGTTGGTCACAAATCAACTTTAAAGTTCGGTAGAATATTAAATTTTGAAAAAAAAAAATTTCCTCGCTTTGAATTTTCCACCTTTCTAATAAAAAATCTTTAAGTATTCCACTTATCAATTAAACATCGTGATTGTTTAATCTTGTCTTGTAAAAAGAAAAATATTATGTGTAAGAGCATTTTACTAATTTAAGTTATTCAAGTGAAAATATATAATTCTAGCTTAATATCATAATAATATTAAATGATTATTAGTTTACTAATTTAAGTTAATTCTTCATAAGAATAAATAAATATTATTTAGTTAATATAAGAATAATAATAGTTATTTTAGTATTCTTATAATTGAATAAGATCTTGCACATATACCACCAATGAATTAATATTTGTTGGTATATTTGGATAATGTTGTAAAATTAAGATGGTCCATCATTTCATCTTAACTATGAATTAAGATGGTATTTTTGCACATATGGAAATTAACCGATAGGTTGAAAACTGCAATCAAATAGTGTATGCATATGAGAGTGTCGAACATATATCGTAATGTTTCATAATCAAGCAAATGCAATAGGCTTTGCTCCTCGATATCAAATTATAATATGATAAACCACAATTATTGAAAATATAACTTGGAGACAGTTTGTGTTTTTAATTCAACTTCAGTTCCAAGTTATAATAGGATTAGCATGTATTGTGGTTGTGACCTCTCAAAAGAGTTCTACACCATAAATTATGTATCACAAAGATTACTTCGAAGTGCTTGTTCAACAAGACATAAAAGTCATAATTTGGAAAAAAAATTAAAAAATATCGACCGCAAGTTCGATATAGATAAAAAGACACAAGGATTTATAGTTATGTTTAAGCTAGCCAAATTTGATCCACAAATTCATTCTTTTTCATTTAGATGACATTTTATGTATTTTGATATATTCAATTCAAATGTGAGGTAATCATCTGGTCAATATGGTTTAAGGTTTGTATGCTAAAAAATACCCTTTTATGCCGATGCTAAAATAATTAATGATCTTGCTTTTGATTGTTCCACGTGTAATATGACGTCAATCTGGATGTGCTTTGTGCTCATTGGCATATGGGCTTGTGCTTTATGCATTATCAGTTAAATAATCTAACAAAAGTACTAAACTCATTTTTAATATTTTTTTTTTCGTATGTTGTATAGAACATGAAATAAATTCGAAAAATACCATAACGATAATGGATAAGTCATACTTCAACATACATTGGCCCACAAGAGCTCTTAATGTGGCTTCAATCCGCGTGTTATGCATCGAGATCTGTATGTACCAACATCCCGAGGTGCGCATGCATGACTTTTGTAGGCCAATGTGAGCTGTGGTGTGTGACGACCTAAACCTCTAATCAGCGCACCGCTCGGCTTAATTTCGTCATAAGCCTCAATCTCATCCACTTAAGACTTAACAACGTATTAGTCAACCTTTTGTCTTATTCTCCTCGTAACTTGTGTCCAAGATAAGCATTTCTTGATTCACATTATTCCTAATTTTTAGAGTTAATTAAAAACTTTTAAACATTTTTAATAATTTAGCAGAAGCCTTAAATAATATTGCGGAAGCGTTCATAAAACACATATATATGGAAACTAAGAAACATATCACATGTATTGACAAATCAATAATTCAACAAGTTTTGTAGTTCATTTTATGACGACTTTAGATGTAAAAGATTATATTACACGATTTTTTCTCATGTTTTTGTTATTTCAAGTAATAAATGGAGAATATGAGGAAATGAACAAAAAAGAAAAAAAAATTATGAATGAATTAGTCAAGTGGAAAGAGTATGCAAAGCATCACCAAGGAATTAAAGAAGAACTGAAATCTTAATACCAGTGATTTCTAGCGATTCCTAGAGACTCAGAATTGCCAGCCATACCGGTGAAAATAGGGACTCCAGTATTACAAATTTAACCAGTGATTCCACTTACACATGAATCATTGAGGAATCGTTGGGGTAGATTTTGAGAATTTAAGATAACTACGAGTTGTTTAAGTTGGTTTAAGATGTTTACTACCTAGAATACTATAAATACAACTCTAAGGTTACGAAATTAGTTGTTTTCGAGTACTTTAGATCAATATTTCATTATCTAGGAGTCGTTCTTTATTGTTTCAGTTATTATTTTATTGTGCTTTGCTTTTGGAGAATGTTTGAGAATTTAAAGTAATTATTCCAGAGGTATTTATCTATCTTTTATTTATACTAGCCAATGGGCACGTGCTCTACATGTGAGACGAAATTTGTTTGGAATGAAAAGTGTCGACACTGAAGTAACAAAGCAATAAAAGCCAAAATCAGTCATATTATAGAAAAATGTGGATTAGAGAGGGATTATCAAACTTTTAAACATTAATATATATAACATAATTACAATAAGAATTAAACTTTAAAACATGAAAACATTCACCAAGGTTCTTCGAGTCTTGTATATTCTTTCATCTCTTCATAGAGAACCTGAGATCATCAAAAACAACTCGAAGATGTTAAGTAAGTAAACTTTTACACTGCTCTGCGCTCATGCAAATGTTAGTCCAAATAACTGGAGACATGTAATTGCATTTTCAAATAACAAGAAATTTGAGTATCAACGTGAAATCCTTTTATTACTATTCAAGGTTCAAAAACAGGTTGGTCAGCCCAAGAATGAACAAAAAACAATAATAAAAGTCTAATGCATGGTCGCCAAAAAACTTGCGTGCCTTGGGTCTTTCGTGTTCTAGTCTATTTGGTTAGAAAATTTAGCTCCGAGTCTCACTCGTGAACCGTAGCACTAACAAGACATCGTCTGGAATAACATGGATGCATGACCAAGAATGATGCGAAATGTAATACTGACTAAATACGAATACAAGTACAAATATGAATTTCATAAATAGTAAAGACCACTGTAAAGTTTACTTACAACCAACCAACTTTGAGCTTAATTTTTTGGGTTCTTGTTGCATCGTATCACTTTGAATATATTTCCAGTAGCTTCCCTGCATACCTAATTATATTATGGGTCAAGCTTAAACTGAAACCAAATCACGAAACCCAATGAAAACTACAGCCAAAGTACAATTGAGAACAATTTCCAAAAATATTAATTTATATAACCGTTTCAACTAGCCAATTTAGGATAACTTTTTAACCTTTAAAACCTCAATATTTATTATAATGACCTAAAAAGAACTTGTAAAACTCATATCCTACTTTCCATAGACTCTAAGAACACTCAAATCGGATTACTGAAGAAGAAGTTATGAGTTTTTCAATATGGCATGTTAAATAGGTAAACTTTATTTATTTTGATCTAAAAAAAAAACTCTCCAATCAATATTTTCACAATTAAATCCTCAAAAGTAGACAACAAACACCATGAAACCACTCGATACCAACATCAAAATATTTCACAGCCCATGGAGTCAAATTGGATCAAAACTAATAATGAATTCATCTATAAACCCAATATAAATCAATATCAACTATAAAACATCTCCAAAATAGTTATCAATTGAATCATATTAGTTCAATTAATAAAAACCCTAACTCACGCTAGTGAAATTTATTCTAAATTGGCGCAAACTAATCCAATATGCCAATTCACAATAATCCATATCAATTTCTATCAAAACCTCAGAAAAGAAATCGAGAAATCACGAGAATTCAAATTGAATTGAGGAAAATACCCTGAATTGAGAATTTACCAAATTGCGAGCTGAATACCTCGTTTCCTCCACGAAAATTTAATTGAAACTGACCGTCTCGCAATGCTCTGCAGTTTCACAGAAAGAAATCAGACGAAAATCGGATGTCGAACGAAAATCGGATGTCGATAGCTCGCGGAGTGAAAACTCGATTGAGAGGGTTTATAGAATGAAGTTTTTTTTCATTCTTTGTTGAATTGAAATGAAACGAATGTTTCATTTGATCTTTTTTTGTTTATATAGTAAACCCTCAGCTGCTTGTCAGCAGCTTAATTTTTTATTTATTAATTTTTGAAATCCCTATTTTGACGTGTTTTGGCTTCATGTGCTTGTTTTCAATCTGTTTTTCACCGAATTGAACCAAACTCTTGAAAAAATAGTCCATCTTCATAAAATGTCTATGACACTAGTTTTGGTCACACCAAAACCATAAAATTTTTTAACTTTGTTCATGACATGTTGAACCCTTATGGACCAATTTTCTTGCCATACTAAACCAAACTCACACCAATTTGGACCCAATCTCAATTGTGACCACTACCAACTGATACGAAACTCGAGGCAAAGTCTTGCACCAACTTCGTTCTCATTTTATAGTACCATCGATCCCAACTTGCATGTAAACCGAGGCAAAACCCATGCCCGATACTCCACATTTGTTAATTAATTAAATTATTATGTTACGTCTTTTACAGAATAGTTTACATCAGAATTAAAACCGTGACAAAGTTAAATACCTATGATTTAAATAAAGGTGAAACAACCTATGGTATGGAACCCTGAAATCATCGAATAAACATGCATATCCTATATCACTCGATCCCAATATGTCCAAGTGTAATCAAAAGCAATAATATACAATAAGTACAAAAAATGGCTAAACATACTATCGTGCAAGGAAGGAACCGCTCCAAAAAGTCCTTAAAAGAAGTCACCGATCACCAGTCCTTTCCCCTTGGTCGTCTTTGTCCGATCTGCACCCACCATCACAAACTAGACGGTGAGTACAGTAAAGTAGAAAGTAATAAGTAGAAGGACATAAACTGTAATTCATGAATTATTTAAAAACAATCCAAATATCATGCAGGTATTAAAAGACATATAAAAGATAAAAAGTACATGATAAAAAGAGTGACAGATATGCACGACGAATAATGAGTGTCTAAGAATCAAAAGAGGCATACTAAGTGGTCTTAAATCCACAATAATCTACAACAATCCAATACTCGGAGAAAACTTACGTTTGGTTAGGTAGCTGCACCCCCGTAGGTAATGTTCACATTTGCCCAACTAGCTATAATCTCAGGAGTACCTTCCAGACATACTTAGGCTATAGACACTCAACCAAGGAAATAAGAATGGAGTTCCAAACAAAGACATTTTATTAATAAAGACAATAAATACGGAATATGAATTACCATGCATTTCCTTAACTGGTTTACTCACTTACTTCAGACTCGCGTTATTCCGCTCTCGCGGCTCAGACACACTCCCCAAAATGATCACCCACACTTCTGAGACCTCTCCTTAGGTTCGTGAGGACCTAAAACATGTTTTAGATCGAATTATAATGTTTTGGAGATTTTGAGAAATTTTTAAATTTTATGTGCCGCTAGGGTAATTAGCTCGCTAATTCTAATATTAGCGTGCTAATTTCAACATTAGCGCGCAACCTCGCATACCTAATGCGCTATGTGCAGTAGAACCCAGAATTCTACATTTCGAATTATAGGTTTCTTCCACACATAGGCCATGGTGATGCCTTAAGGACCCTCATACACATTACTAGAGGTCCCTAACATCAACCACAACACAAAATAACACCCCATAACATCAAATACATGAATTTATTGAATTGACCAAGCTATGTTAATGGAGTTACCTAGCTTGATAACTTGATCTTCCTTACTAACCACTGATTTGTCAAGCCAATCTTAATGATTCCATTCCTTTCTCGATCACTCCAGCAGCTCTTTTTTTCCAAATCAAGAAAATGAAAATCTTAAGTGATAAGCTTGGTTGACTTAATGTATATATATGGTTGGAGTTAATTACATAATAGCCACACATATATTTGCACTTACGTATCCTGAGGCTTAACTCGTGGTCTACCTTCACACACTTGTCCCACAAGTCATGCTTAAGGACTCCAAATCTATACTCACTTGGTCTCTAGATTTGGTGACACGTGTCTCGATGCATATCCTAAGGCCTTTAATTTATTTTACTAACTTAGGCATCTTATTTGAACAACAATCATAGTCACATTAAAGCCTATATACATAACTATAGTTGGTTCCAACTACACTTACCCCATAAGCCGCCATCTCGGTCTCACGTCGACACATAACTCGAGGTACATCCTCGTTCATGTCTCAACTCACCGAATGCCCTACGTATACCATACTCGCAAATTTGGCACAACAAAATAAACATACACTTGGACATTAGAAATTCACATTTGGGTATAAATAAATAATACATACACCACAGAAAAATAAAATCTACCTCGGTGTCAACTCCAGAGGCTTCGATAAGTACGTCAAGTCACGATGGTCCAGTCAACGGTCCTAAAACATGACACATGGCACGTGTGGATTTAAGGGTCGTTACAGTTTAGATGTTTGTTTAGATATTTGTATTATATTGAATTTGAATTTCATTAAATTAAGTTTGCGTTGAGTTGTTTGAATTAGTTTAGTTAGTTTGGTTAATTAAGTTAATAGTCATAGTTTTTAGTTATTTAGTATTTCAATTCCCATTTAATTAGATTAACTAAATTAAGAAAAATAAGAAAAAATACTTTCCTTAAAATTTTACAAAATCTCAGTGGAGACGATATCCCACTTATCACCACTACAAATAATAGAAAATATGAGAAACTATTATGCACATTCGACACGTGTCAAGTTTTGGCACCATTGTCGAGGATTTTTAAATAACTTCTTAGGATTTTGGACGTAGTCAGAGTAAATCACCTAATATCGATGCCTTTCCATTGATCAACTACGAATCTACACTTATTCAAATACAAGAATAAAAAGTCAAGTAAGTAAAAGCTAGTAGGATATAAATAGTACTTCAAGATAAATAAAGTTGTCTAAAACTCATACGAATAGAAAGAAAGATATAAGGAATGCGTGAAAATGAGACCGAATAATGAAAGTACAACAATAAACGAGTGTCAAAAGAAGCAACTAGAGAAGCGCCTAAGTAATCCAAGACCACCGAGTATGGGTGTCACAGTGTCGGGGTCATAGAGTCGCGACAACGCCAAACAGACTCGGGTCCTAGGACGCGGCAGTGCCTGCCATACCTAGACTGTCGCAAATGAGGGATATCAACGATGCCTCGGATAAAACACATCTCATCCCGACCAAACAATCCAATGAATCGAGGTCATAGCTTCGGTAGCTAGTTGGCAACCATTCCAATCAAAGACACCTTCTTGAATCACTTGGCCCTCGTACACTCATACTGGAGTGGGAATTCCAAGAAAAGTAAGATAACGCAATAGCAATAAAATATAAAGCTTCTTGAATTACTGTACATTTTCTAGCTGGTTTCACGTACCTCAAATCCATGCTGATACACTCTCTTAAAGCTCTAACACGACCCCGAACTAACCCCCGATTTTCAACTCTAGCATGTTAAGTCCTTGACATTATTTTAGTTAGTTTTGATGTGTTAGAGTTTGTTTCTCTTACTAATCCTCTATTAAGTATAATTCAATCCATAATATGATTTGCTTTTCATTATTGTCCTTATATTATATAAAGATGCAGAGGTTATACAAATACACCTAATGTCTTATACACATACACGCGCGCGCGCACACACACACACACACATATATATATATATATATATGTGTGTGTGTGTGTGTGTGTGTGTGTGTGTGTGTGTGTGTGTGTGTGTGTGTATATATATATATATATATGTATGATATATAAATATATATAACCACTTAATGCATTAGTAGATTTCTACAAACTTATTTTAGGAATCTTATCATTTATTAATATTATTATTTTAACACTAGATTAATCTTTGGACACATAAAAATTCACTTTAACCTATATACAAAAGTAAATTATTTGATTAGCTTACTTAGGCACATCAAACTAACTTATATACCCATTTTTGTCCTGCAATCAACTTAGGCTTTTTCTTTCAATTAAATTCAAGCCCTCTAATTTATTTAGATGATTCAAGTGTAATTATTTCATTAACTTATTAAAAGTCATTAATTTATACAAGTAAATTAATTCATTTGTCTTTAGGCCTAATTGTCTTTATTTCACAACTTAGGCATATTAGATAAATAGAATTAGCTTACTTTATTTATTTGACTGAGGTACTTATGTATTTCTAATTAATACCTAAGTTATTAGCTAAATCAATGTTGTACTCAAATTATCAATTATTAAATAATCTAATATTAGCTATCGAATATGCCATCCATCTATGCATCATTTCTTTTATTAATACACATTAATTTGGATCAACCTTAAATACTTAAGAAAGTCATGCATGAATTTAGTTGATCAATATACATATGTGTGTGTTGTTGATTAATTAAAGGGGATGCAAGCAAGATTAGGAAGATGAGAGTATGAAGAAGTAGCTTGCATGAATAGTATTATCATTAAAAAAGAAACAAATCAATAAGAATCAAAAGCATGGATAAGAATTCAAATATGAGAAATTATTATAAAGAAGGTGTAGAACATGCTTTGAGACCATATGAACTTTTAAATTCCTTGCTGTCTTTAAGCTTTCTCCAACTCCATTAATGGTCAGATTCATTCCAATCTTCTTTCTGGAGTTCTTAGAAATGAATTTGAGTTAAGTCCCTAATGACTTCTACCTCTTTATACATTTATTTAAAAATTCATTAGTGATGGATTAATCAAGCTAACCTAGCTTAATGAAGTCTAAATCCAAGCTCTCCATCTCATTTCTACATATGCCAAGTGTCCTACAAAGTATAAAATTACAATTTTACCCTCAGTTCATCCATGTATTTTCTATGCAACCAATACATTTATATCAATTAAACGACCTTATTTTTTATCATACTTACCAAGCATACCATAGGCCTTTGAATTTAAATTGGTTCCTTAATATGAATGAAGGAGAATTTTACATTAACTTCAATCTTCCATAGTACGCTTCTCGAGGTATATCATGTGCCTTATTTCATTTCTACACTATAATCATAAGTTATTTAGATGTGCATTGTAATAATATAGTAATGTAGTAATTTAAATAAAAACCCCAACTTAGGATATTCTCTTAATTAAATAGCATTATAGTCCTATAACTATTTTTGTCATATCGTATCGCCTACTCGTACCATGGTACCCAAGGGTTGACCAAGTACACCGCGTCAGATAAAGTCCCCGCCAAAGTCTTGCGGTGACACATGACACAAGTTAAAATATTAAAGTCGTTACAAGAACACCACATGGATTAAGTCATACGTGTTACTCATGATAGCTATATCATTAAGTCCTTCGATTTGAGATTACTGGAGACTTCAACATTACAATCATAGTGATTTGACACAATCAAACATTATCTTTAACCGAATAATTATAAAGATTGTGATTGGTTATTATGTGAATAATGTGTAATCGAGGTAGAATTTGTCCCTTTCATATAGAGAGAAATATTAGTGGATTCCTTGATATGATAGACTGATAATGGCCAAGTACATGCGAGTTGATATAATCAATGCACTTGGATGTTTTTAGTCTCCCTAAAGATCGAGACTAGTATGATTGAACATTAAGGGTGATTTTTCATGCTTTATGTTTAATCAAAGGATATCGCATGACAAAAGGATATGATATATGCTATTTATTAGGTCGTATCGATTTTGATATTCATGCTACTTGGGTAGTCATAATGTCTTACTAGAGACCACTTATGACTTATGTACCAAAATAATATTGGTTCACTAATAACGTCACATGAACCTATTGAGTCGCATACAAATAATGGTTTTACGCAATTTCAATTGGTTTAGAGTAATAAATTTTATATGATAAAATTCATGACATAGAACCCCTTACGATTTGTTATATGATAACTTATTAATATGAGCGTTAATGTAATTTACTTGAATTGCCTAAATATAATAGTTGTATTACGAATACGTTTTTTAAGTGAGCTTATCTACATATATAAATAGAGATTAAAACCCTAAAACTATTATTTTAGATTTTATTTTTGCTATTTTCGAGTTCTTTGGATTTTGAGAAAGAAAGAAATTTTTTTTTCTATCTCTTTTAGGGCTAGAATTTCAAATTGTGATCTTTGTTTGTATGTAGATTTTCTATAGAGGACGCACACTTGAACTTCTTGGAGATCGAACAATCAAAGAAGGAAATCACAGATTAATGTATGGTCTACTTTTGTAGATCTAGTTTAATGGAACTTATTTGCGATCTTGTTGGGAATTTTTAAAATTGTTTTAAATTTTTTTGTTGCATATGAACCTCAAAACCCAACACAGAGTAATCAAGCTAAAATACTTACTCAAGCTGCTACTACTCCTATTAATCAAGCACAAGTCAATACTTTATTCAGTGATGAAAAAGACACACATATAAGTGGAAAGATACTTAAACAAAGTAATAAAAATAAAACATAAAACTAGAAGAAGAAGAAATGATGGATAATGTCATTCCTACTAGAGAATGGATGACTGAACAAGTGAAATACATACTTTATCCTAAAAGGCTATACCCATAGTATTTAGCTAGAGTTGAAGCATATGAGAAATCTTTACAAAAGTCTAAACTAATTGATAAGGATGACAATGATAAGATATTTTTGATAATTTGAATGAAGATATATATTCATATTCTACTGTTCCACAACGATTAGCTGATGCTAGAGAGGAAGAAAACAATGAACATATACTTGAAGCATTTAGGAAAATAAAAATCAATAAACCATTAATGGAATCAATTATAAAATTTTCTAATTTTGATGAAGTTTTAAAGAATTCTTTGAATCTAAAGATAAGTTTTTAGAAGAATATAAGGAAAACTTAGGGCAAAATGTGTCTGCTTTAATTAAAAAGAAAATACTTGAGAAATGTTCCGATCCAAGAATGTTTGGAATTTGAAATTTGGAATATACATACGCACATAAAGTGGTTTGGGTAGTTTTTGTAACTGATTAAATAACTACTTAGTAGTTATCTATATAAGAGATAAATAAGGAGATTGTGAAGATCTCCGAACAAGAATTTTCAACGCACAAACTTTCTTGTTTTTCTCTCTAATCTCTGCAAGAGTACTTAGGCTGTGATTATTGGGCATTTTTCCTTCTTGGTGATTTTGCCTGTGACCAGTGAACAAGTAAAGGTTATCTTTTGCTTCCGCTTCGGGTATGTGATTTCTTATTTGATCTTTAAGATTCAACATTGGTATCAGAGCATGATTTACTTGTTCCTTGTCTATTATCATAGCGGTTTAATTTTAGTGGGTATGATGCCATGAATTGATCCAAAAAAAAAAAAAAAAAAAAAAAAAAAAAAAAAAAAACTTTGATTGACGTTTTTTTTTTGTTGTTTAGTATAATATCAAAAATTGATTTTCTTACGGATCAAATTATGTGGCTATTTGGGGATATACTTATATTAGGATTTATACATATCATTGATCCAAAGATTGGTTAAAAGTAAAAAAAAAAAAAAAAAAAAAAAAAAAAGAATTCTTGGATTACTTATATTAGTAATTAGGAATACGTAATATATTAAAACAGAAATACGTACTGTTTGTTATGTAACTTATGTTCAAACAATAAAAAAAAAAAAAAAAGAATTATAAGTGTAAGCCCGTTCTGTACGTCTTAATTCACAAAGTCGATGACTGTGCGACAATATATATTAAAACAGTGCACAATCTTGCACATTGTATTAATAACTTATTATATACATACTGTTTGTATCTGAATATTATTTTTTTTAATGAGATATACGTCCTGTTTGTCAGGCATGCAAACATGTATTAATAACTTATTATATGCATGCATAGGCCATAATTTAAAAATAAAAATAAAATAAAATAAATAAAAAAAATAAAATTACAATTTTGATTTTAAGAATGCATGCAATTAGTTGATGACAACATTGTTGAGTATTAATTGCATGCATATGCATAATAGAATATTATTTTGTATAATTCGATATGACATGTTTACATGATTTTTTTTGCATGCTTATGACATGTTTACATGATTGCATACATATAGCATTTATATGTTTGTGGGAAAATGATATGATGAAATTTTGCATAATTCGATAGACTAATAATAATTACACACATAAATATAGATGATGATTGTGACACTTAATTTGTGCACTTTTGACTCTATACTATGTGAATAATTATAAATTATCTATTTGAATTGTGACAAAATAACTAAGTGTGGTATGCTAGGCATTAATTGATATGTGCATATATGTCTTTATTCAGATACATATTTCTTTGTGAAAATGGCAAGTGCTAGCAAGAACATTGTTCTTGAGCTCAATAAGGGTGAAAAATTGAACGGGGACAATTATGAAATCGGAGTTTGAAAATCCAAAGTATGTCCTGGAAGAGCAAGAGGCTCTTGAAGTTCGAACAATATCTGATCGAGCTCTGAAGATGGCAACAGTCCAACATAGAAGGGACCGTGAGGCATTTGAGGCATGGAAAAAGAAAAACTCAACGGCTCGCATTACATTGCTTAGTAGCATGGAGAATGATATAATGCGAGAGTTCAAGAGTTATGATGTTGCCAAAGAAATGTGGGAGGCCTTGAAGAAGAAGTTTGGTGGAACCTCTGTCACCAAGCTTCGACAGCTCACTATTAAGTTTGACACATACAAGAAACGCCCTAACCATAACATGAGGCAGCACTTAAGGGAGCTATCAAACATGATCAGTGAGTTAAGGGAGGCCGGGCACATTCGATCGATGAACAACGAGTTCAGTGTTATACGATCCTTACCTCACAACTGGGAGCATATGAAGGTTAATTTGACCCATAATGAGAACATCAAGACCCTTAATGATGCTGGGCGTCATTTGGAACTTGAGGAAGACCGGATTGAGGCTTCAAGACCTGATACTGATGTGTATATGGCTAGCTCAAGTAATAAAAGGGGTCATAGTGGCTATAAACGCAAGCCTTATGGTGGCTACAAAAGGCAAGGATCAAAGAGAGCTAAAGGTGATCATCATTATGCAAAATATGATCATCATGGAAAGGGTAAAGCTCCTATGGCTCATCAGAAGAAGAACAAGGCTAAATTCAAGTGCTACAACTGTGGAAAAAAGGGTCACTTTGCTCGTGAGTGCAACGAGCCAAAGAAGGTACAAACCCTTAATGCATTTTCTATAAATAATGTTTTTAGAAGTGCAAATTTTGTTTCTAGTTCTGTTTATTTGACTGAATCTCATCCTTTGTGGGTTGTAGACTCAGGAGCAACAGACCATGTAGCTAATGACCGTGATGTGTTCGTGGAGTTTCGTCGAGTTCCTCGTGGAACAAAATGGATATATGTAGGAAACAACTCACGTGTTGAAGTAAAAGGGATTGGCACCTGCAAGTTGAGCATGCGTGGTGGACGACCTCTTATCCTATATGATGTGTTATATGCTCCAGAGATTCGACGAAATTTAGTTTCTGTTATTGTTCTTCTACAGTGTGGATTTGTTATGAACTTCTATGGTACTAGTGTGAATTTGTTTCTAGAACAAACTTATTATGGTTGTGGCTATGTGTCAGATGGTTTTATTGTATTGGATATTGACTATGTTTCGAATAGTAATATTTATCGTGCTTGTTTTTCCGTTTTTCCCTTGTTACATCTTCTATTGATTCAAATGTTGATGTGAATATTTGGCATGCTAGACTTGGCCATATAGGTCAACAAAGAATGGATAGATTAGCAAAAGAGGGCCTATTGGGGCACCTTGAAAATGTTAATTTACCAATGTGTGAAAATTGTCTAGCGGGAAAAATGGCAAGAAAACCATTTGGCAAAGGAATAAGAGCTGAATTTCCATTGCAATTGATTCATTCGGATATTTGTGGTCCGATGAATGTGAGATCCCGACATGGAGGTGTTTATTTCATCACTTTTATTGATGACTATACACGTTTCGGTTATGTTTATTTGATTTCTCATAAATCCGAAGCTTTAGAGTGCTTCAAGAAATACATTAATCTTGTTGAGAATCAATTAGATAAAAAAATAAAAATGTTGAGAACGGACCGAGGACGTGAATATTTGTCTGATCAGTTCAAACAATTATGTGATGAAAAGGGAATAGATAGACAGTTAACTATTCCATACACACTCCACAACAAAATGGAGTATTTGAAAGAAGAAATAGAACTCTTCTTGAAATGGTTAGGTCTATGATGGCCCAAGCCAATTTACCAATCACCTTTTGGGGTGATGCTTTGTTAACTGCCACTTATATTCTCAATCGAGTACCCTCCAAATCAGTTTCATCCACTCCTTATGAGTTATGGACCAATAGAAAACCAGATTTATATAATCTAAGACCTTGGGGTTGTGGTGCCTATGTTCATGATTTACATCATCAACATGGAAAATTAGGTCCAAGAGGAAAAAAGAGTATATTTATAAGATACTCTGAACATTCAAAAGGTTATGTGTTCATTGGTGAACATTCGAGTGGGAGCATAACTGAATTTGAGTCTCGGGATGCTACTTTTATGGAAAATGATTTTCCAACAAAGGGTGAGATAACTCAATCTTTATCTCTCTATGAGATACAAGATCAAGAAGATTCTACTTTGATGAATCGTTTGGTTCATGTGTCTGAACAAATGCCAATAGTATCTCATCCAAGTGGGAGCAAGACAAAAGATGTTGAATATGTTTCAACTGAATCACAAATAAGGCGTAGCAATCGTGGCAATATCCCCAAACGTCATTTTCCTATTGAAAATGAGGTTTATATGATTGCACCTCAAGATGAGGATGAGCCTAAAAATATTCAAGAGGCTCTTACTTGTCCTGCTAAAGAGAAATGGAAAATTGCAATGGAAGAGGAAATGGAGTCCATGAGATCAAACAATGTTTGGGAATTGGTTGACCTCCCTGAAGGACGTAAAACTATTGGGAACAAATGGGTTCTCAAAATTAAACGAAAGACTGATGGTTCTATTGAAAGGTACAAGGCACGACTTGTAGCCAAGGGGTATACACAACAAGAGGGAATTGATTATGAAGAAACCTTTTCCCCAGTTGTGAGATTTGCCTCTATAAGGTTAATTCTAGCCATAGTTGCAAATTTAGATTTGGAGTTACATCAAATGGATGTAAAAGCGCATTTCTAAATGGAGAACTGGAAGAGGAAATCTATATGGAACAACCTATAGGTTTCATAGTTGAAGGTCAAGAGCACAAAGTGTGCAGACTATTAAGATCTATTTATGGTCTTAAACAATCTTCCAGGCAGTGGTACATAAGATTTCATCAAGCAATTATTTCTTATGATTTTGTGATGATTGATGAAGACCATTGTGTGTATGTTAAGAGATCTAATAGTAAATTTGTGATTCTTTCACTTTATGTGGATGACATACTATTGGCTGGAAATAATGAGGAGTACTTAATAACCATTAAGCGATGGTTGTCCTCCAATTTTGAGATGAAGGACATGGGTGAAGCAGCATATATACTTGGTGTAAAAATTAAAAGGGATCGATCAAAGAAGATGCTAGCTCTTTCACAAGAGCCATACATTAAGAAAATTCTTGAGAGATTCCATATGCAAGATTGCAAACCCATTGATACTCCTATTACAAAAGACCAAGGTCTAAATCAAAGAATGTGTCCTAAGACTCCACATGAAAGAGAACAAATGGCAAAAGTTCCTTACACTAGTGCTGTTGGAAGCCTCATGTATGCAATGATGTGTACAAGACCTGATATTTGCTTTGTTGTTGGCATGGTAAGTAGATATCAGGCAAACCCAGGACAGACCCATTGGAGAGCTGTCAAAAGGATACTTAGGTATCTCAAAGGCACTGTTGATTATTCATTGTGTTATCAAGGCAATAATTTGCATCTAGTTGGTTATACAGATGTTGATTGGGGAGGAGATTTAGATGAAAGAAAATCTACCTCAGGTTATGTTTTCTTACTGAACAATGGAGTGATTTCATGGAGTAGTAAGAAACAATCATGCATAGCCTTGTCAACAATGGAAGCTGAATTTGTAGCATGTTCAGCAGCAGTGCAAGAAGCGGTTTGGCTTAGGAGATTCTTGAGTCACTTGGGATTTGACAAAGATGCATCAAGTCCAGTTTTGGTGAATTGCGATAGTCAGGCTGCAATTGCATTCACAAGAGATCCCAAGTACCACTCGAAGACCAAACACATTGATACCAAGTATAACTTTGTCAGAGACATGATTGCACAAAAAGAAGTGAAAGTGCAGTACATATCTATGCAAAAGATGATTGCTGATCCTTTTACAAAACCTATACCTAGAGATGCATTCAATGGTCATATGAAATCTCTAGGATTGCGTAGAGTTTAGCATATATGTATTGTACTTGATGAAAAATAATTTGTTGTTATTCTTCCTTTATATTTGTAATATACTATTTACTATATATTAATGCGTATCAAAGTTTTGTGCTTTGTCTTATCATGCATACACACACATCTATGTTATGTACATAAAAGTAAAGGTATGTCGGACAGTAGATTGGCCTTCTCACACAGGCAATCGCTTCTATGACTTAGTAGTGCATAGAAATGAGATTGGTTTTAAGCTTTTGTGATATAAATTTGGAGAGCTCGAGCTTAAAACGAAAAATCGCCTTGATAGTGAATCAAGATGAGGTCACTAAATTAAATTGTGATCGAAAGGTAAAACCTCCCACAAGTTTACCTTAACTGTCTTTATATGCCAGGTGGGAGTTCTGTGTTTATAAATTGAGAATTTAAAGTAGAGTTGCGGACTCAAGTTAGATATTGAGTATATCTGAACTATCACCTATACAATATTAGTTTGACATACGCTCCATTTCAAAAAAGAGAATAATATTGTAGCATGTGTTTCATACTACATGTGCATTTTGCGACCAATAAAGGTAACATAAGTTTTTGATCTCTACTTCTAAGTTGTGTGAGCCTTAGAGATTAAGGAATCTCATTTAAGTACCCTCAGTACTTTTTGACTAATCTTGAAGTTTTATCTCAATGTTAGTTATCTTGAAATGTCACCAATGATTATGAATCATTCGATCTAACGGGCCATATTCAGATAACAATTGATTTAAAATGGAAAGATATAAGTTGAAAAGGAAGATCATCGAAGTGTCTCATTTGCTTAAGTTGTATCCACTGGTCGACCAATTATATTTATTTGTTAAATATGATTGTGGGTGCACGAGATTTTGAAATAACCATATAAAAGAGATCTTAAGATATTCAAATGTGACTGATGTATCTAGGGTATTGCATACATACTCTACTTACAAGTTGAGCTGCTGTATATACCTAACAGTTATATAGCTATGAGCTCTCAGATATTAATTGTATGCTGGTCGCACGACCTATTTACTTGTATGAATACGTTTTTGCAGAGATAAGAAACATTGTTCTCTATAGATGGAACTTATGAGAAATTAAACCCATTATGTGCGAGTGGGAGATGTTGGAATATACATACGCACATAAAGTGGTTTGGGTAGTTTTTGTAACTGATTAAATAACTACTTTGTAGTTATCTATATAAGAGATAAATAAGGAGATTGTGAAGATCTCCGAATAAGAATTTTCAACGCACAAACTTTCTTGTTTTTCTCTCTAATCTCTGCAAGAGTACTTAGGCTGTGATTATTGGGCATTTTTCCTTCTTGGTGATTTTGCCTGTGACCAGTGAACAAGTAAATGTTATCTTTTGCTTCCGCTTCGGGTATGTGATTTCTTATTTGATCTTTAAGATTCAACACTTTTCATTTTAATAAAGCTATTTATGATATGGGTTCTAGAGCAAACTACATGCCAATTCGTTTCTTTTTTCATACTAAAATGAAGTTTGAGGTACTTGCTTCTAAAAAGGTTGTTCTACCAAATCGTTATTTAGTGAAATCAGTAGGAGTGGTTACTAATGTGCTAGTTCAAATTGACAAGTATGTTATTCCTACGAACTTTTTGGTTATGCCATCCTTCATCAATGAAGATCTTCCATTAATCTTAAGACGACATTTCTTAACAACTTCGCAAGTTGTCATGAATACTCTAAACAAGACAATCACTTTTAGGGTGCATGACCAAGCAATCACTTTCTGGAATGGCACTTAACTGGATAATCATACATTTAAGTTTATAGAACCATTTTAAAACTGTGTAGTTCTGTCGAGCCAACGACAGTAAACAAAAGCTCTCTATGGGAGGCAACCCATACGCTATCTCTATGTTCAATTTTAGTATTAAGATTAGTTTGTTGTTTTATATTCTTTCAACTTTTAACTCTAATAATGGAGATATTTTATGAATCTAATTTCAAAATAATTTCATATAAAGGATTGATTGAGCCAATGTTTTTTTTTGTATTATATCGTCTTTATCCATTAGTTTTTATGTTAGTCAGTTCTTTATAGTAATGAAATTATTGTTTAGTACAAATTATAGTCAAATTATGATAATTTTGAATAATTCTACCTTTTTATTGGACATATATTTGATAAATATATGGAAAACCAATTAAGTTAAAAAAATAATTTAAATAAATTGAATTTAATGAACACTTTTTCAACAATTTGATTTTAAATGGTTTTACAAGTTTATTCTTTTAATTGTATCTATTGAAATGGTCGGAAGTGGAAGGTGTAGAAGTTCGAGGGAGGAAAGGAAAAAGGGAATTATTAGATAAACCTAAGGATAAATCCTAGTTATCTCCAATTAGACCCATGGTAATTTCTTTCAGTACACCTAAAATTATACCAAAAAGAGAGCCTACTCTACTTTTATCATTTAGCTATGTCTTTGAGGAAGAATATGCAGATGAGGAGGAGAGAGTAGAAAAAGAGATACCAAAGGGAGTGAAGAAGTATGTTCTTAGGAAAAAGAATTTTATGAATGAGAAGGCCCTTGAAAAGTTTAAGAAAGATATAGAGAGATGAAGGAAGTTGATCCCGGAGAGGGGACTCAATGTGAAGAATGAGTTGAAATATGGCCTAGGATCATAGATATCATTGATGCGAGAAATTGGAGATTATTGATTAGGGACTATAACCATTTAAACATTGAGGATGTTCCTAATGAGAAGGGATGCGACATTTAGTGAAAGAGTCTTACGCGAATGCTTATGAAAGTGACAGTAAAACAGAGTCAGGAATTAGAGGAAGGATAGTGGATTATTCTACCGCTAGAATAAATCGGTATTTTGATTTAGCATAAGTTCACCAAAAAGAACAAGATGAGTACCTAAAGCCTAAATATTTGATTAAGTTTCATTACCTTACTAAGGAAATTAGGGGAGGATTAGAGGCAATCCAAGGTGATAGATTAGACTCGGAAGGGTGCCCGAAACATATCACTACCAAGCTTTTTAGGAAGATCACAAAAGCGTAGTGTTATTTCATCAATGCCAGCATACAACTAAGTTTGTAATATTACGAGATCGTGAACTACAAAGCCGCTTTACTTTACCCCATCGTGAAGGGATTGAGATATTTGGATGTTGGCAATATTATCTATGAATTGATAAGGAGTGCCATCACAATGAAAAAGAATGAAGGATTATCATTTCCTTTGATGATCTCGACACTTTTAGAGAGAAGATCGAGTAAGTATGGCATGACTTGAGATAGATGTTTTACCTAAGAGGACTATCATGGATGCAGTAATAAAGTGCTGAAAAAAATTGATGGATATGAAGACTCTAAAGACGAGAAGGAGAAGGCCGAGATAGCTAGCAGAGAGATGGAGCAATGAAGAAAGATTAAAGCTAAAAAAAAAAGTTTTGGAAGAAATGTCAAGAGCAATAAATGATTCGAATGTGGAGCAACCGGCTACAGACTTCGATGGACTTTACATGGAGGAGTCAGAGTTAGCCTTTGTGGGTTCAATTCTACGCAATCAAGTGAAAACTTTGAGAAATCAAGAACTATTGTTCAAGAACTAAAGGGCCTTTACAAGGAGCATTAACAATATAGATAGGACGATGTCAAAAAGAAATAGATGACAAGGGGTGTAGAGGTTCTTATACCATTAACGCAAATGAGGCTAATGATTAACAATTTTTTAATGATCCACTGTCGCTAGGTCATGACTACAACCTCTATGATCTCAAAGCGAGTTACCAGTCCAAGATGATTGATCCAATGGGTGATGATAATGGTGATAATGCAAATTCAGGATGACGACATTGATTTCCTTACTCTAATTTATCTCCTTTGTCTCTGAGTGATATTGTGTAAGGTCTTGCATGTAACTCTGGTGATGATACTATAAGATTTGTTATTCATTGGTGATGGTTTATTCATATTTATTTTTTATGAGCTCTGTTTGATGAAATGTATATATTGATTATCCGATTTATGATTATATCAATTCGTTTATATTTCGCGATGTATATTTGTTTTGTTGGAAATTTGAAATAATTCTTAAACCTTGAGGACAAGGTTTGGAATAAGTTTGTAGTATTTTAGGTGAACAATGATAACAAAGAAAGCAAGGAAAGAAAAGAAAAGTAGTAGATAAGTTCATAATTGATGCAAAGTTCAAACTTTTGATCCAATATTCAAGTGAGTTGATGAGATTCTTCAAATTTTTTTCGAATTCAAGTAAGTACGAATTTAATTTTTCTTTATCTTTAGTTGGGAATGTAATATAATGGAATGAATATATAGTAAATTTTTGAATGGAAATGATATTTCTATTACCCAAATGAATTCTATGATAATTTTTATACATTTTTTTACTAACTTTACTAGTTGATATATACACTTGATTACCTTGTGTTAGTTATGAGAATGGGTACAAGATTGAAACAGCAGTGCAAGATGAACAAAATAGATTTCTAAGAATCTTGTGATACAAAAAGCTATTGATTAAGTATTTTTATAATGTATATATAGAAAATTATTATGCCATAGTTGAAAGAAGAAATGAGTTAGAAACCAATAAATTTCTATAAGTTAGAAAGAATAATTTCTTCAACTTTAGTGAACAGTGAGAAGTACTAACAAGAGTTACAAATATATAGAGAGTCCTATAGATTCCATTGGAAATGGAGCAGGGAATCTATAGTGGGAAAAATGTGAGAATATCCATAGAAAATGGAGCAGGGACTCAAAAGTCAAAAGCAAGCAAAATAATATTAAAAAAAATAATAATAATAAAGAAAAAATAATAATTAGGATGAAGTAGAAAAAATGAGAGATGAAAAAGATGGATGCTGTTAAACTATTTAAAGAAAAGATTTAGCTCAAGTGGTTGAAGGTAGGGTTGAGTGAAATATTTCTTAATCTAACGCATTTTGAACGATATATTCATTAGTATCTTGGTAAAATCCCTATTGATTTTAATTGTGGTACTATTTATAAAGTATTTTCTAAAATTAAGATTAATCTAATGTTTTTGTGTTTTGAGATTCTATACTAGTCATCGTAAGTTTGATGCTTGTCAGTGGAGATTGATAAAACATATATTGTGTGTTGGCCTTGGTAATTGATTGAACTTTAAGTTTTAAGAGGTATTGCATTGGGTGGTTGAGCATAGATTTGCATGACGTTTGGTTGATCCTTCATACCTGATAATCGTAATACAATATATCGCATATTGAATAAATAATTGAAAACGCAATGGAATTAAAAGTATTTCGATAATACAAATAATATACTAAACTATACTAATCAAAGTAGAAAACCAGTATCAACCTCGGCTTACAAAACAACCCCAACCCTTTATTAATACATACTATAATTCAATACAATATATACAATAATAGAGAAATCAATCATGCTCGTAAATCGATCAACTATCATCTAATATCAATGATTCAATGAATAGGAATATGAATTCAAAACAAATTTATTTAGGGCATCAAAATGATATAAACAATGCATAACATATGCAAGTTCAATAGTTATATACAATTGTATCTGTCTACAATTTGGATTTTAAAACAGAGTCGTACTTCTCATCACTCAAGAGTACAAACCACATAATCCACATGTTAGCTGACATGTGATTCTGCCTATTTATTCAAGTTTGATTGAGCTACCACTCGAAATGGATAATAAACAATTAAGGTAACCTTCGGTCACTGAGTTTGAAAGGGCGGAATCCTTTTTCCATGGTAATCTTTTCCATCTATCAAGAAAAGAGTGGAATCTATTTTAAGGCTAGCCTTCCCCCTCTTAGTCCAGTCTGCCTTATCGACCACTTCCAATAATTTTCATATTTAAAACATTTAGATCACAGTACGTTGTCCCATTCTTAGTCCATAAAACTAAATGAACTATATATACTAGTTTACGATGCATAATTGATAAGAATACAAGTCCCACTTACTTGTGCTGAGCTTTCCTAACTTTAGATTGGCTTACATGATTCTCGAAATTCTCTAACTTTTGCCCGTCAATCAAAAATTTAAAACCAATCATTTATAATCAATTTAAGTCCAATACCTTAGGTTTAGAACCCTTAAACTAGTCCCATTTGAAACTGAAACCCTGAGAACCATTTTTAAAATTTTCTATTTATTTGACTATTTTCATGCTTTACGAGGTAAAAACCTCGATATAAAGTTTGAGAATTTCGAGAATCATGTAAGCCAATCTAAAGTTAGGAAAGCTCATCACAATTCACTTCTTCCACTCGAGCGTAACACACATCTCGAGGCGAATTCAATGTATGATTTAATTTGATTTAAACTTTGAGATTCATTTATATATATTTTTTGTGCCTATAAATTTGCCGCGCGCGCCAACAACCACCAGCGAGAGTCCATACTATTGTACATCCACTGCATGTCACCTTCGATCGTGAATGAATTTTTTTTTCTTTCTTTTTCCCTGTTGTTTGGGTTGGGGTTGCTCTCTACCCCAACCCCAGTGGAATCGATGGCAGGGGAGACGCCCTTGCCACCTCTACCCTCTACCCGGTTCGGCCTCCATGACCGAACCCCCCTCTCGACCACCATGGCCGAAACACCTCAACCCACTACAAAACAACTAGGACTCACCTTGATCGTGACATTTCCACCCTTTCTTTTCTCATTCCTGGCTTATTCTCCTCCTCCTCCTCTTCGTTCTTTCTTCTCCTTCTCAGTGACTTACCTTGATCGGGTATGTGTGTGTGAGAGAGAGTGGTGAGAGAAAAGGTGGTGGAGTATGGATAAGTGTTGTTGACTTATTTTCTTGACTCTAAAGTGTGCCACGTTTGGGACACTCGCATGTGTTTTATGCACATAAATGCTATTTTCGGGTGTTTCGACGCCCAGTTTCGCGTCCGAACCGCGATATACGCGTACCGCCGCGTTACTAGCCACCTAATACCCATTCCATATTAATTACTTAGCCAATGTTTATGTAATTTGTGTGTTTTAGTTTCCTCGACCTAATATTCGGTCCTGTCAATTACCCGGTACCCGTGTCGACACACATATCGAGGCTAATACAGTTCACACAATCTCGCACGTATTGTTATGCAACATACACACATGCGAAGGATTTCAATAAATTGCATCGCAAATAAGCATCCAACACACAATAACTATCGTACCTAAGTCCCCGTATGTCCTAGCCTACTGCGGCGTCCACGTAGATCTGAGCTGACGTCCACGTCTGTAAATTCAAGATAATTAACGACATTAATAAAATGGGCCGTTACATTTAGATCACAATACGTTGCCCCATTCTCAGTCCATAAAACTAAATGAACTAGATATACTATTTTACGATGTATAATTGATAAGAATATGAGTCCCATTTACCTATGTTGAGCTTTCCTAACTTTAAATCGACTTACACGATTCCCAAAATCCTCAAACCTTTGCATGTTGATCAAGAATCTAAAACTAATCATTTGACATCGATTTAAATCCAATACCCTAGGTTTAGAAACCTTAAACTGGTCCCATTTGAATTTGGAACCCCAAGACCTATTTTTTATTATTCTATTTATTTTGTCCATTTTCATGCTTTGCGAGGTAAAAGCCTCGATATAAAGTCTTGCACGAATCCTGAATTCATCATTTTTCATAAAATTTCATCAATTTCTATTTAATTGGTCAAAATAGTATTTTTATGGATTTTATTCTCATTTTTTGGAATTTTTCCAATTTCTACCATTTTTTTCTTCATTTTTAATTTTGGAAAAGGGTTTGGGCTTGAACCGGGTCCAACCAGGTTCTGTTCGACCCAGTTCAAGGGCCCAACCCCTTCTTTCTTATCGATACCCCCGTTCCTCTACAACTCAAAACCGATTTTAATTTGTTTTTTTATTTCATTGGGGTTGGGTTTGTCCCAACCCCAGGACATTTCTAGGTGGGGAGACTGTTCTCATGTTGTCTCTTTCCTTGGACGAACTACATAGAAGTTCGTCCCAGTTCGTCCGAGCCTCCCTGCCCAATACCATCTCCACAATGACACCAACCTTCAACAACGACCCACAATAGCAATGATAGCAACACAAATCAACAACATAACCATACAACTCACTTTCTTCAATATCTCTTCGTTTCTCCCTCGGCCTCGATTCCTCTCCCGCAATTTCTAGCTCTCTCTCGCCTCTATCGAATTTCAATTTTTCTATCTTACTTTCGATTTCTCTATTTGTCGAAACACAAATGAGGCGGTGTGTTTGGGTTTAGGATAAATATTAGATTTCCTTGAGATTCGTATGCTTCAATCTCGAGGCCGATCCAAAGGATAGGTGTTAAAGTCACCCTTTTAATAGTGACACCAATTGTAATACATGCCTTCACATGCACATTAATTATTCTTGTGATGTGGGTGCACATATGTTGATGCTTGGATACCTGTCCAACATCCCACAATCAACACAACTCACTTCTTTGACTCAAGCATAACATGTATCTCAAGGTGACTCTAATGTATAATTTAATTTGATTTAAACTTTAGGATTCATTTATATATATATATATATATATATATATGTATTTTGCGCCTATAAATTCGTCGTGTGCGCCAACGACCATCCTCATAAGTGCACACTATTGTACGTCCACCGCGTATCACTCTTGACCCATGTGTCACTAGACGCCTGCCAATTATTAACTATTTTCAATATATAAGTGCTTCTACCATGAGATCTAGAGAAAATACCCATAGCGGAATCAAAATGGTTAACCCTTGTATTTGAACAACGGTTCAAAATAGCTTTGGTTATGTGAATGGTAACCTGCTCTTTGGGCAACTCCATAATTAATTATGAGCACTTCATCTAACATGGGTACTACACGTCAACCAACAAAGCATATAACATTAATTGCACCTAATCAATCATTCAATTTGCATTGTGTGATGAGGTTTTGTCACATGACATCTTTATTGGTGAAGAAGCGGTTGGAACAAGCGTCCGATGTCCATCAACTTATGTAATCCTCATATCGATGCTTATCAACCGACCAAATTAAGATCATCAATGAGTGTCATACATCATCAAATTACAAATATTTATATCTAGCTATTACATATATAAGACATGCAATATAGCTAAACATACATATATTTTATATTTTGGGCTTAAAAATGTATATTTAATCTATTTTTTATTTTTTTAAAACAAAGTTAGAGAAAAAAATAAGAAAAAAAAGTATAAGAGAGTTCATATCAATATAATTATCCCAAATAAAAACGACAACACTAATAAACATAAAGTTTGAAATAATATTTATTAATTTATTTAAACGGTAATGTACTAAAATGAATTAGTTAAAATTTGTATTTAGCTAATTTATATTTATTTTAAAAATAAGTATATGTATACATTATACCATATAAAACATGTAATGAAAAGTGTAACATAGATTACAAGACAATTATAATTAACTTTTTTTTTACTATTAATAATGTAAAGTAAGTTACATAAAATGATGAATATTAACCAAAAAAAAAAATGAATGAGTATCAACCACTATTGATTTTTTTCATTGCTAAATTTAATTATGGATTTTTTTAAAAATAAATATTCAAGCGTATGATAGATCGTGAGAATTATGTAGGTCTATTGGACCTACTAAGCTCACATAGCTAGATTCTATAGGTCTGTTGTGATCCGCCTAAGTTCTATAAATCTATTATAACCTATTGGGATTATCTATTGAACATCAGTAAGTTTAGAATTGTAATTGAGACGAAGATCCACTAATTAAGGGGCGAATATTTATCTTGGTAATCTTCTAATAAAAACAAAATAAAAACAAAGTGCATCACAAAAGGCAACAAATTACTCCATGGAAAAATCAAGTTACGATTAATGCATTCTTGGTTTTTGACAAAGGTGGATCAAGTTCTAACCATGGGCAAGCATGACGTTATAGTCCTTTCTTATGAGTACATTATACCATTGTCCATTTTATATTTTATTTTTATTTTTTTTATAAGTGACTTCAACATGCATACATGAGTTGAACTTTTTTTTAGTAAGAGATATCTCGTCCATTTCACTAAATATGTTTTAGCTCATATAGTTGTCTATTCCGTGATTGCAAAAATAATATTAAGAAAAATATTTATTAAGTTGTCTCTTAAAAAATAAGAAATCTTTATTACAAAGATGTTTTGATTATGATTGCGTCTGTTAATTTTTCAAATCATATTTATTTATTTAAAATTATAAATCATAATAATATTTTTTTTTCAAAAGACAAAACACATAGATTAGTCGAGGTTCATAATTGAGATTTGGATATACTAGGTGACTTAGATCCAAAAAAAGAAAAATTAAAAAGCTACCAAGACGGACAAAAAAATTGAAATCGCTGATACTAAGATTCATTATGAACTTGTCGACTTGGACTAAATTATCAACTAAAGGTCTAGAATTTATTCTTATAAAAAAGGTTTATCATTTATTATATATTCTTCCATAAAAAAAATAATGGTTAGGGCTTTCGTCTTTGTCAAAAACCAAGAATACATTAATCGTGACTTGATCTTTTCCATGGAGAAATTGGTTGCCATTCATCATACACTTTATTTTTATTCTATTTTTTATTACAAGATTACCGAGAGCAATATTCGCCCCTTAGTTAGTGGATCATCGTCTTAATTAAAAGTTTACAATGAGTGATTCCAAACTTATTGATGTTCAATAGACAAACCTAGCTTTAACCAATTATACTAGATCTATATAACTTGGGTAGGTCACAACGGATCCATAGAACTTACCTATGTAAGCCTAGTGGGTCAAATGGACCTGCATAACTCTTAAGATTCATCATAGAGCTTGAATATTTATTTTTACCAAAGCCCATAATTTGGTTTAACAATTAAAAAAATCAATAGTGATTGATATGCTTCATTTGTGGAAACAAAACGACATTTTGCTAAACAATGCCCTAAAAATAAAAAAAATATTACAGAAACATGATATGTGTAAGGGTATATTGTATTATTTCGTTTGTTTGTGTCAATGATGTCATCAGGTTTGAACATTTGTATGCAATGTAAGCAAATGTAAGAGAATGTAAGAGATGTGTAAGAAAGATAGCGACATGGTGAAAAATACAATAATAAATGTACACTAACGTGTCACACATTGTTACATGTGTCATGTATCAAAAAAACCTTCTCTACTATAAATAGAGAATATCCATAAGTTGTAATAGCAAGATGAAAATACATTCTTCATATTCACTTCTAACTTTTGCTTTTACTACATTTTGCCTTTACTACATTTTCTTCTTCACATGCCTTTACTGCATTTTCTTCATATTAATTGTCAATCTTTTAATGCAACTTACTTCACATTATTAATTGTAAAAAAAGTTTATTATGATTTTTTTTCTAATCTATCTTACATTTTTCATTACATGGTTTTTATTGTATACTGTATATATATACTTTATTTTTTAAATAAATATAAATTAGCTAAATACAAATTTTAATTAATTAATTTATTTTAGTATATTATCATTTACATAAATTAATAAATATTATTTAAGACTTTATATTTATCAGTGTTGTCGTTTTTATTTGGGATGATTATATTGATTTGAACTCTCTTAATTATACTTTTTTTTTTCTTATTTCTTTCTTTAACTTTGTTTTTTTTAAATAAATTAAATCTATATTTTAATCCCAATGTATAAACAATATATTAGTACGTTTAGCTATATTGCATATCTTGTATGTAATAGCTAGACATATATATGTGCATTGACGACTTGCAAAGCACATAACATTTTTTTTTTTTTTAAGAAAAGAGGTGGTGTTCCTAAAATTTTATTGATTCAAATTAATTTTTGCAGCCCATAGGGATTGTTTACCCTTGACCTAGTCGTGTTTGTGCTTCGATTTACAGTGGCCCATCAAAGCAATTACATACCGCGCCTCGACCCAACAACCTTATAATTTGAAAAGAAAATAAAAAACATCCTACATTTTCACATCAACGTAAGAAAACTTTACCCCAAGGCAAACGGGAAAAAAATAAAATACAACCTGAACAGAGAAACATATGTAGAGGATATAATTAAATATAAAAAAAAATACAATCACTCTGTTGATGATCATAATTTGATCGGTTGATAAGCATCGATACGAGGAATTGCATAAGTTGATGGACATCGGACGTGTGAGCCGCTTCTACACCAAAGATGTCATGTGATAAGGCTCGTCACATAATGCAAATTGAATGGTTGCTTTGGTGCTTTGCTCATTAATTAATGCTATATGCTTAGTTGACTGGCGTGTAGTGCCCATGTTGAATGAAGTGCACATAATTAATTTTGGAGTTACCTAAAGAGTAGGCTACCATTCACATAACCAAAGCTATTTTGAACCGATGATCCTATCCAAGGGTTGTCATTACGATTCTCATGCCATGAGTATTTATCTATTTCCCATGCTAGAAACACCTTACATATATACATGCCTTTACTCACGCATTTATAATTTTACCGTGCGCGCCAATGAGTACACTCAAGCGTGCATACTACCCCACGACTAATGTGTATCATCCTTGACTCACACATGATATTAGACATCCCATAATTTTTTAATTATTCAATTATAGGCCAAATAATCCAATTATTTTCATAATTAACAATACTATCCATACAAACACCAAACGACACACAAATCCACGCACACGTTAATAGAGACAAGACAGGCTTAACCAATAGCCTAACTTGTGTTAATTAGAATTCACTTTAATGCTAATCACCTACTTAAGGTAACATGTCATTATAAGACATATCTGAATCATTTAAGAAATTAGAAACTACTGACAATTTAGGACAAAAGACATCATCCTTAAAAATAAGGCCTAAGAAATATTCCGACCCATAATATTTATCATACCCATCACAATAGGTAATTCTTCTATTGAACTTGCTACGTGTGATCTCGGAGTATCAATTAACGCTATGTCACTTAAGCTGCATGAATCATTAAAAATCGGGTCGTTAACTAATATACCTATTAATCTTACTTTAGCAAATAATATCATTATCAAACCATATGGATTATTAGAAGATATCATAGTATAAGTAAATGATTTAGTATTTTCAGCTGATTTTTATGTCATGGAAATGTGAGATACAACATCACCTAATCCTTTGCCTATACTATTAGGTAGACATTTTCTAAAGACGGCTGTAACTAAGTTAGATATTTCTAAAGGAACAATGTCCATGAAGTTGAATATAAGATTGTTAAACTCAAGATTAATAATGAATATAACTATGACAATTATGTAGAATATGATGAATTATTTGACAAAGAAATAAATGATAATAAATTTTTAGACTTAAATTATTATGATAACTTTAATGCCGAAACTTATACAATTAATGCAGTAACAATGGAAAATGATAAAGGGATTCAAAAGAAAGAATAAGTTGAAGACACTTCAAAAGAAAAAAATAACTTCAGAATAGAGAGTTAAGCAACCGGAGAATGATAAAAGCATTAATAAGACAAAAGTATCTAGATTGAAGTAAAATAAGAAAAAGAAAAAGCCAAACTTGAGTCCAATAAAGCTTAATTACTTTGGAGGTATACAATTGCACATTAAAATCAAATGGGCTTGGTACTTCAGAGCTCAGTGTTATAAGAACTCTAATACAAATCTCATGCCCATACAATTCTTTCTACATATTCAATTGGAGTTGAATTCACTTGCTTATGAATGATTCTCTTTACCATATGAAAATTCAATTCAACCTATTGGTAGTAGTACATAGAAAAACTTAGTGTAAATTTGGAGTTTGGTGATTCTCAGCGATTCCCCAATCTAGGAGAATCGCTGCTTAAATTGGTAGAAACAACAACTTCACTTCCTTCGATTCATATAGGGATTTTTAGTGATAACAGTTGCATAAAAATTGTTGGACACGATTCTTAGTTTTTAAAACAAAAACCCAAAAATGTCACACACACCAAACCATTAACACTAGTAAATCATTGAACCATTTCACAAAAATCCAAATTTCTTATCTATATTCAACCATTCTAAGCTCAATTGCATAGTATTTAAGTAATTTTCACCTCAACCTAGTCTCATTCAAACTAAGAAGTTTCAAATTTGGGGGTGTTAAGCCAAATTAGGGCATAGAAAATCTTGACTTAGATCTTAGAGAGAAGATCTATAGGAGTTCAAGCACTTCAATCTTGAGAGTCACACTCTCAAGAAGATAATTACATCAACCCTAGATCTTTACTTTAACCAATTTTTTTACTCGAGGGATTTTCGCAAGTTTTTTAATATTTTTCGAAACTATTTTGTTGGAATTTGTGCAATTGTCTGGCACAAATGATTTTATTGATTCCAATAGACTAGGAATGATGATTACATTGATAATTGATTTAAAAATTCAACAATTTCAAAATTTTTGCTTAATTTACACATATTTGCAAATGGTTTACTAAGTGAGTTCAAAATGAGTTTGGGGGTTTGGTCATGGTTTTGTGTTACTTTAAGTTGCTATATTTTTGAAGAGACTTACAATTTGTCACCTAATTGCTTTACGATATTTAGAAAATTGATTTTTAAATTTGTATTTTAGTTATCACTTCGATGCCAATTCTATTTTACATTAACGAAGAATTTCAAACTAGCTTTCCAAATAAGTTTCTCATTTTTAAATAAAGTCTTAAATTTTACTGAATTATTTCTGACAACGTTATTTCTATCATTTACATGTTTATTTTGTTTCTGAATTTATGAGTTTTGAAAGTTGAAACAATGGCCAGAGGTAGAGGTAGAAACTCTCAAAATGAAAAGGAAAAGACATAACTAGTAGAGAAACCCAAACAAAAATCTAAAGCTCTACCCAAACCGATTAGGCCAATGGGGATTTTGGTGAATAACACTCGAACTAGAGCACCTAGAGAACTTTTTCCACTCTTAAGTTTTACTAATAATTCGAAGGGAGATGAAGAGATTGAGGATACACCTAATATATCTTTCCATGCCCATAACCTCATCAATGCCAAAGCTATTGTTAGAATGAATAACGAATTTAACAAGAATAGAAAAATTATACCGGAGAGGGGTTTTAACGTGAAAAGTGAAGTTAAGTACGGGCCAAGGATCTAGAACATAATAAGGGAAAGGAACCAGGGGTTGTTAACTAGGGATTACTACGCTGATAATGACGTGGGTCCTCGATTGAAATAAGGTGTAAAATTTTAATAAAAGAGTTCTATGCAAACAGGCAAGAAAATGAAAATAATATAGTAGCCATAGTGCGAAGGATGCCAGTGGACTACTTACCCGAAAGAATAAATCGGTATTATGGTTTGCCGAAATTTCATTTGAGACAAAATAACGAGTACCCAAAACTTAAATATATGCATAAACATGAATTTCCCCACTAGATCGTTGGCAACAGTTTAGAAGCTATTTGAGGGATGGTTTATATTTTGATTCAAATTGGTACCCGAAACATATCCAAGCCAAATACTCTAGAAAAAGAACCAAAGGTTGGAGTTTTTTCTTAAACGCGAATCAACAACATAGTTTACAACATTTTGACATAGTGAACTATAGGTCGACTTTTTACACCACATAGTCCAAGGGATCGGGTATATTGATGTTGGCAGAATAATCTATGATTCGATTAGGAATGCCATGACGACTAAGAAAAATGAAAGACCGCCTTTTTTCTTGATGATTACTGAATTTTGCGAGCAAGTCCAAGTTCCGATGACAGGAATATAGTTAGATGTCTTCCCAGATAAGACTATCACCGATGAAGTCATTGAGAAAACCAAGAAGGTTCCAGGATATGTCTACTTGGAGGAGGAACAAGAGAGAAACACCCCATAAATGATGTAGATGACGGAGAGAAGAAAGTAAGGGCATAAAATCTAATAAATCTAAAAGAAATGCATAATGTCATGTACAATGAGCAAATGAACCAGAACCCAGAGCCACCTGTAGAGGACTTCATTGACATGTATGTAGAGGCAACATAAATGGCCATGTTGGGGTCGATCTTGCGCAATCAGATGAGAACTCTGAGACATCAAGAGTTCATGTTCCAGAACCAACATGAGATTGCAAGAAAAATCTCTAGATCTAAGTGACACAAGACCAGGAGGACACAAGGCTGAGGAGCCAATACTCACGTTTCATCACAGCAACAGAGGATGCCCTACCAGGGAGTCTTTATAAAAGATAACCTTGTGGCAAAGTAGATTACACCTTATTTGATCATGTAGTGAGCTACTAATCTCAGCAGCTTGGTCATGGGAATGATGGTGATGATGCGACGTCTGAACAATGGTTCTGAGATTTTTACTCTTCTTTGTGTGATTTTTTCTTAAGTGTTATTCTTGAGATGTTTATGTTTGTAACACTATGATTTGAATGATGTAGTATATGTGCTACTTTGATACATTTACTTTGGTGTGTTAATAATTTGATTCAATGATTTGGTTTGATGTGCTCAATTCTATTTAATGATGCTCTAAAAATGTTAAATTGCCTTTAATTATGTAATTTATTTGTATTTTAGTTAGTAATTATTTAATTTATTCATTTATGCTTCACGAGATATATTTTTTTTTTTGTTGGACAACTAGACTTAATTTTTAAAACTTGAGGACAAGGTTTGGATGAGTTTGGAGGTATTAAGTGAAGTTTGAAGATATAAAGTATGGAAGAAATGAGAGGTAAAATCTAGTTGAAAATTATGAATTTTTCTAAATTCTTCCACAATACATGTAATATTTTTCCATTTCATTTCACTTTATTTAGTTAGGAATATGAAATTGAATACAATTTTGATTTGAATAGAAATGAAAGTTATATATTATTATTACCCATGAAAATATAAGATTTTATGATGGAAAAGAATTATTATACCTTATTTGACTTAACCTAGATTGTGTATATACTGGAAGAGTATAGAGGGGATTGATTACTTAGTGTTAGACATTATAATGAGTAGAAGATCAAAATGATAATGCAAGATAGACGAGACAGATTGCTAAGAGTCTTGTTATACAAAGATTATTGATCAAGTTTATATATATAAATATATTGAAAAGAGTTTACGCCACAATGGAAAAGAAAAATAGGAAATAGCCAATACACTTTACTCAGTTGGAAAGAATAGTTTCTTGACTATAATGAAAGTGTTAAGAGCTAACAAGAGTTTTTAAATAAAAAATAAAGAGACCCACAGATTCTAAAGGAAATGGAGCAGAGAATCTAGTGGTGAAAAAAATAAGAGGAAAAATTCCTATATAAAAAGAATTACGAATTCCAATGGAAATTGAGGAGGGAACCGTATGAATACAATATTAAGAAGAAAATGAATATATATAACTGAAGAAAAAAGAAAGAGAGATATAACAAAATGAAGGAAGTTTATGAAAAACTCTTTAAATAAAAGATTTAGCTCGAGTTTTTATAGCTAAGTTAAGTGAAGTATATTTTTTTTATTCCAACAAATGAATATGAGATGATGATTATTGGTGAATAAAAGTTCATATCGACTTTAATTGTGGTGATATTTTAAATATCGTTTGACAATGAGATTGATTTAGTGATTTTCTATTTTGAGATTCTATATTAGTTATCATAAGCTTGATGCTTGTCAGTGGAGATTGAGAAAATCTTTGTAGTGTCTTGACCTAGTTGATTGGTTTAACTTTAAATTCTGAGCTGCCTTGCACAATAAGGAGGTTGAAATGTCAAATAAAAGGTTGTTTTTTGATTATTTCTATTCTATCATGTTTTTTATTTTTATGAGGGTAATAAGTTTTTATTTTAAGATCATTTCTGTTTAAGAATATGTGTATATAATTGAAATCAAAATGAGGGAAGAAAATAGAATATGATTGAGAGTATTCCTTTGCTTGGAACAACAAAATGTTGTGTTTGAGGGTATTTGATAAGTCAATAATTAGACATATTTTGTAGTTCATTTTAGGATGATTTTACACGTAAAAGATAATATTACACGGGTTTTCTATTGTTTTTGTTATTTCAAGTAATAAATGGAAAATATGAAACGAAAAAGGAAAGATTATGAAGGAATTAATCAAGTGGAAAGAGTATGCAAAGAATCGTCACCAAGGAATCAAGGAAGAAATGAAATCTTAACACTGACAATTTCTAGCAATTCCCAGGGACCCATAATCGCCAGTTAAATCGATGAAAACAAGGACTCCAGTATTACGGATTAACCTAGCGATTCTACTTACAGACGAATCGCTGGGGTTGATTTCATGAATTTAAGATAACTACGAGTTGTTTGAGTTGATTTGGGATGTTTACTATCTAGAATACTATAAATACAACTCTAGAGTTATAAAATTAGTCGCCTTTGAGTACTTTAGATTAATATTATCTTACTATAGGAGCCAAAGGGTACCCCGAGTTGAGTCTAAGGCACCCCAATCATGTCCGAGCTTAGTATCACTCCTATATACCTTTAGTCCTTTATTTCCGCACTCACTAATTTAGTCATTACACAGGGATAACAGTTAACTAAGCTCCTCACTATGATACGAGCACACTTGGCTACACCGACTTTGATAGAACACAAAGGATGAAGAACAAGTTCATGAACCTACGATGGGCTAAGAGAGAGACAATGATGAGTTATCGAGAGCGCTATACTTACAATAGTTTGCTAGAGATATTTTCAAGGATGATGTTGACAACGGTTTCTACTTTGGCAATGGGTAGAGGTTAGATATCACACATCATGTAGTCAGCACCGAAACCTGATCCTTACATGAGATGTATGAGTGTGCCTTTGCTCACGAGACTTATGAATTGGGCAGAGCAACATATAGATAGATGAGATGGAACGAAAGATCCCAGGGGTTCAGGATCAGCGACACTAGCCACCCAGCCGTACCTCACTCACATGCACCTACTTTTCCAACTTTTGCTAGATTAGGACTATTATCTCCATAGACTCAGCAAACATCAGACCGTCGAGCCCGAGAGGCACTGAGACCGGAGCCTCGCTTGATGTAGAGCTAGACGAGATTTGTATAGCAGAGGTGGCAACCAAAGTGTTTCAGACACGGTCAGGTTGGACAAATCATTTGCCTGTAGCCCACGAGTTATCAACAGGCGGCATCGCAGCCATAGACTATAGAGAGTCCATGTTTTGCCAGAGCCAGACCCTATAGGGGGATGCAACTGTTTTGAGGGTAAGTTATGATTTATTTTATTTTCGCATGTTGCATGTATTGGTTTAAATACTACAATAGCTTGCATTACATGATTGTGATAGAGTTGGTGACAAGATGAATGAGAGTGACTCACCTAGGTTCATGATTTATGAGTTGGAGATAATAATGAGATACAACAAGAACAAGAACAACAAAGCCTCATTCCCAAATTAATCGGGGTCGGCTACATGGATCAAACTTTTCCATCGTACTCGATTAAGTGCAATTGATGGTGAGCTTTCCAAACCATTCAAATCCCTCCTAATTAAGGCATCCCATGTTAACTTTGGTCTACCACTACCTCGTCGAAGTTTCTACAATTTCTATTGATTCAAGTTTTCTAGCGGGGGCATTATAAGCTGTCTTTGCAGGTGACCAAACCACCGCAACCGCCCTTTTCTAATCTTTGTATCAATTGGTGCTACTCCTACTTGTATTTGAATTTCTATATTTCTTATTCTATCTTTACGAGTTTTATCACACATCCACCTAAGCATCGCCATTTCGGCTACGTTCATTTTATGTAATTGTTGTTGCTTTACTGCTTAACATTCACTTTCATAGGGCATAGCTGGCCTAATTGCAGTCCTATAAAATTCTTCTTTTAACTTAGTAGGAATATTTTGATAATAAAACACCCCTGTTGCTCTCTGCCATTTCTTCCATCAAGTTTGAATTCTATGTGCACTATCATTCTTAATATCATCATCATTTTGTATGACTGATCCTAGGTATCTAAAATAGTTCACCTTAGGAACTTCTACTTCTCCTAATTTTACCACTCCATCATCTTAATGTCTAGTGTTTCTAAACTCATGATGCATGTATTCGATTTTCGTCCTACTCAACTTAAAGCCGTTATATTCTAATGTATTCCTTAAGAGTTCTAATTTCTTAGTCACTTCACCTTTTGTTTCATCCACTAAGAAAATACCATTTGCAAATAACATATAATATGGTATATCCTCTTGAATATTCCTAGTTAGTTCATCTATAACTAAAGTAAATAGATATTGGCTTAAAGCCGATCCTTGATGTAGTCCTTTCGTAATGGAAAACTCTTTGGTAGCTCCTCCAAATGTTTTTATACTCGTTACTGCTCCATGTCCTTAATAGTGTCTATGTATCTTGTAAGTAATCCTTTTCTTTCTAGAACCCACTAAAGAACATCTCTAGGGACCTTATCATATGCTTTTTCTAAATCTACAAATACCATATAAATATTTTTTTCTTTTCTCTATATTTTTTTAACAATCGTCTTACAAGGAAAATCGCCTCTATAGTTGACCTCTTAGGCATAAAGCCAAATTGGTTCTCTGATATTGTTGTTTCTCTCCTTAGCCTATTGTCAATTATCATATCCTAAAGTCTCATAGTGTGACTCGTAAGTTTAATTCTTGGAGATAGTAATGAGAAATGAAAGTAAAATTGCCTAAATAAGCACACTTGAGCTTCTTAGAAAGTTTACATTGAGCGAAATTTCTCATTAGTACTATGACCAAAGTACCGTATAAAGTAGTGATATATATATGTGGATGCTGAGCGTGGACTGGCCCACTGTGATATTTGAACTCACGTTGAAGTGGTTAGTAGACCCATTTGTGGTAGTTGAAAAATATGGACTTTGGGGCTAGTATCATTTGGGATTTATGCTGGAGTAACTCTATTGGAGATTATGAAAGGATGAGCAAGGAAAAATAAGTCAAAATTAATCTTGAGGATGAAGTTCCTATTAGTTGGGAAGCTCGTAACGACCTAAATTACTAATAGAGGATTTGTCATTAGTCGAGGACTACCGACTTGTGACGTGGCCTGACGGTGGTTTTTGATTTAGGGGTTAATAAGCAGTGAAAAATTCAAAACAAATTTTGAAAAACCCCAACATAATTGAAAATAGGTTTAATTAAAATAGATTTACAAAAGTAAAATATACCTTAATCTGTGATTTTCTTCTTTAATTGTTCGATTTCTAAGATGTTCAAGCGTTCGTCCTTTATCGAGAATCTACATACAAATGGTGACCACAATTTGGAGTACTAGCCTAGGAGGGATTGAAAACATTTTTATTTCTCGCCCAAAATCTAGAGTACTCGAAATTTGCAAAAACAAAAATCTTATTTCGTTTTAGGGTTTCAACCTCTATTTATGTGTTGATAAACCTTCACTTAAAATTATATTCGTAATACAACTATTTTATTTAGCCAGTTTAAGAAAATTACACATACCCCCCTATTAAGAAGTTATCATATAACAAATTGTAAGGGTTTTTATGTCATGAATTTTATCATTTAAAATTTATTACTCTGGACTAATTGAAATTGTGCAAAACCATTCTTTGTGTGCAACCCAATAGGTTTATGTGACGTTGGTGGTGCACCAAAACTATTTTGGTACACAAGTCATAAGCGGTCTCTAATAAGGTATTATGACTACCCAAGTATCATGAATATCAAAATCGATACAACCTAACGAATGACTTATATTTTATCCTTTTGTCGTGCGATATCCTTTAATTAAACATAAGGCATGGAAAGTCACCCTTAATGTTCAATCGTACTAGTCTCGATCTTTAGGTAAACAGAAGACACCAAAGTGACATCAAACATATCAATTCACATGGACTTGGCCATTATCAGTCTATCATATCGTGGGGTCTACTGATATCTCTCTCTATACGAGAGTTAAAAATTCTATCTTGATTACATACCTTGACATATTACTCATATGGTAACCAATTATAATCTTTATAATCATTCGATTAAAGACAATGTTTGATTGTGTCAAATTACCATGCTCCTAATATTGAAGTATATGGTACTCTCAAGTCGATGGACTAAATGATATATCCATCTAGAGTAAAACCTATAATCCATGTGGTGTTTTCATAGCGGGTCGGTCCAGTACCTTATTCCCTAACAAGTACTTATGATGTCGATTCATATCCTTATACACATGATCATCATATAACCATCAATTAAGATTTACAGTAGTCTTAATTCATTATAGTTCCCAGTATACTGACTGATTATGGATATTTAGAATTTTTCAATAAATACCAATGGATCTTACTGTAAGGTAAAGATGCATTCCTTATAATAAAATAACAAATGAAAACCTCTATTTTATTAACTAAAATTATAAGATAAATAATGTTTATAGATTGACCTAGAGCATATTCCCCAAGAGGTGGGTACACAGTCCGACACACGGCTTGGAGGTCGAAATATATTCTATTTTTTAGTGATGGATGCCTAGTGTATATATATGCATATATTATTAAATCAATGTTATTCACTATTTATAGGTGTCATAATATGAGTGGGGATATGCATCGAGGTGCGTGTAGGAGTGACATCCGAGTAGAGAGTGAAATGTGACTTTTAATTAAATTATATACACATTAATGTAACCAAATTAGGCATATTTGATTATTTAGACTATAGTGTAAAAATCAAATAAATCAAAGTACCTAAGTTGATGTAAACAAACATACACCATAGATATGCCTTAAGATACGTGATGAAATGACATTCATGAGATTTGTGTTAATATGTGTGTAAGTGGAGATAATGAGGTGATTATGGGCCTTATATTTATATAGAGATGAACCATAGTGTAGAGACCTAAGGTTAAGATGCTAAGTTCAAACCTATAAATACATGTCTTCTTTACAAAGCATGCAAAATCAAGCAATGAAATAACTTAAATTCTGAGGTGAATACACTTGCTGGGATTTGAGAACTCAAGGGTTCAAGAGAGTTAAATTCATTAACATTAGGATCTACAATAACAAGATTGAAAGATCAAGACCCTAAGTGAGCAAGCTCACCATTATTCCCCTATTTTCATTCATGCATGTGAGATTTGAGTTAGGAATCATAGGGCTTTTGATAAGAAAAGAAAATCAAAGTCATTTCAAGTAAGTTTTTGTCAATTTGAAGACACAATTGAAGTTTCAATTTTAAATTTTAGTCTTTTAAGATCTTTGTCAAAATTTGGGTTTTTACATGACTTGAAGATCTAAAATTCTGATCTAATTAAAGTCATTTTTTTCATAAACTAATTTGATATTTAGATTCTTCAAATTTTTTTACTAAATCTACTATATTGGATTTTTATTTTTTGGTAAGGAATGGATTTGTTATGAATTTCTCAATTTCATGAAGTTCTCGAAAACAAAAATTGGAATTTTGTATGTTCCTATTCTGAACTTGATTTTGCAATTTCGCCATTGCTTTCACATTTTAAATTCAAATTGACTCATTCTGGTGACATTGGAAAGATTATCCATAATGCTAAACTGTGATTTCACTTACCACTTGAAGATTTTGACTCCTTCCTATTCTAGTGACATTGGAAAGATTATCCATAACTTCAAAAATCATGATTTTTTTAATAATGTCCTGATGTTTTGAGAGTAGCTCCTAAATTTCTTATTGGATTGAGCTCATCATTTTGTATGATTTTCTAGGATATGTGTTAGTCTTAAGTTAAAAAAATTATGATTTTTGAAGTTATGATTTATGAGAAACAAACTTTTCAAATCAGCTGGTTGTAATATAAAACTATTTTGAGTCATTGTGGTAAAAGTTCCATATCTCCCTCATTTCTTATCAAAATTAGAAAAACCTTATAGTTTTGGAAAGTTAATACATTGCTCTACAACTCTTACTTAGACTATAATATATAATATAAATTTCTTGGTAATTAAAATCAACTCATAAGTTTTTGCATTAAAATTGTCTTTATTTTCATAAAGTAGATTTCAACATAAACAAGTTATTAAAGGGCTGATTTTAAAAATTAGAATTTAAAACTACTTAACCAATCTAAAACAAGTTAAATTCAATTTGTTAGGATACCTTAGGAGGTTAGAGAGAACTTACAGGGTGTGGAACACAAGTTTGGAGTGGTCGAGAGTCAGTTTAGGCTAGAAATTGCGACATTCGAGGTATGGAAAACTTCATGGAAATTATCTCCATTTCTTTCCTTACATTCAATTCAATTTACAATTCCTTGGACTATTTTTACTTGATTTATTAAATGTAATCATTCATTGCATAACATTTGAACTTTATATCCATGTCATGATTTTGATGATTCCATTTTGTTCGAAATTCTTTATCTTATTCAAATGAAACTTATTGTGGATATGACTGTTATTTGTAGTTGAGTTTGACTTAGTGATATTGTGATCTGAGAGGAATGAAGCCTTGATTGAGTGGTTTAACCGGGCACATTCCATGGGAATATTTGGGGCTGGGTTCTTAGTCTAAGCAAGATGTTAGGGCTGGATTCCAAGAATATATCAAGGATACAATTTTAGGCTTGGACTTGCATAGGGCTGGGAATTCTCGCGAATGTATTCGAAACCACCTTATGAGTGTAGGGCTGGGTTCCTTCTAAGGGTCTGAGGAACCACTGTTAGTAAGTAGTTTGTTTTCTTTTGGTTGGCTGAAGGGCACCTCGAGTTGAGTCTAAGGCACCAAAATCATGTCCAAGATTAGTATCACTCATATCATACCTTTAGTTCTTTGTTTATGCACTAACAGATTTACTAGTTTACCTTGGTAACTTCCTGCATGTGGTTCTTTTGGACATGCTTTTAGTTTCCTATCTTTTTAATCAAGAAATGTGGATAAGTGATCTCAAGATTTACTCACTGAAATTGTCATTTTTGGTGACAGTTGCAGACCCGGTGTGTAGCAATCTAGGGGAAGAGAAGATTATCGACTACCTCATGAGTCCTCGGCGACTGCCTGCTACTCTTTTTTATAGGTTTACTTGTTCTTATTTACAATATGTCTTTGATACATTTAGGGTTGTATATTTGGGTTGAGAGACTAGATTCCTGACTGATGCATGATGCTACACTACATGTGAGAAGATTGTCGACTACCTCATGAGTCCTCGGCGACTACTTGCTACTCTTTTTTGTAGATTTACTTGTTCTTATTTTCCATATGTCTTTGATACATTTTGGTTTGTACATTTGGATTGAGAGACTAGATTCCTAATGGATGCATGATGCTACACTTTTTTGCCACTTTTGATATACATAGATGCATGATGCTACACTTTTTTGCCACTTTTGATATACATACATGTGATATATTGCTCGATTTCTACATCCAGGTGTTTTATGATTGCTTCTGCCATATTATAAGACTTATGCTGAATTATTAAGAAATGTTTAAAAATTCTTAATTAACTCTAAAAATTATAAATAATGAGAATCGAGAAAAACTTATCTTGAACACGAATTACAAGGAGAATTGGAGAAAAATGCTGATTAGTACGTTGTTAAGTAACACGTGAATGAGATTATAGCTTAATGATAGGATTAGATCAGGGGGGGGGGGGTGCATTGATTAGAGGTTCAGGCCATCACAATAATTTCCTTGCAAGTTTACTTACCTTAAATGCACGCAATTCTCAGCTTAAACTGACTCTCAACCACTTCAAACTCACGTTCCACACTCTGTAAGTCCTTTCTAAGCTTTTAAGGTGTCCTAAGAAATTGAAATTGAATGCAACGTGTTTTAGGTTGGTTAAGTGGTTTTAAATTCTAATTTTTTAAATAATCTCCCTTAATAATTTATTTATGTTGAAATCTAATTTATTAAAATAAAGACACTTTTGGTACAACAACTTGTGAGTTGATTTCAATTACCAAAATGTTTAAATTATGTATTATAGTCCAAAGTGAAGTTGTAGAGCTATGTCTTAACTTTCCAAAACTATAAGAATTGTGTAATTTCGATGGAAAATATGAAAACTTTACCACAATAACTCAAACTGTTTTATTTCCCAACTAGAAAACTTGAAAAATTTCTGATTCATCATCAAAGTTACAGAGCATTTTTTAGTAGGAAGGAGTCCAAATCTTCAAATGGTGCGCGGAATTAATGTTTTAGCATTATGGTTAAGCTTTCCAATTCCACCAGAATGAGTCAATTCGAATTTAAAATAAGAAAGTTATGGCCAAATTATTGAGATTGGTTTGGAATAGGAACTTGCAGAATTTTAGTTTTTGTTTTCATGAACTTAATGAACTTGAAAAACTCATCACAAATTGCTTGCCTAAAAATAAAAACTCAATATAGTAGATTGAGTGAAATTTTATGAAAAGTTTAAATATTAAACTAGTTTATGAAAAAAAAAGAATTTAATTAGTTAAGAATTTCAGATTTTCAATTCATGTAAAAACTTCAATTTTGTCTAAAATCTTAAAAGCTTAAAATTTAAACTTAAGATTTCAATTGTGTCTTCGAATTAATAAAAACTAACATAAAATGACTTCAATTTCCTTTTCATATCAAAAGCCTTATGATTCATGACTTATATCTTACATGGATGAATGAAAATGAGGGCTTAGTAATGAGTTTGCTCACCTAGGTTCTTGATATTCAAGTTTTATTATTGTAGATCTTAATGGTAATGAATTTAACTCTTTTAAACACTTGAATTATCAAATCCCAGCAAGTGTATTCACCTAAGAATTTTAGTTGTTTCATTGCTTGATTTCGCATAGTTTGTAAACATGACATGTATTTATAGGTTTGAACTTAGCATCTCAAAATTATATCTCTACTTGATGGTTCATCTCTATGTAAATCTAAGGCCCATAATCACCTAATTATCTCCACTTACATACACACATAAACTAACACAAATCTTGACACAAATATCATAGATTTCATTTCAACACATATCTCGAGGCATATCTATGGTCTATGTTTGTTTATATCAACTTAGGTACTTTGATTTATTTGATTTGTACCATATATTCCAAATAATCAAATATGCCTAATTTGCTTACATTAATGCGTATACATTTTAATTAAAAGTCACATCTCACTATCCGCCAGGTCCCACGCCTGCATGCATATCGAGTCATGTCTCCACTCGCATCACGACGCCTATAAATATTATCTGAAAGTGATTTAGTAATTTACACATATACGTGCATTGGGCATCCACTACTCAAAAAATATATCTCGAACTGCATGCCGAGTGTCAGACTGTATACCCACCAATGCAACACTTCACTGGTTGGTAACCCTCTATTAAAGACAAATCCCATATTAGTGATTTGGGCCGTCACAATCTTTTCAACTAACATGAATTTTGTATTTGAAATTAATTATGATTTAAATTTCTTCGGTCATCATTTCATAATCTCTAACATAGTTACTCCAACATAAATCCCAAATGATAGTAGCCCCAAAGTTCATATTTTTCAACTACCACAGACGGGTCCCTTAACCACTTCGACTTAGGTTCACATATCACGATGGTCGATTTCATGCTCAGCGACCACACATATATATCCATTCTATATGGTACTTTGGTCAAAGTAATTAAACGAAATTTCACTCAATATATTTTCCTTGGAAGCTCAAGTTTGCCTATTTAGGCAACATTACTTCCACATCTCATTAATATATCCAATTCATGAATTATGGACTTAGGCAAGTTACTCCGTCAGTCTTGTCACCAACTCCATTTTAATCATCTAATGTAAGCTACTATAATATTTAAACTATATAGTACATGCAACATGTGAAAATGAAATAAATCAAAACTTACCCTTAATACGGCCGCGTGTCACCACAGGGTCTGGCTATGCCATAACATGGACACTTTCTCTAGTCTGTGGCAGCGATATTGCCTGATGATAACTCATGAGCTGCAGGCATTGACGAATGATGTGTCCAACCTAACCACATCTGAAACACGTCAGCTGCCTTGTTTGCTCTATAAACCCAATTTTACTTTGTGCCGTAACACGTGTCGAGCGTGTACAATAAGTTTCCAATATATCCTTATTATTTGTAGTAGTGATAAATGAGATTGTCTCTACGGGGATTTATCAAACTTCTCTAGGAAAAAGGTCTTTCATTGGTTTGTATTATTATTATTATTATTATTATTATTATTATTATTATTACTTTAATTTAATTAATTTAATTCAAATGAGAATTAAAAATCACTAATCCAATCTACAATATTATAATAATTAACTTAACTAATTCAACTAACTTAACTTTCACAATTCAAATTCACTAATATTCAAATCAAATCAATTCAATAATAAATTAATATCTACACAAACATCTAGAGCAATGAAACATCAATCCATTTTGTATCCAAACATGTTACTTCAATCATATTGTCATGAGCATACTTTATAAAATACCATAGATAATTGAACTCTAATCATAAGTAAGTAAATAGTCTTTAACCAACCATTAGTTCTCCTTGTATAGGTGGAAAAGTCACATTTTAGTTTTATTAAGTTAACTCATTTGAATACACAAAGACATTAACTTTACGTAATAAACCCGCATTACATTTTGTGAAAAACTTGAACTACTAAATCTAACACCTTAGGAAAGTCGCTTCCATATTAGATTTAGATATGAAAATCACCTAGAACATTTAAATGATAACACCTTTCAAACGATCCTCGTTACTACTTTGAAAGATATATTAATGAATCCAAATATCAAAATACACATTCTAGACTATGGATGCAATACAAAGTTCATAATTAAAATCTGTAAATAATAATCTATTAAATCAGTGAATCAAAAAATATGATTGGTTGAAGGCATTAAGCACATAATCATCTCATCATAAATGGATTCCTAAACGGATCTAGTTCATGTTCTGAATTCGTTTAGATTAATACATTACTCACTCATATTCATAAATAACATCGCAATAATGTATATAAAAGACATAGATATGTACCTCTGGAATATATACTTTAAATCTTCAAATCTTCTCTAAAAGCAATGAACGATAAGGAAATAAAATAAAACAATAAACTATGGCTCCTAGAGCAATGAAATATTGATCTAAGTACTCAAAAGCAATTGATTTCGTAGCCTTAGGGTCGTATATATAATATTCTAGGTAGTACACATCCCAAACTAACTTAAACGTCTCATGGTTGTCTAAAATTCTCGAAATCGCAAATCCTCAGTGATTTGGGGTTTATGTAGACTCGCTGGGAAAATCCATAGAAAAGAAGCCTTGGTACTCCGCCGAAGTGAGAAACGATTCTTGTGTATACGTGAATCGGTTAGGAATAGTTGGACTTGAATTCCAGTTCTTTCCTTCACTTGTTGATTATTCTTTGCATACTCTTTCTACTTGATCAATTCCTTCATAATATTCCCTTTTTAGTCAATTTCTTTATATGTTCAAATTATCACCTGAAATAATAAAAATAAGAGAAAACCCCATGCATTATAGTCTTTTATATATGAAATCATTCTAAAATCTACTATAAAATATGTCTAATTATTGACTTATCAAATACATCCAAACTCATCATTTTGTTGTCCAGAGCAAATGAATACTCTCAATTATATTCTTTTTTCTTCCCTCATTTTGATTTCATAATTATATACTCTTATTCTTAAACGAAAATGATATTTAAATAGAAACAAATTACCTTCATAACAATAAAAATCATGATATAATAGAAAGTTTTAAAGAACAACCCCTTTATTTGACAACTTAACATCTAATTGTGCAACATACCTTAGAATTTTAAGTTAAACCAAACATAAAGGTCGAGCCATTATATAGGTTTTCTCAATCTCCACTGACAAGCATCAAGCTTACGATGATTAATATAGAATCCCAAGATACAAAAATCACTAGATTAACCTCATTTCCAAATAATATTTAAAATATCACTACAATTAAAGTCGATAGGAGTTTTTGTTCACCAATAATTATCATTTTATATTAATTTGTTAGAATAAAAAAGATATATTTCACTTAACTTAGTTATAAACACTCGAGCTAAATCTTTTATTAGAAGAGTTTTTCATAAACTCCCTTCCATTTTCTTATATCTCTCTTTTTTTTATTATATATTCATTTTCTTCTTTATCTTTATATTGTATTCTCATGGTTCCCTGCTCCATTTCCTTTAGAATCCATTATTCTTTTTGTAGGAATTCTTCCTCTCATTTTTCCCACTACTACATTATCTGCTCCATTTCCTTTGGAATATATGGGTCTTTTTATTTTTTTTCTCATTTCAAAACTCTTATTAGCTTTTCTCACTTTAAATATAGTCAAAGAAGCATTTTTCCCAACATAGTAAATTTTATTGGCTATTTCCTGTTTTTTCTTCAATTGTGGCATAAGTTCTTTTCAATACATATATATATAATACTTGATCAATAACATTTGCATAACAAGATTCTTAGTAATTAGATGTGTTTATCTTGTACTGTTGTTTCGATCTTCTACCCATTATAATGTCTAATACAAAGCAATCAATCCCCTCTAAACTCCTTTAATATATACACAATTTAAGTAAAGTCAAAATAGGGTATAAAAATTCCTTTCTATCATAAACTTTCTATTTTCATGGGTAATAAAATGAAATGGAAAAATATTACCCGTATTGTGGAAAGTTTTGAAAAATTCACAATGTTCAATGAAATATTCAATGTTTAAATAGATTCTACTTGTCATTTCTTCCATACTTCGCATCTTTATACTTCTCTTCACCTAATACCCCCAAACTCATTTCAAACCTTATCCTCAAGATTTAAAAATAAAGTAGGGTTTCCAACAAAATAAAAAATACCTCGTGAAGCATAAATGAATAAATTAAGTAAAAGAAATAACTAACATAAAAATGAATTGCATAAGTAATTGAAAATTTGATAAATTGAAACATTCCAAACATCATAAAATTTAAGTTGAACATAAATAATAAATGTATCATAGTAACACACCACATTAAATATATTTGAACATTAAAACAAAGACCTCTCATAATATCACTCAGAGAATGATTACACAGAGAAGAATGAAAGATTAGAACCGCCGACCAGAAGTTATATTATCACCACCATCCCTTAGTCCGATGAAGACTAGTGGATTACTCATCAGAGAGAATAAATTGGTATTATGATTTACCGAAAATGCAATTGAGGTAATTTAACAAGCACTTTTAACCAGAATACATGTATAGACACTGATTTCCCAATGAGACCATTAGGAACGGTTTGGAAGCTATTCTAGGGGATGATTTTCATTTTGATTCAGACGGGTACCTAAAACACATACAAGCCAAAGATTTTAGGAAAACATCCAAAACATGGAGTTTTTTCTTAAACGCGAGCCTATAGCCTAGTTTACAACACTATGATATAGTGAACTATAAGGTAGCTCTCCTATACCTCATAGTCTAAGGGAACGGGTATATTGACATTGGCCAAATAATTTGAGTCAGTTAGGAATGCCATAACCACAAAGAAAAATGAAAGACTGCCTTTTCCTTTGATGATCATTGAGTTTTGCAAGCAAGATCAAGTTTTGATGAGAGGAGTTAAGTTTGATGTATTTCTAGACAAGATCATCATTGACGATGTTATTAAGAAAAAGTCAAAGCTACCAGGATACGTCGACTCAGAGGATGAACCAGAGAAAAATGCCACATAAGAGGAGAGAACCCACATAGAGAAGATGAGTATGGGTAGATAACCAAAGGAACTTCGTGGAAACTTAGACTGAACCGTACGATAATCAGACTAATCAAACCACAAAGCAACATGCAGAGGACTTCATTAGTGTAGAAGCAGAGGACACATAAATGGCCATGACACATACATTTTTGCATAATCAGATGAGAGCTTTTGAGACATAAAGAGTTCATGTTCTAAAACTAACGCAAGATTGCATGAAATATTTATGGATTAGAGAAATAGGTCTAGGAGGACTCAAGGCAAGGGAGCCAACTTTTACATTCAATTACACCAGTTAAGGATGCCTAATCAGGGAGTTTTTATTGAAGATAACCTGGTAGAGGGAGTAGACTACACCCTATATGATCTTGAGGCGAGCTACCAGCCCTAACATTCTGATCATGGAGATGATGATGATGTGACATCAGGATGACGGTTCTGAGAATCTTTTCTTCTTTGTGTTATCGTTTCCCGAGTGTTATTCATGTGAGGTCTTTTTTGTAATCTTTTTGTGATTGATGTGTTATATGCTCACACTTTAATACATTTGCTTAGGTATGATTTCGCAATTTGATTTAATGAAATGGTTTGTTAAGTTCTTTTCTATTTAATGATGCTTGGATTTGTTTAAATTATTCTTACTTATTCAACTCATTCTTATGATAGGTAATTATTTAATTTATTCGTTTAAGCTTCACGAGGTATTTTATTTTTGTTGGAACCCCCAACTTAATTTTAAAACCTTGAGGAAAAGGTTTGGAATGGGTTTGAAGATATTAGGTGAAGTGAAGTATGAAGATATGAAGTATGAAAGATACGAGAGGTAGAATCCATTTATTTATCCAAAGTTGAATGAATTTTTCAAGATTTCCATGATATATGTAATATTTTCCCATTTGATTTCATTTTACTTAGTTATGAATACGAATGTGACTATAATTTGAAATGGAAATGATATTATTATTTATCCATGCAAATAGAAATTTTATTATGGAAATGAATTGTTATACCATATTTGAGTTCACCTTGATTATGTATATGCTAAAGGAGTTTAAGGGGGTTAATTACTTTGTGTAAGATATTATAATAGGTAGAAAATCAAAATAATGGTACAAGATGAACAAGATAAGGTTCTAAGAATCTTGCTATACAAAGATTATTGATCAAGTTATATATATATATTGAAAAGAGTTTATGCCACAATTGAGGAGAAAAATAGGAAATATCCAATAAACTTTACTTAGTTGGAAAGAATACTTCCTTGACTATAGTGAAAGTGAGAAGATCTAACAATAGTTTTTAAATGAAAACATAGAGACCCACAGATTCCGAAGGAAATGGTGCAGAGAATGTAGTGGTGGAAAAATGTGAGGAATAATCCCTATAAAAAGAAATAACAGATTCCAAAGAAAATGGAGCAGGGAACTGTAGGAATACAATAGAAAGAATAAAATGAATATATATAATTGAAAAAGAAGAAAGATAGATATAAGAAAATAGTGGAAGCTTATGAAACACTCTTCAAACAAAAGATTTAGCTCGAGTGCTTATAGGTACGTTAAATGAAGTATGTCTTTTTATTCCAACAATTAAATATGAAATGATGATTATTAATGAATAAAAGTTCCTATCCACTTTGATTGTGGTGATATTTTAATTATTATTTGAAAATGAGATTGATTAACTAATTTTTGTGTTTTGGGATTCTATATTAGTCATCGTAAGCTTGATGCTTGTCAATGGAGATTAAGAAAACATATGTGGTGCCTTGACCTTAGAGATTGATTTAACTTTGAATCCTAAGGTGTATTGCGCAATTAGGAGGTTTAAATGTAAAATAAAGGAGTTGTTCTTTAGCTCTTTCTATTCTATCATGATTCTTATTTTTATGAAGGTAATATTTTATTTATATTTTAAGATAATTTTTGTTTAATAATTAGAGTATATGATTATGAAATTAAAATGAAGGAAGAAAAAAGAATATGATTGAGAGTATTCCTTTGCATGAGAAAGAAAAGTGCTGAGTTTGGGGTATTTGAAAAGTCAATAATTATAAATGTTTTATAGTTCATTTTAGAATGACTTTAGATCTAAAAGACTATATTACACGAGGTTTTCTTTTATTTTTGATATTTTAGGAAATATGAACTAGCGATTCTCAGCGATTCCTAATAGGCACTGAATCACTAGCTAAATCGATAGACACAAGAAAAGACCAGTGAGCTCGAGATTCTTGATTTTCTCAGCGATTCCTATCACACCAAATCACCGTGAATCGCTACGTTTAATTACAAGAATTTTAAAAACTACGACTTGTTTGAATTGTTTTGGGATGTTTACTACTTTAAATACTACAAATAGTAGCCTAAGGTTACGAAATTAGTTTCCTTTGAGTACGTAGATCAAAACTCCATTGCTTTTGGAGCCGTTGTCTATTATTTCATTGCTTTTGATGATTCAAGTATTTTAATTTAGTTGTATTTTTAATTATATCTTTTATTTATATTGTTGCAATGTTATTTATGATTATGAGTTAGTACGTTGTTTGATCTAAGCAAATTCTGAATGTGAACAAGATTCATTTTGCAATGTAGTTATGATGAGATGAATATGTGCTTAATGCTTTAAACCAATTGTATTATTTGATTCAATGATTTAATAGGTTATTATATATTGATTTTAATCATAATATTTGTATTGTATGCATTGTCCAAAATCTGTATTGGTTTTATTATCTATTTGAAGTAGTAACTAGGAGTGTTGGAATGGCAAACACTATTTAAATATCGTTGGTAAATTTGAGATCTAAATCTAGTGTTGAAATGGCTTTCCGAAGATATTAGAGTTATTAGTTTGAAGTTCTCATAAAGTTTAATGCAGTTCTATTACGTGAAGTTAATGTCTTTGTGCAAATAAAAGGGTTAGCTTAATATAATTAGAGTGTGACTTTTCCTCCAGTATAATTAGAATAAATGACTGGCTAAAGGCTGTTTACTTACTTATGATTAGAGTTTAATGATTTATCTTACGTAATAAAGTATGCTTATGAGGATTTACATATTTGGAATGCAAAATAGGTTTATGTTTCATTGTTCTGAATATTTGTTTAGATATTTATTTATTATTGAATTTAATCTATTCTATTAATGGTAATTCTGTATTGTGTTAGTTAATTAAGATAGTATAGTTAGTCATTAGTTAGTTTAATTCTTATTTTTAACAATAATAAAATAATAAAAACCTTTAAAAGTCATTTTTCCTAGAGAAGTTTGATAAATCTATGTGGAGACGATTCCCACTTGCCATTACTATAAAATAATTAAAGTATAATATAGAGGGTAATTATTATACACACCCCATATGTGTCAATTAAATGGATGTAAGGATCCTGTGGAATTAAACGATGAAGTGAATAGACCATACAACTTCTAAAACTCCAAAGAAATTATGTTTAAATCTCCGACAACGATAACAAACATTGACGCGTGTCTAGCGTGTACATTAAGTTTCCCGTATATCCTTATTATTTGTAGTAGTGATAAGTGGGATTGTCTCCACAGGGATTTATCGAACTTCTCTAGGAAAAAGGTGTTTTAATGGTTATTATTTTTATTTTTACTTTAATTTATTTAATTTAATCAAAACAGGAATTAAAAATCACTAATACAATCTATAATATTATAATAATTAACTAAACTAATGAAACTTACTTAACTATCACAATTCCAATTCATTAATATTCAAATCAAATCAAATCAATAATAAATAAATATCTAAACAAACATTTAGAACAATGAAACATCAATCCGTTTTACATCCAAACATGTTACTTCAATCATTTAGTCATGAACATATTTTATAAAATGTGATAGATCATTAAACTCTAATCATAAGTAAATGGCATTTAGCCAACAATTAGTTCTCCTTATATCGGTGGAAAAGTCACGTTCTAATTTTATTGAGCTAACCACTTTGAATACACAAAGACATTAACGTGACGCATTAAAACCGCATTACACTTTGTGAAAACTTTGAACTACTAAATCTAACACCTTTGGAAAGCCACTTAAATATTAGATTTAGATCCCAAATTCACCTAGGACATTTAAGCGATAATATATTTCAGACAATCCTAGTTACTACTTTAAAATAGATAATAAATCCAAATATCACAATACACATTTTAGACTATGTACGTAATACAAAGTTCATGATTAAAATCCGTAAATAATAATCTATTAAATCAGTGAATCAATGAATACGAATGGTTTAAAGCATCAAGTAGAAAATCATCTCATCATAAATACATTGCAAAATAGATCTAGTTCATGTTCTGACTTTGTTTAGATTATTAAATTACTTACTCATATTCATAAATAACATTGCAATAAAATAAAAAGAAGATAGATACATACCTCTGGAATAAATACTTTAAATCTTTAAATCTTCTCCAAAAGCAATGAATGACTAAGCAATAAACTAAAATATTAAACTATGGCTCCAAGAACAATGAAATATTGATCTAAGTACTCAAAAGCAACTGATTTCGTAGCCCTAGGGTCGTATATATAATATTCTAGATAGTACATAAACTAAATAGAATGTCTCGTGGTTATTTAAAATTATCGAAATCGTACTTAGTGATTCCTCTACAATTAAGGGTTAAAGTGGAATCGCTAGGTAAATCCTTGGAAAAATAGTCTTGGTGCTCTATCGATCTGAGTAGCGATTCCTGTGTATATGTGGATTGCTCAGGAATCGCTAGACTTGAATTCCAGTTCTTTCCTTCACTTATTGATGATTCTTCGTATACTCTTTCCACTTAATCAATACCTTCATAATCTTCCCTTTTTACTCAGTTTCTTCATATATTGAAGTATTAATAACAACAAAATAGCTTCGGTCCCAAATTAATTGGGGTCAGCTATATGGATCAAACTTTTTCATTGTGTTCGATTAAGTGCAATTGATGTAGAGCTTTCCAAACCATTCAAATCCCTCCTAATTAATGCATCCCATGTTGACTTTGGTCTACCCCTACCTCGTCGAGTTTCTACAGTTTCTATTGAGTCAAGTTTTCTAGTGGGGGTATTTGTAGGCCGTCTTTGCTAGTGATCAAACCACCACAATCGCCATTCCCTAATCTTTATATCAATTGGTGCTACTCCTACTAGTCTTTGAATTTCTATATTTCTCATTCTATCTGTATGAGCTTTACCATATATCCACCTAAGTATCCTTACTTCTGCTATGTTTATTTAATGTAACTCTTGTTGCTTTATCGCCTAACATTCACTACCATAGAGCATAGCTGGTCTAATTGCGGTCCTATAAAATTTTACCTTTAACTTAGTAGGAACATTAAGACAAATCACCCATGTTGCACTCTGCCATTTCCTCCATCCAGCTTGAATTCTATGTGCGACATCATTATCAATATTTCCATCATTTTGTATGATTGATTTTATATATTCAAAGTGGTTCACCTTAGGAACTTCTAATTCTCCTAATTTTACCACTCCATCATCTCGATGTCTAGTGTTTCATCCTACTTACAATGCATGTATTCAATTTTTATCCTACTTAACTTAAAGCATTTAGATTCTAATATATTCCTCCAGAGTTCTAGTTTTCTATTCACTCCATCTTTTGTTTCATCCACTAAGACAATATCATTTGCAAATGACATACACCATAGTATATCCTCTTAAATATGCGTAGTTAGTTCATCCATAACTAAAGTAAATAGATATAGACTCAAAGTCGATCCTTGATGTAGTCCTATTGTAATGGGGAATTCTTTTGTAGCTCATCCAAATGTCTTTATACTCGTTACTACTCCATCATACATATCATTTATGGTGTCTATGTATCTAACATGCACTCTTTTTCTTTCTAGAACTCACCAAAGAACATCTTTAGAGACCCTATCATATCCGTTTTTCCAAATCTACGAATACCATACGAAGATCGTTTTTCTTTTCTCTATATTTTTCTAACAATCATCTTACGAGAAAAATCGCCTCCATAGTTGACCTCCCAAGCATGAAGCTAAATTGGTTCTCTGATATTTTTGTTTCTCTCCTTAGCCTATTGTTAATTATCCTATCCCAAAGTTTCATAATGTGACTCATAAGTTGAATTCTCTGGTAGTTTGAGCAACTTTGAATGTCTCATTGTTTTTAAAGATTGGCACAAGCATGCTTCTTCTCCAATCTATTGGCGTCTGTTTGATTTTAGAATTTTATTGAAAAGTTTCGTTAACCAAGTCGATCCAATTTCTCCTAAGCATTTCCAAACCTCTATGGGTATTTCATCTGGGCCATATATTCGAAGTATCACCTGAAATAAAAAAGAAAAACCCATGTAATATAATATTTTACTTCTAAAATCATCATAAAATCTACTATAAAATATTTTTAATTATTAACTTATTAGGGTGCTGATATTGTCTCAGTATATCATGACCTCGACTACCTGATGTTTGTAGAGTCTGTCGAGCTCGTAATGCTAATCTAGCTGGAGGTGACAAAATAAGTGCTTATGAGTGAGGCACTATTAGGGTGGATGGTATCACCGATCCTATACCTTGAGATCCCTCATTCCATTTCCTTTGTCCCTTACCTTTTTGTATCTAAAAATCAAGTCTCTTACCTGCGTCATCGTTAGATCGTTCACCTTCTTTGCCTAATTCATATATCTCATGGGAGAGGGCTTTCTCATACAAGTTCTGTAAGGATCATGTTTCGGTGCTAATGAAGTGGCGTGCAATGTCTAGTCTCTGTCCATTCCTGAATTAGAAAGTGCCATCCTCATTATCCTTGATAATATCTCTAGTGAACTATCATAAGTACCAAAATCAGTTTCAGTAACTCATTAATGTCTCTCTTTTTCTCTGCCCATCGTAATTTTACGAACTTATTCAACCTTTAACTTCTGTTGAGACTAGTGTAGCCAAGTGAGTTTGCATCATAGTGAGGAGCTCAGTTAACTACTATCCTTGAGCAATGACAATGTTGGTCCAACACTTTATGTCATCTGTAGTGATGAAGTGTTGATTACCATTGGTTCTAGCATCTCTGCTCTTTAGCTTATATCCCATCGTGCCATAAAAGTCTATAACAATTGAGAATCAACTTCTACATAAATATTGTATATCTATAGATAGATAACATAACATGTACACATACAGTTCCCTAACTCACTCTCACTCGCTTCCTAACTAATAGTTTCTAAATCAGGATCGTAGGGTTTCCATTTCTAAAGTTTGGGTTTCATTTAAGTTTGTTTTTCTGGTTATCATGAACATTGTCTCTGATATCATCTATGATGGCTTAAACCTTTAATCAGCTCACTACCCGGCTTAATCCTGTCATTAAGCCCTGATCCTATCCACGTAGGACATAACAACGTATTAATTAGCCTTTTTGTCTTATTTTCCTCATAACTTATATTCAGAATGAGTATTTCTTGATTCCTATTATTCCCAACTATTAGAGTCAATGAAAAAATCTTAAACATTTTTAATAATTTAGCGGAAGCCTTAAATAATATTGCGGAAGCATTCATAAAACATTTTCATATGGAAACCAAGAAACATATCACATGTTTGTATATCAAAAATTGCCATAAACTCTGTAACATCATGCATCAGTCTAGGAGTCCAGTCTCTCAACCCAATATACAACCCAAAATGTATAAAACACATATATCATAAATATAAACAAGTAAACCTACATAAGAGAGAGTAGTAGACAAGCGTCAAGGACTCAAAGGTAGTCAACAACCTTCTCGTTCTATGGTTTGTTATGCGATAGATCTGCAGTTTTCACCAAAGATGACAATTTCAGTAAGTAAATCCTAAGGTCATTTAACCACATTTCTCGAATAGAAAGATATGTAACTAAAAACATGTCAAAACGGAAACACATCCAAGAAGTCACCAAGTTAAACTAGTAAATCAGTGAGTGCAGAAATAAAGACCAAAGGTATGGTAGGAATAATACTAAGCTTGGACATATCTGGGGTGCCTTAGACTCGATTCAGGGTGCCCTTCAACTTATAGGAAGATAACTTACTACTCACCAGTAGAGGTTCTTCAAACGCTCAAAAGGAACCCAACCCACACTCATAGGGAGATTCCCTGATATATTCATGAGAATTCCTAACCATATGTGAGCTCAAGCTTGAAAAAAAGTATCCTTGATATACTATCAGAATCCATGCTTTACATCTTGGTTAGACTAAGAACTTGACCCTAAACATTCGTGTTGAATGTGCTTGGTTGAACAGCTCAATCGAGACCCCACTCCCCTCGGATCACAACATCATATAAGTCACTTAACTAAGAATAACAGTCACATCCACAACAAGTTTCATTTATATAAGATAAGGAATTATCAACAAGGCAAGTCATCACAAACATGACATGAATATAGAGTTCAAATGTAAAGTAATGAATGAATACATTTCATAAATCAAGTAAAAATAGTCTAAGCAACTGTAATTTGAATGGAATATAAGGAAAACAATTGAGATAGTTGTCCTGCAGGTTTACTTACCTCAAATGCACGTAAGTCCTAGCCTAAATCGCCTCTCGACCACCCTTAACTCATGTTCCACACCTCGTAAATCCTCTCTAAGCTCCTAAGGTGTCATAACAAATTGAGTTTAATGTTTTTTAGGTTGGTTAAGTGGTTTTAAATTCTAATTTTTAAAACTAGCCCCCTTAATAATTTGTTTATGTTGAAATATATCCACTACTACTATAAAAGTGAGAAGTTTCAATTTCACTATTTCTTCTACAGTTTCTTGCCTATTATACCTTTCATTTTGTCTCCTTGTCTATTGTTCAAGCTACAATTTCTTCTCCATTATACCCTTTAAGTTGACTCATTAGGTTACTATTGCAACACAAAGACATGTCCTTTTAACTTCTTAACATCTATATACACCTAGGGGTGCACATGTATTGGATCCAATATAATTAGAGTCAATCTATAACCCAATCCAATTATTGTGGATTGAGAAACCACAATCCAGTGCGGTCTATTTATTTCACTAATCCAACTTGATCAAATTTACTAAATGCGTAATGAATTGGATCAATTTATGTTGATTGACAATTATAAAATGAATATATTAAATTAAAAATTAGGTAATCCCAATGAGTAATAAAGAGAGTAATTATGATAAATAAAAAATATAGAATATGACTTTTAATTCGAATATATTAGTTTTAATATTTTCTACATCTATTTGAATAACTTGAATATGAAAAGAATTAACTTAAGTTGCTAAAATTTAGATTTTCAAATGTACATGAATAAACGTACCACTTTGGGCATCCAATTTGGTGCACCTACTAAGGAGTGTCCTCGAACGCGTATCTTGCGATGTATTAATGGATTGAGTGTCCAAAGTAGGTAGCCCAATCATTTTTCAAAGATGAATCAATTGCATAAAAATTCCAATCTCATCTAAATATAGTTTAATACTTTAAAAGTACATGTGTTTGCATGATGTAATATATATCATTAATTTCTATCATAAAATGTAATGATATAAAAGTTAATTGGACAAGATTGCAGATTGAATCCGCGGATTGAGGTGTCTGATCTCGAAACCATAAGTATAATGGTTCTATTATAGTAATAATGTAATCAACAAAAGTTGATTACAAATATCGTCCTCTGGGAAAGGTTCATCTGGACACGACCCATTTAGTTAAGTTTACTCTATTGTTAAAAATATCTATTTTTAATTGGATTCTAACTAAACTACTCTATTCTATAAAATAATATAAATTAACTTGTACTCTTATATTGAGAAGACTCTTAGATCACAACTTCACCTAGGTAATGAATTACTATGCTTTCATCTCATACTTCCTTCATCTTCATTATGTATGTGCAATGCTAAATTAGAATAGACAAATTTCTTTCTTATTCACTTCAACCCACAGTCGTGGTGGAAAAGATCATAATGTGCAAACTAGAACTCAACCTATCGATGTGAATAACTTAAGTCTCATATTGCATTAAGTTCAAATCTTTAGACTCATAACCACTTAAGTTTACTCTTTGTGCCTCCCTAATCAATAACTATCTATCGATGTTATATATCTTATGGTTGTATTATTCATATCCGGCTTAAAAGCTCCAATAGACATAGTAACTCATAAGACCCCTAATCAACGAATAGGTGATCAAGATGTTAATAGCTAACATTACGCATAAAATCAATACAAATTAATTCTAACCATTGTAATTTTTAACATTATAATCCATTCATCATTTTTTTAGCATATAACTAATACTATAGGATCCAATGATCCCTAAGATAAATAAACTACTTACTCATCATTAAAATTAACACACAAATCATGATATTCATTGCAATCAAAGATTAAATCAAATAACTTCAATTAAATCAAATAAAACAATACTGAATAACTATAATGGAGTCTTCAATGTCTTTTCCTTTAAAATTCTTCTGAATACTAAAAAACAACGTAATCTGCTGTAAATTATTGTAGTGTAAGCTAATTTGTGATATTGGGTGATATTGTATGTGTTTACCACGTTCTAGTACCTATTTATACTCTTAAGAGTCCTAAGAATACAATTAGAAACCCTAATTAACAATTCCAAACAAATTAGGGCCCCTAAACTTTCTATTTTTAATTTCCCGACGCTGTTTGTAAGTGATCCACGATGTCTATGTAAAGTCACATCACTACTACACCTTCGACTTTTGTGTGTGTATTTTCTCATCACAGTAGGCTCGATGCCTTATTCAAGCATACAAATCCACTTGTCAAATGGAACATCCTTAGTATCATCTTAGTGTTGTAGGGATAAAAGAATGGTCTTATAGTGATCTCCATCGAGGATCGTGTGCCAGATATTTTGGAGGCCATGAAGCTTTTAATACATATCATTTTGAACTTTTTTCCATGCATCATCTTTGTGATCTCCAAGATCGGCTCTAATGACATAATATCCATAATTAATATCTCATCGACATCATTAACCCTCTCAATGTGATGAAGCCAGTCTTCAAGTGCTACACCTTAATAACTATCCCTACATATACCATGCATTCATGTACGCATTCTATGAATCTTGTGTGACACTTTTTGAGAAGCCTTATTTAGTATCATCTCTACATGAAGGACATAGTCAAATAGAGATGGATTTCTCTTCATGGATGCCTCATTCTTCTCGGCCTTATTTGCCTTCCTTTTTTTTCCTTCCCCGGTTGTTGTGGCTTTCCCCTTGTCTTAACTTTCTGCCTTGGGACAACCAATGATACGGATGAGAGACAACTAATCTCTCAAAGTTATTGCAAAATCCTCATGGACTTGTCCTCAATTTTGACACTTCGAAACCTCTCAATCACCCTTTGGATTTTCGCTTTAAAATTGTACTATGTCCGATTCACTACTTGCTTGGGATTCATACTCAACTTTTGCCATTAGATGTGGATATTGTCAAGTGGTATAGGTGAACTTGCTAATTGATGAGTTGTAAGTTTGTGGGTATAAGGAAGTCCAAATGTTTTGCAAAATACAATGAAATCTTGTTGGATCGGTCCTAACATTTTCTATGATTTCTAACTCTTTTCAGATTCTATCTAAAGTCGCTTGTAAAACAAAACCTCGCAACATATAGTACAACATATCACCAAATCCATGTTGCACTATATTCAAACTCGTCTCAAAATATGCCTCGATCTTTGTATGTTGGCCAACAACCATACTATGAATTACCCACTACAAATCCTCAAACGTTTCTTGCGAATGTACAAGATGCTTATTTTGGGAACTATGTGCACTTTCAACTCTACCAGTCATAGTATATCCATGATGTAATGATTGGTTTGTCCATGCTCTAACAAAGCGTTCTTTATAATCTCTAACCCATGTATCAATCAAATAATCAAGCAATCCATGTAGACAAGCATAATTGGTGGCCAAACTCGACATCCTTGTGTTGAACACACTTTCAAAAATGGCACTTATCAAAGCAATCCACCTAGTTTTATTAAAATAAAGATAATTTTGTTGCGATAATTTATTAGTTGATTGCAATTATCAAAACGTTTAAATTATGTATTATAGACTGAAAAGAAGTTGTAGAGCTATATCTTAACTTTCAAAAACTATAAAGGTTGCATAATTTAGATAAGAAATGAGGGAAATATAAAAATTTTACCACAATAACTCAAAATAGTTTTCTATCTCGACTAGCAAACTTGAGAAATTCATTTCTCCTAAACCATGACTTCTAAAATCATGATTTTTTACTGAAGACCTAAAACAAATCCCCAAGAATGTCATATTAAAAGACGAGCTCAACTCAATAAGAAATTAGGGAGTTATTATCAAAACATCAGGACATTATCGAAGTTGTGAAACTTAGAAATCTCAAATTCATCATCAAAGTTGAAGAACATTTTTAAATAGGAAGGAGTCCTAATATTCAAATGGCGTGTGAGATCAAAGTTTTAGCATTATGGATAAGCTCCCCAATATCACTAGAATTAGTCAATTTGGATTTAAAATGAGAAAGTTATGGCCAAATTACAAAGGCTGGTTTGGATTAAATAGATGCATAATTCCAATTTTTGTTTTGAAAAACTTCATGAACTTGATAAATTCATAACAAATTAATTCCTTACCCGAAAATAAAAAAAATCAATATATTAGATTCAGTGAGGTTTCATGAATAATCTAAATATCAAATTGGTTTATGAAAATAAGGAATTTAATTAAATCAAAATCTCAGATCTTCAAGTCATGTAGAGACCCTAATTTGAACCAAAATATAAAAAGCTTAAGATTTAAACTTGAAACTTTAATTGTGACTTCAAATTTATAAAAACTAACATTATATGACTTCAACTTCCTTTCCTTATCAAAAGCCCTATGACTCATGACTTAAATCTCACATGCATGAATGAAAATGAGGGCATAGTAGTGAATTTGCTCTAATGAACCCTCAAATTCTCAAATCCCAAAAAGTGTTTTCATATCAGAATTCTTGTTGTTCATTGCTTGATTTTGCATGATTTGTAAACGAGACATGTATTAATAGGTTTTAACATAACATCTCAACATTAAATTTCTACTTAATGGTTCATCATTATGTAAATCTAAGGCCCATAATCAGCCCATTATCTCCACTTACACACGCACACACATACTAACACAAAGATTGACACAAATCTCATATTGTTTATTCCAATACGTATCTTGAGGCATATCCATGGTCTATGTTTTTTTAGATAAACTTAGGTACTTCGACTTATCTAATTTGCACTATAGTCCATAAAATCAAATATGCCTAATTTTGTTAAACTAATGTGTATATAATTTAATTAAAAGTCATATCTTACTCTCTACTCGAGTCCTACGCTTGCACACATATCGAGGCATGCTCTAGCTCACATCATGATGCCTATAAAATATTATCTGAAAGTAATTTAGTAACCTACTCATACACATATACTAGGTATTCACCACTAAAAAATAGCATACATCTTAGCCTGCGTGCAAAGTGTCAGACAGTGTACCTGCTATCAGGCCACATCACAGGTTGGTGACCCTCAATAAAGGACAAATCCACCTATTAGTGATTTGGGCCATCACAAGGTGTGACTTTCCATTGTCATTGTAACGCTTCTCAATAAACTAATAGTTTGAGTTTTCGCGTGTTTGTCCCGATTTAGAAAAGTACCACATCTACATTCAAGAACAGTTGTATCTATTATCTCTTCAAAAATAGAATATCAAATAGAATATTAATTTTTGATTTCTTGTTAAAAATAGAATACCAAATTATATATTAATTTTTGATTTATAAGCGTTGATTTAGAATGCGTTGCGAATAATGATTTAAACTTTGATTCATATACTCGATCCCAAATTAATCGAGATTTTATAGCACACCATCTTTTAAACTAAATCGAGCACAATAAAAGAGTTTGATCCATGTAGCTAACCACAATTAATTTTAGATTAAGGTTTTTTAGGTAAAATCTGCTGATAATCTTGTGGCTGAGAGCTGATAGCTGATAATCTAGCGGATTAATTGGTATTATTTGGAAAGACTAGTTGATCAAGTAACTGATAAATCTAAAATGACATGAGAGGACATGTTTATAAAAATAAACTTATTATTAATTAAATGCATCATTTATACAATCATATTATTTGTTAATAAATTTATTCTCAAGTACACCCATTTTCATATATTATATTATTTTTAGTAATATGTTTGTACAAATATAATACAAACACATTAAAGAATATTGTTTGAGTTGGCATTTTCACCTATTTTACATATTAATCTATAGAAATATCTATTGCATTTCATTCATTGAAATGTTCTAATAGGTTAGCTTACCTTCTTAGGTTAGGAATAATGAATGTATCTTTTTAGGTTTTGAAAAATTGGTATATTTTTTATATATGTAATAAAATATATGTAACATGTTACCATTATAAAAAGGGCTTAATTGACACCTCACAATCATTCCTCATTCTCCCGACTCTCTGTCTCCCTTTTTTGTGTTTTCCATCTTTAACATTCCCTCATTATTTTGTCTAGTCGTCTCCGCTGCTTGATTGTTTCTTTTCCTATGTTCAGTTTGTTAGAGTTTCGAGGGGAAAATGTCACTTGGTATGACTATGCAACATCACGAGCATGATGACTGGTTTGTTGAGTGTATAATGTATTGGGGCATGTGCCCTAGGTTTAGGGATGCAGGTGGGGTAGGTCATCCCCATCCCCACTTATGGAAAAGCGAGGATTCCCCGCTTGAAACTCCTCACTAGGGAATTTTTGACCCCCTCATTTCCCACCAAGTGGGGATCCCATTCCATGGGGATTCTCCACCCCCATCACTTTTTTACATAATATCTAAAAAAAGAGATCAAATACATTACAAAATTTCAAGTTAAAATCATTAAAAGCTTTTTCTTCGCTATTGTAGATCGATTTTCAAACTTTATGTGAAACGTTCACTATACAAAAAAGGGAAATATAAGACTTAATAATTCTAACGCAATTTGTACATGAAATATTCAGGATCCCCATGGGGAATCTTCATGGTGGGGAGGGATAATACAGCCCCTACCCTGCCCCTGATGACGGGGATGAAATCGCCCTCGTCCCTAGCCCCGTGGGGGTTAGTTGGCGGGGAACCCCCGCCCCATCAGGGCGGATTCCTATTGGAAATGGGGATTCCCCACCCCACCTGCATCCCTACCTAGTTTAATCTATGAACACTATTTTTATTACTATTTTGGTTAATAAAATAGAGGCTTTCATTACTGTTTGTTATAATTAGTTTGCTTTGTTACATTATAATAAAATACATGGATGTTTACTAAAATATCATAAATATTCCTAGTCGGTCATTATGTTGAGAACTATAATGAGTTAGACTAGTGAGAGTCTTAATTGATGGTAATGTGATGATTATATGTATACGAGTACGAATCAAGATCATTAGTTCTTGTTTGGGAATAATGTACTAGACCGACCCGCTATGAGAGCAACACATGGATTAAGTCATAAGTGTTACTCATGATTGCTATATCATTTAGTCCTTTGGCTTGAGACTACCAGAGACTTCAACATTGGAAGCACAATGACTTGATGCAATCAAACATTGTCTTTAACTGGATGACTATAAAGGTTGTGATTGGTTACTTTGTGAATAAAGTGTGAAGGTTTGTAATCAAGAAAGAATTTGTCCATATCGTAAAGAGAGATATCAGTAGATTCCTCGATATGATAAACTGATAAATGGCCATGTTAAAGAGAATTGATATGATCAATGTCCCTTAAATCTTCTCAATCTTCCTTCAAATCAAATGATTGGGCATTAAGGATCACTTTTCCTTGCCTTATGTTTCATCAAAGGATATCATACAACATGTGATGACCTGCATAACTTAATAATAAGTAATTTTCTAATTTTAGACTAGGATCTAACTTAGACCCACGTGGACATCGCGGGTAAATCTAACGCACACCTATCGAGGTATTATTTGCTTTTATTTTTATGTGATGTTTGTATAATGTCTATATTGTAATTAAACTTATAAAATATTTACACTATTCATATACCACATTTTGCATGAGTTACGAGTGTGGCAAGCACATTGATATGTTGCAACATGGGTGGGGTTTGGTAACATAGAAATGAAAAATTTACCTTAGTTGAGCTGTTTAAATTAGGTATATAGATTCCTAAGAAAAGTTAATGTATCAATTAAGTTTTTCCTAAGTACGCAAATAAAAATAAAATATAGGCACGCCTCGAGTGCACGAGGTGCCGAGTAGCCAAATAGTTGAGGCTTAGTCTATACGTGGAGTTTAAATTATTAATAAGTTGTTGACTAAGCTTACTAATCCATTTATGTACCTATAATATCTAATTTTGATTAAGGAACAATAATTTAGCCTAAGGTTGGAACAATTAATTTGGGCCATTGATCGACATAGTAATGCACCATCTTGAGGCTAAACTAACATACATTATGGACACTAATGGTCTACATGGTTTAAACCTCCACATAGTAATGCACCATGTAGAGGCTAAACTAACACACATTATGGAGACTAGTGGTCTAGATGGTTCAAACCTCAACCCTTGATAGACCTAGAGATGGGAGTTTCATGCAAGATTAATGGCTAGAATAATGAGGTTAGCTATTATAAATAAATGACTTAGCCATGTTGATATTAAACTTGCATGCTGTGTCTTTTGTGTTAAGAGAGAAGATCAACACCACCGGGGCTGAAATTCAGAGAATGAATGGCCAATATAAGAAGAAATAATCCAAGCATAGGTAAGGCTTTCCTTTCTTTAAAAATTCATGAAATTGATGCCTAATATGAGGTGCAAAAGTGGGATTTCCCTGAGGAAATGAATTCCTACTTAAAATGTAATTTCATTGTTAAATTTATCGTCAAATTGCCTCTGATTTTCAAATTTTTGGTACAACCAAACTATTTTTTTCAAGTTTTCTTTGTGTTCATGTCATGATGATATGCATGCAAATTTGATCAAATTGATGTCACAATTTTTGTTATTGCTACTGTAATTAGGTGTTTGGAGTCCCCCATGAGTCGAGGATGGGGTCAACGACGATGGAGAAGGCCAAAGATCGCGCTAGGGGCCAGGAAGATCAGAAATCTAGAGTTGAGAATTCTGGTCCTGATCCAAGCAGTGCGCTAATTGGGGATATTAGCACGCCACCTAACCTAGGTAGGACTAGGTCCTGAAATGTGAATAACGCATGACACATGTCAATCATGTACAATAAGTTTTCCGTATATCCTTATTATTTATAGTAGTGATAAGTTGGATCGTCTCCACAAGGATTTAGGAACTTCTTAAGGGAAGAGTCTTTCAATAGTTTTAATTATCTTCTTACTTTAATTTAATTAATTTAATTAATTTAATTACATCGAGAATTAAAAATCACTAATATTCAAATTAATTCAATTCAATAATAAATAAATATCTAAACAAACTAAAATCACACCCAATAAGGGGTTGAATTGGTTATACCAAGAGGTTATATCACTTTTTAAAAACTTTCAATGAACAACAATGGTTAATGCATACAAAATCAACAAGTATAAGTGCAATGCAATGGTGGAGGAGGTAGAATAGACGGAAAAGAGACAAACGATTTACATTGGTTTGATCTAATCGATCAACATCCACTAAATAACATGCTTGATTAGAGTTTTATACTCCCACTTATATTAATGATAACTGTTACAACCTAAACGTACAAGCTTAGAATGCCTAATCACAAATTAAGAATTCCCACCTAGCCTCTACTAGAGTTTATGCCTAGCCTTAACTAGGTCTTCCTTTGTCTTAGATCCCACTAAGTCTTACAATCAATCACTTATAAGAAATAGATCAATATAATAAAAATTGACTTTACAAAGTAAAGCGGCAATAAGTTCAATTACTAGTTAGCCACTTATAACCTAACAAATCTAAAGCATGCAAGTATGAATATGAATGCGAAACGGAACTATATCACTGAAGTTGCACCAATCTCAAACAAGAAACTGATTAAACAAAATCAATAAGAATAAATACAATTTTAAATCCAATGAACAAGTAGTTTGACAAAAATCAAGTTTAAGGCCTAACTCTTATTCAAAATAGTCCAAGGGTTTATAAAACAAAGTTTAAGAGCAAAACTCAAGACAAATACATTCAAGAACATAAAAAATGTTTTTTACACACCAAGCACTACATATGATGTAGTTTAAGTACAATAGAGCTAGAAATCAAACATTCTTACAACCCAAAAATGAGAGGGAATCAAATCAGTTCTGGAGAAGTGGTTGCAAGTGTTGGAACACCTTAGTTACACCAGTTTCGAGGATGATTCAATAGCCTCAAAATATTCCAAGCGGTTGAACATAAAAATCAAGACTATTTAATATGAAAACTTGGACACAAGTGAGGTTTTGAGCTTGAGAGGACAAATGAATGTTCTTAGTGGTTTGTTAATAGTTTTCAAACCTATTTAATAGTTTATGACCTTTTTCTCGATCCAAGGGCCCAAAATTAATCATTGATTGAAATTAAAGCAAAAAATGTAAGCTTATTAAAAAAGCTGTCAGTCTGGTTAGTGCACTAGGTAACATTAGGAGCACGTCCTGTAGGTAGCATGCTAATGAGTTCCATTAGTGTGCTAACCAATAGGGACTAGAGACGAAATAAGTTATGGTCTCAAGTTAACAACTCCCTAACACACCTATAACTTAACTAAACCTCTGGAAATACATTGAACATGTGTAATATGAGCCATTAGACCCATTTGAACTACCTGAATGATTTTACAAATCCCAAAAATAAAAAAATCCCTGCTTCATGAAACATGTATGGGCTTTTCTACAAATATTTTGCTTAAATTTCAAAAACCATTCAAATTGAGTTTAGTGCTTTCAAAACCAATCACAATAGTTTTTCCAAATCTGATGCATGTATAAAAGCTCGTTTTCACAATGTAAACCCATTTCAAGTTATGAGAGTTAGATAGTACTAAAATCAAAACTTGAGATTTTGAAAAAACGCGAAAAACACGATATGCATGAATCTAATACATTTGGCTTGCATGATTTGACTTATATACCTTACATGATTTGTACAAATTGTAGTGTTAACTTTTCGGTCCTTGTTTCCTTGTGTGAGCCAAATCTTGAATTTCACCAGCTACTTTTGACTTGAGCTCGTGAGATCTCAATCTTCCTTCTAAACTTGTGATTCCTAGCCAAGTTTGGTATTCTGAAAATACTTAGCAAACTTGTTAGAGCTCTTTCACTTTGTTTGTTGCCATTAAAATCCAGGGTGGAGTATAAGTGACTGGTTCCAACACAAAAATCCAGAATAATGAAACATCAATCCATTTTGCATCCAAACACATTACTCAAATCATACTCATAAGTATACTTTAATATCTTTATAAAGTATTATAGATCATTAAACTCTAATCATAAGTAAGTAGACGACCCTTATCAAGCCATCAGTTCTCCTTATATCAACGGAAAAGCCACGTTATAACTTTAGTGAATTAACCATTTAAAAACTCAAATAAATTAACTTTAGGCAATAAAAACTCATTAAGTTTTGTGAAAACTTTGAACTACTAAATCTAATACCTTCAAAAAATGACAAGTCAATAATTAGACATTTTATAGTTCATTTTAGGAAGAATTTAGATGTAAAAAAGTTTATCACATGGAGTTTTCTCTTATTTTATTTATTTATGGTAATAAATGGAGAATATGAAGAAATAGATGAAGAAGGGAAGATTATTAAGGAATTAATCAAGTAGCAAGAATATACAGAGAATCATCACCAATGAAGCAATGGAAGAACTAGAGAATTGAACCAGTGGTTCCCAGTGATTCCCTGGATACCCAAAATTGTTGGAAAAATCAGTGGAGTAGGAGTACTTGAAAGTATGAATTTTCCCAGCGATTCCTCACACACACAAATCGCTATAAATCACGTGGTAAATAGATAATGATAACTGAATGGATCAATAGTTATTTAAACACTTGAATACAGACTCTTGACTTGACTAAAAACTCAAATTGTAAAATTGAACACTTAGGCTTTAACTCAGAAAACCTGAAATTTTCCGATGCCTTTACATACTAGTAAGGCTCTTATTTATAGATAAACTAATGTGCTATCGTGGAAAGATAGCCTTACATATAACTGACACGTATCTATAGATAACTGACACATATCATACATAGCATACTTGTTTTTGATAAAAAGCAAAATACTACACGATAAAAGGTGACGTCTAACTAGCCCTAGGCGTGATGGATCATACACTTTTTACTGTCGCAATGTTGACTTCTATGCTAAAAGCATGCCTGGATAAGATTCTTGATAAAAAGTGAAAATCTTTGATAAGAAATGTCGAATAACTTTTCCAAAAGCACAATTCTGGATAAGATTTTGATAAAATGGAAGCCAACGTATGCCTAGAAGCTTATGCTTGAAATGGTGTTTGGCATGGGCCGGATAAGAAGTCGAAACCTGGAAGCATGGGCTTGATAATATGATATTGGCATGGGATGGGTTTTTTTTCATAACTTATGGATTCACAATACGATATCATGGGATATAGAGAATCCCAAAAGACTAAATGCACATAATAGGGGAATCGACGCAAGACTGACGTGTCCATGTAGATCTGAATTTTAGGGCATGATAGTAATGTCCATAAGAAGATTTCATTATGTGGGGGTCCAATTAAAGACATGAGCGACAAATATTTGAAGAGTGCCTGTATACACAGATTCTAGCCGAAGTCCAAATGAATAAAGTTCATAGATCAATGGCTCAATAATAGGATGCTAGATTGATGGATTCTGAAGTGCTTATTGTAGTGTCAGCATTTTTAAAGTTCAATAAAATCTAGGGCTGTCGATTGAGCGTCGTCGTCTGAATTTGTCCTAGACGAAGCAGAATATTTATCTTCAATTTGTTTAAATCTGGCTTCCATTCAATTTTCCATTTGTTGAAAGTTTTACAGGAAGTTTTGCTGGAGATATTAAATGATTATGGTAGCAATATTAGGGGAAATAGATGGGCTGAATTCAGTAGGTTTGGTTTTGGCTGTAGGAGTAGTATGGCTGACATATTTACAAGTTTTTGATAGAGTAGGAAATGGAGAAAAAAATATCGGTAGGAGTGATAGGCTTAATTGGTGTGACAATGGGAGTTATTTTTCTTCTTGGATTGACTCAATGTCAAATTTATCCCACCACTTAATATGGATTTTTTGAGAAAGATAGGTAAAAGAGCTGTTATTGGCTTGAGTGATTTTATGCGTACCATAATTCCATTTGAAGATCCAAGGGATTGAGTATTTATGTATGAATTGGAAAAGAGACAATTTTTTTTATCATATTTAGCTTGAACTTGAGGCGGAAAAATGCTTGTATTAGGGCTGAACTTGACCCCACAATTCACACATAAACTAGGTTGGTAGATTGATATGTAATGATTTTTTGAAAGTTATATACCATGAATGTCCGGAGGCTGATTCTTTATAGAAGAGAATAACTCGCCATGCTTCAATGTAGTCTTTATAACAAACAACCATCGGTTGATGATCAGGGAATAACTCGCCAATCAGTATTTGAAAGTACTTTCTGAATTTTAAGTTTTGAGTAAGCAATGTCTTCAGAGTTTGATTTTTTGAAGTGTTCAATAATGACAGATTGAGTTTGAGTTAATATGGTTTCATAAAACTTGATGGAGCATTGGGACGACTAGGTATGAAATGATATGAAGGAGGCATAATGAGCTTGACCTATATATCAAATGATTGGTCTAATAGGTCATAATCAAGGAGGGTTACTAAATGACGATTGCTAAATTTATAGGCAGACTTATTGACGTCAACTTAATGGTAGGTATGGAATAGAGGGGAGAATTTATTGGTATAGGTTGATTGAACAAAATGAGATTTACCTTTGTCGGCCATGATCTGTATAGAATGAATTTGATGAGATATAAGAAATTCACGGGATAAGAAGTCAGGAAGAGAATTATTCTCGCCCTTTATATACTCGATATCAAAATAAAAAATGCTTAAAATAGATTGCCAACGTGTAAATATTTGTTTTGAAACCAAATTTTTGATATCTTTGAAAAGAATTTCTTTGGCAGCTTTACAATCAACACATATTAAAAACTTTTGATTCAAAACATCAGATTGAAACTTTTGAACACACAAAATAATTGGTAAAACTTCTTTTTTTTATTAGTAGCATAATTTTATTGTGCTTTATTCCATAACTTGATGTATAACAAACCAATTGCTCTTTTCCGAATGAGGTTTTTGAAGTAAGATACCACTATAACCTAAATCAGAAGCATCAGTTTGAATGATTTTTGGGTAGCTAGGATTAGCTACATGGAGATAGGGAAGTGACTTGACTTTAGTTTTTATGGTTCGTATGACTTGTGTATGACTTGTTGTCCATTGAAAAGGTGTATCTTTTTTAAGGAGAGCGTGATAAAAATCAAATAGATAATTTAGACATCCAAGAAATCATTGTAGTTGATTTTTATCCGTTAGTTGATCAAGAAATTTATCGGTAAAATTAATCACTCGATTGACAGGAGTAATTGTTTGGTTTGATATTTTGAAATCAAGAAAAGTTACAGATGTTTGAAAAAGCTTAAACTTCTTTTGTGACGATACAAGACCATTCGAGATAATAATAGTTTGAAAAGTAAATAAATGCTTCCAGTGTTGATCAATGGATGAAGAGAAAATTAGAATATCATCAATATAGACAAGAATATAGTTTTTATAAGGATTGAAAATATCATTCATTATTTTTTAAAATTCAGAGGGAGCATTTTTTAAACCGAAAGGCATAACATTCTATTGATATTGGCCAAAAGGAGTATTAAACGCGGTTTTATATCTATCATTTTGAGCAATCTGAATTTGCCAAAAATTGGACTTTAAATCAAATTTAGAGAAAACTATAGCAGAAGTAATTCTTTTAATTAGATCATACTTATTAGGAAAAGGGTAGCGAATGGTTTTTAAAACTTTATTTAACGGTTTATAATTAATAACTAATCTTGGTGCTCCACGTTAAAGTTCAGGAGCATTTTCAACATAAATAGCAGTGCAACTACAAGGTGATTTAGAAGGAGAAATTAGTTTTTTTTGCTAATAAATCTTTTATTTCTTGATCGCATAGGTTTACAAGACGTAAATTCATCTAAGATGGGTTTGCCTTAGTAGGAATTTGTTTTTCATTAAACTCATCGATATAAGGAAGGGCAACTTGATATTGTTTTATTTCCTAAAAAGTATAGGGAATATTAGAACAACATTGTTGTTGTAATTTGGTATGAAAATTAGCTAATTCTTCTTGAAAAGCTTGACTCTTGAGAATTTGATCAATTTTCAAAAAATTGATTCCTAATTTTAAGAAATTAATATGACTCTGTTTATGTTCAATTTGACTAAGTAATTAATTTAAATATTTAATTTTAGGTTGGGATGTAAAAGGAAAGAATATTGTTTTATTATTAAGAGTAGTGTTGATACCTGAGGTAGAAACAGAAAATGGTTGAATATGTTGTAGAAATGGAGTTCCTAGCAAGATGTCATGTTGTTTTGACAATAATAAAGGATGTAGGGATACATGTGTTGTTGTGACAAATGTCAGCTTATGACAATTTATATTTGATGATTGATTTATTTCCTTCAGCGGTTGAAACTCGACTATTTGTGAGTTCGCAATAGCGCAAAGGAATTAACCCTTCTCTAATACACTTGAGATCAGCCGGAGTCGATGAGAGCTGTGCTTTTAATTTTAAAATCTTTAATTACAATCGTAATTGGAGTAAGCCATCGTTGATGCACATAATGTGTTAAAGCATCAATAAATAAATTATTATATCTGCGAAGTCATCGGCATCGAGAGCGATTTCTAGTTTAGCAAGTCGTTGCTTTAATGATTGAATTTCTGTCTTAAGTAAATTGACTTCTTATTGTAGAGAACGTATATTACTAACTATAGGTTGCCTTTTATTAACCTCAGCTAATAAGGATGCCATAGAATATTTATTTGGGTCTAATTCTAATTGTTTCTTAAATTTAGAACGTTGTTTGGATTCACCGATTTCGCGTTCTGACCTGTTTTCTCCAGAATGTAATATCTCAGTAAAATATTTATATTCGAAAGTAGGATTTGTAATATTATCCCAAATTTCAAGAATTAGTTCTTCATGAGCAATGAAAACATTGATTTCAGTGTCAAAGAAAAAGATGTATTTAGAAGGTTGTTAGCACAGTGACAAGAAGAGTCTGAATCTGATGATCCATCTTCAATATTTTGGATTTTCTTATTGCGTGTTTTAAAATGACATTTATTAGCATAATGACCTTGTTTGCCATAAGAGTAACAAGTATTTGTATTAGTTTTTCGTCTATGTTTTGAATGAAAAGGTTTAGGATTAGATGTAGAACGTCTTCCACGATATGAAGAAGATGTTCTTTTATGAGAAAGTTTGTGAAAGCATTTTGGCCGTGATGAAGAAGGCTTCGTTAAATCTAGATCATGTCCAGATCAAAACAAAAAGATCCTAAAAATTTATCTTTCTTTTCTTTCGCAAGTTGTCGTTTTAACCGCATATCATTGCATAAAGCTAAACCTGTTTGTTGTACTGCTTGTACTATATCTCTAAATGTAAGGGTAAAATAATCGATAGAACCATTGCCTTTATCGCGTAGGAATATTTTTACCTTCTCAGCCAAATAAGGAGGTAAACCAGCGATAAATCTTTCTTTCCAAAATTGTGTATCTGCTGATGTAAGAGAATAAACCTTGGTGATAAGTGTATCACGAAAGCATTTAAAATTATTAAGGGTTCAACATCGAAGACTTCGTAATTGATTACGTAATTTTTCATTTTTATGTCATAAATTACCAAGAAAATGCCAAATAACATTGGTAAGAAGGTAGCTAACACCATTATGTTGTTGTCTTCCTAGAGAATCTAAAATATGGTCGCTTTTGGCATCTTTTTGAATAGAAGTCGTAATGTCGATTCGTTATTGATCGGTCAAAACATGATTTCACCAACCATAGAGTTGGCCAGTAAAACCATAAGCAATAGCCTTAGCTATATTGCCTTCAGCATGATCAACTATGGCACAAACACGAGCATATATTTGCATATGTTAGATGACTTTGGTTATACGATATTCTGATAATCCATCAATATTCCATTCATATAAGGCGTTTCCATCAAATTTGATTTTTCTATCTTTTGGTTCTTCTAAAATAAGATCAGTAGGTGAAGGTCGAGTATAATATTGTTTGCGTAATGGTGTATAGGATTATTTTTTAAAAGATGATTGCTTAATTCTTTGAATGTTCAATGATGGATTTTCACTGTCAATGTCATAATCTGATGGTTGGCGATCAGTTTCAGAAGATGTTGTAGAATTATGCTCTTGATTTTGTTCTATTGTATCATCTGTATCTAAGGTTGCAATGCTTGGAGCTTTATCTTTATCTTTTTTCTTGACTGAAGCTAAATCAATATTTTCTAATTGAGTAGCAATGCATTCTAATAATTCAGGAGAATACTTAGGAGTAAGTTTAAATGGAGGAGTGGTGAAAATAGGAGATGGAAGAATGGAATGTTTTAATAGTGGTTCTGGTTCAAAAGAGGTAGACGATTTAGATGTTATACTATGGGTTGAAGCGAGATTGTTACTTTTATAATTTAGCATAGATAAGTAAATATTTTTATAATTATTTTGTTCTAGAATATGATTTAAATCATTTTTCGTAATTGGCATGTCATCTTCAAAAGTAGTCTTAAAAGGAGTAGCCTAGATATTTTCATTTATTTTGAGACGGGCTAATGGTGGTTTCGACTGCGTGTACTTTTCACCATTAGAACCTTCCCAAATAGTATTTATTTTACTAATAAGATTGGGATTGGATGATGGTAAATAGTCAAAAAATGGAATATTTTGCTTAGTCCTTTTGAGATGAGAAAAATAGTGTTCACGAATAATAGCCTATTGAGCTTTAGAACATATTTGACAAAAAAGTGGTTTTAATGGATGCTGTAAAAATTGTTATTTTAAAGTATTATAATCAACTTCAAAATCATCCTGATCATCTATAGTATGGATCATATGAATTTGATATTCGGTGAAATCACTAATGCTAACAGAATCATCAATATGATTTGGATAGACATGATAAGCGACTTGGATGGAATAGCTAAAGTAGAAGCTTTTTGTAGTGAAATAGATACATATCTATGAAAACTTTCATGAAGAGAATTAGATGTAGTTGGACGAGCTGAAAAAGTTATTTCAACTTTTCCAGCTTCATATGTGGTAATATGCTGAATCTCCTCAGATGTATTATTTTTATACGTTCTTTGACATTTTTTTTCATAAATAGTCCATGTTTTTGGAATATTTAGGTCTTTCCAATTTAACTGTTTACTAAAAACTGTGTTATTTTGAATATTTATAAGAAATAATGTAAAGGTTCCCTTTTGAAGGTCGGTGTAGGCAACATTAGGAACTATGGTATGCATTACTTTATAATAAATACGACAAACACCTGCAACATTTGAGCAAATTCCTTTCATATTGAATCCTTGGGTGTATATGCCTAAGATAGCAGCTTCATGGGTAAATTGATCATGAAGATTTAATGTAAAATTTGGAAAACAATTAAAGTAAATAGGCCATTGAGCTAAGCTTCCTTCAATCATTCCTAATAAAGAGTCGTTAAAATCTAAATGTCTTTTATCTTGAACTGAAACAAGAACAGAGGTATTGAGTCCTAATGTCGTTAATGGTTTTATTGCGACTTGATTAAGTCGAATATGTCAATATTTATATGTTTCTTTATACTGATTAATTTTCTCGGGAGGTATAAGAAGGATTTCTTGTCCTTCATCATCAATGTATTTCGTATTTTCTTCTAATTCGATGATATAATCTTGTTGTTTAGAAAATGAACCTCTATTATAAATTTGTTTTGGCTTTATTATAGACATATCCCAATTTTGAAGAGATTGTTCGATTTGTGAATATGAAATTTCATGAATATTACGCAAATCTAATGTAGAAGAAGGTTTGGATGAGGGTTGTGTAGGTTGAGAATCATAAGAGGATGCATACTCAAACTTTATTGGTGGGTTTTTTGGTTGAAAGTACACGTTTCACTTTCTTAACTAATTCACTGATGTTTTAGCAGAAATGTTTTCAATCACTTGGTCAACGACTTACAGCTAGATTTATCCTCTGTTAGACTTAAAACGTGACTAGGAAAGTGCAAGTGAAAACCAACAAGCAAAAACAAAATGAAATTAGAAAAATTAGTGAAAATTATGCTTTCAATGAAAATCGAAATGATAAAATATTGAGTTTGAAAACTATTCTGATTCTGATATCGATTATATAAGGATATAATAACATAAATAGAAGAGACACTATACTTACAATGAGATTTTTGGAAGGTGAGAATCTTCTGGCTCTGATATCAATGTTTTAACTGCTCATGAAGAAGTAATTCTTGAAATTGTATGATATAAACTCAAATTGCAAATTTGTCCGTTTCGTAAAGAAAGATATCAGTAGATTCCTCAATATGATAGACTGATAAATGGTCATGTTAAAGAGAATTGATATGATCAATATCCCTTGGATTTTTTCAATCTTCCTTCAAATTGAATGATTGGGCATTAAGGATCATTTTTCCTTGCCTTATGTTTCATCAAAGGATATCATACAACATGTTATGACATGTATAATTTAATAATAAGTAATTTTCTAATTTTAGACTAGGACCCATCTCAGACCCACGTGGACATCGTGGGTTAATCTAGGGCACACCTATCGAGGTATTATTTACTTTTATTTTTATGTGGTGTTTGTATAATGTCTATTGAAAAGTATTCACTAATGAGTGAATACACTTGATCAAACAAAGAAGAACAGCAAGAACAGCAAGAACAGTAATCAAAAGAGAGAAAAACGAAATTGTATTGAATGAACAAATGATTACAAGGAATGTCTTATTTATAGACATTCTTACAAACAACCTAACTGAAATAACAAACTTACAACAACTTTACAACTGCCATAACAACCTAACTAACTGACCTACCGAGCTACTTAGTTTAATCAGCAACTGTTACATCAGATCAAGAACTCCCCTGCCTTATTTACATGAACTAAGTAAACATGTGTCACTGTGATCTTGAACTGTCTCATTACCAGTAGAAGCTGAAGAACTGTGATCTCTAACATGCCCCCTCAAACTGAACCTAGGAGAAGAAACTAGATTCAGTTTGGATGAAAGAAAATGAAATCGAGGAGTAGACAAAACCTTGGTGAACAAATCAGCAGATTGATGATCAGTTGGTATATACCGAAGCTCAACAAGACCAGCTGCAAGTTTTTCCCTTAAGAAATGAACATCAATCTCAATGTGTTTAGTTCTAGCATGAAAAACAGGATTCAAAGCCAATGCTTGAGCACTAGTATTGTCACACCAAAGAATTGGCTTGATAGAACAATGAAAACCAAGCTCACGAAGTAGAGAAGATGTCCATAATATATCAGTAACACCTAGAGCCAAAGCACGATATTCAGCCTCAGTACTCGATCGTGCAACAACTGATTGCTTCTTAGAATACCAAGTAATAAGATTGCCACCAAGAAGAACACAAACTCCACTTGTAGAACGTCTATCATCAACATCACCAGCCCAATCAGAATCAGTAAAGACTTCAATTGACAAAGAAGAAGCAGGACGAAAAACAATGCCAGTTGCAAGAGAGGATTTCAAAAATCTGAGAACTCTTTTTGACAGCAGCCCAAAGAAGATCAGTTGGATTTTGTTGAAACTGACTAAGTTTATTAACTATGAAACTTAGATCAGGACGAGTGCAAGTAAGATACTGCAGAGCACCCAATGTACTCCTATACAATGTAGGATCAGAAAAAGGAATGCCATCGGTAGCATTGAGTTTCACTCCAATGAGAATAAGGTGAAGACATTGGTTTAGAATCCAATAAGTTTGTCCTCTTGAGAAGATCAAGAATGTACTTATGTTGAGACAAATATAATCCAAGAGAGTCTCTGTGAACTTCAAAACCAAGAAAGAAATCCACATCTCCCAAAGATTTGAGAGAAAATTTGGAATTCAACCATGTAATAAGTTGCTGGATAAGTAATGGATTGGAACCAGTAATGAGAATATCATCAACATATACTAGAAGCATAATAACAGAAGAATCGGTCCTTTGAAAAAAGAAGCTAACATCAGCTGAACTATTTTTAAATCCCCAATCAAGCAAAGCTGTTTTTAGCTTAGAAAACCATGCTCGAGGAGCTTGCTTGAGACCATATAAGGCTTTGTTTAGTTTGCAAACATAATGTGGATATTGCTTACTAACAAAGCCTTCAGGTTGACTCATAAATACATCTTCAGCAAGATCACCATTAAGAAAAGCATTATTCACATCAATCTGCTTGATAGGCCAGCGATAAGTAACAAAGAAGAGTAAACATAATACGAAGAGAGGAAGGTTTAATGACAGGAGAAAAAGTATCTCCAAAATCTAGTCCAGGTATCTGATGAAACCCCTTAGCAACAAATCTTGCCTTATATCTCTGAATAGCACCAGTAGGTGTAGTCTTAACTCGAAAAACCCACTTACAACCAACAATACTCATGTCAGATGATGGAGGAACCAATGTCCAAGTATTGTTATTGTCCAATGCTTTTAATTCTTCAGTCATAGTGAACACCACTTTGGATCAGTAAGAGCAATTTTAACCGATGTAGGTTCATTTAGAGAATGTATCAAGGCATATGGAGAAGTAACAACTAGTGCCTTTGATTTAGAAACACCAGTTTTACTTCTAGTTAGCATATGGTGAGTATTAGTATTAGTTCTGGTAATAGAAGGCTGTGGAGCAGTAGGTAATTCAGTAGGAACATAAGATAAAAGAGGAGCTGAGGAAACAACAGGAGTAGAGCTGGTGGTAGACTAGAAAGAGAAGAATTTGAAGTGTTTGAAGAAGAAGAATTTGAAACAGAATGTTGTGAAGATGAGGAAACAGGACAATATTGCATAACAGATAAAGGAAGACTAGAATAAGAAGAGGATGTAGTTTGATTAGACGAAAAAATGGTAGAGTAAGGAAAGTCTTCTTCATTGAATATAACATCTCGTGAGATATAAATCTTGCCATTTGAATGTAAGCACTTGTAACCATGATGCCTAAGACTGTAACCAATAAAAACACATTGAGAAGATCAAAAATTGAACTTATGATGAGAGTAGGCAGTAAGATTTGGATAACAAGCACAACCAAAAGATTTAAAGTAAGAATAATCAGGTAGTTTACAAAAACATACCTCATATGGAGACTTAAAACCAAGAACAACAGATGGTAAACTGTTTATAAGAAAAACAGCAGTTATGAATGCCTCTTCCCGAATGAAAAGGGCAGTTTTGAATGAGCAAGAAGAGTAAGTCCCATTTCAACAATAGACCTATGTTTTCTTTCAGGAACTCCATTTTGCTGATGTGTATATGGACAAGAGTAACGATGAATAATACCAGATGCATTGCAAAATTTCTCAATTGGTTTATATTCAAGGCCCATATCAGATTGAAAAATTTTTAACTTAGAGTTAAGTTGTAATTCAGCCTGTTTGATAAAATGTAGAAAAGCAGCATATGCATCTGATTTTAACTTGAGACGATAGAACCAAGTAAAACGACTAAAGGCATCAACAAAAACTATATAATACCTTAAACCTTGAGAAGACAGCAATGGAGAAGGACCCCAAAGATCAGAGTAAACCAACTCAAGTGGTTTAGTAGCAGTTATATTGCAGGAATGAAAAGGAAGTTTGTGCATCTTTGCTATTTTACAAGAGTTACAAAATGATATGCAAGATTTATTTATAGTATTGTCTAATGAAGATAAAACTTTTTGTAACACTGAACTAGATGGATGTCCTAGTCTGGCATGCCAAACATCGTAGTGTGAGAACTCACAAGTGAAGTAGTACAAGATTTAGGTGGATAAGCAGATGAAACGAAGAAGAAAAGAAGTAGATGGAAAAGAACCAGCCTTTGGAAGACAATATAATCCATTATGAAGCACTCCTTGAAGCAATGTTGTCTTCAAATTCTTGTCCTTAATGAGAGAAAGAAGAAGGAGTGAATTCAGTAATGACATTATTATCACAAGTAAGCTTTGAAACACTTATAAGATTCTTGGCTATTTTTGGAACAAGAAGAACATCATTTAGTTGAAGAGAAGGAAGAGAAGGAACTGAATTTGAATGAATCACAGCATTACCAGTATGAGAAATTTTCAACAACTCACCATTACCAACAGTAACTAACTGATTACCTTTGTATTCAGTTTTATTGTGTAGAGCTGATCCATCAGATGTCATGTGACTAGAAGCTCCACTGTCCATGTACCAGTTTGGATCAACAACATTTTCAGGAGTCACCATCATGCCTTGAAAATGATTGATCATTGCTTGAGCATTCTGAGGCATTTGATAGTGAGACTGTGTAAGAGGACGTCTGTATTGAGCATAATTCTGGCCTTGAGGACCAAGAAATGATTGATCAAATCTGTGATAACACTGAAGAGCCATATGTCCATGTTTATAGCACAACTGACAAAAAACCTTTCCTCTATTTCCAGTCCTTCCTCCACGATTCTTGAAACCACCTCTAAAACCATAATTAGATCTATTTTGAAAGTGTATAGAATTGCCTTTCATACCTTGTGACTTCTTGTCACTACTGTCAACAAAATTTGCTGAGAAATTGTTCATATCTGTTTGTGAACCTTGGTTTAAGTCTTCTATTCTCTGCTCATGCATCATCAACATGTATTGTGCATCTTGTAATGACATATTTGCTTTTTGAGAAGCAATTAACACAACAACAGGATCAAATTCATGTCCAAGACCACTTAATATTGATTGAATCAAATCAGATTTAGTAATCATTTGATTTATTGACCTCAATTCAGCAGCTATTGTTTTAACAGTAAGAACAAACTCTGAAATTGAAGATGAACCTTTCTTGACATTATTCATCTTCTTTTTGAGTTGAAGAACTCGTGCCATAGATGATTGAGCAAACAAACTTTTCAATGTTTTCCAAATCTCAAATGAGGACTCACATTCTGTGACATGTCCTATAACATCCTTGCTAATGTTTGAAAACAACCAAACCATAAGCAGATTATCACATCTATTTAGGACTTCATCTGTCATAGATGAGTCTGTTGTAACTGAATCTCTTTTGTTTTCAATGAAAAACTCCAATCCTAGAGCTCTAATGGCAGCTTTAACTTGCACTTTCCAATATACATAGTTACCTTCTTCAAGTTTCGTTGGTAAGTTGAAATTGAGAGATTTGGCTATGGCTGTAACATCAGCAAAGGTGCTTAGACTACCAGAGTCTCCATCAGATGAGCTTCCTTCCACCATTGTAGGTCGATCCAGCTCTGATACCATGAAAAGTATTCACTAATGAGTGAATACACTTGATCAAACAAAGAAGAGTAGCAAGAACAGCAAGAACAGTAATCAAAAGAGAGAAAAACGAAATTGTATTGAATGAACAAATGATTACAAGGAATGTCTTATTTATAGACATTCTTACAAACAACCTAACTGAAATAACAAACTTACAACAACTTTACAACTGCCATAACAACCTAACTAACTGACCTACCGAGCTACTTAGTTTAATCAAGAATGTTACATCAGATCAAGAACTCCCCTGCCTTATTTACATGAACTAAGTAAACATGTGTCACTGTGATCTTGAACTGTCTCATTACCAGTAGAAGCTGAAGAACTGTGATCTCTAACATCTATATTGTAATTAAACTTATAAAAATATTTACACTATTCATATACCGCATTTTGCTTGAGTTATGAGTGTGGCAAGCGCATCGAGATGTTGCAACATGGGTGGGGTTTGGTAACATAGAAATGAAAAACTTACCTTAGTTGAGCTATTTAAATAAGATATATAGATTCCTAAGCAAAGTTAATGTATCAATTAAGTTTTTCCTAAGTACGCAAATAAAAATAAAATATAGGCACGCCTCGAGTGCACAAGGTGTTGAGTAACCAAGTAGTTGAGGCTTAGTCTATACGTGGAGTTTAAATTATTAATAAGTTGTTGACTAAGCTTACTAATCGATTTATGTACCTAAAATATCTAATTTTGATTAAGGAACAATAATTTAGCCTAAGGTTGGAACAATTAATTTGGGCCATTGATCAACATAGTAATGCACCATCTTGAGGCTAAACTAACATACATTATGGACACTAATGGTCTAGATGGTTTAAACCTCAACATAGTAATGCACCATGTAGAGGCTAAACTAACACACATTATGGAGACTAGTGGTCTAGATGATTCAAACCTCAACCCTTGATGGACCTAGAGATGGGAGTTTCATGCAAGATTAAGGGCTAGAATAACGAGGTTAGCTAGTATTAATAAATGACTTAGCCATGTTGATCTTAAACTTGCATGCCGTGTATTTTGCGTTAAGAGAGAAGATTAACACCACCGTGGCTGAAATTCAGAGAATGAATGGCCAATATAAGAAGAAATAATCCAAGCATAGGTAAAGCTTTCCTTTCTTTAAAAATTCATGAAATTGATGCCAAATATGAGGTGCAAAAGTGAGATTTCCTTGAGGAAATGAATTCCTACTTAAAATGTAATTTCATTGTTGAATTTATTGTCAAATTGCCTCTGATTTTCAAATTTTTGGTACAACCAAACTATTTTTTCAAGTTTTCTTAGTGTTCATGTCATGATGATATGCATGCAAATTTGATCAAATTGAAGTCACAATTTTTGTTATTGCTACTGTAATTAGGTGTTTAGAGTCCCCCATGAGTCGAGGATGGGGTCAACGACGATGGAGAAGGCCAAAGATTGCGCTAGGGGCCTGGAATATCAGAAATCTCGAGTTGAGAATTCTGGTCCCTGACCCATGCAGTGCGCTAATAGGGGATATTAGCACGCCACCTAACCTAGGTAGGACTAGGTCTTGAAATGTGAATAACGCGTGACACATGTCAATCATGTACAATAAGTTTTCCATATATCCTTATTATTTATAGTAGTGATAAGTTGGATCGTCTCCACAAGGATTTAGGAACTTCTTAAGGGAAGAGTCTTTCAATAGTTTTAATTATCTTCTTATTTTAATTTAATTAATTTAATTAAATCGAGAATTAAAAATCACTAATATTCAAATTAATTCAATTCAATAATAAATAAATATTTAAACAAACTAAAATCACACCCATGAATTGGGTGTACCATGAAGTTATATCACCTTTTAAAAATTTTCAATGAACAACAATGCTTAATGCACACAAAATCAACAATTATAAGTGCAATGCAATGGTGGAGGAGGTAGAATAGATGGAAAAGAGACAAACGATTTACAGTGGTTTGATCCAATCGATCTACATCCACCAAATAACATCCTTGATTAGGATTTTCAGACTCCCACTTATATTAATGATAAGTGTTACAACCTAAGTGTACAAGCTTAGAATGCCCAATCACAAATTAAGAATTCCCACCTAGCCTCTACTAGGGTTTATGCCTAGCCTTAACTAAGTCTTCCTTTGTCTGAGATCCCACTAAGTCTTACAATCAGTCACTTATAAGAAATAGATTAATATAATAAAAATTGACTTTACAAAGTAAAATGGCAATAAGATCAATTACTAGTTAGCCACTTAGAACCTAACAAATCTAATGCATGCAAGTATGAATATGAATGCGAAATAGAACTATATCACTGAAGTTGCACCAATCTCAAAAAAGAAATTGATTAAACAAAACCGATAAGAATAAATACAGTTTTAGATCCAATGAACAAGTAGTTTGATGATTATCGAGTTTAAGGCCTAACTCTTATTCAAAATAGTCTAAGGGTTTATAAAATAAAGTTTAAGTGCAAAACTTAAGACAAATGTGTTCAAGAACATAAAAAATATTTTTTACACACCAAGCACTACATATGATGTAGTTTAAGCACAATAGAGCTAGGAAATCAAACATTCTTACAACCCAAAATGAGAGAGAATCAAATCAGTTCTGGAGAAGTGGTTGCAAGTGTATGAACACCTTAGTTACATAGTTTCGAGGATGATTCAATAGCCTCAAAATATTTCAAGTGGTTGAACACAAAAATCAAGACTATTTAATGTGAAAACTTGGACACAAGTGAGTTTTTGAGCTTGAGAGGACAAAGGAATGTTCTTAGTGGTTTGTTAATAGTTTCCAAACCTATTTAATAGTTTATGACCATTTTCTTGATCCAAGGGCCCAAAGTCAATCATTGATTGAAACTAAAGTAAAAAATGTAAGCTTTTAAAAAAAGCTGTCTGGCTGGTTCGCACACTAGGTGACATTAGGAGCGCGTCCTGTAGGTAGCATGCTAATGAGTTCCATTAGTGTGCTAACCAATAGGGGCTAGAGACGAAATAAGTTATGGTCCCAAGTTAACAACTCCCTAACACACCTATAACTTAACTAAACCTCTGGAAATACATTGAACATGTGTAATATGAGCCATTAGACCCATTTGAACTGCCTGAATGATTTTACAAATCCCAAAAATAAAAAATCCCTGTTTCATGAAACATGTTGGGGCTTTTCTGCAAATATTTTGCTTAAATTTCAAAAACCATTCAAATTGAGTTTAGTGCTTTTAAAACCAATCACAACAGTTTTTCCAAATCTAATGCATGTATAAAAGCTCGTTTCCATAATGTAAACCCATTTCAAGTGATGAGAGTTAGATAGTACTAAAATCAAAACTTGAGACTTTAAGAAAACGTAAAAAACATGATATGCATGAATGTAATGCATTTGGCTTGCATAATTGGACTTATATACCTTACATGATTTGTACAATTTGTAGTGTTAACATTTCGGTCCTTGTTTCCTTGTGTGAGCGAAATCTTGAATTTCATCGGCTACTTTTGCCTTGAGCTCATGAGATCTCAATCTTCCTTCTAAACTTGTGATTCCTAGCCAAGTTTGGTATTCTGAAAACACTTAGCAAACTTGTTAGAACCCTTTCACTATGTTTGTTGCCATTAAAATCCCGGGTGGAGTATAAGTGACTAACCACTAAGTCCAACACAAACATCCAGAATAATGAAACATCAATCCATTTTACGTCCAAACACATTACTCAAATCATACTCATGAGTATACTTTAATCTCTTTATAAAGTAATATAGATCATTAAACTCTAATCATAAGTAAGTAGACAACCCTTATCAAGCCATTAGTTCTCCTTATATCAATGGAAAAGCCACGTTATAATTTTATTGAATTAACCATTTAAAAAATCAAATAAATTAACTTTAAGCAATAAAGCTTCATTAAGTTTTGTGAAAAATTTGAACTACTAAATCTAATACCTTCAAAAAATGACAAGTCAATAATTAAACATTTAATAGTTCATTTTAGGACGATTTTAGATGTAAAAGAGTATATCACATGGAGTTTTCTCTTTTTTTTGTTATTTATGGTAATAAATGGAGAATATGAAGAAAAAAATGAAAAAAAGGAAGATTATGTAGGAATTAAGCAAGTAGCAAGTGTATGCAAAGAATCATCACCAATGAAGCAAAAGAAGAACTAGAGAATTGAACTAGTGATTCCCAGTTATTCACAGGATACCCGAAATTGTTGGAAAAATCAGTGGAGTAGGAGAACTTCAAAGTATGAATTTTCCCTACGATTCCTCTCACACACAAGTCGCTATGAATCACGAGGTAAGATTTTGTGAATTTAAGATACCTGCGAGCTATTTGAGTTAGTTTGAAATGTATACTACTCAGAATACTATAAATAAAACCTTAAAGTTTTTAAACTAGCTGCCCTTGAGTACTTAGATCAATATTCCAATTCTTTAGTAGCTATTATTGTTTTAGTTATTTGCTTTGTTGTTCTTTACTTTTGGAGAAGATTTGAAGATTAATAGTATTTAATCTAGAGGTATTTATATATGTCTTATATTTATATTATTGTAATGTTATTTATGATTATGAGTGAGTGGTTATTTGATCAAAACAAAATCCGAACGCGAACTAGATCTGTTTTGCAATGTAGTTATAATGAGAAGATTATGTACTTAATGCTTTAAATCAATCATATTATTTGATTCACTGATTTAATAGGTTATTATCTATTGATCTTAATCAAGATCTTTGCAGTGCATCGATAGTCTAGAGTGTGTATTGTGATATTTGGTTTTATTATCTATTTGAAGTAGTAACTAGGATAGTTTGACAGCTAAACACCATTTAAATGTCCTAGTTGAATTTGAGATCTAAATCTGATGTTGAAGTGGCTTTTCGAAGATGTTAAATTTAGTGGTTTGAAGTTCTCACGAAGTTTGATGAGGTTTTATTACGTGAAGTTAATGTCTTTATGTATGCAAAGGAGTTAGCTCAATAGAATTAGAATGTTGCTTTTCATCAGTAAAAAGGAGAATTAAAGGCTGGCTAAAGGCTGTTTACTTACTTATTATTATAGTTTAATGATTTATCTTACTTTATAAAGTATGCTCATAACTATATGGACTAGAGTTATATGTTTGGAATGTAAAATGGGTATGTCTTTCATTATTTTGGATGTTTGTTTAGATATTTATTTATCATAAAACTGAATCTATTTGATTAATTGTGAATTTGATTTGTGATAGTTAAGTTAATATATTTAGTTAAGTATTATTATATTATAGTTAATTATTGGTTAGTTTAATCACTAGTATTGAATACTAAAAATAAAAATAAAAATATTAAAAAATTTTGAAAGTCTTTTTTTCCTAGAGAAGTTTGATAAATCCCTATAGAGGCCATTCTCACTTATCACTACTATAAAATATTTAAAGGATAATATAAATGAAAAATTATTGTACGCGATTGACATGTATCAATTTTTAGCACCATTGCCGAGGATTTAAACATAATTTTTTAGGAGTTTTAGACGTTGTATAGTCTATCTACTTCGTCATTCAAATTCTACAGGATCTGCACATGCGTTTGATCCTTAGGTAGATAGGACATATAATCGCAATTTAAGAAAACAATGAGGTAGAGAACACCAAATTACAAAAATTGAAGCCCATAATAACTTTAATGTTAATAATAATAATGATAATAGAGAACTTACTTTTAGGCAAGCTAATCAAAATGTTACTGCTTATTAACCAATGTGTATTGCCTAACTTGAGGGATTTCTTGAATTTGAACTTAGATCTAGATTAATTAGTGCTCTACCTAACTTCTATGGTAAGAACAATGAATATCAACACAAAATCAATGAGATGAAACCTACGGACTGCATGATAGAATAAGTCAAACTTAAAGCTTTTACTTTTGTATTGAAAGATCAAACACAAGATTGGTTGTTTTATCTTCCTTAAGATTCAATAACTATATGAGCTCAAATGTTAGAAGCTTTTTATGACCAATATATGCCTGCAAGAAAAATTAGTACTTATAGAAGACAAATCCTAATCATGAAATGAAATATGATGAAAACTTTAATAAGTTTTGGAATAAATTTCAAAGATTAATATAATCTTGTCCAAAACATGGACACACTCGAAGAGCTTTATTAAAATACTTTTATGAAGGACTAAGGTATTTTAAACAGAGATTATTAGATATCATATGTGGTGCATCATTATTTGATGTTACACTAACTCCAGCAAAAGAAGCTATTAACAAGATGGCTAAAAAATCTAAACAATATGGTGAAAGACTAATACATCAAGGAAATTTACGAGGTTAATGACAAATAAAGTAATAATATTGACAAAAAAGTTGAAGAATTATCTAACATGGTTAAGGTAATACTAAAAGATAGATCAAATCAAGTCAAACCATTTGGATTTTGTAATAAAGTTACACATTTTACGGATGCGTGTCCTACCTTACAAGAAGATAACAATGAATATGTCAACGGGGTTATGAACCAATATTCTATTCCTCCTAGAAATTAATATAATAATAACAATTATTACATTGAAAAATAAAATTCAAAACCCTAGCTATGGTCCAAAAAATCAAAATTATACTACTTAAAAATTGAGAGCACAAACATAACCTGCACCAATGCAACAACATCAAACTATTCAACCTACGTAAACAAATTTAGAACAAATATTACACAACTTATGACCCAAAGTCATCAAAACTTTATTCAAATTTCTCAAAACCAAATTAAAACTGATATGTCTTTTAATAAGCTGAAAAATCAATTAAGTCAAATGACTCTACAAATCAATAAGTTACGCAATCGAACTAAGTAACTACTCAAATTACAAATACTAGTAATCATGCACAAACAAACATTCTATTTTGTGAAAACAAAAAAGAAATGAATATGCAAGAAAAGACACTAAAAAGAGTAAAAAGAAAACTAAAGTACTAAAGACAATAGAACAAGAAAAAGAAGAAGAAATGATGACAAATGTCATTCTCACTAGGTATTATATGGCTGAGTAACTCAAATACACATTTTTTTCCCAAAGGGATATAATCATGGTATTTAGCCAAAGTAAAAGCCTACGAAAAATCTCTACAAAATTCTGAATTAATTAAACAAGACAAAGTAAATGATATTGATGAGTTGAATGAAGATTTGCATTCTAATTCTACCGTTCCACATAGATCAATATATGCTAGGGAGGAACAACCTAAAGAAGTCATATAAAAACCATTTAGGAAATTAGAAATTAATGAAAACTTAGGACAAAAGACATCATCCTTAAAGAGAATGCTTGAGATATGTTTCAACCAAGGAAAGTTTGTCATACCAATCATAATAGGCAATTATTTTATCGAATTTGCTATGTGTGATCTCGGAGCATCAATTAATGTTATGTCACTTGGACTTTATGAATTGTCGAAAATAGGATCATTAACTAATACGCCTATTAACCTTACATTAGCAGACAATACAATTATTAAATCGTATGAATTATTAGAAGACATACTAGTAAACGTATATGATTTAATATTTCTAACTGATTTTTATATCATGGAAATAGGAGATTCTACATCACCCAATCCCTTGCCTATACTATTAGGTAGACCTTTTCTAAAGACGGCTAGAACTAAGTTATATATTTTTGAAGAAACAATGTCTATGGGTTTTGAAGATAAAATTGTTAAATTCAAAATTAATAATGAACAAAACTATGACACTAATGATGAATATGATGAACTACTTGACAATGAAATAGATGATAAAGAATATTTTAGACTTAAACTATTATGACTATTTTAACCCTAAAATTTACGCAATTAATGCTGTAATAATGGAAACTAATACATGGATTTCAAAGAAAGAACAAGTTGAAGACACTTCAAAATAAAAGAAAATAACTCAAGAATGGAGAGTTAAGCATATGGAGAATGAAAAATAATTAACAAGATGGAAGTTTATAGATCAAAGTACAATAAGAAAAAGAAAAAGCCAGACTTGAATCATATAAAGCTCAATTGTTAGGGAATTAATATCCCCAAACTTATTGTTTTGCTTGTCCCGAGCAAATATTATTTGATAAAATTCAAACTAACTAATACAACTGAACTGCAAAATAATGTAAACATATGGACTCTCAACAAAAATATAAACACATCAAGTATTTATAGAAGAAATAGCCAACTACAAACTAAATAATCTTAAGCCTAAAAATCAACAAAAGTGTGAATCCTTTGGTTTCAATAGATACCAAACCAACACAAAACTTAAGAGATTTAGGAGAATAGAAGTCGTTAAGAACTTAGGCCCGACCTCATCAAATATCATATTTTCAAAACTAAAACTTGGTCATAAGCCAAGTCTATCAATTAATCATGCGTTTTATTAGCCAATGCACTCAAGCCGCACGTTTACGATGTATTTATTGAGCATTAAAAATGCAAAAGCATCATATAGGTGTGGCTACAACTCACACTTTCCACTAAAGAAGACTTAACACATGCAAGAGTCAAAAAGGTCTTTTATTTTAGTTGTAATGGCTTAGCTAGTCACAATGAAAAGGGATGTACATTGATTCAAAAATGTTGGAAAACACTAGCATAAACCATACATACACAACATAGAGCTAAACAAAGTGAATAACAACATAACTTTCGAAATTTCTTTTACAATCAATTTACTATATTTTTTTTCATCAACTTCTTTATTTTCAAGTGCATTGCGCAAATTATTTTTTTTTACAACTTTTGGAGTGGTGAACAAATTTACAAACATACAAACAACCCCTAAACTTGGGCTTTTCTTGCTGGGCATTACATGAACTCTCTTTTTCAAACTTTTGGTCTAAAATAGGCTTCCCAACAACTAGGTAACATGGTTCTAACGGCTAAGTGGTTTTAATAGGTTTCATGATAGGTACATAACAAAAAACATGGTGGAATTGGCTCAAACATGGCTAACTAGTGAAAATAGATGATAGGTGGGTTATGAGGCTATTTATTTAACCTTAGCATTGGCTAAAATCATTCTCCCACACATGCTTCGGTCTCAAAAATTTGCCTCAAGTATAGTGAAACCTTATTCTAGGACCTTAGAGATCTTAATTATTCCACTTGCTCAATTCTGATTTTATTCTTATTTTGGTGTTAAGCACATGACCTATCCCTCGTAGTAGACCCTATGGTATAACACTGATCTTATCGGGTCAACGACACGACTAACTGTAGTCACTTACATCATCCTAAATTCGCATCTCAAAGGCATGCATTAACAAAATCCACAATCAATAAGCACTAAAGTTAAGTTTAGGTAACTCTATAAGCATCAAAATTGTTCCTAAGACCCTAAATATATGGAACAAAGCATATTTATTCTCAAAAACTTATTTTTATCTAAATAAGAAGAAACTACATGTAAACATGAAATGGACGAATTAAATGAATGCATGAATGAATGAATGAGTTGGAGGAAAAAAATGAGATGAATAGGCAAGAAATGAGTGATAGACAAGGAGAAGAAATGATTAAGAAGAGAGGGGATAACACCACCACTACCATCCTAGTAAGCGCTAGCTTAAAAAAATTGAATGATTATACCTTTAAAAAATTATGTTCTCAAACTATTCAAACCAACCTTTCAAGAACCTATATACCCGTCCCCCAATCTTAGTCCAAACCTTGTCCTCAAGGCTCAAAACAGAGTAGGGGTAAAACAACTAAAAAGACAACAAAAGAAGGTAAATGAGAACAAATGATATAAGATAGAATGAAAAGTAAGAGTAAGCAAGCTAATTACCACGTTATTAAGTAAGAAACAAAATGTCCACAACTAATGAAAAGAGAGAAAAATAACTCCTAACAAGAGAGACTAGTCATTATTGTTATTTTGTGTATTGTATATGTTTTTCTTTTTTCTTTCTTTCTTTCTATCTATATTGCTGTAAATAACCTATATATTTATGACCTATGTACAAACTAAATGCCTTTATTCACAAACTAGAATCCTAGTATAATGAAAGACTAAAAGTGTTACAATCAAGTCAAGTATATTTCCTTCAAGACCACAAGTCAAGTTTCATGCATGCTATTCCGAAGATGTTCATGAATTCCAACTCGCATAGGATACATATCAACAAAAATGCCATAGACTCATAGAATCATCATTCATAAACATAGACTCAAAACTCAAATAGAATGCTAAAATGACCTGAGTTTCAACAAGAAGAATATGTGGTGGGGTAATGCCTTGCATGACATTATCCATCTTGTTGAAACAAAAGAATAGGATCTGTGGGAGTGAATCATGCGTGCTAATATAAATGATACTTGACCAACATGCACTTAGATCATCCCTGTATTTATTCATGCTTGCTCAAAGTCATATAAGTACCTACAATAATTTTATAACCGAAAGTATCAAAATTAGTATGTACAAGAAAATCAAAAAATGAAATGAATGAAACAAAATTAAACTTCATATTGGGTTACCTTCCAACTGGTGTCTTTATTTAAATCCTATGGCTAGACTTTGCCAAGGACAATCCTAGTACTTCGGGATGACAAGAGTCTCATTATCAAAGTCATGAAATGCGGCATGCTCATAGAAATACTTAAATCGATGCCCATTAACTTAAGAGATCTTCTCGGTATCCATGCTTTGAATTTCTACTTCATGCTTAAAAGTAACAATGAAAGGCCTGATCCAACGGTACCTTAAATCACTAGGCATTAAACGCAAGTGAGATTGAAATAGTAAAACTTTTTTGCCCACTTGAAAAGTCTTCCGAGAGAGATGCCGGTCATGAAATGCCTTGGTTTTGTCCTTGCGAATTCTCGCACTCTCATAGGCATCATTGCAAATTTCCTCATATTCTTGAATATCAAGCTTTCTTTCCTTTTCCGCATCATCAAATCGCATGTTAAGCTTATTCTCTAATGATGTGAGTTTAGCAGAGATAACCACCAGAAGTATGTCTTTCTCTCCCAAATACACATACTTGAGATGATTAGGTAAAGGTTTGAGCTCTAGTATGGGAGCTCGCTCCAAGGAGAGAGGAAACTTAGATTGAGATAAGCAAGTCCATGATTGAGACATTACATGGATGTGATGAAAAAGACTCCCACTCTATCGCCATATCCTCGATGCTGAATCGAAAGAAAGTGTGTTATTCTTAGAAGAGTTAGTGTAGAGATGGTTCTTAAGAACTATGTGAAGTGCAATACTATTATCACTAGTGTTGAAGGTTTTTTCAATAAAAGTATCAATGCAATCAAAGTTACAAATAGAAGAAACATCATTAGGATACCACATAGTGTCATAGATGTCGAATTTAATGAACTTACCATCAAACTCTATAGTGAGTGTACCATTAAACACATCAATCTTAGTGTTAGCCGTTTTCAAAAATGGATGACCAAGAAGAAGAGATGAACTATTAATGCAAGGGTCATCCTTCATATTAACAACAATGAAATATGTTGTAAAGGCCAATTCATTAACATTCACTAAGAAATCTTCAAGAACACCAACAAGTCGAACAACTAAGCAGTCCACTAATTGAATTGTTGAACTAGTTTCTTTGAGAGGACTTACATTGTGTAATTCAAAGATAGAGAGATGACATGAAATTAATTGAAGCTCTAAGGACACACATGGCTTTTTAGAGAGTAACCTCTCAAATGGTGCAAGGTACTGAAAACAAGACGGGATCCTTACACTTTAGAGGAAATTTCTTTTGCAAGATTGCAGAGACATTCTCTTTAAGACAAATCTTCTCATCACCTTTCAACTTCCCTTTGTTAGCACAAAAATCCTTAAGGAACTTGGTAAATGGGGAACATGCTTTAAAGCATTGCTAAGTGGGATATTGATCTCCCCTTTCTTGAAGACCCTAAAATCTCTTGCTTCTATTCTTGCTTTTTGATAAACATTAAGCGTTGAGGGAAGGGAGGCTTGATTTGGAGGAGAGGTAGGGAAACCTCATTCTTCCTAGAAGCAGACTCTTTGAAAGTGTTAGGAAGTATTTCAATCTCTTGCTCCACCTCATCATCTCTAAGTTTCACACTTGATTTCCTTTTTTATAATGGAGTCACTTGCAACTCTTTGCCACTCCTAAGACTGACCGAATGGGCTCCCACATTTGGATTTGTGTATGGATGAGCTAGCAACTTACCCTTATCATTTATCCACTCCAATTAGGTTGCCATTTACCCCTCGAATGCTAGCTCGAGTCTATTGAAGTTTGCTATCCATGTTTGATTAGTGTTTCTCTACATTCTTTTTAGATCTATATTGGGATGCAACTAAAACCTTCACCATGTCCTCTAAGGATGAGCTAGTGGAACCTTGTGGTGGGACTGGGTTGAGGCATGGTTGACATCTTAGAGCAAAAGACTGCTAATTACGATTGGAAGATCCATAGCTAAGATAGGGATTCCTAATTTCGGCTTCATAAGTATTGGTGAATTGACAACATGTTTGCCCTTGGAATTGGTTCCCTAAAACATTGAATCTTTGCTTATCTTCCAAGAGAATTAGATAAGTGTTGGTGGGATGGGACGGATTGGCACAAAGGCTACAAACTTTAGCTTGTTTTGAATCAAATTTAACAAGATTGTCAACTAAAGTGATGAGCATATCAGTTTTATCATCATTCCTATATGAACCAACTTGCCCCATGGCTCATCGGTAGGACTCATCAATTCGGTTACCATATTGATGGGATTGGCTTGCTATGTCTTAAAAAAGAATCATTAACTCCTCAAGAGTCCTTCCTATAATGTGGCCACCATTAAAGATTATCAAACATTCACCATTTTAAAGGTGTCATGCCATCGTAGAAGAAACAAGCAATGAAGAGATCAGTTTGTTGGTGATTGGGGCAATAAGCAAGTTGACGCTAATATCTCTCGCAATACTCACTCATGGTCTCATTTTTCCAATTTTAATGGTACATATCTCTCTCCTAAATGTGGAAGCTCGAGTTTCAAAAAAATAGGTACTCAAGAATACGACAAGCATTTCTGTCCAACATGTAATGGAGCCTGGAGGGAGGTAGTAAAGCCATTCCTTGGCTTTATCCTTAAGACAAAATGAAAAATCCCAAATCTTAACCATGTATTCTCTGGCATTTAGAGGTGTAATTGAAATGCATGTGAGGTAAAACTCCTTGACGAATGCATAAGGGTCTTCATCTTTTTTATCATAGAAGTGTGGTAAAATTTGGATAAGACTGGATTTAAGCTCGAATGCCACACCTTGATGAGGATATGCAATTGAAAGGGGTTATTATGCCAAATGAGCTTGGACATTGGCATTGACTTCCCTAATTGTCAATTGATGGGGAAGAGGTGGGTTTCGATCCGCCATGGAAGCGTAAAAAAGGAATGTAGAAGCCTTGAGTTGTGGCTTTCTCAAACAAGTTTCCTTTCTCAACTTATAGTGAGTCCTTTCGATTTTGGGGTTATAAGGGTCTAAAGAATCGATAGACTTGGAACGACGAAGACAATATGACATAAAAAGATTAAAAAGAACAACTTAATGTAAGAACAACTCCTCGGCAATGGCACCAAAACTTAATGCTTGTCGAGAGCAACAAAAATAATATAACCCTTATTAGGTTACCATTTTTCACATTATTTTGTAGTATTAATATGTCAAGGGGTCAAACCGCAAGGAATTGGGTTACTTTAGGAGAAAAAAGGAAAAAAATCCAATTTCAATAAGGGTTATATAAACCTAAACTAAGGTATGCAAATCAAACACAAATAAGCAACAAAAACAAGCAAGTATGCCAATAAAGGAATGTAAATGAAATGATGAAATCAATTATAAAAGACTAACGTAGGCCATAGGGATTCAAAAGATCAACTCAAAATTAACAAGAAATGATCATCTATTTCCACACAAAAATATATTCCAAGTGCATTCTTTTAGGTTAGCAATAGAGCTTCGGAGAGCATCTAACAAGTCTCGAGTCCGTAAATTCGGTAAAAAACTCCCTAACAAACACGTGAACCTAGGTAGAGCAACATAAAATTCACCATATTCATGGCATTAAGCTTGATAGAATCACTAGCCCGAGATAGAATATGTTTGATTCAATCAGATCTTCTTGTTATGCGAGATAGAATAAAAGGGAGCGAACAAATTATGCTATTTGGTTGCTACGTGTTGCCCAACAATCTACATAATTATGGATACAAATTGATGAACTAGCAATAGGTTCTAATAGAGGAAAATGTATTCATGAGTACAAAAACTTAGCTCAAACCATATGAATCAACACAATAACAAGAAAAATAAAAGAAATTGCTAAAATTTGTATATATCAAGAAAATCTCATATTGATGTGTTGTATTTGAGTCTCCCTTTCTCCTCCCTATCCTAGGTTAGGGAGCTCTTTAGCCTCTCATGGCTATGAAATTCAAGTGTTCATTGTATTGCAAGATCAAATTACAAAGTAATAGAGAAAAGAGAGAGAAAAGTTTATGAGGAAGTAGTGAAAAATGGGGGAGAGAGAAAGGACAGATGAAAAATGGAGTAAAGGGTTCTTCCTTTTTGTCTCTCTAGTGTGTATTTTTGTTCTGCCCAATCAAGAGTCCTCCACTTTTGTTTTTGCCCAATTATGAGAGTCGTGAACATCACGTGTTGAGTGAGCAGCCCTTTGTTTGTTTTGTTTGAGAAAAATGACGTGCACCGAGGATCATCAATAACTTCTAATGACAGAGGACAAGATGATGCGTCATTCAAGGATCATCTTCATGGTCAATATAATCGCGTCGTGATGGAGGAGGGAGAGCATGGGTTGCTGATGTATCCGCCTAGGACGATTAATGACTGTAGATGTTGGAATTAGGCCTGATGCGTGACTTAAGGCAGGATCATAGGGATGGTGGAGATGCGTCATTGATGGAGAGAGAGCATGTGGGTTGCTGACGAGTTGACATAGGATGATCGATGGCTATGGGTGCTGGATACAAGGACACCACAAGGTTTGAGGATGATCTGGACGAGTAAGGGAAATGCTTAGTGATGGAGTGTGATCGTGACCCGAGCACCTAGGACCATCTACGACTGGTGATGGATGAGAATGAAGCTGATATGTGAGTCAAAGCTGATCGTGGAGAGGGCAACAAAGAGAACAAACAAATGAGGAGATGGGCCTCAACATCATTAATAATTTTCTCTTGATCCTCTCTTCAGTCCTATGCATCCCGATGAAATGCGGGACCGATGCCGGAGCATGGGTTTCTCATGTGTGTCACTCTCTACATCGCTCGGCTTTCTCCATCACTTCTAATCAGATATAAATATGTTTCTTGAGGTTGATTTGAAGGCTGTTGAACCACAGTTGATAAGTCTTGTATAAAAAGCCAAATTTGGTGATTTTCTTAGGCTTTAAAGCTCCAACACACTTTTCTATCATTCGACCATCGCTATGGCCAGATGCGAGTCCCATACGACTGTCTCATAATACGTGTTTGCAAGTCCTTTAAAGATAGATCATCAAAACAACTCCAAAATTCTCCGTTTTTATTCTTTTTCATCGAACATAACCTAAAACATAAAACAAACAATATTAAGTATTTATTAACTGAAGTTGGAGGCTTTAGCGAATCAAAATACAATATTTACACACTAAGTAGGGGCATAAATGTGCAACTATCGGATGCATACCCTTACATATTAAAATAAATCTGGTTTGGTACTAAAGAGCTTAGTGTGATATGAACTTTAATGCAAATCTCATAACCATACATTTAATTCTACACACTCATTTGGAGTTGAACTCACTTCTTGACAATTCTTTTTTCCGGATGGAACTTCAATTCAACCAATACAGTTTGTCATGGATGTGTTAGTTCAAGTGGATAACAACATCGTACCCAATGACTTTTTGATAATGCCATACTTTATCAACGAAGATCCACCTTTAATATTAAGGTGGCTTTTCTTAGCCAGTACTCATGCTATTATGGATATTCTAAAAAAAACAATTACTCTGACAATTAATGGTCGAGTACTCAATTTCTGGAATGACACTAGAGTGAAAAATCCTAAATTCACATTTAGAGATCCAAACTAATTCTGGAAGGGTTAAGTCGAGCAAATGACAATAAATAAAAGTGCTTTATCAGTAGAAGCCCATATTCTACGTTTATTTCATGTTTATTTAATTCTGTTAGGAATTTAGTTTACTTTAGTTTAGTACGTTTTTATTCTCTCACTTTTTGACTCTTGTATTGGAAATATTTTCATAATTTAAACTCTGAGGTGATTTCAATTGTTGTGGAATGATCGAGTTGTTTTTGCTTGTATGTCCTTTATGCAAGTCGCATTTTCACTTGCTTATATGTTTATTATTTAGTTAATTAATAAAAGTATTTAGTAAGCTACATGTTCCACCCAATCTTTTGGGTTTTTAGTCAATTCTACCTTAATATGAGTTTTTATGAATGATGAATAAGTTATTTAGAAGACAAATTAAAAAATAGTGAAAAAGGCATAGTAATTGCCAATGATTTGAATTAACAATTAGAATCATATGCTAAATCGGCAGCACTACACATGAAAAATTTGTACAAAATTCGGGTCTAGCGATTCCCTGCAATTTACCCACACTGTGGAATCGCTGGCAAAATTAGTGAAAAAGGTGAGTCAAGTTTCACCGATTTACACAACAATTCCATTTAGACAAGAATTGGTAGGCACGATTTTTGGTTTTTAAAACCAAAACCCCAAATCGTCACCCACACTACACCTTTTCATCAAAATCCTAATTTTTAGCATAGATTCGGTCATTCTAAGCTCAATCCCATAGTATTTAAGTGATTCCCACCTCAACCTAGTCTCATTCAATCCAAAAATCTTGATTTGGGGGTGTTGTGCCAAAACTATGGTTTTAGAAATTTTCGATGTATAGCTTGAAAGAGATCAAGAGCTTTAATCTTGAGAGATTCACTCTCAAGAAGATAATTACATAAACCCTAGCTCTTTACTGTAACAAATTTTTGATTCGAGGATTCTTGCGATTTTTTCAATATTTCTCAAAATTTATTTATTGGAATTTATTCCATTATCTTGCACAAATGGTTTTATTGGTTCCAATAGACTAGGAATAGTGATCTCATTGATAATTGGTTTACAAATACAACAATTTTGAAATTTTTGCTATATTTAAGTATCTTTGCAAATGGTATACAAAGGGAATTTGAAATGAGCTTGAGGGTTTGGTTATGATTTTATTTCAATTTGTGTTGTTATATTTTCAAAAAGACATACAATTTGTCTCCTAATTGCTTTACAATCTTAAAAAAAAAATCAATTTTCAAGATTATATTTTATTTATCACTTTGAAGCCAATCCTATTTTAAATTTACAATGAATTTCAAACTAGCTCTCCAAATAGATTTCTCCTTTTTAAAATAAAGTTTCTAATTGTACTGAACTATTTCTAATAATGTTGTTTTTATCATTTATACGGTTATTTAATTTTTGAACTTTTGATTTCAGAAAGTTGAAACAATGGTTGGAGGAGGAAAAAGGTAGAAGCATTAGAGAGGAGAATGGAAATGCACAACTTGCAGAAAAATCCAAACAAAAATCCAAAGCTCCACCCAAACCAATTAGGGCAATAGGGATTTTAGTGAATAACCCCTGAATTAGAACACCTAGAGAGCCTTCTCAACCCTTAAGTTTTGACTATGATTCAGAGGGAGATGAAGAAATTGATGAGATACCTACTATTTCTTTCCATGCCCACAACCTCATCAACGCTAAAGTCATTGCTAGGATGGATAATGACATTAAGAAGAATAGAAAGATCATAATGGATAAGGGTTTCAACATAAAAAGTGAAATTAAGTACGAGCCTAAAACTCTAATCATAATAAAGGAACATAATTGGGGGTTGTTAACTAGGGATTACTATGCCGATAATGACGCGTGGTCATCGATTGAAATGTTAATAAGAAAGTAGCCATAGTCCAAGGAAGACCAGTGGACTAATCACCTGAGCGAATAAACCGATATTATGGTTTACCAAAAGTTCATTCGAGACAAGATAATGAGTACTCTAAGCTTGAATACATGTACAAACACGAAATTCGCCATGAGACCACTAGGAACTGTTTAGAAGCTATTTCAGGAGATAGTTTTCATTTTGATTCAGATGGTTAACCAAAACACATACAAACTAGATTTTTATGGAAAACAACCAAATCTTAAAGCTTTTTGTTGAAAGCAAGCCTATAGCCTAGTTTACAATACTACGACATAGTAAACTATAGGGCAACACTCCTAAACCACATAGTCTAAGGGATCAGGTACATTGATGTTGGCAAAATAATATATGAATCGATTAGGAATGTCATGACTACTAAGAAAAATGAAGGACTACCATTTTCCTTGAGGATTACCAAGTTTTGCAAGCAAGACCGAGTTTAGATTAGAGGAGTATTGCTCGATGTATTCCCAAACAAGACCATAACTGATGAGGTCATTGAGAAAAACAAGAAGGTACCATGATATGTTGACTTTGAGGAGGAATAAAAGGGAAACGCGACACAAAAAGGAGAGACTATGAAGAGAAGTAGAATACAGGCATATAATCGAAGAAATCTATAGAAAATGCAGATTGTCACGTATAATGAGTAGACAAACAAGATCATAGAGCCACCTATATAGGACATCACTAACATAGATGCAGATGACACATAGATGGCCACAATGAGGAAAATCTTGTGTATTCCAATGAAAACTATGAGACATCAAAAGTTCATTTTTTAGAACCAGTGTGAGATTGCCCATAGCATCTATAGATCAGAGTGACATAGGATAAAGAGGACTCAAGATGGGGGAGGCAACACTTACGTTCCATCAATCCAGCCGAGGGTGCCCAACCAGGGAGTCTTTACTAAAGATAACTTGGTGGAAAGAAAAGACTACGCCCTATATAATCATGAAATGAGCTATTAGTCCCAATAACCTTATAATGAGGATGATGGTAATGATATGACGTATAGACTTCGATTCTGAGATTTTTATTTTTGTCTGTATAATCTTTTCCATAGGGTTATTTATGTGAGGTTTATGTTTGTAATACTTTGAATGTAAGTAATTTGATGCAATGTTATGATGTGTTCAATTAACTCAATGCAACGATTCTTAGAAATGTTTAAATTGTTTTTACTGATTCAATTCTTTCTTATGTAATGTTATTATTTAATTTATTAGTTTATGCTTCTTGAGGTATTTTGCTTTTTGTTGGAAAATCCAACTTAATTTTTAAATCTTAAGGACAAGATTTGAAATGAGTTTTGGGGTATTATGTGAAGTGAAGTATGAAGATGCAAGTGTGGAAGAAACAAGAGGTAGAATCTAGTTGACTGAAATTTTAAAAACTTTCCACAATATAGGTAATATTTTTCCATTTCATTTTACTTTATTTAGTTAGGAATATGAATATGAATATAATTTGGATTTAAATAGAAGTGACATATTATTATTACTAACGAAATAGAAATTTTATGATGGAAACGAATTGTTATACCTTATTTGACTTCACCTAGATTGTGTATATAATAGAGTAGTTTAGAGAGGATTTATTACTTTGTGTTAGACATTGTAATAGATAGAATATCGAAACAATAGTGCAAGATAAACAAGATAAATTTTAAATCTTGTTATACAAAAATTATTGAAAAAGTTTATATATATCTTTATATGTTTAAAAAAGCTTAGGCAGCAATTTAGGATAAAAATAGAAAAATAGCCAATAAATTTAACTAAGTTGAAAAGAGTACTTCCTTGACTATAGTTAAAGTGAGAATAGCTAACAAGAGTTTTTAAAGATAAAAAATAGAGAGACCCATAGATTCCAAAGGAAATGGAGAAGGGAATCTAGTGGTAGGAAAAATGTAATAACTCCTATAAAAGAATAATGGATTCCAAAGGAAATGGAGCAGCGAACCGTAGAAACATATTATCAAGAAGAAAATGAATATTTACATAATCGAAGAAGAAAGAAAGAGAGATAATAGAAATGAAGGAAGTTTATGAAAAACTCTTCACATAAAAGATTTAACTTGAGTGCTTATAGGTAACTTAAGTGTAGTATATCTTTTTATTCTAACAAATGAATATGAAATGATGATTATTAATGAATAAAATTTCCTATCGACTTTGATTGTGGTAATATTTGAAGTATTGTTTGATAAAGATTGGCTTAGTGATTTTTTGTATCTTGAAATTTTATTTTAGTTATCTTAAGCTTGATTTATGTTAATGGAGATTGAGAAAACCTATATAGTACCTTGATCTTGGTGATTGATTTAACTTTGAATTCTGAGGTGTATTGCAAAATTAGGAGGTTAAAATTTCAATAAGGTTTGTTATTTAGTACTTCTATTCTATCATTATTCTTATTATTATGAAGGTAATGTGTTTTTGTTTTTAACATAATTTTTGTTTAACATTAAGAGTATATAGTTATGAAATCATAATGAAGGAAGAAAAAGAAATTGAATGAGTGCATTATTTTTCTCGAGACGACAAAGTATTGAGTTTGGAAATATTTGACAAGTCAATAATTACACATATCTTATAATTTATTTTAGAACGATTTAAGAAGTAAAAGACTATATTACATAGGGTTTTCTCTATTTTTATTATTTTAGATAATAAATGGAGAATATGAAAAAATGAACGAAAAAGGAAAGATTAGGAAAGAATTAATCAAGTGGAAAAGGTATGCATATAATCATCACCAAGGAAGCAAACAAACAAATGGAGAATCGAACTAGCAATTCCTAGTAATTCGCAGGACACCCAAATTCGCTGGCTTAATTGGTGGAACCAGAGAGCTTCGAATAATGGATTTTCCAGTGATTCATCTCTCGCATAAATCAATGTGAATCATTGGGTAAGATTTCGTGAGTTTAAGATAATTATGAGTTTTTTGAGTTGGTTTGGGATGTTTACTACTTAGAATACTATAAATACATCCTTAGGGTTTCAAAATTAGTTGCCCTTGAGTACTTAGAACAATATTCCTTTGCTTTAGGAGCAATTCTTTATTGTTTTAGTTATTTACTTTATTATTCTTTACTTTTAGAGAATATTTGAAGATTGAAAGTATTTAATCCAGAAGTTAATTATTTCTTTTATTTACGTTATTACAATGTTATTTATGAAAATGAGTGAGTAGTTATTTGATCTAAAAAAAGTCCGAATGTAAACTAGATTTGTTTTGCAATGTAGTTATGATAAGAAGATTATGTGCTTAATGCTTCAAACCAATCATATTCTTTGATTTACTAAATTAAAAGGTTATTATCTATTTATTTTAATAATGATCTTTGTATTGCATATATAGTCTAGAATATGTATTATGATATTTGGTTTAATTATCCATTTGAAGTAGTAACTAGGATTGTTTAAAATGCAAAAATCGTTTAAATGTCTTAGGTGAGTTTGAGATCTAAATCTTATATTGAAGCGGCTTTTCTGAATATGTTAGATTTAGTAGTTTCAAGTTCTCATAGAGTTTAATGCAGTTTTATTGCGTGAAGTTAATATCTTTGTGTATTCAAAGCTTAATAAAATTAGAACATGACTTTTCCACCAATATAAGGAGAACTAATGTCTCGCTAAATCTTTGTTTACTTACTTATAATTATATTGTAATGATTTATCTTGTTTTCTAAAATATGCTTATAACTATATGGACTGGAGTTACAAGTTTGGAATGCAAAATGAGTTTATGTTTCATTGTTCTGAATATTTGTTTAGATATTTATTTATCGTAGAATTGAATCTATTTCAAATAAGGTTTGTTCTTTAGTACTTCTATTCTATCATTATTCTTATTTTTATGAAGGTAATGTGTTTTTATTTTTAACATAATTTTTGTTTAACATTAAGAGTATATAGTTATGAAATCATAATGAAGGAAGAAAAAGAATATGAATGAGTGTATTATTTTTCTCGAGACGACGAAGTGTTGAGTTTGGAGATATTTGACAAGTCAATAATTACACATATCTTATAATTTATTTTAGAACGATTTAAGAAGTAAAAGTCTATATTACATAGGGTTTTCTCTATTTTTTATTATTTCAGATAATAAATGGAGAATATGAAGAAATGAACGAAAAAGAAAAGATTAGGAAGGAATTAATCAAGTGGAAAAGGTATACATAGAATCATCACCATGGAAGCAAACAAACAAATGGAGAATCGAACTAGCAATTCCTAGTAATTCGCAGGACACCTAAATTCGCTGGCTTAATTGGTGGAACCAGAGAGCTTCAAATTGTGGATTTTTCCAGTGATTCATCTCTCACATAAATCAATGTGAATCATTGGGTAAGATTTCGTGAGTTTAAGATAATTATGAGTTTTTTGAGTTGGTTTGGGATGTTTACTACTTAGAATACTATAAATACATCCTTAGGGTTTCAAAATTAGTTGCCCTTGAGTACTTAAAACAATATTCCTTTGCTTTAGGAGCAATTCTTTATTGTTTTAGTTATTTACTTTATTATTCTTTACTTTTAGAGAATATTTGAAGATTGAAAGTATTTAATCCAGAAGTTAATTATTTCTTTTATTTACGTTATTACAATGTTATTTATGAAAATGAGTGAGTAGTTATTTGATCTAAAAAAAGTCCGAATGTAAACTAGATTTGTTTTGCAATGTAGTTATGATAAGAAGATTATGTGCTTAATGCTTCAAACCAATCATATTCTTTGATTTACTAAATTAAAAGGTTATTATCTATTTATTTTAATAATGATCCTTGTATTGCATATATAGTCTAGAATATGTATTATGATATTTGGTTTAATTATCCATTTGAAGTAGTAACTAGGATTGTTTAAAATGCAAAAATCGTTTAAATGTCTTAGGTGAGTTTGAGATCTAAATCTTATATTGAAGCGGCTTTTCTGAATATGTTAGATTTAGTAGTTTCAAGTTCTCATAGAGTTTAATGCAGTTTTATTGCGTGAAGTTAATATCTTTGTGTATTCAAAGCTTAATAAAATTAGAACATGACTTTTCCACCAATATAAGGAGAACTAATGTCTCGCTAAATGCTGTTTACTTACTTATAATTATATTGTAATGATTTATCTTGTTTTCTAAAATATGCTTATAACTATATGGACTGGAGTTACAAGTTTGGAATGCAAAATGAGTTTATGTTTCATTGTTCTGAATATTTGTTTAGATATTTATTTATCGTAGAATTGAATCTATTTCAAATAAGGTTTGTTCTTTAGTACTTCTATTCTATCATTATTCTTATTTTTATGAAGGTAATGTGTTTTTATTTTTAACATAATTTTTGTTTATCATTAAGAGTATATAGTTATGAAATCATAATGAAGGAAGAAAAAGAATATGAATGAGTGTATTATTTTTCTCGAGACGACGAAGTGTTGAGTTTGGAGATATTTGACAAGTCAATAATTACACATATCTTATAATTTATTTTAGAACGATTTAAGAAGTAAAAGACTATATTACATAGGGTTTTCTCTATTTTTTATTATTTCAGATAATAAATGGAGAATATGAAGAAATGAACGAAAAAGGAAAGATTAGGAAGGAATTAATCAAGTGGAAAAGGTATACATAGAATCATCACCATGGAAGCAAACAAACAAATGGAGAATCGAACTAGCAATTCCTAGTAATTCGCAGGACACCTAAATTCACTGGCTTAATTGGTGGAACCAGAGAGCTTCAAATTGTGGATTTTTCCAGTGATTCATCTCTCACATAAATCAATGTGAATCATTGGGTAAGATTTCATGAGTTTAAGATAATTATGAGTTTTTTGAGTTGGTTTGGGATGTTTACTACTTAGAATACTATAAATACATCCTTAGGGTTTCAAAATTAGTTGCCCTTGAGTACTTAAAACAATATTCCTTTGCTTTAGGAGCAATTCTTTATTGTTTTAGTTATTTACTTAATTATTCTTTACTTTTAGAGAATATTTGAAGATTGAAAATATTTAATCCAGAAGTTAATTATTTCTTTTATTTAAGTTATTACAATGTTATTTATGAAAATGAGTGAGTAGTTATTCGATCTAAAAAAAGTCCGAATGTGAACTAGATTTGTTTTGCAATGTAGTTATGATAAGAAGATTATGTGCTTAATGCTTTAAACCAATCATATTCTTTGATTTATTAAATTAAAAGGTTATTATCTATTAATTTTAATCATGATCTTTGTATTGCATATATAGTCTAGAATATGTATTATGATATTTGGTTTAATTATCCATTTGAAGTAGTAACTAGGATTGTTTAAAAGGCAAAAATCGTTTAAATGTCTTAGGTGAGTTTGAGATCTAAATCTTATATTGAAGTAGCTTTTCCGAATATGTTAGATTTAGTAGTTTCAAGTTCTCATAGAGTTTGATGCAGTTTTATTGCGTGAAGTTAATATCTTTGTGTATTCAAAGTTTAATAAAATTAAAACGTGGCTTTTCCACCAGTATAAGGAGAACTAATGGCTGGCTAAATGCTGTTTACTTACTTATAATTAGATTTTAATGATTTATCTTGTTTTCTAAAATATGCTTATAACTATATGGACTGGAGTTACAAGTTTGGAATGGAAAATGAGTTTATGTTTCATTGTTTTGAATATTTGTTTAGATATTTATTTATCATAGAATTGAATATATTTGATTGATTGTGAATTTGGATTATGAAAGTTAAGTTAATATAATTAGTTAAGTATTATTATATTATAGTTAATTATTGGCTTGTATAATTACTGTTATTAAGTAAATTAAAATAAAAATTGTAAAAACTTTTAAAATTCTTTTTTCCTAAGGAAGTTTAATAAATCCATGTGGAGATGATTCCCATTTATCACTTTTACAAAATATTTAAAGTATAATATGAAGGGGCAATTATTGTACATGCCCGACACCTGTCAGAAAACCACTTCACTATTAAAATTAGATCTCAATCTACTTAGGACATCTAAACTGTAATAGACTTTTAAACAATCCTAGTTACTAGTTTAAACTAGATATTGAATCTAAATATCACAATACACATTCTAGATTATGCATGCAATACAAAGCTTCATGATTATAATCCGCAAATAATAATATATAAAATTAACAATTAAAGAATACGATTGGTTCATAGCATTAAGTACAAAATCATCTCATTATGACTACATCACAAAACAGATCAAGTTGATGTCTGGACTTCATTTAAATTAATAAACTACACACTCATTTCCATAATAAATATCACAATAAAATAAATAAAAGGCAAATAAATACTTTTGAATAAATACTTTGAATATTCAAATGGTCTCCAAAAGTAATGAACAATAAATATAAAAACTAAAACAATAAACTATGGCTCCTAGAACAATAAAATATTGATCTAAGTACTTAAGGGCAATTGATTTCGTAGCCTTAAGGTCATATATATAGTATTCTAGGTAGTACATATCCCAACATCTTGTGGTTATCAAAAATTGTCGAAATCTAAGCCAACGATTCGTCACCGATTCAACTTATAACTCAAATTGTTGGTTAAATCCTTGAAAAAATGTCTAAGTGCTCCACTGATTTATCTAGCGATTCACATACAAATCCCAAATCGTTGCCAAATCACCAACACAAATTTTAAGTTCTCTTTTGACTCGTTGTTGATACATTATGCAATTCTTCCAATTTGTCAAATCCTTTAGTTTCTTCGTTTTAACTCTATTCCTTCACATATTACAATTATTACCGAAAATAACAAAAAAAGAGAAGACCTAGTGTAATTTAGCTTTATACATCTAAAATTACCGTAAAATATACTATTAAACACTGTCTAATTATTGGTTTATCAGCGTGCTAATGAGTTCCATTAGCACACTACTCCAATAGAGAGCTAGCACGCGAAATAATTCAATAAGATGCTACCTAGCAGTGAGCTAGCGCGCTAATGACCCTCATTGGCACACTAACTGAAGTTCAGGGATGTTTTTGACACAAATTAATTAAGGGAATTATTTAAAACCGAAGACCCGAAAAGCCTCCAAACACCTCAGAATGACTTGAAATTTGATATGTAGAACACTCGGAGCCTAAGGAGCTTAGAGGGCCGTCGAATGGGTGTTATGAGGTACGAGAAAGCAGTGAGTATCAATTTTTTTTCTTTGTGTAAGAAAATCCACAAGAAATTATATAAGACTTCTTTTGACTCTTCGATACTTAACTACTATTTTATCCCTATCATGCGCTAGTTTTAGGTAGGCATACACTCCACTTTCGCGTGTGTTTGTGATTGGTTGACAGGGCAGGCATTACACTTATCAAATCTCTTATTTCAATAAACCAATATTTAGATTTGTTTACAAGGTTAGTGGTTCATAATTATGACACGTGTTGTTGATTAAAACTTGGATCCTTGGAAAAAAGAATCATTAGGTTAATGTAATTTCTTGTTGGTGAATGCCTAGTGTGTGCATTACATGGCATTTCGTCGTGACGTCTGAGTGTGTTTAGGTGTGTCCTCAATTTGTCATAATTGGGGTTCCAAGTGCATATTTGAAGGCCTCGAGAGCAAAATAAATAATTTGAAGTTTGAAAACTCACAAATCAAGTGTCAAGTATCATGTGGAGATTTTGCCTTGATTTGCATGCTAGTCAGGATTTGTGGCGGTGTAAAATGAGAACGAAGTTGGTACAAGATCTTGCCTTGAGTTTTGTGTCAATTGGCGGTGGTCGAGCTCGAGATTGGTCCAAATTAATGCAAATTTGGTTAAGTATCGCAAGAGGATTGATCTGAAAGATTTTAGTATGTCATGAAAAAAGTTAAGATTTTTGAGGTCTTGGTGTTACCAAAACTAGTATTGTGGACGTTTTATGGAGTTAGACATTTTTATTGAGTGGTTGGCTGAATTTGGTGAAAATTGGATCCAAAATGAGCACAGGAAGTCAAAACATTTCAAAATAGGGATTTTGGGACCTAGCAAATATAAGGAAATCAAATTGCTGATAAGCAGCTGAGAGTATATATATAAACATATATAAAAAAAATAAAAATAAAAATCAAAACGGTTTAACTGAAATATTTTGATTTCATTTAATCCTTAACCTCATTTAATCCATAACCCTTAAAATTCATCTTTCACTTTATTATCTCCTTACATTTAATTTTTCTTTCAGTTTCTCTCTACAACACTGTAGAGTATCACGAGACAGTCCATTTGAGCCAAGTTTCCATAGTAGAAACGAGGCATTCAAGTTGCAATTTGGTAAATTCTCAATTCAAGGCATTTTCCTTAATTCAATTTGAATTATCGCTACATATTGATTTTTTATTGACAAAAGAAGAACTACACTTTGTAAGATAGTGATCTCATTATCCTTAGGCTCTCTTTCGTCGTTAGCTGACATACGGGAATGGGAAGGACTACAACTAGGCAATTGTAATGATTGGGATCCGCTCTTATTGACCATCGGCGAGATGAACTTCAACATTCTCACTCACTATGTATTTTTAAATATCGGTAATTCGAGATATGCTTTGCAACATATGAAAGTAAGGTTTGACAGTAGGATGGCGAGTCATTATTTTTACTTATGCAATATCCATAGAAGATAAAAAGCCTCACTAAGTATTGTCTCATTTCCAAAATAACATAAAGTGAAATGTGGAATAGAACCACGATATAAAACGACCAATTGACTTTTGAAAAAAATTATTAAGTTTTTTTTATTATTTCTTACTCAAGTTGCTTAATTTTAAGCGACATTGATTATTATGGTTCTATGAGTTGACCAAAGTACTAATAAAGTGAATGGAAATACTTGAGTTAGGATTGATCTTTGTCAACAACGTGTTAGCCGTAGTTCAGATACAAATATCAATGAGCCCCAAACATAAAAAAATAAAAGGCATAATGATAGGATAAACGTGTTAGAAGTTAAAGTATCGGAGAAATGGTATGATAAAAACTAGGATTAGCTATTAAATAAAAACACAAGTTTTCATGTAGTAAAATTCCGAGTACCCAATAAGTACTTCTATTCAAATTAAAGTTAAGATGCCGATCACTACAACCTAAAATATAACAAAAGAAGAGATTAATTTACTAATTAAGTATAAGTAAAGGATTTATATAGGAAGTGAGTAAGAACTCCTATATAGCAAGAATTTCCATTGATATGACTTAAAGAATTAAAGTAGTGTCCTTTAATAGTTTGATTAGTAGTTAACTTAATCGAGGCCATGAAAATTATAATTTTCTATCTCCTCGATTGAACAGTAATATAAAAGTGAAATCACCGAGAATTGAATTGTTAAATAGTTAGATACTTTTTTTTATCTTACATAGTCTCTTGAAAAATATCAAAATTCTTTTAAATAAAAAGAAAAGTGAAAAAACTTAGACTAATGGAAATAATTTAAAGTAATAACAAACAGTCTTATAGTTTGAGTCATAAAATATCCTATTTATTTAGCTAGGGAAGACTTAATATAAAAGACTATAGGAAGTTTCATTAAAGTTAATTGGAAGCTTAAATGTAGACAAATGAATGGTCAAGAAATTCACTCATAATTATGAAAATGGAAATTTTAGGTTAATGAGTCCCGATCAAACTTAAGATGTTAAACGGTAAGTTTGATGAAACTTAAATAATCTTCACAAGGATCTTACTAGGAGTCAAGCTCTAAAACTTGAAAGTTTTGAATCAAAGTAGTATACAACTGATTTTAGTGAATATGTTGTATATTGTTTCAAATGTAGTGTTACAACACGTGATCAGTCAGTTGTGAAGTTTTAAAGCACTATGTTATTTTTAATTGTAGTTGATATAAAATATATGTATGGAAAGTGAAGATACAAATAAAATAAAAAGTGTTGCACAACTTACATCTCAATTAGTTAATATTATCCCTATTGGTTGGAAATACTGAATAATGATAGTATATTTGGCTTAATATGTTTGAAGAATTGAATATTCTTCTATGGTAATTTGAGTAAAACCAAAATTATACATTCGGTAGAGCCGAAAAAGAGATAATATATTTATAAAATGTATAAAATGAAAGTTTAAAGTTATACTATTAGAGTATAATCAAGGAATATGTCGATATCTCTATTTATAAGCGTATATATACTCAAATTAAATGAAATAAACAATTTCAATTCAGATGTAGAAAGAAGTTTGTAATCAGTAAATGTTTGAGATGTGAAATCTCAATAATTGGAGAAATGGTAGAAACCAATGAGGTTAAGTTCGTAATATGGAAACCATAGTAATTAAAAAGGCAATCGGGAATATATTTTGCTAAATAAAAGAAATGAAGTTCATTATGAACTCATGAATAAAGAATGATTTAACAAGGTTAGAAAAAGTTGTTAATTTTCTAACTAATCAAATGAAAAGTTAAGTGAATTAGTTGATGAGTTAGAATTAATAATTGATTTCTAATCCGCAACCTAAATAATATTGTGAGTAGACATTTAGAGTACGATTGAGAGTTGCATGATGTGTCAGGCTTCATTTTTTGATTGGATTAAAATTTTAGATCTCTTATAATGAGATGACATATGTAATTCAAGATCTATAGCCATGGATTGACAAATCTTGCTAGCTATTCAATATTGAATGGGTTTCAATAGAAAGGGAAGAGAGTTGAATAAGGATTTTAGAGATGTTCCATAAGACTAAAAACATGATTTTTCATAAAATTAAAAACAGCTTGAACTGGCAAAAAAGTTATTGTAATTTTTTCTCCGGAAAGATTAAGAGATCAAAAGTTGAACTTCTCTCGATCTGTACTTATAAAGATTACAACAAATTTATGTGAATAAGAGAAGGTTTCTTAAGAGGTGATTTTGCCTATTAGGAATTACTTTCTTAATATTCAGAATTAGGAAATATTTCCCTTAAAGAAGTTTAAAGGATAAAATCTAAATTAGTTGGGAAGATAGACAAATCTCTGATTTTAATGAATTAGTATCTAGATTTAATTATGAGGTTAGATGGTCTTAATCTTGACAAGTGTTATGGATTATCACTTTGGATCGCTAAAAAGGGAATCATTAGGTTAATGTGTTTTTTTGTTGGTGAATGTCTAAAGTGAGTATTATGTGGTAGTTCATCGCGACATCGGGGTGTTTTGAGGTGTGTCCTCAATTTGTCATAATTAGGGTTGCAAGTGTGTGCTTGAATGGAACGGGCGCAAAATAAATAATTAGTAGCTTGAGAATTCGTAGATCTAGTGTCAAGTATCATGTGAGGATTTTGCCTTGGTTTGTGCGCAAGTTTGGATTGAAAGCAATGTAAAATGAGAACGAAGTTGGTGCAAGACCTTGCCTCGCATTTCACATAAATTGGTGGTGGTGGAGGTTATGATTGGGCCCAAATTGGTGAAAGTTTGGTTAAGTATGGAAAGATGATTGGTCTTGAAGATTTTAGTATGTCATGGACAAAGTTAAGATTTTTTGGGTTTTGATGTCACCAAAGCTAGAGTTATGAAAGTTTTATGGAGATGGATTGTGTTGTCGAGAGGTTGGATTCATTTTGTGAAAAAGCCAATCTAAGATTAGCATCGAAAGTCAAAACGCATCAAAATAGGGATTTTGAGACTTAATAAATAAAAATAAATTAAGCCATTTACAAGTAGCTTAGGGTTTATCTCCTTACTTTTGATTTTCATCCTGTTTCTCTCTGCAACACTGTAAAACGGTTAGTTTGAGCCAAGTTCCATGGTGAAAATGAGGTATTCGGGCTGTAATTTGGTAAATTCGCAATTCAAGGCATTTTCCATAAATCAATTTGAATTCTTGCTATTTTTAGACTTGTTTCGCAAAGTTTTAATCGAACTTGGTAGGGATTGTCGTGAATTGATATTTTAGATTGATTTACGAAAATTTGAAATAAGTTACACCGACATAGATTAGGGTTTTGGTTAATTGAATCGATGCAATTTAGTTGGTAACTGATTTGATGATGTTTTATAGTTAAAATTGATTTACATTAGGATCCTGGATGAATTGTATTCTTAGTTTTTATCCAAATTGATTTCATAGGATGTAGAAATATTTAGAATTTTGCTTGATGATTTTTCTCCGTGTTTGGTGTCGAGTTTTGAGTATTTAATTGCAAGAACACTTATTTGGAGAGGTTTCGTCAGTTCAAAATAAATAAAACTCGCTTGATTAATATGCCATATTGGAAAATTCATAGCTTCTCCATTTGTGATTCAATTTGAGTGTTCTTGGAGTATATGAAAAGTATGAAGTAAGCTCTATAAGTTATTTTTCGGTTAGCATGAAAAAAGGTTTTCAAGTTTAAGAAGATACCTCAAGTTAGCTACTTGAAAGCTAGTTGAAGTTGTCATAAATAATTATTTTTGGAAATAGTCATCGAGCATATTTTGGTTAGCTATTTTCATAGGGTTTCATTATTTTGGTTTTCCTTGAACCCCTAATAAAATTGGCTATGTAGGGAGGCTATTGAAACAACTTTCAAGGTGATCAGATGCTCCGAGGACCCGAAAAAATAATCTTGAAATTAGTTGTTTGTGAGTAAATCCCATAGTAACTTTTACATTGTATGATTATAAATTTTATATAAATTGCATTCATTCTTGTTATTGCATTATTTATTGTACATGTTTACACGAAGGGGAGGGAGGAAGATAAGGGCGATTTGAGTCTCCTTATAGTATTTTCTATACCATGGTTATAGGGGGAACACTATATTTTGCTTGAGGGCCTAGAGTCACTGATTCTTTGCATTATATGGTTATCATGAAATCATGTCGAGCTAGATCATACTCCTATAGTCTAGAGGAATGAGACTCGTTTGACTATCCTCTCATTACATGATTCCTTATTATAGTTTACTTACCACTTTTGGAATATGTCACCTAATTATGGTCAGATAGCAGAAATGGAATGAATCATTATTATATATTTAATATCCTTGGAAATATAATGTTTCGTTTAAATTCTTTTATTAAGATGCATTTGGTTATTACATGTCTACTGAATAGTCTGGGATTTACTTATCTAACATTATCGAATTTTTATTATAGGGTAATGACATGTTCAATTAATGAATTTGAAGAAAGGAAAGAACGACTTTTAGTATTATGGTTATTTCTTTACGTTCTTTCTATCTTTTTGTATAACAATTTGAGTATTATTGTGTTTTGGGCTTCGCACTATGAGTTAGACCGATTTTTGTTTTAAAAATTCTCAAAGGAGTATATGACGGTAATCATATAATCATAGTATAATGATAAATACAAACTCGAATTTGGGGCTAAAGGGTTTCGTGTAATGGTTTAAGGATCAAAAGAATAGTTTGAGTGGATTATTATGATGCATAAATTTTAATATATAAATTGTTGTGGATATTGGTGAAGATATAAGTCCTTCTAGGCCTTCTCCTACTGTTGTTTATTAGGTTTTTTTAGATTTTTGGCAAACTTATTTACAAAGGATACCCTACTAAAATCTCTTTAAGAAATCAAAATCTCAACTTGAAGGATTTCCTAATTTCATGTAGTTAAGAAAACGATGACATTGAATTTAACTTTAAGGATGATAATTTATCTTAAGGATATTAGAAAATTGATGTCAAGTAAAGAAATATTTAAGAAGTTTAGAGTTTAACAAGATTATCATAGGTTTTCGGATAATCTAGGCTGGTCAGTTTCCTTAATGACGAGAGAGTTGTTACAACGCCAACCCGACACTCCAAGAATTAGAAGGATTCGAGAGTGACGTCCAATGATCTCCATGTTAGTGTCTACGCATAAGAATCATTCTCCAAGAAACTAGTAGATAGGGGAATGAGTTTACGAGAGGCTTACCCCCGTCACGGGTTTCTTCTTGAGAGGTGATGTTCAGAAGTCTAACTTCTATCCACGAGGTCTTCTATTCAACAGTTAAGTGTTTTATGGAGGACCTCGCCAATGGGGACTTCTCGGTGTAGCGAATCCAAATCCCCGTGGTTCGGTAGACTCTTACCACACATGTGTCCCAACTTTATTTTCTAATTGCGACTTATATTCATGTCATTTCATTTCCAGTCTATCTTACTTAGCTACATGAGTTGTAACTACTTTATTTAAATTCTTGCAAATATTAACTGATTTTCTTGAGTATTCACTCACTGGAACTTGTCTATATGTGGAAAGTTATAGATCTTACGATAAGTCCAGGGAATGCCATACTTGGAGAGTGCATCTGACCTTTAAGAGCCCCTCTAGCTGACATCGTAGGTGTTTGTATTTATAAAATAACTATCTTTTGGGCATTTTCGGAGGAATTTATACACATATATATGTATATTAACTATGATTGTACTTCTTTTGTTGTCTTGATATACATTGTTCTCGTTTGTAGGGTTTTCCACTACTTAGGATTTGTTTAACTACATAAACTTCTTATTTTACTATGTTGCATGTTTAACAGAAAAAAAATTCACTATAATAAATAACTTTATCAGTAAAAACTCACACGTAAAGTTGTGAAACTCTAGGACTTGGCCTATAATCATAAAAAACGTCACTAACAACTAATAAATTACTAAGTCAGCTAATAATAGCCTAATTGGTCCTGTTAAACTTAATTTTACATAAAGACTAGAATAATTGGATAAATTAGGGCAAATTCAGAAAGATTCAATGTATCTCACATGCCATCATGGACGAGCATGCAGGTGACATGCCATGAAGTGATGATGTGTCTACGATGTGGAGGTGCCTGGGTTGCCTTAGAGTTTGGGGCCATCACATGATAAAAATATGTAATTGATCATGTGTCATGCATGTCAAATATAACTCATAAAAGGTCACCAATCCCATTTGGTTGTAGTAGTGGTAAATAAGGGGTCAAATCCATAAGATTCAGTCAAACTGAGTTCAACAAACAGAAAAGTAAATCTAGGGGTTTTCCAAAAAGTCTTGTCCAAAAGGTCTACTAACCAAGAAAGTAAATAATTGAAACTAAGAAATAATAAAGCATACCTAAGTCTAGGAATCTATAATCTAGCCTTATGTTGTTTCCATGTCTTGTATCATTGATTTCGAAATATGTGTTTTAAAACAATTTCCTTAGATAGGCTATACGTGTTAGGGTTACCAACACACTAATTCCCCTATTCTCGTTAGATAGGGCAACCTCTCTCCAAATACTCTCTTACTCCACCGTACAACCTTCGGCAACCACTCTCAAGATTTAGCTCATAAATATCATTAGTAGTTATATGGGAACACCTACTCCTAGATAACCTTGGGCAATCCACTCTTAAGATTTAACCAAGTTCTTAATGTTACTCATATAGAACAACCAGTATGTCAGGTTTTTTGCTCTAACTAATTGCCACTTCTCAATCTAGTTGGTATCATGGACTTAACTTGATTAATAGTAGGTCAATGGGTTTAAGCCCAGAGACTTCTAATGAATATACAAACTCTAAACTAGCATTATGACATCATTAAAAACAACAACATAAGGATAAAGAAATTAATCAACACACTATTATATTAGATAATCTCAATAAGACTGAAAGCAACCTACTAATTGCTAGATAGCTTCATGATCAACCTAGGTATTAAAGAACCTAGTTACATATGGTTACTCTACCTTACTCTACTCCTAAATTACACAGAATTACAATGTTATTTTATTCATAGATGTGTTTCTTTTATATACGTGTGCTTGGGTACATGAATAGCAACTCACAAGAATAAGAACCTTCTAAAAAGTCTCAAGACTTCCATTCCGAGAAGTTGGCATTGTTCATGGCACCAGGGTTATGTGGGAATGTCGTCGGGTGGTGGCGTGGCAAGATATAGTAAGTCTTCGACAACAAGTTGGTCTTGAAATCTATTATTTTTCTTGTCGTTGTTAAGGGTGCCATTAGTTTAAAATCTGATGCCTCCTTGTAAGTTTGGCGTTGTATATGTATGACGTCTTAAGTGAAGCACTCTAGTATACTATAGTGCCGTCCCTTATGATTGCACGATGCCAATTCTGCTAAACATTGACGGATGTTTGACTTCTTTCTCGATTTTACCCAAATCACCCACAAATGCTCAAATACTCTGCAAATCTCCAAAATAAACATATAAAGGCATATAACCTAACTTCGAACATGATTTACATAGCAAAAGTGTATAAATAATGACTCATCTAATACCCCAAACTTAGAACTTTGCACGTTCCGAGCAAAGGGTTATCAGACAACAATGACTAAACAAATTTTGATAAAATTGAGTGATACTACCCTAGAGACTTTACACCTACTTTATAAAATGATGGAGTCATTTCAATCCAAACCTGGTCAATCTGTTTAATAAGGGATTAGGAATTTTTGAAGACTGGTTTGGTTAGTAAAACTTGGTTACCTCTCGAGACAACATTCTTCAGAACTTGAAGCTTTCAAAAACCATAACCTTTAACTTTCTCAAAGATTCTCGAAGTTTCTTTATTAAAATAGTAGATCCAACTTGTCTCCTTATTATGTGGATTCTTTTAAACTGACTTTACCGCCACTTTTCACTTATTTGCAAATTATTACACTTACAAAGGTCCATATGGTTTATTTTAATGGTAAGTTATTATTTGAATCATGGCATTAGAAACCCACTTAATCCTAGCTGCAAGAACTCTAGCTAAATCTTTTTGGGGGCATTTTTTTTTTATGAACTTTCACCTTATTTGTCACTAGAGTTCCTTAGTTTTCTTACTCAATGTTTGTTTTTTATTATACGATCCTTACTCCATTTCCTGTAGATACCGATCTCTATATATTTCTCCAACCATCAAATCCCGTGCTCCATTTCCTGCAGAACTTGTGGGACTCTTTATCAAAATTTTTGTTAGCGTTTCTCACTTTTGTTAGGAATTAAGGTGGCATTCTAATGCATAATCATTAAGTCCATAATTTATACTATAGTAACCAAACCTACTTCTTCCCCATACAAGTGCTAAATCTTTAATAATTATACTTCAAGTGGGTTAGTCAGAGTCACAGAATCCTAGGGATTTGAATTCATCCGCTGAGTTAATTCAACCAGTTACCTATTTTGGTTTCAAGTTATGACTCATCCTTACTCCAAGTTTCCTTTTATGTTGACAAGTAGGTGGAAAAAACTCTTCAAGTTCTTCTAAGTCTAGAGGTATACATTTTGACTAAGTTTTTACTCCTATAGTTGAAAGCAAAGTTTCACTTTTGGGAAGTCCTGCTACCGAGAGGAACGGTTGTGAGTGGCGTAAATCGAGAAGAACCGAAGAGGCTGAGATATTGAGGCCATAAGAGAGAGGGGAGTGAGACTGAGAGGCGATATGAGAGTAATAATGAAGAAGATGAGAGAGAGGACAGAGTTCAGCTAGAAAGAGAAAGAGAAAGTTTTTTTATTTGTAGATAATAGAAAGGGATAGGAAAATAAGGGACAGGCGATGTGATCTCTAAATCCCTGACTACCCTATACACCCATGTTGCGTGCACCCTGCAACATCATACGCTCTTGCCGAAATGCACGCACAATGCAACCACTCAAAATTCTAACACTAGTGTGACTCGAATATTGACTAGTAATACAATAAATTAAACGCGTCACAAAAAAATAATAATTGACCTCATCAAGTATGCCTTAAAAATTTTTCGCAGCGTCTACATGAGTCTGAGCTTAGGGTCCTAATCTACTATTAACCAAGTAATCTAGACTCCTTAGTGATGGTCGTACCAATTGTCCCTCTCGTAATGCGAGAGCTATCACTGGATCCCTCGATATGATAGACTAATAAGTGGCCAAGTCCAAGAGAATTGATATGATCAATGTCATTTGGATGTTTTCAGTCAACCTTCAGATCAAGACTACTATGATTGAACATTGAGGATGACATTTTCATGCCTTATGTTTAATCAAAGTGTATCATACCATAAAAAGATGTGATATATACTATTGATTTGGTTGTATCGATTTTGATCTTCGTGCAACTTATGCAATCATAATGCCTTACTAGAGACCACTTATGACTTGTGTATGAAAAGAGATTTTGGTTCACTACCAACATTCCATGAACCTATTGGGTCGCATATAAAGAACGAGTTTGCATGATTTCAAATGGTCGAGATTGATAAATCTTATGGGATGAAATTAATGTCAAAAAGCCCTTACGGTTTGCTATATTATTTCTTATTTATGTAGAGGCATATATGTCATTCATTTAAAACCCTAAATATAATGGTCGCATAATTAAGTGTTTAAATGTGAGTACTATTCACATACAAAAGAGCTTGAAACCCTAAAAATGAATTAGGATTTTGTTTTAGCTTTCAGTAAGCTCTCTACAATTTGGGAAGATGAGAAAAAAGTTATCAAGATATCCCAGAGCTAGAATTTCAACTCATGGCCACCATTCGTGTATGGATATCTAGTAGAGGGTACTCATGTGAACAACTTGATAATCGATCAACATAAATAGGGAAGTAGCAATCAAAGTATGGTTTCATTTATGATAGTCAAATTAATAGATTTTGTTTGATCCTGTTGAGTTTTTTGCAAAAAAGATTTATATTTCCACTGCATTTTCGAACCCTAAAACTTAACAAAATGAAGTAGATCATTTATCTTGATAGCAACTAGATTTGCTGGAATTCATATGTTTCCTTAGTTGTTACTCTTTTCCCCAAGGTTTTTTCATGGCCTCTCTATTTATTTCCAAAGGGAATGAAGGGGTTTTGTTGCACAAGATCGAAATTTAAATAAGTTGACCAAATTTTAAAACTTAAAGGCTTTCTAATTTGAGATTTTATTAGCATTTGGTGTTGATTTTATATTATTGTATCGCTCATTCGTTTGTCTTGCACAATATTCAAATTAGATATGTGGATTTAAGTAGAGATGTATTGTTATGCTTTCTATCTCGATTGGCCTTATCACAATCTTGCTCTTTTTTCTCTCTCTTTCTCTCTCTCTTAGGTATATCTTTGGACTGTTTTCACATTTTTTTCTTTTTTTAGATGATGATGAGAATGGTTGTCATGTATCGGGCGTGTATAATAAATTTGCTTTATATATTATACTTTTAATATTTTGTAGTAGTGGTAAGTGACAAGTCAATAAATATACATGTTTTATAGTACATTTTAGGATAATTTTAGATGTAAAAGACTATATTACACAAGGTTTTCACTTATTTTTGATATTTCAAGTAATAAATGGAAAATATGAAGAAATGAAGGAAAAGGGAGGTAAATGAAAGAATTGACCAAGTGAAAAGATTGTATGAAGAACCACTAAGGAAGCAAAGATGAAGTGGAGTTATGAACAAGTAATTCTCAACAATTCCTGAGAGGCATTGTATCATTGGATAAATTAGATGACATAAGAAATGACCAGTGAGCTTCAAATTTTGGATATTCCCAACGATTCCTATTGATGATTCCCAACTCACACAAATCGATATGAATCGTTGGGTGTGAGTTTCGGGATTTTGGATTACAACAAGGACTTTAAGTTTCTTTAGGATATGTATTACCTAATATACTATAAATAAAAACCCTAGACTACAAATTAGGGCCTTTTGTTAGTTTTATGACTTTTACTTTAGTTTGGAGGCCATTCTTTACTACTTTACTTTTTTAGAGAAGACTCAAGTTTTTTATCAAGGTATTTTCAATTATTTCTTTAAATTCCTCATTTATTTTGGTAGTTATCGTCATGAGTAAGTAGTTTGTTAATCTAAAAAAAAACTCCAAACATGAACTAGATCTATTTTGCAATATAGTCATGATGAGATGAATGTGTACTTAATGCCTTGAACCTAATTGTATTAATTGATTCACTATTTTTATAAATTGTTATTTATTGATTGCAATCGTGGATTTGAGTATTATGTGCATAATGGCCAATATGTATGTGGTGGTTTGATTCATTAACTAATTGAAGTAGTAACTAGGACTATTTGAAAGGCAAACACCATTTTAATATCCTAGGTGAATTTGAGATCTAAGTCTAATGTTGAAGTGGCTTTCTGTAGGTATTAGATTTAGTAGTTTAAGGTTTTCATAAAACTTAAAGTGGTTTTATTACGTAAAGTTAATGTCTTAGTGTAAATGAAGGGGCTAGCTCAAAAAAATGTGAATGTGTCCTTTCCACCGGTATATGGAGAACAAATGGTTGCTAAAGGCTATTAACTTACTTATGATTGTGGTTTAATGATCTAGGATACATTATTAAGTACATTCATGAGTATATGATTTGAGTAATATGTTTGAAATACAAAATGGATCTATGATTCATTGTTTAGGATAATTGTTTAGATGTTTATTTATTATTGAGTTATTATTGCATTGAATTGATTTCAAATTTAGTGACCTTAATTTGTGCTACTTAAATAAGTTTAGTTAGTTTAAATTCTATTTTTATTAACTTAAAATCAAAAATAAAAAAACACAAAACTTTTTTCTAAATGAAATTGCAAAATCCCTTTGGAGATGATTCCCACTTATTCCTACTCAAAAATATTTAAAGTATAATATAAAGAGAAAATTATTGTACATGCAAATTTTTGCACCATTGGCAGGGATTTTAAAATAATTTCTTCAGAATCTTTCTCGTTGTATGACACGCATAAAGCAAAAACTTACTTTTAGGCAAGCCGATAAAATATTACAGCTTATGAACCTATGTGTATTGCTTTTCCCGTAGATTTCCCTGATTTTGAGTTAAAATTTAGATTCATCAATTCTTTACCTCACTTTCAAGGTGAAGGTGATGAATATCCTCAATAATTTATTAGGAAATACACTCCTACAATAACTGTGATAAAACCAAAAAAACGTATAATTATATTTAGTCAAACTAAAGGATTTCTCTTCTTGTTTGAAAGTTCAAGCTGAAGATTGACTATTCTATCTCCTTCAAAATTTGATAACCACATTGTCCAAAATGTAAGGAACCTTCTTAGATTAATATGCTCTGGCTTGTAAAATTAGTTTGTATATGAAACAAATTAGCAATGCTAGGATGGTGACCAAGGAGACTTTTAGTGAGTGTTGTGATAGATACAAAAAATTAATATCATTATGTCCAAACCATAAATTTTTAGAGAAAATTTTATTAAAATAGTTTTACGAAGGATTAAATCATTTAGAACAAAGATTCCTAGACGAGGTATGTGGAGGATCTTTATTCGACGTAACGCCAACATTAGCAAGAGACACTATTATTAAAATGGCGAAATAATCAAAACAATATTGCGAGACGAACACATTGGTGAAAAACCGTTCTTATGAAATCAATAGCAACATAGTCAAAAGATTGAATAAAAAATTTGATTAATTGAAAAGTATGGTTGAATTACTATTAAAAGATAGGTCAGTCCAAACTAAAATTTGTGCATTTTGCAATAAGGTTAATCATCTACATGATGAACGTCCACTACTACAACAAAATTAGTTTCAAGCGGCTAAAACTATCATGAATCATTACAATAATCCTTACTAAACTATTTACCATAATAGTAACAATGCTAATTACCTAAGACCAAATATAAGTAATGGTTTAGACAATCGTAATTTTCAAAGATATAGAACATCTGCATTAACCAATAGAACAATAGCACTAAAAATTTTAAATAAAGAAAAAGATCAAAATTTTCAAGTCATACAAGATGATATAAATGAACTAAAAAATCAAGTAAGTCAAATAGCAATGCAAAGGAGTTCATGGGTTAACTAAGGTAAATTACAGTCTTAACCTCATTATAGTTCATATGCAAAAGTGATAACCTTGAGAAGCGGTAAACAAATGGTGGAACCAAAGATGCCAGGACAATTAGTTCCTCAAAAAGAATTAGAGCTTAATTAGATAAAGAAATAGAAATTAAAGTTAATAAAACTCAAATAAAGCAAGAGATTAAAAGAACCTAGAAAAAGGAAAATGATTTTGAAAAGACTAAACCAAGAATAGTAAGACCACAATTTCCCTATCGTTTAGAAAATAATAAGAATATCAAGAAATTACAAGAAGGGAAAGAAATGTCAAACACTCCAAGGAAAGTGGTAGAAAACATATCTTTATTAGAAGTCATAGAAACCGTACCTGAATATCAAAAATTTATAAAAGACTTATTTACTAATAAAACTAAACCTAATGAAAAAGTAAGCCTAGGAGAACATTTGTTAACAATAATAAAAAAGAAATTGCCCTTAGATGTTCTGACCAGAATGTTTTTCTTTCCATGCACCATAGAAAATATGGGGATATCTAAAGCATTATATGATCTAGGCATCTCAATTTATATTATACCTTTATAAATATATTTACAAATGACAAATGTACATCTAGAAGAATTTTATAGTAATACAATTATTAGACAGACCTACCGTCAAACCTATAGGATTGTTAGAAGATGTACATGTTGGAGTTAACGACTTACTTTTCCTAGCCAACTCTTATGTCATGGACATTGATATGTCAGTATTTATACATATTTAGAAGTTTATTTCGATTTATTTAAATATGAACAATATTTAAAATATATATTTAAATATATTTTTTGGTTGTTTTTAGGTGAAATAGAGTAGGCAGTTGAATTCGTGGTGGAAAAACACTCAAAATGGAGTATTTACATGCAGTGATCGGATGCCAGACAGTTTGCCTCAATTTACGCATTGCGTAGTGGGTAGAATAAGAGACAACATATTTCAACCAATTGAGGGCTGCCACATCAGCATTCAACCAATCAAGTGTGACACATCAACGCCATGCGTCACCAAGCAGCACAACATGTCGTTCATTACAATTTCCTCCAATCAGCAAATGCCACGTCAGCGCAAAAACCGGGTCCACCAATCGCGTCTCGCCGGGTCAGCAATCACAGGCCACGTCACGCCCGCACATTTCTTTGCACTACAATTGCCCATCGATTTGCCTCGGGATGACCGTCAGGTCAAACTCCCAGTTCTTCGGCACGAAATCACGCGATTTCCCTTCTGCATCATGCGCCATATGTAGTGTTCACAACCCAGCCAGTACGTCATCAACAGGGGTCTACGCCAATCAAAAGCTAACATGTGGTGATACAAATCACACCAGCGCGTCATCTACATGTCATTTGGCCAATCCGGTTAAGCCACGTCATCAGCGCGATAGCAGGTAAGCCAATAACGTTCTGACACGTGGCAGAAGCCTATTTTCAAGCCAAAACAGCCCTACGATGCTCCTTGGTGCACGAGTCACCTCCTCAACCATAAAATTAGTTTCTCTCACCTCCCGATACCGATTTTTAATAGTTTAATATATTAGAAACTTAGGTTTCATTATTTAAGAACACCGATTATTATTTATAGTATCGACTTTTTTCGACGACGATGATCGGCTAATCAAATTCTTTGCCTAGGTCGAAGGGGAAGCAAGTTGGAATGATGGAGTCATGGCGTATTATGTGAGATCTATTATTATTTAATTATTTAATTTAATTTAATTTCACCTATTTCATTGTTGTTGATTTTACTGATTATGATTTAGATCTAGGGTACATATGTGGCCAATGCATGCTTTTAGGTGGACAATCTTTAGTTATTTGGACCATTAGTATCCGTGTAGTTGTGGTTTTGGACCAATAAAGTAAAAAACACTCACTCGTTTTTCGTCAAACCCTTTCAGTTCTTAAGTATGTAACAATTGAATCTAGGTTAAATCGGGAGTGGATGCGATCCGTTTATTTAGGATTAGTGTTTCCATATATCCAAATTAATGCAGTTAGTGTGTTTAACCCGATTGGCGGATGTCTAGGGTTATACATTAATTAGGGAAGTAGTTAGGGGCAGACGTCATGACTATCGAGATTAGGGGAATAAGGAATTTTTGGCGGATGTCGATCTTCCATAGCTAATCTAGGAGAATATAAATTAACAACTTTTTTGGGAAAGATTGAACACCATGATTGTCATTGAATCTTGATCCTGATTTGTAGAACTGAGACTTAGGTGTTTCTTAGGTGTTACTTAGGTATTAATTAATTGTTTTCAAAATTAGTTTAGTTATTTTATTTATTTAGTTTAGTAAGATTAGTTACTTTAATTAATTTATTTTAAAACCCCTGATTTTTCTTTTTTGTCATTTTTAACATAAGAAAGACTATCAATCTCTGTGGGATCGACTATTTGCCACTATTATACAAAATAGTTGGTTTAGGAAACTTTACTTTATTGACGCGTTCGATGGGCGTCAGACATGAAAAAAGATAACTTCCCTAATAAAATTTCTCTTATTCTAGGATGTCCATTCTTAAAATTGGTAAAAGCCAAAATAGAGGTTTCTAATGCAACTTTAACAATGGAAGTAGATAACAAAACGGTAAATTTAACATCCATGATGCAATGAAATATCCTTTTATATGTTTCATCTGTTTGCATTGTAGATTTGTTAGATCCTATAATAGGTAAAACTTTAATAAATAATAAGTCAGACAAACTTGAAAAAGTAATAAAAGACTTAAATGACAATGATGATATAGATGAAAAGACACGACATATATTCAACGCCTCATAATTTTGTATTGCACTCCATGAATCATCTTACCGTATGGATTTATCAGTAAATCATTCGAACTTTTACCTTTTGTACTAAAAGCTTCTGAGTTAGACTTACAAGTTTTACTAGATCATTTGAAATATGAGTACTTTGAAAGTAACTACTCCTTATCTATTATAATCTCTAATACATTATCAAATTGAGAAGAGGGGAAATTAGTGAATGTTCTTAAAGAATTCAAGAAAGTAATAGAATGGACAGTAGCCGATATTAATGGAATAAGTCCGACAACATGCTTGTAAAGAATTAATCTTTAAGCAGACACGAAAACCTCTAGACAAGCCTAACATAGGTTGAATCCACCAATGATGGAAGTCGTGAAGAAAGAAATATTAAAATTACTTGATGCAGGAATGATATTCTTAATAGTAGATAGTAAATGGGTTAACCCAGTACAAGTAGTCTCGAAAAACACAGGGATAATAGTTACAATAAACAAACATGGAGAACTAGTACCAACAAGGGTCCAAAATCGGTTGGAGAGTGTGTATATATTATAGGAAGCTAAACGACGCAACTAGAAAAGATCACTATCAACTTTCATTTATGGGTAAAATATTAGGAATACTAGTTAGACGAACCCATTACTGTTGCTTGGATGGATACTTATGATTTCATTAGATTCCTATAGCTATATAAGGTCAAAAAAATACCACTTTTACTTGCCCTTTTTGAACATTTGCTTATAGGCTTATGCCTTTTTGGTTTATGTAACGCACTCGCTATATTCTAAAAATGTATGATTTGTATTTTCTCAAACTATATTGAACATTTTATCGAAGTTTTTTTGGATGAATTCACCTTATATGGTAATTCTTTCGATGAATGCTTACTTCACTTAGCAAAAGTACTCAAAAGATTTCTAAAGAAAAATCTAGTATTAACCTATGAAAAATGTTATTTCATTTTAAATCAAAGACTTATATTAGGACACATAGTGTCAGCAAAGTGAATAGAGGTAGACCCCGCTAAAATCCAAGTTATGAAAACATTACCTTACCCTACTATTATGAGGGAGGTAAGGTTTTTTTCTTGTCCATAAAGGATTCTACCGATGTGTTTTGAAAGATTTTTTTAAAATAACAAGATGTTACCTTTAAGTTCACACCTAAATGTAAGATAGCTTTTAGTAAACTAAAAGATACCTTGATAACCACACCGGTGATAAAGTGACAAGAAACAATTTTGAAACAATGTTCGATACAATCAACTACGTAGTAGAGGCAGTTTTAGGTCAAAAGTTAAGAAATAATTCTCATGTCATATATTGTGCATCAAGAACTTTGGATCTCGCCCAACTAAACTATACCACCACAAAAAAGAAGAGAGGGGATATATGTTTCCCAAGTGTTTCTTAGGGCACCCAATCAATTTCAAAGGGCATCCCGTCAAGTTTCCCAATCGCCATTTGTTTAAAAATGAGCACCCACATGTCTTGGTTCCATAAGTTCAAGAAACAACATCTACTCTCGGTTGCATATGTTCGAGACTATTCCTCAAGTCTCGGTACCCAATGACCATGACTGGTATAACATAGTACATACATATAGTTTCAGTTGCTTTAGTCCAAGACTTTTACAAGAGTGTCGGTTAGATACAATCGAGACCCTATGTAGTGTATCAGTTTTGTGTGGCTAGTCATTTCACGTCCCCTGTACGCTATGAAAAATGAAGAAAAAAATGAAAAAAAATCAAGAACACAAACTTTATCTTGTTCTACGTCTGCCTCTTACTCCTTTTCTTCACCCATTATACATTAATAGTGTTGTAGACATACATAATCTAACAAACCAATAATATAAACCTTCATTATTATCCCCTCCGAAATTGGTTAACATAGTTCATTTAACTCCACATATGTGCACAGTTAGGGATCGATCGAACATGTGAAAAAATATGAGGATTGAAGGTGGGATGCGCAGGAATGAGAACTGTTTTGATCATGAGTGAATTATTGGGTTTGAGATGTCATTTTTGACATTTCCTGGGGTACTAAAGTAACAGTTTACTTTAGAAAAGTTTAGACCATATTTACTAGGTACTAAAATAATAGTTTACTCAGACCATACCGCATTAAGACATTTGATGGCAAACAAAGACACTAAACCAAAATTAATAATATGGATCTTATTGTTACACGAATTCGATCTCACTATAAAAGGCAAGAAATGTGCCAAAGACTTAGTAGTAGACCATCTAAGCGGACTAGAAAGTGGTTAACCCCTAATATCATTAAAAGTTGAGTTTCCAAATGAACACTTATATAAGATAGCTATAACTAGCCCATGTTATCCCGATATAGTCAACTACCTCACTCCTAATAGACTATCACCTCATTCAACAAGAGCCCTATAAAATTAGCTAAAACATGATTATAAACATTATCTATGGGACAATCCTTATTTATAGAAATTCTACGCCGACCAAACCATTAGAAGATGCATCCCACAAACAAAATTACAATCTATGATGACTAATTGCCATACTTATACTAGTGGAGGTAATTTCTAAAATAGTAGGTAATTTCCTAAAATTAAGGATATTTACTTTTTTCGGAGCACCTACAACATTGATTAGCGATCACAAGTCCATAATTTGACATTTGTATAGTGTAATTTAGGTTGATTTTATATATAAATGATGACATTACACTAGGTATTCTCTTGTTTTTGTGATTTTAGGATTTAAATAAAAAATGGAGAAATGAAATAAAAAGAGGAATAGGAGCAAAATAGTCAATTAGAGAAGAAGTCCAGTGATTTGCATTTACATATGAATCGCCACTTAAATCGAGGGTAGGAAATTCTAGCGGATCCATAGCAAATTGAAGATTATACAAGAAATTACCAGTTGAATCAATTGAGCAGAAAGAGCTAAACATAGTGATTAACTCAGCGATTTATGTACAACCTAGGAATCGCCGACAAATCGATGAGGTTAATTATTGGTTGTTATATTAAAATGAAGAATTTAAGTTTATATAGCATATCTAACTTATAGAGACTACAAATAAGACCAGAGAGCTTCGTAATAAGTATTTATTTTTCTTTTTAACTCTCTCTAAACCCATTTCTCAAGTTCTTATTAGTTTTAGTTCATGTCTAAAGCTACTTTGGGACCTTTGATTTATTTCAAGAGGTATTTATATATTTTTAAATTATGTCTTTCGATTATATATTTTCACTGTTTACTTCCAGCATGAGTGAGTAGTCTATCAGTCTAAACAAACCCTAGACATGTACATACTTTGAATTTCTAGATAGTTATAATTAAGAAATCACGTGCATAATTCTTTAAATCTATTCATACATGTCACTCATAGATTTAACAAGTTATTTTTTGTATTACCACTAATGAACATTAATATTGCATGGATGGATGCAAATGTGTATTGTAGTATTTGTATTCTGAATCCATGTCTATAATTGTTGACAACAATTGTAGAAGTAGTAACTATCATTAATCTATACGGCTTTTACCGAGTGGATGTTCAAGGTGATTGTGTTCTAAGTTGTTCATTATGCGGATTCGGCTAATATTGGCTTAGATTAGGCATGATTTCCATTAAGTTATAATGCCATCATATTTCCATGGTGTGGCATTTTATCCAGTGAATAGATTTACAATGATAAGAATGTAGCTTGTTTATTGAACTAAGAAAAATTGGTTGATGTCTAGAATGCTATGAACCTATTATGAATCAGGATTTAATGATTTCAAGATTCCTTTTGTTATGATTATAACTATAGTATGAAGTGATGTTAGGTTTTAGTGTTTGAATGCAATCCAAGTATATTAGAATGTTTAGTAGGGGTTTGTTAAGATATTTATATTTATATTGAATTTGAGTATTATTTAATTAAGTTTGCATTGAATTGTTTGAATTAAGTTAGTTAACTTGATTAATTATGTTAGTAGTTATAAATTTTACTTATTTAGTATTTTAATTCCCATTCAATTAAATTAACTAATTAATAAATACAAGAAAAAATACTTTCCTTTTAGATTTGGAAAACCCAGTGGAGATGATATCCTATTTATCACTACTACAAATAATAGTAAAACAGAGGAAACTATTGTACACACTCGACTGGTGCCAATTTTTTGTCGCCATTGCCAGGGATTTTTAAATAATTTCTAAGGATTTTATATGGTGTATAGTCTGCACACTTCATCTTGTTAAGTAAACATGATATTTACATTTGTTTGATCTTGAAACTAAGTCTCAAATGAGTTTGTGGGGTTTTTGTGCATGACTATCGACTAATTTGAATTACATACAAACGATTGTTTTTCTCAATCATGTTTTATCGACAACTTTAATATAAATTTCAAACTCTCAATTTATAAATGACTTTCTCGATGAATTTGTTCTTTTAAATAGATGAGTTGAATTTTAACAAACACTTTTCCAACAAATTTGATTTTAAATGGTTTTACAAGTTCATTCTTTTGCTTGTACTTTCCATATGGTCGAAGGTGTAAATGGCAGAGGTTCAAGAGAGAAGAAAAAAAATGGAAAGTTAGTAGAGAAAATAAACACCAAACCCTAAGTTTCCTAAATCTAACCCATATCAATATCTTTTAATACACCTAGGATTAGACAATAAAAATAACCCATTCCACCCTCATCATTTATTTTCAATACTGAGGATGATTATATACACGAGGATGAGGAAATGATTGAAGTTGAACAAGAGATATCGACGGGGGAGAAAAACTATGTACTTAGGAAGGAGAACTTTCTCAATGAGAAGGCCTTTGAAAAATATAAGAATGATTTAGAGAAGGAAAGGAAGGTGATTCTAGAGAGGGGATTTAATGTGAAGAATGAATTGAAATATAGGCCTAGGATCCTAGATATCATTAAGGTCAGGAACGGGGAATTGTTGACTAGGGACTAAAACCATTTAAACCTAGAGGATGTTCCTAGTAAGAGGGCATATGATGTCTTGGTGCGAGAATTTTACGCAAATACCAATCAAATTGAGAGTACGACTAAGTCATAGGTTCGAGGAAGGATAGTTGATTATTCCACTGCAAGAATAAATCAATATTTTAGTTTGTCGAAATTTCACCAAAAATAAAATGATGAGTACCCAAAGCCTAAATATACCATTAAGTACCACTACCCTAGTGAGACAATTAAAGGAGGTTTAGAGGCAACTCATAGTGATTGATTCATTCTTCACATGGAGGGATACCTAGAGCACATAACCAACAAATGTTTTTAGGAAAGTCACTAAAACATGCCATTATTTCATCAATGTCAGCTTACAGTTGAGCTTGCAGTATTATGAGATAGTGAACTAAAATGCCACCCTATTTTACCACATTATCATAAGATTAGGATACTTGGATGTTGGCAAAATTATTTATGAGTCAATTAGGAGTGCCATCACTACGAAGAAGAACAATGGAATAGCTTTCCTTTTGATGTTCATGAATTTTTGTAGAGTGGATTAGGTGAATGTGGTCGGGCTTGACATGGATGCCCTAGTGGAGAAGAACATTAGGAACGAAGTTATAGAGAGACATAGAAGAGTAAATGGTTATGAAGACAATAAGGATGAAAGAAATAAGGTTGAGATAGCTAGAAGAGAGATAAAGTAGAGAAAAAAATCAGTGATGAAAAGAGGAGGATTTTGGAATAGATATTGGAAACTAGACATGAACCGAATGTGGAGCATTCTGTTATGGATTATGAAAGAGTATACATGGAAGAGTTAGAGTTGGCCTTCATAGGTGAGATTCTGCACAACCAGATGATAATTTTAAGAAACCAAGAATTGGTATTCGAGAACCAGAGGGCCTTAGTGAGGAGCATCCACAGGAGGGAGCGAACAATGCCTGCAGACACAGACGTCAAGGAGGCGCAGAGGTTCTTATACCATCTACATATACGAGGCTACCACTTAGAAGTAATCTTAATATTGCAACTCTACCAGGTCAAGACTATAACCTCTATAATCCCGCTGTGAGCTACTAGTCTCTGATGATTAATCCAGTAGAGGACGATGACGATGCGACTTTCGGATGACGACATTTATTTCTTTATTCTATTTATCATTTTTGCCTCTGAGTGATATTTTGTGACGTCTTCTATGTAACTCTAGTAATGGTGGTATACTTTGTGATTGATGGTGATAATTTATGTTTGTTATGGTGCTATCTATTGAGTTTATTCTTGTAATGATTGTCAAGTTTATGACGATATCTATTCCTTTATACTTCATGTGGTATTGTTTTGTTAGAAACCTGACTTCATTTTTAAACCTTAAGGACAAGGCTTGAAATGAGTTTGGGGGTATTTTAGGTGAAGTATGTCAATGATAGGAATGAAAGCAAGAAAATAAAGAAAGGTAAAAGATATGTTAAGAATAGATCCAAAGTTTGAAAATTCGATATTCAAGTAAGTTGACGAGATTTTTAAAATTTCTTCCCAATTCAAGTAAGTATGAATTTTATTTTAATTTAATTTTTAATTAGAAAAAATGATAATGAATATTATAAATTTATTTTTTAATGGAAATGATATTTTTATTACCCAAGCAAATTTTATGATAGAATGAATCAATTTTTATGGCATTTTTTATTAACATTAGTCATGATAATGGGTAGAAGATCGAGATAATAGTTCAAGATGAACAAGACCGATTTCTAGGAATCTTGTGATACAAAAGCTATTGATTAATTATTTTTATAGTATAGATATAGAAAATTATTATGCCATAATTGAAAGAAGAAATTGCTTAGAAACCAATGAATTTTTATAAGTTAGAAAGAATACTTTATTTAACTTTAGTCGGTAGTAAGAAGTGTTAACAAGAGTTTACAAATATAAAATATATAGAGATTCCTATAGATTACACAAGAAATGGAGCAAAGAATCTATAGTGGGAAAAATGGGAGAATATTTAATAAATGAAGCAGGGGCTTAAAATCAAAAGCAAAAGAAATATATAAAAGAAGAAGAAATAATTAAAATGGAGTAGAAAAGAAAATGGGAGAGGAAAAAGATGGATGGTCTTAAACTTTTCGAAGAAAAGATTTAACTCGAGTACTTGAAGCTAGTGTTGAATGAAGTATTTCTTAATCTACATGTTTGAATGATATATCAATTGGTATATTGGAATAATTCTTATTGATTTTGATTGTAGTACTATTTATAAAGTATTTTCTAAAATTAAAATTAATCTAGTGGTTTTAGTGTTTTGATATTCTATATTAGTCATTGAAAGCTTGATGCTTATCGGTGGAGATTGAGAAAACCAATTATTTGTATTGACTTTGGTAATGAACTTTATGTTCTAAAAAACGTTTTATTGGTTGGTTGAGTTATCACTAAATGATTTTTTATTTTGTCTAAATCACTTTATTGTATCATAAATTTCATTTACTTGGGGGTAACATGTATCATTTGAAAATCACTTCTATTTTAAAATTTATATTATTAAAAGTTGAGAAGAATTAGATTTAATTTAGTATATAAAGATTGAAAAGTGAGTATTATTATGAGTAGTCCTTTGCTCACGATAGAAAATTGCTAATTTTGGGGTATTTGACAAGTCAATAATTAGACATTTAATAATGTAATTTAGATGAATTTTATATATAAGCGATGATATTACACTAGGTATTATCTTATTTATGTAACTTCAAGATTTAAATAGGGAAATGAAGAAATAAAAGAAAAAGAGGAAGAAGTGCAAAATAGTTTACTGGATAGATTTACAATGATAAGAATGTGGCTTTTCTACTGAATTTAGGAAAATCGTTAGCTGGCTAAAGGCTATTAACCTATTATGAATTAGGATTTAATGATTCCAAGATTCCATGTGCTACGATTATAACTATAGTATGAAGTCATGTTATGTTCTAGTATTTGAATGCAATCGAAGTATATTACATTGTTTAGTGGGGGTCTATTTAGATGTTTGTTTAAGATATTTGTATTTATAATGAATTTGAGTATTGTTTAATTTAGTTTGCATTGAGTTGTTTGAATTAAGTTAGTTAATTTGATTAATTAAGTTAGTAATTATAGATTTTAGTTATTTAGTATTTTAATTATTGTCTAATTAGCTTAACTAAATAAATAAAAACAAGAAAAAATATTTTCCTTTGAGATTTGAAAAATCCCTATGGAGACGATATCCCATTTACTACTACTGTAAATAATAGTAAAATATGAGAAACTATTATACACACTTAACATGTGTCAAGCGATAGAGGTTCACACTTTTGTAAGATATTAGCTACTTTACTTCATAAATACCATGATACACATATAACATATAGCGCATACTACCCACAAACTAGTAGACAAGCCAAAACCTCAAATAGAGAAATTAAATTAATACTAGAAAAAAGAATATGTATAACATATAAAGATTGGAGTCTTCATTTAGAATACTCATTATAGATATATAAGATTGCATTTAAAACACCTATAAGTATGACTCCTTATAGACTAGTTTTTGGTAAAGCGTGTTATTTACAAGTCGAATTAGAACAAAAGGCATACTACGCAATGAAGACATGTATTATAAATTATGATAATGCAGGTAAACAATGTAAACTCAGTATCCAAAAGTCAGAAAAATTGAGAAATGACGCATATGAGAGTCCTTCTATTTATAAAAACAAAACTAAGGTACTTCATGACAATATATTGAATGTTAGGAATTTTGAATTAGGACAAATAGTATTACTATTTTGTTTACTCTTAACTTTTTTCCTAAAAAACTTCGTTCAAGATCGACGGGACATTTTGTAGTTATTCACGTATTTCTCCATGGTGCTGTAAAAATAGAAAGTAGAGAAATATGGAGAATCTTTAAAATTAATGGTCATAAACTAAAACATTATCATGAAAGTTGTCTCATGGGATATGGAGATTTTTAACCTTGACCCAATTGACAACTCAGTGGATGAAGTGAACTCCATGGAAGAGCATATCGTGAAAGTTAATTCTAGTGAAACATTCAATATATGAATGTTTAAAAAACCAAGAAAGAAAAAGAATAAGAAATCAAAGAATGATTAACAACCCGCCATAGACTCATACGAGTGCGATAAGGATGACTCAGATTACAAGGAGTATGGGGAGGATGGCAATCCTACCAAAATCTTTATAGATGACTAAGGTAAACCTACCTCAACATATAAATCAATGAGCTATCCATTTATTGAGTTCAACTCAATACTAGAGCGGATATGAATCTTATGCCTGAACATTAGTATCTTCAATGAAAATGGAGGACTCATTGCAAACCCCCTGTTACGATATCAAAGTCAAATGTCACCTGTACAATCTCCTTAGGAATACTAAAGAGCACATAGATTAGGAAGGCTCACCATCATCACACATTTCCTAATCATGCCATCAACCAACCTAGATGATTATATATTATAAGGTAGATAATTCTTATCAAATTCCAGAGCTATCATTATTATATGTAAGCATATAGTTACACTAAACATGGGCGATGAAGTAGTATCATTTGTAATGAAATTGAGCTTGACGTTGAGATGGAAGAGGAATAATTTAAACTCAGTGATGAGATAAATGATGATGGATGTTTCTTGGATTCTAGTGAAGACATTCTCGAGGAAGAACCACTTGAAGGAAGATTGATTCGCTTACACTTAACGAACACAAATTCCTCTATCAGTCCAGCAAAAGACTATAAACAACAGTGCACTAAGGGAGGCAGCTCGTGCTCATTATTTCTTCATGTACTTTAAATTTTTAGTAGGATTCCTAGCTTTGATATAGTCATTTTTATTCTCTTTCCCTTTTACTCTCTTTTGGATTTAGTTTCGAAAGTCACGCTCAATAGTAAATTCATTACAAGGGGGGTGATCAAGTTGCTTTTATTTCAATGGTCTTTATGCAAGTTCGCATTGCAAACTTGCTTATTTATTTATTTATCTATTTCATAAATAAAATTATTAGTTGGGTACATATCTCGATCAAAATTATGAAAAATTTCAATCTTTTCAGTCAATCTTACCTTTATGTTAACTTTTAGGAATGATGCATAAGTTACTCATGAAATAAAATTGCAAAATAGCTAAATTGAGGCTTAACGATTCTCAGGCGATTTGAAATAATACTAGAAATCACTGAAAAATCCGTAGAACACTGGAAAATCAGTGTGAAAATTGGAGTTAGTTGATTCGCAGAGATTCCATTTATATAGGAATCGCTTATAAAATCGGTGGGTCATCAAACACTGCAGTAGCTTAATTATTTTCTATTCATGCAGCAATTTCCAATGACTCCACTTACATAGGAATCGTTGGGCATGATCTTCGATTTTAAAAACCAAAACCCCAAATCGTCACATATAATACCCTTTCACAACATCAAACCATTGCACTTTTTCATAAAAATTCCAATTTCTTGCTATGATTCAACCTACCAAAGATTAATCATAGTCTATATAAGTGATTCCAACCTTCACTTACCTTCATTCAACCCCAAACATATCCAAATTGTGAGAGTAGATCCAAGCTAGGGTTTGGGGAATTCGTATTTAGAGCTTGGAATACCGGGTGAAAGAACTTCAAGAAGGTATATCTTGAGAGATTCACTCTCAAGAAGGTAAATATTGTGACTCTACCACTTTATTTTGACAAAAATTTATTTTAATTGGATTTATGAAAATTAATCAATTAATTTGGAAAATCTTTTGTAGAACTCCATTTCGATACATTGAACGAATTATTTTGGATTGAGTATTTGCGACAGTAAGAGTGGTGGTTTACAAACTCCATGATTTTGAATTAAAATATGGAGCATGAATTTTGGAGGAGTATTTGAAAAACATTTGATATCAAGTTTCCTACAAAATAATGTGATTCATGAATTTTTGAAAGTGCATTCGATTGATTTGTCTCATATTTTTGTCTATCGTAATTTTTGAATTGGTTTTGTTAAAATCTACTCTTCATTGGAAATATTTTCGAATTTCTAGATAGCAATTTGATTTCCAAATAATTTTCCCGCCTTTAGTCCATTCATTTGTATCAAATACAGATTATGACTTACTAATTCAGAGTAGTATATTTATCACTATGGTGAGACAAGGTATTGGAAGGGGGAGGAATAATGCACAAGGGAAAGAAAAATGGGTTATGGTAGAAACATCCATGAAAGACCATCCGTATCAATAGACATGCATTATACCTATAAGTGTTATTATTAGAGACTCAATAGCCAGAAAGGGCTAATTTGAGAACACCCACTCCACCTAGCTCTAATGAGGATTCTGACTACCTAAACTAAGATACATAAGTCCCTTATAACCCTATGAGATTTATTAGTCCCGAAGTACATAATAGATACATTCAAGATATAAAAAGAGTTATTATTCCCGAGAGAGGACTTTAAATTCACAATGCGCACAAAGATGAAGATAAAGTTGTGGACATAGTATGGGAAAAAGAATGAGAACACCTTATCAGGGATTACGTAGGAGAATTAGAGAGAGGATGTTCAAAATTAGTCTGCCAATTTTATGCTAACAGATATATTAGTTGAAATCATAACGACGTGACAGTTCAAGGAAAGAAGATTAATATTTCACCAATGGCACATAACAAATATTTCGAACTTTTAGAGCATAGAGTTAAACATGAGTATATGGACTATCACAGCTGGCATTATAGAATGAAGGATGTTTAACCATATAAAAGAATTCAAGATGCCTTTGAGGTTATTCTCGATATCAAATGTTACCCAAGTTTAATCGATACCACCTATACCCTACTAAGCAACATTCCAAAGTGGGAAACCATAGAATGGCTCTGTTATACCAATTGTTGAAAATATGGGGTATATTGATGTTGGACACATAATTCATGATGCAATTAGACACGAAATGATGTTCAGGAAACATGATGACCTATCATTCCTAATTTAAATCACTCGGTTATTTATGCAGACCAGGGGTGGTTTCGATGACATGCAATTCGATGTACTACCTCAAAAGACTATCATAGATGTGGTCATTAAGAGGATGAATATAGTGAATGTATATAACGAGTTAGAAGAAAAGAGGGAGGCCAACGAGATAAGGTGATACTCATTAGAGGACTGGACTAATAGGCAGAGACTCCATGCAAGCATATAGGAAGAAGTAAGGTGAGCAACGAATCTGATTATTTGAGCATATGTTCTAGTGGCAGAGAGTAGTTATACATCTACCAAAAGACAAAGAAAGAAAGTATTTTTCACCTTTCATCAGAATAAGAACAAAATCTTAAGGAATAATGACCTGTTAAAAGCATACGAAAGAACTGTAGTGCGTCGCCATTCCATGTCAGAGAGGAGGACGGAAAGCTTATAAAATCGTAGAAGAAACTTTGATGTTCCTTCAACGTAGATGAGATTCTTATTGAGAATTCATAACACTGTTGTTAACTACACTTCCAAACCTACAACACCGATGAATGAAGATGAAGCTGAAGAGAGCGACGATAAATTTAGTTATGCATGGAACACTTTATAACTTTGAGGTATTTGCTTATATGTGATGTGTGAAATGTGAACTTTATTTAATTTTAATTAGGGCTGGCAATTTGGGTCATGAAACGTTTATCACGACATGACACGACATGGAGATAAACATGTCATGGGTTTGGCATAAGTGAGTTTGAGTCATAAACAGGTTAACCTGTTTATACACGAATAAACAAGTCATTAACAGGTTAACCCGTGTGACTCGTTTATGACTCGTATAATTATATACATATATAACTTATAATTTACATATAAAATATAAATACAACTTTTTATTTCTCTTCTACCCTTTTCAAAACGTTAACACACTAACACAACCACAACCCATTTCACTTCCAGTCTTCCACGATTCCACCACTGCAGATCTTCTTCTTCCATCTTGACCTCGCCAGCGTAGCCGCTGTCGATTATGACGAGGAAGAGCAAGAGCTCCACTGTGACTCAACAAGTAAGAAGAAGATTGTCTCAGCTTCAACCTCAGGTAACAAAATCTCTCCCATTCATACACTCTCTCTCTATCGATAGCCTCCCTGTCCACCATCTTTGGCTCTGCTCATCCACCATCTCTGCCTCTCCGCCTCCGCCATCTCCCCCTCTCCGCCTCTGCCGTCTCTGCCTCTGCTCTTTCGCCATCTCCGCCATCTCCACCTATGCTCCTCCGCCATCTCCGCCTCTCTGCCTCTGCCATCTCCGCCATCTCTCGCCTCTGCTCATCCGCCATCTCTCGCCTCTCCGTCTATGCCATCTCCGCCATCTCCGCCTCCGATCTCCGCCTCCATTTGCCCTCGGTCCCCCCACCCATCTCTACGTCCGATCCTCCACCCATCTCTCCCCTCACCAATCTCGAGCTTCGGTCCCACCCATCTCCACCACCTTAGTAGATCTCGGACGCCCCTCGACATCGCCGTCGACGTCCCTCAGTCCCCACATCCATCTTTAGTTAGTCCGACCGTCCCTCACCCATCTTTCATCACGTCCCTCACCCATCTCCGCCTCTACCCCTATTTTCTAACCTCACCAGTCACCCATCACCACTGCTCCTCATTGACAGTTTGAGGAACTTCCCTCACCACCGTCGTCTCTCAGTTTAAGGAGCTTTCCTCACCAGTCACCACCGTCGTCTTTTCTTCTCTCCCTCAATTAGGTTTCTTTTTTGGTTTTTTCTTTGTTTTTCCTACAACTGTTTTTTAATTAGGGATTTAAGATTTCATGAATTATTGTGAAAAAGAACTAGTGTACTACTTAATAATTTTAGGTATTGTTACATACAAATACTATGCTACATTAACATGATGCGATTGCCTTGATTTTTTTTTCTAGATCTTCCATTGCATTGCATTGAATTGGACTTCTTTTACTTCAGATTTATGGACTTCTTTGACCACTGATGGATATATGTGTTTGACATGTCATTTTATTGATAATAATTGGAATTTGCAAAATAGAGTTAAGTTATCCGTTCATGCCTCCTCCTCATTCAGGACTTGCATTGTCTACGAAAATTCATAATTTGTTGTGAATGGGGGCTTGAAGGGAGAGTTTTTAGTATCACATTAGACAATGCTTACACTAATGATCTTTCGATTGACGCTTTAAGAGATGAATTGAATCTTAAAGACTTACTTGTAGGCGATCATTTTCATATGAGGTGTTGTGCCCACATTCTTAACTTGATTGTTCAAGAAGGAATGAAAGGAATTGATCTATCAATTGTCAAAATTCGAGATGGTGTTAAATATGTGAAGGGATCTCAGACACGAAAACATAAGTTTCTTGAATGTGTTAGCTTGGTATCGAGTGGTAATAAAGGATTAAGTCAAGATGTGTCAACTAGGTGGAACTCAACTTATCTTATGCTGCAAAGTGCTATTCATCATCGTTGGGCATTCCAACACTTGGATTTAATTGATTCAAACTATAAATATTATCCTCCGAAAGTGGAGTGGGAAAAAATAGAACAATTTTGTTCTTTTCTTAAAGTGTTCTATGATTCCACATTAATGTTTTCTAGCACCAATTATCCTACAGCTAATTTGTATTTTCCTGTCATATATTTGTGTTACATAGAATTGAAAAAATAAATAGAAGGCGATAATGAGCACTTGAAAGTTATGGCGAGTAAGATGTGGTTGAAATTTGGGAAGTATTGGTCTGAATTTTGTGCAACTTTAGCTATTGCATGTGTCTTGGATCCGCGTTATAAGATGACTTTTATCAACTTTGTCTACTCGAAGATTTATGGGGAAGGTTCTCTTGAATTTGATCGATTCAACACCAAGTTGCAAAGTTTATTTGAGACTTACAAGTCAAGCCCTTCTCGTCAACCTTCAAGCTCCATTGCATTAGGTAACGACCTTAATGTTAGGAATGATGACAACTTTGACACTATGGAAGCATTTAAGATAAGAATCTTATTTTATTTATTTTATATAGTATGTTTTATCAATGTAGTAATACCCAATTAATTTGAAATCAGAGCTATATTGTTGTATTTATTTTTAAAAATTATTTGTTATGTGATTTAGGAATTAATGAAATGTCATCTAATGAATTTAGATGCAATTCACAAAAGTGTCAATTGGAGCTTTACTTAGATGAACCAAAGATGCCAAGACATGTGAAGTTGGATATCCTTGACTTTTGGAAGTCAAATCAATTTCGTTATCCTAATCTAGCTTCAATGGCTCAAGATATATCGAGCATCCCGGTGTCTACTGTCAGTTCAGAAGCTTCTTTTAGTGTTGGGGGACGTGTACTTGACCAATATCGATATTCTCTTAAGCCAGAGAATGCAGAAGCAATTATTTGCTTGCGAGATTGGATATGCGCAGGATTGGAAGGTTATATTATTTTTGACATTTTTACTGATATTTATCTTTAGTATCTTAAGCTTTATAATTATTAATAAACTCTACTTTTTTATTTGTTGTACTTGTAGGGCAAGATGGCAAGCTGGATTTGGAGAGTATTACAGAAGATGTACTTAACTTGAGTGTGAGTGATGATCCACGGTCAACTACTTGCTCAAACTCTGTTGGAAACTAGAGAACTCGTAGCCTGTTTTGCAATTTGCATGTATGTGAACTTCATACAACTTTGTAGTTGAGAACATGTATTTTTAATTTTTCCTTGTTAAACTTAGATTTTGTCCATTTCTATGTGACAACATTGATATAACTTGGTTGGTAGGTTTATAATTTTATATTTTATGTTGTTTGTATTAATTTTGTACTTTTGTAGTGAAATATCATTCATGTTTAACAGGTTGATAAACAGGTTAAACAGGTACACAAACGAGTCGAGTTAAGCAGGTTAAACATGTCCTGTTTAATAAACTGTTAAACGTGTCATATACAGGTTACCTATTTATTAAATGTGTCGTGTGTCGTGTTTTCAAATGGTGACTCATTTAATAAACGTGTCGTGTCCGTGTTTAGGATAAGTGGGTCGTGACTCGTTTACGACACGACATGTTTACGACTCGTTAACACGAATTGTCAGCCCTAATCTTAATGAGAATAAATGCTTTATCTGTTGTGTAATTTTTTATGTGATCATTATTATTTAAATTCTGAAAAGAAATTTATATTTCATATTCAATTCCTTTATGCTTCACGAGAAGTTTTTTAAATAGTGAGGGCAAGGTTTGGAATGAGTTTGAGGGTATTATAGGTGAAGTGAATTATAAAGAAACCAAGTACGGAAGAATTGAGAGACATAATTTATTTTCCTGAGAAATTTTGTAATTTTCTCCACAAGTTCAAGTGTGGTTTTGTTCATTTTAGCCTTGATTCCTTACGAAATCACTCCATTGTCTCCTTTATACCTCATATACCTGAAAATAGATCGATATCATCAATTCGAGATTATTCCGAGATTTTTATACTAAATCTACTACTAAACTAATCCTATATATAAGTCTAAAAAAACTCTTATCGATAATGTGATCGACTAATGTTGATGACGAATATCGTCCGCTGGGAAAGGTGTATTATACTTAGTGTACTTAGTCAGATTTACTCTATTGCTAAGAAAATCCTTTCTTAATTGGTTTTCAACTAAACTATTCTAATCTATCAAAAAAATGTAAATATTTGTACTTTTATACTAAAAATATATTTGTTCACAACTTCTCCTGGTAATGAATAACTATGCTTTTCAACTCACTTCTTCATCTACATTATGGGTGTGCAATGCTAAATTAAAATAGATAGATTTCCTTAAAATCTACTTCAACCCACTATCGTGACACAAAAGATTTTAATGTACGAACTAGAACTCATCCTATCGGTGTTAATAACGTAAGTTCTACATCGCTTTGTGTTCTAAATCTTTAGATTCATAACTAATTTAGTTACTATTTGTGCCTCCCTAATCAAAAACTATCTATCGATGTTATATATTTTACGGTTGTACCATCTGTATCAGGCTTAAAAGCACCATTAGGCATGATAACTCTTAAAACCTCTAATCAATAAACAAGTGATCAAGATGTTAGTAGTATTAAATCTAGAATCAATAGATGTTCTAACCACTACATTTTTAAACTTTATAATCCTTTTATAACTAATTTAGAGTAGCATTCGTACCATTGGGTCCATTTTATCCCTTTGATTAATGACCTACTCACACATCATTGAAATAAACATACACATCCTGGTATTTATTGCAATAAAAGATAGAATTAAATAACTTCAATTAAATTAAAAAATAGTGAATTACCAAATAAGAGTCTTCAATGTCTTCTCCTCCAAACTATTCTTAATACTCAAGAACAAAATAAACTAGTCTTATTTGTTGTAATGTATGCTAATGTATGATATTGTGTGATAATGGGTGATGGTTGATGTGTTTACCACGTTCTAATACCTATTTATACCCCTAAGAGACTTGAGAATACAATTAGACACCCTAATAGACAATTCCAAAGGAACTTGAACTTTGAACTTTCTATTTTCTATGTCTCGACGTTATCCATAAATGATTCAGTGCTATCCGTGTAAAGCCACAACGCTACCGTTGCTTCGATCTCTTTGTGTACACTTTCCCTTCTTAGTAAGCTCGGCACCCTAAGTTGTCCACTATGGTGCCGTCCCTTTATGCCCACGGTGTCGCCACTGCGCCGACACTGCTAACCCATTTTTTTTTCTTTTCTTCCTTCTCTACGCCTTACCCACACTATATATACTCTTCCCATGGTGTCAAGCATGTTAGCCGCGACATCAATCATGTTGTGCATTTTATCATCCTTTCATCACGAAATCACTCCTTTGTCTCCTTCATACCTTGTATACTTGAAAACACATAAATACCATTAATTAAAGCTCATTCTGGGATATTTACGCCAATATACTACTAAACTAGCATTATATATAAGTCTAAATAATCATTTCTTAATCGTTGGCTACGAATTAATTGATTTAGGATTACAACTATGATTCTAAGTCAATTTAGGATATGTATTATGTAATATACTATAAATATAATTCCTAAAACACGAAATTGAGGGCCTTTTGTTAACTTTACACTTTTGCTTTAGTTTGGAGGTCATTTTTTATTGTTTTGCTTTTTGGAGAAGATTGAATATTTAAGTTATCATTAAGGTACTTTTACATATGGTTTTTAATTCTAATATTATAATGTACTTTATTATCATGAGTGAGTAGTTTATTAATGTAAATAGAACTCCAAACATGCACTAGATCCATTTTGCAATATAGTCATGATGAGATGAATATGTGCTTAATGTTATAAACCGATTGTATTCTTTGATTCACTGTTTTCATAGATCTTTATTTTTTGATTGCCATCATGGATTTGAGTATTATGTGGATAGTGACTAATGTGTGTGTGATGTTTTAATTCATTATCTACTTAAAGTAGTAACTAGAATTATTTAAAACGCAAATATCGTTTAAATATTCTAGGTAAATTTGATATCTAAATCTAATGTTGAAGTGGCTTTCCGAAGATGTTAGATTTAATAATTTCGAAGTTTTCAAAATTTGTAATGTGGTTTTGTTGCGTAAAGTTAATGTCTTTATTTATTCAAGAGGGTTAGCTCAATAAAATTAGAATGTAGCTTTTCTATCAGTATAAGGAGAACAAATGGGTGGTTAAAGGATTTTTAGTTACTTATAATTAGGATTTAATGATCTAGGATACTTTATAAACTATGTTCATGACTATGTAATTGAAGTAATATGTTTGGAATGCAAAACATAATAAAGTTTCATTGTTATTAAGGATAGTTTATATGTTTATTTCTTGTTGTATTTTATTGAGATGAATTCAATTAATTTTGATTTAGTGACCTTCATTTGTGTTTTTTAAGTTTAGTTAGTTTTGTTGATTTTATATTTTGAAAGCATTAGTTTAACGTATGCTTTTATTAACTTAAAAATATAAAAAAAAACTTCTTATCTAATAGAATTTGCAAATCCATGTGGAGACAAATTTTACTTACCAATACTACAAAAAATTAATAGTATAATAAAGGTGGGGAGTTTATTGTACACACTTGTCACATGTCAACTTATACCACTGGAGTACTTTCAGAAAAAAAAAACTCCCTAGTTAGTATTCATAGGTGGGTAGATGGTAAGGAAATATTAGCTCCCCTTTCTTGCATTCTCATGTCTCTCAAACCCGTATATGATCCTAGCAATTTCGCGCTGGTTCCAAACATTAACTCTTGATTTTGCAGAGCTCTCAACAGGTTCAAAGAAATCGACCCCATCATGACCATCTCTATCTCATCAGCATATATGCCGGTAAAATCCTTTGCAAATGGCTCTGGACTCTGGTTCATTCTATCATTATACACAACTGACTGCATTTTTTTTTAAACTCTTTTGTTCTCTACCATATTCACTTCCTCTCTTTGATTGCTCTCCTAAGTATTTCATTCCTCTCTTTTTCCATTTGCAAATCAACATAGCCGAACATCTTGTTCGTACTTTATATGAGTTCATCGATGATGGTCCTTTCTGGGAAATAGCTAACTCTAGACCTATCATGGGAACTTGCTTTCATTTGAAAAATTTAGTGATCATCAGGGGAAAAGGCAATCCTTTGTTTTATTTGTTTTCATGACATTCCTAATTGAATCATAAATTGCTTTCCAACATTGATATAGCATATTCCTTAGACAATGAGGTATAATAGCATTGCCTTGTACTTCACAATCTCGTAGTGTTACAACTTTGGCTGTAGGTTTGCATTTACGAAAAAGTTCCATGTTTTGGTGTTTTTCCTAAAGTTTTTTGGTTTGAATATGTTTCAATTACCCATCCTTATCAAAAAGAACTCCATCCCAATAATTGCTTCTAAACAATTTCTAATGGTTTCGTGGGGAATTCTGTGTCTTAACATATACTCGGGTTTTGGGTACTCATTATTTTACTTCCTATGGGATTCCCATAAACTATAATCTTGATTTATTCTACCAGGTGAGTAGTCCACTGGTCTTCTTTAGACCATGTCTAACTTCTTATTATTATTTTCGTGCCTATTTGCGTAAAATACTTGCACTAGTATCTTATAACCCATCTCTTTCAAGGACCTCACGTCATTATCGACTTAATAGTCCCTAGTCAATAATCCCCAATTCTTTTCCCTTATTATTTTCAAAATTCTACGCCCATACTTAATCTCATTCTTGACATTGAAATCTAACCCAGTATAATCTTCCCATTCTTACTTATGTTGCTCTTCATCCTATCGAGTGCCTTAGCATTTATTGAATTATGGGCAAAAAAAGGAATACTTGGAATCTCATTAACTTCGTCCTCTCTCTGACTCATCTATAAAATCTAAGGGTGGAGAAGGTTCTCTAGGTATTCTAGTAATAGGTTTATTCATTGAAATCCTCGTTGGCCTAATAGGCATGGGTGGAACTTTGAATTTCTATTCGGGTTTCTCTATTAAAAGTGCATCCCCTTCTTCTATTGCGAACTTCTACCTCTACCACCTCCAGTCATTATCTTAATTCAAAAACTTACATGTTTAAATAGTAAATAAACCTTTAGATCATAAAAACAAAGTTCGTAAGAAATAATTAGGTAAAATTTAAAAATCTTTTTTAAAAGGAGATATTCATTTGGAATGCTAGCTCAAAAATTCATCAGAAACTTACAATAAAATTGGCATTAAAGTGTTAACAACAACAACAACATAGCCTCAGTCCCAAATTAATTAGGGTCGACTACATGGATCACACTTTTCCATTGTGCTCGATTAAATGTAATTGATGGTGAGCTTTTCAAACCATTAAAATCCCTTCTAATTAATGCATCCCATATGACCTTTGGCTTGCCCCTACCTTGTCGAATTTCTACAGTTTTTATGGAGTTAAGTTTTCTAGTTGCGGCAATTGTAGGTCGTCTTTGCAGGTTGACCAAACCACCGCAACCGCTTTTCCTTAATCTTTGTATCAATTGGTGCTACTCCTACTTGTCTTTGAGTTTCCATATTTCTTATTCTATCTTTACGAGTTTTACCACACATCCACCTAAACATCCTCATTTCAGCTACGTTAATTTTATGTAATTATTGTCGCTTTACTGCCCAACATTCACGTCCATAAAGCATAGCTGGCCTAATTGCAGTCCTATAAAATTTTCTTTTTAACTTAGTGGGAAAATTTCGATCATAAATCACCCTTGTTGTACTCCACCATTTCTTCCATCCAGCTTCAATTCTATGTGTGACATCATTCTCAATGTTACAATCATTTTGTATGATTGATCCTAGGTATCTAAAGTGGTTTACCTTAAGAACTTCTATTTCTCCTAATTTTACCAATCCGTCTTCTTGATGTCTAGTGTTTCTAAACTCACAGTGCATGTATTATGTTTTCGTCTTACTCAACTTAGAGCCTTTAGATTTTAATGTATTCCTCAAGAGTTCTAATTTCCTGTTCACTCCATCTTTTGTTTCATCCACTAAGACAATATCATCTGCAAATAGCATACACCATGGTATATCCTCTTGAATATGTCTAGTTAGTTCATCTATAACTAAAGTAAATAGATATGGGCTTAAAGTCGGTCCTTGATGTAGTCTTATCGTAATGGCAAATTCTTTTATAGCTCCTCCAAATGTCTTTATACTCATTACTACTCCTTCATACATATTCTTCATAGTGTCTATATATCTAGCATGCACTCTTTTTCTTTCTAGAACTCACTAAAGAACATCTCTAAAGACCCTATCATATGCTTTTTCTAAATCTACGAATACCATATGAAGATCTTTTTTCTTTTCTCTATATTTTCTAACAATCGTCTTATAGGAAAATTGCCTTAATAGTTGACCTCCCCAGCATGAAACCAAATTGGTTCTCTAATATTGTTGTTTCTCTCCTTAGCCTATTGTCAATTATCCTCTCCCAACGTTTTATAGTGTGACTCATAAGTTTAATTCCCTATTAGTTTGAGCAACTTTGATTGTCGCCTTTCTTTTTTAAGATTAGCTTGAGCGTATTTCTTCTCCAATCCATTAGCATCCGTTTTGATTTTAAAATTTTATTGAAAAGTTTTGTTAGCCAAGTCAATCCAATTTCTCATTAGCATTTCTAAACCTCTATGGGTATTTCATCTGGGCCACAAGCTTTCCCTATTTTCATTCTTTTCAATGCCTCTTTAACTTCTACAATTCTAATCTTGTGTGTATAGTTTACATTTCTTTCTTGGTATGGGTTTTCATTTATTATAGTCTCAACTTGGCCAACATTAAGTAAACTATCGAAGAAACTTCTCCACCTCTCCTTAATATCATCCTCACGCATTAAAACATTTTCATTTTTGTCCTTAATATATCTTACATGACTTAGGTCTTGTTTCTTTTTATCTCTTAATTTGGCTAGCCTATATATATATTTTTTGCCATCTCTATTACCTAACCTTGTATATAGATTTTCCATAAAAGTCTTTTTAGCATGACTAATAACTTTTTTAGCTTGTTTTATTGCTTCTCTATATTGATTGTACATATCTTCATCTTCACACTTAGGTATTTTCCTATACATTTCTCTTTTAATCTTAATTACTCGTTGGACATACTCGTTCCACCACCATGTTTCTTTCTTTGGTGGTCCCAAGCCTTTAGATATACCTAATACTTTTGCTCCCACTCTCCTTATGCAGCTACTCATTTCTAGCCACATTGTATTAGCATCTAAGTCAAGATTCCAAAACATTTTCCTTTAGTAGTTTTTCTCTAAACTCTACTTGTTTACTATGTTTTAGGTTCCGCCACTTTATTCTAGGGTCAATAACTCTTTTATTTATATAATGTCGTCGTGTTAGCTTAAAATCAAGTACTACTAACTTATGTTGTGTAGTAAGTGTTTCACCAAGTATAACTGTGCAGTCTCAACATATTTTTCTATCTATTTTTTGTTAAGAGAAAATGTATTTGACTCTTGTTATGAACACTACTAAAAGTAATTATATGCGACTCCCTTTTCCTAAAATAAGTATTTGCTAAGACAAGATAGTATGCTGAAGAAAATTCTAAGATTGATTTTCCTTCTTCATTTCTATTACGGTAACCAAAACCTCCATGAACTCTCTCGAACCCATCGTTACTTGCCCCGACATGCTCATTTAAATCTCCTCCGATTAAAACTTTTTTCATCTAATGATATACTTTGTATAAATCCATCCATATCATCCTAAAACTTGCGTTTGATGCTCTCGCTTAATCCTACCTGTGGTGCATAGGCGCTAAGTATATTAATTTTTTCGTCTCCAATAATTAATTTAACTAGAATCAATATATCCCCCATTCTTTTAACCTCTAAAACCTTATCCTTATAATCATTATCCACCACAATTCCTACTCCAATGCATTTTCTATCTATACCAGTGTACCACAATTTAAACCTTGTGCTTCCTATTTCTCTATTCTTTTCTCCCTCCCATTTTGTCTCTTGTAGGCAAGCAATATTGACTTTCCTTCTAATCATGGTATCCACTAGTTCTATTGACTTCTCATTAAGTGTTCCTATGTTCCATGTTCATAAATGAATTTTTTCTCCCCTTTGTATTTGTTTTCCTTTTTTATTTCTATTTTGTCTAGAGGATCCAGTATCCGTATCTATGATTTTTTTCTTCGTGTTTGATTTGAACTAGCTTCTTTACCCACACCCGTCTTTTATGTGGGAACCCTTGCTCAGTTTTCGTCACATCCGGGCGACGATGTGAAGGGACTAGCTTCTTTACCTACAAATGTCCTATGTGTGGGAACCCTTGCTTATTTTTCTTCACACCCAAGCGGGGATGTGAAACATACCCTTTCTCATTTCTCACTACACCCGGGCTCCAATGCAGTGCCTCGCTAGGTGAAAATGCCCAAGCGTTTATATATTTTTCATCCATTTCATCGAAGTGTTAACTCAATTATAAAATTTAAATCAATTTTTTAAATCTTGTAAAGTAATTATGTGATAAACTTTAGTCTTTTCGAAAACAAAACAAAACAAAACAAACCAAAACAAGCCCTTAAACTCTTTTTAAACTCAATTTTCAAACCATTTTGAAATACGTTAAAATATACCAAAATCTTGATATTGTTGTAAACCAACGATCAATGTAATTGCAATGCCTGATTCATTGGAATCAATGAAATCATTTCTTTAAGATGATGGATTGAATTTCAAGAAAACAATTTCAAAAATCCTTGAAAAATTTGCAAAAATCTTTCAAATCAATAATTTTGTTCAATTAAAGGGCTAAGGTTATTGTAATTACCTTCTTGAGAGTGAATCTTTCAAGATTTCAGCTTTTAAACTTCTTTATACCCTTCTTCCAAGCTCTAGGCCAAAATCTCTAAAAACCCTAATTTGGCTTAACATTATCAAATTGAAAAATTTACAGCTGAATGGAACTATGTTGAGGTGGGACTCACTTAAATATTATAATATTGAGCTTACGAGGGTTAAATCAAGGCAAGAAATTGAAATTTGGGGTGAAGGGCTGCAGCAGTTTTTTGTGTGAATGAGTTTGTGTTTGTGGCTATTTGGGGGCATTGTTTTACAAATCAAGAATACTACTCATCGATTCCTATACTAACTGGAATCAATATAAAATCACTAGGTGAATCAGTGAGTTGCGAGGTGCAACGACCCACTGGTCTAAACAGTGATCCCTTTACAATGGTGAACCGAGATAAGTCAATAATTAAACATATTTTATAGTAAGATATAGGATGATTTATACGTAAAAGATTATATTTCACAGGGTTTTTCCCTTGTTTTAGTATTTTATGCTATCAATAGAATAATTAAATAGATGAAGGTAAAAGGAAGAAAATGAAGGAACTGATTGAGTGAAAATATTGCACAAAGAATCATCACCGAGCAAACAAGGAAAATTAAAAATTTAAACCAGCGATTCCCAAGGATAGCTACAACACCCTAAATCGCGGGCTAAATTGGTGAAACCAAAGGTGAAACGTCCCAATATTATTAATGTCATTATTTAAATTATTTTCAGACACTAATGCCAGCTCAGGCCTACGTAGACGCCTTGGATGGCTAGGACATGTCTGATTGGGCAAAAATTGATTTTTTATATTTTGTTGCATAATTGTGATGTTAACTATTATTCTATTCAGTTTGACATCAATTGTGTGAGTTTGTATTGACATATAGTGTGAGGATGTGAGATGGATATTTGCCTAAGAAAACGTGTTGACGCAGGTATCAAGTAGGCGAAGTATGCGTACACTAAGTATAGACAAATGTTAAATAAACTAATATTATAGTAAACAAGGAAAATGTCACATTTAATGATAGTAAAACCATAAGCTAAGTCAATTAAATCAGGTACACTAGCAATGGCACACCTCGAGATGTGTGTTAAGGTATTGAGCACCAGGTGTCGAGTTAGTTAGGTACTATTGGGACCATGAATACATCGACATGTCAAATTATGTTGGCTACTCAATGTGATAAATATCCCTAAGATCGTAATAGGCTAAGTTATAATAATAAATGCCTATAGTTGAACAAAATTAATTAAGGCCCTTTGACTTTGAGGAGATGATCCTAAAATATGGTTTTTAAAGCTTGATAAGTGTCTCAGAAGTGTCACTGAGGGCTGGACTACTTGGGTTGTGGACCATAGAATCATCTTAGGGTGAGGGAATAATCATAGATGAATGTTTAGGATTACAAACAAGAGGTATAAAAGAACCCATAATGGATTTCTTGACCATGTCAACAATTTAAAGAAAAAACAAGATTTCTTAGGCAACAAAGGGTTTGGTGGCTGAAATCTTAGGATTTTGGAGGATTTAGGCTAAATAGATGGTGAGTTCAAGTTAAGGATTCAAGCTAGGAATGACATTTACAAGGTGTTAATTTTATGTCTTTCTTCAATTCTAAATTCATGAAAATACATGTTAAAAAACCTTAATTCTATTAATGTATAAGGTAATTATAGTTGTCTTAGGTTAATTGGGAGTAATTGTTGTCAAATAGGCCAATAGTGAGGAAGAATCTCATGATTCAGATTGAGATTTAGTGTTTAGATTATAGTCATTCTCATGCATATTGGGCTGTCGGAGAAGATAATGAATATTATCTATACCTACAAGGATGTCTGTACCTACCGGGACATTTGTACCCACAGTGACGTTTGTACTTACATGGACATTTGCACTTATGAGGAAACCTGTACCTACAGAGACATTGGTACCATAGGAATGTCTTTACTCACAAAAGACATCTGTACTCACAAGCCTTTATACTCAAAAGGGACATCTGTGCCCACATTTCTCAGTACTTACAAGGGACATCCATGCCCACAAGCCTCTATGCCTACAAGGGACAGTTGTACTTACAAAGGACTTCTATACCCATATGGGACGTTTGAAAAAACAAGAATTGTAATTATAATTTTATTTCAATTTTGTAATAAAATAGATATCTAAACACTAGAAAATCATCAAATCGACACCAGGGACCTTGGAGTTGATAGGTGGGTTCGAGAATGCGATCGGGGTCATTTTTGGGGGTTCATGAGCAAGGTTTTGAAACTAGAGAGGTACGTAAAACCTTATTAATGGCCACTTGAGTATTTACTTGCTTTCATTATTAGTTTTACTTTATTTCAATTTAATCATCTTTGCCCTTATCCTTGTTCGTTTCCACATTCTAACATTGATTTGATTTTGGTTGAATGGTCGGTTGAGTTAACTTTTGCAGGGTATTCCATTGTGTGTTTATGGCATGTTAGGCCATAGCATGTGTATTAGAATTCCTCGGTGAATAATGACCCGAGATACTTTGTCGGTACAAGTGTCGGTGTGTCATGGGTCTACACCGGCCATCAAGAGGACCAAGTGATAGGCCAATTAGGTGAGCCCACTTGAGGGTATCCAAAGTACGGTCTTGTATGTCTGGGATGGACACTAACATTTTCTTTTTATTAGTATTTACGTATACGATGATCCATTTACATTTGTTTGTTTACATTTCGCATGTATATTTAACAGTATTTATTGGATTTCCTTTACGTAATCTTATGAATGCTCGGTGAATTTCCTTTGGGTTTTACTTACTGGAGTCATTATCTATTTTTTACGATGGCTGAGTGCATTTCCCCTTTTACAAGTAAGGTTAAGGGGATTCTTGGCGACTATCTCTGAGCTCGCCCATTGTTCAACATACTACTGTAGGTGTTTGCTTACATCTTTTGTTATATATTTATGGTTTACGAGAGCCAGGTGAGACATCTATACTTGTATGTATTGACTTTTGCCGCCTTATATATAGTGTACTCTGTTTCGGGTTTTTCGTAGTAGGATTGATGCTCTATATGACTTGAAAGTTAATAAAAATCCATGTTAATGTTTACTTTAAGGCTTCCACTATAAATTATTGTTTATCTACTTGCAACTCTATTAATACACAATCCATACTTGTAACTTAATGAATATCTCAAATAGTTATCAAATAATAAAGAGAATACAATGACTAGCACGCACATCAAGGAGTGTTGTCATGGCAACGGACATCAGCAGTGCTACTGGACTCGCATAACAGCTCATTTGATGACCACGGGGCGCAGGGCCACCTTAGAGGCTTAACAATTATTGATTTTCTTAGCAATTCAACCAACACACAAAATCTCTTAGAATCACTTGTTACGAATTCTAAGATTTTAGATTACAACAAGGATTTTGAGTCATTTTAAGATATGCATTACCTGATATACTATAAATATAAATCCTAGACTACGAAATTAAGGGCTTTTTATTAATTTTAGACTTTTGCTTTCGTATAGAGGTCATTCTTTATTATTTCTATTTGCTTTTAGGGAAGATTGAAGATTCAAGTTATCCTTAAGGTATTTTAATATTTTCTTTTAATTCTAATGTTATGGTGTTATTTATTATCATGAGTTAGTAGTTTGTTCATCTAAACAAAACTGCAAATATGAACTAGATCTATTTTCCTATATAGTCATGATGAGATGAATGTGTACTTAATTCTTTAAACCAGTCGTATTCTTTGATTTACTATTTTTATATATTATTATTTACGGATTGCAATCATGGATTTGAGTATTATGGAATAGTGGCCAATATGTATGTAATGTTTTGATTCATTATCTATTTAAACTAGTAACTAGGATTTTTTGAAAGGCAAACACTGTTTAAATTTCTTAATTGAATTTGAGATCTAAATCTAATGTTGAAGTGGCTTTCCGAAGGTGTTAGGTTTAATAGTTCGATGTTTTCATAAAGTGTATTGCAGTTTTATTGCATGAAGTTAATGTCTTTGTGTATGCAAAGGGGTTAGCTCAATAAAATTAAAACGTGGTTTTTTTACTGTGATAAGGATAACAAATGGTTGACTAAAGATTGTTTAAATGTTTGTTCATGACTATATGATTCCTGTGACTTGTGCAAAATGGATTGAAGTTTCATTGTTTAGGATGATTGTTTAGATGTTTGTTAATTATTGTGTTTTATTGAATTTAATTGAATTACATTTAATTTAGTGACCTTGATTTATGTTATTTAAGTAAGTTAAGTTAGTTTAGTTGATTTTATATTTAGAAAGTATTAGTTTTAATTCTATTTTTTTAACTTAAAATTTTTAAAATAAATAAATCAACTTTTCTTAAGGAATTTGCAAAATCCACTACTACAAAATATTAATAGTATAATAAAAGTGTGAAATTTATTGTACACGCTCGACACTTGTCGATATTTGGCGTCGTTGTCGAGGATTTTAAAATAATTTCTTAAGAAAGAATATTTCTCATTGCATGTCATACAATATGGCAGACATTGAGCAAGAAATAGGTAAGCTAATAAAAATATCACAATATATGAACCTACGTGTATTTCTTTTCCCGTGGATTTCCCTGATTTTGATTTGGAACTAGGATTCATCAATTCTTTATCTCACTTTGAAAGTGAACGTGTGAAGATCCTCAATAATTTACTAGGAAATGTGCGCATATAATATGTGATGAAATTCAAAAATCTAGAGTTACACTATGTCAAACTAAAAGATTTCCCTTCTTCTTTAAAAGGTCAAACTAAAGATTGGTTATTATATCTCCCTCAAAATTTCATTACCACATGGTCCAAAAAGTTAGACACCTTCTTAGATCAATATATTGCAGCATGTAAAATTTGTTCGAATAGGAAACGAATTAGCAATGTTAGGATGGAGACAATTGAGAAATTTGGTGAGTTATGGGATAGATACCAAAGAATTATATCATTATGTGTACAACATGAATTATCAAAGATAACTTTATCAGAATACTTTTATGAAGGACTAAATCATTTAAAATAAAGATTCCTAGACACGACTTGTGGAGGATCTTTATTGGACATAATGCCAATATTAGCGAGAGATATTATTATGAAAATGGCGAAACAATCAAAACAATATTACAAGAAAAAATAAATTTATGAAAAATTATTCTTATTAAATAAATAGGAATATAGTCAAGACGTCGAATGATAAATTTGATGAATTAAAAAGTATGGTTGAATTACTACTACGAGATAGGTCAGTTCAGACTAAACTTTTTGCTTTTGCAATTAGATCAATTATCTATATGATGAATGTCCGTTAGTGTAACAAAATCAATTTAAAGATGCTAACACTTTGATGAATCATTATAATAATCATAATTAACCTACTTACACTACTAGTAACAATGTAAATTACCTAAGACTAATTATAGATAATGGTATAGACAATTGGGATTTTCAAAGACATAAAACAACCATATTAACTGATAGAACAATAGTAGTAGAAAATTCAAATAAAGCAAAAAATCAAAAAATTGAAGCATTACAAGATGATATTGTTGAACCAAAAATTCAATTTAGTCAAGTTGTAATGCAAATGAGTCCATGGGTTAACTAAGGTAAATTACCATCTCAACCTTACCCTAGCTCATATTGAAAAGCGTTAACTTTAAGAAGCAGTAAACAAATAGAAGAATCAAAGATGCCAGAACAACTAGTTCCTTGAAAGGAACTAGAGGAACAATTAGAAAAAAAAATAGAAATTAAAATAACAAAATTCAAAAAGAAAATGATTGTGATTTCAAAAAGAAAAAACCAAGTATAGTAAGACCATTATTCCCCATCAATTAGAAAACAATAAGAACATTGAGAAATTAAAAGAAAATAAAGAAATCTCTGACACTTTAGGAAAGTGGTAGCCTTTATTCGAAGTCATACAAAATGTACTTGAATATCAAAAATTTATAAAGGAATTGTGCACTTATAAAATTAAACCTGGTGAAAGAGTAAGCCTATGAGAACGTGTGTCAACAATAATCTAAAATAAATTACCCCCTAAATGTTCTGATACTGGAATATTTTTCATTCTATACATAATAGAAAACATATGGATATCTAAAGCATTATGTGATCTAAGTGCCTCAATCGATATTATGCATTTGTCTATATATTTGCAAATGATAAATGTACCATTAGAAGAAATTGGTATAGTATTACGATCAGAAGTTAGCCGTCCAACCTGTAGGAGTATTAGAGGACGTACTGGTTAGGGGTGATGACTTACTTTTTCCAATTAACTCTTATGTCATAGACATGAAATAAGAGCACTTCTCTAGTTCTAATGCCCATTCTTAAAAATAGCAAAACTCAAAATAGATGTTTCTAATAGAATTCTAATAATAGAAGTAGATACTGAAATGGTAAATTTTAACATCCATTATGCTATGAAATATCCTTTAGATGTTTCGTAAGTATGCACTATAGATATATTAGATCTTATAATAAATAAATCTTTTAAAAAGGACAAGATAAACAAATGTAAAAGAGCGATCGAAGATTTAAATGATGATAATGATATAGATGAAGATACCGAAAAGATAATCAATGCCTTAAAATCTTATAATGCACTCCCTAAACTCTCTTACTATATGTATTTACCAATAAATCATTCGAGACTTTTACCTTTTATAGTAAAATCTCTTAACATAAACTTAAAAGTTCTAGCAAATCATTTAAAATATGCATACTTAGAAAGTAACAACACCTTGCTAGTTAAAATTTCTAATAAATTTTAACTTTAGAAGAGGAAATATTAGTGAATATGTTCATAAAACTCAAGAAAGTAATAGGACGGACAATAGCCGATATTAAAATAATAAGTCTAGCCACATGCATTTATAGAATTAATCGTGAAACAAACACAAAACCATCTTGACAAGTTCAACTTAGATTGACTCCACTTAGATGGAAGTACAAAAGAAATAAATATTAATATTACTAAACACAATAATGATACTCCCAATAGAAAATAGTAATTGGGTCTACCTAATACAAAAGTCCCAAAAAATATAGGGATCATAATTATAACAAACGAACATGGAGAACTAGTACCAACTAGATTCCAAAATAGTTTGAGATTGTGCATAGATTATAGGAAGCTAAACTCTGTAACTAGAAAAGATCACTATCTACTTTCTTTTATAAATCAAATGTTAGAAAGACTAGCTGGATGAACCTACTAATGTTGGTTGGAAGGATACTCAGGATTCCATCAAATTCCTGTAGCTTCAGAAGATCAAGAAAATACCACTTTTACTTTCTCTTTCGATACATTCACTTACAGTTTAATGCCTTTTTGCTTAAGTAACGCACTCGCTACATTCCAAAGAAGCATGATTAGTATTTTCTCCGACTACATTGAGCATTTTATTGAAGTATTCATGGATGACCCAGTATATGGTAATTCTTTTGATGAATGCTTACTTCATTTAATTAAAATACTTAAAAGATCTATAAAGATAAATCTTGTATTAAACTATGAAAAATTTCATTTTATGGTAAATCAATAACTTATATTTGGACACATGGTGTCAAATAAAAGAATAGAGGTAGACCTAGCTAAAATCCAAGCTATAAAAATATTACCTTACCTTAATACTCTGAGGGACGTAAGATTTTTCCTTAGCTATGTAAGATTCTATAAATGTTTTGTGAAGATTTTTTTCAAAATAACACAACCAAGGATGTTTCCTTCGAGTTCACACCTGAATGCAAAATAGTTTTTAATAAGTTAAAAGATGCCATGATTTCCACACTAGTGATAAAGTCAACAAACTAGTCAAAACCTTTTGAAATAATGTGTAATGCAAGCAACTACGCAGTAGGAGTTGTTTTAGGTCAGAAGTTAGGAAAGGATTTCCCTGTCATATACTATGCATCAAGAACTTCAGATGTCGCACAACTAAACTATACCATTATAGAAAAAGAACTCCTAGAAGTTGTGTTTGCATTAAAAAAGTTAAGACCATATTTACAAGGAATAAAAGAAATAATTTCTCAAATCGTGGCAAGTTAAGATATTTAGTGGCAAAGAAATATGTTAAACCAAGATTAATTGGATGGATTTTATTGTTACAAGAATTAGATCTCACTATAAAAGACAAGAATTTTGTAGCAGACCATCTAAGTAGACTAGAAAATGGTGAACCCCCAATACCATTAAAGATGAATTTCTAAATGAACACTCATATAAGATAGCTAATACTATCCCACGGTATGCCGATATAGTCAACTACTTCATTACTAATATGTTATCACCTCATTTAATAAGAGCTTATAAGAATAAGATTATACATGATTCTAATATTATTTATGGGATGATCCATACCTATAGAGATTTTTTTCTTACCAAACCATTCAAAGATGTATTCCATAAATGGAAATATAATACATCATGGCTCATTGCCATACTTATGCTTTTGGAGGACATTTTGGTCCACATCATAAATCTCATAAAATATTAGACTCTAGATTCTTTAGGGCTACTTTATTCCACGATTGTTATGTTTACATGAAAGCTTGTCCAAATTGTCAAAGAACCAGATATATAAGATGTAGGAACCAAATGCCCTTATGCCCTACTCCATTTTGTAAAGAACTTGATATTTGGGGAATATAGTTTATCGGACCTTTTCCACCATCTAATGGAAGTATTTACATTTTAATAGTCATAGACTATGTGTCTAAAAGGGTAGAAGCTATAGCCACCAAATCTAATTATTCAAATATATTAGTAAATTTCAAAAAATCAAGGATCTTTACTATTTTCGGAGCACCTAGAACATTGATTATTGATAGAGGTTCACACATTGTAATAGAATTGTAGCTACTCTACTTCATAAATACGATGTTACACATAAAAAGCCTACTGCATTGTGACACCCGAGAATTTTATAAATTTGATTATGCTACTAATTAAGTATTTTTAGATTTAATTTTAGATTTAGGAATCTGAGGTGGGACCCACATATTACGTATCAGATATCATAATTTTTAATATTATTTATGTGTGTTGTGTGTCTGTTTGGTGTATTATATACTAATTTGATGCGAAATAAAGTTAAGTAGAGTGCATACGCAGTGTCCGTGAGTTCCGAATCACGTTGGGGAATTTTCTCTAGTGTTCGGTAATTTTTGTGTATTTTTCAAAATTTAATTTGGGTATAAACTAAAGAGATAATCACGAAATTAAATAAAATAATTAATAATAAACTAAAGAGATAATCATAAAATTAAATAAAATAGGTGACACGCGTGGGATGTACAATAGTGAGCACCCCCGAGGTTGGTCGTTGACATGCATGGAAAATTTATAGCCGAGAAAATACATTGGTGTTTATATATTTATATATAAATCAATCTTATAGTTTAAATCCTATACGTGATATGTATCTTGAGGTGATTAATATAATTAATCACAGTAAGTTGGTCAAGAAGCGGTGATTATCTTGTTGATAGCCACAAGATTTGCCTTGACATATGTAGTACATATCTCAAGGAAGATCAAAACAAATATATATAAATGAATAATTAGATATGCCTCAAGATTCATGTGATGCGAATCTCGAAGAAATAAAATACTCCCTCTGGTTATATATACATGTCGTTTAAGGTAAAGACATGAGAATTAAGGTAGCTTTAATTTCGAGCGTAATTTATATATATGTCCTTTGATATTAAATGAATTCAAGAATTGAAGTTTTATAAATGTTTGAATTGTATAAAAGTAAAATCGGTAAAAATGTAATAAATACATTCTTGAATTCTAAAAATGACTTACAATTTTGAATAAAATGTTTTTGCTAGAAAGACTTATATAAATGACCAGAGGGAGTACATATCCTTACTACCAAATAGAAGATACACAGCCTCATTAATTTGTTTTGACCCAAAGATTGACCTCGAGATACATAGTACGTATCTAGAGAAATATTAATTTTATATTATGAGAACAGGATATTAGATTTATCTCGAGATTCGCATGATTTGAATATCGAGAAAATCCTAATATACATCTTCAACAACCATCGTATCCTCTATAGTTCAAACCAAAGGAAGAAAAAAAAATTAACGTTGAGAACGAGAGGAAGTGTGAGGAGAGATTAACGATAGAGGCGAGGATATGGTGAGTGGTATTGGGTTGTTGTTGATGGCTGTCGTTGTTGTTACGTTATGGAGTTGTCGTTTCTTTTATGTTGATGTTGTCATTGTGGTGTTGATGTTGATTGTAAGACAAACATGGAGTTGGGGATGGGTTCTCAACTCAATCGAAAAAAATAACTGAAAAAAATGAAGGGAGCTTGCTAGTGAAATAGAGGCTCAATGAGGAAGAAGGGCTTGGGCCTGAACTGGTAAGGGAGCTTGCTATTTAAATAAAGGCTCAATGAGCAAGAAGTGGCCCGGTTCAGGCCCAAACCCATTTCTCAAATAAATAAAAAAAGAAAAGAATACTAGGAAATTGGGAAAATTTTTAGAAAAAAAGATAAGAATTAAAAAAAAAATTATATTTTGGAAAAATAAATGGAAATGGGGACTTTGAATGAAAAACGAGAAATTTAGAATTTTTTCAAGGATTTAAACTAGTGTTTTTCTCGTAAGGTGTGCTACGATACCAAAAAATGCCCGAAATTTAGAATATTATTCCAAAGCCTAATCTAGGTTAATTTTAAATTTTGAACCATAATTTGGAGTAGAAATTAGGATTTGAACATCCGAGGAGTTGATTTGGAGGGACTTCGAGGTTTTTAAGTTGTCGAAGGACCAATAAATATAATAAATTGGATAAAATTATATGTAAGTCTAGACAGCATAATTTTTAATGTCGAACAATAATTTTGAGTCAAAAATGAAGTTCGGGCATTGTAGAATTTATTTTGGAAGGATTTTAGGGGTTATAGACACGATTGGGTAAATTAAATTGCAACTAATTGGGAAAAAGATTGTGGAATTGTTATAGAAACTTATCGAACTAATAAATGAATTGCAGGACTGTAATTGGAGCCCTGTATTGACTAGTTTTCCGATTTGAAGTGCATGGGAGTTACGATATCGCCTTTATAAGGTTAAGTAAATCCCATTGTAACCTTTACATTGTATAATTATAATTTCATATAAATTGCATTAATCCTTGATGTTTTATTTTTATTGTACATGCATACATGGGTAGAGAGGATAAGGCGTTTCGAGTCTCCTTATACTATATACTACACCGTGGTTATAGAACACTATATTATGTTTGAGAGGCTTGAGTCACTGATACTTTGCATCATGTGATTATCATGAGATCACGTTGAACCAAATCATACTCCCATGGTTTAAAGGAACGAGTCTCGTTTGGTTATCCTTTCCGAGCATGAGTCCTTATTTTCTTTTGCTTACTTCTTTCTGAGAACGTTTTCTGATTGTAGTCGAATAACAAAAATAATAAGGATACATGGTTGTATTTAAATTCATTGTATTATATTCTTTGTTTAATCTCTTAGATTATTATGCGTTTGATTATTACCGGTGTACTAGATAGTGTGGCATTTACTTATCTGACATTATCAATTTTTTATAAATGGATAATGATAGGTTTTAGCGGTAACAAGGGAAAGTGAAAGCTTTCGGACTGTATATGACTTGCATAGTTCTTTATCTATGTATGTATTATTTTTTCATGTAAAATATTATATAAATGGATTTTTGGGTTCATATGCGATTAGGATCTTTTTCGGAATTGTTATAATGGTTTTATGATAGAGTGGAATGCTGCAGAGCTAAGTTAATGATAGTATTTCGAAAATTTTAGGTAGGTTAGAATGAGTTAATATTTTTTGTGAATGCAATATGAACTATTATGGGTGGATTGTAAGTCCTTCGGCATTTTCCCCAAAGTAGATTTTATTGAAAATTCTTAAAGACCACGATTTTTGGTGTAGGCTTAAAAATAGAGGATGTGCTATCAAATTTTTTTTACGAAATTTGAGTATTATTGAATTCATCTAAATGTACTTTGAGGTTTAAGATTCACTTTAGAATTGATTGTGGTTAATAAATTTTACAATTGATGATTATAAGGTCTTAATATTAATTATTTAATGATGGAGGTGTCAAGGCTGCAAGATTAGCTAGGGATTGAGGTAATCTAGGCCGATCAGATGCCCTAATTAAGTGGGGTCTAACAATGTTAGAATCAGAGCTAAGGTTTTGCTCAACTAAGGATTTAAAAACAATTTTGTTGATTGAAGTTTAGTTAGTGATTAGTTGGGAATTAACGCGATGAAACGAGGTTAAAAAGTTTAAAAATTTTATGAATTACGTTATATTTGTGTTATATGTATGTATTATCGCTAGATATTCGACTGAAAGTTTATTCTTCTTGTTCATTCGATACTTAACTTGAAAGATATGATGAGTAATATTAGAAACAGATAATTAAAAAAAAGAAAAGAAGCTTGTGAAATGAAACTGAGCATAAATAGATGTGAAATAGACTTAAGTAGTCTGAATTTACGAAGTGTTGTAGGTAGTTCAGTACAAATATAACTAATGAAAGTATCAGTTATGAAATAATTAAGAAATTGGTTAAAAAGGAATTCCAAATTATTCATGTACGTAAACAATTAACATGGATTTCTTGATTTCTTGGACATCAAAAATATCAAACTATTACAATTTTTAAGCACTCTAGAAAACATTAAAATAGACTTAAGTTAAGTCTCAAGCGATTAAGAATCGTTTGGAAAATGTAATATGTAATTGGGAATTTTGGAAAGCACAAGATATGAATATCTTAGATTTTAGAATAAAGTTAGTACCGATTGCATGGTTAACTCTAAAAGACTATTCTATAAAATATTGGCTTAATTCATAAACAATCGAGGGTTGCTTCCGAAAATAGTCCTAACAAGAAAAAATGAGACACGTGGTTATTGAAAAAGGTAAAATGAAGATTGATTAGACAAATTGAGTCTTGACTTGGAAATCACAATGAGATTGTGATATGATTAGTCAAGTTTTCTAATTCAGTTTCTAAGAAAATCAAATACTTTGGAGTAAAATATTGTCTCCTTTTTGAAACAAAACGTCAAGTAAATAAATGAAATCAAACCATTATTTAGAACAATGAAATGACTTCTAAAAAAGAAGTACCAAAACCTTTGGTTGTTTACTACTCAAGATACTCGTCCATAAGTGACGTTGGGTATAGTGGTTCTATGAGTTGAATATGAACTGATAAAACAAATGAAAATGCACCAATTAGGAGTAATCTTTTTTAACACCAAATTTGGTGTTGTTACAAAACAAAGATCAATGGAATTTCTAACTTGAAAATAAAAAATGTAGTGATAAGATCAACGTGTTAGAAGTTAAGGTGTTGGGGAAGTTGTCTAATGATAGCTTGAATTAGCTATTAAACATTAACGCAAGTGATTGTGTTTTGAAATTTGAAGTACCCAATAATAACTTCTAATGATATTAAATTATGAAGCTTATCACTACAACCTAAAATATAATAAATGAAGAGATAGACGTACTGATTTAGAATCAGCAAGTCAGTTGTATAGGATATCAGTATGAGCTTCTATATTGCAAGAATTTCAATTTATAAGACTTAAAGGATTGAAATAGCATCCTTTAAGAATTGGATTAGTTATTAGGTTAATCAAAGTTGGAAATTCAAATTATTCTATCTCTTTAGTTGAATAATAACGAAAAGTTTAATTCATACAAAAGATATTTGATGAACAGAAGATACAAAGTTATCTTACATAGTCTATTGAAAAGTACCAAATTTCTTTTTGAGAAAAAGAAAAGTTTAGATATTTGAGACTAATGAAATAAAGTTGGACAACAACAAATGCTTTAATTATTTGAGTCGTAAAGTTTCTCTATTTTGAATTAAGATTTGCTAAAGAAGACTTCGATTCATTAAATGATAATAAGAAGTCGCATCGTCCTTATCTATATTTTAGAAAAGAGAAAATATGTAAATTGACTTTTGTAAGTCAAGATTAAGGAGCTGTAAGTGGCTTGGTTATTGAGCGAAATTCGTGGTAAGTTTGTATAAGGACTAACAACAAGATCAATGTGAGAACAACTAAAATTGACAAAAAAATTAAAAAAATAAACTCAATGTATAATATAAAATGAGATGTTAAGATGATCTTTGACTACTGGAAATGACACAGATGGACTCCTTCAGTAAAGATCTGGTACTAGAATAGTTGTGCATGACTAAAAGTCTAAGTAACTTCATTTCATAATCACGATTAACTCACAGCATAGTAGATTAGTGTGACACATCCACCCATCAAAGTCTTTGAAGTTTCGTAGGAGTCTTTGAAGTTTCATAAGAGTCAATAGGAGGCTGAAGTATAAGCAACTAAATGGTCAATATATTCTCACATTAGTATGAAACTTAAAATCTTAGGCTAACGAGTCCCAATCAAATTAGAATATTAAACTTAAAAATTGATGGAACTAAATATATCTTCACAAGTATCCTACAAGGAGTCAAACTATAAATGTTGAAAGTTTTGAACCAAAGTAGCATACAACTATTATCAGTGAACATATTGTACATTGGTTTAATTGTAGTGCTACACCACCTGATTAATTAGTGGTGAAATTAGAAGCACTAGCTATTTTAAATTGGAGATGATGTAAGATGCTTGTATGTTGGTGAAGATATTAATGAAATGAAGATAAATTTGTGATTTACAGCTCAGTTTGCAAGCCTTATCTTAGTTAGGTTGGAAATATTAAATAGAGTACAATGTATCTGACTTGATATGTTTGAATAATTGAATATTTTTCAATTGTAATTGAGTCGAAATGAAAAAGAGATAACATATTTGTTAACTTAAATGAAATAAAAGTTAAAATTTATACAAAGAGAGTATAATCATCAAATATGTTGATATCTCTATTTAGAATCATATGTCAACTTAAGTTTATGATAATTGTCTATATTCAGATGATAAGAGAAGTTGGTGAACAATTAGTGATTAAGATGTGGGTTTATGGGAGATTTTAGTAAAATGAAAGGAATGAATTCATCAATAGAGAATGACTTGACGAAGTTAGAAAAGTCAATAATTTTCTAACCAATTAAAGAAGAAGTTGAGTAAATTGGCTGACGAGTTGCAATTGGTAATAGCTTTCTAGTCCATAATATAAATAATATTGTAAGTAGAAATATAGAGAATGAGTAAGAGTTGCACGATATGTTAGGTTTCTGTTTCTGATCGGATTGAGATTCGAGATCTCTTGTCTTAGGTGGAAATTGCATTATTAGATCTATAGTCATGGGATGTCTTGTGTAATTCCAAGTTCCTAATATGGAACCATGGAATGGTGATGAATCAGATAGATACGTAACTCTACTTACTATCTAATATTGTGCTTAAATATTATTTGTATCGATATGTGATTTTAGACTGAAAATAGTCTAAAAATTAATCGGTCCATAATTCAAGTAAAAAACGGATGATTAGTGATAAGAAAGTAAATTGGGATGTGTACTAGAGTTTGGGTAGATATGGAAAAAGTTATCAATGATTTGTGAAATAGTATTCAGATTAGAATGAGTATTGTGTTATGAAAAGCAAGATATGATAGGTCTTGCTATACATAGAAGTTTGAATGGGATTGAATGTATGATATGATAAATGAAATAAGGTTATCGAATATTCCATAAAATTGATTGCTTAACTCATTTAAATTCACAAATTGTCAGGATTGGAAAAGTAATAGAGATAGCTTTTCAGGAAACCAAAATGTTGGAAGATCAAAAGTTGAAATGGTTATGATCCATACTACCGAGTTGTTGAATCCAACAAATGTGATTGGGTCCACTTAACGGTTCACCTTGGAAATGATTTTACAGGTTTGGATTAAAATATTTGTATATGATGGATCATTTTCTTATATCTCTTTTGGCTCAGTAACCTGTAAGTTTAAATTTTGATGACGAAATTTTCAATTAGTTAGGAAGATTGTAATATCGGAGAATTTTTATAAACTTAATTAGGCGGCTAATTAAGTATTTTTGAATTTAATTTGAGATTTAGGTATCCAAGACGGGACCCACGTGTTACAAATCAGAAATCATAAGTCTTAATACTATTTTAGTGTATCATGTGCCTATTTGATCGATTATACACTATTTCACGGTGTCCGTGAGTTTCAGAGTGTGTTGGGGAGTTTTCTCCAATTTTTGGTAATTTTTGGGTATTTTTTACAATTTAATTTGGATATAAACTTAAGAGATAATCTTGAAATTAAATTAAATAATTAATTAATTTGTGGGCGCCTAGTGACACGCAGGGTCGAGGGGGACACGCTTGGGAAGAACATTAGTGTGCACGCTCGAGGATGGTCATTCGCGCATATGGCGAATTTATAACTGCGAAAATATGTAGGTGTTTATATATTTATATATATAATATAGTTTATATATAACTATATATATATAAATCAATCATACTGTTTAAATCAAAGTTAAGTATACATTGGATACACCTCGATATACGCGTAGCATGATCAATGAGGTGTTGAAATGGTTGAACGTAGTTGTTGAAGTGTGTCTACGCCTCGTGATGCATGTTATCTAATCTCGAGGAGAATGAAGTGGTGTATGGTTATAAAACTATTTTATCTACCTCGAGATACGCGATACGTATATTGAGGAAATCAATATAATTAATTACAGTAAGTCGGTCAAGAAGTGGTAACTATCTTGTTAATAGCCACAAGATTTACCTCTAAATAAGTATTATGTACTGGAGGAAGATCAAAACTATTATATAAATGAATAATTAGATTTGCCTCGAGATTCATGCGATGTGAATCTCGATGAACTCAAATATATTTCTTTTCAACCAAACTAAACAACACTACCTCATCAATTTATTTTGAACCAAAGATTGACCTCAAGATATATAGTACGTATCACGAGAAAGATCGAATTTATATTATGAGAATGAGACATTAAGTTTGTCTCGAGATTCCCTTGACATGAATCTCGAAGAAATCCTAATATATATCTTTAATATCCACCCTATCCTCCGTTGTTAGAACCAAAGGAAGAAAAAAATATTGACACTGAAATCGATAGGAAGTATGGGATGTGGAAATTGATCAAGAGAGAGATAGAGAGAGAGGACAAACGATGGAGGCATGGATAAGGTGAGTTGTATTGGATTGTTGTTGTTGGTTGTCAATGTTGTTGTGTTGTGGAGTTGTTTTGTTGGTGTTGTTGTTGTCATTGTGGTGTCGATGTTGTGAGGAAGACAAACATGGGGTTAGGGTTGGGAGCTCAACGCAATAGAAAAAAAAAATGAAGGGAGCTTGCTGTTGAAATAAAGGCTCATTAAGGGAAAAGGGATGGGTCCCGGAACTAGGCTAGTTCGGCTCAACCGGGCTTAACCCCGTTCAAGCCCAAACCCATTTCTCACTTAAATTAAAAAATGAGAAAACAAATACTTTGAAATCGAGAAAATTTCCAAAAAATAAGAAGAAAAATTCGAAAAAATCATATTATTGGACAAATAAATAGAAATGGAAAATTTCTATGAAAAATGAGAAATTTGAAATTTTTTTGAGGATTTATACCAAAGTTTTTCCTCTTTAGGCGTGCTACGATACTCGAAAATGCTCAAGATTTAACAAATTATTTTAAAGCTTAGTGTAAGTCAATTTTCAATTCGAAACCACAAATTGAGTCGAAATAGGGATTCTAACATCCGAGGATTTGATTTGGAGAAATTTTGGAGTTTTTGTGTTTTCCAAGGACTAGTAAATATAATAAATTAGAAAAAATAATATTTAAGCCTAGAAAGCATAATTTTCAATGCCGGACAATAATTATGAGTCAAAAATGAAATTTGGGCATCGGAGAATTTATTTTGGAAGGATTTCAACGTTTCAAGACAAGATTGGGTCAATTAAACTACAACAAATTGGAAAAAGATTGTAGAATTGTAATAGAAACTTATTGAAGTTATAAATGAATTGTAGGACTGCAATTGGAGCCCTGTGTAGACTAGTTTGCCGATTGGGAACGTAAGGGAGTTGTGATATCGCATTAATAAGATTAAATAAATCTCAAAGTAACCTTTACATTGTATGATTATAGTTTCATATAAATTGCACTGATTGTTGACATTGCATTTCTGTTGTACATGCATACACGGGCAGAGAGGATAAGAGGTTTTGAGTCTCCTTATAGTTTATGCTATACCATGGCTATAGAACACTATATTATGTTTGAGGGGCTGGAGTCATTGATTCTTTGCATCACGTGGTTATCATGATATCACGTTGAACTGGATCATACGCCTATAGTCTAGAGGACTCATTTGGTTATCCTCTCCGAGCATGAGTCCTTATTATTTTTTACTTACCATTTTCAGAGAACGTTATCTTATTATGGTCGAATTACATAAAGGGGATGGATACACGATTGTATTTAAATTCCTTGGATTATATTGTTCATTTAATATCTTGGATTATTATGCATTTGATTATTCTAGGTGTACTGGATAGTGTAGGATTCACTTATCTGACAATATCTATTTTTTATAATTGGATAATGACAGGTTATAGTAGCGACAAGGGAAAGGAAAAGCTTTCCGACTATGTGTGAGTTGCTTAATTCTTTTATCTATATATATATATATATATATTATTTTTTAATATAAAATATTGTATAAATTGGTTTTTTGGTTCATGTTTGATCAAGATCTCTTTTGAAATTGTATATTGGTTTTATAATGAAGTGGAATGCAACGGAGTTAAAGTAACTATAGTTTAAGAATTTTAAAAAATTGAGATAGGCTAGAATGAGTAGATAATTTTCGTGAATGGAATATATACTGTTACGGGTGGATCTTGAGTCCTTTGGAATTTCCAACAAAGCTGAGCATGTTTTGATGAAGATTTTTGAAGGCCAGGATTTTCACTGTAGGCTTAGAAATAGAGTAGGTGTTGTTGACGAATTTTTACGAAGTTTTGAGGATTATTAAATTCCTTTAAACGTACTTCGAGGTTTGAGATTCACTTTAGAAACGATCGTAGTTAATAAGTTTTATAATTGATGATTATAAGATTTTAACATTAATTGTTTAGTGATTGAGAGGTAAAGGAAACTAGATTATCAAGGGATTAAGATAATCTAGGTCGGTTATATGCCTCGATTAAGTGGGATCTGACAACATACCACTCACAAAATAATGGACAAGCTGAAACCTCAAATAAAGAAATCAAATAAATTTTAGAATATATAGTACGTCCTACATGTAAAGACCGGAGTCTTCATTTAGAAAATGCATTATGGGCATATAGGACTCCTTTTAACAAACTCATAAGTATGACACATTCTAGACTAATTTTTAGTAAAGCATGCCATTTACTAGTCGAATTAGAACCTAAGGCATATTGGGCAATTAAGACATGTAATATGAATTATAATAATGCAGAAAAATAATGTAAACTTATAATCTAAGAGTTAGAAGAATTGAGAAATGATGGATATGAAACATTTATAAAAACAAGATTAAATCACTTTACGAAAATAAATTGAATATTAAGAATTTTAAAGTAGCACAACAAGTTTTACTCTTTTGTTTACGTTTTCAATAATTATTTGAAAAACTTTGCATGAGATGGACAAGACCTTTTGTAGTCACACACGTATTTCCCCATGGGTTGTAGAGATAGCAAGTAAAGAAATAAGGAGAACCTTTAAAGTTAACGGTCATAGACTAAAACTTTATCATGAAACTTTTGTCTCACAGGATATAGAGATCATTAACTTTGACCCTGTAGACAACTCATTAGATGAATTGAATATCATGGAGGAACATATCGTAAAAATTAATTCGAATGAAACAATCAAGCTATTGATAGTAAATATACCAAGAAAGAAAAAGAATAAGAAATTATAAAAGGAGAAATAACCTGCTAGAGACCCATACGAGTGCAACATGGACGATTTATATTATGAGGAGTTTGGTGAGAATCGCAATCCTGATAAAATCTTTGCAGAGGATCTAGGAAAAACCTACCTCAACATACAAATCAATTAGATGTCCTTTTATGGAGTTCAACTGGACACGAGAGTTGATATGAATCTTATGCAAGAACATTGGTTTCTTTTGACAAAATTGAGGATTCACTACAAACCTCCTTATATGGTGCCAAAGCCTAATGGCATTTGTACAGTCCATTAGGAGTAACAAAGAATGTTCATGTACAAGTGGCCAGGATCACTATCATCACAAATTTCCTAATCATGCCAACAGCTTCCCCGGATGATCATATTTTATTTGGTAAACTGTTATTATTAAATGCCAGAGCTATCGACATGCATGAGTGTATAGTTACAATAAGTGCGGGTGATGAAGTAGCATCATTTAAAAATAGGAGAGAAATTCGCAATAATATAGGAGAAGGGCAATTTAATTTTGGTGATGAGATCATAGACGACGGACGTTTTTCAAACCCTAGTGAATACATTGTTGTTAAATAACCACTTGAAGCTAAGATTGATTCACTCAAACTTAACAAAGATTGATTCCTCTATCAATCAAGCAAACATCTATAAACAACGGTGCTCTATGAAAAGCAACCCATATTGGTTATTTCAATTTTTAGTATGACATGCAGCTTTAGTCTAGTTTGTTTTTATTTTCCCTCATTTTGACTATCTTTTAAATTTACTTTCAGAAGTCAAGCTTCGTGGTAGCATGCTTCAAAGTAGCTTCAAACAGAGGGGGATGAATGAGTTATTTTTTTTCTTTTTATGGCCTTGATGCTATTTTGCATTATAAACTTGCTTATATGTTTATTTCTATATTTCATTAATAAGTAAAATTAAACGTTAGATACATACCCCGATCAAATTTATGAAATTTTTTTAATCTTACCTTTGCATTTGCCATTAGGAAGGATATATAAATTACGAATGAAGTAAAATTGCACAACAACAACAACATAGCCTCAGTCCCAACTTAATTGGGGTCGACTAATTGGATCAAAATTTTTCATTGTGATCGATTAAGTGCAATTGATAAAGATATTTTCAGACCATTCAAATCTCACCTAATTAATGCATCCCATGTTAATTTTTGTCTACCCCTCTCTCGTCAAATTTCTACAGTTTCTATTAAGTCAAGTTTTCTAGTGGGGCATTTGTAGGCCTTTTTGCAGGTAACCAAACAATCGCAACTGCCTTTCTCTAATCTTTGTATCGATTGGTACTACTTCTACTTGTCTTTAAATTTCTATATTTCTTATTCTATCTTTACGAGTTTGACCACACTCCCATCTAAGCATCCTCATTTCTACTAGGTTCATTTTATGTAAATGTTGTTGCTTTACTACCCAACATTCACTTCCATAGAGGATAGCTGGCCTAATTGCAGTTTTATAAAATTTTCCTTTTAATTAAGTACGAAGCTTTCGATCACAAATCACTCATTTTGCACTCTGCCAATTCTTCCATCCAGCTTGAATTCTATGCGTGACATCATTCTCAATTTACCATTATTTTGTATGACTGATCCCAAGTATCTAAAGTGGTTCACCTCAGGAACTTCTACTTCCCCTAATTTTACCACTCCATCATCTCGATGTCTAGTATTTCTGAACTCACACTGCATGTATTTTGTCTTCATCCTACTCAACTTAAAGCTTTTAGATTCTAATGTATTCCTCCAGAGTTCTAGTTCCCTATCCACTCCATCTTTTGTTTTATCCACTAAGACAATATCATCTGCAAATAGCATATACCATGGTATATCCTCTTGAATATGTCTAGTTAGTTTATCCATAACTAAAGTATATAGATATGGTCTTGAAGCCGATCCTTGATGTAGTCATATCGTAATGAGAAATTCTTTTGTAGCTCCTCCAAATATCTTTATACTCCTTACAACTCCATTATACATATCTTTAATAGTGCCTATATATCAAGCATGCAATACGTTTCTAACTGGAACCTACCAAAGAACATCTCTAGGAACCCTATCATATGCCTTTTCTAAATCTACGAAAACCATATTAAGATTTGTTTTCTTTTCTCTATATTTTTCTAATAATCGTCTTACAACGAAAACCGCCTCCATAGTTTACCTCCCAAGCATGAAGCAAAATTGGTTATCTAATATTGTTGTTTCTTTCCTTAGCCTATTGTTAATTATTCTCTCCCAAAGTTTCATAGTGTGACTCATAAGTTTAATTTCCCGGTGGTTTGAGCAACTTTGAATGTTTTCTTTATTTTTGAAGATTGTCACAAGCGTGCTTCTTCTCCAATCCATCGACTTCCATTTACATTTTAGAGTTTTATTGAAAAATTTTGTTAACCAAGTTAATACAATTTCTCCAAAGCATTTCCAAATCTATATAGGTATTTCATCTTGACCACATGTTTTCACTATTTTCATTCTTTTCAATGCCTCTTTAGCTTCCAACCTAATAATCACAACCTATATATCTTGAAATATTGAATAATAACTAAAAACAAAACACATGAGAATTAATATTATTTTATCTAAAACAAGATATACGAAAACTGGCATAAACCTCGGTAGTAAATCATATCCTAACTTTGTTTATTATAAAACAGTAGTTCAATACAATATATATGAGAAAGTACATTACATTGGAGGATATCTCTAAACACCTAGATCTTTTCTTTTCCTTTCTCTTTATTGTTAAACCGTGAACCTGAAATGTTATAGGGGACAGAGCGCTCCATCTTGCTCAGTAAGTTACAATCATTTACCTATTAACTATCTATTAGTAATCAATGAATAAATATATAACGACATGATCCAATAATAACTACTCGGGGTAACATAAATGATATAAACAATACATATCAGATGCAAGTCATTCAGTTTATCGCAACTGTATTGTGACCCTTCTTTTCAATTACTTTTAAAAATGAAAACCTTTATCTCCTTTAATTAAGAACATAACCTAATGTAAAATCTCATAGAGTGCATTAGTGTCTAACTGAGATTTCGACTTTAAATGGATAATGAACGGATAAGGTATCATAGTTATAACTGGAATTAAATTCTAGTTACTCTTATTAGAGGTAGGTACTTATCCATCTACAACTTAGATTGGTACTTATCCACCAATTTCAATATCTATTTCAAATTACCATTTTATTAGAGGTATGTACTTATCCACCTTCTGAGTTTCTACTTTTCCATCAACTCCAATAAACTCAAGTTATTATCCCCTATCCATTACACTTCTAATGTTTAAGTTATAAAATATTTAAACCACATGAATTATGGTACAATGCCCCAAACCTATTCCATAAGCTACATGAGCTAATATACTAATTACATAACACTTTTGATAAAAAAAAATGGGTCCTACTTACCTGTATTAGCTTTCCCCACACTTACTGATTAAAAAAACTCTCGGTATCCTTAAATCTCTTCCTCTTAGTCAAACACCTAAAATAAACTAGTTGCAATCAATTTAGGTTGAGAACCTTATGTTTAGAGCCCTTAAGCCCTTACAAGATTCCAATTAACTCTTAGCAAAATTAATGTTTTATGGGGTAGGAGCTCGCTCCCTCATTTGGTGAAGCACGCTCCACAAACTGGGCTCCTCCTTGTTCTTAATGGGAGCGCGCTTCCTTACTATAAGGAGCACGCTCCATCATCGAGTGTCCTAATAGAGAACAGGGCACCAGCCCCTGTTCAATCCCAAACTCAATTCTAAACCTCCCCAACTTATATGGGAGGCCTCGAATGAGGTCTTATACCTACTCCCGCTATCAATAATAACAAATAACTTGAATTCTATCAACTTTTATCATCGATTCATCCAAGAAATTCAAAAACTTAAAACTAAACCTACCCAATAAGTGATGATCACTGATTTATAATGGTGTGAATCCTTAATTCCTTCAAATCACACCAATAATCCTTTCCTCAGATTAACAAAACCCTCAACTGCTTATCTTTCCTCTCACTCGATCAAACAGTGATGATAAGTTAAGGTTTTGGTTAATATTTAGATTTTTCTCGAAATTTGCATCACACTGATCTCTAGGAATATGTTGGTTTTGTTCTTTCCATTTTATATGTTGATATTCCTCGAGATGCTTGTTGCATATCTCAATGATGATCTTTGTGGCTATGGTCGAACCTATTAACACGTAACCGCCTTATTCAAAATCAAACGTGTTGATCTGCTCGAAATATGTACCACGTATCTTGAGATAGATCTTTATGGCTATTAACAAACCCCATCACTAGCCACCACATCCTACACATGCTTGCCACCTAGCTCACTCCTTGCGTCATTTGATCTATCTAAAGATCATAAAACGTATCTTAAGGCTTATTTAAAGCCTATATTTTTCCATACATGTTTATGTATGCACCATTTGATTTTCATGCTAATATATCTAGAGGCATGACTAATCCATTAATTCATCAACATTCCATGCCTCCTTGCGCTATTCACCTCCTCAATAATCTATGCACACATATCTCAAGGAAATCTAATGATTTAAATAATTCAATTCAAGCTATAGGTTTTATATATTTATATTTACCAATTATATATAAATATATATACTTATGTATTTTGTTGCCTATAAACTCAATGGGCGCGTCAACGACCACCATTGAGCATCCATACTATTATACATCCGACACGTGTCATCCTCAACCCCGCGTGTCAGAAGATACCCACTAATTTCTTAATTATTTTCAATATACATATATATATATATATATGTACGCTTATATTCTTGCATTTATAATTTTGTCGTCACGCCAACGAGTAATCTCAAGTGTGCACACTACCTCACGACCCATGTGTGTCAACCTTTACCCACACACGATATTAGGTGTTCTATAATTTCTCAATTAATAATTTTATTTTCCAAATATAGCTTATATTAGTTTACAATAATAGCTTACAATATTTTTAATTCATAATCAAATCAACTGAACATAATACATTCACACAAACGTACCTACGCAATAATCACAATACGTCATGCTTAACCACGAGCCTAACTCTGGTTAATTAGTGTTCTGATTATAGTTAATCACCAACTTAGGGACACAAGTCGTTACAATTTTTTGTATTTAAAATTAAAACCCTAAATCTCCACATATAACACCTCATTCACACCACCAAATCATTGCACCTCTTCATAAAACTTTCAATTTCTCACCAAGACTCAACCTTCCTAAGATCAACCTTAATCTATTTAAGTGATTGTCAACTCCACCTAACTTCATTCAACACCAGAATATCAAATTTGGGAGAGCAGAACCAAGCTAGATTTTTGGGAGTTCAAACATGGAGCTTGGAATATTGGGTTAAGGGAGTTCAAAAGTGCACATCTTGAGAGATTCGCTCTCAAGAAGGTAACATCACAACTCTAACCCTTTCTTTGGATAAAAATTTAATTTTTATTAGGTTTGTGTAAAACTCCTTAATTTTGAAAAAAATAGTTGGTCAAGCTCTCGAGAAGGTAAACATCACAACTCTAACCCTTTATTACTTAACCTTGAATATAGATCTTCCATGAAATTTGTTTTAGCTTGACTAACTACTTTTTTAACTTGTTTTCTAGCTTCTCTATATTGATTGTACGCATATTCATCTTGACACTTAGGTATTTTCCTATACATCTCTCTTTTAGTCTTAATTGCTCGTTAGACATCCTTGTTCCACCATCATGTTTCCTTCTTTGGCGGTCCCAAGCCTTTAGATATACCTAATAAGTTTGATCTCACTCTCCTTATGCAACTACTCATTTCTAGCCACATTGTATAAGCATCTAAGTCAAGATTCCAAATATTTTCCTTTAGTAGTTTTTCTCTAAACTCAACTTTGTTACTATTTTTAGGTTCCACCACTTTATTTTAGGGTGGCTAACTCTTTTATTCATATTATGTCGTCGTTTTAGCTTAATATCAAGTACTACTAACTTATGTTGGATAGTAAGCACTTCACCATGTATTACTTTGCAGTCTCTACATATTTTTCTTTCAATTTTTCTTGTTAAAAGAAAATCTATTTGACTCTTGTTATGACCACGACTAAAAGTAATTACATACGACTCCCTCTTCCTAAAACTGTTATTTGCTAAGACAAGCTCATATGCTGAAGCAAATTCTAAGATTGATTCTCCTTCTTAATTTCTATTACCGTAACCAAAACCTCCATGAACTCTCTTAAACTATTTTTACTTTCCCCAACATGCCCATTTAAATCTCCTCCAATAAAAACCTTTTCATCTAATGGTATGCTTTGCATAAATCCATTCATATCATCCTAAAATTTGTCTTTAATGCTATTGCTTAATCCTACTTGTGGTGCATAGGCGCTAAATATGTTATTTTTTCATCTCTAATAATTAATTTAACTAGAATCAATATATCCCCCATTCTCTTAACCTCTACAACCTTATCCTAATAATCATTATCCACCACAATTCCTACTCCATTGCATTTTCTATCTATACCGGTGTATCATAATTTAAACCTTGTGCTTCCTAGTTCTCTACTCCTTTCTTCTACCCATTTTGTCTCTTAGAGGCAAGCAATATTGACTCTCCTTCTAATCATAGTATTTACTAGTTCTATTGACTTCCCTGTAATTGTTCCTATGCTCCATGTTCCTAAGTGATTTTTTTCTCCCTTTTGTGTTTGTTTTCCTTTTCTATTTCTATTTTGTCTAAAAGATGAGGTATACGTATCTATGATATTGTTTTTGTTTTCATGTTTGTTTTGAACTAGCTTCTTTACCTACATCTGTCCTTTGTGTAGGAACCCTCGCTTATTTTTCTTCATGTTCGGGCGACGATGTGAAGGGACTACCTTTTTTACCCATCCTATATGTGGGAACCCTTGCTCATTTTTCTTCACACCTAAGCGGTGATGTGAAACACACCCTTGCTTATTTCTCATTACACCTGGGCTCTGTTGTAGCACGTCGCTAGGTGAGAACGCCCTAACGTTTATATATGTTTAATCCATTTCATGAAAAGTGACAAAAGATTTACGTTAGCTGTCAACCTATCGCAACTCTCCTCCATTTTTCAAGAATGAAAAATTAGCTTGGGGCCTCCCTCCCCTACTTTTCGAGTATGAAAAATGACTTTGGGACCTCCCTTGCCCATTTTTCGATATGAAAAATGGGCGTCACAGTCCTCCTCCTTTATCCGAACTTGGGACCGGATATGTAATGCACATAGTGTACAACATAGGTGAAGTTACATAGTATGTTAGAAATAATGTCATAAAATTAAAAAAGCAAATCAATTTGTAATAGGATTACAAATTAAAAATGATTTTCCAATCTGATTGTAATATGATTACAAAATAAATATAAAGGACTTTTGTTAGGAATAGGAATCCCTTGTCCTCCTTATTCCAGCAAGTGTCTTAGCAATCCAAGCTATCCATTCCAAGTCGTAATAGGATTACAACTTTGTTTATATTAATTTGGTTATATATTAATTAAAAGAAGTTTTAATTGATTAATGACAAACTAATTTGATAGGGTTATTGTTCATCAATTGGATTGAATTAATTTAATTGGAAGGTGTTTTAATTAAATTAATATCAATTTAAATTAGGGGGACTGTTATTAATATTAATTATAATTTTTTAATTAAAAGGGGTTTTAATTAAGTAGAGACGAATAAAAAAATTATACGGAGATATATATTTAATTAATGAGATTAATGAAAACATAATCTTTGAGGCACTTGGAAAATTCTTAAAGTATTTAATTTCCTTGATTTGTTTTATGATGCCTTGTTGATATATGAAGATTTTTATTCTTGTTTTATATTAATGATCTTTATTCTATGTGTATTGGGTATATATGATATTCCATAATTAAATAGATGTTAGAATAAATCATTGTAAAAACTCTACATGTATCATAAAACTTGATAAAAATCCCTCGATTAGAATTTTAAGTTAATGCCACCTAATTGTAAAACACTTGTCAAGATCTCGATCACATCAATGTGTGTCTGCCTCCGCATAGTGTATTGTGTTATCTTGGTGAGGCAAGCCGAGTAACAGTTAACTGAATGTTTTAAATTGGTTTGACTTAATAAAGCTATCTAAATGGTTTTGGGCTTTAAGCATAGATGAGACATTGCATGTTGTGACATATGATATCTAGGTTTCATAAAGAACCTAAGAGTTGCATGTGATGCAATTGGCGAAGGTTACTTACCTAAATAACTTGATTTTGAGTGTCATGCCTTAGTTGTCTCAAATTAAAGTGAAATATGGACCTTAGACCACTAAATTAATAATTTAAAGGGTTATTGATTTAGTGAGAGTTTAATTACTCACTGATCAATTATTCTGTATAATCTTCTAGGTGTAGTTGTTAAACTCCTAATAACACTAATCTAGAGTAACTGCGATCAATCCTTGATAAGGATAAAATAACTTCTAAGACTAATTTCCCGGTTTTAATTAGAAAATTGATAAATGTTATCAACCATAAAACAAGGATATATGACTAAGATTAATGATTCCTTTAAACTACCATCTATTAGTACAAGGATTATTTATCATGTTAGCAAATATAAAACTAGACTTTAGGAAGGATTTGGATCGTGAAAACTAATGGCATGATAGTGACACTGAAGGAAATGTTCCAACAATAAATCACAAGGGATGGGCATAAGATTGCGAAATTCTTAGATTCTTGTAAAATGGTTGAGAACCGAATAATATGTCTATGTTTGGAACATGAAAGAACTATATTAATTATCTCAAAAGGCTTGAATCTTCATGTGCCAAAAGTTGGTACTAGATTTGTTCTATAATTCATCAAAATAGTTTTGAACTATATAAATATAAATAATATGGAGAGATTTATATTTACAGTTTCATATGACGTTTAAAACTGTAAGAAAAAATATCAAAAATGGGCCTTTGACATATATTTGATGGTTCATGACATAAAGGAACTTAGTAAATAAAAATAAAGGGAAAGTAAAAACTACAAAAGGTGTTTGTGTCGGACATAGAAACTTTAGTTGTGATCTAGACTTTGCCAAGCTCTAAAGAAAGCCTTAAAGAACGGATTTTGTTTTTCATAAAACGAAATTGTTCATTTTATAATGAATTACAAATCCTATCAGGAAGACATAATTTTGAGTTATTACGAACATTTCAAAATGAATATAAGAAAAAAATCACTTGACAAACTATTAACATACTTTGATGAGATCAAGTTGGATAATATTTGAGCCAAAAATTTAGGTGACCATCTTTGAAATTGTGAGATTGTCTTGCAATTAACTCCCATGGGAACGTCATTTGAGAAATGATATTTCAAGAGGATAAATCGAACTACATAGCATATAATTTGATTTATGAAGTATCACACAGACTTTCTATGATATCTTATTGAAGCTATACTTTAGAAACCAAGGCACTCGCACTAAATCATATTTTCCTTAAAGTGGTTGATAAAACTCCATATATGATATGGAATAAAAAGACCTAGTTTGTCTTTTCTTAAGATTTGAGGCAGCGAGACTTACGTAAGACGCTAAGTCACACGAAGTTTGTTGCCTAAGTCATTTGAGTCTATTTGCGGTTGATCATTATGATAATATTTTATACAATTGAGAACAAATTGTTTGTTGCTAAAAAAAATGATGTCTTTCTAAGTAAAGAGTTTATTTTAAAGACACTATTGGGAATAAAATAAATCTTGAAATATTCAAGTGCCACAAATGAGAACCAAACCACTTTAGGAAGATCAACAAAGTTTTGAACTAGTCGAGTATACACAAGTAACATATATCTCTTGAGAATCTAGACTAATGAATCATTACGTATCAAGAGACATGTTTCGTTTAGATTAAACAAAGAGACCAAGTGTTATGAACTCTGAGTTTTAATTCATGAACATTATCCAAGTTAGGAAATTGAGTTATTTACTTGAAGATAGTATGACCATTAGATGTAAATAAGTTAAAGTGACATGAAAAAGAAATGATGCATACTTAAAAGCACAACTTATCAAAAAATTCAATCTAAATCAAGGTGTTGACACAACTTAAGGGCTTTTATTATCTTGAGAATTTGGGAAAGGTATGCAAGCTTAAAGGATCCATTTATGGATTATAGTATGCTTATCAAATTTGGGATCATTATTTTGATGAAATAATTAATGAATTACATTCATTGAATCGAATATAAACCTTGTATATACACAAAGGTTAGTTGGAGCACAATTATCTTTCTGAATATGTATGTTAATGATATATTATTCATTGGAAACGACGTCCTAACCTTGCAAAATGTCAAGTCTTGGTTAAGAAAAGTTTATTAATGAGATTCTTAGACAATTAGGCCTATATCCTTGTGATATAGGTCTATAGAGATAGATCTAAGAGGCTAATTGCTTTAAATTAGAATGTTTATATAGACAAATAATTGAAAAGGTTTCAGTGTATGAGATTCTTGAAAGAATTCATACTTATATCTTATAACATAAGTCTTTGGAAGACTCAAAGTCTTAAGAAAAATGATGAGCGGGACAATGTGATTATGATTTCATACGCTTTAGCTATGACAATCATCACATATGTTATACTTTGCATTCAACTTGATATATCTTATGCTTTGGGCAAAATATACATATATTGCATGGATTTTGGTTAGGGACACTGGATACTTATTGATAACATTCTTAAATATTTTATAAGCACTTGAGAGATGTTATTACATTTGTAAAGTTTTGAAAGATATGAATCTCGTAAATAGTTACAAGATGCAAACTGTCAAGTTAATATGAAAAATTAATGATCGCAATATGAATATGTGTTAACTACGTAGGAATGATTTGGAAATGTTATGTACTCACTCTACTAAGTTCTATAACATAAACTAAATTTTTCGCGGTATTTGATGAAGCCAAAGTAAATGTTTGGATTGTAAGGTTCATGATTGAATAAGGTGTGGTTCCAAGTGTTGGAAATAACGTTGGCTTTTATTGTAAACCTAATGGACAAATTTAGGTTATAGTATGTAAATTACACTATAGATCTAAACAATCACTCGTGTGTTTTCATCTTACAAAAGAGAAAATATAATGATTTGCAGAACATCAATAACAACTAATGTAGCATATACATAAAAAAACTTCTTCCCCTAAGAATGCATTAAGGTTGCTCAGTATTAGATATGTGTAGGACTGGACTTAGTGCAAGTGGGAGATGTTAGGGTATGTGCCCTAAGCCAATTCTGTAAATGTTGTTTAACTATTATGAATAGATGCATGTTTCTTTCATAATAGTATACATGGATAGTTACTGTATTATTCTAAATGTCCCTAGTCAGTTATTATTGTGGGAACAATAATAAGTTAAGACTAGTATGAGTCTTGATTGATAGTCATGTGATGATTATGCGTATACGGATACGAATTAAGATCATGGGTATCTGTTGGGAACAGATACTAGACAGACCCGCTTTGGGAACACTACATGGTTAATGTCTTAAGTGATTCTCATGAAAGTTATATCATTTAGACATTTGATTTAAGATCACCAGAGACTTCAACATTCGGAGCACAATGATTTGACACAATCAAACATTGTCTTTAACTGGATGATTATAAAGATTGTGATTGGTCATTACTCGACTAATTTGTGAATGTTGTGTGATCAAGATGGAATTTGTCCCTCTCTTTTAGAGAGAGATATCTATTAGGCCCCTCGATATGTTAGACTGATAAATGGCCATGTCTAATGAATTGATTTGATCAATGTCGCTTGACAATTTTAGTCTACAGTGATCGAGACTAGTAGATTGAACTATAAGAGTATGATTCCATGTCTTATGTTCAATCAAAAGATATCATGTGAAAAAGGGATGTGATATACATTGTCTATTAGGTTGTATCGATTTATTTATCTTCATTCTAGTTCAGTAGTCATAATACCTTGATAGTGACCGCTTATGAATTGTGTACCAAAATGGTTTTGGTATACTACCAACATCGTATGAACCTATTGGGTCACATACAAAGAATGGATTTGCATGATTTAATATTGTCCGTGTTAGTAAATTTTATTTGATAAAATTCATTTTGAAAATTCTCATTAAATTTCCTTGTTTGACTAGGTTCAAGATTCTCATACATTTCTAGTGTGACTAGAAATTTTGTCACTTAGTAAATCATGTTTTGAATGGGAATCTAATTGGAATTATAGTATGTCTTCAATTCTTATTTGAGTTTTAGATAAATTACAACTCCTGTTGGATTAGTAATTGTAGATTATCTATGACTTTATCCTTTGTAGAGTTGGACTTTATTTAGGACCTTATTTGAAGTGTGACTAGGAGGTGGAGTTCTTTCATAGCTCGACCTAGTGTACGAGAAATAAGACATTAGGGTCACAATTATTGTTGTGAACTCTCGAAAGAGATTTTTCATTGAGAATTTTTGTGAGAATTTTTTTCCTAAGATTTTTTGGGCTAGCACTCCTGATCATGATCGGTTCATGAGTGGATTTTTGATAGAGGACGTTTATCTCTCACAATGTCTTAAAGGACTTGATCAACACCAAACAAGGCAAACATGGAGTTGTTCTTTTTAAGGTATAATATTTTTTTGGCACATCAGTTTAATGGAATCCATGGGATCTTAGTTCGGGGATGTTCGAAAAAGGTTTAGAAAACTTTTACTGTGCATGATCCCTGAAACCCAACAGGAGGAGTATCGACGTTTCTTCTCTGTAGAAGAGATTACAATCAAGAGTTCATAAACCCCATGTTAACTATTCTAACCTACTGCACTGAGAAATGAAGACGAAGCTCAAGAGAGTGACAAGAAATTTACGTCTAAGCAGAGTACTTTGTAATTTTTTAGTATTTGCTTAAATGTCTGAAATGTGAACTTTGTTTGAACTTTAATGAGAATTAATGCTTTTATCCATTGTTTATTTCTTTTATATATGATGTTTTACGATTTAAATTGGAAAAGCGATTTAAATTTCAAATTCAATTTTTTTGCTTCACGAGGTATATTTGTTTTGTTTTGTTAAAAAAACCCGACTTTATTTTTAAACCTTGAGGACAACCTTAGGAATGAGTTTGGGGGTATGTTTGTGAAGTGTACTATAAGAAAGCCAAGTATTGAGGACTTGAGAGGTAGAATTTACTTGGCTAAAATTGAAAAAAAATATTAAAATTTTTCACAATTTTAGTAATATTTCTTCATTTAATTTAATTTAGTTAAAATATGGATTTAATATAATTTGGATTTAAATGATATATCTTTATTACCCATGAATATAGAGATTTTATGATAGAAAGAAATCATGATACCATATTTGACTAAACCTAGGTTATCTATACACTATAGGAGTTTAGAGGGGATCAATTACTTTGTATTAGACATTATAATGGGTAGAAAATTGAAACGATAGTGCAAGATAAACAAGAGAGATTGCTAAGATTCTTGTTGTATAAAAGTTATTGGTCAATTATATAAATGTATATGTGTATTCAAAAGAGTTTATGCCACAACTGAGGAGAAAAATAGGAAATAACCAATTAACATTACTTAGTTGAAAAGAACACTTCCTTGACTACAGTGAAAGTAAGAAAAGTTAACAAGAGTTTTTAAATGAAAAAATAAAGAGACCCACATATTCCAAAGGAAATAGAGCACGAAATCTAGTGGTGGGAAAAATGTGAGAAAACATTCATATAAAAAGAATAATGGTATCTAAAGGAAATGGAGCATGGAACGGTAGAGATATAAGATGAAGAAAAAAAATATATTCATATGAAGAAAGAAAGAGAAATATAAAGAAAAATGGAAGGATGTTTAAGAAAAACTCTCTAAATAAAAGATTTTGCTCGAGTTCTTACAGCTAAGTTAAGTGAAGTATATATTTTTATTCAAACAAATGAATATGAAATGATGATTTTGGAAAATAAGATTTCCTTTCGACTTTGATTGTAGTGATATTTTAAGTATTATTTGAAAATAATATTGATTTAGTGATTTTTTTATCTTGAGATTCTATATTAGTCATCGTAAGCTTGATGCTTGCCATTGGAGATTGAGAAAACTTATGTAATCGTTTGACTTTGGTGATTGGTTAACTATGAATTTTGATGTGTATTGCATAACTAGAGGTTGAGTTGTTATATAAAGAGTATTGTTCTTTAGTTCTTTCTATTCTATATTGAATCTTATTTTTATGAAGTTAATATGTTTTTATTTAAAGATCATTTCAGTTTAAGAATATGAATATATAACTATGAAAGCAAAACGAGAGAAGAAAAGAGAATATGATTGAGAGTATTTCTTTGCTCGGAAAGTCAAAGTGTTAAGTTTAGCTTTATTTGATAAGTTAATAATTAGACATGTTTTACATAGTACATTTAAGAAACGTTTTAGATGTAAAAGACTATATTGCATGTGGTTTTCTCTTGTTTTTGAAATTTCATGTGATAAATGGAATATTTGAAGAAATAAAGGAAAAGGGCAGAAAATAAAGGAATTAATTGGGTAAAAAGATTGCACGAAGAATAATCACCAAGGAAGCAAGGAAGAGCTGGAACTATAAACCAGTGATTCCCAACGATTCGTACAACATCCTAAATTGCTAGCTAAATCAGTGAAACTAGAGGCCTAAGAATTATAAATTTTCCCAGTGATTCTACTTACACACAGAATCACTAGGAATTGCTAGGTACGAATTCGGGGTTTATGGATTACAACAAGGATTTTGAGTCGATTTAGGATATGTATTACTAAATATATTATAAATGTAAACCCAAGACTATGAAATTAAGTGACTTTTGTTAGTTTTACACTTTTACATTAGTTTGGAAGTCATTCTTTATTATTTCTATTTGCTTCTTGAGAAGATTGAAGATTCGAGTTATCATTAAGATATTTTAATTTTGTCTTTGATTCTAATATTATGGTGTTATCTATTATCATGAGTGAGTAGTTTGTTAATCTAAACAAAACACCAAACCTGAACTAGATCTATTTTGCAATGTAGTCATGATGAGATATACGTGTCCTTAATTCTTTAAATCAATCATATTCTTTGATTCACTATTTTTATATATTGTTATTTACAAATTGCAATCATGAAGTAGAGTATTATGTTCATTGTGGCCAATATGTATATGATGTTTTGATTTATTATCGATTTAAAGTAGCAACTATGATTGTTTGAAAGGCAAACACCATTTAGATGTCCTATGTAAATTTGAGATCTAAGTATAATGTTGAAGTGGCTTTTCGAAGATATTAGATTTAGTAGTTCGAAGTTTTTATAAAGTGTGTTGCGGTTTTATTGCGTGAAGATAATGTCTTTGTGTATACAAAGGGGTTAGCACAACAAAATTAAAAGGTGGATTTTCTACCAATATATGGAGATCAAATAGATGGCTAAAGGTTGTTCACTTACTTATGATTAAAGTTTAATGATCTAAGATACTTTAGAAAGTATGTTCATGACTATATGATTTGACTAAAATATTTGGTATGCAAAACGGAATGAAGTTTCGTTGTTTAGGATGATTGTTTAGATTTTTATTTATTATTATGTATTATTGAATTTAATTGAATTGCTTTTAATTTAATGACTTTGATTTGTGTTATTTAAGTTTAGTTAGTTTACTTGATTTTATAATTAGAAAGTATTAGTTTAAATTCTATTTTTATTAACTTTACAACAACAACAACAACAACAACAACAACAACAACAACAACAACAACAACAACAACAACATAGCCTCAGTCCCAAATTAATTGGGGTCAGCTACATGAGCAAACTTTTCTATTGTGCTCAATTAAGTGCAATTGATGGTGAGTTTTCCAAACCATTCAAATCCCTCCTAATTAATGCATCCCATGTTAACTTTAGTCTACCCCAACGTCATCGAATTTCTTCGGTTTCTATTGAGTAAAGTTTTCTAGTGGAAAAATATAGGCTATCATTGTAGGTGACCAAACCACCGCAACCGCCCTTCCCTAATCTTTGTATTAATTGGTGCTACTCCTACTTTTCTTTGAATGCTTATATCTCTTATTCTATTTTTACGATTTTTACCAAACGTCCACCTAAGCATCCTCATTTCTACTACGTTTATTTTATTTAATTGTTGTTGCTTTACCGCCCAACATTCACTTCCATAGAGCATAGCTGACCTAATTGCGATCCTATAAGATTTTCCTTTAACTTAGTACGAACATTTCAATCACAAATTACCCCTGTTGTACTCCGCCATTTCTTCCATCCTACTTGAATTTTATGTGTGACATCATTCTCAATATTACTATCATTTTGTATGATTGATCATAAGTATCTAAAGTGGTTTACCTTAGGAACTTCTACTTCCCCTAATTTTACCATTCCATCATCTCGATGTCTAGTGTTTCTAAACTCACAGTGCATGTATTTGGTTTTCCTCCTACTCATCTTAAAGCCTTCAAATTTTAATGTATTCCTCCAGAGTTCTTATTTCCTATTCACTCCATCTTTTATTTCATCCACTAAGACAATATCATTTGCAAATAGCATACACCATGGTATATCTTCTTGAATATGCCTAGTTAGTTCATCCTTAACCAATGTAAATAGACATGGGCTTAAAGCTAATCCTTGATGTAGTCTTATCGTAATAGAAAATTCTTTTGTAGCTCCTCCAAATGTCTTTATACTCGTTACTACTCCATCATACATATATGTCTATGTATTTAGCATGCACTCCTTTTCTTTCTAGAACCCATCAAAGAACATCTTTAAGTACCATATTATATACTTTTTCTAAATCTGGGAATACCATATGAAGATTCTATTTCTTTTCTCTATATATTTCTAATAATCATCTTACAAAGAAAATCGCATCCATAGTTGACCTCCCAAGCATGAAGCCAAATTGGTTTTCTGATATTGTTGTTTCTCTTCTTAGCTTATTGTCAATTATCATTTTCCAAAGTTTCATAGTGTGACTCATAAGTTTAATTCCACGATAGTTTGAGCAACTTTGAATGTCTCCTTTGTTTTTGAAGATTGGCACAAGCGTGCTTCTTCTCCAATTCATTGGCATCCGTTTTGATTAAAGAATTTTATTGAAAAGTTTTGTTAACCAAGTTAATCCAATTTCTCCAAAGCATTTCCAAACTTCTATGGGTATTTCATATGGGCCACATGCTTTCCCTATTTTTATTCTTTTAAATGCCTCTTTAACTTCTAGAATTCTAATATAGCATGTATAGTTTACATTTCTTTCTTGATGTGGGTTTAATCATGTGTCGTGCGTGCCAAATATAACCCGCAATCGAGTTACCAACCACAAGAGTGTAGTGGTGGTAAATACAGGGTCGAATCCACAAGACTTGAGTTTACTCCAAGTTAACTAAAAATGGGGGGTTTTCAGAAAATTTAATAAATTAATTAATTAAACTAAAACAAATAAAAATTCTCATAAATAATATCAATGATGAGAAATCACCTAAGTCTATAGTTCCACGAATCAGAATCAAGAGTCAATAGCAATCATGGTCTTCAACCTTTCCCAAAAAGTTATTAATTTAAATTCCCCTAGATTAGCTATGAAAAATTGACATCCGCCAGAAGTTCATCGTTCCCCTAATCTCGATAGTCAGGACGTCCGCCACTAACTATTTTCCAAATTAATGTATAACCCTAGACATCCGCCAATCAGGTTTAACACACTAACCATAATAATATGGATCCGTGGGAATACTAATCCTAAATAACCGGGTTGCAACTGCTACCGATTTAACTTAGATTCAATTGTTGCACACTCAAAAATTGAAAGGGTTTTACGGCAAACGAGTGAATGTTTGTCACTTTATTGGTCCAAAAGCACAATTACACGAATACTAATAGTCCAAATAACAATAGATTATCCACCTAAAAGCATGCACTGGCCACATACATACCCTATATCTAAATCATAATACTTAAAATCAACAATAATGAAATAGGAGAAATTAAATTAATTAAATAATAAAATAAAAGATCTCACGTAATATGCTTTGAATCCATGATCCCGACTTGTTTCCCCTTCGACTTAGGAAAGAAGTTGATTAGCCGGACATCATCGTCAAAGAAAGTCGATACTAAAAATCATAGTAATTCTCTAAAAAATAATAATTAATTATCGTTTCTAATAATACCTAGGTTCCTAATATATAAAAGTACTCCAAATTGGTCTCTGATTCTAATTTTAGGGGTTGGGGAGGTCACTCGTGCGCCGAGGAGCATCGTAGGGGTGTTTTTAGTTCAAAATTCTGGTTCTGCTACTTGTCACAACATGATTCGTTATTTTTCTGCGTCGCGATAATGTGTCAGCCCGCAATTGGACCGCTTTTGTCACCGCTACTGATTTTGCGCCGCGTGATTCGCCGAAAACTATGCGTTTCGTTGTGTGTGAGGTGAGTCATCTCCATGTGGCATGATATGATTAGCCAAAACACATGTTCATGACGCGCTGGACGAATGACCACTCGCCACGTGGCACGTTGCTGGCAGAGGAGAAAGTCGCGCTAATCACCGAAATTCTGGGAGTTTGTGTGGGAATGCATCTCGAGGCAGATCGATGGAAGCTGTGCGAGAAGAAAGAATGGCGGTGTGTGACGTGGTCTGTCCTTATTGGTCGCGCTGGATTGTGTTGACGCTGTGGACTAATAGGCGAGTGATACTTGGCAGCTGCATTGTTGCGAATCTCTGACGTGGCAGCTCCTTATTGGCTGAAATATATTGTCGGCCATTCGACCCACCGCGCAATGCGTAATTCGAAGCAAATTGTTCGGCATCCAATTACTACAAGTAAATACTCTATTTTGAGTATTTTTTCGTCACGAATTCAACCGCGCACTCCGTTTCATCTAAAAATGACCAAAAAATATAATAAAATATATATTTTGAATACTTTCTATAATTAAATATACTAAAATAAATTACTAAAAACCTATAAATACTAACTTATCAGGGTTTTTATCTATTATAATATCAACTTTGCCATCATTAAATAAACTATCGAAGTAACTTCTCCATCTCTCCTCAATATCATTTTCGCGCATTAAAACATTTTGATTTTCGTCCTTAATACATCTTACATGACTTAGGTCTTGTTTCTTATTATTTCTTAATTTTGCTAGCCTATATATATATCATCTCTATTACCTAACCTTATATATAGATCTTCCATGAAATTTATTTTAGCTTGACTAACTACTTCTTTTGCTTGTTTTCTAGCTTCTCTATATTGATTACACAAATCTTCATCTTGACAATTATGTATTTTCCTATACATCTCTCTTTTGGTCATAATTGCTCGTTGTACATCCTCATTCCAATAATTAATCTCAAACCCATCATTACTTGCCCCGACATGCCCATTTAAATCTTCTTTAATAAAAACATTTTCTTCTAATGATATACTTTTCTTAAATCCATCCATATTGTCTCAAAACTTGCATTTGATGCTCTCGTTTAATCCTACTTGTGGTGCATAGGTGCTAAGTATGTTAATTTTTTCGTCTCCAATAATTAATTTTACTAGAATCAATCTATCCCCCATTCTCTTAACCTCTACGACCTTATGCATATAATTATTATCCGCCACAATTCGTACTCCATTGCATTTTCTATCAATATCAATGTACCACAATTTAAACCATGTGCTTCCTATTTCTCTACTTTTTTCTCCTACCCATTTTATCTTTGGGAGTCAAGCAATATTGATTCCCCTTCTATTCATAGTATCTACTAGTTCTATTGACTTCCCTGTAAGTGCTCCTATGTTCCATGTTCCTAAACGAATTTTTTCTCCCTTTCGTGTTTGTTTTCCTTTTTATTTTTTTCATTAACTTTAAAATATAAAAAATAAAACTTCTTTTCTTAAGGAATTTGCGAAATACCTGTGGAGACGATTCCCACTAACCACTACTAAAACACATTAATAGAAAAATAAAATGGAGAATTTATTGTACATGCTCGACACGTATCAAATCGCTGGGGATTCGTCAAACCCAAATTTTCACTTAATTTGGTGGTTACTGTCACCGATTTTGCCGATGATTCTCAGTGTTATTTCGACTCATTGGGAATCGTCAGGCATAAGTTACTTTTTTTTTTCAATTTATTCCATAATCGACCTATATATTATTCATAAAAACTTATATTAAGATAGAATTGATTGAAATTTTGGAAGTTTTATTAAGATATGTAACTAACTAAATAATTTTATTAATTAAATAAATAAATAAACATATAAATAAGCAAGTGAATAATGCAAACTTACAATAAATAGTATATAAGCAAAAATAACTCGATCATTCCCCTTAATTGAAATTACATCAGAGTTAAAAATATGAAAATATTTTCAATACAAGAGTCAAAAAGTGAGAAAATAAAAATATTCCATACTAAACTAAACTAAACTCATAATAAAATTAAATAAACATAGAATATGGGTTACCTCAGAAGTAAGTGAATTCAACTACAATTGATTGTGTAGAAAGAAATATATGGGCATGAGGTCGACTACATGGATCAACCTCTTCCATTGCACTTAATTTAGTGCAATTGATGGTGTGCTTTCCAAATCATTTAAATCATTTCTAATCAATGTATCCCAAGTTAGCTTTCAATCAACCCCTACTTCATCGAATTTTTTTAGCTTTATGGAAAATGGGCTTAAGACCTCCTCCCCTATTTTTCATATAAAAAATGGACTTGGGAACCATCCTTAGGCTTGGGATCGGTTATGTAACGCATTTAATGTTCTACATAGGAGGAGTTTGCAGAGTAATTTAAATGCCTTCGATTTATTTTTATTCAATGTCTTTTCTATTAAAATTTCTATAAAAGACAGAAGGAAACATGATTATAAGTACAATGAATACTCAAGAATAGAATATAAAAAAAAATCTTGATTTTTAAAGACAACTAGATAGGTATTCGCAACTTATTATATGATAATTATTAAAGTTAATATCAGAGAGTTTAAGTAATAAAAATCTTTAAAAAAAAATTAAAAATCATGGCAAATTAAATACAGAGAAAAGAAAGAAAGCAAGTAAGAAATGAGTGAAAAGTAATATTTTGAAAATCCCCGATTGAGCAACTAAGACTCTCAGCCACAATTTCTAACATATAAACCATATGCGCATATACTCTAAAATGTCAAATGAACCAACATTGGTCAAAGTGACCCAAGCAATTTGAGATATTTATCCTCATAGTCCCCCAACTAAACAAATCACACATTCAATCAAACCACATTTTTCGTTCAAATTCCAGGTTTTAGTTTTCTTGATCAAGAAAGAGATGCTCATCTCAAATCCCAATTAACCAGTCTCGCATTCCTAAAAAAACTAATTTAGATTGAAAGATCGAGGTCGATTGTGTGATTAGCGATAGAAAACGAAGATGTTATGTGTTGATTCATGAGACTCCTAAATAACAGTCTTATTTGAAACTCTGCCCAAGCCAACTAATAGCTTATTACATTGATACACTACGCTACTTTTGATGTTAAAAATCAAGACCTCATTGAGGCATACATGACTATATGCCGATCATACAGATGTTTAGCAGCTAGCAAATCAATTTCAAAAAGTGCTAAAACTAATCAAACATATTTTAAGGAATGGGCTTGACAAGCTTTATAAGAAAGTTCTAAGAAGTGGATAATATTGCATGTGATTAGAGAAACATTTCACGCCAACATTTAGAGGTGATGGGTTGTTTGGTTGGTCACCTCTTGTACTTACATTTTCTATTAATAAGGTGCAGTGGAATATGACTTTTTTGACTGGGACTATAAAGTTGGTTGCAAGGCTCTTGTGTACCCTTTTTTGTTGTATTACAATTTGGAGTCTGTGTTTTTGAACTATCTTGATGGATGAAGGTAGGAACAATGTGATTTTTTTGGTAAGTTGGAATAATGTAATCACTATGTAGTGACATATATATTCTTTTTTGAAAGAAAAATCAATGTGGAGCACATGTTTTGACGTGTTTGCTGCCATAATGACCTTCACCTACGAATCTACTATCACTTAATTAAAAAGCTTTGAAACCGAGAAATGTAAAATGATAGAAGAAGTGACTAAAAAAATCACTCCAAGATTCATCGTGAACTAGGAATTGCAGCATTTTATTCATTATGTAATGGCAACATGACACATAGTATGGTTACTTGGTTAGTTCATATATACTTGGTTAGAAAAATGGTAGGGGCAATTTTTTTTTACTAACAAAGTACGATGAGAGGTGAGGATTTTCTTGGTGACATGGCTGGGTGGTCATTAAATCAATAGGCATTTTAGTAAAAAAGATACTTTTTTAAAATTTGATGGAAAAATGGGTTGAAATAACAACCCTTTTGAATTACTAATGTGCCTCTCTCCATTTATGTTTCGAGGTGAAATTCAATGTTTTATTACCATCCCTTCATAAGGAATACTCGTCTAGAGCATCAAAATTATAGTTACATCTTTTTTACATTGTTGGACACATAATCTTTTTTTTCAAACTTGTGGCTTCAAGGAAGCCTGCCAACAAGGGGTTCCCCTTTTGAATTTGATATCCTAGTTAATTTGGTTATTTTGATTCATTCATTTTGAATACAAATAAGCCAAAGGTGTTTGATCTTTGTTGGGGAATTTGCTTACGTAGATTGCTTTGAAATGATTATATGTGTAGAACGAATTATAGGATTTTTCTTTGTTTGGCATATTATTTACTTTGCTTGCGTCGAATTAATAATCCCAAGTTAGTTGGAGTCGGCTACATGGATCAAACTCTTCCATTTTGCTTAAGTTAATGGTTCTCTAACAAAGTCTCCTCAATGCCACATGCGTCGTGAAATGAATGTGCATGCCTCGGAATACCTGTTGGCGTGTTCAAAGAATTTATTGGTAATAAATTACACGAGATATAGATATATATATTTATATAATTAATATGTATGTATATAAATTAAACTATAATTTTGATTTGGTTATTATGGATCATTGGATCACTTCGAAATAAGCGTAAGTGGAGATTGTGATAAAATGTCGTCATTTTAGGTTGTGTCACTTTAACAAAATACTCACTTGATCAGCCACGAGATGGTGCGATGTATATCTCAAAGACAATCTATGTATATAATCAAAATCAATTCATACTTATCATTGTTTGATTGAGTGAGAGGAAAGAATTAGATGAGGGTTTGATCAGTAAGGGAGGTTGATTAGGATCGGAATTGTTGAGTGATTTGAAGTGAAGAATGAGATCAAACCACAGTTAATCATGTGATTATCAAAAGTTGGAAGTTTGAGTTTAGTTTTTGAAGTGTCAGTGAATTGACGATGAAGACTCATTAATTATGGTTGTTGTTATTTGGAAATGGTGCAAGACTTCATTAGAGGCCTTCCTTGATGTTGTAGGGAGGTTTTAGATGTTGTTATGATGATTTGGCAATTGAACAGGGAATGCTGCCCTGTTCACTAATGAAACGTTTCACGATGGAGCGCACTCCCCAAAGCAGGGAAGCGTGCTACCATTAATAACATTCAGGAAGCTAGTTGGTGGAGCACACCCCAACAAATGAGAGAGTGTTCTCCCACCTCATAAAACAACAATTCTACTGAGTAATTTATGAGATTTTTTTAGGACTTAGGGAATGATTTAGGGGTTCTAAATATAGGTATTAGACCTTTATTGACCTCAAATGATTTGTGGTAGGTTATCAAACATCGGGAAAGGTCGAGTGACCCGAAAGGTTAAGAAATTGGAAACAAAACCTAATCGAGGTAAGTACAAATTCACTTATTTATCAATATTGCATGGATATTGTAATATATATAGTTCATATAGTTTAAGAAAAGAATGGGGGGCTATGTACTCTATGATGATTTTATTAAAATGTAAAATGGTGTTTGATGTGATACACGAAAGTAAACCGTGAAGTTAAGAATAGGTTGTATAGGATACAAGTTTAGTTCCCGACCTATAATATAAATCCTACTAAGCTAAATAGGTTGCATGGATTACACATTCACTAGAGGGTTTAATATAGAACCATCAAACATTAATAGATTGATTAGATGACACATCCATTAATGTGTTGGTCTAACAATCACATTAATGGTTTTAGTGGGTAATAAACCCTAATTTTACAATCGAAATGAGAATCACAATTTAATAGTCATTGATTGTTTGACTTGCATCTGTTATTTATTGAATTATATGCTTACCATGATCATGTTAGTTATGTTGGGTTCATATTGTTATTTCATATCACTCTTGATTATTATATAAAATGTTGATATTAAGTGAGTCCTTACTTACTAAGCAAGTTGGAGCGTTCACTCCAAATTAAAATCTTTGGTTCTCAGTCTAGCGCTTCAGCGAAAAGAAAAGAGAAGATTTTGGAGTCTAACTGTCTTCTCTTCGATGTAATGATATATTGTTTCATTCACATTGTTGGAATATAACAGGGTTGAGAGGTTTTGTAAATGAATTTTGGTTTTGATAATCTTTGGATTTATGTATATCGTTTATATTATCGAAAAAATTTTAATTTTCTACTCCGTATAATTTGATTTTTATTTGGACATCAACATACAGGTTAAGTTTATCAAGTACGGAGGGAGAAATTGTTGGCTCTAATTAAATCTGACTAGTGTATCGGGTCTTAATTAGGGTTTCAAGTCAGGTGTCGCCTAATCAGAATAAGGGATGCTACAATAGGCAACACGCGTTGGCTCATAAGTTGTGACATTTTGATTGACTTAACTAAAATTAATTTCTTTGTTGTCATTATTATTATTAGTATTGATATTATTAATATTATTCTTGGCTTCTATTGTGGTTTCTTTGTCTTCCCTATGATGTTGTTCTTTTAAATTATGATAAAAAGTCATATTTACCTCAGGATGAAATGGTGTAAAGATCCTGTAGAATTAGAATAACAAAGTGTGTAGACCATACAACGTCTAAAACTCTTAAGAAATTATGTACAAATCCTCCAAAACGGTGCCAGAAATTGACACATGTCAAGCGTGTACAATAAATTTCATCTATATGCCACATGCCCAGTCAAATCTCCTCTAATAAAAACATTTTCATCTAATGATATACTTTACATAAACCTATCCATATCTTGCCAAAATTTGCGTTTGATGCTCTCGTTTAATCTTAATCGTGGTGCATAAGTGCTAAGTATGTTAATCATTTCGTCTCTAATAATTAATTTATCTAGGATCAATCTATCTCTCATTCTCTTAACATTTACGATCTTATCCATAAGAATTCCTACTCCATCACATTTTCTATCTATACAGTGTAGCACAACTTAAAACTTGTGTTTCCTATTTATCTACTATTTTCTCCTACCCATTTTGTCTCTTCAAGGCAAACAATATTGACTTTCCTTCTAATCATAGTATCTACTAATTCTATTGACTTCCTTGTAAGTATTTATAAGTTCCACGTTCGTAAACGATTTTTTTCTCACTTTTGTGTTTGTTTTCCATTTCTATTTATATTTTGTCCAAAAGATCAATTCTCATCATCTATGATTTTGTTTTTGTTATCTTGTTTGTTTTGAACTAACTTCTACACTATATCCATCCTTTGTGCGGAACCTTTGCTTATTCTTCTTCACATCCGAGTGGTGCTGTGAAGAGACTAACTTATGTACGCACACACATCCTATATGTTGGAACCCTTGCACATTTTTCTTCACACCCAGCAGTGATGCGAAACAAACCATTTGCTCATTTCTCACTACACTTGGGCTCCGATGCAACGCCTCGCTAGGTGGGAAGGCTTTAACATTGACATGTGCTTTCATCCATTTCATTCAGAGTGACAAAAGCTTTACATCGACGATGAACCTACCGCAACCCTCCTCTATGTTCGAAGAATGAAAAACAAGCCAATTTCTCGATATGTAAAATCGACATCAAAGTCCTTCATTATCTGTATTTTGGACCAGCTATGTAACGCACATAGTGCTCTACATAGGTGTAGTTGTATTGTTTCAAAAAGAAAAAAAAAACAAAAAAAAACCACCAAGAAAACATGTAGACGTATAGATTATATAATACCCTACAAGGAAAAGGAAAATGTTACGTGGATACATACCTTCGTCACAACTTTTTTATCCATTAGATCATGGATATAGTTGCTTGCAAATGGTTGTAACAAAAGTATGTAACCCTAGCATTTCTTGAAGGAAAATGGCTCTGTTTCTTTTTTGCAAGTCAAGTAATGAGCTTATATATCATTCATCTAAAAAATATTTGCAGGTACATGGTGAAACAACATTTTGCTATCTGTTTAAGAGCTCTCCTAGCAAGCTTATGAGCTCTCCTAGCGGATCAGAAACGAAAAATTCCGTCTCTGATCAGCAAAAATTTCGTCTCTAATTCAATTCTGCAACGGAACAGAGACGAAATCTATTCCGTCTCTAAAATCGTCATCGCTGATTCATTCAACAACGGAAAGATTAGAGCCGCGTCTGTGAAGATCATATCATTACTTATTGATGATGAGAATTGGATGGTTGCAGGTTGTCAGATGTCTTCTCATCTCCTTCACTTGATGATATCCTGAATTCCTCAACCTGTCCTGTACTTTCAAGTATCAATGAAACCGGGTTACTCATGGTTCCGCTGAAGATGATGACATTATGCTGCTTCCAGAGTCTCCAGAGTCTAAAAACAATCTGTTGTAGGCACTCCATTTGGTTCCTTGAACTCTTCAAAGACTTCGAATGAAGGAAAATGTCTCTTACAGTCTTGAGAAGCTGCCTTAAAAAGAAAACCAAAAAACCTGCCTCTCTTTTTCTATTAAAATTTGTAAACACATAAATAGGTTAAAGATCAAGCTACCAAAAATTTCCTTTTTCCGCGTTGAATTAGGCATGTACTCTAGTAAAGCATCAAATGAGATCATAACAAAATAGTAAAGCAGCATTTTAATCATGTGAAACAAAAACAAACGTAACAGTCCGTAATCACTTCTCAGCACAAAATGGTACTGGACCATTCCTACTCACTATTGTTAACTGAAAAAAAGAAGAAAAAAAACAAGAAAAAAGCAAATTTGATTAAAAAAAAGGATAAGAAATGAAAAAGAATGGGATGACAATAAGGAAAGCCAATCAAAAGTTGACAATCATGTCAAAAAACTGCAGAATGAAAAATAAAGCAAGCAATAGAAATGGCAAAGAGGCAACTATCTATAAATAACATGAACAGTTAGGGAGGTTTTGCAGGTAGCCATTGCTATGTTGCGAGAATGAACCAATCCTTTACTCAGTTTGGGACGATGAAATTGGGCAGGAGTCAAGCGTCCCAATTTCACAACGAAAAGAAAGAGAAGATTTTGAATTACAAAGCTATCCTGCTGAGGCAATCTCACTGATGCAGGAGTTTTATGTCCCTCCTGTCGCAAATCCTGCTCCTAAACGAGCACTTAGGTTAGAAGATGGACCACCACCTTCTATTCCTGTTCTGCGGCCTCAGCCCGACAGAACTCCCAGGTCGCAGACCACCTTGTAGGAACCCAGAATCCCCGCTATGCCTTCTTACAGCAAGAGGGTTCTTAAGCCATAAAACAAGTGCAATACCTACAAGACTGACAGCAGGAACAGCAGCAAAGAAAAGCCATCTGCGACGTCTTCTATCTGCTCTATTAGAGCTGCTATATTCCGCAACTGGCATATCTGCACTCAACTCATGAACTTCATCTCTTTCACCGGTGGAGACATCATTAAAGGAACTACCCTCATCACTTGTATCACCCTGCTCAATCACTTGATCCAAAACTCGCTGCTCCCAATTCAGCTTACGTTCTTCATAGTTCTTGTTGTCAGTTGGAAGCTCATACCGACAAAGCGGGCACGAATTCCTTGCATTCAACCATGGCAAGATGCAAGGCGGGTGATATAGATGCGCGCAAGGGAGCCGTTTAACAATTGCCCCAACTGATAGAGGGTCTTTGCAGATGGCGCAAATCAAATTATCCTTCCCATGTTCTTCAGTGATGACCACACAAGGAAGACTATCAACAAAAGATGCAGATGCCGGTGGTGCACCTCGACGACGGATAACAGAAGCAGCAAGTTGTTCCAGCAATTGTTCAAGGCTGTGGGTGTTTAGGTAGTCCCCAACGTTTCCACTAAAAGTATCTTCCGACACTTCCTCCTCTAGTTCCGCAAATATGTGGTGAACATCCAAGGGCCTACCTTCTCCAACTCTCTGAAGGATACTAGCATTACTTTCAGGAGATCCAACATAATTTATCAAATCAAAGGGAGCATAATTGTCATTTGAGCTTACAGAGACGGAAACTCTATTCGAGTGTTCTGCTTCCGTCATTCCAACTGCGCCTTCCTCAGCATCAGCTTCTTCCCATTCGTCGTTGTCTTCATCCGAGTTCCATTGCCTACGACCTGCCTGCATAGGATCAATGTCCGTATCCCAACCAATATCACTTCCATCATCAGGATGAGTAATACTTTGGCCATCCCCAAAACTTAAACCATCGATAGAAGCCGCATCTGAACCTCCACCATAAACACTAAAAGAAACAGCATCTGAGCCTCCACCATAAACACTAAAAGAAACGCTATCACTCTCTCCATGGAAACCGCCCCAATATCCACCAACGCTCAAATTGGATTCAGTCTCCCAGTTCTCATGGGAAAATAAATCCTCCATCCACTCACAACTGCTATATCTACTCCTCCTTTCTTGATATCATCTTCTTCGACGAGGCAATCTTGCTACAGATTCACAAAAAAAAAGACAAAATTTCTTCAACTCCACTGTTGATTCCGAGAATGCCCGAATTGAAAAATACAGCTAATTAGATAAAAATTGCAAATAAGAATCCTCTTTGACTTCTAATTAGTTTTTCTGGAAGAGCTTTCAAGAAAAAAAAAAAGACAAAAAAGAAAACTAACCTCTGGTTCTAACCAATCAGTTGTATGAGATTTACTAGGGTTATGAAAAAATAAGGAACAGCAATCGAACCTGGGTTTCTAAAAACGCAAATGCAAACGTAAAAGTCGATGTTGGGGCTGATTCGAGAAGATCTGTATGAGATTGAAGAAATTATTTGAGATTGAAGAAATTATTTGAGATTGAAGAATTCAACACCATCGACGCATTGAGGGAGAGGACTTTCAAACGGGGTCGATGAGGAAAGGCGAGCACCGAATTAACAAGGTTTAATTTTGGGAGACTGCCCTAACTAATTTTGATACCTTTATCTAACACCCTGTTGTGATTCTTTCGATATACTAAAAAACACGTAAACACATATCTCGATGAACATTCAAAGGAGCAAAACGATTAAGAAACATAATTATGTAAAATTAAATTTATAATTTATTTAATTAAAAAAAGAAATTTTACTTTTCAATATTTATTTAATTAAAAATGAAATTTACCTTGTGTTTCAAATAAAACACAAGTCTATTTAGAGCATCTCCAACCAAACTGCAGTTGATAAAAATGGAGTTAGCAGTGGAATGCCAAATTTTACGTTCCACTGTTCACGAATTACATTTTGCGGTTTCTTTTTTATTTATTTTTTCAAGTTTTTAAATATGTTTTTAATTATATTTATTTTAAATTTGAAAAATAAACAATATCTTTTTTTCTAAAATCTTTTATTCGCTAAACAATTTATTAAAATTAATAGAAATAAATAAGGAAACTGAATAAAAAATAAGAAACAGAGTTTTGGAGAAGAAATAAAGTTTGATGGAACATAACTGTAAACTAGAAGGAAAAATAGAGTTTGTGGTTGAAGATGGTTTTAGATATGATACTGATCAATTGAATAGCCCAATGACTTGGTATGTGGATTGAGTGTTAGCGGTCATGGTTTGAATCCAATTGGGGGCAAAAAAAGTCTATTCAGATTTTCTATTGAGCATTTTTATCTATGTTTGAGCAAATCGCAATTTGATTTATACTTTTTTTATTAACTAATATTTTTATTAGATTTTTTTTGGAAGTTTGGTTTTCTTTCCTCATTAAGTTTTTCTCTTAAATATAGAATTCATAAGCCAACGAATGGGGGTTGCTCATGTGATGGCGTAACTTTCCCGTACATATGCTAGTAATATACGTATAATCAAACTCTTGATTTTTTTTTTAGGCCCGAACAGGCAATCCATTTCATCAATAGAGAGCAAAAAGTACACGGGGTGTTAGAGTTGTAATCTAAATTACATTAGTGTTTGAGTTTAATTAGGATTTTGAGTTAGAGTATAAGTTTATTTAGAAACTCCTTGTTAGATTAGGAATATGTTAATGCGACTCTATAAATTAGAGTTAAGCCCCACATTGTAATTAACGAGTTTATTAGGGAGATTAATAAAGTGTGTCATTGTGGTGTCTCTAAACCTAACATGGTATCAGAGCAATATTGAGATCCCGAGATCTGTAAGAGTGAGACCGAGATCTTAGATCTACGGTGTGAGACTTTGTTCAAGATCGAACAAAGAATTTGGGCTTCGATCTATCGAGAGATCAAATGTGCGCGCTTCTTGTTTTGGAAACAAAAAAGTTTGAGTAGCGTGTTCACAGAGAAGAACAACGCCGAGGCGTGCGGTGTAGAAACGTTGGGCTAAAGAAAATCGATTTGCAGAGGAGTAGAAAACGAAAAAAAAAATCGAAGAACTTGGTCGATCTTGTTGAAAAAAAATTGAAAGTTGCTTTGTTATATAACACTGACATACACTAAAGCAATTTTTGTCTTTATTGGAAAGATTGTGGGACCTACAGAGAAATTACATCTTTTTAGTTCAAAAGTGTGCACGAGTGCAATTTGAACAGTAACGGTAATATGGAAACAATTGGAAACGACCAAGTTCAACCAACACTGCCAGTGTTCGATGGTAAGAAGTTTGATAGATGGAGCACTCAGATGAGAGTCTTATTTAGTTTTCAAGACTTGCTCAAAGTCGTTGAAGATGGGTTCGAAGACCCAAGGGCCACCGCTACCTCGACACAAAAGGAACTTCGCAAGAAAGATCAGAATGCACTTTATTTTATTTTGCAAACGCTTGATGATGTGGCGTTTGAGAAAGTGCAACTGGCGAAGACATCAAGGGAAGCGTGGGACACTTTAGAGACGTCTTACAGGGGTGTACAGAAAGCCAAGAAAGTTCGGTTACAAACTTTGAGGCGACAATTCGAGTTGATCGAGATGGATGACTCAGAAGATATAGAGAAGTACACCAATCGTGTTCAGACAATCGTCAATCAATTAAAGATGAATGGCGGAGAAGTTGCCGATCTCGATGTGAACGAGAAGATTTTCCGCACCTTGACCATGAAGTTCGACCACGTAGTAGCTGCTATTATGGAGTCCGGGACAGATTATGAGACCAAGTCATTTAAAGAAATCATTGGTTCATTACGAGCACATAAGCAACGAATCAATGAAAAAAGTGAAAAAGTCAAGCCTACCGAGCAGGCATTAAAGACTGCAGCTGTCCAAGCTAAACAAGAATTATGGGTTCAAAGGCCGTGATAAAGTCAACAACAATGGCAAAGGTCAGAATACTAATCAGCAGTGGTGGGATAAAAATAAAGGCCATGGACGAGACCAAGGTTGCAGTCGACTGAGAAATCAGATTCGGTGTTACAACTGTCGCAAATTTGGGCATATAGCTAGACAATGCAGGATAAAGCAATCATCAGAGTCAGAGTCGGAATCTGAGGAGCAAACGAAGCAAGATGAGGAGTGTCATCATACACTAATGATGGTTTCATCAGTCCAGGAGAATGCTCAGAGTAACATGTGGTATTTCGACAGTGCATGCTCTAATCACATGTGTGGCAATAGAGAATTTTTTGATGAGTTAGATGAGTCAATGTTGACAGAGGTCAAGTTTGCTGATGATAGGAAACTTCCAGTTAAGGGAAAAGGAAGAATTCTGATCCAGTTGGAGAATAGTGATCATCAGTTTATTTCAGATGTGTTATATGTACCGACATTGACATGCAATTTGCTAAGTTTGGGGCAGTTGCTAGAGAAGGGGTACAAAGTGAATTTCAAAGATTGTCATCTCACTGTATTTAACTCTAAAGGTATGATTATTCTTAAGTCTCCTTTAAAAAATAGGTTATTTCATATTGAGATTAATACTAGATCTTATTCGTGTTTTAAATCCATTATTTCTGATGATTCATGGTTATGGCATCTAAGATATGATCATCTAAACTTTAAAAGTCTGAAGTTGCTGACTCATAAGAATTTAGTGAAAGGATTGTCTGTGATTCAACATCCAGAGCGGTTTTGTGAAGGGTGTATTTTAGGGAAGCAACAAAGACAGTCATTCGTTTCCAACACTCCGTGGCGTGCCAGATTTCCATTACACTTGGTTCACTCAGATGTTTATGGTCCTCTACAGACTGCTTCACTGGGAGGAAGTAAATATTTTTTGACTTTTATTGATGACTACAGCGGGATGATTTGGGTATATACTTTAAAGAATAAATCTGATGCCTTTAATTGCTTTCAGAAGTTCAAGGCAACTGTGGAGAAACGGAGTGGACGTTACATCAAGACTTTAAGGACAGGTGGTGGTGGTGAGTACACGTCCTCGACATTTTCAAAGTTTTATGATCGTCATGGGATTAAACATGAGATCGTGCCACCAGAGACAATGCAACATAATGGTGTTGCAGAGAGAAAGAATAAGATGATTATAGACATGGCTCATAGTATGTTGAAAGCCAAAGGTCTACTTGATCCTTTTTGGGATGAAGTAGTTGCATGTTCAGTTTATTTACTGAATAGGTCTCCCACAAAAGGTGTGTCCCATATAACCCAAAAAGAGGCTTGGAGTGGTTACAAGCCAAGTGTCAAACACTTGAAGGTGTTTCGACCCACTGCATATGTACATGTTCTTGATGCTAACAGGAAGAAGTTAGATGACAAAGGCGTGAAGGTCGTATTTGTTGGCTTTATTCCAGGGAGGATCATAACGTACAAATTGTACAATCCAGTTACCAATGCAGTCATTGTTAGCAGAAATGTCAAGTTTGATGAGAAGAGTGTGTGGATTTCGGACATAAAAGGAAAGAGTATTGCTCAACCATCAACGATTAGATGTGAGGATGAGACTTCCACTTCAGTTGGTATTGGCGCTAAACCCCAGCGTACCAGTTGCTGACCACCAAGAAGTGTGGGACAACCAACTCGACTTCAGGATTGTAAGATCACCCATGATAATTTCGTTGATGACGAAGGCCATCAAATGCATTGTGCACTGTTCAACATTAAGGAAGTTGTGCGAGATAGATGGCAGGTGAACGATAAAGGATGTCGTCGATGGAAGTCGAGATCTACATTCGAGAGAAGATCTAGTGGAAGATCACGACAATTTAAATTATGGGGGGATGATGTTTTATTTTTTTAATTCAGATAGGTAATTTAGATTATGGGGGGATGTTAGAGTTGTAATCTAAATTACATTAGTGTTTGAGTTTGATTACGATTTTGAGGTAGAGTATGAGTTTATTTAGAAACTCCTTGTTAGATTAGGAATATGTTAATGTGACTCTATAAATTAGAGTTAAGCCCTCACATTGTAATTAACGAGTTTATTAGAGAGATTAATAAAGTGTGTCATTGTGGTGTCTCTAAACCTAACAGAGATGGCCAAAGGCATGACATCGACCCAAACCTGGTGTACATTACAATTAATAGCTAGATTAGCCAACTTATGTGTGACCATATTCCTTATTCAAGGTACAAATAGAAATTGATATCCTAAGGCTGCGAGATCCAAAATCTCATTGATTAGGGGACCTAATTAGGGATGCAAATGGTAAAAGAGTACTCATGAGTGATGAGGATTAATCCTAATGAGTACAAGTATGGGGATTTTAAAAGGGGATGGATACAAAATCTCATCCCCACACAGGCGTGGATATGGGAATGGGTAATAAAATATATCCACAGAGATCCCCACGAGAAATCCCCACGGGGATACCCATCTACCGATGGGAACCCATATATCAAGTTATACATTATATGATATTTATTATTTATATATATATATATACCATATGATATTTATATATAAATATTACTTAGCCTCCACTCCAAAACACTCATACATATAACAAAAAACCTCTTAATGAGATTTATAATTTTAAATTATTTGCTTAATTAATAACTATATATATTTTATGTTCAATTGTTAGCAACTATATTTACGTTTTAGAAATTTAGAATCAAAAGTACTGAAAAACTCAAAAGTTGTTTTTTTAATTGGAATTTCAAAATATTCCTTGGTGGTTTAAAGAGATTGACTTTAAGGAATATTTTGAAATTGAACTTTTTTGTTTTGCATATGCTAATAATTTTGTAGAAACTTAATTATAAACATTACCAGCTGGTAGTTAGAATTTTTGTTGCATGATATGTTGATTTTTTTAATTGGAATTTCAATAGTTGTATTGTTACGTATGTATATTTGACACTTTATTTGTTATACTTCTTTTTTGAGAATCCCCGCGGGGGATCCCCAATGGGAATGGAATAGGGAGAAAAATTTTCCTATGAGAATTTTTCATCCCCGCAAAAGTCTCCTTGAAAATCCACATGAGGATCCCCAATTGGGAATAAAATGGGTAAAGTATTTTATCTATAGGGATTCCCCAAACCCATACAGATTTGATGGGTAAAGGGATGCGTATGAGAATGTATCCCCAGATGGGTATGGTATGGGTATCAGTGAAAAACAATTTAGAGGGTATGGGTGTGGGAATGAGGTCCACATCCCCTATCCTACCTACTTACATCCCTAGGCCTAATCGACCACCCATGTGTCTATTATTGATTGTATCCACAACAGTGGAAGCATCATATTCCATGATGAGATGAGGATTCCCTATTTCAGCTGCCAACTTCACTCCTCTCACCGAGAAGCACTCCGTCGTCTCAAGGTCGAAAAATCCTGACAGCAGCTTGGCGTACGCTCTGATTACTTAGCCATTGTAGTCTTGTAATACTCCACCGAGTCCACAAAAACCCTTCCCAATGATGACTAAGGCATCCGAGCTAAAGTTAACCAAACTTGGATCTCGGTGTTTTGATTTTTGTGGAACAGGGGGGAGTTTTGGGTAGGGCTATTGCACACATTATTCTTAGAGGTCTTTTGACGAATAAGCTCTAACAGATTCCAGTACATTTGGTCTTATCTACACTGTTAATGTCATTATCGAATTTATTGTTATTTTGTTGCTTTATGTAAATGACTTATTTTTTATTTGTTTCACGTGCTAATAAAACCATTCAAAGATCAGTTACAGAGATGTGATCTCCAGACAAGTTTTTGGGACTTATGAACGAATCAGTTGTGAGTTGATAAGGATAAGTCGGTTGAAATAAGGAGATTTGTTGTTGGAACAAGGTCTTACAATCTAATAGTCGCGGATATGATCTTATCTACGATAATAGAAAATATGTTGATAACAAAGATAATCTGAGAAACATTAACTACGTGAATATTAAGATGAGATGTGATTGGTTTTTGAAGATGAAAAAATATCAAGGATCTATTGAGATAGTTAATATTAAGTGTCTTCATTGGTCTATTTATATTCCAAAGCTGGTAGTGTATGTAACTAGTCTACTACTTGTATTTTAGTGAACGTGGTATTCGTTTATTCATTAAGTTGTAATCACCAACGGGACTTGGGTATTTCAGTGAGGCGGAGCCTCACCATGCAAGTATCTAGAGACTTGTGTAAATTTCATAGAAGGAGTGAATGAGATGAAAAGAGGAGCTCAGTGAGGGAATTACATGAAGAGTCTTGTGTCCATTGTTATTAACTTAGTCGATTTTACGTCTGGGAGTGGCCCCACAGATGTAGGTCGTGGATCGAGTTGTGTGAACAAGTTCCTTGTGTCTGGTTTGATTTGCTTACTACTTATTTCGTTTATGTACTTGCATTGTTACTTATTCCCTATTACAATAACATGCATTCCTATTGTAACAACATTTGTTTATTTCAATTGGTATTAGAGCGGGTACTGTGAAATCTTTGTTTACAAAGACTAGTGAGATTCACATACTAACCATAATGTCTTAAGAAAAATAGTTAGATCAGCTAGAGGGTGTGTCTAACACAAGGCTACCACTACTCACCAATACAAATTACATGTATTGGAAAGCTCATATGGAAGGTTATATACTTTCAATAGATGTCAAAGCATTGAAAGCCATTCATAATTGCTATGCTCTGCTAATTGTGGAAGGAGGACCAAAGAACACAAGCCAGTAGACTAAAGCTAAAGAGAGACAATGCCGAAAGACTAAATGCAATCTTTGGAGTAGTAATGGAAGAACACCTCAAGCTAATATCATCATGCAAGATAGATAAAAAAGCATGAGAAATCCTTGAGAACTTCATTGAAGGAAATGCTAATGTTCAAGAATCAAAGATTATTATCTTGGCTTCCTAGTTTGAACCACTTCGAATGGGAGTAGATGAGATTGTAGCAAAATTTACGGCAAAACTTAAAGATATTGCCAATCAAGCTTAGCAACTTAGCTAGAAGTACTCAAACAAGAAGATGGTGTAAAAACTATCATATCTTTTCCAACCAATTATAATGGGAAAGTCACTGCAATCTAAGAGAATAAGGGTATTAAGGATATGAGATTTTAAGAAATTATAAGGCCTCTCACAATATATGAGATGCACCTAACTCAACAAAAGAAGTCCTAAAAGTTGGCATTGAAGGCTGCTTCTTAATAGCTCCCTATTAATAAAATTATCAATGAAGAAGAAGATGACATGGCTCTACTAACTCGTAAATATAAGAAATTGTTTCAAAAATTTTAGGGAATGAAGTCATTTTCAAAGGGCGATAGGTTAAAGAAAGACGTGGAGACCAACTATTGACAAAGTCAAAATGAAGTGTAGAGAGTATGGAGGACTTGGTCACTTTCAGCAGGAGTGCCCATTAAGGAGGAAAGACAAGTCTTTTATGTCAACCTAGAGCGACTTAGACTAAGAAAGCGAAGAAGATCATGTAAATCATTACTATTTTAGAAGTTCTTGTTGCAACTACAATACCTATTACAACATATCAGCTCGTTACATCAATCGAGGTTGAAATATCAAAACCATCCTCGTCATATGAAGCTGTAAGTGACTCTAATGATTCAGAATTTAAATTATCAAATGACACTAATCATGCAGAAACGTATATTGAGATGCAAATGAAATAGGAAAAAGTAGTTGAGTGTAACTAAACACTACAACGACTACAATCAGAGAAAAAAAAGGAGCTGGACAAATGGAAAGCTAAGTTTTTGAAAGTAGAAGATACATTAAAGAAACTAAATAAAGGAAAGGCAAAGCTTGACGACATCCAGCGGCAAGGAAAGGGGTCTGATGATCAAAAAGACGTTGGTTTCATCCAAGGTTCATCCTCAAAGACAACTCAAAATTACCCCAAAAAGTTTGTTAAAGCTAAACATCCCATCAAATTCAAGGAGACCATAAATGTTGAGCATCACCATTAGTCCAAAAGGATGTATTGTCCCACTTGTTACTGTTCTTGAATTTAAGGACACATTCATCCTTGATGCTTTAAAATGATCAGGGACCTTGCACGAAGACAACACGAAATCACTCGAAGACAACAAGCAATCTCTCAGAAGAAATGAGTACCTAAGACGATGATAATGTTCCAAGTTGTTTAGATGTCCTTTACATGCCTAACATAATCCGATTAGTACTTTAACAATGCATGCTCAAAGTATATGAATGGAGATAGGCTTAACAATATGAACTTCCAGACCTATGAGGAAGGACATGTCACATTTGGAGATAGAACATGAAGCAGAGTGGTTAGAAGAGGAACATAAAATATTTTTGGACTTCCATCTCTAAATGATGTGTTGCAAGTTGAGGATCTCAAAGGCAACTTACTTAGCATTAGTCAACTTTGTGATCGAAATATATATGTAAAGTTTACTAGAGATAACTGTTAAGTATGTAATGTGAGTGGAAACTGTATCATGACCGAAGAAAGGTCATCTAGCAATTGCTATTTGTTACAATAACCAACTAAGGACTATTATGTCAGTGTTTCCATATAGGATGAAACATGAGCATGGCATCAGAAATCAGGACATGTACATTTTAGACATATGAAGAAGATATCTGATGTACGAGCAGTAAGAGGCCTACCAAAGTCCCAACATGCTACCAAAAGAGTATATGAGCCATGCCAACTTGAAAAAAGAAAGGAAAAAGGCACACAAATCGGTTTACACAACTGCAACACTAAGATATTCCTTGAGCTCCTTCACACCGATCTGGTTAGTACTACTTAGGTGACTAGTCTATCATGCAAGAGATATATTTTGGTATATGTCGATGATTTCTCCCATTTCACCTGAGTGTTGTTTCTAAGTGAAAAACCAAATTCGTTTGTTATATTTAGTGACTTATGTTTAAAGTTACTAACCGAGAAAAAAGCCTCAAGACAAAGCAATGTTAGGATAAGGAGTGACCGTACGAAGGACTTTGAAAATAACAAATTTGTTGAGTTCAGCACATTGAAAGGCATTCATCAAGAATTCTTTACACCAATTACCCCACAATAAAATAAGGTTGTTGAAAGGAAGCACATACATGTGCAGAGATGGCTTGAGTCATGCTCAATTCAAAAGGATTCCTATAAAAGTTTAGGTAAAGGCAGTCAATACAACATGATACATTATCAACAAAACTTACCTTCGGCCATTCACTCGGAAGACCCCTCATGAATTATGGAAAGGTAAGAAGCCTGACCTCAGTTATTTCCATCTATTTAGGAGCAAATGTTATGTACTAAAAAACAAGGAGTAGTTGAGAAAGTTCAACAAGAGATATGACAAGGGAATCTTCTTGGGGTACTCATCAAACAGTAAGGCCTACAGAATCTTCAATAGAAGAATACAAAAAGTCACGGAGTTGATCAACATGGTGTTCCACAACTAATGATCGAAAAAAAGTGCAAGACTCTAGAATAGATGACTTTGAAAATCTTTATGTCTCATCTAAACCTCATGCAAATCTTAAAACACTAGCCGCTAGTGATGCTGTTACACCTATCTTAGAAGAGCTTATTGAAACCATTGAGGAACCAGTCCATACATTTAATCAGAACCCTCCAGTGGAGGATTTATCATCCATGAATCGAGAACCCTCCACCCGAATCCAAAAAACCATCCTACTGAAAATGTTATTGGATTATTGGAAGATGAAATGACTAACAGAGAAACAACTAGGATTGAATATAAGAAGCTCGTTGGGTATGTATGCTATGTCTCCTTACTTGAACCAAAAAATGTATTTGATGCTCTTTAGGAAGAGTACTAGATAATGGCAATGAAAGAGGAACTGAATCAATTTCAAAGACTTGATGAATGAACCTTGGTACTAAGACCCTAAAGTTTAAATGTTATCGTAACCAAACAAATCTTCAAGAGGAAGAGAAATGCTGAAGGAGACTTGGTACGAAACAAATCTAGATTAGTCAAAAATATAGATTTCGATGAAACCTTTGCTAATGTTGTTTGATAAGAATCTATATGCCTATTAATTGCTGTCTTTTCTTCTTTTTGGCTCAAAATAAATCAGACGGATAACAAAGGTGCCATCCTAAATGACACTTTTAAGGAAAAAGTCTATGTAGAGCGACCAAATGGCTTTGAAAATGCACAATTTCCTCATCATATGTATCACTTAAAAAAGGACTTATATAGGTTGAAACAGGCCTCAAGAGCCTGATACAATAGATTTAACTCATTCTTGCATGCTCAGGGGATACACCTGATGTAGTGTTGATAAAACCCAATTTGTCAAACAATACACTAATACTGCTCTGATTGCCCAAGTGTATATATATGATATTATTTTTGGTTCATGTGCAAAATCCTTGGTTCATTTCCCGACATAAGCATTGCTGCTCCTTGGTGAAAATATTCGGACTGGATAAAGCTCGTCATCTTAGAACTCTAATAGGAACACATGAAAACGCTTTAAAAATGAATATCAAACACCACTTGACTGCTCTTTATACAAGAATATGATTGAAAGTCACTTCTATCTTACTGCCTGCATACCAGACATCGCTTTCAGTGTGGGTGTATGTGTAAAATATTAGACCACTCTAAAAGAATCACACCCCATTGTCGTGAAACACATCACACGATATATAACAGGTTCATCTCATTTTGATCTTTAGTATCCCTCTAATGCTAACTTTTTTTTGGATGGATATAGTGATGTAGATTCGGCAGGTAATGCGGATGCTAAAAAAATACTTCAGGAGGATCTTTTTTTATTGTACCAACATGGTATCCTGGTTTAGCAAGAAATAAAACTCTATCTCCCTCTACACAGCTGAAGCTGAATACATTGATGTTGGAAATTATTGTACTAAATTACTATTGATGGGCCAGATGCTATAGGATTACAACATCCAATTGCAACGACTTACAATCTTCTATGACAACTAGAGTGTCATTGACATATCTAAAAATCATGTCTAGCATTCCAAGACCAAACATATCTAAAAATCATGTTGAAATAAAACTCTATCTCCCTCTAAGGTATCATTTCATTCGTGATCTTATTGAGAATAGGATTATAGACATTAAATATATTTCAACTGAGATACAATTAGCTTAAATCTTTACTACGACACTTGATGCTAATAGGTTCAAGATGTTAAAATGAGAGATTGGGTTATGCACAAGTCCAGTGTAATGTACATTCGAATACTCCCCAAATTTTTTTAATCAAAATTTTAACCTAAGCTCTGATACCAACTATGATGACCTGTTTCTCAAAATGGGGAACCTCACAACGTTATCCCATCATTAAGGGCCAAACTACACCATAAAAGACTTAACAACGTATTAGTCAGCCTTTTTGTCTCATTCATCTTGTTATATGTCTTCGAGTTAAATATTTTTCATTTCTAGTTAGTTATGACTTTCAGAGTGAATTAAAACTTTATAGCATTGTAATATTATAGATGAAAGACTTAATAAAATTAGTGGAAAAATTATAAAAACACCTACTGTGGAAACTAGGTAAATATACGATCATATGAAACAAAACAAAGGAATGCGTGCTCCAATCAGAGAGTTTAGTCTCTTAACCAATTATACACCCTAAAATTATATAAAAAGACGTAAATAATAAAAACACAAAATAATCACCTACAAAAGTAGCAAAAACCACTCGTGGAGGGCTGAGAGAAAGTCATCGATCTTATCCTTATCTAGTCTGCTACTCAATAGATCTGCACCTACCATCATAAAAAGGAATGTGAGTATAGTAAAGTATAAAGTAAATCATGAATATTATTCATCCACATTTCCAATATATATATGTATATAAAGAACAATAACTAAAAGCATACAAAAGCTACGAAGAAGGATAAGCTAAAATAAAGGTATGTAAGTAGTTACCAAACTATCACAAAGGATAACAAATTGTAAAGTCATGCAAATCTTGGTTAGTCGACATCCTCGGGTTCCATACCTCGTATGTCGCGCTAGAAACATCAGCTGTGTGGAGTGTCGACATCCCAAGGGAATCTAACCCCATGAGCCACACTACTCATAAGATAGAAATATATCGATTCTTTTAAGTGCCAAAATCCCTAGAGAATCTAACCCCGTGAGACGCACATCTTACATAATAGGGAACCTAGACTGGTGGATTATCTATACCTAATTGAAAATGAGCTGAAGTTCTAGATTGCATATACATAAGTATCTAACAACAAGCATATTGACATCGAGGTGTGCGAACACCAATAAGGAATGAACATATCATAGCATGCTATTGTCTAAAGGAGATACACATAATAGAGTCAACAACGATAAAGGAATCGAACAAAGAAAGATTTTAAAATGAGGAATGCCATTCATCAAGCCATAATATGATCAAATGAATCTAATAAACGTAAATAGATAATACAGACAAGTTATGGCATTTGGAATAAAAGAAAGCAACATGAAATACTGCAAGTGACTATGTATCAATTCTTAAATGGAGTGAAATTGAGAGAATTGTCTCAACAGGTTTACTTACTTCAAACCATACTAAATCCTAGCTAAATTGACTGATATGCTTCTTAAAACATGCGTTTCACACCCGACAAGGTATTATAAGCCCCTGAGTTTTTTTATATAAATTTAAGGCTTATTTGGATTATGAAATATTGATAAAAGTCGATGCAAGAAAACTAAAGTTCTATTTTAAAATATTTAAAATTCAGGGTGTGGCACCGCAAGTACAAACTCACGGCGCCAATCGCATCGCTGCCCCATTTGGTGAAAAGAGGCCACGATGTTGTTATGACGTCGTGCGTTCATATGGCATGGTGTTGTGCCTTTGCCCATCTTCGTGCCTGCCATGCTGTGTCTGGCGTTGTGCATACAAACTCATGGCATTGGCCATGATTCCAGGCACATGCTGTACACTTTTATGTCATGGAAATGGGAGATTAAGTATCCCTTAATTCTCCACCTACACTCTTAGAGAGACATTTTCTTAAAACTGCTAAGACTAAGTTATATATTTTTGAAGGAACTATGTCTATGGAATTTGAAGATATTATCGCCACTTTCCAATTTAATGATATGGATAACTATACTGATTCTATTGAATTGTTTTATTAAGAAACTTAAAATAAATATTCCTTAAAATTAAATGCTTATAATGAGATTAATACTAAAATTATGAAGTTAATGCAACAAATATCTAAAATGACAACGATATTCTAAAGGATGAGAAAGGTGAAAGAACTTCAACTGATAATAAATTTACTTAACAATAAAGAGTTAAGTAGATGGGAAATATGACAAGTGTTGAAGGTGTACAATAAGTTTCTCGTATGTCATTATTATTTGTAGTAGTGATAAGTGGGATAGTCTCCACTGTTATTTTGCAAACTTCTTTAGGAAAAAGTATTTCAATGGTTTTTATTATTATTGTTTTAGTTTGGTTAATTTAATTAAAATGGGAAATAAAATTATTTACTTTAACTATAGCAATCAATTGAACTAGTTAAACTAACTTATTTAACACAATTCAAACTCACTAAATTCAAATTAAATCAAATCAATATAAAATAAAAATCTAATAAACATCCAGAACAATGAATTATTAATTTGTGTTGTATCCAAACATATTATTTAAATCATATTCATCATCATACTTTAATCTTATTTTAAAATATTCTTAGATCATTAAATTTAAATCAAAAGTAAGTTGATAGCCTTTATCAAGCAACATATTTTCTTTATATCAATGGAAAAGCCTCATCCTAATTTTATTAAATTAATCATTCAAAACTCAAAAAAATTAATTAGACAATAAAACAACGTTAAGTTCCATAAAAGCTTTGAACAACTACGCCTAATACTTTTGGAAAGCCACTTCAATATCAAACTTAGAATTTAATTCACCTAGGACATCTAAATGGTAAGAGATCTATTTAAACAATCCTAATTACTACTTTAAGATATAGTGTCGAAATATCACAATACACATTCTAGATTATGCATGCAATACTAAGCGTTGTGATTGTAATCCACAAATAACAATCTATTAAATCAGTGAATTGGAGAATACGATTAAGTTTAAAGCATTAAGTACTAATCATTCTTCATTATGACTACATTAAATAATGGATTAAGTTTATGTTCAAACTTTGTTTAAATTAATAAACTACTCATACACATTCATAATAAAATATATCAATAAAGTAAATAAAATATATTAATAAATACCTTTTATTTGAATACTTTGAATCTACAAATGTGTCCAAAAGCAATGAACAACAAAACTAAATGAAGACTTAATAAAACTAATATATGTGGCTCCAAAACCAATGAAATATGATTTAGGATACTCAAGGTAGATTAATTTCTAAGCTCAAGGTTCATATAATATTCTAAATAATACATATCCAGTCAAAAAGAAATTCCTTGATTCGCACCAAAAAAATAGAAACCATTCCTAGGGAATCATCACCTATTCCCCTAGCAATCTTGATTCGCAGGGTTCATCAGTGGAAATTTCTATTCTTCACAATTTTGTTTATCGAATCCTATATCACACTTGATTTACCGCTGATTCTCTATTTTTTTTCAATCGACTGAATTCCTTATCTTCTTCCCCTTTTCTTTCATTTCTTCATACAACCTAAATATAACATTGTATCAAAAAAATAAGAGAAAACTCATTGTAATATAGCTTTTTACATCCAAAATTATCCTAAAGTATGCTATAAAACACTTTCTAATTATTAACTCAATACTTTTCTATCCCGACTAAAGGAACACTTTTAATTATATTTTCATTCATTATTCTGATTTCATAATTACTTATTTTTATTCTTAAACCGAAGTGATCGTTAAATAGAAACAAATTACCTTCATTAAAAAATTATGATAGTATAAAAAGACTTAAAGAATTATTCCTTATTTGACAACTAAACCTCTAGTAATGTACTATAACTCAGAATTGAAAGTTCAATTAACAACCAAGACCAAACCACTAAATAGGTTTTCTCAATATCCACTGATAAGCATCAAGCATATGATTACTAATGTAGAATCCCAAGATACAAAAATCACTAAATTGGTCCTTAATCTCAAATAATATTTAAAAATACCATCACAATAAAAGTCGATAGGAATTTCTCTTCATCAATAATATCGTTATAATCTTCATATACTAGAATGTTGGAAAAAGATATGCTTCACTTAACTTAGCTATAAACACTTGAGCTAAATCTTTTATTTGAAAAGTTTTTATAAACATTCTTCCATTTCTTATATCTCTTTTTTCTCTTTTCTTCTTTCATTTTTCTTTTTTTTGTTCTTAAGGTTCCCTGCTCCATTTCCTTCGGATACCTTTATTTTTTTACGAGAATTTCTCACACTTTTCCCAATAATAGATTCCCTGCTCTATTTCCTTTAGAATCTATAGGTCTCTCTATTTTTTCTTCTTTTTAAGAACTCTTATTAACTCTTCTTACTTTCGTTATAGTTAAGAAAGTATTCTTTCTAAATAAGTAAAGGTTTGTTAGCTAATTTCTTATTTCTTCCCTTACTTGTGGTATAAGTTCTTTCATTATATATAATACTTGATCAGTAATCTTTGTATAACAAGATTCAAATAAATCTATCTTGTTATCTTGTACTTTTGTTTCAATCTTCTACCTATCGTAATGTCTAACACAATGCAATTAGTTCCTCTAAACTCCTCTTGTGTATACATAATCTAGGAAAGTCAAATAAGGTATAATAATTCATATCTATGATAATTTTTTATTTTCATGGGTAATAAAAATATTAATTCTATTTAAATCCATATTATATTCAATTCATATTATTTAACTAAATAGAGTAAATTGAAGAAATATTACTTGTATCTTCAAAAATTCTAAAATTTTTAGTCAACTTTGAATATTCAATAAATTGATTCCACTTCTTGAGTCTCCCATACTTCACTTCTTTATACTCCACTTCACCTTAATACCCCCAAACTAATTGATGTGTGTGCCGCAGGTATAATAGCTCGCTTGTAGTAATAGCGTAACCAACTTACATTGACTACGGATATCGTCATCAAGGAAAGGTTTTTGCACTAGTTATTAATTACGTATTTAACTTGAACTATTGCTAAGGAATTCACTTTTTATTGGTTTTATAATAAACTAAACTATCTACCAAATTGGTTTTCTTCACTTTTTTCTCTCCCATGCCGTGCCCTTCTTCCCACACCATGCCTTACGTGCCCACAACGTCAACACCTATAGCTACGGTTGTGAGTGTATCTTTGTTGGTTTTTGCTTTGTTTATTCTCGTTTTTCCTCAATTCCTTCCTTTACATTTTAATTCCCTAAAAATGCAATAATACCATGGTTTAAAGCCCATTTAAGGATATTTATACTAAATATGACTAAACTTACCACATATATAAATATAACTAATCACTTATCAAATACCCCCAAACTTAAGATCTTACGTTTCCCAAGCAAAGGTGTATTCTACTAAGTCTCCTAATATTAACTCTCATTCAATTTAAATTGTTCATTGAGTATCTTTTAATTCAATAAGTTTCAAGTTAACAATCCATTTTAGAGTTTATCTGTGCAAAAACTTATCTTTTTAAGACTTGTAGCTTTAATAACATGTATAACTTCTATTTCAACACACTAAAATAGATTGCAACCAAAAACCATCGCTACAAATAAGTTTGTTTCATCTCAACAATCAAGTTGCAAGTATACAATTTCATGATTTCTCATTAAGCTTTGGAATTCACAAGTAAGCATAGATCGACGCATAGTAGACTTTAGCACTTCAAGAGTCTATTGGACTTAACATAGTTGGAATAAAAACTTAACTCAATTAACTACACGTACTTGAGCTAAATCTTTTATTTGAAGAGTTTTAGTTTACTATCACCTTATTTTCTTAATTTTTTTTCTTTCCGCCTCTTTTCTTTTCTTCTTCTTTTCATTTTTTTTATTTTTACAATCCCTGCTCCTTTCCCCATGGACTTCATTCTTCCTCGCTCTTTCCAACTATCAAGTTCTCTACTCCATTTCCTATAGAACTTGTGGGACCCACTCATTTTTTCTTTATTTTAAAAACTCTTGTTAGCACTTATCACTTTCAATAAATCAAGTAAGTTAACTCCAACTTTTAATATACAATGCCTACTTCTTCCCCTTTTGCACTAAGTCTTTATTTGCTTTGTACTTTCAAGTAAGATTCACACTAATTATAGAATCCTTAGAGATCTAACTTTTTCCATAAGAAGTGTTATAATTTCTTGCTTTTGTTTCAAGTTCAAGGTCTTCCCTAACTTTAGGTTTCTAATCATGAAATTACACTGTTATTTGCTACATTTTATTATTTTTCTTCTTCAACAATTTAAAACATTCTCTTGACATTCATTTCATTAAGATACTTGTAATTTACACATCAATAATTAAAGGGTTGAACATGCAAATGAACTACTTATTCATTACATATTACTATATATAACCTAATCTATACCACATAAACATTCATATAGCAATTAAAACAATAAATTTATATAATACCATGCTTTTCTTCTAAACCGTTTCAAATTAAAAATTTAAACGATCATTCATATAGTGTTTATCCTCATTTCTCTGCTTATCTTACCATTTTTCATAGTGTAGCGTTGTGTCGATGCCACCAAACTTAAACAAAACCTTTTCTTCAAGGTTTAAAAGTAGGCCTTAAACATTAAAACACTAAAAAACACAAATATATGTAATAATACAAGTTATAATAAACAAAACTAAACATTAAAACAAGTAAATAACTAGTAAATATCCTAAATGCTAAAAACTAAATGGTACGAAAGTCACTCGCAACTCCCCAGGTCTAAAGGACTCCTATTACACTGACTTTAGAACTGCATGTCATCATCATCATCTGCATCACCGGCTCCAACTTAGCCAACACTTGATCCTCTTGCCTTTTACTATTATTTCTGCTACTGCTACTATTATTTCTGCTACTACTTGATCCTCTTGCCTTTTAGCCAACACTTCGGCCTCAAGTCTAGTGCCCTTAGTGCTTTCTCTCTCTCTTTATTTCCTTATCTCTCTCTCTCTGTCTCTCTCTCTCCTTCTCTTCTTCGGAGTCTTGGTAACCAGGTGGTGATTTCAACGTGAGCATTAAAGCTTCATCCATGGTTGGTTGGGCCTCTATATCAAATTCTTCATCATATTTCAGCCTCACCCCGCCCTTTAAGCATATATGAGTAATCTATATAGTAAACAACAACTTTTTGTCCCTTTCCGACACGATGGACTCTCTCAGACTAATGAGTATGATCTCTACGATATTGATATATTCAAACTTCATAATCTTATAAAGACAAGCCATTTTTGGCTTGTTGATCTCACCTTGCTAAGAAGTGGGGTATAGCGATGCCACAAGAAAAGTTGCCACATCCTATAAATCATTCTGACACTGCCCTTCTTAATGTGCTTTGACATGTTCTCATCTTCTATTACACATCTTTGTTGTCCTGGGACAACCTATGCATTTTCTATGGTTTTAAATCGGTATAGGTTATAGGGTCTCTCATATAATCTGGCCGAAAAAGTTGGTGAAAATTCATACAAGCTTATTCCAACCCATAGAAAGTATTGATCTCACGTCTATTAAAAGGAACATAAACCCATCTTACCTTTACTAGCTAATCGTTAGACGTGAATTTCGTATTGACATAGAATTAAAAAATAACCATACTCACTCCTTTAACTTTATTATCCCTATAATCTTAAGTGAGTTGCTCCCCATTTAGGTGCCTAATAAAATTGCTCACTCTTTTATGATATTTTGCCGGCAAATTAATTCCCTTTCCGCAAATGAAGTCCTTATGAAAGATTTTCTCATCTCGGTCCTTAGCCTCTCTACAAATGAAAAATTTGGATCTAAAAGGTCTAAGCTCTTTTTCATTGGGTTTTCTAATGGTGGATGCCTCAAAATCATTTGCTCTAATTCGGATAACTTATTTCCTTATTCTTTCCACTTTCTTCTAATTTCAAGCAATTAAAAACAATGCATCGCAACTTGGTCTTCAAATCACCAAAAAATCAAAATCATATAACATGGATCATGCATACACCAAATAATGTAACGACATTGACTAAGTCTCCATGGGTGATATTAATGCTCATATTCACACAATCTTGCAAAACCTATGCTATAACCTTAATTTTGCAACTTCATATAATATTATCAAAATTCTCAAAATTCAAGCATAACTAGATGAAATTGTAAATGTACATCAATGCCGGATTAATTTATGGTGTAGAGCATTCCTCCTAGTCTTTTTCAATCCAAACCCTCTCACTTTTCTCATAAACTAGAACGCTAGCTCTTATGGAATCAAATTCCAATAATCCAAGCCTTAGCTTTTCAAATTGTGCAAATTCATAATGCACTTGTTTCTTCACTCTAAATCACTAGGAACTCATTAATCTCACTTATCAAACTTTGGCTCAAGAGGGATGTATGCTTAGAGGTTTTGGTAGGGTTTTAGTGTAAGTGTGTAGAATTTTGATAGCAAACTACGGGTCAAGGAGCCTTTTTTCCAATTTTAGGAAGTTAAATTTAATTTCAAGGGCTGTCAAGGTGTCCTGCCTTTAGGCACAGCGCCGAGGTCAATTTCAAGCATAACTAGATGAAATTGTAAATGTACATCAATGCCGGATTAATTTATGGTGTAGAGCATTCCTCCTAGTCCTTTCCAATCCAAACCCTCTCACTTTTCTCATAAACTAGAACGCTAGCTCTTATGGAATCAAATTCCAATAATCCAAGCCTTAGCTTTTCAAATTGTGCAAATTCATAATGCACTTGTTTCTTCACTCTAAATCACTAGGAACTCATTAATCTCACTTATCAAACTTTGGCTCAAGAGGGATGTATGCTTAGAGGTTTTGGTAGGGTTTTAGTGTAAGTGTGTAGAATTTTGATAGCGAACTACGGGTCAAGGAGCCTTTTTCCCAATTTTAAGGAGATAAATTTAATTTCAAGGGTTGTCAAGGTGTCCTGCCTTTAGGCACAGCGCCGAGGTCAATTTCAAGAATAACTAGATGAAATTGTAAATGTACATCAATGCCGGATTAATTTATGGTGTAGAGCATTCCTCCTAGTCTTTTCCAATCCAAACCCTCTCACTTTTCTCACAAACTAGAACCCTAGCTCTTATGGAATCTAATACCAATAATCCAAGCCTTAGCTTTTCAAATTGTGCAAATTTATAATGCGCTTGTTTCTTCAATCTAAATCACTAGGAACTCATTAATCTCACTTATCAAACTTTGGCTTAAGAGGGATGTATGCTTAGAGGTTTTTGTAGGGTTTTAGTGTAAGTGTGTAAAATGGATGAAAAATGGGGTTTGAAACCCTTGAAATTGACCTCGGCGCTGTGCCTAAAGGCAGGACACATTGACAACCCTTGAAATTAAAATGATCTCCTTAAAATTGGAAAAAAAGGCTCCTTGACCCGTAGTTTACTATCCAGCCAGTGGGACCATTATCTGACATGGATATTTTTCCAATGTCGAATAACATTTTACTTTCTAATTTGTTTTATGATGCTTTAATAACCGATACGTGAATTTTTCCCCTATTTTATTTTATGATCTTTATTCTATGCATATTAGGTATATAGGATATTCCATAATTAAAAGAAATGCTAGAATTAATCATCATAAAAATATAAAAAAAGGTCATGAAACTTAAGAAAAAAAACTTTCTTGATCAAGATTTTAAGTCAATGCCACCCAATTTTAAAACTCTTTTCTAGTACTCGATTACATCAATATGGGTCTACCTCAGTAGCGTGTATTGTGTTATCTTGGTGAGGCAAAGCGAGCAATGACTACTTTGATGTTTTAATATTGGTTTGACTTAATATAGCTATCAAAAAGGTTTTGGGCTTTAAGCATAGATGACACGTAACTTGTTGCGACATATGAATTCTAGGTCTCATAAAGATTCTAAGAGTTGCATGTGATGCAATTGGTAAAGGTTACCTATATAAATAACTTGATTGTTGAGCGTCAAGCCCCAGCCGTCTCAAAATTAAGTGAAACATGGATCTTAGACCATTAAATTAATATTTATGAGGGCTATTGATTTAGTGGTAGTTTAGTTACTCAGTAATAAATTATTATGCATAATCTTCTAGGTGTAGATATTAGAATCCTTATAACACTAATCCAGAGTCACTGTGATCGATCCTAGAGATTGATAAAATTATTTCTAAGAGTAATTTCCCTAATTTGATTGAAAAATGAATAAATTTTATAAATAATAAAAACAAGGAAGTATGTCTTAAATTAATGGTTCCTTTAAAACTACAATATACTATTACACGAATTATGTGTCACGGTAGCAAATACAAACCAGACTTTCGAAAAGATTTGGTATTATGGAAACTAATAACATGACAGTGATGACGACACTGAAGGAAATGTTCCAATCGTAGCTCACAATGGAGAAAGGTATAAGATTAGAAATATTGCTAGATTCTTGTAAAATGGTTGATAACTTATTAATATGTCTTAATGTTTGAAACATGAAATGACTATATTAATTATATCAAAAGGCTTGAATTTTCATGTGCCAAAAGTTAGCAGTTGATTTGATCTATAATTCATCAAAATAGTTTTGAACTATATAATATGAATGACGTCGATAAATTTGTTTATAGTTGCAAATGAAGTTTAAAATGTAAGACAAAATATTAAAAAAAGTCCTTAGACATGCATTTGATGGTTCGTAACTGAAACAAATTTAATAAAGAAAGATAAAGGGAAGGTAAAAGCTACCAAAGGTGTTTATGTCAGATATAGAAACCTTAGTTATAAGCTAGACTTTGTCCAGTTCTAAAGATAAGCTCTAAAGAATGAACATAGTTATTCATAAAATGAAATTGTTCATTTTATAATGAATTATAAATCTTATCAGGAAGACATAATTTTGAATTATTGCAAACTTTTTAAAATGAGTATTAAAGAAATTACATAGCAAACTATTAATATACTTTGATGAGATGAAGGTAGATAATATTTGAGCCAAGAGTTTAACTGACCATTTTGGAAATTATGGGACCGTGTTGCAGTTAACTCCACTAGGAACGTCTTTTGAGAAATGATTTTTTAGGAGGAGAAATTGAACTATATTTGATAGAATCCGATTTATGATGTATCTACACACACCTTCCTATAATGTCCTATTAAAGGTATACTTCAGAAACCACTACACTTTGCACTAAACCTTATTTTCTATAAATTGGTTAATAAAAATCCATATACAATATGAAACAAAAGGATCTACTTTGTCTATTCTTGAGATTTTAGGTGTGGTGAGACTTGCATAAGACGCTAAGTCACATAAATTTTGATGCTTAAAACATTTGTGTCTAATTGTTGTTAGGGTGATCCTATGTTATACAATTGAGAACAAATTATTTGTTGCTTAAAATGATGTCTTTCTATATAAAAAGTTTATTTCAAAGACTCTATTGGGAAGAAAATAAATCTTGAAATGTTCAGGAGCCACAAATGAGAACTAAACTATTTTAAGATGCTCAACAAAGTTTTGAATTAGCTGAGTATACATGAGTAACATATACAACAACAACAACATAGCCTCAGTCCCAAATTAACTGGGGTCGGCTACATGGATCAAACTTTTCCATTGTGCTCGATTAAGTGCAATTGATGGTGAGCTTTGCAAACCATTCAAATCTCTCTTAATTAATGCATCCCATGTTAACTTTGGTCTACCCCTACCTCGTCGAATTTCTACAGTTTCTATTGAGTCAAGTTTTCTAGTTGGGGCATTTGTAGGCCGTCTTTTGAGTGACCAAACCATCGCAACCGCCCTTCCCTAATCTTTGTATCAATTGGTGCTACTCCTACTTGTCTTTGAATTTCTATATTTCTTATTCTATCTTTACGAGTTTTACCACACATCCATGAGTAACATATATCTCTTGAAAATCTATAACAATAAGAAATTGGCCCGAGAAATCTAAAATTTATTATTATTGATAGTTGTGATATATTTTTGTTACAGGGTCAGAATGAATCACTACTTATCTGGAGACATTTCTCATCTAGATTGGATGAATAGATTAAGTTGTAATGAACTCTGAATTTTAATTCATGTATTTTATTCAAGTTCGGAACTCGACTTATTTACTTTAAAGTGGTATGAAAATTGGATGCAAATGATTTAAAATGACATGAAAATAAAAGTGTACATACTTAAAAGCACAGCTTATCAAGAATTTTCAATCTAAATCAAGATGTTGATTATGATAAAAGTTTTCACTAGTACTTCAGCTCAAGTTCTAAAATTCTAATTGTCATTACTTCATAGTTTGACTACAAGATATGAAAAAAGAATGTCAAAATAGCATTGCATTATGACCTTAAGAGTTGTATGACACGACTTAAGGGTTTTGATTATCCTGAGAATTTTAGAAAGGTATGCAAGCGGAAAGGATCCATTTTTGGATTATAGTAAGCTTATAAGAGCTGTGGTCTTTATTTTGATGAAATAAATAATGAATTATGTTCATTGACTAGAAAATAAACCTTGTGTATACAAAAAAGTTAGTAGGAGCGCAAATGTCTAAATTTGTATGTTGATGATATAATGTTAATTAGAAACGATGTTCTAACCTTGTAACATGTCAAATCATGGTTAAGGAAAAGTTTCTCAATCAAATTCTTAGGCAATTAAGCCTATATCCTTGCAATATAGATCTAGAGAGATAGATCTAATAGGCTAATTGGTCTAAAATACAGTGCTTATATAAATAAACAACTGAAAAGGTTTTAGTGTGTGAGATTCTTAATAGAATTCATACTTATGTCTAATAACATAAGTCTCTACAAGACTCAAAAGACTTTGGACAAATGATGAGCAAGACAATGTGAACATAATTCCATACGCATTAGCTATGAGAATCATCCCATATGTTATATTTTGCATTCAACTCGATATGTCATATGCTTTAGGCTAAACATACATATATTTATCTATCATAGATTCTAGTCAAGGTCATAGGATATTTATCGATAACATTCTTAAGTACTTTAGAAGCACATGAAAAATGTTATTGGATTTGCAAAGGTTTGAAAGAACGTGAAGATTTACATAACATCAATATTAAGCAACGTAGCATATACATAAATAAACTTCTTCTACTAAAAATGCATTAAGGTCACACAATATTGGATAGGTGTAGGATTGGACTTAGTGCAAGTAGGAGATGTTGGGGTATGCGACCTAGGCCAATTCTGTAAATGTTGTTTAACTCTTATAAGTAGATGCATGTTTCTTTTATAATAGTATAAATGAATAATTATTGTATTATTTCAAATGTCCCTAGCCAATTATTATTATGGGAATAATAATAAATTAAGACTAGCATGAGTCTTGATTGAGAGTCGTGTGATAATTATGCATATATGGATGCGAATCAAGATTATGGGTATTTGTTGGGAACAGATGTTGGACCGACCCACTATGAGAACGCTACATTGTCAATGTCATAAGTGCTTCTCATGATAGTTATATCATTTAGTCTTTTGACTAGAGATCATCAGAGACTCTAACATTAGGAGCATAATGATTTAACACAATTAAATATTATCTTTAACCAGATAATTATAAAATTTGTTATTGGTCATTGTTTGACTAATGTGTTGATGTTGTGTAATCAAGATGAAATTTTCCCCTCTTTTAGAGAGATATCTACTGGGGCCCTCGATATGTTAGACTGATAAATGGCCATGTCTAGTAGATTGATTTGATCCATGTCACTTGACAATTTCATTATAGTCGGAGATCAAGACTAGTAGATTGAACTACAAGGGTGACGTTCCATGTCTTATGCTCAATCAAAAATATATCGCGTGGAAATGGGATATGATATACAATGTTTATTAAGTTGTATCAATTTAATGATCTTTGTGCATCTTAGGTAGTCATAATGTTCTGCTAGAGGTCACTTATGGTTCGTGTTTTGGTTCACTACCAACATTATATGAACCAATTATGTTGCGCACAAAGAACGGATTTGCGCAATTTTATATTATTTAGGTTAATGAATATTATTTGATAAAATATATTTTGAAGATTCTCATTAAGAAACCTAGTTTGACTAGGATTCAAAACTCTACTACATTTCTAGTTTAACTAGAAATTTTGTCTCTTGGCAAATCCTATTTTGAATATGACTCTAATTGGAATTATAGTACGACTTTGATTCTTATTTGAGTTTTAGATAAAGTATGACTCTTGGTTGATTAGTAATTGTAGATTATATATGACTCTAACCTTTTAAGAGATGGACTTTATCTAAGACTCTATTTGGAGTGTGACTATGAAATGAAGTTCTTTTACAACTCGATCTATTGTACTATAAATAAGGCATTGGGGTCACAGTTGTTGTAGAGATTTTTCTAAAGAGTTTGTCAGAATTTTTACCCTAGAATTGTTGGCGCTGGTACTCTGAACTGTGAACCTCCATTTTTGTGTGGATTTCTGATAGAGAACGTTCATCTCTAGCATCATCTTGAAGAAATCGACCAACGTCAAACAAGAAAGACATGGAGTTGTTCTTGTTAAGGTATGATTTTTCTCTCTTGGAACATCAGTTTAATGGAATTTATATGATCTTGATTCGGGGATATACGAAAAGGTTTCGAAAAATTTCGCTATGCTAGATCCCCGAAACCCAACATCATTTGGGTTGATGGTATAGGAATGTCAGCTCCTCATTTTTGCATTCTTCAAGCCATTAATCTTTTGAAGCTGTGTAAGATCCTTGAAATTTCACTTTGGTTCTGAAACATATACTCTTGATTCCTTAGAGTTCGAATATGGTTACGTAGAATTGACTCCATCATGGCCATCTTCTTCTCTTTAGCGTAAATGCCAGTGTAATCTTCAGCAGGTCGGTTTGAACTCTGATTCATCCTCTTATTATACTTAGCAGTTTGTATTTTTTGTAAAATTCATCTATTTTTTGCAGAGAATATATATATATATATATATATATATTAAGAAAAAAAATAGGAAATGAATTCGTTTCATTTCATTGGAAAAAAATGTTTCCAACATTTGTTCCTAAATCTTTTTCGCTCTTCTTTTCGTTTCGAGAGCTCTTAAAGTTTGATTTTCACCTAGTTTCTTTCTGCGAAACTGTAAAGCATAGCGAGACGGTCAATTTGAGCTAAGTTCCTACAGTGGAATTGAGGTACTTGGCCTGCAATTTGGTAAATGCTCAATTCAGGATATTTTCAACAATTTAATTTGAATTCTTGCAATTTTTGATTTGTTTAGTGACGTATTGATAGAAATTAGTAGGAATTGTCAAATATTGATGTATTGAGTTGATATGCTCTGATTTGGAATAAATCTCACCAACGTGAGTTAGGTTTTTAATGAAGTGAACTAATGTGATTCAATTGATAACTATTTTGGAGATGTTTTATTGTTGATATTGATTTACATTAGGTTTATGGATGAATTGCTTATTGGTTTTGATCAAATTTGACTTCGTGGGTTGTAGAAATATTTTGATGTTGGTATTGAGTGGTTTCGTGGCATTTGTTATCAAGTTTCGAAGATTTATTTGCAAAAATATTGATTTGGAGAAGTTTTTCAGTTCAAGATAAATAAAGTTTGCCTAGTTGACATTCCATATTGGAGAATTCATAACTTCTCTGTTAGAGATTCTATTTGAGTGTTCTTGGAGTCTATGGAAAGTATTACATGAGTATTATGAGCTCCTTTCAAGTTATCATGATAAATATCGAGGTTTTCAAGGTTAAAAAGTTACACCAAGTTGGCTAGTAGAAAGCTAGTTAAAACAGTCATATAAATTAATATTTTTGGAAACTGTTCTCAAGTGTATTATGGTTAGAGTCTTCATTAGGTTTCGTGTCTTGGTTTCACTTTAAACATGACCCATAGTGTAATTGGATCTGTAGGGAAGCTATTAGATCTATTTTCAAGGTGATCCGATGCTCCGATAACCGCAAAAATTACGCATAAAATTAGTTTGGTTGTAAGTTAACCCTATAGTGATCTTTACTATTAATTAAATATCTTTGTTCCTGTGATTATATTATAGTTTGCATTGCATTTTACCACTCTTGGTCATGCATACATAAAGAGAGTAAGGGGGATAAGCTTGTTTCAGAGTCTGGTGAGCTTGAAACCAAGTTTCAATCATAACTCTACGCCATTTACTGAGACTAGCGAAGTTTAACACCGACAAGTTATATATGTATTTCATGATCTTTTATGGCCTGTTTCGTTCACGAGTAGAATAATCTCATGATCATGGGATTATTTTACACCGGGATTATAACATAGGTCGGGTATTAGTTCCAATAGAGGGACTTGTTCAGTTGGGCGTATAGAGGGTGGGATTAAACCTAATTTCAATCGGTAAAGTACTAAAGTGCCCTTTTATATCTACAAACTCATTTGTTGAAACCATTTAATTTTTGCTGGGTTTTTTCGATCAAATATTCCTCACAAAATATGGAAAATGAAAGCTACCCATATGATAAAATAGGAAAACAAAAATGCCCTTATTAACATGAACACATAAAACCAAAGTAAAACCATTAATAGATAGGGTAGTTAAATTGGTATGTTGGAAGTGAGAATTGCACAATTCCCTACTCCGCATGGGCGGTCCTTATCTGGGATCAACCTGTGGTATTAGTTGGAATTGGAAGATTGGAATTTCTTGGTAGGGGTTTCAGGGTAGTTCACTACCCACTACCTCGATTTTTGGCAGTTGTAATACCGAGCTTCCACTAATGTGGTCATGGCCTCTTCTGAGATTTCATCAATGAAACTTTGATTTTCAGCTTCAAATCTCGTAAGTGAATAAGAGAATGAACAGATAGCAACAAGACTTAGTCAATTGTCCCAAGATTGGTAATGAAGTTATTTTGATAATTTGAAAGTCACCAAGATTAGGATAAAATAATAGCATTGAATTCATGGTTTTAAATAGTCCCAATCCTATGGTTAAAATAATCCTATGGAAAATTTTACACTCGAACAGAACACCAGTATTATTTAGTACGACCACTTATCCCACCTATCCTATGAACTGAACATGCTATTAATCTGTGTCTGTACTATTTTTAGAAGTCGACATCTTATTATAGTTATGAAACAACAACAGAGTGGATTGCATGTCATGTGATGCATATATCTGATTGTTTATTTGGAAATGTAATTACATGTTTCCTTGTATCAGACTAACAATTGCAAGAGTACAAATCAATGTAGGAATTTACTTACATGAAATCTTTGAGTTGTTTTTTATAGTGTTAGATTCTAAATGAAGACAAGGGACGAATGGACAAGACTTAATGATTATGGTGATTGTTTACTAAATTTAAAGTAAATTCTTGTTTAAATTGTTTATATTTATTTTTTTGGGATTCTTGGAGTGAGTGTAGGACGTGGAATTTTGTTGATCGGTTATGAGAGTCTCCTAAGTTAGTTTTAAATAAATTGAGAGGTTTAAGTTTCAATTTTTGCCTATTTGGGATTAGGTAGTTGTAATTGAGCTATCAGAGACTCTAAGTTGATTTATAAATTTGAATTTCATATATATTATGAACTACCAGGAGTTGTGAGTCCTTTCATAATTCTTCCCAATTCTGTTGTCTATTAAGTGGAAGTTTTTCGGTAGGCTACTTTTAGTGGAGGTCAAACTTGAAAGAATGGATTAGTCTATCCAATTGAACAAATCATGAAGTGAGTTTCGTTGAGGATAAAAAATTAGTTTTTGTCCCTTATAAAGGGTCGAAGTAATTATTATTTTGAGGTGAAAGTTGAAAGAATGGATTAGGCTGACCAGATTATTATGAGATTAAGGTAATCTAGGGTAGTCAGTCGTCTTAATGACAAGGGTGCTGACATAACCTCACCCTTAAACTATGTGATACAACAATTCCGCTTTGTAATTCACAACTTCATAATATTAGAAACTTGGTTTTAGGCTCGCATTGATGAAATAATTTTATGCTTTTAAAGGTTTTTTAAAATTCTTTATTTGAATGTCTTTTGGATACCCGTCTTTATCCAACTTGAACCCATCCCTTGAGATTGCTTCTAATCCACTTATGATTGTTTCACGGGGAAATCTATATTTGAATCCATACTCTGGTTTTGGGTAATAATTATTTTTCTTTGCTATGAAATTCTCGCAATCGGTAGTACTAGTTTATTCTTTCAAGTGAATAATCAACTAGTCTTCCTCTAACCATGAATATTGTTTATTGTCACTCTTATGCCCATTAGCATAAAACTCTCAAACTAAAATCTCACAACCAATCTCTCTAGTGATATTTATTTCATCATCAACATTATAATCCCTAGTTAACAATCCCCAATTCATCTACCTTATTATGCTCAAAATCCTATTACCGTAGTTTATTTCATTCGTCACATTGAATCCCCTCTTCGGGATAATTCTTCTTTTTTTCTTAATGTCGCTCTTTATTCTAGCTAGAGCATTGGCATTGATAAATTATCCACATTAAAAGAAATTTGTGGATTTTCCTCAACTTCCTCTCTTTCCGAGTCATCATTATAATCTAATGGTAGAGTAGGTTCTCTTTGAGTTTTAACTTTAGGATTGTTTATTGAAATTCTAATTGGCCTAATAGGTGTGGTTGGAACTTTGAATATGTTTTAGGTTTCTCTACTACTTCGTTTTCTTTCTCCTCTCTTGAACTTTTTCCTCTTCCATTTCTGGTCATTTTTTTGAACTCAAATCACACAAATCCAAATAGAAATTTAAACCTGTAAATCATTAAAAACAATTATTTGAAACAATTTGAAAGAATTTACAATTCTACTTAAAAAGGGAATTTGTTTGAAAAGCTGGTTCGAAAATCAATTGAAAACTTAAATAAAATTAACATTGAAGTTCTTATGTAATATAAAAATAAAATCAGTTTTCCAAAACTTTCATGATAAAAATTAATTGTGCATTAAATTCAAGTATTCAAAAAGAAAGCACATCTCTCAAACTCATATGAAACTCAATTTCAAACCAATTGCATATAAGAATCATTTGAATCACGAAAAATATTAAAATTTCAAAAAACATTGTTTTGTAAAGCAAAAGTCATTGTAATCACTATTTGCATTCTATTGAAACCAATAAAATCATTTATCAATGGTAACTATATTAATTGAAATAAGCAATTTCGAAATTAATTAATTTTTTTGCAAAACTTCATCAAAAAAAAAAAAAAATTCAATCTAAAAAGTTATGGTTTTATAGTGATTACCTTCATAAGAGTGAATCCCTCAAGATATAAGCTCTTAAAATCCTCTAAACTACTTTTCCAATCTTTGACTCAAAATCCCCTTAACCCTAGTTTAGTTCTACTCCATTAAATTTGCTTTATTTTTGGTTGAATGAAACTAGATTGAGGCAGAAATCACTAAAACACACTAAATTCTAGCTTAGGAAGGTTAAACCTGGGCAAAAATCCAATGTTTGGATTGAATAAGTGCAATGGTTAGTGCATATGAAATGATTTATGAGTGACAAATTGGGGTTTTGTTTTAAAAACTCAAAATCAGTCCAAGCAAATCAATGTTTTAAGTGAATACACTACATTAATAAGTGGAATTTAGGCTTTATGCCTTACCGATTTGTCCAGCGATATGACTTTTATGGCTGATTCGATTCACTGCTAAATCATTTGCCTTGAATTTTACTGAAACTTCATGTTCATTATTACCGATTTCCCTAGTGATTCATGGTGTTAAACCAAATTACTAAGGATTTGTTGTACTTAATTTACTATTTTTCCAATTTACTTCACTATTATTATATACATCATTCATAATAATCAATATAAAGGTATACTTGAATTTCAAAAATTTCAGTAGGATATGTGACTAACTAATAATTTTATTTTATTGATTAAATAATTAAACAAGTAATATAAATTTGCATAAAGGTCAAATAAACTTAACAACTCGATCACCTCCCTCATTTAAAAGTACTTCGAATTTTAAATTTTTCAAAATATTTACAATATAAGAGTCAAAAAGTGAGAGAATAAAAACATACTATACTAATGCTAAACTTATATCAAAATTAAAGCATAAATAAATATAGAATATGGGTTGCCTCTTATATACACTTTTGTTCAATGTTGTTAGCTCGATTGAACCATTAATGGTAGACCGGAACTCTAAACTTGAATATAGAATTGCCTACTCTAGCGCCATTGCAGAAAGTAATTGATTGACCATTCACTGTTGAACTAATTGTTTTATTCGGAATATCCATAATAGCTTGATAAGTGGCTAAGAAAGGGCGTCCTAAAATCAAAGGAAGATCTTCATTAATATAATGTGGCATAACAAAAAAGTCCATAGGTAGAATATACTTTCTACTAGAACTGGTTCATTCATAACCACCCCTATTGTTTTGATTGAAGTAATTGTTTGATTAGATATTTTAAAACCTAAGAATTTCATAGTTGGTTGAAAAAGTTTTATTTTCTTTTGCTATAAAACTAGACCATTAGAGATAATAATATGTTGAAAAGTATGTAAATGTTTCCAATGTTGATCAATAGAGGTAGAGAAAATAAGAATATCATCTATATAAATAAGAATATAATTTTATATATGGATTGAAAATATCATTCATTACTTTTTGAAATTCAGAGGGTGCATTTTTTAAACCAAATGGCATAACATTTCATTAATATTGACCAAAAGGAGTATTAAAAGCAGTTTGATATCGATCTTGAGGAGCAATTTGAATTTGCCAAAAACCAGACTTTAGGTCAAATTTAGAGAACACTATGGCTGAAGTAATTCATTTAATGAGATCATACTTATTAGGAAGAAGATAGCGATTGGTTTTTCTCACTCACAAAATGATACAAGAAGTTGGAAGGAAGGCCAAAACAAGAAAGATGACAATGATAACTGAAAGGTTCAATATTTACTTTGAAGATATGTTACAGAAGCAAAAAACTCAAACTGAAAGTAGAACACACTCAAACAGAAGCAAAAAAACTCAAATTGAAAGTAGAACACACTCAAACTGAAAGTAGAACACTTGATTCTTACTCAAACTGCTTAACTCAGATGACTCAATATTTTTCTACGCCTTAACATACTAGTAAGGCCCTTATTTATAGATTCAAACGGACGCGCTATCGTGGAAAAATAGCCCTACAAATAACTGACACGTAACACCTTAAAGAGATTATTCATGATAAAAAGTAAAAGTACTTACAAGATAAAATTGAACTTCCAACTAGCCCTAGGCGTGATGGATCGTACACTTTTTTCTGTAGCAACTTTGACTTTATGTTAAAAGCACGATTCTTGATAAGGTTTTGATAAGATTCTTGATAAAACATTTTCAAAAGTAGGATTCGCGATAAGATATGACAGGCAAAGTATGCCTGGGAGCTTGTGCTTGAAATGACTTTTGACATGGGCCTAATTGCAGGTCGAGACCTGAAAGCATGGGCTAGACTAGATTGGATTGGCATGGGCCTAAATTTTTTTTTTAATAAAAAATGAATTCAAAACGGGATTTCAGTGGATAGAGAGAATCCTAAAAGATAGAATGCATATAATAGGGAAATCGACGTAAGACTGGAATGTCCATGAAAATTTGAATTTTTGGTCTGGATAATAACATCCATAAGGTCCAAAGAATATTGCCTTCAGCAGGAGTTCAGTTATAGGCTTGAGCGGCAAATATTTGAATATTTCCTGTATATATTGATACACCGAATGGATAGAGCTCATATAATAGTTGCTTAATAATAGGATGCCGAATTGCTTGATTCTGAAGTGCTTCTTGTAATGTTGTCATTTAAAGTTCAATAAAATCTGGGGCTACTGATTGAGCGTCGTCATGCGACTTTGTCCTGGATGAAGCAAAATATTTATCTTCAATGTGTTTAAATCTGGCTTCCATTCTTTGTTCCATTTCTTCAAGGTTTTGCTAGAGATGTTGAATGATTGTGGTAGCAATATCAGGGGATAAAGATGAGGTTGATACAGATTCAACTTTTTTAGGGGTAGGAATGCTGACATATTTATAAGTTTTTGATAATGCAGGAAAGGGTGAAAGAATATCGGTAGGTGTTATTGGCTTAATTGGGGTTACAATGGGAGTTATTTTGGATTATTGGATTGTCTCAATATCAAATTTGTCCCACCACTCGATATGGATTTCTTGCAAAAGATAAGTGAAAGAACTATTATTGGTTTGAGTGATTTTATGCATGCCACAATTCCATTTCAGGATCCAAGGAATGGAATATTTATGGATGAGTTGAAACAGTGACAATTTTTCTTTATCATATTTGCTTGAACTATAGGCAGAAAGATGCTTGTATTAGGGCCGAATTTGACCCACTATTCACACATAAACCAGGCAGGTAAATTGACGTGCAATAATTTTTTTGAATGTTATATGCCATGAATGTCCAGAGGCTAGTTCTTTATAGAAGAGTATGACTCTCCATGCCTCAATGTAGTCTTTATAACTGACTGCCATTGGTTGATGATCAGGGAGAAAAGTCATGGATTGATAAACATAAGGGCTTTGACGAATGGCATGTTGCTGAGTCCACTCAGTATTTGAAAGTACCTTTTCAACTTTGAGTTTTGAGTAAGCAATTTATTCAAAGTTTGATTTTTGAAATGTTTAATAATGACAGATTGAGTTTGGGTTAATTGGGTTTCATAAAACTTAATGGAGACATTAGGACGTGAGGGTATGAAATGATATGAAAGAGGCATAATGAGCTTAACCTGAGTATCAAAAGATTGGTCTAATAGATCATACTCTAAAAGAGTTACTGAATGTCGATTGCTAAATTTATAAACAGACTTATTATCATCAACAACTCGATTATAGGTAATGAATAAATGGGAGAATTTATTGGTATAGGTTGATGGAATGGAAAGGGATTTACCTTTGTCGGCCATTATCTGTATAGAATGAATTTGTGGAAGTGTAAGAAATTCACGAGATCAAAGTTCGGGAAGAGAGTTATTCTCGCCCTTTATATACTTGATATCAAAATAAAAAATGTTTAAAATAGCTTACCAATGTTCAAATATTTGTTTTGAAACCGAATTTTCGACGTCTTTGAAAAGAATTTCTTTTGCATCTTTACAATCAACACGTATTAAAAACTTTTGATTTAAAACATCGAACTGAGACTTTTGATCACATAAAACAATTGCAAGAACTTCCTTTATGATCGTAGCATAATTTTGTTGTGCCTTATTCCGTAACTTATATGTATAACAAACTAATTGTCCTTTTCCTGAAGGATGTCGTTGTAGTAATATACCACCATAACCTAGATCAGAGGCATCTGTTTGAATGATTTTGAAATAGCTAGGATTTGCTACAAGAAGACAAAGAAGATATTTAACTTTATTTTTTGTGGTTTGTATTGCTTTTGTATGACTTGATGTCCAGAGAAAGGGGGTATCCTTTTTAAGAAGAGTTTGTAGAGGCTGACGATCAAGAGTTTATTGTTTATAAAAATTAGAAATGTAATTTAAACATCCAAGATCTCGTTGTAATTGATTTCTATCTGAGAGTTTATAAGGAAACTTATCAACAAAATCAATCACATGAATTATAGGGGTAATTGTTTGATTAGATATTTAAAAACATAAGAATTTTATAGTTGTTTGAAAAAGTTTTATTTTCTTTTGCGATAAAACTAGACCATTTGAGATAATAATATGTTTTAAAGTATGTAAATGTTTCCAATGTTGATCAATAAAGGAAGAGAAAATAAGAATATCATCTATATAGACAAAAATATAATTTTTATAAGGATTGAAAATATCATTCATTATTTTTTGAAATTCAGAGGGTGCATTTTTTAAACCAAATGGCATAACATTCCATTGATATTGACCAAAGGAGTATTAAATGCAGTTTTATATCGATCTTGAGGAGCAATTTGAATTTTCCAAAAACTAGACTTTAGGTCGAATTTAGAGAACACTATGGCTGAAGTAATTCGTTTAATGAGATCATTTTTATTAGGAAGAGGATAGCAAATGGTTTTTAAAACTTTATTTAAAGGTTTTTAATTAATAACTAATCGAGGGGCTCCTTGTTCTAGTTCAGGACCATTTTCTACGTAAAAAGCGGTACAACTCCATGTCGATTTGGAAGGAGAAACTAATTTTTAGCTAGTAAATCTTTTATTTCGTGATCACGAAGATTTAAAAGATAAGAGCTCATCCGAGATGATTAGCTTTTGTAGGTATTTGTTGTTCTTTGAACTCATCGATATAGGGTAAAGTAACTTGATGATGTTTACGTTCCCAAAAAGCAGAGGGAATATCAAAACAACATTGTTATGCAATTTGTCTTGAAAGCTAGCTAATTTGTCTTGAAAAGATTTACTCTGAAGGATTTGATCTATTTTTAAAAAATTGATTTCAAGTTTTAAAAAATTAATATAACTTTATTTTTTTTCAATTTGATTAATTATTTGATTTAAATATTTAGTTTTAGGTATAGTTGTAAAAGGGAAGAAAATAGATTTCTTATTAAGAGTAGTAGTTATACCTGTTGTTGAAATAGAGAATGGACGAATATCCTGGAGAAATGGGGTTCCTAATAGAATGTCATGTTGCAGACCTTTAACAATTATGAAGGAGGTAGGGATACATATAGAGTTATGACAAATATGAGCTGAAGAAACTTTATATTTGATGGCAGATTTATTTCCTTCAGCAGTAGAAATATGACTCTTTATAGGTTCATAATATCGCAAAAGAATTAATCCCTCTCTAATATAGTTGAGATCTGCACTAGAGTCGATAAGAGCAGGGCTTTTGATTTTAAAATCTTTAATAATAAGAGTAATAGGTGTAAACCATCATTGATGTATATATTGGGTTAAAGCATCTATGAATATATTATTATTATTAGCGAATTCATCATCGTCGACTGTAGTTGTGTCTAGTTTTATGAGTCATTATTTTAAAGATTGAATTTCTGTCTTAAGTAAATTTCTTGTCGCAGAGTTTGAATATTACTAACTGTTGGCTGTCTTTTATTAACTTCAGCAAGTAACGAAGTCATAGAATATTTATTAGGATCTAATTCTATTTGTTTCTTAAATTTAGAACGTTTTCGTGATTCATGTGAATCACTTTCACGTTCTGGTTTAGAATCTCTAGAATGTAATATCTCTGTGAAATATTTATACTTTAGAGTAGGATTTGCAATTTGCTCACCGATTTCAAGAATAAGCTCTTCATGAGCAGTTAAAACATTAATTTCAGTGTCTGATGCAGAAGATGTATTTGGAAGGTTGTCAACACAGTGACAGGAAGAATTAGATGTTGAAGAGTCTTTTTGGAGATTATGAATTTTCTTATTACGTGTTTTGAAATGACATTTATTAGCATAATGTCCTGGTTTACCACAAGAGTAATAAGTATTGGTTTTGGTAGAGGTTTTTCTACTATGTTTAGAAAGAAAATGTTTAGGTTTAGGTTTATGCCGTTATGGATAGTAAGATGATGTTCTTTTATGTGAATATTTAGAGACACGTCTTGGTCTTGAAGAGGAAGGTTTGGTGTTATCTAGATCATGTCCAAAATCGTAATAAAATGAACCTAAAGCTGTATTTTTTTTTCTTTAGCTAGTTGACGTTTTAATTGTTGATCATTACATATGGCTAAACCAGTTTGATGGATAGCTTGAACTAAGTCTCCAAATGTAAGAGTATAATAATCTATTGAACCATTGTTTTTATCGCATAGCAGAATCTTAACCTTTTCCGCAAAATAAGGAGGTAATCCAGCAATAAAATGTTCTTTCCAAAATTGAGTATCTACTGTAGTAAGTGAATATACCTTAGTTATAAATGTATCACGATACCATCAAAAATCATTAGGAGTTCTGCATCTAAAGGGTTTATAATTGATCTATAAATTTTTCATCTTTAGTGGATAAATTTCCAAGAAAATGCCAAATGACATTTGTTTATAAGCGAGTTTACTCCATTATGTTGTTGTCTTCCTTGAGCATCTAATAGGGGTTCTCTTTTGACATTCTTTTGAATGGATGTTGTAATATCTATGCGTTGTTGATCGGTTAGCATAGTGTTCCACCAACCATAAAGTTGGCCAGTGAAACCATAAGCGATTGCCTTGGCTATATTACCTTCAGCATGATCGGCTATGGCACACGCACGAGCATAAATTTGCATATGTTGGATTACTTCAGTTTTGTGATATTCAGATAATCCATCAATATTCCATTCATATAATGCATTTCCATCAAATTTAATACGCCGTTCTTTTGGTTCTTCTAGAATAAGGTCTGCAGGCGTCGCTCGTGAATAGTATTATTTTCTCAATGGCTGATAAGATTTTTTATGTCTTTATAGGCATGATCGTTGGATACGTTGAATATCAAGTGTTGAGGTTTCAATATCAGTGTAATATTCAGATATTTGTGGTTGTTTGTCTTCTATATCAAATAATGATATTAATTCCAGTTCGGCTAGTTCATCATGGAGGTCTGTATCTAAAGTTGCAATAATCGGAGCTTTATCCTTTTTCTTTATAAATGGTACCACAAGATTTTCTAATTGAGTAGCGATTCGTTCTAACAATTCAGGAGAATATTTAGGACTAATTTTAACCGGAGGAGTAGTAGAAATAGGTTGAATGTTTTAGTAATGGTTCGGGATTGGAAGAAGTAGAGATAGAGGGTGAAGATTTTATAATATGAGTTGATGAGTTAGGTTTTAACGTAGATAAATATAGATTTTTATAGTTATTTGGTTCAATAAGATGATTTAAATCTTTTTTTTTGTAAATGGTATTTCGTCATCAAAAGTTGTTTTAAAAGGAGTGGCCTTTATATGCCCGTTTACCTTAAGAGGAGCTAATGGTGGATGAGATTGATTGTATTTTTCACCGCTATATCCTTCCCAAATAGTATTTATCTTACTAATAAGAGGAGGATTAGAAGATGCTAAATAATAAAAAAATAGAATATTTTGTTTGGTATAATAGAGATGAGAGAAATATCGGTCTCGAATAATGGCTTGTTGATCTTTAGAACATACTTGACAAAAAAGTGGTTTTAATCGATGCAGTAAAAATTATTGTTTCAAAGTATTATAATCAACATAAAAATCATCAAGAATTTCTTCATTAATACTAGATACCATATGAATTTGATATTCATTGAAATCACTAATACTAACAGAATCATCATTTGAATACGCATGATAAACTACTTTTGAAGGAAAGGCTTAGGTAGAAGCTTGTTGAGGAGGAGTAGATAAAGACTTTTGAAAACTTTCTTGAGTAGTAGAAGCACTGGATTTACGAGATGAAAAAGTTATTTCAACTTTTCCATAATCATAAGTTGTAATATTTTGAATGGATTCCGTTGTTGTATTGTGTTTTTGTTGTTCTTCGGCATTTTTGTCATAAATAGTCCATGTTTTTGGAATATCTATATCTTTCCAATTTAATTGTTTACGATCTACTGGTTTATTTTTAATATTTGTAAGAAATAATGTGGAGGTTCCTTTTTGAAGATTTGTATATGCAACAACATGAACGATTGTATGCATTAATTTATAATAAATGTGATAAACAACAGCGACATTAGAGCATATTCCTTTCATATTAAAGCCTTGACATGATATTCGCATTAGAACCCATATCACATTGAGCTCTAAACTACCAAGCTTATTTATTTTTTATATTTAAATGTATACATCTAGGATCATTAAGCTTCACAGGACATAAATCCGACATTTTCTTTTTCTTATTCTTCTTAACTTGAAAATCTTCAGGCTTATTAATACTCCTCTCGTTCTCCAGTTGCTTAGCTCTTCATTCTTGAGTTACTTTCTTTTCATTTGAAATGTCTTCAACTTGTCCTTTCTTTGAAACTTCATTTTCAGTTTCCATTGTTACTGAATTAATTGCATTAATTTCAACGTCTGGATTATCATAGTAATTTAATTCTAGAGAATCATTATCGTTAATTTCATTATCAAGTAATTCATTAGAATCATTATAATTATGTTCATCATTGATTTTAAATGTGATAATTTCATTTCAAATTCCATTGACATTGTCATTTCAAAAATACCTAACTTAGTTTTAGCTGTGTTAAGAAAAGGTTTACCTAATAATATAGGTGGAAAATTAAGTGATTTTGAGTTTTCTATTTTATGACATAAAAGTCAACTGCAAATACTAAGTCATTTACTTTCACGAAAACATCATCTAATAATCCATATGGTTAAATAACAATATAGTCTGTTAAAGTAAGATTAATAGATTTGTTAGTCAATGATTCTATTTTTAACGGTTCATATAATATAAATGAGATTACATTAGTTGATGATCTGAGATCACACAAAGCAAATTCAATAGAAGAAGTACTTGTTATGACATGTATTCCAAACATTCCTATATCTTAACATTTTTAAGGTATTTTCTTTTTTATTATGGCTGACACCTTTTGACCTAAATTTTCTTTAGATTCTTCTAAAAATTTTTCTTTAGTTTTAGATAATTATTTCAAAACTTCATCATAATTTGATAATTGCATAATTGATTCCATTAAATGTTTATTAATTTCTATTTTCCTAAATGCTTCAGAAACGTCTTCGTTAATTTCTTCCTTCCTAGCTATTGCTAAATGTTATGGAACGGGAAAAATAGAATACATGTCTTCTTTTAATTTATTCGGAATCTTATCACAATTTTATTTATTAACTACTTTATAAGCTTGTAAATACTTTTCATAAGCTTCACTAATGGCTAAATACCATGAGTTACAATCTTTCAGGAAAAGAAGCATATTTTAATTGTTCAACCATTCATTCTTTAGTGGAATGACACTGGCCATCATTTCTTTCTCTTCTTATTGTTCTACAATTTTTTATATTTTATTTTTCTTTATACCCCTCATAGGTTTTTTTTTTGATATATATGTTTCCTTTTCATTATCATAAAAAAACTAACTTATGCTTGATTTGTAGGATTTGTATTTTGAGTATATCCTTTAGTTTGATTGCTTAACCTATCAATTTGTAAGTTCATCTAACTTAATTGATTCTTTAAGTCACTCATAGATGTATTAGTTTTAACTTGATTTTGAGAAATCTATGTAAAGTTCTTTATAACGTTATGTCAAATCTCAAAATTTTTAATTCAATAACTATATCTAATCTAGGATTAACGAATCTTAATTATGTTTTAGGTCGCGACTCAGGAGTTGAGGACCGTTGAACTGAAATATACAAGTAATTTTCTTATTGTGTGATATGTGCCTAATATTGTATACTATTATATTATATTATTTTTTAAAATTCAAGTAAACATAGTGAATTAGGTATTTCACGGGGTTTTATTTTGAGATACATGTTGATATAGGTCCTGTTTAAGTCAAAGGGTTGACTTAAATCTTCATTTTGCAAAAAAATAATTGTATACAACAACAACAACAACATAGCCTCAGTCCCAAATTAACTGGGGTCGGCTACATGGATCAAACTTTTCCAATGTGCTCGATTAAGTGCAATTGATGGTGAGCTTTGCAAACCATTCAAATCCCTTTTAATTAATGCATCCCATGTTAACTTTGGTCTGCCCCTACTTCGTCGAATTTCTACAGTTTCTATTGAGTCAAGTTTTCTAGTTGGGGCATTTGTATGCCGTCTTTGCAGGTGACCAAACCATCGCAACCGCCCTTCCCTAATCTTTGTATCAATTGGTGCTACTCATACTTGTCTTTGAATTTCTATATTTCTTATTCTATATTTACGAGTTTTACCACACATCCACCTAAGCATCCTCATTTTTGCCTCGTTCACTTTATGTAATTGTTGTTGCTTTACCGCCCAACATTCACTTCCATAGAGCATAGCTGGCCTAATTGGGGTCCTATAAAATTTTCCTTTTAACTTAGTAGGAACATGTCGATCACAAATCACCCCTGTTGCACTCTGCCATTTCTTCCATCCAGCTTGAATTCTATGTGTGACATCATTTTCAATGTTACCATCATTTTGTATGATTGCTCCTAGGTATCTAAAGTGGTTTACCTTAAGAATTTCTACTTCCCCTCATTTTACCACTTCGCCATCTCGATGTCTAGTGTTTCCGAACTCACAGTACATGTATTCAGTTTTCGTCCTACTCAACTTAAAGCCTTTAGATTCTAATGTATTCCTCCAGAGTTCTAATTTCCTATTCAATTCATCTTTAGTTTCATCCACTAAGACAATATCATCTGCAAATAGCATACAAAATGGTATATCCTCTTGAATATGTCTAGTTAGTTCATCCATAACTAAAGTAAATAGATATGGGCTTAAAGCTGATCCTTGATGTAGTCCTATCGTAATGGGAAATTCTTTTGTAGCTCCTCCAAATGTCTTTATACTCGTTACTACTCCATCATACATATCCTTAATAGTGTCTATGTATCTAGCATGCACTCTTTTTCTTTCTAGAACCCACCAAAGAACATCTCTAGGGACCCTATCATATGCTTTTTCTCAATCTACGAATACCATATGAAGATCTTTTTTCTTTTCTATATTTTTCTAACAATCGTCTTACAAGGAAAATCGCCCCATAGTTGACCTCCCAGGCATGAAACGAAATTGGTTCTCTGATATTGTTGTTTCTCTCCTTAGGCTATTGTCAATTATTCTCTCCCACAGTTTCATAGTGTGACTCATAAGTTTAATTCCCCGATAGTTTGAGCAACTTTGAATGTCTCATTTGTTTTTGAAGATTGGCACAAGCGTGCTTCTTCTCCAATCCATTGGCATCCGTTTTGATTTTAAAATTTTATTGAAAAGTTTTGTTAACCAAGTCAATCCAATTTCTCCTAAGCATTTCCAAACCTCTATTGGGTATTTCATCGGGGCCACATGCTTTTCCTATTTTCATTCTTTTCAATGCCTCTTTAACTTCTAGAATTCTAATATTGCTTGTATAGTTTACATTTCTTTCTTGGTGTGGGTTTTCATCTATTATAGTATCAACTTGGCCATCATTAAATAAACTATCGAAGTAAATTCTCCATCTCTCCTTAATATCCTCCTCGCGCGTTAAAACATTTTGATTTTCATCCTTAATACATCTTACATGACTTAGGTCTTGTTTCTTTTTATCTTTTAATTTGGCTAGCCTATATATATATTTTTTTCACCATCTCTATTACCTACCCTTGTATATAGATCTTCCATGAAATTTGTTTTAGCTTGACTAACTACTTTTTTAGCTTGTTTTCTAGCTTCTCTATATTGATTGTACGCATCTTCATCTTGACACTTAGGTATGTTCCTATACATCTCTCTTTTAGTCTTAATTGCTCATTGGACATCCTAGTTCCACCACCATGTTTTCTTCTTTAGAGGTCCCAAGCCCTTAGATATACCTAATATGTTTGATCCCACCCTCCTTATGCAACTACTCATTTCTAGCCACATTGTATTAGCATCTAAGTCAAGATTCCAAACATTTTCCTTTAGTAGTTTTTCTCTAAACTCTACTTGTTTACTATGTTTTAGGTTCCACCACTTTATTCTAGGGTCGCTAACTCGTTTATTCATATTATTCCGTTGTGTTAGCTTAATATCAAGTACTAGTAACTTATGTTGGGTAGTAAGTGCTTCACTAGGTATTACTTTGCAGTCTCTACATAGTTTTCTATCTATTTTTCTTGTTAAAAGAAAATCTATTTGACTCTTGTTATGACCACTACTAAAAGTAATTATATGCGACTCTCTCTTCCTAAAACTAGTATTTGCTAAGACAAGATCATATGTTGAAGCAAATTCTAAAATTGATTCTCCTTCTTCATTTCTATTACCGTAACCAAAACCTCCATGCACTCTCTCAAACCCATCGTTACTTACCCCGACATGCCCATTTAAATCTCCTCCAATAAAAACCTTTTCATCTAATGGTATACTCTGCATAAATCCATCCATATCATCCCAAAACTTGCGTTTGATGCTCTCGCTTAATCCTACTTGTAGTGCATATGCGCTAAGTATGTTCAGTTTTTCGTCTCCAATAATTAATTTAACTAGAATCAATCTATCCCCCGTTCTTTTAACCTCTACGACCTTATCCTTATAATCCTTATCCACCACAATTCCTACTCCATTGCATTTTCTATCTATACTAGTGTACCATAATTTAAACCCTGTGCTTCCTATTTCTCTACTCTTTTCTCCTACCCATTTTGTCTCTTGGAGGCAAGCAATATTGACTCTCCTTCTAATCATGGTATCTACTAGTTCTATTGACTTCCCCGTACGTGTTCCTATGTTCCATGTTCCTAAACGAATTTTTTCTCCCCTTTGTATTTGTTTTTCTTTTCTATTTCTATTTTGTCTAAAAGATCTAGTGTTCGTATTTATGATTATGTTTTTGTTTTCGTTTTTGTATTTGTTTTGAACTAGCTTCTTTACCCACACCTGTCCTTTGTGTGGGAACCCTTGCTCATTTTTCTTCACATCCGGGCGACGATGTGAAGGGACTAGCTTCTTTACCCACACACGTCCTATGTGTGGCAACCCTTGCTCATTTTTCTTCACACCCAAGTGGCGATGTGAAACACACCCTTGCTCATTTCTCACTACACCCGGGCTCCAATGCAGCGCGTCGCTAGGTTATAAGTTTTAAATCTGAAATTGTAAAATTGGTTGGAATTAACAAGCCGATGTGGGCCCCACATCTTAAATTTTGTACGAGACAGGTTATCTGCGAGTTTCGGAGCACATTGCTAAGTTTTTATATTTTTTGTTGAATTGGGGTATTTTTCAAGGTTTAATTTGGACATAAAAATGAGGAGATAATAACGAAATAAATAGAAATATGACAAATTACCATTAGGGGAATTGGTTTTATTAATGAAAGGATAAAAGCTGAAGGGAAAGGTGGTCATTTGTCACCTCTTTTTTAATGGAAAATAAAATCGAACAGGGGTACGTACCCATTTTTCATCGCCTACATCTTTGTTTTCACACACCTATCTATCTTATCCAACGTTTTCTCCATTGTGAAATATTTATATACTATTTATCTCTCATCACTATTCTTCAAATTGAAAAAAATAGTCATGACTGCAGTGTTCTTGGTGGCTGTTGAAGGTGAGTGTTTCAGTTTGATTTTCGATTTTTGAGAATTGTGGTGATTAAGGAGCTGGGTTGTGAATTCGAATTTGGATTTATTGTTGAACTGTTGTTTGAGTTAGAAGGAAGAGAAGATGATTAGAACAGTTGAGGAAAGAAAAAAAATAATGAAAACAAATGAAATAGAGAAGAACAAAGAGGGAGGGAGTGAAAAGATAGCGGAAGGAGGAAGATGGTGGGGGATGGAGCCGTAAGCTCCCTTGCCCAACCCCAAAAAGGTTGGGCACCCCAAACTTAAAAAAGGTAAACGAAACAAAGAAGTTGTTGCTTTTCTGTTTCATTTCCATGGGAGGGGAGAAGGAGGTTGGGGATGGCCCCAAACTGGGCCCGGTTCAAAAATTAAACCCCTTTCCTCCATAATTAAAAAAATGTTTCCAAAATCTAAAAAAATAAATAAAATCTCTAAAAATTGGAAAAATTCAGAAAAATAAGATTTTTAAATAAGTGAATGAAAATTAAGGATTTTTATGAAAAATGAGTATTTAAAGATGTTGTCGAGGATTTATATAGAGGTTTTGCCTCGTAATGCGTGTCACAATAACAAAAATGCGCAAAATTTGACAAATTTTTTCGAAAGCGTACTTAAGGCCCATTTTTTATGGTGAACCACAATTTGAATTTCAAATTAGCATTCGGGAATTCGAAGATTTGATTTCGAGTGATTTTAAGTTTTTCAAGTTGAGGAAGACCCAATTAAAATATAATAAATTGAAAAAAAATTTAAATTGTTATGGAAACTTACAGGACTTATAAATGAATTGTAGAACCATAATTGGACTCCGTGTAGAATAGCTTACCAAGCCAGAGTGCAAGCAACTGGCAATATCACGTTTGTACAGTTAAGTAAATCATATAGCATTCTTTAAATAGTATGATTATAATTTCGTATAAATTGCATTGATCTTAGATATTGCATTATTTTTTTACTTGCGAATAACCAGGGGGGTGGGAGGGAGGATAAGGTCGATTCTCTTTAACATTATATTGCATTGAACAGGATCATACTCCTATAGTCTAGAGGAATGAGACTCATTTTATTATCCTCTCCTAGCATGAGTCCTTATTATTGTTTACTTATCGCTTTCAGAAGATATCAACTGATTGTGGTCAAGTAACTGAAACGGGATAAATTCATAATTGTAGTTAAATTCATTAGATTATATTGTTCATTTAATCTCTTGGATTACTATGCATTTGACTATTAGAGGTGTACTGGATAGTCCAAGATTTAATATCTGACTTTATCGAATTTTTTATAATTGGGTAATGACAGGTTCGACCGGTGACAAAGGAAATGGATAACTATCAGATTTTTAGTGACTTGCTCAGTTTCATTCTCTCCATGTTTGTAATGTTTTTATGTAATATATTGTATAAATGGGTTTTTGGGTTTGTGTGTGATTAGGATCTTCTTTGGAATAGTTGTAATAGTTTTGGGACGAATTGGAATACTATGGAGTTAAGGTAATGATGGTGTAAGGATTCGGATATCATAATTAAATTAGGTTAATATGAATATATATTATGTTGATGCAATGTATATTTTTATTGGTGGATTGTTGGTCTTTTGACATTTGAAGCTGAACAAGTTTTGTTTAAAGATTTTTGAAGGGGAGGTTTTTCGGTGAAGGCTTAGAAATAGATGATGTACTGCCGAAAATCTTTAGTGAGTTTTTAAGGATTATTCAATCAATCTAAATGAAATTTAAGGTTTCAAACTAACTTTAGAATCCTCTATGTTTGATAAAGTTTTATATTTGATGATTACGTGACATGTGGTGAGCGTGCACAATAATTTCCCAATTTTTACTATTAACTTTTAGTAGTGATAAATGGGATATTGTCACCACATGGTTTTTGAAATCTTAAAGGAAAGTAAATTTTTATTGTTTTTGTTAATTTAGTTAATCTAATTAAATGAAAATTAAAATACTAAATTATTTAACAATTATGATTACTAACATAAATAACCAAAGTTATTAAATTAATCTAAACAAACCAAATTCAAACTAACTTAAACAATGAATCTTAATTAATCTTAACAAATTAAATTCAAACTAGCTTAAACAATGTTCAAATTCAATTCAATATAAATAAACAAACATCTAAACAAACCCCCAATATAATAAATTTGGATTACTTTCAAACACTACAATATAATATCACTTCATACAATAGTTATAATTAAAAAATATATGGAATCTTGAAATCATTAAACCCTACTTCATAATAGGTTGATAGCCTTGAACCATTAGGGGCATTAGTTTTATTAATGAAACGATAAATGCTGAAGGGAAAGGTGATCATTTGTCAGCTCATTTTTAATGGAATACAAAATCGAACAGGAGTACGTACCAACTTTTCATCGCCTACATCTTTGTTTTCACACACCTATATATCTTATCCAACATTTTCTCCATTGTGAAATATTTATTAACTCTCTATCTCTCATCACTATTCTTCAAATTGAAAAAAAGAGTTGTGACTTCTGTGTTCTTGGTGGCTATTGAAGGTGAGTGTTTCAATTTGATTTTTGATTTTTGATAATTGTGGTGATTAAGTAAGGAGCTGGGTTGTGAATTTGAATTTGGAATTATTGTTGACTGGTTGTTTGAGTTAGAAAGAAAAGAAGATGATTAGAATAGTTGAGGAAAGAAAAAAAAATAATGAAAACAAATGAAATAGAGAAGAACAAAGAGGGAGGGAGTGAAAAGATAGATGAAGGAGGAAGATGGTGGGGGATGGACCCTTAAGCTCCCTTGCCCAACCCCAATAAGGTTGGGCACCCCAAACTTAAGAAAGATAAACGAAACAAAGAAGTTGTTGCTTTTCTATGTCATTTCCATGAGAGAGTTTCCATGAGAGGGGGGAAGGAGGTTGGCGATGACCCCAAACTGGGCCCGGTTCAAGGATCAAATCCCCTTCCTCCATAATTAAAAAAATGTTTCTAAAATCTAAAAAAATAAATAAAATCTCTAAAAATTGAAGAAATTCAGAAAAATAGGATTTTTAAATAAGTAAGTGAAAATTGAGGATTTTTATGAAAAATGAGTATTTAGAGATGTTCTTGAGGATTTATATAGAGGTTTTGTCTCATAATGCGTGTCACAATAACAAAAATGCGAAAAATTCGACGACTTTTTTAAAAGCGTAGTTAAGGCCCATTTTTTTATGGTGAACCACAATTTGGATTTGAAAGTGGGATTCGGAAATTCGAAGATTTGATTTGGAGTGATTTCGAGTTTTTCAAGTTGAGGAAGACCTAATAAAAATATTATAAATTCAAAAAATTTTGAAATTGTTATGAAAACTTACTGGACTTATAAATGAATTGTAGAACTACAATTGGAACCCCGTGTAGAATAGCTTACCAAGCCAGAGTGCAAGTGACTAGCAGTATCACATTTGTACAGTTAAGTAAATCATATAGCAACCTTTAAATAGTATGATTATAATTTCGTATAAATTGCATTGATCCTAGATATTACATTATTTTTTTACTTGTGTATAATCGGGGGAGGGGGGTGGAGGGAGGATAAGGTCGATTCGAGTCTCCTTATCATGATATTGCATTGAACAAGATGATACTCCTATAGTCTAAAGGAATGAGACTCCTTTGGTTATCCTCTCTGTGCATGAGTCCTTATTATTGTTTACTTATCGCTTTCAGAAGATTTCAACTGATTGTGGTCAGGCAACAGAAACGCGATAGATTCATAATTGTATTTAAATTCATTAGATTATATTGTTCATTTAATCTCTTATATTACTATGCATTTGATTATTACATGTGTACTGAATAGTCTGAGATTTAATATCTGACATTATCGAGTTTTTTTATAATTGGGTAATGACAGGTTCGACCGGTGACAAAGGAAATGGACAACTATCAGGTTTTTAGTGACTTGCTCAGTTTCATTCTCTCCATGTTTGTAACGTTTTTATGTTATGTATTGTATAAATTGGTTTTTGGGTTTGTGTGTGATTAGGATCTTCTTTGGAATAGTTGTAATAGTTTTGGGACGAATTGGAATACTATGGAGCTAAGGTAATGATGGTGTAAGGATTCGGATATCATAATGAAATTAGGTTAATATGAATATATATTCTGTTGATGCAATATATATTTTTATTGGTGGATTGTTAGTCCTTTGACATTTTGCATGAAGCTGAACAAGTTTTGTTTGAAGATTTTTGATAGCAAGGTTTTTCGGTGTAGGCTTAGAAATAGATGAGGTACTGCCGAAAATCTTTAGTGAATTTTTAAGGATTAGTCAATCAATCAAAATGAAATTTGAGGTTTCAAACTAACTTTAGAATCCTCTATGTTTGATAAAGTTTTATATTTGATGATTACGTGACGCGTGGTGAGCGTGCACAATAATTTCCCAATTTTTACTATTAACTTTTAGTAGTGATAAATGGGATATTGTCACCACATGGTTTTTGAAATCTCAAAGGAAAGTAAATTTTTATTGTTTTTGTTAACTTAGTTAATCTAATTAAACGAGAATTGAAATTCTAAATTATTTAACAATTATGATTACTAACATAAATAACCAAAATTATTAAATTAATCTAAACAAATCAAATTCAAACTAACGTAAACAATGAAACTTAATTAATCTAAACAAATCAAATTCAAACTAGCTTAAATAATGTTCAAATGCAATTCAATATAAATAAACAAACATCTAAACAAACCATCAATATAACATATTTGGTTTACTTTCAAACACTACAATATAATATTACTTCATACAATAGTTGTAATTAAAAAATATATGGAATCTTGAAATCATTAAACCCTACTTCATAATAGGTTGATAGTCATTAACCAGCCAACAATTTTTTCTTAATTCAATGGACATGACATATTCTTATCATTATAAATCTACCCATTAGATAAAACGCAACACCAAAGATTTACGATAGCTTTAACTTTAATGAAAATCATGCTTAACTTAAGCCAATATGACCGAATCCGCATAATAAACAACTTAAAGCACAATCACTTAAGACATCCACTCGGAAAATGTCTTATACATTAATCATAGTTACTAATTCAATAATTATTATCAATAACTATAGACATAGATTCAGAGTCTTAATACCGCATAACACATTTGCAACTATGCTTACAATACTAATCTCTTTCAGTTGTAATACGCAAAAAACAACTTGCTAATTATGTGATTAACGTGTATGAGTAGATCAAAAACATTAAGTATATGATTTCTTAATTATAACTATGTAGCAAACCAAAATATACTACATTATTTATGGTTTATTTAGAATAATAGCCTACTCACTCATGCTAGAAATAAAAAACACATAAACATAATTAAGAGACTTTATGAATGAATAAATACCTTAATATAAATCAAAGCACCAAATTATTTCAAACATAGACAATAAAACTAATAAAAGAAAGTAAAAAGGTTAAGAGCAAAATGAGAGAGCAATTTCGAAGCTCTCTAGCCTTTTTTTAGACTCTCCCAACATATAAGTATCATAGATAAACTCAAATAATTCATACTAATCTAAGAAACCCACAATCAACTTCAGCAATTTCCCAACGATTCCTAACTTACACTTAAATCACTGAGCAAATCACCGAGTTTAGCTATCAGTACTCCACCGATTCAGTTGAAAATTTATAATTAATTCTCTAATTCCCCGTGGATTCACTATGGATTCGATGGTCTTCTTCTGCTGCCAATTTACATAGCAATTCCTAATGTTATTCTAAATCGCTAGCTTTTTCGTTCATTTTTCAGTTGATTGTTTTGATTTTCCTTCTCTTTTCTTTCATTTCCTTATTTTCTTAATTAAAACCTAAAATCATAAAAAATAAGAGAACACCTAGTGGAATATCATCATTTATACTAAAAATCAGCCTAAATTACATTATAAAATATGTCTAATAATTGATTTGTCAAATACCCTAAACTCAGCACTTTGTTGTCCTGAGGAAAGGAACACTCTCATTCATATTCTTTTTTCGTTTTTTATAATATGATTTCAATCTAAATCATCTTAACTTTAAAAAAATAGAAATCTTAAAATAGAAATGATTTTCAAATGGAAATATATTACTTATAAGTAGGTGAAAGTTATGATAGAATAGAATGATTTAGTCAAATCAAAAGATCCCTTAATGATAACTCAGCCACCTATTATAACACTCCTTTAGAATTTAATGTTCATTGCTAAGGTTAGTGCATAACATAGGTTTTCTCAATCTCCACTGATAAGCATAAAGCTTACGATAACTTATATAGAATCTCAAAACACAAAAACCACTAGATCAGTTTCAATTTTAGAAAAAACTTTATAATAGTACTACAATCAAAATCAATAGGAACTTCGGCAAGATACAAATGAATGTCATTTGGAATATGCTTGATTAAAAAAATACTTCTTTCAACTCTAGTTTCAAGTACTCGAGTTAAACTTTTTCATTTGAAGTGTGTAAGAACATCCATATTTTCTTTTTATCTCTCATTATTATTTTTCTACTCCATTCTAATTATTTCTTTTTTACTTTTGCTTTTGAGTCCCTGCTCTATTTCCTTGGGACATTCTCACCCCTTTTCCCACTATAGATTCCCTGCTCCATTTCCTTTGGAATCTATAGGATTCTTTACATATTTATTTTATAAACTCTTGTTATCAATTCTCATTGTCCACTATAATTGAAAAAAGTATTCTTTTTAAATTTTTTAAATTCACCGGTTTCTAACCCATTTCTTCTTTCAAATGTGGCATAATAACTTTATATATACTATAAAAATATTTAATCAATAGCTTTTGTATCATAAGATTCATAGAAATCTATCTTGTTCATCTTGCCATATGGTTTTGATTTTCTATCCATTATCATGACTAACACTATGCATTCATTAAGTGTTCATCAAGTAGTAAAGTTAATAAAAAAAGGTGTAAAATTAATTCCTTCAATCAAAAAACTCACTTGGTTAATAAAAATATCACTTCAATTCAAAATCCATTACATATATTCACTTTCATTCTTTTCCTGATAAAAATAAAGAAAAATGAAATTCATACTTTTTTTATTTCGGAGGAAATTTGAAAAATTTCATCAACTCACTTGATGATCAGATTAAAAGTAATTTTGAACTTTTATTTTACCTTTCTTTCCTTTCATTACAATCAATTCAATACTTTACCTAAAATACCCCAAACTCATTCCAAACCTTGTCATTAAAGTTTAAAAATGAAGTTTGATTTTCATCATAACAAACAAACCACGTGAAGAACAAAAGAATTGATACAATATAAATAAATATGAAAAATCATGAAATTAAATGAATTTAATAAGACAGGGTGCATAAAAATTGAACGAATAAACATCACCATTATATAACAAGTGCAATAAACATCATACCCAAGCATTGAATAGAATGTAATCACAATATATCATCATAAACATAATATATATAATAATGAAACACAGAGAATAAAACCAATACCGAAATTACACAGAGGAATATCACGACATCAATCATAGATAGAGACAATAAATAGAAAAAAGAAACTAATGTCGGCATCTAAAAGTCGCATCGTCATCGTCCTCCACTGGTTCAATTCTTTGGGACTGGTAGCCCATAGCAGGTCATCGTCCTCCACTGGTTCAATATCGAAAAATCAAAATTACTAGTAGGCGGTAATCTAATTTGTATAGACATTACAAGAGCAGATGTGCCACCTTGACGTTTACTTCTCCTTGACATCGTAAACTCAATTTTGTAGATGCTTCAAACTAAGGCTCTTGTGTTCTCAAATGCCAGATCTTTATTGCAGAGAGGGGTCATTTGATTGCATAAGATTGCACCTATGAAATTTAACTCTAACTCATCCATGGTCATAGTCCTTAGCAGGTTGGTCCATGGTCGGATTATTTTAAGCTTCTGACATCTCTTCCAAGATTATCCTCGTGTCGTCTCTAATTTCCTTTTCTGCGCGATTTCACTTCTCATTGCCTCTCTCTCTCTCTCTCTCATCCTCTGTGTTTACATAACCATTCACTCTACCATATATTTCCATAAACTCATTATTAATGTTTTTCTCTAGTAAAACATCCAACTTGAGGTCTGCCTTGTTTACTTGGTCTAACCTATAAAGTGCCGTAATCATCAATGAAAAAAGAAGTATGTTGTTTTTCTTGGTGATGATGGCACTATTAATAGATTCATAAATGATTTTGCCAACGTCTGAGTATCCTAACCCCATAAAAATGTGGTAAAGTAGGGCGACCTTGTAATTCACTATTTCCTAATAGTGCAGGCTCAGTTATAAGCTAGTGTTGATGAAATAACACTAAGATTTAGTGGTCTTCTTAATAATTTGTGGTTATATGCTTGGGATACCCTTCCATGTCAAAAATAAGCCCATCTCCATGGATTGCCTCTAAACCTCCCCTTATTGTCTCAGTGGGGAAATGGTACTTAATTCCATACTCGAGTTTAGGTTACTCGTCATTTTATTTTGGTGAAAATCCAATAATCCAAAAAATTCGTTTATTCTAGTGAAGAGTAGTCCACTATTTTCCTTCTAACTCGGGACTCAGTCTTACTTTTACTTTCATAGGCATTGGCATAAAGTTCTCGCACTGAAGCTTCACAACCCCATTCACTAGGAACATCCTTTAGATCTAGGTGGTTGTAATCTCTAGTCAGTAGTCCCTAGTTTCTCATCTCTATGATACCTAAGATCCTAGTCCTATAATTCAATTCATTTTTCACATTAAATCCCATTTTCGGGATCAACTTCCTATCATTCATCACATCATTCCTTAATTTGTGGTTGGCGATTTCATTCACAAAATTTTCTTTCCTTGATTCATAGTTTTTCTCCCTTATCGGTATCTCTTGTTAAATTTCCTCAACTTCCTCCTCATCAACATAATCATCCTTAGTGTAAAAACTAAATGAATAAGGTGGAGTAAGTTCTATTTGTGGTTTAATTCAAGGTATGTTGAAAGATATGAATAAAAATTATTTCAAATCAATCGATAAATAGTCACAAAAACACTTAAACTCATTTGAGACTTGCTCTCAAATTAGTTCGTGTATATAATTCAATCTACTCACCATATATGAAAATAGTTTGAGAATTCGATAGTGATAAACGAATCATGACAACACTCCCATACTAGTATTATAATAAAAGTAATTCGATATCAAAACCATTTTAATGTAAAAATTTTGAAATTGAAATCCCATCCCTACAATAAATCAAAAACCAACGAAAAAGCAAAAATTAATCCATCATAAGATGGAGTTTTAGTTGATTACCTTCTTGAAAGTGATTCTTTCAAGTATTGAACTCAAGATCATTTCTCTATACTCTCTTAAGATCCTATTTGAAATCCCTCGCTTAAGCCCTAGGTGGCTTTATATTTCAAAACTCACAACGTTTTTGGGCTGAATTAGGGTTTAAGTGGATTCATAGAGGAATTACTGATAAATCGTTGCAAATAAGCCTCAGTGACTTAGAGATTTGTTTAACGATTTCTAGTTATAAACGTGATTCAGCGGGAAATTGTTGACTTCTAATTTACAATAAAAATTCTACAAACTATTGCCGATTCACCCAATGATTTCCAATACAAACTGTAATTGTTGGGAAATTGCTGGTTTAATTTTATTGTTTTTCAATTTAATCAATTTTCCTAATTAATTATCATACATATTTATTAATAAAGGTAGCATTATTTGAAGTTTTTGAATTTAACTAATATATATATATTAAATAATTTATTTTATTGCCATAAATAACTAATTAACATAAACCTAATGCATTTAACAATATAGTATGGAAATTAATTAGCTCGATCAACCCCCTTACATGAAACTATTCCCTAATTGAATTCTTAAAATACCCCCATTCTAAGAGTTCGAAGTTGAGAGAATACTAAAACAACAATTGAGAGAATAGAAAAACAACTAACTAATCATAATACTAAAATAGAAAATAAAGATAAAGTATGCTCTGCTTCCCATAAAGCACTATTATTTTATGTCGTTGGCTTGACTAAACCACGTAGTTCTAGACTAGTAATATGAACTTAAGTGTAGGATTATCCACTCTTGTGCCATTCCTTAAAGTAATTGCTTGGCCATGCACTCGAAAAGTGATTTCTTGTTTAGAGTACCCTTGACTGCTTGTGAAGTGGCTAAGAAAGGTTATCCCATAATTAACGAAAGATCTTCATTAATGAAGTGTGGCATAACCAAAAAATTCTATGGGATTAATAGAATTTTCAATCTAAACTGGTACATTAGTAATCAGACATACTAGTTTTACCGAATACCCATTTGTTAGGGCAACTTTTTCAGAAACAAGTACATCTTGTTCTAATTGAGTATGAAGGAAAAAGATGAATTGGCATGTACTTTGCCCTAGAACGCAAATCACATATAGCTTTAAAGTAACAAACTCATTTGACCTTTATGTTTATGTATATATCTCCTAGATCATCAAGCTTGACAATTGTTGGATTCTTTTTTTCTTCTTCTTCTTATTCTTTATTGATTTAAATTCCTCCATCTTGTAATTCTAAACATAGTTTGATTGCTTAACCCTCCATTTTTAGGTTATTGTCTGTTGAATAGCAACTTCTTCACCTTGCTTCTTCATGGTTTTAGCATTGCAATCTTCTAATGTTACCATAATAATAGCATATATTTCAATTTCATGATGATTTAATTCTAAAAATTCATTATTCTTAGTTTGTTTATTATCAATTTCATCAGATTTTTAATAGATATCCTCATCATTAAAATTAAAAATGACAATTTTATTTTCAAACTCCATAAACATTGTTCTTTCACAGATATCTAGTTTTGTTTTAGCTGTTTTAAGGAATGATCTTCCTAAAAGTATAGATAGGGAGTTGGCTGATATTGAGCCTCCCATTTTCATGATATAGAAGTCATCTAAAAATATTGATTCATTAACTTTGACTTAAACAACTTCTAGTAAATCATAGGGTTTAATAATGGTATCGTCAGCTAAAGTAAGATTAATAGGTGTGTTGGTCATTTTCCTATTTTAATTAATTCATATAACTTGAGTGTCATAATGTTTGTTGATGCTCCTAGATCACACATAGAAAATTCTATTAAAGAGGTTCCTATTGTGATAGGAATTTCAAACACCCCTGGGTCGGGAATTTCTCATGTATTTTCTTTTTAATGAAAGAATACACTTTTTTGTCTTAAGTTTTCTTTAGATTCTTCTAAAAAATTGTTTTCTGATTAAGAGAATTATTTCAAAACTTCATCATAATAAAAAAATTGCATAATTAATTTCATTAATGGTTCATTGATTTCTATCTTCCTAAAGATTCAAGAATGTCTTCATTGATTTTTTTCTCCCCATCATCAGCTAATTGTTGTGGAATGGTAGAATATGAATACATGTCTTCATTCAAATTGACAAAAATCTTATCATTTTCATCTTTATCGGTTGATTTAGACTTTTGAAAAGATTTTTCATATGTTTCAACTCTGGCTAAATACTATGGGTATAGCCTTTAGGAAAAGGTTTAAGTTTCCATTGTTTATCAATCCATTGTCTAGTAGGAATGACCTTAGCCATCATTTGTTCTTCTTTTTCTTCTTCTTTAATAGTCTTTTGAACCTTCTTTTTAATATTTTGTTTAGGTTTCTTACCAATTATAGTTGTGTCTTTCTTATCACTAATTATATCATTAACTTGTTCTTGATTAGTAGGAGCAACATCGGTCTGAGTAGGTGTTTTAATATAACTACTATGCTTAGTAATTAACCTATTTATTTGGAAATTCATTTGGCTTGACTGATTTTTCAGTTCATTAATGGTAGTGTCAGTCTTAATTTGGTTTTGAGAAATCAGTGTGAGATTTTGATGACTTTGACTCATAAGTTATGTAGTATTTGTTGTAAATTTGGATTCATAGGTTGATTGTTTTGTTGAGGCTGCTTATTAGGTATATGTTGTATTTGAGCTTTTAGTCTATAAGTGTTTTAATTCTGATTTTGAGGACCATAGCTAAAATTTAGATTTGGTCTTCTAGGATAATAAGTATTATTGGCACATTGATTTCATGGGGGACTAGGTAATTAATTCATCACTGCATTAACCTCTTCAATATTTTCTTCTTGTAGAGTAGGACACACGTCCATAGGATGTGTAATCTCGGTATATAATCCACAAGCCTTAACTTAATTAAGTTTTACATTAACTAATAGCTTAACCATCTTAGATAATTTATCAATTTTATCATTAGTTGCATTATTTTTCTTACTATCTACTTCATAGGGTTTCTTTCTGGATGATTCAACTTTTTCACCATATTGTTTAGACTTTTGTGGCATCTTAGTATTTGCTTGTTTTGCTAAACTAGGTGTTGTTTCAAATAAAGATCCACCATAAGTGATTGAGTCATTCATATAAATATTCTTATAAAGTTCTTTAAGTGTATCCATGTTGTGGACAAAAAGAAATTAGTCTTTGAAATCTATCCCGTAATTCATTGAAGTTTTCATTTAGAAAAGCTTCTAACAATGGAGTCCACATAGTTATTGAGTCTTGTGAAAGATAAAACAACCAATCTTGTGCTTGATCTTTCAATGCAAAAGGAAAAGCCTTAAACATGACTTGTTTTAAAGTTCCTTCTTTTGGTTTCATCCCATTAACTATGTGTTGATACTCCTTTATGAATTTTTGTGGGGACTCCATTATCTTTGCCATAAAAGTTAGGTAAGGCACTAATAAATCAAGATTTAAGTTCAAATTTAGGAAATCCATCAGGATGCTATACACATGGGCTCATATGAATTTATGTAGGTCTTCATTATCTTTATCATAGAAATTAGGTAAGGCACTAATAAATCCAAATCTAAGTTCAAATTTAGCAAATTCATGAAGGTACGCTCTACAAATAGGCTCAAATGCTGTAAGATTTTGATTTGCTTGTCTAAAAGTGAGTTCTCTATCATTATTGATAACTCTATTATAATTCTCAATATTGAAGACATTGTCATCAACATCATTATTGTTGTTTTCCATCCTATTTATGAAATTTACCATAAGTCGTTGTTGTCTTAAACTTCAATGAAACGTTCCATCAATTTCAGGATCAAAGGATGTAAAGATCATGTTGAGTTAAAATGAAAAAGTTTATAGACCATATAACATCTATGATCTGTTAAAAATTATGTAAAAATCCTCAACAATGGCAACAAAAATCTTACATGTATCGAGTGTGCACAATAATTTATCGTGTTTCACTATTGAGTTGTAGTAGCGGTAAATGGGATATCGTCTCCACATGAATTTTCAAAATCTCAAAAGAAAGTAACTTTTTATTATTTTTTAACTTATTTCATCTAATTAAACAGGAACTAAAATACTAAATAACTTTAAAATTATGATTACTAACTTAAATAACAAAACTAACTAAATTATTCTAAACAAATCAAATTCCAACTAACTTAAACAATATTCAAGTGTGATTCAATATAAATAAACAACATCCAAACAAACCACCACTAAACAATATAATATATTTGTATTACTTTCAAACACTAGAATATAATATCACTTCATACTATAGTAATAATTAAAAAACATATAGAGTCTTGGAATCATTAAACCCTACTTCATTATAGGTTGATAGCCTTTAGCTAGCCACTAATTTTTCAATGAAAATGCCACATTTTTGTCATTGTAAATCTACCCATTAAATAAAATGCAACACCACTCAGGGAATGCCCTATAGATTAATCCTAGTTACTACTTCTATAATTGTTATCAGTAACTATAGACATAGATTGAGATTCTTGATATCACATAACACATTTGCAACTATGCATGTAATACTAATCTCCATTAGTTGTAATACACAAAAACAACTTGTTCATTATGTGATTGACGTATATGAATAAATCTAAAGCATTAAGTACATGATTCCTTAATTATAACTATATAGTAATTTAAAATATAATACATTATTAAAGGTTTTTTTAAAATAATAGAATACTCACTCATGCAGGAAATAAATAACACATAAACATGATTTAATGACATAATGAATGAATAAATACCTTAATATAAGTCAAATATCCAAAATATCTTCAAACATAGACAATAAAACTAATATGCAAAAGGAAAAGGTTAAGAGCAAAAGGAGAGAGTTATTTCGAAGCTCTCTAGCCTTTTTTTATAGTCTCCTTACGTATACATATCTTAGATAAACTCAAATACTTTATACTAATCTAAAAAACCGTAAATGATTTCAGCGATTTCTCAGTGATTCCTAACTTATGCACAAATCATTGAGCACATCATGGAGTTTAGCTCTTAGTGCTCCATCGATCAAGCTGATGATTTATAATTCATTCTCTAATTTTCTGTGGATTCACTTGCCTTCATTTGCAGTCAATTTACACGGAGATTTGCTGTGTTATTTTAAATCGCTGGCTAATCGTTACATCATTTTTCCAGTTGACTATTTTGCTTTTCATTCTCTTTTCCTCCAATTTTTCATTTTCCTAATTAAAGCCAGAAATCATAGAAAGTGAGAGAAAACTTAGTGTAATATCATTATTTATACTAAAAATAAACTTAAATCACACTAGAAAATGTCTATATTAATTGATTTTTCATTATGACAAATTGATTTTGTTTTATTTATTGATGGTGAGGTTAAGTCTAACTGGATTATGTAGGAATAACGGTAATCTAGGTTGGTCAGATGTCGTTATTAGGTGGGGTCTAATAATGTTGGTATCAGTGCCTATGATTCTAAAAGAATCTTATCGATTAGGTTTAGTAAGTGATTAGTTGAGAAGTAACGCGATGGAATAGGTTAAAAGTTTAAAAACTTTATGATTGGGTTATGTCTTTTTAATATAATTGAGATATTGATGGATATTGTTGTGATGAACCACTTTTCTTGCAATTTTTGTAGTGAAAAACTATAAGTGTATAGCAAGAGCTAGGTCAGGGATCCTGCAAGTGTAATAGGGATGTACAACATGTGGATTCAAACATGTTTCAATAATTGGTTAGGCAGATTTCGAAGTGACTGAATATTTTACGAGCAAAGGTGGCAGCTTAAACATTTATGGTTCATAATGATTAGGAAGTTCCTACTACTACCCCAGTCGCTCACGAGGAGTAGTCTACCTTTAAAATTTTTCATGGAGTTGAACCAGTTGTTGCAGTTTTGGTTCAGGCTTATCCAACCCTGGGTAGTGGAATGTCATGGGAGGAAAGGCAGGAAGAGCTTGGTACCATTATATTGACGACTAAACCGAACATTATGTGAGAGGTTTGAGATAGAGCTAGTGCTTTTGTGACTACATAAACTTTTCGACATGAATCACGATAATATTAGGGCATCATAAGTTAGGACAGGGTTTAGGTTTTTAAGGTAAGAAAAGATATCCATGCCAATTTGATGTGAAGTTTTAGAAGAAGGTGAAGAGTGGATGACCACTTTTTACACGTACAACATCTATTGTCCCATCATATCTACATCGTAATCATTTTTTAAGCACATCTTGTAGACCATTTGAGATGACATATAAATGTATAGGATAGACTCGATCATAGTCTTTTCAGCTTTCACGTCATATTGATGCACCTCAGCCGTAAATGAGTGGAAGTAAGGTCTAAGGATCTAAAAGACAGGGTGGGAGTTAGAGATCTGCACCTAGTCAAACATTTTCCTTAAGCGGTAAACATAAAGTTACTTGTTTTTATTGTGAGCAAAAATGTATTTATATTCGAGAATGTCCAAAGTATCCTAGCTTGATTATTTGTTATAAGTGTTGGAAGAAGGGACACATTCTGAAAGATGGTCTATAACTTTTAGGTTGTCATTTAACATGTTATAGCATCAACAACACACTATGAAACTTGAGAAATTTATAGCAAAACTAGATTTTGAGGCAAACTGTAACCTTATTAAATATATTATTTATGTTTGTGGTCATCTTATGCATACGTCAATTGATTTAGGTTTTACGATTTCTTTTTTATTTGGTCGTATGGTGATTGAGTTACAATTAACTCTGGCGCAAATGCCTATTCATCTTTTCCTCAATATAGTAATTATGGATAAGGTGTATCCTCACTTTATTTTTGAGAAATGTGTAATTGACATCTCCAAGATCACCTTGTGTTAGAGTTTCTGGAGTTTGATGTGTTTGTGTTGTTGGGAATGGATTAGCTATGTGTTTATCATGCAAATTTAGATTGTTCCCATAAGATGATGTTTCTTTATATTTGTCATTGTTCCGTATTTATGTACACAAGAACATCGTCTAAGTTGCCTTTTTTCCCGAGGTAGGCTAGATACTAGGAAAGAAATCGAACACTAATCGAGACTATTAATATAAAGGAAAAACCTGAAATTTAAATGGAGGAGACTCCTGTGGTTTGTAAATTCCTTGATATGTTTCTTGATGATTTATCAAAAATTCCACCTCCGATAGAGATTGGTTTTGTTATTGTATTTGTTCGTAGAACTAAACTAATATCTATTCTTCCCTATAAAATGGCTCCGAAGGAGTTGCACAAATAGTTGGAGGACTTGCTTGGTAATGGGTTTATTATCGGTGCCCTCGTCATTAAGATGACTAACCAACCTATATTACCTTAGTCCTTTGATAACCTAGTCAACCTGATCCATTCTTTAACTTTGACTTCCTAATAATCTTTATTTCAATCTTTAATAATGCTCCAAATTGTAATTTATACCCTCAACTGATTCGATTCTAAACTTATTGTATTGAAGCAAATTAGAAAATTATATCCATATTTAATCAAAATCTGGGCGACACGTCCCTTAAAAGTGGCCTATCAAAAAACTCACAAAATAGACATCAGAATAGAGAAAGGCCTAGAAGGACTCACAACTCCCCGATAATATATATCAAATTCAAATTTATAAACTAACTTATAGCGTCCGATAAAACTTTACAAACCCAAAGTAGACAAAAATTGAAACATAAGGTTTCTCAACTTATTTTAAACTAAGTACAGAGACTCTTATAACCATTCAATGAAACTTTACTTCCCGCAATCACCCCAAGAATCCCAAAATGAAATATGTAAACAATTTAAAACAAGAATTTAATTAAATTTTAAAAAATAGCCATAATCTTTAAGTTTTATCCATTCATCCCTTGTCTTCATATAGAATCCAACATCGTAAAAAACTACTCAAAGATGTCAAGTAAGTAATCATCTACACAGATTTGTACTCCTACAATTGTTAGTCTGATACGTGGAGACATGGAGTTGCATTTTCAAATAAACAATAGTATATGTGTCAACATGACATGCGATCCAATTTATTTTCGTCTCCTAACTATAATCATGTCGACCGCCAAAAATAAAATGTAAACAATATTAAATGCTTATGGAATGTAGTGATAACTTGTTCGTGTTAGACTCGGGAACTAATCTTACTAGCCGACAATAGAAGTAGGACTGAGATCTAATTTCAAGCAAATTAGACTCTAAAACAAGCTTATCCCCCTTACTCTCTCAGTGCATGCATGTCCAAGAATGTTGAAATGTAATGCAAACTATGATGCAATTACAAGCATTAAAGTATTCAATAAATAGTAAAGATCACTATAGAGTTTACTTACCACCAAACCAACTAAAAGTTGGTTGCGAAACTGTACAATGTTCCCCGGCTTTCATGTACTTTGAACCAATTCCCTGAATCTCCTTCCAAGTGATTTCAAGATCCTCGACATTACCTACAATCATTAAGAAATCAAGATAAGTTCCATATTCATGTCTCATAAGGTTTCGACCAATTTTTGAGTTATTTTGATATTTTCAAGTCTTCAAAATCTAGAATCACTCCAAATAAACTCCTCATATCTTCGAATCCCAATCTTGACTCCAAATTGTAGTTCGACAAAAAAATTTAACATTGACTAGGCTTTAAAATATTTTTTCAAATTTTTGAATAATTTTTAGTATTATAACACGTATTACGAGGAAAGTCTAGGTATAACACCTCCAAAAATTTCAAAATCCCCATTTTTCATATAAATCTATAACTTATACTAATTTGGCTAAAAAAACATATGATTTTTTAAAATTTTCTAGGAATTTTTTGGATTTCCAGCATTTTCTTTCTCTTATTTTTTTATGAGGAGGGTTTGACACATGAAAGGAACCGGTTCGATTCGATTGAACAAGACCTAGTTCAGTCTGGTCTAGGCATCAAACCTCTACTTTTTCCTTGTTTCTCTCTGCCTAAAATGAATTCAATAATCCATTTTTTTCTCAATTCTCTGGGATTGGCCTCCCAACCCCAACCCAAGTTGGGTCTGGGCATGGGAGACCATTCCCTTACCATCATCTTCCTCGGACGAGCCGAGTCTCCCCTTTCCATTCGCATTAATAGCTAAAACAACAAACAACCAAACCAATGAAAACAACAATAACCAACAAACAACAATAATCAAAACCATAACTCTCCTTACCCATCATCGTCTCCATCACCTCGTTCCCTATCCTTCTATCTCCTATAGTTTTGAACCCTCTCTCATTGTTTCAAAATATCTCCCTAGTTTTTGAATCGAATAGATGAGACAATGTATGTGTGTTTCGGATAAATATTAAGATTTATATGAGATTCGCATCGCACGAATCTTGAGACATATCTAATGGTTATACATATATATTCTATTTTGATCTTTTTCAAGATATGTGTTGTGTATCTCGAGGTCGATCTTGTAAATATTAACGAGATCACCACTTCCTAACCAACTTACATAAGATCAATTATATTAATTTTTTTGAGATACATATCGTGTAGCTCGATATAAATCCGATGGTTTTATAACTAACAATACACCATCCACTTCCTCGAGATCCATGCACTACGTACCTCAAGGCATAACAATGCCAACCACCCATCGTACACACATTATTCATTGCCTCGACTCAAGTGTAACACGTATCAAAAGGAGAATCTAATGTATACTGTTATTTGATTTAAACTATATGATATATTTATATATATACACCTTCATAGCTATAAATTTGGCACACTCACCAATGACCACCCTTAGGTGTGCACGCTTGACCCCACGTGTCACTAAGGGTCACCAATTTATTAAATATTCTATTGAATTTCATGATTATCTCTTATTTTTATGTCCAAATTAAATTTAAAAAAATACCCAATTTTGCAAAAATTGGAGAAAATTCCCAAGAAGCTCCAAAACTTATGGAAACTGCGTATACACTCAACTTGACGCTATTTTGCATCGAATAGAGTATAATACACTAATTAGTCATGTGACGCATAAAAATAACATTTAGACTTATGATCTCCAGTCTGTAACACGTCGGTTTCACCTCCGCAACTTAAATCACAAATTAAATCCAAAAATCTTTAATTAGCATTCTGGTCAAGTTTATAAAATTCTCATGGATGTCATTTATATTCAACAAAGTACGTCGCCATAGGGGACATCGGTTGTTTTATGAAAAAAGAGGTACTGTAGTATAAGGCTCTGCATTGATTATAGATAGTTGATGAGTCATTATTTATGCAATCTTTCATAGGTATTTTGTCATGTAAATCATGTACAAAGTCATATTTTATGGCTCTATACATTTACTTTGGGGATTTACAGTGTATTTGAGTGTTTGGGCGGGAATTAGACAAATCTGAGAAAAAAGTCAAAGTTCGTATGACGACCTTTTCTTTAAAATTGGGTACCGCCCGGCCTAATCTCGTCATTAAGCCGTAATCTCGACCACGTAGGACTAATAACGTATTATTCAGCCTTTCCTCAAATTTCTCTTCATTAGTTACATTTTAAATAAGCATTTTACTATTCTCAAACTTAATAGTAATTTAGAGTTAATTAAAGTTTTTATAGCTTAACCTTATTCAGCGGATGTCTTAACATATTAGCAAAAATTATTAATATAAATCCTAAATATATGGAAACCAGGTAACAAATGATCACATGCTAATATATGATAGAACTACGTTGAAAATATATCCAACTAGTGTCTAGGTAGGATAATATCTCTCAACTCGAAATGTACAACCCTGCAAGTATATAAAAGACATATAATCCATATAACAAAAACCAAGACCTACAAAATCAGAGGTAGCAACACTCCACTGGCTCAAAGGAAGTCGCGGATCTTCTCCTTGCCTAGTCTGCTACTCCATTGATCTACACCCATTGTCATAAAAATGACAGTTAGTACAAGAAAGTAAAAAGTAACATCGTTAGACATTTATCAACATTTCCAAATATGCAACAAGTATAAAAAATAATAGCTATAGAAACTATGCTGAAAAAAAATCATGCTATAATATACTTTGGTAAAACAATATGAAACAGACACTCGGCTAAGCAGTAATGATCTAGGACTGGTCGGCCGTGAGTTGTATCACGTCAGCATTATTCCACTATTTAAGGCATAAACAATCTCATTGATGCCTTCAAATCATTACAAATGGCCATGACATATGTACATATATATAGTTTTCAACAACCTCGAGTCTCATACCTCATGCGTTGGACAAGTGAGTGGTGAGATGCCGACAACGTCGAAAATAAAGTGACAACACATCTCTGTCATATCATGGGCCTAGATACAAGAACTACTTTCATAAATCAAGAAATGACATGGTTTAGGAATTCAATAGCGTTGTTGCATAGCTAACGCACAAATAATTTAGATTCACTATATGACAAATCACCTACCTAATAGCACATTATTTCATTTGATTAAATTCTTGAATAACCAAGAATGACATAGCTCGTGATTTTGAATCAATGCAACCATTTAAACATCAAATAATGCCATTACAACAAACTTATGTAGAGAGATAGAACAACAAAGTCATGGCATCTAGAGTACAATAGGTAAATCAGTCCAAGTGACTATAAATGAACAACATAATAGGAATGAAATTGAGAGAAACATGTCAATCAGGTTACTCACAATCCATGCAAAGTTCATAGGCTAATCCAGCCTCTCGACACCTTGTATCTCGCCAACAACATATTAAGACTCTTCTCAAGATTCCTGAGGTTAATTAGGATGTTTTAAAACTTATAAAACTTTCAAAGTTGGATTGAACCAATTAGAAAACCCCAAACTCTTATTAGAACTTTCACCATTTATCACATTTGGCACTGTTGTAACGTCGTGTGTACAAAGGCCACGGTGCTACCACTGGGTCATTTTCGTATTACATTAGAAGGAAAAATACTATGGTGGTGTCGTGTGTACAGATGCACAGATCCATGAAGGTAATGTGTCAATTGTCCAACATTTTCCCCGTTAGGTTGACGTTGTGCCTTGGCATCGTAAGTTCAATGGCACGATGCCGCTGCGATGTCAAACCTAAATTACACCTTAGTGTTTTAAAACTCAACCCCTATTGCCTAGGACTCCTTATACACTTTAATTACACCCAAAATGAACTTTTCCACAACTTAATACCTAGAATTCATATCCTTAACCATTAAAAACCCAAAACTCATAGCTTTTGCTGAGAAATCAATCAAGAATACCTACAACTTCAAAATGTCTTAACTTTGTCCGTTAAAATTGAAATCTGAGTTTTCTAGATATCAATTTTATTGGTTTTTTGCAAGGAATCCTAATTAATAAAGAAAGTGAAGTAAAACTCTACTTTTTAATTAAAATTCATAAAATAATAGTGTATAGTTGCTTACCTAGTTGTAGAATATCACCGACTTGACCAATCCGTATCAAATTCACTAGAATCTCCACTCAATCTTTGATCTCCTTCTTCAGATCTTTGTTTCTCCACTTAGATCAAATGAAAATGTTTGCATGTCATTCCATTCAATCCTTTATATATAAGGTAAGGTGCATTTATAGTCCTAGATCTCATGTTTATCACCTATCTCTAGATCAATCTAATGACTTCTATTGTGACCCCACAATCCATTAACTATCAACTATTTCATCTTTGATAACACACAATGTAACTCAATTTGTATAGTGATATATCCACACGTATCTCGATGAATATCATGATTACTATTTTATTTTGCTAAATTAGGTTTCATTTATACCAATTAAACTATAGTCACCTCAAACTGGTATTTAAACTATATTAATCTCAAATTAAACTTATCACATCACTCTCTACCCAGTCCCATATGGACATGCATCTTGAGGTGGGTTCTTGGTCACGTCTGACATCTAAACATAAGTAGGAGTGACTTAATAGTCAACACATATAAAATGCACTAAGAATACATCACAACAAATCTAACATATACCTAGGCTACATCACTACATTCAATGCACATATCTTGATACGGGTCCTACATCAAAGGTCAGTGATCCTGATTAAGGAATTAAACTAAGATTAGGAATTTGAGTCATGAAAAATCTTCCAAACTAATGAAAATCTTTTCCTCGAAATCAAAATCAAAGTCAAAGTTATACTTAACTCAAAAAGGTACATAAATAAATTCGCACATAGTTTTCTCACTTCAAAGTGAGTTCTAAACTTCATGGAACTACCACTTGAAAAACACCTTCGAGCTACGCTTGCCTCTCAAGTGTTATACCTCTTGATTTAAAATCTGTATTGGTTGCTCCTCATAAGATACATCCTTACTCCGGTTAATCTTACCCAAGTCAACCATCGATCTGTACTGGTTGCTTTCGACTTAGCTAGCTGAAGCATTAAAATATAGAAGACTAGATGAATCCCTAAGATCTGTGGAGGTAACTCAAGCTAGAAAGCAACCTTCTCGACCCATTTTTTATTTTTGAAAGTCACGATGAATCTCGTTGCTAACTTGCCTTTCAAAGAATTTTGTGAAGACCCTTCCGAGAAATGACTTTCGAATACACAAAGGCTACCTCGGTGTATGTGAAATCGCTCTGATACGTGTCTGCATCCTTCTTCTGCCTTTCTTGGGACCCTTTAAGCATTTGGAGAATCTGTCATACTTTCTCTGTTTGAACAACAACAGTTTCTGGCCCCGCTAACTCACTATCCTCTAGCTCAACCCAACATTATGCCAAGTGACATTGTCTGCCATATAAAGCCTCAAATGGCACCATCTTAATATTATATTAATAACTATTGTTGTATCCAAACTCACACAATGATAGGTACTCCTCCCAAGATCTGCTAAACTACAATACAAAAGCCCGCAACATATTCTCAAGAACCTGAATTACCCTTTCAGTTTGCTTATTAATTTGAGGGTGAAAAATAGTGCTGAGTTGTATGCAGGTACCCTACTACTCCAACATACTCTGCCACATCTTGGACATGTACATAGCATCTATGTCTGATTTAATAGTCAATGGTACCCCATCTAGCTTAATAATCTCTCTTTCTTTCTTTCTTTCTCTCCCTCTTTTGATATTTCTCTCGATTAATACACCTAACTAGTCAAATGTGTAGCGAGCTACGATGGGTAAGAAATGGGCCAATTTCATCAATTAGTCCAAAATAACCAAAATATAATCGTGGCCTCTAACATTCCTTGGCAATCTTTTGAAAAAGTCCATGGCTTTGTCTTCCTATTTCTATAACTGAACGGGAAACAGCTGTAATAACCCTTCAAGTCTATGATGCTCAAACTTCACCTGCTAGCAAATCCCGCATTTCCTAATGAACTTAGATACGTTCGCCTTCATCCCAGGCCACCGGAATCGTTTCCTAATTTCATGGTACATTTTAGTTTTGCCTTGATGAATAGAGAACCGGGAACGACGTAAATCCTAAAGAATCTCATATATCACCTCTACTATTGACGATATCTACAATCTGCATATAAATCTCATATACTGATCCATCATCTTTGTCCAATCGTCAAAATCATCACTCTGGACTAACTCATTGAATCTCGAACACAAGATGTCGACTCTTTGACCATTTGACTCTCTCTATGTAGACATTATTTGTAACCTCATCTATACACATAACATCACCCGAGTGTCTGTAGGAATAACTAATGGATTCCTCATCACCAAGGCCTTGAGTAATCCATACTCACGAGTCATATCACATCTAACAACCAAGCCATATCCAGTTGGTATCTTAGTCAGCACATCTTCAACTACCTTAACCTTTCTTAAGTGAAGCTCTAGAGAAAAATGTTCAGCCTTTTAGAAACTCCAACTATCTATATTGTCTTATATTCAACTCTTTTATGTGAAGAGATACTTTAACTCTCGTGATTAGCGTAAAGTGTGAATCTCTTTCCATATAGATGTTGTTTCCAAATATTCAGAGTAAACACCATCACTACCAACTTTAAATCATGAATGAAATAATTTTTCTCATATATCTTCAGCTGTCGGGATGCATAAGCCACCGTGCCTCCCTCCTACATCAATACACAACCTAAAACCAAATGAGAAGCATCTATATATACTAAGAACCATGTCTAGCCACTAGAGAAACCAATACTAGTACGATGGTTAACAACCACTTTAGTTGACTAAATGCTTGCTCATACTCCTTCGACCAATCAAACACAACATCCTTCTGAGTCAATCTTACAATCAGTTTATTGATCTTCGAGAAATACATCACAAATCTGCAATAATACCTCATAACTCAAGAAAACTCCTAATTTTAGTAGCTAACATATGTGCTAGCCAATCCATAATAGCTTGCATCTTTGCAAGACCACCTCAATCCCTACTGCTCCAACAACATGACCTAAAAACTTGACCTCTGACAGTCAAGATTCACACTTGCTGAAGTTGGCGCAGAATCTCTGTTCCCTCAAAGTGTGCAATTTCTCTATTAGATGTTTCTCATAATCCTCTTAAATCCTCGAATATTTCAATATATCATCAATGAAAGCTATCACGAAGCGGTCTCATTACCTATGCATCAAATTCATAAATATGGCGAAGGCATTTGTAAAACTTAATGACATGACTATAAACTGATAGTGTCCATATCTTATGCTGAATGTTGTCTTGGAACTATCCTTATCCCTTATCCTAAGCTGATGATACCCTAATCGTAGGTCAATTTTAGAGAAAAAATGTTCTCATCTTTGTTGATCAAATAAATCGTCAATACGTGGCACTGAATACTTATTCCTTACCGTGACCTTATTCAATAGTATCTAATCAATGCATACTCTCAAAATGCCAAACTTCTTCTTTGGAAATAGGACGGGTGTTCCCCACGGCGATATAAAAGGTGTTATGAATCCCATCCTGAATCCTGGAGTAGACTCTTCTAATACTCCAACTCTATCGGAGCCAAAACCTCCTTAAGTCTGAGTCCATAACTCTTTACCACTGCATATAATGATATCAAAGTCTCCATCTCCCCGCTAATTGCAAGTTGACCTCTCGCGCGCTCGGCTCTCGGTGTGCTAATATAATATGTGAACATTGGAAACCTTAGGACCATAAATATCACTGCCTTACTGAAATAATCGATATAAGCGTGCTACGCTGCTAACCAATCTATCCCTAATAACGCTTCAAAATCTAAAAACTTGAGCACTTTGAAGTGTGTAGGTAACTTTAACTTGCCTATCTTTAATGGACATCCCTCAACATGACAATTAGGGTAAACCTTATCCTTAGCAACGGTACTTTAAATCAAGTGCACACTATCTGTAACCGATGTCAATCCTAGGATGCTTATCATGCGACCAAAAACTAAAGATACTATAGAACCCGAATAAAACAAGACATAAAATTCTCTACCACAAACTGAAATTGTACCTTCAATAACTCCTCGTGTATTGCTTTATATGGCAGTGCTACCATGTGTACTCCCTCTCGACTCTGTATGAGTATATTGATGTTGACGGTGGATAATGTCTCAACAAGTGCCTATCCTGACCACGTCTATAGCAAATAATCGGCGTACGTGACCCCGTGCCTATTCCTGGGCTTGTGTCTATTTTTATCTGAATCGAAAACCACTTCATCCTCTACCACTACATCTACCTCAGCCGTTACCACCCAACTACTGCTAACGCGATGCTAGTAAAGTAGTAGAGGAAGATGAAGCTGATCGGACAGGAGGTGGCAAGGGGGGTCTACCTGCTATATTTTATAGTGAAGTAGGATATGATGCGTAGGGTACAAATGATGTAGCTGTCCTTGATCCCTTAAAACCTTTCTCCTATCTATTTTTTCCATTTCTCATTTGTCTCATATTCTCAAACTTCGTGACCTGACTAAATGACAATGCTGGTCCCAACGGTGTCCCATTGGTAACTCTACTCGAATTATATGTCTCGTGAGAAAGTACACACTAATATATCTTACCTAAATTCATGTCATCTTAACTAACCACATAAAACCTATGCATGTCCTCAACCAATCTTTGAAATAATACACTTCCTTGGAGACATCTCTCACTAGATCTCCGACAAACTATCTCAGATATCTATATTAATCTTTGTAGCTCATCACAAATTCATCGGCTCCCCGCCTAACATTATGAACTCCTTACTCAACCTCTTCATCACTACAAGTGGGAAGTACTACTGATAAAAATCTTCTTACATGCATCCTAAGACTAAAAGTCATCATCCGAAGCTATTGTCGCACGCTACTAAACATCAAAGTCTCTCTACAGTGTATATGATGAAATTTCAACCTAACGTCTATCCCCAATCCTCAAAACCCTATGAAGCTTCTCCAGAAACCATATCCACTTCATAATCTTCTCAAAGTCTCGCAGTTCATTTAAAAACATGTGGCTTAGACTGATGAGAACTTTCACAAACTAGACCTCGATTGACAAACTAGATGATGTAGGAACGTACAACAACATTATATCAACAATCTTTGCAGCTAGTACAGTCACAACCAAAATACTCCTTACCACTGAAGCTATTGCTATCGCAGTATGAAGCTCTAGTGCCAATAATATAGGAGTAGTAGTAGTAGCGGGGAATGATGTCTGTACTGGTAGGGAAAATGAGTTTTCATTATCACAATGAAATCAGCTAAGTGTTGTCTTTAAGCTGATACTTAGTTATATAACCTCTAAAAGTCATCCCAAAAGGTAGGAAGCTGACCGCCAGTAGCACCAGCATTTTAGCTATCGTATGAATCAATCATCAGTGTTTGCAAGTTAATAGCAAACACGAATTAGCAACTACATAGACAATGCATATATATATATATATACATATAGAAACTAACATGTACTTTTTAGAAATCCCGATCTCACTTTCACTCGCATCTTAACAAATGGTTTATAGGGAAACATTTGGTTTCCACAACCAAAAATTTGTATTTTATGGAAATTGATAGGGTGGTTATTTTTAAAGTTACCTCTAATACCAACTATGACAACCCCTTCCTTAAACTAAGGCGCCGCCCAGCCAAATCCCATTAGTAAGCCCTATTCTCGACCACATAGGACTTACAATGCATTAGTCTACTTTTCTAAACTTTTCTCTTCATTAGTTACAATTTAAAAAATCATTTCACTATTCTAATATTTAATAGTAATTTAGAGTTAATTAAAAATTTTATAGCTTAACAAATTAGTGGAAGCCATTAATATAAATCCTAAATATGTGGAAACCAATCAACAAACGATCACATGCTAATATATGATAGAACATTGATAATAATATATCAAACAAGTGTGTAGCAAGGAAACTATCTGGCAACTCAGAATATACAACCCCAAAAGTATATCAAAGACATTATAATCCATACAACAAAAATCAAAACCTACAAAATTAGAGTTAGCAATACTCCACTGGCTTAGAGGTAACCGCCGATCTTTTCCTTTCCTGGTCTGCCACTTGATGGATTTGCACCTACCGTCATAAAAAGGATGGTGAGTGCATGACCGTAGAAATTAACATTAAGAGACATTCATCCACATTTCCAAATATACAAATTATTTGAAAACATAACAATAGAACCTATGCATAAAAATAATTGTGCTATAATATACTTCGATTAAACAATATGAAACTAACACTCGGCTAAGCAGTAATGATCTAAGGTCGGTCGACCATGAGTTACATCAAGTCAACATTATACCGTTATTTAGGGTGTAATCAATATAATAGATTCCTTCGCATTAGTACAAATGCCCATAACACATGTATGTATATACTTGTCAACAACCCCGAGTCCTATACCTTATGTGATACATAAGCCAAAGGTGAGATGCAGACAACCCCAAAAGTATAATAACCTAGTGTGCCACCCATCTCTATCATATCATGGTCCTAGATACAAGGACTACTTTCATAAATCAAGAAATGACACGGTTTAGGAATTGAAGAACTTAATTGCATAACGAATGCACCTACAATTTAGATTCACCATATGAAATATTGCATACCTAATAGCATGCTATTTCATTTGACTAAATTCTTCAACAACAAAGAATGACATAGCTCGTGATTTAGAATAAATAAAACCATTTAAAGATCAAACAATCACATGATAACAAACTCATATAGTGACATAGAACAACAAAGTCATAACAAACATAATTCAATCTGTAAATCAATCAAAGTGACACCAAATGAAAAGCATAATAGGAAATAAATGGAGAGAAATATCGCAATCAGTTTACTTACAATCGACGCAAAGTTCCTGGGCTAATGCGGACTCCTGACGCCTCATATCTCACCAACTAACTCTCGAGACTCTTCCCTAGATTCCTTTTGTTAATTAAGGTGTTTTAGGACTCATACAAAGTATTAAAGTTAGATTACACCAATTGGAAAAACCTTAAACGTTTATTAGAACTTTCTTCATTTATCAGGTTTGGCGCTTTGGTGGCGCCATGTGTACAAAGGCTACGACGTCATCTTTGTATCACAGAAGAAGGCATGACGCTATGGTGGTGCTTTGTTTATAGATGCACGGTGCCATGATGGAGCCGTGTCAATTTTCCTACATTTTCTAAGTCAGGTCGAGGCAGTGGCTTGGCATCGTGAGTTTAATGGCACAGAGCCGCCACGACATCAAACCTAAATTACAACTTAGTGTTTTAACTTTTAAACCCTATTGCCTAAGAATCCTTATCCAATTTAATTGCACCATAAGTAAACTTGTCCAACAACCAAATACCTAGAATTCATTTCGTTAATCATTTAAAACTCAAAAGTCATAGCTTTTGCTAAAACTTTTCCAACAACCAAATACCTAGAATTCCATCAAGGACACCTACAAATTTAGAATGACATAATTTTATCAATTCAAATTGAAATCCATTTTTTCTCGATAGCAGATTTATTGGTTTTTCTTGAGGAATCTAAATCTATAAAATAGTTTTGAAAATGATTTCATTTACCTTCTTAAATTGATCAAAACCAAAAATTGATGTAAGACTCTAATTTGTTTAACAAACTTTTATAAAATAATAGTGTACACTAGCTTACCTAGTTGTAGAACATCACAACTTAATCAATCCTTATCAAAATAATCTGAATTGCCTTACAATCTTTGATCTCCTTATCCAAATCTTTCTTTCCCTCATTTAGATCAAATGAATGTGTCTGCATGTCATTCCATTCAATCCTCTATATAATTAAGGTAAGGAGGATTTATAGCCCTTGATCTCATCTACATCACCTATCCTAGATCAATCTAATGACTTCCATTGCTACCCCACAATTAATTAAATCTCCACTATTTCATCCTTGATAACACATATAATGTTACTAAATTTATCTAATGAAATGTCCACACATATCGAAAGGAATATCGTTGATTAATGTTTTATGTTGCAAAATTAGGTTTCATTTATACAAATTAAACTATAATTACCTCAAATTGTTATTTAAGACATACTAATCCTAAATTAAACTTACTACATCACTTTTGTAATGACCATTATCCTAATTAAGGAATAATTTAAACTGAAACCCTAATTAAGCCCTGGTACACCAGAAAAACTTAATTAGAGATGGCAACATCACCATCCAGAGTTGATAAAAATGATTGTATAACAAGTATCAACAATAAACAAATAATAAATATAGAGAAAATTGAAAAAAGTTTTTGCAATACTAAACACGATATACAAAACCAACGCAAACCGGAACAAACCTTGGTAATATAAAACCTTACAGGCCTAGTGATATTACAAAATCGTAATTCAATACAAATACATATTCAAGGGAAAAGTCTTTAAATCAAAGGGAATATCAAGACTTTTACCCTTTTTCTGTCCAATAGCTGTAGCACTTGTTGATATTCATGAGATGTTAATTGGGGTAAGCACTCCAACATGCTCAGTAAGTACGGATTCACATAACTATCAACAATTCATATAATAATAAAGAATGAAATGCAATAAAAGTATGAACCAATCATAACTAGAAAGGTATATGAGCAATCATAAAATCCAATAAATAAACAGATGCAAGTTATACAAGCAAAAGCAATTACACTGTGATTTTTCCCATTTCTAAAAACTTAGGGTCGATTACCCATACGTTATAGTGACGCCATAACCTGATCAGCAGATTGCGCGTATGTGTTGTCAGACCACTTGTCAATATCCAAATGGTTCTATCCTAAACCTTTTTAGTAAATATCTAATCCATGCAACATATCTAGCTGAGTAGAAGTTACATATATGCCAAGAAGTTAACCCATATCCTAAATAACTTAATATCAATTGTAGGAGTTACTCTCGCGGATAACATTAATCACTGTTTCACTTTTTCATGAAAACATATCATAGTGTACATAACTCACATTCAAGTCTACAAATTATATGAACTAAATATAGTATATAGCCAGACACTGTTGATCACTAATCGAATCCATACTTACCTCAGTTAAGTTTCATTTCTAATTTCCTAACTTTTCGAGTAACTCTACCTTTCCCAATGTTTAATAACCTATCACAAATCATTCGAGGTCATTACAAGTCCAATACCTAACATTTAAATCATTAAGTCGTTCCCAATTGAATTTGGAATCAATTTAGTCATTATGACCATTTAACATTTATGAGGTAAAAATCCTGTATAAAGTCTCGCCAGACTTCCAAATTCTCCATTTTTCATAGAAATGCTGAATTTCTATGAATTTCGTCCACAAATATAAATTTTCTTAATTTTTTTCATTTTTTTGGAGTTTTTTAAAAATTCCAACATTTTCCATATTTTTTATTCTAGAAGAAGGGTTTGACCCTTGAATTGGACTTTAGCTAGTTTAGGCCAGCAGTTCGGGGGATCAAACCCCCATCTTCTTCCTCGTTCTCCTTTGTTGCAATAAACTACACTAGTTTTATTATTTGGCTCACTAGGGTTGTTTTAGGCCAAAACCCAGTGCTCTCTATGTAGGGGAGACAACACCCAATAGTCTCCTTCCTCAAACAAATCATGATTTCATGTCCATCAGATAAGTCATTAATTATGTAATTATATATAGTATATTTATATATACTTTATAGTTAACTCTCCAAAATATTAGCATAATTGCATTTATTTATTATTTTCAGGGATATTGGAGTGCACAGTTACAGGGAAGAAAAAACTCGTTTATGAACATGGAACATAAGAACACTTACAAGGAGTCAATAGAAGTAATAGATACCATGATTAGAAGGAGAGTCAATATTGCTTGCCACGTGAGACAAAATATGTAGGAGAAGAGAGTAGAGATATAAGAAGCAAAGAGTTTAAATTGTGGTACATCGGTATAAATAGAAAATGCAAAGGAGTAAGAATTATGGTGTATAATGATTACAAGGATAAGGTCGTATAGGTTAAGAGAATGAGGGATAGATCGATTCTAGTTAAATTAATTATTGGAGATGAGAAAATTAACATACTTAGCCCCTATGTACCATAAGTAGAATTAAGCGAACGCATCAAACGCAAGTTTTGGGACGATATGGATGGATTTATGCAAAGCATACCAATTGATGAAAAGGTTTTTATTGGTGGATATTTAAATGGGCATGTTTGGTTAAGTAACGATGGGTTTCAGAGAGTTCATGGAGATTTGGTTATGGTAATAGAAATGAAGAAGGAGAATCAATCTTAGAATTTGCTTCAGCATACGATTATGTCTTACCAAATACTAGTTTTAGGAAAGGGAGTCGCATATAATTACTTTTAGTAGTATTCATAACAATAGTCGAATATATTTTCTTTCAACAAGAAAAATAGATAGAAAAATATGTAGAGACTGCAAAGTAATACATGGTGAAGCGCTTACTACACAACATAAATTAGTAGTACTTGATATTAAGCTAAAACGGCGACATAATATGTATAAGAGTGTTAGCGACCCTAAAATAAAGTAATGGAACCTAAGAAATAGTAAACAAGTAGAGTTTAGAGAAAAACTACCTAAGGAAAATGTTTCGAATCCTTGCTTAGATAGTAAAACAATGTGGCTAGAAATGAGGAGTTGAATAAAGAGAGTGGATCAAACTTATTAGGTATATCTAAAGGCTCGGGACCACCAAAGAAGGAAACATGGTGGTGGAATGAGGATGTCCAACGAGCAATTAAGACTAAAAGAGAAATGTATAGTAAAATACATAAGTGTCAAGATGAAGATGCGTACAATCAATATAGAGAAGCTAGAAAAAAAGCTAAAAAAGTAGTTAGTCAACATAAAACAAATTTCACGGAATATCTATATACAAGGTTAGGTAATAGAGATGGCAAAAAATATATATAGGCTAGCCAAATTAATAGATAAAAAATAAGACCTAAGTCATATAAGATGAATTAAGGACAAAAATCAAAATGCCTTAACGCGCGAGGATAATATTAAGGAGAGATGGAGAAGTTACTTCGATAGTTCATTTAATGATGACCAAGTTGATACTATAATAGATGAAAACTCACACTAAGAAAGAAATGTAAACTATACACGCAATATTAGAATTATAGAAGTTAAAAGGCATTGTAAAGAATGAAAATAAGGAAAGCATGTGGCCTAGATGAAATACCCATAGAGGTTTGGTAATGCTTAGGAGAAATTGGATTGACTTAGTTAAATAAACTTTTAAATAAAATTCTAAAATAAAGACGGATGCCAATGGATTGGAGAAGAAGTGCGATTTTGCCAATCTTCAAAAACAAAGGAGACATTCGAAATTGCTTAAACTACCGGGGAATTAAAATTATGAGTCGCATTATGAAACTTTGGGAGAGGATAATTAACAATAGGCTAAAGAGAGAAACAATAATATTAGAGAACCAATTTTGCTTCATGCCTTGGAGGTTAACTATGGAGACAATTTTCCTTGTAAGATAATTGTTAGAAAAATATAGAGAAAAGAAAAAAAGATTTTCATTAGGTATTCGTAGATTTAGAAAAAACATATGATAGAGTCCCTAGAGATATTCTTTGGTGGGTTCTAGAAAAAAAGGAGTGCATGCTAGATACATAGACACTATTAAGGATATGTATGATGGAGTAGTAACGAGTATAAAGATATCTGGAGGAGTTAACTACATCAAGGATCGGCTTTAAGTCCATATCTATTTACTTTCGTTATAGATGAACTAACTAGGCATATTTAAGAGGATATACCATGGCGTATGCTATTTGCATATGATATTGTCTTAGTGGATGAAACAAAAGATGGAGTGAATAGGAAACTAGAACTCTGGAGGAACGCATTTGAATCTAAATGCACTGTGAGTTTAGAAACACTAGATATCAAGATGATGAAGTGGTAAAATCAGGGGAAGTAGAAGTTCCTAAGGTGAACCACCTTAGATATATAGGATCAATCATACAAAATGATGGTAATATAGTAAATGACGTCATACATAGAATTCAAGCTGGATGGAAGAAATGACAGAGTGCAATATGGGTGATTTGTGATCGAAATGTTCCTACTAAGTTAAAAGGAAAATTTTATAGGACCGTAATTAGACCAGCTATGCTCTATTGTAGTGAATGTTGGGCGGTTAAGCAACAACAATTACATAAAATGAACGTAGCAGAAACGAGGATGTTTAGGTGGGTGTGTGGTAAAACTCATAAAGATAGAATAAGAAATATAGAAATCAAAGACAAGTAGGCGTAGCACCAATTGATACAAAGATTAGGGAAGAGCGGTTGTGTTGGATTGGTCACTTGCAAAGATGGCCTACAAATGCCCCCACTAGAAAACTTTACTCAATAGAGACTATGAAAATTCGACGAGGTAGGGGCATACCAAAGTTAACGTGGAATGCATTAATTAGAAGGGATTTGAATGGTCTGAAAAGCTCATCATCAATTGCACTTAATCAAACACAATGAAAAAGTTTGATCCATGTAGCCGGCCCAAATTAATTTGGGTTGGAGGCTATGTTGTTGTTGTTATATTGGAGTGCACGATTCAATCTAAGGCGAAAAGTTATGCGAAATGGAGTATTTATAGGCAGTGTGTTTAGTTACCAGTGAATCTGCCTCAAGACACCTACTGCAAGTTGATTAAGAGGTGACTAACACGCAGAGTAATGCAGGAAAGCGACACACCAGTGACATTGTACTTCACAACCCCCATTCAGCCTCATGATCCGCCCATTAAATCAAATGAAATAAGAAATAAAAAGGATTTACTTTGCCTCGAGATGTACGTGTTATGCACCACCCCCTAGATTTTTCACTTTCCTATGCTTGAATTCTCCCATTTCCAACAGTTGTCAATTGTCCTCGAGACGCGCATAAAACCATTCCCAACTAATTCGGACGAGTACCCCTATGTATTCTATTCTTTGTAGTTGTCGTTAGATGTGCATTGGGATCCGTACTAGTTTTTTCTCTTACAAATTCACTGATTCTTCATGCGAGCGTTCTCATCCTCAACTGCCACGTGTCATCCTATCCTTTGCTAGCACGTCACCTCGTTAGTCTTCTGCCCAATAATCTCTTGCCACGTCACCCATACTAGCAATCTTCAACCAATCGGTGCACGACCCCTGCATGAAATTCACAGCAGCTACAGGACCTTCCTCGTCGCACGTGTCAATAAAGATACCAAGAAAATCACATTTTCTCTCATTCGAACACCAATTTTAGTAGTTTTTCATAATTAGGACTTCAGGTATTATTTAGAAAGCTCGACTTCTATTCGAATCTCTCTCAACTTTTATTTTATTTTCTTTTATGTTCTTCAACCATTAGAGACTAATCTAATGGCCCAAACAAGACTGCGAAGGAGGTTCGACTATCCCCATCCATGGATTTGTGAGATTAATTTATTTTAATTTCATTGCTTTTCATTGTTATTTTATTCTATTTGTTATAGGTTGAATAATTAGGGTTAAGTTTAGAATTAAATCCTAATTCTTTTACCAGTGAGTCGTAAGCATCCGTTCTTATGCAATAAGACCACACTAGTGGCAATTGACCTTACCAATTGATTCGCTCCTTTTGGGACGAATTGAATATCTTAGGGATCTAAACTATATCAAACACACAAGTGATCCGATTATCTAGGTGTAGTGCCTTCACAAAACTTATTACAACCATTGTATTGAACCTAATGCGCTTGAGTAGAAGGTTATACGTTTGACTAAGGAAATAGTCATTATCGTACCTTGACTATTGAGATTAGAAAATGAGAGGAACTAGGTATGTTACCGAGTCTATAGCTACTCTAGGATACTTTTGAATTGCATACTTTACGTAGATTGATGACCAAATCCAATATTTTATCGAACCGTACTTATATCTATGAACCTAAGTATATTTCGCTAATTGATTTTAAAATGATTTCCATTCCTTTATTTATTTGATTGTTACTTAGATTAGTTAATTTGTTCCTTCTCTTAAAACCCCTATTTTTCTCTTTTCTTTTCTTTTTGACCTTAAAAAGATACCAATCCCTTTAAGATCTACCATTTACCACTATCTACAAAATAGTTGGTTTAAGAATTACAATCTATTGACATGTTCGACATGCGTCAATTTTTGGCGTCGTTGCCGGGGATTGGTTTTTTATTTCTTTGTTTATTTTATTTTATTTTATTTATTTAGTTTTTATTTTGTCTATCGAGTCTCTTGTTTTTAACATGTATGCATGCAACTCCGCAATGGCCTCATATTCCTACAATTATGGTCGATTCGAAGACTCATATTACTATAATGTGAATGGGGTAGGTATGTCACATAATGGACATACTATCTAAAGTATGAGAGTCATCACCATTCTAGCTATGCATCATTACAACCTGACTTCTTTCGGGCTTATGTCAAGTCCAAAGATTCCTCAATATGAAAAGTTGTCTATATAAGACATGATGAATGGCTTGATCTTCAGAAAATTACATTTTCAACAAAATCATCAACGGTGTCATGAAGAGAACCAACATATTTAATAAAGCACCTCCTTGAAAGATATGATGAAGCAATTAATAAATGATCAACAACGATTTCATAAGGAGCTTCAACAATTTCAGCTTGCGATTCCAAGATTGCAGAACTTAGAAACTCAACGTAGTCAAGTGAATGCCACACTTCAGAATATGCTTTACGAGAAAGAGTTGTGTAGTACACAAACAATTTCTTACCCATAGGAGAATGTGAGTGTGGATACATTGAAGAATGTTGAGGTGAATAAGGTTACATAAGTAAAGGACTATTGGAGCAAAACAGCGGAAGGACTTGAAGTATCTCAAATTAAGTCAGAAATTATCATTGCACTAGATGAAGAGGAAGAAAATGAGAAGAAAACTGAAGTCATTTCAAAAAGGCCGGAGGAGCTACAGATAGAAAATAAGGAAGATCAACCTCTGATGTTGGTGAAACCACCCACCCTCCCACGCATATTTGTTAAACCTTACAAGATTGTGGAAGTCTATAAAATATTTGTCTAATTGTATTTATTTATTATTTTCAGGGATATTAGCTGTGTGTTCGGCTACTAGAAGATATGCCTCGAGACACTAACTGGAAGGTAATTAAGAGGTGACCAGCAGGCAGAGTAACGTAGGAAAGTAACGCACCAGTGACACGGTGCTTCACAGCCCCTGTTTGGCCTTGAGATCCACAAATCAAATCGAATGAAATGAGAAATAACATGAGTTACGTTGCCTCGGGATGCGTACGGCACACTCTCCCAGATTTTAGGCTTTCCTATGCGTGAATTCTCCTCGTTCCAGTAGTTGTCGATTGTCCCCGATATGCGTATTCGCACGATTTCCCACTAATTCGCATGTGCACCCCTGTGTATTCTATTCTTTTCAGCTGCCGTTAGATGTGCATCAGGATCCATGTTAGTTATTTCTCCCACAAATTCGCTGATTCTTCATGCGAGCTTTCTCATCCTCTACCTACTTGTTGTCTTCTCCGTTGCCAGCATGTCACCTTGTCAGTCCTCTGCCTATTGATCTTTCGCCACATTAGCCATGCAAGGGAGCTTCAGCCAATCGGCGTACGACATGTGTCATAACCCTGCATCAAATTCATAGCAGCTGTAGGACCTTCCTTAGTGCACATGTTTATAAGGACAGCACGAAAATCGCATTCTCTTTCCTCCAAACACCAATTTAAGTTGTTTTTCATAATTAGCACTGTAGGTATTATTTAGAAGGCTCGACTTCTATTCGACTCTCTCTCTCAACTTTTATTCTATTTTCTTTTATGTTCTTCAACCATGAGAGACTAATCTCATGGTCTAGGCGAGACTATGATGAAGGTTTGACTGTTAACCATATATGGATTTGTGAGACTTATTTCTTTTAATTTCAATACTTTCATTGTTATTTTAGTCCTTTTTTTATAGATTGAATAATTAGGGTTAATTCTAGATTTAAATCCTAATTCTTTTACCAGTGAGTCATAAACACTCGTCCTTATGTAATAATACAACACTAGTGGCAATTGATCATATCAATTGATTCGACTCTTTTGGGACCGGTTGAATACTTGAGGGATCTAGGGTAAATTGGACACACTAGTGATCCGGTTGGCTAGGTGTAGTGCCTTCACAAAATCTATTGTAGTAATCATGTTAAACCTAATGCGCTTGAGTGTAGAGATACGTTTGGCTAGGGAAATAGTCATTGTCGTACCTTGGCTATTGAGATTAGGAAGTGCGAGGAATCGCATATATTACCAGGTCTATAGCTACACTAGGATGCTTCTAAATTGCTTACTTTACAGAGATTGATGATCAAATCTAATATTTTATCGAACCGAACTTGTATGTTTCGATATAGGTGTTCTTCATTAATTGATTTTCATATAATTTCCATTCCCTTATTTATTTTATTGTTATTTAGATTAGTTAATTTATTTATTCTCTCAAAACCCCTATTTTTCTCGTTTTTCTTTTGACCTTAAAAAAATTGCAATCCCTATGAGATCGACCCTTTACTATTATCTACAAAATAGTTTGTTTAGGAATTATTTTTTATTGAAGTGTTTAGCGCGCGTCACCATCGTTGGACAACCTATATAACAACAACGATAACTACAACAACACAAAATCTCACCTTCGATTTGTCTCCATCGCCTCTCCATTTCCTTGCCTCGGTCTTGAGCACCTTCTTTCTCTCCCACTTATTTGTGTTCTTTTCTCCTTCAACCACAAAATTGATATAATAGTGAGGTGGCTGTGTGGGTTTCAGAGATATAAATGGAATTTCATCGAGATTAAGACACACAAATCTCGAAGTAGATTTAAGGAATATATGTCGAAATATAAAATTTCTCGAGATTCGTGCATATAAATCTCGAGAATGATAAAATGAATATGAGGTTAAGGTAACAATAGTTAATGTGACACCAAGTTTAACACATTCATACGTGCGCCCTTAATTGTTCTTGAGATGGGATTATACGCATCTCAAAACATGGGTAAACTCTCCAACATACCACGATTAACACAATTTTTCTTTTCGATGCTCATGCTACGTGTATCTTGAGGTGAATCCAATGATTATAATAAGTAAAATTATATCATAGGTTACATATATTTATATATATCAATTATATATTTAAATATATATACCTATGCATTTTCTCACCTATAAATTCACCACGTATGCTAACGACCACCCTTAGCTGTGCACACTACTATACACCCCACGTGTGTCCTCCTCGACCCCGCGTGTCACTAGTCGCCTATCAACTTATTAATTATTTTCTTTTCAAATTATAGGTTTTTTTATATATATTTATATTTGAATATATATAAATATATATACACTTATGTATTATACTTCTTCATTCGCCACATACACCAACAAATACACCCAACGTACACATTGCTTCCACATCTCTTCGTGTGATCCCCCATAATTCACATGTGTCACACTAGGCATACCATCAATTTCCTTATCATTTAGTCTCCAATTATAGGTTTTAAGTTAATTCACAATAATCGCCTATAGTCACATTAATTATTTCTCACACCAACTAAACACAATACATCACCACAACCGCACTCACACTTTAATCAAGACGAGTTGAGCTTAACCACGAGTCTAAATAGGGTTAATTGACTTTTGAATTAACCCTAATCACCATTTTAAGGACACGAGTCATTACATTCTCCCCAACATAAGGAATTCCCTCATCGAAATTAAAGTCGATCATCTAACTAAAACATCGAATAAATATTTCCCAAGTAAATTCCTTGATAAATAAATCTTCCTTTTAATCAACATTGTTCCAGCCAACACAAGTCACAAATAGATTTATCCTTAATAATATGAAGACATGGAAGATATTGTATATAAAGATTTTCAAACACTCCATAACCTTAAAATTTCCAAATCTAAATTGCCTTTTCGTAGGTGAGAAGTACAAAAAATGCATACATCTTTTGAATATTTCAACACCCTATGATAGTTGTCAACATATTTTTTCTATTTATCTGAATTGTGATTTTATACTGACAGTTTGATAAATTCCTTGTAGTTCTAAATTACTTAGGCTCCAATTAACTTGTATATTTACTTCTCACCCATACTAAATGACGAGGAACTTAAGCATAAGATTTTTAAGGGAAACACTCCAACATTTATCACCTGATAATATCAACACCAGAGAACACACACAACAAAATATCTCTTCTAGTAACTACCACATTCCAAGTCAAAAGCACAAAAAATTTATTCTCTGGAGCTAAGATTAGGTGAAAATATAATGTGTTAAGATTTAGAAATGTCCCTCCCTGCTATTATAAATCTTATCTTCATTGGAAGTTAGATTTTTGGTTCCTTACTAAATTGATAATCCTGGTTATCCATAAACTCTCAAGTCTTTCTACACACATATATCTCGCTTACTCTTCTATAAGAATTAAACAACGGTACTGGCAAGAAATTTGCAAACTCTATTAGTCCTATAACTACAACATCAACCACCTTCTGTTGTCACTACAACTTAGGTTAATTCCTCATAAATTTTTGAGCATGATGTTCTCATTCATATAAAACAAGAATAATATAACCATCTAGGTTAACAACACTCAGCTTCCACTTGCTGATATATCTTGTATTTCTTTATAAAATTCACACCATAAATCTTCATTCCAGGTTACCAACATCTCATTCTTATCCTAATGATTTTCGATTTTACCTAAATGAATATTTTACGGAAATCCGTGAGATTCTCATAACATTCTTGCCACACTTTTTTATTTGAGTTCCAAGAATTTTCTTAACATGCTCAAAGTTATGACATGAGATTATCCATACAAAATATTGATAACTAGTAATCAAATCTTGACCTACTAGATAATCTCAATCATTCCTCCTATAATACACTATTCAACCAATTATCATTCGCTAAGCTCCCATCTGAGCTATATAGAACAAACTTGTAATTACTAGTCCAATCAACCCAGCTGATGATGTGCCTGCGTAGAGTTTCAATTAATTACCACTATACATCTCATTTAAGAGATATTACAAAGAATTTTTTATTGAAACTATGTCCCTGTTCTTTTCCAATTCAAAGTATTTTTAACACAATCACTTTAAATAAATGACATTTCAGAGTGAGTTCCAAGCATTTAAGAAATTCGGGTTTATCTATTTCTCTTTCTATTTCTTTCATCCTGATAATTACTTTCTTTAAACTTCCGTAGTTTTAAATTTATAGCTTGAAACATACACCAACCCACTAGTTTTATACTTAGAAGTTGCATTTTAATGATTCCTTTAAGATTCTCGAATCTTTAAGAATAACAAAAAGACTCTCAACAAACCTTTCCTCTTAAATACAATTGTATTTCAAACTTATATCGCTTAAAATACATTATAATTATCTTGTTTTACAAGTGATGCCTTTACATATTTGGTACAAAAATAGCTATCTTAAGATTATCAATCCCCAATAGTTTTTCACAAATGTCTTGAACCTCTAACGTTTTCTACGATCCAAGTACAATCAAGCAAATACTATAGTCAAACTGTACTTTAGCTTCCTTCAAAGGCAACCATGTATCTATTTTTAGTTTACACCAATCTCATACTTAAATTAAGTGAATAAATTACATAACGATATCAAAGATCCTTAGATCAGTCATTTATATTGTTCAATTATTTCAAGACTACTTCTTTCTTTTGCCTTTATGTTGAATATACAACAATCTCAAATTGTCTCACTCATAGATAAATCCTTCAATTTGCATTTAATGTTCAGCATACATATTTGTACTACTTTTGAAACTTAGTACTAACACTTGCAAAATTTGGCATGCACAAATTTACTTTTAGGATTTGTAAATTTTAATGAAATACTCGCACACCTTCTAAGTGTTCAAAGATTTCATCTTACTATCGATATCATGATAAAAACTTGATTACAATAGAGTTCCAAAACTTTACACCCTTTATTCATGAACCTAGAATGAGTTCTAGTAAGTTCTAGTGGTCTCCACTATCAAATTAAAGTGGTCCAACAATCATCTGAGAATATCTTTATATATCATTAACTTTGATAATATCACAATGACAACCATATCTCAGCTAACTCTTCAGGACAGCTAGTTTCATTTTATTATCAAGATTAGTTGTTAATCATTGGTAGTGAATATTCATTCCCATTACCGTATATTATTCTTTGAACTCCCTGAATCCCTAATCTCATTGACCATCAATTCTCCCCTAATTTTGATTGTACGATTGTAATGCGTCAAACTAAGATATCTTACTTGTTCACTTCTTTATTTTAGATTAAGTTATCTTCAAGCATTACCAGAATTATAAACTTCACTTTTCATTTTTCGACAAATTTCTTTTCATTCCAATATAGATTAACATCATATCTTGAATTTCTACTTTATTACAAATTACGAAGTATACATACATTAGTGGTTTTCTAAACTCAAATATGCTCTTATCATTAACCACTAATTTATTAACTGAATAGCTTTCGTTATTGCTTAACTAGCCTCAATACTAGTATCATATCTCATCCCTAAATGATTTATCATCCAAAGTCATCCAATAATTATCAAGAACAAAGACCATTCAAAATAATTAATAGGAAAAGAATTTAATCTTTAGAATCTTTGTTATGTCTTTCCTTTTTCAAGTTCTTCGATATTTAGATTCTCTTGAACTCTTAGCAACAGATATTTCTCATTTCCCGATAAATCGATGGACTTAAACCATCTTACTATCATTTAAGAAAAACATAACTATTATGTCTACTGAATAGATATAATAAAACGCATTAACATATCTCAATTTTTTTTTTATCTTTAGTCACACACCTTGAAATCTTGATAAAATAATTTATAATGTCCAAAGCTTATTCATAACTCGAGAAAACTCTCAGAGTTAGTAAAATTTAGTTATAGTACTAAAGTATATAAGAGCCAAGAAACTTAAACTTCGATACCAACTGTATCCAAGTTATTACGTATTTCGAAACACATTCGAAAGTGATAAAACTTAGGCTCTAATACCAAATGTAACAACCTTTATCCTAATGTAGGAATCATTTAGCCAGAAACCATATATATATGCCTCGGTACACCAGCCAAACTTAAATAGAGCCATCATCCTCACTAATTATACGTAGTACAAACAATTGTATATTGAATATCGACAATGAACAAATAATAATTGTAGTAAAAATTAAAAAAAACTTTTGCAATATTAAGCATGATATACAAAACCAAAGCCAACCAGAATAAAATTGATTATACAAAACCTCCCAAACCTTATGATATTACAAAACTGTAATTTAATACAAATATATATATACAAGGGAAGAGTCATTACATCGACGAGAAATCAAAACTCCTAAACCTTCTCTGTCCCATAGTTATAGCACTCGTCGATATTCTTGAAATGTTAATTTGGATGAGCACTCCAACTTGCTCTGTTAGTACGGATTCATAGAACTATGAATAATCCATATAATAATCAAGAATAAAATGCGGCAATGATATGAACTAATCATAATTAGCCAGGTATATAAGAAATCATATAATCAAATAGATAAACAAATGCAAGTCATACAATTAATCACTATTAAGCAGTGATTTTCCCTATTTTTATAAAATTAAGGTCGATTACCCATCACCTACAGTGACACCATAACAAGACCAACACATTGCGTGTATATGTTGTTTGAACACTTTTTACCATCCAAAAGGTTTTATCTTAAACCCTCTTAGTGAATATGTAATCCAACAGCCTATCTAACTTAGTAGAAGTTACATATAGGCCGAGAAGTCAACCCATATCCTATATAATGTAATCTCAATTCCAGAAGTTACTCTTGTAAATCACAATAAACACCATTTTCCTTTTTCATTAAAACATATCACAGTGTACATAGCTCCCATTCAAGTCCATAAACTATATGAACTAAATATACTACATAGCCAGGCAAAGTTGATAATTAAATGAGTCCATACTTACTTCGGTTAAGTTCCATTTCCAATTTTTTGACTTTTCGCATAACTCGATCTTTCCTAATATTTGATAATGTATCGCAAACCATTTGAAGTCATTACAAGTTCAATACTTCACCTTTAAATCCCTAAACTGATCCTACTTGCGTTTGAAACCAATTTACTAAGAAAGTTGGAGTGCCCAGCCCAAATTAATATTTCAAAAAAACTGATTAGTGCTATGGCTATAGGATAGAGAAGATTTAGGAGTCTTGATCTCTTTTCAATGTAATGAATCTCCCTTGTCATATATATATATTTTTATTGAAATACAATTTTGTAATATCATAAAGGATATGAGGTTTTGTATAACCGAGGTTTATTCAAGTTTGATTTGGTGCGTATCATATTTATTATTGAAAATTCTTTTAATTTTTGCCACGTTTATTATTTGTTTTGCATTACTATTCAATGTACGGTAGTGTCTATTAAGAGATAGAAGGAGAGCCTGCCGGCTCTAGTTTAGTCTAGCCAATTAATGGGGCTTAATTAGGGTTTCAGGCCGAGTATCGCCCTAATCAAGTTAGGGATGCTACATAAAGTAAGATTTATAGGAATATTAGTTAACGATCTATTTTCATTGATTCATAATGCTTAAGTGATTTAACATTAATTGATGCTCCAAGATCACACATAGAAAACTCAATAGAAGAATTTCCTATTATGATAGGTATGATAAACATTCCAGGATTAGAACATTTATCAAGCATTCACTTTAAGGATGATGTCTTTTGTCCTAAACTCTCAATAATTTTTAATTTTAGAAATGATTTAGATATGTCTTCTTTTCTTTCTTACTCCTTAACATTTGCTAATCGTTATGGATTGGTAGAACTAGAATGCATATATTCATGTGATTGATAAGTATTGTTTACATTGTCTTAGTAAACTACTTAAGAATTTTGAAGAGATTTCTTACAAGCTTCAACTTTGGCTAAATACTATGAGTATAGAATTTTGAGAAAAGGTGCGTATTTCAACTATTCAGTCATCTATTCGTTGGTAGGAATAACATTTCTCATCATCTCCTATTCTTCTTGTTTTATTATCTTAAGTACTTTGTTGTTCTTTTTACCTCTTTTTGGTTTCTTTTATTGCATGTGTATTTCTTTTCATTTCATAATTTACAGCATTAACTTGTGCTTGATTATTAGTGTTTGTAGGTTGAGTAGTTACTTTAGTTTGATTACTTAATTTGTTGATTTGTAGAGTCATTTGACTTAATTGATTTTTCAGCTCGTCAATAGTCATATCTATTTTAATTTGATTTTGAGAAATTTGCGTAATGTTTTGATGACTTTGGGACATAAAGTAATGTAAAATTTCTTTTAAATTTAGTTGTTTGTGTTCAATAGCTTGTTATGGTTGTTGCGCTTAGGTAGATTGTTATGAAATTCTTTTGATTTCCTAGAAATCCATGTTCAGTACTTACATTCCTAAATCATGTAGACTTCTTGCCCAACCAATTTCCTATTGGTTTTATAACTGACTATTTCCTTCAATTATATTAGTATCAAACTACTTACAACACCCTAGTGAATTTAGACTTCCTAAGAGTCTAGTTCATGTTTTTATCACTTTTAGTTATCGTTTCACAAGTCTATTCTCTTTTTAATTATCTATTCCTTATTTCATCATCATATCTTGCGAGTTAAATATTGAACAAACAATTAGAATAAACTTCTTATCGTATATCTATAGATAATACATATTATACAACAAACATATTGTAATAATTCAAATACCCTAGCTCACAGTCACTTTCCAACTAATCACAACCTCATTACGTAACGTTGTTCCTCAAGAACATTACTTCATTTCATGTAACTTAATGTAATCCAAGAGCCTTAACCCAGTCTTCCCGATCGACTTAATCTTAAACTCAATGTTATTATCATTTCTTTCATTTCTTTGATTGAGCTTCACCATAACTCTGATACCAACTATGTCAAGGCTCGTCTCACTAATCCATGGCTTTATCCTTATTACCTTAATTAGGCACCTAAACCATATGATTATTTTTTACCTTCAAAAGATTTTTTTAATTTAATCCTTAATAATGCTCCAAATCATAATTTAGATCCTTAACTGATCTTGATTCCTAATTTATTTTATTAGAGCAAATTAAGAATTCATGTTCATATTTTGTAAAAATATCGGCCGCACCTCCCCTAAAAGTATCCTGCCAAAAATCACCTAATAAATAGCAGAATGGCGAGATGCCAAGACGGGCTCACAATTCCCCACAGTTCAAAATATATATAGCAAATTAAAATTTTTAAACTATTTTAAAGCCTTCAATGCATTAGTTAGTACTTTACAATCCAAAATAAATTAAACTGGAATATAAACCTCGTAACATACTTAAAACTAATTTAAAAGACTCACATAACCTATTAGAGAGTATTTTGACGACCTATACTCACCCCAAGTCCTAAACAATAGATATAAAATGATTACAACAAGAAAATTGAACTTTAAGAATTTAAAACATTCACGAAGGTCTTCGAGTCTTCTCTGTTCTTCCTTGTCTTCACTGAGAATCTAACATCATCAAAAAGTACACAAAGGCGTCAATTGACTAAACTCCTACATTGCTCTATACTCCTACAAATGTTAGTTCGAATATATGGAGACATGTAATTATATTTCTAAATAATAAGAAATTGATATAACAACATGGTTCCTTCATTTCTTATTCTAAGCTTATAATAAGCGGGCCCACTAATAATGAACCTAAAATAGTCCTATGAGTTCAGTACATGCTACACCATAATCGACATCACCTGCCTTAGACACCTACAACACATCTATTCTAGAGTGGAGAGGCTCATACTCTTAGAACCGATCCAGGGGAAACTATATTTGAATGCCATGTATACATGACCAAGAATTATGCGAAACGCAAAGTAGACCAAACACAAATGCTGGTATGAAGATAAATTTCATAAATAGTAAAGACAACCGTAAGGTTTAATTGCAATCTAACCAACTGAAAATTGCGTCATGAAGCCTCACATAACATTTTGCAGCATTCACGTACTTCTGTAAGTTCTATTAAATCATAAAATTTCATTTTATAGTTAAAAATCTATTTTAATACTTCAAATTTATGTTTCAAGTTACAACGAGTTTGAATCCCTAACAAGCTTTGATGACTATATAAAATTTCCAAAAACACCTAAACATTGCATTACAATGTTTATATGAGTCTTTCATTCATATTGCAAGTCAAAACTACCCCGAAATAAGCCTTTAACACTTCATCAAATTAAAGATGGTGTAGATTTTTCAATAGCTATACCTTACGTTCAATGTTAAATCTCAACCTCTAAACCAATGCATTTCACTACAAACCTTATTAACCATTAAAATAGGATATACCAAGATTCAAACAAACCTATTCGCAAGTATTTGGGACATCCATAAGGCCTTTGAATCATTCGTCAAACAAGGCTACTCGCAACTTTAATGGCCCGTTTTAGTAATGTCTTAATTTATATCATAATTGCAGACATGGACGGCAGCTCAGATCTACGTGGACACCGCGAGTAGACTATGACACAAGTCGACCTAAGTACATTAGTTAATTATGTGTTGGATTTCTTGTTTGCAACGCACTTCATAAATTTATTTCTTTATACATTACATATGTGTATGTTGAATAGAGATATCATGCAAGGGTGTGCGATGGGTAGTAGCATCGAAGTGCATGTTAAAACGAGTATCGAGCGGTGAAGTACGGGTTCACTAGGAAAACTCAAAATATGACAAATTTATTAAGTTGGTATGGGTAATGTAATCAATGGCTAACTATATTGAAATTTAAATAATAGACTATAGCATACCTCGAAATGCATGTTAAGATGCGGGGCACCAGATAATAGGTAGCCGAAGGTTAATGGGACTATGAGATAAGTAAATTAGATAAAAAACCACTAATCATATGGTTTTGTAAGGCTTAATGTAATGTGACATCAATTAAATAAGCTAAACCTATAGTTGACACTAAATAATGAAGACCATGAGATGAATATCTAGATGATCATAATGAGTAGTACTAGGAGATGAGTGTGCTATTGGAGTCATCAAGAGGTGTAGGAAGGCATGGTTGTGAACCACTAGATAATCCGCGAGATATGTACGCACACTTGATCTTAACCAAACCTATATATATATATATATATAAGTTAGTGGGATTCCTATCAAACCACTCACATATTACATGCAAAACCAGTGAAATTCAGTGAAAAGAATTAGATTTGAGATGCAAAGTCATCACCTTAAAGACCAAATTAAGGGAAACAAGTCAGGTAATCATATTCTTCATCTAGCACACTTTCAAATAAACCTATTTTTGGGAGTTTTTGATGTAATTCGAATACGATGTCTGTGTCAATAAATTCTTTGGTTATCTTAATGAACTACATATTATTAGATCATATTCATAAAGGATTTGCCACTGTTTTGACTAGATTTAATGATATGAAGGAAATTTGGAAGTGTGAATGCATGAATTTGGAGGAAATTGGGTTAAAACTAATGTCCGGGAAGTGTTTAGTTGCTATTTCGAAGGTAATTCTATATAGGAAGCATGTATAAATTGAAAAGGTAGCCAATTGAGAGGTGGAAAATAGAGTTCTCGACTTTAGAATTGTGTCCCAAAGCATAGTTAGCGCCCTACCTAGAACGTTTAGAGTGCTAATCGTTCTATGTTGCTAACTATTCTTCGTCGAGAAAAATAGTAGCGCTACATAATTCTCGCTATCGAGAGCTTATTGGGAGGTTATTAGGTCAGATACAGGAGTTCGAGGAGGTCGAAGAGCGTTATGAGGTTTGTACAACCCGACTGAAAGACTCTGAGTATTTGATTCTATTTTTTACATTTCATTTCTATTATTCCTTGTTATTCATTACTTTATTCTATTACTTGGACATGGGTTGCAGTTACTCCCCTTGATTTCTTGGTTGTATGTTCATGATGCACTGCACTATAGCACGTATGACTCGGCAATCGGTGAATGGCGACCTGAGCTTGCCGTTGGTGCACGTGTCGGTGACTGAGCGAATTTGGCTAGCGTTGCGAGGGACAAAGAGTCGAGCTAGATAGGCGCGACCACTAATGGGAACTTGGTGACTCGAAGTATAGTCTAGTCAATTTGGAGCGAGCAAATACATTTATTAGCTTAATTATTATCTATTTATGCGATGAGCCATTTACAGTTGTATGTTTTTATATTTCGCAAGTTTAGTTGACAGTATTCCATGCATTTCCTTTACTCTATTATACGAATGCTCAGAGGAGTTCTTTAAGATTTTACTTACTGGACTTGTCATCTATTTTTTTGGAATGATTAAGTGCAGATACTAGTTCCAATAGGAGCAAGCTGATCCTAAGCAAGCGAGACTCGAGATGACACTAGATATGTATATATACCTTTTTGTAGTATTGTTGCATATATACAGAGTACTTTACAGGGTTTTCCACTGTAGGATTTGCTATTTCGAATAATGTTTACCATGCTAAATTACAATACTAATTCTATCAATTGAGGCTTCAGATAATTTATGTTAACTTGTATGAAATAACCCACTAGTATGGTTAAGCATTAGAATAAACTACAAATTAAGTAATAGTTGAAATAGTTAAATAACTACAAGGAATATGTGAAGATAGTAATGATAATTTACTAATTAACTTGATAATATTCACGTGTACACGATTTGCGAGACATGAATAGGACGGGCAGGTGTTGGATATATGTACTTGGGCCAATTGGTAAAGAGTACATGGAGACACGTCACCCCGGGTATCAGAGCAAAAGAGTTTTCAGAACTTGGGAATGTGAAATGAAGAAAACTTAATAAATAAACTTTAATTGTGGAAACCCGATGTTATTTTGTTGGAGCTTTAGTTGGTAAGTGATGTGAGGCGGTTAGAGTTAGAGTTTATATACATGTTATATTTTCGTTATATATATGATATATGTATATACATCAAGACTGATCTAAAACACGTTTCTCGACGTAGATCATGGACGGACAGTCGAAAAATGCCTAAAAAGACCAGTCAGTCTAGTTGTGCAGTTAGAGATTCCCTAGTTGCGCATAGTATGGAGAATTGACTCTTGGCTCAGGAAACGCAGGTGGCTGAGGTGTTACGGTTGCTACGAGATCAGACTGCCGCACTGACGACAATTGCTACAGCTGTTGCTCCACCTAGATAGCCAGTAGCAGTTACGGTACCTACGAAGACAACCATTGCCCCGATTGCTCCCCAAACACCAGTTGAGAGAGTAGTATCGGATACACGGACAGAGAGAGCCATCGTAGTTGTTGTTCCTGTGGAGACGCCGACTTGTATGCTTCGACTACATATCAGATGACTACTACCACTACTACTGCTACTACATCGGGATTCATTTTAGCCTGGGTTTTTTTTATGGAAGTGGTAACCTTGAGGTTGCGGAGAAATGGATTATAACTTATATGTGGTTGCATAAGTTGATGAGGAATGATCAAAGTGTTTAGGCAACACTTTCGGGAGCATGCTTAAGAGGTCACGCCGCAGTATGGTGGGCCACGTATCAAGATACCTATCTAGAGCTGACAACATGGGCTAAGTTCATGAAGCTGTTACATGATCAATACATACCTATGAAGGTGAGAATGAGACTGAGGAAAGAGTTTTTGACCCTGAGACAGGGTAACCGGACATTGATACAATATATGGAGAGATTATGGTACCTACTCCAATTTTCGATAGATATATTTGCAATGGAGCATCTGTAGATCTACTATTACACCAAAAAAGTTGATTACAGGATTGCTTCGGCAGTGGTATCCTCTTAGTCACCCACTCTACAGGATATCTTTGATAAAGCGTTGTGACATGCAACATATTTAATGTAGAGAAATGGTAGGCGTGTGACTGATACTGAGGTACAAACAGGGCCGAGTTCCTGGCCAGAACAGAAGCTGAAGAGATAGAGGGATCGATGGGATAAGGTCGGAAAGATGAATAACGAGATATAGGCTGCATAGATGATCATCATGGCAGTCTATTTCAGTATGAGGAGAGATAATTGGTTCATGCCATAACATCAACACCAATAGATAAACATAGGCCACAACTGCAGATGTACCGTTAAGGTCGTGATTAGGGGGACATGACAGGGGAGAGATCGGGGTTAGTGTTCGAGATCTAGAGGCAGATAGGCTAGTAGGCAGGATAACCATAGATACCACAGGTATGGTCAGAGGGGACACTTGAGGGTCGACTACGAGACACAACCGTCCCCACGTCGAGAGCAAGAGTAGACCAGATTGAGCTCAGGTGAAGTACAGCCGGATGGCGGAGTGACTAAATATCTCGTCGATGGTACGTTCATACTTTTGGTTGACCTATGCATGCTATGTTTAACTCTGGTAGTACTTTAACATTTATTATTGGACGTGTTGTTGGAGTGTTTAGTTTGGATACACAGACACTTGATATGCACATTGTCCTCAATACGGACGCTAGGGACAAGATATACCCTAATTCGATATGCAGAGACGTGATGATAGAGATTGAAGGATATTAGTTACCAGCTGATCTTCGAGCATTATAGTACTTATAGTTTGACACGCTTCTCAGGATGGATTGGTTATCACCCTATCATGCATGAATAGATTGTTATAGTAAGAGGATAGAGTTTCGTATTCCTGGGATAAAAGAGTTCTCACTAGTTGGATCCACGACTAATTTACCTATCACTAGAGGTGGAGTAGTTACAGTGCAAGAGATGGAGGTATTTGCGGCGATAATTGAGTCGGAGGTCACGACGGAGGTCATCATTGAGGACATACCAGTAGTTGGATATTTTGTTAACGTATTTTAGGATGACCTAGTAAGATTGCCACTGCCACGAGCTGTTGAGTTTATCATTGAGTAGACACTAGGGACACAGCCGATCGATAATAGACCGTATAGGATGTCACCATCGGAGCAGGAAGAGGTTAGATGTTAGTTGGACGATTTGTTGGAGAAAGGTTTTTTTCACCCTAGTATGTCACCATAGGGAGCTATAGTGATGCTTATGAAGAAGAAGAAGGGTTCGATGAGGATGTGCGTATACTATAGCAAATTGAATCATTTAACAGTTACGAAACATCACCCATTTCCTAGGATAGACAATCTGTTTGATCAGTTGGTAGGTGCCAAATTATTCTCAAAGATTGACCTTCATTCATCTTATCATCAGTTGAGGATTCAAGAAGAGGATATCCAGAAGACCACTTTCAAGATGAGATACTGGTTATTTAAGCTCATAGTTATCCCATTTTGGCTGACTAAAGAACCAACAATTTTCATGGATTTAATGCATAAGATTTTATGACCATATTTATAAAGACTTGTCAAAGTCTTCAACTAACGACATTTTGATCTACAATAGGACTCGTGAGGATCACGAGGGACATCTCAAGGCAGTTTTGATGAAACTAAGAGAGCACGGATTGTACGCCAAATTTAGTAAGTGTGACTATTGGCTGAGTTCGGTGAGATTTTTAGGTCATGTCATTAGTGATCAGGGTATCCCTGTGGATTTAGAGAATATTTGGCGATCATTGACTAGAGGACGCTTGTGTTTATTGCTGATATACAGAGTTTTCTTGGACTAGTAGGATTTTATCTGTAATTTGTGCATGATTTTTCTTCGATTGTAGCATCGATGAAGAGACCAACAAAGAAGGATGTTAGGTTTTATTGGTCAGAAGAGTGTAAGTAGGCTTTCCGTGAGCTGAAGAAGAGGTTGACTTCTGCGACAGTATTGACATTGTCAGAGCAGGGCTAGACTTTGACAATTTATACAGATGCGTTAAGCATTGGTTTAGGTTGCGTGCTGATGCAGGAGGGTAGACTAGTTGCCTATATTTCTAAGCGGTTTTGACCCCATGAGGAAAATTATCCAATGCACGTATAGTATCCCTTTACTTGATAAGGGCAATACCCTGGCATGAAACCCTAATTAAGCCCAAATTACCCTTACCAGACTTAACTAGAGCTATCAACCTTACCATTTCACGTGATAAGCAATATTGTATATCAATTATCAAAATAAAAACAAATCATATACGCAACGAATATTTAAAACCTTTTTTGATAACCAAAATAAGATATACATTATTAAAACAAACTAGAATAGATATCGGTTATATAATCACCCATCCTATGTGATATTATAAAATTGTAATTCAATACAACTATATAAGACAACATAAAGTCAATAAATCGAAGGGAAGTTCAAGACTCCTATAACTTCTCCATCCCATAGTCGTAGCACTTGTCAGATCTACCTGTAATGTTCATTGGGGTGAGCACTCCAACTTACTCAGTAAGTAGGAATTCACATTAATCATCAACATTCCATACAATATTCAAGGATACCATGCAATAACAACATGCACCAATGATATCTAACAAGAATATGGAAAACATATAGATTCAATACATAATCAAATGCAAAACATGTAATTTTGAGTATTACACTGTGATCCCCGTTTATTTTATAAACTAGGGTCGTTTACCCACTAACGCCATTAATGCGATTGCTAGACCAACATATTTGCCAATATTCTCTCTAGCCCATCTACAAATGCCTAGTGGTTCTATCCCAAACCCTATAATGTGTATGTAATCAATAAAACCTATTGAATTGAGTAGGAGTTATATATAGGCCTAGAAGGGAACCCATCTCCTCCGAAACTATTCTGAAAACCAGGAGTTTTAGCATGGTAGCATCACACACCGTTTTCCATTTATTGAAATCCATCACAGTGTACATAACCCCCCATTTCATTCTAACAACTATATTAGCTATATATACTAAATAGCTAGGATATATTGATAAGTAAGCGAATCCATACTTAAATCGATCTAAGTCTCTGTTTCATAAACTCCCTAACTTTTTGGTCATCTCACTCTTCCTCGTTTTTCCTCAACCTATCACCAATATTTTGGGATCAATATAGGTTCATTATACTACATTTAGAACCCCTAGACGAGTCTATAATCCCTCGAAAATAATATGCAAAACTCAGTTTAGTTTCTTGTTTCAGGATCTTATAGCGCGCTACCTCACATGGATAGCACGCTATCTGCATGTCGGTTCATCCTCTCTAGTACGTGTACCGCGCTATGGCCAGTGCCTAGTGTACTATGCGCATTAGACCACCAACAACAATATAGCTCTTCTAATACAAATTTACCCAAACCACCTCCAAAACATCCCAAAACAGCCATAAACTCATCAAAACTGATCGAGAACAATCTCTAGTGAAGTGAGAGACGACAATTGATATACAAACAACTAGAATTATTGAATTCCTTGCATCACCATCGAAATTGATTTGTGATAAATGCAAGAAAAATTCACACCTACATGATGTTCTCAAGCTGTTGATTCAATTAAGCTCCTCAACTTGAATGAATTCGGCTCCAGGAACGACCTCCCTGTGATTTGAATTGACAAGATCCTCATCCTCTTCTTGATTGTTCGAATGAATAGAGGATAAAAATGAATTTTTTTTTTATTATATATGGTTTTCCTCGAGATATGCATCTCACTATCTTGAGACTAATCTCGTGGTTTATGCATTTAAGTGACACTCCTTAAAGTGATATAAAATTTTACACATCAAGCACTTACGCTTCGTTTGAGATGATCCGATAATCCATATATTTTGAATATTTTTTTTCCTACATATACACATTTATATATTTAAAAAAATTTAAATATATATATCGTGTATTATTTGACAATCAACTCACTGGACATGCCTATAAGTGTCCTCGAGCGTGCACATTCGTGCCACAACTCCCCCGTTACACTTAGTATCTCGTTAAACAATTATTTGTCGGGTATTTTCCATTTTATAGGCTTGTTTATAATTTTCGTATTATACGAAAACCTACATATCAATTGTTTTAACAATTCAAAGAAACACAATACATCATGCAAATGCAAGCACACGCTAATTGAGGTACGCCAAACTTAATCTCGAGCCTAAGTCAGATTAATTATGATTATGATTAGTACTAATCACCAGCTTAAGATACTGGGTCATTACAGTCTCCTCAATTTAAAGCAAATTTTTCCTCGAAATTAAAGTAATATGAAAGTACCTGCAGTTACAAAGAGAAATGGGACCTATTTCTCATACTTCCGCTCTCAGGTTAGTTCCTCATCTTTGTGAAATCTCCATTTCACTATAACCAAAAGGAATCTATTTGGTTCTCAACTTCTAAAATCTTACGATCAAGTAACCCATTTAACTACTTTTCGTAACATAAGTCTTCCCGAATATCGTATTCATTCCGATCAATCCTTTGAGTGAATTGAGTCTTCATTTTTACATAACATCAACATGTGGAAAACATTAAGAACTTCGACTTAGCTAAGGAGGCAACTTTAACCTGTAAGGAATAAGACCAATTCCTTTCTATATCCCGTATAGCCCGATATACCTTGAAGCTAACTTATCTCACAATCCAAACCTATACCACTCTTTTCATAGGTGAGACTCTCAACAAAACATATTTCTCATTTAACAACTCTAACCACCTATAATATTTATCGGCATTTATTTTCTTTTTTAATTATGTTATAGCGAAACACTGGCGACTCTGCTACATCTCCTCTATGTAGTTCTAAATCAATTCCACCTTTAATAAATTTGCATCTCAACCCTTGTCTAGACACTCAAGTGAATGACATGGTTAACCATACATAGTTTCAAAGGAGTATTCCGTTCTACCTAGACAGCTGTTTTTACAAATTAACTCACACAGAGATATGTATCTCTTCCAGTTATTATTAAACTTTAAGACACATGCTTAAAGTATATCCTCTAGCACTAAACTTTATTACTCCGACTACGCTTCGGTTTATCGATAGTATACAATAATAAGGTTAAGATCAGTTCCACAGCTGTCGCAACGACACACTTCATCCTCTGGATGTGTATCTCTAATCCCTATTCGAAATTTGCAACACTAAAACACCTAGAAATCTAACACCTTATGTATGTATATTTTTAATAAACAGTTGAGAGGATTTTACATAAAAATTTGCACGAAATGCGCTGACTCCGTCAACCTATTACCTATAATCCATACCGTATTGTGCTTATGTGAACTCATAAATAAATAGGAAACAAAAGCCACCGATCTATTTTCCCATTTCCATTTAGGAGTAGGTAGCGAATGCAATAAACCTCCAGGTTTCTTATGCTCAGCCCTAACCTGCTGACATATCTCATATCCCCTTATTATTCCTACAACATCATTTTTCATCCCAGATTAACAATAAATAAAGGCACCTCATTTTATTATATTCCTTACTGCTATCTGGATGAATGTAGTGTGGAGATCTACGAGATTTTCTAGCACTTCATGCCATACCTGATCCTGAACTGGAATCCATAATCTATCCCTGAACTGTAATGTAACATTATCAAACACCGACCAATCAGAATAATTTACACTAGCCGTTCACCTTTGACTCTCTATATAATCTTGATTCGCTTTCTAATAACTAATCACCACTGAATCTTCTCCAATTCAGTTTGAATTTGAACTCAAAAAAAATTATATTACTAGCTCTAAAATTAGCTTTCTCAGTTGATGACGTGTAAACTAAATTTAAATCATTATCATCGCCACTTCCTCTAGAAAACTAAAGTGAGATGCTCTATTAATAGCTACATTCGCTCCGTATACCTGAGTTGCAATTTTATATTGATAGCCTGATAACACATTTCTATGTAATTCTAAATTACTCATGGTCAAACAAATTTGTATTATTACTTCTTATCCAACACCGTTTAACGACAACGTAAAGCATAGTATTTTTTAAGGTGAATACCTGTATTCTATATATAGCCTGTAAAAATTAACACCAAAGAATTCACAGTAAATATTTCTTCCAGTAATTCATACTTTCCAAGTCACAAGCTCAAAAACTATATTATTTGGAAACAATGGTCAACTTCAGATATATTATGCTAAGACTGAGAAAGGACCCTCCTAGCTATTATATATCTCTTCCTACCCTGAGAAACAAATTTTTGGTTCCATACCAAAATAATAATACTGGTTCTTTATAACTCTCAACTCTTCCTCACACATACATCTTGCTTACTTTTCCACTAAGATTTAAATCACAGTACTGGTAAGAAATTTCCAAACTCTATGAGTTTTACCATAATATCAATAACCTTCAGCTATCACCACAACCTAGGTTAATTCATCACAAATTTTTGAGCTTGAAATATCATTCATAAAAGCAAGAACAAATTCAGCTTCTACCTATTAATATATCTCACATTTCTTTGTAAAATTAACATCGTCAATTTTTTTCTCCATTTCAGGTCACCAACTATTCATTCTTATCATAATTAATTTTGGACTTCACCTGAATAAATGCATTATAGAAATTAATGAGATTCTTACAACATTCTTGCCTCACCGTTTATTTTAAGTTCTAAGAATTTTCCTTACCTGTTCAATGTTTTGATCTTATATCATTTTTCCAGCATCAATAATTAGTAGTCATCTTTGATCTACTTGATAATCTCAATCAATCTCCTTCAATAATACTTCACTAATTCAAATCGTTATTAGCTCAATTCCAATCTAAGCTCCAAAGAAAAACTTATAGTTAATTTTCTAGACAACTCAGTTGATGATGTGCTTGCGTAGACTTTTTATTAGGTCATTAGTAAATATCTTACCTAAGAGATATTATTGATCAACTTTTATTATAATTATAACCTATGTCCCTTTTTTCTCAAAGCTTTGACAACACAATCACCTTGATAAGTGATGTTTCTGAGTGAGTTCCTAATACTTAGAAAAGTTTTAAGGTAACTTTATTACCTTCTATTTCTATCAATTTTACAATTTCCATTTTTCAAATTTCCACAATTTGAGACTCGTTACTTAATGTTACAATAGTCCACTGGTGTTATATTCTCAGGTTGTCTTTTAATGATTCCTCTACGATTCTAATTAATCTAAAAGAATGATTAAAATATCTTCAAAACTTTTTCTTTTTAATTTACAACTGATGCCTTTCCATATTTGGTACAACTACCAAATTATTTATCCTGAGATTTTCAATCATTAATAGTTCTTCTCCCAAATTTGGAACTATTTATATATAGCTAGAAATATGAGTTACAATTTTGCTTTATTGTGTCACCCACACATTCTTACCTAGATAAGAAGTCTTAGGATAAACCTATAACTTCTTCCACAATTTAGGTTTTGTTAAGCAAACATTCTCAAACTATACTTTCACCTTCCTCCAAGGCATCCTTGTATTCAATTTCAACTTATAACTATCAAATACATTAGTTAGCTGAATATATCACATAATGATATCACATATCCCTGGATCAATAGTTTGTAATATTCAATTATTTTAAGTTTACTTTTCTCTTTTTACAATTGTGTTGAATATATAACAACCTCATATTGTCTCAATCACAGTCGAATCCCCGATTTACTATTAATATTCAACACTCTTACCATTTATTTTCTTTTGAAACTTAGCACTAGCATTTGCAAGAAATTTGGTCTAAGCCAACTTACCGTTACCAATTCCAATTATGTATGGTAATTGCTCGTGCATTCACTAAGTCCTCAAAGATTTGATATTAGTATTGATAACACAAAAACAACTTCATTATAATAGGGTTTTCCTTCACTTGACAACCTTAATTTATGGAAATAGCATGAGTTATAGTAAGTTCTATTAGGTTCCACCATCCATTTAAAATGATCTTGCACCCACCTGCAATCATCTTATGAAGATATATATATATTTAGCTCTGATCATTTAACTGTGAAAAAAAAAATCTAAACTACCTCTTGAGAACCATTGAATTCACTTATTTTCGGAAGGAGTTGTCAATTCGAAGTAATGAATACTCATTTCGACTACTGCACACTAATTATTGGATTCCCTAAATCCTCAGATATCTTACCAACTTAATGCTATATTCTGGATTTAATTATCTTTTGTTAATAAACCATTTATTATTCCATTATGGATTCGCACCGTGACTAGAATATCAACTTCATAATAAGTTATGAAGTATAATTGCATTAGTAGTTTCCTAACCTCCATTAGGCTTTTTTCATTTACCGCTAATTCATTTACTAGATAACTTTCATTACTTCCATACTTGTCTCAATATTAGTATTAAATCACCTCTCAAAGTGGTCCGCCATATTTGAGTTTCATCGAAAGTCATTCCGTATTTCATTATTTCATAATTTTCTATCTTAATACACACATCAAAGTCTTAATCTAGTAGATACTTCTTCATCGACTATTATTTGTCTAATAATATCAATGAGAACAAAGACCATTGAAAATGTCACTTGGAGAACAGTCTTATTTCATCTTTGTAACTTTTCTTATGTCCTTCCTTTTTTGTGTATCCCCGAGGTCAAGACTCTCTGGAGCTCTTACATCCAACACCTTCTCATAACATGAGAAATCGATGGACTTCAACCATCTTATTATTATTCAGAAAAGATGTAATTCTTGTATCTATAATGTAGATATAGTATACCAAACAAATAACACATTTAAGTTTCTATCTTTTGGCTACCCCCCAAAATAACAATAAAAACCACTTATCAAACCCTAAGCTTATTAATAACTTGAAACCACTATTCGAGTCGATAAATTTAGGTTTCGTTATTAGGGTAATCAGAGTACCTTAAACTTTTAAAGTAGGCTAACATTCACTTTCAACACCATCCAAAAGCGAATGTATGGTCTCAACCCTACCCATGATAACCAACTGTATCATTCTTAACACTTTATCCCTAAAAGTGATAAAACATAAATTATGGCACCACACTATATCAGAGTTATTCCTTGATTCTAATAAATCATTATTCCGAGATTTAAAAACCATGGCTAACCTAGGCTTTAAAACCTATGGCTCTAATACTAAAATGTAGCATCCCCTAACCTGATTAGGGCAATACCTAGCCTGAAACCCTAATTTTACCCAGATTACGCTTGCAAGACTTAACTAGAGCCAACAACCTCACCACCTACACCTGATAAGCATTACTATTCATCGAATATCAAAATAAAAACAATTCATATATGCGGTGAAATTTAAAACCTTTTTCAATAACCAAAATAAGATATATAATATTAAAACAAACCAGAATAAACCTCGGTTATATAATCACCCATCCCATGTGATATTATAATACTGTAATTCAATACAAATATATATGACCAGAGAAAGTCATTACATCGAAGAGAAGTTCAAGACTCCTATAAATTCTCCATCTCGTAGTAGTAGCACTCGTTGGATCTACCTGTAACGTTAATTGGGTGAGCGTTCCAATTTGCTCAGTAAGTAGGGATTCACACTAATCATGAACATTCCATATAATATTCAAGGATAGCATGTAATAACAACATGCACCAATGATATCTTACAAGAATAGGGAAATAATATAGATTCAATACATAATCATATGCAAAGCAAGTAATTTGGACTATTACACTGCGATCCCCATTTATTTTATAAAATTAGGGTTGATTACCCACTGACACCATTTATGCGATTGCTAGACCAACATATTGGCCAATATTTTCTCTAGCCCATCTACTTATGCGCAGTGGTTCTAACCCAAACCTTCGAATATGTATGCAATACATATAACCTATTGAATTGAGTAGGATTAATATACAGGCTGAGAAGGGACCCCATATCCTAAAAACCTTTTCTCAAAACCTATTACTCACTATTTTCTATTTATTGAAATCCATCACAGTCTACATAATCCTCCATTTCATTTTAACAACTATATGAGCTATATATACTAATAGCCAAATAATATTGATAAATAAGGGAATCGTACTTACATCGGTCTAAGTCTATATTTCTTAAACTGCCTATTATTATGGTATCTCACTCTTCCTCGGTGTTCCTAAACTTATCATCAATCATTTGGGATCAATATAGGTTCATTATACTACATTTTGAAACCCTCGACCAGTCCCTTAGTCCCCTGGGAATAATATGTAAAAGTCATGTCAGTTGCTTGTTTCGAGGATTTGATAACGCGCTAGATAGAGCGCTAGCCGCACTTCAGTTCATCTTCCCTAGTACACGTAGCACACTATGGACATGCCTAGTGCACTATGCACACCAGACCTGCAATAACAATATACCTCTATTGATCTAAATTTACCTAAACCACCTCCAAAACAACCTAAACAACCACAAACTCATCAAAATTGATCGAGAACAACCTCTAGTAAGGTGAGAGACTATGATTGATCGACAAACAACAAGAATTACTAAATTCCTAGCATCACCATCGAATTGAAATTTGATAAACACAAGAACAATTCATAACTACATGATGCTCTCAAGCTGTTAATTCAATTAAGCTTCTCAACTTTTTCGAATTCGGCTCCCAGAATGAACTCCCTTCGAATCGGAATCAATTGAGCCCTAATTCTCTTCTCGATTATTTTAATGAATTACGGATAAGAAAGAATTTTTCTTTTTATATATTGTATTTCCTTAAGATACGCATTGCGCTATCTTGAGACAGATCATGTGGTTGATGCGTTAAAGTGACACTCCTTAAAGTGACACAAAGTTTTACACATCAAGCACTTAAGCTTAGTTTGAGATGATTCGATAATCTATAAATTTATAATATTCATTTACTTTCTAATATATATATTTATATATTTTTAAAATATATATGGTATATTATTCACCAATCAACTCACCGGACATGCCCATATGTGTCCTTGAGCACGTTCGTGCCACGACTCCCTCGTCACACTTAGTGTCCAGTAAACCATTGATTATTTGGTATTTTTCATTGTATAGGGCTGTGTATAGTTTCCATATTATACAATAACCTATATATAAATTGATTTAACAATTCAAACAAACACTATACATTGTGGAAATGCATGCACGCACACGCTAATCGAGGTACGTTAAACTTAATCACGAGCCAAACTCAGATTAATTATGATTTGGATTAGTACTAATAACTATCTTGAAGTAACAGGTCGTTACAACAGGACCTGGAGCTGATAGCAATCATTTTAAAGCTTACAGACATTATCTTTAAGGAGATTTGTTCATATTGTATACCGATCACTATAGTTTAAGCTACATCTTCACTCAGAGGGATTTGAACATGCACCAGATGAGATGGCTTGAGCTACTGAAGGACTACGACTTCGCAATTTAGTATCACCCTAGGAAAAGGAATTTTGTAGCGGACACATTGAGCAAGAGTGGGATGGATAGTAAGACTATTCCGTGACTAGTGACACATGGCATGTCTTGTTACAGGCTGCATCAGTTAAGTGCATGATAGAGGTATCTACTATGGCTGAGCAACATATTTTTGGTTAGATGAGAGTTCTAACCATATCAATTAAGAGGTCGCCGAGCGCTAGATGGCCAATGGGCATTATGAGCGGTTCGATGTTTTGGTTCGGGATCTAGAGTGCACTGGTTAGGCAATAACCACGAATTTATGTTTGAGACACCGAGGGAGAATGTGGATACCTGTGGATTAGGAGATATGGGACAGGATTTTGGAGGATGCACACAGGTCTCGCTACACATTTCATCATGGTCAGACAAATATGTACCATGATTTGAAGCTATTATTCTGGTGGCCAGGGATGAAGGCTAACGTAGGCGTGTACATCAGGAGTTGTCAAATTTGCTAGCAGGTAAACGCTGAGCACAGGAAACCCGGTGGATTGTTACAGGCATTGCTTGTTCCATAGTAGAAATGGGAACACTTCATTATGGATTTTGTTACTAGACTACTACAGACCTCGAGGCGTCATGATGCAGTTTGGTTTGTGATTGATAGACTAATGAAATTGGCTCATTTCTTTCCAATTCTGATGAGATACAAGTTTCCCCAGCTGAGCATATTGTTTGAGTGGGAGGCTATTAGACTACACAAGGTACTGGTTACCATTGCGTCAAACAGAGATCCTAGATTGACTTCGAATCTATATGAGGTTATTAAAGAGAAGTTTGGCACCAGGTTGTAGTTTAATACAACTTACTATTCTTAGACCGATGGATAATAAGAGTGATTGATACAAAACTTGGAGGACATGCTCATAGCTTGCATATTACAGTTCGGGGGTTCGAGGGAGGATTATTTACCTTTCTGTGAGTTTGAATAAAATAACAGCTATCGAGTGAGCATTGGCATGCCACCTTTTGAGGCATTGAATAGGAGGCCTTTGTAGATCACCTATGTGTTGGGCAGAGTGGAAAAATATATTTACAGTGGGGCCTAAGATAGTTGTTGGTCACACAGAGAAGATTAGACAAACTCGTCAGAGGTTATGAGCCACACAGGATAGATAGAAGAAATACATGGATCGATATCATGAGGAACTGAGCTCTGAGAAGGGCAACATGGTATACTTGAAGATTTCCCCATGGAGCCAAGATTTGGTTTTAAGTGGAAACAAGCACTGAGATTCATTGGGCTATTTAGGATTGGGCAGCGAGTGGGTAGTGATGCATATCGCTTAGAGTTACCTACAGAGTTAACTGGGGTTCATCTGACATTCCACATTTTGATATTGAGACTAGCTAAGTCAAGGTCGAGAACGATAATTGAATTGGGGTAGATTGAGGCCAGCCTAACGTGATTAATGAGTACAGGCCGATAGAGATTGTTGATCATAGAGTTCAGATTCTCAAGAACATGGAGCTCTCTAAGATCCTAGTTCGTTGGCAACATTATAGGACAGAGGGACTCACCTAGGAGCTCGATTCGACGATGAGAAAACGATACCCTCAACTATTTCTTGGTACGACGTTTATGTTATAGTTCAATTTCAGGACAAAACATTATTTAGTTCAGTAACCCATTTTATTAACGTCGTTATTTATGTCGTAATTGCAGATATGGACGCCTACTCCAATCTACGTGGATGCTGCGAGTAGACTTGGAAACAAGTCGGCCTAAGTACATTAGTAGATTGTGTGTTGGATTGCTTATTTGTGATGCAATTTATTAAATTATATGTCAAATACATCGCATGTGTGTATGTTGATTAACGATATCATGAGAGGTTACGTGTTGGGTAATTGCCTTGATGTGCGTGTCAGTGCGGGTATTGAGAGGGTAAGTGTGGGTACATTAGAGAAACTTGATAAATTCATGAAATACGATTATGAAATCAAATTAAAATTGATAATGTAATCATATGCTAATTAAATTAATTTCAAACAATAGGATATGACGCGCCTCGAAATGCATGTCGAGACTCAGGGCATCGGGTATTGAGTAGTCGAAGGTTAGTAGGACCATGAGTTGGTTAAGTTGGATAAATTAGATACTAACCATGTGGTTTTACAAAGGCTTAACGTAATCTAACATTAATAGAATAAATAAGCCTATATTTGCGTGGAGTAAAAAGGGACCTTTAGATCGACATCTAGATCATCACTTTGAGTTACTCTAGGAAGTGAGTGTGATATTGGAGTCATCAGGAGGTGTAGGAAAACATGCTTGTGAACCTTAAGATAATCCTCGAGATACATATTCACACTTGATCTTAACCAAACCTATATATATACATATATAAAAGTTAGTGGGATGCCTATCAAACCACTCACATATTACATGCAAAACTAGAGAAATTCAGTGAAGCGAAGAGGATTTGAGCTGTATACTCATCACCTTATAACCAAATTAAGGGAAGCAAGTAAGGTCATCATATTTTTCATCTAACACACTTTCTAATGAACCCGTTTTAGGGAGTTTTTTCTGTAATTCGAATATAAGCTTTAGTTCAATGAATTCTTTGGGTTTTCTTGATGGATTACACATTATTAGATCATATTCATTGAGGATTCGCCAATATTTTAGCTAGATTTGATGATATTAAGGAAATTAGGAAGTTCTGTGAATGAATGAGTTTGGAGAGAATTGGGTTAAAATTAATGTTCTGGAGTGTTTAGTTACTTTTTTGAAGATAATTGCGCATGGGAAACATGTACAAACCTATAGGATATCCAATTGAGAGGCGAAAAATATAATTCTTTTCTATTTATATTTTGATCCTTCTCGAGATAACTGTCGCATATCACAAGATCGATCTTGTGGCTATTAACTAACTCTTACCTCTTCACTAACTTATTGTGATCAAATACAAAGCTTTCTCAAGATTCATACATACAAATATGGAGGACGAACTTAAGTAGGGAGTGAAAGCCACATTAACTTTCCTTAATATGTAGTTGCGCACATCACGAGGCATCACAATACCAACCACCAAATCGTTGAACTCATTTACTTCCTCAATTCTCACTTTACGCGTATCTCGAGGTGAATCTAATATATAATTTTATTTAATTGAAACTATAATATTCCTTTATATATACTCACTATATATTTTTGTGGCTATAAATTCGCCGCGCACCCCAACAACCATTCTCGGGCTTACACACTATTGTATGTCCCACGCATGTCACCCTCGACCTTACATGTCACTTGGTGCCAACTAATTATTAGTTTTTTTATTTATTTTCAATATATATTAATATATACAATTTATATATAAATAAATATAAGCCTATATTAATGCGCCTACAATTTTCCTTTGTTCTAATGAGTACACTCAGGTGTCCACTTTAAGCCACGACTCGTGTGCGTCACCCTTGAACTACATATAGTATTAGGTGTCCCATAATTTTTCAATTATTTAATTTTCAACCAATAAGTCTAATTATTTTCATTATTAATATTACAATTCATACAAACACCAAATGACACGCAAATCCGAGCACACGCTAATCAAGACAAATCGGGCATAACTGAAAGCCTAACTTGGGTCAATTAGAATTCAGGTTATTGTTAATCGCCTCTATAATATAATAGGTCTTTACACTATACCATATTATAACATGTCTTCATAATCAACTAAATTTACTATCCGTGGTTCTCTAATCAACAACTATTGCTCAATGTTGCGTATTATACAATTATACCATTCATAGCTAGATTAAATGCTTCAATTTCCATGACAACGTTTAAAGAATAAGTTCGATAAACACATAATTAATATAAATTCCAACCATTGCACTTTTATAATCACTTTTTATTCATATTCAAAGCATAATATTCATACGATAAAATCCATTGATTGCTAAGATAAATAGACTACTCACACATCATTGAAACATATATATCACAATCCAATATGTCAATCATTGCAAGTCAGAGATGAATATAAATATTACCTAGAATTTAATCAATGAACGTGAATTGCAACCGTAGAGTCTTCATTGTTTTCTCCAAGAAAAACTCATTAGTACTCAATCTCAATGGTAAATTACTCGAATGGTGGCTAATCTCCTTCCATTTGGTGATGTCTTATAAGTTTGCCATGTCCTAATACCTATTTATACTCCTTAATATCTACTAGAACCATAAATTACAATTCAACTCGAGTTAAAGCTCCACATTCTATTTCTTGTGCGGTTGGCGCTGTCACTTAGTGGCTCGAAAGCGTGCATAGCAAGCCACGCTACCACGGCTGCAACACTACTTCATTGTGTAATTTTAAGCTTCAGGAGTCTCATCGCCGTCTCTAGATTGTCTCGGTGCCGTCCCTTACGGGCCACGTTGCCGCCACTGCGCTGGACCTCAAGAGTTTGTTTTTTACATTTTTCTTCATTCATAAGCATGCCTTTCATTCCCATGCTGAGCCTTGTATTCCCACAACATCAATATATGTACCCATGGCCCCAACTCTAATTTTGTAGGTTTTTTTCTCTATTTATTCTCGTTTTTCTTCAACTCCTTCGATTACACCTAAATTCCCTAACAAGGTAATAATACTATGAAATAGAACTCATTTAGGGATATTTAAACATACGACTAAACTAACCCAATATATACTCATAAATAGTCACTTATCAAATACGTTATGCTTATGTTTTTGCGCATCCCGAGCAAAAGTGCATTTTACTAAGTCTCCTAATAACTAGTTCTCATTCAATTCACATTGTTCACGGAGTATCCTTCAATTTAATAAGTTTCATGTTAATCTCCTACCATTAAGCTCTCTGCTGCATTTCATGTAGAACTTGTTGGATTCTCTCATTATTTTCTTTATTTCTAAAACTCTTGTTATAAATTAACACTTTCACTAGATCAAGTAAATTAACACCAACTTTTACTATGCAATGCCTACTTCGTCCCCTCTTTGCACTAAGTCTTGTATTTACTTTACATTATCAAGTAAGATTTACACTTATTATAGAATCTGTAGAGATCTAACTTTTTCAATAATAAGTGTTCTAGTTTCATTCTTTTATTTTAAGTTCAAGGTCTTCCGCAACTCTAGGTTTCTAATCATGAAATCACATCTTTTTTTGCTATATTTCATTGTTTCCCTTTTTTTATAATCTAAAATACTTTATTGATTTTCATATAATAAAGATACTTATGATCTACTAATCCACAATTAAAGGCTTGAATATGCAAATGAACTACTTATTCATTACATATTACTATTTATAACCTAATCTATACTACTTAAACATTCAAATTGTAAGTAAACCAAAAAACTTATACACTACCATGCTTTCATCCTCAACTGCTTGAAATTAAAATTTAAACAATCTTACTTGCAATGTTTATCTTTATACTTAAACGAAACCTCGTCCTCAGTTTTAAAACTAAGCCTGAAACATGAAAACATTATAACACATAATCATATATAATAAAACAAGTTATAATATACGAAAAACATTCTTAAAACAATTGAATAAGTAAATAGATCATAAATGTTTAAAATTGGTATAAAAAACACTCTCTACTCCTTGGGTCTAAAGGATTCCTATTACATTGACATCAAGATTGCACATCATCATCCTCATCTACATCATCAACTCCTGTATGCGAAGGTGTCAATGGAAACTTTATCGTCCTGCTCTGGACCAAACGCATATATTGGTGCTACTAGAAAGCCTAATGACCTATCGGTATGTCTCATCCATCTGCTTCTCTCATACTAGATATGGCTTTGTGATAATAAAAAACAACATGAAATTATGCTATTTGTTTTATTAGTGTTGTTATCTCCTCTCCATATCTTGCTCATGTTGCAGCATCGATACCTGGTATTATGCCCTATCCTCCTTGTACGGTTTCCTTATCTTTGTTATCCATAGCCTGTTATCGTGGAGTCAAATCCTCAAGTGGTGGTATAGGTGCCTATGGTGGAGGAGGTGGTGGAAAGACTTCAGGGTCATCCGAGTTTTGCTTTTCTATCTCTAGTTCTACAACCTCTTAGCCTTTAGTAAATCCTTGATGTTGTTACTCCATCTCTTCTTTATTTTCTTCATTTTCTAGCTCTTAGGCTAGTTCTTTCGTTGTTGTTTTCGTAGTTGCCTTATCCGCATACCTTTTGGCCAATAACTTAGCCTCAAGTCTAACTCCCTCAAACCTTTCTCTCTTGTCCTTACAGTCTTGATAACCCAGTAGTGATTTTTACATGAGCATGAAAGCTTCATCCATGGGTGGTTGGGCCTCAATGTCAAATTATTTATCATCTCTCATTCACACTCAAGCCCTCAAGCACATATGAGTAATCAAGATAAGATAAATCATTTTATTGTCCTTTTTCGACATCATTGACTCCAACAAATTGGTGTGTATGATCTTCCCAATGTTTATTTCCTCATACTTTTTAATCTCATAAAGACAAATCGCTTTCGGCTTGCTGATCTCGCCCTGCTGAGAAGTGGGGTATAGTGATGCGACAAGAAATTGTTGCTACATTCCATAAACCATTTTAATACTCTCCTCTTTAATGTGCTTAGGCACATTCTCATCTCTCATTAGTCATCCTTGTTGTCTTGGGACAACTAATGCTTCTTATATGGCTTTAAATGGGTCTAGGTTATAGAGTGTAACATATAATCTGGTTGAAAATGTTGTTAAGGATTCATGCAAACTTAATTCCTTAAGCCCATAGAAATTATTGATCTCATGTCTATTGAAGAAAACTAAAACCCCTATCACCTTCATTGGCTCATCCTTATCCGTGAGCTTTACATTAGCATAAAATTCGAAAACAATCCCACTCACTCCTTTAATTTTACTCTCCCTATTATTTTGAGTGATTTACTCCCAATTTAAGTGCCTAATGAGATTGTTCACTCTTTTATCATGCTTGGCTGGCAAATTAATTCCCATTTCACAACTGAACTCCTTAGAAAAAATTTCTCATATCGGTCCTTAGCTTCTTTACAAATGAAAAATTTAGATTTAAAAGGTTTAAGCTATTTATCATTAGGTTCTCTAGAGGATGCCTCAAAATCATTTGCTATAGTTTGGCTAGCTTGTTTCCTTACTCTTGCCATTTTCTTCCAATTTCAAGAATCTACACTACAATGCATTGCAACAAAATCTACAAATTACCTTAAAATCAAAATTCATAGTGCATGGATTATGCATACGCTAAATAATGCAAAGACATCAACTAAGTTTCAATGGGTAATATCAGTGCTCAAATTCACACAATCTCGCAAAAGCTATAATACAACCTCAATTCCACAATTTGATGCAATATTATCAAAAATTTCAAAATTCAATGCATAATTAGATGAAAATGTTAATGTTCCTCAATGCCAGATTAATTTCATGTGTAGATCAATCCTCCAAGTTTTTTCCAACCCAAGCTCTCTAACTTACTTACATACAAGAACCCTAGCTCTTTTTGGAATCAAATTCAATAAATCCAAGCCCTAGCTTTCCAAATTGTGCAAATCTATATTGTACTTGGTCTTTCACACCAAATCACAATGAACTCACTAACCTCACTTGAAAATGCATAAAATTTGGCTTTAAAGGGATGTACGCTTGGCGATTGGGCTAGGGAGTTAGTGCAAGTGTGAAGAATGGATGCAAAATGGGGTTCAGACCATTAAATTCAACCCCGAGGTTATGCTTTGTTACAGCTCTGCCATTGTGTGAATGATGTAATAGGGCATGTTTTTCAATTTTTTTTCCTGCTGTCACCTCGGCGTTGTGGCTTGTACTCACGCCATCGTGGGTAATACATACGACGTCGACTTTAATGTCCATATCTCTGCATATAACTTTTTGCTATTTCACCTATGGATTCTCAAGCTGCAGGGAAGGCTAGATTACTTCTTATGTATTGAACTTCTCTGGCTTATACATCACTTGGTCTAATTTTGGCTCCTTTGTTGCGATAGTGCTCATTATGCGAATGTCACATATGTTCTCCTTATGATTAGTAACGGTGTTGCTAGGAAACTATCCTTCTTTCATTTAGTTAAAGGCTATTGCGAGTTGACCAATTTGTCTGTCTAGATTCATGATGGATTGTGATTGCTTATTATCCATCTTTTTCTGGCTTGCCTTATACCTTCCGAATCTTTGTTGTGCTTCTTTTGGTGCTCCCCATCTCTCACTTCCATAGCTTTCGAATACTTCTAAATTGGCTTGATTGAAGTTATCACTTCGCTCTGCCTTAGCTTCCCTTACTTGAATTGTTGTTCGAAACCTTGAGGTAACTTAAGTTCATTATCAGAATTTTCATATGATAAATTCGACTTGTTTTTGTTTTTTCTTTGATAAAAGCATTGAGGAACTACTCCTCTCAGCCTGAAGTTGTTCTCGTAGCTTTGGTTGTTCATGAAATTGATGTTCCTCATACTCCTTTCCCTTGCATATGTCCATTTGCTTTACCACCATGCCTTAGTGATTCATGGGTTGTCGTGCTACCGTTAGACCTTGTTGTACCATTTAAAGTTACGACATTTGAATATTATTAGCTATGCCATAATTATTGCTTACGAGTCAATCTCGTAGATGACTACTAGTTTCCTTACTATGGAACAAGTACCGATAGTAGAATTTTCATAAATAAAATCAAGGAGACCCAATGCTCCATCCTCATCCTTGGTACATAAAGAGCCACTTGATGCGACATGTAGTAGCATTTTCGTGTTATGGTTCATCCAATAGTAGAAAATCAGGAGTTGTGCCAATTTCACGTATCCGTGTTCTAGAAATCTCTTCAGCATCTCTTTGAATCTTTCCCAAACCTCGCCAAGAGATTTGGTGTCTTTTTGTTTGAACATATCAATCTTAGCTTTCATTTCATTGACCTTCACTGGGGGAAGGAAATTGTTGAGAAATCTTTCATTGACTTTCGTCCATGAAGTCTTACTCCCTACATTCAGCCCTTGGAACCAAGATTTGGCTTTCCCACCTAGTGAAAATGGGAAATGTGACATCCTGAGCACTTCTATTGTAACTCTGGTGATATGCACAGTGTTGCACTTCTTCAGGATATTTTCAACATTTGTAACTGTATCTTCATTGGATTGGCTATTGAATTGGTTATGTTTAACCAGGTTTATTAGAAACTGTCTCAGTTCAAACTTAGTGATTTCGGCTAAAAGCCTCGTCACTCCTTTGTACATCTCCTGAACTTCTAGCTTAAAGTAGTCACGAAGGTTTCTATTTCTTTGCGCTTTCTTTTGCATTACCAGATCACCTCTGGGTTGGTTATTCCCATGGCCTAATTATTAGTTTCTAAGTTGCCCTCAGCCATTTTGACTCCTTTCTTTTTCCTTGCATTGTTCATTCTTTTAATATCTGCTTAATAGGCACCTGGTCCTTCTCCCCCTTGCTATACATGCTCCAAATATTCCCAAACGAAAACATATAAAGATCAAGTGCTTAAAGTCAAACTAAAACTTAAGCCTATTCTTTAATTATTTTAGTTTTTACAAATTGAAAATTAAAGTACTGTGAATAAAACTTAGTAACTTTTAATCAAATTAATGCTCGCTTTCAATTTCCTACGTAGTTGGCGCGGTCACTTGCTCCCCTAGTGATATGTGTGTTAAGCCACATCACCACTGCTTCATTGTGTAATCTTGAACTCATAAAGTCTCAATGTCGCCCCTAGCTTGTTGCTATTCCGTCCCTTACGTGCCATGACGCCGGTACTACGCTAGATTTCTAGAGTTGATATTCATCTTTCCTACGCAGTGCCTTTCATTCCCATGTCATGCCTTGTATTCCTAATTCTTCAAGACATAAACCATGGCGCCAACTCAGATTTTTTTCTATTTGTCCTCTGTTTCTTCTCATTTTTCCTCAATTTCTTCCATTAGACCTTATTTTGTTGAAAATGCCATAATATCGTGAATTAGAACTCATTTAGGGATATTTATACTTAATATACGACTAAACTAACCCTTTATACAAGTATAAATAATCACTTATCACATGGCTTTGAGTTAACTGTGAGCTATTTCTGCTCAGAGGTTGGTGCCATCCTTGCACCGCTTGTGTTGGCTCATGGTGCTATGTGTGCATGCACGCAACGTCAACTAGTCTGTCTCCATAGTTTTCAAAATTTTCATTAGCTTCCTATTATCATTATCCCAGCTCTGTGTATTGCTACACAAGGCATTTTGATAGCGTGAAATACCATGTATATAACAATTCCATAAAAACATACCTATAATTTGTCCATTTACCTGACCTTTACCACTTTAACTCCTTTGCTCTTGTTTACACTCTTTGTTGAGACTACTCAATTCCTATGAGAATTCACCCTGCAAATGGCTTTTTCATACACATTTAGCACAAAAACTCAAAGTTAGGAAACTACTAAAACGTTTGGATTATCTTAACAAAACAAAGTAAAAAAACAAAAATTTAAAAATTGAAATTTAAAACCCTCGTGATGCCTCTCAGTATAGCTTGGTTTAAAGTCATTAGCCCGATAGATTTTTGCTTGTTTAGTCTGAGCCTAAATCGAGATAATCCATTTGTACTTATAGATGAGGATATCTTTCCTTTTTGATTGTACTTCTTGCCCTTCAACGAAGACAATCTTCTTGCTATCTTAATCCCTTTCGATACACATTGTGCTCATTTTCTTCATTTTATGCAAGATCAAATTGGCAATATTCAAAAATAGCTACCTAAGTATCATACACACATCATCATCTATATCAAGATCCATAATCTCAAAATCAGCGATAAATGTGAATCTACTTACTTTCACATGCACATTCAAGGCTGTCCTTATTATTGGTACAAAGTTCACATCAACTACTTATAAGTCTGTTGTATCGCAACAATTGATCTTTAAATCCGCTTGTAACATTTCCCTTATAAGCACTACATTGACTAAGGCTGACTAAGGCTCTAGTGTCACACAAGATGTTTCTAACTTGGTGCCAATCAATGCCTAATAGAATGCATATATTTAGAATATCTCTTTTTTTCATTGGTCGAAGTCTCAGTGTGAGCTTAGCTTTTAGTTCCTACTTATTTGGAACAATCATAATGCTCTTTCAATTTTGTGCTACTTCAAAATGTCTTTTATCTTGTTGCTTAACTCTCTATTATTTCTTCCCTTCTTATTATTTTATAAGGCATTGATCTTTTGTTGCTTGAATCCTTTAAGTTCATCTTGTCTCACTTCTATCTCATTTTCATGCATATCTTTAGATTTCCTCAACATTCTCAATGCTAATGTATTGACACTTTCTTACTTGTACATCACTTTCTCTTCAATTGGCTCATTCATTGCTTTTGTGCTCATCATGTGAATGGCACTAAAGTTCTCCTTGGGATTTATGATAGTGCTCTCTTCCTTGATTGATTATTTTTCCAAGGTTGTAGCCCTAAATATATTTTTGTGCACTGAATTTTTTGGTCATTATGTCCATGTATTCTCTCTGTGAATCATCCCGTATTGCCCTGGGGTCATCCTCCCGGTGTTGCCCCATTTTTCGTATCATTGCTCTATTATCCGATTGCAATTTTCAGTCCTCTGCTTCATCTATGACCACCTCTTAATCCACCACCCATCCTGAGACTTGGCCTTCTAGTCATCAGGTCACCAACGTGAAGACCTCTGTCCCGATCGATCCTCCTTGTCATGAGGGTCGTTCCAAGTCCTAGCACGATGGTGTTTCGATCTCAAGATTGGTCCTTTAGGCGGTTAGATCGAGGCTAATGGACGCCAAGGTCCTCAAACCCGCCATAGTCAATTATGAGTTCTTTGATAAGGCACACCTCCCTATGTATGAGGTGCATGACTAACTTGGGATGGTGTCCTTTTGTAAGTATAAGGACTCCTACAACGCTCCTTTGGTTTGCATCTTCTACTCGAACCTTATCACCACCATTGACTACCTTGTGCAGTCGGTTGTTAGTGTTCACTTCTTTAAGATCACTCGTAGTAGTTTGGCTATGCTCCTTCATCTTCCTCTTCACCTTCCTAACACTACTCTAGGGGAAAGATTCGTGAACGGCCATTCAAATGGCTTAAGATATTCAACTCCTTCGAATGGTATGATAGAGAGATAAACGTGTAATTGTCTAGAGTCACTAAGACTGACTTCAAACTCATACCTCATCTGCTTCATAAAATCCCCCATAATGTCATCCTTCCTTGTGGCGATAGCAAGAAATACATCATGATAACCTACCTAACATTTACGTCTGACTTTGGTTGCCATCTTCCTTATGCCCAAATCATTACATCTCTCATTAAGGAAGTATAGGTGTACCTTCACTTAAAGGTTGCCCACTCATCATAAATGATACCATCAGCATGGAGACTTTAAAGGCCATGAAATAGTACTACATTCGCACTAAGCGAAAAGGTCATACCTGTGGAGAGCACTAGAAGGACTACGAGTCTACTCATGAGTCTGATCTTTCCATGTACTTTGAGGAGTGCGACTACTTGGACTAAAACTTACTATTTCCATATAGTGATGGTGGTACAACATGAACCTCCAAACTACTAGGCACCACCCGCTCTACAATAGCTTCTGCCTTACCGATTGTATTATGTTATTGCTCATCCATTGGATATGTCACCTTCCTAGGCTTACGGCTCTACCTATCTAGGCCATATGCATGACTACATAATGTGGACCTTCATGACTATTGACTCATGTCTTGACACTTACATAACATTCCTGCATCGTATCGAGTGTGACTAACTGCCACATATGCAAGCAAGAGACAACTGCACTTTCAACTTTGCACGTTGGACTTCATCATATTAGGAAGAGGAGCTAGAATTAGCCTTGATAGGGGGAGCATCAGGCTCATTTATGTTAGTCTTTTTTATGTACATCCATACATGTTTATATATGTCATTTTGGTTTCATGCATGTGCCACATTATGTTGCTCATATCATTCAAAGCACTTAATGAAATGGATGTTCTTTTTGTATAGCTCTGAGTTATAATGTTCTCTTACCTGTGGATAGATTGCACTTATTTTCCATGCTTTTACTTGTTTTTGGGGCATGTTGTTAGGGAGAGCTTCATTACCCCATTTGATGGTATCAAAAGGAGGAGAAATTCATGGTTTGAACTTGAGATTTATGAAATAGATATGCACATAATATATATATTTTGTTTTTCGAGTTCATGTTGTTTGTTATCATAAAAAAATGGAGATTGTTGGACTAAGTGCTTTTTCACTTATACTCCACTCAGGATTTTGGTGGCAACAAACAAAATGCAAGGATTCAGGCAAATTTATTGAGTGTTTTCGGAATATCAAACTTGGTTAAAAATCCTAAGTTCAGAAGGAAAAATAAGTCTTCACAAGTTCAAGTCAAATGAAGCAGAATAAGCTAAAGATTTGGCTCACACAAGGATACAAGGACCGAAAAGCTCATACTATCAATTCTACAACTAATGTAAGGTATATAAATCCAATTACACAAGAAAAATGCATTAAACTCATACATATCACATTTTCCAAACTTTAAAGTTTGCTCAAGTTTCGTTTTTTACATTATTTAAACTTCGTACCGTGAAAATTGGTTTACATAATGTAAACACATTTTTAATCAAGCATTGGTTTTAGAAAACTATCGTGATTGATTTTAAGTGCACGAACTTTAATTTGAATGTTTTCTAAATGGTAAGCAAAATATTTGTAGATAAGCCCCCACATATTTCATGAAATCAAAATCTTCAATATTAGTCCATATGGTTCTAATGAATGAACATAAAGATGTTCAAAGTATTCCTAGAGTTTTAGTTGAGTCATAGGTATGTTAGTAGATGCTAACTTTAAACCAAAAACTCTTTAGTCTTTGGTCCCTGCTAGTTAGCGTGCTAATGATGTCACCTAGTATGCTTACCAATCTTCTAACATGTTTTTTTAAAAGCTTACACCTTTTGCTTTATTTTGTGCCAATGATTGATTTTGGATTCTTGGATCGATATAATTGCCAAGAACTATTAAATAGGCTTATAAACTATTAACAAACCACTTATAATATACTATTATACTTTCAAGCTCAAAAATTCACTTACATCCATGTTTTCACATTGCGTTGAATAAATTTTTGTTGTTGATAACTTGGAGTCATTCAAGGCTATTGAATCACCCTCGAAGCTAGTGTCAATGAGGTGTTCTAAGGCTTGCACCTAATTCTCTAGAACTGATTTAAGTCACTCTCATTTGGGGTTGTAAGAAAGCTTGATTTCCTGGTTTAATTGTGCTTTAATTATATCTTTTATTGTGTTTACTGTTTGGGAATCATTTGATAAGTTCTTGAACAAAATTTCTTGAATTTTGTGCTTAAAATTTGTTTTATAAACCCTAAGATATATTCGAACAAGATTTACGCCTTAAACTTGGTTTTTACTAAAACTACTTGATCATCGAATTTGAAAATGACTTCATTCTTATCAAATTAATTTGATCAATTTCATATTTGAGATTGGTTTAGTAGTGTTTTTTAATATCTCATTCATATTTATACTTGCATGCATTAGAGTTGTTACGCTCTAGGTTGTTTGTGAGTAATTGAACTTATTATCGCTTTACTTTGTAAAGTCGATTTTCATTGTGTTCATATATTTCCTTATAAGTGGCTGATTGTAAGAGTTATTGGAATTTAAGTCAAAGGAAGATCTAGTTGACGCTCGACATAAACCCTAGTTGAGGCTAAATAGGAAGTCACAATTTAGTATTACATGTTCTAGGCATGTACCCTTAGGTTATAACACTTATCACTAATATAAGTGGGGGTTGAAAATCCTAATAAGGGAAGTTAGGTAGTGGATGTAGTTTAATTGGATCGAACCACTATAAATCTCGTGTCTCTTTTCTATTTCTTCAACCTTCTTCACCACTGCATTGCTTTTATACTTGTTGATTGTGTATGACTTAAGCATTGTTGTTCATTGAAAGTTTTGAAAAGGTGATAACCACTCGGTACACCCAATTCACTCCATCTTAGGTGTGATATCATTTGTATCCTTGATGATATCTTGCAGAAGCTATTCCTCTCAACCTGAAGTTGTTTCCATAGTTTTGGTTGTTCATGAAATTGTCATCTTCATACTTTATCTCTTGTTGCATATCCAATGGATTAACAAACATTGCTAGGTGATTAACGGGTATTGAAGTGCTAGCACTTATGGACTAGGCTATCTAATTTGTAGCTTCGTCATCTGATTAGTCAGGTTTGGTAGTTATTCCATGATTACTACTTTTGAATCAATCTCATATACTCCTATGGGATTTCTTACTATGGAACGAGTTCCTACCATAGAATTATAGGACATAAGATCTAGAAAATCTGATGCCCCATTTTCATCCTTGGTTAGTACAGAACAACATGTTGCGACATCCATTAATGTTCTCATGCTATTAATCATTCAATAGTAGAAGATTTGTAGTAGGCGAATTCCACATGTTCATGTCCATGACATATCCTAAGCATTTTTTTGAATCTTTCTCAAGGCTCTTTAAGAGTATTGGTATTCTTTTGCTTGATTTGTTTGATTTCCAATTTCCTTTCACTGACTTTCTTTAGGGGAAAGAACTTGTCCTAGACTCTTTCATTAATATCTACTATGAAGTCGTAATCTCTGCATCCAGTCCTTATGAAAAGGATTTGGATTTTCCACCTAATGGGAATAGCAAAAGTTTGATTACTTGCTTCGTAACTCTTGTAATGTGAATAAAGTCACACTTATCCTAAAAACTCTCCACAAGTGCAACTAGATCTTCATTGCTAACCCATTAAGTAGGCTATTCTGCACTATGTTGATCACAGACGATTTCAACATGAACTCAATGGTGTTGGCTGGAAGCATCATCACTCCGTTGTATGTCTCTAGAACTTCCGATTTGAAGTAGTCTCGAACACATCTTTGTCCCCCTACACTATCTTACACTATTAGATCACTTTTAGGTTGATTATTCCCTCAGCCTTGATTTTGGTTTTCATTCCTCGCTTGATCATGCCCCATATTCACTTGTTTTTTCTTCATTCCCTCATTGGTTCTGTCAATCTCTAGAACGTAAGGCACTAAGTCCTTCTCCCCTTGACTACACATGCATTAATAGTTCCTTGAGAAAGAAAACATAAAATATCAAGTGTAGATTGTCAAACATGAAACAAAGTTTTTTTTATTTATAATCACAAAAGTAAATTATTAAATATAAAATCTTAACGTTTATGTAAACTAACAAAACTATTGTGTGGCTACCAGTCCCCAAAAATGGCACCAAAAACTTGACCTCAAAACCACAAGTATAATGGTTTAATTGTAGTAATACTGTGAGTGATCAACAATGGTTGGTTAGGGATATCTTCATCTGGGAAAGGTTTATCTAGACATAGTTCACTTAGTTAAATTTACTATATTTTTAAGAAGATCTTATTTTTTTTTTAAATTTAATTTACACTAAAAAACTATCTATCGATGTTCTATATTTTACATTTGTATTGTTAATATCTAGCTTAAAAGCTCAAATTAGCATGCCGACTCTTAAGATCCCTAAAGAATACAAATTCTATCTATTGCATTTTTTAACATTATAATGCACTAATACTTCCTTTATCATATAATTTATACCATAGGATTAATTGATCATAAAGATAAATAAACTACTCACTTATTGAAATCAACACACAAATCATAGTATTCATTTCAATCAAAGATTAAAACAATTTACTTTAGTTAAATTAAATTTAAAATACCTAATTACCACATGCGGAGTTTTCAATGTCTTCTTCTTCAAAACTCTTCTCAATACACAAAACATATCTCAAACTATATAAAACTATGATTGTAGGTCTATTGTAGTGATATTGGGTAAGTTTACCACATTCCCATACTTATTTATGCTCCTTAGACTCATAAGAATACAATTAGAAACCCTACTTAACAATTCTGAACTACTAACGTTAGTTTTCACAAAAAATGCATACCAGAAGTTTTTGAAACCATTTTGAATATCCCTGAACGAAGATCTTATTGATTCTATTAAACTGATGTATCAATATATAAAAACCATACCTTAACATGAACAACTCCAAGTCTACCTTGTTAGGTGTTGATTGATTCCTTTAAAATGCTACCAGAGATGAACACCCTCTATCAGAAATCCATAGCTGAATAGATGATCATGACTCGTAGTGCAAGCCAAAAAAATTCTAGTACAAAAGTTCTCAGATAAACTATCTAGAAAAATCTCTACAACAACTATGACCGTAAAGCCTTATTCATAGTACGAACAGTCGAGTTGTAAAAGAACTTCATCTCATAGTCACACTCTAAAATAGTCTTAGAAAAACTCTAACTCCAAATAACATAAAGTCTTAGATAATCTACAATTACTAATCCAATATGATTTGTGATTTATCTAAAACTCAAATAAGAATTAAATCCATACTATAATTCCAATAACAGTCCTTTTCAAAATAAAATTTACCAAGAGACAAAATTTATAGTCACACCAGAGATGTAAGAGAGTTTTGAATCCTAGTCAAACTAGGACACTTAATGAGAGTCTTCTAAATGAATCTTATCAAATAAAATTCATCTACCTAGATAATATTAAATTATGAAAATTCATTCATTGGGCATGAACTAATAGGTTCATACAACATTAGCAGTGAACCAAAATCTTCATCGACACACAAATCATAAGTGGCCTTTAGCAAGACATTACGACCACCCAATTTGCTCATAGATCAATGAATCGATACAACCTAATAGACTGTGTATTTTGTATCATTTTGTCATGCGATATCTCTTGATTGAACATAATATATGGAATATCAACCTTATAGTTCAATGTACTAGTCTAGATGTTTGATTATACTGAAGTTTTCAAGTGACATTGATCTAATTAATTAACTAAACAATGGTCATTTATCAGTCTAACATTTCGAGTGGCCCAATAGATCTATCTCCCTAAAAAGAAGGACAAATTTCATCTTAATCACACAACATCCATACATTATTCAGAGAATGAATGGTTACAATTTTTTTAATCATCTGGTTAAAAACGACGTTTAATTTTTTTTCAAATCATTATGCTCCTATTGTTAGAGCCTTTGGTGATCTTGATACGTTTTTGGGTTCATACGCAGCGAAGATTATAAAACAATTTCGACAAAAACCCCAGTAAGATCCGAATCTAATTCCATTAAAAATATTTAAATCAAGAAAACTTAATCGTACCTCGGTCGCAAAATACCTTTCTGAAAGTTTATCGATTTCTAAGGCGCTGCCAATGACGAACGCCCTCTACCAGCAGTCCACATATAAACGACAGCCGAGATTCAAAGTGCCAACTTCAAGAAAATACCCAACCTTTTTGTTTATCTCCAAAATGATCCAGAGCGTACCAGGAAAGCCTAATTCATTTTTAAACGAAAATACAGTTTCGACCCTAAAATTTCATCCGTTTGTTCTAACTTAAAGCGTCTATTTATACAACCATTGCATATATACGGTTAAGAAAATTACACATATACCCCTACTTAAAGAAGTATAAATGTAACACACCACAAGGACATTTTTGCCATGAATTTTATCATACCATCTTAAAATATTGCAAAATTATTCATAGTGTGCGACCCAATAGGCTCACACAACGTTAGCAGTGTACCAAAAAATATTTTGGTGTAGAAGTCATAAGCGGCCTCTAGTAAGACATTATAACTACCAAAATTGTATGAATATCAAATCAATACAACCTATTCAATAGTGTATATAACATCCTTTTGTCACAAGATATCCTTTTGATCAAACATAAGGCATGGAATTGTCATCCAACATGTTCAATCGTACTAGTCTCGATCTCTAGGTACATTGAAAACATCCAAGTGACATTGATCAATGTCAATTCACTTAGACTAGGCCTTTTAACACTCTAACACATCGAGGGATCCATTTGATATCTCTCTTTATATGAGAGGGACAAATTTTATCTCGATTACATAATTTCATCACATTGCTCACACAATAACCAATCCCAACCTTTATTATCATCCGGTTAAATACAACGTTTGATTGTGTCAAATCACTGTATTCCTAATGTTGAAGTCTCTGGTAATCTGAAGTCTGAGGACTGAAAAATATACCCATCGTGAGAAACAACTATGACTTAATCCTTGTGATGTTCTCATATCGGACCATTCCAGTATTTTATTCCCTAACAAGTACTCGTGATCTTAATTCGTGTCCCTGTACGTATAATCATCATATGATCATCAATCAAGACTCACAGTAGTTTTAAATCATTATAGTTCCCAGTATAATGATCGACCAGGGACATTTAGGATATTTCTACAAATACCCATGGATTTTATTATAATGTAAACATGTAAATTGATTATAATAAACAACAAATGAAATCCTCTATTTTATTAACTAAAAGTATTCATAAAGACAGTTAATGGATTGATTTAGGGCACATGCCCCAACATCTCCCACTTGCACTAGGGCCAATCATACATGCATCTAATGCCTTATGATCTAACATGACCATCATGTTTTGCTTGTGGAAGAGCTTTTGTCAATGGATCCGCAACATTATTTTCAGTAGGTACTCTGCAAATCTTCAAGCCTCCCCTCTCAATAATTTCTGAACCAATGACCTGGTGCATGACAGAAATGACAATTTCCTTCCTTTTCTTTTAGGTGTTTTGAAGCAGGAACAGGCTGGGGCTTGACTTGTTCCACAGGCTTTGCGACAGGTGCAGCAGCAGCCTTGACAACTTTAGCCTTGCCTTCGCCTTTCTTCTTCATTTCCCTTCCTTTTTGGACCATCAACACATTACCAGAGGGTTTCTTGATATTTTTTTCAGAAGTTTTGAGCATCAAATGCAACTCTGAAATTGATTTCTCCATATCATTCATATTGTAGTTCATCACAAATTGTGAGTAACTCTCTGGTAATAAATTCAGGATCAAATCTGTAGATAATTCTTGGCTTTTGAGAAATTTGAGTCTATCAAGTTGGTCAACATAGCCTTTCATCTTCAGAACATGAGGACTAACTGACTCACCCTCGGTCATCTTACAAGAATGTAAGTTTTTGACTATCTCAAATCGTAGGCTTCCATTAGTTCCATGTCCTTCTGAAGTTCAGGAACCATAGTTGCCAGCATAATACATGCAAAATCAGTAGAATTGTTGACATGCTTATTATGCACATCTTTCACAGCATTTGTAGCATTGGCTGGTGGGTCCTTAGGGATTGGAGAATCCTGGACATACAACTTGTGTTTATGGTTAAGAACAATTTTTAAGTTTTCGAACAAGTCGAGTAAGTTAGTCCCATATAGCTTATCCTTTTTAAGGATGGATCGCAGTGACAGGGCATTATTGTTACTTGAAGAGGCCATTGATCTACATCAAAGATTATGCAAAGTTTATTTTAGTATAGAGGAATACACTCCCGCTAAATTAACGACTCCCCTAAAACATATTATTTATTTAGGGGACTAAAATCCATATTTCATGTAATTCTATGACGGCTATGGCATGAAACACAAAACTAGATTATTTAGGTATGTAATAGTTACAAATTAAATCTTATGAAATTTTAGATACTTTTATGTGATACGGTACATCTTATGACTTATCATGTTTTTATCTTATCATGTGCCTAAAGCTCAAAACTATTTTGATAGCTTTATTAAGTCAGACCATTTTAAACATTTAAGTAACTCTTATCCAACTTGTCTCAACAAGATAACACAATACACCCATCTATGGCTGAAACTGTATTAGTATGATCGAGGCTTTGACAAGTGTTAAAATTGATGGCATGAGACTTAAAATTTAATAGAGGGATTTTATTCAGTTTTAGTGATTTTATGTAAACAATGAAATATCATATATTTTTATTGATTTGTTAAATCACTAAACATTTTGGAAAATTTTATACTGTTTACTAATAAAGGAATTTCCGTGTGCTAGGGATACTTTGACGGTGGGGGTATAGGGGGCAGCACCCCCATTTGTTTGTTTTTTTAGGAGACGAATTTCAATTCAGAAAATTAAAATTCGCTATAGAAAATCATAGTTTTCGCTGATATTATTTTCCAAAATTAACCCCTTAATTTATCTGAAATTAAGTCAATTAAAACATTTTAATTAACCCGGGCCCACATCTAACTAATCATCTTCTCCTAATCCAATTAGGACTTAAGATATTTGAATCCTAGCATATCACCAATAAGAAAATTCTTGATATTTATCTCCTATCCAATAGGGATAACGAAAAAGATTTTGCTAATATCCCCTAATCTAATTTGTTATATATCTCTTATCAAATTGAAACTTCATAATAGAATAGATATAACGAGGTAAATAAATAATTTCGAAAAATAATTATTTGCAATTTCGGTCCTCATCCAAATAATCACAAACATGTAATTGAATCATGAACTACTATCCCAATTGAACCTAATCATATTAGTTTCGAATTAATGTTAAGACATACACCTAATGGTGTCATGGATCACAAAACACGAAATTAAATTCATTAAAATTACTTGAATTAACCTAACATGGTTACTTGCATGTACGAAACTGATTTCAATTAAATAACGAATATATGTATCTTGTACACAAAACGTGATAAAAAATCTCACAGAAAACTTATGTATATCACGTATACATCAACTATTAACTTGCTTTCAATCATATATCATGTATATATAAGAAGACAACATGCAATGAATTTAACGTAATCGAACTCGATGGCTCTGATACCAATGTTGGTTTTGGGGTTCATACGCAGTGGAGATTACAAAAACATTTTGACAAAAATCCCAACAGGATCCGAATCTAATTCCATTAAAAATGTTTAAATCTAGAAAACTTAATCATACCTCGGTCGCAAAATACATTTTTGAAAGTTGATCGATCTCTAAGGCGCTGCCAACGATGAACGCCCTCTACCAGCAGTCCACACATGAATGGCGGTCAGGACTCGAAGTGCTAGCTTCAAGAGAATACCAAACCTTTTTGTTTCTTGCCAAAATGATCCAGAGCGTACCAGAAAACCCTAATTTATTTTTAAACGAAAATAGAGTTTCGGCCCTAAAATTTCATCCGTGTGTTCTAACTTAAAGCGTCTATTGATACAACCATTGTATATAAACGGTTAAGTAAATTACACATATACCCCTACTTAAAGAAGTATAAGTCTAATACACCACAAGGACGTTTTTGTCATGAATTTTGTCATATAAAATTTGTTTTTTTGAACCATCTTAAAATCTCGCAAAACCATTCTTAGTGTGCGACCCAATAGTCTCGTACAACGTTGGTAGTGTACCAAAACACATTTTGGTATACAAGTCATAAGCGGCCTTTAGCAAGACATTATGACTACCCAAGTTGTACGAATATCAAATCGATACAACCTAATCAATAGTGTATATAACATCCTTTTGTCATACGATATCCTTTTGTCAATCATAAGGCATGGAATTGTCATCCAACATGTTCAATTGTACTAGTCTCGATCTCTAGGTAGACTGAAAACATCCAAGTGACATTGATCAATATCAATTCACTTAGACTAGGCCTTTTTACCGTATAACACATCGAGGGATCCATTGGATATCTCTCTTTATATGAGAGGGACAAATTCTATCTCGATTACACAACTTCATCATATTGCTCACACAATAACAAATCATAACCTTTATAATCATCCGGTTAAATACAATGTTTGATTGTGTCAATTCACTGTGTTTCTAATGTTGACGTCTCTGGTAATCTCAAGTCAGAGGATGGAAAAATATACCTATCTTAAGAAAGAACTTTTACTTAATCCATGTGATGTTCTCATAGCGGGTCATTTCAGTACTTTGTTCCCTAACAAGTACTCGTGATCTTGATTGGTATCCCTATACGTATAATCATCATATGATCATCAATCAAGACTCACACTAGTTTTGATTCATTATAGTTCCCAATATAATGGTCAACTAGGGACATTTAGGATGTTTCTGCAAATACCTATGGATCTTATTATATTGTAAACATGTAAATTAATTATAATAAACAACAAATGAAATCCTCTATTTTATTAACTAAAAGTATTCATAAAGACGGTTAATGGATTTACCTAAGGCACATGACCCAACAGATCTCCAGTCAAAGGTCTAAATGATATAACTATCATGAGAAACACTTATGACATTGACCATGTAGTGCTTTAATATTGGGTCAGTTTGACATTCATTGCCAATAGATGCCTATGATCTTGAACCAGATATGTATACGCATAATAATGACATGATTATCAATCGAGACTCATATTATTCTTAATTTATTATTTTTCCAAAATAATAACTAACAAGGGACGTTTAGAATAATATAATATTTATACAATGATATCATTATAAAAGAAACATGCATCTACTTATAATAGTAAAACCATGTTTATAGAATTGGCAAGTGGCACGTGTTCCAACATCTTCCCCATGCACTAAGTCCAATCCTACATGTATCCAATACTACGTGACCTTAATGCGTTCTAAGAGGGAGGACTTTATTTATGTATATGATACATTGGTTAATATTGATGTTTTGTAAAGCTTTACATTCTTTCTGTAATATGAGAAAAAATGCTTAAGTTGTTATCTAGATTTATAGTGTGATTTAGGTTCCATAACCTAAATATGTCCATTGGTTTTACTATAAAAGATAATGTTGTTTCCAAGACTTGGAATAACATCTTAGTCCTCACTATTTTCCAACCATATGGCTCCCCTACTCCATTTCTTATGGATACCATTTTAGGTGGGACACTCATTTTTCTGGCAACACGAATCCCTACTACATTTCTTATGGATACCATATTTATGTCGAACTTTCTAATCATGACTTAAATGATTGAGTTTTTTATTAAGATCAATTCCTTTTTCTTATTTTGGGTGCGTAAATAATTTTTTGCTTTTATATTTTATTCTTTTCCTGTCCTTTTTTTCTTCTTCTTTCATGTCTCTTTGCAATAATTTCAAGCGTAAATCTCGTTTCCAACTAGGTAAAATATTATAGGCTATTGGTTTATAGGTTTCATGATAGGTGTAGACTCATTACAGGTTGGTTATTACGAATTTTAAATGAATTACAAACCTATCCAAGAATATTTAGAGATTTAGTTGACTTTTTTTACTAGACTCCATACTAACATTCTTTGGTGTAGACTCATTACAGTAGACCACACACATGAATAACTTTTTACCTAAACTCTACTCAATGTCAAGTCGATTCATGGCAGCATCAATGCACAATTGAATTCTAAATTGCCCATAATTATCTTAAGGTACACTTGGGCTTTCATTTAAGCTTGAAATAATGGATAAAAACAAAAAAGAGATAACTCACAATTATTGAAGTGTGCCAGAATGTACCCATAGATCAATTTTAGACTAGTAAGATGGAATCCAGCCATGTGGCATAGATAAGTGATAAGGATTAGAAAGGCTAAGCTCTCATTCTTCATCATGTTCATCCTCTCTCTAATGACCTCGTGAGTAATATGCGTCACCTTAATGCAACCAACACTTACTTAAATTTCATATAATAGTGCGCATCGAGGCTATTTCACCTTGCTTTGCTGAGTGGTGGGGTAGATATAAACTTTGACGAAATAGGACCAAGCCTTGAGAGTCTTCCTAAAGGCGTTCTTAGTTAGATGCTTGGAGTACCAGGTAGTGAAAATAGAACCTATCATGGTGACAAAAACAAGTCAAAGCTACCTGCATAGTTTAATAAGGGAAATGAGAAAAAGAAATATATATATATGTTGTTGGAAGTCAGACCCTCCTAAGCCTTCGAAAGTTGGTAGGCCATAATAGGTGTTAATGGCATTCAGACTAGGAGTGTCAATTTTTTATCTGGCCCATTGGCCTGGTTATGTCCAGCCCAAAAAAAAAGGTTTGGGCCAAGTTTTTTGAAATTATGGTCAGGTTTAGACCACAAAAACTGTCCGGATCAAAATCTGGGCCGGATCCGGCTTTTACATTTTGGTCAACTAGGCCGAATACCATCTAATATTTATAATTTTATTTATTTTCGGGAAAAAAATGTAACTTAATATTGAGAATCCAATAATATGTATCGATTACCTAAGATAATTTTATTTATTTTCGAGAAAAAAATGTAACTTAATATTGAGAATCCAATAATATGTATCGATTACCTAAGATCTAGTAAGGTTTACCACTTCATCTCTTTTTCTTTGCGTTGCCTCCACATCTTTTACCCTCATCTCGAACTCCACCGTAAAGCCTACTAGTGGTAAACAATTTTAATCAAGCGACTTTTTATAGCCCCTGCTCTCAACAGCTAGTATTTGAAAACGTGAATCATTAACATCATAGCATCTTCACATACTCTTTTATCAAGGCATTGCTAGGTACATTATTTAATTATTTTTTTTTGTCATTTCTTAAAGTGTAATCATTAATGCTTTTTGATATCTTATATCTCTATTTATATCATTATATATCATCAATAGCATCAATACATGTATTATTTTATGTAAATCATTAATCATCAACAACCATCAATACCTCCATTTATTTTAAAAAATAAAATTAGTTTGTATTTTTGTATAGTGTATGATTGTTGTTTATAAAGTATTTTCAGTTTTATTCTTATATCTTATATATTTTTATGTATATTATTTATAGTATTTTAAACTTGACATAAACCCTTACGGAACGCGGTCTTGCAACCAAATCAAATTTAAAACAACCTAGAAAAATGCATCTAGTGTACGGAATGATTTTGTTCCTCTCCCTACAAATAACTACTAGACTGGTGATAAGTTAAAGATGGAAAAATTTAAGCACTGTCAAACCAAAATTATACGTGATAGTAGTTATGGAACCAATGCCATGAAACATCATGTTATAAGATTTGGTGCAAAAAAACATCAAGATGTATGGCAAATGTTAATGTCATCATCACTTGATAATGAGAATATTGAACTTAGATCTCAAAGTTTGAATAAAGAAGAACACCGTTTGAATATTGTCGTGATGACTTTTTTGCATGAGCATAAATTTTTGTTCGTTGAAGATACAAGTACTCAAAGAATGATGTCTTATCTTAATCGTGATGTGAAACATGTCACACTTAACATAATTAAGTGTGATTTACAAAACTTTTATAAATGTGAGAAGAAGTACTTGCATACATGTTACAATTAATTCCCAAAAAGGTTAGTCTCACGTCAGATTTGTGGACATCTATTACAACTGATGGTTATATTGCACTCAACGCACATTTTATTGATGAGGATTTGATGCTGTAAAAAAGGACTTTAAATCTTAGTTACATGCCTTCTCCTCGTACAAGGATTGCTATTTCTGAGAAAGTGCCTTGTTTGTTGAATTAGTAGGATTTAGAGAAAAAAATGCTTTCTGTGATGTTGGACAATGAAAGGTCGAATGACTCATTTGTTGATTTTCTTAAAAGTCATCTGAATATAAGAGGTGGACTACTTCTTCGTGGTGAATTTTTTCACTTTTGATGTTATGCGCATATTCTTAATTTGATAGTTCAAAAAGGGTTGAAACAAATTACTTGTGGGATTTGCGACATTCGAGAGAGTGTGAAATTCGTCAAGGGGCCGCAGATAGAAAGAAAAAGCTGCATGATTGTGCTCAATAATTAGGCATCAAGTTTTAAAAAGAATTGCTTCAAGATGTGAGTACAAGATGCAATTCGACATATTTCATGTTAGAGGCATCTTTGCTTTATCGAGACATTTTTCCTATCTTGCAGTGACTGATTCAAACTATCTACATTGCCTAACTTTAAAAGAATGGTATCATATGAAAAACATGGTTGAGTTTTTGAAAGTATTTTATGATGTGAAAAATATCTTTTTCAAGCACTAAATACCCCACTTCAAACTTGTTCTTTCAGAATGTGGATGATCCAATGCCTTTTGCATGAGGAAATGTGAAACCCCATTGTCTTCAATAATTCAGCATTGGCAAGTATGCAATTGAGGTATGACAAGTACTGAGGAGATTGTAATGCTATCTTGGCTATTCAATGTTTTTAGATTCTCATTATAAAATAGATATTGTCGAATGTGCTTTTGCAACATTTTATGGTAAGGATAAAAGCATCTTCAAGGTGAATAGTATTTAAGAGAAGCTTAACAAAATATTTGGAGAGTATTACAAACCGGATCCACACAATCAAGGTAACACTTTTACTATTCAACCAAATCAAGATAACATTGTTGAATTCTATTTATCATACCCATATTCAATAGTGAGTAATTATATGTTCAAGCACTTAAATAATTTTATTTTGTAATTATTATTTTTGTCATAATCTTGTTGTTTTATGGTTAATATATGAATTAATGCATAGGCTTATGAAGCATTTCAAAGTAGGCACTCATCTTCTAAAGTTAAGAAATTAGAACTGGATTTATATTTGGAAGATCAAGCACCTGTTAGGAGAAAAGAATTGGATGTTTTCGAGTTCTGTGGAGCAAATCAATATCGATATCTACATCTTTGTGAAATGGCACGTGATGTTTTAACTATACCTATTACTACTGTTGCTTCAGAATCTGCTTTTAGTGCGGGAGGTAGAGTGCTTGATAAATATAGAAGTTATCTTATTATTGAAATAGTAGAAGCATTTATATATGGAAAGGATTGGTTGCATTCATCAATAGGTAAGTTTAAGTTTGACATTTCATTTCCTTTCATTTTGTGTAAAGCTTACATAATATTTATTGTAGGGATTGATACTAATACAAATAATTGTTTTCTTTTGTTATTATATAGTTCTACACAATATAAAGAAGTATTTGGATGATTGCATCGAAGGAATGTTGAACGTGGATATTGGTCCAACTTCAATTGGAATTGAGATTGATTGATTTTAAAGGTTGCAGTTTGTTGCTTCTTGTTTAGTTTGTTTACTAAAATAAAAAAATTTCTAGGCCACGTATTTTTAATATTACAATATTAAGACTTGGATTGAATTTCAAATAATGACTTTTAATGTTAAGATTTATATTTTGAACAATATTTTTGGCATACACATGATTTGAATTTATATCCATTCGCAATACACATTATATCATATTATTTCATTTGATTTATATAATGTATTTATTGAATATATGTAATGAAGTAATAAAAATATGTAATAAAAAAATTCGAACATACGGACGACCTGATTTTCATTTAAATTGGGTCCTGACAAGGCATACTTTGTTAAATTTAAAATCGAGCCGAGTATTAAAAACTATTATACTTATTTATGTCAAGGGTTGTCCTGACCCGGACCCGTCTGGACCCAGAGAATTGACATCCCTATTCGGGAATAAAGCAAACCATCACTCCTCTCACCCAAACACACTATCCTAGTCTTGTCGTATGTCTATTCATGTAGAACTCGCAAACAAGTTGCTCATATCGCGAAATATGGTTTAGGTTATAGTGGTGTTCAATCAAGGCCTGGTAGTCTCGGATGAAAATCTCACATCCCCGCTCTCTAATGATCGATGGCACTCTCATATCATATTTAGGGTTTTCTATACCAAACCACCTTTCAACTAAGGGTTTCCTCTTCTTTCGATTCAAATCACCATCAAATCTCCTCTGGGCCTTATCACTCATGAATAAGAACTCATCAAAAAGCTCTGGTGCACTAGGTTGGTAGGTTCAAGCTCTTAGTGGTGGTAATTGGCAACTCATCCTCTTGTTGGGACCTATGAAACACTACACTCTACTATATCCATAGCGTTCAAAAATATAGCAACGAACACGTAATAACCTACAAAATTGTCATAACCTTAAAATAATGGGCATATTAGTCCAAAAAACTCGATAATCACATGAATAGTAATTCAAACATAAAATCTTGTGAAAAACAACCATGCAATTTGAAATTCAAGTCAATCAATTTGTTAATAAAATTTAGTTAAATATCATTTTTTAATTTTCAAAATTGTATAAGAATTTCCAATCAATCAAAATTAATGTAAACTAGATTTTAATCAATTCATCATATGTATAAGTTTCCATAATCAATACCCAAATTAAATTTAAAGTAAAGTGTTGTTAGCATCGCTGAATTTTAAAAATAAAAACTTTGAAAACTAAAATTTTGATAAAACCTCTTGCACATTCCTTTAAAATTAATCAACACTACATTAATCAAATTAAAGCTATTGGATCATTCAACATAAGAAATTTGACTTGAAATAAAAATATTTTCAAAAACATAGTCGATTTGTCAAAGAAATTGAGATTTTTAAATTTGATCTAAAATCATAGGTAAACTAACCAAACAACTTTAAATACTTTCACAATCAAAAGCTCAATTGTTCTAAGGTTCAACTTGACACCGAGAACACACATTTTGCTCGAATTGGCCGAAAAATACATCGACGAAATTCATAAAGATTATTAAGTGTCAGGGCATAATTGAATAGGAGAGGAGTTCCTAAGAGCTCGGGGAAGTGTTTTTTAGCTTAATAGACTCTTAGAGAGCTTGGATTTTTCAACTTCAAAGTCGCGGCTTTGTCGAGCACTTACTAATAACTCGATTTGATAGCTCAAAGTGATCACCACTTGAAGGAGAATAAAAAATGAGTGTGATTGGAGCTAAAAAAAACTATTTGATCATTAAGAAGGTGTATTCGGGTGTATTTGGTGGTGAGGGAGGCTTGGGTATGAGATTGGGGAAGAAGATGGGGTACTATCCTATTTGAGAGAACCGAGATTCGTGTCTAATGCTATGCGTTTAAACATTACAGTGCTTGCAAGGTGCTTGCACATTACTGGAAATTTTCAAAAATTCCTAAGTTACCCTCCAGCGTTGTGGAAGTCCGTACATGTTCTCTTACATCGTTTCCATATTGTTTGGATGAATTCATATTTCTAACAATAAAAGTGGGCTGATTCCAACAGAGCTTCGATTTTTAACGTCGATGAGCTGATGCTACCACTAACTTGGACAAGCCGTAGTCCATGTCAATAATCTCAATTTGTGGCTTGTTCAAGTTTTCGCTTCACGATTTAATTTTATGGCGTTGTTTGAAAACTCTTACTTCCTTTTTTACCTTTAACTTGCATGATGTTGTCTGGTGCTTCTGACACTTGCTTCAAAGTATAAATCATCTAATTTGCACACTCATCTTATGGGTACACTTATCTCTAGCTTAATCTAATAGCTCACCAAATGACCCTACAATTCATTAACTTATCCTTGATAAGGATCATTATAACTCAATTTATTATTTTTTGTCCACTCGTATCTCGAGGAACATCATTAACTAATGTTTTATCTTTGTAATATAGGCTTCATTTATACAAATTAAGTAAATGCTACATCAAATTTAGCTATTTAAGCCACATTAACTTAAATTTAGCTTATTACATCACTTTCTACCTTAGTCCCATACAAGCATGCATCTCGAGGCATGACCCTTCTCACGTCTTGACAACTTAAATCAAGTGGGAGTGATGTAGTAATCTACACATATACAGTATGTTGGGGCATGCGCCCTAGGTTAATCAACAAACATTATTTATCTTATAATTTTAGTTAATAAAATCGAAGTTTTAATTTGTTGTTTTATTATAAGTGATTGCATGTTTACTTTATAGTAATATCCATGGGCATTAATTTGTTAAAATATCCTAACCGTCCCAGTAGATCATTATACGAGGAACTATAATCAATTAAGACTATTATGATTATTGATTAATTGTCATGTGATAATCATGCTTATAGGGATACGAATTGAGATCATGAGTACTTGTTAGGGAACAAGGTACTGGATTAACCCGCTATGAGAACACCACATGGATTAAGTCGTCGGTGTTACTCATGGTAGGTATATAATTTAGTCATTTGACTTGAGATTATATACTTTAATATTAAGAGCTTGGTAATTTCACACAATCAAAAGCTGTCTTTAATCGGACATTATAAAGATTGTGATTAGTTACCATGTGAATAATATGTGATGGTATGTAATTAAGATAGAATTTGTCACTCTCATTTAGAGAGATATCAGTGGATTGCTTGATATGATAGTTTAATAATGGTTAAGTCCACGTGAATTGATATGATCAACGTCAATTGGATTTTTTCAGTTTGCATAAAAATTGAGATTAGTATGATTGAACATTAACGGTGATTTAAATGTCTTATGTTTAATCAAAGGATATCACATGACAACTGGATATGATAGATGTTATTCATTAGGTTGTCTCGATTTTAACATTCATGCTACTTGGGTAGTCACAATGCCTTGCTAGAGATCGCTTATGACTTATATACTAAAATCTTTTGGTTCATTGCCAACGTCGTATGAACCTATTGGGTCACACACAAAGAATGGATTTGCGCACACTCAATTGGTCTAGAGTAATGAATTTTATATAATAAAGTTCATGACATAAAAGCCCTTATAATTTGTTATATGATAAATTATAAATATGGGCATATATGTAATTTGCTTAAACTTCATAAACATAATAGTTGTATTATAAATTAAATTTTGAATGAAGTCTTATCTGCACATAAATAATGGTTGAAACCAAAAAACGAAATGAGATTCTCATTTTTGCAAATTATGAGTTCTCTAGATTTTAGGAGAGTGAAGAAAAACGTTTTCTATCTATTTTGAGGCTAGCACTCAAAATTGTGGTCACCATTCATATGTGGGTTTCTGATAGAGGACTGGCGCTTGAACGTCTTGAAAATTGAATGATCGGATAAGGAAATCACATAATAAGGTATGATTTACTTTTATAGATCTAGTTTAATGGAACTTATTTTTTATCCTATTGTGGTTTTTCACAATTCTCTTTTGAATTTGAAGCCGCGTATGAATCTATAAACCTAATATTGATATCAAAGATTTAGGCTTAGTTATATTAAACGTTTGCATATTTTCTCTGATGTATATATGAAATATGTGTGAAAGTATGATCTTGATTTATGTATACGTATGATGTACATGTAGGTTCTGTGATAATAAGAATTGGCTTTAAAGTATTTTGTTAATACATGTATATTGATACATACCCATGATTTGATTCAATGATAATATTCATGTTTTGAATATTTTGATTTACATATGTTTTTAATATTGAGCGATGCAAACTTTGCACATTCATGGTAGCAGTCATGTTTAGGTTAATGTGATTCTAGTGTTCAATACATATTTTATATTTTCAATAATTATGTATGTCTCCATGATAGAAATCATCATTAGATTAATATGAATAATTTAATATGATTCTAGAGTCGAATGCATAATTAATATTTCAAAATTGATTATTTTTCTATTAGACAGAATATAAATTAGAAATCGGATAAAAATTACGAGTCCTATAAGATAGGTGAGTTATATAGAAAATTCTGTTGGATGATAAGTATTCAAGTATATTCAATTCTAATTGGATTAGGATAAGATACTAAGTCAAAGGTGTGTCCGACTTAATAAAAAACATTTTAATTGATATTTTCAAAATTAAAATAAGGGGCAATTTTAGTTATTTGGATTGACTAAAATATTAAGCAATTTTAGGCAATTTTTTATTTTTGAAATTGAAATTCATTGTCTAAAAAAATTGGGGCATTGGTAACTGTTTGTAGCATAAGGAAATTCATATGATAGTCAATATTATTATAATTTCTTAATGAATGTTCATGTATTGTAATATATGATATTTCTCTTGTTTAATTATGATCAATAAGCAAATAAAAATTCCTTTTCCAAATTTTTAGTCAAGTGTCATCCATTCTTAAACACTTGTCAAGGCTTCGGTCACATCAATATGGGTCTGCCTCCCTAGAGTGTATTGTGTTATTTTGGTATGATAAGTTGAGTAACAATTACTCTATTATTTGAAATGGTTAGACTTAATAATACTATTAAAACAATTTTGGGCTTTAAGCACTTGAAGAGATAAAATATGCTAAGACATAAGATGTCATAATCTCATAAAAATAACTAAAAGTTACATATAATGTAATTGATAACTGGTACCTGCCCAAATAACCTAATTCAAAGTGTCATGCCTTAGTTGTTTTGGAATTAGGTGAAACATGTATTTTACTCCCTTAAATTTACATAGAGTTTTCAGGAGGGTTATTAATTTAGTGGGAGTCTACTCCTCTAAGCTAAAATGAAATTTTGATCAATCTTTGTTGTAGATCTATGTCTTCAAATTACACTAATCCCTTGTCACTGCGATTCAACCTTGAGAAGGATAATTGTTCGGGAGAAGATTTCTTGACTAGTTCAAAAACTTGAGAATTGTTCTTAAGCATGAACATAAGTTTTATGTCCTGGATAATCATATTTATGAGGAATGACCATCCAATGATTTAAGAGCCGTAAAGGATGCACATACTAAGTATGTCAATGACTCAACGGATGTTGCATGCATTATGTTGGCTACCATGGTTCCTGAACTTCAGAAGGACATGGAACGTATGGAAGCTTACGACATAGCTATAATGCTGAAGGAAATGTTCCAATAGCAAGCTAAGCAAGATAGGATCGAAAAAGTCAAGAACCTTTATTCTTGCAAAATTGCTGAAGGTTTATCAGTTATTCCTCGGGTTATAAAAATGAAGGGCTATATTAACTATCTTGACATACATAAATTTCCCACAAGCTAAGAGTTACTTATGTTTTGATCCTGAACTCATTGCTTGATAGTTATTCACAATTTGTGATGAACTACAACATGAATAATATGGAGAAGTCTATCTCAGATTTGCATTTAACCATTAAAACCGTTGAGCAGAATTTCAAGAAACACATTGCTAATGTGATGATGGTTTATAAAGGAAAGACTTTGAAGAAAAAGGGTAGAGGCAAGGCCAAAGTTGCCAAGGTTGTTGTGACTGTCACAAAGCTTGTGGAACAAGTCAAGCTTAATGTTGCTTCTACTTCACAATCACAAAATAGAATGGAAAATGAAGGAAATTGTTATTTCTACCATGCACTTAGGCACTGGTTCAGAATTTGGAAGCTCTATCTTGACAATCTAAAGAAAAGGAAGAGTAGTGCGACTACTACTTAGGTTTTTACATTATTGAAGTTAAATTGTCTACTAGTGATTTATAGGTATTTGATAAGGGATGTGGATCTCACATTTTTATTAATGTGCATGGTCAAACCAAAAGTGGAAAGCTAAAGAAAGGAGAAGTCATCTTACGAGTTGGAAATGGAGCAAAGGTTGCTGCATTGACTTTAGGATGCTATAAGTTAATTTTATATAATAAACTTGTTTTAGTTTTAAATAATTTTTATTATGTCCTTTCCTTAAGCAAAAACATCATTTATGTTTCACGTTTGGATTTGGTAGGTTTTAATTTCATTATTACAATAATAAATGCTTCATTTCTCTTAAAGACGTTTTCTATGCGAATGCTGATTTATGTGATGGTTTTTATATTCTAAACATGAAAAATTCAATAGATATTCATATCCTTAACTTAAATATAAAAATATTCAAGTAAAATGATTTGAGTCAAACCTTTCTTTGGTGTTATCGTCTTGGCCAAATAAAAGAGAAACGCATTTCTAAACTCCGAAAGATGGACTTTTAGATTCATTTGTTTTTTAATCATATGAAACATGTGTATCTTGTTTATTAGGCTAGATGACCAAGAGTCCTTGTACTGTACCTAATGAAAGGGCAAGTAATTTATTAGATGTAATACATACTAATATATGCGGTCCTATAAACACAATGGCTAGAGGTGGTAATCAGTACCTCATTACATTCACTGATGATTTTAGTAGACGTGATTACGTGGATCTCATGAAACATAAAGATGAATTTCCTGAAATGTTTGAAATATTTCAAAATAAAGAACAAAATCAACATGGTTAAACTATTAAAGCACTTCGATCAAATCGATGTGGTGAATATTGGAGCCAAGAGTTCGATGATCATGTTAGAAATTGTGGGATTGTCTTATAGTTAACTCCTCCAGCAACTCCGCATTGGAATGGTGTGTCTAAAAGGAGACATCGTACTTTATAGGATATCGTTTGATCTTTGATGAGTCATGCAGTTCTTCCTATTTCCTTTTGGGGTTATGCTTTAGAAATTGTTGTGTTTAAACTGAATCATATTCCTTCTAAAGCAGTTCATAAAACACTACACGAGTTGTGGTTTGGAAAAAGACAAAATTTGTCTTTTCTTATGAATCGAAGCTTTGAGGTTTTCATTCGACTACAAATCTCATAAAATTATCAGGCAAATCTATCAAGTGTATATTTGTTGGATATCACAAAGAAACTAGAGGATACTACATGTTGGATTTTGGGGTCCAAACGCAGCGGAGATTACAAAACAATTTTGACAAATACCCCAACAAGATCCGAATCTAAATCCATTAAAAACATTTAAACCAATAAAACTTAATCATACATTGGTTGCAAAATACCTTTCTAAAGGATGATCGATCTCTAAGGCGCTACCAACGACGAACGCCCTCTACTTGCGGTTCACACACAAACGGCGTCCGAGATTCGAAGTGCTAGCTTTAAGAGAATACCAAACCTTTTTTGTTTCTCTCCAAAATGATCCAAATCGTACCAGTAAACCCTAATTCCTTTTTAAATGAAAATAAAGTTTCAGCCCTAAAATTTCATTCGATGTTCTAACTTAAAGCATTTATTTATATAACCCTTTTATGTAGATAGTTAAGTAAATTACACATATACCCTTACTTAAAGAAGTATAAGTGTAATACACCATAAGGACGTATCTGTCATGAATTTTATCATATAAAATTCATTTTTCTGAACTATTTTAAAATCTCACAAAATCATTCTTAATGTGCAACCCAATATACTCATACAACGTTGGCAGTGTACAAAAACACATTTTGGTATACAAGTAATAAGCGGCCTCTAGCAAGACATTATGACTACCCAAGTTGTACGAATATCAAATGGATACAACCTAATCAGTAGTGTATATAACATCCTTTTGTCACACGATATCCTTTTGATCAAACATAAGGCATGGAATTGTCATCCAACATGTTCAATCGTACTAGTCTCGATCTCTACGTAGACTGAAAACATCCAAGTGACATTGATCGATATCAATTCACCTAGACTTGGCCTTTTTAACAGTCTAATACATCGAGGGATCCACTAGATATTTCTCTTTATATGAGAGGGACAAATTCTATCTTGATTACACAACTTCACCACATTGTTCACACAATAACCAATCACAACCTTTATAATCCTCCGGTTAAAGACAATGTTTGATTGTGTCAAATCACTGTGTTCCTAATATGGAAGTCTCTGGTAATCTCAAGTCAGAGGACTGAAAAATATACCTATCATGAGAAACAACTATGACTTAATCCACGTGATTTTCTCATATCGGGTCATTCCAGTACTTTGTTCCCTAACAAGTACTCGTGATCTTGATTCATATCCCATCATCATATGATCATCAATCATGACTAACACTAGTCTTAATTCATTATAGTTCCTGTTACGATGATCGACTAGGGACATTTAGGATATTTCTGCAATTACGCATGGATCTTATTATAATGCAAACATGTAAATAAATTATTATTACCAGCAAATGAAATCCTCTGTTTTATTAAGTAAAAGTATTCACAAAGACAGATAATGGATTGACATAGGGCACATGCCCCAACATCCCCCACTTGCACTAGGGCCAATCATACATGCATCTAATGCTTAATGATCTGACATGGCCATCATGTTTTGCTTATGGAAGAGCTTTTGTCAATGGATCTACAACGTTGTATTCAGTAGGTACTCTGCAAATCTTCACGTCTCCCCTCTCGATAGTTTCTTTGATGAGATGAAAACGCCTGAGTATATGTTTGGATCTGTGGTGTGATCTAGGTTCTTTGGCCTGTGCTATTGCCCGCTATTGTCACAATACAAACAAACAGGGTTAGCAATACTCGGAACCACACCTAGTTCAGAAATGAACTTTTGGATCCAAACTGCCTCCTTTCTTTGCATCGGACGCAACCTTGACAATATACTCAGCTTCTGTTGTAGAATTTGCCACAGTCTCTTACTTTGAACTTTTCCAGCTTACTACACCCCCATTCAAAGTAAACACATATCCAGACTTCAATCTAAAATCATCTATATCAGTTCGAAAACTTGCATATGCGTAACCATTTACAACTAGATCATTTTCAAAACCTCCACAGACCAAGAACATTTCCTTAGTCCTTCTTAAGTATTTAAGAATGTTCTTTACTGCTATCCAGTAACTCTCACCAAGATCTGACTGATATCTGCTTGTAGTGCTCAAAGCATATAATACACCAGGTCTAGTGCATAACATGGCATACATGATAGATCCAATAGCTGATGCATATGGAATCTTATTCATATGGTCTCGCTCATCATTTGTCTTAGGACATTGAATCTTGCTGAGACTTATGCTATCAGACATTGGCAACAATCCTCTTTTAGAGTCTTACAAACTGAACCTATTCAGCACCTTGTCTTTGTAAGCACTCTGACTTAGACCGATTAGCCTCTTAGATCTATCCTTATAGATCCTTATCCCTAGGATATAGGCTGCATCTCCTAAGTCTTTCATCGAGAAACACTTACCTAACCAAGACTTGACATTGCGCAATGTTGGGATGTCATTTCCAATGAGTAATATATCATCAACATACAGTATCAGAAAAATAACTACACTCCCATCGACCTTATTGTATACACAAGGCTCATCTTCGTTCTTAATAAAACCAAAATCCTTGATTGCTTCATCAAAATGAAGATTCCAACTCCGTGAAGCTTGCTTTAATCCATAAATGGATCTTTGAAGCTTGCATACCTTCCTATAATTCTCAGGATGTATAAAACCTTCAGGTTGTGTCATATACATGTCCTCAAGCAGCTTTCCATTAAGAAATGATGTTTTTACATCCATTTGCTATATCTCATAGTCATAATATGTAGCAATGGCAATCAAAATTCTTATGGATTTAAGCGAAAAATAATCAACACCTTCCTGAAACCTTTTGCTACAAAAAAGTCTCATCATAATCAACACCTTGAGTTCCAAACTTGGTCATCGTACATGGATTACATCTCGAAACCTTTTGCTACAAATCTTGCATTTTAAAAGTATGAACTTTGCCATCCATGTTATTCACAACCTAAAATCTTAAGGAATGATAAACTAGGTATCTTCACGTACCATATCTCATATGGTGTTTTATCAACTACTTTAAAAGGAACTCGATTTAGAGTGCATGCTGCAGTTTGTAATGCATAACCCCAATAGGATAATGGAAGATCTGTATGACTCATCATAGATCGAACCATATCTAATAAGGTTTGATTTCTCCTTTCAAAAACTTCATTCCACTATGGAGTTGCTGGTGGAGTCAATTGGGAGACAATCCTACAATTTCTAAGATGATCATCAAATTCTTGGCTTAAATATTCACCACCTCGATGTGACCGAAGTGTTTTGATAGTTTTACCAAGTTTATTCTGCACTTCATTTTGAAACATTCGAAACATCTCGAATGATTCAGCTTTATTTTTCATTAGATATACATAACCATATCTGCTGAAATCATCAGTAAATGTAATGAGGTACTGATAACCTCCTCAAGCCATTGTGTTTATAGGACCACAAACATCTGTATGTATTAGACCCAATAAATAACTTGCCATTTCATTGTGTCCATTAAAGGGACTTTTAGTCATCTTGCCTAGTAAACAAGATATGCACGTTTCATATGTTTCTAAATCAAATGAATCTAGAAGTCCATCTTTATGGAGCTTTGTTATGCGTTTCTCGTTTATGTGCAGGAGACGACAATGCCAAAGATAGGTTTGATTCAAATCATTTGACATGAATCTCTTTGTATTTATGTTAAAGACTAGAGTATCGGTGGAACTTTTCATGCTTAGAATATAAAGACCATCACACTAATAAGCATTTGCATAAAATATACCATTACGAGAAATGGAACATCTATTATTCGCAATAATAAAATCAAAAACCATCCATATCCAAGCATGAAATAGAAATGATGTTTCTGCTCAAGGCAGACACCAAATAACAATTATTTAAACTTAGAATAAGTCCACTAGGTAAGATTAAGTCACATGATCCAATAGCCTGGGCAGAAACTCTTGCATCACTCTCTACGCGGATGATGACTTCTCCTTTCTTCAACTTTCTACTTCTGTTGAGTCCCTACACATTTATACAAATGTGAGATCCACATCTGGTATTTAATACCCAGGAATCGCTAGTAGATAAATTAATCTCAATAACATAAATACATGTAGTAGTACTCGCACTACCTTTTTTCTTATTTAGATTTTCTGGATAGAGTTTGCAATTTCTGAACCAATGTCCAGGTGCATGACAAAAATGACAATTTCCTTCCTTTTATGTCGGTGTTTTGAAGCAGGAACAGGCTAGGGCTTGACTTGTTCCACAGGCTTTGTGACAAGTGCAGCAACAGCCTTGAAAACTTTAGCCTTGCCCTTTGCCTTTTATTCATATTGTAGTTTCTTTATATTTTGTTCATCAGTTTTGAGCATCAAATGCAACTCTGTAACTGATTTCTCCATATTATTCATATTGTAGTTCTTCCAAATTGTGAGTAACTCTCTAGTAATGAATTTAAGATCAAATCTGTAGCCAACTCTTAGCTTATGCAAAATCTGAGTCAATCAAGCTGGTCGACTTAGCCAACTCTTAGCTTATGCAAAATCTGAGTCAATCTCAGTCATCTTGCAAGAATGTAGGTTTTTGACTGTCTTGAACCTTTCTTGCCTAGCTTGCGTTGTTGGAACATTTCCTTCAGCATTATAGGCATGTCGTGGGCTTCCATTAGTTCCATGTCCTTTTGAAGTTCAGGAACCATAGTTGCCAGCATAATACATGCAACATCAGTAGAATCGTTGACATGCTTATCATGCGCATCCTTAACAGCTTTCGTAGCATTTTCTTGTGGGTCCTTAGGGATTGGAGCATCCAGGACATACAACTTGCATTCATGCTTAAGAACAATTCTCAAGTTTTCGAACCGATCACGAAAGTTAGTCCAGAGATAGCTTATCCTTCTCAAGGATGGATCTCGATGACAAGGGATTATTGTTACTTGAAGAGGCCATTTATTTACAATAAAGATTATGCAAAGCTTATTTTAGTATAGTGGAATAAACTCCCACTAAATTAACAACCCTCCTAAAAGATACTGTTTATTTAGGGGACTAAAATCCACATTTCACGTAATTCTATGATATCTATGGCATGAAACATAGAACTAGATTATTTACGTAGGTAATAGTTACCGATTACATCTTTTGTAATTTTAGATACTTTTATGAGATACGGGACATCTTGTGCCTTATCATGTTTTTATCTCATCATGTGCCTAAAACTCAAAACTATTTTGATAGCTTTACTAAGTCAGACCATTTTAATCATTTAGGTATCTCTTATCCATCTTGTCTCACCAAGATAACACAATACACCAGTATGGTGAAAACCGTATTAGTGTGATCGAGGCCTTGAAAAGCGTTTAAAATGGATGGCATGAGACTCAAAATTTAATGGAGGGGTTTTATACAGTTTTAGTGATTTTCTGTAAACAATGAACTATCATATATTTTATTGATTTGTTAAATCACTAAACAATTTGAAATTTTTTATACTATTCACTAATAAAAAAATCTTGTGCGCTAGGTTTAGTTAGACGGCGGTCCCGCTGACCGGTCAATTAAAACATTTTAATTAATTCGGGCCCACATCTAACTAATCATCTTGTCCTTATCCAATTAGGGTTTAAGATATTTGAATCCTAGCATATCACCAACAACGAAATTCTCGATATTTATCTCCTATCCAATAGGGATAGTGAAACCAATTTTGCTTATATCTCTTATCAAATAGAAACTTCATAACATAATAGATATTGTGGGATAAATAAATAATTTCAAAAAATAATTATTTGCAATTTCGATCCTCATCCAAATAATCACAAACATGTAATTGAATCATTAAATACTATCCTTTTCGAACCTAATCATATTACTTACGAATTAATATTAAGACTTATACAATTTAAGAAACTTAAAACAATGTAACCTAAATATGCATACTAAATTACGAAGATTTCATCAATGCATCAATACACGAAAAATAAAGATTATACCTAATGGTGTCATGGATCACAAAACATGAAATTCAATTCATTAAAATTATTCGAATTAACCTAACATGGTTACTTGCATGTATGAAACTGATTTCAACTAAATCACGAATATATGTATCATATACACAAAACATGATAATAAATCGCACAAAAAACTTATGTATATCACATGTACATCAACTATTAACATGCTTTCAATCATATATCATGTATATATCATAAGAAAACATGCAATGAATTTAATGGAATCGCACTCGATGGCTCTGATACCATTGTTGGGTTTTGGGGTTCATACGCAGCAGAGATTACGAAACAATTTTGACAAAAACCCCAACAAGATCCGAATCTAATTCCATTAAAAACGTTTAAACTAAGAAAACTTAAGCATACCTCGGTTGGAAAATACCTTTCTGAAGGTTGATCAATCTCTAAGGCGCTGAACGCCCTCTACCAGTAGTCCACACACGAACAACGGCCGAGATTTGAAGTGGTAGCTTGGAAAGAGTACCAAACCTTTTTGTTTCTCTCCAAAATGATCCAGCGCGTACTAGAAAACCATAATTCCTTTTTAAATGAAAATAGAGTTTCGACCCTAAAATTTCATCCGTGTGTTCTAACTTAAAGCATCTATTTCTAAAACCCTTGTATATAGACGGTTAAGTAAATTAAACATATACCCCTACTTAAAGAAGTATAAGTGTAATACACCACAAGGACGTTTATGTCATGAATTTTATCATATAAAATTCATTTTTCTGAACCATCTTAAAATCTTGCAAAACGATTGTTAGCGTGTGACCCAATAGGCTCATACAATATTGGCAGTGTACCAAAACACATTTTGGTATACAAGTCATAAGTAGCCTCTAGCAAGACATTATGACTACCCAAGTTGTACGAATATCAAATCGATACAACCTAATCAATAGTGTATATAACATCATTTTGTCACACGATATCCTTTTGATCAAACATAAGGCGCATAATTGTCATCCGACATGTTCAATCGTACTTGTCTCGATCTCTAGGTAGACTCAAAACATCCAAGTGACATTGATCAATATCAATTCACTTAGACTAGGCCTTTTAACAGTCTAACAAATCGAGGGATCCACTAGATATCTCTCTTTATATGAGAGGGACAAATTCTATCTCGATTACATAACTTCATCACATTGCTCAAACAATAACCAATCAAAACCTTTATAATCGTCCGGTTAAAGACAACGTTTGATTTCGTCAAATCACTGTGTTCCTAATGTTGAAGTCTCTATTAATCTCAAGTCAGAGGACCGAAAAATATACCAATCATGAGAAAAAACTATGAATTAATCCATATGATGTTCTCGTAGCGGGTCATTCTAGTACTTTGTTCCTTAACAAGTACTCGTGATCTTGATTCATATCCCTATACATATAATCATCATATGATCATCAATCAAGACTCACACTAGTCTTAATTCATCATAGTTCCCAGTATAATGATCGACTAGGGACATATAGGATACTTCTGCAAATACCCATGGATCTTATTATAATGTAAACATGTAAATTAATTATAATAAACAGTAAATGAAATCCTCTATTTTATTAACTGAAAGTAGTCATAAAGACAGTTAATGGATTGACCTAGGGCACATGCCCTAACACTACATTCATAATCCCACTGAGAATGAAGTGTTTAAGGCATTGAATGGTGCCTTTAGGGAAAAAATGTTTATTGGAAAAAATAACAATGGGAATAAAGTAAGTCTCGAAGAAGTTCAAGAACCACAGATAAACACTTAATCGCCAGTGGGAGATCAATAAAGTCCACGTAGGTCTGATAAGGAAAGGCATATGCTTGAGAGATTCGAATTTCTTATTACTTATAGTAGTGAGGTGTTGCTTCTGGATCGTAATAAACCTACTATTTATCAAGAGGTTGTGTCTAGCCCTGAGGCAGAAAAAAGGCTTAGTGCCATGAATTCCTAGATGCAATCCATGTACGTTAACCATGTTTGAAATCTGGATGATTTACTTGAAGGTGGTAAGACCATTGGATGTAAATGGGTTTTCAAGAAGAAAGTTGACATGGATGGAAATATGCATACTTTATAAAGCATGGCTAGTAACATAAGGTTTCAAATAGAATTGAGGTGTTGATTATGATGAGAATTTTTCTCCTATAATTTGTGCTTAAATCCATTAGAATTCTAATTGTCATATTTGCATATAATGACCGATATTTGGCAAATTGATGTCAAAACAACTTTCTTAAATGGAAATTTCTCGAGGACATGTATACACTACATGAAAGAAGGTTCACAACAACATGCAAAAAATGTTGTTGAAAGAAAATAACAACGTTTTTGCAAACGTTATGTCCTTCAACACTTGTCGTATCTCAAATTTTGTCACAACTTTTATCAAATGTTTTTGTTCTCATATTGAACATTATAATTGTTGTATATTACAAGTTTTAAAAAACTTATTAAATTTATAACTTTTATTATATCTATTGCAACTTTTATAAAACGTTGTAGTTGTTGTGGATAATGTTGTAATTATTTGTGTTCACAACATTCTTAAAACGCTTGTGAAATTCGTGATGCTATTTTTACACAACATCTTACAAAATGTTGTAGTTATAAAGATAAATGTAGTTAATTTACGATTTAACAATCTTATTAGAACCATGTGAAGATGTAAAAAATAAGTTTTTGTAACAACAATGTATTCTGATTCTTGTAATGGCTGTTCATCCGCAAATTTTTTTGATGTGGAACATTAAAATGTAATAAAACTTTTTTCTGCAAAAGTATATTACGGGACTTTATTTAAAGTTTGTCACCAATATAAAATCAAACTATACAATCAATTCAATGTATGTATATTCACTATAAGATTAAATATTATAAATCTATTTAAAGTTAATCACTGCAAAATTGCATTCCAATGTAATGGCAACGACTAAAATATGGCACTCAACTTTGTAATCAACACCTTAAATAGTACAATGAGGAGTTATCTTTTTTCTAGCATGTGACATCCTATGATTTCTAATCCATACCGTTTCAATTTTGTAGCATAATTTATAAGACAAAATTCGAATTAACATGCATCATCTAAGAACAATCCTTTAATAATCAAACATCTTTGCACAATGGTTCATAAAAGTTGGTTAGGAAGATAACTAAATCTGCAAGCCTTTCATTCAAGAAGAGCATACATGTATAAACAACTATTAAGGACAAAGTATTAAACCAGCTTCTACAAGTTATAAAGTATTATTTCTCCTAGTATTCTTTCATTAACAAATTTTTTTCTTTCCAAAAACATGAGGGTGCATCCTTCATCTTCAAAGCCTGTAAAAAAATTAATTAAATACTTGTTCGCACTAAATTGTTTACATTACACTTCATTGCAGTACAAATAAAGATATATAGTCATAAAACTAGTTCTTCAAATGATATTTTTGAAAGCTCACTTATACCTCATTTATAATCTTGAGAAGGCCAAAAACTACTTCGAACTAATCTCATTGTAAAGCACCAAAACATGTTGTATTTACAACCTTGATACCTAAAGCATTCCTACCTATTAGTAAAAAAAAATAATTAAAAATAAATATATGTGACAAAATTGAAATCATACAAAGAAAAAGGAATTAGATACGAAGTTTGTTGTACCGTAATTGTAATTGCTTTATGCCACTCTTAGGCCAACAATGAATGATAATATAGCTTGTACGAACATGGACATGTCATTTGTTGGCCTATATAAGTTCACATTTAGGACAATGACATAGTTGACTTGAACTTTTCGGCATTCTCTTTCAAAGGACACAAAGTGTGTTTGGGCATGTGCCCTAGGTCAATCCATTAACTGTCTTTATGAATACTTTTCATTAATAAAATAGAGGATTTCATTTGCTATTTATTATAACTAATTTGCATGTTTACATTATAATAAGATCCATGGGTATTTACATAAATATCATAAATGTCCCTAGTCGATCATTATACTAGGAACTATAATGAATTAAGACTAGTATGAGTCTTGATTGATGATCATATGATGATTATACATATAAGGACACAAATCAAGATCACGAGTACTTGTTAGGGAACAAAGTACTGGACCGACCCGCTATGAGAACATCACATGGATAAAGTCATAGTTGTTTCTCATTATAGGTATATTTTTTAGTCCTCTGACTTGAGATTACAAGAGACTTCAACGTTAGGAACACAGTGATTTGACATAATCAAACGTTGTCTTTAACCGGATGATTATAAAGGTTGTGATTGGTTACTGTGTGAGCAAAGCGATGAATTACGTAAAAGTGATAAAATTTGTCCCTTTCAAATAAAGAGAGATATCCTGTGGATCCTTTAATGTGTTAGACGGTGAAAAGGCCTAGTCCAAGTGAATTGATATTGATCAATGTCACTTGGATGTTTTCAGTCTACCTAGAGATCGAGACTAATACGATTGAACATGTTGGATGACAATTCCATGCCTTATGTTTGATCAAAAGGATATCGTGTTACAAAAGGATGTCATATACACTATTGATTAGGTTGTATCGATTTGATATTCATACAACTTGGGATTAATAATGTCTTGCTAGAGGCCGCTTATGACTTTTATACCAAAATGTGTTTTGGTACACTACCAATGTTGTATGAGCTTATTGGGTCGCACATTTAAGAATGGTTTTGCTAGATTTTCAAGATGGTTCGAGAAAATGAAGTTTACATGATAAAACTCATGACGAAACGTCCTTGTGGTGTATTACACTTATCCTTCTTTAAGTATGGTATATGTGTAATTCACTTAACCTTCTATATACAAGGATTATATAAATAGACGCTTTAAGTTAGAACACACGTATAAAATATTAAGAGCCGAAACTCTATTTTCGTTTCATGAACGAATTAGGGTTTTCTGGTACGCTCTGGATCATTTTTAAGAGAAACAAAAAAAGGTTTGGTATTCTCTCAAAGCTAGAACTTTGAATCTCGACCGTAGTTCATGTGTGGCTGCAGTGTACTGGGCGTTCGTCGTTAAGCGGGCAAGTAGAGAATGATCAACCTTCAGAAAGGTATATTGCGTTAGAGGTATGATTAAGTTTTCATGGTTTAAACATTTTTAATGGAATTAGATTCGGATCCTATTGGGGTTTTTGTCAAAATTATTTTGTAATTCTCGCTGCGTATGAACACAAAAATTCAACAATGGTATCGGAGACTTCGAGTTCGATTCCATTAAATTCATTGCATGTTTTCTTCTGATATATACATGAAATTTGATTGAAAGCATGTTAATAGTTGATATATATGTGATATACATAAGTTTTATGTGAGATTTATTATCATGTTTTTTGTATATGATACATATATTCGTGATTTAATTGAAATGAGTTTCGTACATGCTAGTAACCATGTTTGGTTAATTCAAATAATTTGAATGAATTGAATTTCATGTCATGTGATCCATGACACCATTAGGTATAATCTTTATTTTTCGTGTATTGATGCATGGATGAAATCTCTTTAATTCAATATGCATATTTAGGCTACATTGTTTTAAGTTTCTTAAATTGTATAAGTCTTAATATTAATTCAGAACTAATATGATTAGCTTTGATTGGGATAGTAGTTCATGATTCAATTACATGTTTGTGATTATTTGGATGAGGACCGAAATTGCAAATAATTATTTTTTGAAATTATTTATTTATCTCGTTTTATCTATTCTGTTATGAAATTTCTATTTGATAAGAGATAGATAACAAATTAGATTAGGATATATTAGTAAAATCGGTTTCAATATCCCTATCGGATAGGAGATAAATATTGAGAATTTTGTTATTGGTGATATGCTAGGATTCAAATATCTTAAGTCCTAATTGGATTAGGATAAGATGATTAGTTAGATGTGGGCCCGGGTTAATTAAAATGTTTTAATTGACTTAATTTCGGATAAATTAAGGGTTAATTTAGGATAATAAAATCCGCAAAAAATATGATTTTCTATAGCGAATTTAAATTTTTGGAATTCAAATTCGTCTCCTAAAAAAAAATGGGGCGCTGCCCTCTATTCTCCTGTCCGGTGACCAATTAGCATCACCACCGCCGACGGGCCAATGGGACCGCCGTCTAACTAATCCTAGAGCACGAAAATTCTTTTATTAGTGAACAGTATACAAATCTCCAAATTGTTTAGGGATTGAACAAATCAATAAAATATATGATATTTTATTGTTTACATAAAATCACTAAAACTGAATAAAATCTCTTTATTAAATTTAAAGTCTCGTGCCATCCATTTTGAACACTTGTCAAGGCCTCGATCACACCTATATAGCTTCAGCCGTAGTTGGGTGTATTGTGTTATCTTGGTGAGACAAGTTGGGTAAGAGTTATCTAAATGTTTAAAATGGTCTGAATTAATAAAGCTATCGAAATAGTTTTGAGCTTTAGGCACATGATGAGATAAAAACATGATAAGACACAAGATGTCTCGTATCTCATAAAAGTATTTAAAACTACATAAGATGTAATTGGTAACTATTACCTACGTAAATAATCTAATTCGTGTTTCATGTCATAACCAGTCATAAAATTACGTGAAATATGGATTTTAGTCCCCTAAATAAACAATATGTTTTAGGAGGAATGTTAATTTAGTGGGAGTCTATTCCTCTATACTAAAATAAACTTTGCATAATCTTTAATGTAGATCAATGGACTTTTCAAGTAACAATAATCCCTTGTCACTGTGATCCATCCTTGAGAAGGATAACCTATATGGGACTAACTTTCGTGACTCGTTCAGAAACTTGATAATTGTTCTTAACCATGAACTCAAGTTGTATGTCCTGGACGCTCCAATCCCTCAGGACCCACAAGCCAATGCTATGAAAGCTGTTAAGGATGCGCATAATAAGCATGTCAATGATTCCACTGATGTTGCATGTATTATGCTAGCAACTATGGTTCCTGAACTTCAGAATGACATGGAACTAATGGAAGCCTACGACATGCCTATAACGCTGAAGGAAATGTTCCAACAACAAGCTAGGCAAGAAAGGTTCAAGATAGTCAAGAACCTACATTCTTGCAAGATGACTGAGGGTGCGTCAGTTAGTCATCATGTTCTGAAGATGAAGGGCTATGGTGATCAGCTTGATAGACTCGAATTTCCCATAAGCCAAGAGTTGGTTATGGATTTGATCTTGAATTCATTAATGGAGAGTTACTCACAATTTTTGATGAACTACAATATGAATAATATGGAGAAATCAATTTTAGAGTTGCATTTGATGCTCAAAACTACTGAACAAAATATCAAGAAACCTCTAATAAAGTGTTGATGGTCCAAAAGGAAATGGAATGAAGAAGAATGGCAAAGCTAAGGCTAAAGTTTCCAAGGCTGCTGCTGCACCTGTCGCAAAGCTTGTGGAACAAGTCAAGCCCTAGCCTGTTCCTGCTTGAAAACACCCAAAAGAAAAGGAAGGAAATTATCATTTCTGCCATGCACATGGACATTGGTTAAGAAATTGCAAACTCTATCTGGAAGATCTAAAGAAAAAAAAGGTAGTGCGATTACCACTATAGGGACTCACCAGAAGTAGAAAGTTGAAGAAAGGAGAAGTCATCCTCCGCATAGGGAATGGAGCAAGAGTTGCTGGCCTGGCTGTTGGATCATATGACTTAGTCTTACCTAGTGGACTTATTTTAACTTTAAATAATTGTTATTTTGTGCTCGCCTTGAGAAGAAACATCATTTCTATTTCATGTTTGGATATGGAGGGTTCGATTTTACTATTGCGAGTAATAGATGTTTCATTTCTCGTAAAGGAATTTTTATGCAAATGCTGCTTTATGTGATGGTTTTTATATTCTAAGCATGAGGAGGTCCACTAATACTCCAGTCTTTAACATAAATACAAAGAGATTCAAGTCAAATGATTTGAATTAAATCTATCTTTGGCATTGTCATCTCGGGCACTTAAATGAGAAACGCATAACGAAGCTCCATAAAGATTGACTTCTAGACTCATTTGATTTAGAAACATATGAAACGTGCGTATCTTGTTTACTAGGAAAAATGACTAAAAGTCCCTTTACTGGACACAGTGAAAGGGCAAGTAATTTATTGGGTCTAATACATACTAATGTTTGCGGTTCTACAAACACAATGGCTAGAGGAGATTTTCAGTACTTCTTTACATTTAGTGATGATTTTAGCATATATGGTTATGTATATCTTATGAAATATAAAGCTGAATCATTTGAGATGTTTCGAATGTTTCAAAATGAAGTGCAAAATCAACTTAGTAAAACTATCAAAATACTTTGATCAGATCGAGGTGGTGAATATTTGAGCTAATAATTTGATGATCATCTTAGAAATTGTGGGCTTGTCTCCTAATTGACTCCACCAGCAACTCCACAATGGAATGGAGTTTCTAAAATGAGAAATCGAACCTTATTAGATATGGTTCGATCTATGATGAGTTATGCAGATCTTCCACTATCCTTTTGGGGTTATGCATTACAAAATGTAGCTTTCACTATAAATCGAGTTCCTTCTAAAACGGGTGATAAAACACCATATCAGATATGGTACGGGAAGAGACCTAGTTTCTATTTCCATAAGATTTAGGGTTGTGAGGCTTACGTAAAGAGACAAGTCTCATAAAAACTAGAAACTAAATCTAACAAGTGTTTATTTATGGGGTATCCTAAGGATACAAAAAGATATTACTTTTATAATCCATTGAGAACAAAGTGTTTGTTCCTTGGTATGGTGCCTTTATGGAAAAATTATTTATTTCAAAAGATATTAGTGGGAGAGAAATAAATCTTGAAGAAGTTCAAGAATCACAGATAAACACTGAACCGCTACTGGAAGTTAAACAACGTTCTGAACCAGTTAAACCTCCACAAGTGACATAAGGCCCACGTAAATCTGGTAGGGTAAGACATGAGCAAGAGAGATTTGGATTTCTCATTACCGATAGTCCTGATGCGTTGCTTATGGATCAAAATGAGCCCACCACTTATCAGGAGGCTATGTCTGGACCAGACTTAGATAAATGGCTAAATTCCATGAACTCTAAGATGCAATCCACGTATGATAATCAAGTTTGGAATGTTGTTGATTTACCTGAAGGTGGTAAGACCATTGGATGTAAATGGGTTTTCAAGAAGAAAAGCGACATGGATGGCAAAGTGCATACTTTGAAAGCAAGACTTGTAGCTAAAGGTTTCGTGCAAACTCAAGGTGGTGATTATAATGAAACTTTTCAAAGTAGCCATGCTTAAATCCATAAGAATCTTAATTTCCATTACCGCATATTATGACTATGAGATATGGCAAATGGATGTAAAAATAGTATTGCTTAATGGAAAGCTGCTTGAGGACGTGTATATGACACAACCTGAAGGTTTTGTATATCCTGAGAATTGTAGGAAGGTATGCAAGCTTCAAAGATCCATTTATGGGTTAAAGCAAGTTTCTAGGAGTTGGAATCTTCATTTTGATGAAGCAATCAGGGATTTTGTTTTTATTAAGAAAGAAGATGAGCCTTGTGTATACAAGAAGGTCGGTGGGAGTGTAGTTATTTTTTTGGTACAGTATGTTGATGATATTTAACTCATTGGAAATGTTTCTCAATAAAAGACTTTGGAGATGCAGCCTATATCATAGGGATAAGGATCTATAGGGATAGATATAAGAGGCTTATCGTTCTAAATCAGAGTGCTTACATAGACAAGGTGCTGAATAGGTTCAGTTTGCAAGACTCTAAAAGAGGATTGTTCCAATGCCTCATGGCATAAGTCTCGATAAGATTCAATGTCCTAACACAAATGATGAGCGAGATCGTATGAATAAGATTCCATATGCATAAGCTATTGGATATATCATGTATGACATGTTATGCACTAGACCAGGTGTATCATATGCTTTGAGCACTACAAGCAGATATCACTCAGATCCTGATGAGAGTCACTGGATAACAGTTAAGAACATTCTTAAATACTTAAGAAGGACTAAGGAAGTGTTCTTGGTCTAGGAAGGTTTTGAAAATGATCTAGTTGTAAATGGTTACACAGATGCAAGTTTTCAAAATGATATAGATGATTTTAGATCGCAGTCTAGATATGTGTTTACTTCGAATGAGGGTGTAGTAAGCTAGAAAAGATCGAAGCAAAAGACTGTGGCAGATTCTACAACAGAAGCTGAGTATATTGTTGCGTTCGATGCAGCAAATGAAGCAGTTTGGATCAAAAAGTTCATTTCTGAACTAGGTGTGGTTCCAAGTATTGCTAACTGTGTTTGTTTGTATTATGACAATAACGGGGCAATAGCACAGGCCAAGCAACCTAGATCACACCATAGATCTAAACATATACTCAGACATTTTCATCTCATCAGAGAAATAATTGAGAGGGGAAAAGTGAAGATTTGCAGAGTACCGACTGAAGACAACGTTGCAGATCCATTGATAAAAGCTTTTCCACAAGTAAAACATGATGTTCATGTTCGATCATTAGGCATTAGATGCATTTATGATTGGCCTTAGGTCAAGTGGGAGATGTTGGGGCATGTGCCCTAGGTCAATCCATTAACTATCTTTATGAATACTTTTAGTTAATAAAATAGAGGATTTCATTTGCTATTTATTATAATAAATTTGCATGGTTACATTATAATAAGATCCATGGCTATTTACAAAAATATCATAAATGTCCCTTGTCGATCCTTATACTGGGAACTATATTGAATGAAGACTAGTGTGAGTCTTGATTGATGATCATATGATGATTGTACGTATATGGAACGAATCAAGATCACGAGTACTTGTTGAGGAACAAAGTAATGGAGTGACCCGCTATGAGAACATCACATGGATTAAGTGATAGTTGTTTCTCATAATAGGTATATTTTTCAGTCCTCTGAATTGAGTTTACCAGAGACATCAACATTAGGAACACAGTGATTTGACATAATCAAACGTTGTCTTTAACTGGACGATTGTAAAAGTTGTGATTGGTTACTGTGTGAGCAATGTGATGAAGTTATGTAATCGAGATAGAATTTGTACCTCTCATATAAAGAGAGAAATCCAGTAGATCCCAAGATGTGTTAGACTGTTAAAAGGCCTAGTCTAAGTGAATTGATATTGATCAATGTCACTTGGATGTTTTCTTTTTACCTAAAGATCGAGACTAGTACGATTGAACACGTTGGATGACAATTCCATGCCTTATGTTTGATCAAAAGGATATCGTGTGACAAAATGATGTCATATACACTATTGATTAGGTTGTATCGATTTGATATTCGTACAACTTGGGAGTCATAATGTCTTGCTAGAGGCCGCTTATGACTTGTATACCAAAATGGGTTTTGGTACACTGCCAACATTGTATGAGCCAAACTAAGAATGGTTTTGCAAGATTTTTAAGATGGTTTTGAAAAATGAATTTTATATGATAAAATTCATGACATAAATGTCCTTGTGGTGTATTACACTTATACTTCTATAAGTAGGGGTACAAGTGTAATTTACTTAACCGTCTACATACAAGGGTTTTATAAATAGACGCTTTAAGTTAGAACACACGCATGAAATATTAAGAGCTGAAACTCAATTTTCACTTTAGAATGAATTAGGGCTTTCTACTATGTTTTGGATCGTTTTGGAGAGAAACAAAAAAGGTTTGGTATTCTCTTGAAGCTAGCACATCAAATCTTGGTCGCCGTTCGTGTGTGAACTGTTGGTAGAGGGCATTCGTTGTTGACAACGCCTTAGAGATCGATCAACCTTCAGATAGGTATATTGTGACCGAAGTATGATTAAGTTTTCATGGTTTAAACATTTTTAATGGAATTAGATTCAGATCTTGTTGGGGTTTTTATCAAAATTATTTTGTAATTTTCGCAGTGTATGAACACTAGGACTCAACGAAGTGCACTTTTACCGTAAGATTACTTGAAATCAATTTACCCTCTACAACACCTCTTCAGTATCATATACATTCTAATTAAGAAGTTGTCAACTGCATTTTCAACATTTTCCTCATCTCTCTATGTATTTCTTTTGGAAATTGGGACTACATTTGACAAATACAAGTAATATTTAACAAAATTTTGTAACTTCCAAGATAAAAAAATAATATAAACCAAAGAATACAAGATACCTTAGAATTGCATGTTTAATCAACTACATCATGTTTTGGGTCATGGTTTTGATTTCGAAACATTACAATCGCATCAAATATTTCAAGCAAAAAAGAATAAATATGACGTTCTTTTCTTAAAAACTAAGAAATAAAGAAAAGTGCATGATAAAGCTTTGTATAATTACAAACCTGAGAAGAACGATTCACAAAAAAAAAGCTTTTTCGAACTCTTTAAGTTCCATTTCTAAGCTCTCAATTCTTTTATTTTGATATTCATCATTTAGAATATGCCCTTTTACTTTCTCATGATTTTGACTTTGAATTTCAATTCTCGAAAGAGTTAATCCTTGTCCAAGATGACAAACACGTTCACGTCTCTCTGAGCCTAAGACCTTTGAAAGAGCATCATTTGTAATACCTGTTGATGTTAGATTCTCCAAAGTATATTTTTTCATTTTCTCATTTCATATTAAATCAAATGTACAATAGTTATAAGTTATCTCAATTTTAATAATTAACAAGAATGGTAAAAAATAAATAAACAAGTAACACCCTACCTTCCATCGCATTATTAACTTCATCATTAATTGGTTCCCCATTTTTAATATGATTGTGCGTCCTTAAATCAACCCTTGTAACTTTCTCTAAGCTCTCCTTTTTAATGATCTAGAGTGTGATCATAGGACAATTTAAGCTAATGATAGTTTATATAACATATAAAATCAAATTACAATAGTTATAAGTTATCTCGATTTGAATAATTAATAAGAATGGTAAAAAATAAATAAACAAGTAACACACTACCCTCCATCGCATTATTAACTTCATCATTAATTGTTCCCCATTTTTTTAAGATGATTGTGCATCCTTTAATAAACCCTTGTAACTTTATCTAATCTCTCATTTTCAATGATCTAGAGTGTGATCATAATACAATTTAAGCTAATGATAGTTTATATAACGTATATTAGCTGGTAATGTAATATCATACCATCTCATCTTTCATACCAGCAAATCCTTTTCTACTCATTGTGTGAAGAAATTTTTGTTTCTTTCTCATTAAACTGAATTTCTCATTTTTTTCTATACATGATATGGAATCTTTCATTACTAACAATACAAACATATTACTAAATTTTAACTAATTAATTTAAATTAAGGGAAAAATATAACTTACCTAAAAACTCGGCGAAAGTCTTTCCTTTATGAATTCTTCCCATTCATTATCAGAAAGTACATTTAGAGGGTGAACATTTTAGATTGCTTTAGCCTTTTCTTGCTTCTTGTTGGCTTCTAGCATGTCTAATTTCATCTTTGACTAGTGTTTCCACCAACATTTCCCGCCATTTGCATTACTATTCTTTTGCAGCACTCAAGAATTATAAGTCGTTCTTTTAAGAAATAAATAAAAAACAAATGCAATGAACAAGTAAAGAAATAAGTAAACTATCAGATCATCTCTAGTGAAGGGGGTAAAAAATCACTTGCCAAAGGTAAAGTGTAGGGAGGTCGTGGGTTCGTCTCATATTGGAATCAAGTATTTGTTTCTTATAAAGAAAAAAAATTAAATAAATTTAATATAAAAAATTAAAATGCAAATACTTACCAAAACAAGTATCCACAAAGTTTTTTTTTTTTTTTTTGGTTTTGGCATACAAATCCAAGATGTATACATAATTGTCACATGTTCCCAAGCCATGAGTCCAAGAAATGAATATAACTTTTTAGAGTTTGGTCTTACAGGTTGGCCCCTATCGTTGAAGTAAACGTTTCGATTTACTTGAACACCCATTGGTGGGACTCCCATTTTTAATTGTTCTATTTTTCTCTTAATTTTGACTTTGTCCGAATTTAATGATTTTGGCGTCTCAACATTTGCAAAACTAGCATCCTGAGAATTGGAACCCTCATTTGAGGCAATGTCTTCTTGAGCCGAATGAAATGCATTTGCAATCTCTATATCCTTTCTTTCGCCCAAACCCTTCATTTTCTTTGTAAGAGACTTCAAGAAGGACATCAACTTACTGGTAACCATAAAATTATTGAAGATTTACATACATTAATGACCAATAATTAAATTGATACTTACTTTACTTGGTTTCTTATTACCATGAGAGTTTTCTTTCGTGCACTTTTCTTTCATTTTATCGATCATTTAGAATTAAACAAATAAGTGAGCTCAAAAGAGATAAGAAAGAAATACAAAAGATTGAAAAAATATATTAATGCAACACTTAATAATAATAATAATAATAATCACTCAAATAAGCACAATGTAACAATTTCACCACTTGATTTGAAAAAGTTTAAAATTGAAAGTCCGTAAAACCATCATTAAACAAATATTATGAATCAAATAACAAAAAATGACAAATATAGCATATGCATTTTCATTAATTAGTAGAAAAAAATATATTTGCTTTCATAAATAAAAAATTAGGAGTTATGTTCACATGATATGCTTTCAATTTCACCTCGTGTCTACGAGACGTTATCGTAAATATTTTGAGCTTGACTTTCAGTTACATCAAGTGGAGCAAAATAAATTTCCGTCTTTTCATCATTTATATCTTCTTCGTACACTCCTCTTAGTAGTGCTCCCAAAACAACATGCCATATTGAATCTTCACTTTCTTTTGAATATAAAACTTGTTTAGCTCGGATTGCTTAGGTGAAAGGATCATTCTCATATCGATGTTGTCCTTCATCAAGATGAACTGAAGTAAATCCATCCACTACTTTATTACCACTTACATCATTTGCCCAGTATATTATAACTTAGCAATAATATTTCTTCCAAAACTCCATAATAAGAGACTTCCCCATTTGTTTGAGTTGGATTTATTGCTTTAATTGAAACGCCACTATTTTGTCTTATTCTCTCAATGTCTTGAATGTGAAACCTAGAACCGTTTATAACGAAACCCTTATATGATAGACCTTGATCAGTAGCTCCTTTTGTAAGTCACCTTAAATTTGTTGACAAATCTCGCTCCATCATTTGATCATTAACCTGTATAGGATATAGAAAGAGCCGCTTCTTAATTTAAATGAAAATTTAAACAGAATAAGACTTTATTATAATAAATATTATAGTTGACCTTCTGATTCGGCCACTTGCTCAAGGAATCTATGTACTTTATGTAATAATGACTCATTCATTGAAAGGTTACTGTCAAAGTGCTTGAGTTCTTCAATGTGCATTCTAATGAAACGATTTTGTTATGGTAAATAGAGAAATCTTGGAGAAAATATTGTCTAATATCTTTTTTATACTTACTTAATATATGGTTGGACTTCTGCGTCATTGAACAAAACATAACGATGTGTCATTTCTTTTATCTCCCTTGAAAGAGTTTTTAACTCCCCTTTAGTCAGTGATCGTCCAACAAAGGATCCTCCATCGTGAGTTTCTTCATTTCTTTCTTGTCTAGCACCCACTTGAGCGGCCTTTTTAATGTATTTACTACAAAATATCACGCACTCATTTGAGAGATAGCACTTAACAATAGAACCTGTAGGTCGTGTATGATTCTTGACATAACCTTTTAATACTTTCAAATACCTAGTGGTTAAAAAATCCATTAAATTCATTATATTAAAAATCAGATCTATTAACTTGTAGATTATAGTACCTTTCCATAAATGAATTGTTAAGTGGACCATAACATAAAAAATGAAGGTGGAATTTTTTTTTCAAGTGTGCATAATGTATCAATCACATCTTCTTTTAACAACCCAGTCTTATTTATCTCTACAATTTTTTGACATAAATGGTTAAAAAATGTGCATAGTCGAATGATTGCATTTCGAAGTTCTTCATTAAGAAGCTCCCTCAAAGCTATTGGCAAGAATTGTTGCATCAGGCGGTGAAAATCATGAGATTTTAGACCAATAACTTTGTAATCATTCAATGACACACACTTTCCAATGCTTGTGCCATAGCCATCAGGTAGTTTTAAATTGAAAAGTCTCCAACAAAACAATTTCTTCTTAACTTTTGAAAATGTGCGTGTAGTAGAAGGTAGAAAAAAAGATTTTCCTTTTCTTAAGGATGCAACTCATTTCAAAAGCCCAAATCCTCCAATTCGCGATGAGACTTAATTCCATCTTTTGATTTTCCTTTCAAATTTAATATTAAGCCTATTAAGCTGTTACAAATGTTATTCTCTATGTACATAACATCAAATTTGTGACGCACAAGCAAAACCTAGAAACTAATGTTCACTATGTCATTTAAGATTCAAAAGAGCTACTTCCTATATAAGATTAAAATAAGAAAGAACCATTAAAACATAAAACACCTTCCATTACAAAAAATCAAAGTGTATGGTCTTCTTCATCAATGGTTGAGGTGGATCTAATTCTTTTTTTTCCTTTTCCCTCATTTTTTTCCCAATTCTTTCTTCATTTATCCTCTATTATTTCACTTTTCTTTTTTCCTTTTCCCTGCCAAGGTTGGGATGGAGGTAGTTTTTTTCCTTTCTTTTTTGTCCCTTTTCCCCAATCATTTGACAAATCTTTAACTTGTCCTTAAATATTTTCACTTGTTAAAATAAACGGTCTACCTCTATGTTTTATTTTTCCATCAAACCAAGCACATTTTGACCATAATGAATGATCCATAGCTAAAAACCTCTTGTTACCCATAAAACAATGTTTCAAACTATGTTTCAACTATTTTGAACAATTGCTAGTGTGACACACTAAACATGTGTAATTTCCCTTGGTGGATCGGCTAGACAAATTGCCCTATGCTAAAAAATCATTGATTGTTCACAATAAAATTCCCTTAAGGTCGAATCAAGGCCCACTAAACGCATCATACACTTCCGCTCCATTGACCCAAAGCTATTTCAACTCATCAACAAGTGGAACTAGGTAAATATCTATGTCATTACCTGATTATTTTGGTCATGGGATCAATAGTGAAAGCATCAAATAATCTTTTCACATACAGTGCTATGGAAGAAGGTTATATGTTGCTAAAACTATAGGACAACAACTATACCTATTGATAAGCTCTTGAAAAGGGCAAAAATCATATGTAGCAAATCCAAATCTAATATTCCTTGCATCATCTTAAAATGACTTGCTTCTCGTATTCACCAAATCCCACTAAAGAGAATCAACTAGATGTCGCATCTTACCATCTTGCCATTTGTGAGTCTTGTGCCACCTTAACTACTTAACAATTTTTTTCATCCAAAACATCTTTTTTAGCCTTAGAATACTTTGAATATGACATATACTTTCAAAAAAATTTATCTTCTTACCATTACTTTTCCTACATTATTTTTTCCATCTCCCGACTCCACATTTTGGGCATGATTCAAAATTTTGAAACTCTTTCCTAAATAAGCAACAATCATTTATACATGCAACGATCTTTTCATAACCAAGGTTAAATATCTTCAATAGTTTCTTCATGGAGCATAGGTCTTTGGGGAGAAAATTATAGTCTGAGAACATATCTTGAATGATTCCAAGTAAGTCATTAAAACCTGTATTGGACAAGCCACTTGTACCTTTATGCCTAAATAACACAATTATTGCTAACAATTCTGAATACATGCAACTTGGATACAATAAAAGTTCGACATTCTTAACTTCGTCTTCCAAATCTTTCCAAATCTTCCTCCATTATCTCATTGCCTTCATCTAAAATCATATCTTCAGCTACAGTTGCATCTTCCATTATATGTTGGTGATTTTTTTACATTTGATAAATCCCACATATGTCTTCAACATCTCACGACATAGATGAATCAGATGTTTCACCATGAAGTACCCATGTTGTATATGAAGGATCCATCCCCTTGTTTACTAAAAAATCATACATGATATCGGAAGAATGGCGCTTCACATTTCTACATTTATTACAAGGACATACTGAATCAATGCTTCCATTATTTGCACGTGCATTGTTGACAAAATTCATTGCCCTATTTTTATATTCTATGGAAAATCTACAAAAAATAGGACATTATTTTAGCTATTATAAGTTCCTACTATCAATAATGAAAATAAGTCAAAATGCATTAAGATACTTTTCAACCATGAAGAATGGACTCATGTTTACCCATTGCATAAAATATCAACCCGCGTCAATCTTCAAATAGACTTATTTCTAAAAATATGCATCACATAAATTATGGGAATGCACCAAAGTACCCTTCAACTCTCTTTACAAAACATATATTATAATTTCATATGAAAGATTCTAGTTTGTCAACCAAACCAAAATGACTAGATATTAAATATGATAGAATAAAATGATTCAAGCGAGATGCAACTTGCATAATTCAAATCTATAAACAAATTAATATGTAATTTACCGATAAGGAACGCTAAACAATCACAACTACCATCTTTTGCTCTACTTGATACATAAATATAGAGACAAAAATAAAGTATTGTTAAACAAAGAATGAGCAAGCCTAACATATACAATCGAAATAAGCTTAGCAACTACCGATAAATTTTGGCTCAAACAATGGAAAAATTCTCCTATGCCCAAACTTTTAGAGTGGACAAAAAAAATTGTCTATGCCTAACAAAAAATTAGTTAAAGAAAGTAATTAGTAAATTTTCCCTACTAAAAGAAAATGTAAAAATGAATCTCAATGAACATATTACAATCCCTTTAATTAATATCTCACTTTTTCATAGAATTTTTTTTTTTAAAAAAAAACTTAGTTTTAAGTTTTCATCTTCACTTGTTGAACACCTATTCACACTTCTTCCCACTAAGTAAGTCCTCTAAAAGAAATCGAGAAGCAGTTTCACTTTTTTACCCTCCCATTATTCTACTATTCTCTTCAAAAACATGCTATCTCAAGTGCTAGTGTAGGAAACAAATTATGCGGGTAAACAATAACTAATTAATGGTAAGGCAAATAACTCCAAATTAGTTGGTCAAAATAGGTTATGTATTGTTACGATGGCTTTGTATTTGTGCAAATAAAAATATATAAAATAGGTAAATGAGAACAATAGATTTTCATTGCACAAAAAAAAGAAATGTTGAAAGCTCTAAAGAGACATAAGGTTGTTAGGGAATTAAGAAAGAAAGAATACGAAAGGTCCACAACATGGTGGTAAGTGAGTAAGCAGACTCGTTTTGTTCACAATCATCACTATGTATCGACTAAAATTCTTCAAACATTAGGAAAATTGTGGTGCATGGCCTCCACCAAATAATCAAGTTGAAATAGGACAAAAGATAAGAGATTTCAAAAATCAAGACTGATTTTATTTGTTTGTACAGTGTTTTAAGTATTACAATTTTTTGTTTAAACTGCAAGTATCAAAGAATTTGATTAAGTTTAATCTAAAGTACACAACTTACCAATGTCTCTATAAATTAACACGTTGCAAGCTTAATCAGTCATGTATGTATCCATCACAATATCTTCTCTTTCCATAACATAATCTCCCCCTTTAATTGCTAAAAATTGCGGTATAACAAATATTTACATTTTTACTTCTTTCAATATTCATTTTAACTACCCAAATTCTTATATAAAAAATTATAAACCTTAACTTGCGCTTCAAACAAAACATTCTCAATCCTAAAACCCTATACCATAGCGCTTTCATAATCGGTGGAAGATCTCCAATTATGTAATAAAAAATAAAATCATCCTTAACTTTTTAGGCTAATAAATGATCTCTATGCAAAATTTGAAAAGATTAGTAATAATTCACAAATAACTAAGATCAATAGCCAATTTTAAATCTTAAGAAGCAAACAAATGCAAGAGAAACAAAATAAATAAAAGCCTTAAGCCACAAGTCAAACAAAGTGCAAATCTAAGTCATCCAATAAAAATCTCAACTAAAATAAAAGGACTTCCCCTAAAAATAAAATAAGTCCATAGTTTGGAAAACTAAAAACCTCAAGTTTCATACAAAAAAACTAAAAATCTAAAGCATGAGAAACCCATGTAGATGATTTTTTAAGACGAATGGAATTGGTACTATTTTTATCATTTTATATATACAAAAAATAATTACATTTAGAGGTGTAGGGTATACACAAAAATATAACACCCTTACCTTTTGCTTCAAAATAAGCACAAAACTTGCACAAAAAGCAACCTATAAGATCCATGATTAACTTGATGCTCATGTTCGGCATATCATACCGGACACTCTAATTAATCACTATCCTAAAATCAATAGCCAATCAACATGCATGTTTTACAAAAGTAAGGAGGCCTTAAATGAAAAGAAAAGTAAACTATGTGTAAAACCCTTGACTTTTTTTTGACGAAATGGAGGCGACTATAAAAAAATTATTGAAAACAAAAACAAGTCTATAAGACTCCCTTATCCCTATCCCAATTTCATATCCCCACCATTACTCTAGAAGCCAAAATTTACAAAAAAAAACACCTCATGACATAAGTATTTGAAGTTGTAGTTTAGACAACTTATCATTTTAATGCATTTCCAAACAATCAAGCCAAATGGTATCCTAACCATCAAAGAGATTATGGCACGTTCTTCAAATTTCCAAATATAAACCATAAAAAAGGGAACCTAGCCTTAACAACAAAGCCATAAATCGAGCTAATCCAACATCAGAAAAACCAACCTCACATACACTAATCAATGAAAATGCAAAAAAATAGATTTACTACAAACAATAGTAGAAATTACATGAAAATATAGAAGACCTTACAATACAAAAGAGTCTAAAAATAAAGGATCGAGCAGCACGGAGAAGAGATATAGCAGAGACGATGACATGAACTTTACCCTTCTCATTTTCTCTAAGTCGAGTGTAGTTCTCCAAGGCATTTGAACTAATTTTCTAGGGTTTTAGATGAAAATGGCAAAACCCCTCTTTTCTTAATATTCGAAACCCCTTTTGGCTTTTTTCTTTGGCGTGCTTTCGATTTGGGGCGAAATTTTTTGGCACGAAATTGAAGTATGGAGACCAAAGCACATTACTGGAATCGCATTTTCTGGTTGCAAATTTTTTTTTATTCATAGATACAAGGTTGAAAAAACCTTGTAATAGGAACTTATTACAAGGTTTCTTAAAAAAAAACGTTGTGAATTTTGGATCTTAAAATAGCTTTTCATGTCGGCATAGGACGACTGTGCAATAACGGTTATTTTACAAGGTTTCTAGGAAACTCCGTCTTTAAAATTTTGTAGTATATTATTTTTTTGTAGTGATATGATACAACATGAAGGGTTTATTCATCCTGAGAATTTTAGGAAGGTGTGCTAGCTTCAAAGATCCATTTTTGGATTAATGCAAGTTTTTTAGAGTTGGAATCTTCATTTTGATGAAGCAATTAAAGAATTTGATTTCATTAAAAATGAAAATGAGCCTTGTGTATACAAATAGGTCAGTGGGCATGTGGTTGTTTTCCTTGTACTGTATGTTGATGATATATTACTCATTACAAATGACATACCAACTTTGCAGAGTGTCAAGTCTTAGTTAGGGAAGTGTTTCTCAATAAAGGGATTAGGAGGTGCACCCTACATCTTTGGGATTACGATCTATAAAGATAGATATAAAAATCTGACCGGTCTAAGTCGAGTGCCTAATAGGCAAGGTATTGAATAGGTTCAGTATGCAAGACTCTAAAAGAGGTTCATTGCCAATGAACCATGGTATAAGCCTCAGCAAGACTCAATGTCCAAAGACTAATGACAATTGAGAGCGCATGAATACTATTCCATCTGCATCAGCTATTAGATATATCATGTTTGTCATGTTATGCACCCGATCTGATGTATCATATGCTTTAAGTGCAACAAGCATATATCAGTTTAATCCTGGTAAGAGTCACTGGATTGTAGTAAAGAACATTTTTAAGTACTTGAGAAGGACACTAAAAATGTGTTCTTGGTTTATCAAAGTTACGAAGACGAGCTTGTTGTAAATGCTTAGACAAATGCAAATTTTCAAACTGATATAGATGAATTTAGATTGTAGTCTGGATATGTGTTTGTTTTGAATAGAGGCAAAGTGAGTAGAAAAGTTTGAAGCAAAAAACTGTGACAAATTCTACAAAAGGAGTTGAGTATATTGCAGCATCCAATGCAGCTAAGGAGGTAGTTTGGATCAAAAAGCTCATCTCTAAACTTGGTGTGGTTTCTAATATAGCTTACCCCAATTGCTTGTATTTTTAAACATTTTCATCTCATTTGGGAAATCATTGAGATGGGAGTCGTGATGATTTGTAGAGTTCCTACAGAAGATAATGTTGTTGTTCCTTCGACGAAGGCTTTTCCACAAGCGAAACATGATGATCATGTTAGGTCATTAGTTATTAGATACATGAATGATTGGCCCTAGCGCAAGTGGGAAATATTGGGGCATGTGCCCCAGGTTAATCTACAAACATTATTTATCTTAAAATTTTAGTTAGTAAAATTAACATTTTCATTTGCTACTTTATTATAAGTGGTTGCATTTTTACCTTATAGTAAGATCCATGGGTACTTATTGCAATATCAAAAATTTCCCAAGTCGATCATTATACTTTGAACTATAATTAAGAATACTATGAATCTCGATTGATAGTCTTGTGAAAGCAATGCGTATAGGGATACGAATCAAGATCATGTGTATTTGTTAGGGAAAAATGTATTGTACCGACCCGTGATGAGAATTCCACAGAGATTAAGTCATAGATATTATTCATGATACGTATATCATTTTGTCCTACGACTTGAAATTTTCATATACTTTAATATTAGGAGCATGGTAATTTTACACTCTCAAACGTTATCTTTAACTGGACGATTATAAAGATTATGATTGGTTACCATGTGAATAATATGTGAAGGTGTGTAATTAAGATATAATTCATCACTCTCGTATAAAGAGATATCAGTGGATCCCACGATATAATAGACTTGTAATGGCCAAGTCCATGTGAATTGATATGATCAATGTCACCTAGATGTTTTCAGTTTACTTGAAAACCTAGACTAGTACGATTTAATATTAAAGGTGAATTTCCAGGCTTTATGTTTAATCAAAGGATATCCCATGACAAAAGGATCTGATATATGGTATTCATTAGGTTTTATTGATTTTGATGTTCATGCTACTTGGGTCGCCATAATTCCTTGCAAGAGACCACAAATTACTTGTGTAACAAAATGGTTTTTGTTCATCGAATATGTCGCATGAACCTATTGGATTGCACATGAAGAATGACTTTGCATAATCTCAATAGGTATAGAGTAATGAATTATATATGGTAAAATTCATGATTTAAAAGCCCTTACGATTTGTTATAATATAACTTAATAATAAGTTCGTATTTGTAATTTGCTTAAACTGCCTAAATACAGTAGTTGTATTTGAATAAGATTTTAAATGAGGGCTTATCTATATATATAAATAAAGTGCGAAACCCTAAAACAAAATAAGATTTTCATTTTTGCAAATCTTGAGTTCTCTGGATATAGGGAGAGAGAAGAAAAACGTTTTATATTTCTCTTTGGGCTAGCACTTCAAATTGTGGTCACTATTCGTGTTTTAATTTCTAATAGAGGATGAGCACTTGAGAATCGAATGATCAGAGAAGGAAATCAAAGAATAAGGTATGATTTACTTTCGTAGCTATAGTTTAATGGAACGTATTCTCGATCCTGATATGGTTTTTCAAATTTTTCTTGAATTTTTCGTTGTGTATAAACCCTAGAAATCCAACACAATACACTTAGCATACATCACAAGAAATCTAACATATCAACCACAATACCTCGGTCTGTCTAGATATCTCGATGCGAGTCCTACATCACTGATCAATTATCTTGATTAAGAGATTAAACTAGAATTAGGAATTAGGGTTGCGACATCCTAACTCAGCATTCTCGGCGGCCTGTGTAGAATACCCTAGCGCCATCCTTTGTGCACTTACGACGCAACCACTCCCTCAGCTCTATTATTTTACTTTTCTTCTTTTCTTGGTTCTTCACATATTCCCCACGCTTTCTAGTCATCTCCCATGGTGTCAAGCATCCTTGTCGCGACGTCAATCATATTTTTGTGGAGTTTATCCTCATTAAATCTCGAAATCACTCCATTGTCTCTATTAAGAAAATACTTATAGACCATCAATTAGAATTCATTATAGGATATTTATACTATATATACTACTAAACTAGTCCTATATATATCTGAATAATCACTTTTCCAATACCCTAAGATTAAAACTTTGCACGTCCCGAGCAAAAATGTATTCTACTAAGTATTCTTACAACTACAACTACTTAAGTTCGAATTCATTTCACATCATTCATGAGTATCCTTTAATTCAAATAAGTTCAAGTTAATAATCCATTCAAGATATTTTCCTTACAAAAACTTTTATTTTCCAAAACTTGTATCTTCAATAACACATACAATTTACTATCGAAACACCAAAGTAGTTCATAATAAAAACAATCACTACTCACAAGTTTATTTCACCTTAACACTCAAGTCGCAAGTGTACATTCTCATGATTTATTATTTAGCTTAAGAATTCACAAATAAGTATAGATCATACTAGGTTTGTAAATTTTAACACTTCAAGAGACCATAGTAGTTAATATGGTTGGAAAGAAAACTTAACTCAACTAAGCTACTTGTACTTGAACTAAATCTTTTATTTGAAGAGTTTTAATCTAACTTCCACCTTTCTATTCTTTATTTTTATCTTTCTTTTTTTTCTTTTTCTCATCATATTTTTGATTGCACATTCCCCGCTTTTTTTTCCTATGGATTCTATTTTTCTCTTTTTTTCACTATCAAGTTCTCTGCTCATTTTCCCGTAGAAATTATGGGACACTTTTTGTATTTATAACTCTTGTTAGAACTTCTAATTTTCACTTATTTAAGTAAGTTTTAACCTTAACTATTTTACTAAAAATTATTCCTATCTCTTCCCCTCTTAGCACTAAGTCTTTCTTTATATTTTATAATCAATTAAGATTCATACTTAATATTGAGTTCATTTAGCGATCTAACTTTTTCAACAATAAGTGTTGTTGTATACTTTCTTATTTTTGTTTCAAGTTCATGGTCTTCCCTAACTCTAAGTTTCTAATCATAAAATCATACAGTTGTTTGCTACATTTCTTCAAAAAGAATACAATACCATGTTTTCCATTTTATCTGCTTAAAAATTGGATTTTACGATCATAGTTGCAGTGTTTATCCTTACATCATCTTTTCTTACCACTTTTGATAGTGTAGTGCTAATGTCGCCAAGCATAAACCAAACCTTATCCTCAAGGTTTAAAAATAAGCCTGCAATAGGAAAACCATAAACAAAAAAATATAATAATAATATCCATATAATTCCTTCATCTTTTTGAATATGCCGCATATGTTGAGACTTTTCTATTTTGACGAAATGTCACTCGATGAATGGTCGTTCCGGCACATTTAGCACAAACTTTCAAAAGTTAGAAAACTATAATGTTTGGATTGTTCTAACTAAACTAAATAAATAACTAATTAACTTGAATTCAAAAGTTTGAAATAAAAACCTCTCCACTGCCTCCTAATGGCGCTTAGTTTAACGTTATTAGCCCGATGTGTTTTCACTATTTTAGTTTGAGTTCAAATATAGATACTCAGTTACTCGAGATGTAATTCTGGCCTTTCAACAAAGACAATCTTCTCAACATCATCATCCTCCATGATACTCATTATGATAATTTTCTTACTCTTGTGCAAGACTGCATTAGCATTTTCCAATAATGCCCACCCAAGTATCATAGACACATCATCATCCATATAATGATCTATAATCTCAAAGTCCATGAAGAATTTGAATATACCCACTTTAGCAACATGTACATTCTAGACTCTCCCTATTGTTGTTACCAAGTAACAATCAAATACTTAAATCTCCATTGTGTCGGGACAATTGATCTTCAAATAAGCTTGTTGCATCTCTTTTATAGGCATTATATTGACTAAGGCTCCCGCATCGGGACAATTGATCTTGAGAAGGTTCGTCATCTTGTTGTTTGATTCTCCATTATTTCTTACCTTCTTGCTAAACTTAAAGGTATTGATCCTTTGTTGCATGAATCCTTCAACTTCAAAAAGCTTCATTTTCTTTCAATCCTCATGTATCAGGTCATAATTTTTTATAGCTATAGTATTGACTATTCCTGGCTTATACATCACGTGCTCTTCCATTGGCTTAATTGTTTTTGTAGTCCTCATCACGTGAATAACACTAACATTTTCTTTGGGATTTGTGATAGTAGTACTAAAAACCTACCTTCATTTTTTGAATTCGAAGCAATGGCTAGTTGATCAATTTGTTTCTTCAGGTTTTTGATTGATTGTGATCTATCATCCTCTAACCTTTTCATAACTTCCTTCACATTTTCCATCTCTTTCTGATGCTTCTCATGGTGATCCGTATTCTCTTATCCATGGCATGTAAGAATCTCTTGATCGAATTCAATCAATTCATCTCTTCGCTCTGCGCTTGTTTCCCTTATTGGACTTCTTAATCGAAACCTAAAGGTAACTTTAGTGCATTATTAGGATTTCCATGTAAGAAGTTAGGGTTATTGTATCCTGGATTAAACTTTTGAGTAACCATTCCTCTCAGCCAAAAGTTTTTTCAATAACTTTGGTTTTCCATGAAGTTGATCTCCTCAAGCTCTATGCCTAGCTAAATGTCCATTACAATGGAAGCCTTATCACTCCATTGTAAGTCTCTTAAACTTCTAGCTTAAACTAGTCATAAAGACATCTCTATCCTCGCACTACCAAGTCACATTCGAACTGGTTATTCCCTTGGCCTTATTGTTGATTTCATTCTTGATCCTCCACCATCTTGATTCATTTTTTTCTTTCCTTTATTTGTTACTTCAATCTCAGGGTCGTGAGACACTATGTTCTTCTATCCTTTATTTTGCATGCATTAATTTTCCTTGAAAAGAAAAGACAAAAGTTCAAGTGCAGTCTATCTAACTTTAAACTTAAGCCTTTTATTTATTTTATTTATGAACTAGTAAGTAAATTACTTAAAATAAAACTTAATAATTTGGTAAAGTAACTAAACTAGAGTGGCTACCTATCCCAGGTAACAGCACCAAAAACTTGATAGTAATAGCATGTATATCGACTCGATTTTATTAATAAGGTGATCAACTTACGTATATTACAGATATCATCCTCAAAAAAATGTATTGCACTCAGTATACTTAGTCAAGTTTATTCTATTACTAAGGAAATTCCTTTTTAATTGATTTTAAACTAATCTATTTTCTTCTAATACCTGTACTCTTATATTAAGAAGATCATAATTTACAACTTTACCTAGGTAATATATAACTAAGCTTTCAACTCACTCCCTTTATCTTCATTATGTGTGTGTAATGCTCTATTAGAACATACCAATTTTCTTCCAATCTATTTCAACCCAATGTCCCGACGGAGAAGATTCTAATGTGCAAACTGGAACTCCACTTATCAGTGTGAATAATGTAATTTCTACATTGCTTTAATTTCCAAATCATTAGATTCATAACCAATTAAGTTTACTATCCGTGCATTCTTAATGAATAACTATCTGTCGACGTTATATATTTCAAGGTTGTATCTTCCCTTTTTGGCTTAAAAGCTCTAATGGCCACATTAACTCTTAAAACCCATAATCACACGTGATCAAGATTCTCATAGCTTTTCGTCTAGATTCAATAAAAATTCGAACCATTGCACTTTTTAACTTTATAATCCATTCTAACTACTTTTGCATAGCATACATACCATAGGATCTATTAATCCTTAAGATTAATGAACTACTCACACATCATTGAAATAAACATACACATCATGGTATTCATTGAAATAAAAGATTAAACAAAATAACTTCAATTAATTCAGGAAAATACTACTGAATAACCTCATGTGAGTCTTTAATGTGGTATCCTCCAAACTCTTGTCAATACTCAAGAACAAAGGAAAACTATACTAAACTATGATAATTATTTGCTCATAATGTCAATTTGTAAAGTGGTAATAATGTATGGTGGTGGGTGTGATTATCATGTTCTAATAACTATTTATACTCATAAGGCACTTTAGAATACAATTAGAATCCCTAATAGATAATTCTAAACAAAATAGAACTCTAAACATTCTATTTTCTAAGTCGCGACATTGTCCATAAATGATTCGGTTCTATCTGTTTAAAGTCATGGCACCACCATAGCTTTCGCCTCTTTGTAAGCATTTCGCTCTCTTATAATACTTGGGTTCGTGTGTAGACCTCCTCGGCGCCGACCTTTGTGCACTCATGGCGCCGCCACTGCACTGGCACTGCTCTCACTTTTCTTATTTTCTTGGTTCTCCATGCCTTGCCAACCTTTGTCCTCGTTCCATTCTAAAATCACTCCACTGTATCCTTTTCACTTTGTATACCTAAAAATACATGAATATTGTCAATTGGAGTTCATTTAGGGATACTTATAATAAATATACTACTAAACTAGTGCTATATACAAGTCTAAATAATCACTTATCAGTTATATATTTTACAATTGTATAATTCTTGTCTTGCTTAAAACCTCCAATAGCCATGGCAACTCCTAAATCCCCTAATCAACAAACATGTGACCAATATGTTCATAGCATAATGCAAAGAATCGAACACAAATTCTAACCATTGCACTTCTAAAACGTTATTATCAATTCATAATTCTTTCCATATTATTCATACACTAAGATCCATCGATCCCGAACATAAATAGACTACACACTCATTATTATAAAAAAACACAATTCATAGTATTCATTCCAATCAAAGATTAAATTAAATAATTCAATTAAATCAAAGAACAATACATAATCACCACACTTGAAGTGTTCAATGTATCTCCTTCAAAACTCTTTTCAATACTCAAATCTATTGTAGACTACTCTATGCTTTTGAGTTGCATGAGTTTACCACGTTCTAATACATTTTTATCCTCCTAAAAGTCTTAGAAGTATAATTAGAAACCTTAATTAATAATTCCATACAAACTAGAACTCCAAAACTTTCTAGCTTTATATCTTGACCCTATTTGTAATTGAATCCAAAACGTCGGTACAACGTGTAAAGTGATAGCGCCGCCACAACGTCAACCTTTTATGTGTATATTCTCCTTTTAGTAGACTCCGTGCACCCTGTGTAACTACCTAGCAATGTGTGTGTAAACCCACATCGTTAATTTTTGCATGCACAGCGCAAAATTCCTGCACCTCATTCTTTGGTCTCCACATCTTGCTTTCATTCCCCATGGCGTTAAATGTATCCTTCATGATGCAACTCTAGTTTTGTACTTTATCTATTCATTTTATCATTAAATCACTCCTTTGTCTCATTTATGTCTTATAGACCTGAAAACACATATATACCATCAATTAGAGCTCATTTGAGGATATTTAGACCAACTACGCATCTAAACTAACCGTATAGATAAGTCTAATTGAGCACATATCATTAAGCCCTTATTAGAAACATTCCAACAATGACTTCTTACTAAAGCCGTGTTGAGGACAAGCCCTGCCTAATCTCTTGAAATTTTCCCAATATTATGATAAGGATTCATCATCTTTCAAAATAATATGAGATATAAGCCTTTAAAGTTAAGTAATTGTCCGAGCTGGGATGTAATCATCTTGAAGTTTCTAATGTAGCTCATTCCAATTCCTGATAGAACCAGTCGGCAAGTAAAATAACCAATCCTATGCTCCATAATTAAGACAAAAGTCTTACTTATTCGGCATTAACTCCAGCTAGCTTCATGCCTTCTACCACCATCTCAAATTCAATGAGGAACTGTTGAGGATCCTCATTCTTTTTCCCTTAAAAATCAGGCAATTTGTGTATCAATTCTGATTTAAGCTTTAACTGACTAGTAGTAGCTAGATACTCGATGCATAAGTGTAACGACCCTCCACGATGTTGATTTGCCTCCCTAAATGTGAGCACTCTACCCTGACTCGGTTGCCTCGGGTTCTATTGGTTGTTCTCCCTACCATCATGCACAATTGGAAGATTCATAGTCACCTGCGATCGTTTATTTCTTTTGATATCCTTGTTCCTATTTCTATATGTCCAATAAATATTCAGATCAAGTGGAACCATATCATCTATAGAAAGTGAATGTCTGTGAACTGTAATAAAAAAAACAAAACAAAAAAAGAAACAACACTAAAAAGGAAATAAATTAGTACCAATCCTCGGCAACGATGCCAAAAATTGGTATGCTTGTTCAAAGGCACCAATAATAGTCTCAAATTCACAAACTACATTACATTTGTAATGAGGTAAGTACGAGGTGGAACCCGTAGAGTTTGACATGTTCCTTTTTATCTTAAACAAAAAGCGGGGCTTCTTAAATTTATAACTAAACTACGCACAAAATTAAATGTGTAGATAATAAATTCAAATACAAAGAAAACGGGATTCAATTACTATAAAACTTTAGAACATAATTTGAAATGAAATTGAAAGGATCAGATTCGTTCATCAATTTCAAAGGTTGTTTTTGTACTAGTTTCCATAAATCGGCTTATAGTGATTCTTGCCACCTCATTCTGGTCAGGTCAATAGAAGGAACATACGACACAAAAACATACTAACTAGATTTCAAAACCTACCGAATATATTGTAGATTTTTAAGGAATTATCAGCAATAAACCTTATGAGAACGCCAACAATGAGTAGTAACTAGCATGAACTGTAACCATTTCGTATCTCAACGAAGCAAAGGCATAATGATTGCCAACAAATAAGGCCCCATTTGCTACTTAAAGTGATCCCGCTTACCGAGGGATGGTAAGATCATAAGAAATAACTTTTGCCCAAACCAAAGTGCAAGTCAATTACACCATTAAAAAAACCTTACCAACTTATAATACAACTAATTAAGAATATATAATCTAGAATTAAAAAAATATTAGAACTAAAAGCAGAAAACCTCCTTAATCTCTAAATCCTAGAACTCAATCACATTTGTTTAGAACGATGAACTTAGCCACTCATGGACAAAAAAAAACAAATAATTAAAACTTATTAATGAAGCCTAAAAGAATTCTTCTCCCGTCCTCCCACAGACCAATCCAAAATGAAAGTGAAGAGAATGGGAGAAAGAGTTTAAAGTCATTTTAAGGTTTTCTAGTAATATTAGAATTGTGATAAGAGATAATCTAATCCTAAATCTTGTAAATCCGCAAAATACGAAACTGCCAATCTTCGAACTATCTTGCGCCGTAGATGTAAAATTTCAAGGTGTTGCAAATCGCTGAGATGAAACTATGATAGTTAGTTTTTCCTTTGAATCCATCACAACTAAGCCCAGTGCTTTGCAATAAATATGTGCACACTACCAAGGCATTTTGAAGGCGTTAGTCTTCTCATTGGAATTTGAGCTTTGTCTTTCTCTTTGGACTTTACAAGGCTTCATACACAATATCCTTAATTAGTTTTCTTTGATCAACTCAAGTTAAAACAAATAATTCCTTGGTGATTTTAAAGTATCTAGAGACACTAGGAAGGCATTGAGCTTGTCTCTTGTGTTTTGATTTGGTTTTGGTTGGAAATTAATTATTTTTGTCCAATAGTATGTATTTACCTCGAAAATACAAAAACAACGATTTTTGAATATAGATGGAGGCAATCCCCAATTCGGTGAAATATAGCACAATTGAGGACTTATCACCCCGTGTCGTTATCGACACTATAATCCTTAGTCAATAACCCCCATTTCTTTTCCCTTATTACATTAAAAATCCAGGTCTCATAATGTTTTTCATTTTTGACAATGAAACGACTATTTGGAAATTTTTTCCTATTTTTTGCTAATATCTCTCTCCATCTTTGCAAGAGCCTTGGAATTTATTAAATTATGGTCTAAAAAATGAATCCTTGGCATGTCCTCAATTTGTAGCCCCCTCTCCGTCTAATGACTAAAATATAATGGTGGAGAAGGTTCTCTTGGTGTTCTTAGTCTAAGATTTTTATTGAAATTCCTCTTTGCCTAATAGGTGTGGGTAGAACTTTGGATTTGTTTTCAATTTTTACATCAATGTTTTCTTTCCTTTTTTCTCTCTTGTACTCCTACCCTTACCATTTCCAACCAATTTTTAAATTAAAGATAACAAGTTTTAATAACAATTGAAACCTATAGATGATAAAAGTAAATTTTTTTGGAAATAATCTACTATAATTTAAAACTTAATTTGAAAGGAGAAACACATTTGGAAAACTAGCTTAAAATTCATCAGAAATTGAAGATAAAATTCGCATCGAAGTTTTAACTTAATTATAAACTTTAAAAATTGTCTTCTAAATAATATAAAATAATTGAGTAATAAACTCTAGTCTTTTCGAAAACAAGGCTAAACAAATGAAACCAAACCCCAGACTCATTTTTAACTCAATTTTCTAACTAGTTGCAAATACGCTTAAAAAATACAAAATTTTGAAAGTGCTGAATTGTAAACCAACTATGATTGTAATTACAATGCATAATCTATTGAAATCAATGAAAAAAATAATTCAAGGAAATGGAATGAACTCCAATAAAACAATTTCAAAAATAATTGACAATTTTTCAGAACTTACATCGAACCAAAAATTTGTTAATGTAAAAAGCTAGAGTTATCATAGTTATCTTCTAGAGAGTGAATCATTCAAGATTTAAACTCCTGAACTCCTCTAGACTTATTTTTCAAGCTCTAAGGTGAAATTCCTTAAAGCCTAGTTCGGCTCAACACTTCCCAATTCAAAAAATTTCATTTGATGAAACTAGGTTGAGGTGAGAATCACTTAAATACTCATAGATTAAGCTTAGGATGATTGAATCTAGTTTTTAGAACCTTAGTAGCAAGATCGTGTAAAGGCTAAGTTGGCAAACCAGGATGCCTAGCAATGTCCGGGTTTTGGTGGTCTCGTGAGTTCCTCGTACAATGCAGGATGCTAACAAGGAGGTAATGCAAGCACACTACCAAAGCGCATAGCGTAGAGGCGCATGTGCACGAGACATGAATAAGATAGCAATGGACTACATGCATATTCCTTGAGGAAATAATGCGGCTGACGAGATTCCTAAGCGTGCATATGGACGCTTGATGCACATACGTACACGCATGCATGGTAGTTCACGTATATGCACGCATGCGTTAACGCACGGCCATGGCAGAACGTGGCACGAGCATGGCAGGACTTAGCAAGGCTTGACACAAGCAACCATTGGCACAAGCATGAATTGGCTACGCATGAGCAAGTGTGGCATGGGCAAGCCTTGACACAAGCAAGGTTTGGCAAGGCTTGGCAAGACAAGCCTTGACATGAGCAAGGTTTGGCACGCGTAAACCTTGGCATAGGAAAGTTTATCAAGGGCAAACATTGGCACAGGCAAAGTTTTGCAAGGCTTGGCAAGGGCAAGCCTATGCATGGGCAAAGTTAGCATGGGCGAGCCTAGGCACAGGTAAGGTTGGCAATGCCGAGCCTAGGCACAGGCAAGGTTGGCAAGGGAGATCCTTGGCACGAGTAAGGTTTTGGAGGGGCAAACCTTGGCATGGACACAACTTGGTAAGAATTAGCAAGGCAAAACTTGGCACGTGCTTGGCATGGGCAAGGCCTTAATATGGGAAAGACTTGGCAAGGGTTGATAAATATCGACTTGGGTGTTGACCAAGTCCAAGCATGATTGGTCTCATTTTGTGATGTTTCCTATTCAACAACTAGGAGCGGCTTAACATCTATATTAAGGGGTGCCCCTCTCCCTTAAGTGTGGCATGGGCAGTGGATAAGACATGGCATGAGCACTTAACCAAGCCTTGCCCATGCATGAGTGTGGAAAGTAAGCGCCCGCACCAGAGGGAGTGGGCTCAGTTGGGCTCCGATAAAGTGGACCAAAGGTGGCTACAACCTGGGACAGACCCATTCGAGATGAGGATTGACCGTCACTATGGCTAGGGTTGAAACCTTCTCAAGGCACGATTGAGCTACGTGGCTTGGAGGTTATGATAGATGCCATTAAGGAAAACATCGATGACCGAGTAAATTGCGGTATGGACAACATGTGTTGACTGGGTATTGATCACATGGCAAAAGTTCTAGCAGTTGGAGCATGGTCTAATGGTAGATGGCACGTGATGAAGCAATATGACTGGTAGTTGTGGAAACTACCGGTATATGTGGAATTTCTAGAGCAATGCAGGATCACAATGTTGGAATATGACCAGGAAGTTGTGGGTTGTCTTGTTAGTAGATTAAGGAGTGGACAGGTGTCCCTTAAACAGTTTTTTAACTGCCACGTATGCTTCCAAATTGTATATAGGGTGAGCTTATTCTTGGAGGAGAATAACAAAACCAAGATTACTATAATCCCCTAGTTGAAAAGCAATAAACTCCTATTTTGCCTTATGCCTAATTAGTGTGCCTTTAGTGAAGGGAAGTGAGTGCCCTTACGAAATAAGGATAATAGTATTGAACTAGGCTGGAGTCTAGTGTGCATCATAGGTTGGATTGGAACTAAAAAATATTAGGGTAATTCCTTAGGTAGAACCTCTGGTCTCCATCAGCCCCGTAACACTAGCAAAGAAATTGATTATGTGGGTGAAGGGGTGCAACGATTTTTGTTTGTGAGGTGAGCGTGTTTGTGGTTATTTGGGCTTTTATTTTAAAAACTCAAAATCGTGCCTAACGATTCTCGTGTTCAGTTGAATTGTTGGAGAATCGCTATGCGAATGGGTGAAAATGTCGAGTAGTGACACTGATCTAACGAGCGATATGTATTGAAAGGTCAAATCACTCGGGATTCACTAGACTCAAATTCTCACTTAATTTTCTTGTTTTTGTCACTGATTTAGCAAGTGATTCCTAATCTTATTTCAAATCGTTGGGGATTCGCTAGGCTAAATTCACTTTTTTTCTTATTTGTTATATAATTAACATATGTATTATTCAAAAATACTTATATTAAGGTTGAGTTAATGAAAATTAAAATGGTCGACTAGGATTTATAGCTAACTAATAATTTTATTAATTAAATAAAATAATAAACAAACAAGCAAGGGAATAATGCAAACATGCATAAAGGCCATATAAACAAAAATAACTCGATCACTCCCCCTTACATGAAATTACCTTAAAGTTTAAATCCCGAGAATATTTCCAATATAATAATCAAAAAGTAAGAGAACAATAACATACTATACTAAACTAAACTCCTAATAACATTAAAACATAAATAAACATGGAATTTGGGCTGCCACCCATATAGCATTTTTGTTTACTATCGACTAAACCCTTCTAGAAGTAGATTGGTTCTCTAAATTTGAATTTAACATTATCTACTCTAGTGCCATTTTGAAAGTGATTGCTCAGCCATTAAAATCAAATCAATATGAAAGAAATCTCTAAAAAAATATTTTGAACAATAAAACATAAACCATTTTGAATCTAAACATATTAACTAAAGTATAGTCATAATTCTACTATCATCAAATTAAAATGTGATTTTGAATAACTAAACCCAAATCATAAGCAAGATTGATAGCCTTTATTAAGCAATCAGTTTCTTTTATATCAGTGGAAGAGCCATATTCTAATCTTACCACCATTAGCTTTTCAAAAGCTCAAACATTACTAATAGAAACAAAACCATATTACACTCTATGAAAATTCTTAATACTAAGTCAATATTATTGGAATTGGCCATATAAACAATAAAATTCGAAAACAATTCACCTAATACATCTAAATGGTAATGTTGGGGCCTATGCTCTAGGTCAATCAATAAACATTATTTATCTTATGATTTTAGTTAATTAAATTGTACTTTTCATTTGTTGTTTTATAATAACTAATAGTTTTTTTACATTATAGTAAGATCCATGGGTATTTGTTGAAATATCCTAAGTGTTCCATGTCGATAATTTTACAGGAACTATAATGAATTAAGGGTTGTGTGAATCTTAATTGATGGTTATATGATGATTACGAGTATAGGCATATAAATCGAGAACATGAGTACTTGTTATGGGAATAAGGTATTGGACCGACCCGCTATAAGAACACCACATGGATTAAGTAATATGTGTTACTCATGACATGTACATCGTTAGTCCTTCTACTTAAGATTACCAAATACTTCAATATTAGTAGCATGGTAATTTCACACAATCAGACGTTGTCTTTAAGCAGACGATTATAAAGATTGTAATTGGTTACTACGCGAATAATATGAGAAGGTATGTAATCAAAATAGAATTTTTCACTCTTGTATAAAGAGAGATATTAATGGATCTCTTTTATGATAGACTGATAATGGCGAAGTCCATGTTAATTGATATGATAAATGTTACTTGGATGTTTTCAGTTTATATAAAGATCGATACTAGTACAATAGAATATTAAGGGTGAAATTTTCATTCCTTATGTTTAATCAAAGGATATCGCATGACTGAAGGATATGATATATGTTATTCATTAGGTTTATATCTATTTTGATATTCATGCTACTTGGATAGTAATAATGTCTTGCGAGAGACCACTTATGACTTGTGTACCGAAATGATTTTAGTTCCTTACCAAGATCACGTGAAAATATTGGGTTGCACATAAAGAATGGTTTTGCGCAATTTCAATTGGTCCAGGGTAATAAATTTTATATTATAAAATTTATGACATAAATACCCTTATGATTTTTTATATGATAACTTATTAACAGGGCGTATGTTTAATTTGCTTCAACTACTTTAAAAAGATAGATGTATTAGAAATAGGATTTTGAGTGAGTGCTCAATTACACATATAAATAGAAGTTGAAACATTAAAATGAAATAAGATTTTTTTATTTTTGCAAATTTCCATTTCTTTGGATTTTGGGAGAGAAAGAAAAACATTTTCTATATCTCTTGGGCTAACACTCCAAATCGTGGTCACCGTTCTTGTATGGATTTTCGATTGAGGACAGGCGCTTAAACGTCTTGGAGATCGAAAAATTTAAAAAGGAAATCATGGATCAAGGTATGGTTCACTTTTGTAGATCCAATTTAATAAAACTTATTTTTGGTCATGTTGGGATTTTTTAAAAATTGTTTTAAATTTTTCGCATCATATGAACCACAAAACCCAAAAGGTAAAAGACCTTTTAAATTAATTGTAGTTGCCACTTCATATTAGATTGATAACCTAAATATCATAATACACATTCTAGACTATGCATACACCACAAAGTTTCTTGATTGCAATACGAAAAAACAAATCTATTAAAACTGTGAATTGTCATTTATGATTAAGTTTAAAGCATTAAACACAGACTATTTTTTACTATGACTACATTAAAGAACGGTTTAAGTTCATGTTCGAACTTTGTTTAGATTGATAAACTATTTACACATTTTTAGAATAAACATTATAATAAAATAAATTAAAAGCATTAATGAAAAATACCTCTTATTGAGTACTTGAATCAACAAAGAGTCTTCAAAAGCAAGAGAAATAAAACTAAACTAAACTCAATTGTAAATAATCTAAATCTAATTAAAGGCTCTCAAAGACAAGCAATTTCAAAACCTAAGTGTGTCGACCCTAAATTCCTTGATAAACCGAGCACTATCAGGTCACCATACATGTCACCTTGCCACACTTGTACATGACGGCCTGTGAACTAAGCATCTAATAACCAGACATAGTCAATTTTGATGTTTAAAAGATTATTTTGTCGAAACAGGCTAAGTTATGAAGTTTTACAATTTAATTTTGTAATTTTGATTCATTTAATGTATTTTAATAGCAGATGTTTTAATAATATGCAAATACGTAATATGAACATATTTTGTATAGATTAACAAACCTAAGGGATAGAAACATGGCAAAAAGATGCCATGCATATCAATGAACGAAACAAAAAGTGTAATAAGTGTCAATATACATGTATTAGGTAATAAATCACCCAAAATGATACCAAAACAATATTACATACATAAATACAAACACCTATAAGTTGCTAAGATAATAAAGAATACGGAACGCGAATGTCGTATGACCATCAACTTGCCACAAAAGATAATGAAAAGTTCCAATAAGTAAAACCCTGAGAAATTCAATTAGTATTAACAAGAAATCAAAGCAAAAAGGCTACAATTCATGCAGGTAAAGTAAATAAGCGGAAATTTAAAGCATGAATATAAGTTGATAAGATAATCAAGAATATGGAACGTGAATGTGGTGTATAGCTGTTGAGCCCTACGACATGAATACTAAATCGAGATGGCCCTGAAGGTGAGGTAATCCCTGCCTCCTCTTTATAGTCAAAATGAGAAACTCTATTGGTCGAAATATAAACTATAGCCCAATGCCTCGAAATAGAGAACATTATGTTAGAAGCAAGCCTCGGGTCAACCCACTATCAAGATCATTGACTCATAGAGAGAAATCTCACGCGTAGTCGAAGGTATGACCATTACCGTAGCAACAATAAGATTGTCATTTACGAGAAGGCCGAAAATGGGTCATATGATCCCCTCGACTATACACAAACACACACGGGAATGGAGTAAGTATGCAAGCCTAACTAACTAAAAGTAATAATGAAATATGTAAATTCTAAGGTGACTTTCTTGTAGGCTTTCATACCTCGACCCTTGTGAAATCGCTCCGAAATGACCCGCTCACGCATCGAATTGTGCATTTGCCACCCAACTAGTCTCCTAATTTCTTGATTTTCAATTTTATCATTATAAAATGTTTTAGCGTCACATTTAATTATTTTATTGTTAAACCCAAAAATAAAATTTTTAACTTCGAATTTTAATTGTGGCAATCTTTTAGAGTTACACCGAGATGCCAAACGCCAGAAAACATCTCAGAATCTACTTTTTTCTATATTGTCTAATTTTTTATATTTTCTTTATCTTTTTGGATTTTTCAATTTTTTCTACCAATTTGCCTATTTTTCATATTTTTATATTGAAAACTAATTTAATTTATATTTTCTAACTATTTAATTTTTTAAGTTTGAGGGTTGGGCCTAAATCAGGCCTGGTTCGTCCTAACCGGACTGCTTGGGTTTGGGCCAGCTCGTCTTAACCCACTCTGGCCTTGGCCTGGACAAGTAGGTCCGACCTATTACACCCCCTCATCCAATTCGTCTCCTTACAAATACAGATTTCGCCTCTAGAGGAGAAATGAAACATATTTTATTTTTGATTTAAAAAACAAATAGCAACTATAACAATAATAATAAAAGAACAAAAAAAACTACAATTACATCTCCACAAACCATACAACATCACCATTAATACTCTCAAGTTCCTCCCAAAATTCAGGATAACAACCACTTCTTAGCTCTATTTAGGAAGGTTATCGATGGTGCTGCCAAGAATAGAGAACATCACAAGAGAGGTGAAAGACCAAGTTGAGGATGGCAGGAGTGCTTTTGAAGGGTGAGATCAAATGAGATGGGGAGGTAATGTTGAAAAAAATCAAGAAAAAATGAGAGATGGAAAGAGAGAATCAGTTAGTGAAAGAGAGAGATGTGGAGAGTTTTTTTATTTATTTGTAAATGAGAGAAATTCAAGTGATTGTGATGTAATAGGTAATTTAAAGGATGACGTGAAGGGTGATGTGATATATAAACCACTGAATGCCCCATACACCTGCGTTACACACGCCTTGCAGCGTCCGATGCTCTCATCAAAAATCCTAACAGTAATGTGACAAGAATATTCAATAATAATGCAGTAAACTAACTCACATCACAAAAAATATAATCTACCTTTTCTGACATGCTCTAGAATTTTACGCAATGTCCATGTGGGTCCTAGCATAGGCTCCTAATTTGCAATGAACCAATTAATCATGATTAATTAAAGCGAGCCATTACACCTAGGGTCATATATACAATATTATAAGTAGTACATATCTTAATTGAACTGAAATTCATTTTTTTATCTATTCTTCTTATTGCGGACTTCAGTAAATCCTGATCGAATCCTCTATCTCACCTAAATCATGGGGAAAACTAGTAGAAATAAGACTCTTTGTTCACTAATTTGTTTAGTGAGTCCTAGTTCATTTCCTAATTCGCTGATAAATTGCTAGATTCTCCATTGTCGATTTATGTAGCGAATCCTAACATAAACCTTTGCACATTCTAGTGTCGATGGTTTTCCTTCAATTGACTTAATTCTTTACTTTTCTTTCTTTTTTCTTTCATTTCTTCTTATAACCTTAATAGAACGCGAAATCACCTAAATAAGAGAAAACCTAGTTTAATATATCATTTCACATCTAAAATCCTAAACTATATTAAGAAAAAGTTTAATTATTGACTAACAAGCATGGGACTAATCAGCATTCTCCATCATATTACCTACTAAAGAAGATGGATGTGTAAGATAGTTCCTCTAATTGTGGCCTGGTAGACTATAATAATAACAAATCACATTAATCCCGTGAGATACTCCATTCGCTAGAGAAACCGTGCTTAGTCTAGGACCAGCTCGACCCTTACATTTACCTCTACCCCAAAAATGAGTTGGTGGTAGTAAAGGTGGTTTGTCCACTAAAGGCTATGAAATGGATGGTGTTGCAAAAAATGAACTAAATATAGAGTTTCTTATCGTACCTACAGATCTTGTATAGAAGAAGATAACCAGTTCTAGAACCTTTCTTCCTCACTCTCAAATTATTAGATTTTCGATTTCTTTTAGCTCTTGCTGATTAAGGCAGTTGAATATGAACTAATAGGCGTACCTTCTAATTACTAAGATAACAATAAGCTGGTGAGCAAACTAACATCGTTTCTCGTGGTTGAGCTAATACTACTGCTTCCACGTTGATTGCACTCTTAAAGTTAGATGCATAATTGGTGCGATGATGAGGTCAAACTACAATACATATCTTATAGTTAAGCTGATTAAGATATATATCTATCATTTTGTCCTCCAATCTCACCATTTTTAGAGTGAATTCACTCAACTCTATGAACCTCCACTCATATTCCATTACAAGCAAACCTCGTTGTCTTGATTGTATGAATTCAATCTTATTTTAATTCCTCACTAATTCAAAAAAACATTGCCTATCAATGATAGTCCTAAACCATGTCAATGTAGTGCTAGTCTTCCCCTCTCTGGGGACTTCCATAACTTACAAACATATTCAATCAATAAAAATGTGACCACTTTAACCTTAAGTTATGCTTAACATCCACAACAATAATACGTTGCTCCATCTCAGTAATCCCACTTTCAACTATACCATCTTACGTAGTGCCATTAAGTAACATGATGTCGAATTTCATAAACTTCTTACATGTTATGAGGAATTTCTCTACTGTCTCAACTCCACCCTTAGTCTCACTAACCTCGGGACTTGCTATCGGTTGTATCTTAGTCATTGTGTTGATGGTTTTATTTAATGTTCCATTGGCATAATTATGAGCTTTACTTAATATTTAATCATTTCTTTCATTTTTCGTTCAAATTTAGATTTCCATTGAGCTTCGCTCTCTTAATCACCTTAAGATCCAGGTCATTCGGAACGCTCTCTCTAATCATCTATTATATTCTTAAAATCAAAGGACAAATAAGACCATTATGATTACATTCAAAGAATACAAGGAAGTCATATCTATGCAGTATATAACAATAAATGCATGAAATAACGTATAATAATATTTTTATTTTTTATGTCCCACAAAAATCGTGATAAAACTATTTTTGATATCCTAAGCTTCATTATGACTCAAGACAACTCTCAGAGTTAGTGAACTTTAGTTGTCGTACCAAGGTGTATCAAAGCTTGAGTTTGAAAGGCTTTGTAACAATGTAGCAGAGCCAATAAACCTAAGCTCAGATATCAAAGTTGCAGCATCCCTTATCCCGATTAGGGCATAAACCTTAATTTAGCCTCGATACACAAACCAAACTTAACTAGAGCCAGTAGCCTCTCCTTTAATAACTGATAAACTTAACACATATATCAAAATCAAAATATAAATAAAAGTATATATAATGGAAAATTAAAAACTTTTTCAATAATATATATGACACACATAAACTTTAAGTATATAAAAACTAAAGATTTTTTTGCAAAACCTCTTAACCATGTTATATTAAAACAATGTAATTTGAACATTATATATATATATATATACATGGAAGGCTCATTACATTATAGAGAAGACATTAAAACTTCCATGTCTTCTCCTTCCCCTTAATTAAAGCGCTGATTTGTGAACGTGAAATATTATTGGGTGTGAGCGCTCCACCTTGCTTAGTAAATGACTCACAATTATATTTCAAAAAACTATTTAATAAATAAGAACAATGAATAATAATCTCAATTCAATAAATATGTATTCAGTGCATTAGAACTATATAACAATAGATAACATATGCAAATCCATAATTCAAAACCATCTATACTTATGATGTCTCTTTTCATTTCAATTATAATACTCATATCTCAAATACTCAAGAATACCACTAATGAAATCCATACATTGGCTGATGTGTGATTCCATCAAGTTATTCGAGACTAACTGAGTTTTCACATTCCTCAAGATAATGAGCGATAATATTAAAGTACATATTAAGCAGGTAAAAGGCTAAGGCTAATCCTTATTGAGCTCATAACTACTTCATATCTGGTTAACTTAATATAATTCATCTTTGAGTTACAAGTTTAGTTTTATGCTTGTCACAGTACATCACTCCCATTTCCTAGTCTATAAACTATAAGAACTAAATATACTATTTTACATAAAACATTTAATAATATAATTGAGTCCCACTTACCTTTGTTGAGTCTCCATAAGTCTCGCTCCAAATTCACTATCTCTCGGGTTACATGAACGTCTCTCGATGTTTGAGTACTTAATAGAAATCATTTTGGGATAATATATGGGTAATACCTAAGGTTTAGGACCCCTAAACAAGTCCCTAAACTCTCAGAAATAACCTAAGTCTTATCAACATTTATGTTTCTTTCTAGGGTGGGAGCATGCTCCCACTTTTGGTGGGGTATGCTTGACAATCAAAGTTTATCAATATTTATGAAGTGAGTGCACTTCCCTCCTGTGGGGAGCACATTCTATCATTAAAAGTTTTAATAGAGAACAGTACAATTGCCCCTGTTTAATCCCAAACTCACCACTAAAACATCTAACACCTCTTCACAACCTCAGTGAGGGCTACTAATAAAGTCTTATACCAATTTCAATCACCAGTATCCTTAATAATTAAAAGTTCATCTAAATCTCTAAAACTAAAAAGAAAAATTCGATGACAACTTACAAACTATGATAATCACTAGCTCAACAGTTTTTGGTCCCCCTTAATCACTTTCTCCCTCCAGCTCCTTGGATTTACAAAATCGAACCCTCACCTTCTTAACTCCCCACAACTATTCGATAAAAACGCGATAAGTTTGAGGTTATTTTGTTTATATATTTGGATTTCCTTAAGGTACACATCAAACAATCTCGAGGCTAATTTAGTGGAGATTATCTTAAAAAGACATTGATCCTAAAGTGACACACATCTTGACGCGTTCTCCACTTACGCTTATCTCAAGGCAATCCAACAATCCACTTTAATTAAACAAAATTGTATATGTATATATATGTATTTTATCACAAATAAATTCATTGTATGACCTAATGAGTACTCTTAGGTGTGCACTTTTATTCTACGACCACCTCATCACATTAAATGTATTGGCAATTTTTTAATTCTTTATTTATATCCTAACTATTAGCTTACATAAATTATCAATTAATCAAACCACTTATAAAATTAATTAATGTGTTATATAAACACAAACATCGCATAAACCCATGCACAGGCTAATCACAGTACGTTGAACTTAACCATAAGCCTAAATCAAGCAAATTAGGATTCGGGTTAACACTAATAACCTGCTTAAGGTAACAGGTCATTAGATAGAGTTAATAAGAAGAATAAGAATAAAAAAATTAATGACAAAAATAAGATACTTATACTAATATTCTTCATACTACAAAATGGATGACATAACAACTTAAGCTCACACCCTTTTTCGATCGATTATATTCAACTTTCATGAATAAAGTTGCAGCTTATTATAATTCGTTGATAATTTTGGAAGATAATAATTCTGATTCTGGGACAATGAGAATAATTCTAACAATTCATTATAAGCGGTGCACCCTACTTCTTCGGTTCAACAATGATTACTGCAAAATAAGGATGAAGATGATAATAATAATATATTAGATGTGTTCTAGAATGTGAAAATCAATAAACCATTAGTAGAGTCGATTACTTAGTTATCTAAGTACAAGGAAATTCTGACACAATTTACTGAACCAAAAAATTAATTTGTAGAAGAATCAAAAGAAATGTGTCTTCATTAATACAAAAAAAAACTATAATATAAGTTTTCTGATCAAGGAATGTATAGAATTATTTGCCTAATTGAAAATTTTTCTATTGATCTTACCGTGTTTGATTAAGGAGCATCAATTAATGTTATGTAACATTAATTTTGTGAATCATTGCAAATTGGACCATTAAAAGATACATTATCAATCTTACTTTAGCAGATAGAACATTTATTAAACCTTATGAATTATTAGAAGATATGTTTGTTAAAGTAGATGACTTAGTATTTCCAGAAGATTTTTCTATCATGAAAATGATAGATACTAAATCCCTCAATTCTCTGTCTTTATTATTAGGAAGACCTTTTCTTAAAACAGCTAAAACTAAGTTGAAATCTTTGAAGGAACTATTTTCATTGAAGAAAATACTTTCACTTTCTTTTTTAAAGATATGGATAATTATGATGACAATTCTAAATTAGATGATCCTAACTCTATATTTAAATCAAGTTCTTTAGAAAAAGATACTTGTAGTGAAACAAATTATAAAGTTTATGAACTTTATCCGATTAGTATGAAAACTGGTGATAGAAAAAAAAAGAAGATGAAGTCCAAAATTCAAATTTCTAAGCTAATAAATTTGAAGCTTAATAATCTATATGAAATATCTTTGAACATTAAGGTGAAATGGCCATGGTGTTGCCAAGCTTAGTGTGACATCGGAGCACAAATGAATCTTATGCTATTACACTTTTTTCTCCACACTCAGCAAGAGATTGATGACTTAGCACTTTCTAAAGTCACATTCATTGATGGCAGTTCTGTCAAACATATTGTCATGGTTACAAATGAGCCAGTGCAGTTGGAACAATTCACATTTTTTTACTAATTTCAAAATTATGCCACATGTTATTAATGAAGATACTTCGTTGCTAGTAGGCCGACCTTTCTTGGCTACTACTAAAGTTATATTGGATGTCTTGAATAGAACCATTAGGTTGAGAGTGAATGGAAAATTAATAACCTTTTGGAATGAACATAAAGTGTAAAGTCGTAAATATGGTATTAAGATGATTACTTTAGAGAAATTTGAAAAGCAAGTGTTAGATAACTCTGATGATCCAAATTCGATGCAATAGAAATATATGTAGGTTTAGACAAAAAAGCCATCAATACCAATAGCTTTCGAAAAAGGAGAAACTATTGCACGAAATAATAAATCTATAACTCCAAAATCGATCAAAACTAAAAAAAATCAACAAAATGTAATTATATTCATTATTATCAATAGCCGAAGATTCAAAAATATTATATGCCATACAAGAGCCTCATGCATTAAATTATCATATTGATACTTGATTGAAACTAATCTTAATTATGATCAAATCAAATCGCCATAGCATATTTAGTTGCCTAAAAGTTGACATTATCGGTACCACTATAAATATGAAAGTCACGATCGAAATGAATTTTCAATTTTAGCTTAGAATAGTGGTTGAAGACTTGCAAATTCAAATGATGATTGATGTTGCCTTATTTTTTAAACACTTAAACTTTAGCCAACCTATTAGGTTATCTTTAGTTAGCCTTGTTGAGCCAACACTACCTGACTCTTTCATCACCTATCATGAAACCCGTAACCTACCAGCCTATAGTCCTTTATCTAGTTGGAAGTTAGTTTTAGATTTAAAATTGTTAGAAAGTGACATGAAGAAAAATGAAGAAAAAATAATAAGAATGAAATATTATTTATAAACCAAAACAAAGGGAAATTAATAATGATGAAAAAGAATCGAGTAATGATTAAAGAGTTCCACCTAAAGTGGTACCTGCATGAAATGGAGTAGGGAGCCATGTTGTTGGAAAAAAGTGATAGCCCCATCTAAAACGGTATCCACAAAAAATGGAGCAGGGAGCTGGATGGTTAAAAAAATGTAAGAATGCACGATATGAAAATAAAAATGAAGTTAGGTGAAGTGTAGACCATTTCATGTTCTTTGATAATCTTTTGATAGTGTAAGTCTAACCTTACAAACATTTTGAATCCATGATACCTTTCCTTGTAACACTTGCCCAACCATTAAAACCCAAAAGAAAATCATATTGACTCCAAACAATGTTTTGAATATCTCAGTAGATTTGTTGCATAAGTTCTATTGTTGGAATCTTAGTATTCAATGCTCTATTTAGATATTGCTAGTTTTTTACTTGATAAAGTTTCAAGATTTCTTTTGACTAATTGACAACTTTAGTCTAGATGAAGCCTACTATTTTTTATGTAAAGTACTTGGCTTTGCGTTAGTGTTCTTGTTTCCATTTTTCAAATTTGTGAAAATTAGACGAAATAATTTAAGTCAGAGTTAAGCCATAGAGAAGTTGAAAAGTATTTCGTAAATGCAATTTAAATGTCGTATACTCCTTTGCCCAGGATGAGCAATTGTTTAAATTTAGAGGTATTGATAAGTCGCTAATTGTGTTATATTTTAATGTGATATTACTTTGAATTCCAAGACTTTTGTCTCCATTTATGCTCTTAAACCTTTAATTTTGTGTTTTCAAGGTAAATACATGCTATTTGAAGAAAAATGAGTGATTTCTAAAAAAACTCATGTCAAAAAGCTTAACTAAAACCTAACACCTTCTCAGGGGCTTTAGTTATGAGGAAATCGCCAGGGAATCCTTTAACAAAACTTGACTGGTTCTGAGGAGACTCTATAGAAATGTTAAGTATGAAGCCTTGTGAAGATCTTGGAGGAAAATAAAGCTCAAATTCGTTGAGAATGCCAACGTCTTCTCATCATTTTGAGAATAACTTGACAGTGTTGTTGTGGTGCTTGACTTGAATCGAGACAGAACCAAAAAGAAAATTGAGTTTCGTAGTGCCTTATCAGTGATTTCCAATGCTTCGAAGTTTTGTACTTACAACGTTGGACATATAAAAAAAATATTTCTAGATTTGGTGGATTCACAAGATTCTAGAAAAAACAAAAATAGAAGTTTGAAACACCTATTTCTTTACTTTATTTACTTTGTGTTTTAAATCTACAGAGTTATAAAAATTGTTTATTTGTATTAAAGTACCATTTAATTTTTTTCATTGCTTTAATTTTTTTTCATTGCTTTAATTTTTTTTGTATGAGTAGTAATTACTAATTTTCTCTAGCTAGAAGGTTTTTCATTCATGCAAACATGATTTATGAAGTTTTGCTTATTGAATTGATATCCTTACTTATTCAACTCTTGCACCTTTGATTGCATTGATTTTAAATCTAATATTTACAGTATACGAGAATTATCAAATTCATCATGTGAAGTTGCCAATGCATATGTGAGTGTAGGAAATCTTTATCAGTGGTCTTACTACTGCTTGGTAAGGGGCAATCTGTTGGGTGACAAATAGCCTCTTGTTTGTTGGCAATCAATATGCTCTTGTGATATTAGAGTATAATGAGGGTAGCAATTCATAGAGTGTAGTGCTAGTAGTCTATTGAAAATTTACGGAGCTGTCGTGGTTTTGTGGATCTAGTTAGTATGTTGTAGTGTCGCACGTTCCCACCACTAATCATGGAAAACTGAGTGATTTTAGTTAATCTTGTCTATAAGAATTCAATAGGAAGAAAGGTATTTTTAATAACTATTGATTACTTCAAATGTTTGCAAGATATGAAACTATTCTCAATCCAGGTTTTCTTTTTCATGTTCTAGTTATTAATTCTATTTTAATGCATGTTTTAGTTATCTTAGGATAGTTTGTGACATAAATTTCTTTTAGGTTAAACTTGGTAGAAAACCACTATTTCCCTTGAGTACATAGCTAAGGTATTCTTCATAGTCTTTGTGGGTTCGACCACATACTTGTATCATTACTAATCTATAGTAATCACTGAATTTGGGACTATTATTGTTTCCTTCGATGCGGCAGCCATAACTCCTTAAAGAAGACTCAACCAAAATAAAATTGTTCGCGTGTGGCCAACGATTGTAAACAAAGAAGCTCTATGGGAGGCAACCCATATTCTATCTTTATGTCTATACATTTTTGTTTTATTTCTCACATTTAGACTCCCTTTTGTATGTACTTTTGAACTTTTCAAAGCTTTGGAGTAGCCTTAAATAGAGAGTGGGATGATGACTAGGCACAATTAGTTTATTTATTGCTATTAAATGTATTTTTTAGTTTAATTATTTCTTTTATACATATCCTAATAAGCAATGCAAATTCCTTATGCTATGGTAGTGAATTTATATAAACTCTACCTCATTTTTTATCAAATAAAACAAAAAATGAAAAAATGCATCCTCAAAATGACCTTACAACGATACCAATATCACTGATAATAAAGAGAGAATTTCATTAAAAAAGATCTTAGTGATGTACTATCAATTTCAGATATACTTGAAATCGTTAACTAAATTGTCAAAAAATATCCAACGAAATGTTGATGTGTAGTAATTGAGAATCGCTAATCCACAAAACCATTTTTATCACATTTGAGTGATTCATCTAGCAATTTCTCATTGTTTTGTAAATGTCCTAATCGCTAGACCCAATTTTGTATTCTTACACCCAGAACTTCAAAAACAAAAACATCTTGAATAAAAACCTATTTACAAACCATTGCACCCATTCAACTAAAAACAAAAATCTAGCCGAGATTTAACACATATATGCTTGATTTTATTCTAAATAATTGTTTCCCACCTAGATTGAATTGTCTTGAAACGAAAAAGAGAAAGTTTAAGCTATTTTGTAGCTACCTAGGGTTAAAGAGGGAACTTGATTGTTGAGCTTAAAGACGGAGTTTTAAGGCTTTAAAAGAACCTATTACTTTAAAGATACACTATAGAGATGGAAATCATGCATTTCCCTTCCAAATTTAAGATTTGGATTTCGAAAACTAGGGTTTGTATGAAAAAAAAACTTGAACTTTTCATGAAAATTCAAAATTTATACTATTTGTTGATTGAAATTGATTTGTGAATTATCGTTAAATAATTTTATCTATTTCTATCGAAAGAGTTGAGTTTTAAGGATTCTTGAACTATTTATGAATTTTTATCGAAGGTTTTTGCCTTAATCTTGATATTGATTTCAAATTCAATATCAAAAATTGCAAATAGTTTGGTGATTGTGAAAAATGAGTTTGAAAGTTTGTTGCTAGAAATTGAGAAGTTTTTATGGATTTTACTATGCGATGTTGATTACATAAAATTCGATTTTAAAAAAGTTTGGATATTCAAATATGCCGAGGTTCAAATTCTCTTATAAAATTTATTTGATTTCAAATTAACTTGGTTTAGAGTGAACTCTTACGAAAAATATTTTAATGATTTATCATCTTAGAACTCTTCCAAATGAATTATAAATCATTTATTTAATATGCATCACATGTTTTTGAGTTTTCGGGACTTGTGAAATTATTAAGTATATAAAATGGCGAGAGGTGGAAGAATTTTAACAGAGGGGAAAGGAAAAAAATAATGTAGTGGAAAAATCCATGTCTAACTCCAAAGTCTTACCTTTTCAAATAGCACCTATGGGAATTTCTATTTATACTACTAGAACTAAAAGCTAAAGGGAACCAACCCTACCTACCCCAAGTCAGAGAATTAAAGACATTAATGGTAGTAAGTATAGTATGGAAATGAATGTTGAGATTCACTTTGATTAAATCAATTTAATTAATGATGATGCTTTCAAGAGGTTTGCTGATTATTTTCAAAAAAAGAACAAAGGAAAATAAAATGGGATAAAATGTTTTAATCTGAAGAATGAATCTAAGTATGGACCTAAAATACTTATTATCATTAAACAAAGGAATTTGGGGCTTTTGACTAGGAATTAAAATAATTTGGATGTTGACAACGTAGAATTTGATTGGGGTTGTAAAATAATGGTAGGAAAATTTTATGCCAATGGGCATAATAGTGGGAGTAATGGAAATGAGTCTATAGTTTGGGAGAGCATTGTGGATTACGTAGCTACAAGAATAAATCGGTATTCTGGTTTGCTAAAGTTTTATAGAAAGGAAACTATGATTCCCGAGCAACAACGCCAAAAATTGACACGTATCGAGTGTGCATAATGAATTACCTACCTATTCTTTAAACTTTTATGATTTAGCTGTGATTAGTAAGATGGTTTCCACTAGGATTTAACACTTTCCTAAAAGTTTTAAAGGGGTTATGACACGTGTCAATCATGCACAATAAATTTCCCCTTTATATTATACTTTAAGTATTTTGTAGTAGTGCTAAATCGGATTTGTCTCCACTGGGATTTATCAAACATCTCTAAAAAAAAGGACTTTTAAAAAAAAAATTTATTTTTTTAATTTACTTTAATTATTTTAATTAAAAATAGTAATTACACTAATTAATAATTAACTAAATTATAATATATTAACTTAACTAACACAATCCAAATTCAATATCAATCAAATAAACTCAATTCAATAATAAATAAATATCTAAACAAACATCGAGAATAATGAAACATAAACCCGTTTTGCATTCCAAACCTGTAACTTCAATCAATATAGTTATGAGCATACTTTATAAAGTATCATAGATTATTAAACTCTAATTATAAGTAAACACCCTTTATATAGCCATTTATTATCTTTATACTGATAAAAATGTCACCTTCTAATTTTACCGAGCTAACCCTTTTAAAACACAAAAAACATTAACATTAAATAATTAAATTGCATTACACTTTATGAAAACATCAAACCACTAAATCTAACACATTAAGGAAAACCACTTCAACATTAGATTTAGATCTCAAATTCACCTAGGTCATCTAAATGATGTTTGCCTTTCATAAAATCCTAGTTACTACTTCAAATAGATAATGAATCCAAATATCACAATACACTTTCTAGACTATGCAAGCAATACAAATATCATAATTAAAATCAATAGATAATAATCTATTAAATCAATAATCAAAAAATACGATTAGTTTAAAGTATTAAGCATGTAATCTTCTCGTCACAACTACATATGAAAAAAGATCTAGTCCACTTTCGAATTTTGTTTGGATCTACTAACTACTTACTCGTAATCATAAATAACATTATAATAATATAAATAAAAGACAAATAAATACCTCTAAAATAAATATAATATATCTTCAAATATTCTTCTAAAGCAAAGAACAAGAAACCAATAATTAAAACAATATATAATGGCTCCTAAAGCGATGAAATATTAATTTAAGTACACAAGGGCAACTAATTTCTTAACATTAAGGTTGTACTTATTGTTGGATTTCAAGGAGCAAGCGCGTAAAAGTTTTCGAAATCTTTTTCAATATCTCCGAACCAAGAATATATCAATTCTATTAAACTTATGTACCAATAGAGAAGAACCATACCTTAACAAGAACAACTCCATGTCTTACTTGTTTGGTGTTGATCGATTCCTTTAAGATGTTGTTGGAGACAAATATCCTATATCAAAAATCCACACACAAATAGATGGTCATGATCTGGGATGTTAGCTCTAAAAGCTTTTAGGACAGACATTCTCACAAAAACTCTCTAGAAAAATTTCGACCACAACTTTGACCCTAATGTCTTGATTATGGTACACTAGGTCGAGTTGTAAAAGAACTCCATTTTCTAGTCTCACTCCACTCCAAATGGAGTCTTAGATAAAGTACAACTCTAAAAAAGGATAGACTCAAAGATAATCTACAATTAGTGATACAACAACAGTTGTAATTTATCTAAAACTCCAACAAGAATTAAAGTAATACTATAATTCAAATTAGAGTCCTATTCTAAATAGGATTTACCAAGAGACAAAAATTTTTAGTCACATTAGTAATGTAGGATAATTTAGAATCCTAGTCAAACAAGGTCACTTAATGAGAATCTTCAAAATGAATTTTATCAAATAAGATTCATCTACATAGAAAATAGTAAATTGTGCAAATTCCTTCTTTTGCGTGCAACCTAATAGGTTCATACAAAATTTACAATGAACCAAAAACCTTTTTTTGGCACAGAAATCATAAGCGGCCTCTAGCATGACATTATGACTACCCAAGTTGCAGGAAGATCAATAAATCAATACAACCTAATAGATGGTGCATATCATATCCCTTTATCACGTGATATCTTTTGATTTAACATAAGACATGGAATGTCACCCTTATAGTTCATTCTACTTGTCTCGATCTCTAAGTAGACTGAAATTATCAGATGACATTGATCCAATCAATTCACTAGACATGGCTAATTATTACTCTAGCGTATTCATGGGCCCAATAGATATCTCTCTCTAATAGAGAGGGGCAAATCTCATCTTGTTCACACAACTTCCCCAAATTAGTCGAACAATGACTAATCATAATCTTTATAGTCATTCGACTACAAACGATGTTTGATTATGTCAAATCATTGTGATTCTAATGTTGGAGTCTCTGGTGATCTCAAGTCAAAGGACTACATGATATAACTCTCATGATAATCATTTATGACATTGACCATGTAGTGCTCCCATAGTGGGTTAGTCCAACATATGTTCCTAACAAATACCTGTGATTTTGATCCATATCAATGTACGCATAATCATAACATGACTATCAATTAAGAATCATTCTAGTCTTAATTTATAATCATTCCAACAATAATAACTAACTAGGTACGTTTAGAATAATACAATAATTATCCATGGATACTATTGTAAAAGAAACATTCATCTAGTTGTAATAGTTAAACAACGTATACAAAAATGGCCTAGAGCACATACCCCAACATCTCCCATTTTCTCTAGGTTAAATACTACAGTATCCAATACTGCATGGCCTTAATGCATTCTTTGTGGAAGAAGTTTATCTATGTATTTGTTATATTGCTTAATATTGATGTTCTATAAATCTTCACAATCTTTCTCTAATAAGATTGAAACACTCAAGTGATTATTTAGATCTACAGTGTGATTTAGGTTCCATAACCTAAATTTGCCCATTGGTTGTACAATAAAACCCAATGTTGTTTCTCACACTTGAAATCACATCTTATTCAATCATGAACCTTATTGTGATGACCCTAAATTCTAGGCCACCTTGGGACCCGCTGTGTCGCATTTCCCGTCACCAAGCCTTGCAACGTTATGATGCTTGTCCTTAATGCCCCGCGACCTAACTCCATTTAACCCTAACTTAGCTAATTAATCTCCATATAGATATTAATGATTACATTAGTCAGTTAATCAATTTATCAAGTTATATTACAGTTTTACAAAGGAAGTCTTAAATTAAGTACGTTATACAGTATTTAACAATTCTAAGTAGTGAAAAACCCTGCAAAAAGATATCATGTATATATCAAAGGCAAAATAAGTATAACAAAAGTTCAATATACTAGTAATTATTGTTCTACGGTCCCCAAAACCTGACAAAAACATAAATATATACATATTGTACTCACACGCAAGCTAGCTCCACAATCTCTAAGGTAGTCGCCTAGTACCTCCTTACCCATGCCCTTGCTCGTCAAAAAATATGCACTCGGTTACCTAATAAATACAATTAGAAGTTGAGTAAGTAAAATTCAAAGAGAAGTTTACACAATATTAAGGAAATAAAACTGATAACTATGAGACATGGAAATATAACACCTGACAATAGTACGTCATATTCCCATGAATGTAGGCAGCACATGACAAGTACAATTAGTAGTGTGAAATAAATAAATAGTATATACCAATTAAGCGTGATCGAAAATAAAGCAAGAAAAATAAATAACCGTAAAATCATGAGAAAACCCTGACCCAAACTAGCCAATAATCGATATATACTTACAAGCTTACGTTAACTAAATCCCAACTTCAATTACCGGTTGAACCGCTTCAGACTCTGATTCAAGTCAAGGGAACACCCTAAATCTCTCCCGATACTTGTAAGTATATCCTAGTGTCATCGACATGGGCACTAAACACAAGTAACCCATGCAAAAAATTTAGGCACAACCAATGTATATGCAAACCAAAGTACGAGTGAAACTCCAAGTATGCAACCAACAATCACACATGTAATATGACATTGATAAAACAAACCATGAATTCTGTGAGGCATTCCAATGGGTTTACTCACCTCGTTTCGCGCTCCAACTTTCTCAGACTCTTAAAATTCGATCCGACTAGCTCCCCGATATCTGAGCTACGGTTCCCTAAGTCCCTGAAGTCCAATTTTACATATTTAGTACGAATATGGTGTTTAGGTATGTATTTAAGTAAAAAAACCCAAAACAGTCCCTTAAATTAAGTTTTATCTTACATTAACTCTAATGGGTCCACATAGGGCTCTAGGAAAAGTTAGCATGCTTGGGGATCTGTCTAGCATGATATTGTTCTTCATTTCAATAGCGAGCTAATCAGTCTAGTTAGCACGCTAATTACCTTTTATGACATAATTCTTAACTCGAGAATTCCTTCCCAAACTCCCCAATTAGCTACCTAGACCCTACAATTGCATTCTCTACTCCATGGTGTTACCAAATCATCATTTAAACCTTTAAAACAATTACAACTAGGTTAGAATCATCAAATCCAAGCATTTCACTAGTTTTTCCAATTTCATCAAAAACCTTAATTCTTCAAAATCAACTTTAAACTCTCATTTAAATGGTAAGAATACTTGAAATTCATCAAAATTTTATCAACATTAGTAGCCTTATCCTCCATCATCAGTTTACATCAAATTCCTATTAAAACAACAAATTTAGCTAAGTTACTAATTCAGAATTGTTACCTAGTTGATGTACCATTTAGCTTACTCAATTTTTCTCCAATCTTACTTTGATTCCTCTACTTTCTAGAAACTCCTTCTCCATCACATTTGAGATGAAAATGGTTTCATTTGCATGTGTATTCAACCCATCTTATATATTAACATGGGTTTAATTCCTAGCCATTGATATCTACGTGTTGATGTATCACGAGACTTATCTAATGGCCTATCTCTTGCCACTTAGCCCACTTACACCACACTAATTTTCTCCTAATGACACCAATTTAACACTCACATGGTTCCTAGATGTACAAATGTGTATCTCAAGGATAATCATATAGTTTCTAATTAATTAACCAAACTGTAGGCCTCGATTTATTTGATCTAATTACATTAACTTAGCCCATTAAAATACATGTGATTAATATTTTTAGAACCTCCTATGGACATATTAATGGTTTCACTAATCCCTCGACTACTCGGCACTCAATGCCCTGCGTTTCAACACACATTTCGAGGTGCACCGTAGCCTATTGTTTTAATTTAATCAACTTAGCCTGTGATTACATTACCTATTTTAATTGTTTAACTAGTCAACTTAATGTGAATTAGTCGAGTCTCTTAGTGTACTCGTAGTTTGTCTACCTGATACCCACATTGGTACGCCTTTCAAGGGGAACACCCATTACACGAACTCACCCTATAGCAACACACGTACATGTGGTGCAATATAATAATAATAATATTAAACACCACATATACAAAACCACCATCCATAAATAACATTTCCTCAGTTCTCAAGTCTGACTTAACCGAATTGTCCATGTAACGCCCGAAGTACGACCATTAATCCCCGAGATTAACGCTAATCCTTGTTTAATTAATTTTGGGTAGGTCGTTACAATTCTGATCTAAACATTTTCTTTGGTAGCATCAAATGCTGCTAAAACTCAGTTTATGTTCTAGAACTTGTTTTAGTGAGTTTATATCATTTCCAACTCACTAAATCTTCCTACGAAGTTAACATAGATCCATATTGTGATCATTAATCATTTATATTTGCTTGAAAGTTTGCATTTTGTAACCATTTAGAAGACTCATATCTTTCAAACTTCCACTGATCCAATAACATTTCTCAAGTGCTTGTGAAGTAGTTTAGAATGTTATCAATAAATATACGGTGACTTTCACAAGAATATATGATATATATGTATGTTTCACCCAAAGCATATGACATACCAAGTTGAATGCAAAGCCTAACATATGTGTTGGTTCTCACAGCTAATGTGTGTGGAATAATATTCATATTGTTTCACTCATCATTTTTCCTAAAACTTTAAGTCGTGCGGAGGCTTATGTTATAAGATATAGGTACAAGTTCTTTTAAAAATATCGCATACTGAAACCTTTTCCCTTTTTTTCCATATAAGAAATCTAATTTAGAGCAATTAGCCTCTTAAATCTATCTCTATGGATCTTTATCAAAAGGATAAAGGCCTAATAGTCTAAGAATTTCATTGAGAAATTTTTTCAACCAATGCTTGACATTCTGCAATGTTAGGATGTTATTTCTAATAAATAATATATCATCAATATATAGATTTAGAAAGATAATTTACTCCCACTAACCCTTATCTATACAGAAGGCTTATCTTTGATTCAATGAATTTAATCCATTAATTATTTTATCAAAACAAAGATCCCTACATTGATAAGCTCACCATAATCCACAAATGGACCCTTTAAGCTTGCATACCTTTCTAAAATTCTTAAGATAATCAAAACCCTTATGTTGTACCTTATACATCTTTAAGGAGCATAGAGCAATGTTATTTTGACTCTCGTTTTTTATATCTTATAGTTAAACTTTGAAGTAATGACAATCAAAATTCTAGAACTTGAGCTTAGCTACTAGTGAAAAATCTTACCATAATTAACACTTTGATTTAGATTGAATCTTTTTAATAAGTCATGCTTTTGAGTATGCACATTTTGCATTTCATATCTTTTTAATTCATTTACACTTAATGATCATACCATTTTCAAGTAAATAAATCAAGTTCCAAACTTTAATAACGTACATGAATTAAAGAGTTCATTAACACTTATTATTTTTACCTAATCTAGACAAGACCTATCTCTTAGTAAGTAGTGATTAATTTTGATCCAGCATCAAAAATACATCACAACTATCAACGATAAGAAATTCTAGACTTCTTTGGCCAATTTCTTATTATTCTAGATTTTCAAAAGATATATATTACTTGTGCATACTCAGCTAGTTCAAAACTTTATTGAGCATCCTAAAGTGGTTCAGTTATCATTTGTGGCTCTTGAACATTTCAAAATTTATTTTATTCCTAGTAGTGTCTTTAAAATAAGCTCATTACTTAGAAGACAAATTTTGAGTAACTAACAATTTGTTCACAATTGTATAAAAAAATATCATAATGTTCAACTACAATTAGACACAAATGACTTAGGCATCAAACTTTATGTGGCTTAGTGTTTTACGCAAGTCTCGCCGCCTCAAATCTCAAGAAAACATAAACTATGTCTTTTTATTCCATATCATATATCGAGTTTTAGCATCCAGTTAAAAAATAAGTTTTTGTGTGAAGTAGTCGTTTTGAAAGTATAGCCTCAGTAGGACATCATAGGAAGGTCTATGTGACACATCATAAATCGAATTATATCCTATATATTTCAGTTTCTCCTTTTAAAACATCATTTCTCAAAATGACATTCCTAGTGGAGTTAATTACAAGACTATCCTTCATTTTCAAAATTGTCATTTAAACTTTTAGCTCAAATATTAACCACCTTGATCTCATCGAAGTATGTTAATATTTTGTCAAGTGATTTTTTTTAATACTCATTTTGAAATGTTCACAACAATTCAAAATTATGTATTCTTGATAGGATTTGTAATTCATTAAAAATGAATTATTTCATTCTATGAAAAACTAAATCCGTTCTTTGAGGATTGTCTTTAGAAGTAGGCAAATCCTAGCTCACAACTAAGGTTTCTGTCTCCCATACAAACACCTTTAGTAGCTTTTATCTTCCCTTTATCTTTATTTATAAAGCTCATTTAAGTTATGCACCCTCAAATATATGTTAAAGCCCCATTTGTTTAATATTTTGTCTTAGAGTTTTAATCTTCTTATGCAACGATAAACATATTTCTCCATGTCATTCATATTATATAGTTCAAAATTATTTTGATGAGTTATAGATCAAATCTAGTGCCAACTTTTGGTACATGAGGATTCAAACCTTTTTATGTAATTAATATAGTCCTTACATGTTCCAAACATAAAGACATATTAATAGGTTCTCAACCATTTGACATGAATCAAGGAATTTTAATAATCTTATTCCTTATTCCATTATGACTTACTATTGGAACATATCCTTTAGTATCGTCACTGTTATATCATTAGCTTCCACGATACCGAATCTTTTCGAAAGTCTGATTTATATTTGCTAACATGACAAAGAATTCTTGTACTAATAGATGGTAGTTTAAAAGGAACCATTAATCTAAGACGTACATCTTGGTTTTTATTGTTTATAACATATATCTATTTTCCAATCAAAATAGTGAAGTTAGTCTTACAAATTAATTTATCATTCTTAAAGATTGATCGTAGTTACTCTGGATTGGTGTTACTAGGAGTTTAAAATATATACCTAGAAGATTATGCAGAATAATTTATTATTGAGTAATTAAACTCCAACCAAAATCAATAATCCTTTTAAAAATTAATTTATTGGTCTCAGATCCGTATTTCACTTAATTTTTGCGACAACTCATACATGACACTCAAAATCAAGTTATTTAGATTGGTAACCTTTACTAATTGCATCACATGCAACTTTTAGGTTCTTTATGAGACCTATAAATCATATGTCACAACGTGTTATGTCTCATCAATGTCGAAAGCCCAAAAACTGTTTTGATAGCTTTGTTAAGTCAAATCAATTTAAAACATCCAGGTAACGATTACCTTGCTTGCCTCACCAAGATAACACAATACACTCTATGGTGGCACACTAATACTGATGTGATCAAGGCCTTGACAAGTGTTTTAAAATTATGTGCCATTGACTTAAAATTTTAAAGAAGCATTTTAATAAGTTTTATGATCCTTTTTTCGTATTTTATCATAATTAATTCTAGCATTTTTAATCAGGAAATATCATATATACCAAATATGCATAGAATATAGATCATAAAATAGAATAGGAAAACAATTTCACGTATCCATTACTAAAGCATCATAAAAATATTAGGAAATTAAATACCATTCATTAATTAAAAAGATTTTCACGCACTATGATTAGTTACATGGCCATCACGCTTACCAGATAGCGTGTATGCTTCAATGGGCGAGTCCGAGCGCCGTGTTTGGACTTTTCATTATCCCATAATGAACTCCCTAATATATTTATATTCTCAATCTAATTGATATGTAAGCCCCGTATCATTATTGATTACCGCCAAGACAAATCATATTAGTTATTATAACATGTATCAAATTATACATATTAAAATAATAATTGAAAACTTATATTATTTAATGTGATGACATGGCATAGTGTGAAGTCTATTGTGCAATCACGCTTGATGAGGAAAAATCGACCAACGCAGGTAACATTGACCTTTAACTATCTCTATTTAATCAACATAAGGTGCCACGCATATATGGTTAGTATTGTTATATGGATAAAATAAAATTCTTTGAAATACGGTTAAAATATTTTATCCAATAAACGAAGGTTAACTATTGAACGAAAATAGAATTATTGATTTTTATATCTTATACAATCCAATAGAGCACGTCACTATTAAATATAACTAGGTCGTCATATGACATGTGGATCGAAACCTATCAAATTAAACATGTACAAAGTAAATTAAGATAATCCAATTAACTTAATTACATGACTAATGCCAATGCATCTAATATAGATTCCGCGTAATATTTGATCTTATCACATAATCAGAAAAAACTAGTGACATGCGTGCGTTTCCAAAAAAAAAAAAAAAAAAAAAAAAAAAAAGAAAAAAAAAAATAAAATAAAATAAAACTTTCACAACATACGGGATTTGGTCTCTCAACCTATTTCACCGCCGTGACCTTTTACTTTTGTGGCCTTACTGTCTCATATATCGTTCAATTGCATACATGAAATTAAAAAATTTGTCATATATATATCTTGAATAACAATGGCATAATCTAATGGAGTCATGCCTATGATATGATATCACTATTGGGTTTCGAGGATAAAGCGCAGTGGAAGTTTTTTAAGCCTTTTCGAATATCCTTGAACCAAGATCATATAATTCAATTAAACCGATGTACGAATAAAGAAAAATTATACCTTAACAAAAAAACCTTCATGTGTGCCTCGTTTGGTGTTGATCGATTCCTTAAAAACGTTGGCAGAGTCCTCTATCAGAAATTCAAACACAAATGGACGATCACGATCCAATTCTAGGACAAAATTTCTCACAAAAACTCTCTAGAAAATCTCTACCACGACATTGACCCTAGTGTCTTATTTATAATACAATAGGTCAAGTTATAAAAGAACTTCATTTCCTAGTCACGCTCCAAATAGAGTCATAGATAAAGTCCAACTCTAAGAAAAATAGAGTCATAGATAATCTATAGTTACTAATAATACAACAAGAGTTGTCATTTATCTAAAACACGAAAGTCATATTGTAATTCAAATTACAGTCCTATTCTAAATAAGATTTATCAATAGAAAAAAATATCTAGGCTCATTAGAAATGTAGGAGAATTTTGAATCCTAGTGAAACTAGGATACTAAAAGCAAATCTTCAAAATGAATTTTACCAAATAAAATTCACCAACCTAGACAATAATAAATCATGCAAGTTCGTTCTTTGCGTGCGATCAAATTAGGTTCATACAACTTTGGCGGAAAATTCTTTTTTGGCACATAAATCATAATCGACCTCTAGGAAGACGTTATGACTACCCAAGTTGCATGAAGATCAATAAATCGATACAATCAGATAGACAGTGTATATCATATACCTTTGTCGCGTGATATCTTTTGATTAAACATATGACATGAAATGTCACCTTTATAGTTCAATCTACTAGTCTCGATCTCCGAGTAGACTAAAATCTTCATGTGATATTAATCCAATCAATTCACTAGACATCACCATTTATCAGTCTAACAAATCGAGAGGCCCAATAGATATCTCTCTTTAAAAGAGGGAGATATCCCATCTTGATCAAACAACTTCCACGCATTAGTTGAAAAATGACCAATCATAATCTTTATAATCATTCGGTAAAAACAACATTTGATTAGGTCTTATCATTGTGTTCCTAATGTTGGAGTCTCTAGTAATCTCAAGTCAAAGGGCTAAATGATACTACTCGTGAGAATCACTTATGAGATTGACCATGTAGTCTTCTTATAACGGGCCACTCCTACATATGTTCCCAACAAATACCCATTATCTTTATTTTATACGCGTAATCATCATATGACTATCAATCAAGACTCATATTAGTCTTTATTTATTATCATTCCGATAATATTAATTAACTAGGGGCGTTTAGACTAATTCAATAACTATCCGTGGATACTATTTTAAAAAAAACATGCATCTACTTATTATAGTTAAACAACGTTTACAGAATTAGCCCAGGGCACAACTGTTATGATATTTTAGTTAGTAAATATCCGAAACAAACTTAATCAACTTGTAGTTATCTTACATCCACAAAATCTACCCCAACGATTCCTCAACAATTCATGTGTAAGTGGAATCGCTAAGTAATGTATTGTACATGTTTTCACTAATTTGACTAGCGCTAAGCACGTGTCCCTTGGAATCGCTGGAAATCGTTGGCGTTAAAACCAAATTCTTCCTTAATCCCTTGGTGATAAATCTTTGCATACTTTTTTCCACTTGATTAATTCCTTAATAAGCTTTCCTTTTTCTTTAATTTCTTCATATTCTCCATTTATTACCGGAAATAACAAAAAAAGAGAAAATCTCATGTAATATAATCTTTTACATAGTCTTAAAAAAACTCTAAAACATGTCTAATTATTGACTTGTCAAATACCTCTAAACTCAGCACTCTATCGTCCCTAGTAATGGAATACTTTTAATCATATCCACATTTCTTCCTTCGTTTTGATTTCATAATTATATAATCTTATTCTAAAACTGAAATGATATCCAAAATAAAAACATATTATCTTCATAAAAATAAGAATCATGGTAGAATAGAAAGAATTAAAAAATAACCCATTTCTTTGACAATTGAACCTTCCAATTACGTCATACACCTCAGAATTCAAAGTTAAGCAAATCACCAAGGTTAATGCACTATATAAGTTTTCTCAATATCAACTAACGAACATCAAGCTTATGATAACTAATATATAGTCCGAAGATACAAAAATCACTTAATCTTTTATTTTCTAACAATATTTTAAATATCACCACAATCAAAGTCGATAGGAACTTTTATTCACCAATACTCATCATTTCATATTCATTTGTTGGAATAAAAAGTTATACTTCACTTAACTTAGCTTTTAGCACTCTAGTTAAATATTTAACTTCAAGAGTTTTTATAAACTTCATTCATTTTCTTGTATCTCTCTTTCTACCTGCTTCAGTTATTAATTATTTTTTTATATTCTATTTCGATGGTTCCCAGCTCCATTTCCTTTATGTTACTCTTTTAACATGGAAATTATTCCTTTTATTTTTCCATCCACTAGGTTCCCTGCTTCATTTCCTCTCGAATCTATAGGTCTATTTATTTGTTTTTATTTTAAAAACTCTTGTTAGCTCTTCTCACTTTCATTATAGTGCAGGAAGTACTATTTCCAACTAAGTAAAGTTTATTGGCTATTTCTTATTTTTCACCTTAATTTTGGCATAAGTTTATTTTAATATATATATATTAAAACTTTATCAATAATCTTTGTATAACGAGATTCAAAGAACTTTTTTTTTTTAATCTTGCACTATCATTTCGATCATCTACCCATTATAATGTCTAACACAAAGCAATTAATCCCCTCTAAACTCCTCAAGTGTACACACAATCTAAGCTAAGTCAAATATGGTATAACGATTTCTTTCCATCATAAACTTTCTATTTTCATGGATAATAATAATAATGTATCACTTCCATTTCTATAAAAATGTAAAATATCTTCATAATCCTTATTCCAACTAAATAAGCTAAAATGAAATGGGAAAATATTACCTATATTGTGGAGAATTTTGAAAAATTCACAATGTTCAACTAGATTCTACCTCTCGTTTCTTCAATGCTTCCCATCTTCATACTTCACTTCACTTCACTTCACCTAATACCCCCAATCTCATTTCAAACCATGTGCTCAAGGTTTAAAAATTAAGTCGGGTTGTCCAACAAAAATAAAAATACCTTGTGAAACATAAAAGAAAAAATTAAATAAATAAATAGCTTACATACAAATGTATTGCATTAATATTTTTTTTGTTTTCTTTTTTGATAAATTCAAACATTTCCTTACATCATTTAATAGAATTGAGCGCATCAAATCAAACTATTCTATCATATTATGAACACGCTAAAATAATTGTATCAAAGTAGTACATATACCGCATCATTAAAATCAGAGTATTACAAACATAGACCTCACAATAATAACACTCAAGAAAGATTAGACAGAGAAGAATAAAAATCTCATAACCACCATCTAGCGTCGCATCATCACCATCATCTGCATGATCAGGCTGTTAAGACTGCTAGCTCGCTGCAGGATCATATAAGGGATATTCTACTCTCGCCATTGGGTTATGTTCTATAAAGACTCCTTCGTTGGGCATTCTCACTTGGAGTAATGAAATATGAATGTAAGCTCCACTGCCTTGCATCCTCTTGCTCCTGCATCGTTTAGATCCATAACAGCTTATATCCATTTTGTGTTGGTTCTGAAACATGAACTCTCTATTTCTCAAAGGTCTTATCGAATTGCACAAGATTCCATTATGGCTATTTTTGTTTCCTCTACATACATGCCAGTGAAGTCCTCTGAAGGTGTCACTGGGCTCTGATTTGTTTGCTTGTTGTACTTGGCATTTCGCATTTCTTCCAAATTTTTTGGATTTTCTTCCCATACGTTTCTTCTCTCAATGTTCTCCCCCCTATGTGTGGTGTCTCTCTCTCGTTCCTTCTCTGAGACAACATATCCCGACATCTTCTTAGTTTTCCCAATGACTTCATCCATCTAACTCTACTCCTCTTATCGAAACTCGACCTTCCTTACAAGATTTAGTAATCATCAATGGAAAAGCAGTCCTTCAATTTTCTTAGTGGTCATGGCATTCTTAATCGAATCATATATTATTTTGCCAACATCAATATAGTTGATCCCTTGGACTACGTCGTATAAAAAACTCCCTTATAATTTACTATGTCATAGTGTTGTAAAGAAGGTCGTAGGATCGCATTCAAGAAAAGGCTCCAAGCTTTGATTGTTTTCTTAAATTATTCGGCTTAGATGGGTTTTGGGTACTCATCCAAATAAAAATGGAAACCATCCCCAGAAATAGCTTCTAAATTGTTCCTAATGGTGTCATGAGGAAATCTTTATCTATACATATATTTAGGTTTTGGGTGCTCGTTATTCTTTCTCAAATTAAATTTTGGTAAACCATAATACTAGTTTATTCTTTTGACTGTGTAGTCAAATAGTGTCCCTCGGACTATTGCTACTATTTTATTCTCATCTCTCTGCCTATTTGCATCAAACACTATTACTAAAATTTCACACCCTATTTTAAGTGAGGACCCTGCATACTTATTGGGGTTGTAATCCGTAGTTAACAACCTCAGTTCCTCTCCCTTATTAATTTCAAGATTCAAGGCCCGTACTTAACATCATTTTTAACGTTGAAAACCCTATCTGGTATAACTTTTTTTATTCTTGCCAAATGTAGCTATTCATTCTAGCATTAGCTTTGGCATTGATGAGGGTATGGGTAAGAAAAGAAATAATAGATGTCTCCTCAATCTCTTCATTTCCCTTTGAATGATTGGCAAAACTTAAAGGTAGAGAAGTTTTTGTAGGTGCTTTAATTCGGGGGTTATTCACCGAAATCCCCATTAGCCCAATTGGTTTGGTTTAAGATTTGGTATTTTGTTTGGGTTTTCTACTAGTTATGCCTTTCCTTCTCTCAAGAGCTTTTACCTCTACTTCTGGCCAATGTCTCGAATTACGAGTCTCAAAATTTCAAAAACTAAATAAACCTGTAAATGATGGAAATAATGTTGTCGGAAATAATTCGGTAAGATTCAAGACTTTATTGTAAATGGAGAAATCTATTTGGAAAGTTTGTTCGAAATTCGTCGTAAATGTAAGAAAAAATTGTCATCGAGTTATAACTAAAATATAAACTTGAAAATCGATTTTCCAAATATCGTAAAGCAATTTCATAACAAATTGTAAGTCTCTTCTTACAAATAGCGACATAAAGTAAAACTAAACCACAACCAAACCCAGAAACTCAGTTTAAACTCGCACGTGAAACCATTTGCAAATATATGTAACTATAGCAAAAATTTCGAAATTGTTGAATTTTTAGATCAACGATCAATATGATCAGTATTCTTATTGGAATCAATATAAAAATTTGTGCAAGACAATTGCATAAATTAAAAAAAAAACAATTTCAAAAAACAATTTCAAAATTTAAAAAATCCCTCAAATAAAAAATTTATTAAGTAAATAGTTAAGGTTGATGTAATTAACTTATCGAGAGTGAATCTCTCAAGGTTGAAGCTGTTGAACTCCTCTAGACTGTCCCTCCACGTTTTAAGTCGAAATCTCTCAAAACCCTAGTTTAGCTCAACACCCCCAAAATCAAAGTTTTTATTTTGAATGAGACTACGTTGAGGTGGGAATCACTTAAATACTATGATATTGAACTTAGAATGGTTGAATCTTGGCCTAAAATCGAGATTTTTTTTTTGAAATGGTGCATGAGTAAAGTAGTTTTTACCGATTTAACTGGCGATTCTCATGTATTGGCAAATCGTTGGGAATCGCCAAACTCTAAATTTGTAATAAGCTTTCCTTTGTATTGCTATCGATTTTCCAAGCAATTCCCAGTGTCAATCCAAATTGCTGGGCAATCGCTAGGCCTATTTTTACTATTTTTGGAATTTATCTTATAATTAAGTTAAATATCATTCAAAAAGTTCATATTAAGTTAGAATTTAATAAAAAATTGAAAGTTTGATTTGGACATGTAACTAACTAAATAGCTTTCTTAATTAAATAACTAAACAAACATATATACAAGTAAATAATGCGACTTGCATAAAGGCCATATAAACAAAAACAACTTGATCACCCCCTGATGTGCATGCCACAAGTATAATAGCTCGTTGTAGTAATAATGTAATCGACTTACGTTGATCACGGATTTCGTCCTCGGGGAAAGGTTTTTGCACAAGTTGTTAATTATCTATTTAACTTGAACTACTGCTAAGGAACTCAACAAATCAAATAAAACTTTACTTGAACTTTTATAGTAAGGATATCTTACTTCTAATTTCACCTAGGCAATTTAATATTATGCTTTGTATTTATATTTACATCTCTATATGTTATGTGAAATGCTTAATTTAAATAGATAGATTTCCTTCAAACCCACTTCAACCCACTATGGTAATGGAGAAGATTCTAATGTGCAATCTAAAATTACACCTATCGATGTGAATAACGTAAACTCCATATTGCTTTAACTCTCAAATCATTGGATTCATAACCAACTAAGTTTACTATCTACGTCTCCCTAATCGACAACTATCTATCGATGTTGTTTATTTTATGGTTGTATCGTTAATGTCCGGATTAAAAGCTTCAATGGCCATGATAACTTCTAAAGCCTAAGTTCATTAAACATACAATGATGATGTCTAAAGCATGAGACTAAGAACTAATACAAATTTTAACCATTTCACCTTTTACTATCACTTTTCATTCCAATTTAAAGTGTAGCATTCATATGATATGATCCATTGATCCCTAAGATAAATATACTATTCACACTTCATTGAAACACACGTAATGTAATTCATTATGAAAATCATTACAAATCAGCAATGAATATAAATATTACCTAGAATTTAGTAAATAAAATCAAACTTAAATTGTAAAGGTGAAGTCCTCAATGTTTTCTTCACTTAAACCACTTAAAATTTAAACTCAATGTAAAACCAATGTTATATTACTCTAATGGTGGCTAATAGTTTGTATGTAGTGAGTTGAACATGTCCTTATACCTATTTATATTTGATAATAACAATTAGAAACCATACTTTACAATTTAACTCAAATAAAAACTCCACTTTCTATTTCCTCCGTGTCTCGCGCTGTCACATACTGCACCTATGCCTTTTGTGTTAACCAACAGTGTTTCCACTACGACACATCTTCATTCCCTTATTTTTTAGCTCCTGGAGTCTCGGAGCAGTCATTACATGTCCCTGCAACGTCCCTTACACACACTACAGACGCCACTGCGCTGGACCTCCATATTTGATTTTCCAATTTTCTTTCGTCTCCTACGATGTGCCATATGTCCTCATGTTATGCCCTTACTTTCTAAAATGTCACCTTGTGTTGCCATGACGCCAAGTGTGTTTTTGTGAGTTCTTGCTTTACTTCTTCACGTTTTTCCTTAATTCCTTCATTTACACCTTAATTTCCAAAAAATTGATTTGTACCATGAATTTGCACTTATTTAAGGACATTTATACTAAATATACGATTATACTAAAATTATATATACATATAAATAATCACTTATCAAATACCCCCAAACTTATGATTTTGTGCGTCCCAGGCAAATGTGTATTCTACTAAGTCTTTTAATACTTATTCTCATTCGATTTACATTGTACATAGAGTATCTTTTAATTTACTTAGTTTCAAGTTAATAATCAATTCAAGAGTTTTTCTTTTGTAAAACATATATTTTTAAAACATGTAGCTTCAACAATACATATAACTTCACTTTTTAACACTAAAGTAAATCACAACAAAAAATGATCACTACTCACAAGTTTGTTTCATCTCAACACTCAAGTAGAAAATATACAATCTTATGATTTTTCATTAAGTTTAGAAATTCACAAACAAGCATAGATCAACTTGTCTTTGGTAGACTTCAGCACTTTGAGAGTCGATAGGATTTAACATAGTTGGAATAGAAACTTTTCTCAATTAGCTACTCGTACTTGAGCTAAATCTTTTATTTGAAAAGTTTTATTATACTTCTGCCTCCTTATCTCCGTTCTTTTCTTCTTGTTTTCATTTTTTTATTTATTACAGTCCCCGTTCCTTTTCCTATGGACTTCCTCATTTTTTCCAACTATCAAGTTCTTTTCTCCATTTCCTGTAGAACTTGTGCAATTTTTAGATTTTTTTTCTTTATTTCTAAAAATCTTGTTAGCACTTCTCACTTTCACTAAATCAAGTAAGTTAACTCGAGTGTTTCAATTACAATGTCTATTTCTTGCCACCTTTTCACTAAGTCTTTATATACTTTATATTTGTAAGTAAGATATACACTTATTTTAGAATCCCTAAAAATTAAACTTTTTCAATAAGAAGTGTTATAGTTTCTTGCTTTTGTTTCAAGTTCAAGGTTTTACCTAACTCTGGGTTTCTAATCATGAAATCACATCATTGTTTGCTACACTTCATTGTTTCCTCTTCAAAATTCAAAAACATTCTCTTGAGTTTCATACCAACAAGATACTTGTAATCTACTCATCCATAATTAATGGCATGAAAAGGCAAATGAACTACTTATTCTTTACCTATTACTATATAACCTAATCTATACTACTTGAACATTCATATAGTAAGTAAAAATAATAATATACTATCATGTTTTCCTCCTTAATTCTTTCTAATGAAAATTTTAAAGGATCAAACGTGTAGCATTTGTGCTTATAACTCAGCCTATTTTACAACTTTCCATAGTGTAGTGTAGTGTAATAATACAAGTTATAATAAACTAAACTAAACATAGAATTAAAACTAGTAAATAATTAAAAAAATATCTTAAGTGTTAAAAAATAAATGGTATCAAAGTCCCTTTCAACTTCGTAGGTCTAAAGGATTCACTATGTGTCATCATCGACATTTTCGTCATCACCTTCATCTGAGGATGGTGTCAATGGATGCTCCACCTTCCTACTCTGTACTAAATTCTGGTCAAATGTATAAGCTAGAGCTACTAGAAAATGAATTAACCTATAAGTAGGTCTTAATCTTCTGCTTCTCCGATAACTAGCAATGTCTTGATGATGATCAACAAAAAACATGAAATTGCGCTACCCATGTCGTCAGCATTCCTCATTCCTTTCCATATCTTGCTCATATCTCAGCATGGCTGCTTGGTATTTCACCCTATCCTCCTCGTATTGTCTCTTCATCTCTATTATCCACAAACTCTATTATTGTGGAGCCAGTCCTTAGGTGGTGGTATGGGTGCATGTGGTGGAAGAGGTAGTGTAAAAACTTCGGGACCTTCCAAGTCCAGCTCCCCTATCTCTAGGTCTACGAACTCGAAGCACTCAGCAAATTCCTACTATTGTTGCCTATCCTCTTCTTCATTTTCCTCATCTTGAAGTTCTTGGGCTAGTTTTCCTGCAGCTCCTTCTGTTATTGCACGATCCTATTGCCTTTTAACCTATAAGTCCTCCTCAATTCTAGCTCCCTCAGCCTTTTCTCTCTCCTCCTCGGAGTCTTGGTAACTAGGCGGTGATTTTAACGTGGACATGAAAGCTTAATCCATGGTTAGTTGGGCCACTATATCAAATTCTTCGTCTCAATCTTACTCAAACCTTAAACACACCTAAGTAATCAAGATTGAAAAATTAACTTTTTTTCCTTTTCCGACATGATGGACTCCCTAAGACTGGTGTGTATGATCTCCTCAATATTCGTCTCCCAGAACTTTGTAATCTTATAAAGAAAAGCTACTTTCAGCTTGTTCATCTCACCTTACCGAGAATTAGGATATAGTAATGCAACAAGGATGTGTTTCTGCCCATTCTTAACTCTTATTACCCATCCTTATAGTTAATGGAAAACCAATACGTCTTCTATGGCTTTAATGGGTTTAAGTTATAGGGTCTCTCATATAATCTAGCCATGAGATTATTGATCTCATGTCTATTGAAGGGAACTAAAACCTTTCTCACCTTCACTGACTCATCTTTAGCCATGAACTTCGCATTAGTATAGAATTCAAAAACAATCTCGCTTACTACTTTGACTTTATTTTACCTATAATCTTGAGTGAGTTGCTCCCAATTTCGGTGCTTAGTGCGATTATTCACTTTTTATCATATTTGGCTGGCAACTAAATTCCCTTTTTGCAAATGAACTCCCTACATTAAATTTTCTAATATCATTCCTTAGCCTCTTTAGAAATAAAAAAATTGTATCTAAAAGGTTTAGGCTATTCATCATTGGGATTTCTAGAGGTGGATGCCTCAAAATCATTTACTCTATTTTGGCTAACTTGTTTCCTTGCTTTTCCTTGTTCTTGCCAATTTCTTCTAATTTCATGCAACTAACAACAACGCAATGCAACTTGGTCTTCAAATCACCTAAAAAAGAAAATTTATATTACAATGATCATGCATACACCAAATAATGCCAAGATATCAACTCAGTCTCCATTGGTCATATTAATCCTCACATTCACACAATCTTGCAAAACTTATTGTATAACCTCAATTCCTTAATTTCATTCAATATCATCAAAATTTTCAAAATTCACTGCATAACTAGATGGAATTGTAAATGTGTCTCAACGCCGAATCAATTTTCAGTGTAGATCACTTGTCCAAGTCTTTTCTAATCCAAGCCCTCTAACTTTTGTCACTAATAAGAACCCGAGCTCTCTTTGGAATCAAATTCTATAAATCAAAGCCCTAGCTCTCAACTTGTGCAAATCCATAACCCACTTGTTTCTTCACTCTCAATCACTAAGAAATCATAGATCTTACTAAAAAATGATCAAACTTTGGCTCTTGAGGGATGTATGCTTAGTGGTTGTCGTGGGTTTTAGTGCAGGTGTGAAGAATGAACGAAAAATAGGGTTTAAATACCTTATATAAACCCTAGCGTCGAGCCTTACATAGTGCCTATAAGGCATGGTGCCATGATAGCGCCGTCACTACATCAATGATGTAATGGGACTTTTTTTTTCTGCCTGTTGCCCTCTCGATCCAGTGGCCTACTCCTATGACACTGTGAGTACATACGGCGTTGACCTCACAGCCTACATCTCAGCGTATAATTCTTTGCTAATTCTTCTCCGACGGTCCTCTGACTTTGTGTGTAACTCCCACAAGGTCTTTTGACTACATAAATATAAAAAAATATAAAAATTAATAAATTTTACCTTTAATTTTTCCATGTACCTTACCTTCACAACTTTCAACTCTTCGCTCCTTTAAGATCTTTCACGAGTTAGTGAGACCTTTAGATTTTGATGAATTTTCACCTAACGAATGGTTTTTCTGGCACATACAACACAAATTTTTGAAATTAATAACTAAAACTCGATAATTGTAATTATTAAACTAAATAACTAACTACTAATTGAAATTTAAAAACTTGAAATTCAAAAACTCAAAATTTAAAACACTAGGCTGCCTCCTAGTAGCGCTTAATTTATAGTCATTAGCCTGACGCCTTTTTACTAATATAGTTCGAGTATAAATCAAGAAGCTTAATTTGGAAGTAATAGATTGTGATGTCATTCTCGTTTGGATACACTTCCTTACCATAAACAAAGACAACTTTCTTAGCATTATCACCCTCTTCTATACTCATTGTGATATTCCTCTCTCTTATGTACATATTTGCATTGGTCTTGTTTAAGAACGAACACAAAAGTATGATTGATACATCGTTATCCATGTTGTTCTTCATAACCTCTAAATCAGAGTTGAATATGAATCTAACTACTTTCACATGCACATTCAAAATTTTCCTATAGTAGGTATCAAATTACCATCTGCTATTAGAAAATTCTTCGTATCTAGACAATTGATCTTCAAGTTGGCATGTATCATGTATCAGTGGCATGACATTGACCGAGGCTCCTGTATCATATCTATCAATTTCCATCAGTATGCTTGTCTCTCCAAGATCTCGCCTTTTGATAGGTTAAAGTCCCGAGATGAACTTGAGCTTTAGTTCAAGTTTCATCGAAACCAATTTGATGTCATTGCCTTGTAGGCCTTTCCAAGAGGTTATTCATATTTTTTTCTAGACCTTCATTTTTGCTTCCCTTTCTTTTTTATCAAGGAATTGATTATTTACTTCACGAAACCATCAAACTCATCATGCCTCACTTCCACGTTGTGCTCATGCTTCTCTTTATGCTTGTACATTACTTGGTCTTGTCTCGGCTCCTTTGCTGTCATAGTGCTGATCATACAAATGGCACTCACACTCTCTTTAAGATTGGTGACGATGTTCCTAGGAAATTAACCTTCTTTTCTTGAGTTCAAGGCTATATAGCAAGTTGACCAATTTTCCTCTCTAAGATCTTTATGGATTGTGACTGATCATTATCCAACCTCTTCATGGCTTGCTTTATTCCTTTAACTTTTTCTCATGTTTTTCGTGGCACTCCCAATCTCTCATTTCCATGGCTTGCAAGTACTTATCAATTGACTTGAAAGAATTCATCTCTTCTCTCAGCCCCTAGCTTCCCTCGTTGGTCATGTTGTTCATAGGCTAGAGTTAACTTCAGTGCATTATGAGGATTTCCATAAGAAAATCTTGGGTCGTTGTTGTTGTATCGTTGATAAAACCATTTATGAGACACTCATCTCGTCCTGAAGTTGTTCACATAGCCTTAAGGTAACTTTAATTCATTGCTTGTTGCACTTCCATTTAGTTCACCATAATGCCTTGTTGATTCATAGGTTATTATGCTACTTGTGGACCTTGATGTCTTAACTGAAGTTTTGCAATCTAACTGCTCATATTTGATAACCGTGCCATAATTGTCACTTGCTAGTCAAGCTTTTCGACGCTTGCTAGTTTTCTTGCTACGGAATGAGTATCGGTGGGAAAATTTCGAGACAAAAGATCAAGTAGATCCAATGCTCCATCCTTATCATTGATAGATAGAGAGGGCCACCTTATGCGATATATAATAGTGTTCATGTGTTGTGCTTCATCTTATTGTAAAAAATCTAGAGTTATGCCAATTTTACATATCCATGTCCCAGACATCTACTATGCATCTCTTTGAATCTTTCATAAGCCTTGCCAAGAGTCTCGGTGTCTTCTTTCTTGAACTGCTTAGTTCCAAGTTTCCTTTCGTTGACCTTCATTGGGGGAAAGAACTTGTAGAGAAATTTTTCATTGATTTCTGCCCATAAAGCCATGCTCCTTGGATTAAACCCTTGGAACCAAGACTTGGCTTTTTTGCCTAATGAGAATGGGAAAGTCACATCCTGATCACCTTTTTTGTAACTCAAGTGATATGCACGGTGTTGCACTTCACCAAAAAATTCTCAACATGTGTAATTGAATCTGCATTGGATAGTCTGTTAAATAGGCTATTTTGCACCATGTTTATCAGAGACGACCTCAGATCAAACTTGATGGTGTTGGCTGGAAGCCTCATCACTCCGTTGTACATCTTCTGAACTTTTGTCTTGAACTAATCATGAAGGCATCTTTGTCCTTGCGCTCTATCCTATACTACTAGATGACCTACGTTATTAAACACATAATCAAGATGTCTAAAGCACTATGATTAGAAAGCATTACAAATTCTTACCATTGCACTTTTTACTATCACTTTTTGTTCCTATTTAAAGCATAACATTCATATCATAAGATACATTGATCCTTTAGTTAATAGACTATTCACACTTCATTGAAACACACATATCACAATTCATTTTTGAAATCATTGCAAACTAGTGATGAATATAAATATTACCTTCAATTTAATCAACGAAACCAAACTTGAATTGGAAATGTAAAGTCTTCAATGTTTTCTTCACTTAAAATCTTTAATACTCTAACTCAATGTAAAACTTATGCTAAATTACTCTAATGGTGGATAATAGTTGGAATGTGAAGAGTTTACCACGTCTTAATAAATATTTATACTCCCTAATTAAAATTAGAAACCCTAATTTACAATTTTACTCGAATTAAAACTCTACTATTTATTTGTCTGTCCCTAACTCTTATTACCTCGATGTTGTATGTGTTAAGGCACAGCACCGCCACAACGCCATTGCTTCATTACCATATTTTTGAGCTCCTAGTTTCCCGACACTGTCGCTACATGTCCCTGCACCATCTCTTATAGACCAAAGCATCGCCACTACGTCGGACCTTCAAACTTGATTTTCTTATTTCCTTTGCTCTCGCACACTATGCCTTGTGTCACCACGCTATGCCCTTTCTTTCCATAGCGCCACCTTGTGTTGGCATGACACCAAGTGTGTTTTTGTCGATTTTTGCTCCCTTTCAACAAGTTTTTCCTCAATTGCTTCCTTTACACCTTTATTCCCTAAAATGCAATAATACATGCAATAATACCATGAATTAACACTCATTTGAGGATATTTACACTAAATATACAACTAAATACATATAAATAATCACTTATCAACCCCCTCGATTGAAATTACCTTGGAGTTCAAATTCTGAAAATATTTCCAGTACAAAAGTCAAAAGTTAGAGAATAAAAACATACAAAAATAAACCAAATTCTTAATTAAACTAAATAAACAAAAAATAAACAGAGATATGGGCCGCCTCCTATAGAGTCCTTTTGTTTATCGTCCTTGGATCGACTTAGCCCTTCTAGAATCAGATTGGATATCTAAACTAAAATTTAGGATTATCCATTTTAGTGCCATTCTAGAAAGTGAGTGCTCGATAATTAATTTTTAAAGTAATTGTTTTGTTAAAGATATCCATAATAGCTTGAAGAGTGGCTAATAAAGGTCGTCCTAAGATTAAAAGAGGATTTTCACTCATATATCTTGGCATTACTAAAAAGCCCAAAGGTACAACATAGTTGTTTACTTGAATTGGCACATCCGTAACCACTCCTATTGGTTCGATTGAAGTTCTTTTGGTAAAGAGAATCATTTGGAAGTAATTGAGTTCAACTCCAATTGAGTATGTAGAAAGATAAGTAAAACCAGGAGGTTTGCATTATAGTATGTATCATATTAAGTCTAATGTACCAAGCCCATTTGATTTTCATGTGCAATTGTATGCCTCAAGGATCATTAAGCTTTATTGGACTCAAATCTGGATTTTCCTTGTTCTTATTATACTTGGATCTAGAAACTTTCGTCTTGTTAATGATTTTGATATTGTCCAGTTGCTTAACACTCCATTCTTGAGTTACTTTTTTTGTTTTGAAGTGTCTTCAACTTGTTATTTCTTTGATATCCCTTTATCAATTTCCCTTGTTATTGCATTAATTGCATAAATCTCACCATCCAAGTTATCATAACAGTTTGAATCTAATAATCATTATCATCTATTTCATTATCGAATAATTCATCATATTCTTCATAGGTATCATAGTTGTGTTCGTTATTAATCCTAAATTTGACGATCTTATCTTTAAACTCTATAAACATTATTACTTCATAAATATCTAACTTAGTTCTAGCCGTGTTCAGAAAAGATTTACTTAATAGTATAAGTAAAGGATTAGGTGATGTTGATCCTCCCATTTCCATTACATAGAGGTCAGGTTAAAATAGTAAATCGTGTACTTGTACTTGTTTGTCTTTTAATAATCCATACGATTTAGTAATAATATTATTAGATAAAGTAAGATTAATAGGCATCTCGATTTTAATTTGGTTTTGAGAAATTTGCGTAAAGTTTTGATGACTTTTAGTCATAAAGTTGTATAATATTTGTTCTAAATTTTTTTGTGTAGGTTGAATAGTTTGTTGAGGTTGTTGCATAGGCATGGATTGTATAGGTGCTTTCGACCTTAAGTCGTATACTTTTGATTTTGTAGACATTAGCTGAGAGTTGGATTTGATTTTCCAATGTAATAATTGTTGTCATTATATTAGTTTCTAGGAGGTCCAAAATATTAGTTTATAACCGCGTTGAATTCTTGATTATTATCTTCTTGTAAAGTAGGACATGCATCCGTATGATATGTAACTTCATTGCAAAACTCACGTGGTTTAATTTTATTTGACCTATCTTTTAATAGTAGCTTAACAATGTTAGATAATTCTTCAACTTTTTCATCAAATATATTACTTGTTTTATTAATAACCTCATACACTTTCTTACTTGATGTATTGGTCTTTTCACCATAGTGTCAATAGCTTCTTTTGATAGAGTTGACGTAACATCAAATAATAATCTACGACATACAGTATCAAATAGTTTTTGTTCATAATAATTTAGTCCGTCATTCAAGTATTCTAATAAAGCTCTTTAAGTGTATCCGTTTCGTGGGCAATATGATATTATTCTTTGAAATCTATCCTAAAACTCACTAATATTTTCATCATCTTTCATTTTCATGACGATGGTTTTTCTTCTTTAAGTACTAGGCATGTATTGATCTAGGAAAGCTTCTAACATTTGAGTCTATTTGGTTATCGAAACTTGAGGAAGATAAAACAAATAATGTTGTGCTTGATCTTTCGATACAAATTTAAAATATTTAAGTTTGACTTATTCTAACGTGCAATCTTTAGGTTTCATCCCATTGACTTTGTGTTGTGTTGATATTCCCTTATAAATATTTGTAGGTCTTCATTCTCTTTTTCATAGAAGTTAGTTAAAGCACTAATGAAACTTGATCTGACTTCAAATTCGCGAAATCCCTCTAGATAGGTAATACACATTGGTTCATAAGCAGTGATTCTTCGATTAGCTTGCCTAAATGTAAGTTGTAAATCATTATTTTTATTAATATTAAAGTAATTATTAGCTTCCATTATGGTAGCTTCGTGTTCTCTACGTTTTTGTTTTCTTGAATTATGATTAAATGTCATATCTACCTCAAGATCAAAATATGTAAGGAACTTATGGAATTAGAATGACAAAGTGGATGGACCATATAATATCTAAAACTCCTTAGAAATTATGTTTAAATCCCCAACAATGGTGCAAAAAATTGATGCCCGTCGAGCGTATACAATAAGTTCCCCTATATATTATACCTTTAATATTTTGTACAAGTGGTAAATGGGAATCATCCCACAAGGATTTATCAAACTTCTCTAGGAAAAAAGACTTTTAAAGGTTTTTCTTAATATTTTACTTTTAATGAATTAATTAATTAATTAATTAAAAAATATTAACTAAACTAACTAATAATTAACTATCAAATAAAAAATAATTAACTAATTATATTAAGTTAACTGACATAATCCCAATTCAATATCAATCAAATAAATTTTATTCAATAGTAAATAAATATCTTAACAAACATACAGAACAATGAAACATAAAACTATTTTGCATTCCACACATGTATCTTCAATCAGTATAGTTAAGACAATACATTATAAGGTATCATAGATCGTTAAACACTAATCAAACTTAAGTAAATATCCTTAAGCAAGTCATTTGCTCTCATTATACCGGTGGAAAAGCCATGCTTTAATTTTATTAAGCAAACCCCTTTGAAAACACATATATTAACTTTATGCAATAAAACAACATTACACTTTATGAAAACTTCGAACTACTAAATTTAACACATTCAGAAAGTCACTTCAACATTAGATTTAGATCTCAAATTCACATAGGACATATAAATGGTGTTTGACTTTCGAACAATTCTAGTTACTACTTCAAATAGATATTGGATCCAAACATCACAATACACATTCTAGACTATGCATGCCATACAAAGATCATGATTAAAACCTAAAGATAATAATATGTTAAACTAGTGAATTAAAGAATATGATTTGTTAACAACATTAATCAAATAATCGTTTCATCCTAAGTACATAGCAAAATGGATCTGGTTTATGTTCAAATTTTGTATAGATCAACTAACTACTCATTCATAATTATAAATAACATAGCAATAATATAAATAAAAGACATAAATAAATACCTTTGGAATAAATACTTTAAATCTTCAAATCTTTTCCAAAAGCAAAGAACAATAAAAGAAATGAGAAAAACAATAAAGAATGGCTCATAGAGCAATTAAATATTGATTTAAGTACTTAAAGGAAACTAATTTCATAACTTTTGGGTTGTATTTATAGTAGTTTAGGTAGTAAACTTCCAAAATCAACTCAAACAACTCGTAGTTATCTTAAATTCAGAAAATCTAACCTAGAGGTTCATCTGCGATTCATTTGTAAGTGGAATTGCTGGTTAAGTCCATAAATCTGGAATCCCTATTTTCACCTATTTTACTGGCAATTCTGTGTCCCAGGGAATTGCTGGTATTAAAACCAAGTTCTTCCTTGATTTCTTTATGATGATTCTTTTCATATTTATTCCGCTTAATTAATTCATTCATAATCTTCCATTTTTCTTTCATATTTCAAATTCTCCATTTATTTCCTTAAATAACAAAAATAAGAGAAACCTTGTGTAATATAGTCTTTTACAACCAAAATCATCTTAACATGAACTATAATACATGTGTAATAATTGACTTGTTAAGTTTTATTAATTAACTAACTACTAATTAATATAAAAGCAATAATTTAGAACATGCAGTAAAGTAAATTATAGTAATTAAACAACTTTAAGATTAACTCGATTTAAATAAAATAAACCAAAGATAGGGAACACCACCAATTGTGAGACGACCCAAAACTCGATGGACCTAGACCGCTCGGCCTACACTATCACCTAAAACCCCTCGAGAAGACCTAGTGAGTCGGGTGATGATATACTAAGCCTTAACGAACGGAATAAGATCAACTATCAACAAATAGACAACTGAGGTATTTAAATGATGAAATAAAAACCTTCCATGTCTATAAGGTGCGAAATAAAAGCTAGATAGTCATTAGAACTTTATCAACTAAACATAAGGTCTACGGGCTCCAATGTCTATCTATTTAAAATCCTTATTTTATTACATCTTTCAACAAAACATAATAGTTTACTTAATATATCCTACTCACAAAAGAAAATGAGATTTTCTATGCTAGGACCTTCCACTTTCCTTTCTCTAACACGGTTGACGAGGTACCTAGAGGGAAAAGTAGTGGGGTGAGTAAAAGATCCAATGAGTACAGTTAGGTAAGGATAATCTAAAACAACAAGAAAATTGGTTTCCTTTCAAACCAAATGTAAAATAACAACTATTAAAATCAAATAGAAGAAAAGACAAGATTTTACCTACTAGTTGTAGATTTAGTGTTGATTCCCTTAAATAACATATCAACCGATAAGTCTCCTAGGTTTTATTCTCTAACCCACTCTCAAATGTTTTCTTTGTGAGAATAAAGACCTTTTATATTGCCATATCCCTTTATCTTGCTACAACCAATTTATCTTAGGACCTTCTTAATGGCCCATAATTAGTCCATCCCTTTTATTATTTGTCCCCATTTTCAAGCTATTCCATCACTTAAGCCCTTAATACCATATAATACAACAAATGTAACACACCATAGACAAATATTATATAAATTTATCGAAATAACCTTGGTAATTAAAGAAATGACCAATATAAAAAACTTGTGCCATTTCAATATCCCTAATTTTAAGAAATTTCATTCGTAAAATTGAATAAGATTTTATGCCTATATATGTGATGAAGAAAATGCTTGCAAGCAATATTGTTAAATACTACTCTATGCCAATTCCCAACTTATCTTTTGTCATTCTATTATGGCATTATTCTTTAACCTGCGATCACCAAATTCGTCTTCTTATTCGTTGTGCTAGCATTAACTAACTCTGTAATATCGATTGTGAAAATGTCAACTATAGCTCTCGCGTCATAGTCATGATTTTGTGTAACAACCACCATAAAGCCATTTTTATTCTTCGTGCTAGCTGCTACTATCACGATAATATTTATAATGAAGATTAATCATGACTCCCACGAATACTATTGGTATATCCCTATGTGGTAACGACGAGTAGTCCCAAGTCTCTCGCTCTAGAGACTATTATCATGATAATAGGGATAAATCATGGCTCCCCTGACGATAGTCACATGTCCTCATGCGATAACAACCAGCACGAATCTCTAAGTGTCAGGATCTTTTTTCCTCAAAATGTCCCCATTTTAATGTTTATTAAGAGTTCAAAAGTTGTACATACACCAATATGTACCCCAAGCTTAGGCAAGTCATTTAAGCAATGCAAATCCATATTTGTTTTTCACTTGTTAAGGCATCAACCTCACATGCTCATGTGTTCCACAACTTGTTGATACTTTTGGGGCTCTCTAATCATTACACTAACATGTTATACATTTTATTCGCGTTAAAGGTGGATCCTAATTTAGTATCGTCAATTTTAATATTTCACCCATATTTAGTTTTGTTAATGCTAACATAATATTGCATTTCTTTATCAAGATTTGTCTTATTCAGTAGGCCCATCATGTTTTAGTTTGTTCCTCAACTCCTTTTTACATGCCATAGTTTCTACATGTAGTTGTTCTAGAGTTAATCTTTAAACTAGAATTCCCAATCTTAGTGACCTAGTTATCTCATGTCAAGTTAGGACAACCTATCACTAACTGATAGTACTATCCTTCTAAATTACAAATTATTGGTTAGTCATGTTATCTCGCACGAAGGAATTTGATTTGTTTGAATAAGTCAAATGTATGCATATCGTGACTACGAAATGATCATGTTACTTATGAAGAACTCTCTAATTTTTCCCAAGTATACTTCAAAAATTGCATGTGCTCCATCCTTCACTGTAGGGCCTCGCTGCCCATGTAAGGGGTTCTTAACTCTGGGAATTCCTTTTAGAATTGGCCTACTTGTCGGCAATGGAAACATATCCATTATTCTACTTGAATTGTCGACACCGGTTGCTCTATTGATTCTACACTCTAACTCAGTCCTATTCATCCCTTTCTTTTTATCACTTTGCCACATGAAGTCGAGGGTGTAGGAGTTTGAGTAGTGGTATTTGCAGACGTATGTGGTGCCATCGTTGTTTCACTGGCTTAAGGGTTTCAACCTATACATCCTCCAAATCTCCTCTTTTTGATTAAGCTTCCCTAATAGTTTCCTTTAGATCCTATCTTGTTGAGACCTAATTAACTACCATTTAGTGCAGTTATTGGTGGTGTCATGGCATCCCTATCCCTACTGACTATATATATTTATATTTCCTTGCAATGTTGTGCACTAGCCACTACTCTCACATAAGACTCTAACATATAGGGTGCCACATATGTCCTAACGTGCTCATCTAGTGCGTTAATAAACCTAGTTACCATCTCCTCTATGGTAGTCACATAATTTATAGCAAAGTGTAACAACTCATTATAATCTGATTCATAATCCTGAAATGGTCTGCCTCCTATTACTAAGTTCGAGAACTTACTTCTTTTACCATGTACGACCATTTTTAGGAAATATTGAGCATAGAACAAACTCTTAAACATAGATTAAATCTCAATCAGTCACCAAACTCCACCACTTGTAAGCCTTACTCTCTAAAAGATATGACGTAAAGAAATACCATAGTAGGGTTGTCAATATTTAGAACTTCTTGCCTCTTTTCCACACGCTTAATCCAATGTTCAGCCATTCCAACTTTTACATCCTTAAAGAAACGTGGTACATAGTACTTCGTAAATTATTTTTGTATTTTAAGCATTATTAAGGTCTCTTCGTTTGCTGCAAAAGATGTTGGCAACACTACCAGTGCCACGAGATTCTCACCTACCTCGGCCACTGACTGAGCTACATCATCCTTTTTCATTTCCAACCACTTGAAATGGTCCCAACCCAGCTCCTACAACTGTTGGTTCCATTTGTGGAGTTGCATATGTGGTGTTATTTTCGCTATAATAACATTCATCAATTCAATCAAAATTTGGTCATGCATCGCTGATAACTCCTCTAACGCCCTAAAATTACTCTTAGTTATCATGCATTCTATTGTCGTAGACATGTCTTTAAGTGTCGTGTGATGATTCTTAAACATCTCATTCATCTAGCACTCTATCTGACTACGCCACCGTCCATCATCTATATCTCTGACATCCCTCAATCCATTTAAAGTCCCACTTTGAGTACTCATCGTGCACTGTGAGTAAACAAAAGAGCTTTGTTCTAATATTAGGAATAAGGGTGAGGTGAGAAATGATATCTAACGATGTACATAATAATACACATATAAAATAGTGTTATAAATTTTCTTTAATTCATTTTCAACCCATCATATCCTAGGATTAATTTCTTGTGCACGAGAAGTTAATGGTAACCAAAGTCTCATACCAATTACTACATTAACTTTACTTTGACTCACAACTCTTAGGTTATAATACCTAACTTTCGAAACAAACTGTGGTTTCGACTCATACCATTAAACGATCGTAGATTCTTATCCCTAATTTTAGGATAAAACTAAACTTTTCCCTTTAGGCTATAATTCTTAAAGTTATAATATCAACTAGTATCTTTCCTAGTTACAAATTTCTAGGCTGGATAATAATCGTAATCATTAGCCACTTCATTTCTAGGTTTGCTTAACCTATGCCCCGATACAAATTGAGACAATCCAAACCTTAGTTGGCCTGGAGCTCTCAACTTAGACCATTGCCAAACTCCTCAAGATGACCAAGAGAGTCGAGCAATGACCTAGTAACACTTAACCTGTGGAATATCATCAACAACTATCTACATATAAACAACTAAGATATTAAAGTCCTGAAATAAAAACTTTTTATATATCTATAAGGTGCAAAATAATAAGTAGATAGTCATTACAACTTGAACAACTAACCATAAGTTCTACGTGCTCCGAAGCTCATCAACTTAAAATCTATTTTTAATACATATTCGAACAAAAGACAATAGATTACTTAATACATCCAACTCACATAGGAAAAGGAGATCTTTTATGCTATAAACTTCCTCTTTCCTTTCTTTAATACAACTGACGATGTACCAGGAGGGGAAATAGTAGGGTAAGCAAAAGATCGAATTGGCTCAGTAAGATTAAGACAATAAAAAACAACACAAAAACTCCAAGGATATCTCTACAGCATCAAACCTCAAATTCAGTTTCCTTTCAAAACAAAATCTAAAACAACTATTAAAATCAAAGAGATGAAAAGAAAAGATTTTATCTTCTAGTTATAGATTTGAAGTTGATTCCCTTAAATCAAAAATCCCCCAAAAGTCTTCTAGGTTTTCTCGTCTAACCCACTCTCAGTTATTTTCTTTGTGAGAATAAGAAGTGTAGTTGGCCACTAATTTGGTTTTGGGTCCAATCTAAACCCTTATAGACCCTTTATCTTGCTACAACCCATTTAATCTTAGGACCGTATCCGTGGCCCATAATTAGTCCAACACTTTTTAGTTTTTATCCTCTTTTTTAAGGGTATTCCAGCACGTAAGTCTTTAATACCATATAATATAACGAATGTAGCACACCATACACACATGTTATATGAATTCACAAAATAACCCTGATAATTATGGAAATTACAAAGTTAAAGAAATTTGAGTAGTTATAAATTGCATCTAACTAACCATTAACACATCTAAAATATAGTTATAATCATGGTTATAGACATAGGTCAATAATGGATTCCTAGGAGATATACTAAATCTTTTTTATAAGCAAGTTATAGTGATTTAGAATTCCCTAGTCTTCCTTTCATCAATGCAAGATTCATGCGAATCATATCCATATTCTAATCTTATCATAATTGCTCCTTCGAAATCTTAAAACATATTAATTAACATATAAGATCCCATTAAGATTCATGAAAACAATTACTACTACATAATATCAAGCAAAATATGTTGTCGTTACTCGAGCTAGAACTTTAATTTAACTAAGACTTCCCTAACGGGTAACGAAAAATTGAATAATCTTAGTTACTACTTATTATAGATTATTCGCTAAAATATGATGTCAATTATTTGTTAGAATTAGAACCTATTCATCATAATACACATTGGCCACTATGCTTGGAAACCCTAGTTTCATAGATTGTAATTCATTGAATTTAAGAATACAATAATGATTCAAAGCACTAAGAACATAATCTCATAAACTATGTCTTTGCAATCGGTATAGACTAATAAACTGCTCATGCATACGAATAGAAAACTTCATAAAGTAATTAAAGGATATGAATGAAAAACACCTTTTTATTAATAACATCCATTCCCAACTTGAGTTCTCTAGAGTAATAGTAATTTAAAACTAAACTTGAACAATGGCATTGGTAAAGAGGTAGGGGAAGAAGGAGAAATTCTTAAAGCTCTTACCTTATATGTATAGAATTTTGGCTAATACATATCATATTCAAACTCAAATTCATAATCCATATTTAAAAAAATCGTGACCGACCTTAGCATTTAGCCAGTGATTTTATTATTTAATGTAAATTGCCAAGTAAATCACTAAGTCTTCTCTAAAATACTCCTATATGGTCTACCAATTTGTGTTATTGTATACTTAGTTTGTATGTTGTCGGGGTTCTTTGCTACTGATTTATCCAACAATTTTGGTTAAATCTTCACTTTGTTTGGATTTCGGCAAGATTCTTCTCTTTTCGTCTCCAAATCATTTGTACCCTTAACTCTCATTAGTTATAACTGAAATCATATAAATAAGAGAAAATCTAGTGTAATATATGTTAGCTTTTTGGTCTTCAAAATGCAGCGAAAATTTTTAAATTTTATTTCGAAACCCTAACAGATCAAATCCAAATTCCATTAAAGTTATTAATAAAAGTAAACCATAACTCAATTGATAGTTTTATTCATTATGTTGATCGATATTTAAGACGTAGTTAATGACAAATTTCTATTATAAATCCATACACAAACAGAGGCCAAGAATCTGAGTGCTAACCTGAAAGAAAACAGGAAAACAATATTTTGTTCTCCCCAAAAGCTCTAGAACGGTTGAGAAACCTAACTCATTTTCTAAAGAAGATAATTAGACTTAAACTTTACATCCTCCGGTAATGTGAATTTTCTTAATACGCCTATTTACACAACCTTTGTATAAAATCGTGTAAGGGAATTACCATTTTACCTTTACTTAAAGTTGTATTAATATTACAAATCATACATACATTTTATATGATGAGTTTTATCATATAGCATTCATTATTCCTAGTCATTTAAAATCTCACAAAACCATTCTTTATGTACACTCATGACCTTCCTAAAAAAATTTATTCATGGTAAGATTTCTCTCGAGTACTATGATTAAAGTGCCGAATAATTCGATAATGTGTATGTGGTAGCTGAGCATGGACTCACCTACTGTGATATTTAAAATCACGTTAAATGGTTAGTGGATCCACCTACAGTAATTGAGAAGTACTTGCTTTAGGGCTAGTGTCAATTGAAATTGTGGCAAGAGTAATTATAATGAGAATGAAATTGAAATAGATTATCTTACATTCTTAAAATGATGAAGAACTAAGAGTCAAATGGCGAGTGAATCCACTTTCAGGGATATAACTAAATTATGAGATTATGCATAAAGATTTAGTCGGGTTTAAACTTCGTGAACAAAATTTCTATTAGTTGGGGAGATTGTAATAGCCTAAAACTTACTAATAGTAAATTAGTCCCTAATCTAGGTTACCAACCTTTGATGTAACTTGGGAGCGAGTACACGATCCCAATACTAGACATAAGGGTCGAGAGATATATTATTTTTGTTGTGATGGAAGTCTAGTGTGATGTATATGTGTATGCTATACTCAGATTTTTGTATGTAATTTGATTATTCATAGTTTCGGTGTGTAAGTAGAAACACGCCTTGAGATGCATACTGATGTGGGACCGGGTAGAGAGTGATGTGGTAAGTCCAAATTTTTTTTATGTAAATCAAAATAGTGAATTTAATGTGGCTATAGTTAAATTTATGTAAATGAATCCTAAGTTTGGAAAATAAACCACAAGCATTGATATGCCTTGGGATGTGTGTTGGCATCGTCACTAAGTAACTTAAGTTAATATGTATGTTAGTAGGGATGAATTAGTGGCTTGTATGACCAAGACATGAGCTCTTAGATTGTCCCAGAGATGTGTATACATACAAGATCAAGGCTTATAAATTGGTTGTCCCTTTATATAAACTCCACTTAGCGGAGTATTCATGCAAAACCATTCTTGTTAGCATGCAAGAAAGAAAGGGAGAGATCATGAGAGGTTATCAATATTTTTCTGATGAAAACTCTTTGAATTAGAAAGGTGATGATCAAGTTAAGGAAGTCACACTACTAGGTAAATCAATCTACAATGCTATTTTGTTAAATTATTTAAAATTGTAAGTTTTAGTCTCCACATTAGGTGTTTTTATAATGATTTCACAAATTTTATTAACTTTTTCTTTGATAATATTATAATAATTAAAAAGTTTTAATTAACTATGAAAAACGCAGTACTGAGTAATAAATAATATTTATTCTAAAAACGTATAACAAGGTGGATGGTATAAAAGGCTGAATAATACATTTATAAGGCTTAGGTGGCGTGAATTAGGGCTTCATGATTGGATTAGATCGGGCAGTACCTCTTTTGGGGAAATGAGCCATCCCAAGGTCACTCCCTCACCGCTCAAAATATAAATCTATATTACTGTAAAAAGCAAGAAATAATGTTTACTTACTGTTAAACCAATTCAAAGTTTGTTGCGAAACCTCACACAATGTTCCATGGCTTAAACTTATTTTCATAAGTCCTATTAAACATCATATTCAATATTTTAGAGTTAAATTTCAATTTCAACACTTCAAAACTATTTTCTAGTTACATCAGGACTAAGACCCCCTTTTTCAAGTTGTAACGGAGTTCATGTCCCTTAATAAGTCTAAATCTTCCTTTTAGAACTTATTTCCATGTTTCTGAACTCCCAATAATTCTTAAATTACCTAATAGGCTCTAAATAGGGTTTTAACCTTTTTTTTTAACTTCACCATCCCTAATTAACTTATTTGTGCATTCCCAAATTGACTTTTATAACTTAATTAAAATTTTATAGGGTTTGCTTATTTCAAAGAATGATTTAAATCCTTAATGTGTCTTATGTCGAACTCATTTTAACAAAAACAATGTTAATCAACTCATTGAGTCATCAACCATGTCTTTCTTTTCTCCCTAACCGAAACTACTGGCAACCATGTCAAAGGTACCAGTAATAGTCTTGAATTCATTGAATATTATAGATCTATAGTGAGGCAAGTATGAGGTCGAATTCACAAAGACTATGAAGAATACCTAGGCTATGAACTAAAGGGAAATAGGGGGTTTTCGAACGAACTTATCCTAAAATAAATTAAATTAACAATATCTCCTAAGATAAGTAAAACATGCATTAAAAATAAAAATAATAACTTAAGTAATGTGAAAAAAGCCTGGATTGAATATAGCATCATATCTTGCAAACATTTAAATTAATCATCGGTCACTAAATGTACGTTTTTCCCTATTGAATTCTTATTTACAAGCTTTAGTGAAATTACTTAGTTTTTAATGGTCAGCGGCAGGAACATGCGACATAACCACATACTAACTAGACTCGAAAAAACCTCGAGAGCTCCACATATTTTCAACGAACTAGCAGCCTTACACTTTATGAAAACATTTGCCCAAAGTGGTAACTAACATGAACTGCTACCCTCCTTATACTCTAAAAGCACAAGAGCACATCGATTGCCAGCATAAAAGGCTATATATCTCACCTAATGAAATCCCTCTTACCGAGTGGTAAGATAATTGACGAAGATCTCCTAAACTCAAATATGCATTGGCCACTACATATGACGAATGTGATTGATCTAATCTAGTGCAAAGATTAAATATATAATTAATGCAACAAAATTCACAATAATCAAATAAATAAGATTATCAATTCGATAAACAAAACCTCATAAATGAAGTTTGCAAGTGTTAAAAACCCTTCAATTTAAAAAAAACTTAGTGATTACGATTCATACAAATAAGTTAAAGTAATGAAAATAAACTAAATAGTACAATTAAAGCGAATCCACAACTCCAATAACTCTCTAGATCTAAAAACAAAATGTAGTCAAAAGTTAAAAAAGTAGAGGTAGAGATGTTTCAAACGTCTAAACCTTGCCTATTTATGAGGAAACGAAATAAAACAAACTCGAAAGTTGGAATCTTGTGAATGCACCAAATCCGTAACTAAATATCTTTTGATTTGTCGAATGTCGTACAAATAAAACATTATGGTGCATGGAATCACTGAAAAGGCACTACGACACTCTGATTTCCTTCGATTTTGCTCGATTCCAGTCTAGCGGCACGCCGACACCGTTTGTACACTCTAAGGCGTTACAAAGGCGTTCTGCTTCTTCTTGGAATTTGAGCTTCGTTCTTCTTCTGGGTTTTCATAAGGCTTCACATGTAACATTGATGTGTGTTGTAAGTGTAACGACTAGCTTGTAGTAATAGTGGAATCAAATTACGTTGATCACAAATATCGTCCTCTGGGAAAAGTTTTTGCACCAGTTGTTATTTACCTATTTAACTTGAACTATTTCTAAATGACTCACTTTTTAATTGGTTTTGTACTAATTGAACTATTTTAACAAATCAAATTAACTTTTCTTGTTTCTTATTTTAAGGATATCTTAGTTTACTACTTCACCAAAGTAATTTAATACTATATTTTGTATTCATGTTTACATCTCAATATGTTATGTGCAATACCTCTTTAAAATAGACGGATTTCCTTCAAATTAACTTCAACCCACTATCGTGATGGAAAAGATTCTAATGTGCAAACTATAATTATATATATCAGTGTGAATAACGTAAGCTCGACATTGCTTTAAGTCTCAAATCCTTTGATTCATAACCAACTGAGTTTACTATCTGCACCTCCCTAATCAACAACTATCTCTCGATTTTGTGTATTTTATGATTGTACCATTCATTTTCGGATTCAAAGCTTCAATGGTCATGATAACACCTAAAGCCTAAGTTCATTAAACACTTGATCAGGATGTCTAAAGCCACTTTGTCAAAAAATACTCTACAAAACAATAGGCTTCATTAAAATTGAATCCTTCAATTAATCATGATTTACCTCAGAACTTTGAATTGAGCATTGAATATCAAAATTCCAGAAATAGAACTTATGCAACCATTCCCCTGTTAAATTCAAAACATTGTTTGGAGTAAATAAGACTTTCTTTTGGTTTGTGATGGCGGGGCTAGGGTGACAAAGAAAAGTAAGTTATGGATTCAAAACTTTGGAAAACTTTAGACTTAGATTATCAAAAGATATTCGAAGAACACAAAATGGTTTACACTGCACCTAACTTCATTTTTCTTTTCATATTGTATAGTCCTCATCTTTTTCCAACCATACAGTTTCCTGCTTCATTTTTCTAACCACACCGGTCTTTGCTCCCTTTCCTATGGATACTATTTTAAGTGGAATTCTCTAATTATGACTTGATTGATTGAATTTTTATCATCATAATTAATTTCTCTTTATTTATGGTATGTAAGAAATTCGTCATATATTATATTTTCTTCTTTTTTTCTTTTTTTATCATGTCTCTTTTTAATGATTTCAAATATATGACTAGCTTCCAACTAGGTAATGAATTATAAGCTAATAATTTATGGGTTTCATAATAGGTTACATAAGATTTTGGTTGTGTTGGCTCAACTGGGCCAACTAGGGATAACTTAATAAGTGGGCTAAAGGCTAAGGGCTTAAAATAAAAAGGCTTACATCTTCCCTAAACTTATCATTAAATTATTAATATGTTTTAAATAGATTGCAAACATATCTTGGAATCTGTAGAGACTTAGTTGACTTTTGTCCCTGACTCCACATTAGCACTCTTTAGTGTAGACTCAGTATCATAGACTAATCACAAGGACAATTTTTTCACCTAAACTTTACCAAAGGTCTTATCTATTTTTGGCAACATAAATCCACATTGGAATTCTCAAATTGTCCGCCATTATCCAAAGTTAGAATTGGGCATTCATTTAAGCTTATAACAATAAAAGGAAAAACAAAAAGAAGTAATTCACAATTATGGAAATATGTAAACAACTTACCAAACTATCAATCTTTAAAATAAAATGAAATCGCATTACCTTTATTTTGCTAGATGTTTTGAAAAATATTTGAAAATTGCAAAAATCTTACAAAAATATTTATTGTTCATCCATGCATTCCATCAACCTGTTTACCTGCATACCCCCAAACTATCTTGAACCTTGTCCTTAAGGTTCAATAATGTAGGACAACCTATACACAATCCAAAAAATAAGTGAAATATAGGAATGGAAGATAAAAAATGTAATAAAATGAATATATAGAAGCTGAAAATAAACATATGCTATGAAATAAAACAAAATTCCCCAATCATAATTCTAAAGTCAAATATTATCACCTCACTCCAGTGAATGATCATCCGGCAAGTGATCATGGACAAATTCCAAATCTAATTCAGTTATTTCCAAATGTGGCAACTGACACTTATTAAAACAAGAAATAAGAAATCTTAAGCCTAACATAAATCGATGGGTTGCCTCCTAAGAACACCAGTATTTAATGTAGAAGGCCCAACATCTTTTCCTCTTGCTTTGGCTTCACTCTTCATTCTTGTTTTAGCTCAATTTCCAAATTTGAGACATATAATTTCTTTCCAATCTTTTTTGCATGGTCATCTGGTGCCTCCATCTGCTCCAAGTCAACACTGTCGTTCAGGGTCCCATTCACTTTAAGAGTTTTTCTGCTCTCCATATTGTGTATTTCAACAGCACCATGGGAAAATATATTAGTAATAATTAATGGATCTACCCATCTAAATATCAGTTTACCTTGGAAGGTTTTTAATTTTGAATTGAAGAGGAGAATTTTTTTACCTATAACAAAATATCCTTGTCAGATGAAGATAATGATAAGCTTTCGTCTCATCTTTATAAATCTTTGTGCTCTCATATGCATTGCTCGTAAGTTCTTCTAATTCCTGGATATCTAGTTTGTGCTTAACATTTGTTGTAATTCATATTACAATGTTTAAGTACCCAATATGCTTTATGCTCTAACTCTAGAGGAATTTGACATGCTTTCCTAAAAACTAACCAATGTGGAGACATTCCAATAGGTGTTTTAAAATCTATCTTGTAAGCCCATAATGCCTCATTATGTTAGGGCAAGTGAGGTCAATCTACAAACATTATTGATCTTATAATTTTAGATAATAAAATTGAGGTTTTCATTTGTTGTTTTATTATAAGTGATTTCATATTTACCTTATAGTAAGATCAATGGGTATTTGTTGAAATATCATAAATGTCCTTAGTCGGTCATTATACTGGGAACTATAATGAATTAAAGCTAGTGTGAATCTTGATTAATGGTCACATGATGATCATGCATATAAGGATACGAATCGAGATCATGATCACTAGTTATGGAATAAGGCATTGGACTGACCCACTATGAGAACACCACACGGATTAAGTCATAGGTGTTACTCCTGATAGGTATTTTATTAGTCCTTCAACTTGAGATTATCGTAGACTTCAATATTAAGAGCATGGTAATTTGACAGAATTAAACATTATCTTTAATCGGGCGATTATAAAGATTGTGATTGGTGACCACGTGAAAAATATGTGAAGATGTGTAATCAAGATAGAATTTGCCCCTCTCATATAGAGAGAGATATCAGTGGATCCATCGATATATTAGAATTTTAAATGACTTATGTACCAAAATGATTTTTGTTCTCCGCCAACGTCGTATGAACCTATTGGGTCGTACACGAAGAATGGCTTTGTGCAATTTCAATTAGTCTAGAGTAATAATTTTATATAACAAAATTCATGGCATAAAAGCCCTTACAATTTTTATATGATAACTTATTAATAGGGGCGTATGTGTAATTTGCTTAAACTGCCAAAATATAATAGTTGTACTATGAATAGCAATTTAAGTGAGAATTCTGCTACACATATAAATAGAGGTTGAAACCCTAAAATGAAATAAGATTTTATTTTTTGCAAATTTTGAGTTCTCTTTTTTTTGGGAGAGAGAAAAATGTTTTTTTTATCTCTCTTGGGGCTAGCGCTCCAAATTGTGGTCACTATTCGTTAGTGGATTCTTAAATGAGGACGCACACTTGAAAGTCTGAAAAATTCAACAATTAGAGAAGGAAATCACAGCTTAAGTTATGGTTTACTTTTATAGATCTAGTTTAATAAAACATATTTGTAATCCTGTTGGGGTTTTGTCGAAGAAATTTTGAATTTTTCGCTACTTATGAACCCCAAAACCCAACAAATTAAGGTGTAAACTCCAATCTTTCCTTGATGGGTGATCAATCTTTTCAAGAATTGATTTCATCTCCTTATTAGAGACCTCAACTTGACCATTTGACTGGGGGTAATAGGCTATAAAAGTCCTTCGAGTGATGTTATATTTCCTAATGATAAGTCAGCAATTATATATATTTAGTACTTTATTTTAGTATATTTAATTATGGAAAATATCTAAATATATATATTGAATTATATTCTTTGGTCGTTTTCAGGTGAAATGAAGTACGCGGTTGAGTTCGTGGCAGAAAAATACTCAAAATGGAGTATTTACATGCAGTGATCAGATGTCGGACAGTTTGTCTCGAATTACGCGTTGCGGAGCTGGGTAGAATAAGAGACAATATATTTCAACCAATTAGGAGTTGTCATGTCAGCGATGTCTTTTCACTCTTCCAATCAACAAGCGCCACTTCGGTCTGACCATCCCTCAAGCTTGCAAGCATGGCAACCTGCTCGACCAATCATGTCTCGCCACATCAACGCAACGAAGCATTCTCCACCAATCAGCAGTCGCCGCGTCAGCACCACACAAGCCAAGTCACGTCCGTGTCTCTTCTCTTCGCTTCAACTGCTCTTTGATTTGCCTCGAAATGCGCACCCGCACAAACTCCCACATCTTCACCGAACATAGCAGTTCTTCACCGCCTTTATTCAATTTATTTTTTATTATTTTTCGCATTTTTTTCCTTCTTTTTATATACCAAATATTGTATTTCTTTTATTTATTGTCCATTTATATTATTTTCTCATTTCATTAGGATTTGATACACTTTCATGCATATATATATTTAGTATTTTTTATTTTAGTTATTTAGAGTCACCCGAAACTTTGTTCATACCTTTAGTTGTGGATGAGTAATTTATAGTTGCATTTTTAACTTGAAACTTAGAGAAGATTAGGAGAAATACCCAGTCAAGTTCGTAGGTCAACATTTTTATGATTTCATGATTAAGGAATTAGATAATGGTTGGATTTTGTGCTAGATAACGAAAATGAGTAGACGGTCGAATTTGTGCAAGTGATATTATTTTAACCCACATTGGGGGATTTGCAATTATAGTGAAATTGAGAGTCCTACAGGTTTCCTTAGAAAATGGAGCAGGGAATCTTGCGGTGGAAAAAGTGAAAAAATCTGTCCATAGAAAATGAAGCAGGGACCGTATTTGTTTTAAAAAAAAGAAAGAAAAAAAAAATTTTCAAGAAAAAAAATGTAAAAATAATAATAATAAATAATGGCGGAAGTTGTGAAACTCCTCAAATAAAATATTTATTTCGAGTGCTTTCACTATATTAAGTGAGAAATTTGAACTTGCGTGCTTGAATGTATAGACCAAGAAAACTTTCGAGTAGTTGATGACCTTTGTCTTGACCAAGTCTTTGTCTTGAAAGTTGGATCTTAATTGTGTTTGGGTTGCGAGTCTTGATATATCATAACTCTGAAATTTTCTGAGTTACTTGTTAACTTGGTGACTATGCAAATCAAAGGAACTCCATGAATTTTATTATGGGTATAGGATTAGTTGAGTCAGTGCATATTTATGTTAGGAGTCTAGTTTAGTTTGTGTTGTCATTTACACCTTTGCTCGGGACGTACAAAGTCTTAAGTTTGGGGGTATTTGATAAGTCAGTATTTATATATATTTAGTAGTTTATTTTAGTATATTTAAATATGGAAAGTATTTAAAATATATATTTAATTATATTTTTTGGTCGTTTTCAAGTGAAATGGAGTGCGCTGTTGAATTCGTAGTGGAAAAATACTCAAAATGGAGTATTTACGTGCAGTGATCAGATGCCGAATAATTTGCCTCAAATTACGCATTGCGCGACGGGTAGATAAGAGACAATATATTTTAACCAATTGGGAGCTGCAACATCAGCGACGTCTTTTCTCTCTTCTAAACAGCAAGCACCACCTCATTATGACAATCCCTCCAGCTTGCTCGACTAATCGCGTCTCACCAAATCAAAGCAACGAAGCATTCTCCACCAGTCACCAGTCGCCGCGTCAGCACCACAGAGGCCACGTCATGCCGGAGTCTCTTCTCCTCACTTCAGTTTCTCTTCAATTTGCATCGAGATGCACGTCCGCACAAACTCTCACATCTTTGTGGAACACACGCGATTCTTCCCCGCCTTTATGTGCGCCACGTGGCGTTCTCTAACCCATGCACAGCGCGTCATCACATCTCCTCTCCACAAATAGCCAGATGCCACGTTAGCTCACTCATTGATTAACCACGTCACCTCAGCTCTCTCCTACAATCGGATGACAGACACGTCAGCGAGACAGCAGGAAACGGACCAATGCCGCTGCGACACGTGGCGGACACTATTTTCAAGCTAAAAACAGCCTTATGATGCTCCTCTGCGCACACGTCACCTCACCAACCCCTAAATTAGTTTCTCTCACCTCTCGAGACCCTTTTTTAGTAGTTTTATATATTTGGAACTTAAGTTTCATTATTAAGAACGCACCGACTATTATTTTTAGCATCGACTTTCTTCGACGACGATGATCGGCTAATCAACTCTTTGCCTAGGTCGAAGGGAAACATTTCGGGATGATGGATTCATGGCATATTATGAGAGATCTATTATTTTATTATTTAATTTAATTTCACCGATTTCACTGTTGTTGATTTTAATGATTATGATTTAGATCTAGGGTATGTATATAGCCAGTACATGCTTTTAGGTGGACAATCTATAGTTATTTGGACCTTTAGTATCCGTGTAATTGTGCTTTTGGACCACTAAAGTGACAAACACTCACCTATTTGCCGTTAAATTCGGTTCTTTAGTGTGCAACAATTAAATCTAGGTTAAATCGGTAGAGGATGCGATCCGCTTATTTAGGATTACTGTTCCCATAGACCAAAATTATTGCGGTTAATGTGTTAAACCCGATTGACATATGTCTAGGGTTAAACATTAATTTGAGAAATAGTTGGTGGCAGACATCCTGACTATTGAGATTAGGGGAACGTTGAATTTCTGGCGGATGTTGATTTTCCATAGCTAATTTAGGAGAATATAAATTAATAACTCTTTGTGAAAGATTCAAGCCCATGGTTATAATTGAATCTAGATCTTGATTTGTGGAACTGTAGACTTAGGTGTTACTTAGGTGTAACTTAGGTATTGATTAATTATTTTAAAAATTAGTTTAGTCATTTTATTTATTTAGTTTAGTTATATTAATTAGTTAATTTAATTTATTTTAAAACCCCCGATTTTTCTTTTTTGTTGTTTTTAACCTAAGAAAGACTACCAATCTCTATGGGATCGACCCTTTGCCACTATTCTACAAAATAGTTTGTTTAGGAAACTTTACTTTATTGATGCATTTGGTGCACGTTACCAAAATAGAGACTGTACAATAGTATTATAGAAAGGGGTTCCTTTGTCACTAATAATCTAGCGTGGAGCTCCAAATCTTGAGGAAATCCCTTAATAAAGAAATTTGACAACTGTCATGGAGTCATTGCCATTTGTGGCTTTAGCTTTGACCCAATTGGAAACATAATCCACTACTAATATGGTATAAGTATTCCCATTAGAGGGTGAAAATGGGACCATAAATTCAATGCCCCAGATGTCTAAGATCTCATAGAAGAGAATCTTAGTCATCAGCATTCGATCTTTTGGTCTTAATGATCTGTATTTCTAACAGATAGTACAAGTCTTGGTAAAGACATATGCATTATGGAATAGTGTGGGCCAATAACAATCACAATCCAAAACTACAAAGTGGACCAAAATGACTGTCACACGCATATGAATGAGAGTGAGACAAGATGGATTGTGTTTCGTGCTGAGGAACACATATGATAACCATTTGATTTGCAAAGAACTTCCATAAATATAGCTCTTCTCACAGATAGTGTTTGGAATTGTACACCATCTTTTACTTTATGCGAGTAGGTAATCCAATGGTAACTTTTTGTTGGATAAATAGTTGGCATGGTCAGCATACCATGGAACTTGATAAGAAACTATACAAATGCATTCATAAGAAAACTCATCATTCATGGTAGTAGGTGGTTCTTCATTCCCTAGGCGACTAAGATTTTTCGCCACTAGAATCTCGGTACCTTCCTCATTTTTTATGGTAATATTGAATTCTTGTAGTAAGAGTATCCATCTTACGAATCTAGTCTTAGATTCTTTCTTCGAAGTTAGATAATGCAAAGTTGCATGGTCTTAATAGACAATGACTTCGGTACCAAGGAGATATGGTCTGAACTTTTAAAGAGCAAAAACAACACCAAGCAGTTCTTTTCAGTAGTAGTGTAATTCATATGTGCAGTGTCTAAAGTTCAAGACGCATAGTAAATCACATTAGATTTTTCCACTGCTTTTTTTCCTAACACAGCTCCGACAACATAGTTGCTTACATCACACATGATCTCAAATAGAAGTGACCAATTAGGAGCTTTGATAATTGGAGTGGAAATTAGTGCATTTTTTGGGTGGAGAAAGTCATTTTACATTTATCGTCAAACACAAAGGGAATATCTTTTTGAAGTAACTGACATATATGTTGAGCTATCTTAGAAAAATTTGTGAGAAGGCCCTTATAGAATTATGCATGACCTAGAAATGCACATATCTTTCTCATAGTGGAAGTATAAGGTTAAGTACGAATGGCATCTACTTTTGTGTGGTCAACTTCTTGACCTCTAGATGAAAAAATGTGATCTAAATTGATCCCTTGCTCTACCATAAAATGGTGTTTCTCATAATTAAGAACAAAGTTATTTTCAATGCATCGGGATAGCAGTATGGTCAAATATTCATGACAGCTAACAAAATAATCTCCATAAACACTGAAATCATCCATGAAGACTTTCATGAAATTCTTGAGAAAGTCAAAGAATATGCTTATCATGCACTATTGGAATGTTGCAGGTGCATTACATAACCCAAATGACATACACTTGTAAGAAAAATGATAGGTGAAGGTAGTCTTCTCCTGCTCTTATGGTGCAAAGATAATCTGATGATACTTTAAATACCCATTTAAACAACAATAGTAGGATTCTTCGGCCATACGATCAAGCATTTAATCTATTAATGGCAAGGGGAAATGATGTTTCCTTATGGCAACATTAAGTTTTTTGTAGTCAGTACAAACCCCCATCCATTTTTGACATAGGTAGGTACCAACTCTCCTTGGTTATTGGTCACAATGGCTACTAAAGTATTTTTGGGTACAACTTGTACTTGACTAACCCACTTGCTATTACAATAAGGATATATAATCCTTGCATCAAGTAGTTTCAGAATTTCCTTCTTGACTACTTCCTTCATATGCGGATTTAATCCCCTTTAGACTTGTCTTGATAGCTTACAATCATCCCCCAAATGTATTTTGTGAGTTCGTATGGAAGGATTCAATCCCTTGATGTCAACTAGTGTCGATCCAATAACATATTTGTAGTCTATTATGATACACACTAGTCTCTCATCTTATAGTTTTGTTAACTTGTTTGATATGATCAATGGAAGCATTTCGTTTTCACATAAGTAAGCACATTTTAGGTGATCATGAACCTTTTTCAAATCGAGCATACAGATTTTTGCAAGTGAGGGAATAAGTTTAAGACTATAAGGGGATAAATCTATAGGGACAGAGGGTACAGAATGAAGTTCATAAGATTCTAATTCCATTACGATGTCCTCATTATCAATGTCAAGTGAACATATGGATTCCAAATTATCGGGATTCACACCCTAACAGATTACTTGACGCATTGTATCATCTATAAGATAATTGATACTTCCTATAAAAATGGATCAATTGCATCCATTATGCATACAGATGAGACATCACCAGGATATTTTATGGTGTTAGGAATATTAAATTTTAAAACATCAGTATCGAATTCCACAATCAAATATCTATTCGCGACTTCGATCTTAGCCTATACAGTCTTCATGAAAGGATGTCCTAATAGAATTGAAGAAAAGTAAGGGAATGGTTCCTCTTTCATATCTATGATGAAGAAATCTGCTGGAAAGTTTAAATAACCTATCACTACAATCCCATCTTTTAAGACTCTTATAGAATATACAACAGACCTATCTATTGATTGGATCACTATCCTTGTTTCCATCAGTACTTTATAATTGAGAGACTCGAACACAGACAAAGCAATGACATTTATGGAAGTTACTAAATCTAACATTGCCTTAGAGAAGTGTTTCTCACCATTAGTGATTGGCACGGAAAACAATCTTAGGTCTTTCCACTTAGGTAGGAGTTTTTTTTTAAAGGATGGCTGAGACAGTCTTACCTACAGTGACTTTTTCATATTCATATAGCTTTGACTTGTTGCTCCATAACTTCTTCAAAACTTTGGCATACCTTGGAATATTGGCTACACTTTTTAGCAAAGGGATATTAATCTCAACTTTCCTCAGGGAATCTATGATTCCTTTGTCTTGCTCCTCCTTCTTGATTTTGTAAGATGTTAAGGAAATGGAGGACAAACATTAAAGGTTTCATGATTGGTTCTACAATTGTCTCCTTAGGCGATGTAGCAGTCACTTCTATTTCATGCTCAGCCTTTACCCATACCTCCTTCCGATTGCTTGGTGGTTTCGATTGCTTGTCCTTCAAGTTCAGCTCCAATCCTCAAGGTGATCTTAGTAGAATCAACAAAATGTTGTATAAGTTGCCTTCCTTCCTTATTTGCTTGATATTTGAACCTGACTTGCTTGATCTGCTTGCTTTTGCATCTAACTAAACCTCATATCATATTGTAGGGTATAAGACTCAAACAACTTTTGAATCTCTCAAAAAGTAGATGTTTTCTCTTATGGGGGTGAATATTGCTCTTTTAACATGGTCAATTGGAAATTATTACAATGGAAATGGTAACGACCTGTGTCCCTAAGTAGGTGATTAACTATAATCAGAACACTAATTAACCCGAGTTAGGCCTGTGGTTAAGCCCGACATATTGTGACTAGTGCGTGGGTACATTTGTCTGACTGTTTTGCGTTAGGTTGATTTGATTATGAGTTAAATATATTATAGAGTATTGTAGTAAATTAATATAAGCTTATAGATGGAAAATAAATAATTAATTGCAAAATTATGGGACACGTAATACCGTGTGTGGGTATGTATATACTTTATGTATGGATATATATTTAAAATAATTGAGAAATTGATGGGTGTTTAGTTACAAAATGAAAAGTCAAGAATTGGACATTTTTATAGTGTAATTTAGGTTGATTATATATATATGATGATATTACACTAGGTATTCTCTTATTTTTGTGATTTCGGGATTTAAATACAAAATAAATAAATAGTAGAAAAGAGAAAAAATAGGGGATTTAAATATAAAATAAATAAATAGTAGAAAAGAGAAAAAATAGCAAAAAAGTCAACTGGAAAAGAAGTCTAGTAAATAGCCAGTGATTTGTAATTACGCTAGGAATGGCTACCTAAATCGGTAGCAGAAAAGTGCCAGCGAATCCACAGAGAATTGGAGAATGAACTAGAAATTGCCTATTGAATTAGTGGAGCACTAAATGTCATTTCCAATTATTAACTCAGCGATTTGTGTACAAATTAAGACTCATTGAGAAATTGCTGAGGACGGTTACGGGTTTTAAAATTAATATGAAGAATTTTAGTTCATCTAGAATTTGTATATGTAGGGAGACTATGAAAAAGGCCAGAGAGCTTCGAAATAACTCTCTTTTCTTTTTGCGCTACACTATTTCTATATATTGTCTATTCAATATTTCTAGTTGATGTTTGAAGATATATTGGAGCTTTGATTTATTTAAAGGTAGTTATTTATTCATTGTGTCATTTAATTATATATTTGCATTGTTTATTTTCAGCATGAATTAGTAGTCTATCAATCTAAACAAACCCTAAACATATATACTTAGGATTGCTAGATAACTATAATTAAGGAATCATGAACTTAATGCTTTAGATCTACTCGTACACGTCAATCACGAATTTAACAAGTTGTTTTTATGTATTACAATTGAAGAATATTAATATTGCATGCAAAGTTGCAAATGTGTTATATGATACTTTTTTATTTTGATTCTATGTATATAGGTACTAAAAACAATTATAGAAGTAGTAACTAAGATTAATCTATAGGGATTTTCCTATCAAACCCCTAATTAGGGCATCCGACAAACTTAGATTACTTTAATTCCTTGATAATCTAGTATCCTTAATCTCACTGTCAGTAAATAATTAAAATCAATTCGAAGTAATCATCAAATGGAAAACTTTATCAACCACAAAGGATTCTAAAGTAAATCTTAAACGTTAAAGTTCGTTTAGATCAATTAAATAATCCTTTAGATTTTGTAAAAAAATTTCGACAGCACTTCCTCTGTGTCTAAGCCTACATCAGAAACCCTAGCCTTTTAAAACCTTCAACAAACCTGCTCAGCTTGGTGAAAATTCTGAACGACTCACAATCCACCAATAAAAATATATATTGCATTAATAAAAATTATTTGTTCATTTTCACCTATTTCAGGTTTTCAAAATCCTTAAGCCATTATTACATTAGCTCCATTGCATTCTAATCCATCCGAAAATCATTTCAACAATCTCAAAAGATAACATAACCATACAAGAACCCAAAAACTCAATTATAATATATATTATATTCATGAATAATACATACATAGAGAGAAATGAACTGAGCAAATCATAAACAGTCGAAAAACTTTTTCTTTCCCTTGTCTCCGTTATAACCTGTCATTACATAATTATAAATTTGAATAATGTTAGATAAGTAAATCTCACACTATTCAATACACCTATAATATTCAAATGCGTAATAATCCTACATATTAAATGAAGAATATAATCAAGGAATTTGAATACAACCGTGAATCCATCTCATTTCTGTTATTTGACTAAATCAGAAGATGTTGAAAACAATTATAAGGACTTATGCCCAGAGAGGATAACCAAACAAGTCTCGTTCCTCGAATCTTTCAGAGTATGATCGGAGTCAACGTGATCTTAAGATAACCATGGATGCAAATTATCAGTGATTCTAGCCCCTCAAGTATAGTATAGTTCTACCTTGTACAAATAGTCAGGTGGACACTATATAGTTCTACCATATTCACACAGTCAAGTAGACACTATATAGTTCTACCATATACACATAGTCAGGTAGACACTATACAGAGACTGGAATTGACCTTATTCTCCCCACCCGTGTATGCATGTATAACAAATAATGCAGTATATACAAAATCATAATTATACAATGTAAAGGTTACTATAGGATATACATAACCTTGCAAGCAATTTCGAGCTTGATTTTTTAGGTTTCTTGGAGTGTTGGATCACCTTGGAATTGGTTTCAATAGCTTCCCTGCATACCCAATTATATTATGAGTTAATCTTCAAGTGAAATCATATCATGAAACCACATGAAAGCTAAATTAAAATAAGTTTGAGAAAATAGTTTCCAAAAATATTAATTGATATAAATATTTTAACTAGCTTTCAACTAGCCAATTATATGTAGCTTTTTAACCTTGAAGACCTAAATATTTTCATTATGACTTGAAAGAAACTTGTAGTACTAATATCCTCCTTTCCATAGACTCTAAGAACACCCAAATTGAATCACCAGCGGAGAAGTTATGAATTTTCCAATATGACCTGTCAATTAGCAAACTTAATTTATTTTGAATTGAAAAATTTCTCCAAATCAATATTTTCGCAATTAAATTCTCAAAACTCAAAAACAAACACAACGAAACCATTCGATACCAACATTAAAATATTTTCAGAATGCATGTAGTCAAATTTGATTAAAACCAATAATCAATTCATCTATAAACCTAATGTAAATCAATATCAACTATAAAACATCATGACGGTACATCAACTAAATTTCATTAGTTCAATTCACCAAAACCTTAACCTACGTCAATTATTCCCAATTGATGCAAATCAATACAATATACCAATTAATTAGAATCCCTACTAATTTCAATCAAACCCCCGCGAAAGAAATTGAAATATCAAAAGAATTCAAATTGAATTGTGAAAACTTCCCTACATTGATAATCAACCAAATTGCGGGCCGAATAGCAAGTTTCCACCATGAAAACTTAGCTCGAACTGACCGTCTCACGATGCTCTACTGTGTTGTTGAAAGAAATCGAACAAAACTCAGACGTTGGGAGCTTCGCGATCGAAAGTGTCCGCAAAAAGAGTTAGAGAACGAAAGTATGAGATGTTCTATTTTAAATAAAACTTATATGTTTGATTGATTTTTTTGATATTTTTATATGTATATATGTATAAACCCTCTGCTGCTTGTCAACAACTTAATTATTTTTTTATTAATTCTTGAAATCCATAATTTAACGTGTTTGATTTCCAGTGTTGGTTTACAATCTAATTTTTCACCAAATTGAGCCAACTTCTCAAAAAAATAGTTCAATTCCATAGAACCTCCATAACACTAGTTTTGGTCACGCTAAAAAAAAATCTTTACTTTGTCTACGACATACTAAAATCTATTAGAGCAATCCTCTTGTCATACTTAACCAAACTTGCACCAATTTGGACCCAATCTCAACCTCAACCACTATCAATGGACACAAAACTCGAAACAAGATATCCTACAAACTTCATTGTCTTTTCGCACTACTTTTGATTATGACTTGCATGTAAACCGAGGTAAAATCTCTATGCCAATTGTTAAGTCCATTTAAAGTCTAGAATTTGAGTTTTCAAACTTAATTGCAAATATTTTTTGCAAAACTCGAAACAAATGTTCGAGTCAACCTTTTAACTTTCACGAAACTCATTTCGACACGTTTCTCGAGATAAAACCTCATGAAATTTCGAATGTACTCATTTAACTTGAATTTCGCAAACTAAAATACTATAATAGTACCAACACTAGGCACACGTCACACAAAAGTATAATTATTTGTAAATCTCATTTCACCGGTCCTTAGCTCTCGGCTTGCAGCCTAAATCATAATTAGGACTCGTTAATCCCAGATTAGCCACAATTATCTATTTAGAAATCTTGGAATTGGACAATCTTCCCAACTAATAAAAAGTTTATCCTCGAAATTAAAATTGAAATAGAATTTACTTGGACTAAAAGAGAACTGAAAAATGTTATACGCCCCTCGTTCCCATGTCAGCTCCAAGTCACCATGAAACTTCAGGTTAACCAATACAAATGGAATTTACTTGGACTAAAAGCTTCTGGACCTTCCTATCTACAATCAATATAGGTTGCTCTTCATACGACACATCTCCCTACAAATCAAACGTATTCTATTATACTATGTAATGTGAATTCCTTCCGCCTTTGCATAGACACGAGAAATATGTCATGAACTCTAGCAAACTGAGGTGGTAATACAAGTCTATAAACAGCCTTCCCAACCCGTTTTACAATTCAAAAGGTCATTTAACTCTAAGAGAAAGCTTTCCTTTTCAGTCTAAATAAGTAATGGCCCTTACAAGGAAGACGTTCAAATACACCCAATCTCCTTCACTATTTTTCATAAATTGGTGATAGAGATCATAATAGATTTTATATCTTTCCTGTCCTATTTTTTATCTTAGATGAATTTGTTGCACAACCTCAATGTCATCTCGAACATCTGTGACCCTAACTCTACCAGATCCACCGGTTAAGGCCAATCGGTAGGAGAACAACAAGGTATCCTAAATAAAACCTTAATTGGAGCCACCTTGATACCCAATTGATAATTGTTATTGTAAAAGAACTCACACAAAGGTATGTATTCTTCCCGTGAACCTCGAAATTCCATAACACAAGCCTTAAGCATGTCCTCTAACACATGGATCAACCTTTCATTATGACCATCAACCCATGAATGAAATACAATACTGAAATGAAACTAAATACCAAGTTGTTATTGTATTCTTTGCTACAACATCGATGTGTATCGAGCATCTCGATCATAAACTATTGTCAATGGCACTCCAAAAAATAGAACCACCTCTCACTCACACAATAAGCTCAATTGTGTAAAGGAATCGGAAAGTGACATAAAAAGAAAATGAGTAGACTTCATCAATTCATCAATAATAATCTAGACCTGATTCCTCTGTTAAGTAGTCAAATGAGTAACAAAATCCATTGCAATATCTTCTTATTCCCATTGCGGTATGGGAAGTGGCTACAATATACCCCATGTTTTCGTCGTTAAGCTTTAACTAGCTAGCAAACTTCACATCTCCTCACTTAATCATCCACATCAGCTTACATCCCTGGCCACCAACTTAATCACTTCACATCATGACGCATTTTGTTCCTACCAGGGTGAATGTCATATATTGACCAATGATATTCTCTCAATATCTCTTCTTTAATCTCAACAACACATCAAATTCAAAGTCTGCCTCTAAGCCTCGAACTTTGATCCATTGATTCAGTCCAACCTGGATTATTATTATCATCAGCAAACCTTTTGTACTTCCCATAATACACATTAGTTTGCTGACACTCTATCATTTCCTAAATTGAAACGGTTTGTACTCTAAGCTGAGCACAATTTAATTCATCATTATCCTTAGGAATCTCCAATAAAGTCATAGCGATGACTTTTTCAAGAAAGTCATACTCGTAAGTCAACCAACAAACTGCACACAATGTTTCAGCACTCCTTTTACTCAGTGCATCCTCAACAACACTCGCTTTACCCGGATAGTATTTAAGACTAAAATCAAAGTTTTTTATGTGTTTAAGCCATTGTTGGTTTCTCATATTCAACTATTTCTGAGAGAACAATTACTTCAAACTTTTATGATACGATAATAGCATGAAGCTTTTCCAATTAAAATAATATCTCCATAGCTTCAAAGTAAACACGATGTCGCTAATTCCAAATCATGAATAATATCATTCTTTTCATTAAATTTTAATTGACAAGAAACATAAACAATTACCCAGCCATTATGCATTAAACACAACCCAAACCAACTTTCAATGCATCGGTATAAACTGTAAGACCTTTCCCCAGTTTAGTCAATGCTTGAACTGGTGTTGAAGTCAAAAGTTTCTTTAATTCCCGAAATGCACCGTTGCATTCTGCTAACAAAATAAATGGAGCATTTTTCTGAGTTAATTTAGCAATTGGCACAGCTATCTTAGAAATGTCTTTCATAAATCTACTATAATAGCCAGCCAAACCCTAAAAACTCTGTATATCAATTACTGTGGCAGGTTCCAACCAACCGATGATATCCTTGATTTTAGTTGGATCTACTAAAATTCATTATGTACTAATCACATAACCCAAAACTTCATTTCAGACAACCAAAACTCGAATTTGCTAAATTTGGCGTATAGCCTATGATTTTTTAAAGTTTGGAGAATAACTCTAAGATGTTGTTCATATTCCTCACGAATCTTAGAGTATATCAAAATATCATCATGGACCACTATCACAAAGTGATCCATACATAACCTCAACACTCTCTATGTCAAATCCGTAAACATCGTTAGAGTATTAGTCAACCTAATTGACATAGCAACAAACTCAAAATAACCATATTTGGTACTATCAAGTTATTTCTGTTATAATACTAGTATGAAAATTATGTGATGATTTGTTTACTGCTATCAAATTGTTGAACCATTTTTCGTATATGGCGAATGGATCGAATTTTATACATAAGCTAATTAGATACTAAGTTTCAAAGGAGTTAGGGTTTTTTGGGAATATTTATCAATTGATTTGAATTACATACAAAGTTTCGTTTTCTCAATTATGTCTTATCAATAACTTTCGTAAAGATTTCAAACTCTCAACTTAAAAATGGATTTTACAATGAATTACTCATTCTCAAAAGAAAAGTTGAATTTTACCAAACATTTTTTTGATAAATATGGTTTTAAAGTTTCATTACTTTACTTATATTAATCCAAATGGTTGGAGGTGGAAAGCCAATAGGTTTAAAAGAGAAGAAAGGAAAAGGAAAGTTAGTAGAGAAGACAGAAAGCAAACCAAAAGTTCCCCAACTTCTACTTTTTTCCTCCTCTGGCTATTGTATCAACTTCTGAAAATTACAAGTTCAAAAACTCAAGAAAACTGTGAATGATAGAAACAGTGTTGTTGGAAATAGTTAGGTAAAATTCAAGACTTTATTTTAAAAAGAGAAATCTATTTGAAAAGCAAGTTTGAGATTCATCGTAAATAAATAATAAGCTTTGCATCAAAGTGATAAATAAAATATAAACTTGAAAATTGATTTTCTAAATATTGTAAAGAAATTCGGTGACAATTTGTAAGTCTTTTCGAAATAATAGCAACTTAAAATAAAATAAAACCATAATCAAACCCTAAAACTCATTTCAAACTTGCGTTTGTAAACCATTTGCAAATATATGTAATTAGAGTAAAAATTCTAAAATTGTTAAATTTATAAAATATAGATCAATGTTATAACCATTCCTAGTCTATTAGAATCAATAAAACTATTTGTGCAATATGGTTGAATAAATTCCAACAAATCCATTTCCAAAAATATTGACAAAATTGCAAAAATCACTGAGTCAAAAATTTGTGTAAGTAAATAGTCAGGGTTGATGTAATTACATTCTTGTGAGTAAATCTCTCAAGATTGAAGCTCTTAAAGTCCTATTAACCGTCCTTTCAAGCTTTAGGTAGAACATTCCTAAAATCCTCGTTTGGCTCAAAAACCCCTAAAATCAAGATTTTTGGTTTGAATGAGACTAGATTGAGGTGGGATTCATTTAAATTCTATGGGATTGAGCTTAGAATGGTTGGGTATGGGAGAAACAAATTAGGTTTTGGTAAAAGGTCGCAATGGTTTGCATGTGTGAAAGGTTCGAAGTGTGTGGCGATTTGGGATTTTGATTTTAAAAATCAGTAATATCTTGCCTAACGATTCATGTTTAAGTGGAATCGCTAAGTGTATCGAAAATATTCAAGCTGCTGGGAATTTTTAGGACCTACCAATTTAACTAGCGATTCATATTTAAGTGGAATTGACGAGAATTACTGGAATGCAAATTTTGAATTGATTTCTTGTGTAATGCTACTGATTTAGCTAGCAATTCGTAGTGTTAATTTGAATCGTTAGGAATCGCTTGGGTTATTTAACTATTTTTTAATTGATTTCATAATGAACTTATTCATCATTCAATATAACTCATATCAAGGGATAATGGACCAAAAATCCAAAAGTTTGAGTGGGACATATAACTAAATAAATACTTTTATCAATTTAAAAAACAAATAAACATATAAGCAAGTAAATAATGTGACTTGCATAAAGGACACTAAAAAAATAACTCGATCACTCCCCTTCAAATGGAATTACCTTGGAGTTTAAATTTCAAAAAAACTTCTAATACAAGAGTAAAAAAGTGAGAGAATAAAAACATATTAAACTAAAATAGGCTAAATTCCTAATAAAATTAAACAAGCCTAAAATAAACATAGAATATGGGCTGCGTCCTATAAAGCGCTTTTATTTTATATCATTGGCTCGACTTAACCCTTCGATAATTCATTTGGATATATAAACTTAACTTTAGGTTTTCCACTTTAGTGCCATTTCAGAAAGTGAGTGCTGGCCATTTATTGTCGTAGTAATTATTTTGTTTAGAATATCCATAATAGCATGAGTAGTGGCTAAGAAAGATCATTATAGTATTAAAGGGGGATCTACATTGATAAAATGTGGCTTTACCAAAACATCTGTGCATACAATATTTTTGTCCACTTGAACTGGCACATCCGTGACTATTCCTATTGGTTGAATTGAAGTTTCATCCGCTAAAGATAATTGTTCAGATAAAATTGGATTCAACTCCAATTAAATGTACATAAATAAATGTTTAGGCATGAGATTTGCATTAGAGTTTGTATCACACTAAGCTATCTAATATCAAGCCTATTTGATTTTAATGTGCAAGTGTATGCCTTTAGGATCATTATGCTTTATAAGATTCAAGTCCGACTTTTTTCTTTTTTTATTGTACTTGGATCTTGAGAGCTCTGGCTTTTTAATGATTTCTCCATTCACTTGTTGCTTAACTCTCTATTATTGAGTTAATTTCTTTTCTTTTGATGTTTCTTCAACTATTTATTTCTTTTAAATCCTTTTATCAGTCTCCATTAATACATCATTAATTGCATAAATCTCAACGCTAAACTTATCATAATAGTTTAAGTCTAAAAACTCATTATCTTTTGTTTCATAATCAAATAATTCATCATATTCTTCATAAATTTCATAATCGTGTTTACTATTAATTTTGAATTTGACAATCTTATCTACAAACTCCATAGAATTGTTCCTTCAAAAATATCCTACTTAGTCCTAGTTGTCTTTATAAAAGGTCTACCTAATAGAATAAGCAAAGGATCGGGTGATGTTGAATCTCCCGTTTCCATGACATAAAAATAATTTAGAAATAGTAAATCTTGTACTTGTGGTAGGATATTTTTTAATAATCCTTACGGTTTAATAATGGTATTGTTTGTTAAACTAAGGTTAATAGGTGTAGTGTTTGATGATCCTATTTTCGATGATTCATAAAGCGTAAGTGACATAATTTTAGTTGATGCCTCGAGATCACGCATAGCAAATTCAACAGAAGAATTGCCTATTGTGATAGGTATGTCAAACATTCCTGGCTCAAAACATTTCTCAGACACTATTTTTAAAGATGAAATCTTTTGTTCTAAGTTTTGATTAATTTCTAATATCCTAAATAGATTAGATATGTCTTCTTTAGTTTCTTCCTCTCCAGCATTTGCTAATCGTTGTGGAATAGTAGAATTAGAATGCATATCTTCAATTACTTTGGAATTATGGTTTACTTTACTTTCGTAGGCTTCTACTTTGGCTATATACTATGAGTAAAGTCTTTTTTGGAAAATGTATATATTTCAATTGCTCAGTCATTCATTCCCTAGTAGGAATGACATTTTCAGTCATCTCCTCATTTTCTAGTTCTATAGTCTTCGATATTTTAGTTTTCTTTCTTACATATTTTTGGTGTCTTTGTTGCGTATTCATTTCTTTATCATTTTCTCAAAATAATGTGTTTACTTGTACTTGATAAGTAATGTTCATAGGTTAAGTAGTTGCTTTAATTTAATTTTTTTAACTTATTGATTTGTAGAGTCATTTAAGTTAATTGATTTTTTAGCTCGTTAATAGATGTATCGGTTTTAATTTGGTTTTGAGAAATTTGCATAAAGTTTTGATGACTTTGGGTCATAGAGTTGTGTAATATTTATTCTAAATTTTGTTGTATAGGTTGAGAATTTTGCTATGGTTGTTGCATTGTTGTAGGTTGTGTTGGTGCTCTCGGCCTATAAGTGGTATAATTGATTTTGTAGAGTGTAGCTAATATTTGAATTTGGTTTGTCATTGTAATAATTGTTGTTTTTGTATTGGTTCCTAGGTATACCAGAATATTATTTCGTAACTGCATTGACTTCTTCATTGTTATCTTCTTGTAAGGTAGGATACGCATCCGTAGGATGTGTAACCTCATTACAAATTCCACATGGTTTAACATGATTTTATTTATTGTTTAATGGTAGCTTAGCAATGTTAGATAATTCTTCAACTTTTTCATCAAATGTATTACTTGTTCTATTATTAACCTCGTAAACTGTCTTTCTTAATGTATCTATCTTTTCACCAAATTGTTTAGATTGTTTGGCCATCTTATTAATATCTTCTTTTGCTATAGTTGATGTAACATCAAATAATGATCCACCGCATACAGTATCGAATAGTCTTTGTTTAAATGGATTTAGTCCTTTATAGAAGTATTCTAATAAGACTTTTTAGTGTATTCATGTTGTGGACAAGATAAAATTAATCTTTGAAATCTATCCCAAAATTCATTAAAGTTTTCATCGTCTCTCATTTTCACGATTGTGATTTATCTTCTGTAAGTACTAATTTTCTTGAAGGCATATATTGATATAGGAGAGCTTCTACCATAAGAGCCAATATGGTTATCGAATCTTGAGGAAGATAGAACAATTAATCTTTGTGCTTAATATTTAAATACAAAAGGAAAAGCTTTAAGTTTGACTTGATCTAACTTGTAAGCTTTAGGTTTTAACCTATTTACTTTTTGTTGATATTCCCTTATAAATTTTTGGGGTCTTCATTGTCCATACCAAAAGAGTTAGGTAGAGCACTAATGAATCCAGATCTAAGTTCAAATTCAGAAAATCCCTTAGGATAGGCAATACATATTGGTTCGTAAGCAGTGACATTTTGACTAGTTTGCCTAAAAGTAAATTCTCAAGTATTATTATTATTAATTTTAAGATTGAAGTTAATATTGGCTTCAATTATGCTAGGTTGGTGTCCGTTACAATGTTGTTGTCTTAAATTATGGTTGAATGTCCATCTACCTAATGATCAAACGAATGTAAGGATCTCGTGGAATTATAACGATGAAATGGATAGACCATACATCTAAAACTCCTAAGAACATTTGTTTAAATCCCCAATAATGGTGCCATAAATGGACACGTGTCGGGCATGTACAATAATTTCTCCTTTTATCGTTATACTTTAATTATTTTGTAGTAATGGCAAGTGGGAATCGTCTCCACAGGGATTTATCAAACTTCTCAAGGAAAAAGTCTTTTAAAGATTTTTCTTATTTAATTTTTAATTTAATAATTATTATTATTAAATAACTAATAACTAACTATAATATAATAAAACTTAATGAACTATATTATCTTAATTGATTAACATAATCCAGAATCACAATCAATCAAAGATATTAAATTCAATAATAAATAAATATCTAAAGAAACATCCAGAAGAATAAAACATAAACCCGTTTTGCATTCCAAACATGTAAAACCAATCCATATATAGTCATGAGAATAATTTATAAAGTAAGCATTAATTTCTAATCATAAGTAAGTAAATAGCCTTTAGCTAGCTTTTTATTCTCTTTATACTGGTGAAAAAGCCTCGTTCTCATTTTATCGAGCTAACCCCTTTATTCCCACTAAGACATCAACTTTACACAATAGAACCAAATTAAACTTTATGAGAACTTCGAACTACCAAATCTTGCATCTTCGGAAAGCTACTTCAACACTAGATGTAGATCTCAAATTTACTAGGATATTTACATTGTGTCTGCCTTTCAAACAATCATAGTTACAACTTCAAATAAATAACGAAACCAAATATCACTTACACATTCAAGACAATTCATATAATACTCGAATCCATGATTAAAATCAATAGATATTAACCTATTAAGTTAGCGAATCAAAGAATATAATTGGTTTAAACTATTAAGCATATATTCATCTCGTGATGCTGTATAGCAAAATGAATCTTGTTTGCGTTCAGACTTCATTTAGATCAAATAAAGTACTCAATAATAATCATAAATAACATTACAATAATATAAATAAAAAGACATAATAGAAAATAACTATAAATTAAAATACCTGAATCTCAAAATCAATGAAATAATAGAAAATTTATGTAAACTATGTAGACTATGGCTCCAAGAACAACTAAGGCTTCTGAGGCTTCTAATTACAATCAAGGATAATTAATTTTGTAACCCTAGGCTAGTATTTATAGTATTCTAAATAATAAACATCCAAAAAAAAATTCAAACAACTCAAACAACTGTTAGTTTTCTAAGATTCTCGTAATCTTAACCATTGTGTCACAGGAAATCAGGTGTGATAGGAATCGATTGGTCAATCCAGGAAATTGACCTCTCTAATCCTTTATTACATCCCTTAATTTGGCCAACGATTTAGTGCCTCCCAGGAATTGCTGAGAATCATTGATTCATAATTCAAGTTCTTTTTTGCTTCTTTGGTGATAATTCTCATATATTTCTTCCACTTGAATAATTCCTTCATAATCTTCCTTTTTCCTTCATTTCCTCATATTATATGCTTATTACCTAAAATATCAAAAATAAGAGAAACCTCATGTAATATAGTCTCTTACATCTAAAATTAACCCAAAATATACTATAAAATTTGTCTAATTATTGACTTGTAAGTATGAACTTATATATTGCGAGAATTTCCATTGATATGACTTAAATGATTGAAATAGCATCCTTTGTGAATTTGATTACCTGTTAATTTTATCAAGAGTTTAAAATTCTAATTCTTCTATCTTTTCACTTGCACAATAACGAAAAAGTGAAATTGTCAAAAGTAAAGTAGTAAAAGTAAGATACTTTGATATCATACAAAATATCTTGAAAAGTGCTAAAATTCTTTATGAGAGAAAGAAAAGTTGCAATAATATAAGACTATTAGAAAAGAATTAAGGCGATAACAAACAGTTAGTCTATTTAAGGTATGAATATCTTTGTTTTGAATAAGAAATAACTAAGGAAGACTCCAATTGAATAATTGATCATAGGAAGTCGTATCATCCTTAGCTATATTTTCAAAGAAAGAAAGGATATAAATTTTCTCTGTAAGTCAAAATTAAGAAGTTGTAAGTGGTCTAAATGTTGATTAAAGTTTTGATAAGTTGTAAAATGGACCAAGAACGAGATAAATGCGAGAACAGTTAAAATTGACAAAATAGAATGGAATAGACTCTATGTATTAAAAAAAGTAATGAGACATATAGATGATTTGCGAGTGCAGGAAGTGATACGAACAAAAACTCATTTAGCCAAGGTAAGGCACTGGAGTAGTTGTGCATGACCAAAAGTCCAAGTAACTTCGTATGATAATCACAATTAATTTATAGCTTAGAAGACCGGTGTGATGACATGTGTTTTCGAATAATTGAATGGATTAGTGATAATCAGTCAAAAAAAAGTCTATAATGTTTTGTTGAAGTCAATCGAATATTTTATTTTAGGCAAATGAATTGTCAAGAAATTCCAACATAAGTATGAAAATAGAGAATTTTGGTCAACAAGTCTCGATAAAACTTAACATATCAAACTATAACTTTGATGGATTTTAATATATCTTTACAAGGATCTTACAAGGAATTGAACTCGAGAAGTTGACTGTGTTGAACCAAAGTATTATATAACTGATTTTAGTGAATATGTTGTATATTGGATCCAAAGTAGTGCTACGTAATAAGTCATTAAATAGACAGTGTTTTAGAGTATATTTTATGGCGATTTTAGATGTAAAAGGCTATATTAAACTAGGTTTTCTCTTATTTTTATGATTTCATGTTATATTAATGTTATGGAAAGAAATGGAAGAAACATGGAAAAAAATAAAGAATTCAGTCAAGTGATGAAAAGACATAGCGAAGCAAGAGTGAATTAAAAAATGAACTAGGATCACTACTAGCAAATCATTAGCTTATCAAGAATTCATTAGGAATCGCTACTCAAATCGATGAACCACATAGATATATTTCCACCGATTTTCATAATGAATCAACATAGATAGAGGATTCGGTCAGGAATCGCTGAATTCGGCTACGAGAATTTTAGAGTAAAATAAGGAGTTTCAGTTCGTTGGGATATGTAATACTTAAAATACTATATATATGAACCTTAGGCTTCAAAATTAATTGCCTTTGAATAGTTTTTCATTACCTTTGATTAGTTGTAGAATATTATCAATTAGTTTCATTATTTAATTTAGTTTTATTGTTCTTGCTTTTGAAGACTCGTTGGAGATTCAAGTATTCAATAAGAGTTATTTGTAATTAATGTCTTTTATTTATTTTATTGCAATATTTTTTTGGAATATGTGTGAGTAGATTATTAATCTAAACAGTGTCTAAAATGAGCTTAAACCGTTTTGCAATGTAGTCTTAACAAAGAAGAATTTTTGTTTATTGATTTAAATGTAATTATATACTTCAATTCAAGATTTTAATAGATTTGTGTTGGCGTATTACAATCAAGAAACATTGTATTGCATGCATAGTCTATAATGTGTAATGTGATACATAGGTTCTACATCTTATATAAAGTACTGATTATGATTAATTTAAAAGGTCTTTTACTGTTTAGATGTCTTAGGTGAATTGAGTTCTAAGTTTTACATTGATACGGCTAATTATGATTATATTGGCTTAGTAGTAAGAGTTTTTTATAGAACATAATGTTGTTTCATTTTTATTAGTTTCCTTTGAGCTTTGGAAAGATTAATGGTAATAAAATTAGAATATAGCTTTACCATTGTTATAAGAAAAACTTATGGCTTGATAAAGGCTATCAATCTTACTTATGATTTAGGTTTAATGATTCAAGAATACTTCAAAAAATGATGATAGTATGATTATGACTATAATTTAATTAATGTGCACGAATTTAAAATGGGTTTATGTTACATTGTTTTGGATATTTGTTTAGATGTTTGTTTTTTATTGATTTGATTTGAATTTAATGTTAGTGAATTTGAATTGTGTTAGTTATATTAGTTTAACTAGTTTAATTGATTAACGTAGTTTGATTAGATAATTTTGATTCTCGTTTTGATTAAATTAAATAAATTTAATTAAAATAATAAAAATCATTGGCAAACTCCTTTTATTAAGAAATTTGCAAAATTCCTATAAGACGATCCCACTTATCATTACTGCAAATAATAAGGATATACGAGAAATTTTACTATACATGCTCGAAACATGTTAGTTTTTAGCACCTTTATAGGGGATTTTTACAGATTTCTTAGGATTTTTCGGAATTGTATTGTCTACACACTTCGTCGTTCTAAATCCATGGGATTTTTACATCCTTTCAATCCTTAGGTGGATAGGACTTTCAATTGTAATTTAAGACAACAATAATGTAAGGAACACCAAGCTACCACAATGGAAGCCAACAATAATAATGATATTAGAAAACTTACTTTTAGGAAAGCCAATCAAAATGTCACAACTTACGAGCCAATGTTCATTGCCTATCCTGAAGGATGTCCAGAATTTGAATTAAGATCTAGATTCATTACTATCTTACTTAACTTCTATGATAAAAATAATGAAGACCCCCATAAATTTATAAGGGAATACCAACATAAAGTCAATGGGATGAAACCTAAAGGAAATACTTTTGAACAAGTCAAACTTAAGGTTTCCTTTCACACTGAAAGATCAAGCACAAGATTAGTTGTTTTATCTTTCTCGAGATTCAATAACTACATGGGCTCATATGCTAGAACCTTTCCTAGATCAATACATGCATGGAACAAAGGTTAGTTCTTATAGGAGACAAATCATAGTTGCAAAGATGAAAGATAATGAGAACTTTAACGAATTTCGGGATAGATTTCAAAGATTAATTTTCTTCTAGCCCACAAAATGGATATACACAATGAGCTTTATTGGAATATCTTTATGAAGGACTCAATCATTTTTAACAAAGGCTATTAGACACCATATTTAGTGGATCCTTATCCGATGTAACACCAACTTTAGCAAAAGAAGCTATTATTAAAATGGCTAAACAATTAAAGCAATATGGTGAAAAGAATGAGACATTAAGAAAGAAATTTTATGAAATTAATAATAAAAGGAGTAGTACATTTGACGAAAAAGATGATGAATTTTCTGGCATGGACAAGTTTCTATTAAGTTGTTATTAATAAAATGGCTAAAGATAGGTTACATATTTTTGAAGGGACAATGTCTGTAGAATTTGAAGACAGCATCGTCATTTTCAAATTCAATGATGAGGGTAATTATGACAACTATGATGTATTATTTGATAAATAAGTTAATAATAGTGATTCTTTGGAATTAAATTAATATGATAATCTAAGTGCTGAAATATATATGCAATTAATGAAGTAATAACGTAACTAAAAAAAAATGTTTCAAAGAAAGAACAAGTTGAAGACACTCCAAATGAAAAAAAGTAACTCAAGAGTGGAAAGTTAATCAACCAAAGAACTGAAAGAGTATTAATAAGCCAAAAGATTTTATAGTTAAGAAGAATAAGAATAAGAAAAAACCGAGTTTAGGTCCTATAAAGCTGAATGATCATGGAGATATACATTAGAATATAAAAATTAAAAGGGTTTACTATTTCAATCTCAGTATGTTACAGTTATAATGTATTTCTCATGCCAAAACACTTATTTTGATATACTCAATTGGAGTTACATGAACTTGCTTCTGAATGAGTTCCGTTAGAGCATCTCCAATGGTGATGTGGATTGGGGTGAATGTAGGACGCGTATGATAGAATAGACATCTCAACCAAAAAAACTCTCCAACGGTATTGTGGAATAATACTATGGAGATGATGTGGCATAAATAACCATCCACACTGTCTACAACACCTTCTATTTCAAGATGGTGTAATAGACAGTGTGTGTTGTGCCATTTCATAAAATACTAAATTAAAAAATTACAAAAAGCAACCAAAAAATTGGAACTACCTACCTTGCGTTTCTAGTTTTATATTAAATATTTTTTTGTTTATTTTTTTTATAGGCATACTTTGCATTTTTAGTTTTTTTTCTTGTTGTTTTTTGTACTTATCCTATAAAACATAATTAAAAATAATTTATAGAAAAAAAGGATAAAAACAAATAATGGTATTTTTAAAATTTTACATAATCGTTTGATACTTATCAAAATGGTTTAATCATTTAATAATTATTAAATTCAAGAAAAAAGTTGTCATCTCATAGATAGAGGGTGCAATCCACATTACCCATTAGAGACTATTTTAAAAATTGAATTTGTATTTATGCCTACTACAGTGTACATCCCCTCCACATTGACGATGTGAAAAAAATCCACAACCATAATCTATAATTACCATAGGAGATGCTCTTACCAAATGGTTCCTCAATTAAACCAATAGGGGTGGTTACAAATGTACCAGTTCAAGTAGATAAGTATATTTTACCCGCAAACTTTTTTGTTATGCCATATTTCGTTAATGAAGTTCCTCCTTTAATTTTTGGGCCCCCTTTTCTTAGCCACTTCTCAAGCTATCATGGATATTCTGAATAAAGAAATCACTTTAACAGTGAAAGGTCAAACAATTACTTTCTTAAATGACACTAGAATGAAAAATGATAAATTTAAGTCTAAAGATCTAGTTTAATACTGGAATGGTTCAGTGAAGCCAACAATAGTAAATAAAGCACTATATGGGAAGCAACTCATATTCTATCTATATTTACATTTCATTAGGATAATATGTTTTTATTCTCTCACCTTTTGACTCTAATTTTGAAAATATTCTAAAAATTTAACCTCTGAAGTAGCTTCAAATGAAAGGGGATGATTGAGTTGTTATGTCTTTTTTTCAAATATATTGTGGACTTTATGCAAATTTATTTTATTTGTCTATTTATTTAATTAATAAAGAAATAAACTATTAGTTAGTTACATATCAGACAACAACAACATAACCTCAGTCCCATATCAATTGGGGTCGGCTACATGAATCAAACTTTTCCATTGTGCTCGATTAAGTGCAATTGATGGTGAGCTTTCAAGACCATTCAAATCTCTCCCAATTAATGCATCCCATGTCAACTTTGGTCTACCCCTATCTCATCGAATTTTTATGGCTTCTATTGAGTCAAGTTTTCTAGTTTGAACATTTGTAGGCAGTCTTTGAAGGGACTAGTTTCTTTATCCACATGCATCCTATATGTGGGAACCCTCGCTCATTTTCCTTTACACCCAAGCGACTATGTGAAACCTTTGAAGGGACTAATTAGTTACATATCCGACTCAGATTTTCAAATTTCTTATGAATTCTACCTTTATATTGATTATCTTAAGTGATATATATGATAATTATGAATTTAATTGGATAAATAGTATTTATTGTCTAGCAAATCCATAGCGATGTTGGTTTACACTAAAAATTGTTGAAGAAATTGGTGACAATTAGCGATAAATTTTGAATGAAATTCAAGCATAGCCATTCACTAGCGAATCTCCCATTTAATTAGGATTCCATAAAAAAATTAGTGAAGCGCGTAGTCTCATTTCAACAATTTAAGTTGCGAATCACCAACAAATCCTCTTACAACCTAAATTCGCTAAGCCCAATTCCAAGTTTTTAAAACAAAACATCAATTTGCTACACTATAACTCATTTCATACACACCATCCATTGTACCCACTCGATTCGAAGATCAGGTTTTTTCCTAGATTCAACATTTCTTTGCTAGATTTTGGTGTATTTAAATGATTTACACCTTAATCTTATTTCATTCAACTTTAAATAGAGCGATTTTGAGAGTGTGTAGTTATATTATAGCTTGATCAAAGGAATTTTGAGCAAAAGCTTGGAAGTGAGATTAGAGAAGTTCAAAAACTTGTATATTGAGATATTCACTCTCAAAAAGGTAATCACGATCAAACCCTAACTTTTAAAATAAAATTTTTTGATTTATGATGTTTTTTTTGAAATCTTTTATTGATTTCAAAAATTGATTTATTAGAACTCATTTTACTACCATTGATAAATGATTTCATTGATTTCAATAAAATATAAATAGTGCTTACGATGATTTTTGGTTTAAACGCAAAATTTTTTAGATTTTCGTAGTTTTTTTTTTCAAAGATTTTTATATGTAATTGATTTGACATTAAGATTCAAATGAGATTGGGGTGTTCTTCATTTTAGGAAGACTCGAATTTAATGTAAGATTGTTTCGTGTTATGAAAGTTTTGGAAAACTGAATATAAGTTTATAATGAGTAAAAACTTAGCTGTCGATTACTTTATTTAAGTTTTTCATTCATTTTCAAACCAGCTCTTCAAATGAATTTTTCCTTAATTAAGTAAAGTTATTTTGAATTCTAAAATTTTTTATTAACGAATGGTTTTTAAAGATTTACATGTCTAAATTTATATTTGGACATGTGTTATTTGACTTGAAAAATGGTCAAAAGTGGAAAACATAGAAGTTCAGGGGAGGAGAAAGAAAAATTAGTAATGGTAGAAAAACTTAAAAACAAATCCAAAGTTCTACCAACACTAATTAGGCCAATAAGAGTTTCAATTATTAATCCTAGAGTAAGACCACAACAAGCTACTCTACCAATAAAATATAGCGATGATTTGGAATGAGAGGGAGTTGAGGAGAATCCATAAGTTACTTATAATGTTGATAATTTAGTCAATGCTAAAGCTCTTACTAGAATGAAGAGGGATATTAGAAAAAAATGGTGATCCAGGAAAGAGGACTCGATGTCAAGAATGAATTGAAGTACGTGCCTAGAATTTTGAACATAATAAATAAAAAGAACATGAGATTATTGACTAGGGTATAATGATGATGATTATGAGGATATTCATGGGGAAATGGGTTGTGAAATTTTGGTTCGAGAATTTTATGGTAACAAGAATGGAAGTGAGATTAAAATTGAATCCATGGTTAGAAGAAGGATAGTGGATTATTCTCCTGAAAGAACAAATTTGTAATTTGGATTGACAAGATTTCATAAAAGAGAAAATAATGATTATCCAAAGTTGGAATATGGATTTAAGCAAGGATTTCCCTACGAGACAATTAGGAGTAGATTGGAAGCAGTCTCAAAAGATGGATTTATTCCAAGTAAGGATGGGTATCCCAAGCATATTCAAACAAAGAATTTAGGAAAATCACAAAAGCATGGACTTATTTTATCAATGTATGCCTAAACCTAAACTTTCAATATTATGAAATAATGAATTACATGGTGGCTTTGTTGTATCACATTGTTCAAAGGTTAGGTTATATTGATATTGGCAAGATCATTTATAATGCAATTAGAAATGCCATGACCACGGAGAAGAATGAAGATTACCTTTTTCCTTGTTGATCATAGAGTTTTCTAGACAGGATCGAGTTCTTATGGTAGGTCTTGAGATGGATGTTTTTCCTAAAAAAACTATCATTGATGGCTACATAGAGAGCACAAATAGGTGAAATATTATGTTGATTCAGAGGATGAAAAATAAAGAACTAAGATACTCATAAGAGAGACTGATGAGAGAAAAGAAAGAAGAGTAGAGAATAGAAGAGTTTTAGATAAAATGAAAGTTGTTGCGTGTAATGAAAGAACGAATCAAAGTTCATAACTACATGTTGAGGATTATATTGGCATGTACATAAATAAGGCAGAGTTGGCCATGATGGAATCAACTATGCGAAACCAAATGCAAATCTAAAGAATCAAGAATATATGTTTTAGAACTAATGTGAAATAGCATGGAGTTTGCATGGTTTTGAAAGAAGAATGGCTAGAAGAGTGCAAAGAAGAGGAGAATAAATTCATGTACCATCTACCCAATTGAGATTACCGAATGAAAAGTCTTTTTAAATAAAGTTATGGAGATTGGAGTAGACTACAAACTCTACGATCCTGCAGCGAGTTATTAATCTCAACAAAATGCTCAAGGGGATGATGGTGATGATCTGACTTGTTGATGGCGATTTTGATCTATTTTCTTCTCTAATTTATTTATCTTTGAGTGATCTTATGCGAAATCTTAATATGTAATGTGATATTACGATATGTGATCTGTGATCTATGATACTATGATATTATGGCTTGATATTAATTATGTTTGACATAAAGATGATACATTATTGTTATTCATGATGCTTGGAAATCGATTTTTGTCATGATTTCTTTGATTATGGAAAATTTATTCATATGATAATTTGTTCATTAATAATTATCATTATTTTATATAGTTTGTTTATGCTTCACGAGGTATATTTATTTTGTTGGAAACTAGACTCAATTTTGAAACCTTGAGGACAAGGTTTAGAATCCATGGTGTATGCTATTTGCGGATGATATTGTCTAAGTGGATGAAACAAAAGATGGAGTGAATAGGAAATTACAACTCTGAAATAATACATTAAGATCTAAAGTCTTTAAGTTGAGTAGGATGAAAACCGAATACATGCACTATGAGTCTAGAAACACTAAACATTGAGATGAAGGAGTGGTAAAATTAGGGGAAGTAGAAGCTCCTAAGGTGAACCACTTTAGATACTTATGATCAATCATACTAAATTATCGTAATATTGGGAATGATGTCACACATAGAATTCAAGTTGGATGGAAGAAATGGTGGAGTACAACAGGGGTGATTAGTAATCGAAACGTTCTTACTAAGTTAAAAGATAAATTATATAGGACTACAATTAGACCAGCTATGCTTTATGGAAGAGAATGTTGGGCGGTAAAGCAACAACAATTACATCAAATGAAGGTAGTAGAAATGAGGATGCTTAGGTGGATCTGTGGCAAAAATCATAAAGATAGAATAAGAAATATAGAAATTTGAAGGCAAGAAGGTGTAACATCAATTGATATAAAGATTAGGGAAGGCAGTTGCAATTATTTGGTCACCTGCAAAGACAGCCTATAAATGCCCCTACTAGAAAACTTAACTCAATAGAAACTGTAGAAATTCGATGAGGTAGGGGTTGACAATAGTTAACATGGGATGCATTAAGTAGGAGGGATTTGAATGGTTTGAAAAGTTCACCATCAATTGCACTTAATCGAGCACAATGAAAAAGTTTGATCTACGCAGTCGACATAAATTAATTTGGGACTAAGGCTATTTTTTTGTTGTTGTTGTTGTGAAGACAAAGTTTGGAATGAGTTCGAGAGTATTTAGATGAATTGAAGTATAAAGAAGTGAAGTATGGAAGACTTGAGAGGTAGAATTTATTTAAAGTAGACTGAAATTTTTCAAATTTTTGATAAAGATACATGTAATATTTCTTCATTGTACTTTATTTAGTTAGACAATATAAAATTGAATATATTCTCGATTCAAATTGAAGTAATATTATTTTACCCATAAAAATAGAAATTTTATGATAGAAAGATATTTGTATACCCTAATTGACTTACCTAGATTGTGTATGCACTAGAAGAGTTTAGAGGGATTGATTACTTTGTGTTAGACATGAATGATGCGCGGAAGATCGAAATAAAAGTACAAGATAAACAAGACAGATTTCTAAGAATCTTGTTATATAAAATTATTGGTCAAGTATTTTATATTTACATATATAATGAAAAGAACTTTTGCCACAATTATGGAAAGAATTAGGAAATTAGCCAATAAACCTTTACTTAGTTTGAAAGAATACTTCGTTAACTATAGTAAAAGTGAGAAGTACTTACAAGAGTTTTAAATGAAAAAATAAAAAGACAACAAGTTCCTAAGGAAATGTAATAGGGAATCTAGCAGTGAAAATTGTGAGAAAGAATTCCTATAAAAAGAAAATAATGGTATCCAAAAGAAATGGAGTAGGGAATCTTAGGAATGAAAAAGAAAAAATAAAGATAAAGAAAAATGGAAGAATGTTTATAAAAACTCTTAAAATAAAAAATTTAGCTCGAGTGCTTATAGCTAAGTTGAGTGAAGTATCTTTTTTTTCCAACATTCCAACAATTGAACATGATAATGATACTTGTTTGGTGTCTTAAAAAGTTCCTAACGACTTTGATTGTGGTGGTATTTTTAAATATTGCTTGAAATTGAAATTGATTCAATGATTTTTATATCTTGAGATTCTATATTAGTCATCGTAAGCTTGATGCTTGTCAGTGGAGATTGAGAAAATATATAGTGGTCTGGTCTTATTATTGATTGAACTTTAAGTTATGTTGTATATTACATGACGAGGGATGAGTTGTCATCTGAGGGGTTATTTTTAAAATTTTCTATTCCATCATAATTTCATTTTTATGACTGTAATATTTTTTTTAATGATCACTTCTATCTAACAATAAGAGTAAGTAATTTTAAAATCAGAATATGGAATGAAAAGATAATATAATTAAGAGTATTCATTGCTCGAGACACCAAAGTGTTATGTTTGGGGTATTTGATAAGACAATAAATAGATAATGTTTTCGTAATGGCTCAAATTTCTAATAATGAATTTGGTATGTAATTAAAGGTCACCGACCCATGACGTGTCTCGAGAGTGGGTACACGTTCCCAACACTCTGCACGGAGATCGAGTAGTATATTATTTATGGTATGATGAATACTTAGTGCATTGCATATGTTTATCTTATTAAATCACTTCTACATGTATATATAGATGTGTAGACACAAACAGGACACACCTCGAGTTACGTGTCAACATAGGACTGAGGTAGAGAGTGATGTGGCAAGTTAAGATTAATTTGTTGTGGCTTACATAATTGAAATGATGTGGATATGGTTTGATTTATATTAAATATAACCCAAGTTAGTTAAATAAAATGTCCTCGAGATGTGTGTCAACATAGGACCAGGGTAAAGAGTGATGTGGTAAGCTAAGATTTAGTTGTTGTGGCTTACATAATTGAATTGATGTGGCAAAGATATTATTTACATTAATTAAAAAAAAGTTAGTTAAATAAAATGTTAGTCATTGAAGATTCTCGAGATACGTGCAGACACATCACAAGACCAATCAAGTTATTAATTGGTGTTATCAAGGGTGATATAGTGGAAATTAATGGAATGTGAATCATGTTGTAAGCCATTATATCAGCCTCGATATATGTATACACACTAAGATCAATGGCTATCAATTAATCTTTTCTTATATATATAAATAGGATGAGATAAAGCATGCAAATCATTTGCAAACTATAACTTACGAAAGAAGGAATATGGAAAAGGAGATTTAGAGAAGAAGGTCAGTCGAGGTGGAGGAGTTTTGGTGAATATGAATATATGAATCAAGCTACGGGTCTACAACTAGGTACGCTAGTGTACACTATCGATTTGTAAATGTTTATTAAAAACTTTGAATTTTACTTGTGTTCTTGTTTTTTCCTAATTTTAGAGGGTAAAAGAAATAATTTTTGAAATTGATTTATAGATTTGGATTTCTCGAAAAAAACCAATAGATTTTCTATAAATATTGTTGCATTTCAATTTGAATTAACAAAATTATGGGGTTTTGAAGTTGTGGATCTTTTTAAATGATTTTTTTTAGCAAAAACTATAAGGTTGGGGTTGTTCTAATTGATTTACTCCAACTCTAATAGTCTTTATAAGTCCTAAAACACCCTAATTAACCTCAAGAAAACTAGGGAGGAGTCTTGATAAGTTTTCAGTTAGATACAAGGTGTCGAGAGGCTGGGTTAGCTTACAATCTTTGCGTGGTTTGTTAGTACGTTGATAGATATATTTCTTTCCATTTCATTAATTGTTGTTGCTTCTTGTTTATAGTGATTATATTGCTATGCTTGATATATTCTTAGGAACATGGATTGTGTGTCTTGTCTTGATATATGATTATTGATAAGTAAGAACATGTGCTTAGAGTTCATGAGTTGTTTTGGGGTATACGCAGCACAGGGGTATATGACTTGGGAATGTCAATATACCGATAAGTTAGTGTCACATACCTACTATATGAGGTTGATGAAATGATTAAGTGGTGACTAGTTAGGATAATATTTAAATACTATGTTTGCTAACCTATTACATGAGGTCGATAAGCCGTGTTTCATAACTAATAAGGATAGTACCTACTTGCACTACTAAAAACTGACTACCAAAGGTCTATGTTGCCATGAGGGTAATATCTGGGCTAAAGGGTTAGCTACACAATTTAATGAATTTAGTTCATGCTTAATGTTTCTAGTAATGTCACATTGTTTAGCTATAATGTTTGGTTATGTGTTTGTGTTTCAATATTACTTATGTGAAGTGAATATATGTATTGTTAGGTGTATTTTCTATTGTGTTTGGAAATGTAGATAAACGTCTCTCAGTGTTGGTTTCTACTTTACTGCACTCACCATCTTTTTTTATGATCGTGGGTGCAGATCCATTGAGTAGCAGATCGAGCAAAGAGAAGATCGGCGACTACCACTGAGCCTTTAGAGTACACTTATTTCTAACATTATTGGTTGAGATTTTGCTGTATGACTTGTATATGTCTTTTATAAACTTTTAGGATTCGTATATATGGGTTGTAAGATGTTACCCGACCAGACACATATCGATGTATTTTTATTTCTATTTTATTATATATATATGCATGTGATCTTTTTTCCTGGTTTTCCACATACTACATATTAATGTTAAAAGCTTTCGCTAATTTATTAAGACTTCAATTGAATAGTGATTATTAGAAAAGATAATTAGTGATGATATAAGTTTAAAAAGGCTGACTAATGCATTGTTAAGTCATTCGTGGCTAGATTATGGCTTCAAGATGAAATTTGGCTGGGCGGTGCCTTAGATTAAGGGAGGAGCCATCACAGTTTTATTGTATATTTTAAGGTGATTTTAGATGTAAAAAACTATATTACACTGGGCTTTCTCTTGTTTTTGTGATTTTAGGTTATATTAAGGTTATGTGAATAAATAATAAGAAAAGGAAGAAAAGTCAAGATATCAGTCAAGTGAAGAAATGACAATAGTCACAAAGCGATTCAAGAGCGAATAAGAAAATGAACTTGGATTCACAACCAACGAATCAGCAGTGAATTATGAATATAGGAATCGCTACTCTAATTGATCAACAAAAGAGACATATTTCCACTTATTTTCACAGCTAATCATCATAGATTGTGGATTCAATTATGAATCATTGAAGTCAGCTATGAGAATTCTAGAGCAAAAGGAATTTAAGTTCAATTAAGAATACCATATATGAATCCTAGGCTTCAGAATTAATTGCCTTTGAATATTTTTTATTACTTTTGATTATTTTTAGACCATTATCAATAGTTTCATTGTTAAGTTTAGTTTTATTGTTCTTACTTTTGAAGACTCACTTGAGATTCGAATATTCAGTAAGAGGTATTTTTTATTAATGTCTTTTATTTATTTTATTACAATTTTTATTTTGAATATGTGTGAGTTGTTTATCAATCTAAGCAAAGTTCGCACATGAACTTTAACAATTTCGCAATTTAGTTATAATAAAGAAAAATTTTTGTTTAATGCGTTAAATTTAATCGTATACATCAATTTATGATTTTAATAGATTTTTTTTGCGTATTACAATCAAGTAACTTTGTATTGCATGCAAAGTCTAGAATATGTATTGTGATATTTAGGATCTACATCTAATATAAAGTGGTAACTATGATTAATTTAAAAGGTTTTTTATCGTTTAGATGACTTAGGTAAATTGGGTTCTAAGTTTGATATTTATACGATTGATTCTGATTATATTGGCTTAGTAGAAAGAAGTTTTCATAGAAATTAATGATGTTTTATTTCTATTAGTTATCTTTAAGGTTTCAAAGGATTAGTGGTAATAAAATTAGAATATGGCTTTTCCACTAATATAAAGAAAATTGGTAGCTTGATAAAGGCTATCAATCTTACTTATGGTTTAGATTTAATGATTGAAGAATATTTTATAAGATTATGATAATACGATTATGACTATACTTTAATTAATATGTTCATATTCAAAATGGATTTATGTTTCATTGTTTTGAATATTTGTTTAGATGTTTGTTTTATATTGATTTGATTTGAATTTAGTATTAGTGAATTTAAATTGTTTCATTTAAGTTAGTTTAATTAGTTTAATTGATTAACATAGTTTGATTAGATAATTTTAATTCCTGTTTTAATTAAATTTAAGTAAAATAATAAAAAATCATTGGAAAACTCTTTTTATTACGAAATTTGCAAAATTCAGGTGCAGATGATCACACTTACCACTACTACAAATAATAAGGACATACTGAAAAACTTATTGTATGGCTCGATACGTGTCACTACACCAATTGATTAGTCAGTTCCGAAGTTTTTAAGCATTATGTTATTCTAAATTGGAATTGGAGTAAGATAATTTTATCGACTGTGAAGATACATACGAAAATGAAAAAAGTCACATGACTTCTTACTTTGTCGATATTGTTGGAAATATTGAATGTTGTATAGTGCATCTAGATTAATATGTTTGAAGAGTTTAATAGCCTTTTATTGTAATATCGAGAAAAGCCAAAAGTAAGTTTTGAGTAGTGGCGAAGAGATATAACGTATTTATAAACTTGTATATGATACAAGTTAAAAGTGATACTATGAGAGTAAAATCAAGGAATATGTTGATATCATTGTTTAGAAACATATATTTACTCAAGTTAATAGAAATAAACTATTATTGTTCTGATGTAGAAAGAATTTTGGTGAATAGTAAATGATTGAAACATGAGATGATGTAAAATCTCAATAATTAAAGAAATGGTAGAAACCAATGTGATTAAGCTGGTAATATGGAAACTAGAGTAGTTAAAAAGGTAGTCTGGAAAAGATTAATAGTTAAATGAAAGAAATGTGGTTCATTGTGAATCCATGAATAAAGAATGATTTGACAAGGTTAGAAAGGTTGTTAATTTTCTAAACTAGTCAAATGAAAATTAATATGAATCGGCCGATGAGTCAGAATTAATAATTGATTTCTAATCCACAACCTCAATGATATTACGAGTAGATATTTAGAGAATGAGTGAGAGTTGCATGATGTATTAGGTTTCATATTCTGATCGGATTGAAGTTTGAAATCTTTTGTCATGGGATGACATATGTAATTTGAGATCTATAGTTATGAGACGACTTATATAATTCTAGGTTTTGTAGAGAAAAGCTGAAATCTTGGTGGATCAGATAGACACACGACTCTACTTAAGTATCTAATGTTGTGCTCAAATATTATTTGCATCACTATATATACTTAGACTGGTGATACTCTAAGAGTTGATCAACCTACAATTTGGATGAAGAGTTGATCAATACAATTTGGATGAAAAGATGATCAATAATGAGAAAGTAAATTGGGATGTGTATAGCAAAGTTTAGTGGATAGGGAAAGAATTATCATCGGTTTGTGGAATAATACTCAGTTAATAATGAAAATTGTTTTATGAAAAGCAAAATAAGTTAAACCTTGCTAAGTATTCATTCTATAATGAGATTGAAGGCGTGAAATGTAAAATGTAGCAAGATTTTATAGATATTCAATAAATTGAATACATTAGCTGTCAGAAATTTTAAAATTCCTCAATTGGCAGTAAAGTATAATGACTTTTTCACCAAATCAAAGAATGAGATTTAGAGTTGAATTTCTTAGAATCTCTACTCGTAAAGGTTGTAAATGGTTTATATAGATAAGAAGAGTTTTCTTTCTGGCGATCATGCATGTTAAGAATTATTTTCTTATTTCTTTTGATCAAGTTATCTTTTCTTTAATCAGGTTTTGAGGACAAAATTTAAATTACTTGGGAAGATTGTGACATCCCTGATTTCAATAAACAAGTATTTAGATTTAAGTATGAGGTTGGTGGGTCTTAATTGTGACACATGTTGTAGAGGATCGGTAAAAAAGGGGATCTCTAGGTTAATGTTATTTTTCTTTGGTGAATGCCTAGTGTGTGTATTACATAGTATTTTATCGCAACGTCAGAGTGAATTTGGGTGTGCCCTCGATTTGTTATAATCGAGGTTATAAGTGAGTGTATAAAGGGAATGATTGAAAATGAATAATTAATTGTTCGAAAACTTATAAATCAAGTATCAAGTATCACATGAAGATTTCATCTCGGTTTGCGTACAAGTCGGGACCAGTGGTGGTATGAAGTAAGAATGAAGTTGGTGCAAGACCATGCTTTGAGTTTCATGTCAATTTGCGGTGATTGAGATTTAGATTGGGTCCAAATTGGTATAAGTTTGGTTAAGTATGACAAGAGGATTGGTACAGAAGATATTAGTATGTCGTGGATAAAGTTAAGATTTTTAGTGAAAAATTAGATCGAAAATGAGCACTAAAAATGAAAACACATAAAAATAGTGATTTCAAAAATTAATAAATAAAAAGAAATTAAGCTGCTGATAAGGAGTAGAGGGTTTATATATAAATAGAAAAAAATAAAAAAAAACTTGAATCAAATTTATTTGAAACGTTCAACATAATGTTGTCTTTGGATCCGTAAACCTCTCAACCAATTTCTTTTAATCTACGATCTTTATACGTCCAATTTTCATATGGTTTCTCTTTACAAAATTGTAATGCATCGGGAGACGATCAGCTTGTGCCAAGTTACCAAGGTGGAAACGAGGTATTTAGGCCATAATTTAGTAAATTCTTAAGTCATGGCATTTTCCCTAATTATTTTTGAATCCATGCAATTTATCAATTTCTTTCATGGGGTTTTGAAAGAAATTGGTAAGGATTGTTGTGAATTGGAATATTGGATAGATTTGCAAAAATTTGAAATAAATTCTACCAACATGGGTTAAGGTTTTGGCAAATTAAATTGATGTAATTCAGTTGATAACTATTTTCTAAGTTGTTTTATAGTTAAAATTGATTTACATTGGGCTTATGGACGAATTGGATAATTAGTTTTTTTTCCAAATTGACTCCACGAGCTTTAAAAATATTCTGAATTTGGTTTTGTGTTGTCTCTTGATGTTATGTGTCGAGTTTCGAAAATTTAATTACGAAAACATTGATTTAGAGATGTTTCGTTACTTCGAAATAAATAAAGTTCGCCTAATCAACATGCCATTTTAGGTAATTTATAACTTCTCCATTTATGATCCAATTTTTGTGTTCTTAGAGTCTATGGAAAGTATAAATAAGCTCTACAAGTTCCTTTTTGGTTAACATGACAAATATTGATGTTTTCAAGGTTAAAAAGTTACCCAAAATTAGCTAGTTGAAAGCTCGTTTAAGCTCTTATAAATAGTTATTTTCGAAATAGTTTGTGAGCATACATTGGCCTTTATTTTCGCGGGGTTTCATTATTTTGTTTCACTTGAAACTTGACCCTTAATATAACTAGATAAGTAGGGGAACATTTTTCAAGGTGATATGACGCTTCAGGAACCACAAAAATTAAGCTCCAAGTTGGCTATTTGTAAGTAAATCCTATAGTAACCTTTACATTGTATGATTATAAATTTCATATAATTGCATTGATCCTTGTTTTTTCATTATTTATTGTACATGCATATACTAAAAGGGGGATAAGGTCGATTATAGTCTCCATATATTGTTTACTATATAAAGATTATAGGAGAGAACATTATATTATGCTGGAGGGGGGCTAGAGTCACTAATTCTTTGCATCACCTAGTTATCAAGAGATCACGTCGAACTAGATTAAACTCCTATAGTCTGTAAGATCGAGACTCATTTGGTTATCCTCTCATGACATGAGTCTTTATTACTGTTTACTTACCACATTTAGAGGATATCAATTGATTGTGCTTGGATAACAGAAAAATGATGGATTGACCATCGTATTTAAATTCCCTTGGAATATACTATTTCGTTTAATTTCTTAGAATGCAATGCATTTGATTATTATAGGTGCACTAGATATTATTGGATTTACTTAACTGAGATAATCGATTTTTTATTATTAGGTAATGACATGTTCAATTAATGGATATGAAGAAAAGAATAAGTGATCTTTAGTATTCTAGTGATTTTTTATGTTTCTTTTTTCTCTTCGTATAATAATTTGATTATTATTGTGTTTTGGGCTTTAGGATATAAGTTAGGTCAATTTCTATTTTAAGAATTTTCAAAGCATATGACGGCAATGGTAGTATAGCGAGGAATACAAACTTTAATTTGGGGTTAGATGGTCGTATGAAATGATTTAACGATTAATGGATTTGTTTGTGTCAATTGTTATGATGCATAAATTATGATATATATATATATATAAACTAATATAGATATTGGTGAATATGCGACTCCTTCTAGGCCTTCTCCCACTGTTGTTTATCAGGTTTTTAGATTTTTGACAACCCTATTTATAAGGGAGACTCTGCCGAGATTTCTTTAACAAATTAAAACTTCAAATTGAAGGATTTCCTAGTTCGATGTTATTAAGAAAATAAATATTTTAAATTTAATTTTGAAGTTGACCATTTATCTCGATGTTTTTAGAAAGTCAATGTCAAGTAAAGAAATATTTAGAAAGTTTAAAGGCTAACCAGATTATCTGAAGGTTTTGGGATATTCTATGTTGGTCAAATGCCCCAATGACGAGGGGTCTGACATATGCATCCTGAGGAAATCTTACTCTCAAAATTCGAAGAAATAAAAGAATTAACTTGCGCATTTTGGATAGATAGATACATACTACAAGGCATCAAACACAAATAAAGTATTTTGGGCAGTTAAATCTCCATTTAGAGTGAAAGAGAATGTAGAAGTTTTGATGCATTCTAGAACCAACAGGATATAGAAGTAGGAAAACTCATTCTTTCCATAACTATTTGATAGAGCCCCATTCCACTCTATCGTAATCCTCACTCATGTCTAACTTAAAATCCATATACTTTTTTTTTCATTATTCTTCTTGTGGATGGAGTTCAACATCTTAAAGGAAATGATAATTTCGCCATTGATTTGCTTGCCCAAAGCGAATGTGCTTTGATTATCTAACGCAAAGGAGGTCATAAAAGGTTTCAAACTATTAGCAAGTATTTTAGAGATGATCTTATAGAGTACATTCCACAAGCGAATACATTGGTAGTGGACCATGTTTCTTGATTTTTCTTCTTTACGATAAGAACTATGTCTTTTTTATTGTTCCCTAATGGACTTCTTCAATCATTCAGCACACTTAGGCATGCCTTAATTACTTCTCTTCCAACCACATCCCAATGCTTCTGGTAGAGCAAAGCATGGAATTCATCTAGGCCCGATGCTTAGGCGGGCGCATATTGAATAGGCTTGTGGTGATTTTTGCACTTGTGAAGGGTTGATTCAGTGCTTAATAGGCATTTTCCTCTAAAAGTGAGTTGATGTAGGCAATACCCGCATCAAAGTCACTAGGAAAGGGGTAGTTATAGGTAAATAGCTGTATATATAAGTTTTCAAATACCTTAGCTATTTTTTCATCTATTCCACCAATTAGCCTTGCTCATTTTGTAGCTTCCCTTATCCCAATTAACGCAATACTCAACTTAAAACTTAATTTACCATTAGTACACTAGCAAAACTTAACAAGAGCCAATAACCTCTCTTCAACATGTGATAAATATAACCTGTATATCTCAAAATACCAAAAAAAATAAATAGAATTCGGAGCAAAAATTAAAACTTTTTTGACAAATCAAAAGACATACAAATATTCAAAATCACTGGAATAAACATCAGTTAATATACAGTATCTCGACCCTATTATATTATACAAAAATAGTTCAAATCATATAGATATACAAAAAGAATTCTTTACATCGAAAAGAAAAACCAAAACTCATAAATTTACTCTTGACCCTTTTTTTAAGCACCTTGCGATGTATTTGAAATGTTTAAAAGGGTGAGCACTCCAACTTGATTAGTAAGTGACACTCGTATACTTATCAACTATATACTATTAGTCAATGAGATAAATGAATGACAATATAAACCAATATTAGCTACTCAATGCAACAGAGACGACATAAACAATATATACTCAAATGCAAGTTGTAATGACAAAAATCTCAATTACGATAAATTGTCCCTTTATCAAGGTTATATCAAGGTTAATTTGGTATATATACATGGTATGTGTGCAACAGTTTGAATAATGAGTGTACTATATACTACTTAGTTGAATTAAATGGGAATATAAGCCTAAAGGACTTGTAAAATAAATTAAACAAAGAAAAAGGGCAATCTTGGTAATTAAACACACACAAAGGTATTTATTTAAAAAATAAGGAAGGATGGACTTAATGTGGACTCTAGGATCATCCTAGTACTTAAGCGCATCAAGATGAGATGTTAGGTTTTAACTTGGTCAACCAAGCCCTAATTTGATTAACTAAGTATTTAAACAATAATTAGGGCTTTAAGCCATTTTTGGTACAAATAACTATGTAGAGAAATTGATGAGGGAATCATAGAACATTTTCTTGGTGGATTTGGTGGAGGAGAGGGAACTCTCATCGAGATCTCACAAAGCAAGGTAAATACTTATCTCATGTTCTCTAACATTCTCTATTTGATCCACATATTATATTTTGTAATGAAATCATGGTTTCTCTTGCAGTTTTCAAGGTAGAAGATGAGCCCTTATGCTTTGATTCATGATTTGGGTCATCTCTATCTCATCTTCTTTGGTTTGTTCCAATGGATTTGAAAAATCTATGTTTTAATTGTAGATTTGTACTTCAGATAGATTCTTTGATGAATGAGAATGATCTTGTGCTTTTCAAACGAGTAGTTTAATATTATTTTGATCGAATTTGGATCCTTAGGGCTCGGTGTCAGTTGTTAGGAAATTTGGAAATTGTATTTCGGATAAGGAATTCTAAGCGCCATGCCAGTGCCTCACCCATGAGTGGTATGGTGTTGGCCATAACATTGTTTGGGTATTCATATAAGTCGATCTAGTGATTCCCCAATGGTATGGCATGTAACATATGACACTAGAAAATCACTGGGATCAAATTTGAGTTATCGATTCGAAAGCAGCAATTTCACCCCAACACTTTATGGGAAAAAGTCATGATGTTGGGATGGCATTAGTTGTTTTTACAGAATTAATCGAATTTCACTGTTTTCCAAGATTTATCGAGTTTTATTGAGATATATCACCAGGACAAGGATTGAGGCAGTGGTAAATAACCCAAAAAACCTTTGTTGTCACAGCATTGTTGCGGCAAAGACGTGATATTGATTCGAAAATGATTTTATATCATTTTTAAGACATTAATACATATTGAGTAAGCTTACCTCAAACAAAACACGTTAATAATACATACATGAACCTATACCAATATAAACATTCGAGGAGAATTAGGTAGGAACTTCCCTGGCTAGGATTGGAATAGAATAGAAGCACTTCGAGGCAAGTGGGTTTGCTTTATCTTCAATCATAACTTTGTATTAGTTATGCTAGGATTCATAATAGTGAATGGTGATCTCTAACTTGGAATCAAATTGAATATATCTTGTTGTTCCGCTTATCCTTGTCGTCCTTTTGACCTTTCTATTTATGAATGCCCGTGGAAGTAATATGCTTGGAATGAATAATTGTAATGGTACCTCAGACTAGAGAGCTAGTGGCCACCTGTCATCTCCTTATGCTATTAAATGATTTTTTTAAAGGCCAATCTACGGCAGGCAAGATCGTGATGATGCTTGGACACTAATCTATGAGGTGATGTGTGTTGCAAGTATAATGGCTATCTTGTAGTAATAGTGCAATCAACTTGCGTCGATCACGGATAACATCCTCAAGGAAAGGTTTTTGCACTAGTTAATTACCTATTTAACTTTTAACTATTTCTAAGGAAATCCCTTTTTGACTAGTTTTATACTAAGTAAACTAATGTAAAAAATCAATTCGAATTTTACTCTATCTCTAATTATAAGGATATCGTAGTTCACTACTTCACCTAAGTAATTTAATACTATGCTTTTCAACCATTTTTACATCTCAATATATTTTGTGCAATGTCTAATTTGAATAGACAAATTTTCTTCAAATCCACTTTTACCCACTATCATGACGGAAAAGATTCTAATATGCAAACCAGAACTCCACCTATCGGTATGAATAATGTAGGCTCCACTTTACATTAATTCCCAAATTCTTGAATTCATAACAAACTAAGTTTACTATCCATGCCTCATTAAACAATTATCGCTTGACGTTGTGTATTTTACGATTCTACCATTCATGTCCGGCTTAAAAGCTTCAATGTTCATGATAACTCCTAAAATCGAAAATCATTAAACATGTGATGAAGATGTCTAAAGTTTTATGCTCAAAATCAATACAAATTCTAACCATTGCACTTTTTATAATCACATTTTATTCATATTCAAAGCATAGCATTCATACCATGGAATCTATTGATCTCTAAGATAAATGCACTACTCACACTTCATTAAAACATACATATCACGATTCATCATGGAAATCATTGCAAATCAGAGATGAATATAATTATTACCTTCAATTAATTCAATGAAACAAACTTGAATTGCAAGTGTGAAGTCTTCATTATTTTCTTCACACAAAACTCTTTTATACTCGAACTTAAAATAAATCTATGATAAATTACTTTAATGGTGGCTAATAGCTGGTGTGTGTTTAGTTTATTGCATCCTAATATCTATTTGTACTTCATAATAACAATTAGAAACCTTATTTTATAATTTAACTCAAAATAAAACTCCAACTTTCTATTTTCCTTTAATTTGGTGCTATCACTATTGCCCCAGTGTTGTGCCATCTAAACCATGGCGCGACCACTGCACCACCACCGTGTACACTTCTTTTGAGCTCCTATCCATTCGACGTTGTCACCTTTTATCTCGGCGTCGTCCCTTGTGTGCCACAGTGCCGCTTCTGCACTGGACCTCCATACTTAATTTCTTCACTTTCTTTCCTCTCCCATGTGATGTCATTCCTTCCCACGCTGTGCCTCAGTACTCCATGGCACTAACCATGCTTTTGTGGGTTTTTGCCCCATTTTTGCTCATTTTTGCTCATTTCCTTCATTTACACCTTATTTACTTAAAAATCTAATAACATCATGAATTAGAGCTTATTTAGGGATATTCATACTAAATATACTACTAAATTAAACCTATATATAAGTTTAAATAATCACTTATCATGAGGCAGGATCATATTTAATACCTTGAAGTTGGTTGGTTGTCACATCACACGATTTATATTTGGTTTCCACTTTGTTGACTCTATGGCTTTCATGTTATCATTGTTATCTTGTTGTCTTTCTTGCTCAACCTTTGCTTTGTTGTATCTATCATTATATATTATGCTTGTTATATTATCTTTTCATGCCCGCAATAATAGTAAATTGGTCAATAACCTTGTTCATGCTAGTTATTATGCATCAGGTATTACTTGGATAATTAAGGATAAAGAAGGCTTATGTTTTACTAAGCTGAACGAGATATTACTCATCCATTATTTTTTCTTCTCCAGGCACCTTAGCTACTGCTTAAGATAAAAGAAAAAGCAAGGTTATAGCACATAGCTCTTTCTTGTTTCGAAGGTTGTTTATTTATATTTATTCAATTTTGAAATATTTTATGAAATAAACAAGGGATTTTATTATTAGACTTATGAACCCATATCCTAAATACTTGACTTTTGTAAAACTTTCTATTTTATTTTCGCTCCTAATAGGCTGAAAAGACTTTTATTATACACCTGTTATATGTTTTAATAGTCTATTTGTAGATTGTCTTATTGTATTTCCATAAGTTCAGGCTTACTAGATCATCACCTAACTCGATGGTTCCTCTCGAGGGGTTTGGCAATGGTTTAGGTCGGGCAGCCCTATTTGTAGGAATTGGGGTTGTCACACAAGTCATTCGATGCATTGCACTAGTACTATGACTCTTTTATTTCAATTTGAGTTAAAAACGAGTATTTCCCTTTTCTATTTAGAAATACAACCTACTTAGTCCACACATTGGCTGATGTATAACTGAGCTTCCAACTCTAATAGGATTGTGAATGAACAAGATTCCGGCTATCTTTTTCATTAGATTCGGTAATTATTCGCCTTCCTCTTTGTGTTTCTTGAAGGTTGGTACTTATCCACTTTCCTCGTTACATTTAATAGAGGTCAGTACTCATCTACCTTCCTCATTGTTTTCAACAGAGGTATTTACCCCCTCCTATTATATTTTCATTACAGAACCCTCCATTTCACTTCCAAGATATAATTTGAAAAATTATAAATACCATACCTCACAGTATAGTTCCCAAATCCATTTCGTAAACTACATAAACTATTAATAATAAATTACATATTATAATTGATAAATAAATGAGTCTCACTTACCTTAGTTTGAGTTTCCCTAGTGTGATTCGACTAAACTCGCACTTTGGTACCTCAAATCCTTCCTTGTTGATCAAAAACCTCAAATAGACAAATTGACATCAATTTGAATCTATTACAATATGTTTAGAACTCATAAGTTAGTCCTTAAACCCTCATCAAAACTCGGATAAGTTTCACCAACATTGCTAATTTTTAAATGGAGAGTGGTAGAGTGCGCTCCACCTTCTAGGTTCATCCCACCTTCATAAGGGAGCGCGCTTCTTGTAATAGGGAGTGTATTCCATCATCAAGGGATTGTCTTCCTTAACAAGGCAGCAACCCCTGTTTAATCATTAAACATATTCAAAACACTCCCAAACTCCTTCAAACTTCATGGAGAGCCTCTAATGAGGTTTTATACAGATCTAAACCATCAGAAACAAGAATTACCTATAATTGAATTCAAATCATCATTAATTCACTATGAAACTTAAGATCCTTAACTTCAAAAACTATTACCTTGAATAGAGGATTATAACTCACTTAATATCTGAATTTAGTCCTTAATTTAGCTAAGCTCTTCTTGTTCACCTCATCGATCACATCAACAAACCCTCACCACTCTCTCACATCACATGAATCTCAAGGCAGATCCAAGGGAAAATTCCTTAAAGTGACACCAATCATTAAAGTGATACCCATCACCACTCCATCTGCCACTCGCATGGATCTCGAGGCAATCTAATGGTTCAAATAATTTAAATAAAAAGTATAAGTTTATTTATATATACTTATATATCAATTGAATATAAATATATATACATATGTATTTTAATACCTATAAACTCACCGAGCACGCCAACGAGTACACTCGGGCATGTACAGTCATTCGACGACCCCTACGTCACATTACGCATGCTGACAATTTATTAATTATTTATTTATTTTTAGACTATGGGCTTATATTAATTTATATTAATAGCCTATAATATATTTAATTCATTATCAAACCAATCAAACACAATACAATCATGCCAACACACCTGCACACTAATTGAGACACGTCGAGCTTAACCATGAGTCTAACTAAACTTAATTTAAACATATATACAGTTTATAGGGGTGGAGATTGGAACAAATTCTGACTCTCTTTTATCGCTCCTATAAATGCACCGCCTCTTTCTCAAAATAATCCTCAAGTTTCTCTACACAATTTTCTCATTTTCCATTTTAGGAGAATAAAATATTGATAATGAAAAGAATACGCAAACTTGATTAATCCATTCTCCGCAATTCTTATCATTCTGTCACAAAACTCATAATATTCATCTCAACTCTAATATGAGCTCCAAAAGAATAATTCATTACTATTATACTATACAACTCAGGTGATTAATGATGTACAAGTAAGCTTCATGAATCATCCTTAATCTCTTCCTTAAGAAAAAGATACTAAGAAGCTTTTTTAGTACTAGTAGCCTCTTACTATTCTTTTTCTATTATAATTTCAATCTTGAACTATCCTTTATTGAAAAGTTCAATTTCCCTAATTTAAGATTGCAAATCAATCACTATCAGTACATATATTCATATCAGCCATAATACTAAAATGATAAAAACTTAAAGTTTAGTATTCATTATGTTGTGAGCGATTAACTTAGAAATTTAAATTACCTTCCACAAGCCTTTCAGTAGTTTCAGGATCATCCTTTACAATGGAATAGACCTGCTATAAAGTCGGTTGCATAGTAGTAGCTACTAACTTCGGTTAGAGCATAGGACAATATCATTGAATATGCCCTAGTTGTCCATATAGGTAACAAATAATCCTAGGTATTTGTGGAACAATACTAGCTAGTGAGAATTTCCCTGAAGCGACTAGTTGAAAACTATATTGACCTTTTTCCTTTGCCATTAACTTACGAAAATTGATGAGTTACTATGTATGCACTCTTTCATAGGTGTTTTATTATGTAAATCAAGTCCAAATTTGTGTTTCATGGCTCTATATGTTTACTTAGGAGATTTATAGGGTATTTGAGTGTTTGTACGTAAATTAGAAAAATCCTTAAAAGAAATCAAAATCCAGTCAAAAACCAGCAGGCTTGATGCCCTCGTAATGGACAGATAGCGCTCTTAAAGACCCACAACGCCAAGGCATCATGAAAGAATAATAGATGGCGTCAAAAATGAACTGACGGCGTCAACTCTACAAGAAATGGCTCCAACGATAGTGCCAAGTTCAGAAATAAAAGTTTCAGACTGACTTGAAGACCAAAACCTATATATTGCCACGTCGTGACCCGGTGACGTTCCTACATAATTGGTAGTGCCACTGACGGTGCTAGAATCGTAGAATTAAAGTTTTATATTTTTTTAGGAAGTTCTTATTTCTCAGGCTTTCCTATTCTTTTACCCCAGGTTCAACTATATGAATGAGGGACCTCTATGAACTAAGGCACATTTTATTCATAGTGATTTAAGAGTAGAGCAAAGTAGAGTAGCCATATCTGGCTAGGTTCTTTAATACTTAGGTCGAGGATGAAGCTCTCTATCTAATAGGTTCTTTTATATGGCTTGTTGAGGTTTTCTATAATAAAAGTGTTTTGTTTCAGTTCTCTATCTTTGTTTTGATTTTTTAATGATGTCTCAATGGTATTTTAGAGTTTTTATATCCATTGCAAATCTCTAGGCATAGACCTATTCAACTACTATCAATCAAGCTGAGTCCATGATACCAATTTGTTTAAGAAGTAACAATCATCTAAAGTAAGAAACCATACACATTTGTTGTTTTAGGTGAGTAACTCAAGTACTAAGTTAAATTTTGAGAGAGGTTGCCTAAGGTTATCTAGGGATAAGTGTTAACAAAAAGCTGTTAATGTTGCTCACATGCTAAGTCTTAAGGGTGGTTGCCCAAGGTTGTACGTTGGAGTAAGAGAAGTATTTAGAGAGTGGTTGCCCTAAATATCGAGAATAAGGGGACTAAGGTATTGGTGACCACAGTACCTAGAACTTATCTAGGGAAACGTTTTTAAAACACATATTTTAAAGTCGTTGATACAAGATATGAAAACAACCAAGGTCTAGATTTTGGATTCCTAGACTTAGGTATGTTTGTATTCTCTTATTTACAACTTATTTGTTTTCTTGTTTAGTAGACTATTAGATAAGAATCTTTCAAACCCCCCTAGAATTTATTTTATGTTTGTTGAATTCAGTTTGATTGAATCCTATAGATTTAACTAAGTTCTTGCCTTTACTACATTCCACTTGGATTGGTAACCTATTATGGATTATATTTGACACATTCAACGTGTAATAAAATTTTGGTGCTGTTGTCGGAGATTTGATTTCAAATCGAGTTTGATTTTGATTTTGACGAGCGCCAAACACGTCAATAAAGTACAGTTTTCTAAACCAACTATTTTGTAGAATAGTTGCAAAGGGTCGATCCCACAGAGACTGCTTGTCTTTCTTAGGTTAAAACAACAAAAAGAAAAATTGGGGTTTTAAAATAAATATTAATTAAACTAACTAATTTAACTAAACTAAATAAATAAATTAACTAAACTAATTTCTAAAACAATTAATTAATAATTAATTAACACCTAAATAACACCTAAATCTCTAGTTCCACAAATCAGAATCAAGATTCAATAGCAATCATGGTCTTCAATCTTCCCAAAAAATTATTAATTTAAATTCTCTTAGATTAGCTATAGAAAATGGACATCTGCCAGAAATTCCTAGTTCCCCTAATCTCGATAGTCAGGACGTCCGCCACTAACTACTTCCCTAATTAATGTATAACCCTAGACATCCGCTATTCAGGTTTAACACACTAACCGTAGTAATATAGATCTATGGGAACACTAATCCAAGATAACCGGGTCGCAACCACTACCGATTTAACCTAGATTCAATTTTTGCACATTCAAGAACCGAAAGGGTTTTAGGCAAATGGGTGAATGTTTGTTACTTTATTGGTCTAAAAGCACAATTACACGGATACTAATATTTCAAATAACAATAGATTGTCCATCTAAAAGCATGCACTGGCCTCATACATACCATAGATCTAAATCATAATCATTAAATCAACAACAATGAAATAGGAGATATTAAATTAATTAAATAATAAAATAAAAGATCTCACATAATATGCTTTGACTCCATAATTCCGACTTGCTTCCCCTTCGACTTAGGCAAGAAATTGATTACCCGGACATCATCGTAGAAAATCTATACTAAAAACTAGTAATTGATCTCTAAAAAATACTAATTAATTGTTTTTCTAATAATACCAAGATTTCTAATATATAAAAGTATTCCAAATTGGTCTCGGATACTAATTTTAGGAGTGGGGTACGTGACTCGTGCGTCGAGGAGCATCGTAGGGGTGTTTTTAGATCAAAAATCCGACTCTGCCATGTGTCAAAACGTGATTCGTTGATTTACAGCCGCCGCTCCACGTGTCTCAATGCCATTGGACCACTGCTGCACCGCCTTTGATGTGTCCCCACATCATTCGCCGAACTCCTGGCACGTTCGGCTGTTTATGGTGACTTATTGCCACGTGTCCTCGTGTGATTGGTCGAACCACTTCAATTTGACGCGCTAGACCGGTAAGATAGCGCCACGTGTATGTGCGCTGGCGGAGAAGAATCGCATGAACATTGAGCGAGAATCTGGGAGTTTGTGCAAGCACGGATCCCGAGGCATATCGACGGTATCTGAAACGCGATGAAATGTTGCTTGTGTGTAACGTGTCTTCCTGGCTGACGTGGCAATGCGTAGCGCATTCTATTTGGTGACGCTGGCTTTCTGCGCTACGTGGCGGTTTCTGATTAGTCCAGAGATAGTTCTCGCTGACGTGGCATGCTTTGATTGGCTGGAACACCTTGTCCGCTATTCGACCCACCACACAACGTGTATTTCGAAGCAAACTGTCCGGCATCCAATTACTGCAAGTAAATACTCAATTTTGAGTATTTTTTCGCAAACGAATTCAACTGTGTACTCGGTTTCACCTAAAATTGACCAAAAATATAATTAAATATATATTTTTAATACTTTTAATCAATTAAATATACTAAAAAAAACTACTAAAAACCTATAAATACTGACTTATCAAATACCCCCAAACTTAAGACTTTGCACGTCCCGAGCAAAGGTGTAAATGACAACACAAACTAAACTAGACTCCTAATATAATAATGTACTGACTGAACTAATCATATACCCGACCCAAATTCATGGAGTTCCTTTGGTTTACATAGTAACCAAATTAACACTCAGAAAATTTCAGAGTTTGATATGTCAAGACTCGCAAGTCAAACTCAATTAAGATCTCACTTTAAAAACATGGACTCGGTCAAAACAAAGGCCATCAACTACTGAGTGTTTTCTTAGTCTATACATTAAAGCACACAAGTACAAAATCTCGCTTAATATAGTGAAAGCACTCGAACTAAATCTTTTATTTGAGGAGTTTTCGAAACTTCCACCTTTTTCTTCTTTTCTTTTTTTTTTTCAATTTTTCATCAACCTCTTTTTTTTTCAATTAATACGGTCCCTGCTCCATTTCCTATGGACCTATTTTCTCACTTGTTCCCACCACAAGTTTCCCTACTCCATTTCCTGTGGAAACTTGTAGGACTGTCTATTTTTTATTTATTAAAAAAAACTCGTGTTAGTACTTCTCACTTTCACTATAATCAAGCAAATCCCCCAATGTGGGTTAAAATAATATGACTTACATAAATTTGACCGTGTACTCATTTTCGTTATCTAGCACAAAGTCTAACCATCATCTAAGTCTCTAATCATGAAATCATAAAAATGCGGAGCTACGAACTTGATTAAGTGTTTCTCCTAATTTTCTCTAAGTTTCAAGTCAAAAAGGCAACTTAATTTACTCGTCCACAACCAAAGGCATGAACAAAATTTCGGGTGACTCTAAATAATATATATATATATATATATATATATATTAAATGCATATATATTCATGAAAGTGTATCAAATCCTAATGAAATGAGAAAGGAATGTGAATAGATAAGAAATGAAAGAAATGGAAGAAATAATATAAAACACCACCATTACCATCCAATATCCACATACAAAAACAACAACATAGCCTCAGTCCCAAATTAACTGGGGTCAGCTACATGGATCAAACTTTTTCATTGTGCTCGATTAAGTGCAATTGAAGGTGAGCTTTGCAAACCATATAAATCCCTCTTAATTAATGCATCCCATGTTAACTTTGGTTTGCCCCTACCTAGTCGAATTTCTACGGTTTCTATTGAGTCAAGTTTTCTAGTTGGGGCATTTGTAGGCCGTCTTTGCAGGTGACCAAACCATCGCAACCGCCCTTCCCTAATCTTTGTATCAATTGGTGCTACTCCTACTTGTCTTTGAATTTCTATATTTCTTATTCTATCTTTACGAGTTTTACTACACATCCACCTAAGCATCCTCATTTCTGCTACGCTCACTTTATGTAATTGTTGTTGCTTTACCGCCCAACATTCACTTCCATAAAGCATAGCTGGCCTAATTGCGGTCCTATAAAATTTTCCTTTTAACATAATAGGAACATGTCGATCACAAATCACCCCTGTTGCACTCCGCCATTTCTTCCATCCCGCTTGATTTCCGTGTGACATCATTTTCAATGTTACCATCATTTTGTATGATTGATCCTAGGTATCTAAAGTGGTTTACCTTAGGAACTTCTACTTCCCCTAATTTTACCACTCCGTCATCTCGATGTCTAGTGTTTCCAACTCACAATGCATATACTCAGTTTTCGTCCTACTCAACTTAAAGCCTTTAGATTCTAATGTATTTCTCCAGAGTTATAATTTCCTATTCACTCCATCTTTACTTTCATCCCCTAAGACAATATCATCTGCAAATAACATATACCATGGTATATCATCTTGAATATGTCTACTTAGTTCATCCATAACTGAAGTAATTAGATATGGGCTTAAAGCCGATCCTTGATGTAGTCCTATTGTAATGAGAAATTCTTTTGTGGCTCCTCCAAATGTCTTTATACTCGTTACTACTCCATCATACATATCCTTAATAGTGCCTATATATCTAGCATGCACTCTTTTTCTTTCTAGAACCCACCAAAGAACATCTCTAGGGACCTTATCATATGTTTTTTCTAAATCTACGAATACCATATGAAGATCTTTTTTCTTTCCTCTATATTTTTCTAACAATCGTCTTACAAAGAAAATCGCCTCCATAGTTGACCTCCTAGGCATGAAACCAAATTGGTTCTCTGATATTGTGGTTTCTCTCCTTAGCCTATTATCAATTATCCTCTCCCACAGTTTCATAGTGTGACTCATAAGTTTAATTCCCCGGTAGTTTGAGCAACTTTGAATGTCTCATTTATTTTTGAAGATTGGCATAAGCGTGCTTCTTCTCCAATCCATTGGCATCCATTTTGATTTTAAAATTTTATTGAAAAGTTTTGTTAACCAAGTCAATCCGATTTCTCCTAAGGATTTCCAAACCTCTATGGGTATTTCATCTGGGCCACATGCTTTCCCTATTTTCATTCTTTTCAATGCCTCTTTAACTTCTACAATTCTAATATTGCATGTATAGTTTACATTTATTTCTTGGTGTGGGTTTTCATCTATTATAGTATCGACTTGACCATCATTAAATAAACTATCGAAGTAACTTCTCCATCTCTCCTTAATATCCTCCTCGCGCGTTAAGACATTTTGATTTTCGTCCTTAATACATCTTACAGGACTTAGGTCTTATTTCTTTTTATGTCTTAATTTGGATATCCTATATATATATATATATATATATATATATATATATATATATATCTTTCGCCATCTCTATTAGCTAACCTTGTATTTAAATCTTCCATGAAATTTGTTTTAGTTTGACTAACTACTTTTTTAGCTTGTTTTCTAGCCTCTCTATATTGATTGTGCGCATCTTCATCTTGACACTTAGGTATTTTCCTATACATCTCTTTTTTAGTCTTAATTGCTTGTTGGACATCCTCGTTCCGCCACCATGTTTCCTTCTTTGGAGGTCCCAAGCCCTTAGATATACCTAATATGTTTGATCCCACCCTCCTTATGCAACTACTCATTTCTAGCCACATTGTATTAGCATATAAGTCAAGATTCCAAACATTTTCCTTTAGTAGTTTTCTCTAAACCCTACTTGTTTACTATGTTTTAGTTTCCACCACTTTATTCTAGGGTTGCTAACTCTTTTATTCATATTATTACGTTGTGTTAGCTTAATATCAAATACTACTAACTTATGTTGGGTAGTAAGTGCTTCACCAAGTATTACTTTGCAGTGTCTACATAGTTTTCTATCTATTTTTCTTGTTAAAAGAAAATCTATTTGACTCTTGTTATGAGCACTACTAAAATTAATTATATGCGGCTCCCTCTTCCTAAAACTAGTATTTGCTAAGACAAGATCATATGCTGAAGCAAATTCTAAAATTTATTCTCCTTCTTCATTTCTCTTACCGCAACCAAAACCTCCATGAACTCTCTCAAACCCGTCGTTACTTACCCCGACATGCCCATTTAAATCTCCTCCAATAAAAACCTTTTCATCTAATGGTATACTCTGCATAAATCCATCTATATCATCCCAAAACTTGCGTTTGATGTTCTCGCTTAATCCTACTTGTGGTGCATATATGCTAAGTATGTTAATGATTTCGTCTCCAATAATTAATTTAACTAGAATCAATCTATCCCCCATTCTTTTAACCTCTACGATCTTATCCTTATAATCGTTATCCACCATAATTCCTACTCCATTGCATTTTCTATCTATCCCAGTGTACCATAATTTAAACCTTGTGCTTCCTATTTCTCTACTCTTTTCTCCTACCCATTTTGTCTCTTAGAGGCAAGCAATATTGACTCTCCTTCTAATCATGGTATCTACTAGTTCTATTGACTTCCCCGTAAGTGTTCCTGTGTTCCATGTTCCTAAACAAATTTTTTCTCCCCTTTGTATTTGTTTTTCTTTTCTATTTCTATTTTGTCTAAAAGCTCTTGTGTTCGTATCTATGATTTTGCTTTTGTTTTCGTTTTTTTTTAAACTAGCTTTTTTACCCACACCCGTCCTCTGTGTGGGAACCCTTGCTCATTTTTCTTCACATCCGGGTGACGATATGAAGGGACTAGCTTCTTTACCCACACACATCCTATGTGTGGGAACCCTTGCTCATTTTTCTTCACACCCAGGCGGCGATGTGAAACACCCTTGCTCATTTCTCACTACACCCGAGCTCTGATGTAGTACGTCGCTAGGTGGGAACGCCCCAACGTTTATATATGTTTGATCCATTTCATGAAAGTCACAAAATTTTTACGCTGGCTGTCAACCTATCGCAACTCTCCTCCATTTCCCAAGCATGGAAAATGAGCTTGGGGCCTCCCTCCATCACTTTTCGGGTATGAAAAGTAAGTTTGGGACCTCCCTCGCCCATTTTTTGGTATGAAAAATGGGAGTCAGAGTCCTCCCCCTTTATCCGGACTTGGGACCGGCTATGTAGCACACATAGTGTACAACATAGTTGGAGTTATCCAATATCCACATATAACCGCATAATAAAAAATAAATTAAACGATCTCACCTGCTGTCTTTTGCAATAGAATCCATCCAAAACAATCCACAATCCCTAAAACACCCCCAAACTTATTTTGAACCTTGTCCTCAAGGTTTAAAACAAGTCAAGGCAACCATATAATAAAAAGAAAATGACAGTGGTGAAGAAGAACATGGATTAGAAAATGATACAAATGCATGAATAATAAAAAGTCTCTAAAAACTAGTGAACGTACAAAACCTCTTATGTGTGGGTGACTAAGGATACTATAACAGCATAATCATAACAAGAGCAAGAACTAGGAAACATAAGAATTAACTCAAAAAATTCCAATCAAGCGAGCCTGAAGTCTGTTAACTAAGGTTGAAATCAACTAGATGATGGAATGAAGTTTAGGGTTTTGGGTCTACTAAAAAACCTGCCACTAATGAGGCGACTTAAGTTGGGTATATCCAACCAAGTCTCAAAACAACTAAAATCCTATAAACATGTTAAGTCCTAAAAAATAATGCTCAAATTATACTAAACATATAATCCAAAGTCAAACCGACAAAACTCAACGCTCCAACCCTCCATCACCTGTAAAAATAAAGAAACCAAATTAGAGTGTTATTAAAAATAATAAATAAAAAATTATAACTAAACTAAAACTAAAATAAATGCAAGAAATAAATAAAATAAAAGAAAAATAAAGCTGTGCTGCCTCCCAACGAGCCGCCTTTCTTTTAAGTCTTTGGCTAGACTTAGCATGATTGGTCACGTAATGCCCTCTCCTTTGGAGATGTCAACAACGAATGATGCGTCTACGTATTTAGGCAATGAAGCATGCACGTCCTCTTTCAGATTTAGGAGCTCATTCGAAACTTCCAACACAAAAGAATCTATCGTATCAGGATCGTCCAACACGAAGGTGTCGACATTGTAGAAGATCTGCAAACGCTCCCTTACTTCCACCCCCTTATAAGGTTTACAAAATTTGTATGGGAGGGTGGGTGGTTGCACCAACACCAGAGGTTGGTCTTCCTCGCTCTCTATCTGCAGCTTCTCCGGCTTGTCTGAATTGAGATCTAATTTCATCTCATCTTCTCCCTCTTTTAATGCAATGACAATCTCTGGCTCAATTTGAAAGACTGCTCATTCTTCGGATGTGTCTATCAAATAGTCTTCCATCTGTGTATCCTCTTTCACCTTAAGATTCTTCAACGTATCAATACTCACATCCTCCTCTGGGTTAAAAGTTGGTTATGTACTACACAACTTTGCTTGATCAATTTTTCTTTGACGACTGGCAATATATTGATCTAAGTCAGTTACCAAGTCTTTCGAGCCTGGACAACTAAAATCAAGTTTTCGTATGTTATGACAAACTCTTCGACCGTCTTGCACATTTTCTATCATTAAATATATCATTTCCATCACCATATCTTCCAAGGAGAGGCTTTGATGAAGTGTTGATTTCCTTCATGTTGAGGAACCTGTGAGTGTGACATGAATCCAGAGAAGTCGGGTTGTGGCGATGCATAATTAGAATCGTGATAATTCTCATACCGTGGATAATATGGACAATTATGTACGGAATGAGAATAGTCTCCCAAAATTTCGCAAACCTCAACCTGTTGCACAAAAGAATTCATGTTAAAATATTGATATCTATTATGTGGCATACCTACTCCATTCACATTACAATAATGTGAGTCTTCATATCGACTTTAATTATGGGGGTAGGAGGAGTCCATCGCGGGGTTGACTTGCACTTCACCAGAGGAGAGGAGATGTTCCATCATGGAGATTATTCGGTTAAGTTTCCGGTCAGTGGAACTCGAGATATTGCCTGGATACATGTTAAGAGCAAGGAACTAGAGAGGCAAAATAAATAAATAAAGAAAATAAATAAAAATAAAAATAAAAATAGAAATAACCATAAACCAAAGAAAGAAATATACCAATCCTCGGCAACGACGCCAAAAATTGACGCACGCCAAACACGTCAATAAAGTAAAGTTTCCTAAACCAACTATTTTGTAGAATAGTGGCAAAGGGTCGATCCCACAGAGACTGGTTGTCTTTCTTAGGTTAAAACTACAAAAAGAAAAATCAGGCTTTTAAATTAAATATTAATTAAACTAACTAATTTAACTAAACTAAATAAATAAATTAACTGAACTAATTTCTAAAACAATTAATTAATAATTAATTAACACCTAAATAACACCTAAATCTCAAGTTCCATAAATCAGAATCAAGATTCAATAGCAATCATGGTCTTCAATCTTTCCCAAGAAATTATTATTTTAAATTCTCCTAGATTAGCTATAGAAAATCGACATCCGCCAGAAATTCCTAGTTCCCCTAATCTCGATAGTCAGGACGTCCACCACTAACTACTTCCCTAATTAATGTATAACCCTAGACATCCACCATTCATGTTTAACACACTAACCGCAGTAATATAGATCTATGGCAACACTAATCCTAGATAACTAGGTTGCAACCGCTACCGATTTAACCTAGATTCAATTGTTGAACATTCAAGAACCGAAAGGGTTTTAGGGAAAACGGGTGAATGTTTGTTACTTTATTGGTCTAAAAGCACAATTACACGGATACTAATATTCCAAATAACAATAGATTGTCCATCTAAAAGCATGCACTGGCCTCATACATACCATAGATCTAAATCATAATCATTAAATCAACAATAATGAAATAGGAGAAATTAAATTAATTAATTAATAAAGTAAAAGATCACACATAATATGCTTTGAATCCATAATTCCGACTTGCTTCCCCATCGACTTAGGTAAGAAATTGATTACCCGAACATCATCGTAGAAAATCTATACTAAAAACTAATAATTGATCTCCAAAAAATATTAATTAATTGTTTTTCCAATAATACCTAGATTTCGAATATATAAAAGTACTCCAATTTGGTCTCGGATACTAATTTTAGGTGTTGGGTAAGTGACTCGTGCGTCGATGAGCATCGTAGGAGTGTTTTTAGATCAAAAATCTGACTCTGCCACGTGTCACAGCGTGATTCGTTGATTTAGAACTGCCGGTCCACGTGTCTCAACGCCATTGGACCGCAGCTGCACCGCCTCTGATGTTTCCCCACATCATTCGCCGAACTCTTGGCGCGTTCGGTTATGTGTGGTGACTTATCGCCACCTGTCCTCGTGTGATTGGCCGAACCACTTCAATTTAACGCGCTAGACCGGTAAGATAGCGCCACGTGTACGTGCGCTGGCGGAGAAGAATCGCACGAACATTAAGCGAGAATCTGGGAATTTTTGCAAGCATTGATCCCGAGGCATATTGACGTTATCCGAAACGCGATGAAATGTTGCTTGTGTATGACGTGTCTTCCTGGCTGACATGGCAACGCGTGGCGCGTTCTAATTGGTGGCGCTGGCTTTCTGCGCTACTTGGCAATTTCTGATTGATCCAGAGATATTTCTCACTGACGTGGCATTTTTTGATTGGCTGGAACACCCTATACGCTATTCGACCCATCACGCAACGTGTATTTCGAGGCAAACTGTTCAGCATCCGATCACTGCAAGTAAATACTCCATTTTGAGTATTTTTCCACCACGAATTCAACCGCGCACTCCGTTTCGCCTAAAATTGACCAAAAATATAATTAAATATATATTTTTAATACTTTTACTAATTAAATATACTAAAATAAACTATAAAAAACCTATAAATACTGACTTATCAGATTTTCTTTTTATTTTTATTTTGTTCATTGAGTCTACTAGTTTATGCACTGTATGATAACTCGATCTAAATAGGCTAGTTCACTGTTACCTTTTCGATTCAAAAATAGAAAGAACCTACTGGAGGTTAGAAAGGGAAGCTATAAACAAAGAGTCTAGTTTTCCCTAACCTACTATGGCTAACGATGCTCCCTACACTAGCGGTGATCACCGGATTACCACGGGATGCATCAATGAAGATCTACAGTATCATCTTACTCGGCATCGCCTCTGCATAAATTTTCCATTGAATGGAGAAGCTTTCAAGCTTAAGTCCAATTTTATTCACCTCTTTCCCATATTTCATAGACTGGAGAGTGAAGACCTAGTGGCATTCTTAAAAGAGTTTCAAACAAGTTGTCAGTCTATGAAACCTCATCAAGCGAAGGAGAATGAAGTAAAGCCTAAGGCTTTCCCAATTTGATGAAAGGATAAAGCCAATATATGCCTCTTTTATCTCCACTCTGGTTATATCAACTCATGGCGTAACATGATACATAAGTTCCCCTGGGAATATTTCCCTGAAGATAAGGTAGCCCAACTCATCTCTTAGATATGCAGTATTAAGATGAAAATCAATGACTCTTTTGGTGTTTATTATGACCGCTATACGTGCGTAATTTTCAACTGCCCACAACATAGCCAATCCCATAAGTCCATTGTCCAATTCTTCTATGTCAGCATGACACCCCTGGAATGGCAGATTTTTGATAGTGCATATGGTTAGGGCTATCAATTTTTTGGGTTCAGACGGGTCCAAGTCTGGACAACCCTTAAGATAAACAAGTACATTAGTTGTCCGGACCCAGCCTAATTTTAGATTCGAACGAGTATGCCTTGTTGGTACCCGATTTAAATGAAAACTGGGTCATTCATATGTCTGAGTTTTTTGTTACATATTTTGATTATTTCAATAGATATATTCAATAAATACATTATATAATTCAAATAAAATGATACGATGCAATGTGTATTGCAATTAGGTATAAATTCAAATCATGTGTATGCTAAAAGTATTGTTTAAAATATAAGTCCTAATGATAAAAATCATTAATTGAAATTCAATCGAGGTCTTAATAATGTAATATTAAAAATACGTAACCTAATAAAAATTGTTTCATTCAAGTAAACAATCTAAACAAGAAACAACAAATTGCAACAACTAAAATCGATCAATCTCAGTTACAATAGAAGTAGGACCAATATCTACATTCAACATTCTTTCGGTGCAATCATCCAAATTCTTTTTTATATTGTGCAGACCTATATAATAACAAAAGAAAAGAATTATTTGTATTAGTGTCAATCTATACAATAAATATTATGTAAGCCTTGCACCAAATAAAAGGAAATGAAATGTCAAACTTAAACTTACCTATTGATGCATGCAACCAATCATTTCCACATATTAATGCTTCCACAGCTTCTGGAATAAAAGAACTTCTATATTTATTAAGCACTCTACCTCCCGCACTAAAAGCGAATTCTGAAGCAACAGTAGTAATAGGTATAGTTAAAACATCATGTTCCACTTCACAAAGACACGGATATCAATATTGATTAGATCCCTAGAACTCCAATACATCCAACTCTTTTTTCCTATTAGTTGTCGGCTGCTCCAAATATAAATCCAATTTTGACTTCTTAATTTGTAGTGATGAGCGCCTACTTCGAAATGCTTCATAAGCCCATGCATTAATGCATATATTAAACATAGAACAACAAGATTATAACAAAAATAATAATTACAAAATAATATTATTTAATAGCTTGAAAATGTTATTACTCGCTATTGAATATAGGTCTGATGAATAAGATTCAACAATGTTATCTTGATTTGGTTTAATAGTAGAAGTGCTAGCTTGATTTTGTGTACTCACTAAATAATCTTTTAAGCTTCTTTCAAATATTATTCACCTTGATGATGCTTTTATCCTCACCATAAAGTGTTGCAAAAGCAAATTCAACAATATCTATTTTATAACATGGATCTAAAATCACCACAATAGCCAAGATAGCATTGTAATCTCCCCAGTACTTGTCATACTTCAATTGCATACTTGCCAATGCTGAATTATTGAAGAGAATGGGGTTTCTTATTTCCTTACGCGAAAGGCATTGGATCCTCCACATTCCATGAAAGAATAATTTTGAAGTGGGATCTTTAATGCCTGAAAAAATATTTTTTACATCGTAAAAAACTTTCAAAAACTTAACCATGTTTTCCATATAATACCATTCTTCTGAAGTTGGACAGTGTAGATATTTTGAATCAATCGCTACAAGATGGGAAAACACATCTCGATAAAGCAAAGATGCCTCTAATATGGAATATGTCGAGTTCCATCTTGTACTCACATCTTGACGCAATCTTTTTTACAATCGATGCCCAATTGTTGAGCACAATCATGACGCTTTTTCTTTCTAGCTTGTGACCCCTTTACAAATTTTACACTCTCTCGAATCTTGCAAATCCCTCTATTAATTTGATTCAACCCCTCTTGAACTGTCAAATTAAGAATACGCACATAACATCGAATATGAAAATATTCACCACGAAGAAGTAGTCAGCCTCTTATATTAAGATAACTTTTAAGAAAAACAACAAATGAGTCATTCGACCTTGCATTGTCCAACGTCACAAAAAACATTTTTTTCTCTAAATCCCACTCATTCAACAAACAAGACACTTTCTCATAAATAGTAATCCTTGTGTGAGGAGAAGGCATGTAGCTAAAATTTAAAATCCTTTTTTGCATCACCTAATCCTCATCAATAAAATATGCAGTGAAAGCAATATAACCATCAGTTGAAATAGATGTCCACAAATCTGACGTGAAAGTAACATTTCCGGGAATTGATTGTAATATGTCAAGAAACTGCTACTTTTCACACTTATAAAAGTTTAGTAAATCAGACTTAATTGTGTTACTTGTGACATGTTTCACATCACGATTAAGATAAGACATCATACTTTGAGTAGCTTTTTCCTCAACTAACAAAAAAGTTATGGTCATGCAAAAGAATCATCATGACAATATTCAAACGGTGTTTTTCTTGAATCAAGCTTTGAGATCTAAGTTCGATATTCCCATTATCAAGTGACAAAGACATCAACATTTTCCCTACGTCTTGATGTTTTTTTGCAACATATCTCATAACATGACGTTTCATGGCATTGGTTCCATAGCAACTATCACATATAATTTTGGTTTGACAATGCTTACATTCTGCCATCATTAACTTATCACCGGTCGAGTCGCCATTTGTAGGGAGGGAAAAAAATCATTCCATATACTAGATGCATTATTTCTAGGTCTTTTCAAATTCAATTTAGTTGCAAGACCGCCTTCCACAAGGGTTGATGTCATGTTTAAAAAAATAAAAATAATTTACAAAAAATATATAACATATAAGATTAAAATAGAAAATATTTTGTAAACAACAATCATGCACTATATAAAAATACACACTAATATAGATTTTTTTTAAAAAGTAAATATAGGTATTAATGGTTGTTGATGATGAACAATTCACATACAATAATACATGTATTGATGCTATTGATGATACATAATAATATAGAATATAGATATAATATATCATAAAGCATTAATGGTGACACTTTAAGAAAAGGACAAAAAATTAATTAAATAGTGTACCTAGCAATGCCTTGATCAGGGAGTGTGAAGATGTTGATGATTCACGTTTCAAACATTAGCTATTAAGAGTAGGGGCTATAAAAAGTCACTTGATTAAATTTGTTTACCACTAGTAGGCTTTAAGATGAAGGTCGAGATAAGGGTAAAAGAGGTGGAGGCAATGCAAAGAAAAGAATATGAAATGATAAACCTAACTACATCTTAGGTAATCGATACATATTCACGGATACTATGTATTAAGTTAGTTTTTGTTTCCAAAAATAAATAACACATTTAAAATATTAAAGGGTATTACAGCCTAGTTGTCCAAATTTTATAAGCCAAACCTGGCCCGGATATAGATTCGGACAATTTTTATGGTCCAGACCCGACCCTAATTTCAAAAAACTTTCTTTCTTCAAGCTAGATACAACTGGATCGGCGAGCCGAACAAAATATTGACACCCCTACTTGTGGTGGTCACATTCATGACAAAACCTCTGCGCAAATGAAGCAACTCTACAAAGATGTAGCATAACAATCCCAATTATATGGGGCATTAGTGTTGATGTGCGCCAAAGTTCATCAGTTGGAGCTACTACCAGCTAAACTGATGAGAGAATTGATTAGTTGACTTCCCTGATGGAACGTCTTCTAATCAATGGTCAACCGCATGTTAAATCCTATGGATTCTGCTCGGCCATGAGCAATGCTACTAATGAGTTTGCTACTCTATTCAAAGACCATTTACAGGCAAATACTATACGTATCCAATTCCAAAGGCGAACATGAGCACCCTTCAAAAATACCTACAATCAAGCAATGGCGGGGAACAACCCTATTTTCTGTTATGGGCCTCGAAACAAGAACTATTTGTCATTTGCCTCAAGAGGACAATTATTGCCTAAACCAGTGACTAATCATTCCTCAAAAGAGGACATGATTAAATCTCTAGCAGCTCAATAGAGCCAATTTGATAGAAACACTGACCAATTTCAGCTGAACACTGAGAAAGCTCTCATTGACACAAATTTCGTAGTCCGAAACCTGGAGGTCCAAGTGGGCCGAATTGCACAATAACTGGGAGGATTAGCAGAGAATGAAATTTACCTATTCAAACTTGCCCAAATCCAAATGCGAGTGTCAATGTTATTACACTTCATAGTGCCAGTGGATATGAGGGATCCAATGCCAGACCCCACCCAATTAGGGCATCTAACCGGCCTAGATTACCTTAATCTCTTAATAATCTAGCCGCCTTAATCTTACCATCAATAAATAAATAAGATTATGATCTCGTACTCATCAAATATAAAATTCATATCAACCATAAAAGTATTCAAAAGTAAATCTTAAATGTCAAAGTTCATTTGGATAAATTAAATAATCTCAAGATTTCGTAAAAAAATTTCGACGGCACCTTCTCTTCTTTTAAGCCTACACCTAAAAACTTGGCCTTCAAAAATCTTCAACAACACTTGCTCAGCTTGATGGAAATGCTGAAAGACTCACAATCCACTCATAATAATGTAATTGAATCAATAAGATTTATTTATCTATTCTAACTTAAATTAGGATACCAAAATCCTTAAAGCAACATTACCTTAGCTTCGCGGTTATCTCGATCCGTCTCAAAACTGATACAACAGTTTAATAATGATTCTAAGCACACACAAACCTGAAAACTCGTTTATACAATATATTACATCAAAAACATTACATACATAGTGAGAATAAAACTTAGCAAGTCACATAAATTCCTACAGTTTCCCTTTCATTTGTTGTCATTCAGACCTGCCATTCCCAATTTTAAAATTTTGATAATGTTAGATAAGTAAACCCCATACTATCCAGTACACCTGCAATAATCGAATGCATTGTATTCCAAAAGATTAAAGAATAATAATATCATAAGGAATCATAAATATATAAATATGCAATCCATCTTGTTTCAGTTGACCAAACATAATTAGATGACGTCTTCCAAAAGTGATGGGTAAACAATAATAAAGATTCATGAGTTTGAGAGCAAGTCCCTTGAGAAGCCTAATACCTCGACTCTCCATGGAGTATGATCCTGGTCAGCCTCACAAATCCTCCTAAACAAGCGTCATCAACGATCAGTGACTTCAGCTGAAAAGCACCACGATATTCATCATACTAAATATATAGCAAATGAACACAATGGAACCCTAAGAGCCTCCTTCCTCTTGTGCCCATGAATGAAAGACAAAAAAACATGCAGAGATAAAACATGCATGCAATTATATTCGAGAAATACTCAAACAATGTAAAGGTTAATCTAGGATTTACTTATAGTACAAACATTATATCTTAACTCATTTGCATCCCGAGTCAGTAAGCTTGTCCACACAGAATTTTAGTTGAAGTCCTAAAATTCATTTATAGGTCATGTAAGTTTTCGTAACAATTTAATAATTTTTCTAATTCATAATAACTTAAATTTGTCCTGTCGCGACCTGAAAACCCTGGAATCATTTCAAATCAACTCCTCGGATGTCTGGATCCCAATTTTGACTCCACGTTTTGGTTTGAAGTCGAGGATTAACTCAGACTAGGGTTTAAAATAATTTTCACAATTTTGAGCATTTTCAATGTCGTAACATGCATTATGAGGCAAAGTCTTTGATATAAATTCTTGAGAAAATTTCAAAATCATTATTTCTTGTAAAAATCCGCAATTTCATTTTATTTGTCCAATAATCCCTTTTCTAATTTTTTTCCTAATTTTTAGGGATTTTATTTTACTTTTTAAAATTAAAACATTTTTTATAAAAGATTGGTTTGATCCCGGACCGGGCTCGGTTCTGCTCAATTTAATCGAACCTATTTCGGCCCTGGTCTAATATTAGACCATCATCCCCTTCCTTGGATTGCAACAGAGCATCTGTTTTGTTTCGATCGACAATTTTAATTTTTATTTTCATTAGTAGATCAATAGGGGTTGAGCTCAAGCTCCCCCTTCCCCACCATCGTCTTCTCTCCATCCCAAGGCCTTCTTCTTTACCTCACTTTCCCCCTCCTCCCCGTTTTAATTACTCATTTTATTATGACTGTGTTTATGTTATTTTTAATCAAACCTTCACTACCAACAACAACACAATCTAACGAATTAACTTCGACTTCGATCATAAAACAAGTCCCTATATACACAGCGTCATTAATTCATCAATCAACAAATCAAAATTTCAATAAACAACATTACCTTCTATACCGCCCTAGTCAACTATAGCACATGGCTCCTCATCTCTATCGATTTCAAGGTTACTAAAGGGAGAGAAAAAAAGAAAGAGAGAGAGAGAGAGAGAGAGAGAGAGAGAGAGAGAGAGAGAGAGTGTGTGTGTGTGTGTGTGTGTGTGTGTGTGTGTGTGTGTGTGTGTGTGTGTGTGTGTGTGTGTGTGTGTGTGTGTGTAACAATTCACATAATGATGGAAGGAGAGAGAGAACGACGAAAGTGAGGAACGATCCATACAAGGAGGGCGATGATAAGAAGACACCCAATTCGATCCCCCTTATTTCATTTTTTATTTATATTAAAAGGGTGTCAAATGACCAAAATACCCCTCTATTTTCATCCTTAACTTATTAAATCCAATGCCCTTAATGGTAATTTTCCATTTTTCAATTTATTTCATATTTATCTATTCAGTTTTTGTCCAAATTAAACCTCGAAAAATGCCCCAATTCCATAAAAAAATAGAGAATTTACCAATGTCCTTTGAAGCTCTTGAAAACCCATCTCTCACTAAATCGATGTGTAGGACCCACTTTGCCTCGTTAATAGATTTTTGCCATAAATATAATTATGTTTTGTAAAATTGGAAACGAAGGTTAAGGTCAACATTTTAACTCAACCGAGACCCATTTCAATGTGTATCTCGAGATAAAACCCTGATAAAATTTTTAATTTATTCTGTGATATTGAATTTTACAAAATAACATAATATATAGTACATAATAATAGGCAAACATCATACAAAAGTAAAATTACCTATAAGTCTATGTTTCACCGGTCCATAGCTCCTGGCTCATGGCTTAAAACATAATTAGGATTCATAAATCCTTGATTAGAAGTAATTATTGAATTAAAAAATATTCAATTTGACATCCAAATACCCAAATAGACCACCTACCTCAAAGAAATTGTCTAATGAAGGGGAAAATGAAGTTGAAATTGTGATACCAACTTCTCAATAATAGAAGTTCCCCAAAAAGAAACCTTGCCTACTTATAAGGTCAAAACTCCCTTTCCTTAACGCTTGATGATAGATAGAAAAACGAAAGAAGAGAAAGAGATTCTCAAGACCTTGAGGAGAGCAAAAATTAACATTCCACTTTTTTATGCATCGAAAAAGGTTCCTAGGTACGTAAAGTTTCTCAAGGAGATCTTCACCAACAAAGGAAGATTGGAAGGCGATGAGAGGATTCAAGTAGGAAAAATTGTCTCGCCCATCCTACAAAAAAAGTGCCTCCTAAATATAAGGACCCTAGGATGTTCTTGGTTCCTTGCATTAATGTCAACATTCCAAGGGTAATGCACGACCTCGGTGCTTCCATAGATGTGATGCATATATCCATTAATGAACTCAACACATGACCTTTAGAAGAAACATGAACCATGATTCAATTAGCATATCAAATTAGATAGCAAGACAATCAAATTTAACATTTATGGCGTTGTATGCTTTCTAAGCGACGTACCTTCAGTCGAATCGACAGGAAATAAGTAAAAGTAGTCGAATCAAAAGGAAATAAGGAAAAGTCATCACAAGAGCATAGGAGGGAGAATGGAACAAAGAAAGCCGCAAGAAAATTTCTTCCAAATACTTCGGTACTTCGAAGCATCTTCACAATCAAATCTCTAATAAAACCTATAAAATGTACCTTCCCCCATTCCAAAAACCCTCATGAAAAAGGAAAGAATAGAGTGGATATCCAAAATTAAGGGAATAAAAAAAACCCTAAAAGGAACCCTAAGAAGGTGCATGACAACACACCCATTCAGGTACAGGTGAAGATAAAGAACCTCATAAAAGAACATGCATTGATCGACACCAAAGAAACCACTAATGTAATGCTAGAGTCCTTTTTTTGAAAGGCTCTTAATGTGAATGTTCCAAGATATTCGCTAATTAGAGGAGATGGTAGTTGGGTCAAAGTAGCGGGATAAGTAAAAGATGCTCTATACAATTGGTAAGTGCTCTTATAAAATTGATTTCACAATTCTTCCTAATTTGCACAAAACCAACTGTCCATTGATATTGGGATGACCTTTCTTGAAAATTTATGTTGCATTAATCAATATACCCCGAAAAGTAGTTATGATAAAACAATTTGATGAATACATGCTACTATGGGAAGGAAAAGAGATAAAAATTAAAAAGGAGTATGACACAATGACTGAAATTATCGCCCTATATTTTTATTGTTTAAGGTTCCCTTCCCTTATAATAAGGGAGGAAGGTTGGGATCCACACTAATGCAACTAGTAGTAGTTGAGCCATCGACTATAAACAACAGCATTACTGAAAAACAACCAAATTTTAATTTTTGTTTTAATCTTTTTTATCATATTGCTTCATTAGTTTTACTATCCAGCCTCTCAATTCAAGAACTCATAGCCATACGATTGAAACTATCTAAAAGACTAGCAAAGCCCCTTGGACAACTTGGTCGTAAAAAATTTCCCTATCCTATACATTCAAAAATGATCCTATTGTTGACATCGTGCATTGAGCCATGGCACTAAAGGAATGGCTTGAAAAATAGGTATATTTCCCTAATGTCTTTTGCTACACCGTGTGAATAATATGAATGGCACCACTAATGGCACTAGGTGCATTTTTTATGGCAGAACCCAATTCCTCACGACGTCGTTCCTAGCGTCGTGGTGACGTCGCCTATTGCTGACGGCACCAAACTTGGGCTATATGAACCAATAGTCCCTTTCATAAAATCAAACCCTCAGTTTCGAATCTCTCAACTCCCTCCATAACCTAACTCGACCAATAATCCTCTCCCAAACCGTTTTTAATCACAACCATTAGAATCCATAATCCCTATTCGATTTGAAGCTTAAGCACGATTTTAGTTATAGGGCATTGGGTAAAATGAGAGGAAAAGATGCGAACTTGGAGAATCAATAAGCAACAAAGGGCATTACTGTGCAACCCTATTAGGCAACAAGTAATGTAAATATCCCCTCATTTTAATTCATCACTTATTAGAGGATTTGATGCTTGAGGTAGTTTGCTTAGTTGTTAATAGGAATGTATCGACTCAATTAAGTTCATGTCAGAATTATGCTTAGGCTACATTGAACCCACTCCCTTGTAACCTTTGGCAACATGGCAAGAACTAGAGGAGTAGTGAGTATTACTAGCATATGGGGTTTCTACTTATAGTGATCCACAACCACCTGGGCCATTCAAATCAAAGAACTTCATTGACTGAGAGGCCAAGCGAAGATACGAGGAGGATCAGGAGCGATAGTTCATCTCTATGAGAGGGATCAATGTATGAAAGAAGTATGATAAAAGGGTTATCAATACTCTTAGGACACAAAATTGGAAAAAGCCAACTAGGGCCTATACTCGTGAAAGAATCATGGGTTGCGACGAGGTATGTCAAGAGTTTTATGCCAAAAGGGCACCACATGAGAAATAATCAACTGGTGATGGTTAAGGGAGTTCTTGTTCACTATGATGCAGACACCATAAATGAATATTATGGGTCTTTGGTAATTGAAACTTCTGAGCCCCAATTTCCCCCCCCCCCACGACTTTACCACATACCATTCAATGTCTACCCCTATGATGATATATCCCAGACCTTGATCATTTTTGGATTAAAGACTTGGAGGAAAATGCGAAAAGGACTAACCTGTACTTGCTTAAAGAGAACTTTCAAAAGATCTTCAAAATGCGTAATTATGTTGTATGTGCTTCATTTCTTCCAACTGCTAAGGAGAATGAGATCAATCTATTGCAAGTAAGTCTCATTTATGAGATAGTAGGAGAGCGATACATTAATGTCAGGCAGGTTATTTCGGATAGTATCCTAGAGGCTATGATGATTGGGAGAGGTATCGGTCTTCCCTTTCTTATGTTGATTATTATGCAATGTGAGGAAGTCGGGTTACCATTCAGGAATGATAAGATGGATGTCAATCCAGAGCTGACCCTGGATGATGGTTTCTTTACTAAATTAGGGGATTCAAAAGGAGACTATGAAATCTCAGATGATGAAAAAAAGAGCAAAAATTGAAGCCGCACGATAGTAGAGGGAGCACGAGAGAGCATCGACATAGCGACAGTAGGCCATTGATCTAGAGCCTCATGGCACTGCAGTAGAGCTTATAGAGGAGTTCCAAGCTGAAGGTGTTAATGTCCAATAAGGTATTCCCATTCACAACCCTGGCTTTGCAGCTGGCTATCATTTTGAAAAGCCTACTTTCAGTATTGAAGAAATCATAGGATATCCTGCACCACCACCTGCCCCTCTTAGGCCATAACCTCCCTCATCAAGATTCGATCTATATAGGTTCAAAGAATTCTTTAGTGCATAGCAAAATGACAGTGCACTGTATCATGCTGATAGAGCTCACTACAAGCAGGATTTGATTTAGCACCAAAGCAACCTTATCTCTGCCATACTATATTAGAGGGACTTGGTGAGATATCAACGTAGCAGACACATCCGCCCGACTAATAGGAATATCCATTTTCCATTTGGCCCGACTATCTTTAACGATGATGGAGTGGATAATTGGAGCACTAGAAAGTGACCTCTCATACATTCTTTTGATAATGTCTTGAGGGCAGGCAACGTTGATGACAATGCCACTAGTTAGGATTGAAAGAGAGCGAGGATTTATTAAACTATCTTTTATATTTTGAAGACAATTTGCTTAACTTTCGTTTATCTATTTTAATAATACTTTTCATGCATGTTATATTGTGTTATATATATTTCCACTAATGTTCTCAGCTTGATTTTGAACCTTGAGGCAAGATTCGAAATACGTTGGGGGTATGAGGTCCGTAAATAGATTACTTGATGAAGCCTCGCAGGTATGAGCTTAACTTGAATTTTTTTTTCTCGTGACTTCATAGGTATTATCTTACTTTCACTCCATTTCTTTCATTTGACATAATAATGCATGCATGATTAGGTAGTTTAGTATATTTTTTGTTTTATAATCTTACCCATAAGTAAAACTTCGTTTTCAACTACAAGAGTAAAAACTTGGTCAAATTGTTCACCTACGGACTTAGAAGAAGTAGAAAAGCTTTTTCCACCTACTTTACAACATAAATATAATCTTGGAGTAGGGATGATTCATGACTTGAGACCAAAGTAGGTAGGGGTTAAATTAACTTAAGCAGAAGAATTCAAATCTTTAAGATTCTAAAACCAGGACTAATCCATATGGAGTATAATAGTTAAAGATCTAGCACTTGTAAGGGGAAGAAGTAGGTTTGTTTACTAAAGTATAAAATATTGGCATTATGATTATGCATTGCACAACCACCTTAATTCTTAGTAAAAATGAGAAGTGCTAATAGGAGTTTTAATGAAAAAAAAAAAAGATTGTCTTACAAGTTCTGCAGGCAACGAAGCAGGGAACTTGATGGTTGGAAAATATTTAAAAAATTGGTATTCGCAGGAAAAGGAGTTGGACCGTATAATAAAAAACCAACATCAAGGGAGAAATGCGAGGATATCTAATGAAAAATAAGGCAGAAGTTCATAAAAAAACTCTTCTGAAAAGATTTAGAGTGCTTATAGCTAGGATTAAATAGGCTTCTAATACCATGATTCAAATAATAGCCTACCCTTAAAATAATCTATGTGGACCCTTGTTAGTGTAAAATCTGTAAATAAGCAAAAACAAAATAGTAGTAAAATCCATTTAAAAGAGTCCACCTAATTAGGAGACCAATTGGATTTATTATTTTGGTAAAAGAGACACAAAAAATCTACGAGTAAGTTGAAGTTTATGGTTTTAGCATGCTTCGAGTTTTGAAAAAGTTTTGTCTCGAGAGGTAACCATATTTGAGTCATCAAACTAGCCTTCCAAATCTCCAAGTCTCTTGTTTAAAATATTGACCAGACTTGGATTGAAAGGACTCCATCATTTTGAAGAGTGCGTATAAAGTCTTTAGGATAGTATCATTTAATTTCGTTGCATTATGTTTAGTTATTGTGGTCAGATAATCCTTTGCTCGAGACGTACAAAGTTCTAAGTTTGGGGTTTTTAATGAGTTATTATTTGTGTATTCTTTCACAGGTGTTTCGCTACGTAAATCAAGTCCAAAATCATGTTTTATGGCTCTATTTGTTTACTTTGAAGATTTATTAGGTATTTGAGTGTTTATGCGTGAATTAGACAAATCAGAAAAATAAGTCAAGGTTCAATCAAAAGCCAGCAAAATTAATGCCCCCAAAATGGATAGACGACACCAGTGCCAAGCAAGTTGTCACAAAAAAATAACAGATGTCGCCAGAAATGAATTGACGACGTCAACTCTACAAGGGACGATGCCAATGACGGCACCAAGTTTAGAAATATAAGTTGCAAACTGACTTGAAAATAAAGACTTTCTATATATTTCCATAGTGTGAATCGTCGCCATTCGTACATAATGACGGTGCCACTATCGATGCCAAAATCGTACAATACAAGTTTTGTACTTTTAGAAGATTATTATTTCCAAGGCTTTCCTATTCTTATACCCAGTCTAACGTATATAACAGAGGGACCTCTATAAACGAAGACATATTGCATTCAGAGTGATTTAAGAGTAGATCAAAGTAGAGTAGCCATGTCCGACTTGGTTCTGTAATACCTAGGTTAATGATGAAGCTCTCTAGGCCTAGATTGTTTTCTATGTCTTGTTGAGGTTTTCTATAATAATAGTTCTTCGTTTTGCTCGCTATGTTTGTTGATGTTTTTAACGATGTCTCGATGGTAGTTTAGAGTTTGTATATTTATTGCAAATCTCTAGGTGTGAACCCTTGGACCTACTATCAATTATATTGAGTCAGATATACTAATTGGGTTGAGAAGTGGCAATCACTTAATGTTAGAAACCTGACACATTTGTTGTTCTAAGTGAGTAACATCGAGAACTAGGTTAAATCTAGAAAGTGGTTTCCTAAGGTTACCTAGGGATAGGTTTTCCCAAAGAGCTGTTAATGATGCTCAAGTGTTAAATCTTGAAAGCGTTTGCCCAAGGTTGTATGGTAGAGTAAGAGAAGTATTTAAAGAATGGTTGCCCAATCTATGAGAATAAGGGGACTAGGGTGTTGGTGACTCCAACAACTATAGCCTATCTAGGGAAATTGTTTTAAAACCCATCTTTTAAATTCGATGATACAAGACATGGAAACAACATAGGGCTAGATTGTGGATTCCTAGACTTTTAGATATAACTCTTTTAAAAACCCTAGATTTACTTTTCTATTTGTGGAACTTATTTTGATTAAATCTTGTGGATTCGACCCTATTCTTGCCTCTATTACATTCTAATAGGATGGGAATCCTACCACACGTTATATTTGACACACATGACATGTGATCAGCAATGGTAGGATAGGTATCGCTACTAAAGCTTGTGTACAAAAGGACCTGGTGCACTAACATAAGTAGTTCCCATCAGAACTGGCTAAACTATGGAAGACGATTCACTTGAAAAGGTATTCTTTACTTTTTGTTTAAATAAATCTCGAGACCACTTAGTTCCTAAAGATTTTGTTGGCCGAATATGAACAAGTTCCTGATCCCTCTGACTACTATGAAATTAAGGAACTAGTGGTGGAATAGGCACTACTAATAATGACTTATCTAACATAATTGCTTCCACCTCTATTGCATTCTCAAATAAAAACGCGCAACTAATATGAGGGTGAGAGGAAATAATAACATGAATTTCATATTTCAAACCCCAATGAAATTTATCAAACTTGATATCCTCAAGATCAATCATTTCAGAATCTATTTCATTAAACTTTATGAACTGTTGCTCAAACTGTATCGACCCCAAACTCTGAGGCCACCATGGGATCTGCCACATAACATCACATGTCACCTAGCTCTACCATGCGGTGGCCCACTATCCATGATGGCCCATGACATAACTCGTTGCTTACATGTTTTTCCATTAAAACCCTAGTTTTGCTAATTAATCTTCATGAAATCATTAGTAATTTTATTAGCTCGTTAGTCAATCTATCAAGTTATATTACAATGTTATAATGAAAGTCTTTTAAGTGAATAAATTATGCAATTTTTAACCATCCTAAATAGTGGAAAAACCTAGCAAAAAAATACCATGTATATATTAAAGACAAAATAAGTACAACAAAAGATCTTTATACATGTATTCAATTTCTACAGTCCCTAAAATCCAATAAAAGTACATACGTATACATACATACATACATACATACTATAATCAAATACGAGCTGGTGTCACTAACTCATATGTAGTTGCCCAATTCCTCATTGCCTTTGCCCTTATTCGTCGAAGGATCTTCACTCGATCACCCAACAAATATAGTAACAAGTCAATTAGTAAAATCCCAAGAGAATTCCACACAATATTCATAAAATAAAACTGACAAACTACGAGACATGCAGAAATATATCACCTAACAATAGAAAGTCAAATTCCCACAAATGTAGGTGGCATACGACAAGCAAAAACAAAATCGTACAATATAATAAGAAATACCAATAAAGTGGGCTAGGAAATAAAGCTACAACAAATAGCCGATAATCAATAAAATAGGATAGGAACCACGTATATACTCGCATGCTTACAATGACTAAACTCCAACTACGATTAATGGATGAACCTCTCCAAATGCTATTTCAAGTCAAAGGAACAACTTACGTCTTTCCCGATGGTCATAAATACATTCTACTGTCATCAACACGAGCGCTAAAAACAAGCAAACCCGTGTAAGTGATCTAGCCACTATTAAAATATAAGCAATCGAGTTTGAGTGAAAACACAAGTATGTCCACCAGCAGTCACACATGTAATCCGATATTGATAAAACAAAACCATGAATTTTGTGTGGCATTCTAATAGGTTTACGCACCTTGATACGCACTTCAACTTCCCTGAACTCCCGAAACTGACCCGTTCTAGCTCCGTGGTACCCGAACTATGGTCCCTTTAGTCCATGAAGTTAATTAAGTGTGTTTATTATGTATTTGAATTGGTTGAATAGGTTTTAAATTGATCTTCCCAAAACAGGCCCAAAAGACTAAGTTTTAATATTTTTCATGGGTTGTAATGCATTTTTAGGCACGAAATTGTCCAAATTTCGAAAACTTCCTTTTGTACAAATTTTTTGGTCTCTATCTTAGCTTTCCAAAAAGGTTGGTATGCAAAATTTTGATTTAAGATAAAAGTATCCCAATTCTACCAAAAATGACTCAAATTGGAAGCTAATCCGACCAGCAGACTTAAAAAATTTATTTCACCCAATCTATATATTCAAAAATCGCGATTTTTGGTTAAAAGGCAACTAACGTACAAATAAAAATATACTAAAAGATCTGCTCATTTCAATAACTAATTAGAGAGTTATACCTTTTAAATGTTTAGTTTCAAAAATCTCGTAATGCATTCAATTACTTATTTGCATTGCACTTTTGGACATGAAAACATCTGAATTACAAAATTTTCAAGGATAAAGTTTTTCCCCTTTGAGTTGGCTTTCAAATGCAATCACATTGGGTCTATTTTGATTTAAAATGAAGAAGTTATGACCAAATTACAGTGGCTAGTTCATAATACAATAGGCAGAATTTCAATTTTTGTCTTACAACTTAAAAAATTCATATCTTTTTTATTCGAAAGCCGAATTAAGAACTTCTTAAAAGCTGGATTATAAGCTTGAAATGAGGAATCCAAATATATAAAAAAAATTCTAAAAATCAAACTTCTACCCTCTTAAAATGACAAAAAACCACAACTAATTTCAAACTTGAAATAGAGAGACATGTACCTAGGGTTGATGACAATTTTATTTGAACTACAAACCTACTTGATTTCCCTGAATTTATCAACCAAGACCCTCCTCAACTCCTCTAATTTCAAACTCAAATGTATATATTGAGCTCCTCCATTAAGTATAGGCCTTATATGCTTATATTAGTAAGTGGATTAATTAGCCAAATCTTTGATTTATTATTAGTTAATTGCTAGGACATGTGTCTACCCTCAATGCCACTTATCCTACAAGTAACCACTTGACCTACATGATAGCCACTCATCTTGCCTTGTTATATGCATTTTAGGTTCATCACAAGGTTGATTAAGTGTTCAATTAATTCCTATCCAACTATAGGACTTTATTTTGTCTTAAATCAAATTAATTCACCTAGGCACATAATTACATATGGTTAGTGTGTTTAGTAATATATTTAACATATTTGATATTGCACTAACCCCAATTACCTAGTGCCCCACATCTCTACACGCATCTTGACTTACGACAAATTTTACTTTATTAAATGAACTAACTTAGGCTATAGTTTTAATTAGACACTATATCCTAATATTTAGATTAGTCTAACAACCTCTAGTAACTCCTACCTGATACCTACATTGACATATTTCCCAATGTACCTACCCATCACATCAATTCTCCCTACAACAATGTGACACACATGCAATACAATATAATAATATAATTGATTTTTAAACACCGTACATAAACAACCTTCATCCATAAATAACATTTACCCTCGATTCTCATGTATGAGTCAATATTAATTAATTTAGGTCGTTAGATATACTACCTAATAGTCATTTTCCTTAAGTCAAATTGATAAACTCAATTATCTTCCTATTTCTACCAGACTTAGAAAAATATTGTTTATAAAATAGTATCCTAAATTGAGGCCACGTAGCAACTATTTTTTCTTCTCATTCCAAGAGATTCCACCACTTATATGGTGCATTAATTAATAAAAAAACGACAAGTTTAACCTTAAATTGGTCCTTCTACCTTAACAGTAACAAATCATTGCTCCATCTCTAAAACTAATATCTCCGCAACACCATCCTCCATAGAACCATTGAACCTCATGATATCATATTTCATAAACACCTTATTGGTCCTAAGAAATGCAGCCTTCTCCGAATCCATAAAAATTGTTTACATTGCTACCTGATGAATCGGAGATCAACAACGGGTTGAACTAAAGCAGTTCTAATAAATTCAGCTCTTTCCTCTTCTATGAAAACCTGAGGATTTGCTAAAGGTAAAGGATTAGGATATGGTGGAGCCATCTGTGGAATTACCATAGCCATCAACTTAGCCTGAGAGTCGAGCAGTTATTTCATTTGTCTAGCATGAGATTCCATCATCTCTTTCATATGTTCCTCCATTTATCTTTCCACTATCTATCCTCTTCCTCATTACCTTAATGTCCAAGTCTATCAGGAACCTTACCACCGGTACTCATCGTATCTAAGACACAAATGTGAGAAAAGACAATTAGGGTAAAATTCAGAGAAGACATGGAAACTATATTTAGTTAACAAACATCATTAAACACAACAAATAGCATATAATACTCTTTTCATTTTCATTTCCCCTCAAAACCATGATAAAAACCATTTATCAAACCATAGGTTATTCATAACTTAAGAAAAAATCTCCAAGTTAGTAAACCTAGACTCTAATATTATCAGAGTTATTAAATGTAATAAAGCCTTTACACTCAGGCCCCGATATCAAATTGTATCAAAGTTTTTCCTTAATTTAAAGTCAAGGAAAATTATAAAGTTAGGCTCTGATACCAGATTGTAGCAAAGCTAGCAAACCTATGCTCTAATACCAAATGTAGCATCACCTATCCTAAGTAGGGGGATACTTGGCCTGAAACACTAATTAAGCCCCGATACACCAGCCAGAATGAACTAGAGCTAGCAGCCTTTTTTCAAGACTCAAAAAATATAACATGTATATCTTAAAATAGCTATTAAGATAAATAGAATATGCAATGAAATTTAAATGCTTTTGATAAATCAAAAGATATACAAATATACAAAATCATCAGAATAAACCTCAGTTACTATACAATATCTTGACCTTGTTATGCCATAAAATATATAGTTCAAACAAAATAGGTATGCGAAAAGAATTCATTACATTGAAGGGAAGAACCAAAACTCCTAAATCATATCTTTACCCTTTCGTAAAGCACCTTGTGATGTAATTGATATGTTTAAAGGCGTGAGCACTCTAACTTGCTCATTATGTAATGCTCATATATATCAACTATCTACTAATAGCCAATGAGATTAATAAATAACAATATGAAACAACAATAGCTATTCAGTGCAAAGAAACAATATAAACAATATATAATCATATGCAAGTCAATTGGTGCCCATTTATTTTAATTTGAGTTAAAACCATAGTCGTTACCTCCTCTATACAGAAATACAACTCGAGGAGTCCACAAATTTACCGATGTGAGATCTCATAAAATGTATTTAAATATTACTGAGTTTTTTATTCTAACAGGATAATGAATGAACAAGTATATGGTTATCTTATTCTTTAGAGGTCGATAACTAATCTACATCCTCTTAATACTCATAAAAGGTTGGTACTTATCTAACTTCCTCATTGTGTTTATCAGAGGTTGGTACTTGTCCACCTTCCTTGTTTTTTCAATAGAGATAGGTACTTATCCACATATCTTTTTTTTATTTTCATTACATAAACCTCTCTATTTTACTTCCGAGATTTAGTTTGAAAAATCATAAATACTACAAGTCATAGTACAATGCCCCAAACCCAGTCCATAAAATAAATGAATTATTAATATTAAATTATATAGCATAATTGATAAATAAAACGAGTCCTACTTATTTCAGTTTGAGTCTTCTTAGGTTTGATCCGACTAAACTCATACTCTGGGACCCCTAATCCTTCCTAGTCGATCAAGAACATAAAGTAGATCAATTGGCATCAATTTAAGTCTATTACAATAGGTTTAGAAGTCATACGTTAGTCCCTAAACCCTTGTCAAAACTCAAACCAGTTTCACAAACATTGTTGATTTTCAAATGGGGAGCATGCTCCACCTTTCGGGCTCATCGCACCTTCATTGGGGAAGGCTCTCCATCATCGAGGGATTGTCATCTTCAACATGCAGTAGCCCTTGTTGAATCATAAAACCTATTCAATACTCTCCTAAACTCCCTCAAATTTTAGGGAGAGCCTCCAATGAGGTCTCATACAAATTTCAACCACTAGAAATGAGAATTAACAATTGAATCCAAATCATCAGTAATTCACTACGAAACTCAAGAACAACTTCAATAAATGATTAACTTGAATAGAGGATCACAACTCACTTAATCTCTGCATTTTTTCCATAATTAAGCTAAGCTTATATTCTTTTTGTAACGGTCCATTTTATTAATGTCGTTAATTATCTCGAACTTTCAAACATATATCCCAGCTTAAATCCACGTGGACACTGTGGGTAGGCTAGGTCACACGTCGACCTAGGTACACTGGTTTAACTGTGTCTTAGATGGCTTAACTGCGGTGCAATTTATTCAATTATTGGTTAAACACACCGCATATGTGTATGTTGAGTCACGAGAGCATGCGAGGTTGTGTAATAGGTAGCCGCCTCGAAGTGCATGCTAACACGGGTATCAAGAGGCGAGATAGGTACACTATAGAAAACTCAATAAAATTACATAAACATGTCAAGGTTATCAATTTGGCATAATGAATGTCACCATAAGTTATCAAATTTAGATAATTAATGTAACCATGGACTTATTAAATTAACTCGAACAATAGGTTATAATGCACCTCGAAATGTGTTTTGAGATGTGGTGCACCGAGTACGGGTAACGAGAGTTAGTGTGACCATAAGTTGGTTTAATTTGCTAAATAAAACGCTAGCCATATGGTTGGACAAGGCTTAATGTAATGTGACATTAATAAAATAAATGGAAGCCTATAGTTTGCATTAAATAAAAGGGGCCATGAGATGGACATCTAGATTAGCATAATGAGTTGTACTAGATGATAAGTATGCTATTGGAGTCACAAAGAGGGATTAGACAGCATACTTTCGAACCAGAAGATATGCCTCGGGATAGGTACGCACAATTGATTCCATAAACATATATATAGGAGAATTAGTGGAGTGTTGATCACAAACACTCACATTCATTTCATGCAAAACCAGAAGAATCAGAGGAGGGAGAAAAGACTTCTAGCTGAGAATTCAACAACCTAGGCATCAAACCAAGTGATCTAACCTAGGTAATCACCTTCTCTACCTTCCAAGCTTGCAAATGAACCCATTTTTGGATGTGTTTAGTGGAATTCGAGTTGATGGTTTAGCCTATAGTTTGCTGTGTAAATATGATGCATTTCCTATCATTAGATCATATATAATGAGAATTTATCACTAGTTTAGTTACTTTCGATGAAATTGGTTGTTAATGGAGATGGTGGTAAATGCATGATTTGTGGAAAAATTGAAGTACATTGATGTTTGGAGTGTTCTGATTCATGGATGAAGGCTATTTTAATGAGGAGGGTTAATAGACCAGTTAAAATAACTAATTGAGAGGGCTAGGATTGAATACTTGAATTGAGAATTCTTCGCAGAAGGCAATTAGCTAACTATCTTGAGTTTGTCGTTGTTCTTTGCAACGAAGAACAATAGCGCACTAGTTAAAAATTTTAGCATGTTAATTCCATCTAGCGCGCTAGGTACACCCCCTTAGCGAATTAGCTAGGACTTAGTGACCGAAGCTCAATTCGAGAAGCTTGACGGGTCAGGTATGAGAGTTTAGGGAGGTCGAAGAGTAGTGTGAGGTTTGTAAAACCCAACTGAAAAACTTTAAGTATTTATTCTGCTGACATGTTTTTTCTATCATTCCTTACTGTTCATTAATCTATTTAGTTACTTGGACATGGGTTGAGGTTACTCCCCCAGATTTCCTTGTTGTTTGTTCATGAGGCACTGGACTATATCACGTGTGACCCGGCCCTTAGTGAATAGTGACTTGGGCTTCCCTTGGTGCACATTTCGGTGACTCGGCGGATTTGGCTAGTGCCGCGAGGGACCAAATGTTAGGCCAGTTGGACGCGACCACTCATGGGAACTTGGTAACCCAAAGTACAGTCTAGCCCCTCTAGAGCAAGCACACACATTTGTTAGCTTGTCTATTGTTTATTCATGCGATGAGCCATTATAGTTGCTTGTTTTACATTATGCATGTTTACATGACAGCATTCCTTGTTTTTCCTTATTTTATTATATGAATGCTCAGATGAGTTCTTTGGGATTTTACTTACTGTACTCGTCATCTGTCTTTTTGTGATGATTGAGTGTAGATCCTAGTACGAGTAGGGGCGAAGGGATCCGAGGCGACTACATTTGATTGCCCACTATTGAGGACCAACTTGAATGTGTTTATTTTTGATATTTTGTATATTTTGGTTATTAGAAGACTTGAGATAATACAGTACATGTATATATACCTGTTGTGGTGATGACGCTTATATACAAAGTACTTTCCAGGTTTTTCCACAGTAGGTTTTGTCTTTGAAAAATAATTATCATGCTAAAGTAGCTTGTTTAAATGGTATTAAGTAAGACTTTCGTTGAATATGTTAACCTTTAAAATACAACCCATTAGTATGGTTAGGATCTCAATAAATTGCCAACTTGGTAACAGTTGAAACAGTTAGATAGCCACAGTTGGTATGGGATAGAGAATATAAGGATAATATATCAATTTATCGAATAATATACTAGTGCTCACGATTTATTAGACATAAATAGGACGGGCAGATGTCGGATAAGTATAGTTGGGTCCGCCGGTAAAGAGTACACGGAGACACGTCACCCCGGGGTGGCTCAGGCCCCATAGTTGGTATCAGAGCTAAGGTTTCGCGGAAGCCTCGGGATAAGTTTAATCGAATTGAATAAAATTTAAATAAATAAACCTTAGTTGTGGAAATCTTATGTTATTGCCTTAGAACTTTAGTTGGGAAGTGATGTGAGGTGGGTAGAGTTAGAGTTTACACACATGTTATATTTCCATTATATATATGATATACGTATATATACCAAGGCTTCTCCAGAGCACGTTTCTCGACGCAGATCATTGATGGACAGTCAACGCCTCGGGAATATGGTCAGCCTAGTGGTACAGCTAGAGATTCCCTAGTTGCACCTAGTATGAAGGATCGACTCTCGGCTCAGGAGAGGCAGATAACCGGGGTGTTTCGTTTGCGACTGGATTAGACTGTTGCATTGACAACATTGGCTACAACAGTTGCTACACCTAGAGAGCTAGTAGCAGTTACGACACCAACGGGGACAGTTGTCATCCTGGTTACACCCCAAACACACCAGTTGAGAGAGTAGTAGAGGGTGCATAGACGGAGAGAGCCATAGTCGTTATCATTCTCTTGGAGACGCCAACTCCTACGCCTCCACCTACGGCTACTAGTCAGACGACTACTTCCACTACTACTACTACTTAATCGGGATTCGTTTTACCTATAGAGGCGAAGCTGCTGAGGGAATTTCTGAAGTTTCGGCCAGGTTCTTTTACGGAGTTGGTAACCCCGAGGCTGCGGGGAAGTGGATTGTTTCTCATTAGCAGTTTCATAAGTTGATGACGAATGATGAGAGTGTTTAGGCACGACTATCGGGAGCATGCTTGAGAGGTCACGTCGTAATATGGTAGACCAAGTATCAGGATACACATCTAGAGCTGATAACATGGGCTAAGTTTAGAGAGTTATTCAACAACTAGTACATACCTATGGAGGTCAGAATGTGACTAAGGAAGGAGTTCTAGACCCTGAGACAGGGTAACCGAACCTTGATGCAGTACATAGAGAGGTTTCGACATTTACTTTAGTTTTCGATAGATGTCGCTAGGACAGAGCCCTTGCAAATCTAATATTTCACTAGAGGGGTTGATGACAGGATCGCTTCAGCGGTTGTATCATCCGAGGCATCTACTCTGCAAGATATCTTCGACGGAGCATTAGCACATGAAACATATCTGATGGAAAGAGATGGCAGGCGTATGAGTGGTATTGAGGTATATATAAGGTGGAGTTCTTAGTCAGATCAAAGGCTGAAAAGATAGAGAGATCATCAAGATAGAGGCCGGATAGATGATAGCCGGGATAGGATCCGTATGGATGATCATCAAGGCAGTCAGTTCCGGTATAAGGAGAGACAGACGGTACATGTCATCACATCAGGACCACTAGATTAACTTAAGCCATAGCTGCATATTAACCGTTAGGGCCGATATCAGGGGGACATGACAAGGGTAAGAGAAGCTGGGGTTAGGGTCTGAGATCTAGGGACGGACAGACTAAAAGGCAAGATACCGTAGATGCCATAAGTGTGGTAAGAGGGGACACTTGAGGGTCGACTGCAGGACACCACCATCACCACATCGAGAGCTAGAGTAAGATAGAGAAAGCTCATGCGGTAGCACAGCCTGATGGTGGAGTGACCAGATAGCTCGTCGATGGTACATTGCATATTTTTGGATGACCTATGCATGCTCTGTTTGATTCTAGTAGTACTTTATCATTTATTGTTGGACACGTTGTTGGAGTGTTAGGGTTAGATACATAGACACTAGACACACACCTTTTCCTCATTAAGGCCGCTAGGGATAAAATATACCCCAACTGGATATGTATAGAAGAAACGATAGAGGTTAAAGGACATCAATTACTAGTCGATCTTCGAGTATTAGAGTACCTAGAGTTTGACGCGCTTCTCGGAATGGATTGGTTGTCATCCTATCATGCATGGATAGATTGTTATAGTAAGAGGATGGAGTTTCATATTCCTGGGATACCAGAGTTTGCACTAGTTGGATTTGCGACTAACTTACCTATGACTAGAGGCCGACTAGCTACAGCGCATGAGATGGAGGCATTTGTAGCGATAGTTAAGCCAGAGATTAAAACGGAGGTCGGGATTGAGGATATACCGATGGTGAGAACTTTCTTTGATGTATTTTCGGATGACCTACCGGGAATGTCACCGCCACGAGCTATCGAGTTTATTATCGAATTGATACCAAGGATGCAGCCTATTGGTAGTAGACCATATAGGATGTCACCATCGGAGCAGGAAGAGGTTAGACGAAAGCTAGATGAATTACTGGAGAACGGTTTTATTCACCCTAGTATGTCACCTTGGGGAGCTCCAATATTGTTTGTGAAAAAGAATGATAGGTCGATGAAGATTTCCATAGACTACAGGAAGTTGAATCAGGTGATAGTTAGGAACCGTTACCCACTTCCTATGATAGATGATCTATTCGATTAGTTGATGGGTGCTACATTCTTCTCAAAGATTGACCTTCGCTCGGGTTATCATCAGCTGAGGACTCGAGAAGAGGATGTCCAGAAGACTGCTTTTAGCACAAGATATGGGTAATTTGAGTTTACACTCATGCCGTTTGGGCTGACTAATGCCCCAACAATTTTCATGGATTTGATGCACAGGGTCTTAAGACCATATCTAGATCAATTTTTCGTAGTGTTCATCTACGACATCTCGATCTATAGCAGGACTCGTGGGGATCACGAGGGACATCTCATGGTAGTTTTGATGGCACTAAGAGAGCATAGATTGTACGCCAAGTTCAGTAAGCGTGACTTATGGCTGAATGCGGTGAGATTTTTGGAACATGTCATCAATGACCAAGGTATCTCGGTGGACTCAGAGAAGATTTGAGTTATCATTGACCGAAGGATGCCCGAGTATGTTATCGATATACGAATTTTTCTCGGACTGGCAGGATATTACCAGCAATTTGTACATAATTTTTCTTTGATTGCAACGCCGATGATGAGACGGACTAAGAAAAATGTTAGGTTTGATTGGTCAAACAAGAGTGAGCAGGCCTTCTTTGAGCTAAAAAAGAGGTTGACCGACACCCCAGTATTGACATTGCCGAAACCGAGCAAGACTTTAACAGTATATATAGATTCATCGGGCATCGGTCTTAAATGCATATTGAAGCAGGATGGTAGACCAATTGCCTATCTCTCCATACAGTTGAGGCTCGATAAGGGAAATTACCCCGTGCGTGACCTGGAGCTTGCAGCGGTTGTCTTTTCACTGAAGGCTTGGAGGCACTATCTGTATGAGGAGAAGTTCATCCTGTATACAGATCATCAGAGTTTATGATATATTCTTACTCAGAAGAATCTGAACATGTGCCAACGGAGATGGCTGGAGTTGCTGAAGGACTACTACTTCACTATTGAGTATCACCCTAGAAAGGCGAACCTCGTAGCGGACTCATTGAGTCGGAGTGGGATTGACAATCATACTAGTTTGTGAGCTATGACCCACGAGCATTGTTTGTTATAGGTGGCATTAGTTATGTGCATGACAGAGGTATCCCCTAGGGCTAAGCAACACATTTGTGGTCAAATGAAGGTTCCCACCGTATCAATTTATAGGGTTGTCAAGTGTTAAGGGGTTGATGGGCTTTATGAGCCGTTTAGTGGTCTGGCTCGGGATCCGAAGTGCACTAATTGCGCAAAAACCGCAGATCGGTGTTTTAGACATTGAGGAAGATTATGGATACCCGTAGATCAGGAGATACGGAACGGGATTCTGGAAGATGCACATCGGTCTCGCTACACAATTCATCCTAGTCAAACAAAAATGTGCCATGATTTGGGTCGATTATTCTGGTGGCTAAGGATGAAGGATGACATAGGAGTATACGTCAGTAGTTGTTATATTTGCCAGCAGGTGAAGGCTGAGCACGGGAGACCTGGTGGATTGTTATATCCATTGCCCATTCCACAGTGGAAATAGGAGCACATCACCATGGATTTCTTTAGTGGACTACCACAGACATCGATACGTCATAATGCAGTTTGGGTAGTGATTAATAGATTGACGAAATCAGTTCATTTCATTCCAATTTCCAATAGATACAAGTTTAATCAACTAAGCATATTATTTGAACTGGAGATTATTAGATTGCATGGAGTGCCAGTTTCCATCGTATTGGATAAAGATCCCAAGTTGACATCGAAGCCTTGGGAAGCTATGTAGGAGTAGTTTGGCGCCAGGTTGCAGTTTAGTACGGCTTATTATCCTCAGATTGACGAACAGTCGGAGCGACTAATACAGATCGTAGAGGATATGCTCAGGGCTTATATGTTGCAGTTTGGGGGTTCGGGGGAGGATTATCTGCCTCTATGTGACTTTGCATATAACAGCTATCAGGTGAGAATTGGCATGCCACCGTTTGAGGCACTGTATGGGAGGCCTTGTAGATAACCTACTTATTGGGTGAAGCCGAAAAATACAGTAATAGTTGGGCCTGAGATAGTTGTTGAGCACGTAGAGAAGATCAAACAGATTCGACAAAGGTTACGAGCGGCACAGGATAGACAGAAGAAATACATGGATCGTTATCACGAGGGACCGAGCTATAAGGAGGGTGACATAGTGTATTTGAAGGTTTCCTCTTGGAAGGGTCAGCAGAGGTTTGGTATTAAGGGGAAATTGGCACCGAGGTTCATTCGGCTCTATGGGATTGCATAGCGAGTGAGCAGCGTTGCGAATCGATTAGAGCTACCTGTTGAGTTAGCTGGGGTTCATCCTACATTTCACATTTTGTTGTTGAGACTAGTTAGGGCAGGACCGAGACCGACTATTTAGTTGGGACATATTGAGGTTAAGCCTTACGTGACTTACCAGGAGTGGCCAATAGAAATCGTTGACCACAGAGTACAGATTCTTAGGAACAAGGAACTCTCTAAGGTCTTAGTTCGTTGGCAACATCATAAGACAGAGGGACTCACCTGGGAGCTCGAGTCAATGATGAGAGAGCGATAGCCTCAGCTATTTTCTAATATGAGATTTAGGTTACGATTGAATTTCGGGACAAGATTTTTATTTAGTTGGGAAGAACTATAATGGCCCATTTTATTAATGTTGTTAATTATCTCGAGATTGTAGACATGGACACCAGCTCAGATCCATGTGGAAACTGCGGGCAGGCTGGGACACACGTCGACCTAGGTACATATGTTTAATTGTGTGTTGGATGGCTTAATTGCGGTGCAATGTATTCAATTATTGGTTAAATACATCGCATGTGTGTATCTTGAATCACGAGAGGGTGCGAGGATGTGTAACGGGTAGCTACCTCAAAGTGCATGCTAACGCGAGTATCGAGAGGCGAGATACAGGTACGCTAGAGAAAACTCAATAAACTTACAAAAACATGTCAAGATTATCAATTTGGCATAATGAATGTAACCATAGGTTATCAAATTGAGAGGATTAATTTAACCATAGACTTAGTAAATTTACTCAAACAATAGGCTATGGCACACATCGATATGCATGTTGAGATGCGGGACACCGGGTACGGGTAGCCAAGAGTTAGTGTGACCATGAGTTGGTTTAATTTGCTGAATAAAACACTAGCCATATGGTTGGACAAGGCTTAATGTAATGTGATATTAATAAAATAAATGGAAGCCTATTGTTTACATTAAATAAAAGGGGCCATGCGATGGACATCTAGATTAGCATAGTGAGTCGTGCTTGATGATGAGTGTGCTATTAAAGTCACGTGAGCATTAGACAGCATATTTTTGAACTACGAGATATGCCTCGGGATACGTAGGCACAATTGATTCCATAAACTTTTATAGGAAATTAGCGGAGTGTTGACATTCATTTCATGCAAAATCAGAAGAATCTGAGAAGGGAGAAGTGACTTCCAACCGGGAATTCAACAACCTAGGCATCAAACCAAGTGATCTAACCTAGGTAATCGTCTTCTCCACCTTCTAAGATTGCAAATGAACCCATTTTTGGGTGTGTTTAGTGGAATTCAAGTTGATGGTTTAGCTTCTGGTTTGCTATGTAAATATGAGGTTACTCCCCCGAATATCTTTGGTGTGCTTTCATGAGGCACTGGACTATAGCACGTATGACCCGACCCTCAATGAATGGCAACCTGGGCTTGCCTTGGTGCACATATCGGTGACTTAGCGGATTTGGCCAGTGTCGCGAGGGATCAAGTGTTAGGCCAGTTGGACGCGATCACTGGTGGGAACTTGGTGACCCGAAGTACAATCTAGTCCCTCTGGAGCGAGCACACACATTTATTAGCTTGTCCGTTGTTTATTCATGCGATGAGCCATTTACAGTTGCCTATATTACATTTCGCATGTTTACTTGACAGCATTTCTTGTATTTCATTGTTTTATTATATGAATGCTCAGAGAAATTCCTTGCGATTTTACTTACTGTACTCGGCATTTATCTTTTTGTGATAATTGAGTGTAGATCCTAGTACCAGTACGGGCAAGGGGATCCTAGGCGATCACATCTGATTGTCCACTGTCGAGGACTTACTTTTATGTGTTTATTTTTTATATTTTGTTTATTTTTGGTATTAGGAGACTTGAGATAACATAGTACATGTATATATACATGTTGTGGTGATGTCAGTTATATAAAGAGTACTTTCCAGGGTTTTTCCCAATAGGTTTTGTCTTCGAACAATAATTATCATGCTCAAGTATCTTATTTAAATGGTATTGAGTAAGACTTTGGCTGAATATGTTAACCTTTAAAATACAATCTTTTAGTATGATTAGAATCTCAGTAAATTGCCAACTAGGTGACAGTTGAAATAGTTAGATAACCACAGTTGGTATGGGACAAAGAATATAAGGATAATATATTAATTTACAAGATAATGCGCTAGTGGTCACGATTTATAAGACATAAAGAGGATCGGCAGGTGTCGGACACGTATAGTTGGGCCAGCCGGCATGGAGTACACGGAGACACGTCACCTCAGGGCGGCTGGGGCCGCCACACTTTTTCACCTCTTCGATCACACCTGCAAACCCTTTCCACTCTCTCCTAGTCTCTCGATCAAACAATGGTGAGTTTGAGTTGGGGTTTTAGTTATCTATATATATATATATATATATTGATTTTCTTGATATTCACATTGTATGAATGTCGAGGCAAATCTAAGGGGAGATTCCTTAAAGTGACACCACTCATTAAAGTGACATACATCACCACTCCATCTCTCACTCACACGTATCTCGAGGTAATCCAGTTATTCAAATAACTTAAATGAAACTATAGGTTTATGTGTATATATATACCTGTGTGTTTTAATACTTATAGATTCACCGGGCATGCACACTCATTCCACGACCCACATCACATTAGGCATACCGATAATTCATTAATAATTTACTTATATTCCAACTATAAGCTTATATTAGTTTTTGTTAATAGCCTATAATGTATTTGATTCATTATCAAATCAACCAAATACAATACAATCACACCAACGCACCCACATACTATTTAAGACACGTAGGACTTAACCACAAATGTAACTCAAGTTAATTAGCATCTGAATTATGGGTAATCACCTGCTTAAGGACACAAATCATTATAATTTCTCACCATGAAGATCTCTTATGATTTGCCTTCCAAAGGAAATATTTAGTGTTCTTCTCACCCGCTTTGAGCCATTCAGCTCTTCACCGTTGTCTCTAATGCTTTTCTTCAATGTTGAGAAGTCTTTCAAGCTTCTCTTCTAGCTTTTTTGTTTTGTTCATAACTCCTGTGCAGACGAGGGATAGAGTTCCTTGAGTTGCTCCCTACGATCGAAGATTTTGTGTTTGAGCTTACCAAAAGTGATAGAGCTCCACTTTTGCAAAGCGTATCCCGTATTCCTTAAGGAGGCGTGAACATTAGAGATAAGAGAGGAGAATGGACTTAAGGGCATCCAATGCTTAGTCATCACTGCCTTGCATTCATCAAATGTAGCCTAATATGGTTCAAACTTGAGCCATCAAGTGCCTTTACGATTGGGTTTCCGTCTTTTCCACCTCAGTTGTAAAAGGATAGGTCGGTGATCTAATCTATAGAAATCCAACTTTAGCACTCTTGTTGAATAGAACAACTCCACCCTATTATTCGATGGCTCAAATTACAATTAATTGTCATATAAAATATAGAGTTACTTTTAGTAATTGCTATATGTTGCGGTGGCTTAAATAATTAAGTGGTATTTGAGTTAGGCTACAAATTAGTATGTGAGAGACAAACATGGAAACTTATGTCACGTCGGTTCGAAGAAAGCCTTCAATTGTGTCTTGGAGTCCAATTTGTGTTTGATTGTAACACATTAATATGGTGAATGTATTATGTGAAGGACTTGAAATAATTATGTATTCTTCATTTCATGTATCGCCTACTAATATAAGTGTATGCAGTTAAATGTTGAAGCATAGGTTGGAGGTGCTTATGAGAGTCGAGTATGTGTCATAGGTATGTGACACTGTGAGATTAAATCTTGTTAGTGTTTCTATTTGGGCCTTAAATAGAGGAGGTTTTTCCTTTGTGTACTAAACTATTGATAGTGGATTGTCTTGTTTCTTACTTGTTGTTTTTTCCTAAATTTTAGGGTTTTTCATGTAAATTATCATGTTCATATTTTCTCTATGGTTTATTTATCTTTAAGTGTATTCTTGTGACTGTGATCTTAGGTATTCTTCAGTGATTTGTCACAACAAATTGTTATCAAAGTCAAGACTTTGACGCAATTAAGGTGAAGTTTTAAGAGATGTCAAAGTACATAAGTGCAATGAAGTTTGATGTGAAAAAGTTCAACGGGAGAAAAAGTTTTGTCTTGTGGAAAATTCAAGTCAAAGGTTTATTGATTCAATCTAGGCTACGTCAAGTATTGGAGGGTCGTGGGAAAGAAAGTGATGAGAATTGGGAAGAGTAGGATTTGAGGCTGCAAGCTTTATAAGACTCAATTTGGCAAAAAATGTTCTTTCGAACATGAGAATATTTCTTTGGTTAAAGGTCTTTAGGAAAAATTGAAGACTATGTATATGACGAAAAGTATGTCAATTCACTTCTACTTGAAGGAGAGTTACCATCACCTAAAGTTGGATTAAGGTACAAGTATTATTGATCATCTTAGCGCTCTTAATGAGATTGTCACGGAACTTGATGAGTTGGGAGAGCAAATTAGTGTTGAGGATCAAGCCCTCGAACTCATCCGATCACTCTGGCCTTCATTTAAGCACATGAAACCAACACTGATGTATGGAAAATAAACCATTCGTTTAGCAAAATTAACTCACATGTTAATATCTGAGGAGAAGTTTACGAAAGGTGAACACAACTGTTTATCTAAAAACTTTTGTTTGGTAGCTGCTTGGAAAGCTTCCAAAAGTATGAGAAAGTGGTTTGTTGGAGATGCAATCGACCAGGGCATCTCAAGAGAGATTGTGAGAATAGGAAAGGTAAAGGAGCAGGTTCAAGAAAAAACCTCCAATTCAAGAAAGGGGGATTCCAATGTTGTAGGTAATAACGCATACAATTTTTTAATTCTCAAAACTGATAGTAATTTTCCTATGTGTCTAGTAAAGAGTAGGATTGGTGATCAAAGGAAGAATTGGTAATTGAGAGCGAGGCAACATGACATGTATGCGTACATAGGAGATGGATCAGTAATTATGCAAGTTGTATGGGTAGCAAAGTTATGTCGATGGTTGATGGCTATCTGCGACCGATATGGGGAGTTGGTAAAGTTCAACTAAAGCCATTTGACAGATGAGTCATAACAATTTGGGATGTTTGACATGTGACGGCCCCGAGGCAAACCGAGCACCATCAGGTCACCGGACACGTTACCTGGTCATGCCACGTGACTTGCACATTTGTCCATAATGGCCCACGAACTAACTATATAATGTTCAAACTTAATTAATTTCGATGTTTAAATGATTATTTTATTGAAATATACTAAATTATAGAGTTTTAAAACTAAATTTGTTTATTTTCATTCATTTAGTTATTTAAATAGCAAAAACCTTAATAATATGTAATTAAATAATGTAAACAAATTTTACATCGATTAACAAACCAATAGGGTGGAAACCCGGCACGAGGATACCATGTATATCAATAAAGGCAATAAAAATGTATAATATATGCCAATATACATCTATCAGGTAATAATTCTCCCAAAATGATCCCTAAAGTATTTTATATAAATAAATACACCTACAATAGAAGCCATTGAGGATCTTTAGATCCACCTCGTTGTACGTTTTATAACTTGCCACCAATAACAATAACAAGTTCCAGTAAGTAAATCCCAGAGAATTCAGTTAGTATTCACAGGAAATCCAAGAAAAATGGCTATAATTTATGCAGATAAAGTAAATAAATGGAAATGTAAAGCATGAATACAAGTAGTTGAGATACTCAAGAATATGGAACGCGAGTGTGGTGTATAGCTGTCAAGCCCTGGGATGCAAATACTAAATCGAGAAGGCCCTGGAGGTAAGGTGATCCCTATCTCCTCTTCACGGTAGAATGAAGAACTCTATTGGTCGGAAGTTAGACTTCCTCCCAACGCCTTAAATGAAAGGACCTTTTTTATGGAGGTAAGCCTCACGCCAACCCACTCTTAAGATCATCAACTCGTGGAGAGGAATTTCATGCGTAGTCTAAGGTATGACCAACATTGTAGCAACAATCGGATCGTCATCTACGAGAGAGCCGGAAAGGGTTCATACTGTCCCTTCGACCATACACAGACACATGAGGGAATAGAGTAAGTATGCATGCCAAACTGGCAAAAAGTAATAGCTAAGTAAGTGAATTACAAAGAAAATAAGTAAAATTCGTGAAATCGCTCTGAAAAGAGCCGCTCTCGTGTCTCGAGCTAGGCACCCGACACCCGACTAGTTTTCTAATGCCTCGGTGTCCAATTTTGTCATTTTAAAATGCTTTACCATCACATTTAATGATTTTATAATGAAAAATCAAATTTTAGAGTTTTACTCCAAATTTTGGTTGGGGCATGCTTTTTGAGTTAAATATGGGTGCCAAACTTTCGAAAAATTCTTGAAACTTACTTTTCTCTCATTTTTCTTATTTTTCCTATTTCCTCTTATTTTTCTAGATTTTTTCATAGTTTTCTACCTAATTTTCTTATTTTTTTTGTAATTTATTTTATTTAAAATTATTTTTCATTCATTTAAAAAAAAACATTTATTTTTTGTGAAGGGGTTAGGCTTGAACCGGGCCTGGTTCGGCCCAATCGGGCTACTGGGTTCGAGCCTGCTCGACCCAACCTGTTCGGACCTGAGCATCTAAGCTTGGCCCGTTGGTCCCCCTCCCCTACAATCTGTCTTAGCATACTGAATATTTTTTTTTCATTAATTCTTTTCCTAAACATTAACAACTTCAACAACTATAACCTTAACAACACAACACAAACCACTATTAAAACTGCAAATCTCTCCAAAATTTTCAACAACAACAACCAACACTTACCTCGGTCTTGGGAGGTCCATCAACGAGATACACCGAGAGGAAAGAACACCGCGAGAGAGGTGAGAGACTTAGTTGAAAGTGGGATGAGAGCTTGGTGAGGGCGAGATTAATTGAGATGGGGAGTTTTTGTTGGAGAAGAAAAAGAAAATGAAAGGGAGAAAGGTTAAGGTTGAAAGAGAGAGGGGAGAGAAATATGTAGTTTTTTTTTTATTTTTAATTCGTAGATGAGACAGAAAGTGATGTGGTAGTGATGTGATATGTGATGTAAAAGGTGATGTGACCTCTAAACCCCGACTATTTATACACATGCGTTACGTGCACCTCACGACTTCATACACTCTCGTCACTACACGCGCACAATGTGATCAAATGTAATTTTTAACTAGTACAATGCGAGTTATTAAATAATAATCAAATGAATCAACACGCCCCACACAAAATAACCAAAATTACCTCATCAAGCTTGCCCTAGACTTTTTCGTGGCGTCCACATAAGTTCGAGCTTAGGGTCAAAATTTGCAATTAATCAATTAATTAAGATTTATTAGGGCGGGCCATTACACGACATGTGCCGAGTCATACTCAAAATATAATTCTAATTCCTATTTCTGATTTACATTATGAGGGTTATAGGTACTTCATGCAAGGTGGAGTATTAAAAATATTTCGAAAGTCTTCATTGGTCATGGAAGGCGTGAGGAATAAGAACTTATTTATTTTAGTTTAGAAAGATGGAGCAAGGTCTTGGCCTCAAAAGTTGAACAAGAAGTGGGTTCTGATTGTTGGTAAATTCAAATAGGCTGGAATATTGGACTTGATTCATTTTCGGTGTTCGGGATGGTGGCTTAAAAGGGCAGTGCGGCAAGAACATGGTGGTGAATTTTTTCCAAGGTGAAGATTTGTTGTGTGGTGGCTCAAATTAGAATTAATTTTCATATAAGATATAGAATTACTTTTAGTAATTGCTATATGTTGCAGTGGCTTAAATAAGTAAGTGGTATTTGAGTTAGACTACAAATTAGTATGTGAGAGACAAACATGGAAACTTATGTCTTGTTACTTGGAAGAAAGTCTTCAATTATGTCTTGGAGTCTAATTTGTGTTTGATTGTAGCACATTAATACGTGAATGTAGTACGTGAAGGACTTGAATTAATTATGTATTATTCGTTGCATGTAACGCCTATTTGTTAAGTTATGGGGTTCATACACAGTGAAAAATTCGAAACAATTTTTGAAAAACCTAAACAGGATCAAAAATAAGTTTCATTAAACTAGATTTACAAAATTAAATCATACATTAATTCATGATTTCCTCCTCTGATTATTCGATTTCCAAGACATTCAATTGCGTGTCCTTTATCAAAAATCCACACACAAACGGTGTCTACAATTTGGAGTACTAGCCCCAAGAGAGATTGCAAACGTTTTTTTTTTCTCTCCCAAAATCGAGAGAACTCGAAAAAAGTAAAAACGAAAATCTTATTCGTTTTTAGGATTCAACCTCTATTCATTTGTGTAGATAATCTCACTTAAAAAACCTATTCGTAATACAACTATTATATTTAGGCAATTCAAGCAAATTACACAAATGCCCATATTCATAAGTTATCATATAACAAATCATAAGGGTTTTCATGTCATGAGTTTTATCATATAAAATGTATTACTCTTAACCAATTGAAATTGTGCAAATTCATTCTTTGTATGCGACCCAATAGGTTTATAAGACATTGGCAGTGAACCAAAACCATTTTGGTGTACAAGTCATAAGCGGTCTCTAGCAAGGCATTACGACTACCCAAGTAGCATGAATATCAAAACTGATACAACCTAATGAATAACATCTATCAAATCTTCTTATCATGCAATATCCTTTGATGAAACATAAAGCATGGAAAGTCGCCCTTAATGTTTAATCGTACTAGTCTCGATTTTTAGGTAGACTAAAAACATCCAAATGACATTGATCATATCAATTCGCTTAGACTTGGCCATTTAATAGTCTAACATATCGAGGGATCCACTGATATCTCTCTATACTTGATGGAAAAGTTTTGTCTTGATTACACACATTCACATATTATTCACATGAAAATGAATCATAATCTTTATAATCGTCCGGTTAAAGACAACGTTTGATTATGTTAAATTATCATGCACCTAATATTGAAATCTATGGCAATCTCAAGTCGAATGACTAAATGATATACCTATCATGAGTAACACCTATGACTTAATCTATGTAGTGTTCTCATAGAGGGTCGGTCCATCGCCTTGTTCCTTAACAAGTACTCATGATCTCGATTCCTATCCCTATGTGCATGATCATCACATGACCATCAATCAAGATTCACACTAGTCTTAACTCATTATAGTTCTTAGTATAGTGGCCGACTAGGGTCATTTAGGATATTTCAACAAATACCCATAGATCTTATTATAAGGTAAACATGCAATCACTTATAATAAAACAGTAAACGAGACCTCTATTTTCTTAACTAAAATTATAAGATAAACAATGTTCATAGATTAACCTAGGCATATGGCCCAACACTATCAATATAGGTGTATGCAGTTAAGCGTTGAAGCATAAGTTGGAGATGTTTGTGAGAGCCGAATATGTGTCATAGCGTACGGGCCTACTAGCTGGTACATGAAAATGTGAGATTGAATCTTATTGGGGTTTCTATCTAAGGTTTAGATAGAGGAGGTTTTTCCTTTGTGCACTAAACTATTGACAATGGATTGTCGTATTTCTTGCCCATGGTTTTTTCCACTGATTCAGGGTTTTTCACTTAAATTCTTGTGTTCATATTTTCTCTGCGGTTTATCTATCATTGGGTGTATTCATGTGACTATGATCTTGGGTATTCCATTGTGATTCATCACAACATACCCACTCTTCATTTGCTAGCCCTCCTTGACCTTTCCATGGGTCTATAGAGGGAAATTTAATGAAATTACTAGCCCTCTTGAGATACAAGGGGAGCATATAACTATGCAACAAATCATGGATTTTAAAATAGCCATTTCTGATTGTTGGGTAACTAATTTGGGGTATAGGGGGCCAACAATGACATAGAACAACTAGAGACATGGCATTTAAAACATCCGAGAAATGTTATACAGACACAAAGCAAATCAACCTCTTAATGATGTAGCTATGGTTGTACAAAATAACATATGTGTCGAATGAAATATGGGTATAACCCATTCATCAAAAAGAACTTTAATATAAATTGTTCAATATTCTAAATACCTAATGGCATAAAGAAGCTTGATAACTCATTTACATAGTTGTTGGTTGCAGAATAAATGACATAATTGTGATTCTCGGCCTTATACTTGTTTTTTCTCTTTGAATCAAAATTCGTAATATCACAGATCTTGTCTTTTGTAATTAAGGTGTTACACAGTCTTGAACCACATGTTTTTTTTCTTGGTTACTTATATTTGTTTATGAGTCGTATACACATGAAATCCTTAATAATCATCAAAATCAACATATGCATTCGTAATTTGTATGCTTCGAGTTTCTTTTGGCCCATTGAATTAATATATTCAAGTCTTTAGCTCTTAATTCCATATAATTAATAATTTCTTGTAAAATAGCAATGTTTTTCTATGGCTGTGGCCATTCGAACTCCACTTTTTGCTTCTTTTACCCTATTACTTTATTTTACCCCAGTTTCGAATTTTTTTTGCTGCGTTTACCCCACTTTTTATAAATTATTCTGAAACTACCCCTAGCCTTCAATGACTCTAACTCCATTTTCTACCCACGTACCCCACAACTAAATTCGTAACCACTATCCACTCTTAGAGTTTTTTGCCTTGTTGAACTCTTAATCGAACTCTCTAGCGCATTTCGAGTCTTTTGTAGGTGGAATCTCGCCAGATCTGTAGGCCGCGGTGGTCGATAAAGTCGAGGAGCACCGCCTATTTCTTCGTCTGTTACCGGTGTATTGGGTAAGTTAGATGCCCTAATTTCTTATATATAAAGGCGGAAGAAGCTGAATGAGAATAACCCTAACCCCAAAAAGTGACGAGTCATCTTGTTCGATAGAACTTTAGAGTTTACAAAGCACTAACACCGCAAGGTCAAAAGTACAGTCGAACAGTCAAGGTCGTTAAGCATTTGAAATTATGTAGGGATATATAAAGGGTACATAGAGTAAAAAGGTAGAGTATATTAAGCAACGCACCATCGATAACTGCATTTTGTAGGTCCCCAATAGTTAAGGTTTATTGAAGTCAATACGAACATGTCGAACATGTTCGACCGATGTAAACTTAAGTTTAATAAGACATTGAGATATGGGTTACACTAGTTAAGTTTTAGGGTATAATTCACTACAAAAAAATAGCAAATCAGAAACGGAATTAGAAACGGAAATAAGATCCGTTTCTAAATCAGAAACGAAATTAGAAACGGAGTAATTTCCGTTTCTAAATTTAAAAGTTAGCGACGGAATTGAGACGGAAACATTCAGAGACGTATTTGAGACGGAATTAGAGACGGAATTAGAGACGGAAATAAATTCCGTCTCTAAAAAATGGCGCCAACATTCCCACCAAAACTTTATTTTGTTATACCCGTTCATCATATCTAGAGATTTGTGACAACAAATCTCGAGATTTCTCTTCACCCCCTCCAAAACCCCCCCTCGTCTCGTCCTCCCCACCACCGAAAGCCCCAACCAAGCAACGGAATCGCGCGATTCGATCTCATCGTCTTCGTCGTCTCTCCTCTATACTCTCGTCTCTCCTCTCTGGTCGCGCCGTCTCTCCGGTCACGGGCCCCAAAATCTCCGACCCCCAACAAATCTGGCGTCTCTGTTCCGTTGCTCTCAACTCTCTCTTTCTGGTCTCTCCGTCTCTCTCCAGTCACCGCCCCCCAAATCCCAAACCCCAACAATTCGTCCTCGCACTACATTGCTCCCTGGTAGCGCTGCCCTGCTCTGGTCCTGTTCGGTTGTCTCTCTGTTCCGTTTCTCTCAACTCTCTCTCTCTGGTCTCTCAGTCTCTCTCCAGTCACCGCCCCCCAAATCCCCAACCCCCAACAAGTCGTCCTCGCACTACATTGCTCCCTGGTCGCGCTGCCCTGCTCTGGTCCTGTTCGGTTGTCTTGCACCATTTCAGTCCGCGCCTCTGCTCCTCTCGGGTCTCACTTCGTGCTCTCATTCAGTCCCCTCTTCGATCTCTGTTCGGTGGTATTGTGCTCTCATTCATTCCGCGCCTCGCCGTGCTTGATTGGTGAGTTCTCCCTCTTTCCACTCGAACCTTTATTTTTGGTGAATTGGCAGTGACATGTTATGTAGGTGTTCCTTGCTATTTTATCATATCTTGATGTTGGTTTACCTATTTAAATGTATAATTTAAATAAATTTGATTTGGTTGTAACTTTACCAGTATGTCTCCCTTGCTATTGTATGATATCTTGATTTGTATAACTATTCGGCTATCATAAGTGATATATTGATGTCTTTGTTATATGTTCGGTGTCTCTCTTGATGTGTTATGTAGGTGTTCAACTAACATTTAGAAAAAGAACAAGTTTCCACTTCCTTTCAGTCTAATGAAATCAAAAATTTTCGTTCAGTATTTTTGTTCTAATTTATCATGTTAGGCATTATTTTTTATTCCCTGCTATTTTATTATGTTTGGTTATGCTATTATGAAATGCCAAAAAATTGATAATAGGTGCAATGATCTGAAATATGAAAATCTAATTCTGAATATACTAGGTATTACTTTGATCATAGTTCTTTGCATGAATCTTGATCTCATTCAAGAGCTTAGTGAACGAAGTGATGGTTGTGGCTATGTATTCATCGGAGCCAACTCTGAAAGTCTCATAGTGCCCCTCAATTATCAACTTTTTTCTTCACTTGATGTTTACCTTTATAATGTACCCTAAGCTTCTCCTTCACTTCCTTAGTTGTTTGACAAGCCCTAACTCTGTTAAATTTGTTCTCGTAAAGCGAGGAAAAAATATTATTCATGCCTTGATCATTGGAGAGCTCAATCTTGGTCTCCTCAATGATGTATTCTCTCATGGCCCTGTTCGGTGGACTGTACCTATTCTCAATTGACTCCCACAAAAGTCTAATTTTCACCCTAATGTAGAACTTCATCCTTACTTTCCAATGAGCATAGTTGGTATAGATAAAAAACACTTTGAATTTTCAACTCCCTATCCTTAGTTCAATGAAAAGTTAAAACAATTACTTTCTAATCCAGGCATCTTACATATTTAAGATGAGGTAAATAATCCGGTTAGATGAATATCGAATAAATGTTGTTGTACTTTGCATTTCGTACCTTGAATTGCATTCAAACATTAATACTTAGCAAGATAATAATTTAGGACAACATTAGATATTAAAGTAAATTTGATCTATCACCATTCTAGCATTTCTTAATAAAACCTATAATTATATAAGTCATTCCATGACAAGAGTGATCTAATTACATCTATCATCATATGAAAAGAGACATTACATTACAATACGATCATAAATGAAACCTGAGACGTCGTGTAACGCTGACTAGTTAGAAAATTAATGACTTTGTAAATTTGTCAATTTATTCTCTATTCATGAGTTCAACAAGAACCTCGTTCTTTCACTTAGCTATCAATTTCTTCCAGTTTGTCTTGATCGCTATTCCGATTTACACTATTCTCCAATTAGTGAAATTTCCTATCATCTTAATCATTATGGTTTCATTACTTGAATAGACAACCAGCTCGACAACGGTTACGTTCGAATAGGAATGTCGTCTACAAGTAGAGACTGGATGTACAACCGGCTCGACAACGGTTACGTTCGAATTGAATTCGCGGCGAAGGTTAAAGAATTCATATCATTTGCCAAACAACATTGTCCTACATACCAAAGTGAAAGGAAGATTAGATGTCCGTGCAATTTTAAGAAATGTCGACTTGTACCGTACCTGGACGTCGAAACGGTTGAGTACCACATATGTAGGTATGGATTTGTCCTGGGATATCACAGTTGGTACGAACATGGTGAGAACGGAGATGAAGGCCCGCAACACTTTTGCGAAATGGATAGCCATATTGATGATGGTGATGTGGGAGGATACGATCCGACACCTTACCGCGAGATGCTACACAACGTGGCAGGTCCAAGTTTCAATTGGAATGACGTGGAAGAATCTCCAAACCCCCAAGCACGCCAACTATATGACATGATTGATGCAAGTAGGGAACAATTGTGGCCTGGTTGCGAAACCATGACAACGTTGTCCGCAATGGCAAGATTACTTGCGATCAAGTCGAACAACATCATATCTCGAATGAAGGTATAATGAAATCATTAAACTCATGAAGGATTGTTTGCCAAATGACAACTCATTGGTTGAAAATTTTTATGCCACTAAAAGACTAATGCGAGGTCTAGGTCTACCTGTTGAGAAAATAGATTGTTGTGAGGACCAATGTATGATTTATTGGGGAGTGGACTCTGAGTTGAGGTCATGTAAATTTTGTGGGAAATCACGATACATTGCACATCGACGAGGTCGTGGTCGGAACACAAAAAACCGCCCTTGCAAAAGAATGTACTACTTCCCTTTGGGCCCTCGGTTGCAATGATTGTATGCGTCTGAGTCGACCGCAAAACATATGCGATGGCATGGAGATCATTCATCGCCAGAATATGTTATGCAACACTGTTCTGATTCGATTGCTTGGAGACATTTTAATGACGTCAATAGAGACTTCGCCGCCGAGGTTCGGAATGTTCGTTTAGGATTGTGCACTGATGGATTTCAAGTATTTGGGCTTTCCGGGAAATCGTACTCTTCGTGGCCCGTGATTTTGACTCCTTACAACCTTCCACCGTCGATGTGCATGAAATATGAGTTTATGTTCTTAACGGTTATCGTTCCTGGACCGACCAGCCCAAAGCAGAAAATCGACGTGTTCCTTCAGCCGCTTGTGAAAGAGTTGCAAGATTTATGGAACAATGGGGTGATTACATACGACGTCTCCACCAAGACAAATTTTCTCATGCGAGTTGCCCTTTTATGGATTTGTTAGTGATTTCCCGCATATAGCATGTTGTCCGGTTGGAGCACACACGGTAAGTACGCTTGTCCATATTGTATGGAGGATACAAATGCATTTCAATTGCGAAATGGTGGTAAGACATCGTGGTTCGACTGTCATCGTCGTTTCTTGGCGAAGTTATCACCATTAAGGAAAGACCAAAAAAAAATTCATTAGAGGCAAAATGGTCATAAATGATGATCCGCCCGCTTTGCGTTCTGGTGAAGAAATTTTGGCAGAAATTGATTCGTTTGGCTTGATGAAGGTGACAGAAATCGGAGTCGAATCGTGAATGGGCGGATAGCTAAGAATTCGGGATGGAGGAAGAAAAGCATATTCTGGGACTTGCCGTATTGGAAGACAAACTTGATCCGCCACAACTTAGATGGCATGCACATTGAGAAAAATGTTTTTGACAACATATTCAACACTATAATGTGTGTACCGGGCAAGAGTAAGGACAATGCAAAATCGAGGCAAGATATTCGTGAATATTGTCACCGACCTTCTCTACACATCGATTCGGCGACAAATACTTATGTCCTTGGGTGCTATGCTCTTAATACATCAAAAAAATAAAAATTGTGCGAGTGGGTTGAAAAGTTGCGTTTTCTTGATGGTTATGCATCAAATCTTGGTCGATGTGTAGATCCAAAGAAACTGCGAATGTTCGGCATGAAGAGCCATGATTGTCATATATTCATGCAACGGTTGATACAAATTGCATTCAGAGAACTCCTCCCAAACCCGGTTTGGGTTGCAATTAGCGAATTAAGCCTTTTTTTCCGATCCCTAACTGCGAAATGTGTCAGCATCCAAGATATGGAGGTCTTAGAGTCTGAAATACCAAAAATCATTTGCAAGTTGGAAAAAATATTCCCTCCAAGCTTATTTGACTCTATGGAACACCTACCAATCCACTTGGCCTACAAGGCCCGTCTGGCCGGTCCCGTTCAATTTCGATGGATGTATCCATTTGAGAGGTACTATCTTGAGCCCTTGAAATTATTTTCCCATTCAATAGGTTTTATATCAACATTTCCTATAACATTCATACAGGTACCTTAAACATTTGAAGAACAATGTGCGAAACAAAGCGAAGGTTGAGGGCTCCATGTGTAATTGCTTATTTGGTCGAAGAGGTCTCAATTTTCACTTATCCTGGTCGACCCATGGGCAAGTCGAAGGAGCGGTACTTAACAGAGCAGGAGTATAATGCCGCTCATTCGTACATACTGCTCAATTGTCCAGAGATCACTCCTTACGTTCAGTATGTCCGTCACTTTCATTCAATAATGCAGTACATTCATTGTTCATATTTTAGTAAGACAACCTACTTACATGTTTGTTTCTTCTAGGATATTCGTCGATGAAATCACTCAAGCAATGGGGGAGTCGGAAGTTGATAGTAGTCTAGAGCACAACTTCCCCATTTGGTTTCAAAGATATGTAAGGTCGTTAGTTTTGTACGTTATAGATTCAAATGTTTCATCCATAAGTAATGTGTCATATTGCATTTCTAATTGTTTCGAATAGGCTCGAAATTCTATAGTTGACGAGACGCTCGTTGATCTTTCTGTTGGTCCTAGTCGATCATGTACTGTCTACCCCGGTTACCTTGTTAATGGGTATAAGTTCCACTCCGCAACATATGACGTTAATAGAACGACACAGAGCAGCGGCGTTTTGGTGAAGGGTTCAAACTACGCCGATGTTTCCCATAACTATTATGGAGTACTGCAAGAGGTTGTGGAGATTGAGTATACCGGCCTCAAGCGTGTGGTCTTGTTTAAGTGTGAATGGTATGACCCTACACCGAATCATGGTGTGAGTACTCACCCAACACTTCAATTGGTAGAGGTTCATCGAAGTCGACGATATAACAACTACGAGCCGTTTGTACTAGCAATGCAAGCCACTCAAGTCTACTACCTTTCGTACCCTTCTATGAGGAACGACCGACAAGAATGGCTAGCAGTTTGTTGTTGTCGGCCAAAATTCGTTGACGAGGAAACTAGCAAAGACGATAATGACCAGGGCTCGGCAGAGATTGCTTTCCAAGATGGGATGCCCACCACGTGCGTAGTCGATGATGCAATCGTCGATATCAACAATCTGGATGATCCGACTGGGACTCGATTCATTGTTGAAGCGGGTCCAAGCGAAGAAGTTTATAGTGGAGAAGATTCTGAAGAAGAATCCTCACCTTCTACTCATGAGAGTGAATTTGAAACGGATGATAGCGAATAATGTATGTATATGATATGTCAACGTCCAATAATGTAGTCACTTTTATTAGCATGGATCCTGTGTTATTAAGTCCAATCATTTAGACTTAATTTCTAATTTTTGTATGCCCTCCTTCACTGATGGTTTATTGCTATTTTGTTAGGTTTCATGGCCGGAGGTGGTCATCCCCCACGTCGAGGTTTCCCATTAGGAGGCCATCGACAAAGCGGAAGAGGTGCAGCACCGACCTCTAGCGGCGAAATACCAACTGGGCCTCATGGTCAGGCCACACGAGGGGTCCATAGAGGTCGTGGCGGTCGAGGTCGTGGGTCGATACCTGCATTATCGATTCTGACTTCTCGGTCTCTCGAGCACAATACAGCCGCACCGTCACCTTCCCCTTCCATACCGTCGGCGTCGTCTGTACCATCATCGTCGTCCTCAAGGACTATACCAAATATACACTTCCCCTCACCATCTCCGACATCAAGGACTCCTTTACCCACGAGGCCTGCACCCCCAGCCACAGCATCACCGGCAGCCTCCCCACAAGAAGACGTAAGAGCAGGGTTGGAGGTGACAGGCCCTCCGCGGCCACCTCAGAGGATAGGGATGGAGCCCCCTCGCGTGTAGGGGATCCCTATCAGACTGATTGCCAATGATACGTAAGTTTGTGTTTGACTCTTATATGTCATTTTAAATATGGCTGACTCTTATATGTCGTTTTAAATATGGCTGTCAATTATTGAAGAAGTAGTTAAGGTGATATGCATGTTCATGAAACACAGGGAGTTGCATCCTTCGCATTTTTGTGCATGGAGGATGACAAAAGTTTTCAAACGATGGATGATTCCTGAAGGGTATTGTTGGAAGTCGGTACCGCCTCATCATAAAGACCAATACTGGCGCCAATGGAAGGTAAACAAGACTAGTAAATGCCTTATGATTTATACTATTTTCTCAATGTCTTGTAACAATAGCAATCGCCAATTTGTAGGTATTTTTTAGATGGGATGACGCGATTCCCGAGGATCTCGTGCGAGCGGCGTACGACAGGCTTGCAAGCACAAGGTACACCGCGTTGATGCACAAGTTAAAGAAGAGTCGTGTGCGACCGGTTTTTGTTACGAGATGAGGCATGGAGGAGATACTTGCGATCGGGAGAGCGAGGACTTCCGAGGCCAGGTCTAGGCAAGCGACGGAGAATAGGAACACTGAGGTCGAAGGCCCTGGGACTGGACCCTCGAAGCACGGTGGTGGTTCCGTATCTTTTGTGACTACCCAAGAAAGATTGGTAAGTTTTTTGTAACATCTTGGAAATTTTTTACATTTATACACTTGTTCACTATGCTTGGTCCTGCACGCAGACTGATTCATCCGAGACGCCACCGACTGTGAATGACTTGTATTTGCATCTCCACACCGTCAATCACGACAGGATGACATTCATCGATACTAGATCAGAGCGGTTCTATGTAAGTATAGAAATTATATGTAAACTTTGTATTAAGTTTACTTTAACCCATATCATGTATTTTGTTTGTTGTTCATATCTGCAGGATAGGCTCCAGAGCTGACCCAGGCTACACCGGACCAATCGGTGGATGATGAGGCGGTGTACCTCAATGTGGCGGGTGAGTGTTCCAAAGGACGTGTCTACGGAATCGAGTCCGTATGGAGAAAGAAGAAGAGATACGGAGATCCTGGTGCTAGCACGTCGGAGGTGCCGGATGTGGTGCCGCGGGCAGAGTTCAATGTCGTTGCGGAGCAATTACGAAAGGTTATGGAGTTCATGCAGCAGCATCTCGGGATGAACATGGACGAAGCAGGCCTAGCTCAGCAACAACCACCACCACCACCGCCACCGCCGCCACCTCATGACCGAAGCAATACCGCCGCAAATAGATCCGGTCGATCCACCACAACAAGGGGACAATGTATAGCGTGAGACGTAAGCGTGGCTCTCGAGAGATGAGCAGGTTGGTGATACATAGGTATTTCACTTGTTGTTTGTGTAAATTCTTAGATTAAACGTTTGCCTTTGTAGACAACTTTAGCAACTCTTCGAATTACTTTATGATTGACACTTCTTTTTGTGCATATTTAGATTGATGTTCCATATTTTATCGTGGATTTTAATTTTTTGACATTTTCCTCCCCAAAAAAAATTTTTTATGTCAAGTAAAATATACTATAACTACAGAATGTTTGCATAATCCATGGGAGAAGAAAACATGCTGGCTGTTGTGTGCAAGTCTTATGGCGTTGCAGGTTATCTCGAGTGCTATGATGAAGAAAGTGGTACAATTGACAGGGAGCAACATCTTCATGCAATAGCAAATGAATTTGGAAAATCGATAAAGGGTCGTTTTTCGTTCATCTGTGTTGAGAACATGTAGGCTCTTGTTCTTCTATTATCGCATGTCCCTAGAAGAACAAGAGCCTACATGTTCTCAACACAGATGACCGAAAAATGACCCTTTATCGATTTTCCAAATTCATTTGCTATGGCATGAAGATGTTGCTCCCTGTCAATTCTACCGCTTTTCTTCATCATAGCACTCGAGAGAACTGCGCAACGGCATAAGATTTGCACACAACAAACAAGATGTTTTCTTCTCCCATGGATTAATTTCGCAAACATTACGTAGTTATAGTATATATTACTTAACATAATAAAAAAATTTGGGGAGGAAAAGGTATAAAAAATAAAATCCATGATAACTTATGCATGAACTGGGCTTCCAAGGCAACTAAGATATACGAGAGGATAAAGGAACAACACATTTTACGCAATTCATGGTGGTTTGTTGAAGCCTGATGTAGTGGAGGGTATTGATGATGAAGTTCCTTATTTCGTTTTTTGCAGTTTTCAACATGTTGCTATTTGTTAGTTGTTGAGCTACCTATCTCATGTTGTAACAGAGAGTTTGGAGTTTGCCTTCTTTGGGACCTCACTGAGACAAGCAAGAGAGACGATGGCATTGATCTTTTGAAAGACAATCAAGCTCTTCGGCGCCTCACTGGGACTACTGAGAAAGGTAAGATGGACCTTTCATCTTTGACTCAATCCAACGTTAGGTATGACATTTTTTCTTTATCTGCCTTCTTCTTCATTTTGTTTTTCATTAGTGATAGTTGAATGGCCTTTTCTACACCTCATCTTACTCGGCTAAATTATATTAGGTTTCTAGAAAGTTGATTTTTTCAATCATCTGGCTGTGTTTTAATTTGTTTGGTTTTTGTGCTAATTGTTTTGTTATTGGGCTAAATTCCATTCAAGAAAATCTAATTCAAAAACTCAACTCATTGGCAAAGATGCCTATTTTAAAACTCAGATTATTGTAAGTAGAGTCTTTGGGGTTCTATGATTAAGAATATATGTTATGATATAATATGATTGCAATGCCATGGGAGATTCGAACTCGCGTACTAATTAGGACATTTCCATTTAGTCTTAAATGCTTTTTTTTCTAGCCAAGTGGATATAGGGGATTTCTTGAATCTCAGTTGTGTCAAACAAACCGGTTCAATGATTAGCAGTGGTGGCTTTTTCTGTAGAGGCAAGGACCTTCATTTATCTTTGCTTTTACTTTGGATTTCATTGGGTTTTGTGTATGCAAATCTATCAACTAAAAGAAATGCCCTTCATGATCCCAAAATATAGTGATTGTAGCTTGATTGAGGAAGCTGGCCCGTGTGATGCGAAGACCAATCTATGTCTTTTCTATATAGCATAGATCCAATCTCAACTTTAATGTCTCCTAAACAAGTTTATACTAAGTCCACATAGTCCCAAATTGCTCATTGTTACTATATACGAAGGCTTGATGCGAAGGAATAAACCCGAGAGGCGTCTTTTACTCAATTTAAATACCCTATTGATACTTAACTTAGCACAAATGTCCAAACTTGGTGTTACGAGTTTGTAGACACTTTCCCTATTGTTTTTAAGTATTATTGAATAATCAAAGTCCATTGGAAGTCATTTCAAGTTAGTTTAAGGCAATGCTTTGTAAGACAATCCCTTATGGAAAACAATTTCGTAAAACTTGGTTTTTGTGAAACTTGAATTGCGTCAAAACAATCATAGAAGTTTTCAAAATTCTCAAATTTTTTTCATTCAAGTCAATTAACTTTAAACCGAGGTTGTTGAGTGATAAAATCTCATGGATATGTTCAAAAATAAAATTTGAAACTCAAAGTCAAACTTTGAGTTGGTAAATATTCTTGGTTTTAAAGCCAATGAAAGATAGAAATTACAATTGTAAATATTCTACACATAGGAGAGAATGAACAAAGGAGTCCAAAATACAATGTTTTCGTTCGCCTTAAACACATGGCTGCACACACAACTTGAAAAGTAATTTTGGTCTCTTTATTTCATGAAAAATAGTTGCACGTAATAAATAGTTTAGAAAACTAAACCAAAATAGTAACTCCTAAATTACATAAACTCATAAATCTTATAACTTTCCTAGACAAAACACTTTAAGAATAGAAACTTATTAAACCTTTAATAAGTTCATCTGAACTAAACTAAACACCTAAGAAGTATGAGCTTCCCCAATTTAAAAAAGAAATAGGAAGTTTCGAAATCTTGGACTGCACACATCATAATTAAATAAATAACATAAATAGAAACTATGTAGGCTGAAGCACTAATTTTAACACTCTTATTTGCTTTTGGTGTTCCTTGGTGAAATGGTAGGATGGTGGAAGTGATCTGGTGAGCTTTTAGTGTTCTTTGGTGAAATGTTTCTTCGGATTCGGCATGAAGGGCAGTTGATCCTCTCTCTTCTGTTTCAAATGGAATCAATGAGTAACTCTTTTCAATTTTGACTGCATTAGCTAGGATTATGGATACAATGCGTAGAATAATAGCTATAGTGACACCCCAAACTCACAACACAACAAAACTTCAGTCCTAAATTAGTTTTGCTTGCTGCCCCTACTTTTTTTTTGAAGCTTTCTTATTCTATTTGTATGGTTTTTTTTTTCTTCACTGCAGGAGAGGAACTCAGCTGGCTTTTTTTTTTTTGGAGTAGGAACACATGGCTGGTTCACTCTAATGGAGCACACAGCAGTGTTGGTGGATGAGATATGACTTCCTATCAAGATTGATGGGAAAATAGAGAGGCTGGGAAAATAGAGGGCACAGCGAGGGCTGTTTATCAGGTTGAGTTCTGCTATGTTTTGTATTTAATTGCAGCAGATCAAGGAAGTGACCCAACATTTCAATGTACGTATACTATCTTCAAATGTGGTTTTTTTTTTCTTCACTGTAGGAGAGGAACTCAGCTGGTTATTTTTTTTTTTGGAGTAGGAACACATGGCTGCTTCGGTCAAGTGGAGCACACAGCAATGTTGGTGGATGAGATGATGAGTTTAGGATCAAATTTGATGGATGTGAATGTTGCTTTAATAAAGGTTTGTGCTTAACTTTCAGTTTTTTCCTTTTAGCATTCTTGCACTTCACCATTATCATATACATGTTGAAATGCATGCCTTACAAAGCTTGAAAAATAATCCAACTCAACTTAAAAAAGGTCCATCTCATACATACATGATTCGCTATCTCCTATGCGTAGAATAATAGCTACAGTGACACCCCAAACTCACAACAACAACAAAACTTCAGTCCTAAATCAGTTTTGCTTGTTGTCTACCCTTTTTTTTTAAGCTTTCTTATTCTATTTGTATGATTTTTTTTTCTTCACTGCAGGAGAGGAACTCAGCTGGTTTTTTTTTTTTTTTTGGAGTAGGAACACATGGCTGGTTCAGTCAAGTGGAGCACACGGCAGTGTTGGTGGATGAGATGATGAGTTTAGGATCAAATTTGATGGATGTGAATGTCGCTTTGATAAAGGTTTGTGCTTAACTTTCAGTTATTACCTTTTAGCATTCTTGCACTTCACCATTATCATATACATGTTGAAATGCATGCCTTACAAAGCTTGATAAATAATCCAACTCAACCGAAAAATTTCAATTCTTCTTGTTTTAATGCTACAAGCTCCATGTTATTCTCATTGCACCTATTACAATCCCCATAATGTTGGTAATGCTTTCATCTTAATTTTCAAACAACTAAATCAAAGTCAACAATGTGTGTGTTGTTTCTACTTCGTTTCAGTGTTTTATTACGACTTGTTGTCGTTGTTGTCTTCTTTTGAATTGAATGAAAATTGGGTCTCCATAAGGAACTTCATGTATTGACTATGGTGTTTTATTTAATGTTTAATATGAGTTAATTTTCTTTCATGTTCCTTATTAGCTCTAGTACTCCTCTCTACCTACATATGTGTTGAATTGACAAAAGACCTAAGCAAACTCAATCGTAAAGAAATTAAAAAATAGGTTCGAAGCCTACTTTTTATGTATGATTATTATTACTTTCTATGTTTCTTCAAATCCGCCATTTTTCTCATTCGCTTCCAATGTACATCCTTAGTTCAATAATCTCTCATTTGCCTACTTTTTTCAGGTGCATAATCACTGGTTGTTGTCCTCAGATGGAGAATCAGAAATGCTTCAAAGCTGCATTATAGTTATTATATGAAGTCCTTTTTGCTATTCTTATTCTGACCAGTCATGTTGGAGTGTTGGTGATTGGATGTGTTGAACATTAGATGGATTTTGTTCTTGGTTATTAAACTTAATTCTTTATGTGCATATTTATAGGATTGTAAGTGTTCTTTTTTTTTTTGGTTGTTGAACAATAGGATTGGTGGTTTTTGTGTATACTTCCAAATTTGGAGCTTTTGTAATACATGACAATTTTCCGTGGATATATAATTTTTTTTGCTAATTTTGAGTTTCACATTTTTTCTTTCTCTTTTGAATATTTGTTGATATATATTGTCAATGTATGAATGTGCAATTTGGCTTTTTTGTGGGACGTTAGCACCCCCAAGGAGTTGTTGGAGGGGGTGCAGGCGATGGAGTAGGTCATATGGTTGTAATTTTAATTTTTAGGTTGGAGAACCAATTGGATTATGTTTCTGTGTCATAATTAAACAAAACAGAAAATTAGAGACGGATTAGCAACGGAAGTCAAACATTCGTTGCTATTCCGTCTCTAATTTTCCAGAAATATATGTATGAATCACAAACGGATCAGAGACGGAAATAAGAATTCCGTCTCTGATTCCGTCGCTAATCAGAAACGGATACAGAGACGGAATCAGAAACGGAAAAATCCGTCTGTGAATCTGTTTCTAATCAGAGACGGAATCAGAGACGGAATATTTGCATTCCCTCTCTGATTCCGTCTCTGATTCCGTTGCTGATTAGAAACGGAATCAGAGTCGGAATTCATAATTTTATTAATTCCGTCTCTGATTCCGTTGCTAATCAGCAACGGAATCAGAGACGGAATGCAATTACAAATGTACCATTTCGAAATAAATTCCATTTCTGTTCCGTCTCTAAATCCGTCTCTATTCTTAAACGGATTTTTTCCGTCTCTATTCCGTCTCTAATCAGAAACGGAATCCATTTTCCGTTTAATCGAATCAGCGACGACGTTTTCAGACACGGAACTTATTCCGTCTCTGTTCCGTTTCTGATTGCAATTAGAGACGGAATTTTTGCAAATCAGAGACAGAAAATTTCGTTTCTGATTTGCCCTTTTTTGTAGTGTATAAGCAACATGACGGACGAAGATAACCAAAAGTTTTGTTACATCACGGCTTCACGGAACCGTCGAACCTATGGTCATACCTGACTACATCTGCCGAGTTTCATATGAAGTGATATTGTGAGGTATGTGTAATTAACGGCCAAGATGTACCGTCATTTTTTCAATAGTGGCGGTTGAGCATTATAGTGGGTCTTATAGGGTTGTAGCTCTCTATGGCCGATGGTATTGTTAACTTTAGTTACATATTAAAAGCGGAGTAAAAGGAGTAAAGTTGTGGGTATATGCAGTCTACCGGCTAGTAATAGTCGTTATGCCTAAGTACTCGACGGTACATCATGACCGATAGGTATTCAATGTATGGCGGTTCGGCTTGACCTCTAAGTATCTGGAATGGATATAAACATCAGATTTTCGTATCAAACTTATCGAAATCAAGTACAACACATTTTGCATATTTGCATTTCCAATAAAATAGAGATTTTAATACACTTGAGTTCATCAAATCATCAATATAAACATCATAACCAATAAATAGAGATGCTCACTAAAAATAACAAGTCAAGTACACCAATGGCACCAAGAATTCATCCATATTCACCAACAACATAAGAAGTAATGTAAAGGAAAAAATATGACAATGTTTGTGTGTTCTATACTCCCATATACACCCATTTACACCTATGCATATCAACAACAAGAAATGTTGCACATACACTATCAAAAAGGGGTATATGTTGCATTCTAAACATCATCAAGTTCCACCATATCCACGAGACAAGCAAGTTAATTCAGCAATAACATATTCAAACCAACCAACCATTCTCAACTTTGCTTCTCCGCATAAGGTTCTCATTGTGGCGCGATTGGTGGTAAAGGCGTTTCACGACCCATTATTAGCTACAAACAAAAATAACTATATGAGCATTCAACAATGAACATTAATACTTTAACAAAAAAATATATAACGCGTAATGTAAATAACTCACTCTAACAAAATGGTTATTGGTAACAAGACACAGCCATATGAAGTGTATGTCAGCTAAGAAAGGTGTCGCACCTCTTATGAGGAACCACATATTGGATCCAGACTTACATAGGATAACAAGACCCATCCCATAATGATTGGCCACAATAAGCCCCATGTCCGAAAAGGTACGTCAACCAACTCTTAAACTGGGGCACTTAAAGTGGTTAAGGGCATTATGGACCACGTCTTAATCAGTGTCGAGCTAAAAGTGATCTCCGTAGGTGGCACTATTTTAGTCCATCTCTTCAACCAATTCCCTCCTCACCCTCCTCCAACCATCTTTCAAATCATATACAACAGCATGTGTTATCGTCTGATTACCACAGTGACCATCTGCGGTAACATCCACTATCTGACAGTGGTAGGCATGCCAAAGTGCTGATATTTCGCAAAAATACTCAAATACCACCAGGGAGCGGTCGTACAGTGCCTAAATGTGTCATATAGGATTGCAGCTCCCTTACCGCAGCCCTTTCCACCTCTACTATGTTTGGAAGAAACACTTCCACTTCCACTTGAAATGGTCGATGAAGAGTCCTCTCGTCTTGGTTTCTCAATTGCCATGGACTATTGGGTTGGTTTATCATCTACCGCAGGCTCTTTTGATGTTTTCTCCTTTACCACGGGTTCTTGAATTGCTTCATCCGTTATTAATTACTCGGGTGTGTCAATTTTGAGATTTTTTTTGGTTGGCCGACCACTTAGCTTCACTTTCTCTTTTGGAATATCAATAATAGTAGATGCGGGCCCATTAATTACCCTCAACTTCTGCACAATCTCTGCCCTCAAGTCGGGCCCGGGGGTCAAGTACTTCTTCTCCACAACCTCAAATTCTAAATGGATGGCTGAGAGTATGTCCTTAGGGGGAGTAGTGGTCTTGCACATGTCTTCCACAATCGTTTTTCCCGTGCATTTAGCCTCCCAACACATGCAAGACCCTCCAAACTATTTGTGTGTCAATGGTTGTAGACCTTGCACACAAATCTAACATGCCAACAATTGTATTTTGCTTGCTTCACAAATGGCTTAAACTGACAACTGCAATTCTTGGTACTAGCCACAATTTTCTTCTCTTCATCTGCTCTTTTTCCTTACTCTCCTTCTTCTTCTTCCCTTTTGCCTATTTAGGGCTATAGTTCCTATTTTGGTCGCAACCAATCGTCATTCTAGCTCGCCTCCCACTACCAGCCGCATCAGATTTCAGAATAATTACAAAAAACTCACATTCGGCAATTGTATCCTGAGCCCAAGTGAAGGCCTCCTTTCTAAAGTTCAAGGTAATGTTGATACAAATGCCTTCATAAAATATAGGAATGGCTCCCCGTTCCCGGATGTACCAGCCCCTTATGTAGCAGTTGTATCACAACTTACTAGAAACAAGAAGAGAACAAATTAAAGTAGTATCAATGTCGAAAATCCAATTTTCAATTCAAAATAGCAGATGGCAGTCGAAACAGACTAGAATTTAAATATCATTATCAGTTAAAATAGACTGCTAGGTATCCAATAGTAGCAGCCAAAACAGATAGATAAATAACAAAGGATAGCAATCAAAACAGGTTAATAGGTATCGAAGTGGAACGGTTAAAACAGAATGTCACTGTGAACACCAACTTATAAAAATAATGAAAAATGCACGAAACATAACAAAGCTTACCTCTTCTTGCTGGATCTTGGTTCCTTCTACTTTTTTTAGAGAAATTGTGGAAGCTAAAATGCAAAACTCACCACCAAATAGGAAGACGTAAAAAATCGAAAATGAAACACCCAAAAATTAGTCAAAAAAGAAATTAAGCAACGAACGAAAACCACCTAATGAAGATAAACGAGTTAATAATGAACTTACCGACCCGGGTTTCACTAGTTTTGCAAGATTAGGTCAATCGGAGATCAGTGTAGGAGTCGACTTCGTGTTGTTCTTCCCGCTTAGCACTGTTGGTTCCAGTAATTTTGTAGGAAATCATAAAGTGTAAGGAGTAAAAGCCTCGTTATATATAGGGGCATCAAATTCATTTCAAAGGGGGATTAAAAAAATTTAAAACTAGGGTAAATGGAGTAGAAAGTGGGGTCTGAATTATCGCAGGCTTTTCTATTTGTAGGTTGTATACTCAACATACTCAATTCTTTAGCATGTAGGCCCCAACCATCCATCTTGTCCTTGATGTGTATCCCGAGGATGAAGTGTAACTATAAAAAAGCTCACATCTTTGGATATGAACTCCTAGAAATTTTTGGTATTTGGTAGATACCATATTTGTGTTTAATAGGCCTTTTAGTGTTATTTTTGTTGTCACTTACAGTGTATCTTTCGTCTTACAAAATAGAACTCGAATGAGTTTTCATTCACAATGCGATGTATATCTAAACATAAAAATATATAAACATTTTTTTATATTCATGGGAGTCTAGGCGAGCCTGACTATTCCCATAAGGCCATAATGCAATCGGCCTGAGCGTATCTTAGTGACCCGAACAATCTTGCCACACTGAAAAACCAAAACCAAGGTCACACGTTTAACTTATGCAACCCCACCTTCGTCATTACTGTTGTATCAACCCGACCGAGTTTAAAAAACAAAAATAAAATTAAGGTCCTTTTAGATAGTGAATGAATAATTAACAAAAATTTCTTCTAATTTCACGCCTTAAATGAAAGGAATACAAATTATACAATAGACATGACATCGATTAAACAAACCCCACTTTTTGCTAAACATACCCCATTTATACCCCAATTTTTGAATTTTAATTACTAAACGTACTTCACTTAAAAAAAAAATTCCAAAACATCCTCACTAAATGTACCCCACGTTTTACTAAATATACCCCGTTCTTCAATCATACTCGTATCTCCCCAGCCTATGGGTTTTGGCCATACAGGATCGAGACATCTAAAAAGGTATCAGATGACTCCCACCGAGGCCTTTTTAGAAGTTTCGACCGACTTCATCTAAATCTCACCGAGACCTGTGAAGAGGTCTCAATCTTAGTGGAAGGCAATTGGGTCTCGAATGACTCCCACCAAGATCTCTTTATAGATCTCGATGAAAGCCGAACGAGATCTCTAAAGAAGTCTGGCCCCTTTTGTGTTCACGATCCATGAGTGACAAGAATGAAAATGTTTTTTCCAAAACTCCTAAAAATACATGAAACGACCAAAACATTATAGCATTTTGCTCGAAATCACTTGATATTCTCAATTCCATCAACATTTTATGTCCAAAATGTAAAACTCAAGCACTACATCGAAGCCATAAACTCAACACAACAACACCCAACCAACTCAAAAAGAGCCAAAAAATCCAAAGAAAACCCCAAAATCAACAAAAACGAAAGATGGAGAATCACACTCACGGCGTCAAATAGATGTGATTTCGTCCAAATTTCATCGAATTTAGGCCGAAGGTGAGTGGAATTTGAGAGTGGGGGAGATTGTGGTGTGACTGGAATATGTATGGATGAGATAGTGATGTATGATGAGAGCAAAAACACTTTTATATGGAGGGTAGTTGAGTCATTTCACTTTTTTTTTTTTAAAGTGGAGTATGCTTAAGAAAAATTGAGTCCGTTTAGCTGCTGCCATACACAAGAGGATGGTCAAGCATTGTACACGCTCACCCAATATGTCCCATTGAACATTCTCTTGAGATTTATTCATGATCATGGCATGCCATTTTATTTTCATAGGATAGTCATTACGCCCTTCTCAGCAACTCCAAGATGGTTTCCGGGTTTCGGATATCCTGGCTCTCTTGAGAATCGTCATTTGTTTGTGAAAAATCTACACTTGTGTATGTCCGGAGTCCAGGACCATGGCCGTTGCAGTCCCTCTCCCTACTTTGCTGAGCTCTTTTCACCTCTTTTTGATGCTCCGTCGGCTCTAGTCTTTTCCTTCTCAAACCTGCAACTCTGACGCCACTAAATGCCATATCATTGGCTATGTTCACGAGCTCAACTCTTTTTGAAGTATGCTTGTGTGCTGTGGCTACCTCCGCGCGCACTATGGAGTGATCATTGACGAAAAACAATGGGTTTCTCTTGTGGATGCTAATTCTTCCCTGCCTCGAAAGCTTATCGAGGATAGGTAGTAAGTTCTGTGGATAATCTAATTCGTCTTGCATACCATATGTACAATTCCAGAATGCAATTGTAGATGCGAAAATTGAGGGAATTGAATGAATGAGAGTTGTTTCTAGGATTGTTGCGTGGCTACTTAGTAAGGTAGAATCAAAGATGATAGGCGGCTCACTCCTTCGCAAACAATTAAGAGATTCTGCCCACAAGTGTTGAAGTTCATTGATGATGCTTACTTGCAATTCCCCATGCATGAGAGAATATGCAGACAGCCAATGAGCTAGTGGATCAAAAACTGTCTGCAGGAAAAAGAAACAAATAATTAACATGATTTCTTAAGAAAAAATTACAAGCGAAAAAAGAAAAGACATGTTTAAAGTGGTAGCTAAGAATAACAGAATTTTAATGAGAAATTGACCTTTAGTCTATACATGCATATACATAATCAAGGTTTAAATATATATATATATATATACAATCAAAAATAATATCCCACCGTATTTTCCTTATTTTCTAGATCATGTTACAATACAATAAACAATGAGCTTGTTATGCAAGTAAAAAAATAAAGCATTGACTAGTTTTCAAAAATAACCTAGTGGAGTCATGGCACTGGTTGCAATTTGCACTTTAAGCGGCACATCTTAGCTTTCATACTAAAAAAAAAAAAAAAAAAAAAAAAAAAAAAAAAAAGCATCCACATTAAATTCCGAACTGTTTAGCTTCTATAGTTTTGGATGCAGTTGATCAAACAAGAAAAACTTACCTCCACAAATAAAATAATATCCTTCTTTTGTTGGAGATGGCTGACTGTGTTTGCTAAGGTAGCAAAAACCCTGGAATGGTCACAGAACGACAGCCAATTTGAATGTGCGGAAAGACAATGAAGAGATTTACATTATCAAAGCCCGCGGAAAATGATTACCCTACATTCCTATCAAGAAAGAGAATGCTTACCTTGCAATAACTGAGATTTTGGACTCTGGGAAGCCTTTTGCAATCACCAACGAAAGCCTCAGGAATCTGCATATAAGGGCACTTATGTTCAGATGTAGAAACACCAATTCCAATTAATTGACGTGACAAGATGGCAATTTGGTAGTAGTCAAGCACAGGAACATATCAATGTTGAAATCCAGGGGTCCTGTTATCAGCCTCAATAAATGGAAATTTTTAGCAGTTCATTCTTCATTTGTATCACGAGAGCAAAGCCGACTTAGTTTTTCCCAATTCTAGTGGCTAATATATGTCTAATTGTATTCAGTCACTGACAGTCACCAACTTGTAAAGAAACGGTCATCAGTCAGATCTAGAATAATTGACTACAAACAAACAGCAAAAGACGCTACTAGACTTTAGTAATAATCGTACTGACCTGGAAACAAACTCCAAGCAGTTCTTGATACCGCTACACAAGAAGTTATCTTCACTATTACTGGTTTTGCTTGCTTTTGTTCTCAAACCTTGATCAGCAACAGCAAGGATATGTTTCAAAATGCATACTGCAGTTTCACCAAAAAGAAAGATAAGGGTGTTCTGATTCTTTTCCTTGAAATTCTTCTCAGCCTCAACATCTTGAATGCTTGCCTTTTGGGTTAGAAACTTCAATAAAATACCACATAAACCCTCAGAGAAACAGTTCATACTGGGACAATTGGACAAAATGGAACGATTCATTGAGCCATAAACTGATGTCCAAGCTTCAAGAATATATTGAAGCTCCATCTCACTCTGTGTTGAGCCTTGACATGTCAGTGAGGAGCTACAAATTTTCATTGGGGTTGATGAATTCTGAGAGCAAAAGTACATGACAAATGGGAAGGCCAGGAACCAACATGTTGCCATATAATTTTCACTCCTGATCTCTGTTTCTGGTGAAATAGATTTGATAGAGTCCAAGTGTTCTTTTAGACAATTTGCAATAACTTTCCATACCTTTACGCAGACAAATCTGTTTAGCATAAACAGTAAACTGATAATAACATTGAAATCCTCCAATGGATTATGGGATGATAGAATATACTTGACTTGCTGCTCCACTTCTTGCAGAATAATCTCTAGCTGAGATTTATTTGAAACTTCTTGAGATACGAGGCAGAGAAGAAGTATAGTAAAATAAAGCATCGGAGAAACCTTGTCCATATAATTTACAGATCGTATGCCCTTTAATTCTGGATATTCAATCTTATTAACCAATTGCAACTCATTTATGTATTTAAGATCCAAAGAAACTTTATAAAGTGGAAATGCAAGCAAAGAAGGCTCTAATTCCTCTCTGACAGATTCCACAAAATGTAGAAACAGAGAAAAATGGTCACTGATGCTAAATTCTCCCATAACTAAATCATCCAAAATATGCTTCATTGAACTTAAAATTGCCTTTAAACACGACATGATTTCATCATAGTTACCACATGACATCTTCCATTCTTTCTGAATTCCCTTCAGAATAGATCTAAATATCCTCAAGGCACCCTTGCATACCAAACTTCTATTTTCAGGAGTCAATCTTTTCATCGACTCTTTGTTTATTAGAATTTGAACCATTTCTAGATGGAAATCTAACTTGTTAACATCCCAAGGCAGCCATTTAATCAGATAGTCCTTTGATGCACACTTATCAATAGGGGGTGAAATTAAAGAAGTCTTAGCTGATAAATTACTGACAAGTCCATCATTATTGTCATGATGTCCATCTCCATATTTGGCAGAAACAAACTCATCAAGAAGATCTAGGCAGGAGTTCCACAGCAATATGTTCTTACTGTCAGGCCCCATGCGAAACACTACTACAAGGATAGGCTCTAAGACCAATTTTAAAACAGAAGGGCAGTTAACTGAGAGATCAAGCTTGTGAAGAAGATAACACCAAGTATTTAGGCAGGCCAAGCGAACGGATACATCACATCTAGTCGACATTATTCCAACCAACGGCACCATTATAAGCTTTGTATTTCTTAAGAAGCCTTGTTTTTTCTCCTCATTGGGATTCACTTGAGACCTATCCAGCATCTCAGTGTCAATTTGTTGAACTCCATACTTGCCATCCATATTTATTCTTGAATTTTCCACAGGATAAACGATAAGCGCATCAACCAAACCTTTCCAAGCACTCTGCACATCAACAACAACAGGTTATTTAAACTAGAGAAGCAATGAGCTTGATGCCCACACTTCTGAACATCGTTTATGATCCTGTAGCAATCACAAAGAATGCACAAAAAGGAAGATCTAAAGTTCGTGAATTAAGGATCACTAAGGTTCCAGAAATTGGGGTCTGCTACAGGATTGAACTCTTCCTCGCTACTCAATTCAAAGCAGTTGACAATGTGCTTTTATAATCCCTTAAGTCCTTCCTCATAACTAAAAAAAATAACTAGAGATGATAAGGTTAGTTTAATTATGCATAAATTGACAAAGCAATTTTATGCTATCAACGTTGAATAATTTCATCTTTATCATTCAAATTGTTAATCTTCCCAGTATTTATTGGTGATGACCAACATGGAAATGCCTAACAATCAAGGTTTGCTTCATTCAGCTTCTATGCTCATACAAAGCGAGTTATGTCACTGTAGTACTTCAATTAGACTTAAAACTGGATTTGTTTGTTAGGTTGGATGATACTTAATCATCAAATCTCAGGGATGACACATTTAGTAGTGGTGCATTATACCTGAATATAAGACTATACATATTTTTAGGAACAATAGTCTCAATGCGTAGTTTAGATATTTGCATACCCAATAATCAAAGGGAGCGGTTAAACAGACCCCGATTTTTGCTTAGAGGACCCCTCCCAAGTGAAATGACCTAACTACCCCTCCATATAGAAGGGTTTTTACACACTCATAGCCCCGCTCACCTGTACCCCAATCACCCCTCTCAAATCGCATTCTCACCACCAACCTAAACCCAACGAAATCCGAGCAAAACCACATCGATTCGACGCCGTGGGTGCATTACTCATTTCTTTTAGTGTCGATTTCAAGGTTTTTTTTTGGGCTTTTTCACTTTTTTGAGTCGGTGTTGTTTGTGGCATTGTTGTTGGGTTTAGGGCTTCGATTTAGGGGTTGAATCTTGCCTTTTGGGTGCAAAGTTTCGATGGAAGCAAAACCCACTATTTTTTTTTTGGTCACTTTCATATATTTTTTAGGAGTTTTGAGATTTTTTTTTGTTCGTTCTTGTTGCCTAAGCAAAAAGTAGGGTGCGTCTAGCCGCTCCCTAATCAAAACAAGATCATAAATGACATTATATTTTAACTATAGATCAGAAATGACATTATAGTTTAACTAAATTACCAGAGACATTAATTGCATTTTTGAATCGGAATCAGAAAATGCATGCTCAAGCGTTTTCAGCATCTCATTAATTAAATGTTTCTTTTTTAACGCATGGGACCCAAGTAAGCAGAGAAACCATCCCCATGCCTGAATAGCATGGAACTTTCTCCTGGGATTTTGTAGCATATCTTTCATCTCTGGAAGCAGTTTTTTCTTAAGGTCAACGGAAAGAGCCTGCCAAATCAAAATTAAGCCATCTAAAAATCAGAATCGTAAAAAATACAAAATAAAACTATGCAGGGAAAAGTAGCACCAGCAAAATACTGGATGCACTGAAGCAACATTTACAAGATATCTATAACTTGAAAACTCAATGATGTGAAATCGCATTGCTAGAGAACACTTGAACCAAAATCTATAGTCAACAATGAAGACCTAACAACGTAAATGAGGACACCCCGACATGCTCCGTACTCTGAACCCAATCTCACATGTGTGCATAACACAAACAAATGGATTCAACAAATGGATTCCTCCTTTGTGTGAGTATTTATTCCATAAGGGCTTTTTTGATTCAATTGTACCACATAGTCTTTTAAAAGGTATTTTGAGTTAGTTGTTTCGTCTTCACGGGTTTTTCCCTTGAATTAAAACTCAATGTAGAGCATTTTATTAAATGATTTATGTAGAATAAATATTGAGTTTATCTTATTCTTATCGGAATAAAAATAAATCCATAAAATTATAGAAAGCATAAGAAATCCCAAGTAATTACTTTTTATGTTATTATTTTCTCTAGATCTATTTTCTAGCTACTTACATATAATCACAAAGTTTTCAAATCGGAATCGAATCGTAAAATCGGTAGGGGTGAATGGTGAATCGAATCGTAAATCGTAAGAACCAAATTGGTTCTCTAATATTGTGGTTTCTCTCCTTAGCTTATTGTCAATTATCCTCTCCCACAGTTTCATAATGTGGCTCATAAGTTTAATTCCCCGGTAGTTTGAGCAACTTTGAATGTCTCCTTTGTTTTTGAAGATTGGCACAAGCGTGCTTCTTCTCCAATTCATTGGCATCCGTTTTGATTTTAAAATTTTTTTCAAAAATTTTCAATAAAATTTTAAAATCAAAACGGATGCCAATGGATTCGAGAAGAAGCACGCTTGTGTCAATCTTCAAAAACAAAGGAGACATTCCAAAGTTGCTGAAACTACCAAGGAATTAAACTTATGAGTCACACTATGAAACTGTGGGAGAGGATAATTGACAATAGGCTAAGGAGAGAAACCACAATATCAGAGAACCAATTTGGTTTCATGCTTGGGAGGTCAACTATGGAGGCGATTTTCCTTATAAGACGATTGTTAGAAAAATATAGAGAAAAGAAAAAAGATCTTCATATGGTATTCGTAGATTTAGAAAAAGCATATGATAGGGTCCCTAGAGATATTCTTTGGTGGGTTCTAGAAAGAAAAAGAGTGCATGCTAGATACATAGACACTATTAAGGATATGTATGATGGAGTAGAAACGAGTATAAAGACATTTGGAGGAGCTACAAAAGAATTTCCCATTACGATAGGACTACATCAAGGATCGGCTTTAAGCCCATATCTATTTACTTTAGTTATGGATGAACTAACTAGACATATTCAAGATGATATACTATGGTGTATGTTATTTAAAGATGATATTGTCTTAGTGAATGAAAGTAAAGATGGAGTGAATAGGAAATTAGAACTCCGGAGGAATACATTAGAATCTAAAGGCTTTAAGTTGAGTAGGACGAAAACTGAATACATGCACTATGAGTTTTGGAAACACTAGACATCGAGATGACGGAGTGATAAAATTAGGGGAAGTAGAAGTTCCTAAGGTAAACTACTTTAGATACCTAGGATCAATCATACAAAATGATGGTAACATTGAAAATGATGTCACACATAGAATTCAAACCGGATGGAAGACATGGCGGAGTGCAACAGGGGTGATCGACATGTTCCTACTAAGTTAAAAGGAAAATTTTATAGGACCACAATTAGGCCAGCTATGCTCTATGCAAGTGAATGTTGGGCGGTAAAGCAACAACAATTACATAAAGTGAGCGTAGCAGAAATAAGGATGCTTAGGTGGATGTGTGGTAAAACTCGTAAAGATAGAATAAGAAATATAGAAATTCAAAGACAAGTAGGTGTAGCACCAATTGATACAAAGATTAGGGAAGGGCGGTTGCGATGGTTTAGTCACCTGCAAAGACGGCCTACAAATGCCCCAACTAGAAAACTTGACTCAATAGAAACTGTAGAAATTCGGCGAGGTAGGGGCAAACTAAAGTTAACATGGGATGCATTAATTAAGAGGGATTTGAGTGGTTTGCAAAGCTCACCATCAATTGCACTTAATCGAGCAAAATGGAAAAGTTTGATCCATGCAGCCGACCCCAGTCAATTTGGGACTGAGGCTATGTTGTTGTTGTTGTTGTTAAAATGTTCTAAACACTTTAAATTTGTGTATTCATTGATTTTCTTTCAAGTCTAAATGATCTATAATAGTTTTAATAGAAATTTAAATAAAAAAAAGTTGTATTTTGTGTAAGAAAAGGTTTTTTTTTAATTACTAATGTGTGGAACACGCCCTATTTTATTTACAAATGTGTCTGACATGGTGTGTATATAGTTGATTCGATCTTTATCGTTTTAATTTCATTCTTAGATCATCTCCAAATTTTTCCTTTCTTTTCTTACCCCAATTTCTCTATCTACTCTCCCATTTCGTTCATTTCTCTCATTCTCTTTCTCTTTCTCTCTCTCCTTTTGGAGAATAAAAAAAACAAAACTTGGGGTTGTTGGACAGTTCAGCGACCCTTTTATCAAGTTAAAGAGGTTAACTCGTAAATCGTACAATAACTCGTACGAGTTAAATCGAATCGCACGATTCGATTCATGAATCGTATCGAATCGTGCGATTCTTGTAGGTTTGCGATTTAATAGCCATCTTGACTCATTTTTTCACAGTACCGAGTTAACTCGTAAGAGTTAACTCATAAATCGTACGAGTTTGACGATATAATAATCTATAATTTAAATATTGAATTTTTCCATTTCGAAATAAAAAAAATAAAAAAATTCATGTTCCCTTACATATTTTTGTTCTAGATATAAAATAAATCAAATATAGAAAAAAAGTAAAAAAAAAGGAAATCCATATCTCCCGAGAACTCCCATTTTCACTTGGAATCCTTGCTTGGGCAAATTCTAACACAACCTTTGACTACTATTTTGACTACTTGTAAGAAACGAAACTCTTTTCTTTATTTCAATTTCATTTTTTATTTTATTCAAATTCAAATATTTGAAGATAAAGACAAAGAGAACAAAAATAATAAAGTGGATTGTCATATTATTGTCGAGTTATTATGCTTGACACTCTACCTTTTGATGGACCTTTCACAGTTGAAGACAAATATACAGAAACGAAAATCAGACTCATGAAAAACCTCAAAACCATGATGAATCATAGTGCTCGTTTCGTTAGAAGCCTAACAGAATAATGTAGACATCATAAAACTTCTTGGAAAGACAATCAATAATGGAGAGCAACATTGGCAATAGTCAATACGAGAAAATTGGGCCAATTGTGACAAAATTCTCAGAGTATTAGTAGTTCTAGAGAAAAAGAAATAGGAGAATTACGTATAAAGAAACTAAGAAACTAAGAATTTTACTAAGCACTAATGAAAAACCGTTAAACGCGTTCATTTTTTTTTTCCTTATAAACAAGTGTTCCTTTCCTCATAATTTAAATTCCTCGCATCTGATATATTTTTCCCCAAATTCAGGAGCAAATAACCTTATGGCGTGTTCTTCGCATAACTTCGGATCCTATTTGTCGAAGACATAGTAATGTACAGATCATAATTTCAAATGATCAATTGACCATATTGGTTGGTCAAAGAGAAGTTAGTGTCCCAAATCTTTGATTCTCCTAGTATTCTCCATGTCCCAACACTTCCCCAAAACCTTATATCCATTCCAAAAGCTCACCACAAATTTGGATTTTTAAGTGACATTTTACTCCACTCATTTTGCACTTCATGAACCAGCTATAAGCATGAGGATAGGACTTGGTAATGAAAGAGATAGGTTGTTCTTATCTTGAAATTATGGGTTGCAGTTTGCACTACATGACCTAGCTATGAGCATGATTATAGGACTTGGTAAAGAAAGAGTTGGTTCTTATCTTGAGAGTTGAAATTATACCAGCAGTTCAAGCAACAACAAACATCCTACTTTGTCTCCTTTCTTTAGACGTCGCATGTCTGAGATAGAGAAGAATCCCAATAATTAGTAACAACTTTCTCAGTAATGGGTGTTTTATATCAAAGTGGTTGCAATGTGGGGTTACACTGATAAAGTTACAAGTTTTAGTTGGCTTTTCGCATTGTTCTTTTCATGCCAGGAGACCCTTGTTCTCCTTTTTCCTACTGTTGCACTTTGAAATTTCTTTCTCTATTTAGTGAATAGGAAATTAGAACTCGGGAGGAATACATCAGAATCTAAAGGCTTTAAGGTGAGTAGGTCGAAAATCGAATATATGCACTATGAGTTTAGAAACACTAGACATCGAGATGACGGAATGGTAAAATTAGGGGAAGTAGAAGTTCCTAAGGTAAGCCACTTTAGATACCTAGGATCAATCATACAAAATGATAGTAACATTGAGAATGATGTCACACATAAAATTCAAGCTGGATGGAAGAAATGGTGGAGTGCAACATGGGTGATTTGTGATTGAAATGTTCCTACTAAATTAAAAGGAAAATTTTATAGGACCGCAATTAGGCCAGCTATGCTATATGGAAGTGAATGTTGGGCGGTAAAGCAACAACAATTACATAAAATGAACGTAGCAGAAATGAGGATGCATAGGTGGATGTGTGGTAAAACTCGTAAAGATAGAATAAAACAGATAGAAATTCAAAGACAAGTAGGAGTAGCACCAATTGATACAAAGATTAGGGAAGGGTGGTTGCAGTGGTTTGGTCACCTGCAAAGACGGCCTACAAATACCCCAACTAGAAAACTTGACTCAATAGAAACTGCAGAAATTCGACGAGGTAGGGGCAGACCAAAGTTAACATGGGATGCATTAATTAGGAGGGATTTGAATGGTTTGAAAAGCTCACCATCAATTGCACTTAATCGAGCACAATGGAAAAGTTTGATCAATGTAGCCAACCCTAGTTAATTTGGGACTAAGGCTATGTTGTTGTTGTTGATTTAGTGTTATTGAGGACATGACAAAAGCAGTGATTTGTTGTCATAATTTGATATATGATCTTAGTGTCAAGAAAATATGTAATGAAAAAAGGCATTACTGCATTGGATTTACATGAACTACATGAAGGACTGCCACAAAACATAGGTTCGGAAAATTAGATTCTAAAAAAAAAAAATACTTGTAACAAAATTACACTAAAATATTTTTTTGGTTATGTTTTTAATTGTAATACAAATCGGATTTTTAGTTTTTATTTTTTTTTTCGAAATTGGTTCTGTGAAATGCTCTCACAACGCGACATGTGGCGTGTGAGAAGCTCTCACAACGTGACATGTGGCATGATGATATCATAATTGATTAGGTGGCCTAATGATATGGTATTAGATTTAGGAGTAAGTAGCCATGGGTTCAAACCCGGCTATTTCTATGTAATATTATAAATATTTAATGTTTTGTGTAGATTTAAAAATATGCATAGTGTTTGCAATTTTTTTTTTTTATTAATTGTTGAAGGACCTAAAGGAGCGACTTTGAGTTCATATCAGAGATTATATAATAATTAGTTTTACGTTTTTTCCAACGTTTTTTATATAATATTTTGATACTTAGTCTTGCCCAAGCGCGAAATGCGGGATGCCGACTAGTTACACTAAAACTAGAACAAACTCATCATCACTATGAAAGACTTCTTAGCTTGAGACACATTTTTTTTTTTCAGACTTAGCTTGAGACAAGTGGCTACGTAGAAGTCAATAAAACAATGTGTTCAAACTTAATAAGGTCCAATAACACAGAAGCTGAAAAGCTAAGTCTCAAAAGCATAGAATACCTTTGAAAGACACAACGAAGGTGGACATATAGTAGGTCTTAACTGCAAAAGACACCTTTCTGTAATATCCCTCTCCCTCTTATCAATGCTCAGAAGTCTCCGACAGATCAAAGGGACCCATATATTTGATGTGTCTCTCATTTTCCCACTTACTTGAGTTGCCAACTTCAATATGGCCTGCAGATGTTGATCCAAGCACAAATGTTAAGTCGCAAATCATGAATGATATATAAACTAAATAGTACAATATTTTCAAGGTATGTTCAAGTTAGTGCGAGTATCAAAAGTAATCAAGTAAAGTGGATATAGGATAGTTATTTAAGCAATCAGCACTTAGCTTGTACACATGTCTCCCCTTGACTTTCAAACCCTCAAATGTTGCTATTACACTGATTACAGAGTTTAAACTGTTTCTACCTAAATCGGTTTGATAATTCTTAAATTTCGATTTAAATAAAAATTGATAAATATAACCATTAGTTTAAGGTTTTTTTTTTCTCAAAGGAAAAAGACATGGATTGGAATTCAAATGACAGTTTTTGGAAAAGTAATCAAAATTTCCCAAAAAGTAAACGTTTAAAAGTAGTCAGAATTGTAACACAAAAAAGTAGACAAAATAGAACATGCATGAAGTTTTTTCCAATTTGATATATCATGAAAATGAAAAGAGAAAAATCATAACAAAGACTAATCTGAACTTTGAATAGCAGCGCGATCACATCATATAAGTGAATTCATAAGGTGTTGGGCCTTTGGTGGGGTCACAAATATAAACCTCATACTTTGGGCATATTCATGATCTATTCATGGACACCAAGTTCAAATTACAGTTCCTACTAAGTAAATACTAAATGAGTTACATGTTGAACTATTATTTAAGTGAAGTTGTTTATGAGGATTTTATCGTCTTGAGTGGATTAATAATTTGATTGGAAAATAAGAAAATGAACACCTAATAGACATTTCGCTTTGACTGACTAGAGTAGTTAGTCCGCTGCTAAAAATTAAAGGTAATGTTCGCGTGGGCAAACTCGCAAAGGGTCCGGATTGATGAATCGGTGTGGATGACGATTAAATAAAGTAACCCTCCCCCCTCTCGCTAGTTAATCCATCTCTTTGAGGATTGCCAGATTGCCAGTTTGCCCCTAAGTGATGCAAACCCTAATCTCAAGTTTTACCCCTTTTATCTTGGTTCTCGATCGATCTATCCATGTCTGTCTTGCGAGCCTTACTTGTTATGGATTGGATCTCCATCCCATGCAATATATTGAAAGTAAGATTGGGAAATAAAACACAAGGTAGGGATGTTCTGGTGGGGAGATAATGTTTATGTTCCAAACCAATTCGTTTGGGAAATAAAACACAGGGTGGTTTCAAACTTTCAATTGATTGTTGTTCTCAGATTGCTTTGATTTGGTTCATACAAAAGAGACGGAGATCTCAATTTATGGGCAGCAAATATTCAGAAATTCTAGAAGTGGGTACCTTAATTTTCTTTCTAAACGTAATTTTGATCGCCAATTTGTTGGGAAACTGATTTTGAAAACATGAAATCGATTTTGTCAAACTGAAGTTAGGCGAGCAAATTCGTGGGGAAGCCGAATAGAGTGAATGAAGAGAGCAATGGATGCACAAAGAAGACAAGAGTATAAAGGTAATTTAATTTCGAACCCAATTTTATTAACACATCGCATACTACGCGGCTACGCCCACTCGAACAAATAGCAATTTTTAGATAAGGTCAATATCCGAGAGTCGCAATCACCGCCAAAGCTAATCTGATTTTCGGGTTTTATATGTCTGCCAAAGTGGACAGGCCATAAGCCTAATAATAGATAAATGTAAGGATACTTCTACAATTGGACCCAAATATATACCCATGTGATGGGAACATCATTTTAGGACCATTAGCTACAAACATGGGTCATTGCTTGACAATAAACAAAAACATAGTTCCAATCATATGGGTACATATTTGGGCTCCATTATATAATTACCATATATATCTATCATATCTATATTGGTTACAAGGGTCTCATAATATTTTCTACACCTTCAAAAGCTTTTATAAAGTTTTCTAAAAGTTTTTACTAGCTTTCAAAAATTATCATTGTTAAGTTTGATGCTAATTTCAATAAAAAAAAATTCTAGTAATAAAATATTTAAATAGTTTTCCAAAATTATAATTCTATTCAATCTACCATTTGGTTTTGCATAGAGAAACATATAATGTCAGTTGCATTATATACACTTAATAAATTAACTGTTGATAAAGAACGTTGAGCAGAAAAGATCACTCCTAGAAATTGGCATAATAGTAGCATTTGGGGCTGAATATTGAACTATAACAATAATGTATCCACATTGACACATGGAATAAATTAAGAGTAAGTCAAATACCTGCAATCAGACATATGCCTAGTAACTAAATATACCCACTCAATTTTTAAAATTCGTTTTAGTAAAAACTGTATAGTACTTTCTTTCCCAATTTCGATACGGTTATAAGTTAACATAGCGCTACGTGACAAACACTTTTTCTAGTACCAAATAAAAGGAACCTTCAGCATTCTAGCACCCCTCCATTCTTCTCAGTTTTTATTTTGCATTATTCATTGATCAGGTTCAGCGCATGAAGAAGCTTCTTAAGAAGATCTTATTCCTGAATCCTAAGGATTTCAAGCAGTGCTAAATCAAAAGGATCGTCAGAAGACGATTCCTCCACTAAACTATGATTTCACAATTTACAATTAGGGCATTTACTCTTACATCTTAACGCTTAGGCAGCTGTTAAATAATATTACCTATTTTAATTGGGAAGTTTATGGTGGTAAATCGTAATATACACTTATAAATAGATTGGGTTTTAATTATTGAATAGGAAATTAATAATTGTACCATCATAACATGAATGTTTTACATCGAAGTTTACTTTAGTTTAGATTTTTTTTTTTTTTTTTTTTTTTTTTTTTTTTTTTTTCAGGAAACTATCCAAGTTTAATTGAATGAGAAAGGTATGAGATAGGAGATGACATGACAAAATCTATAATCATTACGCATTTTACTTCTTCCTTAAAATGAAACAAACATCCATGATCCATGTATTTTCCAAAAGACACCAAACAAAAATTTGCAAAACCCGGCAACTATAAAGCTTACATATATCTGATTGGTTTCTCTAGGTAAGATCGTAAAGATGAACAAATGAAAACTTTACTTTATCTTTTGGAAAATGAGACAATTTAGATCTTTTTGTAGATCCATATCTAAAACAGATGCCTAATTTCGAAAACAATATTTCGGCTAGACCTTTATCATGGATCAAGTAGAAAAATATGAATTTTGAAAAAGGGTAAGCAGTTAGCATACTGCGATATCTTCATCATGCAAACATGTTTGTGCGTGTATGTTGCTCATAAGTGTTGTTGTCTAGATCCCTTAGCTACTTGAAGCAAAGTAAAATTGAAATAGCATGGAACTCGTTAATACCTGAAGTGCTTCATACGTTATAGATAGAGAATCAAATGAATTGTCTAAAGCATGAATAACGGCGCTCAATAAAGAGCTGAAGTGAGAAGCAAGAAGTGTTGCAGTTAATTGCTGAATGGAAATGCACCACACTCCTAAGTTACAAACAGCCTGCAATAAGAAAGACGTATGTTTGAGACGTAAGAGAGGTGATAAGTAGATCAGATTGATGCATTCAACATCCTGATTAGAAGAACTTGCCTTGGTTTGGGTCGTCCTAATCAGCTTTACCAATGACTTCACCACCAGATTAGCAACATCCTCTAGAATACAATTGAAAGAAATGTTAACAGGAAGGGGATTCGATTTTCAACAACCTAGATGAGGAACTGTATAAACAAATGCAAACAAAAGTTTAACACTTCCTAGATGAAAATTAGTCTTACTTAAGGTGCACAGGACAGATGAAAATTTTGCAAAACTCATATGTTCAGAGACTGGATGATGAATAAAAGAGTAAGGAGTTTAGGCATCCGAAAGTGGCTAGTCTACATGTATAAGCACAGTTTTGACCTAGGATTGCTTTTGCTCATTACAAACTAATTAATATCTTAAAAATACAAAACACGGAATCACCACAAATTCCCCAGCAAGATCAAATCAGATTACATTACTGAGCCTGTTCGCTCACCAAACTTTCTTTTATCTTTAACTTTTACAATCCTTCTATATTAATCAAATATCATTTTCATCAATGGGAAACCATCTATTTCGCAACAATGTCCTCATCATCTGATTGAAACACATTCCATTGCCTAAAAAGAATAATTTCTCACTGGTAGAGCAAACATTGCCGACATCCAATAAGTAACTGACCCTAATGTACATAAATTACAGCGAAAAAAGAAAGCACCGACTGGCGACACGCATACCAGTCACATGTGAGACTAGGGTTGGATGGTAAATCATAAAGCCCAAACACTTCATAGCCTGCACAGCACTGAAACGCAATCACAGGTTCAATTAGCAAAATAGCAAACAAAAGAAAACGATTCGAAAACAGCAAAATCTGCATAAATTAGGGGAATCAGAAATCGTAACAGTATGTCAGTAAGATTAAAAAAAACTTCAGGGAGTTTTTCATTTTACATTTCTTCATCGTTCTTGGTGATATCTGAAAGCGTTGAGGAGAAGATAGGGCGAAGCCGGTTTGCGAGGGCGCGGATAGCGGGTGGATGTTCGTTGGATTGTTGTTGTAGGTGCAGAAGAGTTGCGTAACCGAAAGATTTGTCCACTTTGGAATTGGAGGAGAGAAGGGTCTCGATTTGTTGAATTTGGTTGGGGAAATCGAACTCCTCCATTGACAGACCTGAGAAAGGTAGCAAAAACTAAGGGCCCTTCAACTCAAGAGGAGCTTTTGAGTTAGGAAGAGGGACAGCGAAAAGCGGAGAAAGAGAGAGAAGTGGAGGAGCCTTCGCGCCAAAACCTAAGGAGTCCGCTAGTCGCACCCCAGTTTATGACATGCGTACCCCAAATGAACATTAAGATACGTGTGATAATAAAAAGGAGGGGCTAAATAGACCCAATTTTTGCTAAACATAATACCTTTTTGAATTTTTACTTTGTGGTACCCCACTTTTTTTCTCAAAATCTCAAAAATGCCCTTGTTGTATCTCATTACCATCACCCTCACTCCAACACCCCTTTTTTAAAGATGTTTCGAACACAAATAGCCGACACTTTTTAAGAGGTGTCGTACACCTATGACTGAAACCTCTTTAGAGGTGTCAATCACATAGGACTGACACCTCTAAAGAGGTCTTGGTTAGATTTATTCGTCGCCTAATGAAACTTAGTTATTTTTGCAGTTTCGGTTGAAGTCGACCGATACCTCTTTGGAGGTGTCGATCCAGTGTGTCCGACACCCATGGGACAACAAGAACGAACACAAAAAATTCAAAACCCCCAAAAACACATGAAAATGATCAAAAAAATAGTAGGTTTTGCTTGGAATCGTTTAATGTCATCGATTCCATCGAGACTTTTCACCTAAATTGCAAGATTCAACTCTCAAATCGAAGCCCTAAACCCAACAACAATCCTACAAAAATACCAACTCAAAAAAGTTATAAAAATATAAAAAACTTCAAAATTGACACTAAAAGAGATGAGGAATGCACCCACGGTGCCAAATCAACATGGTTTTGCTCAGACTTCATGGGATTCAGGTTGGTGGTGAGATGCGACCATGAGAACAAATTCATCTTTTAATAGAGGTTTCGAACCTCTGTGATAGACTTTTCATATAGGGTTTTGACCTCTATGAAAAGCGTTATCTTTTAAGGTGTTATCGTATCTTCAAAGCTTACATAGAGGTTTCAAACCTATATCAAATCTGGCTATTTCATAGGGGTTTGAAACCTCTATAATATCTTCAAAGGCTTACATAGGGGTTTCAAACCCCTATCAATTGTAGTGATTTTATAGGGGTTTCAAACCCCTATCAAATGTAATTTTAAAAAAATAATAGCTGAAAATGCCAAGAATTAATTTTCATTTCCATTTTCAATTGAAAATATAACAAATCTACATTCCACTCGCAATATTATTATTCCATCAAGAAATTCGTAGTGTTCTACAACCAATCAACAAAACAACAAATCGATAGCCACACATTTCGTGAAACCCGTTAAAAATTAATTTACTTTTACCATGTGCACTAGGAATTGGTGAAGTAAATATGGATTGGTCTCAGAGACTCAAAACTTACTTTTACCATGTGCACTAGGAATTGGTGAAGTAAAGATGGAATGTCATCTGCAATTCCTTGACGCAGTCGGTCATTGAAGGTCTCTCAGTGCTTTCAGCACAGATGCAATGAAATGCAAGGTTAGCAAACATGGCGGTCGACTCTATGTTATATGAGCTTCGATTCATGTCAGGGTCGGTCACCTTCCTAAGTGTGAGGGCCCCAACTCTGTGGCAAACCGGTACCGCCATGTCGCCAAACACGTCATCAAGCATGCCACGTCACCGCACACTTAATTTTGACTGCCTGCGACCTACACCTTTTATACGTATCTTATTCGCCTTAACTTAATATTTATGGATATTTTATTGATATTCACATTAAATTGACTAAGTTAAGTTGTTCACGACTTATTAAATTAATAAACATCAAGCAGAAGCCTTTTAAAACATGCAAACACTGTAGGAAAGAAAAATTTGCATCTGTATAAATAACCATATAGTGTGGAAACCCGACATTAGATACCATGTATATTATTGAGCGAGAAAAGTACAAAAGGTGAACATATACATGTATCAGATATACAAGTCCTCCCAAGAATTTCATAAAAACAATAAATACATATATACAACACCTACGAAAAATGACGGGCTCTCCCAACTCAGACGTAGTCGCTTGAGACGCCCTTGCCCCGGCTCGAAGCAAGATCTGTGATTTGTCAAAAAAACAATGACAAATCCCAGGTGAGTAAATCGCAGAGAACTTTAGCTAATATTCATGAAATCCAATAAAACGACTACAATTCATGCAATTTAATTAAAGGACAAGAATATGGAAATTCGCATGAAAATAAGTCGTTGAGAAGTCGAATTTGGACATGAGTGTAGCGTGACAGAGAACCCTGGTCGACATCCGAGAATCGTCTTAGCTAAATCGAGAGGAACCCATGACGACCACCTCGCCAAACATCTCACGGTTGAATGAGAGGAACCCATGAATGGTAGAACCCCATCCAAATGTCTCTCAAGAGGAACCCATGAACGGTAGAACCCCATCCAAACATCTCTTAAGAGGAACCCTTGACGTAGACTTAGGTCTTTGTCAAACATCTCTCAACCAACGGGTCTTGCGGAAAATGATTACCGCATAGCCCTAACATGGCCAATTACTCGAACAGCGCGGGGTAGCTATCCCCGGGGTGTGAGTCCGTGCCATGACCGACCCCGTTGACAAACACACATACACACGTGGGAGTGGAAGAATAATAAATGAACATCAATAGAAAGCGCAATGGAATAATTGAAATGCGAAATAAAGTAAGTGCCATAAAAAAATTTTAACTAATTTTCTCGTGGGTTTACTTACCTCAAACAATCGCAATTGTCTCTCGAAAATATCCGCTCACGCCTCGAGATACATGCTCAATATACAACTATAGTCTCCTAGTTCACTGTCGTTGCGTTTCGTCGGGGATCGATTGTTCCGGCAACGCGCCGCTGCTCCACGTCATTCACCGCGCGCGCTTCTTTGTCGCCTTGCTTTGCCGCTGCCGCTCGCTGCGACGCCGTGGCCGTGCGCTGCCGGAGCCACTGCCGCCTCGCCATCGCCGCCTCACAGCAGCCGCCGCCACAAACCCAACCGCGAAGCTCGCGCACACGTGTATCCCCGGGTTCGACGCCACCTCCTTGACTACTCGTTCCCGAGCTCCCGCCGCCGCTGTGTCACTGGAGTCGCTGCTGCTTCTCCTCGTCTGGCCGTTCGTGTCGCCGCGAGCCGCCGTCCTCGGTCGGTTTGCTCGTCTACGAGCAGCTTCTGCTGAAACCGCTCCTCGCCGCCATTGCTAGAGCCGCGCCTCTCCGCCATTGTTGGAGCCACGACACCGCCGGCGCTGCTGGTTCGCGTTCGGCTCACCCTCTCTCCTCTCTCTCTCTTGTTGTCTCTCTCTCTCTCACGTTTTAAATATTTTTTAAAGATTTTTGGAGAAAGAGACAAAGTGAATGATGAGGGATAGGTTTGGTGATGTGATGAATGTGATGGGATGGTTTAAGTGACAACTCAATCCCATACTACCCCGCACACCCGCATTATGCGTACACCGCGACGTCGTACACTCTCGTCACTACACACGCACAACGTGACCAAACGAAATTCTCAATTAACGCGGCGCGAACTATTAAATAATAGTAAAATAAATAAACACTCACACACAAAAATAACATATTTCACCCATTAAGCGTGTCATAGATTTTTCGGCGATGTCCACGTGGTTCTGAGCTTAGGATCTTAATCTGTAATTTGCCAGTTAATTGGGATTGATTAAAGTGGGTCGTTACACTAAGCTTCTTTCGATCGGTTAGTATATGCCTAACCTGAAAAAAAAAATATTATGAGGACTAGTCTTAGCTAGTATGATAGTATATATACTTGTGACAATACCTTAAATGTAGCAACTTAAGATAAAATGTTGAACTGCACCTGTAATACAAAATTCTGGTCATGAGGACCTTGGCTTAAGTTCACTGCTTTTCTCCCAGTCAGTCGCTCAAGAAGTACTACTCCAAATGTGTAGACATCACTTTGTATCATTAGCTTCCCTATATGATCGAGGTTAGCACAAATAAGAATTCAACTTTAAAAATCGAAAAGAACAATACAAGCATAGTAATTATATATACCAAAAGAATTTAACAGGCCTAAAACCAAGGAGGTGGATCTCCCAAATTTAGTCCCTAAAATAAAAAGGTAGTGGCAACAATAGTACTTGAATTTCAGTACAAACTTTAATGGCTTCAATTGAAAAAACTATATAAATATGGCATAATCACATACCGATGCGTACTCTGGATCGAAATATCCGAAAGTGCCAAGAACTTTTGTTGTGACGTACATTTCTTGGTTTTCAAGCATTATCTTAGCAAGGACAAAATTAGAAATTTGCGAAAACATAATTAATCATCGAATGAGTTGAAATGAATTTCTCAATCAACAGTCTACACGAATAAACTCTCATATATACGGCTACCTTTGCTTCAAAATTCTATCCTAGAAGTATGTTAGTTGACTTGAAATCTCTATGTACAATTGGAATACCAACAGCGGAACCATAATGCAAATGGACAAGGCCCCTTGCCACTCTATGAGCCACTTTGAGTCTCTGAGGCCAATCCATCTTTACTTCACCAATTCCTAGTGCATATGGTAAAAGTAAATTTTGAAAGTTACAACAAACTTGATCAAATAAGAGGCATAATACTGCCTGTTAGAATTTGAAAGATTGCGCTATTCCCTTTTATTCATCAGCTGATCATCAAGAAAAATGTGACAATATGAACTCACTAGTATTTGAAGAGCTCTTTTGACAAGCCAAAATAGTCGTATTGCTTCAAACAAATCTGCTCCAAACAATTCTCCTCCGCATAGTTAGCTTCATTCACTGCAGCCTGTTAAATTATAAGTCAGGGTTCCATATGATTTACCAAAGTTCCCATTTATTAATCTGCAAATCATCACAAAATAAGATAGTTCCCTCGTGCATGATTATTATATTATAGTAGAAACTAAAAAAAACATTATTCGTATTGACGTAGATTGCATCTGAGAGAAGCTACGAACCTGTACAAGTTTAGCTCAATCAGTTGCTGGCAAAACTTCCCAACTTGGATGGGGTAGTTCCCTATTAAATTATAGCAAATTGCTAACCTTAAAACCGAAAGTTCTGCACATCTAGCGATAGACATCAGGCCTGCATCAAGAAATTACATTACCTACAAATTGCAAGAAACAAGAAAATTTTAGATATCAGTCTTGTTTAGAGACAAAACCAACATAACTGAGAATTTTAAAATATATATGAAATGTACAGTTGCACATGTATTCAAAGTAATGTAGTGTGGAATCTACAAACTACCCAAGAAAAAAATATTAGACATGGAAATATGATCCGAAGAAGAAAAAAAGTTTTAGCGAAAATGGGGTTAAAAGCCTAGTAACTATAAAAATAAATGAAGATTTCACTCGCAAGGTCAAAGCAAGTAGATGGAATTCAAACAAAGGTTTCAAGAGGTACCTTAGCACTTTTATAGTTGGAACTATCTGTTGGTGGTACATACCCTGGAAAATTACAAAGAACACCAAAGCAACTTTGTTAAATCACCATGAAAACGACAAACAACTCGATTACAATAGAAGGGGACTGGTGAGACTACCTTTGCTAACCATAAAAAACATTATATACATTTGAAGTTTTGACTACAATTTTCCACTTGGAGTCAGTAGAATGTGGTTTAAGACCTAGTCTTCTAGGAACAAATCTGGCAGCATTTTTTGTAGGAATGGAAGGCAATGTCTGCCAAAGCCAGGACTCGAAAGGAGATTTCGACCATATTAATTTGAATCATGGTCACTATCTACAATAACTTAATTTATATATAATATATTGTTAGGGAAGCTAGATGTGAGGTCATGAATTCAAATATATGAAGTATACCTCTATATATCATATGAGAGAAATTAAAAACAATGTGAAAGAAGAATCGCAGCTTGGCAACTAAGCCTTAGACAAGCATCCAATGTGACTTGATATGTAAGTGAAATAGTTAACACTTAAAAGCATCCAATGAATAATTCACTAAATCATAGCAATAATTCATTGTGTCCATATAAATATATTTACAAGCCCCCATGTAAATATACTTTGAAGCAGTAGCTAACTTAGGTAGATATACTTACTAGAATTTGCTATGTGTCTTCATGTTATGGATAGTGCCAAGGTGTTGATGCCAACTTGAATTGTTTGAGATTTAACAAGAAAGCGTACTGGTTTCATGGGGGAAATGTATTTGGTGCTACATGATTCATATAGGGAAGATTTCATTTATATTTTTGGCCCTAATTGGAGTCTTCATCATTTAATAGAAATCAAATCAAGGTAGAAGTAGAACATTGATTTCAACATTATGTACTCAGGGTACTGATTTCGAAAGTAATAAGGTTGGGCGGCATCTGGCATGCTAAATAGGATTCAGAATTCAGAAAGCTCTTGCCTACCTAATTTAGTATTTCATTCAAAAATCTACTTTAAATAGTTTGATAAGGCAAGTTGGTGTCTCCAACAAGTTGCAGTTGCAGAGAGAATCGTAGGCTCGAGTTTTCCAGAGGTTTTATGGTGATCGTTGAAGGTTCGATCTTATTAACAAACTAGTAAATCTGTGTTTCCTTGCGTTGATCCTATTTTTTGAGGTTTTTTTTAATCTGTAATTCGATAGGATTTTAGGAATAGCTAAAGACTAGGTTTTTGAGAGATTTTGAAACACATTTGAATCATCTTATATGTGATAACTTATGCAATTAATGGTTCATTTCAGTGGTTGATTTACTTGTTTTTGAATCTGATTTTTCTTTTAAGACTTCATATCTTGGAACTTTTTCTCGATCGGCGTTTGTGATGTTTGGAAGAGGACTGTTGATTCCTCTGTGAAGCTTTTTCTCGATCGGCGTTTATGTTATAAGCATGATAAAAATAAAGCACATATGAACCAGAAATTAATTCAAGTTGTCTATCACATTGTATAAACTCAATTAGAATATCCACGACACCATCAATAAATGCATTTCACCTTATCTCATTGAGGCATTTTCGCAAATAGAGACCATATTCAACCAAAAAACTTTAATTTGAGAGCCAAAGTTTGAGATCTAGCACAAACATAACAAATCAACAATGCGAATCAGTGAAACCGTTTATCCAAATCCAAGTGTTCAAACTTTTGATCAATTTAGATCGAGTATTATGCTCAAATCACCAAACCAAATCAAATCAAAATCGATCAATCACAACGAGAAATTTAACAAGGTCTAAATAATTCAGATCCATAAACATCTACAATGAGAGCAAAAATAATGGAGAATAATCGAAAAAATACCTAGTGTTGAATGTCGAAGTTTCGAGCGAAAAATGCGAAAGAGGGATCAAAATAGAGGTATTGATGAAGAGGTGATGGATCTAGGGAAGATGAAGCTATCAAATGAGGAGAAGGTAAGCGATCATAGTGAATTGACGAGCACGATAGTAAGAACCTCAATTAGGTTTTTGAAGACGACGAGACAACGAGACAACCTGGTGTTGAATCTGTTTTGTTTTAATCGGATGTAGTAGTTACATAGCGGTTTTTTTAAACCTCCATGTATTAGTTGCTATTAAAAGCCTAATTACCTAATACATAGTTACTTAAAACCTCTATGTACTAGGTGCTATTAAAAGCTTAAATTGTTTTAGTGGATGGGTGAGTGGGGCAGGTCAGGTACGGGGTGAGTAGGGTGAGTAGGGTATGGTTAATAAAAACCCTTTTATATAGAAGGGTAGTTGGGTCATTTTACTAAGGTAGGGCATGTTTAGCAAAAATCGGGGTCTTTTTAGCCTCTCCCTAATAAAAAAAGAAGGTAAAACATATTTTTTGGTCCTTAAACTTTGAGTTTTTTATGCTTTTGGCCCCTGAACTTTCATTAGTGCACATTTGGTCCTTGAACTTATATTGTTGTACATTTTTTCCTTGAACTTTTGAGTTTTTTATGCTTTTGGTCTCTAAACCATGAGTTTTTTTATGTTTTTGGAGAAGTTTTTTTGGCTTTTATTGGTCAATGTGAGTCATTCGGTTCAATAAACTAAACTACTTTATTCTTCCTAACTAGTCACGCGACACTTCTGTAACCCACGTCGGCAAAATTTAACACTTTAAATAGTGGAAGGACTAAATGCAGATCTTTATGAAAGTTCAATGACCAAAAGTTTAGTAATAAAAAATTAGGGACCAAAAGCATAAAAAACACAAAGTTCAAATACCCAATGAAGTATTTTGCCAAAAAAAATATAAGAGAAGTGATATAATGATAACACAATGTCACACTACAAGACATTGGCTCAAAAAAGTCATCCATACACACATCGGGATGCGAGAATACATAAATTTCAATGCAAAGCATGTGGTTAGATGTTGCATAGAAGGCTCTTATGAGTCAATGTTTCTTATGGTGTGACATTGTTGTTGTCATTCTAGTATTTTCCATAAAAGAAAAGTGGGGGTGATGCTATGATAACACTCAAGAAGTCACACTACAGATATGGCATGTCATATAAGTGCCTAGTCAGAAGTGTGAAAATATTGTGTTAGAAAAAGTGCCAAAAGTTGGCAGTATGGGATAACGTCACTTCCAATACCCACGGTACCTTTGCGTGACAAAAGTTTGCTCAAAGCTAGTAAGCATAGTCAAACTGCAAGACATCACAAATTTATTTATTACATCATTACGTGTCACACCCTTATTACCTGTTGTACTTTTGCCTGACAAACGTTTGCTCAAAGTAAGCATGTTCAACTGCAAAGAGGCCCCACCTTTATTTATTACGTCATTACATGTCACACCCTTGTTAGTACACCAAGTTTAAGCAAGAAGTTTAGGCGAGAAACCATTTCTATCTTCTAAATCCTTCTCACCCTTATATTGTTAGACCAGAGGGATTTGCATTGACTTCAAAGCGTGTAACACCCACTTTCCTAAAGGAATTTTTGCTCTCTACATTGCAAGAATCAACAAATATCCTAAAGGATACGATGAAGCAAACTCAACTTTCACTTTGCAGTAGTGAAAGATGAAAACAAGAGCTAATGCCGGTTAATTTTGAGATGATTTCTTCCTCCCCAAACCTCTTCTCCGATAGACCACTGATCAAGACCAGTTAGAGAGAAAATGGGGTAGTGGAGTAGTGGAGCAGTTTCAACTGCTCCCACTCAGTCAAGTCTTGAATGGGTTTATTAACTGCCCATTTAATGCTTGAGTGGGTCAATCTAATAACTACCCACATTGTAATTTCGCAAAATGGTAAAAAATTAATGGTAAAAAGTTTTACCCATGGTTAGCTCGCACATAGATAAACACACGCGCACGTGCCTCATGCTAAGTGCTAAGCGCGCCTATAAAAACGCCTAAAATGCGCCATATGCGCTAGCTTACTTTGCATAGCACTTGTATTTTTATTTTACACACACTGTAGTGCAAGAGTATATATATACTCTTTAAACTCGAAGTTTCTAACCAATGTGAGACTAAACATTTCTTTTGAAAATGTCCAACAATCCCCCGCAATTTTTAAAATAATCAGATAATTTAATCTACGAAATCTCAAACATTATATGCATAAATAGTGGTATCTTGTGATTTGAACCACTAATTTGTGAAAATCTCATTACATCATATCAGAATTACATGGTAGATAAACTTTAAACCAATGATTTTATTCGATATGTAGCATAAACATATCACACATATAACTTGCACCAGCAAATAGCCATAAATATCCTGACACATTCAACATTGGCCTTGTGTCCCGTATCTTCTCGTGAATGTCTTTGGAGACAAGCCCTTGAACTCCTTGAAGCGGCCGCACTTCACATCCACATAGGTAGTCTTCATTCTAGTACCCCCGTAATTTAAGCACCTTTAGAAGACTATTAAGAGATCATCTCAACCTCCACTCTTTATATGCATGTACTGAGCCCTAACAACCTTAGGATGGTTATTAAAATCTTAGTGCTCACAGTCACACTTATAATGAACTTTGACTGCATTGAACTCAAGACTTAACATAATGTAAGGCCTCGAGTTGAGTTTCCACTATTAGTGACTTTAAAATCATGGGCTTGAGACCCATCCCCCTTGATGTTTTATTCACCAAGTCTCTTGACAATCCTTTATAAGGGGATCTGCCAAGTTTCGACTAGATCTCACATAGCTAATCGTGATAACTCCACTTATTATCAATTCTTTGACACAACTGTGTCTCAGTCCAATATGTATGGATTTACCATTTTACACTTGGCTATAAGCCCTTGCCAATGTGGCCTCATTATCACAATGGAGGGAGATTGGAGCTACCGGTTTAGGCCACAATGGTATCTCGTGTAATAATTCACATAGCCATTCAGCTTCATTTGAAGCCTAGGCTAGCGCAATAAACTCTAATTCCATGGTAGAACCAACCATTAAAGTTTGCTTCTTTGAAGCCCACGAGATTGCAGCTCCAGCAAGTGTGAAAATCCACCCACTTGTGGATGCATGATTTTGATCTTTCACAATCCAACTTGCATCTGAAAATACTTTTAAGACCGAAGGATATCCACTATAGCATAAACCATAGTTAATTGTTTTCTTCATATATTTCAAAACTCTTCGAATTGCAAACCAATGCAACTCACTTGGATTAATTATAAATCTGCTCAACTTGCCTACTACCAAGGCAATATCCGACCTAGTGCATGTCATTGCATACATTAAGCATCTAATTAATCTATAATACTCCAGTTGTGAAACTGGATTGCCTGTATTTTTCACTAGCTCAATACTTGAATCTGGTGAGGTGGAAACATGAGCACAATTCAAATGATTGAATCTATTGAGAAGTTTCTCAATATAATGAGATTGAGTTATAGTAATACTCCCCTCGTCTCTTACAATCTGAATTCTGAGTATGACATCAGCTTGCCCCATATCTTTCATTTCAAACTTGCTTGAGAGAAACTTTTTAGTCAACTGAACTTGTTCCAAGTCAATTCTAAAAATCAACATGTCATCTATGTAAAGACAGATAATGACGCCATTGCCTTTTTCATCAAACTAGCTATATACACATTTATCAGATTCATTTATTTAGAATCTAGAAGCAACTACAACCTAGTCAAATTTTTGGTGCCACTGTTTTGGTGCTTGCTTTAAACCATACAATGATTTTCGCAATCTACACACTTTATTTTAGTCACCGGGCATTATGAACCCTTCAGGTTGTTCCATGTATATTTCCTCATCCAATTCTCCATGTAGGAACGCTGTTTTGACGTCCATTTGGTGGATGACCAGCTTGTTTATAGCTACAATTGCAATAAGCAATCTAATAGTAGCAATTCTAGCTACTGGTGAATAGGTATCGAAATAGTCTATTCCATGCTTTTGGGTGAAACCCTTAGCAACCAGTCTCACTTTGTGTTTTTCAGTGGATCCATAAACTCTTCTTTTCTTTTTGAAGAGAAATTTTCATTTAATGGGTTTACACCCAGGAGGTAGATCAACTAGCTCTCAAGTGTTATTTCCCATTATTGAATCCATCTCATCATTTAATGCCTCTTTCCAGAAAGTTGCATCTTTTTCTTTCATCGCTTCCTCTACTGTTTGAGGATCAGCCTCCGTATTAAAACAATACATAATTTGTCTAGTTACTGTTTCTCTACTTCCTTCAACTAGGAATGTATAGAAATCGGAACCAAATGACTTAATTTTCTGAGCTCGTTTGCTTCTTTGAAGTTCAGGAACTTCTACAATTTCTTTGTCATTTTCAATTTCTATGACTTCCTTCCCTTTTTGGTTTTCTTCAGGAATACTTTTGAGAACACATTTAAATCTTATCTCATCAAAGATTGCATCCCTTGATTCAATTACAATGTTTGCTGAAATCGAATTATTAGGCTCAATTACCATGAACCTATATGCCTTCTTGTGTTCTGCATATCCAATAAATATGCACTCCACTCCCCTTTCACCCAATTTCCTCTTTTTGGGTTTAGGTACTTTTACTAATGCTCTACAGCCCCAAACTCTTAAATAATTAAGATTTGGTTTTCGCTTATTCCAAAGCTCATATGGGGTGACTTTATTTCTCTTTTGTAGAATTCTGTTCAAAATATGGCATGAAGTCAGTAGTGCCTCTCCCCAAAATCCACTACTCAAACCAGAGTTTGATAGCATAACATTAACGATTTCGGTTAAAACACGATTTTTACATTCAGCCACACCATTTTGTTGTGGTGTATAAGGGGCAGTAGTCTCATGGACTATTCCAGTGGATTCAAAGTATTTTAGGTCATAGTAGTCTCCTCCCCTATCAGACCTTAAACATTTTATAAAGGTATCACATTGAAATTCAGTTTCTGCCTTATAGGCTTGAAACTTAACCATTACCTCATCTTTGGAATGCAACAAATAAACATAACATAACTTTCTATAATCATCAATAAATGTTATAAAATATTTATTGCATCCTATTGATGGGGTACTATGCATGTCACATACATCAGAATGTATTAAATCAAACAACTTTGAATTTCTTTCAACATTAGGAAACAAATTTCTAGTTATTTTTGTTTTCATGCATGCATAGCAATTTCCTTCATATTTATCAAAATAAGGAAGTAACTCCAGATTTACCATATCATATAATTTTCTGAAATGAACATGTCCTAATCTATGATGCCATAAAAATGAAGGAGACTCAACAAGATACGTAGAAACAATATTCTTATTAGATAAAGTGATTACGTAGAGCTTAAACATGCCCTCATAAGCATAACCCTTCCCTACATATACCCCTCCCTTAGAGAGTACAAATTTGTCAGCTTCAAATACAAGCATAAAACCAAACTTATTCAAAAGACTACCCGACACCGGATTTTTCCTCACTTCCGGTACATAATAAACATTAGCGAGTGTTACAATTTTGCCAGAAGTAAACTTCAGATCAACATTACCTAGGCCTTTAACAGGGACAGTAACATCATTTCCCATGTACAAGACAATATTTTCATCTACTGCCTTCATGGTCTTGAAGAACCTCTTGTTCTTGCAGACGTGTCGAGTAGCACCAGAATCAACCCACCAAGCCATGTCATTTTCAACGACGTTGATTTCAGAAATCATAGCAATGAGATCATCATTGTCGTTTCCTGCACCTTTTGTAGTGCTGGAGGAAGCATGATGTTTTCCTTGCTTCCTCTTCCAATGATGACATTCAGACTTGAAGTGGCCATCTTTCCCGCAGAACCAACAAGTGAATTTCTGCTTCCTTTGATTCTAGTTTTGGTTGTTCAGTTTTCCCAAACCAACTGGCTTTTCGAAACCACCAGCTTGTTAGGCCTGTTCAGTAGGGGTTTTTCGAACTTTGTTGTCTCCATCACATGCACCTTTGAAATTTCCTGAGCATTCTACTTTTTATTTTATTTTCCTGCATGCGACAATCCTCTTCCACACGAAGATGGTTAGCTAGTTCATCAAGAGTTATATCCTCTCTTTTATGCTTAAGAGTTCATTTGAACTCCTTCCAAGATGGGGGCAGTTTATCAATAATAGAAGATACAACAATTGTTTCATTCATGACAAGATTTTGTTGAGAGAAATTATTTATAATCCTCTCAATTTCACAAAATTATTCCATAACAGACCTTTCATCAACCATTTTAAAATTAATAAACTTTGATATGAGGAATTTCTCACTTGTTGCATCCTTCTTATGGTACCTTGCCTCCAGTTTCTCCCATAGTTCCTTGGCAGAGGGGACGTCATGGTAGAGGTCGAACAGTAAGTGCTTCATGGCATTCAGTATGTGACCTCTACAGGTGTGGTCATCCGTCTCCCATTTCTGCCTCTTCCTGATCTGCTCGACAGTTTCATCATCGGACTCCACATGCATTAGTGTATCCAGAACATACACCGGATGAAGCGCCACCAGCAGGAAATGCAATCGCTTCTGCCACCTCAGGAGATCGCCTCCATCATAGCGATCCAACTTCACAATGTTAGCCGACAGCTCTTTGATTGACGAAGTCATTGCGACAACAAAAAACTCCTTTAGATTGTTAGACCAGAGGGATTTGCAATGACCTCAAAGCGTGTAACACTGCCATTTTCCTCAAGGAATTTCTGCTCTCTACACTACAAGAGTCAACAAATATCCTAAAGGATACGATGAAGCAAACTCAACTTTCACTTTGCAGTAGTGAAAGATGAAAACAATAGCTAATGCTGGTTAATTTTGAGATGATATCTTCCTCCCCAAACCTCTTCTCTTATAGACCACTAGTCAAGACCAGTTAGAGAGAAAATGGGTTAGTGAAGTAGTGGAGCAGTTTCAACTGCTCCCACTCAGTCAAGTCTTGAATGGGTTTATTAACTGCCTATTTAATCCTTGAGTGGGTCAATGTAATAACTACCCACATTGTAATTTCGAAAATGATAAAAAATTAATGATAAAAAGTTTTACCCATGGTTAGCTCGCACACAGATGCACACACGTGCACGTGCCTCGTGCTAAGTGCTAAGTGCGCCTATAAAAGGGCCTAAAACGCGCCATATGCGCCTCACCCGAGCTTGCGCCCGCGTGGCTTACTTTGCATAGCACTTGTATTTTTATTTTACATACACCGAAGTGCAAGGGTATATATATACTCTTTAAACTTGAAGTTTCTAACCAATGTGGGACTAAAAATTTCTTTTGAAAATGTCCTACATCTATGTATATAATCCTTTTTGTTTTGAGCAAGTGGTAGCAAATGTTTTGAGCACATGTTTTGGCTCCCCTTGAATGAGCTCTATGCTCTTATTGAATAGCTTAGAGTATAAGGACACTGAGATGTCAATGGATGAAAAAGAGCAGGAAACCAAGCTATACTAACTTCAATGCTACATTCTCTTTAGTTGGTTTGATTTCGATAGCTATTTAGACACCCATTTAAGAGTTTAATTTGTGTTCTTTTTAGGTTATGCATTTTTTAGAAAGTAATGAGTAATTCACAATCAATTCATCGGCAAACATTGGCGAATGCATATCAACACCATGTGGCGAGGATGTCAAAAATGGCAGGCTTACACTTGAAGGCGGAAATGACAATGACGCCAACATCCTAAAAAAAATGGATGACATTGAAGTGCTTGGATTTGGCTTGAGAATTCTTCGATAATTATGCTTTTTGAGTTGGGTTTGGGACCAAAGTTAGAATCACAAAAAGACATGAAGATGGAGGGCTATGTAGTGCAACTTCTCGTGCAAAAATGAAGTGACCACCGTGCACAAGCCAAATAAAAAGAGAGCATATAGTGTCAGTATAGAGCATGGTTTAAACTCAAATAAGCACAAAACAAAGAACGTCAAATGAACTTTAAAACAATCAAGAACTTGAAGAAAAGTGAATACATAATTTCTTTATGTTTACAGTATAGAGCATGGCATAATTTATGTATATTTACAGTATAGAGCATGTTATGCAATCACTACATTCATTTAGGCCTTATTTGGTATATGGGTGAGATATCTCCGAACTTACAGGGGAAGGTTGAGTTATCTCCCCTCCCCCATTGAGTTCAATGGAAAAAAATACCTTCACAAATCATCTTTTTCTCAAGTCCCACACAAATCATCCTTTTATTTTAAAAATATGTTTGAAGAACATTTATGTTAATTCCCACATTTTACTATTTTTAAAAACTTGCAACTTCCCTACAAGTTTAAAGTTCAATCAAACATGAAATATGAACTCACACTATAAGTTAACTCCATAGAGTTATCTCCACTCGCACTGTAAGTTGACAAAAATGAACTAAACGAAGCCTTATTTTAAGTACTCATCACTCGAGTTTTATTTTTGTTGCCCTAAACTATATATTTAAGTTAGCAACGTGTATTTGTTTTGCTTTATAAGCTACTCTTCAATAAAAAAATCTTCAATATATATAATTAAAAAACAACTTTTACCCATCAAACCTTGCTAACAAAATGTTGATTAATGTTTGTTTGGACAATTGAAATAAAAAAACCATTCAAGTATAGTAGTTCTTAATAGTTTTTATGAACAATTTTTGGAAAAAATAATTACGTTTATATTTAATAATAGCTATTAATTTATTATTTTATTTATCTAAACTAAAAAACTATTTTTATATAACCAAAATATTCATATATACTTATGTTACTATGTTTTTTCCCTTTGCGGACCCAAAATAATGTATATTTTTTCAATTTTTTTACTAAACTAAAAATATATTTTTATTCTATTTAAATATTCATATATGTTTAATTTGTTGATATGTAACTAGTTTTCTTGTTAAAATAACTTTATCAAAAAAAGATTTCTCCGAAATTCAAATGTAAACATTTATGTAAACCACAAAATTCTAACATTCATAATTGATATCATTTCAAATATGATTAACAAATAACAGGGAAATCATATAAATATACATATAATTTAATTATCAATAAAAATCAAAGAACGCAAGAAAGAATAAAATAAAAAGATATTAAAGCATTGGATGTTATTAAAAGGAATACTGCCAAAGTAACTTCTTTATTGTAACTACTAATATGAACAACAAACTTTAATGGCTAAGGTTTTTTCATCTTATTTTTATTTTTTAATTAATTTAAGATTTAACTTTCTATTTTTGAGCTTGTAATTGAGACAAGATTGCCTCTTAATGGGCATCCATGAGAAAGTTTAACATGTATTCAAGAAAATGAAATCTGAATGACCTGTTGAACTCATTTCTCTGTCCAAACGATACCTTTATTATGCTATTGATGTATATATATAGGTTACATTTGGGGATCTGATTCTACACCATACACGTGTCACATTTAACTAACTTAACAACATCAGTCACATACACTGCTCACACATATTGTGTGAACTACATAGCTCACCAGAACACACTAATGTGCTACTCCACATCCTTCCTCAAGTTGGAGGGTAAATCAATTACACCCAACTTGTAGCAAAGAAAATAAAACCTTTGTTGAGATAACAGGTTGGTGAGGCAGTCAACGATTTGATCAATTTTAAGGACATAGCAAACTTCTAAAGCTCAATTAAGAACCTTGTCTCGAACAAAGTTTATATCAATTAATTTCTATATGCTTTGTGCCAGAATGAAATACTGGGTTGGATGCCAGTGCACCAGCTCTCATGTCATCAAACCAAACCACTAGAACTAAAGTAAGTGTGAAGTGGAGTTCTCGAATAAGGGATTGTATCCATGAGATTTCAGTTGCAGAGTATGCCCATGCTATGTACTCGACTTCAGTAGAAGAACGAGCAACCACTTGTTGTTTTTTTGATTGCCATGACACTAAGGAGCCCCCAAAGTAGATGCTATAACCTACAATGGACCTCCTGTCATCTGGTGAAGATGCCCAATCTGCATCAGCAAACCTTATGATTACCAAATCTGTAGAGGCTTTCAGTTGAAGAGAATAAAAAGCAGTGCCTTTAATATAACCTAAAACACGTTTTAAAGCTTGCCAATGTGCTGTAGTTGGCAACTGTTGGTAGTGAATGAGTTTATTGATAATGTATGCTATGTCTAGTCTTGCGTGAGTTAGAAATTGAAGACCCCCTATAACACTTCTGTATTGAGTAACATTTGAGAAGAGAGGGCTATCATCTTTATAAATTTGTTTAGTAGTAATAGATGGAGTAGAGGCTGGTTTAAGATTTTCTAGACTAGCTTTAAGTAGAAGTTGATGAACATACACAGCTTTACTTAGTAGAATCCAGAAACATCTCGAGAAACTTCATTGCCTAGAAACAAGTTAAGGTCACCGAGATCTTTTAAAGCAAAAACATCATTCAGTTTAGAAATAAACTGTTGAATCACATAAGCAGAATTGCCTGTGATGAGAATATCATTTACATATATGAGAATGTAGACTAACGTAGCCCCTTCATGATATACAAAGAACGAAGTGTCAGGTTTGAAGTTCTTGAAATTCCATTGATGTAAGGTGGACTTGAGTCTATCGAACCAAGCTCAGGGAAACTGTCGTAGACCATAGATGGCCTTATTAAGTTTACAAACATATTGAGGATGAACTAAATAATTGAATCCTTCTGGTCGAGGCATAAAGACTGTCTTAGTTAACTTTCCATGAAGAAAAGCTTTATTTATATCAAGTTGTCGTACACTCCAATTAAATGAAGCTGCCAAGGTAAGTACTACTTGAATTGTAGAGGACTTAATCACTGGACTGTATGTAGAAATGAAATCAATGCCTGGAATCTAAGTATAACCTTTAGCAAAAAATCAAGCTTTATGTCTATTCATAATGCCATACGTGCTCTTTTTGAGTTTGAACAACCATTTATTACCAACTAATGTCTGCTCTAGAGAAGGTGGTACCAAAGTCCACGTATTATTTCTTTGTAGAGCAGTAAACTCAAACTGCTTAGCTTGTAACCACTGTGAGCAAGTAAGAGCCTTTTTTGTATTTCTTGGTTCTATACAACCAGATTCAACATTTGCTGACAATATTTTTGATTTAAAAATCCCATTTTTTGATTTAGTCATCATAGGATGCGTAGGTACTGGTGGGGAAGGTGATGGAATAGATGGTGATGATGATAGCAAGGTCGATGTAGCAGCAGTTAAACCTGGTGAAAAAACCACGGGTTCTAAATAGTGAACAGTAGATGGCGAAGATATAAAAGTAGGTGAGGTAGTTTGAGTAGTATGAGGTATATATGTAACGGTGAAAGCAAGGCTGGAGGAGACTTGTGGAAGTGATACTTGTGCAGGAAATAGCTGGGAGAAAGAAAATCCCAACTCATTGAAGACAACATTCCTACTGATGTAGACCCTGCCATTTGAACTGAGGCATTTGTACCCCTTTATGGCAAAAATTGTAGCCTATGAACATACATTTCTCAGACTAATATTGAAACTTGTGATTATTATAGGGTTTCACATAAAGAAAGCAATCACACCCGAATACCCTTAACAAATCATATTAAGCTTGAGACTTCAAAAGTATTTCGTAAGGAGATTTACCATATGACACTGGAGTAGGTAGTCTATTGATGATAAATGTTGCAGAATGACATGTTTCCCACCAAAAGGAATATGGAAGATGAGCTTATGCCAGTAAAATGAGAGTGGTTTCAACCAGATGCCCTTGTTTCCTCTCAGCCCTGCCATTTTGCTGGTGTGTATAAGGGCACGGATGTTGAAAATGAATACCGTGAAACTTCAAAAGTTTTTCAAATGGCCTGTATTCTCCTCCCCAATCTAATTGCACAATCTAAATTATCCTTGAGAATTGATTTTCCAACAATGACTTAAACTCTATGAAGATAGATAATGCCTCATTTTTGTGTTTCATAGGATACACCCAAGTGAATCTAGAGAATTCATCTATAAAATGAATATAGTAAGAGAATCATCATTAGACTTTATTGGTGAAGGGCCTTAAATATCTGTATGAATCAGTGACAAAAGGTTTAACTGCCTGATACAACGATTTGGGAAATTGTAAAACATGTATTTTACCAAGCTTATAGGCATCACAGAAACCTGAGACAATGATCTTATTAACATGTACATTACAACTTCTCGACACTTGAGATAAAGCTTGAGCTGAAGGATGACTCAGGCGAGCATGCCAAACTTAAGAAGGAAGAGAGTTCTTAACAAACATCAGTGCTGTAGGATTGTGTGAACCTACTGAGGAACTTGTATTCTTTGAATTGAACTTGTACAAACCAACTTTAATAATCCCTTTGAGAATAATCTCCTTCGACTGAAGATCCTTTATGAAGCAATGTTTGGAATGAAATTCCATAAACACAGGATTTTGATTAGTTAACTGTGAAATACTAATCAAATTCTTGGCAATACAAGGCACATATAATGTATCATGTAATTGAAGATCAGGAGTGAGAGCAGATGACTTTATAGAGCCAACATGAGATGTAGCAAGTAAAGAACCATTCCCAATGGTAAGAGAATATGTACCTGCATAAACACTTTTATTGTACGGTAGATTCATGTCATTTGTGAAATGTAAGGAAGCTCCACTGCCAGCATATCGGGCTGAATCATTTACAGATTTAGGAGATGCATAGTATTGAGATGAACTTCCAGCTGTAAATAAAGCATTAGGAGGAGGTGGACTTCTAATTTACTAAGTGTACCGGGATGGTACTAAATTGAGAAAACTATCATTCACATGTGCATGATGAGGATTGTTTGTGCCATATCCCAAATCAGTTCTGTAGTAACATATTGAAGCCTCATGTCCAACTTTTTTGTAAATTTGACACACCGGTCTATTGTTTGAATTGAACCTGCCGCCTCTGCCTCTTCCTTTATTTCATCTTCCACCATAGTAGTCACCTCTATTTCCATTACCTCTTCCTTGATTGGTATACATTCTTGCAACATCTTTATTAAAACCATTAGTAGGTCGTACATAAACAACATTGGCAGAAGGAGCGATGCTCACATTGCCTACACTCACTATCATACTATATATCTTTTGAAGTCTGGTTTTAAAACTTAGAAGTGAAGCATACATTTCAGGCCAGGTTAATGAAGGTCTTTCTTGCAAGATTGTAGAGTATGTCATGTATTCAACATCTATTCCAGCTAAAGCACTGGTAATCAAGTTTGTTTTTAACATTGGAGCCTCTGCAGCAGCCATATTCTCAGTATTTTCTTTCAAAAATTGTAAGTATCGCGTCATTGTCTTCGTGCATTCCTTTGCTGTCAAGATAGCAGTTCTATACACTTGAACTCTAAATATGTTTTGTGCACCACATAAATTTGCTATTGCTTACCAAACCTCATAAGCTCATGATGAAGTTACTTTCAAGATTTGAGATGTTACAACAGCAGTTACAGAATTCAAGATCAAATGCAGTAAAAGCCGATCTTTAGAAATCCAATCTTTAAAAACTTGGATTAAGCAAACCAATTTCTGAATCAAGTCTTGGAGAACACGAAATTTTTCCTAACAAGATCCTATCCCAGTTGTAACCTCTAATTGCAGGCATTATCGGTGTTTTCAATAATAAATAGTTGTTTTCATCTAGTTTCACAGATATAGATTGACTTAATGAATGACTAAATGGAGCAATTACACTAGAAGAACTTGATAAGCCAACTCCATTTGTTGTTCTGTATCATCGTTGGATCACCAGCCATCCTTATTGTTCCAGTGCTATCTGATGATGTTGTTGCAGGTCTTGATGGTGCGGCTTCACTCTGTTCAGCACCAGATGCAACACTGGTAGCAGCTTGAGCAGCTAAACTAGTGATCAATATAAGATCATCTTCCATGGCAATCTATGCCTCTTGGAGCTCTGATACAATGGGAAAGTTTAACGTGTATTCTAGAAAATGAAATATCAATGAACAGATGAACTCATCTCTTTGTCCAAACGATACCTTATATTTCGTTATTGATGTATATGTAGGTTACATTTTGGGATCTGATTCTACACCATACACGTCGCATATTTAACTAACTAACTTAACAACCTCACTCACATACACTGCTCATACATATTGTGTAAACTACACAGCTTACCTGAACACACTAATATGCTATTCTCACAATCCAAAAATAAAAAAATAAAAATGTAAAGTAATTCATATTTAAGAGCCTTTGATTTTCGGTGTTTAACAAACAAGAGAGCTCAACATATTATGCAAATAATTGAGTTGGTGAGGTATAGGTCACGTGGGTTGCCGATGTGGTTCGCCAGTTGCTATTATGATTTTAGGACTGCATTCCAATGGAATGGGGCTGATAAAACTTATTTGGGCCGAGCTATGTTGCACATTGAGCCAACTACTAATAAAAACTATAATTTTTTCAAATCTTCCTATGGGTTATTGCTTAGGGCCTGACTCTACCTAGTGTTAGAGATCAAGGTTCAGTCAGTGACAAAGCAACAACATGTGGATAATTTGATCATGGTTAAGCTGTTGATGTACTGTGATTCATGATTGTAACGAACTGTTAGTTAGCTTGTTGTATTTCAGTTACTTTTGTTGTGTCTGTTGTAAGTCAGTTAGATTAGTTAGAAGTCTGTTGTGTCTGTTGTAAGTTAGTTAGGAAGTTGTTATTACTGTTAGTTAGTTTGTATGGTTATTTTGGAGTGTCTATATATAGCACTCTTACTGTGTCATAATAACAAGTTATTCAATCAATACAATTTTCGTTTCTTCAGTTTTGTTTTCTTCTCAATAGAGCATTCTCTCATTAGAGAATTCTCACATGGTATCAAAGCTTCCTACAATGGCAGAAGCTAGTTCTTATGAAGGAGATTCTGGTGGTCTCACCACATTTGCTGATGTTACTGCAATAGCAAAGTCTCTCAACTTCAATCTACCTACAAAGCTTGATGAAGGTAATTATATCTACTGGAAAGTTCAAGCATGAGCTGCAATTCGAGCTTTATGATTGGATTTTTTCATTGAAAACAAGAGATCATCAGTTACATCATATTCAGCTGTTACTGATGAAGTTCTGAGTACTTGTGACAATTTGCTTATGGTTTGGTTGTTTTCAAACATAAGCAAAGATGTCATTGGACATGTCACTGAATGTGATTCATCTTTTGAGATCTGAAAAACATTGGAGAGCTTGTTTGCTCAGTCATCAATGGCACGAATTATGCAGCTCAAGAAGAAGCTAAATAACATCAAGAAAGGTTCATCTTGAATTTCTGAATTTGTTCTCAAAGTTAAAACAATAGCTGCTGCTCTGAGGTCAGTAAGTCAAGTGGTTATTGAATCTGATATGATTCAATCAATACTAAATGGTATTGGTCATGAATTTGATCCTGTTGTGGTTTTAATTTCTTCTCAAAGAGCAAATATATCATTTCAAGATACACAATATATGTTGATGATGCATGAACAGAGAATAGAAGATTTGAATCAAGCTTCACAAACAGATATGAACAATGTTTCGGCAAACTTTGTTGAAAACAGTGACAAGAAGTCACAAGGTATGAAAGTCAGTTCTGCATCTTTTCAAAATCGATCTAACAATGGTTTTCGTGGTGGATTCGAGAATCGTGGAGGAAGGTCTGGAAATAGAGGAAAGGTGTTTTGTCGATTGTGCTATCGACATGGACATATGGCTCTTCAATGTTATCATAGATTTGATTAATCCTTTTATGGTCCTCAAGGTCAGTCTTCAGGTTCTACAAGTCATCCTAATCAGAATCGACGTCCTCTTACACAGATTCATTATCCAATGCCTCATAATGTTCAACCAACTAACCTCAAGCTATGATCAATCATTTTCAAGGCATGATGGTGACTCCTGAGAATGTTATTAATCCAAATTGGTACCTGGACAGTGGAGCATCTAGTCACATGACTTCTGATGGATCTGCTATACTCAATAAAATTGAATACAAAGGTAATCAGTTGGTCACTGTTGGTAATGGTGAGTTGTTAAAAATTTCTCATACTAGTAATGCTGTGGTTAAGTCTAATTCAGTTCCTTCTCACTCTCTTCAACTACATAATGTTCTTCTTGTTCCAAATATTGCTAAGAATCTTATAAATGTTTCAAAGCTTACTCGTGATAACAATGTCATTACCGAGTTTACTCCCTCTTCTTTCTTTGTCAAGGACAAGGATTTGAAGACAACATTGCTTCAAGGAGTGCTCCATAATGGCTTGTATTGTCTTCCAAAAGCTGATTCACTTACATCTGGTTCACCCTTCTCTGTTCCAACTATTTTTTTTTCACCTAATTCTTGTACTACTTCACTGCTTAGCTCTGTTAATAATGATGTATGGCATGCTCAGCTAGGACATCCATCTAATTATGTGTTGCAAAAAGTTTTATCTTCATTGAACACATCTACAAATAAATCTTGCATATCTTTTTGTAAATCTTGTAAAGTAGCTAAGATGCATAAACTTCCTTTTACTTCTTGCACTATAACTGCTACTAAGCCGTTGGAGTTGGTTTATTCTGATCTTTGGGGTCCATCTCCATTATTATCTTCTCAAGGTTCAAGGTATTACATTGTGTTTGTTGATGCTTTCAGTCGATTTACTTGGTTCTATCCTCTTAAATTGAAATCAGATGCATATGACGCTTTTATTCATTTTATTAAACAAGCTGAACTTCAACTTAACTCCAAGTTGAAAGTGTTTCAATCTGATATGGGACTTGAATATAAATCTATTAAAAAATTCTGCAATGCATCTAGTATTGTTCATCGTTATTCTTGTCCATATACTCATCAACAAAATGGTGTTCCTGAAAGAAAACATCGTTCCATTGTTGAAATGGGTCTCACTCTTCTTGCTCATTCCAAACTACCTTTCTCATTTTGGGAAGAAGCATTTCTAACAACTATTTTTCTTATTAACAGTTTACCATCTATTGTTCTTGCTTTTAAATCTCCATATGAGGTATGTTTTCGTAAACTACCTGATTATTCCTATTTTAAAACTTTTGGATGTGCCTGTTAACCAAACCTTACTGCTTACTCTCAACACAAGTTCAATTCTCGATCTTCCAAGTGTGTTTTTATTGGTTATAGTCCTAGGCATCATGGTTATAAGTGTTTACATTCAAATGACAAGATTTATATTTCTCGTGATGTTGTGTTTAATGAAGATGATTTTCCTTATCCTAGTCTCTTTTCATCTATTCATTCATTCTTCTTCTTCTTCTTCTTCTTATTCTTCTTCTTCTTCTAGTCTTCCTTTATCTATTTTTCAATATTGTCCTGTTTCTTCTTCTTCTAAGTCATCTGTTTCTGTTTCTCCTACATCTGATTCTTCTAGTTCTCTTCCTTCTGCTTTACCACCATCATCTTTACCTACTGACCTATCACTACCTTCTTTACCTACTGAATTACCACAACATGTCATTACCAGTTCTAGTATTAACACTCACCCTATGCAGACTAGAAGTAAAACTGGTGTTTTCAAACCAAAGGCATTGGTTGTTACATCTCCATATGCTTTGGTACATTCTCTTACTGAACCTAAGTCTGTTAAAGCTGCTCTTGCTGATCCAAATTGGAATTCTGCTATGAATGATGAAATTCAAGCATTGGACAACGACAACACTTGGACTTTGGTTCCTCCTACTTCTGATATGAGTGTTGTTAGTTGTAAGTGGGTTTTTCGAGTTTAAGCGAGTCCTACTGGGGAGATTTAGAGGTATAAGGCAAGACTTGTGGCTAAGGGATTTCATCAAATTCCTGGTCTTAATTTAGGAGATACTTTCTCACCTGTTATTGAGCTATCTTCTCTTCGTATCATGTTCACTCTTGCTGTTACTTATCAGTGGCCTATTAAACAGCTTGATGTGAACAATGCTTTTCTCAATGGTGAACTCTCTGAAGATGTGTTTATGAGCCAACTTGAAGGAATCATTAGTATGAAATATCCTAAGTATGTATGTAAACTGAACAAAGCCTTGTATGGTCTAAAGCAGGCTCCTCGGGCTTGGTTTTCTAAGCTCAAAACAACTTTGCTCACTTGGGGATTCACTAACAGTTCAGCTGATGTTAGTTTCTTCTTTCAGAGGTATGGTTCTTCTATTCTAATGCTTCTCGTGTATGTTGACGACATTCTCATCACAGGGTCCGATCCTTCTTTGATTCAACAACTCATTACTTGGTTAAATTCCAAGTTTTCTCTCAAAACCTTGGGTGATGTTGATTATTTTCTTCGTTTTGAAGTCTATCGTGACTCTTCGGGATTGTATTTATCTCAACTTAAATACATTCTTGATCTCCTCAAGAAGACAAACTTGTTGGATTCTAAGCCACTGTCTTCTCCATATTCTGTTGGTGTTCGACTCAGTGCTGCTGATGGTATTCCTTTCTCGGATCCTACCTTGTATAGAAGTACTTTGGGTGCTCTGCAGTATCTCACATACACTCGTCCTGATATCAGTTTCATTGTCAATAAACTAAGCCGATTTCAGCAACATCCTACTGATCTTCATTGGGCAGTTGTCAAAAGAGTTCTTCATTTTTGAAAATCTTCTCTTACAACTGGTATTGTGTTTCGTCCTGCTACCTCCTTTTCTCTTGAAGTTTTTACTGATTCTGATTGGGCTGGTGACATTGATGATCGTCGTTCTACTAGTGGAGTGTGTTCTTCTTGGTGGCAATATTATTACTTGGTATTCTAAGAAGCAATCAGTTGTAGCAAGCTATAGTACTGAGGCTGAGTATCGTGCACTAGCTTTGGGTGTTACTGATATCTTATGGACTTCCTCTCTTCTTCGTGAACTTGGTTTTGCTTGTTCTTCCAAGCCTATACTGTGGTGTGATAATATTAGTGCTCGTGTTTTAGCTTTAAATCTTATTTTTCATGCTCGTACTAAACATATTGAAGTCGATGTTCATTTTTTGAGGGAAAAGCTTGCCGCTGGTTTGTTTGATCTTCGTTATGTTCCTACAGAACATCAGTCTGCTGATTTGTTTACCGAAATTCTTCCTACTCCTCGGTTTCTTTTCCTTTCTTCCAAACTGAATCTAATTTGTTCACCTAGATTCAGTTTGAAGGGGCGTGTTAGAGATTAAGGCTCAGTCAGTAACAAAGCAACAGTTGGTGACAAAGCAACAACATGTGGACAGTTTGATCATGGTTAAGCTGTTGATGTACTGTGATTCATGATTGTAACAAATTGTTAGTTAGCTTGTTGTATTTCAGTTACTTCTGTTGTGTCTGTTGTAAGTCAGTTAGATTAGTTAGAAGTCTATTGTGTCTATTGTAAGTTAGTTAGGAAGTTGTTATTACTGTTAGTTAGTTTGTATGGTTATTTTGAAGTGTCTATATATAGCACTCTTACTGTGTTGTAATAACAAGTTATTCAATCAATACAATTTTCGTTTCTTCAGTTATGTTTTCTTCTCAACGGAGCATTCTCTCATTAGAGAATTCTCACACCTAGGTCCACCAGTGTCATCACCAGTTACTTGATCTTAATTTCAAGAGGGAGAGGATGAAATGATCAATTTGAAATCACAAGCCTTAAGTATTTGGTGAAGACGAGTTCGAGAAAGGAAGGAGATGAGGAGGGTTTGGAGAACACGAGTTTTAACAGGGAAGTGGGAGATCGATGGAACCAAGGGTCTAGTTGTTGGAATTATGCCAAATAATTTGGTTATATACTTTAATATATTGATGGTATATATATACATAAGACAATATATATGACATGTAACGAGCGTGTACAATAAGTTTTTTCGTCTATCCTTATTATTTATAGTATTGATAAGTGAGATCATCTCCACATGGAATTTGCAAACTTCTTAAGAAAAAAGGTATTTTGAAGAATTTTTATTATTTTACTTTAATTTAATTAAAACGAGAATTAAAATTATCTTATCAAACTATGATAGTCAATTAAACTAATTAAACTAACTTAAGCTAAAACAATTCAAATTCACTAATACTAAATTCAATTCAATTCAATTCAAATCAATATAAAATTAACAAACATTTAAACAAATATCCAAAATAATGAAACATAAACTCATTTTGAATCCAAATATATATAAATTAAAGTATAGTCATACTCATACTATCACATATTATAACGTATTCTTGAATCATTAAACCTAAATCATAAGTAAGATTAATAGCCTTTATCAAGCAATCAGTTCTCCTTATATCAATGGAAAAGCAATATCCTAATTTTATTACCATTAATCCTTAGAAAGGTCAATGATAATTAATAGAAATAAAACACTATTATGTTCAATGAAAACTTCTTACTACTAAGCTAATATTATTGGAATTAGCCGTATAAATATCAAACTTAGAGCACAATTCACCTGAGACAACTGAAGGGCAATAAACCTTTTAAATTAATCCTAATGACTACTTTATATTAGATATAAAATCTAAATATCACAATACACATTCTAGACTATGCATGCAATATAAATTTTCTTGACTATAATACACAAAACAAATCTATTAAAATCGTGAATTGATGTATGCAATTAAGTTTAAATCATTAAACACAAATACTTCAATATGACTGCATTGCAAAATGATTTAAGTTCATGTTTGGATTTTGTTTAGATTAGTAAACTACTCACACATATTGAAAATAAACATTGCACTAAAATAAATAAAAGACATTAATAAATACATCTTTTTAATATTTGGATCTCCAAAGTGTCTCTAAAAGTAATGAAAATAATTGATAATGGTTGATAATGGCCTAAATCTAATCAAAAGCAATCAAAACTAATCAGAAGCAATTAATTTCAAAGCCTAAGATTCATATATATAGTATTTTAAGTAGTAAATATCTTAATTGAACAAAAATCCCTTGTTTTACTCTAAAATTCTCCTAACCAACTTTAGTGATTCCAGACACAATCCTATTATTGTTGATTTGCTATGGAAATTGGTGGAAATGTCTCTGTGGTTCACCAATTTAGGTAGCAATTCCTAGTTTAATACTAACTCGCCGGTGATTCACTGGCAGCGAATCCTCGTTCATTTTTTGATTCGTTCTTGATTCGTTGTATATTTTTTTCACTTGACTGAATTCTTTAATTTTATCCCCTTTTTTCCATGTCTTCACATAGCTTTAACATAAACTAAAATCACAAAACAAGAGAAAACTTAGTGTAATATAACTTTTTACATCTAAAATGACCCTAAAATATACTATAAAATACTATCTAATTATTGACTAATCAAATACCCCCATACTCAACACTTCACTGTCTTAAGCAAAAGAATGCTCTCAAATATATTCTCTTTTCGTTCCTTATTCAGATTTCATAATTACTTACTCTTATTTTTAAATAGAAGTGGTTATTAAATATAAATATATGACCTTCATGAAAATCAAAATTATGATCGAATAAATTTTTTTTAAAGAACAACCACTTAATTGACGACTCAACCTTGATATGCAATACACCTCAAAATCCAAAGTTCAATCAATACCAAAGTCAAACCACTACATAGGTTTTCTCAATCTCCACTGATAAGCATTAAACTTACGATGACTAATATAGAATCTCAAGATACAAAAACCACTATATCAATCTCAATTTCAAACAATATGTAAAAATACCACCACAATTAAAGTCAATAGAATTTTTTTTAAGACACCAATAAATATCATTATCATGTTTAATTGTTGGAATGTTGGAAAGAGAGATACTTCACTCAACTTAGCTATAAGCACTCGAGCTAAATCTTTATTTTAAAGAGTTCTTATAAACATTCTTCCATTTTCTATATATATTTTTTTCTTCTTTCTCATTTCTACGGTTCCCTGCTTCATTTCCTTTGGATACCATTATTCTTTTTATTAGAATTCTTTCTCACATTTTTCCCACCACTAGATTCCTTGCTCCATTTCTTTTAGAACATGTGGATCTCTCTATTTTTCATTTAAAAACTCTTATTAGCACTTCTCACTTTCACTATAGTTAAAGAAGTATTCTTTCTAACTAAGGAAAAGTTTATTGGCTAATTTCCTATTTCTTCCCTTAATTGTGGCATAAATCCTTTTCATTATATATATAAAATATGATTAATAATATTTGTATAACAAGATTTTAGAAATATGTCTGGTTTATCATGAACTTTTGCTTGGATCTTTTACCCATTTTTCGTGTCTAATACAAAGCAACCAATCCCTTTAAACTCTTTTAGTGCATACACAATCTAGGTATGTCAAATAGTGTATAACAATTCCTTTCAATAATAAAATCTCTATTTTCATGGGTTATAAAAAATATCACTTCCATTTAAATTCAAATTATACTCAAATCCTTATTTTCCTAACTAAATAAAGTAAAGTGAAGAAATAGTACCTATATCTTCAAAAATTTGAAATATTTTAGTCAACTTTGAATATTGAATAAATAGATTATACCTCTTGAGTCTTTCATACTTCGCTTCTTTATACTTCACTTTACCTAAATACCCCCGAACTCATTCCAAACCTTGTCCATAATATTTAAAAATTAAGTCGGGACTCCAACAAAATAAATATAACTCGTAAAGCATAGACAAACTACATAAAATAAAAAAAATGAATAAATTATCATATGAATAAATTTTTCATATACAAGGAAATCACGAAAAAAGTAAATCACCAAACATCATCAATAAAAATATTGTAGCACCATCACATCAAACATAATCAATTACAAACCATAGTATCACAGTATCAAAGATCATAGATCACAATATCACATTTCAAATCAAGTCCTCACAGAAGATCACGAGAAGAAAATAGATTAGAACCGTCATCCAGAAGTCGCATCATCACCACCATCCCTTTGCTCATTTTGTTGAGATTGATTACTCGCTATAGGATCATAAAGTTTGTAGTCCACTCCAATATCTAGAATTTTATCTGGAAATACTCTTTCATTTTGTAATCTTAATTGGGTAGATGGCACATGAATATATCTTTGCTTATCTTCTTTGCATTTTTTTGGCTATTCTTCTTTCAAAACCATGCAAACTCCTTGCTATTTCTCTTTGATTCTGAAACATAAAATCTTGATTCCTCGGAGTTTGCATCTTGTTTCGTAGAATTGATCCCATCATGACCAACTCTATCTCGTATGTGTACATGCCAATATTATCATAAGCAGGCAATCACGAACTCTGATACATTTTTTGATTATATGCAGCTGCTTGTATTTCTTCCAAAACTCTTCTATTATCTACTCATATTTGTTTTCTTTCTTCAGTCTCTCTTCTGAGTATCCTTGTTCTCTCTCTCTCATCTTTTGAATCCAAATAGTATTTCACCTATTTGATGCTCTCTATGTATGCGTCAGTGATATTCTTGTCAAGAAAAAGATCCATCTCAAGATCTATCACAGGAACTCAGTTTTATCTACAAAATTCTATGATCATCAAGAGAAAAGGCAATCCTTCATTATTCTTTGTAGTCATGGCATTGTTGATTGCATCATAAATAACCTTGCTAACATCAATATAACCTAACCCTTGAACAATGTTATACAACAAAACCGCCTTGTAATTCACAACTTCATAATATTGAAAGCTCGGCTGCAAGCGCATTGATAAAGTAGTGACACATGTTAAACATGTACAATAAATTTTTCTATATATCCTAGTTATTTGTCGTATTGATAAGTTGAATTGTCTCCATAGGGATTTCACAAAAATCGCTTAAGAAAAAAGGATTCCAATTACTTTTATTATTTTTCTTATTTAATTAAAATAGGAATTAAAATTATCTAATCAAACTATAGCTATCAATTAAACTAACGTAACTAACATAATTCAAATTCATTAAATTAAATTCAATTCAATAATATAAACATTAAAACAAACTTCTAGAACAATGAAACATTAATCCATTTTGTATCCAAACATATTATTTAAATCTTAGTCATAATCATACTTTAATCTTATTGTAAAGTTTTCTTAGCTCATTAAACCTGAATCATAAGTTGATAGCATTTATCAAGCCACTAGTTTTGCGTATATTAATGGAAAAGTCACATTCTAATTTTATTATATTAATCATTTGAAAGCTCAAACATAATTAATTATAAAATAAAGAAACATTAAGTTCTGTGAAACTTTGAACTATTAAGCCTAATGTCTTCTGTAACGCCACATGAATATCAAACTTAAAACTTAATTTACCTAGGACATCTAAACATAAAACACCTTATTAAACGATCCCAGTTAATACTTCAAACTAGATATAGAATCTAAATATCACAATACACATTGGCTACTATTCATGCAATACAAAGCTTCATGATTGTAATCCTTAAATAACAATCTATTAAATCGGTGAATTGAAGAATACGATTAAGTTTAATGCATTAAGTGCTAATCATTTTTTCTTATGATTACATTACAAAACGGATTGAGTTCATGTTCTGACTTTGTGTAGATTAATAAACTAATCATACATATTCATAATAAACATCACAATAAAGTAAATGAAACATTAATAAATACATGTTCTTGAATAATTAAGTCTTTAAATCTTCTCCGAAAGCAAAGAAAAGTAGTTGATAATGACCTAAAACTAATTAAAAAGTAATCAGAAGCTTCATATATCTTTTATTTCGAAGCTTATGGTTCATATATATATATATATATATCGTATTCTAGGTAATACTTATCCTAACTGAACTAAAATTCCTTGTTGTAATTCGAAATTCTCGAAACCGACTCCAGTGAATCACCACTGAATCCTATATCAATCCTGATTCTTAAGGAAAATCGGTGGAAATAAGTCTCTGCCCTTCTCTAATTTGTTTGGCGATTCTTGTATTCCATTTGATTCACTATTGATTCACTGGTAGTGAATCCTAGTTTTTTTCTTAATTCGCTGTTGATTCATTATGCACTTTCTTCATTTGATTGAACTCTTTATTTTCTTCCCTTTTCTTCCATTTCTTCACATATTCATAATATAACATGAAATCACAAAACAAGAGAAAACTAGTGTCATATAGCCTTTTACATCCAAAATCACCCTAAAATATACTATAAAACACTATCTATTTATCGACATGTCAAATACCCATAACTCATCACTTTGCTATCCCAAGCAACGAAATACTTGCAATTACACATCTTTTCATTCCTTATTATTATTTCATAATTACTTACTCTTATTCTTAAAAAAGAATGGATCACTAAATAGAATCATATTACTTTCATAAAAATAAAAATATGATAGAATATAAATATTTATAGAACAACCCCTTATTTGACAACTCAACTCCTAGTTATGCAATACACCTAAGAATTCAAAGTTCGATCAATTACAAAGGCTAAACTACTATATAGGGTTTCTCAATCTCCACTGACAATCATCAAGCTTACGTTGACTAATATAGAATCTTAAAATAAAAAAATCATTAAGTCAATCCTTAATTTCAAATAATATGTAAAAATACCACCACAATCAAATTTGATAGGACTTTTTAAAGCACCAATATATATCATTATCACGTTCATATGTTGGAATGTTGAAAAAAGATATACTTCACTCAACTTAGCTATAAGTAATCGAGCTAAATATTTTATTTGAAGAGTCTTCATAAAAAATCTTCCATTTTTCTATATATCTCTCTTTTTTCGTATATTTTTCTTTTTTTTATTTCTATGGTTCCCTGCTCCACTTCCTTCGGATATCGTTATTCTTTTTATATTAATTCTTTCTTATGTTTTTCCCACCACTAGATTCACTACTCCATTTCCTTTGGAATCTGTGGCTCTCTCTATTATTTTTCTCTTAAAAACTTTTGTTAACACTTCTCACTTTCACTATAGTTAAGAAAGTATTCTTTCCAACTAAGTAAAAATGGTGTTCCTCAAAAACAAAAACTCAATTGCACTAAGAACTAAATGCAAAGAAAACAAAACTCAATTACTTAGAAAATGAGAATCAATAAATATAAAGTTATAGACCACAATGTGAATTGAAATTAAAGAGATCAGATTCATTCGTCATTTTTCTAAAAGATTGTTTTGTTACCAATTTTCATAGATAGGCTTATGGTGAATCTCGTCACATTATCTCCTCATGTCAATGGAAGGAACGTGCTATAAAACCACATACTAACTACACCCACAAAATCTAGAGTGCTCTGCGAATTTTCAACGGACTACCAAAATTACATTTCATGACAACATCTACTATAAGTAGTAACTAGCATGGGCCATGATACTAGGTCGAAGCTTCCAATAATAGTCTTGAATCCATTGACTACTATAGATTTGTAGGGAGGTAAGTATGAGGTCGAACCTATAGATACTTTGAGGAATACCTTGGCTATGCACCGAAAGGAAAATAGGGATTTCTGATAAGCTTTGCTTAAAAAGTATAATCAATAAACTATCCTAAGACAATTAAAACATGCATTAAAATAGAAATAATAACTTGAATAATATAAAAAAACATGGATTGAGAATATCTTCACACCTTGCAAACCTATGAAATAATAATTAGTCATTAAAAATACCTTTTTCCCTGTTGAACTCTTATAGACAAGCTTAAGTGAAATCACTCAGTTTTTCATAGTCATTGGCTAAAACGTACGACATAACCACATACTAACTAGACTGCAAGACTTGCCGAATATGCCATAGGTTTTCAATGAACCAACAACACTAAATTCCATGAAAACACCTACCCTAAATGGTAGCTAGCATGAACTACTACTGTTCTTATACTTCAGAAACACAAGTGTACATCGATTGCTAACAGACAAGGCTATATTCTTCACCTAACACAATCCCCCTTACCGAGCAGTGGTAAGATCACTGACAAAGATCTCCTACACTCATACATGCATGGCCACTACATATGATGAATATGATCAACCTAATCTATTATAAACAATGCAATCAAGGTTAAAAAAACCCAATAAATAGGATTTTCAATTTAAAACCTGATAAATCAAGTTTGCAATTATGAAGTGTCCTTAGTTTAGAGAAGACTTAGTGATTATTTCTCATACCAATAAATCTAATCAAAGAGAATAAATAGTACATTCAATATGAATCAAGAACTTACGTAGGTCTCTAGATCTAAAAACAAAACGTAACCAAAAGTTAAAGAGAGAGAGAGAGCCTAAAATTGTTCAAGGGTCTTCTATTTATAGTAAAAGTGTGATAAAAGGTAATTTAATCCCAAATCTTCAAAAATTTGTAAAATATAAAACTACTAATCTTTGGATTTGTCCAGTGACGTACGTATAAAACTCCATGACATTGTAAATCGCTGAGACGACGCTATGATACTATATTTTCCCTTCAATTCTATTCCGATTAAAGCCCAACACCTTGCCACTGTTGTATGTACACTTTTAAGGGGTTGTAAAGGCGCGATCGTTCTTTTGAAAATTTGAACTTTGTCTTTCTCTTGGGTCTTCACAAGGCTTCATATGCAACATCCCTAATGAGTCTTTTTTAATCCGGTCAAGTTAAATTACTTCGTGATATGAGTTTACCGGGAGGTGTTAGGAAAGCGTTGAGCCTATCTCTTGCATTTTAACAGGATTTTAGTAGGGCACGTTTTTCGCCCAATAGCCTACATTTACCTTGAAAATACAAAAATAAAGGTTGTGAAGTATAAATGAAAATAAAATTATTATAATTCATAGTAATATCACACTAAAATATAACATAATTTATGACTTATCAAATACACCTAAACTTAAACAATTGCTCATCCTGAGCAATGGTTCAAGTTTCTTGATTGTAATAAGCAAAAATAAATCTATAGAAACTATGAATTAACATATACGATTAAGTTTAAAGCATTAAATACAAATTCTTCTTCATTATGACTAAATTGCAAAACAGTTTAAGTTCATGTTCAGACTTTGTATAGATTAATAAACTACTGACACATATTCACAATAAACATTGCAATAAAATAAATAAAAGACATTAATTTAAAACATCTCTTATTAAATACTTGATTCTCCAACAATTCTTCAAAAGCAAGAAAAATAAAACTAAACTTAATAAAACTAATTGATAACGGCCTAAAACTAATCAAAGGTAATCAAATGCAATTAATTTTGAAGCCTTAGGTTCATATATATAGTATTCTAAGTAGTACATAGCCCAATCAAACTAAAAACTTCTTATTTTACTCCAAAATTCTCATAGTTGACTTCATCGATTCCTGACCAAATCCTTTATCTCAGTTTATTCACTATGAAATCGATGGGAATATGTCTGTGGTTCACCAATTTGGGTAGTGATTCCTAATGTTTTTCTTGATTCGCTAGCATAAATCCTAGTTCATTTTTTGATTCATTATTGATTCATTGTAATCTTTTCCACTTGACTAAATTCCTTTCTATTCTTCCATTTTTCCACATGACCTTAATATAACCTGAAATCACAAAAATAAGAGAAACCCTAATGTAATATAGCCTTTTACACCTAAAATTATCCTAAAATATACTATAAAACACTATTGAATTATTGACTTATTAAATACCCCCAAACATAGCACTTTGTTGTCTCGAGCAAATGAATAATCTCATTTTTATTCTTATTTCATTCCTTATTCTAATTTTATAATTACTTACTCTTATTCTAAAACAGAAGTGATCATTAAATAGAATTGAATTACCTTATTTAAATAAAAACTAGGATAGAATAGAAATATTTAAAAAACAACCCCTCAGTTGACAACTTCAACCCTCATTATGCAATACACCTTACAACTCAAAACTCAATTAATACCAAGGCCAATCCACTATATAGGTTCTCTCGATATCCATTGACAAGGATCAAGCTAATGATAACTAATATAGAATCACAAGATACAAAAACCACTAAATCAATCTCAATTTCAAACAACATTTAAAAATACCACCATAGTCAAAGTTGATTGGAGTTTTTTAAGACACCAATAAATATCATTATCATGTTCATTTGTTGAAATGTTAGAAAAAAAGATACTTCACTCAACTTAGCTATAAGCACTCGAGCTAAATCTTTTATTTTAAGAGTTTTTATAAACATTCTTCCGTTTTTCTATCTCTATTTTTCTTCTCCATATATTTTTCTTTTTCACTCCTATGGTTCTTTGCTCCATTTTCTTTAGATATTGTTATTCTTTTTATAGGAACTCTTTCTTACATTTTTCTTACCACTAGATTCCCTGCTCTATTTCCTTTGGAACTTGTTGGTCTATTTATTTTTCATTTAAAAACTCTTGTTAGCACTTCTCACTTTCACTATAGCTAAGAAAGTATTTGTTCCAACTAAGTAAAAGTTATTGGCTAATTTCCTATTTCTTCCATTAATTGTGGCATAAGTTCGTTTCATTATATATAATACTTCATTAATAATCTTCATATAACAAGATTCTTTGAAATCATTCTTGTTTATCGGTTACTTTTATTTCAATATTTTTCCCATTTTTCGTGTCTAGCACAAAGCAATCAATCCCTTTGAATTCTTCTAGAGCATACACAATCTAGGTGAGTCGAATATAGTAGAACAATTCCTTTCTATCATAAAATTTATATTTTCAAATGTAATAAAAATATTACTCATATTTAAATCCAAATTATATTCAATTCCTTATTTTCTAACTAAATAAAGTAAAATGAAGAAATATTACATGTATCTTCATAAAAAATCTGAAAACAATTCATTCAACTTTAAATAAAATTGTAATGGCCTGATCGTCTAATCAGCACACCACCTAGCTTAATCCTCTCAGTGAGCCCTAATCTCAGCCATGTAGGACTTAACAACGTATTAGTAAGCATTTTTTCTCATTCACCTTGTTATACGTGCTCAGGATAAGTATTATTCATTTATCATTAGTTGTGATTTTGAGAGTTCATTAAAACTTTTAAAACATTTTAATATTATCAATGGAAGACTTAATAAAAACATATACCATGGAAATTAGGAAACAACAACCACATGTATTTAAACAATGGAACGGTGATGATAGTGCAATAAACATGTGTGTGGTCGGGAAACTATTGCTTAAACCAGATATATACAAACCAAGATTATGTAAAAGACATAAAGTAATTCATACAGCAAAGTATCAAAAACCAACAAAATATAAAGTAGCAATACATAAATGGCTCAAAGTTAGTCCCCGATCTTCTTCTTACTTGACTTACGACTTCATGGATCTGCACCCACCATCGTAAAAAAGACGGTTAGTACAGTAATGTAGATAGTAAGCTGATGGAAATTTATCCATATTTCTAAATATAATAGAGAGATATCTAAAAACATATAAATAGCGAAGAAATGTTGACGTAAAGACAGAATAGAAGACATCTAAGCTAAACAAAGTGAGACTTACGTGAACATTAACAATGAACTAAATTCAGTCAACTGTGGGTCAAACACATTGGCCTAGATATTACCCTTTTGGTTACATATGTTGGGGCATTTGCCTTAGGTCAATCCATTAACTGTCTTTATGAATACTTTTAGTTAATAAAATAGAGGATTTCATTTGTTGTTTATTATAATTAATTTGCATGTTTACATTATAACAAGATCCATGGGTATTTACAGAAATATTCTAAATGTCCCTTATCGATCGTTATACTGGAAACTATAATGAATTAATACTAATGTGAGTCTTGATTGATGATTATATGATAATTATACGTATATGGATATGAATCAAGATCACGAGTATTTGTTACGGAACAAAGTATTAGACCGACCCGTTATGAAAACATCACATGGATTAAGTCATAATTATTTCTCATGATAGGTATATTTTTTAGTCTTCTGACTTGAGATTACTAGAGACTTCAACATTAGGAACACATTGATTTAACACAATCAAACGTTGTGTTTAACCGGATGATTATAAAGGTTGTGATTGGTTACTGTGTGAGCAATGTGATGAGGTTGTGTAATCGAGATAGAATTTGTCCTTCTCATATAAAGACAGATATCCAGTAGATCCCTCAATGTGTTAGACTATTAAAAGTCCTAGTCTAAGTGAATTGATATTGATCAATGTCACTTAGATATTTTCAGTCTATCTAGAGATCGAGACTAGTATGATTGAACATGTTGGATGACAATTCCATGCCTTATGTTTGATAAAAAGGATATAGTGTGACAAAATGATGTTATATACATTATTGATTAGGTTGTATCGATTTGATATTCGTACAACTTGGGTAGTCATAATTTCTTGCTAGAGGTCGCTTATGACTTGTATACCAAAATGTGTTTTGGTACACTGCCAACATTGTATGAGCCTATTGTGTCGCACACTAAGAATGATTTTGTGTGATTTTAAGATGATTTAGAAAAATGAATTTTATATGATAAAATTCATTACAGAAACGTCCTTATAGTGTATTACACTTATACTTCTTTAAGTACGGGTATATGTGTAATTTACTTAACCGTCTATATATAAAGGTTGTATAAATATACGCTTTAAGTTAGAACACACGTATGAAAGATTAAAGGCCGAAACTCAATTTTCGTTTCAGAAATGAATTAGGGTTTTCTGGTACTCTTTGGATCATTTTGGAGATAAAGAAAAAGGTTTGGTATTCTCTCGAAGCTAGCATTTCGAATCTCAGCCGCCGTTAGTGTGTGGACCGCTGGTAGAGGGCGTTCGTCATTGGCAGCGCATTAGAGATCGATCGACCTTCAGAAATATATATTGCGATCGAGGTATGATTAAGTTTTCATGGTTTAAACATTTTTAATGGAATTAGATTAAGACCATGTTGGGGTTTTTGTCAAAACCGTTTTGTAATTTCCGCTGCGCATGAACCCCAAAATTTCAACAGCGGTATCAGAGCCTTCGAGTTTGATTCCATTAAATTCATTACATGTTTTCTTCTGATATATACTTGATATATGATTAAAAGCATGTTCATAGTTGATGTATATGTGATATGCATAAGTTTTTTGAGAGATTTATTATCATGTTTTATGTATATGATACATATATTCGTGATTTAATTGAAATCAATTTCGTACATGCTAGTAACCATGTTAGGTTAATTCGAATAATTTTAATGAATTGAATTTCGTGTTCTGTGATCCATGACACCATTAGGTATAATCTTTATTTTTCGTATATTGATGCATGGACGACATCTCTATAATTTAGTATGCATATTTAGGTTACATTGTTTTAAGTTTTTTAAATAGTATAAGTCTTAATATTAATTCGAAACTAATATGATTAGGTTCGATTGAGATAGTAGTTCATGATTCAATTACATGTTTGTGATTATTTGGATGAGGACCGAAATTGCAAATAATTATTTTTTGAAATTATTTATTATCTCGTTATATCTATTATGTTATGAAACTTCTTTTTGATAAGAGATAGATAACAAATTAGATTAGGAGATATTAGCAAAATCGGTTTCGTTATCCCTATTGGATATGAGATAAATATCGAGAATTTCGTTATTGGCGATACGCTAGGATTCAAATATCTTAAGTGCTAATTGGATTAGGATAAGATGATTAGTTAGATGTGGGCCAGGGTTAATTAAAATGTTTTAATCGACTTAATTTTGGATAAATTAAGGGGTTAATTTAGGATAATAAAATCAGCAAAAAATATGATTTTCTATAGCGAACCGCCGTCTAACTAATCATAGCACACGGAAATTCTTTTATTAGTGAAAAGTATAAGAATTTCAAAATTGTTTAGTGATTGAACAAATCACTAAAATTCAATAAAATCCCTCTATTAAATTTTAAGTCTCGTGCCATCCATTTTAAACACTTGCCAAGGCCTCGATCACACTAATATAGTTTCAGCCATAGTTGGGTGTATTGTGTTATCTTGGTGAGACAAGTTGGGTAAGAGTTACCTAAATGTTTAAAATGGTCCGACTTAATAAAGCTATCAAAATAGTTTTGAGCTTTAGGCACATGATGAGATAAAAAACAAGCTAAGACATAAGATCTCCCGTATCTCATAAAAGTATCTAAAATTACAAAAGATGTAATTGGTAACTGTTACCTACCTAAATAATCTAGTTCTGTGTTTCATGCCATAGCTTTCATAGAATTAGGTGAAATACGGATTTTAGTCCCCTAAATAAACAATATGTTTTATGAGGGTTATTAATTTAGTGGAAGTCTATTCCTATATACTAAATTAAACTTTGCATAATCTTTATTGTAGATCAATGGCCTCTTTAAGTAATAATAATCCCTTGTCACTGCGATCCATCATTGACAAACTTTCTTGACTGGTTCAGAAACTTGAGAATCGTTCTCAAGCATGAACGCAATTTGTATGTCCTGGATGCTCCAATCCCTGAGGACCCACCAGCCAATGCTACGAAAGTTGTAAAAGATGCGCATAATAAGCATGTCAGCGATTCTATTGATGTTGCATGTATTATGCTGGCAACTAGGGTTCCTGAACTTCAAAAGGACATAGAACTAGTGGAAGCCCACGACATGGTTGTAACGTTGAAGGAAATGTTCCAACAACAAGCTAGGCAAGAAAGGTTCGAGATAGTCAAGAACCTACATTCTTGCAAGATAACTGAGGGTGCGTCAGTTAGTCCTCATGTTTTAAAGATGAAGGGCTATGTCGACCAGCTTGATAGACTCGAATTTCCCATAAGCCAAGAGTTGGCTACGGATTTGATCCTGAATTCATTGCCGGAGAGTTACTCATAATTTGTGATGAACTACAATCTGAATAATATGGAGAAATCAATTTCAAAGTTGCATTTGATGCTCAAAACTGCTGAACAAAATATCAAGAAACCCTCTAGTAATTTGTTGATGGTCCAAAAGGGAAAGGGAATGAAGAAGAAAGGTAAAGGCAAGGCCAAATTTGCCAAGGCTGCTACTGCAACTGTCGCAAAGCCTGTGAAACAAGTCAAGCCCCAGCTTGTTCCTGCTTCAAAACACCCAAAAGAAAAGGAAGGAAATTGTCATTTCTGCCATTCACCTGGACATTGGTTCAAAAATTGCAAACTCTATCTAGAAAATCTAAAAAAGAAAAAGGGTAGTGCGACTACCACTATAGGTACTTATGTTATTGAAATTAATTTATCTACTAGTGATTCCTGGGTATTAGATACCGGATGTGGATCTCACATTTGTATAAATGCACAGGGACTCACCAGAAGTAGAAAGTTGAAGAAAGGAGAAGTCATCATCCGCGTAGGGAATGAAGCAAGAGTTGCTGCCCTAGTTGTTGGATCATATGACTTAGTCTTACCTAGTGGACTTATTTTAACTTAAACAATTATTATTTTGTGCATGCCTCGAGCATAAACATCATTTTTGTTTCATGTTTGGATATGGATGGTTTTGATTTTATTGTTGCGAATAATAGATGTTCCATTTCTCGTAAAGGCATATTTTACGCAAACGCTGATTTATGTGATGGTTTTTATATTCTAAGCATGAAAAGGTCCACTGATACTCCAGTCTTCAACATAAATACAAAGAGATTCAAGTCAAATGATTTGAATCGAATCTATCTTTGGCATTGTCGTCTGGGGCATATAAATGAGAAATGCATAACGAAGCTCCATAAAGATGGTCTTCTAGATTCATTAGATTTAGAAACATATGAAACGTGCGTATCTTGTTTACTAGGCATGATGACTAAAAGTCCCTTTACTGGACACAGTGAAAGGGCAAGTGATTTATTGGGTCTAATACATATTGTTGTATGTGGCCCTATAAACACAATGGCTAGAGGAGGTTATCAGTACTTCATTACATTTACTGATGATTTGAACATATATGGTTATGTATATCTTATGAAACATAAAGCTGAATCATTTGAGATGTTTCGAACATTTCAAAATGAAGTGCAGGATCAACTTGGTAAAACTATCAAAACACTTCAGTCAGATCGAGGTGGTGAATATTTGAGCCAAGAATTTGATGATCTTCTTAGAAATTGTAGGATTCTCTCCCAATTGACTCCACCAGCAACTCCACAATGGAATGGAGTTTCAAAAAGGAGCAATCGAAACTTATTAGATATGGTTCGATCTATGATGACTCATGCAGATCATCCATTATCCTTTTGGGGTTGTGCATTACAAACTGCAACTTTCACTCTAAATAGAGTTCCTTCTAAAGTGGTTGATAAAACACCATATGAGATATGGTACGGGAAGAGAGCTAGTTCGTCTTTCCTTAAGGTTTGGGGTTGTGAGGCTTACGTAAAGCAACAAGTCTCAGAAAAACTAGCACCTAAATCTGACAAGTGTTTATTTGTGGGGTATCCTAAGGAAACAAAAGGATATTATAATCCCGCTGAGAACAAATTGTTTGTTGCTCGGTATGGTGCCTTTATGGAAAAATAGTATATTTCAAAAGACACTAGTTTGAGAGAAATAAATCTTGAAGAAGTTCAAGAATCACAGATAAACACTGAACCGCTACTGGAAGTTCAACAACTTTCTGAACCAGTTGAACCTCTACAAGTGACACAAGACCCACGTAAATCTGGTAGGTAAGACATGAGCCAGAGAGATTCGGATTTCTCATTACTGATAGTCATGATGTGTTGCTTATGGATCAAAATGAGCCCACCACTTATCAAGAGGCTATGTCTGGACCAGACTCAGATAAATGGCTAAGCGCCATGAACTCTGAGATGCAATCCATGTATGATAACCAAGTTTCGAACTTGGTTGATTTACCTAAAGGTGGAAAGACCATTGGATGTAAATGGGTTTTCAAGAACAAAACTGACGTGGATGGAAAAGTGCATACTTTTAAAGCAAGACTTGTAGCAAAAGTTTCAGGAAGACTCAAGGTGTTGATTATGATGAAACTTTTTGACAGTAGCCATTCTTAATCCATAATAATTTTATTTGCCATTGCTGCATATTATGACTATGAGATATGGCAAATGGATGTAAAAATAACATTTCTTAATGAAAAGCTGCTTGAGGACGTGTATATGACACAACCTGAAGGTTTTGTACATCTCGAGAATTCTATGAAGGTATGCAAGCTTCAAAGATCCATTTATTGATTAAAGCAAGCTTCTCGGAGTTGGAATCTTCATTTTGATAAAGCAATCAAGGATTTTGGTTTTATTAAGAACTAAGATGAGCCTTGTGTATACAAGAAGGTCAGTGGGAGTGTAGTTATTTTTCTGGTACTGTATGTTGATGATATATTACTCACTGGAAATGACATCCCAATATTGCAGAATGTCAAGTCTTGGTTAAGGAAGTGTTTCTCAATGAAAGACTTAGGAGATGTAGCTTATATCCTAGGGATAAGGATCTATAGGGATAAATCTAAGAGGCTAATCGGTCTAAGTCAGAGTGCTTACATACACAAGGTACTGAATAGGTTCAGTTTGAAAGACTCTAAAAGTGGATTGTTGCCAATGTTTCATGACATAAGTCTCGGCAAGATTCAATGTCCTAAGACAAATTACGAGCGAGACCGTATGAATAAGATTCCATATGTATCAGCTATTGGATCTATCATGTATGCCATGCTATGCATTCGACCCGATGTATCATATGCTTTGAGTACTACAAGCAGATATCAGTCAGATCCTGGTAATAGTCACTGGATAGCGGTAAAGAACATTCTTAAATACTTAAGAAGGACTAAGGAAGTGTTCTTAGTCTATGGAGGTTTTAAAAATGATCTAGTTGTAAATGGTTACACAGATGCAAGATTTCAAACTGATATAGATGATTTTAGATCGCAGTCTGGATATGTGTTTACTTTGAATGAGGGTGCAATAGATTGAAAAAGTTCGAAGAAAAAGATTGTGGCAGATTCTACAACAGAAGCTGAGTATATTGCAGCGTCCGATGCAGCAAAAGAGGCAGTTTGGATCAAAAAGTTCATTTATGAACTAGGTGTGGTTCCAAGTATTGCTAACCCTGTTTGTTTGTATTGTGAAAATAACGGGGCAATAACACAGGCCAAGGAACCTAGATCACACCACAGATCCAAACATATACTCAGGCATTTTCATCTCATCAGAGAAATTATTCAGAGGGGAAACGTGAAGATTTGCGGAGTACCTACTTAAAACAACGTTGCGGATCCATTGACAAAAGCTCTTTCATAAGAAAAACATGATGGTCATGTTAGATCATTAGGCATTATATGCATGTATGATTGGCCCTAGTGCAAGTGGGAGATGTTGGGGCATGTGCCCTAGGTCAATCCATTAACTGTCTTTATGAATACTTTTAATTAATAAAATAGAGGATTTCATTTGCTGTTTATTATAATTAAGTTTCATGTTTACATTATAATAAGATCCATGGGTATTTACAGAAATATCCTAAATGTCCCTAGTCGATCATTATATTGGGAACCATAATGAGTTAAGACTAGTGTGAGTCTTGATTGATGATCATATGATGATTATACGTATAGGGATACGATTAAAGATCACGAGTACTTGTTAGGGAATAAAGTACTGGAATGACCCGCTACGAGAACATCATATGGATTAATTCATAATTGTTTCTCATGATTGGTATATTTTTCAGTCCTCTGACTTGAGATTAATAGAGACTTCAACATTAGGAACACGGTGATTTGACGAAATCAAACGTTGTCTTTAACCGGACGATTATAAAGGTTGTGATTGGTTACTGTGTGATAATGTGATGAAGTTGTGTAATCGAGATAGAATTTGTTCCTATCATATAAAAAGAGATATCCAGTGGATCCTTCGATATGTTAGACTATTAAAAGTCCTAGTCTAAGTGAATTGATATTGATGAATGTCACTTGGATGTTTTCAGTCTACCTAAAGATTGAGACTAGTACGATTGAACATGTTGGATGACAATTCCATGCCTTATGTTTGATAAAAAGGATATAGTGTGACAAAATGATGTTATATACACTATTGATTAGGTTGTATCGATTTGATATTCGTACAAATTGGGTAGTCATAATGTCTTGCTAGAGGCCACTTTTGACTTGTATACCAAAATGTGTTTTGGTGCACTGCCAACGTTATATGAGCCTATTGTGTCGCACACTAAAATTGGTTTTGTGAGATTTTAAGATGGTTCAGAGAAATGAATTTTATATGATAAAATTCATTATAGAAATGTCCTTGTGGTGTATTACAGTTATACTTCTTTAAGTAGGGATATATGTGGAATTTACTTAACTGTATATATACAAGGGTTGTATAAATAGACTCTTTAAGTTAGAACACACGTATGAAAGATTAAGGGCCGAAACTCTATTTTCGTTTTAGAAATGAATTAGGTTTTTCTGATACAATTTGGGTCATTTTGGAGATAAACAAAAAGGTTTGGTTTTCTCTCGAAGCTAGCACTTCGAATATCGGCCGCCGTTCATGTGTGGACTGCTGGTAGAGGGCGTTCATCATTGGAAGTTCTTTAGAGATCGATCAACCTTCAGAAAGGTGTATTGCGATTGAGGTATGACTAGATTTTCATGGTTTAAACATTTTTAATGGAATTAGATTCGGATCTTGTTGGGGTTTTCGTCAACATTGTTTTGTAATTTTCGCTGCGTATGAACCTCAAAATTTCAACAACATAGGTCTCAGGTAATGCTTAATTAGCTGTACATGTAGGTACTATCCTTTTTGGTTGTAAAATATGACATATCAACTTCATGTAATAGGTCAGCACATATAGCACTTCACTATTGCCCTAATTGGTCTCTATTTATTCATTTTATCAACCTTTTATAGTAGGTTCGTGTCACTAACTAATTGAAATACTAACATGCCAAGTTACATACCCCGTGTGCTGCATACACCCTAAATCAAATAAGGAAATCTAAACACATGTTCTAATTTGACAACAATTAAGGTTTAACCTATCATGGGATTTAAGGCATGGCATCATGAATACAAATAGAAAATCAGTCACCGTAACTATAAAATAGTACACAAATTTGGAATGAAGTGGAGACAAATATCTCAATCAGTTCATAAGATTAACTGGCCTCTTGACACCCTAAAATGTGTACCTGAATTCTCGAAACTCTCCTCTAAGTTCGTAAGATTAACTGGGGTGCTTTAGGACTTGTACAAGCTATCAAAGTTGGTTTAAATGATTGTAAATTCTAATTTTTAAAATCAACCCCATTAAAAATTTGTTTATGTCGAAATCTACTTTATTAAAATATAAAAAATTTTAGTGCAACAAATTTTGAATAGATTTCAATTACAAAAATATTAAAATTATGTATTGTAGTATGAAGAGATTTTTAGAGCTATGTCTTAGCTTTCCAGAACTATAAGGTTTATGCAATATCGATTAGAAATGAGGGAGATATGAAAATTTTACCACAATAAGTCAAAATAGATTTATATTCTAACCATCAAATTTGTAGAATTCATTTCTCCTAAACCATAGTTTCAAAACTTATGAGCTTTTTTTACTTAGAAGCCTACGAACAAATCCTAGAACGTCATACTAAAAGATGAGCTCAATCCAATAACAAATGAAGGAATTTTGCTTAAAACAATAAGACATTAGCAAAACTGGAACCCAGAAATTTCAAATGCAACTAGAATGAGTCCATTTTGATTTAAAATGAGGAATTTATGATCAAATTACAAAGGCTAGTTCATAACAACATGCAAAATTTTCAATTTTGTTTTAAAACTTTATGAACTTAAAAAATTCATAACTTAATGAAAACAAATCCGAATCCAGAACTTTATTATAGTAGAATTAGTGAAATTCAAAAAGGAATCCAAATATGGAATTATATTTTGAAAATAAAGTCATTTGCTTGATGCTTGTAAGTGGAGATAGACAATACCTATATTATGTGCTGGTCGTGGTATTGATTGAACTTTAAATTATAAGGGGTATTACTAGGGTTACAAGTGGGTCAAGGTGGGGATCATAATTATCGTCCTCGTCTCCATGGGGTGCAGCCTACGGATTTATTCCTGCAAATTCCCCGCCGGGCGAACTTTGCTACCCCAAACCCCTAAACCCTAAACCCTAAATCCCAAACCCCGCGAGGATCCATGTGGGACGGGGAATCCCCGCGGTGTCCCATAAATTTTGTAAAAAATACTTATTTTAATCTTCATTCCTTGGTTACTTTGGCACTTAAGTACTACTTTCTCGATTCTTTTAAGAAAATGTTTTTCTCAAAATGAAGGATTAATGTGGATTTGTTTTGTTGATTGAGTTACCAGTTATCATACTTAAATAAATATATAAGATTTTGAAATCTATTATGGAAAATATACTTCAATGATGTTCTAAATATGATTTTATGTATCTTTATAAAACATATACATATAATATAGAATTAATTTAAGGGTAAAAATAAATTTTATCGTTGGAGATCTTGAGTTTCATTCCATATATTACACATATTTTAAGTAAAAAAGTCATATATTTTTTTGTAAAAACATACAAATTGGAGAATTCTATGCAAGGGATGCAGGGCGGGGAATACCTATGTGGCGAGAACAATTACCGTCCCCGCCTTGCCCTGCGTGGCAAGGTAAGATTTTTCCCCATGCCTCGTCCCATAGGGAGCAATAAGCAAAGATTTCTTACCCTAGCAGGGCAGGGCACCACGAGGAACGATGATTCCTCGCCCCCACTTGCAACCCTAGGTATTGTATTTAGTGGTTGAGTTATCATTAAAGGATGGTTCGTTTAAATTTCTAAATCATTATATTCTAACTTCTATTTACTTGAGGGTAATATGTTTCTATTTGAAGATAACTTCTATTTAAAACTTCTAGTATTTAATGTTATGAATTATATTGAAATCATGATATAAAGAATGGAAAGAGAATATGATTGAGAGTATTCTTTTGCTTAGAACAACAAAGTGTCGAGTTTGAGGGTATTTGTCAAATCAATAATTAGACATATTTTATAGTATGATATAAGTTAATTTTAAATGTAAATGGTGATATTACACTAGGTATTCTCTTATTTTTTGATTTTAGGATTCTATTAAAAAAATAAAGAAATGCAAAGAAAAGAGGAAGAAGTGCAAAAAGTCAATTAAAGAATAAAGCCAACGATTATGATAAGTTAATAATTAGACATATTTTATAGTATAATTTAAGTTGATTTTAGATATAAGTGATGATATTACACTAGGCCTTCTCTTGTTTTGTGATTTAAATATTTAATTAGAAAAAATGAAGAAATGAAGAAAAAAAGAAAGAAAAGCAAAACAATCAACTAGAGGAGTGGTCCAATGATTTCTCAAAAATATATGAATACACTAGAAATAACCATGAAAATGTGTAGCAGAAATTAGTCAGTGAATCATCAACGAATTGGGAATTACACAAGAAATCGCCTGATGAATCGGTGAAGTGTAGAAAGATAAATCTAGTGATTAACTTAGCGACTTGTGAACCAAGTAGAATCGCTAACGAATTATTGAGATAAGTGACGTATCTATGATATGTATTATTAGGGAAACTATAAATAGGACCTTAGGGCTTCAAAATCGTTATCTCTCTCTGAAACTTTATTTGTTATTATTAGTTTTAAAGTTTTTAGGTTATAGATTATTGATCATTACTTTTGGAGACTCTTTGGAGATTCAATATAGGTATTTGGCATTAATGTCTTTTATCTTTTAATTTATTGCAATGTTTATTATTACTATGTGTGAGTAGTTTATTATTCTAAACAATACTATGGACATGATTCTAAACCATTCATTAATTTAGTCCTGATATGGAATTTATGTGTTTAATGCTATAAATCAATCATACATGTCAATCATAGATTTAATAAGTTATTTTCGTGTATTACATCAAATAATTCTTTGTACTGAGTGCATAGTGGCCAATATGTTTCTTAATATAGGGTATTTAAATCTACGTCTATGATTGTTGACAACAATTATAGAAGTAGTAACTTTGATTAATCTATAAGGAAATATTACCCGAGTGGATGTTCTAGGTGACTGTGTTCTAAGTTATTTATTGATTAGTATATTCTGATCAATATTTGATTTAGATTAGGTATAATTTTGATTAAGCGTTAATGCTATCGTATTTCAATTTCATTGCATTTTATTTAATAAGTATAGTTACAAGGGTAAGGATATGACCCATTTCCATTGAATATAGAAAAGTCGATAGTTTGCTAAAGGCTATCAACCTATTATGATTAGAGTTTAATGATTTAAGATTATTATATACATATGATGATTGATTATGACTATGCTTTAACGAAAATTTCTAGATATGACGGTTTACTTATCATTGTCTAAGATGTATTGTTTAGATAAGTAATTTATATTGATTTATTGATTGTTTGTTTGAATTGCATTAGATTAATTTATTGAATTTAAAATATTTATAATTTAATTATTTTAATTAATTGACTATTTTGTTTTTAGATTGATAGTGTTTAATTTCCTTTTTAATTAGATTAGTTAAACTAAAGCAAATTAAATCCAATAAAACTTTATGGTAGCCTTAATTCTAAAGAGATTTGCAGAATTTCACGACCCATCTCCCTATGACCATCCTCATAATCATCATGATTATAACCCCTAGTCAACAATCTCCAATTCTTTTTCCTTATTATATTTAAGATCCTCAGCCCATATTTTAATTTGATCTTTGCATAGAATCCCCTATTCAGTATCACTTTTCTATTTTTTTTCTAATATCGCTCTTCATTCTAACAAGAGCTTTATCATTAATTAAATCATCCACATTATAAGTAACTTATGGATTCTCCTCAACTTCCTCTCCTTTCAAATCATCAATATATTCTAGTGGTGGAGTAGGTCCTTGTGACATTCGAGAATTTCATAAAATTGATTAGGATGCTAATTTAGTATTTCGGATTTAATTTGGAATTTAAGTATCCAAGGTGTGACCCACACATTATGAATTAGAGATCATAACTCTAAATATTATTTAGTGTGTAGCGTGACTAATTGGTGTATTATACTTTATTCAACATGAAATAGGGTCAAGTTGAAGTGTATACGCGGGGTCTGCAAGTTTTGGAGCGCGTTGGGAATTTTCTCCAATTTTTGCAAAATAAGGTTATTTTCTCGGATTTAATTTGGATATGAAAATAAGATATAATCAAGAAATTAGATAGAATAATTATTGACTTGGTGCGCGCTTAGTGACACACATGGTCGAGTGTGACGGCGTGGGATGTACAATAGTATACATGCCCGAGGGTGGTCGTTGGCACTCGTGGCTAATTTATAGCCGCAATAACACAAAGGTATATATCATATATATATATATATATATATATACATAAATCAATCCTAAAGTTTAAATCTAGGATTCATCTCAAGATACGCGTAGCGTGAGCATCGAGGAAGGAAACGAGTTAAACGTTCGCTATTCAAGAGGTGTATCTACGCCTCGAGATGCATGCCATTCCATCTCAAGAAGGATTGTTGCTTTAAACTCATCTTCTGGATCATCATCGAGATTCGTCCAAGCGAATCTCGAAAAAGGTTAAATTTGATCTCACATAAGTCGGTCTTTGTAATGGATTTGTTAATATCTAACAAGATAAACCTTGAGATACACAACACGTATTTCGATGAAGATTAACATATGTGTAATAAGAAGAATAAATGGTTGTCAATTTTTAGATTTGCCTCAAGATTTGTGTGATATGATTCTCAAGGAAATCTTATATTTATCCAAACTAATTAACATAACTGCATCACATTGGTTGATTTCGATAGAGCAACAGAGGATGTGAATTTGAGAATTAGAGGAAGGATCTAGATCGAGAAAGACCGAGAGAGACCGAGAGAAAGAGGTTTCGAAACATAGTGAGTTGAGTTTGTTGTTTCGTTGTGGAGTTGTTATTGATGGTCTCGTTGTTGTTGATGTTGTCGTCATTGTGTTCTTGTGGAGTAGGGGGTGGAGGCGCAAATAAAGTGGAAATGGTAGTTTGTCTAAGGAAGACGATGGCAGGGGAGTGGTCTCCCCTGCGTATACTTAACGTTTGGTTGGGAGGCTAACCACAATGAAAAAAAGAAGAAAAAAAAAGAAAAAAAAGGATTGTACTTCAAGTGAAAACAGAGCGAAGGTGAGGAATAAGATAAGGGGTTTGATCCACAGACCGAATCGAACCGAGTCAGCTTCAGTTGAACCAAAGGGTTAAATGTGACATCTAAGGATTTTATAAACTTAATTAGGTGGTTAATCAAGTATTTTTTGCATTAATTTGGGATTTACATATTCGAGGTGAGACCTACATGTTACGGATCAAAGATCATAAATTTAATATTATTTTAAGTGTACCGTGCTTATTTGATGTATTATATATTTTAATCCAAAATAAAGTTAAGTGTAGTGTATATGCGGTGTCCATGAGTTTCGGAGTGTGTCGGAGAATTTTCTCTAATTTTAGTAATTTTAGGGTATTGTCTCGAGAAATGTGTCGACATGAGTTACGTGGAAGTTCAAATGTCAACCTAAGCAACTGTTTCAAATTTCATGAAAAATATTTAAAAGTAAATTTGAAATTTTGGATTTTGAACTTTAAATAGACTTAACGAGCCGACTTGGGCCCTAAACCTTGATTTGCATGTGAGACCAATTGTTTGGAAGTTTTGGAGTGTTTTGGTAAATTCTCCAACTTTTGGCGACATTGAAGTATTTTTCAAGGATTTATTTGGACTTAAATTGAAAACATAATCATGAAATTAAATAAAATAATTAATAAATTTGTAGACGCCTAGTGATATACGGGGCCGAGGGAAACACGTGTGGAATGTACAATAGTGTGCATGCTCAAGGTTGGTCATTGGCGCGCGTGGCAAATTTATAGCCGCGAATATATAGGTGTATATATATATTTATATATAACATGGTTTATATTAATAGATATCTAAATCAGTCCTATAGTTTGAATTAAATAAAAATATACATTAGATGCGCCTCGAGATACATGTAGCTTGAGTGTCGAGGAGTTGAAATGGTTGGATGACTCGGTTGTTGTTGGTGAGGTGTTACATGGCTCAAGATGCATGCTGTCCAATCTCGGGGAAGATAACATATAAAATAAAAAATTATTAGATTTGCCTCGAGATTTGTGCAATGCGAGTCTTGAAAAAAATCTTATATATATCCTCAAGCCACCATCGACTCATTAATATTGTTTTGAGCCAAAGATTGACCTCGAGATATGTGGTACGTATCTTAAGGAAAGTTAAATTTATATTATAAAAAGGAATCATTAGATTTTCTTGACATTCACGTGATGCGAATCTCGATGAAATCTAGTATATATGTTTTTAAGGCAAATAGATTGCCTCCTCTGTCTCAATTTCGATTTCCAAATCAAAAGAGAAAAATAGAGAAAACAAGAGGAAGTCGATAAAGTGACTGAAAGAGGGGCATAGAAATGGGAACGAGACGGTGTTAGAGGCGAGACGGTGTTGGCGGGTAAGTTGTTGGGTTTGTGTTGATGTGCCATTATTGGTGTTGTTGAGGTTGTTGCGAAGTTTGTGATGGAGATGATGGAGTTGGGTAGGGAGAGGGGGGACTCGGTGGTCTGAGGAAGCCCAAAGGTGCTTTGGGGTTGGGGTAAACCCAACCACAGCAAATTAATATATATATATATATATATATATATATATTTGAAATGAAATAGAGCATCGTTTCAAGGAAGAAGAATGGGTGTCCTGAAATTGTACGATTATCATTTCGTATAAATTGTATTGATCCTTAAAATTACATTTTTGTCGTACATGCATACACTGTTTGGGAGGATAAGGCGTTACGAGTCTCCTTATAGTGTAGACTATACCATGGTTATAGAACACTATATTATGCTTGAAGGGCTGGAGTCACTAATACTTTGCATTACGTGGTTATCATGAAATCACATTGAACTAGATCATACTCTTAAAGTCTAGTGGAATGAGACTCATTTGGTTATCCTCCCTGAGCATAATTCCTTATTATTGTTTACTTACCATTTTCGGAGAACATTATTTGATTGTGGTCCGATAACAAAAAAAGGATGGATTCTCAGTTGTATTTAAATTCCTCATATTATATTCTTCATGAATCTCTTGGATTATTAAGCATTTGATTATTACAGGTGTACTGGATAGTGTGGGATTTACTTATTTGACATTATCAAATTTTCATAATTGGATAATGATAGGTTCTAGTGGCGATAAAGAAAAGGAAAACTTTCCGACTGTATATAACTTGCTTGGTTCTTTATTCTATGTGTGTATTGGTTTTTGAATATATTATATTGTACAAATGGATTTTTGGGGTTCGAGTGTGATTAGGTTTTCCTTTGAAATGACGAGAACAGTCTTAGGACAAATGGAGATAACTCCTGAATTGAGGTAATGCTAGCTTAAAGTTTTTAATATTTCAGATCGAGTTAGAATGAATATATAATTTCATAAATGCAATTTATATTGTCATGAGGTGGAGTGTCGGTCCTTCGGCATTTCCACCAAAGCTGAGCAGGTTTTGTTGAAGAATCTTGAAGGCCGAGATTTTCGGTGTAGGTTTAGAAATAAAGGAGATGCTGTCGAAAAATTTTTACAAAATTTTGAGGATAATGTAATCAATCTAAATGAAATTTGAGGATTATATAATTAATTTTTACAGAACTTTGAGGTTTAAGATTCAGTTTAGAATCCTTTGCGATTAATAAAGTTAGATAAAATAATGAGTATAAGATCTTATTCTTAATTATTTATTGATAGAGAGGTTAAGGCCGCTAGATTATTAAGGGATTAAGGTAATCTAGGCCAGTCTAATGCTCTAATTAGGTGGGGTCTGACATTAAACCTTAAATCAAAAATAAAATAAAAATTTCAAAAAACAAGAAAAAAGATTAGAAAAATTATATTTTTAGACAAATTAGTTGAAAATGTGGATTTCAAAATTTTCTCAAGGATTTATACTGGAGTTTCCTCGTAATACGTGCTATAATACCTAAAAATGTCCAAGAATTTGGAAAATTATTTTAAAGCCTAGTCAAAGTTAATTTTCAATTTCGAGTCACAATTTACAGTGAAAATTAGGAACCGAACATTCGAGGAGTTAATGTGGAGTGACTCCGGGTTTGTAGGACTTAATAATAGCAAAATAAGATTAAAAAATGGTCGAAAACTTAAGAAACTTGAATAGGAAACTTATTCCAATTTCTCAACGATTTTAGGTAAGTTCGAGGATCCTGAAACCACTCAAAACAAAGCTTGAGGAATAGGTTCAAAGTGCGTGCAAGCCCGGGAAACATTGTCTGAGGCTTCCCAACCAAATTTGAGTTGGTTTGATCGTATGTAAACCTTATAATGATCTTAACTATTGATTGAATATATTTGTACCTGTAATTGCATTATAGTCTACATTGCATTTCATCATTCTTGGTCATGCATACAAAAGAGAATGAGAGGGATAAACATTTTTCAGAGTCTAGTTTGCTTGAAATTAGATTGCAATTCTTCCTCTAATGCTGGCTAGTGAGACTACTTCTTGACTTTAATGCCAACGAGTTATCTTTGCATTTCATGATCTCTTAATACTGTCTTTGTACTATTTTTGAAAGTCGACATCTGATTATAGTTAGGAAACGTATATAGAGGGGATTGCATATCATGTTGCTGCATATATTTTATTGATTATTCAAAAATGTAATTACATGTCTTCATGTATCAGACTAACAATTGGAGGAGTACATATCGTTGTAGATGCTTACTTACCTAAAATCTTCTAGTTGTTTTTGAAGATGTAATATTCTATAAGACGTTAAAGGAAAAATACACAAGACTCGAAGATAGTGGTGTTTGCTTATCAAATTTAAAGTAAATTCTTGTTTTAAATTGTTTATATATTGTTTTGGAGTTTTAAGGGTGAGTGTAGGGCATGAAATTTCTTTGAAGGATTATAAAAGTCCCTTAATTTAGTTAATATAAGTTGAGAAGGTTTTTGTTTCAATTTCGGTAGTTTTGGATTCGTGAAATTGTAACTAAAGTATCAAAGACTCTAAATCAATTTATAAATTTAAACTTGATATATATTGTGAACCGTGGGAAGTTGTGAGTCATTTTAGGCCTATCCCCAATTCTATTGTCTATTAGGTGAAGCTTTTTCTGTACACCATTTTTAGGAAAGGTGTTGCCGAAATATTTGCAAAATAGGGAGAATGATCCGTAAGATTTCCTAATTTGCTCCACTTGAACAAATCATGAATTGAGTCTCACCGAAGATATAAATTTAGTTTAGGAGCTTTATTAAGGATTGAAATAAAAATCATTTTCAGGTCAAAGTTAAATAAATGGATAGACTGACTAGATTGTCAAGGAATTAAGGTACGTAATCTAGACCAGTCAATCGTCGTAATGACAAAGGGGCTTGGGTATTTGAATTATAGAGGATAGGTTTGGCTTAATTAAGGATAAATTTTGGTTAAGAACGAAAGGGTGATTGAGCACGATTAGTTGAAAAGTGACCGTGAGCTGGGGTATTTGAATTATTGTGTTATGTTTGAGTTGTATGCATGTATTATTGCAATATATACAATTGAAAGTTTATTCTCCTTATCCATTAAATACTAAACTCGTAAGATATGACGAGTAAGATTAAACGAATAACTAAAGGAAAGAATAGACTTATGAAACGAATCTGAGCACAAATGGATATGAAATGAACTTGTGAAGTCAGAATTCACAAAAGTGTTGTAAGTAGTTCAAAATTAATATAACTAATGAAAGTATCAGTTATGAATCCAATAGGATATTGGTTGAAAGAGATGTCCAAATGATTTATGTACGTAAGTACTGAACATGAATTTCTTGAAAATCAAAAGTATTGAACTATTACAATTATAAAATGCTCAAGAAAATGTTAAAATAGTCTCAATAAGGAAAACAGAGACACGTGGTTTAACAAGTAGAAATTGATTGGACAACTGAGTTATGACTGAAAATCACAATAAAATTGTGATAGAATCAAATAAAGTTGTCTAAGTCGGTTTCTATTAAAATAAAACATTTGAAGCAAAGTATTTTCTCATTTTCGAAACAAAACAAAAAAGTAAAAGTGTAAGAGAACCACAATTGAAAATAATCAAATGAATTCTAAAAAGAAGTATTGAAACTTTTGATTGTTTATTACTCAAGTTACTTATTCATAAGCGACGTTGAGTATAGTGATTCTATGAGTCGAACAAAGAAGCGATAAAACAAATGGAAATACATGAATTCGAAGGCATTGGGGAAGTGGTCTAATGATAGCTTACATTAGCTATTAAACATTAACATAAGTAATTGTGTTTTGATTCAAAATATCCAATAGTCACTCCTAAACAAATTAAATAATGATGTTTATCACTACAACTTCAAATATAATAAATGAAGAGATAGACATACTAATTGAATATCTGTAAGTGATATTTATAAAATGTTAGTATGAGCTCCTATATTGCAAGAATTTCCATTTATAAGACTTAAAAGATTGAAATAGCATCCATTAAGAGTTTGATTAGCCGTTAAGTTAATCATGGTATTAAAAATTAAAATTCTTCTATCACTTCAAATTAACAATAATAAAAGGGTCAATTTGTGAGATGAAATTGATGATCAGTAAGATATTTTGATATCTTGCATAGTCTTTGGAAAAGTACAAATTTCTTTTTGAGAGAAAGAAAAGTCGGGAAAGTTGGAAACTAATGAAAATAACTATGGCAATAAAAAATAGTGGCATGTTTGAGTTAGGAATTCCTCTGTTTTGAACAAAGAATGGCTATGGAAAACTTTAATTAACTGAATGATCACTGAATGATCATAAGAAGTTGCACCATCCGTAGCTATTTTTTCAAAGAGAAAAGAGATATAAATTGCCTTTGTCAGTTAAGATAAAGGAGCTATAAGTCGCCTAAGATTTGAGCTAAGTTATGGTAAGTGTGTAAAAGGATTAAAAGTGAAATAAATGGGAGAATAGCTAATATTGATAAAAATTGAACCAAGTAGATCTTGTATCGTTATCATGATTCATTCACGGCGTAGACGATCGGTGTGGCGTCCACCCATATTGTAATAATCGAATGAATTTGTGAGGTTCGGTATAATAGACTATCAAGTTTCATCAGAGTCAATTGGAAGCTTAAGTATAGGCAAACAAATGGTCAATACATTCTAACATTAATATGAGATGAGAATTTTAGGTCAATGAGTCCCAATAAGACTTGAGATGTCAAACTATAAGTTTGATGAAACTTAATTATCTTCACAAGGGTTTTACCAGAAATCAAACTCTAAATGTTGAAAGTCGTGAATCAAAGTAATATACAACTGATATCAGCAAATATATTGTATATTGGTTTAGATGTAATGCTACACCACGTGATTAGTACTGGTAAGATTTTTAAGCACGAAGTTATTTTATTGGAATTAATGTAAGATACTTGTATGCTAATGAAGATAGAAATGAAATGAAAATAAATGCATGACTTACAACTCACTTAAATTTTATTATCCTTATTGGATGATAATATTGAATAGAGTATAGTGTATCTGATTCGATATGTATGACGAATTGAATATTCTTCCATCGTAATTGAGAAAAGTTAAGAATATGTATTAAGTAGAGATGAAAAAAAGATAGAATATTTATTACTTACATGAGATAAAAATTAAAAGTTGTACTAATAGAATATAATTATGAAATATATCGATATCTCAGTTTAAATGTGTATATCTACTAAAGAGAATGATAACTATTTTTATTCAAATAATGGAAGAAGTTTGGTGAACAATTATGATCAAGATAATGGGAAATCTAAAAAATTTGGCAGTTGAATGAATAAAATGAGGTTCTTGGTCAACTCATAAAAAGAGAATGATTTGACGAATTTATAAAAGTCTTTAACTATCAAACTAGTCAAATGGGAAGTTCAGTGAGTTGGCTGTCGAGTCAAAATTGATAATTGCTTTCTAGTCAACAACTCAAAAATAATATTGTGAGTACACATTTAATGAATAAGTAAGAGTTGCACGATGTGTCTAATTCATTTTCTGATCGGATTGAAACTTGAGATCACTTTTCATGAGATGAGAAATGTAATACGATATCTTTAGTCATAGGATGTATGTAAATACAAGTTTCTATTAAGAAATGCTACATTGATGATGGATCAAATAGACACGCAGCTCTACTTTAGTATCTAATATTGTGCTCAAATATTATTTGCATCAGTATGTAATCTTAAACTAATGATAGTGTAAGAATTAGTCGACCGACAATTCTAATAAGGGATAATTAGTGATGAGAAAGTAAACTGGGATGTGTACCCGAGTTCGGGTGGATATGGACAGAATTAGCAACGGTTTATGAAACAACGTTCGATTATGAATAAATATTATTTTATGAAAAGCTAGATTGGTTAAATCTTACTAAGTATTAATGCTTGAATAGGATTCAAGGCACGAAAACTAAAGTAAGGTTATTAGATATTCCAAAAAGTTGATCAATTAACTCATAAGAAATTCACAAATTGCTGGGATCGAGAAAGTAACAAATATAACTTTTCATTAAACTAAGGATTTGGAAATGAAAAGTTGAAATATTTATGATCTCTACCATCGAGTTGTTGATTACAACGAAAGTGATTGGGTCAACTTAATGGTTCACCTTGAAAATAGTTTTACAGGTTTAAATTAAAATAGTTGTATGTGAAGGATCACTTTCGCATATCTCTTTTGGTCAGTAACCTGTAAGTTTAAATCTCGAGGAATAATCTTAATTGGTTGGGAAGATTGAGACATCCGAGAATTTCGTAAACTTGATTATGATGCTAATTAAGTATTTTCAAATTTAATTTCAGATTTAAGTATCTGAGGTGGGATGCACACGTTACAGACATGAGATCATAAATCTAAATATTATTTTTGTGTGTCGCGAGACTAATTGATGTACTATACTCTATTGGACACGAAATAAGGTCAAGTTGAAGTGTGTGGTGTCCACGAGTTTCGGAGCGCGTTTGGAATTTTTGCAATTTAAGCAAAATTGGGTTGTTTTTAGGGATTTAATTTGGACATGAAAATAAGAGAGAATCATGAAATTAAATAAAATAATTAATAAATTAGTGGATGCTTAGTGACACCCGGGATCGAGGGTGGGATGTGCAATAAAGTGCACGCCTGAAAGTTGTTGTTGATGCGCATGGCAAATTTGTAGCCACAAAATACAAAGGTGTACATATATATACATATATAAATCAATCCTAAAGTATAAATCTTGGATTCGCCTCGAGATACACATAATGTGAGCATCAAGGAAGTAAATGGGTTAAACATTGGCTGTTGCAGAGGTGTATCCATGCCTCGAGGTGCCATTCCACCATAAGAAAGGCTGTTGCTTTAAATTCTTGTCTTTTTGATAAGTCAATAATTAGACATATTTTATAGTGTAATTTAAATTGATTTTAGATATAAATGATGATATTACACTAGGTATTCTCTTATTTTTGTGATTTCATGATTTAATTAGGAAAAATAAAGATATGAAAAAAGAGAGGAAGAAGAGCAAAATAGTAAATTGGAGAATAAATCCGGTGATACAAAATTACAAAGCAATCCCTATCTAAATCAACAACATAGTATAGCCAGCGAATCATCAACGAATTAGAGTTTACTCTAGGAACCGCCAGATGAATCGGTGGAGTACAAACAACTATTTTTTGTGATTAACTCTGCGATTTGTGAACAAATTTGATTCGTTGTGGAATCTCTAAGGTTGGTGACGAGTTTTTTAGTTAAGAAAAAGGAATTTGAGTTTATCTATGATATGTATACTTAGGGAAACTATATATAAGACCTTAGGAACTTGAAATTAAGCTCTCTCAGAGCCCTTAATTAGCCATTATTAGTTTATAAGTCTTTTCAGTTAGGTTTTAGTTTACCTCATTGTTTATTACTTTGGGAGACTTTTTGAAGATTCAATACTTATTAATTAAATATATTTTACGTTAATGTCTTTCAATTATTTGTTTAATGCAATGTCTATTATAAATATGTATGAGTAGTTTATTATTCTAAACAATACTCTAGAAATGATTGTAAATCATTTCTTAATTTAGTCGTAATGTAGATTTTATGTGCTTTATGCTTTAAACCAATCACACACGTCAATCACGAATTTAATAACTTGTTTTTGCATATTACAACTAATGGTTCTTTATATTAAGTGCATATTAGTTAATAAGTTTTTAATATAGAGTATCTAAACCTATGTCTATGATTATTCACATCAATTATAGAAATAGTAACTAGGATTAATCTAAAGTGCGAAAAATTACTCAAGTGGATGTTTTAGGTGATTGTGTTATAGGTTATTTAATTACTAGCATAATTCAGGTTTTTATTTAGTTTGGATTATGTATGACTTTTATTGAGTGTTAATATTATCGTAATTGATATTTTAGTAGTTTTTATCCAATAAGTATAGTTACAAGGGTAAGGATATGACTTATTTCCATTTAATATAGAAAAGTCGATAGTTTGCTAAATGCTATCAACCTATTGTGATTAGAGTTTAATGACTTAAGATCACTATATAAATATGATGATTTGATTACGACTATGCTTTAATGAAAATGTTCAGATACATAGATTTATATATCATTGTTTAAGATGTATTGTTTAGATATTTAATTTATATTGATTATTTGATTATTTGTTTGAATTGCATTAGATTAGTATATTGAATTTAAATCGTTTATAGTTTAATTATTTTAATTAATTAATATTTTTGTTTTTAGAATGATAGTGTTTAATTTTTGTTTTAATTAGATTAGTTAAATTAATGCAAATTAAATCCAATAAAGTTTTAGGGTAGCCTTAATTCTAAAATATTTGCAAAATCTCTATGGAGACGATATCCCATTTACCGCTATCGCAAATAATAGGAAAATACAAGAAATTATTATGCGCGCTTAACATGTGTCAATTTTCAGTGCCTTTACCAGAGATTTTTAAAATAATCTCTGGGAAACCTTCTTGTTGAATGTCATATAATATGGTTGTAGACAAGGAAGAACTACCTGTTAGACAATCTAATAGGAAAGTCACAAACTACGAACCTATATTTATAACTTTTACAACATAATTTTCAAAGACCTCATGGAACAAACACACGAGAGGTCGAGGAGGTCGAGGGACGATTCCCGTCCTATCAAATCGCCCATTGCAGTCACCATCGATGACTTTGTTAAGACCTGGCACTCCCACAACTGCGATGCCTGCGTCTCTAGCTACCGCATCACCAGCAGCTTCTCATGTGGGTAGAACAAGCTTGCAAGTTGTAGGCACTCCATGAGCGCCTCAAATAAGAGGGGCCGACCCCTTTGACGTGCATAAGATTTCGATCGCAGTGATTGCAGATAATCCATAAGTTTAGATTTCGATCGCAGTGACTGCAGATAATCCATAAGTTTGAATTTGACTTGTTAACGTATTTCTAATTATCCTTGTAAATGATTAACTTTGCTTTTACTTTTGCATTTTAATGATACATAGGGAATTGCATCCTTCTCATGATTGGGCATGAAAGATGACAAGTTTTCAAGAGGTGGATAATTCTAGAAGGGTATTGCTGAAAGTAAGTACCGAATCATCATAAGGACCACTATTAGCACCAATGGCTAGGAAGTAGGAACTAAAAATGCCTTAGGATTTATTGTTATAAAAGTTTTCCTCCTCGTAATAACTGCACTCACCATTTTATTGGTATATTTTTGATAGGATGACACGATTCATGAGGATATCATTCGTGGAGCATACAACATGCATGCAAGCATCAAGTACACTGCATTAATGAATAATTTGAACAAGAATCAGGTCTAACCAAGCTTTGCTACATATGAGGCGTGGAGGAAATACTTTGAGTACTGGGATAGCGAGAAATTTCTTGCCAAGTCTAAGACCTGAGACTAGAGTCTCGAAGCATTGTGGCAGCTTGGTGTCTTTTGTGACGACAAATGAAAGATTGGTAAGTGATTTTTATGGTAACATATGATTTTTATGACATGTATTTGCATCTCCACACCGTAATTCACAACGGGGTAGCATTCATCAATACTAGATCGAAGTGGTTCCATGTAAGTACAGAAGTACGAGCTAAGTTATGGCAAATTTACTTAAAATCATATTGTTTTAGTTATTTATTGTTGATCTATGCGGGCTTAGCTTGTGAGAAAATGTCAAAAGCTGACATAAACTACACCGGGCTAGCATGTGATAATTCGGCGGTGTACTATGATGTGGTTGGTGACTATTCCAAAGGGCATGTCTACAGTCTCGAGTTGCTAGGGAGAAAGAAGAGAGGATATGAAGATTCTGGTGTTAGCACGTCCCATGTGCTATTGAGGATGCCGAACACGGAGTTCAACAATGTTGCCGAGCAATTAAGATAGGCCATTGCAAGTATGTAGAGGCAGTTCGGGATGATTATGGACCGAATGGGCCTACATCAGCCACCACCACCACCACCACCACCACTACCTTAGGAGCAGCAGCAGGCGTAGACGGATCCTGTTGATCCACCATAACACTAGGACTATGTTGATAAGGAGATACAAGATTAAGTTATGGGGGATGAGCAGCTTAGGGATACTTAGATATATTTTATGGTTGTTTGAATAAATTTTGGATTGATAGTTTTTTTTGTGAATAATTAGAGGACTGAGTTGTAGTGGATAGGGAAGTTGGGGATACTTTGATATCTTTTATGGTTGTTCGAAGAATTTTTGGATTGGTTGTTATTTTTTGTAGATATTTAAAGGAATGAGTTTCGAGGGATGAGTGCTTTTAGGTTACTTAAGTATTTGTATGCTTGTTGTAGAACTTTTGGATTGATAGTTCTTTTGTAGATACTTAGGTATCTTTTATATACATATTATATTTGACTATTTTTTTGTATATGTAAATTTATTTTGATTTTCAAATTGTTTGTTTTTTCTCATTTGAATCTTTGTTGTTGATATATATTGTTACTTATTGTGTATATGTAAGATTTTGCTTTTTTGGGATGTTAGCACCCCTCAAGAGTTGTTGGAGGGGGTGCAGGTGATGGAGCAAGTCCTATTGTTGTTGTTTTCAGGTTTTGAAGTTCTGGAGAACCATTTTGATTTTAATGTTTTATTTAAAAAAAGCACGGGTGTAAAAACAAAATAGAGATGGATTAGCAATGAAATTCATGGATTTGGTTACTAATCCGTCTCTAATTCGCGATAGAATAGCATAGGATTTTAAGCCAAATTGCAAGCCAAAGCATTTACCTTGGAGGAATGTTCATATTTGTTCCATTTTTGTTCCATCTCTAAATACATCTCAAATTCATCTCTGATCTGTCTGGAATCAGCAATGAAACCTTATTTCCATCGCTAAATAATTAGCGACGATGATTTTAGAGACGAAACATATTTCGTCTCTAATCTGTTGCAGAATTGGATTTAAATTCCGTGGCTGATCAACTCTTTTTTGTACTGATATATTAATAGATGTACTGAAAGAATTAAAAGGAGTGACAATAGCTGATATTAAAGGAATAAGTCTAGCTACGTATATGCACAGGATATATTTATAAACTAACACAAAAGCTTCCAAGCAAGCTCAATATGGATTAAACCCACCAATGATGGATGTAGTAAAAGTTGAAATATTAAAATTATTAGATTTATGAATGATATTTTCAATAGCTGATAGTAATTGGGTAAGCCCAATCTAAGCGTTCCTAAAATAGTAGGAATTACAGTAATAACAAATGAGTATGGAGAATTAGTACTAACTAGAATCCAAAATGTTTGGAGGGTATCTATAGATTATAGGAAGTTGAACGTCTCAACTAGGAAGGACCATTATCCAATCCTGTTTATAAACGGATGTTAGAAAGATTAGTTGGGAAAACTCATTACTGTTGTCTAGATAGTTATTCAGGATTTCATCTAATACCTGTAGCCCTAGAAGATCTAGGTAAAAACAACTTTGACTTGGCTCTTTGGTACATTCACATATAGATGTATGCCTTTTGGTTTATGTAATGCAGCTGCAACTTTTCAAAGATGTGTGATTAGTATGTTCTCTGATTATGTGAAAAATTTTATTGAAGTCTTCATCGATCATTTTATTGTTTATGGTAATTCTTTCGATGAATATTTAGTTAATTTAACTAAAGCACTTAACAGATGCATAAAAAAGAGTTTAGTAATAAATTATGAAAAATGTCATTTCATGGTAGATCAATGACTTATGTTAGGACATATAGTGTCACATAAAGGAATAGAAGTAGATCCAACAAAAACCCAAGTAATCAAAAAGTGACCTTACCCCACCATGGAGAGATAAATACGTTCATTTATTGGCCATGCAGGATTTTATAGAAGATTTGTAAAAGATTTTTCTAAAATAACACAACCTCTATGAAAACTTTTACAAAATATATGTTTCTTTTGAATTCACCAATGATTGAAAGATAGCATTTAATAAATTAAAGGATTCTTTAATAACCACACCTATGATTAAATCACCAGATTGTTCGTTACCTTTTGAGATAATGTGTGATGCAAGTAACTATGTAGTTGGAGCTATTTTAGGTCAAAAAGTAGTAAGCGGATATCATGTTATATGTTATGCTTCTAGGACACTAGATCCAGCCCAACAAAACTATACCCTTACTTAAATGGAACTTTAAGCGGTAGTGTTTGTCTTACCAAAGACCTTATTTATTAGAAACGAAATGATAGTTTATTCAGATCATGCAGCATTGCGACACTTAATGACAAAACAAGATTCTACATAAATACTAATAAGATGGATATTACTTCTATAGGAATTTAAAATTACTATAAAAGATAAAAAAAGGAGCTGAAAATATAGTAGCAGATTATTTAAGTAGGTTAGAAAATGAAAAACCACCTACACCGTTAAGGGATGAATTTTCAGATGAACATTTATATAGTTTAAAGACTGATGGCCCATTGTATGCTGATATAATCGATTATCTTACCACCAATAGGTTATCACCTTATTTAACAAGATCTTAAAAGAATAAATTTAAAAGGACTCTAAACATTATTTATGGGATGATCCCTATTTATAGAAATTTTGTACCGACCAAATAATTAAGAGATGTATTTCAAAGTCGAATGTACAATCAATTATATCTTATTGTCGTACTAATGTCCAGGGAGAACATTTTAGTCCACGTAGAATTACTCGTAAAATTTCAGATTTCAGATTCTTTTTGCCCACTCTAGTTGATGATTGTTTTCTTTATACGAAATCTTGTCCAAATTGCCAACGAATTGAAAACTTAGGGCGTAGAAATCAAATGCTTTTACTTTCTATTATTTGGTATGAAGTGTTTGATGTATGGGATATATATTTCATGGGACCTTTTTCACAATCGAATAATTATATTTATATTTTAGTTGCTGTAGATTATGTATCTAAGTGAGTAGAAGTAAAAACTACTAAAACTAACGATTCAAGAATAGTGGTTAATTTCCCTATATCAAAGATTTTTGCAGTTTTTGAAACACATAGAGCACTTACTAGTGAAAGAGGTTCACATTTTTGTAATTGATTAGTTCCTTGCCTACTTTGTAAGTACGACGCCACAGTTAAGACATCAACTGCAAATCACCTACAAACTAGTGGGCAAGCTGAGACTTCAAATAGATAAATAAAGTCAATACTAGAAAAAATAGTTAGTCCAATACGTAAGGATTGGAGTCTTAGATTAGAAGACGCATTATTGGCATAGAGAACATCAATTAGGCCACCATTGGTATGACACTTTATAAGTTAGTATTTGGAAAAGCATGTCATTTACCAGTAGAACTAGCACATAACGCCTATTGGACAATAAAAGCATGTGACATGAATTATAATGAAGAAGGAAACCAGCGTAAGTTGAGTCATCAGGAATTAGAACTTAGGAATGACGCTTATGAAAATGCATCAATTTATAAAAGGAAACTAATGTAAGTTGTACTTTTTTATTCAAAACTTGAATTATTTCATGAAAACTCCATTAGAGATGGATATGACCTTTTATGGTTATGAATTTATTGTCTCATTGTGAAGTAGAAATAGAAAGCTTCAAAATAGGAAGAATATTTAATGTAAACGGTCATAAGTTAAAATCTTATTATGAAAATCTTGTTGAACAGGATATGGAGATCATCAATCTCGTGCCTAAGAAACAATGTCCAACACATAATGAAAAGAAGTTCAATGTTTACATCAACGCGAGTGAAACTGTTAAGGAATAAATAATTAAACTCTGGATGTATAAAAAGTCGTGCAATAAGATGAAGAAGTCATGGAAGCAAAACATGAAGAACTACAACCTGAAGTGCAATAGCATGCACAGAAGCAACAAGCTTCATAAGAATTTACTGATGAGCAATTAAAGCTTCAGGATCTAGGACATCTCATGGAAATTTGTAAAGATGATTCAAGGAAACTCTTCCTCCATGTGTTGATCAATGAAGTTAATTTTCTTGGTGTTCTACTTGTCACAGCAGCTGATATGAATATCTTGCCAGAATAATGTTTCAGAAAGGCTAAATTGAAGATTGATTTTATACAACCTTTAGTTGTCAATAAATAAAATGGTGCTAAGATATTTCCATTAGGAATGTCGATGAATATGCCAGTGCATGTGGGATAGTTCAAGTATCTCACCAACTTCTTGGTGGTGCCACAAATTGAAAAGGATGACATGATATTGATGGGACAAACGCTTCTAAAAAAAGCTAGAACTGGTTTCGATATAGATAAGCGTGTAGTTGCGCTTAAGATGGGAAATGATTATATGTGTCTTCAGGATGTTCATGAGTTGGATGATTACATAGAAGACAATAATTATGACGATGGCTATGAAGGAGAAAATTACTACAGTGATGATTACCATGAAAAGGAAAAATAGTAAGAGTTTAGCAAGCCTACCGAAAGACATTTTGCAGATGTTAAGAATGAAAAAGAAGCTGAAGATGTCAAGAATGATGAAGAATCGGTTGATGGTTAGTTTGAATCGCTCAAGCTGAATGACGAGTGATCTATCTATCAAGGCGAGCCAATGACTATAAACAACATCCTCCATGGGAAGCAGCCCACACTTTGTATTTACTTTCAATTTTAATATTAGGATTAGTCAGTTGTTTTTGTGTTCTCACAACTTTTGACTCTTATAATGAGGAAATTTTAGGAATATAATTTCAAAATAATTTCAAGTAAGGGGGTTAATTGAGCCAATATTTTTCTGTATCAGTAGATTTAAGAGAGTTAGAATATTTATTTTCTCTCTCCTTTTAATTTTCTTTTGGGATTTTCCAATAAAGAGGGGAATGATTGAGTTTTCTTTCAGTTGAACTATATTCGTCTTTAATTAAGGTAGTTAGTTAGTAGTATAATGTTTCCTAGTTACCTATTAAAATTTCATTTTTGAATATTACTTGTTGATTAATGATCAATTATACCTTAAATATGATTAATATGTGTGAAATATTAGTAAAATATTTGATATGTTGGAAAAATAGTAAAAATTGGTCAGCAATTTCCCGGCGATACCAAATAACACTGAGAATTGCTAGGAATATTAGCAGCAATTTTTAGAATTTTTAGTTTAAAATATTTGTAAGCGATTCAGGTTTAAACTAGGAATCGCTGAGCTAGTCGGTGGACCATCGGGACCAATTTTCAATGATTTAACTAGCGAGCAATTAGCAAATCTACTTAAAATCTGATTTGTTGAACACGAATCTGTATTTTTTAAAAATAGAACCCTAAATTGCCAAACCATAAACCCTTTCACACCTAAAACCCTCAAACCGATTCAATTGTTAATTGATTTTTATCTCGATTCAAACTTTCAAAGCTTGAAATATAGCTTATTTAAGTGTATCCACTTTGTTTAGGAGTGATTCAGACCAAGAAATTTCGAATTCAAGTTTATACAACCAAGTTAGAGCTTAGGTGAGTGTTTATTGAATTGAAGGTTGGAGAGGGAGTCTAAGGAGTTAATATAACATATTACTTTGGGGATTCAATCTCAACAAGGTGATAAATCGATACTCTAGCGTTCTTTTTATTTCGATGTTTTGAAAAAAAATCAATCTTGATAATATTTTCGACAAATGTGGTTGTTGAATCTTTATTGAAAAATTGTTTTAAAACTATATTTATATACAAATTTTCGATTTGGATATAGGTTTTCAAATGAGTTTAGGGTTTGTTTTTATGAATTTTTTCAATATATTCATATTTATGATTTGAAAATGTTGATAAAATTATTTTAGACGTGCTATTTTCAACTCTTTTTAGATTCAATGATAAAACATTTTCACAAACTTGTTTTCCATACTTTGATTGTTTGAAATTTTCAAATACAATATTTTAATTTACTTATTTCATCATAGTTGAGTATCTCTATGGCAGGAGGTGGTAGAGCACGAGGTAGGAGTATTAAGCAAGATAAAGGGAAGGGGAAGTACAAGAAAAATCCAAGCAGAATTATGCAGGTTCCCTAATGAATATTCATCCTACCGGGGTAAGTATTAGAGAAGCTAGACCTAGAAAGGCTAAGCTTAGAGAACAATCCCCATTCTCATTTGATGAGGAAGAATATTTTGAGAATCCGACCCTAGTCATTTAATGCCTTATGACCTTTCGTTGTTTGTGAGACCTACAACTTATAGAAGGTACTATAGTGATAAGAAAAGAGTAATAATTCGTGAGAGAGGGTTCAATATTCGGAATGTGAGCTAATATGATGATAAAATTATGAGCATCATTAGAGATCGAAGATGGGAGCAACATCTAAGAGACTTTGCATGTAGAAGAGAAAAAGGATGTTTGAAAATTGTGTGACAATTTTATGCAAATGGGCATGTTGGTAATGAATGGAATAAAGTAGTAGTGGTAGTGACAAAAATTGATATTTCACCTACAAAATTGAACATATTTTTCAGTCTACCATCAGACAAATAGTTGATGGAGGATGATTACCCGAATGTCATTTATGTCGATAACCCTATCCCTATGAGATGATCTAAGATGCATTGGAGATACCTCTTGGAAAAGGGATTTGCGCTTCATAGTGAAAGACACCTGAAGTTTATCAAAAAACCTATTTTAAGAAATTTACGAAGAGTTAGAGTTATATTATAGATGCGTGTTTTCATCCAACCAAGCAACACTTTAAAGTGATGAACCTTAGAACTGCTTTACTTTGCCATATAGTGATTAAGGAGGTTTATATTGATGTTGGGATGATTATACACAATTCTATGAAGTTTGTAACGAAAACTATGAAGAACGAAGGAAAAATGTTCCTATTTTTTATCAGTCAATTTTGTAGGCAAGAAAGGGTAGGTTTCGATACTGAGTTTGATGTATTGCCTGAGAAGACATTGCATGATGTGGGAGTACAATGAATGAAGAAAGTGGTATGATACAATGACTCAGAGAATTAAAGAAAATCATTTTATGCGATAAATGCAAGAGAAGCAAGAAGGTATAGCAGCACAAAATATAGAAGGAAGACATAAGAAAACGTATAGAAAGTTGCAAGATTGATGGTTCGAGTGAATATGCCAAGTGTTGATACGAGTCTCGCACCATCTTCATCACAGCCTAGGACAGGAGGATTTGTTCGGACCATTTTTTCTTCCCTTATGTGTAGTCAAATGAGAATTCATCCAAATAAAGAAATGATAGTAACAAACAAGAGGACTTTACTGTTAGGACATGTTCCCTAGGTCAATCTACAAACATTGCTTATATTATATTTTTAGTCAATAAAATAGAGGTTTTCGTTTACTGTTTTACTATAAGTGATTGCATATTTACCTTATAATAAGATATATGGGTATTTGATGAAATGTCATAAATTTCCATAGTCGGTCATTACACAGGGAACTAAAATAAATTAAGACTTGTGTGATACTTGACTAATGATCAAGTGATTGTCATACGTATAGAGATATGAATATAGACCGTGAGTACTTGTTAGAGAACAAGGTACTAGATTAACCCCCTATGAGAACACCACATAGATTAAGTCATGTGTTACTCATGATAGATATATCATTTAGTCATTGGACTTGAGAGTACCATAGACTTCAATATTATGAGCATGGTAATTTGACATAATCGAACATTGTCTTTAACTGGACGATTATAAAGATTGTGATTGGTTACCATGTGAATAATACGTGAAGGTATGAATCAAGATATAATATTTTCCTCTCATATAGAGAGAGATATTAGTGGATCCATCGATATGTTACACTGTTAAATGGTCAAGTCCAAGTGAATTGATATGATCAATGTCACTTAGATGTTTTCAATCTACCTAAAGATCGAGACGAGTACGATTGAACATTAAGGGTGACTTTCCATACCTTACATTTAATCAAAGGATATCGCACGACAAAAGGATATGATATATGATATTCATTAGGTTGTATCTATTTTGCTATTCATGCTACTTGGATAATCATAATGCCTTGCTAGAGACCGCTTATGACTTGTGTATCAAAATGGTTTTAGTTCACTTCCAACATCATATGAACCTGCACATAAAGAATGGCTTTGCGCAATTTCAATTGGTTTAGAGCTATGAATTTTATATGATAAAACTCGTGGCATAAAAGTCCTTACAATTTGTTATATGATAATTTATTAATAAGGGCATTTATGTAATTTACTTAAATTGCCTAAATACAACAGTTGCTATTTTTTGAGTTAATTGGATTTTTGGAGAGAAAGAAAAACGTTTTCTATCTCTCTTGGGGTTAGCACGCTAAATTGTGGTCACCATTCGTATATAGATTTTAAATAGAGGACATGCGATTAAACATTATGGAGATCGAACAATTGGAGAATGAAATCACATATTAAGGTATGATTTACTTTTGTAGATCTAGTTTAATGGAGCTTATTTTTGATCATATTGTAGTTTTCAAAAATTGTTTTGAATTTTCCATTGCGTATGAACCATGAAACCCAATAGTGGTATAAGAGACATAGACTCGGTTCTATTAAACGTTTGCATGTTTTCTCTGATGTATATATGATATATGTGTGAAAACATGATCTAGATTAATATATATGATGTATATAGGTTCTCTGAAAATTATTATCAGGAATTGGTTTTAAAGCATGTTGTTATTTCATGTATATTGATACATACGCATGATTTGATTCAATGGTAGAATTCATGTTTAAAATATCTCGATTAACATATGTTTTAATATTGAACGATACGAATTTTGTAAGTTCGCATGGTAAAAGTCATGTTTAATTTAATGTGATTCTAGTGTTGAATACATAGTTCGTGTTTGTTCCATAATTATGTATGTCTCCATGATAGAAATCATGTTTAGATTAATATGATTCTGGTATTAAATGCATGATTAATATTCTGTTTCTTGATTGAATTGCTTGTTTTGTATAGATAAAAGTTGAAATTGAGTTTTGATCATATATCTCATTGTGGTTATGTGTTAATATATTCCCATTAGATAGGAGATAAAATTTCGGTAGGATTAGAATTACAAATCTTATAAGATATGTGAGATATATAACAAATTCGTAATAGTTAAGGATTCAATGTATCTTAAATTCTAATTGGATCAGGAAAATATATTAAGTTAGCGTTGGGCCCAAGATAATTAAAATGCTTTAATTAAAATTTTTAGAATTAAAATATGGCGCAGAGTGTATTGTGTTATCTTGGTAAGGTAAGATGAGTAACGATTACTCAATTGTTTGAAAGTGTTAGAATTAATAAAGCTATCAAAATGGTTTTAGACTTTAAGCACAAGAAGAGATAAAAATGCTAAGACATAAGATGTCATAATCTCGTAAAAATAACTAAAAGTTACATATGATGTAATTGGTAATGGGTACTAAAATCACACCAAATAGGGGGGTGAATTGGGTGTACCAAGGGTTATCACCTTTTCAAAACTTTCAATGGATAATGATGTTATATGCATATACAATTAACAACTATAGATACAATGCAATGGTGAAGGAAGTTGAAAAGATGGAAAAAGACATAAGATTTATAGTGGTTCGATCCAATCAATCTACATCCACTACCTAACCTCCCCAGTTAGGGTTTTTAAACCCCCACTTATATTAATGATAAGTGTTGCAACCTAAGCGTACGAGCTTAGAATGCCTAATCACAAATTAGGACTTTCCATCTAGCCTCAACTAGGGTTTATGCCTGGGCTCAACTAGGTTTTCCTTTAACTTAGATCCCACTATGTCTTACAATCAGCCACTTACAAGAACTAGATTGGAACAATGAAAATCAACTTTATAAAGTAACGCAACAATAAATTCAATTACATGAATATGAATGAGATATATAAATATACCACTAATTTTGTAACAATCTCAAACGCAAAATCGATTAAACCAATTCGATCAGAATGAAAGAGGTTTCAAATCCGATGAGCAAGTAGTTTGATAAAAACTAAGCTAAGGCATAACTCTTGCTGAAACCAATCATAGGGTTTATAAAATAAAGTTTAAGCGCAAAACCCATGAAAAATGTTCCAAGGACACAACAAATGTTTTCTACACACCAATCACAATAAAAGATGTAGTGTAAGCATAAAAGAACTAGGAAATCAAACTTTCATACAACCCCAAATGAAAGTGATTAAAATTAGTTTTGGAAAAGTGGTTGCAAGCCTTAGAATACTTCAGTAACTTTAACTTCGAGGATTATTAAGTAGCCTTGAATGTGTCAAACCCGAAAATTTTCAAATATGTGATTATGGCTAATTAAGTATTAGTGGAGTCTAATTATGGTCTTGGCTACGAATCAGGAGTTAAAGACAAGTGAAATTGAGATATTTAATTAATTTTATTATTATGTGATGTGTGCCTAGTGTCATGTACTATATATTATGTTATTTTACAAAAAACATTTGTATTTAAGTTGGAAAATTCAAATTTTGGATTTATAATGGACTTAATGAGTCAACGTGGGTCCTACATCTTGAATTATGTACAAGATTGGTTGTTTGAGTGTTTTGGAACGTTTTGGTAAATTCTTCAATTTTCTATAAAATTGGAGTATTTTTTGAGGTTTAATTTGGACAAAAATTGAATAGATAAATATGAAACTAAAATAAATAGGCTAAAATACCTAAAAGGTTAGTGAGTTTGTATGGTATAAGATAAATACTGAAGGGTATAATGGTCATTTTACTACCCATTTTTATCAGAACAAAAACGAAATCATGGGAGGGTGTGTTTTCACTAGTTCATTCATTCCTCATCGTCTTCGATCTTGGTTAATCATTTCTATAACTCCATCTTCTTCGTTTCTCACTATTTTCATAGTCTTTCTCCATGACTCTCTCCCTTTCATCTCTTTTATCTGAATCTCTCTCCCTATTCAAATCAAATTGAGAAGATGATCGTGAGTGGGTGTTGTGGCTGTTGTTGGCAGTTTGTGTAATGGAAATTCGATTTGAGTTTTTAGTTTTATGGGTTGTAAATAAATTATGAATGGGCGTTAGGATCGAATTGGGATCAATGGGGTTGAATTAGTTTTTGTTCTTGTTGGTTGTAATGAACAGAGGGGGAGGGGTGAATTGAAAAAATAAAATAAAAAAATACGCAAATGCTTTGATGAAGAAGAAGAAGTAGGTCGTTGAGGGAGATGATCAAGGGAGGTGTAAGGAAGACGATCTGTGAGGATGGGATCCCTAAACCCTAAACATCCAAACTTAAAAAAAAAGATTGAGAATGAAACAGAAAAGCACAGAGGAAGGGGATGACCCCGAACTGTGAGTCGATCCCGACCCTGTTCAGGGATCCCTTCCCCTCAAAATGTTTTAATTAAAAAAAATCAAATAAAATCCTTGGAAATTAAGAAAAAAAATCAGAAAATGGTTTTTTTGGATAAATAAATTGAAATTGTGAATTTTTATGAAAAAAAGGATTTTAGGATTTTTTTCAAGGATTTACATCGGGGATTCTATCTCGTAATGCATGTTACAATACCCAAAATTGTCAAAAATTGTGAAAATTATTTTATAGCCAAGTCTAGGTTAATTTTCAATTCCAAACCACAATTTGAAGTCAAAATTAGGACTCGAACATCTGAAGAGTTTATTTGGAGGAATTCTAGGGTTTTCGAGTTAATGTAATTTTCGATGTTGAACAATAATTTTGAGTCAATAATTTTGAGTCAAAAATGAAATATGGGCATCAAGAATTTATTTTGGAATATTTTAAAAGTTTTGGGATGCGATTGAACTGCAACTAAATGGAAAAACTTAAGTAATGGTTTTGGAGTTTTACCGAACTTCTAAATGAATTGTAGGACCGCAACTGAAATTTCATGTAGACTAACTTACTAATTTGAAGTGCCAGGGAGTTGTGATATCACGTTTTTAAGGTCAATTAAATTCCATAGTAACGTTTACATTGTATGATTATAAATTTATATAAATTGCATTGATCCTTGATATTGCATTTTTGTTGTATATGCATACACGGGTTAGGAGGATAAGGCAATATGAGTCTCCTTATAGTGTTTGTCTAACTATATTTCAGGGTAGAGCTATTTAGTGTTGACTTGACTGTGTGCACAGGGTATGTTAAGATACCTGATTGTGTATTACAGGGTATAACTTATAGTGTCTACCTAAGTATCTACAGGGTAGAACAATATTATGCTTGATGGGCTAGAGTCACTGACACTTTGCATCACATGATTATCATGAGATCACTTTGAAACATATTATACTTTGATAGACTCAAGGAACGAGATTCGCTTGGTTACTTTCCTCGAGCATGAGTCTTTATTACTGTTTGCTTACCACTATTGGAGGACGTCATCTGATTGTGGTCGGATAATAAAAAAAAAAGATAGATTTAATGTTGTTCTTAAATTCTTTGGATTATATTATTCATAAAATTCCTTGGATTATTATGCATTTGATTACTACAAGTGTATTGAATATTGTGGGGTTTACTTATCTGACATTATCGAATTTTTATAATTGGTACCTAGAGGTTCTAGCAGCGACAAGGGAAAGGGAAAGCTTTCCAACTGGTTGTAATTGGCCCAGTTCCTTTCTCTCTATGTATGTATTATTTTTGAATATACAGTATTGTATAAATGGGTTTTAGGTTTGCGTGCGATTAGGATTTACTTTGAAATCGTTATAATGGTTTTAGGACGGATTGAAATGTTGTGGAGCTAAATTAATGATGGTTTAAAGATTTTGAAAACCTGAAATAGGTTAGAATGAATAGATAACTATTGTTGATGCAATGTATATTATTATAGGGTGGATTGTGTGTCCTTCACTATTTCGACCAAGCTGAGCAGGTTTTGTTGAAGATTTTCGAAGGCCTAGTTTTTCGGTGTAGGCCTAAAAATAGAATATATGCTGTCGAGATTTTTTTACAAAATTCTTGAGGATAATGTAATCAATCCAACTAAATTTCGAGGTTTAAAATTTACTTTATAATCCTCTGTGGTTGATTAAGAATTATATTTGTTAATTAAGACGATAGATTTCAATTACTTATTGATGGTGAGATTAAGGCTGCTAGATTATCATAGGATTATGGTAATCTATGCCAGTCAGATGCCCTAATAAGGTGGGATTTGACAATGTTACTATCGGAGCCTAGGATTCTAATTGAATCTTGTTGATTGAGGATTGGTGAATGATTAGTTGGGAAGTAATGCGATGAAATAGGATTAAAAAGTTTAAAAACTTTATAATTGTGTTATGTGTGTTTATTATTTTTGAGATATCGATGGATATAGGCTAGTTGAACCACTTTTCTTTCAGTTTTTATTACAAAAAACTATACGTGGACAGCTTGTGCCAACCCAAGGATCTAGCATGGGTAATATGGATCCACAACGTGTGAATTCAAACATGTTTCAGAACATGATGGTATAGAGTCGATGAATATCTTATGAGCACAGGTGATAGCTCAAGAATTTGTGGTTTGTGTAACCTATGAGGTTCCTACTCCTACTCTAGCTACATAGAAGAAGTAGGCTACCTCTTCAATTTGTTCCGGAGTTGAAATGGTTACTGTAGTTCTAGTTTGAGCTGATTTAACCATGGCTAGTTGAATATCACAAGTGAAAAGGTAGGAAAAGCTTAGTACTATTACATTGAGGACTAAATCGAATACTCTGCGAGAGGCTACGAGTCAGAGATCAACAACTAAACTAAACACATTGTAAGAGGAATGAGATAGAGCTTGAGCCTATATGACTACACAAACTTTTTAGAGTAAATCACTACGATATTAGAGCGGCATGGAGTCAGAACATAGTTCAAGTTCTGAGGGTTAGAAAAGGTTTACATCCAGGCTTAACTTAAATTCTAAGAAAAAAGAAAAGAGTAGTAAACCATCATTCTCGCCTACGATAACTATCGTTTCATCATATGTACGTTATAATTCTTTTTCGAGTACAACTAGTAGACCATCTGAGATGACATCGACCGACTTAGGACAAATTCGATCATAATCTTTTCAGCCTTGAGGTCATAGAGTTATACCTCAATCACAAAAAGAGTAGAGGTAAAGGGGGAGGATCTCAGGGACATGTTTCAAGCTAGAGATCGATAACTAGTCATGCATCTCCTGTATGTAGTTCACTTATAGTTACATGTTTTGGGTATGGGAAACAAAATCACGTTAGTCGAGATTGTCTTCGAAATTTGAGTATTGTTAGGAATCTTTGGTGTAAAATTAAGGATATTACAAAATTGTGTTTTCACGACTCTTAAGAGAATCCTCTTACATGTTACAGCCTCAACAACATATCAAGGAACATGTTCAAGTGGTGATTAAGTTAGATTAAGATGTAAATCATAATATTATCGAATGTTCAATTTTAGTTTGTCGTCATGTAGTGATTGAGTTAGGGTTATCTCCGGTGCAAGAACTATTCATCTTGTCCTTAACACAATAATTAGGGATAATGTGTGTCCTCATTATGTATGTGAGAAATGTGTTGTTGAGATCTACGGACACGAGAAGGTAATTGATCTTCATATGTTGGAGTTTGATATGTTATGGGGAATGGATTGGCTAGTGGCTTATCATGCACAATTGGATTGTTTCCATAAAAATGTGTTCTTTTATATTTCGAGTTGTATAGTGTTTACATACACCGAAATATCATCTAATTTTCTTATGATCAGAGGTAAGCTAGCCATTAGTTAGGAAATGGAACCTCTTGCCATAACTTTTACTGCAGAGGAAAGACTTATAATTATGTTGGAGGGGTTGATAGATAAAGGGGTTTATTCAACCAGGTATGTCGACATTGGGCGCACCTGTCTCTTTTGTGAAAAAGCAAGGGTGGTAATTTGAGGCTCTGCATTGATTATAGATAGTAGAACATGGTAACTGTTCAGAATAAATATCCATTGCCTCAAATTGATTATTTGTTTGATTAATTGATTGGTGCCAAATTCTTTTCTATAATTGATCTTCGTTCTGATTATCATCCGCTAAGTGTTTGGGAAGATGATGTGCAAAAGACTGTATTTAGTACCAGATATGGTCATTTTGAGTTTTCTGTTATGCTATTTGGGTTGATTAATGCTACGAAATTTTTTATAGATTTAATGTAAAGAGTGTTGAAGTCGAGTCTATATCACTTTATGATAGTGTTTATTAATGATATCTAGGTATACTTTAAGACTCGCGAGGATTATAAATAATATCTCAGAGTTATTATCCGAGCATTGAGAAATTATAGCCTTTATAACAAGTTTAGCAAATGAAAGTCTTGGTTGTCAGAAGTGAGATTTTTAGGTCACGTGGCTAGTATGAAATGAATTTTGGTGGATTCAGCCGAAAAATTGAGGCTAACATTTGTTAGTCGGAACCTACCATAGTGATGGAGATACAGAGTTTTCTGAGTTTAGTTGGCTATTATTGTAGATTTGTAAAAGATTTTTCTAAGATAGCTACACCAATTACTAAATTAACTCAGAAAAATGTTCCATTTATTTTGCCAAATGAATGCGATGCTACTTTTTGGGAATCGAAGAAATATTTGGCTTCAACACCAGTCCTTGTATTGCTTAAATCGATGAAAAGCTTACATTTTATACTCATGCATCGAAAATGGGATTGGGTTGTGTATTAATGTTGAATGATAGAGTGATTGCTTATGCTTCTCGGCAATTAAAGATTTATGAGAAAAATTATCCTGTTCATGATTTGGAATAAGCGACAATTGTGTTTATTTTGAAGTTGTGAAGATACTATTTATATGGAGAAAGTATAACGCTATTTTCTAATCATAAAAATTAGATGTATTTGTTTTCTTAAAAAAGTTAAATATGAGACAACGACGATAGTTGAACATTTGAAAGACTTATATTTTAGTCTTAATTATCATTTGGGTAAAACAAACGTTGTTACTGATACATTGAGCATGAGGAGTGGTGAAATGTTGTGTGCAACTAGTTGATTGAATTTTGAGTATAAATTATTCGAAAAAGTCATCACCATGATTTTGTCAAAGATTCTTGAGGTTGTTGATAAACTGACTTGTAGTCAGCTTAGAGTATAACACATTTCTATTCAGAAAGTGATAGAGTGTTACCAAAATGATGTAGATTATGGAAAGTTCAAGGGGTTCGCTAATGACAATAATAATAATCCAGATTTAGTTGAGTCTGCAGATTAGAGTTTGAGGCTTATAGGCAATTTGTGGATTCCATCAGAGGCTAAGACTCGATATGAGATATTAAGAGAATCTCACCGGTCTAAATATAGCATTCATCCTGGCAAGACTTAAACATATCGTGATATGAAGCGGTGGTATTAGTAGTTAGGGATGAAAGCTGATGTGGGTGATTATGTGATATAATATGACATTTGCCAAAAGGTTCAGCCCAATAGGCGAAAACCTGGAGATACGTTGCAACCACTTCCCTTATCGTAATGGAAATTGGAACATATTGTGATGGGTTCCTTTACTTATCTGCCTATTTTTCAGAGGAAAAATGATACGATATGGATTACTGTTAATGGACTAACAAAGTCAGCTCGTTTTCTCTTTATGTCCATCTCGGATACCTTTACACAATTGAGCTTGTTGTGTGGGCGAGACATGGCTCGCTTGTTTAGAGTGTCGCTGTCGATAGTTTCTAATCGTGATGCTTTGTACACACTGAGGTTCTGGCCGAGCATGCAGGAATAACTCGGTACTCAATTACATTTCAGTATAGTAGTTCATCCATGGGTGGATGGTCAGGCTGAAAGGTTGATCTATATGTTGGAGGACATGCTCAGGACTTGTGTACTGGTATTTGGAGGTTCATAGAAAGAATACATACCTTTGTGTGAGTTCTTCTATAATAATTATTATTAGTCATGCATTGAAATGACTCCATTTTAGGCGTGGTATGGGATACCTTATCGATCTCCTGCCAGTTAGGTTGAACCAGAGGATTTGGTGGAGTTGGAGATACAGATGGTTGGAGATCACACTAAGGTTGTGCAACATATTCATATAAGATTGAAAATAGTTGAAGAAAGACACAAAAGTTACTATGATCTCTATCACCAGTTTGTGATATATAGTGAAGGAGATTAGGTATATTTGAAAGTCTCCCCTCGCCAAAGCCATTACAGATTTGGACTAAAAAGGAACACTTTCTCTTAGATTTATAGGTGTTTTTGAGATTATGCAACGGATTAGGAAAATTGCTTATAGACTTGTAGTACTACCTCAATTAGCAAGAGTTTGTGACGTATTTTATGTGTCGATGCTTAGGTGGAACCAATTTGATTATTAAGATGATGTCTCATACGAAGAGCAACCTATATTGATTGTGGGTAGGAAGGTCCAAAAGCTTCGAAATTAAGGGGGGTGTATTCAATTGAGATTTTAATAGACTTTTAGTTACTTTTATAAGTGGATGACTTTTAGAGACTTGTAGATTTTTGTAGACTTTTTAAAACTTTGGTAGACTTTGATAGACTTTATTTTAATGACTTTTATTAACTTAGATTAACTTTTGTAAGGACTTTGATAAACTTTTATTTTGATGACTTTTGATAAACATCCATGAACATTGACTTTGATGGACTTCTTGCACATTTTTTAAAGCTTCTGTTACCTTTTAATTGAAAAAATAAACTACTAAGGTTATTAAAAGTCTTTATTGTAAAAATAACAAATAAAGTACGAAAGAAAGAACATAGATCTAATGCATATTATTATTTACTACATCAACATCACTCCACATTTCAGTTGCTATAAAATTCCTCCATTGGTTGACATTCTCCCTTTGTTGTTCTTGAGTTTCAGAAAGTATTTCAAAATCATCATCTTATTCACTATCTGAGGATAATGCATCTTCAGTATCTAATTCAATTGGAAATTCATCAGAACGACACTCCTTGCGAAGATAGTTATGTAATCCCGCACAAGCCAACACCAGCTCTGCTTGAATTTTAAATGGAAATGGAGGAACCGTTTTAAAAATTGTGAACCGTGATTTGAATATGCCAAACAAACTTTCAACCACATTCCTCAAAGATGCACGTCGAAGATTGAATAATTCATTAGCATTTTCAGGATGTCGCCCTTGCCCGGTAAAATCGGAAAGATGACAACGAACACCTCGAAAATGAGCTAAAAACTGACGTCGATTCGGAAAACCACAGTCCACCAAAAAATATTTACCTAAAAACATACTAAAAATAAATAAATTAAATACAAGAATATAAAAACAAGTAATTTGACATTAATTAGATCATACATTGTGGTACTTAAATAACAGAATATAAAATCAAGTAATTTTGACATTAATTAGATCATACCTTGTGGTACTTTAAGTCCATTTCTCCTAGATAAAGCATCATTCAATATTCTTGAATCATGCGTCAATCCTTCCCATCCGCTAAGAACATATATGAACTCCAAATCAAAGTTACATGTAGCCAAGACATTTTGGGAAGTGAAGCCATGCCGATTGTGATAGTTTCTACTATCATTTCCAACAATCATTGCTGGAATATGGGTACCATCGATAGCTCCATTATAATCCTAAAAATAAAGAGCAAGAACAATTAATGACCACATCATCATCATCATCATCAACAAGAACCAAAATTATTTCTATTATAACAACTCTAGCAATAATTAGAACTCCAAGGAAATTTTTTTTTAAGAAAAGATCGTTGGAAATATTAGTTCAAAAATTTTGCACTTTATTTTTTTGTTTGAATTAAGCAAAAAAAAATTATATTTTTCCTTAATAATGATAGTTTAAATTCTAAAAAATGCACTTCTTGCAGTTTAAAAAAATTATACAATTATTTTCTTCAAAAATAATAATACTACACTTTTTTGAAATTATAATAATACACTAAATAAACAAAACTTGTATGTCAAAAAAAATATCAAAAATGTATAGTGATGCGAGAGTAAGATTTTGTTAATAATGACATCAATCCATTTTCATCAACATAAAAGTATAATGGGTGAGTAATGAAATTCAAGAGTTGTGGAGTGATTGGAGAAGTTAATTAAAACAATTGGTAAGAAAAAGACCTATTGTGAACAATGAAGTCCTTATTGAAAATGTAACCAACGAAAATTAGAAGTTTCTAAGAGTTTCTGGGTTGAGGTGAGGAGAAGTTGAAGACTTCTTTATGTGCATTTTTATACAAAAAGTCTACAAAAGTCAAGATTTGTAACCAATCTACAAAAGTCACCAAAAAATTAAATACACCTTACTTTCATGAACTCTTTAAAAGTTTAAATTGAATATCCTAAACTTTTAGAGACTTTTTAAAAGTCTATAAAAGTTCACATTGAATACACCTTACTTTTAGAGACTCTCTAAAAGTTTTAATTGAATACCCCTAAACTTTTTTAGTCAATAAAAGTAACCAAAAGTCTATTAAAATCTCAATTGAATACACCCCTGTAAGATATTCATCTTGTTTTGATTAAGTGGCATTTTTATGGTGACTCTGAGCTAAGTTGGGAACGAGAGGTGTATAAAGGAAAGCATTTTCTAGATCTCTTTTACTCCAGGTAAATTTTGGTTCGATTGTAATTTCGAGGACAAAATTCTTATTAGTTGGGAAGATTGTCGAATCCCAAATTTTTCAAATTGGTGATTATGACTGATTAGGGATTAGCAGAGCCAAATTATGATTTCAGTTACTAGTCCGGAATTAAAGACCAGTGATATTGAGATATTTAATTAGTTTTATTATTATATGATGAATGCTTAGTGTTATGTACTTTATATTAGGTTATTTTGAGAAAAATATTTGTAATTAAGTTGGAAAATTCGAAATTTGGACTTCTAATGGACTTAACAAGTCGACGTGGGTCCTACATCTCGAATTACATGCGAGATGGGTTATTCAAGAGTTTTGGAATGTTTTGGTAAATTCTTCAATTTTCGACGAAATTGAAATATTTTTCGGGATTTAATTTGGACAAAAATTAAAGAGATAAATATGAAAGTAAAAGAAATAGGCCAAAAAAACCCAAAAAGGTAGTGAGTTTATACGGTATAGGATCAATACTAAAGGGTATAATGGTCATTTTACTACCCTTATTTATTAGAACGAAAACGAAATCAAAGGAGGGTGTGTTTTCACTAGTTCGTTCATTCCTCATCGTCTTCGATCTTGGTTAATCATCTCTCCCTCTTGTCTTTCTTATTCGAATCTCTCTCCCTATTCAAATCAAATTAAGAAGATGACCGTGAGTGGGTGTTGTTGCTGTTGATGGAGGTTTGAAGGTGAGTGTAATGGAAACTCGTTTTGAATTTATAATTTTTCGGACTATATAAATGAATTATGGACTGGTATTTGGTTCGAATTGGGATCAGTGGGGTTGAATTAGTTTTAGTTCTTGTTGGTTGTGACGAATAGATAAGGAGGAGGTGAATTGAAAAAATAAAAATAAAAAAACACGGAGAGGCATTGATGAAGACGAAGAAGTAGGAGGTTGAGGGAGATGATTAGGGGAGGTATGAGGAATATGATAGGGGAGGACGGGATCGCCAAACCCCAAACATCCAAACTTAAAAAAAAAGATTGAGAACGAAATAGAGAAGCTGTGCTTGTATGTTTCTTCTCATGACAGAGGAAGGGGATGATCCCGAATTGGGTTTGGCTCACTTGAGCCGACCCCGACCCGGTTCAAGGTCCCCCCGTCCCCTCAATTAAAAAATATTTTAATTCAAAAACAAATCAAATATAATCTCTAGAAATTAAGAAAAAAAGGGATTTTTGTACAAATAAATTGAAATTGGGAATTTTTATGAAAATAAGTATTTTAAAATTTTCTCAAGGATTTACATCGGGGATTCTTTCTCGAAATGCGTGTTATAATATTAAAAATTGCCTAAAACTTTGAAATCTTTTTAAAGCCTAGTCTAGGTTAATTTTTTATTCCAAACCACAATTTGAAATCAAAATTAGGATCCAGACATCCGATGAGTTTATTTGGAGGAATTTTAGAGTTTTCGAGTAAATGCAGGACTGATAAATATATAATAAATTAGAAAAATTATACTTAAGCCTAGACAATAAAATTTTCGATGAAGAACAATAATCTTGAGTTAAAAATGAAATCTCGGCATCAGAGACTTTATTTTGGAAGTATTTTAAGAGTTTGGGATGCAATTGGGTCAATTGAACTGCAATTAAATGAGAAAACTGTGGAATGGTTTTGCAATCTAACCAAACTTCTAAATGAATTGTAGGACCACAATTGGAACCTCATGTGGACTAATTTATCGATTTGAAGTGCGAGGGAGTTGTGATATCCGTTTGTAAGGTTAAGTAAATCCCATAGTATCCTTTACATTATATAATTATAATTTTATATAAATTCCATTGATCCTTGATATTGCATTTTTGTTGTATATGCATACACGGGTTGGGAGGACAAGGCAATATGAGTCTCCTCATAGTGTCTGCCTAACTGTATTACAAAGTAGAACTATTTAGACTATGTATAACATAGAATTATATTATGCTTGAGGGGCTAGAGTTATTGATACTTTGCATCACGTAATTGTCAAGAGATCACGTTGAACCAGATTATACTTTGATAGACTCGAGGAACGAGACTCGTTTGGTTAATCTCCCCTAGCATGAGTCCTTATTACTATTTACTTACCACTTTCGGAGGACGTCATCTGATTGTGGCTGGATAACTGAAACTTGATGGATTCACGGTTTCATTTAAATTCCTTGGATTATATTGTTCATAAAATTCCTTGGATAATTAAGCATTTGATTACCACCGGTGTATTGGATAATGTGGGATTTACTTATCTGACATTATCGAATTTTTATAACTGGGTAATCACAGGTTCTAGCGGTCACAAGGGAAAGGGAAAGCTTTACAATTGGTTGTCATTGGCTCGGTTCATTTCTTTCTATTTATGTATTATTTCCGAATATAAAATATTGTATAAATGAGTTTATGGGTTCGTGTGCAATTAGGATCTCCTTTGAAATCGTTATACTGGTTTTAGGATGGATTGAAATGCTGTGGAGCTAAGGTAATGATGGTTTAAGGATTTTGAAAACTTGAAATAGGTTAAAATGGATAAATAACTTTTGTTAATGCAATGTATATTGTTATGGATAGATTGTGAGTCCTTAAGCATTTCCACCAAGTTGAGCAGGTTTTGTTGAAGATTCTTGAAGGTCATCGTTTTCGGTGTAGGCTTTAATACAGAGGATATGCGGTCAAAATTTTTTTATGATATTTTAAGGATAATGTAATCAGTCCAACTAAACTTTGACATTTAAGATTTACTTTTAGAATCCTTTGTGGTTAATTAACAATTATAATTATTAATTAAGAGGATAGATTTCAATTATTTATTGATGGAGAGATTAAAGTTGCTAGATTATTAGGGGATTAAAGTAATATTGGCCGGTCAGATGCCCTAATTAGATGGGGTCTGACAGAAAGATTCCAAATGGTCAATTACAAAAATAAAGACTATTTGATGTCTAAACTTAGACACGAGTCGATTTTCGAGCTTGAAAGGATAATAGAATGTTCTAAGTGGTTTGTGAGTTGTTTCCAAGCCTATTTAACATTTTATAGTCGTTATCTCGATCCAAGGGCTCATAACTAATCGTTGATTCAAAATAAAGCTAATGGTATAAGCTCTTAAAAACGCTATCAAGAGATTGGTTAGAGTGCTAGGTGATATTATTAGCATGCTAACCGTAGGTAGCTTGGTAATGAGTCCCATTAACGTGCCAACCAGTAGGGACTAAAGACTAAATAATTTCTGATCTTACGTTAGAAACTCCCTAACTCACATACAATTTAACTAAATCTCTGGGAATACATTAAACATGTTTAGTATGAGTCATTGGACACATTTCGACTGCCTAAATAATTTTACAAATTCTTGAAAATAAGAAATCCTAGTTTCATAAAACATTTTGAGTCTTTTCTATATTATTTTGCTTACTATTCAAAAACCATTCGAATTGAAGTTGGAATTCTATAACAATCACAAGAGTTTTTCTAAATCCAATGCATGTTTAAAAACTTGTTTTCACCATCTAAAACTATTTCTAATTTTGAAATTTAGATAGTTGTAAAAATCGAAACTTGAAAGTTTGGAAAAATGCAAAAAATATGATGCGTGAATCTAATGCATTTGGCTAGCGTAACTAGACTTATATACCTCACATGAGTTGTAAAAAAGATAGTGTAAGCTTTTCGATCCTTGTATTCTTATGTTAGCGAAATCTTGAATTTAACCAGCGAAATTTGACTTGAACTTGAGAGAAACTCACTTTTTTTTGAACATGTGATTCATGGCCAAGTTTAGTATTATGAAAACACTTAGCAAACTTGTTAGAATCTTTTCACTTTATTTGTTATTATCAAACGTCCGGGTGGAGTATAAGTGACTAACTGCTTAGCCCAGTAATCTCCCCATTTGTTAAGATAACAAACAATGTGAACTTGACAAAAAAAAGATATATATTAAGTGCAAATCAAGTCATACAAATTCATAATGTCAAGTTTAAAGCACACATTTCTCCACTTTTGATAACATCAAAAAGTGGGAACAGATCTCCCCCTTACAACATGCATTAATGGAAATACAAGCAAGGAGAATGAAAGAAATCTTTCCATATGTAAGATAATATAAAGAGAATAATATAACTCAGAGATACGCAAAAGAAACATCCATGTCATTAAGTACTAAAAGAATAATAAGCAACAAAGATGTGGCATATGCATAAAACCAAAAGTACATGAATAAACATGTATGAATGTACTTAAAAAAATAACTAGCATAGTTAAGCCTAATGTTCCCCTATCAAAGCTAATCTTAGTCGCTCCTCCTAATAAGATGAAGTTTGATGTGTAGAGCCGGAAGCAAAATCGTCTAGCTGGCCTAGCTAGTAATAGGTTTCTTTCAATATGACAAAGACGATCACCCTAATGATCAAGAAGGGAGTCAATAGCCATAAAGGTTCGTATCATATAGTCGTGCATGTAGTCCAATTGGGTAGAGGCTGCTACTACAGCTGCAAAGTTGGTGGAGCCTAGTAGGTTGAGGGTTCTTGCCAAACCTTATTATCATTGTTTTCGCCGTTCGGGTAAAGAAAGTTGTAGTCCAAGTAGTCGTGCTCATCAAATTCCACGGGAGGATTAGTCTCATATGGGGATTCATATCCTCCATAGTGCTCGCCATTAGGGATGTCTTCCTCATGTATCCACTATCACTCAATGCGAATATAGAGGTATTTCATGGCCTTCAGAGTAGCCATGTCGTAGATGTCGATATCAAAAAGTGGGCAACCCCCTAGACTAAGATCCACCTATGTAGCCTCAAGAGAGGTGGTAATGATGTGGGCATAAGGAAGCTTACGACGACATCCGGATGTGGACGTCATATAGGCAATTATAACGTGCGGCAAGCTGATGGATATCTCTCATATAAGAGCCCCGAGGACATACCGGTCAAGAAGAGTGATGTAGTTCTTACTACTGCCATAAGGAACAATGACCTTATAGAGCATCTTATGGAGAAGATGAGGCACGAGTTTGATGTGGTAATGATGTGGGCATAAGGTACTAAATAGGTTTAGTATGCAAGAATCTAAAAGAGGGTAGTTGCCAATGTCTAATAGTATAAGTCTCAGCAAGAATCAATGTCCGAAGACTGATGATGAGTGACAACACATGAATACGATTCCATATGCATTAGCTATTAGATATATCATTTATGCCATTTTATATACTCGACTGATGTACCATATGCTTTGAACATAACAAGTAGATATCAATTTGATCCTAGTGAGAGTCACTGGATAGCAGTAAAGAGCACTCTTAAGTACTAAAGAAGGACTGCAGAAGTGTTCTTGGGCTATGTAAGTTTGGAAGATGAGCTCATTATAAATGATTACACATATGCAAGTTTTCAAATTAATATAGATGACTTTAGATCGCAGCCTAAATATATGTGTTTACTTTGAATGGAGGCACATCGAGCTAGAAAAGTTTGAAACAAGAAACTGCGGTAGATTTTATGATACGAGCTGAGCATATTGCAGTGTCTGATGAAGCTAAATAGGCAGTTTGGATAAAAAACTTCATCTCTAAACTAGGTGTGGTTCATAGTAGAGCTAACCTCGTTTGCTTGTATTGTGACAACAACATGGCAATATTACAGGCTAAGGAACAAAGATCACGCCATTAATCCAAACATACACTTAGACATCTTCATCTCATTTGAGAAATCATTGAGAGGGGAGACATGAAGATTTGCAGAGTTCCTACATAAGACAATGTTGCAGATTCTTTGACAAAGGCTCTTCCACAAGCAACACATGATGGTCATGTTAGGTCTTAGGTATTGGAAACATGAATGATTGGCCCTAATGCAAGTGGGAGATGTTAAGGTATATACCCTAGGTCAATTTACAAACATTTTTATCTTATATTTTTAGTTAGTAAAATAGAGGTTTTAGTTGTTGTTTTAATATAAGTGATTGCATGTTTACCTTATAATAAGATCTAGGGGTATTTGTTGAAATATGATAAATGTCCCTAGTTGGTCATTATTCTAGGAACTATAATAAATTAAGACTAGTGTGAATCTTCATTGATGGTCCGGTAATGATCATGAATATAGGGATATAAATCAAGATCATGAGTACTTGTTAGGGAACAAGGTACTGGACCGACCAACTACGAGAATACCACATCGATTAAGTCATAGGTGATACTCATGATAGTTATATCATTTAGTCCTTCTACTTTATATTACCATAAAATTCAATATTAGAAGCATGGTAATTTGACACAATCAAACATTGTCTTTAACCAGATAATTATATATATATTGTGATAGGGTACCATGTGAAAAATATATAAAGGTGTGTAAAAAAGATAGAATTTTTCTCTGTCATATAGATAGAGATATCAGTGGATCCCTCGATATGTTAGAATGTTAAATGGCTAATTCTAAATGAATTGATATGATTAATGTCACTTGGATCCTTTCATTCTACTTAAAGATCGAGACTAGCATGATTGATCATTAAGAGTGAATTTTCATGCCTTATGTTTAATCAAAGGATATCGAATGACAAAAGGATATGATATATTTTATTCATTAGGTTGTATCGATTTTGCTATCCAAGCTATTTGGGTATTCATAATGCATTGCTAGAGATCGCTTATGACTTGTGTACCAAAATAATTTTGGTTCACTCCCAACGTCATATGAACCTATTGGGTCACACATAAAGAATGGCTTTGTGCAATTTTCAATGGTCCAGAATAATAAATTTTATATGATAAAATTCATGACAAAAAACCCTTACAATATGTTATATGATAACTTATTAGTAGGGGCATTTGTGTAATTTACTTGAATTACCTAAATATAATAGTTGTATTACAAATAGGTTTTTAAAAATTAAACTTATCTACACATATAAATAGAGGTTAAAACCCTAAAATAGAGGTTACAACCCAGTTGATATTTATGTTTCACAACCTTCTGCAGGATTAGACGAAGATGATAAAGATAACAATGAATCTACTTATAGACACTGCCATGTGCAGTTTATTTTTTTTGCATGAAATGAATGAATGAATGGTAAATTGTATTGCTCTTGCTTAAGTTTTACTTATGAATGAAATATGTTCCCTTTGCATTCTATTCATTTGAAGTTTTTGGAATTAAATTTTTGTCTATTTCATTACTTTTTTAATTACACATATCAATTCATCTACGCTTGACGAGGTATATTTGTTTTGTTGAAAACTCAACTTAATTTTTCAACCTTAAATATGAGGGTTGGAATGAGTTTGGGGGTATTTTAGGTGAAGTATATGAAAGAAAGCAAGGAAAGAAAAGAAAGGCAGAAGATAAGTTCAAGAATTGATGCCAAGTTTAAACTTTTGATTTGATATTCAAGTGAGTTGATGAAATTTTTCAAATTTCTTCTGCATTCAAGTAAGTATGAATTTCAATTTTATACCCTTTTTTATTAACATTACTAGTTGATGTATACATTGGATTCATTTCCTTATGTAGTCATACGAATGGGTAGAAGATCAAAACAATAATGCAAGATAAACAAGACAGATTTCTGGGATTCTTGTGATACAAAGACAATTGATTAAGTATTTTAACAGTATATATATATAATTATTATGCCACAATTGAAAGAAGAAATGAGTTAGAAACTGATGATTTCTATAAGTTAGAAAGAATACTTTCTCTAACTTTAGTGGATGGTGAGAGAGTCCTATAGATTCCATAGGAAATGGAGCAGGGAATCTCTAGTGGGAATATTGTGAGAATGTCCATAGGAAATGGAGCAGGGGCTCAAAACTCTAATGGAAAAAAACATAAAAAAATTAAAATTGATAATGAAGTAATAATAATTTGGATGAAGTAGAAAAAAATGAGAGATGAAAAAATGGACGTTCTTAAACTCTTCAAAGAAAAGATTTAGCTCAAGTGCTTGAAGTAAGGGTTGAGTGAAGTATTTCTTAATCTAACATGTTTAAATGATATAATTATTGGTATATTGACAAAATTCTTGTTGATTTTGATTGTGGTGTTATTATAAAGTATTTTCTAAAGTTAAGATTAATCTAGTGGTTTTTGTGTTTTGAGATTTTATACTAGTCATCGTAAGCTTGATACATATCAGTGGAGATTGAGAAACCCTATATTTTGTACAATCCTTGGTATTGAACTTTAAGTTCTAAAGGGTGTTGCATTAGGTGGTTGAGTTATCATTAAGGGATGGTTTGTTTTGTCTAAATCATTCTATTCTATTATAACTTTCATTTACTTGTGGGTAATATATTTCTATTTGAAGATCACTTCTATTCGAAAAACATATATTGTATAAAGTTAAGATGAATTAGATTGAAATCATGATATAAAGAATAGAAAGAGAATATGATTGGGGGTATTTCTTTGCTCAGGACAACAAAGTGTTGAGTTTGAGGGTATTTGACAAGTTAATAATTAGACATATTCTTATATTGTAATTTAAGTTGATTATTGATATAAATGATGATATAACATTAGGTATTCTCTTATTTTTGTGATTTTCGGATTTAATTTGGAAAAATGAAGAAATGAAAGAAAAAATGAAAAGAAAAACAGTCAATTGGAGAATAAAGCCAGCAATCAGCCAACAATACGAAATTACAAAGGAATCATTGTCTAAATCAGCAATAGAGAATAGCCAATGAATCATCAACGAATTGGAGTTTACAGTAGGAATCGCCAAATGAATCGATGGAGCACAAAGAGTTATTTTCAGTGATCAACTCATCAATTTGTGAACAAATCGGATTCCCTGAGGAATTGCTAAGGCCGGTGACGAGTTATTTTAATAAGAACAAGGAATTTGAGTTGATCTATGATATGTATACTTAAGGAAACTATAAATAAGACCTTAGGGCTTCGAAATTAAGCTCTCTTAGAGCCCTCAATTAGCAATTATTAGTTTTAAAGTCTTTTCAATTAGGTTTTAGTTTAGTTCATTGTTTATTACTTTTGAAGACTCTATGGAGATTCAAAACTTATTTAAGAAAGGTATTTGACATTAATGTCTTTCAATTATTTGTTTATTACAATGTTTATTTTTAATATGTGTGCGTAGTTTATTATTCTAGACAATACTCCGGACATGATTGTAAACCATTCATTAATTTAGTCATAATGTAGAATTGATGTGCTTAATGCTTTAAGCAAATCACACACATCAATCACGGATTTAATAAATGTTTTTTATGTATTAAAACTAATGATTCTTAGTATTGAGTGTGTATTGGCCAATATTTTTCTTAGTGTAGAGTATCTACATCAATTTCTATGATTATTGACAACAATGATAGAAGTAGTAACTATGATTAATTTATAAGACGAAAAATTACCCGAGTGGATGTTCTTTGTAATTGCGTTCTAGGTTATTTAATGACTAGCATAATTATGATTTTTATTTAGTTTAGATTAGGTATGATTTTTATTGAGTGGTAATGCTATTGTAAGTTCTATTTTATTGCATTTTATTTAACAAGTAGAGTAACAAGGGTAAGGATATGGCTTATTTCCATTGAATATAGAAAAGTCGATAGTTTGCTAAAGTCTATCAACCTATTGTTATCAAAGTTTGATGATTTAGGATCATTATATGAATATGATGATTTGATTATGACTATACTTTAATGAAAATGTCCAGAAATGACGCTTTACATATCATTGTCTAAGATGTAGTGTTTAGACATTTAATTTATACTGATTATTTGATTGTTTGTTCGAATTGCATTAGATTAGTTTATTAAATTTAAATTGTTTATAGATTAATTATTTTAATTAATTAATTTTTTTTTTTTAGATTAATATTGTTTAATACCTGTTTTAATTAAATTAGTTAAACTAAAGCAAATTAAATCCAATAAAACTTTATGGTAACCTTAATTCTAAGGAGATTTGTAAAATCTCTGTGGAGACGATATCTCATTTACCACTATTATAAATAACATGAAAATACAAAAAATTATTGTGCATGCTCGACAAGTGTCACTTTTGGATCATCCTCGAGATTCGTGTATTCAAATTTGAGAAAAGATATATTTGATTTCACCATAGTCAGTCAGTTGTAATGGATTTGTTAATAACCAACAAGATCATCCTCAAGATACGCAACATGTACCTCGAGGAAGATCAACATATATATAATGAGAAGAACAAATGGTTGTCAACCTTTAGATTTGCCTCGATATTCGTACAATATGAATCTCGAGAAAATTTTATATTTATCCAAACAAATCAATAGAACTGTCTCACATTGGTTGATTTCGAAAGAGAAATTGAGGAACTGAGATCAAGATTTGGAGGAGGGATCGAGACCATTTTTAGGAAGGTGTGGAAGTTTTACAAAATATGAAAAATGATTCGTACGATTTCCTAATTTGCTCCACTTGAACAAATCGTGAATTAAGTTTCATTGAGGATATAAATATAATTTTGGAGCTTTATTAAGGAGTGAAATAAAAATTATTTTGAGGTCGAAGTTAAATGTATGTATAGGCTAACTAGATTATCAGGGAATTATGGTAGAACTTTGAATTTTGTTTTTGGTATTTTTATCATCACTACTTTTCCTTTTTCCTCCCTCAAACCTCTATCTCTTCTATTTCTAACTATTTTTTAAAGTCAAATAACACAAGTCGAAATAGAAATTTCAACATGTAAATCATTCAAAACCATATATCGGAAACAATTCGTTAGACTTAAAAATAACTTTACTTAATCAAGGAAAAACTCATTTGAAAAAGTGATAAGTCGCCAATTATACTATATTGTAGAGCGATATTACAATAAATTCCAAGACTTTTGTCCCCATTTATCCTTTAAATTTTTTTTTTGTATTTTCAAGGTAAATACAGGATATTGTAAAAAATGAGTGATTTCCCATAAAACTTTAGTGGAAAGGCTAGACATAGGCTCAATGCCTTCCTAGAACTTTCAAGTGTACTGAAATCGCCAAGGAATCGCTGGATAAACTTGACTAGATCAGAAGAACTCACTAGAGACATTGCGTATGTAGCCTTATAAGGATCATAGAAAGAAACGAAACTCATATTGCAAGAGGAAGGCGGTGCCTTCATATTGCGTTGGGATGTACACATGGCGTTGGTGCAGCATTAGACACGAGTCGAGACAGAATTAAAGGAAAAATAGAGTATCATAGTGCCTCCTTAACGATTCTCAGTGCCTTGTATTTTTATACATGCGATACTGAACATACCATATGAGATATAATTTCAGATTTGGTGGATTCTTATGATTTCTACTATCTAGTCAATTTTATTTCATTTCCCAATAAATAGCTAGGGTTTAGACTTTTGAATCATTAAGAGGAAAACATGACTTCTCTTTTATTTTTTGTTATGTTTTAGATCTAAAAAGTTACAAGAGTTTTTTATTCACCTCAAAGGTACTATTTATTTTATTTTCATTGCTTTGATTTATTTGTATGAATAGTAACCCCTAAGTCATCTCAGATTGACGATTTTTCACACTTGTAAACTTGATTAATGAGGTTTTTTTTGGAATTTGTTAGGGCATGTGTCCTAGGTCAATCTACAAACATTGTTTGCCTTGTAATTTTAGTTAATAAAATAGAGGTTTTTGTTTGTTGTTTCATTATAAGTGATTACATGTTTACCTTATAATAAGATCCATGGGTATTTGTTGAAATATCCTAAATGTCCCTAGTCAATCATTATACCGAGAACTATATTAAATTAAGACTAGTGTGAATCTTGATTTATTGTCATGTGATGATCATGCGTATAGGAATACGAATTGAGATCATGAATACTTGTTAGGGAACAAGGTACTAGACCGACCCACTATAAGAATACCACATAGATTAAGTCATAGGTGTTACTCAATATAGGTATATAATTTCATCTTTCAACTAAAGATTACTAAAGAATTGAACCTTCTGATCATATTGATTTGACATAATCAAACATTTTCTTTAACTAGATGATTATAAAGATTGTAATTGGTTATTATGTAACTAATGTGTGAATGTGTGTAATCAAGATAGAGTTTGTCCTCTCGTATCGCAAGAGATATCAGTGGATCCCTCAATATGATAGACTAATAATGGCCAGGTCTATGTGAATTGATATGATCAATGTCACTTGGATGTTTTTACTTTATATATATATATATATAAAGAAAGAAAAGCAGAAGTTAAATTTTCTTTCCAACTATATTAAGTCTTATGGATTCTTGAAGTAATAAAGTCTACAAAATTAGTATGATATATCCTTATTTGTGAATTCTTGAGCTTAATGAGAAATCGTGAGATCGTACACTTCCTACTTGAGTGTTGAGGTGACATGAACTTGTGAGTAGTGATGGTTTTGGTTGTGAACCACTTTTGAGTTTCGAAATTTTATTACGTGTTATTAAAGCTACATGTTTTTGAAAATATTATTTTTTCAAAGAGAAAAACTTTTGATTGAATTACTAACTTGAACTTATTTGAATTAAATGATACTCCATGAACTATGTAAATTGAATAATGAACTATAAAGTAGCAGTAAGAATACTTAGTAGAATACGATTTTGCTTGGGACGTGCAAAATCCTAAGCTTGGGGACATTTAATAATTATCTTTTTAGACTTATATATTGTTATTTTAGTAGTATATTTAGTATAAATATCCAATAATGAGCTCTAATTGATAGTATTTATGATTTTCAAGCAGACAAGGTATAAATGAGACAAAAGAGTGATTTCATGATTAAATGAGGAGAAAAGCACAAAAGTACACTTGATGTTGTGGATAGTACACTTAATGTCATGGAAAATAATTACAAGGTATTGGAAATGCATGGAGAAGGAGAGAAGACAAGAGAAGTGGTGCAGTGGCGCCGTTGTGGTGTTGTACATACAGTGTCGGGACAATGTACACAGGGTGCCGAGCCTACTGAGAGGGGAAATTTACATAAAAAGGCCGAAGCTGTGGCAGCATTGTGGCTTAACACACATAGCGTGAGACACTTAGTAACAGCTCCGGGACATAAAAAATAGAAAGTTTAGAATTCTAGTTCGCTTGGGATTGTTAATTAGGAATTCTAATTGTATTCTAAAGAGTATAAATAGGTATTAAAAAGTGGTAAATAGACCCACCACCAAACAACCTTAATCCTTTTACGAAATGTCAGACCCAAACTAATTAAGGCATTTGACCGGCTTTCGTTACCTTAATCCTCTGATAATCTAGCAGCATTAATCCCACCATAAATAAAAATTATTTATTCAACTCTTCAAAATCATTAAATATAATACTTTATCCAGCATAAAAATTTTAAATTAAATCTTAAACCTCGGATTTCGTTCAGATTAATTAAATAATCATCAAAATTTTGTAAAAATTATGTGACAACACCTCTATTTCTAAGGCTACAATGAAAAACTTGGCCATAAAAAAATCTACAACAAAGCCTGGTCAACAAGGTGGAAATGCCGAAGGACTCACAATCAACCACATAATAATACATATTACATCAACATTATATATATATATCTATTCTACCATAATTTAGGATATCAAAATCCTTCAACCAATACAAACTTGCTCTATAATTATCCTAATCCATCTAAGACTATTACAACCATTCCAAAAGAGATCCTAACAACACACGAACCTAAAAACTCATTTATATAATATATTATATAAAAAATTATAAATACATTGTTAGAATGTAACTGAGCAAGTTACAAAAGGTAAAAAAACATTCATTTTCCCTTGTTGCCGCTCGAACTTTTCATTACCTAATTATAAAAAAAATTCGATAATGTCAAATAAGTAAATCCCATTTTATCCATTGCACATGTAATAATCAAATGGATTGTATTATGAGAACTTAAATGAATAATAATATCGCAAAGAATCATAGTTATATAAATATGCAATCCATCCTCTTTATGTAGACCTGCCACAATCAGATGACATCTTCTAAAAATTGTAAGTAAATAGTAATAAAGATTCATGAGTTTGAGAGGAAGTCCCTCGAAAAGTCAAAGCCTCGACTCTCCATAGAGTACGATCCTGGCCAGCATAAAAAATATTCCTAAACAAGTGTCTACAACGATCAGTGACTCTAGCTTCAGGCACCATAGTGTTCATCCTACTACACATATAGCCAATGAGCACAATGGGACACCCAAAGGCCTCATTCCTCTCGTGTCTATGAATGCATGACTAATAAATTATGCAGCAATCAACCATTGGATTTAATTATGTAAACACCCCAAATTTCTTACATCTAGTTTATAGATACTAAGGGTGATTGAAAACTATTAAATATGATTTGGTGTGTGTGTGTGCCTAAATATGTGTATTAATATCTATTACTAAGAAATTACTTGTAGAGCAAGCAAGGGTAAAGTGGTCTAAATCCATATGAGATGGCTTAAATGAGAGAAATTTGATAATCCTAGAACTAATGGGCATAAGATTTAAATCAAGGATTGAGATTGGTCACCTCAAGCCCTAGATGGGTTGTACAAATAAATAGTATCTACAAATTTATGTTGCAGCTATTTGGTCAAAAACATAAGTAGAGGCTAGGGCTTAGTGTGAGAAAGAGAAGTTGGAGTATTAGGAGGCCATTACAACTCTCCAAAGCTTAGAGAGCACAATTTAAGGTAAATCTCATAACCAAAATCATAAATCTCAAAAGAAAATGAGGGCAAACAACCCACACAATGCCGTGACTACCATCCTTGCAAAATTATGAAAAAGCTCAGTTTGTACCCGACTTTAAACGACCATAACTTCTTCGTTTTAACTTCGATTTTGATGTTTCAAAAACTGTTCGCAAGCTTATGGAAAACTAAACAACATGAGATTAATAAACTACTCAAAATGGTTTTTTAACTTATTTGAAAATGTATTGGAAGTTAAGAGCACCATTAAGGTCTTAAATGTGAGTTTACGTACGAACTCCGAGTACGGGCCTACCCATGGTACATAATTTTTAATAAACTTATTCGAAAGTGTTATGAACCTAAAAAAGTGTGTATAAAATATATATACTTAAGGAACATCGTGTGAACTCATAGAAGGTTTGGAATTAGAATTTTGCAGCGTTTTAGGTAAGTAGGGCTTGCTCTATAAATTACTTGGAATTTGCTTGATTTATTTCATTGATATGTTGCTTATCATGTCCTTTATTGTTACTTTATCTCTTGGATTCCTATGGAACTGATATATATAAAATAAATATACTTAGTACTACAGTTGGAGGGTCGGAGGCATCCAGTCCTTCATTCGATATGACTCTACGGAGTTTTGCTAGACTTGTGAACCCTATGCTGTCTGATCCACAGTATAGGGGGAAGTATAAGCTATGCAAGGTCAATAGGTATTTAGACATGTGAACCTCTTGTTATCTAAACCGCACCATTAGGGGAAGGATAAGCTAAGACCTACTGCATAATAGGACTATTGTAATTTAGACTTGTGAACCTCTTGTTACCTAAACAACAACATTGGGGGGAAAGATAAGCTATTGCCCATTGTCTAGCTAGATATATTAGTTGCCACTTTCTCTGACTCTAAAGGCATTCAGTATCATCATTATCCTTTTTGAAGTATCAGTTGGGCATTGTTGTTCTTTTATCTCGCTATATTATTATGCTTGATTATGTATGTCTTTAATGCCCAAAAAATGATAATGGATCTTTTGATATGAACTGTTGATATCTAGTTTCATTTTATTACTAGGTTTTCTTAGATGATTAATGGTAGAGCAGGCTTCTACTTTACTAAGCCCGTTGATATATTTTGCTCACCCCATTATTGTCTTTCCCCCTTGGTACCTCAGCTGCTCCTCATGATAAAAGAAAGGGCAAAGCCTTAGCATAGAAGCATTTTTCTTGTTTGTAAGGTTTAATAATTATTATCAATTTTCTTTCAGACTTTATGTAATAAACAAGGGATTTATTTAGATAGATGTTTGAACCCATAAGGCCTGTTTGCTTCAAATATTAGCAAGACTCAAGAACATGAGAATAGTTTGTAATGGGACTAACACATGGGTTTATGTATTAGTCCCTTTTGTAGGACATGTTCGGTTCGGAGTCTTAAGCTTGAGAAGAAACGTGGTTCTAATAGGTACATTTACTAAAGTTCCCATCTATTTAACAAACATCTCCAAATACATTAAGGTCAATTTAACAGACATCTCCTCTGACTAAAATTGCTATAGTTGTTTGCATTCGTAAAACATAAATAGCTTGGAGGGATTTCAAACCTTACAAGTTGTTCAATTGAGTAGCTTCGTACATTTATTATATCAGTGATTTCAAACCTTACAAAGATCATTTACAAGTTGTTAGCAAACCAGTGTCAATGCCATTCTCACATTCTCATCATATTCTTCAAGATAACATTTTGTGAGTTCTTTGTGGATGGCATTTGGAAATTAAACAAGAAACTTGTTCATCATATCATCAAACAACCGCTCCATGTAATCTTGTAAATCACTGATTGTTTCATATCCTCAGCTATTGATGAAATCAGTAATGGTTCTCACTTCTTCTTTTACGATATCTTCATTCATTCCATTTTTCAGTTCTGCAATCAATTTTTACGAATTGAAGATCTATAGTCCCTTCTCCCAAACTTGGTGGATCTGCAGTCCCTTCTTCAGAGAATTGAATAAAAACTCACTATTTTGGTTAGGGTTTGTCTCCCTCAAGTTCGTTCTCTCTATTTCTCGCTTGTTGTGTCACACCATTTTGATCATATTAAGAGAGAAAAGTTTGTAAAGAGGAGGGGTACTTTGGTAATATGTAATGGCCAAGAATTGGGACTAGTTAGTCCTATCAAAATTGATGGTTTACTTTAGTGACCTCTATTGAGTATTAGATAATCCTGTGGCCTAGTTAATCCGCCAAGCGGACATCGGATTAGCCAGTCTAGTGAGGTTAATCCCTCATAAGACCATGAAGCGAACATGCCAATAGTACTTGATTTTGTTTATGTTTAATTTGGTATGCAAGACATCTACATTTAGTTCTGCATTTTATTTGATAATAAAGGCTTTGTTATATTCCACACCTATTAGCCTGGTATAGTTTATTTTGTAGAATGTCATAGTTTGTTTCCGCAGGTTAAGGCCGACTAGATCATCGCCCGACATCATTAGGTTATCTCGAGGGGTTTAGCGATAGTTTAGGCAGGGTGGTCTAGGCGCAGCGGGGTTTGGGTCATATAAGTTGGTATCAGAGCGTATGTTAAGCGAACCTAGAAAGGAAATGGGTTAAGGTTATCCAAGTTCGTAAGTAACACCACAGTTGGTATCTAGCATAGGTATTTAAACCTAGGCAAAAGCACAGATGGTATAACATCCTTAAGTAAAAGCACCTAAAAGGATATGTATAGTTCTATCCTAAAATGGGGAATAGAACTTACAGTTGAAATCATAATCGGAACCATAGTGGTTATACACAAGTCATCTTAAAATCTAAGTAAGTGTTAAACCTAGGAAAGGTTGGTCAAGATTAAGTGATGAAATCATTTGTATGGGCATTTGATTTGTGTCGACCTAATATGCACAAATCGCCAAACATAAGGTGGGAAGGGTTTGAAAATGAACCATTATATGTTACGATGTTATTTGCTTCTGTGATATTACTTATATCATTTTAATATAATGCTCATTTCATCATGTTTCTATTTAATATGAATGAAACTAACTTTCTTGAAATACTCATAGTGTATAATGAGCACTAGAGGAGGAAGTTCATATGCCCTCGATATATTAGGAGACCAGGGAGACTGATGATGGGTAGTGGCATGCTTAGATGGAGCAACGTATGGCTGAAATGACTGAGAATCATCGTAAGCAACTTGAGGGCATGAATGCGGCGCATGAACGTAGGATTACTGAATTAATGGATGTTATTAGGGGACAGAAGGTGCAGCAGGCACCGTAGGTACCATTGCAACCACCATTTCCACTACGTGTACCTATTGGAGAGAATGTTCAAGTAGATGAAGCCGCTGATTCGACAGTTGCTGCAGTTCTGGTACTAGTGGTTAGGTATGATAATGAGACATTAATGATGTTTAAGATCCAAAAAGAGTTCATGAAATACGATGCACTAAAAGTTTTTGTGACTATGGAGACTGGAGTTGGTGAGGCAAGGATCATGAATCTTGAAAAGATGATGAAACTTATGAAGATTGAAGATGCTACTATTGTACTATTAGCTTCCTTTTTGTTGGAAGAAAGTGCTGAGAAATGGTGGAAATCTATACAGATGACCGAGGGACCGGTGGAAATTTGGTCACAATTCAGGGTATTGTTCTATTCGAAGTACTTTGCAAAAGACATTAGAGATGCTAAGAGATGAGAGTTTTTTTTATTTGAAACATGGGAGCATGAGGGTCGAAGACTATGATCTGAAGTTCCTAGTGTCATATGAGTTTGCTACTGAGTATGTATCTACTAAATTAGAAAGGACTACCAAACTCACTGAGGTATTGAGTGATGACGTTAAGTACACTTTAGCTACTATTAGGTTGTATACTTATAATGATGCAGTGAATGTAGCCGCATAGTTTGAGGCAGCCGCAATAAGGATGAGGAAGATACCAGCCATATTGCATAAAACTATGTTAGCATATTCTCAGAAAATGTTTGGCAAAAATAATTTTGAAGGGTACCATAATGGTAGGTTCAACAAGAAGTTCAATGGAACATGATCTTCAGGTGGGAATGCACCATCTAGAGTGGACTCGAGGGCACCCCATACCTCGGCTGGGATTTGTCACTCTTGCTCCCTTGGCTACTCATGGTTCAGTGTATAAGACACCACTTCCACCTCGATAGTCGAAAAACACTCAGAGTAAGAGTAAGGGACTGATAGGGTCGAAAGCAGGCAATTCAGAAGGGCCATCATCTATGTCATTTCATAAGCCTAGAGGATTATGCATTTTTTGTAAACAATGGAGACATTACAATGTAGACTGTTCTTGGAGGCTTGAAGTTTCAAAAGCTAGTGTAACCCAACCTGTCAAGGGAGGAGTAAAAGTAGTTATCGAGCCAGATGCTGCACACACTCGTCATTTAGTTGCATGTATGGTTTATACTTGTGATAAAGGCATGCATGCCTTATTAGATTTTGGGTCTTCTGTTTCATTTCTATTTGGTAAAATGGTTGATGAAAGTGGACTAAAACCAGTTATAGCTAGTACTAATTTGATTTTAAATATCACTGATAGTGAACAAGTTTATCTTAATATGGTGTGCGAGGGGTGTATTATTAAAATTGGGAATCATGTTTTATCTTATGATATGTGAGTGTTGGAGTATTTAAAGTATGATGCCTTGTTATGGATGGATTGGTTGGGAGCTTACCATGCCAATATTGATTCTTTTCCCAAGACAGTTACTTTTCGGATACCTAGTATACCACCGTTTAGATATAAAGGTCGCGCACCAAACTAGTTGCCACCAGTGGGAAAGTAGCAACTAACAATGAATTGGGAAATATTATGAGTCTCATCAATATGGAGGAAGATGGTCATGAACTTCAACTTGAATACATCAATTGGTTAGAGAATTCCCAAAAAAATCTCCATCATATTTGCTTGGAATCCCTCCGTCCTGGGACATTGATTTTATCATTGACCTTATTTTTGGTATGAAACCCATAACCATACCACCGTATAGAATGGCACCCAAGAGATAGCAGAGTTAAGTAATTAGCTGGATGATATGTTAGAGAAAGGTTTTATCTACCTAAGCATGTCGCCTCGCAGAGCCCCTGTATTATTTGTGGAAAAGAAAGATGGCAGTTTGCGAATATGTATCGACTATCGTCAGTTGAATCAGGTGACAATTAGGAACAAATATCCACCCCCTAGAATTGATGACCTATTTAATCCATTGCGACGAGTGAAATTATTTTCAAAGATTAACTTGGAATCGGGGTACCATCAGTTGAGAATACAGAAATAAGACCTAATGAAAATAGCTTTTTACACGAGATATGGGCATTACCAGTTTACGGTGATGCCATTTGGACTTACGAATGTACTGGCAGTGTTTATTGACCTTATGCACAGAGTCTTCAAGCCTTACCTCGACAAGGTCTTCATTGTATTCATCGACGATATCATTATTTATTCCAACACCTAGGAAGAGCACGAAAGACATCTCAGGGTGACTTTGCAGACTTTAAAGGATCACAGATTGTATGCTACGTTTAGCAAGTGCAAGTTTTGGGTTCCGAAGGTGAAGTTCTTAGCTCACATGGTGAATGTAAAAGGAATTTCAGTAGATCAATCAAAAGTTGATGTCATCACAAAATGGCCACGACCCACCACATTGACAGAGATTAGAAGTTTTTTGGGATTAGCGGGTTACTATCAAAGGTTCATGAAGGATTTCTCAGAAATTGCAACACTAATGACAAGGCTAACTTACAAGAATGTGCAATTTGAGTAGATTGAAAAATACCAGAATGCTTTTAAATAACAGTGAGATAAGTTGACATCGACACCTATATTGGTACTTCCAGAGACAAGAAGGAGTTGGTTCTTTGCACTAATTCTTTAAAGATTGGGTTATGATGCATATTGATGTAAAAATGGAAAGTTATAGCTTGTCATTCTAGGCAACTAAAGATACATGAAAAGAACGACCCAAATTATAAATTAGAGTTAGCAACAGTTGTACTTGCTCTAAAATTGTGGAGGTATTGCTTGTATGGAAAAAAGCTCATAGGTTTCTTGGATCGTAAGAGTTTGAAGTACTTATCTACTTAAAGCAAGTTGAGTATGTGACAAAGATGATGGGTTGAATTCTTGAAAGATTTTGACATCACTCTTCAATATCATCTGGGGAAGGCATATGTTATGGCTGATGCTCAGAGTCGTGTGAGGAAAGAAACAAAAGATGCTTGCATGATGAAGACAAAGGAGTATAAGCTACTCGAGGTAGCTTCAGTGATGTGTATTCATGAAATCAATGAGAATAAGTAAGATGTTTCAGGTTCCTCAGTCAGATAAGAGCAAAGTTAGAGGCTATATTAAGAATTATAGACTATCAAAGGGTTGATTCGGAGTATGGCAAGTACAAATCATAGGCTAACAGTGAGGAATGTTCAGATTGGAAGCTTTTAGTAGACAGAGCATTAAAGTTTAAGGATATGCTATAGATTCCATCGCATGCACAGTTGTGATATGATTTACTTTGGAAGTCAGATCGACCGCACTATATTATTTATTCGGGGAGCACAAAAATGTACCATGATATGAATGAAGATACCGGTGGTCGAAGAGGAAAGTGGATATCGCGAGGTATATCCAGGATTGTGTGACTTGTAAGCAAGTGAAAGCGGATCATCAGAAACCCGAAGGGATGTTGCAACCTTTACCCATTTCTTGAGTGGAAATGGGAACAAATAGCCATAGACTTTGTGATACGATTATTGACAACCAAGAATAAACATGATGCGGTTTGGGTTATCTTAGATCATTCGACTAAGTCTGCATATTTTATTCCAATTTTCATGGGGTGGTCCAATGGAAAAGTTTAGCGGGAAATATCCTGATGAGATTTGGAGGCTACATGGTGTCCCTGTGTCTATAGTGTAGGATCGAGATCCACGGTTCACTTCCAAGTTTTTGAAAGGCTTATAAACTATGATGGTAACCAAGCTCAATTTCAGCACTGGATTTCATATACAGTCAGATAGCTAGACTAAGAGACTTATTCCGATATTTGAGGATATGCTCAGGGCTTGCGTGCTAGATTTATGTAAGAGTTGGGAGGACAATTTTTCGTTATGTGAGTTTGCATACAACTGCTTTCAAGCGAGCATTGGTATGGCATCATTTAAGGTGTTTTATCGGAGACCTTATAGGTCTTTGGTGTGTTGGGCAAAGGTTGGAGACATAGTGATGATTGGACTTGAGATTAAGCTGGATCAAACGGAAAGGATTAAGCAGATTTGGAAATAACTACGTACCAAATAAGAAAAGCAAAATAAGTATGCTAATAAGGATCATCGAGAGGTTCTTATCAAGGAAAAAGATCATGTGTTGCTTGAGGTTTCATCAATGAAGAGACAATACATATTCGATATGAAAGGAAAGCTTGCTCTTAGGTACATCGAACCATTTGTATTGACTGACCAATTGGGACCTATAGCCTGTAGTTTAGCTTTACCACCACAACTAGTGGGAGTTCACAATGTGTTCCATGTATCTATGTTGCGAAAGACACCAACGAAGCATACGTCATATATTGATTGGAGTCAAGTTGAATTAAGGGAGGATATGACATATAAGGAACAACTGATTGAAATTCTTAACAGAAAGGTTCAGATGCTCCGCAACAACAAAATTCCCCTAGCGAAAGTATGATGGCAGTTTCATGGTGATGATGAGTTGACTTCGTAGCGAGAGGATTATATAATGGAGCATTTCTCGGACCTCTAAAAAATCATTAGGTATAGCTTACTTCTAGTTTCGAGGATGAAACTTCAAAAAAATCGAGAATGTTGGAACACCCTAAATTTCTTAAATCTAGTTTAATAGATATTAAAAGTGATTTAAAACTATTAAATACGATTTGGCGTGTGTAAGTGCCTAAATATGTGTATTGGTATCTCTTACTAAGAAATTACTTATATAGCAAGCAAGGGTAAAGCGGTCAAAATCCATATGGGATGACTTAAATGACATACACTTGATAATCCTAGAACTAGTGGTCACAAGATTTAAATAAAGGGTTGAGATTGGTCACCTCAAACCCTAGATGAGTTGTACATTTAAATAGTAGCTACAAACTTACGTTTTAGCTATTTGGTTAAAAATACAAGTGGAGGCTAGGGCATAGTGTGAGAAATAGAAGTTTGAGTGCTAGGAGACCATTACAACTCTCCAATGCTTATAGAGCACAATCTAAGGTAAATCTCACAACCAAAATCATAAACTCAAAAGAAAATGTTGGTTTTGAGTATGTATTCTTAGATTTATGTTGTATCCAATGTTTTCAAGTGGATTTACAAGGGTTTTAATATTCAAATGTTGTTCTTCATGTTTCCAATGGTTGTATATGTGGATTAGGAGCCTTCCTTGATGAATCGATGCAAATATGTTATGAACACATGGGTTTTCATAAAGGGTATGTGTTGAATCCAAGATTTGTGGTGATTGTGGCTTTGGTTTTGATTGTAGAGTACTTTGCGTTCCAGATTCGATGAATCCTTGATGGTTTGGTAAAGTTATTTTCTAGTTTTCAACAAGAACAATTAATAGATTTAAGCCTTGATGTTTTGATATCAAATCGATGGTTTTATTTTTAAAAAATGTGTTTTGGGACCCTATTTACTAAACTTTAAGCCAAGGGAACGTCGAGGAAGGTCCGGGAGAGTTTCAGGGGTTGTCAGGGCTCAATTGAAGAGTCGAAGGGCAAGCAGCCTGCACAGCGTCGTGGGTGCCGTCCTTGCAAAATTCTGAAAATCCCAGTTTTTACCTCAACTTTAAACGACCATAACTTCTTTGTTTTAACTATAATTTTGACATTTCAAACACTATTGGAAATCTTATAGAAAGCTTAATGAGAATTATAAACCACTCAAAATGATTTTTCCACTTATTTAACAATGTGTTGGAAGTTAAGAGCACCATTAAGGTCTTATGTGACTTCGAGTACAAACTCCGAGCACGACTCTACCCAAGGTCTAGAATTCTTAATAGACTTATCTAAGAGTGTTGTGAAGCTAATAAAATATGTATAAAATGTAGATACTGGAGGAACACGATGAGGACTCATAGAAGGTTCAAAATTAAGATTTAGCAGTGTGTGAGGTAAGTGGGGTTTGCTCTATTATCAATCATGCAATGCTAGTAGATATGCTAGGATTTAATTTCAGTAATTAGTCTTTGAATTACTTGGAATCTGCTTGATATCTTTCATTGATATGTTACTTATCATGTCCCTTTCTGTTACTCTATCTCTTGGATGCCTGAGAAACTTGTATGTGTCGAATAAATATACTTGGCAACGTGGTTGAAGGGTTAGAGGTATCCGGTCCCTCCTCCAATATGACTCTACAAAGTTTTGCTAGACTTGTGAATCCCATGCTGTCTGATCCGTAGTGCTAGGGAAGGATAAGATATGCAAGGTCTATAGGTCTTTAGACTTGTGAATCTCCTGTTGTTTAACTCACACCATTGGAGGAAGGATAAGCTAATACCTACTAGATGATAGGACTATTGGCATTCCAAATTATGAAACTCTTATTGCCTAAACCACGACATTGGGGGAAGGATAAGCTATTGCCCATTGTCATGTTGGATATATGAGTTGCCACTTCTTTTGACTCTAATAGCATTCAGTATCATCATTGTCCTTGTTGAAGTATCGATTGGGCATTATTGTTCTTTTATCTCGCTATATTATTATGCTTGATTATGTATGTCTTCAATGCCCAAAAAATGATAATGAATCTTATGATTTGAACTGTTGAAATCTAATTTGATTTTATTACTAGTTATTACTTGGATGACTAATGGTAGAGCAGGCTTTGGCTTTACTGAGTTCGTTGATATATTTTGCTCACCCTACTACTTTCCCCTCACCTCTTGGTATCTTAACTACTGATCAGGACAAATGAAAGGGAAAAGCCTTAGCATAGAAGCTATTTTCTAGTTTCCAACTTTTAATAATAATTGTCTATTTGCTTTAACACTTTATGTAATAAACAAAGTATTTATCTGGGTAGATGTTTGAACCTATAATACCTTATTTAGTTTATGTTTAATTTGGTATGCAAGACTTCTACATCTAGTTCCACATTTTAATAGACAATAAAGGCTTTGTTATATTATGCACCTATTAGCCTGGTCTAGTCTATTTTGTAGAATGTCATGGTTTATTTTCGCAGGTTAAGGGTGACTATATCATTACCCGATGTCACTGGTTATCTTGAAGGGTTTGGCGAAAGTTTAGGCCGGGCACTCCAGGCCCACTGAGGTTTGGGTCATCTCAATTATATTCAAGAAATACTCATACAAAGTAAAGGTTACTATGGGATTTACTTATAGTACAAACAAAACACCTTAAACTCTTTGCGCTCCGTGTCAGTAAGCTAGTCTACATAGGTTTGCGATTGCGGTCTTACAATTAATATATAAGTCTGATAACATTCCACAATCATTCCATAATTTTTTTCCAATGTCTTATATTTTCATTGCTCTTGCTTTGACCTGAAAGCCCCATAATCACTCTAAATCAAATCTCAAATGTTTGAATTTCAATTTCAACTCCAAAATGTGGTTAGGCATTGGAAATTAACCTTCATTAGGTTTTTAAATAATTTTCTCAAGTTTGGACATTTTTGGTTATCATAACATGCACTGTGAGGTAAAACGCCGGTATAAATCCTAAAGAAAACCCAAAAATCCTCATTTTTCATAGAAATCTCTAATTTCCATTAATTTATCCAAAATCCCAATTTTACAAATTTCCTTAAAATTTCTAGTGATTGTATTTTATCCTTTTTTATTTTTAAAAATATTTTTGAAATTATGGGGAGATGGTTTAATCCCTAAGTCGGACCAGTCCGACTTAGTCGAACCGAACCCGATTCGATCAAGTCTGGAGGATTAAAACCCCATCATCTTTCTTTTTAGGATGAAACAAAGACTTTTTTGTTTCATCCTTGCAATTTTTTCGAATGTTTAGGGGTAGGGGAGCTCACGGCTCCCCTACCGTCTTCCCCCCCATCTTCTTCTTCTTCTTCTTCTTCTTCTTCTTCTTCTTCTTCTTCTTCTTCTTTTCCCCCACCTTATTTTTCCTCTTTCCCTATTGCCTTTATTATTTCTTATTATTTTTTGTTTTAGTTTTCAATCCTCTCCTACCTACTATCTCTCAATTCAGTCACAATCAACAACCAATGATGACAACCTTTGCAAATTTGAACTAAATCCAAACTCATAGTCCAAAACAATCAAAATTTAAATTGAAACCATTACCTCACCCTGAACACCACTACCAACAACACCCACCAATAACAATTCCTGCTCTCATTTTGAATCGAACTAAAATGTCAGAGAGAAACAAAAGATAATAAGAGGTCGTGAGAACAAAGAATAGCGATGGATAAGAAAAAAAATGGCGAAACGAAGAAGATGAAGATAGTGAAGCAGTGGGCATACAAACCTCCCCCTGTTCCATCTCGATTAAGATTAAAAGGGGGTCAAATGACCCAAAAACCCATCAATTGTTATCCTTTGTTATACTATTTTATAAACATGTTTCGCATGATCGAGCCCGCTCGCTATGCTCGTGGAAGTTGATTCATCTATGATACGTTTTTGTTATTCAAAAATGTGAATCTAAATTTTAAAATGTTATATAAGAATACAACAATTCCCAAAAAAAAATTAAGCTCTTGTAAGAAGAAACCAAACAAAGAAAGGAAAAGATTAAGTCCCTATCTATAAATATTAACATTTAAAACATACAATATGATTATAAGAAAATAATAAATCTAATTATTTGTCAATTATAAATGGACGACCTTAAAAACATTCTTTGTAAAAATAGCATAGATTTTGGAAGAACCCTAACAAATGAGGCTCAAATAATAACTTTTGGAACTGCAAATTAATCTACCTAAAAAAGTTGTGAATTAATCTGCTTGTAGTAAATTGAGGTTTACAACATTTCGATGAGTGACGATAATTCCTCATTATTTTTCGGAAACATAAATTCTAAAATTGCAAGGATAATAAATTGAATAGTACTGACAAATGACAATGATGGTAATGATCAAAGTATAATCATTATTCATCAGTCAATCTATCTTTGAGCCTAACTTACAAATTTAAATCCTATACTCCAAAGATTTAACTGTTTGAGGTACGATTAAATAAACATTGGAGGACATGTGCCAAATTGTTAATAAATATGAATTGAAAAATATAAGAATGTCATTAATCATCAGCCATGAATTAGTCTAAAGCATATGATACTTGTCTATTTTGACATTCTTAGTCAAATGGCAAGTAAGTCTACCGAAAAGTACAAAGACCTCTCTCAATATTAGAATAGCTTCCGCATCATCAATTCAATATAAGCATTCCCAACAGTTTACTTGAGTACTTAACGCTCATGAACTCTTTCCCATTCCAAAGATCATCAAAGATAACATCATCTTCCAACCTAGCTCTTTCTTCTTATTTGTCAAATCTCGAAGAATCCAATAGCCGCTCTCAATGGCTAAATATCTCTAAATTTAGCAGTTTGGTGATCATATGACTGCAACAGTAATATAAGATATCCAAATGTCATGTTAAAAAAAGAAGAAAAGTAAAGATGTAAAGACTCACATGGATCTCTGTGTATATTGGATCACAAAAAGTGACACATGAAAGTAATCATTTAGTAAGTAAAAATCACATAAGACAATTATAATTTAGCTAAATATAAAACTACTAAGCAAAAGATAAGCACGCTATAATCATACTTAATAAAAAGAAAGTTTTTTTCAACTTAATTATAAATTAGCAATTGAAAAGCACACTAAGACAATTTGTAATCCACTTTTTGTACCATTTTTTTTAGAGTGGATGATCTATAATATTCAACGTATCAATCTGTTAAGTAGTTTAAATTTTATATTTTTTTCAATTTCCAAGTATGAAAATGCAGTGATATTTTCAAACCAGTCAGGTTACCTATTGCAATTTTAAATTTTCAGGTGCTGGAGTAACACTAAGTGTTGCACTCCTCTTGTAAGCAAAATGTGCAGCCTGTTGCAAGAATATATGGTTAGTGTCTAGTGTGAAGTTAATTATTGAATGCTCTTGGACAAAAAAAAAATTCGAAGAATGCAAAACCCAATCTAAGAAGAGTTCTTCACATGGGTTCAATTATTAAGAAATCAAAAAGTAAATCTATATGCAAGTTGACAATCACTTATGGCCAAAGATAATCAAACCAACAGATGATCTAGCTACCACAGGAAAATAACTATATCACCTTTGAGAAAAAAATAAGTTAATTAATTGCTAGATATTTGAATAGACATCCTCCTTGCAAGGCAGAGACTAGCACATGAAAACTCATGAAGCGTTTAAAACCAATTGAGAAAGGGATTAATAGATAGGAGTCAAAGATAGTGAGAAAAAGAAAAAAAATCATATGGAAGAGAAATAGGTAGTAGATATTTGATATGATTTACATTGTTATGAATTTTGGCAATAGATCTTTGTAAGAGAATTTATTTATTTTATCTAAGCCTTTATTTGATTCACATGGTGTTGCAGCCCAAAATTCTTAGCCGCCTTGTTACCCGCCACATCGCATCCCACGTCACCAAGCCCTGCCACTTCTTGACGCCCTGCGACCTAACTAGTTGCTTACACTTTTCCATTTAACCTTAGCTTGGCAAATTAATATCCATATACATATTAATGATTTCATTAGCCAATTAATCGATTTATCAAGTTATAATGAAATTCATAGTGGAAGTGTTAAACGAGTAAATTACGCAACATTTAATAATCCTAAGTAGTGAAAACCCAGCAAAAGATACCATGTATGCATTAAGGGAAGATAAGTATAACAAAGGTTCCATATACATGTAATCAGTATTCTAGAGTCCCCAAAACCTAGCAAAAATATAAATACATACATACCGTAGTCACACACGAGCTAGCTCTACAATCTTAGAGGTAGTCACCAATACCTCCTTACCCATGCCCTGGCTCGTCGAAGGATCTGCACTCGGTCACCCGACAAATATAGTGACATGTCCAGTGAGTCAAATCCAAAGGAATGTCCACATAATATTCATGAAATAAAACTGATAATGTATGAGACATGCGAATATAACACCTGACAACAGTACGTCATATTCCCATGAATGTAGGCAACACATGACAAGCATAATCAGTAGCGTGAGGTAAATAAACAGCATATACCAATCAAACGTGCTCAGAAATAAAGAAAGATTAAATAAACAAACATATAATCATGAGAAAACCTCGACCCAAACCAGCCAGTAATTGATAAAATTGAATAAAAACCATGTAGATACTTACAGGCTTGGAGTGACTAAATCCCAACTTTAGTAAATGGCATAGTCCGTTCCAGAAGCAGTTTCATATTAGGACCACCGTATTCCCCCCCGATGGTTGTAAGTATATCCTACTACTGTCAACACGAGCACTCTCACAAGTAACCCGCGCAAGCGATTTAGCCATAACCAATATATATGTCAAGAAGAATAGGAGTGAAACCCCATATGTGCCTACTAGTAGTCACACATGTAATCTGACATCGATTAAACAAATCCAGAATTCTGTAAGGCATTCCAATGAGTATACACACCTTAATCCGCGCTTTGACTTCCCTAGACTCCCGAATTCCAACCCGACTAGCTTCTCGATACTTGAGCTACGGTCCCCTAAGTCACTGAAGTCCAAATTTACGTATTTAGTATGTTTATAGGTGTTTTGGATATGTATTAAGTAAAAAATCTCAAAATAGTCCCTTAAATTCAGTTTTTATCTATCATTAGCGCGCTAATGAGTCTACCTAGCGCGTTAGGTGAAGTTAGCGCTAAGGGATCTATCTAACGTGCTATTGTTCTTTATTTTGAAAAATAGTTAAGTGTACAAATTGATTAGAGCGCTAATTGCCCTCTATGATAGAATTCTCGACTCGAGAATTCTGTCCCAAACTCCCCAATTTGCTAACTAGACCTATTTAACACCTTATCCATATCAAATTGACCTAAAACAACAATTAGAACAACATCAGAACAATAATTTGATCAATTTCCTCAAATTTGATAAATTCACTAGTTTTTCCAATTTCATCCAAAACACCAATTTATTCAAAATCGGTTGTAAATCCTTAATAAAAATGATCGCGAAACATATATTTCATCAAGTTTTCATCAAAACTAGGGATCTAACCCTTTAATTCACATTTCATCAAAAATTTACAATATTGGGTTCATTAGATAGTGTAGGAGATGGAGATGATAATTACTAAAGTTTTGATCTCCAACTCCAATTCCATTTCTATTTCTCTTTGATTTCTTTGCTTCCTCTAATGAAATGAATTTTGGGTTCCCATGTGTAGATCAACACATCAATATATATATCAAAGTGGGATTGATTCTTAGCCCTTGATCTTTATTTGTTTATGTATCTCGAGGTTTATCAAGCGGATCACCTTTAGCCACTTAGCCCACTAACTTCCACTAACTAGACTTAAGTGACACCAATTGATACTCCACATGGTTCCTAGATGTGTCAATACACATCTATAGAAGAATCCTATAGTGTCCAATTTAAATAACTAAACTATAGGCCTTGATTGATTTGATTTAATTACTTAACTTAGGCCCATTATAATACATGTGATTAGTGTTTTTAGAACCTCCTATGGACATATTGTGGTTCAACTAATCCCTTAACTACCCGACACTCAATGCCCCGCTTTCAGCACATATCTTGAGGTATGACATAGCCTATTATTTTAATTTAATCAACTTAGCCTATGGTTACATTACCCTTTTTAATTTTTTAACTAGGCAAATTAATGTAAATTAGTCGAGTTTCTTAGTGCACCCGTTGTTCACTTACTCGATACCCGCGTTGGCATGCCTTTCGAGGCGAACACCACTAACTCGCCCGATAGCAACGTACACACATGTGATGTAATATAATAATAATAATAATAATTTTAAACACCAAATATCTACAACCATCATACACAAATAATATATTCCCTCGGTTCTCATGTCCGGTCCAACCGAGCTTACGACGTAACGCCTAAATTACGACCGTTAATCCCTGAGATTAACGCTTATCCTAGTTTAATTAATTTGGGTCGTTACACATGGCTCTAGGTTGCAATAACTTTTAATATGTTGATGCTTTTACAATTTCAATATACTAAGCAACTAACTGATTTTTTCCTGAAGGATAAGTAACTGAATTGGTTGGCATAGAAATGCTAGATTGAAAGCATAATCTTCTCTAAGAATTTAAGAAATAAATTTAAATATCACCAATAAACAAGGGCTTATGAGTAACGATTAAAAGGAATAAGTGAATCTTATAATCGCTAAGAAGCATTATCAATGATTTTTCTTCACAATATAACCAAGAAAAAACAAAAAAATATAAAAGTAATGTTTTTAGTATGTTGAAGGATGAACCAATTAATCATTGAATGCTACAAACATGCATGTCAAAGCAATGAGTACCATTATAACCGCTTTTCCCTAGTGTTTAATACAAAATATAACACCAAACCAATTTTGTGAATACATTCCACTGGATCCTTAACATTAAGAATCGTCAACTGTAAATTTGTTTGTAAAGAAAAAACTAAATTATTAAAATCCAATATACTAAAAAAACACAAATTTTTTTTAATTATAACCATAATAATAGTAATAATAAAAATAAATGCAGTTGTATCTACAACATTGCCTGCTTCGATAGAGAAAGATGAAACAATTAACAATGGACAAAGAGAAGGAGAATAATTGGGTAATTGAATGTAGAGAATGGGAGAAAGGGAGCATTTTTATCTTAAATCACCAAAAATCAAACTATTTTATCAAGAAGAAGAAACACTAAATAGATGGAATCAGTAACAAAAAAAATCAAACCGAGAGGGATAAAAATTAACAAAATAGAGGATAAAAATTAACAAAATAGATGGTTATTGCTGAAAGCCCTAATTGAAATTGAAATTTGCTGAAAATTAAGATCTCGCCATTAACAAATCTTTAATAGGATTTCTATATTGTAGATGTCATATCCTATTCGCATCTCTCTCAAGCAGATAAGAGGCTACGCTTCATAGAGAGACGACAAGATGAAATGTGATAAGTCAGTATTTATAGGTTATTAGTAGTCTATTTTAGTATATTTAATTATTTAAAGTATTTAAAATATATATTTAATTATATTTTCGATCAATTTTAGGTGAAACACAGTGCGCGTTTGAATTCGTGGTAGAAAAATATTTAAAATGGAGTATTTACTTGCAGTGATCGGATGCCAGACAGTTTGCCTCGAAGTGCTCATTAGGCGATGTGTAGAATAGCGACAATATATTTCAGCCAATCACAACATGCCACGTCAGCGTTTCGCTAATCGGTGACGACACGTCAGTGCCACACATCACAACAGCTGGCAAATGTTACGCGCCTATTAGTCCACAGCATTAACACAAAACCAATGCCACCAATTAGAAATTGCCATATGTCGTCACGTCACCTAGCGCAGACCAAGTCACACACAGCGCCATTCCTGTTCTCGCACATCCTTTGTCGATCTGCCTCGAGATTCGTGATCACACAAACTCCTAGAAATTCACAAGAGGCGCGATTTTTCTTCCACCAGCGCGCGTCCACGTGGTTGGCTCCCATTGGCCAGACACGTCTCCAAAAAGCGTTTTAGCCAACCACGTGCGGACACGTGGCGATGAGTCACCCTCACACAATGTAAGCGCACAGAGTTCTATAGCTAATCTAGGATAATTTAAATTAATACCTTTTGGGAAATATGGAAGACTATGATTGCTATTGAATCTTGATTCTGATTTGGGGAGCTGCAGATTTAGGTGTTATTTAGGTGTTAAATAATTATTACTTAATTGTTTTAGAAATTAGTTTAGTTAATTTATTTATTTATTTTAGTTGGATTAGTTCGTTAAAATAATATTTATTTTAAAACCCCCGATTTTTCTTTTTTGTTATTTTAATGTAAGAAAGACAAACAGTCTTTATGGGATCGACCCTTTGCCACTATTCTACAAAATAGTTGGTTTGGGAAACTTTACTTTATTGACGTGTTCGGCACGCGTCAAAATGGTGGAGCTCAAAGGGATGACCAAGACAAACGTATCGGTCGCATGAAAGTGAAGAGTCCACGTGTCGGTCGTGGAGACAAAGCAACCGAGAGGGACAGAAGAAGCAACGCATGCCCAATTGCCAAAAATTAAAAAAGTTTGGTGATCTTATGATTGCAACAGTCTTATAATATATTCAATTGTCATGTAAAAAAAAAGAAAAGATGTAAAGACTGACATGCATATCTGAGTATAGTATTTGATCACAAAAATTAACAGATAAAAGCAATCATTTAGGAAAATAGACGTTCATAACTGCCCAAATATACAATTTCACTTTTGGTAGTTCTTTTTCATCTTATTAATGCCCAAATATAAAATAGAAGTCCGTTGCCCAAGTATATCATCTTAACATAGTTAGTTATTCTTCTTCTTATTGAGGCCCAAATGTACAAATCTGAACCTGTAAACACCTTTAGAGGATTAGATCCAATAAGCCCCTAAATCTCTCCCAAAACACAAAGCCAATGAAAAGCTTTAATGTAAAACTGGGGATCTTTCAATTCCGAAAACACAAAGCTTCAATTGCCAAATCAAAAATACATGATCGATTGGTGTGACTGACCATCGAGCATTAGCGATCAAATGTGATCAATGATTTCGTGAGTTCATCCTAATAAACAATAGTTGCAAAATTACCTCATTCACAAGTTGCATGTTGGAGATCAACTCAAACCCTACTTGTTATTTTATTTGGATACAAATGCAACGCTTCACAAAGATAGAAGACATATATACCAAGAGAAGAAAAATATAGATAATATGTGAGATGTACGTGATAGTTCAGGAAGTTGATGTTAAAAAACTGTTTAAAGCCTTTTTTTATAAGGGTAATAAATCTATATTTGACCATTAAAGTAGAGAGAAAGCAGTTCTATTTGATTAACAAAAACTGACTTTCTTCTATTAGAATAAATGATACATTGTTCTTCTCTTTGTGTGAATCTACTACACATAAGAATTCTACAAAATATATAAAGACCATACCATTTAAGTAGAGAAAGTGTAGTTTTCATACTTGATTAACAAAATTAGTATTCTTTCATTAGAATAAGACATGCAATTTTTATTCCCTACGTGAATCCACATCACGTAATTTGCCCAAAAGTATAAGAGTCGTAGAATTTTTTTAAAAATGAGTCGCAAAACAAATTAATTAATCGAGTATCGTCTGTTCAAAAGGCATGCAAGATCCACATATTAGAGACAATGCGAAAACTGAGAGTGCTAAAAACTTGATTCGATAATTTATTTCACACATGCACACAAATCTAACAATGAATGTAAATTATCTCTAATAACCATTTGATCAAAACCAACAAAGACAATGTATATATGATCTAATAACGCTATTCTTCACTTAATCATTTGACTAAACACTTAATAGATAGTGTAGAGGGAGGAACGTGACAACAAGTGAGTGGTGACATTGATAAAGAAACAATCACATATCAATATGAAAGTAATCAATTATAGATCAATCGGGGAATAGAAAATATTTTCCATCTTCAACGCATGAGTGGTGTTTAAGCAACAATCACAAATCAAGTCTATTTCACATACAATGAATACAATGGGCAATCCATGCATAACACAATAGTTGGTAGCGGAAGTAATCTCACAATTGACTGAAATGAACCGTAGAAATGGTATAATATAGTAAAAGAGGAAGAGTTTGAATTTACCTAATCGAACAAAACATGGAATCAACAAAATCAAAACTTTCAAAAACGATCAATTCAACTCTCTCCAGCATCTTGGAAAACCAATGGGATCAAATTTGAAAGATTCCAAATCAATAATGAATAATATTAACAAAGATTAAATAGGAGGAAATTGAGGTGACCTTGGATTGTTGAATAGGCTGACCTTGGTGACTAAGATGGGCATGTCTTCTCCGACAGCATAGCGATGATGGGACTGTGAAACTCTCGAGATCTAGAATCGCATTGCGAAAATAGAGATGATGATGAGCAATGCAACTTTTTGAAATTGAATCTCATTCGCCATATTACTATTGTGGAATGCAAGAAACATAGCTGTAGAAATGAAGAAACCTAAAGGTAGAGATGAAGAGGAGTTTGGCTTAAGAGAAAAGAAGCGGGAGAGAAGTGAGGAAACGAAGTGACCGAAAAGCTTTTGGCCACAGAGAAAACGTGGTCGCCATGTGATGTACATTGACGTTGATGTTGAAATAATGGTTTAAGAGTCTTTTAATTAGGGTATAGATAAATTGAATACCATTTTGAGTAATTTAGTAATTTTCAATTTATTTCATATTTTTCTATTCGGTTTTAGTCCAAATTAAGCCCAAAAAATTACCCCAATCCTACAAAAAATTGGAGTATTTACCACTGTGCTCTAAGACTCATGAACAAAGCATCTAGCATGCAAATGAAAGTCTGGGGCCCACGTCAGCTCGTTAAGTCTAATTAAAGTCTAAGACTTGAATTTTCAAACTTAATTACAAATAGTTTTCATGAAATTCAAAACGATAGTTCAAGTCAACATTTTAATTATCTCGACAATCATTTCGACATATATCTTGATATAATACCTTGCGAAATATAGAACGGTCGACTTGAATTTCGCAAAATAACGTAGTATATAGTACACAACACTAAGAAAACATCATACAAAATAAAGTTAATTAAAATTCTCAATTTCACCATTCTTTAATTCCCTACTCGCGGCCAAAACCATAATTATTCTCCATTAATCTCCGATTAACCACAATTATTGAATTAAAAATTTAAAATTTGACAATCTTCCCTACTAATAAAAATTTTATCCTTGAAATTAAAATTGAAACTTAATTTACATGTACTAAATGAGATTTTGAAAATGTTCTCTCATATACGCCTTTCATTCCCATGTTAACTCCGAATCACCATGAAATTTTTACTTAACCAAAAAAGTGGAATATCTTTATTTTGAAGCTTTTGAACTTTTCCAATCCCTTTCAAAATCTCAAAATGTCTTATAAATTAGGGAGAAAGCTTTTCTATGAGTCATAATATGTAATTGTTTCTGCAAAGGGAGACTTTCAAATAAACTCCATCTCCTTCGCTATGTTCAACAACCCAATAATATAGATCATAATAACTTTTGTGTCTTTCCTAAGAAGCTTTCAATCTTAGATGAATCTTATGAACAACCTCAGTGTGATCTCAAACAATTTGTGGCTCCAACTCTCCCAAATCCTCTAATTTAGCCCAACTGGCAAGAGAAAAAGATATCTCATATAAAACGTCAACTGGAACCACCTTAATACTCGACTAAAATTTTTTATTGTAAGAGACTCACACAGAAGTATTTATTCTCCTCATGAACCTTCAAGTTCCAGTACACAAGCCTTGAGCACGTTATCCAACACCTGGATCAACCTTTCAGTTTGACCATCCATCCATGGATGAAATGCAATACTAAAATGTAACTGAGTGGCAAACCGTTCCTGCATGCACTGCCACAACCTGATATGTACTGAGCATTACGATTAGAAACTATCGTCAATGGCACTCCAAACAAGCGAACCATTTTTCACTCACACGACAAGCTCAATTGTGTAAACGAATAGAAAAGTGACATAGGAATAACATAAGCAAACTTCGTCAGTTCATTAATAATCATCTAGACTGCATCATGTTTCTTTCATGAAGTAGGCATATGAGTAACGAAATTCATCATAATGTACCTCGAGGTTTACACTAATCGGTCTTAACTTGTTGACAAATCTGACATCTCCTCACATAGTCACCCATATCAGTTTTCATACCTAGCCACCAATACAATCGCTTCATATTGTGATACATTTTGGTCACACCGGTCTAAATACTATATCTGGGCCGATGAGATTCTCTTAATCTCTCATCCTAAACCTCAGCCACTAATGGAATCCACAGTTTACCTCTAAACCTCAAACTCTGATGTGCAGACTCAACTTAATCTGCATTATTGACATCAAAAGCAAACTCCTTGAACTTTATATACTCCACATCAGCTTTTTTAAACATCTGATAAAGCCATCGTAATGACCTTTTCAAATAGAACATACTCATAAGTCAATCACGTTTTCCATTCCCAAAATGCTTTATCACATCCTTTTAATCATATGAATTCAACATTTTTTGAGTTAATATAACGATTGGGGCAGCTAGATTAGAAAATCTATCATAATTCTATAATAATAACTAACGGAACCCAGAGACTTCGTCTTAAACAACTAAAACTCACGAACAACTAAAACTTCCTCTTGTTTGATCTCGACTTAAACCTCATTAATAATGGTTTCAGTAAGTGTTTCCATTTTAGATTAGTGGCTATCCTAGCCTTCGTCAGAGGCAATTCGGATATTGTTCCAGTTTAAGTAAACATTGTAAAACCCAGAATATGAAAGTACATCATGTTATAGAAATAATCCAAATATGCATGATAAGGCATTAGCAAATCCATTCCTAAAAACACATCAAACTTTATAAACTCCAACACACATAAACCAATAGCCATTTTATGTCCAAAGATTTTAATAGATCATTTCTCATATACAAAGTGTGGTCACACCTTTTCCCTAATTACTATGTTGAGGACAATATGAATAGGGACTCGCAACGAAGTTATCCCTAACTAAAATATCATATAAGCAGAGTAAATTAGTCATTGATCCAGATTCAATCAAAGCATGCATAGGTTGACCACGAACTTAAATCGTAAAGATTTCGATTTGCATTCAAATTAGGTTCAGTCACCACCTGAACAAGTTCCTTAATTTGTTGTTAAGGTTGTGACACACTAGAGAACACTCCCACGAGTTGTGAACATGCATTTCGATAATGTCCTTTCTTTCCACATCTTGAACATATTATTGCACTCAACTTGCGAGGAAGATCTTAGCTGATATGACCCTGCTTCCCACACCCAAAACATGTAACTATCGGTTTACTATCGAAAGTAGATTCCTGACTAGTTGTCTTTCTCTGACTTGTAGCATGTCCTTGAGATCCTCGACCCTTACCTCAACTTTTTTGCAACTGAGGTTTACCTCTTAGAGCTAAAAGTTGAAATGGATGTGATCATGTTTGTCCTAACCTTATATGTGTCAACTTCGAGGGTCTACTATTTGTCCTTCAAAAAGGATTATGATATAAATTGATGGAACAATATGTTTCATCGGTGTGAATGATGCTTCTCCACTATTTCTTTTCTTTTGAAAACTTGAGTTAAAACTAGCTGGGAAGTTTTTCTTGCCCTCCAAATCTGAGCTATGTTATGACTCCACCATGACTCGATATCGTCGTGATTCGCATTGAAAAGTTTAGGTAGTCGCATAAGATCTGGCCTTATCTTGAACTTCTCCCAAGTGTTTGGCTTAATCGGTGATATAGTGGTACCAAGCTCTTCCAACAACCCATACATATACTTCTGCATCTTCTATTTCTTTGTCATTCTCGACTCCCCAGCAAACCTCAAAAGATAACTAAATTGAGCATCGTGTTGAGCCAATGACATATCTCCTTAAACTAGATTATCAAACTCTAGTTTCTTTTGCAAAATTGAATCTCATTAAAGTATTGCTTGATGAACTCCTAAAGAAAGTCAGCCCAAGTCTCAAATACGAGACGTCCTTTAAGTAAAGATCTCCACCAAATTTAAGCATTAGCACGCATATAATATGAAGATATCGAAGCTCTCAGATGTTTGTTAATACTCAATATGTTATGAAGCTTCTCATGAATGAAAAACCAAGTCTCCATAGTCCGCAAGTCCAATTCACCATGGAAGTACATAAGGTCGTACTTTCTAAACTCTCTCCTCTACCTTTCCTCCCGTGACATTCAACTAATAGTGGTTAGATGAGCCCAAATCGGAACTGCAACAACTAGTTCAACTACTGGATGAACTGTAGAAGTAGCCTGCTGCTCCTATGTGGCTAGAGTAGCAATGGGAACTTCTTGAGCTATACAAACTACAGGTGCCTGTGTCGCTACATGTGCTCGTAAGATATTCTGCAACTTTGACATTTGCCCTGCCAGGTTCTAAAACACATTTGAACACATTATGGATCTTTATTGTCCTCGCTGGATCCCTAACCTGACTTTTGTTGTCCACTCATAGTATTTTGCAAGAAAGATTGCCAGAAAAGTGGTTCAACGCAGCTATATCCTTTGATATCTCGATAATATAAAACACACATAACGTATTCGTAAAGTTTGTAAAATCTTTAACCATGTTCCATCACAATACTTCTCAACTAATCACTCACCTAACCACAAATAATAAGATTTTTTTTAAGTCATACGCTCTAATACCAACATTGTTTGACCCCACCTAATTAGGGCACATGACTGGCCTATATTACCTTAATCTGCTGATAATCTAGTAGCCTTAATCTTATAATCAATAAAAATCATTTATTCAAGTCCTCATAATCATCAAATATAATACTTTATCCACCATAAAAGATTCTAAAGTAAATTATAAACCTAAAAGCCTGTTTAGATTAATTAAATAATCCTCCAAATTTTTAAAAATCTTTTCGACGTCACCTCCTCCGTTTTTAAGCCTACACCGAATAACCAAACCTTCAAAAGTCTTTAACAAAACTTGCTCAGCTTTGCGGAAATGTCAAATGACTCATAATCCACCCCATAACAATATATATTGCATCAACATAATATATATCCTAATTTAGGATATCAAAATCCCTAAACCAACATTAACTTAACTCCCACAATTATCCCAATCCATCTTAAAACTGTTACAACCATTCCAAAGGAGATCCTAACAACACACAAACCCAAAAACCCATGTATACAATATATTATATAAGATAGTATACATACATAATGAGAATGCAACTGAGCAAGTTATAAAAAGTCGGGGAGCTTTACCTTTCGCTTGTCGCCGCCCGAATCTATGATTACCTAAATATAAAAAATTTGATAATGTCATATAAGTAAATTCGGCACTATCCAGTACACCTGTAATAATCAAATGCATTGTATTCCAAGAACTTAAATGAACAATAATATCGGAAAGAATCATAAATATACAAATGTACAAACCATCTCATTTATGTTAACCGACCACAATCAGATGACGTCTTTCAAAAGTAGTGGGTAAACAGTAATAATGATTCATGAGTTCGAAAAGAAGTCCCTTGAGAAGCCACACCTTCGACTCTCCATAGAGTATAATATTGGGCAGCATCATAAATCTTCCTAAAAAGTGTCTACATAGAGTAGTGACTCTTGTAGCAGAGTACCACGGTGTTCATCCTACCACACATATAGCCAATGAACGCAATGGGACCCCCCAAAGGCCTCCTTCCTATCGTGTCCATGAATGCATGACCAATAAGTTATGGATCGATCAACCATTGCACACAATTATGTTGGAGAAATACTCAAACAATGTTAAGTTCACTATAGTATTTACTTACAGTACAACCACAACGTCGCAAACTCCTTAAACTCCATGTCAGTAAGCAAGTTCATATATGGTTCCAATTGTTGTCCTATAAATAATTTATAAGTCTATTAAGATTCAACAATCATTTCATATTTTTCTAATTTAATATATTTTAATTAGTCTTGCCTCGCCCAAAAACCCCGAAATCATTCCAAATCAAATCTCGAATGTCCGGATCCCATTTTCGATTCCAAATTATGGTTAACATTAGAAATTAACCTTGACCAGACCTTTAAACAATTTTCTAAATTTTGTACATTTTCAGGTATCGTTGATTGCAAAGCAAAACCCCAGTATAAATTCTTGAAAAAATCCCAAAATCCTCATTTTTCACAAAAATCCTCAATTTCATTTAATTTTTCCTAAAATCCTATTTTTTAATTTCCCTAAAATTCCCAAGCATTTTATTGTATTTTTTATTATTAACAATTTTAAAAAAGTAAGAGGAGATGGTTTAATTCCAGAATCAGACTAGTCCGGTTTAATTGAACAAGACTCGGTTCGGTCCGGTCTGGGGGATAGAATCTCCTGTCATCTTTTTGTTGGGATGAAACAGAGACTTCACTGTTTTGTACCTACAATGTTTTTAAAATGTTTGGGGGCAGGGGAGCTCACGTGGCCCCTTCCCCAACTATTCCCCCCCTCCTCCTTCTTCTTTCTCCCCCACCTTCTTCTTTCTCTTTCCCTTTTGGTGTATTAATTCTTACTTTTTTTTCAATCTTCTCCTCCTCTATGACCCTTAATTCGATCACGGTCAACAACCAACAACGACAACCTCTCCTAATTCCTTTAAAACATGACCTATAGTCCAAAATAATCAAAATTTAAATTGAAACTATTAACTCACCTTGAAAACCAACACCAAGAACAAAATAGTCACAACACCCACTGACATCGGTATCAGCTCTCATTTCGATTTGAACTAAAACACCATAGAGAAATGAGATAGAAAGAGAGACCGTGAGAATGAAGAACAGTGGAGAAGAGAAAATAGTTAAATGAACAAGATGAAAAAGGTGAAGCAGTGAACACACCCCCTCCTCCCCCCTCTCGTTCTATTTTGATAAAGATTAAAAGGGTCAAATGACCAAAATACCCTCAATTGTTATCCTTTGTTATATAAATTGAATACCATTTTGGGTAATTTAGAAATTTTCAAATTTTTTCATAGTTATCTCTTCAATTTTCGTTTAAATTAAACCGAAAAAATACCCTAATTCGACATAAAATAGGAAAACTTACCATTACGCTCCAAAACACCCGAACAAAGCATCTTGCATGCAAAATGAGGTTTGGGGCCAACGACAGCTTGTTAAATCCAATTAAAATCCAAAACTGGAATGTTTAAACTTAATTACAAATATTTTTTGCGAAATTCAAAACGATAGTTCAAGTCAACATTTTAATTATCTCAGCACTCATTTTGACACGTATCTTGATATAATATGTTGAGAAATATCGAATTTACTCGGTCAACTTGAATTTTGCCAAATAACATAGTATATAGTACACGACACTAAGCAAACATCACAAGAAAAATAAAATTAATTAAAAATCTCAATTTCATGGTCTTTAACTCCATGAGTGTGGCCAAAACCAAAATTATTCTCCATTAATCCTTGATTAACTATAATAATTGAATTCAGTGTTTTGGGATTTGACATGGAATTACTCAGAATTTACATACTGAGGATCCATAAGGTCTCCACCCTTTCCACTCATGATTCTGCAAAACAAATTGCAATATAATTATCATTTAGTAATCGTATATTAATCGATATATGGTATATAATCGACAAACATAACGTCAATATAATGTTATCACAACTTACATTCATTTATGAACTAAATGCGCTAAATTACCCTTTGGTTCTCGCTAGATGTTATCCTCGATTGAGCCCAACCTAGGTTGTAATACTAACTCTGTAAAGACCCGTCTCACCACATCCTGACTTAACCTAATTACCCTAATTAGGCACCTAAACCGTATATGTAACTTTAAACCTATAAATTACTCTCAATTCAATTGTCATGCTCCAATTCTAAATATGAACTGTTAATTAACTTTAGTTCTCTGCTTAATCAATTAGAGCAATTTAGAAAATCATACAAATGTTTTTTGTATTTTTATAGTAATTTCAGCAGAACCACCCCTAATAATGGACTGCCAGCACCAAATATAATAGATAGAAAAATGGGGAGAGGCCTATAAGGAAACACAATTCCCTGTAGTTGACAATATGATATCAAATTGAACTTTAAACTTATAAACCTTAGTTACAGCTTTCAACCTTAAATTGAAACCAAAACTATTTCATAACCATTAATAATTTAAAGTTAAACCAATTAGGTATCAAACCTATCCTCAACCAATTTGTGAACTTCTCAAAACCTTTCTCTAGTGATTCAAACCCTATAGTCAACTCGAAACACATAACAAAATAATATAAACAGTAATTAAATGCAATAGAGAAAATAGTTAATCACCAGAAGTCTTCTAGCTTCCCTTTTGCCTTTCGATCCTCATTAGCTTTAGGACCTAACAAAGCTAATTCGAAAACCCCAAACAATAGTTTGCATAAAATAAATAATGTCTGATAAGTAAACATCTACCTTGCTTAGTACAACAAGTAATAACAAGAGATAATATGGAATATTGCACAATAAATTAAGTACTAAAATAAATATACAACATTGGTCTCTTATTTCCTATTTTAAGCTCATAACAAGTGGGCCCTCTCACTATGAACGTAGAGTGGTACTATGAGTTCAGTGGATGCTACCTCGGAGTCAACATAACCTAATTCATATGCCTAAAGTACGTCTAGTTGGAAGTGGATCATATCACACTCTTACAATCGAACTAGGCGCAAATCCAACCGAATGCCATCAATACAAGATCAAGAGGTTCACTCCTTCACTGTGCAAAATGTAACCATATTACTATTAAAAGAAAGAAGTATTGCTTACTTACAATTAAACCAATGAAAGTTTGTTAAATAAGTCCTCGTTCGCACATTTCCTCGAATTTCCTTGTCTTGGTTAAATAAGTCCTCCATTGCACATTCCCTTGAATTCCATAATCTCAAAAACCCTATAAACTCAGTAGAATCACTAACATATGAGTATTGACGCAATTGTACTATTTTTAAACAATTTCTCATAACTTTCCAAGTCACGTTGGTGTTTAAACCCAATTAAAACATCGAAATGTTTTTTTAAATACTCCAAACATTCCTTAAAATCTCAATTTCATAATTGGATTTCCATTTACATTACTACGTCACTAATTTATCTTAAAAATATGTTTATATGGTATTTAGAACTCAGTTTGGTGTTTTACGCTCAATCACCCTTAATCACGTTATACGAGGCAACACTTCAACTATAAAGTCTCAAGAAGTTCCCAACTTTTTCATTTTCTTTCGTGGAAATCTGCAATTTCTATTTATTTGGCCAATTTTTATTTTTTTTTCTGAATTTTTCAAATCTTCCAGGGATTTTTGTATTTATTTTTCTCAAATAAAAACCTATTTTTTAATTTTATTTAAATGAAGGGGTTTCATCCCTAAACTGGGCCCAGTTCATTCAGCAAAACTGAACCCACTTCGACTCAGTTTGGGGATCATCCTTTCTCCTCATCGTTTCATCTAAACAAAATAGAGGGGTTCCTCTATTTCATTTCGATTAGACTTCATCATCATTTGGGTTTTGGGTCTATGTAGAAAGATCATCGTTTCCCTCTCCTTTTCAAGTCGTCTTCATCCTCCCAACATTTATGTCTTACTGTTTTATCGTTGTTGTTTTGTTTGCTATTTTCCTCTTCCTCCTCTTTTCATTTCCACAACTCATAATCAATAAACCAATAACAATCTCATCCCTCTTTTCTAATTTTGAATCAAAACCATCACAACAATCCATACATGATCATCGTAGTCCCAAATCAAAATTCAATTTGATTTACCTTGAACATCAAAAATACAACACCATAGTCACACGACTCCTCCTTGATTTCAGTTTCTCAATCGAGATAGATCACCGTGACAACAAGGGAGATTTAACCAGAGAGATGACAGGGAGAAAGTACAAAATGGGATGAAAAGATGGAGGGATGACGAACCAATTTATGAAGAACAAAAGAGAAGTATGAACACAGTGACACATGTTTGTTTTGTTTTGCAAATATAAAAGGGTAGTTTAATTAACGATTTCGCCCTTTTATTAATTTCCTTTACTATATAAGGCCAATGCCCCTAATGATAATTTTCCATTTTTCCTTTAAATTTTATATTTATATTTTCATTTTTAAGCCCAAATTAAACCCCGAAAAATGCTATAATTTCACAAAAAATTGGAGAAAATATCTACCGCACCCTGAAACTCTTTGATGACATGACTAAACCCCAATTTAACCCTATTTCGCGATGAATTGATGCTTTAATTTCTCCAAGAATTGGAAAAAATTTCAACAGCAACCTGAAACTCTTCGACAACATGACTAAACCCTAATTTAACCATATTCGCGATGAATTGAGTATAATATATACAACAGTACGCAACAAGCAAAAATATAATATTACAATTTGATCTCCAATTTGTAATGGGTAGGTCCCACCTTAGATACCTAAATTTCAAATCAAATCCAAAAATACTTAATACACACCTAATCAAGTTTAAGAAATTCTTGTATTTCACGGTTGAGACTTCCTAGGATTGCCCTTATGAGTTTTTTACTACACTATGAAGTAAGAAATTGGTCCTTCTAACTTTAGTAACCCAATATGGTCTACGATGATTCAATATAAACGTGCAACATTAAGAAAGCAACTAATTCTAAATTGAGAATTGGGATGACAAAGGAAAATAATATGGAATGAGGTAATTTCTTTTTATATTCTATATCGCGACATTGATGTTACATCAATTAGATAACAATATTAGTTAGATTATAATGACATAAATTTAAGGTTCAAGTATTGCTCTTAAAGGGATTAGAGATTTTTTTCATCAGACATGACTACATAGATTTGGGGCAAAGTGAGGTATATATTGTTTTCCTTAAAAATGGTAAATGTCTCTATGCTGACCCTAACTGAGTTGCTGATGTACATCGAGCTCCCGGTTGCATGTTATCTCACGATCGCACGACCCATTAGTTACCATAAAATTTTATGTCAAATGAGAACTGAATGGTTTTCTCCACACACGATGTGCAAGTGGGAGATATGTAAGTTATTAAAATAAGAGCCGCTAATATGTATGATCGACCTGACCTAATAAGAAAATCTACATACGATGTGCGAGTGGGAGATGTTGGGCCACGTTGTATATAACGTGATAAAACAATAACTACTTTTGATAACTATGAGATATTTGATGTGATAACCCGTCACCAACTTATACCAGACTCAGCCCTATTCGACTGAATTGGAAGCCTCGAACCCCATTCGACAGGGTAACACGACCATGCTCGACATAATTGACCATAGAACTTAATTATTTCTTTTTATATTTAGGTGTGTGTATTATATAAATAGTAAAATAATGTGATATAATAAACACGGCAAGACCTAAGATGTGTAATGACTAAGTGGGTCGAATGGTAAGCAGTGACACGTGACTAAATACTAGGCTAGGCGAGCCTTAATATATTTTTTTGGTAGACGTTGATTTTATATCGCAAAAATACATTACTCGAATAAAAAAAATATATATAAAAGCAAATAATTTAAATAGGATTGGTTGTAATGTAAAATGAGAACAAATTTGGTACAAAACTTTGCCTTGACTTGTGTGCTGGTTGGTTGTCGTTGAGGTTTAGATTGTGTCCAAAATTGGTGCAATTTTGGCTAAGTATGGCAAGAAAATCGGTCCATAAATTTTTAGTGTATTATTGACAAAGTTCAGATTTTTGGAGCTTTTGGTTAGGCCAAAATTAGTATTATTGACGTTTTATTGGGTTAGACTATTTTGGCGAGAGTTTGGCTTAATTTTATGAAAGATCGAACGCAAAACAAGCTTCGGAAGTTAAAAGATGTCAAAATAAGAATTTTGAGAATTAATAAATAAAATGAAATTAAGGTGCCGACAAGTAGCAGAGGGTTTATATACAAATATAAGAAAAAAAATCAAATAAAATCAAGTTTCATTTAAAATGTTCAACAAAACATTTGTTACATTTTGGTTCTAAACCTCTTCATTGACATTTTCGCTTGTGAAGCTCCATACGTCTGATTTTTGCTCAATTTCTTTCTGCAAAATAGTAGAGCATCTCGAGATGGTGAGTTTGAGCTAAGTTTTCACTACAGAGATGAGATATTTGACTCAAAATTTGGCAAATTCTCATTTCAGGGCATTTCCCACAATTCAGTTTAATTCTCACCATTTATCGATTACTTTCACAAGATTTTGATAGAAATTGGTAGGAATTATTATGAATTGATGTATTGGATTAATTTACCTTAATTTGGAATAAAGGTTACTCGTGTGGGTTAGGGTTTTGGTGAAGTGAACTGATGTAATTCAATTGATAACTGTTTTGAAGATGTTTTGAAGTTAAAATTGATTTACATTAGGATTGTGAACAAATTGGATTATTGGTTTTTGTCCAAATTGACTCCATGGGTTGTGAAAATATTTTAAATGTTGTATTGAGCGATTTTATGGTGTTTGGTGAGCTCTACAAGTTCTTTTTTAGTCAATATAAAGATATTAAGGTTTTTAAGGTTAAAAAATTACCTCAAGTTAGCTAGTCGAAACCTAATTCAAGTTGTTAAAAAATAATTATGTTAGGAGTAAACGACGCTGAGTTCGATTCTACTTAGGGTACGTAGAGCTCGACTAGGGGTAGGGCATTCAACATGGAACACACTTTAAGTGAACAATAGGAATTTATAAAATTTTAGTACGCATCATATATTTGTTGCACTATTGCATTGCTTCCATGATCATCTTGGAAGGAGTTAGAGTATATCATAAGTGCTCGGGGCCTCATATCATGTAAGGGATGTCCGTGAATCGTAGGTGGGGTGGTCGCCATGGCAACGACATATAGGCCAGGTTCTGCACTTTTGAGATTCATAGGGATCACCTTATAGGATTGCACCATGTTTACTTTAATTCATGTTATTATACTTTCTTCAATTGTTTATTATTCATTGCACTTTTATAAAACCTATCTATTCACTCAATGAGGGCTTCGAAACCTAGATTTGTTGTCGAATCAATTAGACTCGTAGGGGTAGGGCTAGGCACTAGAGTTGTCGACGATGGAGACGAGTGTTCTTATCTACACTTTAGGTAATATATTGGTTGAATTAGTTTTAGTTATGTATCCATTAATTATACTTATATGTGATTTGTATTTGGGAGTTAGTTCCTCGACTTTGTTTTTTTGGGATTACTGTATATTATAATTGATGTTTCCACTTTAGGTTCCCTGGTCATGCTCACTTGTTTCACACATCCCTATCATGATATGTCAACATAGAAATCAACCATATTATTTCAAAAATTTGTTTCCCTGGTCGCCATGGCAACGACATATAGGCCAGGTGCGCAACACACTACTGTAACTATCAATGCAATATAACATATTTCAAGAAATTAACTCATAAAATGTTTTTATTTAACTTGAAAAATAATAAAGGAATTTGGGTTTGAGGCGTCTTTTAAGGTCGACGGTGTGACCAACACCTACGAGAGATCTTTCAATTTGGTCGAGCCGTCGGTTCGCTATATGGATGCTGATAACTTCGGTATTAGATTCTAGGTTACAGAAAAATCTTAGGACTTGAAGGAAATTGAATAAGTTGAATAATTTGATCCATGAGGGCTTAGGAAAATGGGAGTATAAATTGAGGATTAAGTCGAGAAGCAAATTTTTGAAATAATATGGTTGATTTCTATGTTGACATATCATGATATGTTTGTCTGTATTGTATATACTTTCGTTAAATACATCGACTTTGAAGCAAATTTTTTAAATAATATGGTTGATTTCTATGTTCACATATCATGATATGTTTGTCTATATTGTATATACTATCGTTAAATACATCGACTTTGAAGCTTTATCCTTAACAGTTACAAGTTATAAAGAATGGTATTACAGATACCTAAAGAATTTTTCCAGTAGTCAGAAATGCATGACGCTAATATCGAGGATTTGTAGGAATATCCGAATGCGATTTTATGGATAACAAAGAAAAATAACAACGCTAATACCGGCAACGATAAACATTCCTTAGTGAAATTGATGCAAGCTATAGGCGAAGTCTCGACGCTTGAAAGCGCAAAAGATGAGATAAACGATTCAGGAGATGGAATCGTTGAAGAAAACTGAATAAAAGTTTAAAATTTAATTCATACAACTCATGTTAATAGCGTAGCTAATAATTGAAAATGGTTATTTCCACCACTACTTTAGTAAATTCTCAACCGAGTATAGCCTCGACCATAGAGATTTGGAGGATTATAGAACCTGTGAGGATATAGATTGGGTAACGTAACTATATGAGTTACAATTGAGTGTGTCATGATGAGAAATGAATCAAGTAGAACTAGATACAAGGGTAACTGAAATTATCATTAGAGAAAAGATGTGTTACTTATGTTACGCATGCCCGGGTTATGTATCAATGTTCTAGTAATCGATAGACATGAGGACACTGAAGGTAAGATAAGTTTGACTTTGATCCAAACTGATGTGCATACTTTATGTGAACATTAGAGCTAGAAAACTTGAAGATAACCCTGATAATCTTATCTATCTATTAAGTCATAAAGAGTGAGGAGAAGTTGAATTCACTAATTTGTAGTATTAGTGATGTGCCAGCTAAGATAAGCCGAGTTACTTGGAACTTACTAAGAGAGTGTGAACATTTTTTTTTAGTTTATAAAGTATCACAAGAACACGTGTAACGGTGAATGGAAACCTTAGGAAGTCGCTAATGGTCAAGTACCTCGAGTTCTGACTCTGGCTATTCCCAATAAGATTTCCGATGTGTTTCCAATAACTTAAATTGGAATTGTTCACGTAAGGAAATGTGATATTAGTGTAAGTCTAAAAGTTGGGAATGCCGCATGAATAGTAATTCTAGGAAGGGTAATACTTGTTAGAATATCGATACAATGAGAGAAGTACTCGACGAATATTGGTTAATAAATCAGATACCCACTTGGGGTTGGTATAAAACCGATGAAAGAACAAATAGGTCAACGTTTGTAATATGTCGTACAACTATATTTGTACGATATGGTTGGCACACCTAATCGGGTTTGTTGCCATTACCATCTTGAGATATTAAATAGGAGAAAAGATAGAAAAATAATAGAGCATTGTTCATAATGAAACGTACAAAGTTTATTTGTATGGTACAGTAATATTAGATTTTCCTCCATTAAGAACTAGGATAATGTGTAAAATAATGAGAAGTGAAATGTGTTATGACATATAGTCGAGATCACGCCTTCCTTGGAGATAATGGGTAGCGTAGACTTGATCAGTTTTGAGAATTAACAATTAAAATCTATCACCTCACATTGAGGCACTATTAAGAAATTGCCAGCATCCCCGCTTGAAAAAGTTACTGATTGATGATTACGGGATTCAAAAATAGAATTGGATGAACCACTAACCTATAGGTAAGGTAAAATAACTCTAGATTGATGAAGAAATGTCGAAATGACTGGAACGAACAAAAATGATGTGAAATAGACTTTTTGGCTTTGATCAAACAATGGAGTAGTTCCATTGGATCGCTAGTTTTAGAGACTCGATCTCGATGCATGGTTTCACCCTATAATCTCAAATGGTGGTGGGACGCCTCCACTTATGTAGGTGAAAAGGAATGAATTTACAGTGCAAAGAGTTATTAACTCGCCAAGGTAAGTAAGAGGGATCCAAAATAATCTCAAAGGAATAGTGATCCTCTAAATCTTCAAGATGGGAATTTCGTTGAAAGTTATGGGACTTAATTGAAAAATAAGAGCAAGAATCTCCAAAACCTAGGGAAAAGGTACCTGAAATACATCATTATGACAAGAAAGAAAAGGGTAGTTAAGGAATCTAAAATCCTTAAACATAATCTCTGTAACTTAACATGATGACTCATCATACCACAACCTTGAGTATTGAGTAGTTTGGCTCATTTAAGGGAATAAAGACATCCTTATGTAAATCACATGTGAATTTAAAGTAAGGAGGTGTGCCTTGGAGTTTTATAGTTGTCTGACGGAGTATATATTTCAGAGTGGTTGGAAAAGGGTGAATGTGGGAATTTATCCCAAGATGGAATAGTGACATATGTTAAAGCTAGTTTATTCAACTTTGGATGAGTTGATTTGGCTTGTGAAACATCTAATTGGTTGGTAGTACTCACTTCACAAGATGACTACAATACTTAGCAGCTTTCGAGTCATATGAACAACGAAATGAAAACAAATGAAAACTTAACGAGCATTAATTTGGTTGTGGATCGTAACAACGTTGGTTGGTGCTTGTTCACAACAACATTGGTTAGGTACTCAACGACGATTGAGTTTTGCTCGTTATATCATGCGACTTTCACAGTAGAAAGTATAAATACCAAATTTAAGGCTAAGTATTGTTGTGGAATTGAACAAGTAGAGATAACTTTTAAAAAGGAAAAATTATAAATTAAGGCCTGTAAAAGAAGGAAACTGGTTGAAACTCTTTACAAAAACTGGCACTAGAAGGAAAAAGAAATTAGTAGACTTGAAAAGTCTATTAAGTTTCGTGTTGTTCACTCTATGGGTTTAGTGTGATAAGCGATAGACTTGTGATATTATTTTCCACTCCTGATAGCTACGGATGGAGTTGGTTATGTTGGGGCATGTGCCCTAGGCCAATCCATAAATGTCTTTATGAATACTTTTAGTTAATAAAATAGAGGATTTCATTTGCTGTTTATTATAATTAATTTGCATGTTTACATTATAATAAGATCCATGGGTATTTACATAAATATCCTAAATGTCCCTAGTCGGTCATTATACTGGGAACTATAATGAATTAAGACTTGTGTGAGTCTTGATTGATGATCATATGATGATTATACGTATAGGGATACGAATCAAGATCACGAGTACTTGTTAGGGAACAAAGTACTGGACCGACCCGCTATGAGAACATCACATGGATTAAGTCATAGTTGTTTCTCATGATAGGTATATATTCTAGTCCTCTGACTTGAGATTATCAGAGACTTCAACATTAGGAACATAGTGATTTGACACAATCAAACGTTGTCTTTAACCGGACGATTATAAAGGTTGTGATTGGTTACTGTGTGAGCAATGTGATGAAGTTGTGTAATCAAGATAGAATTTGTCCCTCTCATATAAAGAGAGATATCCAGTGGATCCCTCGATGTGTTAGACTGTTAAAAGGCCTAGTTTGAGTGAATTGATATTGATCAATGTCACTTGGATGTTTTCGATCTACCTAGATATCGAGACTAGTACGATTGAACATGTTGGATGACAATTCCATGCCTTATGTTTGATCAAAAGGATATCGTGTGGCAAAAGGATGTTATATACATTATTGATTAGGTTGTATCGATTTGATATTCGTACAACTTGGGTAGTCGTAATGTCTTGCTAGAGGCCGCTTATGACTTGTATACCAAAATGTGTTTTGGTACACTGCCAACGTTGTATGAGCCTATTGGGTCGCACACTAAGAATGGTTTTGCGAGATTTTAAGACGATTCAGAAAAATGAATTTTATATGATAAAATTCATGACGGAAACGTCCTTGTGGTGTATTATATTTATACTTCTTTAAGTAGGGGTATATTTGTAATTTACTTAACCGTCTATATACAAGGGTTGTATAAATAGACGCTTTAAGTTACAATACACATATGAAAGATAAAAAGGCCAAAACTCCCTTTTCGTTTGAGAAACGACTTAGGGTTTTTTGGTACGCTCTGAATCGTTTTTGAGAGAAACAAAAAGGTTTGGTATTCTCTTGAAGCTAGCACTTCGAATCTTGGCCGCCGTTCGTGTGTGGACTGCTGATAGAGGGCGTTCGTCGTTGGCAGCGCCTTAGAGATCGATCAACCTTCTGAAAGGTATATTGCGATTGAGGTATGATTAGGTTTTTCATGGTTTAAACGTTTTTAATGGAATTAGATTCAGATCTGTTGGGGTTTTTGTCAAAATTGTTTTGTAATCTCATTGCGTATGAACTCCAAAACCCAACAGTGGTATCAGGAGCCTTCGAGTTTGATTCCATTAAATTCATTGCATGTTTTCTTCTGATATATACATGATATATGATCGAAAGCATGTTGATAGTTGATGTATATGTGATATACATAAGTTTTCTTTGAGATTTATTATCACGTTTGTGTATATGATACACATATTTGTGATTTAATTGAAATCATTAGGAATAATCTTTATTCTTTGTGCATTGATGCATGGATGAAATCTCTGTAATTCAATATGCATATTTAGGTTACATTGTTTTACGTTTCTTGAATTGTATAAGGTTGAATATTAATTCGAAACTAATATGATTAGATTCGATTGGGATAGTAGTTCATGATTCAATTACATGTTTGTGATTATTTGGATGAAGACCGAAATTGCAAATAATTAATTTTCGGAATTATTTATTTATAAATAATTAATTTTCGGAATTATTTATTTATAAATAATTAATTTTCGGAATTATTTATTTATAAATAATTAATTTTCGAAATTATTTATTTATAATTAATTAATTTTCGAAATTATTTATTTATCTTGTTATATCTATTTTGTTATGAAGTTTCTATTTTATAAAGATAGATAACAAATTAGAATATGAGATAAATATCAAGAATCTTGTTATTGGTGATATACTATGATTCAAATATCTCAAGTCCTAATTGGATTAGGATAAGATTAGTCCTAATTGGATTAGGATAAGATTAGTCCTAATAGGATTATGATAAGATTAATCCTAATTGGATTAGGATAAGATAAGTCCTAATTGGATTAGGATATGATTAGTCCTAATTGGATTAGGATAAGATGATTAGTTAGATGTGGGCCCGGGTTAATTAAAATGTTTTAATTGACTTAATTTCGAATAAATTAAGGGGTTAATTTATGATAATAAAATCAGCGAAAATTATGATTTTCTATAGCGAATTTTAATTTTCGGAATTGAGATTCGTCTTCTAAAAAAAAAAAAAAAAAAAGGCGCTGCCCCCTGTACCGTCTAACTAATCCTGTCGCACGGGAATTCTTTTATTAGTGAAAAGTATAAAAAATTCCCAAATTGTTTAGCGATCGAACAAATCAATAAAATATATGATATTTCATTGTTTACATAAAATCACTAAAACTGAATAAAATCCCTCTATTAAATTTTAAGTCTCGTGCCATCCATTTTAAACACTTGTCAAGGCCTCGATCACACTAATATAGTTTCAGCCATAGCTGGGTGTATTGTGTTATCTTGGTGAGACAAGTTGGGTAAGAGTTACCTAAATGTTTAAAATGGTCCGACTTAATAAAGCCATCAAAATAGTTTTGAGCTTTAGGCAAATGATGAGATAAAACATGCTAAGACATAAGATGTCCTGTATCTCATAAAATGATCTAAAAATTACATAAGATGTAATTGGTAACTGCTACCTACCTAAATAACCTAGTTCTATGTTTCATGTCATAGCTGTCATAGAATTAGGTGAAATATGGATTTTAGTCCCCTAAATAAACAGTATGTTTTAGGAGGGTTGTTAATTTAGTGGGAGTCTATTCCTCTATACTAAAATAAACTTTGCATAATCTTTATTGTAGATTAATGGTCTCTTCAAGTAACAATAATCCCCTGTCATGCGATCCATCCTTGAGAAGGATAAGTTATGGGACTAACTTTCTTGATTGGTTCGAAACTTGAGAATTGTTCTTAAGCATGAACGCAAGTTGTATGTCCCTGGATGCTCCAATCCCCGAGGACCCACCACCAATGCTACGAAAGTTTGTGAAGGATGCGCATAATAAGCATGTTAACGATTCTACGATGTTGCATGTATTATGCCGGCAACTATGGTTCTGAACTTCGAAGGACATGGAACTAATGGAAGCCTACGACATGGCTATAACGCTTATTTGAAGGAAATGTTCCAACAAGCAAGCTAGGCAAGAAAGGTTCGAGACAGTCAAAAAACGTACATTCTTGTAAGATGATTGAGGGTGCGTCGAGTTAGTCCTCATGTTCTGAAGATGAAGGGCTATGTTGACCAGCTTGATAGACTCGGATTTCCCATAAGCCAAGAGTTGGCTACGGATTCGATCCTGAATTCATTACCAGAAAGTTACTCACAATTTGTGATGAACTACAATATGAATAATATGGAGAAATCAATTTCAGAGTTGCATTTGATGCTCAAAACTATTTGAACAAAATATCAAGAAACCCTCTAGTAATATGTTGATGGTCTAAAAGGGAAATGGAATGAAGAAGAAAGGCAAAGGCAAGGCTAGAGTTGCAAAGGCTGTTGTTGCACCTGCGCAAAGCCTATGGAACAAGTCAAGCCCCAGCTTGTTCCTGCTTCAAAACACCCAAAAGAAAAAGGAAGAAGATTGTCATTTATGTAATCAAACCTATCTTTGGCATTGTCGTCTCGGGCACATAAATGAGAAACGCATAACGAAGCTCCATAAAGATGGACTTCTAGATTCATTTGATTTAGAAACATATGAAACGTGCGTATATTGTTTACTGGGCAAGATGACTAAAAGTCCCTTTACTGGACACAGTGAAAGGGCAAGTGATTTATTGGGCCTAATACATACTGATGTATGTGGTCCTATAAACACAATGGCTAGAGGAGGTTATCAAGTACTTCATTACATTTATCGATGATTTCAAAGCAGATATGGTTATGTATATCTTATGAAACATAAAGTGAATCATTTGAGATGTTTCGAACGTTTCAAAATGAAGTGCGAGAATCAACTTGGTAAAACTATCAAAACACTTCGATCAGATCGAGGTGGTGAGTATTTAAGCCAAGAATTTGATGATCATCTTAGAAATTGTGGGATTGTCTCCCAATTGACTCCACCAAAGCAACTCCACAATGGAATGGAGTTTCGAAAGGAGAAATCGAACCTTATTAGATATGGTTCGATCTATGATGAGTCATGCAGATCTTCCATTATCCTTTTGGGGTTATGCATTACAAACTCGCAGACTTTCACTCTAAATCGAGTTCCTTCTAAAGCGGTTGATAAAACACCATATGAGATATGGTACGGGAAGAGACCTAGTTTGTCTTTTCTTAAGATTTGGGGTTGTGAGGCTTACGTAAAGCGACAAGTCTCGAGAAAAACTAGCATCTAAATCGACAAGTGTTTATTTGTGGGGTATCCTAAGGAAACAAAAGGATATTACTTTTATAATCCCGCTGAGAACAAAGTGTTTGTTGCTCGGTATGGTACCTTTATGGAAAAACAGTTTATTTCAAAAGACACTAGTGGGAAAGAAATAAATCTTGAAGAAGTTCAAGAATCGCAGGTAAGCACTGAACCGCTACTGGAAGTTCAACAACGTTCAGAACCAGTTGAACCTCCACAAGTGACACAAGGCCCACGTAAATCTAGTAGGGTAAGACATGAGCCAGAGAGGTTCGGATTTCTCATTACTAATAGTCGTGATGTGTTGCTTATAGACCAAAATGAGCCCACCACTTATCAGGAGGCTATGTCTGGACCAGACTCGGATAAATGGCTAAGTGCCATGAACTCGAGATGCAATCCATGTATGATAACCAAGTTTGGAACTTGGTTGATTTACCTGAAGGTGGTAAGACCATTGGATGTAAATGGGTTTTCAAGAAGAAAACCGACATGGATGGCAAAGTGCATACTTTTAAAGCAAGACTTGTAGCAAAAGGTTTCGTGCGGACTCAAGGTGTTGATTATGATGAAACTTTTTCGCAATAGCCATGCTTAAATCCATAAGAATTTTAATTGCCATTGCTGCATATTATGACTATGAAATATGGCAAATGGATGTAAAAACAGCATTTCTTAATGGAAAGTGCTTGAGGACGTGTATATGACACAACTGAAGGTTTTGTACATCCCTGAGAATTCTAGGAAGGTATGCAAGCTTCAAAGATCCATTTATGGATTAAAGCAAGCTTCTCGGAGTTGGAATCTTCGTTTTGATGAAGCAATCAAGGATTTTGGTTTTATTAAGAATGAAGATGAGCCTTGTGTATACAAGAAGGTCAAGTGGGAGTGTAATTATTTTTCCAGTATCGTATGTTGATGATATATTACTCATTGGAAATGACATCCCAACCTTGCAGAATGTCAAGTCTTGGTTAGGGAAGTGTTTCTCAATGAAAGACTTAGGAGATGCAGCCTATATCCTAGGGATAAAGATCTATAGGGATAGATCTAAAAGGCTAATCGGTCTAAGTCGAGTGCTTACATAGACAAGGTCTTTGAATAGGTTCGTTTGCAAGACTCTAAAAGAGGATTGTTGCCAATGTCTCATGGGATAAGTCTCAAGAAGACTCAATGTCCTAAGACAAATGATGAGCGAGACCGTATGAATAAGATTCCATACGCATCGGCTATTGGATCTATCATGTATGCCATGTTATGCACTCGACCCGATGTATCATATGCTTTGAGCACTACAAGCAGATATCGATCGGATCAGGTGAGAGTCACTGGATAGCGATAAAGAACATCTTTAAGTACTTAAGAAGGACTAAGGAAGTGTTCTTGGTCTATGGAGGTTTTGAAAATGATCTAGTTGTAAATGTTACACAAATGCAAGTTTTCAAACTGATATAGATGATTTTAGATCGCAGTCTGGATATGTGTTTACTTTGAATGGGGATGCAGGAAGCTAAAAAAAAAGTTCGAAGCAAGAGATCGTGGCGTAAGTGATTCTACAACGAAGGTTGAGTATATTGCGTCAGATCGTCCGATGCAAAGAAAGGAGCGGTTTGGATTAAAAAGTTCATTTCTGAACTAGGTGTGGTTCCAAGTATTGCTAACCCTGTTTGTTTGTATTGTGACAATAACGGGGCAATAGCACAGGCCAAGGAACCTAGATCACACCACAGATCCAAACATATACTCAGACGTTTTCATCTCATCAGAGAAATTATCGAGAGGGGAGACGTAAAGATTTGCAGAGTACCTACTAAAGACAACGTTATGGATCCATTGATAAAAACTCTTCCACAAGCAAAACATGATGGTCATGTTAGATCATTAGGCATTAGATGCATATATGATTGGCCCTAGTGCAAGTGGGAGATGTTGGGGCATGTGCCCTAGGCCAATCCATAAATGTCTTTATGAATACTTTTAGTTAATAAAATAGAGGATTTCATTTCTTTGTTTATTATAATTAATTTGCATGTTTACATTATAATAAGATCCATGGGTATTTACATAAATATCCTAAATGTCCCTAGTCGGTCATTATCTCGGGAACTATAATGAATTAAGACTTGTGTGAGTCTTGATTGATGATCATATGATGATTATACGTATAGGGATACGAATCAAGATCACGAGTACTTGTTAGGGAACAAAGTCTTTGGACCGACCCGCTATGAGAACATCACATGGATTAAGTCATAGTTGTTTCTCATGATAGGTATATATTCTAGTCCTCTGACTTGAGATTATCAGAGACTTCAACATTAGGAACATAGTGATTTGACACAATCAAACGTTGTCTTTAACCGGACGATTATAAAGGTTGTGATTGGTTACTGTGTGAGCAATGTGATGAAGTTGTGTAATCAAGATAGAATTTGTCCCTCTCATATAAAGAGAGATATCCAGTGGATCCCTCGATGTGTTAGACTGTTAAAAGGCCTAGTTTGAGTGAATTGATATTGATCAATGTCACTTGGATGTTTTCAGTCTACCTAGATATCGAGACTAGTACGATTGAACATGTTGGATGACAATTCCATGCCTTATGTTTGATCAAAAGGATATCGTGTGGCAAAAGGATGTTATATACATTATTGATTAGGTTGTATCGATTTGATATTCGTACAACTTGGGTAGTCGTAATGTCTTGCTAGAGGCCGCTTATGACTTGTATACCAAAATGTGTTTTGGTACACTGCCAACGTTGTATGAGCCTATTGGGTCGCACACTAAGAATGGTTTTGCGAGATTTTAAGACGATTCAGAAAAATGAATTTTATATGATAAAATTCATGACGGAAACGTCCTTGTGGTGTATTATATTTATACTTCTTTAAGTAGGGGTATATTTGTAATTTACTTAACCGTCTATATACAAGGGTTGTATAAATAGACGCTTTAAGTTACAATACACATATGAAAGATAAAAAGGCCAAAACTCCCTTTTCGTTTGAGAAACGACTTAGGGTTTTTTGGTACGCTCTGAATCGTTTTTGAGAGAAACAAAAAGGTTTGGTATTCTCTTGAAGCTAGCACTTCGAATCTTGGCCGCCGTTCGTGTGTGGACTGCTGATAGAGGGCGTTCGTCGTTGGCAGCGCCTTAGAGATCGATCAACCTTCTGAAAGGTATATTGCGATTGAGGTATGATTAGGTTTTTCATGGTTTAAACGTTTTTAATGGAATTAGATTCAGATCCTGTTGGGGTTTTTGTCAAAATTGTTTTGTAATCTCCGCTGCGTATGAACTCCAAAACCCAACAGGTTATACCGAGGCAAGACGGGACCATACATTCCACGTATTAAGGAGATGTGAGCCTTGCATAGTGATGTGAGTCGACTTTAGATCGGTAAGTTATTGTTTTGATCCAAACATATTGCAGTTGATCTTAGTTATCGACATTATATTTAGACAACTGCTATTCGAACCCCACATTTTGCTTCTTTTACCCTGTTACTTTTTTTTACTTTACCCAGTTTTAAATTTTCTTTACCGTGTTTACCCCACTTTTTTATAAATTATTTTGAAACTACCCCTCTCCCTTAACGAATGTTAGCACATCCCCTGCCCTCATCCCAACACCCCTCAATCCTCATCATTTCTCGATTTTAGACATTAAAGAGCATTTGTACTAGGTCACCAAATGTCGTAGGAGTGTCTTTCTCGTTGAACAAGGTCAGATGTGGTTGTGTTGCATTCTAGAATTGAAGAAGTGTCACCTGCAGGGTTTGATCGCACAGGGCCTAGACCTCTAAAGAAGTGTCGGCCGACTCCAACCGAGATTAAGAATAGAACTCGATCTTAATGGGTGATAAAAGGATCAAGTCAATATATCTTTAGAGGTGTCGGTCTTGTGTGTCCGATACTTCTTCAAAACTACACCTCTTCAAAACTATCAGCAATGTGCATCTGACAATCGTGGGTAATAAGAACGAAAATGTTTTCAGAAATCCTAAAAAATACTTAATAGTGACCAAATAATCGTCAGTTTTGCTTGGAATCGCTTGATATATTCGATTCCATCGAAACTTTGTGTTTACATGTTGTTTGTGCCAAATATAACCCGTACTCGAGTTACCAATCCCACAGGCGGTGTAGTAGTGGTAAATACGAGGTCGAATCCATAGGACTTAGGTTTTACTCTCAGTAAACTAAAAAGAGAAATTCAAGGGTTTTTAAAGAATTTAAGAAAATAATTAATTAAAACTAATTAAAATTACGTCGAAATTAATGTTTGCGGAGATTAATTCAATAAGAGAAAATACCTAGGTCTATCGGCCTACAAATCCAAATCAAGGTATAATAGCATATCATGGTCTTTAATCTTTCCAAATGATTGTTAATTCAATTCTTCCTTGATTAGTTATAGGAAATCGACATCCACCAGAAATCCCCAATTCCCCTAGTCTCGATAGCTAGGACATCTGCAACTAACTACTTCCCTAATCAACACATAACCCTAGCCATTTGAAAATAATATTTAATGCATTAATTGCATGAAGTTACGTGAGAATACAAATCCCAAATAACCGAATCACGTTTGCTTCTAATTTAACCTAGATTTCTTTGTCACACACTCAAGAGCCAAAAATAACTACAAACATATGAGTGATCGTCACTCACATCAGTCTAATCTTACAATTATGAATATGATTATCCTGATTAACTATGGGTTTCCATCGAAAAGCATGCATTGGCCACATACATATCCTAAGTTTTGACTATAATCATGAAAATAATTAGAGATAAAATAAAAAGAATTAAGATAATTTAAATTATAAATGAAAGATCTCCCATACTACGCTATAAACCAAAAATCTAGACTTACTTCGTCTCCAACCTAGAATTAGAGTGCTTAGGTGAACATTGTTTTAATGAACCCCATTAAATTATAAGGGAATAAACTAGAAAACAAAAGAGAAAAAAAAAGATTGATTATGTAGTGTAGAGAGTAATTAAAACCCTAAGTTCTATATAAATAAAATCCTTCAATTTTGTCTTTGGAAGTGAAAGAAAGCAAAATTTATTGGTTCTTTCCTGTCTCTGTCTCGTGTGCCTAGGAAGATCTTATGGCTTTGATTGCTTTATTGCTGGGTCCTTGACATGTGTCAAAGACGGATTTGTTGTGTTACTGTTGTTTACTAATATGGCTCGCTAGCATTTGTAGAGAGGACATGGTTGATGATTAGGAGCTCGACACTTGGCAGGTTGGCAGATTGGAGAACGACCCTTAATAATTGGTGAATTACTGGGTGCTTATGCAAGTATGCCTCTCGAGACAAATCAAAGGCTATGGATGGAGAGAAAAGTCATTGAATGAATAGTTGAATATGTGGGAGTTTGTGTGAATACGCATCTCAAGCAAAATTCGAATGCTTCCTTAAATGCTTTAATTCTGGTCTCTGTGTCGATCTCCAAGCGTGATCCAGCGCTATTGGTGGCTGAGTGTAATAAATGCGTCTCTCGCAACTTACTTGGCTCCTGCTCATCTAGTTTAGTCTAAATTAAATGCATATCTCGAGGCAAATCGAAGGTTAGTTAAACACATTGGAGGAATGACTTAAACTTAGTCATTTTTAGAGCTTTTCTCAATTAATGCACCACCAAACTTCTTTTAAACCACCATAGAATCAACAAGAACCAATGTGGGTCCCACTAAGTTGTCTCAAAGTGGGTGCAAGCTCACTTTTCAATGCCAAACACCAAGAACACTTCAAAAAACTCTGATTTATCTCATTTACATAAAATATCCACTAAAACACTGAAAATATAAATAAAAGAAAATTAATTAATAATAATAGACAATGAGATCTAAAAATATATTAACTAAACATCTAAAATATATTATTATTACCAACTTATCAAATACCCCAAAATTAAAGACTTTTCACGTCTTGAGCAAATGTGTAAATGACGAAATAAAAGTAAACTAGACTTCTAATACAATTATGAACCTAACTTAACTAATCCTCTACTCGATTCCAAATTCACGGAGATTATTTGGTTTAAATAGTCGCAAAGTTAACAATCCACTAAAGAAATTGTGAAGTTATCATATATCTAGAACCGCAATCTAAACACAATTAAGATCACACTTTAAAGACCTAAACTCGGTAAGGACAAACGTTATCAACTAGTCATGAGTTTTGAAGGTCTATAAATTCAAGCACACAAGTTTACAACCTTTGTAACATAGTGCATCAACGTTTGGAAGGTACCATAAGCGAGAAATGCAACCATACTTTCCATTTTTTTAGACTTAGCACCAATAGGGGTGAATAGAACATTAAGTAGGTTATAACATGGCTAGGGTAGGGTACCATGGAAATGAGCTAAAGCTAATACGAAACATTTGAAAACTAAAACTTAGACTATCAAAAGATTTTATGAGAACAAGAAAGTAGCTTATATTGCACTTAACTTCATTTTTCTTTTAATATATGTAGTCTTTAACTTTTTCCAACCACTCGGCTACCTGCTCCATTTCCTGCGTATGCCATTTTAGGTAGGACACTCTAATCATGGTTTAGCCTTTTCATCATATGATTATTTTTCCCTTATTTTGGCTATATAAACAATTCTTCATCTTTAATTTTTTTCTCCTTTTTCTTCAGGTCTCATTTAAAATTTCAAGTCTAAGACTAGCTTCCAACTAGGGAAAAATAATGGCCCAAGTCTAACGACTTTTATTAAAAAATGGCCCAAATCATTTCTCCAAAAGTGGTTTAGTCCTAGGAATTCGGCCTCGGGTGAGTGATACCCTCATTCTAGCACGGTATAAATCTTACTTTATCCACTTGCACAATTATGGTCATTTGCTCCCTTCAGTATCTAGCACAAGGCTTATCCCTCATATTGATTCCCTAATATGAAATCATAAAAATGTTGGGCTAAAGACCTGAGTGAGTGTTTCTTCTAATTTTTCATAAGTTTCAAGTTAAAAAGGCAAACATAGTTTACTCATCCATAACTAAAGGTATGAAGAAAAGTTTCCGGTGACCCTTAATAATAATAATAATAATAATAATAATAATAATAATAATAATAATAATAATAATAATAATAATAATAATAATAATAATAATAATAATAATAATAATAATAATAATAATAATAATAGTAATAATAACTATACTAAATACATGCATGAAAAAGTATATTATTCTAATGAAATGGAAGATAGAAGTATGAATGGAAAGGAAAGAGAAATTGAAACACGAGAAAACGAGAGAAATAACACCATTATCATCCTTCAACTGCTTGATTGAAAAAATTAACGATCATACATGCAGTCTTTAGTAAACAAATCCATCCAACACAATCCACAATCTTAAAAAATACACCCAAACTTATTTCGAACTTTGTCCTCGACGTTAAAAAGAAGTTAAGAGGCTCACAAACAAAAATAGACAAGAAGGTCAAAAAATAGAATAAATATAAAAATAATGAAAAGATACGAGTTCATGCATAGTAGTAAGAGTAATAAAATAAAGAAACAATGTAAGATAAAACAGATATTAGGGCCGCCTCCCAATAACGCCTTTGTTTACAGTCTTTGGCTCAACTCAAATATGCGCATCCTAAATGATGTCATCTCACTTGATTGGGTCAAGAGTGGTTCTCATTCGCACAACTCCATGGAGAGAGTAAGTAACCCTTAATTTCATAATCGTGGGTGAAGGAATCTAATTAACTTTTGGCGCTTGACGACCGTCCTGCTTCTCCATCGTCATCTCATCCTGAAATAAAGGGTTAGAAACATACATTGCAAACATGCAAGATATATTATTAAGAGGTTTCATGATGTCAAAATATTAAATTGAACAATCTCATAATCAAACTCCATAGAAAAATTATCCTCAAATACCTCAACTATGGTCCGAGCAATCCGAAGAAAAGGTCGACCTAACAAAAGGGGAGGTAAGCAATGGAAATGTTCGTCCCTTATGTCTATCACATAAAAGCCTGTAGGAAAGACCAATTCATGAACCTTTATCAAAACATCCTCTTATACCCCTACATGGTTAAAATCGACCCATTAACAATGTCAATAGCAACCTATATGTTCAAAAGTGGACCTACATGCAACAATTTATATAAGGAAAGTGACATGACATTAATAGATACACCTAAATCACACATGGCACTGCCAACGACAATATTACCTATTTCGCATGGAATAGCAAACATACCAAAGTCTTTACACTTAGGAGGAATCTTCTTTTAAATCATAGGTGAGACATACTCCCCCAAACTTATATTTTCCATACCTGCAAACTTGCCCTTATTCGTGTAGAACTCTTCAACAGTTTAACATAATGAGGCACCTATTTAATCGCATCCAGTAATAGGATGTTGTTACCTACCTTTCGAAACATTTATAGTATCACATCCTTGTCCCCTTCTTTTCTGACCTTCACCAACTGTTGCTTGAAGTATTTAATCTTAAGGTGGATCATTCTTCATCTCCTAAAGCTTTAGGACTTCTGATGAGACTACAACTCTCTTATCTTGCTTCTATTCTTGAGTTTTAAAATCTTAAGCTTTCGGTTAATCTTTAGAGGTATCAAACCTTCTCGGTTCATTCCAAATGCTTGTACTTCTCTAAATAGGGCCTTGTAGGAAAGGAGGCCTAATTTTTATTTCATGCCACTATCCTTTTGATGAGGTATCATCTTCTTTATAAGTCTTGGAGTCTTTCACCACAATCCCACTCACCAATGATAAAGCATTCATATGAGCCCTTAGATTTAGGATTGGTTGTGATGGTAACTTCCCTTGATCTTCAAGACATCCCAATTGATATGCCATTTGGCCCATTTGGATTTCAAGGTTGTGAACCATTGCATTGGTATCATGGATGAATTTATCAGTGTTAGCCTTATATTGAGCAATATCCCTAAAAAATCGGCTCTACTGAGCTATAAGAGTTTTCATCATATTCTTAAGTGAAGAGGAGTTATTAGAGGGTGTAGGCAACCGTTGACCACTACGGACAAAGGTTTGGTAGTTCTGATTTTGAGGCTCATATCTAAAGTTTGGGTTGCTCGCCATTGCATGATTAAGTTGTTCCTAAATGGGAATTTAGTCGGTCCCTAGAATTGATTACCCATGGCATTGGCTTATTGATTGTCTTCAAATAGAGTAGGACATTCATCAATTACATGATTTGTTTTTGCACAAAAGCCACAATCCATGACATGCACTTTGCCATAGGTGAGGAAACGCTCTATTATGGAGGTTAGTTGTTACATTTCACAGTAAGTAGAATTTGAAACTGCTCCTACAATGAGACATCAATACTTGGTATCATCAAGACTTCCATAAAGTCGTGACTGTTATGCGATGTCCTCGTATAACTGCCTCATCTATTTCGATGTCTTATCATGAATGTGACCTCTACACGTGTTGTCAATCATGCATCTCTCGATGGGTGTCATGTTAACATAGAAGAAACAAACTATGGCCTTCTCAGTTTGGCCGTGCTAAGAGCAACTAGTAATCAATCGCTTAAAGTGATCCTAATGTGCACCAAATGATTCTCTCACTTTCATTTTGATGATGCATATGTCCTTGATGAGCTGAGTAACTCTATCCTCAAGAAAGTACTCATTTAAAAACTTAATTGTCATCAGATTCTAGGAGTTAATGCAACCAGGAAGAAGATAGAAAGGCCATTCCCTGGTTTATCTTTAAGACAAAATGGAAAAGATTTAAGCTTAACCGTGTCCTCATCCTCTGTAATGGGTTTCAAAGACTTGCAGTTAGTTTGAAACTCCTTCAAAAAAGTTTGAAACTCCTTCAAAAAAGTAAATTGGTCTTCATTCTCTCTTCCATGAAAGGAAGATATGACATGAATAAAACCTAAACTTCAACTCAAGTTCGTTGACATTTTATGGATAATTGATGTAGATGGGTTATTATGCCAAGGGACCTTGAAGGTCTTAATTGGCGTGCCCCTTAATGACTTGGCAATTTCCAGCTTTCACGATGTGTATAGGGTTTTGGCCTTGTTGTTGCCTAAATTGGGGTTCTCTCGCTAAGCTTTGGAGTTTTCTCTCGGTTTCAAGATCGAAAGGCAACAATGAACCAGTCGATTGTGACCGAGTTAGTCAAAGGACCATAAGACTAAGAGAAAGAAAAAAGAAACTAACAATAGTGAGAATAAAGACTATGTCCCCTACAAAAGTGCCAAAGTTTTTTCACGTATCGTCTATGCCAAATCTAACTCGTATTCGAGTTACCAATCCCACAAAGGTCTAGTAGTGGTAAATATAGGATCGAATCCATAGGACTTAGGTTTTATTCTTAATTAACTAAAAAGGGAAATTCGGTTGTTTTTAAAGATTTTAAGAAAGCAATTAACTAAAACTAATTAAAACTACTTAGAAATTAGAGTTTACAAAGATTAATTCAATATGAAAAAATACCTAGGTCTACCATCCCACAAATCCAAATCAAGGTATAATAGCAATCATGGTCTTCAATCTTTCCAAAAGATTGTTAATTCAATTCTACCTAGATTAGCTATAAGAAATCAACATCATCTAGAAATCCCTAATTTCCTTAGTATCGCTGCTAGGAGGTCCGCCACCACTACTTCCTTAATTAACACATAACCCTAGACATATACCCATAAGGCTTAAGGCATTAACCAAATAAAGCTTCATGGGAATATTAATCCTAAATAACTGGATCACGTATGCTTTGGATTTTAACCTCGATTTATTTGCTGCACGCTCAAGAACCATAAGGTTTTGACGGCAAATGGGTGAGTGATCATCATTTATATCAATCCAATCATATAATTCCGAATACGATTATCCCAATTAACTATAGGTCTTCCACTGAAAAACATGCACTGCCACATACATACCCTATGTTTGCACAATAATCATGAAAACAACGACAAATAAAATAGAAGGAGTGAAATTAATTTAAATTATAAGTAAAAGATCTCACATAATACACTATAAACCAAGAATCGGACTTCTTTCGCCTCCAACATAGGAATAGTGTGCTTAGCTGGACATCGTCTTGATGAACTCCATTAATTGAGTGATGTGGTAAGTTGATTTAAGCTTGGGGTGGGTTAAATGGTAGTATTAATGTTGCTATAGTTGATTTTACATTAAAGGTAACCTAAGTTAGCAAGATAAAATTATAACCATATGATCATTCTCGAGATACGTGTTGACACATCAAGAGATTGATAATGTTTCCATTAGGTTTTAGTTAGAGAGAGTTAGTGGGATTATGGCAACGTATAGGCTATTAGATTAGTCTCGAGATACGTGTGTACGTAAAGATAAATGACTATTAAACAATCTTATCTTAATGTATAAGATTGAATGGATCAATTTATGCAAACCATTTCATTTGAAAACTTAGGAGCTAAGAAGTTGCTGGAGAAGAAGAAAATCAAGAAGATTAGCTAGTAGGCGAAGGGGTTTTTATGATTTAGGGGTTTAGATCAAGTTGTTAGTGTTCATCAACAAGGTAATTTTATTTACACCATTAACTTAGTTTAAATTGATGAATTTAGGAAATATATGAGGTGTGGCAGATCTTATGGTTATGATAAATTTATTGGGGTCTCTGGTAGGTTAGACAAAGGATCCTAAGGTGTTGGAGTGGTCTATGAATGGAGAGAACACATAATTCTAAGTGTAAAATTTTGGGTTTTCCTGCACATAGCTTGCAAGAAGGGCTTGCTAGTGTCTACCAGTGAGTAGAACACTAATAAATCTGACTAGTGCGCTAATTAGGTCACTGGCGTGCTAGACATAACACTTAGCATGTTTGATGCTTTAACAGCACAAAATCTTCAATTTTTCAATTATAACTTAAACACTATAAACAAGTTTAATACACAAATTAACGGTTCAAACACACTTAAAAACATGTTGAATGATATCAAAAACATAAGGGGAAGTCTCGGGGGTTTGGATACATGTTTTGAGGTGTCGAGAGGCTGGATTAACATAGGACATTGCGTGGATTGTAAGTAAAATAATTGCGATATTATTTACATTTTATTCATGTTTCATTGTTCATTTTCAGTCATTTGGATTGATTTATCTATTGTACTCTAAATGCCATGACTTTGTTGTTCTTAATCATTTACTTGAGTTTATTGATCGTAACATTACTTGTTAGTTAAATAGTTTCATTGACTTTAAACCATTTGCTATGTCATTCTTGAATTTTTGGTATATTTGTTCAAATAAAATAGCATGCTATTAGATAGGTATTTGATGGTATTGTAATCTATTTTCTTTGAGCATTAGATATGCAATTACAATTATTGGATTTCCAAACCATGTCATTTTTTAGGTTATGGAAGTAGTTCCTATATCTATGACCATGATATGATAGAAATGTGCACGGCATTTGGGGTTACTAGACTTTCGGGGTTCTCAGGATCTCACCACTAAGTTGTGTAGAATACGAGGTATAGGACCCGGGGTTGTTGGCAAGTATCATAACATGTGAGGGGCATTTGTGAGTATTTATATATGAGATGGGCATTTGGGAGGATGTGAAGCCATTCATGATATTATTTACACCCTAAATAGTGGTATAAAGTTGATGTGATGTAACTCATGACCGACCAGCCCGAGATCATTGCTACTTAGCCAAGTGTTAGTTTCTTGTTGATTAACTGGAGTATCTCATAGCATGATTTGTTTTCAACATAGTTGTTATTATTATGCTTTCATATACGTTTTGTATGTTTGAAAATGTAAACAAATGTCTCTCAGTGTTACTTTCCACTTTCCTATACTCACCATCTTTTTTATGATGGTGGGTGTAGATCCATCGTGTGGCGGATTAGGCAATGAAAAGATCGGTGACTACATCTGAGCCTGTGGAGTGTTGCTATATTGGATTTTGTATGTTTTTTTGTTGTATGACTTCTATATATGCCTTTCACATACTTTTAGGGTTGTATATTATGGGATGAGAGATAGTACCTTGACTAGATACATTATGAAATATTATCGATGTTTCGTTTAGATATATATACATACATGCATGTGATCTTTTTTTCTTGGTTTTTCACATTCTTAGGATTTGTGTTAAAAGCTTCCGCTAAGTTTTCAAGACTTCTGCTAAATAAACTATAAATTATATAACTTTTAATTAACTCCGATTCATTAATTGACATAAAATAAGAAAATGTTTATTTCAAAAATAATTTGGTAAAGAGAAAATATATCTCAGCATAACCAACTTGGATTTGATAATCCTCAAGTTGTTGCTTCATGTACAATACTTAACCACAACAACTTTCGGCAGTCACATAGTCTGCTTCGACTATGGACAAAGCAATAGAGTTTTTCTTTTTGCTAAACCATGATGTCGATGAAATTATTTGCAGGTGAAAAAACCTTGTTGTGATTTTCATATATACTATACTCCCTACTTAATCGGAATCAACTAAGTTTCTAAGTTCAAAAATTATGGCTTTGTTGAGCAATAATCCCAAATCTTGTGTGCCACTTAATTAACAATCATTTTGCTCGGATTGGAAGCTAGCACATAAACATACACTAAATATATTATTAGGTCTACTAGCAGTCAAGTAAAGAAGACTTCCTATTATGCCATGATATAGCTTAGGATTTATGGGTTTTCTTAGTTGGTCTTTCTCCATTTTGATGATTTAGCTACTAGGACTGTCGCATGCCTTCAAATTGTCAACTTTGAACTTCTTAAGCATGTTCCTCCTATACTTCACTTCATTGATGATAATCCCTTGCTTGAATTGCTTAATTTGTAAACCCAAGAAGTATGTTAGTTCACCCATTATGCTCATTTCAAACTCAATTGTCGTCAAAGATGAGAATTCATCACATAAACGTATATTAGATGAACCAAAGATGATATTATAAACATAGATTTAAACAAGGAGCATATCTCATTTTTTTATCAAAAAGAACAAGGTGGGATCTAGTGCTCCTTTCTTGAGAAATGCACTTAGCCTATCATACCAAGCTCTAGAAGCTTGTCTCAACCCATACAAGGCCTTTTGAAGATGATAAACAAGGCTTAGATAGGCATGGTCTTCAAAACTAGTGGTTTTTCTACGTATACCTCTTCATTAATGAAGCCATTGAAAAAGACACCTTTAATATCCATTTGTATAGTAAGAACCCATTGTAGAAAGCATAAGTAAGCAACATTCAAGTTGCTTCTAGTCTTGCACTGGTGCAAAGGATTATTCATAATCAATTTCTTCTTCTCGATAATAGCGTTGTGCAACGAACCTAGCCTTGTTTTTCACTATCTCACCTTTTTCATTCTTTTTATTCCTAAAGACCATTTGGTCCCTATAATGGTATGATTTTTAGGTCTAGGCACTAGTGTCCATACTTAATTTCTTTCAAAATGTCCTAGTTCCTCTTGGATAGTCATGATCGAAAATTCATCACCTAAGGCATCATCTATCTTAGTGGGCTCAATTTGTGATACAAATGCAATACGCATCTTATCCTGGTTTAATGAAGATCTAGTGGTTATTCGTTTGTTTGGATCACTTATGATTTGTTTATAAGGATATCCTAATTAAGTGTTCAGTTCATAGGTACACTAGGTTCGATATCTATTCTCATTCCTACTTCTTCACAATTGGATTCTTGAGCTTGAATTATACCATCATCATCATCAAGTCTCATTTTCTTTAAGGTGTCCAACATTAGCACTTAAGGATCTACCTCATCAAGCTTAACATGGATTCACTCTTTCAGGGTCTTGGTTGATCTATTGAACACTCTTTATGCCTTACTATGCATGGAATATTCTAGAGAAGTGCATACATTTGACTTTTGGTCAAATTTGTTCAAATGATCTTTATCATTCAAGGCATGGCAATTGCAACCAAACTACTTAAAGTAACTAATCTTAGGTGTTTAGTCTTTCCATAGTTTATAAAGAGTATTTTTCACTAGCTTTAGGACATTCCCCCTATTCAAAACATATCAGGTCATGTTAATGGCTTCAACCTAAAAGTGCTTAGCCATGTTGTACTCATTTAGCATGGTGCTACACATTTCTTTAATGGTTTTATTTTTCCTTTCAATCACTCCATTTTGTTGTGGTGTTCTATGAAAGGATAATTGGTATGTATACCCTTGTCTAGCACAAAACTCCTCTAAATTCCTACTGACAAAGTCACCACCCCTATAACTCTGAATGATAGTAGTTTTGTAACCTTTTTCAATTTCAGCTCATGTACAAGATTTTATGAACACCCTAAAGACCTCATACTTATGTGCTAGAAAGTGCACCCATGTATATCTAATGAAATCATTAACAATAATAGAGCAATATGATTTGCCCCTAGACTTTGCGTTTGGGTAGGTCCAAACAAATTCATGTAGATTAGTTCTAATGCTCTAGTTACATCACTAGCAGATTTTGTCTTGAATGACGATTTCACTTGTTTGTCAAGAATACAAAGTTCACATTTCCTGTCTTTCTTATATGTGCATTTAGGGACACCTTTTACTAGATCATGCTTGGTCAAGTTTGAAAATTTTACCATACTAGAACTCCTTAGTCTACAGTGCCACAACCATGCATCACTTTCATTTTGAGCATTCAAGCATGAAACATTTTACATATGCATCTCATCAAAGGTAATATCATAGACATTCTTATCTTTATATGCAATGAACAAGATTTCATGCTTCTTATTCCTAACAAAGCATTTCGATGATTCAAACATTATGAAAACCTTTGTCACACATTTGACTAATGCTAAGCAAATTATGTTTCAAACGATCAACTAGGTAAAAATTTGGGATGGATAGAGAATCGCTACCCATGGTACTAAGGCCTATGGCCTTTCCATTGTTATCATTCCAAATGTGACCTTTCCACCATCATGCCGCTTTAGCTTAATGAATTGACTTGCATCTACGATCATGTGTAATGAGCACCCACTTTGCAAGTACCAAAAGGTGCTCTTTCTCGCAACCTACACAATATGAAAAAAACTAGATTTTGGTACCCCAAAACCTTTGGGACAGACAAAGTTAGTACCATAAGTATCCTTAGCTACCCATGCTAGTGTACCTATGTTGGTCTTTTGTAAGAAACAACTCCCAACCGCATGAGACCTATTGCATTTAGAACATCTGTAGGCATCATCTAACAAATTCTTGTAGCTCAATAAATTTCACCATAGCCTATGCCTCTTTTATCGAGTGCATGTTGTTGTGCTCCTAACCTTATGTCAAACATGTCTCTACCATTTATGAACTTGGTCACCATATTGATCCAGTCCTCTACCTCCTTTTTAAAGCATCATTTTCCTTTATGACATCACTCAAGTCATTTTGGAGGTCATTTATGGTCTCATTTTGTGACTCAATCTCACAAATTGCTATTCAATCTCTTTTTGAGTTGTTTGATCTTTTTAACCTATTTTTACAACTCATTCCTTAGCTCATCAAGATTAGACAAATCATCCAAGTCATCAACATCATCGATGTTTAAAACATTGGAATTTACCTCACATTGTGCCATTAGATGAAGTATAGCCTTTTCATTTTTCGAGTCGAAGTCAAAGCATGATGAAGATGAATCATCCCATGTTTTCATGAAGCTCTTCTTGCCTTTCCTCTTGTCCATAACTTTATTGGACTTGCAATCAACCTTGAGTAGATCCGATTTGCCATACTCAAAGCAAATGGTTTCACTTGACTTTCATCCTTTACTTCCACTCTTGGACTTTTTCTTGAACTTATCGCACTTGTACATTGCCTTGTTGAGCTTTCTGGAAAGCATGACTACTTCCTCCTCAAAATCATCTTCATTACTAGATTTCTCATCCTCAATGATATCAACTGATGGAACTGGTGGGCGATTTGCCTTCAAAGCAATCTCCTTCTTTATTTTCTTGTTACAACCACCAAGTGCTTCTAATATTGCTCGGTCCTTTAGTTCAAACTCATGGATCGTCAACTCTTTACATAAGGCATTAAAATTACAGTCCCCAAGATTTTTTGCTGATTGAATGGCATACTTATTTGCATCCGATTATTTAAGTAGACCTCTAAGGAATTTGAACATAAAACTTTCTTGATCATAGTTAATTCAAAGATTTTAGATCTCATTCAAGAGCTTAGTGAAGCGAGTGATGGCGGTAGCTATGCCTTCATCAGAGCTAACTGAAAGGTTTCATAGTGCTCCTCGATAATTCTCAATATGGTATTCTTTACATGAATTGTACCACCATTGTGTACTTCAAGCTTCTCCTACACTTCCTTGGCCATTCGACATGCACTAACCTGATTCAATACATTCTCACTTAGTGGATAAAACAAATGATTCAAAGCTTGATCATTTAAGATCTGAATCCTTATCTCCTCGGTAGTGTAGTCTTTTGTGAGCTTGTCTAGGGAGTGTAGTTATTTTGGATTGAGTCCTTTAATTGCAAACTTTGTTCTCTTATATAGAACTTCATCCTCATTTTCCAATGAGCATAGTTCGTTACATTAAAGTAAGGAGGCTTACTCGATGAGTTTCCTTCCATAGGGCAAACTTGGTTCAGAGTTTGAATCATTGCATTAAACACTCAAAGGTATGTTAGTAACACTTTAAGCAATAAACAACTCCGATACCAATTGAAATCACACCCAAGAAAGGTTGAATTAAGTGTACGGAGTGGTTATTGACTTTTAAAACCATTCAACGGACAATGATGCTCTATTCACACATAATCAACAATTGTAAATACAATTCAATGGTGAAGGAGGTAGAAAAGAGGAGAAAAAGACACAAGACTTATAATTGTACGATCCGACAGGTCCAAATCCACTACCCAGCCTCCCTGGTTGAGATTTTCAAACCCCCGCTTACAATAGTGATAAGTTTTACAACCTAAGCGTACAAGCCTAATAAGCCTAATCATAAATTAGGGCTTCCCACTTAGCCTCAACTAGGGCTTACGCCTAACCTCAACTACGTTTTCCCATGACTTACATCCTAATAAGTTTCACAATCAGCCACTTATACGAAATAAATTGATATAATGAAAATCGACTTTACAAAGTAAATCGACAATAAGTTCAAACACTCTAATGCATACAAGTATGAATACAAATTAGACAGAGAAATACATTATTGATTTTACACAAAATCGACTAAACCAATTCAATGAGAATGAAAATAGTTTCAAATCAGATAAACAAGTAGTTTGATAAAAAATCTAGTTTAAGGCCTAACTCTTGCTCAAATCAGTCTTAAGATTTATAAAACAAAGTTTAAGCATAAAACCAAAGAAAAATGTTTTGAAGGACACAACAAATGATTTCCACACACCAATCACGATAAAAGATGAAGTTTAAGTAGAAAAGAACTAGGAAATCAAACTTTCTTACAAGCTCAATTGAGAGTATTTAAAATCAATTATGGAGAAATGGTTGCAAGCCTTAAAATACCTCAGTAATGCTACCTTCGAGGATGATTCAGTAGCCTCGAAAGATTCCAAATGATCAATCATAAAAATCGTTACTATTTGATGTCAAAACTTGGACACAAGTATGTTTTTTAGCTCGAGAGGATACTAGACTGTTCTAAGTGGTTTCTAAGTGGTTTCTAAGTCTATCTAACAATTTATGGCCATTATCTTGATCCAAAAACCCAGAATTAATCATTGATTAAAAATAAAGCAAAAGGTGTAAGCTTTTAAAAAAAACTATCAAAAGACTGGCTAGCGTGCTAGGTGACATTATTAGCCCGGTTACTGCAGGTAGCCCACTAATGAATCCCATTAGTGCACTAATCAGTAGGTACCAAAGAATGAATAATATCTGGTCTCGAGTTAGCAACTACGTAACCCACCTATGGCTCAACTAAACCTCATGGAATACATTGAACATGTTTAGTGCGAGTCATTTGACCCGTTTGGACTTCTCAGATGATTTCCTAAATCCCGAAATCAAATGCTTGTTTAAAAACTTGTTTTCATGAAACAGGTAGGGTCTTTTTGCAAATATTTTGCTTACTTTTAAAAAATTATTAAAACTGAATTTGGTGCATTCAAAAACACTCACAAGAGTTTTTCCAAATCTAATGCTTGTTTAAAAACTCATTTTCACAATGTAAAACCATTTCTAGTTATGAACTTTAGATAGTTCTAAAAATTGAAACTTATAAGTTTGAGAAAATGTGAAAAATGAGATATGCATGAATCTAATGCATTTGGCTGGTGTGATTGGACTTATATCCTCACATCGGTTGTATAAAAGATAGTGTGAGCTTTTCAGTCCTTGTAATTTTGTGTTGGTCGAATCTTAAATTTAATTAGCTACATTTAACTTGAACTAATGAGAAACTCAATCTTCCTTTTGAGTGTGTGATTCTTAGCCAAGTTTGGTATTCTAAAAACACTTAGAAAACTTGTTAGAATTCTTTTCACTTTGTATATGTGACCAATCGCTTACTCCAACAAGTACCTACCTAAATAATCTAATTCAAAGTGTCATGCCTTAGCTCTCTTGGAGTTTTAGTCCCTTAAATTTTATCATTGTGTTATGAGGAGGGTTGTTAATTTAGTGGATTTCTATTCCTCTATACTAAAAATGAACTTTTGCATAATCTTGGTTGTAGATCTACGACCTTTTAAAATCATAGTAATCCCTTGTCACGAAGATCCATTCTTAAGAAGGATAAGTTGTCTGAGACAAACTTTCTTGACTGGTTCAGAAACTTAAGAATTATTCTTCAGCATGAATGCTAGTTTTATGTTCTGGATGACCATGCTCCTAAAGAACCATCAGCCAATGCTTTAAGAGTGGTGAACGATGCACATAGTAAGCACGTTAATGACTCAACTGATGTTGCATGCATTATGTTAGCAACCATGGTTCTTATACTTTAGAAGGGCATGGAACACATGAAATCTTATGACATAGCTACGATGCTGAAGGAAATATTCCAACAGCAGGCTAGGCAAGAAAGGTTTAAGATAGTCAAAAACCTTCATTCTTGTTGAATGGTTGTAGGTGAGTTAGTTAGTCCTCATGTTCTGAAGGGCTATATGAACCATCATAACGGACTTGGATTTCTCCTAAGCTAATAGTTGGTTACGAATTTGATCTTGAATTTATTGCCTTATAGTTATTCATAATTTGTGATGAACTATAACATGAATAATATGGAGAAGTGTATCTCTGAGTTGCATTTAATGCTTAAGATTGCTAAGCAGAATGTGTATAAACCCTCTGCTAATATGTTAATTGTTCAAAAAGGAAAGGCTCTATAGAATAAGAATAAAAGGCTAAAATTATAAAGGCTGTTGTGACAATCACAAAGCTTGTTGAACAAGTCAACCCTAAGGTTGCTTCTACTTCACATTCCTTGAAGGAAAAAGAAAAAGAAGCAAATTGTCATTTCTGTCATGCATCTGGCATTGGCTAAGAAATTGCAAGCTTTATCTTGAAGATCTAAACAAAAGGAAGAGTAGTGCGACTATTGCTTACAATATTTACACTGTCGAAGTTAGCTTTTCTACTAGTGATTCTTGGGTATTGGATACTGGATGTGGATCTCCCCAAAAGTACAAAGCTAAAAAAAGGAGAAGTCATCCTACTAGTGGAAAATGGAGCAAAAGTTGTGTTGGCTGTCGGATGCTATGAGTTAATTTTATCTATTGGATTTATTTTAGTTTGAAAAAAATTGTTATTATGTCCCTGCCTTGAGCATAAACATTATTTTAGTTTTATGTTTGGATTTAGATGATTTTAATTTTATTATTGCAAATAATAAATGCTCAATTTCTATAAAGATGTTTTCTATGTGAATGTTGATCTGTGTGATGCTATTTATATTCTAAACATGAAAAGGCCCACATATACTCTTATTCTTGACATAAATACAAAGAGACTCAAGTAAAATGATTTGAGTCAAACCTACTTTTAACATTGTGGTCTTGGCCCCATAAATGAAAAATGCATTTCTAAACTCTATAAAGACGGACTTTAGATTCATTTTATTTTGAATCATATGAAACATGTGTATCTTGTCAACTAAGCAAGATGACAAACAGTCCTTTCAAAGGACACAACAAAAGGCCAAGTGGTTTATAGGGTCTAATGCCTATTGATATATGCGGTCCTATAAACAATGACTAGAAGTGGTTAATATTTACTTCATTAATTTCACTAATGATTTTAGTAGATATAGTTACATGGATCTCATGAAACATAATGGTAAATCTTTTGAGATGTTTCGAACATTTCTGAATGAAGTGTAGAATCATCTCAGTAAATCTATTAAAGCACTTCGCTTAGATCATCTTTAAAGATTGTAGGATTGTCTCACAGTTAACCCCTCCAACAACTCCATAATGGAATGTTTTTTTGAGAGGAAAAATAAGACTTTATTAGATTTGGTTCGATATATGATGAGTCATTAAGATCTTCCAATTTCCATTTAGGGTTATGCCTTAAAATTGTTGTGTTTACATTGAATCATGTCCTTCTAAAGCAATTGATAAAACACCAAATGAGATGTGGTTTGGGAAAAGAATAAGTTTGTCTATGCTTAAAATTTAGGGCCGTGAGGTTTACATATGATGATGAATCTCTACAAAATTATCAGACAAATCTTCAAAGACTGTATTTATTAGTTATCCTAAAGAAATTAAGGGATACTACTTTTATAATCCCATAGAGAACAAAGTGTTTGTTCCTCATAATGGTGTCTTAATGGAAAAAGAGTTTATTTCAAAAGATACATATATAAATAAAGTAATTTATGAAGAAGTTCAATAACCACAAATAAACACTCAATTGCTAGTGGGAGATAAACAAAGTCTTGAACTAATTGTACCTCTACAGGTATCACAAGGCCGACGTAGGTTTGATAGGGTTAGAAAATAGCCTAAGAGATTTGGATTTTTTTATTACTAATAATAGTGAAGTGTTGCGTATAGATCAAAATGAGTGTACTACTTATCAAGCGACTTTGTCTAGCTTTGTGCCAGATAAATGCCTTAGCGCCATGAATTCTGAGATGTAATGCATGTATAATATCCAAGTTTGAAACCTAGTTCATTTACCTGAAGGTGGTAAGACCATTGGATGCAAATAGGTTTTCAAATAGAAAATTGACATGGATGGCATTGTGTATTCATACAAAGCACGGCTACAAGCAAAAGGTTTTAGGTAGACTTAAGGTGTTGATTATGATGAGACTTTTTCTCCTTTAGCCATGCTTGAATCCATTAGAGTTCTAGTTTTCATAGTCGCATATTATGACTATGAGATATGGCATATGGACGTCAAAATAACTTTAAGAATGGAAAGTCACTTGAAGATATATATGATAAAGCTTGAAGGGTTTGTACATCCTGAGAATTTTAGGAAAGTGTGCAAGCTTCAAAGATCTATTTATGGATTAAAGCAAGCTTTTCAAAGTTGGAATCTTTGTTTTGATGAAGCAGTTAAGGAATTTGGTTTCGTTAAAAATGAAGATGAGCATTGTGTATACAAGATGGTCAGTGGAGTGTGGTTGTTTTCCATGAACTGTATGTTGATGATATATTACTCGTTGGAAATGACATCCTAACCTTGTAGAGTGTCAAATCTTGGTTAGGGAAGTATTTCTAAATGAAGGAATTAGGAGATTCAGTCTACATCCTTGGGATTAACATCTATAAGGAAAAATCTAAAAAGGTTAATCGGTTTAAGTCAGAGTGCTTACATTGATAAGGTACTTAATAGGTTTAATGTGCAAGACTCTAAAAAAGGGTAGTTGCCAATGTCTAATGGTATAAGTCTCAGCAAGAATCAATGTCCGAAAATTAATGATGAGTGCGAGCACATGAATACGATTCCATATGCATCGATTATTAGATCTATCATTTAGGTCATTTTATGCACTTGACTGATGTACCATATCCTTTTAGCGCAACAAGCAGATATCAGTTTGATCCTAGTGAGAGTCACTAAATAGCAGTAAAGAACATTCTTAAGTACTTAAAAAGGACTGCATAAATGTTCTTGGGCTATGTAAGTTTGGAAGACGAGCTCATTATAAATAGTTACAGATATATAAGTTTTCAAATAAATATAGACGACTTTAGATCGCAGCCTAAATATGTGTTTACTTTGAATGGCGGCGTAGCGAGCTAGAAAAGTTTGAAACAAGAAATTATGGTGAATTCTACGATAGAAGTTGAGTATAATGTAGCGTCTGATACAGGTAAGGAGACAATTTGGATCAAAAAGTTCATTTCTTAACTAGGTGTTGTTCATAGTAGAGCTAACCCCATTCGCTTGTATTGTGACAACATCAAGGTGATATTGCAGGCTAAGGAACCAAGATCACACCATCGATACAAACATACACTTAAACGTCTTCATCTCATATAACAAATTATTGAGAGGGGAGACGTGAAGATTTGTAGAGTTCTTACATAAGAAAATATTGTTGATTCTTTGACAGGGGCCATTCCACAAGCAAAACATGATGTTCATGTTTGGTCATTAGGTATTAGATACATGAATGATTGGCCCTAATGCAAGTGGAAGATGTTAGAGTATGTACCCTAGGTTTATTTACAAACATTTTTATCTTATATTTTTTGTTAGTAAAATAGAGGTTTTTGCTTGTTATTTTACTATAAGCGATTGCATGTTTACCTGATAATAAGATATGGAGGTATTTGTTGAAATACCATAAATGTCCTTAGTCGATCATTTTACTAGGAACTATAATAAATTTAGATTAGTGTGAATCTTAATTGATGGTCAGACGACGATCATGCATATATGGACACAAATCGAGATCATGAGTACTTGTTAGGGAACAAAGTACTGGACCGACCTACTATGAGAATACGACATCGATTAAGTCATAGGTGTTACTCATGATAGTTATATCATTTAGTCCTTCAACTTGAGATTACCATACACTTCAATATTAGGAGGATGGAAATTTGACAAATTGAACATTGTCTTTAACTAGACGACTATAAATATTGTGATTGGGTACCATGTGAAAAACATGTGAAGGTGTGTATAATCATGATAAATTTGTTCCTCGCATTTAGATAGAGATATCAATGGATCTCTTGGTATGTTAGACCGTTAAATGGCCAAGTCTAAATCAATTGATACAATTAATGTTACTTGGATGCTTTCAATCTACTTAAAGATCGAGACTAGCATGATTGAATATTAAGAGTGACTTTTCATGCCTAATGTTTATTCAAAGGATGTCGCATGAAAAAGGATATGATATATGTTATTCATTTAGTTGCATCGATTTTGCTATCCATGCTACTTGCATAGTCATAATGCCTTACTATAAACCGCTTATGACTTGTGCACATGCAAAGTTTAAACTTTTGATTCGATATTCAAGTGAGTTGATGAAATTTTTCAAATTTCATTTGAATTCAAGTATGAATTTCATTTGACTTTATTTTAGTTAGGTATATACTGAAATGAATATATCATGGACTTTTGAATGGAAGTAGTATTTTTATTACCCAAGTGAATTCCATGATAGAAGGAATCAATTTTTATACCCTTTTTATTAACATTACTAGTTGATGTATGCATTAGATTGATTGCCTTGTGTTAATAATTAAAATGGGTAGAAGATTGAAACAATAATGTAATAGGAACAAGATAGATTTCTAGGAATCTTGAGATATAAAGACAATTGATTAAGTATTTTAAAAGTATATGTAGAAAATTATTATGCCACAATTGAAAGAAGAAATGGGTTAGAAAGCTATGATTTCTATAAGTTAGAAAGAATAATTTCTCCAATATTAGTGGATACTGAGAGAGTCCTATAGATTCTATAGGAAATGGAGTAGGGAATTTCTAGTGGGAAAAATGTGAGAATGTCTACAAGAAATGGAGCAGGGACTCCAAAGTCAAATGGGGAAAAACAAAAAAAATTAAAATTAAAATAAATAATGAATTAATAATAATTAGAATGAAGTAGAAAAAAATGAGAGATGAAAAATGGACGTTCATAGACCCTTCAAAGAAAAGATTTAGCTCAAGTGCTTGAAGCAAGGGTTGAGTGAACTATTTCTTAATCTAACACATTTAAATGATATATTTATGGTATCTTCACCAAATTCAGGTTGATTTTGATTGTGGTGTTATTATAAAGTATTTTCTAAACTAGTGGATAGTGAGAGAGTCTTATAGATTAATCTGGTGGTTTTTATGTTTTGAGATTCTATACTAGTCATCGAAAGCTTGTTGCTTGTCAGTGGAGATTACGAAAACAAATATTGTGTATTGTCCTCGGTATTGAACTTTAAGTTTTAAGGGGCGTTGCATTAGGAGGTTGAGTTATCATTAAGGGATGGTTTGTTTTGTCTAAGTCATTCTATTCTATTATAACTTTCATTTACTTGTGGGTAATATGTTTCTATGTGAAGATCATTTCTATTTGAAAAACATCTATTATTTAAGGTTAAGATGAATTACATTGAAATCACAATATAAAGAATGGAAAGAGAATATGATTAGGGGTATTTCTTTGTTCGGCACAACAAAGTGTTGAGTTTGGGGGTATTTGACAAGTCAATAATTAGACATGTTCTTATGGTGTAATTTAAGTTGGTTATAGATAAAAATGATTATACAACACTAGGTATTCTCTTGTTTTTGTGATTTAAGGATTTAGTGAAGAAAAATGAAGTAATGAAAGAAAAAATGAAGAAAAGCAAAACAGTCAACTGGAGAATTAAGCTAGCAATTAGCCAGCGATACAATATTACAAAAGAATCATTGTCTAAATTAACAACAAAGAAAAGCCAACGAATCATCAACGAATTGGGGTTTACGCTAGGAATCGCCAGATGAATTGGTGGAGCATAACGAGTTATTTTCAGTGATTAACTCAGCAATTTGTGAAGAAATTGGATTCACTAAGGAATCGTTGAGGCAAGTGATGAGTTTTTTGGATAAGAACAAGGAATTTAAGTTTATTTATGATATGTATACTTAAAGAAACTATATATATGACCTTAAGGCTTCAAAATAATTCTCTTTCAGAGCCCTCAATTAGCCATTATTAGTTTTAAAGCCTTTTCAATTAGGTTTTAATTTAGTTTATTATTTATTACTTTTGGAGACTCTTTCGAGATTCAAGACTTATTGAAGAAATTTACTTTACATTAATTTCTTTCAATTTTTGTTTATTGCAATATTTATTATTAATATGTGTGATTAGTTTATTATTCTAGACAATACTTTGGACATGATCGTAAACCATTTATTACTATAGTCATAATGTAGAATTTATGTGCTTAATGTTTTAAACCAATCTTATACGTTGATCATGGATTTAATTAGTGTTTCTTATGTATTATAATTAATAATTCTTTGTATTGAGTGCATAGTGGGCAATATGTTTATTTGTATAAAGTATATAAATCAATTTCTTTGATTATTAATAACAATTATAGAAGTAGTAACTAGGATTAATCTATAAGGCAAACAATTACCCGAGTGGATGTTCTAGGTTATTTAATGACTAGCATAATCTTGATTTTTATTTATTTTGGATTATGTATGATTTTTATTGAGTGTTTATGCTATCGTAAGTTCTATTTTATTGCATTTTATCTAATATGTAAAGTAACAAGGGTAAGGATATGACTTATTTCCATTGAATATGGAAAAGTCGATGGCTTGCTAAAGGCTATCAACCTATCGTGATCAGAGTTTAATGATTTAGGATCATTATATAAATATGATGATTTGATTATGACTATGCTTTAATGAAAATGTCTAGATATGACGCTTTACATATCATTGTCTAAGAAGTATTGTTTGGATATTTAATTTATATTGATTATTTGATTATTTGTTTGAATTGCATTAGATTTGTTTATTGAATTTTAATTTTTATAGTTTAATTATTTTAATTAATTGATTGTTTTGTTTTTAGATTAATAGTGTTTAATTCCCATTTTAATTACATTAGTTAAATTAAACCAAATTAAATCTAATAGAACTTTAGGGTAGCCTTAATTCTAAAAAGATTTGTAAAACCCCTGTAGAGACGATATCCCATTTACCAAGACCATAAATAACAAGAAAATATAAAAAACCATTGCGCACGCTCAACAAGTGTCACTTTTTGATGTCCTCGAGATTCGTGCGTGCAAATATTGAGAAACGTTATATTTGATATTACCGTAGTCGGTCAATTGCGATGGATTTGTTTATAGCCAACAAGATCATCCTCGAGATACACAGCATGTACCTCAAGGAAGATCAACAAACATATAATGAGAAGAATAAATGGTTGTCAACTTTTAGATTTGCCTCGAGATTCATCCAATTGGAATCTCGAGAAAATCTTATATTTATCCAAGAAAATCAATAGAAACGCCTCACTTTGGTTGATTTCGAGAGAGAAACAGAGGAAGTGAGATCGACATGAGGAGGATGGATCGAGACCACTTTTAGGAAGGTGTACAAGTTTTACAAAGTATGAAAATGATTCATATGATTTCTTAATTTGCTCCACTTGAACAAATCATGAATTGAGTTTAATTGAGGATATAAATATAGTTTTGGAGCTTTATTACGGAGTGAAATAAAAATTATTTTGAGGTCAAAGTTAAATGATTGTATAGGCTAACTAGATTACTAGGGAATTAAGGTACAACTTTGAATTTGGTTTTTGGTATCTTTAACATCACTATTTTTCCTTTTTCTACCCTCAAACTTCTATCTCTTGTACTTCTGACCCTTTTTCTAAATTAAATAACACAAGTTGAAATAGAAATTTCAACATGTAAATCATTCAAAATCATATATTGGGAACCATTCAGTAGAATTATAAATAACTTAACAAGGAAAAACTCATTTGAAAAAGTAATAAGTCATCAATTATGCTAGTTTTTAGAATGATATTACAATGAATTCCAAGACTTTTTCACCATTTATACTTTAAGACTTTTTTATTTTTAAGGTAAATACAGGCTATAGGAAAAAAAGGAGTGATTTCCCATAAAATTTTAGTTAAAAAGCTTAACATAGGCTTAACGCCTTCCCAGTGCCTTCAAGTGTACTGAAATCGCCAAGGAATCGTAGGATAAAATTTGACCGGATCAGAAGAAACTAACTAGAGACATTGCTTATGTCGCCTTGTGAAGACCCAAAAAATAAATGGAGCTCAAATTGCAAGAGGAAGGCGGTGCCTTCACATTGCCTTGGGATGTACACATGGCATTGGTGCAGCATTGGATTTGAGGCGAGATATAATCGAAGAAAAATCTCATAATGCCTCCTTAGCGATTCTTAGTGCCATGGAGTTTTGTACATACGACACTGGACATACCATAAGAGATATAATTTCGAATTTGGTGGATTCACGAGATTTCTATTATCAAGTTCATTTTATTTCGTTTCCCTATAATAGCTAGGGTTTAGATGTTCGAATCATCAAGAGGAAAACATGACTTCTTTTTTATTGTTTGCTACGTTTTAGATCTAAATAATCATAAGATTTCTTTATTCATATCAAGGGTACAATTTATTTTATTTTCATTGCTTTAATTTATTTGTATGAATAGTAACCATTAAGTCCTCCCATATTAAGGATTTCTCACACTTGCAAACTTGATTTATGAGATTTTTTTGTTGAATTTGTTAGGGCATGTGCCATAGGTCAATCTATAGACATTGTTGAAATATCCTAAATGTCCTAAATGTCCCTAGTCAGTCATTATACTGAGAACTATAACAAATTAAAACTAGTGTGAATTTTGATCGATGGTCATGTTATGATCGTCCGTCTAGGAATACGAATCGAGATCATAAGTACTTGTTAGGGAATAAGGTACTAAACCAACCTGCTATAAGAATACCACATAGATTAAGTCATAGGTGTTACTCATGATAAGTACATCATTTCATCTTTCGACTTGAGATTACTAGAGAATTCAACATTACAATCATATTGATTTGAAAAAATCAAACATTGTCTTTAACCGGATAATTATAAAGATTGTGATTGGTTACTATTTGAATAATATGTGAATGTTTGTAATCGAGAAAGTTTGTCACTCTCGTATCACGAGAAATATCAGTCGATCCCTCGATATGATATACTAATAATGGCCAAATTCATGTAAGTTGATATGATCAATGTCAGTTGGATGTTTTTACTTTATCTATAGATCGAGACTAGTACGATTGAACATTAAGGATGACTTTCCATGCCTTATGTTCAATCAAAGGATATCGCATGACAAATGGATATGGAATATTTTATTCATTAGGTTGTATTGATTTTGATATTCACGCTACTTGGGTAGTCATAATGTCTTGCTAGAGATCCGTTATGACTTGTGTACTAAAATGGTTTTGGTTCACTGCCTACGTCGCATGAACCTATTGCGAGGCACACAAAAATGGCTTTTCGCTATTTCAATCAGTCTAAAATAATGAATTTTATATGATAAAATTCATGACATAAAAGCCCTTGCGATTTGTTATGTGATAACTTATTAATAGGGGCGTATTTGTATTTTGCTTGAATTGCCTAAATACAATAGTCATATTACGAATAGGTTCATATGTGAGCTTATCTACACATATAAATAGAGTTTGAGACCTAAAAATGAAATAAGATTTCGTTTTTGCTATTTTCAAGCTTTTGGACTTTGGGAGATAATGAAAAATGTTTTCTATTTCTCTTGTTGCTTGAACTCCAAATTTTGGTCACCATTCGTGTATGGATTTCCGATAGAGGATGCACTCTTGAACGTCTTCAAGATAAACAATCAGATAAAGAAAGTATAGATTAAGGTATGATTTACTTTTGTAGTGGTAGTTTAATGGAATCTATTTTTGATCCTATCGAGATTTTTCAAAAATTGTTTTTGATTTTCTAGTTTATATGAACCCTAAAACTCAACAATGGTATTAGAGCCTTAGGCTCGGTTCTATTAAATGATTGCATGTTTCTCGGACGTGTTATGTGATAATTGTTATCAAGAATTGGTTTTAAAGCATCTTTTTAATTCATTTATTTCATATATATGCATGATTTAATTCAATGATAAAACTCATGTTTAGAATATTTCGACTAACATACATTTTAATATTGAAAAATGCAAATTTGTTATATTCATGGTTGAAGTCATGTTTAGGTTAATGTGATTCTGGTGATGAATACATAATTCATTTTTTTCCCTAATTATTATGTCTACGTGATAGAAATCATGATTAGGTTAATAGGATTAATTTAATATGATTCTAATGTAGAATGATTGATTAATATTATGTTTCTTGATTCAATTTCTCATTTTGTATGGATAAGAATCAAAATTTGTTTTTGATCATATATCTCATTGTTGTTATTTGTTTGTATATTCCTATTAGATAGGAAATAAACTTTTAATTAGATAAGAATTACAAATCCTATAAGATAGGTGAGATATATAACAATTTCGTAATGCATAAGGATTCAAAGTATCTTAAATTCTAATTGGATTAGGATAAGATGATAAGTTATAGGTTAGTCCGAGTTAATTCAAGATTTTTAAACTAACATTTTAAGAAATAAAATAAGTGTCCGTTTTCGTTAAGCAAAATCACCGCCTGCTGACCAGCCAGCGGGACCGCTGCTAACTGTTTGTACTGCAAGGAAATTCATTTATTAGTCAATACATGTAAAATAATCCAACTTGTTTAGTGACTTTACATGCATTGAAATATATGATATTTATCTTCTTTAAATTATGATCACTAAAACAAATAAAAATTCCTCTTGCAAATTTTTTGTCAAATGTTATCCATTCTCAAACACTTGAAGGCTTCGATCGCATCAATATAGGTTCGCCTCTGCAAAGTGTATTATATTATCTAGATAAGGCAAGTTGAGTAGGTACCAACCTAAATAATATAATTCAAAGTGGCATGCCTTAACCATCATGGAATTAGGTGAAACATGGATTTTTGTTTCGTAAATAAACATAATGTTTTTGGAGGGTTGTTAATTTAGTGGGAGTCAATTCCTCTATGCTAAAATGAACTTTTACGTATTCTTTGTTGTAGATATATGTCCTTTTTAAATCATGCCAATCCGTTGTCATTGCGATCCATCATTAAGAAGAATAAGTTACCAAGGACAAAGTTCTTAACTATTTTAAAATCTTGATAATTGTTCTTAATCATGAACGCAAGTTGTATGTCCTAGAAAATCCTATTCTTGAGGAACTAGTACCTAATGCTTTAAGAGCCATGAAAGATGCACATACTTAGCATGTCAATGATTCAACTGATATTGCATGCATTATGTTGGCAACCATAGTTCCTGAACTTCAGAAGGACATGGAATGCATTGAAGCTTAGAACATGGCTACGATGCTGAAGGAAATGTTCTAACAGTAGGCTAGGAAAGAAGCTTTCAAGACAGTCAAGAACATTCATTCTTATAGAATGGCTGAGGGTGCGTTAGTTCGTACTCATGTTCAAAAAACAAAGGGCAATATTGATCATCCGGAGACATTTAGATTTCCCATAAGCCAAGAGTTGACTACGGATTTGATCCAAAATTTATTGCCTGATATTTACTCAAAATTAGTGATGAACTATAACATGAATAATATGGATAAGTATATCTCAGCGTTGCATTTGATACTAAAGAGAAAAAGGGCAAAGGTAAAGCTGAAGTCACCAAGGCTATTTTGAATGTCAAAAAGCCTATGGAAAAAGTCAAGCCTATGACTGCTTCTACTTTAAAGACCCAAAATGAAAAGAAAAAAAAGAAAATGCCATTTCAGTCATCCACCTAGGCAATGGTTTAGAAACTGCAAGCTCTATATTGATGATCTAAAAAAAAAATAGCAGTGTGATTGATGCTTCAGGTATTTACATTATTGAAGTTAACTAGTCTACGAGTGATTCCTAGGTATTGGATAGCGGATGTAGATCTCACATTTTTACTAATATGTAGGGTTACACTGAAAGTAAAGAGTTAAAGAAAGGAGAATTCATCATACGAGTTGGAAATGGAACAAAGGTTGTTGCATTGGTTGTAGGATATTATGAGTTAATTTTTTCTAGTGCACTTGTTTTGGTTTTAAATAATTCTTATTATTTCCCTGCCTTGAGCACAAACATCATTTCAGTTTCATGTTTAGCGAATAATAAATGCTCTATTTCTCATAAAGACATTTTATCTGCGAATGCTGATTTGTTTTATGTTCTTTATATTCTAAGCATGAAAAGGTCCACAAATATCCCTATTCTTAATGTAAATACAAATAGATTCAAGTCAAATAATTTGAATCAAACCAACCTTTGGCATTGTCGCCTTGGCCACATAAATGAGAAATGCATTTCTAAACTCCATAAAGATGGACTTTTAAGTTTATTTGATTTTGAATCATATGAAACATCTGTATCTTGTTTACTCCAATAAACACAATGACTAGAGGTGGTTAATAGTACTATTAGGGCAAGTGCCTTAGGTCAATCTAAAAATATTGTTTATCTAATAATTTTAGTTAATAAAATAGAAGCTCTCATTTTCTATTTTATTACAAGTAATAACATGTTTTCCTTATAATAAGATATATGGATATTTTTTGAAATATCCTAAACATCCCTAATCGGTCATTATACAAGGAACTATAATTAAAACTAGTATGAATCTTTATTGATGGTCATCTGATGATGATCCAAACATGGATACAAATTATGATCATAAGTACTTGTAAGCTTATCTACATATATAAATTGAGGTTGAAACCTTAAAATAAAATAAGATTTCATTTTTGCTATTTTCGAGTTCTCGGGACCTTATGAGAGAAAAAAATGTTTTCTATCTTCTTGGGGCTAGCACTCCAAATTGTGGTTACCATTCGTATAAGATTTTCAATAGAGGGCACGTTCTCGAAAGACTTAGAGATCGAACAATCAAATAAAGAAATCACGGAATATGGTATGGTTCTTTTTTTGATCTAGTTTGATGGAACCAATTTTTAATTCTATTGGGGTTTTTCAAAAACTGTTTTAAATTTCTCGCTGTGTATGAACCCCCAATACCCTACATAATTGATAACCTTGTTTATCGGATTCTTGTAACTTTGATTGCATTAATTATAAAAGACTTGATTGATCACATTCTTTATATGTAACGGCTAATGCATGTGTGGGTATAGGAGATGTTTGTCCGTGATCTTATCCTGCTCAATAAAAGGGATAACGTTAGGTAATAAATATAGCCCTTTCTGTTGGCAACTTATGTGATCTTGTAAGGCTTGTAGTCCATCGAAAGTAAGCAGAGCTCTCGAGGTTTTGTAGGTCTACTTAGTATGTGGTTGTGTCATACATTCCTACCACTGACCATGGAAAACTAAAGTATTTTACTTAAGCCTGTTTATAAGTATTCAATAGCAAAAAAAGTATATTTAGTGATAGGTGATTAATTCAAGTTTGCAAGGTATGAAACTATTCTCAATCTAGGCTTCCTTTATATTGATCAAGTTATTATTTATATTTTGAATGCATGTTTTAATTGTATTAAGGTAGTTTTTAAATTGATTATCTTTTAGGATTAGTTTGTTAGAATTCCCCCTAGTTCTCTTCAGTTCATTACCCAGGTATTATTCACAATCTCTTTAGGTTCGACCTCATACTTGCCTCACTATAAATTAATAATTGTTGATGAATTCGAGACTATTATTCGTGCCTCGACGCAACATCAAAAAGCTAGTTTGAAAATCAATTGAAAACTTAAGTAAGAGAATTGACATCAAAGTTTTTACTCATGATAAGCTAATATTAGGTTTTTCAAAACTTTCATAACATGAAACAATCTTGTGATAAATTCAGCTCTTTTTAAAACAAAACACATCCCCAAACTCATTTGAAACTTAATTTCATATCAATTGCATAGAAAAATCTTTGAATAGATAAATTTCAAAATTTCAAAAATTTTGCTTTGTAAACCAAAAATTATCGAATTCACTATTTCTATTCTATCGAAATCAATGAAATCATTTATCAATAGCAGTTAAATGAATTCCATTAAACAATTTTCAAAGTGAGTTTTTCATCAAAAATTTCCAAAAAAATCATAAAAAATCAAGAATTTTCAATTTAATATGCTAAGGTTTTCCTGTGATTATCTTCTTGACAGTGAATCCATTAATATATAAGTTTTTGAACTCCTCCAAATCACTCTTCCAAGCTTCTACTTGAAATTACCTTGGTCAAGCCTTACTATGGGTCTACACTCTTAAACTCACTCTCTTTTGGGTTTAACAAAAAAAGATTGGGGTGCGAGTCACTTAAATACATTAAAATCTTGTTTAGGAAGAATGAATCGAGGCAGGATTTTGGTCTTTGAATCGAGTGGGTGCACTGGTTGATGTATGCGAATCGAGTTATATGTGGCGAATTAGGGTTTTATTTTAATAACTTGGAATCAAGCCTAGCGATTCAAGGTTATAAGTTGATTCGATGGTGATTTGCTATGTAAATCAACAAAAATAAGGCTTTGTGCCTCACTAATTTTCTGAGCGAATTACAGTTATATGGTCGATTCACTAGTGAATCACTATACTTGAATTTAATTTAAAAGTTTTGCTTACTGTTAACGATTTGGCCAACAATTTTCAGTATAAACTCACATCGTTTTAGATTCGCTGGTCAATAAATATTATTTTTTTCAACTAAATTCATAATTATCATATATATCATTTACATTAATAAAAATAATGGTATAATTGACTAAAACTTCAAAAATTTGAGTAGGATATATAACTAACTAATAATTCTATTAATTTATTAAGTAAAAAATAGAAAATACTATAAAAACTCTTATTAGCACTTCTTACTTTCTCTATACTTTAATTAATGGAAAACAAAGGTGAGAGAATAAAACATAATATACTAATAAAATGGAAATAAAGATAAAATAAGGGTTGCCTCCTATAGAGCTCTTTTGTTTACTATCGTTGGCTCGATTAAGCCATTCCAAAACTAAACTGGATCTACAAACTTGAATTTAAGATTGTTTACTCTAGTGCCTTTCCAAAAAGTAACTGTTTGACTATTCACTCTTAAAGTGATTGTTTTATTCATAATATCCATGATAGCTTGAGAAGAGGCTAAGAAAAGTCGACTTAAATTAAAGAAGGATTTTCATTGACAAAGTATGATATAATTTAAAAGTCGATGGGTAAAATACACTTGTCCACTTGAACAGGTACATTCGTAACCACACTTGAACAGGTACATTCGTAACCACTCCGATTGGTTTAATTGAAATACCATTTAGTAAAGGAACTCGTTCAGAAGCAAGTTCATCCAACTCTAATTGTGTATGTTAAAAGAAGTGTATCAACATCATATTTGCATTAGAGCCCATGTCATACTAAGCTTTAAACAACTAAGCTCATTTGATTTTTATATTTAAATGTACATCTCCATAATCTTTCAACTTTATAAGACCTCAATTTTGTTTTTTCTTCTTCTAATTTTTCTTAAAATTAAAATCTTCTGGCTTACTAATATTCTTTCTATTCTCAAGTTGCTTAACTCTCCAGTCCTGAGTTACTTTCCTTTCATTTGAAGTTTCCTCAACTTGTTATTTCTTTGAAACTTCATTTTTGGTTTCCATTTTTACATCATTATTTGCATAAACTTCAACGCTTAGATTATCATAATAAGTTATTTCTAAAGAAGCATTATCACTAATTTCTTTATTAAGTAACTCCTCATAATTATCCTCATCATTGAGTTTGAACATGGCAATTCTTTCTTCAAATTCCAAACACATCATCCTTTCGAAAATATCTAACTTAGTTTTAGATGTTTTAAGAAAAGGCCTACCTAATAATATAGGTGAAGAATTAGGTGATATTGAATCTCTCATTTCTATGACATAGAAGTCAGCTAGAAATACTAAGTCATTTACTTTCACTAATACATCTTCTAATAATCCATATGGTTTAATAAAAGTATTATCATCTAAAGTAACATTAATAGGTGTATTAGTCAACGAGCACATTTTCAATAATTAATATCATTTAAGTGACAACACGTTAATTGATGCTCTGAGATCACAAATAGTAAATTTAATAGAAGAAGTTCCTATTGTGATAGGTATTCCAAACTTACTTGGATCGGAAGATTTCTTAGGTATTTTCTCTTTTCATTAAGGTTGACGCCTTTATCTTGAGGTTTTTTTAGATTCCTTTAAACATTTATCTTTAGATTCAGAGGATTTTTTCCAAACTTCATCATAATTTATTTATTGCATAATTGATTCCAACCAAGGCTTATTAATTTATATTTTCCTAAATGCTTAAAAAATTAATTCATTAATTTCTTCCTTTCTAGCATCTACTAATCATTATGGAACGGGATAAATAGAATACATATCTTCATTTAATTTATCAAGAATCTTATCATCTTTTTCTTTATTAACTATTTTCAAAGTTTATAAATATTTTTAATAAGCTTCAACACTAGCCATCGTCATTTCTCATTTTTTCTATTGTTTTCGATATTTTCTTTTTCTTTATAACCCTTTTAGGTATATTTTCTAGTATATGCGTCTCTTTTTCATTAGCATAAGAAAGCATTAACAAGTGCTTGATTAGTAGGATTAGTAGTCTTAGTAGATGCTTTAGTCTGAATACTTAGAATGTTAATTTGTAGGTTCATTTGAATCAATTGATTTTTCAACTCATTAACAGATTTATCAGTTTTAATTTGATTTTGAGAAATCTAGGCAAGGTTTTAATGACTTTGAGTCATAAAATTATGCAAGATTTGTTCTAAATTTGGCTGCAAAGGTTGAACCATTTGTTGAGATTAAGGTTGCAAGTAGGACAGGGCTAGGCAGGGATCGTAATTACCGTCCTCGTCCCCGCAGGGTGCACGGCGGGGATTTATTCCTGCAAGGTGCACGGTGGGGATTTATTCCTACAAATTCCCTACAGGGTGAACTTTGCCGACCCACACCCCACCCCACTGGGATCCTTGAGGGACGGGGAACCCTGGCAATGCCCCATCAATTTTATAAAAAATATTTATTTTGATCTTCATTCTTTGGTCATTTTAGCACTTAAGTACTACTTTATCAATTTTTTAAAGAAACTATTTTTCTCAAATTGAATGATCAATGTAGATTTCTTTTGTTGTTTGAGTTACAAGTTATCATACTTGATTAAATATATAAGATTTCCAAATCTAGCATGAAAAATATATTTCAATGATGTTCTAAATATAATTTTATATATCTTTTTTATATAACATATATATATATATTATAGAATTAATTTAATAGTAAAAATAAATTTTATTGTTGGAGATCTTGAGGTTCATTCCATATATTACATTTGTTTTCAATAAAAAGATTTTATAATTTTTTGTGAAAACATAAAAAATGGAGAATTCTATGCAAAGGATGCAGTTGGGAATCCCCGCGGGGCGAGAACAATTACCATCCCTGCCTTCACCCGCATAGTGGGGCAAGATCTTGCCCCGTCCCTTACCCCGTGGGGAGCCAAAAATAGGAATTCCTTGCCCCATTGGGTGGGGCATTGTGGGGAACGGGGATTCCTCGCCCCACTTGCAATCCTAGTTGAGATTGTTGAATTAGCGCAAATTTTATCTATGCTCTTAGCCTATAAGTGATATAATTTTGATTTTGTGAACCATAGCTAAGGCCCTGTTTGTTTACTAAGAAAATCTTCCAAAGAAAAAGAATATTTTCTTAAGAAAGTTTTCCCAAGTAAATGTTCAAAAGATCATTTTCATATATGTGTTTGATTGCACATATAAGAACTTTTTCCTTCAAAACTCATCAACAACAAATTTTGAAATAAATATGAAAACTTACCATATATAATAAATATATTATGTTTCATATTTAAAATATAAATTTAATGTGTCTTAATATGGAAACTTACATTTTCTCAATAGAAAACTCAATTGGTCCACCATAATAGGTGACAAAATATATGGGTCTTAGTATGATAAGTTGGCAATTGTGAGAATGTTTCGTGATAAAATTTTGGCTATCAAATGCTTGAAATCATCATTTTTCCATAGAATTTTTCATTTTCCTAGAAACGTTTTTCTTTTCCATCCAATCAAACATGGCCTAAATTTGAATGTGGTTTTTTAGTATAATAAGTATTGTTATTATATTGATTCCTATGAAGACCAGAAAATTGGTTCATAACTACATTAACTTCTTAAGTATTATTTTCATGTAAATTAGGGCACGCATCCCTGTGATGTGTAACTTCATTACATAATCCACATGGTTTTACTTGGTTTGATCTATCTTTTTATAGCAACTTATCCATGTTAGATAACTAATCAACTTTTTCATCAAATGTACTACTTCTTTTAATATTAGCTTTGTAATGTTTCTTCCTCGATGTCTTATTTTTTCACCATATTGCTTTGATTGTTTAGCAATTTTATTTTACTAAAGTTTACGGTACATCAAATAAAGAACCAACACATGTGATGTCTAATAACCTTTATTCAAAATGGTTGAGTCCTCGATAGAAGTATTCCGACAAAGCTCTTTGTGTATATCCATGTTATGGGAAAAAAGAAATTAATCTTTTTAATGGTCTTCATTATCTTTACCATAGAAGTTGGTAAGGCACTAATGAATTTAGATATAAGTTCAACTTTAGGAAATCTTTCGAGATAGGCAATGCACATTGGCTCGTAAGCTGTGACATTTCGATTGGCTTGTATAAAAGTAAGTTCCTTATTATCATTATTGCTTTTGGCCTCCATCGAGGTAGCTTGGTTTTCCCTACGCTGTTGTTATCTTAAATTATGATTGAAAGTCCTATCCACCTCGAGATCAAATGGATGTAAACATTATGTGGAATTAGAATGACGAAGTGTGTAGACCATACAATGTTTAAAACTCCTAAGAAATAATGTAAATATCCCCAACAACGGTGTCAAAAATTGACACATGTCGAGCGTGTATAATAAGTTTCTCGTATATCCTTATTATTTGTAGTAGTGGTAAATGGGATCGTCTCCACAAGGATTTTGCAAACTTCCTAAGAAAAAAGGTTTGCTAAGAGTTTTATTTTTTTATTTTAATTTAACTAATTCAATTAAAATGAGAATTAAAATTATCTAATCATATTATGACAATCAATTAAACTAATTAAACTAACTTAACTAACACAATTTAAATTTACTAAATATTTTAAATTCAATTCAAATCAAATCAATATAAAACAAACATCTAAACAAATATCTAGAACAATGAAACATAAACCTATTTTGAATCCGAGCATACTAATTAGAGAAGAGTCATAATCATACTATCATCATTTTATGAAGTATTTTTGAATCATTAGACCTAAATCATAAGTAAGATTGATAGTCTTCATCAAACCATCTATTTTCCTTATATCAATAGAAAAGCCATATATTTTTATTTTATTACTATTAATTCTTCAAAAGCTCAAAGATAACTAATAGAAAAAAAAACAATACTAAACTCTATGAAAACTTTTTCCTACAAAGACAATAATATTGGAAATAGTCGTATCGATATCAAACTTAGAACATAATTCACCTAAGACATCTGAACAATAATAGAACTTCTAAATTAATCTCAGTTACTACTTTATATTAGATGTACAACCTAAATATCACTATACACATTTTAAACTATGCATGCAATACAAAGTTTCTTAATTGTAATATGCAAAAACAAATCTATTGAAACAATGAATAGACGTATACAATTAAGTTTAAAGCGTTAAGTACAAATTCTTCTTCATTATGACTACATTGCAAAATGCTTTAAGTTCATGGTCGAACTTTGTTTAAATTAATAAACTACTCACAAATATTCAAAATAAACATTGAAATAAAAAAAATAAGACATTAATGAAAAATACCTCTTATTGATTACTTGAATCTCCAATGAGTCTTTAAAAGCAAGAATAATAAAACTAAACTTAAAAAAACTAATTGATAATGGCCTAAAACTAATCAAAGGTAATCGAAGGCAATTAATTTCAAAGCCTTATGTTCCTATATATATTATTCTAAGTAGTACATATCCAAATCGAACCAAAATTCCTTGTTTTACTCTAAAATTCTTGTAGTCGACTTTAGTGATTCCTGACCGAATCCTCTACCTTAGTTGATACGCTGTGAAAATCGGTGAGAAATTTTCTTTGTGGTTCATCGATTCGGGTAGTGATCCCTAACGTATTTCCTTATTTACATTTGATTCGTCGACAGCGAATCCAAGTTCATTTTCTAATTTGCTATTGATTCGCTATATACTCTCTCCACTTGTCTAAATTTTGTACGTTTTTTCCATTTGTTCACATAACCTTAATATCACTTGAAATCATAAAAATAAGAGAAAACATATAGTAATATAGCCTTTTACATCTAAAATCACCCTAAAATATGTTACAAAACACTGTCTAATTATTGATTTATCACAACCTAATCCAATATGAGATGCGTCCGTGTAACTCATCAACTCTTTATTAGAATTAGGCGACACTAATATTGGAGTCATAGTTAATCGCTTCACTTGCTCAACAAAAGCTTGTTCACAAGCCTTTGACCATACAAACTCTATATTCTTCTGAGCCAATCTGGTTATAGAGGAAGCTATTTTGGATAAATATGAACAAACCTGTGATAATAACTGCCTAAGCGAAGAAAAATCCTATTTTTTATAGCATTGATAAGTTCAGGCCAATTCATAATAGACTTAATCTTTGAAAGATCTATTGCAATTCCATCAACTTTGACTACATCAAGGCATCTAACTTAAGATAAAAAGTTGATAAACTAACCTTCAAGTTCTCTAGAGTATTTGATAACCTGTGGATCTTCTTATGATTCAAGATCCACTAAACAACCTTTTCAAATCAAATCCAGTGTAAAACCTTTGTGGATTGTTCTTTTCGATTTCACCACGCAACTTGTCTTCCCTAATCGGTTCAACAATTCTTGACCATTCCATTGGAATAACTGATGGTACAATCCTCAGCTCTACCCTCTGCAAAGCTGCCAATGTAGCCTGATCCTCCTGAGTTGTAGGATTAATATTAACTACTAGAGCTGCTAACATGGCACTTTAGGCCTTCATCTGTGTAAGACTATCAATAATCTACTGAAGCCTTGCAGTGTTTGATTTATGTTTAATTAGACTTGTATATAAGGTTAGTTTAGTAGTATATTTGGTATAAATATCTCAAAATAAGCTCTAATTGATGGTATTTATGTATTTTCTGGCATACAAGGTGTAAAGGAGACAAATGAGTGATTTCACGATAAAATGAGGAGAAAATGCACAAATGTACACTGAGACACCATCGCTAGTACACTTGATGTTGTGGGAAATGACTACAAGGCGTGGGTAAGGCGTAGAGAAGGAGAGAAGACAAGAAAGGTGGTGCGGTGGAGTCGACGTAGTGGCAGCGCCGTGGTGTTGTACACACGATGCCAAGACAATGTACATTGGGTACCAAGCCTACTTTAAGGTGAAGATTTACATAGAAAGGCTAAAGCTATGGCGATGTCGTGGCTCTACGCACATAATGTGGGACATTTAGTAACAGCACCGGGACATAGAAAATGTAAAGTATAATTCTAGTTCATTTGGAATTGTTAATTAGGGTTTCTAATTTCATTCTAAAGAGTATAAATAGGTATTATAACATGGTAAATAGACCCACCACCACACAATATCACCAATTATCATACATTACAATAGATTACCATCAATTAGAATATTTGACATCATTATTATGTATTAAGAAGAGTTTTAAAGGAGAAAACATTAAAGTCTCCACTTGTAGTTATTCAATATTGTTTCCTTGATTTAATTGAAGTTGTTTATAATGTGTTTGATAATATCAATAATGATTAAGTAGTTCATTAATTTTAGGGATCAATGTATCCTATAGCATGAATAATATGCTAAAGAAAATATGAATGAATTATAATAATCAAAAGTACAATGGTTAGAATTTGTGTTGATTCTATATGTAATCTTATGGACATCTTGATCACATGTTTGTTGATTAGAGGTTTTTGAAGATACCATGGCCATTTGAGCTTTTAAGCCAGATATGAACGATACAACCGTAAAATATATAACATCGATAGATAGTTATTGATTAGGGAGACATGGATAGTAAACTTAAGTGGTTATGAACATAAAATTTGGAACTTAATGCAAAGTGAAACTTACATTATTCACACCAATAGGTAGAAATCTAGTTTGGACATGATCTTTTCCACTACGACAATAGGTTAAAGTGAATTTGATGAAAGTTTGTCTATTATAATTGAGCATTGCATAAACATAATGAAGATGAATGAAATGAGATATGAAAGCATAATAATTCATTGCCTAGTTGAAGTTGTCAACTAAGAGTCTTCTTAATATAAGAGTACAAGTTAATTTACACTATTTTTTAGAATAGAGTAGTTAGCTAAAACCAACTAAAAGAGGTCATCTTAGCCAAAGAGTGAACCTAACTAAGTGAACAATGTGCAATACACCTTTCCTAAATACAATATATGTAATCAACACTAGTTGATTACATTGTTACTACAATTGAGCCATTATACTTGTGGCCATGATCAAGTTTTTTGCGTCGTTGCTTGGATAGGTAGCCACACATTAATTTAGTTTACAAAATTATTAAGATTTTATTTTAAGTACTTTACTTCCAAGTTTATAAAAGAAAAAAAAGGTCTAAGTTTCAAGTTTAACAATCTATACTTAGTCTTTTGTCGTTTCTTTTTAGGGAGAATTGATGCATGCGTAGTAAAGGGGAGAAGGAATTAATGCCTTATGATCTCAAGATTGACAGAACCAATAAGGGAAAGAAAAAAGAAAGGAATCAAAATGGTTGAGATTAAACGGGGAACTAAAACCAACATCAAGCCTGAGAGAATAACTAACCTAAAGGTGATCTAGTAGTGCAAGACAAAGTGCGGGGACAAAGATGTCTTCATGACTACTTCAAACTAGAAGTTCAAAAGACATACAACAAAGTGATGAGGCTTCTAGCCAATATCACCAAGTCCAAACTAAGACCAGCTCTAATACACGTGGTGCAGAATAGCCTATTCAATGGGCTAACAAATGAAGATCTAGTTGCACATATAGAGAATTTTTTGGAGATGCGTGACACTATGAACATTACTGAAGTTACAAAGGAGGCAATCATGATGAGACTTTTCTCATTCTAATTTGATTGAAAAGATAAATCCTGGTTTCAAGGACTTAACATAGGGAGTATGACTTTATTGGTGAAAATGAGTGAAAGTTTCATAGACAAGTTATTTCCCTCATTGAAGGTCAATGAAAGGAAACTAGAAATCAATCAATTCAAGCTAGATGATATCGAGTCTCTACATGAGTGTTAGGAAAGATTCAAAGAAATACTGAGAAAATGTCCCAGTCATGGATATGTGAAATGGACAAAACTACAAATCTTCTATTATAGAATGAATTACCACATCGGAGCATTAGTCAATGTTGAAGCAGGTGCATATCTATTAAGCAAGGATGAAGATGGAGCATTAGATCTTTTGGATCTTATATCCCAAAACTCTACAACTGGTACTCATTCTACTGTGGCAAAGCCTGCATGAGTATACAAAATTGATTTACATGTTGTGATTATGGCAAAACAAAGTCCACGAGTGCAAGCAATACAACAACACGTTAATCGCCAAGCATTGGTGGTTAGTTTATTGGACATGCATTAAGAAAGGAAGGTGGAAAATGTCAACTTCATGAACAACCAGAACTATGGAAACAACTTCAGGCTTAGAAGAATGGCTCCTTAAAGGTTTTATCAAGGATATAGCAACCCGAACTTCTCATACGGAAATCCTGATAATGCATTGAAGCCACCTTTATATTTTGATCAACAAGTCCAACAAGGGAAGCTAGCCAAAGCGAAGGAATAACTTCATTGAAGTCTATCGAGAAATTCTTACAAGCAATTAACATCAACAATCGGGAACGCAATGAGAAGCATGAGAAAGAGATGGAAAATATGAAGCAAGTTTTAAAGATGATGGATGATGAAAGGACATAATCCATCAAGAACCTAGAGAGACAGAGTGATCGGCTAGCCATTATTTTGAATTTAAAGAATGAATGGCAGCTTTCTAGTAACACCATCACGAATTCCAAGGATAATGTTAGTGATATTCATAAGGTGATCACTATGGCAATGAATGATAAGAGAAAATATGAAGTTATAGATGAGAATGGAATAAAAGTAAGGCAAAATGTACTAAAAATATTCAAGCAACAAAGGATGGAGGCCTTGAAGAATAACAAAAAGGGGAAGAAATAACGGAGAGTTAACGTACAAGATGAAGAACCTTCTGAAAACGCACGAAAGGAAAGAACATCAAGGTTGTTCCAAAGGAGGTGAAATCAAAATTCAAGTTCACATGTACTTCAACCAATCAAGAGGAGAGATCCTAGAGGAGAGATCCTAGAGATATATGCATACCATTGAGCATTCTTGGACATCGATTTAGAAACATCTTATGTGATATGGGAGCCTCCATCAATGTAATTCCTATTAAGGACATGTTACAAGAATATTTAAAGATGAACTATCCTGATACAACTAACATACAAGGAGTTGATGGTAACTTGGTACAAATAATAGGGAGAGTCTTGAATGTGCTTGTGAAAGTGATTCACATTTATCGCTGATTTTGAGGTTATAGATAATGATATAGATGATGATGTGTCTATGATACTTGGGCGGCTATTCCTAAACACTACCAATGCGATCTTCCACACGAGGAAGAAAATGATCAAAATGAGTATCGAGAACGATGATGATGGCGAGAAGATTGTCTTCATTGAAGAGCAAGAAGTACATCTAAATGGGAAAGATATCATTATCTCTAACCTACAAATGGAGTATCTCAATTTATACTCAAACTAAATAAGCAAAAAGGTGTTAGGCTATAGACGTTAAATGAAGCGCTAGTGGAAGGCAGCCCAAGAGTTTTTAATTTCAGTTTTTAAATTTTGGTTAGTTATTTACTTTGTTTAGTTAGAACAACCCAAATGCTTTAGTAATTTTCTAAATTTTGAAAGTTTTGTACTAAATGTGCAGGAAATACCATTTACATGGTGACATGTCATCAGAATGGAGAACTCTCAAATAATTCAACAAAGAGCATAAAAGACCAAAGAATTGGAGGGATGTTTTATCACTTTAGTAGTTGTTTAAATTTTAGATTTAGATCATGTTTGTGTGTTAGTGTTTTTATGTTTCATGCTTATTTGTAAACCTTGAGGACAAGATTTAGTTTAAGTTTGGAGGCATCAACACTTTGGGAAGTGGTAAGAAATGATTAAATAAGGATAAACACTACATGTATGATTGTAAAATTTTATTTTTAAAGTAGTTATTAAGAAAAAATGGTAGTGTATTCTTTTTCATTTACTTATTATTTGAAAGTGTATAAGTATTATAGATTAGGTTATATATAGTATTAGTATAGATGTAATTAATAAATGATTCATTTGCAAAGTTCATGGCCTAAATTAAGGATGAGTAAGAATACAAGAATCTTGTTGATATGAAACTCAAGAGAATGTAATTAAGTTTTTGAAGGAAAGAAGAAATGTAGCAAACAATTGTATAATTTCATGATTAGAAACCTAAAGTTAGGGAAGACCAAGAACTTGAAACAAAAGCAAGAAGAATACTAGAACAATTCTTGTGGAAAAAGTCAGATTTCTATGAAATTCTATAATAAGTATGGATGTTACTTAAGTACAAAGTAAATAAAGACTCAGTACCGAAAAAGGGAAGAGATACGCATGGTGTTTAATGAAAATCTGGAGTGAAAACTTGCTTAATTGAGTGAAAGTGTGAAATGCTAACAAGAGTTTTAAATATAAAAATAAAGAGTCACACAAGTTCTATAGGAAAAAAAGTAGAGAACTTAATGGTTGGAAAAAAAGAGAAAAACGAAATCCATAAGAAAAGGGGAAGGGACTGTGTACCTAGAAAATGAGGAGAAAAGATAATAATAATTTATATAGATAAAGAAAGAAAAGCGAAAGTTAAGTTTTCTTTCTGACTATATTTAAGTCTTATAGATTCTTGAAGTACTAAAGTCTACAAATTTAGTATGATATATGCTTATTTGTGACTTCTTGAGCTTAATGAGAAATAATGAGATTGTACACTTGCTACTTGAGTGTTGAGGTGACATTAACTTGTGAGTACTAATGGTTTTGGTTTTGAACTACTTTTGAGTTTCAAAAGTTAATTATATGTGTTGTTAAAGCTACATGATTTTGAAAATATTAGTTTTTTTAAAGAGAAAAAATCTTGAGTGAATTATTAACTTGAACTTATTTGAATTAAAGGATACTCTAAGAACTATGTAAATTGGATAATGAACTATAAAGTAGTAGTAAGAATACTTAGTAGAATACACTTTTTCTTGGGATGTATGAAATCCTTAGCTTGGGGACATTTAATAAGTGTCTATTTAGACTTATATATAGGGTTATTTTAATAGCATATTTGGTATAAATAACCCATAATGTGCTCTTATTGATAGTATTTATGTATTTTTAGGCATACAAGGTATAAATGAAACAAATGAGTGATTTCATGATGAAATGAGGAGAAATGCACAAACGTACACTTGACACTATGGATAGTACACTTGATGTCGTGGAAAGTAACTACAAGGCGTTGGAAATGCGTGAAGAACGAGAGAAGACAACTGAATTGGTGTAGTGGAGTCGATGTAGTGGTGGCGCTGTGGTGTTGTACATACGGCGTCGGGACATGTACACAGGGATTTAAGCCTACTGAGAGGGGGAAATTTACATAAAAAGGCGGATTTGTGGCACCATTGTGGCTTAACACATACAGCGTGAGACACTTAGTGACAACGTCGAGACAAAAAATAGAAATTTTAGAATTCTAGTTCGTTTGGTATTGTTAATTAGGGTTTCTAATTGTATTCTAAAGAGTATGAATATGTATTAGAACGTGGTAAACAGACCCACCGCCACACAATATCACTGGTGATCATTTTTATCAACTTACAAAATGTTAAACCCTAACTAATTAAGGCATTTGATCAGCCTACATTACCTTAATCCTCTGATAATCTAGCAACCTTAATCCCACCATCAATAAAAAATATTCATTCAACTCCTCAAAATCATTAAATATAATACTTTATCCACAATAAAGGATTCTACAGTAAATCTTGAACCTCAAATTTCATTCAGATTAATTCAATAATCATTAAAAAAATTTGAAGATTCTTCGACAATACCTCTATTTCTAAGCCTACAATAGAAAATCCCGGCCATCAAAAATCTTCAACAAAACGTGCTTTACTAGGTGGAAATGCCAAAGGACTCACAATCTCCCAAATAATAATATATATTGCACCGACATTATATATATTTTCTAACCTAATTTAGGATATCAAAATCCTTAAACCAATATTACTTTTGCTCTACGATTATCCTAATCCATCTAAGATTGTTACAACCATTCCAAATGAGATCCTAACAACACAAGAACCCAAACATCATTTATACAATATATTATAGAAAAAATTAAACATACATAGTGAGAATGTAACTGAACAATTTACAAAAAGTCAGAAAGCTTTCATTTTCCCTTATCGTTGCTCGAACCTTTCCTTACCCAATTAGAAAATATTCGATAATGTCAAATAACTAAATCCTGCACTATCAAGTGCACCTGTAATGATCAAATTGATTGTATTTTGAGAATTTAATGAATAATAATATCACAAGGAATAAAAAATATACAAATATGCAATCCATCATGTTTATGTTGACTGGCCACAATCAGGTGACATTTTCTAAAAGTGGTAGGTAAACAGTAATAAAGATTTAAGAGTTTGAGAGGAAATCCCTCGAAAATTTGCAGCCTCGACTCCCCATAAAGTATGATGTTGTCCAGCATCAAAAATCTTCCCAAACAAGTGTTTATAACGATCTGTGACTCGACCGCAGTGCTCTATGGTTTTCATCCTACCACACATATAGCCAATGAACATAATAGGACCCCTAAAGGCCTCTTTCCTCTCATGTCTATGAATGCCTGACCAATAAATTTTGCAGTGATCGACCAGTGTATTTAATTATTGCAACATCCCAAATTCTTAAATCTAGTTTAATAGATACTAGAGGTGATTTTAAACTATTAAATATGATTTGGTGTGTGTATGTGCTTAAATATATCTGTATTAGTATATATTACTAAGAATTTACTTGTAGAGCAAGCTAGGGTAAAGTTGTCAAAATCCATATGGGAAGGCTTAAATGAATGACAAGTCATATTCCTAGAACTAATGGGCATCAGATTTAAATCAAAGGTAGCTAGACGGGTTGTACAAATAAATAGTTTCTACAAATTTATGGTGTAGCTATTTGGTCAAAAACAAAAGTGGAGGCTAGGGCTTAGTGTGGGAAAGAGAAGTTGGAGTGCTAGTAGGCCATCACAACTCTCCAAAGCTTAGATAGCACAATCTAAGGTAAGTCTCACAACTAAAATCATAAATCTTAAAAGAAAATGTTCGTTTTGAGTGTGTATTCTCAAATTTATGTTGTATCTAATGTTTTCAAGTAAATTTGCAATGGTTTTAATGTTCAAATGTTGTTCTTCACGTTCCCAATGGTTGTATATGTGGATTGGGAACGTTGCTTGATGAATTGATGCAAATATGTGATGAACACATTGGCTTTCATGATGGGTGTATGTTGAGTCCAAGTTTGGTGGTGATTGTGACTTTGGTTTTGATTATGGAGTACTTTGATTTCAAGATTTGACGAATCCTTGATGGTTTGGTAAAGGTTTTTTCAAGTTTTCAGCAAGTACAATTATTAGATTTGAGCCCTGAAGTTTTGATGTCAAATCGTGGTTTTGTTCTCAAAAAATGTGTTTTGGTATTTTACTAAATTTTGAGCCAAGGGAACATCGGGGAAGATTCAGGGAGTTTCGGGGGTCGTTAAGACTCAATAGGAGAGTTGGAGGGCAAATAGCCCGCACAAAGTGCCTCGGCTGCTGTCCTTGCAAAATTCTGAAAAATTCTAAATTTTACCTCGACTTTAAACGGCCATAACTTCTTCATTTTAACTCTGATTTTGACGTTTCAAGCACCTATAGAAAGCTTAGCAACATGAGATTGATAATCCACTCAAATGAGTTTTTAACTTATCAATAATGTATTGGAAGTTAAGAGCACCATTAAGGTCTTAAATGTAATTTTGAGTGCAAACTCCGAGTATAGGCCTACCTATAGTCCAAAATTCTTAATTAACTTATCCAAGAATGTTATTAACCTAATAAAGCGTGTATAAAATGTAGATACTCAAGGAACACCATGTGAACTCATAGAAAGTTCGAAATTAGAATTTAGCAGTGCTTGAGGTAAGTAGGGTTTGCTCTATTATCAATCATGCCATGCTAATAGATATGCTAAGATTTTATTTCAGTAATTAGTCTATGAATTAATTGGAATTTGTTAGATATATTTCATTGATATGTTGCGTATCATGTCCTTTTTTGTTACTCTATCTCTTGGATGCCAGTGGAACTAATACACGTTGAATGAATACATTTGGTACCAAAGTTGGAGAGTCAGAGGCATCTGGTCCCTTCTCCTATATGACTCTACGAAATTTTGCTAGACTTATGAACCATGCTGTCTGATCCACAATGTTAGGGGAAGGATAAGCTATGCAAGGTTAATAGGTCTTTAGACTAGTGAACCTCGTGTTGTCTGAACCGCACCATTGGAGGAAAGATAAGATAAGACCAAGTGTATCATACGACTATTGGCCTTTAGAGTTATGAACCTTTTGTTGCCTAAACTGCAACATTAGGGGAAAGATAAGCTATTGCCCATTGTCTAGTTGGATATATAAATTACCACTTCTTCTAACTCTAAAGGAATTCAGTATCATCATTATCCTTGCTGAAGTGTCAGTTGGGTATTTTTTTCTTTTATCTCACTATATTATTATGCTTGATTATGTATTTCTTTAATGCTCGAAAAATGATAATGGATTTTATGATTTGAACTATTGAAGTCTAGTTTCATTTTATTACTAGGTATTACATAGATGATTGATGGTAGAGCATGCTTCTGCTTTACTAGGCCCATTGATATATTTTGCTCACCCCATTATTTTCCTCCGTCGGGTAACTCAGCTACTACTCAAGACAAAGGAAATGGCAAAGCCTTAGCGTAGAAGCTCTTTTCTTGTTCGCAAGGTTTAATAATAATTATCTATTAGCTTTCAAACTTTATGTAATAAATAAGGGATTTATTTGGGTTGATGTTTGAACCCATAGTACCTTATTCAGTTTATGTTTAATTTGGTATGCAAGACTTCTACATTTAGTTCTGCATTTTATTAGACAATAAAGGCTTTATTAAATTATGCACATTTTAGCCTGGTTTAGTCTATTTTGTAGAATCTCATGGTTTATTTCCGCATGTTAAGGCAGACTAGATCATCATCTGACATCATTTGGTTATCTCGAAGGGTGGCGATGGTTTAGGTCAGGCGATCCAAGCCCATCGAGGTTTGGGTCATCTCAGTTGGTATCAGAGCGTACATTAAGCGAACCTAGAAACATAGTGGGTTAAGGTTATCTAAGCTTGTAAGTAACACCACAGTTGGTATCTAGCATAGGCATTTAAACCTAGGGAAAATCACAGATGGATAACATCTTTAGGTAATGGCGCCTAGAAAGAAATATGTAGTTCTATCCTAAAATTGGGAATAGGACTTACAGTTGAAATCATAATCGAAACCAAAGTGGTTCTACACAAGTCATATTAAAATCTAAGTGTTAAACCTTGGAAAGATTGGTCAAGATTAAGTGATGAAATCATTTGTATGAGCATTTGATTTGCATCGACCTAACATGCATAAATGGCCAAACTTAAGGTGGTAAGGGTTTGAAAATGAACCATTATATGTTATGATGCTATTTGCTTGTATGATATTACTATATCATTTAAATATAATCCTCATTTCATCTTGTGTCATACTTAATATGATTGGAACTAACTCCCTTGAAATTCTCACAGTGCATAATGAACACTAGAGGAGGAAGTTCCTATTTTCCCTGGGATACTTGGAGTTCCAGGGAGATTGATAATGGGTAGTGACATGCTCAAATGGAGCAATGTATGGCTGAAATGACTAAGAATCATCGTAAGCAGCTTGAGGACATGAATGCAATGCGTGAACGTAGGATTGCTGAGCTGATGGATGTTATCATGGGACAGCAGGTGCAGCAGGCACCGTAGGTACAATTGCAACTACCACTACCACTACAAGTATGAATTGGAGAGAATGTACAAGTAGATGAAGCTTTTGACTCGACAGTTACCGTAGTTTCGGTACCAGTGGTAAGGCATGATGATGAGACATTGAGGATGTTTAAGATCCAAAAGAAGTTCATGAAATACGATGCACCAAAAAATTTTGGGACTCTGGAAACTAGAGTTGCTGAGGCAAGGATCATGAATTTTGAAAAGAGGATGAAACTTATGATGATTGATGATGCTACTATTGTACCATTAGCTTACTTTTTGCTGGAAGAAGGTGTTAAGAAATGGTTAAAATCTACGCAGATGACTGAAGGACCGGTGGAAACATGGTCACAATTCAAGGTATTGTTCTATTCGAAGTATTTTTCGAAAGACATTAAAAATGCTAAGAGACGAGAGTTTTTCGATTTAAAACATGGAAGCATGAGGGTCAGAGACTATGATTTGAAGTTTTTAAAGTTGTCTGAATTTGCTACTGAGTATGTATCCACTGAATCGGAAATGACTACTAAATTCATTGAGGGATTGAGGGATGACGTTTAATACACTATAGTTGTTGTTAGGCCACAGACTTACAATGATTTAATGAATGCAGCTACATAGTTTGAGGTAGCTATGATAAGGACGGGGAAGATACCGGCCACATCGCATAAGAGTGTGTCAGCATATTCTCAGTAAATTTTTGGCAAGAATAAGTAAGAAGTGTACCATAATGATATGTTCAATAAGAAGTTAAAGGGAATAAGATCTTCATGTGGGAATGCACCATCTAGAGTGGACTCGATGGCACCTCATAACTCGGCAAGGATTTCTCATACTTTTGCCCCTCGGCTACTCATGGTTTGGTGTTTGAGCCACCATTTCGACCTTGATAGTCTGAGAACACTCAGAGTAAGAGTAAGGGACCGATAGGGTCGAAGGCAGGCAATTTAGTAGGGCCGTCATCTACGTCATTTCGTAGGCCTAGGGGATTGTGTTTTTTTCATAAACAGCCGGGACATTACAAGGTTGACTATTCTAGGAGGCCAGAAGTGTCAAAAGCTAGTGTAGCCCAACCTATCATGGTAAGAGTAAATGTAGTTATAGAGCCAGATGTTGCACCACTCATCATTTAGTGATAGGTGTGGTTTATATTTTTGATAAAGATATGCATGTCGTATATGATTCTGGGTCTTATGTTTCATTTATGTTTGGTAAAATGGTTGATGAGATTTGACTAAAGTCGGTTAGAGCTAGTACCAATTTGATTTTGTGTACCACTACTAGTGAGCTTGTTTATCCCAAAATGGTGTGCGAGGGGTGTATTATTAAAATTTGGAATCATGTTTTATCCTATTATCTACGAGTGTTGGAGTATTTAAAGTGCGATGCATTGTTGGGGATGGATTGGTTGGGAGCTTACCAAGCCAATATTGATTATTTTCATAAGACAGTTGCTTTTTGAATACCTGGTATACCGTCGTTTAGATATAAAGGTCATGCACCGAAATGAGTTGCCACCTGTGGGAAGGTAGCAACTGATAATGATTTAGGAAATATTATGAGTCTCACAAGTATGGAGGAAGATGGCCATGAACTTCAACTTGAACAGATTCAGGTGGTTCAAGAATTCCCAAAAGTTTTTCCTTTATATTTGCCTAGAATCCCTTCACCCTGGGACATTGATTTTATCATTAACCTTATTTTTGGTATGAAACTCAAATCCATGCCACCTTACAAAATGGCACCCAAGGAGTTAGCAGAGTTAAGGAATCAGTTAGATGGTATACTAGAGAAAGGTTTTATCCATCCAAGCATGTCTCTTTGGGGATCCCCAATATTTTTTGTGAAGAAGAAAGATGGCAGTTTGCAAATATGTATCAAGTATCGTCAGTTGAATCAGGTAACCATTAGTAACAAATATCCACTCCCTAAGATCGATGACCTATTTGATACGTTGCAGGGAGCAACGTTCTTTTCAAAGATTGAGTTGAGATCAAGGCATCATCAATTGAGAATGTCAGAAGAAGACATAAAGAAGACAATTTTTCGAACGAGATTTGGACATTGTAAGTTTACGGTGATGCCATTTGGACTTATGAATGCACCGACAATGTTTATGGACTTTATGCATAGGTTCTTCAAGCCTTACCTCGACAAGTTCTTCATTGTATTCATTGATGATATTATGATTTATTCCAAAACCCAGGAAAAGCACGAGAGACATCTTTCGATGACTTTGCAGACTTTAAAGGATCATAGATTGTATGGTAACTTTTGCAAGTGCAAGTTTCAGGTTTCGAAGGTGAAGTTCTTAGAACACGTTGTGAATGTAGCAGGAATATTCATAGACCCAGCTAAAGTTGATGTCATCACAAAATGGTCACAACCCACCACAGTGACAGAGATTAGAAGTTTTCTTGGATTAGTGGGTTACTATCAAAGGTTTGTGAAGGATTTCTTAAAGATTGCAGCACCAATGACGAGGCTAACTCAGAAGAATGTTCAATTTGAATAGACTAAAAAATGCCAGAATGCTTTCGAATAACTATAAGATAGGTTGACATCAGCACCTATATTTGTAATTCTAGAGGCAGTGAAGGAGTTGGTTCTTTACATTAATGCTTTAAAGATTGGATTAGGATGCGTATTGGTGCAAAAAGGGAAAGTTATTTCTTATCCTTCTAGGCAACTGAAGATACATGAAAAAAACTATCCAACTCATGATTTGGAGTTAGCAGCGTTTGTGTTTGCTCTAAAATTTTGGAGACATTACTTGTATGGTGAAAAGCTCATAGTTTTCATGGATCATAAAATTTTAAACTATTTGTTTACTCAAAGCAAGATGAATATACAGTAAAGACGATGGCTTAAATTCTCGAAAGATTTTGACTTCACCCTTTAGTATCATCCCGGGAGGGCAAATGTTATGGTTGATGCTCTAAGTCATGTGAGGAAAGAAACAAAAGATGCTGGTATAAGCTACTCGAGGAAGCTTCAATGATGTGTATTCACGAAATCGATAATAATGAAGCAGATGTTTTAGATTCCTCAGCACGTGTTCAAATGAAAGCAGAGCGAGAGGCTATTTAAAGAATTATAGACTATCAAAGGGTTGATTCTAAGTGTGGAAAGTACATATCAAAGGCAGAAAGTGAGGAATCACTTAATTGGAAGCTTTTGGAAAATGGAACATTAAAGTTTAAGGACAAGCTATAGATTACATCGCATGCGTAGTTGCGACAGGATTTACTTCGCGAGTCGCATCGATCGCGCTATACTATTCATCCAAGGAGTACGAAAATGTACCATAATATGAAAAGAATGTACTAGTGGTCGAAGATGAAAGCGGATATCATAAGGTATATCAAGGATTTTGTGACTTGTAAGCAAATGAAAATGGATCATCAGAAACCCGGAGGGGTTTTGCAACGTTTACCATTTTTTGGGTGGAAGTGGGAACATATAGCCATAGACTTTGTGATTGGCTTACCGTTAACCAAGAAGAAACATGAAGGGGTATGGGTTATTGTAGATCGTTTGACTACGTCTGCACATTTTATTCCAATTTCTATAGTAGACAAGCTAAGCGGGAAATATCCTGATGAGATCTTCAGGCTACATGGTGTCCCTTTGTCTATTGTGTCGGATTAAGATCTACAGTTTACTTCCAAATTTTGGAAAGTTTTACAGACTATGATGGGGACCATGCTCAACCTCAACACTAAACCAAGCTAAATCTTAATCATTGAGAGGTTCTTATAAAGGAAAAAGATCACGTGTTGCTTAAGGTTTCATCATTGAAGAGAAATTATAGATTTGGTATGAAAGGAAAGCTTACTTCTAGGTACATCGGATCATTTGTAGTGACTAAACAAATGGGACAGGTAGCTTATAGGTTAGCTTTGCCACCACAACTAGCAGGAGTTGAAAATGTGTTCCATGTATCTATATTGCGAAAAACACCAACGAAGCATACACCATATATCGATTGGAGTCAAGTTGACTTAAGGGAGGATATGACATATAAGGAACAACTTATTCAAATTCTTGACAGATATAAAATTTTGAGTATGTATTCTTGGATTTGTGTTGTATCTAATTTTTTTACGTGGATATACAAGGGTTTAAATGTTTAAATATTGTTCTTCATGTTCCCAATGGTTATATATGTGGATTTGGAGCCTTGATGAATTGATGAAAATATGTGATGAACACATGGGTTTTCGTGATGGGTATGTCTTGAATCGGAGATTAGTGGTGATTGTGGCTTTTGTTTTACTTGTAGAATACTTTGATTTCCATATGTGACGAATCCTTGATGGTTTGGTAAAGTTATTTTAAATATTTCAACAAGAATAATTAATAGATTTGAGCCTTGATGTTTTGATATTAAATTGATGGTTTTATTTTTAGAAAATGTGTTTTGGGACCCTACTTACTAAATTTTGAGCCAAGGGAATATCAGGGAAGGTCTAGGGGAGTTTGAGGGTCGTTAGGACTCAATCGAAATTTCAGAGGCAAATGACAGTCTGCACAGCGCCGCAGGTGCCGTCATTGCAAAATTCTAAAAAATCTCAGTTTTTATCGACTTTAAACAGCCATAACTTCTTCATTTGAACTCTGATTTTGACGTTTCAAACACTGTTGGAAAGCTTATGGAATACTTAATGAGATTGATAAACCAGTCAAAATGGATTTTCTACTTATTCCAAAATGTGTTGGAAGTCAAGAGCACCATTAAGGTCTTATGCGAGTTCGAGTACAAACTCCAAGTACAGCCCTACCCATGGTCCAAAATTCTTAATAAACTTATCCAATAGTGTTGTGAACCTAATAAAGTGTGTATAAAATTTAGATACTCGAGGAAAACCATGAGAACTCATAGAAGGTTTAGAATTAAGATTTTCCAGCGCTTAAGGTGAGTGGGGTTTGCTTTATTATCAGTCATGCCATGCTAGTAGATATGCTATGATTTTATTTCGGTAATTGGTCCTTGAATTACTTGGAATCTGCTTGATATCTTTCTTTGATATGTTGCTTATCATGTCCTTTTTTCTTACTCAATTTCTTGGATGCCTGAAAAATTGATATATGTCGAATGAATATATTTAGCACTGTTGTTGGATGGTCGGAGTCATCCGATCCCTCATCTGATATGACTCTAAGAAGTTTTGCTAGACTTGTGAACTCCATGTTATCTGATCCGTAGTGGTTGGGGAAGGGTAAGCTATATAAGGTTAATGGGTCTTTAAACTTGTGAACCTCGTGTTGTCTAAATCGTACCATTAGGAGAAGGATATGCTAAGACTTACTGCATGATAGGACTGTTGGTATTCAGACATGTGAACCTCTTGTTGCCTAAACTACAACATTAGGGGAAGGATAAGCTATTTCCTATTGTCCAGTTGGATATATCAATTGCCACTTCTTCTGACTTTAAAGGCATTCAGTATCATAATTATCCTTATCGAAGTATCGGTTAGGCATTGTTGTTAGGCATTGTTGTTCTTTTATCTCGCTATATTATTATGCTAGATTATGTATGTCATTAATGCCCAAAAATTGATAATAGATCTTATGATCTGAACTGATGAAATCTAATTTGATTTTATTTCAAGTTATTACTTGGATGATTAATGGTAGAGCATGTTTCTGCTTTACTAAGCTCGTTTATATATTTTGCTCACCCGACTACTTTCCTCTCACCCTCAAGTATCTCGGCTACTGATCGGGACAAAGGAAAGGGCAAAGCCTTATCATATAAGCTTTTTTCTTATTTGCAAGGTTTAATAATAATTATCTATTTGCTTTCAGACTTTTTGTACTAAATAGGCAATTTATTTGGGTGGATGTTTTGACCCATAATACCTGATTCGGTTTATGTTTAATTTGGTATGCAAGACTTCTACATTTAGTTCCACATTTTAATAGACAATAAAGGCTTTGTTATATTTCGCACCTATTAGCCTAGTTTAGTCTATTTTGTAGAATTTCATGGTTTATTTCTGTAGGTTGAGGCTGACTAGATCATCGCCCGACATCACTGGGTTATCACAATGGGTTTGGCAATGGTTTAGGCTGGGCAAACATATCCCATTGGGGTTTGGGTCGTCTCAATTATATTCAAGAAATGCTCATACAAAGTAAAGGTTAGTATGGTATTTACCAATAGTACCACCACAAGACTGCAACTCTTTGCACTCCGTGTTAGTAAGCTAGTCCACACGGAGTTCCAATTGTAGTCTTACAATTAATTTATAAGTCGGGTGACATTCACAATCATTCTATAATTTTTTTTCAAATTTCTTCTATTTTAATTGGTTTTACTTCGACCCAAAAACCACAGAATCACTCTAAATCAAATCTCAGATGTTTGAATCCCAATTTCGACTCCAAATTGTGGTTTGACTTCAGAAAATAACCTTGATTAGGCTTTTGAAATAATTTTCTCAATTTCAGACATTTTTGGTTATTGCAGCACACAATACGAGGTAAAAGCATGGTATAAATCCTCAAGAAAATCCCAGAATCCTCATTTTTCATAAAAATCCCCAATTTCCATTAATTTGTCCAAAATTCCATTTTTATGAATTCCCTAAAATTTCTAGGGATTTTTTCATCTCGTTTTATTTTGATAAACATTTTTTTAAAATTATAGGGAAAAGGTTTGATCCCTAAACTAGACCATTTCGCTTCAGTTGAACCAGACCCGGTTCGATTCGTTCTGAAGGATTAAACCCCCCATCATCTTTCTTTTTGGGATGAAACCAAGAGTACTTTGTTTCATCCCTACAATTTTTTGAATGTTTAGGGGCAGGGGGCTCACAGCTCCTCCCACCGTCTTCCCCCTCATTTTTCTTCTTTTTATTCCCTAATTCTTTTTCCTCTTTCCCTCTTGGTTTTATAATTTCGTACTATTTTTTTGTTTTTGCTTTCAATCCTCTCATCTTCTCTATCCCTCCATTCGATCATAATCAACAACCAACAATGATAGCCATTCCCAATTCAAACTAAAACCAGACTCAAAGCCCCAAAAAATAAATTTAAATTGAAACAATTACCTTAACTTGAACATTGCCACCAACAACATAACAGTCACGACTCCTACCAACAGCAGTCCCAGCTCTCATTTCGAATCGAACTAAAATGTCAGAGAGAAACGAAAGAGAAAGAGAGATCGTGAGAACGAAGAATAGTGAGGAAGAATAGAAAAATTGTGAAACGAAGAGATGAAGACGGTAAAGCAGTGGGCATACAACCATCCCTCTGTTCGATTTTGATTAAGATTAAAAGGCGGTCAAATGACCCAAAAAAACCATCAAATGTTATCCTTTGTTATACTAGTTTATAAACGTGCTTCGCACGATTGAGCCCTCTCACTACGCTCGCGAAAGTTGATTCATCAATGATATGTTTTTGTTATTCAAAAAATGTGAATCTAAATTTTTATATATAATATAAAAATATATCAATCCCAAAAAAAAAATTAAGTTCTTGTAAAGAGAAACGAAACAAAAAAGGAAAAGACTAAGTCCCTATCAATAAAAATCAACAATTAAAACATACAATATGATTATAATAAAATAATAAATCTAATTATTGGTCAATTATAAATGGATGACCCTAAATACTTTTTTTGTAAACATAGCATAGATTTTGAAAGAACCCTAACAAACGAGGCTCAAATAATGACTTCTCCAACTGCAAATTAATCTACCTTAAAAAATTGTGAATTAATCTGGTTGTAGTAAAGTGAGGTTTCTAATGTTTCGATGAGTGTCGATAATTTCTCATTATTTTTTGGAATGAAAAATTCGAAAATTGCAAGGACAATAAATAGAAAAACTGACAAATGACAATGATGGTAATGATCAAAGTATAATCATTATTCATCTGTGAATCTATCTTTGAGCCTAACTTACAAATTTAAATGCTATACTCAAGATTTCACTGTTTGAGGTACGGTTAAAAAAACATTGGCGGACATTTGCCAAATCGTTAATAAATATGAATTGATAAATATAAGAATGCCATTAATCATCAACCATAAATTAGTTTAAAGAATATAATCCTTGTTTATTTGGAAGTTCTTGTTCAAATGGCAAGTAAGTATACCGAAAAGTACAAAGACCTCTATGAATATGAGAATATAGCTTCCACTTCAATATAAACATTCCCAACATTTTACTTTTACACTTAACGCTCATGAGCTCTTTCCCATTCTAAAGATCATCAAAGATAACATCACCTTCCAACATCGCTCTTTTTTCTTATTTTTCGAATCTCGAAGAATCCAACACCCATTCTCAATGGCTAGGTATCTCTAAATTTAGCAGTTTGGTGATCATATGACTACAACAGTAATATAAGATTTCCAATTGTCATGTTAAAAAAAAAAATGTAAAGAATGACATGCATCTCTGCGTATATTGGATCATAAAAAGTAACACGTGAAAGTAATCATTTAGCAAGTAAAAAGCACATAAGGCAATTATAATTTAGCTAAATATAAAGCTATTAAGCAAAAGGGAAACACGCTCTAATCATATAAAAAAAGTTTTTTTCATCTTAAATAATAAATTAGCAGTTGAAAAGCCACTAAGACAATTTCTAATCCATTTTTTGTACCACTTTTTGAGTGTGGAGGGTCTATAATATGAAATGTATCAATCTGGTAAGTAATTTAAATTTTATATATATATATATTTTTCAATTTACAAGGATGGCAATGCAGTGATATTTTCAAACCAGTCAGGTTACCTATTGCAATTTTAAATTTTCAGGTGTTATAGTAACACTAAGGGTTGCACTTCCTCTTGTAAGCAAAATGTGTAGCCCTTCACAAGAATATGTGGTTAGTGTCTAGAGTGAAGTTAACTATTGAATGCTATTGGAAAAAAGAATTTCAAAGAATACAAAACCTAATTAAGTAAGACCCTAAGAAGAGGTCTTCACATGGGTACCATTATTAAAAAATCAAAACGTAACTCTATATGCAAGTTGACAATCACTTATGGCCGAAGATAATCAAACCAATAGATGATCTAGCTACCACATGAAAATAACTATGTCACCTTGGAGAAAAAGTAAAGTTAATTAATCGCTAGAAATTTGAATAGACATCATCCTCGCAAGGCAGAGACTTGTACATGAAAACTCATGAAGCCCTGAAAATCAATTGAGAAAGAGACTAATAGATAAGAGTCAAAGATAGTGAGAAAAAGAAAAAAATACTATCGAAAAGAAATAGATAGTAGATATTTGATATGATTTAAGTTGTAATTAATTTTAGCTATAGATCTTAGTAATAGAGTTTAGCTATTTTATCTAAGTCTTTATTTGATTCACATGGTGTGGCGGCCCCAAAGTCCTGGCCGCCTTGTTACCCGCCAAGTCGCATCCCACGTCACCAAGCCCGACCATGTCATGGCCCCGCTTATCCTTGACGCCTTACGACCTAAATGGTTGCTTACACTTTTCCATTTAATCCTAGCTTAGCTAATTAATCTCCATATAAATATTAATGATTTCACTAGCCAGTTAATTGATTTATCAATTAATAATGAAATTTTACAACGGAAGTCTTAAACGAGTAAATTATTCAACATTTAACAATCCCAAGTAGTGAGAAATCTGGCAAAAGATACCTTGTATATATCAAGGTGAGATAAGTATAACAAAGGTTCGATATACATGTAATCAGTGTTCTACAGTCCCCCAAAGATCGATAAAAATATAAATACATACATACAGTAGTCACACACGGTTGGCTCTACAATAATAGAGGTAGTCGCCAAGTACCTCCTTACCCTTGACCTTACTCGTCGAAGCATCTATACTCGGTCACCCAACAAATACAAAGACGAGTTTAGAGAGTAAAATCCCAAGAGAGTTTAGTACAATATTCGTGAAATAAAAGTAATAATCTATGAGACATGCGAATATAGCACCTGGATATAGTGCGTTATAATGCCATGAATATAGACAGCACATGACAAGCAAAATCAATAGCATGAAATCAATAAATAGCATATACCAATTAAACGTGCTCGGAAATAAAACAAGATTAAATAAACAACCGTATAATCAAGAAAAAACCTTGACTCAAACCAGTAAGTAATCGATAAAATCGAATAAGAACCACGTATATACTTACAGGCTTACAGTGACTAAATCCCAACTTTAGTAAAAAGCATGGTCCTTTCTCGAAGCTGTTACACATTAGGACCACCCTAATCCCTCCCGACGGTCGCAAGTATCCCATGTAAGCAATTTAGCCACAATCAATATATACGCAAACCAAAATAAGAGTGAAACCATATATGTGCCCACCAGCAGTCACACCTGTAATCTGACATCGATAAAACAAATCATGAATCATCAATTCTGTGAGGGATTCCAATGGGTTTATGCACCTCAATCTGCGTTCCGACTTCCTTTGACTTCCGAAATCTGACTCGACTAGCTCCACGATACCTAAGCTACGGTCCCTTAAGTCCCTAAAATCCAAATTTACAAGTTTATTATTTTAAAATTTTTAGGGATATGTATTAAGTCGGAAATCCGAAACAGTCCCTTAAATTTAGTTTTTATCTGTCATTAGCGCGCTAAGTGAAATTAGCACGCTAGGGGATTTGTCTAGCTCGCTAGGGGATTTTTCTAGCCCCCTATTGTTCTTCATTTTCAAAAATAGTTAATTGCCCAAACTGATTAGCATGCTAACCATTCTTGTTAGCGCGCTAATTGCCCTCTATGACAAAATTCTCAACTCGAGAATTTTGTCGCAAACTCCCTTCTTAGCTAATAGACCTATTCAACACCCTCTCCATATCAAATTAACTTAAAATAACAATTAGAACAACCTCAGAACAACAATTTGATCAATTTCCTCAAATCCCATAAATTCACTAGTTTTCCCAATTTCATCCAAAACACCAATTTATTCAAAACCAGTTGTAAATCCTTAATAAAAATGATAACAAAACATATATTTCATCAAAACCATGGATATAACCCTTTAATTCAAATTTCATCAAAAATCTACAATATTAGGTTCATTAGATAGTGTAGGAGATGGTGATGATAATTACCAATTGTTTTATCTCCAGCTCCAATTCCCTATCTCTTTCTCTCCGATTTCTCAGCTACCTCTATTGAAATGAATTTTGGGTTTGCATGTGTAGATCAACACATCAATATAAATATATATATATATATATATATATATATATATATATCAATGTGGGATTGATTCCTAGCCCTTGATCTCTAAGTATTTACATATCCTGAAGTTTATCTAGTGGTTCACCTTTAGCCACTTAGCCCATTAACTAGACTCTTGTGACACCAATTGATACTCCATACGATTCCTAGATGTGTCGATGCATATCTCTAGAAAAATTTTATAGTTTTAAATTAAATAACTAAACTATGGGCCTAGATTGATTTGATTTAATTACTTAACTTAGGCCCATTATAATACATGTAATTAGTGTTTTTAGAACCTCCTATGGGCATATTAATGGTTCCACCAATCCCTCAACTACCCAACACTTAACGCATCGCATTTTGTTACGTATTTCGAGGTACGCTATAGCTAATTGTTTTAATTTAATCAACTTATCATATGGCTACATTAACCATTTTAATTGTTTAACTAGTCAACTTAATGTAAATTAGTCGAGTTTCCTATTGTACCCATAATTTGCCTATTCGATACCGCATTGGCACGCCTTTTAAGGCAAACACCCATCACACTAACTCGCCCGATAGCAACGTACACACATGCTGTGCAATGTAATAATAATTTTAAACACCACATATCCACAAGCATCATCCACAAATAATATATTCACTCGGTTCTCGTGTTCGATCCGACCGAGCTTACCACGTAACGCTCGAATTATGACGGTTAATCCCTGAGATTAACGTTAATCCTGGTTTAATTAATTTGGGCCGTTACACATGCCTCTAGGTTGCAATAACTTTTAATATGTTGATGCTTTTACAATTTCAATATACTAAGTAACTAACTGATTTTTTCTCATGGATAAGTAACTGAATTGGTTGGCATAGAAATGCTAGACTAAAGGCATAATATTTTCTAAGAATCTAAGAAAGAAAGTTAAATATCACCAATAAACAAGGGCTTATGAGTTATGATTAAAAGGAATAAGTAAATCTTACAATCGCTAAGAAGCATTATCAGTGATTTTTCTTAACAATATAACCAGGAAAAAAACAACGAAACTATATAGAAGTAATGTTTTTAGTAAGTCGAAGGATTAACCAATTAATTATTGAATGCTACAAACATGCATGTCAAAGCAATTAGCACCATTACGAACCATTTTTCCCTAGTATTTAATAAAAACTATAACACCAAACCAATTTTTTGAATACATTTCACTGGGTCCTTCAAATCAAGAATCGTCAATTGTAAATTTGTTTCTAAAAAAAAAACAAAATTAGTAAAATCCAATATACTGAAAAAAAACACAAAAGATTTTTTAAAAATAGTAATAATAAATGCAATTGTATATCTGACATTGCCTGCTTCGATAGACAAGGATGAAGTAATTAACAATGGACAAAGATAATGAGAATAATTGAGCAATTTAACATAGAGAATGGGAGAAACATAGAGCTTTTAATGAGTTTTCGGTGAGGGAAGCAAAATAGATCATCGACCAGTGAGACACAATATTTAAACAAATATCCAGCACATAAGAAAGCCTCCTCAAATTGAACACCCACCGAGAGTGTAAAACACTTGCGTTGATCATATCCGTTACCAAATATTCATGCCCTAAATCACCAAAAATCAAATTATTTAATCAACAAGAAGAAACACTAAATTGATGGAATCAGTAACAAAAAAAAAATGAAACCGAAAGGGAAAATAGAGAATAAAATTATCAAAATAGATTGTTATTACTGAAAGCCCTAATTGAAATCGAAATCTACCGAAAATTAAGATCCCATAATTAATAAATCTTTAATGGGATTTTGATATTGCGGATGTCATATCTTATTCGCATCTCTCGAAAAGCAGACCATAGGCAACGCTTCATAAAGAGACGATGAGACGAAATGGTGGAGCTCAAAGAAATGACTAAGACAAACATGTCAGTCGCATGAAAGTGAAGAGTCCACGTGTCGGTCGTAGACACAAAGCAACCGAGAGGGAAAAAAGAAGCAACACTTGCCCAATTGTCAAAAATTAAAAACGTTTGGTGATCGAATGACTGCAATTGTAATATAAGATATTTGATTGTCATGTAAAAAAAGAAAAGAAAATATGTAAAGATTGACATGCATCTATGAGTATAGTATTAGATCACAAAAATTAACATGTAAAAGTAATCATTTAGGAAAATTGACATTCATAATTGCCCAAATATACAATCTTAACATAGGTAGTTCTTTTTTATCTTATTGATGCCAAAATATAAAATAGACGTCCTTTTACCCAAATATACAATCTCAACCTAGTTAGTTCTTCTTCTTATTGATGCCCAAATGTACTAATCTCAACCTTTACAATACCTTTAGAGGATCAGATCCAATAAGCCCCTAAATCTCTCCTAACAGACAAAGACAATAAAAGGCTTTAATGGAAAACCAGGGATCTTTCAATTTCCAAATCACAAAGCTTCAATTGCCAAATCAAAAACACCTGATCGATTGGTGTGAGTGACCACCGAGCATTAACAATCAAATGTGATCAACGATTTCATGAGTTCATCCTACTAAACAATAGTTGCAAAACTACCTCATTCACATGTTGCACTTTACAGATCAACTCAAACCTTACTTACTATTTCATTTGGATACAAATGCAACGTTTCACTAAGATAGAAGACATACACACCAAGAGAAGAAAAAAATAGAGTATGTGAGATGTACGTGATAGTTGAGGATGTTGACGTTGAAAAAGTTTTTTAAAGCCTTTTTATATGGGTAATTAATATATATTTGACCATTAAAGTAGAGAGAGTGCAGTTCTATTTGATTGACAAAAACTGACTTTCTTCCATTAGAATAAACGATACATTGTTTTTCTCTTTGTATGAATCTACTACACATAAGAATTCTACAAAATATACGAAGACCATACAATTAAAGTAAAAAAAGTGTAGTTTTAATATTTTATTAAAAAAATTAGCATTCTTCTATTAGAATAAGACATACATTTTTTATTCCCTGCGTGAATCCACTTCACACAATTTGCCCAAAAGCATAAGACTCATAGGGTTTAAAAAATGAGTCACAAAACAAATTAGTTAATCTAGTATCATCAGTTCTAAAGGCATGCAGGATCCAAATATTATAGACAACGCGAAAACTGAGAGTGCTAAGAACTTGATTCAATAATTTATTTCACTTCAACCAACATTTTTCTCTAATGCACACAAATCTAAAAAAAGACAATGTATATAAAGGCTAATAACGCTTTTCTTCAATTAATCATTTGATTGAACACTTAATAGATATTGTGGAAGGGGAACGTGACTGCAAGAGAGTGGTGACATTGATAAAGCAACAATCACATATCAATACAAAAGTAATCAATCACCAAATAGAAAATATTTTCAATCTCTATCACATGAGTGGTGTTTAAGCAACAATCACATATCAGATCTATTTAACATACAATGAATACAATGGGCAATCTGTGCATAAAGCCCTAGTTGGCAGTGCAATTAATCTCACAATTAATCGAAATGAGCCCTATAAATGGTACAATATAGTAAAAGAGGAAGAGTTTGAATTTACGCAATCTAACATAACATGGAATCGATAAAATCAAAACTTTCAAAGACGATCAATTCAACTCTCTCTATCATTTTGGAAAACCAATGGGATCGAATTTGACGAGAATCTAATTCGATAATCAATAATATTAATGAAGATTAAAGAGGAGGAAATTGAGGTGACATTGGATTGTTGAGAGGGCTAACCTTGGTGACTAACATGGGCACGTCTTCTCTGACAGTTTAGCGATGATGGGACTACAAAACTCTCGAGATCTAGAATCACATTACAAAGACAGAGATGATGATGAGTAATGCAACTCTTTGAAATCGAATCTAGTCTGCCATATTGTTGTTGTGGAATGCAATAGACAGCTAGAGAAACGAAGCAACCTAAAGGTAGAGATGAAGTGGCGTTGGGCTCAAGAGAAACGGAGTGAAAAAAAATGAGGAAACGAAGTGATCAAAAGCTTTTGCCCGCAGAGAAATTTTATCGGCATGTGATGTACATTGACGTTGACGTTAATGTTGAAATAATGATTTAAGACTCTTTTTATTAGGGTATAAAAAAATTGAATACCCTTTTGGGTAGTTTAGCAATTTTCAATTTATTTCATATTTATCTCTTCAATTTTAGTCCAAATTAAGCCTTAAAAATTACCCCAATCTGACCAAAAATTTGAGAATTTAGCATTGAGCTCTGAAACTCGTGAACAAAGCAGCTCGCTTGCAAATCAAGGTGTGGGGCCCATGTCAGCTCGTTAAATCAAATTAAAGTCTAAAACTCAAATTTTAAAACTTAATTACAAATATTTTCGTGAGATTCAAAATGATAGTTTGGGTCAACAATTTAATTATCTCAACATTCCTTTCAACACATATCTGATATAATACCTTGCGAAATATCAAATTTACTCGATCGACTTGAATTTCAGAAAATAACATAGTATATAGTACACAACACTAAGCAAACATCATACAAAAATAAGATTAATTAAAATTCTCAATTTCACCATTCTTTGATTCCCGACACATGGCCAAAAACATAATTAGTCTCCATTAATCTCTAATAAACAATAATTATTGAATTAAAATTTTGGAATTTGACAATCTTCCCAACTAATAAAAATTTTATCCTTGAAATTAAAATTGAAACTAAATTTACCTTTACTAAAAGAGATCTAGAAAATGCTCTCTCATATACACCTCTCTTTCCCATGTTAATTCCAAATCACTGGGAAATTTCTACTTAACCAAACAAGTGGAATATCTTCATTTTGAAGCTTTTGGACTATTCCAATTCGTTTCACTATCTCAAAATGTCTTATAAATCAAGGATAAAGCTTTCTATTAGTCAAAATATGTAATGGATTTTGCAAGGGGAGATTTTCAAATAAACTGGATCTCCTTCGCTATATTCTACAACCCAATGATATAGATCATAATAACTTTTGGGTCCTTCCTAATAAGCTTTCAATCTTAGCCAAATCTTGTGAACAACCTTAGTGTGATCTCGAACAATTTGTGGCTCCAACTCTACCAAATCCTCCAGTTTAGCCCAATTGGATAGAGAACAAGATATCCCATATAAAACCTCAACCAAAACCACCTTAATACTCGATTGAAAATTTTTATTATAAGAGACTCATACAGAGATGTGTGTATTCTACTTATGAACCTTTAAGTTCTAGTACACAAGCCTTGAGCATGTTTTCCAAAACACCTAGATCAACCTTTTAGTCTGGCCATCCATCCATTGATGAAATGCAACAATAAAATGTAACTAAGTGCCAAACTGTTACTCTATGCCCAGCCATAACCCTGATGTGTACCGAGCATTACGATTAGAAGCTATTGTCAATGGCACTCCAAACAAGCGAACCACCTTTCACTCATAAGACAAGCTCAACTAAATAAACGTATCGAAAGGTAACATTGGAAGAACATAAGCAGACTTTGTCACTTCATCAATAATAATCTAGACCGCATCATGTTTCCTCCGTGAATTAGTTATATGAGTAATGAAATCCATTACAATGTACATCAAGGTTTACACTAATCAGTCTTAACCTATTGACGAATCTAACATCTCCTCACATAGTCACCTATATCTGTTTTCATCCTTAGCCACTAATACAATAGCTTCATATCATGATACACGTTGGTCATACCAGAATGAATGATATATCTAGGCCGATGAGATTCTCTTATTATCTCATCCTAAACCTTAGCCACAGATGGAATCTACAGTCTACCTACAAACCTCAAACTCTGATGTGCAAACTCGACTCACTCTGCATTATTGATATCAAAAGAAAACTCCTTGAACTCTATATACTCCACATCGGATTTCTTAAACCTTCAATAAAGTCATCGCAATGACCTTTCCAAATAGAACATACTCGTAAGTCAATCACGTATTCCATTCCCAAAATACTTTATCACATCCTTTTGATCATATGAATTCAACATTTTTTTGAGTTAATATAGCGATTGGCACTGCTATATTAGAAAATCTTTCCCAAATCTATGATAATAGCTAACTAAACCAAGTGACTTCATCTTAAACAACCAAAACTCACAAACAACTAAAATTTCCTCTAGTTTGATCTTGAGTCAAACCTCAGTAATAATGGTTTTAGCAAGTGTTGCCATTTTAGATCAGTGGCTATCCTAGCCCTAGTCAGTGGCAACTTGGATAATGTTCCACCGTAAGTAAACATTTTACAACCCATAATATAAAAGAACTTCGTCTTATAGAGATTATCCAAATATGCATTATAAGGCGTTAGCCAATCCATTTGTAAAAAAAACATCAAACTCTATAAACTCCAACACACGTAAACCTGCGGCCATCATGTGTCTGAAGATATCAACAGTTCATTTCCCACATATAAAGTGAGGACACACCTTTTCCCCAATTACTATGTTGAGGACAATATGAATAGGGACTCGCAATGAAGTTAACTCTAACTAAATTATCATATAAGCAAATATAAATGAATTAATGATCTAGAATCAATTAAAGCATGCAAAAGTTCACCACAAACTTAAATTGTAACTTCAATAAGATTTTGATTTTCATCTAAATTTGATTCAGTCACCACCTGAACACGTTCCTTAATTTGTTGTTGAGGTTGTGACATACTAGAAGATACTCCCAAAAGTCGTGGACATGCACTTCAATAATGTCCTTTCTTTCCACATCTTAAACACATAATTGCACTCAACTTCAAAGGAAAATCTTAGCATATATGACCCGCTTCCTACACACAAAACATGTAAATGTGGGTTTACTACCTACAGTAGATTCCTATCTTGTTGTTGCTCTCTGACTTATAGTCTATCCCTGAGATCCTTGACCCTTACCTTCACTTCTTTGCAACTGAGGTTTACCTTTTCGAGTTAAAAGCTGAAAGGAACGTGATCATGTTTGTCTTGACCCTATCTGTGTCAACTTCGAGGGTTTAATATTTATGCTCAGAAAATGATTACAATGTAAATATGATGGAACAACAGGTGTCATCGGTGTGAATGGGGGTTCTCCACTCTTTCCTTTCTGTTGAGAACTTGAGTTAAACCTTACTGGGAATCTTTTCTTCCCTTTGAATCTAAGCTACATTCTAACTCCACCATGCCCTGATATCATCGTGATTCACACTGAAAACTCAGCGTAGTCACATAAGATCTGGCCCTGTCTCGAACCTCTAGTAGAGTGTTCGGCTTAGTCAGTGATATAGTGGTACCAAGCTCTTCTTGCAACCCATACATATACTTGTGCATCTTCTATTGTTTCTATAATTATAAACTCCCCAGCAAATCGTGAAAGATAACTAAACTGAGCATCGTATTGAGCCAATGACATATATCCCTGAACTAGATGATCGTACTCTAGTTTCTTTTGCATAATCAAATTCTCATTATAGTAGTGCTTAATAAACTGCTAAAGAAAGCTAGCCCAAGTCTTAAATACAAGATGTTCGTTAAGCAGCGATCACCAAATTTAAGAACCGGTCTGTAGATAGTACAAAGATATCGAAGCTCTCAGATGTTTGTCAGTACCCAACATGTTATGAAGCTTCTCATGAATGAAAACCCAAGTCTTCATAGTCCTTAAGTCTAGTTCACCATAAAAGTACATAAGGTCATACTTTCTAAACTCTCTCATCTACTTTTCCTCCCGTGACATTCCACCAATAGTGGTTGGATGAGCCTGAATCGGAACTGCAACAATCGGTTCAATTACGAGATGAACTGTAGAGTTAGTCTGCCGCTCCTGCATGGCTAGAGTAACAATAAGAACTTCCTAAGTAATAAAAACTACTGGTGCCTAGGCCGCCACATGTTCTCGTAAGATCCCTGACCTTACTTTATTTTCTACTCATAGTACTCTACAATAAAGATTGCTAGAAAAGTAGTTCAACGAATTTGTATCCATCGATATCTCGATAATATAAAACACACATAACATATTCATAAAGTTTTTTAAATCTTTAACCATTTTCCATTGCAATACTTCAGAACTAATCGCTCACTTAACCTCGAACAATAAGACTCTTTTTAAATCCTACTCTCTAATACAAGCATTGTTATACCCCACCTAATTTGGGCATATGACTGGCCTAGATTACCTTAATCCGTTGATAATCTAGCAGCCTTAATCCTATCATCAATAAAGATTATTTTTTTCGAGTCCTTATAATCATCAAATATAATACTTTATCCACCATAAAAGATTTTAAAATAAATCTTAAACCTCAAAGTTCGTTTAGATTAATTAAATAATCCTCTACATTTTATAAAATCTTTTCAATGTCACCTCCTCCGTTTTTAAGCCTACACCAAAAAATCCAACCTTCAAAAGTTTTTAACAAAGCCTGCTTAGCTTGTTGGAAATGCCGAAGGACTTATAATCCACCCCATAACAATATATATTGCATCAATAGAATATATATTTATTCTAACCTAATTTAGCATATCAAAATTCCTATTCCAATATTACATTAGCTCCACAATTATCTTAATCCATCTTAAAATTGTTACAACCATTCCAAAGAAGATCCCAACAACACACAAACCTAAAACCCATGTATACAATATATTATATAAGAACGTATAGATACATAATGAGAATGCAACTCAGCAAGTTACAAAAAATCTGAAAGCTTTGCCTTTCCATTGTCGCCTACCCAAATATATACAAATTCGATAATGTCAGATAAGTAAATCTCACATTATCCATTACACTTGTAATAATCAAATGCGTTGTATTCAAAGAACTTAAACGAACAACAATATCACCAAGAATCATAAATATATAAATATACAATCCATCTCATTTTTGTTGACCGATCATAATCAGATGACATTTTAAAAAGTGGTGGGTAAAATGTAATAAAGATTCATGAGTTTGAAAGGAAGTCCCTCGAGAAGCCAAGCCTTCAACTCTCCATATAGTATGATCCCGGCCAGCATCACAAATCCTCCTAAAAAGTGTTTACAACGAGTAGTGATTCCATTCGCAAAGCACTACGGTGTTCATTCTACTACACATATAGCCTATGAACACAATGGAACCCCAAACGCCTCCTTCCTCTCGTGTATGTGAATGCATGACCAATAAGTTATGCAGTGATCAACCACTGCATGCAATTATGTTGGAAAAATACTCAAGCAACGTTAAGTTTATTATGGGATTTACTTACAGTACAACCACAACATCACAAACTCTTTGCGCTCTTTGTCACTAGGCTAGTCCATACATGGTTTCAATTGTGGTCCTATAATTAATTTATAAGTCCAGTAAGATTCAAAAACCATTCCATATTTTTTTCTAATTTATTCTACTTTAATTAGTCTTGCCTTGACACAAAAATCCCGAAATCACTCCAAATAAAATCTCGGATGTCCGGATCCCAATTTCGACTCCAAATTATGGTTCGGCATCAGAAATTAACCATGACTAGGCCTTTAAACATTTTTCTCAATTTTGTACATTTTCAGGTATCGTTGAACGTATTACGAAGCAAAACCCCAGTATAAATTCTCAAGATAATCGTAAATTCTATTTTTTCATTAAAATCCCCAATTTCCATTAATTTTTCTGAAAATCCTATTTTTGAATTTCCCTAAAATTTCCACGTATTTTATTTTATTTTTTATTATTAAAAATTTTATAAAATAAGGGTAGATGGTTTAATTCCAAAATCGTACTGGTCCAGCTCAGTTGAACTAAACCCTATTTGGTCTGGTTTAGGGGATCAAACCTCCCATAATCTTCATTGTTGAGACGAAACAAAGACTTCTCTATTTTGTACCTACAATTTTTTTAAAGTGTTTAGGAGTAGGGGAGCTCACGACGCCCTTCTCCCGCCGTTTTCCCCTCCTCCTTCTTCTTTCCCCCCCCACCTTTTTTCTTCCTATTTCCCTCTCGGTGTACTATTTCTTACCTTTTTTTTTCAATCTTCTCCTCTATGAACCTCAATTCAATCACGATCAACAACCAACAACGACAACCTCTCCCAAAATGAACTAAAACATAACCTATAGTCCAAAATAATCAAAATTTAAATTGAAATCATTACCTCACCTAGAACACCACCACTAACAACATAATAGCCACAACACCCACTGACATTAGTCCTAGCTCCCATTTCGAATTGAACTAAAAAAACCAAAGATAAATGAGATAGAAAGAGAGACCATGAGAATGAAGAACAATGAAGGAGAAGAGAAAATAGTGTAACGAACAAGAAGAACACGGTGAAGCGTTGAGCACACCCCCCCCCCCCCATTCGATTTCGATAAAGATTAAAAGGTGGTCAAATGACTAAAATACCCTTCAATTGTTATCCTTCGTTATATAAATTGAATACCATTTTAGGTAATTTAGTAATTTTAAATTTATTTCATAGTTATCTCTTCAATTTTTGTTTAAATTAAACCTAAAAAATACCCTAATTCGACATAAAATTGGCAAACTAACCATTATGCTCTGAAACACCCGAACAAAGCATCTCGCATGCAAAATGATGTTTGGGGCCCACGTCAACTTATTAAATCCAAAATTGGAATGTTAAAACTTAATTACAAATATTTTTTGCGAAATTCAAAAGGATTGTTCGAGTAAACATTTTAATTATATCAACCCTCATTTTCACATGTATCTCGATATAATACGTCGAGAAATATTGAATTTACTTGGTCGACTTGAATTTTGCCAAATAACATAGTATATAGTACACAACACTAAGCAAACATTACACAAAAAACAAAATTAATTAAAAATCTTAATTTCATTGGTCTTTAACTCCCTGCTTGTGGCCAAAACCATAATTAGTCTCTGTTAATCCCAGATTAACTATAATTATTAAATTAAAAGTTTTGGGATTTGACACGAAATGACTCAGAATTCACATACCGAGGATCCATAAGGTCTCCACCCTTTCCACTCATGATTCTGCAAAATAAATTGCAATATAATTATGATTTAGTAATCGTATATTAATCGATATATGGTATATAATCAACGAGCATAAGGTCAATATAATGTAATCACAACTTACATTCATTTCTAAACTAAACTCGCTCAACTACCCTTTGATTCTCAACCAGATTTTATCCTTAATTGAGCCAAACCTCTACTATGATACCAACTCTGTTAAGATCCATTTCACTATGTCCAGACTAAACTGAATTACCCTAATTAGGCACCTAAACCATATATGAGAATTTAAACCTTGAAATTACTCTCAATTCAATTATAATGCTTCAATTCTAAATATGAATTGTGAATTAACTTTAGTTATCTACTTAATCAATTGGAGCAAATTAAGAAATCATATGAATGTTTTTCGTAATTTTATAGTAATTTCTGCCGCACCTCCCTTAATAATGGACTGTCACCACTAAATCTAATAGATAGTACAATGGGGATAGGCCTAAAAGGACACACAATTACTCGTAGTTCACAATATGATATCAAATTGAACTTTAAACTTATAACCCTTAGTTACAGCTTTCAACTTCAAATTGAAACCAAAACTATTTCATAACCTCAATTAATATAAATTTAAACCAATTAGGTATCAAACATATTCTTAACCAATTCATGAACTTCTCAAAACCTTTCTCTAGTGATTCACGCCCTACACGCACCCTGAAACTCATAACAAAATAATATAAGTAGTAATTACATGCAATAGGGAAAATAGTTCCTTAACATAAGTCTTGTAGCTTCTTTTTGGCCATTCGATCCTCCTTAGCCTCATGACCTAACAAAGCTATTTCGAGAATCCTAAATAACAGTGTATACAAAATAATTAGTGTTTGATAAGTAAACATCAACCTTGCTCTGAACAATAGGCAATATCAAGAGATAACATAGAATATTGCACGATAAATTAAGTACTAAAATAAATATACAACATTGGTCCCTCATTTCCTATTTTAAGCTCGTAACGAGCGGGCCATCTCACTATGAACCTAGAATGGTACTATGAGTTCAATAGATGCTACCTCGGAGTTGACATTACCCACTTTAGATGCCTAATGTACATCTAGTCGGGAGTGGATGATATTGCACTCTTACGATTGAAGTAGGTGCAAATCTAATCGAATGCTATCAATGCATGATCAAGAGGTTCACTCGCTCACTGTGCAAAATGTAACCATATTACTATTAAAAGCAAGAAGTATCGTTTACTTACAATCAAACCAATGAAAGTTGGTTAAATAAGTCCTCGCTCGCACAATTCTTTGAATTCCCTTGTCTTGGTTAAATAAGTCCTCACTTGCACATTTCCCTAAATCCCATTATCTCAAAACCTTATAAAGTCATGAAAACCCGTAACATATGAGTATCGAAGCAATTGTACTATTTTTAAATAATTTCTCATAATTTTTCAAGTCCCGTGGGTGTTTAAACCTCCATAAAACCTTGAAAAGCTCTTTTAAATACTCCAAACATTCTTTGAAACCTCAAAATGATAATTGGATTTCCAATTACATTACTATGTCACTAATTTATCTTAAAAATATATTTTTATGGTCTTTGGAATTCAGTTTGATGTTTTAAGCTCAATCGCCCTTAATCACGTTCTACGAGGGAAAGGCCCAACTATGAAATCTCAAGAAATTCCTAACTTTTTCATTTTTTTCATAAAAATCTACAATTTCTATTTATTTGGCCAAAACCTTATTTTTCAGAAATTTTCAGATTTTCTAAGTATTTTTGTATTTATTTTTCCCAAAAAAAAACCCATTTTTGTTAATTTTATTTAAATGAAGGGGTCTGATCCCTGAACCGGGCTCGGTTCATTCACTTTAGCTATACCCAATTTCGCCTGTTCTGGGGATCATCCCTTCCCCTCATCGTTTCATCGAAACAAAATAGAGGGGTTCACTTATTTCGTTTCGATTAGACTTCATCATCATTTGGGTTTTGGGTCAATGTACGGAGATCACTGCTTCCTTCTCCTTTTCAAGTCATCTTCATCCTTCCAACATTTATGTCTTACTATTTAGTCATTGTTGTTTTGTTTGTTGTTTTATTTTTTTATTTTTGCTTGTTAAATCAATCCTTCTCCTCCTCTTTCCATTTCCTCAACTCATAATCAATAAACCAATAATAATCCCATCCCTCTTTTCTAATTTCAAATCAAAACCATCACAATAGTCCATACATGATCAACGTAGTCCCAAATCAAAATTCAATTTGATTTACCTCTAACATAAACAACAGGACACTATAGTCGCATGACTCCTCCTTGATTTCAATCTCTCAATCGAGATAGATCGTAGTGACGACGAAGGAGAATTGAAACAGAGAGTAAGTAGGGAGAGAGTACAAAGTGAGATGAAAAGAAGGAGGGACGATGAACCAATTGATGAAGAACAAAGGAGAAACATGAACACAGTGACCCCTGTTTGTTTTGTTTTGCAAATATAAAAGGGTAGTTCAATTAACAATTTCGCCCTTTTATTTTTTTTCCTTTACTATATAAGGCCAATACCCCTAATGATAATTTGCCATTTTTCTTTTAAATTTTATATTTCGCTTTTCATTTTTAAGCCTAAATAAAACCTTGAAAAATGCCCTAATTTCACCAAAAATTGAAAAAAATATCAATGCAATCTGAAACTCTTGGACAACACGACTAAACCCAATTTTACCCTATTTCACGATGAATAGAGTATAATATCTACAATAGGTACACAGCAAGCAAAAATATATTATTATGTTATGATCTCCAATTTGTAATGCATAGGTCCCACCTCAGATACCTAAATTTTAAATCAAATCAAAAATACTTAATTAGTCACCTAATCAAGTTTAAGAAATTCTTATATTTGATAGTTGAGACTTCCTAGGATTGCACTTCTGAATTTTTTACTACACTATGAAGTAAGAAATTGGTTCTTATTACTTTAGTAACCTATTATGGTCTATAATGATTCGATAGAAAGGTGATACAACATTAAGAAAGCAACTGATTCAAAATTGAGAAGTGGGAGGGCAACGGAAAATAATATGGAATGAGGTAATTTCATTTTCTATTCTAATTTGCGACACTGATGTTGCATCAATTGGATAGCAATATTAGTTAGATTATAACGACGTGAATTTAAGGTTTAAGTATTTCTTTTAAAGGGATTAGAGATTTTTTTATCAGACATGACTACATGGATCTAGGGCAAAGTAAGGTATTATATTATTTTTTCTCAAAATGGTAGATGTCTCTATGCTGACTCTAATTGAGTTGATGATGTATGTCAAGCTCCAACTTGCTGGCTATCTCACGATCGTACAGCCCATTAGTTACCACAAAATACTATGTCAACTGAGAACTGAATAGTTTTCTCCACATACGATTTGTAAGTGGGAGATATCTAAGTTATCAAAACAAGGGGTGCTAATATTTGTGATAGACCTGACCTGATAAGAAAATCTACATACAATGTGCGTGTGGGGGATGTTGGGCCACGTTAGATATAACGTGATAAAACAATTACTTTTGATGACTACAAGATATTTGATGTGATAACCCATTACCAAATTATACTAGAATCAGCCGGATTCGACCAGATTGGAGGCCTCGAACCTGGTACGACTAGGTGATGCGACCATGCTTAACATAATTGATCATATAACTTAATTATTTTTTATATTTGGGTGCGTATATTACTTAAATGGTAAAATAATGTGATATAATACACGTGGTGAGACCCAAGATGTGCAATGACTATGTGGGTAGAATTGTAAGGAGCAACACGTGGCTAAATATTAGGCTACACTAGCCCTGATATATTTTTCAGGTTAACGTTGATTTTATATCGCAAAAACACGTTGGTCAAATGAAAGAAATATATATAAAACCAAATAATTTAAATTTGATTGGTTGTAATGTAAAATGAGAATAAATTTGGTATAATACTTTTCCTCGACTTGTATGTTGGTTGGTTGTTGTCGAGGTTGAGATTAAGTCCAAATTGGTGAGAGTTTGGGTAAGTATGACAAGAGAATTGGTCCATAAATGTTTGGTGTATTGTTGATAAAGTTAAGATTTTTGGAGTTTTTGGTTTTTCCAAAATTAGTATTATTGACGTTTTATGGAGTTATACGTGAAACAAGCATCGGAAGTCAAAACATGTCAAAATAAGAATTTCGAGAACTAATAAATAAAAAGAAAGTAAAGTGTTGGCAAGTAGCTGAAGGTTTATATACAAATATAAGAAAAAATCAAATAAAATCAAGTTTCATTTAAAACATTCAACAAAACGTTTGTTACGTTTTGGTTCCAAACCTCTTCATGGACATTTTTTGTCACGAAGCTCCATACGTCCAATTTTCGATAATTTATTTCTACAAAATAGTAGAGCATCGTGAGATGGTGAGTTTGAGCTAAGTTTCCATGGCGAAGACGAAGTATTCAACTCAAAATTTGGTAAATTCTTAATTCAGGGCATTTCCCATAATTCAATTTTAATTCTTGCAATTTATTGAATGCTTTCACGAGATTTTGATAGAAATTGGTAGGAATTATTATGAATTGATGTATTAGATTAATTCGCCTCAATTTGGAATAAATCTAAATGATGTGGGTTAGGGTTTTAGTTAAGTGAATTGATGTAATTTAGTTCATAACTATTTTGAAGATGTTTTGTAGTTAAAATTGATTTACATTAGGATTGTGAACAAATTGGATTATTGGTTTTTGTCCAAATTGACTCCACGGGCTATGAAAATATTTTAAATGTAGTATTGAGCGATCTTGAGGTGTTAGGTGTTGAGTTTTAATGATATAATTGCGAAAGTATTAACTTGGAGAAGTTTTATAAATTCTAAATTGATAAAGTTTGCCTAATCAATAGACTATATTGGAAAATTCATAACTTCTTCGTTTATGATCTGATTTAAATGTTCTAGGAGTTTATAGAAAGTACAAAGTGAGCTCTACAAGTTCTTTTTTGGTCAATATGAAAAATATCGAGGTTTTCAAGGTTAAGAATTTGCCTCAAATTAGCTAGTTGAAAGCTAGTTGAAGTTGTTATAAAATAATTGTGTTAGGAGTTCACAACGCTGAGTTCGATTCTACCTAGGGTACGTAGAGCTCGACTAGGGCTTGGGGCATTCAAGATTTAACACATTGTAAGTGAACAATAGGAGTTTATAAACTTTCAATACACATCACATATTTGTTGCACTGTTGCATTGCTTCCATGATCATCCTGGACGGAGTTAGAGTATATAAGTATTGCTCGAGGCCTTGTGTCACGTAAAGGGATGTCCCCGAATCGTAGGTGGGGGTGGTTACTATGGCAATGACATACGAGCCAGGTACTGCACTTATGGGATTAATGGGAATCACCTTGACCATGTGAGAAATAGGATTGCACCATGTTTACTTTAATTCATGTAATTATATTTTCTTCAATTGTTTATTATACACTACTCTTTTATAAAACCTATCTATTTACTCACTGAGGGCTTTGAAACCTAGATTTGTTGTCGATTCAATTATACTTGTAGTGGTTATGCAAAGGGTAGGGTAATAGAGTGGTCGACGATGGAGACGAGTGCTCTTATCCATACTTTAAGTAATCAATTGGTTGAGTTGGTTTAGGTTATGTATCCGTTAATTATACTTGTATTTGATTTGTATTTTGGAGTTAGTTCCTCGACTCTACTTTTATGGATTTTTGTATATTATGATTTGTGTTTCCACTTTAGGTTCCCCGGTCATGCTCACTTGCTTCACACATCACATGCGCGACAAACAACGGAGCCTATCAATACAATATAACATATTTCAAGAAATTAACTCAGAAAATGGTTTTTTTTAATTTGAGTAATAATAAAGGAATATGGGTTTGAGATGTCTTTTGGGTTCGACGATGTGACTAAACACCTTTGAGAGATGGTTCTGTTTGGTCAGACCGCGGTACGAGTGCCGACAACTTTGGTATTAGAGCCTAGGTTACAAAAAAATCTTAGGAATTGAATTGAATAAGTTGAATAACTTGATCCATGAGAACTTAGAAAAATGGGAGTATGAGTTGAGGATTAAGTTGGGAAGCAAATTTTCGAAATAATATGGTTGATTTCTATTTTGACCTATCATGATATGTTTGTGTATATTGTATATACCATCATTGAAAACATCGAATTTGAGCACCATATTGAAGTGAGTTTGTGGATCAAGTAAAGACTAGTAGAGACACATGAACTTTGGAGAAGCAGAGCAAGTGGCAATGAGTACCATGTATGGCATAAAAATTTATCACTCTAGTAAGGTCTATTGGAATGTAGAAGTGATAGGACTCTAATGATTCGAGTCAGATGGATAGGTTAAGTTATTATGGCAATCGCTAGTTACTATAAAATAAAATTCTAAATATCAAAGAATTAATAATTTCTATTATGACCTCAATAGTTACTGGTTATAAAGAATGGTATTAGAGATACCTAAAAAATCTCTCCAATAGTCAGAAATGCATGATACCAATATCGAGGATTTCTAGGAATATCCGAATGCGTTTGGGTGGATAACAGAGAAAAATAACAACGCCATTATTGGCAACGATAAACATTCCTCACTGAAAATGATGGAAGCCAGAGGTGAAAACTCGACTCTTGAAAGCACAAAAGATGAGATAAACAATTCACGAGATGGAATCATTGACGAAAACTCAATAAAAGTTGAAAATTTTATTCATACAACTCATGTTAATAGTGTAGCTAATAATTGAAAATGGTTATATCCACCACTACTTTAGGAAAGTCTCTAGCGATTATAGCCTTGACGAGAGAGACTTGGAGGATTATAGAACACTGTGAGGATATAGATTAGGTAACGTAACTATATCAGTTATGATTGAGTATGTCATGATGAGAAATGAATCGAGTAAGTAGAATAAGATACGAAGGTAACTCGAGTTCTCATTAGAGAAAAAAAATGTTACACATGCCTAGGTTATGTATCAATGTTCTAGTACTCGATAGACATGAGGACACTAAAGGTAAGATAAGGTTGACTTTGATCTAAACCGATTTGCATACTTTATGTGAACATTACGATAAAAAATTTGAAGACAACTACATAAAGTTGAATTCAATGACTTATAGTATTAGTGATGTGGCAGCTAAGGTAAGTCGGGTTACTTGGAACTTACTAAGAGAGTGTGAACATTTTATTTTAGTTTCTAAAGCATCACAAGAACACATGTAAGGGTGAATGGAAACTTAAGGAAGTCGCTAATGGTCAAGTACATTGAGTTGACACTGTGGCTATTCCCAATGAGATTTTCGACGTGTTTCTAATGACCTAAATTAGAATTGTTCATGTAGGGAAATGTGATATTAATGTAAGTCTAAAATTTTGGAATTTTGCATGAATAATAACCATAGGAAGGGTAATACTTGTTAGAATACCAATAGACGAGAGAATTACTCAATGAGTATTGGTTAATGAATCAGGTACCGACTTGGGGTTAGTATAAGAACCATGAAATAACTAATATGCTAAAGTTTGTAATATGTCGCGCAACTATATTTGTACGATATGGTTGGCACACCTAATCAGGTTTGTTGCCATTACCAACTGAGATATTAAATAGGAGAAAATAGAGAAAATAATAGAGTAACGTTCAAAGTTTATTTGTACGGTACAGTAATATTAGGTTTGCCTCCATTACGAACTGGGATAATGTGTAAAATAGTGAGAAATGAAATGTGTTATGACATATAATCGAGAACACGTCTTCCCTAAAGATTTTGGGTAGCGTAGTCTGGATCAGTTTCGAGAGTTAACAACTAAAACTTATCACCTCACATTGAGGCACTGTTAAGAAATCGCTAGGATCCCAGCTTGAAAGAGTTACTGATTGATGGTTACAAGATTCAGAAATGACGCTTGGATGAATTACTAACCTATAGGTAAGGTATAATAACTCTGGATCGACGAAGAAATGTCAAAATGACTAGAACGACCGAAGATGATGTCAAATAGACTTTTGGCTTTGAACAAGCCATGGAGTAGTTCCATTGGGTCTGTAGTTTAGCAGACTCCACTTCGATGCATGGATTCACCCTCTAATCTCAAAGGGGTGATGGCACGCCTCCACCAATGAAGGTTGAAAGGAATGAATTTACAGTGCAAAGAGTGTTAGCTCGCCAAGGTAACTGGGAGGGATCCAAAACAATCTTAGATGAATTGTGATCCTCTAAATCTTCAAAATGGGAATCTTAGTGAAAGTTATGGGACTTAATTGAAAAAATAGGTTCAAGAATATCCTAAACCTAGGGAAAAGGTACTTGAAATACATCTTTGTGACGTGAAAGAAAATGGAAGTTAAGGAATGTAAAATCCTTAAACATAATCCTTGTAACTTAACATAATGACTCATCATATCACAACCCTGAGTACTGAGAAGTTTGGTGCATTTAAGGGAATAAAACATCATTATGTAAAACAAATGTGAATTTAAGGTATGAAGGTGTACCTTGGAGTTTTATAGTTGTTTGACGGAGTATATATGTTAGACTTGTTGGAAAAGGGTAAATGTGGAAATTTATTCAACAATGGAAGAGAGAAATAGGTTAAAGATAGTTCATTTAACTCTAGATGAGTTGATTTGGTTTGGGAAGCCTCTAATTGGTTGGTATTACTCACTTCACAAGATGAGTACAATACTTAGCAGCTTTCAAGTCATATCAACAACGAAATGAAAAAAACCAAAAATCGACAAGTGTTAGTTTGGTTTTGGATCATAACAGCGTCGGTTGGTGGTTGTTCACGACAACATTGGCTGGGTCCTCAACAACGATGGAGTTTTGCTCGTTAGATCATGCGGTTTTCACTGCAGAAAGTGTAAATAACAAATTTAAGACTAAATATTGTTGTGGAAGTGAATAAGTAGAGATATCTATTAAAATGGCAAAATTATAAATTAAGGCTTGTAAGAAAAGGAAACTGGTTAAACCCCTTTACAAAAACTAGCACTAGAAGGGGAAAAGAAATTTGTAGACTTAAAAAGTCTATAAAGTTTCGTATTGTTCACTCTTTGGGTTTAATGTGATAAATGATAGACTTGTGATATTATTTTCCTCTCTTGATACCTACGGATGGAGTTTGTATACCAATGCACGACAGGACCATGAATTCCACATATTAGGGAGATGTGTACCCCACATATTGATAAGATTCGATGTTAGATCGGTAAGTTATTGTTTTCATCCAAACTTATTACAGTTGATCTCAGTGATCGATGTCGTATTAAGACAGCGGTTATTCAGACCGCACGTTTTGCTTCCTTTACACCATTACTTTTTTTTACCGCAGTTTTAAATCTTCTTTACTGTGTTTACCTTACTTTTTTGTAAATTATTCTGAAACTACCCCTCTCCCTCAACGAATGTTACCCATCTCTTACCCTCATCCAAACAACCCTCAATCATCTCCATTTCTCGATTTTAGACATTGTAGAGCATTTGTACTAGGTCGCCAAATGTTGTAGGACTGTGTTTCTCATTCAACAAGGTCAGATGTAGTCACGTCGCATTCTAGAAGTAAAGAAGTGTCACCTGCGAGGTTCGACCGCATAGAGCTAAGACCTTAAAAGAGGTGTCAGCCGACTCTAACCGAGATTGAGAATAGAACTCGGTCTTAATGGGTGACAAAAAGATCCAGTCAATACGTCTTTAGAGGTATCGGCCATGTATGTTCGAGACGTTTTTAGAAGTGTCGACCTTGTTTATCCGACACCTCTTCAAAACTGTCAGCCATGTGTATCTAACACCCGTGGGTAATAAGAACGAAATTGTTTTTTCAAAAAATCCTAAAAAATCAAATAATAGCCAATTTTGCTTGGAATCACTTGATATTTTTTATTCCATCGAAGCTTTGTGTTCACATGTTGTTCGTGTCAAATATAACTCGTACTTGAGTTACCAATCCCACGGGCAGTGTAGTAGTGGTAAATACGGGGTTGAATCAATAGTACTTAAGTTTTACTCTCAGTTAACTAAAAAGAGACATTCTGAGGTTTTTTAGGATTTTAAGAAAGCAATTAATTAAAACTAATTGTGATTATGTAGAAATTAAAGTTTGCATAAATTAATTCAATAAGAGAAAATACCTAGGTCTACCGTCCCACAAATTTAAATCGAGGTATAATAGCATTTCATGGTCTTCAATCTTTCTAAATGATTGTTAATTAAATTCTCCCTAGATTAGTTATAGGAAATTGACATTCACCAGAAATCCTAATTCCCCTAGTCTCGATAGCCAGGACGTCTGCCACTAACTATTTCGCTAATCAACATATAACCCTTGACATTTGCAAATAAAGTTTAATGCATTCACTGCATAAAGTTATGTGAGAATACTAATCCTAAATAATCGGATCGCGACCGCTTCAAATTTAACCTAGATTTGTTTTTCGCACATTCAAAAACCGAAATTTTTTAACTGCAAACATATTAGTGATCGTCACTTACATCAGTCTAATATTACAATTACAAATATGATTATCCTAATCAATTATAGGTTTTCCATTGAAAAGCATGCATTGGCCACATACATACCCTAAATTTTCACCATAATCATGAAAACAACGAGAAATAAAACAAAAGGAATTAAGATAATTTAAGTTATAAATGAATGATCTCCCATAATATGCTATAAACCAAACATCTAGACTTGCTTTGCCTCCGACCTAGAAATAGAGTGCTTAGACGAACATTGTTTTGATGAACTCCATTAAATTATAAGGAAAATAACTAGAAAACAAAAAAAAAAAAAATCAATTATATATTGTCGAGAGAGTAATTAAAATCCAAATTTCTATATAAATAAAATCCTTCCATTTTCTCTCTAAAAGTGAGAGAGAGTGAAATTCGTGGGTTCTTTCTTGTCTTGTGCTTCGAGGAAGATCTGATGGCTTTGATTACTTTACCGATGGGTCCACGACATATGTCAAATGTGGATTGGTTATGTTGCCGCTATTTACTGACGTGGCTCACTGGCATTGCTGGAGAGGGCATGGTTGGTGACTAGGAGCTCGACACATGGCAAGCTGGCAGATGGCAGAAATGCGTTTAATAATTGGTGAATTACTAGGAGCTTATGCAAGTGTGCATCTCGGTACAAATCAAAGGCTACGGATCGAGAGAAGACTCGTTGAATGAATCGTTGAATATGTGGGCGTTTATGTGAATACACATCACGAGGCGAATTTGAATGTTTATTTGTCGCTCCAATTCTAGTCTCTATGTCAATCTCGAAGCATGATCAAGCTCTATTAGTGGCTGAGTGTAACAATGCGTTTCTTGCTATTTTACTTAGCTGCTGCTCATCTGGTTTAGTCCAAATGAAATGCACGCCTTGAGGCAGATCGAAGGGTAGTTGAACACACTACAGGAATGAATTAAACTTAGTCATTTTTAGAGCTTTTCTCAACTAATGCACCACCAAACTTCTTCTAAACCACCATATAACCAACACAGACAAATGTGGGTCACACTAAGTTGCCTCAAAGTGCGTGCAAGCTTGTTTTCAATGCCAAACACCAAGAACACTTCAAAAGACTCAATTTTATCTCATTTATGTCAAATTGCCACTGAAACACTGAAAATATAAATAAAAGATAATTAATAATTAATAATAGATAATGAGATTTAAAAATATATTAAATAAACATCTAAAATATATTATAATTACCGACTTATCAAATAGCCCCAAACTTAAGACTTTGCATGTCTTAAGTAAATGTGTAAATGACAAAACAAAAGTAAACTAGACTCCTAATATAATTATGAACCTAACTTAACTAATCCTATACCCAATTAAAAATTCATGAAGTTTATTCGGTTTAAATAGTCACCAAGTCAACAATCTACTCAAGAAATTTTGGAGTTAAGATATACATAGAATTGCAATCTAAAAAAATTAAGATCACACTTTAAAGATCTAGACTCGGTAAAGACAATGGCTATCAACTACTCACAAGTTTTGTTGGTCTATACATTCAAGTATGCAAGTTTACAACCTCTGTAAGATAGTGCATCAATGCTTATAAGGTACCATATGCGAGAAATGCAACCACACTCTCCACTATTGTAGACTTAGCACCAATAAAGGTCAACAAAACTTTAAGAATGTTATAACATGGCAAGGGTAGGGTACCAAGGAAATGATCTAAAGGTAATGCGGAATATTGGAAAACTAAAACTTAGACTGTCAAAAGATTTTCAAAGAACATGAAAGTAGCTTATATTGCACTTAAATTCATTTTTCTTTTAATTTATGTAGTCTTCAACTTTTTCCAACCACCCGGCTACCAGCTCCATTTCCTGTAGATATCATTTTAGGTAGGACTCTCTAATCATGGTTTAGTTTTTTCATAATGATTAATTAATTTTCCCTTAGTTTGTTTATATAAATAATTTTTTCTCTAGTTTTTTTCCCTTTTTCTTCATGTTTCATTTAAAGATTTCAAGTTTAAGACTAGCTTCCAACTAGGTAAAGAACTATATCAAGCTATGGCTATAGGTATAACATTAGGTAAGAATGAATTAAAGGTTGGGTTGGCTTAAAATGGTTTAACTAGGGAAATTATTTTATGTAGGCTTAAGTCTAAGGATTTATATTCAAAAATGGCTTAAGTCATTTCTCCAAAAGTGGTTTAGTCATATGAATTCTGCCTCGAGTGAGTTACACCCTTACTTTAGCACCCTAGAAATCTTAATTTTATCCACTTGCACGATTATGGTTGTCTGCCCAGTATCTTGTACAAGGCTTATCCTTCATATTAAGTACCTAATATGAAATAATAAAAATGTCGGGCTACGGATCTGAGTGAGTGTTTCTCCTAATTTTTCTTAAGTTTCAAGTTAGAAAGGCAAACATAGTTTACTCATCCACAACCAAAGGCATGAAAAAAAGTTTCGAGTAACTCTAAACAATAATAATAATAATAACTATACTAAATACATGAATTAGAATATATCATATCCTAATGAAATGGAAGATAGAAGTATGAATGGAAAGGAAATAGAAATTGATATACAAGAAAACGAGAGAAATAACACCACCATTATCATCCTTCAACCGCTTGATTGAAAAAATTAACGATCATACCTGCAGTCTTTAGTAAAAAAATCCATCCAACATAATCCACAATCCCTAAAACACCTCCAAACTTATTTCAAACCTTGTCTCCAAGGTTCAAAACAAGTCAAGAGGCTCACAAATAAAAACAAACAAGAGGGTGAAATAACATAATAGATATAGAAATAAGGAAATCATATGTGTTCATACATAGTAATAAGAGTTCAAAAATAAAGAAACAAAGTAAGATAAAACCGAAATTTAGGCTCCCTCTTAATAACACCTTTGTTTACAGTCTTTGGCTCGACTCAAATATGCACATCCTAAGTGATGTCGTCTCACTTGATTGGGTCAAGAATGGTTCTCATCCGCACAACTCCATGGAGAGAGTTACCTTTGATTTCAAAATCGTGGGTGAAGGAATCTCATTAACTTTCGATACTTGACGACCATCCTGCTTCTCCTAGCTCATCTCATCCTACAATAAGGGGTTAGAAACATGCATTGCAAACATGCAAGATATATTAGTAGGAGGTTTCATGGTGTCAAAAATATTAAATTTAACAATCTCACCATCAAACCCCATAGAAAAATTACCCTCAAAGACATTAGTTTTGGCTCGAGCAATCCGAAGAAAAAGGTCGACCTAAGAAAATGGGAGGTAAGCAATGGAAAGGTTCATCCCTCATGTCTATCACATAAACGTTTGTAGGAAAGACCAATTCATGAACTTTTATCAAGACATCCTCTAAGTCCCCTACATGGTATACAACCGACCTATCAACAAGGTGAATAGCAACCTGTATCTCTAAAAGTGAACCTATATGCAACAATCTATATAAGGAGAGAGACATGACATTTAGATACACCTAAATCATACATGGCACTCTCAACGACAGTATTACCTATTTCGTTGGAATAGCAAATATACCATGGTCTTGACACTTAGAGGAGTTTCTTTTGAATCATAGGTGAGACATACTCCTCTAAATATATTTTTTCCATACCTACAAACTTGTTTTTATTCGTGCAGAAATCTTTTGCAATTTAGCATAATGAGGCTCATATTTAATTCCATCCAGTAATAGGATGTTGATGTCCACTTTTTGAAACATTTCTAGTATCATATCCTCGTCCCATTTTTTTTTGGGCTTCACTAACTGTTGTGGAAATAGAGGTTAAAGTATTTAATCTTAAGGTGGATCATTCTTCATTTCCTTGGGCTTTAGGAGTTTTGATCAGACTTCAACTCTTCTTTTGCTTCTATTATTGATTCTTGAGTTGTTGAGCTTCAGGTTGATCTTTAGGGGTATCCACCACCTTCTTGGTTCGTTCCAACTGCTTGTATTTCTTTAAATAGAGCCTGGTGGGAAAGGAGGCCTGATTTTTATCGTAGGTCGCCATCTTTTTAATGAGGTATTATCTTCTTTGTAAACCATGAACTTTTCCACCACGATTTCGCTCACCATTGATATAGCATTCACATAAGCCCTTAGATTTAAGATGGCAACTTCCCTTGATCTTCAAGTCATCCCAATTAATGTGTGAATATCAAGGTTGTGGACCATTGCATTGGTACCATGGATGGATTTATCAGTGTTAGCCTTATATTGAGCAATATCCCTTGAAAATTGTCTCTATTGAGCCATAAGAGCTTTCATCATATCCTCGAGTGAAGAGACGTTATTGGAAGGTGTAGGCAACGGTTGACCACTGGGGATAAAAGTTTGGTAGTTTTAATTTTGAGGCTTATAACTAAAGTTCGGGTTATTCCTCGCCATTGTATGATTATAGTTGTTCCTAAATGGGAACCTAGGCAGTCTCTAGAACTGATTACCCATAGTATTGGCTTATTGATTGTCCTCAAAGAGAGTAGGACATTCATCAGTTACATGATTTGTGGCTGCATAGAAGCCACAAGCCTAGAATTACGCTTTGCCAGAGGTGAGGAGACGCTCTATTATGGAGGTTAGTTGGTAAATTTTACGATTAATAGAATTTGAAATTGCTCCTACAATGAGACTTCGGTATGCAGTATCATCAAGATATGCATAAAGGCGTGACTGTTACGCGATGTCCTCGTATGACTACCTCATCTGGGCCAATGTCTTATCACGAATGTGACCTCCATATGCGTTGTCAATCAAGCGTCTCTCGATGGATGTTATGCTAACATAGAAGTAATGAACTATGGCATTCTCAATCTTTCCATACCGCAAGCAACTAGTAATCAATCGCTTAAAGTGATCCTAATGTGTACCAAATGAATCTCCTGCTTTCATTTTGATGATGCATATTTCCTTGATGAGTTGAGCAACTCTATCTTTAGGAAAAAACTTATTTAAAAACTTAATTTTCATCTCATTCCAGAATTAATACAACATGGTAAAAGATAGAAAGCCATTCCTGGCTTTGTATTTAAGACAAAATGGAAAAGATTTAAGCTTAATCGTGCCCTCATTCGCTGTAAAGGGTTTCATGGACTTGCAGTTAGTTTGAAACTCCTTTAGAAAAGTAACTAGGTCTACATTCTCTCTTCCATGAAAGGAAGATGTGAGATTAATAAAACCCATACCTCAACTCAAATTCTTCGACGTTTTTTGGATAATTGATGTAGAGGGGTTATGGTGCAAAAAAAACTTGAAGGTTTTGATTGGTGTACCCCATTGTGACTTGGCGATTCCAGCTAGCACAACGTCTATAGGATTTTGGCCTTGTTGTTGTCTAATTTGGGGTTCTCTAGCTAAGCTTTGGATTGTTCTTTAAGGTTCAGGATCGAAAGGCAACAATGAACCAGTCGATTGTGATCAAGTAAGTCTAGGGAGCATAAGACTAAGAAAAATAAAAAAGAAACTAACTATAGTGAGAATAAAGACTAAGTCCCCGACAAAAGCGCTAAAACTTTTTTGCGTGTCGTCTGTGCCAAGTCTAACTCGTACTCAAGTTACCAATCCCACATCGGTATAGTAGTGGTAAGTACAAGGTCGAATCCATAGGACTTAGATTTTACTCTTAGTTCACTACAAAGGGAAATTCAGTGGTTTTTACAGATTTTAAGAAAGCAATTAATTAAAACAAATTAAAACTACTTAGAAACTAAAGTTTGAAAATATTAATTCAATATAAGAAAATAACTAGGTCTACCGTCCCATAAATCCGAATCAAGGTATAATAGCAATTATGGTCTTCAATCTTTCTAAGAGATTGTTAATTCAATTCTTCCTAGATTAGCTATAAGAAATCGACATCCGCCATAAATTCTTAATTCCCCTAGTATCGATAGCTAGGACGTCTGCCACTAACTACTTCCCCAATTAGCACATAACCCTATACATCCGCCCATAAGGCATTAACCTTATAAAGTTCAGTGGGAATACTAATCCTAAGTAACTGGATCGCATTCGCTTTCGATTTTAACCATGATTTATTTGTTGCACACTCAAGAACCATAAGGTTTTGACGACATATGGGTGAGTGATCGTCATTTATATCAATCCAATCATACAATTACGAACAAGATTATCTTAATTAATTATAGGTCTTCCACTAAAAAGCATGCACTGCCATGTACATACCCTAAGTTTGCATCATAATCATGAAAAAAATGACAAATAAAATAGAATGAATTAAATTAATTTAAATTATAAGTAAAAAATCTCACATAATATGCTATAAACCATGAATCTAGACTTCTTTCGCCTTCGAATTAGGAATAGAATGCTTAGCCAGACATCGTCTCGATGATATCCATTATTTGAGTGATGATTTAAGCTTAGGATAGCTTAAATATTAGTATTAATGTGGCTATAGTTGATTTTATATTAAATGTAACCTAAGTTAGCAAGTTTAAATATTATCCATATGATGATTCTCGAGATAAGTGTTGACACATCAAGACACTAATTGAGTTTCCGTTTAGTGTTAGTGAGAGAGAGTTAGTGGAGAGTTAGTAAATTGTGGCAAGGTGTAGGCCATTAGATTAGTCTAAATATACGTGAGTACATAAAGATCAATGGCTATTATAGTAAATTATGGCAAGGTGTAGGCCATTAGATTAGTCTAAAGATACGTGAGTACATAAAGATCAATGGCTATTAAACAATCTTATCTCAATATATAAGATTGATTGTATCAATTCATGCAAACCATTTCATTTGAATACTCAGGAGCTAAGAAAAGTTGCAAGAGAAGAAGAAAATCAGTGAGATTAGCAAGTTGGTGAAGGAATTTTTGTGATTTTGGGGTTTAGATCAAGTTTTTAGTGTTCATCAATAAGGTAATTTTATTTACACCATTAACTTAGTTTAATTTGATGAATTTATGAGATATATGAGGTGTGGCTAATCTTATGGTTATGATAAATTTCATGGGGTCTCTATTAGGTTAGACTAAAGATCAAGGTGTTGGAAAGGTCTATGCATGGAGAGAACTCAGGAGTCTAGGTGTAAAATTTTGGGTTTTCCTGTACATAGCATACTAGAAGCGCTAGCTGGTGTGCTACTTGTGAGTAGCTTGTTAATGAATCCGACTAGTGCGCTAATTAGGTCACTAGCACGCTAGACATAACACTTAGCATGCTAGGTGCCCTGACAGCATAAAATCTATAATATTTCAATTATAACTTAAACACTATAAACAAGTCTAATTCCCTAATTAATGGTTCAAAACACTCAAAAACAAGTTGAATGATATCAGGAACCTAGGGGAAAGTCTCAAGGGTTTGAATACTAGTTTTGCGGTGTCGAGTGGCCAGATTAACATGGGACATCGCGTGGATTGTAAGTAAACTGATTGCTATATTTATTTACATTTTATTCATGTTTCATTGTTCATTTCCAGTCATTTGGATATATTTGCCTATTGTACTCTAAATTCCATGACTTTGTTGTTCTTACTCATTTGCATAAGTTTATTGACCGTGACATTACTTGTTTGTTAAATAGTTTCATTGACTCTCAATCATGTGCTATGTGATTCTTGAATTGTTGTTATATTTGGTCAAATAAAATAGCATGTTATTAGATAGGTATTTGATTATGTTGTACTCTATTTTCTTTGTGCATTAGATATGCAATTACAATTATTGGTTTTCCAAACCATGTCATTTATTGGGTTATGGAAGTAGTATATATTTAGGACCATGATATGATAGAGATGTGCACGGTACACGGGGTCACTAAACATTCGAGGTTGTCGAGATCTCACCACTAACTTGTGCAAAACACGAGGTATAGGACCCGGGGTTGTTGGAAAGTATACATAACATGTGAGGGGCACTTTGAGTATTTATATATGAGATTGGCATTTGGGAGGATGTGAAGGCATTCATATATTATTTACGCCATAAATAGTGGTGTAAAGTTGATGTGATTAACTCACGCCCGACCGGCCCTAGATTATTACTACTTAGCCGAGTGTGAGTTTCATATTGATTAACTAGAATATCTCATAGCATGATTTCTTTCAGCATATTTGTTATTATTATGCTTTCATATACTTGTAGTATATTTGGAAATGTGAACAAATGTCTCTCAGTGTTACTTTCTACTTCCCTATACTTTTCGTCTTCTTTATGACGGTAGGTGCAGATCCATCGTGTAGTAGAATGGGCAAGGAGAAGATCGGCGACTACCTTTGAGCCTGTGACATAGGGTTTATCATGTATATGGTTTGTTATGGTTGTATATTATGACGGTGGTTGTATATTATGACTACATTTGAACAAATGTCTCTCAGTGTTACTTTCTCCTAAGGATTTTGTATGTTTTTTTTTTGTTTTTTTTATATGACTTATATACATGTCTTTCATATACTTTTAGGGTTGTACATTATGGGATGAGAGATAGTACCTTGACCAGATACGTGATGATATATTATCAATGTTTCGTTTAGATATATATATATATATATATACATACATGCATGTGATCTTTGTTTCTTGGTTTTCCACATTCTTAGAATTTATGTTGAAAGCTTCCGCTAAATTGTTAAGACTTTCAATGAATAACCTGTAAATTATATAACTTTTAATTAATTCTGATTTATTAATTGACATAAAAAAAGAAAATGTTTATTTCAAAAATAATTCGGTAAGGAGAAAAGCTTTGGAAAAAAAGGCCGACTAGCTCATTGTTAAGTCCTACGTGGCGAGTTTAGAGCTCAATGGTGGGATTAGGCCGAGCGGTACCTTAATTTGAGAAGGAGTCATCACAAGTGGTATGAGAGCCTAAGTTTGTAGAGCTTAGGTAGTGAAATGTAGTTATTTTTTACAATTTGAAACCAACATCATAGTTGATATCAAAGACAACTTTAAAACAAATTTTTAATATAACATAAAATTTAGCTATGCAAAACTAGTTGATGCTTGCCTAAAAACATTTAATTAGAAGTAAGTGAAAGTGAGATTGGAATTTCTTATATGTACATGTTAGTTTCTTTATGTATATATATATATATATATATATATGTGTTATCTACGTAGCTGCTGGTGTCACGAACGTCAACTTGTAGAGTGTGATGGTTGATCATTGCAAGGTTGGATATTGTAGTCCCTCCGGCTGTACAGATTATACAGATAGCGATAGCACCAGACATTAACAATTTATACAGTGTTTTTCACTCCTACATCTTCTAGCTTAACAGCAAAGGTTCGGTTTGTTGAGGATTTCATCAGACTGAAGCCAGTTTACTTTGATGGTAAGCAAAATTTTGAGAAGGTTGAGAAGCGGGTATTATCTAAGGACAAACAGCGTAGAGTCTTTAGGACTAAGGACAGACTTCGAGTTGATATTTCATCGTATACACTACAGAGAGACGTCGATGTTTGGTGGCATGCGACGATGGCTTCTGATGGAGACTTTGAGTCTTGGGATGCCTTTAAAAGGAAGTTATCTCAGCAATAATTCCCACCTATAATGATGAAAAGGTTAAGGAAAGAGTTCATGAATCTTAGATAGGGAGTCGATAAGTCAATGATGAGCTATAGAGAACGATATGGCTATCTAAAACAGTTTGATTGGGATTTAGAGAGAGATGATTCTGAAAATGTGTACCATTTTGAAGATGGATTGAGGCCAGATATAGGATTTTATGTGGCCAATTTGGGTGCTAGGACCTTGGGTAAAATCTATGAGTCTGCACTTTCTCATGAGACCTACTCCGTACATAGAGTTGCTAATAGGTCACCATTGGGACCAGCTTTTCTCAGTAGATCAGACTGCGAAGCTTGAGATAAGGAGACAAAAAGGGTAATGGACAGAGGATATGGGAGGGAGGTTCTAAGGGATCGGGGGCAGCCACACCTGTTGCACTCTACACATTAGACTAGACTCCACTACAGAGTATAGTTGGTATACCGAAATGGCTTTAGCAGCTCCTACTTTACCAACTCTTCTAGCACCACCAACATCATGTCAGCAGCGGCAGGGTGGTAGTGGTCGAGGCAGAGGTAGAGGTAGAGGCCGAGATGGTTTCCAACAAAGACAGTTACAAAGGCCCACGATCAACATTAGGGTCGCAGGCCAATCACTTGCTATAGGTGTGGTCAGGTTGGACATATAGTGAGAGATTGTCTACCATTGATAGTAGTATTCCCACACCACAGTCGCGAAGGAGTACATGGTAGCTCAGCTAAATGTAGAGGCTACTCAAAGACTTATTGAGGGTATGATTTCTATTTGTGGTAGAGATTTATGTCTCTTTTAATTAGGATTATACGATATCTTTCATTTCTGGTCGCATAATAGGCATCTTAGGGTTGACATTAGTTGGAGTTAACGTACATTCAATTTTCAGTACCACAACCGGGGATAGGGTTTACCCTAATTATCTTGTTGAGGGATGTCCATAAGAGCTAGGTAGAGTTACTTGCAGACTTCAGGGTCTCGAGTTCTTAGACGTCAATGCATTATTAGGGATAGATTGGCTAGCAGCGTATCACCCTCATATCGATTGTTTCATTAAGATAGTGATATTTTAGATTCCAAGGCATCTAATGTCTACATATAGTGGCAGTACACCGAGAGCCGAGGGCACTAGAGGTTGACTTGCAACTAGTAGAGAGATGGAGACTCCGGTGTCATTTTGTACCATAGCAGAGAGTCGGATTCCTGGACTCAATGAGATTTTGGTTTTGTGCAAGTTTCTAGACATGTTTTTAGAGGACTTACCTTGTTTACCACCACCAAGAGAGATAGACTTCATCATTGAGTTAGTACGAGGTTTTAGACTTATTTCTAAACCACTGTGCGGCATGGCTCTGAGAGAGTTGGAGGAGTTATGGAGTCTTCTCTGAGATTTGGGATAGAAGGAGTTCATTACAGCTTCTATGTCTCCATGGGGAGCACCTATGCTGTTTTTGAAGAAGAAAGACAATAATTTGAGGATGTGTATCAACTATAGACAGTAGAAGAATGTCACAGTCAGAAACCAATATCAATTATAGTAGGTTGAGGATTTATTTGATCAGCTAAGAGGAACACAGTATTTCTCTAAGATAGTCCTGAGATCAAGGTATAATCAGCTTAGAATCAAGGAGGAGGATAGGTCCAAGACAACGTTCAACGCTAAATATTGATACTATCAGTTTACAGTCAAGTCGTTTGGTTTGACTAATGCTCCTGCCATGTTCATGGATTCGATGCATCGAGTGATGAAATCGTTTCTTGACTGTTTCGTCATAGTTTTCATCTATGATATATTAATATACTTTAGGGCTTAAAAGGATCTTGAGCGGCAACTCAGGGAGACATTGCAGACTTTGAAGGAGCACAGATTATATGCCAAGTTTAGCAAGTGTGAGTTTTTGCTAAAAGATGTCAATTTTTAGGATATGTTATTGGAGCAACAACTATTGCTTTAGATCTGGCAAAGATCCATGTTATTATGGATTAGCTAGCACTAACGTCAGATACAAAGATTAGGATTTTCTGAGGTTAGCAGGATATTATTGTAGATTTGTGAAGGATTTCTTGAAGATCATTTCACTGGCTACCAGATTGACCTAAAAGGACGTCAGATTTGATTGGTCTGAGTAATACGATAAGGATTTGCTCAGCTGAAGAGGTTGTTGACTACTGCACCATTGTTGGTATTGCTAGAGGCTGGACAAGGATTCTTGGTATATACAAATGTTTCTCATACGGGTCTAGGTTGTGTTTTGATGTAGGATAGAAGCACGATGGCTTATACATCTAGACAGCTGAAGATACATTAAAAGAATAATCCAACCCATGACTTAGAATTGGCAGCGGTGATATTTGCTCTAAAGATATAAAGATATTATCTGAATGGAGAAAGGTTCACACTCTACATTGATCGTAAGAGTCTGAAATACCTCTGCACATATAAAGAGTTGAACATAAGACAATACAGATGGCTGGAGTTTCTGAAGTTTTATGAGTTTTCTTTAGAGTATCACCCAGGAAAAATTAACATAATTATTGATGCACTGAGTAGGATACCTACTAAAGATTCCAAGGTTGTTAGATATCATATGACGCATGAGTATGGGTTACTCAAAGTAGTGACGATGATGAGTTAGCCAAAAATTCTTACCGACACTCAGTTGATGATTTATGCACAGATGAGACTACAGACAGTATCTACTCAAAAATTGTCAAATGGTCAAAGAGACGACATTCTATACCCAAGATTTAGTGAGTTAGCATAGAGTACTGATTGTACTGACTAGACATAGACGACATATTAGTGTTTGAGATTTAGAGGCAGATTATGGATATCATCAATGGCAAAGCTGAGGTATGAGATTCTTCTGGATTCACACCATTCCCAATTCACTATTCATTCAGGTAGGACTAAGATGTAACATTATATGAGGAGACATTTTTAGTGGCCTAGGATGAAAGCAGACATATCGGAATTCATTAGGAATTGTGCGATTTGCCAGCAGGTGAAGCCTATGCATTGTACACCTGGAGGATTATCACAATCATTTCCCATTTCACGATGAAAGAAGGAAGAAATAGGCATGGACATTGTTAGAGGATTGTCAAGGACTACTCGACGACATGATTCTATCTTGGTGATAATAGACAGATTGATGAAATCTGCCCATTTTTTACCTGTTGCAGCAAACTACACATTTGACCAGTTGAGTATATTATTCAATAGGGAGTTTATCCGACTGCATAAGGTACCATTAACTATCACGTCAGATAGAGATGCTTTGTATACATTAAGGATGTGGCGGAGTATGCAAGAACAATATGGTACGCACATATAATTCAGCACAACATTTCACCCTCAAACTTATGGGCAGACTGAGAGATTGATTTAAGTTCTTAAATATATGCTCAGGGCTTGTATATTTGAGTTTGTCTGATATTGTGTAGAGTGCTTACCATTGTATGAGTTTGCAAACAACAACATTCATTAGGCTAGCATTAGGATGGCACCATTTGAGGCTTTTTATGGTAGACCATGTCGCTCACCATCTTGTTTGGTTTGGCCAGATGATCGGGAATTAGTAGGGCTTAAGATTATTGTTGATCACACAAAAAAGGTACGACATATTCGCTAGAGGCTTAAAGGGACACAAGAGACGCATAAGAAGTATGTAGACACGTATCATAGCATATTCACGTATACTGAAGGAGCCTTCGTAAACTTAAAGGTTTCTCCTTAGAAGGGTCTTCGCATATTTAGTCTGAAAGGCAAAATTAGCACCGAGATTCATCAGCCCTTTCAAAATCAAAAGACAGGTTGGGAAGGTTTCTTATGAGCTTGAGTTACCTCTACAGATGTCGCAGATTCATCAAGCATTCCATATTTCTACGCTTCAACTAGGTAAATTAAAGGTAGGTGAGAGATTGACTTGACTTTAGTCAGATTGACCTAAGCGAAGATGTATCTTATGAGGAACAGCAAGTACATATCCTAGATCAAAAGGTACTGCAGTTGAGAGGCAAGTTTATCCCCAAGGTATTAGTCAAGTGGTAATTCCATGGAGACTCGAAACTCACTTGCTCACTTGGGAGCAGGAAGACTAAATGCGAGATAGATTTTCGTATCTTTTCAAGTCAGGTATAGTATTAACTTAAATTTAAATTTTCATTAGTTGGGAAGATTTATCTCGGCCCAAAATCATAATGCTAGTTTAATTTCCTTAATCATGATTAGCGACCCTTGATGTGGAATCTGCATCGGGATAAGTGCACTAAATGAGGTGAGTTGGCTGAGGTATATTTTAGATTTATTGTGATGCATGCCTAGTGTATTGTATATGTGTAGACTACTAAGTTGCTCCTACTTTTTAGGTGTCGAGATGTGAGCAGGAACGTTCCTCAAGATGCATGCCAACATGGGATCGGGGTAGAAAGTGATGTGATAAGTTGATTTTACGCTTAGGGTAGCTTAAATAATAGTATTAATGTGACTATAGTTGATTTTATAGTAACTGTAAACCTAAGTAAGCAAGTTAAAATAATAGCCATATGATGATTCTCGAGATATGTGTTGACACATCAAGAGACCAATTAAGTTCCCATTTGGTGTGTGTTAGAGAGAGTTAGTGGAATTGTTGCAAGGTGTAGGCCATTTGATTAGTTTCGAGATATGTGTGTACATAAATATCAATTGCTATTAAACAATATTTTCTTAATATATAAGATGGACTAGATCAATTCGTGCAAACCATTTCATTTGAAAACTTGGGAGCTAAGAAAAGTTGCCAGAGAAGAAGAAAATCGGGGAGATTAGCAAGTTACTGAAAGAGTTTTTGTGATTTGATTGTTTAGATCAAGTTGTTAGTGCTTATCAACAAGGTGATTTTATTTACACCATTAACTTAGTCTAATTTAATGAATTTATGAAATATATGTGGTGTGGTTGATCTTATGGTTATGATAAATTTCTTGGGGTCTATGGTAAGTTAGATAACTGATCCCAAGGTGTTGGAGTGGTCTAAGCATGGAGAGAACTTAAAATTCTAAGTGTGAAATTCTGAGTTTTCCCGCATATAGCGCGCTAGAATAGCTACCTAGTGTGCTTACTATGAGTAGCGCGCTAACGAGGTCACTAGAGTGCTAGACATAACACCCAGCGCGCTTGGTGCTTTGACAGCACAAAATCTGCAATTTTTTAATTATGACTTAAATAATATAAACAAGTATAATATCGTAATTAAAGGCTCCAACAAACTCAAAACATGTAAAATGATATCAAGAACCTGAGGGAATTTCTCGGGGTTTCGAATACGAGTTTTGAGGTGTCGGGAGGCCAGGTTAGCATAGGACATTACGTGGATTGTAAGCAAACTTATTGAGATATTTATTTACATTTCATTCCTATTTTACTATTCATTTCTAGTCATTTGGACTGATTCGCATGTTGTACTATAAAAGCCATGACTTTGTTGTTCTTACTCATTTTCATGAGTTTATTAATCATGGCACTGCTTGTTGGTTAAATAGTTTCATTGACTCTAAACTATGTGATATGTTATTCTTTAATTGTTGGTATATTTAGTGAAATGAAATAGCATGCTATTAGGTAAGTGTTTGATGGTATTGTAATCTTTTTTCTTTGTGCATTAGATATGCAATTACATTTATTGGATTCCCTAACCATGTCATTTTTTGAGTTATGAAAATAGTTTTTGTATCTAGGACCATAATATGATAGAAATGTACACGGCATACAGGGTCACCAGACTTTTGGGGTTGTTAGGATCTCACCACTAACTTATGCAACACACAGGGTATGAGACCCGGGTTGTTGGCAAGTATACATCACATGTGAGTGGCACTTGTGACTATTTATATATGAGATGGGCATTTGGGAGGATGTGAAGGCATTCATGATATTATTTATGTCTCAAGTAGTAGTATAAGTTTGATGTTATGTAACTCACGACCGAACGGCCCCCAGATCTATGACATTTGAGAATTTTATAAACTTAATTTGGCGGCTAATTAAGTATTTTTGGGTTTTATTTGTGATTTAGGTATCCGAGGTGGTACCCACCCATTACGGATCGGAGATTATAAATTTTAATATTATTTTTGTGTGTCATATGCCTATTTAATGTATTGTACATTATTTCAACGCAAAATAGGCTCAAGTGGAATGTATACATGGTGTCCATGAGTTTCGGAGCGCGATGGGGAATTTTCTCAAATTTTGGTAAGGGAACAGCTAAATGGACCCCGATTTTTGCTAAAGGTATCCTGTTTTGAGTTTTTACTTCTTCGTACCCCGCGTTTTACTTAGTGAACCCCATTTTTTTCTAAAAGTTTCAAAAATACCCTTGTTGTACCCCATTATCATCACCTTCACCCCAACACCCTTTTTCTAAAGATGTTTCGGACGCAAAGAGTCGACACCTCTGAAGATGTGTCGGACACATATGACAGACACCTCTTTAATTATGTCAGACACATAGGACAGACACCTTTAAAGAGTTCTCGGTTGGATTCCTCTGTCACCTACTGAAACTTAGTTATTTTTACAATTTCGGCCCAAGTCGACTTATACCTCTTTAAAGGTATCGGCTCTATGTCTCGACACCTCTTCGAAGGTGTCGGCTCTGTGTCCAACATCCACAGGACAACAAGAATGAACATAAAATCTCCAAACTCCCAAAAATACATGAAAATGAACAAAAAATTTGTAGGTTTTGCTCATAATCGTTTAATATCTTCAATTCCACTGAAACTTTGCACTCAAAATGCAAAATTCAGCCCTCAAATTGAAGCTCTGAATCCAACAATAATTCTACAAAATATTGAATCAAAAAAGTAAGAAACAAATTAAGAAAATCTTCAAAATCGACACTAAAAGAGATAAGGAATGCACCCACTACGTCTAATCGACGTGGTTTTGCTCAAATTTTGTGGGATTTGGGTTAGCGGTGAGATGCGATGGATGGGTGAGGTGGGTGGGTTACAAGATAAGTTGGGCGAGTGGGGTATGATTAGTAAAAACCCTTTTATCTAGAGGGATAGTTGGGTTATTTCACTAAGGTGGGTACGTTTAGCAAAAGTTGGGGTCCTTTTAGCCGCTCGCTTTTGGTAATTTTAGTATATTTTTTGGAATTTAATTTGGACACAAATTGAAAAGATAATCATGAAATTAAATAAATAATAAATAAATTGGTGGGCACCTAGTGACACGTAAGGTCAAGGGTGACATGCATGGGATGTGCAATAGTGTGTACATTCGAGGATGATCGTTGGCACGTATGGCGAATTTATAGCTACGAAAATACATAGGTGTATATAAATTTATAAATATAATATATTTTATATTATATATATAAATGAATCTTATAGTTTTATTTAAATTAAAAAGTATACATTGGATTTGCTTTGAGATATGCATAGCGTGAGCGTCGAGGAAGAGAATGGTTGAACATGCTGTTGAAGATGTGCGTCCATGCCTCAAGATGCATGAAAGTACACCTTAAGTAAAATCAAGTGGTGCGTAGAAATGATTGTAAAGTTTATTTTAAATCATTTGATCTACCTCGATATACATGTTATGTATCTCGAGGAGATCAATGTAATTAATTTGTGTAAGCCAATTAGGTGATGATGATCTTTTTATAGCCATCAAGATCAACCTCGAGATATGCAGCATGTATCTCGAAGAATATCAACATATAATCAAAAGTGATTGTCAACCTTTAGATTTGACTCGAGATTTGTGTGTATTAATCTTGAAGAAATTTCATATATATCCCAAAATAGAGCAAACGAAATACACCATCTCATTCAATTTCATTTTTAGAGAAAGATTAACATCGAGATACGTAGTTCATATCTCAAGGAAGCTCAAGTTTATATAATGAAAATGAAACCATTAGATTTGTCTCGAGATTTGCAGATTTGCTCGATGCAAATCTCAAGGAAATCCTAATCTATATTTTCAAATCAACTCACCATCTCCACTACTATGATTTGAAATCAAAAAATGAGAGATCGAGAGGAGGGAAAGAGAACGAGAGAAGGGCGCCAAGAAAGAGAGACAAAGGGATTAAGACCCGTGATAAGTGAGATGTTGTTGTGGTTGTTGATTGGTGTTTGATGTCAATTTTGTTAAGTTGTTTCTTGTTGTTGTGTGGTTGGGTTTTAATGATGGAGAGGGAGGTGAGTTCAGCAAAAAAGGTGGTTTAAAGAAGGTATTAGGGAAGGAAAAATGATTTGTTTTATAAAAAAAATGGTATGTGAATTTGTTGAAACAGAAAGAAAGTGAAGAAGAAGAAAGGGGGGAGGTTTGGCCGCAAACTGAACCGAACTGGGTCCTGTTCAGGGGTTAAACTACTTTCAATTAAAAAATAAAAAATAAAGAAAAAAGCTAGAATGTTGGAAGAAATTCTAAAAAATCCTAAAAATTCTATTTTTGGATCGAATTAATGGAAATTGAGGGTTTTATGAAAAATAATGATTTTGAGATTTTCCCGAGAATATATGCTGGGGATTTTGCCTCATAAAGTGTGTTACGAGATCAAAAATACCCTAAATTATGAAAATTATTTTAAAGTCTAGTCTAGGTTAATTTTTTATTTTGAACTATAATTTGGAGTCGAAATTGGGATGTAGACATTTAAAGAGTTGATTTGGAAGGATTCTAGGGTTTTCAGGTCGAGGTAGGACCTATAAATATATAATAAATTAGAAAATTTATATTTAAGCCTAGACAACGTAATTTTCGATTCCGAACAATAATTTTAGTCAAAAATGAAATTCAGCTATTTGAGAATATATTTTGAAAGTATTTTAAGGGTTTCAAGACATGATTGGGTCAATTAAACGACAACAAATTAGAAAAAAAATTGTGGAACTATTATGGAAACTTAACAGGCTTCTAAAGTAATTGTAGGACTTCAATTGAAACCCTGTGCGGACTACCTTTTCGACTCAGAGCGCAGGGGAGTTACGACATCATGTTTGTAAGGTTAAGTAAATCTTACAGTAACCTTTATATTGTATGATTATAATTTCGTATAAATTGCATTGATCCTTTATATTACTTTTTTGTTGTACATGCATACACGAGTAAGGAGGATAATGTTGATTCTAGTCTCTTTATAATGTCTACCTAACTTTGTGTACAGGGTAGAGCTATGTATTGTCTACTTGATTGTATGTACAGGGTATATTAAGCTACCCGATTGTGTATACATGGTACAATTATATAGTATCTACCCGACTGTGTGTATCAGGTAGAATTATATTATACTTGAGGGGCTAGAGTCACCGATACTTTGCATCATGTGATTATCATGAGATCATGTTGAACCACATCATACTTCGATGGACTCGAGGAACGAGACTTGTTTGGTTATCCTCTATGGGCATGAGTCCTTATTATTGTTTATTTACCACTTTCGGAGAATGTTATCTGATTATGGTCGGATAACAAAAATAGGATATATTAACGGTTGTATTTAAATTCCTTCAATTATATTTTTTGTTTAATCACTTGGATTATTATGCATTTGATTAATACAGATGTATTGGATATTGTAGGATTTACTTATCTGACATTATCGAATTTTATAATTGGAGAATAACAGGTTCTAGCTGTAGTAAAAGAAAGGGAAAGCTTTCTGACTATTAGTGACTTACTTAGTTCTTATCTTTATATGTATGCATTATTTTTTAATATAATATATTATATAAATGGGTATTTAGGTTCGAGTGTGATTAGGATATCCTTTTAAATGGCTAGAATGTTTGAGATGAATTGAGATAGTTTTCGAGTTAAGGTAATGTTAGTTTAAGGTTTTAATAATTCAGATCAGGTTAAAATAAATATGTAATTTACTTGATGCAATATATATTGTTATGGGTAGATTGTGTGTCCTTCGACATATCCACCAAACTGAGCAAGGTTTGTTGAAGAATTTTGAAGGTCGAGTTTTTTAGTGTAGGTTTAGAATTAGAGGAGGTGTTTGTCAAAAAGAATTTACAAAATTTTGAAGATTATTTAATTCATTTAAACAAACTTTGAGGTTTAAGATTCACTTTAGAATCCTATGTGTTTAATAAAGTTTTATAATTGGTGATTACGAGAACTTAATCTCAATTGTTTGTTGATGGAGAGGTTAAAACTGCTAGATTATCAAAAAATTACGGTAATCTAGGCCGGTCAGATGCCCTAATTAGGTTGGGTCTAACATAATAATTACTACTTAGCCGAGTGTTAGTTCATATTTGTTAACTGGAGTATCTCATAGCATGATTTCTCTTCAGCATAGTTGCTATTAATATGCTTTCAAATACTTGTTATATATTTGGAAATGTGAACAAATGTCTTTCAGTGTTACTTTCTTTTTTTCTATACTCGCCGTCCTTTTTATGACAGTGGGTGCAGATCCATCGAGTAGCATACCGAGCAAAGAGAAGGTCATCGACTACCTTTGAGCCTATGGAGTGCTACTACATCGAATTTTGTAGGGTTCTTTTTAGTTTTGTGGTATGACTTTTATATATGTCTTTCATACACTTTTGGGTTTATATATTATGATATGAGAGATAGTACCTTGACGAGATACAGGATGATATATTGTCGATGTTTCGTTTAGATATACATATATGCATGTGATCTTTGTTTCCTGATTTTCCACATTCTTAGGATTTATGTTAAAAGCTTTTGCTAAATTATTAAGACTTCCGCTAAATAAACCGTAAATTATATAACTTTTAATTAACTCTGATTCATTAATTAACATAAAACAAGAAAACATTTATTTGAAAAATAAATTGGTAAGGAGAAAGGTTTTGGAAAAAAAAAGCTGACTAATTCATCGTTAAGTGCTACGTAGTAAGTTTAAGGCTTAATGATGGGATAAACCGAGCGCTGCCCTAATTTGAGAAGGGTTCATTATAAAGACGAGGTATTCGGCTCGATTTGGTAAATTATGAATTCAAGGCATTTTAAATAATTCAATTTGAATTCTCACAATTTTTTAATTTCCGTTATAGGGTTTTGATAAAAATTGGTAGGAATTATTGTGAATTGATGTATTGGATTGACTTGCCTTAATTGGAAATAAATCCCACCAATATGGGTTAGGGTTTTGGTGAAGTGAATTGATGTAATTTAGTTGATAACAATTTTGAAGATGTTTTGTAGTTAAAATTTATTTACATTAGGATTCTTGACAAATTGGATTATTGGTTTTTGTCCAAATTGACTCCACGGGCTGTGAAAGTATTTTGAATGTGGTATTGATTTCCTAGTGTTTGGTGTTCAGTTTTGATGACATGATTGCAAAAGTATTGATTTGGAGAAGTTTTATTAGTTCTAAATTGTTAAAGTTTACCTAATCAATAGGCTATATTAAAAAATTCATAACTTCTTCATTTGTGATCTGATTGAAGTGTCTTGGAGTCTATAGAAAGTATGAAGTGAGCTCTACAAGTTCTTTTTTGGTCAAAATGAAAAATATTGAGGTTTTCAAGGTTAAAAAGTTACCCCAAGTTAGCTAGTTGAAAGCTAATTAAAGTTGTTATGAAATAATTGCGTTAAGAGTTAACGAAACAAAGTTCGATTCTACTAGGGATACGCAAAGCTCGACTAGTGGTTAGCGCATTCGACATGGGACACACTATACGTGAACAATAGGAATTTATAAACTTTTAGTATGCATCATATATATGTTGCACTATTGCATTACATCCGTGACTATCGATTGGCCATGCATATAGTCATTTGGACCTTTAGTGGCCGACTCCGAATTTCAGACAGGTTTGATGGCATAGTATTATTATGTGCACCTTATACACCCTTGATCATCATGGGCAGAGTTAGAGTATATCGTTAGTGCTAGGGCCTCGTATCACATACGGGCAAGGTCCTGCACTCTAGGGATTCATAGGAATCACTTTGACCATATGAGAAATAGGATTACTGCATGTTTACTTTCATTCTTGTTATTATATTTTCATCAATTGTTTATTATGCGATGCACTTTTATAAAACCTATATGTTCATTCACTGGGGGCATCGGAACCTAGATTTGTTGTTGAATCAGTTAGACTTGCAGTGGTTACGAAAATGGCATGGCACTGGAGTGGTCAACAACAAAGACGAATGCTCTTGTCCACAATGTAGGTAATATATTGGTTGAATTGGTTTTAGTTATATATATGTTAATTAGACTTGTATTTGATTTGTATAGAGGAGTTAGTTCCTCAACTCTTCCTTTATAGATTACTGTATATTATAATTGATGCTTCGAATTTATGTTCTCTGATTGCTTTATATGCTCACTTTCTTCAAACACCATGTACACAACAAACAACTGAGCCTGTCAACACAATATAACAATTTTCAAAAAATTAACTCAGAAAATGGCTTTTTCTCGAAACTTAAATAATAATAATAATAATAATAATAATAATAATAAGGGAAAGCGAGTTTGAGACATCTTTTGTGGTCGAAAGTGTGACCAAACACCTCAGGAAATGGCTTAATCCGTGGGATCACTGATTCGTGGTACAGTGCCAACATTTGAGATCTTAACAACCCTTATCCCAAAAATCTTCTGGTATATAATTGAGTTTAGTGATTATAAACATTCCTTTTGGTATTTGAAGAAAAACGAGTTCTATTGTTAGAGTTTTACAAAATTCTTGGGTCATGAATACAAGAGTCTAGCCTTTATTATGCTTCGCTCATGGCCGCAAGGATATTCAATATCATAATAGAATTGAAGGTAGCTTCCGCTAAGTTATCTTTACCTTATAAGTATTGATTAAACCTTGATCAATTAGAAAAGTAGATGCAGAAGCTTCTAATCTCCTAAAACCACCAAGAACTTAACACCCTCATGAGCTTTAGATCTTTCGACACCTTATTTGATGGTACAAAGTTCCTTTTTATAGGCTTGAGGGAGAACCATTGAGCTTTCCACATTAACACCAATTTTCGTCAAAATTAGTAACGGTAATGGGAGCTCAAAAGTCTTTAGGTCATACGTTACATAAATTAATAGGATATTATGAGAAACATTATGATCTTACATTATTCCTCGAAAAAAATTAAATTAAAAAATCCTCTCAGGAACTTAAAGTTAAATAGGGATATACATTTTTTCACAGGGATTCCCTATCTTTATGGAGAAAATGATATAAATTCCCCGTGTGAAATTAAATAGAGAATAATATTTCACCATACGAATTCCCCATCCCTGCAAGGATTAGATATGGATGGGGATGAAAATGAGAACAAAAATTCATACTCGTTTGAGTATGGAGATGGGGATGAGGAGGGTAACCCTATAGATCTCCATCTCCATCCACCCTATTGACACCCCTAGTTGACACCAACTTAAAGCTTTCATTTTTTACTTTTTGTCTTCTTTTTTGGTTTTCCATTAAATGTTTGACACCAACTGTATCGACTGATCAATGTTTGAGCACCGTTTTCTTTCTTAGCTGTTATGTGACGTCCCTCGCCTGAACTAGGGCCGGGCCGCCCAACCCAGATCATTGCTCAAGCCTGATACCTGAATCAAGCCCAAATAACTGTTTGACACACTTATTTCAACCTGTGAAATAACATACTAACCATATAGAATAATAAATGCAAAAGTAAAGTCAAACTAAAATTTCATAAATAATCTAATTAAAGTTATAAAAGTTCAAAAATCTAACTAGTTGAAATCATACAAAAAGGCTTCCAAATAATCCATAAAGCTTTCAAAGTAGTCCAAAGTAGATAAGGAAGGTTCTAAACTACCCAAATAACCTACTTTAAATTACAACCCAAATTCATTATTCTCAAAATCAGATAAATAGATAATAGAAGTATTCAGTTTCTCACAAAGAAACGAAAGACTTCAAGCGAGTGCCTTTCCTTTGTCACGAGCAAATGCAGATGTGGATATACCTTGGAGTAAATGGGGCGAGCTAAAGAATCTACGGAGCTCAATTAGAGAGAAGACTCGCTCAAACTCTAAACATGCAAGTATTACCTATAAAGCAAAACAATTCTACACATGTATGGTAAATCGAATTGTAAAGCATTTAATGGAAAGAAATGACGACATGATTTTTGTTTATAAAAGGGGGTGTAAACTAGTTTCGTATCCAATATAACTTAAAAGGAGATTCATTATTCAACAAACTAGGAAATGAACATTCTTTTGAAACCACATCGTAAAAAGGGAATTCAAAAATTTGTACATAAATATCATTCATTCATGCAACGAGGTCCGACAATAGAATTGCATAAGAACTACTATTAAATATAAGTCATGGTTCCATTTAATAAATTCTAGCTAATAGTACGAATTCGGTGACCGAAAAACTAACCCTTAATATTATATGAACTATTGGTGGTTACAATGTACGTTGTGATCTCCATCTAGTTCCATAAAACCAACCATGAGACTGTTTTTCCAAGCCATCACCGATTGTGACCACTTGTGAACTTGATACTTCGTGGTGCAGATCGCTTTCTTTTTGTGGGATCCTAGCCACACCACTATAATTCGGGTCGCGGACCACTCTCTATTGGTAGGTACACTGCCACACCACCACTACTCGTGGCGCATACCACTCTATTTTGATGAGCATATAGCTCCATCACTACTTTTGGATTGAATAACGAATTTGTTCACATCATAAGCATTCCATAGATAAGCTTATTCATACCACTTGCTAAATGCAACCTAATCCCAAGTCCTTCGATAAGAATATGAGATTTGTATTTATCTAATATTCAAGTAAAATTTAATGCATGAGCGAAGCTCCCCACTTAGATCGACTCGTTGCGACACATATCACAACTCTTGGTATGCCCGAGGCCCGATTTGAACCTTCGTGCGACACTATACAACCATAATACATTTCATAAATATTTTTTTCCTTTAAAGTTAAGTAAATCTTTGATTTATTAGTTTTTAGGATCTACTAGTATGGGTCCCGCAGGTCCCTCAATGCTCGATGCGAGGGTTGAGGGGCGGGACCTGGTGGGTCTCCCTTGGATATGCGGTAGTGCTCCGTTCGAAAGCAAATATTTGTTTTTATATTATTTTATATGTATACATATTTTTTTTGGGTGTTGGTCGGTCAACATCAGTTGATCAATCTAGGGGATGTTTGGCCCCTGGTTTAATGTCTAAGGCCCAAACAGGCCCCTGGATGTGCTGCACAAGGACCTTCGTCTCTATGCAATGCACAGGCTGCCCCTAGGCATCCATCGTCCTCAAAAAATGGTGCTGGGGACGTCCCATCCAGTGGTGACGTCACAATCCACTTCCGGTGGCGACGCTATGGCGTTGCCCTTAGATGGGGTTTTCTATTCTTTTTGTACAAACCCAATATTTGTAAACCATTAAAACTTCAAAAAATGAGCATAATGAAGAGGATGAGGGTGAGAGTTACCTTCTTGGTGGTGCCTCTTTAGGTTAGAAATCCCATAAATTTCAATCACCCTTTTCACTCAAACACGTTGATTTCGTCTAAAAAAGGCTAGGGTTTATAATTTGATTTTTATAATAAGGCTAATTTAGTGTAAGGTTTAAGAAGTTACTAAATTTCCCCTTGGGCGGGTATATTGGGTTTTTGGGTCGTCACAACATCCTCAATTTTAAAAGACTTTCGTTATCGAAAGTAACATAAAGTCATACCTTATGGTTCAAAAAGGAATGGAAGTTCTCAATCATATAGTCCTCCTACTGCCAAGTCAAGTCATGTTCTCCATGGAATTGTCACAAGACTATCACCAACGGGATCTCTTTCTTTTGAAGCGTATGCACTTTCATGTCTATGATCTGAATTGGTTGCTCATCGTAGGACAAGTTCTCCCTCAAATCAACTTGCCCCTAATCGATTATCGGTGCATGTTTGTTATATTTCTTCCTAAATATAGAAACATGAATGACATCATGAATTCCAACTAACTAAAGTGGCAACGCGAGGCAAAAAGCTACCAGGCCAATTCATTTCTTGATCTTAAATGATCTGATAAACTTGGGAGATAACTTTTCCTTCAATTTGAGTCGGTAATGCCCTTTCCCTAGTGACACTTTCAATAGTACAAATTCTTATTCCTTAAACATAACCTCTTGAAGGTCCTTATCAGCATACTTTATTTGGCGGCTTTGGGCAGTTTCCAATCGTTGCCTTATCAATTTTATCCTCTCAGTTTGGTCATGCACAAGTTCTAGGCCGATCAACACGGCTTCTCGGACCTCGATCCAATAAATTAGAGATTGATCTCTCATAAAGTGCCTCGAATGGTGTCATGCCAATACTTGCTTGAAAACTATTGTTGTACGCAAACTTGCACAACAGAATATACTTCTCCCAACTCCCGAAGAAATCCAACACATAAGCTTTGAGTATATCTTCAAGTATCTGAATCAATCTCTTAGTCTGCTTATCTGTCTAAAGGTGAAAGGTCATACTAAGATTGAACTGAGTCCACATCTAGTGTTGAAACCCGCTCCAAGATTGAGAGGTAAATTTCGAATCACAATATGATATAATTGACATCGGGACTCCATGTAATCTAACGATCTTGTCTACGTATATACCCCCGACCTATATGTTGAATACTTCGTTGAAATAAGGATGAAGTGAGCTGATTTAATAAATCGATCCATGACCACCCAAGTCGCACCATGCCCTTTCTGAGTCGTCGGTAGCCCTAAAATAAAGTCCATGGCTATGTGTTCCCACTTCCATTGCGGAATAAGTAACAGTTGCAACAATCCCCCTAGCTTTCGGTGGTCTACTTTCACTAGCATACAAATCTAGTAATCATATATGTAAGTAGCAATGTCCACCTTCATCCCTGGCCACTAATACATCCTCCGCATTTCCTGATACATCTTGTTACCCCCAGGATGAACGGTGAACTGAGATTTGTGCGCCTCCCAGAGTAATTCATCTCTCAACTGCTATAAGATAGTATGCATAATCTATCTCGAAATCTCAATGCTCCATTAAGTGATAGTCTTCAACCAACGTCATCACTCCTATCTACAAGTGTCTTGTACTTCCCATACTCTGAATCGACTCTTTAATAGTCGACCACTCTAAACATAGCCACTAAGTTTGCTCTCATCAGAACTCGTGTCTAATGCTTTAAGATATCTGAGCCCATAACCGAGCCATGAATGGGTACTCACTGAACATTCCTTACAGTCTTGGACTCTGTCTCTAGTGGTACATGGCTTAAAGCATATGCCACTATGTAAGCTTTCCCTGGGTGGTACTCGAGCGTGAAATCAAAGTCTTTTAAGAATTCCAACCATCTCCTTTATTGCATGTTCGACTCACTCTGAGTGAATAATTACTTCAAACTTTTGTGATATGAATAAACAGTGAAGTTCTCCCCGTGAAAGTGGTGCCTCCTTAACTTCAAAGCAAACACAACTATCGCAAAATCTAAGTCGTGCAGTGAATAGATCTTTTCATGTACTTTCAACTGCCTGGACGCATAAGCAATTACTTTTTATCTTGCATTAACATACCTTTCAAACCAGTCCCTGATGCATCGTTATACACTGATAACATCCTGTAGGCCTCTGGCAAGATCAAAATCAGTGCAATAGTTATATGATTTTTCAATAATTGAAAGGTCTTTTCACATGAGTTGTCTCATTCATAGGCAATGTCTTTCCTAATCAAGTTGGTAAGTAGTGAAGGGATTGCCGAGAAACCTTGCATGAATCATTGATAGTATCTTGCCAAGCCTAGAAAACTCCGAACCTCGGAAGCGTTAGTGGGTTGTGGCCACCTAATGATCACCTCGATCTTTACAGGATCAACTGATATCCCTTTTGTATTCACCACGTGTCCCAAAAACTTCACTTCTGAAACCAAAAACTCGTATTTGCTCAACTTAGCATAAACTCTATGTTCCTTCAAAATTTGCAACATTTTCCTGAGGTGTTTCCTATGATCTGACTCAGTTTTAGAGTATATCATGATGTCATCAATGAACACAATCACAAACGGATTTGAGGAATGGCTTGAAAACACGGAGCATCAAGTCCATGAACATTGTTGGTGCATTGGTAAGCCCAAGCGGATCACAGTGAACTGAAGTGTCCATAACAGGTGCTAAGAGTTGTCTTTGGTATTTCCTTCTCCCGTATACACAACTGATGATAACCCAATCTCAAATCTATCTTAGAGAACAATCTTGATCCCCTCAACTGGTCAAATACGTCTTCAATCTTGGGAAGTGGATACCTGTTTCGGATAGTCACCCTATTCAATTGCCAATAATCAATACACATCTTCAAACTGTCTTCCTTCTTCTTCATAAATAACACTGGTGCTCCCCATGGCGATACACTTAGTGTAATGAAGCCATTCTGATTCAACTCCTCTAATTGCATTTTCAACTCCTTCAACTCAGTAGTTGTCGTATGGTAAGGTGTCTTAGAAACTAGTCTCATTCCAGGTATAAAGTCAATTATAGATTCAATCTCTTAATAAGGATGGATTCTCATAAAGTCTGAAAGAAAAACATCTAGAAATTCCCTAACTACTGGAATCTTCTCAATTAGAACTTCATGTCTTTCCTTTCTCATAGAAGTCAAGCTCACAATGGTCTCTATTTGAGCTAAACTTGCAACCCTACCATAGGTGGTGGCATTGGTCGGTGTACAACCCTTAAGCTCAAACGGTGGAATGCTCGAAATTTGGGACACTACAATTTTATTAAAATAATCTATATTGGTGTGATATGCCACTAACCAATCCATGCCTGGTAATACATCAAACTTAAGACACTCTAAGACCCATCAATCAAATATCATCGTGTGATCCCCAATTTTCATTTTACACTGCTCACATACTATATTAGGATAAATCTATTCAGTAGAAACTGTGCTCAGAATCAAGTAAGTGTGTGCACTAACTGGTTTCAATGCCAAAGCATAAACTACGACCCCAATATGAGCAAAATAATAGAACCAAAATTAAACACTGTATGCATATCTCGACCATTAATGGAAACCATACCTACAACTGACTGACGTGAGGCTTTTCCATCCCGCCCAACAACTACATGAACTCCTCTATGAGTAGTTGGGGTTGTGTTCATCTCAGATATTGGTAGGTTAGGGCATTTGTTCTGGTAGTGCCATTGAGTCCTACACTGGTAATATATCACCTGTGGCTTTTGATAAGTCAGAGGCGTTTGTGCGACACTGGTTGATGCACTCGATTTGGGCCTTGTTTGCTCTCTGCCCCTACTCTATTGTAGTTGTTGCAGTGGATGCAGTGGTCTGAATGTCACACTTTAGGAAATCGAGGAGGCGGGGACACGTAAATGTGTGGTGGTCCCCGTCGGAGTGTGTAGTAACCTCAAAGTTCCACCAGATGATGCACGGTTACTCGCTAATCTCCTAAATACATGCTTCTTAAAATTTCCTCCCTGACCTCTTTGATAACTTCCAAAACTGTGTTTGCCCTAACTTTACCGATCAGATCCTTCTTGAAACTGTATATTATCCTTATCACGAAAGGCTGACTTGCACTGGATTGCCTAATAGGAAGCCTGTCGGTTTGTCTCTGATCCCAATGCTGCCACCATAACGCATATGTCTCTCCTAAATCCATCGATGAATCGTTTCCTACCAATCACCTCAGATGGAACATAATCATATGCAAACTCAGCCAGGTCATTGAATATTAACCTGTACTCAACCACGGTCATGTTGCCTTCTACCAAGGCAAGAAACTCCCTGATCTTATATGTGTTAACAGTCTCTGGGAACCATTCATCGTTTACAAATACTTGAGCTGCGGCTAACTTATGTTCAATCCTTAAGTTCTTGAAATAGACAACCACCAATTATGTGCCTTGTGTTCCGGTAAGAAACCCATCAACGGTACCATAGGCCTCTCTTCAATGCCCAAAGTGTCTTTCCTCTTTTCCATATTAAATATTCAAGCTTCTGCCTTAATAGGATCAAGGTCCTTGTAAAAGTGTAGCACATCGTACTTCATGAACTCCTTCTAGATCTTGCCCCTTTGGCATGCCTCGTTCTCTCCATTGACTATGGATACGGCCACTACAGCTGCAGCCGTAACGAAACCAGCACCTTCTTTAATTGGAGAGTTCTCGTGTATCGATGCTAATAAAAGATCAAGCCTTAGCCATACCGGTGCATGTACAACTACTTCATCACTCCTTTGATTGTTCACTAGTTCCAAAATCCGTACCATAATCCTTTCCTGAGACTGGGCGAAGTCAGTCATCCTTTGGTCCTACGCGCTTGTCAAGTAATGTATGGCATTTTGATGTGTCTCAGTCATAGAAAATCATGCATTGTTCCATCTGACTATGATATTTCCTTTCTTCTCTTTCTTGTGTTTCCCTCAGGTTGTAGGATGTCCCTTCGTAGTTGCTTATCATGAACTGTGGAACAACGAAAAAGGAGTTAGTCCCACAAGGTAAGAAAGTAGGCAAAAATATCTAAATGTTGTAAATATTACATTACAAAGAAAATAATAATATATTAATATTTTATTTTATGTTTTCTATCCCATCCTGTCCTAGGATTGGTCTTTTATGCACTTTAAGTCGACTTGAACCAACTTCTCATACCATTGAGTTGTTCGACTTAAACTCAACCTTTAAACTTAAAGGCTCTATGTACTTAGGTTTCACTAACCTAATCATTTTCCCTAGGTTTTAATACATATTTTATGATACCTACCGTGACGTCCCTCACCTGAATTAGGGTTGAGTCACCCAGCCCAGACCATTAACACTTTGGCACGCCTATTTCAACCTGTGAAATAACATCCTAACCATATAGAATAATAAATATGGAAATGAAATCACACTAGAATTTCATAAATCATCTAATTAAAGTGATAAGAGTTCAAAAATCTAACTAGTTTACATCATCCCAAAAAGCTTCCAAATAGTTCATAAAGCTTCCAAAGTAATCCAAAGTAAATAAGGAGGGTTCCAAACTACCTAAATAACCTACTTTAAGTTACAACCTAAATTCAACGTTCTCAAAATCAAATAAATAGATAATAGAAGCATGCAATATCTCAAAAAGCAGCGGAAAACTTCAAGTACGTGCCTTTCTTTTGTCACGAGCTAATGCATATGTAGATGTACCTGAGGAGTAAGTGTGGCAAGCTAAAGAACCAACAGAGGTCAATGAGAGAGAAGATTCACTCAAACATTAAATATGCAAGTATTACATATAAAGCAAAACAATTCTACACATGTACTGGTAAACCAAATTGTAAAGCATTTAATGGAAAGAAATGACGACAAAATTCTTGTTCATAAAATGGGTGTAAACGAGTTCCATATCCAATAAACTTAAAATTAGATTCATTATTCAACAAACTAGGAAATGAAAATTCTTTTGAAACCACATCATAAAAAGGGAATTCAAAAATTTGTAAATAAAAATCATTCATTCATGAGGTTCGACAAGGGAGTTAACATAAGAACTAGTAATAAATATAAATCATGGTTCCATTCAATGAATTCTAGTTAATAGTACGAATCAAGTGACCGAAACACTCACCCTCGAGATGATGTGAACTATTAGTGGTCACAATGGTCATTTTTATCTCCATCTAAATCCATAAAGCCAACAGTGAAAGTGTTTCCAAGCCATCACTGATTATGACCACTTGTGAACTCGATACTTCATGGTGCAGACCATTCTCTTTTTATGGAATCATAGCCACACCAGTGCAATTCAGGGCATGGCCCATTCTCTGTTAGTAGGCACACTGCCACACCACCACTACTCGTGGTGCGAGACACTCTCTTTTGATGAGCATATAGCTTCATCACTGCTTTTGGATCGAATAACGAATTTGTTCACGTCGCATGCATTCCATAGATAAGCATATTCATACCACTTAGTAAATCCAACCCAATCCCAAGTCTTTCCATAAAAATATGAGATTTCTATTTATCTAATATTCAAGTCGAATTTAATGCATGAGTGAAGTTCCCCGCTTAGATCGACACCTATCACAACTCTTAGTACGCCCGAGGCCCGATTTGAGCCTTTCGCATGACACTATACAACCATAAAACATCTCATAAATAAATGACTTCATTTAGAGTTAAGTAAATCTTTCATTTATTAGTCTTTGGGATCCGCTGGTTTAGGTCCCGCGGGTCCCTAGTCGCCTGATGCGAAGGTCGAGGGGTTAAACCTAGTATGTCTCCCTCGGAGATGCAGTAGTACCCCGTTTGAAAGAAAATACTTTCTTTTATTTTATTATATATGTATATATATTGTTTTTTTATTTATAATATATATTTTTTATTTTTTTGCGTGTTGACTGGTCTAGGGACTGTTTGGCCCCTGGATGCATTAGGCAGGTATATTCGTCCCTACCCAACGCACGGGTTGCCCTGGAGCAGTGCCCCTGGGCATCTAGCATCCTCGAGAAATGGTGCCTAGGACATCATTGACATCGGTGATGTCGTCGTCTACTTTCGGCTTCGTCGCAGTTGCGCCACCCATAGATAGGGTTTTTTATTATTTTTGTACAAATGCAACATGTGTAAACCACTAAAATTTTTAAAAAGGAGCATAATGAAGATGATGAGGGTGAGAGTTACCTTCTTGGTGGTGCCTCTTTGAGTTAGAAATCCCACATACTCCAATTATGCCTTTCACTTAAATGTGTTGATTTCGACCAAAAACGGCTAGGGATTACAATTGGATTTTTATATTATGGCACCCATAAGTTTTCTTCTTTGTGGAATGTGAAAAATGGAGCATGCAAAATGGCCCTAATTAGGCCATTTCCAAGTTTTAGCATCACCCATGCGTGCATTATGACAATGTCACCCTCCTGAGTTCCCTCTTCGGCTTTCGTCTCATAAGTAACTTCAATGGTTATAGAGGGTATCATTTCCAGAACATGTTAAACATCTTGCACTTCAGCAGTAGAAAACCTAACTATTTGAGTCATAAGTGAGGCTCGATCTTCTAGTGACATATAGTGTAGGGTTTGTTAAGTTACTAAATTTCCCCTCATTTGGGTCTATTGAGTTTTTGGTTCATCACATGCTAGGAGTACCCACTTTGGGCATCGTATTTAGTGCACTAAGTCGATACACCTCAAAATATGCGTTCTAGGGGTATTGAATGGCCCACGTTGTGAGTACCTAGAGAGGGAGCCCAGAGTGAGTACTCCAATCATTTTTCTAAATAATAATTCATTATAGATCACTTTTTTTTTCTTTTCTTAAATAGTGATCCATTATGGATCAATAATATAAAAAATCTTATATTCTTGTTCCACAGCTTATTTAAGTAGGTTGTGGGCATATGGGTAACTCTAATTGGCCTTAATTGGTTCCTTGATTGGGTTACACAAAACAAAACAACTGAGAATTTCCAATCATCATAACTAGCAGTAACTTATTATTCTTGGAACCTACTTGCCTCTTTTGCTTGGATCACATAAATCGAGCACATCAAAATAATCCACACGCAAAGCAATTTTTGATAGTTTTATTGGCCCCATAACACGACAATTACAAGATTGGAGGCTCATCTAACAACTCACAAATGCGTTCTATTTCAAAAAGTAAGGTAGTTTTTTTTTATTCAACAAATAGATATGGTTTCATTAAAATGACAAAACTAATGTATTCCTTATTTTTGGAAAGCGCCATTGAAGCCTATGTGGATTCCATTCTATGAATGGCACATTGTCATAATGAGTAATTATTTTACATAAACATTTTGTATGAATTGCTTCTTTTGAGAAAGAGTTATTTGTTCAACCCAAAAAGTGTATGAATTACTTCTTTTTAGAAGGAGTTATTTATTGATGCCACGATGTAGGTGGATATAAGTTTTGGTCTAAACATATCTTAAGTCGGTGGATAGAAGCTTTGATCCTAACATATCTCGTGGGGATATGGATGACTCGCACACCAATTTCAAATTGTAAATTCATTCAAACTCAACCTTATGCAGACCTCATGTAACCTCATGCGAACCTCATGCAAACCCATGCAAACTATACGAATTGGAAACACTTAGATAATGATAGAAATGTCGATGATATGAGGATTAATAAAATCTAAAACAGTAAGAAACTTTTGAAAAATAAGTTCATTCCATGAAAAAACACCACGACATCAAAGAAACTCATACAGGCCTATCAACAATTACGGTGACGTTGATGCTACTGCTCCATAATGAAGCTGGGCGTACTTTATTTTGAGTTGGATATCGTGTTTATACGTCCGGTTGAGTTTGTTGAGGTTGACGATTTTGCTTTGAATTTCGTTGAGTTCACTGATCTTCTTCCTCTGCCTCACTCGACTTGCTTTTGGTACCAATGCTATCAAAGATATAAGGTTGAACTGTTTTGAAATACTGACTTTCTGTATGTGGTTAGCTAAAAGGAACATGAGGTGGCGACATGTTTAATAGGTTCATGAATGAGTCATCTCAACTATATGGCATACTATAATTATAACATGGTGGAGTAAATGGACTTAGCATGTACTAAGATAATGAATCGTATATTGAATGTCTAGGCATTCCATGGTCCATATATGAAGATGATGGCTCGAGTACATAAGGATCAAGATCGTAAGGATGAAGATTCATGGTTGGCGCCCTAGGTACAAAATATATGAGCTTTTGGTTACATTGGGGGTGATGTAGGAATATACCCATAAGAGGAAACACGTGGTAGGAATGAGTTTTGGCTACTCTCATTAATAGTCTTTGTCCTTCTCGTTCTTAGATGAAATGGACATGATGGAGGAGAACACAGGATGCTCTCAGCAACAGTCAGTGTTCGATGAAATGGACAAGATGGAAAAAAATGTATGTTGCTCTCGCCCACTGTATATGTCTGTGTTGTTGTTCTTCTCATCCCTCTATCTGATCAGCCTTAAGCCTATTCTTGTTCAAATGTAACATCATTTATCTATGGTTCAACATCATTTCCATCATTCCACAAAGTATACCTCTGTCATTCATATTCATCTAAGATTTTAATGACTTCCTCAATAGCAACAAGGCCTTGGTCATAACCATCCTCAACAAACACTCGCCACAATCAATGCACCAAGTTAAACTGATTTACAAAAATAGGTGTTAGAACATGCAATTTAAGATATAAATCGCGAGGACAACAAAATAATAGTTTCAAGCTTACTAAATAGTCATATAGAGCCCCTTCATGTCTAATGTATCTTGTGGTGACTGGTCGATACCACGTCATGTAGTCTACTTGATCATGCCCTCCTTCTTGTTCTATTGTGACTATGCTATCACCATGATCTTCCCACATTCATATAAATTTTGCATGATACACCACCCAATGTTTTTGAGTGTTTCCTCGCAATTCGATGTTGTGTAGTCGGATGTCATATTCACAGTTTGGTGGCATGGCCTGTATCATTTCGAATTGTCTCATTACCCTTTCTGGTCGACGTCACTCGACTATATGGAAACAAATTAAAGGACACTTCGATAGCCAACTCCCGTGACCTTCAGTACAGTATTGGGAACAGACCTGTTGACATTAGCATAAGGTTGCCACACCACGGCATCCTCCTTCCGAGAATCGAGTGCATTAAGGTATGCTGATAAGTGATAAGTTAGTATTTATATATATTTAGTAGTTTATTTTAGTATATTTAAATATGGAAAGTCTCTAAAATATATATTAATTATATTTATTGGTGATTTACAGGTGAAACGGAGTGCGCGGTTGAATTCGTGGCGAAAAAATACTCAAAATAGAGTATTTACATGTAGTGATCGGATGTCGGACAGTTTCCTCGAGTTACGTGTTGCGCGGTGGGTAGAATATGAGACAACATATTTCAACCAATCACGTCTCGCCACGTAAGCGTATATCTTCTCTTGACCAATCACGTCTCGCCACGTCAGCAGTCTCTATTTTCTCCTCCAATCAGGAACCACCGCATTAGCGCTTGCAGCAAAATAGGTCAATCAGAAGTCGCCACAGAGTGTCTCGCAACACATATCACACCACCATTTCTTTTCCTTGCACAGCTGCTATTCAATTTCCTCGAGATTTGTGTCAGCACCGTCTCCCACGTCTTTGCTGATTCACTGCGATTTTCTTCTCCGCCTCCCATGCGCCACATGTCGGTCTCCCACTACACCAGCACGTCATAAGCAGGGGTCTTCTCCAATCAGACGATGCCACGTGGCACGTGACAACACTTTCAACCAATGCGGTCCGGACACGTTGCAGACACCAGTTTTTAAGCCCAAAACAGCTACAGGATCGTCCTCGGCACACGAGTCACCTCCCCAACCCCCAAAATTAGTTTTTTTCACCTCTCGGGACCAATTTTTAGTAGTTTTATATATTAGGAACTTAGGTTTTATTATTTTTATCATTGACTATTATTGTTTTGTCATCGACTTTCTTCGACGATGATGTTCGGCTAATCAAATCTTCGCCTGGGTCGAAGGGAAAACAAGTGGTATGCATGATTCATGGCAAATACTATGTGAGATCTATGATTTTTATTTAGTTTGATTTAATTTCTCCTATTTCATTGTTGTTGATTTTAATGAATATGGTTTAGATCAAGGGTCGGTATGTGGCCAGTGCATGTTTTTAAGTGGACAACCTATAGTTATTTGGACTATTATTATCCGTGTAATTGTGTTTTTGGGCCAATAAAGTAACAAATACTCACCCATTTGCCATCAAACCCTTTTGATTCTTGAGTGTGCGACAATTGAATCTAGGTTAAATCGGAAGCAGATGTGATCCGGTTATTTAAGATTAGTGTTCCCACAAACCCAAATTATTGCGGTTAGTGTGTTAAACCCGATTGACGGATGTCTAGGGTTATACAATGATTAGGGAAATAGTTAGTGGTGGACGTCCTAGCTATCGAGATTAGGGGAACTGGAAATTTCTGGCCGACGTCGATTTTCCATAGCTAATCTAGGAGAAATTGAATTAAGAACCTTTCGCGATGATTGAGGACCATTAAATGCCATTGAATCTTGATTCTTGCTCGTGGAACTGTAGACTTAGGTGATTGAACTTTTTATTTGTGCTAGTTTAGTTAATTATTTCATTGAACTTTCTGAAAACCACCCATTTTCAGTTAACTTGGAGTAAAACTCATGTCTTGTGGATTCGACAACGTATTTACCACTACTACACCCTTGTGGTCGATAACTCGATTGCAAGTTATATTTGGCACGCACGACACGTGACCAATAAGACATATGTCGTAGTCTGAGTAACTGAGAATGCATCGAGCCATCTGTATATAAAATAATAAATTAGCTAAAAACAAAATGGACCTAATCTTATAGAAATTGCGAAAAAAAATTTTATTACATATGTCCCAATGGAATGTCATTTGGCATGTATTCTCCATCCACTATCCGAGGTCAAGCTCTAGAAACATCCAAGCGCCTTAGTGCAATTAATGGAAACCTATCTCATGCCCACAGTTGTATAAGAATTAACGCGTTTGCAACCTCCACGCACCCGGAAAAGATATGCGACACAACTCCCTGTACAAATAAGTCAAACACACACTTCCCCAACTATATTGTCCAGCTCTTTGAAGGTCCTCGAGCAACGGAAGAAACATAAAATGTACAAATCAGTTCTAATTGTCGATGAGTAGACAACCATCGATAAGTTGTATTATATACGAGTGAACACAACGTTGCACCGTTTCTTCTTCATTGTCGTCCTCTATAGCTGGTACATTACGTTCAAGCCATTTGACTTTAAGTTGATTACCAATAATGTCATATCCAATAGAAATTTTACCAAATAGCCTCTCACACACCTCGACATAGTCAATATCGGTGGTTCTTATCACAGGCATACCTTCAATAGGTAAGTCGAGTTGTACCTCCACGTCTTGGAGTGTAATCGTGCGCTAGCCATATTGCATGTGGATTATATGTGTCTATGGGTGCCCTCTCTCAACGAAAGAAATAATCAAAGCCCGATCAAGGTTGAAAAACACTACGCGTGAAATCATGTATAAGCCATTGGAATGTAGGTATATGATCATTTGAGAATGGTACTTCACTTTTCAATCAACGACACCTCTTCTTCATCGTACGCTCATTGTTTCGTACACCTTATAATTGAAAACATTTTAGTCAATATATATGTATTATAATTTTGTGCGTAAACATTGGACGTATACATCTTAAAATGTTTACATAACCCCTCCATGCTCGCGAGGATTTGTGCATAGATTAGAGATGTTAAGTGAAGGATCAGATGGGCTTGGGTCCATTAGTGTACAAACTACAATTGTATGATTTAGAAAAATTAGTGGGGTTGTCCAAAAAGTCACAACAAATCATTAATATAGGTTAAAACATTAACAGATATCTAAACACCTCATGATGTAACATTTCAGTATAGTTAAAAAATATCAATGCAATCAAATTGCCAACTCATTCTAATTACAAACAAAATGCAAAATCGACTATTGATTTGGATTGGGAAGTTCACCTCTAATTGGATTTCTTTTCTTTTTTAATTATGACCCTCCGCACAACAAATACATCATCAGTTCTTCCTAGTAAGAACTCGAGCATGATTTATGTTTGGATATGTTGTTCATCTATGTCCTTTTTGATAACATATGCCACATCTCAAGGCCCTCAAAATATTAAGAAGATCCATCTTGTTTTTCTTTCGCGTTCCCTCGGATCTCCCTCGGCCACGTCTGCACCTCGAATTTGGTAGGATCTTCATCGTAAAAGTTGGCCAATACTTCTCATCTGAGATGGCTTTGAACATGCAGCTAAGACATGTGAGTAAGGGAAACCAAACGATTGCCATTTATTGCAACTGCACACCTGATCTTTCAGGACGATGACTTGAGTATTATTGCCTTTATGCATGTTATCTCCATGGCGTCTAGTCAGCACCTCAAACTCACCTGTGTCCCGAGTTATCAAATTGAGTTGATGCCTCCTTTTAGATTTTCCATAATGTGTGAGTTTATTTATGACATAGTTCGTGTAGGAGAGTCCGTTAGAAATTACTTCATTGATCTTGTGCCTGAGTCGATCGAGGTATGTCACCAATCTGTAGTAAATCATTTGAGTCATCGTTGTTATTGATAAGAATCGTGCCCCCTTCGATACATTGTTAAAGCACTCTACAATTGAAAAATAATTTAGTATAAGTAATATTTCGTCAGTGTTAAATAAATTGTTGAAAAATGAACAGAACTTGCATTTCATGTATACCTACAGCATTAGAAGTCATTCATCTGTACTGCATGCCTCCGTTATGCGATCGAGTCCATAGTTCTTTAGGAATGGCATTTAATGTATTGCATACATTTAGGAGCTCGTGATGATAAGTATGCAAAATGCTCCATGAACAGATTAAGTTTTTGTTCTTGATGTTGAGCAGCAGCTCAAGAAAAAAGGTTCTTTAAAGGTTCATTTTTTAAAAATTGGTGTTGAAATTATTGACCAAGTGTCATAGGCAATAACGATGGTGTCACTTTGGGGGAAAAAGATCATTGGCCAGTGCGTTGACCGCCTAGAGAATGTTAGGGTGACGATCAGAAATAAGCCAAAAATCATCTCTATATGTCATGTGTTTGCGCAGCATCCTAAAAACCATCCTTACGAATTGGTAGATTCGATTTCCGCAACTGCAAATGCAATTGGTATTATGTATCTATTGTCATCAACAGAGATGGCAATCATTAGCTTACCACTATATTTAGCATACAAAAAAGTCGTGTCAATCCATAGAAGAGGCATGTAATACTTAAATGATTCAATTGATGCTTCGACTTCCAAGAAGACATGACGAAATTGAGGATGCTCTATTCTTATCTCATCAGTAGCCCAATGTCTATATGACCATTTAATTTTTTCCTCGAACTCTTATTATTCACAACCGTTAACCATTTTCGTAATCTAGCCTATGACGCGTCTCAATCTCCAAATGCATTTGCAATTGCCTTCCTTTTGGCATCCTACATTCGCTTGTAGTTTACTTCGTGATTGTACTTTCCCTTGATTATTTGTACCAAGGTATTGATAGTTATTACTTGATATATCTCGACAACACTTTGGATCTCCTGTGCAAGCATTTTAGAGCCGAGTTGGTAATGATCGCTTTCTACTTCAGGATTTATATAGTTGTGTGGCTCGTCTAATTACGTGATTTCTCATAATTGTGTTTTCTTTTGCAAACAAGCATAGAGATGCCATATGCACCTGTCTTGCGCACTCCTGCACTTGATCGCCCATAAAATTGTAGTCGACTCCATCGCATGATATTGACGAAGTTTATTAACATGCACTACAAAAAAACAACAAATCAGAAACGGAATTTTCCGTCTCTGATTTGCAAAAATTCCGTCTCTAATTGCAATCAGAAACGGAACAGAGACGGAATGAGTTCCGTCTCTGAAAACGTCGTCTCTGATTCGATCGGAAACGGAAAATGGATTTCGTTTCTGATTAGAGACGGAATAGAGACGGAAAAAATCCATTTCTGATTAGAAACGGATTTAGAAACGGAAATTAGAAACGGAACAGAGACGCAACTGAAATGGAATTTATTTCGAAATGGTACATTTGTAATTGCATTTCATCTCTGATTCTGTTGCTGATTAGCAACGGAATCAGAGACGAAATTAATAAATTTATGAATTTCGTCTCTGATTCCGTTGCTAATCAGCAACGGAATCAGAGACGGAATGCAAATGTTCCTTCTCTGATTCCGTCTCTGATTAGAAACGGATTCAGAGATGGATTTTTCCGTGTCTAATTCCGTCTTTGTATCCATTTCTGATTAGAGACGGAATCAGAGACGGAATTCTTATTTCCGTCTCTGATCCATTTGTGATTCATACATATATTTCTGGAAAATTAGAGACGAAATAGCAACGGAATATTTGAATTCCGTTGCTAATCCGTCTCTAATTTTCTATTTTTTTTAATTATGACACAGAAACATAATCCAATTGTTTCTCCAACCTAAAAATTCAAATTCCAACCATATGACCTACTCCATCGCCTGCACCCCCTCCAACAACTCCTTGGGGGTGCTAACATCCCACAAAAAAGCCAAATTCCACATTCATACATCGACAATATATATCAACAAATATTCAAAAGAGAAAGAAAAAATGTGAAACTCAAAATTAGCCAAAAATTTATATATCCACGGAAAATTGTCATGTATTACAAAAGCTCCAAATTTGGAAGTATACACAAAAACCACCAATCCTATTGTTCAAGAACCAAAAAAAAAAGAACACTTACAATCCTATAAATATGCACATAAAGAATTAAGTTTAATAACCAAGAACGAAATTCATCTAATGTTCAACACATCCAATCACCAACACTCCAACATGACTGGTCAAAATAAGAATAGCAAAAAGAACTTCATATAATAACTATAACGCAGCTTTGAAGCATTTCTGATTCTCCATCTGAGGACAACAACTAGTGATTATGCACCTGAAAGAAGTAGGCAAAAGGAGAGATTATTTAACTAAGGATGTACATTGGAAGCGAATGAGAAAAATGGTGGATTTGAAGAAACATAGAAAGTAATAATAATCATACATAAAAAGTAGGCTTCGAACCTATTTTTTAATTTCTTTACGATTGATTTTGCTTTGGTCTTTTGTCAATTCAACACATATATAGGTAGAGAGGAGTACTAAAGCTAATAAGGAACATGAAAGAAAATTAACTCATATTAAACATTAAATACAACACCATAGTCAATACATGAAGTTCCTTATGGAGACCCAATTTTCATTAAATTCGAAAGAAGACAACAACGACAACAAGTCGTAATAAAACACTGAAATAAAGTAGAAACAACACACACATTGTTGACTTTGATTTAGTTCTTCGAAAATTAAGATGAAAGCATTAACAACATTATGGGGATTGTAATAGGTGCAATGAGAATAACATGGAGCTTTTAGCATTAAAATAAGAAGAATTGAACTTTTAAGTTGAGTTGGATTATTTATCAAGCTTTGTAAGGCATGCATTTCAACATGTATATGATAATGGTGAAGTGCAAGAATGCTAAAAGGAAAAAACTGAAAGTTAAGCACAAACCTTTATCAAAGCAACATTCACATCCATCAAATTTGATCCTAAACTCATCATCTCATCCACCAACACTGCTGTGTGCTCCAAGACTGAACCAGCCATGTGTTCCTACTCAAAAAAAAAAAAAAAACCAGCTGAGGTCCTCTCCTGCAGTGAAGAAAAAAAAAGCCATACAAATAGAATACGGGCCATCTTCAAAAAAAAAGTAGGAGCAGCAAGCAAAACTGATTTAGGACTGAAGTTTTGTTGTTGTTGTGAGTTTGGGGTGTCACTGTAGCTATTTTTCTACGCATAGGAGCTAGCGAATAATGTATGTATAAGATGGACCTTTTTTAAGTTGAGTTGGATTATTTATCAAGCTTTGTAAGGCATGCATTTCAACATGTATATGATAATGGTGAAGTGCAAGAATGCTAAAAGGAAAAAACTGAAAGTTAAGCACAAACCTTTATCAAAGCAACATTCACATCCATCAAATTTGATCCTAAACTCATCATCTCATCCACCAACACTGCTGTGTGCTCCAAGACTGAACCAGCCATGTGTTCCTACTTAAAAAAAAAAAAAAACAACCGCTGAGGTCCTCTCCTGGAGTGAAGAAAAAAAAAACCATACACTGCTGAATAAGAAAGCTTCAAAAAAAAAGTAGGAGCAGCAAGCACATCTGATTTAGGATTGAAGTTTTGTTGTTGTTGTGAGTTTGGGGTGTCACTGTAGCTATTTTTCTACGCATAGGAGATATCGAACAATGTATGTATAAGATGGACCTTTTTTAAGTTGACTTGGATTATTTATCAAGCTTTGTAAGGCATGCATTTCAACATGTATATGATAATGGTGAAGTGCAAGAATGCTTAAAGGAAAAAACTGAAAGTTAAGCACAAAACTTTATCAAAGCAACATGCACATCCATCAAATTTGATCCTAAACTCATCATCTCATCCACCAACACTACTGTGTGCTCCAAGACTGAACCAGCCATGTGTTCCTACTCAAAAAAAAAAAAACAACCAGCTGAGGTCCTCTCCTGCAGTGAAGAAAAAAAAAACCATACACCGCTGAATAAGAAAGCTTCAAAAAAAAAGTAGGAGCAAAGAAGCACATCTGATTTAGGACTGAAGTTTTGTTGTTGTTGTGAGTTTGGGGTGTCACTGTAGCTATTTTTCTACGCATAGGAGATATTGAACAATGTATGTATAAGATGGAACTTTTATAAGTTGAGTTGAATTATTTATCAAGCTTTGTAAGGCATGCATTTCAACATGTATATGATAATGGTGAAGTGCAAGAATGCTTAAAGGAAAAAATTGAAAGTTAAGCACAAACCTTTATCAAAGCAACATTCACATACATCAAATTTGATCTTAAACTCATCATCTCATCCACCAACACTGCTGTGTGCTCCAAGACTGAACCAGCCATGTGTTCCTACTCAAAAAAAAAGAAACAACCAGCTCAGGTCCTCTCCTGCAGTGAAGAAAAACAACCACTCACAAATAGATAGTATACGTACATCGAAATGTTGGGTCACTTCCTTGATCTGCTGCAATTAAATAAAAAACATAGCAGAACTCACCTGATAAACAGCCCTCACAGTGCCCTCTATTTTCCCAGCCTCTCTATTTTCCCATCAATCTTGATAGGAAGTCATCATCTCATCCACCAACACTGCAGTGTGCTCCATTAGACTGAACAAGCCATGTGTTCCTACTCAAAAAAAAAAAAAAAAAAAAAAACCAGATGAGGTCCTCTCCTGCAGTGAAGAAAAAAAAAACCATACACTGCTGAATAAGAAAGCTTCAAAAAAAAAGTAGGAGCAGCAAGCAAATGCAGTCAAAATGAAAAGAGTTACTCATTGATTCCATTTGAAGCAGAAGAGAGAGGATCAACTGCCCTTCATGTCGAATCCAAAGAAACATTTCACCAAAGAACACCAAAAGCTCACCAGATCACTTCCACCATCCTACCATTTCACCAAAGAACACCAAAAGCAAATAAGAGTGTTAAAATTAGTGCTTTAGCCTACATAGTTTCTATTTATGTTATTTATTTAATTATGATGTGCGCAATCCAAGATTTAGAAACTTCTTATTTCTTTTTTAAATTGGGGAAGCTCATACTTCTTAGGTGTTTAGTTTAGTTCAGATGAACTTATTTAAGGTTTAATAAGTTTCTATTCTTAAGTGTTTTGTCTAGGAAAGTTATAAGATTTATGAGTTTATGTAATTTAGGAGTTACTATTTTGGTTTAGTTTTCTAAACTATTTATTACGTGCAACTATTTTTCATGAAATAAAGAGACCAAAATTACTTTTCAAGTTGTGTATGCAACGGTGTTTAAGGAGAACGAAAACATTGTATTTTGGACTCCTTTGTTCATTCTCTCCTATGTGTAGAATACAAGTCAATTGTAATTTCTATCTTTCATTGGCTTTAAAACCAAGAATATTTACCAACTTCAAGTTTGACTTTGAGTTTCAAAATTATATTTTTGAACATATCCTTGAGATTTTATCACTCAACAACCTCAGTTTAAAGTTAATAGACTTGAATGAAAAAAAGTCGAGAATTTTGAAATCTTATATGATTGTTTTGACGCAATTCAAGTTTCACAAAAACCAAGTTTTAAGAAATTATTTTCCATAAGGGATTGTCTTACAAACCATTGCCTTAAACTAACTTGAAATGACTTCCAATGGACTTTGATTATTCAATAATACTTAAAAAAAATAGGAAAAGTGTCTACAAACTTGTAACACCAAGTTTGGACATTTGTGCTAAGTTAAGTATCAATAAGGTATTTAATATGAGTAAAAGACGCCTCTCGGGTTTATTCCTTCGCATCAAGCCTTCGTATATAGTAACAATGAGCAATTTGGGACTATGTGGACTTAGTATAAACTTGTTTAGGACACATTAAAGTTGAGATTGGATCTATGCTATATAGAAAAGACATAGATTGGTCTTCGCATCACACGGGCCAGCTTCCTCAATCGAGCCAGAATCACTATATTTTGGGATCAGGAAGGGCATTTCTTTTAGTTGAAAGATTTGCATACACAAAACCCATTGAAATCCAAAGTAAAAGCAAAGATAAATGAAGGTCCTTGCCTCGGCAGAAAAGCCACCACTGCTAATCATTGAACTGGTTTGTTTGACACAACTGAGATTCAAGAAATCCCCTATATCCACTTGGCTAGAAAAAAAAAGCATTTAAGACTAAATGGAAATGTCCTAATTAGTACGCGAGTTCGAATCTCCCATGGCGTTGCAATCATATTATATCATAACATATATTCTTAATCATAGAACCCCAAAGACTCTACTTACAATAATCTGAGTTTTAAAATAGGCATCTTTGTCAATGAGTTGAGTTTTTGAAGGAGATGTTCTTGAATGGGACTTAGCCCAATAACAAAACAATTAGCACAAAAACCAAACAAATTAAAACACAGCCAGATGATTCAAAAAATCAACTTTCTAGAAACCTAATATAATTTAGCCGAGTAAGATGAGGTGCAGAAAAGGCCATTCAACTATCACTAATGAAAAACGAAATGAAGAAGAAGGCAGCATAAAGAAAAAATGTAATACCTAATGTTGGTTTGAGTCAAAGATGAAAGGTCCATCTTAGCTTTCTCAGCAGTCCCAGTGAGGCGCTGAAGAGCTTGATTGTCTTTCAAAAGATCAATGCCATCGTCTCTCTTGCTTGTCTCAGTGAGGTCCCAGCAAGGCAAACTCCAAACTCTCTGTTACAACATGAGATAGGTAGGTCAACAACTAACAAATAGCAACATTTTGAAAACTGCAAAAAATGAAATAAGGAACTTCATCATCAGTACCCTCCACTACATCAGGCTTCAACAAACCACCATGAATTGCGGGTACAATCATTGTTCATGTATCCTCTGTATATCTTAGTTGCCTCGGAAGCCCGGTTCATGCATAAGTTATCATGGATTTTATTTTTTATACCTTTTCCTCCCCAAAAATGTTTTTTTAACCTCAGTTTAAGTAAAATATACTATAAGTACAGAATGTTTGCGGAATTAATCCATGGGAGAAGAAAACGTGCTGGTTGTTGTGTGCAAATGTTATGTCGTTGCAGGTTCTCTCGAGTGCTATGATGAAGAAAGTGGTAGAATTGACAGGGAGCAACATCTTCATGCCATAGCAAATGAATTTGGGAAATCGATAAAGGGTCGGTTTTCGGTCATCTGTGTTGAGAACATGTAGGCTCTTTTTCTTCTAGGGACATGCGATAATAGAAGAACAAGAGCTTAAATGTCCTCAACCCAGATGAACGAAAAATGAGCCTTTATCGATTTCCCAAATTCATTTGCTATTGCATGAAGATGTTGCTCCCTGTCAATTCTACCACTTTCTTCATCATAGCACTCGAGATAACCTGCACCGCCATAAGACTTGCACACAACAGCCAGCATGTTTTCTTCTCCCATGGATTATGCAAACATTCTGTACTTATAGTATATTTTACTTAAAAAAAAAAAATTGGGGGAGGAAAAGGTCAAAAAATTAAAATCCACGATAAAATACGGAACATCAATCTAAATATGCACAAGAAGAAGAGTCAATCATAAAGTAATTCGAAGAATTGCTAAAGTTATCTACATAGGCAAACGTTTAATCTAAGAATTTACACAAACAACAAGTGAAATACCTATGTATCACCAACCTGCTCATTTCTCGAGAGCCACGCTTACGTCTCACGCTCAACATTGTCCCCTTGTTGTGGTGGATCGACCGGATCTATTTGCAGCAGCTGTTGCTGGTCATGAGGTGGCGGTGGTGGTGGCGGTGGTGGTGGTTGTTGCTGAGCTAGGCCTGCTTCTTCCATGTTCATCCCTAGATGCTGCTGCACGAACTCCATAACCTTTCGTAATTGCTCCGCAACGACATCGAACTCTGCCCGCGGCACCACATCCGGCATCTCCGACGTGCTAGCACCAGGATCTCTGTATCTCCTCTTCTTTCTCCCTACGGACCCGAGTCGTAGACACGTCCTTTGGAACACTCACCCGCCACATTGAGGTACACCGTCAGCTCCTGACGTCTGCTTTGGAGCCTATCCTGCAGATATGAACAACAAACAAAATACATGATATGGGTTAAAGTAAACTTAATACTATTTTACATATAATTTCTATACTTACATAGAACCGCTCTGATCTAGTATCGATGAATGTCATCCTGTCGTGATTGACGGTGTGGAGATGCAAATACAAGTCATTCACAGTCGGTGGCGTCTCGGATGAATCAGTCTGCGTGCAGGACCAAGCATAGCGAACAAGTGTATAAATGTAAAAAATATCGAAGATGTTATAAAAAACTTACCAATCTTTTTTGGGTAGTCACAAAAGACACGGAACCACCACCGTGCTTCGAGGGTCCAGTCCCGGGGCCTTCGACCTCTGTGTTCCTATTCTCTGTCGCTTGCCTAGACCTGGCCTGGAAGTCCTCGCTCTCCCAGTACTACAAGTATCTCCTCCATGCCTCATCTGTAACAAAACCTGGCTGCACACGACTCTTCTTTAACTTGTGCATCAACGCGGTGTACCTTGTGCCTGCAAGCCTGTCGTACGCCGCTTGCATGAGATCCTCGGGAATCGCGTCATCCCATCTAAAAAATACCTACAAATTGGCGATTGCTATTGTTACAAGACATTGAGAAAATAGTATATATCATAAGGCATTTAGTAGTCTTGTTTACCTTCCATTGGCGCCAGTATTGGTCTTTATGATGAGGCGGTACCGACTTCCAACAATACCCTTCAGGAATCATCCATCGTTTGAAAACTTTTGTCATCCTCCGTGCACAAAAATGCGAAGGATGCAACTCCCTGTGTTTCATGAACATGCATATCACCTTAACTACTTCTTCGATAATTGACATCCGTATTTAAAACGACATATAAGAGTCAAAACCAAACTTATGTATCATTGGCAATCAGTCTGATAGGGATCCCCTGCACGCGAGGGGGCTCCATCCCTGTCCTCTGAGGTGGCCGCGGAGGGCCTGTCACCTCCAACCCTGCTCTTACGTCTTCTTGTGGGGAGGCTGCCGGTGATGCTGTGGCTGGGGGTGCAGGCCTCGTGGGTAAAGGAGTCCTTGATGTCGGAGATGGTGAGGGGAAGTGTATATTTGGTATAGTCCTTGAGGACGACGATGATGGTACAGACGACGCCGACGGTATGGAAGGGGAAGGTGACGCTGCGGCTGTCTCGTGCTCGAGAGACCGAGAAGTCGGAATCGATAATGCAGGTATCGACCCACGACCTCGACCGCCACGACCTCTATGGACCCCTCGTGTGGCCTGACCATGAGGCCCAGTCGGTATATCGCCGCCAGAGGTCGGTGCTGCACCTCTTCCGCTTGGTCGATGTCCTCCTAATGGGAATCCTCGACGTGGGGGATGACCACCTCCCGCCATGAAACCTAACAAAATAGCAATAAAACATCAGAGAATGAGGGCATAAAAAAATTAGAAATTAAGTCTAAATGATAGGACTTAATAACACAGGATCCATGCTAATAAAAGTAACTACATTATTGGATGTTGACGTATCATATACATACATTATTCGCTATCATCCGTTTCAAATTCATTCTCATGAGTAGAAGGTGAGGATTTTTCTTCTGAATCATCTCCACTAGAAACTTCTTCACTCGGACCCGCTTCAACAATGAATCGAGTCCCAGTCGGATCATCCAGATTGTTGATATCGGCGATTGCATCATCGACTACGCACGTGGTGGGCATCCCATCTTGGAAAGCAATCTCTACCGAGCCCTGGTCCTTATCGTCTTTGCTAGTTTCCTCGTCAGCGAATTTTGGCTGACAGCAACAAACTGCTAGCCATTCTTGTCGGTCGTTCCGCATAGAAGGGTACGAAAGGTAGTAGACTTGATTGGCTTGCATTGCTAGTACAAATGGCTCGTAGTTGTTATATCGTCGACTTCTATGAACCTCTACCAATTGAAGTGTTGGGTGAGTCCTCACACCATGATTCGGTGTAGGGTCATACCATTCACACTTAAACAAGACCACACGTTTGAGGCCGGTATACTCAATCTCCACAACCTCTTGCAGTACTCCATAATAGTTATGGGAAACATCGGCGTAGTTTGAACCCTTCACCAAAACACCGTTGCTCTGCGTCGATCTATTAGCGTCATATGTTGCGGAGTGGAACTTATACCCATTAACAAGGTAACCAGGGTAGACAGTACATGATCGACTAGGACCAACAGAAAGATCAACGAGCGTCTCGTCAACTATAGAATTCCGAGCCTATTCAAAAAAATTAGTAATGCAATATGACACATTACTTTTGGAAGAAATTTATGAATCTATAACGTACAAAAGTAATGACCTTACATATGTTTGAAACCAAATGGGGAAGTTGTGCTCTAGACTACTATCAACTTCCGATTCCCCCATTGCTTGAGTGATTTCATCCACGAATATCCTAGAAGAAACGAACATGTAAGTAGGTTGTCTTACTAAAAAATGAACAATGAATGTAATGCATTATTGAATGAAAGTGACGGCCATACTGAACGTAAGGAGCGATCTCTGGACAATTGAGCAGTATGTACGAATGAGCGGCATTATACTCTGCTCTGTTAAGTACCGCTCCTTCGACTTGCCCATGGGTCGACCAGGATAAGTGAAAATTGAGAAATTGCCGACGAAGTTCGGTGTGGGCCCGAGACCGCCATCGTCGTTACGTGGCACTTTGTCATGCAAAGAAGAGACGTGATCTTCGAAGTAGTAAGAACAAAAGGATGTGACCTCTTCGACCAAATAAGCATTACTCATGGAGCCCTCAACCTTTGCTTTGTTTCGCACATTGTTCTTCAAATGTTTAAGGTACCTGTATGAATGTTATAGGAAATGTTGATATAAAACCGATTGAATGGGAAAATAATTCCAAGGGGTCAAGATAGTACCTCTCAAATGGATACATCCATCGAGATTGAACGGGACCGGCCAGACGGGCCTCGTAGGCCAAGTGGATTGGTAGGTGTTCCATAGAGTCAAATAAGCTTGGAGGGAATATTTTTTCCAACTTGCAAATGATTTTTGGTATTTCAGACTCTAAAACCTCCATATCTTGGATACTGACACATTTCGCAGTTAGGGATCGGAAGAAAAGGCTTAATTCGCTAATTGCAACCCAAACCGGGTTTGGGAAGAGTTCTCTGAATGCAATTGGTATCAACTGTTGCATGAATATATGACAATCATGGCTCTTCATGCCGAACATTCGCAGTTTCTTTGGATCTACACATCGACCAAGATTCGATGCGTAACCATCAGGAACACGCAATTTTTCAACCCACTCGCACAATTTATGTTTTTTTGATGTATCAAGAGCATAGAACCCAAGGACGTAAGTATTTGTCGCCGAATCAATGTGTAGAGAAGGTCGGTGACAATATTCACGAATATCTTGCCTCTATTTTGCATTGTCCTTACTCTTGCCCGGTACACACATAATAGTGTTGAATATGTTGTCAAAAACATTTTTCTCAATGTGCATGACATCTAAGTTGTGGCGGATCAAGTTTGTCTTCCAATACGGCAAGTCCCAAAATATGCTTTTCTTCCTCCATCCCGAATTCTTAGCTATCCGCCCATTCACAGATTCAGCTCCGATTTCAGTCACCTTCATCAAGCCAAACGATTCAATTTCTGCCAAAATTTCTTCACCAAAACGCAAAGCGGGCGGATCATCATTTATGACCATTTTGCCTCTAATGAAATTTTTTTTGTCTTTCCTTAATGGTTATGACTTCGCCAAGAAATGTCGATGACAGTCGAACCACGATGTCTTACCACCATTTCGCAATTGAAATGCAATTGTATCCTCCATACAATATGGACAAGCGTACTTACCGTGTGTGCTCCAACCGGAAAACATGCTATATGCAGGGAAATCACTAACAGTCCATAAAAGGGCAACGCGCATGAGAAATTTTGTCTTGGTGGAGACGTCGTATGTAATCACCCCATTATTCCATAAATCTTGCAACTCTTTCACAAGCGGCTGAAGGAACACGTCGATTTTCTGCTTTGGGCTGGTCGGTCCGGGAACGATAACCGTTAAGAACATAAACTCAGATTTCATGCTTATCGACGGTGGAAGGTTGTAAGGAGTCAAAATCATGGGCCACGAAGAATACGATTTCCCGGAAACCCCAAATACTTGAAAACCATTAGTGCACAATCCTAAACGAACATTCCGGACCTCAGCGGCGAAGTCTCTATTGACGTAATTAAAATGTCTCCAAGCAATCGAATCAGAACAGTGTTGCATAATATCTTCTGGAGATGAATGATCTCCATGCCATCGCATATGTTTTGCGGTTGACTCAGACGCATACAATCGTTGCAACCGAGGGCCCAAAGGGAAGTAGTACATTCTTTTGCAAGGGCGATTTTTTGTGTTCCGACCACGACCTCGTCGATGTGCAATGTATCGTGATTTCCCACAAAATTTACATGACGTCAACTCAGAGTCCACTCCCCAATAAATCATTCATTGGTCCTCACAACAATCTATTTTCTCAACAGGTAGACCTAGACCTCGCATTAGTCTTTTAGTGGCATAAAAATTTTCAACCAATGAGTTGTCATTTGGCAAACAATCCTTCATGAGTTTAATGATTTCATTATACCCTCGTTCAAGATATATGATTGTCAGACTTGATCGCAAGTAATCTTGCCATTGCGGATAACGTTGTCATGGTTTCGCAACCAGGCCACAATTGTTCCGTACTTGCATCAATCATGTCATATAGTTGGCGTGCTTGGGGGTTTGGTGATTCTTCCACGTCATTCCAATTGAAACTTGGACCTGCCACGTTGTGTAGCATCTCACGGTAAGGTGTCGGATCGTATCCTCCCACATCAGCATCATCAATATGGCTATCCATTTAGTAAAAGTTTTGCGGGCCTTCATCTCCGTTCTCACCATGTTCGTACCAACTGTGATATCCCGGGACAAATCCATACCTACATATGTGGTACTCAACCGTTTCGACGTCCAGGTACGGTACAAGTTGACATTTTTTAAAATTGCACGGACATCTAATCTTCCTTTCACTTTGGTATGTAGGACAATGTTGTTTTGCAAATGATATGAATTCTTTAACCTTCGCCGCGAATTCAATTCGAACGTAACCGTTGTCGAGCCGGTTGTACATCCAGTCTCTACTTGTAGATGACATTCCTATTCGAACGTAACCGTTGTTGAGCCGGTTGTCTATTCAAATAATAATATATTAATGATTAAGATGATAGGAAATCTCACTAATTGGAGAATAGTGTAAATCGGAATAGCGATCAAGACCATCTAGAAGAAATTGATAGCTAAGTGAAAGAACGAGGTTCTTGTTGAACTCATGAATAGAGAATAAATTGACAAAGTTAGGAAGTCATTAATTTTCTAACTAGTCAGCGTTACACGATGTCTCAGGTTTCATTTATGATCGTATTGTAATGTAATGTCTCTTTTCATATGATGATAGATGTAATCAGATCACTCTAGTCATGGAATGACTTATATAATTATAGGTTTTATTAATAAATGCTAGAATGGTGATAGATCAAATTTACTTTAATATCTAATGTTGTCCTTAATTATTATCTTGCTAACTATTAATGTTTGAATGCAATTCAAGGCACGAAATGCAAAGTACAACAACATTTATTCGATATTCCTCTAACTGGATTATTTACCTCATCATAAATATGTAAGATGCCTAGATTAGAAAGTAATTGTTTTAACTTTTCATTGAACTAAGGATAGGGAGTTGAAAATTCAAAGTGTTTTTTATCTATACCAACTATGCTCATTGGAAAGTAAGGATGAAGTTCTACATTAGGGTGAAAATTAGACTTTTGTAGGAGTCAATTGAGAATAGGTACAGTCCACCGAACAGGGCCATGAGAGAATACATCATTGAGGAGACCAAGATTGAGCTCTCCAATGATCAAGCCATGAATAATTTTTTCCTCGCTTTATGAGAACAAATTTAACAGAGTTAGGGCTTGTCAAACAACTAAGGAAGTGAAGGAGAAGCTTAGGGTACATTATAAAGGTATACATCAAGTGAAGAAAAAGTTGATAATCGAGGGGCACTAATGAAATTTCCAGAGTTGGCTCCGATGAAGACATAGCCACAACCATCACTTCGTTCACTAAGCTCTTGAATGAGATCAAGAATCATGCAAAGAACTATGATCAAAGTAATACCTAGTATATTCAGAATTAGATTTTCATATTTCGGATCATTGCACCTATTATCAATTTTTTGGCATTTCAGAATAGCATAACCGAACATAATAAAATAGCAACGAATAAAAAACACCCCATTCATGATAAATTTGAATGAAAATACCGAACGAAAATTCTTGATTTCATTAGACTGAAAGGAAGTGGAAACTTGTCCTTTTTATAAATGTTAGTTGAACACCTACATAACACATCAAGAGAGACACCGAACATATAACAAAGACATCAATATATCACTTATGATAGCTGAATATTTATACACATCAAGATATCATACAATAGCAAGGGAGACATACTGGTAAAGTTACAACCAAATCAAATTTATTTAAATTATACATTTAAATGGGTAAACCAACATCAAGATATGATAAAATAGCAATGAACACCTACATAACATGTCACTACCAATTCACCAAAAACAATGGTTCGAGAGGAAAGAGGGAGAACTCACCAATCAAGCACAGCGAGGCGCGGAATGAATGAGAGCACAATACCACCGAACAGAGATCGAAGAGGGGACTGAATGATAGCACGAAGTGAGACCCGAGAGGAGCAGAGGCGCGGACTGAAATGGTGCAAGACAACCGAACACGACCAGAGCAGGGCAGCGCTACCAGGGAGCAATGTAGTGCGAGGACGACTTGTTGGGGGTTGGGGATTTGGGGGCGGTGGATCGGAGAGAGACGGAGAGACCAGAGAGAGAGAGTTGAGAGCAATGGAACAGAGACGCCGCAGATTTGTGGGGGTTGGAGATTTGGGGCTGGTGACCGAGAGACGGCGCGACCAGAGAGGAGAGACGAGAGTATATAGGAGAGACGACGAAGACGATGAGATCGAATCGCGCGATTCCGTTGCTTGGTTAGGGCTTTCGGTGGTGGGGAGGACGAGACGAGACGAGACGAAGGGGGTTTTGGAGGGGGTAAAGAGAAATCTCGAGATTTGTTGTCACAAATCTCGAGATTTGATGAAAGGGTATAACAAAATAAAGTTTTGGCGTGAATGGTGGCGCCAATTTTCAGAGACGGAATTTAATTCCGTCTCTAATTCCGTCTCTAATTCCGTCTCTGATTCGTTTCAAATCTTTCTCTGAATGTTTCCGTCTCAATTCGTCGCTAACTTTGTAATTTAGAAACGGAACTTATTCCGTTTCTGAATTAGAAACGGATCTTATTTCCGTTTCTAATTCTGTTTCTGATTTGCCGTTTTTTTGTAGTGATGTCAAACTTTGATAGCATGTTGTAAGTTTTTTTTTATTGTCAAAGCACATTCCTCTTTTCAAATCAAAATTATACATGTATATCCAGTTTGTTGATGAGAATGTCGGGTTGTAGAAGAGTTAACCACTTCCCAATCGATTTCATTATGCACAGGCAAAGATTGGTGAACTTCATCATCATTTGCTTCCTCCATGAGATTCTCTTTATCAATAGAAAATTGCTTATCATCTTGCGTGTTTTTCGCCCCTGAAGGTTTGTACCTTGGGTCATCCGTAACAACATTTAAGTTTTCCCAATTAACAAATGGTGCAACATCCTCGAGGGGATGTACGTCCTCATCCGTGTGATTGTCGCCATCGTTGTTGGGGTCATCATACTAGATGCATTAACATCATCATCTAATGGACTAACAGATCCATTTTGCGCGACATCATCGAAAAGTGATTGTATATGTAGTCTTTCCATCATCGATCTAGTGTCTAACTTGGCGACATCTTCATTTACCAGTTGAGAATGAACTATAGAATTTTGGATAGAGTTGATTGCCTTAAATATTAAATAAATATCTACCGTTGCAGATAATGGTAGATTGGACACTATTGACCACATCAAGTCGAAGTGCGTCGTGTCTTGTAATAACACGGGGACGAAATACTGCGAACCTCCTTGAAAGATTATCACATGATGATAAGTCATCCAAACTAGAGTCTACGTAGATGAGATATTGAATTTATTACACTCGTGAGCCATTAATTGTTATTTGCTCGTCCCGAGTTTAAGCATCAATACTACTGATGGGGTGTGTTGTACCCGATGTCATTCAAATCATTTACAATTTCACCGTATGCATAAAATAGAAATGGGATGTTTCTACATTCCATGACCTACATAATTTATTGGACAATGATGATGTAAAATGATTCTATTTATATTAAGCCAAAAAGTTGATCGAATTGTTATTTTAAACTGCAATCGAACTTTTTGATGTTGAGGATCACCTTAATAGCGCAACTACAAAGCATACTCATTCGTCTAGTTGGAGTACCAATTAATAACTCACATTTACATCCTAAATAATGATGCAAATTGCTAGAATAACACCCTGAATGACATCCTAAGTGACACCCATGTGACGTGACGCGACGCGGGACCCGTATCCATGTGAGTCGTTGTCTATGCTTTGAGATACACATCACACGTGTTATGCACCGAGAACTATTTTACACACTCATTTTTGCATAGAGCCTGCGCGTCGCGTCACAGGGTTGTCACTTTTGATGTCATTTAAGGTGTCATTCTAGCATTTTCCAATAGCAATATAACAAATTACACATCAAGCGAAAATAAATAAAAATTTGAACTTTTTTATGTAGATGATTGCCTTAATAGTGCAATTACAGAGTATACCCATTCGTCTAGTTGTAGTACCTATTAATAACTCATATTTACATCCTAAATAATGATATAACAAATTTCACATCAAGTGAAAATAAAAAATCGAACTTTCTGAGGTAGATGATCGTCTTAATAACGCAACTACAGAGCATGGTCATTCCTCTGCTTGAAGTACCAATTAATAACTCATATTTACATCCTAAATAATGATATAATAAATTACATATCAAGTCAAAATTAAAATAAAATGAAGATTAAACTTTTGAAAAAAAAAATCTAATACGACTTTAAATGAACAAATGCTACTTAGAAAAACCTATGTCAATTCTCGATATCAATCGATGCTCATTCATAAATATATATATATATATATATATATATATATATCTTTTTATCACTCAATTATTGAGTCTAATCTACTTTTAAAAATATTTTACTACAAGCAATTTCAGCAATAAGTTATGCCAATTCTATTTTTTTTATTAAAATAGTTATTTTATAAGCACAAAAAAGTTATGAACACAGTTATACTACACATACCATGAACAAATGTTACTTAATCAGTTTTTTACATAAAAAAAAAAAACTACGCAACTACATAATATGAAATTAATTAAAAATTAAATAATAAATGAATCAATGAATAAATAAATTTTTTTACTTACTATCCCCCTCCTCTTTTGTTGTTCAATTTAATATTCACTTAATTATTGTCTCTATTTTTTTCAAAAATTAAATAAAAATAAAAATTATTCAAACTTAGCTGTTTATGCAATAATTTTTTTGAAGTCATACCTAATAACTAATATTTATCTACATCATTCATTCATGATAAAATGCTATAATCACTATAAAATATTTATTGTTAGTACATAGCTTTCTAAAAATTTATGAAATAATTATTTATGTCTTATTAGTATCTTAAAAATTATATAAAAAAAACAAAAAAATAATATAAACTTAGTTATTTGTATAGCAAATATTGTGAGTACATATTTTTTCAAGTTAAACATAATAACAAACAGTTTCTTAAAGTGTACATCATTCATGATAAAAAAAAGTTATAATAACTATATAAATATAAAATATTTATTATTCTTACAATTTAATTTGTGTAGTGCTTCTTAGTTAATCGTCAAGTCTTTTTCATTTCTCAATAAAATAAAAATTAAAAAAATCTCAATTATCGTGAAGTATACAAGATTAATTAAATAATAAATGTTAGTTTTGTCGTGTTCTGCAAAATTAAATGAATTACTATAGTAAGTCATTTTGGTGAAGTTTGCATAGTTGGTGATATGGAAAATAAAAATGAATTAGAAAACAAAAATATTAAAACATAACAAAACACACCGTCGGAAATGGCAAGTACAACACACACACATTATGAAAATTAAAAAAACACACACATACACTATGAAAAATGGATAAACACACACACACACGCTCCTTCACACACTTTTTTTTATAAACAACCTTTACACAAAAATAAAATAAAATACACACAGTTAGGTTTAGGCTCTCAAAAAAGAAAGACAGTGGGGGCTGCTCTAACACACACACACATACCCTATAGGGGTTTCTCTTACACAAACACACACATAGACATCAAGAGGAGAGGTTCTCTCTCTTACACACATACACCGTGCATGGCAATGGTCTATCTATCTATCTATCTATCTATCTATTTCTCTGAATTACACTATTTAAACACATTAGCGGCATGTCTCTTTAATTTACCCCTCTCTTCTAATCACAATATTCAAATAGACTAGTGGCCTCTCTCTTTAATTTACCCCTCTAAATACACTACCCCCACTAACACCACCTTCACAAAATAAATACATATTCAACCCTCACCCACCTCAATGAAATCAGTCTGACCTAGGTACCTTTAACCAGGCCTACCCCCTAGACCCAATTCACAAGAAACAGAGAGAATATATTCTCTGCGTTTCATGGAGACAAATATGACCTTACACGTATAGTGCAACATGGACTGGCTAGTTTACATAAATATCGCATTCTCTGAATGCGCTATTCGTTTGTTCACAATGGCTATGGCTAAGTCCACATGGGCATCCATGTGGACTAACCCAAATAGACAACACAAATAGCGCATTCGAAGAATGCATCACATGGCCCACTTGACAACACCATACTGGAAACAAGAATAACGCATTCTCCGAATACGCTATTTATGTTTTTGTGTTTCACGTTTCCACATGGACCGACTAATTATGAAACACTAAGAACATTTTCAAAATGCGCTATTTGTGTAACCACGTGGTTATCTAAAGTTACACAATTAACGCATTTTAATGCGTTATTTGTGTAAAGTAGAGGGGGTAATTTTTATTATAGTTAAAGTCTTTTCAAAAGTCAGAATATATTATTTAGGGAATAAAAAAATCTTGACCTATTTTACTAATTTAAATTAAAAAGTACAATACAACTGTAATTTTTCCGCACATAGTTGATAAACTGTTTAGGAAGAATTTCCAAAAGTACAATACTTTGTACTTTAAAAGAGGTAAATAGGTGCATTTTCTTTTTTTTCCCCACACTAAGCAATAACGCCTTCTCAAAAGGCGTTATTGCCGATATTTTTTTTTTTTTTTTTTTTTTTTTTTCGGAGAAATGCCACGTGGATCCACGTGGCGTGCGACACAAAGATAGCGCCTTCGAAGAAGGCGCTATCGAGTATTGGTATGTCCACGTGGATCCACGTGGCGCCACGTGGACTGCCATAACCAATAGCGCCTTCTCCGAAGGCGCTATTGATATGAAAGTGTCTACGTGTGTCCATGTGGATCCACGTGGACACAATTGGCCACATTTCTTGGGGTGCGCTGATAGCGCCTTCTCAAAAGGCGCTATCAGCGCACCAGTCTTCGTCTTTCCGAGACGAAACAGACGCAGAGAATCTCTGCGTCGGTTTCGCTAGGGATGCAGGGGGAGGGGACAGGGGTAGGGGATGTAGGGGTCACGGGATTACTAGTAATCCCGTGACCCGCATGATCATTGGAGCTCCCCTACATAAGGAGGGGACGGGGAGCTCAGTGGAGAGAAACCGCGGACGGAGGAGTGTGAAGGAGGACGGAGGGACATAGCAGAGGACGTAGCAGCGACGGAGGAAGGTCGACGAGCTGAGCAGGCCGGAGAGCGGACACGAGTGTAAGGGGAGCAGGGAGGTCCGCGGCAGAGGTGAGGCGAGAAGAAGAGGCAGCTGATCCATCATTGTTGCAACTCCAATCTACTCACAGATCGACGCGAACCTGGAGGGGCGAGGTAAGGCCAATTTACATGAATGCATCATATTTACATCAATAATTTATCAAAGACATACTTTAATACATTTTCAATGACAAGGTGTACGAAACAATGCGCGTACGTCGAAGACGTGGGGTCGTTGATCGAACGATGCAGTATCATTCTAAGATGATCCCATATCTTCGTTCCAGCGGGTTTTATGGGATATCCCGGGTAGCATTTTTTAGCCTTGATTGGGCTTTGATTACTGCGTTTGTAGAGAGATGGTGCCCTGAGACGCATACATTTCACATGCATTGTGGGAAGTGCACAATTACACTTCAAGACGTGCAGGTGTAGATTGGATTACCTATTGAAGGTATGCCTGTGACGGGAACGACAGACGCAGACTATGCTGATGTCTGCGAGAGGCTACTTGGACAAACACCTGGTGGAGATGACATCGTTGGCTGTAAACTTAAGGTCGATTGGCTTGAGCGTAACGTTCCAGCAATAGATGATGAAAGCGATGAGGAGTCGGTGCAACGTTACGTTCGATCGTACATACTACAACTCATCGGTGGTTGTCTTTTCGCCGACAAGTCCAATCGATTCGTACATTTGATGTTCCTACCTTTGCTGGAGGATTTCTAAGTAGCAGGCCAATATAGTTGGAGGAGTGCATGTTCGACTTATTTGTACAGGGAGTTGTGTCGCGGATCTCGCGCAGGGGCACATGAGGTTGCTGGCGCCTCAATTCTTGTACAACTGTGGGCATGGGACAGATTTCCATTCATAGCACCGCGGCGTCTGCGTGTATCTAGAGCTCAACGGCGAACGGTGGATGGCCAAAATATGCTAATGGACGTTCCACTCGGACACAGGTATTAAAGTCGATTTGTCATTACTTCGCAAATAATTCTTGTCCATGTTCATTTATCTTAACTTATTGTTTCATACACAGATGGCTCGATGCATTTTCGGTTTCATAAAATGCGACGCACGTCGTATCGGCATACCGTGATGCACTCGACTCTCAGAGGCATGAGGATGATGTGGTGTGGCAACCATATAATGAACTCATGGGGTCTCTTTCCGAGTACTGTACAAATGGTCACGGCAGTTGACTCTCGACGTGTCCCCTTATTTGTTTCCACATTGTGGAGTGGCATCGACCAGAAAGGGTAATGAGACAATTCGGCATGGTACAAGTAGTGCCACCTAATTGTGCTTACGACGCCCAACTGCACCGCATCGAATTGCGTGGACATCATCATGAAAATTAGGTTACTTTTCACGCAAGCTACATAAACATGTGGGAAAATCATGGGGACACCATCGCGACGGCGACACTGAATGAAGGGCATGACCATCAAGACTACATGACGTGGTATCGATCGGTCACTAGGAGATTCATAGGACACGACGGGGCGTTACGTGACTACTCGGTATTATTTTAACTCTTACTTTTTCTCGAACATTGAATATTTTATATTGCGTGATTTGAGCTCTTATTTTGTTTATATCAGCGTAACTTGGTGCATCAACTTAGGCGTGTGTTTATTGAGGATGGGTACGAGCAAGGTCTTGCTGCCCTTGAGGAAGGGATTAAAATTTTGGACGAAGATGAAAGACAAAAGTCAAATCTTTAGCACGACAGAATTGACGTCCAACCAGACATAGATGAGGATAATGAACAAGAAGATGAAGAAGACGATCAGGGCGAACCAAACATAGAGGTGAGAAGAAGACGAACACGACCAGAGACTGTGCGGGAACGCACCAGACATCCTCGTCCGCCACGTCCATCTACTCAGACTGAGATTGCTGCAGAGGGTAGTAGACCTTCTCCTCCAGCACGTTCATCTCGTTCGAGAGTGAGTAGAAGAGAGAATGTTGGCGAGAGTAGTCATTCTTCTCATGGGTACATTCCCGCATCTTCCACACCCCAACCAACCTCAAATGTTTGTACCTGTGCCGCCGAGCGTGAATCTTCCTCCTTACCATTTTGATCCTTACGCGCCTGGGCCTTCGTCTTCATATGTGGACCATGGAATGCCTCATCATCAAACGTATCCATCACTGCCTCCATACATGCCTAGTCCATATACTCCTACTCCGTATAATTACAATATGGCGTATAGTGGAGACCCTTCGTTCATGAACTTGTTGACCATGCCGCAGCCTCATGTTCCGTTCCCCCAACCCCATGCAGGAAGCCAGTATTTCGGGATGGTTCCACCTCCTATTTTTGGTAGCATGAGTAGCAGAGGTGAGTCGAGTCAAGAACCAGAGGAAACGAAATAATCTACTCGACGTGATTCATCGCAAGACCAGCTACCTCAACAAGCTCAACCGGATGTACAAACACATCGTCCAACTAGACAAAGAGTACGTCCGGTTTGTTTCACCGAGGAACAACGTCAACGGAACCGTCGAAATAGACCTGCATGATGAGTTTACTTGATGTCATAGTGATTTGTAAATAACTTATATTTTGGGTTCACGAAGTACGTGTATTCAACCTTCTCATTGAATTAACTTATTTCTCATGTTTTCCATATTATTATAATGTCGTAGATTTGATTACTCTTCAATAGTTAGTTTAGTTTTTTAAGTTAGTTTAGGTTATATGTATAATTTAACTTAAGTGGTTAGCTTAGTTAGTTAGGTGTCGGTGGTTAGGTTATATTAGTGTAGTTTGGTTAGGTTAATTAGGTTAGTTACTTAATGTAGTTTAGTTTAGGTGTTGAGGTTATGTTGGTTTAGTTTCGTTTGGTGGTTAACGTTGATCATTTTTTGGTTGTTTTTTTAGTTAGTTAAGTTAGTTATTTTACTTCACTAAGTATGTATTGTTTAGGTGGTTATGTCGGTTAAGGTGAGTTAAAGTTAGTTAGGTTACTTCATGTTAGTTAGTTTAGTTTGGTTAGTTCCATTTTGTTAGTATGTTTAGTTTGCAATTAAGCTAGTTCGAGTTAGTTATTTTACTTTACTTAGTTTGTATTGTTAGGTTGTTTGGTTAGTTAAGGTTAGTTAGTTTAGTTTGTCAGTTAGTTTAGTTTGGTTATGTTGGTTAGTTAGTTAGGTTAGTTTAGTTGAGGTTTGTTAGTTACTTAGTTTAGTTTGGTTTTGTTAGGTTAGTTTTGGTTACTTAGTTTACTTTATTTTAGTTAGTTATTTACTTAGTTACTTTGTTAGTTAGTTAGTTAGTTTAGTTAGTTAAGGTTACTTACTTTAGTTTGTTATTACCTTTAGTTTGGTTATGTTAGTTAAGGTTAGTTAGTTTACTTTGGTTAAGGTTAGTTATTTAGTTTAATTTGTTTTGGTTAGTTTAGTTGAGGTTTGTTAGTTACTTAGTTTAGTTTGGTTTTATTAGGTTACTTAAGGTTACTTAGTTTACTTTAGTTTAGTTATTTAGTTAGTTAGTTAGTTAGTTAGTTAGTTAGTTAGTTAGTTAGTTAGTTAGTTTAGTTTGGTTAGGTTAGTTAAGGTTAGTTTGATTAGTTTAGTTTGCTTACTTTAGGTTATTTAGTTAAGGTTAGTTAAGGTTCGTTTAAGGTTAGTTAGTTAAGGTTAGTTAGTTTAGTTTGTTAGTAAGTTTAGTTTGGTTACGTTGTTTAATATTAGTTAGTTTAGTTTTCGTGGTTACTTAGTTACTTAGTTACTTAGTTAGTTAAGTTAAGTTAGTTACTTAGTTATTTAGTTAGTTCGAGTTAGTTAGTTATTTAGTTTTGTTTACTTTGGTTTGATTATTTAAGGTTTGTTAGTTTAGTTTAGTTTAGTTTACTTTAGTAAGTTAGTTAGTTACTTAGTTACTTATTAGGTTAATTGGTTAAGTTAGTTAATGTTAGTTAGTTTAGAAAAGAGAGTTGAAGGTTGAAACCAATGTATATATATATATGCCTATTCATAATTGGTTTCATTTTTATACAAATATAAACTCCTCATATGCATATTCAAATTTGGTTGTAATATCGATATCGCTGATCATGCAGCGACGACGGCTATCTCAGCGCAAACGGAGGCGGCGAGGACGACGCATGATCCAAGCTTCTCAGTGGCGGACCATCATGATGGCGGACGATTTATTCAAGATGATTGGTGACGTGGCGATGGCAAAGCGATGACGTGGCATTGACATGGCGATGGCGAACAGTTAGTTAAGCCCTGTTTAATTAAGTCCAATTGGAGGTGACGCAACGTCCACGTGGCTGCCACATGTACAGATAGCGCCTTTTCAAAAGGCGCTATCTGTACAAATCCAATCCACGTGGACGCCACGTCACGTCGAAGGAAATCATCTACACCCAATAACGCCTTCCCAAAGGGCGTTATTGCCTATTCCCGTAATAAAAAAAAAAAACCTCCTTATTTTATGAATAAAATCGAAAAACTACCCTAGTTTTCGAAAAACTCCAACTGTTTAGTTCCATCTTCCCCCTATGCGCCCAAAAAAACGAGAGTTGGTGATGAATTGATGACGAGTGATGACTTATACCGACGTGGATCCATGTCACAACCGCGCACGTTTATTTGCCAACCACAAGTTACACATAAACGCTAAAACTCATACACAGTTAGTAGCTTATCTGGTGATCGTGAGACTCGCATCAAAATACGTACATGTAAATCTACAAATGCATCTCACGAACCGAAAACACGGTGCGTGACTAGCTACGTCAAACAACATTTCCTTTTTGCTAAACCCGGATTGGATAGTATGTGGATCCGACATGGCGCTGTGAAGTAAATGTCTCTCTGGTTTTTTTCGAGACTCACGCCTCTCCAGACCCTTCAAAGCTACAGCACTCGAGAGGCTTAACACGTTGAGATGAGAAGGGTTATGATGCACAGCGCTCAATCTATTACTGGTATAAATACGGGTCCTCCACTGAATAATCTCTCGTTCCATCGATTGTTATCTTCTTCAATCTCTGTTCGACGTGTGAATTCGAAGATTTCGCTGACCACAAACCATTCCTTGTTTGGTAATTACACTACAAACTCTTTTAGATCTCTTTCTTCTTCTTCTTCTTCTTCAATTTTTCGTGTAGACTTGCTTTGAAGTGACTCTTCATCTGCAGATCTGTCATTGCGGGCTGTCGAGGTTCGTTAATTACTGTTTTGTTTTGGTTCTGTACTGTTGATTCATCTATGGAGTTTGAGAAATTTGATCTGATTTTGCTCTATTTGTGTTCAGGGAAGTGGGTTAGGCTCCATTACTGAAGAGAAGAGCAAAGAAAAGAGAGACGAAATGACGATCACTCCATCAGTGAAGATTTCTGATCGGAAACTCATCGTCGAGGACCGCGTAATCCTCTCTGGCCTGCCCGAAAATGTGGTCTCCACATCGGCCGCTGGTTGTGGTCCAATCGACGGTGTATTTCTTGGCGCCCAATTTCAGGAGAGCAAGAGTAGACATCTAGTCTCTCTCGGCACTCTCAGGTACCTCCAAATGAGAGCCCCTTTTACTTCTCGTTCCCAATTTGAGTGAATTTTGATTGTAAATTTTGTACTTTAGAGATGTTCGATTCATGGCGTGTTTTCGATTCAAACTATGGTGGATGGCGCAGAGAATGGGCGACCGAGGCCGAGATGTCCCTCTGGAGACCCAATTTCTTATAGTAGAAACCAAAGAAGGCTCTCATCTTGAATTGAATGAATCAGTTGAGGCTGATAAGATACTATATACTGTCTTCCTTCCCCTAGTGGAGGGCCCTTTTCGGGCATCTCTCCAAGGTAACGCGGAAGATGAGCTTGAACTTTGCTTTGAAAGTGGTGATGAAGAGACCAAGGCCTCCACTTTCACTCATTCCCTCTTTGTATCCGCTAGAACTGATCCTTTTGCCGCTATTACGGATGCGGTTAGAGCTGTTAAGCTTCAGCTCAAATCATTCAGACAGCGGCATGAGAAGAAGGTACCTGGAATTGTGGACTATTTTGGGTGGTGCACATGGGATGCATTCTACCAAGATGTGACTCAAGAAGGCGTCGAAGCTGGCTTGAAGAGCCTGTCTTCAGGGGGGACGCCACCCAAATTCGTGATCATCGATGATGGATGGCAATCTGTAGAGGGGGACCTCAACGTCAAGGAGGATAAGAAGGAACAACAGCCATTACCTAGATTAACAGGAATCAAAGAGAATCCAAAGTTTAAAAATAGAGAGGATCCTACAGAGGGAATTAAGGGTATTGTGAAGGTAGCAAAGGAGAAATATGGATTGAAATATGTGTATGCATGGCATGCAATTACAGGGTACTGGGGAGGAGTGAGACCCGGCGTGGAGGGCATGGAGGAATACGGGTCGAAAATTCAGTTCCCGAGCGTGTCTTCTGGTGTGGCCTTGAATGAGCCCACATGGAAAACGGATGTATTGGCATTGCAGGGACTTGGACTTGTAAACCCCAAGAGTGTTTACAAGTTTTACAATGAGTTACATGGTTATTTGGCCTCTTCTGGGATAGATGGAGTGAAGGTTGATGTGCAGTGCGTATTAGAGACTCTTGGTACTGGCTTCGGCGGGAGGGTTGAGCTCACAAGGCAATACCATCAAGCCCTTGATGCCTCTGTTGCAAGGAATTTTCCTGATAATGGAATTATAGGTTGCATGAGCCACAACACCGACGCCCTCTATTGGTAATTGCTTAAATGTCTCAATCTTGTAAATTTTTGTTATATTAGCTTAATTTATTTTTGGGTTTTATGTTAGCATTCGTGTTGTATATATTGTGTTGCTTGCTCACTAAATAGAATCTGGAAACACAGCTCAAAGCAAACTTCCATTGTGAGAGCATCAGATGACTTCTACCCTCGTGATCCTATGTCGCATACAATCCACATAGCTTCAGTTTCTTACAATAGTGTGTTCTTGGGAGAATTTATGATTCCAGATTGGGACATGTTTCATTCTTTGCACCCAACAGCGGAGTACCATGCATCTGCTAGAGCAATCAGTGGTGGACCAATCTACGTCAGGTAGCAAATACATCGTTTATCCATGTTTGCTTAGGTAAAAGGCACATTGTGTGATTTGTGGTTTTCTTTGCTTGAGCTAATCAATTTAATATGTCAATATAACAGTGACGAGCCAGGGAAGCACAATTTTGAGTTATTGAGGAAGCTAGTCTTGCCTGATGGCTCGATTCTAAGAGCAAGGCTTCCAGGACGCCCTACTCGTGATTGTCTGTTTACGGACCCAACTCGAAATGGAGTAAGTTTGCTGAAAATATGGAACATGAACAAGCACACTGGTGTTGTTGGAGTGTACAATTGCCAAGGTGCTGCTTGGAGCTCGGTGGAGAAGAAAAACATGTTTCATCAAACTGGAGCTGAGGCTCTTACTGGTGCAGTGAATGCCTGCGATGTCCACTTAATTGCTGAGGCCGGTGCTGAATGTCCTAATTGGAATGGCGATTGTGCCCTATTCAGTTACCAGAGTAGCGAATTAACCATCCTCCCCTTCAATGCAGCGCTGCCAATATCACTTAAGATCCTTGAGTTTGATATCTTCACAGTTTCTCCAATTAGGGACTTGCTGCCTGGGTTCAGATTTGCACCATTGGGTTTGATCGACATGTTTAATGGCGGTGGAGCAATTGAGGGATTGACATATGAACTATGTAGTGGTGCTGCATTGGAACTACTATCTGATGGGTATGTGGGGGAAGTGGATGGCATTGCAGCACATCCAGTAGAGAACGTGAGCTTTGAAGCAGTGGCTGTAGTGGTCATGGAGGTTAAGGGGTGTGGTCGATTTGGCGTGTATTCATCATCTAGGCCAAGAAAGTGCAGTATTGGCTCAACCGAGTGCGATTTCAATTATGATTCTTCTTCTGGGCATTTGGTGTTGAGTTTGGATCATTTGCCAGAGGACGGTAAATTCCACGTAATTGAGATTCAGATGTGATTTATTGTTATATAGCAAGAAATTTACTTACAGAGAGATGTGGGGTAGTAGGGTTAAATTAACATCAATTATTTGAGTACGGAGGAATAGACGAAGCAAGATTATTTCTGGTTCTATACTTGCTTGGTTAGTACGTGGGAGAAGGGGGATGGCATTGCAGCACATTCAGTAGAGGTCATGAGCTTTGAAGCAGTGGCTTTAGTGGTCATGGAGGATAAGTGGCGTGGTCGATTTGGCGCCTATTCATCATACAGGCCAAGAAAGTGCAGTATTGGCTCAACTGAGTGCAATTCCAGTTATGATTCCTCCTCTGGGCATTTGTTGTTGAGTTTGGATCATTTGCCAGAGGAGGGTAAATTCCACGTTATTGAGATTAAGTTGTGATTCATTGTTATATAGCAAGAAATTCACTTACAGAGAGATGTAGGGTAGTGGGGTTAAATTAACATGAATTATCTGAGTACGTCGGTGGAGACGGAGCAAGATTATTTCTGGTTCTAACTTGCTTGATTAGTATTAGGGTGATGAAGCTGTTGTTCTCACGTATTCATTTGAATCTTGAAAGTTGTAAATCAAATTCTTCTTCAAATTTGGTGCCTTTCTTTAAGCATTTTTAATCATCTATAAAATAGCTCAACACTCGAATTAAAGTGGTTCAAAAGAAATAGTTCTTGCAAAACCATAATGCCCTTATTGATGAGAAGTTCAGTCTACATTCAATGCATAAAAGGGTAGTGCAATTTAGACTAATAAGTCTAGACTCGAATTTTTTTTTTTTTTTTTTTTATTTCAAATACAACCTCGAACAATTAATGAAGCAACCACAATTACTTGCAAAATTCTTTTGATACCTTTAAAATATTGACGAATATTTTAAAAACTTCCTTATAAGTCTGGACTTATGAGTCCAAGTAGATTTATTGTAAAACTTAATCTCAACATAATGATATTGACCTTCCTCTGGCTTCTTATCTAAGTTCAAAATCAAAAGCCCTTTCGATGAATCAAACTCGTAAACAATAAATGCTGAGGCAACCGTGTACTCAGTAGGCCTAGAAGATGAGTATGCACCAAATAGGCCACAACCCTTCGCCTCCATTGCAACCTTACCACCCTCTCCTCTCTGGTATATCAGAGACTCAATCGCACCACCACTATTGTACATCTCGATCAATCAGAGGGGCTCAGAGTTAGAGCAAAAAAAATCCATCGATATATGTTCCCATTTCCATTTAGGAATAGGTAGTGAAAGCAATAACCCTCTAGGTTTCCTATGTTTGGCCTTAACTTGCTAATATATCTCACATCTCTTTACAAACTCAGCAATATCAGACTTCATCCTAGACCACCAATGACACACCTCATATCGCGATACATGTTAGTGTTACCTAAATGAATAGTGTAAAGAGATCGATGAGATTCTCATAGCAACTCCGGCCTCAACCAATCGAGAGCTGGAATTCACAATCTATCCTTGAACCTTAATGCACCATCATCAGAAACTGACCAATCAAGATGACTTACACTAGCCGTTAACTTCGCTATATAGTCCTAATCAACTTTCTGACAATCAACTAGCCACTGAATTATATCGGGTTCAGCTCGAATCTGAGCATCGAAAAAAAAATTAATAGCTCTACAATTAGCCTTCTTAGTTGATGTTGTGCCAATTGGAATTTCACGAATCATCATCACTGATGCTTCCTCAAAAAGTTTGAATTGAGAAACTATGGCAGTAGCTACGTTCTCTCTACATATTTTTCTTTTACTCAAGGCATCAACAACTACATTTGGTTTGCTTGGATGGTACTTAAGAGTGAAACCAAAATCCTTGAGAAACTCAAGTCATCTACGCTACCTCATATTCATTTCACTCTGAGTAAACAATTATTCCAGACTCTTATGTTTGGAAAATACTGTAAAATCTCAAATAGAACAAGTAATGCCTCCTAATTTTCATTGCGAAAACAATTGTAGCTAGCTCAAGATCATAAACTGGATAATTTCTTTCATGAACTTTGAGTTGCCTTGAAGCATAAGATAAAACCTTGCTTTCCTACATTAGCACACAACCTAAGCCTCAATGAGAAACATCTGTATAAATCTATATCTCCTTCCCCAATTCAGGTAATGTAAGAATAGGAATCTTAGTTAAACTATAGTTAAACTATCCTTCAAATCTTTAAGACCGCCTTACATTCATCATACCAAACAAAGTCAACATCTTTGTATGTTAGCCAAGCCATTGATTCAGCAATACGAAAGAAACCCTTAACAAATAGTTTATAATAACTCGTTAACCCCAGAAAACTACAAACTTCTGACACTTTGGTAGGTGTAGGGCAATCCTCGATTGCCTCAACCTTCGCTGAATCAACAGATATTACCTCAGTATTAACCACATGTCTAAGAAATTTGACCTCTGAAGATCTGAACTCGGACTTACTAAACTTGGCATACAGCAAATTATCTTTCAAAGTCTGCGATGTAACTTTGAGGTCGTGCAAATGTTCGTGTGTCTTTGAATAGGTCAAAACATCATCTATAAACAAGATGGTAAAGTGGTCAAGTTAGCCTATGCATCACATGGCCATTAGTGAGCCCAAACGACATCACTGTAAACTCAAAGTGCTCATAACGAGTATTGAAAGCCATTTTCGAGATATCCTCAACTCAATCCTCAGTTGATGATAACCAGACCTTAAATCAATATTCGAGAAATATATGGCACCCTTCAACTGATTAAACAAATCATCGATCCTGGGCAACGAGTATTTGTTCCTGATAGTCTTATGATTAGGCTTTTTATAATCGATGCTCAAATGTAGGGTTCTGCCCTTTTTCGTCACAAAAAGAACTGGTGCTCCCCAAGGTGACATACTAGGATGGATAAACCCCTTATGTATTACTCCGTAAGCTGAGTCTGCTCACGTAATTCCTTTAGCGCCATACGGTACGGAGGAATAGATATAAGTTTTATACTAGGAATAAGATCAATGATAAAGTCAATGACATGTGGTGGTGGAAGTCCAGGCAAGTCAGATGGAAAACCTTCATGAAATTGATAAACCACGGGTCTCTCATTAACTTTAAGTTCATTAGTAGGTTATCCAAATATGACACCTCCTACTATAACTTCAAAATCTCAAGGAGTAGCTTCCATTCCACGAGTTGCTTGTCGTGAAGGATTATAGTCTTTATAGATTATAATTTTACAAAGGTTAGGGATTTAAAAGATTACTCTCTTATGAAAATAGTCTATAATTAAATGGTATGGTGATAACCAATCCATCCCTAGTAATGCATCACAATCCAAAAAAAAAATAAAAAATCCTAAGATCAATTGGGAGTTCATTCTCACCGATTATTGGGGAATCTATAAATATTTTCTATCTTAAAATTTTAGTTAATAAAATAGAAGTTTTTCATTTGATGTTTTATTATAAGTGATTGCATGTTTACCTAATAATAAGATCCATGGGTATTTATTAAAATATACTAAATGTCCCTAGTCGGTCATTATACTGGGAATTATAATAAATTAAGACTAGTGTGAATCTTTATTGATGGTCATGTAATGATCATGTTTATAATTGTGCAAATCGAGATTATGAGTACTTGTTAGGGATACAAGTCGTAGGTGTTACTCATGATAGGTACATCATTTAGTCTTTAAACTTGATATTACCATAGAATTTAATATTAGGAGCATAGTAATTTGACTTAATCAAACGTTGTCTTTAAACATACGATTATAAAGATTATAATTGGTAACCAAGTGAATAATATGTGAATACGTGAAATCAAGATAGAATTTGTCACCGTATAATTTGTCACCGTCGTATAAAGAGAGATATTAGTGGATCCCTTGATATGATATAATGATAATTGCCAAGTCTAAGTGAATTCATATGATCAATATCACTTGGATGTTTTCAGTCTGCTTAAATATCGAGACTAGTAAGATTGAACATTAAGGGTGACTTTCCATGCATTATGTTTAATCAAAGGATGTCGCATGACAAAATAATGTGATATACGTTATTCATTAGGTTGTATTGATTTTGATATTCATACTACTTGAGTAGCCATAATGCCTTGCTAGAGAGTGCTTATGACTTATCTATCAAAATAATTTTGGTTTACTGCCTACGTCGCATGAACCTATTAGGTCACACACAAAGAATGATTTTGTGCAATTTTAATTGGTCTAGAGTAATGAGTTTTATATGACAAAATTCATGACTATAAAATTCATGGCATAAAAGAACTAACGATTTGTTATATAATAACTTTTTAATAAGAGCATATGTGTAATTTGCTTAAATTGCCTATATGCAATAGTTGTATTACGAATATGATTTTAAGTGAATGCTTATCTACACATAAATATAGGTTGAAATCATAAAACAAAATAAGATTTTCATTTTTTAAAATTTCGAGTTCTCTAGATTTTGGAAGAGAAAGAAAAATGTCTTATGTCTCTTTTAATGCTAGCACTCCAAATTGTGGTCACCATTCGTTTGTGGATTTTCAATAAAGGACGTGTGCATGAAAATCTTGGAAATCGAACGATCAAAGAAGGAAATCACAAACTAAGATATGATTTACTTTTGTAGATCTAGTTTAATGGAACTTATGTATGATCCTATTGGGTTTTTTTAAATTTGCAAATGAACCTCAAAACCCAACACCAATTTTGATTACACATCCCTCACAGATCAGGTTAAGATAAACCTTCTCACTTACTACTGTGCTCAAAATGAACAATATACTGGCTCTAATATGTTTCAGTTTCAACTCATCAACCATTGCACTAGCAATAAAGGAAATTGTAGAACTAGCATCAATAGAAATATACATATCTCGACCATAAATTTTTAATATACATTCTACAAGCCCCTTGTTATCCTCTAGATCTGCTTCAGCTACTGCATGAGTCTGCCCTCGAGCTAGCGGTGTTGTATTGCCTACCAATGTGGCCGGTGGCATAGACCACACACTCTCAATATGTGCGTCTGCCCACATCGATAACATATTGTGGAAGCCCTTTGAGAATAGCCATTTCCCTGAGGAACCTTCCTAGATCTACTCATTTTTTTTTATGACTATGCTTTGCTCTTGCCTTTACCTCTAGATCGAGGTGGTGGCAAATGTGGTTTGACTACCGAAGTTTGAGAAACTGGTGGAACAGGTGCACTAACAAATGTCATCCCCTCAGACCCTGACTGTGTAGTAACTATAACTACACTCCTCTATCTTTTCTTTAAACAAAAAACAAATTCCTAAATTCTTTGACTCCCTAAGAACTGTGGTTCCAGTGGTGGTAGAAGTACTAGCTAAAATGGCTGCTTCCACCTCCATTGCACTCTCGAATATAAAAGTATAGCTAGTGTGAGGATGAGAGGAAACTACAACTCTGATCTCATAATTCAGCCCATCTAGAAATAAATCAATTTTGTTCTTTTTCCAGTTCAACTATCTTAGGAATGAATTCACTAAACTTAGTGGACCTCCGCTCAAATTATTGTAAAGACATGGCTCCTTGTTTTAGCACAATAAACTCAGTCTTCTTCATGTTCCTAACTGATTTAGGAAAATATTGCCTGTAAAACACGCCTTTAAATTATGGCCAAGTGGTGATAGTCATCCCTTATCTCTTTCTAGGCAATTCCACCACTTCCATGCATAATCAATCAATAAAAATGTTACCAATTTAACCTTAAATCAGTCGTCAACATCCATAGCAACAAATCATTGCTCCATCTCCAATACCTAAGTTTAAGATATCCCTTCCTTCATTATGGCATTGAATCTCATAATATTGTATTTCATAAATTCCTTATGGGTTCTGATAAATGCAGCCTTCTCAGTATCCATTGAGACCACGACATCGATCTCATGCACTTGAATATATGCTAATAATTGTAGTGCCAGAGATGCTATTGTCTTAACTCCTTCGTCAGCTCTGCTAACCTTTGGACTAGTTGTAGGTTGTGCCTTAGGTCGCTGTACTGGTAGTCCCATCTGAGCCATCAATAAAGCCATAAGTTTCGCCTGAGACTCCATAAGTTCCCTTATTTTGTACTCCATTCTAGATTTCCAATCATCCTTAATTTCCCTGTTACGTTAAGGTCCAAGCCTCTGCGAACTCTCTCCTTGATCCGCCATTAAATTCTGAAATCAAAGGAGAGATAAGATCTTTAGGGTAATATTAAGAGAATACAAGAAAATCATATCTATACAAAAAATAACAATATGTGCAGCAAATAACATTTCATTTTCATTTACCTCCTAAAACACGATGAAAATTGTTTATCATACCCTATGCTTATTCATAACTCGAAACAACTCTCGAAGTCAATAAACTTAGGATCCGGTACAAAAGAATATGCTATCAATTATTTTGAATACATTTGAAAGTGAAAACGAGGTCAAAGCCTTGTCTATAATACCAATTTGTATCAAAATTACCACTTAATTCAAAAGTGATAAACCTTAGGCTCTGATCTCAAGCTGTAGCAACCTCTATCCCGATTAGGGCGATACTTAGCTTGAAACCCTAATTAATCCCCAGCAACCGAACCAAACTTAACTAGAGCTAGTAACCTCTCCATCTATACCTGATAAACTCAGCCTGTATATCGAAATCGATTAAACAATAAAAAATGTCCGCAACGAAAAATTAAAACTTTTTTTGATAATTAATAATATACTGAAACACAAAGTTTATCAAAACCCAAAACCTCATTTTTAAACCTCTCAACCCTGTTTATATATAAGAAAGTAACTCAAACAAGGTATATGTATACATGAAGGTTCATTACATCGTAAAGCATATACAAAACTCTTAAATCTTATTAATTCCCTTCGCTGAAGCACTATGTTTTGAACTTTAAATATCAAATTAGGGCTGAGCGCTCAAACATGCTCAATAAGTAATGACTCACAAAGCCATCAACATTCAATATAATAATAAAAAATATTATGCAATAACAATATGCACTAATGTTAACTAACGAGATTATGAAAAACATATAATTCAGTAAATAATGGATGCAAGTCAAACTGTTAATGATTATTACCCTGTGATTCCCATTTTATTTATAAAAATAAAGTCGATTACCCATTAATGCCATTAATGCAATTGCTAGACCAACATATCGGCCGATATTTTGTCTAGCTAATCTATTAATGTCCAGTGGTTCTATCCTAAACCTTCTAGTGAATATGTAACCCACGCAACCTATCTGACTGAGTACAAGTTACATATAGGCTGGGAGATCACCCCTGCAACCTATATAACCTGTTCTTAGTTCCAAGAGTTACTCTCGTGGATCACATTAGACATAGTTTTCCATTTATTAAAAATATCACAATATACATAGTGCACAATTTCAGTCCATAAACTACATGAATTACATATACTAACATATCCAGGCAACATCGATAAATAAGCGAATCCATACTTACCTCAATTTAGGTTTCCATTAAGAAATCCCCTACCTTTTTGGCCACTCACATTTTTTCAGAGATCCAACACCTATCACAAACTATTTATGATCAATATAGGTCTAATACCCTTTATTTAGAACCCCTAATATAGTTCCTAAGACCTCAGTAAATTCTAACTAAAACTCAATATAATTGTTGTTTTTTGGGGTGGGAGCACGCCCCCTCACTTGGTGGGGCGCAGTCCACCAACTAGGTTCATCTTAGTTGATAAAGGGATCACACTTCTCTGCTAGGTGGAGTGCGCTCCACCCTGTACTATCTCAACAATACACAAAGCAACATCCACTGTTCCATCCACAAATTAATACATTAACGTTCAATACTCTCAAAACTGATCAGGAAGGACCTCTATTGAGGTAACAAACTAGTTGCAATCAACAACAACAATAATTCACAGAGATATCATCACCCACTATCAAATTGAACTTCAAAAATATCAAAACCAGATTTAACATAATGATGATCTTTGGATTTCTAGTTGTTTAAGCTCCTCAATTCACATTGAAATAGCTCCCTGATTAATTCCCTCAAGATAAAAACACTAAACCCTCTGTTGCTCTCTTTTACTTTTAATCGATTAGTGAAAATAAAAATGAAGGTACTAGTTAAAATATATCGATTTTCTTCCGGATACGCACACTATTTCGAGACTTATCAAATGATCGACATGCTAACATAACACTCCTAAAATGACACACATGTTGACACCACCAACACTTACTCTTATCTTGATACGATCCGACAATCCATATAATTCAAACTAAACTTATAGTTATAAATATATATATATATATATATATATATTTATATATCAAATATATAAAAATATACATATTCTTCATGTATTTTCTTGCCAATAAATTCCTTGGACATGCCTATGAGTATCTTCGGATGTGCACATTCATTTCATGACCCCTTCATCGCACTTCGTGTACCGGCTATTTATTGTTTAATTATGTATTTTATGATTATAGGCTTGTATATAAATTCTCTTTTATACTATAACTTATAAATCTCATTAAACATTTTAAACAAACATAAGCCATCATATTTTTATATGATTTATATTAACACTAATCACCAGCTTAAGGTAACAAGTCGTTACAACTTTCCTTTCTTCTTTAAAAGGTTAAGCTCAAGATTGGCTATTCTATCTTCCTCGAAATTCCATAACCACACGGTCCAAAATGTTACAAGCCTTTTTAGATCAATAAATTCCAACATACAAAATTAGTTTAGATAGAAATTAAATTAGTAATGCAAAGATGGAAACTGAAGTGATTTTTAGTGAGTTTTTGGATAGATTCCAAATATTGATTTCATCATATCCCAACATAGATATACATAAAAAACTTTATTAGAATACTTTTATGAAGTATTAAACCATTTAGAACAAAGATTCCTAGACACAGTTTGAGGAGGATTTTTACTCGATATAACAGTAAGGATATCATACAATAAATTTGATGAGTTAGAAAGGTTGAACTACTATTAAAAGACATATCCACACAAGTTAAAGCTTATGCTTTTTGCAATGACACTAACCATATATATATGATGAATGTCCTCTGATGCAACAACACGAAATTGAAAAATCTAATGCCATAATGACTCATTATGATAGGCCTATTCAACCTAATTATATTTCTAATAACTATACAAATTATGTACAACTAGATTTGGGTAATGGAATAGACAACTAGGGTTATCAAACATATAGAAAACCATATTAACTAGTAGAATCATTGCACTAAAAAAGATCTGAAAAATCAAGCTTTAAAGGATGATATAATCGAACTAAAAAATCAATTAAGTCAAATGGCAATGCAAATTAGCCCCTGGTTAACCAAGAAGAACTTACTATCTCAATCTTATCCTATTTCACATTCAAAAGCTATAACTTTGAGATATGATAAACAAATGGAAGGACGAAAAATGTCAAAACAATTAATTTCTCAAAAAGATATTAAAGTTGAATTAGAAAAGGAAATTAAAATCAAAGATAGTAAAAATTCCAAAAAAGATGATCGTGATCAGGATAAGAATTAACCAAATAACATAAAGGCACCATTCTCCCATCGTCTTGGAAGCAAAAAGAATGTTATGAAATTGAAAGTAAAAAAAAAAAGAAATTTCGGACATTTTATGGAAAGTGGTAGTTAATATACATACATTTGAAGTCATATAAAATGTACCCAAATATCAAAAGATTTATGCACTATTAAGATTAAAGCTAATGAAAAATTGAGTCTAGGAGGACATGTTTCAGCATTAATCCAAAAGAAATTACCTTCGAAATGTTTTGATCCTAGAATTTTCTCATCCTATATTCAGTAGAAAATATAGGAATTTATAAAGCATTTTGTGATTTAAGCGCCTCAATTAATGTTATGCCTTTGTCAATCTATTTGTAAATGACAAACATACCTTTAAAAGAAATTGTTATAGAGTCCATTTAGCTGACAGAACTAATGTCAACTAGTATGAGTATTCAAGGATGTATTGGTTTGGTTAAATGATTTAATTTTCCTAGCTGATTCTTATGTCTTAGACATGAAAGAAAATTAATTCTCTAACAAAACCACTTTTATTCTAGGATGTTCATTCCTAAGAATAGCAAAAGAAAAAATAGATGTTTCTAATCAAACACTAACAATGGAAGTAGATGATGAAATGGTGAACTTCAACATCTATGACGCGATGAAATATCCTTCAGATGTTTCTTTTGTATGCACCGTAGATATGTTAGATCCCTTAATTGACAAGTCTTTTGGAAACAACAAATCAGACAAGCTTAAATAGTGATAAAAGATTTAAATGAGGATGATAATATAGATAAAAAATAGGAAAAACACTTAGTACTTTAGATTCATATAATAAACTCCTTGAACTTTCTTACCATATGGATCTACCTAAAACTCATTTAAGACTTCCACCATCTTTAGTCAAAGCCCTGGGTTTTAATTTAATGGTTTTGCAAGTTAATTTAAAAATATGCCTATTTTGGGAGTAACAATGCTTTATGAGTCATAATATCAATTAAATTGTCAAAATCTAGAAGAAAAAGAATTAATAAATGTTCTCAAAGAAATTAATAAAGCAATAGGATGGACAATAATTGATATTAAAGGAATAGGTTCAACCACATACATGCATAGGATTAATCTTGAAACAATACAAAGCCTTCTAGAAAAGCTCAACACAAACTAAATCCACTAATGATGGAAGTCGTAAAGAATAAAATATTAAAATTACTAGATGTATGAATGATATTTTCAATAGCATATATTAATTGGATTAGCCCAGTTCAAGTAGCTCCTAAAAAAATAAGAATTTACAGCAATAACAAATGAACATAGAGAATTAGTATCGACTAGAATCCAAAATGGTTGGAGGGTGTGTATAGATCGTAGGAAACTAAATGCTTCAACTAGAAAAATCATTACCTACTCACATTTATAGACAAATGTTAGAAAGACTAGCTAGAAGAGTCCATTGTTGTTGCTTAGATGGATGTTCAAGATTTAATCAAATTCCAGTAGCTCCAGAAGATCAGGAAAAAACTACCTTTACTTGTTCCTTTGGTACATTTGCCGATAGACGTATGCCTTTTGGTCTATGTAATGCACCTGCTACATTCTAAAGGTGTATGGTAAACATTTTTTCTAATTATATTGAGAATTTTATTAAAGTTCTAATGGATGATTTTACAATGTATGATAATTATTTTGATGAATGCTTACTTCTTTTAACTAAAGTACATAAAAGGTGCATATACAAGAATTTAGTATTAATTTATGAAAAATGTCATTTTATGGTCAATCGAGGACTTATAGTATTACATATAGTGTCATAAAAAAGAATAGAAGTGGATCATGCTAGAATGCAAGTTATAAAGACATTACCTTACCCCACTACCATGAGAAAAGTAAGAACTTTTCTTGGTCATGCAAGATTTAATAGATGTTTTGTGAAAGAGTTTTCTAAAATAGCACAACCTATATGAAAAATTTTGCAAAAAGATGTCCCTTTTGAATTCACAAATGAATGCAAGACAAATTTTAGTAAATTAAAAGAAGCCATAATTACCACACCTGTGATAAAATTACCAAACTATTCACAACCCTTCGAAATAATGTGTGATGCAAGTAATTATGCAGTATGATCCGTTTTAAGTCGAAAGATAGAAAAAGATTCTCATCTCATATTTTATGCCTCTAGAACTTTAGATCCTACCTAATTAAACTATACCACTACAAAAAAAGAACTCTTAGTAGTTGTGTTTGCCTTAGAAAAACTTAGACAATATTTATTAGGAATAAAAGTAATAGTTTACTCAAATCATGCCGCATAAAGATATTTGATGTCAAAGAAAGATGCTAAACGAAGGTTAATATTATGGATCTTATTGTTATAAGAACTCGACCTTACTATGAAAGATAATAAAAGGTGTTGAAAACTTAGTAGCAGACCATTTAAGAAGACTAAAAAATGAAAACCCCAAATGCCATTAAGAGATGAATTCCAAGATGAATATTTACACTACGTAGTTGCCAATAGTCTATGGTATGCTGATATAGTTAAATATCTTACTACTAATAGGTTGTCACCTTATTTGACAATTGCCTAAAAGAAAAAGATAAAACACAATTCTAAACACTATTTATCGGATGAACCTTACTTATGAAAATCCTGTTCTTACTAAACCATTTGAAGATGTATTCCATAATTAGAGATATAATCCATCATGGCTCATTATCATACTTAAGCTTGTGGAGGACATCTTGGTCTACGTCGTACCACAACAACAACAACAACAACAACAACATAGCCTCAGTCCCAGTCCCAAATTTATTTGGGTCGGCTACATGGATCAAACTTTTCCATTGTGCTTGATTAAGTGCAATTGATGGTGAGCATTCCAAACCATTCAAATCCCGTCTAATTAATGCATCCCATATTAACTTTGTTCTACCCATACCTCGTCGAATTTCCACAGTTTTTATTGAGTCAAGTTTTATAGTGGGGCATTTGTAAGTCATCTTTGTAGGTGACCAAACCACCGCAACCGCCCTTCCCTAATCTTCGTATCAATTGGTGCTACTTCTACTTATCATTCAATTTCTATATTTCTTATTCTATCTTTACGATTTTTACCACACATTCATCTAAGCATCCTCATTTCTGCTACATTCATTTTATGTAATTGTTGTTGCTTTATCACCCAACATTCACTTCCATAGAGCATAGCTGGCCTAATTGCAGTCCTATAAAATTTCTCTTTTAACTGCGTAGGGACGTTTTGATAACAAATCACTCCTGTTGTAGTCTGCCATTTCTTCCATCCAGCTTGAATTCTATGTGTGACATCATTCTCAATATTTTTTGTCATTTTGTATGATTGATCCTAGGTATCTCAAGTGGTTCACCTTATGAACTTCTACTTCCCTTAATTTTACCACTTCATCATCTAGATGTCTAGTGTTTCTAAACTCACAGTTCATGTATTCAATTTTCATCCTAATCAACTTAAAGCCTTTAAAATCTAATGTATTCATCCAGAGTTCTAATTTCCTATTCACTCAGTCTTTTATTTCATCCACTAAGATAATATAATCTACAAATAGCATGCACTATGGTATATCCTCTTGAATATGCCTAGTTAGTTCATCCATAACTAAAGTAAATCGATATGGGCTTAAAGCCGATCCTTGATGTAGTCTTATCATAATGGAAAATTCTTTTGTAGCTCCTCCAAATGTCTTTATACTCGTTACTATTCCATCATACACATCCTTAATTGTGTCTTTGTATCTAGCATGCATTCATTTTCTTTCTAGAACCTACCAAAGAACATCTCTAGGTACCCTATCATATGCTTTTTCTAAATCTACGAATACTATATGAAGATTTTTTTCTTTTCTTTATATTTTTCTTGCATTCGTCTTACAAGGAAAATTTCCTCCATAGTTGACCTCCCAAGCATGAAGCCAAATTGGTTCTCTGATATTGTTATTTCTCTCCTTAGCCTATTGTCAATTATCATCTCTCAAAGTCTCATGTCCACGTCACACAACCCATAAGATATTAGATTCAAGATAGTTTTGGCTTACTTTATTGCATGATTATTAGGTTTATATGAAATTTGTCCAAATTTTCAAAAAATAGAAAATCTGGGATGTATGAATCAAATGCCTTTATGTCCTATAATTTTTGTGAAGTATTTGATATTTGGGGAATAAATTTTATAGGACCTTTCCTACCATCAAATGGAAATACTTATATCTTACTAGCTGTAGATTATGTGTCGTGGTGGGTAGGAGCTAAATCTACTAAAACTAGTGATTCTAAAATAATAGTCAATTTCCTTAAATCGAGGATTTATACTATTTTTGAGGCCCTAGAACATTAATTAATGATAGAGGTTCACACTTTTGCAATAAAATAGTTGCTACTCTACTTCACAAATACAACGTCACATATAGAACATGTAATGCATGTCATCCTGAAACTCGTGGACGAGCTGAAACTTCAAACAGATAAATCAAATCAATATTAAGAAATACAATGTGTCTAACACATAAAGATTAATGTTTTTGTTTAGAAGATCCATTATGGGCATATAGAACTGCATTTATAACACTTATAAATATGACATCTTATAGGTTAGTTTTCGAAGAAATATGTCATTTACTAATAGAATTGGAACGCAAAGCATACTAGGAAATTAAGAATTGTAATAGGAATTATGATAATGTAGACAACAATGTTAGTTAAATATTCAGGAATTAGAAGAATTACGAAATGAAGCTTATGATAGTGCTTCTATTTATTAAGACAAAACTAAAGCATTCATTGATAATAAACTAAATATTAATACTTTTAAAGCAGGGCGAAAAGTGTTACTCTTTTGTTCACACTTTAAACTATTTTTTATACAATGGATGTGACCTTTTATAGTGTCAAATGTATTCCCTCATAGTGCTGTTAAAGTAAAAAACATGGAAACATGTAGAATATTTAAAGATAATGGTCATAGATTAAAATCTTTCTATAAAATTTTTATTTCACAAGACATGAAGATTGTTAATTTAAATCCAGTCAACATTCCATTAAAAGATTTAAACACAGTGGAAGAGCACATTGTAACTACAAACTCTAATGAAACATGCAAAGTTTGGATGGTTAAGACTCCAAGACATAGAAAGAATAAAAAAACATAGAATGAACAACCAACTGTCAAAGATCCACACATGTGTGACAAAGATGACCCAAACTATGAATAATGCAATGTAAAGAGTTATATTTCAAAAATCTTAAATGATGATCCGAGACATATCTTCCTTAACATACAAATCAATGAGATTTATTTATATGAAGCTGAACTTGATACGAGAGCTGATATGAATATTTTTTCAGCACATTGATTCCTTTTGATAAATTTATGGATTCATAGCAAGCCTCCTATCAAGGTATATAAACAAAATGGTACCTTTACAATCCCATTGGGCCTATCAAGGAATGTGCATGTGAGAGTGGGATGGTTTACTTTTACTATGGATTTCTTAATCTTGTCATCTACTAACCAGGATGACATCCTATTATTAGGAAGGTCTTTTCTATCACTTGCAGGAGCTATTATTGATGTATGTGATCGCCTAGTTACACTTAAAATGGGTGACGATGTAATGAAACTCCAAGATGGGATTGAACTTTGTGATGATAATAAAGGAGAGCAATTTTGTGATGGTTCTGACAATGGGAACTATCATTATGAAAATAATGATGTAGGACGTTTCTCTTATGCTAAAAAATATGATCTGAATGAAGAATCAGTTAAAGTGAAGACTAAATCACTCACACTATTAGATGATATATTTTTTTATGAGTCGAGCCAACTGCAATAAACAACAACGCTCTATGAGAAGCAGCCCATATTCTATATTCATTTTAGTTATAATTTTAGTATAGGTTCAGTATTAGCATAATATTTTTTATTCTCTCTCCTTTTGACTCTTTTTTTTGAAATAATTTCAAAACCCAAGCTCCAGACTAGTTTCAAAAATAGAGGAAATGATCAAGTTGTTATGTTTATTTTTTACCAGTTTACATTATCCTTTTAGCAATTATTATTATTTAATAAAATAATTTATTAGTTCATTACATATATTACTCAAAATCTTAGTAAACTAGTAAATTCTACCTTTATATTAAATAATATAAGCGATATATATGATAATTACGAATTAAATTTGAAAAAAAGGTTTTTAATTTTTAACGAATCCTCAGCGATTTGATTTAACGCTATAAATCATTGGATTAATGGTAAAAATTGACGGAATTTTGAGTGAGAAATTTAGATGTAGTGACTCAACTGTGAATCGACTTTAATACACGATTCGTTGAGAAAATTAGTAAGGAATACAGTCAAAATTCCACTTATTTCAGTAGCAATTTCTCATTGAATCCATTTAAACCCCTTACTTGCTGAGACCGAATTTGAGTTTTAAAACTTAATCCCCAAATCGATGTAAAAAACTTCATTCACCTTATGAACCCTTGCACATTTTCGATAAGAAAACCAATTTATTCTCAAGACTCAACTCTTTAAAGCCTTACTAAAGCTTATTTGAGTAATTCCCACCTCGATAAGATTCGTTCAAGCAAAAAAAATGGTTAATTTGAGAAAATAGAGCCAAATTATGACTTTAATAAGAGGGACGATAAAAGAGGCTTGTGAAGGGAAGTTATGAGTTATCAAAAGTCTGATACTTGATGAATTCACTCTCAAGGAGACAATCATTTGATAGTCCATCAATTCTTTCAATTTCAAAGTTTCAGAATTTTGTTTTTGGATGAGATTAGATGAAATTGTTGATTTTGTTTTTGACCAAAATTGTATTATTTGTCGATAAAGAAAGATGATTTTGAATACTAAATGGGTGAAGTTAAGGGTTTTACTATACGTATTAACGAAAATGTTGAGATGAGTTACAAAATGAGTTTGGGGCATATTTTTCAAATATTTGAGAATCTTTTGATGGATTTGCTTTTGTATTATTTATTTTTACTAATTTTTAAAATTGCTTCATGAAATTTTATGAAAAACCTTTTTACAAACTTATTTTAGATATCTTAATAAATCTTGATTCTCAAGGAATGAACCGTTTGAAACTTATTTTTGTATTAAACATATAATTTTAATTTGCCAATTCATCATAGTAGATTGATTTAAATGTCAGGAAGAGGTAGAGGATGAGGAAAGAGTACTAGACGAGATAAAAGGAAAATGATTTTAATAGAAAAACCCAAGGAGGAGCATTGATATTCCATCATTCCAGTTGCACTTTCCATTTGCCGTTTATAACCCCGCTGATAGTTACTTTTCACAAACCACTGCATAAATGGATGAAGAAGGAGTTGATGATGCTATTGAAGAATTTACTTATAAACATGATAATTTGTAATCTTTCTAGTGTTTGCTTGATTGAGAAGAATATGAATTTTTTATTTTTTGTTATTAATGTGAAATGAAAGATATATTATTCTTTGTTTGCCTATATTATGCAAGTAATTTATTTTATGTAATTCGTTTATGCTTCACGAGGTTGAAAACTCGACTTAATTTTAAACCTTTAGGAAAAGATTGAGAGTGAGTTTTGGGGTATTTAGGTGAAGTGAAGTATAAAGAAACGAAGAATGGAAGACTCGAGAGGTAGAATCTATTTATTTAATATCCAAAGTTAACTGAAAATTTTCAATTTTCTTAAAGATACATGTTATGTTTCTTCATTTTTCTTTATTTAGTTAGAAAATATCAAATTTAATAATATAATTTGGATTTAAAATAGAAGTGATATTTTTATTACCAATGAAAAAAGAAATTTTATAAAAGAACCGAATTGTTATACCTTATTAATTGACTTCCCTAGATTGTGTATACACTTGAAAAGTTTAAAGGGATTGATTGCTTTATGTTAAACATTTTAATGGGTAGAAGATCGAAACTAAAATGCTAGAAAAACAAGATAGATTTCTAAGAATCTTGTTATACAAAGATTAATGATCATGTATTTTATACATACATATAAAGAAATTCTTTTTTCCATAATTAAGGGAACAAATAGGAAATCAGCCAATAAACTTTACTTAGTTGAAAATAATACTTACTTAAGTATAGTGAAAGTGAGAAGTGCTAACAAGAGTTTTTAAAAGAAAAATAATAAAGAGGCCCACAGATTCTAAAGAAAATGGAGTAAGGAATCTAACTATAGGAAAATGTAAGAAAGAATTCCTATAAAAAAATAACGATATCCAAATGAAATGGAACAAGGATCTGTAGGAATATAAAGAAGGAATAAATTAAAAACTCTATTATATAAAAAAGAGATAGAAATATGGAAGATTGTTTATGAAAACTCTTCAAATAAAAGATTTAGCTCGAGTACTTATAGCTAAGTTGAGTGAAGTATCTCTCTTTCCAACATTCCAATATATGAACACGATAATGATATTTATTGTGTCTGAAAAATTTCTATTGACTTTGAATGTGGTAGTATTTTAAGTATTATTTGAAATTTAGACTGATTTAGTGATTTTTGTATCTTCAAATTCTATATAAATCATCGTAAGCTTGATGCTTATCAGTGGAGATTGAGAAAACCTAATAGTGGCTTAGTCTTAGTAATAGATTGAACTTTGAATTCTAAGGTTTATTGTATAACTAGCGGTTGAGTTCTCAAATAAGGGGTTGTTCTTTAAATCTTTCTATTCTATCATAATTTTAGTTTTTATGAGGGTAATATGTTTCTATTTAAAGATCACATCTATTTGAGAATAAGAGTAAGTAATTATGAATCAGAATAGAGAATGAAAAAGAGAATATAATTGAAAGTATTCATTTGCCAGGGACAACAAAGTACTGAGTTTGGAGGTATTTGATAAGCAAATAAATAGACAGTGTTTTATAGTATACTTTAGGGTGATATTGTATGTAAAAGGCTATATTACATTGAATTTTCTCTTATTTTTTATTTCAGGTTATATTTAAAACATGAGAACAAATGGAAGAAAAAGGGAAAAACAAAGAATTAAATCAAGTGGAATGAGTGCACAACAAATCAAGAGCGAATCACGAATTGAATTCGGATTCATTGCCAGTAAATCATGTGTGATATAGGAATCACCAGCCAAATCGGTGAAGAGCAGAGGTGGAGTTCCACCTATTTTCCTAGCAAAACAGGATTAATAGAGGATTTTGTGGTGATTTGTTAGAGTCAGTTTCGAGAATTTTGGATTACAATAATGAATTTTAGTTCGGTTGAGATATATATTACCTAGATTAGTATATATGTATATGAATCATAGACTTCAAAATAAAGGATATACGAAGCTTTTTGATTACATATCAATTATTTGTAGGCCATTATCAACTACTTATCATTACTTTTGGGGAAGATTTGAATACTTAATTATTCAATAAGAGGTATTCAATTATTAATGCATTTTATTTACTTTATTATGTTGTTTATTATGATTATATGTGAGTAGTTTATTAATCTAAAAAGTCCGAACATAAACGTTATCCGTTTTGTAATGTAGTCATAATGGAGAATGATTAGCACATAATGCTTTAAACCTTATCGTATTTTTAAGTTACTTATTTAATATATTTTTATTTGCATATTACAATCATGAAGCTTTGAATTACATGCATAGTGGCCAATGTGTATTATGATATTTATATTTTATATCTCCTTCAAAAGAGTAATTAGGATTGTTGAAAAAGGTCTTTTACTGTTTAGATGTCCTGGGTGATTTGAGTTCCAAGTTTGATATTGATGTTGCTTTTCCAAAGATATAAGACTTAGTAGTTTGAAGTTTCTATGAAACGTAATGTTGTTTTATTGTATAATTAATTATCTTAACGCTTTTGAAGTATTAATTTAATAAAATTGAAATGTGATTTTTCTATTGATAAAAGGAAAACTGGTGGCTTGATAAAGTCTATCAACTTACATATGAATAAGGTTTATTGATCTAAGAATACTTTACAATAAGATTAATGTATGAATATGAATATGATTTCAGTAAAATATTTGGATGCAAAACAAATTCATGTTTCATTATTCTGAATGTTTGTTTTATATAATTTTGAATTGAATTGATTTGAATTAAGTGAATTTGAATTGTGTTAGTTAAGTTAATTTAATTAGTTTAATTGATTGCTATAGTTTGATTAGATAATTTTGATTCATGTTTTAATTAAATTAAATAAACTAAAAAATAATAAAATCATTGAAATACCTTTTTCTTTAGAAATCTGCAAAATTCATGTGGAGATGATCTTACTTATTACTACTACAAATAATAAGCATATATGGAAAAACTTATTGTATACCCTTGACATGTGTCAATCTTGTGTGAGGTCTAGATTTCTAATTTGATACTGAGACCTATGCTATGTGATACTGTGATAGTGTGGTTTGATTGTTTATATTTAATGTGATGGTGATACATTATTAATATTGATGCTGATGGTTTGTAATTTATTTTTAGCGTGATTTCTTTGTTTATGAAAAAATTATTAATAATATGTTCATAAATTATTTTTATTTTATATAGTTCATTTATGCTTCACAAAGTATGCTTGTTTTGTTGAAAACTTGACTTAATTTTTAAATCTTGAGGACAAGGTTTGAAATGTGTTTGAGGTATTTAGTTGACATGAAGTACAAATAAGCAAAATATAGAAGATTCGATGGGTATAATTCATTTAAAGTTGACTAAAATTTTTAGATTTTTAATGAAGATACAAGTTATATTTATTCATTTTATTTAAAGTTGAAAAAAATGCAATATAAACAAAATAGATTTCTAAGAATCTTATTATATAAAGATTATTGGTTCAATATTATATATAATTAAAAGGACTTATGCAAGAATTAAGGGATGAAATAGGAAATTAGCCAATAAAATCTTACTTAGTTGGAAAGAATGTTTCCTACCTATAGTGAAAGTAAGAAGTGCTAATAAGAGTTTTTAAATGAAAAAAATAAAGAAACCTGCAAGTTTTTAAATTACTCTCAAAATAAAAGATTTAGCTCGAGTGCTTATAACTAAGTTAATTAAAGTATCTCTTTTTTCAACATCCCAACAATTGAAGATGATAATAATATTTATTGGTGTCTTAAAAAAGTCTTATCGACTTTGATTATGGTGGCGTTTTCAAATTTTATTTTTAAATTTAGAACAATTTAGTGATTTTTTTTATGTTGAGATTCTATATTATTCATCGTAAGCTTGGTGCTTGTAAGTGGAGATTGAGAAAGCCTATATAGTGGTCTGACATTGGTATTGATTGAACTTTAAGTTTTGAGCTGTATTGCATAACGAGGGTTAAGTTGCCATTTAAGGGGTAGTTATTTAAATTTTTATGTTCTATCAAATTTTTTTTTTACATAAGGGTAATATGTTTCTATTTAATGATTACTTTTGTTTAAGAATAAGAGTAAGTAATTATGAAACCAAAATAAGGAATGAAAAGAGAATATAATTGAGAGTATTCATTTGCTTCGGATAGTAACGTGCTTAGTTTTGGGGTATTTGATAGATCAATAATTAAAAAATATTTTAGAGTATATTTTATGGTGATTTTACATGCAACAGACTATATTATACTAGCTTTTGCTTGTTTTTGTGATTTCATGTTATATTAATGTTATGTGAAGAAATGGAAGAAACACAGAAGAAAAATAAAAAATTTAGTCAATAGGAGAAAACATGCAGTAAACCATCAGGAATTCAGGAAATACACTAAGATCCGCTACCTAAATCAGTGAACCACATAGGCATATTTTCACGAATTTAGCTGAGATAAATGATTCGATTAGGATTCGTTGGAGTCGACCATGAGAGTATTGGATTAAAACGATGAATTTAAGTTCGACTGCGATATTACTGCTTAGAATATATATATATATATATATATATATATATGAACCTAAAGCTAAGAAATTAATTGCACTTGATTTCGATTAGAGCCAACTTTTTAGTTTTGGACTATTTTCAATTAAGTTTAGTTTAGTTTTATTGTTCTTGCTTCAAAATATTCGAAGGAAATCCCATTATTCAATAAAAGGTATTTTAATAAATGTCTTTTATTTATTTTATTGAAATGTTAATTTTGAATATGTGTGAGTAGTTTATTAATCTAAACAAACTTCGAACAAGAACATTAACCATTTTACAGTGTAATAATAATGAAGAAGAATTTTTGTTTAATGCTTTAAACTTAATCATATACGTCCATTCATGGATTTAATAGATTTGTTTTTGCGTATTACAATCAAGAGAACTTTGTATTGCATGCATAGTCTAGAATGTGTATTGTGATATTTAAGTTCTAAATCTAATATAAAGAAGTAACTAAAACTAATTTAAAAGGTCTTTTACCTTTTAGATGTCTTAGGTGAATTATGTTCTAAGTTTGATATTGATACGACTAATTTAGATAATATTGGCTTAGAAGTATAAAGTTTTCATAGTGTAATGTTGTTTTGTTTCTATTAGTTGCCTTTGAGCTTTCAGAAAACTAATGGAAATAAAATTAGAATACAAATTTTACATTAATACTTGGAACCACACCTAGTTCAGATATGAACTTTTTGATCCAAACTGCCTCCTTTGCTGCATCGGATGGTGCAATATACTCAGCTTTTGTTGTAGAATCTGCTACAGTCTCTTGCTTAGAACTTTTCCAGCTTACTGCACCCCCATTCAAAGTAAACACATATCAAGACTGCGATCTAAAATCATCTATATCAGTTTGAAAACTTGCATCTGTGTAACCATTTACAACTAGATCATTTTCAAAACCTCCATAGACCAATAACACTTCCTTTGTCCTTCTTATGTATTTAAGAATTCTTTACTGCTATCCAGTGACTCTCACCAGGATCTGAATGATATCTGCTTGTAGTGCTTAAAGCATATGATACATTAGGTCGAGTGCATAGCATGACATACATGATAGATCTAATAGCCGATGCATATGGAATCTTATTCATACCGTCTCGCTCATCATTTGTCTTATGACATTGAATCTTGTTGAGACTTATGCCATGAGACATTGGCAACAATCATGTTTTAGAGTCTTACAAACTGAACCTATTCAGCACATTGTCTATGTAAGCACTCTAACTTAGACCGATTAGCCTCTTAGATCTATCCTTATAGATCCTTATCCCTAGGATATAGGCTGCATCTCCTAACTCTTTCATTGAGAAACACTTCCCTAACTAAGACTTGACATTCTTCAATGTTGGGATATCATTTCCAATGAGTAATATATCATCAACATAGAGTACCAGAAAAACAACTACACTCCCACTGACCTTCTTGTATACACAAGGCTCATCTTCGTTCTTAATAAAACCAAAATCCTTGATTGCTTTATCAAAACGGAGATTCAACTTCGGGAAGCTTGCTTTAATCCATAAATGGATCTTTGAACTTGCATACCTTCCTAGAATTCTCAGGATGTACAAAACCTTCAGGTTGTGTCATATACACGTCCTCAAGCAGCTTTCCATTAAGAAATGTTGTTTTTACATCCATTTGCCATATATCATAGTCATAATATGCAGCAACGGCAATTAAAATTCTTATAGATTTAAGCATGGCTACTGACGAAAAAGTTTCATCATAATCAACACCTTGGGTCTGCCTGAAACCTTTTGCTACAAGTCTTGATTTAAAAGTATGCACTTTGCCATCCATGTCAGTTTTCTTCTTGTAAACCCATTTACATCCAATGGTCTTACCACCTTCAGGTAAATCAACCAAGTTCTAAACTTGATTATCGTACATGGATTGCATCTCAGAATTCATGGCACTTAGCCATTTATCTGAGTCTGGTCAGGATATAGCCTCTTGATAAGTGGCGGGCTCATTTTGATCCATAAGCAACACATAACAACTATCAGTAATGAGAAATCTGAATCTCTCTAGCTCATGTCTTACCCTACCAGATTTACGTGGGCCTTGTGTCACTTGTGGAGGTTCAACTGGTTCAGAACGTTGTTGAACTTCCAGTAGCGGTTCAGGGTTTATATGTGATTCTTGAACTTCTTCAATATTTATTTCTCTCCTACTAGTGTCTCTTGAAATAAACTATTTTTTCATAAAGGCATCATACCGAGCAATAAACACTTTGTTCTCACCGGGATTATAAAAGTAATATCCTTTTGTTTCATTAGGATACCCCACAAATAAACACTTGTTAGATTTAAGTGCTAGTTTTTTTGAGACTTGGTGTTTTACGTAAGCTTCACAACCCCAAATCTTAAGGAAAGACAAACTAGGTCTCTTCCCGTACCATATCTCATATGGTGTTTTATCAAGCTCTTTAAAAGGAACTCGATTTAGAGTGAAAGCTGCAGTTTGTAATGCATAACCCCAAAAGGATAGTGGAAGATCTGCATGACTCATCATAGATCGAACCATATCTAATAAGGTTTGATTTCTCCTTTTCAGAAACTTCATTCCACTATGGAGTTGGTGGTGGAGTCGATTGGGAGACAATCCCACAATTTCTAAGATGATCATCAAATCCTTGGCTGAAATATTCACCACCTCGATCTGATCAAATGATTCCGCTTTATGTTTCATTAGATATACATAACCATATCTGCTGAAATCATCAGTAAATGTAATGAAGTACTGATAACCTCCTCTAGTCATTGTGTTTATAGGACCACATACATCAGCATGTCTTTGACCCAATAAATCACTTGCCCTTTCACTGTGTCCAGTAAAGGGACTTTTAGTCATCTTGCCTAGTAAACAAGATACGCACGTTTCATATGTTTCTAAATCAAATGAATCTAGAAGTCCATCTTTATGGAGCTTTGTTATGTGTTTCTCGTTTATGTGCCCGAGATGACAATGCCAAAGATAGGTTTGATTCAAATCATTTAACTTCAATCTCTTTGAATTTATGTTAAAGACTGGAGTATCAGTGGACCATTTCATGCTTAGAATATAAAGACCATCACACAAATCATCATTTGCATAAAATATACCTTTACGAGAAATGGAACATCTATTATTCGCAATAATAAAATCAAAACCATCCATATCCAAGCGTGAAACAGAAATGATGTTTCTACATAAGGCAGGCACAAAATAACAATTATTTAAAGTTAAAATATGTCCACTAGGTAAGACTAAGTCATGTGATCCAACAGCTAGGGCAACAACTCTTGCTCTATTCCAAACGCGGATGATGACTTCTCCTTTCTTCAACTTTCTACTTCTCGTGAGTCCCTGCACATTTATACAAATGTGAGATCCACATCCAATATCTAATACCCAGGAATCACTAGTAGAAAAATTAATTTCAATAATATAAATACTTGTTATGGTAGTCGCACTAACCTTTTTCTTCTTTAGATCTTCCAAATAGAGTTTGCAATTTCTAAACCAATGTTTAGGTGCTTGACTGAAATGACAATTTCCTTCCTTTTCTTTTCGGTGTTTTGAAGCAGGAACTGGCTGGGGCTTGACTTGTTCCACAGGCTTTGCGACAGGTGTAGCAGCGGCCTTGACAACATTAGCCTTGCCTTTGATTTTCTTCTTCATTCCCTTTCCCTTTTGGACCATCAACACATTACTAGATGGTTTCTTGATATTTTGTTCAGCAGTTTCGAGCATCAAATGCAACTTTGAAATTGATTTCTCCATATTATTCATATTGTAGTTCATCAAAAATTGTGAGCAACTTTCTAGTAATGAATTCAAGATCAAATTCGTAGCCAACTCTTGGCTTATGAGAAATTCGAGTCTATCAAGTTGGTCAACATACCCCTTCATTTTCAAAACATGAGGACTAACTGACGGACCCTCAGTCATCTTGCAAGAATGTAGGATTTTGACTATCTCGAACCTTTCTTGCCTAGCTTGCTGTTGGAACATTTCCTTCAGCGTTATAGCCATGTCGTAGGCTTCCATTAGTTCCATGTCCTTCTGAAGTTCAGGAACCATAGTTGCGAGCATAATACATGCAACATCGGTAGAATCGTTGACATGCTTATTATGCGCATCCTTCAAGCTTTCGTAGCATTGGCTGGTGGGTCCTCAAGGATTGGAGCATCCAGGACATACAACTTGCATTCATGCTTAAGAACAATTCTCAAGTTTCTGAACCAGTTAAGAAAGTTAGTCCTAGATAGCTTATCCTTCTCAAGGATGGATCACAGTGACAGGGGATTATTGTTACATGAAGAGGCCATTGATCTACAATAAAGATTATGCAAAGTTTATTTTAGTATAGAGGAATAAACTCCCACTAAATTAACAATCCTTCTTATGCACACTGTTTATTTAGGGGACTAAAATTCATATTTCACCTTATTCTATGACTTCTATGGCATGAAACACAGAACTAGATTATTTAGACAGGTAACAGTTACCAATTACATCTTATGTAATTTTAGATACTTTTATGAGATACAAGACATCTTATGTCTTAGCATGTTTTTATCTCATCATGTGCCTAAAGCTCAAAACTATTTTGATAGCTTTATTAAGTCGGATCATTTTAAACATTTAGGTAACTCTTATCCAACTTGTCTCACCAAGATAAAACAAAACACCCAGCTATGGCTGAAACTGTATTAGTGCGATCGAGGCCTTGACAAGTGTTTAAAATGGATGGCATGAGACTTAAAATTTAATAGAGGGATTTTATTCAGTTTTAGTGATTTTATGTAAATAATGAAATATCATATATTTTTATTGATTTGTTAAATCACTAAACAATTTGGAGATTTTTATACTGATCACTAATAAAAGAATTTTCGTGCGCTAGGATTAGTTAGACGGCGGTCCCGTTTTTCTTTTTAGAAGATGAATTTCAATTCTGAAAATTAAAATTTGCTATAGAAAATCATATTTTTCACTGATTTTATTATCCTAACTTTACCCCTTAATTTATCCAAAATTAAGTCAATTAAAAAAAATTTAATTAACCCGGGCCCAGATCTAACTAATCATCTTATCCTAATCCAATTAGGACTTAAGATATTTGAATCCTAGCATATCACCAATAACAAAATTCTCCATATTTATCTCTTATCCAATAGGGATAACGAAACCGATTTTGCTTATATCTCCCAATCTAATTTGTTATCTATCTTTATCAAATAAAAACTTCATAACAGAATAGATATAACAAGATAAATAAATAATTTTGAAAATTAATTATTTGCAATTTCGGTCCTCATCCAAATAATCACAAACATGTAATTGAATCATGAACTACTATCCCAATCGAACTTAATGGTGTCATGGATCACAGAACACGAAACTAGATTCATTAAAATTTTTCGAATTAACCTAACATGGTTACTAGCATGTACGAAACTAATTTCAATTAAATCACGAATATATGTATCATATACACAAAACATGATAATAAACCTCATAGAAAACTTATGTATATCACATATACATAAACTATTAACATGCTTTCAATCACATATCATGTATTAAACATGCAATGAATTTAATGGAATCGAACTCAAAGGCTTTGATACCACTTTTGGGTTTTGGGGTTCATATGCAGCGGAGATTACAAAACAATTTTGACCAAAACCCTAACAGGATCCGAATCTAATTCCATTAAAATGTTTAAACCAAGAAATTTTAATCATACCTCGATCACAAAATACCTTTCTTAAGGTTGATCGATCTCTAAGGCGATGCCAACGACGAACGCCCACTACCAGAAGTCCATTCACGAACGACTGCCAAGATTCAAAGTGCTAACTTCAAGTGAATACCAAACCTTTTGTTTCTGTCCAAAATGATCCAGAGCGTAACAGAAAACCCTAAGTCTTTTCTAAAATGAAAATAGAGTTTCAGCCCTTAATCTTTCGTCCGCGTGTTCTAACTTAAAACTTATATTTATATAACCCTTGTATATAGACGGTTAAGTAAATTACACATATACCCCTACTTAACGAAGTATAAGTGTAATACACCACATGGACGTTTCTGTCATGAATTCTATCATATAAAATTTATTTTTCTGAACCATATAAAAATCTAGCAAAACCATTCTTAGTGTGCGACCTAATAGGCTCATACAACGTTGGCAGTAAACCAAAACACATTTTGGTATACAAGTCATAAGCGGCCTCTAGCAAGACATTATGACTACCCAAGTCGTACGAATATCAAATCGATACAACCTAATCAATAATGTATATAACATCCTTTTGTCACACGATATCCTTTTGATGAAACATAAGGCATGGAATTGTCATCCAACATGTTCAATCGTACTAGTCTCGATCTTTAGGTAGACTAAAAACATCCAAGTGACATTGATCAATATCAATTCATTTAGACTAAGCCTTTTAATAGTCTAACACATCGAGGGATCTACTAGATATCTTTCTTTATATGAGAGGGACAAATTCTATCTTGATTACACAACTTCATCACATTGCTCACACAGTAACCAAGCACAACCTTTATAATCGTCCGACTAAAGACAACGTTTGATAATGTCAAATCACTATGTTCCTAATGTTGAAGTCTCTGGTAATCTCAAGTCAAATGAGTGAAAAATATACTTATCATGAGAAACAACTATGACTTAATCCATGTGATGTTCTCATAGCGGGTCGGCCCAGTACTTTTTTCCTTAACAAGTACTCATGATCTTGATTCGTATCCCTATACGTATAATCATCATATGATCATCAATCAAGACTCACACTAGTCTTAATTCATTACAGTTCTCAGTATAATGATCGACTAGGGACATTTAGGATATTTCTGTAAATACCCATGGATCTTATTATAATGTAAACATGCATATTAATTATAATAAAAAACAAATGAAATCCTCTATTTTATTAACTTAAAGTATTCATAAAGATAGTTAATGGATTGACCAAGGGCATATGCCGCAATACTACTTCCATTAAAGAGTTCACGAGATGTATACAGAGTGATGAGGCTTCAGGTCAACACCACTGAGTCTGAACTGTGTCCGTCTTTGATAAACATGGTGCAAAATAGCTTGTTCAGAAAGCTATCCATTGAAGATCTAGTTGCACATGTTGAGAATTTCTTGGAGAAGTGACACTATGCACATAACTAGAGTTATGAAAGGGGTGATCAGATGTTACTTTTCCCATTCTCAATGGTTGCAAAAGCCAAATCCCGATTCCAAGGGCAGAATGCACGGATTATGACTTGAACTGCAAAAATCAATAAAATATTTCTTGAGAAGTTCTTTTCCAAAATGTAGGTTAGAGAAAGAAACTAGATATTATCTAGTTCAAGCAAGAAGTCATTTAGTCTCTTGGAAGGCTTGGGAAAGACTTAAAGAGATACTGAGGAGATGTCCAGGACATGGATTCATGAAATAGTCACAACTCCAAATTTTGTACTATGGGATGAATGATATATCACGAGAATGCTAGTTGATCCTGCATCAGGTGACTCTCTACTTAACAAAGGATGAGGATGGAGCATTGGAAGTCATTGATCTTATGTCTCAAAATTTCATTGCTGGTACTTGTTCCATAGTAAGGAAACTAGCATGCTTCTATGAGATTGACTCGCATGTTGCAATCGGGGCACATATATCCAATTTAAGCAGTTAAATGGAGAAACTTCAGATGGGACACCATAGTCCACCAATAATATAAGAACACGTGAATCACTAAGGCATTATGGTTTACAAAATGGATGTGCAACAGGGAATAAAGTGTGAGGACATTAACTTTATGAACAACCAAGGCTATGGGAACAACTTCAGGATGAGAGGAATAGCTCATCAACAATTTTACTAAGGATACATCAACAACCCAAAATTTTTGTACGAAAATCTTGATAATGCACTGAAGTTACTTTTAGGCTTCGAACAACAAGTCCAATAGGTGAAGCTGGGTCAGGCGGAGAGATGACTTCATTAAAGTTAATTAAGAAGTATTTGCAAGCCATAAAAGTTAGAGATAGGGAGCACTATGAGAAGCACGAAAAGAGTTGGAAGTAAAAACGTGAACCATGAAAAGGATGGATAACAAGCAGTCACGATCCATCAAGAATCTAAAAAGGCAAATTGGTGAACTTGCTATACTCTTGAACTTGAGGAAAGAATGATAGTTTCCTAGCAAAATCTTCATCGATCCAAAGGAAAATGTGAGCGTTATTTGCATGATGAGCATGATGGCAACAAAAGAGCCAAAGTAAGAATAATAGATTAACAAGCCAAAAATGATGAACACTTTGAAAATGTACAAGTATGAAGAAATGTATGAGAATGGAATAGAAGTGAGGCAAGATGAGCTTGATTGTTTCAAGTTGCAAAGAATCAATGCTTTCAAGAAAAAGAAAGGAAAGCAATACTGGAAGGCAAAGGTAAAATATATTAATTTTATATTTTTATGGATTTTATCCAGCCACAACACCTTGTGTGAGTTGTAGACAAAGTCTGAGGAGTGCCGCAGGAAAATTAGTAGAGAAATATACATGAAGATGTGGGCTTGAGGTCTACATCATGGGTACTACCCACAACGCGATGAGAGAAGGCCAAAGCGCCGAGATGGCAGTAGGCAAGAATTGAAACAATACCCACTACATCGTTCATACAGTGGCGGCACTATCATGGCATCGTGCTTATAAGGCATGGTGTTAGGGTCGATCTTAAGTGAGATTAGTGAGTTCCTAGTGATTTAGAGTGAAGAAAAGAATGCATTATGGATTTTCATAAGTTGAGAAAGCTAGGGCTTGGAGTTTTGGAATTTGAATCCGAAGAGAGCTAGGGTTCTAGTGGGTGAGAAAAGTTAGAGGGCTTAGATTGGCAAAGACTTGAAGGAGTGACCTACACCGAAAATTATTCTGGAATTAAGGTATATTTACAATTTCATCTAGTTACGCATTGAATTTTGAAATTTTTTATAATATTGTGTGTAATTATGGAATTGAGGCCGTAGGATAGGTTTTGCAAGATTTTCTCAATGTGAGCATCAATATTACCCATGGAGACTTAGTTGATATATTTGCATTATTTGGCATAGGTATGGTCCATATTATATGATTTTTTTTTTTTAGGCGATTTGACGATCGAGTTGCATTGAATTGTCGTGTAGTTTCGTGAAATTGGAAGAAAATGGCAAGAACAAGGAAATAAGTTAGCCAAACTAGGGCAAATGATTTTGATGCATCTACTTCTAGAAATCCCAATAATGAAGAACCCAAACCTTTTAAATCTAAATTTTTCATTTGTGAAGAGACTAGGGAACAATACGTGCAAATTTTACGTAAGGAGTTCATTTGCAATAAGAAAATTAATTTGCTGGCCAAGTACAATAAAAGAGTGAAGAGTTTTATTAGGCACCAATATTGGGAGCAACTCACTCTAAAATATTAGGAGAATAAAGTTAATGGAGTAAGCGAGATTTTTTTTGAATTATATGTCAATGCGAAGTTCACGGATAAGGATGAGCCGGTGAGGGTAAGAGGGGTTATAGTTCCTTTTAATAGACGTGACATCAATAATTTCTACGGGTTGGAAAATTATGCTTGTATGAGTCTGTACAGACATTCTAAGCCATATTATATTTGAGATCTTTAACATATACCCTTTTAAAGCCAATGAAAATGCATTATTTATCCCAGACAACAAGGATGGGTCACGGGGGCCGAGAATGTGCCGAAGTACATTTAGAAGGGGGTGTTAGAAAGGTTTCCACGATGTGACAACATTTTCTTTGTTGCATCTCTATACCCCACTTCTTAGCAAGGTGAGATTAACAAGTCGAAAACAGCTTGTCTTTATAAGATTATGAAGTTTGGGGAGATCAATATCAGGGAGATCATACACACTAGTCTTAGGAACTCCATGATATCATAAAGGGATAACAAGTAAATCTTTCCTATTTTGATTCCTCAGATGTGTTTAAGGGCAGAGTGAGGATAAGAAATGATGAAGAATTTGAAATAGAGACCCAACCAACTATGGATGAAGCTTTCATGCTCACAATGAAATCACCACTCGATCACCAAGACTATGAGGAGGAGAGAGAGAGAGAGAGCCGAGGGAGCTAGACTTGAAGCTGAAGTCTTAGCAAAGAGGAAAGAGGATCAACGAGCATTAAAAGCTGCAGCAGCGGAACTAGCCTAAAAACTAGAAGATGAATAAAATGAAAAGAAGTAGAGCAACAACCGCAAGGATTTGCTGAGGCCTAGGAGTTTATAGACCAAGAGTTTGAAAAGCTGGATTTGGATGGTTTTGAAAACTTTACACCACTTCCCCTACCACATGCACTAGTACCACCACCTAAAGACTTGGCTCCGCGACAACAAAAGTTGTGGATAACAAAGATGAGGAGACAATATCAAGAGGAGAGAGCGCAATACTAGGCAGCCATGTTGAGATATGAGCAGGATATGGAAAGGAGAGAGAAATAAATTGGGTGGGCAACTCAATTTCATATTGTTTATTAATCATCATCGATGCATAGCTAGATATGGGAGGAGTAGACGGTTGAGACCTATTGATAGGTCAATAGGCTTTCGAGTAGCACTAGCATACGTGTTTAATCGGGATATGGTCTAAAGCAGGTCGGTGGGGCATCCATGACACCATCCTACATTGGAGCTGATGATGTAGATGATGATGACGACGTACAGTCCTAAAGTCAGATTAATAGGAATCCTTTGGACTTGGGGAGCTGAGAGTGCCTTTAATACCATTTAATTTTTTAAAAAACTTGGTCCATTTTGTTAATTATTTACTTATTTTAATTCTATGTTTAGTTTAGTTTATTATAACTTGTGTTACTACCTATGTTTGTTTGTTTTAGTGTTTTCACATTTCAGGCTTACTTTAGAACCTTAAGGACAAGGTTTGGTTTGATTTTGGGGGAATTAACACTACACTACACTATGAGAAGTGGTAAGATAGGTTGAGAAATAAGGATAAACACAACATGTGTGATCATTTTAATTTTTAATTTGAAGTAGTTTAGAAGAAAAGCTTGGTATTATATAAAATTTCCATTTTATCTACAATATTAATGTTTAAGTAGTATATATTAGGTTATATATAGTAATATGTAATGAATAAGTAGTTCATTTGCAGGTTCATGCCTTCAATTGTGGATGAGTAGATTACAAGTATCTTGTTGATATGAAACACAAGAAAAAGTTTTAAATTTTGAAAAAAAAAACAATGAAATATAGCAAACAATGATGTGTTTCCATGATAAGAAACCTAGAGTTAGTGAATACCTTGAACTAGAAACAAAAGAAAGAAACAATAAAATTTCTTATGGAAAAAGTTAGCTCTCTTTGGATTTTATAATAAGTGTGGATCTTATTTGATAATACAAAGCAAATAAAGACTTAGTGCAAATAAGTGAAGAAATATGCATTGCATATTAGAAGTTAAAGTTAACTTACTTGATTTAGTGAAAGTAAGAATCGCTTACAAGAGTTTTGGAAATTAAGAAAAAAACGAGATAATCACATAAGTTCTACAAGAAATGGAGCAAAGAAATTGATGGTTGGAATAATGTGAAAAAATGAAGTCCAAAGGAAAAGGAGCAGGAACTGTAAAAATAAAAATAAAATTGAAAAGAAGAAAAGAAAAGAGAGAAAGAAAAATAAAGAAAAGAAGGCGGAAGTAGAATAAAACTCTTCATATAAAAGACTTAGCTCGAGTATGAGTAGCTAATTGAGTAAATTTTTCATTCCAAGTATGTTAAGCCCTATAGACTCTTGAAGTGCTAAAGTCTACTAAAGATAAATTTTATCTATGCTTATTTGTGAATTCTGGATCTTAGTGCGAAATCATGAGATTTTATACTTGCCACTTGAGTGTTGAAACTAAACAAACTTGTAAGTCATGCTGGTTTTTAGTCATGATCTACTCCGTGTTTTGAAGTTGACATTATACAAGTTTTTAAACATACAAGTCTTAAAAGATAAGTTTTTGCAAAGAAAAATTCTTGAGTTGATTTTTAAGTTGAAACTTACTAAATGAATGGATACTCCATAAACAGTGTAGATTGAATGAGAATTAATTATTGTCCTACTTATTAAAATACACCTTTGCTCGAGACGTGCAAAATTTAAAGTTTTTGGGGTATTTGATAAGTGATTATTTATACATATATATATATAGGTTATTTTAGTTGTATATTTAGTATAAATATCCTCTAAAGAGTTTTAAAATCACGATATTATTAAATTTTCATGGAATTAAGGTGTAAAATAAGGAATCGAGGAAAAATAAGAAGAAACCAAGCTAAAACCTACAAAAACGTGGTTGACGCCATGGATACTTGATGTGCTGCTGTAGGAAGAAAAGTGAGAATGTGGGAACATAAAGCATGGTGTGGGAGAACAAAGAAAATAAAAAAATCAAGTCTATAGGTCCGGTGCAGTTGGGTTGCCGTGGATATATAAGTGATGACACAAGATGGGCTACGGTTAGACATCAGGAGCTTAAAACATACATATTTAGAGCCCGCGTAGTGGCGGCACTATGGCTTATAATCCAGGGCGTCAGAGCAGTAAATGACAACGCCATACATACATGAAATAGAATGTGAATTTTAATTTGAGTTAAATTATAAAGTAGGGTTTCAAATTATTATTAAAGAGTATAAATATGTATTAGGACATGGTAAACTAAGGATATATCACCTATTAGCTACTATTTGAGTAATTTAGTATAAGTTTTACATCGAGTTTGAGTATTAAGGAGTTTGTGTGGGGAAAATATCGAAGACTTCACGTTTGCAATCCAAGTTCGATTTCATCGATTAATTCAAGGTAATATTTTTATTCATCTCTAATTTGCAATTAGTTGCATTACAAATTGTGATGTGAGTGTTTCATGAAATATGAGTTGTCTATTTATCTTAGGGATCCATGGATCCTGTGGTTTGAATGATAAACTTTGAATAGGAATAAAAATGATTATAAAAAGTACAGTGGTTAGAATTTGTATTGATTATAAGCAAAATGACTTAGACATCTTGATCATGTGTTAAATGAACTTAGGCTTTAGAACTTATCATGGCCACTGAAGCTTTTAACCCGGACATGAAAGGTACAGACGTAAAATATAAAACATCGAGCGATCGTTGTTGATTAGGGAGGTGTAGAGAGTAAACTTAGTTGGTTATGAATCTCTTAATTTTAGACTTAGAGTAATGTGTAGATTACATTATTCACACTTATAGGTGGAGTTCTAGTTCGCACATTAGATTCTTTTCCAACATGTTAGTGGTTTGAAGTTGATTTAATGAAAATCTATTTATTCTAATTAGGTGTTGCACACAACATCTTAAGATGTAAACATGAATACAATGAATATTATTAAATTACTTAGATGAAATTGTTAACTAAGATATCTTTAATATAAAAGTTCAAGTAAAGTTTATATTGATTTGTTTGATAGTTTAGTTAGCACAAAAGTAATTAAAAAGTGAGTCCCTTAGCAACAGTTCAAGTAAAATAGGTAATAAACAAGTAGTGTAAAAACCTTTCCCAGTGGAAAATATCTATAGTCAACGTAAGTTGGTTACACTATTACAACAAGTGAGCTGTTCTACTAGCTGTGCGCACACAAATTGTACATAAGGGTTGAGAGATATGTTTTCCCAACCAAATATATGTTGATATATTATTATTGTCGTTCTGTTATATATGTGCATGTGATTTATGTTTCCTGATTTTCCACATGTTTAGAATTTATGTTATTTGCTTTTGGTTATTTGTTAATACTTCTGCTAAATAATCTTTAAGTTATATTAGTTATTATTAACTCTGAAATGAGAAATAATAATAATAACAAGAATTGGATACGTTGTAAAGTAGCTAATGAGGAGAGAGTTTGAAAGGGCTGACTAATATGTTGTTAAGTCTTTTGTGGCTGAGATTAAAGCTTAAGAAGGGAATAGGCCGTACAGTGCCTTAATTTGAGAAGGGGTCGTCACATAAACACAATCCAACGTCCTGACAAAATGCCATATAAACATGGACTAGGCATTCACTAATGAGAAATAACATACCACGTGCCATGTTTAAGATACACTAACCTCGTAAATAAATTTTAATATTAGTTTATTAAAATCAGGGATTTCACAAGTAAAGTCTCAATAAATTCAACTATAGAGGAGACACCACCTTTAAGTTCTTCGAGATAACTCTATGGACGACTTAAATTTTTAACCCTTGTTTTATCCGTAATAAGGATCATAACTTGGGACCCGCAAATAAATACATGGTTTAACCTTGGCGTGTAGCCTAGTTATATTTTTATATTTGTTTGGTGATGTCCTAGTGTGTTTGTATATGTATAGATTATTAAATTCCATTTTCATTTTTTATTTATAGGTGTCGAGACACGAGTAGGGACATACCTCGAGTTGCGTGCAAGCGTGGGAATTGGGTAGAGAGTGATTGATGAGTTTTTATTAAGATGTTTACACATTTAATTAAATCAAATTAGTTATGATAAGTTATTTGGACAATAGTTCATACTTTAATTAAATTGAGTACATAAGTGTATATATAAACATAGACTGTGAATATGCCTTGAGATACATGTTGAAATGAAATACATGAGAGTTAAGTCAAGATTTGATGTTAGAGCGAGTCTGTAAGTGGAGGTGAGGAAGTGATTAGGAGCCTTAGATTCACCTTAAGATGGAGAGGAAAATGAGATGAATGTTTAGGAGCATCACCTAAGATAATATATAAAGGTAGTTCTACCATGGTGATTAGGAAAAATCACCATGAATGATGATTTTAAATTTTGATAATTGAATTTAGATTCAATAGTGAATATGCCTTCTTGGAACTTGTGCACGCCTTTAAGAGTCATAAATGTAGCTTTCATATTAACAATTAGATCTAAATAATATGGTGAGAATTTAAAATCAACATTCATGGTCGTTTAGAAAAGTCACCAATGTAGAATTTCATATATATATATATATAAATATATGTAAAGTCCTTCATTTCCATTCAAATCAAAGTGAAATCTGAAATGGGAGTTCTGATAATTATTAGGGATTTAAGTGTAGAGGAGGTCATTTAATCAACTAGGTGAAAAATAAAGAACTAGGGATCAAGCTACAAGTATACGTAACAATTCCAAGCTTTTCTTTCATTTAATTAATGACGTTTTGGTTTGGATCAAAAGAAGCTTGGTGAAAATGAGTTTGATGGTCTTATTTACTTATTTCATGAGTTATTTGAAGGTTTAATTGAGCTTTTAAGTCCTAATTTTTGAAATCACAAGTTTTGGCTAAGTTGAGTTTTTGTCATTGTTTTCATTTTTGTCAAATTTCAGTGAGTAAAGGAACATGGCTTAGAAATCTTATTATACCATTGGATTCTTTGTGAAATTTCACACAATTTGCTGTAAAGAAGTTTTGGACTTGATTTTTATTTGAAGAAGTTGTAATCTATCAAAGTTTTAAAGTGTTTTTAAAAAAGTATATATTTTTGAAACAATTGACTTGCTTAATTCGAGAATTATTTATATGAAATGTATTTTAAATGTGCATAAGGTGAAGAGAATAAGAGTCCTAGAGGTCAAAATTGGTAAATTCCAATAGTGGAAACCCATAATTCTGTTGTAGAATTTTGGGATCAAGCGTGCTATTATGGCAAATTTTGCGTGCTAATGACCCAGAATAGTAGAAAATCTGTAATTTTTTTTGCATGTCTAAAACATATAAACCTTGGTCTAAACCCCTATTAAACTATTCAAACACATTCCAAACCTAACCTAAATGCCTCAAGAGTACAGAGACTCAACATCGGGTTATGGGACGTGAGTTTATAGTCGTTGGGAGCTAGTTTTAGCTTTAGGAATTACGTGGATTTGATGTTACTAAACCTGTCGGGCATTCATTTTCATTTTAATTCCCTTTTATTGTTGATATATAATCATTTGAACTGTTTTAACTAATTTGAATCTTTTAATGCCATTACGTTTATCGATGTATTGTCTATGCTTAGTATAAGCTATTGAATTCATAGTTTTGAATTGTTTCATGGCATTTACTTATATTCATTTTTTTGTCATAGTTTGGACTCATTTATTATTATTGATGTCAGGACTTTTGTGTTGTAAACTAGCATGCTATTGTGATATTCTCTAGTGTTGTTCACCTCCATGTTTATACGTTTGTATGTAAGTCACATTTTGGTTCATGATAGAGGATAGTTTATATTTTCTATAAGGTAGTCCATATGTTTGGTACCCTAATTTTAAGATTTTAGTGCGGCACACGGTATTAAAACCCCTGGGGATGTTGGCACTCCACATAGCCGATAAACCATAGCTCACGGCTTATTGATGGAGACACTTATTGGCTAATGTGACGTAGCTCACGAATATATATATATATATATATATATATATATAAATTGTTGTGTTTAAGCTCACGGCTGACCGAACTTTGATTTGTGTGACTATCTTGTTTTATCCTTTTTGTATACTTGGTACATGTTCGCATACATTCCTTCCATCTTTTCTTTTATAGCTATTATGTGGTTTTAATTATAGTTTCTTGTATATTTGGATACGTGAATAAATGGACATAGGATTTACTCATTAGAATTGTCATCTTTAGTGACAATTGTAGATCTATTCTAGTAGTAGACTAGGGAAACGGAAGATTGCCGACTAACTCTGAGCCCTCTGTGACTTTTCGCTGATAAGTAATTAATTACACTTATATGTAGGGATATTTTAGTCGTGTTTTTAGTATAAATATCCCTGAATGAATGCCAATTCATTGTATTGTTGCATTTTCAGGGAATTAAGGTGTAAAGGAAGGAATTGAGGAAAAAAGAGAAAAGGCATGGCATGGGAGAGATGAGAATGTGAAGAAAACCAAGTATAGTGGTCCGGCATAATTGTGGCATTGAGATGGTATTAACAACACCGAGACACAAGGAAGGCAAAATATACACATGAAGTGGCGATGTAGTGGTGGCGCATTGGCCTGTAAGGCACAACGTTGGGACATTAGTGATACTTCAGGACACGCAGGAAATTTAAAGTTAGAGTTGTTATTCAAGCTAAATTGTAAAGTAGGGTTTTTAATTGTTGTTATGAAGTATAAATACATAATGTTTATATTCATCTATGATTTGCAATAATTTTCGTTATGAATTGTGATGTGTGTGTTTCAATGAAATGTGAGTAGTCTAATTATCTTAGGGATTAATGGATTGTAATGACCCAAATTTCTAATAGTAAATTTGGTCCGTAATTAAAAGTCACCAACCCACAACATGGCTTGAGAGCAGGTACACAATGCCAACACTTGGCACAAAGACCTAGCAATATATTTTTTGTGGTATGATATATGCTTAATGCATTGTATATATTAAGTCATTTTTACATGTATATATAGATGTTGAGATGCAAGAGAGGATGCACCTCGAGATGTGTGCCTGCATGGGATCGGGGTAGAGGGTGATGTAGTAAGTTAATATTAAATTGTTGTGGCTTACATAGTTGAATTGATGTGGCTATAATTTAATTTACATTAAATATAACCTAAGTTAGTAAAGTAAAATGGTAGTCGTTGATGATTCTCGAGATATGTGCAGACATATCACAAAGACCAATTTAGTTATGAATTAGTGTTAGCAAGGGTGAGTTAGTGGAAAGTTGGTGGAATGTGAATCAAGTTGTAAGCCATTTGATAAGCCTCGAGATGTGTATACACACTATGATCAATGGCTATGAATCAATCTTATCTGATATATATAAATGGGATAAGATAAAGCATGCAAATCATTTTCGACCTATAAGTTATAAAAGATGGAATCTATATTAAGGAGATTTGAAGAAGAAAATCAAGAGAGCTACAAAAGTTATCGTGGGTTTTAAGGGATGAATCAAGCTAGGGGTGTTCCACAACTAGGTAAGCAAGTCTTCACTATCAATTTGTAAATTGTAAAAGTTTGTTACAAAACTTAGAATTTTACTAGAGTTAGAAGGTAAATAAAACCATTTTCAAAATTAGTTGAAAGATTTGGATTCCTTGCGAAAGCTAATAAATTTGCTATTAAAACAAATCCAAATTTTAATTTGAATTGATAAAGTTATGGGTTTTGAAGTTGTAGGTGCTCTTGAAAGATTTTTTTTCTAATTTATTTAATATAAATTTGATAGATTTTACAAGCACTAAAACACCCTAATTAACTTAAGAAAAAACAGAAAGGAAACTCGAAAGGTTGTTGGTGAGATACCGGGTATTGGGATGTTGGGTTAGCCTAGGGACGTTTCACGGATTGTAAGTAAACTGATTGAGATAGTTCTCTCCATTTCATTTCTTGTTGTTTCTTGTTTACAACTGTTTATATCATAATGCTTGCTCGAATTTTTGATGCCATGATTTGTACGTTTACTTAATTATATATTACAGTTTAATTAGAATATGTATTTGAGTTACCTGATGTGGTTTGAGGTTTACACAACACACGGGGTATGGGACTTGGGGATATCAGTATACTGACTAATTAAATTTATACGAAGTTCTATGTGTGCTGACCTATTACATGAGTTTGATAAGCCGTGTCTCAAAACTAATAAGGATAGTACCTACGTGTACTACTGAAGATGTGGCTACCTAAGATCTATGTGGCCAAGAGGGTAATATCAGGGCTAAAGGGTTGGAGACATAATTTAAGGAATTTAGTTCATGCTTAATGGTTCTACTAATGTTACATCGTTTAGCCGTAATGTTTGGCAATGTCATTATGTTTCAATATTATTGATATGAAGTGAATATATGTTTGATTAGGTGTATTTTCTATGTTTGGAAATATGGACAAATGTCTCTCAGTGTTACTTTGTACTTTATTTTACTCATCGTCCTTTTCTTGATGGTGGGTGCAGATCTATCAACTAGCGAGCCAGACAAAGAGAAGATCGTTGACTACCTCTAAGCTATTGGAGTGTTGTTACTTCAGATTATATTGGTTTTAGATATTGTATTGTATAACTTACTTTTTGTCATTTACATACTCTTGGGTTGTATATATTTTGGTTAAGTGATAGTTTTCGGACGAGGCATATGTTATTATATTGTTTATCACCATTATATTGTTTATATATATGATCATTGTTTTCTGATTTTCACAGTCTTCCGCTGGTGAGTTCAAAGTGATAATGACTAAATAAATAACTCTGAAATGCAATGAATTGTAAAATGGTTATTTTCAGCACAAATAAGAAAGAGAATTGGGTGAAAATCTAACTAATACATTGTTAAGTTTTATATGGCTGAGTTTACAACTTAATGGCGAGATTAGGCGGGCATTGACCTAGACTAATGGAGGGCCATCATAGTTGGTATTAGAGCCTAGGTTTGTAAAGCCTAAGTAATAGAGTATTAGTTTATTCAATAAGTATGAAAAGAAATTTGAATAAAACACGGCTTTAGTTGTGAAAACCATATGATCCTTTTTTAGAAACCATTAGTAGAGAAGTGAGCGAAGGTGAGTTAGGGTTTGTATGTGTACATGTTATGTTTTATATGTATGTATAGATGATATATGTGTAGAAGCTGATTCTCGATTGTGATAGACTTGTAGAGTACAATTAGAGATTAGCCAGGGGGGCGAAAATGGTTACACCATCCCTTACATAAAAAAAAATAGAATAAAGAAGAAGTTTAGGAACATGCAACAGGTTGAGAGAGAAATAATGATTTGTTATTGAGATTGCTATAGATGATTATGATAGTCTACAAAAGATATTGTCGAAGTTGAGCCGACATAGTTTGTGTTGCATGAATTGAGGTAGTTGATCTGGCTAAATGTTGATGTTTGAATTATCGAGGGTGATCCAACTTAGTCTGTAATTTACAAATTGAGAATTTCATAAAGAGGAGTAATGTTTTTTGAATAAGAAACACAACAACTTTAAAAATTACTCTTATGAAGATTTACTCATGAGTTTTATGACCAAAACGTCGTACATAGTGGTGATATGTAGGAGTTTACAATGTGCAAACTTGCTTACTGAGATGTGTGAATCTATGTTGAAGTGGTCGCTAGATCCACTAGTAGTAGTTGAGAAAGGAGGGCTTTGGGGCTAGTATCATTTGGAATTTTGGCTTAGGTAATCACAATGAGATAGTGAAAGAAAATCTAAGATAAGAATTTGGAAAAAGTAAATTTTAGGGCTAAAATTTCTATTACTTGGGAAGATTTTAACGACCTAAATTTTTAAAAAGTAAATTTAGTTCGTAATTAAGGGTCACCAACTCATGATATGGCTCGAAAGTGAGTACATGATCTTAACACTCAACACAAAGACCTAGTAATATACTTGTTTATGGTATGATAAGTGCTTAGTGCATTGTATATATGTACACTTATTAACTCGCTTCTACGTACATACAAAAACATTGAGACGCAAAGCTAGGACACGCCTCAACATGTGCGCCGGTGTGGGACCGGGGTAGAGAGTGATGTGGTATGTTGTTGTGGCTTACATAGTTGAACTAATGTGGCTATGAGTTGATTTACATTAAATATAACCTAAGTTAGTTAAATAAAATGTTAGTCATTGATAATTCTCGAGATGCGTGCGACACATCAAAAGACCAATTGAGTTGTGAATTAGTGTCATAGGTGAGTTAGTCGAGAGTTAGTGGAATATGAATCATGTTGTAAGCCATTAGATCAGCCTCGAGATGTGTATACACACTAAGATCAATGGCTATGAATCAATCCTATCTTATACATATAAATGGGATGAGATAAAGCATTCAAATCATTTGCAAACTATAACTTATGATGGAAGGAATCAGGATAAAAGAGATCTAAAGAAGAAGATCAGTAGAGGTGGAGTGGTTCAGGTGGATTTGAAGGCATGAATCAAGCTAGGGGTGTTCTACAACTAGTTGAGCTAATGTACACTATCAATTTGTAAAATTTGTTACAAAACATAGAATTTTAGTGCAGTTCTTGTCTTAGCTTAATTTCTAAGAGTAAATAAATCATTTTCAAATTTAGTTGAAAGATTTCGATTCCTCGCAAAAAACCAATAAATTTCTTATAAGGAGAATCCAGATTTCGATTTGAATTGACAAAGTTATGGGGTTTTGAAATTGTAGGTGCCCTTGAAAGATTATTTTAGCAAAAACTATAAATTTGAGGTTTTTCTATTTAATTAAGTCAAACTTTAATAGTTTTATAAGTCGTAAAACACACTTATAACCTCTGGAAAATAGAGAGGGGTCTCGAGAAGTTGTTGGTGAGATACGGGCTGTCGGGAAGCTGGGTTAGCTTAAAGACTTTTATTGATTGTAAGTAAATTGATTGAGATAGTACTCTCCATTTAATTTTTTGTTGCAACTCGTTTAAAGTTGTTTGTATTGTTATGCTTGCTCGAATTCTTTGTACCATGATTTGTGTGTTTACTTGATTGTGAATTGTAAAGTATGTGTAATACTAGAGTTCTAATAAGGATAGTATCTACATGGAATGATATATAAGATATTACCTGAAGGGTGATATTTGGGCCAATATGTGAAATGATTAAGTGATGACCAAATAGGGTAATACTAGAGTATTATTTGTGTTGACCTATTACATGCAATTTATAAGCCATGTTTCACAACTAATAAGGATAGTACCTACGTGCACTACTAAATAAGTGACCACCGAATATCTATATGGCCAAGGAGGTAATATATAGGCTAAAGGGTTAGAGATACAATTTAATGAATTCAACTCATGCCTAATGGTTTTGTTAATGTCACATTGTTTAGCTGTAATGTTTGGTAATGTGATTGTGTTTTAAAATTGTTGTTGTGAAGTGAATATATGTATCGTTAGGTTTATTTTATGTTATGTTTAGAAATGTGAATAAATGTCTCTTAGTATTACTTTTTACTTTAGCACACTCATCGTCCTTTTTATGATGGTGTATGAAGATCAATCGAGTAGCAAACTAGGCAAAGAGAAAGATCGATGTTTACCTTTGACCCATTGGGGTGTTTCTTCTGATTATGTAGGTTGCGTATATTATATTGTATGACTTACTTTTTGTCATTTAAATACTTTTGGGTTGTATATATTTGGGTTGAGTGATAGTTTTCCAACCAGAGACATGTTATTATATTGTTTATCACTATTATATTTTCTACATACATGTGATCATTATTTTAAGGTTTCCACACTAAGTGTTTTTGTTAAGTCTTCCGTTGATAAATTTAAAATGATAATGACTTAATAAATAACTCTGAAATAAGATGAATTGTTAAATGTTTATTTTTAGTGTGAATAACAAGGAAAATAAGGTGAAATGATGACTAATACATTGTTAAGTTCTACGTGGCTAGGATTAGTGCTTAATAGCGGGATTAGGCCAGGCGATGCCCTAGATTAAAGGAAATTTCATCACATGGATCCTATGATATGAATTTTATGCTTTGAATATGAGTCAAAATTGAATATAAAAGTGTAATGGTTTGAATTTGTATTGATTCTGAGCATAAAGCTTTAAACATTTGGATCACGTGTTTAATGAATTTAAGTTTTAGGATTTATCATGGTATTTAAAACTTTTACTCCGGACATGAATGGTATGACCGTAAAATACACAAAATTGATAAATAGTTATTGACAGGGAGGCACGGATAGTAAACTTAGTTGGTTATGAATCCAATGATTTTGGACTTAAAGCGATGTGGAGCTTATGTTATTCACACATATAGGTGGAGTTCTAGATTGCGCATTAAAATTTTTTTCGTCACGACAATGAGTTGAAGTGGATTTGAAGGAAATCTATCTATTATAATTATTCATTGCACAACATAATGAGAATCAAAAATAGTTACAAAGCATATTATTAAATTACCTAGGTGAAGTTATGAACTAAGATATTCTTAATATAATAGTTCAAGTAAAGTTAAAATTGATTTGTTAGATAGTTTTGTAAGATATAAGACAACTTAAAAAGGATTTCCTTATCAATAGTTCAAAGTTAAATAGGTAAACCACTAATGCAAAAACCTTTCCCTTAGGAAAATATCCATAATCAACGTAAGTTGATTGCACTATTGCTACAAGGTAGCTACTATACTTGTAGTGCACATCAAGTTTTTTGCATAGTTTTCTGGGGTAGGTAACCATTAGATTTACTTAGTTAGTTCGAATCGTCGCCAAGTTTTATTTTAACTACTTCACTTTTGAGTTCATAAACAAAAAATAAAAATAAAAAAAAACTTAGGCATAAGTTTCAAGTTTCACTTTCCGCACCTGATCTTTTTTTTCGGGGATACTTAGTGCATGTGTAGCAAGGGAGAGAAGGACCTAGTGCCTTACGACCTGGAAATTGATAGAACCAACAAAGAAAAGAAAAAGAAAGTATTCGAGTTGGATGAGGAGCAAGCTAGAAACTAACAACAATGCAGCGAGAATAACCAACCCACATGTGATTTGGTAGTGCAAGATATAGAGTGAGAACAGAGATGCCTTCGTGAATACTTCCCGTTAGAAACTTAGGAAACTTACAATGGAGTGATGAGGCTTCTAGTAAACACAATCGAGTTAAAACGAGATTGTCACTGATAAACATAGGACGAAATTGTATGTTTGATAGGCAATCAAATGAAGATCCAATTGCAAATGTTGAGAATTTCTTGGAGAAGTGCGACGCCATGGACACCACTGGTGTTACGAAAGAGGTGATCAAGATGTAACATCTTCAATTCACACTGGATGGAAAACAAAATCATTATTCTAAGGGCTGAATGTAGGGAGTGTAACTTCATGGGTAGGAATCAATGAAAGATTTCTCGATAATTTCTTTCCCCTGGTGAAGGTCGGCGAAAGGAAATTTGAGCTTAATCGGTTAAAATAAGGAGACACTGGGTCTCTTAGCGAGGCATGGGAAAGATTCAAAGAGATGCTGAAGAGATGTCTAAGCCATGGATATGAGAAATGGGCACAACTCTATATTTTCTACTATAGGATGAACCATAACACAAAAATGCTAGTAGATGTAGGTGGCTATTTAGTAACCTAAGGAAAAGAATGGAGCATTAAATTTCCTTGGTCATATGTCTTACAATTCTACATTTGGAAATTGTTCCACAGCATGGAAACTAGCAGACGTCAACGATATTTAATCGCAAGGTGCAATTATGGAGCAACTATCAAATCTAAGTAGTTACACGGCGAAAATTCAAATGGAACTCCAAGATCCCCAAGTAGCACAACAACCCTTGAATCACCAAGGCATGGAGGTTAACCAAATGGATGTACATTAGGGAATGGAGCATGAAGACATCAACTTCATGAACAACTAAGGCTATGGGAATGACTTCAGGCCGAAAGGAATGGCTCCTGAACAATTTATCAAGGATACAACAATAACAATAACCTAAACTTTTCTTATGGAAATCCTGATATTGCATTGAAGGTACATCAAGGCTTCAAGCAACAAGTTCAACTGGGAAAACTTAGGTAAAGCAAAGAGATGAAATCATTGAAGTCAATTTAGAAGTATTTGCAATCGATGGGCATAAGTAATAAAAAACACCATGAGAAACACAAGAAAGAGTTGGAAGGAGTGAAACAAGCAAGGAAGATGATAGATAATGAGCAATCACAATCCATAAACAACCTAGAGAACCAAATTGGTAAAAAATTTACAGCCTTGAACTTAAGGAAATAGGGTCAGGTTCCTACCGACAAAAACACCAATCCCAAGGAGAACTTGAGTGCTATTCATATGACGAGCACTATGGAAATAAAAGAGCCAAGATAAGATCAAGTAATGTACTAGCACAAATAGATGCATGAGTACAACACGGAAGTAAGCCCAGATGAGCCTGATAGGTTCAAGAAGCAAAGAATCAATGCCCTGAAGAAAAAGAAAGTGAAGCATCAATAGAAGGCCAAGCAAAAAGATAATGAACCTTTTGAAGAAGACCTACAAGGTAATGACACCAAGTTAGTAGGAAATAGGGACAGTTTCCTAGCAACACCATCACGAATGCAAAAAATGTAAGTGATATTTGCATGATGAACACTACGCAACAAAGAAGCCACGATAAGACTAAGTAATGTACAAGCCTGAAGAGATGCATGAGCCCTATACAAAAATAAAGCAAGATGAGCTTGATGAATTCAGGAAGCAAAAAACCAATGCCTTGAAGAAAAAAAAAGGGAAACAACAATAAAACTCGAAGAAAAAAGATGAGGGACCTTCTAAGAAAGCTCACAAGGCAATGAAATCAAGTAGGTTTCAAAGAAATCGAAACCAAAGCTCAAGTTCAACCTGCAACTTCGACTTATCAAAAGGAGAGATCCTTGAGATATAAGCATACCAATAAACATTAACGGGCATAAGTTTATAAACTTTTTATGTGATATGGAAGCTTATTTAATGTCATGCCACTGATGGACATGATACATGCCGACTTGAAGATCAATTGTCTCGATACCACAATGCAAGTTGCGTATGCTAATTTGATACCTATTATAGGAAGAGTTTTGAATGTGCACGTGAAAGTGGGTGGATTTCCATTCATTGTGGATTTCAGGGTCATAAACCATAATATGGACTACGATGTGTCTATGATACTTGGGTGGTTAATCTTGAACACTGCTAAAGCAAATTTTTATACTAGAGAGGAAGATCAAAAAGAGTATCGATGATGCTGAGATGGTTTTCTTTATCGATGGTGAAGAAGTACATCTGTATGGGAATGACATTATAATCTTCTATTTGCATATGGAACTTCTCGATTTAGACTCTAACTAAATGAGCAAAAAGGCGTTAGGCTAATAAAGTTAAATTAAGTGCTATTGGGAGGTAGCCCAAGGGTTTTTAAATTTAAGTTTTTAAATTTCAATTAGTAGTTTGTTATTTAGTTCAATATTTACAATTAACAAGTTTTAGTTCTAACTTTCAAAAAATTTATGTCGAATATGAAGGAAATAATATTCAACAGGTGATGATTCATTAAAATGGAAATGTCCCGCTAACTTGTGAAAGACCGAAAGAATTCAAGGCGGTGATGGTAAGTGCATGGGCGAATCAAAAGGTTAATTTTGTTAATTTTTTGTATTTTCAAGGATTTTATGCGGTAACGACACCTTCTATGAGTTGTATATAATGTCGAAGGAATGCCGAAGGAGAATTAGCAAAGAAATATACACGAGGACATTAGATGCGAGGTCGACGCCGTGGCTATTGTGGGTGCTGTGGGTGTAGGCCACAACGCCTATAAGGTACAGCACCCAGGTTAATTTTAGGGATTTATACACCAGTTCTTATTGATTCTAGACACTTACAGTAAAACACTACAACAACAACCAAACATACATCCATCTAGAGCCAAAATTTGATAATTTTTAAATGAGATTAGTGAGTTCCTAGTGACTTAGAGTGAAGAAACAAGTGCAATATGAATTTTAATTAGTTAAAGAGCTATGGCTTAAATTTTGGGATTTCGACTCCAAAGAGAGATAGGGTTCTAGTCGGTGAGAAAAATGAGAGGGCTTGGATTGAAAAAAACTTGGAGAAGGATCTAAACTAAAAATTAATCCAGAATTGAGGTAAATTTACAATTTCATCTAGTTATGCTTTTAATTTTGAAAATCTTGATGATATCATATGAAATTATGGAATTAAGGCTGTAGGATAGGTTTTGCAAGATTTTGTGAATGCGAGCATTAATATTATACATTATTATACATTGAGACTTAGTTGATATTTTTTCATTATTTGGCTTGTCCAAGATCCATGTTAAATGAATTTTGATTTTTTTAGGTGATTTGAAGACGGAGTTAAATTGCATTGTTGTTTAGTTGCTTGAATTGGAAGAAATGGTAAGAACAATTATACAAGTTAGCCAAACTAGAGCGAATGATTTTGAAGCATCTACCTCTAATAACCCCGATGAAGATAAGCGAAGGCCTTTCAAATCCAAGTTTTTCATTTACAATGAAACTAGGGATTTATATTAGAAAACTCTTCATAGGGAGTTTATTTGTGAAAGGGAAATTAATTTGTTGGCTAATTATGATAATAGAATGAACAACCTCATTAGGCACCGAAATATGAGCTAGTAAAGGTGAAACGGGCTTTTGTTCCCTTAAATAGACATGCGATCAATACTTTATATAGGTTGGAGGAATTCAACTTGTATGAATCCGCACTGACTTTATCGACTAAGCTATATGAAAGACCTTATAACCTATACCCTTTTTTTAGCAATAGAAAATGCATTGGTTGTCTCAGGATAACAAGGATGGGTGATGGGAGCAGAGAATGTGCCGAGGCACGTTAGGAAAGGGAGTCTTAGAAAAGTTTATAGAATATGGCAATGGTTTCTTGTTGCATCGCTAAATCTCACTTCTCAGTAGGGTAGATCAATAAGCCAAAATTTGTTTATCTTTATGACATTATGAAGTACAGGGAGATCGACATCAAGGAGATCGTACACGCCAATCTAAGGGAGTTCATCATGTCAAAAAGGACAACAAGTTGTTGTTACTTATATTAATTACTTAGTTGTGCTTAAAGGCCAAAGTGAGGTTGATAGATGACGAAGAATTTGATATTGAGGCCCAACCAACCACGAATGAAGCATTCATGCTCAAATTGAAATCACTGCCTAGTTAGCATGACTCTATAGAGGAGAAACAGAGAGAGAGTCGAGGTAGTTCAACTAGAGGCCCAAGTTGTTGGCTAAAGGGAAAGAGGATCAGACAGTAGCAAAAGTAGTAATAGCAAAACTAGCCCAAGAACTAAAATAGTAGGAAAATGAATAAAAGGATGAGATTCAACAACAGGGATTTGTTGAGGGATATGAGTTTGTAAACTAATAGATTTGAGCGCAAGACTAATGGTATTGAAGTCTTTCCACCACTTCCTCCAATATAGGCACCTATAGCACCATCAGAGGATTTGACTCCATGGTAGCCAAGGTTCTGGATAGCAAAGATGAGGAGACAATACTAGGACGATAGGGCCTCATCCCAAGTAACTATGTTGAGATGCAAGTAGTATATGAAATGGAAAATAGACGAAAGTTGTTGTACAATTTTATATTGATTGTAGATCATCACAAAGACATAGCTAGATATAAGAGGATCAAATGGTTGAGACCTACTGATAGGTCATTAGACTTTTCTGCAACACTGACATACTTGTTTGATTAAGATTTGGTGCAGAGTAGGAAGGTGGAGCATCGATTGACACCATTCCAAACTGAAGGAGATGATGCAGTCGAAGATGATGATGCCCAATCCTCAATTTAGTGTAATAGGAATCCTTTAGACCTGGGGAGTTGAGAGTGGTTTTGATACAAAATCTTTTTAACATTTTGGAGATTTTGTTAATTATTTAGTTATTTCAATTCAATATTTATTTTACTTTATTATAACTCGTGTTATTATGAATGTTTGTATGTTTTAGTGTTTTTATGTTTCAAGCTTACTTTTAAATCTTGAGAAAAAGGTTTGGTTTAAGTTTAGGGGCATCGACACTACACTACAGTATGAAAAGTGGTAAGATAAGCTAAGATAAAAGAATAAACACTGCGGGTATGATCGTTTAAATTTTAATTTAAAGCAATTAAATAGGAAAACAAGTGTGTAAATTTTTTACTTTACATACTATATGAATGTTTAAGTAGTATCGATTAGGTTATATATAATAATATGTAATGAATAAGTAGTTCATTTTCATGTACATGCCTTTAATTTTGGATAAGTAGATTATAAGTATCGCGTTGATATGAAACTTAAGAGAACTTTTAAATTTTAAGGAAGAAACAATGAAATACAACACTCGAAGGTGTGATTTCATGATTTTAGAGCTAGAGTTAGGGAAGAACTTGAGCTTGAAACAAAAGCAAGAAACTAGAACACTTCTTGTGGAAAATGTTATATCTCTAAGGATTCTGTAATAAGTGTGAATCTTACTTGATAATACAAAGAAAATAAAAACTTAGTGCAGAGAGGGGAAGAAATAGGCATTATAAAAAAAATTCGGATTTTACTTACTCGATTTAGCGAAAGTGAGACATGATAAGTTATTAATTATACTCATATATAAGCTATAAGGCATGGCACCAGGACATAAGTGACATCTCCACATATGTAGGAAATAGAAAATTTAAGTTTTAATTTGAGTTACTTTATAAAGTAGGCTTTCTAATTGATATTAGGGAGTATAAATAGGTATTATGACATGGTAAAATTAACATATACCAACTATTAGACACTATTAGAGTCATTTAGAATAAGGTTTATATCGAGTTTGAGTATTAAGGGATTTATATGAAGAAAATATTGAAAACTTCATGTTTGCAATTCAATTTTGGTGTCATTAATTAATTCAAGGTAATATTTATATTCATATCCAATTTACAATGATTTCCATAATAAATTGTTATATGGGTGTTTCATTGAAGTGTGAGTAGTCTATTTATCTTAGGGATCTATGGATCCTATGTTATTAATGTTATGCTTTGAATAGGAATTAAAAGTGATCATAAAAAGTGCAATGGTTAAAATTTGTATTGATTTTGATCGTAATATTTTAGACACATTGATCTTGTGTTTAATGAACTTGGGCTTTAGAAGTTATTATGGTCGTTGAAGCTTTTAATTCGAACAGGAATGGCACGACCGTAAATTACACAACATCGATTGATAAATTTTTTATTAGGGAAACATGTATAGTAAACTTAATTGGTTATGAATAAAATGATTTAGGACTTAAAGCAATGTGGAGCTTACGTTATTCACACTTATAGGTAAAGTTCTAGTTTGCACGTTAGAATTTTCCCATTATGATTGTGGATTGAAGTGGACTAGAAAGAAATATGTCAATTTTAATTAGGCATTGTAGACAACATATTGCGATGTGAACATGAATACAAAACATAGTATTAAGTTACTTAGGTTAAGTTGTAAACTAAGATATCCTTAATATAAGAGTTCAAGTACATTTTTAATATATTTGTTAGATTAGTTCAGTTAGATATAAAACCAATTAAAAAGTGAATTCCTCAGCAATAGTTCAAAGTTAAATAGGTAAACCAGTCCTAATTGTTGATCGTGGCCGTAAGTAAAACAGCTCGATCGTAGTAATAATGTGAACAACTAGTGTTGATTATGGATATCGTCGTTAGGGAAAAGTGTGATGCACATGGTTCACTTACTTAGGTTCACTTTATTGCTAAGAAGACATGTTTTTGGTTGGTTTTAACTAAGTAATATATTCTAGAAAAATTGTAAATTAACTTGTACGCTTATATTAAACAGATTCTTAGTTCTCATCTTCACCTAAGTAATGAATTACTATGCCTTCATATCTCACTTCTTTCATCTTCATTATGTGTATGCAATGCTCAATTAGAATAGACAGATTTCCTTCAAATTCACTTTAACTAAGTATCGTGGTGGAAAAGATCTTAAAGTACAAACTAGAATTACACCTATCGGTGTGAATTATGTAATTTCCATGTAGGATTAAGTTCCAAATCTTTAAATTCAGAAGAACTAAAGTTTATCATTCCTGCTTGAAAGCTCCAATGGCCATGTTAACTCCTAAAACCTCCAATCAACAAACATATGATGAAGATGTTCATAGCATTATGTATAGAATCAATACAAATTATAACAATTGCACTTTCAATAATTAGAATATATTAATATTTTCTTTGGCATAACATTCGTACTATAGGATCTATTGATCCCTGAAATTAATGAATTACTCAATCATATTTGAAATCAACATACATATCATGGTATTCATTGCAATTAAAATTGAATTAAATAACTTAAATTAAATCAAAGAGCAATATCGAATATCAACAAGTTGACTATTAAATGTCTTCTCCTCCAAAACTTTTCTTAATACTCAAGAGCAATGTAAACTATTCTAATTGGTGGTAATATATTGTAATGTATGATACTTGGTGATATTTTGTTGTGGTGGGCATATTTACCACATTCTAATACCTATGTATTCTCTTTAGAATACATAAGAAACCCTAATTAACATTTCCAAATGAACTAGAATCCGAAAATTTATATTTTTTAGGTCCTGGCGCAGTTATCAAAAGTCTCATGCAGTGTGTGTTAAGCAACGGTACCACTGCAACTTCAAAATCTTTATATGAATTTTGCAGTCACAGTAGGCCTGTTGCCCTATATACATTATCCCGACACCTTGTGGACAACACCATGAAACCACCGCTATGTCGATTCCACTGCACCACTTCTCTTATCTTCTTTCTCTTTACATGCCTTGCCTACACTTTGTAGGCATTTCCCACGGTATCAAGTGTACTAGCCATGTCGTCAAGTGTACTTTTTTGCATTTTCTCCGCATTTCGTCAGAAGATCATTCCTTTGTCTCATTTATACCTTGTATGCTTGAAAAAACATAAATGCCATCAATAAGAGATCATTCTAAGATATTTATACCAAATATACTACTAAACTTATATATAAGTCTAAATAAACACTTATCAAATACCCCCAAAATTAATATTTTGCACATCCCGAGCAAAAGTGTACTCTATTAGGTATTTTTACTTACTACTACTACTACTACTACTACTACTACTACTACTACTACTACTACTACTACTACTACTACTACTACTACTACTACTACTACTACTACTACTATTACTACTACTAATAGTTCTTTATTCCATTTACATAATTCATGGAATATCCTTTAATTCAAATACGTTCAAGTTAATAGTTTACCGAAGAGTTTTTTTCTTTGCAATAACTAATATTTTCAAAAACATGTACCTTTAACAACACATATAGTTCACTTTTAAAACTCAAAAGTAGTTCACAACCAAAACCATAACTTCTCGCAAGTTTATGTCACCTCAACACTAAAATAGCATGTGTACAATCTCATGATTTGTCCTTAATCTTAATTCACAAATATGCATAGATCATACTAGTTTTGTAGACCTTATTACTTCAAAAGTCCATAAGACTTAAATAGTTGAAAAACAAACTAAATTACTTGTACTCGAGTTAAATCTTTTTATTTGAAAAGTTTTAATCTAACTTCTGCATTTTAGTCTTTATACATACATATATCTTTTATTTTCTTTTCATTTCATATTTTCTAGTAGCACGGTCCCTTTTCCTTAACCTATGGATTCCATGTTTCTCCCTTATTCTAAATATTAAGTTATCTGCTCCTTTTCTTATAGGACATATGAGACTTTTTATTTTTTCTAACTAAAACTCTTGTTAGCACTTTCCACTTTCACTCTATCAAGCAAGTTTTAACTCCAACTTTTAATTAAACACCATGCTTATCTATTCCTTTTTTTGGTACTAAATTCTTATTTAATTTGTACATAAGTAAGATTAATACTTATTATAGTATTCGTTGTGGATCTAACTTTTCAACAAGAAATGTTCTAGTATTTCTTGCTTTTGTGTTGAAATTCGTGGTTTTCCCTAACTCTAAGTTTTTAATCATAAAAACTTTAATATTGTTTGCTACATTTCTTATTTCCTTTGAAAATCTAATGACACTCTATTGAGTTTAATATCAACAAGATACTTTTATTCTTGCTTATCCTCAATTAAAGGCATGAACTTTGCAAAAAAATCATTTATTCATTACACCTATACTACTACTATATATACCATAATTTATACTACTTATACACTTTCGAATAATATGTAAATGAAAAAGAATACACTACCAATCTCTCCTCCTTAACTGCTTCTAAAATAAAATCTTATGATCATACATGCAATGTTTATCCTTATTTCGTCCTTTCTTACCATTTCCCATAGTGTTGATGCCCCCAAACTAAAAAAAAACTTGTCTTAAAGGTTTAAAATAAGCCTTAATATATAAACACTAACATACAAACATAATAATAACAACTTATGATCTAAACATAAAAATAAATAAACGTAAAATTGAAAAACCTACTAAAGTGACAAAATATTCCAAATGTAAAAAAAAAAATCAATATAAATGAATCTTTCTTCCCTCCAAGGTCTAAGGAAATCCTATGACTCTGACTTTAGTACTGTGCATCATCGTCATCATCAACATCATCATCATCACCTACAACAAAAGATGGTGTCAAAGGATGCTCCACCCTTATACTTTGCACTACGTCAAGATTAAACATGTAGTTTAGTGAAGCTGAAAAGCCAATAGACGTATCACTTAGTCTCAATTGTCCTCTCCTATCTAGCTACGTCCCTCTGATATTTAAATAAGATTAAATTATGTCATCCATTCGGTCTTTCTTACTCATATCTAAATAAGGCTTCACGATACTAAGCCATATCCTCTCTATATAGACTCCTCCTTTTAGGAATTCGTAGCCTTTATTGTCATGGAGTCAAGTCCTCAGGTGGTGATAGTAATGCCTGGGGTGATGGAGGTGGTGGAAAAACATCAGGACCTTGTAAGTCTAGCTTTCTTATCAATATGTCTACAAACTCATAACCCTCAGCAAATCAATTATGGTGATCCTTCTCCTCTCTTTACCCTTCATTTTGCAACTTTTCAGGCAACTCCGTTGTTGTTGTTGTTGTTGTTGTTGTTGTTGTTGTTATTGTGCTATCATCATGCTCCTTGTCCAACAATTCGGCCTCCGATTCATCCCTCATGGCTATCTCTTATCCTCAAAGTTTTGGTATCGAGTCGGTGATTTCAAGGTGAGTATAAACTCCTCATCTATTATTGCTCGAGCCTCAATGTCAAATTCTTCATCTTGAAGCAATTTTACTTCGGCCTTCAAGCACATTTGGGTTATCAAAATTAAAAACTTAAATTTGTTGCTATCTTAGTCATGATAGACTCCATTAAGTTCTTATAAATGATCTCGCCTTGCTGAGTGGTCGAGTATAATGAATCAACTAGAAAGTGTTGCCACATTCTGTAAATGTCTTCACACTCCCCCTCTTAATGTGCTTCGACATATTCTTAGCTCCCATTATTCATCATTGTAGTCCTCAGACAACCAATGCTCTCTCCATGACTCTAATTGGATAACGGTCATAATATCTTTCATTGAAACCATCCAAGAAGGTTTGTGGTTCACCATTCTTACTCAAATATTCTAGCCCTTAGATGGCATTTATTGAATGCTCATTAAAGGGGACCATTACTCCTCTCACCTTAACAAGTTTACTTTTCTTATTAAACTTTGAATTGGCATAGAACTCGTAAACTATTTTGCTCACACCATTAACTTCTTCTCCATATATTCTTGACTTTAATGTTTCTAACAGTATTGCCTAATGAATTTATTGACTTTGTTATCACATTTAGCAGGTTGGTTTACTCCTCTTTTGCAAATGAACACAATACTCTTAATGGCCTCAGAACTTAGAATTAAATGCCCTAGGGGCATCCTGATTTAGAACTTTTAAGTATGATGCCTCATTATTATTTTCCCTTTCTTCAATAACTTGACTCATTTGCCTCCTTGTTCTTGCTATTTTCTAAAAAATTCACATAACGCAAAAACTTACAATGGGACTTCAAATCACGTGAATGTCGGACTACTTTCAAATGTAGATTACTCCTTTAAGCTTTTATCAATCAAAGCCCTCTGTCATTGCTAAAAAACTATAACCCTATTGCTCTTTTGAATCCAATCTCAAAATCAATGCCCTAGCTCTCCTCCTTGTGAAAATCCATAATGTAGGATATGTTTACTCTTAATTACTCGGAACATTCTTTTCTCTTTAAAAAATGATCAAACTTGGATTCTAGATGGATATATGCTTGGTTAGAGGTGTATCGACCAAGGTTTATGTATGGAAAATATAGATCGAAATGGGTTTAAAACCCCATCCTCGACGTAATGTCGAGGTTTCTTTGAGCAACTTTGCTTACAGCTTGGCGTCATCCCGACGTCTTCATTGTTAGCCTACAACTCTATGTGTGTACAGACACGGCGTAAACTCGTTTGTTTCCATAAATAGCAAGTTTTTCATTAACTCCCTATTGGCTCATTCCTGGCTATGTGTATTACTACACAAGGCATTGTGACAACATGAATTTCCCTATATATAATTTCATAAAACTTACCGGTGATTTGGGCACTTACTTAACCTTAACCACTCAAAATTCTTTGCTCTTTTACGCTATTTGCTTTATTATTTGAAACTTCTCCACTCCATTGAAATGCCACCCGGTAAATGGTTTTTCCTGTACAATTAGCACAAAAACTTCAAAAGTTAAGAAATTGCAAAAACGTTTGGATTTTCTAAGTACAAAAACTAAATAACTAACTTAAATTTAAAAACAAAAATTCAAAAACCCTTGGGCTGCCTCGCAGTAGTGCTTCATTTAATGTCCTTAACCTAATGCATTTTTGTTGGCTTAATTTAATCCTCAATCGAGACACTCCATTTATAGGTCGGAGATAGTGATATCTATCCCATTCGAATGTACTTCTTTCCCTTCGACAAAGATAATCTTCTATCTATTATCATCCTCCTCGATACTCATTATTATCATTTACCTCCTTATGTGTAAGACCACATTGACACTATTCAGTAATGGCCTCCTAAGTATCACAGACACATCCTCATCTAAATCATGTTCCACAATCTCAAAATCAATACTAAATGTGAATCTACCCACTTTCACATGCACATTCGAGACACTCCCTATTATTAGTACCAAGTCACCATCAACTACTTGCAAGTCTATTGTATTGGGACAATTGATCTTCAAATCTTCTTTTAACATGTTCTTGAATGGCACTACATTGACTTCCTGTGTCTTATAAGATGTTTCTAAAATGGTGCCCATTAATGCTCAATGGTATGGATATATCTCTAGGATCTCACCTCTTCATTAGTTGATGTATCGGTGTGAACATGAATTTCATATGGTTCTTCATCTTGTTGGTTAGCTCTCCATTATTTCATCCCCTTCTCACTATTTTTCAATGCATTCATCCTTTTTTGATTAAATCCTTCAAGTTCAACTTACCTTACTTCTGTTCCATTCTCATGCATAAATTTATATTTTCTCATAGCCAAAATATTCGCTCTATCGGGCTTATACATCACTTGCTTTTCCCTTGGGTCATTTGTTACCTTAATGTCATCATGTTAATAGCACTAACATTCTCCTTGGGATTTGTGACATTGTTACTCGAAAACTACACTTCCTTCTTTAAATTCAAAATAATGGCTAGCTGACCAATTGATCTCTCCAAGTTTTGATTGATTATGTAATTTCATCATCCATCCTCTTTATAGCTTGCTTCGCATTTTCTATCTCTTTCTCATTCTGATGGAGTTCACTATATTTTATGTCAATGGCCTGTAGTAACTTCTCAATTGACTTTAATAAATTAGTTTCTTCTCTTTGTGCATGCTTCCCTTAGTTGAACTTTTTGATCAAAACCTACTGGTAGGTTTAGTTCATTATCAACATTTCCATATGAGAAGTTCTGGTTGTTATATCCTTAATAAAACCTTTGAAGAGCCATTCCTCTTGGCCTGAAGTGGTTTCCAAGTTCTAGTTCTTTATAAAGTTGAAATTCTCAAACTCCACTCCATGATGTATGTCTAATGAATTAACCACCACTGCTTGGTGATTAATGGTTTATATATCGGTTGCACTTGCCAACTTTGTTGTCCCATATGTAGCTTCACCATTTAACCATTTAGGTGTTATAATTATGCCATGACGGCTGCTTATGAATTAATTTCATATCCTCATACTAGTTGTCTCATTCTGGAATGAGTACCGACTGAAGAATGTTGGGACATATCATCTAAAAGATCTAATGCTCCATCTTCATTCTTGCTTGGTAGAAAACCACTTTCCGTGGCATGATCACGTGTCGTGCGTGCAAAATATAACCCGCAATGGAATTACTAGCCACAAGGGTGTAGTAGTGGTAAATACGGGGTCGAATCCACAAGACTTGAGTTTTACTCTAAGTTAACTAAAAATAGGGGGTATTCAGAAAGTTCAAGGAAACAATTAACTAAACTAGCAAAAATAAAAAGTTCGCAAAAGAAATATAATATTAATGAGAGAAATCACCTAAGTCTACAATTCCACAAGAAAGAATCAAGATTTAATGGTCCTCAATCATTCCAAAAAGTTATTAATTCAATTTCTCCTAGATTGCTATGAAAAATCGACGTCTGCCAAAAATTCCTAATCCCCCTTATCTCAATAATTAGGATGTCTGCCACTAACTACTTCTCTAATTGATGTATAACCTTAGACATCCGCCAATCAGGTTTAACACACTAACCGCAGTAGTCTGGATCAGTGGGAATATTAATCCCAAATAACCAAATTGTGTTCGATTCCAGTTTAGCCTAGATTGAATCGTTGCATATTTAAGAACCAAAAGGGTTTTAGGGTAAATAGGTGAGTGTTCGTCACTTTATTGGTCGAAAAGTACAATTACACGGATACTATCTGTCCAAATAACTATATATTGTCCACCTCAAAACATTCACTATCAACATACATACCTTAGATTTAAACCATATACTTTAAAATCAACCACAATGAAATAGGAGAAATTAAATCAAATTAAATAAAAACCATAGATCTCAATTAGTATATGCCATGAATCATGAATTCCACTTGTTTCCCCTTCGACCAAGGCGAAGATTGGTCTAGCCGGACATCATCTTTATAATCTCCAAGTACGAAAATTTGTATGTGGTTGCCCCGATTCTACTCCTAGTATGAATACCCTAGTTCCTATTATGAAAAACCACTAAAAATTGGTCTCTAGAGGTGAGAAAAACTAATTTTGGGGGTTTGTCTCGTAACACTTGCACCGAGGAGCATCTAGGGACAATTTTCAGGGTGAAAATGGGTTTCGTACACGTGGCAGCACGCTAGTGGCCGAGTTTCCTGCTTCAAGTTGACGTAGCAGCAGGCGATTGGGCGAGACAACTAACCGTGGAGGAACTGGACGAACCGAGAGGCGATACATGGCGGGCCGGAACGAGCAAAAAGTTTGCAAGAATTGTGCTAAATTTTGGGAGACATCAACAAACGCATCTCAAGGAATAACTGATGGTTGTTCGAAAGAGTGAGCTGTTGTTGAGCCGGATGCTAACGACATGTGGATGAATCTATTGCTGACGCATGGTTGTGCTTGGCGAGCTGGGCAAATCAACGATTGCACACATTGTGTGAATGTGTAGGAGAGAGTGTAAAGCGGATCTCGAGTCAATCCAATATCAACTCAACTCAAGTGACTTAACTGTATCACTATTTGCATCATTTTGTCTACTATCTCTTATTCTACCCATAGCACAATGCATAACTCGAGGCAAACTGTCTGATGTCCTATCACTGCATGTAAATACTCCATTGTAAGTATGTTTTTGCCACGAATTCAACCGCGCACTATGTTTCACCTCAAAACAACCAATAAATATAATTAAATATATATTTTAGAAAATTACCCCACTAAATATCAAATAATAGACTAATAAATGCCTGTAAAAAACAACTTATCAAATACCCCAAAACTTAAGACTTTGCACGTCCCGAGCAATGGTGTAAATGATAACATAAAATAGTCTTATATTCAATTCGAGATTCATGGAGTCCTTTTGATTTACATAGCCACAAAATTAACAAGAAACTTAGAAAATTTTAGAGTTATGATATGTCAAGACTCGCAACTCAAAGATCATTAAGATGACACTTTAAAGACATAGATCCAGTCAAGAAAAAGGCTATCAACTACTTACGAGTTTTCTTAGGTCTAAACATTCATGCACGCAAGTTTAAAATCTTACTTAATCTAGTGAAAATTCTCGAGCTAAATCTTTTCTTTAATTTAAGGAGTTTTCACAACATCCACCTTTTTCACTCCTGTGGAAACTTGTGGGACTCTCTATTTTTTTAGAAAAACTATTGTTAGCATTCTCATTTTCACTCTAATCAAGCAAATCCCCCAATTCGGGTCATAATATCAATACTTTCGTAAGTCTGACCATCTACTCCCTTTTATTATCTAGCACAAAGACCAACCATCAACTAAATCATAAGAATGTTGAGCAACGGACTTGATTGAGCGTTTCTCCTAATTTTCTTTAAGTATCAAGTCCAAAAGGCAACTGTAATTTACTCATCCACAACCAAAGGCATGAACAATGTTTCAGGTGACTCTAAATAACTAAAAGAAATAAAAACTATACTAAATACGTGCATGAAAGTGTATCAAATCCTAACGAAATGAGAGAACAGTATGAATGGACAAGAAATGAAAGAAATAGGAGAAATGATATAAAACACCACCATTACATTCCGATAACCGCATAATTTCAAAAAATTCAACAATCATACCTACGATCTTTCGTAAAGAATCCATCAAAATCAATCCATAATCCCTCAAATACCTCCAAACTTATTCTGAACCTTGTCCTCAAGGTTCCAAACAAGTCGAAAGGCCGACACATAGAAAACAAACAAGATGGTGAAAGAAAATGATAGATATTAGATTAAGGAAATGATACAAGTTCAAGCATAATGATAAAAAATATGAAAATGAATAAACATAATGAAACTTATCCTAGTAGCGTTTTTGGTTAAAATCGTTGGCTCGACTTATCTGAGTTTGTCAATTAGTGTAGACTGGCGTTGCAAGTGAGATGACTTTTACATTGTGGCTCGGGAAGTCGTTATAGAAGATCTACAATCTATGGTCGTTCACTTTAAAAGCATTACCAGTCTCCAAACTCTGAATCTCCACTACACCGTGATCATACACTTCAATCACAACTTACGATCTTGTCCAACTCGATCTCAGCTTACCTGCAAAAATCTTAAGACGTGATATAAATTTAAGCACTTTTTGTCCAACATGAAAAGATTTTCTAGAGGGATTGCTATCATGGAACGCTTTCATTTCTTCTTTATAAATCCATGCATTTTCATACACTTTGTTCCTGATTTCCTCCAATTCTTGAAGAGTAAGCTTTCTCTATTTTCTTGCTTTATTAAGCTTCATATTAAGCTATTTTACAGCCTAGTAGGATTTATGCTCGAGCTCGACTAGTAGGTGGAAAGCTTTACCAAACATAAGGCAATATAGGGGCATCCCAATTGGCATTTTAAACTCCCTTTGGAATGCCTAATTTGCATCATCAAGATGTGTACTCCAATCTTTTCGAGTATTATTCACCGTCTTTTCCAAGATGGATTTGATCCCCTATTTGAAACCTCTACCTAGCCACTCGTTTGGGGATGATACGTTGTAGATGTTCGATTAGCGACATTGTACCTCCTCGAAAGACTTTCAACCAGAAGGTCGTAGAAATGAGTGCCTCTATCACCAATCAAGGCACGTGGGGTACCAAATGTTTTGAAAATCCTCGATTTGAGGAATTCACATACCACTTTAGAGTCATTAGTGCGTGTATCCTTAGCCTCCACCCACTTAGACACGTAGTCTACCGGCACGATTATGTAAACATTACCAAATGACAATAAAAGTTTTCTCGTGAAGTCTATACCCCATACGCCAAATATCTCACAAACATGAATCGGGGTAAGTGGCATTTGGTCTCTATGATGGAGGTTACCTATTTTTTAATAGTTAGGAAATGACTTGGAAAACATGTGTAAATCATGGAAAATAGTGGGCCAGTAAAACTCACTCTCAAGAACTTTCTTAGCTATCTAATGAGCACCAAAGTGGCCACCATAGGCGTAAATATGAAAAAAACCAATATTGAGTGGCTCTTAGTCTGAGGGACACAATGCCTGATAACCTGGTTGGAATAAAATTTCCATAACTGTGGGTCATCCCATACATAGTGTTTAGAAATGCATTTCTCATTTATGTGGCAAAAAGACAATGCTAACTATAGGTTTGATAGAAATAATTTGACATGAATCTCTTTGTATTTAAGAATAGGATTATCTATGGACCTTTTATTATTTAGAATATAAATACCATCATACAAATCAACATTTGCATAGAAAATGTCTTTCTAAGAAATTGAGCAATTATTATTCACAATGATGAAATTAAAGGGGCACAAATCAAAACATGAAACAAAAATAATGTTTCCACTTAAGGAAAGGACGTAATAACAATTATTTAAACTAAAACAACTCCATTTGGTAAAATTAACTCATAGCATCCTACAACAAATGCAACAATCTTTCCTCCATTTCCAACTCGTAGGATGACTTCTCGTTTCTGTAGCTTTCTACTTTGGATGAAACCCTACACAATACTACAAACGTGAGATCTACATTCAATATCTAATACCCAATAATCACTAGTAGATAAATTAACTTCAATAGAATAAATACATAAAGCAGTAGTCGCACTACTTTCCTTTTCTTTAGATCTTGAAGATAGATCTTGCAATTTCTAAACTAATGGCCAAGTGCATGGTAGAAATGAAAATTTTCTTTTTTTTCCTTCTAGGATTATGAAGTAGAGGCAACCTTAGGCTTGACTTGTACCATAGGCTTTGTGAAATCATGACAACCTTCACAAATTTTGCCTTACCTTTGCCATTTTTCTTCAAAACTTTTCCTTTCTAAACCATCAACAAATTAGTAATGAGTTTCTTTACATTCTGCTCAACATTTAAGCATCAAATGAAACTGTAAGATAGACTTCTTCAAGTTATTCATGTTATAGTTCATCACATATTGTGAATAATTATCAGGTAATGAATTCAAGATCAAATCTATATCTAACTCTTTGCTTATGGAAAATCCAAGTCTGTCAAGGTCTTCTTAATACCTTTCAATTTTAGATCATGAGGACTAACTGGCGCACTCTCAACTTTTTTCCAAAAATGAAGGTTCTTGACTATCTCGAACCTTTCTTGCCTACCTTGCTTTTGGAACACTTCCTTCAGCATCGTAACCATGTCGTAAGCTTTCATGTGTTCCATGTCCTTCTGAAGTTCACGTTCCATGGTTTTCATATAATGAATGCAACATCAGTTGAGTCGTTGACATGCTTAGTATGTGCATCTTTCATGGCTCTTAAAAAATTGGCTAGTGGTTCATCAAGAAAATAATCATAGGACATACAACTTGTGTTCATGCTTAAGAACCATTCTCAAGATTTTGAACCAATCATGAAAATTTGTCGCATAAAGCTTATCCTTCTCTAGAATGGATCGTAGTGACAAGGGATTAGTGTAATATGAAGATGCCACAAATCTATAATAAAGATTATGCTAAAGTTCTCTTTAGTATAAAGGAATGGACTCCCACTAAATTAACAACCCTCTTAAAACCACTATGTTATTTTAAGGGACTAAAATCCACGTTTCACTTAATTCCAAGGCCGCTAAGGTATGACTCCTTGAAATAGGTTATTAGGTAGGTACCTTTTACTAATTACATCATATTTAACTTTTAGTTATTTTTCTTATGATATTTTGACATCTTATGTCTTAACAAATTTTATCTTATTTTCTACCTAATGCCTAAAACCTTTTTGATAGCTTTATCAAGTCTAACCATTTCAAACAATAGAGTAACCATTAATCAACTTGTCTCATCAAGATAAGGCAATACATTCTATAGAGGCAGACCCATATTGATGTGATCAAAGCCTTGATGAGTGTATAAGAATCGATGACACTTGACTTAAAACTTCAAATAGGGTTTTTATTTGATTTAGTGTTCATAATTTAAAAAAGATAAATATCATAAATTACAATGCATGTACAATCACTAAATAAGTTGGGGAATTTTACTAATAATGACTATTATATGAATTTCCTTACAATACGAATAGTTAGCGATGGTCCCGCTAGCCGATCAACGAGTAGTGGTTCCACTGGCAACGCCCATTTTTAAAATATTTTCAAACAATGAATTTTTGTTTCAAAAATTCAAAATCGCTTAAAATCTATCATTATTTTAGTAAATCCGATTGACCAAACTGCCTGTATTTTAATTCCAAAAAAAATAATTAAAATATTTTTTTTTAACTCGGGCCCACCTCTTACTTAATATCTTCTCGTAATACAATCAAAATTTAAGATATTTTGAGTCCTTATCCATTCAAATTTTGTTATATATATATATATATATATTTCCTATCTTATTGGATTTGTAATTCTTATTGGATAATAAGTTAATCTCCTTTCTAATAGGAATATACTAGCAGATAACCATAATGAGATATATAATCAAAAACAATTTCCATTCTTCTCTGTACAAAACTAGTAATTGAAAAAAGAAATGAAATATTTATCATGTATTCAACACAATTACTGAACAAAAACAAAATATGTATTCAACACAAAAATCACGTGAACCTAAACATGACTTCTACCATGTGAACATCCAAAATTCGCATTGTTTAATATTACAACATGTGTCAATCAAAATATTCTAAACATTAATTTTATTTTTGAATCAATGCGTATGTATCACTATACATGAATTAACAACATGTTTTACAACCAATTCTTGATAAAAATTATCTCATAACCTTTGTCTACATCATATGTGCATTAATTAATATCATGTTGTCACATATATATTATATATAAATCAAAGAAAACATGCAAGCTTTTAATAGAATCGAGCCTTTGGCTCTAATATTATTGTTGGGTATTTGGGGTTCATATGCAGCGAAAAATTCAAAACGATTTTTGAGAAGCCCCAACAAGATAAAAAATAAGTTCAATTAAACTAGATTTACAAAAGTAAACTTGAATTTAATCCGTGATTTTCTTCTCTGATTGTTCTATCTCTAAGACGTTCTAGCGTCTGTCCTTTATAAAAAATCCACACCCAAATGGTGAATACAATTTGGAGTTCTAGCCCAGAGAGACTTAGAAAACGTTTTTTTCATTTCTTTCACAAAATCAAAAGAACCCGAGATTTGCTAAATCGAAAATCTTATCTAATTTTAAGCCTTCAACACCTATTTATATGTGCGGGTACGCTGACTTAAAAAATCTATTCATAATACAACTATTGTATTTAAGCAATTTAAGCAAATTACACAAATGACTATTAATTACTTATCATATAACAAATTGTAAGGGTTTTTATGCCATGAATTTTATCATATAAAATTTATTACTCCTGAACAATTAAAATTGCACAAATCCAACCTTTATGTGCGACCCAGTAGGTTCGTGCAATGTTAGAAATGAACTAATACAATTTTGGTACGCAAGTCATAAGGGGTCTTTAGGAAGGAATTATAACTACCCAAGTAGCATGAATATCAAAATTGAAACAACCAAATGAATAACATATATCATATCTTCTTTTCGCAATATCCGTTGATTACACATAAGCAATTGAAAATCACCCTTAATGTTCAATCGCGTTGGTCTCGATATTTATGTACACTAAAAGCATCCAAGTAAAATTGATTATATTAATTCACTTGGACTTGGCCATTAAACAGTCTAACTTATCAAAGGATCCACTAATATTTTTCTCTATATGGGAGGGACAAATTCTACATTGATTACACACCTTCATATATTAATCAAATGGCAACCAATCACTATCTTTATAATCGTCTAGTTAAAGACAATTTTAGATTGTGTCAAATTACCATGATCATAATATTGAAGTCTATAGTAATCTCCAGTCAAAGGAAAAATGATATATCTATCATAAGTAATACTTATGACTTAATCTACGTATTGTTCTCATAGCGGGTTGGTCTAGTACATTGTTCCCTAACAATTTTATTATATAAAATTCATTACTATAGACCGAATGAAGTTTTACAAAGCCATTCTTTGTGTTTGACCAAATAAGTTCATGCGACGTTGGTAGTGAACCAAATTTGTTTTGGTAAACAAGTCATAAGCAGTTTCTAGCAAGGCTTTATGACTACCCGAGTAACATGAATATCAAAATTGCAACAACATAATAAATAACATATATCATATCCTTTTGTTTTGTAATATCTTTTGATTAAGCATAAGGCATGAAAAGTTACCCTTAATGTTCAATCGTACTAGTCTTGATTTTTACGTGGACTGAAAATATCCAAGTGGCATTGATCGTATCAATTCATTTAGACTTGGCCATTTAAAAGTTTAACATATTGCGGGATCCACTGATATCTCTCTTTATACGAGTGGGAAGAATTTTAACTTGATTACTAGCCTTCATATATTATTCCCATGGTAACAATTCATAATATTTATAATCGTCCGATTAAAGCCAATGCTTGTTTGTGTCAAGTTAACAAACTCATAATATTGAAGTCTATGGTAATTTTAGGTCGAATGATTAAATGATATAGCTATCATGAGTAACACCTATAACTCAATCCATGTGGTGTACTCGTAGCGAGTCGTTCTAGTACCTTATTCATTAACAAGTACTCATAATCGTAATTCATATGCGTATACACACGATCATCACATGACCTTCAATTAAGATGCACACTAGTTTTAATTCAATAAAATTCTCAGTATATTAGATGAGTAGGGACATTTAGGATACTTTAACAAATACCCATGAATCTTACTATATGGTAAACATGCGATAACTTATAATAAAATAGCAAATGAAAACCTCAATTTTATTAACTAAAATAATAAGATAAAAAAGTTTTGTAGATTGACCTAGGGCACATTCCGAAACACTCTCGTGGTCCTCATGAGTCCTAGAGTAAATCAAGATGTCATTGATGAAGACTATCAAGAATCGATCCAAAAATGGGCTCAGAACTAGGTGCATTAAGTCTATAAATATAGTCAGCTCCTTTATCAACTCAAATGGCATAACGATGAATTGAATGAACCCCTAAAATGTGTTTAATGTCGTCATGGGTATATCCTCCTCTCTGATCCCCATTTGATGATATTTGATCTCGTATAAATCTTAGAGAAGAACTGTGCTCTAGCCAACTAGTTGAATTGGTCATTGATCTTAGCCAACGAATATTTATTCTTAACTATCACCTAATCCAACTTCCTATAGTATTTGAACATCCTCATTCTATCATGTTTCTTCCTCATAAATAGAACTGGTGCTTCCTAGGGTGACATACTTGGGTGTATGAAACCTTCTTTGATAAATCATCAAGCAAAGGCATCAACTCCTCATGTTGTGGCCATGAGATATAGTAAGGTCTACTCGATATAGGTTATGTGTATGGCACTATCTCAATCATAAACTCAACCAGTTTAGGTGGGAGTAATATAGGTAAATCTATGAGAAAAACTTCTAGGAACTCACGTACTACTGGGACATCCTCAAGTCAAGCCACTGGCCTTTCTTTTTGCTTTACTATCCCTGCGAGGGTCTCCATCTCCTAGGTAGTTGCTAACATACCTCTAATAAACAAAAGTGATGTCACGACTCTAGTATATGTGAACTTTAGAATTCTTGCTATCTAGAAGGTGACTATCTTCCTAAAAAATCAAATTTGGAATGGTATGACACCAACATATCCATGCCTAAGAGTATATCGAACTCTATATACTATAATACTTTGAGATATATGCATAACTGATGGCTACCTACCTCGATTGGAAAATCTCTACAAATTTGTTTTGGTTATATCTTATCCCCCTCGGACGTGCTCTGGATAAGGTGGGCGTTAATGCTCTCAGGTGTCAAATCCAACTCTCCTACCGTCTGTCCCAAAATAAATGATAATATACTACTTGAGTCTATTAATGTATGAATAGGATGGCCCAAAATATCCAATGTAGCTTCGACGAGCTGTCGAGATGTGTCACTATCAAGTGCAATAATGACGTGCACCTGCACCTTCACCTTCACCAGCACTGGTTGAGCTGCTAATGGTAACAATGACTCCTTGGTACATTCACTCTAATAGTTGCCCTTTTCTCTACATCTGAAACATGTGACATGCTACCTCTATTCGAAGCCTTGTCCCTGCAGTCTATTGGCCCCATGGCCTTGTCCTTGTCACGGCTGACTCCCGTCTTAACTTAAATGAACCAAACCATAAGTTTATCTATGTGGCCATTACACTACCACAATCCGATGTGGTTGTGTGGGTACAACCGTAGTTTATCTCCTTGGTACATTCACTCTAATAGTTTCCCTTTTCTCATCATCATGTTTGCACCTCTATCCCTTTTAATCTCTCTAATTGATATTCATCTTACCTTTCTTGTCTTGACTCCCTTAGCGCTTATGCTGTCCTGATGTACTAATGTAGGGATAACGTTGCACCACATCAAATATGACTTATGGGTCGATGCCCTCTCATATATATCTTGAAGTTTCCTAGCACCTATTGACACACTCAAACTCCTAATCTCTGGTCAGAGTGTTCGAATAAAGTAGTTGACCTGAAGTCACTTAGTCTTATCTACGTCTATTGCAAATCAAAGCAAGTATTTGAATCGCTCCATGTATTGAATCACCATCTGGCTATCCTCCTTCAGCATCTGGAACTCCTCTCTTAGTCTTGGATGAACCTCGATTGGGATATACTGATAATAAAAGATCTTCAAGAACTCTACCCAAGTACACCACTCTCTGTAGGCGCTTTTGTGTGCGATCTACCATACTACAGCATCCCCACTGAGCATGAACCCAAAAATCCTATATCGTATGATGTCATGAATCTGCAATAGTCCATGAAGTTTTTTGTGCAAAAAGACCAACTTCCTAACTACATCTGGGTCTTGACTTCCATAGTAGTAGCCTGGAAAAAAATGATCAAACCCCTTAATTAGCTACTCCATAATTGATAATGAGGTCTCGAATGTGATATTTAGCGCGGGATCGATGTAGGTGCCACGACTGGTGTAGCTAGAGGTGTAGTTACTGGTGGTAGTATCTCAGTAGTAGTGGTTATGAGAGGTGTTGCCTAAATAGTCGAGGCGATAGTTAAGTGCCAGCGCTCAGAGCAATCAAAGGATTTCCTCGAGCAGCAAACAATAAAGTGCGACCTTGTCATGCATGATCTGATCCAAGTCGATGGATGTCGAGCGGCTTGTTTATACCCCATCATCTACATTAGGAAATGGTTGTTTATCTATGATGAATCTACAAATCGCGAATATGCCACAAGTTAACGTCATAATACACGTATATAAATATTACATTCAATATATACACATATAGTCCTAGCTCTACTTGCTCACTTTGTTTCCCAAATAAGTTTCTAAGTCAAGATAATTGGGTTTCCACATCTAATGTATAGTTGTTAAGTCTTTATTCATTTTCCTTACTATTTCCCTTTGGTTCACTTGAACCTAGGCTCCAATGCTAACTATGACGACTCTAAATTATGAGGTAAACCGTGTACCACCATGTTGCTAAACACACCACCTGGTCATGTCACCTTACCTACACACCTATCCATGACTGCCTGTGATCTAACCATCTAATACTCCGACTTGATCAATTTCGATGTTTAAATGGTTATTTTGTCAAAGTATACTAAGTTATAAGTTTTTACAACTTAACTTCTTTGTTATGAATCATTTATGTTATTTTAGTAGCAGAAGTCTTAATGATATGCAAATAAATAATATAATCAAGTTTTGCACTGCTTAACAAACTTATGGGGTGGAAACAGAGAAAAACGATACCATGAATATCATTGAAGGCAACAAAAAGGTATAATAAGTGTCAATATACATGATTCAGGTTAGAATTCTCCTAAAATGATCCCAAAAATAGTATATATATATATAACTACCTACGAGTGAAGGTAGTGGAGGCGCTCTAGATTAGAGGTAATCGCCAAGCACCACTTCCCCCTGACTCATCGTAGGATCTACAACTTACCGCAAAACAATGACAAGTTCCAGTGGGTAAATCCCAGAGAAATTAAGTCAGTATTCATAAAAAATCTAAAACAAATGACTTAATTCATGTAGATAAAGAAAGTAAACGGAAACGTAAAGCATTAATATAAGTCGCTGGGATAATCAATAATATGGAATGCGAGTGTGGTGTAAAGTTGTCAAGCCCTGGGGCACGAATACTAAACCCAAAAGGCCATTTAGGTGAGGTAATTCACGCCTCCTCTTTATGATCAAAAAGATGAACTCTATTGATCAAAAGGTATACTTTTGCCCAATTCCTCAAATAAGAGTTACTATGTGACGAAGGTGAGCCTCACGCCAACCAACTCTCGAGGTCATCAAGTCATGGAGAGGAGTCTCTGGTGTGGTCTTATGTATGAGCAACACCGTAGCAACAACGAAATTGTCATCTAAGAGAGAGCCGAAAAGAGGTCATACCATCCCTTCGACCATACACAGACACATGCTGGAATAGAGTATCTAAGCAAGCCGAACAGGCGAAATGTAAAAGTGAAATAAATAAATTACGAAAGGAATAAGAAAATTCTAATTTGGCTTTCTGGTGGGTTTAATTGTCTAGATGCTCATAAAATCGCTCCTAAAAAACCAGCTCTTGGGACTCGAAGTGCGAGCCCGATACTCGACTAATCTCCTTATTTTATGGTGTTTAATTTTTCCATTTTGAAATGTTTTAGTGTAACATTTTATAGTTTTACAATGAAAAACAAAAACATAGAAATTTACTTAAAATCTTGGTGGTGCCGCAGTTTTAAAGTCACATCAGGGCGCCAAACGCTTGAAGTAACTCTCGAACCTTTTTTCATCCTCTTTCGAATTTTTCATATTTTCTTTGATTTTTTGAATTTTTTCCATAATTTTTTACTTACTTTCGTATTTTTATATTATTTATTTTATTTAAAATCATCTTTTATTTTAATTTTTAATTATTTATTTCTATTTTTTAATTTAGGGGGTTGGGTCTAAACCGGGCAAGGTTCAGTTGTGCCTTGTTTAGCCTAACTGGTCGCTTGGGTCTGGGCTAACACGGCTCGACCCGCTTGGGTCTGGGCTGGTTCGGCTCAACCCAACCACTTGGGCTTGGAGAGCCTGACCCGCCCTAGTCTATGGTGAATTAGTCTCTTGATAGGGATGAATATTTTTTAAATAAAACAAAAACAACAACTACGTCACCAACTATAAAACTACAACCATCACCATTAAGGCCTCAATTTTTCAACAAAAAATAAAGACATTAACAAACACTTACCTCAGTTTGAAGATTCTCGTGAATGCCACAGAGAGGATAAAGCACTGCAAGAGAGAGAGATATGAGACTGAGTTTAAGAGATTAATGGAGAGCTTGGTTATGGAGAGTTAGAACTGTAAAAGAATAAATGAGAGAGAGAGAGAGGTTCGAATAGGGAGGAAGGAGAGGATATATTTTTCCTTTTTTTTGATTGAAACGAGAGAAGAAAAAGAAAGAAATGTATAGGTGTTATGATGGTTGTACGAAGAAATATGAGATAGGTGATGTGATATCTAAACCCCTGACTACCCTATACGCTCGCACTACGCGCACCCAGCAACATCCAATGATCTCATTGCAATGCATGTACAACGCGACCAATTGAAATTCTACCACTAGTGCGACGTACATATCAAATAATTATAAAATAAATAAACACATGCCATGTAAAAACAACAAAATTTACCTCGTTAACTGTGCCCCAAATTTTTCCTTAACGTCCTCGTGTATCTTAGCTTAAGGTCCTTATCAAAATTAATTAAAGTGGGTTGTCACAATTGAAATTATAAAACTAGTGCATGCATGGTAAAAGAGACAAGTACTTAGTGCTTTAAGACCCTGAGATTTACATAACCATGAAAGAAAAGAAAAAGAAAGGAATCAAGATGGCAAGGGATCAAGCATGCAACAAATAATAGGGCCGATGGAATAATCAACGTGAAGGTGATTTGGTAGTTCAGGATAAAGTGCATGGAAAGGTATGACTTTATGTCTACTTTACGACAGAAGTTCAAGAGAATTTTAGTGAAGTGATGAGGCTTCTAACGAACATCAATGAGTTCAAAATGAGACCGTGTCTAATCAACAAGGTGCAAACTAGCTTGTTAACAGGCAAGTGAATGAAGATCTAGTAGCAGAAGTAGAGTATTTCTTAGAAAAATACAACGCTCTGCAAATCACTATGGTTACAAAAGAAGTAATCAGATAAGACTTTTTCCATTCTTATTGGGTGGAAAAGAAAAATCCTTAATCCAAGGACTAAAAATAGTGAATATGTCTTCATGGGTGGAAATCAATCAATTCAAATAGGAAGATGTCGAATCTCTCTGCGAAGCTCGGGAAAAAATCAAGGAAATGTTGAGGATATGTCTAGGACATTGATTTATGAAAGGGGTAAAACTATAGATTTTCTACTATGGAATGAATCACAGCACCCAAACATTAGCAGATGTTTCAACATATGGTTATCTACAAACCTAGGATGAGGATGGAGCATCAAATCTCCTAAATTTTATGTCTCAAAACACTAAACTAGTACTCATATTAAATGAGAAAACCACAACACTTATATGAGATTGACTTGTAAGCTTCCATCATGGCTAAAATATCTAGCCTAAGTAGTCAATAGGCAAAACTTCAGATTGGGCAACAAAGTCCACAAGTGTCAGCTATACAACAACTTTTAAATCACCAAGTCATGGTGGTTAATCAAATGGACATGCAACAAGAAATGGAGCTCGAGGAGGTCAACTTTATGAAGAATCAAAGTCATGAAAACAACTTCAAACTGAGTGGAATAGCTTGTGACATTTGAGAATCTTATAAACTTCATAAGGTAGCTAATTAAGTATTTTCATATTTAATTTGGGATTTAGGTTTTTGAGGTGGGACCCACGTGTTACGGATCGGAGATCAAAAAGTTAATATTATTTTTTGTGTTTCCTATGTCTATTTGATGTATTATACAGTATTTCAATGTGAAATAGGTCAAGTGCAGTGTATATGCGGTGTTTGTGACTTTCGGTGCGCGTTAGAGAATTTTCTCCAATTTTTAGTAATTCTTGGGTATTTTTCATAAACTAATTTGGATATAAACTATATAGATGATAATGAAATTAAATAAAAAAATAAATAAATTGGTAGGCACTTAGTGACACATGGGGTCGAGAGTAACAAGTGTGGGATTTACAATAGTTTGCACACACGAGGTTCATCGTCGGCGTGCGTGGCGAATTTATAGGCGCGAATGTATAGGTGTATATATATTTATATATATCGTATAATTTATATATATATATATATATATATATATATATATATATATATAAACATAAATCAATCCTATAGTTTGAATTAAATAATAAATATACATGGTATGCGCCTCGAGGTATGCGTAGCGTGATCATTGAGGAGTTGAAATTGTTGGACTATTTGTTGGATGTTTGTGAGGTGTTTCATTCCTTATGATGTGTGTTGTCCAATCTCGAGGAAGATCAACATATATATATTAAATACTTAAATCTTTAGATTTGGCTCAAGATTTGTGCGATGCAAATCTCAAGGAAATCTTATATTTATCCAAACAAGATACAATGCCTCATACAATTTGTTTTAAACAAAAGATTGACTTTGAGATGCGTAGTATGTATCTCGAAGAAGAGCAAATAGATATTATGGAATTAAAATTATTAGATTTGTCTTGAGATTCACGAAATGCGAATCTCCCAAAAAATTAATATATTGTTTGCAAAGCGAGAAAAAGCTCATTCCCTTTGTTTTCTTTCACACATAAAGAAGAGAGAAAAAAATTCAAAATTGGGAGAGGGGAGACTGAGAAGCAGGAGAGGAAGGGAGATCTAAAATTAGAGGTGAGGTGAAAGAGATATAGACAAGGTAATTTGTCAGTATTGTCACCGTTTTCGTTGAGTTGTTCGTGGTGGTGATGTTGTTGGTGTCGTTGTTAATGAAAAATGGTATGGAGGCTATCTGAGAAGGGAGATGATGTTGGGGTTGTCTCCTTACTAAAAGCCCAACTTGGTTTAAATAAAAAAGAGAAAGAAAAAAATGGGATTCACGTATATGTTGTATTAAAATAGGGGTTCTGATGAAGAATATGGGTTGAGTTATAAACCGGGCCAAACCCGGTTCTGGCCGGTTGAGGCTCAAACCATTAACTTAATTAAAAAAAAATAAAAAAAGAAAGAAAATCTAAGAAAATAGTGAAAAAGTCCAAAAAAAAAGAAAATAAGAAAAATGATATTTTTAGCCAAATAATTTGAAATTATGGATTCTATAAAAATGAGGATTTTGGAGTCTTCTCGAGTATTTATGTTGTGGTTTCCTCGTAAAGTGTGTTACTAGAACCGAAAATGTATAAAATTTGAAAAATTATTTTAATGCCTAGACAAAGGTAATTTACAATTCTGAACCACAATTTGGATTCAAAATTGAGATCCAGAAATCCGAGTAGTTGATTTTGAGGGATTTCATGGTTATAAGGTCAACTAGGACCGATAAATATATAAAAAATTAAAAACATTATATTTAACCGTATACAACATAATTTTTTATGCCGAATAATAATTTTAAGTCAAAATTAAATTCGGGCATCGGAGAATTTATTTCGGAATTATTTTAGGGGTTTCGAGATGCGAATGGGTAAATTAAATATTGCAAATAATTGAAAAAACATAATGAAGTTGTTTTGGAGGCTTACATGACATATTAATGAATTGTTGGACAACGATTGGAGCCCTGTGAGGATTAGTTTGCTAGTTTGGAGTGCAAGGGAGCTGTGATATAGTGTTTGTAAGGTTAAGTAAATCATATAGTAACCTTTACATTTTACAATTATCATTTCGTATAAATTGCATTGATCCTTGATATTGAATTTTTTTGTACATGTTTAGACGAGTAGGGATGATAAGGTCAGTTCGAGTCTCCTTATAGTGTCTACTTGACTGTATTTTAGGGGTAGAACAATTTAGTGTATACCTGACTGTGTGCATAGGGTATATTAACCTACTTGACTATGAATGCAGGGTGAAACTTATAATGTCTACTTGACTATGTACATGGTTGAACTATATTATGCTTGAGGGTCTAGAGTCGCTATACTTTGAATCACGTGGTTATCCTGTGATCACCTTGAATTAGATCATACTTTGATAGATTCAAGGGATAAGACTTGTTTGGTTATCTTTTCAGGGCATGAGTCCTTATTATTGTTTACTTGCCACTTTAGAAGAATGTTATCTAATTGTGGTCAGATAACAAAAATGGGATGAATTCACAGTCGTATTTAAATTCCTTAGGTTATATTCTTCATTTAATCTCTTAGATTATTATACATTTGATTATTACAAGTGCACTTAAAAGTGTCGAATTTACTTATCTGACATTATTGAATTTTCATAATTGGATAATGACAGGTTCTAGTGGTAACAAAGGAAAGGGAAAGCTTTCCGTCTGTATGTGACTTGCTAAGTTCTTTTCTATGTGTATGTATTCCTTTTTGATATATTATATTATATAAATGGGTTTGTGGGTTCGAGTGTGATTCTCATTTGAAATGGCTGGAATGATTCTAGGATGAATTGAAATAGTTTTGGAATTAAGATAATGTTAGTTTAAAAATCTCGATACTTTAAATCAAGGTAGAATGAATATAAATTGTTATGGGTGGATTGTGAGTCCTTCGGCATTTCCACCAAAGCTAAACAGATTTTGTTGAAGATTCTTGAAGGCCAGGATTTCAGGTGTAGGCTTAGAAATAAAATATATGTTTTGGAAAAAGTTTTACGAAATTTGACGGATTAGATAATTAATTTTTGTGGAACTTTAACGTTTAAAATTCGGTGTAGAATCCTTTGTGGTTAATAAAGTTTAGTAATCGAAGATTACAAGATCTTATTCTTAATTATTTAATTAATGAGAGGTTACTGCTATAATATTTAGGGATTAATGTAACACAGGCCGGTCAGATGCCCTAATTAGGTGGAGTCTGACATGGCTCCTAAAATGTTTTACCATGGATACAACAACAACCCCAACTTATCATATGGAAATGCTAATAATACACGAAATTTACCTCCAAGCATTGATCAACAAGTCCAACAAGGGAAGCTAGGGCAAAGCAAAAAAATGACTTTATTGAAGTCGATTGAGAATTTCTTGCATACCATGGACATGAGCAATAGAGAATACCATGAAAAGCATGAGAAAAATATGAAAAATATGAAACAAGCCATGAAGAGGATAGTCGACAAAAGACCACAATCTATCAATAACCAGGATAAATAGATTGGTTAGCTGGCCATTACATTGAGTTCAAGCAAGGAAAGGCAGTTTCCATGTAACATTATTACAAATTCGAACGAAAATGTTAGTGCTATTCACATGATCAGCACTACGGTAACGAATGAGACAATGTAAGAGCAAGTGATGTAAAAACCAAAAAGAGTCTACACTTTGGCTATGAGAAAGCGTGAAATGATACACGAGAATAAAATGAAACTGAGGCCAGATGAACTCGAAGGATCCAAGCAACAAAGAACCAATGCCTTGAAGAATAAAAATGAGGAGAAGAAACAATGAAGAGTTAAGAACGAGATGAAGAATCTTCTAAAGAAACACATAAAGGAAATATTATGAGGTTGTTTCAAAGAAAATGAAACAACTTGTGTGATATGGGAGCCTCAATCACTACCATTCCAATAAAGGATATGTTACAATTCGATTGGAAGATTAATTATACTGATACAACGAAGATGCAAGTAGTTGATGGTAACTTGGTACTAACAATTAGGAGAGTCTTGAATGTGCATGTGAAAATGCATAGATTCACATTCATCAAGAATTTTGATAATATGAACCATGATATTGGATAATGATGTATCTACAATACTTAGGCAGCCATTCTTAAACACCGCCAATGCAGACTTCCATACGAGAAAATGATCATGATGTGTATTGAAAAGAATTATGATATCAAGAACATTGTCTTTGTTGAAAGGTAAGAAGTACATCCAAGTGGGAGAGTTATCATTATATTCAATCTACAAATGGAGTATCTCAATTTACACTCAAATTAAATTAGCAAAATGGCATTGGACTAATGACGTTAAACTAAGCACTACTGGGGAGGCAGCCCTAGGGTTTTTATTTAAAGTTTTCGATTTTCAGTTAGTTACTTATTTTTTTAGTTTAGTTAGTACAATCCAAACATTTTAGTAGTTTTCTAATTTTGAAAGTTTGTGCTGAATGTGTAGAAAATACTATTTTGTCGGGTGACATCTCATCGGATTGGAAAAATCTCGACTAATTTAGTAAAAAATGTAAAAAAGCGAAAGAGTTCAAGTCGTAGAAGTAACATATACAAGGTTTAGTTTAAGTTTGAGGGCATCAACACTACACCATTGGAAGTGGTATGAAAAGATGAAATAAGGATAAACACTTAAACCTAGCAGATATAATTTTAAAATATAATTTTTAAAGTAGTTAAAGAGAAAAACATAGTAGTGTATTGTTTTTCTTTTCCATATTAACTGAATGTGTTTAAGTTGTATAGATTAGGTTATATATAGTGATACCTAATCAATTAGTAATTTAGTTGCAAAGTTCATATCATTAATTGAGGATCAGTAAGAATACAAGTGTCTTGTTGATATGAAACTTAATAGAGTGTTATCAAATTTTCTAAGAAAATGAGAAATGTAGCAAACAATGGTATAATTTTGTGATTAGAAAACTAAAGTAAGGGAAGACTATGAAATTGAAAAAAAATCAGGATGAATATTAGAAAACTTCTTGTAGAAAAAGTTAGGTCCGTAAAGAATCCTATAGTAAGTATGAGTTTTTTTTAAGGAAGCAAAGTAAATAAAGAGTAGGTAATATGGGGGGAAGAGATAGGCATCATGTTTACTGATTCAGTTGGAGTTAAGACTTCCTTGATAAAGTGAAAGTTAGAAGTGATATCGAGAATTTTTCATAAAAAATAGAGAGTCTTGCAAGTTATACAGGAAAAGGAGCGAAGAACTTGACGGTTGAAAAAATAGAGAAAAAACAAAATCCATAGGAAAAAGAGCAGGGACCATTCAACTTAAATTTATAAGGAGACAATGAAAATGAGATAGATAAAAATGAAAAATCAAATGCGGATGTCAAACTAAAACTTTTCAAATAAAAGATTTAGCTCTAGTACAAGAAGCTTAATTAAGTTATGTTTCCTTTCCAACTATATTAAGTCATATTGACATTTGAAGGGCTAAACTCTACAAAACTAGTATGATCTATGCTTAGTTATGAATTCTTGAGCTTAATGTGAAATCATGATATTGTACACTTGTTGTTGGATTGTCTTGGTGAAATAAACTTGTGAACATTGATGGTTTTTATTTTTAACAAAACTTTGGTATTTCGAAAGTGACTTTTATGTGTTTTTTTTATATTAGATGTTTTGAAAAAAAAAAAACTCTTGAGTAAATAGTTAACTTGAACTTATTTGAAATAAATGATACTCCATGAATGATGTGAAATGAATATAAATTTAAGTAGTAGTAGTAGTAGTAGAAGGAAAAATACTTATTAAAATACATTTTTGCTTGGGATGTGCAAAATCTTAAGTTTAGCGGTATTTGATATGTGAATTTAGACTTATATAGGATTAGTGAATATTTATTATAACTATATCGGAAGGAAATCAAATTGATAGTATTTATGTATTTTCAGGTATACGAGGTATAAAGGAGACAGTAGAGTGCTTGCATGAAGAAACAAGGATAAAATGCATAAACGTAGGGTTAACTCCGGGTAAACATTCTTGACGTCGTGGGAGAAGGCTAGACAACGTAGGTAAGGCATAGAGGACCAATAAGAGAAGAAAAAGTGGAAAGCAGTGATAGCTCAGTGGCGACGTAGTGGGTTGTAAGGAACGACACTGGGCTGGTTTACACCGGGCGCCGAGTCTACCTAAAAGGGAAAATGCATAAAAATAGTCTGAAGCTGTAGCAACGTCGTGGGTTTACACGATCACTTATGGACATTAACGATATGTAAAAAATAGTTAAAGCTCTAATTCCAGTGGAATTGTCTATTAAGGTTTCTAATTGTTTTCTAAATTGTTTTAGGATTATAAATATGTATTAGAACGTGATAAACATATACACCACCATAAATTGCAAGTAATTATCATAGTTTTACATAGTTTTACTTTGTTCTTGAGTATTAAGAGGAATTGTGGAAGAGAAGACATTGAGGACTCCCGTGTGGTTGTTCGGTATTTTTTTCTTAGATTCAATTGAAGTTATTCGTTTAATCTTTAATTTCAATGAATGCATTATGTGCATGTTTAATTTAATGATGTATGAGTAGTTCATTATTCTTACGGATCAATGGATCATATGGTATGAATCCTATGCTAAAGTATTTTGAATGGAGTATAAAGTTAAAAAGTACAATGGTTATAATTTGTATTGATTTTAGACGTAATGCGACAAACATTTTGATCATGCGTTTGTGAATTATATGTTTTGGGAGCTATAATAGCCATTGGAGCTTTTAATCCAAATATGAATGATACAACCAAAAAGTACAAAACATTAATATATAGTTATTGATTAGGGAGGCACTGATGGTAAACTTAATTGGTTATGAATCTAAAGATTAAGAACTTAAAGTAATGTGGAACTTATGTTATTCAAACCAACATGTGGAGTTCTAGTTTACACATTAGATTAAACATGTCTATTCTAATTAGGCATTGCACAAAAATAATGAAGATTAAAGATGTGTGTTGAAAAAAATAGTTATTTATTACCCATGTAAAGTTGGGAACTTAAACCTTCTTAATATTAAAGTACAAGTATTTACATTGTTTTGCTAGAATTGAATAGTTTAGTTTAAAACTCAATTAAAAAGGAATTTCCTTAGCAATAGGGTAAACCTGACTAAGTATACTAAGTGCAACACATCTTTCACTGGATGATATTTATGTAATCAACCTAAGTTCACCACATTATTACTATAATTAAGCCGTTATACTAGTAGCCACGATAAAGTTTTTATGCACCGTTGCCGAGGATAGCTCACCATATTAACTTAGTTAGTTTACAAAATTGTTAAGTTTTAGTTTAAGTAATTCACTTCTAGTTCATATTAGATAGAAATAAAAACTAAAAAGTTTAAGTTTCAAGTTTGACAATCTGCACTTGATCTTTTGAGTTTTCTTTTCAAGAATAATTCGTGCATGCGTAGTATAGGAGAGAACGACTAAGTACTTTACAACCCAGAGAGTGACTGAACCAAGAAAAAAAAGAAAAAGAAAAGAATCAAGATGACGTAGGATTAAGCACCCAAACAAACAACACTGCATACAAAACAACTAACCTGAAGGTGATATAATAATGTTGGACATAGTATGTAGATATAATTGACTTTGTGATTACTTGAAGCTAAGAATTTAGGAGACTTACAATAGAGTGATGAGGCTTCTAACCAACACCATAGAGTTTGAACTGAGACCATATCTAATCTACATGGTGAAAAATAGCTTGTTCAATAGGCTAGAGAATGAAGATCCAATAACACATGTAGTGAGTTTTTTGGAGAAGTGTGACACCATGCACATTATTGAAGTTAAAAAGGAGGTGATTAGGATGAGACGTTTCCCATTCTCATTGGGTGGAAATCAATTAATTCAAGATGGAAGATACCGAATCTCTTGGCGAGGCTTGGGAAAGATTCAAGGATATGTTGAGGAGATATCCAGGACATGGGTTCGTGAAATGGACATAACTACAAATTTTCTACTATGAGATGAATTGTTGCATCAGAACATTAGTAGATGCCACTGCAGGTGGTCTTCTACTAACCAAATTTGAGGATGGAGCAATTAATCTCTTAGATCTTATGTCACAAAACGTTACAGCCAGTACTCTTTTATTAATGAGGAAACCAACATGTGTATATGATATTGGTTTGCAAGCTCTGATCATGGAACCACTATCTAAACTGAGTAGTTAAATGGAAAAACTTCAAATGGGACACCAAAGTCCACAAGTGCAGGCTATACAACCCGTAAATCACTAAGCATTGGGGATTAATCTAATTGAATTGCAACAAGGAATGGAGCTTGAGGAGATCAACTTCATGGACAGCCAAAGCTATGAAAAATACTTTAGGCCTAGAGGAATGACACCTCATATGTTTTATCAAGGATTCAACGACCCCAACTTCTCATAAGGAAGACCTGATAACACATCGAATTTCCCTCATGGCTTTGGTCTACAAGTGCAATAAGGGAAGGTGGGGCAAATCGAAATGATGACTTTATTGAAGTCGATTGAGAAGTACTTGCATGCCATGGACATATGCAATAAAGAATTCCATGAGAAGTATGAGAAAGAGATGTAAAATGTGAAGCAAGCTATGTAGTGCATGGATGATGAGAGATCATAATCCATTAAGGACTTGGATAGACTTATTGGTAAGCTAGCCATTGCTTTGAATTCAAGAAAGGAATAGTAGTTTCTAAGTAGCATTATCACAAATCCCAAAGTGAATGTTACTGGTATTCATATGATGAGCATTATGGCAAAGAATGAGTTATGCACGAGCAAGTGATTTACAAGCCATAAAGATTCAAAATTTTGGCTATGAGATGCATGAAATGATGCATGAGAATAGAATAGAAGTGAAGCAAGATGAACTTGAAGGATTCAAGAAATAAAAGAAAAAAGCCTTGAAGAATAATAAGAAGGGAAAGAAACAATGTAGAGTTAATAAACAAGTTGAAGAACCTTCTGAAGAGGCAGAAAAAGGAAATAGTATCAAGGTTGTTCAAAATAAACAAAAACAAAATTCAAGTTCACAATGAGACTTCGACCAATTAAGATGATAGATCCTAGAGATATATGAATACCATTAAGTATTTGCGGGAAAAGATTTAAAAGCATCTTGTGTGATATAGGAGCATCAGTCAATGTCATGCTAATAATGGACATGTTATAAGCAAATTTGAAGAGCAATACTAGCGGAGGAACAGAGTTGCGCGTAGTTGATGGTAACTTGGTACCAACAAATGGGAGAGTCTTAAATATACATGTAAAAGCTGGTAGATTCACAATCATCAAGAATTTTGAGATTAGGAATCATGATATGGATGATGATGTATCTATGATACTTGGGCAGCCATTCTTGACACTGTCAATGCAGTCTTCTACCCGAGGAAGAAAATGATCACCATGAGTATCAAAGAGTTTGATGATACCAACAAGGTTGCCTTTGTTAAATGGCAAGAAGTACATCTAAATGGAAGAGATATCATTATCTTCGACCAACAAACGACGTATCTTGATTTAGTCTTGGACTAAATGATTAAAAAGGCGCATGGCTAAGGACATTAAATTAAAATCTACAAGGAGCCAACCCTACGATTTTTTATTTCAAGTTTTTGATTTTCAGTTAGTTAATTATTTATTTAGTTTAGTTAGTACAATCAAAGCATTTTAGTAGTTTTTTTACTTTGAAAGTTTTGTGCTCAATGTGCAGAAAAGACCATGTGTCAGGTGACATTTCATCAAAATGGAAAAGTCTTGACTATCTCAGTATAGAGCGTAAAAAGCAAAAGAGTTCAAGTGGTAAAGGTCAGGTACATGGGCAAATCACATTATTTTCATGTTTCAAGCTTATTTTTAATCCATAAGTACAAGGTTTGGTTTAAGTTTGAAGGCATCAAAACTACATTATGGGAGTGGTAAGAAAGGATGAAATAGTGAAAAATATTGCAGGTATGATCGTAAAATTTAATTTTTGAAGCAGTTAAAGAATAAAGCATAGCAATATATTCCTTTTCATTTGCATGTTACTTGAATGTGTTTAAGTAGTACATTAGGTTATATATAATAATATGTAATGAATAAATAATTCATTCGCAAAGTTCATGCCTTTAATTGAGGATGTGTAAGAATACGAGTCTCTTGTTGATATGAAACTCAATAGAGTATTATCAGATTTTTAAATAAAATGAGAAATGTGGCAAACAATGGTATGATTTTAAGATTAGATACCTAAAATTAGGGAAGACCATCAACTTGAAACAAAAGTTAGAAGAATACTAGAACACTAATTGTGGAAAACGTTAGATCTCTAAGGAATTCTATAATAAATATGAATTTTACTTGAGTATAAACAATAAATAAACACTTAGTACTAAGAGGGGAAGAATTGAAGTTAAAACTTCCAGGAAAAAGTGAAAGTGGGGAGTGCTAACAAAAGTTTTACATAAAAGAATAGAGAGTCCCATAAGTTCTACTAGAAAAGGAGCTGAGAACTTGATGGTTGGAAAAAAAAAGAAATAATGGAATTCACAGGAAAAGAAGTAGGGGCTATGCAACTAAAACTTATGAGGAAAAAGAGAAAATTAGATAGTTAAATATGAAGAAAAAAGAAAGGCAGAAGTTAGATAAAAACTCTTCAATTACAAGATTTAGTTGGAGTGCATGTAGCTTAATTAAGTTAAGTTTTCTTTCTCTCTATATTAACTCTTACTAACTCTTAAATTGGCAAAGTATATAAATCTAGTATGATCTATGCTTATTTGTGAATTCCGGAGCTTAATGAGAAATCATGATATTGTACACATACTACTGGAGTGTTGATGTAAAATAAGCTTGTGAGTAGTTATGGTTTTAATTGTGAACTACTTTGGTGTTTCAGAAGTAAATTGTGCGTGTTGTTAAAGTTGCATGTTTTAAAAACAAGTTTTTTTTCCAAAGAGAGGCTCAAGAGTTAATTAGTAATTCAAACTTGCTTGAATTAAATGATAGTCCATGAATGCATTGAAGTGAACATAAATTTAAGTAGTAGTAGTGGTAAGAATACTTAGTAAAATAGACTTTTGCTCAAAACGTGCAAAATCCAATGTTTTTGGCATATTTAATAGGTAGCTATTTAGACTTATATATAGGACTAGTGTAGTAGTATATTTAATATAAATACGTCATAATGAACACTAATTGATAGTATTTATGTATATTTGAAGTATACAAGGTATAAAGGAGACAATGGAGTGTTTTTATGAAGAAACGAGGATAAAATGAACAAAAGTAAGGTTGTCGCCATGGCAAACATGCTTGGCGACGTGGGAAAAGGCTAGACAAAGTGGGCAAGGCGTGGAGGACCGAGAAGAGACGAAAAAATGGCCAGTGGTGATAGCGTAGTAGTGGCATCGTTGGACATAATAGACAAAGTGGGGTGGTCTACATTGTCTACTGAGTCTACTGAGAAGGTAAAATGCATACAAAGTGTTCGAAGTTGTGGCTGTGCCATGGCTTTATGCACACAGTGCCGGATCACTTATGGACATTGGTGAAACGTAAAAAAAAAATAGAAAGTTAGAGTTCTAATTCATGTGGAATTGTCTATTTAGGTTTCTAATTAATTTCTAGAGTGTCTTAAGAGTATAAATAGATATTAAAACATGGCATACATATACACTACCGTAGATAGCAACTCATTATTATAGTCTTACATAGTTTTACTTTGTTATTGAGCATTAAAAAGAATTGTGGAAGAGAAGACATTGAATACCCACGTGTGGTTATTCGGCATTGTTTTCTTCGATTTAATTGAAGTTATTTGTGCAATATCTAATTTAAATGAATAACATTACGTGCATGGTTATGTCAATGATGTTTGAGTAGTTCATTAATCTTATGGTTCAATGGATCCTATGGTATGAATTCGATGCTAAAGTAGTTTGAGTGGATTATAAAGTTAAAAATTGCAATGGTTAGAATTTCTTTTGATTGTAGACGCGATCCTATGAACATCTTAATCAAGTGTTTGTTGATTATTGATTTTAGGAGTTACCATGACCATCGGAGCTTTTAAGCCAGATACATATTATACAATCATAAAATGCATAACATTGATAGATATTTATCGATGAGAGTTAACATAATTGATGAGTCTAAAGATTTAGGATTTAAAGCAATGTGTAACCAACTTTATTTGCACCGATTGGTGGAGTTCTGGTTTGCACATCAAAATTTTTTCCGTCACGATAGTGGGTTGAAGTTGATTTGATGGAAATACATCTATTTTAATTTAGCATTGCATACACATATTGAAGATGAAGAAAGTGAGTTTAAAAGCATAGTTATTCATTACCTAGGTTAAGTTGTGAACTAAGGTTTTCTTAATATAAAAGTACAAGTATTTACATTGTTTTGTTAGTTTAGTTTAAAAGCTAATTAGAAAGAAATTTCCTTAGTAATAGAGTAAACTTGACTAAGTATATTTTGTGCAACAACCTTTCCCTGAGGATGATATCGGTAATCAATGTAAGTTGATCTAACTATTACTATGATATAGCCATTAGACTTGCGGCCACAATCAAGTACACTTGATGTTGTGGCTAGTAAATTTGACATCGCGGGAAATGACTACAAGGCGTGGAGAATGAGGGAAGACAAAAGAAGCGGTGTAGTTGAGTTGATGGAGTGGCGATGCCGTGGGGTTGTAAATGAAATGTCAGGACAATGTACACAGGGTGCTTAGCCAACTTTGGGGGGGGGGGAATTCTCAAAAAAGGCTGAAGCCGTGGCGGTGCAGTGGCTTAACGCATAGATCATAGGACACTTAGTGACACCATCATGATATAAAAAATTGAATGTTTAGAATTCTAGTCCATTTGAAATTATTAATTAGGGTTTCTAATTGTAGTCTAAAAAGTATAAATGGTTATTACAACATGGTAAACACACCCGACACAACAAAATATCACCAATTATCATATATTTATAATAGATTACCATTAATTAGAATAGTTTACATTTTTTTAGTATTAAAAAGAGTTTTTGTAGAGAAGACATTGAAGACTCCACATGTGGTTATCTACTATTTCTTATTTGATTTAATTGAAATGTTTTATTTCAATTTTTGATTGACATGAATACCATAATGTGTATGTTGATTTTCACTGATGAGTGAATAGATCATTAATCTTAGGGATCAATGGATCCAATGGTATGAATGATATGCTAAATAAAATATGAATGGATTATAATGATTAAAATTGCAATGCTTAGAATTTTATTGATTCTATATGTAATGCTGTAAACATCTTAATCACATGTTTTTTGAATAAAGGTATTATCAGTTACCATTGTCAACAAAGCTTTTAAGCTGGATTTGAATGCTACAACTATAAAATATATAACATCGATAGATAGTTATTAATTAAGGAGGCATAGATAGTAAATTTAAGTGGTTATGAATCTAAATATGTGGAACTTACATCATTCACACTGATAGGTGAGTTCGAGTTTGCACATTGAGATCATTTCCCCCACGACAGTAGGTTGAAGCGAATTTGAAGGAAATCTGTTTATTTTTATTGATCATTGTATACACATAATATAGATGAAGGTGTGAGATATGAAAGCGTTGTAATTTTTTACCTATGTAATGTTGTGAACTAATTATAGCCTGTACCGTTCACATGTAAAATAATCCCAAGATCATGGGATTATTTTACACTAGGATTATAACATTGGTTTGGGTATTAGCCCAAATAGAGGGACTTTTCGGTTAGGGGTATAAAGGGTGAGATTAAAGCTGATTTCAACAGGTGAAGTCACTAAAAAACCCTTTTATATCTACAAACTCATTCGTTCTAACCTTAACGAAAACACACAACACATATATTTCGACATTGCTGCATTTTGATGTCTAAGGTAGGTTTTTAATGAGGGCAGACACAGAATTTGTGATTTTCATGTTTTGGGTTTCTAGTTTTTTATTGATTGATGGTTGTTTTAATGATTGGATATGAAATTAGGTATTTTCATTACTCCACCAACAACATCAATTGCAAAGACAGAGAAATAAAGTGAGATATAGAACGAAAGAGATAAAGAGAGATTACCTGAAGAGAGGGATTACACACAAAAGGATGATGCAAGAGGAGGAAGCACGACACAAGTGAGATCGCGGCGGACGAGCATCGACAAAAACACCGCTATGGTTTTTTGGTATTGCAGAGTCGAGAAGATGAGGAGCGAATGTGTATTTGAGGTGTTTACGATGATGGTATTTTTTTCATTTGAAAGTCACCAACAATAGAGTAAAATAATACCTTTGAATTCATGATTTTAAATTGTCCTAATATTGTGGGGTTAAAATAATCCTACAGTCAATTTTATACTCAAACCGAAAACCAGTATTATTTAGTACCATAACTTATCTCATCCTATCGAATGAGCCGAATAGGCCATAAGAGTCTTCTTAATATAAAAGTATAAGTTAATTTACATTGTTTTATATAATAGAGTAGCTAGTTAAAACTAACTAAAGAAGAGGTTGTCTTAGTAATAGAGTGAACTTAACTAAGTAACTTTGTGCAACTCACCTTTCCTAAAGCATGGTTTCCATAATAATTACTAGTTTATTACATTATTACTACAATCGAGCTGTTATATTTGAAGCAACGATCACTTGGACATTAGTCCATTGGTGGTTTGTTGTTAAAGTCTTGTAAGTCACATTATATTTCCTTAAAAGGATTTCAACCATTCGAATGCAAAATGAGTTACCTTGTCACTTATTAAGGCTCGTGAAGTTCTATAAGTGGTGAAGATTCTTGCCTTAAAAAACTCACTAACCACATTTGAATAATTGGTACGTAGCTTTTGCTTCCACACTTTTGGATACATATCCACTACAAGAAGGATGTAAACATTCCCAAAATATGTTGGAAAGGGTCCAATGAAATCATTTACCCATACATCAAAGACATGACATATATGTAGTGGGTTAAATGGAGTCTGATCTTTATGGCTAAGATTTCTCGATTTTCAACAATTAATACAAAATTTGGTAAAAGCGTATTAATCATGAAAATAGAGGGCTAATAAAATCCACTTTCCAAATCGTTTTGGGCTCAACGTCAGGGTTCGAAATGCCCCCACAAATATAAGAGTGACAGAATGTTAATAAGGATTGGCTTTTTGCATGGGACACATATCTTTTTATTACTTGACCAGTGCAGAACTTCCATATATATATACCATCCTATGTTTAAGTTCGTGCATCGAGCCTAAGCTCTTTTTTCTGTGCCTTAGTGAGGTGTGGAGAAAACGTGTCAGTTATAAAGAAATTTAACAAATCTACATACCAAGGACTATCATCTATTACTAAATAAATGTACTGATCGGGAAATTGATCTTTGATGGGCTAGGTGGTTCATTGCCTTTCTCAATCATGTTAAGATGATCTGCAACTTGGTTCTCTTCACTGCTTTGTCTTTGATCGTCATGTCTAAATCCTACAGTAAGATAATACACTAGATCAAATGAGGTTTAACATCCTTTTGATTTAAAATACTTCATAATGTCGCATGATCCGAGTATACTATGAGTTTAGTTCCCAAGAGATTTGGAAAAAACTTCTCTAGTGCAAACACTATTGCAAGAAGTTATTTTTCTGTAGTAGTGTAGCTCATTTTTGCAAGATCAGGAGTATTAGAGGCATAATAAATGATGTGGCAAGTTTTTTCGACTTTTCATCCTAGAATTGCACTGACTGCATGGTTAGTAGATCCGCTCAAAATCTCAAAAAGGAGTTTCCAATTAGGTGCATGAATAACGGACGTGCTAGTAAGCAAATCTTCGAGTTTGTTAAATACATCACATGCATTATCAAACTCGAAGGTCGCATCTTTCTAAACTAGGTGACATAGTGGTTGCATGATTTTAGAGGATTCTTTTGTGAATCATTAGTAAAAACCTGCATGCCTCAGAAAGATCCGATCTCATGTACATTAGTAGGATATGGTAGTTTCTTTATGACATCAATTTTGGCTTTTTCTACCTTTACCGCTGTGGTGGAGACTATGTACCTTAGAATAAGACCTTGATGTACCATGAATCGGGTTTTTCATAGTTTAAGACGAAGTTTTTTTTATGCTTTTGTTAAGTACTTTTGTAAGATTTGCAAGGCTATTATTAAAGGATATTCTTAAAGGAGTCCCCATGGACAATAAAGTTGTCCATGAACACCTCAATGAATTGTTCCTCGAAATCTAAAAAAGATGCTATGTACCTTTGAAAAGTAGTATATGCATTACATAATCTAAAAGGCATGCGACGGTAGGCAAAATTGTCGAATGTTTAAGTAAGAATCGTCTTCTCCGAGTATATAACCTTCTCGTCAACTAATTAATTTGAGACGTTAGAATATCGTTATAAGATTAACGTTTTCAAAGCAAATAGTATTGTCCATGGAATGCAATGTGCATAAGTGGGATATGACGGGGTGCGGCTGTAGCACATGGTGGCATGCCTGTAACTACATCACATGATGATAGACTTGATAGTCCGAGTTACGTATCAATACTAATCATGTGGTGCATGTTTAGGGATGCAAATGGTGGGGCAAGGGATGGGGACCTCATTTCCATACTCATACCCACTAAAAATTTTATCACCTATACCCATACCCATATCCATATAGGGATGAAATATCATACCCATCCCCATACCCATCAAATCATCGTGGGTATTGGGAATCCTCATGGATAAAACATTTTACCGATTTCATTCCCCATTAGGGATCCCGGTGGAAATTTTCTTGGGGATTTTTGTGGGAATGGGGAATCCCCGTCGGGGAAGTTTTTTCCCATTCCATTCCCCATTTGGGATCCCCATGGGGACTCTCAAAAAAAGAATTGTAACGAATAAGGTGTCAGATATACATAAATAACAACACAATTGTTGAAACTCCAACAAAAATTAAAAAAATCAACATATCATGCAAAAACAATTCTAACTACTAAAGTGCTAACACTTATAATTTTCTAACAAAAAGTTCAAATTATATTCTTTAAAGTCACTATCTCTTTAAACCACCAAGTCATCAACTTTTTTTAGTACTTTTGATCCTAAAACTCTAAAATATAAATATAGTTGTAAACAATTCAAAACAAAACATATAGTTATTAATTAACCAAATAAATTAAAATTACAAATTTCATTAAGAAGTTTTTTGTTATATGTATAAGTGTTTCTGAGTGGAACCTATGTAATATTTATATATAAATATCATATGGTATATATAAATAATAAATATCATATGGTGTGTAAATTGATATATGGGGATTCCCGTGGGGATTACCCATGGATATCCCCATGGGGATCCCTGTTTTCAAGTTGGAGCGTGTAGATCACGAATGCCCAACTTGCCTAAAAGGTGATTGAATTGTTGCTTCCCAAGTGTATTTGTGAAAAAATCAGATGGGTTGATTGGAACGAATGTGAGCTGTTGCAATGGTGCGATTAAGAATCTTCTCACGAACAATTAAAGTGACAATCCAGCTCAATGTGTTTGGTTCTCTCATGAAAGACGAGATTCACAGAAATATATAAAGCTGCTTGACTGTCACAGAACAATTGCATAGGAGAAGTGTGGAAAATGCCTAAAGAAGCCAAAAAGGATTTCGATCAAACGAGCTTACATGTAGTGCTCGTCATGGATCTATATTCAGCATCTACAAAAGAACTGAAAATTGTCACTTGTTTCTTAGTTATCAAGATATAGGAGATTGTCCAAGTATAATGAAGTAGCTAGTGGGGGAGTGTCCGGTGAGGGGACAATTTGCCCCAATCAGAGTCACAATAAGCATATAACTACAAATCATTATTCTCTTTCAAGAAAATGCCTTGATTAGGATGAGCTTTTAAATAACGCACCACATGCATAAGAGTATCAAAATGTGCATGTTTAGGAGCTTGCTTAAACTAAGACAAAATATGAATAGCATAACAAAGTTCAGGTCATGTGATGGTGAAATAGATAAGTTTACCTACAAGACAACGATATAGGCCAACATCATAAAAATCCTTCCCATTAGCAAGAGCTAAAGAATGGTTTTTCTCCATGGGGAAATTAATATATAGGACAAACACCTAGCATACCACAGTCAGATAGAATGTCAAGAGTATATTTTCTTTGACAAAGGAAAAGACCATCTAAACAATGAGCTACTTCAATTCCTAGGAAATACATTAAGGACCCAAGATCTTTTAATTTAAAATATGTACTTCGAAAATGCTTGAAATTAACAATTGCATCAGAATTATTACCTGCCAAAATTAAGTCATCGACATAGATAAGAATGCCAAGAAAAACACCATTGTCACAATATGTGAACAAGGAGTAATCAACATAAGATTGAACAAATCCATATTGCTTCAAGGCTCCTATCAATTTTGCAAACCAATTGCAGGGACCTTGATGAAGTCCATACAAAGATTTTCGAAGGTGACAAACATTGTTAGAACTAGGAGAAGTAAAACCAAGAGGTGGACACATGTGCACCTCTTCATCGAGATCACCATAAAAAAGGACATTGTTGATATCCATTTGATGAAGCTCCCACCTTTTAGCTACAATAACAGATAAGAAACACTGAACATATGTCATCTTTGCCATTGGAACAAAAGTCTCATTATAATCCAAGCCTTCAACTTGGGTATTGCCCAAAATAGCAAGATGAGCTTTGAAATGCTCTATGGTGCCATTGGGATTATATTTGATTCGATATACTCATTTGCAACTAATGAGTGTTTTATTCGGAGGTAAGTCCTCCAAAGTCCATGTGCCAATTGACTCTAATGCCTCAATTTCTTATGCCATAGCCTTACGCCACCTTGCATCCCCATAGCTTCTCGAAAACTCTTGGGTTCCATATTAGTAGACATAGCAGCTAAAAAAGTTTTATGAGCTGAAGAAAACTTATTACAATTAATATAATTAGTAATAGAGTAAGGCATACTTGAAGAGACTTTTGGAAGTGGTATCTAAAAGAAGGAGTTGTGAAGTTGAGTAGTATGACACACATAATCTCGCAAATATGATGGAGGATTGCGATTGGGTTGTCCCTTGTCTATATGAGACGATTCATGAATATTACGACTCACAGAAGGCACTAAGGGAAATGAGTCTATACCACGAGATGATGAGTTACTCCCCTTTGCTTCGGTACTTGAATCTACATCATCAATATATTCTACTCTATTTGTAGGACTAGTTTGTTGAGATTGTGTGTTTGATAAGTCCACATTAATGGAAAATTAAAAAATTCCTCATGAAAAATAATGTCACAAGAAACAAAAAATTCTTCACATTCAAGATCAAACACTCACGAACCTTTCTTATCAAACGGGTAGCCAACAAATATTCATTTTCTAATACGAGGCCCAAATTTATCCTTTTTGAAGAGGATTTCAATGTGCATAACATAATGAACCAAAGGTTTTAATGTAACTATAGCAAGGGTCATTGGCTAAAAAGAATTTCATAAGGTGTGTTTCCATTTAGAAGAGGTGTGGGAGTTCGATTAATTAAATAGGCCGTAGTAAGAATACATTCTCCCCAAAGACGAATAGGAAAATGTACTTGAAAATGAGCGCCCTAGCTACATTTAGTATGTGCCGGTGTTTTTGCTCTACTCATCCATTTTGTTGGGGAGTCCCAACACATGATGTTTGATGCAACATGCCATGTTCTCTGTAAAACTTAGGCATAGGTCCTGCTGTAAATTCTAGCCCATTATCACTTCAAACACATTTCACAAGTTTTTCAAATTGAGTTTTGACCATAGTACAAAACTCAATCGAAGAACTACTTGCTTGACTATTACTGTGCAATAAATAAACCTAAACACCTCTACTAAAATTATCAACAATTGTTAGCAAATAATGAGCACCAGAAGATGAGGGTGTATGATAAGGCCCCCAAAGATCGCAATGAATAAGCTTAAAACAACCATTGACTTTATTTTCTCTTTTTGGAAAATAATATATAGTTTGCTTCGCACAACAACAAACATCACACACATCTAGTTAATTACCTTTACTTTTATCCAAAATATCAGGTATAAGGGAAAGATATCGACTTGATGGATGACCAACCAGTAAATACCATAAGGTATAAGAGTTCATGCTTGTCGCTTGCATTGTCAAATGTGATGTCATGCGCTTGTTTTAATAAAATCCATCTCTTAGTTCACTCACTCCAATCAGTCTCATCAAGGTGAGGTCCCGTATCATACAAAACTTGCCAAAAAATGTTACAAATCAATTAAGGTCTCTAACGAGTTGTCCAATCGAAAATGACATGATAAATTAGGAACATAAAGAACATTTGACAACACTAAACCCGAACTCAACATCACTTTGCCACACTTGGTGGCTGTAGTATAATTACCATATGGAAGACCTATTGGAGAAGGTGTTATGGCAATGACATCAATCAAGTGATCAATGCAACCTGTCATGTGATTAAATGCACCACTATCTATAATTCAGCTACTGTAAGTCATAACATTTGCACACTTACCAGATAGTTCCTGACCATAAATGTTAGGTTCCAATAAGGGCATCAACTTCTGCACTCGGTCTACGTTTAAGGTAGGTAGGTTCATGGTTGCAGTAGTGGACTACCCCATTTCATTGTTGGAGCCCTCTTTTAGGAATGTATGTGCAACTTGTTGTAAATCAACAAAATGCTCACCTTTATCATTTGAATTGCCTCGCACGACACCATGTCCACCAGGACCTCGACCTCGACCCCAACCTTGAGGATAACCCACAAGTTTGAAGCAGTGTGATTTATCATGTCCCTTTTGCCACAATAACTGCAAGTAGATGGCTGCTGTTGATTCATCTTCTAATTGCTTTGAAATTGTGAACTACCATGTGTACGGGTTGCAAATGCCATATGCTCAGGTCATTGTTCTTTTCCTCGAGCAATTGATTTATGGCGTTCCTCTTGAGTCACAATGGTGAAAATCTTGTTCAGTTGGGGCATATGATCCATTGCTAAGATCTGTGAATGCAAAGTCCTAAAAACAACATCGTCAAGCCCCATTAAGAATTGATATATTTGTTCATCATCTCGTTCTTGCAATATTACCTTTGAAGCATCACAAATGCAAGTTGGGACCTTTGAAAAACTTGCTAATTCATCCCATTTTCCTTTCAGCTTGGTGTAATAAGTAACCACATCCATTCCTTGTTGTTTAAGAGATGAAATCCCACTTTTTAACTCATAGATGCGAGGGCCATTTCCAACTGAAAATCTTTCTTTTAAATCATCCCACACAGCATTAGCACAATCAAGATAAGTCACGCTAGGCTGTAGAGTTTTATCAATGACATTAAAAATCCATGAAATCAACATTGAATTACAAATATCCCATAGCGGTGCTTCAAACTCATCTTCCACTGGCTTTTTGATAGTATGAAAGCCAATTTGTTTTTGGCCTTGAGAGAATTTCTCATTGCCTTTTGCCATGTTTAATAGTTGGTTCCTATCAAAATACTAGAACAAATTATTGCATCTAGATTATCTAAAAGATGAAGATAGTATAAAGAGCTCACATTGATGAAGTTCTTGGTGCTATTGCCTTTGTCATTATCTTCGTTACCTCTGCCGCTCTCTTTAGCATCGTTCTTAGCTTTATATTTTTGCCGCCACCTACGCCACTCATGATTCCTAATTGATGGATATTTTGAGTTTTAAGAGATTTTAGGCTAACCACTCTGATACCATGATAAACTATGAACAAAGAAGAAAGAAACGACTTTATTATAATAATGTGTGTTTACATTGATCTTAGAACTACTCTATATACATAAAAACATACTTTATTTAGCCTCATATATTTCTAGCCTAGATATATGCAACTACCATATATACATAGATACATAATATTACCGTTGCATAATATATGCGCCTACCAAATATAGATAGATACTTAGATATGGCATAGATACATAATATTAACTTTGCACAATATATGTGCCTACCAAATATAGATATAGATAGATACTTAAATATGATAATAGTAACATTTTGTATATCGATAAGACAACTAGTTATGAACACAACATATAATAAATAAGTTTGGATTTGGGTCATGCATGGGTCGACACGTTGGTAAGACCAAACAATTTAGTTATAGGGAAGGACGTGTGAAACGATTTCAAGATTATAATTATAGTGAATTAGCTTATTAATTCACTTAATAATAATATAAATACAAACATAATTGTATGCATCCAATGGCTTGAAAAGTCTAAAGTTTTAATCGTCTTCATTTTTTAAATATAATTTCAAACATTTAAGAATAAATATGCATATATGCTACAAACATATTTCACTATATATAGTTCTACCATAGTGATTGAGAAAAACCACCATGAATATACAGTGATTGAGAAAAATCACCGTGAATGGTGAATTTAAATTTTGACCATCAAATTCAGATCCAATGGACAATATTCCTTCTTGGAACTTGTGTATACATTTAAGAATCATAAATATAGCTTTCATATTCACCATCGGATATAAATCCTATCATGAGAATTTTAAATCACCATTCACGGTGATTTAAAAAAGTCACCATTGTAGAATCTCCTTATATGTATATAAGATTATTTTCTCATATCTCTTTTAGGTCACTAAATCTATAAGTTTAAATCTTGAAGAAGAAATTTTTAATTATTTGGGAAGAATTATGAAATTCAAAAATTTCATAAACTTGATTAGTCGAATAATAAGTGAATTCGGATTTTAATTGGAATTTAGGTATTCGAGGTGGAACCATGTGTTATGGACAAAGGATCATAAGGTAAAATTATGTATGTACTTGTCGTTTAGCTAGTTGTTTTATTATACTCTATTCGACACGAAACATGATCAAATTGAGATTTAGACGTGATGTATGCATGTTACAGAGCGCGTAGTGTTTTTTTTCCATATTTGACGAAATTGAGGTATTTACGGATGTTTAAATTAAATTTAAATTATGTGATTATCATGAAGAAATAAAAGAAAAATGGCAAATTACCTAAAAAGTGGAGGCATTTAAGGTAAAGGTATTTTGGTATTTTCACCAAACCAAACATAATATATTGTATGAAATGAAATAAGGGTTTCCATCTCTTCATTTCGTTTCCCTTCTTCTTCTTCTTTTTCTTATTTTTTCTTATCATAAACTGATAAGCCTCCCTCCTTTCTTGACCTTTGTCCCTCTTATCATACCTTTTTGTCTCATTGTCTTCATCACTATAAACTCTCTATCAACCGACCTCTCTCGATCTTGTCTCTCACACAAGACCGTTCTCTTTCTCAAACAATTCAATCAATTCAATGATAAGTGAATGATGGATGGCGATAACTCTGTTGTCATTGTTGTTAGGTTTTGGTTGGGAGGGGAAAATCATGGAATTGATGGAGGAGTGATGAAAATAAAGTAAGGCAACTAGGGGGAAGTAGATGAGGTTGTGGCCACTATAACTGTTTGGGTTTGTTGCTTGTATGGTGGAAATAAGTAAAAGAACTATTATGGTGTTGGTTGATGATTTAATTCATTATTAACTAGTGGTTTGTAGATTGAGATTTAGAATTATTGATTGGTGTGGATCGATAAATTACTGAGTTCAATTAGGGGTTCAGTGTATAAATGGGATGATGATGATGAATCAAAGCGGTTAATGTAAATGTTGTTGTGTAATTGTTATTATGGTTTATCACAGTAGACGAGGATGACAATGATGAGCAATAGCAGCAGTAGAGCACAATAATACCGGGCATGCCATGAAAGAAAACCCAAGCCAAACTTATGGTGTGTTTGGTTCGGTTGATACGTTTGTCTTGATAGGGTTGGATTAAGTTGCATTGGATTAGTTGGCTATGGATTAAGGGTGATCCAAATGAGGGGACTTATTCAGTTGGGTTAATTGGAATTTAATTGGTGTAGCCCAAATAACATTTCTACCCATTTCCATGTAAATACCCCGACACAATCGAACTTACCTTACTCATGATCTCAAACCTCTAAAAAAGAGTTCAATAATCAAGAATTAGTGCTAAACCACCTAACTCATCGCAACGCATTGTAAGCATTCGTGCTTTCTATCAAAAAAGTTAGGAAATCAACAAAAAATGCAGCCACAACCGCATGATCTTAATAGAAAGAGATAAGATAGAGTCGAATGATAGATGAGGATCGATGCTCAACGCTTTCGATTTTAGGGAGAGATCGATTTTGATTTTGAGATGGGGGAGGAAGAAAACATTGATGGAGTATATAGTGTGAAGTGTTTTAAAACAAGTGAGGGAAAAATGGAAAATAACATTTTCTTTAGGTTGGATTAGCTAGTGAGTAGGTTGAGGTTCACTTTATTTAGTCACATAGATATTAGACTATGTAATCCGTTTCACTACCTAGTCCGCTTAAGCATTCATTGGACTAAAAGTTAATACTTAGGTTAACCTTTTAGTTATCCTAATCGAACAAACCCTTAAGGTTTAGCCAAGCCAGCCTCGGCCAAGACCAGTGTTGATTAGTTTGGCTTAGGCTTGGTTAAGTTTATTGAACCCAAAGTTTTTGGTATTAAAATTTCAAAGTTTAATTATTTAGTAAAATGATTGAATTGGTTAGTTGATTAAGGAAATACATGGTATATTGGTTTGACGAACCAATGAAGTTAAAAGATTAGTTCTTCCAATACCTTATGATGTCTTATTTTGATGATCAAGATTGAGGCATGATAAGTGATTTTAATTTGGTTTTTTGTTTGGATTTCAATGTTTATAGGTCTTGATATTGTAGGATGTTAATAGATGAGGTGATCCAATTAAATTAAATAGCCAACATCCTATGAATTGGTGATACAATGAATGATCAAATAATAAGATGATGAATGACACTGTTCTTGATGTAATTAGAAAAATTACATCTTTTGGTGAGAAAATGAGTCAAATTAGGACTCGTTAAGGTCTCTAATTTAGACAATGAATTTGTAAAATCTACACTCGTAAAGTTAAGTTAAAAAAACTCTTAATTTGGAGTTCATAGTTGAGTTATTAGTGATTTTGAAGCTAAATAGGCAACTAAGACCCTATTTGGAGTCTATTAAATGGTTTAGGACCTATTTAAAGGTTCAAAAACTTTAAAAAAAGGTGTGAAAGTTCTTTCTGAGATTTTCAAATAGTTGTTAGAGTTTGGTAGGAGACTTGAGTCTGATTGTGAGGTGAGTATAACTTAAGAATGTTGAAATTAAACTGTAACTCTAAAACAAGAAATTATATGTTTAATATCACTTGTTTAATATCGCTTGTAGGTCATACGAAAGACACGTGAAACTTGAGGATTCGTGTGACGACCTAAATATCAAATAAACCTGCCCTAAAGGAAATTTAGTAAGTTTTCAAACCTAAACTAATGTAGCCCTAATATAAATTGAATTTAAAACCTTAACCCCTTTTTTGTTCAAAACCCAAAATTTGAAGAGAAGGTGGAGGAGAAGACAAAAGCTACACAGATTTCAAAATAGGTAATCTCTAACTATTCAAGTTCTTGTTATTTGAAGTTTTGGTAAGGATGATACACAAAAGGAGGGGGGTAGTGTTGCCGCCACCGGAGAGGATAGTGGCAAGTCACCGTCGCCGCAGAAATAGTGGGGGCGCCACCAAGTTGCCCCCACCATTAATATAGAGAAGAAGGGGAAGGGGTGGTGTCGTGACCACACCTACCCCTCCAAGAGGCACGCCAGCCATAGTCGGGGAGGGTACCTAGTGCCGCCCAGTGCTTGTCCCCCTCCCGTCGGTGGCCAAGGGTGGGGATCCTCCCCCTCCTTGGTGGTGATTACAACCAGGGACCAAACACCCCTGGTTGACTGGTCAAAACTGTTGGCAGGTCAACTTTAAAAATAATAAAAAAATAAAAAAATAAAAAAATAAAAAATAATAAAAAATATATATAATAAAATAAAAGCAAAGTAATTGCTTTCGAACGAGGAGTTATCACATCTTTGAGGGGGACCGATCGGGTCTCACCCCTTGACCCTCGCATCGGCCGACATGAGACCCGCGGGACCCACACTAGTGGATCTCAAATACCAATAAATTAAAGATTTAATTAATTTAATTAAAGCATTTATTGATAAGATGTATTATGGTTGTATAGTGTCGCACGAAGGTTCGCGTCGGGCCCCGAGCGTACCATGAGTTGTTATAGGCGTCGCTGCGAGTCGAGGTAAGTGGGGAGCTTCACTCATACATTAAATGTGACTTGAATATTAAATAAATAGAAATGGCATATTTTTATTGAAAGACTTGGGACTGGGTTGCATTTAATCAATAGTATGGATATACTTATCTATGGAATGCACGTGATGGGAACACTTATATTATTCGATCCAATGCGGTGATGTGGCAGTATGCTCATCAAAAGAGAGTGGTCTGCGCCATGTGTAGCGATGGTGTGGCAGTGTGCCCACCAAAAGGGAGTGGTCCGTGCCACGAATTTCAGTGGTGTGGTCACGATCCCACAAAAAAAAAAAACTGGTCTACACCACAAAATATCATGTTTACAAGTGGTCACAATCGGTGATGGCTTGGAAACACTTACTGTTGGTTTGATGGAACTAGGTGGAGGTTACAACAGCCATTGTAACTACCAATGGTTCACATCATCTCGAGGGTGAATGTTTCGGTCACCAGATTCATACTATTAACTAGCATGCATTGAATGAACCAATGACTTATAATTATTATTATTATTTCTTATGGTATATCTCTTATGGACCCCTTGCATGAATGATTTGAATTCTGCTGTGCTTTAAATGATTCTTGAAACTCATTTTAGAAGTTATGAATGCATGACTATATCCTTGTTTATGTCGATGAACAATTCCCCCATGTTTTTACATGCTTTTATATCTTATCTACATGCTTGAATTTGAATTTGATCAATATCTATGTGCTTTCTACTTAATGTCTGAGATTTAGTTTTTCGACTTCATGTTAGATTTTGCTTAATTGGTAGGTAGTACTTGCGTGTTTAATGTTTGAGTGAGTCTTCTCACTTATTGAGCTATGTTGGTTCTTTAGCTCATCCCACTTATTCTCCAGGTGTGTCCTCATCCGCTTTTGCTCGTGACAAGGGAAAGACACCCGCTTGAAGTTTTTCCTTACTTTGTGAGAAGTTGCACATTTCTATTATTTAATTATTTGATTTTGATAACCATAAACTTGGGTTGTAACTCAAAGTAGATTATTTGAGCAGTTTGAAACCCTCCTTATTTATTTTGCACTATTTAATAGCTTTTTAGGAGTATTAGAAGCTATTTGAGATGATTGAACCTACTTAGATAGTTGAACTCTTATCATGTTGATCTTATGATATAAGGAGTGCTTGTTTTAATTTTTACTTCCACATTTATTATTCCAAATGGTTAGTGTGTTATTCTGTAGGTTGAAATAGGCATGCCAAACTATTATTTGGGCCTGATTCAGGTATCGAGCTTGAGTAATGGTTTGGGCCGGGTGACCCAAACCTAGTTAGAGTTGGTTTGTGATGAAGTCCAAGAATTAGCTTGTAAAGTCTTGGGAAAATATGATGGAAAATATGAAAGGATGGCATTTTAGTAATTTCCGCAAATGACGAAGTTTGGGCGTTTGAATTTTGGTGTTCCGGGGGTATAGGTTTATTGGAAACGGCGTGGAGATCACAACTCACAGCTATGCCGTGACTACGGTGTTTTTCGGCAAAATTCCATCGTTTCGACCTCCGAAACGGCAATTTTGCTATTTTAGGAAACTTTTGTTTTGATTATAACTTTCATTAGGAATTTCCATTTTTATTGCCGTTTGCGGCGTTTGTTTCTATTTTTCGTCTAGTTTTCAGTTTAGGGCTTTTTAGACTTTTTACTATTTTTGGCAATTTTAGGGTTTCGCTATTTAAGCGATCTATTTGGTGTAATTCGTAGTTTTGATTGAAATAAAAGAATTTTTGAACTTTAATTTAAGTTCTGATATAGATCGAGTTGTTCGTGGAGTCGTTCAACTGATTTAGAAGATCTCCGCTGCGTCAGTTGGTATCAGAGCCTGCTTCAGCGTGATTGGAGAAATCATGCCGCCGAAGAGGAACCAAAGAAGACGTATCGAGGAGGTGTATGACCGTGACAATCGAATCGACAAATTGGCCAATTGATTGACCAACGCATGGACGCGGTGGTAAACGATTAACTGCGAATCGATCAGTTGTTAGGTCAAAATATTGATCGTGTCCGTAACCATCGAAGGGAACCTGTTGGTGATGAACCAGTAGGAGATTCTTCTACCGAAGGGGAGGATGAATATGTTGAGGCACCAAGGAGGCGCTACAGGCCGCGTGCAGTTGAAGATGATCGCAGGCGGTGGGAGTCTGGGTTGAAGACGGATGTCCCAGAATTTCATGGCACCCTTCAACCGGAAGAATTCTTGGGACCTGGTCGGGCGCGTCGAGTTGAAGAAGTCCTAGAATTCAAAGGTGTGCCCGAAGACAAGCGTGTGCAACTTGTTGCGACCAGATTCCGCAACAGGGCCACGGCTTGGTGGCAACAAAGAAGTTGATGCGGAATAGGAATGGAAAGGCGAAGATCACCTCGTGGGAGAAGATGAAAAAGCACTTACGGGCTGAGTTCTTGCCTTACAATTTCCAACGCCTTATGTATCAGAGGTTGCAGAATCTGAGACAAGGGGCAAAGTCAGTAAATGATTACACTATTGAGTTTTATCAGTTAGTCGCTAGAAACGAACTGCAGGAGACTAACGACCAATTAGTGGCGCGATATATTGGTTGACTAAGGGTGCAGATCCAAGATGTCGTCAACATGTTTGATCCGGCTTCCTTATCCGCAGCGCACCAGCGAGCATTGTTGGTGGAGAAACAACAGCGTCGGGGTGTGAGTAATGCTTCCGATAATGTTAGTGTTGGGACAGCCAATACTGGAGGTAATATCGCTGCAATTAACCCTGCTAGTCGCGCAAACAGACCTGGCACTAGTGGGATTAAATGCTTCGGTTGTGGCGAAATTGGTCACAGGAAGTCAGAATGTAAAGGGAAGAAGACTCTTTTTATTGAGAACGAAGAGGAAGACGAAGGGGAAGAGGCCAACATCACTGCAGAACCAGCGTTTGATACTTCCGACAACACAAAAGAGGAGGTCGTGACTGGAGATGTGGGCACCGCCTTAGTTGTAAGACGTTCTTGTATGACTCCTAGAGCTGTCGCTGATGATGAGTGGCTGCGGAATAACATCTTTCAGTCCAAGTGTACCATCTTAGGCAAGGTGTGCAGGTTCATGATTGATGCAGGCAGTTGCGAGAATATCGTCTCAGTTGAAGCGGTTCAGAAGTTGGGCCTTGCAACTGAACAACACCCCAGGCCCTACAAGCTAGCTTGGCTGAAGAAGGGTGGTGAGGTGAAGGTGTCGAAGCGCGCCTTGGTGATTTTTTCTATTGGTGCTAACTACAAGGATTCAGTCTGGTGTGATGTTGTGGCTATGGATGCTTGCCACTTGTTACTGGGACGTCCTTGGCAGTTTGATAGGGGAGTTGTGCATGATGGCAGAACCAATAAATACACCCTTATGTTCGAGGGAGTGAAGATTGTGCTAGTACCTGCCAAGGACCCGGAGGAAGTTAAGCCTACTAAAGAATCTAGCAGTTTGCTGTCTTTGGCAAGATTTGAAGATGAATTACTGGATTCTGAGGTCGTTTACATCTTGATGGGAAAGGAGGTAGATAGAGATATTGATGTTCCTGAAGCTGCAATTTCTATTGTGAAGGAGTTTTGCGATGTTTTCCCTGATGAGATGCCAGAAGGACTGCCACCATTGCGTGATATTCAACATCAGATTGACCTTGAACCTGGTGCGTCACTACCTAATAGACCACACTACCGAATGAGTCCCAGTGAGCATGAGGAGTTGCGCAGACAGGTTGAAGAGTTATTGGCGAAGGGATTCATCCGTGAAAGTCTGAGTCCGTGTGCGCATCTCCCTCCTTACACCAAAAAAAGATGGCTCCTGGCGGATGTGTGTGGACAGTAGAACAATCAACAAGATTACCGTTAGGTATCGCTTTCCTATCCCTCGCTTGGATGATTTACTTGACCAATTGAGTGGAGCAAATTTTTTTACAAAACTGGATTTGAAGAGTGGGTACCACCAGATTCGCATTAGAGTTGGGGATGAGTGGAAGACCGCTTTTAAAACCAGGGAGGGGCTGTATGAGTGGTTAGTTATGCCGTCATGAGAGTCATGAACCAGAGTTTGAGACCTTTGATAGGCAAGTGTGTTGTGGTATATTTTGATGATATATTGATATACAGTACTAACGAGGAGAAACACCTCCAGCACGTGCGAGATGTTCTGACTATCTTGCGCAGGGAGAAGTTTTATGCCGCGATGAAGAAGTGTTCATTTTTGACACCGAAGGTCCTTTTCTTAGGCTATGTCATTTCTGGAGAAGGGTTGCAGGTTGATGAGTCCAAAGTAGAAGCCATCCGCACTTGGCCTAGACCTACCACCATCACGGAGGTTCGCAGCTTTCATGGGTTGGCTTCCTTCTACAGGCGGTTCATTCCACACTTCAGCAGTATCATGGCCCCAATTACAGACTGTATGAAGGGCGTGAAGTTTGGGTGGAGCAATGAGGCAGATGAAGCATTCCAACTGATCAAGGTGCGGTTAACCACTGCACCCATTCTGGTGTTGCCAGATTTTCGCCTACCTTTTGAGTTGCATAGTGATGCATCCAAGGTAGGCATCGGAGCTGTCTTGAGTCAGAATAATAGACCCGTTGCCTATTTCAGTGAGAAGCTGTCTGGGGCGAAGTTGAGGTATAGCACATACGATGTGGAGTTCTATGCAGTGGTACAAGCCGTGAAGCATTGGCGACATTATCTTTTCCACAGAGAGTTCATGCTGTTTACAGACCACGAGGCATTGCGACACTTACATGGGCAGAACAAGGTCTCGGCCAGACATGCTTCTTGGGTGGCCTATTTGGAGCGCTTTACTTTTGTGGTGAAACACAAGTCTGGTGTGACCAACAGAGTTGCTGATGCCCTGAGTAGACGGAAAAGTTTGTTGAGCCGCATGACCATTGAGGTACCTGGGTTTTCCTCACTCTCTGATTTGTTTACTACTGATCCTTTCTTTGCTACTATTGTGGAGAAGGTGCGGAGTGGGGAGCGTACCGATTACACCCTCCATGATGGTTACTTATTTCGAGGCAACCAGCTTTGCATTCCTAATTGCAGCTTGAGATTGCTGATTATTAGAGAGTTGCATGGAGAGGGACATGTTGGGCGTGATCGCACTTTGCAGCTGGTGCAAGCCTCTTACTTTTGGCCTACCATTCGCAAGGAAGTGGACAGATATGTGCAGCGGTGCAGGACTTGTCAGCTTTCGAAGGGTACCGCAACTAATGCCGGTCTATATATGCCTTTGCCCATTCCAGAACAGCCATGGGTTGATATTAGCATGGATTTCGTGTTGGGGTTGCCTAGAACACAGCGGGGAAATGACTCTATTCTTGTGGTGGTTGACCGTTTTTCCAAGATGGTTCACTTCATCCCATGCAAGAAGACCAGAGATGCTGTAAAGGTGGCTCAGTTGTTCTTTCGGGAAGTGTATAGATTGCATGGCCTTCCTACCTCGATTGTTTCAGATCGGGACACCAGATTCCTCAGCCATTTTTGGCGCAGTTTGTGGGCTATGGTGAACACGCAGCTGAAATTTAGCAGTGCTTATCATCCGCAAACAGATGGGCAGACTGAAGTTGTCAACCGTTCGTTAGGCAACCTTTTGAGGAGCTTGGTGGGTGAGAACGTCAAAAGTTGGGACTTCAAGTTGAGCCAGGCAGAATTTGCACACAACCATGCTGTTAATCGAAGTACCTGGTTTAGTCCTTTTCAGGTTGTGTATTCAATACTACCTCGAGGTCCTCTTGATCTGTTACCAGTGCCAAGTAAGACTAGATGGCATGGAAAGGCAGAAGACTTTGTTAGTGGGCTGCAAGAGATTCATCAATCTGTCAAAGATAACTTGTAGAAGGCTGCTGACAAGTACAAACAATATGCGGATCGGAAGAAGCGTCACGTGGAGTTTGAAGTGGGTGACTTTGTGTGGGCAGTTCTCACTAAAGACCGATTCTCTGTGGGTGATTACAACAAATTGTCAGTTCGGAAGATTGGTCCTGTGGAGGTTCTTGAGAAAATTAATCCTAATGCTTACGGATTGAAGTTGCCAAGTCACATTCGCACGGCTGATGTATTTAATGTCAAGCATCTTGTTCCATATTATGGGGATACGTCTGATGATGACAATTCGAGGGCGAATTCTGTCCACCATGGGGAGAATGATGAAGTCCAAGAATTAGCTTGTAAAGTCTTGGAAAAATATGATGGAAAATATGAAAGGATGGCATTTTAGTAATTTCCGCAAATGACGAAGTTTGGGCGTTTGAATTTTGGTGTTCCGGGGGTATGGGTTTATTGGAAACGGCGTGGAGATCACAACTCACCGCTACGCCGTGACTACGGTGTTTTTCGGCGAAATTCCTTCGTTTCGACCTCCGAAACGGCAATTTTGCTATTTTAGGAAACTTTTGTTTTGATTATAACTTTCATTAGGAATTTCCGTTTTTATTGCCGTTTGCGGCGTTTGTTTCTATTTTTCGTCTAGTTTTCAGTTTAGGGCTTTTTAGACTTTTTACTATTTTTGGCAATTTTAGGGTTTCGCTATTTAAGCGATCTATTCGGTGTAATTCGTAGTTTTGATTGAAATAAAAGAATTTTTGAACTTTGGTTTAAGTTCTGACCTAGATCGAGTTGTTCGTGGAGTCGTTCAACTGATTTAGAAGATCTCCGCTGCGTCAGTTTGACTATAAGTAAATCCTACAGTGATTTTTTTACTTTTTATGAATTTTATCTTTGTACTTGCATTTGTGTGTAGTCTGCAGTCAAGTATACATGGCATCCGAATATAATTGCCATTACTTTGGTCGTAAGAATTGGATGTGATCCACTTCAGATTAGACGCACTGTAAGCGTCTAAGGTGAGTAATGTCGACTCTGGGGTAGCTTACATTGGACCTTTATCACTAGTTTAGGTTGGCTAACCTATTTGTGAAACTTGAACAAAAATAAAAGGGTTCCACATTGTTATATAAATTTATTGTTATTTTGAAATGCAATTACATGTTTTCATGTATTCGGACTAACATTTGCAGGAGTACAAACCAATGTAGGAGTTTACTTACCTTACATTTTCAAGTTGTTTTTGATGATGTCAGGTTCTCCATGAAGATAAGAAAAATAAACAAGATAGAGAATTTTGGTATGTGTTTTAAGTTAATCTTTTGTTGTTATAAATTAGTTATATTTATATTCTTGGGTTTTGGGTTTATCGTAGGATTCATTCAACTTTGGAAATGGTTCTAAACAGATAGGAAGACTAGTTATATGATGCTTTGATACTTTTAAAGCTCATGATTTGGATGTTTATATGGCTTGGGAAACTATTAAGCTCAATTTTTGGGATTATAAACATAAAATTATGGAAGTCATTTAGTTTGATATTTGAAATTAATTTTGAGGAGATATTGTGAACTGTAGAGAGTTGTTAGTCCTTTTAGGCCTCTCCCCATTATGATGTCTATTAGGTTTTGGTGTCAATAGTCCACTTTTAGGGAGGTGTTACTGAGATTTTCATAAAATATAGAGGATATCCAATATGATTTCCTAATTTGCTCAAATTAAATAAATCAAAAATTGAGGTTTGATGAGGATCTAAATTTAGTTTTAGAGCATTATTAAGGATTGATATGAAAATATTTTGAGGTGTAAAGTGAATTGTACAGGTTATCTAATTAGGGTAATTAGGTTAAGGCGAGGCTTAGTGAGACGGGTCCTGATAGACTTGGTATCAAATCCTAGGTTTTGCTCACTTGAGGATCAAACTTTGGTTGAGAACCAAAGAGAGACTGAACGCGATTAGTTGGGAAATGACTTTGAGTTGGGCATAATTGATTATTGTGTTATTATTGTTGTGTATATATGTATTATCGCCAGATATATGATATGAAGTTTATTCTCATTGTTTGTTTGATACTTAACTCATGCGAAATGACGAGTAAGTTTAAGAACAAAGAGTTAAAAAAAATAATGGACTTACTAAATGATAACTGAGCATGAATTGGATGTGAAATCGACTTAGGAAGATTCACAAGGGAGTATTGTAAGTAGTTTGGTACCAATATAACTGAGGAAAGTTATCAGTTATAAAACCAACAAGTAATTGGTTGAGGAAGAAGTCTAAATAATTAAGGAACGTAACTACTGAACATGAATTTCTTTGAAATTGAAAGTGTTGAACTATTATAATTTGTGAAACGCTCAAGAAAGTTTTAAAACAGACTTAAATTGAGTCTCAAACAATTAAAAATTTCTTGATAAATATGAAGATGAAATTGAGATTTGTGGGAAGTAAAAGATATAAATATCTTGAATTATAGAATAAGGTTAGTACTGGTTGAAACTAGTAACTCGGGAGAACCTATTCTATAAATTATTAGTTTAATTCATAACCAATTGAGAGTTGCTTCCTAGATGGTCTTAATGAAAGATAAATGGAGATAAAGTTTTTGGAAATAGAAGTTGATTAAACAAATTGAATCATTACTGGAAAATCATAATTGGATTGTGATAAGACAGTTAAATTGTCTAAGTTGACTTCTATTAAAGTAAAATACTTTGAAGCAAAGTATTTTCTCATTTTCAAAGCAAAAAATAAAGTGAAATGTAAAATAGAACTATGGTTCAAAACAATATAATGAATTATAAAAAGAAGTATTGAATGTTTTTATTGTTTCTTACTCAAGTTGCTTAATCGTAAGTGACATTAAGTATATATGTTCTATAAATTAAACAAATTAATGATAAGAACAAATGGAAATAATTATGTTAAGATTGGTTTTTTTGACACCTTGTAAGGTAATATTCAAATATAAAGATAAATGAAATCTCTAATTTAAAAGGAAAGGCTTAGTGATAGTATTAACGTGTTAGAAGTTAAGGAATTGGGGAAATGATATAATAATAACTAGGATTAACTATTAAATAAAAACAAGTGTTTGTGTTGTAAGATTCCGAGCACCCAATAATCACTTCTAATCAAATTAAATTTATGATGCCTATAACTACGACCTAAAATATAACAAATGAAGTTTGAAGAGATAGATGTACTAATTGAACGTTAGTAAGTGATTTATATAGTAAGTCAGTAAGAACTCCTATATAGTGAGAATATCCATTAATATGAGTTAAAGGATTGAAATAACATCCTTTAAGAGTTTGATTAGCCGTTAAGTTGATCAAGATACTGAAAATTATAATTCTTCTATCTTTTAGGTTGAACAAAATTGTATAAATGAAATCATCAAAGGTTAATTGATGATTAGTAAGATATTTAGTTGTCTTACATAGTCTCTTCTCTTAGAAAGTACCAAAATTCTTTTTGAGAAAAAAAAGTGATAATTTTTTAGATAAATGGAAATAACCTGAGGTAATAACAAATAGTAGAACTGTTTGTATCGCAAAGTTGATTTGTTTCGAATAAAAATTTGCTAAGAAAGACTTCAACATACGGAAAAATTATAAGAATCTTTATCGCCCTTAACTAAATTTTTGAAAAGAGAAGATATGTAAAATTGCCTTTGTAAGTCAAGATTAAGAAACTGGTAGTGGTTTAAGTGTCGATCAAAGTTGTGGTAAGTTAGTAAAGGGACCAAGAACGAGATAAATGTTGGAATAACTAAGATTGATAAAATGTAATCGAGTAGACTCTGTATCACAATCATGATTAATTTAAAGCCTAGAAGACTAGAGGAACACGTTTACTTGTCCTTGAATAATCGAATGAATTGGTGAGGTTAGATATAAAAGAGTCTATGAAGTTTCGTTGAAGTCAATTGGAAGCTTATGTATAAGAAAATGAATGGTCAAGAATTCTCACATATGAAAATGAAAATTTTAGGTTAATGAGTCACGATCAAATTTAAGATGTCAAACTATAAGTTGGATGAAATTTAATATATCTTCACAAAGATCTTACTAGGATTCAAGCTCCAAAAGTTGAAAGTTTTGAACCAAATTAAGTAGTAGACAACCAATATCAGTGAATACATTGCATAATAGCTACACCACGTGATTAGATAATGGTGAAGATTTGAAGCTCTATGTATTTTAAATTGGAGTTGATGTAAGATACTTGTATGAGGGTGAAAATACAAATGGAAATGAAAAAGACGTACGACTTACAAAGAGACGTACAACTTACAACTCGGTTAGTGAATAAAGGACAACATATCTAGCTTAATATGTTTAAAGACTTGAATATTCTTCTATAGTAATTTGAGAAACACCAAAAGTATACATTGAGAAGAGATACATAATAGATAACATATTTATAAATTTGTATGAGATACAAGTTAATAGTTATACTATGAGAGTTTAATCATTAATATGTCAATATCTCTATTTAGAAGCATATATCTACTGATAAGTGATTATTTATACGTATATATAGGGTTAGTTTAGCCGTATATTTAGTATAAATATCCTTAAATGAGTTCTAATTCAAAGTGTTATTGTATTTTTAGGGAATTAAGGTGTAATGGAAGGAATTGAGGAAAACCAAGAAGAAACGGAGCAAAAACCTACATAATTAGAGTTGGCATCATAGGTACATGTGTTGACGTAGTGAGAATACATGGCACGACGTGAGAATGAAGAAAAATGAAGAAAATGAACTTTGAAGATCCGGTGCATTGGCGGAGCCGGGACAAGCTTGGGAAGATGCCGATACTTCAGGAGCTCAAAAATACAAAATGTAGAAGTGGCGCATTTGCGGTGTCGTGGCTTAACACACACGACACTGGGGTAATAAGTGACAGCGTCAACCACGGAAGAAATAGAAAGTGGAGCTTTAATTCGAGTTAAATTGTAATTTAAGGTTTCTAATTGTTATTAAGGAGTATAAATAAGTATTAGAACGTGGTAAACTCAAATGATATCACCACAAAAATGGAGATTAGCCACCATTAGAGTAATTTAACATTGAGTTTGAGTATTAAAGAGTTTTTATTAGAGAAAGCATTGAAGACTCCACTTTTGCAATTAATATTTGGTTTTGTTAATCAAATTCAAGGTAATATTTATATTCATATATAATTTGCAATGAATTCCATATTGAATTGTGATATGTGTGTTTCAATGACATGATAGTAGTCTATATATCTTATGGACTAATGGATCATATGGTATGAATGCAATGCATTGAATATCAATAAAATGTGATAATAAAAAGTGCAATGGTTAGAATTTGTATTGATTATGAGTGTAATGCTTTAGATATCTTGATCACGTGTTTAATGAATTTAGGCTTTAGGAGTTATCATGGTTAATGAAGCTTTTAATCCGGATATGAGCAGTACAATTGTAAAACACTCAACATCGATAGATAGTTGTTGATTAAGGAGGCACGAATAGTAAACTTAGTTGGTTATGAATCCAATGATTTGAGACTTAAAATAATATGGAGCTTATGCTATTCATACTGATAGGTGAAGTTTAAGCTTGCACATTAGAATCTTCGACATCACGACAGTGGGTTGAAGTGGATTTGAAGGAAATCTGCTTATTCTAATTAGGAATTACACACAACATATTAAGTTATAAAAGTGAATACAAAGCATAATATTAAATTACCTAGGTAAAGGTGTGAACTAAGATATCCTTCACATAAGAAGTCAAGTAAGTTTAAAGTGATTTGTTAGAATAGTTTAGTTAGATATAAACAACTTAAAAAATGAATCCCTTAGCAATAGTTAAAGTTAAGTAGGTAATAGAAAACTAGTGCAAAAACCTTTCCATGAGGACAATATCCATGATCAAGTTAAGTTATTGCACTATTACTACAAGCTAGCAGTTACACTTGCGGCACATATCATCTACTCAAGTAAAGAAAAATATAATGTCTCTATTCGAGTAATGAAAGAAGTCTAGTAAATTGTAAATGATTGAGATGATATGAAATCTAAGTAATTAAAGAAGTGGTTGAAACCGATATGGTTAAGAAGGCAATCTGAAAGTGATTGGAGGTTAAATGAAAGAAATGAGGTTCTTTGCTAACTCATGAATAGAGAATGATTTGATAATGTAAGAAAATCAATATTTTCTAACTAGTAAAATAAAAAGTTAAGTGAATTGACTAACGACCCAAAATTGATAATTGTTTTCTAATCCACGACCAAAATGATATTACGAGTAGAGATTTACAGAATACGATAGAGTTGTATGATGTGTTGGGTTTTGTTTTTTGATTGGATTGGAATTTGAGATCTCTTGTCATGAAATGATAGATGTAATTTGAGATCTATAGTTATGGGATGACTTATATAATTCCATATTTTGTTGAAAAATATTGGAATGGTGATAGATCAGATAGACACGCGACCCTACTTTAGTATCTAATGTCTTGTTCAAATATTATTTGCATCACTATATATTTAGACTGATGATAGTCTAAAAAAGATCGGCCGAAAACTCTAATTAAAAATGATCAATAATGAGAAAATAAACTTGGATTTGTGTATACCAGAGTTTGATAGATAAAGAAAGAATTATCAACGATTTGTGGAATAATTGTTCAGATAAAAGAGAATTTGTTTTATAAAAAGCAAGATAGGCTAGATCTTGCAAAGAACTAATTCTTGAATATTATTGAAGATATGAGATGTGAAGTAAAGCAAGGTTTATCATATTTTCCATAAAGTTGATCGTTTAACTAGTCACAAATTCACGAAATGCCAGGATTGTCAAAGTATTGCATATAACCTTTCATTAAACTAAGGAACTGGAGATGGAAAGTTAAAATGCTTATGTTCTCTACCACTGAGTTGTTGATTACAACGAAGTAATTGAGTTCACCTAATTATTTCACTTTGAAGTTCGAACCTTTCTTGTTTTTCCTACTATTGGAATATTTCCTTTAGCATCGCAGTCATGTCATGGGTTTCATGTGTTCTATGTTCTTTTGAAGTTCAGGAGTCGTGGTAGCCAACATAATGCATGCAAGGTCAATTGAATAATTGACATGCTTACTATGTGCATCCTACATAGATTTTGAGGCACTGGCTTATGGTTCCTCAAGAATATGATCATCAAGGACAAACAACTTGCATTCATGTTTAAGAACAATTTTCAAGTTTCTGAATTAGTCAAGAAAGTTTTTCCCAGATAACTTATCCTTCTCAAGGATGGATCACATTGACAATGTATTGGTGTGATTTGAAGAGACCGTAAATCTAAAACAAAGATTATGCGAAGTTCATTTTAATATGGAGGAATAGACACCCACTAAATCAACAACCCTCATAAAGTACATTGTTAATTTAGAGGACTAAAATCCATATTTGACCTAATTCTAAGCCAACTAAGGCACGACACATTGAACTAGGTTATTTAGGTTGATTTGAGTTACCAATCACATCCTATGTAACTTTTACTTATTTTTATGAGATTACAACATCTTATGTCTTAACATGTTTTATCTCATTTTGTGCATAAAGCCCAAAACTGTTCTAATAGCTTCAATAAGTCTTACCATTTCAAACAATATAGTAACCATTACCCAACTAACATAATACACCCTGTGGAGGCTAACCCATACTGATGTGATCAAGGCCTTGAGAAATGTTTGAAAATGGTTGACACTTGACTTAAAAACTTTGAGGAGAAATTTTTATATTAGGTTTTTATAATTCTTGTAATTCGAGTTAAACAATTAAATGCCATACAATTTCACGTTGTAGAATCATTAAACAAGTTAGAAAATTAAAACCTAATCATTAATAAACAAATTTCTTTGCGCTAGGATTAATTAGACAGTGATCCCGTTGGCTGGTCAACATTTTAGTCAATTTGATTGACCAAAATAACCCCTTATTTTAGTTAAATTAATTAAAATATTTTAATTAACTCTGGTACTAACTAAATATCTTATCTCAATCCAATTGGAATTTAAGATATTGTAAATCCTAACTTATCTCAATTGCGACTTAAACCCTATCCAATAGCATTTTTATCAATTTCAAATTTTTTATATATCTTTCCTATCTTATAGGAATTACAAGTACTATTTGATTAAATGTTTATCTTGTATCTAATAGGAGTTAAAAAATAAATATTAACAGATAAATACAATGGGATATATCATCAAAATCAATTTCGGTTCGTATCCATATCGATACAAAATATGTAGTTGAATCATGAATCATGACTCTTATCGAACCTAACCATATTAGTTTCAGATTTATCTTCGGAATTAGATAATTTAAGAAATTCAAAAAATAACTTAACTTGTCATGTATATCAAAAATAAAGATTTCATCCATAGATTCAATATACAAAAAGTAAAGATTCTGCCTAATGGCATCATGGATCGTAGAACAAAGAAACTCAATAAAAAAACATGTTAATCAAATTAACCTAAGCATGATCACTAGCACGACAACAAACCCATTTGCATGCAAATCATGAATATATATATGTATCTTATACATCATTCAAGAAAATGCAAATAATCATCATAGAGTCATGTATTTCACAAATACATTTACTAACAACATGCTTTCATCAATATATCTTAAATATAACTCAAGAATACATGCACTAGATCTAATAAAATTGAACCCGAAGGCTCTAATACCACTGTTGGATTTTAAGGTTTAAAACACAACGAAAATCTTAAATTTTAAATCTCAAAACCCCGATAGGATATAATCTGAATCCCAATGAACTAATTAACGAAATTAAGTCGTGCCTCAATCGCCAATTTGCTTCTCTGTGTTGATTGATGTTTAAGACACTGGTAGAGATGAACATCCTTTATCAGAAATCCACACATAAACGACAGCCACGATTCTAAGAGCTAGCCTTAGAGAGAATATGAAAACCATTTTCGTTCTTCTTAAAAGTTCTAGAACGGCTAAGAAACCTAACTCATTTTCTAAAAATGAATATTACATTCCAACCCTAACTTCTCCCGTAATGTGAATTTACTAAACACGCCTATTTATACAACCCTTGTATAAAGCCAGATAAGTGAATTATTATTATACCCTTACTTAAAATGGTCTTAATATAAAACATCATATGAAATTTTATGTTACATAATTTATCATATATAATTCATTGTTCTAAGTCATTTAAAAGCTCGCAAAACATTATTTGTATGCGACCCAATAGGTTCATGCAACGTTGGTAGTGAATCGAAACCATTTTGGTACATGAGTTTTAAGCTGTCTCCAGCAAGGCTTTATTATTACCCAAGTTGCATGAAAATCGAAATTAATATAACCTAATCAATAGTGTATATTGTATCCTTTTGTCGTATGATATCCTTTGATTAAACATAAGACACATAAAATCATCCTTAATGTTTAATCGTACTAGTGTTGATCTTTATTTGATCTTTATTCAGAATGAAAACATCAAAGCGACATTGATCATATCAATTCACTTGGAATTGGCCATTTTTAGTCTAACATATCGAGGGATCCACTGATATCTCTCTAAATAAGAGAGACAAATCTTGTCTCGATTACACACCTTTACACATTATTCACATAATAATCAATCATAAGTAACACTTATGACTTAATTCATGTGGTGTTGTCATAGCAGGTTGGTTCAATACTTTTTTCCCTATAAGGTACTCATGATCTTGATTCGTATCCTTAAACGCATGACCATCACATGACCATTAATAAAGACTCACACTAGTCTTAATTAATTATAATTATCAGTATAATGACCTACTAGGGACATTTATGATGTTTAGTAAATGTCTATAGATCCTATTATAATGTAAACATGCAAACCAATTATAATAGTGAACAACAAATTAAATTCTTTTTTTTTATTAACTAAAATAATGATAGAAACAATGGTCATAAGATTGACCTAGGGCACATGCCCAACATTAATCAATGTGGTGTTCTCATAGTGGGTTGGTCTAGTACCTTGTTACCTGACATGTACTCATGATCTTGATTTGTATGCTTATAGACATGATCACCACGTGAATATTAACAAAGACTCATCCTACTCTTAATTCATTGTAGTTCTTAGTGTAATGACCGACTAGGGACATTTAGGATGTTTCAATAAATGTCTATGGATCCTATTATAATGTAAACATGCAAACCAATTATAATAATGAATAGCAAATTAGATTCTCAGTTTTATTAACCAAAATAGTAATAGAAACAATGTTCACAAGATTGACCTAGGACACATGCCCCGACAAAATTGATACGTGTCTAGCGTGTAAAATAAATTTCTCACCCTTTTAATTATAGGTATAGATTCATAGTAACGATAAGTGGGATCATCTCTATAGGAATTTTGTAAACTTTTTAAGTTATACTTTTAGGGTTTTCATTTTATTCATCACTAACCAATTATCTACTAACTGAGTATAAATACTTTAATTAAATAAAAGCAATTAACTAACTAAATTAAATTAAGCTAACGAAATCATATAATCTTATTATGAATTCTAATCAAATAATCAATCTTAAATAAGTCTAAACCAAAGATAATGAAACCTAAATCAAATTGCATTCGAACCTAAGATATAATTATTATAACAATAGTCATAGTCTAGTCACGAGTTTTACGGGATCAGTAAACCTCTATCATAAGTTATAGTAATTCTTTCAAATCACCTACTTTTTGTTTTATGAATGATAGATTAAAGCGACTCATATTCATATCCTAGTCTATCACTATTAGTAATTCAAACGGTCAAAGTATCTAATAATAAAAAGACATTAAGTTATATGAAAACACCTACTACTAAGTAAGAATTAACTATAATATGCCATTAGCTACTTAACTTAGAACATAATTCACCAAAGACTTTTTAATATGTTAAAGGCTCTTTTGAATAAATCTTAGTACTACTTATATTAAATCTAGATTTAGAACACATCATTCACAACACATACTATAACGACCCATTTTATTAATGACGTTAATTATCTCGAAATTGCAGACACGAACGCCAGCTCAGATCCACGTGGACACCGCGGGTTGGCTACGACTCACGTCGACCTAGGTACACTGGATAAATTGTGTGTTGGATGGCATAATTGCGATGCAATTTATTCAATTATTTGTTAAATACATTGCATGTGTGTATGTTGAATAACGAGAGCGTACGAGGTTGTGTGATGGGTAACTACCTCAAAGTGCATGCTAACGCGAGTATTGAGAGGCGAGATACGGGTACACTAGAGAAAACTCTATAAACTTACATAAACATGTCTAGGTTACCAAATTGACATAATTAATGTAACCATAGGCTAATTAAGTAAACTTGAACAATAGGCTATGGCACACCACGAAATGCATGACGAAACGCAAGGCACCGGGTACAGGTAGCCAAGGGGTGACCATGAGTTGGTTTAATTTGATAAATAAAACACTGGCTATATGGTTGGATAAGGCTTAATGTAATGTGGCATTAACAGAATAAATGAACGCATATAGTTTACATTAAACAAAAGGGGCCATGAGATGGACATCTAGATTAACATGGTGAGTGGTACTAGATGATAAGTATGCTATTGGAGTCATTAGGAGGTATAGGACAACATGCTTACGAACCATAAGATATTCCTCAGGATATGTACGCACAATTGATTCCACAATACATATATATAGGAGAGTTAGTGGAGTTCTTAATCACAACAATCACCCATTTCATGCAAAAATAGAAAATTTAGAGGAAGAAGAAGGACTTCTAGTTGGGAATTCAATAACCTAGGGATCAAACAAAGTGATCTAAGCTAGGTAATCATCTTCTCCACCTTCTAAGCTTGCAAATGAACCCATTTTTGGGCATGTTTAGTGAAATTAGAGTTTGATGATTTAGTTTCTAGTTTGTTGTGTAAATATGATGCATTTCATGTTATTAGATCTTATATAGGGGGAATTTCTCACAGGTTTAGTTAGATTTGATGAAATTGGTTGGTAATGGAGATGGTGGTAAATGCATGATTGTGGAAATAAATGTGATTTGAGGGTTCTAGAGTGTTCTAAGTTATGGATTGAAGTTATTTTGATGAGGAGAGGGTGTAAAACCAGTTAGAGTAGCTAATTGTGAGGGCAAGGATTAATTTCTTGAATTCGGAATTTTGTCCCATAAGGTAATTAGCACGCTAATTGGAACTATTAGCGCCCTAACCGTCCTGAGTGTGCAACGGTTCTTCGAAACGAAGAACAGTAGCACGCTAGTTAAAATCCCTGGTGCGCTAGTTCCATCTAGCACACTAGGTACACCCCGTTAGTGTGCTAACTCAAAAGTAGTGCGCTAGATAGACCAAATTAGCATGCCAATGACAGATGAACTATGAATTTAAGGGTTGTTTTGGTTATTCTCAACTTAATACATGTATAAACACTTATAAATTGCCTAAACTTATTGAAATTGGACTTCATGGACTTAGTGGACTATAACTCGGTGTCAGGGAGCTTGTCAGGTCGAATCCGAGAGTCCGAGGAGGTCGGAGAGCAGTGTTAGGTTTGTAAAACCTAACTGAAAAACTTTGAGTATTTATTCTGCTTACATGTTGTTTCTATCATTCCTTACTATTCATTATTATATTTGGTTACTTGGACGTGGGTTGAGGTTACTCCTCCGGATTTCCTTGTTGTGTGTTCATGATGCACTGCACTGTAGCATTTGTGAACCGGCCCTTAGTGAATGGCTACCTGAGCTTGCCTTGGTGCACATGTCGGTGACTTAGCGGACTTGGCCAGCGCCGCAAAGGACCAAGTGTCGGGCTAGTTGGATGCGACCACTGTTGTGAACTTGGTGACCCGAAGTATAGTCTAGTCCATCTGGAGTGAGCACACACATTCGTTGACTTGTCCATTGCTTATTCATGCGATGAGCCATTTACAGTTGTCTGTTTTATATTCTGCATGTTTACTTGACAACATTCCTTATATTTCCTTTACTTTATTATATGAATGCTTAGAGGAGTTCCTTGGGATTTTACTTACTATACTCTTCATCTATCTTTTTGTGATGATTGAGTGCAGATCTTAGTACAATTAGGGGCAAGGGGATCCTAGGTGACTACATCTGATTGCCCACTATCGAGGACCTACTCGTACGTATTTATTTTTGATATTTTGTATATTTTGGGTACTGGAAGATTTGAGATAACACCGTACATGTATATATACCTATTGTGGTGATGTCGCCTATATACAAAATACTTTCCAGGGTTTTCCACAATAGGTTTTGCCTTTGAATAGTGCTTATCATGCTAAATCACCATGTTTAAATGGTATTAAGTAAGATTTCCGCTAAATATGTAACCTTTTAAATACAACCCATTAGTGTGGTTAGGATCTCAATAAATTGCCAATTAAGTAACAATTGAAGCAGTTAGATTCCCACTGGGAATGGACAAAGCATATAAATATAATATACTAATTCATCGGATAATACATTTGTGGACACGATTCACGAGACATAAAGAGGACAGGCAGGTGTCGGACACGTGCAGTTGGGCCACTCGGTAAGAAGTACATGGAAACACGTCACCTAGGGGCGGTAGGGGCTGCCATAGTTGGTATCAGAGCCCGAGTTTGAGGAACTTGGGAAAAATGTACAATGAAAGAGCTTAAGACATAATAAATAAACCTTAGTTGTGGAAACCCTATGTTATTGCCTTAGAACTTTAGTTGGGTAGTGATGTGAGGTAGAGTTAGAGTTTATATACGTGTTATATTTCTATTATATATATGATATACGTATATATATTGAGACTGATCCAGAGCACGCTTCTCGATACAGATCATGGACAAACAGTCAACGATGCCTTAGGATATTGGTCAGCCTAGTGGTACACCTAGAGATTCCCAGTTGCACCTAGTATATATGATTGACTCTCGACTCAGGAAAGGCAGATGGCTGAGGTGTTTCGATTGCTACGGGGTCAGATTACCGCATTGACATCATTGCCTACATAAATTGCTATACCTAGAGAGCCAGTAGCAGTTGCTATACCTACGGGGAAAACTGTTGTCCTAGTTAAACCCATACACCAGTTAAGAGAGTAGTAGAGGGTGCACAAACGGAGAGAGCCACAGCCGTTGTTGTTCCCTTAAAGACGTCGACTCCTGCGCCTCCACCTACGGCTACGGGTTAGAAGACTACTACCACTACCACTGCTACTACATCGGGATTCATCTTAGTTCTAGAGGTGAAGATGTTGAGGGAATTTCTGAAGTTTTAGCCAGGTTTCTTTTACAGAGGTGGTGACACCGAGGCTGTGGGGAAGTGGATTATATCTCATCTGCGATTCCATAAGCTGATAAGGAATGATGAGAATGTTCAGGCACGATTGTCGGGAGCATGTTGAGAGGTCACGCCGTAGTATGGTAGACCACGTATCAGGATACCCATCTAGAGCCGATGACATGGGCTAAGCTTAAAGAGCTATTATACGACCAGTATATACCTATGGAGGTTAGACTGAGACTGAGGGAGGAGTTTTTGACCCTGAGATAGGGTAACCGGACCTTAATGCAATACATGGAGAGGTTCCGACATTTATTTCAGCTTTCGGTGGATGTCGCCGGAACGGAGCGCTTGTCGATCTACTATTTGACCAGAGAGGTTAATAACAGGATCGCTTCAACGGTTGTATCATCTGGGGCATCTACTCTGCAGAATATTTTCAACATAGCATTAGCACATGAGACATATCTAATACAAAGAGATGGCAGGCGTGTGACTGGTAAGGAGGTACAGACAGGGTAGAGTTCTCCATTAGATTAATGGCCGAAGAGACAAATGGATCGTGAGGATAGAGGCCAAAGGGATGATAAACGAGATGGAGGTCGTAGGGATGATCATCAGGGCAGTCAGTTCCAGTATAAGGAGAGACAACCGGTTCGTGCCATCATATCTGGACCAGTAGATCAGTATAGGCCACAACCACATATGTACCTTTAAGGTTGAGATTAAGGGGACATGACAGGGGTTAGAGAGACCGGGGTCATGGTCCGAGATCTAGGGATGGACAGACTGGGAGGCAGGATAACCGCAAATGCTACACGTGTGGTCAGAGGGGACACTTAAGGGTCGACTACAGGACACCACTGTCACCACGTCGAGAGCAAGAGCAGGCCACAAAGAGAGCTCATTCGGTAGCACAACCTGATGGCAGAGCAACCAGACAGCACATCGAGGGTATATTGCATATTTCTGGTCTACCTATGCATGCTATGTTTGATTATGGTAGTACTTTATTATATATAGCTGGATGTATTGTTGGAGTGTTAGGGTTAGATACAGAGACACTAGACATACACTTGGTCCTCAGTACGACTGCTGGGGATAAAATATATCCTAGCCGGATATGTAGAGACGTGATGATAGAGGTTGAAGGACATCAGTTACCAGCCAATCTTTGAGTATTAGAGTACCTAAAGTTTGACGCGCTTTTCAAGATGGATTGGTGTCATCCTATCATGCATAGATAGATTGTTATGGTAAGAGGATAGAATTTCATATCCTTAGGATACCAGAGTTTGCACTGGTTGGATCTGCGACTGACTTACCTATCACTAGAGGCCAACTAGTTACAGCACAAGAGATGGATTGCAGTGATAGTTGAGCCAGATGAATTGTAGGAGAAAGGTTTTATTCACCCTAGTATGTCACCTTGGGGAGCTCCGGTATTATTTGTGAAGAAGAAGGATGGGTTGATGAGGATGTGCAAAAACTATAGGAAGTTGAATCAGGTGACAGTTAGGAACCGTTACCCACTTCCTAAGATAGATGATCTGTTCGATCAGTTGGGGGGTGCTTGATTCTTCTTGAAGATTGACCTTTGCTCAGGTTATCATCAATTGAGGATTCGAGAAAAAGATATCCAGAATGCTACTTTCAGCATGAGATACGGGCTATTTAAGTTTACAGTCATGCCCTTTGGGTTGACTAATGCCCCAAAAACTTTCATAGATTTGATGTACCGAGTCTTGAGATTATATCTAGACAGACTCGTCATAGTGTTCATTGACGACATCTTGATCTACAACAAGACTCGTGAGGATCACGAGGGACATCTCAGGGCAGTTTTGACGAGACTGAGAGAGTACGAATTATACACCAAGTTCAATAAGTGTGACTTATGGCTGAGTGCGATGAAATTTTTGGACATTTCATCAGTTACCAGGGTATCTCGGTGGACTCAAAGTAGATTCAAGCTATCATTGACTGGAGAACGCCTGAGTCTGTTGTAGATATACAAAGTTTTCTCAGACTGACATGATATTACCGACGATTTGTACAAGATTCTTTTTCGATTGCAGCGCCGGTGACGAGAATGAACAAGAAAGATGTTAGGTTTGATTGGTCGGAGGAGTGTGAGCAGGCTTTCTATGAGCTGAAGAGGAGGTTGACTTCCGCACCAGTATTGACATTGCCAGAACTGGGCATGACTTATACAGTTTATACAGATGTGTCGGACACTGGTCTTTGATGCAAGATGGTGGACCAGTTGCCTATCTCTCCAGACGGTTGAAACCTCATGAGGGAAATTACCCCATAACCTAGACCTTGCAGCGGTCGTCTTTGTACTAAAGGCTTGGAGGCACTATCTATATGGGGAGAAGTTCCACTTGTATATAGATCATCAGAGTTTATGTTATATTTTTACTCAGAGGGATCTGAATACGCGCCAGTGGAGATGGCTGGAGTTGTTTAAGGACTACGACTTCGCCTTTGAGTATCACCTTGGAAAGGCCAACGTCTTAGCATACGCATTAAGTCGGAGTGCACTAAGGCTAAGCATCACATTTGTGGTCAGATGAGGGTTTCGACCGTGTCGATTGAGAGGGTTGCCTAGTGTCAGATGGATGATGGGTTTTATGAGCGATTCTGTGGTCCGGCTCGAGATTCGGAGTGCACTAATTGGCTAGAGACCACAGATCGGTGTTTAAGGCACCGAGGAAGATTGTGGATACCTATGGAACAGGAGATACGAGGCGAGATTATGGAAGATGCACGTCAATCTCGCTACATAGTTCATCCTTGTCAGACCAAGATGTACCATGATTTGAGAAAATTATTTTGGTGGCCAGGGATAAAGGCTGACGTAGGCGTATACGCCAGGAGTTGTCACATTTGCCAATAGGTGAAGGCTGAGCACAGGAGACCCGGTGGATTGTTACAGCCATTGCCCATTCCATATTGGAAATAGGAGCACGTCACCATAGATTTCGTTAGTGGACTACCACAGACATCAAGGCATCACGATTCAGTTTGGGTAGTGATTGATAGACTAACGAAATTGGCTCATTTCATTCAAATTTCCATGAGATACACATTTCCCCAGTTGAGCATATTGTTTGAGCGGGAGATTATTAGATGGCATGGAGTGCCGGTTTCCATCGTATCAGATTGAGATCCCAGGTTGACATCGAAGCTTTAGGAGGCTATGCAGGAGCAATTTGGCACCAGGTTGTAGTTTAGTACGACTTATCATCCTCAGATCGACGGACAGCCAGAGCGACTGATACAGATCTTGGAAGATATGCTCAGGGCTTGTATATTGTAGTTTGGGGGTTTAAGGGAGGATTATCTGCCTTTATGTGAGATTACATATAATAATAGCTATTAGGCGAGCATTGGCATGTCACCATTTAAGGCACTATATGGGAGGCCTTGTAGATCGCTTGCCTCTTAGGCGGACTCAGAAGATACAGTGACAGTTGGTCTTGAGATAGTTGTTGATTACACAAAGAAGTTCAAAAATATTCGACAGAGGTTATGAGCCGCACAGGATAGACAAAAGAAATATGCAGATGTTATCATGAGGGACTGAGCTATGAGGAGGGCGACATGGTATATTTGAAGGTTTCCCTTTGGAAGGGTCAGCAGAGGTTTGGTATTAAGGGGAAGTTGGTGTCGAGGTTCATTGGACCATATAGGATTGCACAGCGAGTGGGCAGTGTTGCGTATCGATTAGAGCTACCTACTGAGTTAGCTGGAGTTCATCCTACATTTCACTTCTCGATGTTGAGACTAGCTAGGGCAGGTCCGAGACTGATTATTGAGTTGGGATAGATTGACGTTCAGTCTGACGTGACTTACGAGGAGAGGCTGATAGTGATATTTGACCACAGAGTACAAATTCTCAGGAACAGGTAACTCTCTAAGGTCTTAGTTCGTTGGTAGCATCATAGGATAGAGGGACTCACTTGGGAGCTCGAGTCGAAGATGAGAGAGCGATACCTTTAGCTATTTTCTGGTATGTGATTTAAGTTATAGTTAAATTTTGGGACGAAATTATATTTAGTTGGGAAGAACTGTAACGACCCATTTTATTAATGCAGTCAATTATCTCGAAATTGCAGACATGGACGCCAACTCATATCTCGCGGGTAGGCTAGGACTCGCGTCAACCTAGGTACACTGGTTAAATTGTGTGTTGGATGACTTAATTGTGATGTAATTAATTCAATTATTTGTTAAATACATTGCATGTGTATACGTTGAATAACGAGAGCGTGCGAGGTTGTGTGATGGGTAACTGCTTCGAAGTGCATGCTAATGCGAGTATCGAGAAGCGAGATACATGTACACTAGAGAAAACTCAATAAACTTACATAAACATGTCTAGGTTATCAAATTGACTTAGTTAATGTAACCATAGGCTAATTAAACAAACTTGAATAATAGGCTATGGCGCACCTTGAAATGCATGACGAGAAGCGGGGCACCGGGTACGGGTAGCAGAGGGTTAGTGTGACCATGAGTTGGTTTAATTTGATAAATAAAACACTAGCCATATGGTTGGATAAGGCTTAATGTAATGTGACATTAACATAATAAATGAAAGCTTATAGTTTACATTAAAAAAAGGGGCGATGAGATGGACATCTAGATTAATATAGCGAGTGGTACTAGATGATGAGTATGCTATTGGAGTCATTAGGAGGTATAAGACAAGATGCTTATGAACCACAAGATATGCCTCGGGATACATACGCACAATTGATTCCATAAAACATATATATAGGAGAGTTAGTGGAGTGTCATGCAAAACTAGAAAACTCAGAGGAAGAAGAAGGACTTCCAGCTGGGAATTCAACAACCTAAGCATCAAACAAAGTGATCTAACTTAGGTAATCATCTTCTCCACCTTCTAAGCTTGCAAATGAACCCATTTTTGGGTATGTTTAATGAAATTCAAGTTTGATGATTAAGTCTCTGGTTTGTTGTGTAAATATGATGCATTTCATGTTATTAGATCGTATATAGGGAGAATTTATTACTGGTTTAGTTAGATTTGATGAAATTGGTTATTAATGGAGATGGTGGTAAATGCATAATTGTGGAAATGGATGTAACTTGATGTTTCTGAAGTGTTCTAATTTATGGGTTGAAGTTATTTTGATGAGGAGAGGGTGTAAAACCAATTAGAGTAGCTAATTGAGTGGCTAGGACAGAATTCTCGAATTGAGAATTTTGGCCCATAAGGCAGTTGACATGCTAATTGAAACTATTAGCGCGCTAACCATCTTGAGTGTGCAACTATTCTTCTAAACGAAGAACAGTAGCACCCTAGTTAAAATTCCTAGCGCGCTAATTCCATCTAGCGCGCTAGGTACACCCCCTTAGCGTGCTAACTCAGAACTAGCACGCTAGGTAAACCAAATTGGCGTGCTAATGACATATGAACTATGAAGTTAAGGGTTGTTTTAGTTATTATCAACTAAATACATGTCTAAACACTTATAAATACCCTAAAGTTGTTAAAATTGGACTTCAGGGACTAAGTGGATTGTAGCTCGGTGTTAGGGAGCTTGTCGGGTTGGATCCGAGAGTCCGGGGAGATCGGAGAGCGGTGTGAGGTTAGTAAAACCTAACTGAAAAACTCTGAGTATTTATTCTGCTTACATGTTGATTCTATCATTCCTTTCTGTTCATTATTCTATTCGGTTACTTAGAAGTGGGTTGAGGTTACTCCCCTTGATTTCCTTGTTGCGTATTCCTGTTGCACTGGCTATAGCACGTGTGACCCGACCCTTAGTGAATGGATACCTGGGCTTGCATTAGTGCACGTGTAGCTGACTCAGCGGATTTGGCCAACGCCGTGAGAGACCAAGTGTCGGGCCAGTTGGATGCGACCACTGGTGGGAACTTGGTGACCCAAAATACAGTCAACTCCAACTGGAGTGAGCACACACATTTGTAGGCTTGTCTGTTGCTTATTCATGCGATGAGCCATTTACAATTGTCTGTTTTATATTCTGAATGTTTACTTGACAACATTCCTTATATTTCATTTACTTTATTATATGAATGCTCACAGGAGTTCCTTGGGATTTTACTTATTATACTCGTCATCTGTCTTTTTTTATGATTGAGTACAGATCCTAGTGCTAGTAGGGGCAAGGGGATCCTAGGTGACTACATCTGATTGCCCACTGTCGAGGACCTACTTGCACGTGTTTATTTTTTATATTTTGAATATTTTGGATATTGGTAGACTTGAGATAACGCCATACATGTATATATACATGTTGTGGTGATGTCGCTTATATACAGAATACTTTTCAGGGTTTTCCACAATAGGTTTTGCCTTTAAAATATTTTTATCATGTTGAATTACCTTGTTTAAATGGTATTAAGTAAGACTTCCACTGAATATGTAACTTTTAAAATACAACCCATTAGTATGGTTCGGATCTCAATAAATTGCCAATTAGGTCACAGTTGAAACAGTTAGATTCCCACAGGGAATGGACAAAGCGAATAAGGATAATATACTAATTTATCATATAATACACTTGTGGACACGATTTACGAGACATAAAGGGGACGAACATGTGCTGGATACGTGTAGTTGGGCCACCCGGCAAGGAGTACATGAAGACACGTCTCCCTGGGGTGGCAGAGGCCGCCACACATATGGCACACTATGTATGCAAAGTCTAGTTTCATGGATTGTATTGCATGAAAACAATCAATTAAAATCGTGAATTCTATAATATTATTTTAATTTAAAGCATTAAGTTCATAACCTTGTAAACTATGACTTTTGCAATTAGTTTAATTGATATCTTGGTTTAAATTAATAAACTACTCACTTATATTAAACTTAAGCATCATAAAAAAAGAAAGACAGTAATGAAGAATACATATATGTTGGTGCAGAATTCTTCTATTTTGTTCTCTATTTTCCTTTATTTCTTCATTCTGCCTTATTTTAACTTGAAATCACAAAAACAAGAGAAAAATAACTATAATATAGCCCTTTACATTAAAAAAAACTCTAAAATATAGTATAAAATATTGTCTAATTATTTACTTATGAACTCCATCAGATGGTACACTTCGTCCATATCCTACTCTCTATCGAAAACTTGGTGGTAGTTTGGTTTATCTTATAGTCAATGGACTAGATATTGCCTATGTTGTTCATACAGGTAGTCAATTCATGGCCGCTCCCCGTACTGCTCACTTCACTATTATTCTTCGTATCCTTCATTATATGAAAGGCACTCTATTTCATGGTTTACACTTCTCTATAGTGTCTCCTTTAGTTTTTCTTTGGTTATTTAGATGTCGGTTAGGCTGGTGATATGACATATTATCGATCTACTAATTGGTATTATTTTTATTAGGACAATTAGCTTATATCATGGCAGAGCAAGAAACAAACAACCACATCACGCTCCAGTACAGAATATGAATGTTGGACATTAGGTGATGCCACTTCTAAATTACTATGGCTCTGTTGGTTACTTGAAGATGACACATGTCAAACATGTACAATAAGTTTCTCGTATATTCCTATTATTTATAGTAGTGATAAGTGCGATCGTCACCATAGGGATTTCTCAAACATCCTAAGAAAAATGATTATCCAAAATTTTTTATTATTCCACTTCAATTTAATTAAAACGAGAATTAAAATGATCTAATCCTTTGGCAATCAATTAAACTAATTAAACTAACACAATTTCAATTCACTAGTACTAAATATTCCAAAATTCAATTCAAATTAATATAAAATAAACATATAAAAATATCTAGAACAATGAAACAAACATTTTGAATCCGAGATATTAATTAAAGTATAGTCATAATCATATTATCAAGCCATCAATTTTTCTTATATCAATGGAAAAATCATATTCTAATTTTATCACCATAAGTTCTTCGAAAGCTTAAAGATACTTAATAGAAATAAAACAACATTAAACTTTATGAAAACTTCTTACTACTAAGCCAATATTACTGGAATTAGTCATATCAACAATAAATTTAGAACACAATTCACCAAAGATATCTAAACGGTAAAAGACCTTTTAAATTAATCCTAGTTACTATACATTATATTTAGAACCTAAATATCACAATACATATTCTAAACTATGCGTGCAATACAAAGTTTCTTGATTGAAATAGGCAAAAACAAATCTATTTAAATTGAGAATTGATGTATATGATTGAGTTTAAAGCATTAAGTATAAATTCTTCTTTATTATGACTACATTGAAAACATTTTAAGTTCATGTTTGGACTTTTCAATGATTAATAAATTACTCACACAAATTCAAAATAATCATTGAAGTAAAATAAATAAAAGTCATTAATGAAAAATACCTCTTATTGAATACTTAAATCTCTAAAAGGTCTTTGAGAGCAAGAAAAATATAACGAAACTAAATAATGGCTCTCAAGAATAATCAAGGGAAATCAAGGAGCATTTAAACTAATCAAGGGGCACCTAATTTCGAAACCCTAGATATATATATATATATATATATATATATACTAAGTAGTACATATTACAATCAAACTGAAAGTCCTTGTTTTAATCTAATATTCTCATAGCTAACATCAGTGAATCATGATCGAATCCTCTATCTCAGCTAAATCACTAAACATAGGTGAAAATAACCCTTTGCAGTTCATCAATTTATGTAGCGAATCCTAGTTCATTTCTTGAATCGCTGCCGAATTGTTGGGTTCCTCTACTGCCGATTTATGTAGCGAATCCTAGTGTAACCTCAAATCGATGTGGAATCGCTGCGACGTTCTTCAATTGATTGAATTCCTTACTTTTCTTCTATTTTTCTTCCATTTTCTCGTGTCACCTTAAAATAAACTGAAATCACAAAACAACAAAAAACCCCGTGTAATATAGCCTTTTGTATATCAAATCAAAATATACTATAAAGCACTGTCTAATGATTGACTTATCAAATACCCCCAAACTCGGCATTTGATATCCCGAGTAAAGGAATATTCTAAATTATAGTCTCTTTTCATTCCTTATTCTGATTTCATAATTATTTACTCTTTTTCTTAAACAGAAGCGATCATTAAATAGAAACATATTACCCTCATATAAATTAAGATTATGATAGGATAGAAAGATTTAAAGAACAACCTCTTATTTAATAGTTCAACCTTCGTCATGCAGTACACCTCATAACTCAAATTTCAATCAATACTAAGACCAAACCACTATATAGGCTATCTCAATCTCCATTGACAAGCATCCAGCTTACGATGACTAATATAGTATATAAAGATACAAAAATCGCTAAATCAATCTCTATTTCAACCAATACTTAAAAATACCTCTACAATTGGAGTTGATTAGAGATTTTTTAAGACACCAATAACTATTATTATCATGTTCAATTATTGAAATGTTGGAAAAATAAATACTTTACTCAACTTAACTATAAGCACTAGACCTAAATATTTTATTTTAAGAGTTTTTATTAAAATTCTTCCATTTTTCTCTATCTCTTTTTTTTTCCTTCCCATATTTTTTATTCTTTTTCATTCCTACGATTCCCTGCTTTATTTCCTTTATAAACCGTTATTCTTCTTACAGGATTTCTTTCTCACTTTTTCCCCAACACTAGATTTTCTGCTTCATTTCCTTTGGAACATGTACGTCTCTCAATTTTTTTTCATTTAAAAACTCATGTTAACACATCTCACTTTCACTATAGTTAATGAAGTATTCTTTCCAACTAAATAAGTTTTATTGACTAATTTCTTATTTCTTCCATTAATTGTGGCATAAGTTCTTTTCATTATATATATAAAATACTTGCCAATAATCTTTGTATAACTAGATCTAACAGACCTGTCTTGTTTATCCTGCACTTTTATTTTGATCTTCTACCTATTTTCATGTCTAACATAAAGCAATCAATTCCTCTAAACTATTTTGAATCATATACAATCTAAGTAAGTCGAATAGGGTAAAATAATTCATTTCTATCATAATTTCTTTCTTTCATTTGTAATAAACATATCACTTCTATTTAGACCCGAATTATATTCAATTCATATTTTCCTAACTAAATAAAGTAAAATGAAGAAATATTACCTATATCTTCATCAAAAATTTAAAAAATCTCAGTTAACTTTGAATATTGAATAAATAGATTCTACTTCTCTAATCTTCCATAAATTGCTTTCTTATACTTCACTTCACCTAAATACTCTTAACATCATTCCAAACCTTATCCTCGAGGTGTAAAAATTAAGTCGGGTTTTCAATAAAACGAATATACCTCATCAAGTATAAACAGAAAAATAAATTACCAAAAATCTTCATCAATAATAATAATAATAATAATGATAATAATAATAATAATAATAATAATATATCAACATTGTGTCAAACAGAAACAATATCAAACTACACTATCATAGTATCACATATTACAGATCACAATATCAAACTACAAACCAAGACATCGTACAAGATCACTTAGAGGTAAATAAATCATAGAAGAAATCAGAATCGCTTTCCAAAAGTCGCATCATCACTACCATCCCCTTGATCATTTTGTTGAGATTGATAACTCGTTGCAAGATCGTATAGTCTATAGTCAACTCTAATATCTGGGACTCTATCTGAGAAGATTCCATCATTTGGTAATCTCACTTAGGTAGATGGTATAGGAATTTCTGCTAATCTTCTTTGACTTCTTCTGGTCATTTTTCTTTTAAAACCATGAAAGCTCCTTACTATTTCTTGTTGGTTTTGAAATATTAAATTTTGATTCCTCAGAGTTCTCTTTTGGTTTCGTAGAATTGATCTCATATTGGCCAACTCCGTCTCGTCCATATAATCCTCAACAGGTAGTTCTGAACTCTAATTCAATATTTTATTATACGTAGCAGCTTGCATTTCTTTTAAAACCCTTATATTCTCTTCTTGTAATTGTCTTTTCTCTTCTATCTCTATTACAACCCAAATATTTAATTGCATTTTAATCCTTAATCGGGATCACCGACCTGCGACGTGGGCCCCACTGCCCAAGGCACATGGCATAGGTATATTTTATATTTTCCGAAGAGTATCATACATGTGTAGACTACTAAGCCACCTCCACTTATTATTTATAGATGTTGATATGTGAGCGGTGTCAGACCCCACCTAATTAGTGTATCTAACCGACCTAAATTACCTTAACTCCCTTGATAATCTAGTAGCCTTAATCTCTCCATCAATAAAAAACTAAGAATGAAATCTTGTAATCATCAAATTATAAAATATTATTAGCCATAAAGAATTTAAACTAAATCTTAAACCTTAATGTTTGTTTACATGAATTTAATAATCCTCAAAATTTCGTAAAAAAAATTCGACAGCACCTCCTCTATTTCTAAGCCTACACAAAAAATTTTAGCCTTCCAAATCTTCAATAAAACCTGCTCAGCTTTGGTGAAAATACCGAAGGACTCATAATCCACCTATAACAATATATTGCATCAATTAAATTATATATTCATTCTAACTTGATTTGAAGAATTAAAATTCTTACACTAACATTACCTTAACTCAAAATTATCTCAATTCGTCTAAATCGTTTAAGCTACTATCCAAATGGGATCATAAACACACTCGAACCCCAAAAACTCATTTATACAATATAATATATTTAAAAAAACCAATACATACATAGAGAAAAGAACTAAAGAAGTCACATACAATCGAAAAGCTTTCCTTTTACCTTATCGTTGCTAGAACCTATCATTATCTAATTATAAAAACTCGATAATATCAAATAAGTAAATCTTACACTATCCAGTACACCTATAATAATCAAATGTATAATAACCCAAAAGATTAAATGAAGAATGTAATCCAAGGAATTCAAAATACAACCGTGAATCCATCTTGTTTTTATTATCTGTCCACAATCAGATAACGTTCTCCAAAAGTGGTAAGTAAATAATAAGGACTTCTGCTCGGAGAGAATAACCAATCGAGTCTCGTACCTCAAGTCTATCAAAGTATGATCTGGTTCAACGTGATCTCATGATAATCATGTGATGCAAAGTATCAGTGACTCTAGCCCCTCAAGCATACTATAATTTTACAATGTACGCAGTCCGGGTGATGTGGAGCGGTGTGTGAATGGCACCCGCGAGATCGGTGATGTACTGAGGAGCCGTTCCATTGAGGATTTCAAGTTCGGGGAATGGTTTGGGGGCCGAGATTTCAGATACGTGGGGCCCGTTGATCATTCAAATGATTGGCTAATGGGAGAGTTTTGTTGTCACACAGTGATTACTATATGGCACTACCATGGTGGATGCCTTGTGGGCAAGGTAGTTGATCGCAATTTCAAGGTTATTGGGATTGATGCTCTCCTAGTTGTTGATTGTTCGATATTCACTGTATCACCATAAACCAATCCCCAGGCTACTCTTTTGATGCTTGGATGGTAAGTGTTTGTCGTTATCTGAATGCTTGAGTGTTGCGGGATTGATGACTGTGAGAGGGGTTGAGAATTTGTTGGTTTGTTTTGGTATGAAGATACTCAGAGAGAGAATGAGATAGAGTTGACCACTTACCCTGTTGTGCCAAAGGGAACTATAAGCTTACTTTGCTGCTAATTTGCTAGCCATCTACCAATATTTCCTCTTCTGATTCTATTTTTGGGTTTGTTTTTCCTGTGATGTGTACTTTTGTCTTTGAAGATACAAAGAAGGCTAGTTTAGGAGTATAATTTTTTTGATTCATTCAAAGAATAAGAGTGTATTAAAAAAAATAGTTGTTACTTGTTGCAGAAATTAAATTAGCATTTTCAAAAGTGGTTTGATTGATTAAGATGAAAACTTTACGCAAGTTGTGTATGTCACGTATATTATAGTAGCATTTTTATTAATACGTCATGTAAGTCTCCACAACAACTTCGCCAATTTTTTTCAATTATTTGCAATTTAAATCCAATCACATCACGAAACCCTTGAAATCCATCCAAAATAAAATTTTCGATGCACATTCTTCATTTTTAACTAAAATTATTGTTCGGCATTGAAAATTACGTTGTCTAGGCTTAAATATAAGTTTTTACATTTTCTTTTATATATTTATTATTTCTACTCTACCCAAAAATCCCAAAATCCCTCCAAAATCAACTCCTCTAATGTTCGAATCCCAATTCTGACTCCAAATTATGATTCGAAATTGAAAATTACCCTTCACTACGATTTAAAACAATTAGGATTTAAAACAATTTTCAAATTTTAAACATTTTCAGGTATCAAAGCATGCTTTTCGAGAAAAATACTCAGTAAAAATCCTCAGTAAAATCTCGAAATCCTCATTTTTTATAAGAACTCCCAATTTCATTAATTTATTCAAAAATCTCATTTTTTAATTTTTCTAATTTCTAGGAATTTTATTTACTTGTTTTTTCCTATTTTAAAACATATATATTATTTTATATTATTTTATAATTATTTTTTTATAAGAGGAAGGGGGTTTCCTCCCTCACTAGTACAATTCTTCTCAGTTTTACTGAGAAGAATTATTTTTTATTATTATTATGTTTTTTATTGTTGTTGATCGGTTGAGGTTGGGAGAAGAACACTCTCGAGGAAAAGATATGACTATCTACCATCTCTTTCCTCGAATTCGAATCTCCATTAACAACCCATACGACAACAACTATCAACAACATCAATGACCACAACAACCACAATGAACTCGGCAACAACAACAACAACAACAACAATGCACCTTCGATTCGCGATCTCTCTCCTTCCTCGGTCTCTCTCTGTTTGACGAGCTTCATCTTCCTCTCTCGGTCTCGACTTCTCAGTTTCGAAATCGAAATTGGTGAGGCAGAGTTTATGTTGAGGTGAGGATAAGTATTTTGATTTCCTCGAGATTCGTACTGTATGAATATTTACAAATCTCGAGGCAAATCTAATGACACTATTCTTTCAAATTATGTTTTGATCGTTCTCGAGATAAGTCAATGCGTATCTGGAGGTCAAACTTGATGGCCATTAACAAGTCCACCATTCCAACTGCCCTGTGCATTTAATAAAGCATAAAGCATTTCTCGAGTTTCGCACTTTGTGTATCTCGAGATGAATGCAATTTATTTAAATAAATTAAATCAAACTATAGGTTATATATATATTTATATATATCAACTATATATACAAATATATACGACAATGTATACACCTATATATTTTCTAATTTAAAATTCGTTAAGCACACCAACGACCACTCTTGGACGTGCACACTATTGTACACACTACGTATATCACCCTTGACCCCAAGCGTCATTAGGCACTTACCAATTTATTTATTAATTTATTTAATTTCGTGATTATCTCTTCAATTTATGTCTAAATAAATCTCCGAAAAATACTTCAATTTCGCAAAAAATTGGAGAAATTACCAAAATGCTTCAAAACTTCCAAACAACTAGTCTCACACACAAATCGAGGTGTAGGACCCACGTCGACTCGTTAAGTCTATTTAAAATCCAAAATTCAAATTTTCTAACTTAATTACAAATATTTTTTGCAAAACTCGAAATAGTTGCTCGGGTCGACATTTAAACTTCTACTGAACTCGTTTTGACACGTATCTCAAGACAATATCCTAAAATTACAAAAATTGGAGAAAATTCTCCAATGTGCTCCAAAACTCACGAACACCATGTACATACTCCACTTAACTATTTCACGTCAAAAAAATGTATAATACATCAAATAGCCACACAACACACAAAAATAATATCACAATTTATGATCTCCGATTCGTAATATGTGGGTCCTACCTCGGATACCTAAATCCCAAATTAAATTTGGGAATATTTAATTAGTCGCCTATTTAAGTTTTTAAAATTCTCAGATGTCACATTATTCCCAACTAATCAAAAATTTTGTTCTCGAAATTTAAACTTATAGCTACTGAACCAAAAGAGATATAAGAAAATGATTCGTCATATACAATTCTTTTAATCCAAACCTTTAAAACCATTTCCAAGGTAAACCGTTAAGTGGACACAATCACTTTATTTGTATTCAACAACTCAGTGGTAGAGATCATAATCAATTAACTTTTCATTTTCCAATATTTTGGTTTAATAAAAAGTTATCTCAGTTACTTTGCCAATCTTGGCAATTTGTGTATTTTTGACGAGTTAAACAATCGACTTTGTAGAATATCCGATAACCATACTTCATTTCTCATCTCACACTTTGAATCTCATTCAAACCTCATTCAAGTATCGATCCATAACAAGACCTAGCCTATCTTGCTTTTCATAACACAGTTCTCATTCTAATATGAATACAATTCCATAAACTGTTGATAATTCTTTCTATATCCACTCCAACTTTGGTATACATCCCAGTTTACTTTCTCATCACTAACCATTTTTTTTCAGTTATCAACTGACTAATTCTTAGACTATCATTAATCTAAAATTACACATTGATGCAAATAATATTTGAGCACAACATTAGATGCTAAGTAGAGTCACATGTCTATCTGATTCACCACCATTCCAGCGTTCCCCACTAGAAACCTGGAATCACAAAAGTCATTCCATGACTATAGATGTTATAACACATCTGTCATCCCATGACAAAAGATCTCAAATTCCCAATCCGATCACAAATAGAAACCTAACACATCGTGCAATTCTCACTCATTCTCTAAGTGTCTACTCACAATATTATTTATGCTGTAGACTAAAAAGCAATTATCAATTCCAACTCGTCAGTTAAATAACCTAACTTCTTTGATTGGTAAAAAAAAAATTATTGACTTTTTTGACTTCGCTAAATCATTCTCTTATAATGAGTTCATCAAGAACCTCATTCATTTCACTTAACTGAGACCTCCCACAAACCCACGTCTTAGTCACTTACTATTCACCAACTTCTCTCATTGCCTAAATAGAGACAATTATCCTTAACTTGAGTAGTTATACACTTCTAAACAAAAGATATCAACATTGTCGATGATTATACTTTCATAGTATAACTTTTAAACTTGTATTTCAAACAAGTTTATAAACATGTTATCTCTTTTGCATTTCTACTCAGTTATAATTGAAGAATATTCAATTCTTCAAACATATCAAGTTAGATACATTGTACTCTATTACATACTTCCAACCTAACAGATAATAAAACTAATTGATTGAGTTGTAAGTCACGTATTTATCTTCATTTCATTTATATCTTCACCAACATACAAGCATCTTACATCATCTCCAATTTACAATAATTAGTACTTTAAACTTCACAATTGACTAATCAAGTGGTGTCGCACTACAATTGAACCAATGTACAATATATATTCATTATTATTAGTTGTACACTACTTTGGTTCAAAACGTTCAACATTTGGAGTTTGATTCCTTGTAAGATCATTGTGAAGATATATCAAGTTCCATGAAACTTATAGTTTGATATTCTAAATTGATCGAGACTTGTTACCTGAAATTTTCATCTTCGTACCAATGTGAAAATATATTGACTCTGACGAAATTTCATAAACTATTTTATTCCGACTATCATCAATTCATTCAATTACTCAAAGACAAGTGTTGTCACACCACTTTTCTAAGCTGTGAATGAATCGTGATTATGAAACAGAGTTACTTAGACTTTTGGTCATTCACAAGTATTCCATTGCCTTACTTTGACTAAAGGAGTCCGTTCGTGTCACTTTCAACAGTCACAAGTCATCTCAACATCTTATTTTATTTTATCCACAGAGTCTATTCCGTTCGACTTTTGTCAATCATAGCTATTCTCACATTAATCTAACTTATTTGCCCCTTTTTTTCAAACTTATCACGGCTTTCGATCAGCACTAAAGCCACTTACAGCTCTTTAATTTAGACTTTGAAAAACAATTTATATTTTTTCTCTTTCTGAAAATATAGCTAAAAACGATACGACTTCTTATCATTTAATGAATTAAAGTCTTCTTTATCTAATCTTAATCCGAAACAGAGAAACTTCGTGACTCAAACAATTAAACTATTTGTTTTGCCTTATATTATTTCTATTAATCTCAAATATTTTGAATTTTCTTTTTCTAAAAAATATATTCGGTACCTTTCAAGAAACTATGTAAAATAACTTTATATCTTACTATTCATCAAATTACCTTTGATGAATTTGCCTTTCCATTATTATTCAATAGAAGAGATAGAAGAATTTGAATTTCCAAACTCTGATTAGTTTAATGGCTAATTGAATTATTAATGGATACTATCTCAATCCTTTAACTCCTACTAATAGAAACTCTTGCAATATAGGAGGTCATATTGACGTCCTATATAAATCACTTACTGATTCTCGATCAGTAAGTCTATCTCTTATTTGATTATATTTTACGTTGTAGTGATAAGCGTCATAACTTCATTTGATCAGAAGTGACTATGGGGTATTTTGAGTATTAAAACACAATCACTTGTGTTGGTGTTTAATAGCTAATCCAAGGTATTATTAGTCCGTTTCCCTAATACCTTAACTTCTAACACATTGATCTTATCACTACATTTTCATTTTCAAGTTAGAATTTTCACTAATCTTTATTTTATAACAACACCTAATTTGGTGTTAATAAAAATTACTTCTAACTCGTATATTTTCATCCATTTTATCAGTACTTTATTCGACTCCCAGAACCATTATACTCAACATCACTTATGAATAAGCAACTTGAGTAATAAATAATCAACATTTTCAGTACTTCTATATAGAATTCATTTGATTGTTTTAAACCTTGGTTCTATTCCATTTTTCATTTGACATTTCGATTCGAAAAAGAGATAATACTTTACTTCAAAATATTTTATTTACATAGAAACCGACATAGACAACTTGACTTATAATATCACAATCTCATTGTGATTCCAAGTCAATATTTAATTTGTCTAATCAATTTCCATTTTACATTTTCGATAACCACATGTCTCCTTTTGTTTTTCAATTATATTAAATTTCCTCGAGATTTGCATCGCGGGAATCTAGAGACAATCTAATGATTCCATTTTTCGAGAACTCACGTCTCATTTTTCTTTTCATCTGAGACTCATTCAAAAGCAACTATTCGTTGATTATGAATCAAACCAATATTTTATAGAATAGGTCTTCCCAAGTAAATCATATAACCGGTATATATCTTATTCTAAAACCCAAGATAATCCATATCTTGTGCTTTCCACAAGTTCTAACTTCATATTACGTTTTCCAAACAATTCTCAATCCCTTGAGACTTAATTTAAGTCTAGTTTAATGGTTTCCTGAGCGTTTATAAATTATAATAGTTCGGTACTTGTAATTTTTCTAAAGGAATCCATGTTCAGTAGTTACGTACATGAATAGTTTAGATTTCCCTTTCAACCAATTTCCTAATAGTTTCATAACTTATACTTTCATCGAAAATATTAGTTACCGAACTACTTACAACACCTTTGTGAATTCAGACTTCACAAGTCTATTTCACATCTATTTATGCTCAGTTTCGTTTCACAAGCTTATTACCTCTTTAATTTTCTATTTCTAATCTTATTCATCAGATCTAACAAGTTAAGTATCGAACAGACAAGTAGAATGAACTTTTTATCACATATCTAGCGATAATACACACATACAACACAAATATAACATAATAGTAAAGTTTTTTAAACAACTTTATAATCTAATTCCATCACATTACTCCCCAACTAATCACACACTCAATCACCCTTTGTTTCTCAACTAAATTTTTATCCTTAATTTAGCCAAGCCTAGGCTTTGATACATACATTGTCAGACCTCACCTAATTAGGACATTTGACTGACCTAGATTACTTTAACTCCCTTAATAATCTAGCAGCTCATTTAACCTCTCCATCAATAAACAATTAAGAATAATATCTTGTAATCATCATATTAAAAAATATTATTAACTATATAGAATCTAAACTGAATCTGAAATCTCAAAGTTCGTTTACATGAATTTAATAATCCTCAAAATTCTGTAAAAATTCTTCAATAGCACCTCATCTATTTCTAACCCTACACCGAAAATTTTGGCCTTCCAAATCTTTAATAAAACCTACTCAACTTTGGTGGAAATATCAAAGGGCTCATAATTCACCCATAATAATGTACATTGCTTCATTTAAATTATATATTCATTCTAACCTGATTTGAAGTATTAAAATTCTTAAACTAACATTACCTTAACTCAAAATTATCTCAATTCGTCTAATCTATTTCAACCATTATCCAAAATGAGATCCTAATCACACTCAAACCCCAAAAACCCATTTATACAATATAATATATTAAAAAAACCAATACATACATAGAGAAAAGAACTAAACAAGTCACATACAATTGGAAATCTTTCCCTTCCCTTGTCGTCGTTATAACCAGTCATTATCCAATTATAAAAATTTGATAATGTAATATAAGTAAATCCCATACTATCTAGTACACATATAATAATCAAATGCATAATAATCCGAGAGATTAAACAAAAAAATGTAATCCAAGGAATTTAAATACAACCGTGAATCAATCCCTTTTTGTTATTCGACCATAATTGGATAACGTTCTCCGAAAGTGGTAAGTAAACAATAATAAGGACTCACGCTCGAAGACAATAACCAATCGAGTCTATCATAGTATGATTTGGTTCAATGTGATCTCATGATAATCATGTAATGCATAGTATCAGTGACTCTAGCCTCTCAAGCATAATATAATTATACCCTGTACACAATCAGGTAGACACTATAAGTTCTACCCTATGATACACGCTCAGGTAGCTTAATATACCATGTGCACACAGTCAGGCAGACACCTATAATACAGTCAGGCAGACACTATAAGGAAACTCGAATTGCCTATTCCTCTCAACCCGTGTATGCATGTACAATAAAAATGCAATATCAAGGACCAATGCAATTTATACAAAATTATAATCATACAATGTAAAGGTTACTGTGAGATTTACTTAACCTTACAAACGTGATTTCGTAGCTCTTTTGCGCTCTGAGTCGATAAACTAGTCCACGCGAGGCTCCCATCACGGTCCTACAATTCATTAATATGTCATGCAAGTCTCCACAAAAAATTCATCATTTTTTCCAATTGTTTGCAATTTAAACCCAATTGCATTTCGAAACCCTTCGAATCCTTCCAAAATAAACTTTTCAATGCTCGCTCTTCATTTTTTAGCTTAAAAGTATTGTTCGATATCAAAAATTACATTGTCTAGGCTTAAATATAATTTTTCCTATTTTTATATATCTATCAATTTTACTCAACCTGAAAACCCCAGAATCCCTACAAATCAACTCTTCGGATATCCGGATCCCAATTTTGACTCCAAATTATGATTCGAAATTGAAAATTACCCTTGACTACACTTTAAAATACATTTTCAAATTTTGGACATTTTCAGGTATCATACCACACTTTACAAGAGAAATACCCGATAAAAATCCTCGAAAAAATCTCGAAATCCTTATTTTTTATAAGAACTCCCAATTTCATTAATTTATCCAAATATCCCATTTTTTAGAATTTTCTTAATTTCTAGGGATTTTATTTTCTCATTTTTTCTATTTTTAAAACCATATATATTATTTTATATTATTATATTATTTTTTTATAGGAGGGCTCATAAGTACAATTCTTTTTTGTTTTTTAGAGAATTATTATTATTATTATTATTATCGTTGTTGTTGATCAGTTAAGGTTGGGAGAAGAACATTCTTGAGGAAAGGTGTTAGAGTGAATCATTAACTTGGTGTGATGTGGATCTCGAGACATATCAGTGGTTATAAGTTGTAAGTGATTGGTTGTGTGTGTGTTCGTGATTGTAATCAAACTACCGATATTCGGTGAGATGGACTACTGTGATGTAATTTCATTTGATATATAAATAACACACACAGATCATTCGATGAGTTTGTTGGAGATCTGTTTTCTCTCCCTCTCTGTGTGTGTGAGTGTCTCTTCTTCTTCCTCTGATGTTCTTTGTGTTTTCTGTTTCTCTGAGGTTCCTCCATGGATTCCAACATGGTATCAGAGCATGAATGCTAACGCTGAAGGTCTCTAGGGTTCGTGATGGTTTGATTTCATTGCTGGTGAGATCAAACTATGTTGTGTAGGTTTGCTCAGCATCGGAGTCCTTTGAAGCTGAGACGTCAAGGCGTGAATCTTGTAGATCTGCTCAGCATCGGGGCCTTTCGATGCTGAGAGTTCACTATCTTGGTTACTCAGTCAGATCTGTGGAAAGAAGAACGAGATCTGGCAAAGACAAAGCCAGATCTGTGGAGAAAAGACAGATCTGTGAAGAAAAGAACCAGATCTGAAGAAAAAGAACGAGATCTGGTACATGATGAACCAGATCTGAGAATCTGAGGTTGCAAGTGTAAGATCTAGTTGTACAAGAACTAGATCCGGAAAAGACAGTGAGTTTTTGAAGAAAGACACGGGAACCAGCAGATCTAGCACAAATGGCGAACAGATATGGAATCTTGGAACAAGGCTCTCCGTCATCAGGGTTTGTATCAGGCAGTATCTCAGGTTTGAGTTCTGGTACTCCATTTGGTAACTCGTTGAGTCAATTTGTCACTATAAAATTAGATGGAACAAACTTTCTGTTGTGGAAGTCTATTGTTGTTCCAAACTATTCAGGGGTTTGATCTTGATGGTCATCTTTTTGGTACTCTGGAAGCTCCAGAACAAATCTTGACGGATGGATTACCAAATCCAGAGTATAAGATTTGGTTCAGTAGAGATCGGTTTTTGTTAGGATGGTTGATTAATGCTATGTTACCTGAGACTGCAATGCAGATTATCGAAAATACACCGAAACAGACAGCAAATGAGTTGTGGCGAGAAATAGAAACATATTATGGCTCTAATAATAGAGTTCATGTTCAATCTCTCAAGAAAGCACTTCATACAACTCGTAAAGGTGCTATGAAAATGAGAGAGTATTTGTCTAAGATGAAGTGTATTTTTGATAATCTGGCAATTGCAGGATCAGTTGTGAGCACAGATGATTTGATTTCCAGTGTACTAATTGGTTTAGACAGGGAATATTTGCCTATTACTACTTTCTTGCAAGGCAGGTGTGATTTGTAGTGGCAAGAACTTCACTCTACACTGATAGGGTTTGAAGAAACTCTGGATCAGTACAATGTGATTCAAGATGGAAATGCCTTAGTGGTGCAGGAATCTCAATCTGCAAATGCTGCTGAAGTCAAAAACAGTAGCTCTAAAGTGAATGTTCAGAATTGGAATTCACATGGGAACAGAACGAATGGTGGTTTCAGAGGTCGTGGCAATGGAAGGTTTCGAGGCCGAGGAGGATTTAAATCTTCTAGCATTAATAGCAAGCCTACATGTCAAATCTGTGGAAGGTTTGTGCACTCAGCAGCTGTGTGTTACTACAGGGCAGACATGAAGTACATGGGGACTCAAACAGGAAATTCTCAACAGCCACAGTTGAGGTCTTTCATTTCACAATCTCATACACCATCTTCTTTCTTTACTGCATCAGAAGCTGGTCATGATGGATCTTGGTACATGGACAGTGGTGCTACTTCTCATGTTACTGGGGATGCTTCACAGATGCTGAACAACTCAGCGTATTCAGGTACTTAATCTCTTATGGTTGGTATGGTCAGTTGTTGAAAATTGCTAGTACTGGGTCTGCTTGCATTCCATCTGTTCATTCCAAGTTGTCATTTCATAATACATCGTGTGTGCCTAGCATCAAAAAGAATTTGTTAAGCGTCTCTCAGTTAACCAGAGACAACAATGTGTTGATTGAGTTTCATCCTCATGTATGTTTCGTGAAGGACCTTCAAACCGATGAGATTCTTCTTCACGAACAAGATACAAAATGGTCTATACCGCATCTCGGTTCACTCCGCACAGTTATCTTCTTCACATTCTCGCTTTATTTGTTTCAAATAAAAGTCCGTCATCACTTGTGGCATTCGAGACTTGGACATCCCGCCCAAAAGACGCAACAAACAGTTATGCATCAAAAACTTCATCTACCATTCAGTTCAATAACTGATCTTTGTCAGGCTTGTCCTTTGGGTAAGAGTCATGCATTGCCTTTTCAATCATGGAATCGAATGTCGAATAATGTTTTGGATTTGATACATACTGATCTGTGGGGTCCTGCACCTATTACTTCTCCGAGTGGGTTCAACTATTACATTCATTTTGTTGATGATTCTACTCGTTTTACATGGATATATCCTTTGAAGTTGAAGTCTGATGCATTGAATGCTTTTCTACATTTTAAGTCTAGGGTAGAAAATCAGTTCAGGTCTACTATAAAGAAAGTGCAGTCTGATTGGGGTGGTGAGTATAGATCATTTCAATATGTACTTGATAAGTGTGGAATCATTTTTCAACATCCTGGTCCTCATACACATGCACAAAATGGTAGAGCTGAACGTAAGCATAGACACAGTTGAAATGAGTTTGACATTGCTTGCTCACAGTAAAGTGCCTTTGAAATATTGGTGGGATGCATGTTCTACTGCATTGTTTTTCTTATTAATCGATCGCCTACTAAAAATCGCATGGTATGTCACCTTTTGAGAAGTTATTTCATGAATCTCCTGATTACAGTTTGCTCAGAGTGTTTGGTTGTGCGTGTTTTCCATATTTGAGACCATATAATGATCATAAATACCAGTTTAGATCTGAGAAATGTATTTTTATGGGATATAGCAGTCAGCATAAAGGATATAAGTGCTCGAGTCCATCTGGGAAGGTGTATATCACTAGGAATGTCGTGTTTCATGAAAATGATTTTCCTTATCATTCTTTATCTGCTGATGAGTCTACTACAACAACATTGTCCTCAAATGAGTCGAATACCAGTTTTCCATTGTTGGTTCCACATCAGCCCTTGGTTCCATCTAGTTCTTCTTCACATTCCTCTGGTGTGTCAGATGTACTTGCTCCGGTTGAGATTACACCTCATGGGACAGTGGATTCAAGGCCTGGTGTGGATCCTCAAAATATTCATCCCATGATTACTAGAGCTAAGGATGGCATCAGTTTGAGAAAGGTGTTTTTGTCTACTTCATCCATTCATGATCATGATATTCCTACTTCAGTTGTCGCTGCTCTTCAAATTCCTCATTGGAAAGGCAGCAATGGATCAGGAATATCATGCTCTCATGAAGAATGATACTTGGTCTATTGTTCCTTCTTCTTCTAATCAAAATGTTGTTGGCAACAAGTGGATTTTCTCAATTAAAAAGAATTCTGATGGGTCTGTGAATCGATACAAGGCTAGACTAGTGGCTAAAGGGTTTAAACAAGTACCCGGTATTGATTTTGATGAAACTTACAGTCTGTTGTGAAAGCTTCTACTATTCGAGTCATTTTGTCTTTGGCTGTTCATTTTGGTTGGTCTTTGAGACAGATTGATATAAATAATGCATTTTTAAATGGTCAATTAGTTGAGGAAGTTTACACAAATCAGCCTATGGGATTTGTGGATCCTTCTCAACCTACTGCTGTGTGTCGGTTACATAAAGCATTGTATGGTCTTCGTCAAGCTCCTCGTGCATGGTTTGATCAGTTAAAATCCACCTTGTTGTCTCGGGGATTCCACAATTCTAAAGCTGACAACTCTTTGTTCATTTTTCATCATGAACAAATTGTGTTGTATGTGCTGGTTTATGTGGATGATATTATAATTACTGGCTCTAATCAAACTTCCATTCAATCTTTCATCAATAAGTTGAATGGTAAATTTGCTTTGAAAGATATTGTAGATTTGAATTTATTTTTGGGAATGGAAGCTCATAGGACTGCCAAAGGACTGTACTTGACTCAAACTGCTTATATTCATCGCTCTTACAAAAGGGTGGCATGTCTCATGCCAAGCCCATTGCCACTCCCTTTCTTGTTGGTAAGCTATTGTACAAGGATGGCAAGTGCTTCTTTTCATGATAAAACTCTTTATTGAAGTTTACTTGGTGGTCTCCAATATCTTGATAACACAAGGCCGGACATTGTTTATATTGTAAACACTTTAAGCCGAGCCAAAGAATCTCTACAAAGTGGTACATTGGCAAGGCTCTTAAGAGGTCTTGAGATATCTCAAAAGTACTGGTGATTTGGGTTTGTGGTTTAAACCAAGTTCTTATTTGTTCCTTATCTTGGGTATTCGATGTTGATTGGCTGCATCTCGTGGATGATAGAAAATCTGTGGCGAGTTATGCGGTGTTTTTGGGCTCTAACTTAATTTCTTAGCGCCTAAGAAACAAGAGTTGTTGCTCGTTCAAGATCGAGTCCGAATATAGGGCACTTGCTCGGTGCTTCTTGAAGTAAGTTGGTCAGTCTTTGTTTTCTCGAATTGAATGTGTCTATTGGTGCTATTCCCGCAGTTTGGTGTGATGATAATATGAGTCTTCTTGCCTTAGCAAAGAATCCAGTTTATCATTCTCGCACTAAACATATTGAGTTAGATATTCATTATGTTCGTGATAAAGTGTTGGGTGGTTCTCTTCATGTGCATCATGTTCCTTCTGTTGATCAAGTGGCTGATATCTTCACTAAATCGTTCTTTGTATCTAGATTTTTGTATTTGAGAGACAAACTAAGTCTCACTTTACTTCCCTTTAGTTTGAGGGGGGATGTTAGAGTGAATCATTAACTTGGTGTGATGTGGATCTCGAGACATATCAGTGGTTATAAGTTGTAAGTGATTGGTTGTGTGTGTGTTCGTGATTGTAATCAAACTACTGATATTCGTGTGAGATGGACTATTTGTGATGTAATTTCATTTGATATATAAATAACACACACAGATCATTCGACGAGTTTGTTGGAGATCTGTTTTCTCTCCCTCTCTGTGTGTGTGAGTGTCTCTTCTTCTTCCTCTAATGTTCTTTGTGTTTTCTGTTTCTCTGAGGTTCCTCCATGGATTCCAACAAAAGGAGATGACTTTCTCTCTGTCATCTCTTTCCTCGAATTTGAACCTCCATTAATAACCCTTACCAACAAGAACGATCAACAACATTAATAGCCACAACCACGATGAACTCGAAAACAATAACAACGAACTCAACTACAACAATGCACCTTCTATTCGTGATCCCTATCCTTCCTCGGTCTGCCTCTCTCTCCAACGAGCTTCATCTTATTCTCTCAGTCTCTACTTCCCGGTTTCGAAATTGAAATTGACGAGGAAGAGTTTCTGTTGAGTTTGAGAATAATATTTGATTCCCTCGAGATTTGTACACTATGAATCTCGAGGAAACCTAATGAAACTTTTCTTTCTACTTATTTATTGATCGTTCTCGAGATAAGTCAATGCGTATCTCGAGGTCAAACTTGATGGCCATTAACAAGCCCGCCATTCCAACCGCCTTTTGGTTTTAATATAGCATTTCTCAAGTCTCACTCTATGCGCATCTCGAGGTGAATCCAATTGATTTAAATAAATTAATTCACACTATAGGTTATTTATATTTACATATGGATATAAATATGTACACCTATGTATTTTCTCATTTAAAATTTGCTAATCATGCCAACGACCACCCTTAGGCGTGCACACTATTGTACACACTACGTATGTCACCCTCGACCCCACGTGTCACTAGGCGCCTACCAATTTATTTATTAATTTATTTAATTTCGTGATTATCTTTTCAATTTATGTCCAAATAAATCTCCAAAATCTATCCAATTTTGCCAAAAATTGGAGAATTTACTAAAATGCTACAAAACTTCTAAACAACTAGTCTTACACATAAATGGAGGTGTGGAGCCCATGTTGGCTCGTTAAGTCTATTTAAAGTCCAAAATTCAAGTTTTCCAACTTAATTACAAATATTTTTTGCGAAACTCGAAACAGTTGCTCTGGTCGACATTTGAACTTCCACATAACTCATTTCGACACTTATCTCGAGACAATGTCCAAAATTACGAAAAATGAAGAAAATTCTCTAATGTGCTCCTGAACTCACGGACTCTGCATACATACTCCATTTAACCATATTTCACGTCGAAATAGTGTATAATACATCAAATAGGCATATAGCACACAAAAATAATATTAAAATTTATGATATCCGATCTGTAACACGTGGGTCCCACCTCGGATACCTAAATCCTAAATTAAATTCAAAAATATTTAATTAGTCGGTTGATTAAGTTTTTAAAATTCTCGGATGTCACAAGTGGGGACACGTCTCGAGATGCATGCTATCATGGGACAGGTAGAGAGTGAAATGGTGAGTTACTTATTTAATTGAATGTATTAATGTGACCAACTTAATGATTTGTCTAAGTCTATGATGATTTGAATGAAGTCAATTTAATTAGCCTAAGTTGTATTTACAATATAACTAAAAAAAGGACAACCATAGACAAACCACAAGATACGTGCTAAAGTCCCATTTGTGTAAATTTTGGTGTCAACAAGGTTTGAATTAGTGGAGTACGAGCTAATGTAAGCCATTAGATCTCATGAAAATGGATGGACACGATTTTATGGATTTGGTCGTATATATATATAACACTTAGAAACAATTTCATTCACTTTGCATGCTCTTTAAACAAAGAAAAGAGAGAGGGGATGGATCGAAAATTCAGCGCCTCTCTTGCTGGAATTTAGGTGATTAAGAGGAGAACTTCATTATCAAAAAGAGAACTCAAGTGTAGATAACAATATACAACCCCAAGTAATGTATCTATCTATCTATACTTTCAATTTCATGAATTGTAGGCATGAAATTAAAGGTTTGTTTTTCATTTAATTAGTTTTAAAGCATTTCATGAGTAATATGTGTTCAAACAGAAGTTTTCGTTTAAGTTTTGAAGCTCAATTTATATATTCAAGTTTTGCTCAAAATTGAGTTTCATTCCAATGAAACTGAATTTCTAAAAAAATCAGTATTCAAGAGGTGTTTATTTAAAAAATCCATTTGCATGTTTGAGTTCTTTGAGACTTTAATAGTCCAGCTATCAAGAATCTAAAAAATTGGTTTATTTTGACAAAGTTATGAATTTCACAAAGTCTTGGGTGTTCTTGAGTTTTTCTTGCATGTTCAAATCTCTAAATTTTTATGTGAATAATGAATTATATGAAATGTTTGGTGTATATTTAATGGAGGAGGATGTTGCGGATCTCTAGTGGTGAAGAACGAGGATCTGGGGCTTTGGAGGAGGCCATTCCCGAGAGGAAACCCTGAATTTTGGCTACATAATTCTAGGTTCCAGTGCGCGTAGTGCGCAAAAGAAAACTCCATAGTGCGCTAAGGTTATGGGCATTACAAAATCTTCGCTTTCTAAAAATACAGTTAACCTATATAGCCTAGCTTAAAACCTAAACTAAGGGGCTAAATACACTCTAATATATACTAAATGATGTCGGTAGCCTAGGGAAGAATGTCGAGAGTCTGAGTATGTGTTTTGGGGTGTCGGGAGGCTGGTTAAGCTAGGGAATACATTGCATGACTTGTAAGTAATCTTGTTGAGGTTCTTGTGTATATTTCATTTCTATTATGTTATGTTTTACAGTTTTTTAACTAGGTGTGCCTTGAAATCTGATATCATGAGTTTGTTTCATATTCTACTCATTATATGAGTGTTTTTATAGTGATATCACTTGCTTATGGACTAATTGACTCTATTCTTGTGTTTTATGTCTTTTTTTACTATTTTGATGAAAGTGCAATCGAGAATAGCATTCTATTAGGATTAGAGTAATGACTGACTAGACCTATGTCATTACTACTTAACCCGTGTCAGTCTTACTTTATTTCACTATGGTATTTTCTAGCATATTTCCATTTCAGCACTTATTCGCTATATTTATGCTTTTAAACACCATTCAACTATATTTGCAAATGTATATAAGAATATCCAGGAATTACTTTATTGCATATCGTACTCACCGTCTTTTTTACGACGGTGGGTGTAGATCCATCGAGCTGTAAGCCAGGCAAGGAGAAGATCGGTGACTATCTCTAAGGATTCGACGATTCTCCTACCCCTATCTTGTATGTCTCGACTTTTGATGTATTACTTACTTTATTTCTTATTATAAATTTTGGATTGTATATTGGGTTAAGTAGTTAGTTACCTGACTTGTCACTTGACTAGCTCACTATGTTATCATCCTTTTGATATTTATATGCATGTGATGTTGTTTGCTGGTTTCCACACATAGGATTTTTAAAATTACTTCTGCATAACTATTAAGACTTCCACTATGTAATGGCCCAAATTAATTAAACTATGATTAGCATTAATCTTAGAGATTAACAGTTGTAATTTGGGCGTTACGTGGACAACTCGGTTGACTCAAACAAGAGAACTGAGGAAATATGTTATTTATGGATGGTGGTTGTGTATATGTGGTGTTTGAAAATTATTATTATATTGCACTGCATATGTGTATGTTGTTATCAGGCGAGTTTGTGTGACTGGTGTTCACCTTAAAAGACATGTCAACGTGAGTGTCGCATAGGCGAATTACGGGTGTGCAAGGGAACTTGACTAATCCATTTCAATATGAATAGCATGTCAACTAAAGTGGGTAATTTGACCATAGGTCAAGTAAATTCAAATTAAAACACTAGGCTATGGTGTGCCTCGAAATGCGTATCAAAACACGCGGGGCACCGGGTAGCCGAAGGTTAGTGGGACCACAAGTTGGTTAATTTTGGTAACATAAAACACTAACCATATGCATTAAAATGGGCCTAAGTTAGTGTGATCAAATTAAATGAATTAAGTCTTATAGTTTAGTAATTAAATGGAAAGCATAGATTTAGTTGGAGATATACATGGGCACGTCTAGCTTGGAGCTATGAGAGTAGCAATTTGGTGTCATATGGATTGAGTTAGTGGTAGTGAGTGGGATTAGTGGCTAAAGATGGGGTCATTAGATAATCTTCGAGATACGTAAATGCATGAGGATCAAGGGTTATAAATACATCTAACATTGATATTTAAGATGAGTTGATCTAAAGCATGCAAATTAACCCATTTTGATATCTGAACTTGCAGGAGAGGAGAGAAAGAGATTGCTAGATTCAAACTAGAAATTCAAGACATTGGAGATCAATTCAAGAGCTAAAACCTAGGTAATAATCTTCTGCATGATCTACCCTATCTAATGAACCCGGTTTAGTTCAATTGTGATCAAATTATTGTTTCGAGTTGTTTTAGTTGCCATTTTGGACTTAAAAGTGTATGGAGAGGGTATAGACAAGTTTAGGTAGCCAAATTTGAAGGGAAATACAAAATTCTCGACTAGAGAATTTTGTCCCAAAGACCACATAGCGCGCTACCTGGAATAACTAGCGCGCTAATCGTTCTGGATTTCCAACCATTCTTCATCTTGAAGAATAGTAGCGCGCTACATCAATTATCTAGCGCTCTACCATTACATAGTGCACTATGCTAAGCCTACGACGCGCTAACTATAGACAAAAAAATGAATTTAAGGGATAATTCAGGATTTTTGACTTAATACATATCCCTAACACCTATAAACATACTAAACATGTAAAATCATACTTCGGGGACTTAGGGGACTGTAGCTCGGGTATTGGGGAGCTAGTCGGGTTGGACAAAGGAGTCCGGGGAAGTCGGAGCACGGATTGAGGTGAGTAAATCCATTGGAATGCCTTATAGAATGCATGGTTTATTTTGTTGGTATCGAATTTCATGTGTGACTACTGGTGGGCACACATGGGGTTTTCATTCCTATTTCAGTGTGCATATATATTGGTTGTGGCTAAATTGCATGCACGGGTTACTTATGATAGTGCTTGTGTCGATGGCAGTAGAATATATCTACGACCGTCGGGAGGGATTAGGGTGGTCCGGATGTGTAATAGCGTCGATAAGGGACCATGCCATTTACTAAAGTTGGGGTTTAGTCACTATAAGCCTATAGGTATATACGTGGTTCCCATTCAATTTATCGATTACTAGGCTGTGTATGTTAGGGTTTTCTCATGATTATATGGATGTTTACTGATTTATGCTTTATTTCTGAACTGGTTAAGTTGGTATATGTTGTTTATTCGTTTCACGCCAATGCTTTTGCTTGTCGTGTGCTACCTACATTCATGGGAATATGACGTGCTATTGTCAGGTGTTATATTCACATGTCTTGTAGTTTATCACTTTTATTTCATGAATATTATGTTGAATTCTCTTGGGATTTTACTCGCTGGACTCGTCGCAATATTTATTGGGTGATTGAGTGCAGATCCTTCGATGAGCAAGGGCAAGGAGGTAATGGGCGACGACCTCTGAGATTGTGGAGCTAGCTTGTGTGTGATATCAATATGTATTTATTTTACTTTTGTTGGGTTTTGAGGACCATAAAATGTTGATTACATGTATATGAAACTTTTATTATACTTAACTCATCTTGATATATACATGGTATCTTTTGTCGGGTTTTCCACTACTTGGGATTGTTGAATACTGTATAACTTACTTAAATTAAGACTTCCGTGGTAATATTTCATTATAACTTGGTAAATTGATTAACTAGCTAATGAAATCATTAACAATTATATGGAAATTAATTATCTAAGTTTGGATAAATGGCAAAGTGTAAGTAGCCCGGTAGTTCACGAAACATTAAGGATAAGCGGGCCATGAGACGGCAAGACTTGGTGACATAGGATGCGATGTAGCGGGTAGCAAGGCGGCCTGGAATTTGGGGCTGCTATATGCTAGGTATTATTAACTATAAAAAGTCTTAATTCACTCTGAAATTCAATAATAATGTGACATGTCTTTTACTTATCTTGAACGCGTTTAATAAGGAGAATAAGACAAAAGGCTTACTAATATGTATGTAAGTCCTATGTGGCCGAGATCGGGGCTATATTACGGGATTAGGGCGAGCTGTGCCTTATTTTAAAAAGGGGTTGTTAAACTTGGTATTAGAGCCTTTAGTTCTCAAACGTATACCATAACCTTGAATAAAACACAAACCTTAGATGTGGGAATCATATGATCTTTGCATAGAAGCCATTAGTTCGGAAGTAAGGGAAAGTGAGGGAAAGTGAGCTTGGGATTTACATTATGTACATGTTAATTGCTAAATGTATATCGATACGTGCTATGCCACGTAGTAACCGATTCGTGTTCATTATCCACTTGCAGACTCCGATGGCTGATACGCGAGATAGAGGAGATACGGAGTCCAGTTCCAGTCAGCCTCCTATTATTGTGGAGGATCTTTAGAGGCTGTCGGTCCGAGTGATAGCTCAGGGCCAACAGTTGTCTGACTTCATCACTATGATGACAACCCAATTGCTCCACTGGTATCGACATCGACCCTTAGTACTATTATGAATACATTATTAATGCTAGAGACTCCCGCATTATTAGCAGCTCTAGTGGTCAAAATTCGCTAGTATTAACAATACTCGAAAAGACAACTGAGGCAACACCATCCCGCAAGCCTAAAAATTCTAGTACATCAGTCGAAGTTCAGCTAGTGAAGGACTTCATTAGGTTGAAACCAAAATAATTCGATGAGACGAGAGACGAGAGATGAGAGAAGATTGAGAAGTGGATGTTATCCTAAAAGAAGTAGCACAAAATTCTAAGGATTAAGGATAGACTTTGGGTCGAGGTACTCACGGAGACTTTGATATATGGGAGAGCTTCAAGAAGAAGTTATATCAGTAGTACTTTACTCCTCCAGTTATGAAAAGGTTGAAGAAGTTGTTTATGAACCTGAGATAGGGAGCAGAGGAATTAGATATTAGCTACAAAGACCGATACGTGTATCTGAGGCAGTTCGTAGGGGACTTAGTTAGAGAGGATTTTGAGGATGTATATCTCTTTGGTGATAGACTGAGGTCTGACGTTGGATATCACGTGGTCAGTATAGGCTCTAGGACACTTGGTGAGATATACAAACATGCACTGTCACGCGAGACGTCCTATTTGAGTAGAGTAGACTACTAAGTAGAAAGGAGGAGACAAAGAGGCAAAGGATAGAAGGGCAAGGGAAAGAGGAGATGGGATATGAGTTCTCAAGGGAAAGGGATAACCACATATCATACACCAACCGTACCCTACACATCATATCCTGCCCCAGCTCAGGGTTTAGGAAGTATCACTCCCTTGCCACCTTCGATCGGGCCAGCATTACCAGCTCCCAATAGATTATCATTTTCGGCACCACCAGCTCCACAGGCACTACGATAATAGCAGTCGAGTGGTCACGACTGAGGTAAAGGTAGAGGCAGAGGCCGATATGGGTCCAGACAGGAGATATTTGCTCAAGGAGAGGCACAAAGTCAATGCAGACCGATTACATGCTTTAGATATGGATATGCAGGATTGTTGGGGCATGTGCTCTAGTTAAGTCTACAAACATTGTTTATTCAATAACTTTAGTTAATAAAATAGAGGTTTTCATTTAATGTTTTAATTTAAGTGATTACATGTTTACCTTATAATAAGCTTTATGGGTATTTCTTGAAATATCCTAAATGTCTCTAGTCGATCATTATAATGGAACTATAATGAGTTAAAACTAGTGTGAATCTTGATTGATGATCATGCATCTATGGATACGAATCAAGATCATGAGCACTTGTGGGGGAACGAGGTACTGGATCGACTCGCCATGAGAACATCACATAAACTAAATCATAGGTGTTACTAGTGATAGGTATATCATACAGTCATTTGCCTTGTGACTACCATAAACTTTAATATTAGGAGCATGATAATTTGACACAATCAAACGTTTTCTTTAACTGGACAATTATAAAGATTGTGATTGCTTACCATGTTAATAATATGTGAAGGTCTCTAATCAAGATATAATTTTTCCCTTTTGTATGAAGAGAAATGTCAGTGGATCCCTTGATATGTCAGATTGTTAAATAACCAACTCTAGGTGAATTGATATGATCAATGTCATTAGGATGTTTCAATCTAACTAAAGATCGAGACTAGTACGATTAAACATAAGGCACAACGTGGTATATTTAGTATCAATATCCTTAAATGAGCTGTAATTCATGGTATTAATGCATTTTTCAGGGAATTAAGGTGTAAAAGAAAGAAAGGAGGACAAATTAGAAGAAATAGAGAAGAAAACCACGAAAATATGGTTGGTGTCTTTGCTACATGTGTTGACGTTGTAGGAACATAAGGCACAACGTGGGAATGAAAGGCAAGGCATGGGAGAGAAGGAAAAGCGAAGAAAACCAACTTTAGAGGTTCGGCGTAGTGGCGGTGCTGTGGAGCATAGGGGACGACCCTGGATAAGCAGGTGACAACGTCGAGACACCAGGGAGCAAGAAAACATGCTACTTGAGTGTTGAGATGAAACAAACTTGTGAGTAGTGATGATTTTTAGTAGTGATCTACTTTGGTATTTTAAAAATAAATTAATGTGTTGTTAAAGCTACATGCCATTAAAATATAAGTTTTTGCAAAGGAAAACTTTTGAGTTGATTGTTAACTTGAAACTTAGTGAATCAAAGGATACTCCATAAACAATGTAAATTGAAGGAGTAGGAGACTTATTAGAATACACATTTACTTGAGACGTGCAAAATCCTAAGTTTGGGGTTATTTGATAAGTGACTAATTATACTTATATATAGGGTTAGTTTAGTCATATATTTAATACAAATATCCTTAAATGAGCTCTAATTCATGATATTATTGCATTTTTAGGGAATTAAGGTGTAAATGAATGAATTGAGGAAAAACAAGAAGAAATGGAGGAAAAACCTACAAAACATGGTTGACGTCGTGGCTACATTTGTTGACGTTGTGGGAAACGTAAGGCACGGCGTGGGAAGGAAATGCACGACGTAGGAGAGAAGAAAAAGTGAAGAAAACTAACTTTAGAGGTTCGGTGCAGTGGCGGCATTGTGGAGCATAGGAAACGGTGCCAGGTAAGCAGATGAAAGCGCTGAGACACCAAGGAGCAAGGAAACATGCACGCAGGGGCGACGCAGTTGTCTAAAGGGTACGGTGTCGGGCAGTAAGTGAAAGTACCTGACACGGAGGAAATAGAAAGTTAGTGTTTTAATTCAAGTTAAATTGTAAAGGAAGCTTTCTAAATGTTATTTGAGAGTATAAATAGGTATCAAAACATGGTAAACTCAACACATACCAACTATTAGCTACAATTAGAGTAATTTAGCGTAGGTTTTACATTAAATTTAAGTTTTAAGGAGTTTGTTGTGAAGAAAACATTGAAGACTTCACATATGCAATTCAAGTTTGGTTTCATTGATTAAATTTAAGGTAATATTTATATTCATATTAGATTTGCAATGATTTCTATTATGAATTGAGATATGTTTGTTTTGATAAAGTATGAGTAGCCTATTTTTCTTAGGGATCAATAGAACCCATTATACGAATGCTATGCTTTGAATATGAATTAAAAATAATTATAAAAGTGCAATGGTTAAAACTTGTATTGATTATGAGTGTAATGCCTTCGACATACTGGCCTCGTGTTTAATGAATTTAAGCTTTAGGAGTTATCATGGCAATTGACTCTTTTAATCCAAACAAGAATGGTACAAACGTAAAATACATGACTTCAATCGGTAGTTGTTGATTAGGGAAACATGGATAGTAAACTTAGTTATTTATGAATCTAATGATCTGGGACTTAAAACAATGTGGAGCTTACGTTATTCACACTGATATGTGGAGTTATAGTTTGTGCATTACAATCTTTTTCATCATGATAGTCGGTAAAAGTGGATTTGAAGGAAATTTGTCTATTCTGATTAGGCATTGCACACATTATATCGAGCTGCTATACTTGCAGTACGCAAACCAAGTTTTCGGCATCGTTACCAGGGATAGGTAGCCATTAGTATTACTTAGTTTGAATAGTTTCTAAGTTGTATTTTTAGTACTTTACTTTTACGTTTATAAAAAAGACGTAAGTTTCAAGTTTGACTTTCTGCACCTGATCTTTTGTGTTTTCTTTTTAGGGCTACTTAGCATATACATAGTGAGGGAGATAAGGACCTAGTGCCTTATGACCCAGAGATTCATAGAACGAACAAATGAAAGAAAAAGAAAGGAGTCAAGGTAGCTAAGTAACAAGCTAGAAACCAATAATAGGATCAAGGGAATGACCAACCCGTAGGTAATCTGGAAGTGTAGGAGAGAGTGCGATGATTAATATGCCTTTGTGTCTACTTCGTGCCAAAGGTTTAGGAGACATACAACGAAGTGATGAGGCTTCTAGCCAACACCACCGAGTTTGAATTGAGACCATATTTGAGAAACATGGTGTACAATAGCCAATTTAATGGGATATCAAATGAAGATCCAATTGAACATGTCGAGAATTTCTTGGAGAAGTGCGACGCCGTGCACTTCACCAGAGTTAGAAAAGAGGTGATCAGGATGTGACTTTTCCCATTCTTATTAGGTAGAAAAGTCAAATCTTGGTTCCAAAGGCTAAATGCAGGGAGTATGACTTCATGGGCTTCATGGGCTAAAATCGATGAAAGATTTCTCGACAAGTTCTGTCTCCCAGTGAAGGTCAGCGAAATGAAACTTGTGATTGACTAGTTCAAGAAAGAAGACAATGTGTCTCTTGGTGAGGTTTGAGAAAGATTCAAAGAGATGTTGAGGAGATGCAGGGACGCGAATACATAAAATGTACAAAAATCTAGATTTTCTACTACAGGATGAACTACAACGCGAGAACGCTTATCGATGTCGCATCAGGTGGCTCTCTACTTACCAAGGATGTGGATGGAGCGTTGGATCTCTTTGATCTTATGTCTCAAAATTCTACTGCTGGTACTGGTTCCACAGTAAGGAAACCAGTAGGCATCTATGAGATTGACTCGCATGCTGCAATTATGGTACAACTATCAAATCTGAGTAGTCCAATGGAAAAACTTCAGATGGGACAACAAGGTCCACAAGTAGCACAACAAAACATGCATCACCAAGGCATGGTGATTAGCCAAATGGACATACAACAAGGAATAGAGTATGAAAACATCAACTTCATGAACAACCAAGGCTAAGGAAACAACTTTACGCCGAGAGGAATGACTCCTCAATGATTTTATGAAGGATACAATAATATCCTAAACTTTTCTTATGAAAATTCTAATAATGCGTTAAAGTTACCTTAAGGCTTTGATCCACAAGTCCAACAGGGGAACCTGGGGCAGAGCGAAGAGATGACTTCATTGAAGTCAATTGAGAAGTACTTGCATGCCATGGACATAAGCAATAAAGAGGGCTATGAAAAGCACGAGAAAGAAATGGAAGGAATAAAGAAAGCCATGAATAAGATGGATAATGAGCAATCACAATCCATCATGATCTTGAGAGACAAATTGGCCAACTTACCAGTGCTTGGAACTCACAGAATAAAGAACATTTTTTGAGTAACAATATTAGCAATCACTTGGCAAATGCACATATAGTCCAAGTAAGAAGTGGCGGAAAAACCAACGATCCAATGCAGCCAGGAGATATAATAAACGACACAAAGAAGCAAATCAACAAGCATCAACTAAGAGATGCAGAACACATGGAAAAGGACACCAGTACCCTAAAAGAAGTAGCACTAGCAAAAGAATCAGAACCAACTCAAAGAAAAATAGAGGGAGATAAGCCTAAATAAGATGTGGTACCAGGGATGGTCACATTTTCGATAATCCACCACTAATAAATCCCCCTTACCATATTTTCAACGATTCAAGAAACAAAAAGATCAGGAACAGTTCAATGATTTGTTGAAATATTTAAAAAGATGCACATAAACATCATATTCATATATGTGTTAGAATAGATGTCAAACTACACAAGATTCTTGAAGGACTTAATTGCAAAAAAGGTACGACTAGAAGATTACGAACTCGTGAATTTGATTGAAGAGTGCAGGGCAATCTTACAAATGAAGTTACCATCAAATTCGAAGGATCTGGGAAGTTTCTTTATTCCATGAACGAGAGGATTACACTTGTTTGATAAGGTCTTATGTGATTTGGGAGCAAGTATTAATTTGATGCACTTATTATTTTTCAAAAAAACTAAGATTAAGAGAAAATTTTTTTAGCCAATTTGAATTTGCAATTGGCAGATTGATCAGTGACATATCCAAAAAGAGTAATTGAAGATGTTTTATTGAAATTGGATAGGCTCATTTTTCCCATGGATTTCGTAGTATTGGATATGGAAGAAGATTCGTAGGTTTAGATGTTCAAGAATGAGAGTTAAAGTTGTGAGTAAATAATGAGGAAGTCATGTTCGATATCTATAAAACCTTATAATTCTCGAGGGTGGGATAACATTGCAAGAAAATTGAAGTTAGAGATGTAATTTTTGATTATGTTTCTGAGATAGCCCATGAGTATACACCAGATGATCCATTGGAACAATGTCTAGTCTAGAGCATAACAAGTTATGTAGTAAAGGGTGAACTTTAGGAAACAATAAATGTTTTAGCACCAATAGGACCCCTAAAGTTTCATAAATGTTTTGAGAAATTAGAAAAATTAGAGCCTTTACTAGAGCATCTGAGATATGCATATTTGGAAGAAAATTCAACATATCCCGTGATCATTTCACTAGAATTGACAAAGATGTATGATGGCTATTTTCTCTGACATGGTAACGGATATTATAGAGGTATTTATGGATAAATTCTTTTTATTTGGGGCTTATTTCGATCTACGCTTGCAAAATTTGTCTTTGGTATTGAAAAGATATCAAGACATAAACTTGGTACTTAATTGGGAGAAGTGTCACTTCATGGTTCGAGAAGGAGTTTTTTTAGGACATAGAGTGTCTCGTCAGGGATTAAAGGTAGATAGAGTAAAAATAACGCTAATTGAGAAACTTCTTATACCAATGAATAATAGAGAGATAAGGAGTTTTTTAGGCCATGCAGATTTCTACAAAAGGTTTATTAATTATTTTTCAAAAATCACTAAACCATTGTGCACATTGTTAGAAAAAGATTTTCCATTTGAAATGAGCCAAACATGGATACAAGCATTTGAAACCTTAGAAGTAGCTTTAATTTCGGTTCCAATAGTAGTAGTAGTAGTAGATTGGGATTCTCGGTTTAAAATCATGTGCGCTACAACTGATTATGCAGTAGGAGCAGTATTAGGCCACCAGAGAGATGGAATTTTTATAGCTATATATTACGCAAGTAGAACACTGGATCAAGCCAACATAATTATACTTTTATAAAAAAAGAGTTATTATCAGTGGTGTTTCCGTATGATAAGTTTTAAGCTTACATAGTGGGGTCCAAAGTCACTGTGTATACTGATCATGCAGCAATCCGCTACATTTTTGCAAATAAAGATGCCAAACCAAGGCTGATTAGATGAGTGTTCTCATTGCAAAAGTTTGACTTGGAAATCAAAGATAAGAAAGGAAGTGAAAATTTGGTTACAGATCATCTATCTAGGTTACCTCATAAGGAAGTTGATACAAGGAAGCCGATAACGGAAGTATTCATGAATGAGCAATTATTCCAAATATTCAATTTGAAGATAGATTTTCTTAATTTACATCTGGTTGAGACGAATTAAAAAGGCATCGGGCTAATGACATAAAATAAAGCGCTACCGGGATGCTGCCCAGCGGTTATAAAAAAATCTCAGCAAGTAGTTAGTTATCTAGTTTAGTTCATTAAAATTTGAACGGATTAGTATTAACTTTCGAAAATCTTGTGTCCAATGTCTAGGAAAAACCATTTTCCGGGTAATAATTCACCAAAATAGATAAGTCTTAAGATTTGTTAATACTATGCAACATCAAGAAGTTACATTTGGGATATTTTCTTAATTATTGAGTTATTTCAACTCTACGTTCAGTTAGTCATTATAACTCATATTATATAGCAATTAAGGAGGAAAGCATAGTAGTTTATACATTTTTCATTTTATTTACTATATGAATGATTAATTAGTATAGATTAGGTTATATATCGTAATAAGTAATGAATAAGTAGTTCATTTGCATGTTCATGCATTTAATTGTGAATGAGTAGATTGCAAGTATCTTGTTGATATGAAACTCAAGATATTGCTTTTAAAATGAGAAGAAGAAACAATTAAATGTAGCAAATAACGGTGTGATTTCATGATTAGAAACCTAGAGTTAGGGAAGACCTTGAACTTAAAACAAAAGCAAGAAATTAGAACACTTTTTGGGGAACAAGTTATATCTCTAAGGATTCTATAATAAGTGTGAATCTTACTTGATAGTGCAAAGAGGGGAAAAATATGCATTATATATTAAAAGTTGGAATTAACTTACTTGATTCAATGAAAATGAGAAGCACTAACAAGAGTTTTAGAAAAAAAGAAAGAAAAAAAGAGAGAATCCCATAAGTTTAACAAGAAATGGAGTGGAGAACTTGATGATTGGAGAAAGTGATGAAGATTGAAGTCCATAAGAAAAGGAGCAGAGACTTTTAAAAAGAAGAAAATGAGAAGAAAAATGAGAAAAATAAAAATAGAGAAAAAATGTGGAAGTGAACTTAAACTCTTCAAATAAAAGATTTAACTCGAGTACGAGTAGCTAATTGAGTTAAGTTTCCATTCCAACTATATTAAGTCATATAGACTCTTGAAGTGTTAAAGTCTACTAAATATGAGTTTGATCTATGCTTATTTGTGAATTCTTGAACTTAATGAGAAATCATGAGATTGCATACTCCCTACTTGAGTGTTGAGATGAAATAAACTTTTGAGTAATGATGGTTTTTGGTTGTGATCTACTTTGGTATTTCGAAAGTGAATTTATATGTGTCGTTAATTTTGCATGCCTTAAAAATATAAATTTTTGCAAAGAGAAACTTTTAAGTGGATTGTTAACTCGAAATTTAGTGAATTAAAAGATACTTCATAAACAATGTAAATTGAATGAGAACTAGTATTAGGAGACTTAGTAGAATACATATTTGTTCGGGACGCGCAAAACTTTAAGTTTGGGGGTATTTAATAAGTGATTAATTATACTTATATATAGGGTTAGTTTAGTCATATATTTAATATAAATATCTTTAAATGGGCTCTAACTCATGGTATTATTGCATTTTCAGGGAATTAAGGTGTAAAAGAAGGAATTGAGGAAAATGAGAAGAAATGGAGCAAAAACCTACAAAACATGGTTGGCGTCGTGGATACATGTGTTGACACATTGAGAACATAAGGCACAGCGTAGGAAGGAGGTCCAACCAAGTGGTGGTGCAGTGGAGCATAGTGAACGACGCCAGGTCAGCAAGCGACAAAACTAACACACCAAGGAGCAAGGAAACATGCATGTAGTGGCGTTGCAGTGGGCTAAAGGGCAAGGCGCCGAGCAGTAAGTGACAGCGCGAGGCCCGCATGAAATAGAAATTTTAAGTTTTAATTCGAGTTAAATTGTAAAGTAGGGTTTCTAATTGTTAATAAGGAGTATAAAAAGGAATTAGGAAGTGGCAAACTCACCACATACAAATTGTTAGCAACCATTAGAGTAATTTAGCATTAGTTTTATATTGAGTTTGAGTATTAAGAAGTTTGTGTGAAGTAAACATTAAGGACTTCACGTTTGCAATTCAAGTTTGGTTTCATCAATTAAATTCATGGTAATATTTATATTCATATCTGATTTGCAATGATTTCCATTATGAATTGGGATATATATGTTTCGATGAAGTGTGAGCAGTCTATTTATCTTAGGTATCAATAGATCATAAGGTATGAATACTATGCTTTGAATATGAATTAAAAATAATTATAAAAAGTGCAATGGTTAGAATTTGTATTGATTCTGAGCGTAATAATTTAGACATATTGCCACATGTTTAATGAACTTAGGTTTTAGGAGTTATCATGGCTATTAAAGTTTTTAATCTGGACATGAACGGTACAACTGTAAAATACACAACATCGAGCAATAGTTGTTGATTAGGGAGACAAAGATAGTAAACTTAATTAGTTACAAATCCAAAGATTTGTAACTTCAAGCAATGTGGAGCTTACGTTATTCACACTGATAGGTAGAGTTCTAGTTCACACTTTAGAGTCTTTTTCGTCACGACTGTGAGTCGAAGTGGGTTAGAAGAAAATATGTCTATTCTAATTAGGCATTAGACAAAACATATTGAGATGTTAACATGAATACAAAGCATAGTATTAAGTTACTGAGGTGAAGTTGTGAACTAAGATATCCTTAGTATAAAGGTTCAAGTAAAGTTTAAATTGATTGTTATATTAGTTTAGTTAGTATGAAAAAAAATTAAAAAGTGAATTCTTTAGCAATGGTTCAAGTCAAATTGGTAATTAACAACTAGTGCAAAAACATTTCCCTGAGGATGATATTTGTTATCAACATAACTTGATTACACTATTATTATAAGCGAGCTGTTATACTTACGACACACACTTACTTTTCATGTCTTACGGTTAATCAAACGATTTTAAAATGATATAATTTATGTTATTCATTCGGTTGTATCGATTTTGATATTCATGCTACTTGGGTAGTCATAATGCCTTGCTAGAGACTGTTCAAGATTTATGTACCAAAATGATTTTGGTTCATTGCAAACATCGCATGAACCTATTGGTCATACACAAAGAATAGCTTTGCACAATCTCAATTGGTACAGAGTAATGAATTTAATATGATAAGATTCATGACATAAATGCCCTTACAATTTGTTATATGATAACTTATTAATAGAGGCGTATGTGTAATTTGCTTAAACTACCTAAACACAAAAGTCGTATTACAAATAGTTTTTTTAAGTGAGAGGGTGAAACTCTAAAAAGAATAAGATTTTGTTATTTCTATTTTCGAGCTCTCTATACTTTAGGAAAGAAAGAAAAACATTTTCTCTATCTTGAGGCTAACACTCCAAAATGGAGTCACCGTTCGTTTGTGGTGTGTGCATGTCGTAAGTATAACAGCTCGCTTGTAGTAATAGTGTAATCGACTTACGTTGATCACGGATATCGTCCTCAAGAAAAGGTGTTTGCACTAGTTGTTAATTGCCTATTTAACTTGAACTATTGCTAGGGGATTCACTTTTAACAGGTTTTATATCTAAATTAAATTGTCTAAAAAATCAAATAAAACTTTACTTAAACTTTTATATTAAGTATACCTTAGTTCACAACTCACGTAGGTAATTTAATACTATGCTTTGTATTCATATTTACATCTCAATATATTTTGTGCAATGCCTAATTAGAATAGACATATTTTCTTCTAATCCACTTCAACCCACTGTCGTGACGGAGAAGATTCTAATGTGCAAACTAGAACTCACCTATCTGTGTGAGTAACGTAAGCTCCACATTGCTTTAAGTCCCAAATTATTTGATTCATAACCAACTAAGTTTAATATTTGCATCTCCCTAATCAACAACTATCTATCAATGTTGTGCATTTTACGGTTGTACCATTCATATCCAGATTAAAAGCTTCAATAATCATGATAACTTCTAAAGCTTAAGTTCTTTAAACACGTGATCAAAATGTCTAAAGTATTACACTCAAAATCAATAAAAATTCTAATTATTGCACTTTTAATTATTACTTTTCGCCTCTATTCACAGCATAGCATTCAACCATAGGATCCTTTGATCCCTAAAATTAGAGATGAATATAAACATTACCTTGAATATAAATATTACCTTGAATTTAAGCATAGCATTCAAGCACATCATTCAAGTATAGAATTATGTTTCACACTTCATTGAAACACACACATCATAATTCATTATAGAAATGATTGCAAATAAGAGATGAATATAAATATTACCTTGAATTTAATAAATGAAACCAAACTTGAATTGCAAACATGAAGCCTCCAATGTTTTCTTAACATAAACTCCTTAATACTCAAACTCAATGTAAAACATTTGCTAAATTACTCTAATAGTGTCTAATAATTGGTATTTGGTTAGTTTACTGTATCTTAATATCTATTTATACTTCCTAAATTAAAACTATACTTTTTATTTTCTTCATGTTTGTCGTTGTCACTTACTGTCCCGATGTCGTGTGTGTTAAGCTACGGTGCCGCCACTACATGTCCCGACGCCATCTCTTATACACTACATCACCGCCACTTCGCCGGACTTCCAGACTTGATTTTCTTATTTTATTTGCTCTCCAACACCGTGCCTTATCTCCCCATGCTATGCCCTTTCTTCCCACAGAGCCACCTTGTGCTGCCACAGCGCCAAGTATGTTTTGTGGGTTTTTGCTCTGTTTCTTCTCGTTTTTCCTCAATTCATTTTCTTACACCTTAATTACCTAAAAACCCAATAATACCATGAATTAGCACTCATTTGAGGATATTTATACTAAATATACGACTAAAATAACCTTATATATGTATAAATAATCCCTTATCAAATACCCCAAAACTTAAGATTTTTAACGTCTCGAGCAAAAGTATATTCTATTAAGTGTCATAATAACTAACTCTAATTCAATTTACATGATTCCATTGAGTATCCTTTAATTTACTTAGTATCAAGTTAATAATCTACTCAAGAGTTTTTCTTTGGAAAAACTTATATTTTAAGACATGTAGCTTTAACGACACATATAACTTCACTTTCAAAACATTAAAGTAGATTACAACCAAAACCCATAAATACTTACAAGTTTGATTCATCTTAACAGTCAAGTAGCAAGTATTCAAACTCATGATTTCTCATTAAGCTTAAGAATTGAAGAGTCTATAAGACTTAACATAGTTGGACTAGAAACTTATCTCAATTAGCTACTCGTTCTCGAGCTAAATCTTTTATTTAAAGAGTTTTATTTTACTTCTGCCTTCTTTTATTAATTATTTTTTTTTCTTTTTCTTTCCATTTTTTATTTTTAACTGTCCTTGCTCTTTTTCCTATGGACTTTATTCTTCCTTACTTTTTTAATCATCAAGTTCTCTGCTCCATTTCCTGTATAAGTTATCAAATTTTCTTATTTTTTTCTTTATTTTTAAAACTCTTGTTACCACTTCTCACTTTCACTAAATCAAGTGAGCTAACTCTGACTTTTAATTTACAGTGCCTATTTCTTCCCCTCTTTGCACTAAGTCTTTATTTCTTTTTATTTGCAAGTAAGATTCACACTTATTATAGAATCATAGGAGATCTAACTTTTTCTGCACGAAGTGATGGTTCATTGCTTTTGTTTCAAGTTCAAAGTCTTCCCTAACTCTAGATTTCTAATCATGAAATTACATCGTTGTTTGCTATATTTCATTTTTTTTCAAAATTTAAAAACATTCACTTAAGTTTCATATCAATAAAATACTTGTAATCTACTCATCCACAATTAAAGGCATAAACATGCAAATGGACTACTTCTTCATTACATATTATTATATATAACCTAATATATACTAAAACATTTATATAGTAAATAAACGAAAAATTTATACACTACCGCGCTATCCTCCTTAACTGCTTTAAATTACAATTAAAACGATCAAACCTGCATCGTTTATCCTTATATCTCAGCCCATCTTACTGCTTCTTATAGCGTAGTGTAGTGTCGATGCCCCCAAACTTAAACCAAACCTTGTCCTTAAGGTTTAAAAGTAAGCATGAAACATGATAACAGTAAACACACAAACATATATAATAACACATGTTACAATAAAGCAAACTAAACATAGAATTAAAACAAGTAATAAGTAACAAAATATCTCAAATATTAAAAAAACTTGCTATTAAAGTCACTCTTAACTCCCCAGGTCTAAATGATTCCTAGTACACTAACTTCAGGACTGCGCGTCATCATTGCCATCTACATAATTAGCTCCAGCTTAGGATGGTGTCAATATGTAACGACCCATTTTAGTAATTTCTATCAAATTTACAGACGTGGATGCCAATTCTGCAGCAGATGACACATGAGCATAACTTATTACAGGCATCATCAGTTATGTGCATAGCTGGGTTGGTGACTACGGAGGAACGACACATTTGTTGTCAGTTGAGAATGCCGACCGCATCGATTGAACGGGTTGCCAAGTGTCAGAGGGCTGATGGGCTCTATGAGTGGGTCAATGGTCTGTCACGGAATTTGAAATGCACTAATTAGGCAGAAACCACATATCGGTGTTTGAGGTACCGAGGGAGATTGTGGATATCTACGGATCAGGAGATACGGAACGTGATACTAGAGGAGGCACACCGGTCTCGTTACACAGTTCATCCTAGTCGGACAAAAATGCACCATGATTTGAAACGACTATTCTTGTGGCCAGGGATGAAGGCTGATGTAGGTGCGTACGTTAGGAGTTGTCACATTTGCCAGCAGGTGAAGGCTGGGCACAAACGACCTGGTGGATTATTACAATTGTTGCCTATTCCATAGTGGAAATGGGAACATATTACTATGGATTTCGTTAGTGGGCTACCGCAGACATCGAAGCGTCACGATGCAGTTTGGGTAGTGATTGATAGACTGACAAAGTTGGCTCACTTCATTCCAATCTCGATGAAATCCATGTTTCCCCGGTTGAGCATATTGTTTGAGCGGGAGATTAGTAGACTTCATGGGGTGACATATACGAAGTTCGAGACAAGGATAGGACAAGTAAGTGTCGTACATGTGTAGTTGGGCCAGCTGGCAAGGAGTACACGGAGGCACGTCACCCCAGGGCGGCGAGGGCCGCCGCAGTTGGTATTAGAGCTAGGTTGGCTTAGGAGATTGTTATACCAACGCTGCGGTTTGTGTGTTTTCATTTTCCCTACCTAATAATCGGTCCCGTCGACTACCCGATACCAATGTCAACACGTATATCAAGGCGACTACAGTTCATACAATCTCGTTGTGTGTTAGTTTCCCTGTCCTAATATTCGATTCCGTCAACTATGTGACACCCGTGTCAACACAAATATCGAGGCGAATACCATTCACACACCCTCACAGGTATTATTTTGCAACATATACACATGCGATGTATTTAGATAAATTACACCGTAAATAAGCAACCAACACACCAGAAATATCCAAACCTAAGTCCCGTGTGACCAAGCCTACCGCGGTGTCCACGTGGCTCCGAACTGGAGTCCACGTCTGTAAATTAGAGAGCCTGTAGTTGTGACTGTACCGACGAAGACAGCTGATGTTCAGGGGGTACCACAGACACCAGTTTGTGGGGTAGCGGCAGAGGCACACACAGATACAGCTACCGCGGTTATTCCTTTGGGGACGTCAATTTTTACGCCGCCACACACAACGATGGATCAGGTTACTTCCACCCCTGCTGGCGATACTCCTTCGACCTTAGCATTCGTTTTGGCGCCAAAGGCGAAGTTATTGAGAGCATTTTCGAAGTTCCAGCCTTGATTCTTTTACGGCAGCGGTGATCCCGAGGTTGCAAGGAGATGGATAGTGTCCAATCAGCATTTTCGTAAGCTGATGAGGAATGATGAGACGGTATAGGCGCGACCTTCGGGGGCCTGTTTGAGAGGGAATGCGACAGTCTGTTGGACGACATATACGGATACTCATCCGGAACCGACGACATGGGCTAAGTGTAGGAATTTATTCTACGATCAGTACATACCGATGGAGGTTAGGTTGAGACTGAGGGAGGTGTTCTTGGCCCTGCGACAGGGGAAGCTTCGTCCTTTATTTGCGGTGTAATTTATTTAAATGCATCGCATGTGTGTATGTTGCAAAATAATACGTGTGAGGGTGTGTGAACGGTATTCGCCTCGATATTCGGGTCGACGCGGGTGTCGGGTAGTTAGCAGGATTGAATATTAGGACAGGGGAAACTAACACACAACGAGATTGTGTGAACTGTAGTTGCCTCGATATACGTGTCAACACACGTATCGGGTAGTCGACGGGACCGACTATAGGGTCGGGAAAACAAAAACACACAAATTAAAGAAAAATATGCCACGTAACGAATATGGAATAGATATTGGGTTACGAATGACTGGGCGGTGCGCGGATATCACGGTTCGGACGAGAAATCGGACGTCGAAACGCTCAGAAGTACTGGTGAGTGTCGTAGTTGTGTCACAGTCAGGTGGCACAAACACCATCACACTTGTCCCAACTCAAGTAACACTTGTCACAACCTATACCATGAGTCACCACCCCACCTACCCACTTACATCACAAACACACACACTCACGCACACATTGTTAACACACACACAAAGCAGGGAGGCCGAAAGCGAGGAAGAAAAAGAGGAGAGGAGAAGGAGAAGCAAGGACGCGCAGGGAAGGAGAGGAGACATCACAGTGAGTCCCCGTTGTCGTTGTTGTTGTTTGGGTGGTTGGCAGTGGAGAGATTGGGGGTTCGACCTCCATGGCAGAACCCCATGGCCAAGGTGGTATTCCACCGTGGTTGGGGTGGAGAGCCACCCCAACCCATCACCGAAAAAAAATGGGAAAAAAGGAGAAAACAAAATTGGTTGCTCCCGATGGAACCAGTCGATCGGGAGGAAGGAGATGGTGCACACTCGAGCGTCGCGTGCGTGTGCACCCCCTTATTGGGCCTGGCCCAGAATGGGCCTGGCCCAGAATGGGCCTTATTGTATACACAAGGCTCATTTTGCGTTCTTAATAAAATCAAAATCTTTGATTGTTTCATCAAAATGAAGATTCCAACTCCGAGAAGCTTGCTTTAATCCATAAATGGATCTTTGAAGCTCCTAGAATTCTCGGTATGTACAAAACCTTCTGGTTGTGTCATATACGCGTCCTCAAGCAGCTTTCCGTTAAGAAATGATGTTTTTACATCCATTTGTCATATCTCATTGTCATAATATGCAGCAATGACAATTAAGATTCTTATGTATTTAAGCATGGCTACTAGCGAAAAAGTTTCATCATAATTAACACCTTGAGTCTGCCTGAAACCTTTTGCTACAAGTCTTGCTTTAAAAGTATGCCCATTGCCATCCATGACAGTTTTCTTCTTGAAAACACATTTACATTCGATGGTCTTACCACCTTCAGGTAAATCAACCAAGTTCCAAACTTGGTTATAGTACATGGATTGCATCTCAGAGTTCATGGAACTTAGCCATTTATCTGAGTCTGGTCCAGACAAGGCATCCTGATAAGTGGCGGGCTCATTTTAATCCATAAGCAACACATCACGACCATCAGTAATGAGAAATTCGAATCTCTCTAGCTTGTGTCTTACCCTACCAGATTTACGTAGGCCTTTTGACACTTGCGGAGGTTCAACTGGTTCAGAACATTGTTGAACTTCCAGTAGCTGTTCAGTGTTTATCTGTGATTCTTGAACTTCTTCAAGATTTGTGTCTCTCCCACTAGTGTCTTTTGAAATAAATTATTTTTCCATAAAGGCATCATACCGAGCAACGAACACTTTGTTCTCAGCGGGATTATAAAAGTAATATCCTTTTGTTTCCTTAGGATACCCCACAAATAAACACTTGTCAGATTTAGGTGCTAGTTTTTTTTAGATCTATCGTTTTACGTAAGCCTCACAACCCCAAATCTTAGGGAAAGACAAAATAGGTCTCTTCCCATACCACGGTGTTTTATCGACCGCTTTAGAAGGAACTCGATTTAAAGCGCAAGCCGCAGTTTGTAATGCATAACCCCAAAAGGATAATGGAAGATCTGCATGACTCATCATAGATCGAACCATATCTAATAAGGTTCGATTTCTCCTTTCAGAAACTCCATTCCACTGTGGAGTTGCTTGTGGAGTCAATTGGGAGACCATCCCACAATTTCTAAGATGGTCATCAAATTCTTGGTTCAAATATTCACCACCTCGATCTGACCGAAGTGTTTTGATAGTTTTACCAAGTTGATTATGCACTGCATTTTGAAACGTTCAAAACATCTCAAATGATTCAGCTTTATGTTTCATTAGATATACATAACCATATCTGCAAGAAATCATCGGTAAATGTAATGAAGTACGATAACCTCCTCTAGCCATTGTGTTTATAGGACCACATACATCAGTATGTATTAGACCCAATAAATCACTTGCCCTTTCACTATGTCCAGTAAAGGGACTTTTAGTCATCTTGCCTAGTAAACAAGATACAACCGTTTCATATGTTTCTAAATCAAATGAATCTAGAAGTCTATCTTTATGGAGCTTCGTTATGCATTTCTCGTTTATGTGCTCGAGACGACAATGCAAAAAATAGGTTTGATTCAAATCATTTGACTTCAATCTCTTTCTATTTATGTTAAAGACTGGAGTATAAGTGGACACTTTCATGCCTAGAATATAAAGACCATCACACAAATCAACATTTGCATAAAATATACCTTTACGAGAAATGAAACATCTATTATTCGCAATAATAAAATCAAAACCATCCATATCCAAGCATGAAACAAAAATGATGTTTCTACTCAAGGAAGGCACAAATAACAATTATTTAAAGTTAAAATAAGTCCACTAGGTAAGACTAAGTCATATGATCCAATAGCCAGAACATCAACTCTTGCTCTATTCCCTACGCGGAGAATGACTTCACCTTTCTTCAACTTTCTACTTTTGGCGAGTCCCTGCACATTTAAACAAGTGTGAGATCCACATCCAGTATCTAATACCCAGGAAACACTAGTAGAAAAATTAATTTCAATAACAAAAATACCTGTAGTGGTAGTCGCACTACCCTTTTTCTTCTTTAGATCTTCCAGATAGAGTTTGCAATTTCTGAACCAATGTCCAGGTGCATGACAGAAATGACAATTTCCTTCCTTTTCTTTTGGGTGTTTTGAAGCAGGAACAGGCTGGGGCTTCACTTGTTCCACTGGCTTTGCGACAGGCGCAGCAGCAGCCTTGGCAACTTTAACCTTGCCTTTGCCTTTCTTCTTCATTCCCTTTCCCATTTGGACCATCAACACATTATTAGAGGGTTTCTCGATATTTTGTTCAGCAGTTTTTAACAATAAATACAACTCTGAGATTGATTTCTCCATATTATTCATATTGTAGTTTATCACAAATTGTGAGTAACTCTCTGGTAATGAATTCAGGATCAAATTCGTAGCTAACTCTTGGTTTATGGGAAATTCGAGTCTATCAAGCTGGTCAACATAGCCCTTCATCTTCAGAACACGAGGACTAACTGACGCACCGTCAGTCATCTTGCAAGAATGTAGGTCCTTGACTATCTCAAACCTTTCTTGCCTAGCTTGCTGTTGGAACGTTTCCTTCAGTGTTACGACCATGTCGTAGGCTTCCATTAGTTCCATGTCCTTCTGAAGTTCAGGAACCATAGTTGTCAGCTTAATACATGTAACATCAGTAGAATCGTTGACATACTTATTATGCGCATCCTTCACAGCTTTCGTAGCATTGGCTGGTAGGTCCTCATGGATTGGAGCATCCAAGACATACAACTTGCGTTCATGCTTAAGAACGATTCTCAAGTTTCTTAACCAGTCAAGAAAGTTAGTCCCAGATAGCTTATCCTTCTCAAGGATGGATCGCAGTGACAGGGAATTATTATTACTTGAAGAGGCCATTGATCTACAATAAAGATTATGCAAAGTTTATTTTAGTATAGAGGAATAGACTCCAACTAAATTAACAACCCTCCTAAAACATACTATTTATTTAGGGAACTAAAATCCATATTTCACCTAATTCAATGACTGCTATGACATGAAACATAGAACTAGATTATTTAGGTAGGTAATAGTTACCAATTACATATTATGTAATTTTAGATACTTTTATGAGATACGGGACATCTTATATCTTATCATGTTTTTATCTCATCATGTGCCTAAAGCTCAAAACTATTTTGATAGCTTTATTAAGTCGGACCATTTTAAACATTTAGGTAACTCTTATCCAACTTGTCTCACCAAGATAACACAATACACCTAGCTATAGCTGAAACTGTATTAGTGTGATCGAGGCCTTGACAAGTGTTTAAAATGGATGACATGAGACTTAAAATTTAATAGAGGGATTTTATTCAGTATTAGTGATTTTACGTAAACAATGAAATATCATATATTTTTATTGATTTTTTAAATCACTAAAAAATTTGGAGATTTTTATACTGTTCACTATTAAACAATTTCCGTGTGCTAGAATTAGTTAGACGGTGGTCCCGCTGGCCGGTCAGCGGACGGGGGTACAGGGGGCAGCGCCACTGTTTTTTTTTTCTTTTTTTTTTAGAAGACAAATTTCAATTCCGAAAATTAAAATTCGCTATAGAAAATCATATTTTTCGCTGATTTTATTATCCTAAATTTACCCTTAATTTATCCAAAATTAAGTCAATTAAAACATTTTTAATTAACCCGGGCCCACATCTAACTAATCATCTTATCCTAATCCGATTAGGACTTAAGATATTTGAATCATAGCATATCACCAATAACAAAATTCTCCATATTTATCTCCTATCCAATAGGGATAACGAAACCGATTTTGCTTATATCTCCTAATCTAATTTGTTATCTATCTTTATCAAATAGAAACTTCATAACAGATTAGATATAAAAAGATAAATAAATAATTTCAAAAATTAATTATTTGCAATTTCGGTCCTCATCCGAATAATCACAAACATGTAATTGAATCATGAACTACTATCCCAATCGAACCTAAAGGTCTCATGGATCACAAAACACGAAACTCAATTCATTGAAATTATTTAAATTAACCTAACATGGTTACTAGCATGTACGAAACTAATTTCAATTAAATCACAAATGTATGTATCATATACACAAAACATGATAATAAATCTCACAGAAAACTTATGTATATCACATATACATAAACTATTAACATGCTTTCAATCATATATCATGTATATATCAGAAGAAAACATGCGATGAATTTAATGGAATCGAACTCGAAGGCTCTGATACCACTGTTGGGTTTGGGGGTTCATATGCAACGGAGATTTCAAAACAATTTTGACAAAAACCCCAACAGGATCCGAATCTAATTCCATTAAAAACGTTTAAACCAAGAAAACTTAATCATACCTCGGTCACAAAATACCTTTCTGAAGGTTGATCGATCTCTAAGGCGCTGCCAACGATGAACGCCCTCTATCAGCAGTCCACACACGAACGGCGGTCGAGACTCGAAGTGCTAGCTTCAAGAGAATACCAAACTTTTTGTTCTCTCCAAGATGATCCAGAGCGTACCAGAAAACCCTAAGTCATTTCTAAAATGAAAATAGAATTTCGGCCCTTAATCTTTCGTTTGTGTGTTCTAACTTAAACCGTCTATTTATACAGCCCTTGTATATAGACGGTTAAGTAAATTACACATATACCCCTACTTAAAGAAGTATAAGTGTAATACACCACAATGATGTTTCTATCATGAATTTTATCATATAAAATTCTTTTTCTGAACCATCTTAAAATCTCGCAAAACCATTCTTAGTGTGCGACCCAATAGACTCATACAACGTTGGCAGTGTACCAAAACACATTTTGGTATACAAGTCATAAGCGGCCTCTAGCAAGACATTATGACTACCCAAGTCCTACGAATATCAAATCGATATAAGCTAATTAATAGTGTATATAACATCCTTTTATCACACGATATCCTTTTGATCAAACATAAGGCATGGAATTGTCATCCAACATGTTCAATTGTACTAGTCTCGATCTGTAGGTAGACTGAAAACATCCAAGTGACATTGATCAATATCAATTCACTTTGACTAGGCCTTTTAATAGTCTAACACATCGAGGGATCCACTGGATATCTCTCTTTATATGAGAGGGACAAATTCTATCTTGATTACACAACTTCATCACATTACTCACACAGTAACCAATCGCAACCTTTATAATAGTCCGGTTAAAGACAACGTTTGATAGTGTCAAATCACTGTGTTCCTAATGTTGAAGTCTCTGGTAATCTCAAGTCAAAGGACTGAAAAATATACCTATCATGAGAAACAACTATGACTTAATCCATGTGATGTTCTCATAGTGGGTCGGTCCAGTACTTTGTTCCCTAACAAGTACTCGTGATCTTGATTCGTATCCCTATACATATAATCATCATATGATCATCAATCAAGACTCACACTAGTCTTTATTCATTATAGTTCCCAGTATAATGATCAACTAGGGACATTTAGGATATTTCTATAAATACCCATGGATTTTATTATAATGTAAACATGCAATTTAATTATAATAAACAGCAAAAGAAATCCTTTATTTTATTAACTAAAAGTATTCATAAAGACAATTAATGGATTGACCTAGGGCACATGCCCCAATAGGTGCGTCATAAGTCTACGTCGGCTACCGAGAGGTGTGTCAGACAGAGATCTCAGATAGACCTCGAAACTATATGAGGCAATGCAAGAACAATTTGGCCCCAGGTTGCAGTTTAGTACAGCTTATCATCCTCAGACTGGTGGACAGTCAAAACGACTAATCCAAATTTTGGAGGATATGCTCAGGGCATGCATATTACAATTTGGGGGCTCGTGGGAGGATTATATGCCTCTGTGTGAGTATGCATACAATAACAGCTATCATGCAAGCATTGGTATGCCACCATTTGAGGCATTATATGGGAAACCCTGTAGATGACATGCTTGTTGGGCGAAGCCGGAAGATACAGTGATGGTAGGGCCTGAGATAGTTGTTGATCATACAGAGAAAATTTGACAAATTTCTCAGAAACAGCGAGCGGCACAAGATAGACATAAGAAATATGCGGATAGGTATCGCGATGGTCTGAGCTATGACGAGGACGATATGGTGTATTTAAAGGTTTCTCCTTGGAAAGGTCAACATAGATTTGGCATTAAAGGGAAACTAGCGCCGAGATACGTTGGGCCATATCGGATTGCACAGAGAGTAGGCCATGTTGCATATCGATTAGAGTTACCTGCCGAGTTAGCTGGAGTTCATTCGATCTTTCATATTTTCATGTTAAGACTCGCTAGGTCAGGGCCGAGACCGGCGATTGAGTAGGGACATGTGGAGATACAACCTGATGTTACTTTTGAGGAGAGACCGATAGAGATCGTTGCCGTTGAATTTAGATTCTCCGAAACAGGGAACTCGCGAAGGTCCTAGTTCATTTGCAGCATCATAAGACAGAAGGACTTACCTAGGAGCTCGAGTCGACGATGAGGATGCGATACCCTCAACTATTTTTTGGTATAAGACTTTAGTTATAGTTAAATTTCGGGAAATACATCAACAAAATCCTTAACCACCGAAACATCCTCAATTCGTTCCCCCGTTCAAACCTCCGGCTCAACTATCTCCGCAAACGCCTAGTCGCCCCCTATCTGGCTGTGCTAACGCATGCATCTATCTCTAGTCTGAACTGACTCTCTTCGTGGTGATGGTGGTGTCCGACAATCAACCCTCAAGTGTCCCCTCTACCCACATCAATGACATACGCGACTCTCCAGTCTACCCGTTTGTCCCTCTCCAGATCTCGAACCCTGACCCCGGTCTACCTAACCCCTGTCATGTCCCATCCGATCTCGACCCCTGACGGTATTCTTGTGGCTGTGACCTCTGTCGATCTACTGATACTGAGGTGATGGCGTGAACCGACTGCAGTTCCTCAAAGCAGAACTGACTACCCCGAAAATCATCTCGACAGTCCCCTCTCGTATATCAACTCTCCGACCTCTATCCAGACGCTCCATCGGTCTTTTATGCCTTTGAGTCGACCCAGAACTCTGCCTGGACTGTACCTCCCTGCCAGTCAAACGCATGTCAGCCCTCTGCAGTATATATGTCTCAAGAGCCAATGCCCTGTCAAAAATCTCCTGCAGTGTCGTGGCTCTGGTCGAGACAACTGCTGACATAATCCTGTCATCAACCCCTCTAGTCAAATAATAGATCTACAAGCGCTTTGTCGTGGCAATATCTAGAGAGAACTAGAACGAACGTCGGAACCTCTCCATATACTGCATCAAAGTCCGATTTCTCTTTCGCAGGGCAAAAACTCATCCCTCAGTCTCAACCTAACTTCCATCGGTATGTACTGATCATAAAACAACTCCCTAAACTCAGCCCATGTCGTCGGTTTCGGATGAGTATCTATATATATCGTCCACCAGACTGTCGCATGTCCTCTCAAGTAGGCTCCCGAAAGTCGTGACTGTACAGTCTTATCGTTCCTCATTAGCTTATGGAAACGCTGATGAGACACTATCCATCTCCCTGCAGCCTGAGGGTCAACGTCTCCATAAAAGAATCCAGGCAGGAACTTCAAAAACTCTCTCACTAACTTCGCCTATGGCGCCAAAACAAATGCTGATGTTGAAGGAGTGTTAGCAGCGGGGATGGCAGTAACTTGGTCCGTCGTCGTGTGTGGAGGCGCAAGTGTCAACGTTCCTCAAAAGAATAACTGCGGTAGCTGTATCTGTGGGTGCCTCTGCCGCTACCCCCTGAACTGGCGTCTGGGGTACCACCGGAACAATAGTTATCCCCGCCGGTATGGTCATAGCTACTGGTTCTCTAGCTGAAGTGAGTGCCGCCTGTACCGCGGTCTGCTCGCGTAGTAGCCGTAATACCTCGGCCATCTGTGTCTCCTGGGCCGAGAGTTTATTCTCCATACTCGCCGTAACCGGGAAATCCCTAGCCGTATCGCTCGTTTGTCCAGTCTCAAAAGGCGTACCAAACTGTCCGTCCATAATCTTGATCGAGAATGTGCTCCGGATCAGTCTCGAAGTATATAAGTATATCATATAATAAAATGAAAATATAACACGTATATAAGTTCTAACTCTACCCACCTCACATCACTTCCCAACTAAAGTTCTAAGGCACTAACTTCGGGTTTTCCACATTTAAGTTCGTTGATTAAGTTTTATTGTCTTAAGACTTCCTCTTTTCTCTGATACCAATTGCGGCGTTGGTATCACAATATCCAAAGCCAACCTGGGCTTTGATACGGTGATCAATTGGCGACCAAGGACTAAGTGGACTTGGACCGAAGTGTTGATTACTGGGTAGTGGAGCGCATTGTGAGGTTTATAAAACTCAAAGGGAAAACTTTCGAGTATTTATTTTGTTTCTTATTTCCATTCATTTCCAGTATTCCCGTGATTTTAATTACATTCATATCTTGTCATCTTTTGGACGGTTGGTTGAGTTACTCCCACCGAATTGTTCATTGTGTGTTTATGCATTCTAGACCATAGCACGTGTATCAGGAATTCTCGGTGGATAACGACCCGAGCTATGGAATTGATACATGTGTCGGTGCATCATAGGTCTACGCCGGCCACCGAGAGGGATTAGGTGATAGCTAGTTGGGTGCGCCCACTAGTGGGATCCAGGAAGGAAATCCCGAAGTATAGTTTAGTCTGGCTGGAACAGGCTTTGGAGATTGTGAGCTTTATTGTTATTTATGCATGCGATGCCTTACTTACAGTTGCCTGTTCACATTTCGCATGTTTATTTAACAGTATTTATTGACTTCCACTTGTTTATGTGAATGCTCGGAGGAGTTCCTTGGGATTTTACTGACTGGACTCGTCATCCATTTTCTTCTATGATGATTGAGTGCAGATCCGAGTACCAGCAAAGGCAAGGGAGTCTTACGCAACTACCTTTGATTTCCTATCATCACAGACTATTGTACGTGTGTTTGTTTTGGTATTTTGATTCTTTTGGGAACTGGGGAGTGACATGACAGTGTACATGCTTAGTCTGATATGGTACAATTATTTACTATGAAATATTCACGATTTTTCCACATTAGGTTTACATGTATAGTTGGGCCAGCTGGCAAGGAGTACACGGAGACACGTAGGGCGGCGAGGGCCGCCACACAATGGACGTTCCACCCTCTCACTCTGCACAAATCCTAATCAAACGAGTATGCTGGTGCTGATGGAAAGCCAATTGACTTAACAATAGGTCTCAACCATATGCTTATCATATATCTAGCTATATCTCAAGGATAATCGACAAACAACATGAAATTGCACCGTAAGTCCCATTGGTATTGCTTTCTCCTCTACATATCCTGCTTTTATCTTAGCATGGCTCCCTAGTATTGTGCCCCCATACTTTTGGTACTATCTCCTCATCTCTAAAATCTACTGCCTCTGCTGTCATGGAGTCAAATCTTCAAGTGGTGGTATGGATGCCTATAGTGGAGGAGATGGTGCAAAAACCTCAAGACCATCCAAATCCTGCTATCTTATCTCTAAGTCTACAAACTCGTAGCCCTCAGCATATCCTTGCTGCTGTTGTTCTTCCTCTTTTTCATATCCTTTATCTTCAAGTTCTTGGGCTAATCTTGCTACCGCTTCTACTGCTGCTTGATCCTCTTGCCTTTTGGCTAACAACTCGGCCTCAAATCTTGCTATCTTTGGAGTCTTGATAACCAGACGGTAATTTCAACGTGAGCAAGAAAGCTTCAACCATGGTTGGTTGGGCCTCTATATCGAATTCTTTGTCATTTCTCAGTCTTACTCCGACCCTCAAACACATCTGAGTAATCAAAATAGGAAAAATAAACTTATTATCCCTTTCAGACATGATGGACTCCCTCAAATTGGTTGTATGATCTCCCCGATATTGATCTTCCCAAACTTTTTAATCTCATAAAGACAAGCCGCTTTCGGCTTATTGATCTCACCCTACTGAGAAGTGGGGTATAGCAATGCCACTGTAAAATGATGTCGGATTCTATACATTTTCCTAACATTCCCGTTTTTAATATGCTTGGGCACATTCTCAGCTCCCATTACCTATCTTTGTTGTCTAGGGACAAGCAATGCTTCTTCTATGGCTCTAAATGGGTATAGATTATATGGTCTCTCATATAATATGGTCGGGAAAGTCGGTGAGGATTCATACAAACTTAATTCCTACAACCCATAAAAACTATTGTTCTCACGTCTATTGAAGGGAACAAAAACCATTCTTACCTTTACTGACTCATCCTTAGCCATAAACTTCGCATTAGCATAGAATTCAAATACAATCTCACTCACTCATTTAACTTTATTTTCCTTATAGTCTTGAGTAAGTTGCTCCCAATTTTAAGTGCCTAATGAAATTATTCACTCTTTTATCATATTTGGTCAACAAATTAATTCCTTTTCGCAAATGAAATCCTAACATAAGATTTTCTCATATAATGCCTTAGCCTCTTCACAAATGAAGAATCTGGATTTACAAGGTTTAGAACCTTCTTCGTTGAGATTTCTAGAGGTAGATACCTCAAAATCATTTGCTCTAATTTGACTAACTTCTTTCCTTGTTCTTGCCATTTTTTTCCAATTTCAATCAACTGCACAATAATGCATAGCAACTTGGTCTTCAAATCACCTAAAAAATCAAAATTCATATAACGTGGATCATGCATACGTCAAATAATGCAAAAATATCAACCAAGTCTCCATGGGTAATAGTAATGCTCACATTCACACAATCTTTTGAAACCTATCCTACAACCTCAATTCCACAATCTCACATAATATTATCAAAAATTCTAAAATTCAATGCATAGCTAGATGAATTGTAAATGTACCTCAATGACTGATTTATTTCCAGTGTTGATCACTCCTTTAAGTCTTTTCCAATTCAACCCCCCAAAAGTTTCTCACCAACTAGAACTGTAGCTCTCTTTGCAATCAAATTCCATGAATCCAAGCCCTAGCTTTCAAAATTGTACAAATCCGCAATGCACTTGTTTATTCACTCTAAATCACTAGGAACGTACTAATCTCACTTGAAAATGATCAAACTTTAGCTTTAGAGGGATATATGCTTAGTGGTTGTTGTGGGATTTTAGTGCAAGTGTGAAGAATGAATGAGAATGGGGCATAAAACCCATTTATTTGACTTAGTGTCGTGCCTATGAGACACAATGTCGTGACAGTGCCGCCCCTATGTCAACCATGTAGCGGGGGATTTTTACATTTTTTAGTCTGCTGCCACCTCAACGTTGTGGCTTGTACTTACGATGTCGTGGATAATACCCTAGGCATTAACCTCACAACCCACATCTTCGCATATAAGTTTTCACTAATTCTCCTCCAGCGCTCATCCAACTTTGTGTACAACTCACGCAAGGTGTCGTAACTGCATAAAATCCATGAAAATATAAAAATTAATAAATTTTGCCTTTGATTTGCCCATGCACCTCGCCTTTACCGCTTTGAACTACTTCACTCATTTTCGCTCTTTAATGAGTTAGCAAACATTTCCATTATGATGAATCATTACCCAATGAATGGCCTTTCATGCACATTCGACGCAAATTTTTTGAAAGTTTGAGCTAAAACTTGTTAATTGTAATTATTAAACTAAATAACAAACTACTAATTGGAATTTAAAAACCAAATATTCAAAACCCTGGGATGCCTCCCAGTAGCTTTTAATTTATCATCATTTACCTGACGCCTTTTTACTCATTTAGTTTGAGTCTAAATCGAGAAGCTTCATCTATAAATTGGAGACTATGATGTCATTCCTGTTCAAATGTACTTCTTTACCATGAAAAAGATAACTTTCTCAACATCATCGCCCTCATCAATACTCATCGTGATCTTCTTCTCTCTTGTATACAAATTTGTTTTGGCAATATTCAAGAATGGTCGCCCAAGTATGATAGACATATCATCCTCCATGTCGAAGTTCATGACCTCTAAATCTACGATGAATGTAAATCTACCTATTTTCACATGCACATTCAAAACTCTTCGTATAATAGGTATCAAGTTACCATTTGCTACTTGCAAATTCATCGTATCGAGACAATTGATCTTCAAGTCAACATATATCATATCCATCAGTGGCATGACATTGACCGAGGCTCCCGTATCACATAAGAAATTTATAAAATAGTGTTCGTCAATGTTTATCGGTATGCTTGTCTCTCTAGGTTCTTTCTTTATGATAGGTTGAAGTTGTCGGATGAACTTGAGCTTTGGTTTCGATTTCTTCAAAACCAACTTGATGTTATTACTTTGTGGGTCTTCTTCGGGAGGTCCTTCATTTTTTTTCATGGTCTTCAATTACTACTACCCTTTTTTTCTTCAAGGCATTGATTCTTTGTTTCTTGAAACTATCAAGCTCATCTTGCCTTACCTTCGTGTTGTGCACATGCATCTTTTCATACTTGTACATTACTTGATCTTGTCTTGCCTCCTTTGTTGCCGTAGTGCTCATCATGCAAATGGAACTTATGTTCTCCTTGGGATTAGTGACATTATTGCTAGGAAATTGTCTTTCTTTCCTTGAGTTCAAGGTTATAGCAAGTTGACGAATTTGCCTCTCTAAGGTCCTAATAGATTGTGACAGCTCATTATTCCATCCTCTTTATGGCTTGCTTTATTCCTTCCAACTCTTTCTCATGCTTCTCTTAGAGCTCCATATCTCTCTCTTCCATGGCTTGCAAATAATTCTTAATTGACTTCAAAGAAGTCATCTCTTCATTATGCCCCAGTTTCCCTTATTGGACTTGTCGTTCAAAGCATTAACATAAATTTACTGCATTATCAAGATTTCCATACGAAAAGTCAGGGTTTTCGTTATTTTATCTTTGATAAAAATCTTGATGAGCCACTCATCTCAGCCTGAAGTTGTTCCCATCCTTGGTAAGTAGAGAGCCACTTGATGCTGCATCTACTAGCGTTCTCGTATTGTGGTTCATCCCATAGTAGAAAATATGAAGTTCTGCCCATTTCGCATATTCATGTCTCAGACATCTCCTTGAAATCTCTTTAAATATTTCCCAAGCTTTGCGAAAAGACTTAGTGTCTTCTTTCTTGAATTGATTGATCTCAATTTTCCTTTCATTGACCTTCACTTGTGGAAATAAATGCTCAAGAAATCTTTCATTAATTTCCGCTCATGAGGTCATACTCCCTGCATTCAGTCTTTGGAACCAAGATTTGACTTTTCCACCCAATGAGAATGGGAAAAGTCACATCCTGATCACCATTTTTGTAACTCCGTGATGTCCACAGTGTCTCACTTCTCAAAGAAATTCTCAACATGTGCAACATGATCTTTATTAGATAGCCCATTAAATAGGCTATTTTGCACCATGTTTATCAGAGATAATCTTAGTTTGAACTCTGTGGTGTTGATTGGAAGCCTCATAACTTCGTTGTACATCACTCAAACTTCTGGCTTGAAGTAGTCACGAAGACATCTCTGTTCTCACACTCTCTCTTGCACTACCAGATCACGTGCAAGTTGGTTATTCATATGGCCCTATTGCCGGTTTCTAGCTTGCTCCTTAACTATTTTGATTCTTTTTTTTTTCTTTTTTTTTCGTTCTTTCAATCTCTGGATCATAAGGAACTAGATCTTTTTCTCCCTTGCTACACATGCACTAAGTATCCCTGAAAAGAAAACACAAAAAGATAAAGTGCAAAAGTCAAACTAAAACTTAAGCCTTATTTTTATAAACTGAAAATTACACTACTAAAAATAATACTTAGAAGCTATTCAAACTAACTAAGTAATACTAATGGTTACCTATTCCAGGACACTACACTAAAAACTTTGTGTGCGTGGCGTAAGTATAACAGCTTGCTTGTAGTAATAATGCAATCAATTTACGTTGATCACGGATATCATCCTCAAGGAAAGGTTTTTGCACTAGTTGCTAATAACCTATTTAACTTGAACTATTGCTAAGGGATTCACTTTTAACTAGTTTTATATCTAAACTAAACTATCTAACAAATCAAATCAAACTCTACTTAAACTCTTATAATAAGGATATCTTAGTTCACAACTTCACCTAGGTAATTTAATACTATGCTTTGTATTTATGTTTACATCTTAATATGTTGTGTGCAATGCCTTATTTAAATAGACGGATTTCCTTCAAATCCACTTCAACCTACTATTGTGATGGCAAAGATACTAATGTGCAAACTAGAACTCCACTTATTAGTATGAATAACGTAAGCTCCACATTTTTTTAAGTACCAAATGATTGGACTGATAACCAACTAAGTTTACTATCTGCGCCACCTAATAAAAAACTATCTATCTGTTGTGCATTTTACTGTCGTACCGATCATATCTAAATTAAAAGCTTCAATGGCCATGATAACATCTAAAGCCTAAGTTCATTAAACACGCGATCAAGATGTCTAAAGCATTACACGCAGAATCAATACACATTCTAGCTAATGCACTTTTTATTATCACTTTTCATTCATGTTCAAAGCATAAGATTCATACCATAGGATCCATTGATCCCTAAAATAAATAGACAACTCCTTAATATTAAAACTCAATGTAAAACCTATGCTAAATTACTCTAATGGTGGCTATTAGTTTATATATGGTTAGTTTACTACGTCTTAATACCTATTTATATTCCCTAATAACAATTAAAAACCCTAATTTACAATTTAACTCGAATTAAAACTCTACTTTCTATTTCTTGTGTATCAGGCGCTGTCACTTACTGTCCCGACTTCGTGTATGTCGAGCCACAACGTCTCCACTGTGCCACTGCTTCATTCCCTTATTTTTGAGCACTTGGTGTCCCGGTGCTGTCACTACATGTCCTAGCACTGTCCCTTATACACTATAACATCGCTACTACGCCAGACCTCCAAACTTGATTTTCTTATTCTTTTTGCTCTCCCACGCCATGCCTTATGTCCCTACTCTGTGCCCTTTCTTCCCATAATGTCACCTTGTGTTGCCACGATGCCAAGGGCGTTCTTGTGGTTTTTCGCTATGTTTTTTCTTGTTTTTCCTCAATTCCTTCTCTTACACTTTATTTCCATGAAAAATGCAATAATACCATTAATTAGCACTTATTTGAGGATATTTATATTAAATATATGACTAAACTAACACTATATATACGTGTAAAAAATTACTTATCAGTATGGATTTCGATAGAGAACGCGCACTTGAACGTCTTAGAAATCGTACAATCGGATAAGGAAATCACAGATTAAGGTATGGTTTATTTTCGTATATCTATTTTAACGGAACTCATTTTTTTATCATGTTGGGATTTTCAAACAAAATTTGAATTTTTCACTACGCATGAACCCCAAAACCCAACAAGGACACATTGTGAGGGATTTTTTGTACCCTACTGTAGTATATCCATAATAAGGTTGAAAAGGAACCCACATGGTTGTGCAGCTAGACGCTGACGCCACATAAGTTCTCATAGAGGGTACAATTTTTATTTATGGTAGAGATGCTCATGTTTTATTTGATTCAAGGTCCACTGTATCATTCATTACTGGTCGCATGGTAGGCATCCTATAGTTATCACATATTAGGATTAGTGTACAACCAATATTGATCACCGTAGATGGGGATAAGGTTTATCCTAATAGCTTATGTATAGGATGTCCAGTAGAGATTAGTAGGGTAGTATTACCTTTCGATTTTAGAGTCCTCAAGATGTAAGAATTTGACATACTACTGGAGATGGATAGGTTATCAACATACCAAGCTCATGTCAACTATCGCGATAAGACAGTGACATTCGAGATCACAAGATGTCTGATATTCAGATATAGAGGTAGCACATTGAGAGTCAAGAGTACGAGAGGCCGACTGGCGACTGGTGAGGAGATGGTGACATTAGTAGCATTATATATAGTGGCAGAAAATCAAGGACCCAGATTTGAGGATATTTTGATTGTTTGTGAGTTTCTAAATGTCTTTTTGGAAGATATACCAGGATTAACGCTGCCATGAGAGGTAGAATTTATCATTAAGTTGGTACTAGGGACCAAACATATTTCTATACTGCTGTACATCATGACTTTGAAGGAGCTGGAGGAGTTGAATCACACCCTCTATGTCGTCATTGGGAGCACTAATCCTTTTTGTGAAAAATAAGGACAACACATTAAGATTGTGTATCGACTACAAGCCGTTAAATAAGGTCAAAATTAGGAATAAGTATCCATAACTGCGGATTAATGATTTATTTGATCAGCAGAGAGGAGTGTAGCATTTCTTCAAGATAGACGTAAGATTACGGTATCATCAGCTAAGGATCAAGGAGGAGAAAGCATTTTGCATGAGATATAGATAATATCAGTTTACGGTCATTCCATTTGGGATGACCAATGCCCCTACCTTTTTATAGATTTGATGCATCAGGTTTTAAGACCATTTCTTGACCACTTTGTAATAGTCTTCATTGACTACATATAGATATTTTCAAGGATACGAGAGGATCATGAGAAGCACCTCAAGGAGACTTTATATACTCTAAGAGAGCATCGAGTTTTTTCCAATTTCAGCAAGTGCGAATTTTAGCTTCCGAAGGTTCAGGTTTTAGGTCTTGTTATTAGGGTGGCAATGATTGTAGTAGATTCAGTCAAGATTTAAGCTATTATGGATTAGCTGGCACTAATGTTAGTAACAGAGATTAAGAGCTTTCTAGGTTTAGCAGGGTATTATCGCCAGTTTGCGAAGGATTTCTCAAATCTCGCTTCACCAATTAGCAGATTAACATAGAAGGATGTCATTTTTCAATGGACAGAGGCTTGTCAGCAAGCAATTGTAGAGTTTAAGAGATTTTTTATTACCGTTCTTGTATTAGTATTACCAGAGGCTGGACGAAGATTTCTAGTGTACACAGATGTTTCTCATATGGTTTAGGTTGTATATTGATGCAGGGCAGACCATTTAATGCTTATGCCACCAAATAGCTGAAGATACATGAGAAAAATTATCCCCAAATGTGATTTAGAGTTGGCATCAATTGTGTTTGTGTTGAAGGTTGGGAGATATCATATATATAGAGAGAAATTAGCAATCTTTACTGATCACATGAGTCTAAAGTATCTCTTCACACAGAATGCGCTAATATGAGACGGCGTAGATGGTTAGAGTTTCCAAAAGACTACAACTTTTCCTTGGAGTATCACCTAAGAAAATCGAACGTAGTTGCAGACGCACTATGTAGGAGACTGATTAGAGTTACTGAGATTGTTATATTTCATATGATGCATGAGTATGGGTTACTCGAAGCAGCGGCGATAGTGAGTAAATCGGATAATCATACCGATACCGAGATTATGATTTGTGCACATATGAGATTACAGATCATGTCTACTCAAAGAGTGTCTGAGGGTTAAAGGAATGATAGGTTATAGTCGAGATTCAATAAGCTAGCACAAACTATAGAGTACAGAGTGTGCAAACTAGGTAGGATTGTAGATCAGTGTTTGAGACACAGAGACAGATTGTGGATAACAGAGGTATTAGAGCTAAGAGATGAGATTCTTCAGGATTTACACAATTCTCATTTCACCATTCATCTAGGCAGGACTAAGATGTATCACGACATGCAAAGGCATTTCTAATGGTCTGGGATGAACGCAGATGTACTTGAGTTCATCAAGAACTATAGGATCTATCAGTAGTTGAAGGCTAAGCATCGCAGACTTGGAGGGTTGTTACAGCCTCTTCCCATTCCACAGTGGAAGTAGGAAGACATCTCTATGGATTTTGTTAGAGTACTGTCGAGGACTGCCAAGAGACATGATTTGATATGGGTGATAGTTGACAGACTAATGAATTCTACTCATTTCCTACCAGTAGGAGTGCATTACACATTTGATCAGCTAAGTATAATATTTGAGAGATATATATTATCGGGCTGCTTGGGGTGCCATTGACAATCACATCATACAGAGATGCTATGTATAGATTCAGGATATAGCATAGTATATAATAGCAGTATTGTACATACTTATAGTTTAGTACAACTTTTCATCCTCAAATAGATGGGCAGACTGAGAGGTTGATCTAGGTCATCGAGGATATGTTTCAAACTCGTGTATTAAAGCATGGCAGATCTTGGGAAGAGTGCCTGCCATTGTATGAGTTTACTTACAATAACAGTTATCATGCAAGTATTAAGATGACACCATTTGAGTATTTATATGGCATTGTCGCTCGCCATCATGCTGGGTTGAACCAGAAGATCAAGAGATTATAGGGCCTAAGATTATTATTGACCATGCGGAAAAGGTCAAACTGATCCATCAAAGACTCAAGGGTGCCCAGGAGAGACAAAAGAAGTATGTAGACAAGTATAGCGGTGATCTCATGTACACCAAGGGAGCTTTTGTCTATTTAAAGGTTTCCCCTCGAAATGGTCTTCAGAGATTTGGGTGAAAGGCAAGCTTACATCCAAATTCATCAAGCTTTTCAGGATTAAGAAAGAGGTCGAAAAAGTAGCATTAGAGCTTTAGCTGCCTCCACATATGTCAAGGATTCATCTAGTTTTTCCTATATCGATTCTATGACTAGTTCAGTCGAAGACAGGAGTACGAGCGATAGTTGACTTGAGTCAAATCGACCAGAGTGAGGATATTACTTATAAGGAGCAACCTATTCAGATCCTGGATCGAAGGGTACAATAGTTGGGGAACAAGTCTGTCCTAAATGTACTCGTCAAATGGTAGTTCCACGATGACAAGGAACTCACTTGGGAGTAGGACGACTATATGATGGACATATTCACGTACCTTTTGTTGTCAGTTATAAAATTAATTTGAGTTTTAATTTCATGGATGAAATCTTCATTAGTTGGGGAGATTTGTCACGGCCCAAATTTCTAAGCTTATTTTAATCCTTAACCATTATCACCAACCCAAGATGTAGGATACACATCGTGATCAAGGCACATAGCCGAGGTATATTTTATATTTGTTTGATGATTTTCCTAGTGTATCGTATATATGTAGACTACTTAATGATTTTTCTAAGTCTATAATGATTTAAATGAAGTTAATTCAATTAGCCTGTGCTGTATCTACAATATAACTCAAAAAATAACCAATCATAGACAAACCTCGAGCTATGTGCAAAAGACCCATTTTTGTAAATTGTGGTGTCAACAAGGTTTTAATTAGTGTAGTAGGAGCTAATATGAGCCATTAGATCTCATGAAAATGGATGGATTATGCTTTCAATTTCATGAGTTGTAGGCATGAAATCAAAGGTTTTTTTTTTCATTTGGTCAACTTCAAAGCATTTCATAAGTAATATGTGTTCCAATGGAAGCTTTGGTTTAAGTTTTAAAGCTCTATTTTGAAGATTTTGAGTTTTGCTCAAAATCGGGTTTCATTCTAATGAAACTGAATTTCTAAAAAATCAGTATTCAATAGGTGCTTATTTTCAAAATCCATTTAATATATGTAAATTCCTAGAGATTTTCTAATAGTCTAGCTATCAAGAATTTTGAAAATTGGTTTTCTTTTGACAAAATTATGAATTTCACAAAGTTTTGGGTGTTCTTAAGTTTTTTAACAAAGTGCATGGTCGAATCTCTAAATTTTGTTGTGAATAATGAATTGTATGAAGTGCCTGGTCTATGTTCGATGGGGGAGGATGTTACGGATCTCTGGTGGCGGAGAACATGGATCCGAGGCTTTATAAGAGGCCATTCTCGAGAGGAAACCTACAAATCTAGTTGCAACATTCTAGGTTCCAACGCACGTAGCACGCTACAGAAACCTCCATACCGTGTTAAAGGTTATGGGCAACACAAATCTGCGCTTTCTGAAAACATACTTAACCTATCTAACCTAGCAAAAACCCTAAACTAAGGGCCTAAATACACTTTTATACATAGTAAATGAAACCAACAGCCTAGGGAAGAATCTCGAGAGTTTGGGTAAGTGTTTTAGGGTGTCGGGAGGCTAGTTAAGCTAGAGAATGCATTACTTGACTTGTAAGTAAACTTGTTGAGGTTATTGTTTGTATTTCATTTATAGTGTGTTCCGTTTTGCAATCTTTTTGACTAGGTGTTGCCTTCAAATATGATATAATGAGTATTTTTCATATTCTACTCATTATATGGGTGTTTTTCTCTTAATATCACTTACTTATGGATTCATTGACTCTATTCTCGTGTTCTATGCATTACTTACAGTTTTGATGAAAGTACATTCAAGAATAGCATGCTATTAGGATTAGAGAAACGAAATTGAAGTATATATCAACTTGTATTCTATGATTGTTGGCTTTGAAGCATATTGCCTTGTCTTAAAATCTTTAATGTGAGTCTTTCTTGATATTACAAAGTAATAATAGAATCTAGGATCCATTGCCCGCTATGGGATGCACGATAAATAGGGTCACTAGAATCGACACTAACCACTACCCTTGCATGCCACACGGGTCAATGATACATGGGGTAGTCGGTATATGAATGATTATGGAGACATAGAGCTCAGCTCCGACCTTCCATAGAGGTGTAGACTGTAGCTCCACCCCGAGATAGTAGAATAAAGGCCTATGTGATAGGTCTCATGACCGACCAGACCTAGATCACTACTATTTAGCCTGTGTTAGTTTCACTTTGTTTAATTGTGGTATTTTCTAGCATATTTCCATTTCAGCAGTTCTTCGCTATATTTTTTTAAATACCATTCGATTAAGTTTGGAAATGTATATAAGAATCTCCAAGAATTACTTTATTACATATTGTACTCGTCATCCTTTTTATGACGGTGGGTGTAGATTTGTCAAGTAGCAAGCTGGGCAAGGAGAAGATTGGCGTATGTCTATGAGGACTCGACGATCCTCTTTATCTTGTAGGTCTTGACTTTCGATGTATTACTTATTTTATGCCTTTTTATATATTTTGGGTTGAATATTGGGTTGAGCGGTTAGTTCCCTTACTTGTCAGTTGACAAGCTCTCTGTATTATCATCCTTTTGATATTTAAATACTTATGATGTTGTTTCCTAGTTTCCACACTTAGGATTTTTAACAATTGCTTCTGCATAACTGTTCAGACTTCAGTTAGGTATTATTAACTATAAAAAAATTTATTCACTCTGAAATTCAATAATAATTTGACATGTGTATTACTTATTCTAAACACGTTTAACGAAGAGAATAGGAAAAAGGCTGATTAATACGTAGTTAAGTCCATCATGGCAGAGATTGGGGCTAAATTATAGGATTAGGACAAGTGGTGCCCTATTTTAAAGAAAGGGTTGTTACAATTTCTCTTCTTAATATCTCTATTCTCTCTCTTTCATCTTCTAAATCCACATAGTATATTACCTTTTTGGTGCTCTCTATGTAAGTATCAGTGATAGTCTTGTCAGGAAAAACATCCATCCCATGACCTACCATAGGAACATGATCTTGTCTAAAAGATTATGTAATCATCAAGAGAATAGGTAATCATTCATTCTTTTTTGTGGTGATGACATTCCTAATCGCATCAAAAATGACCTTGATAACATCAATATAACCATAACCTTGAATAATATGACACAACAAAGCTACCTTGTAATTCACAACTTAATAATATTGAAAACTCGGCTGCAGGCTTGCATTGATAAAATAATTCTATGCTTTTATTTTTTTTTAATTCTTTGTTTGAATGTGCTTGGGATACCCATCTTTATTCGGAATAAACACATCCCCTGAAATTACTTCTAAAGCAATCCTAATAATCACATAAGGAAATACATGCTTAATTTCATACTCTGCTTTGCGTAATCATTATTTTTTCTTCTATAAAATTTTGGCAATCCGAAATACCGGTTTATTCTTTCGGAAGAATATTCCATTGGCCTTTTCTAACCATGGATACAATCTTATTCTCAATCTCGTGTCTATTAGCAAACATTTCTCGAACCAAGATTTCATTACCCATCTCCCTAGGAATATCGTAATAATCATTATGATTATAGTCCTTGGTCAACAATCTTTATTTCCTTTCCCTTATTATATTCAAAATCCTCGGCCCGTGCTTCAACTCATTTTCCACATTAAGTCCCATTTCCGGGATCAATATTCTATTTTTCCTAGTCTCTGTGACGACCCCAAATTCCAGACCGCCTTGTTACCCGCCACGTCACATCCCACATCAACTAGCCTTGCAATGTCATAGCCCGCTTCTCCTTGACGCCTCGCGACCTAATGAGTTGTTTACACTTTTCCAACTAACCCTAGTTACGCTAACTAGCCTTTACTTAAGTATTAATAATTTAGTTAGCCAGTTAGTCAATTTATTAAGTTATACAATAGTTTTACAGTGGAAGTCTTTTAATGAGTAACTTATGCAATATTTAACAATCTTAAGTAATGGAAAACCCAGCAAAAGATATCGTGTATACATCAAAGCGAATTAAGTAAAACAAAAGTCTTATATACATGTAATCAGTGTTCTATGGCCCCCAAAATTCAACAAAAGTAAAATAAATACATACTGATATCACACACAAGCTGGCTCCACAAGCTCTGAGTAGTCACCAAGTACATCGTTGCCCTTGCTCTTGCTCGTCGAAGGATTTGCACTCAATCACCCAAGAAATACAATGATGAGTCTAGTGAGTAAAATCCCAAGAGAAGTCCACACAAAATTCATGAGAAGAAATTGATAAACTGCAAGACATGTGAATATAACACCAGGCAACAGTTGTCATATTCCCATGAATGTAGGCAACATATGACAAGCAAAAGCAGTAGTGTGAAATAAATAAACAACAAGTACCAACTAAACCAGCTAAAAATAAAGCATTAATCAGTAACATACTTACAATTATGAGAAAGCCCAAACCTACACCAACCAGTAATCAATAAATTGAGTATGGACCACATCTATCCTTACCGGCATACGGTGACTAAACCCCAACTATAGTTACCGGATGAACCCTTCCAGATGTTATTTCAAATTAAAGGAACACCCTAAATCCCTTTTGATGGTCGTAAGTATATCCTACTACCGTCGACACGAGCACTAAACACATGTAACTTACGCAACCGATTTAGCCACAACAAATATATATGCAAATCGAAATAGGAGAGAAACCCCATGTGTGCCCACCAGCTATCGCAAATGAAATGTGATATCGATAAATCAAAACCATGAATTCTGTGAAGCATTATCAATGGGTTTACGCACCTTAATCAGTGCTCCAACATCCCTGGACTCCCATATCTGACTCGACAAGCTCCCTGATACCTGATTTATGGTCCCCTAAGTCCCTAATGTCCGATTTCACATGTTTAGTATGTTTGTGGGTGTTTGGGATAAGTATTAAGTCAAAAATCCCAAAACAACCCTTTATGTTTAGTTTTTGTTTGTTGTTAGCGCGCTATGTAAATAACGTAACGCGCTACGTGCTGGTGGCACGCTATGGATAGGATGTAGCACGCTACTGTTCTTCATCCTGAAGAACAATTGGAAACCTAGAACGATTAGCGGTCTAACCGTTCCAGGTAGCGCACTACCTAGCCTCTGGGACAGAATTCTCAAGTCGAGAATTTTGTTTTTCCACTCAAATTTGACTACTTGAACCTATCTAACACAATTTCCATATCTAATTAATAGCAAACAGCATCTAAAACAACATCAGAACAACCATTTTGCATCAAATTAATCAAAACCTCATAAAATTAGGTTTAAATGAAAGTGTAGATGATGGAGATGATGCATTCTAGCTCTAAATCTCTTTCTCCCCTCTCCAACAAGTTGAAATGAAAAATGGTTTCAATTGCATGCTTTTGATCAACTTATGTTATATATTAAGGTGGGATTTATTTCTAGCCCTTGATGTCAATGTGTTTACGTATATGAGGTTTATCTAATGGTTCGCCTCTAGCCACTTCGCCCACTAACTCCCACTCACTCAGTCCATGTGACACCAATAGATACTCTCATAGCTCCTAGATGTGCCAATGTGCATCTCTAGAAAAATACTATAGTTCCCAATAAATTAACTAAACTATGGGCCTTGATTTATTTTAATTTGATTGCTCTAACTTAAGCCCATTTAATACATATTGTCAGTGTTTTATTTATCAAAATTAACCAACTTATGGTTCCACTAACCTTCGACTACCCAGTACCCGGTGTCCCGAGTCTCGATACGTATTGCGAGGCACGCCATAGCCTAGTGTTTTAATTTGAGTTTACTTAGCCTGTGGTCACATTACCCATTTTAATTGATTAACTAGTCATCTTAACGTGAATTAGTTGATTTTCCTAGTGTACTCATAGTTCACCTACCCGACACCCGCGTTGACACTCCTTTCGAGACTAACACCCGTCACACTAACTCGTCTGATAGCAACATACACATATGGGGTGCAATATAATAATAATAATTTTAAACACCACACATACACAACCACCATCCATAAATAACATATTTCCTCAATTATCGTGTCCGAGCCAACCGAGTGGTCCATGTAACGCCTGAATTACGACCGTTAATCCTCGAGATTAACGCTAATCCTAGTTTAATTAATTTGGGTCGTTACAAATATTCCCAACTAGGTGAAATTTTTTCCTCGAAATTTAAATCTTGAGTACACTCTGGTGTAACTATCCTATCCTCGTGTGACCACGCCTCACACCTAGATAGTCCCTTTCTGTAGTCCTTTAAACACTCAACTACTCTCATCGCAGGGAGCGTGGTGTTACCCTAAGACATAGGCGCATGTTGCCGAGGTAGTCAAGATCAGCCACTTTCTTCCAACATCTCCACAACCGACTCTCAGTTTGATTTTTGTGTTCAAGTTTCTCTAACCCAGTTATCTAACACCAATAACTGTAAACCTCTCCTATCATGTATCCTAACATGATAGTCCTAACCAACCATCACATACCATGACAATCTCATGCCATGCCATAACCAATCCTTATTCACCACAACAATCCCATGTCATACCACAACCTATCTGTACTCACTATGACAATCTCATGCCATGCTACACCTATGACAATCCCATGTCATAACACAATAAGATATCATTGTACTACTATAATCTAGCATCGTACCACTATGTGTGCATAAATCTTAAAATATTACGATTAAGAGTTTAAATTCACGTACCCTAAACCTGTTGTTGGGATGTCTCCCAGCCTGATTCAGTCACTACATGCACCGGCTCTTGAGTCTGCCCCGGTGTTACCGCTACTGGAGTTGCCGATCTCTATGAACAATCCCTTTTGATGTGATCCTCCTATCCACATCACAAACATATGATCCTCCATCCTAGTCCTATTTACTGACTCCCTAACCACTGGCCCTGACCCTATGATCTCCGGTGTTTGCCTCCTTAGTCCTAAGTTTGTCTCTACGATGAAGTTGGTAATGCAGGTATAACATATGCTATGGCTGCCCGATCATCATCCATATGGCCTTGATTGTACCATCCATCCTCTCTATCATCTTGGTCTCTCAGTCTTTTCTGCCCAAATCTTTGTCCAGTCTGTCCCTCTGACTCAGTAGATGAACAATTGTCGCTCATCTGCATCAGATGTTTTCATAAGTAAGCGCTCTATCATACACCTCCTACAGTGTCTAAGCTCTAGAGGAAACTATGGCTCTGGCTATGTCCTCAATCAACCCTCAAACGAAGTAATAAATCTGCAGTCTCTCAGTGCCTGTGACATCCGTGGCAAACTGTATCAAGTACCGGTAACTATTCATGTATTGTAACACCGACCAACTACCATGTCTTAACATTAGAAACTTCTCTCTGAGCCTCAACCTCAAATCCATGGGTATGTACTGATCGTAAAATAACTCTTTAAACTCTGCCCATGTCGCCGGGTCTGGATGAGTATCTGTATACGGTGTTAACCACACGGCAGCATCCCCTCTCAGCATATGCCCTGATATCCTAGCCTATATGCTCTCTCGAGTCTGTAGTAGCTTGTGTAACCTTTGATGTGCAACCAACCACTTCCCAACTGCCTCTAAGTCTCCACCTCAATGAAAGTATTCGGGATCAAATTTGTTTAACTCCCTCATTAACTTGACCTTTGCCATCATCAAAGTCTCAAACATGTCTGCCTGTTCCGATGTAGCAGTCGACATCTCAATCGGTGCTACGGTCGGTGAAGCAACCATTACCGGAGTCTCCTATACCACTGCACGCGTCGGCAAAGCCTGAAAAGTCGATAGAACTATCTTCAGAGCAATTGTCATCTCAGTTGTGCTCTGTACTTGAGCGGGAGTAAGTGATACAATTGTTGTTGTTTGTACGTGCATCATATCCTTCAATAACTCAAACTGTCAATCGTCAGCTGCTAGTCATGCGTCTACTGCCAAATCAAAACCCTCATCTCTAGTCTAGTCACTCATCTGACTAACATCTATAACATGTGGAGTCGGCTGGCCATCCATCGTGATCTGTATCCAAAAGCATGAGTCGGATCACCTTCCATATACGTGTATATAATATACAATAAAAAACAAAACAAGTATATAAACCCTATCGCTACCCAACTCAAGTTGTTTCCCAACTAGGATTCTAAGTCAGGATGTTCGTGTTTCCATATCTAAAGTTTATTTATTAAGTTTTATTAAATTTCTTTAAACTTCTCATGAGGCTTCCTTGAAACCTCGCTCTGATACCAAACTGTGGTGTTTAGTATCAACTTAAGTTGCGCTCTAACCTTCTAGGCACCATTAACCTTGCTTTGATACCAAACTGTGGCGTTTGGTATCAGGTTGAGTTATGCTTTAACCTCCTAGGCACCATCGACCTCTCTCTAATACCAAACTATGACGGCCCCAAATTCCAGACCGCCTTGCTACTCGCAACGTCGTATCCCGCGTTAACTAGCCTTGCCACATCATAGCTCGCTTCTCCCTGACGCCTCGCAATCTAAGGAGTTGCTTACACTTTTCCAGCTAACCCTAGTTATGCAAACTAACATTTACTTAAGTATTAATAATTCAGTTTGCTAGTTACTCAATTTATCAAGTTATATTATAATTTTAAAGCGGAAGTCTTTTAATGAGTAACTTATGCAATATTTAACAGTCTAAGTGGTGGAAAACCTGGCAAAAGATACCATGTACATAGGCGAGTTAAGTATAACAAAAGTTTCATATACATATATTCAGTGTTCTATGGTCCCATGAATGTAGGTAACATACGACAAGCAAAAGAAGTAGCGTGAAATAAATAAACATCAAGTACCAACTAAACCAGCTGAAAATAAAGGATTAATCAGTAGCATACGTATAATTACACGAAAACCAGACCTACACCAGCCAGTAATCAATAAATCGAGTAGGAATCATGTCTATACTTAAAAACTTACAGTGATTAAACCCTAACTACAATTACAAGATGAACATTTCCATACATTATTTTAAGTCAAAGGAATAACCTAAATCCCTTTTGATAGTCGTAAGTATATCCTACTGCTCTCGACACGAGCACTAAACACAAGTAACCCATGTAATCGATTTAGCCACAACAAATATATACGCAAATTGAAATATGAGAGAAACCTCATGTGTGCCCACCAGTAGTCACACATAAAATGCGATATCGATAAATCGAAACCATGAATTCTGTGAAGCATTCTCAATGGGTTTACGTACCTCAATCCGTGCTTTGACTTCCTCAAACTTATGTATCCAATCCGACTAGCTCCTCGATACACGAGCTACGGTCCATAAGTCCCTGAAGTCCAATTTTACATGTTCAGTATGTTTATAGGTGTTTAGGATATGTATTAAGTCAAAAATCCCAAAATAGCCCATTATGTTCAGTTTCTGTTTGTTATTAGCGTGTTATGTAAATAGTGTAGCTCTATGTGCTGGTAGCGCGCTATGGACAGGATGTAGCGCGCTATTGTTCTTCATCCCGAAGAACAGTTGGAAACCTAGAATGATTAGCGGTCTAACTTTTCTAGGTAGTGCACTACCTAGCCTCTGGGACAGAATTCTCAAGTCGAGAATTTTGTTTTTCCATTCAAATTTGACTACTTGAACCTATCTAAAACACTCTCTATATCCAATTAACACCAAACATCTAAAACAACCTCAGAACAACCATTTTGCATCAAATTGATAAAATCTCATAAACATAGGTTCAAATGAAAGTGTACATGATGGAGATGATGATTACCTTCGCTTAAATCATCCAATTGAACTCCAAAATACTTAAATTCCAGCTCCAAATCTCTTTCTCCCCTCTCTTGCAAGTTGAAATGAAAAATGGTTTCAATTGCATGCTTTTGATTAACTTAAGTTATATATTAAGGTGTGGTTTATTTCTAGCTCTTGATCTTAATGTGTTTACGTATCTCGAGATTTTTCTAATGGCTCACCTCTAGCCACTTAGCCCACTCACTACCACTCACTCAATCCATGTGACACTAATAGATACACTCATAGCTCCTAGATGTTGCCAATGTGTATCTCTAGAGAAATCATATAGTTCCCAATTAATTAACTAAACTATAGGCCTTAATTTATTTTAATTTGATTACTCTAACTTAAGCCCATTTAATACATATGGTTAATGTTTTATTTAACAAATTTAACCAACTTATGGTTCCACTAACCTTTAACTACCCGGTACCCGGTGCCCCGCGTCTCGACACGTATGTTGAGGCACGCCATAGCCTAGTGTTTTAATTTGAATTTACTTAGCTTATGGTCACATTACCCAATTTAATTGATTAACTAGTCATCTTAACATGAATTAGTTGAGTTTCCTAGTGTACCCGTAGTTCACCTACCCGACACCCGCGTTGATACGCCTTTCGAAACTAACACCCATCACACTAACTCGCCTGATAGCAACATACACACATACGGTGCATTGTAATAAAAATAATAATGATTTTAAACCCCACACATACACAACCACCATCTATAAATAACATATGTCATCGGTTTTGGTGTCTGAGCCAACCGAGTGGTCCACGCAACGCCCGAATTACAATTGTTAATCGACAAGATTAACGCTAATCCTAGTTTAATTAATTTGTCCATTACTGTATCACTCTTCATTCTAGCAATACCTTTATCATTAATAAAATCATCCAACTCATAAGTAAACTCCCTCACTACTTGTGGATTTTCCTTACCTCCTTCTCTTTTCGAATCATCACTATATTTTATTAGTGGAGTAGGTTCTCGTTGTGATCCAACTCTAGGAGTATTAATTAAAAGTCTTGTTAGCCTAAGTGGTATAGTTGGAACTTTTGGTTTGGTTTTGAGTTTCTCTATCATCAATACCTTTCCTTTTTCCTCTCTCGAACCTTTACCTATTCCACTTTTGGTCATTAGTCAAATAATAGAAGTCCAAATATAAATTTAGACTTATATATCATTAAAAATCATTTGTCGAAAACAACTCGATAGAATTCAAAATAACTCTACTTAATAAAGAAGAAATTCATTTGAAAAGCTAGTTTGAAAATCAATTGAAAACTTAAATAAAAGAATCGGCATCAAAGTTTTTACTCATTATAAACTTATATTCAATTTTTAAGTATTTCATAATAGGAATAATCTTGTGATATATCCAAGTCTTTCTAAAACAAAACACACCCCCAAAGTCATTTCAAACTTAAGTTCAAACCAATTGCATAGAAAAATCTTTGAATTGATAGATACCAAAATTTCGAAAATCTTGCTTTGTAAACCAAAAATCATCGAATTCACTATATCTATTATATTGAAATCAATGAAATTATTTATCAATAGTAGTAAAATGAATTCCAATTAATAATTTTCGAAATCAACTCTTCATCAAAAGTTCCCAAAACTCATCAAAAACCAAAAATTTTCAATTTGAAAAGTTAGGGTTTATCTGTGATTACTTTCTTGAGTGTGAATCCCTCAAGTTATGAAGAACTCCTCTAAATATCTCATCCAAGCTTATACTCAAAATCCCCTTGCTCAAGCCATATTATGGTTCTATATTCTCAAACTCGCACTCTTTTATATTGAACAAAACAAAATTGAGGTGGGAATCACTTAAATACAATAGAATCTAGCTTAGGTAGGTTGAATATAGGCAAAATTTTGGTCTTTGAATTGAGTGTGTGTGAAACGAGTTATGTGTGGCGAATTGTTTATTTAAAAAACTTGGATTCAAGCCCAGCGAATCATGGTTTAAGTGGATTCACTAGTGAATCGCTATATAAATCAAAGAAAATAAGGTTATGCGCCTCACCGATTTACCCAGCCAATCCCGGTTATTATTCGATTCACTATAGAATTGCTACACTTAAACTTCACTAAAAATTTATGTTCGTCGTTATCGATTTTCTCAGCTATTTATAGTATAAACTCAAATCGCTCATGATTCGCTAGACAGTAAATATTCTTTATCCAATTTAGTTTGTACTTATCATATATATCACTTATAATAATTAATATGCAAGTAATACCTACTAATCATGTGAGTCTATCATGAATTGGAAGTAAAGAAAGAAAAAGAGAGTATTTCACATATAACACTAGTCAAATTCATAAAGCATCGCATAGGGAACATAAGAGCATTTATAAATCAAATCATCATGCAAGGGTGATTCAAGAAAGATATCATAAAGCATAAAAATATTATAAGTCAGGTTTTATTCAATGCGTACCAGTTATTGGCAAGAATATGGTGACCAATTCCCTTACTCTAGAGGCAATGCAAGCCATTAGTTGGCTTAAGGCCTTTATGCCCTCTAACTAGTTCCATCAAGTCGACTGTAGGTTTGTCCAAAACGATCATCGATGTGTGCACCAATCTCATGTATCGATCTCATGGTATAACGCGAGTAATGGTGACGACAATACAATACTCAAGTGGTGGCAACTGCTACGCAAATGTGTTAGAGTTAATACAAATGGTGGCGACAACCACACAATAATTCGATAGTGGCAACAACCACGAAATAATAAAATAGTGGTGACAACCATGAAAATCAGGTAAAGGCAATATGTGTGAAGGGCAACATACTCACAACCCATAGATATTGACATTCAAGTCAATAATAAGTCGCAACTCATTCCCTAAGTCTCATGTTAAAATTGTAAGGCCTAAACATTTCTAATAGCATGCCATATTTGATAATTGAGAAAGCTCCTCACTAACTTTAACTCGCCGCGATATCCACTCCTGGTCTTTGTACGCTCAGCTGTCTACGAGATTGACTCACAAGTTGCAATTATGGCATATTTATCAAATTCGAGCAGATAGATGGCAAAACTTCATATGGAAACTAAGGTCCACAAGTAGCACAACAACCTATGAATCACCAAGGCATAGTTGTTAACCAAATGGACATATAGAAGGGAATGGAGCATGAAGATATCAACTTCATGAACAACCAAGGCTACGAGAACAACTTTAGGCCGAGAAGAATGGCTCCTCAACACTTTTATAAAGGATACAACAATAAGAACCTGAACTTTTCTTATGGAGATCCTAATAATGCACTGAAGTTACCTTAAGGCTTTGAATAACAAGTCCAATAAGGGAAGCTGGGGTAGAGTGAAAAGATGACTTCATTGAAGTCAATTGAAAAGTATTTGCAAGCCATAGACATTAGCAATAAGGAGCATCATGATAAACATGAGAAAGAATTCGAATGAGTAAAGCAAGCTGTGAAGAAAATGGATAATGAGCAATCACAATCCATCAAGAACCTAGAGAGACAAATTGGTCAACTTGCTATAGCCTTGAACTCGAGAAAAGAAGGGAAATTTCCTAGCAATATAGTCACCAATCCCAAGGAGAACGTAAGTGTCATTCGTATGATGAGCATTATGGCAACAAATGAGCTAATACAAGACCGAGTGATGTATAAACCAGAAATCTTCAACACTTTGGCTATGATGAAGCATGAGGATATGCATGAGAATGGAAAAGAAGTAAGGCAAGATGAGTTTGATGGTTTCAAAAAATAAAGAATTAATGCCTTAAAGAAAAAGAAAAGGAAGCAATAATAGAAGGCCAAGCAAAAAGATGAAGAACCTTCCAAAAAGACCCACAAGGAAATGACATCAAGTTGGTTCCGAAGAAACTGGAACCAAAGCTCAAGTTCATCACTCTACTTCGAACTAGGAGAGATCTTACAAAGATAAGCATACCGATAAACATTGATGGACACCATTTTAAAAACGTCTTATGTGATACGCGTCCAAAGTCAATGTCATGCCACTAGTGGCATGTTGCACGCCGACTTGAGAATTAATTGTCTTGATACAACAAATTTGCAAGTAGCTAATGGAAACTTGATACTTAATATAGGAAGAGTTTTTAATGTACATGTGAAAGTGGGTAGATTCACATTCATTGCGGATTTCGAGGTCATGAACCACAATATGAATGATGATGTGTCTATTACACTTGGGCGGCCATTCTTGAACATTACTAAAGTAAGTTTGTACACGAGAAAGAGGAAGATCACAATGAGTATCGATGAGGGTGATGATGCTGAGAATGTTATTTTTGTCGATGGTGAAGAACTACATCCAAATGGAAATGATATAATAATCTCTAATTTGCAGACGGTGAACAAGTGAAAAGGCGTTAGGTTAAAGATGATAAATTAAGTGCTACTGTGAGGCAACCCAGGGTTTTAAATTTTAGGTTTTAAATTTCAAGTTTTTACATTTCAGTTAGTAGTTAGTTTTTTTTTAGGAATTAGTTAATAGTTAGTTATTTAGTTTGATAATTACAATTAATAAGTTTTAGTTCTAACTTTCAAGAATTTGTGTCAAATGTGCAGAAAAAACCATTCACCGAGTGATGATAATCGGAATGAAAATGTCTTACTAACTCATTGAAGAGCAAAAAAGAGCGAAGGAGTTCAAAGCGATGAAGGTAAGGTGCATGGGCGAATTAAAGGTAAAATTTATTAATTTTTATATTTTCATGGATTTTATGCGATCACGACACCTTTTGTGAGCTATAAAAAAGTCAGAGGAATACCATAAGAGAATTAGCAAAAAAATGTAGGTAAGGATGTTAGATGTTAGATCAACACCATGGGTATTACTCACGACACCGAGAAGGCAGTAGGTAGAAAACATAAAAATACCCCACCGTGTCAACGATGCAGTGGCGGCAGTGTCACTTATACCCCACCAAAACCCTATTTTTACATCATTCTTCACACTTGAACTAAAACCCCACCGCAACCACTAAGCACACATCACTTTAAAGCCAAAGTTTGATCACTTTTAAATGAGATTAGTGAGTTCCTAGAGATTGAGAGTGAAGAAACAAGTGCATTGTGGATTTGCACAAATGGAAGTGTTAAGGCTAAGATTTTTGAATTGTAATTCCATAAAGAACTAGGGTTCTACTTTGCGAGAAAAGTTAGAGGGCTTGGATTAAAAAAGACTTAGAACAGTGTTTTACATCAGAAATAAATCCGACATTGAGGTACATTTACAATTTCATCTAGTTATGCTTTAAATTTTAAAATTTTGATTATATTGTATAAAAATGTAGAATTGATGTTGTAGAATAGTTTTTGTAAGATTGTGTGAATGTGAGCATTAATATTACCCATGGAGACTTAATGGATGTTTTTGCTCTATTTGGCGTATGCATGATCCATGTTATATGAGTTTTAGTTTTTTAGGTGATTTGAAGACCGAGTTGCATTGCATTATTGTGTAGTTGTTTGAATTTGAAAAAATGACAAGAACAAGGAAACAAGTTAGCCAAATTAGAGCAAATGATTTTGATGCATCTACCTCTAGAAACCCCAATGAAGAAGAGCCTAAACCTTTTAAATATAGGTTTTCATTTGTAGAGATGCTAAGGAATAATAAGAGAAAATCCTACATAAGGAGTTCAGGTGTGAAAGGGGGATTAATTTGTCGGCGAAGTTTGATAATAGAGTGAACAACTTCATTAGACACTGGAATCGGGAAAAACTCACTCAAGACTAAAAGAAGAATGAAGTTAAAGGAGTAAGTGAGATTATTTTTAAATTTTATGATAATGCAAAGTTCACAGCTAAGGATGAGCCAGTTCAGGTGAGAAGGATCTTAGTTCCTTTTAATATACGTGAGATCAATTCTTTCTATGGGTTGAAGGAATTAAGTTTATATGGATCCGAACAGACTTTCCTGAAGAAGTTATATGAGAGACCCTATAACCTATACCATTTTACAGCTATAGAGAACGCATTACTTGTCCTAGGACAACAAGGATGGGTGATGAGAGCTGAGAATGTGTTGAAGCACATAAAGAAGGTGAGTGTTAGAAAAGTTTATAGAATGTGGCAACATTTTCTTGTTGTATCATTATACCCCACTTCTTAGCAAGGTTAGATCAATAAGCCAAAAGTGGTTTGTCTTTACGAGTTTGCAAAGTACGGGGTGATCAACATCGCCGAGATCATACACACCAGTCTGAGGAAGTCAATCATGTCTGAAAGGGACAATGAGTTGTTGTTTCCTATCTTGATTACTCAAATGTGCCTAAAATTCAGGGTGAGGTCGAGAAATGATAAAGAATTTGATATAAAGGCCCAATTAACCATAGATGAAGCTTTCATGCTTACATTGAAATCACCACCTAGTTACCAAGACTCTGAGGAGGAGGAGGAGGAGGAGGAGGAGGAGGAGGAGGAGGAGGAGAGAGAGAGAGAGAGAGAGAGAGAGAGATAGAGAGAGAGATAGATAGATAGATAGAGGACTGAGGGAGCTAGACTTTATGCTGAGTTGTTGGCCTAAAGGCAAGAGGATAAAGTAGCAGCAGCGGTAGGTGAATTAGCCCAAGAGCTAGAAGAGGAAGGACATGGAGAAAAAGAGCACCAACAACAAACAATAAGGATTTGCTAAGAGATATGAGTTTATAGACCCAGAGATAGAAAAGTAGGACTTAGACAGTCCTGAGGTCTTTCCACCACCACCTCCACCACAGGCACCCGTACCTCCACCTAAGGACTTGACTCTACAAAACCAGAGACTATCAATAGCAGATATGCAGAGACAGTACTAAGATGACAGAGCGCAATACTATGCATCCATGTTGCAATATGAGTAGGATATAGAGAGAAGAGAGCAATATCAATATGATGAACAATGCAATTTTATGTTGTTTGTATATCATCATGGAGACATAACTAGATATGAGAGGATCAAATGTTTGAGACCTAATGATAGGTCAATTGGTTTTCTAGCAGCACCAGCATACATTTTTTATCAGGATTTCATGCCGGGAAGGAGGGTGGAGCATCCATTGAGACTATCCTAAGCTAAAGCTGATGATAAAGATGATGATGATGATGACGCTCAGTCCTCAAGTTAGTATAATAGGAATCTTTTAGACTTGGGAGTTGAGAGTGACATTGATACCATTTATGTTTAAACTATGTGATATTTTATTAACTATTTACTTGTTTTAATTCTATGTTTAGTTTACTTTATTATAACTCGTGTTATTATATATGTTTATATGTTTTAGTATTTTCATCTTTTAGACTTACTTTTAAACCTTGAGGACAAGGTCTGGTTTAAGTTTGGGGGCATGACATTATACTATATTATTGGAAATGGTAAGATAGGCTGGGATATAAGGATAAACACAGCAAGTAAGATTGTTTAAGTTTTTAATTTAAAGCAGTTAAGGAGGAAAATATGGTAGTGTATATTTTTTTCATTTTATTTACTATATGAATGTTTAAGTAGTATAGATTAGGTTATATATAGTAATATGTAATTAATAAGTAGCTTATTTGCTTATTCATGCCTTTAATTGTGGATGAGTAGATTACAAGTATCTTGTTGATATGAAACTTAAGAGAATGTATTAAATTTTGAAGAAAAAATAACGAAATGTTGCAAACAATGGTGTGATTTCATGATTAGAAACCTAGAGTTAGGGAAGACCTTGAACTTGAAACAAAAACAAGAAACCAGAACACTTCTTTTAGAAAAGTTATATCTTCAAGGATTCTATATTAAGTGTGAATCTTACTTGATAATAAAAAGCATATAAGGACTTAGTGCAAAAAGGGAAATAAATAGGCATTATAAATTTTTTGGAGTTAACTTATTTAGTTAAGTGAAAGTGAGAAGTGCAAACAAGAGTTTTAGAATAAAGAAAAATGAGAGAATCCCACAAGTCTATAGGAAATGAAGCAGAGAAATTGATGGTTGAAAAAAGTGAGGAAGAATAAAGTTCATAGAAAAAGGAGCATGGAGTATACAAATAAAAAGAAAATTAGAAGAAGAAGAAGAAGAAAAGAAATGATAGAAGAAAAATAGAGAAAATGAGGAAGTAAACTAAAACTCTTCAAATATAAGATTTAGCTCGAGTACAAGTAGCTAATTGAGTTAAGTTTCCATTCCAACTATGTTATGTCCTATATACTTTTGAAGTGCTAAAGTCTACAAAAGATGAGTTTGATCTATGCTTATTTGTGAGTTCCTGAACTTAATGAGAAATCATAAGATTTCATGCTTGCTACTTGAGTGTTTACTTGAAATAAACTTGTGAGTAGTGATAGTTTTTAATTGTGATCTACTTTGGTATTTCAAAAGTGAAGTTATATTTGTTGTTAAACCCACATGTCTTAAAAATTTAAGTTTTTGCAAAGAAAAACTTTTAAGTGAATTATTAACTTGAAACTTAGTGAATTAAAGGATACTCCATAAATAATGTAAATTGAATAAGAAACAATTATTAGGGGGGTGTTTGTAGAATACTCCTTTGCTCGGGACACATAAAATCTTAAGTTTGGGTATATTGGATAAGTGATTATATATACTATATATAAGGTTAATTTAGTCATATATTTAGTATAAATATCCCTAAATGAGCTCTAATTCATGGTATTATTACATTTTTAGGAAATTAAGGGTACAGGAATGAAATGAGGAAAAACAAGAATAAACGGAGCAAAAACCTACAAAAACATGGTTGGCGTCATGGCCACACATGTTGGCATAGCGGGAACACAAGGCACGACGTAGGAAGAAAAGGCACGGCGTGTGAGAGATGAAAAAGTGAAGAAAACCAAGTCTGGAGGTCCAGCACAGTAGCAGCACTGAAATGGTAGTGACAGTGCCTAGGCACTAGGGAGGCAAAATATACACATGCAGTGGCAAAGCAGTGGTGGCATAGTGGCCTATAAGGCATGGCGGCAAGACATTAGTGACAATGCCAAACACCCAAAAAATAGAAAGTTGGAGTTTTAATTCGAGTTAAATTGTAAAGTAAGGTTTCTAATTGTTATAAAGGAGTATAAATAGGAATTAGGGCGTGGTAAACACACCACATACTAATTATTGGCCACCATTAGAGTAATTTAGCATAGGGTTTAGTTTGAGTTTGAGTTTAGAGGTTTTTGTGAAGAAAATATTAAAGACTTCAAGTTTGCAATTCAAGTTTGGTTTCATTGATTAATTCAAGGTAATATTTATATTTATCTCTTATTTGTAATGATTTCCATTATGAATTGTGATACGTGTGTTTCAATAAAGTGTGAGTAGTCTATTTATCTTAGGGATCATTAGATCCAATGGTATAAATGTTAGGCTTTGAATATGAATAAAAATTGAATATAAAAAGTTCAATTATTAGAGTTTGTATTGATTCTGAGCATAATTCTTTAGACATCTTGATCGCATATTTAATGATATTAGGTTTTAGGAGTTATCATGACCATTAAAGCTCTTAATCTGGACATGAACGGTACAACCATAAAATACACAATATCGATAGATAGTTGTTGATTAGGGAGGTACGGATAATAAACTTAATTAGTTATGAGTCCAATGATTTATGACTTAAATCAATGTGGATTTTACGTTATTCATTTCAATAGATAGAGTTCTAGTTTGCACATTAGAATCTTCTCCGTCACGACAGTGGGTTAAAGTAGATTTGAAGAAAATATGTCTATTCAATTAGGCATTACACATAATATATTGAGATGTAAACATGAATATAAAGCATAATATTAAATTACCTAGGTGAAGTTGTGAACTAAGATATCCTTAATATAAGAGTTCAAGTAAAGTTTAAATTGATTTGTCATTATAGTTTAGTTAGATATAAAACTGATTAAAAATTGATTTCTTTAGCAATAATTCAAATTTAAATAGGTGAACCACTAGTGCAAAAACCTTTCCCTGAGGACGATCTCTGTGATCAACGTAAGTTGATTGTATTGTTGCTACAAGATAGCTGTTATATTTGCGACAGGCACATCATGCGCCCTTGTCGAATATCCAAGACTACAAGGCTCCTCTTTTATTTTATTTTATTTATTATTGTTATATACTATTTATTGTTTTATTATTTTTATTTTTATTGTTTTAGTCTAAGGGTCAAAATGGCCCCTATTAGTAGTCTAGGAGCAGGTCTAGCCACAGGTTGCTGGTCCATGGGTCGATCTGGTCTAGGGGCTAATTTGGCCACTGGTTTATAAACTATAGGCCAGAAGCCCCTAGCGTCCTGTCACCAAGGATGGGGAAGCGGTGCTCCCCTCGCCTCTACCTAAGAGTGATGTCGTACCCTACCTAATTAAGGCATCTGACCAGCTTAAATTACCTTAATCCATTGATAATCTAGCAGCTTTAACATCTCCATAAATAAACAATTACGATTAAGATCTTATAATCATCAATTACTTAACTTAATTAACCACATAAGATTCTAAAGCGAATTTTAAACCTCAAAGTTTTCGTAAAAAAATTTGACAGTACCTCCTATGTTTCTTAGCCTACATCGAAGTACCCGGCCTTCAAAAATTTTCAACAAAACATGTTCAGGGTGGAAATGCCAAAGGACTCACAATCCATCCCATAAGAATATATATCGCATTCATAAAAATTATTTGCTCATTCTAACCTATCTTAAATTCCCAAAATCCTTAAATAATCATTACATTAGCTTCGCAGCATTCCATTCCGTCATAAAACCATTATAAGAATCCCAAAAGAGATCATAATCGCACACGAACCCAAAAACTCATTTATTTAATATTTTAGATTCAAAAATAATACATACATAGATAAAAGAACTAAGTAAGTCACATATAGTGGAAAGTTTTCCCTTTCTGTTGTCGCTGGTAGAAATTGTCATTATCTAATTATAAAAATTTGATAATGTCAGAGAAGTAGATCCCACACTATCCAGTACACTTGTAATAATCAAATGCATAATAATTCAAGAGATTAAATGAACAATATAATCAACAGAATTTAAATACAACTGTGAATCCATCCCCTTTTTGTTATCCGACCACAATCAGATAACGTTCTCCGAAAGTGGGAAGTAAATAATAATAAGGACTCAAGCCTGAAGAGGATAACCAAACGAGTCTCGTTCCTCTAGACTATGGGAATATGATCCAGTTCAACGTGATCTCATGATAACCACGTGATGTAAAGTATCAGTGACTCCAGCCCCTCGAGAATAAAGTAGTGTTCTATAACCATGGTATAGTATACACAATAAGGAAACTCAAATTGCTTTTATCCACTCTATCCATGTATGCATGTACAACGAAAATGCAATATCAAGTATTAATGCAATTTATATGAAGTTATAATCATATAATGTAAAGGTTACTATGGGATTTACTTAACCTTACAAATGTGATACTAAAATTCCCTTGCGCTCCGAGTTGATATGCTAGTCCACACATGGTTCCAATCGCAATCCGACAATTGATTTATACATTTTGTAAGTTTTCATAACAATTCTATAATTCTCACAATTAGTTGTAGTTTAATTGAACCAATCGTGTTCCTAAACCCCTAAAACCCTTCCAAAATAAATTCTTCGATGCCTGAATTTCATTTTTGACACAAAATTATTGTTTGACATTGAAAAATACATTTTTAAGCTTAAATATAAAATCTTCAATTTATTGTATATTTATTGGTCCTTGCTTGACCTGAAAACCTCAAAATCCTTCTTAATCAACTACTCAGATGTCAGGATCTGAGATTTGACTCCAAATTGTGATTTAGAATAAAAATTAACTTAAACTAAGCCTTAAAATAACTTTCATGATTTTCGATATTTTTAGGTACCATAGCACGCACTACAAGGCAAAACACCGGTAAAAATCTTCAAGAGAATTCCAGATTTATTATTTTCATAAAAATCCACAATTTTTATTTATTTAGCTCAAATATATTTTTTTGGGTTTTCTATCTTTTGAAGTTTTTTTCAGCTTTTTATTTTATTTTCTTTTTTCTTTATTGGGTCCGGATCAAGGCGCAAACCTTTTCTTCTTCTTCCTCCGTTCTATGCAAATCAGTCCTCTTCTTTTTTTTTCGATTTTCATTGGGGTTGGGCTTCTAACCCCAACCCTGGTTGGGACTGGACAAGGGAGACTCTCCTTTGCCATTGTCTTCCTCGGACGAACCGCCATGGCAGTTCGTTCGAGTCTCCCCACCAACTCCACATAACAACAACATAAACAACAACAACAAAAACCATCACTCACCATGAGCCTTGATCCCTTCATCTCTCTCTTGTTCTCCATCTCTCATTCTCTCTCCTTCCTTCTCTGTCTTAATCGATCTCTCAATCGATTTTGATTTCTTTTGTGTGAAACGAGAAATTTGATGAGGAGGTTTTGTTATGTATGCCAATTATATATTAGATTTTCTCAGGACTCACATCACGCGAATCTTGAGACAAATCTAATCATTTCGATTTATAATATAAATTTAATATTCCTTAAGATACTATTACATATCTCGAGGTCAATCTTTGTCATAAAACAATTGAATGAGGCAATGTATTGATTTGAAGGTACATATTATGATTTCTTCAATATTCACATCGCATGAATCTTGAGACAAATCTAATGATACATTTTCATTATTCTTTTTTATCTTTCTCGAGATATATAATATACATCTCGAAGTCGATCTTGTCGATATTAACAAGAAAATCACCACCTCTTCACTGATTTACTATGATTAATTATTTTGATCTCCTCAAGATAATCACCACCACTTGATTGAATCACTGTGTTTAATACTACCATACCTTTGATTTTTTCTTGAGATTGGATGTCACACATCTTGAGGCATGTATACACCTTACCAACAACTACTAAATAGTCTAACAATTTCAACTCCTTGATGATCACGCTACGCATATCTCGAGGTGAATCCAATGTATATTTTTTTTTAATTCAAACTATAGGACTGATTTATATTTATTTATATATAAACTATATATATAAATATATATACACCTATGTATTTTCGCGGCTATAAATTCACAACTTACACCAACGACCACCTTCGGGCGTGGACACTATTGTACATCCCACGCTTGTCACCCTTGACCCCGCGTATCACTAGGCGCTCACCAATTTATTTATTATTTTATTCAATTTCATGATTAGTCACTTGTTTTTAACTCCAAATTAATTTTTGACAAATACCCCAATTTCACTAAAATTGGAGAAAATTCCACAACGTGCTCTGAAAGTCATTGACACAGTGTATACACTCCACTTGGCCCTATTTCGCGTCGAAATAGTAAATCATACATCAAATAGGCACAGGACACACAAAAAATAATATTAAATTTATGATCTCTAATCCATAACTCGTAGGTCCCACCTTGGATACCTAAATCCCTAATTAAATCTGAAAATACTTAATTAGTTGTTAAATCAAGCTTATAAAATTCTTGGATGTCATAGGTGCTCCAGCGCCCACCCAATACTAGGGCGCCCTTACCTTCCATGGCAATGGCGGAAGGGGTGGCTCCTTAGCCACTCCCTTATTTGGGGTTCTGGGGGCCTCTTAGTGGAGGCCATTCCATTTTTTGAATGATAACGGCAGTGACTCGCCGCCCCTCACCGACAACGGCATCGGCCCACCGCTGGTGGTCCCGCGATGGCACCGCTCCCATTTTTAAGGTGTTTTCCTCGCAAAAATCGGCTGCCAACTTTGATTTTTTTTTCTCAAAATAGAGATTTTCACCATTAAAGAGTAAAATATAGCTTGTAAGGAAGGAGATAGTGAAGTGCTTACCTAAACTTGTGTTGATCACCAACTCCAACCCAAATCACCACCTTTAACTCTCCTCTCTTCAATTTTGTGTTTTGACTCAAATGGGGGCTCTAGTTACAACTTAAGCTTTTATACTTAGGGTTTCCTTGGAGGATACTTCTCCAACACTTGATGTGCCTTAATATTTATGCTCCTCGATGCTCATCCAATTCACTATTTTTAATTTTGATTTAATAATTCTAAATTTTATTAAATTTCCAATAAATTTAGAAAATCACCCTAAATTATGTAATTTCACAAATTCCCAATAATACTTATAATACACGCATTAATCACACCAAACATAAATAAAATTGCAAAATTTTCAAAATAGCCATGATTTAGGTACTTTGAATTGTTGGGTCGTTACATTCATTGACAAAATATAGCATAACTAAAAAGTTTGTAGGTAAAATTGTTGGGTTTTAGGGGTTCATACACAGCAGAAAATTCAAAACAAATTTTGTAAAACCTCAACAGGATCAAAAATAAGTTCCATTAAACTAAATTTACGAAAGTAAATCATACCTTATTCTGTGATTTCCTTTTGATTGTTCAGTTTTCAAGACGTTCAAGTGCGCATCCTCTATCGGAAATCCACACACGAACGGTTATTACAATTTGGAGTGCTAGCTCTAAGAGAAATTGAAAAACGATTTTTCTTTCTCTCCCTAAATCCAGAGAACTCGAAAAATTGTAAAACAAAATATTTTATCATTTTTAGGGATCCACCCTTTATTATATGTGTAGATAAGCCCTCACTTAAAATTATATTCGTAATACAATTATTGTATTTACGTAGTTTAAGCAAATTACACATATTCCCCTATTAATAAGTTATCATATAACAAATCATAAGGGCTTTTATGTCATGAATTTTATTATATAAAATTCATTACTATGGACCAATTGAAATTGTGAAAAGTCATTCTTTGTGTGCGGCCCAATAGGTTCATGCGACATTGGCAGTGAACCAAAAACCATTTTAGTACACAAATAAGTGGTCTCTAGCAAGGCATTATGACTACCCTAGTAGCATGAATATCAACATCGATACAACCTAATTAATAATGTTTATCATATCATTTTGTTATACGATATCCTTTAATTAAACATAAGGCATGGAAAGTCACCCTTAATGTTCAATCGTACTAGTCTCGGTCTTTAGGTAAACATAAAAATATCCAAGTGACATTGATCATATCAATTCACATGGACTTGGCCATTATCAGTCTATCTTATCGAGGGATCCACTGATATCTTTCCCTCTATACGAGAGTGACAAATTTTGTCTTGATTACACACCTTCACATATTATTCACACGGTAACCAATCACAATCTTTATAATTGTTCGATTAAAAATGACATTTGATTGTGTCAAATTATCATGCTCCTAATATTGAAGTCTATGGTAATCTCAAGTCAATTGACTAAATGATATACCTATCATGAGTAACACATGACTTAATCCATGTGGTGTTCTCATAGTCGGTCCAATATCTTATTCTATAATAAGTACCCATGATCTTGATTCATATCCTTATATGCATGATCATCACACAACCATCAATCAAGATTCACACTAGTCTTAATTCTTTATAGTTCCCAGTATAATGACCGATTAGGGACATTTAGGATATTTCAACAAATTGTTGGGTTTTGGGGTTCATACGCAGCGGAGATTACAAAATATTTTTGACAAAAACCCAACAGGATCCGAATCTAATTCCATTAAAAACGTTTAAACCATGAAAAACTTAATCATACCTCAATCCCAATATACCTTTCTAAAGGTTGATCGGTCTCTAAGGCGCTGGCAACGACGAACGCCCTCTACTAGTAGCCCACACACGAATGGCGACTGAGATTCGAAGTGCTAGCTTCGAGAGAATACCAAATCCTTTTGTTTCTCTCCAAAACGATCCAGAGCATACCAAAAACCCTAAGTCGTTTCTAAAACAAAAATAAAGTTTCGGCCTATTAATCTTTCGTGCGTGTGTTCTAACTTAAAGCGTCTATTTATACAACCCTTGTATATAGACGGTTAAGTAAATTACACATATACCCTTACTTAAATAAGTATAAGTGTAATACACCACAAGGACGTTTATGTTATGAATTTTATCGCATAAATTTCGTTTTTCTGAATCATCTTAAAATCTCGCAAAACCATTTTTAGTGTGCGACCCAATAGGCTCATACAACGTTGGCAGTGTACCAAAACACATTTTGGTATACGAGTCATAAGCAGTCTCTAGCAAGACATTATGACTACCCAAGTTGTACGAATATCAAATCGATACAACCTAATCAATAGTGTATATAACATCCTTTTGTCACACGATATCCTTTTGATCAAACATAAGGCATGGAATTGTCATCCAACATGTTCAATCGTACTAGTCTCGATCTCTAGGTAGACTGAAAACATCCAAGTGACATTGATCAATATCAATTCACTTAAACTAGGCCTTTTAATAGTCTAACACATCGAGGGATCCACTGGATATCTCTCTTTATATGAGAGGGACAAATTATATCTTGATTACATAACTTCATCACATTGCTCACACAGTAACCAATCACAACCTTTATAATCGTCCGGTTAAAGACAACGTTTGATTGTGTCAAATCACCGTGTTCCTAATGTTGAAGTCTCTTGTAATCTCAAGTCAGAGGACTGGAATATATACCTATCATGAGAAACAACAATGACTTAATCCATGCGATGTTCTCATAGCGGGTCGGTCCAGTACTTTGTTCCCTAACAAGTACTCGTGATCTTGATTTGTATCCATATACGTATAATCATCATATGATCATCAATCAAGACTCACACTAGTCTTAATTCATTATAGTTCCCAGTATAATGATCGACTAGGGACATTTAGGATATTTCTGTAAATACCCATGGATCTTATTATAATGAAAACATGCAAATTAATTATAATAAACAGCAAATGAAATCCTCTATTTTATTAACTAAAAGTATTCATAAAGACAGTTAATGGATTGACCTAGGGCACATGCCCCATCACAAATACCCATGGGTCTTACTAAAAGGTAAACTTGCAATCACTTATAATAAAATAGCAAATAAAACTTTTATTTTATTAACTAAAATTATAAGATAAAAAAATGTTCGTAGATTGACCTAGGGCACATGCCCTAACAAAAATATATTTGTATACTTTAATTAGTACATTTGTAACCACTCTTATTGGTTTAATTGAAGAACCATTTGGTAAACGAACTCATTCAGAATCAAGCTCATCCAACTCTAATTGAGTATGTAAAAAGAAGTTTACTGGCATGAGATTTACATTTAAACCCGTATTACACTGAGCTTTAAAGTTCCAAGCTCATTTGGTTTTTATATTCAAATGTATATCTCTAGGATCATTTAGATTTACAGGACCATAACTCTTATTTTTCTTCTTCTTATTTTTCTTAACTTTAAAATCTTTTAGCTTATAAATAGTATTTCCATTCTCCAATTGCTTAACTCTCTATTCATGAGTTACCTTTTTTTCATTTAAAATGTCTTCAACTTGTTCTTTTTTCGAAACATCATTTTCATTTTTCCTTGTTACTACATTAATTGCATAAACTTCAGTGCTTAGATTTTCATAATGACTTAATTCTAAAGAATCATTATCATTGATTTTATTATTAAGTGATTTATCAGAATCATCATAGTTATCCTCATCATTGAAATTAAACATGACAATTTTGTCTTCAAATACCATATACATCGTCCTTTCAAAGATATCTGACTTAGTTTATGTTGTTTAAAGAAAATGTCAACCTAATAATTTAGGTGGAGAATTAGGTGATATTGAATCTCCCATTTTCATGACATAAAAGTCAGCTGAAAATACTAAGTCATTTATTTTCATTAAAACATCTTCTAATAATTCATATGGCTTAATAACTGTATTATCAGCTAAAGTAAGATTAATATGTGTATTAGTCAACGATCCTATTTTCAATTATTCATATAATTTAAGTGACATCGCATTAATTGATTCTTCGAGATCACACGTAAAAAATTTAATAGAAGAAGTTCCTATTGTGATAGGTATTCCAAACAATCCTGGCTCAGAACATTCATCGGGCATTTTCTTTTTATTAGAGTTGACACTTTTTGCCCTAAGTTTTCTTTAGATTCCTGTAAAAATTTATCTTTAGATTCAGAGAATTCTTCCAAAACTTTATCATAATTCGATAATTGCATAATCAATTCCATCGAAAGTTTATTAATTTCTATTTTCCTAAATGCTTCAACAATGTCTTCATTCCTAGTATCCGCTAATCGTTGTGGAACAGGAGAGATAGAGTACATATATTCATTTATTTTATTAGGAATCGTATCTTTTTCTTTATTAACTATTTCAGAAGTTTGTAAAGACTTTTCATATGCCTCAACTCTGGCTAAATACGTTGGGTATGACCTCTTAGGAAAAGGTGTATATTTCAATTGTTCAACAATCATATCTATTTTCTAGTAGAAATAACATTATCTATCATCTCTTTTTCTTCTTTTTCTTCTTTTTCTTCTTTTTCTTCTTTTTCTTCTTTTTCTTCTTTTTCTTCTTCCTTTTCTTCTTCTTCTTCTTCTATTATTTCTCTTAGGTACTTTTTTTGGTATATGTGTCTCTTTTTCTTTATCAGCAAATAAAACATTAACATGTGCTTTATTAGTATTAGTAGAAGTAATAGTCTAAGTAGATACTTTAGTTTGATTACTTAGTCTATTAATTTGTAGGTTCATCTAACTTAATTGGTTTTTCAACAAATTAATAGATATATAAATTTTAAATTGATTTTGAGAAATCAATGTAAAGATTTAATGACTTTAAATCATAAAATTGTGTAAGACTTCCTATAAATTTGGCTGCATAAGTTGAACCATTTATTGAGATTGCTGAATTTGTGCCGATTGCATCTGTGCTTTTGGTCTATAAGTGGTATAATCTTGATTTTGTAGACCACGGCTAAGATTTGAAAGTGGTTTTCCAGTATAGTAACTATTGTTATTATATTGATTTTCGATAGGACCAGAAAATTGGTTCATAAATGCATTAAACTCTTCAATATTCTCTTCATGCAAAGTTGGGCACATATCCGTAGGATGTGTAACTAACTTCATTACAAAATTCACATGGTTTTACTTGGTTTGATCTATCTTTTATTAGCAATTTGAACATTCTAGCTAACTCGTCAAATTTTTCATCAGATTTATTATTAACTTCATAAAGTTTTTTCATCGATGTCTCATTTTTTCCACCATATTGTTTTGATTGTTTAGCAATTTTATTAATAGCCTCTTTTGCTAAAGTTGGTGTCACATTAAATAAAGATCCACCACATACTGACACATGTCGAACGCGTACAATAAGTTTTTCATAAAACCTTATTATTTTGTAGTAGTGATAAGTGAGATCATCTCCGCATGAATTTTGCAAACTTCTTCAGGAATATTCATTTAGTAGTTTTTATAGTTTTACTTTAATTTAATTAAAACGAGAATTAAAATTATCTAATCAAACTATAGCAATCAATTAAACTAACTTAACTAACATAATTCAAATTCACTAAAACAAAATTTAAATCAATTCAATTCAATTCGATTTAATGTAATTCAATGTAAAACAAAACATTTAAGAAATATCCAGACTAATGAAAAATTAATCCATTTTGTTTCCAAACATATTACTTATATAGTAGTCATAATCATACTTTCATCATATTATAAAGTATTTTCGAATCATTAAACTTAAATCATAATCAAATTGATAGCCTTATATCAATGGAAAAGATACATCCTAATTTTATTAAATTAATCATTCAAAAGCTCAAAGATACTTAATTAGACAACAAAACAACATTAAGTTCTGTGAAAACTTAGAACTACTAAGCTTAATATTATTGGAAAAGCCATATCAATATCGAACTTAGAACGCAATTCACCTAGGACATCTAATGATAATAGACCTATTTAATAATCTTAGTTGCTACTTTAAATTAGATTTAGAATCTAAATATCACAATACACATTCTAGACTATGCATGCAATACAAAGCTTCATGATCGTAATCCATAATAACAATCTATTAAATCCGTGAATTGACAAATACGAATAAGTTTAATACATTAAGTACAAATCATTCTTCGTTATAACTACATTACAAAACGGATCAAGTTTATGTTTGGAATTTATTTAGATTAATAAACTACTCACTTATTGTGACGGCCCCAAATTCCGAGGCAAATCGGGCACCGCCACGTTGTCGGACACGTCACCAAGCTATGCCACGTCACCTGTACACTTGTCTGTGACGGCCCGCGAACTTACCATCTAATACTCCAACTTAGTAAATTTTGATGTTTAAATGATTACTTTAGCAAAATATACTAAGTTATAAAATTTTATAACTTAATTCATTTGTTTGGATTTATTTAAGTTATTTTAGTAGCGGAAGTCTTAATAACATGCATATAATTAATGTAAACAAGTTATGCAATATTTAACAACCTATGGGGTGGAAACCCAGCAAAACAAAATACCATGTATATTAGTTAAGGCGACAAAAATGTATAATAGGCGTCGATATACATGTATCAAGTGAAAGGTCTCCCGAAATCCCAAAAATATGTATACGTAAATACAAACACCTACGAGTAAACTAGTGGAGGCGCTCCAAATCAGAGGTAGTCGCCAATCACCACCTTCCCCTGGCTCGTCGTAGGATCTGCAACTTGCCACCAACAAACAATGACAAGTTCCAGGTGAGTAAATCCCAGAGAAATTCAGTTAGTATTCACAAGAAATCCAAGAAAACGGCTACAATTCATGCATATAAAATAAATGAACAGGAATGTAAAGCATGAATATAAGTCGTGAGATAATCAAAATATGGAACGCGAGTGTGGTATATAGCTGTCGAGCCATGGGACTAAATACTAAACCGAGAAGGCTCTGGAGGTGAGGAAACCCACACCCCCTCTTCACGGTCGAAATGTGGAACTCTGTTGGTCAGAAGGTAGACTTCCGCCCAACGCCTCAAAAGAGAGGAAATTTGTGACGGAGGTGGGCCTCACGTCAACTCGCTCTTGAAATCATCGACTCACTGAGAGAAATCTCACGCATAGTCTAGAGTATGACCAACACCGTAGCAACAATCGGATCTTCATCAACGAGAGAGCCGGAAAGGGGCCACACCGACCCTTCGACCATAAACAGACACACGCGGGAATGGAGTAAACATGAAAACTGAACTGGCGAAAGTTAATGTGAAATAAATAATTTACAATGAAAATAAGTAAATTCTAAGCTGAATTTCTCGTGGTTTTACTTTACCTCAAACAATCGCAAAATGCCTTTGAACGTCCTACACACGCCTCGAGATACGTACCCGACACCCGATTATGGTCCCCTAAGTCCTTGGTATCCAATTATACTACTTTTGTTATTTTAGAGTCACATTAAGTGAATTTATAGTGTGTGACTAAATATTTGAGCTTTTGTTTCCAAAAAGTTTAATTCTTGGCACACTTTTCGAATTATATCAGGGTGCTGACGCCCCAAATATCATCAAAACTACTTTTTGTATTTTTTTTCTCAATTTATTATATTTTACTTGATTTTTCTGAATTTTCCATAATTTTCTCACTATTTTTCCTATTTTTCTGATATTTATTTGACTTAAAAATGTATTTTATTTATATTTTTAATTTTTTTAATTAAATAAAATAAATTTAGGGTGGGTTGGGCCCGAACCGGGCCCGGTTCTGTTGGGCCCTGGGTAGCCAAGCCCATTTGGGTTGGCCAGCGGGCCCACCCTGCAGGCATCTTCTTCTTCCTCCCGTCAGTTGCAGTTCGGTCCTCTTTTTTTTTAACACAATAACAACGATTTCAACAACAACAACATTAACCACTCACTTCATCAATGGAGGTCCGCTGCTCGCGCTGCCGCTGCCCCGCCGAGCTTGTCGTTGCTGCCCCGCCGAGCTCGTCGCCGCTACTCGCGCTGCCGCTGCCCGTCGTACTTCTCGCCGGAGCTTCCCCTCTTGGCCGTCACTTTAAATGAGAATTTTTTTATAATCATTTGGAGAGGAGAGGGGTAATGATGAGTGATGGGTTTGATGTGATGTGTGATGTGTGATGTGATGGGATGTGTGATGTGACAGCTAAATCTCATACTACCCCGTACACCCACGTTACGCGCACACCGCGACGTCGCACACTCTTGTAACTACACGTGCACAACATGAACAAGCGCAATTCTCAATTAGCGCGGCGCGAATTATTAAATAATCAAAAAATAATAAACACTCGCAACACAAAAATAAGAAATTTCACCTCGTTAGGCGTGCCCTAGACATTTTCGCGACGTCCACGTGGGTCTGAGCTTGGGATCTTAATCTAGAATTTGTCAGTTAATCGGGATTAATTAGAGCGACCCGTTACAATCTTCCCCACTAAAAGGAATTTCGTCCCGAAATTCGAATTTAATTAAATCTTTACCTCGGAACAAATGGGGGTATCGCTCTCGCACGGTAGACTCTCTTTCCCAAGTGAGGCCCTCGTTCTTATGATACTGCCATCGAACGAGTACAAGTGGTATTTCTTTCCTTTCGAGAGTCTGTACTTTGCGACCCATTATCTCAATGGGGTACTCCTCATATGTCACATCTGGTCTGACCTCGATCCTTGTCATATCAACCATCGGTCTCGGTCTCGATCTGGCTAGTCTCACCATAGAAATTTTAAAAACATCATGCACCCTGTCGACTGGCTTGGCAATTTCAACTGATAAGCAACCTCCCCAACTTGTCGGACTATCTAAAACGGCCCAATGAATATCGGTGCAAGCTTTTCCTTGATCCCAAATCTCTGGTGACCCTTCAAGGGAGAAACCTTCAGGTAGACCGAATCATCAACTTCATAACTCGGCCCATCGCGGTACTTGTTCGCGTACTTCTTTTGTCTATCATGAGCAGCCTGTAACCTTTGACAAATCAGCCTAATTTTCTTTGTGTGATTTACAATAATCTCAGGCCCAACAGTAGCTACGTCATCGGGCTCTGCCAGCAAGCTGGTGATCTGCATAGTCTCCCATATAGCGCCTCAAATGGTGGCATCCCAATACTAGCCTGATAGCTATTGTTGTAGGCAAATTCACAAAGTGGCAAAAACTCCTCCTATGACCCTCCAAACTGTAGCACACGGGCTCTGAGCATGTCTTCAAGAATTTGAATAAGTCTCTCAGACTGCCCGTTAGTCTGCGGATGAAAAGTCGTGCTGAACTGCAATCTAGTACCATATTGCTCCTGCGTGGCCTGCCAAAGCTGCGAAGTAAGTCGATTGTCTCTGTTTGACACTATAGATATTGGCACTCCATGCAATTTGATAATTTCTCGTTCGAAAAGCGTGCTCAGCTGTGGGAAGCTATATTTCATGGAGATTGGGATAAAATGCGATGATTTCGTCACTCGATCCATGACTACCCAGATGGCATCGTGTTTGCGCAAAGTCATCGGCAACCCACTGACGAAGTCCATAGTGATGTGTTCCCATTTCCATTATGGGATAGGTAGTGGCTGCAATAGTCCTCCAGGCTTCCTATGCTTAACCTTAACCTGCTGACACACCTCACAACTCCTCACATAATGGCTGACATTTGCCTTCGTCCCTGGCCACCAAAATAACCGTCGCATATTATGGTACATTTTGGTCCTACCGGGATGCACTGTGTACCTGGATCTGTAAGCCTCCTAAAGAATACCATCGTGTAACTCCGCCACTGCTGGAATCCACAATCTACCTCGGTATCTCAAACACTCATCAACGGACTCGCGCCAATCTGGGTAATCTGGACTTCGTGCCATGTCCCTGAACCTCTGATACATCTCATCAACTCTCTGACACTCCAAGACGCGCAGAATAGATATTGTTGGTACTCTAATCTGTCCGCAAGTATGTGCCCCTGCAGTATCTGGAACCTCTGGCAAACTTATAGTTGTTGACGCCTCGAGTAAACCAAACTCGTGAGTTATCTTGCAAACTACTGTCTCACAGTCTGATCCTCTTCTACTAAGGGCATCTGCTACGGCATTCGCCTTCCCAGGCTGATACTCGATAGCGAAGTCGTAGTCTTTCAACAATTCCAACCATCGTCGTTGTCTCATATTCAGGTCCTTTTGGGTGAAAAGATACTTCAAACTCTTATGATATATATACAATGTGAACCTCTCACCATAAAGGTAATGTCTCCACACCTTCAGTGCAAATACAATCGCTGCAAGCTTTAGGTCGTGCACTGGATAGTTCCTCTCATGGGTCCTTAACTGACGCGATAAATAAGTTATCACTATGTCTTCCTGCATCAGTACGCATCCCAATCCGGTGCCACAAGCATCCGTATGAACAGTCGACTCCTTGCCCGGCTCGGGCAATGCAAACAATGGTGCAAAAGTCAACTTCTTCTTCAACTCTATGAAGACCGCCTCACATTCACTGGACCAATGGAAGGTCACATCCTTCTTGGTCAATCTAGCCATCGGCGCTGCAATTTTAGAGAAGTCTTGTACAAAGCATCGATAATATCCTGCCAATCTTAAAAAGCTCCTAATATCTATCACGCACTCTGGTGTAGGCCAGTAGATGATAGCGTGAATCTTACTCAGGTCCACTGAAATACCTTTGTCGCTGATCACGTGTCCCAAGAATTTCACCTCAGAAATACAAAACTCGCGCTTACTGAACTTGGCGTACAACCTGTGCTCTCTCGAAGCCTTCAACGTCTCTCTAAGATGCCTCTCGTGGTCCTCACGGGTCTTGGAGTAAATCAAGATGTCATCGATGAAGACTATCACGAATCGATCTAAAAATGGCCTTAAGACTCGATACATCAAATCCATAAACACAGCTGATGCGTTTGACAACCCAAACGGCATGACAGTGAACTCGAATAAGCCGTAACGTGTGCTGAACGCCATCTTAGGTACATCCTCCTCTCTGATCCGCAACTAATGATATCCAGATCTCAGATCAATCTTGGAGAAGAACTGTGCTCCGGCCAACTCGTCAAATAGGTCATCGATTCTGGGCAAGGGATACCTATTCCTGACTGTCACCTGATTTAACTTTCGGTAGTCTATACACATCCTCATACTACCATCTTTCTTTCTTACAAATAAGACCGGTGCTCCCCAGGGTGACATACTCGGGTGTATGAAACCCTTCTTTGATAGATCCTCTAACTGGGCTCTCAATTCCTCGTGCTTTGGTCGTGACATACGGTAAGGTCTGCTTGCTATGGGCCGCATGCCTGGCACTAACTCAATCATAAACTCTACCTGTCTAGGCGGGGGTAATCAAGGTAGATCCTCTGAAAAAACATTTTGGAACTCGCGTGCTACTGGGACATCTTTAATCCGGTCACTGGCCCCTCTTCAGACTCAACTATCGTTGCGAGGATCTTCATTTCTTGAGTGGTAGCTAACCTTCCTCTCGTGATCGGAAGTGATGTCGTGACTCCGGTAAAGGTGAAATCGGGAATCCCTGGTGTTTGGAAAATGACGGTTTTCCTAAATAAATCCAAATGCGCGTGGTATGCCGCCAACCAATCCATGCCTAAGAGTATATCGAACTCTAGGTACTCTAATACTCGGAGATCTATGGGTAACTGATGACCACCAACCTCGACTGGACAATCTCTACAAATTCAATTATGATATATCTTATCCCCAGCGGCCATGCTGAGGATAAGGTGGGTGCTAACGCTCTTAAGTGTCAAACCCAACTCTCCTACCGTAAGTCCCGAAATAAATGATAACGTACTACCACAATCTATCAATGTATGCATATGGAGACCAAAAATAATCAATGTACCATCAACGAGATGCCGAGATGCGTCACGATCTGGGACGACAACTGCGTGCACATGCTCCCTCGCCTGCACTAGCTGAGCTACTTGTGGTGGTGCTGGCTCCCTGGTACATTCACTCTAATAGTGCCCCTTCTGCCTACATCTAAAACACGTGACATTGTGCCTAAGTCCTGAGCCCTGACCCAACTGTCCGCTAGCCCTATGGCCCTGTCCCTGCCACTGCTGACTCTCGTATTTGCCTCTCTAGACCTGACCCTGAGTCTGTCTCTACGGCTGCTGGACTACCATAACTTATTGTGGCTGTGCCGGTACAACTGTATGTGCGCTGATCGTCTAACTGTCATCATATATGCGCCTATGTCCCTATTGATCTCTCTGATCGCGATTCCTCTTGCCTTTCCTGTCTGACCTCCCCTAGCCTCTATGGCTGTCGCGATTCACTGGGGCGGGGGCGGCGTCGTTCCACATCAAAAATGTCTCGTGGGGCCAACGCCATCTCGTAAACTTCTCGTACATTCCTGGCTCATGTCGACACAATCGCGCCCCCAATCTCTAGTCGGACTCTCCAAATAAAGTAGTGGACCTGAAGTCACTCGGTCCCAGCTACGTCCATCGCAAAAGTAAGCAGGTATGTGAATCTCTCCATGTATTGCAACACCGTCCGGTTACCCTGCCTCAGTGTTAAGAACTCCTCCCTTAGTCTCAGTTGAGTCTCAATCGGGATATACTGATCATAGAAGAATTTCTTAAACTCTGCCCAAGTACTCGGCTCTCCGTAGGCGGTTGTGTGGGCGGTCCACCATACTGCAGCATCTCCCTTGAGCATAAATCTGAAATCCTAGCCCGTATGCTATCGTGAATCCTCAAAAGTCCATGAAGTTTCTCGTGTGAAAGGATCCACTTCCCAGCTACCTCTGGGTCTCCGCCTCCATGATAGTAGCATGGCTGAAAACGAACGAATTCCTTAATCAACTTCGCCTCAGCTGATAAGAAGGTCTCGAATGTGATCTCCTGGGATGGGATCAGTGTAGGTGCCACGGCCGGTGTAGTCGATGGTGTAGTGATTGCTGGCGGTATCTCGGCGGTAGTGGTCATGAGTGGGGTCACCGAACAGTCGGGGCGACAACTGTCTGCTCTACAGTAGTAGCAGGGGCGAGTGCGACAGGGGCCGGTGTGGCCGGTGCCTGCGCTCGAAACAATCGAAGAATCTCCTCAAGCCGCAAACTATAAAGTGCGACCGTGTCGCGCAAGGTCTGATCCGAGTCGACAGGTGTCGAGCCGCTCGTTTGGCCCCCATTATCCGTACGAAGAACTGGGCGTCCATCCATGTCGAATCTGCAAATCGCGAACGTGCTGCAAATCAGCGTCGTAATACGTGTACATAAGTATTACAATTAATATATACACATATAAGTCCTGGTACTACCTGCTCACTTTGCTTCCCAACTAAAGTTCTAAGTTAGGATCTTTGGATTTCCACATCTAATGTTTGTTGTTAAGTTTTATTCGGTTGTATTAAACTTTTCCCTAGGTTCGCCTGAACCTAAGCTTTGATACCAACTGTGACGGCCCCAAATTTTGAGGCAAACCGGGCACCGCCACGTCGCCGGACACGTCACCAAGCTATGCCACGTCACCTGCACACATGTCTGTGACGGCCCGCGAACTTACCATCTAATACTCCAACTTAGTAAATTTTGATGTTTAAAGATTATTTTAGCAAAATATACTAAGCTATAAAGTTTTATATAACTTAATTCATTTGTTTTTATTTATTTAAGTTATTTTAGTAGCGGAAGTCTTAATAACATGCATATAATTAATGTAAACAAGTTATGCAATATTTAACAACCTACGGGGTGGAAACCCAACAAAAAAATACCATGTATATCAGTTAAGGTGACGAAAATGTATAATAGGTGTCGATATACATGTATCAGGTTAATGGTCTCCCAAAATGATCCCAAAAATATGTATACGTAAATACAAACGCCTACGACTAAGCTAGTGGAGGCGCTCCAAATCAGAGGTAGTCGCCAATCACCGCCTTCCCTCGGCTCGTCGTAGGATATGCAACTTGCCACCAACAAACAACGACGAGTTTCAGGTGAGTAAATCCCAGAGAAATTCAATTAGTATTCACAAGAAATCTAAGTAAACGGCTACAATTCATGCATATAAAGTAAATGAACAGGAATTTAAAGCATGAATATAAGTCGTGAGATAATCAAGAATATGGAACGCGAGTGTGTTGTATAGTTGTCGAGCCCTGGGACTAAATACTAAACTGAGAAGGCCCTGGAGGTGAGAAAATCCACATCCCCTCTTCACGGTCGAAATGAGGAACTCTGTTGGTCGGAAGGTAGACTTCCACCCAACACCTCAAAAGAGAGGAAATCTGTGACGGAGTTGGGCCTCACGTCAACTCGCTGAGAGAAATCTCACGCGTAGTCTAGGGTATGACTAACACCGTAGCAACAATCGGATCGTCATCAACGAGAGAGCCGGAATGGGGTCACACCGTCCCTTCGACCATACACAGACACACGTGGGAATGGAGTAAACATGAAAACTGAACTGGCAAAAAGTAATGTGAAATAAATAATTTACAATGAAAATAAGTAAATTCTAAACTGACTTTCTCATGGGTTTACTTACCTCAAACAATCGCAAAATGTCTTTGAACGTCTCGCACACGCCTCGAGATACATACCCGACACCCGATTATTGTCCCCTAAGTCCCTGGTATCCAATTATACCATTTTTGTTATTTTAGAGTCACATTAAGTGAATTTATAGTGTACGACTAAAAATTTGAGCTTTTGTTTCCAAAAAGTTTAATTCTTTGCGCACTTTTCGAATTATATCAGGGTGCCGACGCCCCAAATGTTATCAAAACTACTTTTTGTATTTTTTTCTCAATTTACTATATTTTACTTGATTTTTCTGAATTTTCCATAATTTTCTAACTATTTTTTCTATTTTTTTATATTTATTTTATTTAATTTTATTTATATTTTTAATTTTTTTAATTAAATAAAATAAATTTAGGGTGGGTTGGGCCCGAACCAGGCCCGGTTCGGCCCAACAGGGGCCACCCGGGTCTGGCCGGCTAGGCTCGACCCGAGCCTTGGCTGCCCGGCCCGCATGGGCCCTGGGTAGCCAGGCCCAGCCAGCTGGCATCTTTTTTTTCCTCCCATCGGTTGCAGTCCGATCCTCTCTTTTTTTTAACACAATAACAACAATTTCAACAACAACAACGTTAAGCACTCACTTGATCAATGGAGGTCTGCTGCTCGCGCTGCCGCTGCCCCGCCGAGCTCGCCGACGTTGCTCGCGCTACCACTGCCCCGTCTTACTTCTCGCCGGAGCTTCCCCTCCTGGCCGTCACTCTCCCTCTCTCCTCTCTCTAACAGCGCCTCTCTCTCTCTCTCTTTCCCTCCCTTCTTTCTCTCTTCTTTCTCTCAACGTTCTCTCCCTCTCTCTCTCTCTTGCTACCTCTCTCTATCATTCTTTTCTTCTCTCTCTCTCTCCTCCTTCTCCTTTCTATCTCTCTTGCTAACTCGTTTTTTTTAAATGAGGTTTTTTTTGTAATCATTTGGAGAGGAGAGGAGTAATGATGAGTGATGAGTTTGATGTGATGTGTGATGTGATGGGATGTGTGATGTGATAGCTAAATCTCATACTACCCCGTACACCCGCCTTACGCGCACAACATGAACAAACGCAATTCTAAATTAGCGCGGCGCGAATTATTAAATAATCATAAAATAATAAACACTCGCCACACAAAAATAATAAATTTTACCTCGTTAGGTGTGCTCTAGACTTTTCCGCGACGTCCACGTGAGTCTAAGCTTAGGATCTTAATCTGAAATTTGTCAGTTAATCGGGATTAATTAGAGCGGGCCGTTACACTTATATTCATAATAAACATCTTCATAAAGTAAGTAAAAGACATGAATAAATACCACTTATTGAATACTTTGAATCTTCAAATTATCTCCAAAAGCGATGAATAGTAAAACTATACTAAAACTTAATAAAACTAATTAATATTGCTCCAAGAGCAATAAAACGTGATTTAGGATACTCGAGGGCACTTAATATCCTAAGGTTCATATATATAATATTTTAAGTAGTACATATCCAATCAAAGTAAGATTCCTTGATTTGCTCCAAAATTCTCGAAACCGACTCCAGTGAATCACCACCGAATCCCTTATCAATCCTAATTCATTGGATAGATTGGTGGAATTTTTTCTTTGTCGTTCACTGATTTAGCTGGTGATTCATTTATCCAACCTGATTTACTGTTGATTTGCTGAGTGAATCCTAATTTATTCTTGATTCGCTCTTGATTCATTGTGTATTTTCTCCACTTTATTGAATTCTTTATTTTTCTCTTTTTTATTCCATTTCTTTATATAACCTAAAAGTACCCTAAAATCACAAAAACAAGAGAAAACTCAGTGTAATATTGTCTTTTACATCCAAAATTACCCTAAAATACATTATAAAATAATGTTTAATTATTGACTTAGCACATACGATGTTTAATAACCTTTGTTCAAAATGATCGAGTCCTTCATAGAAGTATTCCATTAAAGCTATTTTAGTATATCCATGTTGTAAGCAAGAAGAAATTAGTCTTCGAACTCTATTCTAAAATTCATTAAGGTTTTTATCATCTTTCACCTTTGCAATTATGATTTGTCTTCTATAGGAACTAATCTTTCTTGTAGGCATATATTGATCTAGGAAAGCTTCTAGAATTTGAACTCATGTAGTTATTGAATCTTGAGAAAGATGAAATGACCAATCTTGTGCTTTTTCTTTCAATGCGAAAGGAAAAACTTTAAGTTTGACTTGTTCTAAAGTATCGTCTTTGAGTTTCATCCCATTGACTTTGTATCGGTATTCCCTTATAAATTTCTAGGGGTTTTCATTATCTTTACCATAAAAGTTAGGTAAGACACTAATGAGTCCAAATTTTAGTTCAAATTCAAGAAAACCTTCAAGATAGTTGATACACATTAGCTCGTAAGCTGTGACATTTTGATTGACTTGCCTAAAAGTAAGTTCTCTATTATTATTATTATTATTATTATTATTATTATTATTATTATTATTATTATTATTATTATTATTATTATTATTATTATTATTATCATCATCATCATCATCATCATCATCATCATCATCATCATCATCATCATCATCATCATCATCATCATTATTATTATTATTATTATTATTATTATTATTATTATTATTATTATTATTATTATTATTATTATTATTATTATTATTATTAGCTTCCATTGTGGTATCGTTGTCTTAAATTATGATTCAAAATCTTATCCACTTCAAGATCGAATGGAAGTAGAAATAATGTAGAATTAGATTGAAGAAGTGTGTAGGCCACACAACATCTAAAACTCCTAAGAAATTATGTAAAAACCCTCGACAATGATGCCAAAAATTTACACATGTTAAGCGTGTACAATAAATTTCTCGTATATTCGCATTATTTGTAGTAATAATAAGTGAGATCGTCTTCATAGGGATTTTGAAAACTTCCTAAGAAAAAGTGTTTTTCAAAGGTGTTTACCATTTTACTTTAATTTAATTAAAACGAGAATTAAAATTATCTAATCAAACTATGGCAATCAATTAAAGTAACACAATTTGAATTCACTAATACTAAATATTCTAAATTCAATTAAAATAAATATAAAACGAGAATCTAAACAAATATCCAGAAGAATGAAACATAAATCGTTTTAAACTCGAACATATTAATTAAAGTATAGTCATAATCATATTATCATCATCTTATGAAGTATTCTTGAATCATTAAACCTAAATCATGAGCAAGATTGACAGCCTTTATGAAGCCATCAATTTTTCTTATATTAATGAAAAACCCATATTCTAATTTTATCACCATTAATTCTTCGAAAATAGATATTATATATATATATATATATATATATATATATGTATCTGTGTGTGTATATGTATATGTACATTATAACCCCATTGGGGATCCCCATATATCAATTATACCATATGATATTATATGTATATATTATGTATATATATAATATTCCATGGTTTCTAATAAATATATAGTACCCGTGCTTTCACATATATTAAAAATCTATATATCATGTTATAATATATATGCCTCTAGTAGCAATAGGCATATGTATATTATGTGTATAAATGTTATTTAGAAACAACAATATACATATACATATATATGTGTCTTTCACACCTTACTTTATATAATTCTGTTTTGAGAAAAATTAAGTGGAGAAGAAAACTTTCTAGCGGTGATTTTTCGTGAGATCATCCCCGTGGAAATCCCTAGTAGGCAATTAAATAGGGAAAAAGATTTCACGGGATTAGTTGGGGGTAGGGATGAAAACTCATCCTAGCATGAGGATGAGTGTGGGGATGGAGGGATGAATTCTTAAGCAAAGATGAGGATGGAGATGAAGTCCTCCTCTCCTACCCTCTTCATTGCATCTCCAGGGCCAACCTAGTTGAGTCGGTGGGCACGACTATCATTATTGTTGGGGTTCAACCTAAAGACATTTGATAAGTTACGAGCCTTATGACATGTCCATCCCTAGAAACATCTTGATTTATTGGACATTTATTTTAGTTGATTAAGATCTAATAAAATGTCCTTTTGTTATCGAAAAAGAAAAGTATTCGAAATTTATATTTTTTTCTTTATCAAAGATAAACAACTTTGCCCCTACGAGGATCAAACTCCCCTCTTACGCAAGTGAAAACTCATGTCAATCAGTGACCCACCCACTTGGTTGGTTTTTTCTTAATTTTTTTTTATGCTTTTGATAAGGGGCGTCGAATTTTGCAAATTTGGGCCTTGTTTGGTTAAGGTGGAGTGAACTCTCAGGAGATAACTTGAAGAGGAGTTAGAACTACCCTTGTTTGGTTGCGCAACTTCCTTCTAAGTTATGTCCCAACTCACATCCAAGGATAAGAGATATCTCCCCACCTCCCTTGGGAGTTATCTCCCAGAAGTTTGTGGACACAATTACCCTAATTAATTATATTTTATTACCTACATTCATCTTTTTTTGTTTGATGGGTATTTATGTCAATTCATTTTTAGGAATCCTTGTGATAAGTTATATGCCTTGCGGCATGTCCATCCTTAGAAACACCTTGTAACGACCCGAAAATTTGACTTGCACCACGTGTCAAGTCAAGGTCGTACGTGGGACCCACTTGTCAAAATACGTATATCCAAGTCTCGGGTGGAGACACTAAGAATGTTCAATCTAAGATTTTAAGGCTAACTGTTGAGAAAAGTATATACGAGAAATTTGTTGAGCCGAAACACGAATGGGGACGCGCCTCAAGTCGTGTGTCGACATGCGACCGAGGTAGTGATTTTAATGTGATCACGTTAAATATATATATATATATATATACACATTGGATGCGCCTCGTGATGCGTGTGGCACGAGTATCGAGATTGCGAAATGAGGCGAGTTGGTGCATCTAGATGCGTGTTGTCCAATTTCTTAGGAAAACAAGTGAATAAATATGTTTTTTGATATGCCTCGAGTTTCGTTCTGCACGAATCTCGAGGACATATTTGGTTCCTAAAAAAAGAATCGGATAAGAAGTGAGAGGAAGGAATAGAGAGAGAGAAAAAAAAAGGAAAGAGAGGGAAGAGAAGAAGGGGAGAAGATGGCGGAGAGAGGACGACATCAGCGATGCGAGCCGCTACGGCGAGGGCGAGCCGGAGGTGACGGTGACGACATCCCAGCAGCAGAGCGGTGGGCGGAGTTCCCAGCGACGGACGGCTAGCGAACCAGCAGTTCAGTGCGGACCAGTGGCTCGATGGCGGAGGCAAAGCCGCGTAAAGCCGCGTGGGGTGGCCAATCGGCGGTGCAGATGGTCCAACGGCAGCAACCAGCAGCAGCGGCGGCAACCAGCAGCAGCAGGCGGCGCGCGGACGACAACAAGCGCAGCTACAGGGGCTGCGCGCTGGAGATGGTAGCGGCGGCGCTTCGATGATGCAGAGGCACGGCTTTGGAAGCTGGGCGCGGACCAGCGGCGGAGCTGCAGCACTGGCGGAGCTGACCGACAGTGGCGGTCGGTGGCTCCGCGGTGCGGCAGCGACGCGGTGACGGCGGTGGCGCGGCTTTGACATCGGCGCGGTGAATGACGCGATGGCGTTGTCGGACCGATCGGAGGCGTGACTTCGACGAATTTCGACGACGCGATGGAGGGACTTAAGAGGCAATAGTCGGGTGTCGGGTGCACAAATCAAGGCGTGAGCGGGACATTCTTGAGGTAAGTAAACCAGTGAGGAACTGTACAGTAATTTCATTGCCTTGATATTGTTGTTCAGTGCTTTGATATTGTTATTTATTGCTTTGATATTATCCTTGAAAGTGTTAAAGCATGGAGTGGTCCATTTGGCAAGTGAGTCATGGTTACTGTTATCTGCAATATGAGAGTGTTAGGGCTGGGAGGAAGGTGTCTCGTCCTAGATCCGGGTCTGTGGATGTTTCATAGTCGTACGGGCTAGGGCTGGGAGGCTGGGGTCTCGTCCTAGATCCGGGTCTGTGAATGTCTCATAGTCGCAAGGGCTGGGAGGCTGGGGTCTCGTCCTAAACCCGAGTCTGCTGGGCTTTTGCCGCGACTCAACGACCTTTTAGTTGGGACTCCATGTTATTTGGCCTCACTCATCGATTGATTTGTTTACAGTCTTTTATATTCATGCGTTACGTGTTTCCTTTCTTTCTAATTGCATGAATTCGACTATTTTAGTTATGTTTTGAAATGTTGTATATGTCCTACTGGCTTTACTTACCTGGGCTAGTCATTTTTGGGTTTGACTGAGTGCAGAGTCACAGACGGGTAGCAAAAGGGAAGGCTCCATAGCTGGGTGAAATTTTGTATCTCGTGTATTACTCTCCTCTGATAATAACATATTTACTGGGTTCCACAATTAGGTTGCCTAACTCTTTTCAATTACTGTTGAGTTATTTATTTGTAGAAATTGCTTCCGCTAAACTGTAAAACTTGCAAAATATTAATTACTCAACTTAAAATGGTGAAATTGCGTATAATGAGGGATTGGAAGGCTGACTAAGTCTGGGTTGACCTTGTGAGACTGGCTCGAGGGTCCACGTGGGCTTAGATCGGGCGGGGCCCAGTTTGTGAAAAATTGGGGCCGTCACAGTTGGTAACAGAGCTAAGTTCAGGTGAACCTAAGGGAAAGTTTAATAGCTTAAGACATTGTGATACCAACGTCATAGTTGGTATCAAAGCCGAAGTTTTAAATACTCGACTCTTGATTTAAATCACAAGCCATGAAGACGCAAACCAGTAGAAGTTAAGAATGGTTGAACTTAGAGTGGCACCCTATGATCCCGACCTAAGTTTTCGTTGGGAAGTGAGGAGAGTTGGGAAAACTATAGATAGATATACGATATAACTGTATTTACTCTTATTTATCACATGAGACACGATGACTAAATTGAAAAAGATTTACGATAAATTTATCGGATCTAGAGAAATGGATTAGGTCCAGCTCAGTGGTACAAGTCTCGCAAAATCCGTGGTCTTAAGGACGCAGGTTTGAGACTTGGGAAGTGAAAAAAAAAAAAACTATGCCTCATATGCGTTTCGAGGTGGGCTTGTACCCCTGGCGTATATGGGGGGACATAGATAGTGTGAGTGGGGTTGCACCCACATTGCATTGGAGGTGTTGGAGCCCAGCCCTACAGAGTCAGATGGGGGTATGGCCAGGCCTATGCATACGTCCCTAGAAGAAAATCTGAATGGGAGTACATAGGAAAGTAAAGTTTTAAAAGAAGAAAACGGAAAAAGGACGAAGAGCAGACTTTAAGGGAGCAGAGTGTTGAGATGACTTGAGAGCTAACGATTACATCATGTACGGACTCCTTAGCTTTGACGAAAGCTTTGGAGTAGTAGTGTTGGATCAGAAGCCCAAGTAACTCCACTTTAGTGACACTATGCATTTATAGTCTCAGGGTTGGTGAAGTCGACATCCACCTTTAGGGACTTGTAAATGAAAGGCTATTTTGCCTAAATATTGTCATATATATATACATGAATATTTTTATGACATTTACCATGCCTTCAAAATCAAAGGCAAAATATTATGAATTTTATCATTGAAAATGGCTCGATAAAACAGGCACATCGAGATGTGTTTAAATCGTGACCTAAATATGGGCGATGAGTTTATGTCTTATGTATCGTGCTATATGCATGTACAAAAGTGAATATTTTTCGAATTCGAACTTAGCGGAGGCTAATGTTTAGGCAATATCTAATATAACTATTTTATTGTTAATATCTCGTTCAGAAGAAGTCTACTCAAAATAATAGAAAATTTATCTATATGATTTAATATGAGTATAATATTCCCGGCTTTAACTTCTGGAATATATAAGACACATTAAAACGAATGTCGTCATTAACCAAATGACATTCATAATGTGGAAAGATCTATTTGATTATCCATAATCATCAATAATGTGAAAATATCACAATTCACACGGACATCCTTTATCGAACTGGATTTTTTCCAGCTGGAGATTATCTCAAGTCAAATCAATAGGAGACATATATTGATTTACTCTCATTTAATCATATTATAAGATGTCTTGAATCCCTAATAGGGAAATTATTTATAAGCAAGTTTTGCTAATTGTCACTTTGATGAAGCAGTTTTCCCACCATTAAGGGGAGATATAAGCTAATTCAAAAGGAATGGCGTGAAATTGCTTGAAACACATCAAATTGCATTAAATTTGTTGTATTATGATCCATGTATAAATCAATATGAACTCGAAGTTCAAATGATCATTCAGTAGTAACAAATTTATGAATCAATTACTTGATGCAACTACTATATACAAAAGAGTGACAATCATATGCTTCAGCATTAAATGGTTCATATTGAAAACGATGTCCATGTGCAACAAAATGCACAAAATGTCTCACCCATGTGAACATGAAGGGGAGAATCAAAATGAGTTATTGGTTAGTGTATTGCACTCTTTTCCCTTTGCTATGGTTTTATCCCACTGGGTTTTCTTTGCAAAGGTTTTTAATGAGGCAATTCTAACAATACAACTCTTTATCAAGGTTGATTAATGTATTGCACTATTTTCCTTTCGCTATTAGTTTGATCCCACTGAATTTACCTAGCAAGGTTTTTAAATAGGTAATTTGAACATTATTATACTCCGTATAAAAAAAATTATGAGAGCAATGTATTCTTTTTCCTATACTAGATTTTTCTCCCACAGGGTTTTTCTAGTAAAGGTTTTAATGAGGCATATATGTTCTCTCAAAATATATCAATGTGTTGCACTCTTTTCCTTAGCTTTGGTTTTGTCCCACTGGGTTTTCCTAGCAAGGTTTTTAATGAGGCAATCAATAATATTATACTGCAAATCAAAATTGACGAGAACATTGTACTCTTTTTCCTGTACTAGATTTTTTCCCACAGGGTTTTTCTAGTACAGGTTTTAACGAGGCATATTCTCTCAGCAAGTGTCATCCAAGGGAGAGTGTTGTAAATTGGATGACCCTTTAACCAAGCTTATGAATGATCGCATTGTCAAGCATGACTCTCACATTGAATTGTAACATCAAGCATGACTTCTACATTGAATGTAACTTGTACACTCTACATAACTTGTATTCAATTATAATGTATAATCACTTATCCATGTATTGTCATGTAACTTGTAATCTTCTCCAATGTACACCAACTATTTTATGTATTGTCTATGTTGCTTGTGATGTGTTCTATGACTTATGGTGTATGTATAACTTGTACACATTGTATAAGTACAATTATCATCATCACCAAATAGTCTATATAAAGGGTGTCAACCTCATTGTAATACACACACCAAGTTGAATGAAAACTTTTCATTCCAACCATCTCATTTCTCTTCTCCTTTGTAGTAGTAGTTTGTAGTAGTAGAAGTTCTTAGTCTTCTATTTTCCTTCTCTAGTTCTTAACAAGTTCTAATTCAATTTACAACAAATAGATATATAGATATATATATATATATATATATATCATATATATAAAAGCACGAATCACAAATTTTTGAGTCGTAATCAAATTTACTTTTTTGTCCCTCTCCCACACAATTTTTTTTCGTGCGTTGTTCCTCTCCCACCCAATTTTTTTCTCGTGCGTCCTTTCTTTTCTCTCACGTCTCTCTCTCACATAACAACTGATTTTCTCTTCTTCCTCTTCTCTCGCGTCTCTCTCTCTATCGAACGATCTTCAACTCAATAGATCGTCAACCGAGTTAGGGTTTCTGCACCACCAACATAGACAGTTTGAAATTCATCGATTCTCATCGTTCGATCGATCTCGACGGCTCTTGATTCGCAATGTACTACGATCGGATCGCGGAGGTGGGCAAGAGGTCCGTGAAGGAGCGCCTTGACGGCAAAGACCGACGAGGGCATTGTTCGTGCGTGCAAATTAACGGGAAAAGGTTTGATTTTGCGCTTCGATTTTGTTGGATTTGTTCTTGTTGTTGAAGAATTTGATGGGGCTTGTTGGGTGTTCGTGTCCGTTTGTTGAGATTGTTGTTTTGGGGGAGTTGTTTTTTTGGATTAGGGTTTGGCATGATTTGATTTGGTTTTGGTTCATGTACCACACATTTTCTCTCATATTTCTGTTGGAAGGAACATGCAGTACTTATATGGAACTGGGGATGGTATATTGTGGATTAATTACTTTGAACATCTGGGATAATGTGACGATTTTTCTTTTATTTTTCTCTTTTCTGACTTCTCATAATCTCTTTTGCCAAGAAGAATGTAATTGATGGGATAGTTAAATCATCCAATATGGTTGGTCAAACCAATAATACAGGTTCTTTAAGCGACGAGTTAACCCCATGCTTACGGTACACGTGAAGAGTTACGCTATTAAGTTTTTTTTTTTTTTTTTTTGGAGTTCGACGCTAACAACTAATAAGTATTTGGTTTAATGGGTGTTCCTATTTGATATGTTCCACCTAATGTAAATAATTACACTTTCGTCTTGATCGTATCGATTGATTGTTCTTCTTTGTGGCGAGAATGTGAAAGCAGTTTTTGATGTTGCAATCAAGATAGTTATCAAGCCACCACAAAAGCAAAAAGAAAAGAAGAAAAAGCCACAGATGGGTTGTTCACTTATGTCAGTATAATCATTTGATCCATTCCTTTTTTTTTAGTCATTTTTGTTAATGTTCTTTTGATTTTGCATCGATATCATAACTATTCGGTGGTGAAATGAAACTGCAGTTAATTTAGATCATATGGGCATTACTTTCTATGGAAAACCAACCCTCAACATGTTATGAGGGGTGACATAAAATATAATAAAAAAAGGATAAGGAAATTACATGTGTTTGAGCTAATTTTTGGTCCTAATATTAAAGATCATTGACTTGGTATATAATGCCAAATGATACTTTTAAAGTACCAATTCTTTGATATCGCCACCTCTAATATTGATGTGACACTTTAACTTGACCAAAAAGACCCTGAGCCTTCATTTAGCTTAGCAGTTTACTTTTCTTTTTAATCTATGTAGGATAGCAAGTAGAGAAGAAAAATATATGGAATACTTTCACAAGACATAAGTTTATGAATTCCCTATTTCCAAGTACCCTTCGAACATCAGGTCGGCAAGTCCCAACTGATTCCCAATTATGAAATTTGTTTCATATTTCCAAAGAGCAAGGATTATCAAAATCAGAAAGTGACTTTTCTTATGATTTAACCTCATAACCCATAAGCCAGAAATTTAGCAAACAAAATCCTAGTGGCAATACACCTTCAAAACTCAAGAACGCTGCCATGTAAACCCAAGTAATCTGGGTGAGATAGTTGGTTATCATGAATGTTGACATTGCTTGGCGAAAATTGTTTGTCACCGTAGTCAGAAAATTAAAGAGGCAAAATATAGCGATAGATATGATTCGATAGAAGGCTGAGAAAATCTTGTGCTTCATTTCATTAACTTCTACACGGTTTGAGACAACAAGTTTATCAAGGTGCACGATGTGCGCATTATTTAGAAATAACATTCTCTTCGACATACTCCCATCCATGTAAATCTTTATCTACAGCCAAAAACCTAATGATCTTAATTTGTTTTGGTTTTGCACAGTTTGCATGTATGAAAACCTATAATATATTTGCCGATTTATTAATCATTATTCAGTAGGGGCCTTGCACCTATTACTTTCTTCGTTGCTGGTAATTGTGTCTTTAAACTCTCTTGCTTACCATTTTCTCGGATTCGCTGGAAATAAGTTAGAATCATCACTGGTGGCCTTTTTTTATCGCCTAACGTTACTAATATTATTGTATCACGTACAAATAATGATGAACTGCATAAAGCATGCATATACGCATTCATCACTCATCAATACTGTTTTCTTGTTTTTTTGTGTCGTTGTTGGACACGAAATGCTTCACCAATTCCATTGACCGAGTGAATGTTGTCTATTCTGATCTATATAACACTTTTGATTCAATTCTAAATCATAAAATATAAACATACCTCATTCTATTGCTAATAAGTTTAATAATGTTTTTCCCCTCTCTGCCTTCTTCTGTAATATCGTCGTCCATGATGGCGAGATCTCAATGCGGTTTTAAACAAATCATATCCCAATAACTATTTACAGTTATTGGGTCCGTTATTTTGAAGAGAGAGATGAGGGAATTTGATGAAGTCCAAGAATTAGCTTGCAAATTCTTGACAGGATAATGATGAAGTCCAAGAATTAGTTAGTTTGCAAATTCTTGACAGGATAATGATGACCAAGAATTAGTTGCAAATTCTTGGAAAAATAGGAAAAGATATGACAACATGGCATTTTTGTAATTTTGGTGAAGTTCGGAAGTTTGAGTTTTGGCGTTCCGGGGTATGGGTTTATTGGAAACGGCGTGGAGATCACGACTCACAGCTATGCTGGAACTACGACGTTTTTCGGCGAAATTCCATCGTTTCGCCCTCCGAAACGGCAATTTTGCTATTTTAGGAAACTTTTGTTTCGCTTATAACTTTCATTAGGAATTTCCATTTTTATTTCCGTTTGCGCCGTTTGTTTCTATTTTTCGTCTAGAATACCTTTCATTCCAAATGAAGAAAATAAAATGCCATTCAAATTCAAAAGGAGACAATTCCCTATTCGATTGTGTTTTGCAATGACTATTAATAAGGCTCAAGGGCAAACATTAAACTTCGTTGGGGTTTATTTGAGAGAACCAGTTTTTTCTCACGGTCAACTTTATGTTGCGCTTTCACGTGCTACCACTACGGCTTCCATCAAAGTTCTTATTAAACCTTCTAATTACAATAATCAACCAAACACGACAAAGAACATTGTTTACAAAGAGTTGTTGTCACTCATGGATGCTTCTATTGTAGAATCACTTTAATTGAAATGTAAGTTTTCAACCATTTTATAATTAATATGTTTTATATGTTTCTCATTCTTTTAATAATTTCCTTTAAAAAAATTTAATCTTTTAAATATAACAGGGACAAACTGATAAAGAAGCTGGAGAATTATTTCATGTTGGTTGTGTTTGTTTTTATTGGTAAATTGCATTTCATTCTCAAGGCCAAAGGAAGGAGATGACAAATGTTGACATGTTAAATTCGGCGAACAATAAGGTGAACTCCAAACCTCAACTCTGAGTTATTTAATTTCATTCTTGGTCAACAACTCGCTAGACTCTCATTGAAGTGTATAAATATGTTTGATGTTTCTCCCAACTCTGTATCTCTCAAAGCTTTATCTATTCTCCATCACAATCAACTTTTCTTACTGTTCTATCTCATTCAAATTGGTCGATCTCCATTACAAGTAACTTCATGAGTTTTAGTTCTTTAATTTATAAAAATCATTTAAGGTTTCTGATTCTGGTGCATTTTCTGAATTTAGCGGTTCGCGAAGGAAGTGTGAACCCCTTCTTTTCTATGCTTTTTTTCATTTAAATTTTAGGGTTTTGTTTAGGGCGTGTCTTATTAGGATCCTCAAATTCATTTCAATTTTCTTGATCATAATTTAACATTGATTGATTAAACCAAAACGAGAATGCTTCATATAGGACTGGCCTTGGATAACTAGAGCATGTGCAATAGTTAAAGTTGTATAATGATTAATTCAAGAATGCTTAGTTTTGGATTTTTGTTTTTTGATTTACGGTATTAGTTCATTCGTCCAATGTTTATGTATACTGAGGAAAAAACAACAAATTGTAGCTGTGATGGAGTCGTTTAAAATGAAGAATTTGATTAATGCTTAAATATATCTAATAGTGCATAATTACCAATTTTACCTTTAAAATATATATTTCAAATAAAAAAGGTAGAAAATTTATGATTCTGGTGGAGACTTATTTATTGTCTCATAAATAACCTTTAGAAAATTGCAAATGCGCGACATCTCTTCAAGTTTTCCAGGGTATTGAATTCTTAAGAAGTAATTGCTTTTGGCATTCCTTGTGTGTTTAAGCTATAATTGGGGACTCAATAGTCCTGAAATTTGAGAAGGCAAGATCTGCTCTCGAGGAAAGTCTGAAGCGCGTTGAAGATATTGTTCCACAAGCTATTGGTTGTCAGGTATTGACCTACACACATTTGAACAGTTACCGTAGTAGCATTGGAGTTTTTCTTACTTTCTTTTGTTATGCTTATTACTTGATGAGGTATGCGCTCGTTTGCACATTTATTTAGAATTTATTGTGCATCACTATGAAATTGGATTTTTGTTGAACCACGGATCATCCATTTCCTCAACTTATGAATTATGTAGCAGGATATATGTAAGTGTGCATTTATTTTGACTATTTCTTAGTAGAGTTTGTGAATTTCTTCACTTAAACATATCCTGCCTGGGAAGTGGTTAAAGAAGTGTATTGGAGTAGGTTCTTATGATCTTGAAATTTTAATGCTCGACCTTAATCGAATTGGAAACTTTCAGAATTTGCCTCTTTCCTTTATGATCCAATACATAATTTATTATCCATTGAGGTTGCTGATTTTCTTTTATGTTTTCTCATCTTTCACAGGTTTTTGTGATTGTAAATGAACTTCAGAGAACCATTTTTACTCATGATCCTTTGGAGAATCAAGTTGGTGATGATGTGATTGCATTACTCCAACAAGATAGAAATTTTAACGACGGTGGCGACAACAGTGAGCTTTAAATTTTTCATCAAGCTGCTTCAAGGCTTGGCATAACTTCCTCTAGAGAAGATATCACCGAAATAAGATCTCTCAAGAAGCTGGTTGAAAGAGCGCGCATTGAGGAAGATAAAATAAAATAATCCATTGTTGCTTATCTCTTACATCTGATGAGAAAATATTCAAAATTATTTAGATGCGAGTTATTGGTTGACATGCAGCAGGTATGTTTCTTCTTGACATCCTTCACTTCTGTTTATCTTTTTGTTTTAGAAAACTGATTATTCCAGTGATCTTTTTCGTGCATGATGATAATTATGAGATTGGCGGCTCGGTGTAATGAGAAGGATTTTGAGCTAGAGGTGATCTTTAATCCTTTAACATTGTACGGGTCTCAAATGGTTTATTGACGATTGAAAATTAGAAGCATAAGATCTGAAAAATGCATTGAGTTCAAGTCCTAATCTTAATTGCCTTACTATATATTTTTTATTGACCTTATGGTTAAATTATCTGACTCCATTGATGCAGATAAAATCAGCAGATAATCGGATTCTAGAGGAACAATTGAAGAATAAGGTTGTGCCTTACTTCCTGGATTATCTCAACTAATATGATTTATATGCGCAAGGACTATTCCATATTTTATATTTTAGAGTTCTATATTATGTCCTATTTATCTGAGAGATGTTGTTTGCCAATATTTTACTAGAAATAGATTAGGCTTCTTCAGCATTTTCCTTTTTTTCTTTTGGTTTGCAACATTCAGAAAACAAAGAGTTGCAGATATGACAATGTTATTGGTCCATTTTAAGCCCATTTATGGACAATAAATTATGCAGGGCGGTTCACCATCTTCAAGATTCCCACCAGCTAGAGCTTCACCTTTTCATGTTCCCCCGTCCCCAGAAGGTCTCCAAGAGGAGGGCCTCCAATAACTTGTAAATTCCTGACCGTATAATACTTTGCTAAATTTGATTATTTTGCATTCAAGTTTGAGTTTGTTGTGATGATGTATTGGAAAATTTTTGTGATTTGATGGTTAAAGATAAGTCATGTGTTCATTGCCATAGATTTAAAAATTTATTGCAGCTTATATTTAACTTCAAAGCTAACTTTATTCGATGATCACATTTTTTATATTTAATTTCAAAGCCAACTATATTTCGATTATCACATTTTTGAGGAATTTGTTTTTGCGGCTAAAGGAAAGCGCGGGGATGTCGAGAGGACATGATTTTTTGGTTAGCGGGAAATTTGTAATAATTCGCCTAGGCCCATACAAGGATACCGCGGAAGGGTTACATAAGTTAAGGGTCAATCTGTCAGAGTCGAGTTGGAGTCCCAAATGAAGAACGTTACAGGCAAGCCTTGTTTTTCTATGATTTCGTTATTGTTTATTTTTTATATTTCAGATATCTTAATTTGGATGGTTTATTTTTTTTTTGTCAAACGGATGGTCATTGACTTAACATACAAATGTAGTGAACCGCGACCAGGTTTCTGATAATGCTAATTCAACTCCATTCTGGTATTTATCTATTATGATTTTCATTTTATTTGTTTCAAGTTGGATTAAGCATTGACCGTTTCCGGCTTCAAAAAAAAGTATTGACCATTTCCTAACTTTTTCCTTGCTTCCAGTGATACATCACGTTATGTCTTAGGAAGTGAGACGCCTATGCATCCCTCGAGAACTCCATTACATCCAATTATGACTCCAAAGAGAGACCTCGAAGGTGTCTATTCTATTCCTGCTAAATCTTGTTTCTGTTTTGCTAGGATTTGTGTCTATATATATTAATTTTTTTTGGCGTTCTCAATCAAATGCTTTCTGCAGCGACCCCAATTCATGATGAAATGAGAACTCCTATTCGAGACCGGGCTTGGAATCCTTGTGTTTCGATGTGTCATAGGTTTGTCTTCTTTTCTAATTTTTAATTAGATGACAGACTTTTGTATTAGGTTCTTTGCTAGCAGATTTTAGGATTCCAAATAAATGAGTTCTTAATTACTCCTTTTGTCTTTTGGATTTTTTTTTTCCCACTAAAGAATTTCATTTAAGTGTTTAGTTTTTTTGAGATATAAGTGTTAAGCTTTATCCGGCAAGTAGAAGTATATTTAGTTTCCTTATTATTGTGGTTGGAGTCTTAGGTTTAATTGTGTTGATGTAATAATTACAAATTAAGAAGCGAGGAATAGAATAAAGCAATGTACAAAGATGGCGGCCCCTGCATTTCCCCTGTTGCTTGTCTCACGGTCCCAGTCCTTGTCTTGAATAATCGGTTGTGTTTTTCCAAGTTAATTGATTTTTTTCCAAAAACGTTAGGGACGATTGCGAAAATAGCGACCACGTGGCTTGCCCTCTATAGGATTAAATTCATCATGCTTTGGTATTGTAAATTTTGGGAATTCTGATTCAATGTTATTATGAAAATTCCAAAGAACCGGGAACTCCCTGTGAGGAGGCCATGTGAAGCACCTACTCCTGGTTCTACTTGGGCCATCACATCTTGTGGTAGTTTCCACGAAGGCTGGAACGCCTAGGGAAACGGCGGAGCATATGGTAACATAACAAGTTATTTTAGCTTACTCCATCTTTTTTAGTGGTAAATTGTCAATTGTTCTTGATTTGGTAAATTCATTTTATACAACTAGGGCTCCAAGCCCCTATTTGCCGTCAATTCTGGCCGACCAATGACGCCAAGTTCGCATCTTATCTACCAAACACAATTGGTGGACAACCAGTGACACCCGGTGATGGCAACTTGGATGTCATGTCTCCTACTATAGGTTAGATCACAGTTCTTTGTAGTCGCACCAGCTAATATTCGTTACTTCAAGCTCATACTTGTATAATTGCTTTTGGATATTCAATGGTTGTTGGTAAGGGTGTACAAAAAACCGATTGATCCAAAACAACTCAAGTGATTTGAGTTGAGTTAAAAGGCTATTGATTTTGTTCGGGCTCTTCAAATTTGAGAACCGATGGGTTGGTTTAGTGTTTAGGTTATATCATTGTAGACTTGAACCAACCATGATCATACTAAACATTTGTCAAATATATTTAAATTTAGCTTACGTAAAATGTTATTATACATTCAATAATGACTATAGACTACTAATTGAAGGTAACTAACTCTAACCTTGGTGTGGCAAAAACATTGTCTGGAATTATTGGCCCATTTTTGTTCAGCCTTGATTAAATAGGGTTTGAGTTAAGTTTTGGATATGACCCTCTTGGTCTGGACTTTGAACCCTCCAGGGATCTCAATTTGGACAATCAGGCCCTTGCTATTATTTAAACACATATTATAATTTGGTCTGAATTATTAGACTATGGATACTCACTATATATAGTTATACACTACTCCAACACATATGATACCTTTGTTTTTGAGATGACTCAAATTTCTCATTAGAATGATTTTTATTTGTACATCGCTTTTTAAAATATAATGAGTACTGAATGTGATTATAATATATATGGCAAGTTCATATTTATTATATTTTATATTATTGGAAAAGTTAAATGTAAAAGTAATTTTTTAGTAATCCCGATTTGATTCACTCGAACCCTCAACGATTCATTACCAATTCACGATTTTGACAAGTATCTATCCTACTCACTACACTCACTTTCTCCTCTTGTACTTAATTTTCACTTTCTATACCTAACCCCAAATTAAATCATAAACTCATCTCATTTTTCCTTCTACTTTTTTAATTACAATTTTAAATTTTATTAATAAATTCTTAAAAATTAATTCCCGCGAGCGAAGCGAGTGGTTCAATCGTGCGTAGCACGACATGAAACTAGTATATATATATAGAGAGAGAGAGAGAGAGAGAGAGAGAATCATGATAAAGATAATTAAAGAAGCATACACTATCGAGAGGTGGTAGCCGTGAAAGGGGCGGCCACCACATGTGAAAATGAGGAAAGCAGAGAATGCACCGTAAAGGGTGGCAGAAACAAAGGAGATATGAGGGTTTTGCTGACTTGTAGGAACAAAAGAAAATTAATAAATAAAAACGTGGCCTATAAAACATTGTTCACTTGTACCTCTCATATTTGACTTGTTTATATGCCACCCATCAATCTTAACTTAATTCTCTTCCATGTATAAGTCTGAATCTCTCATTGTCACTGATTTATTCCAACTATTCTCTCTTCTTTTGTGCATACATTTGAAAGAACTTTTTTTTTCTCTTTTTTTCTTCTCTCCCCTAATTTGCACGGCCAAGTTGTTTGTTTTGCTCAGCAGGTGCTGTATTTCAATTATCTTTAATTAATTTGTTTATTATTTTTGAAGACTTGAAGTTGAAGTCTTGATTTCAACATTGGTTTTTTGGTGTTCAGGGCTGTATGGATGTTTGTTGGCCTTACTATGATCCTGAATTTGAGAACCTCACAGAAAGGATAAATGGGCCCAGGTTGGCTTAAAGCTGTTTAATGATTTCTCAACATTTTAGTGGGATTCATTTCTGCTCACCAAAAATGAACAATGCACCATTTCTTGGATTAAAAGTAAAATTGGAAATCTAACAAAAAAAAAAGTAAAAATGGAAAATGAATTGGTTTTGCTTGGTTTTCAACTTCCTGTTCTGTTACCAAAAGGTAGGAGGGCAAGCCCAACACCATGAGGTTGTGGTGATCACTCCCTAAAGATTTTTATGTTGTTAGTTCGAAGGACTCTTCAAACAAATCGACTTTGTTGTAGTCTTGTTGGGTTTGAATTCCCACAGTTTTATTAATTATCGCGCTGCATTTGTGTTGCTATTAGAATTGTCCTCTTATGGATTGGGTTTCAAGTGCTTTCGCGGCTATAAACTTTTATTTTTTTTTTGTAGTAAACAAAACTTTATTCAATATGAGTTATATGAGGACAAGAAGTCATCTAGTACAGCAGTGAATCAGTACAATACCCATTATTGAATCAATACAAAACTCATAAATTTACTACCTTGTAACACAAACAAAGAAACTAATGTATTTCACAATAAAAGAGAACTAAGACTTCCCAATCATGGACTTTAAGCAATTCATCTCCAATGTTGATACCAATCCACAAAAGAGGAATCTGAACTATGTTTGCTACAAGATATCCATCTCGTTGCCATCATTCTAGTCGAGTCCCATATATCTTCAATTGATTGCTCTTTATCGTCAAAAATTCTTTTATTTCTCTCGAGCCAAATACCCCAAAAGACTGCTAGTATGCTACTCCATTGATGTGTTTCTTTCTACTTTTTCCAACCAACTTCTCCAAGCTAGATTTCAAGCCATTCATGGATCTAGGATTTGCAACAAGTCCTCCTGAGAAAACCTCTGACCTATTCCACACTTGACAAGCTACATAACAATTAAAAAAAGGATGGTCTGCATGATCACTTTCCCTCATACACATAGAACAACAATTGGGTGAAATTATCAAGTGGGGCATCTTTCGTTGGAGTTTGTCACATGTATTTAAACCACCATGCAGTAAAAGCTAACCAAAAAACTTAACTTTAGAAGGTACCATAGCCTTCCAAAGTCCCATAAATGTTTGATGCATAAATGAACCAGAACCATGAATAAAATAATTAAAAAATGAATTGCACGAGAAGACTCCAGAAGAATCAAGGTTCCAAATTCTTTTGTCCTCCACATTATAATGAATCCTAACTTGACTTGAGACATTAAGTTCATTTTTTTTCCTCATGGTAACATTGAAAATGATGTCACACATAGAATCCAAGCTGGATGGAAGAAATGGCGGAGTGCAACGGGGGTGATTTGTGATCGACATGTTCCCACTAAGTTAAAAGGAAAATTTTATAGGACCGCAATTAGGTCAGCTATGCTCTATGGAAGTGAATGTTGGGCAGTGAAGCAACAACAATTATATAAAGTGAATGTAGCAGAAATGAGGATGCTTAGGTGGATGTGTGGTAAAACCCGTAAAGATAGAATAAGAAATATAGAAATTCAAAGACAAGTAGGAGTAGCACCAATTGATACAAAGATTAGGGAAGGGCGGTTGCGATGGTTTGGTCACACCTGCAAAGACGGCCTACAAATGCCCCAACTAGAAAACTTGACTCAATAGAAACTGTAGAAATTCGACGAGGTAGGGGTAGACCAAAGTTAACATGGGATGCATTAATTAAGAGGGATTTGAATGGTTTGCAAAGCTCACCATCAATTGCACTGAATCGAGCACAATGGAAAAGTTTGATCCATGTAGCCGACCCCAGTTAATTTGGGACTGAGGCTATGTTGTTGTTGTTGTTGTTGTATGTAATCTCATAGGAAGCCTATTTGGGAGGTGAAGGTTCCAAATGTAGTGAACATCATTCGACCCATGCACATGAGATGCAAAATGAGAAATAGGTTAATTGTGATGCAAAGAAAATGAGAACATGTTTTGAAACCTAATGGAAAAAGGAGAGTTCCCCAACCATGTATCCTCCCAAAAACGAACCAACAACCCATCCCCAATTCTTATAGCAAGATTGGAATGAATGAACTTCCATGGACTATGGTGTGAAACCCTAGGAGCCACTCCTCCATCCCACCTATTAGGCCCTAACCCATGAATACTTTTGACAACCTTATGCCATAATGCCTTTTTCTCTCTCAGAAACCTCCATAACTATTTAGACACCAGAGCTTGATTCATTTTTTGAAGATTTCCTATTCCTAAACCTCCTCGAGCAAAGGTTTTTCCACTATTTTCCATCTAATGAGGCTATGTCCTTTATTCTCATCCATATTTTGCCACAGAAATGTCCTAAATGCCCTTTCAATAATCGTAGTCACTCTACCTAGAATCTTAAAGATGGACATATAGTAAATTGGTATAGCTTCCAACACCGATTTAATCAAACACATCCTCCCCCTTTTGAGAGAAACCCTTTTCTCCAACTTTCCAACCTCCAAACACATCCTCCCCCTTTTGAGAGAAACCCTTTTCTCCAACTTTCCATAAGTCAATTGAAGATGGAATACCTCATAATGGAAGGCCTAGGTACTTCAAAGGTAGTGACCCAACGCTACATCCCACATTATTAGCCATTTGTTCTTCCACTTCATCTTTCATGTTAATTCCTTCTATCTGGCTTTTGGACATGTTAATTTCAAGCCTGAGAGTTCGCTAAACTCCTTCAAAGAACCCGCCTCAAAATCTTGACTCACCCCTTCTAAAAAGAAAAGTGTATCGCCAGCATATTGTAAATGAGAAACATGTACCTTATCTCTACCTACCACCAACCCTTTAAAAGTCCCTTCGGCTACTTCCCTCTCGATGAATGGAGATAGAGAATCCCCTTTTCTAAGACCTCTAGAAGCTCTAATCTTACCTTTTGGCTTTCTATTAATCATCACTGAAAAATTAGAGGAACTCAAACATCCCTTAATCCATCTACGCCATCTTTCTCCAAAACCCTTCATTTCCAACACATAATCCACAAAAGACCATTCAGTATGGTCATAAGCCTTTTCAAAGTCAATTTTGAACAAAATCACTTTTCTCTTTCTCCTAATGCAATCCTCAACCACTTCATTAGCCACTAAAATCACATCTGAAATTTGTCTACCTTGAATAAACTCTGATTGTGCCTCAAAAATGGTGCAATCGAGGACATTTCTCAGTCTACTACCTAATACTTTAGCTATAATTTTGCTAAGGCTTGTGACTAAACTGATGGGTCTGAAATCGGGCACTTTAAAAGAATTGGCTTTTTTTTTTGGATCAAACTAATATATGTCTCATAACATTTGCATTAATTCTCCCATTCTGGAAAAAAAAAGCTTCCATGATTTCCATCAACTCTTTCTTGATTGTGTTCCATTCATGAATGAGAAACTCCACCATAAACCCACCTGGTCCAGGTGCTTTGCTTCCATCACAATCCATTACTGCTCTTTTAATCTCTTATTCATAAAAAGGTCTTTCGAGTTGGATCATTTGTGCTTCATTCAAAGGTGACCATTGAACATTCTAGACTAATCTCCTTTTCCCCAAGAGATGAGTATAACTGTCTAAAGAACCAAATGATCTCTTCCTCAATCATGCTCTCATTCTCCACCTTCCATTCGCATTTTCGATTTTAGAGATTATGTTTTGTATCATCCTAAAGGAAAGAAGTCGATGAAAGAAAGCTTAATTCATATCTCCTTTTTTTTATCCATTTCACCTTAGCTTTTTAAAAAGCTATTTGATCCTCCCTTATGCATATTTCTCCCCATTCAACCTTAGCTTCCCTCCTCTTACAATCAAGTTCATAAGTCCAACCTTCTAGACCTTCCAAATTATCAAGCTCCCCAATGAGATTTTCAAGTTCCCTTTTCCTAGTTCCTATCATCCGAATTCATTCTTATTCCACTCCATTAAACGCTTCTTCAATTCTTTAAGTTTCAAGATAAACTTATGTCACGGCTGACCATAAACTGAAGATGATGCCCACAATTGTCCAATCAACCTCTTAAAGTTATTTGCCCCTAACCATGAATTCTCAAATCTAAATGGTAAGGTTCCCCACTTAGTTTTGAGACAATCCATCACAATTGGGCAATGATCTGACGTCAACCTTGGAAGTGACTCTGTCCTATAATTAAGAAACAAATTTTCCCACCTATTACTCACTAACAACCTATTAAGTCTGCTACAAGTTGGAGGAGATCTAAAATTGGGCCAAGTGTACCAAGAGTTAAAAAGAGGTGGATCGATCAAATTTAACTCCTTAATAAGCTCTCCAAAGCGTTGCATGCTTAAAGTCAATCTTCTATTAATGTTTTTCTCATCAGTAATCTCGATAGTATTAAAATCCTTTGCAACACACCAATTTGGTTCGCATAGCTCACTTAATCCCGCCAACTCATCCCAAAACCTCTCCCTATCTGAAGAAATACACGGACCATAAACTCCTGTTAGCTACCATGGAATCGACTCACCTTTACTTATTTTTATTGAGACCGAGAAATCTCCAACTAAATTATCAGTCACCGACGCTAACCTAGAATCCCATGCCACAAGAATGCCTCCTAATGACCCCATATGATGACCCCACAGATGGCAGATAAACTCATTCCTTAAATCTATTGCTCTACAATTGTCCTAACTCTCTCCTATCAATAACAGTTTTTTTGTTTCTTGCAAAATGATAATCTCCGATCTTGCCTTTCCAATCAATCTCCTAATGATGTTGACTTTTGTGGTAGCTGCACATCTTCTTATGTTCCGTAAAAATATCTTCATTGAGTCACTTTACTCGCTTCTTTAAAAAACACCATCATCTCATTCCTTAAAAGTTGATTGATCCTCTTTTGCCTAGTTGGGAGCCTACTTTTCTTACCTTTAGGCCCTTTTGTATTGCCTACATTTTTCCCCTCCCTATTTCTCACTACAGTTCCTTTTACTTTTACCAGTCTCCTGAAATTTATCATCCTTTTGCCTTTCCTTATTCATATTACAAACCACGTTATCAAACATATTCATGCCCTCCCCTAATGGTGGAATTTCTTTAGTGGGTCCTTGACCTGCATTGGCTTCGTTAGTTTTATCAAAGGAAAATCCATGAATGATCTCATGCAAATCATGAACAGGTAAAAGATCAGGGGGTGTTTGTGGTATATGAGAATGAGAGGATGATGCATCAGTTTCATTATTAGGGACTTTAGAACTACCATGAAAAGCTTCTAAAGTAATTAATTGATTGTTTACCTGGTGGTGAGAATCCATCGTTGAGGTTACTTTCGTCTAGAACATTTCACAGGCATCTAGTCTGACAATTATTTGACTCTCCCTCAATGGAAACTTATGCGTCAAATAAAGAATCTGACTCCTCAGAAGAAAAATTTGTTGCATTGACACATTCCTCCTCTTCACTTTGAGCATCCTGCAGCTCGCCACAAAACTCTATTGCTTCAACGCTGTTCATGGGTACACGATTGGCCGAACTTTTCAGTGATTGATCGACTGCTGCTCGTTTCTTTTTCCTTGAATTCTTAGATCTTTGTCTTCCTTTGGTGGTCTTAAGCCATTCTTGTAGTACTTGATTGTCGCTATTTTTCGATCTTGTTGATAAAGAATCTTCCTTGGAGCTGATTTTTGTAGAATGAACCTGCACTGTAGAGAATTGTTTTTGTTGTGATGAATGAGCTGAACCAATGATATTGGATGAAAATGCACCTCCAATAGCGGACTGGGACTGGGACTGTGGAGGGTTTCTAAGGCTAAATCTAAGGTGTAAGGTTGGGGGCTAATATTTTTTGGGTTCCTGGTTTCACATGGGGTCAGGTGGAGGTGGGCCATTTGGGGTTTAAAAGCTTCAGATGTGTTGGCTGGAGGCTGTTTGGTTAAGGGGTTTGATGAAAGTGGGTCTTGACGTGGGTTAAGAGATGAAGGTGGGTGTGGAGGCTGGTTAGTTGTGTTTGGGCATTTGGATTGTGGGTCAACCCGATGTTGATTTGTTTAGGTAGAAGTGGAGATGAGGGGTGATGATGGATCAACATGTGATGGGTGGTTTGATTGTTGGTGGGCTGAACATAGGTTAAGATTAGAGGGCCGCTAAGGGCACCCCACCTATTAATGAAGGCACCCAGTTAATGTGGGCACAAATTGATTTACCTGAGGCACCCAAAAATTAAACCCAAAATACCAAAAATACCCCTCGTGCAAAAAACCCTTACACCCCACCACCACCACCACCACCACCACCACCACCACCATCACCGAACCCCGAGCACCCAACCACCCCCACCACCACCTTCACCGAACCCTGAGCACCCCACCACCTTCACCGAACTGTTGTGCAAGAACCCATTTGGTTTGAATCGACCATTAAGAGGAATCTCCAAAATCGTGTTTCCCGTGTCTCGCCTTGTGTTTCTCCTTCGGTTTACGGCTTCTTTGCAGTTCGTAGGGTCGTGGTGTGAGCCGATTTCGTCTCCAAGTTAGGGTTCGATTGAATAGTTAAAGAAATGGGAATTCGCGGTTCTCGGCCACACAAAGGCCAGAGACTGTGCTAACTGTCTCGGCCTCGCATGGCCGAGACAGAAGCTACATTTTTGGGAACTCGAAGTCTCGACCGCAAAGGCCGGAACAGTTCACAGTGTCTCGGTTACGCATGGCCGAGAGTACTCTAGTTCTCTCGGCCGAGACATGACGAGAGCTACAATTAGTGGTAGGTAATGTGGTGTCGGTGGTGTACAACCGAGAATGTGCTCATACTCTCGGTTGTACACTGGCGTACCATACCGTGACCTAAGTACACCTCTCGATCCTTTAGGACCGAGACATCACCATTTATCTCGGTCCTGCGAGGCCGATACAATCGCGCACATCGACAGAAACTTCGGATAACTGCAAAAAAAAACACAATAAATTTGCAAAATTACCTCAACTTCGACCTCCTCTTGCACCGTAGCAGTACAATCATCCATTATATAGTGGAAACAAGTTCGGATTTGAGCAAATTACCAAACCCTACGTCGACAAACAAATCATCATTTTCACTGTTTTCCACAACTAAACAGTTTTAATAAACTATCATATGGTTGTCAAACATTGTTAACTCGCTGTCGGATGATGTCAATCCGCAATAATCGATAAAAAGTCGACCAACGCAGTGTGGATTTGTGGTTCAACCTTGTGGTGGGGTGCCTTTTTTTCTTTGTCAAAATGATTTGTGAGGTTTGAATCACTATATATACAAGGGCAAAATAGTCTTTTCCACTTTTGCTGAAATATTTACAAAAACTTTGGGTGTCTTCATTAAATGGTGGGGTGCCCTTAGAGGCCCTCTAAGATTATTAGCGAGCCTGGTACTCGTGTTACTTAACACGTGTTGAGTACTTCTTTCATTTGCAACATGCCTCTCCTCTTCCTTTGGATTTGAAGACAAAATTTCCGCCGTTGGATCCTTTGTTGAGTGCAAGGCAGTTGTCCCATCTCCATTTAAGTCATGCTCAGAAACGTAATCTTTTGTAACATCCAAATCGTCGATGTGGCGTGAAGAAGAAGTAATTGTAGCAGCTTTAGCCGAAACATCAGACATGTTTTCAAAGGTTTTAAAACCAGCCTTACGATTTTGTATTTGTTGGGATCGAATGGTCAAGAAATCTATTTTCCAGTAAAATACTGTAGCGCTTCTTCTTCCTTCGTCCTGTTTGGTCTCGCTAGTTTGGAAGACATGAACTTCAATCAACTTACCTTGGACATTGATGGAAAGCTTCTCTGAAATGAAACCATCATTCAATCCTTTTAACTTTAGTTTAACGAAACGAAGAAAGGACAAGTCAGTGGTCTCTGGTGCTACCTCCATCAGACCTACGCATAGGTTACCGATTGATTCGAACGAAACACGGACCATAACTCCAATGAGAGACCCTCAATACCGATCCATTTTTTTTTACAATTAATTCTTCTATTAAACCACTGATTTTTCATGCCATCCGTAACAATTTAAGAACGTGGAATCACTGCGTAAAACAATAAGATTTCTTTCTTCTACGCTCCAGCGCTATAGTAAACCCCTGTCATCAGTCATCACTGATTGGAACAACACGAGCATTCCTTCTCAATTTGAACGAGATCTCTTCATTTGCTTTCATCCATTTAACTTGATCACTCTTTTTAACCACAAGACTTGGATTGTTGGTCAAAATGATCACACCCTCTGTACTTGCTTAAAAATGCTTCAAATTGACACCATCCTTTTTGTTGATCTCTGACTGGAACGAAGATAGAATTCATTTTGCCATTGGCCAGAATTGAAATTTTCATACTACATCCGAATTTGTTACGCACTGTTTCCATTATATGAACATTTGAACCATTTCTCCACGGAGCAAACACACCAAATACCTTGGTGTTGGCCTTTGCGATGTTGTTTAGAATCCAGTCGAACGTTTCCATGTTGATTGTTACCGTGAAGCATTTGTCACCTGTGAACTCATAAATACTCAGCTGACGATGGCAAGTGTTTTCCGCAATCTTGTTAGATCTCTTGCCAATATTCAGGACATTTGATGACTCATGGGAAACTTGAGAAGTGTTTGAAGTAGTTTCTTTCATTTCTTGACCTGACAAAGTTTGAGGATGAGTCTTTTGAAGGGGATCCTCTGTCCTGAAAGGTGGTAAACCTGGAGAAATTGTTGAGCATTGGAGAGATGCATGGTTAGGTGGAGCGTGGCTGCTGGTTTTCTGTTGGTTTCTATGATGAAGAGGGTCAAAAGAGGAGATGGAATGTGATGCGATTTTAGCATAGGTTGGGTATTGCAGATGAGGGGTGGAGTAGGATTGAGGTATAAGAGGATGGCCAAAGAGAGGATTGACCGATTCATATTGTGGAATAGGAGGTGGTGGTGGATTAGGATGGTTTAGGTTAAGGCTAGGGAATGTGAATGGTTGAGTTCGCTGGTAAAATGTTGGATGTTGCTGGAGAAGAGGTGGGTTTTGCTGGTTGAGTGGTCGGTGGGAAAGGTAAGTGTCTCGGTGGAGGGAATGGTGATTTGCGGGGAAGGGAAACTGGTTAGGGTTGTCCGCCATTAGTGACGATTGTAGGAATAAAGCACTCTTTCCTTTGCCTTCGCGGCTATAAATTATTGATGCAATATAATGGAACAACCCAACTCATCTTGAAAACTCCATTTCTCTTGGCCCAACTTGCAAAAGCTTCGTCTACTTTGCTGGGTTTCAAACAATAAGAAGTTGGTGTTAGCCAAATTAAGGCCGAAAATAGACAAGCTCGACTACCAACCATTGTCTTTGCTAACAAAACATTAGAATCTCTTATTAACGTTTATATTAGAATCTCTTCGAGGTCACATATTACCGTTGTCTTAGCTAGCTAGTGTAGTGGTTGGGACTTACATGCACCTCTTAGTTGTTCATTTGGATCGCTTCAAGGTAACATATTAAATCTCTTATTAACTTTTATATTGGCTAACAACAACAACAACATAACCTCAGTCCCAAATTAACTGGGGTCGGCTACATGGATCAAACTTTTCCATTGTGCTCGATTATATTAGCTAACAAAATATAGAATTTAACAATTATAACATTCAAGGGATTTGCATTATGAAAAAGAATAATTTGAAATGAACATTTAATTGCCACATAGTTGTACTTGGATCCTTATTTAAGTCCCTAATTAATCTATATTGTCTGATCAAATTTTGGACCTGTTATGCGCTTTCAGCTGCCGAGTTTGTGTAGACAATGAGAGTTGTGGAAACTGCACAGTTGTAAAGGTGAGAGAATTTCTGGCAAGCTCTACATGCGGTTGTATTGATGAAAACTGACACTGAAACTGGATGCATAATCATGGTCTAATTGAGAAAAAAAGGGAAACTGTGGATGCAGGTTGACAGTGTGAACAAGCAGGGCCTTCTCCTGCAAGTAGTGCAAGCTTTGACAGACATGAATTTAACCATCTCCAAGGGCTACATTTCTTCTGATGCTGGATGGTTCATGGATGGTATGCATATACATGTATACAGATTTGTATCGATCGAAAAGTCTACATATCAACATTTACGAATTTGATCATCTCTGTGATTTTGCAGTTTTTCATGTCAAAGATGAGCATGGCAACAAGCTTACTGACCAAAGAGTCATTGACTACATTCAGCAGGTAATCATCATCTCCCTTCGCCGAAAAATGATCTATAGCTGCAGGAGATAGGAATGTGTAAAGCTACAGATGTATGTGCATATGTTAAGAACATGCAGGTCATTAATGCAAAGAGGGAGATTCAAGACTCTGGTGAAGTGAGACCCCTTAAAGGGAAAGACGTCGAAGCTGAGATCTCGAAAGAGCAGACAACCATAGAATTGGCAGGAACTGATCGCCCCGGTCTTTTCTCAGAGATATCAGCAGCTCTTGCAGATTTAAGATGCAATGTTATAGAGGCTCATGCATGGAGTCACAATGAACGGCTAGCTTGTGTCGCTTGCATATCCGACCAGTCTACCGCAAGCTCCATTGATGATCCTCGCCGGCTTGCCTCCATTAAAGATCACCTCACCACTGTCATCAATGCCACCACTTGCAGTGATGCCACTGGGACTAACAGTGACCAAAACGGAGTAGGAACAACAGGTCTTCCAGGAGGAGATGGCAACATAACCAATATTGAGCGGCGGTTGCACCAGCTCATGGTTGAAGTGCAGGATTTTAAAGAACCAACAAGATCTATGAGCAGCTCAGCATTTCATACATCAGGAGATACAAAGGAAGAGGGGAGGAAGTCTATTGTATCAATCGAGAATTGCAGTGCGAAGGGGTATTCAATGGTGAGTATTGAGTGCAAGGACAGGCAAAGGCTCATGTTCGACACCGTGTGCACACTCACCGACATGCAGTACACCATTTTCCATGCTTCCATAAGTTGTCACGGAGACAATGCATGTCAGGTGTGTCTTAGGTGTTCCAATTCCTCTCCTGTATATTCCTGATGACTGCACTGCTTCTGCAATGCCTAGTGTTTTTCCTAAACAAAAGAACAATACAAATGCAGGAGTACTACATTCGCCACATCGAGGGCCGAACATTGAACACAGAGGATGAGAAGCAAAGAGTAACTAAATGTCTAGAAGCTGCTATAGAACGCAGGGCGTGCGAAGTGAGTAAATACTAATAGGGATTTTTATGTTCAGTGCCATTTCTAAAGCTAACTGTTTCTCGGGTTAACTAAACAGGGCGTCAGGCTAGAGTTGAGAGCTCACAATAGATTAGGACTTCTATCTGACATAACACGCCTACTTAGAGAGTACGGGCTTGTTGTCGTTCGGGCAGATGTAGCGACACAAGGGGAGAAATCAACGAATGCGTTCTATGTTCGAGACATGTCTGGCAATGAGGTAGACATAGAGACTGTTGAATCCATGAAGAAGGAAATGGAGCAGTTTTCTCTGGAAGTGAGGGATGAGTTTCCTAGGGTAAGCTCACCAGTTAGAGCTCGCTTTTCTATCGGGAACATGCTTAAATCACAGATAGAGAGATTATCCCACAACTTTATTCCTATAAAGTGAAGGGAAACTCTGCTCATCAAATGCATGGTCTGTTGTGTGCATAAATAACCCAGTTGAGCTAGCACTATGTGCGAAGTAAAGTTGCACCAGGATTCAGAAATTTCTCAGATTTCAGTTGAAGATGCGTAAAAGGCGTGATCTTTTTTATAATAGACACCTACCAATAGGTCTATTGTATCTATAATCAGGAAAGAGTTGCAACTAAGCAACAATAGGAAATTTGATATTTTTGTTGTAAATTAAGTTAGAACTTGCTAAGAACTAGAAAAAGAAAATAGAAGACTAAGAACTTCTACTATTACAAACTACTACTACAAATGAGAATAGAAGAAATGAGATAGTTGGAATGAGAAATTTTCATTCAACTTGGTGTGTGAATTACAATGCGGTTGACACCCTTTATATAAGTCATTTGGTGATGATGATAATTGTACTTATACAATGTGTACAAATTATACATACACCACAAGTCATACAACACATCACAAGCAACATAGACAATAAATGGAAGAGTTGGTGTACATTGGAGAGGATTACAAGTTACATGACAATACATAGACAAGAGGAGGTACTATTAAGTGAGAAATACAAGTTACATGACTACACAATATATTGGTGTACATGCATAGTCATCCATATTCCACAACAATTTTCATCCCATCAAGGGAATAAACCAATATTGGAATCAAATCTTGCTAACACCAATTTCACATTGAGAGTCCCTTAAAATTTGTGGGGTCCACACAATTTTAATCAAATCTACACCATTGGATAGTAAATATATTTCTCCTAAAATATTAGATTATCATCTTCTTTTCAAAAAATTATTCCTCAAAAAAAAAAAAATTCACACCAACAATTCAACAATTGAGTAACCCAATGATTTCATAAGTAGGAAGAAGATTGAGTAAAATGCGTTTCCAAATAAGTATGCTTCCATGCCCATTGTGTTAAGTAAGATTTAGTCCCCCCCCCCCCCCCCCCCCCCCCCCACACACAACAACACCGCAAAATAGGAAGAAGATTGGGTAAAATGCGTTTCCAAATAAGTATGTAACACCGCCGTCTTATATCAATGAATATAATCCAACTGCGCAAAATAAAACGAAATAGGAAGAAGATTGAGTAAAATGCGTTTCCAAATAAGTATGTGGGACACGGACTTTGATCATGTACATTTAATTCCAGCAGCGACAAACACGCTCATATCACAGCCAAAAGCGACGAACTTTGAAAACCTATATACAATAAAATGAACTAATGCATGAGTAGAGATGCAGTGACTGGCATAGCAATATTGTTATAGTGCACACGAACACATCTTAAGCGATTATTTAACTAATAACAAGTTTACTTAAGATGCTCAAACCAGTAAGTGCATAAATCTGAGAAAAATAGTAAAGGTGAACTTTACAGAAGCTTAAGCAGCGCCCACGCTGTCTGAATCAAAGTCATCAACAGTTAGCCAATCATTTGACGATTCCCCTTCTGAGTCTTTATCACGAGATGCCTTTTTCTTGCTTTCACTAATTTTAGAATTTTCACTCAGTTGAACCCATCCACTGGATCCACTGGGGGAAGAGGCATGTGCACTCTGCTGAGAGCTGGACCTGCCCTGTTGGTCTGAAGCGTCATTATTATCATCATCATCCAGGTCACTGAACGAGACATCCTGCTCATTTCCAAGCCGATTTTGAGAGGTTCCGGTTTCAACATCTTCCTCTAGCCACTGATCAACATCATCTTCCGGATTCACGGTATTTACATTCTCAATCAAAGTATCCTGCTTCTTTGCAGCAGTGCTCATTAATTGGACATCAGCGCCCTTATCTCTCACATCTAATGGCACATCAACAGGCTTTGAGTACTTTGATTGTGCCTTATTGTTGCTTTGCAGCTTCTGAAGCAACAATTCTCTTGCTTCCAGAACCTAAAAGCTATAAACCACTTGATGAATAATATGCTGGTATGAACAAGTATACAATAAATAATTAAATGGTACAGACCTAAGCCATTATCAAATAACGGCCTCTAACGATAAAGCAAGAACTTGAATTGATTTGACAAAAAAGCAATAGAGATCCTACAACCCAATGCCATCAATAAGTTTACAAGGAATCCATACAGTGCAATTCAGTAGGAACTGACATGCAGAGGATTCCTCAACAACGAGGACTAATAAACATAGGAATGGAATGAAAGCCCTCAAAAATTCCAAAATAAATCAGATTTTAACACCATCTTATACATTAGATGTTAATCAAATGTTACAAAAATTCCATCAAAAGTTGGCCAAAAACCAAGGATTGCAAGATGCCAAGTTGATCCCGAGGCGATTTCCCTAACCTAGGCAAGGTGATGCCTAGATGGCCAAAATTTTTAATTTTAGGCCGCTGAATTATTATTTATTTATTTAAAGGTCCTTAATTAACAATAATTATTTTAGTCACTATAGTCTGCATTCAATATATACGTGAAGGATACATACTTGAAGGATACTAATAAACCTTTCGGTCCTTATGTAACATTACTTCTGCTAAGATTTTGTTATTTGGTAGGTATCATTGTACCAAACTTAATTGTAATCTGCCCCTTCAATTTAAAAAAAATTATTTAAAAGGACATCGTCTGCCTAGCCTAGGCGACCACCTATGCGCCTTGCAATCAACGCCAAAAATTCAAGAAAAAAAAAAAAAAAAAAAAAAAACTTCGCTTTCTCTTTCAAATGCTAAGGTATAAGAATGTAGCAACAAAGCCTTGGTCTCAAGTAACAAAAAATGCCAAAAACTACAAGTATTTATTTCCTAAAGATCGAACAGTGAGGTCGAGAATTTAAATTACTGGTAGTTTGTGACTCACAAAAGATATGTTACGGTTACGCATCATCTCGAATCTAGATGGCAATTCTTTGAACAGTGAGGTTAAGAATTTAACTTGCACAATCCAACATGCTTCAAGTATACATGCTTCTTCCATATGCTTTGGATCTACCAAAATCTTAAATGAAATAAATAATTAAGACTTTGATGTTTTACAAAAGTTACCAGCTTCAAATTAGACTTGCCAAAGTTAGTTCTAGATTTTCATTGACTGAGGTTGTTGTTGGAAAAGTTTGAGTTTTTCAACAACAACGACATAGCCTCAATCCTACATTAGTTGGGGTCGGCTACATGGAAAAGTTGAGTTTTTCAATCCAACAAAATAAAAGTTGGCGAAAAGGAAGATGCAAAGACTGAAAAAGCAACCAGCATAATGGGATGCCTATTGGTTCATGGCTCATCAAGTATCACAGTTAATCATTACAAGGGAGTCACAAAGAAGGAGCTTTGCAAACCTGTGGTTGCTAAATATCCAAAATCCATGCTTTTCAAAAAGGTGGAAAGTCTCACGCTCATTCAGTCAATATTGAGTGCTAAACTGACGTATAGAATTTCCATTTTCAAGATTCTAGATCTGATATGCAGAATAGTCAAGAAGACAATCCAGGAAACTTTTTGAGGAATGGTTCCCATAAAGAACAGAGCATTCACTGTGCCAATTGGTGGACATACTAAAGGAATACTAGGGTGTTGCTATTGCAAATCTGAAGAGGAATTTGGCTTTCGAAGCAAGATAGCACCAGAGATTTGAGAATGAAAAAAATGCCATATTGATGAATGTGACCTCTAGTAGACGTGGAAATTTGTTTAATTTGTTAGGTAATAAAGCGCATCCTAAAATTTCAGGTAATTAATGTAAAAAGAATTATGTTCAACAAAGATTACGGTGTAAATATCCTCTCAAAAGAAAAAAAATTAAAAATATTAATGGCATAAAAGGATTCCCTCGGTGGATTGGTTATCAGCATCCAAGGTCAAACCACTTAAGAAGCCCATGGAAGTTTATTTGGCCCACTAGTCAAATAATGAAACTTGTCCTTCAAGTTTGAGTACGCGGTATAAGGAGAGAGAACTCAATTCTAAGAAGATTAATTAATAGTGCAACATTTGATAGTTGTCGGGCCACACATGCACACGTGAGCATATAAATGGAGTTGGGGCCCATCTTGCACAAAACCAATTGGTTTGTGCTAGGATCCAATCTACATCATTTATATATCACGCCAACTCTAATTATATTTTCGATGTGGGATTATATACTTCAACACTCCCCCTCAAGTGCAATTGGGTCTTGACCAGTTGTCACTAGTCAAACACGGACCTCCTCTTAGAGTAAGGTATAAACATGCCTAATCCCACTCTTAGAGGCTTTAGGTTCACAACTGAGTCTAGACTCCACTGCTAGCCCAACCAAGTCTTCAAATACAAGCCCATGATCATTCCACTCTGATACCATCTAGAAATCCATGGGCCGAAGAGTGTTGGGCCAGACGTACACGTGAGCATATAAATGGGGTTGGAGTCCATCTTGCACAAAATCAATTAGCTTGTGCTAGGATCCAATCTATACCACTTGTATATCACACCAACTCTTATTATATTTTCGATGTGGAGTCATATACTCCAATAGATAGATATCAAACACTGAAGGTTAGGAGCATAATTTATTCGTATTTAAGTATGTGATAGAACACCGATTTTGATATATTGAATTGAGAGACAACAACGATTACAAACTTGAAAGTAACCACAGAAAAGAGTCTTAAAACTCTCTCACCCAAACTCCTACGAGTTCCCTAATTACATTCAAGATGACAAGACGTCCACTCTCACTCACTCTCCCTTAGTTTTAGTCTTTTTTTTATAAGTAACTCTAAATGAGACACTATGGAATACTATCATTACTCCCCCCTTAAACATCCACCTTGTCCTCAAGGTAGAAAGAAAAAGAAATGAAAAAACAGTAGGAACATAGTCCAAGAATACGAGGAAGCAAAGATACCAAGAAAACAAAGCAAGGCACAACATCTGCCAATGACGTTTTATCAAACATCAAATGTGCGGTATTGCAATTGGCGTCAAAAAACATATAGAAACCAGTCAGAGAGCGCATATTGGAGATGCAACCATGCTAGGATCCATATGACCCTTGTAGTAACAAAACGAGGAACACAACTCAGTGCCGAAGTGATGGTTTTGTTTTCATGGACTTCAACTGAAAATGAGGACCATGCACGAACCCATAGCAATCTTATCCTAGGACAAGGAATAGGAACCTGCTCTAAAAGCCATAAGTTGAACAATGAGGACACTCCAAAACTCATTAACTGCATCACCACAAGGAAATCAAATGTTTGAATTGGGCAAGTCACTCCCCAATACTCATGGCACTTGTCAGCATGAACAACCTCAAGATCAACAAGCAAAAGAGCAAGGCCTGTATGATGAAAGACAAATTGAACATATTCTACTCCACTAATGGCTTTGATAAGAACAAGGGAGAAAATTGGAGCAAAGAAACCCAACCTAATGGCCACCAAAAATGGATCCATCCAACGAGTACAATTTAGCGAGCTTCTCGTAAGTATGCAATCCCCAATCCCCGATCACTAAACTTGGGTTATTATTTCCCAATTTGCATCTGATTGTGAGGTCATGGAAAGTGACCCTAAAGATGAGCACAGACAAAAGTGTGAACACTGCATATAGAACCAAAGTCCCTGGATAGGAACCCATATGCCGAAACCAATTGCAAAAATCACAAGTCTTAAAATGCGGCCCGAAAATGAGTGTCACCAAGGTATGAGGATGGAGTTGGATACCAATGGGATGCAAAACAGAAATCCAAGAAGTGGAAGATGAAGTGATCTCGATTTGATGATTCTCGAAAGGCCGAAACACATGAGCAAGTCGAAGAGAAAGAAACCACCACCTACAATATACATTAAGGCTCATATTGTCTACATGAGCATGACAATAGTGATGGACGCCATGCAGTAGCCACGAAGGAGGTTTTGGCGGTGGCCATGGTGGCGGAGGTAAGGCGGCAAAGAGATCATCGCTTGACAACACGAGAGAATAGATCTCAATCAAACCCTTCCTAAGCATGAACAAATCTGGTGGATCTAGGTTTTTAGAGCCCATAGAGTCCTTGATTTGATTCATCGAAGCATAGAGCAAGAACGAAATAGACGCCATGGAAGTCTGCAACACCTTACCCGGCTTTAGATCTGGTGGATCTAAGAGTTGAACGAGAGGTGCTTCGATCTGTGATGTCACCCTTCGGATCTCTGAGTTCACTACAGATTTGAAGTCAAATGAATGTTGCGTCTCTAGATTTGGATCATCAACAATCAAATGCACCTTGGTTGCCACTAGATCTGAATCTTCAATTTGTTGCTCCCATGTGTTGATTCGATCCCTCGATGACGATGGAGTTCGTTAAGCCTCTTATTCAAACCTCTAAACATAGACTTCACCTCAAATTTAAGCTCCCCAATTGATACTTCAATGGCTGAAATCTTCTTCAGCTCCTCTTGGATTCGATCTACTCGAGCTTCCATGTTTGAAAGTGTGCTCCGATACCAATGATAGAACACCGATTTTGATCTATTGAATTGAGAGACAACAACGATTACAAGCTCGAAAGTAACCCCAGAGAAGAGTCCTAAAACTCGCTCACCCAAACTCCTACGAGTTCCCCAATTACATTCAAGATGACAAAATGCCCACTCTCACTCACTCACCCTTATTTAGTCTTTTTTATAAGTTACTCTAAATGAGACTCTATATGGGATCCTACAGTATGTTCTTTAAGTAGTAGTATGACCAAATCTCCAAATGATATAAATAAGAGGTGAGACAAGCTGGAAGATGCGTAGAATTTGGTTGCGTGTCTTTGTTTAGGGTATATGAAGAGTTAATAGACCTAAAGGATGTCACTTTTCTGTTCAATAATGTTCCATAAGTATGCAAAACTGAATGGAACGCATCGGTTGATGAGGTTCTATGGCATGTGTGGCTCAAAAGAAATAAGAGAATTTTTAAAAGGATTAGAAAATGGAAGACATGGAATAAGATTAAGCATAGAGAAGCATCTTGTTTGATTGCCAACACGAACATCGGTTTCCTCCAGATGAATGGACAAGAAACTAATTGCGTCCTGTAATTAGGGCATAGTCTCTTTTGTTGTTTTTTCTAGCATGTACTAACTGCGCACTCTTTTGGTAATCAAACCGACAAGTGACAACAACTAAAACTGAGGCAGAATTCAACTGAATGTAAAATTCTTCAATGGAGTGTATTGACCAGCACACTATCCCCTATATTGTATATGAAAACATCCAAACAAATGAGCTAAACCTTTCTTTTACCATTAAACCCTCGCAAAATATAAAGACATTGTTAAAACAAAAAAAGGAAAATCGTAAGTTTAATAAATACACACCCTATAGGTTTATGACAGGAAATATGAAAACAATAGTATACAAATTATTGTTTACTTATTTTTCACATCTATTTTATTCTTCTGTTGATAGTTTATACACTTAATTCTACAAATAAAAGAAACTTTTCTAATCTGAGACATTATAAATGCTCAAGTTTAACCATTAAAATCTCAAAATTCGTAAGTCGTAACAAGACTATTGAGGTGAAATGATTCTCTTCTCCACAAAGTTTGGTGATAAATTCCATCAGTTTTCATTATGTATTTGTTTTTATCACTCTCAGCAAATTTCAGTATACGTCTCCTTCTGTATTGCATGATTCCTCCGAAGTTTTCCTAATGTCTAAAAGTGCCACAAGTTTTTTTGGTGCCTTAAAAATAATACTTAAAAGTCACATCATCTTTACGACTGAAATATTATATTTAATTTTATTTATTAATGGAAACTAATATCGATATCTACCTCTCTTTTCGAAAACATGCAATTTTTTACTATTGCAATTAATCACTATAACCACAAGAGTAAAAAATCAAAACTATAAATCTCAAAAAAGTAAAAAGTAAAAAATAAAATAAACTATCTGCGAACACAGAAGCCTTGCCTGGGAAGTTGAAAGAATCTCCAAGTTGTGTGTATTCAGCCTTGGAAGCAGCAAGATAAAATATACAATCCAAAAGTGCCCTTCATTCATGTGACTAGAACAAATTTTACTCTTTAGATCTAATAAACCAGGAACCAAATCTCCCACAGTCAAGGCATGCTCTCTTTGGACATCAGACATCTCAAAATCTGCAATGAGAAAAACAATGCATCCATAAGAAACAAGATAGAATCATAAATTTAGACGTATTGGATTCTTAAAACTTCAAAAGTACCAATCATGACCCTCAATGGAAACACACAAATACATAAAGGTAGATTTTTTTTATAGGAATATATAAAGGTAGATGAAGAGATAGTTTCATAACATAGATAACAGAGATAATCATGGTTCCTTTTAACATTATGCATATAACTCAACATAAGTTGTTTTGCATGGTTTTAACTGGAATGTCTTCCATCTGCATAGTAGTCATTGGACCACAAGATAAATTTTTTATATTTGAGATCAAATCAACTGTGAGAACTTGTTGCAAACAAAGGAACTGTTGAGATTGTGTATAACTACCTAAGACTACTAAGTTCTCCAACTTCTCCTGGCTTATTTTGTTCAATTCCAGCATTTATAATTGCTATCTTATCAAGAATCGATCTTTAATTTCCTTCCTTTGCCTCTAGGGAATAGTAAAAAGGCTAATTAAGAAGTGGAAATGTTAAACACAAAAAAAAAAAAAAATCCGATTTGTTTCTAATAGTTTGATTATACTTACAGTAGATTGTTGAAATTTTCAATAAATTGGCATACCTTGCAACGCTACTAATTATGTTCGAATCTTTCTTGTCATGAGGCGTACAAACATAGGATTCGGAGGCCTTCTGACTATAGGGGGCTTCCACCAATTTTGTTTTGTTAAACATTTTCTTGACTTTCTTTTTAATGGTACGACAAGATAGAGAACCAATACATTAAAATATACAATAATAGCATAACCAAGCAACTGCTTTTTAAACATTTTCTCTAGTTACTTTTTGATGGGACTATAAGATGGTGAAAAGAATAAAAAACAACCAGGGGCAACTTGGCATGGTACAATTTTACCTTTCGCATGCAATCGAGTGCCAAACTAATACACATCCAATCAATTTCAGAGTTTAATATATGAGTCAAGCTTATTTAACAAACAACATAGCATCAGTCCCAAATTAATTGGGGTCGGCTACATGAATCAAACTCTTCCATTGTGCTTGATTTAGTGCAATTGATGGAAGCTTATTTCACATTCAATTGAATCAATTTCAATAGGTATTGTTTTTGACAAGTGACTTCAACGTTAGCTAGGACCTCCCCTAATCTCACCTTTTAGCAAGTGGTTATGCCTCACCGATCTCACTTGAGATGCTTTGGGGCGTGGATTTTAATAGGTATTAAATAAATTAAATCAAAGTCTAATTTCGAAATTTATCATGTATAACTTTGTTCAAGTTCATAACATATACAAATATAATGAGTCTTTCATACAAAAAAGTGAAAATAATATTAAGCATATCAGCTAGAAATTAAAAACAATTTGCGTTACGTATTCTGTGTAAGAAAAAGAAATAGTTTGTATAATAGGCAAGCATCGTAAATGGTGTGATCCCCTACTCTTCAATTAGTTGAAGTAAATGTGTGACAAAGAAAAGTTGTATTGCATAAAAGAACTGATAAATAAAACTACAAAGAGAACGCCGGGGGGGAGGAGGGATTGGAAATTGCCTAAATCTATTCGTTTTACAACAAACACACACAAGACTAGACATAGAGTATAGCGTATAGAAAAAACAACACAAGACTAAATTAAAAAAGATAGAATAATCACATAACTACTTAATCGACTTATTCTTACAGCAAAACCAACCATCTATACAAGATTCATTAGAGCAAAATATATAGTTTTAACATTTGCATATGATAGAATGTAAGAATATATGACAAACCAAAAAGTGATGTTGCGTGGCCTGTACTCCAAAAGGATGATATAGTTGGCTTCCAAACACTTGATAGTAATTACCTTACAAAGAATCCTTATTTAAATTTTCTTATTTTACATCTAGGAGATGGCAAAAAGACATTAAAAAGTGTAATAGTTAAAACTGCTAATGAGAATTTCTGATTTGTTTATAATACTTACCAAGTTAGCATACTTAAAATAGATAGTCTACCTCTAATAGCAATGCTTATGATGCTCATATCAGTCATTTTGTGTTGGCTAACTGGCTAGGAGCCTAGGACTTAGAGGTCTTTCTATTTATAAAGGAGATTCTGTCAAGGTTTTCTTTAAAAAATTCCAATATTACTTCTTCTCTATTGCCTTGTATCATTAAAAATAGCAAAGATTTTTTTTTTTTCAATTAATGGCAGAATCTGCCTTATGAATGTAGAACTTTCTTAGAATGGTAGGCCTCTTGACACAAAAGACATGAATAGAATTAGTGGACTTATAAGAGACAATATAGCAGTATTTTTGGCAATCTATTAAAGTATAATCACAATATTTGGAACAAATTGGAATTTTTACTAGTAACTATGACAATTCCACTTTTTAATAAGTCTTTTTGCTCTTTTGTTCAGGTAAAGTAAGAAAATTACCAAATGATTTTTAGTAAGATAATGTTTCGAAACAAACAATAGCACCCAAACTTCCTAAGAACTTACTGGTCGTAGATAATTTTACACAATCGCTTCTTGGTTTGTCACATGCTCTCAAGGTCCGTCAAATGTGAACGTTAAAAAGTTATGCTGTGGTCCAGTGACTCGTGCAAATGGATGGCCATGCTTGTGAGAACAAGTCGATTAAGTGGCTTTGTCATTATTACACTTTTAATGTTACAAATTCTCTATCTTCTGGTAACATTTAAAAACTTGGATCAATTTAAGGAAAAAATAGGTCTAATCTCATTCCCAAATAAATAGAGGACCTCCAAATCCAACACAAGTATGTCTCATCTCATGGAAAGAATGATATTGAATATAATAATTAGACTTATAAAATCTAAAGAGTTTTAACAATCTTAATAAATACGATGAAAATATCAAACAAATAGGACCTCGTCATCATTTATTAGTAGTTCTGAAAATTTCTCTTTTGCCAAGTCTTTTGCTATTCCCCAGAGGTAAAGTAAAGGAAATATAAAGAATGATTCCAGGTCTGATTATAAATATAGATGTTTGGAAACATACAATACAGACCAGGGGAACTTACTAGTTGCGGATAATTATATGCAATCTCAATAACTTCTTGGTTTTCATATGCTCTAGAAGTTCATCTAATGCAAGCATCAAGAATTTATCTAATGGTCCAATGATTTTGGTACTACCGTACAAATGGTCGGTTTTGCCGTAAGAACAAGTCAGTTTCAATAGTCTGAAATTATTATCGAAATTCCATTGTGCTTTCACGTCTCTTAAGAGCATTTTCGTATTTAAACTTTTTAAATATAATAAAGATGAGTTAGGTAATAGGTAATCTTGCATAACTGCAAGAATTCAAATAAATCCATCTACATCATAACTGCAATCAATAAAAACCAAGATAATTAGAACTTGATGACAGAGAAAACACTAAAAAAAAACAATTTCTCAGACAACAAATTAACTCCCTAGTCAAGTCATATGATGCTAGAAAGATAGAAACTTCGTAACCCGCTTAGTCTGGTAAGTGGTAACAAAGTTCCCACTCCTGCATGAACTCACACTAATGCAATGTGAGCCGTCTTATCCAATAGAAATCAGCGAGACACATCAAAGAAAGTCATCACAAACAATCTCTTATCATCCCAATCCAATGAATTTCATCTGTTTCTGTCCAGCACTCAACCAAATAAAGCGTCTCCATTTTCTTTCCAAACAATCAGAACCAAAAGATTTAAATGTCTCAAGCCCCCACATCCCAGTAAGCGCTCCTAGATACAAAACCTAATATGAAAATGTATTTTTTTTATTGAATGTCTTTTTTATTGAACTCTAGGGGTGAAAGAAAGGATCATACAAGAAAGGGTATCTTCAATCGGCAATAGCAAAATTTTCCATACAATGTAAAAGCAAGCAGTGATGCAGCACCCTAATTACCGAATTTCGCAGAAAGTTTCAATCTTTACAGCAAAACAACACAAGAAAACTCAAAACTTGCAGAAAGTTTCAGTCTTTACAGCAAAACAGCACAATAAAACTCAAGAAAATCATTAAAAAAATCAAAACCAATTACCAAAATTATCAAGCGAAAGGGGGAAATTAATCCAGCATTCCGGGTGCGCCGACAACTCCCTAGCGAACTCCAGAACCTCCTTAGTAACCCCAACACTCTCATCGCCATCGTCATCATCATCAGCCTCATCAAACTGCAACAAATTCGAAGCCAACCTAGAGATCTTATTCACAGCCCGAGTGGTCGAAACCATTGACTTGAAGCTCCCACCAATCTCAGCGAAATCATTGCGAATTCCCACAAACCCCTGCGAAGAAAACGAATCAGAGCCCTCAAAAGGCGCCGGCGCCGGCGCCCCAGCAGGCGGCGGAGCGAGGAACGAGGCCACGCCCCAGAGCTGCCGGCCGATGGTCTTCCCGAGCTCCGATAGATCCTCCTTTACACCGGCGCCTCCCGAGGGGCTTCGCTGCGGCTGCTCTTCATCATCCGATGAGACGCTTGTAGGGTTTTCTTCGAAGGATTTGAAGGGATTAGGGATTGAGAGCCAAGACATTGTCGATCGATTCTCGATTTTCTTCTTCACTTTGAGACTTGAGAGTGAAAAAGAAAGTAGGAGAGAAGAGGAAAAGGGTTGTGGTTGTTGATGACGATGAAGAGGACATTCTTCGGTTGGTTTAATTTTTTTTTTAAACAATCGTATCGATTATTGGTAGATTTTTGTTGTACTTTCCCAGCCGCTCGTAGATAGATACCTGGTTACATGGGGATACAAGTGCAACTACTTGGATAACTAATGTACTTATTTGGTATGAGGTAGACATATCTTTAATGAAAATTTAAGAGTTAGAAACTAATCTTGTTTGGTTGCTCAACTTTATATGAGTTATCTTCCAACTTACAGGGAAGGGTGTGAAATATCTCGCCACGCCCCCCTCCCCCACACAAGGAGATAACTCATAGGAGTTATTTTTTAAATATGATCATAGACCTATTAAAATATCTTTGGTTCAGTCCTTAAGTTGGGGTTTTTCAACTAGAGTTGGGAAGAATTTCATGTTCGAACCTTATTGGGAGAAAAATGAGGATTGTTTTCAGTTGGTTGATGAGGCTTGGCAAGAGGGAGGGCTACATAGAGATCCTATGCTTGGAATTCAGTTGAAACTAGACATTATGGGAAATCCTAGAGTAAATGGAGTGGTAAAGCATATGGGAGAATCATTTCTAGAATTTATTTTCTTAGGAAGGACTTCGAGGTGTTGTATGATAGTAGTAAAGTTCTGGGGGTGATGGAAAATATAAAGAAGCTAGAAAGTCAATTAGAAAGACTCCTTCATATTGAAGAAGAACATTGGAAACAAAGATCCAGGGCTGAATGGTTGAATGGAGGTGATAGAAACACAATTTTTTTCATTTTAAGGCCAAACAGAGGGAATTAAAAAACCATATTAGTAGAATTATGGATGATCGGGGTTTATGGGTTGATAAGAATGAAAAGATCAACCAAGTCATTCAAAACTACTTTCATAGTCTGTTTAACTCAATTGCACCCTCTAATGATGATCTCATTAAGGCTACAAAAGTTATACAATCCAATATTTCCCCTCATTAATTTGATATCTTGCAAAGTCCTTTTACTAAGGAAAAAGTGAAAAAAGCAATTTTTCAAATTGGTCCTATTAAGGCCTCTGGACCTGATGGTTTTCATGGCATTTTTATCAAAAGAATTGGAGTGTGGTAGGAGAGGAAGTTGTGCAGGATTGCCTAAAGGTTTTGAATGATGGTGTTTCTATTAAAGAGGCAAATTCCACAAATGTAGTACTTATCCCCAAAAAGAAACAAACTGAATATGTGAGTGACTTCAAGCCAATTAGTCTTTGTAATGTATTACATAAGATTGTGACAAAATCTATGGCTAATAAGCTGAAGGGAGTTCTATCTAATATCATATTCGAATATCAAAGTGCCTTTGTATCTGGTAGACAAATCACATATAATGTTCTCATTGTTTTTGAGATGCTGCATACTTTACATAATAGGAAGAAGGGTAATGAAGGTTTTATGGCTTTTAAGCTTGATATGAGTAAAGCCTATGATCGTGTAAAATGGTGTTTCATTAAGGCTATTATGCCGAAAATGGCTATCCCACCAAAATGGATTCATCTAGTGTTGGATTGTATTTCCACTCCTAATTTTGGTTTCTGTATTAATGGTGTTGTAGTTGGGCATGTGGTTCCTAGGAGAGGTCTTAGGCAAGGATGTCCATTCCCCCTATCTTTTTCTATTGTGTGTTGAGGCTTTATCAGTTTTTTTTGAAGAAAATTGAATGTACTAAGAAAGTTAAAAGAATGTATTATGCTAGAAATTGTCCAATAATTAATCATCTATTTTTTTGCAGATGATAGTTTGTTTTTTTACAGGGCAAAGGAAGAGGTTGGAAGGGAAATAAAATCCATATTGGATATCTATGAAAGGGCTTTGAGACAAAAGGGTAATATGGAGAAATAAGCTATCACTTATAATGAGAATGTGATGCCATTTGCAAAACAGAAAATTAAGGATGCATTGGGGATTAGAATGGCAATTTCCCATGATCATTATTTAATTGGGTTTGCCTATAATTGTAGGGAGAAATAAAAGGTCCATTTTTGCTGAGATTAGAGATAAACTTTGGAAGAAGGTACAAACTTGGAAAAATGGGTTTGTTCTCTGCTGGTAGGCGTGAGGTTCTTATTAAAGTTGTCTTGCAGTCTATCCATACATACACAATGAGTCTGCTCCAACTCACAATGGAACTCAAAGAAGAAACTAACTCTATTTTGAGCAGGTTCTAATGCGGAGAATATAATGATAGAATAAAGATTACTTGGGTAAGTTGGAAAAAATGTGCAGACCTAAGCAAGATGGGGGTCTGGGTTTTCGAGATACGTCATTTTTTAACCAAGCATGAGTTGCAAAACAGGCTTGGAGAATTTTCAAAAACCCAGAGGATTTGGCTGGTCGTATTATTAAAGGTAAATATTTTCCATCAGGGGATTTTTTATCTACTACCTCTAAAGCGGGATGTTTTTATCTGTGGACAAATTTATTATGGGGAAGAAAACTTTTAATGAAAGGTATAGGCTGAAGGACTGGTGATGGTAATTAGGTGAATATTTTTAAAGACAAATGGCTTTTTAGATCGACGGATTACAAAGTGATCACCCCCAGCTGAGCAATCAAAATTTTTGAAGGTGAAAGAACTTATCTCAGATGATAGGCGCTGAAATGCAGCTCTGTTGAAGAATCTTCTACAACTTCGAGATGTGAAGGGTATTTTGTCCATCCCTCTGAGTTCTATCTCAAATTCAAACTCCATGTTTTGGTTTCCTAAAAAATCAGGCAAATATTCGGTGAAAAGCGAATATAGGGTGATTGAAAGATAGACAAGTTCTGTAGAGCAGTCCAATACCTCGAGACTTCGACCACAGTGGAACAATCTATGGAATCTCCTTATTATATCCAAAGTTAAATTTTTATCTTACGTGCTTTCCTAAATGCTCTCCCTTCACAAACTAATTTATCTGGTTGAGGTATCAAATGCCCTCAAATATATCGGATCTGCAACTCTTGTCTAGAGACTATTTCACATCTCCTCTTTCATTGTCCGGAAGCTCGAGCTTTATGGCAAAAATTTGAGATCTAGAAGTTGATCGAACAATCTACACGTACCCCAATTGTTGATTGCATGTTGAGCCTTTTCCATTCTCCTCATTGTCAGATGTTTGAAATCATTTGTTTGGCAATGTGGTTCATTTGGAAACACAGAATTAGAAGATCTTTACTGGGAAATCTCATTTCCCCAAGCTTGATTGGTAGCTGATAGCTCTTCACCTGCATGAGTTTCAATCTCCACAACCAATTTGGTAATTTCCACCAGAAATTGGATTTCTCAAATTGAATATTGATGTGCTGGTGATCTCTTCCTCTTCTTTGGTGGATGTGGGTGATGTCATCTGAGATAGTGAGGGTCTAGTTTATGGGGCTTTTACTTGAAGTATTGAGTGTACCTTTTTGCCCGAGGTTGCTGAACTAATCACCATCAAGGAAGGACTGAAGGTAGCAAATTTGTTTCAACTGCAAGTTGATGTAGTTGAGAGCAATTCAGCAACATCTATTACATTCTTGAAGAACCCTAACTCAGAGTGTTTTATTGGCTCTCTATTAACTGAGATTAGTGTTCTTCTTCAATCTCACACTTCGATTAGGGGTTTTCATTTCCCCAGATCTACAAATGGAGTCTCACACTCCTTAGCAAGGAAAGCATGAGAGATAGGTTGTAATGTTGTGTAGCAAGACCACTTTCCTATTTTTATATCTCTAGCTGTATCTATAGACTTTATGTCAACAAGCTAATGAAATGACAAGTGTGGTTTATCCAAAAATAAAAATAAAAAATCGTTTACCTATGTTTCTACCCTCTCTAATATTTGTTATTAATCCATAATAAAAGATTAAATAAATCATTCATTCATAAAAAAATATTTTTCAATTGATAAATATTTTTAAGAATTATCATTAGTTGTATTTTACGGTATTTATTACTAATAATTGTTTCAATTAAACATAAAAATACTTATAATTATTTAATGTTTTTTAATATCTTTGTAAATAATATTTTATGTTTTTTATTTAACTCAAGTTTTTTCTTGAATAAATATATAGTAGTTCATGTGGTGAAAATAATAATGCTTTCTTTTTTATCTTAAAAATACGTTTGAAAGGTATTTATGCCAATTCCCATATTTTACAGTTTTTAAAATTTGCAACTTCCTTGCAAGTTAAAAGTTCAACCAAACATGGAATATAAACTTACACTTTAAGTTAACTCTAAGGAGTTATCTCCGCTCGCACTGTAAGTTGGTAAAAATGAACCAAACGAGGCCTTAACTTGTAACTATCAGACACCCTTCACTCTAAATTCAGACAAAAAATAATATATTTACCTATATATTAAGAGTGCGACAATGCACACCCTGACTCTTTATTAGGGCACCTAATCAATGTCTTTGGGCACCCATGTGAAGTTTACCAAAGTGCCCATAGGTTCAAAAACGAGCACGCCACCCCCAAAACACCAAAACCCGAATTGAAACTCTTGCCCCAAAGCCCTTGTTTCATCTAGATGGCCAACACTCCACACACTCCCTTTGATTTAGAGATCGAGTCTATTATTTGGTGGGTTCTTCACATTTATTGAATCGATTTGCTGCCGAGGATGAAAACTCATTTTGAAAAGGTTGTTGGCGAAGGTATTATAATTTGGTGTTGTCGTTTTAGAGATCACAAGAAGGCTAATGCATATTTTTCATGAATTTTGAGTTCATTTGGTTGTTGTTGCATAAACATTCGGCTTGTTATAGGAATGTAGGGTTTATTTACTACACCCGTAAGTGTCGGTCATACAGGTCAGTAACGTGTTGTAATGTCTCGATCTTCCAATGTCGAGAAAGTAAAGGAAGTATAGTTCAAACTCAAACAAAAATTTTAACTAAGAGACCTTAAACCTAGTTGGTAGTATACAAACGAGATAGGCCATTTGGTCTACGATCCAAGGTACCGTGATAGTACATGAGTGTAGTAGAAGGTTGTTATTATTGTTTGACACAGTTGTTAGTGACCAAGACATGTTGAAAAGTCTCTGAGATGACTAACTGAGATAACCCCAAGTTCTCGGTGGTGAGTCACTGAGACATGTGGCACATTATCAAACCTGTGGGATCAAAACTTTGTAAAATGTCATATTTTTTTTTGTTTTTGACATGATTCTAATGCACTATTTAGGCTTAACATATATGTTCCATAGTAAGATTGGTGTTTCTATGGAATGGGTTTACGGTAGTCTTCGAGAACGGAACGAGTGGCAGGTACTTTGGATACTCGCGGTGGGTGGAAACCACAAACAACCTCGTATAGGAAAGAGAAACAAAAGGCTACATAGAAGAAGGTTACACGCGCACGTTCTCCTAGGGGATATGGTGTACAGGACGAGGCATCACAGATCCACGAGTGAGGACCTGCGTATTGGTCATGATGAGACTGAGGGGCAACATCTAAATCATCTGAGTCTACCGATAAGGACCCAAATGAATAAGAAAATAGGAGTACCACAACCCAACACCCTATTCTCGGGAGTAGTGGTGGTGCTACTGGCAGGAATGTAGAGGAGAGCAAAAATGACCCATCCGCTCCTTTACTAGATTATCCTATTGACCGATCATTGTTGAAGAGCTTCCAAAATCATATTGCAGTAGCAATTTGGAACAATGAGGTATATTTATCTTTCCAAACTCTATTTCGTACAAAAGAATGATGCATGCTACAATTCATTTTAAGTTTTAACAATTTATTCTAACGTTTCTTTTCTTTTTGCAGCATATCTCATTGCTTAAGTGCATAAACCTAAGGCTCAAATACTTGAGTGGGACTTGTAGACTTGCCATCCCCAACACCAAGGGCTTGTAGAGGATCATTCAGAGGTTTGGGTTGATGCCACTCATATATTGCTCCTAAAGGAAAGGCAATAAGGAGTTCATTTTGCATTTGTCGAGAGGTGGCAGCCGGATACGAATACATTTCATTTGTTGTTCAGTGAAATGTCCACCACCTTGAAGGATGTGAGTGTCATTTTGAATATCCCATTGACAAGAAAGGTGGTAACAGTGGAAAACTTTACGAGGTACACCGAGGAGCCTCGTACAGAGGCGATCAACTTAGTTTCCAATCTCCTCGGGATTACCGTTGAAGACGCAGAGGAATAGGTGAACATCAAAAGAGGGCTTATGGTTAGAAAGTGTTGGTTGAAAAGTAGATGGTGTCCTAAATCCAAGCTGAGCTCTTACCCGAAGATGGAATGCACCGCACGTGTACATTTGCTATACTTCTTATCGTACACTCTTTTTGCTAATAAGAGTGGATTAAAAGTATCTATTTCTTTGCTTAAGGTTTTGGAGAATTTGGACGAGGTTGGAAGCTATGCATGGAGTTCAGCAATGTTGGCATAACTTTACCGACATATTGGGTCGGCAACTAGGATGGAGGTTTCATAGATCGCAGGGTATTTGACCTTGCTTGAGGTACAAACTCAATCCACCTTTATTTACATGTTTCAAACGTTGTTTCTGAATTGTGTACTTGTAATGCTTACTTGTTGTGATTATTGTTTTTGCTATGTAGGGATGGGTGTATGAGCACTTTAAACTCCAGCTCGCCGCGCCAACATGAAATACATCAACCACATCCAACCTCGTGTTCCTAAGTGGGTACAAAAACATGAGACTGTTGCGAACGTGGAGAAGTTGGCTTCTATTCAGAGGACATTGGATAGGTTGCGGCCTAGTGAAGTGTGTTGCAATTATTACTTAATCACTTTAAAATTTCATGTCTTCATTATAACTTGTTCCTTTAATTGGTGTAGGTGACTTTGGATCCAAACGTTGAGGTTAGACCCAAGGGTATTGTTTAGCCGATGGCCTTCTATTCTGGTACAATTAAGTATATGGAGATTGTGGAGTCGTACCATCTAGAACAGTTCCTAAGATAGTTGGGTTATGTCCAATGCATACTTGGCCTTCCTTAACGTCCTCTCGAAGCTGTCTGATGCTTTCTGCATAAAAGTATTCGGTTAAGTACGACTTCCAACCGAAGAATTGGGAAATGTGGCATAACCACTTACTCTCCCTTAAAAGTCGTGGCAAGAAGGCGTGAATCTAGTTCATGGCTACACCAGATTACCTGCCTTAGTATGTACGAGTTTCACATTATGCTATCAAGAACGTAACATATAGCGAAGGCGCGACCGATACTGTTGCAGACTATGAGCTTATGGAGGTAAATTTTAAGCTTATATTCGAGTTTTGGGTTTGAAAAAAAATATTATTGTGTTTTGACATTTTATTGTATGTACATTTTTATCAACAGCGTAACATGCGAGCATTAGACACTATGTTGGCATAGATAGACTTCCCAGAGGGGATGGCCAAAATGGAGATTGCACGAAAAATGGCGAATGAAGTGGTGGAATATTTGACGGGTAGAGAGGTCTTGGCACTGGTACCACCACCACCACTACCATAGCCGACACAAACACCACCATGACATCCCAAACTACACCAACAAGAGATTCCCAGCACGACAGTGCCCCAACTGCGTTTGTTCCAAGTGCCTCACAACCCCTAAAGATCAATTGCATGCACGGGAACACATACCAGTCCCAGAAGGGGAAAAAGGCAACAGTTCAGTTGTATGAACTCAAAATGCATTATGACTATATAAACTTCATTTTCATGTATACTCGAAATGAGATTGTCGTGGATTTTATGTGAATTGTTTGTGTTTTTTATGAATAAAGTGTGTTGTATCCATTATGTTAGCGTATTTTTATGATTTGTGGGAATGACATTGTTGTGGATTTTATTTGATTTACGTTTGTTTTGAATGACACTGGTTGGCCAAAAAATTAGCATTTTCAAAACAAGAAGTGTCTAGGTCCCGCAGGTCTGAGACCACATTATTCGTTCTGAACCTACAGGACCGAGAGGGACACTCACTGGTTTAGCTATCCATGATCGCAGTGTTGTGCTATCAAAATTTTGTGACCATGTTGGCCATGTCATAACGCAAGACTTTGTTAAGTTTCGACCATACTATAGTGAGACCATATAGTAGCAAGTCGGTAGGCGTATTCCGAGACATACCATACCTTATCGTTGTACAAGATACCGAGATAGATAGAACCCCAAATTAAATCAGGGCACCCAAGTCCCTCTCAAGGCACCTCAAAAACTATCAGGGCAACCACTACAAAAACTACCATATACTAATGGTAGGTTATGTGAGACCATCATCTACACAATAGTTTCGGTTATCTATCACCGAGATTATGTTCTCTGTCTCGGTCAAGCATGTCCGACATGAGTGAACAGGTGTCGGGCCTGTTTGACTGAAACAATGCTTTTTCCCGAAATATAGCATAATCCAAGGTTAAAAACAATTACAAGTAATGTTATACATAACACAATGTATTGTGGATATCAACAACCTATGTGAATTGATACAAAATGAACATGTATACAAAATAAAATGTTCTGAATTAAATAAGTATAACATGTAATACTTTGTAGTGTTTTCCAAAATGCACAAGTATACATGTCATTCAAATTTTTTTTTCAAAGTTCTTACAAAAACTAAGATTCACTTAAATTTATTACATCAGTCTTGTCTTGCTGAGAATGCATAACTAGAGTGCGGTCTTGGATGCGAAATCTCGTACCCCACCCCTTAGCATCACTTTCCACAAAGGTGTTCCATAATGGAAAAATTGGAGGAAGGGGTGCATCATCTTTGAACTTCTTCAATCAATTGCAAAAACCACTTAGACAATAAGTTGTTATCGTTAGGAATTTTTAAGAAAAAAAAAGAAATACTAATTATGTGGAATTATATGAAACTTACGCAAACTTAATGAATGTTGTTGACATTTGTGACCCAACGATAACCTTCTCCCTAAAGGTTGAAGCCGATGAGTTACGCAAAGGAAGGTAGGTCAAGCAATTGTCACTTGAAACGTTCACTAACATGATATTAGAAGTCGTTGCAATTAAAAGACCCATATCGAGAAGGGTCATCCACTTTTCCCATGCAACCTCATCGACATCATTGTAATCCATGAAATTCCTTATGGTTCCCTAAGCGCCTATAACTTCACCCTATAGAACTTGTTTTTCATCCAATTCACAGAGAATGCCTTCTCTAATTATCCTCCAACCATCTCTATCAGGTAGACCAAGGCCAGCGGCAATACACCAGAGGCCATAATGACCATCACTAACCACGTCGACGGTACTCTCAATAAATCAAACCCAATCCGGTTGAATGCTAGAAGTAAACCCAACCTTAGACACATCCATTAAAGCTCCATAGGTTTGGTATATTTTAGCAACATATGGCCTTAGCTTCTTTCGCGAATACCCAAACTCCTCGTGACTGGGCACATATTCAAAACCACTAAGAAGTCTTGTCGTAGATATATTATCTTCTTCGGGTTTTCTCTTAGGTGTTTTTTTACTCGTTTTTTTGGTTCTTGAACTAGACTAGTTGATGTTCGGTCTCCCTTTTGTCTTCACCTTTGCAAGAGGTGGAATCATCGATGTGGATGAATGATTAGTAATCTCTCTCAACTATTGAATGATCTTCACACAGGTGTCTTCATCAACACAATTTCCAAAATTATCAATGACTATTTAGATCTCTCCATTGAAGTTATAGTTAGACTGACTGATAGATTGCTCAGGCATCAAACTCGACTTTTGCCAATGAATGTATGTCCTCAAGTGGTATAGGTGAACCTGCTAAAAGATGTACATCCTTGTGTGCACAAGGACGATTGTATGTAGAGTGTATGTCACAACCACAAAGAAATTGGTCGGTTTTGACATCCTTCACATGCTCAACTTCTTCATGAATCGACTCGAGTGCCGCTTGGGAGACATAACCCTGCAGATGATGATACAAAGGGCCCATAAAGCCGTGTTGCATCACATTCAAACTCCACCCAAACGATGTATTTATCTTATATGTGCAGTCCATGATAAGCATCAAAGGGAAACACCGCACCAAATTAATAAAGTCAAGATGCACCTAAAATAAGTTGGCAACGACATTCGTATCATTATCTTTCATACGCCATGACAAATAGTTATTTTGCTCCAATAAGTGCAATAGTTGTGGCATTTGCGTTCTCCCACTAGCTTATCTGTCATGTTGTTTTTGTCGTGTATTGAAGATCGTACGAAGAGTGGAAGCATTATTTTTATCCATTTGCCTCAATGTGTTAAGGATATGTCTTGGCATCACATTCCCTTTAGTTATTTTCCTCACTACTGTTTTCTCACCTAGAGTCAATCGATCAGCATATGAGTGCCCTTCCAAGTACTTTCGTGGTCTTATAGTTGTGATGCCCATATAACATATTCAAATATCATAAAGAATCTGACTTTTCCTTGATGTAAATAAGAAAATAGCACTAGGATTTATTAGTGGCACTATGAGGCCTTGTCTTATCCTCATCTTCCTTTCCTATGTTCAACTTTGGTGGTTTTTTCTTAAGTTTCTCCGCTTTGGATATCCTTATTGTTCGAGAAATACCCTTATATGTAGCATACCTATAACGACCAATTTTTCAAATAGACCGCCACGAGTTCAATGTGAGCCCAGAACCTGGCCTACCAGCGCTAGCTGTGTCCCACATGCTATCTCTTCCGCCATTTAATCATTATTAACCTCAATAAACAATAATTTAATGTTTAAATTGTTACTAAACTCAAGTCATATGTTATAATAATCTTAAACCATAATAAATCACAGCGGAAGTCTTTTATTATGATAATCAAAATATTAAACATTATAGTCATGCATTTAACTCTGATACCTAGTGTGGAAAACCCATTTATCATCTTAAAGCAAAAGTACACCTCAATATATCACGATTTCAAAAGTATAGAGTCTTGAAGTATCTCACAATCCCAAATCCCCAAAATAAAAATAAAGCGTATATAATACATACATACAAGCCTGACTTAATATCTCTGAATCGCAGGTATTCTGGTAACTTGCGCTTGCCACAACTCGTACCAGGATCAACACTCAAGCCATCACAAAAGGCAGATAACGAGTCCAGAGTGAGTATTCCGAAGGAAATTAAGTGAGCAATACAAAAAGTAAATACTAGAATTTAAATAAAACTATCAAATAAACATGCAAAAATAAATACAGACAACTATGCTCATCGTATGCATAAGTAATAGTGAAAGCTCAAAGTTTGTTCCTAGAGTTTAGGGTCAGACTAGCGCCATACTTCGGACTTCCCATAAACTACTGCCGGCGAGTAGCACTCAAACAAGGCTAATATCTGGATCCGCTAGGTGGTCGGAGTGGAACCTACGATGCACCCACACCAGTTTGACGCGACTCTCAGGTCGACCTATTGACCGAGATCCCTGACACACATGCTATGGCCTAGTAGACATACACACAAGAATGGCACGGAGGAAGAGCCTCAACGTCCATCCATTTAAACCAAAACCAAGAATAAAGTATTAAAAAATAAAATATGAATTCAAAAGAAAAAATAAAGTAATACCCAAAAAATTTCAGTTGGGATACTACATACCTCAATTCGCACTCTATGTCTTAGTAAATAACCCCTAATCCTGGTGCACCGAATCCCCGATATCCAAATTACTGCTGAAATGACCTATTTCCATTCACGATTGATTTTCTGTCTATTAGATGTATTTTATGTCACTTAGCAAAAATAGCCTAAAATCTGTAATATTTAGCGCTCTAGGTCTGGGGATTAGTGCGTTAGATTGCTAGGCAGCTAAATGTTCTTCGTTAGGAAGAACATTAGCGCGCTAATCGCGTTATGGACAATAGTTTGGTTGAAATATTTGGTTTCCAAACATCACCACCACCAACAACAACTACAACAACATGAATTTCTTAACTTCGTAACACTGAAAACCCACCAAAACAACCACTTAACAGCCACTTAACAATCCATATTGGATTCACACCAACACCTCAAAAACTTATACCAAAAGATGAAGAAAGTTGAGGTAATTATGAATCTTACCTTGCTTTGATGATTCAACCACTCCGAGCTCCTCTAATGATCAATTTGACACTCCAAAACCCTTGTTTCTTCTTCACTATTTTCGAATTTTGAGATAAGGAGAGGGAAAATGTGGTGAAATGAAAGTTAATTGACTCTTTATAGTCTAATTAGCATCTCTCCTCACTTGTCCATCTCAAGGCAATCTAATGAGAATTATTTGCTCCATTATTCGACCTTTAATGACGCCAAATGTGCACCAATGGCACAGTTGCCCTTGTTCTTCACCCAAAAAGTGGTATTTCGAGTGTTTCGACGCAGGATTTCGTGTCCCGAAATGCCACGTACGCGTACTACCATGTCTCTGACCACCAAATGGGCATTGCATTTTAATATTTAACTCATTTTATTCATTCATGTGTGTATTATTTCCCCCGACCTAGTATTTAGTCCTTTAGACTACCCGATACCTGCGACACGCATATCCAGGTGAATACTTAACACACGGTCTTACACGCCAAATGTAATATAAATACACACATTAAAATGTCATTTAGTCTGTTTCAACATAAACATCATAAATTAAACAAATCAGCACATAAAAATAACTATTTACCTAGTTTCAAGCGCGCACTAGCCTAGCTGCGGGTCCCACGAGCGTATGAGCTGTCAGCCACGTTTGCAACCACTTCATTAATAACGGTAAGTTAAATTTAGGCCGTTAAAGTTCTTCCAAACTAGGTGAAATTTCATCCCGAAATTCAAATTAACTTAAATACTTATAGGTAAATAAGTAGGGATACCGCCATCGTATAGTAGACTCAAGCTCCAAGGTGAGTCCCTCGGTCCCATGATGCTGCCATCGAACCAAAACCTTCGGGATCTCCTTATTCCTCAAAATCTGAGTCCTCCTTTCAATAATTTCCACTGGCTGCTCCTTATATGACATGTCAGGTTGCACCTCAATCTGACGTATATGTCTCTGCCTTAACCTAGCCAGCCTCAACATGAAAATGTGAAACACCAGATGTACCCCTATTAACTGCGGTGACAATTCTAGACGATATGCCACTCTACTAACGCGTTTCTCAACTCTGAACGGTCCAATTAACCTTGGTGCCAGCTTCCCCTTAATGTTAAACCTCTGATTACCCTTCTAGGTATTGGGTTTTGGGGTTCATACGCCGCGGAGATTACAAAACAATTTTGACAAAAACCCCAACAAGATCCGAATCTAATTCCATTAGAAACGTTTAAACCATGAAAAACTTAATCATACCTCAATCGCAATATACCTTTCTGAAGGTTGATCGATCTCTAAGGCGCTGCCAACGACGAACGCCCTCTATCAGCAGTCCGCACACGAACGGCGGCCGATATTTGAAGTGCTAGCTTCGAGAGAATACCAAACCTTTTTGTTTCTCTCCAAAATGATCTAGAGCATACCAAAAACCCTAAGTCGTTTCTAAAACGAAAATATAGTTTCGGCCTTTTTCTTTCGTTCGTGTATTCTAACTTAAAGCGTCTATTTATACAACCCTTGTATATAGACGCTTAAGTAAATTACACATATACCCCTACTTAAAGAAGTATAAGTGTAATACACCACAAGGACGTTTCCGTCATAAATTTTATCATATAAAATTCATTTTTCTGAACCATCTTAAAATCTCGCAAAACTATTCTTAGTGTGCGACCCAATAGGCTCATACAACGTTGGCGTGTACCAAAACACATTTTGGTATACAAGTCATAAGCAGCCTTTAGCAAGACATTATGACTACCCAAGTTGTACGAATATCAAATCGATACAACCTAATCAATAATGTATATAACATCCTTTTGTCACACGATATCCTTTTGATCAAACATAAGGCATGGAATTGTCATCCAACATGTTCAATCGTACTAGTCTCGATCTTTAGGTAGACTGAAAACATCCAAGTGACATTGATCAATATCAATTCACTTAGACTAGGCCTTTTAACAGTCTAACACACCGAGGGATCCACTGGATATCTCTCTTTATATGAGAGGGACAAATTCTATCTTGATTACACGACTTCATCACATTGCTCACATAGTAACTAATCACAACCTTTATAATCGTCCGGTTAAAGATAACGTTTGATAGTGTCAAATCACTGTGTTCCTAATGTTGAAGTCTCTGGTAATCTCAAGTCAGAGGACTGAAAAATATACTTATCATGAGAAACAACTATGACTTAATCCATGTGATGTTCTCATAGCGGGTCGGTCCAGTACTTTGTTCCCTAACAAGTACTCGTGATCTTGATTCGTATCCCTATACGTATAATCATCATATGATCATCAATCAAGACTCACACTAGTCTTAATTCATTATAGTTCCCAGTATAATGATCGACTATGGACATTTAGGATATTTCTATAAATACTCATGGATCTTATTATAATGTAAACATGCAAATTAATTATAATAAACAACAAAGGAAATCCTTTATTTTATTAACTAAAAGTATTCATAAAGACAGATAATGGATTGACCTAGGGCACATGCCCCAACATCTCCCACTTGCACTAGGGCCAATCATATATGCATCTAATGCCTAATGATCTAACATGACCATCATGTTTTGCTTGTGGAAGAGCTTTTGTCAATGGATCCACAACGTTGTCTTCGGTAGGTATTCTGCAAATCTTTACGTCTCCCCTCTCAATAATTTCTCTGATGAGATGAAAACGCCTGAGTATATGTTTGGATATGTGGTGTGATCTAGGTTCCTCGGCTTTGTGCTATTGCCCCGTTATTGTCACAATACAAACAAACAGGGTTAGCAATACTTGGAACCACGCCTAGTTCGAAATGAACTTTTTGATCCAAAGCGCCTCCTTTGCCACATCGGACGCCGCAATATACTCAACTTCGTTGTAGAATCCGCCACGTCTCTTGTTTCGAACTTTTCCACCTTCGCACCCCCATTCAAAATAAACACATATCCAGATTGCGATCTAAAATCATCTATATCAGTTTGAAAACTTGCATCTGTGTAACCATTTACAACTAGATCATTTACAAAACCTCCATAGACCAAGAACATTTCCTTAGTCCTTCTTAAGTATTTAAGAATGTTCTTTACTGCTATCCAGTGACTCTCACCAGGATCTGACTGATATCTGTTTGTAGTGCTTAAAGCATACGACACATCAGGTCGAGTGCATAGCATGGCATACATGATAGATCCAATAGCTGATGCATATGGAATCTTATTCATACGGTCTCGCTCATCATTTGTCTTAGGACATTGAGTATTACTGAGACTTATGCCATGAGACATTGGCAACAATCCTCTTTTAGAGTCTTGCAAACTGAACCTATTCAACACCTTGTCTACGTAAGCACTCTGACTTAGACCGATTAGCCTCTTAGATCTATCCCTATAGATCCTTATCCCTAGGATATAGGCTGCTTCTCCTAAGTCTTTCATTGAGAAACACTTCCCTAACCAAGACTTGACACTCGCAATGTTGGGATGTCATTTCCAATGAGTAATATATCATCAACATACAATACCAGAAAAACTACACTCCCACTGACCTTCTTGTATACACAAGGCTCATCTTCGTTCTTAATAAAACCAAAACCCTTGATTGCTTCATCAAAACGAAGATTCCAACTCCGAGAAGCTTGCTTTAATCCATAAATGGATCTTTGAAGCTTGCATACCTTCCTAGAATTCTCAAGATGTACAAAACCTTCAGGTTGTGTCATATACACGTCCTCAAGCAGCTTTCGATTAAGAAATGTTGTTTTTACATCCATTTGCTATATCTCATAGTCATAATATGCAGCAATGACAATTAAAATTCTTATGGATTTAAGCATGGCTACTAGCGAAAAAGTTTCATCATAATCAACACCTTGAGTCTGCCCGAAACCTTTTGCTATAAGTCTTGCTTTAAAAGTATGCACATAGCCATCCATGTCAGTTTTCTTCTTGAAAACCCATTTACATCCAATGGTCTTACTACCTTCAAGTAAATCAACCAAGTTCCAAACTTGGTTATCATACATGGATTGCATCTCAGAGTTCATGACACTTAGCCATTTATCTAAGTCTGGTCTAGATATAGCCTCCTGATAAGTGGTGGGCTCATTTTGGTCTATAAGCAACACATCACGACTATCAGTAATGAGAAATCCGAATCTCTCTGGCTCATGTCTTACCCTACTAGATTTACGTGGGCCTTGTGTCACTTGTGGAGGTTCAACTGGTTCGGACCGTTGTTGAACTTCCAGTAGCGGTTCAATGTTTACCTGTGATTCTTGAACTTCTTCAAGATTTATTTCTCTCCCACTAGTTTCTTTTGAAATAAACTATTTTTCCATAAAGGCACCATACCGAGCAACAAACACTTTGTTCTCAGCGGGATTATAAAAGTAATATCCTTTTGTTTCCTTAGGATACCCCACAAATAAACACTTGTCAGATTTAGGTGCTAGTTTTTCTGAGACTTGTCACTTTACGTAAGCCTCACAACCCCAAATCTTAAGAAAATACAAACTAGGTCTCTTCCCGTACCATATCTCATATGGTGTTTTATCAACCACTTTAGAAGGAACTCGATTTAGAGTGAAAGCTGCAGTTTGTAATGCATAACCCCAAAAGGATAATGGAAGATCTGCATGACTCATCATAGATCGAACCATATCTAATAAGGTTCGATTTCTCCTTTTAGAAACTCTATTGCATTGTGGAGTTGCTGGTGGAGTCAATTGGGAGACAATCCCACAATTTTTAAGATGATCATCAAATTTTTGGCTTAAATATTCACCACCTCGATCTGATCGAAGTGTTTTGATAGTTTTACCAAGTTGATTCTGCACTTCATTTTGAAACGTTCGAAACATCTCAAATGATTCAGCTTTATGTTTCATAAGATATACAAAACCTTATCTGCTGAAATCATCCAGTAAATGTAATGAAGTACTGATAACCTCCTCTAGCCATTGTGTTTATAGGACCGCATACATCAGTATGTATTAGACCCAATAAATCACTTGCCCTTTCACTGTGTACAGTAAACGGACTTTTAGTCATCTTGCCTAGTAAACAAGATACGTATGTTTCATATGTTTCTAAATCAAATGAATCTAGAAGCCCATCTTTATGGAGCTTCGTTATGCGTTTCTCGTTTATGTGTCCGAGACGACAATGCCAAAGATAGGTTTGATTACAGAAATGACAATTTTCTTCCTTTTCTTTTGGGTGTTTTGAAGTAGGAACAGGCCGGGTCTTGACTTGTTCCATAGGTTTTGCGACAGGTGCAGCAACAGCCTTGGAAACTCTAGCCTTGCCTTTGCCTTTCTTCTTCATTCCCTTTCCCTTTTAGACCATTAACATATTACTATAGGGTTTCTTGATATTTTGTTCAACAATTTTGAGCATCAAATGCAACTCTGAAATTGATTTCTCCATATTATTCATATTGTAGTTCATCACAAATTATGAGTAACTTTCTGGTAATGAATTTAGAATCAAATCTGTAGCCAACTCTTGGCTTACGGGAAATTCGAGTCTATCAAGCTGGTCAACATAGCCCTTCATCTTCAAAAACATGAGGACTAACTGACGCACCCTCAGCCATCTTGCAAGAATGTAGGTTCTTGACTGTCTCAAACCTTTCTTGCCTAGCTTGCTATTGGAACATTTCCTTCAGCGTTATAGCCATGTCGTAGGCTTCCATTAGTTCCATGTCCTTCGAAGTTCGGGAACCATAGTTGCCGGCATAATACATGCAACATCAGTAGATTGTTGATATGCTTATTATGCGCATCCTTCACAACTTTCGTAGCATTGGCTGGTGGGTCCTCAGGGATTGAAGCATTCAGTACATACAACTTGCGTTCATGCTTAAGAACAATTCTCAAGTTTTTGAAGCAGTCAAGAAAGTTAGTCCCAGATGGCTTATCCTTCTCAAGGATGGATCGCAGTGACAGGGGATTATTGTTACTTGAAGAGGCCATTGATCTACAATAAAGATTATGCAAAGTTTATTTTAGCATAGAGGAATAGACTCCCACTAAATTAACAACCCTCCTAAAACACACTGTTTATTAAGGGGACTAAAATCCATATATATTTCACCTAATTCTATGGCAGCTATGGCATGAAACACAAAACTAGATTATTTAGGTAGGTAACAGTTACCAATTACATCTTATGTAATTTTTAGATTCTTTTATGAGATATGAGACATCTTATGTCTTAGCATGTTTTTATCTCATCATTTACCTAAAGCTCAAAACTATTTTGATGGCTTTATTAAGTCGGACCATTTTAAACATTTAGGTAACTCTTACCCAACTTGTCTTACCAAGATAACACAATACACCCAGCTATGGCTGAAACTGTATTAGTGTGATCGAGGCCTTGACAAGTGTTTAAAATGGATGGCGTGAGACTTAAAATTTAATAGAGGGATTTTATTCAGTTTTAGTGATTTTATGTAAACAATGAAATATCATATATTTTATTGATTTGTTCAATCACTAAACAATTTGAATTTTTTTTTATACTTTTCACTAACAAAAGAATTTTCATACGCTAAAATTAGTTAGAGGCAGCGGTCCCATGGCCGGTCAATGGGCATGGTCCATTGGCCGTCAATGGACGGGGGAATGGGGAAAGACCCAGTTTTTTTTTTTTTTTTTTTTTTTTGAAGACAAATCTCAATTCCGAAAATTAAAATTCGTTATAGAAAAATATAATTTTCACTGATTTTATTATCATAAACTAACCCCTTAATTTATCCGAAATTAAATCATTTAAAACATTTTAATTAACCCGGGCCCACATCTAACTAATCATCTTATCCTAATCCAATTAGGATTTAAGATATTTGAATCCTAGTATATCACCAATAACAAGATTCTTGATATTTATCTCCTATTCTAATTTGTTATCTATCTTTATCAAATAAAAACTTCATAACAAAATAGATATAACAAGATAAATAATTAGTTTCGAAAATTAATTATTTATTTTGGATTAAAGATATTTGAATTTTAGTATATCACCAATAACAAGATTCTTGATATTTATCTCTTATTCTAATTTGTTATCTATCTTCATTAAATAGAAACTTCATAACAAAATAGATATAACAAGATATATATAAATAATTTAGAAAATTAATTATTTAATTTGGATTTAAGATATTTGAATCCTAGTATATCACCAATAACAAGATTCTTGATATTTATCTCATATTCTAATTTGTTATCTATCTTTATCAAATAGAAACTTCATAACAAAATAGATATAACAAGATAAATAAATAATTTCGAAAATTAATTATTTATAAATAAATAATTTCGAAAATTAATTATTTGCAATTTCGGTCCTCATCCAAATAATCACAAACATGTAATTGAATCATGAACTACTATCTCAATAGAACCTAATGGTGTCATGGATCACATAACACGAAATTCAATTCATTAAAATTATTTGAATTAACCTAACATGGTTACTAGCATGTACGAAATTGATTTTAATTAAATCACGAATATGTGTATCATATACACAAAACATGATAATAAATCTCAAAGACAACTTATGTATATCACATATACATCAACTATTAACATGCTTTCAATCATATATCATGTATATATCAGAAGAAAACATGCAATGAATTTAATGGAATCGAGTCGAAGGCTCTGATACCATTGTTGGGTTTTGGGGTTCATACGCAGCGGAGATTACAAAACAATTTTGACAAAAACCCCAACAGGATCCGAATCTAATTCCATTAAAAACGTTTAAACCATGAAAAACTTAATCATACCTCAATCGCAATATACCTTTCTGAAGGTTGATCGATCTCTAAGGCGCTGCCAACGACGAACGCCCTCTATCAACAGTCTACACACGAACGGCAGCCGATATTTGAAGTGCTAGCTTCGAGAGAATACCAAACCTTTTTGTTTCTCTCCAAAACGATCCAGAGCATACCAAAAACCCTAAGTCGTTTCTAAAACGAAAATAGAGTTTCGGCCTTTTTCTTTCTTTTGTGTATTCTAACTTAAAGCGTCTATTTATACAACCCTTGTATATAGACGGTTAAGTAAATTACACATATACCCCTACTTAAAGAAGTATAAGTGTAATACACCACAACGACGTTTCCGTCATAAATTTTATCATATAAAATTCATTTTTCTGAACCATCTTAAAATCTCGCAAAACTATTCTTAGTGTGCGACCCAATAGGCTTATACAACGTTGGCGGTGTACCAAAACACATTTTGGTATACAAGTCATAAGCGGCCTCTAGCAAGACATTATGACTACCCAAGTTGTACGAATATCAAATCGATACAACCTAATCAATAATGTATATAACATCCTTTTGTCACACGATATCCTTTTGATCAAACATAAGGCATGGAATTGTCATCCAACATGTTCAATCGTACTAGTCTCGATCTTTAGGTAGACTGAAAACATCCAAGTGACATTGATCAATATCAATTCACTTAGACTAGACCTTTTAAAAGTCTAACACATCGAGGGATCCATTGGATATCTCTCTTTATATGAGAGGGACAAATTCTATCTTGATTACACGACTTCATCACATTGCTCACATAGTAACCAATCACAACCTTTATAATCGTCCGGTTAAAGATAACGTTTGATAGTGTCAAATCATTGTGTTCCTAATGTTGAAGTCTCTGGTAATCTCAAGTCAGAGGACTGAAAAATATACTTATCATGAGAAACAACTATGACTTAATCTATGTGATGTTCTCATAGCGGGTCGGTCCAGTACTTTGTTCCCTAACAAGTACTCGTGATCTTGATTCGTATCCCTATACGTATAATCATCATATGATCATCAATCAAGACTCACACTAGTCTTAATTCATTATAGTTCCCAGTATAATGATCGACTTTGAACATTTATGATATTTCTATAAATACTCATGGATCTTATTATAATGTAAACATGCAAATTAATTATAATAAACAACAAAGGATATCCTTTATTTTATTAACTAAAAGTATTCATAAAGACAGATAATAGATCGACCTAGGGCACATGCCCCAACACTAGGGCGAAACCTTTAAATACACCAAGTCCCCAACCTTGTAGCTCAAACCCCTCAAGATACTTGTCTACATATTTCTTCTGCCTATCATGGGCCATTTGAAGCCTCTGCCAAATCTGTCTTACCTTCTCAGTATGTCAACAACAATCTCGGGTCCTATAGCCCACTATATCCTCTAGTGCCGCCCAATATGCTAGTGACCTGCAGGGCCTACCATAAAGTGCCTCAAACGGTGGCATTCTGATACTCGCCTAATAGTTGTTGTTGTAGGCAAACTCAAATAAAGGTAAGTAATCCTCCCATGATCCACCAAATTGTAATATACACGCCTTGAGCATATCCCCGAGAATCTGAATCAAACGTTTTGACTGCCCATCGGTCTGAGGATGGTACGCAGTACTGAACCGTAAGCGAGTACCAAACTGCTCCTACATACTCATCCATAACCTCGAAGTAAATCTCGGATCTCCATCAGAAACATTGGAGACCTGTAAACTGTGCAATTTGACAATCTATCTCTCGAAGATAGTACTCAGTTGTGTAACTGAATATCTCATGGCGATCGATATGAAATGTGCCAACTTTGTCAACCTGTCGATAACTACCCAAACTACGCCGTGTCTCCTTGTAGTCTAGGGTAGGTCACTGACGAAGTCCGTGGTCACGTGTTCCCACTTCCACTGAGGAATGGGCGGCGACTGTAGCAACCCAGCTGGTCTCCTGTGCTCAACTTTCACCTGCTGGCATAAATGACAACTCCGAACATATCTTCCTACGTCAACATTCATCCCTAGCCACCAAAACAATCTTTGCAGATCGTGATACATCTTGGTTCGACCACAATGAACTGTATATCACGATCAGTGTGCGTTCTCGAGAATGCTATCCCTAAGCTCTGATACCCCTAGTATCCACAAAAGACCATATGTCTCAATCACCTGTCTGAAACCTCAGACCACTAAGTGCACCCCGGATCCTGAGCCAGGCCAATGATATGCAAATATCGGCCGTCAGTTCTCTGCAACTCAGCAACCCGCTCAAGAGATACCATGGGAACTCGCATCTGACAGAAAATCTGTAGCTCAGCAATAGCCATTGTCACACACAATACTGACGCTGCCTCAAACAACCCGTGCTCATGTGTTTTATGCCGCAGTACCATATGACTCTTGATGCCGCTCCTGCTCAGCGCATCAGCTATGACATTCGCCTTACTCGGATGATACTTAATTACGAAGTCACAATCCTTCAGTAACTCAAGCCATCACTGCTGTCGCATGTTCAACTCCTTCAGAGTGAATAGATATCTCAAACTTTGGTGGTCTGTGAACAACACAAACTTCTCAACATACAAGTAGTGCCTCCAAGCCTTTAGTGCAAATATGACCGCTACAAGCTCCAAGTTGTACACTGGATAGCTTACCTCGTGAGGTCTTAACCATTGAGATAAATAGGCCACTGGGTGTCCCTCCTGCATCAACATGCAACCCAACCCAGTGCCTGATGCATCAGTATAAACTAAAAAACCTCTACTTGTTACAAGTAAAGCCAAAACTAGCGTCGAAGTCAACCTCCACTTTAGCTCCTAAAAAGCATTCTCACACTCTTGTGACCAATCAAATCTAACATCCTTCTTGGTCAACCTCGTCATCGGCGCTGTAATCATCGAGAAATCCTGTAAGAAGCGCTTGTAATATCTTGCCAAACCTAGGAAACTTCGGATGTCAGATACAGACTCGGGTGTCTTCCAGTCAATATTCGCACAAATCTTATCACCATCAATAGATATGCCCTGATCACTGATGACATGCCCTAAGAATTTCACCTCACTCAGCCATAACGCGCACTTGCTGAACTTGGCATAAAGTCTTTGCTATCTCAACGTCGCCAACACATCTTTGAGATGCCTCTCGTGCTCTACATGAGTCTTGCTAGAAATTAGGTAATGATTGAGGTATCGATCAAGAAATGGCCTCAACACCTTGTGCATCAAATCCACGAATATCACCGGTGCGTTAATTAGTCCAAACGACATGACTGTAAACTTGAATAGCCTATAACATGAATTTAAAGCGGTATTCTCCACATTTTCCTCTCAAATCCTCAACTGATGGTATCCCGATTGTAAGTCGATCTTCAAGAAGAACTTGGCCCTAGCCAATTGATTGAATAAGTCATCAATCCTCAAAAGTAGGTAACGATTTCAAATCGTCACCTGATTCAACTTTCGGTAATCTATACACATGTACATCGAGCTGTCCTTCTTTTTCACAAAAAGAATTGGAGCTCCCCAAGGTGACATGTTAGGGTGAATGAAACCTTTTTGCAATAAGTCGTTTAACTGGGTCCTCAACTCCTCATGCTCCGATGATGACATCCTATATGGCCTGCCGTAGATTGGCTGAGTCCCCGGAATCAGCTCTATGATAACTCAATAGCTCTCGGTGGTGGCAATCCTAGCAAATCATCAGGGAACACATCTGAAAACTCGCAGACAAAAGGGACATCCTCAACTTTAACCACCGCCCTAAGCTCTAGCTCAACCATAGTCGCGCACGCCTCCATTTCCTGCGACGTCGCTAGTCTGCCTTGCATGATAAGTAATGCAGTTGCAACTCCGACAAATGTAAACTTTGGAATCCCCTCGATGTCAAACGTCGTAGTATTGATGAAACAATCAATATGAGCATGATAGGATGATAACCAATCCATATCGAACATCCCGTCGAACTCCAGATACTCTAACACTCTCAAATTAATCGATAGCCGATGTTCCTCAATTTCCATAACATAATTTCGGTAAATTCGATTGGGATAAATCTTATCCCCAGGTGCCGTATTGAGAACATGATGTGTATCTAAGGTCTGTGTAGGTAACCCTAACTTTCCTACCATGCGTTCAGAAATAAAAGACAGCGTGCTACTAGAATCCATCATAATATGCATAGAAATACCACATACAGATAATATACCCTCAAAAAGCTATCTGGCTGCCTCCTTGTTCGGCTGTGCAACCCCAAAAGTCATAGTTTGGGCCTTAGCTCTCGCCTGCTCCATCTGTGGTGGTAGTAGTGCTAGTCTGGTACAATATGCCACAATATGTCCAACCTGACCACATCGATAGCATGTATGAGTCTCTGATCTATTAGAGCTTCTCTGACTTTGTGCCTGACCTTGGCCTCGACTCTAGCCTCTTTGACCTCAATCCTACCTATACTGCTATCTAGGTTGATCAACAGGTGCAGAAGCCGTAGAATATGACGCCTGGAGATCATCACATTGATTAAGGTCATCACGATGATTTTCGTTGCCACTGTGACCTTAATCAGACTGCTAATTATCTCGGTGAGGTCTCTGGCCCAGTCTCTATCGATCTTGGTCTCTCATTTGTCTCTTCGGTCTCTGATCAGATCGAGAACTCGAAACTGGTTGACTCTGCTGACTGTGCAATGCAGCTTGGATCGCTAATCAACTGCCCCTCTGAACTAGGTATGTCTTGTGTGCGAGGGACTTGTCGTAAATCTCTGCCAGAGTACGAGCTCCATTAGATACAACTTTGCTTGCAATCCTTTCATCCAGAGCTCAAACAAAATAATATATCTGTAGTCGATCTGTACCTATTATGTTTATGGAGTAGGATAATATATATTGGTACCTCTGCATCTAAAACATGACATACATTTTACCTTGAACTAATGTCAAAAAATCCTCCCTCAATCGGACCCTGGCCTCCATAGGTATGTACTCGTTCATAAATAATGCTCAGAACTTTCCCCAAGTAGTCACAACATGATTAGTCGCTATGTAGGTAGTCCACCAAATCGTTGCATCAGCTCTCAAGCAAAAACTCGATAATCTTGGTCGATCAATCTCCTCAACCTAAAGCAAATCATATAGCCGCTCATGAGATAACAACCACCTCCCGGCTATCTCTGGGTCCCCGGCTCCACAGAAGTATCATGGCAAGAACTTAATGAAGTCCCTCATCTTCTTAGCCTCAACTGTCATCAAACTCCTTGATGTAGATGCCACTTCTAGCTACTCAGTAGTCGCAGGTGTAATGATCACTGTAGATCTACTAGTACAACTCTCTCGGCTAGTGTCTCAGATACTGTTGCTTGCACTTGAGTCTCAGTTATAGTAGGAGCTATAACTACCTGAGTAGTAGTTATCGGTGCAGCCAAAATGGTAGTAGGCACTATATTAGTCTCTCGAGCATCCCCAGCTCTCATCATGTCGATCGGTAACGCGAATCTATCATCCATAGTCCGCGCCAATGACTCCAACATCAAAGTTGGCCTAGTTGGATTATTTCTATCTCCGACCTCAAGTTGAGTAGTATTAAAAGGCTATCCGTCCATCGATATCTGCATCGAAAAGCATGCGTCTAATTAGCCTCAATACAAATATACGTGTATCATATGTAATATACAACAAAAAATATAACATGTATATCCCTGATTATTACCCATCTCACCTTACTTCCCAACTGGACTCTAGGCAATTCCTTTGGGTTTCCACATCTAAAGTTTATTCATCAGGTTTATCCTCAATTATAACACAAATGTAACCGTATCAGAGTAAATTTCCAATTCCTTAAGGTTTTCCAACCTTGCTCTGATACCAAAATGTAACGGCCCATTTTCCAAATGGACCACCACGGGGGCTAATGCGGGCCCCACAACCTAGCCTACCAGTGCTATCTGTGTCCCACATGCTATCTCCTCCACCATTTAATCATTATTAACCTCAATAGACAACAATTTACTATTTTAAATTGTTACTTAACTCAAGTCATCTGTTAAAATAACTTTAAACCATAATAAATCACAACGGAAGTCTTTTATCATGACAATTAAAATATTAAACGTTAGAGTCATGCATTTAACTCCAATACCTAGTGTGAAAAACCCATTTATCATCCTAGACCAAAACTACACCTCAATATATCAAAATATCAAAAGTATAGAGTCCTGAAGTATATCAAGATCCCAAATCCCCAAAATAAAAATGAAGTGTATATAATACAAACGTACAAGCCTGGCTCAATATCTATAAATCATAGGTATTTCGGTAACTTTCCCTTACCACAACTTGTACCAGGATCTGCACTCAAGCCATCACCAAAAGGCAGATGACGAGTCTAGAGTGTGGCGACCCCCAATCCCGAGGTCGCCACATCCCCACAGTTATATCATATTAGTTAGACAGTTGAATCATTTGTTTAGCATTTAAAACAATGAAAGTCTAAAATTTAAAGCAAGTAAAACAATTAAATTTATCATCATATAAAGCATCATTTATAAGAGCAACACCTATTGTGGAAAACCCGGGAAAGTACTCTGTATATAGGCGACCATACTAAGCAGTAATATATACAAGTACAATGTCTATTAAGTCTCCCAATACCTAAAAGTAAAGCAAAATATCAAAATCGCACGTAGTAGTGGGTCCTCGACCGCGGGTAGTTAGATGAAGTAGCCTAAAATCCCCTTGTCCCTACTAGTACTGGGGTCTGCACTCAACCATCACAAAAAGCCAGATGGAGAGTACAGTTAGTAAGATTCCAAAGAATTACACCGAGCATTTATAAGAAAATAAATAGATACCAATAAACATGTTAAATAATCATGCAGAAACTAAACATACAACTGTGCTAAGATCATCACATGAATAAATAACACGAGAGAAACAAAATGTGTACTCATCCCGATCAGACTAAACTGTACTTCGAACCCCCTGGATCCTTTCGGTGGGTGCCCCCACTTCCCTTCACCTGGTTCCTCGCGGTGCTTGCCCTACACGTGCACCCTTAATACAACTCAGTTGCAATTCACCAAGTGCCTGATCACACGTGCTACAGCCAAGTGTGCCATAAGTACACTACGAATATTAGGTGGGAGTAACTCGACCACCAACCCAGATGTATCGCGGAACATAGTACAATAACAAGGAATAGGAAATCAACGATGGAAAAGTAAACCTTCAGTGACTTTCAGATGAAATCTTACATACCTCAAAAATGCACTTCAAAGTTCCACTCACGTCTCGAGATACGCGCCCAACTCCCGACTGTGGTATCCTAATCCAATTAAACCATTTTTAATATTTTTCCTGATTTTTTGGATTTTTCATAATTTTCCACATATTTTTCTTATTTTTCTGTAATTTATTTAATTTAAAACTATTTTTAAATTAAAACTTAATATTATATTATTTAAATAGATGGGTGGGTCCCTCGATCGGGTTTGACCCAGTCCAATCGGGTCGGCTTGACCCGGTCCAATTGGGTTTCCTTGACCCGATTCGGGCCCGCCTAGGTCGGGTCCGGACCGGCCCAATTCTTCTTCCTCTCGGCTTGTGTTTATGAGTGCCGAGTGTGTGTGTTGTGTATTGTGGGTGTGGGAGAGAGTGACGTAAGGGAGAGGAGAACATGATGAAGGAGTGAGGTGGAATGTAAATGAGGGTAAGCTAGTTGACTTTGTGTCATTGACTCCAAAGTGTAACACAGCTGGGACACTCGCCTGTGTTTTCGGGCGTTTCGACACCCGGGTTTCGCGTTCGAATCGCTATATACGAATACCGTAGCGTCACTAGCCACCTAATATCTATTCCATAGTAGTTACTAGACCAATCTTCTTCTTTTTTATTTAATTTGTGTGTTTTAGTTTCCCCGACCTAGTGTACCCACAGTTCGCTCCTCAGTAGCCGTCTCAACATGTTTCTTGAGGCGAACACCTGTTACACTATCTCGCCCGATTCAATGATATAAACACACACATGCAATGCTAGGTAAATAACTTAATATACAACATCACAAATAGACAAATAATCACGCAAAATCACTATTTACCTAGTCTGCGTAACTTGCCTTATCCGCGGTATCCACGTGGATCTGAGCTGTCGTCCAAGTCTGAAAAATAATCAATAATAACGGCGTAATTAAAATTTGGGCCGTTACAACTCTTCCCAACTAGGAAAGAAATTTCGTCCCAAAATTTTAAATAACTTGAAGTTTCGTACCCTGAAATAGCCGAGGGTAATGCTCGTGCATAGTAGACTTTAGCTCCCAAGTGAGTCCCTCTGTACCATGATGCTGCCAACGAACCAACACCTTAGGGATCTCCCTCTTCCTACTAGTCTGAATTGCGCGATCCATAATTGCTATCGGTCGCTCTTCATATGTTACATCAGGCCGAACCTCGATCTGTCTCAAGTCAACCATCGATCTCGATCCTGACCTAACCAGTCTTAACATCGAGTTATGAAACATAAGATGAACCCTAGCTAACTCTGTTGGCAAGTCCAATTTGTAAGCCACGCTGCCAACTCGTGCAGCGACTCTGAACGATCCTATGTATCTCGGTGCCAATTTTCCTTTAATCCCAAATCTTTGCTGGCCCTTCTTTAGGGAAACCTTCAGATAAACCATGCCACCCTCTTCAAAGCTCAGACCCTCGTGATACTTATCCGCATATTTCTTCTGACTATCCTGTGCTGCCTGAAGTCTTTATCGAATCTATCTTCTCTTCTCTGTGTGATCAACAACTATCTCTAGCCCAATCGCCGCCGTATCCTCAAGCGCTGCACAACAAGCAGGTGATCTGTAGGGCCTGCCATACAGCGCCTCAAAAGGAGGCATCCCGATACTCGCCTAATAGTTGTTATTGTAAGTAAACTCACACAACGGTAAATAATCATCCCACGAACCTCCAAACTGCAAAATATAAGCCCTGAGCATATCCTTCAGAATTTGTATTAGTCTCTTAGATTGTCCGTTTGTCTGAGGATGATAAGCTGTACTAAATTGCAACCTAGTGCCAAACTGTTCCTGCATCGCCTCCCAGAATTTCGAAGTCAACCTAGGATCTTGGTCAGATACAATAGAGATTGACACCCCATGAAATCTAACGATCTCCCTCTCAATGATAATGCTCAGCTGTGGGAACGAATATCTCATAGAAATAGGAATGAAATGCGTCGATTTCATTAGTCTGTCGATCACGACCCAAACCACATCGTGTCTCCTCATAGTCTGCGGTAACCCATTGACAAAATCCATGGTGACGTGCTCCCGTTTCCATTGTGGAATTGGTAGTGGCTGTAGTAAACCGCCTGGTCTCCTTTGCTCGGCCTTGACTTGCTGGCAGATATGACAACTCCTGGCGTACTCGCCAATGTTAGCCTTCATCCTTGGCCACCAGAATAATTGCCTCAAATCATGATAAATCTTGGTCTGACCAGGATAAACCATATAGCGAGACCTGTGTGCGTCCTCCAAAACTCCGTCCCGTATCTCTAGAACTGCAGGTATCCACAACCTCCCCCGGTGTCTCAAACACTGATCTGTCGACTCTGCCCAATCCGTACACTCCGAATCCTAAGCCATACCACTGAACCGATCATAGAGCCCATCAGTCCTCTGACACTCGACAACTCGCTCAATAGATACCGTTAGAACTCTCATCTGACAACGAATGTGTGGCTCGATTGTAGTAAAAACATCGGTCAGACATAGAACTGACGCCGCTTGTAATAATCCATGCTCGTGCGTCATATGTCGCACTACTGTCTGATAGACAATATCGCTCCTGCTCAATGCGTCAGCTATGACATTCGCTTTCCCTGGGTGATACTCAATAGTAAAGTCGTAGTCCTTCAGTAACTAAAGCCATCTCCTCTAATGCATGTTTAAGTCTTTCTGAGTGAAAACATATCTCAGACTCTGATGATCAGTGTAGAGTATGAACTGCTCTCCGCGGAGATAATGCCTCCAGGCCTTCAGCGCAAAAATGACTGCTGCAAGCTTCAAGTCATGCACTGGGTAGTTAACCTCGTGGGGTCTCAGTCATCGGAACATGTAAGCTACTGGTCTACCCTCCTGCATCAAAATGCATCGAAGTCCAATGCCCGATGCATTCGTATACACTGATAAGCTCTTGCCCGGCTTTGGCAATGTCAACACTGGTGCGGAAGTCAATTTCCTCTTCAACTCCCAAAAAGCTTGCTCACACTCCTCTGACCAATCAAATCTGACATCCTTCTAGATCAGTCTAGTCATTGGTGCTGCAATCGAGGAAAAGTCCTATACGAAGCGACGGTAGTACCCTGCTAGTCCCAAGAAACTTCGAATGTCAAAAGCAAACTCAGGTGTCCTCTAGTCAATAATTACCCGAATATTCTCTGAATCCACGGAGATACCTTGATCGCTAATAACATGTCCCAAGAATCTCACTGCACTCAGCCAGAAATCACACTTGCTAAATTTTGCATACAGTCTATGCTCTCTCAGTGTCGTCAAAATAGCTCTGCGATGACTCGCATGCTCTTCACGATTCTCATTGTAAATCAAGATGTAATCAATAAAGACGATGACATATCTATCCAAGTATGGTCTCAAGACCCTGTGCATTAAGTCCATGAAAATCGCCGGGGCATTAGTCGGCCCAAAAGGCATAACTATAAACTCAGACAACCCATATCTTGTACTGAAAGTTGTCTTCTTGACGTCCTCTTCTTGAATCCTCAACTGATGATAGCCTGAACGCAGATCAATCTTCGAGAAGAACTTGGCGCCACTTAAACGATCGAAAAGTTCGTCGATCCTGGGGAGTGGGTAACGGTTCTTAACTGTCACCTAATTCAACTTCCTGTAGTCTATGCACATCCTCATTAAACCATCTTTCTTCTTCACAAATAATACTGGAGCTCCTCAAGGTTACATGCTAGGGTGAATGAAACCCTTCTCCAATAAGTCATCCAACTGCCTCCTAACCTCCTCGTGCTCTGACGGTGACATCTGGTAAGGTCTGCTAGCGATCGACTGAGTTCTTGGTATCAACTCAATGATAAACTCGATCGCTTGTGGCGGTGGCAATCCTGGTAAATCATTTGGAAATACGTCGACAAAGTCTCGAACTACTGGAACATCTTCAATCCTGACTTCAGCCCTAACCTCTGGCTCGACTATTACTGCAAATGCCTCCATCTCCTGAGTCGTAGCTAGTCGGCCTCTAGTAATGGTAGTGCGGTAGCGACTCCGGTAAACGTGAACTCTAGAATCCCTGAAACTCGAAACGAGATGGTCTTTTGGAAGTAATCCAGCTGTGCATGATATGCCGCCAACCAGTCCATCCCTAAAAGTGCATCAAACTCGAGGTACTACATGACTCGTAAGTCTATCGGCAACTAATGCCCCTCTACCTCTATCGTGCAGTCTCGACATATCCGGTCAGGGTATATCTTATCCCCAGCTGCCGTATTGAGGACAAGGTGTGTGTCTAACGTCTGTGATGCTAACCCTAACTCTCATACCATGCGTCCAACAATAAATGATAATGTACTACCAGAATCTATCATAACATGCATTGGTCTACCCATAATAGATAACGTACCCTCAACGAGCTGTCTGGTCGCATCTCGATCTGGCTGCGCGACTTCATGTGCTCTCTCCCTAGCTTGGCCCTGCTGTGCTCTAAGTAATATCGGTGGTGTCCGGCAGTCAGCTTTCAGGTGCCCTTTCTAACCACATCGATGACATCGACGTTTCTCCTGCCTATCCCTGAATCTTTGACCCTGACCCTAGTCTCTCTGACCCCTATTATGGCCTCCATGATCCCTATGCTGGCGGTACTGCTGTGGCTAATGTCGATGCGGCTCTGTGGGTGCAGGTGCTAAGGCGTGCGTCTGCTGGTTGTCATCGTACTAGAACTGACTGTCTTTTTGCTCAACCCTATAATCCCTATCTCGTCGATCATCTCGGCGACTTTGATCAGGCTGATCTCTCTGTCTCTTCGGTCTCTGATCCGACCGAGAACCCTGACCCGCCTATACCGTAGTACCTATCGTACACCTGCTCTCTCTCTAAGAGTAGTGTCTCATAAGATAGTGCTCAATCGTACATCTCTTGAAGAGTAGTAGCACCTATCGAGACTATCGTGTCCGCAATCTGCTCATCAACACCATGTATGAAATAGTAAATCTGAACCGTCTCTGTGCTCGTAACATCCATCGAGAACAATAATAGGTATAAGTACCGCTCCATGTACTGCATCAATGAACGGTTACCCTGTCATAGGGCCAGAAAATCCTCCCTCAATCTCAGCCTCACCAACATTGGAATGAACACCTCGTAGAACAACTCTCGAAACTCCGCCCATGTAGCTGGCTTCGGGTGGATATCCAGATAAGTCATCCACCAAACCGCTACATGACCTCTCAGACAAGCTCCGGATGAACGTGCCTGTATGCTGTCATCATTCCGCATCAGCTTATGGAAACGCCGATGCGAAACTATCCACTTCCCTGCTGCCTCAGGGTCTCCACCTCCGTAGAAGTATCCCGGCTGGAACATCATAAACTCTCTGACAAGCTTCGCCTCCGGGGTTAAGACGAATGCCAAAGTAGCAGGAACTGTAGTAGCTATTGGATTCTCAGTGGTCATAGGTAGGGGCGTAAGAGTCGAAGTCTCTAATGGTATCACCATAGCTGGCGAGACTCCCTTAGCTCGGGTCTCTAAAAGTGACGTATCAGTAGGCATATGTGGTGTAGTCGGGGCGACGGCTATCTGTACCGTAGGTGCTACCAGAACTGTGGGAACTAATGCAGGTGCTGTGGCGACTGTTGCAGCCTGAGCCCTAAGTAACTGGATGATCTCTGTCAACTGGGCATCGTGGGCGGCGAGTCGATCCTCAATGCTCTGAGTCGATATGGTAGTAGTAGTGGTGTCCCGAATAGGATCACTAGTCTGTCCTATCTAAGGCTGTGTCGAGGGCTGTCCGTCCATCGGGATCTGTATCGAAAAGCATGCGTGTGATCAGCCTTGGTATATATACGTTTAATATATCATTTATAATAAAACTTAACACGTGTATAAACCCTAAGTCTACCCGCCTCACCATCACTTCCCAACTAGAGTTCTAAGGCAAGTACATCGGATTTCCACATCTAACAATTTTTTTTTAAGTCTTATGCTCTTTCAATTAATTTCCCGAGGTTCCTAGAACTCTCGCTCTGATACCACCTGTGGCGGCCCCTAATCCCGAGGTCGCCACGTGGGGAGGTGCGACCCCACAGTCATATTAGATCAATGACCTACCGGGTCCCACGCGCCACTACGTCCTTTGCTACAACGCGACTACTCGATATGTGAGTTAACTCCTTTCGTTAATCAGTTTAGTTAAACAGTTGAATCATTTGTTTAGCATTTAAAATAGTGGAAGTCTTAAATTTAAAGCAAGTAAAACAATTAAATTTATCATCATATAAAACATCATTTATAAGAGCAACACCTATTGTGGAAAACCCGGGAAAGTACTCTGTATATAGGCGACCATACTAAGCTGCAATATATATAAGTACAATGTCTTTTAAGTCTCCGAATACCCAAAAGTAAAGCAAAATATCAAAATCGCATGTACTAGTGGGTCCTCGACCGCGGGCAGTCAGATGAAGTCACTCAAAATCCCCTTGCTCCTAATAGTACTGGGGTTTGCACTCAACCATCACAAAAAGCCTGATGGAGAGTATAGTTAGTAAGATTCCAAAGAATTACACCGAACATTTATAAGAAAATAAATAGATACCAATAAACATGTCAAATAATCATGCGGAAACTAAACAGACAACTGTACTAAGATCATCACATGAATAAATAACACGAGAGAAACAAAGTGTGTACTCGTCCCGGTGAGACTAAACTGTACTTTGGACCCCCAGGATCCTTTCGGTGGGTGCCCCCACTTTCCTTCACCTGGTTCCTCGCGGTGCTTGCCCGACACGTGCATCCTTAATGCAACTCGAGTTGCAATTCACCGAGTGCCTGATCACACGTGCTACATCCTAGTGTGCCATAAGTACAGTACGAATATCAAGTGGGAGTAACTCAACCACCAACCCAAATGTATCACGGAATAGAGTACAATAATAAGGAATAGGAAATCAACGATGGAAAAGTAAACCCTGACTGACTTTCAGATGAAATCTTACGAACCTAAAAAATGCACTCCGAAGTTCCACTCACGTCTCGAGATACGCGCTCGACTCCCGACTGTGGTCTCCTAAATTCTTGGTGTCCAATTAAACCCATTATAATATTTTTCCTGATTTTTAAAGTTTTTCCCATAATTTTCCACCTATTTTTCTTATTTTATGTAATTTATTTAATTTAAAACTATTTTTAAATTAAGATTTAATATTATAATATTTAAATTGATGGGTGGGTCCTTGGACTGGGTTTGACCTGGTTCAACAGGGTTGGCTTGACCCGGTTTGGGCCTGCTTGGGTCGAGTTCCGACGGGCCCGAACCGGGCCGGCCCGGTCCAGGAGATTGCACGCACGCACACGAGTGCGTGCACCCCTCCTCCACCCCATCTTTTTCATAGAGGCAACGTCTCTGGTTTTGTTTTGTTTTGTTTTATGTTTTGTTTTTTTTTTCTTCTGGTTGGAGATGCACGTCCCCAACCTCGGTGGACTTGATGGTAAGGGGAGACACCCCTTCTATCTCCACCTCGACCTGTATCGGCCTCCATGGCCGAACCCCCTCGTCGACCACCATGGCCGACGCACCTAACAACAACCAAAAGCAAACGACTCACCTCCTTCCCAGCTTCTCCACCTTCTCTTTTCTCCTTCCGCATTCCTCCTTCTCCTCATCCTCTTCTCTGGTTCTTCTTCTTCCTCTCGGCTTGTGTTTGTGAGTGTCGAGTGTATGTGTTGTATATGTGTGGGAGAGAGTGACGTAAGGGAGAGGAGAACATGATGAGGAAGTGAGGTGGAGTGTAAATGAGGGTAAACTAGTTGACTTTGTGTCATTGACTCAAAAGTGTGACACAACTGGGACACTCGTCTGTGTTTTTGGGCGTTTCGACGCCCGGGTTTCACGTGCGAATCGCTATATACGCATATCACCGCGTCACTAGCATCCTAATATCTATTCCATAATAGTTACTTGACCAATCTTTTTTTTATTTAATTTGTGTGTTTTAGTTCCCCCGACCTAGTGCACCCACAATTAGCTCCTCAGTACCAGTCTCGACACATTTCTCGAGGCGAACACCCATTACACTATCTTGCTCGATTTAATGATATAAATACACACATGCGATGCTAGGTAAATAACTTAATATACAACATCGCAAATAGGGAAACAATCACGCAAAATCACTATTTACTTAGTCGGCGTGCCCTGCCCTATCTGCGGTATCCACATAGATCTGAAATGTCGTCCAAGTATGAAAATAATCAATAATAACGGCGTAATTAAAATTTGGGCCGTTACATAGAGTGAGTATTCCCAAGGAAATTAAGTGAGCAATACGGAAAGTAAATACTGAAATTTAAACAAAACTATGAAATAAATATGCGGAAATAAATACAAGCAACTGTGCTCATCGAATGCATAAGTAATAGTGAAAGCTCAAAGTGTGTTCTTAAAGTTTAGTGTAGACTAGCGCCATACTTCAGACTCCCCACAAACTACGGCTGGTGAGTACCACTAAAGCAACGCTAGTATTTAGATTCGCTAGGTGGTCGGCGTGGAACCTACGACGCACCCACACGTGCCTCGACGCGACTCTCAGGTCGACCTATTCATTAAGATCCCTGGCACACATGATATGACCTAGTAGACATACACATAGGAATGACACGGAGGGGGAGCCTTAACATCCATCCATTTAAACCAAAACCAAGAATAGAGTATTGAAGGACAAAATATGAATTTAAAAGCAAAAATAAAGTACCGCCTAAGAAATTTCAGTTGGGATATTGCACACCTCAATCCGCACTTTGTCTACCGGTAAGTAACCCTCGATCCGTCTCCGTCGAATCCCTGCTATCTAAATTACCGCTCGTGATGGCCTATTTCCATTTATGATTGATTTTTAGTCTATTGGACGTATTTTATGTCCCTTAGCAAAAATATGCTAAAATTTGCAGTATCTAGTTCATTAGGTTTGGGGATTAGCGTGCTAGATTCCTAAGCAGCTAAACGTTATTCGTCAGGAAGAACATTAGCGCGCTAATTGTCATCTAGTGTGCTAGATGACCTTATTAGCATGCTAATCGAGTTCTGGACAGTAGTTTGGTTCAAACTTTTGGTTTCCAAACATCACCACCAACGACAACTACTACAACAACATGAATTACTTAATTTCATAACATTTAAAACCCACCAAAATAACTACTTAACAACCACTTAACAATCCATATTGGATTCACACTAACACCTCAAGAATTTATGCTAAAAGCTTAAGAAAGTTGAGGTAATTGTGAATCTCACCTTGCTTTGATGATTCAACCACTCTAAGCTCCTCCAACGATCAATTTGACACCCCAAAACCCTTGTTTTTTCTTTACTATTTTTGGATTTTGAGATAAGAAGAGAGAAAATGTTGTGAAATGAAAGTCGATTAACTTTTTATTGTCCAGCTAGCATCCCTCCTCACTTGTGCATCTCAAGGCAATCTAATGAGCATTATTTGCTCCATTATTCAACCTCTAATGACTCCAAATTTAACACCAATGGCACACTTGCCTTTGTTTTAAACCCGAAAGGTGGTATTTCGGGTGGCTCGACGACCGATTTTGTGTCCTGAAACGCGACATACTCGTACTACCATGCCCCTAACACCAAATAGGCAATACATATTAATATTTAACTCATTTTATTCATTCATGAGTGTATTATTTCCCCCAGCCTTGTATTTAGTCATTTAGACTTCTCGGTACCTGCGTCGACATGCATATCGAGGTGAACACTTAACACACGGTCTTGCACGTTAAATGCAATATAAATACACACATCACAATGCCGTTTATGTTGTTTCACTGTAAACATTGTAAATTAAACAAATCAACACACAAAAATAACTATTTACCTAGTTTCAAGCACGCACTAGCCTAGCTGCGGGTCCCACGAGCGTTTGAGCAGTTAGCTACGTCTGCAACCACGTCATTAACAACAGTGAATTAAATTCAAGCTGTTACAAGACCTTTCACAAGAAAGCTTCACCTTACCCTTACAGCTAATCCCTCTAGCTTCTCACTTATTTGTAACCAATACAAATTTTCTTTCCGTCCCAACTTTTGGACCCACTCAACAGCCTCCTTCATAGACTCGAATGGTTATTCGGGACTACAAACACTAGTGTAGTCTTCAAAAAAATACGTTGATGATGTGGAAGGCTTTTCCTGCAAAACGTTATGTGTATCGTAAGATTTAATAATGAAAAAAACTTAAAAAACAATTAAAACATACTGTTTCGGTCCTACTGGTCCGAGAAACATCAATAAGTCTCCATTAAACATGTCGAGACCATGCATCAAGTCTTATTACGCACTCACCGTAACTATCAACATAAAGTACGTACATGGTTTCAGTTGTATTAGTCCGAAACTCATGTAAGAGTGTTAGCTACATACAACTGATACCATATGTATTGTCTCAATCCTGTGTGGCCGATCACTTCTCGTCTCCAATACAATTTGAAAAGTAAAAAAAATACATCACAATAGAGAAAACAAACCTTATCCTCTTCTACATCTGCCTCCCACTCTTTCTCTTCACCCATTATATGTTAACCGTTACACATACCGAATCTAACAAACTCTACAATACAAAACCCATTGTATTTTCTATTCTAAAAATGACTCCATAAATTTATACAACCACCAAAAAACCAAAAACAACAAATTTACAATGTCCAGAAGCACCTTGGATCGACAAGCGCTTACTCTAGACGTCGAGGGATCGATTGCACTTAAGAGAAATTTAGTGGTTGTATAAAGGTAGGATGCACGTGAAGGAGTTGTTTGGAACGTGATTGAATTGGTTGAGTTTGGGAGGGCATTTTTGACAATTCCTTCCAAACCTAGTTTTTTATAAAATTTTTGCTGGGTGTCCTGATCATTGTGTGGGTCCAAATAGCCGCACTCTATATTAAAAGTACGAATAACAAAAGATTCATTCGTCACTTGAATTATCTTTTTTACCTTTTAATTACCTATTAAATATATAACTATATTTTTTTTATCTTTCAATAAATACTTAAAATCACTATTCTACAATCTCATAACCTTCCGATTTTATTGCTTTTCTTTTTTATCTATCGAGTGGGTACATTAATTAAGCCTTCTATTTCTTTCAAAATCTTATCGAACCACTGATGCCACGACTTGTTCTCCACAATCTTCACTTTGTGTTTGTGCGAAGCATAGTTAACATAACCTATTGAAATGATGATGATGATTTGGATAGTTCTTTCCCTACATCGATTTTTTATTTCTTTACTAATTATCTTCTCTTGTTACTAATTTTAGAGGAGTTTGACAATGTTGGATCAGTTTTGACTCAGACCTTATTAAAGAGTATAAAATGGTATTGATTTATATGTAGTTGATATATATTAAAGGAGTACACTATTAGACTAACCTTGTAAGCTTAGTTGCAATGATCTTCATATTTAGAAGTGATTAAAACCTTTTAGATCATGATATAATTGGAGTAGTATATTTAGTTTAGATTGGATAATGACATATTTGAATTATATCTCTTTTGAATACCCTATTTTTTTCAAAAATAAAATTAACTTATACACAAGCTTAAGGAACTAGTATAAATAAATACAAAATAGACTTGTACTCAAATTATATATTTCTTTTGAATTTTTTGAGTTAAAATAAAAATAAAACTAACTTATCTTATAATAAAATTGATTGCATTATGTAATCATGAATTTAATTTTTTTTTTAGGCTGAAGAATTTGAGTTTTTGGGCAAAAGGATTTAATGAAATTGACTTGGAGATACTTTCCAAACTATTTAGCATTTAGGTCCAAAAACACATAAGATCATACTTAAAGAAATACTAGGGTATTTGAAAAAAAAAGTAGGGAATGCTTAAGCATCTCGCTAAGATGAATGACGTATCACTTGCCAAAAGTTAAAGTTTAGGGAGTTCGTGAGTTCGAATCTCGCCGAACTCATAAGAAAAACTAGGTTGTGCAATTCTCTTGTCATATCAACTTATTTGAGTGGTCAAATGAGTATTTGAATGGTTTAAAATACCCACACCTTTTGGAAAGAAAATTACCACAATGCATATGTGTCATATATATAAACTTCACATAAATATTTTATGCGTATATCTCGATGCAAGATTCAACGTTCCTCGACAACATTGTAACAAATGTATGGGTAAAAATGTTGCCCATATGATTAGGGTTCTGACAGTCATCATCTTTATTCAGTATTTGAATTAATCAAGTATTAATCGTTAAAGTCATCAACCGCAACATTTGAGAATCCATTACTATCATTGTCCACTTGTTGTAAACTCAATACATTTTGTTGTTTTGAGAATATCCAAAAAATATAATGTTGGAGAATTTTTACCTAAGTCAATCTATGAACATTGTGTTTATTACTATTTTGGTTAATAAAATAGATGATTTCATTTGATGTTTATTATAATTAGTTTACATGTTTACATTATAATAAGATCTATAGATGTTTATTGAAATATTCTAAATGTCCCTAGTCGGTCATTATACTGAGAACTATTTTGAAATAAGACTAGTGTAAGTCTTGATTGATGGTTATATGATAATGATATGTATATGGATACGAATCAAGATCATGAGTACTTGTTAGGGAACAATATACTTGACTGATCCATTATGAGAACACTATATGGATTAAGTCACAGGGGTTACTCATGGTAGGTATATTATTTAGTCATTTGAATTGAGATGGCCAAAGATTTCAACATTAGGAGCACAATGATTTGACGTAATCAAACGTTGTCTTTAACCGGATGATTATAAAAGGTTATGATTAGTTACTTTTTGAATAATGTGTGAAGGTGTATAATTGAGATAAAATTTGTCCATTTCATAAAGAGAGAGCTAGATATCAGTGGATCCCTCGATATGATAGACTGATAAATAACTAAGGCAAGAGAATTGATATGATCAATTTCACTTGGATGTTTTCAATTTACCTTCAGATCGGGATTAGTATGATTAATCATTAAGGATGACTTTTTCATGCCTTATATTTAATTAAATGATATCGTACGACAAAAGGATTTGATATAGACTATTGATTAGATTGTATCAATTTTGATTTTCGTGCAACTTAAGTAGTCATAATGCCTTGCTAGAGACCACTTATGACTTGTGTAACAAAAGAAGTTTTCGTTCATTGCCAACGTTGTATCAGATTATTTGGTTGCACATAAAGGTCGACTTTGCATGATTTCAAATGACCCAAATTGATGAATTTTATGGGATGAAATTCATGTCAGAAAAAGCCCATGCGGTTTGCTATATTATTGCTTATTTAAGCAAAGGCATATATATCACTCACTTGAAACCCCAAATGCAATGGTTGTATAAATAGGTGTTTGATTGTTAGTATTGTATAGAGGCTGTGTTGTGAGGTGGCTCAAACTCATTGGAGCTGGAGTTAGAGATGAAGTTGTAGTCACAGTTTATGTCAAAATTGGAGTCACAATGAAACACATAAGCATGGTCTTATATTATGACACATTGGTGTTTAGATCAACATTAAAGTTTGAATTGTATTCAAACCTTGATAAAGCTGTAATGGGAGTCATGTTATATGGACAAGCAAATTGTGTTTAGTCTAAAATTGGTGAATAAGAGCTATTATTTATATAGGTGTGCAGTCACGAAAAGCATATAGTGTTGCGGGAGATGAAAATTGAAAATTGAGAGCTGAGAGTTATGTAGTAGTGTCAAGGCCTGCGAGTGGATGCATGACACCGTGAGATTAAATCTTATTGGTGTATCTATCTGGGGTTTAGATAGTGAAAGTTTTTCTTTGTGTACTAAACTATTGATAGTGGATTGCCTTGTTTCTTGTTCGTGATTTTTTCCCTAATTTTAGCTTCCTATAAATTCTTGTATTCACATATTCTCTGTGGCTTGTTTACCTTTAGCTTTATTTGGGTGATTACGATCTTGGGTATTCTGTGGTGATTCGTCACAACTGGTTGAAACCTTAAAAACGAATTGAATTTCGTTTTGGCAGTGAGTTCTCTGGACTTTGGGGAGAAGAGAAAAATGTTTTTAAGATCTCCCGGAGTTAGCATTCCAACTCGTGGCCACTATTCGTATGTAGATTTCTAATAGATGGTGCTTGTGTGAATGTCTTGAAAATCAATCAACACAAACAGGGAAATAGAGATTAAGGCATGTTTTCAATTATGATAATCAAATTAATAGGTTCTATATGATCTTGTTGGAGTTTTTGAAAATAAATTTTAAATTTTCGTCGTGTTTTCGAAACTCAAAACCAAACAAATACCAATATCATTCTTTGAAGAAAATTTACTAAAATGTTTGTTTTTCCACTCAAAATGAAAACAACACCTCAAAAACATTCAAGTGTGTCTCAATATAGGTTTCCTTCCTTTCCGGATCTCAAGATCTCGTATGGGGTCTTTGTGTTGTAAGTGTTTGAAAGTACACCATATATTGTGAGCAACTATTAGCCCCCACTGCCCTATAACAACCCCTATTTATTTTAATACGTTTTAAAACTAAAATGTCTTTAGGAGAATTTACATAAATAACCCCACACTAAATCATGAACCTTTTTCATTTATTTTTACCTTTCTATTTTCCACTCTCTATACCCCTCTTCAACTTTACTTTTCACTTTCTACACCCCTCCCCAAATGAAACATTAAACTCATCCCCAACTCCTATCTCAATCACTACACTTATCATCTCATTTTGTACTTAATTCTCACTTTTTATATTTCACCCAAATTAAATCGTAGGCTCATCTCATTTTCTTTGATATTTTTTAATCTCTGACCCCTTCTCATCTCTTTATATCCATACACTCAATAATTCACCATCAAATCTAACATCTTAATTACAGTATTTGGTTCATATTCTTGAATGGTTAGAAACCTTTATTTGTGTTGAACCTAAGCTTTTATGGATCAAAGAATCAATCTTGGAATGCATATAGAGTAAATTGAGTTAAAGGAGAGAAAAAGATGATGTGCAACAAGGGGTTGGAGGTTGAAGATCAAAAAGATGAAAAGAGAGCTTTCTTTGGGGAGAGAGAGAGGGCAAATATAAACTAGGGGCACAATATAAAGTTTACTAAGGGGTACTTAAAACATGAACTAACTTATTGGGGGCTAGAAATAACATTAAATAAAATTTAAGGTTGATATAACATATAGGGGTGCTAATAGTAACTCCCTATATATAAGTTCTGTTTGGCACGTCACATAAACTAGCTTATAAGCTAGCTTATTATCTAGATTATAAGCTACTTGACAATCTAAGTTATGTTTGGTTGGCGGGTTGTTTTTTAAATAAGCTAGATTATATGCTAAAAGTTGAAACGCTAGTAGGAGAATCGTTGGTTAGTTTTATCCGTCATTTGTATTTTTCTACCCATTGTACCCTTATTTTTTTGAAACAATTATTGTACAGGCGATAGACTTTAGCCAATTGGCCTAATAATCTCCCTTGTAATCATCTAAAAAGTTTAATTACTAAAAAATGATTGTATTTTGTTAGATTACGCTATTCGTTTTCATATTGCTTGAATATATATTTTGTATGAATATGTGATGTTGTCACTTGTAGAAGTATCATATATGATTAAAAAGGCATACTGATATAGCCCAAACAAATTCTATTAATCTAAATTAAAGATATCAACATACATTAATTAGTTATCAAATAAAAACATATATTAATTAGTAATTGACATTATCTAGTAGTGTATTACAGTAGTAAATATATTTGTATACCATGAGAACTAATTGGCAGCTAGGAGTTGGGTGGGGTTTGGTTCCTCTTAAGCAAAGTATCGATTTTTGAGTCTTGCAAATAGAATATTAAAAAGAATACTCCTATTTGAAACATGACAGTACTTAAGCATTGATTAGTCTGCGTAGTCGACACAGGCTAGATACCATGCACATGAGAAACCAAAACAATATATAGTAAATATATTCATACGTACGTACTAGTAAGTGTCATGTTTGTGTTAATAACATTTAGGGGTACTTGTAATCAAACCATGTTCTTTTATGTCATTTTGTATTTACGAGCTACTCAATCACCTAATTTTTAAAACAATTAATAATTGATTAATTAAATTATCAGCTTTCAGCTACCAGTTCTAACTTTTCGGCTGTCAGCTAGATTATCAGCTAGAAACTAGATCATCAGCTAGCGTTGTCAAATAGAGCCATAATGTAAATATCAGTCTTCACTACTCTACCATAAAAATCCTTTTCAGCAAGCATCACACATGTCATCTCGATTCTTTTAAATAGTTATATTTTTTTTGCTTAATGACACCGCTCTACTAAGGTGTATTTGGAGCAGCAAATTCATGTAGAATGCAAGACTTAGTACATTATTTAATAAAATGTTGATTGTCAAACTCTTGACCATAATCAATTTTGATTCAATCAATGCAAGCATCTTCACTTTTCTTCTTATCAATCTACAACCTAGCTTGTAACAAGGTTTTTTGTGTCAAAGAGTTTCATTAACCAAATGTGTTAAGCACGTTAGTGCCAATATCAATTGTTAGAGTTTTTGGTAACACGTATGGAGTTAAGTGTATGAAGAGTCACTTCACGTAAAGAGTTGCACTCTTTCCTTTAGTACGTGTAGGGACACGTCTTACCAAAGGTAGCAACTTTAGATTCATACATTTTGGATTTCTATAAATATCTATGTGGAGATAAATAATGTACATTGGTTAATTGAATTTTTAGAGAATAGTGGTGTATGTTCTCTCTTCGTTTTTCATTTTTAGGTTGTGGATCCAGATCGTGCTCCATAGTGGTAGTGTAATCACTTCCGTAGAAACTACAATGACGCTAGGCAAAACACATAATTAATCAAGATCGAGGTAATATTTATATTTAATTCTTCCGCGTTGTATATGTATGTCTATTCATTAATTGTTAATCACATCATACAAGTAACAATTGGTATCAGAGCTTTTATGCAATGATTTTATGTTTTAAAGTCGCTTTTCAATAATGAACGTGAAAACACAAAGCAAGGTTTCATTAAGTTAAAAAAACTTCGGTATTTATTGAACTAATAAAATCATTATATTTTTATTCGAGATTTGATGAGATATTAACAAACCTACTTACAATTTAGTCCACTCTCAACCACTGATAAGTTGGTTATTATATGTTTTTATTAGTTTAATTTAGTATATTTAATTATGTAAAGTCTCTAAAATATATATTTAATTATATTTATTGGTCATTTTCAAGTGAAACGGAGTGTGCTGTTGAATTCGTGGCAGAAAATACTCAAAATGGAGTATTTACTTGCAGTGATCGGATGCTGGACAGTTTGCCTTGAGTTACGTGTTGTGTGGTGGGTAGAATAGGAGAAAACATATTTCAATCAATTACAGGTTGCCACGTCAACGCATATTTTCTCTCAACTAATCATACGCTGGCACGTCAGCGGTTCTCCATCATAGCAGCAACCAACATCACTTCCAGCAGCTGCCAAGTGTCGGCCTTTCATCCTCTCCAAGCACGTCACTCATTGGTTCTCGACCAATCCCGTGCCGCCACATCAGCATTCACGCCACATCACAAACCAACAACATTCCACGCGTTTCAGCCTTCATCAGTTCTTCCGCGGGATGCGCGACAGCATAGTCTCCCAGAATTTTGGTCGAGTCGTGTGATTCACCACCGCTTCCTTTCCCACCATGTGTCGCTCACCCACCAAGCCAACCACGTCACAAGCTCCGGTCAAGCCAATAAGAGAGCTCCACATCATCTGCTCTGTAGGAAATGAACCAATCGGCTACGGACACATGGACAGAAGTGATTTCAAGCCCAAAAATAACCATACGATCGTCCTCGGCACATGAGTCACCTCCCCAACAACTAAAATTAGTTTCTCTCACCTCATGGGACCAATGTTTAGTAGTTTTATATATTGGGAACATGAGGTATTACGGTGGAACATCATTTTTTTAGCATATTTTCTTTGATGGTCATGTTTGGCTAATTAACTCTTTGCCTAGGTCGGGGGGGAAACAAGTCAGGATTATGGATTCATAGTGTATTATGTGAGATCTTTTATTTTATTATTTAGTTTAGTTTAAATTCTCATATTTCATTGTTGTTGATTTTAAGGTTTATGACTTAGATCTAAGGTGTGTATGTGACCGATGCATGCGTTTAGGTGGACAACCTATAGCTATTTGGACCATTAGTATCCGTGTAATTGTGCTTTTGGACCAATAAAGTGACAAACACTCACCCATTTTCCATCAAACCCTTTCGGTTCTTGAGTGTGCAATAATTGAATCTAGGTTAAATCGGAAGTGGATGCAATTTGGAAGCGGATGCGATCCGGTTATTTAGGATTAGTGTTTCCATATACCCATATTACTACGGTTAGGGTGTTGAACCTGATTGGCAGATGTCTAAGGTTATGCATTGATTAGGGAAGTAGTTTGATACAGACGCATTGGCTACCGAGATTAGGGGAACGAGAAATTTCTAGTGGATTTCTATTTCTAAAGCTAATCTAGGAGAATTAAATTAATAACTTTTTAGGAAAGATTGAAGACCATGATTGCCATTGAATCTTGATCCTGATTTATGGAACGTAGACGTAGGTGTTACTTATGTGTTAATTAATTGTTTTTAAAGTTATTTTAGTTATTTTATTTATTTAGTTTAGTTAAATTAGTTAGTTAAATTATTTATTTCAAACCCCCAATTTTTCCTTTTCGTTGTTTTTAACCTTAGAAAGACCACCAATCTTTGTGGGATCGATACTTTGCCACTATTCTACAAAATAGTTGGTTTATGAACTTTATTTTATTGACGCGTTCGGCGCCGTCAACCACTAATCAATCTAATCATAAGTTTCGGTGTTTGTCATCTATATTATTTTGGAACTCGTTGGATTTCATGCTTATCCCATTGTGATTATTTTGATCACTACTTAAACGAATCTAGTCCAATTATGAAACCATTTTTTGACACACTGATTAAGTGAATTCAATGATACCGAATCATCACTAAGACATTTAAGAGTATTTTTTTAAAAGGAAAGAATGTCTCTGGAATTTGTTTTAAAACAGTTCCATTTTTATTAACAAGCAACGAACAATAATAACATATATATATTTGGATTTTTTTTTTAAATAACAATTAACAAAATATATAACATGTGTTTATAATCCTTTATAGCTATTACATGTAACAAATGATAATAATTTCTCAAAATAAGGACACCTAGGCTATTGTTATTAAATGTTATATATTTAGATTATATATCGTTTGTTTATTGTTTCTTCATTAACAAAATAAGTTAATGAGTAAAAAGGGAAAGAAGGTCGCTGGAATGATTAAGTGATCATTTTTTTAATTAATTTCTCATGTGGTTCATAGCTATTACATGTACCATTCATTAATTTTTTTTTTCAAAAATAATAATTTGAGAGATGTGACTAGAAAGCATGGGTTATTTAATTAGAGTGCTAAAATATTGATTATTTTTTTATATATGCATTTAAACATACATATATATATACATACATATATATATATATATATATGTGGATTTTTTGTAATGCACAAAATATATAGCTATATTTTATTATGCGCCCTATTTCAAATGGGAGTTGCCCAAAAGGTGGTGCAACCAATATTGAAATGTATAGCGTATTAATTAAATAAAAGTTAGAATTTTAATCATGTGTGCATGTGATGATTAAGAGTTTAATGAATTTTTGATCATACTCCTTGTTTTATTTTTTTTGCCTATTATTTAGATTTTTGCAGCATATGTAAATTGGCAGTGCCATTCATTAATTTTTATGCTAAATCGAAATCTTATTTTTTCAAGAATGACAACTAAGAATATTGTAGCAGACTTGAATAAGGGAGAAAAACTGAATTGTGAAAATTACGATATTTGGCATCATAAGATCCAATACATCTTGAATGAGCAAGACCTCACTACCATTAACCAAACAATGGTTGATCCTAAGGAGGGAAATATGACTCAACATAGAAGGGATCAGTAAGTCTATAAGAAGTGGATTAATAAATATCGTTGTGCTCATTTCACAATGCTCAATAGCATGCACAATGACTTAATCGACGAGTTTGAGCAATATTCCTCTGCAAAGATTTGTGGGAAGCAACCAAATATCGTTTTGATATTACTTATTTTGCTAAATTACAAGGACTGATAATGAAATTTCATTTATATCAGAAGAAGACTAATCACTCTATGAAATACCATATAAAAGTGATGTCCGAGAGCTTGGTGTAGCTGTACATCATTTAATCGATGAACAAAAAGTTGAAACGATATTGAGATTGTTGCTTTCTTCATGGCATCAAATGAAGTAAAACATGACTCGCAATAAAAATGTTTGGATATTTGAGGACATTTCACATCATTTAGAATTGGAGGCTGATCGTCTTGAGTCTCTCAAGAAAAATGGTTCAGCTTATATTGTAGAGTCAAGTTCTCAAAGTCGGTTTAAGAATCACAAAAAGAAAACCAATGATTTTAATTTTGCTCATATGAAAAAGAGAAAATTTAAGAAGTTCAAAAGAGGCAAATGAGGTTGGATACGCGACAAATCTAAAGTCACTTGCTATAATTGCAAAAAGTAGGGACACTTCGCTCGTGAATGCACCGAGCAGAATAAGGTATATGCATCTCAAATTTCAACCTCTGACTATTTAGTTACAGGTCAAGTTTTAGTTGCTTATTCTCTTCAATTGTGGGTTGTAGATACATGAGCATTCGACCACATAGCGAGAAGTCAAACAAGATATGTTAAGTTTTGCCAAATTCTTATTGGAAGTCGCAAAACTTTTATGGTAGATCAATTAAATGTAGATGTTCTTGACATAGGCACATATCATCTAGATTTGCAATCGGGACTAGTTTTATACCTCCATGATGTATTATACGTTCAAAGGATTCGACGTAACTTGATTTCAGTACTTAGCTTAATGGACTTAGGATTTACATTTACGTTTGCAAACTATGGTGTAAAGTTAGATTTTGACAATACTTATTATGGTTCTGGTTATGTAAAAAATAGTTTATTAATAATGGATATTGACTATCCTAGCATAAATGATGATATTGATTCTTCGTGTTATCTTTTATCGAATTTTAATATTGATTCTATTTAATGGCATGCTAGATTAGGTCATATTGGGAAAGAAAGGTTGGCACGACGAGCCAGAGAGGGTCTTTTAGGTTCACTCGCTAAAGTAACCTTGTCTACTTGTGATAGTCTTCTCCCTGGAAAGGCTACAAGAAAATCATTTGGTAAAGCCAAATGAACATCTAAGCCTTTTCAATTAATCTATTCTGATATATGTGGTGCGATAAATGTAGGGGCTTGACATGGAGCACCTTATTTCATAACATTTATAGATGATTGTACTCGTTATGGTCATGTCTATCTAATCTCACACAAGTCTGAAACACTTGATTACTTTAAACTTTATGTATTGAGGAAGAGAATCAGTTAGATAGAAGATAAAATCTTTAAGACCTGACCCATGACGCAAATGCTTTTCTGAACAATTCAAAGAACTATGTGATGAAAAAGGCATTACTAGACAATTCACCACTCCTCGTACTCCACAACAAAATGGTGTTATATAATGAAGGAGTATGACATTGCTAGAAATGATATGATCAATGATGGTGTACGAAAATCTTCCAATTTTCTTTTGAGGATGTGCATCATTATGTTGCCTACATCTTGAATTGTGTTCTGTAAAAGTTTGTGGCAACTACCTCATACAAGTTATGGACGAAAAATAAATTAAATTTAAGTTATTTACGTCTATGGGGGGTGTGTTGGTTACATACATGATGCCTTACATAAATATGGAAAGTTAAGACCTTGAGGCAAGAAGTGTATCTTCATAAGATGTTCTTGTACTTCTAAAGGATATCTATTTCTAGCTAACCATGCCAACGGAGGGATCACAGAAATAGAATTTTGAGATGCAATTTTTTTAGAGGAAGATTTTTCGAGTCAAAGTCAATGATAAAAGACATAAGATTATATGAAATGAGTATCAAACTAACAACACTAAAAATCCAATAATTATGGATGATGTAGTACCTCAAAATATTAGGAAAAATGAGAGTGCAATACCAGAAGTTGCGGCATCAAAGGTGCAGTGTGAGGAGACAAATCCCACGCCGTCGATTTGCAATTGAGGGGGAGGCTTTAATGATTACTCCACTTAAAGATGTTGATCCTAAAATTGTTTAAGAAGTGTTATCTTCCTCTAATAACTAATAATGGATTGTTGCAATGAATGAGGAATTAGATTCTATGAAAGCTAACCACATTTGGGACTTGGTTGATTTACCACCAGGGTGTAAGACTATCAAGAACAAATGGGATCTCAAAGGAAAACACAACGGTGATGGTTCCATACACCCTTCGAAGGCTTTATTGGTCGTAAAAGGATACACTTAACAAGAAGGAACCGACTATGAGGAAACATTTTCTCTAGTTATCTGATTCACTTCATTACATCTTATTTTAGCCATTGTTGCATATTTAGATTTAGAATGATGTCAAATGGATGTAAAAACTGCATTTCTTAATGGAGAACTAGATGAGAAGATCTATATGGATCAACCATAAGGTTTTATTGTAAATGATAATAAACAAAAAGTTTGCAAACTTAATAGATCCATTTACAGACTAAAATTATCATCTAGACAATGGAATATAAGATTTCATAAAGCCGTTACTTCTAATGGATTTTACTTCTAATGTATTTACGATAATAAATAAAGACATTGTGTATATGTTAAGAAATCGAAGGCAATTTTCATAATTTTGTCCTAATATGTTGATGACATTTTAATGGCTAGTAATAATAAGGAGATGATTGTTGAAACCAAGTTATGGTTGTCTTTAACTTTTGAAATGAAAGATACAGGTGATGCGAATTACATTTTAGTTGTAAAGATTATGCGGGATCGTTCTAAGAGATTTCTAGCTTTGTCTCAAGAAACTTATATTGAAAAAATTCTTGAACAACTTTAAATGCATGATTGCAAACCCATTAACACTCCAATCGCAAAAGGTGAATCCTTAAGCGTTAATTTATGTCCTCAATCATTAGAAGAAACGGAAAAGACGGTTCACGTACTATATTCAAATGTTGTTGGGAGTCTAATGTATGCTATGATGTGTACACGATCCTACATTTGCTATGCGGTAGGATTGGTAAGTCGTTGTCAATTCAACCCAAGACTTGCTTATTGGAAAGTAGTTAAAAAGATAATAAGATACCTCAAAGGAGTTGCTGATTATAAACTATGTTTCCAACATTCAAGTTTGCACTTAGTAGGCTATAGTGATTTAGATTGGAGTTGAGATCTTCATGAATGTAAATCCACATTTGGATACGTTTTTTTTTTGCTTAATGGAGGTGCAATATCATAGTGTAGCAAGAAATAATCATGCATTGCCATATCAAAGACGAAAGTAGAATTCGTTGCATGTTCTGCTGATGTGGAAGAGGCTATTTGGTTATGAAGATTTTTCACAATTTAGGAATTTTCACAAACACCACTGGTCATGTGATAATTAATTATGATAACGGGGGTGCATTAGCCTACGTTAAAGATCCCAAATATCATGAAAAAACCAAACACATAGATCTGCATTATTACATCATCAGAGATATCGTCGTTAAGAGAGAAGTTTCTTTACAATATATACCAACAATGCAAATGGTAGCAGATGCAATAAACCTATAGCTTGTGATGCTTTTATTACACGTGTTAGAGCTTTAGGATTGTATAGGTTATGAATAATATATTCTATTTATTTTTGATAAGATATTTATTTATGTATGAGACCTTTGTTGTTTGATGAATGAAGTATAGCTCTTACGAAAGCTTATTTAATTATTTGTACCAAACACAATACTCTATTATGTTGATTAGTATGTTTTGAACTTGAAGATCGGCTTTTTCACATGAGCGGTCACCTTTGGCGCTTAGAAATTAGCGAGCAAAGACGAGACATTAGAGATTATTTTTAAGGTTGAATCTATCAGGGAGATAGATACATTTAGCTCAATTTTATATTTCGCCTTCATAGAGGTCAAGATGAGATCAATATTATGATTGACTTGGATTTCTCATTATCCATGTTGTATGTAGTGAAGTTGAAACCATATGCGAGATCTAATATTTGGCACTTGAATGATAGCAAGCTACATAGAACTCGGGTTAAGTGCTTGCAATAGCGACTAGACTAAGATTTGTACAATGTTTTAAAGTCGAACATACACTCTTTAAAAGTGACTCGACTATAGCATGTGTAAGTCGACCATCTTAGAAGGAGATGAATGGATCATGTGAGTTTTAAAATGTCATTTTATATGACATGTTTCTAAATGTCCTTATCACTTTTGACTACCATTTAAGGTGGAAAAATGACATCTGTTACTTTGGTGAATTGCCGATAGTCATGGTTGATTCGGCCTGATGGGACTTCACTTAGAAAACAACTATTATTCTACTGAATAGTGGGATGGAGAAAAGGAAGATCATTAAGTTTTCATCATGATGTGCACTATATCATGAATCTAGATCATTTATATTTCATAAATATCTAAATGCTGAATATAATTATGGATATTTTGTATAATGATTGCAGGGGTTCAAGTAAGACTCTTTATTTTTGAGGGATTAGATATACTTAAATTGATGAAACTAAAATGGATCTAGGACATGTAAGGCATTTTTCGTGGGTTGATGTCTCTATGCTGCTTATTGCTAGTGTAGAGCTCCCACTTGCAAGTTGTCTTATAGTCGCACGACCTATTAGCTAGTAAGGAAGTTATCGAAGAAGATTGAGAACCATCACACTTCATGTGCGAGTAGGATTAATTCAACATACACAAAACTCTTAAAAATAATGCCCATGAATGTGTGATAATTACCCACATCATGTGAGAGTGAGAAATTGTTAGAGTTTTTGGTAACAAGTATGGAGTCAAGTGTATGAAGAATCACTTCATGTGAAGAGTTTCACTATTTCCTTTAGTACGTGTAGGGACAATTCTTACAAATGGTTGCAACCTTAGATTGATACCTTTCAGGTTTCTATAAATATTTTAAGGGAGATAAAAGATGTACATAGGTTAATTGAGTTTCTAGAGAATAGTGGTTTGTGTTCTCTCTTCATCTTCTGCTTCTAGGATATGGATTCAGATTGTGCTCCATAGTGGGTCTTTTCCTAACAAAATGTACAATTAGAAAGTTGTTAAAAGAATTTAAGTGATTATCCAAAATTACAAAATAAACTTTTTGTTGTGCCCAAAATGAGAATGAGTTGGGCTTATGAACTTATAATCATGGAGGGAATCGACTCGATCATCAGATTATAAGTTCATTCCATAGCAAACCAGATCATATAATAGGATTAGCTCGAAGAGCACCTCGAGATTTAGGTGATTGTGCTAAGTAGAAAGGAAGGTAGATCATAATTCTATTTATGAATTTATACGGTAGAATATCTTTAAATAAATTAAGAACAAAAGGCTACCAATATAAAATAGAACTTGCGGTAATGCTTTTATTTAGAAAGGTTGCATATAAAAGTTAGGTTGTTTGATTAGTAACAAGAACTGATACAAATTAAATTAGATAATTCTCAATTCGAGTCTGAGATGGGCTCCTATAACAATGAAAGGGGATATTGACACTAATTCTTATTTTCTTCCCTTCCTCAATAATAAACTTCTCTTTAAATACATGTGTAACCCTAATAATATTTCCAAAACTGGTCACACGCTAAATATATTATAAGATTCACAACGATTATAATAATTCTAAATATAACTTAATAGAAAATCTTTCTAAAATACCAAACTTCTAACCTATTAACCTATCATTACCGACTCCTTCAAAATCCACCTTGTACTAAAGGTGGTAGAAAATCAAAAACTTTTTGAAACATAATAGTGACTGCTAAAGACAAAAAGGTATATAATAACTCAATCATCATAAATTTTACATTTGAAATATATGAGACGATGTTAGACTTGGCTTTACCTGGATTCAGTGGAAAATTATGAATTCGATGAATCAAGTTGTTTCGTAATTGAGCTGAGTCTTGCAACTTTATTGTAGCTCTATTTAGATTGGTATCTAAGTCGAAAAGCAGTCCGAACTCATTAGATAGTTTGGCTTCAGATCCAACTTTAAGCACATGTATGCATTGTGAGGAAAAAAAATGCTTTGAGATGATGGACAATGCTAGTGAGTGTTATGGTGGAGAGAAAATTGTTGGGGGTAGGTGAGACGACGGTGGTTGGTTGTAGGCGTCGAGGTTTGTCGAGGTAGGGAATGAAATATTAGGTAGTGACGTAGGAGGTGCTGCACTTGGTGAATGAGCCGTTTTCATTGCAACAATGGATCCCAGTTCACAATAGCATGCTGTTGGAAATCAAAGTAAGCATCAAGTTTGAGTTCCATTGCGTCGACCCACTCAACAAGAGCATAAATCGCATCAATAATGACTCCGTTTTCCATGGGAGGCATGAAGAATCTCAATGAAAGCACTAATTGATACAAACTAAATTAGATAATTCTCAATTCGAATTTGAGATGGGCTCCTAGATCAATAGAAGGGGAGATTGTGATTTATTTTTTATTTTCTTCCCGTTCCTCGATAATAAACTTCTCTTTAAATATATGTGTAGCTCAGATAAATATTCCCAAAATTGGTCACACACTAAATATATTAGAAGATTCACAACCTATTATAATAATTCTAAATACTACTTAATAGAAAATCTTTCTAAAATACTAAATTTCTAACCTAAAAACGTATCAAGAACTTCCGTACAACAAGAAATAATTTGAGAAATTGTAAATCAACCTTGTGAAGTTTTTGTTCTGTATGCTACTATGAACTCTTCTTCATACTGGTTCGGCTCAAACGTGTAATGATATCATCAACTTTGTTTTCATACGAGTATGTAAACAATGATCTGAAGGTCACCCAAGAGGGGGGGTGAATTGGGTTACCGAGTAGTTATTGCCCTTTTAAAACTTTATGCGCAAATTACAACTATAATGCATACACTTTCAATGAATATATATATGCTATGCAAGTGAATGGAATGGAAGAGATGGAAAGTGACACACAATTTATAGTGGTTCGATCCAACGATCTACGTCCACTACCTAACCTCCCCGGTTAGGATTTTTAACCCCCACTTATATTGCAAATAAGTGTTACAACCTAAGCATACAAGCCTAGAGTGCCTAATTACAATTAGGACTTCCCACCTAGCCGCAACTAGGATTTGTGCCTAGTCTCAACTAGGTCTTCCCCTTTGACTTAGATTCCACTAAGTCTTACAATCATACAAATACAATAAGTTGCTGAAAAATAATGAGATACACTTTACAAAACAAAGTGGTATCAAATTCAAACACTAGCAAGCCTCCTAGAGCCTAACAACTCTTATGCATGCAAGTATGAGAATAAATGGAATATGCAAATATTTCACTGATTTTGTTGCAAATCCCAAATGTGAAATCGTTTTAAAAACTTAATATATTAGTGTAAAACCGATTTCAAGTCTAAGAACAATAGTTTAACAAAAATCAAGTTTAAGTGCAAAACTTTTGTTCAAATCAATCTTAGGGTTTGATAAAATAAATTTAAGTGTAAAACCCAAGAAGAAGGTGTTCAAACACACAACAAAATGATTTTCAAATCAAATACACAAAACTATGTAGATTAAGCACAAGCAAGATTTTAGATCTAGGACTTTCTTACAAACAAGAGAATGACAAAAGAGATCAGCTTTGAAGAGATTCTTGTACTCCTTTGAAAGCCTCAAAAGTCTTTGGATTAGAGAACTAAAGAACACCACAAAGATCTCCTTTTGCTTCTTCACAAAAATCAAAGTTCTTCTCTTTGTAGATTTTGAGTTTTTGAGTGTGTTTCTTCCTACTTTTCGACAAAACCATGTTCTTGGTGGTTTTATTATGTTAGGTATTCCATCTTGACAGTTTATGACCGTTCTAGGGATCCAAGGGTCCAAAATAGATCAAGAATTCAAATTAAAGTGTGTTTTCCATTTGTAAAAAAAAGCATCGAGATATGCAATTAGCGCGCTAATCTTTGAGACCTAGCGCGCTAACTCGCACTTAGCGCGCTAATGAAATCATTAGCGCGCTAACTGCAGGGACCTCAAAACAATTATTTTGTCCCTTTGTGTTAGCGACCCTTAAACTCGTCCGGGACCTAACCAACCCTTATATAACATGTTATACACGTTTATTATGAGTCATTAAGCCTAATTGGGTGGTCCAGATATTTTTACAAATCCCGAAAATGAAAATTCACGATTTCATAATGTATTAGGGGCTTTTCTACAAATTTACAGTTTTCTTTTCGAAGACCTTTCAAAAACGAGTTTTTCTTTTTCGAAAACATTTACAATGATCTCTAATATGCAAATGACCATCCACACAAAGTTTCACATTGTTTAAACTCATAGACCTAGTTATGTGTTTAAATTCCACTTTGAAACTTGAAGTAAACTTATAACTTTGAAAAATGGTTTAAGAAACTTGATATGCATGGACTAATGCATTTGGCTTGCGTGAAAGAATTTGTATACCTTACATTGAAATTACAAATTGCGGTTTGAACTTTCATCTTCATTTCTTCATTAATGCTGAGTCTTGAACTTGTATTTCTTGAGTACCCTTGATATGTTGTTTTGCATCCTTTAACAAAAACTGAAATACACTAGATGTTTAGTAGTACATTTTCTCCTTGTTTGTTTTCATCAAAATCTCGGTCGGAGTGTGAGTGACTAACCACTTAGTCCAACAATCTCCCCCTTTTTGATGATAACAAACAATGTGAACTTTAAAGGTGTAAAACGTAATCTAAATGTATATCGCATTCATGATTTTATATTTCATATATGCAAGTTCAAAACACATCAACCTTTTCAAGTTCAACCACATTTTTCTCCCCCGTTTGATACCATCAAAAAGTGGGGCCAAGCATCCCCATAAATAAACACAATAGAAACAATAAGAGAGAAATATACTCTCTCCCCCTCACTTTATGCATATCAAGAAACAATAGACGGTAGCGATACAAATGCATAGACGATAAAACATAGTGAAGCAAGAAATATCCATATAGAAAACTCAGAGATACGCAAAAAAATTCATGATATAGATAGCATAAAGCAATGAGAGCATAGTTGTGGCTTAAACATGAGTTTGACAAAAAATCGAAACATAAAGATCGACATATTGGAGCCTAATGCTCATCTAGTGGTGGTGTGTCTAAACACTCCTCCTCGAGGATGGTGGTGGACGTGCAGAGCTGGAGGCATGATCATTACGCGCGGTCCGAACTGGGAGCAATTGACCCTCAATGCGACGAAGCCGATCATTCTGATGTTGGATACTCATCTCGACGGCATTGAATGACTGAGTCATATAAGTGTGCAGGTAGCCCAGCTGTGCAGATACGTACGCCGATGATGGAGACATATTCGGTGGAGGCGACACAAGGAAAGTAGAATCGGCAAGAGGAGAGGAAAAATTTGGGAGAGATGTGAGTTTCGAGGGTAAAAACGAATTTATAGACGCCTGGCCGAACGTCATTAGCGCGCTAATGATAAAATTAGCGCGCTAATGGGTCGATTCATATTCTGGGCCAGGACGCTATTAGCGCGCTAATGGGTGTTATTAGCGCGCTAATTCCCCTCTGGAAATTTTTGGTCAGTACATCATTAGCGCGCTAATTTTAACTATTAGCGCGCTAATTCCTCTCTGGAAATTTTTGACAAAAAATTTTGGATTTTTGCAATATAGCTCCGATTCTCCTCAAACTTCATGGACACTTCACTAACACCATATAAAAAGGTTTGGAATAGCTAAAACATATGTAGAAGGTATGATTCTCGAAACATGCCTAACTCACGCCGAATTTTAGAAAATTGTTCTCTAGGCAAAGGCTTAGTGAATATATCGGCTAGTTGATCCTCGTGGGCACATGGATGAGTTTAACATCGCCCTTTTGGACGTGATCACGAAGAAAATGGTGTCTAATCTCAATATGTTTTGTTCTTGAGTGTAACACCGGATTTTTCGATATGTTTATCGCACTTGTGTTATCACAATAAATTTCAAAGCACACCCAACTAGGATTTGATAATCCTCAAGTTATTGTTTCATGTATAGAACTTGAGCACAACAACTCCGAGACACATATTCGGCTTCCGCCGTAGATAAAGCAACGGAATTTTGCTTTTTCTTTGAACCATGAGATAAGTGAATTTCCTAGCAAATGACAAAATCCGGAAGTACTTTTCCTATCGACTAGACTTCCCGCATAATCAGAGTCAACAAAACTGCGGAGTTCGAAACTCTTAGTTTTGTTGAACCACAATCCTAAGTCTTGTGTTCCACTTAGATATCGAAATATGCGCTTTACACATTTTAAGTGGGACTCCTTGGGATCGGATTGAAATCTAGCACATAAGCACACACCGAACATAATGTCGGGTCTACTAGCGGTCAAGTATAGGAGGCTACCTATCATTCCACGATAAAGTTTAGGATCTATGGGTTTTCCTAGTTGGTCTTTATCCATTTTGATGGTGGAACTACTAGGAGTGTCACATGCTTTCAGATTTTCGAATTTGAATTTCTTTAACATGTCCCTCACATACTTTGCTTGATTTATAAAAATGCCATGTTTGGATTGCTTTATTTGCAAGCCTAGAAAGTATGTTAGTTCTCCCATCATGCTCATTTCAAATTCATTTGTCATTAATGATGAGAATTCATTACATAGACTTGTGTTGGATGACCCAAAAATGATATCATCAACATAAATTTGAACAAGTAACATATCATGTTTTTTGATCAAAATGAACAAAGTGGGATCTAGCGTTCCTTTCTTGAATCCTTTTTCAAGTAGGAATGCACTAAGTTCTGTCATACCAAGCTCTAGGAGCTTGTCTTAGTCCATACAAGGCTTTTTGAAGATGATATACATGACACGGGTGTTCATGATCTTCAAAACCGGTGGTTGTTCTACATATACCTCTTCATTAATGAAGCCATTTAAGAATGCGCTTTTAACATCCATTTGATATAGTAAAAACCCATTGTAGCAAGCATAAGCAAGTAACATTAGAATTGCTTCTAGTCTTGCTACGAGTGCAAAGGCTTCCTCATAATCAATTCCTTCTTCTTGATTGTAGCCTTGTGCAACCAACCTAGCCTTGTTTCTTACAATTTCACCTTTTTCATTCTTTTTGTTTCTAAAAACCCATTTGGTGCCTATGGTTGTGTGGTCCTTGGGTCTAGGTACTAATGTCCATACCTTGTTCCTAACAAAGTGGCTTAGCTCCTCTTGCATAGCCATTACCCAAAATTCATCTCCTAAGGCATCATCTATCTTAGTGGGCTCGGTTTGTGATACAAAAGCTATATGTCCTTCATCTCGATGTAATGTGGACCTAGTGATTACTCCTTTGTTTGGATCACCTATTATTTGTTGGGATGAATGGCCAATTAGAAGTCTTGAATTCTTAGGCGCACTTGTGTCGGATTCTTTACATGCCTCAACTTCTTGACTATTTGAAGTTTGTCCTAGGGTGCCATCATCTTCATCATCGATCCTCAATTTTTCCAAGTTTTGCATCATCTTAACTTTGGGATCCACTTCATCAAATTTCACATGGATAGACTCTTCTATGGTTTTGGTTGATCTATTAAACACCCTATATGCTTTCTTTGTGCATAGAGTAGCCAAGGAAAGTACATACCTTTGACTTTGGGTCAAATTTGTCTAATTGATCCTTATCATTTAGAACATAGCAAGTACGACCGAACACCTTAAAGTAACTTATGTTGGGCTTTCGGCCTTTCCATAGTTCATAAGGAGTCTTTTTCACTTGCTTTCGGACATTTACTTTATTTATAACATAGCATGCCGTGTTAATGGCTTCGGCCCAAAAGTGCTTAGCTATGTTGTACTCATTTAGCATAGTCCTACACATCTCTTGGAGTGTCCTGTTTTTTCTTTCAACAACTCCATTTTGTTGGGGTGTTCTAGGAGAGGATAATTGGTGTGTATAACCTTGTTTAGCACAAAAATCCTCCAAGTTTCTATTTACAAACTCACCACCTCTATCGCTTCTAATGATGGTGATTTTGTATCCCTTTTCATTCTCAACTAAAGCACAAAATTTTACGAACACATCAAACACTTCATGCTTATGAGAGAGAAAATACACCCATGTATATCTAGTAAAATCATCAACAATGACAAAGCAATATGATTTACCTCCTAGGCTTTGTGTTTGGGTGGGTCCGAACAAATCCATATGGATAAGTTCTAAGGCTCGAGTCACATCACTTGTTACTTTTGTCTTAAATGACGATTTCACTTGTTTACCGAGGATACAAGGTTCACACTCCTTGTCTTTCTTAAACGTGCATTTGGGTAGACCCTTAACTAGATCATGCTTAGTCAATTTTGACAAGTTTTCCATGCTAGAATGTCCTAATCTACGGTGCCACAACCATGCATCACATTCACTTTGTGCACTCAAACATGAGACATTTTGCATATTCATCTCATCAAAGTTAATGGCATAAACATTTTTATCTCTATATGCAATAAATAAGGTTTCATGCTTCTCATTCCTAACAATGCATTTCGATGATTCAAACATAACATGAAATCCTTTGTCACACAATTGACTAATACTTGAGCAAATTATGTTTCAATCCATCAACAAGATAAACGTTAGAAATAGAAAGTGAATTGTTACCGACGGTTCCGAGACCAATAACTCTTCCTTTGTTGTTGTCTCCAAATGTAACCTTTCCACCATCATGCCGCTTTAGTTCAATAAATTGATGTGCATCTCCGGTCATGTGTCTTGAGCACCCACTATCCAAGTACCATGGGGTGCTCTTCCTCGCATCCTACACAATGGGAAACACACTAGATTTTGGTACCCAAACACCTTTGGGTCCGAGAATGTTAGTGTAGTAAACATTTTTAACTACCCATGCTAGTCTACCCACTTTGGCCTTTTGTAATGCACATTTCCCGACCACATGAGTCTTGTTGCATTTAGAGCATCTACGATCATCATTTAGCAATTTCTTGTAACTTAACAAGTTTGCTCCATAACCTATGCCTCTTTTGTTGAGTGCACGTCGTTGTGCTCCCAACATCATGTCAAACATTTCTTTACCATTTGTAAACTTATGCACCGTGCTAGTCAAGTCCTCTACTTCCTTGACTAAAGCATCTCTCTCCTCTATGACTTCATTTAAGTCACTTTGGAGATCATTAATGGTCTCATTTTGTGACTCTATTTCACTAATTGCAATGGTCAAGCTCTTTTTGAGTTGTTTGGTCTTTTTGACCTCCTTTTCCAACTCTTTCCTAAGCTCATCAAGATTTGGAACATCATCCAAATCATCAACATTATCAAAGTTAAAAGAGTTAGAATTTACCTCGCCTTGTGCCATGAGACAAAGTATTGCCTTCTCACTTTCCGATTCGGATTCGAACTTGATGATGATGAGTCATCCCAAGTTGCTTTGAAACTCTTCTTTCCTTTCTTCTTGTCAAACACCTTCTTGGATTTGCAATCCGCCTTGATGTGACCCGGTTTGCCGCAACCGAAGCATATGGTTTCATTTGATTTTCCTCCCTTGCTTCCACTTCGAAACTTCTTCTTATACTTGTCTCGCTTGTACATGGCCCTGTTGAGCTTTCTTGAGAGCATAGCTACTTCCTCCTCAAGATCATTGTCATCACATGATTTTTCATTTTCAATGATCTCTACCGATGCACTAGGGGAGCTATTTGCCTTCAAGGCGATATCTTTTCTTGAACTCTTAGTACCTCCACTTAATGCTTCCGATCTTGCTCGGTCTTTAAGTTCAAATTCATGGACTGTTAGCTCTCCACACAATGCATCAAATGTGTAATCTCCAAGATTTTGTGCCGATTGGATAGCATACTTCTTGGCATCCCATTCCTTAGGCAAGCCTCTAAGGAATTTATACACCGAGGTTTCTTGATCATAATTCTTTCCAAGATTCTTGATCTCATTCAATAGTTTAGTGAATCGAGTGATGGCGGTGGCTATGTCTTCATCGGACCCAACTCAGAAAGTTTCATAGTGCTCCTCAAGAATTCTTAACTTGGTCTTCTTCACTTGCATGGTACCTTCATAGTGTACCCCAAGCTTCTCCCATACTTCCTTGGCCGTTTGACAAGCACTTACTCGGTTAAATTCATTTTCACTTAGCGCACAAAACAAGTGATTCATGGCTTGATCATTTGAGAGCTCAATCTTTATCTCCTCGGCGGTGTACTCTTTCAAGGGCTTATCCGGTGGAGTGTAGCCACTTTCAATTGCATCCCATAAGAATCTATTTTGTGCTCTAATGTAGAATTTCATTCTCACTTTCCAATGAGCATAGTTAGTTCCATCAAAATACGGAGGCCTACTCGAAGAGTTGCCTTCCGAAGGCGAGCCGGATCTAAGGTTTGCATCCTTGCACAAAAAGAACACTCAAAGATACGTTAGTAATACTTTGAGCAATAACCCGCTCGATACCAATTGAAGGTCACCCAAGAGGGGGTGAATTGGGTTACCGAGTAGTTATTGCCCTTTTAAAACTTTATGCGCAAATTACAACTATAATGCATACACTTTCAATGAATATATATATGCTATGCAAGTGAATGGAATGGAAGAGATGGAAAGTGACACACAATTTATAGTGGTTCGATCCAACGATCTACGTCCACTACCTAACCTCCCGGTTAGGATTTTTAACCCCCACTTATATTGCAAATAAGTGTTACAACCTAAGCATACAAGCCTAGAGTGCCTAATTACAATTAGGACTTCCCACCTAGCCGCAACTAGGATTTGTGCCTAGTCTCAACTAGGTCTTCCCTTTGACTTAGATTCCACTAAGTCTTACAATCATACAAATACAATAAGTTGCTGAAAAATAATGAGATACACTTTACAACACAAAGTGGTATCAAATTCAAACACTAGCAAGCCTCCTAGAGCCTAACAACTCTTATGCATGCAAGTATGAGAATAAATGGAATATGCAAATATGTCACTGATTTTGTTGCAAATCCCAAATGTGAAATCGTTTTAAAAACTTAATATATTAGTGTAAAACCGATTTCAAGTCTAAGAACAATAGTTTAACAAAAATCAAGTTTAAGTGCAAAACTTTTGTTCAAATCAATCTTAGGGTTTGATAAAATAAATTTAACTGTAAAACCCAAGAAGAAGGTGTTCAAACATACAACAAAATGATTTTCAAATCAAATACACAAAACTATGTAGATTAAGCACAAGCAAGATTTTAGATCTAGGACTTTCTTACAAACAAGAGAATGACAAAAGAGATCAGCTTTGAAGAGATTCTTGTACTCCTTTGAAAGCCTCAAAAGTGCTGGATTAGAGAACTAAAGAACAACCACAAAGATCTCCTTTTGCTTCTTCACAAAAATCAAAGTTCTTCTCTTTGTAGATTTTGAGTTTTTGAGTGTGTTTCTTCCTACTTTTCGACAAAACCATGTTCTTGGTGGTTTTATTATGTTAGGTATTCCATCTTGACAGTTTATGACCGTTCTAGGGATCCAAGGGTCCAAAATAGATCAAGAATTCAAATTAAAGTGTGTTTTCCAGCTGTAAAAAAAAACTGTCAGATATGCAATTAGCGCGCTAATGCTGAGACCTAACGCGCTAACTCTGCACTTAGCGCGCTAATGAAATCATTAGCGCGCTAACTGCAGGGACCTCAAAATAATTATTTTGTCCCTTTGTGTTAGCGACCTTAAACTCGTCCGGGACCTAACCAACCCTTATATAACATGTTATACACATTTATTATGAGTCATTAAGCCTAATTGGGTGGTCCGGATATTTTTACAAATCCCGAAAACGGAAATTCACGATTTCATAATGTATTAGGGGCTTTTCTACAAATTTACAGTTTTCTTTTCGAAGACCTTTCAAAAATGAGTTTTTCTTTTTCGAAAACATTTACAATGATCTCTAATATGCAAATGACCATCCACACAAAGTTTCACATTGTTTAAACTCATAGACCTAGTTATGTGTTTAAATTCCACTTTGAAACTTGAAGTAAACTTATAACTTTGAAAAATGGTTTAAGAAACTTGATATGCATGGACTAATGCATTTGGCTTGCGTGAAAGAATTTGTATACCTTACATTGAAATTACAAATTGCGGTTTGAACTTTCATCTTCATTTCTTCATTAATGCCGAGTCTTGAACTTGTATTTCTTGAGTACCCTTGATATGTTGTTTTGCATCCTTTAACAAAAACTGAAATACACTAGATGTTTATTAGTACATTTTCTCCTTGTTTGTTTCCATCAAAATCTCGGTCGGAGTGTGAGTGACTAACCACTTAGTCCAACATGATCTAAACTATGTCCATCCATAAGAAAGTCTGAACTCATCACTTTCATTTTCAGTCTTACTCAAAGTTATGTTCTTTAAGCAAGAAGGTACGGATCTTGAAAAATGATTGCAAGAAAGATCAGCAATGCCTAGCTTATTAAGGTTACATAATTGAGTAGGAATATGACCGAGAAGATTATTTCCTTTCAAAAGAAGGACCTTCAACTTTGAAAGCGTGGAAACCCAATTTGGAATTGTTCCGGAGAAGTTGTTATCCCTCAAATCCAGAGTCACAAGGTCAGGACTTCTTGTAAGAACATTTGGTAGCGAGGCAGTAAACCCATTTCCATGTAAATGTATATATGTACCACAAATAGGATTGATTGAAGCAAAAAGGCATAACCCTTGAAAAATCGTTCTGAGAAATATTGAAGAAGACTAACTTATTTAAATTACAAAAACTTGTCAGTATAGGACCTTTAAACTAATTTTTTGATAAGGTCAGTGTTTGCAGATTTGAAAGGTTGCTAATCCAAGAAGGTATTTTTCCTGAAATGCAGTTGTTTCTGATGCTCAATGTGTTCAAGTAGTTGCTAAAGGACATTTCATGTCCTATCACGTCGAATTGATTGTCATCGAGATAGAAAGAATATAATTCTTTCAAGTTTGAGTTTCTTGGAAACACTTGTCCATGTAAACTATTGTTTGATAGTTTCAAAGTGGTCAAGGAGAAGCATCCCATTATGAGCTCATTTGGTATTTTGCCAGAGAAATTGTTGTTGGACAAGTCCAAAAGCTGAAGTTTTTTCATTTGGCCAATTGACTTAGGAATGCTACCTTGCAAAGAATTTTCACATGCATTAAAGATCCCAAATTTGGAAGAAGAGAGCCAAGTTTTGGAGGAAGTCTGCCTCGAAGGTTATTAGCAGAGATGTCAAGCTTATAGATGTTATGATTGTTGTGAACTGATTGAAGATAGCGAGGAACAACGAAGAAAATTATTCATGAGATTCAAGGTTTCCAATGTATCATTGTTGCCAATTAACCATGTGGGAAGGTATCATCCCAAGGCATTATTGGAGAGGTTGACCGATCTTAAGTCATACTGCTTGGACAAAAAGCTCGGAATAACACCACTTCCCCTATTAACTATGTAATTCAATATTTGAAGTATTTTAAATTGAAATGTCGGGCCTAATTAGGTGGATATTCAGTCTCCATCTCAACCTTATTATTGCTACATTCAGATTTGAATACTTGTAGCTTTGAGAGGTTTGCAAATGAGCCAAATGAGATTGGCCCCCAAATTGATTGTTAGAAAGAGAAAGGTATTCAAGTGAAGTAAGACTTGGAATGAGCAAACGAGGGATGCTTCCTTTAAGTAGATTCTCTGAAATATCCAAAAGACGAAGCGACTTCAAATTGCCGAGGCATAGGGGAAGGCTTCCCTACAATTTATTGACACTTAATTCTAATTCTTGCATGTTCTCCAACTTGCACAAGCCTGCACATAGTCGAGGAAATTAATTTTCTTCACAGGATATACTAACTAAAATAGATCTAACAAGTTTATATGTACCTTCAAAGGGCAAGGAGACAAATAGTTAATTGTTGCTTAGTGACAAGATCTTGAGAATATTTAAAGACCCAATTGATGGAGAAATGCTACATTTCAGATAATTTACACTAAGATCCAGTTTCTCCAAGTTTGTCAATGTAGTTAACTCTGTAGAATGAATTATCAAGTGCATGAGAGAGTGAAAAAATCAGAAATTTTAATTCCCACATAATGTTCTTAATACCTTCATTGGGAAATGATCCTTCAAGCCTATTATTGCTAAGGTCCAGTGCTTTCAAAGATGAGATAATGCCCACATATTTTAAGGTTCAGAAGTTATTCCAGTGAAGATCTAAACTTTGTAGTTTTCTCAAACTAGAAAATATTTTGAACCCTGATCAAGCCAAAAAGAAATAATAAGAAAGATCAAAAAGAAAACCAAGACATAGCTCATCAATAAACTTATGGGAAAAAAATAACAAACTACTTCACGGTTTTTCAAGCAGTTTATTTAGTATCGAAATAATTAATAATATACATTTGTCTAGATAGATAGAGAAGTGAAATACCATTAGTTTCGGACCAGCCACTTAGAAAATTGTTTGACAAGTCAGAGACTTTGCAACTCCTTGAAGGGAAGAAACAATGAGGCATTTAGGCTCCAAATATTTATACTACTAATCTCTATGTGTTAGTGTCGATGTCTTCTCGATAGCTAAAGATTTGTCATAATAGTTGTTACATTAGATGAGTAATCCAAATCCAACACATTATAAATGTGTTTAAAATCATATTCGCAATAGTTAGTGATTTGGATAAAGATAGGCGGTTGTAACCGGTTGCTTGAAGTAGTTACAATAGGACTTCTGGATCAGGCAGTTAGAGATTTGATCTTATCCCAATGGATTCATTATTAATTGTAGATTACGAAGAGGATGAGGATTGCAATTCAGATGACACATCACCACATGTTAAATATAGAGAAACTTGATTGTTTTAAAGATGAAGATTGTTCAGATCTTGCTACTTCGATTAAGATTATAAAATATACATTTGTCTGTTTATATTGTCAAAGTAATTGAGTAATGTACACCAACTGAGTCAATTTACTTTATATAGTGAACTTGTTATGTTCACTCTTTTTATCTAGTTGTAAAGCATCCAAGGGGACTTAGGTGTTCCAGTAAGGGAGAACCTCACACATAAGAGGGATCTAGTGTATGTAAGGTCCACAAGAGATAGTATGAGAGTGTGCTAGGATGAGCTCAAGTAAGGGAGTCACATCAAGGAGTCCTGTATTTTGATTCATCATACTAGTGGAGGTTACATCTGGGCGAAGCCCCACAGAAGTAGGTCTTGGATCAAACAGCGATAACATATCTGGTGTCCTAATTTGATTGATATTTATTTTACTGCTTACATTAAGTTTAAGATCTTACTTTCTGTTTCCCAGTTACAACTAATCATTATATTCGGTTGTAACCGTATTTGGTTATTTTTAATTGGTAGCAGAGAGGGCGCTTAAAAGTCTTTATTTTACAGAGACAAGTAAGATCCGTACTAACCATAATGTCTTACGTAACCAATCAAACTAGATTGAAGGAGTCTCTAACACAAAACCACCATTACTCACTAATACGAATTATAAGTATTGGAAAGCCCATATGGAGGGGCACATTTTGTCTATCTACGTCAAAGCTTGGAGGGTAATTGAGAAAGGATACGAGCCATCTGAAGTTGATGGAGAACTAAAAAATCAAAGCTCCTATCAGCCAAAGCAAAAAGACTAAATACGATCTTTAGAGCTGTCGACCAGGAGCATCTCAAACTTATCTCCTCATGTAGAGTGGCAAATGAGGCATGTCAGATTCTAGAAAAATTCTTTGAAGGGAATGAAGATGTTCGCAAATTCAACATTATGTTGCTGGCATCTCAGTTTGAGACACTGAGAACGGGTGATAAGAAACAATTACTGAATACACTGCTAAGCTCAAAGGCATAGCTAACCAGTCACAACAACTAGGCAAGAAATACTCCAACAAAAAACTCGTGCAAAAGGCCATCCGAAGTCTCCCTATAAAATACAACGTGAAAGTTGCTTCTATTTAAGAATATGAAGGTCTCAAGTATCTTAAGTTTGATGAACTTATGGGGTCCTTAACCACGTATGAAATGCATTTTAATCAACAAAAGAAATCAAGAGAACTGGCTTTGAAATCTACATCATAATACTTCAGCCCAGAAAAGGAAACAACTCATGAAGATGATGATCATGCCCTATTAACTGGAAGGTATAACAAATTGTTTCAAAAATCTTAGGGTATAAAGGATGTTGAGAAGGGAGATGCCTGAAAGAAAGAACTTGAAACCAAGCCAGGAGATAAAAACAAGCTCACATGCAGAGAATGTGGAGGACTGGGAGACTTCCTAGCTGAATGTCCATATAGAAGAAAGGAGAAATCACTAGCCAACACCTAGAGCGACTCAGAATAAGATAATGAGGGAGAAAATGTGAATCAATACATCGCACTTACCGCTGTGCAAGGAGTTGCAACCACCATGGTCAAACAACTGTTGCAACCGCTCACAACATCTCTATAAAAGGAAATCAGGAAGTAAGTGATTCGGATGATTCTAATTGTGATTTACCTAACTTCTTAACTCATGCAGAAGCAATAGAAAATTATGCTGCAATGATCACAAAATGGGAAGAAGCCGTCTTATGTATTTAAGCACTCGAAAACCTCCTTGAAGAAAAAAATAAGGAGTTGGTCAAGTGTAAGAATAAACTAGAACATGAAGACAACACCATTAGCAAGCTAAACAAAGGAAAAACAAGCTGGATGATTTTTTGCAGCTTGGAAAAATATATGGTGATCATCAAGGTTTAAGGTTTACAAAAGGCTCCTCTTCAAAAAAATTCACCACAGAACTTGTGACGTTTGTGAAAGCACAAGGAGAAGCCATTCACCAGCAAAGAAGGAGGTTCAAACCTACATTCTACAACTGTGGAATTAAGGGACATATTCGTCCTAAATGTTTCGAGATGATCAGAGAACTAGCTCGAAGACAGCTCGAGATAATTCAGAAAGCTACTTAAGAACTAGGATCTCATCCATCCAATCATCAGAACTAATGGGTTCCTGAAAAAGAATGTACGCCATGCAGCACATATATCACTAAAGTCCATATCATCTTCTAACTGGTATTTTGGCAGTACTTGTTCAAAGCATATGACAGGTGATAAGAGTCTTCTCACAACTATCAATCTCATGTTGAAGGACGTGTTACCTTTGGAGATGGAGTGCAAAGTCAAGTGGTTGGAAAAGGAGCTCTTGAGGTTCCTGGTCTACCAACACTAGAAGGGGTGCTACATGTGGAAGATCTAAAGGAAAATTTACTTAGTATTAGTTAACTATGTGATCAAAATCTCTATGTAAATTTCACCAAAACTAGATGTAATGTGTGTAATATAGATGGCGAGTGTATCATGACCGGAGAAAGGTCATTTAATAATTTCTGCCTACTACAATAGCTAGGTAGGGCTTGTTATAAATGTATAACATACACCATTGAAGTATGGCATCAATGGCTGGGACATGTCCATTATAGACACCTGATCAAGCTATCAAACTCTTAAGCCATGCGATAACTGCCAAAGCTTACTTTGTCATCCATAAAGACCTGTAAAACATGTCAACTTGGCAAGCAGAAACGAGAGAGCCATAAATTAGTAGACAGATGCAACACTTCGGCCATACTTGAACTCTTACATATTAATCTAATTGGACCTATTCGAGTATCAAGCTTATCCGGGAAAAGATACATTTTGGTATGTGTTGATGATTTTTCATAGTTTACTTAGGTTCTCTCCGTAAAAGGAAAGTTAGACGCATTTGAAATTGTGTCTGAAGTTGATGAATAAAAAGTCAGCCCCTGGAGAATATATCATTAGAATCATAAGCGACCATGGGAGAGAGTTTGAAAACTCAAAATTTCATGAATTCTGTAGAATCTCAGGAATTCGTTAGGAAGTTTAAGCCCCAATTACCCCTTAACAAAATGGGGTGGTTGAAACAAAAAATTGACATATTCAAGAAATTTCCAAGGACATGCTTTCCAAGAATCTTCCAACCAGACTATGGGCAGAAACTGTCAACACTACATGTTACATTATTAATAGAACATATATGCGCCCTTTCACACATAAAACTCCTTATAAGTTTTAGAAAGGTAAAAGCCTAATCTTGCTTACTTTCATGCCTTTAAAAGTAAGTGTTTTGTTCTAAATGACAGGGAAATTCTTAAAAAAATTGACCTAAGAAGTGATGAAACTATCTTCTTCGGCTATGCAATTGACAACAAAGCATATTGAGTTCTAAATCAATGCTCTAAGAGATTAATGGAATCAATCAATATAGTTTTTGATGATTCTCCATCAGAATAGCAACTAACACAAGCTCCTAAAAGAGATAATGATCTACCAGTTGTAACCACTCCTTGCATCCTAGTTGCAACCGGTATAGAAGCCTCACCAGACTCAGATACAACTGCTCACGAGAATGAGTCAGAACTAACCACTACTGCTAGAGAACCTTCAAGAAGAATTCAGAAAGATCATCTTACATACAACATAATTAGAGAGAAAAATGAAATGATAATTACGACACAACGAGAATTGTCTACATGAGGCTAGCTAGGTATATTTGTTATGTTTCTAATATTGAGCCTAAAAACATCTATGATGAATTACAAGATGAATATTGGACCTTAGCTATGCCGGAGGAACTAAATCAATTTAAGAGATTAGACATTTGGACTCTGGTGCCACGACCCAAGCATGACAATGTCATTGGCACCAAGTGGATTTGCAAAAACAAATTTGATGCACAAGAAGAAGTAGTCAGAAACATGGCTCACCTAGTACCTCAATCAGGTAGAAGGAATAGATTTTGATGAAACTTTTACACCTATTGCTAGATTAGAATCTATTCATCTACTACTTGCTGTTGCATGCTTTCTTGGTTTTAAGCTATATCAGATGGATGTGAAGAGTGCATTGTAAAATGACACTCTAAATTAAGAGGTGTATGTAACACAACCGAAGGGATTCGAATATCCTTCTTTTCCATCCCATGTCTATCAGTTGAAGAAAGCTTTCTATGGGTCGAAACAGGTTTTTCATACCTAGTACGATCGCCTTGCCAAGTTTCTACTCAGAAATGGGTACATTTGTAGAAGTATGGACAAAACACTATTTGTTAAACAAAAATCATCATATATGCTTATAGCCTAGATATATGTTGATGATATAGTCTTTGGAGCTACTACCATAGGTTTGGTGGAAGAATTTGTCTATAACATGCAAATAGAATTTGAAATGAGCGTAGTAGGAGAACTCTCTTACTTCCTTGGTCTGCAAGTTCATCAAACCAGCAAAGGTATATTTCTATCTCAGCATAAGTACTTATGTTCTCTAGTGAAATGATTTGGGTTAGAACAGGCTAAACACGTGCGTACACCTTTGGGGACAAATGAGAAGCCGACCAAAGATGAGCATGGGAAATCTGTTGATCCATCACTCTACAGAAGCATGATTGGAAGTCTTCTTTATCTTACTGCTAGCAAAACATATATCTTATTTAGTGTGGGTCTATGTGCTCGATACCAAGCTACACCTAAGTAATCTCACTTATCACCAGTCAAGAGAATCATTCACTATGTAGTGGGAACTTCAAATTTGAGACTATGGTACTCATCTAATTGTAACATTTCTCTTGCTAGTTATAGGGATGCAGACTGGGTATGTAGTGCTGATGATAAAAAAAAGTACCTCAAGGGGGTATTTCTTTACTGGCACTAACATGGTGTCTTGGTTCGGTAAGAAGCAAAACTCGTTTTCACTATCCACAGCTACAGTTGAGTACATTGTAGTTGGAAGTTGTTGCACACAGTTGCTCTAGATGAAACAAATGCTATGTGATTATAACGTTCAGTTGCAACCACTGACTATCTTCTGTGACAATCCCAATGCAATTGACATCTCAAAGAATCCAGTCCAGCATTCCAGAACCGAATAAATCAAGTTAAGGTATCAATTCATTTGTGATTTGGTGGAAAGAAAGGTAATCTCTATCAAATATGTTCACACTGAAAAACAATTGGCTGAAATTTTTACCAAACCCCTTGATGCTTCTAGGTTTGAGTTTTTAAGAGGGTCTATTAGGTTGTGTCTTAGCCCCTTGTAATTCACACTCGTCTACTCCATAGTTCTATTTTTTGATTTTGTTGAATAAAAATTTAAATAAAAGGGGAATAGCGATTATGGCAACTATGTGAGTGTTGCGTGTGTGTTAACAGTCATATTACCGTTTACAAACAATTTGATTATTTAATTTTTTATTTGTATTCATCATTAGTCCTATTAATTAGGGGTTGTTAAGATGTTAAAGGGGTAGATAAGCATCAAGGAACTAACTGATCCTCTAGCCATTCTTTTTTTCTTATGTGATCATCTATATTGTCTCCTACATCTCTATATCATCGAATTTCAGCAAGTCTTCTCAGATCTGCTTTGCAAAGTTTCGACCTCGCCTTCAAGTTGTGTAGTTGTAACAAAGGAAGCAACATGGTTTGAACTCGAAGCACAGCCAAGGAGAGTGCATCTAAGGCACTAGTACCACCATAGTACCACCCATAGTGAAGAGACCAACAACAAGAGGGATGAAGATCCTGAATCCAACACCCTCAGTACTATTCCATCAACATCTCCAATCCAGGAAAAATCTCAATCCTATTCAGAAGTGTTAAGGAAATTGAATATTGTATCCAGCTGTTAAGGAAACTAGTATCCCCCTATATCTCGTAGGTTCATTTTGTGATTACTTTCCTTTCTTGTATTCTAGACTTGTGTATATAAATAGGGTACCATGTATACAAGAAAAGACACCATAAATATATTCCATTCAGAAACTAACACGGTATCAGAGCTTGGTTTCTAGTTTTAGGTCGGTCGACTCTCGAGTCGACGACCGTTTCATGGTTAATTCTGTTGCGCCCATTCGCGCTTGCCTGAGGCTGCTCCGCCGCTTCCACCAGATCCGCCAAGCGTCGACCCCATCAGATCGGCGGAGCACCGCTCCCACCAGATCCGCCGAGCCTTCCGATCTCCTACTCACACCACTGCCGCTACTAGATTCAATCTGTTGACTTTTGGTTGTGTGAGTCACAACAATCCGGTTTGTCTTCTGGTTGTATGAGACACAACAATTCGTTTAACCTCTGGTTGTGCGAGACACAACAATCTGTTTGTCTTCTAGTTGCGCGAGACACAACAATCTGTTTGCTCTCTGGTTATGTGAGCCACAACAATCCTGTTTGACCTCTGGTTGTGCGAGACACAACAATCTGTTTGACCTCTAGTTGCGCGAGACACAACAATATGTTCGCCTGCTCCGCCACTACACATCCGCTGATTGTGTCATGTGCCTGTCGTCGACTAAGTCGACTTTGCCATCTGTCCGCCGTCGACTCTGCTATCTATCCTTCATCGACTATGTCGACTCTGATATCCGCTATTCTACAGTTCCGTTGTTCTGATTCTGCCATATCAGAATCTGTTTCTTGTCATCTTGGGTGGTCATTGATCTGCTCTGCAATGAACCTTAGATTTGTCAGGTTTACCGATTCGATTGACAACAACCTCAAGTTGAACCAACTTGAGTTTGAGGGAGGGTGTTAAGGAAATTGAATATTGTATCCCGCTGTTAAGGAAACTAGTATCCCCCTATATCTTGTAGGTTTCTTTTGTTATTACTTTCCTTTTTTGTATTCTAGACTTGTGTATATAAATAGGGTACCATGTATACAAGAAAAGACATTATAAACTTATTTCATTCAGAAACTAACAAGAAGGTCTTCCACCACTAATAAGGAAGAAATCTACAAGGGTTGTGTGTCTTCATCTACCGAGTTTGATCGTCCTGAACTTCAACTATCAAATGAAGATGCGGAAGTCACTACTGTGACCAATCAAATTTCAACTGAAGATCAAGTTCATGGAAAGTCTGATGAAGGGCAAATATAACCACCTATATCATCACCGGTTGCAACTAAACAACCAGTCGAGTCTCATCAAATCAGTGAAGAGGGAGGCGGATCTGAAGCTGCTTTGAAACTATCTACTCGTGGGGAGCCTATCCCTAAAAACCATATGGAAACCACAGAGTGGGAGGGTCTTAATCAATCCATGGATGCACCAGCCATAACCAAATTCATTCATGAAAGTGTGGAGCTATCTCAGACCACAGACAAGGAACATGTGCATGAAGTCTCTACTACTCCAATTCATGAAGAGACCATTATCCCATACAAGGACAGTGATGAAAATGATGAACAAATTTTATTGTCCTCATTGAAGAGGAGATTGAAGAAGAAAGATGCAATGAAGAAGGCCTAGAAGGACAGATTATCACCGTTCCAACTAGTGAACTAGAGAGCCTGGTTGTGACCAAGGTAGAACCAGAGGAAGAATTCTTTACTGAATCAGACATAGAAGCACTAACGTTAAAAAGCAACAATCCAAACTCTAATGCTGAGGCAGAGCAACCCAGAATAAAGCTGGGTAATCATAGAGGTCTCACTCACCGAATGTTGGAAGAGGAGGCTGAGTTAAGATCTCAAAGCCTCAAAGGCAAGGAGTTGCATGCCGAGACCTACTTTCCCAAAAGGACTATGAAGCTACAAATTTAGTAACTTTTTTTGAAGTCTAGATCTATGTTCAAGGTATTTTCTTTTCCAACCAGATTAACATGATTCAGGTAAATGAATTTTATGCCAATCTCTAGCTGGATGTCTTCGACATTAAATCTCCTTACTACCAAAGGATGTATGTTAGGGGGAGATTTGTAAAATTTTTACCTAAAAAACTTAATGAATTCTTGGAATGCCCTTTTGACAACAAAGGGCATAGATTTCCTGAATATTTTAGAAAATCTAACAACATGTTAACCATGATCACTAGTATCATAAATGGAAAGGTGACTGAGTGATCTCAGCTGCACATGAATAAAGAGACCAATGATCTTTCTACCCTGTATTTCTGTCGCTACAATCGCGTTACTAGGAACCTTCTTCCTACTAGCATGGAAATACTTTCGGCAGGGAAATGGGAATACTTTTACATTCCATAGGTTAAGGAGCCCCGCGTGACCTTAGAGAGATAATTTTTTGAGCTATTTTACAGAGAACAAAGCTAGGAATCACCTATGAATATTTGTCTTTTCCCTATTTACTAACTGAATTTCTTAGTTTTCAAATGGTTCAATATACAACTCAGGATTCGTGGCGTTCTGCCAAAGTGAGAGGGATCTCTAACAAGATAAAAAGGAAGGCTTTTCAAATTTTAAGGATCTACCTGTCTCGACTAAGTTGGCTACCTCACTGCGGTATCAGTTACAACAACACGGACAGTTTATTAAACCTACTGGACAAGAAGCTGGGCTATCCAAAATTCAAAAGAAGAAGAAAAAGACCGAGTCTGTAGCTATTGGAACCTCTTCCTATGTACTTGCGATATCCTCACCCGATTCATAGCCTACTTTTAACATGGGAATTGATGATGATGATTTTCTCGACCCGAGATAAGAACAAGAGAAGGAGCTGATGAAGGCCATTCAAGCTTTACTTGACCCGCCGTTTCAGAATTTGTTTGAATTCCTAAAGCTCATTGCACCTAGTTCTACTCGAAGTAAAACCGATAGTATTTTTTTCCTTAACTTATTTGTCATCATGTTATCACAAATAGGGAGATGTTAAAGGGAGTTATTGAGAGTTTCTTTCTTTTATGTTGATCTGGTAATGTTTATTTGGTTTTTTTGGCTTCTTGAAGATACTTTTTTTTAGGCTACTATTTGTGATACAACCTAATGTTTGATGCGGTTGTAACCACCATGGTAATGGAAGCTGTTGTTATGTGAGTAACAACAATAACTTATTATTTTTCATATTTTGAAGACTATATGTGGCAGTATGTTTGATTAATTTCTGATGTTCACTTAAGCTCCTAACTAATTTTATTTATTGTGTTAACATAATAACAAAGGGGGAGAATATTAATGTCGATGTCTTCTCGACAGCTAAAGATTTGTCATAATAGTTGTTACATTAGATGAGTAATCCAGATCGAACACATTGGAAATGTGCTTAAAATCAGATTTGCAAAAATTGGTGATTTGGATAAAGATAGGCTATTGAAGAACAGGTCTTTCAACATATCCATCAAACCTTAGTCGAACAAAACACGAAAGATCAAAGCTTTCAAGACCAAACAAAACTCCACCAAAACCCCATTACCAAAAACACAAAAACAAACCCTACACACCACGAAACCCCAAGAAACTCACATGCAATCTTCGAGAAACCAAACAATAAAAAAAAATCCAAAATCGAAACCCTAAAAACCAAAAACAAAACTCACATCGAGAATCCCCACAAGTCGTCGACCGAGTGGGGGTCACCGCGAGGCGTCCGGCCGTTGAGCTCGAGCTCCAGTTCCTGGTCCGCCATTTCTTTGAATCCCCGCAGACCCTTCAAAACCCTATCGATCACGAACTCGATTTCAGACTCCACGCCTCATCAAAGAAACCCTAGAACGAAAAAAAACCCTAGAAACCAAGACGGAATTGGAGGGAACTAAATCTAGGGTTTGGTACACAAAATCAGGTGAACAACATGGCTATTGGTAAGAGTGAGAGCAGAGAGGTGCGAGAGAGAGAGAGAGAGAGCAAAGAGCGGCAACGGTGAGAGAGAGAGATAGCGGTGACGGTGAGAGAGAGAGGAGAGAGCGGTGACCGGTGAGAGAGAGCGGTGAAAGCTTCGTTGAGAGAGAGAGGGCGGTGAGGAAGAGAGGTTTGTTGAGAGAGAGAGAGCGGAGAGAGATTTTAGGGGGAGAGAGAGTTTTGTGGTTGGTCCCCATTTTTGGGTATCTAAATTGAAGCACGCACGAATCTCGAGACATAATGCGACATGATCTTTAAAACTCTTAAGCAATGATCCATCTTTAAAACTCTAAAGTCCCTGAATGTCAGGGGTAGCATGATTGTAAGTCCCATTCTTGGATCTGAGCACCGTGATTGATACACTTGAGTACCGGGCGATCCTACAACAAGAAAAGAAAAATTTCATTAGTTATATGAAAACCTTAATTTTGTAAGTACTCTATTCAATGAAGCTATATATACATCATTGCTTAAAATTGCTAATACGACATGATCTTTAAAACTCTTAAGCAATGATCCATCTGAAGGACCACCAGGGAAAGGAGCACAAGTTTTTGATTGCTCTTGTGACTCCCCTTCATTCCAACTACCTCCACCACTAGTACTCCAACCCACATTGCTACTATGCCTACTAGTTTTGTCAGCTGGTGTAGAGGAGTCATTACTACTAGACTCCTATGCGTGATCCTCAACTTCACCTCCGGCAATGACAAGATCTTTGCGTTGACGCATGTCGACATTGTAACCTTTATCATGCAATTCAACATTCTTTGCCCGATCAGCAGTACTCTTTCCTTTTCCCTTCGCATCGATGTTCTATTTCTCTTTTTAATAAGACGCTGTTAGGGGTCTCTGGCTGCCTCACCCACGGTTACCCCTCGATGCATCAACGCCAGCCTCCTCCTTAGTCACTATGGTCTTAGAATGAGCCATACCTGTTAAGATAATAACATGTAAGCACTTACAATAGAAACAAAAATGGACTTAGAAGAAAACATGCAAAATTCTACCATATTTTATAGTCTCGGTCAAGCAAGTTTGAGAAAACAACATTAATCGCAATTGTCTATAACCGAGATAGTGTTCCTAGTCTCGATATTTGACAACCGAGATAGTTGTAGCAGTCTTGGTTATGTACAGAGATAGTTGGAGTAGTCTCAGTTATACATAACTGAGACTAACCAAATCACACATTTTGAACTACTATCGGTATGTAGTGAAGAGTAATCCATATGTCATTGTACTTAGGATAATACTACCTAACCAAAATCTCAATTATTGTTAACCGAGACAATTGAAGATCACATATACTATAACTTTCAGAGATTCTCCCCTAGCTTATAAAGTGACTCTCGGTAGTAAGTAATCGAGACATTACAATGACTACAAAAAATCTACATCTCGGTCATGCTTAACCGAGATTGTGCTCATCATCTAGACTTGTGTGGCCTAGAAGCATGGGTTTGCAAATTCAACAACCTAGCAGATAAAATACAAAAAATAAACAAAAATTAAACCAAAATCTATTAAAATCAAGTTTACACGTACCTACAACTTGTCGAATAAACGCCTCCTCTGACTTGGTACCCTAAAATCTAGGCCTAAAATGTGTCAAACAACTCGAGATCTGTTAAACTGGAAGAAAACCACCACTTTAAAGAGTGAGAATGAGATTAGAACACATGAAAGAAGCAATTGTACTTGCCAAGGATCGAGATTGGGATCTAGGGTTTGAAAATTTATTCAGTTCCTCCTTACGCGTTTTATCAAATTGGCGGATTGGTGGTGGGGTGTAGTTGGGGGCAATTTTGGGATTTCATTCAAATTTTTTGGGTGCCTTTGGTAAACCACTTAGTGCCCTCAATAGTGACATGCCTTCACTAATTGGTAGGGTGCCCATAGTGGCGCTAAAAATAGAGATGGACATGAGAGAGAACTTTAATGAGGGATCGATAATTAATTAGATCATAATTCCCTACTTTCCATAAGGTAGAAAGGTAATAACATGGCCGACTCTGGCATTATTGAGGCCTAGGGCGAAACTCTAAAATCTGGGCTTCTATATAGAAACTAATATTTTATTTAATTTAGTTTTTAGTAAAATAATGAACTATCAAAAGCATTTTTTTTATAAGAATGAAACTACAATTTGCTTGAATTTAGGCTCGAACTCCTAACGTCATATCCAAGTAACCCCATACCAAACCAGTAAGCCATCCACTTGGTTGCTATGAAAAACATGCATTGATTGTTATATTTTTGATATCCATATGTGTAACGATTTGTATCCTTAACTTGGTGATTAACGTTAATCTAAAATCTAATTAACCCAAGTTAGACTCATGGTTAAGCTTGGCTTGTCTGGATTAGCGTATGAGTGTGATTGTTGTGATGTATTGTGTTTTGGTTGGTGTGACAAATAATTAATGTAAATATTAATGTGAATTAATATAAAACCTAGAGTTAGAAAAGAAATGATAAATAAAATTGACGGTATACTTGGTGTGATACATGTAAATTATGGGGGATCACACGAAGACATGTGGAAGCAATGTATACGCTTGTGTACGTTTGAGTGTACTCATTGGCGTACGTGGCAAGCAAAAAAGCTATAAAATATATAGGTTTATATATATATATATATATATATATTTATAAATGTTGATATACAAATATATAAATAAAATCTATGGTTGGAAATAAATTAATTGAGAAATGATGGGACACCTAATACCATGTGTGGGTCAAGGGTGACACACATGGGGTTATGGGGTAGCGTGCACGCCCGAGTGTACTCGTTGGCGCGCACGACGAAATTATATATGCATGAATATATTTTTTGTATATATGCATCTAAAATAATAAATAAATTTATGGGCGTCTAGTGTCACGTGGGTCGAGGGTGACATACATGGGGTGTACAATAGTGTACATACCCGAAGATGGTCATTGGAGAGCGAGGTAAATTTATAGGTAAAATAACACATAAGTATATATATATAGTTCATACATATAAATATTTATAACCCATAGTTTAGTTTAATTCGGTTGAATCATTAGATTCGCCTAGAGATACAAGTAGCGTGATATCGAGGAGGTGAATAGAAGGACATTGATAATTGTGTAGAGATGGTCCATGGCTCGAGATGTGTGCCATCCTATCTTAAGAAGAATCAATGGGCATGTGGTTATGTTGGTTTTTAAACCATAAGATTTACCTCGATACGCGTCACGTATCTCAAGGAGATCAAATTAATATTTGATAGTGTAAATTAGTTATGTGGTGGTAAGTTTGGTAACTGCCACAAAATCGATCTAGATATATGGAACACGTATCTCGAGAAGGATCAAAACATAAATTAAAAAATAGAAAATTAGATTTCCTCGAGTTTCAGGCGATACAAATCTCGAGAAAATCAAATATTTATCCCAAGTGCAACAACACCGACTCATCTCAACCGTTTCGATTTACAGATGTATCGAATTGGTGGGAGAGAAAGAGGGAATTTTAGACTGTGGCAGGGAAATGGAGAGGCGATGGAGATGAATTAAAGGTAAGTGCCTGTGTTATTGTTGATGTCAATAATGTTGTTGTTGTTGTTGTTTTGTTGGTTGTGAAGACGATTATGAGGGTTGGGGGGACTCGGTTGTCTGAAGAAGAAGATGACCGCTAGGTCATCTCCTATCCCAAGAGTGCCCTGGGGTTTGGCTTAACAATAAGCCAAAACATGGTTTATAACAGAGACATGGGATTGAGAGGAAAGGGAAGGGGATTGATTCCTCAAACCGGACTAAACCGGGCTCGGTTCAACTGAACTGGACCGGTCAAACCCCCTTCACAAATAAAAAAAATAGAAAAAATGTTGGAATTCAGTAAAAAAACCTGAAAAATTGATAAAAATTATAAAAAATATTTGTTAAGCAAATAAATAGAAATTGAATATTTTTATAAAAAGTGGAAGATGGAAGTCCGTTAAGAATTTATATAAGGTTTTTTACTAAAAAAACATGAAATGGTCATAATAACCTAAAAGAATTGGTTAATTAGTTCCGAATTGAACTAGGAGTAGTTTAGGGATTCAAATATGAGGTATTGGATTTTTAATGACCTCATTTTTGAACATCAGGACAAGATCGTGTAACTCAAAAAGTAAAGAAATCGGAAATGAAACCTAAACGAGGTAAGTATAGATTCGTTTAATTATCAACTTTGCCTGACTATGTAGTATATTAAGTTCATATATTTTATGAACTTGAATGGGAGCTATATATACTGTGATATTTTTAACAAATGGAAAACAATGCTTAATGTGATCCACAAAAGTAACTACTAGTTTTGAGAATAGGTTTATAGGAGATAGGTTACCTTCCCGGCCTATATATAACTCCTGCTCAATTCGATAGGTTGCGTGAATTTCAGATAGAACCATTTGGACAGTGACAAGTTGTCAGACATCACATACACGTAATGTGCTAGTCAGGTTATGGTGTCACTATAGCTGATAGGTAGTCGGCCCTAGTTTTATAAAAAAATGGGGAAAATCATGGTGTAATAGCGATTAACTGTACGACTTGTATTATAGATATATTAGATTACATGATTTTCATATACCCTGCTAGATTTGACTGATTCATATTGTGAGCAAGTTGAAGCGCTCACCACGATTAACAATTTAGGAATATCGACAAGCGCAAAAACTATTGGACATAGAAGGTTTAGGTGTCTTGATCTTCTTTTTGATGTAATGATTCTTCCCTTGTGTATATATTCGTATTGAATTATAGTTTTGTACTACATAAATGGTGGGTGGTTTTATATAACCGAGGTTTACTCTGGTTTAATTCAATTTTGTATATCGTTTTTCTACATTGTAATCTTTTTTTAATTTTCACTGCATTTATTATTTGTTTTTATGTCAATATTTGATATATAATTGAGTTTATTAGGTATGCAAGGAGAGGCTGCTAGCTCTAGTTAAGTCTGGTTAAATTACTGGGGCTTAATTAGGGTTTCAAGATGAATGATTCCTTAATTAGGATAAGAATAGTTACAATTAATATTAGAGCCTAGTCTAAGCCAAAGCTTTATCAATTTCGAATGAGTTTCAAAATAATAAATAACTTGAATATAGTTTGGTATCGAAGATTGAGGTTCTTGACTCTGATATACCTTGATACCTAAGTTTACTAACTCTGAGAGTTGTCTTTTACTAACTCTGAGAGTTGTCTCTAGTTACAAAGAAACTTAAGATGTGATAAATGGTTTTATCTAATTTTAGGGGGCAGCCAAAAGATAAAAGACTAAGTTATGTTATTTGTTGTGTGTTATTATATGTATACAATAGATATAAGTGTTATGTCTTTCATGAATGATAATAAGATGGTTGAAATCAATCGGTTTCTCGAGATATGATAAAGCATTGAATGTAAGAGTTCAAGAAAGTCTTAATCTTGAGGAGTTTGAAAAAGCAAAGATATAAAAAAACTTTAAAAAATAAAAATTTAAATTCATTCTCCAAGTATCTATCTTCAGGGAATTTGTTCTCACTGATAATTGGATCTGGACATTGAGACATGCATTAGCAAAATTGAATTTATGAAGTAATGGAATACTGAATGACTTTTGGTTGAACTCAAAGATTGTAAATCACTTTGTGATGTGATTTAATACTAGTATTGAGACTAGTTGAGTAATAATGAAAGTTATTTAGTAAATAAATTAGCGGTTAATGATAAAAGCCTATTTGAAGTTAGAGAACCACTAATATATTTATACTTCATAATTTGTTATGAAGTAGAAACTCTAGATATGGTGTTAATCCATATTGGAATGAAAGGGAATTTGTTGGAAAGTGAAAACTGAAGTTGAGAATCCAAAACTGAGAAAGTTTGAAGATAGTTCAATCTCAAACATCGCAATGAGCCAGTAAGATATCTTAGTCTGATATTTTAGGCTGGTACAATCTAAGTTAGGGAAAATAAATGATCAATGAAACTGAGTATTTAAGGAGTTCAATGAATAATATACGGTAATAGGAATGAATATTCATTTCCTGTAATTGACAACTCATTCTTATAATAAGATGAAACAAGCCGTTCTCAAGAGTTAGCTGAGATTTGATTGTCATCATAATATGATCAGATTTAAGGATATATAAAAAGATGATCTCAGATGATTGCTAGATCACTTTAAGTGGATGATGAAAACCATTAGAAATTACTAGAACTCATGCTATGTTCATGAAGGAAGGGTGTAAAATTTTGAACTTTATCTTAATCAAATTGTTATCATGTTTTGATAACAAGATGAAATCTTTTAAGACTTAGGAGGTGTAAGAACATTATCATAAAAAATTGCAAATCACGACGGTAAATTGGTTCATGCTAGATTTTGCAAGTGCCAGTACTAAGTTTCAAAGATAAATTACTTATGTGTATTGAGTATTAATAACAAATCAAAAGTTATGACGAGAATTTAGACAAGTTAAAATTTTCATATATTCAACAAATAGGTGAAAGAGGAAAGAAATCTTGAAATAATTGAATAATACAAATGATTAATCCATGGATCTGTCATATCGTTGTGTAATTTATTTAGTTAACTCAAGCATGAGTATTGGTGTAAGTTAAAAATAAATACAAGGATGTCTTAGAAGAAAGCTGAAGTACAGTTTGATTACAATATTTGTTTGATTGTATATAAATTGTAGAATAAGTTAGAGGTTCATCCTAAGACTTTTTATTGAGGTATGATTGTGTGTTGAGATAATAAAGCAAAATTGTAGTTTATTCTTCTATCGATATATCTACATATAAAGCTCAAGACATTTGAGAAGAACTATTAGGGATGGAGAATTTCAAGATAATTATTTTTGTAGTTGTACCAAATACGGAAAGACATCACTCTAAAATAAGAGAAAAGGTTTGTTGAAAGTCTTTTAATCATTCTTAGATATTATCGAGAATCTTAGAAGAATCATTAAACGACAACCTGAAAGTATAAATACCAGTGGATTGGTGTAAGGTCAAAATAGTGAGTTTCAAACTATGGAAGTTTGAAAAAATGTATTATTACGGTAAAACAAATTTAGGGTAAGATAAATACCTTAGATTTCTTAAATGTTATAAAAATTCACTTTAAAATATCAGTCATTAAGGTGATTGTGTTAATAATACCTTGAACAGGAAAAAGGACAGGGGACGTAGTTACAATAAAAGGTTCTTACTAATATCTATTCGGTAAAATGTAAGATGATGATCACTTGAAGTCTTGCCAAGGCACATCTTCAATGGAGTTGTCCGGATTAGTAATTACAAATCAGTTATTTGAATATCAGATTGGAGCTGAGCTAATGATGATTGATTGAGCATCGAGAAATTGATTGAGATTATCTAGTAGGTCAAGGTTTGACTATTAGTTATTGATATTTAGTATGGATAATCTCATATCTTAACATTAGCATGAAAAGAAAGTTCTTAGAACTTGAATTGAAAAATGAAGCAAGAATTTTATGAGAATCTCATGGATTTCTTTGAAATATTCATTCAAGCAAAACCCAAAATCATTGCGATAAGATTGAGTTGTTGGTGACCTAGAATGAAAGTAGACAATGTCAATTTTATAAAAAAAATAGGTGATATTTTAGCAAGTAAAAGCTGAGTGTTACTAACCTGAAAGGTTATATTATTCTTGCCTTATATGAAAGAAAATTCATGCTCAAATATTTATGATGCATTAGCCTAAGTTGTAATGACAACTGGAGGTTATTGATATTGTAATTGTAGAACTAATTGAGTCTGCGAAATCTCTTACTAGTATCATAGCTTAATTCTTATGAAAGATTAAGTGAGATATATGCATGTAGAAAGAGTTGAGAGTTTATAAAGAACCAGGATTATCATTTCGGTGAGGAACATAAAATCTACGTTCTAGTGGGGAAGAGATGTATAATAGCTAGGAGAGACCTTTCTCAATCTTAACACAATATATCTGTAGCCAATCTTAGTTCTAGAAAATGTAATTTTTGAGCTTGTGATGTGAAATATGGCGGTTACTGAAATAAATATTTTGTTATGTAAGTTCTTTGGTGTTGTTATTATCAGGATATAAATGCCGGGGTGTTTCCTTTAAAAGTTTATATGCTTAACTTCATCATCAAATGGTGTAAGATGAGAAGTCAAGATACAAGTTCATTGGAGTCTAAGTACTTTAGAACTACATAGAAGAATGTTAGCAGAGTGTTAGTATACAACTAAAATTTAGATAATGGAAGAATGTGTTGACAAGCATCATATGGATGTTGAAATATTCAAAAGATGTATGCATTCTTTTGAACTTCTCACCTATGAAAATGCAATATAGATTCATAATTTTAGGGTTAAGGAAAGCTTGAAAATAATTATAGAAAATATCTTATGTATCTTTATTTTATTAAAGATAAATTAGTTTGCGTCCACTGTTGAATGGAACAAAGTTGATTGAGAGGAAGACTTATTGATCAAGGAATTAATTTAGGAAATGTGGAAATAACTCCCATGTATCATCGAAGTTATATTTAGTTGATAGGCTCTAATTTCGAGGATGAAATTCCTTAAGTTGGGAAGGGGTTAATTTCACAGATGGTCACTCAAGATTACAGTTTGTAACATTTTGGTCACTAAACTTACATTTGTCCCAAATATATCACTTAACTTTACAAAACGTTTCAACGAAATAACTCGATCACTCTCCGGTCAAAAACCTACCGGCGCTGCTGACGTGGTGCCACATGGGATTTCATGGGAGGTCACTTAAGTTGTTAAGTGATGATATGGCGTGCAACACACACACCGACCCACCCCCTCTTAGTTCACCCCTGCTCGTGGTCCCCCCACCTTGGTCGTCTCCCACCTAACCGGCCGTCCCCGGTCGTCTCCCCCGCCCCCTAGTCGTATCCCCCCCGCCCCTTTGGTCCCCCCCCAAATGGTTGCCCCCGCCCCTAACCGGCCGTACCCACCGCCTCCTCCCTCGGTCGTCTCCCCCCCGCCCCCACTGGTCTTCGATCCTGCGGGAAAGAGAGGTGTCGCGATAGAGAGATAGCGAGGAAGAAGACGACCAGTGGGGGGAGCACGACTGAGACCTTGCCCCGTGGAGTCGAGGCCGATTGGCTACGCAGGATCAAAGCTCCGCGAGCAAGAGGTTCCGCAACAGAGAGCGAGCGCGAGGAAGAAGAAGACCAGTGGGGGGTGCGTACGACCAGTTTTTGGGGGAGGGGCGCGGGGGCGACCGGTGGGGGGACCGGTGGGGGCGTGTTGAGGCATGTGCCCTAGGTCAATCCATTAACCTTCTTTATGAATACTTTTAGTTGATAACATAGAGGATTTCATTTGCTGTTTATTATAATTAATTTGCATGTTTACATTATAATAAGATCCATGGGTATTTACAGAAATATCCTAAATGTCCCTAGTGATCATTATACTGGGAACTATAATGAATTAAGACTAGTGTGAGTCTTGATTGATGATCATATGATGATTATACGTATAGGGATACGAATCAAGATCACGAGTACTTGTTAGGGAACAAAGTACTGGATCGACCCGCTATGAGGACATCACATGGATTAGTCATAGTTGTTTCTCGTGATAGGTATATTTTTCAGTCCTCTGAATTGAGATTACCAGAGACTTCAACATTAGGAATACAATGATTTGACACAATCAAACGTTGTCTTTAACCGGACGATTATAAAGGTTGTGATTGGTTACTGTGTGAGCAATGTGATGAAGTTGTGTAATCAAGATATAATTTGTCCCTTTCATATAAAGAGAGATATCCAGTGGATCCCTCGATGTGTTAGACTGTTAAATGGCCTAGTCTAAGTGAATTGATATTGATCAATGTCACTTGGATGTTTTCAGTCTACCTAGAGATCGAGACTAGTACGATTGAACATGTTGGATGACAATTCCATGCCTTTTGTTTGATCAAAAGGATATCGTATGACAAAATGATGTTATATACACTCTTGATTAGGTTGTATCGATTTGATATTCGTATAACTTGGGTAGTCATAATGTCTTGCTAGAGGCCGCTTATGACTTGTATACCAAAATGTGTTTTGGTACACTGCCAACGTTGTAAGAGCCTTTTGGGTCGCACACTAAGAATGGTTTTGCAAGATTTTAAGATGGTTCAGAAAAATGAATTTTATATGATAAAATTCATGACGGAAACGTCCTTGTGGTGTATTACATTTATACTTCTTTAAGTAGGGGCATATGTGTAATTTACTTAATCGTTCATATACGAGGGTTGTATAAATAGACGCTTTAAGTTAGAACACACGTACGAAAGATCAAAAGGCCGAAACTCTATATTCGTTTCAGAAACGACTTAGGGTTTTTGGTATGCTTTGGATCATTTTGGAGAGAAAAACAAAAGATTTGGTATTCTCTCGAAGCTAGCACTTTGAATCTCGGCCGCCGTTCGTGTGTGGACTACTGGTAGAGGGCGTTCGTCGTTGGCAGCGCCTTAGAGATCGATTAACCTTCAAGAAAGGTACATTGCGATTGAGGTATGATTAAGTTTTCATGGTTTAAACGTTTTTAATGGAATTAGATTCGGATCTGTTGGGGTTTTTGTCAAAATTGTTTTGTAATCTCTGCTGCGTATGAACCCCAAAACCCAACAGTGGTATCAGAGCCTTCGAGTTCGATTCCATTAAATTCATTGCATGTTTTCTTCTGATATATACATGATATATGATTGAAAACATGTTAATAGTTGATGTATATGTGATATACATAAGTTTTATGTGAGATTTATTAGCATGTTTTGTGTATATGATACATATATTCGTGATTTAATTGAAATTAGTTTCGTACATGCTAGTAACCATGTTAGGTTAATTTGAATAATTTTAATGAATTGAGTTTCGTGTTCTATGATCCATGACACCATTAGGTTCGATTGGGATAGTAGTTTATGATTCAATTACATGTTTGTGATTATTTGGATGAAGACCGAAATTGCAAATAATTAATTTTCGAAAATATTTATATATAAATAATTAATTTTCGAAATTATTTATTTATCTTGTTATATCTATTTTGTTATGAAGTTTCTATTTGATAAAGATAGATAACGAATTAGAATATGAGATAAATATCAAGAATCTTGTTATTGGTGATGTACTATCATTCAAATATCTTAAATCCAAAATAAATAATTAATTTTCGAAATTATTTATTTATCTTGTTATATCTATTTTGTTATGAAGTTTCTATTTGATAAAGATAGATAACGAATTAGAATAAGAGATAAATATCAAGAATCTTGTTATTGGTGATATATTAGGATTCAAATATCTTAAATCCAAAATAAATAATTAATTTTCAAAATTAATTATTCATCTTGTTATATCTATTTTGTTATGAAGTTTCTATTTGATAAAGATAGATAACAAATTAGATTGGGAGATATAAGCAAAATCGGTTTCGTTATCCCTATTGGATAGGAGATAAATATCAAGAATCTTGTTATTGGTGATATACTAGGATTCAAATATCTTAAATCATAATTGGATTAGGCTAAGATGATTAGTTAGATGTGGGCCCGGGTTAATTAAAATGATTTAATTGACTTAATTTCAGATAAATTAAGGGGTTAATTTATGATAATAAAATCAGCGAAAATTATGATTTTCTATAGCGAATTTTAATTTTCGGAATTGAGATTCGTCTTCTAAAAAAAAAAAAAACGGGCGCGCTTCAGTACTTCCCTCCCATTTGGCCAATGGATCGCCGTCTAACTAATCCTAGCGTATGGAAATTCTTTTGTTAGTGAAAAGTATATAAAAAAAAATTCCAAATTGTTTAGTGATTGAAGAAACCAATAAAAATATATATGATATTTCATTGTTACATAAAATCACTAAAACTGAATAAAATCCCTCTATTAAATTTTAAGTCTCGTGTCATCCATTTTAAACACTTGTCAAGGCCTCGATCACACTAATATAGTTTCAGCCATAGTTGGGTGTATTGTGTTATCTTGGCGAGACAAGTTGGGTAAGAGTTACCTTAATGTTTAAAATGGTCCGACTTAATAAAGCCATCAAAATAGTTTTGAGCTTTAGGCAAATGATGAGATAAAAATATGCTAAGACATAAGATGTCCTATATCTCATAAAAGGATCTAAAAATAACATTAGATGTAATTGGTAACTGTTACCTACCTAAATAATCTAGTTCTGTGTTTCATGCCATAGCCGTCATAGAATTAGGTGAAATATGGATTTTAGTCCCCTAAGTAAACAATATGTTTTAGGAGGGTTTCTAATTTAGTGGGAGTCTATTCCTCTATACTAAAATAAACTTTTCATAATCTTTATTGTAGATCAATGGCCTCTTCGAGTAACAATAATCCCCTGTCACTTCGATCCATCCTTGAGAAGGATAAGCTATCTGGGACTAACTTTCTTGACTGGTTCAGAAACTTGAGAATTGTTCTTAAGCATGAACACAAGTTGTATGTCCTGGATTCTTCAATCCTTGAGGACCCACCAGCCAATGCTACAAAAGCTGTGAATGATGCGCATAATAAGCATGTCAACGATTCTACTGATGTTGCATGTATTATGCTGGCAACTATGGTTCATGAACTTCAAAAGGGCATGGAACTAATGGAAGCCTACGACATGGCTATAATTTGAAGGAAATGTTCCAACAAACAAGCTAGGCAAGAAAGGTTTGAGACAGTCGAAAACCTATATTCTTGCAAGATGACTGAGGGTGCGTCAGTTAGTCCTCATGTTCTGAAGATGAAGGGCTATGTTGACCAGCTTGATAGACTCGAAATTCCCATAAGCCAAGAGTTGGCTTCAGATTTAATCCTGAATTCATTACCAGAAAGTTACTCACAATTTGTGATGAACTACAATATGAATAATAGGGAGAAATCAATTTCAGAGTTGCATTTGATGCTCAAAACTGCAGAACAAAATATCAAGAAACCCTCTAGTAATATGTTGATGGTCTAAAAGGGAAAGGGAATGAAGAAGAAATGCAAAGGCAAGGCTAGAGTTGCCAAGGCTATTGCTGCACCTGTCGCAAAGCCTATGGAACAAGTCAAGACCCGTCCTGTTCTTGCTTCAAAACACCCAAAAGAAAAGGAAGAAAATTGTGATTTCTGTAATCAAACCTATCTTTGGCATTGTCGTCTCGGACACATAAACGAGAAACGCATAACGAAGCTCCATAAAGATGGGCTTCTTGATTCATTTGATTTAGAAACATATGAAACGTGCGTATCTTGTTTACTAAGAAAGATGACTAAAAGTCCCTTTACTGGACACAATGAAAGGGCAAGCGATTTATTGGGTCTAATACATACTGATGTATGCGGTCCTATAAACACGATGGCTAGATAAGGTTATCAGTACTTCATTACATTTACTGATGATTTCAGCAGATATGGTTATGTATATTTAATGAAACATAAAGCTGAATCATTTGAGATGTTTCGAACATTTCAAAATGAAGTGCAGAATCAACTTGGTAAAACTATCAAAACACTTCGATCAGATCGAGGTGGTGAATATTTATGCCAAGAATTTGATGATCATCTTAGAAATTATGGGATTGTCTCCCAATTGACTCTACCAGCAACTCCACAATGGAATGGAGTTTCTGAAAGGAAAAATCGAACCTTATTAGATATGGTTCGATCTATGATGAGTCATGCAGATCTTCGATTATCCTTTTGGGGTTATGCATTACAAACTGCAGCTTTCACTCTAAATCGAGTTCCTTCTAAAGCGGTTGATAAAACACCATATGAGATATGGTACGGGAAGAGACCTAGTTTGTCTTTCCTTAAGATTTGGGGTTGTGAGGCTTACGTAAAGCGACAAGTCTCAAAAAAACTAGCACCTAAATCTGATAAGTGTTTATTTGTGGGGTATCCTAAAGAAACAAAAGGATATTACTTTTATAATCCCGCTGAGAACAAAGTGTTTGTTCCTCAGTATGGTGCCTTTATGGAAAAATAGTTTATTTCAAAAGACACTAGTGGGAGAGAAATAAATCTTGAAGAAGTTTAAGAATCACGGATAAACCCTGAACTGCTACTGGAAGTTCAACAACCTTATGAACCAGTTGAACCTCCGCAAGCGACACAAGGCCCACGTAAATCTGGTAGGGTAAGACATGAGCCAGAGATATTCAGATTTCTCATTACTGATAGTCGTGATGTATTGCTTATGGATCAAAATGAGTCCACCAATTATCAGGAGGCTATGTCTTGACCAGACTCAGATAAATGGCTAAGTGCCATGAATTTCGAGATGCAATCCATGTATGATAACAAAGTTTGGAACTTGGTTGATTTACCTGAAGGTGGTAAGACCATTGGATGTAAATGGGTTTTCAAGAAGAAAGCTCACATGGATGGAAATGTGCATACTTTTAAAGCAAGACTTGTAGCAAAAGGTTTCAGGTAGACTCAAGGTGTTGATTATGATGAAACTTTTTCGCCAGTAGCTATGCTTAAATCCATAAGAATTTTAATTGTCATAGCTGCATATTATGACTATGAGATATGGCAAATGGATGTAAAAACAACATTTCTTAATGGAAAGCTGCTTGAGGTTGTGTATATGACACAACTCGAAGGTTTTGTACATCCTGAGAATTCTAGGAAGATATGCAAGCTTCAAAGATCCATTTATGGATTAAAGAAAGCTTCTCGGAGTTGAAATCTTCGTTTTGATGAAGCAATCAAGGATTTTGGTTTCATAAGAATGAATATGAGCCTTGTGTATACAAGAAGGTCAGTGGGAGTATAGTTGTTTTTTTGGTACTGTATGTTGATGATATATTACTCATTGGAAATGACATCCCAACATTGCAGAATGTCAAGTCTTGGTTAGGGAAGTGTTTCTCAATGAAAGACTTAGGAGATGCAGCCTATATCCTAGGGATAAGGATCTATAAGGATAGATCTAAGATGCTAATTGGTCTAAGTAAGAGTGCTTACGTAGACAAGGTACTGAATAGGTTCAGTTTGCAAGACTCTAAAAGAGGATTGTTGCCAATGTCTCATGACATAAGTCTCAGTAAGATTCAATGTCCTAAGACAAATGATGAGCGGGACCGTGTGAATAAGATTCCATATGCATCAGCTATTGGATCTATCATGTATGCCATTCTATGCACTCGACCTGATGTATCATATGTTTTGAGCACTACAAGTAGATATCAGTAAGATCCTGGTGAGAGTCACTGGATAGCAGTAAAGAACATTCTTAAATACTTAAGAAGGACTAAGGAAATGTTCTTGGTCTATGGAGGTTTTGAAAATGATTTAGTTGTAAGTGGTTACACAGATGCAAGTTTTCAAACTGATATAGATTATTTTAGATCGCAATCTGGATATGTGTTTATTTTGAATGGGGGTGTAGTAAGCTGAAAAGTTCGAAGTAAGAGATCGTGGCAGATTCTACAATGAAGTTTGAGTATATTGCGGCGTCCGATGCAAAGAAAGAAGCGATTTGGATCAAAAAGTTCATTTCTGAACTAGGTGTGGTTCTAAGTATTGCTAACCCTGTTTGTTTGTGTAATGACAATAACGGGGCAATAGCACAGGCCAAGGAACCTAGATCACACCACAGATCCAAACATGTACTCAAGCGTTTTCATCTCATCAGAGAAATTATTGAGAAAGGAGACGTAAAGATTTGCAGAGTACCTACTGAAGACAACGTTGGGGATCCATTGACAAAAGCTCTTCCACAAGCAAAACATGATGGTCATGTTAGATCATTAGGCATTAGATGCATGTATGATTGGCCCTAGTGCAAGTGGGAGATGTTGGGGCATGTGCCCTAGGTCAATCCATTAACCGTCTTTATGAATACGTTTAGTTAATAAAATAGAGGATTTCATTTGCTATTTATTATAATTAATTTGCATATTTACATTATAATAAGATCCATGGGTATTTACAGAAATATCCTAAATGTCCCTAGTCGATCATTATACTGGTAATTATAATGAATTAAGACTAGTGTTAGTGTTGATTGATGATCATATGATGATTATACGTATAGGGATACGAATGAAGATCACGAGTACTTGTTAGGGAACAAAGTACTAGATCGACCCGCTATGAGGACATCACATGGATTAAGTCATAGTTGTTTCTCATGATAGGTATATTTTTCGGTCCTCTGACTTGAGATTGCCAGAGACTTCAACATTAGGAATACAGTGATTTGACATAATCAAACGTTTTCTTTCACCGAACGATTATCAAGGTTGTGATTGGTTATTGTGTGAGCAATGTGATGAAGTTGTGTAATCAAGATAGAATTTGTCCCTTTCATATAAAGAGAGATATCCAGTGGATCCATCGATGTGTTAGACTGTTAAATGGCCTAGTCTAAGTGAATTGATATTGATCAATGTCACTTGGATGTTTTCAGTCTACCTAGAGATCGAGACTAGTACGATTGAACATGTTGGATGACAATTCCATGCCTTATGTTTGATCAAAAGGATATCGTGTGACAAAAAGATGTTATATACAATATTGATTAGGTTGTATCAATTTGATGTTCGTACAACTTGGGTAGTCATAATGTCTTGCTAGAGGCCGCTTATGACTTGTATACCAAAATGTGTTTTGGTACACTGCCAACGTTGTATGAGCCTATTAGGTCGCACACTAAGAATGGTTTTGCGAGATTTTAAGATGGTTCAGAAAAATGAATTTTATATGATAAAATTCAGGACGGAAACGTCCTTGTGGTGTATTACACTTATACTTCTTTAAGTAGGGGCATATGTGTAATTTACTTAATCGTCTATATACAAGGGTTGTATAAATAGACGCTTTAAGTTAGAACACACGTACGAAAGATCAAAAGGCTGAAACTCTATTTTTGTATCAGAAACGACTTAGGGTTTTTAGTATGCTCTGGATCGTTTTGAAGAGAAAAACAAAAGGTTTGGTATTCTCTCGAAGCTAGCACTTTGAATCTCGGCCGCCGTTCGTGTGTGGACTACTGGTAGAGGGCGTTCGTCGTTGGCAGCGCCTTAGAGATCGATTAACCTTCAGAAAGGTACATTGCGACTGAGGTATGATTAAATTTTCATGGTTTAAACGTTTTTAATGGAATTAGATTCGGATCCATTTGGGTTTTTTGTCAAAATTGTTTTGTAATCTCCGCCGCGTATGAACCCCAAAACCCAACAGGGCGGGGGAGACGACTAGTGGGGCGAGCGGTGGGTACGACTAGTTTGGGGGGAGGCGGGGGCTGCCGGTTGGGGGGACCAGTTGGGGCGGGGAGGGGGTGGTGGGTACGACCGGTTGGGGGAGGGCGGTTTGGGGGAGGGGGCGATCAATTGGGGACTAGTGGGGGCGGGGAGACGACCGGGGGCGGTGGGTACGACCGGGGGACTAGTGGGGGTGGGAGGGATACGACCGGTGGGGGGAGGGGGGCACGAGCCGGGGTGAACTAAAAGGGGGTGGGTGGGTGTGTGTGTTGCATGTCATGTCATCACTTAAAAACTTAAGTGACCTCCCATGAAATCCCAAGTGGCACCACGTCAGCAGCGCCAGTGGGTTTTTGATCGGAGAGTGGTCGGAGTTATTTTATTGAAACGCTTTGTAAAGTTGAGTGATATATTTAGGACAAATATAAGTTTAGTGACCAAAGTGTTACAAACTGTAATCTTGTGTGACCATCGGTGAAATTCCATTGGGAAGAATGTAACGACTCGTGTCCTTAACTTGGTAATTAACGTTAATTCGAAATCTAATTAACCCTAGTTAGGCTCATTATTAAGCTCAACTTGTCTCGATTAGCATGTGAGTGTAATTGTTGTGATGTATTGTTATCATGGCCCGAATTCCAAATCCTAATTTAATTTCTTAATCAGGATCATTGACCCGTGATGTTAGACTTGCATCAAAATATGTGCATTGACCGAGGCAAGGTGGCCGATGTATATGTTAGATTTGTTGTGGTGTATGCATAGTGCGTTGTATATGTGTAGATTAGTAAGTCACTCATACTTATGTTTAGGTGTCAAGATGTAAGTGGAGACGCACCTTGAGATGCATACCGACATGGGACCGGGGTAGAGAGTGATATGGTAAGTTGATTTAAGCTTACTGTAGCTTAAATAGTAGTATTAATATGGCTATAGTTAGCTTTATATCAAATGTAACCTAGTCAGAAAGTTAAAACAATAGCCATTTGATGATTCTCGATATACATGTGGCACATCAATAGACCAACTGAGTTTGATATTGATGTTACTTGGAAGGAATTAGTGGAGAGTTAGTGGAAATGTGTCAAGTTGTAGGCCATTAGATTAGTTTTGAGATACATGTGTACATAGAGATCAATGGCTATTAAGCAAATTCTTCTTAATATAAGATTAAATGGATCAACTCATGCAAACCATTTAATTCTCATTTCATTAGCTTAGGAGTTAAGAAAAGTTACTAAAGAATAAGAATCAAAGAAGATTAGCAACATTCAAGTGATTTTGGTGATTTAGGAGTTAGTTGATCAAGTTGTTGGTGTTCATCAACCAGGTAATCCAACTTACACCATTAGTTTAGTTTAATTTGATGAATTTGATAATATAATTGAAGTGTGGCTATTTTTATGTTGTTGATGATGTTTTGGGACTCTGGAGGTGTAGTAAAAAGATTCCAAGGGGTTAGAGCTGGCCATCTGTAGAGTAAATCCAAAATTTAAAGTGCAAAATTCATGGTTTTCCTATACATATAGCACTTTACAAGCTAGCTAGCGCGCTACCTGCGTATAACGTGCTAATAAAATTGAATAACACGCCAATGAGGTCACTAGTACACTAGACAAGTCACCCAATGTGCTAGGTGCTTTGACAACGTAAAATTTGAAATTTCTTAAATAGACTTATACACTTTAAACAAGTCCAATACTCTAGTTAAAGGTCTAAACACACTTTAAAACATGTTAAATGATATCAAGAACCTAAGAAAAAATCTTGGGGGTTCAGGCACGAGTTTTGAGGTGTGTAGCTGGAAAATATGCGTGGATTGTAAGTAAAATGATTGAGATATTCATTTACATTTCATTCCTATTTTCTTATTCATTTCTAGTCATTTGGACTGATTTTCCCATTGTACGCTATATACCATGACTTGTTTCCTCTTATTTCATGAGTTTGCTATCATGGTGTTATTTGATGGTTTAATAGTTTCATTGACTCTAAATTATATGCTATGTCATTTTTTATTGTTGAGATGCTGAGTCAAATGAAATAACATGCTATTAGGTAGGTGTTGATGGTTTTGTAAATCTGTTTTCCTTTGTGCATTAGATATGCAATTACATTTATTGGACTCCCAAACCATATCATTTCTTCAGTTATGAAAGTAGTTCTTATATCTAGGACCATGTTATGATAGACAAAGCGTGACATAGAAGGTCACTGGACTTGGGGGCTTGTTCAAATCTCACCAATATCTTGTGCAACACATAGGGTATGGGACCCAGGGTCTTTTGAAAGTATACATCACATTTGAGGGGCACTGTTGAGTATTTATATATGAGATGAGCATTTATGAGGATGTGAAGGCATTCATGATGTTGTTTATGCCCTAAATAGTGGGATAAGGCTGATGTGATGTAACTCACAGCTGACCGAACGTAGATCATTAGTACTTACCCGAGTGTTAGTTTCATATTGTTTAGTTATAGTATCTCATAGCATAAATTCTTTTTAGCATAGTTTCTATTATTATGCTTTCAGATTCTTGTTGTATATTTGGAAATGTGAGCAAATGTCTCTCAATATTACTTTCTACTTTCCGGTACTCACCATTTTTTTTTATGACAGTGGGTGCAGATCCATTGAGTAGCAGATCATGCATGGAGAAGATCAACGACTACCTTTGAGCCAGTGGAGTGATACTACATCAGATTTTGTAAGTTTTTGGTTTTGTTATATGACTTATATATATGTCTTTCACACACTTTTTAGGTTGTATATTACGGGTTGAGAGATAGTACCTTGAACAGATACACATGGATATATTATCACCGTCGTTTTATATATATATATATATATATGCATGTGACCTTATTTCCTAGTTTTTCCACATTATTTGGATTTACGTGAAAAGCTTCCGCTAAATTATTAAGACTTCCACTGAATAAGTTATTCATTGTATAACTTTTAATTAACTCTAATTTATTAAGTCACATAAGATGAGAAAATTCTTATTTGAAAAAAATTATTAGTAAGGAGAAAAGTTTATGAAAAGGCTGACAAATTCATTGTTAAGTCTTACATGACGAGATTAGGGCTTAGCGACAGGATTAGACTGGGCGATGCCTTAATTTGAGGAGGGGTCATAACAATTGTGTTTTGGTTGGTATGACAAATAATTAATGTAACTATAGCTAATTAATGTGAATTAATATAAAACCTATAGTTGGAATATAAATGGTGGTACACTTGGTGTGACATGTAAATTGTTGGGGATCACATGAAGAAACGTGGAAGCAATGTGTACGCTTGAGTGTACTCATTAACATACGTGGCAAGCATAAAAGCCATAAAATATATAGGTGTATATATATTTATATATGTTGCTATATAAATATATAAATAAAACCTATAGTTGGAAATAATATAATAAAAAAATAATGGGACGCTTAATACCGTGTGTGGGTAAAGGGTAACATACTTGGGCCATGGGGTAGCATGCACACCCGAGTGTACTCTTTGGACCGCACGACAAAATTATAAATGCATGAATATGTGTGTATATATATTTATGTATATTGTTAATATATTTAAAATAATAAATAAATTGGGGTCGAGGATGACATATGTGGGGTGTACAATACTATGCCGCCCGAAGATGGTCACTGGAGCGCGATGTGAATTTATAAATGACATATGTGGGGTGTACAATACTATGCACGCCCGAAGATGGTCGTTGGAGTGCGAGGTGAATTATAGGTAAAATAATACATAAGTATATATTTATATATAGTTGATACATAAATATATACAACATATAGTTTGGTTAAGTTTGTTTTAATCATTAGATTCACCTAGTGATACGCGTAGCGTGGTATCAAAGAGTTGAATGGTGGGACGTTGATGATGTTGTAGAGATGGCCATGCCTTGAGATGTATGCCATCCCATTTTAAGAATAATCAATGGGCATGTGGTTATGTTGGTTTTTAAACCATACATTCTACCTCGCTACGCATCACGTATCTCGAGGAGATCAAATTAATATTTGATCTGTATAAGTTGGTTATGTGGTGGTGATTTTGTTAATTTCCACAAGATCGATCACAAGATACATAACACATATATCAAGAAGGATCTAAACTTAAATTAAAAGAGTAGGACTATTAGATTTGACTCGAGATTTATGCAATAAAAATTTTGAGGAAATCAAATATTTATCCCTAACGCAACAACACCGCCTTGCCTCACTTGTTTCGATTTACAAAGGTATTGAATTGGTGGAAGAGAAAGAGGGAATTCGAGACCAAGGCAGGGAAATGGAGAGGCGATGGAGATGAATCGAAGGTAAGTGGTCGTGTTGTTGTTGATGTCATTAATGTTGTTGTTGTTGTTGTTGTTGTTGTGTTGGTTGTGAAGACAATCATGGCGGTTGGGGGACTTGGTTGTTAGAGGAAGGAGATGACCATTGGGTCATCTTATCTCGCAAAAGTGCATTGGGGTTGGGCTAAACCCAACTTCACTGAGCCAAACAAAGAAAATTAAAAAAAGAAAAACTGGTTTGAAGTAGAGACAGGGGATCAAGAGGAAGAAGAAGGGGATTGATTCCCTGAATCAAGTCCGGTTCAGGGGGTTCAAACCCCTTCACAAATAAAAAGAAAAATAGAAAAAAATACTAGAATTTGTAAAAAGTTCCAGCAAATTGATTAAAATTATGAAAAAAAATATATTTTTGTGCCAAATAAATAGAAATTGGGTTTTTCTATAAAAATTAGATAATTTGGAAGTCTGTCGAGACTTTACACATGGTTTTAACCTCGAAAAACGTTAAATGGTCATAATGACCAAAGAAATAAGTAAATTAGTTCCAAATTCAATGGGAACCAGTTTAGGGATTTAAATGTGATGAATTGGACTTGTAATGACTTTAGATTATTCGTGATTGGTTTTTGAACATCAAGACAAGGTCATGTGACTCGAAAAGTAATGAAATTTGAAATGAAACCTAATCGAGGTAAATATGGATTCGTTTAACTATCAACTTTGCCTAGCTATGTAGTATATCTAGTTCATATAGTTTATGCACTTGAATGTGAGCTATTTACGTTGTGATGTTTTCAATAAATGGAAAAAAATGTTTAATGTGATCTACGAGAGTATCTCATGATTTTTATAATAGGTTTATAGGAGATGGGTTACCTTCTCAGCTTATATATAACTCATGCTCAATTCGATAGGTTGTGTGGATTACGTATTCACCAAGAAGGTTTCAAATATAACCATTTAGATAGTGACAAGTGGTCAGATAACACATATACGCAATGTGCTCGTCAGGTTATGGTGTAACTATAGCTGATGGGTAATCGACCTAGTTTTATAAAAATGGGAAACGTCACGGTGTAATAGCGATTAACTGTGTGACTTGCATATGTTTAATTATTGGATTAAATGATTTTAGTATACCCTACTAGCTATGATTGGTTCATATTGTTACTGCATATCTTTCTTGATTATTATATGAATTGTTGATAGTTTTGTGAATCCGTACTTACTGAGCAAGTTGGAGCACTCTCACCCGATTAACATTTCGGGAATATTGATGAGCATGAAAACTATTGGACAGAGAAGGTTTAGGTGTCATGATATTCTCTTCGATGTAATGATTCTTCCCTTGTCAATATATTTTATTGAATTACAATTTTGTACTATCACAAGGGATGGGAGGTTTTGTATAACGAAGGTTTATTCTGGTTTAATCTAGTTTTGTAAATCGTGAAAAGTTTTTAATTTATGCTGCATTTATTATTTATTTTTATGTCGATATTCGATATACAATTGAACTCCACCTATATTGTACACTATGTGCACTACGTAGCCGCTCCCATGTGCGGATAAAGGAGGAGGACTCTTACGCCCATTTTTCATACCAAACAATTGGTAAGGTAGGTCCCAAACTCATTTTTCATACCCGAAAAGTGAGGGAGGGAAGCCCCAAGCTCATTTTCCATTCTTGAAAAATGGAGGAGGGTTGTGATAGGATGATAGCCAGCGTAAAACTTTTGTCACTTTTTCATGAAATGGATCAAACATAAATAAATGTTAGTGCATTCCCACCTATCAACGCACTGCATCAAAGCTCGAATATAGTGAGAAATGAGCAAAGGTGTGTTTCACATCATCGCCTGGGTGTGAAAAATGAGCAAGGGTTCCCACCCATAGGACGTGTTTGGGTAAAAAAGCTAGTCCCTTCACATCGTCGTCCGGATGTGAAGAAAAATGAGCAAGGGTTCCCACACAGAGGACGGGTGTGGCTTAAAAAGCTAGTTCACAACAAACACAAAAACAAAAACAAAATCATAGATGTGGATGCTAGATCTTTTAGACAAAATAGAAATGGAAAAGGAAAAAAAACACAAAGGGGTGAAAAAACTCGTTTAGGAACATGGAACATAGGAACACTTACAGGGAAGTTAATAGAACTAGTAGATACTATGATTCGAAGGAGAGTCAATATTGCTTGCCTCTAAAAGACAAAATGGGTAGGATAAAAGAGTAGAGAAATAGGAAGCACAGGGTTTAAATTGTGGTACACTGGTATAGATAAAAAATGCAATGGAGTAGGAATTATGGTGGATAATGATTATAAGGATAAGGTCATAGAGGTTAAAAGAATGGGGGATAGATTGATTCTAGTTAAATTAATTATTGGAGACGAAAAAATTAACATACTTAACACCTATGCACCATAAGTACGATTAAGCAATAGCATCAAACGAAAGTTTTGGGACGATATGGATGGATTTACGTAAAATATTGCATTAGATGAAAATGTTTTTATTAGAGGATATTCAAATGGGCATCTCGGGGTAAGTAAAGATGGGTTTGAGAAAGTTCATGGAGGATTTGGTTATGGTAATAGAAATGAAGAAGGAGAATCAACTAAGAATTTGCTTCAGCATACGATCTTGTCTTAGCAAATACTAGTTTTAGGAAGAGGGGGTCGCATATAATTACTTTTAGTAGTGGTCGTAACAAGAGTCAAATAGATTTTCTTTTAATAAGAAAAATATATAGAAAATTATGTAGAGACTGCAAAGCAATACCCGGTGAAGCTGATACTATCCAACATAAGTTAGTAGAACTTGATACTAAGCTAAAACAACGACATAATATGAATAAAAGAGTTAGCAACCTTAGAATAAAGTGGTGGAACCTAAAAAATAGTAAATAAGTATAGTTTAGAGAAAAACTAGTAAAAAAAAATGTTTGGAATTTTGTTAGATGCTAATACAATGTAGCTAGAAATTAGTAGTTGCATAAAAATAGTGGGATCAAATGTATTAGGTATATTTAAAGGCCTAGGATCACAAAGAAGGAAACATAGTGGTGGAATGAAGTTGTCCTACGAGCAATTAAGACTAAAAGAGATTTATAGGAAAATACTTAAGTGTCAAAATGAAGATGCGTACAATCAATATAAAGAAGCTAGAAAACAAGCTACAAAATTAGTTAGTCAAGCTAAAACAAATTTCATGGAAGATCTATATACAAGGTTAGGTAATAGAGATGGCGAAAAAAAAAAAAAAAAGGCTAAGACAAATTATGAGATAAAAATAAATAAGACGAAAGTCACGTAAGATGTATTAAGGACGAAAATCAAAATGTTTTAACGCGCGAGGATGATATTAAGAAAAAAGGGAGAAGTTACTTTGATAGTTTATTTAATGATGACCAAGTTGATACTATAATAGATGAAAACTTACACCAAGAAATAAATGTAAACTATACATGCAATATTAGAATTCTAGAAGTTAAAGAGGCATTGAAAAGAATGAAAATAGGGAAAGCATGTGACCCAAATGAAATACCCATAGAGGCTTGAAAATGTTTAGGAGAAATTTGATTGACTTGGTTAACAAAATTTTCAATAAAATTCTAAAATTTGAACGGATGCCAATGGATTGGAGAAGACGCACGCTTGTGCCAATCTTCAAAAACAAAGGAGACATTCAAAGTTGCTCAAACTACTGGAGAATTAAACTTATGAGTCACACTATGAAACTTTGGGAGAGGATAATTAATAATAGTCTAAGGAGAGAAACAACAGTATCAGAGAAACAATTTGGCTTCATGCCTGGGAGGTCAACTATGAAGGCAATATTTCTTCTAAGAGGATCGTTAGAAAAATATAGAGAAAATAAAAAATATCTTTATATGGTACTCGTAGATCTATAAAAAGCATATGATAGGGTTCCAAGAGATGTTCTTTGGTGGGTTCTAGAAAGAAAAAGTGTGCATGCTAGATACATATACATTATTAAGGATATGTATGATGGAGTAGTAACGTGTATAAAGACATTTGAAGGAGCTACAAAAGAATTGTCCATTATGATAGGACTACATCAAGGATCTGTTTTAAGTCCATATCTATTTACTTTAGTTATGGATGAACTAACTAGGCATATTCAAGAGGATATACCACGGTGTATGCTATTTGCGGATGATACTTTCTTAGTGGATGAAATAAAAGGTGGAATGAATAGGAAATTAGAATTTTGGAGGAATACATTAGAATCTAAAGCCTTTAGATTGAGTAGGACAAAAATCAAATACATGCACTGTGAGTTTAGAAACACTAGACATCGAGATGATGGAGTGGTAAAATTAGGGAAAGTAGAAGTTCCTAAGGTGAACCACTTTAGATACCTAGGATCAATCATACAAAATGATGGTTATATTGAGAATGTTGTTACACATAGAATTCAAGCTGGATGGACGAAATGACAGAGTGTAACAGAGGTGATTTGTGATCAAAATGTTCTTGCTAAGTTAAAAGGAAAATTTATAGGACTGCAATTAAGCCAGCTATGGTCTATGGAAGTGAATGTTGGGCGGTAAAGCAACAACAATTACATAAAATGAACGTAGCAGAAATGAGGATGCTTAAGTGGATGTGTTGTAAAACTCATAAAGATAGATTAAGAAATATGGAAATTCAAAGACAAGTAAGAGTAGCACCAATCGATACAAAGATTAGGGAAGGGTGGTTGCGGTGGTTTAGTCACCTGCAAAACTGGCCTACAAATGCCCCCACTAGAAAACTTGACTCAATAGAAACTGTAAAAATTAGATGAGGCAGGGGTAGACCAAAGTTAACATGAGAATCATTAATTAGGAAGGATTTGAATGGTTTGGAAAACTCACCATCAATTACATTTAATCCACTATAATGGAAAAGTTTGATCCATGTAGCCGACCCTATTAAATTGGGACAGAGGCTATGTTGTTGTTGTTGTTGTGGACTCTACATTTTACACTTTTTTTTATAATAGATGATGTATTTTCGCTTCTCAGGATGGGAGGGGACTTGTTTTCTAGACACTAGACTATATAATATTCAAATGTTTTAGGGTTTTGGATTTTTTTTCTTAATTATTAGTGATTATTTAGTTTTTATAAAGCATTTTTGTTTTTGTTATCTTGTGCTGATATTTTTGGTCCATGTTAATTTTGGCACAAAACTGTGCACATTCTTGGTCGTCGATGACGGGGAATAGGAAAATAAACTCAAGTGAGTCAATGGACAAATACAGACTTCTAAATTCGTTTCACTTGCATAATTTTTTACATTATGTTAGATTACCATTTTTTGCCTTTCAAAGACATAGCCGGTAGGTTGTGCCAAGCAATTTTTGCCAATATCAAGTAAGCAAAGCTAGTACTCAAAATTACTATAATGTGTTGCATTCTTTTGGTCCAAGTATATGATAAGTTCCTGATATTTAATGAAAGATAACGATTTTAAAATCTCAAATATGGATGATGCCAAGTCCACGCAATTTATTTCCAAAATGTTAAACTTTGACACTTCTTAATCGAACACAATTGAAGAGTTTGACCCTTGTAGCTGACCTAATTAATTTAGGACTAAGGCTATTGTTGTTATCGTTATTGTTGTTGTATTCGATATACAATCGACTTTATTCGGTATAGAAGGAGAGGTCGTTGGCTTTAGTTAAGTCTGGTTGGATTACTAGGACTTAATTAAGGTTTCAGGCTGAATGATTCCTTAATTTGGATAAGGGTCGTTACAAAATGTGTTTAAACCTTTTTCAGTCTCTCATTGATTATTATTCGAATCAATGAACTTAAAATATACTTAATGAAAATCATGTGTAACACCAACAAGTATTGATTATATTTTTTAATAAAAAATATTAACCCATTTCTAATACCATCAAAATGAAAGTGAGGTCTAGTAGGTACAAACTGCCAAGAAATCAAACTTGAAAAAGAAAAGCTCACGTAATTTATTGATTTAGTAAGTATACTTAAATTACATACATTGAGTACTTAAAAAAATCAAATTCAACCAAATAAAAAAACTAAATCAAATTATGGAATAATTAGGGCTATATTTTTAGTACCACTACTATTTCTCACAACAACAAACTTAATTATACCTTTTTTTGTCAAATACCAACTTATAGCTTGTGAGCTTTTTTAAAATCTCTATAATACTATGTCCTATATACACTTATTCAGGTAAAGAATACTTAAAAAAATTGAGATGACATTCAAATTGCAATTGAGAGAAATGCTGAAGAGGTTGTAAGGGTGAGCAGAGAGGGCGAAAGATCAAATATCTTGAGCTGAGATACAAATATTTAATATGCATGGGAGAGCTTTGATAAGAAAAAGCGTGAGGGATAATGAGCAAGTAAATGATTTGAGTTTTATTTTTATTCTTTTATTTGTCACATATAGCCATTCGATCTTGGTCAGGATCTGTATTGAGTAAGAGAAACAAAAAAGCACAATAGATGGATGCACTCGAAGGCCGAAAAATATTATTTCAATTTCCAATAAAAAGATAACAACATATATAATTACTAATATACCCCTAACTTCTTAGTCTACTAGGCCTTGTTGAAAGTGGGGCTAAAATCACATTTAAGAGGAGGTGAATTGAATGTACCGAGATTTTACCACTTTTTAAAAACTTTCAATGAAAACGATGCTTAATATACACACAATCGACAAGTATAAATGCAATGCAATTGTGAAGGAGGTAGAAGAGATGGAAAAGAGACACAAAATTTACAGTGGTTTGATCCAACTGATCTATATCCACTACCTAACCTCCCAAGTGAGGAATTCCAACCCCCCACTTATATTAATAATAAGTGTTACAACCTAAACGTACAAGCTTAGAATGCCTAATCACAAATTAAGACTTCCTACCTAGGCTCAACTAGGGTTTATGCCTAGCCTCGACTAGGTCTTCCCTTGACTATGATCCCACTAAGTCTTACAATAAGCCACTTACAAATAAATAGTTGAATCCAATGAAAATCGACTTTGCAAAGTAAAATGAAAAAAAGTTCAATTACTCACAAGCCACCTAGAGCCTAACAACTCTAATGCATGTAAGTATGAATATGAATGAGATATAGAAATATACTATTATTTTTGCACCAATCTCAATCATGAAAATTGATTAAAACAATTCAATGAAAATGAAAACGATTTCAAATCCGATGAACAAGTCATTTAATAAAAATCAAGTTTAAGGCTTAACTCTTGTTCAAATCGGTTCTTGGGTTTAAAAAATAAATTTTAAGCTCAAAACCCCAAGACAAATGTATTCAAGAACACAACAAATGATTTCCATATACCAATCATAATAAAAGATGTAATTTAAGCACAAACGGACTGGGAAATCAAATTTCTTACAACCCATTAATGAGAGTGATTCAAATCAGTTCTGGAGAAGTAATTGCAAACCTTGGAATACCTTAGTGACACTAGTTTCAAGGATGATTAAGTAGCCTCGAATGATTCCAAGTGGTCTAGCATAATAGTATGTTCTAAGTAGTTTGTTAATGGTTTTCGTGCCTATTTAACAGTTTATGGCCGTTATCTCGATCCAAGGGTCAAAAATCAATCATTGGTTCAAAATAAAGCAAAAGGTGTAAGTTTTTTGAAAAAGCTATCAAGAGACTGGTTAGCACGGTAGGTGACATCATTAGCGAACTAACTACAGGTAGCGCTAACCAACAGGGACTAGAGACTAAATAATTTATGGTTCCTAGTTGGCAATTCGCTAACACACCTACGACTTAACTAAACCTATGGGAATACTTTGAACATGTTTAGTATGCGTCAATGAACCCCTTTGGATTGCTCGGATGATTTTACAAATCTCTAAAATTGATAATTCTAGTATCATGAAATGTATAGGGGCTTTTTTGGAAATATTTTGCTCATCATACAAAAACTATTCAAATTAAAGTTTGTGCATTCAAAATCAATCACAATTTTCCCAAATCCAATGCATGTTTAAAAACATGTTTTCACTATGTAAAAATCATTTCAAGTTATAAAGTTTAGATAATGTAAAAACCAAAACTTGAAGCTTTGAAAAATGTGATATTCATGAATCTAATGTATTTGGCATACATTATTGGACTTATATACCTCACATGAATTTGTACAGTTGATAGTATGAGCTTTCTGGTCCTTATGTCCTTATATAAGCCGAATCTTGAGCTTAGCCGTCTTCATTTGACTTGAACTTTTTAAGACTCATTTTTCCTTTTGAACTTATAATTCCTAGCAAAGTTTCATATTCTAAGAACACCTAACAAACTTGTTAGAAACCTTTCATTTTGTTTGTTGCCATCAAAATCTAGAATGTAGTATAAATGACTAACCTTTTAGTCCAACAATCTCCCCTTTTTTTATGATAACAAACAACATGAACTTGAAAGGAAAAAGATATAAATTACATGCATATCAAGTCATATAAATCTCAAGTTCAAACCATGAATTTTTTCCCCTTTTGATAACATCAAAAAGTGGGAATGGGCTCCCCCTCACAACACGCATTAGTGGAAATACGACCAAGGAGAATGAAAGCAATCTTTCTACATGTAAGATAATAAAAGAGTGAACAATATTACTTAGAGATATGCAAAAGAAATATCCATTTCATTAAGTGCTAAAAAGAATGTGAGTAACAAAATGTGGCACATGCATGAAATCAAAATTACAATAATAAACATGTATGGGTGTACATAACAAATCAAACTAACATAGATGAGCTTAATGCTCCTCCATCATTTCTAATCCTAGCTCCTCCTTCTAATGAGAAGAAGTCCGATGTATAGAGTCGAAAGCGCGGTCGTCTCTCACTTGCCTAGTTGGTAATATGTGGCCCTCAGTGCGATGAAGACAATCACCCTGATAATCATGGTGGGAGTCGATAGCCGTGAAGGTACACGTCATATAGTCATGCACATGACCTAACCGAGTAGAGATATAAGCCTATGAGGAGACATATCCAGTGGAACAGTGGTGCTATAGTACGATGGGTAAGGCGGAGAGTGTTGCCACGGCTGCTGTAGAACGGGTGGAGCCTTGTAGGTCAGGGGTTTCAGCTGAACATCATCGTCCCCACCATCACCGTGTGGATATAGAAAGCGGTAGTTCGATTAGTCACATTCGTCGAAATCCATAGGAGGATCAGACTCATGAGGGGACTCGTAGCCCTCGTAGTGCTATCCATCTTGTATGTCCTCCTTATGGATCCATCGTCACTTAGTGTAAACGTAGAGGTGTTTCAGAGCCTTCAGAGTGGCCATGCTGACGATGTTGTTGGTGAATATATAAACATTGTTTATCTTATAATTTTAGGTAATAAAATAGAGGTTTTCATTTGCTGTTTTATTATAAGCGATTGTTTGTTTATCTTATAGTGAGATCCATGGGTATTTGTTGGAATATCCTAAATATCCCCAGACCATCTTTATACTGGGAACTATAATAAATTAAGACTAGTGTGAATCTTGATTGATGGTTATTTGATGATCATGCATATAAGAATATGAATCGAGATCATGAGTACTTGTTAGGGACCAAAGTACTAGACCAACCCGCTATGAGAACACCAAATGGATTAAGTCATAGGTGTTACTCCTAATATGTACATCATTTAGCCATTCGACTTGAGATTATCATATACTTCAATATTAGGAGCATAGTAATTTGACACAATCAAACGTTGTTTTTAACCACATAATTGTAATGATTGTGATTGGCTACCATGTGAATAATATGTGAAGGTGTGTAATTAAGATATAATTTATCACTCTCGTATAGAAAGAGATATTAGTGGACCCCTCAATATGATAGACTAATAATGGCCAAGTCCATGTGATTTGATATGATCAATGTCACTTGAATTTTTTCAGTTTACCTAAAGATCAAGACTAGTACGATTAAACATTAAGGGTGACTTTTTCATGCGTTATGTTTAATCAAAAGATATCACACAACAAAAGGATATGATATATATTATTCATTAGGTTGTATCGATTTTGATATTCATGCTACTTGGGTAGTGATAATGCCTTGCTAGAGAGCGCTTATGAATTGTGTACCAAAATGATTTTGATTCACTGCCGACATCGCGTGAACCTATTGGGTGACACACAAAGAATGACTTTGCACAATCTCAATTGGTCTAGAATAATGAATTTTGTATGATAAAACTCATGACATAAAAGCTCTTACAAGTTTTTATATGATAACTTATTAATAGGGACATATGTGTAATTTGCTTAAATTAACTAAATGCGATAGTTGTATTATGAATATAATTTTAAGTGAGTGCTTATCTTTACATATAAATAGAGGTTGAAACCCTAAAACTAAATAAGATTTCCATTTTTTTCTATTTACGAGTTCTTTGGATTTTGGGAGAGGAAAAAAATGTTTTCTTTCTCTCTTAGGGCTAGCACTCCAAATTGTGATCACCATTAGAGTGTGGATTTTCAATAGAGGAAAAACACTTGAACATCTAAGAGATTGAACAATCAGAGAATGAAATCACAGATTAAGGTATGGTTCACTTTTATAGATCTAGTTTAATGGAACGTATTTTCGATCCTATTGGGGATTTTTCAAAAAAAATTTGAATTTTCCGTTACGTAGGAACCCCAAAAATCCAACAGTGGTATAAGAGGCAGGGGCTCGGTTCTATTAAACTTTTGCATGTTTTCTCTGATGTATTTATGACGTATTCGAGAAAATATGATCTTGATTAATGTATATATGATGTATATAAAGGTTCTGTGATAATTGTTATCAAGAATTAATTTTGAAGCAAGTTGTTAATTCATATATATTGATACATATGCTTGATTTATTTCAATTATAGAATTCATGATTAGAATATTTCTATTAACTTACGGTTTAATATTGAATGATGCGAATTATATGTTCACATGATAGAAGTCATGTTTAGGTTAATGTGATTCATGTGTTGGAAAAATAGTTCCTTTTGTTCAATAATTATGTATGTCTCCATGATATAAATCATGATTAGGCAAATATGATTAATTTAATATGATTTTGGTGTTGAATGCATGATTAATAGTTCGTTTCTTGATTGAATTGCTTATTTCATATGAATAAAAATCGAAATTGGTTTTGATCACATATCTCATTATGGCTATTTGTTAGCATCTTTCTATTAGATTAGAGATAAAATTTTAATCAGATAAGAATTACAAATCCTATAAGATAGGTGAAATATATAACAAATTCTAATTGAATAAGGATTCAAAATATCTTAAATTCTAATTAGATTATGACAATATATTAATTTAGAGGTGGGACCGAGTTAATTGAAAATGTTTTAATTAATATTATTCAATATTAAGATTAAGGTATGTTTTAGTCAATTAGATTGACTAAAATAATTAGAAATCTCAGGCGATTTCCGATTTTCAAAATTTTTTTTTCTTGTCTAAAAAGGGGCTCTGCCTCCTATACCCCATTCGCTAATTGGTCAGCCGGATCGCCACTAAATATTTGTGCAAGGAAATTTGTTTAATAGTTAATATTAGTGAAAGTTCCTAACTTGTTTAGTGATTGCACTTGCATTGTAATATATAATATTTATCTTGTTTAATTTATGATCACTAACAAATAATAAAAATTTCCTCTTCCAAATTATAAGTCAAGTGTCATCCATTCTCAAACACTTGTTAAGGCTTTGATCACGTCAATATGGATCTGCTTTCATAGAGTGTGTTGTGTTATCTAGGTAAAGCAAGTTGAGCAACGATTACTCTATTCTTTGAAATGGTTAGACTTGATAGATCTATCAAAACAGTTTTGGGCTTTAAGCCCAAGATGAGATAAAACATGCAAAGATATAAGATGTTATAATCTCATAAAAAATAACTAAAAGTTACATACGATGTAATTGGTAATTAGTACCTACCTGAATAACCTAATTTAAAGTTTTGTGTCATAGCTGTCTTTGAATTAGGTGAAATATGGGTTTTAGTCCCTTAAATTAACTTAGTGTTTTAAGGAGGGTTGTTAATTTAGTTGGAGCCTATTCATTTATACTAAAATGAGCTTTTGCATAATCTTTGTTGTAAATCTATAGCCTCTTCAAATCACACTAATCCCTTGTCACTACGATCCATCCTTGAGAAGGATAAGTTGTCTAAGATAAACTTTTTTAACTGGTTTAAAAACTTGAGAATTGTTCTTAAGCATGAACACAAATTGTATGTCTTGGATGATCCTATTCTTGAAGAACCACCAGCCAATGCTTTAAGAGCCATGTAGGATACATATACTAAGCATGTCAATGACTCAACTAATGTTGTGTGCATTACGTTGGCAACCGTGGTTCTTGAACTTTAGAAGGACATGTAATACATGGAAGATGGCTACGATGTTGAAGGAAATGTTTTAACAATAGGCTAGGCAAGAAAGGTTCGATAAAGTCAATAACCTTCATTCTTGCAAATGGTTGAGGTGTGTTAGTTAGCCCTCTTGTTTTGAAAATGAAGGGCTATATTAACTATTTAAACATACTTATATTTCCTTTAAGCTAAGAGTTGGCTATGGATTTAAACCTGAATTCATTGTCTGATAGTTATTCAAAACTTGCGATGAACTATAACATGAATAACATGCAAAAGTCTATCCACAGTTGAATTTTATGCTTAAAACGACTGAGCAGAATGTAAATAAACTCATTGCTAATGTATTGATGGTTTAGAAAGAAAAAGGCTTTGAAGAAAAAGGGTAAAAGCAAAGCTAAAGTTACCAAGGCTGTTGTGACTCTCATAAAGCCTGTGTAAAAAAGTCAAGCCTAAGGCTACTTCTACTTCACAATCCTAAAAGGAAAAGGAAAAAGAAGGAGATTATCATTTCTGCCACGCACCTGAGCATTGGTTTAGAAATTGCAAGCTATATCTTGAAGATAAAAAAAGGAGTAGTGCGACTACTACTTCATATATTTACGTTATTGAAGTTAACTTGTCTACTAGTAATTATTGGGTATTGGATACCAGATGTGGATCTCACATTTGTATTAATGTGCAGGGTCTTACTAAAAGTAGAAAGCTAAAGAAAGGAGAATTTATCCTACGAGTAGGAAATGGAGCAAAAGTTGATGCGTTGGCTGTAGGATGCTATGATTATTGGGTATTGGATACCAGATGTGGATCTCATATTTGTATTAATGTGTAAGGCCCTATTTGTAACCTAACATGATCCCCCTAACCGAGCGGTGGTACAATCACTGACAAAGATTTCCTACACTCACATATGAATTGGCCACTACACATGACAAATGTAATTAATCTAATATAATGTAAACAATAGACATATAATCAATGCAATTAAAGTTACAAGAATCCAACTAATAGGGTATTCAGTTCAATAATTATAACCTCATAAATCAAGTTTGCAATTGTGAAAAGCCCTAAATCCAGAAAGGACTTAGTGATTCCTACACATACAATTAAATTAAGGCAACGAAAACCATATAAATAATATAACGTTTCTCCAAAACACTAGAGAGCTCTCTCTTAAAGACAAGTACTAAAAATAAAGGTATTTTGAACATCTAAACCCTAGCTATTTATAGTGGGACGAAAAAAACCGAATTGAAACATGGGAATCTTGTGAATCCACCAAATCTGGAAGTTTAAATCTTTTGACTTGTCCAACACCGCATGTACAAAACTCCAAAGCGTTGGGAATCACTTAGGAGGTGCTACGACACTCTATTTTTTGTTTGGCTTTCTCCCGACTCAAGCCTAGCATCGCACCAACGTCATATGTACAAGTCAAGGCGCCGTAGAGACGCTCCATCCTTTCTCAAGATTTGAGCTTCGGCTTCCTCCTAGGTCTTCACAAGGCTTCATCTACAACATTTCTAGTAAGTTTCCTGTAACATAGTCAAGTCACATCTAATGATTCCATAGAAATTTTTCCACACCTAAAGGCACTATCAAGGCATTGGGAAATCACTGCTTTGTATCTAATAGCATTTACTTACCCTTAAACACAAAAATAAAAGTTTAACAGTATAAATCAAAGAAAAAAGTCTTGGAATTCAAAACATAGCATAATTAGTGACTTATCGAATTATTACTTTTTACTCACTATTTGCAATTATATTTGCTTCTTGTTACTAGAACCGCCTGCTAACTTCCACTATACCTCTATAAACTGATAAGCTCGTGACAATGACCCTTCCTGTAGTCAAAGACGTGCATCAATAGTAAAATCATGTTAGTGCTCGTCAAGTGAAAGCTCGCACCAAGGTTAAAAATCAAAGGAAAGCTCACGTCGAGATTCATTAGTCCATTTGGGATTAAGAAAAGAATCGGGAAGGTTGCTTACGAGCTCGAGTTGCTATCACAGTTAGTCGATATCCATCCTATCTTCCACATTTCAATGCTATAACTGGACAAGTCACAAGGTGTAGATGATCAACTTTGGATTTGAGCCAGATAAATCTGAGATAGGACATCACCTATTAGGAGCAAGCAATTCAGATTTTGGACCGTAAGACTCAGAGCTTGAGGAATAAGGATATCATGTTAGTCCTTTTCAAGTGGCAACACGACGACGACAAGGAATTGACTTGGGAACGAAAGTCCTACATGTGTGAGCATTTTTCAGATTTTTTTTATTTTTATTAAGTTCATAAATTAAATTTAATCAATTTCAAGGATGAAATTGTAATTAGTTGGGAAGGCTGTAACGACCCTAAAACTCAAACTCATGCTATGTGATGTTTTTAGGACCTTGGCGTAGACCTGGCGAGACGTGGTGTACTTAGTCAACCCTTGAGAGTCGACACCAAGGTATATTATTTTTTTGGTGTTTTTATTACCTAACTCTACCTAATGTGTCAAATTTAATGTGATTAATGTCGGTGAAGTTACGAGTGAAAGATTCTACTCAATGTGTGTGCACGCTACGGGCGACGGGTAAGGGGTATATTGGTAAAATGCTAGATTAGATAATAACTTAGTATCCAAGGTGATGCAATTAAAAATGTCAAATTTAAACGAATTTTAGGCCAAGTTAACAATACTTATTTGATCTAGGGGTTAAAGTTAATTCATGCACAGGTAGGTCACTCACATAATTTAGAAACTATGGGATTAGTCTTGAGATGTGTGTGTAGGAGAGATGAGATGAGGATCTAATGGTTATAAATTGAACACACATACACATACATATACGTACACACTAAGCATACATAAATAGAGAACCTCATCATTTTCATGCAAAGTAACTTGGTAAATAAATAGATAAGAAGCCTAGCTTGGTCTCTTGTTAAAACTTGTTAAATCGAAGATTTAGAGAGGAAAATCAAAATCCATATTGGGGAAGGAGTAAAGTAGAGCAAGTACTCCAGCCTCAAGTAAACGAGACTTAATACTTTTCTTAATTAAATTGGAGTTTTTGTTATTTTTAGAGAACATTGATTCAATCATAAGGTTTCTGAGTTAAGTTTGAGTGTAATAGAACCATGAGTTTCAATGCATAAATGTTTTATAAAGGGATTCAAGAATTAAGTTCAAATATGTTGTCAAGTTCATGAATGTTAAAATTGGTGAATTGTTTATGCATAATTAAATTGTGACGTAAGATGTTATAATTGAGGTATGAACACATTTGAGGGCACTCTTTGGTAGGTTTTGAAGCCCTATATGGGTAGATTTAGGCTCAGGAATCGATGAGGAAGAAGAATATTGAAAACCCCTCTTTTCACCTCTTTTCTGAACGGTGTTGCCAGTGGCGCCATGGGCATGATCCCACGACATGAATAACTGCCAAAGTGATGTCATGAGGGGTGTCATGGGATTCCCACAACGTCACCATGGCATAAAATGCGACTTGCCCAAAACATTTCTATAAAGAACATCAACATACCATAAATTTGATTCATGAAAAATCACCAAAATTTATAAAGAAAATCAATATACTATAAATCTGATTCATGAAAACTCTCAAGTGATTTCGACATGTTTTGAATGGTTTTCGAATATAGTTTTGAAATAGGAAAACGGTTGGTTTCTAATTGAGTTGAAATAGGTTTAAGCACATTCTGGGCATCAAAGAATGTTGGAATTGGACATAAACTTCTAGATCTTATGTTTGTATTATAGGGAAGTTGTACACCAAGTTTCATAATTTGTTGAGGTGTTTTGAATTGTTTTCCAAATGGGTTTCTAAATAGGCGAGATTTACTTAATGAGTTGATATTCAACTTCAACGTGTTCTGGGCATCGAATTATGTCGAAATTGAACCAAAATTTTGAAAATGTTATTAGATCATTATAAGGTTGTCCACAAAGTTTCGTGATTTTTCAGCACGTCCAATTCAATTTTCAAGTATTATTTCAACTAAAAATCCAATATTTATTAGAAAAGAGATTGAGTTCCACTTAAAATTGCAAATTGGAATTCAAACTTTTAAATGAGATTTATCACTCGAAAAACCTTAGTTTCAACTATTTGGACTTCACAGAACCAACCTCGAGAATTTTAGAAATGTATATTATTTTTAGGCCATTTTTCAAGTTGAAGGAAAATGAACTTTTAAATATTTATTTTGAAGTCCCTGAGGTGTTGTTTTCCAAACTAGTGTTGTACACTTATTTTAAATGATTTTTCATGGTGACCCAAAAACCTTAAACACCCATCTCAGGGATAGTTTAGTGATTTCATAAACCTTATACTAAATTTGTCCCACTATATAAATCTAATTGTAAACCCTAGCCCACTTTTGTTCACGCACAAGAATTTGAGAGAGAAAAGGAGAGGAAAATCTCTTTGGGAATCATGGTAGGTGGGAAGCATTAAAGGCAAGGAAGCATTCGTTGAAGGCAAACCCACCCTCTATACCTTTTCTTTCCTTGTCTAATCAAATCATAAACTTGGTTTTGCTCCAATAGTGGTGGATAATTTATTCTTTAGGTTTAATTTTGGTAAACTTTTAGTGGAGAATAAAGGAGCGTGACAGTTGTGCCACTCCCACTGAATGGAGGAAGGAGGCGACGCTGCCGCGGCAGCCACTGCCCAAGAAAAGGCGAGGGGAGAAGTGGAACTTGGGCGACCCAACCCATGAGCGTCACTGTCAAGGGCTAGCAAGAGCATACTAGTAACCTTAGCCAGCCCTTGCAAGGTCGAACGGGGGCAGAGCCCCCCACTTGCAGCATACGCTACAGAGGCACATGCCTCTGCCCAGCAGATGTCCAAGTGTTGTTTTTCACTATGTCCTAAAACAATGAAAAATAAAAATAAAAATAATATATATATACATATAAAATAAATACAAACAAAAATAAACACTCCCTTAAAACAAGGCGCTATCGCATCCCTCAGCGAGACCGATCGGGTCCCACCCTTCACACTAAGCAACGGGGACCCGAGAGACCCACGATAGTGGACCCTAAGTAAATTTAATGGCAAACAAGAATTTAAGTTGTCACCTGATGTGATGTGTCTTAAATTGTATAGATTCATGAAACGGTTCATGTAGAACCCTGTATGCACAAAGACTGGAAGTAGATATCACAGCGAGTCGAGGTAAGTTGGGAGCTTCACTCAAGTATTAAATATGGCTTGTTATTAGATAATTAAGATTCATGATTTGAACTGAAGACTTGGGAATGGTCTGCACTATGCTAGTGACTTCATTTACTTAGGTATGGGTTGTATATGTGTTGCACCAAAAATTTGGATTACCTGCTCATGGACAAGGAGATGGAATTACCTTTTCCTAGGTAAGTAGTTGGATGGCCCTCTTCTGGGTAAGGAGTTGGGATTACCCCGCTAGGCTAAGGATATAGGGTTAAATTACTAAGGACATGAGTGGTAGAAAACTTCTCATGAAAAACCTATGTGATTTTGGTGCACATATTGGCGATGAATTTGACGAACTTATTATTAATTTGATGGAACCATTAAGGGGACACAACGACCATTAGGTTCACTAGTGATCTTCATCACCTCGAGAGTAGGAGAATCTATCACCTGAATTAAGTTAATAACTAGTATGCATTGAATAATACAATGACTTATAATTATTACTATTTCTTTATGGTATATCTTTGTGGGCCCTTTACATGAATCCTTTAATTTCGTTTATGATTTGCAAATCTCTTCCTATTATGGTTCAATGAATCTTGGAATTTGTCTTAAATGAATACAATGGATGATTTACATTTAATTATAGACATGTCTTGTTGATTTGACTCCAACTCCATGTAAGGTCTTGAGATTATTATTAAGTAGTACTTTTGTGTTTGATGTTTGAGCGAGATCTTCCTCGTATTGAGCTATGTTGCCATTTTTAGCTCACCCCACTTACTCTTTAGGTACTTCCACATTAGCTTTAGACCGCATCAAGGTAAAAGAGATAGCTTGAAGTCTTCTTTTGCATTGTGAGCCTTGCGTTCTCCTATTATATAGTTATTTGATATTGAGAACTTATGAATTTTGGTTATGACTTAATACTTGTTAGGTAGTTTGAATATTCCTAGTCGTAAGTAGAACTTATGAAAGTTTTTTGGGATATCGTAAACTGAGTAGACTATCAGAAAACCCATTTCATGGATTTCACTTTAATAGCTTTATGGATATTTTATTTCCTTGATTCTGCATTTGTTATCTGTTTGTATAGCTATTGTTTTTCCACAAGTTTGTTTTGGTAAGCCAAGCCATTGCTCAGGCTTGGTTCAAGTTTTTGAGTTTAGGTAATGGTTTGAACTGGGTGACCAAAATCTAAGTTGGGAGTGGGTCATCACAATAATGATCCTAAATAGTTCAATAACTCCTAAAACAATAGATAAAGTGTATTGGACAATATTGAGCAAGTCTGAATACTTTTGGTTAAGCTAAGTACCCAATGAGGACTTGAAATAAATAAAAAGAACTATCATACATCAAATTGACTTATAATGATTTGTAAGACTCTTCATAGGATTTTTTAGCACTAATATTTCAAGTTAAACCCTTCCTAACCTAATACCAAGAGTAGAATGAATGTTAAGTTGCAAATAGTGATGTTAGAATACAATTGAACTATATTAGCAATTATGATGGTAAATGCAACTTAATGACTCTAACATAGATATAACCAATCTAATGGGACACCAGGTACCTAGCTATCTAGAGTCAGGCATAAGTGGTTGATTGGGACACGTGTTAAGAGTTACAAGGGCATATTTATTGCATAGTTTAAGGTAAGTAAACCAACAAGAATCTCCATAGTAATTCATTTTCATTTTTTTCATTCTTTAAATTGTGAATTAGATTTTCCATGGACTCTCAATCCTATTATGAATGTTCGAGGGCCAAGTGAGTGAGGAAGGTGTCTCTGGGGTGTGATTACAGATTTGCAACTAGGACCACGACCCCGACTCACTGGATTTAGTCCGAATGAGATGTACTTTATTCAGGGCACCGTTTAATTCCCTTATTCACAATGGTCTAGGTTTAGTAGGCGTTTTCGTATCCTAGGACCCGAGTCTGCCTGACATTGTTGTGACTCTATGACCCCGATCCTATGGCACCCATACATGGTGGTTTGGACTACTTTGGCACCTGTCTTTTAGTTTCCTTTACACTCATTTCTCATTGTTGAAACTTCCAATCTTATTATCATGCATTTTACTCAGTTTCTAATTTCTTTATCTCCTACATGATTCTTGGAACTTTTAGTATTATTCATGTGTTACTGTCAATGTCTTTCTAGCTTTACTCACTATAATTATTTCCTTTGCTGAAAATTGTAGATCCGTAGGCTAGCAAGGGCAAGGCACCAACGATTGGTGACTTAGTCTGAGATATCTCCCCTTTACCATATTATAGGTTTCTTTTTGTTTTGTATTTACTTATATATACGATATTTGGTACATCTAGGATACAACGTTGGTACTAAGAGACAATTATTACTTGTATATCACTTTTTTTACTTTTTGCATTTAATCACCAGTTAACATATATATATGTAGGGTTCTACGCATAAGATGTTCTACTATTTCTTTTACTTGTTGAGTTATTTAATTTGATAAATTGCTTATGCTAAATCTTTAATTCTTGAAAAACATTAATAACACAACTTGAAATTATGAATTTACTTAAAATAATAGATGAGAAGGCTGACTAAGATTGCGTTGACCTCGCGAAGCCTAATTTGGAGGTCTACGTAGGCTTAGGCCAAGCGAGGCCCAGTTTACGGGGAATGACAAGTCAATAATTATAAATATTTTATAGTGTAGTTTAGGTTGATTTTAGATATAAATGATGATATTACGTTAGGTATTCTCTTATTTTTGTAATTTCAGATTTTAATTAGGAAAATGAAGAAATGGAAGAAAAAGAGGAACAAGAGCAAAATAGTCAACTGAAGATCAGTGCCAATGATTACATAAGACACAAAAAATACACTAGAAATCGTTGTCAAAATTGGCAGCAGAGAAGAGTCATTGAATCAACAGTACATTAGAGTTTACATTAGGAATCACTAACTAAAATGCAAATTGGGATATCCCTATATTGCCTTGTGTTTGGTAAAACTTTCCACCTACCAGTCGAGCACGAGCATAAATCCTACTGGGATGTGAAACAGCTTAATATGAAGCTTGATGAGGCAAGAAAATAGAGAAAGCTCACTCTCTAAGAATTGGAGAAAATCAGGAACGACGCATATGAAAATGCATGGATTTATAGAGAAAAAACAAAAGCATTCCGTGATAGCAATCTCTCTAGGAAACTTTTTCGTGTTGGTTAGAAAGTGCCTTTATTTCAGTCACGTCTTAAGATTTTTGTAGCTAAGCTGAGATCGAGGTGGACAGGACCATATGTTGTAACCGCGGTGTATGATCACGGAGAAGTGGAGATTCAGAGTTTGGAGACTAGTAATATGTTTAAGGCAAACGCCACAAATTGAAGATCTTCTATAAAGACTTCCTGAGCCATAATGTGGAGGTCGTCTCACTTGCAACGGTAGTCTATACTGATTGACAGACTCCGACCAAGTCAAGCCAACGACTTTAACCAAAAACGTTATTGGGAGGCAACCCAAACTTGATAAGTATCATTTAGTTTATTTTTTTCATATTTTTTTATCATTTTGAATGAATTTGTGTCGTTTCCTTCATCTTATATTTATCATGTTCTTTCACCATCTTGTTTGTTTTCTATGTGTGGACTTCTCGACTTGCTTTGAACCTTGAGGACAAGGCTTGGAATAAGGTTGTGGCTGTTGTAGGGATTGTGGATTGTTTTGGATGGATTTTTTCGCGAAAGACCGCAGGTTAGATCGCTTCTTTTTTTATACGGTTATATGCGGGTATCAGATGGTAATGGTGGTGTTTATATCATTTCTTCCATTTCTTTCATTTCTTGTCCATTCATATTCCTTTCTCATTTCATTAGGATTTGATACACTTTCATGCATATATGTATTTAGTATATAGATGTATACATATTTCTTAATTAGTTATATAGAGTCACCTGAAACTTTGTTCATGCCTTTGGTTGTGGATTAGTAATTTACAGTTTCCTTTTTGACTTGAGACTTAGAGAAAATTAGGAGAAACACTCAATCAAGTCCATAGCTCAGCATATGTTTTCATGATTGGGGACTTAGTTGATGGTTGGATTTTGTGCTAGATAACGAAAATGAGTAGACAATTAAATTTGTGTAAGTGATATTATTTTAACCCCACATTGGGGGATTTGCTTGATTATAGTGAATGTGAGAATGGCTAACAAGAGTTTTTCTAAAAAAAATAAAAGAGTCCCACAGGTTTCAACAGGAAATGGAGCAGGGAATCTAGTGGTGGAAAAAGTGAGAAAAGCGGTTCACATGAAATGTTGAAGGGATCGTACTACTTGAAAGAAAAATTTGATGAAAAACAAAGAAAGTAAGATGAATAAAGGCGAAAGTTGTAAAACTCCTCAAATAAAAGATTCAGCTCGAGTGCTTTCATTTGATTAAGTGAGAATTTTAAACTTGCGTGCTTGAATGTATAGACCAAGAAAACTCATGAGTAGTTGATGGCCTTTGTCTTGACCAGATATGTCTTTAAACTGTTATCTTAATTTTGTTTGAGTTGCGAGTCTTGACTTATCATAACTCTGAAATTTTTTGAGTTAATTTTTAATTTGGTGACTATGTAAATCAAAGGGACTCCATGAATTTTGAATCGGGTATAGGTGTAGGTACAAGTATTAGCATAGTCCAGTTTAGTTTGTGTTGTCATTTACAACTTTGCTCGGGATGTGCAAAGTCTTAAGTTTGGGGGTATTTGATAAGTTAGTATTTATATATGTTTAGTAGTTTATTTTAGTATATTTAATTGTGCAAAGTATCTTAAATATATATTTAATTATATTTTTTCGTCATTTTTAGGTGAAATGGAGTGCGCGATTGAATTCGTGATGGAAAATACTCAAAATGGAGTATTTCATGCACTGATTAGATGCCACATGGTTTGCCTCGAGTTACGCATTGCGCGGTGGGTAGAATAGGAGACAACACGTGTGAACCAATTACAGGCTGCCACATCAACCGTTCTCATCACAGCAACTAACACGTGGCGCATTCCTACCCTCTCCAAGCACATCATCACAATCGATTCAACCAATGGGAGAGCGCCACATCATTCTTAATCCTCCAGCTTGCAGTCAACACACCATCTCCTCCAATCAGAAGCCGCCACATGTCGCCATGTCAGCGCCACGCGTTACCTACGCATCACAACAACTAACATTTGGCGCGTTCTACCCTCTCCAAGCACATCATCACAGCTGGTTCAACCAATGGGAGAGCGCCACATCATTATCAATCCTCCAGCTTGTAGTCAACACACCATCTCCTCCAATTAGAAGCCGCCACATGTCGCCACGTCCGCGCCACGCGTTACCCACACATCACAGTAGCAAAACCATTTTTTCTCCTTGCTTCGGCCTTCGTAGATTAGCCTCGGGATGCGTGTTCGCACAAACTCCTTGAATTTCGGCATGAACTCGCGCGACTCTCTCCGCCTTTTGCATGCCATGTGGCATTCGCTCGGCACGCCACCACGTCAAAGCTTTGGTCTCCTCCATTTAGACGACGACACGTAGCGATCTCTCACAGCCCAACGTGTCATCAATACATCTCGCGACTAATCAGACGCTGACACCTCAGCATGCGGGCAGTAAACGAACCAATGGCATTGCGACATGGCGGACACCTGTTTTCAAGCCAAAAACTGCCCTACAATGCTCCTCGACGCACGTGTTATGAGAGCAACCCCAAAAATTAGTTTCTCTAACTTCCAAAGAGCAATTTTTAGTGGTTTTTCATATTAGGAACTAGGGTATTCATACGGGAAGATTACATTGGAGACGCCACACAAAATTTTTCATACCGAGAGATTGTAGAGATGATGTCCGACTAGACCAATCTTCGCCTAGATCGAAGGGGAAACAAGTGGGATTCAAGATTCGTAGGAAAAACTATGTGAGATCTATTATTTTTATTTAATTTGATTTAAATTCTCCTATTTCATTGTTTTTTATTTTAAAGTATATGGTATAAATCTAAGGTGTGTATGTGGCCAATGCATGCTTTTAGGTAGACAATCTACAATTATTTGGATTATTAGTATCCGTGTAATTGTGCTTTTGGACCAATAAAGTGACAAACACTCTCCCATTTGCCGAGTGTGAAATAATTGAATCTAGGTTAAATCAGGAGCGGATGCGATCCGGTTATTTAGGATTAGTGTTCCCACAAATCCATATTACTACAATTAGTGTGTTAAACCCGATTGGCGGATGTTTAGGGTTATACATTAATTAAGAAAATAGTTAGTGGTGGACATCCTCACTATCTAGATTAGGGGATTAGGAATTTTTGGCGGACGTCAATTTTCCATATATAATCTAGGAGAAATATAATTAATAATTTTTTTGAATGATTGTGGACAATTAAATGCCATTGAATCTCGATTCTTGCTTTTGGAACCGTAAACTTAGGTGATTTCTTCTCATTGATAGTATTTTTGCGAACTTTTTTTTTGTGCTAGTTTAGTTAATTATTTCATTGAACTTTCCGAAAACCCCCCATTTTTAGTTAACTTGGAGTAAAGTCAATCATACAAAGTGATGGTAACATTGAAAATGATGTCACACATAGAATCCAAGCTGGATGGAAGAAATGGCGGAGTGCAATGGGGGTGATTTGTGATCGACATGTTCCCACTAAGTTAAAAGGAAAATTTTATAGGACCGCAATTAGGCCAGCTATGCTCTATGGAAGTGAATGTTGGGCAGTAAAGCAACAACAATTACATAAAGTGAATGTAGCGAGAAATGAGGATGCTTAGGTGGATGTGTGGTAAAACCCGTAAAGATAGAATAAGAAATATAGAAATTCAAAGACAAGTAGGAGTAGCACCAATTGATACAAAGATTAGGGAAGGCGGTTGCGATGGTTTGGTCACCTCGCAAAGACGGCCTACAAATGCCCCAACTAGAAAACTTGACTCAATAGAAACTGTAGAAATTCGACGAGGTAGGGGTAGACCAAAGTTAACATGGGATGCATTAATTAAGAGAGATTTGAATGGTTTGCAAAGCTCACCATCAATTGCACTGAATCGAGCACAATGAAAAAGTTTGATCCATGTAGCCGACCCCAGTTAATTTGGGAGTGAGGCTATGTTGTTGTTGTTGTTGTTGTTGGAGTAAAACTCAAGTCCTATGGATTTTTACCACTACTATACCCTTGTGGTTGTTAACTCGATTGCGAGTTATATTTGGCACGCACGACACGTTATCATTATTCCTATTATATATATGACTTTAATGAATACCATTGTGTGGATGTTTGTTTAAATGTAGTGTGTGTAGTCTATTAATCATAAGGATCAATGGATCCTATAGTATAAATGTTATGCTATGAATATGAGTAGAATAGAAATATAAAAAGTGCAATGGTTAGAATCTTTATTGATTCTGAGCATAATGCTATGAGCATCTTGATCACGTATTTTTGGATATTAGGTTTTAGAAGTTATCATGGTCATTTAAGCCAGATATGGATGGTAAAACCGAAAAATACATAACATCGAGCGATAGTTTTTTTATTAGGGAGGCAAGGACATTAAACTTAATTAGTTATGAATGTAAAGATTTAGAACATTAAAGCAGTGTGGAGCTTACATTATTCACCCAGATAGGAGGATTTCTAGTTTACACCTTAGAATCTTTTCCATCACTACAGTGGGTTAAAGTGGATTTGAAGGAAAGCAGTCTATTCTAATTAGGCATTGATTACACATAATAAAAATGATAAAGTGAGTTGAAAAGCATAATATTTCATTACCTAGGAGAAGTTGTGAACAAAAAATAATTTTAATATAAGAGCTCAAGTGATTTGCATTGATGTATTAGTATAGATTTGTTTAGTTTAATTATAAAACTAATTAAAATGATTTCCTTATCAATAAAGTAATTGTAGCTGAGTACGTAGTGAGTGCATACACCTTTCCCTGAAGACGATATCTATAGTTAATGTACGTTGGTTACACTATTACTATAACCGAGTTGTTATACTTACGGCATGCGAATAAAGTTTTTGGCACTGTTGCCAAGGATAGGTAGCCACTTAGACTTAGTTTGAAAATTTTTTGAGTTTTATTTTAAGTACTTTACTTTCAGGTTTATAAAAAATAAAAAATAAAAGTCTTAAGATTCAAGTTTAACTTTCTACACTTGGTCTTTTGTGTTTTCTTTTCAGGGATAACTAAAGTATGTGTAGCAAAGAAGAGAAGGACTTAATTCCTTACGACCCTGAGATTGACATAACCAATAAAGGAAAAAAAAAATGAATTAAGATGGCTGAAGATCAAGTAAGAAACCAACAACAGGGCCGAGGGAATAACTAACCCATAGGTGATCTACTTATATAGGATAGAATGTGGAAGCAAAAATGTTGTCATGACTACTTTAAGTCAGAAGTTCAAGAGACTTACAACAAAGTGTTGAGGCTTCTAGCCAACACCATTGAATTCGAGCTGAAATTGTCTCTAATTAATATGGTGCAAAATAGCTTATTTAACGGGCTAGCTAATGAAACTCCAGTTGCACATGTAGAGAACTTCTTAGAGAAATGCAACATCATGCATATTATCGGACTTGAAAAAGAGGTGATGTGGATGAGGATTTCCTCATTCTCATTGGGTGGAAAAGTCAAATCTTGGTTCGAAGAATTGAACAGAGGGAGTATGATTTTACGAGTGGAAATCAATGAAAGATTTCTTGATAAGTCATTTTCCCTAGTGAAGGTTAGTGAAAGGAAGCTGAAAATCAATCAATTCAAGTAAGAAAATGTTGAGCCTTTTAGAGAGGCTTGGGAAAGATTCAAGCAGATGCTGATAAGATGTCTAGGGCCAAAATACTTGAAATGGGCACAACTCTAGATTTTTTACTATAGGATGAACCACAACACGAGAACACTAGTAGATGCTACAGTAGGTGGTTCTCTACTAACCAAGGATAAGGATAAAGCACTGGATCTCCAAGATCTTATGTCTCTGAAGTTTATAATCGATATTCGTTCCACAGTGAGGAAACCAATGGGTGTATATGAGATTGATTCACAAGCTAAGATAATGGCACAACTATCCAATATGATCAATCAAATAGCGAAACTTCAAATAGGACAATGAGCTCCGCAAATGCTGGCTATATAACAACCCTTTAATCACCAAGCCATAGTGGTTAACCAAATGGACATGCTGCAAGGAATGGAATATGAAGACGTCAACTTTATGAACAACCATGGCTATGGAAACAACTTTAGGCCGTAATGAATTACTCCTTAAAGGTATTATCAAGGATAAAATAACGAAAACCCTAACTTCTCGTATGAAAATCCCGATAATGAAGTTAGCTTCTGGCTTCAATCTATAAGTCTAACAAGGGAAGCTAGGGCCGAGTAAGGAGATGACTTCCTTGTAGTCGATTGAGAAATTCTTGCACGCCATGCACATGAGCAGTAGGGAACTTCATGAGAAACACGAGAAAAAGATTGAAGGAGTAAAACACGCTATTAAGAGGATGGATGATGAGAGATCACAATCCATCAAGAACTTAGATAGATAGGTTGGACAGTTAGCCATTGCCATGAACTTAAGAAAGGAAGGATAGTTTCTGAGTAACACATTCACCAATCAAAAGGAAAACATTAGTGCTATTCATATTATGAGCACTATAGCCATGAATGAGCCAATATAAGAGCAATTGAAATACGAGGCAGAAAAAGTAAACACTTTGGCTATGAGGAAGCATGAAGAGATACATGAGAATGAAACAGAAGTAAGGCAAGATGAACTCGAAGGATTTAGTAAACAAAGACTCAATGCCTTTAAGAATAATAATATGGTAAGAAAATAATGGAAAGCGAAGCAAAAAAAATGAAAGACCTTCTGAAGAAGCACCAAAAGGCAATAGCATCGCGGTAGTGCAAAGGAAGTCGGAACTGAATTTCAAGTTCATCTCGAGACTTCGACCAATCAAAAAGAGAGATCCTAGAGAAATGTGCCTACCAATAAGTATCAATAGGCAATAGTTTAGAAATTTCTTATGTAATACAAGAGCCTCAGTCAATGTCATGCTAATAATGGACATGTTGCACATTGATTTAAAAATCTATTATCTTGATATGACTAATTTGCAAGTAGTTGATGGCAAGTTGAAGCCAACTCTATGAACAATGTTTAATATACATGTGAAAGTCGGTAGATTCACATTCATCGCGAGTTTTGAGGTTACGGATCACAATATGGATGATGATGTGTTTATAATACTTGGGAGGCTATTCTAGAAGATTGTTAATGCAAACTTGTATATAAGGAATAATATCACAATGAGAATCGACGAGGATGATACAGAGAAGATAGTCTTTGCTGATGGAAAAGAAGTGCATCCGTACGGGAATGACATGTTAGGTTTTGGGGTTCATACACAACGGAAAATTCAAAACAAATTTTGAAAAACCCCAACTGGATCTAAAAAAAGTTCTATTAAAGTAGATTTACAATAGTAAACCATAACTTAATCTATGATTCCATATCTGATTGTTCGATCTCCAAGATGTTCAAGAGCACGTCCTCTATCCGAAATCCACACATGAATGGTGCCCATAATTTGGAGTGCCAAACCCAAGAGAGATTGCCAACATTTTTTCTTCCTCTTCTAAAATCTAGAGAACTCAAAAATATTAGAACAAAATCTTATTTTGCTTCAGAGTTTCATCCTATATATATGTTTGCGTAGATAAGCTCACTTAAAAAACATATTCATAATAACCATTATATTTAGGTAATTTAAGCAAATTACACAAAAGCCGCTATTAATAATTCATCATATAACAAATCGTAAAGGCTTTATGTCATGAATTTTATCATATAAAATTCATTACTCTAGACAAATTGAAATTGCGCAAAACCATTCTTCATGTACGACCCAATAAGTTCATGCAACTTTGGTAATGAACCAAAACCATTTTAGCGCATAAGTCGTAAGCGATCTTAGCAAGGCATTATGACTACCCAAGTAGCATGAATATCAAAATCTATACAACCTAATAAATTACATATATCATATCATTTTTCTCGTGTGATATCCTTTGATTAAACATAAGGCATGGAACGTTACCCTTAATGTTCAATTGTACTAGTCTCAATCTTTAGGTAGACTGAAAACACTTGGGTGACATTGATCATATCAATTTGCTTGGACTTTTCCATTTAATAGTATAATATATCGAGGGATCCACTAATATCCCTCTCTATATGAGAGGGGCAAATTCTATCTTGAATACACATCTTCACATATCATTAACATTATAACCAATCACAATCTTTATAATCATCTGGTTATAGACAACTTTTAGTTGTGACAACTTTTAGTTGTGTCGAATTACTATGCTCCTAATATGAAAGTTTATGGTAATCTCAAGTCAAAGGACTAAATGATATACCTAGCATGAGTAACGCCAATGACTTAATCTATATGGTGTTCTTATAGCGGGTTAGTCTAGTATCTTATTCCATAACACGTACTCATGATCTTGATTTGTATCCTTATACACTTGATCGTTACATGACCATCAATGAAGATTCACACTAGTCTTAATTCATTATAGTTCCCAGTATAATGACTAACTAGGGACATTTAGGATATTTTAATAATTACATAGATTGACCTAGGGCACATGCCCCAACATCTTCCACTTGCACTAGAGTCAATTATTCAAGTATCTAATACCTAATGACCTAATATGACCATCATGTTTCGTTTGTGCAAAAGCCTTCATCAAAGAATTTGCAACATTGTCTTCTAAGGAACTCTGCAAATATCCATGTCTCCCATCTCAATGACTTCTCGAATGAGATGAAATCGTCTAAGTATATGTTTGGATCAGTGGTGTAATTTTAGTTCTTTGGCCTGTGCTATCGCCCCATTGTTGTCTTAATACAAACAAATGGGGTAAGTTATACTTGGAACCACACCAAGTTTAGATACAAACTTTTTGATCCAAAGTGCCTCCTTAGCTGCATCAGACGCTGTAATATACTCAACTTCTGTCATAGAACCTGCTTTAGTTTCTTAGTTTGCCTCCATTCAAATTAAACACATATCCAGACTGAGATCTGAAGCCATCATATCATTTTGAAAACTTACATCTATGTAACCATTTACAATAAGCCCGTCTTCCAAACTTTTATAGGCCAAAAACACTTCTTTAGTCCTTCTCAAGTACTTAAGAATATACTTTACTTCTATCATGTGACTTTCATTGTGATTTGACTAATATCTTCTTTTATGCTCGAAGCATATGATAAATTGGTCGGATGCATAACATGGCATGTTAGAGATCAAGACATACCTAGAACAATTGATTATGGAGCAACACAATGTGGATTGTCTGATCACGGTTGAGGCAATTTTGATGTTCATGTCTTTTGGTTATGTAACTTGTAATAGATTGTTTGTTATTCTGTTACAAATTTTGTTAGTTAGTTTTGGTTATTGTTAGTTAGTTAGATTTGTTACAAACTGTCACTTGTATGTATATATAATACTCAGTTGCTGAGTTGTATGTATGATCTGTTTTTCAAAATCAATACAATTCTTCTTTCTTGGTTTCTTACAAGTTAAAGTTACTGAGTTTTCTCTCTTTAGACAACTCTTACATGATATCAGAGCCTCCCGCAATGGCAGAAGCTAGTTCTTTCGAAGGTGATTCTGGTGGTCTCAACACATTTGCTGATGTGACAGCAATTGCTAAATCTTTCAATTTCAATCTACCAACAAAGCTCTATGAAGGCAATTACATCTGCTGGAAGGTTCAAGTCAGATCTGCAATTCGAGCTTTATGTCTGGAGTTTTTCATTGAAAATAAGAGGTCCTCAGTGACATCAAATTCAGCCGTAACTGATGAAGTTTTGAGCATATGTGATAACTTGCTCATGGGGTGGTTATTCTCCAACACAAGTAAAGATGTCATTAGACATGTAACTGAATGTGAGTCTTCTTTTGAAATATGGACAACATTGGAGAGTTTGTTTACTCAATCATCCATGGCACGCATTATGCAGCTCAAGAAGCAGTTAAATAACATCAAGAAAGGTTCGTCTACAATTTCTGAATTTGTTCTCAAAGTTAAGACAATAGCTGTTGAATTAAGGTTAATTAGTCAAGTAGTTACTGAATCTGATATGATTCAATCAATACTGAATGGTCTTGGTCATGAATTTGATCCTGTTGTGGTTTTAATTTCTTCTCAACGTGCATATCTATCCTTGCAAGATGCACAATATATGTTGATGATGCATGAATGGAGAATTGAAGATCTTAATCAAGCATCACAAATAGATATGAATAATGTTTCAACAAATCTTGTTGAAAATAGTGACAAGAAGCCACAAGGTGCGAGAATCAATTCTGCACAATTTCATAATCGTTCTAACAATGGTTTTCGCGGTGGAGTCAAGAATGACGATAGCATTGAAGAACCATGTGTCCACCGCGAAAACCATTGTTAGAACGATTATGAAATTGTGCAGAATTGATTCTCGCACCTTGTGACTTCTTGTCACTATTTTCAACAAGATTTGTTGAAACATTATTCGTATCTAATGTAGCATCTCAAGATACAAAAATGACTTAATCAATCTCAGTTTTCAAATAATACTTGAAATGCAATCAAAGCTGATAGAAATTTTCATTCACCAATAATCATCATTCAATAATCATTTGTTGGAATAAAAAGACATACTTCACTTAACTTAACTATAAGCACTCGAGCTAAATCTTTTATTTGAAGAGTTTTCTCATAAACTTACTTTTATTTTCTTATATCTCTCTTTCTTCTTCTTCAATTATATAAATTTGTTTTTTGTTGTATTCTTATGATTCCCTGCTCCATTTTATTTGGAATCCGTTATTCTTTTTATAGGAATTATTCCTCACATTTTTCCACCACTAGATTCCCTACTCCATTTCCTTTAGAATCAATGTGTCTCTCTATTTTTTTCATTTAAAAACTCTTGTTGGCTCTTCTCAATTTCATTATAGTCAAGGAAGTACTCTTTCCAACTAAGTAAAGTTTATCGGCTATTTTCTATTTTTCTCCTCAATTGTGGCATAAGCTTATTTCAGTACATATATAAACACTTGATCAATAACCTTTATGTAACAAGATTCTTAGAAATCTGTCTTGTTTTATCTTGCATGATCATTTCGATCTCCTACCAATTATAATGTCTAACACAAAGTAATCAATCCCCTATAAACTTTTATAGTGTATACACAATTTAGGTAAAGTCACATAGGGTATAATAATTCATTTCCATCATAAAATATATATTTTCATGGGTAATAATAATATATCACTTCCATTTCTATTCAAATTCAAATTATATTCAAATTCCATGTTCCTAACTAAATAAAGTAAAATGAAAATATATTACTCGAATTGTGGAAGATTTCAAGAAATTTAGTAAACTTTGAATAAATAAATGGATTATACCTTTCGCTTCTTCCATCATCTTCATAATTCACTTCACCTAATAACCCCAAACTCATTTTAAGCCTTGACCTCAAGTTTTAAAAATTAAGTCGGGTTTCCAAAAAAAATAAAAATACCTCGTGAAGCATACAACAACAACAACAACAACAACAACATAGCCTTAATCCCAAATTAATTGGGGTTGGCTACATGGATCAAACTTCTCCATTGTGCTCGATTAAGTGTAATCGATGGTGAGCTTTTCAAGCCATTCAAGTCCCTCCTAGTTAATGCATCCTACGTTAACTTTGGTCTACCTCTACCTCGTCGAATTTCTACAGTTTCTATTGAGTCAAGTTTTCTAGTGGGGGCATTTGTAGGTCATCTTTACAAGTGACCTTAATCTTTGTATCAATTAGTGCTACTCCAACTTGTCTTTGAATATCTATATTTCTTGTTCTATCTTTATGAATTTTTCCACATATCTACCTAAGCATCATCATTTATACCATGTTCATTTTATGTGATTGTTGTTGCTTTACTGCCAAACATTCACTTCCATACAGCATAGCTGGCCTAATAGTGGACCTATAAAATTGTTCTTTTAACTAAATATGAATATTTTGATCACAAATCGCACATGTTGCACTCTGTCATTTCTTCTATCCAGCTTGAATTCTATGTGTGACATCATTCTCAATATTACCATCATTTTGTATGATTAATTTTTGGTGTCTAAAGTGATTCACTATAGGAGCTTCTACTTTCCCTAATTTTACAATTCCATCATCTCGATGTCTAGTATTTCTAAACTCATAATGCATGTATTCAGTATTTGTCCTACTCAACTTAAAGCTTTTCGATTCAAGTGTATTCCTCAAGAGTTTTAATTTCCTTTTCACTTCATCTTTTGTTTCATCCACTAAGACAATATCATCTACAAATAATATACACCCTGGTATATCCTCTTGCATATACCTATTTAGTTTGTCCATAACTAAGTAAATAGATATGAGCTTTAAGCCAATCCTTGATGTAGTCCTATCATAATGGAAAATTCTTTTGTAGCTCCTACAAATGTCTTTAAACTCGTTACTACTCCACCACACATATCCTTAATAGTGACTATGTATCTAGCATGCACTCATTTTCTTTCTAGAACCCAAAAAAGAATATCTCTGAGAACCCTATCATATGCTTTTTCTAAATCTATAAATACCATATGAAGATGTTTTTCTTTCTTTTCTATATATTTTTCCAATAATCTTCTTACAATGAAAATCGCCTCCATAGTTGACCTCCCAAGCGTGAAGGCACATTGGTTCTCTGATATTGTTGTTTCTTTCCTTAGCATATTGTAAATTAACCTCTCCCAAAGTTTTGTAGTGCGACTCATAAGTTTAATTCCCCGGTAGTTTGGGCAACTTTGAATGTCTCCTTTTTTTTGAAGATTGACACAACCGTGCTTTTCCTCTAATGCATTGGCATCCGTTTTGATTTTAAAATTTTGTTGAAAATTTTTTGTTAACCAACTCAATCTAATTTCTTCTAAGCTTTTCCAAACCTCGTGAATCACAAATGAATAGATTGAATTATTAACTAACATGAGAATAAATTGAATAAGTAAGAACAATTTAACCATATCCAAGCATAATTGCATAGAATAGAACATATCAATCCATTTCATTGTATCAAATTGTGCAATCATATAAAAGCAAATGTATCAAAGTGTGAACATATACCGCATCAATCAAAGTGTAAAATTACAAGCATAGACCTCACATGAATAACACTCAAGATATCATTACATAGAGAAGAAAAAATCTTAGAATTGCCATCCAAATGTTGCATCATCACCATCATCCCAATGATCAGGCTGTTGGGACAGGTAGTTCACATCAGGATTGTATCAGATGTATTCTACTCCCTCCATCGGGTTATCTTCAGAAAAGACTCCTTGGTTGGTCATCTTCAGCTAGAGTGATGGAACATGAATGTTGGTTCCCCTGCCTTGAGTCATCCTAGTCCTGTGTCTTTATGATCCATAGAAGGTTTAGGCAATCTCGCGTTGGTTATGGAACATGAACTCTAGATGTCTCGGAGTTCTCATCTATTATGAAAGAATGTCTACATCATGGCCATTTATGTGTCCTATGCATCTATGCCAATGAAGTCCTCTACAGGTGGCTTTGTGGTCTGATTTGTTTGCTCATTATACGTAGCTGTCTGAGTTTCTTATAAGTTTCTTTGGTTGTCTGCTTATACACTTCTTCTTTTTTTAGTCTCTCTTCTTTGTGTGGCATTTGTCTCTTGTTCGCCCTCTAGTCAATGTATCTCGTAACCTTCTTGCTTTTCTTATTGACATCGTCAGTGATGGTCTTGTCCGAGAATACATCGAATTTGACTCGTCTTATCGGAACTCGGTCTTACTTGCATAACTCAATAATCATCGAGGGAAAAGGTAATCCTTCATTTTTCTAGGTGGTCATGGCATTCCAAATTGATTCATAGATTATTCGATTAATGTCAATGTACTCAATCCCCTTAACTATGTGGTATAGGAGAGCCACCATAGAGTTTACTATGTTGTAGTGTTGTAAACTAGGTTGAAGGCTCGCGTTCAAGAGTAAAACTCAATGCTTTGGTGATAAGTGCTTAATTAGACATATATATGGTTTGTTTAGTAGTATAATTAGTCTAAATATTACGGAATGAACTCTAAGTGATGATATTTATGTGTTTTCTAGTTTACAAGCTATAGAAATGACAAATGAGTGAATTCATGATGAAAAAGCCAATAAAAAGTATAAAACTACAATTGATGCCGTGGGTAATGAATACAAGGCATGGGCAATGCATGGAGATCAAAATAAGCGAAGTTGTGGCAAAGTTGTGGCGTAGTTGTAGGTTTACATATAGCATGGGTCACTTACAAATAGTGTCGAGACATGAAAATAGAAAGTTTTGGAGTTCTATTTCATTTGGGATTGCTAATTAGGGTTTCTAATTCAGAAGTATAAATAGCTATTAGGACGTGGTAAACTAATGTAATTGAATATAGAGCAAAATATATTATTGAAGGAGATTCTTTTCATTAGAATTCAATGGTGTTTATCAAGACAATGTTTGGCCCAGCACTCTATTCCTAGTTTAGAGGCAAAACAAGTCCAAAATCTCAGTTGATAGCATGTTATGTGAGATCTTTTATTTATAATTTAAGTTATTTCAATTCTTCATTATTATTTGTCGTTGCTTTCATGATTATGGTGCAACCTTAGGGTGCATGCTTTGCGGTGGAAGTCCAATAGTTTATCGGGATAATCATATCCATAATTGTACGATTAGAGTGACAATCGCTCACCTGTTTGCCATCAAAACCTTTCGATTCTTGAGTATGCAACAAATAAATTTAAGTTAAACTCAAAGTGGACGCAATCTGGTTATTTAGTGTTAATATTCATACAGACCTTTATGCATTTAATGCATTAAACCTTATTAGCGGACGTCTAAAGTTATGTGTTAACTATGGAAGTAGTTAGTGGCAAACATCTTAACTATCGAGATTAAGGGATTTAGGGATTTCTGGCATAAGTCAATTTCCAATAGCTAATCTATGAGGAATTGAATCAATATTGGTAAAGATCGAAGATCATGACATGCTATTGAATCTTGATTTAGATTTGTGGGACCATAAACCTAGGCATTTTCTCTTATTGAATTCATTTTTGCAAACTTAAATTTTTAGTACTTTTAATTAATTATTTTCATAAAATCTCTAAAAACCCCTAAAATTTCCTTTTTAGTTAACTCAAAGTAAAACCTAAGTCTTGTAGATTTCACCCCGTATTTACTATTACTACATCTAAGTGGGATTGGTAACTTGAGTACAGGTTATATTTGGCATGTATGACAACAGAACATTTTGTTGTTTTTCTAAAAAAGATTTGGCTTGTATGTGTTTTGGGTACTCGTCTAAGTCAAAATGGAAACCATCTATCAGAATAGCTTCTAAACCATTCCTAATGTTCTTGTGGGGAAATATGTGGCTATACAAGTATTCAGGTTTAGGGTACTCGTTATGTTTTCTCAAATGCACTTACACAAACCATAATATCGGTTTATACTTTCGGGTGAGTAGTCTACTGGTCTTCCTCGGGCTATGGCTACTTTCTTATTCTCATTTTTGTACTCGTTAGCATAAAATGCCTTTACTAATAAGGCACACCCCATCTCAAGTGAGGACCCCGTGTTGTTATTGACGTAGTAATCCCTAGTCAATAACCTCCCATTCCTCTCCCTTATTATGTTTAGGATCCTAGGCATGTACTTAACTTTGTGTTTTATGTTGAAACCCCTTTTTGGTATGATCTTTTTATTCTTTCTAATGTTGCTCTCCATCCTAGAAATGGTTTTGGCATTAATGAGGTTATGGGCATGGAAAGAAATAGTGGGTTTCTCCTTAATCTCTTGCTCTCCCTCCGAATCGTATTCAAAACTTAAGGATGGAGAAGGCTCTCCTGGTGCTCTAGTTTGGCGGTTATTCACTAAAATCCCCGTTGGCCTAATTGGTTTGGGTGGAGCTTTGGATATTTTTTTTTCTACAAGTTGTGTCTTTCCCTACTCCTCTTGAGAACTTCTACATTTTCCTTCTCTGGCCATTGTATCAGATTTCAAAAATAAAAATTTTAAAAACTAAAGAAAACTACAAATGATAGAAATCATGTTGCCAAAAATAGTTCGATCAAAATTCGAGACTTTATTTTTAAGGAGAAATATTTTTGGAAAGCTAGTTGAGATTCGTCATAAGTTTAAAATAAAATTAGTATCAAAGTGATAAGTAAAATGTAAACTTGAAAATTGATTTTTTTTTTAATACCGTCAAATAATTTGGTGACGATTTGTAAGTCTTTTCGAAATTATAACAACTTAAATTGAAATAAAACCATAATTATACCCTAAAACTCATTTGAAGTTCGCATCTGTAAACCAATTGCAAATATGAGTAATTGTGGCAAATTTTCTTAATTTTTTTGAATTCGTAAATCAAATATCAATGACACTATTCCTAGTCTATTGGAATCAATGAAACTATTTGTACAAGACAATTGAATAAATTAAAACAAATCAATTTCGAGAAATAGTGAAATTTTTTCTAAAATCTCCGATTTAGAAATTTGTAGAAGTAAAGAGCTAGAATTTATGTAATTACCTTCTTGAAAGTGAATCTCTCAAGATTGAAGCTCTTGTAATACTCTAGACCATCTTTTCAAGCTCTAAGTCAAAAATTCCTAAAACTCTAGTTTGGCTCAAAACCCCCAAAATTCAAGATTTTTGGTTTGAATGATTCTAGGTTGAGGTTAAATTCACTTAAATGCTATGGGATTGAGCTTAGAATGGTTGAGTCTAAGCAATAAAATCAGATTTAGGTGAAAAGGTGCACTGGTTTGCAATTGTGAAAGGCGTAAATTATGTGGCAATTTGGAGTTTTTGGTATTTAAACCAAAAATCGTGCCAAGCAATTCCGGTTTAAATGGAATTACTGCGAATTTTTGGGTGTATAGAATATAATTAAGTTGCTAGAAAATGTTAGAAGGGTCATCCTTATATCAAATGAGGATCTTCATTGATAAAGTATGGCATGACCAAGAAGTCTGTGGGTATGGTGTTATTGTCCACTTAGACTGGCACATCGACTCTTATTCGTTGAATTTAAGTTTCATCTGGTAAAGAGAATCGTTTAGAAGCAAGTCAATTCAACTCCAATTGAATGTGTAGAAAGAAGTGTATGGGTATGATATTTGCATTAAAGTTCGTATCACATTAAACTTTGTAGTACCAAGCCCATTTGATTTTAATGTGCAAGTGTATGCCTCAAAGATCATTAAGCTTTATAGGATTCAAGTCTGTCTTTTTCTTTTTCTTATTGTACGAAGATCTAGAAAACTTTATTGTTTTAGTTATTTGCTTTCTTATTCTTTACATTTAGAAAATATTATAAGATTTAAAGTATTTATTCCAGAGGTATTTATCTTTGTCTTTTATTTATATTATTGCAATGTTATTAATGACTATGAGTAGTTATTTGATCTAAATAAAGTCCGAACATCAACTAGATCAGTTTTGCAATGTAGTTAGGATGAGAAGATTATGTCCTTAATACTTTAAACTAATCATATTCTTTGATTTACTGATTTAATAGGCTATTATCTATTGATTTTAATCATGATCTTTGTATTGCATGCATAGTCTAAAATGTAACTTGTGATGTTTGTTTTCATTATCTATTTGAAGTAGTAACTAAATTTTTTTGAAAAGCAAACACTGTTTAGTTGTTATATGTGAATTTAATCTAAATCTAATGTTGAAGTGACGTTTTGAAGATGTTAGATTTAGTAGTTCGAATTTCTCATTAAGTTCAATGTAGTTTTATTGTATGAAGTTAATGTCTTTGTGTATTCAAATGGGTAAGCTCAATAAAACTAGAATATGGTTTTTCCACCTGTATAAGGAGAACTAATGACCAACTAAAGGTTGTTTAATTAATTTTTATTACAGTTTAATGATCTATCTTAGTTTATGAAGTATGTTTATAACTATATTATATGAGTTACATGTTTGGAATGCAAAATGGGTGTATGTTTTTTCTTCTATATATTGGTTTGGATATTTATTTATTATCAAATTGAGTCTATTTGATTAATTGTAAATTTGAATTGTGATAGTTATGATAATATAGTTAGTTAAGTATTATTATATTATAGTTAATTATTAGTTAGTTTAATATTGTCTTTAATTAAATTAAGTAAAATAAAAGTAAAAAAAATAAAAACCTTGAAAAGTTTTTTTCCTAGAGAAGTTTGATAAATCCTTTTGGAGACAATTCTCACTTATCACTACTATAAAATATTTGAAGTATAATATAAAGAGGAAATTTATTGTACACATTTGACACGTGTCAATCTTTGGTGTCATTGCATTCAAACTCAATTTCTTAGGAGTTCTATACATTGAATGGTCTGTCCATTTCATTATTCAAATTTCACGAGATCTTTAAATTTGCTTGATCCTAAGGTAGATAGGATATTTAATCATGATTTAATACAACAACGTAGAGAACACCAAACTATTAAAATGGAAGCCAATAAGAACTTTAATATCAACAATAAAGCTAATCAAAATGTCACTGTTTATGAACCAATGTGTATTACCTATCTTGAGGGATTTCCTGAATTTGAATATAGATTTGGATTTATTAGTGCTCTACCTAACTTCTATGGTAAGGACAATGAATACCTACAAAAATTTATAAGGGAGTATCAATATAAAGTCAATGGGATGAAACCTAAAGATTACACGTTAGAAGAAGTCAAACTTAAAGTTTTATGTTCCTCAAGATTAGTGAAAATGAAAGACAATGAAAACATTGATAAGTTTTTAAAAAGATTTCAAAGATTAATTTTTTTTTGTCCACTACATGAATACAGTTAAAGATCTTTATTAGAATATGCCTATGAATGACTAAATCATTTAGAATAAAGACTATTAGATACCATATGTGGTGGGTCATTATTCGATGTTACATCAACTCTAGCAAAAGAAGCTATTAATAAGATAGATAAATAGTCTAAACAACATGGTGAACAAACGGATAAATCAAGAAAGAAAGTTTATAAGATTAATAATAAAGTAAGTAATAAATTTGATGAAAAGTTGAAGAATTATCTAACATAGTTAAGGTACTATTAAAAGATAGATCAAGTCAAGTTAAACCATGTGAATCTTGTAATGAAGTTACACAGCTTGCGGATATGTCTCCTACTTTACAAGAAGATAACAATGAAGAAGTCAACATGTTTACGAACCAATATTCTAGTCCACCCAGAAACCAATACAATAACAACAATTATTACACTGAAAAACCAAATTCAAGCCTTAGCTACGATCTAAAAAAACCAAGATTATACCACTTATAGATAGAGAGCACCTACGCAATCTATGACGACCCCAAATTCTAGACTGCCTTGCTATCCACCACATAACATCCCACGTCAACTAGCCTTGCCACCTCATGGCCCGCTTCTCCTTGACGCCTTGTAACCTAACGAGTTGCTTACATTTTTCTGGCTAACCCTTGTTACGCTAACTAACCTTTACATAAACATTAAAAAATTAGCTATCCAATTACTCAATTTATCAGGTTATATTATAATTTTACAGCGGAAGTCTTTTAATGAGTAACTTATGTAATATTTAACAATCATAAGTAGTGGAAACCCCGTAAAAGATACTATGTATATATCAAGGCAAGATAAGTATAACAAAAGATCCATATACATGTAATAAGTATTCTATGGTCCCAAAAACCTAATAAAAATAAAATAAATATATATTGATGTCATACACAACCCAACGCAATAATCTTAAAGGTAGTTGCCTAGTACCTGCTTGTCTTTGCCCTTGCTCACAAAGGATCTGCACTTAATCACCCAACAAATACAGTGATGAGTTCAGTGAGTAAAATTCCAAAAGAAGTCCACACGATATTCATGAATTAAAACTAATAAACTACGAGACATGCAAATATAACATCTGGCAACCATACGTCATATTCCCATGAATGTAGGCAACATACGACAAGCAAAAACAGTAGCGTGAAATAAATAAACAAGTACCAACTAAAACAGCTCAGAAATAAAGCATTAATCAGTAAGCATACTTATAATCATGTGAAAACCCTAACCTATACCAGCCAGTAATCTATAAATCGAGTTGGAACCACGTATATACTTTCAGGCTTATAGTGAGTAAACCCCAATTACAGTTGCCGAATGAACCCCTCCAAATGCTATTTCAAGTCAAAGGAACACCCTAAATCCCTTCCAACGGTTTTAAGTATATCCTACTGCCATCAACACGGGCACTAAACACAAGTAACCCATGCAAGCGATTTAGCCACAACTAATATATACACAAACTGAAATAGAAGAGAAACCCTATGTGTGACTACCAGTAGTCACTCATGAAATGTGATATTGATCAATCAAAACCATGAGCTCTATGAAGCATTCTCAATGGGTTTACGCACCTCAACCCGAGCTCCAACTCCATCGAACACCCGAATCTAGCTCGACGAGCTCCCCGATACCTAAGCTACATTCCCCTCGGTCCCTGAAGTCAGTTAAGTGTGTTTATTGTGTGTTGAAATTGGTTGCATATGTTTCAAACTGATCTTCCCAAATCAGCCCTAAGGACTAAATTAAGTCTCAATTTCAGTCTTATGTTACATTACATTTTTAGGCATGCAATGGTCCAAATCTCAAGGTGATTTTTGTTCACAAGGCAGAAAACATACCCAAATACAACACACTAAAAGATCAGCTCATTTGAATTAGTAGTTTGGGAGTTATGCTTTGACAAGTTTAGTTTCAAAATGTTTCTTCTGAATTCCAGCACCTACTTGTAGAGCACTTTTTATATGAAAACAATTGAATTACAACATCTCCAGCCAAGAAAAGTTGTTACTCTTTGAGAAGCTTTTAAATGCCACCATTTTCGGTCAACTTGGATCTAAAATGATCAAATTATGACTAAATTACATAGGGTAATTCTTAATATAACATGCATAATTATAGTTTTGGTCTTTCAACTTCAAAAATTCATATCTTTATTATTTCAAATCTAAATTAAGAACTTCAATATAGCTTGATTATCAGCTTCAAATGAAGAATCCAAATATATAAACCAATTGCAAATATTCAATTATTTACCTTCTGGAATTAGTCGAAAACCAAAAATGATTTCAATCTGACATAAATAGAAGTGTACCTTGTTGATGTACCACCTAGCTTGAGAAATTCTCACCAATATTCCATGCATTCCCTCTCTCCATCAACCTCTTTCTTCTCCAGCAAGTTCTCTTGATTCATAAGTTGACAATGAAAATGGTTTCCTTGAGTGTGTCGATCTTATATATTAAGGTAATATTGATTCCTAGCCATTGATCTACATATATTTACGTATCTCGAAGCTCATCTAATTATCCACACCTTGACATGTATCCCACTAAATCCCACTAATCCAATCAAAGTGACAATAATTTGCTACTCACATGGTTTCTAGATGTGTCAACACATATCTCTAGGAAAATCTCATGGTTTCTAATTTAAATAAATAAACTACAAGCATTGATTTATTTGATTCAATTACATTAGCTTAAGCATATTATAACATATATGCTCAATGTTTTTATTCACTAATTAACAAATTTCTTGATCCCACTAATCCTCGACACTTGATGCCCCGCATCTCGGCACGCAATTCAAGGTACGTCATAACCTATTGTTTTAATTGAATTTTACTTGGCCTATGGTCACATTACCCATTTTAATTGATTAACTACTCATCCTGACATAGATTAGTCTAATTTCTCAGTGTACCCATAGTTTGCCTACTCACTACCTGCGTTGACACACCTTTCGAGGTGAACACCCATCACTCAAACTTGCCCGATTGCAACATACACACATGCGGTGCAATATAATAATAATTTTAAACACCACATATACACTATCACCATCCATAAATAACATATTTTCTCAGTTCTCATGTCTAAGCCAACCGAGTTGTCCATGTAACGCCCAAACTACAACCGTTAATCCCCAAGATTAGCGATAATCCTGGTTTAATTAATTTGGGTTGTCACACAATCTACACCAATGCAACAACCTTAATAAACTATTCAAACTATGCAACCAAATTTAGAACAAATATTATATAGTTTTATAACCCAAAGTCATCAAAACTTTATTCAAATTTCTCAAAATCAAATTAAAATTGATAAATCTATAAACAAGCTGAAAAATCAATTAAGTGAAATGACAATTTAAATCAACAAGTTAAGCAATCAAACTAAAGTAACTACTCAACCTATGAACATTACTATTCAAGCACAAGTTGATGCTTTATTTTGTGAAAATGAAAAAGAAACGAATACGCAAGAAAAGACACAAAAAAAGTAAAAAGAAAATCAAAATACCTAGTGGGAATGATATTTGAACAAGAAAAAGAAGTGACGATGGAAAATATCATTCCCACTAGGGGAATGGATGGCCGAGTAATTAAATTATACATTTTTTCTTCGAAAGGTTATACTCATGGTATTTAGCCAAAGTTGAAGCCTATGAAAAATCTATACAAAATTATGAATTAGTTAACCAAGACAAAGTAAACAATACTTAGAAGTCAAATGAAGATATGCATTCTAGTTTTACCGTTCCATAACGATTTGAAAATGCTAGAGAGGAAGAACCAAAAGAAGACAAATCCGAACCATTTAAGAAATTTAAAATTAATGAAAACTTAGAACTAAAGATTTCACCTTTAACGAAAATGCCTGAGAAATGTTCTGACTCGTGAATGTTTTTCATACCAATCACAATATGCAATTCTTTTATTGAATTTGTAATGTACCAAATCATAGCATCAATTAACATTATATCACTTAAACTTTATGAATCATTGGAAATAGGAAAGTTAACCATAAAGCTAATTAATCTCAATTTAGCAGATAATATTATTATTAAATTGTATGGATTATTAGAAGACATCTTAGTGCAAGTACAAAATTTAGTATTTCCAATTAATTTGGATATCATGAAACTTGGAGATTCCACATCACCCAATCCTTTGCTTATAGTATTAGGTAAACCTTTTCTAAAAATGGCTTAAACTAAGTTAGATATTTCTGAAGGAATAATGTCTATGAGATTTGAAGATAAAATTGTCAAATTCAAGATTATTAACAAATACAACTATGACTCTTACGAAGAATATGATGAATTATTTGATAACGAAATAGATGATAATGAGTTTTTACACTTAAACTATTATAATAATTTAAACACTAAAATTTATGAAATCAATGCAGTAACAATGGAAACTGCTAAAGAGATTCAAAAAAAAAGAAATAGTTAAAGACACTTCAAAAGAAAAGAAAGTAACTCAAGAATGAAGAGTTAAACACTTGGGGAATGGAGAAATCATTAATGAAATAGAAGTTTCTAGATCCAAATATAAAAAAAGATTTAGACTTGAATCCTCTAAAGTTTAATGATCTTGAGGCATAAACTTGCATATTAAAATCAAATGGGCTTGGGATTATAAAGCTCATTGTGATATGAACTCAAATGTAAATCTCATGCCCATATATTTCTTTCTACATACTCAATTGGAGTTGAATTCAATTACTTCTGAATGATTCTTTTAACTTGATGGAACTTCAATTCAACCCATAAGAGTGGTCATAGATGGGCCAGTTTAAGTGGACAACAACACCGTACCCATAGACTTTTTGATAATGCTACATTTTATCAATGAAGATCTTCCTTTAATATTAGGACGATCTTTTTTAGCCACTACTCAAGCTATTATGGATATTCTAAACAATACAATTACTCTGATAATTAATGGTCAAGCACTCACTTTCTGGAATAGCACTTGTGTGGAAAATCCTAAATTCAAGTTTAGATATCTAAACTAATTTTAGAAGTGTTAGTCGAGCCAACGACAATAAACAAAAGCGCTCTATGGAACTCAACTCATATTCTATGTTTATTTGATGTTTATTTGATTTTATTAGGACTTTAGTTTAGTTTAATATGTTTTTATTCTCTCACTTTTGACTCTTTTATTGGACATATTTTTGAAATTTAAACTTCGCGGTAATTTCAATTGATGGGGAGTGATCGTGTTCTTTTTGCTTATATGGCATTTACACTAGTTGCATTATTTACATACTTGCTTATATGTTTATTTATTCATTTAATTAATAAAGATATTTAGTCAGTTACATGTCCCAATCAAACTTTCGAATTTTCAGTCAATTCTACCTTAATATAAATTTTTATGAATGATGAATGAGTTAATTATAAGATAAATTTAAAAACGGTAAAAATAGGCGTAGTGATTCTCAACGATTTGGATTAACACTAGTAATTACTAGAAAAATTGGTAGCATTACACAAGAAAATTTAGTGCAACTCTAGGGTCTAGCGATTTCCAGCGATTCACCTATATAGAAGAATCATTGGCAAAATCAGTGAAAATAGTAATTCGCATTCCACCAATTTACACAACGATTCCACTTATACAAGAATAGCTGGGCGCGATTTTAGCGATTCCACTTATACGGGAATAGCTGGGCACAATTTTTTATCTTTAAAACCAAAACTCCAAATTGTCATACACAATAAACCTTTAACACTTGCAAACCCTTGCACCCATTCACCAAAATCCCAATTTCTTGCCTAAATTCAACCATTCTAAGCTCAATCCCACAATATTTAAGTGATTCCCATCTCAACTTAGTCTCATTCAAACCAAAAATCTCGATTTTGGGGGTGTTAAGCCAAACTAGGATTTTAGAAAATTTCGACTTAGAGCTTGGAGGGACGATCTAAAGGAGTTCAAGAGATTCAATCTTGAGAACTTCACTCTCAAGAAGGTAATTACATCAACTATTGCTAGAGTAGTTCAAGAGATTCAATCTTGAGAAATTCACTCTCAAGAAGGTAATTACATCAACTCTTACTCTTCAACAAATTTTTTGTTTGAGGGATTTTCACAAATTTTTCCATATTTTTTGAAATTGTTCATTGGAATTTATTCAATTATCTCGCACAAATGGTTTTATTGATTCCAATTTACTAGGAATAGTAATTAGATTGATCATTGTTTTACAAATTCAACAATTTCAAATTTTTGCTATATTTACATATATTTGCAAATGATTTACAAAAGCGAGTTTGAAATGTGTTCGGGGATTTGATTATAGTTTTATTTCAATTTAAGTTGCCATATTTTCGAAAAGAGTTACAATTTGTCACTTAATTGCTTTAAGATATTTGTTTTCAAGTTTATATTTTAGTTATCACTTGGACGCCTATTTTATTTACATTTACAATGAATTTCAAACTAGCTTTTCAAATAGATTTCTCCTTTTTAAAATAAAGTCTTGAATTTTATTGAACTATTTTTGACAACGTTGTTGTTGTTGTTGTTGTATTTTTGGGACTGAGGATATGTTGTTGTTGTTGTTGTATTTTTAACAACGTTGTTTCAATCATTTATAGGTTTATTTCATTTTTGAACTTGTTATTTTCAAAAGTTGAAACAATGGTCTGAGGAGGAAATGGTAGAAGCTCTCGAGAGGAGAAGGGAAAGGCACTACTAGTAGAGAAACTCAAACAAGAACTCAAAGCTCCACCCAAACCAATTAGGCTGACAAAAAATTTGGTGAATAACCCTGAACTAGAGTACCTAGAGAACTTTCTCCACCCTTAAGTTTTAACTATGATCTGGAAGGAGAGAAAAAGGTTGAGGATACACCCACCACTTCTTTCCATGCCTTTAACCTCATGAATGCCACCATTTCTTTCCATGCCCATAACCTCATCAATGCCAAAGCTATTGCTAGGATGGATAGTGATATTAAGAAGTATAGAAAGATTATACCGTATAAGGTTTGAATGTGAAAAATGAAGTTAAGTATGGGCCTAAGATCCTAAACATCAAAACGAAAAGGAACTTAGGGTAGTTAACTATGGATTACTATGTCGAGATAATGACGCGAGGTCCTCGGTTGAAACGGGTTGTGCCATACAAGTGAGAGAATTCTACAATAACAGGCATAAAGATGAGAATAAAACAATAGCCATAGTTAAAGGAAGACCAGTGGACTACTCATCCGAGATAATAAAGTGGTATCTTACCAAAAGTTCATTTAAGGCAAAATAACAAGTAGCCTAAATACATATATAAACATGGATTTCCGCACAAGACCATTAGGAACCGTTTAGAAGATATTTCGTGGATGGTTTCCATTTTGATTCAGACAGATGCCTAAAACACATACAAACCAAATATTTTAGGAAAACAATTAAAGCTTTGAGCTTTTTCTTAAACACGAGCCTATAGCCTTGTTTATAACACTACGACATAGTGAACTATAAGGCAACTCTATTATACCACATAGTCCAAGGGATCGAGTATATTGATGCTGATCGAATAATTCTTGAATCGATTTGGAATGCTATGACCACTAAGAAAAATGAAGAATTTTCTTTTCCCTCAATGATTACCAAGTTTTACAAACAAGATCGAGTCCCAATGAAAGGAGTCGAGTTTGATGGTTTCCCGAATGAGACCATCACTAACGATGTCAATTAGAAAAGCAGGAAGATACCGGGATATGTTGATTCGGAGGAAAAACTAAAGAGAAATGCACATGAATTGGAGAAACCACAAAGAGAATAAGAGTACAGGTAGAAGAAATCTAGAGGAAATAGAGACTGTCGCATACTACGAAGAGACGAACCAGAGCTAAGAACAACCTATAGAGTACTACACTACATCCTTAGCTGTAAGAATAAATATAAAGAAGAAAATGAATTTATATAATTGAAAAAAAAAAATATATATATATATATATAAGAAAATGAAGGAAATATGTGAAAAAACTCTTCAAATAAAAGATGTAGCTCAAGTTCTTATAGCTACGTTAAGTGAAGTGCATCTTTTTATTCCAACAAATGAATATGAAATGATAATTATTGGTGAATAAAAGTTCATATCGACTTTGATTGTGGTGATATTTTAAGTATTGTTTGAAAAATAAGATTGATTTAGTGATTTTTGAATCTTGAGATTTTATATAAGTTATTGTAAGCTTGATGCTTGTCAATGGAGATCGATAAAACATATATAGTGTATTGACCTTGGCGATTGATTTAACTTTGAGTTCTGAGGTGTATTGAATAATTAGAAGGTTAAAATGTCAAATAAATGGGTTGTTCTTTAGTTCTTTCTATTCTACCATGATTCTTATTTTTATATAGGTAATATATTTTATTTTTTAAGATCATTTTTGTGTAAGAATAGAAGTATATATTTATGAAATTAGAACAAGGGGAGAAAGAGAATGTGATTGAGAGTATTACTTTGCTTGGGATGATAAGTTTAGGGGTATTTGACAAGTCAATAATTAGACACATTTATAGCTCATTTTAGAACAACTTTATACGTAAGACTATATTACACAGGTTTTTCTCTAATTTTTATTATTTCAAGTAATAAAGGGAGAATACAAATAAATAAACAAAAAAGCGAAGATTATGAACGAATTAATCAAGTGGAAAGAGTATGCGAAGAATCATCACCAAGTAAGGAAAAATTGAAGAATTGTACCAACTATTCTTGAGGACTTAGAATTGCTAGCCAAATTGATGAAATCAGAGAGCTTCAAATTAAAGATTTTCCCAGCGATTCCTCTCACACACAAATCGTTGAGAATGGCTAGATAAGATTTCGAGAATTTAAGATAACTACAAGTTGCTTGAGTTGGTTTGGAATGTTTACTACCTAGAATACTATAATACGAGCCCAGTGTTTCAAAATTAGTTGCCCTTGAGCACTTAGTGTTGGGGCATGTGCCCTAGATCAATCAATAAACATAGTTTATATTATAATTTTAGATAATAAAATAAAAGCTTTCATTTGTTGTTTTATCATAATTAATTACATGTTTACTTTATAATAAAATCCATGGGTATTTGTTAAAATATCTTAAATGTCCCTAGTATTCATTATAGTAAGAACTACAATGAATTAAGACTGGCGTGAATATTGAATGATGGTCATGCATAAAGGGATACGAATCGAGATCATGAGTACTTGTTAAGGAATAAGGTACTGGACCGACCTGCTATGTGAAAACCATATGGATTAAGTTGTAGGTGTTACTAATTTTAGGTATATTATTAAGTCATTCAACTTAAGATTACTATAGACTTCAATATTATGAGCATGGTAATTTGACACAATCAAATGTTATCTTTAACTAGATAATTATAAAGATTGTAATTGGTTACCATGTGAATAATTTGTGAAGGTATATAATCAAGATATAATTTGTCCATCTCACATAGAGAGAGATACCATTAGATCACTCGATAAGTTAGACTATTAAATGGCTAAGTCCAAGTGAATTGATATGATCAATGTCACTTGGGTGTTTTCAGTCTCCTAAAGATTGAGACTTGTAAAATTCAACATTAAAGGTGACTTTCGATGCCTTATGTTTAATCAAAGAATATCGCATGACAAAAGGATATGATATATGTTATTCATTAGTTTATATCGATTTTAATATTCATGCTACTTAGGTAGTCATAATGCTTTGCTAGAGACTGTTTATGAATTGTATACCAAAATGATTTTTGGTCCACCACAAATGTTGGATGAACTAATTAGGTATCGCATAAAGAATGGCTTTGTGCAATTTCAATTAGTCTTAGTAATGAATTTTGTATGAAAAAATTCATAACATAAAACTCTTATGATTTATTATATGATAACTTATCTATAGGGGCGTTTGTGTGATTTGCTTGAATTGCCTAAATATAATAGTTGTATTACGAATAAGATTTTTAAGTGAGCTTTTCTACATATATAAATATAGGTTAAAACCTTAAAACGAAATACGATTTCATTTTTACCATTTTCGAGTTCTTTAGATTTTGGGAGAGAAAGAAAAAACATTATCAATCTCTCTTACGACTAGCACTCACCGTTCATGTGTGAATTTTGATATAATACATTGACTATCAAACAATCAGATAAGGAAATCACGGATTCAAGTATGATTTACTTTTGTAGTTTTTGTTTAATTGAACTTATTTTCGATCCTGTTTGGGTTTTTCAAAAATTGTTTTAAATTTCTTTGCTAAGTATGAACCCCAAAACCTAACACGTAGACCAATATTTCATTACTCTGAGAGACATTCTTTATTGTTTTAGATATGTACTTTATCGTTCTTTACTTTGGGAAAGATTTGAAGATTTAAAGTTTTTTATTCCAGAGATATTTATCTATCTTTTATTTATATTATTGTAATGTTATTTATAATTATGAGTGAGTAGTTATTTGATCTAATCAAAGTTTGAACGTGAACTAAATCCATTTTGTAATATAGTTATGATGAGAAGATTATGTGCTTAATACTTTAAACCAATCGTATTCTTTGATTCATTTATTTAATAGGTTATTATCTATTGATTTTAATCATAATTTTTGTATTGCATGCATAGTTTAAAATGTGTATTATGATATTTGGTTTTATTATCTATTTGAAGTAGTAAGTAGGATTGTTCGAAATGAAAAAGTCGTATAGATGTCCTAGCTGAATTTTAGATCTAAATCTGATGTTAAAGTGGCTTTCTAAAGATGTTAGATTTAGTAGCTCAATGTTCTTATAAATTTTAATGTGATTTTATTGCATGAAGTTAATGTCTTTGTGTATTCAAAATGGTTAGCTCGACAAAATTAGAATGTGGCTTTTCCACCGGCATAAGGAGAACTAATGGCTTGTTGAAGGATGTTTACTTACTTATACTTAGAGTTTAATGATCTATCTTACTTTATGAAGTATGTTTGTAACTATATAGAATGAGTTGCATGTTTGGAATGCAAAATGGGTTCATGATTCATTGTTCTGGATGTTTGTTTAGATATTTATTTATTATGGAATTTAGTCTATTTGATTGTGTGAATTTAGATTGTGATAGTTAAGATAATATAGTTAGTCAAGCATAATTATATTATAGTTAATTATTAGTTATTTTAATTATTGTCTTTAATTAAATTAAGGTAAAAATAATAATAATAACCTTTAAAAGTCCTTTTTCCTAGAGAAGTTTGATAAATCACTGTGGAGACGATTCCCACTTATTACTACTACAAAATATTTAAAGTACAATATAAACTGGAAATTTATTGTACACACATGATAAGAAAGGTGGGAGAAGCTTTGGATTATTTTTACCTCGAATATGAATCATTTTCCATCACATCTATTTCTATGTTATGTAATGAAACTAGATCATTGTATAGTATGCTTGAAGAGACGAAATACTCATTGTTTGGTAATGTAAGAGCTAAAAGGGCAGTGGTTGGATTTCAAAGATTTTTAGAAAAGAGGCAAGTACGTCAAACGAGTCGGAGATAAATATATTTTTAAATGAGGGAAGTGAGAAGGTAAATGGAGACTTTGACATTCTTGGTTGGTGGAAGGGCAATTTCTTCAAGTACAAAATACTTTCAATGATGGCATGTGATGTAATGGCCATTTGAGTTTCTACCATTGCTTGAAAGTCCACTTTTAGTGTCGAGGGATGTGTGATTGATTAGTTTGGTACTTCATTGACTCCAAAATTCTTTGAAGCTATTACTTGAAAACAACATTGGTTATATGTTACAATAAACTTGGATGTCAGAGAAAATTTATAGGAACTTGAAGCAGGTTATACTTTTCTTTTTAATGTTTTTAATTATTAACTCCCTTTATTTCTCCTTTTACCATCATCTAATCCTACTACATTTTGAAGTGTTGTTTAAGCATTTTTGACCACTTTGTTTTAGATGATTAGTTGAGATGGTTAGCAAAATACATTAAGTCATTGAATTAGTAATTAAGTCTTATTGAGACTTTTACTTGTTATTAAACTATTATCATGTTGCTAACTTTCTATTTCTAATTTTTGTTTTATTGTAGGGACAAAGAATGAAATTGGAACTTGGAATTAGGTTGAAGCCTTTCCTTGTGGAATCTGTTTGTTCTCATCTATTTGTTTTTGTTGTCGTGACTTTTGAAATGAACTCAGATTCGTAACTGTCACGACCCCGAATTTCTAATCGTGTTTTAATCCTTAATCAGGATTACCGACCTATGACATAGGAACCAAATCGTGATATACACACCAACCAAGGCACGTGGTCGGACACGCTTTATATTTTTGTGATGATTTCCTAGCATATTGTATGTGTGTAGATTACTAAATCACCTTTATTTACTATATATAGGCGTCAAGACAAGAGTGGGGATACGCTTTGAGATGTGTACGAGTCGTGGGACCAGGTAGAGAGTGATATGTTAAACTAACAATAAGTTAATGTGGCTTAATTGGTTAAATTTGATGTGGCTATAGTTGATTTATATTAAATGTATCTTAAGTTAGCAAAATAAAACAATAGCCATTTGATGTTCCTTGAAATATGTATAGACACATCAATAGACCAATGGAGTAAGAATTGGTGTTAGCAAGGGTGAGTTAGTGGAGAGTTAATGGATTTGAAGTCATGTAATAACCCATTAGATTAGTCTTGAGATAGGTGTATACACTAAGATCAAGGGCCATAGTTAAACTTTATATATATAGGTGTTTTGAACGGCCATGCAAATCATCTAGATTAATTAAGAGAGGGAATTTTAAGATTTTAGTTATTGGAGTTCTCCAAAGATTTGTGGGAAAGGGGTCAAATTCATCATCAAATTGAAGAAATCGAGAAACAACTTAGGTAATGAAGTTCGTCACCTTTAAATGCCTCAATTTTATAAGCATAGGGTCGTGAATTAGGAAGTCATAATCAAAATGAATTTGGAAACCTTTTTCACTAATTTTATGAGTTAAATGAGACATCAAGTGATTCTTTGAACCTTGATTTTTGAAATTAATGGTTGTTGATAAAATTAGATATGCTAGTTCAGTTCTAGTTTTTGTGTAATTCATAGGGTAAATGATCAAAACTCGATTACATATTTGAATTCCTCATTTTGAGCTTATAATCTAGTTATTAAGAAGTTCCCAATTTGGATTTAAAACAAAAAAAGTTATGAATTTTTGAAGTTTTATGTGTTCTTCACTAAATTTTGTCAAATGCATGTTTAACTTGATGAAATCTACATATGGTATCAAAGGGCTTTTGTTTAATTCTATTTTTGGATTCTTTAAAGGTTTATTTTGATAAAATTAAGGTCATCTTTGAGTACCCAAGCATGCATTTCGAAATTAGAGGTTTTTGACAAATTTGGGTTTGAATCCCTTATTGGTTTTTCACTATTTTTAGAAGGTAAACATTTTGTTCTTTGAAAATTGTTTACATATTTAAATTCCTTGCAAAAAACTATTAAATATGCTATAAAGAAGTTTGAGATTCGGAGTTGAATCAACAAAGTTATGATCGATCAAAGATTTCGTATTATTTATGTCAATGAATCTAATTTTTCCTAAATTCTGATATGAAGAAGTTTTTATTCCTTAAATCTGATTTCGCTTTTGAAATCCTTGCAAAGTCTCGCTTAGCTAAGTATATTGGATTTCCATATTTTGTTTTAATTTGATCAAGTCATGTCGATTTCAATTTATGTTGATTAAAACATGAACCACTTAGTCTAAAACCCTAACTAAGGACCTCAACACACTCTAATACATACTAAATTATACCAGGAGCCGAGAAAAGAGTTTCGGGAATTTGGGCACATATCTTAGGGTGTCGAAAAGCCAGTTATGCTAGGAAATACATTGCGTGACTTGAAAGTATTGTTCTTGTTTACATTTCATTCCAATTATGATCTATTTTACAGTCTATTTGACAATGAATTGTCGTAAAATCTAATATCATGAACTTGTTTCATATTCTAATCATTATATGGGTGTTTTTATCATGACATCATTTGCTTATGAAAATCATTGACTCTATTCTCGTGTTTTATTTTTTTTTTTACCGTTTTGATGAAAGTGTGACCGAGAATAGCATGCTATTAGGATTAGAGTAATGAAATTGGAGTGTATATGGACTTGTATTCTAAGATTGTTGGCTTTAAAGCATATTGGCTTGTCTTGAAATCTTTAATATGAGCCTTTCTTGATATTATAAAGTAGTGATTGAATCTAGGATCTATTGCACAAAATGAGATGAGTAGTATAAGAGGTCACTAAACTACCGGGGTTGTCGGCACTCACCACTACACTTGCACATCACACAAGTCTATGAGATCTGTGGTAATCAGCAATAATGAATATATGGATGATTATGGATGTGTAGAGCTCAGTTCCGATGTTCGATAAAGGTGTAGAGTGCAACTCCATCCTCGGATAGTAGAATAATGGCCTATGTGATAGGACTCATGGCTGACCGAACCTAGATCATTACTACTTAGCTTTGTGTATGTCTCATTTTATTTAATTGTATATTTTCTAGCATATCTCCATTTCAACACTACTTTGCTATATTTATGCTTTTAAATACCAGTCGATTATGTTTGGAAATGTATATACGAATCCCCAAGAATTACTTTATTACATATTATATTCACCATTTTTTTTTACGATGGTGGATGCAGATCTGTCGAGTAGCAGACCAGGTAAGGAGAAGATTGTGACTATCTCTGAGCATTCAACAATTTTCTACTTACTATCTTGTAAGTCTTGACTTTTTATGTATTATTTACTTTATGTCTTTACTGTACTTTTTGGGGTGTATATATTGGGTTGAGCGTATAATTCCGCGACTTGAGACTTGACTATCACATTATTTCCGATCTTTTGATGTTTATATGCATGTGATGTTACTTCCTGGTTTCCACGATTTAAAATTCATTTAAATTGTTTCCACATAACTGTTAAGACTTTCGCTAATCATTCGAAAATTTTAAAAAATGTTAATTAACTCAGAAATCTAGAATAAAGATGAAATTGAGAAATACTTATCTTGTGTTGGGGCATGTGCCCTAGGTCAATCCATTAACCGTCTTTATGAATACTTTTAGTTAATAGAATAGAGGATTTCATTTGTTGTTTACATTATAATAAGATCTATGGGTATTTACAGAAATATCCTAAATGTCCCTAGTCGATTATTATACCGGGAACTATAATGAATTAAGACTAGTGTGAGTCTTGATTGATGATCATATGATGATTATACGTATAGGGATACGAATCAAGATCATGAGTACTTGTTAGGGAACAAAGTACTGGACCGACCCGCTATGAGAACATCACATGGATTAAGTAATAGTTGTTTCTCATGATAGGTATATATTCCAGTCCTCTTACTTGAGATTACCAGAGACTTCAACATTAGGAACACAGTGATTTGACACAATCAAACGTTGTCTTTAACCGGACGATTATAAAGGTTGTGATTGGCTACTATGTGAGCAATGTGATGAAGTTGTGTAATCGAGATAGAATTTGTCCCTCTCATATAAAGAGAGATATCTAGTGGATCCCTCGATGTGTTAGACTGTTAAAAGGCGTAGTCTAAGTGAATTGATATTGATCAATGTCACTTGGATGTTTTCAGTCTACCTAGAGATCGAGACTAGTACGATTGAACATGTTGGATGACAATTCCATGCCTTATGTTTGATCAAACGGATATCGTGTGACAAAAGGATGTTATATACATTATTGATTAGGTTGTTTCGATTTGATATTCGTACAACTTGGGTATTCATAATGTCTTGCTAGAGGCCGCTTATGACTTGTATACCAAAATGTGTTTTGGTACACTGCCAACGTTGTATGAGCCTATTGGGTCGCACACTAAGAATGGTTTTGCGAGATTTTAAGATGGTTCAAAAAAATGAATTTTATATGATAAAATTCATGACGGAAACGTCCTTGTGGTGTATTACACTTATACTTCTATAAGTAGGGGTATATTTATAATTTACTTAACCGTCTATATACAAGGGTTGTATAAATAGACGCTTTAAGTTACAATACACGTACGAAATAAAAAGGCCAAAACTCTTTTTTCGTTTAAGAAACGACTTAGGGTTTTTGGTATGCTCTGGATCGTTTTGGAGAGAAAGAAAAAGGTTTGGTATTCTCTCGAAGCTAGCACTTCAAATCACGGCCGCCGTTCGTGTGTGGACTACTGGTAGAGGGCGTTCGTCGTTGGCAGTGCCTTAGAGATCGATCAACCTTCAGAAAGGTATATTGCGATTGAGGTATGATTAAGTTTTTCATGGTTTAAACGTTTTCAATGGAATTAGATTCGGATCCTGTTGGGGTTTTTGTCAAAATTGTTTTGTAATCTCCGCTGTGTATCAACCCCAAAACCTAATAGTGGTATCAGAGCCATTGAGTTCGATTTCATTAAATTCATTGCATGTTTGCTTCTGATATATACATGATATATGATTGAAAGCATGTTCATAGTTGATGTATATGTGATATACATAAGTTGTCTTTGAGATTTATTATCATGTTTTGTGTATATGATACACATATTCGTGATTTAATTAAAATCAGTTTCGGTACATGCTAGTAACCATGTTAGGTTAATTCGAATAATTTTAATGAATTGAATTTCGTGTTCGTGATCCATGACACCATTAGGTTCGATTGGGATAGTAGTTCATGATTTAATTACATGTTTGTGATTATTTTGATGAAGATCGAAATTGCGAATAATTAATTTTCGAAATTATTTATTTATAAATAATTAATTTCGAAATTATTTATTTATAAATAATTAATTTTCGAAATTATTTATTTATCTTGTTGTATCTATTTTGTTATGAAGTTTCTATTTGATAAAGATAGATAACAAATTAGAATAGGAGATAAATATCAAGAATCTTGTTATTGGTGATATACTAGGATTCAAATATCTTAAATCCAAAATAAATAATTAATTTTCGAAATTAATTATTTATCTTGTTAGATCTATTTTGTTATGAAGTTTCTATTTGATAAAGATAGATAACAAATTAGAATATGAGATAAATATCAAGAATCTTGTTATTGGTGATATGCTAGGATTCAAATATCTCAAGTCCTAATTGGATTAGGATAAGATTTGTCCTAATTGGATTAGGATAAGATAAGTCCTAATTGGATTAGGATAAGATTAGTCCTAATAGGATTAGGATAAGGAAAGTCCTAATTGGATTAGGATAAGAAAAGTCCTAATTGGATTAGGATAAGATGATTAGTTAGATGTGGGCCCGAGTTAATTAAAATGTTTTAATTGACTTAATTTCGGATAAATTAAGGGGTTAATTTATGATAATAAAATCAGCGAAAATTATGATTTTCTATAGCGAATTTTAATTTTCGGAATTGAGATTCGTCTTCTAAAAAAAAAAAAAAAAATCTCCAAATTGTTTAGTGATTGAACAAATCAATAAAATATACGCTATTTCATTGTTTACATAAAATCACTAAAACTGAATAAAATCCCTCTATTAAATTTTAAGTCTCGTGCCATCCATTTTAAACACTTGTCAAGGCCTCGATCACACTAATATAGTTTCAGCCATAGCTGGGTGTATTGTGTTATCTTGGTGAGACAACTTGGGTAAGAGTTACCTAAATGTTTCAAATGGTCCGACTTAATAAAGCCATCAAAATAGTTTTGAGCTTTAGGCAAATGATGAGATAAAAACATGCTAAGACATAAGATGTCCCGTATCTCATAAAAGGATCTAAAAATTACATAAGATGTAATTGGTAACTGTTACCTACCTAAATAATCTAATTCGTGTTTCATGCCATAGCTGTCACAGAATTAGGTGAAATATGGATTTTAGTCCCCTAAATAAACAGTACGTTTTAGGAGGGTTATTAATTTAGTGGGAGTCTATTCCTCTATACTAAAATAAACTTTGCATAATCTTTATTGTAGATCAATGGCCTCTTCAAGTAACAATAATACCTTGTCACTGCGATCCATCCTTATATTCGGGACTAACTTTCTTGACTGGTTCGGAAACTTGAGAATTGTTCTTAAGCATGAACGCAAGTTGTATGTCCTGGATGCTCCAATCCCTGAGGACCCACCAGCCAATGCTGCGAAAGCTGTGAAGGATGCGCATAGTAAGCATGTCAACGATTCTATTGATGTTGCATGTATTATCCGGCAACTATGGTTCTGAACTTCGAAGGACATGGAACTAATGGAAGCCTACGACATGGCTATAACGCTGAAGGAAATGTTCCAACAAAGCAAGCTAGGCAAGAAAGGTTCGAGACAGTCAAAAACCTACATTCTTGCAAGATGAGCGAGGTGCGTCGTTAGTCCTCATGTTCGAAGATGAAGGGCTATCTTGACCGGACTTGATAGACTCGGATTTCTCATAAGCCAAGAGTTGGCTACGGATTTGATCCTAAATTCATTACCAGAAAGTTACTCACAATTTGTGATGAACTACAATATGAATAATATGGAGAAATCAATTTCAGAGTTGCATTTGATGCTCAAAACTACTGAACAAAATATCAAGAAACCCTCTAGCAATATGTTGATGGTCTAAAAGGGAAAGGGAATGAAGAAGAAAAGCAAAGGCAAGGCTAGAGTTGCCAAGGCTGTTGCTGCACCTGCGCAAAGCCTATGAAACAAGTCAAGCCCCAGCCTATTCCTGCTTCAAAACACCCAAAAGAAAAAGGAAGAAAATTGTCATTTCTGTAATCAAACCTATCTTTGGCATTGTCGTCTCGGACACATAAACGAGAAACGCAAAAATAAGCTCCATAAAGATGGGCTTCTTGATTCATTTGATTTAGAAACATATGAAACGTGTGTATCTTGTTTACTAGGCAAGATGACTGAAAGTCCCTTTACTAGATACAGTGAAAGGGCAAGTGATTTATTGGGTCTAATACATACTGATGTATGCGGTCCTATAAACACAATGGCTAGATAAGGTTATCAGTACTTCATTACATTTACTAATGATTTCGTGAGATATGGTTATGTATATCTTATGAAACATAAAGTGAATCATTTGAGATGTTTCGAACGTTTCAAAATGAAGTGCAGAATCAACTTGGTAAAACTATCAAAACGCTTCGATCAGATCGAGGTGGTGAATATTTAAGCCAAGAATTTGATGATCATCTTAGAAATTGTGGGATTGTCTCCCAATTGACTCCACCAAAGCAACTCCATAATGGAATGGAGTTTCGAAAGGAGAAATCGAACCTTATTAGATATGGTTCGATCTATGATGAGTCATGCAGATCTTCCATTATCCTTTTGGGGTTATGCATTACAAACTGCAGCTTTACTCTAAATCGAGTTCCTTCTAAAGTGGTTGATAAAACACCATATGAGATATGGTACGGGAAGAGACCTAGTTTGTCTTTTCTTAAGATTTGGGGTTGTGAGGCTTACGTAAAGCGACAAGTCTCAGAAAAACTAGCACCTAAATCTTACAAGCGTTTATTTGTGGGACATCCTAAGGAAACAAAAGGATATTACTTTTATAATCCCGCTGAGAACAAAGTGTTTGTTGCTCGGTATGGTGCCTTTATGGAAAAATAGTTTATTTCAAAAGACACTAGTGGGAGAGAAATAAATCTTGAAGAAGTTCAAGAATCACAGTAAACACGAACCGCTCATCGGAAGTTCAACAACGTTCCGAACCAGTTGAACCTCCACAAGTGACACAAGGCCCACGTAAATCTAGTAGGGTAAGACATGAGCCGAGAGAGATTCGGATTTCTCATTGCGATAGTCGTGACGTGTTGCTTATAGACCAAAGTGAGCCCACCACTTATCGGGAGGCTATGTCTGGACCGGACTCGGATAAATGGCTAAGTGTCATGAACTCGAGATGCAATCCATGTATGATAACCAAGTTTGGAACTTGGTTGATTGACTGAAGGTGGTAAGACCATTGGATGTAAATGGGTTTTCAAGAAGAAAACCGACATGGATGGCAAAGTGCATACTTTTAAAGCAAGACTTGTAGCAAAAGGTTTCAGCGGACTCAAGGTGTTGATTATGATGAAACTTTTCGCCGATAGCCATGCTTAAATCCATAAGAATTTTAATTGCCATTCTTTGCATATTATGACTATGAAATATGGCAAATGGATGTAAAAATAGCATTTCTTAATGGAAAGTTGCTTGAAGACGTGTATATGACACAACTGAAGGTTTTATATATCCTGAGAATTCTAGGAAGGTATGCAAGCTTCAAAGATCCATTTATGGATTAAAGCAAGCTTCTCGAAGTTGGAATCTTCGTTTTGATGAAGCAATCAAGGATTTTGGTTTTATTAAGAACGAAGATGAGCCTTGTGTATACAAGAAGGTCGTGGGAGTGTAGTTGTTTTTCTCGGTATCGTATGTTGATGATATATTGGAAATGACATCCTAACATTACAGAATGTCAAGTCTTGGTTAGGGAAGTGTTTCTCAATGAAAGACTTAGGAGATGCAGCCTATATCCTAGGGATAAGGATCTATAGGGATAGATCTAAGAGGCTAATCGGTCTAAGTCAGAGTGCTTACATAGACAAGGCGCTGAATAGGTTCAGTTTGCAAGACTCTAAAAGAGGATTGTTGCTAATGTCTCATGGCATAAGTCTCAGCAAGAATCAATGTCCTAAGACAAATGATGAGCGAGACCGTATGAATAAGATTCCATAAGCCTCAGCTATTGGATCTATCATGTATGCCACGTTATGCACTCGACACGATGTATCATATGCTTTGAGCACTACAAGCGAGATATCGATCAGATCCAGGTGAGAGTCTTTGGATAGCGATAAAGAACATCATTAAGTACTTAAGAAGGACTAAGGAAATGTTCTTGGTCTATGGAGGTTTTGAAAATGATCTAGTTGTAAATGGTTACACAGATGCAAGTTTTCAAGCTGATATAGATGATTTTAGATCGCATTCTGGATATGTGTTTACTATGAATGGGGGTGCGTAAGAAGTGGAAAAGTTCGAAGCAAGAGACTGTGGTAGATTCTACAAAGAAGTGAGTATATTGCGGCGTCGATGCAAAGAAAGGAGGCGATTTGGATCAAAAAGTTCATTTCTGAACTAGGTGTGGTTCCAAGTATTGCTAACCCTATTTGTTTGTATTGTGACAATAACGGGGCAATAGCACGAGCCAAGGAACCTAGATCACACCACAGATCCAAACATATACTCAGGCGTTTTCATCTCATCAGAGAAATTATTGAGAGGGGAGACATAAAGATTTGCAGAGTACCTACTGAAGACAACGTTGTGGATCCATTGACAAAAGCTCTTCCACAAGAAAAACATGATGGTCATGTTAGATCATTAAGCATTAGATGCATATATGATTGGCCCTAGTGCAAGTGGGAGATGTTGGGGCATGTGCCCTAGGTCAATCCATTAACCGTCTTTATGAATACTTTTAGTTAATAGAATAGAGGATTTCATTTGTTGTTTATTATAATTAATTTGCATGTTTACATTATAATAAGATCCATGGGTATTTACAGAAATATCCTAAATGTCCCTAGTCGATCATTATACTGGGAACTATAATGAATTAAGACTAGTGTGAGTCTTGATTGATGATCATATGATGATTATACGTATAGGGATACGAATCAAGATCATGAGTACTTGTTAGGGAACAAAGTACTGGACCGACCCGCTATGAGAACATCACATGGATCAAGTTATAGTTATTTCTCATGATAGGTATATATTCCAGTCCTCTGACTTGAGATTACCAGAGACTTCAACATTAGGAACACAGTGATTTGACACAATCAAACGTTGTCTTTAACAGGACGATTATAAAGGTTGTGATTGGCTACTATGTGAGCAATGTGATGAAGTTGTGTAATCGAGATAGAATTTGTCCCTCTCATATAAAGAGAGATATCTAGTGGATCCCTCGATGTGTTAGACTGTTAAAAGGCGTAGTCTAAGTGAATTGATATTGATCAATGTCACTTGGATGTTTTCAGTCTACCTAGAGATCGAGACTAGTACGATTGAACATGTTGGATGACAATTCCATGCCTTATGTTTGATCAAACGGATATCGTGTGACAAAAGGATGTTATATACATTATTGATTAGGTTGTTTCGATTTGATATTCGTACAACTTGGGTATTCATAATGTCTTGCTAGAGGCCGCTTATGACTTGTATACCAAAATGTGTTTTGGTACACTGCCAACGTTGTATGAGCCTATTGGGTCGCACACTAAGAATGGTTTTGCGAGATTTTAAGATGGTTCAAAAAAATGAATTTTATATGATAAAATTCATGACGGAAACGTCCTTGTGGTGTATTACACTTATACTTCTATAAGTAGGGGTATATTTATAATTTACTTAACCGTCTATATACAAGGGTTGTATAAATAGACGCTTTAAGTTACAATACACGTACGAAATAAAAAGGCCAAAACTCTTTTTTCGTTTAAGAAACGACTTAGGGTTTTTGGTATGCTCTGGATCGTTTTGGAGAGAAAGAAAAAGGTTTGGTATTCTCTCGAAGCTAGCACTTCAAATCACGGCCGCCGTTCGTGTGTGGACTACTGGTAGAGGGCGTTCGTCGTTGGCGCGCCTTAGAGATCGATCAACCTTCGAAAGGTATATTGCGATTGAGGTATGATTAAGTTTTTCATGGTTTAAACGTTTTTAATGGAATTAGATTCGGATCCTGTTGGGGTTTTTGTCAAAATTGTTTTGTAATCTCCGCTGCGTATCGACCCCAAAACCCAACATCCTGAACAAAAATAATGAGGCTAATAAGACAAAAGGCAGACTAATATGTCGTTAGGTCCTACGTGGCTGAGATTAGGGCTTAATGATGGGATTAGGCTGGGTGATACCTTGTTTTAAAGAACGGGCCATCATAGTAACTCTGATTGAGTTCTTTCATGTCATTTTATTTTTTTATGGATGGTTAGTCATGTATGTTTTATTGTATGTTATGTTGAATTGTTAATGAACGTTGGCATGTATGGACTTTATGGAATGTAATATTTATGACTTTTTGTTGAAAATATGAAGCAGGAAAACCGCGATACTAGACTGACCAAACCGCGTAAATTGCGGTTGGTCTGATTGCAATTTTGAGGGTTCGTGATTTAGTGGTGGTTTGCAAAATGACCAAACAGTGAACCACGATTTGGTGGTGGTTTAATGATTTTCACTACCAAAATGTAGTTTGCCTACCCCTACTTAGAGGTATCTCTAATAAGGTTGAGGTTAGATATGGATATACACGAAAATCGAGTAGCATTATTAAGTGTTTGATACAAGCCCAATGTTATTTGGTGCAATAATTGAAAATTTAGAACCTAGTAATTGTTCAATTCAACTTTTTTTTTATAGCGGTTGCATGTTTGAATCTTCTATTCATAAATCGGAATGGAGCTTCTCACTACCTCTTCACCAACAAAAAAAGGAAGGTAGAAAAGGTGTATAAGTTATTCATTAGTTGATTTGAATTAATTTCATCTCTTGCCCACCTATTGTCAGTTTTTAGGTCTTTTTTTCATCTAGCTTTTCTTGATTCATCATTGCAAGCTTAATTAGGGATGCACACAGATTGGATCTCATTCGATTAAGGTCAACCCGTAATCCAATCCAATTATCATGAATTGATATATTGCAATCCAGTCCATTCCATTTATTTCGTTAATCCAACTTGCTCTAATTTACTGAATGCGGATTGGACTGAATCAAGTTATGCAGATTGACAATTATAAAATTAACATTTATAAAATTATAAAATTAATATTTCAAATTAAACTTAGGCAAATCTCAATAAGTAACAAACAAAGTTAGGACCAGGGGTTGGTTGGCACAACTGGAAACTATAAACTTAACTAGTGACTCAAGTTCGGGTCATGAGAATAGAAACACCAATGTTGAGAACCTCTCCCCTCACATATGCGGTGCACGACTCAGGTGAATATGGATTAGTCGGATAGTTTGGATACTATAGAAAAAAGCAAAAAGAAAAAAGAACAAAAAAAAAACAAATTTATGATTAGTAAGGAAAATGTTGAATAGGACTTTCAATTCGTTCATACTAATTTTAATATTTTCTATATTTACTTGACTAGATATCTTAAAATGTTTACCTGAATATGAAAACAATTAATTTAAATTGCAAAAATTTAGGTTTTCGAGTATATATATGAATAAATAGTACATGAATTGGTGACATAAAAATGTTAATGTAATCTAAATATAGTTCAAGATTTTAAGAGTATGTGTATATATAATGTAATGTATATAAAGATTTATTGGATCGGATTGCGAATTGGATCCACGAATTAAGGTGCGCAACCTGCAATCTAATCCAATTTGTGCAAATTGCAATTTTTGCAATCCAATCCAGTTTAACAAACTCAAATTATGAACCAGTTAGAGCAAAAGGACTGGTTGATCTGGATCCGCAGATTTCAAGAATACCCCTAATCTTAACTCATTGTACAGTTAATGTTAGAAAGTACAGCGATCAAGCACAACTTAAAAATACTAATAGATCGAGATTCAATATGTTGCTAAGCTTTTGGAGAGTTATTTGGACAGGTTTGAGCGTCCCACTATTCGAACTAGCTATTACATTGGTCCCTGAAGAATTTCTGAGCTTTCTTGTTTCGAGTTATGTTACTAGTAATGGCAAGTGGGCTAGGGCTGATTTCCACATGTTTCTCCCATCTGACGCACTATTAAGAATTGCGGCAATTACTCCCCCTAACACTGAGAGCGAGGATGAAGATTGGGTGTATTGGGTTTATTATGGTTCGGGTTCCTTTACAACATCATCCGCATACTCATCCGTCTCATCACCCTGGGAATGTCACATTGCCTTGTTGGGAAGTGATATGGAAATGTAAAGCACCGGAGTGTGTACGAATCTTCCTTTAGCTAGTTTTCCATGATGTGCTGCTAACGAATGAGACCAAATACCGTAAACATATCTCTGAGTCATCTAGATGTGATTTGTGTGGCATGGAAACTGAATCTATCAACAACTTATTCTTGGAATGTCACTATGCGCTACTAGTGTGGGGCAGTTTTCTAAACCTAAATTCGATTGGCTCAAATAGCTACCTTACCCTTAACAGATTGGCTTCTTGTGAATCTAAAGTCCAAAGACCACTTCATGGGAATCTCTTGGCCCACCTTCTTCGCCGCGACATGTTGAAGCCTATGGAATAGGAGGAATCGAGTTGTCATAGGTGAGGAAGTTGTCTCTCTTTCTGAAGTGTGTCATACAATTCTTGCTAAGGCCAAATCCTTTCAATTTGCAAATGAAAAGTTCACGCCCTTCATACGAAAGTACTTCCTTGGGCTGAACAGGTAATTGGATTGTGACACCCTCCTGAAGATTGGGTGAAAGTAAATATTGATGGCTCACTCAAAGAGGCGAGACAGGCTGCGAGTGCAAGGGATCTTATCAGAAACAGCCATGGCGATTAGTTATGCGAGTTTGCAAATCAGAACTCTGGGGTGCCCTCCAAAGACTCCAACTTGCTTAGGATAAGCGCTATCGTAAGGTTATACTATAAATAGATAGTAAAAGTGTGGTAGACCTGCTGAATGGGATTGGTGTGTCGCTCAATTGTCAAACCCTACCTAGTTAGTGCATCAGATCGACCTAGATTACCTTAATTTCTTGATAACCAAGCAGCCTTAACATCTCCTCCAATAAATAAATAAAAATTTATCAAGAGTAATTATCTAATATGATTATTTATCAACCACAAAGGGGTTCTAAAACTAATCTTGTACGTCAAAGTTTAGTATAGATTAATTATATAATCTTTAAAATTTCGTAAAAGATTTTTGACAGTATCTCCTCTATTTTTAATCCTATATCGAAAAAATCGTCCTTCAAAAATCTTCTACAAAATAGCTCAACTTGGCGGAAATGCTGAAGGACTCACAATCCACCCCATTACAAAATATATCGCATTAATAATGATTATTTATTCATTCTAACCTATCTCAGACTTTCAACATTATTAAATCATTAATACATTAACTTCTCGGCATTCCAATTCATCCAAAAATTATTAAAACAATCTCAATCTTTCTCAAAACCATTTCAACACTTTCAAAATATATCATAACCTCACACGAACCCAAAAACTCACTTATACAATATTTTATATTCAAAAGTAATACAAACATAGAAAGAAAGAAACTGAGCAAGTCACCAATAATCGAAAAGTTTTTCCTTTCCTTTGTCGCCGCTAATACCTGTTATTATCCAATTATAAAAATTCAATAATGTCAGATAAGTAAATCTCACACTATCTAGTACACATATAGTAATCAAATGCATAATAATCGAAGGAATTTAAACAAACAATATAATGCAAGTAATTTAAATACAACCGTGAATCCACCTAGTTTCAATTATCCGACCACAATTAGGCGACCGATTTCCGAAAGTGGTAAGTAAACAGTAATAGGACTCCAGCGCGGGGAGAATAACCAAACGAGTCTCGTTCCTCTAGACTATGGGAGTATGATCTGATTATCTCGCGATGCTCTACGGTTTTGCGGAAAGAAATCAAGCAAAAATCAGACGTATGGAGCTTTGTGAGCAAAGGAATCAACGGTTTTCTTTACTTTATAAGTATACGACCCTCAGTTGCTTCTTAGTTGCTTAATTTCTTTTTATTTATTAATTTCAGAAATCCTTAATTTGACGTACTTTGACTTCCGAAACCCATTTTCTATCTGAATTTTCACCGAATTGAACGAAACTCTCGACAAAATAGTCCATCTTCTTGAAATGTCCATAACACTTATTTTGGTCACACCAAAACCCCAAAAATCTTAACTTTGTCTATGACATATAGAACTCTTATTGGCCAATCCTCCTGCCATTCTTATCCAAATTAGCGCTAGTCTGGACCAAATCTCAACCTCGACTACTGTCAACAAACACCAAACTCGAAACTGGATCTCACACAAGTTCGTCTTATTTTAAACTACCTACAATCCCAACTTACATGCAAATCGAGGTAAATCCCCACGTCCGCTCGTTAAGTCCATTTAAGGTACAAATTTTGAATTTTGAATTTAAATTCAATTATTCATCACAAAATTCAAAACTAATATTTATGTCAAAATTTTGACTATTTCAGCACCCTTCTCGACATGTATCTCGAGATAAAACCACGCAAATCTCAAATTTACTCGATCACCCAAATTTTGTAAAGTAAAATAATATATAATGCACAACACTAGGCAAACATCACAAATTAATAAAATTAATTATAAATCACAAATCACCGGTGTTTAATTCCCGACTCGTGGCCAAAATCATAATTAAGGTTCATCAATCCCGGATTAACCATAATTACCGATTCAAAAATTTTGAGATTTGACATCAATCACAATCTTCACTTAATCTCGCTTATAAAGTGCCTCATTAGATGGGAGTGGTCTTTGCGAATTGTTTGCATTCATCAAGAAGGGAATAGAGCGGCAAATTATGGCGTTCTTTGTAGCACGACATTCGCTGGGAGTGCATTATATGAAACCTTGTCCCCTAAACTGTTTGGAATCTTGAGGGATGTTATGGGCACTTCATTTCCTAGAATAAATCATATATAACTAGGCTCTTAAGCCTCTTCTTGACATAAAAAGAATATGTTGCTCCGCATTTTTTATTTTTCAAGGCAATAATAACAATGATAGCTAACACTAAAAATTCGGGTAAAGCTATGTGCACCCTACAAAACCTTATGTGCAAGCCACCAAAAACTATTGAAACCATTTCTAAAATTTCCTTCAGTCCCAATGACCTATTTACCCTTAAATACTCAAAAAAAGACTTCCTAGTCTTTTTTCTCTATCACGATTGGGCACCCCATAAACCACCACATTTGTCTCCGACAATCGCTTCCGACCACCGGTGACTACCAAGGACAAGAAGTTGCATTTCAGCGGACAATACCATTGTAAGAGTCAATCTCTTAATACATTTTCTTGAAAGTTGATGGTTTGAAAGTCTTGATTTGGTATAATGGAGTTGTTCAAAATTTTATGTTGTAGAGCATTGTTCGTTGTTATTGTTTGGTATTTATTGGGCTCCCAAAATGGAGAATGAACGTCAAGGGGGTGTGAATGTGAAAAATATAGAGGTATCTCTTCTTATTTTATTTGTTCGAAAATTTATTGTATTTTTTGACTATTTTTGCCTGCCAGTTTGTTCGGTTAGACAAGACCATTCGAATGCATTATGTTCGGTCGATACCCATCGCCCAGTAAAACTATGGGTCAGTTGTATGTAATTGAACAGTTGATGTATACTCGCTTGGAGGTGACCGAACTACTTAAATTGTTTGGTTTTATATGAGTATTGATTGAAGGACATTCATGATGTTGTTAGTTACTATTTTGCATGGATTTTTGTATTTTTTAACTTTATGGACTATACAAATGACTTATCCCCCTACGGACCATTTCTAAGTAGGGATGAGTCTGTAAAATGGGTTTAAAGTCGGGGATCAAGTTAAAATTTTGTTATTGTCACGAAGAATTCTGATGCAGGAGGTGATGGTCGTCGCCGAGGGAGGGTTAACATGGTGTGCGAGAGGTATGGTAGTTATAGGGGTGACACCCAAAGACTTGGGAAAATGAAAGCTAGCTAAGAAAACGTTATTGGTAAGGAAAAAATTGTGATAGATGAGAAAGGGGAGGTTTTGAAAGGGATATCAAGGAGAAGAACTGGGACAAAAAAATGTGGATGTCCTTTCGCTATAAACATAAGGGAACATGAAGACCGTTCATGGCATGTGACAGTGGTGTGCGGGTGGCATAATCACAAAGTTAGTTGTTATAAGGAGGGCCACTCATATGCTGGTCGATCAGTTCCAGAAGAACGCGTTGTGGTTGTGTAGATTATGTAAGGAAACATTAAGTTGTGGGAGATATTGGAAACCTTAAAGAAAAGGGATGTAGATAATGCATCAACCTTGCACACGATATACAACGCAAAACAAAAACAAAGGCTAGCCGAGGCTTGGGGGAGATCACAAATGCAACAACTCATGCATTTGTTGGACACACATGGTTATCTTTCGTGGCATAGGAAAGACGCGGAAACTGACATTGTAAGAAAGTTGTTTTGGTCTTATCCAGACTCCATAAGATTATTCTAATGTTTTCCTTATGTTTTGATTATGGATTGCACCTACAAGACCAATCGCTATCGCATGCCATTGTTTGAGATCATCGGTGTAACTTCAACTAAGCTCACGTTTGTCGTCGAATTTGCATTTATGTCAAGAGAAATGAAAGAGAACTACATGTAGGTGTTGAAAAATGTTAATAAAAGGTCAACCTTATGTGATTATAGCTGATTGGGAGGTGGGATTGATGAAAGCAATTGAGTTAACTTTTCCATGTCCACTCACATTCTTTGCACTTGGGACATTAATCAAGGTGTGGCAGCGAAAATGAACAAATTTTTTGCATCGATGGAAAACTTCAACCTTTTCCAAAATAGGTGGAATGCTTTGATAAGTGCGATTTCTGAAGTTGTGTTCAACAGTAGGATGTCGAGTATGACAGCCCAATATATTCATGTCCATGGATTGCTTGATTATATGATGGATACATGGATTAGAGATTACAAGGAATAGTTTGTCAAAGCATGGACGGACCAATCATTGCATTTTTTGACTACGACTGGCAGAGTCGAAAATGCACATAATACCCTAAAAAACATCTTGGACATTCACAAGGAACGTTTGTAGATTTGTGGCGGGTAATTGATAGTATGGTTGTTGGCAAACATACTAAGATTAATGCGTCTTTTGAGACAAGCTTGAATGTAGTGCAACACGAATTTGGTGACACCTTGTACCATGTCTAGCGAGGTTTTGTTTCACAAGCGGCGTTGGGTAGAATCCAAAAAAGTTTGAAATGGCCGAAAATGTTGGGACCGATCCAAATAGATGTCTTTGTGTTTTGCGCAAGACATTTGGACTTCCTTGTGCCCACGAACTTACAAGTCACCAAATGGCAGTTTCACTAATACCCTTTGATGATATCCATATTCAATGGCAAAATTTAAGCATAAATCCCGAGCAAGCAGTAAATCGGACAGAGTAAAATTTCAAAGCAGAAATCCAAAGGGTGATTTAAGAGGTTTAAAAATATCGAAACCAAGGATATGCGCATGAGGATTATGCAACCACTTTGAGATATTAGTTATCCCTCGTCCGTGTCCTTGATGGTCCTAAGGGTTAAAGTGAAGAACAGGGGAAAGCCATCACAACTTGGTAAAAGAAGAAAGAGGAAGGTAAGTAAGGCCGAACTTGATGTCGAGAATGGTGACACGTCCACAAAGAGAAATCCATCTCAATTTGAGCATGTACTTCACACACAGATGATACCAAAGAAGATTACTCATTTAGTACCTCACATGGTTCACAGAAAGTGTACCTTAAAGCATGCCATATGTAGGGACCGTTATTCCAGTGTCGCACCGGAACATTGGCTTGATCACATTGAGAAGGTTGATGATGTAAAAGGAGATGGTAATTGTGGCAACCATGTCATTATAGCTAGTCTGGGGCATCACAAAGACGACACATAGAAACAAATCTGAAATGACATGTACAGGGACCTTCAAGGCCACCAAAATATTTGGCATCCAATCCTTGGTGGGGATCACTTTGAGACGGTCCTACTCTCCATCCAACATTACCATGATAGCAATAATGCTCCACTTGACAAGTGGATGTGTATACCCAATTTAGGGCTAGTGATTGCTATGTGTTACAATGTCATTCTAGTGTCCCTATCACCCTTGGGTTGTACGACATTCCTTCCACCTAGGGGTGCACCACCAGTTTCGCTGAGTGATCTAGTTGTAATTGGGATGTCCCATGTTAATAACAACCATTTTATGCGGGTAAAGTCATATAAATGTATTCCTCTTTATACGTCTTTAATTCTTGCCGAAGGTTCACGGGTTAAATTTTTTTTATAGGTGTTGTTCGGGGCGGATGCTCATTTTCCTCCATTGTATCCAGGATGGCGAAATAACATACAACCAGAAGCCTTACCTTGGTGTGCAAACTTGAACTGGAAATTCCCAATGAAACCTTCTACTTTCGGTACTCCTACTATCATTCACTTGGACACTCCATGATTGTGGTGGGTTTGTATAGCAAGTGTGTAACAACCAACTTTGGTAAATTCAAAATTTGACAATTGTTTGAGTTTTCATTGTAACGATCTTTTTTGGTACCCTCGTTACATTGAACATCGTTGGATGATATTTCTGTACATTGGCAAATGCCTTACTTTTAAACTTCAAATATAGACAGTGAATAATATGAAAGAGGTTGTGTTATTTGTCCAATGAATTTCATTTTCAACGAACAATATATGTCGTAACTCTGTTCGGTCACACACAACCGTGGAAACAATGTCTGCTCGATCAGAGCTTACCGAACGTTATTATATTAGTTGGTGCACTATCACTGAGCGAATTCTTTATATCTCAAAATATAATTTTCAGTTGCATCTTACTGAGAATATTATATACAGTCGGTCGACTCCCACCATACTATTTTATATCATTCAGTTGTTTGGCACCGAACGATACTACTATCCATTATAACGTGTTGTTCGGTGGTACATGACCGAGTATTTCATAACTGCTCAGTTGAGCATAACTGAACTAGCTTATTTTCCTCGGTGGTGTCCTACCGAGTAAAAACAACATCCATATAGCAATGTTATTCGATTGAAGTGTATGCCTCTATTCGCGTTTATTCGGTGGATACTGACCGAACAGTTGAAAATGAGATTGAACAGTATGACCGAACGAAGCAGAAATCATTAAATTTACATTCAAATGATGCACAGTAATAAGCTGAGAACCATTCAACAGTCACAACAAGTTCAAAACCCTATATGAAGAACATAAACCATTCAAATCAGGGTTGAACTGTGACCAAAACTTAATAATTAGATAAAAAGTTGCAAACAATGAGAACAAGTACAGGACACATTAAATGAAGAAAAGAAATATAGGTTTTGCACATTCACAACAAGTTCAACACTTGAGATTTTTGGCCGGCCGTTCAAATGTGGATGGATCCTTTCCTTAGCGCCTAAGAGACGCACCATCTCTCGGATCAGTGGCACCAGATGTAGGGGTGCTCGACGGACCAAAAGCACCAATGGTTGTTAGGTGCTTCAACACCTCATCAGCCATCTTCAATGCGAATGCCCTATCTCCTTCATTCGAAGGCAATGCCTTCCAGGCGACCACAACATCTACGGGCCATTTCACTCGCTACGAAAACGACACATCACAAAACAACCGAATGAATTTACTTCAATGTTATATTTTAAATTGTCGAATGAAAGTAATTGTATTTAGAACTTACATCATAGATGTCGTCCTCATGATCACCTTCAACATTTTTTTGGGAGGGATTTGTAATGATCAGGTGTGAACTCTCATTAAACCACCCGATGTAATCCTTAGTCGCCTCCCATGGCACACTAGCACGCGGTCCTCGTGATCTAGCCGATAAAACATAATCTTGCCACCTCTTCTCGTTGTGCTCGTATAGGGTTGTATAGAGCTGAGGAGATGCACTGCACATGCCCGAGTTGTTGCAAAAATCTATCATGGTCATATGGCTCAATCACTACAAAAAAATAGCAAATCAGAAACGGAATTAGAAACGGAAATAAGTTCCGTTTCTAAATCAGAAACGGAATTAGAAACGGAATAAGTTTCGTCTCTAAATTAAAAAGCTAGCGACGGAATTGAGACGGAAATATTCAGAGACGGATTTGAGACGGATCAGAGACGGAATTAGAGACGGAATTAGAGACGGAATTAAATTCCGTCTCTGAAAATGGCGCCAACATTCCCACCAAAAATTTCATTTATTACAACCGTCCGTTACGTCTCGAGATTCGTGCATGGTTCGATCTCAATGATTCAAAAGACTCTCTCTCTCTCTCTCTCTCAACCCTAAACGCCCAAATCTCTCTATCTCTCTCTCGCTCAACCCTAAACGCAACAACACCGCCCTGCCTTCTCTCTCGCCCGGCCTTCTCTCTCGCCCGGTCACCGCCGCTCTGCCTTCTCTCTCGCCCGGCCTTCTCTCTCGCCGGTTACCGCTCTGCTTTTCTCTCGCTCGGCTTTCTCTCTCGCCGGCTGCTTTCTGCTTTTTTTCTCTCGCCGGTCACCGCTCTGCCTTCTCTCTCGCCGGCCTTCTCTCTCGCCGGTCACCGCTCGCTTTCTTTTCGCTTTCTCGCTTTTCTCTCTCTTCGCCGGTCACCGCTCGCCTTCTCTCTCGCCGGAGCCCCTTGTGTCCTCTTCGCCGTTTCGAGAAGGTTCGATCTCTCTCTCTCTAGAATTTCGTCGATAAGGTTGGGAAGTGGTTTCAGCTCTGTCCTTCACTCACTAGGAAAATCTCGTTTACGTTGAAGATAAGGTTGGGGTGCAGGGGAAGGTTAGGGTTTTGATTTTTTTTGTTGAATACTTGAACTTTCAGTGATTTCTATGTGTTTTGGTGCACCGACTGCTCTTGTGAAGTACGTAATGCTTCTTCACTTTCAGTTCCTTTGATTTTCAATTTTTTTCTTCAATAGTTTAAGCTTTGGTATTTAGGTTTGAAATCCATTTGATAATCTTTGTTGATCAAGTATTGTGTTGTTGTTCAATATGGCTTAAATTGAAATTTGGATTTGTGTGATTAGTGAGTTGGCTAAATTTGGTTAGCCTTAAATTGAGGGTGAATTTGTGTGATTAGTGATTAGTGATTAGTGAGTTGGATAAATTTGTAGATTTGTGTGATTTTCAATATAGACAGTAAAAGTTTCCATGTATAAATCCAAAAAAATAGTTTCCATGTATAGTGATACTGTATAAATCCCATAAGATTTTTAATATGAAAACCTACTTGGTAGGCTTTCTTACTTACAAAGTAATTGGTGATTAATCTTATGGGATATATGGTTGTGAATCTAAATTTCTTATGGATCTTGCTACACATGCATGTGAGGTTATATTAATTGAATATCTTGAACTTGTAGTCTCTAGGTATATGTCCTATTATTTCTCAATTTGTGTAAGTTTGTATTTGAGGTTTTTTTTTTTCAACCCTTCTTTGCTTCGTAGTAGGTCCTTCATTTACCTTCGAAAGGCCTTGTGAGGTCATTTAGACATCCAATTTTAGTTTGCTTATATTCTATGGTTCTACCTCAATGTTCATTGAGTCTTTTGTTTTCCTCATGTGGCGGACTTTATTTGGTGATAAATGTATACTTTGGTTTTAAGAAAATTAGTAGGTTATTGAATAAATTTATGGATGCTTGATACATCTTGACTTTGGTAGATCTTGTGTTGAGTTTTTCGGAATGTTGTGTAAGTTTAGCTGACTGCTACGCAATGAACAGATCCTATTAGATGAGTATCGTATATACCTTGACTTTAGAAGTTTCCAATGCAAGTGGTGCATAATAAGTGATGACCATTATTGTGATGAGACAGTCTACTCCAATGAGGGTAAAATTTTATTCAAGTTGTTGCATGTTTGTGCGAGGATCACTACAGTTCCGATGCCAAGTAAATTTTCTTTCATTTTCTTTCTTTCGTTTTTGCAAATTAGTAACACTTCTCCAAATATTGTGCTCTAAACCATGTTTTGAGCTCATGTCTGCATTATGTCAATCCTTTAATTTTTAATGTCATTTGAAATTGTTGAAAATAGTCTTATGAGTTTTTTGGTCTATCTATGAGGTAGCATATTTTTGTTTTCTTATATGTTTTTAGAAAATGAAGATAAAAGTGAAAATGACAAACATTGCTATCTTCCTCCTACTGAATTGGTAAGAATTTAATTTACTTAAATCAGTATATGCAGTGTTTATCATCGTTTGTGGATTCTTAAATCTCAAATGAATTAATGTTAATCTTTTTGCTTGTTTGTAGACTTTGATGGTCGAGTGCAGGGATCGTCACTATAAGTTCGATGTGAGTCATTGCTCTTCTACCTTAGCTCTATCTCCTATGATGCTTATGTCCCCGAAAAATTTAAGTTCAACTATTCAATTATTAAGTTGTTTCAAATGTCCCTTGGTTTGTGCGGTGGTGTTGAAGAACATCTCAAGACTTTTCGATTGATAATTCTTTTTGTGCATATTTATAGGATTGTAAGTTTTTTTTTTTTTTTTTTTTTGTGGTTGTTGAACAATAGGATTGGTGGTTTTTTGAATACTTAGAAATTTGGAGCATTTGTAATACTATACAATTTTTTTTGGATATATATCTTTTTCAATTTTTGATTTTTACATTTTTGTTCTCTCAATTGAATATTTGTTGATATATATTGTCGATGTATGAATGTCAATTTATTATATATTGGCGGAGTTAAATGTGCTTGGATTGAGACCTATATATGTAAGACTTTAAAAACTAAACAAAAATGAAAATTAGAGACGGAAATAGCAACGGAATCTTTGGATTTCGTTGCTATTTCCGTCTCTAATTTTCGTTTTTGTAAGATACATAAATCAGAAACGGATTAAATTCCGTCTCGATCCGTCTCGATTAGCAACGGATCGAGACGGAAATAATCAAACGGAATTTATTCCGTTTCGATCCGAAATAATCGTAAACGGAATCCATTTTTCGTTTCGATCCAATCAACGACGACGTTTTCAGAGACGGAACGCATTCCGTCTCTGTTCCGTTTCTGAATCCAATCAGAGACGGAATTTTTGCAAATCAGAAACGGAAAATTCCGTTTCTGATTTGCTTTTTTTTGTAGTGAATATTCCCCATGTACTTGATAGTCCCCATATAGAAAGCGAGCTTCGCAATGTCCTCGTCCCTTCGAATAGTGGAGTAAGGGTCTCAGGCAACTCAATAAAGGAAGACATAAGCGAAATCACTTGACAAGTTGTAGAAATAACGTAAGTTGTAATAAAATCAAGTTGCAAACCCACCATATTGGATCGAGCATTGTAAAGTATTATGTGAAGCCTCGGGAGGTGGTCAACATTAAGCCCTTGTTCTTTCTTAATAACCCACGAACTGACACGTGGGAGGGTGTTTATGTACCCCATGTTCTCGTGGGCTTCATGAAGATCAAAGTGCTCATACAACCATCCCTGCGAATGAGTAACACAAATAAGTCATTTCAAATTACCAAATACAACAAATACCACATTAAAAAAAACAAATAACGTAAATACCTCAAGCAACATTAGATATCTTGCAATCCGATAAACATCCACTCGAGTTGCCGCCCTAACCTTTCGGTACAGGTAGGCTAAAGCTGCTGCAACCCATGCATACATCCTAATCTGGTCCAAGTCCTCTAGCAACTATAGAAGTTGTACCGACACTAGGGTCCCCGACCTGTCAACAAAAAGTGCACCCGAGTATGTACAACAAATACGTTCGGGTTGTGCACTCAACTGGGGAGAACAACTGGGTCTTGACATTGCCTTTCTTTGACGGCTTAGGTCTGACACCCCATCACCCCTTAAGCCATGATTTGTTCTCTTTCAAATCTTTATCGACTTGCTTCTTAACCTCGACCTCCGATACACCATTGGCCCGACACACCAACTCAATTGCTTGGTCGCTTGACATGGCTTCACAATCAACTACCTTTCCCATTATAGGAATCTACAACAACCTACTGACATCCTCAAATGTAATAAGCATTTCGGTAAAGGAGAGGTGAAATGGTCTCCGATTGACATCTCTCTACAAAGGTAGATATGAGTGTCTTGTATGTTTTCCCATATGAGCACTGGGTCAGTGACCTAAGCCTAGACGCTCGAATGATCATATTTAGGCTAGTTGCATCTCGGTGACACTTACTCAAATCCGAACTTGCCAACTGGGCACCTTGATTGATGCATCTAAGCAAGGGACGTTCCTGAAGGATAAAAAATTAAATGTTATAAGTAGTTGGATTATTGAGACTACACAGACAAAGTAAATTTGATTATGAATTGAAAAAAAATTACCTTATTGTTCCAAATGGATGCACCGACGTGATAGTTATAACTCTTCAACACACTCTTATTTGATGGCCCACCAGGAAAAGGTCTTGAAGAGTTATCACGCGTTGCCCTTTGGACGGACTTGTTCCCTTATGTAGAACCCTTGGCGTTACTACCAAAGCCCTTATCACGTGGTCTTCTTTCTTTGACCACTTGCTCCCGTATATCCTCATCTTCGCTCTCCCCTTCTTCTTCTTCTTCTTCTTCTTCTTCTTCTTCTTTTTCTTCTTCTTCTTCTTCTTCTTCTTCTTCTTCCTCTTCACTCTCCCCTTCCTCATTTCCGTCAGTTTCATCATCTCCATCTTTTGATCCAGACTCTTCTTCAATTTCTTTTTCAGTGGAATCCCCTTCCTCAACACCTTGTTCCCTATCTTCTTCGCTTAAATCTGATGAAGAAGATTCTGGCTGAGTCGTGGGAGTCTTATGAACTGACTGTTCCCTCTCTTGTACATCCTTGACCTATGTCCCGGAACCCTCATCAATGTCCTTAGATTTTCGTCCTAATTCCTTAGATTTCCTATAAGAAGTGGTTTGAGCTCTCAGGCTAAGACGTTCGCTATTCGGGTACTACTATTCTCTCCACTTCTAGTGGTCTTAGTACGAGCCATACCTATGAGAAAGTAAAGAAAATCTATCCCTAAATCAATACACAATCATTCATATATTAATATATAATCACATAATAATTGGTGCCTATAAATGGGTATGTTCGGTGGATGCTGACCGAACAAACTTAATATGTTCGGTAGGTACTAACCGAGCAAATTCATTTAGCTCGGTGGTACATGACCGAGTAATAATGGTTAACTCGGTTAATATGTACCAAAGTAAACCAATACTTAACAAATAAGTAAATACCCAATTTACTCGATTTGATATGACCGAATGAGTAATACTTTGTTCGGTCACACCCAACCGAACATTCCATATCAATACAATCAACCTATTTCATGCACAAATACCCAATTTGTACAATCATATTTGACCACAATCAAGAACAAAGTCGTATAAAACAACCAAAATGAATTGAGTGACGTCTATCGTGACCCTACCATACAACCAAACAAACAGGCTCTACTTCCGTCACCTTCGATCGAGTGAGAGTCATATTTTTGGTCCTGTGTGACCGAACCAGAGACGACCAATTAATTTCAACAAAACTACCTAATACTTCAACCCATTTCACAATAACATATACACAAACAAAGAACTACAACAATAATATAAAAAAAAACACCAACAATCTCACCTTACGAACACAAAAATGATGAAAACCCGAATCGGAACCACCATAGCTGCACACACAACCTACGTGTTCTTCCTCTCATCCACAAAACCAACTTTCAGGGCTCATGCCCGTCTTATCATGCTGCATCGCCTCACTCCCGTCCACAGATTGTCTGCACAAAGTATTGGCTAGGGCTTCTTCTTCACCTTTTCCCTCGATTCGATTTTTTGAATTTGCTCTGTGGTGTGCCCTCCCAAACGAAAAAGGGCATTTTAGGAAAAATAAATGTTTCCTTGGTGCCCTTAACAATATGTGGGGTGCACTAATCATGTGGCTTGCACGTAAAGTTTTGTGGGGTGCACATAGCTTGGCCCCAAAAATTCATGGCAACAGCACCATCTGATGATAAAAAATAATAAAAAGGCGATCAAGATTCAATGTTCGCTTTGAATATTTTTCCAATAGTGAGAGTATTAATTTGATTCCCTTCACATGGATTTAGGACGTATTGCATTGCCACCCACTTCGGTGACAAAGATGAGCTTGCGTAGTTGAAGAAACCGCCTCGACTAGTACCTTATTAAACTGGTTCATTTTTGTAATGGGAATACAAGCCCACAAAATATGACGAGATAAAAAAAATAAGGGACGTCTGTGGTCATCATTTTGAGATGATTAATCAATTAATTAACGTAAGAAGTAACGTTTTATCAAATAGGTGGAGAGAGGGTACAACGACACTTATTATCAACCACTTACTAAAATAAGACATCTAATTTGTTGGAGGAATATTACATTGTATCAGCTTTTAGTTGGCTTGTCCCATAACTTGCAACCTTCCAAAATGAAGTTCATATTTTACGTTGGCTGGCTAGCTAGTAATCAAGATCTATAATATTAATTTGAGATACAAGTTGCTTATTATATATATATATACATATATTTTTTGAGAAATGCTAGGTGACCCGGAATCGGACTCCCGTGATGGACACCCGATGAAGATGTCAATCCATTTCACGCATCGGGATATGTGTGCACACATATCGATGCACAATGGATGGACACCATTACCGGGTGTCCATCCCTAATTCTCCTCATCAGATCATCTTAGTATTTTCTTTTTATTTTTGTTATATCTTTTTATGAGAGGTGATGAGTATTAACGTTTGTTTGCTTAACTTGCATAGGTTTGGATATATATCTTATTCAAAGATATCATTATATAGACCTAATATTATCTAATGTAAAACCTTAGATCATTCTAATTTCATACTTAATTTTACGAAAATGAACGAATGGTTAACTCAAATTATTTTTAAATTCCACGAGAGACGAGGTACCGGCCTCCGTCACCCAGCCCCCTCTTATTCAAATTGTGTGTCACACTTACTTTTACAATTAATTATAATATAATCAATAACATGGTCTCTGTTAGTTTGAGTTTCTTAACTTTAAAGAGGTAATTTTGTAGTAATAAAACGTTCCAAATCTACTTAATATATGTGATCAATAGTTGATAATGTCTCCTTTAATCATAACAACAGTGAAGGTGCCACAACTTCAAACCCTAAATTTCTTCTTCAATTCCCTTTCATGGTTCAATAACCACCGTCGATCTTCTATTTTGACCAATGATATTTCCAATGATATCCTTTTGCTCGTGTTTTATTATTTAATAAACTATACAATCCGTTCAAATATGAGAAAATTGGTTACATTCTTATTGTGATACATCTCTCTCAACAATCGTTCGTGGATTTGTGCGACTATTGAGTTGGTCTAGCCACACTTTTTCGATATTGCAGTCACATTCTGTAGCATCCCCTACCCTAATTAGCGAGATACCCAACCTGAAACTTTAATTAAGCCCCGGTACATCAGTCAGACTGAATTAAAGTAACAGTGCAGTCGTCCTACATATTTGATTATCGCAATTACAATATATCGTATATCGAATAAATAATTGAAAACGCAGCGGAATTAAAACTTTTTCTATAAAACATACGACATACAAAAATTGGCATAAACCTCAGTCGCAAACCATATCTCAACCATGTTTATTATAAAATTGTAATTCAATACAATAAATGAACAGTGGGAAATCAATTCACTGTAAAGAAGACAATAAACTCCTTAAGTTTCTTGTATACCTCAGTCGAAGCGTACATTATTAACCTGAAACGTTAATTAGGGAATGAACGCTCTAACTTGCTCAGCAAGTGATGCTCGTTATCATATTAACTATCATCTAAATATCAATGTATCAATGAATAGCAATATGAAACCAAAGCATATCTATTTAGGCATTGAAAATGATATAACCAATATATAACGAAATGCAAGTTCAATGGTTAATTGCAACTGCACCCGTAACTTATTTTTCTTTTGCATTCTAAAGAAGAGTTATAGACTTCCGTCACCCAGGATTACGACCCACAGAATCACACGTCTGTGATTCTATTGTTTATCAAGGTATAACATAGCTATTTACCCTTTAATGGAAAGTAGCAATCAGTTAGTGTCACGAATTTGAGGGAAGGGTATTGGTTGGCCTCCCAATACCTTGGTCATCAACCTAAGTCGGATTCCCTCCTTGCATCCCTCTTCATGTTCATCTTTCGGTATAAAGCAATAGGAAAGCAACAATCGGGTACCTCAAGGTTACTGAAGGGAAGGTATCAATAGCTAGCCAATCACCTTCATTTTCACTCCAGTCTGATTCGCCCGTCGTATCACTTTCCAAATAATTTCTCACAAAACAGTTTAATATACATTCAAGTCATGGTACATTACCTCATTTCCCCAATCCATAAACTACATGCACTAAATATAATTAATTTACGATACATAATTGATAAGAGTAAAACCCCTTAACTGGTCCCAATCGAATCCGGAACCAATTTATCAAATTCAAGGTCAATATGACTATTTCACATTTTTCAAAATAAAAACCCCAGTATAAGTCTCACACGAATCTCGAGTTCTTCATTTTCATAGAAATTCATCAATTTTTATTTATTTAATCAAAATATTATTTTTTCAGGATTTTTCATTTTTTTGGAATTTTTTTGTTTTTTAAGCAATTTTCTCTTTTTTTTATTTGGATTTGGGGTTTGGGTTTGAACCGCGCGGAGCCGAACCCCCTTCTTCCTCGAAATGAAATAGAGTTGTTGCACTATTTCATTTCGATTTTTTAATCGATTTCTGAGTTGTAGAGATGGCTCCCTTGCTATCTCCAACCTTCGTCCGAGTCTCCCTACCCGTCCATTGAAACCACAACCACCACATCCACCACATCCACAACATCAACAACACAGCGACATCAACATCAACACAACACAATCACAACAACAACATCAATGAATAACAACAACGACTCACCATCTTCGTTGTCGATCTCCTACGCCTCTCCCCTAGTCTGATCTCTCGAGCTCTATTTTTTTTTCTTTCTCTAAAATTTTAATTTTTAACAAAGACAAGGCGATGGTTGAAGAATATAAATAAGGAATTTTCTCGAGATTCGTATTGCATGAATCTTAAGGCAGATGTAATGTTTTACTTTTATTTTAACCCTTTTCAAAATACATGTTATGTATCTCGAGGTAGATCTTTTGGCTATCAACTAACTCATCTTTCATGACCAACTTAAGTTTGGTTTAAATTAAACTTTTCTCAAAATTCATGCGCACAATCAAAGGATGAAAACCAAAGTTACTTTCCCTAAAGTAACCCCAAATTTGACACATGCATATCCGTGCACATTGATTTTCAATGAGATGTGATTACACGCATCATGAGGCATGGAAAAATCTCTCCAACAACCAACATCCCATATATTCACCTTCTCGACTCAAGAGTAACACGCATCTCGTGGTGAATCATATGTATATTTTAATTTAATATAAAATTTAGGATTATTTTTTATATATTTATATATAACCTATGTATATAATCACCTACAAATTTTCGTGCCTATAAATTTGATGCGTGCGCCAACGACCACTTTCGGGCGTGCCCACTATTGTTTGTCCCAAGCTTGTCATTCTCAACCACGCATGTCACTTAGCACCCACCAATTGTTAATTATTTATTCATTCTCAATATATATTTATACGTACAATTATTTATGAATATATATAAACGCGTATATATTCATGTGTTTATAATTTTGCCATGCGCGGCAACAAGTTCACTCGGTCTTGCATTCTACCCTACGACTCGTATGCGTCACCCTTGCCCACACACGGTATTACGCATCTCATAATTTATCAATTATTCAATTATAGTCGAATAAATCAAATTAGTTTCAATAAATACTAATACACATCATACAAACACCAAACGGCACACAAATCCATGCACACGTTAATCGAAGAAATTAGGCTTAACCACGAGCCTAACTTGGGTTAATTAAAATTAAGATTAACACTAATCACTTGCTTAAAGTAACGAGTCATTACAGTCTCCCCAATTTAAGACAATTTCATCCTCAAAATTAAAGGAAATATACAAGTTACCATTAGTTCCGAAAAGAAATGGAAATTGCTATTCAACTCTCATTCCCAAGTGATCTTTTCATTTTAAAACTATTTTACTGTAATCTGAATCTACAAAGCTCTTTCATAGATGAAACTTTTAGAAGCATAAAGAATTTGTTTTTTGAATTCTCTAACAATCTATGTTGCTTATCTCCTCAATAATTTTTATTCAGTTGTAGTTATATATCACCTAGTCTGCCATACCCTTTCTGTGTAGCTTTTTATTATTTAATTTTTCATAAAAGCTATACCTTTAATATTAGTTTTGTACATCAATGTACAATAAGATTGAACATATTCAGTTTTATCATTCGATGATATAATCCACCTGATTACCTTTATTATTAGAGAGCTCATACAAAGGAATCTGTTTTCTTTCAGTGGTTAAATATTATAAGACACAAGCTCAAAATACATGTTCTTAAGAACCCGGATTAGTAGCATTATTTCTTCATCAACACAAAGAAAATATCATGTACCGAGATTGAGAAAGGTTTTCAACTATATCAATAACTTCTTCTGCCACTGGAAGCAAGTCTCGAATCTCCATCCAGGAAATCAAATACGAAAACGCCATATCATCTCACATCTCTAAATACATATATCTACTCAATTCATCAAAAAAATAACATAACCTCACTAATAAGAATCATCAGTATTTGGTCAATCTATCAATTTCAACTTCTATTATATTGTGCTGACGCCAACGTCTAGTTAATTTCATTACATAACCACTTGTTATGTTATCCGTCTACTATAATATATAGATAATAATTTACTTAATCCTTTATATTTCAATTATCCAGTCTCAACCTACTAAATAACTCTCATATCTTTTTATGAATTTAAGAACAGATATCGTCATCTCAGACAATCCATAATCTTCTCATATACCTCAATATGATATGAAATTGTCTGTATAACCTTTATAAAGATATTCATGTAGTCATCAAAGTAATTCTTACCTAAAATCCTTAATGAACTAGAATTTCATTTTAGAATCTATAACACAATTTCATTACAGAGTCTAATATGGAAATTAATCCTTGATAGCTAAATTTTGACGTATCATGTGTTCCTATTAGACTACTCAATCACCCAATTAATCAAACTCTTAGCTTAGCTCTAATCTAAGCTTCAAAGAATCGATCTGTAATTACTAATTCCAACAACTCAGTAGATGATGTGTCTGCGCAGGACCTTATTTCATCATCATTATTACACATCTCTCTCAAGAGATAGTATTAAGAAGTTCCTATTGTTATTACATTTCCTGTTCTTTTCTTTATTCAATGTATTGATCGCATCAATCACTTTTTGTGGGTGATTTCTCGGAGTGAATTCATCATATTCATGAACTTAGGTTACTTATTTCACGTCTTATTCTTTTCACTCTGACAACTATACTCTCAAACTCTTATAGCTTGAAGATCTCCAAAGCACATCGCACCAACGCTTTGGTTTTTATACTTCTCATTCATCTACTAGTATTTCCTCTAAGATTCTCTAATTTTAAGGATAACTGAAAGACTCTCCAAAACCCTTTTCACATAGATATGTTTATTTTTCAAACCCTATGATGAATGAATGAACATGCGCAAACTATTTAATCGAATGGATTCACAATATGTTGTGATCTACACCCATATCTTATAATCCTAAGTATCAACTTTAGGATTTATCTTTGTGATTCATTATATTCATTGTTTAAAATATATCATAAGTCTTTACTCTACAAGCGATACCTTAAACCGTTTGGTATAACTACCAAAATAGTTATTCCCCTAAAACTTCCTTAAACTATATAATAGTATAACTACAATCTCTTGTTTTGTTGTGTTAACACACAACGAATAAGTCTCTATTTTTTTCATACTCAAGGTATAATCAAGCAATTATTGTATTCCAACTACATTTCAATTTCCTCTCAAAGCATACTTGCTTTATTTATAACTTATCTCAATTCTACCTCTAGATTAATTGAATATACAACATAGCGATATCACAAATCATTGTATACCTTGCTCATATCATTTAATTATTTCATAATAGCAATACTTTTCTAACTATGTGTTGAATATAGAATAACTCTCTAATTTTATCAATCCTAGTCAAATTCTTTGACTCGCAATTCACATTCAACATATATCTGAATGATTTATATTTAAAGCTTAATACTTGCATTTGCAATCTTTCGTATAAACCAATATATCGTCAGAGTTCGCATGACTTTGCGATATTTCTTGTGTCTTTACTAAGTCTTCAGCCCCTTTTTATATTATCATTGATAACTTAATGATAATCTTATTTCAATATAGTCCAACAACTCTATTTCTTTATTCATTTATGAACGTAACATGAGCTCTAGTGAGTTTTCATGGTTTCCACCATGATTTTTATCATAATTAAGTCATTGTTGAACTTCATATTCTCAGTTCTAATTGTGATCTTAAATCAATGATAACCAGATCTCAATCAACTCTTGAGAACAATTGGTTTCATGCAATAAATCGAAATAGGTTATCAATTCTAGGCATTGAATATTCATTCTTGATTTGCTTAAAATTGATTCACCACTCGAGTTGAGTTCACAAACTCATACAATTTCCATATTACACTAAATAAAAATGGAATTGATCTTTAGTTTGACATCAAAATCAAGTAATTGATGAGTTTAATCTCAAATTGTACCAAAATTCTAAAGAATATGATTAACAACCTTCTTGAGACTTTTTGGGCCATAATTTCATTCATCGGGCTTGAATTCTTATCATTGACCTACTACAACTCTAAAACAAGTTTCAACCATTTAAATCTCGAGTAATAGATTTATTTCCACGAATCAATAGTCGCAGAAATTTATAAATTTATACAATCTCTTTTTTTTAAGTAGTAGTTAATACCAATCTCTTGATATACTTCTCCAATATTCAATCTCAATATTGTAAAATCTTCATTGGATTCTTAAAATCCTCAAATTCATCGACAACTGACTCTCGTCAATTTAGACTATTCCAGTCTAAAAGATCAGACTTAAACATCTCACTAGCTCACTGTCATGTTATAACCCAGATTATACACATTTCTACAAGTTTTCGACTTTAATTCTTTTATATGAAATTATCATAAAGTGGTAGAAGTCCAACAGACAAGATATAGTTAACTATCAATGCGAATTTTCCATGTAACGCCCCTAATTTTTCAAATCTATAATATAGTTCCGACATAAAAATAAATTAATATATATGCATAGTATTTATGTATTGGTGTGATTAATGCGTGTATTATATGATGCCTAGTTACTTAGAGGTGGAATTTGCCTAAGTGAAAGGAAAAAAGAATTATTAAATGATGTAAATAAAGAATAATGGTAAGGATTGTAAGTATACATGACGGCATATATGTAAAAGATATATAAAGATGGACTTAATGTGAGCTCTAGGATTATCCTAGCACTTAAGCTCATCTTGATGAGATGAAGGGTTGGACTTAGTCTACCAAACCCTAGCTTCTCAAACAAGCTATAGAAACCACTTTTAGGGCTTCTGGCCACTTTTATTTGAATAAGCTATAGGAGAACTTGAGAAGAGAATCCTAGGAAGCTTTGTTGGTGGATTTAGTGGAGGAGAGGAAACTCAAATTAAGTGCACACAAAGCTAGGCAAATCATTCATCTTCATTCTCTAATCTTCCACTCTTTGATTTGTTTTTTTCTTTAGGTTTAAGGTTGGAGATGAATCATGATATTTGGGTTTTGAGTTTGTATTCTCGGATTTGTATTGTATCCAATGTTTTCAAGTGGATTTATAAGAGTTTTAATGTTTAAATGTTGTTCTTCATGTTCCAAATGGTTGTATATATGGATTGGGAGCCTTCCTTGATAAATTGATGCAAATATGTAATGAACACGAGGGTTTTCATGATGGATATGTGTTGAATCCGAGATTGGTGGTGATTGTGGCTATGGTTTTTATTGTGGAGTGCTTTGATTTTTGGATTTGATGAATCCTTGATGATTTGGTAAATTTTTTTTTCAAGTTTTCAACAAGAACAATTAATAACTTTGAGCCTTAACGTTTTGATATCAAGTCCATAGTTTCGTTGTTAGAAAATGTTTTTTGGGACCCTATTGTCTGGGGGAGTTTTGAAAGTTGTTGGGACTCAATCGGAGAGCCAAAGGGCAAACAACCCGCACAACATCGCGGTTGTCATCCTTGCAAATTCCCAGTTTTTACCTTGATTTTAAACAACCATAACTTCTTCATTTTAACTCTGATTTTGACGTTTCATAAATCATTGGAAAGCTTATGGAAAGCTTAAAAACATGAACTTGATAATCCATACAAAATGACTTCTTAACATATTTGAAAATGTGTTAGGAATTAAGAGCACCATTAAGGTCTTAAATGCGAGTTCGAGTACAAACTCTGAGTAAGGGCCTACCCATGGTCCAGAATCCTTAATAAACTTATCTAAGAGTGTTGTGAAGCTAATAAAGTGTATATAAAATGTAGATACTCAAGGGACACTATGGGAACTCATAGAAGGTTTGGAATTAGGATTTATCAGTGCTTGAGGTAAGTGAGGTTTGCTCTATTATCAATCATGCCATGCTAGTAGATATGCTAGGGATTTTATTTCATTAATTGGTCTATGAATTACTTGGCATCTACTTGATATCTTTCATTGATATGCTGTTTATCATGTCCCTTTTTGTTACTTTATCTCTTGGATGCATGTGGAACTAATATACGTCGAATGAATATATTTGGTACTACGGTTAGAGGGTCGGAGGCATCCGGCCCTTCCTCTATTATGACTCTAAGAAGTTTTGCTAAACTTGTGAACCTCATGTTATCTGATCTGCTGTATTGGGGAAGGATAAGTTATGCAAGGTCAATAGGTCTTCAGACTTGTGAACCTTGTGTTGTCTAAACCATAACATTAGGGGAAGGATAAGCTAAAACCTACTGCATGATAGGACTATTGGCATTCATACTTAAGAACCTTTTGTTGCCTAAACCACAACATTGGGGGAAGGATAAGCTATTTACCATTGTCCAGTTGGATATATTAGTTGCCACTTTTCTGACTTTAAAGGCATTCGGTATCATCGTTATCCTTGTTGAAGTATCGGTTGGGCATTATTGTTCTTTTATCTCGTTATATTATTATGTTTGATTATATATGTCTTTAATGCCCAAAAAATGATAATGGATCTTATGATTTGAACTATTGAAATCTAGTTTGGTTTTATTACTAGGTATTACTTAGATGATTGATGTAGAGCAGGCTTCTACTTTACTGAGCCCATTGATATATTTTGCTCACCCTACTACTTTTCCCCCCAGGTACCTCAGCTTCTATTAAGGACGAAGGAAAGATAAGGCCTTAGTATAAAAGCTTTTTTCTTGTTTGCAAGGTTGAATAGTAATTATGTATTTGCTTTCAGAATTTACATAATAAACAGGGGATTTATTTGGGTAGATGTTTGAACTATAGAACCTAATTTAGTTTATGTTTAAGTTGTTATGTAAGACTTTATACATTTAGTTCTGCATTTTATTAGACAATAAAGGCTTTGTTATATTCCACACCTATTAGCCTGGTTTAGTCTATTTTATAGAATGTCAGGGTTTATTTTTGCAGTTTAAGGCCGACTAGATCATCGCCCAACATCACTGGGTTATCTCAAGTGGTTGGCAATGGTTTAGGCTGGGCGGTCCGAGCCCACCGGGGTTTGGGTCGTCTCAGTTGGTATTAGAGCATATGTTCAACGAACCTAGAAACAATATAGGTTAAGGTTATCCAAGTTTATAAGTAACACCACAGTTGGTATGTGGCATAGGCATTTGAACCTAGGGAAAATCACATATAGTATAATATCCTTAGGTAATTGCGCCCAGAAGGAAAGGTGTAGTTCTATCTAAAAATTGGGAATATGACTTACAGTTGAGATCATAATCAGAACCAAAATGGTTCACACAAGTCATCTTAAAATCTAAGTAAGTGTTAAACCTAGGAAAGGTTGGTCAATATTAAGCGATGAAATCATTTGTATGGGCATTTGATTTGCATCAACTTAATATGCACAAGTGGCCAAACTTAAGGTGGGAAGGGTTTGAAAATGAACCATTATATGTTATGATGTTATTTTCTTATATGATATTATTTATATTGTTTAAATACAAGGCTCATTTCATTTTGTCTCCTATTTAATGTGATTGGAACTAACTCTATTAAAATACTCATAGTGCATAATGAGTACTAGATGAGGAAGTTCATATGCTCCCCAGGATACTAGGAGTACCAGAGAGACTAATGATACGTAGTGGCTTGCTCAGATGGAGCAACGTATAGCTGAGATAACTGGGAATCATCATTAGCAGCTTGAGGAGATGAATGCGAAGCATGAACATAGGATTACTGAATTGATGGATGTTATCGAGGGATAGCAGGTGCAGCAGGCACCACAAGCTGCGCGGGTACCGTTGCAACCACCACTACCACCGCAAGTACTTATCGAATAGAATGTTTAAGTAGATGAAGCCATTGACTCAACAGTTACCACAGTTTCGATACCAGTGGTTAGGCACAATGACGAGACATTAAGGATGTTCAAGATCCAAAAGGAGTTCATGAAATACAATGCACCATAATCTTTTGGGGCTCTGGAGACTGGAGTCGCAGAGGCATGGATCATGAATCTTGAGAAGAGGATGAAACTTATGAAGATTGACGATGCTACTATGGTGCCATTAGGTTCCTTTTTACTAGAGGAAAGTGCTGAGGAATGGTGGAAATCCGTGAAGAGAACCAAGGGACCAGTGGAGACTTGGTCACAATTCAGGGTATTGTTCTATTCGAAGTACTTTTTGAAAGACATTAGAGATGCTAAGTGATGGGAGTTTCTTGATTTGAAATAGGGACGCATGAGGGTCAAAGACTTTGATCTGAAGTTTCTAGAGTTGTCTGAGTTTGCTACTGAGTATGTATCCACTAAGTTAGAAAGGACTATCGGATTCATTGAGGGACTGAGGTTGACTTTTAGTACATTATAGCCGTTGTTAGGCCACAGACTTACAATGATGTAGTGAACGCAACCACAGAGTATGAGGCAGCTATGATAAGGACGGGGAAGATACCGACCATGTCGCATGAGACTGTGTTAACATATTCTCAACAAAGGCTTGGCAAGAATAAGTTAGAAATGTATCACAATGATAGGTTCAACAAGAAGTTTAAGAGAACAGGATCTTCAGGAGGGAATACACCATCTAGAGTAGACTCGAGGGCATCTTATACGTTGGCAAGGATTTCTCACACTCCTGCCCCCTTGGCTACTAATGGTTCAGTGTATAAGCCACCACCTCCACCTTGATAGTCGAAGAACACTCAAAGCAAGAGTAAGGGGCCAGTAGGGTCGAAGCCAGGAAATTTAGCAGGGTCATTATCAGCATCATTTTAGAGGCCTAGGGGATTGCGCTTTTTCTATAAACAGCCGGGACATTACAAGGCAGACTATCCTAAGAGGCCAAAAGTGTCAGAAGCTAGTATAGCCTAACCTATCAAGAGAGGAGTGAACGCAGTTATAGAGTCAAATGCCGCAGCCACTCATCATTTGGTGGTAGGTATGCTTTACATTTGTGAAAGAGGCATGCATGCCTTATTTGATTCTGGTCTATTTCATTTATGCCTAGTAAAATGGTTGATGAGATTGGACTAAAGCCAGTTAGAGCTAGTACCAATTTGATTTTGAGTACCGTTATTAGTGAGCAGGCTTATCATAATACGGTGTGAGAGGGGTGTATTATTAAAATTGGCAATCATGTTTTATCCTATGATCTGCAAGTGTTAGAGTACTTAGAGTAGGATGCCTTTTTATGGATGTATTGGCTGGGAGCTTACCATGCCATTATTGATTTTTTTGCAAGACAGATACTTTTTGAATCCCTAGGATTTAGAGTTAGTAGCGGTTGTGTTTGCTCTAAAATTATGGAGGCATTACTTGTATGGCAAAAAGCTCATATTGTTCTCAGATCACAAGAGTTTGAAGTACTTGTTTACTTAAAGCGAGCTGAATATGCGACAAAGGAGATGGCTTGAATTCTTGAAATATCTTGACTTCACTCTTCAGTATCATTTGAGGAAGGCAAATGTTGTGGCTGATGCTCTAAGTTGTGTGAGGAAAGAAATAAGAGATGTTGCATGATGATGACAAAGGAGTATAAGTTACTTGAAGAAGCTTCAGTGATGTGTATTCATGAAATCAATGAGAATGAGTCAGACATTTCAGGTTTCTCAGCACGGGTTCAGATGAAAATTGAGCAAGAGGCTGTTTTCAAAATTATAGATTATCAAAGGGTTGATTCAGAGTATGGCAAGTACAGATCATAGGCTTACAGTGAGGAATTTCTAGATTATAAGCTATTGGTAGACGAAACATTAAGGTTTAAGGATAGGTTATGGATTCCATTGGATGCACAATTGCGAAAGGATTTACTTTAGGAATCGCATCGATCGTGCTATACTATTTATCCAGAGAGCACTAAGATGTACCATTGTAACGGCCCGCTCTAATTAATCTCGATTAACTAGCAAATAATAGATTAAGATCATAAGCTCAGACCCACGTGGACACCGCGGAAAAGTCCAGGGCACGCCTAACGGTAAAATTTGTTATTTTTGTGTATAAATGTTTATTTATTTTACTATTATTAAATAATTCGAGTAGCATTACTTGATATTTTATTGGTCGTGTTGTGCGCGTGTAGTGACAAGAGTGTACGATGTCGTGGTGAGCGCGTAACGTCAGTGTATAGAATAGCCTGGGATTTAGTTGTCACATCACATATCCCATCAATCACACATCACATCACCGTACCAAACCTATCACTCATCATTACTCCTTCTCCTCTCCAAAATAATTAAAAAAAGATTCTCTCATTTAAATGGGTAGAGAGAGAAGGAGAAAGAGAGAGAGAGACGACAGACGATGAGCAAGCAGCGGCGGCTCCAGCAGCAGTGTCGGCGGCGGCGACGCGCTCCAGCAATGACGTGGTCCAACTGCGGTAGCGACAGCGCACGTCAGTTGCGCCGGCAGCGGCGACGGCAAGGCGGCTGCGGCAATGGTGGCGGTAGTGGGACAGGCGCGGTGAACAACGTGGAGCAGCGACGCGGTGGCGCATCGCCGGAACAAGCGATCCCCGGTATGGTTCGAAAAGTGTGTCAAGAATCAAACTTTTGGAACAAAAATCTTACAAATTTTGGTCTCATATTATAAATTCATTTAATGAGACTCTAAAATAATAAAAATTGTATAATTGGACACCAAGGACTTAGGCTACCATAGTCAGTGTCGGGTACGTATCTCGAGGCGTGCGCGGGAAGTTTTGAAGGCATTTTACGATATGTTTGAGGTAAGTAAACCCACGAGAAAATTAGCTAAAATTCTTTTATGGCACTTACTTTATTTCGCATTTCAATTATTCCATTGTGCTTTCTATTTATGTTCATTTAATGTTCATCCACTCCCACGTGTGTATGTGTCTTTATCGACGGGGTCGGGCATGGCACAAACTCACACCCCCGGGGCTAGCTACCCCGCGTTGTTCGAATAATTGGCCATTATAAGGCTACGCGGTGAGTATTCTCTGCGAGACCCGTAGGTTGAGATATGTTTGACGAAGACCAAAGTCTATGTCATGGGTTCCTCTCAAGAGATGTTTGGATGGGATTATCCCGTTCATGGGTTCCTCTCATTCGACTGTGAGATGTTTGGCGAGGTGGTCGTCATGGTTTCCTCTCGATTTAGCTAAGATGATCCCCGGATGATGACCAGGGGTTCTCTGTCACGCTACACTCGTGTCCAAATTCGACTTCTCAACAACTTATTTTATGCGAATTTCCTTATTCTTGTCCTTTTTTAAAATTGCATGAATTGTAGTCGTTTTATTAGATTTCGTGAATATTAGCTAACGTTCTCTATGATTTACTCACCTAGGGTTTGTCACTATTTTTGGGACAAATCGCATATCCTGCGACGAACCAAGGCAAGGGCATTTTTGGTGACTTCATCTAAGTAGGAGAGCCCGTCGGTCACTTTTTGCATAGGCGTTTGTATGTAGCTATTTACTGCTTTTACGAATGTTTAGGAGGACTTGTATACCTGATGCATGTATATGCTCACCTTTTGTACTTTTGTCTCTCTTTGATATACATGGTATCCAAATGTCAAGTTTCCACATTATAGGGTTATTTATACTATGCAAACTTTTTATTTCTACCGTGTTTGCATGCTTCTAAAACTTCCGCTTGATGTTTAATTTATAATGATTTATAAATCATGTACAACTTAATCAGTCAATTTAATGTAAATATTCGTAAAAATATCCATAAATACTAAGTTAAGGCGAATAAGATTCGTACAAAGGTTTAAGTCGCGGACAGCTAAAAGCAAGTATGCGGTGATGTGGCATGCTTGGCGACATGTTTGCCGATGTGGCGGTACCCAGTTTGTCTCAGATTTTGGGGTCATCACAGTTGGTATCAGAGCCTAGGTTCAAGCAAACTTAGGGGAAAAGTTTAATGAAACCCGAAGATCCTGACTTAGAACTTTAGTTGGGAAGCGAGCATGGGATGGGTAGTAACAAGGCTTTTACGTCATATATTTTGGTTTGTAATAGTATATATGCATATACGAGGCTGATACAGACCTTCGCTATACATATACGACATGGACGGACAACCGACTCCACCTTTAGAGGATGGTGGACAGACGAGTGGTATTACGCCTATCACGACTGATCAGAGTGTCCTTGATCAGATAGCGTCACGCAATCGATAGTTTGAGTAGATGATGGCCTTGCTCCGTGCTCAGACAGCGGCTAGCGTGACGCTTACTGCCGCCATCACACCGAGCGCCATCGAGCTGGAAACCGTGCCGATTATTCAGGGTACGCCTGTCACCGCAGTTATGGCAGAGACTACCACACCGACATCTACACACAGTGAAACTGACACAGACCCCACATGAGATCACATTTGAGGTTTCCCTGTCAGCTAAGGCTAAGCTGACGAATTTTGTTTTTGAGATTTCAGCCGGATTTTCACTAGAGGCGGAGACCCAAAGGCAGCGCTGCTAGATGGCTTCTTGCACACGGGAAATTACATAATCTTCTGAGGATTCACGATTGTATTAGCGCCAGGATATCTGGATATATGCTCTGAGGAGAGGCCGGAGTTTGGTGGACCGCTCAAACCGAGACTCATAGAGAGTTGACTACTTGGGCCGATTTTAGACAGGTCTTTTATGGCCAGTACATAACAAGGGAGATACAGTTACATTTGAGACATAAGTTTTTATGTCTTAGGCAGGGTAATCACACAGTGGTCCAGTATATAGAGAGGTTTTGCTACCTATTACAGTTCATTGGGGATTTGGCTTCTACAAGTCACGATCTGGTTCACTATTTTGGAGTTGGGCTTAGAGATGAGATTGCGAGTGCAATAGTATCAGGCGGAGCTCGTACATTGCAGGAGATCTACGAGAGGGCCTTAGCCCATGAGACGTATCTTATCTTTTGTGTCGCGATGCCAATGCCACAGTTGGCATTGGGGTCGTCCCAGCAAGGCACCGGGTCTGACAGGAGAGGGAAAAGGATCATCGATCACAGGGATAGAAGTGGATAGAGGCCCAGACATGATGATCACCAAACGGTCACTTCTCATGCGATAGTACCTACACAGTCAGAACAATTGTCAGGTAGTGGTTATGGACTGTGGCCGGGGCAAAGATCGACCTAGGATCAGGGAGGCAGGGACCGAGGACAGTATGGTCAGAGTCAGGGCCAGAGGTCTGACAAAGCTTAGGGCCAGGGGTCAAGACACAAGCATCTTACTTGTTTCAAATGCAGACAGCCTGGACACATTAAGAAAGAATGTTTGATGGCTTCAGTAGCACCGATTGCAGCATCACCAGTTCAAGCCAGGGAGCGGGTGCATGTTATAGCACACCCAGACCGCGAGGCCATCGGACAGCTCGTCAAAGGTATGATTTTGATTTGCAATCATTTAATGCATACACTTATTGATTATGGTTCCACAGTATCATTTATTTGGACGCATGGTTGATGAGTTAGGGTTAACACCGATTACAGTTAGTACACTCCTAATTCTCAACACCGCAGCTGGGGATAAGGTTTACCATAAAATGATTTGTGAAGGTTGCACGATAGAGATCTCCGGACACCAACTCCCTGTCGACCTACGCGTTCTAGAGTTCTTAGAGTTCGATGCACTTTTGGGCATGGACTGGCTAATGTCATATCACGCATAGGTCAATTGTTTCTGTAAGATAGTGAATTTTTAGATCCCCGACATACCAGAGTTCACTTTCACGAGTGATGTGAGTACACTACCCACCACTAGGGGTAGATTGGCTATGACATTAGAGATGGAAGTATTTGCAGGGATAGTAGAGTCAGTCGGGACCCTGGAGGCTAGACTTAAGGATGTCCTTATTGTCAATGAGTTTCCCGATGTCTTTCTGAAGGATCTACCAGGATTGCCCCCACACAGAGAGATTGAGTTCGTTATTGAGCTAGTGCTAGGCATACAACTGATAGCTAGCAGACCGTACCGGATGTCATGGAAGGAGCGGAAGGAGTTGAAGACTCGACTAGAAGACTTAGAGAATGAGTTTACACACCCGAGCACATCACCATGGGGAGCACCAGTTCTGTTCGTTAAAAAGAAGGATAGTAGCTTGAGGATGTGCATTAACTATAGGAAAGGTTGAATCAGGTGACAATACAAAATCGTTACCCTTTGCCAAGGACCCGATTTTGTTTGACCAGTTGGCCGGAGGTCGTGTCTTCTCTAAGATCGACTTAAGATCGGGTTATCGTCAGCTCAGGATTTGGGATGAAGACATACCTAAGACTGCATTCAGCACCAGATATGGATTATTTGAGTTTATTGTGATGCCGCTCGGACTAACGAATGCACCGACCATGTTCATGGATATGATGCACAGAGTATTGAAGCCATACTTATATAAATTCGTCATAATTTTCATTGACAACATATTGATCTACAGCAAGACTCGCAAAAATCACGAGCAACATCTCAGACAGATATTGGTGACGTTGAGAGAGCACAAATTATATGCTATGTTCAGTAAGTGCGAGTTTTGGCTGTCAAAAGTCAAGTTCTTGGGACATGTGATTTGTGACAAAGGTATATCAGTGGACCCAAGTAAAATTCATGCTGTCATAGATTAGCTGACACTTGAGACAGTGACAGGTATCAGGAGCTTCCTAGGGTTAGTAGGATACTATCAACGAATTGCAAAGGACTTCTCAAAGATCGCCTCGCCGATGACTAAATTGACAAAGAAGGATGTACCTTTGAATTGGTCGGAGGAGTGTCAGGACGCATTTACATAGTTGAAGATGAGACTGACTACTATACTAGTACTAGTGTTGCCAGAGCCAGGTAAGGGATTGATGGTTCATACTGATGTTTGCGGCATAGGGCTAGGTTGTGTACTGATGTAGGGAGACAACGTAATCTCCTACCTACCTCGACAGTTTAGGACCCATGAGAGGAATTATCTAGTGCACGACTTGGAGCTTGCAGCAGTCATATTTGTACTGAAGGTTTGGAGACATTACCTCTACGGTGAGAGGTTCACATTATATACAGATCATAAGAGTTTGCATATTTATTTACTTAGAAAGATATGAACATGAAACAACGACGTTGGCTAGAGTTGTTGAATGATTACAACTTCTCCATCGAATATCAGCCTAGGAAAGCAAATGTCGTAACAGATGCATTAAGTAGGAGAGAACCAGATTCTTAGACAATTGTCTGCCATATGATGCACGAGTATGGTTTACTTAAGGCGGCGGCATGCTGAGTTTGACAGAGGTTCCAGCTACAGCGGACCCACAGATTCGCATAAAGATTGGTGTATCGTCTATTTCTATTCATCGAGTGTTGGAGTGTTAGAGGGCTGAAGAGATGTACTCGAGATTCAGTGAGATGGCATGTTGTCCCGATCATCCAGATTGGAACGAGTCCGTGGATCAAGGTTTAAGGTACCGAAGGAGGTTATGGATTCCAGCAGTGGCAGAGATACGCGATGGGATACTCCATAAGGCTCACAGGTTCCGGTATACAGTGCATCCTAGCAGGACCAAAATGTATCACGATATGCGACGATTATTTTGGTGGCCAGGGATGAAGGCGGACATCGGCGCCTATGTTAGGGGTCGTGAGGTGTGCCAGCAGGTTAAGGCTGAGCACAGGAGGCCTTGTGGGTTATTGCAACCACTACCCATCCCTAAGTGGAAATGGGAACACATTACGATAGATTTCGTTTATGGATTAACGTAGACTTTGCAGAAACATGATGCGATATGGGTGATTGTGGACAGGTTGGCGAAGTCAACTCATTTCCTACTAGTCTCTATGAAGTATAATTTCATACAGTTGAGCATATTATTCGAAAAAGAGATTGTACGATTGCACGGTTTACCAATTTCGATTGTTTCAGACCGAGACAGCCATCTTACATTATCAATGTGGCAAGCTATGCAGGAGCAGTTTGGTACTAGATTACAGTTTAGCATTGCATTCCATCCTCAGACAAACGGACAGTCATAGAGATTAATACAGATACTCGAGGATATGCTCAGGGCATGTGTGTTGCAGTTTGGTGGGTCTTGAGAGGAGTACTTTCCACTCTGTGAATTTGCTTACAACGACAGTTATTAGGCCAGCATTGGGATGCCACCATTTGAAGCTCTGTACGGTAGACCATGTAGATAACCGGCTTTTTGGGCAGAGCCCGAGGATACAGCAGTTGTGGGGCCTGAGATTGTTGTGGTCCATACAGAGAATGTGAGGCTAATTCATCAACGGTTATTGGCTACCCAACAAAGACAGAAGAAGTATGCGGATAGGTACTGTGATGGGTTGAGCTACGATGTAGATGATTGGGTCTACTTGAAAGTTTCACCGTTGAAGGGTCATCAGAAATTTGGGATCAAAGGGAAACTAGCACCAAGATTCATTGGGCCGTTTCAAATTGAGAAACGAGTTGGGAAGGTCGTTTATCAGTTGAGATTGCCAAGTTGATTGGCAGGGGTTCATTTCATATATCGACGTTATGGTTGGAGAGATCAGGACCGAGATCGATGGTTGATATGATTAGAATTGAAGTTCGACCAGAGGTGACGTACGAGGAACACCCTATTGACATAGTAGACAGCAAAGTATAGACCCTTAGAAGGAAAGAAATACCACTTGTATTCGTTCGATGGCGGTATCATAAAAACGGGGGCCTAAGTTGGGAGATAGAGTCTACCTTGCAAGAACGATACCCCCATTTGTTCCAAGGAAAAGATTTCATTAAATTTGAATTTCGGGACGAAATTCCTTTTAGTTGGGAAGGTTGTAACGGCCCGCTCTAATTAATCCCGATTAACTGGCAAATTACAGATTAAGATCCTAAGCTACCCACGTGGACGTCGCAGAAAAGTTTAGGCACCCTAACGATGTAAGATTTGTTATTTTTATGTGTGAGTGTTTTTTATTTTACTATTATTAAATAATTCGCGTCGCATTATTTGATATTTTACAGGTCGCGTTGTGCGCGTATGGTGACGAGAGTGTTCGTGTCGCGATGAGCACGTAGCGCCGGTGTATGGGATAGACTGGGATTTAGTTGTCACATTACACATCCCATCACATCCCCATACCAAATCCATCACTCATCATTACTCCCTATCCTCTCCAAAATAATTTAAAAAAATTTCTCATTTAAACGGCTAAAGAGAGAAAAAGAAAGAGAGAGAGAAAAGGAGAGGACGTTCAGAGAAGGAAGAAAGGAGAAAAAATAGAGAGTGAGTGAGAGAGAGAGAAAGTTACGGCCAAGAGGGATAGAGGCGGTGGTGAGGGTGGTGCCGACAGTGGGAATCAGGGTCGAGCCCGTTTGAGCCGAGGAAGGCGGCAGCGAGGAGCATTGGAATAGGGCGGCAGAAGATCGGGGACGGCTCGCGGCAAGAAGTGAGGCAACGGACGGTGGACGACGAGCAGCGACAACGGGAGGTCGGGAACAAGCAGCGGCGTTGGCAGCGACGATGAGCTCCAGCAGCGGCACCGGCCGCGCATGGCAGCAAAACTGACAAAGCGGCAACGATGGCGGCGAGCGGCTGCAGTACCGGTGGCGGCGAGGCGGCACCGGCACCGACGCGGTGAACGATGTGGAGCAGCGGCTTGGTGGCACGTTAACGAAACAATCGATCCCTGATGTGGTTCAAAATGTGTGCCAAGAATCAAACTTTTGGAATAAAAGTCTTACAAATTTTGGTCCCATATTATAAATTCATTTAATGAGACTCAAATAATAAAAATTGTATAATTGCACACCAAAGACTTAGGCTACCATAGTCAGTGTCGGGTATGTATCTCGAGGCGTGTCCAGGACGTTTTGAAGGCATTTCGCGATCTGTTTGAGGTAAGTAAACCCACGAGAAAATTAGCTAAAATTCTTTTATGGCACTTACTTTATTTCGTATTTCAATTATTCCATTGTGTTTTCTATTATTGTTCATTTACTGTTCATCCACTCCCACGTATGTATGTGTGTTTCTCGACGGGGTCGGGCATCGCATGGACTCATACCCTGGGGCTAGCTACCCCGCGTTGTTCGAGTAATTGGCCATGTTAGGGCTACGCGGTGAGTATTCTCCGCGATACCCGTGGGTTGAGAGATGTTTGGCAAAGACCTAAGTCTGCGTCATGGGTTCCTCTCGAGAGATGTTTGGATGGGATTCTCCCATTCATGGGTTCCTCTCATTCGACCGTGAGATGTTTGGCAAGGTGGTCGTCATGGGTTCCTCTCGGTTTAGTTAAGACGATCCCTGGGTGTCAACCATGGTCCTCTGTCATGCTACACTGGTATCAAAATTTGAATTCTCAACGACTTATTTTCATGTGAATTTCCTTATTTTTGTCCTTATTTAAATTGCATGAATTGTAGTCGTTTTATTGGATTTCGTGAATATTAGCCAACGTTCTCTGGGATTTACTGACCTGGGATTCGTCATTGTTTTTGGTGACCAATTGCAGATCCTGCGACGAACCGAACCAAGGGCGTCTTAGGCGACTTCGTCTGAGTAGGAGAGCCCGTCGATCACTTTTTGCGTAGGCTTCTGTATGTAGCTATTTACTATTTTTATGAATGTTTGGGAGGACTTGTATACATAATACATGTATATGCTCACCTTTTGTACTTTTGTCGCTCTTTGATATACATAGTATCCAAATGTCGGGTTTCCACACTATATGGTTATTTATACTATGCAAATTTTTTATTTCTACCGTGTTTGCATGCTTCAAAGACTTCCTCTTGATCTTTAATTTATAATGATTTAATAAATCATGAACAACATACTCAGTCAATTTAATGTAAATATTCATAAAAATATCCTAAGTTAATGCGAATAAGATACATGCAAAGGTTTAGGTCGCGGACAGCTAAAAATAAGTATGCGGTGACGTGGCATGCTTGGTGACTTGTCTGGCGACGTGGCGTTACCCGGTTTGCCTTAGAGTTTGGGGCCGTTACAACCATGATATGAAACAAATGTACTAGTGGTCAGGGATGAAAGTGAATATCGCGAGGTATACCCAGGATTGTGTGACTTGTAAACAAGTGAAAGTGGATCATCAGAAACTCGGAGGGATATTGAAACCTTTACCTATTCCTGAGTGGAAGTGGGAATATATAGTCGTAGACTTTGTGACTGGATTACCGATGACCAGGAAGAAACATTATGTAGTTTGGATTATCGTAGATTATTTGACTAAGTCTGCACACTTTATTCCAATTTCCATGGGGCATCCAGTAGACAAGCTGAGTGGGAAATATCTCGATGAGGTCTTGAGGCTACATGATGTCCCGGTGTCTATTGTATCGGATCGAGATCTACGGTTTACTTCCAAGTTTTCGAAGGGTTTATAGACTAGGATGGGAACTAAGTTTGATCTCATCACTACATTTCATCCTCGATTAGATGGCCAGACTGAGAGACTTATTCAGATACTTGAAGATATGTTCGAGGCTTGTGCATTGGATTTCTGTGGGAGTTGGGAGGGTTATCTGTCTTTGTGTTAGTTTGCATACTACAATAGCTTTCACACGAGCATTCGTATGGCACCATTTGAGGCACTTTACAAAGGCCTTGCACATCTCCAGTGTGTGGGGCAGAGGTTGATGACACAGTGTTGATTGGACTAGAGATTGTGCAAGATCACACCGAAAAGATTAAGCAGATTAGGCAATGACTACGCACCGCACAAGATAGGCAAAAAAAGTATGTGGATTGGGATCATCGAGAGGTTCTTAACACGGAAAAAGATTACGTGTTGCTTAAGGTTTCACCAATGAAAGAACATTATAGGTTTCGGGTTAAATATAAGCTTGCTCCAAGGAATATAGGACCATTTGAAGTGATCGAACAAGTGGGTCCAATTGCATACAGATTGGCTTTGCCACCACAATTAGCAGGAGTTCATGATGTGCACATTTCTATGATGCAAAAAACGCCGACTAAGTATACTCTAGCAATCAATTCGAGCCAATTGAAATTGAGGGATGATATGTCATATGAAGAACAATCGATACAGATACTTGACAGAAAGGTTCAAAAACTTCGTAACAAAAAGATTCCACTAGTTAAGGTGTGGTGACAATTCCATGGAGATGAAAAACTAACTTGGTAACGAGAGGATTATATGGCGGAGCATTTCTCATATCTCTTCAAATCTCAAGCTATGACTTCCTTTTAGTTTCGAGGACTAAACTTCCTAAAATTGTGAATATTATAACGACCTTAATTTTCCAAATCTATAATATAGTCTCAACATAAAAATAAATCAATATAAATGCATAGTATTTTTGTATTGGTGTGACTAATGCGTGTATTATATGATACCTAGTTACTTAGAGGTGGAATTAGCCTAAGTGAAAGGAAAAGAGAATTAATAAATGATGTAAATTAAGAATAATGAAAAGGATTGTAAATATATATGAGGGTATATATGTAAAAGACCTAAAAACATGGACTTAAAGTGAGCTCAATGATCTTCCTAGCACTTAGCTCGTCTTGATAAGATGAAGGGTTGGACTTAGTCAACCAAACCCTAGCTTCTCTAACAAGCTATACAAACCACTTTTAGGGCTTCTAGTCACTTTTATTTGAATAAGCTAAGGGAGAACTTGAGAATAGAACCCTATGAAGCTTTGTTAGTGGATTTGGTGGAGGAGAGAGAACTCACATCAAGTGCACACAAAGCTAGGTAAATCATTCATCTTCCTTCTCTAATATTTCACTCTTTGATTTGTTTTTTTCATAAGGTTTAAAGTAGGGTATGAATCATGATATTTGGGTTTTGAGTATGCTTTCTCAGATTTATATTGCATCCAGTATTTTCAAGTGGATTTGCAAGGGTTTTAATATTCAAATGTTGTTCTTTACGTTCCTTATGGTTGTATATGTAGATTGGGAGCCTTCCTTGATGAATTAGTGTAAATATATGATGAACATATGGGTTTTCATGATGGGTATGTGTTGAATCCGAGATTGGTGGTGATTGTGGCTATGGTTTTGATTGTGGCGTACTTTGATTTCTGGATTTGACGAATCCTCGATGGTTTGGTAAAGTTTTTTTTCAAGTTTTCAACAAGAACAATTAATAAATTTGAGTCTCAATGTTTTGATATTAAATCGATGGTTTTGTTATTAGAAACTGTGTTTTGGGACCATATTTACTAAATTTGAGCCAATGGAATGTCGAGGAAGGTCCGGGGGAATTTCGGGGGTCATCGAGACTCAATCGGAGAGTCGATGCACGGTTGCAGTCCTTGCAAATTCCCAATGTTTACCTCGATTTTAAACAACCAAAACTTCTTCGTTTTGACTTCGATTTTGACGTTTCAAAAACCGTTGGAAAGCTTTTGGAAAGCTTAACAACATAAGATTGATGAATCACTCAAAATGAGTTTTTAAATTATTCGAAAATATGTAGGAAATTAAGAGCATAATTAAAGTCTTAAATGCAAGTTCGAGTACAAACTCCTAGTACGAGCCTACCCATGGTCCATAATTCTTAATAAACTTATCTAAGAGTGTTGTGAACTTAATAAAGTGTGTATAAAATGTAGATACTCAAGGAACACCGTGGCAACTCATAGAAGGTTTGGAATTAGGATTTAGCACTGCTTGGGATAAGTGGGCTTTGCTCTATTATCAATCATGCCATGCTAGTAAATATGCTAGGATTTTATTGCAGTAATTGGTCGAAGAATTAATTGGAATCTGCTTGATATCTTTCATTAATATGCTGCTTATCATGTTCTTTTTTGTTACTCTATCTCTTGGATGCATGTGGAACTAATATACGTCAAATGAATATACTTGGTACCTCGGTTAGAGGGTCGGAGGCATCTGGTCCCTCCTTCGATATGACTCTATAGAGTTTTGCTAGAGATTATGAACCCTATGTTGTCTGATCCGCAGTGTTGGGGGAAGGATAAGCTATGCAAGGTCAATAGGTCTTCAGACTTGTAAACCTCATGTTGTCTAAACCACGACATTAGGGAAAGGATAAGATAAGACATACTTCATGATAGGACTATTGGCTTTCAGACTAGTGAACCTCTAGATACCTAAACCACAACATTGGGGGAATGATAAGCTTTTGCCCATTATCTAATTGGATATATCAATTGCCACTTCTTCTGACTCTAAAGACATTCGGTATCATCGTTATCCTTATTGAAGTATCGGTTGGGCATTGTTGTTCTTTTATCTCGCTATATTATTATGTTCAATTATGTATGTCTTTAATGCCCGAAAAATGATAATGGATCTTATGATCTGAATTGTTGAAATCTAGTTTTATTACTAGGTATTACTTGGATGATTGATGGTAGAGCAGGCTTCTAGTTTACTAAGCTCGTTGATATATTTTGCTCACCCCACTACTTCCCCCCCTCTAGGTACCGCGGTTGTTATTAAGGACATAAGAAATGTCAAGGCCTTAGCATAGAAACACTTTTCTTGTTTGCAAGGTTAAATCATAATTATCTATGTTCTTTCTTAATTTATGTAATAAACGGGGGATTTATTTGGGTAGATTTTTTAACCCAAAGTACCTGATTCAGTTTATGTTTAACTTGGTATGCAAGACTTCTACATTTAGTTCCGTATTTTATTAGACAATATAGGCTTTGTTATATTCCGCACCTATTAGCCTAGTTTAGTATATTTTGTAGAATGTCAGGGTTTATTTCCGCAGGTTAAGGTTGACTAGATCATCTCCCAACATCACTGGGTTATCTCGATGGGTTTAATGATGGTTTAGACCAGGCATTTTAGGCCCATCAAGGTTTAGGTCTTCTCATTCCATAATCCATCAACTCTTATATATTACTATGAATCTTCATTTTTAATATAACTTCTCCATTAAGATAATCCTATTAGTAAGTATGGTTAACCACAACAACACTAATAATCGTTTTCATTGAATAACATTTAATTTTATTTAACTAGTCTCAATACTAATATATTTACTACATGAAGTGAATCTTCCCTTTGAGTTTCACTAAGAATCACTTCCTTATTAACATCCATTCTACTAATATTTGTCTCAAGGTCTGGGTCCAATCGATCCTTCGACACTGACTATTAGTAATCAAATACTATCTGTGAGAATAAGGATCATTAGAGACTATCCAATAGGAGAAGAATTTGTTTTTTACATTTCATTCTAGTGATTTATTTTTTCTCAGTTATTCGAACTGAATTGCCTTTGAAATCCATACGTTATGACTTGTTTAGTTGCTCATTTTATGATGTTCATAGCATACTCTGATGTGTATGTCATTGATTCCAATTCATATACTTTGTCATGTTGATTGTTGTATTTGTCATTGTTCAGTGATACGGCATGCTATTAGGATAGTTTGCTTATTTTGACTCAAATCCTTTGTGCATTAGTATGTTATTACATCTTTTGGATTCCAATGTTGTGTCATTTTTTAATATAAAAGTGTTTCTTGTGGTTAGGGTCATTTGATGATAGAAATTCAGCTTTCATACAGGGGTAGACTTGCCGGGATGTTAGGGAATTTCTCCACTACCTTGCATGACACGAAGGGTAACATGCCTCAAACGGGGTAACCAGACCTCGGGGTTTGTTGGCGTAAGAATAACTTGGGTGAACATGATGAGTTTTAAAACTTGGGTATGTTAGCAAGTATACATTCCGGTGACGACTAATTCACTTGGAACAGAAAAGGCGTAATCATACTTACGACCTTTTGAGATTTATGATATAGAGCTCAACTTTTAATGAAATGATATAGAGCAGAGCTCAAATTGTAGTGGATAAGCTGATTTGATGAGGATCACGTCCGAGCGACCCTAATCCATTACTACTTAGCCTTTAGTCAGTTTCATATTTGGTTAACTCAAGTATCTATTTGCATGATGTTTCTTTCAGCATAGTTGCAATTTAAATTATGCCATTTGATACTTGTTGCCTATTTGGAAAAGCGGATCGATGTCTCTCAGTATTACTTAAATAATTTCATGTACTCGCCGTCTAGTTTGTGACGGTTGGTGCAGATCAACCGAGTAGCAGACCAGGCAAAGAGAAGATTGGTGTCTACCTCTAAGCCAGTGAAGGACTGCTACGACATACTTTCATACGTTTTGTATTCTTTTGTATTACATTTTTATGTACATGTTATTTTTGCCTTTTGGGTTGAATGATAGGAACATCTAACCAAACACATGTTATATATATCATCACTTTTGTTTCTATATGCATGTGATCACTATTTCCTGGTTTTTCCATAATAGGTTAGGCCTTACGTCCACTAGTAACTTAAGTAGACTTCCACTGAATAATTGGTTAGATAAAAATGATAAAGTTTTTTTAAGTAACTCTGATTTATAGACAACCATAGGTTAGTTGGTAAAACTATCTAGTTAATTGTAGGTGGTATCAAAATTAGTTGGTCTTTAAGTGTTTATATAAGGAAGACTAATCCCTTGTTAGATCCTATAGGGGGATTAGGGCTTAATTAAAGGATTAGGTCGGGCGATGCAATTATTTGTAGTTGGGGCCGTCACACAAGATAGGCTAGATCTTGCTTAATATTAATGCTTGAATGGGATTCAAGGCACGAAATGAGTAAAGAAACAAAAGTCATTGGATATTCCACGAAGTTGAATTTTAACTTGTCAGAGATTCACAAATTGCCAGGTCGGCAGAGAAGTTGTTATAACTTTTCATTAAACCAAGAATTTAGAGATGAAAAGTTGAAGTGTTTATGATCTCTACTACCAAGTTGTTGTATACGACGAAGGCGATTGGATTCACTTAATTGTTTCACCTTGGAAATGGTTTGTAAAAGTGTGGATTAAAAGAATGGTATATGAAGAACCAATTTCTATTATCTCTTTTTTTATTCAGCTAACCTGTAAATATAAATTTCGAGGATGATATTTTTAACTAGTTGGGAAGAATTTTGAATTCCGAGAATTTCATAAACTTGATTAGACAACTAATTAAGTATTTTCGGATTTTAATTGGAGTTTACATATTTGAGGTGGGACCTATGCAATACGGACCGAAAATCATATGGTAAAATGTTATTTTACAATGATGAATGTATAGTGTGTGTTTTATATGGTATTTTGTCGCGAAGTCGGGGTGTGTTGAGGTGTATCCTCGATTTTTCATAAATGGAGTTGTAAGTGTTTGTCTTAAGGGCATAAAGGCAATAAAGATTATTGGTTGCTCATAAACTAATAAACAACGGTTAAGTATCACACGGGGATATTTTGTCTCAGTTTACGTGCAAGTTTAGGATCGGTAGCAGCGTAAAATGAAAATGAAGTTGGTGTAAGACCTTATCTCGAGTTTCGTATCAGTTGGTGCTGGTCGAAGTTGAGATTGAGTCCAAATTAGTGTAAGTTTGACTAAGTATGGCAACCGAATTGGTCCGGTAGACTTTGGTACGTCAGGGACAAAGTTATGATTTTTAGGGTTTGGCATGACCAAGACCAGTGTTATAGACATTTTATTGAGTTGGACTATTTTGTGGAGGTTGGCCCGGTGTGGTGAAAATTGTTGGGTTTTGGGGTTTATACACAGTGGAGATTACAAAATAATTTTGACAAAAAACCCCGACAAGATCCGAATCTAATTCCATTAAAAACGTTTAAACCATGAAAACTTAATCATACCTCAATCGCAATATACCTTTCTGAAGGTTGATCGATCTCTAAGGCAATGCCAACGACGAACGCCCTCTACCAGTAGTCCACACACGAACGGCGGCCGAGATTTAAAGTGATAGCTTCGAGAGAATACCAAACCTTTTGTTTCTCTCCAAAACGATCCAGAGCATACAAAAAACCCTAAGTCGTTTCTAAAACAAAAATAGAGTTTCGGCCTTTTGATCTTTCGTACCTGTGTTCTAACTTCAAGCGCCTATTTATACAACCCTTGTATGTAGACGGTTAAGTAAATTACACATATATCCTTACTAAAAGAAGTATAAGTGTAATACACCACAAGGACGTTTCTGTCACGAATTTTATCACATAAAATTCATTTTTCTGAATCATCTTAAAATCTCGCAAAACCATTCTTAGTGTCGACCCAATAGGCTCATACAACGTTGGCAGTGTACCAAAACACATTTTGGTATACAAGTCATAAGCAGTCTCTAGCAAGACATTATGACTACCCAAGTTGTACGAATATCAAATTGATACAACCTAATCAATAGTGTATATAACATCCTTTTGTCACACGATATCCTTTTGATCAAACATAAGGCATGGAATATTCATCCAACATGTTCAATCGTACTAGTCTCGATCTCTAGGTAGACTGAAAACATCCAAGTGACATTGATCAATATCAATTCACTTAGACTAAGCCTTTTAACAGTTTAACACATTGAGGGATCCACTAGATATATCTCTTTATATGAAAGGGACAAATTCTATCTCGATTACACAACTTCATCACATTGCTCACACAGTAACCAATCACAACCTTTATAATCGTCCGGTTAAAGACAACGTTTGATTATGTCGAATTATTGTGTTCCTAATGTTGAAGTCTCTGGAAATCTCAAGTCAGAGGACTGAAAAATATATACCTATCATGAGAAACAACTATGACTTAATCCATGTGATGTTCTCATAGCGGGTCGGTCCAGTACTTTGTTCCCTAACAAGTACTCGTGATCTTGATTCGTATCCCTATACGTATAATCATCATATGATCATCAATCAAGACTCACACTAGTCTTAATTCATTATAGTTCCCAGTATAATGATCGAGTAGGGACATTTATGATATTTATGTAAATACCCATGGATCTTATTATAATGTAAACATGCAAATTAATTATAATAAACAGCAAATGAAATCCTCTATTTTATTAACTAAAAGTATTGATAAAGACAGTTAATGGATTGACCTAGGGCACATGCCCCATCATCTCCCACTTGCACTAGGGCTAATCATACATGCATCTAATGCCTAATGATCTAACATGACCATCATGTTTTGCTTGTGGAAGAGCTTTCGTCAATGGATCCGCAAAGTTGTCTTTAGTAGGTACTTTGCAAATCTTTACGTCTCCCCTCTCAATAATTTCTCTGATGAGATGAAAACGCCTGAGTATATGTTTGGATATGTGGTGTGATATAGGTTCCTTGGCCTGTGCTATTGCCCCGTTATTATCACAATACAAACAAACATTGTTAGCAATACTTGGAACCACACCTAGTTCAGAAATGAACTTTTTGATCCAAGCGCCTTATTATTTGCATCGGACGCCGCAATATACTCACTTCGTTGTAGAATCGCCACGATCTCTTGCTTCGAACTTTTCCAGTTCATCGCACCCTCATTCAAAGTAAACACATATCCAGATCGCGATCTAAAATCATCTATATCAGTTTGAAAACTTGCATCTGTGTAACCATTTACAACTAGATCATTTTCAAAAACTCCATAGACCAAGAACACTTCCTTAGTCCTTCTTAAGTACTTAAGGATGTTCTTTTGCTATCTAGTGACTCTCACACTGGATCGACCGATATCCGCTTGTAGTGCTCAAAGCATATGATACATCAAAGTCGAGTGCATAACATGGCATACATGATAGATCCAATAGCTGATGCATATGGAATCTTATTCATACGGTCTCGCTCATCATTTGTCTTAGGACATTGAGTCTTGCCGAGACTTATGCCATGAGACATTGGAAACAATCCTTTTTTAGAGTCTTGCAAAATGAACCTATTCAGCACCTTGTCTATGTAAGCACTTTGACTTAGACCGATTAGCCTCTTAGATTTATCCCTATAGATCTTTATCCCTAAGATATAGGCTGCATCTCCTAAGTCTTTCATTGAGAAACACTTCCCTAACCAAGACTTGACATTCTGCAATGTTGGGATGTCATTTCCAATGAGTAATATATCATCAACATACAGTACCAGAAAAACAACTACACTCCCACTGACCTTCTTGTATACACAAGGCTCATCTTCGTTCTTAATAAAACCAAAATCCTTGATTGTTTCATCAAAACAAAGATTCCAACTCCGAGAAACATTCTTTAATCCATAAATGGATCTTTGAAGCTTGCATACCTTCCTCGAATTCTCAGGATGTACAAAACCTTCAGGTTGTGTGTTATACGCGCCCTCAAGCAACTTTCCATTAAGTAATGATGTTTTTACATCCATTTGCCATATTTCATAGTCATAATATGCAGCAGTGGCAATTAAAATTCTTATGGATTTAAGCATGGCTACTGGCGAAAAAGTTTCATCATAATCAACACCTTGAGTCTGCCAGAAACCTTTTGCTACAAGTCTTGCTTTAAAAGTATGCACTTTGCCATCCATGTCAGTTTTCTTCTTGAAAACCCATTTACCTCCAATGGTCTTACCACCTTCAGGTAAATCAACCAAGTTCCAAACTTGGTTATCATACATGGATTGCATCTCGAGTTCATGGCACTTAGCCATTTATCCGAGTCTCGGTCCAGACATAGCCTCCGATAAGTGGTGGGCTCATTTTGGTCTATAAGCAACACATCACGACTATCAGTAACGAGAAATCTGAATCTCTCTGGCTCATGTCTTACCCTACTAGATTTACGTGGGCCTTGTGTCACTTGTGGAGGTTCAACTAGTTCGGAACGTTGTTGAACTTCCAGTAGTGGTTCAGTGTTTGCCTGTGATTCTTGAACTTCTTCAAGATTTATTTCTCTCCCACTAGTGTCTTTTGAAATAAACTATTTTTCCATAAAGGCACCATACCGAGCAACAAACACTTTGTTCTCTGTGGGATTATAAAAGTAATATCCTTTTGTTTCTTTAGGATACCCCACAAATAAACACTTGTCAGATTTAGGTGCTAGTTTTTCTAAGACTTGTCACTTTACGTAAGCCTCACAACCCCAAATCTTAAGAAAAGACAAACTAGGTCTCTTCCCGTACCATATCGCATATGGTGTTTTATCAATCGCTTTAGAAGGAACTCGATTTAGAGTGAAAGCTGCAGTTTGTAATGCATAACCCCAAAAAGATAATGGAAGATCTGCATGACTCATCATAGATCGAACCATATCTAATAAGGTTCGATTTCTCCTTTCAAAAACTCCATTCCATTGTGGAGTTGCTGGTGGAGTCAATTGGGAGACAATCCCTCAATTTCTAAGATGATCATCAAATTTTTGGCTTAAATACTCACCACCTCGATCTGATCGAAGTGTTTTGATAGTTTTACCAAGTTGATTCTGCACTTCATTTTGAAACGTTCGAAACATCTCAAATAATTCAAACTTTATGTTTCATAAGATATACATAACCATATCTGCTTTGAAATCATCGATAAATGTAATGAAATGCGATAACCTCCTCTAGCCATTGTGTTTATAGGACCGCATACATCAGTATGTATTAGACCCAATAAATCACTTGCCCTTTCACTGTGTCCAGTAAAGGGACTTTTAGTCATCTTGCCCGATAAACAAGATACGCATGTTTCATATGTTTCTAAATCAAATGAATCTAGAAGTCCATCTTTATGGAGCTTCGTTATGTGTTTCTCATTTATATGCCCGAGATGACAATGCCAAAGATAGGTTTGATTCAAATCATTTGACTTGAATCTCTTTGTATTTATGTTAAAGACTGGAGTATCAGTGGACCTTTTCATGCTTAGAATATAAAGACCTTCATACAAATCAGCATTTGCATAAAATATGCCTTCACGAGAAATGGAACATCTATTATTTGCAATAATAAAATCAAAACCATCCATATCCAAACATGAACCAGAAATGATGTTTCTGCTCAAGGCAGGCACAAAATAACAATTATTTAAAGTTAAAATAATTCCACTAGATAAAACAGAGATGGAACATCTATTATTTGAATCTCTTGCTCCATTCCCTACGCGGAGGATGACTTCTCCTTTCTTCAACTTTCTACTTCTGGTGAGTCCCTGCACATTTATACAAATGTGAGATCCACATCCGGTATCTAATACCCAGGAATCACTAGTAGATAAATTAATTTCAATAACATAAATACCTGTAATGGTAGTCGCACTACCCTTTTTCTTCTTTAGATCTTCCAGATAGAGTTTGCAATTTCTGAACCAATGTCCAGGTGCATATGACAGAAATGACAATATCCTTCTTTTTCTTTTGGGTGTTTTGAAGCAGGAACAGGCTGGGGCTTGACTTGTTCCACAGGCTTTGCGACAGGTGCAGCAACAGCCTTGGCAACTCTAGCCTTGCCTTTGCATTTCTTCTTCATTCCCTTTCCCTTTTGGACCATCAACACATTACTAGAGGGGTTTCTTGATATTTTGTTCAGCAGTTTTGAGCATCAAATGCAACTCGAAATTGATTTCTCCATATTATTCATATTGTAGTTCATCACAAATTGTGAATAACTCTCTAGTAATGAATTCAAGATCAAGTCCGTAGCCAACTCTTGGCTTATGGGGAATCCGAGTCTATCAAGCTGGTCGACATAGCCCTTCATCTTCAGAACATGAGGACTAACAGACGCACCATCAGTCATCTTGCAAGAATGTAGGTTTTTTACTGTCTCGAACCTTTCTTGCCTAGCTTCTTTGTTGGAACATTTCCTTCGAGCGTTATAGCCATGTCGTAGGCTTCCATTAGTTTCATGTCCTTCGAAGTTCAGAACCATAGTTGCCAGCATAATACATGCAACATCGGTAGAATCATTGACATGCTTACTATGGGCATCCTTCACACTTTCGTAGCATTGGTGGTGGGTCCTCGGGATTGGAGCATCCAGGACATACAACTTGCGTTCATGCTTAAGAACAATTCTCAAGTTTCTGAACCGGTCAAGAAAGTTAGTCCCATATAGCTTATCCTTCTCAAGGATAGATCGCATTGACAGTGGATTATTGTTACTTGAAGAGGCCATTGATCTACAATAAAGATTATGCAAAGTTTATTTTAGTATAGAGGAATAGACTCCCACTAAATTAACAACCCTCCTAAAACGTACTGTTTATTTAGGGGACTAAAATCCATATTTCACCTAATTCTATGACAGCTATGGTATGAAACACAGAACTAGATTATTTAGGTAGGTAACTGTTACCAATTACATCTTATGTAATTTTTAGATCATTTTATGAGATACGAGACATCTTATGTCTTAGCGTGTTTTTATCCAAAATTAAGTCAATTAAAATATTTTTAATTAACCCGGGCCCACATCTAACTATTCATCTTATCCTAATCCAATTAGGACTTTAGATATTTGAATCCTAGCATATCACCAATAACAAGATTCTTGATATTTATCTCCTATCCAATAGGGATAACGAAACCGATTTTGATTATATCTCCTAATCTAATTTGTTATCTATCTTTATCAAATAGAAAGTTCATAACAAAATAGATATAACGAGATAAATAAACAATTTCAAAAATTAATTATTTGCAATTTCGATCCTCATCCAGATAATCACAAATAAGTCATTGAATCATGAACTACTATCCCAATCGAACCCAATCATATTAGTTTCGAATTAATATTCAGCCTTATACAATTCAAGAAACGTAAGACAATGTAACCTAAATATGCATACTGAATTACAGAGATTTCATCCATGCATCAATACACGAAAAATAAAGATTATACCTAATGGTGTCATGGATCACAGAACACGAAATTCAATTGATTGAAATTATTCGAATTAACCTAACATGGTTACTAGCATGTAAGAAACTGATTTTAATTAAATCACGAATATATGTATCATATACACAAAACATGATAATAAATCTCACTGGAAACTTATGTATATCACATATACATCAACTATTAACATGCTTTCAATCATATATTATGTATATATCAGAAGAAAACATGCAATGAATTTAATGGAATCAAACTCGAAGGCTCTGATACCACTGTTGGGTTTTGGGTTTTATACGCAGCGGAGATTACAAAACAATTTTGACAAAAAACCCCAACAGGATCCGAATCTAATTCCATTAAAAACGTTTAAACCATGAAAACTTAATCATACCTCAGTCGCAATATACCTTTCTGAAGGTTGATCAATCTCTAAGGCGCTGCCAATGACGAACGCCCTCTACCAGTAGTCCACACACAAAACGGCGGCCGAGATTTGAAGTGCTAGCTTCGAGAGAATACCAAACCTTTTGTTTCTCTCCAAAACGATCCAGAGCAAACCAAAAACCCTAATTCGTTTCTAAAACGAAAATAGAGTTTCGGCCTTTTGATCTTTCGTACCTGTGTTCTAACTTAAAGCGTCTATTTATACAACCCTTGTATATAGACGGTTAAGTAAATTACACATATACCCTTACTTAAAGAAGTATAAGTGTAATACACCACAAGGACGTTTCTGTCATGAATTTAATCACATAAAATTCATTTTTCTGAATCTTCTTAAAATCTCGCAAAACCATTCTTAGTGTGCGACCCAATAGGCTCAAACAATGTTGGCAGTGTACCGAAACACATTTTGGTATACAAGTCACAAGCAGTCTCTAGCAAGACATTATGACTACCCAAGTTGTACGAATATCAAATCGATATAACCTAATCAATAGTGTATATAACATCCTTTTGTCACGCGATATCCTTTTGATCAAACGTAAGGCATGGAATTGTCATCCAACATGTTCAATCGTACTAGTCTCGATCTCTAGGTAGACTGAAAACATCCAAGTGACATTGATCAATATCAATTCACTTAGACTAGGCTTTTTAACAGTCTAACACATCGAGGGATCCACTAGATATCTCTCTTTATATGAGAGGGACAAATTCTATCTCGATTACACAACTTCATCACATTGCTCACACAGTAACCAATCACAACCTTTATAATCGTCCGGTTAAAGACAACGTTTGATTGTGTCAAATTACTGTGTTCCTAATGTTGAAGTCTCTGGAAATCTCAAGTCAGAGGACTGAAAAATATACCTATCATGAGAAACAACTACGACTTAATCCATGCGATGTTCTCATAGCGGGCCGATCCAGTTCTTTGTTCCCTAACAAGTACTCGTGATCTTGATTCGTATCCTATACGTATAATCATCATATGATCATCAATCAAGACTCACACTAGTCTTAATTCATTATAGTTCCCAGTATAATGATCGACTAGGGACATTTAGGATATTTCTGTAAATACCCATGGATCTTATTATAATGTAAACATGCAAATTAATTATAATAAATAGCAAATGAAATCCTATATTTTATTAACTAAAAGTATTCACAAAGACAGTTAATGGATTGACCTAGGGCACATGCCCCATCAAAAATTTGGATCCAAAACAAGCGCTGAAAGTCAAACACATCAAAATAAGGATTTTATGGAATAAATAAACAAAAAACTAAGCTGCTGACAAATACTTGAAGATTTATATGAATATATAAAAAACAGTAATCAAATGAAATCAATTTCATTAAACGTTCAACAGAATGTTTTCATTCCTTCGATACTTAACCCTATCAATTCGATTTTTTCGCTTCAGGATCTCCTTTCGTTCGATTTTCGCTTGGTTTCTTTTTGAAAAATAGTATAGCGTCACAAGATAGTTACTTCGAGCTAAGTTTCTGCGATAAAGATGAGGTATTCGACTCAAGATTTTATAAATTGTCAATTTATGGCATTTTTCCTCAATTCAATTTGAATTCTCGTTATTTCTCAATTTCCTTTGCGGGGTTTTGATAGAAATTGGTAGGAATAGTTAAGAATTGATGTATTAAGTTGATGTGCATTGATTTGAAATAAATCCCACCGCCGTAGGTTAGGGTTTTGATGAATTGGACTAATGTGATTCAGCTGATAACTATTTTAGAGATGTTTTATAGTTGATATTAATTTTTATTGGGTTTTTATATGAATTGATTATTGGTTTTGATCCAATTTGACTTTCACGGGCTGTGAAAATAATTGATATTGTTATCAAGTAGTTTCGTGGTGTTTGTTGTCTTGTTTTGAGGATTTAATTGCGAGAATATCGATTTAGAGAAGTTTTTCAATTGGAAATAAATAAAGTTTGTCTAGTTGACTGGTCATATTGAAAAATTCATAATTTCTCTGTTAGTGATCTGATTTGAGTGTTCTTGAGGTCTATGGAAAATAGGACATGAGTACTATAAGCTCTTTTTAGGTCATCATGACAAATATTTGGGTTTTTAAGATAAAAACGTTACCCCAAGTGATCTAGTTGAAAGCTAGTTGAAACAGTTATATAAATTAATATTTTTGGAAACTATTCTCAAACGTACTTTGGCCGCAGTTTTCATTAGGTTTCATGATTTGGTTTCACCTAAAGCTTGACACATGATATAATTAGGTATTCAGATAAACTATTGGAACCATTTTCAAGGTGATCCAATGCACCGAGACTCTGAGAATTTAGCTTAAAATAGGTTGGTTGTAAGCAAACCCTATAGTGGTATTTATTATTTATGAAATTATATCTTTGTACTTGCATTTGTGTTTAGTCTGCATTGCATTTTGCATCATTCTTGGTCATGCATACATGGCATCTGGATAGAGTTGCTCATTCTTCGGTCGTAAGAGTGTGAGGTGTTTCACTCTAGAATAGAAGTACTGCAGGTGTCTAATGCGAGTAATTTCAACTCCGGGGTAGCATGCATTGAACTCATAGGACTATTCTAGGTTCGTCGTGAGTGGGGCTGTTTATTATGAGCCTAAAATATGAAATAAAGGGTCCACATTGTTATAAAACTTTGTTGTTATTTGGAAATACAATTACATGTCTCCGTATATTCAGATTGACATTTGCAGGAGTACAGACCAATGTAGGAGTTTGCTTACGTGACATCTCCAAGTTGTTTTTGATGATGTTGGGTTTTCTATGAAGACAATACAGAATAAGGAAAGTTCGAAAATCTTTAGTGAATGTTTTAAGTTTAAAAGTTTAATTTTCTTGTTATAATCAATTTATATGTATTATTTTGGGCTTTGGGGTGAGTGTAGGTCGTGAAATACTTTTGAATAGTTTATGAGAGACTCCTAAATTAGCTTGAAGTAAGTTAAGAGGCTTATAATTCAAGTTTGATTTTTTTTGGATTATAAAGTTGTAACTAAAGTATCGGAAACTCTAAGTTAGTATTTAAAGTTTGCGTTTGATATATATTGTGAATTGCATGGAGTTATGAGTCCTTTTACGCCTCTCCCTAGTTCTTATTTCTATTAAATGAAAGTTTTTTGGTAGGCCATTTTTAGGGGAGGTGTTGACGAAACTTTTATGAAAATACGGAGGATAATCCCTATGATTTCACTACAAAAAATAGCAAATCAGAAACGGAATTTTTCGTCTCTGATTTGCGAAAATTCCGTATTTAATTGCAATCAGAAACGGAACAGAGAGGGAATCAATTCCGTCTCTGAAAACATCGTCGCTGATTCGATCAGAAACGGAAAATTGATTCCGTTTCTGATTAGAGACGGAATAGAGACGGAAAAATTCTGTTTCTGATTAGAGACGGATTTAGAGACAGAAATTAGAAACGGAACAGAGACGGAACAGAAATGGAATTTTTTTGAAATGGTACATTTGTAATTGCATTTCGTCTCTGATTCCGTTGCTGATTAGCAACGGAATCATAGACGGAATTAATAAATTTATGAATTCTGTCTCTGATTCCGTTTGTGATTCATGCATATATTCCTGGAAAATTAGAGACGTAATAGCAACGGAATTTTTGAATTCCGTTGCTAATCCGTCTGTAATTTTCCTTTTCGTTTTATTTTCAAACATAAGCATAATCCAATTTGTTCTCCAACCTATAACTTGAAGTTACAACCATAGGACCTCCTCCATCGCCTGCACCCCCTCCAACAACTCCTTGGGGATGCTAACATCCCACCAAAAAGCCAAATTTGACATTCATACATCGACAATATATATCAACAAAGATTCAAAAGAGAATAAAAAAATGTAAAAATCAAAATTTGAAAAAGATTTATATATCCACGAAAAATTGTCTTGTATTACAAAAGCTCCAAATTTCTAAGTATTCATAAAAACCACCAATTCTATTGTTCAACAACCACAAAAAAAAACTTACAATCCTATAAATATGCACAAAAAGAATTATCAATCTAAAAGTAATGTAAGCAACTATAAAAGTTACATGATATGCTTTAAATTCCTCATCTCTCACTTGGAAACTAGATTATGGCAGGTATTGTCACAGGGATATGGGCAATCAATGGCACTAACTCCCACTCGATCGAAGAACCACCACCTACTAATAGGGCCACGCTCGCCATCATGGCCCTGCACAAACAGAAAAAAGCGAGGAGAGGCCCCGTAAAAAAAGAGCAACGAGATCAATATAAAATCTAAAATTCTTCTTTGCGCTACTCTACATTTTATAAGCATACAAATGTTTCGGAGACTTGATATTATATACATCAACCATGCAGTCAATTGGGTAAGATTGAAAAAAGTTTACCAAATTTACAACAGATAAAGAGTTGCGGCAATATATGCAAAAATTCTTACAGCATCTAGTTCTTGCAATGCCATAATAGTCAAAGTCCTAGTTATTTGCATTTATATGGCACAAAATAAAAAAGTATATAAAGGAAGCAAAACAAATTGGTGCTATAAGATCGCAAAATCGTGGATTTATGTGAACCGCATTAGAATTCTTTCAAGCGTAGTCACTAGTATTCCATTCAAAGTAAAACAAGGTCACTGGCGTTGTAATCGAATTACATGTGACAAATAGGCTATTACCTATTTCAATGTTTTGAGGCTTTTGTTGTTTTGTTTTTGTGTTTCACTAACAAAATAAAGAGCTTTCTTTGCTAGAAATCTGTGATTTTTCTTCAATGAGTTGAAAAATCTTTGTTTTCTTTGCTTACTTGAATGTTATTAGAAACACTAGTAAAGGTAAAGCAAGAGGAGTTGTCCCAATAAAAGAAAAAACCAACAGCTGATAGCAATCCCAAAAAAACAAAAAAAAGCCATGATGTATAAGACTGAAGTAAAAAAGTGAAGGAGAAACCTGAATAAGAAGTATTTCATCGCGAATTCTCTGCCTTAGATCACCGTGCCCACCACGTCCAACAGTTGCCATAATCAATCTAATAATCTCTCTTTGATCAGGTTAGTTGAGGTAAATTCTTTGCAGTGGCAGATTTCATGGAAATCAACGTAGGGAGTCAAACCAGGCATACCTATCAAGCAACCATACACAGTCAGACAATCTTGGTGATTAGTCAATGAAGCTAATTAAAGCATTTTACTTACTAAGAATTTCGGTGTAGTATAAAAGAGGCACATCAGTATATTTGATCTTAACGAGCTCCCCTGGTTCTCGAATGAGGCTATACGTACTCTTCCCAGCTGGAGAATCTGAAGCTGTATGAATCTAAAGAACAAAGACAAACTTTGGCATTCAAAAGCTATCAGAGTTGAGCAACAATGAATCAATAATAAACTCATGAACAAGCCAAAAACAAATAGTGAAATATTAATTTGTACATTACCAATGATGCACATTCAACTGCAATGTCAAGTCCTGATTTTTGGTTCCCCACAACGACAACTCCCTTCCCGTTATGAGTTCTGCTGCATACTCCTGTTTAGAACATAAACTGGCTGTCAAAAAAAAGGTGATCTGCAAGGTTCCCCGTAATGTGTCAATGTTGAGGAAAGTAAGCATTAAAGAAGTAAGAGGAACTTCTATTGACTGGAACTGTAAAATCTTTCCCTGGTTGTCTTAACTCGGTATCGGATACATGATGAATTCATACTACGTGGACAACCTAAGCATGCTTTCATCAAAAACAAACATAGAAGCGAAAAATATGAACTCACTCTTGGATCGGGGCATCGATTTGGCACATAACCCATGGAACCCCCGTATCTAAAGATGTAGCCATGGAGGCCGGCCAATTGATGTAGGGCTTAACAAATTTGCACCATAGGTAGAATTGACGTTACCATATTCATTTTGAATCTGCTCAAAACCAGTATCATCACAAACGTTAATTAAGTTCAGCAAAATTGGAACAGACAGCGTCAAAACAAGCACAAGGCAGATTCAGGAAAAAAAAAATGGAAACCTAGTAATCAGAGGCAGCATAACAGTCATAGCAAACAGTGAATTATCACACAACTGCTCTCATCTCAGAAAAACATTGACAAGCCAAAGCATCAACAGTGAGATGCTTGAGGCTCTCACCTGTGCATTAATGATCTCTCGGCGTCTGTCTCTCTGCGAGCTATCTCGTCAAGTAGCCATTTAGCAGTGCCTTCACTCTTTACACGCAATGTTGCTACAAAAACAAATTATCAAATTCCCTATGATTAATATGACACTATATGGCACTCAAATGCATTTCCCGAGTCTCATGGATAGATCAATTAGTTGTGTGAGCAAAGCATATACCATAAAAGCAAGTATAAGGCATATTGAACATGGAGAAATCGAGGAAAGGGGAAAATGGCTTACGAGAGTATCTCGCAGAATCCTAGTAATTACCAGGAGCATCTCGCAGAATCCCAGTCAAAGCAGATGAAGGAATTACCAGGAGCAGAAAAGGACTTGTTGATGGTTTTTGCTTCTTCAAGAATTTTTCCTTCAGGGGGCTCCATCCCTATCCTCTGAGGTGGCCGCGGAGGGCCTGTCACCTCCAACCCTGCTCTTACGTCTTCTTATGGGGATACTGTCGGTGATGCTGTGTCTGGGGGTGCAGGCCTCGTAGGTAAAGGAGTCCTTGATGTCGTTGATGGTAACTGGAAGTGCAAATTTGGTATAGTCCTTGATGACGACGATGATGGTACAGACGACGCCGACGGTATGGAAGGGGAAGGTGACGCTGCGGCTGTATCGTGCTCGAGAGACCGAGAAGTCAGAATCGATAATGCAGGTATCGACCCACGACCTCGACCACCACGACCTCTATGGACGCCTCGTGTGGCCGGACCATGAGGCCCAGTAGGTATTTCGCCGCCAGAGGTCGGTGCTGCACCTATTTCGCCTGGACGATGGACTCCTAATGGGAAACCTTGACGTGGGGGATGACCACCTCCGGCCATGAAACCTAACAAAATAGCAATAAAACATCAGAGAAGGAGGGCATACAAAAATTAGAAATTAAGTCTAAATGATTGGACTTAATAACACAGGATCCATGCTAATAAAAGTAACTACATTATTGGACGTTGACATATCATATACATACATTATTCGATATCATCCGTTTCAAATTCACTCTCATGAGTAGAAGGTGAGGATTCTTCTTCTGAATCATCTTCACTATAAACTTCTTCACTTGGACCCGCTTCAACAATGAATCGAGTCCCAGTCGGATCATCCAGATTGTTGATATCGGCGATTGCATCATTGACTACGCACGTGGTGGGCATCCCATCTTGGAAAGCAATCTCTGTCGAGCCCTGGTCATTATAGTCTTTGCTAGTTTCCTCGTCAGCGAATTTTGGCTGACAGCAACAAACTGCTAGCCATTCTTGTCGGTCGTTCCTCATAGAAGGGTACGAAAGGTAGTAGACTTGAGTGGCATGCATTGCTAGTACAAATGGCTCGTAGTTGTTATATCATTGACTTCGATGAACCTCTACTAATTGAAGTGTTGGGTGAGTCCTCACACCATGATTCGGTGTAGGGTCATACCATTCACACTTAAACAAGACCACACGCTTGAGGCCGGTGTACTCAATCTCCACAACCTCTTCCAGTACTCCATAATAGTTATGGGAAACATCGGCGTAGTTTGAACCCTTCGCCAAAACACCGCTGCTCTGCGTCGATCTATTAACGTCATATGTTGCGGAGTGGAACTTATACCCATTAACAAGGTAACCAGGGTAGACAGTACATGATCGACTAGGACCAACAGAAAGATCAACGAGCGTCTCGTCAACTATAGAATTCCGAGCCTATTCAAAAAAATTAGAAATGCAATATGACGCATTACTTATGGAAGAAATTTATCAATCTATAACGTACAAAAGTAATGACCTTACATATGTTTGAAACCAAATGGGGAAGTTGTGCTCTAGACTACTATCAACTTTCGACTCCCCCATTGCTTGAGTGATTTCATCGACGAATATCCTAGAAGAAACGAACATGTAAGTAGGTTGTCTTACTAAAATAGGAACAATGAATGTACTGCATTATTGAATGAAAGTGACGGCCATACTAAACGTAAGGAGCGATCTCTGGACAATTGAGCAGTATGTATATATTTCTCCTTGCTCTTTGTTGCCCGACATTATCACTTGCTTACCCAGCACAATCCCTTTTTCTCCACAACGCCGCCATCGCATATGTATTTCCTTCCCACGTTGTCCTTTGTGTTCCCACAGCGTCAATACATGTAGCCACGACGACAACCATATTTTAGTTAATTTTTACTCCATTTCTTTTCATTTTACCTTAATTCTTTTATACCTTAATTCTCTGAAAATGCAATTATACCATGATTTAGAGCTTATCAATAACCACCTCTACCCGGCATACATCAGTATGTATTACACCCAATATATCACTTGCCTTTTCATTGTGTCTAGTAATGGGACTCTTTATCCACTTTCCCAGTAAACAAGATACACATGTTTCATATAATTCAAAATCAAATGAATCTAAAAGTCAATCTTCATGGAGTTTAGAAATACGTTTCTCATTTATGTTGCCAAGATGAAAATGCCAAAGGTAGGTTTGATTCAAATAATTTGTGTTAAATCTCTTTGTATTTCCGTTACGAATAGGTGTATCTATGGAACTATATATGTTTGTAACATAAAGACTATCACATAAATCAACATTAGTATAGAAAACGTCTTTACAAGAAATAAAGTATTTATTATTCGTAATAATGAAATTAAAACTATCCAAATCCAAACATGAAATTGAAATGATGTTTTTGCTCAAGGCAGGGATATAATAACAATTATTTAAAACTAAAATAAGTCCTTTAGATAAAATTAACGCACAGCATCCCACAACGAACACACCAAACTTTGCTCCATTTCTAACTCGTATGATGACTTCTCCTTTTTTTTTAACGTTCTACTTCTTTTAACACCTTGCACATTAATCCAAATGTGAGATCCACATTCGGTATCTAATACCAAAGAATCACTAGTAGAAAAGTTCACTTCAATAACGTAAATACCTGAAGTAGTAGTAACATTACTTTTTTTATTTTAAACATAGCACTTGCAATTTCTGAACAAATGCCCTGGTTCATGGTAAATATGAAAATTTCCTTTTTTCCCTCTTCTTTCTGGGACATTGAAGAAATAGAAACCTTAGGCTCGACTTGTTCCATAACCTTTGTGATAGTCACAACAACCTTGGCAACTTTAGCCTTACCTTTGCCCTTTTTGTTCAAAGCTTTTCTTTTCTTAACCATTAAAACATTAGCATTGCGTTTCTTGACATTCTGCTCAACAGTTTTAAGTATCAAATACAACTTGCAGATAGACTTTTCCATGTTATTCATATTATAGTTCATCACAAATTGTGAATAACTATTAGGAAATGAATTCAGTATCAAATCCATAGCTAACTTTTGGATTATAGGAAATTAAAGTCTATCAAGATGGTCAATATAGCCCTTCATTTTCATTAAATGATGTCTAACTGACACACCCTCGGACTATATGCAAGAATGAAGGTTCTTTACTATCTCAAACCTTTCTTGTCTAACCTATTGTGGAACATTTCCTTCAGCATTGTAACCATGTCTTAAGCTTCCATGTGTTCCATGTTCTTCTAAGGTTCAAGAACCATGGTTGCCAATATAATGTATGCAACATCAATTGAGTCATTGACATGCTTAGTATGTGCATTCTTCACGGCTCTTAAAGCATTGGATGGTGGTTCCTCATGAATAAGATCATCGAGGACATACAACTTGAATTCGTGGTTAAGAATAATTCTCTAGTTTCTAAACTAGTCAATAAAGTTTGTCATAGATAACTTATCCTTCTTAAGTATATAAAGTAGTGACAAGAGATTAGTGTGATTTGAAAAGGCCATATATCTATAATAAAGATTATGCAAAAGTTCATTTTATTATAACGGAATAGACTTCAACCAAATTAACAAACCTCCTAAAAACACCATGTTAATTTAAGGGACTAAAATCCAAGGTTTACATAATTCCAAAATAGATAAGGCATGATACTTTTAATTACGATTTTTAGGTAAGTACCTTTTATCAATTGCATCATATGTAACATTTAGTTATTTTTATGAGATTATGACATCTTATGTCGTAGCATGTTTTATTTAAACTTGTGCAAAAAGCCCAAAAACGTTTTGAAAGATATATCAAGTCTAACAATTTTGAACAATAGAGTAAGCGTTACTCAACTTGCCTTACCAATATAACACAATGCATTATGTGGAGGCAGACCATATTGATGTGATCAAAGCCTTGACAAGTGTTTGAGAATAGATGAAACTTGACTTAAAATATGGAAAAGAGATTTTTTATTTGTTTTAGTGATCATAATTTAAACGAGATAAATATCATATATTACAATGCATGTACAATCACTAAATAAGTAATGGGATTTTACTAAAGTAGACTAATATACGAAATTTGAAACATGAAAATTGCCTAACATTTGTCATTACTTTAGTCAATCCAATTAACCTAGACTACCCCTTATTTTAATTATGAAAAATATTAATTAAAAACTTTTAATTAACTCGGGCCCATTTCTAACTTAATAACTTGTCCTAATCAAATTAGAATTTATGATACTTGAATCTTTATACATCACAAATTCATTATATATCACACATATCTTTTAGGATTTTAATTCTTATCTGATTAAAATTCTATTTCCTATCTAATAGGAATATATTAACATATAACCACAATGAGATATATAATCATAATCAATTTCAATTCTTGTCCAAACAAAGCACATAATTGAATCAAGAAAAGAAGTATTAATCACGTTTTCCACACAAGAATACTATTCAATTAGTCATATTAACCTAATTATGGTTTTTATCATGCAAACATACATAATTATTGAATAAATACGAATTATTATTCAATGTCATAATCACATTAACCTAAACATGCCTTTTACCATGTGAACATACAAAATTCGCATCGTTTAATATTAAAACAAATGTTAATCAAAATATTCTAAACATGGATTCTATCATTGAATCAAGTCATGTATATGTATAAAATACATGAATTAACAACAGGTTTTGAAACTAATTCTGGATAACAATTATCACATAACATCTATGTACATCATATATTCATTAATCAAGATCATGTTTTCACACATTTATCATACAGACATCTGAGAAAACATGAAAACCTTTAGTAGAACCGAGCCTAAGGCTCTAATACCACATTTGGGTTTTAGGGTTCATAGGCTGTGAAATATTCAAAATAATTTTTGAAAAACCCCCAACAAGATAAAAAATTTATTCCATTAAACAAGATCTATAAAATTAAACCATATCTTAATCCATGATTTTCTTCTCTGATTGTTTGATATCCAAGATGTTCAAGCATACATCCTCCGTCGAAAATCCACATATAAATAGTGACCACTATTTAGAGTGCTAGCCTCGAGAAAGTAAAAAAAAAATATTTTTCTTTCTCTCCCAAAATCCAAAGAACTCAAAAATCAAAAAAAATTAAAACTTAATTCATTTTACGATAAGAGCCTTTATTTATATGTGTAGATAAGCTCACTTATAAAACTATTCGTGATACAAATATTTTATTTGGGCAATTCAAGCTAATTACACAAGCGCCCCTTCTAATAAATTATCTTATAACAAATTGTAATGGTTTTTATGTCATGAATTTTATCATATAAAACTCATTACTCTGCACCAATTGAAATTGCACAAAGACATTCTTTAAGTACGACCCGATAGGTTCATGTGACATTGGTAGTGAATCAAAACCATTTCGATACACAATTCATAAGCAATCTCTAGCAAGGAATTATGACTACTCGAGTAGCAAGAATATCAAAATCAATACAACCTAATGAAATAACATATATCACATCCTTCTATCATGCGATATCCTTTAATTAAATATAAGGCATGGAAAGTCACCCTTAATGTTCAATTATACTAGTGTCGATGTTTAGGTAGACTTAAAACATCCAAGTTACATTGATCATATCAATTCACTTCGAGTTGACCATTTAACAATCTAACATATCGAGGGATCTAGTCATATCTCTCCCTATCCCAGAGGGACAAATTATATCTTGACTACACACCTTCACCTATTATTCACATGGTAACTAGTCACAATCTTTATAATCGTCCGGTTAAAGACAACGTTTGATTGTGTAAAATTACCATGCTCATAATATAGAAGGCTAATGTAATATCAAGTCAAAAGATTCAATGATATACCTATCATGAGTAACACCTATGACTTATCTATATGGTGTTCTCATAGTGGGTCAGTCAAGTACCTTGGTCCCTAACAAGTACTCATGATCTCAATTCAGATCTTCATTCGTATAATCATCGCATGACCATAAATCACGCTTCACACTAGTCTTATTGCATTATACTCCACCTATAATGACCAACTATGGACATTTATGATATTTCAACAAATACCAACATATATTATCATAATGTAAACATGCAATAATTTATAATAAAATAGCTAACAAAAACCTATATTTTATTAACTAAAACTATAAGATAAACAGCAATTGTAAATTGACCTATGGCACATTCCTTAACATATATATAACTAAACTAGTCCTATATATAAGTCTAATTAAACACTTATTAGTTGGCCAAGAAGAATTTTAAGTAAAATAAGGAATTTCAATTTGATTAGGATATGTACTACTTAGAATACTATATATATATAAATATATATATGTACCATATGCTTTGAAATTGAGTGTTTTTAATAACCCTTGGAGCATTTGATTAGCTTTTTGATTACCTTTGTATAGTTTTAAGCCATTATGAATTAGTTTTATTGTTCTTGATTTTGAATATGGAACTTAAGATTATGTATCGACTATAAGCCGCTAAATAGAGTTACATTAAACACCAAGTACCAACTCTCACGCATAACTGACTTGTTTGTTGACCAACTAAGAGGTGCACAATGGTTTTCAAAGATCATTCTAAGATTCGGTTACTATCCATTGAGGATCAAGGATGAGGATAGTGTGAGGACACCATTCAGGAAGAGAGATGGACACTACAAGTTCACAGTTATATCGTTTAGACTGACGAATACGCCTATGGTGCTTATGGATCTTATACATAAAGTATTATGAGCTTATAAAGATAGGTTTGTTATGGTGTTTATTGACAACATCCTCATCTACTCTTTACTCGTGCAGAGCATACGGGACTTCTAGAAGTAGTATTAATGACTCTAATGGAGCACCGATTGTATGATAAGTTCAGCAAGTGTGAATCTTAGATTTCAATGGTCATATTTTTAGGACATGTTGTTAGAGCTAGTTGAGTGTCAGTAGACCCTACTAAGTTCAGGGTAGTGATTGATTGGCCTACATGGACTTTAGCAACAAAATTCCATAGTTTTCAGGGTTTACTGGCTACTATCGATTATTTGTACATGATTTCTCCAAGATTATAGCTACGATGACCTGACTAACGATGAAAGATGTTAAGTTTGACTGGGTTGATAGTTGTAAGCAAACTTTCAATACACTAAAAAATAGGTTGACTAAGGCGCTGGTGTTAGTACTCTCAAAGTCGTTGAAGTCTTTAGTTGTGTATACTGATGCTTCAAGGTAGCCTTGGGCTATGTATTGATGCAGGAGAGTAACATCATTGCCTATTCATCGCAAAAAATAAAGATTCATGAGAAGAATTATCATAATCATTAGTTGGAGTTAAAAGCTATGTTTTTTGCACTAAAGATTTGGTACCATTACTTTTACGGATAAAGATTAACTCTATGTACTAACAAAAAGAGTTGGAAGTACCTCTACACCCAAAAAGGGTTGAATATGAGAATGAAACATTGGTTGGAATTTCTCAAGGATTAAGATTTCTCTTTGGAGTATGTCTAGGAAAGGCCAACATGGTCGAAGATGTCTTGATTAGGAGAGAATCAAGTCAAAATTCGTGACTTGTCATATGATACATAAGTACACATTAGTCGAGGTGGTTGATATTATATGTTTGACAAAGATTTTAGCAGATATAGAGGCATGGATACATGGGCAAACAAGGACTAACATTATCTCTATTTAGAGTGTAGTAGAGGGTCGAGATAAAATGAGTAGTTCCTGAAGTTTAGTGAGATGTCTTAGAGTCCTGATTACCCAAAATGGAGTCAGTCAATAGACTCGTGTTTGAGATTTAAGAGGATGGTTATGGATTCCGTTTGTTGCTGATATTCATGATGAGATACTATAAGAGGTTCACCATTCTTGTTTTACAATTCATCAAGGTCAACCAAGATGAATGTGCATATGCGTCATCTTTTCTTTTGTATAGGGATCAAAATCGATGTTAGAGTGTGTCAGATATGCCAACGAGTTAAGGCTGAGCATTGGAGACTTAGAGAGCTATTACAAACACTTCATATTCCTTGGTGGAAGTGGGAGCATATTTTCATGGACATTGTCAGTTGGTTGCCTTGATCTCGGCATGAACATGATAGCATTTAGGCGATCGTGGATAGATTGACTAAGTCTGCGCACTTTTTCTATATTTCCACGGTACAATAGGTGTATAAGTTGGCCAATCTATGTAACATGTGCTAGTTAGACTTCATGGAGTTTCATTATCGATTGTGTAAAATAGAGGATCGTTGTTCACTTGTCAAATTTGGCAAATTATGCAGGCACATTTTTGCATGCGATTGGACATAAGTGCAGCCCATCAACCATAAATAGAATGACAGTTAAAGCGCTAGACACATGTGTTAAAGGATATAATCTGCATGTGTGTGCAAGAGTACGATGGATTTTGGGAGGAGTATCTTCATTTTTGTGAGTTTGCATATAAGAAAGATTTCTAGTCTAATTTGGGATGGTGATGTTTAAGGCACTCTACGGAAGGCGATGTAGATCTCCATTGTGTTGTGTAGAGCCTAATGATATGGTCACGATTGGGTCGAAGATTCATATAGATCACACAAAGAATATACAACATATTAGACTACGCTTGAAAGGTGTGCAAAAGAGACAAGAAAAGTATTATAATAAGTTTCAAGATGTGTTAGAGTATGTTGTGGGAGCCTATCTTCACTTGAAGGTCTCGCCACTAAATGGCCACGAAAGGTTCAAGATCAAAGGGCAGCTCGCATTGAGATTGATTGGTCCATTTAGAATTAAAAAGAGAGTTGGTATGGTTGCATATAAGCTTAAGTTTCCACCTCGGTTGGCCAATATTGATCTAGTCTTCCATATTTCAATGCCCGAACCAGATTAGTCGCAAAAAGGCAAGCCAGCGACATTAGACTTGAGCTAGATTACTATAAGTGAAGACATTACCTACCAGAAGCATTTAATACATATTTTGGACTGTAAGAAACAGAGCTTGCGGTAAAAGGACATCCCGTTAGTTCTCGTCAAGTGGTTTGACCAATGGCATAAGGAGTTGACTTGGAAATTAAATTCTTATATACGGGAGCACTTACCAAACTTATTTTGGTTTTGATGAGTTTTATTAGATGTTTATTCATGTTTAAGGAGAAAATTTTTATAAGTAGGTAGGACAGTAACGACCTTAATTTCTAACCCATACCAAATGGCATATATAGGGCCCCGATGTAGACTTTATGTGACATGAGGTGCTCAGTCAACTCTTGGGAGTCCACATCGAGGTGATTTTATTTTTCTGCGATGATTATACTATCTACTACCATACCCAATGCACTAACTAAATTTAAATAAACCATTTTAAAATTTGTAGTCTTATAGAGTGAGGATTCATTTCGAGTAGTTGCAATGCATGGGTATATAGTTGTAAGTTAGGTCAAATTTATTTATACATATATGGCTTAATTGATAGTAAAATGCTATGTTAAGGAAGTATTTAAGCTAACTAATGTGGCTGTACTAATTAATACACCTTGCCCAAACCGTATGACTCATTAAATGAATAAAATGACTAAATATAAATCTCATGTATAATTGGGCATATTATTAGTATAGTGGTGAAGAACTTCTTATCAAACCAAAGTGACAAAACCTAGTGGGAAATCCCTTAATTACAAACCAAAGGATGATACTTGAGATCAAGGAATGAAAGGATCTACACACAATTAGTGCACATTTAAGGGTGCATGTGATGGTGTAATGAAAGCTTTAGATTTTCTCTGGGATGCATAAACCAGGCAAATCTAGTGACTACGATCTTACCTCATAATTCATATGTAAGCAACATTTAGCTCTAATTGAAAGCATAAAAACACTCCAACACTTTTCACATAGAGATCAAATAAGGGAAGAATTATTTGGGGGAATGGAATTTCAAATATTACGGGATAAAGAAGAGCGAAATTGGAGGTGAACCAATCAACGAATCAAGACATTTTAGAAACTCAAACCTTGGGTAAGCATATTCTTTTCAAAAAAATTATCCATTGTAATGGAGATTTAGGCTTTGTTATTTTGTTTATGATTCTAAAACACTTGTTTTCAAATAAAAACGAGCTCTTAGTTGCAACAAATAATGATTTCTTCAATGGGTTGTAATTTGGTTTCTAATTCATTTGTATTCTTTCATGTTCATGATTGTTAAGTGGTGGTTTAATTTGATGAATCGATGCATGAATGGATGAAATTGTGGTTGTGTTGATGTTGTTTGAGAAGGTTACCCCAATATAGGAGGTCTGCTTATCGCGCTTAGAACCGTCATGGCGCCATGACAATACTTACACAGTGTAAACGCGAAAGCCAAGGTGCTAACCTCTAAAAAGGATTAACTATTTTCTAACTCCATGACATATAGGGATGGCAGCAGATGATGTGGCCAACGCCATTTGATAATAGACACGTCTTCATATGGTGCCATGTATAATGAACTCAAGACATAAACCATGGGGCCAATACTTGAATTCCCATTTTTAATACTGATTTTCCTCTTCAAGCCTTTCGAGGCATTCCCAATTCAGACTTGAACAATATTTTCTAGAATACATGTATACATGATGATTTTGATGTCTATTTACTTTCGCACCATTCTAAGATATCTAACTCGATTTTAGATATGTGTTTGAAATTAAGAACTATTTGTTTTATAAGATTTAACGTGTGGACTGATTTTCCCATTTAGGTTTCTAAACCCTTAAACTAAGTCTTGAATGAGTTTTTATCATGGTGTTTTACTCAATAACATTGGTATTCGAACTTGAGTTCTTCCAGAATTACTTTCGAACATTTTTTAAACTTATTGTAAGTCGTTTTCTACAAATTGACATTAATAAAAGTTGCAATAAACCATTGTGGGACTGAATTGAAACTAATTGAAATTAACAAACTAAATGGACTGTAATGTACCAAAACTTATATAAATGGATGCCAAAAACATAGCTGACTATGATCAGGCATTTGGGGTAATTTTGCGAGTCATGTTGGAGCCGTGGGATGATGTCTTAGCATCAATATGAGGTAAGTAAACTAGTAAGGAAATAAATAATAATTCTTGCATGTCTACACTATTTTTGTGCTTGTATTCTATCTTTTACAGACTTCTACTACTCTTATGAGTGTTTAGGGATTAAGTGAACCGGGAAGGCAACTCCTAGTTAAGGTGGTCGGTTAGTTAGCGGCAGCGAACCTCGAGTCACTTGATTTTTGTCATAGGAAACTATCTATATCTGTCATCCGCGAAGTTTAGATTCATCAGGCATTATCTCGTTCCTAAGATAAGAGTTTTACATGGCTTTGTTATGACTTTGGATTGTCAAAAGGCAGTTTCAGTCTCTAAAAGGGTTTGGATCTCTTGGATTCATCTCATTTGACTACATTAAAACTCATTCACTTTTGTTCTTACTTCACAATTTCAGTATCATGCACTTGCTTTATTTCCAGCTTATTTATTTTCCCATATGATCTTTAGACTGGTTTCTTACTCTTAAAGTATTGTTTACATCCTTTTAGATTTACTCACTAGAGACCATTACAGATTTGCAATTGAGCAATGGTAAGGTGCTAAGGATTGATGACTACCTCCGAAGACTTCAAAGCTGCCTTCCCCTTTGCAAATTTGTTGTTTCTCTTTGTATTGTATTTACTTTTATACTAGATGTTTTAATACACTAGGTAGACTTGGGTTTAGAGAGACATTGATCATGTATATTATACTCTCCATCATTGTTATTGCCTAATATACATGTTATTTCATTTAATGCAGGGTCCCACAATATAGGATGTCCCGACTTTACATTCTTGATATTGAACATTAGAATATGAAAGTCCATTAAGCGTCAACTGAGTATGAATAAAGAAATGTATCAAAAATTGATTTGCATTTGAACTTGTATCGCATTAAGCTTTATAGTACCTTGCCCTTTTAACTTTGACGTTCCAATTTATATCACTAAGATGATTCCATTTCATAAGGATTGAACTCAACATTTTCTTTTTATTATTCTTTTTTTCACTTTAGGTTTTTCCAACGACTTAATAATTGATTTTTCATTTCATGTCTACTATACTCCCTATTATTGAGCTGTTTTCTTATTAGTTAAAGTTCCTTCATCTTTTTCATCCTTTGAAAACTTGTTGCCATTTTCAGTCACTCTCAACTCCCTAGGTCTAAAGGATTCCTATTACATTTACTTGAGAACTATACGCCATCATCATCATCAATATCAGCAGCTCCAGCTTGAGATTGTGTAAATGGACGCTCCACCCTCCTGCTCTGTACCAAATTCTGATCAAACACGTATGTTGGTGCAACATGAAAACTAATTGACCTATTTTTTGGGCTTAACCTTCCACTCCTCTCATATCTAGTTATGTCTCTATGATGATCAACAAATAACATGAAGTTGCACCTCCAGTCCCATCGGTATTGCCCTCTCCTTTCCATATCTTACTCCTATCTCAGCATGGCTACATGGTATTGCACTGTATTCTCTTGGTACTCTCTCCTCATCTCTACTATCTAAAGCTTGTGCTGCCATGGAGTTAAATCCTTTAGAGGTGGTACGAGTACCTGTGGTAGGGGAGGTGGAGGAGGTGATGGAAAGACTTCAAGATCTTTTAAGTCATGCTCTCATATCTTTAGATCTACAAACTTGTAGCCCTCAGTAAATCCTTGATGCTATTGTTACTCCTCTTCTTCATTTTCCTCATCTTCTAGCTCGTGGGCTAGTTATGCTGTTATTGCTTCTACCGCTACTTGATCCTCTTCCCTCTTAGCTAACACTTTGCCCTCAGTTCTAGCTCGCTCAACCCTCTCTCTTCTACTCAGATTCTTGATAACCAGGTGGTGATTTCAAAGTGAGAATGAAAGTAAATGGTTAGTTGGGCCTCTATATCAAATTCTTCATTGTTTCTCAACCTCACTCCGGCCTTTAAGCACATATAAGTAATCAACATACAAAACAACAACTTGTTGTAGCTTTCCAACATAATGGAATTTCTTGGAGTGGTGTGTATGATCTCCCCAATATTGATCTCCCCGTACTACATAATATCATAAAGAGGAGCTTCTTTCAGCTAGTTGATGTAGCCGTGCTGAGAAGTGGGGTATACCAATGCAATAAGAAAATGTTGCCATATCTTGTAAACCTTTCTAAGACTCCACTTCTTAACTTGCTTTGGCATTTTCTCAACTCCCACGATCCATCAATGCTGATTCATATAAGTTTAATTCCTCTAACCTATAGAAAGTATTGATCTCACATCTATTGAAGGAGATTAAAACCCCTCTAACCTTCACTTGCTCGTCCTTAGCCGTGCACTTTGCTTTGGGGTAGAACTAAAAAAACAATCCTACTCACTATCTTAACGTTATTTTTCCTATAATCTTGATTAACTCGCTCCTAATCTTGGTACCTAATGAAATTATTCACTCTTTTATAGTACTTGGCTAGTAAATTAATTCCTTTTTCATAAATGAACTCCCTGTATAACATTTTCTCATATTTCTCCTTAGGCTCTTTACAAATGAAAAATTCGGATTTGAAAGGTCTAGGCTCTTCATCATTGGGGTTTTTAGAGGTAGAAGCCTCAAAATAATTTTCTCTAGTTTGGCTATCTTCTTTCCTTATTATTGCCATTTTCTTCCAATTTCAAGCAACTATACAACAACATAATGCAATGCAGCCTTCAAATCACCTCAATGCTAGATTTATTTCCTGTGTAGATTACTCCTTCAAGTCCTTTTCAATCCAAGCCCTCCCACTTTTCTTACCAACTTGAACCTTAGCTCTCCTTGAAATCAAAATCCAAAAATCCAGGCCTTATCTCTCCAAATTGTGCAAATCCATAATGTACTTATTTCTTCACTCTCAATCTCCAGGAACTTACTAATCTCACTTTATAATGATCAGAATTTAGCTCTAAAGGGATGTATGCTTGGTGGTTGTAAGTAGGTTTTAGTGCAAGTATGGAGAACTACTTACTGATGATAGAAATAAATAGCATAAAAATATAATTGAAATACTTAATTAAATAGAAGCATCTTAATGAAATAAATCAAAGTTCTAATGTGGCTTCAAAACATAATTGAATAAAACTAACTAACGGCTAAAAAAGAATGTTTCCATGGTTTAGAATGAAAGTAATTTTGAAGCCCTAAGGTCTTATTTATAGTTTCCTAAGCTATACAAATCATAGATAAACTCATATTTCTTGTTCTCATCTAAAAATCGCATGACCGACCTCAACAATTTTTCCTCGATTCTTAAGTTTTACATAAATCGTTGAGTTAATCACTGAATTGACTCTTTGTGCTCCACCAATTCATTTGGCGATTCTTAGTGTAAACTCCAATTCACCAATGATTCATTGGCTTTCTCTGCTTTCAATTTTCTTGATGATTGCTTTATAATTTAATATCGTTGGCAAGTTACTGGAATTGTTCTCTAGTTGACTGTTTTGCTTTTCATCCTTTTTTTTTTTCATTTATTCAGTTTTTCTAATTAAATCTGAAATCACAAAAATAAGAGAATTACTAGTGTAATATCATCATTTGTATCTAAAATCAACCTAAATTACAGAGTAAAACATGTCTAATTATTGACTTTTCACTAAAGGGGAGGTAGGGCGGTGTTCCTATACAATGACAAAATTAACTAGAATTTTCTTAGGGATGGTTTGAGCTACGTAAGATGGTTTCTTGGAACCACTATGATTAGCGAGCATGCAGCAAGGGTGGGGAGTTATGCAGTTCATAGGGCTTATATGGGAATCATCCCTTCAAGGAATCTTAATGAGGGTGGTGGGACTAAAGGTACTAGCCCTAACTTAGTGGGTCTCCTTCCAGAGCTGCAAGCTCATGATTTGGAGATTACATGTCTCACGGTGGATCCTACTCATCATGTTCTTGATATTGTGGAGAATATGGATAACCTTAGGATTAGTGATGTGCTGGGAAGTGATTCTACACAAAATAAAAGAAATTCAAATGTTGCTGAAATTATTCATCAAGGGGACGTACCAACCAAGAAGTCATTGTAGATCTCTAAATTAATGATGTCTGAACCTGATACGCATGTGCTTAACGTTATGACTGCTTATGATTCATTAAGGTGAGAGGAGCTTTCAAATTCAAAATGTGAGAAGGAGGAGTTAGAAGTAGAATGCTCATAATTCTCATATGAGGGTGCTCAATCCCTAGATTTATGCTGGTCCTACACAAGGAAAAAAAACCTTCTTTGGTAAGTTTTTCTCACCCCTCTGCATCCTCTTATAAAGGGAAGAGAAAGTTATTTTCTAATGATATTCCCCCATCACAACTCTCAAAAAAACCTAAGAGTTTTGTTGTTGTTTCGGCCTATAATTTAGAACACCCTGATACCCCAATGGCAGTCCTGAATATCAAGGACGATCAACAACTATGAGTCTGTTATGTTGGAATGTGCATGGGTTGGGGAACATTTGCATGCAAAATTCACTGAGACTCCTAGTGAGTCACTGTTCCTCGAGTCCAATCTTTCTCTCGGAGACCAAGCTCTATGGCAAGAGAGCTTGTGTTGTAAAATGAAAGTAAGGTTTCCCAAATTGTTGTAATAGGAAGAGTAGGGGTTTAATGTTATTATGGGCTAACGAATGGAATGTAGAAATTGAATCCTTCTTTATGGTTCATATTGATGTTGTTATCACCAATGAGGATGGGTTTTAGTAGAGGTTCATAGGATTTTATGGGAATCCCAAATGGGAGGATAGGCATCATTATTAGGAGTTGTTGAGTAGATTAAAGACGTATTATGATCTCCCTTAGGTTTGTGGCGGTGATTTTAATGGGATTTCCACCATGCTTGAGAAATATGGGGTCTTAAAGAAACATATATATGCAATTATAGAGTTTCAGGAGACTCTCTCATTGTGTTTGTTAAATGGGCTATAAAAGGCTTCGAATGACATGGAATGATAAAAGAAGGGCATCTAATAATATCTAGTAAAGGTTGGATGGGTATGTAGCTACTAAGGCTTAAAGGAATGATGTTCACAATTTAGAGTTTTATAGGTCACACCATTGACCTGTATAACTCTTTTTAGTGAAATTATAAGAAGAGTAAAACTATTAATAGAGTTGGTAAAAGTTTAAGGTTTGAGCCATATTGGATGAAAAATGATGAATGTATGAATATGGTAGAGGATAGCTGGGGTAAGGGTACTTGTTATTGTGATTAAATGTTGAGAATTCAATGGAAATTAGGTCATTATGGGGGTTTATTAATGTCACGACCCAAGTTTTTAAAGCTAATTTATTATCCTTGATCAAGAATATTGACCCGACTTGGGACCTGGACCATGATACATGCTATGACCGAGGCGAGATGGCTGAGGTATATGTTAGTTTCACTACAAGAAAAATGAAATTTAGAAACGGAATTAGCAACGGAAATAAGTTCCGTTTCTAAAAAAATTAGTTAGAGACGGAATTGAGACGGACTAATTCAAAGACGGAATTGAGACGAATCAGAGACGGAAATAGAGACGGAAATAGAGACGGAATTAATTCCGTCTCTAAAAAATGGCGCCAACATTCCCACCAAAATTTTCATTTATTACAACCGTCCGTTACGTCTCGAGATTCGTGCGTGTTTCGATCTCGATAATTCAAAAATGGGGACCAAAACTCTCTCTCTCCCTAAAATCTCTCTCCCTCACCGCTCTCTCTCTCAACGAAACGTCTCTCCCTCACCGCTCTCTCTCACCGTCACAGCCGCTCTCTCTTACCGTCACCGCCGCTCTCTCTTACCGTCACCGCCTTCTCCTCTCTCTCTCAGCGTCACCGCTCTCTGCTCTCTCTTTCACCGTCACCGCTCTCTCTCTCTCACCATCGCCGCTCTCTGCTCTCTCTCTCTCACAGCTCTCTGCTCTCATTCCCTCATTCTCTCACCCTCTCTCTCACCGCTCTCTGCTAGGGTTTTGTTGCTATAAAATGTGGTGCTAACTAGCAAACCCTAGTGCCACAAGTCTTCTTCTCTTCTCTCGCTTCGCTAGGGTTTTGTTGCGGTGATTTGCGAGAGGAATCTCCTTCTCTGTGACGGCCGAGCTTGAATTCAATTCGTTTGTGATGATGTTCTTTGCTTTCCAATGTTGAGCATCGTGGTTGATCTTGTTCTGGATTTTAGATTTGAATCGTTTGTGGCTTCAAAGTCAGTGATTATCATGTTGTGTTGACTGATTATTATTTTGTGTAGATCTGGATCTGCTTATTGTTTTTTTTTTGTTCATAGATCTGGTTCTACATTTAGCTTTGATTCTTGGAAGGTTGAAAGGAAAGCCTTTTATGTATTATTTCCTTGTACATCCATTTTTGTTGATTCTTAGACTCTCGTTTAATTGTTTTAATTCATGGATATCGGATTCATGCATCTCGTGTCGTGACCGATTGTTAGGTATTCATGTATTGATTCACTGCTGTGTGTTGTCTTACGCAGTCTCACTGAAGAAAGATGCAAAATTATTTTAATAAATGATTTGTTTGCGTGACTTGTAAGTATAAGCGTAGACTTGACGGTGATTTTTCCTGCTATTGGACTATTGATGCACCGTTTATTTCTTCGCAGCTGAAGATGTGCATATTACTCTCTTATACATGTATATTTTAATTATATATCAACATCATATATAAATATGGTGGACTTGGTTTAGTAATTGTTGTTTGAACTAGGCATCTTTATATGTATTTCGATTGTAATCTTGCCGTCATTGTGAATCAGGAGTTAGATTTGAATCTTACTTTTATGAAGTTATTTTTCAATGTCGAAAAATGCCTGTTTGCAACTTTTCTCTAACTCTTTCTAGTAACATAAGGTGATTTTAGCCGGAAAGGTTCCCTAAGACTAAGAGAAGGTGGATTTGCTGTAAAAGAATGTGAACAGGTACTTCAAATGTGCAACTGGTTTACTCTATTTTCTTCTTCATTCTTCTTTGCTTAAGTAATGTAAGCTATTTTGTTTGTGCTTTTTCCAGTTTGTGTGGAGGTCTGGTAATTCAGTGAAGTTCGGAGACGAGTGAAATATAGAAGCCAGAAATTCTAACTTTTTGTCTGCCATTTTCTATTTTTACCTAATATTATTTTGCTATTAATCCTATTTTGCTACAAAATATCATCTCAGCTTCAACTTGAGCAAAATCATGGTAATTTATAGTTTCAATATATTGGTTTCCCATACCATAATGTCTTTCATATATTGGTTCAATATTTTAGCGTTTAATTTTTTGGAGAGCTGCTAGAAATTATAGATATCTTGACTCGTTTCAAGCACCGTATGAAGTAATAGTTGTATGTTGCTTACCATTTGGTCTTCCTCCACAGGCCAACAGCTCTGGATTACTCAATGGATTGATCAAGGGCTTTAAAGGGGTGAAAAGTGCCAGAATTCTTGGTAAGATAGAATCATCAAACAATCTGGCCCATCTACTTGACCAATTATAGAGGTTTGTATCAGAGGTGATATTTGTGCTCCACCATTTGCTACAAAATAGGCAGTTAAAATTTGATTACATTATGGAAAACCATTTATCTTTTGTTGATGATTAAAAGTAATGGTTGTACCTACGGGGATTTTATCAAATATGAGGGTGAGTTTATGTTTATATTTTTTTACGAGGATTTTTTTTTCCATCTTAACAAAATTATCTCGAGTCACTGGAAGGTAAATCTCTATTAGAAGAGCTTCAAGTACTAGATCATCACAAATCGTCGAGAACTATCTTTTCCTAATTAACAACCTATTTAGATATGGCGACTAGGAAAGTTCCGTATGTACCATCACACCTAAAAGCTTTGAATATTCTAGGGCTACTATTAATGGATTGATTTGCTCACATGCACATTGAAAAAATTTCATTGTGATTGATTGTGTGTGCGTACCATGGGAGCAACTACGAACCATCCTATGCATAACTATAGCTTGGTTCAAATGTCACTGTCTGATTGTGCTTTTGGATGTGCCATGTTTTGACGTGATTCATTCACAAATTTTGATGCTCATTAAGGGATCCGTGCGTAAACTGCGTATCATAGATGATTATTAACTTGATTACTATTGTTCTGAAAATGAAATCATGTCTCTTCGATGTTTTAGAGTTTTAGGGTTCATGACAAATTCACTGTCACAGAATATCTTTCCAGTTTGTGTAATTAATTGTTTTCTCTGCATGGGAGATGATTCATGAATAAGTTGGTTGCAAAATTTTTGTTTAAACATGTTTCTTTATGTTCTGATGTATTGGCATTAAGTGTTATCTGCTCACTCTATTTGACATCTTGAGTAAAAAGTAAAGTATCTTACTTCTATACATATTATTTAGGTTTATGGGTCTGAAATTTCTGGATTGCAATGCCATTAAGTCTGGCCTCCATTTTTGTTTTGCATGTTTTTTGTTACTTTCCTGGCTTGCGGTTGATTAAAAATTTCAAATTTTGCAGATAGTAGTAGAGTATACAGATTGAGGAATTGTACTTCCGCAAGGCCCCCAACAAAGAGGAATTGCACCACGAGACATGTCGCAAGGTATACATTTAGTATTAGTATGAATGCTGAAGAAGTACTTTGAAAGTGTCTGGTGCACCTTTGAATCTAGAAAAATCACATTACAGTTTGACATGAATGTCCTTGATTGCTAGAGGTTAAGTTACTTCTAATTTGAAGTACCCGAATCATATAATTTCATGTTTTATTTCTTCTCTTATTATATGTTGCCATTTACTAGTAAACCAGCTTCATTTTATATGTTGATTCATTTTTTTATTCATTTTGTCGAAAAAAAAGTGAGAAAATAATTTGATACCTTAGTTGTTTTAGCTATTGTCAGTAAGGTTAATTCATTTGCGTTTAACAATCTACCCTATATTTTGTTTGTGCTACTGTTTTGGTGCTATTAAGCTTGGTTTTTATTTCAAATATTCAATTCCTTTATTTATTTCATGGTGTTCATGGTAAAGTAACATCATATACATGTATGTATGTATGTATGTACGATGAAGTTAAGAAACACTGCACCTACCACCATCTCGGATGATAATATGACGTTAAATTTTCTGAATATGATCGTGCGAGTCATAATTTGATTCACTGTAATCTTTTCTTTGACACTGATTGTATGGTTAAATTTCCAAGTCCATTTAATTAATACGCGTGCTATTAGCTTGATTGAAATGTGCTTAATATAGCATCCCACAAGCATACTCTGTGTTATCTATTTTGCTTATTCAACTAATTATCAACATTTCCCTCTTTAAGCTCAAAAAAACTGCATAATAGTGGAAGATTCATCACGGTATTCTCTATATGTTCTCTTGACTGAAGTAGTTGTTTGTTCATCCAATAGTAACTGATGTAGTTGTTCTTTGATGAATATTATATCATGAGTTGGTCTAGTAGTTGGGATTTGAACCTATGATATTAAGGCTTGCATGTTATTTGCTCTATTCAAACATATGTGATGTTACATAATTACATTGGAGTGCATTGGTGCATCTTATTTTCTTTCTGGATACTTCCTTTTGTTCTTGTATTCTATACTAATGTTGTGTTCTCAGTTTCCATCTTCCTAGCAAGAAAGTAAAAAAAACTAAAACAACAAATTGTTTGACTGCCTTTTTAAACGCGAGTGAACAACTTAGGAGAAGTTGCATAGTTGAGTGTTTCTTATAATATTTACTTCCTTTTGTTCTCAGTTTCCATCTTCCATCTTCCTTTTGTTCTTGTATTCTATACTAATGTTATGGTCAAAAATGTTCTAGTGTTTCTTATAATATTTACTTCCTTCTTTCTTTCTTTTGGCCTATGTACTATTGATATCCATTTATGGTTTTCTCGTTCTTTCGCCAATGGTGGTCATGTATGCATGTTCATATTACATTATCTCATTTACGCTCTATACTTTTTGTATTTATCGCCCATATGATGTGTGAGATAAACTGAATAAATGGTTTTGAAAGCTAGCCAATTATTCTTTTTTCTGATATTCTGTAGTTCTTACGTCTTTTTACATCAATGCAAACACGAATGAAAGCAGCGAAGAAGTTTTTTTTAAGGTTTTTTTAGCTATTTGACATTTTACATCAATTCATTACTTATTCAGTTTAAATAAAGTGTGATTGATTGATTGTCTTTCACATGTTTTGCAATTCAGGTTGATTTGGGTTGGATCAAATCATGAAATTATAGGAGCCACCATTTTGATTAGAATTCTAATAATTTGGCGGTAATAGTTATTCATCTGAAAGGAATATCCCGAACCGTTCTTTGATTATGATTGGCAACCTTTATTTTCTGATGGTATATTGTCTTTGCTAGTTTTGTTGATTTCCTTGCTTATGGATTTTTGACTTAACTTACCATTCGGGATTTTGAACTGTATTCAACAATCCAAGGCAATAAAGAAGGGCAATCAGGTATAGACTTATCTAACTGCTTGATTAAGTTCTCTAAATTTCCATCATAAATTCATTATATGCAATATATCTAGTGGAACTTGCTTTGTTAATGTTATCTTACCATCTTTGCGGTACAAAATGGTTTTCTACGCCATTATATTACAATAATGTCCCAATAGAGATTAGTAGGATTCTTATTTGAAACTGGAATTTGTGGAAAAATAGGTCATAGAGGAAGTAAGACTGATAGCTATCTCTATGCTCGACTAATTGGTTACATTCTTCGGTTTCGTTTTGTCTACTTACTATTGAATGTATAATTTTGAAAATGCAGATTTTAAAGCTTGAGTGGTCGGCAAGGTGGCAAAGTTTTGTTCTTGACTTGGTTTCAGCTGCAAAAACTAGTGAAACAATATGCGAAAATTTCATTTAGAACAATTTTTCCTTTTACTTTTGTAGAAAGATACGATATAAAAACTTTTTAGATTGTTTTTTTTGTTTCGTGTACAGTACATTGAGAAAAGATAATTTTATGGATATGTTAAGTTTATATAAAACTGTGCAACATCAATATATTATTTAGCTATGATTTGTATTATATATTGGCAGGTTAAATGTGCTTGGATTGAGACCTATATATATATATATATATATATATATATATATATATATATATATATATATATATATATAAGACTTTAAAAACTAAACAAAAATGAAAATTAGAGACGAAAATAGCAACGGAATCCAGAGATTTCGTTGCTATTTCCGTCTCTAATTTTTTAGGAATAGATACATGAATCAGAAACGGATCAAATTCCGTCTCTGATCCGTCTTTGATTAGCAACGGATCAGAGCCGGAAATAATCAGAAACAGAATTTATTCCGTCTCTAATCAGAAACGGAATTAGAGACGGAATATATTCCGTCTCTGATCAGAAACGGAATTTATATATTCCGTTTCTGATGTCTCTAAATCAGAAACGGAATCACATTTCCGTTTCTGATTGAATTAGCAATGATGTTTTTAGAGACGGAATTTATGCAAATCAGAGAATGAAATTTCCGTTTCTGATTTGCTATTTTTTGTAGTGTTTTGTTGTGGTATATGCCTAGTGTATTGTATAAATGTAGACTACTAAGTCAATCCTACTTATGTATAGGTGTTGAGACATGAGTTGGGACATGCCTCAAGATGCGTGCCAATGTATGATTGGTAAAAAGTGAAGTAGTAAGTTAGTTTAAGTTTAATGTAGCTTAAATAGTAGAATAAATGTGGCTATAGTTGGTTTTATGTTCAATGTAACCGAAGTTAGAAGATAAAACAATAACCATATGATGTTCCTTAAGATACTTTAGGACACATGAAGAAACCAATAGAGTATGGATTGGTGTTAGTTAGGTAGAGTTAATGGAGAATTAGTGGAATTGTGTTAAGATGTAGGCCATGAGACTATTCTCGAGATATGTGCGTACTTAAAGATCAATGGTTTTTAATCAAGCATATCTTTATATATAAGATTGGAGAGATCAACCCATGCAATTCATTTAGTTTCCTTAACTTAGAACCTAAGCAAAGCTAGGAGAAGAAGATTATAGAAAATCAGCTAGGGTGTTAAAGAAAATTTGATGTTTTGGAGGTGGTAATCAAACAAGGTATGGTATACAACAACAAGGTAACTGTACTTACACTAGTAATTTAGTCTAATTTGATGAATTTACAATAAAAATGTTGTATGGATATTCTTATACGTTTAGTGGGTGTTTTTGGGTCTCTAGTAGGTGACAAAAAGGATTAAAATGTTTTGGAGTTGGCCATGTGTGGAGAAAGCCCAGAATTCAAAGTTTAGAATTTTGGATATTCCTGCATATAATGTGCTAGGTGAGTCAGCTAGCGCGCTCTAATACAGTTGACTTACACACTTAGAAGGTCACAAGTGCGCTAGACAAGCTACCTAGCACGCTAGGTGCTTTGATAACATAAAATCTACAATATCTTAAATTAAGCTAAATACTTTAAATAAGTTAAATACTCAAGTTAAAGGTCTAATCGTATTCAAAAATATATCAAATGATATCAAGAACCTAGGGAAGAGTCTCAAGGTTTTGGGTATGAGATTTGGGGTATCGGGAAGTTAGTAAAGCTAGGACTTTACGTTGCTTGATATGGGTATACCCATTGATTGCTTTATTTGCATTTCATATCCACTTTATGCTTGTTTGTTGTAGTCTATATGACTATGTCCAGTTTTGTATTCTCATATCATGAACTTATTTAACACTTCTCATTTCTTGAGCTTAACATTCCTGATATTATGATGAATTGAACTCCTTTGAATCTATCATGTGTTTTATGTCATTTCTTGTTGTTTCATAGTGAATATAGTGTAAATGGAAAGCTATTAGGAATTGTGGGTTTGTGAATGACTATGGACTCGTACTCTTTAGGAATTGTGCTTTGTAGCATAGCCAAGCCTTGGAGTCTTTGACGAGTCAATTTCATGGAATTATAAAGTAGTTATAGAATCTAGAGGCCATTACACTATGTTAGAGTTGATCGGCGCATGGGGTTAGAGTCCCTTGGGATGTTGGCACTTGCCACTTTGACATGACACATGGGATTAGCGTCCCTACGGTTGTCGAGACACTAAGGTTAGAGTCCCTGGTGACACTAGGGTTAGAGTCCCCAGTTATATTGGACTGTGCGATGTCACAAATGTTCTTTAATGGCCTTAAAGGCTTGAATGACACATGTCACGACCAACCAAATGTACATTATAACTATTTAGCTTCTTGTCAGTTTCACTTGCTTAACTACGGTATTTCTTAGCATATTTTTGGTACTAGTCTTTCTTTATTGAACTTATGCTTTTAAATACCATTTAGTCTTTTGGAAATGGAAATAAATATGTCAATGAGGTTTACTATTATTTTTTGTACTCATTGTCCTTTTTATGATGTTGGGTGTACCAGCCATCGACGAGCAGGCCCGGCAAAGAGAAGATCGAAAACTACCTCTAAGCCATCAGCATACTTCCGCATCGACATTTTATAAGTTTTTATATTTTGTGTATTATACAGTTATATCTTTTGATATATTTTAGGGTTGTATATTGGGTTAAACGTTTAGTTACCCAAATTATAATGACCATCACACTGTTTATGTTCGCCACTTTATTATATGTATGCATGTGATAATTTTTTCTTGGTTTCACACATAGGATTTAATATATTGCTTCCTTATAATCTTCTAAGACTTCCCCTAAACTTTATAAATATTAAAAAAATCTTAATTACTCTAAAATCTAGAACAATGTCGACATGTGTATTACTTATCCTAGATGTGTATATTGAGGAGATTATGATAGAAAGGATGACTAATGCGTAGTTAAGTCCTTTGTGGTTAGGATTTGGGCTTAATTACAGGATTAGGCCTGATGGTGCCCAAGATTAGGGAAGGGGCCATCACTGTTCACGAGCTGGAGTGAACAGACTTATGGAAATTGTTTATAGGAAAATGGTGAAGGTCCGTAAGGAGTTAGTCTCTATGTATGAGTAATGTACTATTAATGGGATAACAGAGAGAATTTGATATCTAGAACTTAAATAGGAGAAACTTCTACACCTAAAAGAGGACCGTTAAAGACATCAAGGTAGAGAAGACTAGATCAAATAGTGGAATAAGAACGCAAAGTATTTTCTCCTCAAAGCTAAGCAAAGGAAATCAATAACCAAATTAGGTAACTAAAGATGACTTGAGGCAAAAGTGTAAGGAAACTGAGGATATTGGCAAGGTTATAGAGGCACATTTTTCGAAGTTATTTTCTTTTACGAATCCTTCTATGGAAGTCATATGGAGGGCTACTACAGGGATCCAAGTATGGGTCTGAGGTCCTAAATTAGAGGTGTTGCAAAAAGACTTCACAATTGAGAAGATAGAGGCTGTTGTTTTTCATATAGGTCCTAAGAAGGCTCTTAGACTTGATGGCTTTCATGCATTGTTTTATCAAAATAAGTGGAAATTTGTAGGACCTGAGGTTACTACTGTGACTCCCATGTCCCCGAATTTAGGAACAAATTCATATTTAGAATAATTAAACAGATAAATATGATTTTGTATATGATAAGTGATTGTTTATAGTTATATATAGATTTAGTTTCATAGTATATTTACTATAAATGTCCCTAAATAAGCTCTAATTCATGGTGTTATTGCATTTTTACGGAATTAAGTTGTATTGGAAATGAGCAAAAACAAAAGAAATGGAGCAAAAATCCATGAAAACATTATTGGCGTCATGGCTACACATGGTGACGCTATGGGAAGGAAAGGCATGGCTTAGGGGAGCAAAAGAAGTGAAGAAATGAACAATAGAATTCCAGGGTCGAGGCACACAAGGGATGACACTGTTATAGACAAGGATACGGCCGAGTGGATAGGAAAGTGAATTAAGTGCATGCAGTGGTGGCACTGTGGAGACACTATAGCTTAACAAACTTTCACTAAGGCATTAGTGACATTATCATATTCGAAGAAAATAGCAAGTTAGAGTTTTATTTCGTGTTAAATTGTGAAGTAGGGTTTCTAATTCTTATTAAGAAATATAAATATGTATTAAGATTTAGTAAACTTACCACGTTCTAACTATTAGCCATTATTAAAGTAATTTAGTATAGTTTTACCTTTAGTTTGAGTATTAATAAGTATTGTGTGAAGAAGACATTGAAGACTTCACATTTGCAATTCACGTTGGGGTATGTCTCCTAGTTCAATCTACAAACATTGTTTATCTAATAATTTTAGTTAATAAAATAGAGGTTTTCATTTGCTATTTTATTATAAGTGATTAAATGTTTATCTTATACTATGATCCATGGATATTTGTTGAAATATCCTAAATGTCCCTAGTCAATCATTATACTGGGAACTATAATGAATTATGGCTAGTGTGAATCTTGATTGATGGTCATATAATGATCATGGGTATAAGGATACGAATCGAGATCATGAATACTTGCTATGGGATTAAGGTACTGGACCGACCCGCTATGAGAACACCACGTGGATTAAGTCATAGTTGTTACTCACGATAGGTTTATTATTAGTCCTTTGACTTAATATTACCATAGACATTAATATTAGATTCATGGTAATTTAAGAAAAGCAAACGTTGACCTTAACCTGATGATTATAAAGATTGTGATTGGATACCATATGAATGATATGTGAAGGTGTGTAATCAAGAAATAATTTGTCACTCTTGTATGGAGAGAGATATAAGTGGATCCCTTGATATGTTAGATTGTTAAATAGTCAAATCCAAGTGAATTGATATGATTAATGTCATTTGAATTTTTTCAGTCAACCTGAAGATTGAGACTAGTACAATTGAACATTAAGGGTGACTTTCCATATCTTATGTTTAATCAAAGGATATCGCACGAAAAAAGGATATAATACATGTTATTCATTAGGTTGTATCGATTCTGACAGTCATGCTACTTGGGTAGTCATAAAGTCTAGCTAGAGACCGCTTATGACTTGTATACCAAAAGGGTTTTGGTTCAGTACTAATGTCTCATGAACCTATTGGGTCGCACACAAAGAATAACTTTGCGCAATTTCAATTGGTCCTGAGTAATAAATTTTATATGATTAAATTCATGACATAAAACCCTTTATGATTTTTATATGATCTTATTAATAGGGGCGTATGTGTAATTTTCTTAAACTGTCTAAATACAATAGTTGTAATACAAATATGATTTTAAGTGACGGATTATCTACACATATAAATATAGGTTGAAACCCAAAAAGAAATAAGATTTTTGTTTTTACTATTTTCAAGTTCTCTGGTTTTTAGGAGAGAAAGAAAAACTATTTTCAATCTTTCTTGGGGCTAACACTATAAATTGTCAACATCATTTGTGTATGGATTTTTGATAGAGGACGCGCACTTTAGCGTCTTGGAAATAGAACGATCAGAGAAGAAAATCATGGAAAAAGGTAAGGTTTACTTTTGTGGATTTAGTTTAATGGAACTCAATAGTGGTATGAGAGCGATAGGCTCGATTCTATAAAATGTTTGCATGTTTTCTCTAATGTATATATATGATATATGTTATACATGATGTCCATAAAGGTTTTATGATAATCATTATCGAGAATTGATTTTAAAGCATGTTGTTAATTCATGTATATTGATACATACGCATGATTCGATTCTGTGATAGAATTCATGTTTAGAGTATTTTGATTAATATTTTTTAATATTGAGCGATGCAAATTTTGTATGTTCACATGATAATCATTATCAAGAATTGGTTCAATAATTATTTATGTCACCATGATAGAAATTGTGATTAGGTCAATATTATTAATTTAATATGATTTTGGTGTTGAATGCATGATTAATATTTCATTTCTTGATTTTATTGCTTGTTTGGTATGAATAAGAATTGAAATTGATTTTGATCATATATCTCATTGTGGTTATCTATTAGTATATTCCTATTAGATAGGAAATAGACTTATAATTGGATAATAATTATAAATCATATAAGATATGTGAGATATATGACAAATTCTAATTGGAGAATGATTCAATAAATCTTTAATTCTAGCTAGATTAGAATAAGATATTAAGTAAAAGGTTGGACCGAGTTAATTAAAAACTATTTTGATTAATATTTTTCAAAATTAAAATAAGGGGCGGTTTTGGTCAATTAGATTGACTAAAATAATTAGGCGATTTTTAATTTTCAGAACTAGAACTTGTTTTCTTAAAAAAAATGGGGGTTTTAAATGCATTGTAATATATCATACTTATCTTGTTTAAATTATGATCACTAAAACAAATAAAAAAATCATATTTCAAATTTTAAGTTACGTGTCATCTATTCTCAAACACTTGTTAAGCCTTCGATCACATCAATATGGGTATGTCTCAACATAACCTATAGTGTTACTTGGTAAGGCAAGTTGAGTAATGATTACTCTATTGTTTGAAATGGTTAGACTTGATAAAACTATCAAAAAAGTTTTGGACTTTAGGCACTAGATGAGATAAAACATTCTAAGATATAAGATGTCATAATCTTTCAAAAACAACTAGAAGTTACATATAATATAATTGGTAATTAGTACCTACCTAAGTAACCTAATTCAAAGTGTCATGCCTTAGCTGTCTTGGAATTAGGTGAAATATAAATTTTAAACCCTTAAATTAACATAGCGTTTTAAGGAAGGTAGTCAATTTAGTTGTAGTCTATTCCTCTATACTAAAATGAGTTTTTACATAATCTTTGTTGTAGATCTATGGCCTCTTCAAATAACATTAATCCCTTCTCACTGCAATCCATCCTTAAGAAGAATAAGTCGTATGGGAAAAACTTTCTTGACTAGTTCAAAAACTTGAGAATTGCTATTAAGCACGAACGTAAGTTGTATGTCCTGGATGATCGTATGACTAAAAAATCGTCAGCCAATGTTTTAAGAACCAAGAAGTACGCACATACTAAGCATGTCAACGACTTAAGTGATGTTGCATGCATTATATTGGCAACCATAGTTCTTGAACTTCAGAAGGACATGGAACACATGGAAGCTTATGGCATGAATACGACGCTGAAGGAGATTTTCCAACAAAAAGCTTGGCAATAAATGTTTGAGATAGTCAAAAAGCTTCAGTTTTGTAAAATGGCCGAGGGTGCGTCAGTTAGTCCTCACGTTTTGAAAATGAAGGGCTATATTGACCATCTTGATAGAATTGGATTTCTCATAAGCCAAGAGTTGGCTAAATATTTGATCCAAAACTGATTGCCTAATAGTTATTCACAATATGTGATGAACTGTAACATAAATAATATGGGGAAGAATGCCAAAGGCTAGGCTAAAGTTTTCAGGGCTATTGTGACTGTCACAAAGCTTGTGGAACAAGTCAAGCCTAAGGCTGCTTCTATTTCACAGTCCCAAAAGGAAAATGAAAAAGAAGAAAATTGTCATTTCTACCATACACCTGGGCATTAGTTTAGAAATTGCAAGCTTTATCATAAAGATCTAAAGAAAAAGAAGAGTAATGTGACTATTGTTGTAGGTATTTACTTTATTGAAGTTAACTTGTCTACTAGTGATTCCTAGGTATTGGATACCAAATTTAGATCTCACATTTGTATTAATGTGCTGGGTCTCACAAAAAGTAGAAAGCTAAAGAAAAGAGAAGTCATCATCCGAGTTGGAAATGGAGCAAACATTATTGCATTGGCTATAGGATGCTATGAGCTAAGTTTACCTAGTGGACTTATTTTAGTTTTAAATAATTTTTATTATGTCTCTGTCTTAAGCAGAAGCATCATTTTAGTTTCATAATCAGATCTTGATGGTTTTAATTTCATTAATGCAAATAATAAATGCTTCATTTCTCATAAATATGTTTTCCTTGCGAATGCTAATTAGTGTGATGGTCTTTATATTCTAAACATAAAAAGTTCCATAGATACTTCTATTTTTAATGTAAATACAATGAGATTCAAGTCAAATAATTTGCGTCAAACCTACCTTTGACATTATCGTGTTGGCCACATAAATGAGAAACGAATTTCTAAACTGCATAAAGATGGAATTTTTTATTCATTTATTTTGAATCATATGAAACATGTGTATCTTGTTTATTTTGCAATACAACAAAGAGTCCCTTTACTAAATACAATGAAAGGACAAGTGATTTATTAGGTCTAATACGTGTTTCTCGTGAAACATAAAATTGAATCTTTAGAGTTGTTTTGAACATTTTGGAATGAAGTGCAAAATCAACTTGGTAAAACTATTAAAGCACTTCGATCAGATCGATGTAGTGAATGTTTGAGCTAAAAGTTTAATGATTATCTTAGAAACTATGGGATTTTCTCACAGTTAACTCCTCCTACAAATCCACAATGGAATGGTGTTTCTTAAAGGAGAAATCGTACTTTATTTGATATGGTTCTATCAATGATGAGTCATTCAGATCTTCTAATTTTATTTTGGGGTTACACCTTAAAAAGTGTTTCGTTTACACTAAATCATGTTCCTTCAAAATTGATTGATAAAACACCACATTAGATGTGGTTTGGTAAAAGACCAAGTTTGTCTTTCTTTTAGATTTGGGGATGTGAGGTTTTCGTACGGCTACAAATATCAAAAAAATTATCAGCAAAATATATTATGTGTATATTTGTTAGTTATCATAAAGAAACAAAAGGATACCACTTTTATAATCCTATTGAGAACACAATTTTTGTTGTTCAGAATGGCGTCCTTATGGAAAAAGAGTTTATTTAAAAAAAAACATGGGAATAAAGTAAGTCTTGAAGAAGTTTAAGAACAACAAATAAACACTCAACTGCCATTTGGAGATCAACAAAGTCATAAACTAGTTGAACTTCCACATGTATCAAAAGGCCCGCGTAGGTTTGATAAGGTAAGACATCAGCCTGAGATATTTGGATTTCTTATTATTGATAGCAGTGAGGTGTTGCTTATGGATCAAAATGAGCATACTACTTATCAGGAGGTTGTGTCTAGCCCAGAATTAGATAAATGGCTTAGTGCCATGAATTACGAGATGTATTCCATATATGATAACCATGTTTTGAATTTGGTTGATTTACCTAAAGGTAGTAAGACCATTGGATGCAAATGGGTTTTCAAGAAGAAAACTGACATAGCTAGCAATGTACATTCTTATAAAGCACGCCTCTAGCAAAAGGTTTCAGACAAACTCAAGATGTTGATTATGATGAAACTTTTTCTCCTATAGCCATGCCTAAATCCATTATAATTATAATTTCCATGGCCACATATTACGACAACTAGATATTAACAATGGAAAATAGCTTTTCCAATTAGAAAGTTACTTGATGACGTGTATATGATACAGCCTAAAGGGTTTGTTCATCCAGAGAATTCTAGGAAGGCATGCAAGCTTTAAAGGTCTATTTATAGATTAAAGCAAGCTTCTCGGAGTTGGAATCTTCATTTTGATGAACCAATTAAGGAATTTGGTTTCATTAAAAATGAAGATGAGCCTTTTGTATACAAGGTCAGTGGCAATGCGGTTGTTTTCCTACTATTATATTTTGTTGATATGTTACTCATTGGAAATGGCATCCCAACCTTGTAGAGTGTCAAGTGACTCTTAAGGAAGTGTTTCTTAATGAAGGACTTAAAAGATACAACCTATATCCTTGGAATTAAGATTTACAGAGATAGATCTAAGAGGCTGATCTATTTAATTCAGAGCGTTTATATTAATAAGGTATTGAATAGGTTCAATATGTAAGAATATAAAAGTTGGCGTTGACAACATCTCATGTTATAAGTCTTAGTAAGACTCAATGTGTGAAGACTAATTAAGAGCGATAGTGCATGAATACGATTCCATGCTATTGGGTTAATCAAGCCTAACCATTTTAAACAATAGAGCCTTGTATATACAAAAAGGTCAGTAGGAGCTTATTTTCCTAGTAATGTATGCTGATGATATATTACTCATCGAAAATGACATCCTAACCCAACATAATGTCAAGTCTTGGTTAGGGAAATGTTTCACAATTAAGGACTTATGATATGTAGCCTACATCCTTGGGATTAAGATCAATAGGGATAGATCTAAAAACCTGAGTGGTCTAAGTCGGAGTGCATCTAATGACAAGTTACTAAACAGGTTCAGTACGAAAGACTCTAAAAGAGGGTCTTTGCCAAAGTCCCATGGTATAAGTCTCATCAAGATGCAATGTCCTAAGACTAATGATGAGCGAGAGTGCATGAATACGACTTCATATGCATTAGCTATTACATCTATCATAGATGTTATGTTGTGCACTCGACCTGATGTAGCATATGCTTCTAGCATAACAAGCAGATGTCAGTTTGATCCCAATGACAATCACTAGATAGCGATAAAGAAAATTCTTAAGTACTCGAGAAAGGCTAAAGAAGTGATCTTGGTTTATCGAAGTTTGGAAAATGAGCTTTTTGTAAATGGTTACAAAGATGAAACTTTTCAAACTGATATAGATGACTTCAGATCGCAGTTTGGATATGTGTTTACTTAATGGAGGCGCAGTGAGTTGAAAAAATTTGAAGTGAGAAACTATGGCAGATTCTATAACGGAAGCTGAGTATATTGCAACATCTGATGTAGCTAAGGAGGCTGTTTGGATAAAAAAAGCTCATCTCTAAACTTGGTGTGGCTCCTAGTATAGCTAACCCTATTTGCATGTATTGTGACAACAACAGGGTGATAGCACAGGCCAAAGAACAAAGATGACGCCATCGATCCAAACATATACTTATTTGTTTTCATCTCATTCGAGAAATCATTAAGAGGGGAGACGTGAAGATTCACATAGTTCCTATAGAAGATAATGTTGCAGATCCTTTAACGAAGGCTCTTCCTCAAGTAAAACATGATGGTCATGTTAGGTCATTAGGTATTAGATACATGAATGACTAACCCTAGTGCAAGTGGAAGAAGTTGGGGCATGTGCCCTATGTCAATCTACAAAATATTTTTTATCGTATGATTTTAGTTAATAAAATTGAGGTTTTCATTTATTGTTTAATTTTAAGTGATTTCATGTTTACCTTATAGTAAGATCCATAAGTATTTATTGAAATATCATAAATGTCCCTAGTTAATCATTATAATGGGAACTATAATAAATTAAGTCAAGTGTGAATTTTGATTGATGGTCATGTATGAGCATACGTATAATTAAGATCATAAGTACTTGTTATAGGAACAAGATACTGGATCGACTCGCTATGAAAACACCACATGGATTTAGTCATAGGTGTTACTCATGATAGGTATATCATTAGTCCTTTGACTTGAGATTACTATAGACTTCAACATGGAACTATAATAAATTAAGTCAAGTGTGAATTTTGATTGATGGTCATGTATGAGCATACGTATAATTAAGATCATAAGTACTTGTTATAGGAACAAGATACTAGATCTACTCGCTATGAAAACACCACATGGATTTAGTCATAGGTGTTACTCTTGATAGGTATATCATTAGTCCTTTGACTTGAGATTACTATAGACTTCAACATTATGAGCATGGTAATTTGACACGATCAAATGTTCACTTTAACCGGACAATTATAAAGATTGTGATTGGTTACCATGTGAATGATATGTGAAGGTGTGTAATCAAGATAGAATTTAGCCCTCCTGTATAGAGTGAGATATCATTGAATCCCTCAATATGTTAGATTATTAAATGGCTATGTCCAAGTGACTTAATATGATCAATGTTATTTCAATGTTTTCAGTCTACATGAAGATCAAGATTAGTACGATTGAAAATTAACGGTGACTTTCTAAGCCTTATGTTTAATTAGAGGATATCACAAGACAAAATGATATGATATATGTTATTCATTAGGTTGTGTCAATTTTGATATTCGTGCTACTTAGGTAGTTATAATCCTTGTTAGAGACCACTTAGGACTTGTGTACTAAAATTGTTTTCGTTCACTGCCAATGTCACATGAACCTATTGGGTCGCACAAAAAGAATGGCTTTACATAATTTCAATTGGTCCAGAGTAATGAATTTTATATGACATAAAAGCCCTTATGATTTGTTATATGATAAATTATTTACAGGGGCGCATGTATAATTTCTTTAGACTACCTAAATACAATAGTTGTATTATGAATAGGATTTTAAGTGAAGGCTTATCTACACATATAAATAGAGGTTGAAACCCTAAAACAAAATAAGATTTTTGTTTTACTATTTTTAAGTTCTCTTAATTTTAGAAGAGAAAGAAAACCTATTTTCGATCTCTCTTAGGGCTAGCACTCCAAATTGTGGTCACCGTTCGTGTCTGAATTTCTGATAGAGGATGCGCACTTGAACGTTTTGAAAATCGAACAATCAAAAAATCAAATCAAGGATTAAGGTATGGTTTACTTTTGTAGATTTAGTTTAAAGGAACATATTTTTGATCTTATTGGGTTATATCAAAAATTGCTTTGAATTTTCTACTGCGTATGAACCCCATAACCTAACAATTCAAGTTTGGTTTCATTAGATTAATTGAAAGCTATATTTATATTCATCTTCGATTTGCAATAACTTCCATCACAAATTGTAATATGTGTGTTTCAATGATATTTGAGAAGTTTATTTATCGTATGGATTAAAGGATTTTATGGTATGAATGATATCCTCTAAAAATGGTTAAAAAGTGAATATAAAAAGTTCAATGTATAGGATTTTATTGATTCTTAATGTTATCATGGCCATTGAAGCTTTTAAGCTAGACACAAATGTTACAATCGTAAAATACACAATATCAATAGATAGTTGTTGATTATGGAAGCATGGATAGTAAACTTAGTTGATTATGAATCTAATGATTTAGGACTTGAAGCAATGTGGAGCTTCTATTATTCACACCGATATGTGGAGTTCTAGTTTGCAGATTAGAATATTTTTCGTCAAGACTGTAGGTTAAAGTGGATTTGAAGGAAATATGTCTATTCTAATTAGGAATTGCATATAACATATTGAGATGTAAATGTGGTTGAAAAGCATAGTATTAAATTACCTAGGTGAAGTTGTGAACATATCCATAATATAAAAGTTAAAGTACAGTTTGATTTGATTCGTTAGATTAGTTTAGTTTAGTATAAAACTAATTCAAAGTTAAATAGGTAATTAACTAGTGCAAAAACCTTTCCTTAAAACTAATTCAACGTAAGTTGATTGGACTTTTACTACAAACTAGTTGTTATACTTGTGGCACACATCAAGTTTTTGGCACCGTAGCAGAGGATAGGTAGCTATTAGTATTAGTTCAATAGTTTGAAAAGTTGCTAGGTTTTATTGTAAGAATTTTACTTTCAAGTTTATAAAAAAAATAAAAAATAAGTTTAAGTTTCAAGTTTAAGTTTCTGAACTTGATCTTTTTGTGTTTTCTTTACAAGGACAATTAGTGCATGTGTAGCAAGGGACAGAAGGACCTAGTGCGTTACGACCCAGAGATAGAAAGAACTAAAAAGGAAATAATAAGAAATGAATCAAGATAGCTGATAAGAAAGCTAGAAACCAACAAAAAGGATGTAGGAATAACTAATCCACAGGTGATATGGTACTGCAGGATAGAGTGAAAGGGTAAAGATGCCTTCGTGATTACTTCAAGTTAAAAGTTCAGAAGACTTACAATAGAGTGATGAGGCTTCCAACCAATACCACTAAGTTTGACCAAAGATCGATTCCAAAAAACAAGGTGCAAAATAATATGTTCAATGGGCTATCCAATAAAGATCTAGTCGCGCATGTTGAGAATTTATTGGAGAAGTGCGACACAGTGCGCATCACTGGAGTTTTAAAAGAGGTGATCAGGATGCAAATTTTTCCATTCTCATTGGGTGGAAAAGTTAATACCTAGTTTTAAGGGCTGAATGTAAGGAGTATGACCTCACGGGTGAAATCAGTTATAGATTTCTCGATAAGTTATTTCCTTCAGTGAAGGTTAGCAAAAGGAAACTAGAGATTAATCAGTTCAAGTAGGAAGACACTGATTCTTTTAGCGAGGCTTAGGAAAGATTCAAAGAGATGTTGAGGAGATGTTCGGGACACGAATACAAGAAATGGGTACAACACCAGATTTTCTACTATGGGATGAGCCACTACACAAGAACGCTAGTAGATGCAGCAACAAGTGGATCTCTACTTACCAAGGATGGGGATGGAATATTAGATCTCCTTGATCTTATGTCTCTAAATTCTACCGCCTATATTTGTTTCACAATAGGGAAACCAGCAGTGGTATATGAGATTGACTTGCAAGATGCAATAATGGCACATCTATCAAATTTGAGAAGTCAATTGGAAAACCTTTAGATGAACAACCAAGTTTTACAAGTAGCATAACAACCCATTAATCACTACAGCATGGTGGTTAACAAAATGGACATATAGTAGTAGGGAATGGAGTACGAGGACAATAACTTCATGAACAACTATGGCTACAAGAACAACTTTAGGCCGAGAGGAATGGCTTCTCAATAATTTTATGAATGATACAACAATAACATGAACTTCTCATATGGATATCCTAATAATGCAATAAAGTTACCTCAAGGCTTTGATCAACAAGTCCAGTAGAGGAAACTAGGGTAGAGCGAAAAGATAACTTCATTGAAGTCAATAGAGAAATACTTGCAAGCCATTGACATGAGCAATAGAGACCGCCATGAGAAGCACGAGAAAGAGATGGAAGGAGTGAAGCAAGCCATGAAGAAGATGGATGATGAGTGGTCAAAATCCATTAATAACTTAAATAGACAAGTTGGTCAACTTGATATAGCCTTGAACTTACGGAAAAAAAGAGGACAGTTTCCTAGCAATAATGTCACCAATCCCAATGAAAATGTGAGTGCTATTCGCATGATGGGCACTACGGCAACGAAGGAGAAAATACAAGAATAAGTGATGTACAAGTTAAAAAAAGTCAACACTTTAGCTATATGGAAGCATTAAGAAATGCATGAGCATAGAACGGAAGTGTGACAAGATGTGCTTGATAATGGTTTCAAGAAATAAAGAATTTATGCCTTGAAGAAAAGGAAAATGATGCAACAATGGAAGGCCAAGCAAAAAGGAAGGACTTTCCGAATAAGACCCATGACATCAAGTTAGTTCCAAATAAACTGGAACTAAAGCTCAAGATCATCATATTGCTTAAACTTATCTAAATAAGAGATCCAGGAGATATAAGCATACCATAAACATTAATGGGCATCGATTTAGAAATGTCTTATGTGATACAGGAGCCTCAGTCGTTGTCAAGCCACTAATGGACATGTTGCACGCCAACTTGAAGATTAATTGTCCCAATACAACAAATTTGCAAGTAGATAATGTTAACTTGATACCTACTATAGGAAGAGTCTTAAATGTACATATGAAAGTAGGTAAATTCATATTCATCGTGGGTTTTGAGGTCATGAACCACAATATAGACGATGATGTGTCTATGATACTTGGGCGGCCATTCTTGAACACTGTTTAAGCAAGTTTATATAGAAGAGAAAGGAAAATCACTATGAGTATTTATGAGGATAATGATGCTAAGAAGGTCGTATTTGTCGATAGTAAAGAAGTACATTCGAATGGGAAGTACATCTTAATCTTCAATTTGCATATGGAGCTTCTTGATTTAGACACAAACTAAATGAGTAAAAAGGCATCAGGGTAATGATCTTAAATTAAGCGCTACTTAGAAGCAGCCTAGGGGTTTAAATTTTAAGTATTAAATTTCAAATTTTTGAATAATAGTTAGTAGTAAGTTATTTAGTTTAGTAATTACAATTAAAAAGTTTTAGTTCTAACTTTCAAAAATTTGTGTCGAACATGTCGGAAAGACCATTCGCTGAGTGATGATTCATTACAATGAAAATGTCTCGTGAACTCATTAAGAAAGCAAAAAAGGAGTGAAGGAGTTCAAAGCAGTGGAGGTAAGGTGCAAATCAAATGGTAAAATTTATTAATATTTATATTTTTATGGATTTTATGCGGTCAAAACACCTTATGTTAGTTATACACAAAGTCAGAAGAGCACCGAAGGAGAATTAGCGAAAAAACCATTCATGAATATATGAGTTGTAGAGTTAACATCATGGGCATTACCCATGTCATTTTGAGTGTAGGCCACACCGCCGAGGCGGTAAAAGGAAAAGAATAAGCAAAAGCCCACCCTATTTTCACACCATTCTACACACTTGTATCAAAACCCTACCAAAACCACCAAGCTTACATCCCTCTAGAACCAAAGTTTGATCATTTTCAAGTGAGATTAGTGATGACTTCATTAAATTCAATTAAGAAGTATGTGCAAGTTATGGAAATAAGAAATAGGGAACATTACATGAAGCATGACAAAGAGTTGGAAGGAATAAAACATGCCATGAAAAGGGTGGATAATGAGTAATCATAATCCATCAAGAACTTAGATAGGCAAATTATTCAACTTGCTAAGGCCTCAAACTCAAGGAAGGAAGGACAATTTCCTAGTTACACCATCACTGATCCCAAGGAGAATGTGAGTGCCATTCACATAATGAGCACTATAGCAACAAAGGAGCCATGACAAGACCAAGTAATGTACAAGCATGAAGAGATTCATGAGCAAGAAATGAAAGTGTCCCAAGAAGAGCTTCCTGGTTTCAAGAGGCAAAAAATTAATTCCTTGAAGAGAGAGGGAATAAATAATGGAAGGCCAAGAAAAAAGATGAAGGACCTTCCGAAGAAGACCCACAAGGCAATCACATCAAGTTATTTCCAAAGAAACTGGAACCAAAGCTCAAGTTCATCTCGTGACTTCGACCGATGAAAAGAAGAAATCCTTGATAGAATCATATCGATAAACATTGACGGGCACTGGTTTAGAAATGTTTTATGTGATACGGGAGCCTCGAATAATGTCATGCAACTAATGGATATGATACATGCCAACTTAAAGATCAATTGTCCCAATACCATGAATTTGCAAGTATCAGATGGTATTTTGATACCTATTATAAGAAGAGTTTAGAATGTGCATGTCAAAATAGGTTGATATACATCCATCATGATTTTGAGGTAATGAACCACAATATGAATGATGATGTGTCTATCATACTAGGTGACCATTCTTGAACACAGTCAAAGCAAATTTGTATGTAAGAGAGATGAAGATCATTATGAGTATCAATGAGGGCGATGATGTTGACAATGTTTTCTTTGTCATTGGTGAAGAAGTACATCCGAATAGGAATGACATCATAATCTACGATTTTCAAATGGAGCTTCTCAATTTAGATTCGAACTAAACAAGGGAAAAGGTGTCTGGCTATTGATGTTAAATTAAGCGCTAATGGGAGGCATGCCTTTAAGTTTTTCAATTAAAATTAATAGTTAGTTATTTAATTCAATAACTAAAACTAACAAGTTTGAGTTCTAACTTTGAAAAAATTTGTGTCGAATGAGTTCGAAAGACCATTCATCGGGTGATAATTCATTGGAATTAAAATGTCTTGCTAACTCAGTTTAAGAGCGAAAAATAGCAAAGGAGTTCAAAGTGGTGAAAGTAAGAAGAAGAGGAAAATCAAAGATAAAATTTATAAATTTTTACATTTTCATGAATTTCATGCAGTCATGACACCTTGTATGAGTGATACATAATGTTAGAGGAGCGCCTTAGAGAAATTAACAAAAAATTACATGCAAAGATGTTGACTGACGTTGTAGGTATTATCCACGGCGCTAAGGGGAATGGCCACAGTGCCAAGATGGTAGCAGGCAAAAATTAAGAAAATGCCCTACCGCATCGTTGACATAATGGCAACATCGGGGTCATTTTAAGGAGTCTAAACCCCATTCTCATTCATTTTTCACACTTGCAGTAAAACTCCACCACAACCATCAAGCAAACATCAATCTAAAGCTAAAGTCTAATCATTTCTAAGTGAGATTAGTGAGTTCCTAGTGATTAAGGGTGAAAAAAACAAGTTAATTGTGGATTTGCATAAATTGAAAGGCTAGAGCTTGCATTTTTGAATTTTGATTTCAAATAAAGCTAGGGTTCAAGTTGGTGAAAAAATCTTAAGGGCTTTAATTGATAAAGACTGGAAGAGTTTTTTACACCAGAAATAAATCTGGCATTAAGGTATATTTACAATTTCATCTAGTTATACTTTGAGTTTTTTAAGATTTTAATGATATTGTGTGAAAGTGTGGATTTGAGGTTGTAGGATAGGTTTTGCAAGATTGCATGATTGTTGAGCATTATTGTTACCCATGGAGACCTAGTTGATGCCTTCGCATTATTTGGCATATGCATGATTCGTGTGATATGAATTTTGATTTTTAGGTGATTTGAAGACCCGAGATGCATTACATTGTTGTTAAGTTGTTTAAAATTTGAAAAATGGCAAGAATAAGGAAATAAGTTAGCCAAGCTAAAGTAAATGATTTTAAGGCATGTAGCTCGAGAAATACCAATGAAGATGAGCCTAGACCTTTTAAATCTAGATTTTTCATTTATAGAGAGGCTAAGGACCGATACGAGAAAATCCTACGCACGGAGTTCATTTTTGAAAGGGGGATGAATTTGCTAGCCAACTATGATAAGAGAGTGAATAACTTCATTAGGTAACAAAATTAGGAGCAACTCATTAAAGATTATAGAAAGAATGACGTTAAAGGAGTATGTGGGATTATTTTTGAATTTTATGCTAATACGAAAGTCATCTCTAAGGTTGGGCCAGTGAAGGTGAAAGGGGTTTTTGTTCCTTTTAATATACGCGAGATCAACACAATCTATGGATCGGAGCACTTAAGTTTGAACAGGTCGGAACCGACTTTCCTAAAAAAAGTTATATGAGAGACCCTATAACTTATACCTTTTTAAAGCCATAGAGAGAACATTGGTTGTTAAAAGACAACAACGCTGAGTTATGGGGCTTAAGAATTTACCAAAGCATATTAAGAATGGGAGTGTTAGAAAAGCTTAAAGAATGTGACTACATTTTCTTGTTGCAGAACTATACCCCACTTCTCAGCAAGGTGAGATCAATAAGCCAAAAGTGGATCGTCTTTATCAGTAATAAAGAATGAGGGGATCAACGTCAGCGAGATCATCTACAATAGTTTAAGGGAGTCAATCATGTCTAAAAGAGACAACAAATTGTTGTATTCTATCATGATTACTCTGATGTGTTTAAAGGCCAGTGTGTGATTGAGAAATGATAAAGAATTCGATATAGAACCCTGCCAACTATAGATGAAATGTTCATGCTCACATTGAGATCATCACCTGGATATCAAGACTCCAAAGAGGAGACAAAAAGGGCTTGGGGAGCTAGAATTGAGGCGGAGTTGTTGGCTAAAAGGCAAAAGGATTAAGCTACGGTAGTAGCAGTAATAGAACTAGCCCATAAGCTAGAAGAGGAAAAAGATGGAGAAGAGGAGCAGCAGCAACGGCAGCAAGGATTTGTTGATGGCGACAAGTTTGTGGACTTAGAGAGTTTAGAGCAAGACTTTGATGATCCTGAGGTTTTCTACCACCTCCTCCACCATAAGCACCAGTACAAACACTAAAGGACTTGACTCCACGGCAACAGAAGTTGTGGATAACATAAATGCGAATAAAGTACCAAGAGGACAGTGCGCATTACCTACATTAAGATATAAGCATGATATGTAGATGAGAGAGCAACTCTGATAGAACGGATAATGAAATTTCATGTTATTTGTTGGTCATTATAGGGGTTTAGCTAGGTTTGAGAGGAGCAAACGGATGAGACCTACCGATAAGTCATTAGGCTTTCCAGCAACACTAGACTATATGTTTGATTTAGATTTGGTATAAAGTAGGATGGTGGAGCATCCATCGACACCATCCTATGTTGGAGCTAATGAAGCAGATGATGATGATGATGATGACACGCAGTCTTAAACTTAACATATTATGATTTCTTTAGACTTGAGGAGTATAGAGTGACATAGATGTCATTTCATTTTTTAACATTTGGGATATTTTGTTAAATATTTAATTTTTCCAATTCTATGTTTATTATAGTTTATCTTAACTTGTGTTATTATATATGTTTGTATGTTTTAGTGTTTTCATGTTTCAGACTTACTTTTAAACCTTATAGACAAGGTTTGGTTGAAGTTTAGGGCATCGACACTATACTACACTATGGAAAGTAGTAAGATATGCTGAGAAATAAAGATAAACAGTGCAGGTATGATCGTTTAAACTTTATTATGAAGCATTTAAAGAGGAAAGCATGGTAGTGTATAAATTCTTCATTTTACTTACTATTTGAGATTTTTAGTATATATTAGGTTATATATAGTAATATGTAATGAATAAGTAGTTCGATTGCAGGCTCATGTCTTAAATTATGGACGAGTGGATTACAAGTATCATGTTAATATGAAACTCAAAAAAATGTTTAAAATTTTGAAGAAGAAACAATGAAATGTTTCGAACAATGGCATGATTTCATGATTAGAAACTTAGAGTTGGGGAATATCTAAGACTTGAAACAAAAGTAAGAAATTATAATACTTTTGTGGAAAAAGTTAGATCTCTAAGGATTCTGTAATAAGTGTGAATCTTACTTGATGAAACAAAGCAAATAAAGACTTAGTGCAAAGAGGTGAAGAAATAGGCATTGTAAGTTAAAATATGAGGTTAACATACTTGGTGTAGTGAAAGTGAGAACTGCTAACAAGAGTTTCAGAAAAAATGATAGAATCCCACAAGTTCTGCATGAAATGGAGCGGAGAACTTGATGGTTGGAAAAAGTGAGAAAGAATGATGTCTAAAAGAAAAGGAACTGGGACTGTCAAATAAAAAATGAAAAGAAAAAAATGAAATGAGAGAAGAAAAATAGAGAAAAGAAGGTGGAAGTAAAATAAAACTTTTCAAATAAAAGATTTAGTTCAAGTATGAGTAAATAATTGAGCAAGTTTTCTTTCCAATTACGATAAGTCCTATAGACTATTGAAATACTAAATTTTACTAAAGATGTGTATGATCTGTGCTTATTTGTGAATTACTAAGCTTAATGAGAAATCATGAGTGTTGAGATGAAATAAACTTATGAATAGTGATGGTTTTTGGTTGTGATTAATCTTGATGCTTCGAAAGTGAAGTTATATGTGTTGTTAAAGCTATATGCCTTAAAAATAAAAGTTTTTGGATAGAGAAACTCTTGATTGGATTATTAACTTGAAACTTAGTGAATTAAAAGGTACTCCATGAATAATGTAAATTGAATGAGAACTAGTTATTAGGAGACTTAGTAGAATACACTTTTGCTCGGGACGTGCAAAGTCTTAAGTTTAGGGGTATTTTATAAGTGATTATTTGTACTTATATATAAGGTTAGTTTAATAGTATATTTAGTCTAAATATTCCCAAATGAGTTCTAATTCATGATGTTATTGCATTTTTATGGAATTACGGTGCAAATGAAGGAAATGAGCAAAAACGAGAAGAAATGGAGCAAAAACCCATGAAAACATGGTTGCTATTGTGGCTACACATGGTGACACTGTGGGAAAGAAAAGAACAACATAGGAGAGCAAAAAAGTGAAGAAATCAACACCGGAGGTTCGGTGCAGTGGCGATGCCATGAAACACAAGGGACAGTGCCAAGAAAGACTGGGATAGCACCGAGTTAGCAGATGAGTAAAATAAGTGCATGCAGTGGAGATGTGGTGGCTTAACACATACGGTGCTGGAGCATTAATGACAGTGCCATACTTGTAAAAAAAAGAAATTTATATCGAGTTAAATTGTAAAAAATAGTTTCAAATTGTTATAAGGATGTATAAATAGGTATTAGGATGTGGTAAACTCATCACTTACCAACTATTAGACACCATTAGAGTAATTTAGCATAGGTTTACTTTGAGTTTAGGTATTAACGAATATTGTGTGAAGAAAATATTGAAGACTTCACGTTTGCAATTCAAATTTGGTTTCATTGGATTAATTGTGTTAGGGAATTTATCTTAGGTCAATCTACAAACATTGTTTATCTTATAATTTTAGTTAATAAAATTGAAGTTTTCATTTGTTGTTTTATTATAAGTGATTACATGTTGAACTTATACTAAAATCCATAGGTATTTGTTGAAATATCCTAAATGTCTTTAGTCAGTCATTATATTGGGAATTATAACAAATTAAGAATGGTATGAATATTGATTGATGGTTATGTGATGATCATGCTTATAGGGATATGAATCGAGATCATGAGTACTAGTTAAGGAAAAAGGTATTGGACCGACCAGCTATGAGAACACCACATAGATTATGTCATAGGTGTTAATCATGAAAGCTACATCATTTAGTCCTTCGATTTGAGATTATCATAGACTTCAATATTAGGAGCATGGGTTTGACACAATTGAATATTGTCTTTAACCGGATGATTATAAAGATTGTGATTGGTTACCATCTAACTAATATGTGAAGGTGTGTAATCAAGATTGAATTTGTCTCTCTCGTATAGAGAGATATTAGTGGATCCCTCAATATAATAGATTGACAATGGTCAAGTCCATATGAATTGATATGATCAATGTCACTTGGATGTTTTCAGTTTACCTAAAGATCGAGATGAGTACGATTGAATATTTGGGTGACTTTTCATGCCTGATGTTTAATTAATGGATATCACATGATAAAATGATATGATATATGTTATTCATTAGGTTATATCAATTTTGATATTCATGCTACTTGGATTTTCATAATGCCTTGCTAGAGACCGCTTATGACTTGTGTACCAAAATGGTTTTAGTTCACTACCAACGTCATAGGAACCTATTAGGTCACACAAAAAGAATGGCTTTGCACAATTCAGTTAGTCCAAAGTAATGAGTTTTATATGATAAAATTCATAACATAGAAGCCCTTACAATTTGTTATATGATAACTTATTAATATGAGCGTATATGTAATTTACTTAAACTGTCTAAATACAATAGCTATTTTATGAATCGAATTTTAAGGGAGGGCTTTTCTACACATATAAATAGATGTTGAAACCTTAAAACGAAATAAGATTTTTGTTTTTGTAAACTTTGAGTTCTTTGGATTTTAAGAGAGAGAGAAATGTTTTATATCTCTATTGGGGCTAGCACTCCAAATTGTGGTCACCATTAGTGTGTGAGTTTTTTATAGAGGACGCGCGCTTGAACTTCTTGGAGATCGATCAATCAAACAAGAAAACCACGAATTAAAGTATGGTTTACTTTTGTAGATCTAGTTTAATAGAACTTATTCTCAATACTGTTGAGGTTTTTACAAAAATTGTTTTGAATTTTCCGCTGCGTATGAACACCGAAAACCTAATAGTGGTATCAGAGCCTTAAGATTGGTTCTATTCAACGCTTGCATGTTTTCTCTAACGTATATATGATATATGTGTGAAAACATGATCTTGATTAATTTGTGTATATAATGTACATATAGGTTCTATGATAATTGTTATCAAGAACTGATTTTAAAAGCATGTTGATCCATGTATTTCATACATACGCATGATTTGATTCAACGATAGAATTCATATTTTGAACATATGTTTTTAACATTGAGCGATGCGAATTTTGTTTTTTCATGGTAGAATTCATGTTTTGGTTGATGTGGTTCTGATGTTGAATACATATTTCATTTTTGTTGAATAATTATGTACATCTCCACGATGAAAATCATGATTAGGTTAAAGAGATTAATTTAATATGATTCTAGTGTTGAATGGATGATTAGTATTTCATTTCTTGATTCAATTACTTGTTTTGTATGAATAAAAATCGAAATTGGTTTTGATTATATATTTCATTGTGATTATTTATTAGTATATTCCTATTATATAGGAGATAAAATTATATTCGGATAAGAATTACAAATCTTATAAGTTAGGCATGATATATAACAAATTCGTATTAGATAAGGATTCAAATTATCTTAAATTCTAATTTTATTAGGATAGATATTAAGTTAGAAGTGGGCCCGAGTTAATTAAAAACATTTCGATTAATATATTTTGGAATTAAAATAAATTGTAGTTTTGGTTCATTGGATCGACTAAAATAATGAGAAATTTTAGGCGATTTTCAATTTTTGAAACTGAAACTTGTTGTCTAAAAAAGGGGTTGTACATGTATTGTGATATATGATATTTATCTTATTTAAATTATGATCACTAAAACAAATAGAAAAATCTCTCTTCCAAATTTTAAGTCAAATATCATTAATTCTCAAACACTTGTCGAAACTTCAATCACATCAATATGGTTCTGCCTCCGCAGAGTATTGTGTTATCTTGGTAAGGAAAGTTGAGTAACGGTTACTCTATTATTTGAAATGGTTAGTCTTGATGAAGCTATCAAAACGATTTTAGGCTTTAGGCACTAGGTGAAATAAGACATGCTACGACATAAGATGTCAAAATCTCATAAAAGAAACTAAAAGTTATATATGATGTAATCGGTAATTTGTAGATAATTAAATAACCTTATTGAAAGTGTCCTGACTTAGCTGTCTTAGAATTAGGTGAAACATGGATTTTTAGTCTCTTAAATTAACATAGCATTTTTAGGAGGGGTGTTAATTTAGTGGTAGTTCGTTCCTCCATACTAAAATGAACTTCTGCATAATTTTCGTCGAAGATTTATCTCCTCTTCAAATCACACTACTCCCTTGTCACTACAATCCATCTTTGAGAAGGATAAGTTGTCCAGGACAAACTTTCTTGACTGGTTCAGAAACTTGAGAATTGTTCTAAGCATGAATGGAAGTTGTATGTCCTGGATGATTCTATTCCAGAGGAACCACCAACCAATGATTTAAGAGATGTGAAGGATGCACTTACTAAGCATTTCAATGGCTCAACTGATGTTACGTGCATTATGTTAGCAACCATGGTTCCTGAACTTCAGAAAAACATGTGTAACGGTCCGAAAATTTGACTTGTGCCACGTGTCAAGTCAAAGTCGTATGTGGGATCCACCCGTCGAATATGTATGTCCGAATCTTGAGTGGAGACACTGAGAATGTTAAATTTAAGATTTTAATGCTAATTGTTGAAAAAAATATATGCGGGGAATGCGGTGAGCCAAAACATGAACGGGGACGCGCCTCGAGTCGCGTGTCGACGTGTGCCCGAGGTAGCAGCTCGTGGGGTAAGATTAATTAATTTATATTAAAAGTAATTTAATGATTTGTTTAATAAGTGGCTATAGTGGTTTCAATGTGGTCACATTAAATCAATATGCAATGACCCATAGTTTGCAAAATAAATCAAAATGCATTGGATTTGCACTAAGATGCACATTGCACGATACTCGAGGAATATTTGGTCAAAGGCTCTGGGAATAAAGGATAAGGATTGGATTGCCTCGAGATTCGTGTAGCAAGAATCTCGAGGACACTAAATATCTTGTCTTCTTTGCTTTCAAGTCAGTTAAAATAAAAACACAGAAGTGAGAAAGAAACAGTGGCGAAGAGAGAAACCGAGGAAGAAGGGAAGAAGAAGAAGAGATCGGCAGCGAGAGAGAGAGATCAGGATAGGGAAAGAGATCGACAGTCGAAGGCGAGTTTTTTATTGTTGTGTGTTGGCTGTTGTTGTTACCGTCGGTGTGGTGGCCATGGAGGTCGAACCTCCATGGCCGACCGAGTGAAATGGGAGAAATGGCAAAGGGATCTCCCTTGCCATTAAAACCCGTTGGAGGTTGGGGTTGCGAGCCAACCCCAACACATCGTAAAAAAAAAAAAAAAAAAAAAAAAAAAAAAAAAAAAAAAAAAAAAAAAAAAAAAAAAGCGAAAACAGAGAATCGCTCTGTTTCTTCGCGAGGAAGAAGAATGACCCGGTCGGCGGCCGCCGGTGGGTCCGGCCGGGTGGGCTGGCGGACTCTCGACCGGTGGGATCGGGTCGGGTCGACCGAATCCGGCTAGACCGGTTTGGTCGACCCGGATCCGGCTGGACCAAGGTCGGGTTGACCCGGACCCATTTCAATAAAAATAATAATATAATAATAAATAATATATATTTATATATTTAATAACTGATTTTTAATAAATAAATTCTAGAAAATAGTAAAGAAATATGGAAAAATTCTGAAAAATCCTCGAAACATATGAAAAATTAGGGAAAGCTAGAAAAAATGAGTTCGAGGCTTTTCGGGCGTTTGGCACCCCGGTGTAATTCGAAAAAGGGTGCTAAAAACTTAATTTTTATGAAAATAAAAATGGCAAATCTATAATCACATACTATAATCGCACGTAATGCGACCCTAAAATCTTAATTGGTATAAATGGACACCAGGGACTTAGGAGGCTACAGTCGGGTGTCGGGTGCGCAAATCGAGGCGTGAGCGGGACGTCTTGAGGACGAATTACAAATTTCGAGGTAAGTAAACCAGTTAGAAAATGCACAGTAGTTCATTGAGCTTGCATGTTTGATTGATGTTGAATCATGTCCTTTTCTTGGAATTCTCACTCTTATGAGTGTCCGAGGGCCAAGTGAGTCGTACTCGTGTCTCTGATTGGAGTGGTTGCCGGCTCGCAACCGGGGCCATGACCTCGAGTCACAGTATTCAGAATGAGATGTGCTTTATTCGGGGCGCCGTTGATATCCCTCATTCGCGACATTTTAGGTACGGCGATGCCGCATCCGATGACTGAGTCTGCTTGGCGTTGCCGCGACTCTGCGACCCCGACCCTGTGGCACCCGCATTCGGTGGTCTTCGACTACTTGGGCACCTCTCTATATTGTTTCCTTTGACACTCATTCTCGTTGTACTTTCATTGTTTTCACAGTCTCATGATCATGCATTCCATATAGCTTTCTTTTTATCTGCATGACTTTTAGACTGTTTTATTTTATCTTGAATTACTATTTAGATTCTACCGGATTTTACTTACCTGGGCTCGTCAATCTCGTGTTTGACTGAGTGCAGAGTTGCAGATGAGTAACAAAGGGAAAGCTCCATAGCTAGGTGAATATTTTTGTATATCTTTTATTTACTCTCCTCTAATGTGATACATTATACTGGGTTCCACAATTAGGTTGCCTAACTCTTGTACCTTATTGTTGAGTTATTTAATGTAGTATTGCTTCCGATTAATTGTAAAATATTGAAAAATATTAATAACTCAACTTAAAAATTTTGTACTTACAGATAATGATGGATTAGAAGGCTGACTAAGTCTGCGTTGACCTTGCGAGACTCGCTCGGGGGTCCACGTGGGCTTAGGCGGGCGGTGCCCAATATTGTGGAAAATTGGGGTCGTCACAACATGGAACACATGGAAGCTTACAACATGGATATGATGCTTGAAGAAATGCTCTAATAGCAAGCTAGATAAGAAAGGTTTGAGACAGTCAAGAACTTTTATTCTTGCAAAATGGTTGCGAGTGCTTCATTTAGTCCTCATGTTTTAAAAATAAAGGGCTATATTGACCATCTTGATAGACCTAGATCTCCCACAAGCCAAAAGTTAAATATAAATTTGATCCTGGATTCATTGCCTAATAGTTATTCAAAATTTGCTTTGAACTATAACATGAATAATATAGAGTAGTGTATCTTAGAGTTGCATTTAATACTTAAAACTGCTAAGTGTAATGTCAAGAAACTTATTGCTAATGTGTTGATGGTTAAGAAAGGCTATGATGAAGAAGGCCAAAGGTAAGGCTAACGTTGTCGAGGCTATTGTGACTGTCACAAAGCCTATGGAACAAATCAAGCCCAAGGCTGCGTCTACTTTATAGTCCCATAAGGAAAAAGAAAAAACAAATTTCATTTCTTCCATGCACCAGGGCATTGGTTCAGAAATTGCAAACTTTATCTCAAAGATTTAAGAAAAAGATGAGTAGTGCGACTAGTTTTTTGGTAGTTATGTTATTGAAATTGCCTAATAGTGATTCTTCAGTAGTAGATAATGAATGTGGGTCTCACATTTGTATTAATGTGTAGGGTCTCACCAAAAGTAGAAAGCTAAAAAAAGAAATCATCCTACGAGGTGAAAATAATGTAAAGGTTGATGCGTCGGTTGTAGGAAACTATCAGTTAATTTTACTAACTGGACTTATTTTAGTTTCAAATAATTGTTATTATGTATTTCCCTTAAGCGGAAACATCATTTCAGCTTCACGTTTGGATTTAGATGGTTTTAATTTCATTATTGCGAATAATGAATGTTCTATTTCTTGTAAAGATGTTTTTCATGCGAATGTTGATTGTTGTGATGGTGTTTATTTTCAAAACATGAAAAGGTCCACAAATACTCCTATTCTTAACAAGATGTGGATGGTCTTCATGTTTTGATTGGATGGTTTTGATTTTGAATCATATGAAACATGCGTATCTTATTTACTTGACAAGATTACAAAGAGTCCATTTATTGGACATAGTGAAAGGGCAAGTGATTTATTGGGTCTAATACATACTGATGTATACGATCCTATAAACACAATGGCTAGAGGTGTTCATCAAGACTTCATTACTTTCACAGATAATTTCAACGTATATGGTGACGTGTATCTCATGAAACATAAAAGTGAATCTTTTAAGATGTTTTGAACATTTTAAAATGAAGTGCAAAATTAACTTGGTACAACTATTAAAGCGTTTCGATGAAATTGAGGTGGTGAATATTTGAGCTAAGAGTTTGATGATCTTCTTAAAAACTGTAAGATTGTTTCACAGTTAACTCCTCCAGTAAATCCATAATGGAATGGTGTTTCTAATAGGAGAAATCAGAATTTATTGGATATGGTTCAATATATCATGAGTCACGCAGATCTTCCTATTTTTTAGGGGTTATGTGTTAGAAACTACTGCGTTTACACTAAATCGTATTCCTTCTAAAGTCGTTGATAAAATACCACATGAGATGTGATTTAGTAAAATACCAACTTTTATTTCCTTAAGATTTGAGGCTGGGAGGTTTTCGTACGACGAGAAATCTCAAAAAAATTATCAACCAAATCTACCAAGTGTGTATTTGTTGGTTATCCAAAAGAAACTAGAGGATATTACTTTTGTAATCCCATTGAGAACAAAATGTTTAGTGCTCGGAATGGTGTCTTTATGGAAAAATAGTTTATTTTAAAATACAATAATGGGAATAAAGTAAGTCTTGAAGAATTTCAAGAACCACAAATAAATATTTAACCGCCAGTTGTAGATCAATAAAGTGTTAAACTTGTTGAACTTCCACAGGTATCACAAGGCTCGCGTATGTTTGATGGGGTAAGACATCACCCCGAGATATTTGGATTTCTTATTACTGATAGTAGTGAAGGATTGCTTATGGATCAATATGAGCCTACTACTTATGAAGAGGTTGTGTCTAGCCCTAATGCAAATAAATGACTTAGTGCCAAGAAATCCAAGATGCAATCCATATATGATAACCAAGTTTGGAACTAGGTTTATTTACTTAAAGGTGGTAAGACCATTGGATGTAAATCGGTTTTCAAGAAACAAAAACTGGTATGGATGGTAATGTGCATACTTATAAAGCACGGCTAGAGTAAAAGGTTTTAGATAGACTCAAGGTATTGATTATGATGAGACTTTTTCTCCTGTAGCCATGCTTAAATACATTAGAATTATAATTTCCATAGGCACATATTATGACTATTAGATATGGCAAATGGATGTCAAAAAAGCTTTTCTAATTGGAGAGTTACTTGATGACGTGAATATGAAACAGCCTAAAGGGTTTGTTCATCCTGATAATTCTAGGAAGGTGTGCAAGCTTCAAAGATTTATTTATGGATTAAAGCTAGCTTCTCAGACTTGGAATCTTCATTTTAATGAAACAATTAAGAATTTAGTTTCATTAAAAATGAAGATGAGCATTGCATATATAAGAAGGTTAGTGGTAGAGTGGTTTTCTTCCTGATGCTGTATGTTGATGATATATTACTCACTGAAAATGAAAACCCATCCTTTTAGAGTGTCAAATCTTGCTTAGGGAAGTGTTTCTTAATGAAGGACTTAGGATATGTAGCAGACATCCTTGGATTTAAGATCTATAGGGATAAATCTAAAAGGCCGATCGATCTAAGTCAGAGTGCATATATTGACAAGTTATTGAATAGGTTCAATATGCAAGACCATAAATGAGGGTCGTTGCCAATGTCTCATGGTATAAGTTTCGGCAAGACTCAATGTCCGAAGACTAATGGTGAGCGAGAGCGCATGAATACGATTCCATATGCATCAGCTATTAGATTTATCATTTATGTCATGTTATGCTCCCTAACTGATATATCATATGCTTTGGGCACAACAAGAAGATATCAGTATGATTCCAGTGAAAGTCATTGGATAGCAGTAAAGAACATTCTTAAGTACTCGAGAAGGACTAAAGAAGTGTTCTTGTTCTATGGAAGTTTAGAAGACGAGCTTGTTGTAAATAGTTATATACATGCAAGTTTTCAACTTGATATAGATGATTTTAGATCGTAGTTTGGATATGTGTTTACTTTGAATAGAGGCGCACTGAACTAGAAAAGTTCAAAGCAAGAAATTGTGGCTGATACTACAACTGAAGCTGGGTATATTGCAGCATTCGATGCAGCTAGGGAGATAGTTTGGGTCAAAAAGTTCATCTCTGAACTTAGTGCATTTCCGAGTATAGCTAACCCTGCTTGCTTGTATTATGACAACAATAGGGCTATAGCATAAGCTAAGGTACCAAGATCACACCATCGATCCAAACATATACTTTAACATTTTCATCTCATTCGATAAATCATTAAGAGGGGAGACATGAAGATTTGTAGAGTTCCTAAAAACGACATTGTAGTATATCGTTTAACGAAAGCTCTTCTACTAGCGAAGCATGATGGTCATGCTACGTCAATAGGTATAAGATACATAAATGATTGGCCCTAGAGCAAGGGGTAGATGTAGGCGCATTTGCCCTAGCTCAATCTACAAACATTAATTATTTTATAATTTTAGTTAGTAAAATTAAGGTTTTCATTTGTTGTTTTGTTATAAGTGATTTCATGTTTACCTTAAAGTAAGATCCGTGGGTATTTGTTGAAATATCATAAATGTCTTTAGTCGATCATTATACTGGGAACTATATTGAATTAAGAATAGTGTGAATCTTGATTGTTCATTATATGATGATCATGTGTATAGGGATACGAATCAAGATTATGATTACTTGTTAGGGAACTAGGTACTGGACCTACTCGCTATTAGAATATCACATGAATTTTGTCATAGGTGTTACTCATGAAAGTTATATCATTTAGTAATTCGACTTGAGATTACTATAGAATTCAATATTAGGAGCATGGTAATTTGACATAATCTAACGTATTCTTTAACCAGATGATTATAAAGATTATGATTGGTTACCATGTGAATAATATGTGAAAGTGTCTAGTCAAGATAGAATTTGTCCCTCTTGTATAGAGAGATAGATATTAGTGGATCCCTCGATATGGTAGATTGATAATGGCCATGTCCATATGAATTGATATGATCAATGTCACTTGGGTGTTTTCAGTTTACCTAAATATCGAGACTAGTACAATTGAATATTTGGGTGACTTTCCATGCCTTATGTTTAATCAAAAGATATCGTACGACAAAAGGATGTGATATACGTTATTCATTAGGTTGTATCGATTTTGATATTCATGCTATTTGGACTGTCATAATGCCTTGCTTGAGACTGCTTATAAGTTGTGTACCAAAGTAGTTTTGGTTTACTTCTAACGTCGCATCGACCTACTGGGTCGCACACAAAGAATGGATTTGCACAATTTCAATTGGTCCAGAATAATTAGTTTTATATGATAAAATTCATGACATAAAAACCCTTATAATTTGTTATATGATAACATATTAATAGGGACGTACTTATGTGTAATTTGCTTAAATTGGCTAAATATAATAGTTGTATTACGAATAGTATTTTAAGTTAGGACTTATCTATACATAAATAGAGTTTGAAACCCTAAAATGAAATAAGATTTTCATTTTTGCAAATTTTGAGTTCTTTGGATTTTGGGAGAAAGAGAGAGGGAAAGAGAGAGAGAAATAATTCTTATCTCTTTTGGGCCTCGTACCCCAAATTGTGGTCACCATTCGTATTTGGATTTATGATGGAGGGCGAGCACTTGAATGTCTTGAAGATTGATCAATCAAAGAAGAAAATCATTGATTAAGGTATGGTTTACTTTTGTATATCTATTTTAGTAGAACTTATTTTCGATCTTGTTGGGGTTTTTTAAAATTGTTTCGAATTTTCTACTACATATGAACCCCAAAACCCAACTAATTAAAGGTAATATTTATATTCATCTCTTATTTGCAATGATTTCCATTATGAATTGTGATATGTGTGTTTCAATGATGCGTGAGTAGTCTATCTATCTTAGAGATCAATAGATCCTTATATATGAATCTTTTTTTTGAATATGATTAAAAAGTGAATATAAAAAGTGCAATGGTTAGAATTTATATTGATTTTGAGCGTAATATTTTAGGCATCTTGATCATGTGTTTAATAAACTTAGGTTTTAGGTGTTATCATGCTTTTAAGCCGATCATGAACGATACAACCGTAAAATACACAACATTTATAGATAGTTGTTGAGTAAGGAGGCACGAGTAGTAGACTTAGCTTTGAGTCCGAAGATTTGGGACTTAAAGAAATGTGGAGCTTATGTTATTCACACCTGTAGGGTGGAGTTTTAGTTTTCACATTAAAATCTTTTTTGTCATGATAGTGGGTTAAAGTGGATTTGAAGGAATTTTTTATTTTAATTAGGCATTACATACAACATATTGAGATGTAAAAGTGGTTGAAAAGCATAGTATTAAATTACCAAGGTGAAGTTGTGAACTAAGATATCTTTAATATAAGAGTTAAATTACAATTTTATTTGATTTGTTAGATTAATTTAGTTTGGTATAAAACCAATTAAAAAGTGATTTCATTAGTAATAGTTAAAATTTAAATATTTAATAACCTAGTGCAAAAACCTTTCTTTGAAGATGATCTCTGTGAGTAATGTAAGTTGATTGCAGTATTACTAGAAGTTGGTCGTTACACTTACAGCATGCATCGGTGTGTTAATGTGCCTAAACTATATATATTATTTACTAATAGTAAGATAATTACTTGTGGAACAAATAAGGGTAAATTGGTAAAAATCCAAATTTGATGGATTAAATTAAGGACGTTAGATGGTCCTAGAACTAATAGGCACCAGATAAATGAAGGGTTAGGAGTTGGTGACTTAAACCCTAGATTTTGAGACACATGTAAATAAAAATTACAGCCTAAGTTGTAACCCTTTTCAACACACCACAACATGGAGGCTATGGTTGGAGTGTTAGAGAACTAAAACAATCTCCACAAGTTGGAAATCACTAAAAAAAAGTTAAATCTCACAACCCAACTAGTAAATCTTCAAAGGAAACCGTTCATTGTGGGTGTGTAATCTTGGATTTGGGTTTATCCTAAGTTTTCAAAGTGGATTTACAAGGTTTTCACACTTCAATGCTTGTCCTTCATGGTTCCAATGATTATATGTATGAATTTGGAGTTTAAATTGATTTATTGTCTCAAATTGGTAAATGAACACATGATTTCTAGTGGGATGTTAATTTAAATTCAAGTTTGAACTATTTTGTAACAATGGTTTCAACGTTTGAATTGTATTTTCGTATTTTGAAAGGTTTTTGCAACAAAAGTTTGGATTCTTAGGGATTTTTTGTACAAATTTGTTTGAAACAATACTTTATTGTTATAGGTTGATGGAACCCTTCATTTCGGACTGTTTCGATGTATTTGAATTCCCAAGTGGTCGGGAATTGGTCGATAGTTGGGAAAAAGAAAATCAAGAATTTATGGGTTTCTCTGATATTGATGTCACCCCACATGGCCTCAAGGAGAAGATGATTTGGAGCTCACAGTGGTACTAATGTTTTCCCGGCACCGTATGGGTAAACCCAGAGTGTTGCCATACCGCTAGTCACACGGATTTTCACTGGTTCTTGAAAGTGGCGTAACTTGTTCATTTTAATTATATTCTTGACGTTTTTTATATTGTTGGAAAGCTTAACAATGGAATTGATAAATCACTTAAAATAAGACTTTGACTAACTAAAAATCTGGTTGGAAGTCATGAGTATAGTTTGGCGTAGAAACTTACCTGGCATGTATATAATATAGATACTCGAGGGATGCCACCAAGGACTTCTCGATGCTAAAGATTTAGTTAGGAAAGTAGCGCTAAAGGTAAGTGGAGTTTTCTTTATCTTCAAACATGTCATGCTATTAGTTAAGCTAGAATTCATGATATTGAATGGTTAATATCTTATGGAATCAAGTTGAGTTTATCTTGTCTTTCCATTACATCTTGTCCTCTGAGCTCTCTATTTATGAATGCCTATTGAACTGATGTGCTTGGAATGAATAATTGTAATGATATCTCGGATTGGAGAGCTAGGGGTCGCTGGTCATCTCCTTCCGCTATGCTTGAACACCAATTTGCTGAGGTCGGGTCATTTGTGACACCATTGAATCCAATTGGTTGTTGCATCACACACTTGTATTTTGTTCCCCTTTATTGACTCTATGGCATTCATGTTATCGTTGTTATCTTGTTGACTATCTTGTTCGGGCTTTGTGTCATTATGTCTTGCATTATATAGTATGCTTGTTTATGTTATCCTTTCATGCCCGAAATGATAGTAGGAATTGTTGAATAAACATGTTCATGCTAGTTATATGCATTAGGTATTACTTGGATGATTGAGGTTAAAGCAGGTTTCAACTTTACTAAGCCCGTTGAGATATAGCTCACCCCACTATTTTCCCCGTCCAAATACCTCAGCTGTTGCTCAAGATAAAGGAAATAGTAAGGTCGCAGCGTAGAAGCTTTTTTCTTGTTTGCAAGGTTGTTCTATATATTTTTAATTGATTTTTCAGACATTATGTAATAAATAAGGAATTTTACTACAGGTAGACTTTGTGAAACCTATAAGTTAGTTGTTAAACCTTTGTAAGACTTTTTATTTATTTTTTTCACTTAATAGACAAAGAAGACTTTCATTCCGTACTGTTTATATGTCTTAGTAGTCTATTAGTAGATGAATTAGATTGAAATCAGTATATAAAGAATGAAAAGAGAATATGATTTATAGCATTCTTTTTCTCGGGACGACAAAGCATTGAGTTTAGGGGTATTCGACAAGTCAATAATTAGACATATGTTGTAGTGTACTTTAGGTTGATTTTAGATATAAATGACGATCTTACACTAGGTATTCTCTTGTTTCTGTGATTTCAGGATTTAATTAGGAAAAATGAAAAAATGGAATTAAATGAGGAAGAAAAGCAAAACAGTCAACCGAAGACCATAGCAAGTGAATCATCGGCGATATGAGATTACACATGAATTGATACCAAAATCAGAAGTTTAGAAGGTTCGACGAATAGCCAGCGAATTGGGATTCACGTGGGAATCGCCAATTGAATCAATGGAGCATAAAATGATATTTTCTGTGATTAACTCAACAATTTGTGAACAACATAGGATTCCCTGACAAATCGTTAAGGTCGATGATGAGTTATTTAGATTACTACGAAGAATTTGAGTTTATCTATGATTTTTATAGCTTAAGAAACTATAAATAGGACCCTACGACATCGAAATTAAGAACCCACTTTTCTTTTAACAAGTTTGTGAGAGTCGGAATTTAGTTTTTATTGAGTTTAATTTAAAGCAACTTTGGAGATTCGTTTATTTCAATAATAGGTATTTGTTTAATTATTTATTTCAATTATATTATTGAGTTGTTTATTTTTAGCATGAGTGAGTAGTTTATTAATCTAAATAGACCCTAGACATGTATATACTTTGGATTGCTATATAGTTATAATTAAGGAATCATGTAATTAATGCTTTAAATCTTTTCATACACAACAATCACAATTTTAATAAGTTGTTTTTACGTAGTACAACTAACGAGGATTGATATTGTATACACAGTGTGTAATATGTATTATGATATTCAATTTTTTGAGTCTTTGTCTATAATTTTTGCAACAACAATTATAGAAGTAGTAACTAGGATTAATCTATAGGGTCAAATTACTGAGTGGATATTCTAGGTGATTATGTTCTAGTTTAGTTATTGATTAAAATATTCTAATTAGTATTTGATTTAGATTAGGCATGATTTTCATTGAGTTTTAATGCTATTGTATTTCTATTTTATTGCGTTTTATCCAATAGGTAGATTTACAATGATAAGGATATGGCTATTTTCCATTGAATATAGGAAAATCGATAGCTTGCTAAAGGCTATCAACCTATTATGAATTAGAATTTAATGATTCCAAGATTCCTTATGTTATAAGTATAACTAGGTTACTAGGTAATGTTACGTTCTAGTGTTTGAATGCAATCCAAGTATATTACACTGTTTAGTAGAGATTTGTTTAGATATTTATATTATATTGAATTTGAATTTCCTTTAATTAAGTTTACATTAAACTGTTTGAATTAGTGTAGTTAGTATTCATAATTTTTAGTTATTTAGTATTTCAAACCTCATTTAATTAGATTAACTAAATTAAGAAAAATAAAACAAAAACAGTTTCCTTAGAAGTTTTTCAAATCCTTATGGAGACAATATCCTACTTACCACTACTACATATTATGAAAAATACGAGAAACTATTATGCATGCTCAACACGTGTCAATTAAGGCATGGCGGCCCTATTTATAGGAATTGGGGTCGTCACAACTACCACTTGTATAAAAGTTCTCAATGAAGGATGGTCCCTAAGCGAAGCTAATGCCACTAACATTGTACTGATTCCTAAGAAGGAGAATACATAAACTGTGGAGGATTTTAGGCCAATAAGTCTATGTAATGTACTTTACAAAGTTGTCATTAAGACTTTGGCCAATAAGTTAAAGGGAATTATTCCTTATTTGATTTTTTATTTTCAAAGTGTTTTTGTGCCAAGTAGATTAATTATAGATAATATTGTTATTACGGCCTTTGAGATGCTCCGTTCTCTCAATAAAATGAAGAAAGGGAAAAAAGGTTTTACGGCCCAAAAATTAGATATGAGTAAAGCTTGTGATAGAGTGGAGTGGTGTCTTATTGGGGCAGTTATGTAACTTATAAGTTTTCCTACTAAATTGATTTCCTCTATCATAGACTGTATATCTACCCCTCTTTTGGTTTTATGTAAATAGGCCAGTGATAGGTCAGGTGATTCCCTTGAGAGGTTCGAGGAAGGGGTGTCCTCTATCTCCTTACCTATTTATCTTATGTGCTGCTATCAGGTTCCTTTGAAAAGAAGATTATCATATGTCAATTCAGGGGATGGTTTGTGCTCGATGGTGTCCTTAAATAAACCATCTATTTTTTGCTGATGAAAGTTTGATTTTTTGTGGTTCAAAGGATGGGATGGGGAAGGAATCAATAGAATCCTGAACATTTATAAGATGGCTTCAAGTCTATACTATTCACTAATGCATCTCAATGACTTGTCAATCCAAATCTCGAATCGATATACTCGAGCCATGAAAGATTCACTTTTGAATTAAGATATGCTTGTTAAGATTTTTCAATATGCCTTGCACAAGTGAAATTTGATGCAAAATCCAATGGAAACAAACAAACGAGTGTCATCCCCACATGTGATTCTAGTGTTACAATAGTCTCTCATTTAGTATATATATACAGCCCTCTCATCGTTTCAACTATCTTTCCTGATTTTCTCCAATCCCTATATCTCTCTTTTATCGAAAAAATTTATGATTTCTCATTGTGTTCTTCATCGAACCCGAGCCCTAGTTTTTCGATCCCAATTAGGGTTTCTTTGTATTCTCCATCACTGATGCCCAATTTGAGCAGATCGAAGGGAAATAGAAGAGGACCTAGGAATCAGGAATACAATCACATATGAGAAATATCTTGGGATGCCCACAGTTATTAGGAAAAACAAGATAAATACTTTTGTTGAGATCAGGGATAAGCTATGGAAAAAGGTGCAGGGTTGGAAGAAGAGCTTGTTTTCTATGGGAGGAAGAGAAATTTTAATAAAAGCTATTCTACAATCAATACCGACCTTTGTTATGAGTGTTTTTAAATTTCATATCAAACTGCGTCGAGAAATTAATTCCACTGTGAGTAGGTTTTGGTAGGGTGAACATAATGATAAGAGGAATATGTCATGGATCGTCCGGCGTAAAATATGTAGCCTTAAGCAGAAATTAGGTTTCTGGGATGTAGGCCAATCCGGTGGGTTTTAAGGTTCATACGCAGTGAAGAATTCAAAACAATTTTTGAAAAACCCCAAAAAGATTGTAAATAAGTTCCATTAAACTAGATCTACAAAAGTAAACCATACTTTAATCCATGATTTCCTTCTCTGATTATTCAATCTCCAAAATATTCAAGCGTCTATCCTCTATTCAAAATCCACACATGAATGGTGACCACAATTTGGACTGCTAGCCCCTAAAGAGATAAAAAATGTTTTCTTTTCTTTCCCAAAATTCAGAGAATTCCAAAATAGCAAAAACAAAAATCTTAATATGTTTTTAGGGTATCAGCCTCTTTTATATGTGTAGATAAGCACTCACTTAAAACCATATTCATAATACAACTATTATATTTAGGTAATTTAAGTAAATTACACATACGCCTCTATTAATAAATTATCATATAACAAATCATTAGGGCTTTTATGTCATGAATTTATCATATAAAATTCACTACTCTAGAGCAATTGAAATTGCAGAAAACCATTCTTTGTGTGCGACCCAATAGGCTCATGCGATATAGGTAGCGAACCAAAAATCATTTTAGTACAAAAATCATGAGCGGTATCTAGCAAGGCATTATGACTACCCAAGTAGCATGAATATCAAAATCGATACAAGCTAATTAATAGCACATATCATATCCTTTTGTCGTGCGATATCCTTTGATTAAACATAAGGCATGGAAAGTCACCCTTAATGTTCAATCGTACTAGTTTAAATCTTTAGGTAAACTGGAAATATCCAAGTGGCATTGATCATATCAATTCACATGGACTTGGCTATTATCAGTCTATCATATTGAGGGATCCACTTATATATCTCTCCATACAAGAGAGATAAGTTATATCCTGAATACACACCTTCACATATTATTCACATGGTAACCAATCACAATCTTTATAATCGTCCAGTTAAAGACAACGTTTGATTTTGTTAAATTATCATGCTCCTAATATTGAAGTTTATGGTAATTCAAGTCCAATGACTAATTGATATACCTATCAGGAGTAACACTTATGACTTAATCCATGTGGTGTTCTAATAACGGGTCGGTCTAGTACCTTGTTCCTTAATAATACTCATGATCTCAATTTTGTATTCCTATTTGCATGATCATCTCATAACCATCAATCAAGACTCACACTAATCTTAAGTCACTATAGTTCTCAATATAATGACTAACTATGGACATTTAAGATGTTTTAACAAACTCCCATGGATCTTATTATAGGGTAAACCGCAATCACTTATAATAAAATAGCAAACAAAAACCTTTATTTTATTAACTAAAATTATAAGATAAACATTGTTTATAGATTGACCTAGGGAACATGCCCCCAACATCTCCCACTTGCGGTAAGGCCAATCATTCATGTATCTAATACCTAATGACCTAATATCACCATCATGTTTCGCTTATGGAAGAGCCTATGTCAAAGGATCTGTAACATTATCTTTTATAGGAACACTACAAACCTTCATGTCTCCCATTTTAATGATTTCTCGAATGAGATGAAAACATCTAAGTATGTTTTTGGGTCGATGGTGTGATCTTAGTTCCTTGGCCTCTGTTATTGCCTTGTTGTTGTCATAATACAAATAAACGGGGTTAACTATACTCGGAACCACACCAAGTTCGGAGATGAGATTTTTGATCCAAACTACCTCTTTAACTGCATTGGGCATTGCAATATACACAATTTTGTTATAGAATCTTCCACAATGTCTTGCTTCGAGATTTTCCAGCTCACTACGCTTCCATTTAAAGTAAACACATATTCATACAACGATATGAAGTCATCTATATCAGTTTGAAAACTTGCTTTTGTGCAACCATTTACAACAAGCTCGTCTTCCAAACTTCCATAGACCAAGAACACTTCTTTAGTCTTTCTCAAGTACTTAAGAATGTTCTTTATTGTAATCTAGTGACTCTGATCGAGATCAAACTTGTCACGACCCAAAACATAAACATTTTCCCTTGGGGCAATTTTGTGATTAAGCAAACCCTACACTAATTCAAAACTAAGTATATTAATCATATTATAAACTGTAGCCCTTTTCTGCTCAACATACACAAATTAAGAGAGAAATGGATATGAGAGCTTTAGTCGGGGATCTATGGTAGTGGTGGTGTTTCAAAATTAAGGACACATCATTGAAAGGTAATCATACTTTTCTCTCTCCATATCTCTTTTTATTTAATGATTTAGATCTTTGAAAGCTATTAATGGTGGTTCCTGAAACACAACCACCACATAATTGTGTGTTTGTGTTTTAAAGACCTAATTGGGTTGAGTAACCTTAATTGTAGGGATTTCAAAAAACTTATTAGATTTGAAGTGAACGGGTGGGTGTGGAGAGTTGAGAAAAAACACCAAAATGATGGACGACACTATCACGACGCCATTGAAGAGTGACGGCGTTGTCTGAGAGTGGCAAAGGCACGGAGAGAGATCAAGATAGCATTGTCGCTGCCGTCGGCGAGAGATGGGGGTGCCACTAAGTCGCCCTCATTCCTCTAAGTGAAGGGGTTGTGCAATTAGCACCACCCCTACCATGTTTTCCATTTTCAGGTAGAACGTTATGCCCAATAGGGAAAGAATGAACAACGGGCCAAATGCCCCTAAATCATTAAAAAAATAAAACAAATAAAGAAAAGTAAATAATATATAATCAAATAAAAAAAATCTTTACTTTCAAATAGGGGCGCACTACCGCATCCCCGTGGGTGATGAGCCGAGTCCCACCCCGTTACGGGCGACGGAGACCCGCGGGACCCACTCTAGTATACACCAAGATAAATCTAAAAAAATTAAATTAATATGACTTGTCCTTGGTGTGAATGTTTCTTAAATTTTTAGATTCGTAAGGCGGTTCGCATTGGACCTCGAGCGTGAGGATTGAAAATAAAATTCACGGCTTATCGACGTAAGTATAGAGCTTGCTCAATTAACAAATATGGCATGATATTAGTTGTGTTAGGACATACGTTTTTAACTAGAGACTTAGAAAATGGGTTGCATCATGTTATCAGTTTGGACCTACGTATCTATGGAATGTGAATGCATTTATTTTCCCCTCATATGATTTTCAATGCCTCTGGATGTTTGTAGAGTCCCTACCGATGGCATAATTAGCAAGTAGTATCTAACAGCCCAGAATGTTAGTGGTTCCACCGAGGGCTTTACTTGTCTAATTGAATTCATAAGTGTATCAATTAGGGCTACGAGTTGGAGTTGTCTTAACTTGTATTTTGTGATAGAGGACGTACATCAGTGACGGCTTCGAATGAACCTACTATTGGGTTAATGTGACTAACGATAGGGCACATAAGGTCTATTGGTCATCTAGTGGTTGTCATCACCTTGAGGGTAAGTGAATCGGTCATCGTTTTCTTGCCAATAACTAGTTCGCATTAAATGAGACCACGACTTGTTTTAGCATGTGCACTAAATCAACCTAAAACATTGTTTATCTTATAATTTCATTTAATAAAATTGAAGTTTTCATTTTATGTTTTATTATAAGCGACTGCATGTTTACTTTATAGTAAGATTCATGGATATTTGTTGAAATATCCTAAATGTCTCTAATCGATCATTATACTAGGAACTATAATGAATTAAGACTAGTGTGAATCTTGATTGATGATCATGCATATAGGGATACGAGTCGAGATCATGAGTACTTGTTAGGGAACAAGGCACTGGACCAACCCGCTATGAGAACACCACATAAATTAAGTCATAGGTGTTGCTTATGATAGAATATCATTTAGTCCTTAGAGTTGAGATTACCATAGATTTCAATCTTAGGAGCGCGGTAATTTGACACAATCAAATGTTGTCTTTAACAAGACGATTATAAGGATTGTGACTAGTTACCATATGAATAATATGTGAAGGTGTGTAATCAAGATAGAATTTGTTCCTCTCATATAATGAGAGATATCATTAGATCCCTTGATATGATAGACTGACAATGAACTAGTCCATGTGAATTGATATGATCAATGTCACTTGGATGCTTTTGGTTTGCCTAAAGATCGAGACTACTATAATTGAACATTAAGAGTGATTTTCCATGCCTTATTTTTAATCAAAGGATATCACAGGACAAAAGGATGTGATATATGTTATTCATTAGTTCGTATCAATTTCGATATTCATGCTACTTGGGTAGTCATAATGCCTAGCTAGATACCACTTATAACTTGTGTAGCAAAATGGTTTTCGTTCACTACCAACGTCGTATGAACCTATTGGGTCACACACAAAGAATGGCTTTGCACAATTTCAATTGGTTCAGAGTAATGAATTTTATATGATAAAATTCATGACATAAAATCCCTCACAATTTATTATATGATAACTTATTAATAGGGTCGTATGTATAATTTGCTTAAACTACATAAATACAATAGTTATATTATGAATAGGATTTTAAGTGAGAGCTTATCTACACATATAAATAAAAGTTGAAACCCTAAAATGAAATAAGATTTTTGATTTTGCTATTTTTTGAGTTCTCTACATTTTGGGAGAGAAAGAAAAACGTATCTTTCTTGGGGCTAGCACTCCAATTTCTGATCACCATTCGTGTGGATTCTGATAGAGGACGCGCACTTAAACGTCTTGGAGATCGAATAATCATTGAAGGAAATAATATATTAAAGTATGGTTTACTTTTATAAATCTAGTTTAATTGGATATATTTAGATCCTGGTGAAGTTTTTCAAATTTTTTTGAAGTTACCACTACATATGAACCCTAAAACCCAACACGACTTTATATTATTACTATTTTATATGGTATCTCTCTTTTGTGAACCCTATGCATGATGAAGAGTTTGGACTTGAATATGTTTTATCAATATCGTTGACGTATTTTATTAATGCTTTATAAATTAATGCGATGTCTTGTTTTAAATGCTTCTTTGTTCAATTCTTGCATGCTATTTAAGTAGGTTGTGGCTATTCATACCCTACAAATTGTTTCATTTACCTCGTTACTACTTTATAACCTCATTTTGAAATTTCTTTACTACCTTTACCCAATAATTTTGTGAATTATTCTTAAACTACCCATATCCCCTCAATTAATGACTCTAATATCATCTCCCACCCACGTTCCAACCAATGTACCCTTAAGAACAAATTTGCGATAACCGTACGCCCTTCGATTTCCCAGTGTTAAAGAAACTATGAATCGAAATCTCCAGTGCATTTGGAGTATTTTTAGGGTGGAAGGTCACCAGATCTCATGGAGGCATTCATTGGACAATTGTAGAGTGTCGCAGCCTGTTCCTTCGTTTGTTACTAGCATCTAGGGTAAGTATTTGTCTTAATTTTTGCTAGATGTTGTTCCCCATGAGTTTGCAACTATTTATTTAGTTTTTTTTGGATAATTTGCTCTTTGGTTATACATTTTAGGTTTTAGGGTTTGATTGAAAGTACGATCTCGATGACGATGTCTATACAGGATCGTCACCATGAATAAGGGTGTCGATCACATACTACAATAATGTTTAAATTGTTAAAGTGAAATGTGTTCGTTAGACTAAATTTATGACGGCACTACTAAACCAATATATATAGAATAGTTGTGGTCAATAAAAATTGAAATCCTTATCTATTTATCGGCAATTCCAAATCGATAATACAACTATTAGTCTCGATTCTACTCAACCGCAAAATAGGAAATTAATTTTTTGTTAAGTTTAATTAAACTGTTGACCTATTTTTATTGTATTAGGTCTAATTTTACAATTTGTTATAGTTTAGGGTATGGCAAGAAAGAAGCATGCTACACAAAAACATCTGCAGGCTGAGCGAATAGCGGCTGCTGCTATCGCCTTTACCACCATAGGGCACACTGGGTCATCCTAGTCGCGGCTCCCAGGGGACTTATAGTCGAACTGTAGGAACCTCGTGAGGATACGCATGACTACCTTGTACCGTAGGAAGCGGCCCGTGAAGAAGAAAAAGAAAAAAATAAAGGAAACGTTAGAAGCACAATAATGATGTGGGAGGAAAAATTAGGGAGTCATTCCCCATCATGAGAGTCTGCATACAACTCGAATATCGGGAGGCGATGTAGAAGATATGCCCACTTCATTTCCTGGTGGGCAAGCAAATTTATCATTTTTGCCATCATTCCGAAACCATATCAAGGTGGATATTTGGAATGGAATCGAGATATACATTCATTCCTTAATAACATTATGTTATGTTAATTTTATGCAAATGTCATTGTTTTAAATCCAATATTATATCTTTGCAGGGTCGAGGATATTTAAAGTGCATCAACCAGGGTATTCAGATCACTCTTTGGGAAATTATCACGCGAAACCCTAAGAAGGAAACGGCCGACATGCTGATCGGCAATTCTAGCTTACAACCATCTGGGTACATCTCATATGACATATGTAATAGGATGATAGTGTCTGGCATTGTCGAGAGGTGGCAGCCAGAGATCGACACATTCAACTTACCTTTCAGTAAGATGACTATTACTCTCGATGAGGGGTTGGTACTTCCCAGGATCTCGATTACTTGAAAGCCTCTAGTTAAAAAATGCAAGGATCGCAATGAGTAGATAATGATGACTAGTCAGCTGCTAAGGATGATAAAACATATGTGGAGGATGAGTTCAAGAAGAATCCTTGCCATAAATTGAGTTTAACGTGGTTGAAGGATTAATTCGCTACCCTTTTTAAAGAGAGATGAAGGATATTCCTTGAGCCCGATGCCCTTGTTCAATCCTACATTATTTATCTTCTTGGAACGACCATTTTTACTGACGAGTCCAATATAAGAGTCTCCCCTAATCTCCTGCAAGTTCAAGAGAATGTCGATGAGATGGGTTCATATGGGTAGGGGTGGGACACTAGCTAACATGTGTCGCCAACTTGGCATTGCTAATCGCTCCAAGGCCAACCAAATTATCGATTACATAACATTGTTTGTGACGGTACCAAATTTTCGAGGCAAACCGGGCACCGCCACGTCGCCGGACACGTCACCAAGCCATGCCACATCATCTGCACACCTGTCTGTGACGGCCCGTGAACTATCCATTTTATACTCAATCTTAGTAAATTTTGATATTTAAATGATTATTTTAGGAAAATATACTAAGTTATAAAATTTTATAACCTAATTCATTTGTTTTGATTTATTTAAGTTACTTTAGTAGCGGAAGTCTTAATAACATGCATATAATTAATGTAACCAAATTATGCTATATTTACCAACCTATGGGGTGGAAACCCAGCAAAAAGGATACCATGTATATCAGTTAAGGCGACAAAAATGTATAATAGGCGTCAATATACATGTATCAGGAGAAAAGTGTCCCAAAATGATCCCAAAAATATGTATACGAAAATACAATCACCTATGAGTAAGCTAGTGGAGGCGGTCCAAATCAGAGGTAGTCGCTAATAACTGCCTTCCCCCGGCTCATCGTAGGATCTACAACTTGCCACCAACAAACAATGACAAGTTCAAGGTGAGTCAATCCCAGAGAAATTCAATTAGTATTCATAAGAAATCCAAGGAAACGCCTATAATTCATGCATATAAAGTAATTGAACAGGAATGTAAAGCATGAATATAAGTCGTAAGATAATCAAGAATGTGGAACACGAGTGTGGTGTATAGTTGTCGAGCCCTGGGACAAAAACACTAAACCGAGAATGCCCTGAGGGTGAGGAAATCTACACCCCCTCTTCACAGTCGAAATGAGGAACTCTGTTGGTCGGAAGGTAGACTTTTACCCAACGCCTCAAAAAGAGGAAATCTATGACGGAGGTGGGTCTCACATCAACTCGCTCTCGAGATCATCGACTCACTGAGAAAAATCTCACGCGTGGTCTAGGTTATGACCAACACCGTAGCAACAATCAAATCGTTATCAACGAGAGAGCCGGAAAGGGGTCACACCATCCCTTCGACCATACACAGACACACGCGGGAATAGAGTAAACATGGAAGTTGAACTAGTGAAAAGTAATGTGAAATAAATAACTTACAATGAAAATAAGTAAATTCTAAGCTGACTTTCTCATAGGTTTACTTACCTCAAACAATCGCAAAAATCTCTCCAAAATGTCCCGCTCACATCTCGAGATGCACGTCAGATACCCGATTATGGTCCCCTAAGTCCCTGATATCCAATTATACCACTGTTTTTCATTTTAAAGTCTCATTTAATGAATTTATTATGTGATACCAAGATTTGAGATAATAACTTTTATTCCAAAAAGTTTAATATTTACCCGGGGACCGATTGTTCCGGCAACGCACCACCGCGCTCTGCCGGCGCCGCCACCGCCTCATCACCACTGCTGTCGCGTCGCGCGTCGTTGCCGGCGTGCTGTCTCTCTCCCGCTCTCTGTGATATCTCTCTCCCTCTCTGCTGCTGCCAACCGCGTGCTGGCACGGCGCCGGAGCCGTAGTCCGCCTCCGCGCCGCGCCGCTCCTCTCGTTCGCGAGTCGCTGCCTGGCCGAGCCACCGCGCCCGCTGGTCCTTCCGCGCGCAGTCGCTGGTCGTCGTCGCCGCCTCTCTAGCTGTCGTCCATCTCTCACTCTCCTCTTCTCTCTCTCTCATCTCCTCCCTCTTCCTCTCTTTTCCTCTCTCTCTCTCCTCTTTCTCTCTCTTCCGGATTAAAAAGAGAGAAAAAAAAAGAACTTTTTTTTTGAAGAAAGGACAAAGTGGAATGATGAGGGATGGATTTGATGTGATGTGACATGATGGGGTGAGTGATGTGACAACTCAATCCCATACAACCCCATACACCCGCGTTAGGCACACTCCACGACGTCGCATTCTCGTCACTACACGCGCACAGCGTGACCAAGTGTATTTTTAATCAATCAACGACTATTAAATATCATTTTAAGTGCTCACACAAATCATGTTCTTTTCACCTGTCGTTTGACTACAATTGGGCACCCTAGACATATATGCTAACCTTTGTATCCGAATTTGGAGGTTATCGTGTTTTATCGAGATAAAGGTGCTTGCCAATCTAACACAGAAATAAAGTTTCCATGGTGATACCTTCGCTCTTCTATCATTTCTGTTGGCAACCCTGCACCCCACCATATTTGATTTTGTCCTACCCAAAAACATGTCAAGTTACTCGATCGTAGTGAAAATATTTTTAGGCACATCTTCTTCGTTTTGCTTTATTATCATATTTAAGGTGTTCAAAGTTTTTATGTGATGCTAAACAAGCACAATTTCTTATTGAACTACGCTTGAAACTCCATATATTTAACTTCATATAAAGTCGTGTTTTAGATTCTTGAATGTAGTTGAAACGTGCATCCTCACGCCTTAGTTGTAGCGTATGCCTAACTAGGTCATACCTCAGTGCAATAACTCAAATGATAAGGTTGACCTTTGCTTCTCTTGATTCTCTAAAAAGTCATGCATGGATAGATTCTAGATCTATAGACAATCCACTTCTTCTGTTTGCTACCAGGATGTCAGAGCTAATATTTACAATAATAGTTAACCTACTAACTCCAACTTAGTCTCTTAACATCTTCTCTTGGACTTCATGAGTCAAAACTTAACTCTCCATCCTTAACGCATACCTAGAATCTTCTGTTTCCCTGTTTAAGAATCTAGTCATAATACATCACCTAAATATTTCTTGTTTCGCCATACAACTATTTTTTCTTCCTCGAAACTAATGACTCGCACGCGCTTAGTTCGATTTAAATCCCTGAGCTTTCAAGGCTTTCCATGTCCCCTTTAGGGCATTATTCCAAACGTTCCGCGGTGTGGGTCGGACTGATCACAAGTGCAAAATCTATTATGATTGAGTCCATTCTAGATTCGTGAGAACTTCATAACAACTCGTTCTTTAGGTTGGCTTAAGGTCATTTCGACCTTAAATATATTTGCAGACTATATTTCAGCTCGTATTCCTAATTTGTTCCCAATCCAATAAGTGGCAGTGTGGCCCCACTGACCTCACGGACCTCGAACAAATCATGACACAATAGTGGAGTTACTCAAACTGTTATTTCTGCAAGACTACTCCAGCGCTCTGATCGGAGCTAAAGGAGTCTGTACTTGCTTTCATGTAGTTCTGAGTCATCTCAACACTTTCTGCTTCCATAGAGTATACTAAAAACCTATTTGTCCCTCGTCTTACATATGTTCCTAATCGTCGACCTGACGATCACTAGAGTCTACTGTGTAGCGTAAGCTAGACTTTTTTTTTTTTTGCTATCATGAATGATTGTCCATGAGCTATACCTCACTCACAAATGTCAGCTATCGTACTGCGCACCTTATAAGTGTCAGCTCAGAAAGAGGTCATTCCTATCTTGCATATGTCATTTCTCTAAAGGGTTCAAACCAATAGGATTTCTTAACTCACAACCCGTAGTATGCATGAAGTAATCGTCGAAATCTTAGTCTCGTCAAGATACCAAGGTGTGCTAATATTTGTTTATATTAATAATTTAAACTTCGCAATAGATTGCCCTTCTTTACTTGTTGTAGTAACCAAACTGGTGGCACACTAAGCTAGAAAGTAATGGCTTACGTAAACATTCTCGGCAATTATCGTTTGCCAACCTAAAATAGGCATCATATGCCAATTTGGTTATTGTAACATCTTACCTTCGGCTGCCATGCCGAGAATAACGTATGTGTTGGCTCAAAATATGGTTGAGTCCTAACTTACCTATCATGTGGCTAGGTATAAAATGATATAACGTCACCATCTCTAGACATTTATTAATTGAACTAATAATTAAATTGACATTTAATTTGCTATTCAGACACCACCCGAATTGGGGGCTTTAGTATATAAAATTGTGCTAGTATCGATATTGTCGTAACTGACACAATTGAGTTTCTACGGACATTTATCTTTGTAACATCTCGGTTATCACACCCGAAGTAACTAATTGGTTGTTTCTCATCTAGTGATATCGTCTGACTACTCAAAGGTAATGGTGATGTCAAAGTCGTTAGCCTATATTAAACTCTCTTTTTGTTCCTTATAGCTATACTGGAAACTATTGAGTATTTGTCCTGAAGCAGACTAACTATCCCCAAATCTTCGGCTGCATTTCCACTTACACTTTTTTATTGCCTTAGTACTCCACTCAGTAGGTAATGTATGTTGCGAAGGTATGGGTATCGTCGTATGGGTCCATTTCCTTTTCGCATTTGTTTTAATTACTGTGTGCATCTCTAGCCGCACCAACTAATCGTCTGAGCCTTAAGGAGTATGTGTATCTCTTCCGGTTGTTGATCATCATTAATAACATTGTCACGATAAGTAAGAACAAGAATAACCGCGGCGTAGTATATCACTCATCATGCCACATATCCAGCTACAATCCGCTGGCATCCATTAATGTATGTAACTATATTCACCTGTCGGGCCAAACTCATAATAGGTGTTTAAATATAATACAATCAAAACATAACGTGTATATAAACCTCGACACTACACTTCCCAACTAAAGTTCTAAGTTAGGATCTTCGGGTTTCCACGTCTAATGTTCGTTATTAAGTTTTATTTGGTTATATTAATTTTCCCCCTAGGTTCGCCAGAACCTAGGCTTTGATACCGACTGTGACGTTGGCATCACAATGTCTTAAGCCATAAGATTTTAAAAACTTTCCCCTAGGTTCGCCTGAACCTAAGCTTTGATACCAACTGATAAGTCGGTATTTATAGGTATTTATCGCGCATAGGATCTCCGCGAATCACGCGGCGACACATCGAGGCGGGGCAAGCGGACGACCAATCATAGCGGGACACGTGGCGAGAGACATGGCAGAGTCGGTTTTCAAGCTAAAAACAGCCATACGATGCTCCTCGACGCACGAGTCACGTACCCAACCCCTAAAATTAGTATCCTAGACTAATTTGGAGTATTTCTATATATTATGAACCTTGGTATTATAAATAGGGGATTTGATTAGCAATTTGGAAAAGGAGAATAATTAGTTTTTAGTAGTAGTTTTTGAAGACAATGCCCGGCTAATCAATTTCTTGCCTAAGTCGAAGGGGAAGCAAGTCGGAATCATGGATTCAAAATATATTATGTGAGATCTTTTATTTTATTATTCAAATTAATTTAATTTCTCCTATTTCATTGTTGTTGGTTTACGGTCATTGAATGTGCAACAATTGGATCTAGGTTAAATCGGTAGCGGACGCGTCGGTTATCTAGGATTAGTGATCCCATAGATCTATATTAATGCGGTTAGTGTATTAAACCTTATTGGCGGATGTCTAGGGTTATACATTAATTAGGGAAATTAGTGGCGGATGTCCTGATTATCAAAATTAGGGGAATTAAGAATTTCTGGCGGATGTCGATTTTCCATCGCTAATCTAGGAGAATTAAATTAATAAATTTTTGGGAAAGATTGAAGACCATGATTGTCATTGAATCTTGATTCTGATTTGTGGAACTGGAGATTTAGGTATTATTTAGGCATTATTTAGGAATTAATTAATTATTAATTAGTGGGTTTAATAATTAGTTAGTTATTTTAATTAGTTTAGTTAATATTTATTTGAAAACCCCCATATTTAGTTAACTTAGAGTAAACTAAGTCCTGCGGATTCGACCCCGTATCTACCACTACTACACCCTTGCGGTTGGTAACTCTTTTACGGGTTATATTTGGCACGCACGACACGCGTCAAATTTTGGCGCCGTTGTAGGGGGACTTAGTCTTTACTTTGAGTTTAGGTGTTAGTTAATTTAATTAATCTATTTAGTCAGTTGGTTTAGGTAGAGTAGTAATTAATATATTATTATTTTTTTTTTCTTTTGTTTTTACGTTTCGTTTTTGTTTTTTATTCTTTATTCCGTTTTTGTTTTTTTATTCCGTTTTTTTTTATTAGTTTAACGTTTTTTTTACGTTTGTTAGTTTTCGTTTGTTAGTTTGTTTTTTTCTTACGTTTTATTTTTATTTTAGTTCTTTTCCTTTATTACGTTATTAGTTTACTTGTTAGTTAGATTAGTAATTAATTGATTCTTTCTTTATGAATGAGCTTGGTTAATTTGTGTTATAACCCCTGATTTTTATTTTTCTTCTCTTTTTATTATTATTTTTTTTTTTTTATTTTGTCCTGTCTAGTCCTTGCTCTTAACATGTATGCGAGCAATATGTCAAGTTCCACCGACCGAAACTTGACCGACTAATCTCGATGATGGAACACTTCCTCTCATCTCGGTGAAGTGCAAGTCAACCCCGACATGGACTCTGCCTACCTCCATAATTATGGTCGATATGAAGACTCACATTATTATAATGTGAATGGGGTAGGTATGCCACAAAATAGATATCAAAATATTAACATGAATTCTTTTGTGCAACAGGTCGAGGTTTGCGAAATTTGTGGAGATTATTCTCATTCCGCACATAATTGTCCATATAATTCACGGTATGAGAATTATTACTATTCCAAAGCCTATGCACCGCCACAACTCGACTTCTCTCTGGATTCATGTCACACACACAAGCTCCTCAACATGAACGAAATCAACGGTGTCATCAAAGCCTCTCCTTGAACGATATGATGATGGAAGTGATGGAATGTTTGCCTGAAAGTTGGCGAACTCGCAATGAGATTCCAAATATCGATTTAAGTTTTTCAGCCTTGACGGAGGTGCAAACTTCCTTCACTTTTAGCCCAGAGGAGGATGTGAGTGATGATACGTTGACAAATCTTGAGGTGAGAGAGGATACGCAGATGGAAGACTATTTGATAGAAACATCCGACGAATGTGAAGTCTTTCCAATTGAGCCAGAGATTGTCATTGCACTAAATGAGGGAGAAGATGAGATGAACAGTTATGTCAATTCGAAAAGCGGAGATGCCGCAAATAGAGAGCAAGGAAGACCAACCTCGGTGTTGGTACGACCACCCACCCTCCCATGCACATATGGTACACCTTATAAAGGGGTGGAAGTAAGGGAGCGTTTGCAGATCTTCTACACTGCCGACACCTTTGTGTTGGACGATCCTGATACGATAGATTTTTTCGTGTTGGAAGTTCCGGATGAGCTCCTACATCTGAAAGAGGGCATGCATGTTTCATTGCCCAATTACGTAGATGCGCCATTCGTTATCGACATCTCTAAAGGAGAGGGCATTACGTGATCAATCATTTTAAGTCTAGCCAAAGACTTAAAAGAAAGGCGGCTCGTTGGGAGGCAGCCCAGCTTTATTTTTATTTTTTATTTCTTGCATTTATTTTAGTTTTAGTTTTATTATTATTATTATTATTATTATTATTATTATTATTATTATTATAGCACTCTAATTTGGTCTCTTTATTTTTACAGGTGATGGAGGGTTGGAGCGCTGAATTTTGTAGGTTTGACTTTGGATTACATTTTTAGCATAATTTGAGCATTATTATTTTCTTAGGAATTAACATGTTTTTAGGATTTTAGGTGTTTTGAGACTTGGTTGGATATACCCAACTTAAGTCGCTACATTAGTGGCAGGTTTTTTAGTAGACCCAAAACCCTAAATTTCATTCCATCATCTTGTTGATTTCACCCTTAGTTGACTGATTTAGGGCTCGCAAGACTTGATTAGAATTTCTTGAGTTAACTCCTATGTTTACTAATTCTTGCTCTTCTTATGATTGTTATTTCATAGTTTTCTTAGTCACCCACACATGAGAGATTTTGTGCGTTTACTAGTTTTTAGAGAATTTTTGTTATGCATGCATTTGTATCATTTCTTGTCCATGTCTTTCTTCACCACTGTCATTTTCTTTTTGTTATATGGTTGCCTTGACTTGTTTTGAACCTTGAGGACAAGGTTCGGAATAAGTTTGGGGGTGTTTTAGGGATTGTGGATTGTTTTGGATGGATTCTTTTGCGAAAGACCGCAGGTGAGATCGTTTAATTTTTTTTATTATGCGGTTATATGCTGATATTGGATGGTAATGGTGGTGTTTTATATCATTTCTTTCATTTCTTTCATTTCTTGTCCATTCATATTCCTTTCACTTATCATTAGGAATTGATACACTTTCATGTATATAATTAGTATGTTATTATTATATATTTTAGAGTCACCCGAAACTTTGTTCATGCCTTTGGTTGTGGATGAGTAAATTACGAGGTTGCCTTTTTGACTTGAAACTTAGAGAAAATTAGGAGAAAAATTTAATCAAGTTCGTAGCTCTGCATTTTTATGATTTCATGATTAGAGACTTAGATGATGGTTGGACTTAGTGCTAGATAACGAAAATGAGTAAATGGTCAAATTTATGCAAGTTGTATTGTTTTAAACCCACTTTGGTGGATTTGCTTGATTATAGTGAAAGTGAGAAGTACTAACAGGAGTTTTCTTAATGTAGAGTGTCCTACAAGTTTCCACAGGAAATGGAACAGGGAAACTTGTGGTGGGAAAAAGTGAGAAAATCGGTCCATAGGAAATGGAGCAGGGACCGTATTAATTGAAAAAATTGGAGAATAAAATAAAATAAAAATGAAAAAAAAAGATTTGAAAAAAAAAAAATGAAAAATGAAAAAAACGAATAATGGCGGAAGTTGTGAAACTCCTCAAATAAAAGATTTAGTTCGAGTGCTTTCACTATATTAAGTAATATTTTTGAACTTGCGCGCTTGAATGTATAGACCAAGAAAACTTGTGATTAGTTGACGGCCTTTGTATTGACCGATTCTATGTTTTGAAAGTGAGATCTTAATTGTGTTTGGGTTGCGAGGCTTGACATATCATAACTCTGAAATTTTCTGAGTTACTTGTTAATTTGGTGACTATGTAAACCAAAGGAACTTCATGAATTTGGGTCGGGTATAGGATTAGTTGAGTCAGTGCATTATTATATTAGCAGTCTAGTTTAGTTTGTGTTGTCATTTACACCTTTGCTCGGGACGTGCAAAGTCCTAAGTTTGGGGGTATTTGATAAGTCGGTATTTATAGGTATTTATTAGTCTATTTTAATATGTTTATTTATTAAAAGTATTTAAAATATATATTTAATTATATTTTTTGGTCATTTTTAGGTGAAACGGACTGCGCGGTTGAATTCGTGGCGGAAAAATAATCAAAACGGAGTATTTATTTGCGAAATCGGATGTCGGATGTGTCGAATAGCCAACGACACGTTCGCCAATCGACGACGCCACGTCGCGCGCCGGCACAGTGCGGGACCAATTAGGAGATGCCACGCGTACAAATGGCGCGTCAAGCCACCGCAAGCCAATCATCACGCTTCGGTGGCCGTCGATCTACCTCGGGATACGAGGCAAAGCACAAACTCCCGTAATTCGCCGACTCTTGTGCGATTTCTTCCGTGCCACGTCATACCACGTGGCGAGCTCTCATTCGTCCGGCGAGGTGCTTTGAGGTGATCCGGCCAATCAAGAGTTGACACGTAGCACCGAGTCAAGCAAACACAATTAGCAACTCATAGCTAGCACGCGCAGGATCTCCGCGAATCACGCGGCGACACATCGAGGCGGGGCGGCGGACGACCAATCATAGCGGGACACGTGCGCAGAGACATGGCGAGTCGGTTTTCAAGCTAAAAACAGCCATACGATGCTCCTCGACGCACGAGTCACGTACCCAACCCCTAAAATTAGTATCCTAGACTAATTTGGAGTATTTCTATATATTATGAACCTTGGTATTATAAATAGGGGATTTGATTAGCAATTTGGAAAAGGAGAATAATTAGTTTTTAGTAGTAGTTTTTGAAGACAATGCCCGGCTAATCAATTTCTTGCCTAAGTCGAAGGGGAAGCAAGTCGGAATCATGGATTCAAAATATATTATGTGAGATCTTTTATTTTATTATTCAAATTAATTTAATTTCTCCTATTTCATTGTTGTTGGTTTACGGTCATTGAATGTGCAACAATTGGATCTAGGTTAAATCGGTAGCGGACGCGTCCGGTTATCTAGGATTAGTGATCCCATAGATCTATATTAATGCGGTTAGTGTATTAAACCTTATTGGCGGATGTCTAGGGTTATACATTAATTAGGGAAATTAGTGGCGGATGTCCTGATTATCAAAATTAGGGGAATTAAGAATTTCTGGCGGATGTCGATTTTCCATCGCTAATCTAGGAGAATTAAATTAATAAATTTTTGGGAAAGATTGAAGACCATGATTGTCATTGAATCTTGATTCGATTTGTGGAACCGGAGATTTAGGTATTATTTAGGCATTATTTAGGAATTAATTAATTACGTCACCAACTGTGACGGCCCCAAATTTTTTAGGCAAACCGGGCACCACCACGTCGCCGAACACATCACCAAGCCATGCCACGTCATCTGCACACCTGCCTGTGACGGCCCGCGAACTTTCCATCTTATACTCCAACTTAGTAAATTTTGATATTTAAATGATTATTTTAGCAAAATATACTAAGTTATAAATTTTTATAACCTAATTCATTTGTTTTTATTTATTAAAGTTATTTTAGTAGTGAAAGTCTTAATAACATGCATATAATTAATGTAACCAAGTTATGCAATATTTAACAACCTATGGGGTGAAAACCCAACAAAAAGGGTACCATGTATATTAGTTAAGGCGACAAAAATGTATAACAGGCGTCAATATACATGTATCAGGTGAAAGGTCTCCCAAAATGATCCTAAAAATATGTGTACTCAAATACAATCACCTACGAGTAAGCTATTGGAGGCGCTCCAAATCAGAGGTAGTCGCCAATCATTGCCTTCCCCCGGCTCGTCGTAGGATCTGAAACTTGCCACCAACAAACAATGACAAGTTTCAGGTGAGTAAATCCCAGAGAAATTCAGTTAGTATTCACAAGAAATCCAAGGAAACGCCTACAATTCATGCATATAAAGTAAATGAACAGGAATGTAAAGCGTGAATATAAGTCGAAAGATAATCAAGAATGTGGAACTCGAGTGTGGTGTATAGCTATCGAACCCTGCGACAAAAACAATAAACCGAGAAGGCCCAGAGGGTGAGGAAATCTACACCCCCTCTTCACGGTTCAAATGAGGAACTCTGTTGGTCGGAAGGTAGACTTTCGCCCAACGCCTCAAAAGAGAGGAAATCTGTTACGGAGGTGGGCCTCACATCAACTCGCTCTCGAGATCATCGACTCGCTGAGAAAAATCTCACGCGTAGTCTAGGTTATGACCAAAACCGTAGCAACAATCCAATCGTCATCAACGAGAGAGCCGAAAAGGGGTCACACCGTCCCTTCGACCATACACAAACACGCGCGGGAATAGAGTAAACATGAAAGCTGAACTGGCGAAAAGTAATGTGAATTAAATAACTTACAATGAAAATAAGTAAATTCTAAGATGACTTTCTCATGGGTTTACTTACCTTAAACAATCACAAATATCTCTCCAAAATGTCCCGCTCGCGTCTCGAGATACGTGCTTGATACCAGATTATGGTCCCCTAAGTCCCTGGTATCCAATTATACCACTTTTATCATTTTAAAGTCTCATTTAATAAATTTATTATACAACAACAACAACAACAACATAGCCTCAGTCCCAAATTAACTGGGGTCGGCTACATGGATCAAACTTTTCCATTGTGCTCGATTAAGTGCAATTGATGGTGAGCTTTGCAAACCATTCAAATCTCTCTTAATTAATGCATCCCATGTTAACTTTGGTCTACCCCTACCTCGTCGAATTTCTACAGTTTCTATTGAGTCAAGTTTTCTAGTTGGAGCATTTGTAGGCCGTCTTTGCAGGTGACCAAACCATCGCAACCGCCCTTCCCTAATCTTTGTATCAATTGGTGCTACTCCTACTTGTCTTTGAATTTCTATATTTCTTATTCTATCTTTACGAGTTTTACCACACATCCACCTAAGCATCCTCATTTCTGCTACATTCACTTTATGTAATTGTTGTTGTTTTACCGCCCAACATTCACTTCCATAGAGCATAGCTGGCCTAATTGCGGTCCTATAAAATTTTCCTTTTAACTTAGTAGGAACATGTCGATCACAAATCACCCCCATTGCACTCCGCCATTTCTTCCATCCAGCTTGGATTCTATGTGTGACATCATTTTCAATGTTACCATCATTTTGTATGATTGAACCTAGGTATCTAAAGTGGTTTACCCTAGGAACTTCTACTTCCCCTAATTTTACCACTCCGTCATCTCGATGTCTAGTGTTTCCAAACTCACAGTGCATGTATTCCGTTTTCGTCCTACTCAACTTAAAGCCTTTAGATTCTAATGTATTTCTCCGAGTTCTAATTTCCTATTCACTCCATCTTTAGTTTCATCCACTAAGACAATATCATCTGCAAATAGCATACACCATGGTATATCCTTTTGAATATGTCTAGTTTATTCATCCATAACTAAAGTAAATAGATGTGGGCTTAAAGCCGATCCTTGATGTAGTCCTATCGTAATGGGAAATTCTTTTGTAGCTCCTCCAAAAGTCTTTATACTCGTTACTACTCCATCGTACATATCTTTAATAGTGTCTATGTATCTAGCATGCACTCTTTTTCTTTCTAGAACCCACCAAAGAACATCTCTAGGGACCCTATCATATGCTTTTTCTAAATCTACGAATACCATATGAAGATCTTTTTTCTTTTCTCTATATTTTTCTAACAATCGTCTTACAAGGAAAATCGCCTCCATAGTTGACCTCCCAGGCATGAAACCAAATTGGTTCTCTGATATTGTTGTTTCTCTCCTTAGCCTATTGTCAATTATCCTCTCCCACAGTTTCATAGTGTGACTCATGAGTTTAATTCCCCGATAGTTTGAGCAACTTTGAATGTCTCCTTTGTTTTTGAAGATTGGCATAAGCGTGCTTCTTCTCCAATCCATTGGCATCCGTTTTGATTTTAAAATTTTATTGAAAAGTTTTGTCAACCAAGTCAATCCGATTTCTCCTAAGCATTTCCAAACCTCTATGGGTATTTCATCTGGGCCACATGCTTTCCCTATTTTCATTCTTTTCAATGCCTCCTTAACTTCTACAATTCTAATATTGCGTGTATAGTTTACATTTCTTTCTTGGTGTGGGTTTTCATCTATTATAGCATCAACTTGGCCATCATTAAATAAACTATCGAAGTAACTTCTCCATCTCTCCTTAATATCCTCCTCGCGCGTTAAAACATTTTGATTTTCGTCCTTAATACATCTTACATGACTTAGGTCTTGTTTCTTTTTATCTCTTAATTTGGCTAGCCTATATATATATATTTTTCGCCATCTCTATTAACTAACTTTGTATATAAATCTTCCATGAAATTTGTTTTAGCTTGACTAACTACTTTTTTAGCTTGTTTTCTAGCTTCTCTATATTGATTGTACGCATCTTCATCTTGACACTTAGGTATTTTCCTATACATATCTCTTTTAGTCTTAATTGCTCGTTGGACATCCTCGTTCCACCACATTGTTTCCTTCTTTGAAGGTCCCAAGCCCTTAGATATACCTAATATGTTTGATCCCACCCTCCTTATGCAACTACTCATTTCTAGCCACATTGTATTAGCATCTAAGTCAAGATTCCAAACATTTTCCTTTAGTAGTTTTTCTCTAAACTCTACTTGTTTACTATGTTTTAGGTTCCACCACTTTATTCTAGGGTCGCTAACTCTTTTATTCATATTTTTCCGTTGTGTTAGCTTAATATCAAGTACTACTAACTTATGTTGGGTAGTAAGTGCTTCACCAGGTATTACTTAGCAGTCTCTACATAGTTTTCTATCTATATTTCTTGTTAAAAGAAAATCTATTTGACTCTTGTTATGACCACTACTAAAAGTAATTATATGTGACTCCCTCTTCCTAAAACTAGTATTTGCTAAGACAAGATCATATGTTGAAGCAAATTCTAAAATTGATTCTCCTTCTTCATTTCTATTACTGTAACCAAAACCTCCATGAACTCTTTCAAACCCATCGTTACTTACCCCGACATGCCCATTTAAATCTCCTCCGATAAAAACCTTTTCATCTAATGGTATACTCTGCATAAATCCATCCATATCAACCCAAAACTTGTGTTTGATGTTCTCGCTTAATCCTACTTGTGGTGCATATGCGCTAAGTATGTTAATTTTTTCGTCTCCAATAATTAATTTAACTAGAATCAATCTATCCCCCATTCTTTTAACCTCTACGACCTTATCCTTATAATCATTATCCTCCACAATTCCTACTCCATTACATTTTCTATCTATACCAGTGTACCACAATTTAAACCCTGTGCTTCCTATTTCTCTACTCTTTTCTCCTACCCATTTTGTCTCTTGGAGGCAAGCATTATTGACTCTCCATCTAATCATGGTATCTACTAGTTCTATTGACTTCCCCGTAAGTGTTCCTATGTTCCATGTTCCTAAACGAATTTTTTCTCCCCTTTGTATTTGTTTTTCTTTTCTATTTCTATTTTGTCTAAGAGATCTAGTGTTCGTATCTATGTTTTCGTTTTTGTTTTTGTTTTTGTTTTGAACTAGCTTCTTTACCCACACCCGTCCTTTGTGTGGGAACCCTTGCTCATTTTTCTTCACATCTGGGCGACGATGTGAAGGGACTAGTTTTTATACCCACACACGTCCTATGTGTGGGAACCCTTGCTCATTTTTCTTCACACCCAGGCGGCGATGTGAAACACACCCTTGCTCATTTCTCACTACACCCGGGCTCCGATGCAGCGCGTCACTAGGTGGGAACGCCCTAACGTTTATATATGTTTGATCCATTTCATAAAAAGTGACAAAAGTTTTACGCTGGCTGTCAACCTATCGCAACCCTCCTCCTTTATCCGGACTTGGGACCGGCTATGTAGCGCACATAGTGTACAACATAGGTGGAGTTATTTAATAAATTTATTATGTGATACCAAAATTTGAGATAATAACTTTTATTCCAAAAAGTTTAATATTTACTGGGGGATCGATTGTTCCGACAACGCGCCACGGCGTCGCACCGCCTCGCCACCACTGTTGTCACCTGGCGCCTCGCTGCCGGCGATGCGCGCAGCCGCTGGCGCTCCAATCTTTCCCCGCCGTTGCTCTCTCTCTCTCCCTCGCCGCTACTGCCAACCACCTTGCAAGCCCTGCGCATTGCGCGTCTGTTGTCATGCGTTATTTGCAAGATGCTGCTGCCGCGCGCCGCTTTCGACCCGTTGCCGGAGCCGCCGTCCGCCTCCACACCGCCGCTGCTCCTCGGGTTCGCGAGTCGCTGCCTGGTCAAGCCACTGCGCCCGCTGGTCCATCCGCGCGCCGCCGCTGGTCGTCATTGCCGCCTCTCTAGCTATCGTCCATCTCTCACTCTCCTCTTCTCTCTATCTCATCTCCTCCCTCTTCCTCTCTTTTCTTCTCTCTCTCTCCTCTTTCTCTCTCTTCCAGATTAAAAAGCGAGAAAAAAAAGAAATTTATTTTTTGAAGAAAGGACAAAGTGGAATGATGAGGGATGGGTTTGATGTGATGTGACATAATGGGGTGAGTGATGTGATAACTCAATCCCAAACAACGCCGAACACCCGCGTTATGCACACTCCGCGACGTCGCATTCTCGTCACTACACGCGCACAGTGCGACCAAGCATAATTCTCAATTAACGCGGCGCGAACTATTATTAAATAATAGTAAAATAATTAAACTCTCGCCATACAAAAATAACATATTCCATTAGGCGTGCTATAGAATTTTCCGCGACGTCCACGTGGGTCTGAGCTTATATTCTTAATCTGTAATTTGCCAGTTAATCGGGATCGATTAAAACGGGCCATTACATTGTTGGAGGCATGTATTCATTTTGCATCGACATTCTTCCATGTTTTCATTATTATTTGTTCAATCATAAAAAATTTGTTTCAAATAGGGTTGGTGTCATAAATGCATACAATTCATTGAGCCCATTCTATGTACTTATTTCAAGCCGAGTATGCCTCGGGTGATGAAGTGGAACCATAAAATGGAGTCGAAGCAGATTGTTAACCTTCTCCATCAATTTAAGGCCAATCTAGAATAGCTTAGATACCATAATGATCGGCACCACAATTAATGTTTTTTATTATTGTAACATGTTATGAAGCTAAAAACCAACTATTCCTTGCATTTTCCTATTTTTGGTAGGTAAATTGGGATAATACTTCGAGGGGTTCACCACCTATTAGTGAAATAGGCTTCTACAATAAGATTATATGGTATTTGGATATTATTGAACCACATAATCCAGACCAGGTCTTGAGGCAATTGGGTTATGTTCAAGGCAAACCCAAAGATCTATTTCAACCCATCGATAATGACAGGAGTAAGGTGGCAAAGTCGTGCTCTGCTAAGTGCACATGGGATCCCCGATTTTAGGAAAGATAGGAAGAAAATGTCATAAGTGCCGAGTGTTGCAGTAAAAGGGTGGACCATACATGCCAAGGTACTGATGATTATGTTGAATGGTTTCAAACGGTCAATCATTACTTCGTGTATAATCCTGCACTTTCAAGCATCGATGTTCATGAGGACGAGACTACTTTGGAGAGTATTTTGCCATTATTCCTTATGTTTTGTCTTATAACTTTTATGTTCCCACTCGTGTATGTTAAACTTTGTTATTTCTTTGGCAACAGTGTAATCGATGTGCACTAAATGTTGCTTTTTGGTTTCAAAGTATGCCTCCAGAGAGCGTTACAACGGCCAACACATTTGAAATGGTTGATCAAATTATTGGCTTCCTTTCTGAAGTTGTAGACTGTGCCCTAAGCTTCACTACTCCTACAAATAAAAGCAAGGGAGGCACTATAGGGACTGAGGTGCACGAGGAGCATACATTGATTTACAAAAGCAGGAAGGCAAAGCGAATTGCTAATTTGTCATAAGTTTTTCTCAATCTTCAAACAGTTTTAAATGTGTCTTATGCGGAAACAATTTTAATTGAATGTTGAAATAATTTTAATTGTGTTGTGGGGAAATAGTTGTTGTATGTTAATTTGAATGTGTAATTGTTTTATTTTCTCAATCATTGCCAAAATTTATAAGTTTGATATGCTGTAAACATTATCCATGTAGCAGGGAAAATATGTTTTTCATTGGGAGAACAAGATGTACTTTCATACATTTTCGGCATAGCAAGGAAAATGTACTTTTCATTGGGAGAACATAATGTACTTTCGCACATTGTTCACATAGCAGGGAAAATGTGCGAATTCATTTCGTTCTCCCAATGAAAAGCACATCAATGAACTACATCACACTTATCATATTTGAATATCATAACAAGCAGGTAGACGCATACATTTGAGTTCGAAAATAATAAAGTTCATTAAGGAATAAAAATGAACATCATATCCAATAAGTATTACACATATTTCATCCATGTTAAACAACATAACTATTTAAAAGAAAAAAAAAATGTGACCAAGTTTCTATATTCTATACTCTCATAAATACCAATTAACTATGTATCTACAAAAAACGCATATGTACTATAAAAATGGGGTCATGTGCATGTTGCAGTCTAATCATCTTCAAGGTGCACAATATCAGCAGGACCGACTTGTTGAGGCTGAGGCAAAATATTCAGATTGTCCTCCCATTTTCTGCTTCGCTCCTCCACATACGCATTCCAAATGTGGCATAATTGGTGGTAAAGGTGCGTTATTGCTCATGATTAGCTGCAAACAAATGAATGAAAGAAGATATGAGCATTCAACAATGAACATTAATATCCGAAAAAATAAGAAAACAACTCACTCTAACAAAATGGTTGCCGCCAATAAGGCACATTTATATGATGTGTCTGTCTAGTAAAGGAGGTGTCGGCCCTCTGGTTGGGAAGTACACATTGGACGAATTAGCTATCGTATACAACACTACAAGACCTATCCTATATCGATTGGCCACAATGAGACCCATATCAAAAAATGCAAGCCAACCTTTTGAGTCACTGGGGCACTCAAAATAATTTAGAGCATTTTGGATAAAGGTGTAATCATCTCCAATCTAAAATTAAGGTGCGTTGGTGGCACTATGATTGTCCATCTACTGTAGCAATTCCGTCCTCACCTCCTCCTACTATCGTTCAAATCATACCAAAAGGCATGTATTTTAACCCAATAACCGCAGTGACCATCCCCGCTAACTTTCATTGTCTATTGGTGGTGCGCGCGCCAGAGTTTAGGTATGTCACTAAGATAAACATTGTTCACTACTCCACGGGTCGTGCGATCCTTAGGTGTGGCATAAGTGATTGTTGTCCCTTAATGCGTCTTTTACCACTTTTGGAAGAAACACTTCCACTTATACTTCACTGGGTCGACAAGTCCTCTTGTATTTGTATCTAATTTCTCGGGGAGTTTTGTATCCCTTTTGCTTTTTCCACAAATGTTTGACTTACTTTTGTCATTGCCTCGACCTATTTACAAGTTTTTTTTTTCTCTAACTCAAGACGTGTTTTCTCCTTCACAAACTCATAACCGCAAGGAGTTCTCCTAGTTGAGTTCTCACTTGTATCAATCTTGAACTTCTTCTTCCTTAGTCAAACCTTTATTTTCAATTTCTCCTTTCAAACCTCAATGATGGTGGATGCAGGTAAATTGGTTTCTCTCAACTTTTGCATAAGCATTGCCCTCAAGATGGACCCCCATTCTTGAATTCTTGCTCCATAGCCTCTAGTTTCATACGATACAAAAACTTTAACTCATCATCAACGAATGATGAATGTATTGGGGTCATTTTAGTTTCTTTCACCGTGGATGGATCTCGTCAAGACTAATAGGGTTGTCGTTCATAATGTGTAATGAAAGCTCATGAGCATAGGGCAACCCAGAAGTGGCGCGCAACACACACCCACATAGGGTCCTATCAAATCCAAAAATATCACGGCATTTCTTTACTTACTTATCAATCTCATCCAAGGCCTTCTTTCAAATAAAACTAATGATTTAATATAAATATGGTCTTCAAAATGATGTGGCATTATATGCATAAATTTGTTGAAGGAACCTATAATATCATAGTGTTGATTCTTTAAGACGTTATGTATATTTTTCCACAAGTCTGCAAAATGACCCTATGAGGTCCCTAAGTTTCTCTTCAACGTACTGTGTACTCTTAATGTGAAATGTAGTGGTAGTGCCAAAGTGCAAGACGTTATTAGTCCAAGCCTGCACAAACTTCTCCTTGTGTATCAACTATGTGTCTGATACATAGTCAACCAACCCTTTCACACCACCATATGCCTCTTGTTGGTTATTCAATTTACCAATATATGATGCCTCGGTCTCTCCGTATACCGAGTCATTCCACATCTGATACCTTGCATCTCATTCCTCTTCGTTTGAGAATAGTCATCTTGTCTTGGATACCACATTCCTATTGACATGCCATCCTCAAAGTAAGTGGGTGGTGGTTCAAAACACTTCCTTTATTGTTGAAATCAGCCCCAACTCCCTATTTGTCAATATAACCTTATGGAGCTCCCATCCATCTAATAAGTCTTTCAAATGACTCACACATAGTCAACTTGTGTCTCTTTAGACAGTAAAGTTTGAGCCAATATGAAAGTCAAGTGCGTAAAAGTGACGCCAACAATCTCTAGCAATGGAAGTTTAAACTGATTAGTCTTGTAGATGCAATCCATGATCAAGTCATGAGGGAAACATCTGAGAATATCAATTGAGGTAGGGTGGGCAAAGAAAATAGCCTTAAAAAAGTGATTTCCAACCCAAAATGCGTGTTGCTCGATATAGTTGTGCTCATCCAACTTTTGCATCATGAGCTGCATTTTTGTCTTCCCCTCCTCCTCGATCCTTTTCAACCTTGCTCTTGCATTGTAGATATTTTTCATTGAAGTTGGCTTTTTAGGATTCTTTTTTAAGGATTTGTGAAAGAATGTCTTTTGGTCAAGCACAGGTCTTGCTCAAGTCCTCCAAAATCACTTTCTAAAGTGCAATAAGCCTCCTTAAATACGCAAGGCCTACCAAACTATTTGTTAGTCTATGATTGTGCATCCCGCACATAATTCTAACACTCTACTCACCATCTAACTCGTGCTTTAGGATAAACTTAAACTGAAACCCGCACTTATTTGTGGCAGTAAGTCTTTTTTCTCTTCCTATTCCATATTTTCCTTAGTCTCTTTTTTCTTACCATTTGCCTATTTTGTACTATATTGGCCAGACCGATCACATCTCATCGTCATTCTTTCTCGCTGACCACTCCTACTTGAGTTGACATCAGATTTCAAAATTATGACAACAAACTCAAATTCTGCACCTGTATTATGAGCCTAAATGAAGGCCTCCTCTCTTGAGTTCGCTGGCACATTCGGTGTGAATGCAAACTTAAAGTTAGGCTTAGCCTCCCCTCCCTAGATGTACTAGCTACGAATGCACAAGCTTCATTACCCAAAATAACCTACAAAAACCAAGATAAGAACCATTAATAGTAAGATAAAAATCAAAAATCAAATTCTCAATTCCATTTACAGTTTGCGGTGAAGCAGATCCGATAGCCATAAAGCCCTGTCGATTATAGAAGACCGATAGTTACAGTAAAGTGTCAACTGGATATGATCGTTTAACCTCTAACCCTGTCAGTCCAAATAAACCGCCAGCCAATTTCACCTATCGGCTCTGTGTGATCGCACACCATGGGATTCGAAGCTAAAAACACAAACTTGTAAAAATAATAAAACAAGGGAACTCACATAAGAAAAATTACATCTTCTTCTTGGATATCGCATCATTCAAAAGCCTCTTCAAAAAATTGTACCATATATGGCGCGACAATCATAACCAATATAGAAGCCCTAACAAAATTAAAAATGGAACAACTAAAACAAGTCAAACAATAACCAAAAAATAAAAAAGGCCAAAACAAAGATAAATGAATTCATAACGAACTTACCTAGTCTATTTTACGCATTTTTGCTAGATTTCCTATTGTCAGAGGTCGTGTATTGGGGTGGAGTTCATGGTTTCCCGTGGAGCAATCTTCTTTCCAAATGTGATGCATGGGAATCATGGGGAATAGAGGAGTAAAATATACTTATATATGGGGACATAAGGAACACGTCACATGGAAATTCAAAAAAAATTCAAAAACAGGGTATAATGAGTAATTTGTGGGGTCTAAATAGTTATAGCCTTTAAGTATTGCTTGCGTATTTAATGGTTAACCGAGATTTTTGTATTACAAAGCTTTGTTGTCTCTTTTAGTTCACCCCACTTATATCTGAGGACCATACACATCGATGCTATATCGAGACAATGGATAGGCGATAACTCGAAGCCTTTACTTTTGATGTGAGCCTTGTATTGCTATGTAATATTTTTATTTGAAACTATTATACTTTGGTTATAGTAAAATGGGTCTTTCGAGTAGATTGAACCTCACACTCCTTTAGTTTAGGTTTCTTCTTATTGAATGAATAAGACAATTTATGAATTGAGGATATATAGTTTCATGATTAGTCATATAAATCTTGTTTAATTTATTCCATACTTTTGGTCTATATGAACTTGTTAGATTATTTCGTATGTTGTTTTAGGCATGCTAGAACATTTACTTTAGCCCGATTCGAGTATTGGGTATGGGTGGCGGTTTGGGCAGAGCGACCCTAAGTCAGGTGAGGGTTGTCACAAGAATGATATCTACTTGTTATGCTTAAAGCACATGATACATTAGGTCAGGTGCATAACATGGCATACATGATATATCCAATAGAGTATGCATATGGAATCGTATTCATGTGCTCTCGCTCATTATTAGCAACAACCCGCTTTTAGAGTCTTGCATATTGAACCAATTCAATACTTTGTCTATGTAAGCACTCTGGCTTAGAGCGATCAGTCTTTTAGATCTATTTAGATCTATCCCCATAGATCTTAATCCCAAGGATATAGGTTGCATCTCCTAAGTCCTTAATTGAGAAACACTTCTCTGACTAAGACTTGACAATCCGCAAGGTTGGTATGTCATTTCCAATGAGTAATATATCATCAATATACAGTACTGGTAAAATAATCACGCTCCTACTGACCTTTTGTATACACAAGGCTTATCTTCATTTTTAATGAAACCAAATTCCTTAATTGCTCCATCAAAACGGTATTCCAATTTTTAGAAGCTTGCTTAATCCATAAATGGATCTTTGAAGCTTGCACACCTTCCTAAAATTCTACGGATCAACACACTTCAGGTCGTATCATATACATGTCCTCGAGTAACTTTCCATTTAGAAAAGTTGTTTTGACATCCATTTTCCATATCTTATAGTCATAATATGCGGCTATGACAAGTAGAATTCTAATGGATTTAAGCATGGCTATAGGAGAAAAAGTCTCATCATAATCAACACCTTGAGTCTATCTAAAACCTTTTGCTACTAGCTGTGCTTTATCAGTATGCACATTGTCATCCATGTCAGTTTTCTTCTTGAAAATCTATTTACATCCAATGGTCTTACCACCTTTAGGTAAATTAATCAGTTTCCAAACTTGGTTATCATACACGGATTGCATCTCAAAATTCATAGCATTAAGCCATTTATCTACCTCAAGGCTAGACACAGCCTCCTGATAAGTAGTAGGTTCATTTTGATCCTTAAGTAATACCTCACTACTATCAGTAATAAGAAATACATATCTCTCATGCTAATGTCTTATCTTATCTAACCTACGTGGGCCTTATGATACATGTGGAGGTTCAACTAGTTCAAGACTTTATTGATCTCCCACTGGCGGTTGAGTGTTTATTTGTAGTTCTTGAACTTCTTCAAGACTTACTTTATTCACATTGTTGTCTTTTGAAATAAACTCTTTTCTATAAAGACACCATTCTGAGCAACAAACACTTTGTTCTCAGTGGGATTATAAAAGTAGGATAACTAACAAATACACATTTGGTAGATTCATCTGATAATTTTTCTGAGATTTATCGTCGAATGAAAACCTCATAGCCCCAAATCTTAAGGAAATATAAACTTGGTTTTTCCCCAAACCACATCTCATATGGTTTTTTATCGGCCACTTTAGAAGGAACGCAATTCATTGTTAACGCAGCAGTTTAAAAGGCATATCTCCAAAAGAAAATAGGATGATCTGTATGACTCGTCATATATTAAACCATATATAATAAAGCCCAATTTATGCTCTCAAAAACAACATTCCATTGTAGAGTTGCTGGAGAATTTAACTATGAGACAATCCCACAGTTTATAAGATGATCATCAAACTTTTGGCTCAAATATTCACCATCTCGATCTGATTGAACTGCTTTAATAGTTTTACCAAGTTGATTTTGTATTTCATTTTGAGATGTTTGAAACATCTCAAAAGATTCACCTTTATGTTTTATGAGATAGACGTAACCATATTTTTGAAATCATCGGTGAAAGTAATGAAGTACTAATAACCACATCTAGCCATTTTGTTTATAAAATAGAATACATCAGTATGTATTAAACCCAATAAATCATTGCCCTTTCACTATGTCGAGTAAAGGGAATCTTTGTCATCTTTCCTAATAAATAAGATACACATGTTTCATATAATTCAAAATCAAATAAATCAAAAAGACCATCTTAATAGAGTTTAAAAATGTGTTTCTTATTTATGTGGCCATGACAACAATGCCAAAGATAGGTTTGATTCAAATCAATTGACTTGATTCTTTTTGAATTTACATTAAGCATAGGAGTATATATGGACCTTTTCATGTTTAGAATATAAAGATCATCACACAAATCAGCATTCTCATAGAAAATGTCTTTACGAGAAATGAGACTTTTATTATTTGCAATAATAAAATTAAAACCATCCAAATCCAAACATGAAATTGAAATGACGTTTTTGCTCAAGCCAAGGACATAAAAACAATTATTTAAAACTAAAACAAGTACACTAGGTAAAATTAACTCACAACATCCTACAGCAAATGTAATAAGGTTTACTTCATTTCCAACTCGTATGATGACTTCTCCTTTTTTAGCTTTCTACTTTTAGTGAGACCCAACACATTAATAAAAATGTGAGATCAAGATCCGGTATCCAATACCTAGGAATTATTAGTATACAAGTCAACTTCAATACCGTAAATACCTAAAGCAGTAGTCACGCTACTCTTCTTTTTTCATTAGATCTCCAAGATAGAGCTTGTCATTTCATAACCAATGCCAAACTGCATGGCAGAAATGACAATTTCTTTCTTTTTTCTTTTCATTTAGGGACTGTTAAGTAGAAGTTGCCTTAGGGTTGACTTGTTCCATAGGCTTTATGATAATCACAATAGCCTTGGCAACTTTAGCCTTGCCTTTACCCTTCTACTTTAAAGCCTTTCCTTTCTAAACTATCATCAAATTAGCATAGGGTTTCTTCACATTCTACTCAGCAGTCTTAAACATCTAATGCAACTCTGAGATAGACTTCTCTATATTATTCATGTTATAGTTCATCACGAATTGTGAATAACTATCATGCAATGAATTTAGGATCAATTATGCAGCCAACTCTTAGCTTATGGGAAATCCAAGTCTATCAAGATTATCAATATAGCCCTTCATTTTCAGAAAATGAGGACTAACTGACACACCCTCATCCATTCTGCAAGAATGAAGGTTCTTGATTGTCTTAAAACTTTCTTGCCTAGCCTGCTATTGGAACATTTCCTTCAGCATCGTAGCCATGTCGTAAGCTTCTATATGTTCCATGTCCTTCTAAAATTCATCAAGAACCATGGTTGCCAACATAATGCATGCAACATTAGTTCAGTCATTGATATGCTTAATATGTGCATCCTTCATGGCTTTTAAAGCTTTGGCTTATGGTTCCCCAGGAATATGATCATCCATGACATACAACATGCGTTCATGCTTAAGAACAATTCTCAAGTTTCTAAACCAGTCAAGAAAGTTCGTCCCAAACAACTTATCCATCTCAAGGATGGATAGTAGTGACAGTATATTAGTATAATTTGAAGAAGCCATAGATATGCAACAAAGATTACGCAAAAGTTAATTTTAGTATAGAGAAATAGACTCCTACTAAATTAATAACTCTCCTAAAAATGTTATGTTAATTTAAGGGACTAAATCCATGTTTCACATAATTCGAATACATCTATGGCATGACATTTTGAGTTAGTTTATTTAGGTCGGTACTAATTATCAATTACATCGTATGTAACTTTTAGTCGTTTTTATGAAAATATGACATCTTATGTCTTAGCATGTTTTATCACATCTTGTGCCTAAAGTCCAAAACTGTTATGATAGCTTTATCAAGTCTAACCATTTCGAATAATAGAGTTATTGTTACTCAACTTGCCTCACCAAGATAATATAATTCATTCTGTGGAGGCATGCCCATATTGATATGATCGAAGCCTTGATAAATGTTTGAGAATATATGGCACTTGACTTAAAAGTTGGAAAAGGGGTTTTTATTTTATTTTAGTTATAATAATTTAAATGAGGTAAATATTATATATTATAATTCATGGACAATCACTAAACAATTAAGTGTACAAATTTTCTTGCGTTACAAACATTTAGCAGTGGTCCTACTGGCTGGTCAGTGGACGAGGTACAAAGGGCAGCACCCCCTTTTTTAGACAACAAATCTCAGTTCCAAAAATTGAAAATCGCCTAAACTTTCTCATTATTTTAGTTAATCCAATTGACCAAAACTGTCCTTATTTTAATTTTGAGATATATTAATTAAAATATTTTTAATTAACTCAGGCCTACCTCTAACTAAATATATTATCATATAAAATTTAAGATGCTTTTAGTCCTTATCAATTATGAATTTTGTTATATACCTCATCTATCTTATAGGATTTATAATTCTTATCCAATTAAGAGTTTATCCCTTATCTAATAGGAATATACTAACAGATAACCACAATGAGATATATGATCAAAAACCAATTACGATTCTCATACATATAAAACAAGCAATTTAATCAAGAAATGAAATATTAATTATGCATTCAACACTAGAATCATATTAAATTAATCATATTAATATAATCATGATTTCTATCATGGAGACATACATAATTATTGAATAAAAATGAATTGTATGTTTAACACCAGAAACACATTAACCTAAACATGACTTCTATCATGTGAACCTATAAAATTCGCATTGTTCAATATTAAAAATACGTTAATAGAAATATTCTAAACATAAATTTTATCATTGAATCAAATCATTCGTATGTATCAAATACATGAATAGACAATAAGGTTTAAAAATAATTCTTGATAACAATTATGATAGAACATATATTTACATCAAATATACATTAATCAAGATCATGTTTTCACACGTATATGATGTATACATCAGAGAAAATATGCAAACATTTAATAGAAGCAAGCCCAAGGCTTGGATACCACCGTTAGGTTTTGGGGTTCATATGCAGCGAAAAATTCAAAATAATTTTTGAAAAAAAGTTTCATTAAATTAGATCAACAAAAGTAAATCATAACTTAATATGTGATTTCTGTCTCTGATTGTTCGATCACTAAGACGTTCAAAAGTCCGGCTTCTATCGGAAATCTATATATGAATGGTGACCACAATTTGGAGTGCTAGCACCAAGAAAGATAGAAAACATTTTTCTTTCTCTCCCAAAATCCAGAGAATTTGAAAATAGCAAAAATGAAAATCTTATTACATTTTTAGGGTATCAACCTCTTTTTGTATGTGCAGATAAGCACTCATTTCAAACCCTATTCGTAATACAACTATTATATTAGGCAGTTTAAGCAAATTACACAGACGCCCCTATTAGTAAGTTATCATATAACATATTGTAAGGGCTTTTATGTCATGAGTTTTATCATATAAAATTCATTATTCTAGACCAATTAAAATCGCGCAAAGCTATTCTTTGTATGCAACCCAATATGTTCATGCGATGTTGGTAGTGAACCAAAACCTATTTTGGTACACAAGTCATAAGCAGTCTCTAGCAAGGCATTATGATTACTCAAGTAATATGAAAATCAAAATAGACACGGCCTAATGAATAACATATATCATATCCTTTTGTCATGCGATGTCCTTTGATTAAACATAAGGCATAGAAAGTCGCCTTTAAATTTCTATCGTACTAGTCTCGATATTTACGTAGACTGAAAATATCCAAGTGACATTGATTATACCAATTCACCAGGACTTGGCTATTATCCATCATATCGAATGATCCACTGATATCTCTATAAAAGAGGAACAAATTTTATCTTGATTACACATCTTTACATATTATTCACATGGCAACCAATCACAATCTTTATAATTGTCAGGTTAAAGACAACGTTTGACTGTGTCAAATTATCACGGTTATAATATTGATTTCTATAGTAATCTCAAGTCGAAAGACTAAATAATATATATATATATATATATATATATATCATGAGTAACACCTATGACTTAATCCATGTGGTATTCTCATAACGAGTCGGTCCAGTACCTTATTCCCTAACAAGTACTCTTGATCTCGATTTGTATCCTTATATGCATTATTATCACATGATCATCAATCAAGATTCATACTAATCTTAATTCAATATAGTTCCTAGTATAATGACCAACTAGGCACATTTAGGATATTTCAACAAATATCCATGGGTCTTATTATAAGGTAAACATGCAATCATTTATAATAAAAAGCAAATGAAGACCTCTATTTTATTAACTAAAATTATAAGATGAACAATGTTTATAAATTGACCTAGGGCACATATCCCAATACAATTTATTCAGGCACTTATGGCAACACAGACATGGAGGGTCTATCATAAACCAGATAGCTTGGCAGCAAAGGTGTTAAAAGCAAAATATTTTCCGAAGGGATGGTTTTTTATCACCAGAGCATAAAAGCTAATTGTTTGTATTTTGTGGCAGAGCTTAATTTGTGGGCGTCAATTATTACAGAAGGCTTTGGTATGACAAGTGGGTGATGGGGAGAAAATCAAAGCTTATAAAGATAAATGGTTTCCTAGACCAACCAATTTTCAGGCTCACTCTATACTAGAGGCAGTGAACAATAATTGCAAAGTTAGTGAACATATCTTGGAGGATAGATCTTGGGATATCAATAAGATCTAGACGCTCCCTACAAGAAAGAAAGGTGTTTGAGGACGATTGTAAAATGTCCTCTAATAACCTTGAGGACATTTTCGCATATGTCCTAGATGACGATGTAGTAAAAAGTTCAATTAAAATAAAGACGCTTGGAACGTCCTTGTATAAACGTCCTAGTTGAAAATTTCGATGATGTTTAGTAATTGTCCTCTTTAGGATGCTTCGCTACGTTTCATAAAAGTCCTTATTTTAGAATCAGGTAACATTTGCCAAGGACATTTTGCAAATGTCAGTCTATTAGGACATCTATTGACATCCTTAAAAATGTATCACTTAGAAGGATATTTGTTTGTATGTCCTTTTCTTTTCAAGGACAATTTTATCATAGTACTAATTGCTTCTACTAGGACATTTTGTTAAGTCCTAAGAGATCTCTTTTATCAGGACATTTCTTAAAATATCATTGTTGTATTTAACACAATTTGCTTGAATTTTTATTTTATAACATTTGCAATTTAAAGTAGGCACATCTAATTAACCTGTCAATACTATAACCTAACAATATTAATATTACTACAAAATTACAAAAAATAAAATCAAATTATTAATTATATTTTTCAATCTACAAAATGACAAAAATGTATCTATAATACTTTGCACCTTCTACAAAATTTGAAAATAGACAAGTTATATTTGATATAAGAAAATTACAAAAAGATGACGAGAAGCTTGGACTTCAAAATCCCTTAACTCCATACAAACACCTGAAAAAAGATTAAAAAAAATAAACTTGAATAAGACAAACAATACATAATGAAATTATGACAAACAAAAGAAATGACATTGAAGACTACCAATCATCATAAGTATGGTAATATTATTACGTGTTTTTCATGATCTTAAACAAGTTTCGAAAACATAAGGAAAGAATTCGTCTTAGTTAAAAACTAAATAAAGTCATTTAATTTGTAATGCAATGAATGCATTTTTAAGAAAATTCTAACTCTTTAACTTCCATTACGAATTTTGGCAGATCTCTCCCTAAAACTACGAGTTTCCAAAAATTACAAAATATGAAAGAAACTTATTGCACATTTAACAAAAATTTGAAAATACAATAAAGGAGCCACAACATGTCAACAATATCATACATACTTATAACTCATCCATAAAACGCCTTTTAAAATCTAGCAAAGTTCACAAGTCCAAATAGATTTGAAAGTGCGAAAATCCTTATTGGATGGCTATTTCATGAATGTAACTAAAGCTTTGAGAAAATCGAGAAGTGATGATTAATAAATTTAGGAAGGCCTTTAAGATTAAGAATGTAATTCAACAAAACTAAAAAATATATCACAAAATTCACATGCAACAACTTGTAAATTTCACGAGAAGCAATTACTAAGTTCTTCTATTGACGAGGGATTATATGTAATTCTCAAAAGAGAAAATAACAAGTAGAGTTAACACTAAGACAATGCTACAAAATAATGAACATGGTTTAAAAACAAATATTGTTAAAATTAGAACAATTTAAGTTTTTTAACACCATTCATTTTACTTCTAATAACATTACACTCCCCTCTATGGAGACTTAACAACAATCAAATAGAGTTAGAACAAGTTGTCTAAGCATTGAATTGAAGTGAAAACCTACTTAGTCTCATATGATGTGCAATACCCACCAACCTATAACACTCTAAAAATCTTATTAATATCAAAAGTATTACATGTTTGAGTGCCAGTCAAACTTGAGATGATTATGTTAATTACGTATAGAAATTTGGAAGTAGGGAGGACTTAGAGACTTATCAAATAAATATTAATGATTTAGTAGGAGAGTTTACATATTAATTAATCATTAGTGGTGGTCTTAACACATGATGTGGAAGACATAGTATTATATAGTAGTATTTCACTAATTAAGTTTCATAAAGACTGATTAACCTACAAAGATGTAACTATCTAAATTTTTAATATGCAATTCTATCATTTCTTTTTTTTATCATATGCAATTCTATCATTTCGCTCAAGCAAAACAGAAAAAATAAAAATAAATAATAAAAACAAAAATAAAATAAAAACCTAAATACACACATTTCAATAAAAAAAACTTACATTAGTAAAATCTCATTGTAGTTTAATTCGACTTAGGGGGCATGGTTTGAAAATTCTTCGAAGTTCTCCGAACTTTTTTGAACCACCGAATTAAGAGTTAGATATAAATGAAGTTTTACAAAACTTCCATCGAAGTTAGAAAAAATGATAACATCTCAATTTTAATGTTCACTTGTAAGAAAAGGGAAAAGCAATTAGGGCTAGTCGAATATAATATAAAGAATGACAAAATGTTGAGATAAGAAAACCACAATTTTACTTCATTTATTAGAAAAAGATTTTAATATATTGTCTAGTGAAGAAAAAAGAACGTGAAAAATTGGTCAATCTCGTCAAAATTGATGTTTTGAAAACTTAAGATTAATTATAGAATGAGAAAAATATAAAATATTATCAAAAACAAATTTTTTTAATGTCTTTTGATGAAATGTGAATGTTCTCTAGCAAATCTATGAAATTATTTAGACTTCTCTATAATGTCGAAATTTTACCAAAATTCCCCGCATCGAATTACACTTTCCCGAATTAATTCCAAATTTTAAGTCAGTGAAGTCATAATTGAAATTGAAGTTTCGAACCTTGTTAGGGGGTAAAGCTTACTAAATAAAATTAGTAAAACTAATTCGGAAGTTCTAATAAGTATTGCAACTTCATCGAATTTTCTAGTGCATATCAAGAGGTTCAACCAAAAGCTTAAAGCCTAAAGCCTAAAGGTTATTTACATGGAACTAGATTACAACTATCATTGACTTATGATTAATTACTTGGATTATTTAACGAAAATATCTTTCTTGCAGATATCATTAACAAAAGGCCAACATCATTCAACTTTACACACTGAGATAATTGAAAAAGGGAACAAACAAACAAGCACATGCATTTTGATTTTTCGAAGTTTTGAGAGTCACAACATCCTGTAATGCTTACCGAGAGCATTCACGGGAGAAGAAGCCTTGCATCATAAATTTTTTACTTATTTAGTTTTTTACCAGTTTTCCTGCAGCCAAGTATCCCAGCTACTTCCGGCTTACAAGTAGGACCATTTGAGCGGTTATCAGCGACTTCATTTTTTTTAGGGCTAGAACTCAAACCACTCATTGAGAGCATAATAATCCCTACCATCGCACTAGCTAGCTACAGCTAGCTACAAACCCCTGGGTTGCATTTATAAGTTTGTCATATGGCATGTGGGTTAATTTCACAGATGGTCACTCAAGATTACAGTTTGTAACACTTTGGTCACTAAACTTACATTTGTCCCAGTGGGGGTGGAGGGGGAAGGGCGGGGGAAGCGGTGGGGGTGGGGGGAGAGACGACCGGGAGGAGGAGGAGAGGGGAACCAGTGGGGGCGGGGGAGACGATAGGGGGTGTGGGAGCACGAGCCGGGGTGAACTAAGAGTGGGCGGGTGTGTTGCAACTTGCATGTCATGTCATCACTTACCAACTTAAGTGACCTCCCATGAAATCTCACGTGGCGCCACGTTAGCATCGCCGGTTGATTTTTGATCGGAGAGTGGTCGGAGTTATTTTGTTGAAACGTTTTGTAAAGTTGAGTGATATATTTGGGACAAATGTAAGTTTAGTGACTAAAGTGTTACAAACTTTAATCTTGAGTGACCGCCTGTGAAATTAACTCCATGTATAGTGATATATTTGGCATGTATGTGATAGTATAAATGTGGAAGTTATTTAATTGAAGGTAAAGGTAGGGCGAGTGTGCCGGTTACTAATATGTGTATAGTGTGCTGGTTACTAATTCTAATAGGTGGACTCAACCTATTTCGCAACTAGTTAAATATATATCAAGGGTCTCAAGTTGAACGACTTTAATCTATTATTAAAAGAAAACATCTTTCTTGTAGATATAATTTAGAAAGATCAAATAGTTTAAGAAAATCATATCCGTAATAATTTATAATTTAAGAAGATAAAAATGTAAGTGTTAGCATCTCTTACCGTAATAATTTAAGAAGATCAAATAGATCAAGTGGTTGTTTCAACAAAATCCTGTGAGGAACTTGGATGCTTTTTATTGTAAAAAGTAATGGATTAAACACAAGGGCCAAAGCCTATGAAAAGCAATCTCCATAGCACTTATATAACAAAATGGAATTCCATGTAACTAGCCTATCCCAAAAAAGCTCATTGTAAAAAGTAATCTTCATAGGCACAAAGAGAGCATAATTCATTAAAATCAACACAATATGAATGATTGAAAAACCTAAAACATCATAGAGGCAATTCAACAAGCACTTGTTGGGCAACAATTGAGACAGCCAAGGGCATGATTGAAAATCTAAAAGTAATCAAAAGTCCACTAAAATCTCAATTGAATACAACCTGTAAAACATCATATAGACAACTCAACAAGCGTTTGGTGGACAATAATTGAAACAAACCAACGAAACATCATAGAGTGTGTTTGTAGATTCATTTTTACAGAACATGAAAATGTAGGTATAGAGGAATTGAAGAACTAATCCGAGAGCTCTACTGAAAGGCGTGGAAGGAACTCTCCTCTCGCAGCGTCTCCTCATCTTCTACTACTCCAGCGACGGTACATCTCCAACAACATTGGCTCCACCAATAGCGGCGGATGAGGTGGCATCAGCCACCACCAGCGGCGGCGAAGGAGGCAGCGTCAACCACCACCAGCTTATCTCTGTCCATCGTTCTTCTCGGCCTCACTGGTGTGCGGGCAACTCTTTGCCTCTCTGCGTTTTCTCCCAATGACCACTTGCGAGATTCTTCTTTGCTAGTTGCGGCTTCGTTGGCATCACATTCTCCTCTCTCTTTGCTTCACGGCTCTCACCCTCACTCCCCCTTTGCGTTGCGCCCTTTTAACAGTTTTCTTTAAATAAAGAAGCTAGGGTTCCTCTTTATTTTTTTAATTCTTTTAGGTTTTATTTTTTTTGTTTACCAAAAATGTATTTCATCATTTTTTTATTTCAAAAAATTATATCATGTTAGGTGTGACACATTTGATGGGCACCTAATTAATTCTGGTCTATTTTTAATGTATTTTTTATCTAACGAAAATAAGTCCAGGTTAAATGTCAATAGCTAACAAAAATGAGTCTACTTTATATATCTTTTAAAAGATATATAAATACTTCAAACTTGCCCATAAAAAACAATTTTTTCACTAGAGAAAGAGCGAGGGATATATATATATATATATATATATATGTTTAAAGGAGTTCTATTATGGTGATTGACCGAAATCACTATGGATGGTGATCTCCATTGCAACTTATTATAGTATGTAACCCAAATTTAATAAAGAGAATTAAATGCATATCAATTCATTTCATCTTAAAAACCCAAATTATCATAAGTAAGCAAATTAAAATTTTGCTAAAAAAGTTTTGATTCACTATAATTAATTGTAGACATTAATGAATAAATATTAATTGATATATAGTCATCTTGAGATACATATAGAAGTTTTATGATCATTATTGATATATATTATCATAAAAATTTATTTCTCAATCCATGTACAAATCTATGTGTATGTATGTATAGGTAATGGAACATCTTTGGGGAGAAACTCAATAACACGTGACATTATCTCCTTCGGGTTTTTTTCTTTAGTTGTGAATCTATTTCTTTTGTTATTTATTTATGAAAAATGCTACAAATGACACATAAAAATCACACCCCTTACACATCGGGTGTTGCTCAACATCTTTGAGAGGCGTCGGTGTGCGCCTTGAGATGCATACCACATGTGTTTTATGACCAAGAACTATTTTCGTATATCCATTTTCATGTGGGGTGCACATGCCACATCATCAAAAAGTGTAATGGTGACATTATAGCATCTAAAATTTTTTTATTTTAGCTAATTATGTAAGACATAAGGTCTTACATAAGGTCAATTGCACTTAATCGAGCACAATGAAAAAGTTTGATCCATGTAGCCGACCCAGTTAATTTGGGACTGAGGCTATGTTGTTGTTGTTGTTGTTGTTGTTGTTGTTGTTGTTGTTGTTGTTGTTGTATGTAAGACATAAGGTCTTTTTTAATTTTAAAGAAAACTTGCAAACTTTTATTGTTGATTATGTTTATGTTTATGCTCACTCTTCTGATAATTATTAACGTGACACTCTCCGACAAGCTAGTGACATTAAAAATTTATAAAATTGAAAATTAACATTATATATTTGCCCAAGTAACCCTTTTGAATAAATTCGACCATAGACCAAGTGAGAACGAACTCAGTTTGTCTAGTGATATCATTTATTGCTTCAAAATCAACTAAAGATTATATCACAATTTTTTTTACTTTTATTTTTACGTTAGATTTATTTTTTTACATTAATGCTCGAGTCTTGCTCATGCCCAAAGCACGGAATTGCGACTAGTAAAATATATAAAAGAAAGACTTTACCTTTTAAAAAATATAATATAATTCTTGATATAAAAATTAAAGTTTATAATAACTTCTAAAAATAATATTGTAATATCTTATTTAAACTCTATACTTTTTCATATAATTTTTTGTTTTTCTTGATAGTAGTTATGTGTATGTTAATTTATTTTTAAGTTGTTTTTTTGCCCAAAGCTCAATTTAGTTTTTGTTTTTATTATTTTCTTTTCTTTTTGAAGGTAAATATGTATGTCTATATTAGTATGTATAAGTGAAATTGTACAAAGTTTTAAAGAAAAATGTAACATTTTATGATTAATTATTATTTTTAAATTTAGATTTTTTTAACAAAACGTGTTCCAATTAGACTTTTCTTAAGTTAATTTTATTAAATAGAATAATTTATCATATTTCGTGATTAATTTTTAAGAGAGTTCGTTAATAACTTGCTAATTATTTTTTGAAGGAAATATAAAATAAAATTAATTAAATTCTCAACTTGTTTTTTTTTTTAAACATCCAGCTTTTAAAATAGTAAAAAAAATTCTGAAATTTTAAATTTATTGAAAAATATTTTTAGTTGTCAATAATGATAAAATTCATTGTTTAATTATATATTATATATTTTACCTAATTAATTTAATATTTTTTCTCTTTAAAAAGTACACAACATACATAATTTTGTACATGACATATATTTTTAAAAACTTTTTTCTAATATTAAAATGAACATAGTATATATTATTGATATTTTAAAATGAATATAGTTGTTTATAATTTTGTTGTTTCTCAAAATCAAAAGACTAGATTATTAACATATATTTTTTTTTTTTTTGATGTTTTAAATATCTAAAATTTCATTATGTTACATACTTTATTACTTACCAAAACAAAAAGTTATTAAAAAAAGTTTACAGCATAATAATGAGACTTTTTTTATCATCAAAATTAGACTTTTATGACTAATCAAATTGTATTATACTATATATTCCAAATAATATAAAATACACCAATACTTTTAAAAATTAAATATAATATATGGAGCAATAATTAAAGGTATTAACTCTCATAATCATTTGTAGGACATTAAATACAGTCCAGGCATTAAATGTAGAATATTAAATGTAGTAACTTGAACAATATGTTTCTCATTTCAAAAATTTGACACAATGACTGAATTGAATAGTTAAATCAAGATCTAATGGCTAGAATTTAGTATCGCAATCCATGGTGATTTTCCCCAATCACCATGGTAGAAATCTCTCTCTCTCTCTCTCTATATATATATATATATATATATATATATATATATATATATATATATAGATATATGGGAACAATGGCGATGGTAGGGGCAAGAAGGAAGGAGGCATAGGGCGGCGAGGCAACAAGGTGATGATGGTCTAGTAGGGCATAGCAAATGGGGCACACGATGATATTTTTTTCATTTATTTCGATGTAGCAATGGTATTAAATCCATTGCTAACCCTAATTTTCTCCTCAATGGTGGCATAAACTCTTTTCAATATATATATATATATATATATATATATATATATATATATATATATATGTGTGTGTATATATATAAACTTGATCAATTGTCTTTGTATAACAAGATTCTTAAAAATCTATCTTGTTTATCTTGCACTATCGTTTGGATCTTCTACCTATTATAATATCTAACACAAAGTAATCAATCTCCTCTAAACACCTCTAGTGTATACATAGTCTAGGTGAAGTCAATTAGGGTATAACAATTCCTTTCTATCGTAATTTTTTTTATTTTTATGGGTAATAATAATATATTACTTCTATTTAAAGCTAAATTATATTCTTATTCATATTCCTAACTAAATAAGATGAGATCCCACCCGTCGTTGTTCGATTACTACTACGACACAAAGTAATAAATCCCCTTTTGTTGCTATGACACAAACAAGAAGCTACTGAAGATGACTCTGCTCCAAGTTAGGATGAACTTCTATAATAACTAATTTCTCTGGTGGTGATAAGACCACACTCGCTGCTTTTCGATTACTTCTTAGATCACATTGCCTAGCTGACTACCTACACAGAAGAAATATCTACACAGATATGACCAATGCAAGAAGAGTTGGACATTGCTGATGCTGAACTTCACCGATTGAGGTGGATAGTCGGAACTCAGATGTAATCTTTTGATGTTGTTTTGTCAAAAAAGGGAGTAAGCAAGAGAAGGAAAAGTTATTTTTTTAGTATTTTGAGATTGTAAGTACTTGAACTTTATGTTCTTAAGACTGCATTTCATAATTGTACTTATTGGCTGATGACTATAATCTTTTTGAGTTTTTAATTTTGTGTGTTGTTACTTTAATCTAGCAGTAACATTACATTTTTTGAAGTTCCTTAAAATTTGGTTATCTTGCTAAGTTACTACTTTTGATCAATCTACGCCAAAAGAAGAGATAAACTATAATGCAAATTTCAGATATAGACTACAGTGCAAATTTTAGTGAAAATCAGAGTATTAAAGTCAGAGTCAAAGAAAAAGATAGATCTGAAGTCAAAGCAGGAATTGAATACGAGCTGGATACTGAAATAGAACAACTGTAGGTACTAGTTTACAACAGTGAAGAAGTTGATACTGCAACCTGAGAATTTCGAGATGGATTACAATTATAAATCCGAGAGAAAGGTGTATAAAGGACTAAAGAACTTTATGGAAATGATGAGTCAAGATTCTTGAAGGAATATAAGACTTAGTTGTTGAACATTGGATGATCCTAATAAGATTTACAATTAGAGAACAATGAGGTTTTCTTAATTGTATGTTATTTAGGATTGAACTTTTAGATAGATTAGATAGACCGAGTCTATAAATACTCAAAATCTCCATTGTGTGGATCATCGTTCATTTCTTGAGTTTTATGAGAACGAGAGATCATTATAGTGATTATACATATTATCAATTTAATTAATTGATTGTTCGGACTGAGCCTACGCAAAGGAAGACATTCAAGTCTTATTGTGATATCAATTCTTGTTTAGTCTTGATGTGTGTTTATTAATTCATCACTAATTTGTTAATCTCACCAGTTCCTCCGGTTTCCCAAACCTTAGTAATATTCTAATGGTTCCCTGCTCCATTTCATTTGGAATTCGTTATTTTTTATAGGGATTTTTCCTTTCATTTTTCGACAACTAGATTCCCTACTCTATTTTCTTTAGAATCAGGGTGGGTTTCTGCAATTTTTTTCTTTTAAAAACTCTTCTTAGCTCTTCTCACTTTCCATATAGTCAAGGAAGCATTCTTTCAAACTAAGTAAAATTTATTGGCTAATTTCTTATTTTCCCTTAAAGTGTGGCATAAGTTCTTTTAAATATATATAATTGATCAATAATCTTTTTATAACGAGGTTTTTAGAAATCTGTCTTGTTTATCTTGTACTTTTGTCTCGATATTCTATGCATTATAATGTCTTACACAATTAAAGAATCCCCTTTAAACTCCTTTAGTGCATACAGAATCTAGGTTTAGTCAAATAGGGTATAACAATTCATTTCTATCATAAAATTTTCTATTTTCATGGGTAATAAAAATATATCACTTCAATTTAAATTCAAATTATATTCAATTCATATTTCTAAGTAAATAAAATAAAATAAAGAAATATTAATTGTATCTTCAAAAATTTAAAATCTCAGTCAACTTTGAATATGGAATAAATAGAGTCTACCTCTCGTTTCTTCCATACTTTGCTTATTCATACTTCACTTCACCTAAATACACCAAAATCATTTTAAACATTGTCCTCAAGGTTTAGAAATTAAGTCGAATTTTCAATAAAATAAAAATACCTCGTGAAGCATAAAGGAATAAATAAAAGAATAATGAAATAAATAAATTATCATAAGAATGAATTTCATAATTAAAGAAAATGTGACAACAAATAAAAATTTTCCAAGCATCATGGTAACATAATTTAACACATTAAACCAATGTATAATATAAACCACACCATAACAATAATATCTCTCAGCTTCCTCGTCATTAAGATGACTGACCAACTTAGATTATTTTAGTCCCCTGATAATCTAGTCAGCCTAATCTAATCCATTCTTTTAACTTTGACCTAAAAACACTTTTCATTCATATACTTAATAATGCTCTAAAACTAAATTTATATCCTCGATGAAACTAAATTCATAATTTGTTCAATTGGAGAAATTTAAGAAATCATATCCGTATTTTGCAAACATTTCAGCAACACATCCAATAAAGTGGTTTGCCGAAAAACTTCTACCTAATAGACAACAGAATTGGGGAGAGGCCTAGAAGGACTCACAACTCCCCGCAGTTTACAATATATATCAAATTTAAATTTATAACCTAACTTAGAGTCTTCGATAGGTTAATTACAACTTTACGATCCCAAAGTAGACCAACATTGAAATAACCTAGTCTCAAGATATTTTAAACTAGCTTAGGAGATTCTTATAACCATTAAACGAAATTTCAAGTGCTACACTCACCCCTAAAACCCCAAAACAATATATACAAATAATTTACAACAATAATTTACTTTAGATTTTGAAAACCATCACCATAATCTTCGAGTCTTCTCCATTCTCCCCTTGCCTTCATATAGAATCGAATATCATAAAAAAACTCGAAGATGTCATGTAAATAAACATCTACACTGATAGGTACTCCTGCACTTATTAGTATGATAAATGGAGACATGTAATTTCTTTTCCAAATATTCAATAAGATATATGCAGTAACATGATATGTAATCCACTATATTTCAGTCTCCTAACCATATCAGATGTTGACTTCCAAAAATAGTAAGGAGATAGTATTAAGAGATAATGAAATGCAGAGATAACTTGTTAGTATTCGACTCCATAACAAGTCTCACTAGCTGGTGTTTAAATTAGAATTGAAATTTAATTTCAAGCAAACCAGACTTCGAAATAAGCTTATCCTCTTCACTCTCTCCATGCATGCATGACCAAAAATGATAAAATGGAATAAGGACTATGATGCAATTAGATGTACAAAAATATTCAATAAATAATAAAGATCACTGTAGGTTTTACTTACCACAAAATAAACTTTGAGCTTAATTTTTGAGATTTCTGGAGCTTCGGATCACCTTGAAAATGGTTCCAATAGCTTCCTTGCATACCCAAATATAATGTGGATCAAACTTCAAGTGAAACTAAATCATGAAATTCAATGAATACTACAACCATAGTACGCTAGAGAATAGATTCCATAAATATTAATTTATATAACTATTTCAACTTGCTTTTAACTAGCAAAATTTGGGTAACTTTCTAGCCTTGAAAACCTCAATATTTGTCAAGATGACCTAAACGGAACTCATATTACTCATGTTCTAGTTTCAATAAACTCCAAGAACACTTAAATCGAATCACCAACAGAGAAGTTATGAATTTTTCAATATGGCCTTTCAGCTAGGCAAACTTTATTTATTTAGAACTGAAAAACTTATTCAAATCAACATTTTCGCACTTAAATCCTCAAAATTCAATAACGAACACCACGAAACCACTTTGTACCAGCATCAAAATATTTCTGCAATCTGTGGAGTCAAATTAAATTAAAACCAATACTCAATTCATCTAAAACCCAATGTAGATCAATATCAACTATAAAACATCTCCAAAATGTTATCAACTAAATCACATTAGTTCGATTCATAAAAATCATAACCCATGTCGGTGGGATTTATCCTAAATTGATCTAAATCAACCCAATACATCAATTTTCAACAATCATTACCAATTTCTATAAAACCCTGCGAAAGAAATTGAAAGACTATGAGAAATCAAATCGAATTGAGGAAAATGCTCTAAATTGAGAATTTCTCAAATTGCAGATAGAATACCTCATTTCCACTTCAAAAACATAGCTAAAATTGACCGTCTTATGATACTCTACAGTCTTACGATAGGAAACTTGGCGAAAATCAGACATAAAGAGATCGCAGAGCGAGAGACTAAATTGAGAGGGTTAGCGAACGAACAAATCGATCGTTTTGTTGAAATTAAATGAAACGTTTAATTTTGATTTGATCTACATAGATAAACCATCAGCTCTTCGTCAACAATTTAATTATTTATTTATTAATTCCAGAAATCTTTATTTTGACATAATTTAATTTTGGCACTTATTTTCAATTTGATTTTTCGCCAAATTAAGTCAAACTCTGAACAAAACAGTCCATCTTCATAAAATGTCCGTAATATTGATTTTGGTTACACCAAAACCTAAAAAATCTTAACTTTGTCCACGTTATACTAAGTCCTTCGATTCTCTTGCCATACTAAACTAAACTTACACCAATTTAGAAACAATCTCAACCTCGACCATCGCCAACCAATATAAAGCTCAAAGTAAGGTCTTGCACTAACTTCATTCTCATATTACACTACCACCGATCCCAACTTATATATAAATCAAGAAAAAATTCCATGTGTTATTCGACACTTGATTTACTAGTCTTTGCAAAACTAATTTTTTTATTTTGCTTGTGCTATTCAGACACGCATTTACAACCCTGATTTTGACAAATTGAGGACACACATCAACACACTCCGACATCACGATAAAATACCATGTAATAAACATAATAAGCATTCATCATCGAAAAAATAACATTTTACCTTATGATCTCTGGTCTGTAATGCGTGGGTCCCACCTTGTATAACTAAATTTTAAATAAAATCAAAAAATACTTAATTAGCCTCGAAATCAAATTTATGAAATTCTCAGATGTCACAATTCTTTTCAACTAGTAAAAATCTTTTCATCTAAATTTAAACTTACAAATTACTGCACCAAAAGAGATATGAGAAAATAACCCTTCATATACAACTTTTTTAATCTAAACCTGTAAAATAATTTCCGAGGTGAAACGTTAAGTGGACCCAATCACTTTTATTATATTCAACAACTCGGTGGTAGAGATCATAACCATTTCGACTTTTCATTTCCAAATTATTGGTTTAATGAAAAGTTTTCTCTAATACTTTGCCAATCTTGGAAATTTGTGACTTTCAAACGAGTTAAATAATCAACTTTGTAAAATATTCGATAACCTTACTTTAATTCACTTTTTTTTTGGTTTTGGGGTTCAAAACGCAGTGAAAATTTTTAATTTTATTTTAAAAACCCCAACAGGATCAAACCCTAGTTCCATTAAACTGATTGATTGAAACTAAATCGTACCTTAATCACAAGTTTCCTACATTTGTTGATTGACCTGTAAGATGCTACCAAAGACAAACGTCCTCTATTCGAAATCTACACACAAATGACGACCGAGATTCCGAATGCTAGCCCAAGAGAGAACATGAAAATAATTATCTGTTCTTCGTAAAACTCAAAAATGGTTGAAAACCTAACTCGTTTTTTCAAAAATAAAAATTAGATTGGAACCTCAATTTCATCAGTACTGTTAATTCACTTAATATGCCTATTTATACAACCCTTGTATAAAGTCGGCTAAGTGAATTGGCATTATACCCCTACTTAAAGAGGTACTAATATGTCACATCATATGGACTTTTATGTTACAAATTTCATCATATAAAATTCATTTTTTCGTCCCACAAAACCATTCTTTTTGTGCGACCCAATAGGTTCATGCCACATTGACAGTGAACCATAACCTATTTTGGTACATAAGTCATAAACAATCTCTAGCAAGGCATTATGACACCCAAGTTGCACAAAGATCGAAATCGATACAACCTAATCAATAGTGTATATCATATCCTTTTGTCGTATGATATCCTTTCATCAAACATAAGGCATGGAAAAGTCACCATTAACAATCATACTAGTCTCGATCTCTTGGTAAACTAAAAACATTTAAATAATATTGATCATATCAATACATATTGACTTGGCCATTATCAGTCTATCATATTGAGGGATCTATTGATATCTCTCTCTATAGAAGAGGGACAAATTCTATCTTGATTACAAACCTTCATATATTATTCACTTAGTAACTAATCACAATCTTTATAATCATCTAGCTAATGATTATGTTTGATAGTGTCAAATCACTATAATCATAATGTTGAAATCTTTAGCAACCTTAAGTCAGATGACTAAATGATATACCTATTACGAATAACACTTATGACTTAATTCATATGGTGTTCTCATAGCGGGTCAGTCCAGTACCATGTTGCATAACATGCACTCATGATTTTGATTCGTATCCTTATACATATGATCATCATATGACCATCAATTAAGATTCACACTAGTCTTAATTTATTATAGTTAATAGTATAATATGAAACTAGGGAAATTTAGGATGTTTTAGTATACATCCATGGATCTTATTACAATGTAAACCTGCAAACCAATTACAATAATGAATAGTAAATGAAATCCTCCATTTTATTACCTAAAATAATACTTAAATCAATGTTCATAAGACTGACCTAGGGCACATGCCCCAATATCTCGCACTTGCACTACGACCAATCATTCATGTATCTGATACCTAATAACCTTACATGACCATCATGCTTTACCTGTGGAAGAGCCTTCGTCCATAGATCCGCAACATCGTCTTTAGTAGGAACTTTGCAAATCTTCATTTCTCCCTTCTCAATGATTTGTTTAATGAGATGAAAATGACTGAGTATACGTTTGGATCTATTGTGTGATCTAGGTTCCTTAGCCTGTGCAATCCTTCTATTGTTGTCGAAATACAAGCAAACAGGTTTAGCAATACGTGGAACCGTACCTAGTTCAAAGATGAACTTTTTGATCAAAATTGCCTCCTCAGCTAAATGAAAAGCTACTATGTACTCAAATTTTATTGTAATATTTGCCATAGTTTCTTGTTTTAAATTTTTTTAGCTCACTGCGCCCCCATTCAAAGTAAATACATATCCGAACTGCGATCTGAAGTCATCTATGTCAGTTTGATAACTTGCATCTATGTAACCATTTACAATAAGCTAGTCTTCCAAACTCTCACAGACTAAGAACACTTATTTAGTCCTTCTCAAGTACCTAAAAATGCTCTTTATTGCTATCAAGTGACTCTCACTAGGATCTAACTGATATTTGCTTGTTATGCTCAAAACATATGATACATCAGGTCAAGTGCATAACATGGCATACATAATAGATCTAATTACTAATGCATATGGAATTGTATTCATGCGTTGTTTCTCATCATTAGTCTTGGGAAATTTAGTCTTGCTAAGACTTATGCCATGAGACATTCGCAAAGACATCTTTTTGAGTCTTGCATATCGAACATATTCATTACCTTTTTCATAATAGCACTCTAGCTTAGACCGACCAACCTCTTAGATCTATCCCTATTAATCTCAAGAATATAAGCTGCATCTCCTAAGTCTTTCATTGAGAAACACTTCCCTAACCAACATTTAACATCCTACAAGGTTAGGATTCCATTTCCAATGAGTAATATCATCAACATATGTACTAGAAAAAACTAGCCTCCCACTAACCATCTTGTATACACAGGGATCATCTTCATTCCGAATGAAACCAAATTCCTTAATTGCTTCATCAAAACAAAGATCCAAACTCCGAGAAGTTTGCTTTAATCCATAAATTGATATTTAAAGCTTGCACACCTTCTTAGAATTCTCTGGATGAACAAAACCTTCCAGCTGTATCATATACACATCCTCAAGTAGCTTTCCATTAAGAAAAGCTATTTTGACATCTATTTTCCATATCTCATAGTCATAATATGCAAATATGGAAATTGAAATTCTAATGAATTTAAGCATGGCTACAGGAGAAAAGGCTCATCATAATCAACACTATAAGTGTATTTGAAATCTTTTGCTACTAGCCATGCTTTATAAGTATGCACTTTGCCATCCATGTCAGTTTTCTTCTTGAAAACTCAGTTATATCCAATGGTCTTACCACCTTCAGGTAATCAACCAAATTCCAAACTTGGTTATTATACATGGATTGCATTTCAAAGTTCATGGCACTAAGCCATTTATTTGCCTCTTGGTGAAACACAACCTCCTGATAAGTAGTAGGCTTATTTTGATCCATAAGAAATACCTCAAAACTATTAGTAACAAGAAATCAATATCTCTCAGGCTCTTATCTTGTCCTAACAGACCTTCGTGGTCCTTGTGATACTTGTAGAGCCTCGACTAGTTCAAAATTTTGTTGATCTACCACTAGCGGTTCAGTGTTCATTTGTGGTTCTAGAATTTCTTCAAGAATTACTTTATTCCCATTGGTATCTTTTGAAATAAATTGGTTTGCCATAAGGTACAATACCGAGCAACAAAAAATTTATTCTTAGCAGGATGATAAAAGTAATATCCTTTAGCTTATTTAGGATAACCTACAAGTTTACACTTATCAGATTTGTGACTTAATTTTTCTAAATCTTGACGTCTAACATAAGCCTCATAACCCCAAATCTTTAGGAAGGACAAGCTAGGTCTCTTCCTATACCATATCTCATATGGTGTTCTATCAACTACTTTAGATGGAACTCTATAGCATCCCCTATCCGGATTAGGGCGACACTTGGATTGAAACCCTAATTAAGCCCTTGTAATCTAGCCATACTTAATTAAAGCTAGCAGCCTCACCATTTATACCTGATAAACTCAACCTATATATTAATATCGAATAAACAATACAAAGTATAAGCAGAAAAAAATTAAAACTTTTTGATATTTAACAATATATAAAAATACAGAGTTTATCAAAACCTAAAAACTCATTTATAAACTTCTCAACCTTGTTTATATATAACAAAATATATCCAATAGTGTATTTATGTATAAAAAGGCTCATTACATTGTAAAAAGGATTATGAGACTCTTAAATTTTTCCTTGCCCTTCGCTGAGGCGTTAGGTTTTAAACCTGAAATATTAAATTTGCAGTGAGCACTCCAACTTGCTCAGTAAGTAAGGATTCATAAAGCCACGAACATTCCATATAATAATAATGAATATCAAGCAATAGCAATATGCACCAATCTTACCTAACAAGAATATGGAAAACATATAATTAAATAAATAACGGTTGTAAATCAAACTATCAATGACTATTACATATTCTGATTCCCACTTTATTTATAAAACTAGGATCGATTACCCACTAAAGCTATTAATGAAATTGCTAGACCAACACATTGGATGATGCGATGTCTAACCAATCCCTTAATGCCCAATGGTTCTATCTGAAATCCCCTAGTGAGTATGTAATCCACGCAACCTATTAAATTGAGTAGGAGTTATATATAGGTCAGCAAGGTAACCCATCTCTTATAAACCAATTCTCGAACCCACAAGTTACTCTCGTTGGTCACATTGCACATCATTTTCCTTTTATTGAAATCCATCAGAGTGTACATAGCCCCCCAATTAGTTCATAAACTACATGAGCTTTATATACTAAGATAGCCATACAACATTGAGAAATAAACGAATCCATAATTACCTTGGTTGAGGTTTCCATTCCGAATCCCCCAACTTTTTTGGTCACTAGCAATTTCCCGAGGATCCAACACCTATTACAAACCATTTGTGATCAATATAGGTCTAATACCCAATATCTAAAACCCGTAGTTCAGTCTCTAAGCCTTCAAGAAATTCTAATCAAAACTCAGCTTATTTACTATTTTCTGGGGTGGGAATGCACTCCCTCACTAGGTGGGGCACGCTTCATCAACTAGGTTCATCCAGTTGATGAAGGGAGCACACTCCTTTGCTAGGTGGAACACGCTCCACCATGTACTATTTTGACAGTAAACATGACAATAACCACTATTCCATCCATAAATCCATAAAACAACATCCAATACTCCCAAAATACATCAGGGATGACCTTTATTGAGTTGACAAACCATTTTCGGTCAATAAACAACATAATTCACAGAGATATCATCACTTTTTATGAATTTAAACTTCAAAAACATGAAAACTTAACTTACCAAAGGGATGATCTTTGGATTTCTAATCGTTTAAGCTCATCGATCTACGTTGAATCAGTGATCTCCTAGAAACATAATCAAAACCCTCAGCTCTTTCTCTCACTCTATCGATCGAATTATGGAGATAAGTATGACTTTTTTAGTTTAAATATATGGATTTTCCTTATGATACGCATCGCTCTATCTCGAAACTGATCCAATGATTGATGTGGTAACATGACACCCTTAAAGTGACAACCATGTTGACACTATCAACACTCACGCTCATTTTGAGGCGATCCAACGATCCATATAATTCAAACTAACTTATAGTTTTTTTATATATTTATATATCAAATATATGCAAAAATATATGTTTATATACTTTGTGTGTTTTCTCATCAAATAAATTCACTGGAAATGCCTACGAGTATTCTTGGGTGTGCACATTCATTTCACGACTCCCTCGTCGAACTTGGTGTATCGACTATTTATTATTTATTATGTAGTTTCCAATTATAGGCTTGTATATAAACTCCCTTTTATACTAAAACCTATAAAATTCCTTAAACATGTCAAACAAACGCAAACCATCATAAAAAGACAAGCTAATCGAGGTAGTTCGGACTTAACTACGTATCTAACTTAGGTTGATTAGGATTTGGACTAACATTCATCACCAGCTTAACGTAACAGGTCATTACAGTCTCTCCAATTTAAAGCAATTTTGTCTTTGAAGTTAAAGTAAACATTAAATTACTTGTGGTTTCATAGAGAAATGGAAACTGCTCCTTCATGAAGGTCACCCAAGAGGGGGTGAATTGGGTTAAAAGTGGTATCAAATTCAAACACAAGCAAGCCACCTAGAGCCTAACTCTTATGCATGCAAGTGTGAGTATAAATGGAATATGCAAAATATGTTACCGATGTTAATGCAAATTCCAAATCGAAATCGTTTCAAAAACTTAATATATATGTGTGAAACCGATTTCGAGTATAAGAACAAAAGTTTAGCAAGAATCAAGTTTAAGTGCAATACTTTTGTTCAAATCAATCTCAGAGTTTAATAAGATAAATTTAAGTACAAAAACTCAGAGAAGATGTTGTTACAAATTCCAAATTTGAAATCGTTTCAAAAACTTAATACATTTGTATGAAAACCGATTTCAAGGCTAAGAACAAAAGTTTGACAAGAATCAAGTTTAGGTGCAACACTTTTGTTCAAATGAATCTCGAGTTTGAGAGTATAAATTTTAAGTACAAAAACTCAGAGAATATGTTCAAACACACATACCAAAATGATTTTCAAATCAACTACTCAAAATATATAGATTAAGCACAAGTAAGATTTGTAGATCTAGAAATTTCTTACAACCAGAAGAATGACGAAGAGATCAGCTACGGAGTGATTATTGAACTCCTTTTGAAAGCCTCAAATGTCTTTGGATATGTGAGCTTAAGAACAGCCACTGAGATCTCCCTTATTTCTTCACAAAAATATGATTTCTACCTTGTAGATCTATTGATTTTGAGTGTGTTTGTTCTTGTTGTTTAAAACCAAGTTTGAGGTGGTTTTATAGTGGTAGGAATTCCAATATAGCCGTTTATGACCGTTCTAGGAATCCAGGAAATCAAAAATTCAAATTCAAAGCTTGATTTCCAAAAGTCAAAAATTGCGGTGCAGAGTGCAATTAGCGCGCTAATACTTTGGGTTAGCGCGCTAACACTTCTCTTAGCGCGCTAACGACAGTATTAGCGCGCTAACTTCAGAACTTCAGGAATATGTAATTTGTTCCTTTGTGTTAGCAACCCTTAAACTTGTCCGGGACCTAACCAACCCTTATATAACATGTTATTCATGTTTAATATGATTCATTAAGCTTACTTGGGTGGTCCGAATAGTTTTACAAACCCCGAAAATGGAAATTCAAAGTTTCACAACTTATTAGGGGCTTTCCTGCAACTTTTCAGTTTTACATTTCAAAAACAAGTTTTTCTTTTTCAAAAACATTTATAATGATCTTCTAATATGTAAATGACCATTCACACATGATTTCACATTGTTTAACTTCATTTACCTATTTAGGTGTTTAAAATCCACTTTTAAATTTTGAAATCAACTTAAGACTTTGAGAAATGATTTCGAAAACTTGATGTATGCATGAACTAATGCATTTGGCTTGTGTGAAAGAATTTGTATACCTTACATTGGTTTTACAAATTGCGGTTTGAACTTTTCTTCTTCATTTCTTCATTTGTGCCGAGTCTTGAACTTGTATTTCTTGAATGCTCTTAAAGTCTTGTATTGCATCATTTATTCCGACAATTTCTTCATATTTCTTGAATACATTTTCACCTTGTTTGTTTGTCTCCATATTCCCTGATGTGTTGTATTGCATCCTTTAACACAAACTGAAATACTTGATTAGTACATTTTCACTTTGTTTGTTTCCATCAAAATCTCGGTAGGAATGTGAATGACTAACCACTTAGTCCAACAATCTCCCCTTTTTGATGATAACAAACAATGTGAACTTTAAAGGTGTGAAAACACAATCTAAATGTATATCACATTCAACACATCAATCTTTTCAAGTTTAACTACATTTATCTTCAAATATGGAAGTTCAAAACCAACAACCGTTTCAAATATACCAAGATAAAAACCTTTCATGTTCAACACCACATTTTTCAAACTTCAAACCTTTCAAGTTCACCACATTTTTCTCCCCCTTTTGATATTATCAAAAAGCGGGGTCAAGCATCCACAATTTTTCTCCCCTTTCATGTATACCAAAAAAAAACCAACAACTTTTTCAAGTATACCAATATATGCAGGTTAAAATTATTAACTTGATACCAGTTACAAAAATCAATAATATTAACTTATCAACTTGATACCAGTAAAAATGAGAATTATGAACCCGATACCAATATATACCAATGAAAATAACACCCTTTCATATCGTCCTTTCAAAAATTATAACAATAGCAAAGATATCACAATATCTCCCTTTCAAGTTCTACCTTTTCTCCCCGTTTGATATTATTAAGACAATGGGGTCAAGTATCTCGCAAAGATAGACACGATTCAAACAATACGAGAGAAATAAACTCTCCCCTCACTTTATGCTTATCAATAAGCAATATACCAAGATAAAAGCATTCTCCCCCTTACTTTAGCAATAAATTTCTCCCCCTTACTTTATGCATATCAATAAATAACACGGTATACCATGATAAAAACATTCTCCCCCTCACTTTATGCAAATTAATAAAGAACATACGGAAGCGATACACATGCATAGACTAGAAAACATAGTGAAGCACAAAATAGCCATAAAGAAAACTCAGAGATACGCAAAAAATCATGATATAAATAGCAAAAGTAATGAGATTGCATAATTGTGGCTTAACATGAGTTTGACCAATTAGAACACCTAAGACTAACATATTAGAGCCTAATGCTTATCTAGGTGTATCTAAACGCTTCTTCTAGACGATGGTGGTGGATAGTCAGAACTAGAAGCGTTGTCATCTCGCACTGGCCGAGCCGGAAGCCGTTGACTCTCAATACGACGAAGCCGATCACCATGATTCCGAAGAGTCGTCTCGACGGCATTGAATGATTGAGTCATATACTCTTGCAAATTTCGCAGCTGAGCCGATACATATGCCAACGAAGGTGACATATTAGGAGGGGGTGTTAAGCCGCTAAATGTAGAAGGATGTGGAGCGCGTGTCGATTCCTCGTCCGCTTTGCTCGGAATCGTAGAATCTTGAGCTCTTTCATGATCACCATCATTATCATTGTGACATGCTTCTCCCTCATCACCAGACTGGTCATCATCGCCGAGATGATAGCTATACTCCAAAAAATCTGGCACATCAAACGGATCGTCCGTAGAAATAGGAGACTCGTATCCGCCGTGATGTTGAGTATAAGGAATAGCATCATCCCTAGTCCATTGCTTCCTCTCACGAATATATCGATATTTCATGGCTTTCAATGTGGCCATGTCAATAGAGTCAAAACACCGAGAGGACGACCGCCTAACGCAAGATCTACTTGTGCAGACTCCAAGTAGGATGTAATAAGATGGGCGTAAGGAAGATGACGACCGCGCCGCATGTGCTAGTCATATAGCCGATGAGAATGTGAGGAAGACTGAGGGGTAGCATGAGAAATAGATGACCTAGTATGAACATGTCAAGAAGAGTGACATAGTTCTTGCTACCTCCTCGTGGAAGAATGACCTTATGAAGTACCTTATGAAGAAGGTGAGGTACTAGCTTAAAATCGGTATCCGTGATACCGGTCGGATAGACAGTTAAGTTACTTTTGGACCGAAGAAAGGAATTAAGGACTTCTAAACGGTCAAATGGCCAACTTAAGAATTTGCACACAGAGAGTGGATTTGGCAAGAGGAGAGAAGAAAATTCTGTTTGAGGTGAGTGTTTGATGAAAAAATTAGGTTATAAAACCCTGGCCGATCGACATTAGCGCGCTAACACTGTCTTAGCGCGCTAATTCCTCTCTGGAATTTTTCGGTCGCAGGGCTGTTAGCGCGCTAATTTGCGCTATTAGCGCGCTAATTCTTCTCTGGAATTTTTTTGACAAAAAATTTGAACTTTTGCAATTTAGCTCCGATTCTTCTCAAACTTCATGGACACTTCACTAACACCATATAAAAAAGGTTTGGAATGGCTAAAACATATGTAAAAGGTCCATTTTTCGAGACATGCCTAACTCACGCCGAATTTTAAAAACTTGTTTTCTAGGCAAAGGCTTAGTGAGTTAATCCTATATGGGCACATGGATGAGTTTTAACATTTCCCCTTTTTGGATGTGATCACACAAAGAATGGTGTCTAATTTATTTTGCCACAATCATGCATCACAATTACTTTATGCATTCAAAACATGAAACATTTTGCATATCAACGTTAATGGCATAAACATTTTTATCTATATATGCAAATAAACAAGGTTTGATGTTTCTCATTTCTAACAATGCATTCTGATGATTTAAACATAACATGAAATCCGTTGTCACACAATTGACTAACACTTAGCAAATTAAGTTTCAAACCATCAACAAGATAAATATTAGAAATAGAAAATAAATTGTTACCGACAGTTCTGAGACCAATAAATCTTCCTTTGTGGTTGTCTCCAATCGTAACCTTTTCACCATCATGCAAACTTTTAATAACTTGATGTGCATCTTCGGTCATGTGACTTGAGCACCCAAGTACCATGGGGTGCTTCTCCTCGCATCCTATACTATGGGAAACACACTAGTTTTTGGTACCCAAACACCTTTGGGTCCGAGAGTGTTAGTGTCATAAACATTTTTAGCTACCCATGCTAGTTTACCCATTTTTACCTTTTGCAATGAACATTTCCCAACCATGTGAGTCTTATTACATTTAGAGCATCTACGATCATCATTTAATAATTTCTTGTAGCTTAACAAGTTTGCTCCATAACCTATGCCTCTTTTGTTAAGTGCACGTCGTTGTGCTCCTAACATCATGTCAAACATTTGTTTACCATTTGTAAACTTATGCACTGTGCTAGTCAAGTCCTCTACTTCCTTGACTAAAGCATCTCTTTCCTTTATGACTTTATTTAAGTCATTTTGGAGATCATCAATAATCTCATTTTGTGATTCTATTTCACTAATTGCAATGATCAAACTCTTTTTGAGTTGTTTAGTGTTTTTGACCTCCTTTTTCAACTCTTTTCTAAGCTCATCAATATTTGGAACATCTTTCAAATTATTATCAAAATTGAAAAAGTTAGAGTTTACCTCGCCTTATGCAGTGAGACAAAATATTGCCTTCTCACTTTCTGATTCGGAGTCCGAACTTGATGATGATGAATCATCCCAAGTTGCTTTGAAACTCTTCTTTCCTTTGTCAAACACCTTCTTGGCTTTGCACTCCATTTTGACATGACCCGGTTTGCCGCAACCGTAGCATATTATTTCGTTTGGTTTTCCTTCCTTGCTTCCATTTCGCAGCTTCTTCTTGTACTTATCTCGTTTGTACACGGCCTTATTTAGCTTTCTTGAGATCATTGCTACTTCTTTCTCAAGATCATTTTCATCATATGATTCCTCATTTTCGATGACCTCTACTGATGTACTTGGGGAGCTACTTGCCTTTAAAGCGATTTCTTTTCTTGAGCTTTTAGTACCTCCATTTAGTGCTTCCAATCTAGCTCTGTCTTTTAGTTCAAATTCATGAACTCGTTAGCTCTCCGCATAATGCATCGAATGTATAATCTCCAAGATTTTGAGCTGATTGGATAGCGTATTTCTTGGCATCCCATTCCTTAGGCAAGCCTCTAAGGAATTTATACACTGAGGTTTCTTGATCATAGTTCTTTCCTAGATTCTTGATCTCATTTAGTAGCTTTGTGAATCTAGTGATGGCGGTGGCTATGTCTTCATCAGCCCCAACTCGGAAAGTTTCATAATGTTCTTCAAGAATTCTCACTTGGTCTTCTTTACTTGCATGGTACCTTCATAATGTACCTCAAGCTTCTCCCATACTTCCCTTGCCGTTTGACACGCACTTACTCGTTAAATTCATTTTCACTAAGTGCACAAAATAAGTGATTTACGGCTTGATCATTTGAAAGCTCAAGCTTTATCTCCTCCGTGGTGTATTCTTTCAATGGCTTACCGGTGGAGTGTAACCATTTTCAATTACATCCCATAAAAATCTATTTTGTGCTATAATATAAAATTTCATTCTTACTTTCCAATGAGCATAATTGGTTCCATCAAAATATGGAGGCCTACTCGAAGTGAAGTGGTGCCTTCCCGAAATTTGGATCTAAAGTTTGCATCCTTGCACAAAAACACTCAAAGATACGTTAGTAACACTTTGAGCAATAACCCTCTCTGATACCAATTGAAGGTCACCCAAGAGGGGGGGTGAATTGGGTTACCGAGTAGTTTTTGCCCTTTTAAAAACTTTGTGCGTAATTTACAACAATGATGTATATATAAGCTATGCAAGTAAAAGAAATGCTGGAAATATAAAGTGACACAAGATTTATAGTGGTTCGATCCAACGATCTACATCCACTACCTAACCTCCTCAGTTAGGATTTCAACCCACTTATATTACCAATAAGTGTTACAACCTAAGCATCACCTAGGATTTTCCCACCTAGCCGCAACTAGGATTTTTCCCACCTAGCCTCAACTAGGATTTTTCCCACCTAGCCGCAACTAGGATTTTTCCCACCTAGCCTCAACTAGGATTTTACCCACCTAGCCGCAACTAGGATTTTTCCCACCTAGACTCCACTAGGATTTTTCCCACCTAGCCGCAACTAGGATTTTTCCCACCTAGACTCCACTAGGATTTTTCTCACCTAGCCGCAACTAGGATTTTTCCCACCTAGACTCCACTAGGATTTTTCTCACCTAGCCGCAACTAGGATTTTTCCCACCTAGACTCCACTAGGATTTTTCTCACCTAGCCGCAACTAGGATTTTCCCTTTCGACTTAGATCCCACTAAGTCTTACAATCATTCGATTACAACAATTCTGCTGGAAATACAAAGATACACTTTACAACAAAAGTGGTATCAAATTCAAACACAAGCAAGCCACCTAGAGCCTAACTCTTATGCATGCAAGTGTGAGTATAAATGGAATATGCAAAATATGTTACTGATGTTAATGCAAATTCCAAATCAGAAATCGTTTCAAAAACTTAATATATATGTGTGAAACCGATTTCGAGTATAAGAACAAAAGTTTAGCAAGAATCAAGTTTAAGTGCAATACTTTTGTTCAAATCAATCTCAGAGTTTAATAAGATAAATTTAAGTACAAAAACTCAGAGAAGATGTTGTTACAAATTCCAAATTTGAAATCGTTTCAAAAACTTAATACATTTGTATGAAAACCGATTTCAAGGCTAAGAACAAAAGTTTGACAAGAATCAAGTTTAGGTGCAACACTTTTGTTCAAATGAATCTCAGAGTTTGAGAGTATAAATTTTAAGTACAAAAACTCAGAGAATATGTTCAAACACACATACCAAAATGATTTTCAAATCAACTACTCAAAATATATAGATTAAGCACAAGTAAGATTTGTAGATCTAGAAATTTCTTACAACCAGAAGAATGACAGAAGAGATCAGCTCTGGAGTGATTATTGAACTCCTTTTGAAAGCCTCAAATGTGCTGGATATGTGAGCTTAAGAACAGCCACTGAGATCTCCCTTATTTCTTCACAAAAATATGATTTCTACCTTGTAGATCTATTGATTTTGAGTGTGTTTGTTCTTGTTGTTTAAAACCAAGTTTGAGGTGGTTTTATAGTGGTAGGAATTCCAATATAGCCGTTTATGACCGTTCTAGGAATCCAGGAAATCAAAAATTCAAATTCAAAGCTTGATTTCCAAAAGTCAAAAATTGCAGGCAGAGTGCAATTAGCGCGCTAATACTTTGGGTTAGCGCGCTAACACTTCTCTTAGCGCGCTAACGACAGTATTAGCGCGCTAACTTCAGGAACTTCAGAATATGTAATTTGTTCCTTTGTGTTAGCAACCCTTAAACTTGTCAGGGACCTAACCAACCCTTATATAACATGTTATTCATGTTTAATATGATTCATTAAGCTTACTTGGGTGGTGGGATAGTTTTACAAACCCCGAAAACGGAAATTCAAAGTTTCACAACTTATTAGGGGCTTTCTGCAACTTTTCGTTTTACATTTCAAAAACAAGTTTTTCTTTTTCAAAAACATTTATAATGATCTTCTAATATGTAAATGACCATTCACACATGATTTCACATTGTTATAGGATTCTCCAACATAGGATTCTCGCTCTTATGCTAGTTCTTCGTCTCTATAAAATTGCCATTTCACCTTAACGTAAGGAATGTATTTGGTTTTTAACCTCTGAATCTTATGATCAAGTATCTGAATTGATTGTTCATCGTAAAATAAGTCTTCCCAAAGATCAAATTCATTCCAATCAATCCTTGGAGTGAATTGAGTCTCCATCTCGCAAAGCATAGCACATGGAAGGCATTATGAACTCCGGCTAGCTGAGGAGGTAACTCTAACTTGTAAGTAACATGACCAATCTTTTCTTACACTTTAAATGGCCCAATATATCTTAAAGCTAACTTACCTCGTAACCCAAATCTATACAATCCCTTCATAGGTGAGACTTTCAATAGGACAAAATTATCCTTTGAAAACTTCAAAAACCTATGATGTTTATCGGTGTATCTCTTTTATCTTAAATATGTTGTAGTCAACCACTGGCGAATCTGCTAAATTCTCTATATGTAGTCTTAAATTAACTTTGACCCTGATAAATTGTATATCTAACCTCTGCCCAACATGCATGTAAGTGATAAGACCGACTATACAAAGCTTCAAAAGGAGCCATTTCAATGTTTGCCTGATAACTATTATTATTACAGAACTCATACAGATGAATGTATTTCTCCCAATTGCCACCAAACTCTGAGACACAAGCTTAAAACATATCCTTTAGTGTCAATATTAACCACTCAGTCTGTCCGTCAGTCTGAGGATGGTATGCCATACTGAGGTTAAGAATAGTTCCCAATTGTCTCTGCAATTCACTCTATAGTCTAGACATGAATCTAGAAGCTCTATTCAAAGTAATCTCGCAAGGAAACTGCAAGAAATGCGCGGACTTTGTTAACCTATTTAATATAACCCATATTGAATCATGCTTACGCTGACTCAAAGGTATAGTGAAAACAAAATCCATCCATTGATACATGTTCCTATTTTCACTCAGGAATAGGCAACCAATACGATAATCCTCAAGGTTTCCCATGTTTAGCCTTAACTTGCTGATAAATCTTACATTTTTTTTACGAATTCATCAATATCAGTCTTCATCCCATGCAACCAATAAACATGCATCATTGCACGATACATCTAAGTGTTATCAGGATGAATAGAGTAAAGAGGTCTAAAAGATTCCCATAGCAATTCTTGCCTCAAGTGATCTTGAGCTAGAATCCATAATCTATATCTGAAATGTAATGCACCATCATTATAAATTGACCAATCAAGATGATCTACATTAGCCGATAACCTCTGGCATGCTATATAATTTTGATAAGCTTTTGATAATCAACCACCAGTTGAATCATCTCCAGTTTAGTATGAATCTAAGCTCAAAAGAACATGTTAGTAGCTCTGGAACTAGCTTCCTCAGTTGGTGATGTGCCAGCTGGGCTTTCACGAATAATCATTACCGACACTTCTTGAAGAAGTCTAAACTAAGAAGCTCTGGCAGTAGCTACGTTATCTCTTCCAGTCCTTGTCCTACTCAAGGCATCAACAACTACATTTGCTTTACCTAGATGGTACTTCATAGTGAAATTATAATCTTTGATGAACTCAAGCCATCTATGTTGCCTCATATTCGATTCAATCTGAGTAAACAAGTATTTCAGACTCTTATAATATGAGAATATTGTAAAATTCTCATCGTACAAGTAGTGGCTCCAGATCTTCAATGCAAAAAAATTGTAGCTAGCTCAAGATCATGAACTGGATAATTTCTTTCATGAACTTTAAGTTGTCTTGAAGCATAAGCTACAACCCTACATTCCTGCATCAACCCACAGCCTAATCTCGAATGAGAAACATCTGTATAAATCACTAGCTCCTTCCCTAATTTAGGTAATGTAGGAACAAGTGTCGTAGTCAAACTATCCTTCAAATCTTTGAAGGTAACCTTGCACTTATCTGGCAAAAGAAAGTCAACATTTATTTTTATGTTAGCCAATTTATTGGCAGAGAAATACGATATAAACTACCTTTGAATCATTTGTAATAACCCACTAACCCCAAAAAAATCTAAACCTCTAACACTGTGGTAGCAGTAAGCCAATCTCTGATTTTCAACCTTCACTAGATCAATAGATATACCCTCAACATTAACCACATATCCAAGAAATCTGACTTCTAAAGAACATAATTCGCACTTACTAAAGTTGAAATACAATCAATTATCCTTTAGAGTTTGCAATGTAACTCTAAGGTGGTGCGAATGCTTTTCCTTAGTCTTTGAATAGATCAAAATATCATCAGTAAACACGATGATAAACTAGTCAAGATAGGGTTTAAATAACCTATGCACCAAATCCATGAACATAACAGGAGCATTAGTGAGCCTAAACAACATCACTGTAAACTTGAAGTGCCCGTAGCAAGTACTAAAAGCTGTCTTTAAGATATCCTCATCCCTGATCGTTAGTTGATGATAACTAGACCTCAAACCAATTCTTGAGAAATTTCTAGCACCCTTCAACTGATCAAACAAATCATCGATCCTGGGTAATGGATATTTGTTCCTGATAGACACTTGATTAAGCTGTTGATAATCAATGCACATATGTAAGGTTTCATCATTTTTCTTCATAAAAAGAACTGGTGCTCCTCATGGTGACATACTAGGATGAATAAACCCTTCTATAACAACTCCCCAAGCTGAGTCTGCAACTAACATAATTCCTTTGGTGTACAGTATGGACGAACATATAGAGGTTTAGTACCAGAAATAAGATCAATGATGAAGTCAATGACACGTGATAGTGGAAGTCCAGGCAAGTCAGATGGAAAGACTTTCAAAAATTCATAAACCACAGGTATCTCACCAGCCTTAAGTTCCCGACCAAGGTCACAAACTTCTAAATCTCAAGGAGTAGCTTCCCTTCCACGAGTTGCAAGTCCTGAAAGATTATAGCCTTTATAGGCTATAATTGCAGAAAGGTTAGGGATTTGAAAGATCACCCTCTTATGGAAACACTCAATACTGGTATGATATGCTGATAACTAATCCATCCCAAGTAGTGCATCGTACTCTAGGAACTCCATCACCTTCAGATCAATTAGATATTCATTCTCCCCAATTTCGACTACATATCCTTCTTAGATTTGAAAGATCGCCCTCTTATGGAAACAATCAATACTAGTATGATATGTTGATAACTAATCCATTCCTAGTAGTGCATCATACTCTAGGAACTCCATCACCTTCATATCAATTAGATATTCATTCTCCCCAAATTTGACTACATATCCTTCGTAGATCAGGTTAGGATAAACCTTCTCACTCATTGCTATATTTAAAATCAATAATATACTAGCTCTAACATGTCTCAATTTATACTAATTAACCATTTCACTTGTAATAAAGGAAACTATAGAACAAACATAAATCAAAACATGCATATCTCGACCATAACTATTTAATATACCTTCCACAAGTTTCCTATTAGCCTTTGGGTCAGCCTCAATAACTGCATTAGTCTTCCATTTAACCGCTTAGGCAGTACTACCTACTAATGTGTCCTGTGGCATAGAAAAATCTCTATAAATATGCTATGTTTGACCACACTGATAGCATATCGTCAAAGCCCTCTAAGAAAAACTACTGGCCTCAGAAAACCACCTCGATCTACTCGATTTATGTGGTGAATGTGCTATGCTCTTGCCCTTACCTCAAGACTAAGGTGGTGGCAAAGGTGGTTTGGCTACCAAAGCCTAAGAAACTAGTACAATTGGTGCACTAAAAAAGGTCATCCCTGTAGATCCTGACTATGTGGCTACTCTAGCTAAATTCCTATATTTCTTCTTTGGCTGAAAATAAGCAAATTCCCGGGTTCTCTGACTTCTAAGAAACTGTGGTACTAGTGTGGCTTAAGTATTATTTCTAAATGTCTAGCTAAAATGGTTGCTTCAACCTCTATTGCACTCTTAAATATAAAAACATAACTAGTGCGAGGACGAGAGGAAACCATAATTCTGATCTATAATTCAGCTCACCAAGAAATAACCCTATTTTGTTATCTTCTTGCTCCACCATCTTAGGAGCAAATACATTAAACTCAGTGAACCTCCTCTCATACTCTCATTCAAACAAAGCTCCCTGTTTCAGTTAGATAAACTTAGTCTTCTTCTCGTTCCTTAACGATTTTGGAAAATAATGCCTGTAGAATACAATCTTAAACTATGGTAAAGTGGTGACGGTCTCCCCTTCTCTCTCTAGAGAATTTCACCACTTTCGTGCAGAATCGATCAACAAAAATATGACTAGTTCAACCTTAAACTAGTACTCAACATCTACAGCAAAAAATCGTTGCTCCATCTCTAATACCATGTCTCATCTACCATTTTCTTCATTATGCCATCGAATCTCATAATATCATATTTCAAGAACTCCTTACGAGTTTTGAGAAATGCAGCCTTCTTAGAATCCAATGGCACCGCGACAGCTATTTTCAACCCCTGAATATGTGCTAATATTGGTTAAGCTAGAGTTGTTATTGTCTTAACTCCTCCATCAGCTCTACTAACCTCGGGTCTGATCGCAAGCTTTGCCTTAGGCCGCTGTACTTGTGGTCCTGTTTGAGCCATCAACATAGCCATCAGTTTTACTTGAGACTCCATAAGTTCCTTTATTTGTTGCTCTATTCTAAATTTCCATCGACCCTCAATTTCCCCATTACGTTAAGGTCCAGGCTTCTATGAACCCTCTCCTTGATCTGCCATTAGATTCTAAAGTCAAAAGAGAGACAAGATCATTAGGTAACATTCAGAGAAAACGAGGAAATAATATTTATATAGTAAATAACAATATGTGCAACAAATAATGCATAATAATGTTTTTATTTCAATTTTCCCCCCAAGACATGACGAAAACTGTTCATCAAATCCTAAGCTTACTTATAACTCGAGACAAATTTCAAAGTCAATAAACTCAGATTCCAGTACAAATGAATATACTATCACTTATATATTTTAAAAATAATTCGAAAGTGATATCGAGGTCAAAGCCTTGTCCATGATACCAAACTGTATCAACATAACCACTTAACTAAAAAGTGATAAACCTTAAGATTTGAAATAGGTTATGTAACTAAGTTGTAGCATCCCCTATTCTGATAAAGGCAATACTATGCATGAAACCCTAATTAAGCCTCGATAATCCAGCCAGACTTAACTAGAGCCAACAGCCTCAATACCTGCACTTGATAAATTCAACTTGCATATCGATATTGAATAAACAATATAAAGTATAAGTAGCGAAAGATTAAGACTTTTTTATATTTAACAATATACAGAAATACAAAGTTTATCAAAACCCAAAACCTCACTTATAAACCTCTCAACCCTGTCTATATACAACAAAATATATCAAATAATGTATATATGTACAAGAAGGCTCATTAAATCGTAGAGAAGTTTATAAGACTCATAAATCTTCTCCCTGCCCTTCATTAAAGCGCTAGGTTACAAACCAGAAATATTAAATTTAGGGCGAGCACTCCAACTTGTTCAGTAAGTAGGGATTCACAAAGCCATCAACATTCCATATAATAATCAAGAACATCATGCAATAACAATATGCACCAATATTAACTAACAAGAATATGGAAAACATATGATCAAACTATCAATGACTATTACACTATGATTCCTATTTAATTTATAAAACTAAGGTCGATTACCCACTAATGCCATTAATTAAATTATTAGACCAACACATTGGCCAATGTGTTGTCTAGCTAATCCATTAATGCCCAATGGTTCTTTCTGAGACCTTATAGTGAGTATGTAATCCATCAAATTGAGTAGGAGTTATATATAGGCTGAGAAAGTAACCTATCTCCTATAAACCTATTCTCAAAAGTTACTCTCGTGGGTCACATTACACAATGTTTTCCTTTTATCGAAATTAATCATAGTGTAGATAGTCCCCCATTCAGTCCATAAACTACATAAGCTATATATACTAGGATAGCCAGGTGATATTGATAAATAAGCAAATACATACTTGCCATGGTTTAGGTTTCTATTCCGAATTATGCAACTTTTCGGGTTACTAACGCTTCCCTGGGGATCCACCACCTATCACAAACCATTTGTTATCAATATAGGTCTAATACCTTATATTTAAAACATGTAGTCTTGTATCTAAGCCCTCAAGAAACTCTAATAAAAATTAGCATATTTGCTATTTTCTAGGGTGGGAGCGCGTTCCTTCAATAGTTGGGGTGTGCTCCATCAATTTGGTTCGTCTCAATTGATAAAGGAAACGCCTTCCTCTGCAAGGTGGATAGTGCTCCACCCTTACTATTTTGACAGTAAACAGGGAAACAACCACAATTCCATCTACAAATCCATAAAACAATATCCAACACTCCCAAAACACATCAGGGAGGACCTTTAGTGAGGTAACAAACCGTTTCCAGTTAACAAACAACATAATTCATAGAAATATCATCACCTACTATCAATTTAAACTTAGAAAAAAATGAAAATTTAACTTACCAAAATGATGATCTTTGGATTCTTAATTGTTTAAGCTCCTATTCTACGTTGAATCAGCTCCCTGAGTGATCTTTTAGGATAAGAATCAAAACCCTCAACTCTTTCTCTCACTCTTTCAATCTAATCATGAAGATGAGTATGAGGTTTTTAGTTTAAATATATAAATTTTTCTCAAGATACGTATCACGTTATCTCAAGACTAATTGAATGATTGATTTTGCAAACATGATACCTTTAAAGCAACACACATGTTGACGCCATCAACACCCACAGTCACAAGGCGATCCGAAGATCCATAGAATTATAGTTTTTAATATATATTTATATATATATATTAAATATATAAAAATATATATATTTTGTGTATTTTCTCGCCAATAAATTCACTGGACATGCCTACAAGTATTCTCGGGTGTACATATTCATTTCATGACCCTTTTGTCACACTTGGTGTACTGGCTATTTGTCGTTTATTACATATTTTCTGATTATAGGCTCGTATATAAATTCATTATATACTACAGCCTATAAAATTCATCAAACATTTCAAACAAAGCCAAAACATCATACAAACACACACACGCTAATTGAGGTACATCGAACTTAAACACGAGCCTAACTTGAGTTAATTAAGATTTAGATTAACACTAATCACTAGCTTAAGATAATAGGTCATTACAAACTCAAATTGAAGTGAACGCAACAATTTCTAAGGCATAGTCCCGAAAAGATATAGGAAGATATGCAAGACTTATCATAAATCGAACCATATCTAATAAAGTCCGATTTCTCCTTTCAGAAATGCCATTCCATTATGGAGTTGCTGGTGGAGTTATCTATAAGACAATCCCATAGTTTCTAGGATGATCATCAAATTTTTGACTCGAATATTCACCACCTCAATATGATCAAAGTGCCTTAATAGTTTTATCAAGTTGATCTTGTACTTCATTCTAAAATGTACGAAACATTTCAAATGATATAGATTTATGCTTCATGAGATATACATAACCATATCTGCTGAAACCATCAGTAAAAGTAATCAAGTACTGATAACCTCCTCTAGCCATAGTATTTATAGGACCGTATACATCAATATGTATTAGACCCAATTAATCACTAACCTTTCACTATGTCCAGTAAAGGGACTCTTAGTCATCTTTCCTAACAAACAAGGCTCACATATTTCATATGATTCAAAATCAAATGAATCTAAAAATCAATCCTTATGGAGCTGATTAAAGAGTTTCTCATTTATGTGCCCAATATAGCTATGTCATAGGTAGGTGTGATTCAAACTAATTGACTTTAATTTTTTTGTATTTATATTAAAAATGGGAGTATCTATGGACTTTTTCATGTTAAGAATATAAATACCAATACACAAATCAACATTCGCATAAAATACGTCTTTATGAGAGATGGATCATTTATTATTCGCAACAATGAGATTAAAATTATTTAAATCCAAACATGAAACTAAAATGATATTTCTACTCAAGGTAGAGGTACATATAAAAATTATTTAAAAATAAAACAAGTCCACTAGAAAGAATTAAATCATAATATCCAACAGCTAGGACGACAACTTTTGCTCCATTTCCCATGCGAATGACGATATCCCTTTTCTCCAAATTTCTACTTCTAGTGAGCCCCAGCACATTAATACAAATGTAAGATTCACATTTGGTATCTAATACCCCAAAATTACTAGCAGATAAGTGAATATCAATAACAAAAATAGTTGAAGCGGTAGTCGCACTACGTTTCTTCTTTTTCTTCAGATCTTCCAAGTAAAGGTTATAGTTTCTAAGCCAATGACCAGGAGCATGGCACAAATAATAGTTACCTTCATTTTTTCTCTCTTTATGGGGTTGAGAAGTAGTATCACCTTTAGTCTTGACTTGTTCCATAGGCTTTGTGAGGCACAACAACCTTGGCAACTACAGCTTTCCCCTTAGCATTCTCCTTCTTTATGGTCTTTCCATTTTAGACCATCAACAAATTAGTTAGGGGTTTCTTGATATTCCGTTCAACATTCTTAAGGATCAAATGCAATTCTAAAAGGTATTTCTCCATGTTATTCATATTGTAGTTTATCACAATCTATGAAAAACTATCTAGCAATGAATTAAGGATCAAATCCGTAGCCAATTTTTGGCAAATGGAAAACCCAAATCTCTCAAGTTGGTCAACATAGCCCTGATCTGTAGCTAAATCTCATCTAATAGAAAATCCAATTCTATAAAGTTGGTCAACATAGCCCTTCATCTGTAGAACATGAGGACTAACTGACCCACCCTTAGCCATATTGCAAGAATGAAGGTTTTTGACTATCTCAAACCTTTCTTGCCTAGCCTGCTGTTAGAACATTTCCTTTAGCATCAAACCATGTTGTAGGCTTCCATGGGTTTCATGTCCTTCTGAAGTTTAGGAATCATGGTAGCCAACATAATGCTTGCACCATCTATTGAGTCATTCACGTGCTTAGAATGTTCATCCTTCATAGCTTTAGTGGCATTGGCTTGTGATTCCTCAGATATAGGAACATCCAAGACATACAACTTGCATTCATCCTTAGAAATAATTCTCATGTTTCTGAACCAGTTAAGAAAGTTTGTCCCAGATAACTTATCCTTCTCAAGGATGGATCATAGTGATAAAGGATTAGTGTGACTTGAAGAGGCCATTGATCTACAACAAAGATTATGAAAATTTTATTTTATTATAGAAAGTTATATTCTTACTAGATTCACAACCCATATATAATACTCTATTAATTTAGAGGACTAAAATCCACATTTCATCTGATTCTAAGATAGTTATGGCATGAAACATAGAACTAGATTATTTAGGTAGGTAGTTTTTACCAATTACATCTTATGTGATTTTTAGTTTGTTATGATATTATGATATATTATATCTCTGAATGTTTTATCTAATCTTGTGCCTAAAGCCTAAAGCTCTTTTGATAGCTTCATTAATTCTAACCAATTTAAACATCTAGGTAACTCTTACCCAGCTTACCTCATCAAGATAACACAATAGACCCAGCTGTGGCTGACACGATATTCGTATGATCAAGGCATTGAGAAATTCCTTGCGCTAAATATCTCGAATCCTAACTTCTCTCAATTTCAGTTTAAATCCTATCTAATAAGATTCTTATCAGTTTTGAAATTATTATATATCTCTCCTATCTTATAGGAATTACAAGTATTATCTGATTAGATGTTTATCTCCTATCTTATAGGAATATAAAACCAGAATAAATACTAACATATAAATACAGTGAGATATATGATCTAAAACAATTTCGATTCTTATCCATACAACTCAATTGAATCAAGAAATGAAATACGAATTAAGTTTTCAACACCAGAATCATATTAAATTAATCGTATCGACCTAAACATGATTTCTACCATGAAAACATACATAATTATGGAATGAAAATACAAACTATGTATTCAACACCAGAATCACATCAAATTAATTATATTAACCTAAACATTATTTCTACCTTGCAAATATATGAAACTTGTATCAATAAACATCAAAGCATATGTTAATAAAGTTATCCTCACGATTTAAAAATGATTCATGATAAATATCATCACAGAACCTATATGTATATCGAATATACATCTAACAACATGCTTTCATCAATGTATCGTATATATAACTCAAGAAAACATGTATCAGATCTAAGAGAACCAAACCCTAAGATTTTGATACAATTGTTGGGTTTTAGGGTTCAAAACGCAGAAGAAATTTTAGATTTTATTTAGAAATCCCTAACAGGACCAAATCCTATTTCTATTAAACTAATTGATTGATATTAAACTATACCTTAATCACAAGTTTCTTTCTCTGTGTTGATCGATCTGCAAAACGCTGGCAGAGACGAACATCCTTTATTAGAAATTCACACACGAATGATGATCGAGATTTTGAGTGCGAGCCCGAGAGAGAACACAATTTTTTTTTTGTTCTCCATAAAACTCAAGAACGACTAAAAACCTAACTCATTTTTTTCAAAACCAAAAATTAGATACCAACTCTAATTTCATCTGTAATGTTAATTCACTTAACATGCCTATTTATACAACCCAGGTATAAAGTTGGATAAGTGAATTACCATTATACCCATACTTAAAGATGCATTAATATGTCACATCATATAGACTTTTATGTTATAAAATTCTTTGTTCCGAGTTATTTAAAATCCCGTAAAACCATTATTTGTTTGCAAACCAAGAGGTTCATGCAATGTTAGTAGTGAACTAAAACCTATTTTGGTACACAAGTTATAAGAGGTTTATAGGAAGGCATTATGACTACCCAAATTGCATGAAGATCAAAATCGATACAACCTAATCAATATTGTATATCATTTCCTTTTTTCGTACGATATCCTTTGATCGAACATAAGGCACAGGAAAGTCACGCTTGATGTTTAATTGTACTAGTCTCGATCCCTTAGTAGACTAAAAACATCCTAGTGACATTGATCATATCAATTCACATGAACTTGGTCATTATTAGTCTATCATATCAAGGGATCTACTGATATATCTTTCTATAGGATAGGAAAAAATTCTATCTCGATTACAGACATTTACACAATATTCACGTAGTAACCAATCACAATATCTATAATCATCCAGTTAAAGACAACGCTTGATTGTGTCAAATCACTATGGTCATAATATTGAAGTCTCTAGTAATATCTAGTCAGATGACTAAATGATATACCTATTGTGGTAACACATATGACTTAATCCATGTAGTGTTCTCAGAGCGGGTTGGTCCAGTACCATAATCCATAACATTCACTCATTATCTCGATTTGTATCCTCATACATATGATCATCATATGACCTTTAATCAAGACTCACACTAGTCTTAATTCATTATATTTCCCAATATAATAAGCGACTAAGGAAATTTAGGATATTTTAGTAAACATCCATAGATCTTATTATAATGTAAACATGCAAACCAATTACAATAATGAAATACAAATGTAATCCTCCATTTTATTAACTAAGATAATACTAGAAACAATGTTCATAAGATTGACCTAGGACACATGCCCCAACAATTTCATGCCTTGAACTCCATTGCAACATTAATACTTAGCAAGATCTAGCTTATCTTGCTTTTCACATGGTACTTTAACTGATAACACTTCCATAAACCGTTGAAAATTCTTTCCCTAACCACTAAACTCTGGTACACATCCCAGTTTACTTTCTCATCACTAATCATTCCTTATTAATTAGAATTTTTGGCTGATCAATTCTTAGACTATCATAAGTCTACATATTTATATAGTGATGCAAATAATATTTGAGCATGAAATTAGATACAAAGTAGAGTTGCATGTCTATCTGATCCATCGCCATTCTAGCCTTTCTTAACAGAAACCTGAAATTACAAAAGTCATCCCATGACCATAGATATCTAATTATATCTATCATCATATGACAAGATATTTCAAAATTCTATCCAATTAGAAAATGAAACGTAACACATCATGCCACTCTTACTCATTCTCTAATTATCTACTCAAAATATCATTTAGATTTATGGACTAGAAAGCAATTACCAATTCCAACTCTTTAGTCAATTCTCTTAACTTTCCATTTGACTGGTTAGAAAATTCATGACCTTTCTAGCTTTTTCAAATCGTTTTTTATTCATGAGTTCATTGAGAGCCTCATTCCATTCAATTACTGAGATCCCCTTTAACCTCATGTTCTAATCACTTACTGTTCACTAACTTCTCTCAGTGCCTGAATAGAGACAGTTATAATTAATTTGAGTAGACATACGTTTTTAAATAGAGATATCGACATATTTCATGATTATACTATCATAGTATAAGTTTTTTTTTTTAATTTGTATTCCATACAAGTAATAAATAAGATATCTTTTTTTACCTCTACTCAATTTACTGTAGAAGAATATTCAATTCTTCAAACATGTTAAGTTAAATATATTGTCATTTATTCAATATTTTCAACTAATATAGAAAATACTAACTAACTAAGCTATAAGTCACACACCTCTTTTCATTTTATTTTTATCTTCACCATTACACATATATCTACATAGCTTGACACCTGATTGGTGCTTTCTATGACTTCATCGGTGATGGTTCTGTCAGTAACATCTAAACTTAGACCTATTATAGGAACTTGGTCTTGTTTGCGAAATTCGATGATCGTCAAGGAAAAAAGGTTACCCTTTGATTTTTTTTGTGGTCATGGCTTTACGAATTGAATCATAAATAACCTTGCCAACATCAATGTAACATATCCCTTAGACGATATGGTTCAAGAATGTCGCCTTGTAGTTCACAACCTCGTAGTACTACAAACTCAGTTGTAGGCTCGCATTGATGAAATAGTGTCATGTTTTAGTGATTTTCCTAAAATCCTAAGTTTGAATGTGCTTTGGATACCCATCCTTATCAAAAATGAATCCATCCCCTGGAATTCCTTCCAATACATTTCTAATGGTTTCATGGGGAAGTCCATGTCTGAACCCATATTCATGTTTTGCGTATTCGTTATTTTCTCTTTTATAAAATTCTGGTAAATCGTAGTACCGATTTATTCTATTAGGTGAATATTCCATGGGTCTTCCTCATACTATGGCTACTGTCTTATCATCATCTCCATGCCCATTCGCATAAAATTCCTAGACTAATATCTTAGAACCCATCTCTATATAGGACCCTGTGTCATTATCGACATTGTAATCCCTAGTCAATAATCCCTAATTCCTCTCCCTTATTATATTCAAAATTCTAGGCTCGTACTTTATTTCATTATTGACATTGAAACCCCTCCGAAATAATTTTTCTTTTTTTGCTAACAACGCTCTTAATCCTAGCGAGACCCTTGACATTTATTAAATTATGGGTCGAAAAAGGAATCTTTGGGGTCTCCTCAACTTTTTCCACTCTTTCTCCTCTCTCTCTCTTAGACTCATCACTAAATTCTAGAGGTGGATATGGTTCTCTTAGTGTTCTAACTTTAGGATAATTTATTGAAATCCCTATTAGTCTAATAGGTGCGGATGGAACTTTAGATTTTGTTTTGAGTTTTTCCTATAAAGCATCCTTTCCCCTCCCCTTTTTTGAACTTGTACCCTTACCACTTCTGGCCATTTGTGAAATTAAAAAAAAGTCCAAATAATAATTGAAACATGTGGATCATAAGAATAATGTTTGTCAGGAATTATTCGGTAGAATTCAAAACTTTATTTAAAAGGAGAAACTCATTTGGAAAGCTAACTTAAAATTCATCAGAAACTTAAATTAAAATTAGCATCGAAGTTGTAAATCAATTACAAAAATTAAAATCGGTTTTCTATATAATGTAAAACAATTGTATGATAAATTATAGTCTTTTCTAAAATGAAACAAAACAAGCCAAACCAAACCCCTAAACTCATTTTAAACTCAGTTTTCAAACCAATTGCAAATATGTGTCTTTTGAATCGATAAAACTATCAAAATTTTAAAAATATTGAATTTATAAGCCAACAATCATTATAATCGCAATGTCTAGTCTATTGGAATGAATGAAATCATTTATTCATGGTAATAGAATAAAATCCAATAAAACAATTTTGAAAATATTTGAAAGTTTTTCAAAAATTCTCTGAACTAAAAATTTGTTAAAGTAAAGAGTTATGGATATCGCAATTACCTTGTTGAGAGTGAATTTCTCAAGATAAAAGATCTTGAACCCCTCTAGATAAGTTTTTCAAGCTCTAAGGTGAATCTCTTAAACCCTAGTTCGACTGAACATGCACGAATTCAAAAGTTTTGGGGTTGAATGAAACTAGGTTGAGGCAGGAATCACTTAATACTCTAAGATTGAGACTAGAAGGGTTGAGGTAATAAATTGATTCTATAGGTGAAGGGGTCCAATGGTTTGTGTTTGTGAGGTGAGTATATTTGTGGCGATTTGGGGTATTATTTTAAAAACTCAAAATCGTGCCTAACGATTCGTGTGTTAAGTGAAATTGCTGAGAAATCATTATGCAAATAGGTGAAATTGAGGTGTAGTGACTCACCAATTTGACTAGTGATTTGTGTTGAAAAACCGAAATGCTGGGGATTCTCCAGACTCAAATCTTCACTTAATTTCTTGTTTCTAGTGTTATTTCAAATCGATGGGGAATCATTTGGCTAATTTAATACTAATTTCCAATTTATTTCTTAGCTAACATATATTATTCATAAAACTAATGTAAAGGTAGAATTGATTGAAAATCTGAAAGTTTGATTAAGATATGTAAGTAACTAACAATTTAATTAATTAATTAAATAAATAAATAAGAAAGCACGTGAATAATGCAAACTTGCATAAATGCCATATAAGCAAAAAATAACTCGATCACTTACCCTTATTTGAAATCACCTCAGAGTTTAAATTTCAAAAAAAATCTCAATACAAATATCAAAAAGTGAGATAATAAATGCATATTATACTAAACTAAACTCCTAATAAAACATAGAATATGGGCTACCTCCCATAGAACGCTTTTGCTTACTTCGTTGGCTTAATTGAACCCTTTTAGAATTAAGCTAGATCTCTAAACTTGAATTCAGGATTATCTACTTTAGTGACATTCCAGAAAGTGATTGCTTAGCCATTAATTGTTAGAGTGATTATTTTGTTCAGAATATTAATTACAACTTGAATATTGTCTAAGAAAGGTCATTTTGAAATTAACGGAGAATTTTCATTAATAAAGTGTGGTATGACCAAAAAGTTCATAGGTATGATGTATTGGTCCATTTCAACTAGTACATTCTTGACCACTCCTATTCGTTGAATCAAAGTACCATCAGGTCGAGAAACTTGTTCAAAAGCAAGTAAGTCCAACTCCAATTGAGTACGTAGAAAGAAATGTATAAGCATGACATTCGCATTAGAACTTGTATCACACTAAGCTTTGAAGTACCAAGCCTATTTAATTTTAATGTGTAAATGTATATCTCTAGGATCATTAAGCTTCACAGGGTTTAAATCCGATTTTTTCTTTTTCTTATTCTTCTTAACTTTAAAATCTCCCGGTTTGTTAATACTCTCCCCATTCTCCGGTAGCTTAACTCTCCATTCTTGAGTTGCTTTCTTTTCTTTTGAAGTGACGTTCACTTATTCTTTCTTTGGAACTTCTTTATCAGTTTCCATTGTTACTTCATTAATTAGATAAATCTCAACATAAAAATTATCATATAATAGCTTAATTCTAGAAAATCATCATCATTAATTTCATTATCAAGTAATTCACTATATTCATCGTAGTTATCATAGTTATGTTCATTATTAATTTTGAGTTTAATAATTTTTTCTCCAAATTCTATAGACATTATTCCTTTAGAATTACCTTAGTTTTTAGCTTTCTTAAGAAAATGTCTACCTGATATATAGTTAATGGATATGGTGATATTGAATCTCCCATTTTAATGACATAAAAGTTGACTGGAAATACTAAGTCATGTACTTTTACTAAAATTTCTACTAATAATGCTTACAGTTTGATAATTGTATTATCTGCTAAAGTAATATTTATAAGCGTATTAGTTAACGACCCTATTTTTAATGATTCATAAAGTTTAAGTGACATTATATTAATTGATGCTCCGAGATCATATATAGCTAGTTCAATAGAAGTTCCTATTGTGATAGGTATGATAAACATTCCTGGGTCGGAACATTTCTCGGGCATTTTCTTTTTTACTAAAGACATTTTTAACTATAAGTTTTCTTTAAAATCTTCTAAAATTTTTTCTTTAGATTCAAAAATTCTTTAGTAACTATATCATGATTTGATTCCATTAAAGGTTTATTAATTTCTATTTTCTTAAATTATTTAGAAATGTTTCTTCAATTTCATCATTCCTAGAATCTGCAACTTGTTGTGGGATGGGAGAAATAAAATACATATCTTAATTCAATTCATAAATATTGTTATTTAATTTCTCTTGGTTAAGCAATTCAAAATTTTGTAAAGATTGTTCATAAGCTTCTAATTTGGCTAAATACCATAAGTATAACTTTTTGGGAAAAAGTGTATAATGCAATTGTTCAGCCATCCATTCCCTAGTGGGAAATACATTAACCATCATCTCTTCTTTTTCTTGTTATATTATGCTATATACATTATTTTTTGTACCTCTCTTTAGTATCTTGTCTCGTGTATGTGTTTCGTTTTTCTTATGACAAAATAAAGCTTTAACTTGTGCTTGGTTACTAGTATTTGTAGTTCGAGTAGATCCTTTAGTTTGACTACTTAACTTATTAATATGTAAATTCATCTGATATAATTGATTTTTCAAATCATTTATAGATGTATTATTTTTAATTTGATTTTAAGAAATTAGCACAAAGTTTTGATGAATTTGGGTCATAAAATTATGTAGTACATGTTCTAAATTTCGTTGTGTAGGTTGAATAGTTTGTTGAGGTTGTTGAATTAGTGTAGGTTGTATTTGTGTTCTTGGTCTATAAGTGGTATAATTTTAATTTTATAGACCATAACTAAGATTCAAACTTGGTTTTCCAGTTCAGTAGTAATTATTATTATATTAATTTCTAAGAGGACCAAAATTTTAGTTCATAACTACGTTGACTTCTTTATTATTATCTTCTTGTAAAGTAGGAGATGCATTCGTAGGATGTGTAACTTCATTACAAAATCCGCATGGCTTCACTTACTTTAATCTATCTTTTAATAGTAATTTAACCATGCTAGATAATTCATCAACTTTTTCGTCAAATGTATTACTTCTTTTATAATTAACTTCATAAAGTTTCTTTCTTGATGTGTCGATTTTTTCACTATATTGTTTATATTGCTTGGCCATCTTTATTAATAGCGTTTTTTGCTAAAGTCGGTGTAACATCGAATAATGATCCATTAAATACAATATCTAATAGTTTTTGTTCAAAATGATTAAGTCATTCGTAAAAGTATTCTAATAAAGCTCTTTGTGTATATTAATCCTGGCTGCAAGTATAATGACTCGATTTTAATAATAGTGTAATCAACTTACGTTGATTATAGATATCATTTTTTGGGAAATGTGTATTGCACTCAATATACTTAATCATATTTACTCTAATGCTAAGGAAATCCATTTTTAATTGATTTTTAACTAACTATTCTATTCTAACAAAACAACATAAATAAATTTTAAACTTTTATATTAAGAAGCTTTCACAACTTCACCTAGGTCATGAATAACTATGCTTTTCAACTTACTTCTTTCGTCTTCATTATTTGTGAGCAATGCCTAATTAGAATAGGCATAATTCTTTCAAATCCACTTTAACCCACTATCGTGATGAAAAAGATTCTAATGTACAAACTAGAACACCACCTATCGATATGAATGAAGTAAGTTCCACATTGCTTTAAGTTCCAAATATTTAGATTCATAACCAATTAATTTTACTATCCATGCCTTCCTAATCAATAACTATCTATTGATGTTATGTAATTTACAGTTGTACCATTCATATACGACTTAAAAGTTTCAATGACCATGATAACTCCTAAAACCTAATATCAACAAACACATGATCACCATGTTCATAGCATTATGCCCAGAATCAATACAAATTTAAAGCATTGCATTTTTCAACATTATAATCTACTCATAACTACTTTAGCATAACATTCATACTATAGGATCTATTGATCCTTAAGATTAATGAACTACTCACATTTCATTGAAATAAGTATGCACATAATGGTATTCATTGCAATCAAAGATATAATCAAATAACTTCAATTAAATTAATAAAAATAATACCGAATCACCACACGTGAGTAATTCAATGTCTTCTCATCCACAATTCTTTTTAATATTAAAGAACGAAGTAAAACTATGCTAATAGATGATAATTGGTTGCTCTTAATTACAACTGTTGAGTTTACCATGTTCTAATATCTATTTATACTCCTAAGAAACTTTAGAAATCAATTAGAAATCCTAGCATACAATTCCAAAGGAAATAGAAATCTAACTTTCTATTTTCTTTAGTCTCGGCAATGTCCATAAGTGATCGAAGTTGTGTGTGTAATGCCATGGCTTCATGATAGCTCAGGCCATTGTTTGTGCAATATTCCTCATTTAGTAGACTTGGCACCTTGCGTAAACATCCCCGACGCCATCATTTTTAGCCTACAACGTCGCCACTGTGTTGGTTACGCTCTCCTCATTTTATTCTCTTTTGGTCCTCCATGCTATGCCCACGCTGTCTAACCTCTTCTCGTGATTTCTCATTAAGCTCAAGAATATTCAAATAAGCATAGATCATGCTAGTTTTGTAGACTTTAGCCTTCAAGAGTCTATAGGACTTAATATTGTTGGAAAGAAGACTTAATTCAATTATGCTACTTGTACTCGAGCTAAATCTTTTATTTGAAGAGTTTTAATCTAACTTCCGCCACTCTTATCTTTATTTTTATCTCCCTTTTCTTTCTTTTCTCCTCATATATTTTAGTTGTACAGTCCCTGCTACTTTTCCTTTGGATTCCATTTTTCCTAACTTTTTCCAACCATTAAGTTCCATGCTTCATGTAGAACTTAGGACTCTCTACTTTATCTTTTATTTTTAAAACTCTTGTCAGTACTTCTCACGTTCACTTTATCAAGGAAATTTTTAACTTCAAATTTTTCATTAAACATCATGCATATCTCTTTGCCTTTTAGCACTAAGTCTTTATTTATTTTTTTTATTCACGTAAGATTCATACTCATTATAGAATTCCTTAGAGATATAATTTTTTCCTTAAGAAGTGTTTTAGTATTCTCTCTTGCTTTTGTTTCAAGATGATGGTTTTCTCAAACTCTAGGTTTATAATCATGAAATTATACTGTTGTTTACTACATTTTTTTTTTTGCTTCAAAAATTTGAAAATGCTCTCTTGAGTTTCATATCATCAAGATACTTGTATTCTTACTCATCCTCGATTAAAGGCATGAACGTTATAAATGAATTACTTATTCATTACATATTACTTTATATAACCTAATCTATACTACTTAAACACATTCAAGTAATAAGTAAATGAAAAACAAAACAATATCATGCTTTTGCTCTTTACCTACTTCAAAAATAAGATTTTACAATCATACTTGTAGTGTTTATCCTTATTTCACCTTTCTTACCACTTCCCATAGTTGGTGATTCCAAGGTGAGCATAAACTCATAATCTATGGTTGGTTAGGCCTCAATATCAAATTTTTCTTCTCAAATCAATTACATTCCGACCTTCAAGCACAGGTGGGTTATCAAAATTGGAAACAAAATTTGTTGTCTCTCTCTGACATTATACAATCCCTTAGGTTCATATAGATGATCTCGCCTACGTTGATATCACCATACTTTGTAATCTCATATAAACAAGCCGCCTTTGGCTAGTTGGTCTCGCCCTAGTGAGTGGTCGAGTACAATAAAACAACTAGAAAGTATTTCCATATATTATAAAATTTACTCACAGTGCGCTTCTTAATATACTTTGGCACATTCTTAGTTCTCAATACCTATCCTTGATGTCCTCAAACTACCAATGTTCTCTTGATGGCTTTAAAAGGGTATAGGTTATAAAGTCTCTCAAATAAATTATTAGGGAAAGAATGTTCTGCTATCGCCATACTCACATGCTATAACCCATAGATGCTATCAATTGAATGCTCATTAAAGGGAATAAATACCCCTTTCACCTTCACTGGGTCACCTTTCTTGGTAAACTTTGCATTGGCGCAAAATCCATATATAATTTCATTCACACTTTTAATTTTGTTCTCCCTATACTATTGAGTAACTTGCTACAAACCTTGTTCCCTAATGAAATTTTTTACTCTATTGTCATACTTAGCCATCAAATTAATTCATCTATTGCAAATTAACTCTCGAAGCTCAATGACATCATATCTATCCTTGCCTATTTAATAATGTAGTACTTAGACTTAAATGGCCTAGGTTCCTCCTCATTGGGATCTCTTGAGGATGACGCCACATAATCATTTACTCTCACTTCACTAATTTTACTCGCTTGCCTTCTTGTTCTTGACATTTTTCTCAAGATTTAGCATAACACCACAACTAACAACACAGGTCTTCAAATCACCTAAAATCAAAATTTTCACTCTCAAGGATCGTTCACATGCCAAATAATGCAAAAGACATATACTAGGTCTCCATAAGACATATTGATTATCAATATTCATACAACTTAAAATTTATATCAAACAACCTCATATCCACAATTCATGCAATTTCTTCAATAACTTCAATAACTTCAAAGCATAACTAATGAAATTGTAAATTTACCTTAATGTTAGACTTCTTTCCGGTGTAAAATACTCCTCCAAGCCTCTATAAATCCACGCCCACTCGGTTTGCTTACAAACTAAGACCCTAGTGCGCTTTTGAATCTCTTCTTCAAATCAATGCCCCAACTTTTCTCTTTGTGGAAATCCACTATCAAATCCAAAAATTTTTAAATCATTAGTTACAACTTATTTGGGATTAACGATTCTAATAATGATTTTTGTAAGTTGGGAGTTGAGGACCAATGGAAAGAGATATACATGTGATTTTACTTATGCGTGATGTGTGCTTAGTGTTGTGTATTAATATATTATTTTATTTTGCGAAACTCAAGTTAAATGAGAAAATTCGAGATTTTATAGTGATTTTGTCTCGTGATATATGTCAAAATGAGTTTGGTAGAGATAAAAATTGACTGAAACTACCATTTAGAAGTTCACAAAAATATTCTCATTATGTTTAAAATTTTGAATTTGGAACTCGATATGGATTTAACAAGCTGACGGGGAGATTTTTGCCTAGGTTTGCATGCAAGTCAAATTGGAGGTAGTGTAAAATGAGATATAAGTTTGTGCGAGATCTTGTTTCAAGTTTTATGTCGATTGATGGAGGTCGAGGTTGAGATTAGGTCCAAATTGGTGCAAGTTTGGTTAAATTGGGCATGAGGATTGGTTCGAAAGATTTTAGTATGTCATGGACAAAGTTAAGATTTTTGAGGGTTTAGTATGACTAACACTAGTGTTGTGGAAGTTTTATGGAATTCAACTATTTTTTCGAGAGTTTTGCTCGATTTAGTGAAAAATTGGATTGAAAACAGACACCAAAAGTTAAAACAAGTTAAAATAGGGATTTCAGGAATTAATAAAAAACTTAAGCTATTGACAAGCAGCTAAGGGTTTATATATAAATGTTTATAACAAAAATCAAAATCAAACCTTTTTTATTTCATTTCCATAAAATGTTTAAAACGCTCGATTCTCTAACCCTTTCAATTTGGGTTTTTACTTGCGGATCTCCGTACATCTGATTCTCGTCTAGTTTCTTTCTGAAATATTGTAGAGCATCGTGATATAGTCGGTTCGAGCTAAATTTTCACGATGAAAACATGGTATTCAGCCTGCAATTTTGTAAATTATTAATGTAGCGCATTTTTCACAATTCAATTTGAATTCTAGTGATTTTTTTATTTCTTTCTTAGGGTTTTGATAGAAATTGGTAAGGATTGTTATTAATTGGTATATTGGATTGATTTGCGTAAGTTTGGGATAAATCCCACCAATGATTGTTAGGATCTTGATGAATTGAACTAATGTGATTCAGTTGATAACTATTTTGGAGATGTATTATAGTTGATATTGATTTACATCGGGTTTTTGGATGAATTGGTTATTAGTTTTGATCTAATTTGACTCAATGAGTTCTAAAAATATTTTGATGTTAGTATCAAGTTATTTCATTGTTTTTATTGTTGCGTTTTGAGGATTTAATTGCGAATATATTGATTTGGACAATTTTTTATAGTTCAAAATAAATAAAGTTTGCATAATTGAGAGGCAATATTTGAAAATTCATAACTTCTCATTCGGTGATCCGATTTTAGTGTTCTTGGAGTCTATAGAAAGTATAACATGAGTAATACAAGTTTTTCTAGGTCATAATGACAAATATTATGGTTTTCAAGGTTAAGAAGTTACCCCAAGTTGGTTGGTTGAAAGCTAGTTGAAATAGTTATATTAATTAATATTTTTGGAAATTATTCCTCAAGCATAATTTGCGCAATTCTAATTCGGTTTCATGATATGGTTTCACTTGAAGCTTGGACCATAATATAATTGGGTATGTAGGGTAGCTATTGAAACCATTTTCAAAGTGATCCGACGCTCAAAGGCCCCAAAAATAGAGCTCGAGTTTGGTTGTTTGTAAGGTTAAGTAAATCCCATAATAACCATTATTTTGTATGATATTAATTTCGTATAGATTGCATTGATCCTTGATATCACATTATTGATTGTACCTACATACACTGGTAGGGAAGATAAGGGTGATTCGAGTCTCCTTATAGTGTACACTATATCGTGGTTATAGGGGAGAACATTATATTATGCTTGAAGGGCTGGAGTCATTGATACTTTGCATCACGTGGTTATCATGAAATCATGTTGAACTAGATCATACTCCCATAGTTTAGAGAAACGAGAATTATTTGGTTATCCGCTCTGGCCATGAGTCCATACTATTTTTTCTTACTACTTTCGGAGAACATTATCTATTGTGGTCGGATAACAAAAATGGGATAGATTCACGATTGTATTTAAATTCCTTGAATTATATTATTCATTGAACATCTTGAGTTATTATGCATTTGATTATTATAGGCGTATTGTATAGTGTAGGATTTACTTATCTAACATTATTAGATTTTTTAAATTTGATAATGACAGGTTCGAGCAGTGACAAAGGAAAGGGGAGGCTATTAGATTTTTTTTTTACTTCATTAGTTTCCTTTTCTCTTTGTATGTATTTTTTTTAATATTATATATTTTATAAATGGGTTTTTAGGTAAGTGTGTGGTTATGATCTCTTTTGGAATGGCGGTAATGGTTTTGGGATGGATTTTAATGATGTTAAGCTGAGGTAAAAATGATTTAATGTTTTTGAAAACTTGAAATAGGTTAGAATGGATAAATAATTTTTGTTAAGGAAATATATTATTATAGGTAGATTATGAGTCCTTCGGCATTTTCGCCAAGCAGAGCAGGTTTTGCTAAAGATTTTTGAAGACTGTGTTTTCCGGCGTAGGCTTAGAAAAAGAGGAGGTGTTGTCGAAAATTTTTTATAGAATTTTGAGATTTATTTTTAGAATCCTTAATGGTTAATAAAGTTTTCAATTTGATGATTATGAGATTTTGATTTTAGCTATTTATTGATAGTGAGATTAAAGTTGCTAGATTATCAGGGGAATTAACGCAATCTAGGCTGGTCAGATGCCTTAATTTAGTGGGGTCTAACAATGTTGGTATTAGAACATAGGATTCTAAAGAATCTTGTTGATTAAGGATAAGTAAGTGATTAGTAGGGAAGTAAATGATAGAGTGAGGTCAAAAAGTTTAAAAACTTTATGAATGCGTTATGTGTTTTTTATATTATCAAGATATCGATCGATATAGGCTTCATGTACCACTTTTCTAGTAATTTTTGTTGCAAAAAATTAAAGTACTACAACAGATGGGTCGGGGATTTGGCGATAACAATAGGGATCTACAACTTTTAGATTCAAATACGTTTGATAATCTGGTTGGACAGATGTTTGAGTTGATGAATATTTTACGAGCACAAGTGACAGCTCAGGCATTTATGTTTTGTCAGTCCCAGGAAGTTCCTATTGTTATTCTAGCCGCTCAAGAAGAACATGCTACCTCTGCAATTTGTCCCTAAGTTAACTAGTTGTTGTAGTTCTACTTTACGCTAATCCAACTGTGGCTAGTGGAATGTCATGGAAGAAAGGAAGGAAAAGCTTGGTACCATTATATTAACGACTAAATTGAACACTCGGCGAGAGGATTGAGGTAGGTCTAAGACTTACGTGAAAATACAGAGTTTTCAATGTGAATTATGATGATATTAGGACGTCATCGAGTCAGGACATGGCTCATGTTCTGATGGTAAAAAAGAAGAAAGTCTACATTCGAGTTTGAACCAAAGTCTCAGAAGAAATGGAAAAGTGGAGATAAGGGTTGAGCATATTAGTGACAGGCCTCGAGTTAGTAATCGACTATTATTTAGGAATCTTCTGTAGGTAATAAAACAACATTTACATGTTTTAGGTGTGAGAAACAAGGCCACATTAGTATGATTGTCCTTAAAAATTCAAGTACAGTTAGGTGTTTTAGATGCGAAAAGAAAAGACATTACAAGATTGAGTAGACACAACTCTTAAGAAAATCCTCCTATGTGTCAAAGCCACAACATATTAAGAAATTTGCACAAGTGGTGACTAAATGAGATTCAGATGCAAATCATAATCTTATTTAAAGTATGATTTCAGTTTATGGCCATTTGGTGATTGATTTAGGTTTAACTCTAATGCGAGTCCCTATTCATCTTATACTCAACACAATAATTAGGGAGAAGATGGATCCTCACTTTATGTGTGAGAAATATGTTGTTGAGATTTTTGAACACGAGATGGCCATTGATCTACTATGTTGGACTTTCTGGAGATTGATGTGTTCTTGCGAATGGAATGGCTAGCGGCTTATCATGCACAATTGAATTCTTTCCATAAAATTTTGTTCTTTTATATTTCAGGTTGTTTGATTTTTACATACACTGGTACATCGTCTAGGTTGTCTTTGACCAAAGGTAGGCTAGCCACTAGGAAAGAAATGGAAACTCTTGCCGAAATTATTAGTTTAGAGGTAAGACATGAAATTTAACTGGAAGAGTTTCTTATGGTTTGTGAATTCTTTGATGTGTTTCCTGATGATTTACTTAGAGTTCCACCTCTGAGAGAGATTGATTTGCTTCCTAGAACCAAACCAATATTTATTTCTCCTTATAAAATGGCTCCAAAAGAATTGCAGGAGTTGCATAAATAGTTAGAGTTGTTAATGGATAAAGATTTTATTCACTGAAGTATGTCACTGTAGGGCACACCAGTCCTTTTCGTGAAAAAGAAAGACTGTAGTTTAAGGCTCTGCATTGATTATATATAGTTGAACAAGGTCACTTTTTTGAATAAACATTCGTTGCCTCGAATTAATGATTTCTTTGATCAACTAAATGGTGCCAAATTTTTTTCTAAGATTGATATTTGTTTTGGTTACCATATATTAGGAGTTTGGGAAGGTGATGTGCAGAAGACTACCTTCAGATATGGTCCTTTTGAGTTTGTTGTTACCCCATTTGGTTTGACTAATGCTTTGACGATGTTTATGGATTTGATGCAGAGAATGTTGAGGCCGTATCCAAATTACTTTGTGCTGGTCTTCATTGATGATATTTTGATATATTCTAAGAATTGCGAGGATCATGAAAAACATCTTAGAGTTATTGTCCAAACTTAAAGAAATCATAGGCTATATGCCCAATTTTGCAAATGTGAGACTTGGTTGTCTAAGATGAAGGTTTTGGGCCATGTGGCTAGTACAAAAGGAATTTCGATAAATCTAGCTAAGATTGAGACTATCATTAGTTAGCCGAAATCTACCACAGTGATGGTGATACGGAGTTTCCTGGGTTTGGTTAGCTATTATCGTAGATTTATGAAATATGTTTCTAAGATAGGTGCTCCAATTACTAAATTAACTCAGAAAAATGTTCTATTTATTTGGTCAATAGAATGCGATGCTACATTTTGGGAATTGAAGAAGTATTTAACTTTAACACCAGTTCTTGTATTGCATGAATCGAGGAAAGGGCTTACAATTTATACTGATGCATCGAAAGGGGATTTAGGTTGTGCATTAATGAAGAATGGTATGGTAATTACTTATGCTTCTCGACAATTGAATATTCATGAGAAGAATTATCCTATTCATGATTTGGAATTAGTGGTAATCGTGTTTGCTTTGAAGCTATGAATATATTGTTTTTACAAGCTACTTTCAGATCATAAAAGCTTGAAGTACTTGTTCTCTTAGAAAAAGTTGAATATGAGACAACGATGATGGTTTGAACAGTCGAAATACTTTGGTTTTAGTCTTAAATACCATTTGGGTAAAACGAGTGTTGTTATGGATGCACCGAGCAAAAGGAGTGCTGAAACATTACGGGCAACTAGTTGGTTTGACTTACGAGTATGATTTGTTTGAAAAAGTCATCATTATGACTTTGTCGAAGATTCTTGATGGTGATGAAGAATTGATTTGTGCCCATCTCAATTTGCAAATTGAGCGAGCTCCCCTTGCATGCAATGGTGTAGTGGTGAACCTCTCATTCTATTTCAATGCTTTTTGAACCGTGCGAGAAGGTTCCCCATCACACGGTTACACTACAAATTATCTCTATTTAAAAAGTGATAGAGTGCCAGCAGAGTGATGTGGATTATGGGAAGTTCAAGGGGTTTTCTAATGATAATAATAATCCAGATTGTGTTGAGTCTGTAGATCGGAGTTTAAGGCTTGTAGGCAGATTTTTTATTCCATTGGTGGTTGTGATTTGGGATGAGATATTGGGAGAATCTTATCAATCTTGATATAGCATTCATCCTGATAGGATGAAAAATGTATCATGATATGAGGTGATTATATTGGTGGCCAGGGATGAAAGCTGATGTGAGTGACTATGTTAGGAGATGTGAGATTTGCCAACAGGTTAAGGCCGGTCAACGAAAAACTTGGGGGTATGTTGCAGCCATTTCCCAAACCACAGTGGAAATGAGAACATATAGTGATGGATTTTGGTACTCATTTGCCTACTTATGGAGGAAACATGATGTAGTCTAATTTATTATTGATGGATTGACAAAGTCTGATTATTTTTTTCCTATGTCATTTTTTGATACCTTTACCTAGTTGAGCTTGTTATGTGAGCGAGAGGTAGTTCACTTGTTTGGAGTACAGTTAATCATAGTTTCAGATTGTGATTCTCGTACTCATTGGGTTGTGGCAGAGCATGCATAAATAGTTCGATGCTCGATTACTTTTTAGTACTGCATTTCATCCACGGATGGATGTTCATAATGGAAGGTTTTTCAAGGTGTTGGAAAACATGCTCAGGGTATGTGTACTGGATTTAAAGGTTCAAGAGAAGAATACATACCTATGTGTGAGTTCTTTTACGATAACAGTAGTTAATCAAGTACTGAGATGACTCTGTTTGAGGTTTTGTATTAGATATTTTGTTATTCTCTTGCTAGTTGGGCTGAACCGGAGGATTTAGCGGAGTTGGAGCCACATATGGTTTGATATTACACTGAGGTTGTTCAACAGATTCATCCAAGATTGAAAAGGGCACATGAAAGACACTAAAATTATTATGATCTCTATCATCGAGTCGTGGAATATAGTGATGTATATTGAGTTTATTTGAAAGTCTCCTTTTGTAAAGGCCATTACTGATTTGGACCGAAAGGAAAGCTCTTTCCAAGATTTATAGGATCTTTTAAGATTGTGAAACAGTTTGCGAAGGTTGCCTATAGACTTGCATTATCGCCTCAATTAGCCAGAGTTTATAATATATTTCATTTGTCTATGCTTAAGTAGAAGGAACCCAATTCACATCACATAGTAAAATGGAATTAATTTGATTTAGATGGTGAAGTCTCGTATCAAGAGCATCATATTTCGATTATGGATAGGAAGGTCTAGAAGCTTCGAAATAAAGAAATTCCACTTGTTTTGGTTAAGTGGCAGTTTCATGGTGACTCAGAGCTAACATGGTAACTAGAGGCGTTTATGAGACAACATTTATCTGGATGTCTTATAGTCTTGGTGATTTGGTTTCAATTTTAATTTTGAGGATGAAATTTTTATTAGTTAGGAAGATTGTCAAACCTTAAAATTTTAAATCAATAGTTTTAGCTAGTTCGTCATTAATGAGCCTAATTATGGTTTTGGCCTCGAGTTGGGAGATGAGGACCGGTGAAAAGAGATATACATGTTATTTTACTTTTGTATGTTGCGTGCTTATTATTGTGTACTATTATATTATTTTATTTTGCGAAACTCAAGTTAAATGAGAAAACTCAAGATTTTATGGGGCTTTTTCGTGAGATATGTGTTGAAATGAGTCTCGATAGAGTTAAAATTTGACTCTAACTATCGTTTCAAAGTTAGTTAAAAATATTTTAATTAAGTTTAAAAATTCAAATTTTAAATGGATTTATGAGCTAACGTGGGAGTTTTGGCCTCGGTTTCCATGTAATTTGGGATAGGAGGTAGTGTGAAATGAGAACGATGTTCGTGCGAGATCTTGTTTCTATTTTTGTGTTTGTTGAAGGTGGTTGAGGTTGAGATTGGGTCCAAGTTGGTGCAAGTTTGGTTAAGTATGGCAAGCGGATTGGTCTAGAATACTTTAGTATGTCATGGACAAAGTCAACATTTTCAAGGTTTTGGTATGACTAAAACCACTGTTATGAAAGTTTTACGGAATTAGACTATTTTTTCTAGAGCTATGCTCGATTTAGTGAAAAATCGGAATGAAAACGAGCTCTATAAGTGAAAAAAAGTTAAAATAAGGAAATAGAGAATTAATAAATTAAAAGAAATTAAGCTTCTGACAAGCAGCTGATGGTTCATATATGAATATATATAAAAAAATCAAAATCAAGAATTTCTTATTTCATTTCCACATAATGTTTAAAACGTTCAATTCTCTTACCCTCTTAACTCGGGTTTTTACTTGCGGATCTTTGTACGTCCGATTTTTGCCCAATTTTTAGCTACAACACTGTAGAGCATCGCAAGTCGATTATTTCAAGCTAAATTTTCATGGTAGAAACAAGGTATTTGGCCTATAATTTGATAAATTCTCAATGGAGAGCATTTTTTTACGATTTAATATGAATTTTCGTGATTTTTCATTTTGTTTCGCAGGTTTAAAAGAAATTGGTAAGGATTATTGTTAATTGGTATATCGAATTGATTTATGTCTATTTGGGATAAATTCTATCAATGATGGTAAGGCTTCTGATGAATTGAATTAATGCGATTCAGTTGATAACTATTTTGGAGATGTTTTATAGTATATATTGATTTACATATGGTTTTCAGATGAACTGATTATTGGTTTTGATCCAATTTGACTCAACGGGTTGTGAAAATATTTTGGTGTTGGTATTGTGGTGTTTGTTGTCGTGTTTTGAGAATTTAATTGCAAAATTAATGATTTGGAGAAGTTTTTTATTTCAAAATAAATAAAGTTTGCGAAATTGAAAGACCATATTTGAAAAATTATAACTTCTCCATCAATGATTCAATTTAGGTGTTCTTGGAGTTTATGGAAAGTAGCACATGAGCACTACAAGTTTCTTTTAGGTCATCATGATAGATATTAAGTTTTACAAAGTTAAAAAGTTACTCCAAGTTGGCTAGTTGAAAGCTAGTTGAAACAATTATATAAATTAATATTTTTGGAAACTATTCTCAAGCTTACTTTAACCGCAGTTCTAATTAGGTTTCATGATATGGTTTGACTTAAAGCTTGACCCATAATATAATTGAGTATGCATGGAAGCTATTAAAACTATTTTTAAGGTGATCTGACGCCTTTTAGACCCCAAAAATATAGCTCAAATTGTCTGTTTGTAAGGTTAAGTAAGTCCTGCAGTAACCTTTACGTTGTATGATATTAATTTTATATAAATTGCATTTATCCTTGATACAGCATTATTTATTATACATGCATACACGGCTAGGGAGGATAAGGGTAATTCAAGTCTGCTTATAGTGTATACAATATCGTGGTTATAAGGGATAACACTATGTTATGCTTGAGAGGCTGGAGTCACTGATACTTTGTATTACGTGGTTATCATGAGATCACGTCGAACCAGATCATACTACCATAGTTTAGAGGAACGAGACTCATTTGGTTATCTTCTGTCGGTATGTGTCCTTACTATTCTTTACTTACCACTTTCGGAGAATGTTATCTGATTGTGGTCGGATAACAAAAAGGGATGGATTAACTATTGTATTTAAAGTCCTTGGATAATATTATTCGTTGAATCTCTTGGATTATAATGCGTTTGATTATTATAGGTGTACTGGATAGTGTGAGATTTACTTATCTTACATTATTGAAATTCTACAATTAGATAATGATAGGTTTGAACATCGATAAAGGAAATGTGAAGCTATTAGATTTTTCGTGATGTCATTAGTTTCCTTTTCTCTATGTATGTATTGGTTTTGAATATTATATATTGCATTAATGGGTTTTTAGGTTGTGTGTGGCTAAGATCTCCTTTGGGACAATTGTAATGGTTTTGGTATAGATTGGAATGGTGTGGAGCTAAAGTAATCATTGTTTAATGATTTTGAAAACCTGAAATAGGTTAGAATGGATTAATGATTTACTTTAAGGCAATATATATTGTTATGAGTGGATTGTGAGTCCTTTGGCATTTCCACCAAGCTGAGCAGTTTTTGCTAAAGATTTTTGCAGGTCGAATTTTCTAGTGTAGGCTTAGAAATAGAGGAGGTGCTGCCTAAATTTTTTTACAGAATTTTGAGATTTAATTTTAGAATCCTTTATGGTTAGTAAAGATTTTTTATTTGATGATTATGAGATTTTAATTTTAGCTATTTATTAATGGTAAGATTAAAGCTACTAGATTATCAGAGGAATTAAGGAAATTTAGGCCGGTCAGATGCCTTAATTCGATAGTGTCTGACATTCAGACTGTACTCTCTCTTTTCAATCTTGATCCTTAGGAACATTCTTTTCTCATTTAGAATCAATCAAAATTGGGTTCTAGAGGGTTGTACGCTTAGTGGGTGGTGTATGGAATAAGTTTCAAGTGTGCAAGATGTGGGTGAAAGTGGTTTAAAACCCCTTACTCGACTCTGTTGTTGGTTCTGTGCTTGATCTTTCCCCATCTTAATTCCTTTCTTTTTTTCCTTTAAGGTCGTAAGGCACTGAGTCCTTCTCTCCTTTGCGACACATGCACTAATTCTCTCTAAAAATAAACCACAAAAGATCAAGTGTAAATGTCAATCGTGAAAAACCTTTTATTTTTATTTTATTACTTTTATCAACTTGAAAGTAAACTACTTCAAATAAAACTTAACAATTCTTCAAGCTATTTAAGTCTAAATGGCTACATTTTCCCAGTAACGACGCCAAAAAGTTGATCGCAGGCCGTAAGTATAACAACTCGATTGTAGCAATAGTGTGACCAACGTTGATTATGAATATCATCCTAAGGAAAAGGTATATTGCACTCAGTGTTACTTGGTCAAAACCACTCTATTGCTAAGAAAAAACCCTTTTTTAATTAATTTTTAACTAAACTATTTTATTCTAACAAAACAATATAAGTAACTTTTAAACTCTTATAATAATAAGATCTTAGTTCACACCTTCAACTAGGTAATGAGTAATAATGCTTTTCAACTTACTTCTTTCATCTTCATTATGTGTATGTAATGCCAAATTACAATAGATAGATTTCATTCAAATCCACTTCAACCTATCGTCGTGACGGAAAAGATTCTAATGTGCAAACTAAAATTTCACCTATCAATGTTAATAATGTAAGTTCCACATTGCTTTAAGTTCCAAATCTTTAGATTTATAACTAATTAAGTTTACTATCTATGCCTCCCTAATCAATAACTATTTATCAATGTTATGTATTTTACGATTGTATTGTCCATATTCGGCTTAAAAGTCTCAATGGTCATGATAACTCCTAAAACCTTATATCAAGGAACACATGGTCAAGTGTTTGTAGCATTAAGATTAGAATCAATACAAATTCAAACTATTACACTTTTCAACATTATAATCCACTCAAAACTACTTTAGCATAGCATTCATACCATAGGATCCATTGACCCCTAAGATTAATTAATTACTCACACATCATTGAAATAAACATGCACATAATGGTATTCATTGAAATCAAAGATATAATCAAATAACTTCAATTAAATCAATAAACACAATACCGAATCATCACATGTGAGTCATTCAATGTCTTCTCTTCCACAATTCTTCTTAATACTCTAAAACAAAGTAAAACTATGGTAATCTATGATAATTGGTTGCTCTTAATCAAAATTTGTGAGTTTACCATGTTCTAATACCTATTTATACTCCTAAGACACTTTAGAAAACAATTCGAGATTTTAGTATATAATTTCACATGAAATAAAATAGAACTCTAACTCTCCATTTTTTTAGTCTCGACGCTATCTATAAGTGATCTAACATTGTATATATAATGCCATGGCGCCATGACAGCTTCGTCCACTTTGTGTGTTGCGTAGACTTCCAAAGTGTTGTCGCCTTTGGCCCACGACACCACCATTGCGCTGGCCGTGTTGTCCTCCTTTTCTTCTTTTTTTGGTCCTCCACAATGTGCCTACGCTTTCTAACCTCTTCCCACGACATCAATTCTATGTGCCATGGCGTCAAGCCTATATGTCACGGTGTCAACCTTACTTTTATGGAATTTAGCCTCGTTTCTTCACAAAATCACTCGTTTGTCTCCTTTATACCTTGTATACCTAAAAATACATAAATATCATCAATTTGAGCTCATTCTGGGATATTTATACTAAATATACTACTAAAATAATATTATATATAAGTCCATGTAATCACTTATCATATATCCATGTTATGGACAAGAAGAAATTAGTCTTTGAAATCTATCCTATAATTCATTAAAGTTTTTATCATCTTTCATTTTCACGACTGTGATTTGTTTTTATAAGTCCTATTTTTTTGTAGACATATTGATTTTGAGGAAGAGAAAACAACCAATCTTGTGCTCAATCTTTCAATACAAAAGGAAAAGTTTTAAATTTGACTTATTCTAGTGTACCATCTTTAGGTTTCATCCCATTGACTTTGTGTTGGTATTCTCCTCTATCCTTATTATTTTGTAGTAGCGATAAGTGGTATTGTCTCTACAGGAATTTAGCAAGCTTATTTAGGAAAACGTTTCAATAGTTTTTATGATTTTTTACTAATTAATTAAATTAAAATGGAAATTAAAAATCACTAATTCAAACTATAATATTATTATAATTAACTAAACTAATTAAACTAATTTAACTAACACAATTCAAATTCAATAGTATTCAAGTAAATTCCATTCAATAATAAATAAATTTCTAAATAAACATCTGAAACATTAAAAACAATAATTTGTTTTGCATCCAAACATATTTCTTAAATCATACTCATGAATATATTTTAATCTCTTAATAAATTAATTTAGATCATTAAACTCTAATCATAAGTAGACAACCTTTATCAAGCACTCAGTTCTCATTATACTGGTTGAAAAATCGCGTTCTAATTTTATTGAATTATCCCTTTGAATACTCAAAGAAATTAACTTTAAGCAATAAAACCGCATTACAGTTTGTAAAAACATCGAACTAATAATTCTACTAACTTTAGAAAGCCACTTCAATACTAAACTTAGATCTCAATTTACCTAGGACATCTAAACGATAATAGACCTTTTAAAAAATCCTAGTTACTACTTTGAACTATATATTGAATCCAAATATCACTATACGCATTCTAGACAATGCGTGGAATACAAAGTTTTATGATTATAATCCACAAATAATAATCTATTAAATCAATGAATTAAATAATATGATTGGTTTAAAACATTAAGCATAAAATAATCTAATCATGACTATATTAAAAAATAGATAATGTTCACGTTTGAAATTTCTTTAGATTAATAAATTACTCACTCATCAACATAATAAACATTACTATAAAGTAAATAAAGGACATATAAGTACCTCTGAATAAATACTTTAAATCTTCAAATCATTATTAAAAGCAATAAAGCAATAAAGCAATAAACTAAAATAATAAACCATGGCTCCAAGAGCACTATTGATCTAAGTACTCAATGGCAATTAATTTCGTAGCCTTAGGGTCATATATATAGTATTTTAGGTAGTACATATCCTGAACTAACTCAAACGCCTCGTGGTTATCTAAAATTCTAGAAATCAAACTCATTAGTTCCTCAAGAACTCCACTATTTACTCAAATCGCTAGTTAAATCCTTGAAAAACTACCTCTGTGCTCTACTGATTTGTCTGGGAATTCTTAGTGTAAACCCTAAATTGCTGAAGATTCACCAACAGTACATTCCAGTTAATCCTTGATTTGTTAATGATTCTTCGTGTACAACTTCCATTCGATTATATCCTTCATTTTCTTCTTTTTTACTCAATTTCTTCATATATTCCAATTATCACCTGAAATAACAAAAACAAGAGAAAACTTCATGTTGTATAGCCTTTGCATCTAAAGTTACCCGAAAATATACTATAAAACACTGTCTAATTATTGACTTTTCATTCAACCGCATCTCTGTCTATTAGCAAATACAATCAAGACTATTTGGAGAAATGGCTAGCATCGTTATATTTTTTTATCCATATAGCCAATGGAGTACAACTAGTAAAAGGCAATGTAGAAGGAAAAACACATCTTAAATCGAGAATGATTGAGAAGCATCACATCTCACATCTTCAAATAACTAACTATTAAAGCCTATCAAACAATAGTGCGAGAGCACCATAAGTGTGTGGTTAATGTACTACTCGTCCCTAACATGGATTTTAACAAAAAAAAGGAAGTCTAATAATGATTTGATTGACACCTACTTAATTAATCGACCAAATTAACTTGTGACTAAAGATAAGTTTGTCTTATTTAGTCATTTATATTTGATCACTATAGCCATCATGTACCATGTACCAAGTACTAAGCAATTCATTGCTAAAGTTTGAATGTGACTCTAAGCCATTCAGGCTAGACCACCTCAATGTTGCCATGCATGCATCCAGATTGAAAATTCAAGATAATTTTTATAAGATACGTGAACTTCACTTTAGTAATGTTCTTCATCCACGAAGGCCTAAAAGGTTGGGTTTTCTTAGTGAGAACTTGTCGCACCGATCAACCTTACCTCAAGTTATTTAGATGTGGACACCATCAATTCAGCTTGAATCAAACTTGGTAGCATTTCTAGAGAAGAAATTAAAATAGATCGAAGAATTCCTATGAGTCTATGACATCGAAATAATTAGGGGTAAAGATCAATTGCCTCAGTTGGGCGTTATCTTCAAGTACCTTCTACGAAAAAACTTTTAATTTTGGTCCTCCAACACAAATCACAAGTAGATCATAACAAAATAAAAGTAAAAAATAAAAAAATCGACACTCCAATCCAACTATCTTAAAAAGAAAAACCATTAGATAATCGACAACTTTCAAGAACGCCAACATTTTTCTTCAAAAACATACAATCCTACCTACCTCCTGCATGCAACATTTCAAATCATAAAATTTCATAGATCTATAAACAAACACTACCCTAATCAAATCCCTATAAAAACCATCTATCATGCAAAACAGAAAAAAATGATTGAGATGAAAATAAGAGTAACAAACCTATCATTCACTTATATTAAGTTTGGTTTTAGGAGGCATAGTGAACAAATGGAGTTTTTTAAATCTAAAAAAATAATGGAGTTTTATGTTTCATTTGACTTATTTTGTTGGATGATTTTAAATTGAGTAACTATTTTGAAACTGATGTAGATTGGAGGGAGTGGTTTTCTTTATTAATGAATCGAGGAATGTGGTTAAAAGTTCAAAACAAATTAAGAGAAAGAGAGCAGGCGCGCGAGTAATTTATACAAGAGAGAAAATAGCCATAAGTGGAATTAGTTTCCATAGATACATGGTATGACTGAGAGAGAGAGAGAGAATTAAGGAACCGCTGACATAATTAACCATATAGTTGGAATGTTTTTCACAAACTCCTTCACTATTTAGTTGCTTAAAATTGTTCAAACCAATCAAAAAATACAATTAAGAGTAATATCATAATAATGATAAGTTTTGGGCTAATACGGTCTTAAGAATGATTTGAATTATATATAATATAAATATATAAACTTAAGATCTTGAACTATATTAAGATGTTTTTACAAACCATTTTTATGTGTCTAATTCATCTACTATTTATAGACACTTGAAAATCAAGTTTCTTACAACTTTAATTAATGATTTTCTTACTTACGTCCTTATTCTAAGCTATAAAGTCTACTAAATATAGAAAAATTAAAATTTTAGTTTTTGAACTCTATATCTTATTCATCATTTTCCACATCAATCATAACTTTCTCCTATACTTATTAGGTTTTGCTAAAATTTTAATTTTAAATATAAATTATGTAGTTTTAAAAGTATTAGTTTTGTAATTGTCAATCTCTAAAACTTGATCCGGTCCGATCTGCATTCAATAAATTAGGTCAAGTTGGTTTAATAAAATATATGAGTTGGACAGGATTGCGATCTTTCAATCTGTCATAATTAGATTGGATTACGGATCGACCCTAATTGAACTGGATCCAATTTTTGTGCACCCTTACTTGTTAGTTGAACTCATGGATGGCAATTTATATTGATGAGAAGAAAGTTTTATTTCATACAATGTAAAGATTTATTTCATACAAAGTAGGTGCATATTTTAGTCTTAAGATAGAGAACTTCTTTATATTAAGGTTGACTAGGAGAGGAAAAGATTCATAAATATATAGAAGCTACGAAACAGGTATTGAGTATGAATTTACCATAAAAGCATATTTGGTGAGTTGGAAGAGAAATCACTTGCCAAAAGTCAAGACTTATGGGTGTCTAAGTTCGACTCCCACTAAAGTTAAGAAAAACTTACCATTTAGAAATGCAATTTGAGGAAGACTAATTTGAGGAAGACTAAGTTGAAGAAAAGGAATGAGTGATGTCAAAGGATGTAGTGTAGTGGTTTTGAAGAGTACTCTGACTAAGGCAAAGGTGGTTTGATTCTCAACAACTGTACTATTTCTTTTTTGACCTCTGGGTTAATGGTAAAGGCATATTTCTAGCCTTGTCAAATTAATCAAGCCTTAATTAGGAGAAGCATGAGGTTGTTTGGACAATCATGATACTAAAATAATAAAATAAAATAAATGGAATGTGTAAGTTTGAACCGATTCAAATTGAGAATATACTATTATTTGGTGGTTGATTAAGTTATGGGATAAAGGCCAAGAATCTAAGAGGAATAATGATGACTTCTACAAATAATAGTCTGTGAAATCCAGGAATTTCATAAACTTGATTCGGAGGTTGATTAAGTGATTTTGGATTTTAATTAGAATTTGTATATTCAAGGTGGGACTTACGCATTACAGATAAGAGATCATAAGTCAAAAATATTAATTTTGTGTGTTGTGTGACTAATTTATTTACTATACTCTATTTCGTAACAAAATTGACTTAAATTAGGGCTGAGACATAGTAAATGAGTGTTTCGGAGCTCGTTGGGTTGTTTTCCCAATTTTGGTCGAAACTAACATATTAATTTGGGCTAAAAATATATGGTTGCACTATGTGCACCCCAATCATTAACCTAAACATTAATCAGGGCACTCCTTTTATTTCCAAATATATATGTAATGACTAATATGCCCTTCTACACAACCCAATATCAAAAACTATTTTTTAGGCACCCCACCCCCTTTTTTGCTTATAGGAAGAACGAACTCCAACGGATTGTGTTATCCTCGTCAAGGATCGTGTTAAGTTTTGGGGTTCATACGCAGAGGAAATTACAAAACAATTTTGAGAAAAACCCCAACAGGATCCAAATCTAATTCCATTAGAAACGTTTAAACCATGAAAACTTAATCATACCTCGGTCGCAATATACCTTTCTGAAGGTCGATCGATCTCTAAGGCGCTGCCAATGACGAACGCCCTCTACTAGCAGTCCACACACAAACGGCGGCTGAGATTGAAAGTGCTAGCTTCGAGAGAAAACCAAACTTTTTTGTTTATCTCCAAAATGATCCAGAGTGTACCAGAAACCTAATTCGTTTTTGAAACGAAAATAGAGTTTTGGCTCTTAATATTTAATATGCGTGTTCTAACTTAATTCGTCTATTTATACAACCCTTGTATATAGACAGTTAATTAAATTACACATATACCCCTACTTAAAGAAGTATAAGTGTAATACAACACAAGGACGTTTCTGTCAAGAATTTTATCATATAAAATTCATTTTTCTGAACCATTTTAAAATCTCGCAAAACCATTCTTAGTGTGCGACCTAATAGGCTCATACAACGATGGCAGTGTACCAAAAAACATTTTGGTATACAAGTCATAAGCAGCCTGTAGCAAGACATTATGACTACCAAAGTTATATGAATATCAAATCGATACAACCTAATCAATAGTGTATATAACATCATTTTGTCACACAATATCCTTTTGATCAAACATAAGGCATGGAATTGTCATCAGACATGTTCAATCGTACTAGGCTCGATCTCTAGGTATACTGAAAACATCCAAGTGACATTGATCAATATCAATTCACTTGGGCTAGGCCTTTTAACAGTCTAACACATCGAGAGATCCACTAAACATCGCTCTTTATATGAAAGGGACAAATTCTATCTCGATTACACAACTTCATCGCAATGTTCATACAGTTACCAATTACAACCTTTATAATCGTTCGGTTAAAGACAACGTTTGATTGTGTCAAATCACTATGTTCCTAATATTGAAGTCTCTAGTAATCTCAAGTCAGATGACTGAAAAATATACCTATCATGAGAAACAACTATGACTTAATCCATGTGATGTTCTCATAGCGGGTCGGTCCAGTACTTTGTTACCTAACAAGTACTCGTGATCTTGATTCGTATCCCTATACGTATAATCATCATATGATCATCAATCAAGACTCACACTAGTCTTAATTCATTATAGTTCCCAGTATAATGATTCGACTATGGACATTTAGGATATTTCGGTAAATACCCATGGATCTTATTATAATGTAAACATGCAAATTAATTATAATAAACAACAAATGAAATCCTCTATTTTATTAACTAAAAGTATTCATAAAGATAGTTAATGGATTGACCTAGGGCACATGCCCCAACATCTCCCACTTGCACTAGAGCCAATTATAAATACATCTAATGCCTAATGATCTAACATGACCATCGTGTTTTGCTTGTGGTAGAGCTTTTGTCAATGGATCTGCAACGTTGTCTTCAGTAGGTACTCTTTGAATCTTCACGTCTCCCCTCCCAATAATTTCTCTGATGAGATGAAAATGCTTGAGTATATGTTTGGATCTGTGGTGTGATCTTGGTTCCTTGGCCTGTGCTATTGCCCCATTATTGTCACAATACAAACAAACAGAGTTTGCAATACTTGACACCACACCTAGTTCAGAAATGAACTTTGTGATCCAAACTGCCTCCTTTGCTGCTTCGGACGCTGCTATATACTCATCTTCTTTTGTAGAATCTACCACAGTCACTTGCTTCGAACGTTTCCAACTTACTGCACCCCCATTCAAAGTAAACACATATCAAGACTGCGATCTAAAATCATCTATATCAGTTTGAAAACTTGCATCTGTGTAACCATTTACAACTAGATCATTTTCAAAGCCTCCATAGACCAAGAACACACGAATGTTCTTTACTGTTATCCAGTGAATTTCACCAGGATCTAACTGATATCCGCTTGTAGTGCTCAAAGCATATGATACATCAGGTCGAGTGTATAGCATGACATACATGATATATCCAATAGTTGATGCATATGGAATCTTATTCATACGATCTCGCTCATCATTTGTCTTAGGACATTGAATCTTGTTGAGACTTATGCCATGAGACATTGGCAACAATCCTCTTTTAGAGTGTTGGAGACTGAACCTATTCAGCACCTTGTCTATGTAAGCACTCTGACTTAGACCAATTAGCCTCTTAGATTTATCCCTATAGATCTTTATCCCTAGGATATAGAATGTATCTCCTAAGTCTTTCATTGAGAAACACTTCCCTAACCAAGACTTGACATTCTGCAATGCTGGGATGTCATTTCCAATGAGTAATATATCATCAACATACAGTACCAGAAAAATAACTACACTCCAACTGACCTTCTTGTATATACAAGGCTCATCTTCGTTCTTAATAAAATCAAAATCCATGATTGCTTCATCAAAAAGAAGATTCTGACTTCGAGAAGCTTGCTTTAATCCATAAATGGATCTTTGAAGCTTGCATACCTTCCTAGAATTCTCATGATGTACAAAACCTTCAGGTTGTGTCATATACACATCCTCAAGTAGCTTTCCATTAAGAAATGTTGTTAAGTCCATTTGCCATATCTCATAGTCATAATATGGTGCAATGGCAATTAGAATTCTTATGGATTTAAGCATGGCTACTGGCGAAAAAGTTTCATCATAATCAACTCCTTGAGTTTGTCTGAAACCTTTTGCTACAAGTCTTGCTTTAAAAGTATGCACTTTGCCATCCATGTCAGTTTTCTTCTTGAAAACCCATTAACATCCAATGGTCTTACCACCTTCAGGTAAATCAACCAAGTTCCAAACTTGGTTATCATACATGGATTGCATCTTAGAGTTCATGGCACTTAGCCATTTATCTGAGTCTGGTCCAAACATAGCCTCCTGATAAGTGGTGAGCTCATTTTGATCCATATGCAACACATCACGACTATCAGTAATGAGAATGCTGAATCTCTTTGGCTCATTTTGATAGTTTTACCAAGTTAATTCTACACTTCATTTTTAAATGTTCGAAACTTCTCAAATGATTCAGCTTTAAGTTTCATAAGATATACATAACAATATCTGCTGAAATCATCAGTAAATGTAATGAAGTACTGATAACCTCCCATAACTATTATGTTTATAGGACCGCATACATCAGTATGTATTAGACCCAATAAATCACTTGCCCTTTCACTATGTCCAGTAAAGGGACTTTTAGTCATCTTGCCTAGTAAACAAGATATGCACGTTTCATATGTTTCTAAATCGAATGAATCTAGAAGTCTATTTTTATGGAGCTTCGTTATGTGTTTCTCATTTATGTGCCCGAGACGACAATGTCAAAGATAGGTTTGATTCAAATCACTTGACTTGAATCTATTTGTATTTATGTTAAAGACTGGAGTATCAGTGGACCTTTTCATACTTAGAATATAAAGACCATCACACAAATCAGCATTTGCATAAAATATATCTTTACGAGAAATGGAACATCTATTATTCGCAATAATAAAATCAAAACCATCCATATCCAAGCATGAAACAGAAATGATGTTTCTGCTCAAGGCAGACACAAAATAACAATTATTTAAAGTTAAAATAAGTCCACTAGGTAAGACTAAGTCATATGATCCAACAGCCAGGGCCGCAACTCTTGCTCCATTCCCTACGCGGAGGAAGACTTCTCCTTTCTTCAACTTTCTACTTCTGGTGAGTCCCTGCACATTTATACAAATGTGAGATCCACATCCGGTATCTAATACCCAGGAATCACTAGTAGATAAATTAATTTCAATAACATAAATACCTGTAGTGGTAGTTGCACTACCCTTTTTCTTCTTTAGATCTTCCAGATAGAGTTTCCAATTTCTAAACCAATGTTCAGGTGCATGACAGAAATGACAATTTCCTTCCTTTTCTTTTGGGTGTTTTGAAGCAGGAACAGGCTGGGGCTTGACTTGTTCCACAGGCTTTGCGACAGGTACAGCAACAGCCTTGGCAACTCTAGCCTTGCCTTTGCCTTTCTTCTTCATTCTCTTTCCCTTTTGGACCATCAACACATTACTAGAGGGTTCTTTATATTTTGTTCAGCAGTTTTGAGCATCAAATGCAACTCTGAAATTGATTTCTCCATATTATTCATATTGTAGTTCATCATAAATTGTAAGTAACTCTCTAGTAATGAATTCAGGATCAAATTCGTAGCCAACTCTTGGCTTATGGGAAATCTGGGTCTATCGAGCTGGTCAACATAGCCCTTCATCTTCAAAACATGAGGACTAACTGATGCACCCTCAGTCATCTTGCAAGATTGTAGGTACTTGACTGTCTCGAACCTTTCTTGCCTAGCTTGTTGTTGGAACATTTCCTTCAGCTTTATAGCCATGTCGTAGGCTTCCATTAGTTCCATGTCCTTCTAAAGTTCAGGAACCGTAGTTGTCAGCATAATACATGCAACATCAGTAGAATCGTTGACATGCTTATTATGCGCATCCTTCACAGCTTTCGTAGCATTGGCCGGTGGGTCCTCAGGGATTGGAGCATCCAGGACATACAACTTGTGTTCGTGCTTGAGAACGATTCTGAAGTTTCTGAACCAGTCAAGAAAGTTAGTCCCAAATAGCTTATCCTTCTTAAGGATGGATCGCAATGACAGGGGATTATTGTTACTTGAAGAGGCCATTGAACTACAATAAAGATTACGCAAAGTTTATTTTAGTATAGAGGAATAGACTCTCACTAAATTAACAACCCTCATAAAACATACTGCTTATTTAGGGGACTAAAATCCATATTTCACCTAATTATATGACAGCTATGGCTTGAAACACATAACTAAATTATTTAGTTAGGTAACATTTACCAATTACATCTTATGTAATTTTAGATACTTTTATGAGATACGGGATGTCTTATGTCTTAGCATGTTTTTTTATCTCATCATGTGCCTAAAGCTCAAACCTATTTTGATAGCTTTATTAAGTCATACCATTTTAAACATTTAGGTAACTTTTACCCAACTTGTCTCACCAAAATAACACAATACACCCAGCTTTGGCTGAAACTATATTGGTGTGATCGAAGCCTTGACAAGTGTTTAAAATGGATGGCACGAGACTTAAAATTTAATAGAGGGATTTTATTTAGTTTTAGTGATTTTATGCAAACAATGAAATATCATATATTTTATCGATTTGTTCAATCACTAAACAATTTCAAAATTTTTATAATGTTCACTAATAAAAGAATTTTCGTGCGCTAGGATTAGTGGGCGGTGGTTCCGTTGTGGTCAATGGACGAGGGGAAAAAGGGCGGCGCCTTGTTTTTTTTTTTTTTAGGAGACGAATTTCAATTCCGAAAATTAGAATTCGCTATAGAAAATCATATTTTTCACTGATTTTATTATCCTAAATTAACCCCTTAATTTACCCTAAATTAAGTCAATCAAAACATTTTAATTAACTCGGGCCCATATCTAACTAATCATCTTATCCTAATCCAATTAGGACTTAAGATATTTGAATTCTAGCATATCACCAATAACAAAATTCTCGATATTTATCTCCTATCCAATAGGGATAATGCAACCGATTTCGCTAATATCTCTTAATCTAATTTGTTATATATCTCTTATCAAATAGAAATTTCATAACATAATAGATATAACGAGATAAATAAATAATTTCAAAAAATAATTATTTGTAATTTTGGTCCTCATCCAAATAATCACAAACATGTAATTGAATCATGAACTATTATCCCAATCGAACCTAATCATATTAGTTTCGAATTAATATTAAGACTTATACAATTTAAGAAACTTAAAACAATGTAACCTAAATATGCATACTGAATTACAGAGATATCATCCATGCATCAATACATGAAAAATAAAGATTATACATAAAGGTGTCATGGATCACAGAACACGAAATTCAATTCATTAAAATTATTCGAATTAACCTAACATGGTTACTAACATGCACGAAACTGATATCAATTAAATCACGAATATATCTATCATATACACAAAACATGATAATAAATCTCACAGAAAACTTATGTATATCACGTATACATCAACTATTAACATGCTTTCAATCATATATCATGTATATATCGGAAGAAAACATGCAATGAATTTAATGGAATCGAACTCGAAGGCTCTGATACCACTGTTGAGGTTTGGGGTTCATATGCAATAGAAATTACAAAACAATTTTGACAAAAACCCCAACAGGATCTGAATCTAATTCCATTAACAACGTTTAAACCATGAAAACTTAATCATACCTCGTTCGCAATATACCTTTCTGAAGGTTGATCGATCTCTAAGGCGCTGCCAACGATGGACGCCTTCTACCAATAGTCCACACACGAACGGTGGCCGAGATTCGAAGTGCTAGCTTCGAGAGAATACCAAACCTTTTTTATTTATCTCCAAAATGATCCAGAGCATACTAGAAAACCCTAATTCATTTCTGAAACGAAAATGAAGTTTCGGCCCTTAATCTTTTATACCTGTGTTTTAACTTAAAGCATCTATTTATACAACCCTTGTATATAGACGGTTAAGTAAATTACACATATACCCCTACTTAAAAAAGTATAAGTGTAATACACCACAAGGATGTTTCTGTCATGAGTTTTATCATATAAAATTTATTTTTTCTGAACCATCTTAAAATCTCGCAAAACCAGTCTTAGTGTGCGACCAATTAGGCTCATACAATGTTGGCAGTGTACCAAAACATATTTTGGTATGCAAGTCATAAGCGGCCTCTAGCAAGACATTATGACTACCCAAGTTGTACGAATATCAAATTGATATAACCTAATCAATAATGTATATAACATCCTTTTGTCACATGATATCCTTTTAATCAAATATAAGGCATGGAATTGTCATCCTATATGTTTAATCGTACTAGTCTCGATCTCGAGGTAGACTGAAAACATCCAAGTGATATTGATCAATATCAATTCACTTAGACTAGGTCATTTAACATACTAACACATCAAGGGATCCACATGAGAGGGACAAATTCTATCTCGATTACATAACTTCATCGCATTGCTCATACAGTAACCAGTCACAACCTTTATAATCGTCCGGTTAAAGACAACGTTTGATTTTGTCAAATCACTGTGTTCCTAATGTTGAAGTCTCTGGTAACCTCAAGTCAGAGGACTGAAAAATATACCTATCATGAGAAACAACTATAACTTAATCCATGTGATGTTCTAATAGCGGGTCGGTCCAGTACTTTGTTCCCTAACAAGTACTCGTGATCTTAATTCGTATCCCTATACGTATAATCATCATATGATCATCAATCAAGACTCACACTAGTCTTAATTCATTATAGTTCCCAGTATAAAGATCGACTGGGGACATTTAGGATATTTCTATAAATACCCATGGATTTTATTATAATGTAAACATGCAAATTAATTATAATAAACAACAAATGAAATCCTCTATTTTCTTAACTAAAAGTATTCATAAAGAAAGTTAATGGATTGACCTAGGGCACATGCCCCAACAGATCAGACACAACATTCTTTGATCAAAAAGTGCATAAAAGGTTTGTATATACCTATTTTTCTAGTTTTTAATGTTTAAGGCTTGGGTTTTTAGTGTGTTGGTGGGTTGATAATGGTGGTTTGATTCGTTGGTTATCTTCGACGTGTAGGTTTTGGCGCTAATCGTGTATGTTTTAGTGCATAATGGATTATCAAAATGCAGGTTGGGCTGAATTGAGAAAGTAGGATGTGAATTTTGAACCTTTTAAGGGGTTAGGGTTTCAAAACACCAAATATAACAACTAACATATACCAAGACGTGTTCAAACGTCTCAGAGGATGGTAATACTAAAACTATAGTCTCGGTTGTCTGTAACCAATAAAGAATGAAATAGTGGCAGTCAACTGTAACCAAGATAGATTAAAGCTTCTCGGTCATTCTGTACCGAGACTATACATTATGTTTCTGACTTGTACTACTAAAACTTAAGTTTTTTTAAGTATTTTTAAGTTCTCATTCTGAATGCTTACGATGTTTGACATTTTTTAGCAGCAAGTACCATCGATAAGTGCACGATAGCCAAGTGTGCCATCAACAAGTGTAACATTGGCAAGTGCCTTTAAAGAATTATCTCATTTTTTCACTCGGGAAGTATCATTTAAAAGTAGATATGAGGCTGTTGCTTGGGCTCAAGTTTCAGGTTGTGCTCGGAAGTTTGTCTTGGTTATGAAGAAGTCTAATGCCGAAGGGAATGGCCATATGGGAAAGGTTGCAATTGCGTGTGAAGGATCTAGGAAATATAGGGATGATTCTGAAAGAGTTGAGATTGCTAAAACTGAAGAGAAAATACCACAAAAGGTGAAAAATAGAGAGGGTAGAAGGACAACACAAGGCTTGACACTAATATAAAAATGTTAGTACAATTTTTTATCGAGATTAAGGAATCCCTAAAATCATTTTGTTATGTGAGGGTGGTATGTGGAAAGCACAGCTACAACACTGTAAAATACTTGGAAGGTCACTCTTTCGTAAGAAGATTGACTCCGAATGAGGCTGCTATTTAGGAACAAATGAGGAAAGGTAATGTTAAGCCATGACATACCTTGAATAATTTAAGGCAAAGGGATGTGAACAATGCTTCAACATTACGGACAATACACAATGCGCGACAAATGAATCGAATTTAAAAAGCCAGTGAGAGAAGTCAAATGCAACAACTCTTACACTTATTGGAGATCCATATGTATTTTTCGTGGCATAGGAAGGACCCCAAATCGAATATCTTGACAGACTTATTTTGGGCACATCTAGACTCTACCAACTTGTTGAGGTGTTTTCCATTCGTTATTCTCACGGATTGCACATATACGACAAATAGCTAACAGATGCCATTGTTGGAGATTGTTAGGGTGACTTCGACAGACATTACATTCTCAGTTAGGTTTTGTTTCATATCATCTGAGACTAAGGCTAATTAAACTTGGGCATTGGACATTTTGAGAGGTTTATTAGATGGGTCATCTATAATTAACATTTCTGTCATTGAAGAGAATTAGGCCTTATTAATGCAATCGAAGATGTTTTTCCACAATCTTCTCACGTCCTTTGCAAATGGCACATCGAAAAAATGGTAGTGACTAACACTAAAAAGACGTTTAGACGAAACGAAGGCTTCAAACTTTTCAGTGTTAGGTGGACGACTTTGATGTGTACTAAGACTAAAGCATCATTCGAGCATAGTTAATGTACCAAGCGTGATGAGTACGCAAAATGTTAAAGGTTTACTCACTTATTTGGAGAATACTTGGTTTCACGATTACAAGGAAAGATTTATATGTGCATGGACTGATTTAGTTTTTAATTTTGGAGAAACCACAACGCAGAGGGTTGAGTCTGCATATTCCACTCTCAAACAATATATCGACACTTGTACTGCAATCTTTGAGTCTCTTTGGGGTGTAATTCACGGAATGCTCGACATACAATATAACAAAATGAAAGTCTCATTTGAGGTTAGTTTGAATGGTGCCCAACATGGATATATGGATGGTTTGTATCACTTTTTACGTGGTTATGCTTCTCATAAAGCAATTAATTTGATTCGTGATGAGGTTGCACACGCAAAAGATGTAGGGACATACCTGATCTTATGTGGTTGCATATTATGAACTAATCATGGTCTTTCATGTGCACACAATCTTAATGTACATATTTTGGTCGAATCACCTATACCACTTGAAGACATTCGTGTGTTCTGGCAGAAGTTGAGTATGATACCCGAGAAATCTATTAATTGGATTGGCTATAACTTCAATGACAAGATTCGGAGAAACGTAGCTAAGTTTGAATCATGCATTGATGAGGATGTGCGTTTTAGGTTTATTCAACAACTAAGAGAGATTAGTTGTCCTTCATTAATAGTAGGTGTTGCACCAAAGGCAAAGGTGAGGATAAGGGGCAGAATGGCACTTGATAGTACCGGTAGTCGTATTATAGGGGGCAAGAAAAAGAAAAAAGGGAAGAAAGGAAAGAAAGACTCACAAAAGAGGAAAGCCGAGGAAGATGATGCATTTACAATAAATTATCTTAGTGGCTTTGAGTTTGTATTCACGAGTGAGGAGGCTGCCAATACGTGAAGGAAGGGAAAGGAAGCTTAGCATAAAGTACATCGAATTCGAGGGGCATCTGTGGGAACATCTGAAATTGGATTCATTCATACTATTCAGCCAGATCAGGTTCCACATGTTGAATCTACTATCAATGTAGATAGCGGTGGTCATTACGGCTTTCGTTGTGTTGCCATCGATTTTGGATTCTCGAATGTAGAAGGTTAAAGGAGAGTCCAAGAAAGTATGGTTAAGGAATTGGAAGATCACAATGAATTTAGGATAGATTTGCTTGGAGGCTACTATATAATGGTTAGGCAAGCCGTGGAATTTATTGAAGGCATAGATATTAGTTCTGACAAGTAAATGGCCCTTCCAGATATGGGACTAGTAATTGCAACGACATTTAATGATATCTTAGTTAACTTGTCAAATGATAGTTACATGTTATTTCTTCCTCTACAAGGTATTCCCCTACTTATGAACGATTGATTAGTAATTGGTGTTACAAATGTCGATGACACTCATTGGGTTAGGGTAAGTTTCTTATAGTTTGTTTCAAATAGGAGTTACTCATTCCTTATTCTTTTTTAACTTGCAAAGTGGTGGGTAGTCATTCATTATTAACAATACTCTTTGTTGTACTTCAAATTGAAAGGTCATATTCAAGCCAAATGCACCGGTTCCCCATGCATTCATTGTGTGGAAGATCTTCGCGAATGTTGATGCTCAAGGATATGGTATTGGTATTGATATTCAACTACAAGTCTAGGTTTATCTCAACTAGGCACGCCTACAGTGATAGACTTAGCGGATCCTTAACATAACAACACTTCATTCTATTTGTTGGGAATTCCATTTTGTTTTAAGAACTTCATATTATTTTTGGTGACCTCGATTAAGTTGTAACAACTACATGTTATTTTTTGTGAACTCCATGAAGTTGTAACGACTTATCATTTTTTTGTAAGCTATTGGTATTGATCTCAAAGTTTCTTCTAACTTCATTTGTGTATGAAGTGTAAACACTCCAACAATTATATTTACAGCAATAGATTGGTCTCAATTTGTGTTTTTGTATCCAACTTGGAAGTCTATACAACATGTGTAGGCAAAAGAACTTGTAAATACAATGTCTCGGCCAAGCAGGATCGAGAACAAGTGATAAGTCTTGACCACTAAGAAGTGAGCCTTACTCGAAAGTCTCGTCCATGCCTAACCGTAAGAGTTCAAACAACAACATTGCCATGTCGACGACACCCCTTATCTAGGAATATTCTTTGGTGCATTAATCAAAAGCATTAGACTATAGCAAATATGAACTGAGCACTTCCCTCTCCAGTTCGCATTGTCCATATTTGCTACCGTCTCTTACTTCTGTATCCACCTCGAGACCCGTGGTTACAGGTGGTCCATGTATTTTGCATTGGACAATGCAAGCTGGAGAGAGAAGTGTTCGTATACCCATCCCTAAATAAGAATTAACATATATAAATAGAGTTAATTAAGTAGTGGAAATAAAATTCCAAAACCATATCAAAACATAACAAAATCACGAGGACCATAAAATATGTACCTTAAGTAATGTTAGGTACCTTACAATTTGTGACACCTCCGCCATGGTGGCTGATTCGAGGTGACGGTAGAGGTAAGCTAAGCTGGAAGCGCACCATACCTAAGTATCGGTGTCATCAAAGTTCTGTAGAACCTTTAATAATGCAATTGAAACTCATTACCCAGTCTTATAGGCGAATAGAGTGCACAGGAGAAAATACAATAAGTACACCCATGTAATGCACTCCGCTCTGGGTTACGTATAAGAATTAGAAGCACTGGTGGAACTAGGTAGGCAAAAACAACTCTTCAGCCAAGCTAATCACATTGTGATACCCCTCGTGTAGATAACCTCTTCCTCTGCCTTGTCAATACTAACCCCAAGCAAGTTAGACACAATCTTGATCACCTCCATATGAGAATTCTCTATATATTGATCGAAATTCTCGACCGCAACCACCTTCCCACCAATGGGGATGTTCAGAAGGATGCTAACATCCTCGAGCGTGATGGATATTTCACTGAAGGGTAGGTGAAAAGTATTAGTCTCTGGGTGCCACCGCTCTACAAAAGCTAAGATCGCCTCCTTATTTCCCCTTCCTATAGGAGCAATCTATGATAAGAGCCAAGCTGAACCTATAAATGAAACTCCGTAGTTCCTAAGTGTCGGGGTAGCAGGACTGCAAATCCCACTCAGCTATTTGGGCCCCATAGTTTATGCACTTGAGCAATAGATGATGCTGCAACAAAAAACAAAAGTCATTAGTAAATACATTACTATATATGAATGGCAAGAATAATAATTTGATTTCAAAATCAAATGAACATTAACGAAGAGAACATACATCACCATCCCAAGTTGAGGCCATAACATAATCCTTAAAACTCTTTAATAGAGACTGGTTAATGGGGCCATCAGGGGATGGAGCCATCAGGGAATGGAGCAGATGGATCACGCTAGAGCTCCACAGCATTCCGACCACCACCACCACTACAGCAAGCTCCACCACTAGCTTACGTTTGGGATTTAGTGGTTTCTACCCCGTTACTATTCCTATTCCCTACAGGGAGATGAGATGCCTCGTCCTTGACATCATCCTCCAAATATGGACGTGCATGTACAAAAAAAAATCTATGTAGCATGTTGCTTCTCCTTCAGGTAAGACGCATTATGCCCTCCTCTTGCCATGGTCAATAGGGGTCAAAAGGACTAACAGACGCTACCACCGCCTTAGATCGATGTTGTGCTTTTGTTGGCTCACCATTGACTTCCTACCTCGAAACAACTGATTTCACCTCAAGACATATTGGATAAGGAAAGAAACTATAAACACAATTGATAGAAATTAAAAAAAAATAAAAAATAAAATAAAAAATGCAATGTTTCGGTCAAGCAGGCCTGAGAGTGAAGGAAAAGTCTTGGTGACTACGCTTGGAGAAGCATACCAAAGTCTCGATATTAAACTATCGAGATGTATTTCATTGTCTCAGAATGTACTTTCCGAGGCAAGAACAATATACATTAAATTAGTAACTCTCGATAGTATTGCACTAAAACCACATCAGGTGGTCTCGGTGTAAACAAACCTATAACTAACTAAAGGTGTCGTTCTAGTTCATTTGTGACATGCTCATTAGTCTCGGCAATACATTACCGAGACGATTGAACGTGTCATGGGCCCTATGTAGCCCAGGAATGCGAGTTATCAACAAAACCCATTTATTTCGACATTTTCATGGCAAACAACAAGGAAAATGATTGAAATGAACGTAAAAATGAACTAAAACACATACATACCTCAGGTTGCTTCTCAGTTTCACACAATCCCCAAATGTTAACTCATCCCACAAACCCTTGAACTTCAAGCACTTCCATTGGCCAAATAAACACCCACACAATTGTGACTGCCCGAAGCCTACAAATTGGGCACCACTCAGCAGTAAGCCTCCATTAACCATTGGTAAACTAGTTCAGAGTTGATAAAGGCCTAATCAACCTCAAACCGGTCTTCAGTACCTTATAGTCCAACAACAGAGTATATATATATGAAGTCATATGTAGCGGAATTTAAATCCAATGAAAACGTGATAACAAATAAATTAAACACATAACGAGTTTTAGGTATGGAAGCTAGTATGTGGAAACCCCGTATAACATATACAATGTACAAATCATAGTGACGAGGGGAAATACACATATCTCTCAACCCAAATACCTATTTATAAAATATAACACATGTGATATAGATACACCTCACAACCTACATATGTCGTGCATTAATGTTATCCAGCTAGGAGATTATGCCTGCAATTGTCACCAAAAGCAGAGACAATTCCAGTGAGTAAATCCATAAGAAGTTCAATAGTAATTCAAATTAAACAATAAATAAGTCTATAAATCATGCTGGAAAGGAAACAAAACTATAAAGAATAATAAAGCGCATGATAAATATAATACAATGGTCAACGATAGAGACTAAGTGACCCGGAAGGAAAAGATAGGTGCCTAAGCGGTTTTGACACTCTAAACGTGGGCTCAAAGCCACTTGAATACGAGTTAGTGTCAAAGACTAGTACGGTGGGACCAAGTCTGCTTCAACCACACCTAATCTGTTTGGCATTGTCGGTTCCCTTGAGCCGCAGCCTGAGAAAACATTCCAAATGGAGCCACGATCGTAACCGGATGCTCAACTGTAATGGAATATTTAATGTCACGTGGAAGCCACGACATATGGTGGATGCTTATTCAGAGGATTCAGTCTAGTTTAGGAGCCACGAGCGCGACTCAGATGCTCAACCCACAAGTAAACATTAACTTAACTCAACCGCTTACACCCTAGGACACTCGGTAGGGAAGTAGAGTCCAACAATAAGTATCATTTCCATCAAAATATGCAAGGAAAGGAAAAGAATTAATATTGAGTTCTTATTGGTTTTCTTACAATAAAATCGCATAGATCGCCATGTCAAATTAATTGTTCGAGTAGTAGGAGTCCTCGTCGTGTATCTACAAGCATATAGGTGTAACACACATTGTTTAGACTTGTTTATAACTCGTTCAGGGTAGTTTAGACTATTTAGGATTCATCCTTATTTTCAATTAGGTTATTTAGTTTATTCTTGACTTTAAAACCATTCCTTCAAATCAAAATTGACAGCTCGAATAAAATAAGAATGTCATGGAGCAAAACAAGGAGAATTTAATAAGACTTGGTTTTTCAATATGAATCAAATGTGATCGACTAATCACCGCTAAAGACATTTAAATCACCGCACAAGAGTCAAGTTCGAGTTTGAATCTCCAAATCATAGCATTTAGTCAAAAATCTATGACTTAATAGAAATAAGTTCATTTTTAAAGGAATCAATAAAAAATTCTCTTATGCCTCTACTTAATCTCCATCCTATCCAAAATTGATAAATCGCAACCATGTTTAATAATGAGACTAAAATATACTTCAATGAGACCAAAAGTCATATTTAGAGAACTATTTACTTAGTGAGCAATTTAAAATAGTTCTATTGAACCAACTGAACAAGTAATAATCATTTCAAGATTTTAAAATAATGCCGAGGAAACTCGATAAATCAAATCATAGAGACAAAGTTCGATAAAGAAATCCACAAGACTCAAATTTCATACTTTTCCATGCATTTACTTAAAAAGAGCAAGTGAATGTCTCTTTTAGTATTTCATCAAACAAAATAGTGCATTATTTTCCAAAACCATTTCGAAGGTACAAACTTTCAAAACATAGTTCAATTTATCAATAATATGAAAAGCCTTTATCATGAGTCGCAACTAATAATAGCAACAAGATTAATCCATCAATAAGAATCATTTCTATATAAATTTTTCAATAATAATCCTTTTTTAAAGTTAGACACAAGAACAAGGAGCAAAACCCCCTAGGATTTAGTAACTTTCATTAACAAAGCCTTTCTCAAATAAAAGTTGAAACAGTTGAGATCTCACCATGCATTAAATGTAGTTTTCAATTCCAATTCTCCTTCAATAACCCAAATTGACTAGATTTACATCTTTCCTACAACTTTTGGACCAAGAACACCTCTTTTCTTCGCGAGCAATGCCGTTGCTTTTAAGCTTCATCGTTCACTGCGTCACGCTGCGCTGCCATCCATGAGTCGCTGGTCTGACGTCCTTTATTTCCAGAGCCACTACTCCTCGCCGGAGTCGAGTCCTCCATTTTGCTAGCCATCTACGCCAGCTGCTTCTCCAAGCTCGTTGTCAGCGAGTTATTCCTCCGCCCAGCCGCATCCGTGCCTGCTGGTCCGCCGCTGCTATCGACCGTCCGTCCGCCTGCTGGAGCCATATCGGTCATAGCTCCGTCGTGCTCGAGGCTCGCCAAACCCTCACCAGTGGATCCGCCCACCGTCGCCATTATCAATGCGCCACCACGACTAGCTGCTGCCGCTCTTTCGTATGTCCGCGAGCTCCCCTGCTTACCGATCTCCTTGCTGGCCTGTCATTGCACCGCAAGCAACCATCCACCCCTATGTGCCCTATTGTTTGCTGTTGCGGCTGCTCTCCCGCTGGAGCTCTCATCGATCCCCACCACCTTGTGCTGTCCGACCTCTCTTCGCCTCATGAGATCTCTCTCTCTATATATATATATATATATATCTATCATATATATAAAAGCACGAATCACAAATTTTTGAGTCGTAATCAAATTTACCTTTTTGTCCCTCTCCTACACAATTTTTTCTCATGCGTCCCTTCTTTTTTTTCTCACGTCGTGCGTCCCTTATCTTTTCGTGATATCTACATATATCTACTCCTTCATTTTCTCTCACGTCTCTCTCTCATATAACAACATTCATGATTTCTACTCCTTTTTCGAATTCTCTCACGTTACAATAACAACAATGCAACAACAACAACAACGCGGGATCTTCTTCAGATCTCCGACTCTCCACTTATAAGATCCACCACCACTCTCCGATCGACCTCGAGATCGAACCCGCCCACATCGAGGTCTCCGCTCCTACAAGTCCCGTCCAGATCTATAGGTACCGAACCCGCCCACGGGTTTGTGCCATTCGCGATTCGCGATGGTCTTGGACTGCATCCGACTCCGCAGAGGTATCTTCCTCGTGATTCTCGTCGCGGTCGCGTTCTCGGCCTCGGTGTTTGCTCAGGTAGGCAGATCTCGACATTGTGTTAGGTTTTGATCTGATCCGTGTTGTTAGGTTTTGATTGTGTTGAAGTTTTGATTCTTATCAGGTACTTGAACGGGAGAGTGAGAGGAAGAGCGAGGCGTTGAAGAGAGTCACGAAAGACCTCGGTTGGCGAAGTAAAGTAGGATTTTGGTTTTTATTGAGAGAGACTAGGGTTTGCGTTAGTTGAGAAGTGTTGATTTTGTGTTTTTGTTGTGCAGATTGAATTGGAGTCTCTGGAGCATGGTAAATGGGGGTGAAGACGATAAAGCAGTTCTCATTTTTATTTTATTTTTTACAAGAGAGAGTGGAGTTTTTTTTATTATTTTTTCAATATTTTATTCGTGGAGAGCTAGAGAGAGAAAGTATAGAAACTTTAGAGAGAGAGAGAGAGAGAGAGATGATGACGACGATGAGAGCGCTTGTGGGATTGGATGTTGCGATGGCGGTACAGATTGTGCGCTTGTGAGACCAGATAGTGGTTTTCGGAGCGGTTTTGGCGGTTTCGGCGCGCGGATTAGGTGGTTTTCTGGTGATATTTGGCTGTTTCGCGAGGGAGAGGAGGTGGTTTTGAGGTTTTGAGTGGTTTTTGAGAGGTTTTGAGTGGTTTTGGAGGTTTTGAGTTGTTGATATTGGGGAGAGAATAGCAGTGAAGGATGAGTGGTAATGGATATAGCAGGATGGAGTCGGAGTACGTGCACAGACACCACAATCACGAGACGAGAGAGAATCAGTGCGGCTCCTATGTCGTCAAGCACATCAAAGCTCCTGTTCATCTGGTAAGATCTGGCGCTCTTTGTTCTGATTTGGTCGCATTGAGTCGTTCGATTTGGTGGTTTCGTTGTGCTTTGTGGAGTTTCGATGAGATCGGCGATCAGATCTGTGTGGATTTCATGTGTTTTATTGGTTTCTTGTGTGCTATCTCCGTTTCACGAGTTTGGCTAGATTAGGAAATCTATTAATTGTTTCGATTTTCTGATAGTAATCTTTCAACAGCTTAACCAACCGATTTTGTGGATTTTTGGTCTGATTTCGCGAAGAGCGGATCGTTTAGGTTGAAAATTTGGTGTTGAATTGGTATTTCTAGATGATATGTGTGATTGTTGAGTGTTGGATGAGAGATCCTTATGAGATTTTATTAGAGAAAGCATTTGTTATATGAAGGAATCATGCAGAGTCGTCGGTGATTGCGCAGGGGACTCGTTATTGGAAAGGCTTGGAATTGCAATGAACAGTTGTGAATTTGGCGAATTGTGGAACTAGAATTACAACTGTAACGAAATTTATCTTGTTTATGATGGTGTCAGGTGTGGTCTTCGGTGAGGAGGTTTGATCAACCGCAGAAGTATAAGCCGTTCATCAGCAGGTGTGTTATGCAGGGGGATCCTGTGATTGGGAGTCTGAGAGAAGTGAATGTGAAGTCTGGGCTTCCCGCGACGACTAGCACTGAAAGATTGGAGCTTTTGGACGATGAGGCGCACATTCTTAGTATCCGGATTGTTGGCGGGGATCACAGGCTGAAGGTTTGAGTGCTCCTTAATGTTTCCTACTTTTTCCTAATCAAGTTCCATTAGATTAATGTACTTCTTTGATTTTTTCTAAAAAAACTTTTCTTTCCCCTTTAAAATGAATTTGGAGGAAAAAAAAATCACTTCATACTTCTAGGCCTTAAGTGCATTACGCTCATCGTGTGGAAGCGCTTAGAATTGTATGTGGACATGAGTAGCTTGGTTTTTGTTACGCAAATTGCTATCCAACGGTCTCATTCGAGAACTTGTGGTATACCCGACTGCATGCTTGTTGTTTTGGTAGAAACTTAATTATTAGTTTGGTTGAGGTCTTTTGAAATTTATCTAAGATCAAATGATATTTTGCTTTGATCACATTTAGGACTCCTATTTCTCAAAGGGTTATTGATAAGAAAGAGTTGGATTCAATGCCTCTTGTTTGTCTCACGGGGAAGAGAAGGGGCTATATAGGAAGTTAACCTTTGCTTCTTTGTAATCCACCGAAAACTCATCTACAGTCCTTTAGTTTAAACTTTAAATGGATAGTTAAACTCTTCAGCATTTTAGCGTTCTACTTTGCTTTTCATCAATTTCTTTTATATGGTATTCACTTGTTGGTAGTACTTGAGTGAATACGAGATGGTGGCCTTGCGTCTGCCCTTCCTTTGCCTCATACATTGCACATAGGTAAGGAGTTTTTGAGATACTATATACGTATCGACAAGATCTTGGGTGAAATCTTGACACGATTGAGCGAGTCCTATCGTGCGAATTGACGCATTTTCGCTCGGTTAGAATTAAATCTTGTGTAAGGTCAAGGTTGTAAACATGATGATACTTGGAGTGGGGATACATTTGTTAATGCTATTGCTTCTACCACTTTTTCCATATTTTCTCGCTTGATCGATGCATGTTTGGTACTTTTCTAACTTTTGCTAGATTGAAGATGAAACCTTTATAATTCTTTTGCACTTATGGCTATGCGCCATCCTAAATCAATTGTGTTATCTGGGGCTCTTCTTTGCATTGATTGTCATGATGATAAGCTCTTCCGTCTCAATTCATCATATTGGTTTGAGCTATTTATTTTTGAGGCGCTTTCATTTGTGTTGGTTTTCACTTTGATGTTAAGCTACCCGACCTTTGTGATATATGGTTCCATCATGCACATGAGGATTACGAGTTCACATCCTAATTTACAAAATTTAATTTTGAATTTGCTTATGTTTTCTTGTTCATTTTGTGAATTAGGTCTTGTCCATTTGGACTTGGTAGGATCGTGCCAAATTTAATATCAAGGAAACATACAAATAGTCTTTCTACTGGTATTTGTGTAGTTCATTACTTGTTTATAGGACATGTGGGTATGCCTTTAGTGACCAATCGATCATGGTTTCTTAGGTAAGTATCTAATTAATTTTACATATGTTAATATCGGTGTTAATCTCGATGTTACATTGTTGTTGTTGTTGATTAAATTTGTTAGTGTTAGATTGTTTGAATCATTGAGTAGTTGTGATTGCAATAGTGAGGATTTTCTTAGGTAAGTTTGTTTGATAATTGATTGAATTTTTACAACACGAGAGGATTGTGGTGGTGGGTATGCCTTTAGTGACCAATCGATCATGGTTTCTTAGGTAAGTTTCTAATTAATTTTACATATGTTAATCTCGGTGTTAATCTCGATGTTAGGTTGTTGTTGTTGTTGATTAAATTTGTTAGTGTTAGATTGTTTGAATCATTGAGTAGTTGTGATTGCAATAGTAACTGCGAAAATGTCGAAGGCGTGTGATACAAATACGTGCAAGATAGTGAGAGGACTGAGATGAGCCATATTTGTTAATTGACCAATCACAAATTAATTCCGGACTGAGATGAGCCATATATTCTTAGAAATTAAATTTTAATTACATGTTAATTGAAGATACGTGCTTTAAGATCTTGAATACTAGGTATTTGTCGAAATGCCAAAATAATCTTCATCTTCTTCCTTTATATAAGAAATATATAGATGTTTGAATAATTGGATTAAATGAACCCCGTGTGATTATTATTTTGGAGTATTTTGGCCTTTGTGATGCTTTTTCTTTTCTGGGATGTTTGGAATTAAAAGTTGAGGAGTAAATATTACAATCTTCAGTAAGAACAGGGGTGCACAATTAATAGAAATCAAATATGTTGCAAAAGAGAGGGTGAAAATAACTTCATATAAAGTAGGGAGTTGGATGTTTCGATGCTACCTGTGGTTTGCAAGATGTCAAGCATGAATAATCCAATGTAGCAAATGCTTTTATCTTGTGCCACTCTTATCTATCCTTAAAAATCTTGAAGGATGTTATCATTCTTTAAATCTTCCATTTTCACATTTTTTTAATGCGAGTCTATAAATATGTGTCATTAATATTTGTGATTAATAAGTTTGAGATTAATATTTGTCATTAATAAGTTTGAGATTAATATTTGTGATTAATAAGTTTGAGATTAATATTTGTAATATAATTGAGATTAGGAATTGCGTTTTCCCCTTTTTTTTGATGAATTTAGTTTGGATTTTTGTGCATTGACTTGGATTTGTTGTTAATCTCGATGTTAGGTTGTTGTTGTTTTGATGTTAGAATCTCAATTTCTCAGATTCTAATGTTGATTTCGTGCTCGATTCATGGATCGATGCGTTTTCGCCTTTTTTTATTAATTTTGTTTGGATTTTTGTGCATTGACTTGGATTTGTAGTTAATCTCGATGTTATTAATGTTGGTTTTTTTTTTCTAATTAATTTTACATATGTTAATCTCGATGTTAGGTTGTTGTTGTTGTTGATTAAATTTGTTAGTGTTAGATTGTTTGGTCTCATTCGGTTGAAAATTAAGAGGGTTTTTTTTCTAATTAATTTTACATATATTAATCTCGATGTTAGGTTGTTGTTGTTGTTGATTAAATTTATTTTGTTTTCGGGTATTGATTCCATTTCGGGTTTGATTGTTAGGGTGAGCAAGAGACAGATGAAGTTTATGCTCAAATTACTTTGATACCGAAGTGATGTAAGGATTTCTGCGATTTTGTTTGAAATTTAGCCTAATTTGGTGTTTGGAAGTTGTTAAGTGTGGTAGAGCGATGTTAAATCTTGTTTTTTGAATGAATATTCTGACAAATTGAGCCCAAAAATCTTGATCCATGTCTTCTGAGCAACCCGGACAGCGGTGCATTCATTACGCAAGATTTTAAGCGCTCTCGATACCGGCACTGGGGGTTTTTTACGTTACGAGGAAACATGCCAATGAATGCCTTCCACAACTTGTAAGTTGTTCTCCTTTGTGAGATTGAACTTGTTATTTCTTTATGGGTTTCCTCGATGTTTTCTCGCTTTTCCTCTCTTTGGTTTTCTGTCTAGGACATGAGCCAACCAACCCCTATTCAAGAATTGGGCGCCAAGGATCTACACGGGTTTGAGTGGCGATTTAAGCATATATTCGAGAGGTTCCTTGCTTGCCCACTTCGCTTTGTTTGATTCTTGTCTTCAACTGTCGTTTTTTTTTTTTTTTTTTTTTTTTTTTTCAATTACGTGATGTGTGGTGGGTGGAATTGCAAATGAAAGACTGAATGAAAAGGATTTGTATAGTGGCTCCTCAAAGTCGGCGCTTTTCATGGTTTTCTATTCATTGATTTGTAGTCTCCTTTATTTGATTTTTTCTTGTTTGTCCACCAAAATTGCGGTGTTAAGTTGTGATGATTCTTTATTCTTTGCTTGTATAAATTTTGTCGGTCGGCATATTCAAAATGAGTATTAGATGCAAATGTTGCTTTGTCCTTCCCGTTTTACTCATACTTTACCACCAGAACTTTCTTTACAACATCAACGTAACATCTGTCTCAAATTAATTGGGGCTACATGTATCAAATTCTTCCATTGTGCTTGTTTAAGATCATCCCCTCTTTCTTAAATGCCTATAAATTACGGTAATTGTGATAGTAAGGTATGTCCAATTGTATTTTCCATATTAGTCGAGAGAGCCACTAGGAGGCGGGTTTCAATGTTGCAAGAAATATGTATACTCTCTACTTGTTTGCAACATGGCTTTACAAACAACCAGACTACCAATTTTTCCCAAAATTTAGCTTGCTTTTCTCTCTTTTTTTCTTTTAGTTGGAGGTCAAAGTAATGGTATTTGTGATTACATTTTCCTTCGTATCAACCATAAATGTCTATTTTTCATGTTTGAGCTTCTTTTTGTTCACAGGTAAACGTTTAAGAGATCCTTATCTGATACCAACATTCTTTCTGAAGCTGGCACTCCTATATCAATTCTGACCATAGAATGAAGAAATTTTCTAACAATATTGTACCAAAAAAATCGCATGGAGACTGTGCTGGTATTTCTGAATCCACACCTTATGTGTCAACCAATGAAAATGCTATATCATACAGTAGATTAGTTTATTGTCTTTATTTCATAACATAATGTATCTCGTCATCTAAATTTGCCTGCCTTACATTAGAATGAGAGTGCAAAGCCGCTTCTCACATTGTTTTGTTGTAAAAGGAAATGTACTTTTAAATGCACGCATAGAAGGTTTTACAGGATATACAAAACCCAAAGAGCGAAACAACAAAAATAAGAAAAGAATGGAAAGAGATCAACTAAGGCAAGGTCGTTTATGTGGAATATGTGATTAAAGGACTACAGAGTTCCACATGGTACTTGAGAGAAGGCAACACAAACTCTCTTTTAATATTTTTTTTTCTTGGTTAGGCTATCTAAACCTTTAATCCTAACTAATTCAATTATTTACATTCATAATTTCAAAGTTAACCTTTCTATCTTTAGAGTTTGAGGTAAAGATTGAATTTTATGTACAATTTTACGGAATCTCCACAAGCAAGTGTTCATAAATTAATGGGTCAAACCACTTGTGTTTTTTTCCTTGTTTTCCTTTTTTTTTGAGGAAGTAATGGCCTAGCATGGCTAGCTTGTTTTTTCATTCACGTTTTATCTCAATTACATTAGAGAATATTGATGAGTTAAAAATGGCGCTTGTATTTTTAATTTTTAAATTTTAATTACAATTTTAACTTTTATTAATAAATTTTTAGAAATTAATTCACGCGAGCGAAGCGAGCGGGTCAATCGTGCGTAGCACGACATGAAACTAGTATATATATAAAAGCACGAATCACAAATTTTTGAGTGGTAATGAAATTTACCTATTTGCCCATACTTTTTTTTTATCTTCAAATCAACCTTTTCTTGTCTCTAATTCAAACTCTAACTCCTTATCAATCCACCACGCGTTTTTTTTCTTTATCTCCAAATCAATCCCGAACTCTTTTTCATCAATCCAATATACAGTTTTCTCTTTCTCTCGGTCTTCAATCAATCAATCGATCAAAGTGGATGATCAGCCTTCAAAGTATGTTTTTTTTCCTTGTTTTTTTTTTTTTTTTTTGAGGAAGTAATGTCCTAGCATGACTAGCTTGTTTTTTCATTCACATCTTATCTCAATCACATTTGAGAATATTGATAAGCTAAAAAAGGTACTTGTATTTTTAATTTTTAAATTTTAATTACAATTTTAAATTTTGTTAATAAATTCTTAGAAATTAATTCCCGCGAGCGAAGCGAGCGGGGGAATCGTGCGTAGCACGTCTTGAAACTAGTATATATATATACTAGTATATATATATATATACTAGTACATTTTTTAGCTTTTTTAGCTTATCAATATTCTCTACCGTGATTGAGATAAGATGTGAATGAAAAAACAAGCTAATCATGCTAGGACATTACTTCCTCAAAAAAAGTGTATTGGATTGATGAGAATGAGTTCATAATTGATTTGAAGATAAAAAAAAAAAAAAAACGTGTAGTGGATTAATAAGGAGTTAGAGTTTGATTTGGATACAAAAGAAAAGGTTGATTTGGAGATAAAAAAAAAGTATGGGCAAATAGGTAAATTTCATTACCACTCAAAAATTTGTGATTCGTGCTTTTATATATATGATAGATATATATATATATATATATATATATATATATATATGTTGTAACCTAGAAATTAGGGTTTTTATCCTCTTTTTTATTTGGTTGAGTAAGAGTTTAGGTTAATACCCAATTTATTTGGGTTCCTTTTCTCCACACATTGTGACACTCGAAACTTGACACACATTATGCACAAACCCTAGCCTTGTCCTCACTTAGCCAATTTAAATGAATTGATGGTTTATAGCCTTATCGTCGTACACGCAGTTAGTTTAAATTAAGTCATGCCAAGTCACAGTATCATATAGTACTCGCATTATTATGCCAGACAAAAAATTATAATCATTTTATTTATTTTCTTTATAATTTTTAGAACACTTCGACTTACCACTCGATCGAGTATTTTTTGACTAATAATTTATGATTAGCGATTAATTACTAAATTAAAAATATGGGTCGTTACAGTCTTCCAACTAAGAGAAAATCTCATCCTCAAAATTAGGAAAAAGTTACGCCCATGACTAAATTAATTAGAGAAAATGTTTGAGTGCAAGTTTGTTTTCACTTTGAATCTGTAGATCTTAACTTGAGTGATATCTTGTGATAGTTTGCTTGACCAATCCATTAATCTAGTACCAGACCAAATATTATCTAATTCGCATGGTTTCCTCTGTGTAATTTTTTTTAACGATTACAAAATCCAATGTCTCAATATCATTACTCACCAGAATTACAAGATCTATCTCGTAGGCTCTCAAATGGAGCCACACCATTTTGACTCGAATTCTAAAGTCATACTTACATCACACAAATAGCAATCAATCTTTCTCACTTGTTACCAAGTTTGTAATACATACAGGAGCATGATCTATATAATTTGGATCAACAATGCAATCTAACCATCAGACTGAAAAGCCCTACTTAGATGTAGTCTTTTGCCCATCAATTTTAGTAACCCTACAACAACTAGGTAGTAATAGAAAACTCTGCCACACCTTTGCAATAAACTTAAGGATCACAATCGATGTAATGGACATTGGTACACCATCTGACTAACAATCTTGGCTTCATATGTGTAAATTGCTCAGTTGTACTTCAAGTTTATTAGTAAAAGTTGGAAAAAATGCAAGCAAATGTAAGCAACTAGCGTATGATAATCTCTAAGCATTCACCATCATATGATCTTCATAATTTTGCGAGTTAACGATCGTGTCATTTTTTCATCAGTAGGCATACATATGCATTCGAGCCACATCGAGATTTCGTGAGAATTTTATAAAGCACCGTCCTAAGGGTTAGTCCTTAAGTTGTCTCCAATCCTACGGATAATCTACAGACTCTATCTCTGCTCACAACACTTAATTCATTCCTCGGCCTTATAGGTGGTGGTCAACTTCACCAACCCCAAGACTATGAATGAATAACGTCGTTAAAGGGGAGTTACTCAGGCTTCTGATTAAACACTACTACTCTAGCGCTTTCATTAAAGCTAAAGGAGTCTGTGCATGCTTTAATCATTAGCACTCTAGTCATCTCAACACTCTGCTTCCTTAGAGTCTGCATTAACCTACTTGTGTCACAAATTTTTGTCCCTTTTTGTACGCATTCCTTGATATATTTTGTCACTTTACTAAATTTTCTCAAATTTTACTTTCCAAAGTGCTCCTATTCAGATTATCATATAAGGACGTATACGCAGACTAAATTCTCATTCATTTTCTATTATCAAACAACATTAATTTCCATACATAGATTATTCCAAGAGGATTCTCTTAAAGCACGTGCAGATCTCATGATTTATGAATAACTTGATCTAACTCCACGTATCTACTTCAAGGACTTGCTAGCACATTCCTTTCCAACAATATGCAACAAATACATGCCTCGGAAACTTGGAAAGTTTAAAATTCTTCAATGCGTACTAATTATGTTAAGTTGATTTCTCAAATCGCTAAAATCCAACAATGAAATTATTAGGAAAATCTAACTTTTTAAGGTACACAACAAATAAAAAAAAAAACCATGTTTCACTAGTTTAGGTTAGATCATATTAGGGTCAACCCTAGCACAATTTACATCTCATGGATAAATAATAAAGTAGAACTATTGACATACTAACTAAGGTATGCTTAAATGTTCGCTACACATCCTTCATTCAACAAGATTTTTTTTTATATTTTTTTTATTTTTGCGTCAATCATTAGTTCTATTAGTGCTTGAATTCCTTCTTTACACTAGAGTGTAGTTTTTTTTTAACTAGTATAGTTACATCGTTCAAACAAAGAATTACACGTAGTTTAAGAGTCCTTGAATTTTTTTTTATCTCACATTTATGTGCCTCAATAGTCATTGAATAGAGAGAATACTTGCAATTATTTTTGACGTTCACTATTGTCACAAATTCTCAAGATTTGACAACTTGAAATCATCAATTACGTTCTCTGCCAGTCTTAACTTCTGACTCGATCCTCATAACTAGCTCCAATTTAATATATTAAAATCTATTATTTCTTTTTCATGTTTAGGTATCTACACGTTTTTCTTCTATCCAAATATTTATCATAACTATTAATTTTTTTTTCAATTTCTTAAAATCTCATAAATCTATTGTCCATCTCTTACCATTTACTCATTTCTTAAAAAGATGGCCATTTGAGATTGTGTATAGACTACAAGTAGCTGAATAGGGTTACAGTTAGAAACATGAACACACTGTCGAGGATTGATGATTTGTTTGATCAACTAAAAGAAGCATAATATTCCTCTAAGATAGACCTAAGATAAGGATGTCATCAGCTTAAGATCAGGGATAAGGAGAGTTCCAACATATCATTTAATACGAGAACACTATCAATTCACAATTATGATATTCAAGTTCACCAATGCCCCCGCCATGTTTATGGATTTGATGCACTAGGTTCCGAGGCCATTTCTTGACCATTTTGTGATTTTTTTTCATCGACGACATTGTGATACATTTGATGACTTAAGAGGATCATGAACATCACCTCAGGGAGACTTTGTAGACATTTAGGAAGCATAGAATTTACGCCAAGTTCAGTAAGTATAAATTTTAGCTTGCAAAGGTCAAGTTTTTGGTTCATGATGTTGGGGAAGCAGGGATATCTGTAGATCTTGCTAAGATTCAGGCTATTATGGATTGGTCGACACCGACGTTAGTTATAAAGATTAGGAATTTTCTATGTTTGGCAGGCTATTATCTCCAATTTGTGAAAGACTTTTCAAAGATTGTTTCACCTATTATTAGATTGACATAGAAGGATGTAGTGTTCGATTAGTTTAATAAGTGCGAGCAGGCATTTGCTTAGTAGAAGAGGTTTTGATTACCACGCTAGTGTTAATTTGTCAAACATTGGAAAGGGATTCTTAGTACACGTAAATACTTTTTATACAGGTTTAGGCTGCGTGTTGATGCAGGGTTGTGGAGTTGTAGCTTATTCCTTAAGACATCTAAAGAAACATGAGAAGAACTATCCTACATATGATTTGGAGTTGGCAACGATTGTGTTTATGTTGAAGGTATGGAGACATCACTTATATGGAGAAAGATTCACACTTTTTACTAATCATAAGAGTGTGAAGTATCTCTTCATACAAAAAGAGTTAAACATGAGACAACATAGATAGGTAGACTTCTTAAAAGAATACGACCTTTCTCTGGAATATCACCTAGGAAAAGCCAATGTAGTTGCATATGCACTGAGTAGGATACCAAATAGAGATGATGAGATTGTTAGATACCATATGACGCATGAGTATGGGTTACTCGAGGTAGCAGCGATAGTGAGTCAGTTGAATGTTCCTACGGATGCTCAGATTATAATATTCGCACATTTGAGAGTTCATATTTTATCTACTTAGAGAGTTTCAGTGGGTTAGAGAATTGACAAGTTGTACTTAAGGTTCGATGAGTTAGTGTAGAGTGCAGATTATCTTGACTAGGCAGAGACACGAGATTAGTGTCTGAGATACAGGGGAAAGTTGTGGATACCATTAGTGGTAGAGCTGATAGATGAGATTCTTCAAGAGTCACATCATTCCCACTTCACTGTTCATTTAGGCATGACTAAGATGTACCATGATATGAAGAGACATTTTTGATGGCCTAGGATGAAGGCAGACATGTTTGTGTTCATTAGGAACTGTATGATTTCCTAGCAAGTGAAGGCCGAGCATCGTAAACTAAAAGGATTGTTATAGTTGCTTCCCATTCCACGATGGATATAGAAAGATATTGCCATGGATTTTGTTAGAGAATTATTGAGGACTTCCAAAAGGCTCAATTCTATTTGGGTGATTGTAGATAGATTGATGAAGTCTGCTCACTTCTTATCAGTCGCAGATCAATACACATTTGACAAGTTGAACATAGTGTTCAACAGAGAGATTATCATGCTGCATGGGGTACTGTTGACTATCATGTTAGACAAAGAAGCTATGTATTTGTTAAGGATGTGGTGGAGTATGCAAGAGTAGTATGGCACGTGCCTACAGTTTAGTAAGACTTTTCACCTTCAGACTAACGATAGATTGATAGTTTCATTCATGTTCTCAAGGATATGCTTCGGGCTTGTGTATCGGAATTTAACAAATCTTGGCAGGCAAATTTACTAGTGTGTGAGTTTGCAAAAATAAATAATTATTAGGCTAGTATTGAGATGGCACCCTTTGAGGCTTTATATGGAAGACTGTGTCGCTCGCAATTGTGTTAGGCTGAGCCAGAGGATCGAAAGTTAGTTGGGCTTAAGATTGTTATTGATCATACAGAGAAAGTAAGATATATTCGTCAGAGATTTCGAGGTGCCTTAGAGAGCCAAAAGAAGTATGCAAACAAGTATCTCAGTGATCTCACGTATGATGAGGGAGCCTTAGTTTAGCTGAAGGTTTCCCTTTAGAAGGGTCTATAAAGAATTGGGTTGAAATGAAAGCTAACATCAAGATTCATCGAGCCTTTAATGATCAAGAGCCAAGTCGGGAAAGTCACCTACGACTTAGAGTTACCTCTACAGATGTCAGTGATCCACCAAGTGTTCCATATTTCGATTCTTCAACTAGCCAAGTCGAAGACAGGTGTATGACTGACGGTGGACTTGAGTCAGATTGACATGAGCGATGACATATCATATGAGGAGCATCCCGTACAAATCGTAGACTGAAATGTACAACAATTGAGTTAGGTATAAACCAAAAACTTAAGCTTAATTTTGAGGACGAAATTCTCATTAGATTGGAAGAATTGTCACGACCTAAATTTTTAACCTTAATTTAGTCTATAATTAAGATCACAGACCCAAGATGTGGGACTTGCATTGATATGCGTGCACTAATCGAGACATATAGTCAAGGTATATTTTAGTTTTATGTAATGTATTCCTAGTATTTTGATATATGTAGACCGACTTAGCCACCTTTACTTGTTATTAAAGAAATCGAGACGCGAGCGAGGATGCGCCTCGAGATACGTGTCGATGAGGAGTAGAAAGTAATATGGTGAGTCTAAATTTATTCATAGGAAATAGATTAATTAATACACTTTGCACATACTTATGTTTTAAATCAAATTAATTGTAAAGCCTAAAGTTGTGAAATAAAATCTTACACACTTTGATGCGCCTCAAGATATATACTAGAACTAATCTTAAGATAACGTTGTGTTGAAATGTATATTAGCAAGTCACAAGTTTGTGGAGTAGTAGGAGTGACTAATAACATCTGACTTTATAGAGATGTGTGTATGCATACTAGATGAAAATAAAACTGTAAAAGCAACACTTAGTTGTGTTCTTCTTTATTTTGCATGTTCATTGGAACAAATGATTTAGAGTTGCTAAACTCATTTATTGTTGGAATTTAAAGTTTGGAGAATCATCAACTCAAAGTAGGATTCAAGTGCCAGGATCAACTACAACTCTGGGTAACTTAGTTTTTCACTCCTTTTATTGTAATGGATGAATTGAGGCATGAGATCAAGGGGCTTTTGATTTTAGAGCTTTGAGAGAGGTTTATGAGCTACTTTTGGTTAGTTTTAAAACATCAATTGTGTCCTAAAACCCAAATTTCAAATTTATACAGTTTCGCTCAAAATTGGGTTTTCAATCGGTGAAACAGGTTTTTTAAAATTCAGTAACGCAAATGTGTTTAATTTCAAAAACCTATTGCATTTTCAAATTCCTCTTTTCATTCTAATAATTCACCTATTAAGAAGTTTTCAATATATATTTGAAAACAAAAGGCCATGAAATTTCAAATTGTATAGTGTTCTTGGTGTTCATGTTAAAATGCATTTGTGAATTGATGAATTTGATGTTTATAATCGAAGTGTCTGCCATGTTATCAATGTGAGGTTGTATCGAGTCCCTAAAGGAAGAGAGAGAGGATTCTAGGCATTCGAGAAGGCCCCGTTTGAGGAGGAACCTAGAAATTCGATTGCAAAAATCTTGAATTCCTCAAACACATAACACACTACCAAGATTTCATAGCATGCTACCTGTGTTGGGCAACACATTTTTCTGCAATACTTTGAGTTAGACATAGACCTAATAACTAAACCTAAAGCCCTATTTAATGGCCTATACGCACTCTAAAACATATGTAATCATACCAAGAACTTACGTGTTTTGAGGTAAGTATCCTGTTAAGGCACATCTCTCAATTTCAATCCAAATTTTTTACTTGTTTATAGTCTTTTTGAATAAGTATTCCTTTGTGATATGATATCTTGACTTTGGATTGTGTCTACTCACGTAGTTAGTTATTTCATCATGATATTGTACCATTCATTTACTCATTGATTCTACCTTTGAGCTTGTGTATATCCTTGTTATAGATGATATTTAGGTCTCAAATATCATGTTGTTAGTGTAGATGAGTTTATGAATGAATTTATGGACTTGTACTCTATTGCCTGTGCTTATCTAAGCAAATAGTTTCCTTGCAATCTAAGTTAAGTCTCACCTTATGAATATGAAAGTAGTCCTAGAATCTAAGGTCCAATGCACTATATTGAGATGAGTGTAATCTCAAATTGGTATTAAAATAGTATGAGATAAAGATAACAACTTTTAAAATTTGAGCTGATGCAAAAATACTTCCATTAGAGACATAAAACAATAGAAACCAGAGATAAATATAACAACTTCTCAAACTTTGAGTATAACCTCAAATTGGTACTAAAGACGGAAACAATGAATAACTTCTTTACATGTTCAAACTATCAAACTAGAAATAAAGATAACAGTAAATCCTACCATGAGAGATACAGCAGAGCTGTTCTTAATAAAGGTGATATCACTGTCAAAAACTATCGGAATAGTGATTGTTCTAAAACAATTTGACATAGTCAATAGTGGCATTACACATAGATCTAAAGATCTGGTAAACAAATTGAAAAGAATCGCACAAACAAAGCACATATTTATAGACAAAAAAGACACAAATTTGCGAGATGTAGAAAAAGCGTATAAGCAGATCAAATCAAAATTGATCCCAGAGATCCGTGGACGACTCACTAGAGACTAGAACTAGAGATTCTTTTTCATGAACATCGAAGCCCCTAGATTTCGAGCTTTAGAGAACACCACACGAGCGAGAGAGTTTGATTTAGTTTTGTGTTTCAGAGTGAAAAGACTAAGTTAAACTCTTGCTTAACAAAGCCGTTCGAAGAGTGTGTCTTTTTTTGTTGAACATAAGTGGTAGAAGCGGTTTTAGTTTTCTATACTTTTTTTTCTTTTTTGGTTTCATCTATTATGGTAGCCAATCCTAACCTTGAATTATTTATAAGAAATTACAGAGAAAATTCGAACTTCTTAATTATTTAATAGTGGCATCAAATCCATGCCTTAATAAATGCTTTTGTGGTAGTTTTTTTACTATCATAAAATATCTTGTCACAATAAACAACTTTTCTTATAGTGGAAGTTAGTGGAATAAGAGTTAACAAGGACCAGTAGATTGACCTAAAGATACATGAACACAATTGAATCGAACGTAACTTATATATAGCTAAGTTGGCGGAAAATCTCTTCATGCAACAATAACAAAGTTTGTTCTTGGGTTGGAGTGCTAGAAAATTCAGCTAGAACTAAGAGGAATGGAGGTCATCTACTGAAGGAATTAAGCTAGGAAGATAAAATAAAAAACCAAGGGGACTTAGGGGCTATAGCAGAGTAGTCAGGAGCGTAACGGGGTAGGACCGGGGTGTTTTGGGGCTTCAAAGTACGATTCGAGATCCTAGTATCAATAAGGGCAAGGAGATCCTAGGCAACTAACTTTGATTGCCTACAGTCCAGGACTTGTACGTTTTCATTTTGATATTTTTTTTTTAACTTTTGGGGTTATGGGAGACTTGATAGACACTATACATGTATATATATTTACTTTTCATAGTATGTTGTCGCTTGATGTACAGTGTACTATATTTCAGGTTATCCATAGTAGGACTGATGCTCTATATGACTTGAAAATTATTAAAACTATGGTAATGCTATGATAAGACTCCTACTATAAATTATTGATTGTAAACTTTCAAATCTGTAAACGAAAAATGGAATAATTGAATTACATAATCACTGATTAACGAATTAGCATGGCTATCGTGGAGCGTTGACGTGGTGATGACATTGGCAGGGCTGTGAGACCCACATAGCAACTCACTCGGTAGCCTCGGGGCACAAGGCCACCCACAGTTGGTGTCAAAGCGAGGTCGAGAGAGCCTATGGGATGAAACATAGTTTGTTCTTTAACTTGATACCAACGCCACAGTTGGTATTAGAGCAATGGCTCGAGGAAACTCGAGAATTAATGACAAAACATAAACTAAATAAATAAAACCTTAGATGTGGAAATCCGATGCACTTACCGTAGAAGTCTGGTTAGAAAATGATTGTGAGGCATGTAGAGTTAGGGTTTATATGGAGTAAAAACCCACAAAATCAATAAAAAATTGAGAAGAATTGAAGCAAAAATTAACAAAATTAGATTTGGCACCATGGGAACATGTGTTGATGCTATGGGAGGACACGACACATCATGGGGATGAAAGGCATGGCATAGCAGAGAAAAGAAATGAAGAAAACCAACTCTGGAGGTTCGGCGTAGTGGCGAGACTGTGGCTAACAAGGGAAGACACCGAGACATAAAGAGGACGGCGTCATGGCTTAATGAGCTAAAAATCACATAATGAAGTTATGGCGTAGTGGCAGCACCGTGACTTAACACAGACGGCGCCGGGGCATTAACGACAACGTCAACTTCACAGAATTAGAAAAAGAAGCTCTAATTCGAGTTAAATTATAATTTAGAGTTTCTAATTGTTATTAAGAAGTATTAATAAGTATTAGGATGTGGTAAATAGGGGAGAGCTAAACACATTGAAGGAGATTAACTTCCATTAGAGTAATTTAGTATTGAGCTTGAGTATTAAGGATTTTTGTTGGAGAAACATTGAAGACTTCATAGTAGTAATCAATATTTAGTTTCATTGATTAATTCAAGGTAATATAGTTATTTATCTATGTTTTGCAATGAATTCTAAATTAATTTGTGATGTGTGTGTTTCAATGATGTGCGAGTAGTCTATGTATCTTTAAGATCAACGGATCCTATGGTATGAATAATATGTTTTAAAATATGATTGAAAGGGATTCTTAAAAGTGCGATGGTTAGAGTTTGTATTGATTCTGAGTGTAAAGCTTTAGATAACTTGATCACGTGTTTAATGAACTTAGGCTTTAGGAGTTATCATGGTCATTGAAGCTTCTAATCCGGACATGAACGGTACAATCGTAAAATACACAACATCGAGAGATAGTTATTGATTAAGGAGACACAGATAATAAACTTAGTTGGTCATGAATCTAATGATTTTAGACTTAAATCAATGTTGAGCTTACGTTATTTACATCGATAGGTGGAGTTCTAGTTTGCACATTATAATCTTCTCCATCATGAAAGTAGGATGAAGTAGATTTAAAGAAGATTTGTCTATTCTAATTAGGCATTGCACAAAACATATTGAGATGTACACATGAATACAAAGCATAGTATTAAATTATCTAAGTTAAGTTGTTAACTAAGATATCCGTAATATAAGAGTTCAACTAAAGTTTAAAGTAATTTGTTAGAATAGTTTAGTTTAGATACAAAATAAATTAAAAGTGAATCCCTTATCAATAGTTCAAGTTAAGTAATTGATATACAACTAATGCAAAAGCGTTTCCTTGAGGACGATATCCATGATCAACCTATGTGATTGCACTATTACTAGAAGTTAGCCTATATTTGAGGCACGCATCAATTTTTGGTGTCGTTGCCAGGGATAGGTAGCCATTATTATTACTTAGTTTGAATAGTTTCCAAGTTTTATTTTTAGTACTTAAAGATAGGTTTAAGTTTTATTTTGACTTTTTGCACTTGATCTTTTTGTGTTTCTTTTCAGGATACATAGTGCATGCGTATCAAGGGAAAAAAAGACCTAATGTCTTATAATCCGGAGATTGAGAGAACGACCAAAGTAACGAAAAGAAAAGAGTCAAGATGGTTGAGGAGCAAGCTAGAAACCAACAGCAAGGCTACCAAAATAACCAACCCGCAGGTGATTTGGTAGTGTAGGAGAGAGTGCAACGACTGATATGCCCTCATGACTACTTCAACCTAGAAGTTCATGAGACTTACAATAAAGTGATGAGGCTTCCATTCAACATTATTGAGTTCAAGCTATGATCATCTCTAATCAATATGATGCAAAATAATATATTGAGTGGGCTATCAAATGAAGATGCAGTTGCACATGTCGATAATTTCTTGGAGAAGTGCGATACCGTGCACATCATCAGAGTTACAAAAATGGTGATCAGGATGTGACTTTCCCCATTCTCATTGGGTGAAAAAGACAAATCTTGGTTCTAAGGGTTGAATATAGGGGATTTGACTTAATTAGAGGAAACCAACAATAGATTTCTCGACAAGTTCTTCCCCAAGTAAAGGTTAGTGAAATGAAACTTGAGATTAATCAATTCAAGCAAGAAGAAATTGAGTCTCTCGGTGAGGGTTGCTAAAGATTTAAAGAGATGCTAAGGAGATGTCCGGGACACAGATACTTGAAATCGGCACGATTCCAAATTTTTACTATAGGATGAACTACAACACAAGAATGCTAGTAGATGCTGCATCAAGTGGCTTTTTAGTTACCAAGGATGAGGATGGAGCGTTGGATCTCCTTGATATTATGTCTCAGAATTCTAGCATCGGTACTCATTCCACATTCTTGAAACATGCATTTGTCTACGAGATTGACTCGTAAGCTGCAATTATGACACAACTATCAAATATGTGCATTTAAATGGCAAAACTTAAAATAGGACACCAAGGTCCAAAAGTAGCACATCAACCTATGAATCACCAAGGCATGGTGGTTAGCCAAATGGATATGCAACAGGGAATGGAACATGAAGACATCAACTTCATGAACAACCAAGGCTACGGGAACAAATTCAGGCCGATGGGAGTGGCTCCTCAACAGTTTTATCAAATATGCATTAACAACAACCCAAAATTTCTTATGGGGATCTTGATAATGCACTTAAGTTACCTCAAGACTTTAAACAACAAGTCAAACAAAGGAAGCTGTGGTAGAGTGAAGAGATGTGTAACGAGCCGTTACCTTAAACTGGTGATTAGTGTTAATCCAAATCCTAATTAATCTGAGTTAGGCTCGTGATTAAGCTCGGCGTACCTCGATTAACATGTGTATGCATTTGCATGATTTATGGTGTTTATTTGGCTTGCAAAACTAAAATATAAATAGATTGTATATATTAATATGGCATATACAAGCCTATACGGGAACAATACACTATAAATCATGAAATACTTGTTGGACTAAGTGGTTAGTCATTCACATTCCGACCGAGATTTTGATGGAAACAAACAAGGTGAAAATGTACTAATCAAGTATTTCAGTTTGTGTTAAAGGATGCAATACAACACATCAGGGGTATTCAAGAAATATGGAAAGATTGTTGGAATAAGTGATGCAATACAACACTTCAAGAATATTCAAGAAATACAAGTTCAAGACTCGGCATATATGAAGAAATGAAGAAGAAAGTTCAAGCCGCAATTTGTAATATCAATGTAAGGTATACAAATTCTTTCACGCAAGCCAAATGCATTAGTTCATGCATACATCAAGTTTTCGAAATCATTTCTCAAAGTTATAAGTTTACTTCAAAGCTTCAAAGTGGTTTTTAAACACTTAACTAGGTATATGAGGTTAAACAATGTGAAACCTTGTGTGAATGGTCATTTGCATATTAGAAGATCATTATAAATGTTTTCGAAAAAGAAAAACTCGTTTATCAAAGGTATTCAAAAAGAAAATTGCAAATTTGCAGAAAAGCCCCTAATACATTATGAAATCATGAATTTCCGTTTACGGGATTTGTAAAAATATCCGAACCACCCAAATAGGCTTAATGACTCATAATAAACATGTATAACATGTTATATAAGGGTTGGTTAGGTCCCGGACAAGTTTAAGGGTCGCTAACACAAAGGGATAAATTAATTATTTTGAGGTCCCTGCAGTTAGCGCACTAATAATAGCATTAGCGCGCTAAGAGCAGAGTTAGCACGCTAATTCTAGTATTAGCGCGCTAATTGCACTCTGCCTGCAATTTTTGACTTTTGGAAATCAAGCTTTGAATTTGAATTTTTGATTTCCTGGATTCCTAGAACGGTCATAAACGGCTATATTGGAATTCCTACCACTATAAAACTACCACAAACTTGGTTTTAAGAAAAGAAGAAGATCTACACTCAAAAAAAAAAGATCTACATAGAAGAAATCTGATTTTGTGTAGAAGCAAAAGAGAGATCTTTGAGGCTGATCTTTAGTTCTCAAATCCAGCACCTTTGAGGCTTTCAAAGGAATACAAGAGTCTCTGCAAAGCTGATCTCTTTTGTCATCCTCTTGGTTGTAAGAAAATCCTAGATCTAAAATCTTACTTGCGCTTAATCTACATATTTTGTGTATTTGATTTGAAGATCATTTTGTTGTGTGTTTGAACACCTTCTTCTCTGGTTTTGCACTTAAATTTATATTATCAAACTCTGAGATTGATTTGAACAAAAGTGTTGTACTTAAACTTGATTCTTGCTAAACTTTTGTTCTTAGACTTGAAATCGGTTTCACACAAATATATTAAGTTTTTGAAACGATTTCATATTTGGAATTTGCAACAACATCAGTGACATATTTGCATATTCCATTTATACTCACACTTGCATGCATAAGAGTTAGGCTCTAGGTGGCTTGCTTGTGTTTGAATTTGATACCACTTTTGTTGTAAAGTGTATCTCTGTTTTTCCAGCAAAATTGTTGTATTTGAATGATTGTAAGACTTAGTGGAATCTAAGTCGAAAGGGAAAATCCTAGTTGCGGCTAGGTGGGTAAAATCCTAGTTGAGGCTAGGTGGGAAAATCCTAGTTGCGGCTAGGTGGGAAAAATCCTAGTTGAGGCTGGGTGGGAAAATCCTAGTTGCGGCTAGGTGGGAAAAATCCTAGTTGTGGCTAGGTGGGAAAAATCCTAGTTGCGGCTAGGTGGGAAAATCCTAGGTGAGGCTTAGGTTGTAACACTTATTGGTAATATAAGTGGGGTTGAAATCCTAACCGGGGAGGTTAGGTAGTGGATGTAGATCGTTGGATCGAACCACTATAAATCGTGTGTCATTTTATATTTCCTGCATTTCATTTACTTGCATAGCTTATATATACATCATAGTTGTAAATTGCGCACAAAGTTTTTAAAAGGGCAATAACTACTCGGTAACCCAATTCACCCCCCCTCTTGGGTGACCTTCAATTGGTATCAGAGAGGGTTATTGCTCAAAGTATTACTAACGTATCTTTGAGTGCTTTTGTGCAAGGATGCAAACTTTAGATCCAGCTCGCCTTCGGGAAGGCACCACTTCGAGTAGGCCTCCATATTTTGATGGAACCAATTATGCTCATTGGAAAGTAAGAATGAAATTTTACATTCGAGCACAAAATAGATTTTTATGGGACGCAATTGAAAATGGCTACACTCCACCATAGGATAAGCCATTGAAAGAGTATACCACGAGGAGATAAAGCTTGAGCTTTCTAATGATCAAGCTATGAATCACTTATTACGTGCACTAAGTGAAAACAATTTAACAGAGTAAGTGCTCTGTCAAACAAAGAAAGGAAGTATGGGAGAAGCTTGGAGTACATTATGAAGGCACCATGCAAGTAAAGAAGACAAAGAGTTGAGAATTCTTGAGGAACATTATGAAACTTTCCGAGTTGGGGTGATGAAGACATAGCCACCGCCATTACTAGATTCACAAAGCTATTAAATGAGATCAAGAATCTAGGCAAGAATTATGATCAAGAAACTTCAAAGTATATAAATTCCTTAGAGGCTTGCCTAAGGAATGGGATGCCAAGAAATACGCTATCCAATCAGCTCAAAATCTTGGAGATTATACATTCGATGCATTATGCGGAGAGTTAACAGATTCATGAATTTGAACTAAAAGACCGAGCAAGATTGGAAGCACTAAATGGAGGTGCTAAAAGTTCAAGAAAAGATATCGCCTTGAAGGCAAATAGCTCCTCTAGTGCATCGGTTGAAGTCATCGAAAATGAAGAATCATGTGATGAAAATGATCTTGAGAAGGAAGTAGCTATGCTCTCAAGAAAGCTTAACAAAGCCGTGTACAAGCGAGACAAATATAAGAAGAAGCTTCGAAGTGGAAGCAAGGGAGGAAATTCAAATGAAACCATATGCTACGGTTGCGGCAAACCGGGTCACATCAAGGTGGATTGCAAATCTAAAAGGGTGTTTGACAAGAAGAAAGGAAAGAAAAGTCTCAAAGCAACTTGGGATGATTCATCTTCATCATCAAGTTCAGAATCCGAATCAGAAAATGAGAAGGCAATACTTTGTCTCATGGCACAAGGCGAGGTAAATTCTAACTCTTTTAATTTTGATAATGTTAATGATTTGAATGATGTTCCAAATCTTGATGAGCTTAGGAAAGAGTTGAAAAAGGAGGTCAAAAATATTAAACAACTCAAAAAGAGTTTGACCATTGCTATTAGTGAAATAGAGTCACAAAATGAGATCATTAATGATCTCCAAAATGACTTAAATGAAGTCATAGAGGAAAGAGATGCATTAGTCAAGGAAGTAGAGGACTTGACTAGCACAGTGCATAAATTTACAAATGGTAAAGAAATGTTCGATATGATGTTGGGAGCACAACGACGTGCACTCAACAAAAGAGGCTTAGGTTACGGAGCAAACTTGTTAAGCTACAAGAAATTGTTAAATGATGATCGTAGATGCTCTAAATGTAACAAGACTCACATGGTCGGGAAATGTTTATTACAAAAGACCAAAAAGGGTAGACTAGCATGGGTAGTTAAAAATGATTACTACACTAACATTTACGGACCCAAAGGTGTTTGGGTACCAAAATCTAGTGTGTTTCCCATTGTGTAGGATGCGAGGAAAAGCACCCCATGGTATTTGGATAGTGGGTGCTCAAGACACATGATTTGGAGATGCGCATCAATTTATTGAACTAAAGCGACATGATGGTGGAAAGGTTACATTTGGAGACAACAACAAAGGAAAAGTAATTGGTCTCGGGAATCACAAGTAACAAATCACTTTCTATTTCTAATGTTTATCTTGTTGATGGATTGAAACATAATTTGCTTAGTATTAGTCAATTGTGTGACAAAGGATTTCATGTTATGTTTGAATCATCGAAATGCATTGTTAGGAATGAGAAGCATGAAACCCTATTTATTGCATATAGAGATAAAAATGTTTATGCCATTAACTTTGATGAGATGAATATGCAAAATGTTTCATGTTTGAGTGCACAAAGTGAATGTGATGCATGGTTGTGGCACCGTAGATTAGGACATTCTAGCATGGAGAACTTGTCAAAATTGACTAAGCATGATCTAGTTAAGGGTCTACCCAAATGCACGTTTAAGAAAGACAAGGAGTGTGAACCTTGTATTCTCGGTAAACAAGTGAAATCGTCATTTAAGACGAAAGTAACAAATGATGTAACTCGAGCCTTAGAACTTATCCATATGGATTTGTTCGGACCCACCCAAACACAAAGTCTAGGAGGTAAATCATATTGCTTTGTCATTGTTGATGATTTTCCTAGATATACATGGGTGTACTTTCTCTCTCATAAGCATGAAGTGTTTGATGTGTTCGTAAAATTTTGTGCTTTAGTTGAGAATGAAAAGGGATACAAAATCACCATCATTAGAAGTGATAGAGGTGGTGAGTTTGTAAATAGAAACTTGGAGGATTTTTGTGCTAAACAAGGTTATACACACCAATTATCTTCTCCAAGAACACCCCAACAAAATGGAGTTGTTGAAAGAAAAAATAGGACACTCCAAGAGATGTGTAGGACTATGCTAAATGAGTACAACATAGCTAAGTATTTTTGGGCCGAAGCCATTAACACGGCATGCTATGTTATAAATAGAGTAAATGTCCGAAAGCAAGTGAAAAAGACTCCTTATGAACTATGGAAAGGCCGAAAGCCCAACATAAGTTATTTTAAGGTGTTCGGTTGTACTTGCTATGTTTTAAATGATAAGGATCAATTAGACAAATTTGATCCAAAGTCAAAAGTATGTACTTTCCTTGGCTACTCTATGCACAACAAAGCATATAGGGTGTTTAATAGATCAACCAAAACCATAGAAGAGTCTATCCATGTGAAATTTGATGAAGCAGATCCCAAAGTTAAGATAATGCAAAACTTGGAAGAATTGAAGATCAATGATGAAGATGATGGCACCTTAGGACAAACTTCAAATAGTCAAGAAGTTGGGGCATGTAAAGAAGTCGTCACAAGTGCGCCTAAGAATTCAAGACTTCTAATTGGCCATCCATCCCAACAAATAATAGGTGATCTGAACAAAGGAGTAATCACTAGGTCCACATTACATCGAGATGAAGGACATATAGCCTTTGTATCACAAACCGAGCCCACTAAGATAGATGATGCCTTAGGAGATGAATTTTGGGTAATGGCTATGCAAGAGGAGCTAAGCCATTTTGTTAGGAACAAGGTATGGACATTAGTACCTAGACCCAAGGACCACACAATCATAGGCACCAAATGGGTTTTTAGAAACAAAAAGAATGAAAAAGGTGAAATTGTAAGAAACAAGGCTAGGTTGGTTGCACAAGGCTACAATCAAGAAGAAGGAATTGATTATGAGGAAGCCTTTGCACCCGTAGCAAGACTAGAAGCAATTCGAATGTTACTTGCATATGCTTGCTACAATGGGTTTCTACTATATCAAATGGATGTTAAAAGCGCATTCTTAAATGGCTTCATTAATGAAGAGGTATATGTAGAACAACCACCGGGTTTTGAAGATCATGAACATCCAGGTCATGTATATCATCTTCAAAAAGCCTTGTATGGACTAAGACAAGCTCCTAGAGCTTGGTATGACAGAACTTAGTGCATTTCTACTTGAAAAAGGATTCAAGAAAGGAACGCTAGATCCTACTTTGTTCATTTTGATCAAAAAACATGATATGTTACTTGTTCAAATTTATGTTGATGATATCATTTTTGGGTCATCCAACACAAGTCTATGTAATGAATTCTCATTATTAATGACAAATGAATTTGAAATGAGTATGATGGGAGAACTAACATACTTTCTAGGCTTGCAAATAAAGCAATCCAAACATGGCATTTTTATAAATCAAGCAAAGTATGTGAGAGACATGTTAAAGAAATTCAAGTTCGAAAATTTGAAAGCATGTGACACTCCTAGTAGTCCCACTATCAAAATGGATAAAGATCAACTAGGAAAACCCATAGATCCTAAACTTTATCGTGGAATGATAGGTAGCCTCCTATACTTGACCGCTAGTAGACACGACATTATGTTCGGTGTGTGCTTATGTGCTAGATTTCAATCCGATCCCAAGGAGTCCCACTTAAAATGTGTAAAGCGTATATTTCGATATCTAAGTGGAACACAAGACTTAGGATTGTGGTTCAACAAAACTAAGAGTTTCGAACTTCGCAGTTTTGTTGACTCTGATTATGCGGGAAGTCTAGTCGATAGGAAAAGTACTTCCGGATTTTGTCATTTGCTAGGAAATTCACTTATCTCATGGTTCGGCAAAAAGCAAAATTCGTCGCTTTATCTACGGCGAGAAGCGAATATGTGGCTGCACGGGAGTTGTTGTGCCCAAGTTCTATACATGAAACAACAACTTGAGGATTATCAAATCCCGATTGGATGTCTTTGAAATTTATTGTGATAACACAAGTGCGATAAATATATCGAAAAATCCGGTGTTACACTCAAGAACAAAACATATTGAGATTAGGCACCATTTTCTTCGTGATCACGTCCAAAAGGCGATGTTAAACTCATCCATGTGCCCACAGAGGATCAATTGGCCGATATATTCACTAAGCCTTTGCCTAGAGAACAATTTTCTAAAATTCGGCGTGAGTTAGGCATGTTTCGAGAATCGGACCTTCTACATATGTTTTAGCTATTCTAAACCTTTTTATATGATGTTAGTGAAGTGTCCATAAAGTTTGAGAAGAATCGGAGCTATATTGCAAAAATCCAAAAATCTTTGTAACAATAATTCCGAGAGAGGAATTAGCGCGCTAACTCGAAAATTAGCACGCTAATGATGTCGACCAAACTTTTTGTCAAACTCATGTTTAAGCCACAACTATGTTCTCATTGCTTTATGCTATCTATATCATGATTTTTTGCATATCTCTGAGTTTTCTTTATGGCTATTTCTTGCTTCACTATGTTTTATAGTCTATGCATGTGTATCGCTTCCGTATGTTGTTTATTGATATGCATAAAGTGAGGGGGAGAATTTTATTGATATGCATAAAGTGAGGGGGAAAAAAGGTTGAACTTGAAAGGGTGATATTTTCATTGGTATATATTGGTATCGGGTTAATAATTCTCATTTTTACTGGTATCAGGTTGATACGTTAATATTATTGATTTTCAGAATAGCGCTATCAAATTGATAATTTTAACCTGCATATATTGGTATACTTGAAAAAGTTGTTGGTTTTTTATTGGTATACTGTTTAAATTGTGGATGATTGACCCCGCTTTTTGATAATATCAAAAGGGGGAGAAAAATGGTGTTGAACTTGAAAGGTTTGGTTGTTGGTTTTGAACTTGCATATTTGAAGCTAAATGTTGTTAAACTTGAAAAGATTGATGTGTTGAATGTGATATACATTTAGATTGTGTCTTTACACCTTTAAAGTTCACATTGTTTGTTATCATCAAAAAGGGGGAGATTGTTGGACTAAGTGGTTAGTCATTCACATTCCGACCGAGATTTTGATGGAAACAAACAAGGTGAAAATGTACTAATCAAGTATTTCAGTTTGTGTTAAAGGATGCAATACAACACATCAGGGGTATTCAAGAAATATGAAAAGATTGTTGGAATAAGTGATGCAATACAACACTTCAAGAATATTCAAGAAATACAAGTTCAAGACTCGGCATATATGAAGAAATGAAGAAGAAAGTTCAAGCCGCAATTTGTAATATCAATGTAAGGTATACAAATTCTTTCACGCAAGCCAAATGCATTAGTTCATGCATACATCAAGTTTTCGAAATCATTTCTCAAAGTTATAAGTTTACTTCAAAGCTTCAAAGTGGTTTTTAAACACTTAACTAGGTATATGAGGTTAAACAATGTGAAACCTTGTGTGAATGGTCATTTGCATATTAGAAGATCATTATAAATGTTTTCGAAAAAGAAAAACTCGTTTATCAAAGGTATTCAAAAAGAAAAGCGCAAATTTGCAGAAAAGCCCCTAATACATTATGAAATCATGAATTTCCGTTTTCGGGATTTGTAAAAATATCCGGACCACCCAAATAGGCTTAATGACTCATAATAAACATGTATAACATGTTATATAAGGGTTGGTTAGGTCCCGGGACAAGTTTAAGGGTCGCTAACACAAAGGGATAAATTAATTATTTTGAGGTCCCTGCAGTTAGCGCGCTAATAATAGCATTAGCGCGCTAAGAAGCAGAGTTAGCACGCTAATTCTAGTATTAGCGCGCTAATTGCACTCTGCCTGCAATTTTTGACTTTTGGAAATCAAGCTTTGAATTTGAATTTTTGATTTCCTGGATTCCTAGAACGGTCATAAACGGCTATATTGGAATTCCTACCACTATAAAACTACCACAAACTTGGTTTTAAGAAAAGAAGAAGATCTACACTCAAAAAAAAAAGATCTACATAGAAGAAATCTGATTTTGTGTAGAAGCAAAAGAGAGATCTTTGAGGCTGATCTTTAGTTCTCAAATCCAGCACCTTTGAGGCTTTCAAAGGAATACAAGAGTCTCTGCAAAGCTGATCTCTTTTGTCATCCTCTTGGTTGTAAGAAAATCCTAGATCTAAAATCTTACTTGCGCTTAATCTACATATTTTGTGTATTTGATTTGAAGATCATTTTGTTGTGTGTTTGAACACCTTCTTTCTCAGTTTTGCACTTAAATTTATATTATCAAACTCTGAGATTGATTTGAACAAAAGTGTTGTACTTAAACTTGATTCTTGCTAAACTTTTGTTCTTAGACTTGAAATCGGTTTCACACAAATATATTAAGTTTTTGAAACGATTTCATATTTGGAATTTGCAACAACATCAGTGACATATTTGCATATTCCATTTATACTCACACTTGCATGCATAAGAGTTAGGCTCTAGGTGGCTTGCTTGTGTTTGAATTTGATACCACTTTTGTTGTAAAGTGTATCTCTGTTTTTCCAGCAAAATTATTGTATTTGAATGATTGTAAGACTTAGTGGAATCTAAGTCGAAAGGGAAAATCCTAGTTGCGGCTAGGTGGGTAAAATCCTAGTTGAGGCTAGGTGGGAAAATCCTAGTTGCGGCTAGGTGGGAAAAATCATAGTTGAGGCTAGGTGGGAAAATCCTAGTTGCGGCTAGGTGGGAAAAATCCTAGTTGAGGCTAGGTGGGAAAAATCCTAGTTGCGGCTAGGTGGGAAAATCCTAGGTGAGGCTTAGGTTGTAACACTTATTGGTAATATAAGTGGGGTTGAAATCCTAACCGGGGAGGTTAGGTAGTGGATGTAGATCGTTGGATCGAACCACTATAAATCGTGTGTCATTTTATATTTCCTGCATTTCATTTACTTGCATAGCTTATATATACATCATAGTTGTAAATTGCGCACAAAGTTTTTAAAAGGGCAATAACTACTCGGTAACCCAATTGACCCCCCCTTTTGGGTGACCTTCAATACTGGTACACTGTGAGCGACGAGGGAGACGTGGCGAGGATATGCATGTTTGTAGCTACACGTAGGTGTGTCCGGCGGGTTTATCGGAGGCGATAAACAAGAAAGATATATATTTACATATAAGGATATATATGAATATATATATATATTGGAAAATTAAGAAAATAGAAAATATATATCATTTGATTAGTCTCGAGATGACGTAATGAGTATCTCAAGGAATTTATATATATAAATAAAAGTTGATGTTTATCAACTCATTCAAAACGATCAATAGAGGAAAATGAGGGTTCTACCTGATTTTGACGTGACGAGAGGTCATTCCGGGAGCTGATTCAAACCAAGTTGAGGAGCTTAATCAGTAGAATGGCTCGAGAGCATCACATAGGTATGTTTTGATTTGGTGTTTATCAAAGTTGAAATCATAGGTAATAATACGATCGTTGTTGTTTGAGCTGTTTTATTGATCTAATTCAATCCCTCAATTCATATTTGATGTTTCTAAGCTATCGGGAATAAGTTTATGGTGCTTTGGATCGATTTAGAGGTGTTTTAAAGAAATTTGGAATGAGTAGAACATGTTGTTGTTGCTGGTCTGGCGTGCTAGATCTGCAATTAGCACGCTAATTGTGCTTGGCAGGACGAACATTGTGTGTAGGCAGGGATCGGCGCGCTAATCCTGCCTATTAGCGTGCTAATCCTGGGCCAGAAACAATAATAGTGTTGTATTTTCTTAGAGATTGATTTAGGAGTTCCTAATAGATTATAATGGACCTATTTTGATTCTAAATGGTTGTTGATAGGTTGAGGAACATCGAGGACATGAGAGAGGACCAAAAAGTTAGGAGTTTGGGAAATGTGGACTTAACCTAAGGTAAGTTGGGATTCACTTATTTATCAATATTGCCTAACTATTTAGTATATATAGCTCATGTAGTTGTTGGAATAGAATGGGGGATTATGTGCACTGTGATGGTTTTCAAGAATGACCATGTTATAACTCCTAATTTTGAGAATAGGTTTATAGGAGATGGGTTCCCTTCCCGGCTTATATATAACTCCTACTCAATTCAATAGGTTGCATGGATTACATGCCCATTAGAGGGTTTGGGATAAAACTATTAGGCATTAATGTATGGGCTAGAGAGTATGAGGCCAATATGCTGGTCTAGCAATCGCATTAATGGCGTCAATGGGTAATCGGCCCTAGTTTTGATAAATAAATAGGGATCACAGTGTATTAGTCCAATATCTCTGTTTTGCATCTGTTTATGTATTGATCTATATGTTTTCCATATTCTTGTTAGATATTATTGGATCATGTTGTTATTACATGTTTCCTTTGAATATTATATGGAATGTTAATGGTTATGTGAATCCGTACTTACTGAGTAAGTTGGAGCGCTCACTTCAATTAACAATTACAAGTAGAAGCGACGAGCGCTACGACTATGGAATGGAGAAGTTGTAGGAGTCTTGAACATTTTTTCGATGTAACAATTTCCTCTGGTCTTATATATTGTATTGAATTACGTTTTTGTAATATCATATAGGATGGGTGATTTTAGTATAACCGATGGGTATTCCAGTTTTGTTTTAACTACTGTATACCTTATTTCGATTATCGAAAAAGGTTTTAAATTCCCGCTACGTACTATATTTTTTTTAATCGATAATTAATATACAATATTACTTATCAGGTAAATGTGGCAAGGCTGATGGCTTTAATTAAGTCTAGTAAGAGTAATATGGACTTAATTAGGGTTTCAGGCCGGGTATCGCCCTAAGCAGGTTAAGGTATGCTATAAGATGACTTCACTAAAGTCAATAGAGAAGTATTTGCAAGCCATGGAAGTTAGAGATAAGGAGCGTAATGAGAAGCACGAGAAATAATTGGAAGGAATAAAGCAAGCCATGAAAAAGATGGATAATCAGCAATCACAATCTATCAAGAATCTAGAGAGGCAAATTGGTCGACTTGTTATAGCCTTGAACACAAGGAAAAAAAGACATGTAACGAACCGAGTTTTAAATTTGTTAATTAATCGCTAATCATGAATTATTAGTGGTCTAATACCTAATCAAGAGGAGCGATACGTCGAAGTGGTCAAATACTTATAAAAAGAAAATAGATAAAATAGTTTTAATTTTTATCTGGCGTACTATTGCGTGTAGTATATGGTATCACGAATGGTTTGAGTTAATTAAATTGAATTCGCGAGAAAATGAGACCTTAGATTGGAATTAATTGAAATTGACTAAGTAAAAGTCTAAACAAAGGTGGTGTGCACTAAGCGTGTCTATTTTAGAGTCATAAAGTGACCAAGATAGATCTCTACCTTGAGATCCATTTTAAGTTGTTTTTAATGACCATAAATCTTTAATGTTGCTTCAATCAAGAAAAAAGATGGAGTAATGAGATAATTCTCAAAAAAAAGAAAAAAGAAAATATAAATACATATCTATACACGCACATGACCTACAACAAAAATAAGGGTTTTGTTTTCACAGCCAATGCACGCAACGCACAAGAAGGAGAGAGGCAGCCATGGAGGGATCGCAGACGGACAGCGCGGCTGGTGGGGACATCCGCCGACGATGGTGCTCTAGCAGGCGGACAGTTCAAGCTACATGAATGAACCGCGAGCCGGTGAGGGGCAGCGGCTTCGGGGAGCCTCCGACGCGGACGACTGGCAGTGGCAGCGGCGCGATGAATGGCGTAGGGCGACGACACGACGACGGTTGCTCGCAATGAGGAGGAAAAGAAGAAAGGAAAGAGAGAAAGATAAATTCCTTGTTAGATTGTGATATAAAAAATTGGAGTTGAGGACTCCATTGAAGGCATGGTGAGATTCTAAACCCTCTTTAAATCAAAATACAAGTTGTTGATTGTTTTGGTGTGGATTATTTAGAAAGTGTAGTTCATGTCTTCTTTGGGAATAGTTTATGAAAAACTCAAAGTGATTTGTCTAACTTGAGACAAATGTAGCTTGAATTAGGGGAAACCTTTTTCATTATACACCAAGTGTTTGTGAAAATATAAAAGAGAGTTTGTTGAAACAAGTATTGTGATTTTAATAGTAGACTTTGAATTCTAAGAAATTTCTATGGATCCTTTGGCTAAGGAATGAGTTCTAGAATTTGAAGAAAGTCTCATTAAATTATAGTTTTGTTTCAAGTACATGTTTGGTTTAATTTAACTTGAAAAAGATGTCTTACATTGGTGAAATTTTGATAGAATGAATATGGCTAATGCGTTGGTATATAGCTATGTTTTGATTTCAACTCACGGAAAGGATTTGGTCATTATTCATGATTTGAGCTTATTTTACAAGAACTTCAAGTTTTGCAAATGACTTTAAAATGAGGATTAGATCTTAATGTTTGAGGAAATGTCCTAAAAGAGAGAATGACTTGTTTAAATAAGCATTTCAAGTCATTTGGCCTACTTATATCCTATTAACCAAGAGAAGTAGAATTCTATGGTTTTCAAGTTGTTATCACGACTTTTGAGTCAAAGTATTTTGTTTTAAGTGGGGTTGGTTCAAATAAAAATATTTGAGTGGTGAGCTCTTTAAAATAGACTTTATATCTATTTGTGAAACATGGATGAAATTAATCGATCTGTATGGGTCTTGATCTAAGTCCAGAAATAAAAGAGATTTTAATTCAATTTTCTTAAAAATGAACTTAACTTGTACTAGCAATGAATTTCTAAAAAAAATTGATGAATTGAGGGTTCTAAGTCGAACTTGAAATTTATGTGGTGATTTAGATTTCTTTTGGTCAAGATTAGTAGACTGGAATTTTTTTAAGTTGGAAGTAAGGAGTAGTGGTTTAGTAGTGTCAACCCTTTGAAAACCATTTATTTAAGTCAAATGAACTTAAAAGAGGTTGTAACGCAAATGCCTACATGAATAATTATAAATTTATTTTGCTAGCACATGAAAGTAAGTTATGGTACTTAAAAATTATAATTGATGCATTCATGAACCACGAAACACTAGGTTGATATAGCAAGTGATCCTTAAACAATTAAATATAGTCTAAATGACTTTGTTGTACATATAATAAATGTAGATGCGCAAGGACTCAACTAGGCTATTCGAACGATTAATTTGACGTGGCGATCTATGCAATTTTATGGTAAGTAACAACAACAACAACAACAACAACAACATAGCCTCAGTCCCAAATTAACTGGGGTCGGCTACATGGATCAAACTTTCCATTGTGCTGGATTAAGTGCAATTGATGGTGAGCTTTGCAAACCATTCAAATCCCTTTTAATTAATGCATCACATGTTAACTTTGGTCTGCCCCTACCTCGTCGAATTTCTACAGTTTCTATTGAGTCGAGTTTTCTAGTTGGGGCATTTGTAGGCCATCTTTGCAGGTGACCAAACCATAGCAACCGCCTTTCCCTAATCTTTGTATCAATTGGTGCTACTCCTACTTGTCTTTGAATTTCTATATTTCTTATTCTATCTTTATGAGTTTTACCACACATCCACCTAAGCATCCTCATTTCTACTACGTTCACTTTATGTAATTGTCGTTGCTTTACCGCCCAATATTCACTTCCATAGAGCATAGCTGACCTAATTGCGGTCCTATAAAATTTTCCTTTTAACTTAGTAGGAACATGTCGATCACAATATACCCATGTTACACTCCGCCATTTCTTCCATCCAGCTTGAATTCTATGTGTGACATCATTTTCAATGTTACCATCATTTTGTATGATTGATCCTATATATCTAAAGTGGTTTACCTTAGGAACTTCTACTTCCCCTAATTTTACCACTCCATCATCTCGATGTCTAGTGTTTCCAAACTCACAGTGCATGTATTCAATTTTCGTCATACTCAACTTAAAGCCTTTAGATTCTAATGTATTCCTCCAGAGTTCTAATTTCCTATTCACTTCATCTTTGGTTTCATCCACTAAGACAATATCATCTGCAAATAACATACACCATGGTATATCCTCTTGAATATGTTTAGTTAGTTCATCCATAACTAAAGTAAATAGATATGGGCTTAAAGCCGATCCTTGATGTAGTCCTATCGTAATGAAAAATTCTTTTGTAGCTCCTCCAAATGTCTTTATACTCGTTACTACTCCATCATAGATATCCTTAATAGTGTTTATGTATCTAGTATGCACTCTTTTTCTTTCTAGAACCCATCAAAGAACATCTTTAGGGACCCTATCATATGTTTTTTCTAAATCTACGAATATCATATGAAGATCTTTTTTCTTTTCTCTATATTTTTTTAACAATAGTCTTACAAGGAAAATCGCCTCCATAGTTGACCTCCCAAGCATGAAACCAAATTGGTTCTCTGATATTGTTGTTTCTCTTCTTAGCCTATTGTCAATTATTCTCTCCCACAGTTTCATAGTGTGACTCATAAGTTTAATTCATCGGTAGTTTGAACAACTTTGAATGTCTCCTTTGTTTTTGAAGATTGACATAAGCGTGCTTCTTCTCTAATTCATTGGCATCCGTTTTGATTTTAAAATTTTATTGATAAGTTTTGTTAACCAAGTCAATCTGATTTCTCCTAAGCATTTCCAAACCTTTATGGGTATTTTATCTGGGCCACATGCTTTCCCTATTTTCATTCTTTTCATTGCCTCTTTAACTTCTACAATTCTAATATTGCATGTATAGTTTACATTTCTTTCTTGGTGTGGGTTTTCATCTATTATAGTATCAACTTGGCCATCATTAAATAACTTATCGAAGTAACTTCTCCATCTCTCCTTAATATCCTCCTCGCGCGTTAAAACATTTTGATTTTCGTTCTTAATACATCTTACATGACTTAGGTCTTGTTTCTTTTTTATCTCTTAATTTGGCTAGCCTATACATATATTTTTCGCCATCTCTATTACCTAACCTTGTATATAGATCTTCTATAAAATTTGTTTTAGCTTGACTAACTACTTTTTTAGCTTGTTTTCTAGCTTCTCTATATTGATTGTACGCATCTTCATCTTAACACTTAAGTATTTTCCTATACATCTCTCTTTTAGTCTTAATTGCTCGTTGGACATTCTCGTTCCACCACCATGTTTCCTTCTTTAGAGGTCTCAAGCCCTTAGATATACCTAATATGTTTGATCTCACCCTCCTTATGCAACTAACCATTTCTAGCCACATTGTATTAGCATCTAAGTCAAGATTCCAAACATTTTCCTTTAATAGTTTTTCTCTAAACTCTACTTGTTTACTATGTTTTAGGTTCCACCACTTTATTCTAGGGTCGCTAACTCTTTTATTCATATTATTCCATTGTGTTAGCTTAATATCAAATACTAGTAACTTATGTTGGGAATTTTATGGTAAGTAAACCAGTAAGAAATTCAATATTAATTATTTTCCTTTCCTTGCATATTTTACTGAAAATGATATTTATTGTTGGACCTCACTTCCCTACAGAGTGATCTAGGGTCTAAGTGGTCGAGTTGAGTCATTGTTTACTCGTGAGTTGAGCATCCGAGTCATGCTCGTGGCTCCTAAACGAGACTGAGTCCTCTGAGTGAGCATCTGCCAAGTGTTATGGTTCTTCACGGGACTTCAAGGATTCCATTGCGATTGAGCATCCGGTTGTGACTGTGGCTCCCTTTGGAATGCTTTCTCGGGCTCTAGCTAAGTAAGCTGATAGTGCCAAATGTATTAAGTGTGGTTGAAGCAGACTTGGTCCCACCGTACCAGTATTCGACACTTACTAGTAGTCAAGTGGCTTTGAGCCCATGTGTAGAGTGTGAAGACCACTTAGACATCTATCTTTTGTCTCCAGGTCACTTGGTCTCTATCGTTGACCATTGTAGTATGTCTATCATGCGCTTTATTATTCTTTTCAACTTCATTTCTTTCCTACATGATTTATAGACTTATTTATTGTTAAATCTGAATTACTATTGAACTTCTTCTTGATTTACTCAGTAGGATTGTCTTTGCTTTTGGTGACAATTGCAGACATAATATTCTAGCTCAAGAACATTGTGTGGGACATATGTTGTTCATTTGATGTATGTATATTAAAATTACTGTGTTATAAATGGGTATTCGGGTTGTACTTTGTATATTGTATTCATTATATGTGGTTTCCACATTCTAGCTTCCACACCTAGAACTCGTTGGGTGTTTAATTTATTTTTTTATCACATTTTCAGTACATTTAAATTTTGTTGCATATGATTTCATATATATATATACGTACTCTGTTGTGTGGACTATCAGGTAATGAAGACCAGTTTGTAAGGTTGACTAGCCCTTTATTAACTCTAAACTAGTTTATTGGGGGTTAATGGAGGCCTAGTGCCGGGCGATGCCCAATTTGTAGGGTTGGGGCCATCACAAGATAGTTTCCTAGCAAATCATCACTAATCTTAAAGAGAACGTAAGTGTCATTCGCATGATGAGCACTACGACAACAAAGGATCCAAGACAAGATGAGGTAATGTATACGCGTAAAAAGATACATGAGTACAACACAGAAGTAAGGTCAGATGAGCTTGATGATTCAAGAAGCAAAGAATCAATGCCATGAAGAGAACAAAAGGGACATAGAAATGAAAGACTAAGAAAAAAGATGGAGGACCTCCAGAAGAACTGCCACAAGGCAATCACATTAAGTTGGCTCCAAAGAAACTAAAACAAAAACTCAATTTCATCCCGCGACTTACCATTTTAGTAATGTTTTATATGATAAGGTAGCCCCGTTTGATGTCATACCACTGATGGACGTCCAAATGAGAATGACATCAAAATCTCCGATTTGGAAATGGAGCTTCTTAATTTATACTAAGACTAAATGAACTAAAAAGGTGTAAGGCTAATATTGTTAAGTGCTACCGGAATGCAGCTCAAGGGTTTTAAAAATTTCAAGTTTTTGAATTTTAATTATTAGCGAGTTATTTAGTTTAAGATTTACAATTCACGAGTTTTAAATCTAACTTTCGAAAAATTTGTCTCAAATGTGTAGGAAAGACCATTTGCCAAGTGATTATTCATCAAAATGGAAATGTCTCACGAACTCATAGAAGAGCAAAAACTGAGCAATGGAGTTCAAAACAGTAAAGATAAGGTGCATGAGCAAATCGAAAGGTAAAATTTATTAATTTTTATATTTTCATGGATCATGCGGTCACGACACCTTGTGTGTGTTGTACACAAAGTCGAAGGAGCGCTATAAGAGATTTAACGAAAAATCATACATGAAGATGTGGGCAGATGAGCTGACGCCATGGGTATTACCCATGGCATCGTGGGTACAAGCCACAACATCGAGTTGGCAGTAGGTTAAATAATTAAAATTGCCCCGCAATGTCATCGACACAGTGGCGGCGTCGAGGTCAAAATAAGGGATTTAAACTCCATTTCACACCATTCTCCACACTTGCATCAAAACTCCATCACAACCACCTAGCATACACCCTTCTAGAGCCAAAATTTGATCATTTTAAAGTGAGATTTGTGAATTCCTAATGATTTAGAGTGAAGATACAAACACATTGTTTGTAAAAGTTGAAGAGTTAAGGCTTGGATTTTTGAAATTTGATTCCAAGGAGATCTAGTGTTCTAGTTTTTGAGAGAATTTAGAGGACTCGGATTGAAAAAGACTTGGAGGAATGATCTACATTGAGAATTAATCCAGCATTGAGGTACATTTACAATTTCATCTAATTATACATTAAATTTTAAAAATTTTAATCATATCGTACAAAATTGTAGATTTGAGATTGTAGGATAGGTCTTGCAAGATTATGTGAATGTGAGCATCAATATTACCCACAGAGACTTAGTTGATAATCTTTGCATTATTTGGCTTATGCATGATCCATGTTATTTGAATTTCAGTTTTTAGGTGATTTGAAGACCAAGTCGCATTACATTTTTATTAGTTGCTTAAAATTTGAAGGAAATGGTAAGAACAAGGAAACAAGTTAGCCAAATGAGAGCAAATGACTATGAGGCATCTACCTTTAGGAAACTCAATGATAAATCGCCTAGACTTTTTAAATCCAAATATTTTATTTGTAAAAAGGCTAAGGATCGATACAGGAAAATTTCACATATGGAGTTCATTGCAAAAGAGGAATAAATTTGCTGGCCAAATGTGATAAAAGAGTGAACAATTTTATTAGACACCGAAATTAGGAGCAAATCACTTAAGACTATAGGAAAAATAAAGTTAAAGGAGTTAGTGCAATTGTCTTTGAATTCTATGCTAATGTGTAGTTCACGGCTAAGGATGAGCCAGTGAATGTAAGAAAGGTTTTAGTTCCATTCAATATACGTGAGATCAATAATTTATATAGGTTGGAAGAATTAATCTAGTATGAATCTGCACCGAGTTTCCCAGCTAGATTGTTTGAGAAGCCCTATAACCTATACCCATTTAGAGCCATAGAAGATGCATTAGTTGTCGTAGGACAACAAGGGTAGGGTGACGAGAGCAGAGAATGTGCCGAAACATATTAAAAAGGGGAGCATTAGAAAGGTTTACAAAATGTGACAACATTTTTTATTGCATTTATATACCCCATTTCTTAGTAGGGTGAGATAAACAAGCCAAAAGCGACTTGTCTTTATGAGATTATGAAGTTTGGGGAGATTATACACAACAGTTTGAGGGAGTCCATAATATTGGAAAGGGATAACAAATTGTTGTTTCCTATTTTGATTACTCATATATACTTAATGGTTAGAGTGAGAATGAGATATAATGAAGAATTTGATATAGATGTCTAACAAACCATGGATGAAGCTTTCATGATCACATTGAAATTACCACCGGGTTACCAGGACTCCGAGGAGGAGAAAGAGAGAGAAAGGGCTAAAGGAAGTAAAAGTGAGGCCGAGTTGTTAGCCAAATGGCAAGAGGATCAAGCAACAGTAGAAGCAGCAGCAATAAAACTAGCCCATGAACTAGAAAATGAGGAAAAAGAATAGAAGCAACATCTCCAAGGATTTTCAAAAGCCTATGAGTTTGTAGACCTAGAGATAGGAGAACAAGACTTGGATGGTCCAAAAGTCTTTCCATTGCCTCCTACACCACATACACCTATACCACCACTTGAGGATTTAACTCCATGGTATCAGAGGCTATGGATAGCAGAGATGAGGAGATAATACTATGAGGATATGGTGCAATACCACATAGCCATGCTGAGATATGAGCATGATATGGAGAGGAAAGAGCAGCACAAACAAAATGGGTATTGCAATTTTATGTTGTTTGTTGATCATCATAGAGCCATAGTTAGGTATGAAAGGAGCAGACGGTTGAGACCTACTGATAGGTCATTCGATTTTACAGTAACACCAACATACGTGTTTGATCCAGATTTGGTACAGAGTAGGACAGTGGAGCATCCATTGACACCATCGCAGGTTGGAGTTGATGATGTAGATAATGATGATGATGACTCGCAGTCCCGAAATCAGTGTTCTAGGATTCCTTTAGACTTAGGAAGTTGAGAGTGCTTTTGATGCCACTCATACATTTTTCAAAATTGGGATATTTTGTACATTATTTAGTTATTTAAATTTTAATGTTTAGTTTTTTATAACTTGTGTTATTTCATATGTTTGTGTGTTTTTAGTGTCTTCATTTATTAGGCTTACTTTTAAACCTTGAGAACAAGGTTTGGTTTAAGTTTTGGGGCATCGACACTACACCACACTATGGAAAGTAGTAAGATAAGCTGAGGAATAAGGATAAACACTAAAGGTTTGATCGTTTAAATTTTAATTTGAAGCAGTCAAGGAGGAAACTATGGTAGCATATAACTTTTTCATTTTACTTACTATATGAACGTTTAAGTAGTATAGATTAGGTTATGTATAGTAATATGCAATTAATAAGTAGCTCGCTTGCATATTCATACCTTTAATTGTGGATGAGTAGATTACAAGTATCTTGTTGATATGAAACTCAAGAAAGTATTTTTAAATTTTCAAAGAAAATAAACAATGAAATGTAGCAACCAAAGATGTGATTTCATGATTAGAAACCTATAGTTAGGGAAAACCTTGAACTTGAAACAAAAGCAAGAAATTAACTCACTTCTTGTGGAAAACGTTAGATCTCTAACGACTTTATAATAAGTTTGAATCTTACTTGAAAGTAAAAAAGCAAATAAAGAATTAGTACAAGAAGGGAAGAAATAGGCTTTGTATAGTAAAAGTTGGAGTTAACATACTCGATTTAGTGAAAGTGATAAGTCCAAACAAAAGTTTTACAAAAAAGAGAAAAAATTAGAGAATCCCATAAGTTCTATTCGAAATGGAGCAGAGAACTTGATGGTTTGAAAAAGCAAGGAAGGTTAAGTCCATAGGAAAGGGAGCAGAGACTGTTAAATGAAAATGAAAAGAAGAAAAGACATGAAAAGAAAATAGAGAAAAGAAAGTCGAAGTAAACTAAAACTCTTCAAATAAAAATTTAGCTCGAGTGCGAGTAGCTAGTTAAGTTAAGTCTTCATTCCAATAATGTAAAAGTCCTATAGACTCTTAAAGTGCTACAGTCTACCAAAGATGAGTTTAATTTATGCTTATTTGCGAATTCTTGAGCTTAATGAGAAATCATGAGATTGTATACTTACTACTGGAGTGTTGAAACTAAACAAACTTAGGAGTAGTGATGATTTTTGGTTGAGATCTACTTTAGTATTTTGAAAGCGAAGTTATATTTGTTAGTAAAGCTACATGTCCTAAAAATATAAATTTTTATGAAGAAAAACTCATGAGTGGATTGTTAACTTGAAACCTAGTAAATTAAAGGATACTCTATGAATAATGTGAATTGAATGAGGATTAGTTATTAGGAGATTTAGTGGAATATACCTTTGCTTGGGATACGCAAAACCTTAAGTTTGAGGGTATTTGATAAGTGATTATTTATACATATATAGGGCTAATTTAATAGTATAATTAGTATAAATATCCTTAAATGAGTGCTCATTTATGGTATTATTGCATTTTCAGGGAATTAACGTGTATTAGAAGAAATCAAGGGAAAATAAGAAGAAACAGAGCAAAAACCTACAAAATCTTAGTTGGCGTCGTGGGAGCATGTGTTGACACTGAGGGATGACAAGGCACGGGGTGGGGATGAAAGGCACGACGTAGGAGAGAAGAAGAAATGAAGTAAACCAACTCTAGAGGTCTAGCACAGAGGCTGCGCCATGGCTAACAAGGGACATAAAGGGGACAACATTGAGGCTCCATGAGCGAAAAATCACATAACAAAGTTATGGCTCAGTGATGCACCGTGACTTAACGCACACGACGTCGAGGCATCAATTACATCGCCAACTTTGCATAAATTAGAAAGTGAAGCTCTATTTAAATTGTGATTTAGGGTTTCTAATTGTTATTATGGAGTATAAATAGGTATTAGGACGAGGTAAGTATGGGAGAGCCAAACACATAGAAGGAGATTAGCCTCCATTGGAGTGATTTAGCGTTGAGTTTAAGTATTAAGGAGTTTTTGTTAGAGAAACATTGAAGACTCCATGTTTGCAATCAATATTTGGTTTCATTGATTAATTCAAGATAATATTTTTATTCATCTTTGTTTTGCAATGAGTTCTACATTGAATTGTAATGTGTGTGTTTCAATGATGTGCGAGTATTCTATTTATCTTATGGATTAATGGATCCTGTGGTATGAATGCTATGCTTTGAGATCGAAATTAATAGTGGAATTGTTAGAATTTGTATTGATTTAGAGTGTAATGCTTTAGACATATTGATCGTATGTTTAATGAACTTAGGCTTCAGGATTTATCATGACTATTGAAACTTTTAATCTAGATATGAACGGTACAGTCGTAAAATAAACAACATTGAGATATGGTTGTTGATTAAGGAGTAGCGGATAGTAAACTTAATTGGTTATGAATCCAACAATTTGAGACTTAAAGCAATGTGGAACAACTTAAGTTATTCACACCGAAAGGTGGAGTTCTAGTTTATACATTAGAATTTTCTTCATCATGACAGTGGGTTGAAGTGGATTTGAAGGAAATCTGTCTATTATAATTAAGCATTGCACAAAACATATATAGATATACATGAATACAAAGCATAGTATTAAATTACCTAGGTGAAGTTGTGTACTAAGATATCTTTAATATAAGAGTTCAACTAAAGTTTAAAGTAACTTGTTAGAATTGTTTAGTTTAGATATAAAATCAATTAAAAGTGAATCCCTTAGAAATAGTTCAAGTTAAGTAGGTGATATACAACTAGAGCAAAAACCTTTCCTTAAGGATGATATATGTGATCCACATAAGTTGATTGCACTATTACTACAAGCTAGCCGTTATACTTGAGACATGCATCAACTACTGACTCTTCAATGAAACCAACATGCTCATAGTAGTATTCATTGAAATCAAAGATGTAATGAAATAACTTCAATTAAATCAATAAAAGCAATACCTAAATCACGATATGTGAGTCTTCAATATCTTCTCTCCACAAATTGTCTTAGTACTAAAGAATAAGTAAAACTACGCTAACTACTGCTAACGGTGGCTAATCTTTTATATGCTATGAGTTTACCACGTTTCCCTATCTATTTATACTCCTTAATCATGTTTCGAAATAACTAGAAACTATACTTTATAATTTTACACAAAATAGAACTCCACTTTTTATTTTCTTCTCTCATTGGCGTTGTCACTATGTCCTGACACTGTTTGTTCATTCCTACAGTGCCACCACTGCTCCGAGCATTTTGTGTGCATTTCCTCTCTTTGTTTGTCATGGTGTTATCCCTTAGATTCCTCGAGGTCATCCTTTAACGTCCACGGCACCGCAACTTTGTCGAGCCTCCTGATCACTTTTCCCCACTTCCTTGCTCTCACATGCCGTGCATTGATGTTCCAGACCGTGCCTTGATGCCCCAAAGTGCCAAACTATATAGCCATGGCGCCAAACCTCTATTGTAGTGTTTTTCCTTCGTTTCTCCTTGAATTCGCTCGTTTCCTTCCTTTATACCTTGTTTACTTGAAAATGCATAAACACCATCAATTAGAGCTCGTTTAGGGATATTTAAACTAAATATACTACTAAACTAACCCTATATATAAGTCTAAATAATCACTTATCAATCAGTGTATGGGAGAGGTTCGGTTGGCGGCCTGTAAAATGGCGGTACACGTTGATATCTAGAAGTGGAACAGGTGGTCGCGAGCAAGTTTGCAGGTAGATGGAGTGGTAGTGCTAGTAGTACGTCTATTGGAAGATGGAGTATTGTGCATGCCTATCGAGGATTCAGGCGATGGGGAAATAAACTGGTCAGGTCCTACTAGGGAATGGGCGATGTAACCCATCAAGTGCTGGCTATGAGGCGAATGATTAGTATTGAGCGGTAATGAATCGAGAATGATTGGGTGCTTAGGTGGTAAGTGCTGATGAGGCTGGTGCTGAGGAGGTCGGTGTTGAGGAGGTGGATGGTGTGTACGAGGTCGAAACCGACCTCGACCCCTACCATGTCCATTGGCATGCTGAGCTGTGCGATCTGGATCATCTTCAGCCCCACCATCCATATGAACTCCCTACCGTGATACATACTAGTAACTACGAATTAGAAAGGAAACAATATGTCTATAAGGGTTGATACTTCGCTTAAAATACTCGGTCTGACAACTACAAACTAAGTATGTTAACCATATATATATATATGAACTCAGTATTGTAATATTTATTTAATTAATATTGGCTACCTATATCTGACGAAGAACCCGACTCATCCTCATCATATTCATGATTGTCTACATTCATTTCAAAGTCATTATTGTCAGAAATGTATAAACCTCTTCCATCGACAGCCAACACCAATGATGTGACTACTTTGACTTCAACGACGCTGGCATCGTCATTTTATTCTACTTGGAAGACACTATCCCTGACTTTAGTTTCAATATTATTGACAACAATGGATTTATCCACGAACTTTGGTTGAAGCTTGCATATAGCTAGCTACTTAGCCAGTTGTTCCATTCCTTCTTTGAGATTGAGGGGCGAGGGAGATAATATACGTGACATGCTTGCATTGCGAATATAAGTGGCTCATACTTGTTAAATCGATGATTTTTGCGAATTTCAACTATATTCAAATATGAACTCGCATACCGCTCTCTGGTATAGGATCGTACCAATCACATTTAAACAACACCATATTAAGTGAACCATGAAATCTGATTTGAATTACTTCTTGAAATACCCCATAGTAGTCACACCCATGTTGCGTGTAGTTCGTGCCCAAAATGCACACACCGCTATTTTATGTTGTCATGTTCCTCTCATATGATGATGTATGAAATTTGTATCCATTCAAAAAGTATGCTTTGTATGTATGGTATAATCATAAGGGTCCATAGGAAAACGACCTAAGTGTGTCATATATAACATTTTTGCGAGCCTACGAATTAGCCACAATCGGACATCAACAAATTAACATCAACATGATATACAAAATCTATTTGCATTATTTTGAGGTTTAAACACTACTTAAGATATGTACATATTGGTTAAACCACCTCGCAAATTGTGTATCAACCTAAATCTCGATATCAAGATCACTGATGTTGGGCTCTTCAGCACGTACGATGGACAAGAAAATGCTAAAATTATAACATATATAGAACTTTGAATTAAACTCATTATTTTGAAAACTAAATTCTCTATGAGTAAGACTAAGTTATCGAACATAAGGAGATAGTTTCGGGTAATTCAGTAAAATGTATTGATGAGTTGTAGCATACTTATCTTGGGTTTGGGACTGTTTTTTTTTATTTGCTCGGTGATCGACCCGAATATGTGAAAATCGAAAATATACCGTCATAATTACTCGTAGGTATGAACCCACCATCATCATTGCTTTGCACCCAATTATGAGAAGCGTTGATATGGTCCTCGAAGTAGAAGGAACAAAATAAAGTTGCCTTCTCAACTAAGCATGCATTTCACATGGATCCTTCTACCCTAGCCTTGTTTCTAACATTATTTTTCAAATGTTAAAGATACCTAAATAATAAGATAAGAGATTTTCAAACAACCTAATTATGAATCTTGATATTTAATCACATTTAAGCATTAATAAAGTTCTCTCTCAAACGGGTACATCCGTCGAAATTGTACAGGCCCAAAAAAGAGCTTTATGTTCCAAGTGTATGGGAAGATGTTCAATCGAGTCAAAAACCTCAGTGCAAAGGTTTGCTCCAAGTTACACGAATCTTAAGAATGTTGGAATACATCAATTCTATTTTTCCTGTATTAAGATTCTTAAGGTTAAGTCCCGAAAGAATACTCTCAACTCACTAATTGCTAACCATACCTTATCCTCTAGTAGCTTGCGAAATGTGATTGGGATAAAGTTTTGCATGAATACATGACAATCGTGGCTTTTCATTCTGAACATCCTCAATTTGTTCATGTCTATGCATCGCTCAATATTTGAAGCATATCCATCCGGAAAGCGCAACCATCATATCCAATGACGTAAGACTTCCTTCTAACATTTGTCGCGTGAGTAACATGGTCTAGGAAATATTTTCAATATGGGGTCATACTCGAGCTCTGGACGGTTGCATATTTCACTAATATCTTCCCTCGACTTTGCATTATATTTACTCTTCCAAATTACACCCAAAACTGTATTGAAAATGTTGTTGAACAAATTTCTTTAGATATACATAACATTTAAATTGTGTCTAACGAGATTCGTCTTCTAATACGGTAAGTCCCAGAAAATACTTTATTTTCCCCACCCTAACTTTGCCGAAATCCTCATATTTATGTCACCGGGTCCAATTTCTGTTACTTTCATCAAACCCAACCTCTCAGTTTATTCTAAAATTTGTTCCTTTAATTTGATAAGCGGTGTTCCTTTCCAACATGTTGTGTCCTATCGAAAGCTAATTTTTTCATACCTTAATCGATCACCCCGCGGTAGGAAGCAACAATGATAATCAGACCAAGAAGTTTTTCAACCATGTTTTAATTTAAATGCGTCACTTTCAACCATACAATACATATAAGCCTTCTTGACATGCGTGTTCTAACCAGACAACATACTATACGCATGGAAGTCACAGACAGTCCATATAAGTGCAGTTCGCATTTGGATGTTCATTTTAATAGAAACATCATATGTAAGTATTCCCTTATGCCACAAATCTAACAACTCATTTACTAATAGTTACAAGAAAATATCAATTTGTTTTGTAGGATTTTTCAGACCAGGAACGATGACAGTTAAGAACATAAACTCCTTCTTCATGCACATGGACGGAGGCAAGTAGTAAGGTGTAAGTATGAAGGCCACGGAGAATATTGTCTTCCAAACTACCCGAATGGTAGAAAACCATCAGTACAAAAACCTAAATTAACATTACAAATTTTGATGCTAAAATTGTTATTGATATCATTCAAATGTTGCCATGCAAGGGAACTCAAACAATGTTGCATCACAAAGCCATCCAAAACATGCTCTCCATGTCGTAACATTTGTTTCGTTGTCGCTTTAGATGTGAAAAAATGTTGCAACTGAGGTGCTTTAGGGAAGTAAAACATTTTCTTATGTGGGCACAACTCACGACCGCCTTGCTCATACCTTGACTCTCCCCTAAACTTGCACGATGTCAAATCTCAATCGTCGCCCCAATAAATCATGCACAACAACTTGCGACAATCAATTTGCTCAACTGGTAAACATAAACCTTGCATTAGACGTTTCGTGCTATAAAAGATATTGACCAAAAAATTATCTTTCGGCAATGCATCCTTAAGAAACTCCAGAATTTCATTATTTGCCATTTTCGAGAGATGATGTTCAGACTTAATCGTTAAAAGTCGCCCCTTTACAGAAATTTTTTTATTGAGTCGCATCCAAGTCATAATTGCTTACACGCAGCGTCGATCATTTTATATAACTTTTGTAATTGAGGATTTAGAGCTTCTTATGTGCAATTCCAATTAAAAGTCGAGCCTGCAAAGTCTTTAACCATCTCACGGTACAAGGCAAAATCTTCCACTACATGTGTCTCTACATGGTCATCATCCTCCATCGCAACATTATAATCGACATTATGTGCGTGCAAATCTTCCTCTCCATGCTCCGACAAATGATGATATCCTAGAATGAAGCCCCGACAAAGCAGACTCATTTATACGGTGTCATAATCATGGTACGGATAATTGTGATATTTCGAATGGTTGCATAAACACCTAATCTTCCCCTTCATAATGAATGAACTACGATGCACCTTAGCAAAGGCCACATACTCGCTCACAGTTATACCATTTTTCGATATAGTTATACATCTACTCACTGTTAGTAGACACCTCAATCGTACGTTCTTAAACTACCCAAGGAATATGAAAACAAGGACTTGCGTCAAGTTCACATAGATGTGCCTCTATTTATAAGTTATTGGGATTTTCGATGGATATTAAGCATTGATTAAGAAATTGAATGGTCACAGTGAAACTGTGTTGTTTGATGGTGACACTCGGGGGGTTTAAGTTGGACGATGACACAGGGATAGAAGTGAAGAATATAGTTGTTGTTTTCTTCTTCTTTTTTATGGTTGAAATCAATTAAGACTTGATTAAGTTTCTCATTACATTTATAACTTCAAATTTTTTATTAGATCAAATTTTGCAGTATTAAGCCTAAATTGTTATTTTCTAAAATTTATAATTTTTTCACCTAGAATAGGTACAATTAATTTGTTAATTAAACTTCTACATAAAAAATTAGTTTTTAAGTTTTCACAATTTATTCAGATACTTATTATTTCTTTAAAACTACAGAATTATTTAACAAATTAATTTAAATATTTAACCTTTCTCCAAATTAATCACATTATTTAAATATTTAGGAATTTTCCAGACATATAAATTTAAATATAATTAAGTAACATGAGAACAAAAAGTGATACATATATATATATATATATATATATATATATATATATGTATAAAAAACATGAAAAATGATGAATTAACAATTAAACTTCATAATTCATGCATTAACACATTCAATCAATTATGTTTTCATATATAATTATAATTGCAGATGATAAATTAAAGGTTAACTTATATAAAATTTATTAATTTATACATATATATGTCATATATTATATAAACAATCAATATTTACACATACACACACACATATACATACAATTATCATGCATATCCAATCATCATCAACAACGACAACAACATAGCCTCTGTCCCAAATTAACGTGGGTCGGCTACATGGATCAAACTTTTCCATTGTGCTCGATTAAGTGCAATTGATGGTGAGCTTTTCAAACCATTCAAATCCCTCCTAATTAATGCATCTCATGTTAGCTTTGGCGTGCCCCTACCTCGTCGAATTTCTACAGTTTCTATGGAGTCAAGTTTTCTAGTTGGGGCATTTATAGGCCGTCTTTGCAGGTGACCAAACCACCGCAACCGCCCTTCCCTAATCTTTGTATCAATTGGTGCTACTCCTACTTATCTTTGAATTTCTATATTTCTTATTCTATCTTTACGAGTTTTACCACACATCCACCTAAGCATTCTCATTTCTGCTACGATTATTTTATGTAATTGTTATTGCTTTACTGCACATCATTCACTTCCAAGATTTATCATGCAAGTTAAATATATTGAATATTGTGAGTTATTTTGATAAAATACATTGGAATAAAATGCAACATTTTTGTACAAAAAATGGAGTACATAAATTAACAGAACAAAAAACTAACAAGCAAAAAAAAAGTACAAAACAATCAAAAATAAAAAATAGAAAATAATAAAAAAAAACAAAAAATAGTAAAACTATTAAATTAAAATATATAAAAAATAGTACTTATTAAAAAAATAAAACACACAAATAAAACAATACCATATAAATCAAATTAATTAGTATAAATTCGAAAAATGTAAATTATACCTCAAATTTGAATCAATGAGTGCGCGTAAGGAGAGGTAGCATTGATTCCTTCCAAAATCAATAACCAAACAAACACACATAAAATCAAAATCAAATAAAATCCTGATAAACAAAATAGAATTTAAATTTGACACTAAGTTATCGCTCCTGTGAGAGTGACAGGGGATAAGGAGAAGCAAGCACGAGGTAGGGGAGGCAATTAGGACCTGTAGCATGAGGTCAATGAAGAAGATGAAACGATAGGGATGAGGCTCTGGTTTTTTAATGTCTAGTTGAGACTTAGCAACGAACTTAGTGATGGACATACCCATCGCTAATTTCATCAATATGTTTTGAAGCTGCACAAGCTACTAACATATGGCTAGTTATATACCGTTGCTAATCTCTCGCTAATTTTAGCGACAGTTAGTGGCATACCTTTTTGATGCCAAAAAATAGCGACAGGTAGAATGGAGCAAATATGTAGCATAAAAAAATAGCGATGAGTAACGGGTATGGATTATCCGTTACTATTCTTTGGCATGTACTACCATTGTCGCTATTTAACGATGGACATATCTGTCACTATTTCTTCATTTATTTGTAGTGTATAACAACATTGACATAATTTCACCTTAAGAAAATAAGGGATGGGGTTGTTTGATCGAGTTTAAGGGTTGGGTGGGTTGGTTTTTTGGGTATTTTGGTGAATTTATGTTATTATTAGGTAGGTACATGAAGTTTTTAATGAGCTGCGAGTACTTAATTTAGAATGGGCAGGAAGAGAAGATGTACTACTTGGTTTAGCAGAGCTCAAATTTTAATCTCACCATCATTTATAAGAACCTACAAATTTTTCTAAAAGAGATTAAAAGAAAAGAATCTAATAAAAAAAAGAATAATGAGGGTAGCACATGTGTAATTGAAATTCATCCACTTAAATCCCAAACAGATGGTTCATACACACGCATAAGATATTGTGGTGCTGCCTCACTTATAGCATGTCCAATGCCACCATGGATATGGTGAAAATAAATGTTTTTGAAGTTTTGGAAACAAGAGGAATTGAGGAGATTAACGAATTAGTGATGAACTAACAAGCACACATCAATATTAAAAAAGAATTAATATTACAGTAAGACTTTAATGTCTTCCTCTGCTTAGGCTCAGCTTAATCAATTAAACGTATTGACAATGTGAACAACCATTATAATGATCTCTCTTTCTCACAAGACTCAAGTAATGAATATTGATGATCCACACAATGGCGACCTATACTTATAGACTCAATCTATCTACTCTATCTAGGAATTCGATCTTAAAAACAATACAACTAGAAAAATCTCATCGGTCTCCAATTGTAAATTATGTTGGAATTATCCAACGTTCAATAACTAAGTCTTATATTCCTTCAACAATCTTGACTCGTCATCTCCATAAAGTTCTTTAGTCCTCTATGCACCTTTCTCTCATATTTGATGTTGTATTCATTCTTGAAGTTCTCTCCTTGTTGTATCGAACTTATTCACTGTTGTAAACTAATACCGACAATTGCTCTATTGTAGTATCTAACTCTCGTTCTATTCCTACTTCAACTTTAGTTTTGTCTTTATCTTCGACTCTGACTTTGATACTATAATCTTCACTGAGTTATATCTATACGTAGACATCTTACTGAGTTAGGCTTCCATCTTCATTATAGCATTTACTTTACTAAATTTAGTTTTGACAATATACTACCAACAAGGATAGAATAACCTAAACGTAGTAAATTGGTGTAAAACAATCACCCCTTCTGGCATAGATTGGTCAAAAGCAGTAAATAGCAAGATAACAAAATTTTGTGGAACTTCATAAAATGTATTGGTATCGATCGATCAAAGTAACAACACACAAAAGTAAAACCCCAAAAAGTTATAGTCATCAACCAATAAGTATATCCATGAAATATAGTTTTAAAAACATTAAAGTTCATGTACTTACAGTCACAAAATACCAAAAAAAAAAAAACTTAACCTAGCTCACTCCCCTTTTTGACTAACTTCGTCAAAGAGATTATAGCTGAGTGTTAATCAACCACCTTAATTGTCGAAGCTCAACATTAGCAATGTCCATCTTTTCTTGCAATTATCACATTTGTGTGGAAACATCACCTCTGCATATTGTAAAAAATGTCATGCGATTAAAAAAGTAATTGAACAATAATAGGTGTGGTCTCATCACCACCCGCGAACTTAGTTGTTGTAGAGGTTCTTCTTAAGTAAGAGCAAAAGTATATTCAAGAACTTCTTTTTCTGACAATGCAGTAGCAGCAGCAGCAATTTTGAAAGTCACAGGTACAACAAAAGCATTATCAGTGACAGGCACATCAACAGAAGTTGTTGGCTCTACTTAAGTTGTTGGAATTGTTTGATTGAAATTTAAATCCTAATGCTCAAGGTAAGCAAGAGGATAGATTGACATTTTTGGCTCAGGTTGCAAAGCATCATTCACTGTAGCCTCAACAATATGGTCTGTAGTCGTAGTACCTGAAAGTAATAGAATGCCCTTAAGGTTAGCAACATTCAAGTCATCAACATGAGGAATCTCTTATGGTGCTAGAGACTTAACATGTTTACAAAATCTCTCACAATGAACCACATATGGTGTTACAATATCTTCACCATAAGTTCCATAATTCATTCTAAGGGACTCAAGAATACTTGTCTTAGTAGTAGCAATAGGACTAATAGAATTTAAATCAAAGTTTCAACCTTTAAAGTTACCCTGATCAACTCCAATTTCACCCGCATGAAACTTAGCAAGGGAGGTAACATAGGAAGATAATATTTTCCTCTTACAACATCCTTACCTGAATATTGCACGTGAATATGCTTGATGTCTTTAGCATAAGCAAATTTCTTAGATTGAGAAATCTCTACAATTTTTCGTTTCATTATCCATCTAGACTTTCTCATTGGCTTTGTAACAGGGGTAGGAATAGAAGCATCAACAGTTATAGTAACGAGAGCGGGAGCAGCTATAATAGTAGCAGATTGAGATCCTAAAACCAATACTGATGACGACTTCTTCTTCTTTTCGGTACGAGAAGTCAAGATCAACAATCCTGTTGTTAGACTTCATTTGATGATTCAATCTTACTTCTTTCACCACCTTTTGCAACTTTTCATTGGTCTGCTCAACGATTGAGTATCTTCGAAACAGAATAGTTACAAAGCATGATAGGTAAAGCTTGTTATTTTTCTTCCCCCGTATGCAAAATAAAGTCATAGATCTCTTTCCTAATAATGAAATTCTTCCCCATAGCAAGATCATGTAACAGTAACATTCTCTCTTTAAACACGTGTATCTGATGGGAAGTAGCCACAATACTAGCAATCAAGACCTTAATTAGCATGTAGGCCTTACATGTTAGCTTAGTTACAGGAAGCCCAAAAGCATTGTCAAAGTTCCACTTAGTAAGAACCCCTCTAATCAACAAAGAGACAACATCATCAAACTTGAGTGTCAAACCTAACTTATTAGTAGTTGTCTCCAATTTAGAAAGTCCAAGCACACAATTGATTACAAATAGGATTGAATGGAATTGTAAAACCACGAACAAATACTTCATCCAAATAAGTATCTCCAAAATTTTTAGGAAGATTGTTGTAGAATCTCTTGACAATGGAGTCATTATAGAAGCCTTCATGAGACATCAACCCATATATGTTAGTCCAAACTAGCAACCTTTTAAGGCGAATTTCAAGAAAATGTGACACATTGATGTTGGGTTTTGGGGTTCATACGCAGCGGAGATTACAAAACAATTTTTACAAAAACCCCAACAGGATCCGAATCTAATTCCATTAAAAACATTTAAACCAAGAAAACTTAATCATACCTCGATCGCAAAATACCTTTCTGAAGGTTGATCGATCTCTAAGGCGCTGCCAACGATGAACGCCCTCTACCAGCAGTCCACACACGAACGGCCACCGAGATTCGAAGTGCTAGCTTTGAGAGAATACCAAACCTTTTGTTTCTCTCCAAAACGACCCAGAGCGTACCAGAAAACCCTAAGTCGTTTCTAAAACGAAAATAGAGTTTCGGCCCTTAATCTTTCATCCGTGTGTTCTAACTTAAAGCGTCTATTTATACAACCCTTGTATATAGACTGTTAAGTAAATTACACATATACCCCTACTTAAAGAAGTATAAGTGTAATACACCATAATGACGTTTCTGTCATGAACTTTATCATATAAAATTCATTTTTCTGAACCATCTTAAAATCTCGCAAAACCATTCTTAGTGTGCGACCCAATAGGCTCATACAACGTAGGTAGTGAACCAAAACACATTTTGGTATACAAGTCATAAGCGGCCTCTAACAAGACATTATGACTACCCAAGTCGTACGAATATCAAATCTATACAACCTAATCAATAGTGTATATAGCATCCTTTTGATCAAACATAAGGCATGGAATTGTCATCAGACATGTTCAATCGTACTAGTCTCGATCTCTAGGTAGACTGAAAACATCCAAGTGACATTGATCAATATCAATTCACTTAGACTAGGCCTTTTAACATTCTAGCACATCGAGGAATCCACTAGATATCTCTCTTTATATGAGAGGGACAAATTCTATCTCGATTACACAACTTCGTCACATTGCTCACATAGTAACCAATCACAACCTTTATAATCATATGGTTAAAGACAACGTTTGGTAGTGTCAAATCACTATGTTCCTAATGTTGAAGTCTCTGGTAATCTCAAGTCAGATGACTGAAAAATATACATATCATGAGAAACAACTATGACTTAATCCATGTGATGTTGTCATAGCGGGTCGGTCCAGTACTTTGTTCCCTAACAAGTACTCGTGATCTTGATTCGCATCCCTATACGTATAATCATCATATGATCATCAATCAAGACTCACACTAGTCTTAATTCATTATAGTTCCAAGTATAATGATCGACTAGAGACATTTAGGATTGTTCTGCAAATACCCATGGATCTTATTATAATGTAAACATGCAAATTAATTATAATAAACAACAAATGAAATCCTTTATTTTATTAACTAAAAGTACTCATAAAGACAGTTAATGGATTGACCTAGGGCACATGACCCAACAATTGATATGATGATCAAACCAGTACTTCCTATTTACTATTTCTTTAAATTTCTCTGTGCACTTAAATGATTTGAAATGACCGAAAGAAAAGGGAGCAGACATATCAAAGTACTGGGCTATAAATGCGATTTTTTTCTAGTCAGAGGCTTTACTGATGGTCTCAACTTCATCCGGAATCTTATCTAAGGAGTCGAAAGAAGCCTTCTCATCTTCACCAACATACGTCTTGCCCTTGGCATTTCTGGCTTTCTTGGAAGAACTATTGTGCCCGATTAGTTGTCGTTGTTGGATAGCCCTTGATTTCACCCATGTAATTTTTGTAGCAATCTTAAGATATGAAGGCGTACCAATGTAGATTTTATTTATAGGAGCATGATAGTAAATGTCATTTGTCTTAATCGTCGGAAGATCAGTAGTAGTAGAGTAACCATGCGAAATTGAAGAAGATTGTTGAGCCATTCTTGCAGTAATATCAAGCAAAAAGGACGAGAAAATGATAGAGAAAGTAAGGAGTTCACAGCGAGAGAGAACTTGAATTGGGAAGAAAAGTTTGGGAAAATTCAGTATTCTCACAAAATCAACAAAGATTAACCCAAATTAGAACATAATTCTCCCTTAAATCCCTTAAATATTAATTTGTTTGTTTAACGGCACAAACCTTTATCCCCCTTCAACCATTTCATAACTTTTAATTTTTACAACCGACTTAATAAGAGAGACACATGTTGCAGGTAATTTCAAGTGGCAGTTTCTTGGTCAAACTCGAAAACAGCTCATAACTTAATGTCGAATCATAAAGATATCTGCATGAAAGCACATAATTGCTAGTTTATAGTAGGGACCCTTACTAGCGAGAGCTCATGCCAATGTCATAGCACAACCTCTCAAAAGTATGTGTGTCAAGAGCATAAATTAATCCTCTTTTCGCTAGATCCCTAATATAATGATGATGAATAACAATATGTTTCGTCAAAGAGTATTGAATTGGATTTCTTGATAGAGAACACAAGCCCCCACACTGAAAGCAATATCTAGTTTGCTTGTAGTAAGATATAATAAACTACTAATTATGCCTTTGTATAATGTAGGATTGACATCAACACCTTTGTAATCCTAATGAATCTTCTCACTAGGGCTCATAGGTGTTCAAAGAGACTTAGCAATGTCCAAGCCGCAACGTTTAACAAAATATTTAGCATGTTTATTTTGATATATGAATATATTATCTTGAGACTATGTAATATGAAAACCCAAGTAATATATAAGATATACAACCATGTTCATCTCAAATTCTTTTTCATTAAATCAACAAACTCTAAAGCTAGCTTTGCAGATGCAGCCCCGAATATAATATCATCAACATAGATCTGGTTAACCACAAACTATTTAGTCTACTTTTTTAGAAACATAGTCTTATCAGTAAACCATTTATTGTAACATCTCTACAGCAAATATGTAGTCAACCTTTCGTACCAAGCCCTTGGTACTTGCTTCAGTCCATAAAGTGCATTTTTTAGATGATAAAAATTGTTGGGTTTATCATGTACCTCAATTCCTTTAGGTTATGGAACATAAACTTCTTCTTACAAATACCCATTTAGGAAAGCACTTTAACATCCATTTGTTGTAACTTGAAAGTCCATAAAGTGCCTTTTTTAGATGATAAAAATTGTTGGGTTTATCATGTACCTCAATTCCTTTAGGTTGTGGAACATAAACTTCTTCTTACAAATACCCATTTAGGAAAGCACTTTTAACATCCATTTGTTGTAACTTGAAACCTTTGTTACAAGAAATGGCTAGCAGTAGATGAATAGATTCCAATCTGGCAACTGGAGCAAATGTCTCATCAAAATTAATACCTTCAACCTATGTGTATCTTCGTGCAACCAATCTGGTTTTTTTGCAAATAATAGCACCATTCTCATCTATCTTGTTGCGCAATATCCTTTTAGTATTAATGATATTAACATTAGTAAGTCATACATACATCATGTCTAACAAACTCATTGAGTTCCTCTTGCATAGCATTCACCTAATATTTACCCATTAAAGCCTCCTTGAGATTCTTAGGCTCAATCTAAGATGTAAAACATGCGAAACGAACCATATTCATGTAATCAACATGAAGAATATCTCTAGTTTGCACTGGATCATTAATTGAGCCAATAATTTGTTTAATTGGATTATCTTTCAGCATCCTTGACTGTAAAGCAATAATAGTAGGTGATTTTAGATCATCATCATCATAACATCTTCATCATTAGATGGAGTAATGATATCTGACTCAGATGGTTTAGCAGTAGGCTGAGTAATAGGTGTCGAGCTCATTAGTGTTGGCAGCTCATCATCATCATCCTTGTGAATGGACAATTGTTATGTTCTTACACTATCATCAACTATAACCTTAATATATTCAATCACAGTCATAGTTCGCTTAATGTATACCCTATAAGCTTTACTATTATGAGAATATCAAAGAAAAATTCCAACATCACTTTTTGAATCAAACTTTCCCAAGTGATCTCTATCATTCAATATGAAGCAGGTACTACCAAAAACATGAAGATTTTTTAGAGATGTTTTCTACATTTCTAGATTTCATTCGGATTTTTTTAGTCAGTGGCCTGAAATAAAACCTCTTGATAATATAAGTAGTAATATTTACCACTTCTCCCCAAAAATTCATTTGCAGATCTTTATCAACTAGCATGACTCTTGTCATTTCCTGAATTGTCTGATTTTTCCTTTCAATAACACCATTCTGCTATATAGTGTTTTACGAGTAAAAAAACTCATGCATAATCCCAAACTCCACATAATTATCAGCAAATTGTCGATTTTCAAACTCTTTTCCATTATCACTACAAATTCAATCAATGGATACATCCTCATCACTTTTCTCATTCAGAGGTCGAACAATTAACTTCTTAAACTCATCAATTGTTTATGTTTTATCATGCAACATGTTGAGTAGTCATCAACAGTCACAAAATCATATTTCTTTCTCCCAAGACTTTCAACTTGTAATGGACTAAAGAAGCCCATGTGAAGTAATTCTAATACAAATTTTGTCAATATGTCATTAAGGCCAACATGTAGCTAGGGATCAAATCCCATTTTAGCCAAAATCTTTACCAACATAAGACTTTTGTCACTTTTCATGAAATTATTGTTGTTGTTGTTGTTGTTGTTGTTGTTGTTGTCATTAAGGCCATCATGTGAAGCTGAATATTGTTTATCCCTTTGACATGACTCACAAATAGAATAAGTCTTAGAGGATAGTTTGGGAATACTTCTAACAACATCATTAGAGAGCAATTTCTAAAGTTCCTTGAGATTTAGATGACTAAGCCTTCTATGGCAAAGCTTTGTATTAGTTAGAGAAATAGAGTTGCACAAAATGTATAGCTTATAAGGCAATACAGAATATTGAAGCGGCATATAGCAATTTTTAGATGTACGGATCCAATACATGATGCTACGATATAGAATATTGAAGCAACATATAGCAGTTGTTAGATGTACGGATCCCATATATGATGCATTGTCTTTCTTTATTAATTATCTGATAATGATCTTTAGTCAAGTTGACAAGCTATTCCTTATCACGCAGTTAACTTACTGATCAGGTTAGATTTCAACCCATCAACATGCAATACTCCTTTGAGATTAGGTAGTCCCACAACATTAAGAGTTCCTTTACCAACAACATTGGCTTTTTTTCGTTACCAAATGTAACAACACCTCCCTTAAAAGCCTCATAATTTTTAAGAAAGCTTTTATTACGAGTCATGCATCTAGAATAACCACTATCGAAATACCATAACTTAGTCATAGTTGTTGAGAGTTGCAGATGCGCTGTCATACCGTTATGAGATTTAACTCTCCAAACCCTCTTAGATGTTTTCTACTTGTGAAGTGTACTAAGATCTTTAAACATCCGATAGCATCGTGGTCAAATATGACCAACAATCCCACGATAATAGCATTTAGGAGAAGGTTTGTTGTCAGCAACATCAGTTAAATTTTTCTTTGCACTTGCAGTAGCCTTTTGTAACATTATCTTCTTTGCTTTTGCTATACCAACTTAAGTCTTGTTTGATTAACTTTTATTGATTACAATACATATGAAAAAGACAGCAGGAGCATTGGTAGATCCTTTATTATATCTAAGACCATGCTTAACTTGTGATGATTAACAAATTTACAGCATTATGTTTAATTTTTTAACCAGAATGTAACTTTGCAGTAACATCCTTAGAATTAAAAAAGCTTTTCTTTAATGTAGAGATTTCAGCCTCATGCTCTTTAAGTAATGTAGTACGAGTACGGTGTCATCTTTTAAGTGTCTTATAATCCAATTTAATAGAGAACAATTTCATCTTCAAATCAAAATTTTAATCATGAAAAGAAGTCCATTTAGCAAATAATAGATCATAAGAAGCCTGAAAGTCTTTTGCAAAGTCATCAACCATGGTAGCAGCATATACATCTTTAGCCTTTTCCTTATTCTTTTCCGTGTCAGACACTATAGAATCAAGTTCAGAAACACTAACAGCCGATGGATAAGCATCAATAGTATTTAACTTTGTCAATATAGCAGTAAGTGCAGTAGTAGAATCATTAGAGTCTTTATCAATGTCATTTCAGTCATCATCACTCCAAGAAACATTCAAAGAATTCTTCTTATAACTAGGACATTCAATTTGAATATGTCCAACTCATGCACACTTAAGACACTTAATGCCATTAAGTTTATTCTTAGCATATGTCTTCTTATTATCAGTAAAAGGCTCATTGTTATCATTAACTTTCTTTTAATTAGTTCCAATAGAATTTCTCTCATTCATTTAAAGAAATTTTGAGAAATTTTTTGCCATCATACCAAAATCATCTCCAATAAAGTCATCAGAAATAGTTGTCTCAACACAATAAGCATTCTTAGAAGAACTAAACTTTTTAAACATATTCATCTCACATGTTTGCATAGAACTCATTAATTCATCAAGAGACATCTTAGTAATATCAGGACATTCTTCGATTGTGGTAATCTTTGAGTCAAATCATGAAGGAAGAGCATGAAGAGCATGTCGTGCTAAGTGTTCATCGGTATACTTTTCTCCAAGTTGAAAAGCTTAATTAGTAATGTCTTGTAAACGACCATTGAAAAAGACAATATTTTTGATAAGTCGTTAATTATGTAATTAAATATAGTTTATTTATATATTTTTTATTGTTAAGTCTACAAAATATTAGTCTAATTATATTTATTTGTTATTTTTAGGGTTATCAAAGTGCGCTATTGAATCTGAGGCGAAAAACTGTGTGAAACGGTGTATTTACATGCAGTGATCAACTACCAAAGAATCTGCCTCAAGACACACATTGCACAGTTGACTAATAGGTGACAGCAGGCCAAGTAATGCAGAAACGTACACACATGAGACACGTTGCAACCAGAGCAGTGGAGACTAGCCTCGAAATCAGCACACATAACAGATCAGCAGAGAAGGGAAACAATGGTTTTAACTCTGCCTCATGATATGTACTAGCACAGACTCCCAATTATTAACAGGACTTTCTCTTGTGTGTTTCCTTACCTATCAACCAACTCCACGTGTCGCCTTCTCCACACACATATCAGTAATGATTTCTCCTATTCTGCCGCTGCTTAATTCATCGGGATACGTGCGAGCACCATCTCATATTTCTTCACATGAGCATTCGAGCCAGTGCCAAACTTTGTGTCTCTGTTTATCAGCCATGTCTGCATCAGTAATCAAAGCTAATGGGAGGCCACCACATCAACCTGAACTAGCAAGCTCGGCTAGTCACAGCCTAATATGTGGCCAAGACCATGCATGAAATGCCCAAAAGCCACAAGATCTTCCTCGGTGCATGTGTCATGAACCAAATTCCCAATTTGGCATTCTCTCTTATCCAGAAACCAATTTTGGTAGTTTTTGATAATTAGGACTTTAGGGTATTATAGAAAGAAGATCAACTTCTACAATAAGGAACTCTCTCTCTTGACGATTATTCGACTCTCTCCCTCACTTCCATTTTCTCTTTAATTTTGTTTTGTGTTCTTTTTCAATGAGAGACTAAACTCATGGCCTAGGCAAGACTGCGGGGGAGGTTCGATTGTCCTCATCTATGGATTTGTGAGATTTATTTATTTTAATTATGTTGCTTTTCATTGTTATTTTGTTTTCTTTGTTATTGATTGAATAATTATAGTTAAATTCATATTTAAACTCTGATTCTTTTGCCAATGTGTCGTAAGCATCTGTCCTTATGCAATAAGACCACACTAGTGACAATTAAGTTTACCAATTGGTTCGCCCCTTTTGAGAATCGTTAAGTACCTTCAGAGTTTAGGCTAAATCAGACATACTAGTGATCTGATTGCCTAGGTGTAGTGCCTTTACAAAACCCATTGTGGTCATCATGTTAAATCCAATGCGTTTAAGTATAGGGTTATATGATTGGTTAAGGAAGTAGTCATTATCGTACCTTGGCTATCGAGATTAAGAAGTGCGAGGAACCGTGTACGCTACTGGGTCTATAGCTACACTATGATACTTTTAATTTCCATATTTTACATATATTGATGACCAAATCCAATCTTTTAATCGAACCGATCTTATATGTGTTGACCTAGGTATTTTTTATTAATTGATTTTAAAATAATTTCCAATGCTTTATTTATTTTATTGTTATTTATATTAGTTATTTTGTTTACTTTCTTAAAACCCTCTTTCCATTTTTGTTGTTTTTGACCTTAGAAAGATTATCAATCTTTATGGGATCGACCATTTGTTACTATTCTGCAAATACTTGGTTTAAGTATTATTTTATCGATGTGTTCGGCGCACGACAATTTTTGGCGTCGTTGTCAGGGATTGGGTTTTTTTCTTTCTTTGGTATTATTTAGTATTTTTTTATTTGTCTATCTAGTCCCTTGCTTTTAACACTTTTTCAGGTAATTCCATAATGGCCTCCTACTTCCAAAACTATAGTCAATTCGAAGACTCATACTATTGTGGTGTGAATGGGGTAGGTATGTCACATAATGGATATCAATTTGCTAACTCGCAATATTTTGTACAATAGGTTGGTGTTTGTGGAAATTATGGGGAGTAGTTTCATCCTATGTATGCTTGTCCTCACTATCCGAAGTATAGGAATCATCATGGTTCTAGCTATGCATCGCCACAATCCAATTTCTATATGTCTAGGCAAAGTCCACAGATTCCTCAACAAGAGCAGAGAACCATTACGGACATCGAGAGATATGTGATCTCCAACTGGCTTTCTCAAGGAACTACTCAACAACCCTTATAGGAGGATAGGCAGCATATAAACCCAAAGTTGCAAAATTCAGAAAATCGAGTAACTATTATACTTGAGCATTTGATGGATAAGAAAGAATTATCTCCGCGACAAATCTTTGACAAGAGGAGACTATAAATATTGTTACATTAAAAAGTGTTGAGTTTGATGAGTTCTCAATTTTGGACGAGTATTTGAACGAACCATATGAAACACTAGAAGTTTCTTCATATGAGCCAGACATTACCATTGCATAGAATAAAGATGATGAAGCTGAGGTGAAAATTGAAGTCGTTTTAGAAAACCTAGAGGAGCCATAGATAGAGAGCGAGGAAAATCAACCTCTGGTGTTGGTGAAGCCACCTACCCTCTCACGCATACTTGCTAAACCATATAAGGGGGTGGAAGTAAAAGAGCGTTTACAAATCTTCTACACTATCGACACCTTTGGGTTGGATGATCTTGATGCAATAGAATCTTTTATGTTGGAAATCCCAAATGATCTCTCAATTCTGATGAAGAGCGTGCATGTTTCATTTCCCAAAGCTATAGATGCACCACCATTTGTTGTCGATATATCGAAAGGAGTGTGCATTACGTGATAAATCATGTCAAGTCTAGCCAAAGACTTAAAAGAAAGGAACCCGTTGGGAGGCAAACCAACTTTGTTTTTATTTCATTTTTATTTCCTGCATTTATTTAATATAGTTTAGGTTTTAGTTTTTTTATTATTTAATAATGCACTAACTTGGCTTCTTGGATTTTTGTAGGAGTTATGTTTGATGAGCACCAGAGACACTGAAGCACCCCCATGAGTTTTACTAGGTTTAACTATGTATTACATTTTTTTGGAGTAATTTGAGCATTTTTTTGGGAATTAACATATTAATAGGATTTTAGGCGTTTTGAGACTTGGTTAGGGCATATCTAACTTAAGTCGCTGCATTAGTGGCGGGTATTTGAGTAGACCTGGACTTCATTCTATCATCTTATTGATTTCACCTTTAGTTGAAAGACTTCGGGCTCACAAGATTTGATTGGAATCATTTGAGTTAACTCCTCTACTTGTTAGTTCTTGCTCTTGTTATTATCATTTTTACATATTTTCCTTAGTCACCTAGACATGAGAGATTTTGTGCATTCACTAGTTTTTGTAGACTTTTATTGTGCATGCATTTGTATCATCTTCTTATTTCTCTATCCATGTTCTTTTTCACCACTATTCTTTTTTCTTTTTGTTGCATGGATTCCTTGACTTGTTTTGAACCTTGAGGACAAGGTTCAGAATAAGTTTTGGGGTACTTTAGGATTTGTGGATTAAGTTGGATGGACTTCTTTGCGAAGGACCGCAGGTAAGATCGTTTAAATTTTTTCAATTATATGAGGTTATATGCGGTTGACAAGTGGTAACGGCGGTGTTTAATATCCTTTATTCTTTCATTTCTTCCCTTTCTCTTCCTTTCATACTTCTCGTTCTCATGCCATTAGGAGTTAATACATTTTCATTCATGTATTTGGTATAGTTTTCATTTTTATATTATTTTTAGTCACCCGAGATTTTGTGTCATGCCTTTGAGTGTGGATAAGTACATTATGTTTGCCTTTTTAACTTGAAAATTAGGAAAAATTAAGAGAAATACTCACTGGAGCCCATAGCCCAGCATTTTTATGATTTCATGATTAGGGACTTAGTATGATGGTTAGGCCTTGTACTAGATACCAAAGGGGGCAGATGGTCAGAACTGTGCAAGTTAGATTTTCAGGGTGCTAGAACGAGGATGTAACTCACTCGAGGTGAAATTCCTATGACTGAAACACTTTTGGGGAAATAATTTAGGTCATTTTTAATGAAAACCCTTAGCCTTAAGCCTATCCATCATTTTACAACTAGTTAGCCCAGTTGAGCAAAATTTAACCTTTATTCTTTTCATACCTAATTTTAAACCCATAAACAGAACCTGATATATCCCTTTACCTAGTTAGAAACTAGTCTTAGACTTGAGATCTTAAAAAAAAAAAGATGAGGAGAAGAAAATTAGAGAAAAAAATTATTTATATGCCTAAAATAAAGGGAAATTCATGATTAGAGAGTCCCACCTAAAACGACATTCACAGGAAATGGAGCAGGGAGCTGGGTTGTTAGAAAAAGGTGAGGACTACACATATTAAAAGAAAAATAAATTAAAGTGCACTTTAACCACTTTCATATTCTCAGGGAATCATTTGATAGTCTAAGTTTTAGTTTTCAATGTTTTGTATCACCTTTATATCATTTCCTTGGAACCCTATCATAGCCATGTTATAACCTATTAAAGTACTAGTGATTCCCAGTGGTGCTAAGTTAACAATAATGGAGAGTGTGGTTGCATTTCTTGGTGCCTTTTTAAGCATTGATGCACTATTGTTTTCATAGAGATTGTAAACTCACATGCTTTAATGTATAGACCAAGAAAACTCATCAGTAGTTGATGGCCTTTGTCTTGACCTAGCCTATGTCTTTAAAGTGTGATCTTAATTGTGTTTGAGTTGCGGTTCTTGACATATCATAACTCCAAAATTTCTTGAGTTGCTTATCAACTTGGCGACTTTGTAAATCAAAGGAACTAAATGAATTCGATTCGGGTATTGGATTAGTTAAGTCAGTGCATATCTATATTAGGAGTCTAGTTTATGTATGTTTTGTCGTTCACACCTTTGCTCGAGACATGCAAAGTTTTAAGTTTGGGGGTATTATCTTCATCCTCTTTCGTCTCAAGATGATCAAACATATAACTTAATTAATGTAACTTAGAGATTTTGACAGAATTCGTACCTTCAAAGATTGTCTTAAAACATCCCATAATTGTTTTGCAGTAGTGCAATTTGTAATCAGTTTAAAGCGTAAAACATCAATAACACTAAAGATAGAATTAATTATCTAGTGATAGGCAACCTTCTCATTCTTCTCAGCGTCTATCCACAAAGATGCGGGTTTTGGATTAGCTTTACCATTCATATCTGATTGTGTTGGAGCAGTGTATTCTCTCTATAGTATTTTTCTAGCAATTTCATAATGGCAAAGACAGTGAACCATCCGAGCCTTCTAGTAGGAATAGTTGGTACCTTCCATCAATGGCGGTCAAGTTTTCGATCCACCATTACGTCCTTCACCGGTTCGTTGTCATAACAACTCATTAATAGATCCCATGGCAATAAAACTCTACATAATCTCACTTTTCTATGCTTGTAGAAATAATGAAATAACAAAGCTTTGATACTATTATTGAAGTTTTGGAAACCAAAGGTACTAGGGAGATTAACATATCAGTGATTAACTAACAAGCACACATCAATACTAAACAAAAATTGATATCCCTCTAAGACTTGAATGTCTTCCTCTACATAGGTTTAGCCAAATCAATTAAAAAATTGATAATGTGAACAACTACTATAATGATCTCTCATTCTCACGAAACTCAAGAAATGAATGATGATCTACTCAATAATGAACGTATATATTTATAGACTCAGTCTATCTATTCTATCTATGAATGCAGTCTTAGATACAATGCAACTCAAAAAACCTCCTCAATCTCCAATTTTTATTTTGTTAGAATCATCCAATGTTCAACAACTAAGTCTTTTATTTCTTCAAGAACCTTGATTTGTCGTCTCGATAAATTTCTTCAATCCTTTATGCACCTTCTCTCGGATTTATTGTTGTAATCCATCTTGAAGTTCTCTCCTTGTCGTATCAAACTTCTTCATTGTTGTAGACTAGTACTAACAATCGCTCAATTGTAGTATCCAACTCATGTTCTATTCTTGCTCTGAATTAAGTTCTTTCATCGTCTTTGACTGTAACTTTGATACTGTAATCTTCACTGGAATATACATTATAATCTATCATTGAGTTGTATCTACACTCTGACATCATACCGAGTCAAGCTTCCATCTTCATTGCAGCATTTACCTAACTAACTTAACTTATGTTTTGACAATCTGCTAACAAGGATAGATCGACCCAAACACAGTAAACTAGGGTTTAACATATGCCACCTACAATAAATATATAGACATTAAACCTAAAATAAGGCTTTACAATGCAAATATGGGTTGTGCAAATATAGCTGATGTGACAAGAATAAAAGCACATGTCATTTTTTGAGTTATAGAATAAACAAAAATTCAAAAGAAATAAAGTCCCAATCCACATTGTGCATTGGCGACCATTTTCGAATTTAAATATTTATCTAATGAAAAGGTGTTACATATGATAGACATTCTCGCTACATATCGAGATGACACCAATCCATGATCCCAATCAATATTTACCATTAGAGATGCTCTTAAGCCTCCCTCAATCAGACCTCAAGGTGGAGAAAGACAAGAAAAAAAAATTAGGTTTTTTTGGGTAAAAACAAGGCATTCTAACTTCTACCTTACCGATCGTCCTCTAATAATAAGGAAATACCACTATGCGGAGATGAAGATGACAAAATCCTCATTCATACTTAAAGTTCCCAAACCTATTGGTTTGCAAAAGGGTTGTTTTGCCATAATGTGTGGCAACTCTCATCTCCAATAATGAGTATAATCTCAATAATGACAAAAAAATCTTGATAAAGAAAAGAAAACGGCTAAACAAACCCCACTTGTTGCTCAACATACCCTATTACTCAATAATGAGTATAATCCTCATTCATACTCTCAATTCTCCACTCGTTTTCCATACTTTGAATTACTCACAATTCTCCACTTGTCTTCCCTACTTCGAATTTCAAATTGATGAATGTACCCCACTTTTTTTGAAATCCCCAAAATACCATTGCTAACTCCATCACTTTCACCCTCACCCCAACACCCCTCAATCACCTCCATTTCTCAGTTTTGCCACTATGTAGCACTTATAAAAGGTCGAAAATGCCTTAAGAGTGTTTTTTTATCGAACAAGGTGGGATTTGGTCTCGCCATGCCATATAAGTGAGGAAATGTCACTTGTGGGTTTTAAACGCTCAGGGTTGAGACCTCTTTAGAGGTTTTGGCTAAGTCCTATGAAACCTGTTTAGATGTCTCAGTCGATTCCCACCAAAACCATTGAAGAGGTATCAATCGCCTCCTACCATTATTATGAAGAGGTCTCGATCTCATTAGGAGATGGAAAGAGTTGGTTGAGAGCTTTAAAGAGGTATCAGTTAAAGGTTTTAGTGTGCGAGTCAACCCTCTATCTAATGTGTCCAAAACTCATGGGCGGTAAGAATGAACAAAAGATTTACAAAACTTTAAGAAAATATAAGAAAATGAAAAAAAAATACTGCATTTTGCTTAGAATCTCTTGATATTCTTGATTCCATCAACCTTTTGTGCCAAAAATATTAAATTTAAGTCCCAAAATGAAATCCTGAACCTAATAACAACAACACAAATATCGTTTAAAAACAACAAAGAAACCCGAGAAAACCCAAAATCGAAAAAAAAAAGAGGAGGGGAATGCACTCATGGGGTTGAATCAATGTGGTTTGATAGAATTTTGTTGGATTTGAGTCGAAGATGAGAGTGTGATTCAAAAGTGGGTGTTCACGTATTGTGCGTGTTAAATATAACCCATTATAGGTTACCAAGTCCTACTGGAATGTAGTAGAGGTAAGAACGGGGTCGAATTCATAAGATTGAAGTCAAATTGAGTTCGACAAACAGAAAAGTAAATTTAAAGGTATTTGAAAAAGTTTTATCTAAAAGCCTACTAAAAAAGAAAGTGAAATAGTGCAAAATAGAGAAATAAAGACATACCTTAGCCTTGGAATCTACAATCTAGCCTCGTGTTGTTTCCATGTCTTGTATCATTGAATTTAAAAGATGGGTTTCAAAATAGTTTTCCTAGATAAGGTATAGGTGTTTAGGTCACCAACACCCTAGTCCCCCTATTCTTAATAGATGGGCAACTGCTCTCTAAATACTTCTCTTACTCCATCGTACAACCTTGGGCAACCGTTCTCAAGATTCAACACGTGAGTAGCATTAAAAACTATATGGAAAGAAAAAGGATCCCACAAACATAAAAATTTTCCAATTTTGCCCTCCTCTTCCTCACCATAACCAGATCCAACGCCCTCCGTCCTCCACCGCCGATGTCCGCCACTGCCCTCACCACCGCCCTATCGCTGCCGCTCTCACCACCTCCGTCCTTTCCCACCGTAGAGTGCAACATTAGTAGAATTTAAGCTAGATGATGCAATATAATAACCGATTCTACCTCAATTGAATAACCAAATCAAAGCCCTAAGATTGCAAAAACCAATACAAAATAACCGAACTAACTGATTGAGCATACAAACCAAAATGCAAGTCATGAAAAACAAGTAGAATCCCAATTGGATAGTAAAATCAAATGAATTCTTGAGTTTGATCAATGAACCATTTTTGGGATCGTCCGGGACGAACGGGATGTCCAGCAGAATGACGCTTGGATCTATGGGAAGGTGAACCCTCTCCCACTCCACCAAAAGAGTTAGAGGCTCTTCAGATCCCGCTGGACTCTGAACCCCTAGCAATGGAGTGAGCGACAGCTAAGTTACCGCTGCATCAACAACGAACTGTCTTCGACTCGGCGAAGAAGATGAATAAGCGGAAGCTCTAGTTAGGAATCGAGTTTGGGAGGTTCAGTGGTATCTGGAGGTTTTGAAATTGTGTTTTCTGATATCCTTTTCTAGGTAGTCTCTGTTTCTTCGGCATTTTGGGTTCAAGTGCCCCCAATTAAGCATTCTTGAAGGTTGGGTGTTTTGGATTTGAAGTGTTTTCTGATTTGCACTTTCCGCTGATTCTAATTTTTAGTAGTTTTGTTTGTTTGATTAATGGATTGGAGAGGATCAAGAACTGATGAAGCTCTTGAGAAAATAACTAATCAAGCCTTTTGGGAAGTTGGCGACGGTGGGGAAGGGCGTAGGTGGTGAGAGTGGCGGTAGTGGAGCAGTGGGAGGGCGGTGGCAAACACCGGTGGTGGAGAGCGAAGAGTTACCATGGATGTCAAAAAAATGAGGGCAAAATTTGTAAATTTTTATGTTTGTGGGACCTTTAACTTTTCACATCAGCAATGCAGCAAATGTATGCCGTTGTAATTGTTAGAATATCAAATGATTAGTTAAAAAAAACTATAATATAAATGTACCAAAAAAGAATAAAAAGAAAAAAGTTTAGAATACACAACGCATTTAAGCTATTGCTCTTGTAATTAGGGGAAAATATAAAGATACAAGCATGTTCAACAAAATCACTAAAAAAGAATCAGTATTTACAATGCTAATAATTAAACCAGTTACCTAATCCACTAGTCCTTAATGATAAAAACAACAACGTCAAATCACAAGACAGTAGAGCCTTAATTTGACCTTAATCCGCGTGTTATACATTGATATCTGTGTATACGTGCATCCTAAGGCACACATGTTGTTGTTGTTCTAGCACTTCTCTTTTCTTCATTGATTTTGTCAGCACGTCTACAATGTGGGTTAGATAATTAAGAACAATAGAAAAACCCTGCCACACATTTTAATTAGAGCACTGCGCCAAACCCACCTCAAATCTTGTTCCATTTTCAGTACTTGACCATCATATTGATGGGATAATTTGGTATGTATATGCATAATTAGTAATAACTAATTACCTAATAAAGTGGTGTGATGGGGTTTCACATGGACGATTATCAATACATACATCTAGCATAATAACTATGATCAGTATATAAGTGGGTGAGAGATTGTGAAATAGACTGAGGAATTGAATTGTACTCACTAGCTAAATTAGGAGATAGTAAATATCCATTTAACTTGAATGAAACAATCAATTCATTATGAAGAGATTGTGCCCACAAGTCCTTCTCCACCCTTCATCATCTCCTGGAACTCATCAAAGTTAACCATTCCATCACCATCTTTATCGGCCTTCCTGATCATCTCCTTGCAATCTTCAATCCTACTCCCTTGTTTGAGTCCCAAGGATGACAAAACAGAACCCAATTCCTCCACAGTGATTAATCCATCTCTATCTCCATCAAACACATTAAAAGCCTTTCTCAACTCTTCACCTTGGTCCATTAATTCCCCATCATCTTCTTCTTCCTTACTTTTGGACGTCCCTAGTGAATTGTACATCTCTTGAAACTCATCTAGATCTATTAGTCCGTCGCGATTCGAATCTAGCCTATCAAACATGCCCACTACCTCTTTTTCACTAGAGAAAAGTCCAATGATCCTCAAAGACTCCCCAAGCTCTTCTTTTGTTATGAACCCATCACCATTCTTGTCAAAGGTGGCAAAGACTTGTTCCATCTTGGCCTTGTCATAGTGGGAAGAACTCTTCTCTCTCTCCATTGTGGGCACTTTGTCAGTGATGAGTGTAGTAGAAGATGTGTGGTTTGGAAATAAAGAAAGAAGATAGTTAATTGTGATCTTGTTTTTGGGAATAGAGTAGAGAGTTTTGAATAGGCCAAGAAGGACTAGTATTGCTAGCAAACATATGGCCATGGGCACCATGATATCTTATTTAAAGACGATAAGAAGATGAGCGGGGGGAGATGAAAGAGTGGTGTGGGTTGGAGACATTTGGGGAGTTGGGAGACTTGGGATTGAGGTTTGAGGGAGAAAACGCGTTGTTTTGGGCGACCGTTGACCCCCACAAACCGCGTGAAACTATAATAACTGTTTAATTATCCTCCAAGAAGTTATAATAAAGTGTGCACTTGAATGAGACAAAATGATTCTATGTCGCACCATACTACCAATTTATGCGTAGTTGTGTCTTGTAAACCAATCATTGTTTGGCGATGTTCTTCATAATATTCGATCAGGGTGTTTTTCGGAAAAGTAAGGCACATTTCTAATTTATTTCACAAAATAAGGTGATGTACTTAGAAATAACAAAAATAGCCAATAACGCCGTTTGAAAATGCTGAGGTGGCGGTGAGGTTGTATGGATAGTGCCTTTTCAAAAGGCGTTATCCATACAACCTCACCGCCACGTCAAAAACATCCAATAACGCATTTTCAAAAGACGATATTGGCTATTTTGCAATTTGTGAGGTGGCGGTGACGCACACGCATATCGAAGTTGACAACCCATCCAAACGTCACCCATGTATGTCGATGTGGAGATTTCATGCAAATGTCAGACACGTCTGTCGAGGTGGGCGACCTATGCAACCTCATACAACTCATGCAAACGTCACGCACGTGTCTCGAGGTGGTAAAGCCAATGTCAACGTCACACACGTATCTCCTAGTTGACAATCCATGCAAACGTCATGCACGTATCCCTAGGTGGCAATCCATGCAAACGTCATGCACGTATCTCGAGGGGCAACTCATGCATATCCACTACAAACCATAGACCTCATGTAAACGTTAGCACGTATTGCGAGGCGGACAATCCGTACAACTCATAGGCGCTATTCGGTCTGCCCATGTCCACATCAGCAAAAAACCCATCCATTCCAATAACGCCTTTACAAAAGGCGTTATTGCCTATTCTGGAGAAAAAAAAAAAACACAACCTTATTTTTCGGATTTAAACTAAAAACATTAATACTTTTGTAATTTTTTCTTCGATCAGACTCAGATACTGGGTTTGTTGTCAAGTCATAATTGAAGTCGACCAGTATTTGTTCCGGCCTATATGTAACAGTTTAATCACCAAATTTTATTTTATTTTTTTCAATCATAATTATTAATTTTTTAAAAAAGTTAAGCTCGATGTCGTTCAGTCCTCCACCGTCAAGCAACTTTTATAATAGCACTTACACGATATTGAACGTTGAGTTTTGGTGACCTTGCTTAGGGCCGTTAAGATCTGGCCTAAGCCCGTATAAATCCAAACTATGAACATATATATATTAGAAATTCTACTTACAACAAAATATGTTGTGCATTTTTGACTCATAGGTTAATATATTGGATTAGAATCCGATGGTAGTAGTACTACCCTATATATATATATAGGAAGGAAAGAGGCGACAATATACATGAAAGTTGAATGTTTTTTTTTTTTTTTTTTTTTTTTCTTAATTTTGGTTTGGCCTAATTCGGTGCCCTAAATCATGAAACATAATGCCTATGTCATGCCAACATTATTTTGACGAGGATGGACAAAATAAGCTTGCACTTAAAATTTTAGAAATTATAATGACTCAAGTCTTATAACTAATTGTTATAAATTAAATCTTAACATTTTTGTGACATTGTCCAAGTAATTAATCCAACCATTTCTCCAAGTTCAAGTGGAAAGAAAAATACACACTAGAACAAAGTAGACTTTTTATAGCACCTAATTCATAGAGGTTTTCAATAACCCTATGTATTACTTTTTATAACACCTAATTCATAGAGGTTTTTAAGTAACCTCTATCTATTAGGTGATTAGGGTTTTTATAACACCACATCAATAGGGTTTTTAGAAACCCCTATGTATTAGGCTATTCAAATCACACCGTTCCTCTAGTTCGGCCTCACAATCGCGACTCGCAAACTCAACTCCACACCGTGACCGAAAGGCGCTCGCTAGGGTTCTTCTCCATCGGATTCGAATCGACAAGGTATTTGTTTGTTCGTTCATTCATTCAATCAATCGTCTCTCCCTCGTAAACCCTAATTCGCCGCATTGATCCTCGATTCAATTCGGTTCGTATTTCTCATCTGCATATTAATCGTCAACCGAGATTTCGATTTCGGAGTCTGAAACCCTAGTTTCCGCGCGATTGGTCCGACGAGGACTCTGTCACGGTGTGTTTGTTGTTGTTGTTGTTGTTTTTGTTCATTTCCTTGATTCCGTGCGCTGGTTTTGCTGTTTTGTTATCGGTTCGTGGATTGTGTGGATTGATCGATCGTGAGGTCAACGATGAATCGGCGGGTGGATTGTTGTGTGAGGGTTTGATTAGAGGAAATGATGTTGAATTCGTTGATTTTGGTAGTTGGAGGGGAAAATTTGATCTATAGTCTCGATAATCGGCAAGACTCATCATTATCAAGACTAATAAGTTCAAGTGATCAATCCAACTGGTAATGCATTGATACCAAATACGGCTCGAAGTTCATTTACAGATTACATAGTTCATTCAAGACGCATAATTGACAAATTGCCACCGAGAGTGTAGGTTAGCCTTCATTTGTATTTTTATACTAGTACTAGGAATTATGCTTTGGTTGGGTGAAAGTTGTTGGGGGATTTGTGAGGTGAAATTTGCTTAAGCAAAGTCAGGTTTACATTTTGTGGATTATGCATTAGATGTTTTATTTTTCGTTATTATTAATCGGGACAAGATCTTGTCCTTTTTGTGTTTATGTGATTATCTGGTCAAACACTATGAGAGTTCCACTTTTAGGCTTAGAATTATGGATGAACTCTTGAGGTCTGAGGCAGCTCGGCTGGTAAATTGATTTAAGAGGTATACTTGTTTTCAGCTGCTCTTTCTTTACCAAAACATTTATGTTTACATTATATTTTATTTTTCAATTCATTCTTTTTTATTTTTAGAAATCAAGGTCAATACTTCTTTAAATTTTACGTTTTGGTATAATTGATGGAATGATTGTTCGATCAAGATGAAATTTTGGTTCATTGAAAAAAAGAAGATGAGATTTTTGTGTTTATGTGATTATCTGGTCAAACACTATGAGAGTTCCACTTTTAGGCTTATAATTATGGATGAACTCTTGAGGTCTGAGGCAGCTCGGCTGGTAAATTGATTCAAGAGGTATACTTGTTTTCAACTGCTTTTTCTTTACCAAAAAATTTCTGTTTACATTATATTTTGTTTTTCAATTCATTCTTTTTTTATTTTTAGAAATCAAGGTCAATACTTCTTTAAATTTTACTCTTTTTATTAATGTCTTATTTGCTTGGTTTATGAACTAATGTGAGGTTCTGTATCCTATTCAATGAAAGATGTAAAATAATACTTGGTTAGTTCCTCTCTCAGCAAGGACTAAACATATGTAAGAACCCTATTCTAATGAGTGTACCACCTTTTTATCTAAGTAAATTCAGGATCCTTCCAACTTGTGAATGTCAAAGTGAGGGTGACAAGACTAAACATATGTGTGATAGCAAAGTGTGATGTAATTAAGTCTCCATAAGATACTTTGAGCCTAATGTATATAAATGATATATCTTCTGTTTTATGAAATGTACTCCCTAGCTCGATCAGTTGAAGTAACTAAGATGAAATATGAGTTTTGCTAGATGTATATATATGATTAACTTTAATTTTCCATCAGGTGCAATAATTGAATTACTTCTTATTAATTTTAAATGCAAGAAATTTAAAATATGTACAAAGAATTTTAAACAAAAAAGAGGTAATAGATATTAACGTTCTTCAAATTTAACTGAGCAAAGATTACAATCTCAGGATGGATAAAGGTTGAGCCAGACATTCGAGGTTAATATTATCACTTGAACCTAATCAAACCCAATTCAAGAGCCTCTAATAGTTATCTTAGTAATTTGTATCAGTTCTTTCTTGTTAATTATAGAAGCAGTTTGATGTGTGAATGCATGTGTTTATAGGAGAATGTTTAATAGCCATCGTCACCCCCGCTCATGAATTCTACGGTTTTAAAATTTCGTTAGATGCGCCAAGCACTTGAAGCTCGACTTGCGAATTCTTTGAAGAAATAAGGAAAGTAGTTGAGCAAGAGAAGCTAGATAAAGAAGAGTCTCGTTTCGAAGATATTTTCTTGAACAACAAGATCGATGGAGAAGGTGGTTCAAGAGTCAAAGCAACTTCAAACTAGAAGCGGAAGAAAACTCGAAGGTAAGAGCTGGTGCGGCATATATCTGTCTATATGATTAGTAGATTGATCAGTGAAAATGGTTTGAATTGAATTCATCTCGCTTTAATCCTCTGTCATTTTTCCATCTTTGTAGTTGCGTGAATTCTTGATGGACCGTGGCCTCATTGTTGACATGCTCCTTTAAGTATTACTCGTTTCCTTTTTGAGTTTTTTCATACGAAAATGAATCTTTTGGGGTCTAGATTCGGTCATCACTTTTTACTTATCCAAATGATAATGAGTTTTTTCATACGAAAATGAATCCTGGGGTCTAGATTCGGTCATCACTTTTTACTTATCCAAATGATAAATCACAATCATAAACCAATTCTCTGGTAAAAATAAATTGAAGAAGGCCATCGATGCTTCATTGCTTACGTGTTTTTGGCCCATGGATGTTATGGTATTGTTTTCGAACTTCAATCATTTTCTCCTAATCAGTTCACAAGATTCATCATGCTTAATTTTTTGAAAGCAATTTTTTTTTTCACATTTACATTTAAAATTCAATGAAACCCACCCTTTTTCCTCGTTTGAAAGTAATGTTAGTCACTTACATTTCCTTTCTTTTCTTTTTTCTTAGAATTGATTTCCTTTATTGGTCTTATTAGAAAAATTGTACTTGATCAATGACTAAATATTCTTGTAGATCACCATTACAATGGATCCCCCAATGGTGGATATAGAACTCAACCAGGAGAAAATTGAAGAGGCTAAAGAGGAAGAGCCATTGCTTTTGTCATCTTTTTGATTTGGAAGTAGTTCATGAAATGGCACAAGTCCAGCTTTAGTAACTGTCTTTTGATGTGTTATTTGAGGAATACGGGTAAATGGATTTCACCAAGGCATACTAAAATTAACGATGGAGCCGTCACTATTAAGCGTATTTGTCATGGAAGGTGGCCGTGATAGAAAAATTAAACTTGACTCCAGTCCTGGGGTTGATGAGGTAACTTGTGAGAGTTAGTCTGATTTTCTTTCATAGGATTGAAGTAGTTATTCTTGACTGTCATCTTGATGATACATTTCTTGTTTCAAGCCTTGCCATGTGAAAGTGGAAAAAATAGATGAGAAATATGATGGTTAAAAAGGGTTAAGTTGTCTACTTTTTTCATTAGTACACAAAGAGAGGCACAAGACCCTCTCTGTACAAACCTCTGCCACTCCAAATGTGATCTTAAATGATCAACACTCTTATACATGGAAGATTAATTGTGAAAATAAGTCCTATTATTTTAGTTTTGGTTTTAGTTTTTACAATACATACAAGCAAGCAGAGGCTGGTTTACATATGTGTTGTTGTTGTTGTTGTTGTTGTTGTTGTTGTTGTTGTTGTTGTTATTGTTGTTTTAGGATTGAGGTTGTTGATGTCGACGAATATGTGAATGAAAATGCTAGCAACCTCTTGAAAAAAAAAATGATAGCAACGACATGGTGCCAAGTTTATGATGCTAAGTCTTTGATTTTGGTGTGCCATAATCTTTCCAATATCTTTATTGAACAAAATTCTGTTTGGATGGTTTGGTAGGGTGTTCTAGATGCGAATTTCAAAGTCCATCTCCGGAATTAAGGTTTGTTCTTGCCACATTCTTTAAAATCTTGTTATTGCACTTTCTATTTGTGTATGAATATGCAGTATGCTTGTATTTGAGCCATTATATAGCAGCTCTTGGTGCACACTGACCAAGTATGGTTACATTAATCCTGTTAGTAAAATGGGTCCTACTGAAAGTCCATCAATTCCTTGTCTCCGATGTCTTTAATGAACATGAAAAAAACACCTTCTTTAGTTGACTAGTCGTTAGCTTCAAATAGATTTATAGAATAGGTTTGCGTATATTTTTCATTCCTAAGGTTGTGTTTAGATGGAGATTCGAATAGTAAGTTGGTAGAATTCAAAAAAACAAAAATAAAAATACTAAGTTGGTATCGAAAATTAAAATTGGAAAGCATTTTTTTTCCTTTACTGAAAACAACCAATTCTATGTATGTATTTTCAAAGTTGTTTTCAAAAGTTCCAAAAAAGTTTTCCTTTATATTCATTTTCGCAAAGCTAAACCGAACTAAATTTGTCCCGATCTTCTTGCTTTATTTGTTTGTAGCGAGAATGATGTCTCTTATTCTTCGCCGATTTAGTCATTGTTCATCCAGTTTCTTTTTTCCAATGATGCTATGAAATCTTCATTGCATGTCATTCTTACACAATATACATTGTATTTTCAGCCACGTTGTTCATATCCAGAGACCTATAAAGGCCTAACTAGTAGGGTTGCATTTGACCACTCTCTTTGGATTGGTCGCAACATGTACGGAAAATTATTGCATACAAACTTTACGAGTTTTGTCGACGATCGGGAAGTTTCACGGGTATGCAAATCATATTTATTTATATACTTACTTTTGTGACTATAGATTACATTTAGAATGAAATATCAATATCTCCTTCCTTTTGATTATTGTGGTCTGATGGTATGTAGTTGGTATGAAAATCTTGCTTCCCAGCTTTTTGCGAAACATTTATCTCAGAACTTAAAATGTCATACGTGTTCAACTTTTGAATAGCATTGAGATGTATAGCGCAATGAGCAAGGTTTAAGGTTCTCACCTTGGCGGGAAGCCCATGGTCCAGTATCATAGTGTTCCATAGCATAATTGGTTAAATCTTCTCTTGTTTTTAGGTTGTGTCTGCGAACGAAACTATCAACCAAATGATGATACAACAAGTATGCATTTTTTCCTTTTTCCTTGGCGGTGTTTACTGCATTGTCATTTTTATTTTGTTGGTTCTTTATATTTATTTCGTCCTCTTTCAAGCTGATGGCACCTTGCATTTGTATTTCTGCAGTCTTTTCTAATTTTCTTACATGCATCCAATGTAGGCATAATGTATACGAATGTGTAGTGATCTTTCCTTCGCTTTTATATTTTTGATGAATGTAAAAAATCCGAGGATGGAACCAACCAATGGAGATTCGTTTATTCCCTATTTCAGTTCAGATATTATAAATTTATAATAAGTGCGAAAAATATTAATTGCTATTTTTTTTTTGCTGCGAAGTGGCAATGCCGCTTGTACGCCTTTTAAATATTTATTTATCTAAATATCATTTGTACCATTTTGTATGACATTTATAAGAGCTCTGACTAGTTTTGTTGAGGACTTGTTGACCTAATAGTCGTATCTCTCACTTTGGTACTTGGTGCGTGGTTAATTTTTTGATTCGGTCATTTTTTCTTAGCTGTCTCTGGATTTGATAATTCTTTTTTGAATGTTAAACCGACTTTGGCTGTTGTTCAGGCATTGGAGAGAATGGGTCGTGTTGATGAAATAATCAATGATCCCGAGTATGAATCACTTTGTCTTTATTTTTTTAAAAAAAATATTTTGCGATTGATTAATTAATTTCAACAGCATCCTGCAAATTTTTGTGGCATATAGTCCTCTTGGTTTATTGCAACTAGCAGCAACTAATTATCTGTTGCTTCGTTGTCATACGCCTATAAGTTTGAGTTCCCAACACCGGATGATTGGACCGGGACCACCTATAATAAGTTTCGGGTTCGTTGTGCTCTTTGTGGTGGATTTTATAATGATGTTTTTGGAAATGCATCCATTGTTTTTGGTTTCATTTTTTTTTGTTTAATTTGTCCGATTCACAATAATCTCTTTCTTACATTGCAATAACTTGTAAATTTTTGTTGTGGAGTCGGATTCAATTTATATTTTTGTTTCCTCTTCCTATCCAAAAAAACTCAACTACGGTGAGGCATGCTCTCTCTTTCCTCCTAATACTTGTCCTAAGTTTAATCCCCCGCTTATGTATTAGCATTTATCTTTGCGTTTCCTGCTTCTAAATAAATATTTATATTAGGGCGTCTGCTTTAGCTTATTTGAGCCACATTGTGATGTTGATCATCTAATATTTTCTTAATCACGGTGACAGTGATGCATCTTTTGGTTATCCTGGGGCCCTATATTGTTTAAGAATTTGAATTTCGGTATTGATCTTCTTGTACCGAATTGCAAGTAAGTATTGATGGGAAAGTTATTCACTTATTTGTTTCCTAGGTCCAGCTTTTTCATGGCTAGTGAACAGTTCTTACATGGTTTTAATATGTATGCTACCTTTATTTATCTTGGATAAGGTTGTGTAAATTTGTTCTAAGTACTCTTTCTAAATTTGAGCTCTCCTTTCGAACATACATGTGCGAAAGTGTTCTCTATTTATGATCATACATATTACTTTATTTGTATTTGCAGACACATAAATAAAAGTAGAAGCACATCATTGGATTGGGCGATGCGTCGTGACATAATTCTTGGGATTGCTAGAGGAGTTTTATATCTTCATCAAGACTCCAGATTAAGAATTGTTCATAGAGACCTTAAAGCAAGTAATGTTCTGCTAGACGCGGAGATGAATCAAAAGATTTATGATTTTGGAATGGCAAGAATATTTGTTCAAACTTTACATTATTGATTGAATGGAATAATAATATTGCGAGTGAAATGTAGATTTGTATATTTTCAATTGAAAATGGAAACGGAAATTAATTTTGGGCATTTTCAGCTATTATTTTTTAAAAATTACATTTGATAGGGGTTTGAAACCCCTATGTAAGCCTATAATATAGAGGTTTCAAACCCCTATGAAATCACTACATGCAATTGATAGGGGTTTGAAACCCCTATGTAAGCCTTTGAAGATATTATAGAGGTTTGAAACCCCTATGAAATAGTCAAGATTTGATAGAGGTTTGAAACCCCTATGTAAGCTTGGAAGATAAAATAACACCTTAAAAGATAACACTTTTCATAGAGGTCAAAAACCTCTATGAAAAGTAGAATTTGTTCTAGTGACAAGAATTATATAATTGACCCAAAAGTATATATATGAGAGACAAAATACCACAAGAATATTTTTTACCATCATAGGGCTTAGTTCATAGATTTGGTGAAAGTTTTTAAATAATCGAGTTTGGAACAAAAAAAAAAAGAAAAAAAAAAGGAAAAGAAACTCTTGATATTTTTTAGTATGGAGAGATCCGGTTTTGCTTAAATATAGTTCATACACCTAATGGAGTTGTCTATATATAGCAGCCTATTATTGGATGTACTCAAAGGAAAAAAAAAAAAGAATCCCTGTCGAATAAGCATTTTTCAATAGTTTGTGGTCTATAATGTAGATTCAAAATGGACAACCAAACAAGTTTTTCATTCATTTGATGAGATGACACTTGCCAAAAGACAACGTTAAGGAGATCAATCCCAAATTCAACTCGTGTTCGAGTCACTTATTAAAAAAATTAAATAAAACAAGTTTCTCCAAAAAATATGTGGTAAAACTCGTAAATATAGAATAAGAAATATAGAAATTCAAAGACAAGTAGGAGTAGCACCAATTGATACAAAGATTAGGGAATGGCAGTTGCGACGGTTTGGTCACTTGCAAAGACGACCTACAAATGCTCCAACTAGAAAACTTGACTCAATATAAACGGTAGAAATTCGACGACGTAGGGGCAGACCAAAGTTAACATGGGATGCATTAATTTGGAGGGATTTGAATGGTTTGCAAAGCTCACCATCAATTGCACTTAATCGAGCACAATGAAAAAGTTTGATCCATGTACCCGACCCCAGTTAATTTGGGACTGAGGCTATGTTGTTGCTGTTGTTGTTGTTGTTTTCCAAACAATAATTTTAAATTTAAGTATATTTTAACTTTCATTTCTTTTCGTAATAAACTTTCTTTACTAATTAACAAAAGCTATTGTCCATTTAAAAAAAAAACAAAACAAAAACAAAAATAACAAAAAAGCTAAAAAATAAAAATGTCCATAGCCATCATACTATGGTAGGTTGAATCTATGATGGCTTTGTGTAACCATATTGATTAGCTAGGGTTAAGGTCCATATACTTAAAACAACACTATTAAGTCTTAATTAAAGCTCAAATGAGGTGTGCTTTTGATTCGTGTGTGTGGGTATGTATATACTACTACTACTAATACTACTATGGGAACCACAAAAATTTATATGTCATGGAAACTTCATTTACAACCATTAGATTCTAATCCAACACATTAATCTATGAGTCATAAATACACAACACGTTTTGAAGGGTTCCTATGACATGAGTATATATTTGGGTTCCATTGTAGAATTTTCCATACATATATTGAAAAGTGATTCATGTATTAATTAAAGAGCCTTCACATGTTTAATTTAATTCCAATCACTAACCAAATAATGGGAATAAAATTACTGTTGATGGATGCAAAGAGAAGCAATTAAATAACAGATCATTAGGTGGTGAATAAAAATGTTCCTTCATGTCTCGAGCAAGAAGCAACCTTTCAAACCAAAAAGATAAGTCCACCTTCACACCATGTGAGGCACGAAATATTACTCACATGCTTAATTTAATTCCAATCACTAACCAAATGGGAATAAAATTGCTGTTGATGGATGCAAAAAGAAGTAATTAAATAACAGATCATCAGGTGGTGAATAAAGATGTTCCTTCATGTCTCAAGCATGAAGAAACCTTTCAAACCAAAGAGATAAGTCCACCTTCACACCATGTGAGGCATGAAATATTACGCACCGTCGATCTTCCTCAACAAGAATAAACTGATTTATCTAACAGTGATGTCTCTGTCCACATGCAGTAGCATCGGATTCGGATGCCTTGATTATAACCTTCAAATAAAAAGAAGTATTAGAGAAAGAGAAAATGATAGATAGGGGACCATGTACACGTCTGTTAAAATATGTACCTTTCTTCCTTTAATTTTCGTCTTTCTTACGCATGCATCCACCCTTGAGGAGTCACCTTTAATGCCTAGTTGGAATTTGAGGGGCTGCATCTTTACGACTCTCAATAAACGATTTATTAATCTTACTAAACTAATATTAATTAAATCATAATATGAGGGCTAACACATATTTATAGACTCACAAACTTGACTCCTAATCAAATTATTCAAAATTTAAAATTCTAAGCAAACTCAGAGACTAACTCAGTCCTAATCAATTACAAACATAAAACGAATTTAGATTAGAACTCTAACGTCCACCCATAACCCAAATTACCTATCTAAATCAAACAAAAGCATCAGCCCTCATAATTTAGATTGTCCTTATCTAGTTCCAAACTGTTAGTTGTATGACATGATTAACAACCAATATAAACATACATATACAAAGCGGAAGAATTCAATATAAATGTTACCTCAAATTGCGATGAATTACATGTTTTACTTAGCATTGTTGGAGTTCCTACCAATATGGAGCACGATCTGTATCTACAACCTAGAAGTGGAAGATGAAGAGAGAACACACACCACTCTATTCTCTCTAAAAACTTAATTAACCAATGTATATCCTTTATCTCTGTAACGGCCTGAAAATTTGACCTTTGTAAAGTGACAGGTCAGGGTCGTATGTGGGATCCACTCGTCAGAATACGTATGTCAAAATATTCAATTTGAGATTATAATGTAAATTGTCGAGCTGTTTTACGAGTTGGTACAAGCCATAAATTTGTGAGCCGAAAAACGAACGGGGACGCGCCTCGAGTCGCGTGGCGACGTGAGACCGAGATAGTGGCTTAATGTGGCCAAAATGGCTTTATGTGGTATTAATGTGTACATTGGATACGCATCGTGATGCGTGTAGTACGAGTATCGAGATTTGTGAAATGAGGCGGGTTGGTGCCTCGAGATGCGCGCTGCTCAATTTATAAGGAAAGCATTAAAAAATATGTTTTTGATGTGCCTCGAGTTTCGCTCCGCACAGATCTCGAGGACACAAGTTTACTTAATAACGAAGAAATCAAAAATAAATATTATATATATATATATATATGGATAAGATGTGGTTTTAACCACACGTTAAAAAAAATGAAAAAAATGAAAAAAAATGAAAGAAACCAGTGGCGAAGAGGAAAAAAAATGAGAAACCAGAGAAGAAGAAAGAGATGATCGGGAGGAGAGAAAGAGAGACCGAGAGCCTGAAAAGGAGAACGCAAGGTGAGTTGATTGAGTTGTTGTTGTTGATTTCGCGTTGTCGTTGCTGTCGGTTGTATCGTCGTTGTTGGTGTTCAGGTGGTGAACTCGGACAAACTGCCATGGCAGTTCGTCCGAGCTCGAGGAAGGCAGGGGAGTGATCTCCCCTGCATTCGAACCCCACCTTGGGTTGGGGATGGAAGCCCAACCCCAGCGCTAAAAAGAAAAAAAAAAAAAATCGAACCAGAGCATTCGTGCTCTGGTTGGGAAGAAAACCCTCGAGGGTCGGGTTGGGTTGGACCAACCCGGGCCCGGGCCGGGTCGACCCTGACCCGAGTGGGCCGGATCGGGTCAAACCGACCCGGGTCAGCGTGGACTGGGTCTGGTCAACCCGGTCCCACCCCAATAAAATATTATATTTAATTATCAAAGTAAACTTGTGTCCTCGAGATCCGTGCGGAGCGAAACTCGAGGCACATCAAAAACATATTTTTTAATGCTTTCCTTATAAATTGAGCAGAGCGCATCTCGAGGCCCAACCCGCCTCATTTCACAAATCTCGATACTCGCGCTATACGCATCACGAGGCGTATCCAATGTACACATCAATACCACGTAAAGCCATTTTGGCCACATTAAGCCACTATCTCGGTCCCACGTCGCCACACGACTCGTGGCGTGTCCCCGTTCGTTTTTCGGCTCATAAATTTCTCGCTTGTTCCAACTCGTAAAACAGCTCGACAATTTGCATTATAATCTCAAATTGGATATTTGGACATACGTATTCTGACGAGTGGATCCCACATACGACCCTGACCTGTCACTTTACAAAGGTCAAATTTTCAGGCCGTTACAGTCTTCCCAACGAATTAGAATTTCTTCCTTGAAATTGACGCAATTCTCACAGGAAGATAATGAAGACCCAAGGCCATACTCGCCCAAGGCCATACCTGCCCAAGGCCATACTCGCCCAAGGCCATACCCCCATCTTACTTTATAGGGCTGGGCTCCTCCGCGACAAGCTGGGCTCCTCCGTGACGAGCTGGGCTCCTCCGCGACCTCCAAGCAAAGAACACACCATCTGTCTCCTCCCATCAATATATGCCAGGGCAACATCCTCGCAACATATATTGGAATACAAATGAATACAAATGAATATTTTAATTTCATGATCCACCGTCACTAATATACGTATATCTGATGTATGCTCGCAAGAAATGTAAATCAGTCTCACTCATCGAGTGAGTTTCAACCCAACTCGTACCCTCTATCAGGTTACGATGGATAATAGTCGGACCTGACGTGGCAGTATTATGAATTTGTTTATGGCTGTCCACACGCCCATACAGGTACGTTGAAATCTCGCTCCAACTGAAACATGTCCATGTCCTTGTCCCTGCGCATGACTAGATTGTTGTCCTTGTCAGTGCACTCAACTGGATCTCTGACCATATCTCTGGCCACTACCTTTGCCATCAACCCTTCGATGGTACATATGCCATGGATCTGACGGTGCTGGCTGCTGTAATGTACTAGCGTAACTCTGCGCTGGACCATCTAACACTGGCGCCATACACGCCGCACATGGTGGAAACGCAATACCCTCTGAGGTTGATCGCTTTGCCACGACTTTCTAACCTTCGTTTTCCTCTCATCATCTCCAGACCCTCGCACTAAATGTGACGATGTCGAGAATGCGACTGGTACCCCGATGCGTGTGCTCAAAATTCTGAAAAATCCTCGAAAAATATGAAAAATTAGGGAAAGCTAGAAAAAAATGAGTTCGAGGCTTTTCGGGCATTTGGCACCCCTGTATAATTCGAAAATGGGTTCTAAAAACTTAATTTTTATGAAAATAAAAATGGCAAATCTATGAGTCCATAGTATAATTGCATGCAATGCAACCCTAAAACTATAAAATGGTATAAATTGATACTAGGGGCTTATAATGCTATAGTCGAGTGTCGGGTGCGCAGATCGAGGCGTGGGCGGGACATTATGGAAGTAAGTAAACCAGTTAGGGATTTATACAGTATTTCATGTCTCTCCATTGGCTGTTGTTGTTTACTATTTTGTGATAGCTTTATTGTTGTTCACTGCTTTGTGATGATGGCTATCGTTGAAATTGTTGTCGATTGAGTAAGTCCATTGGCAAGTGAGTCATGGTTATTGTTTATCTGCGATATGAGAGGGTTAGGGTTGGAGGCAGGTGTATCGTCCTAAACCCGAGGTCTTTCATGGTCGTCCGTTGATATCTCCTAATTAAGTGTACGTTGGGGGCTCTTATCCTGGTCCATGGATGGTTCATAGTCGTACGGGCTAGGGCTGAGAGGCAGGGGTCTCGTCCTAGATCAGGGTCTGTGAATGTCTCATAGTCGCAAGGGTTAGGGCTGGGAGGCTGGGGTCTCGTCCTAAACCCGAGTCTATTGGGCTTGTACCGTGACTCAACGACCTTTTGGTTGGAACTCCTTGTTATTGGGCCTCACTCATTAATAGATTGTTTATAGTCTTGTATATTCATGCGTTCTTTATTCCTTTCGTACTATTTGCATGAATTCGACTACTTTGGATATTGCGAAATGTTGTGTATATGTCTTACTGGATTTACTTACCTGAGCTCGTCATTCTTATGTTTGACTGAGTGCAGAGCCGCGGACGAGTAGCAGAGGGAAGGCTTCATAGCTAGGTGAATTTTTATATATTTTGTATTTACTCTCATCTCATGATATTTACTGGGTTCCACAATTAGATTGTCTAACTCCCTGATCTTTTTGTTGAGTTATTTAATGTATTATTGCTTCCGCTAAATTTTTAAAATCTTGCAAAACATTAATAACTCAACTGTAAAATGTTGAATGTACTGATAATGATGGATTTGAAGGCTGATTAGGCTCTTGTTGACCTCGCGAGACTGGATTGGGGGTCCACGTGAGTTTAGGTAGGCCGGGCGGGGCCCAATTTGTGGAAAATTGGGGCCGTCACAATTTCCTTATAAATATTTATAGAAATTCAAAAGATATGTATCTAAGGTTGCAACCTTTAGTAGGATTTGTCCTTACGCGTACTAAAGGAAAGAGTGTGACTCTTCATACACTTGACTCTATACGTGTTACCAGAAACTCTAACAATCTCCGCACATTTTGTGGGTAATTATCACACAATGGGCATTATTTTTAGAGTTTTGTGTATATTGAATTTCTCCCACTCGCGCATGAAGTGTGAAGGTTCTCAATCTTCCTCGATAACTTCCGTACTAGCTAATAGGGCTTGCGACTATAAGACGACCCGGAAGTGGGAACTCTACACTAGCAATAAGCAACATAGAGACATCAACCCCAAAAAATGCCTTACATATCCTAGATCCATTATAGTTTCATCAATTCAAGTATCTCTAATTCCTCAAAAATAAAGAGTCTTTCTTGAACCACTGCAAGCATTATACAAAATATCCATAATTATATTCAACATTTAGATATTTGTGAAATATAAATGATCCGGATTCAAGATATGATGTACATCATGATGAAAATTAATGATCTTCCTTTTCTCCCTCCCACTATTCAGTAGAATAATAATCGTTTTCCTAATGAAGTTCCATCAGGCCGAATCAATCATGACCATTAGCAACTTACCAAAGTAGTGGACATCATTTTTCTAGCAGACTTCATTTTTCCACCTTATAGTGTAGTAAAAAGCGATAAAGACATTTAGAAATATATGTGGTATAAAAATGACAACTTATAACTCACATGAAGATGAAACAGGGATCCATTCATCTTCTTCTAAGATGGTAGGCTTACACTTGCATTTTATAGAAGCATGCTACAGCATAGTCACTCTTAAAGTGCATATGTTCAACTTTAAAACATTGTACAAATCTTAGTCTAGTCGCTATTGCAAGCGCCTAACCCGAGTTCTATATAGCTTGCTATCATTCAAGCGCCAAATAATAGGTCTTGCATTTGGTATTAACTTCACTAAAAAAGCATGGATAACAGGAAATCCAAGTTAATCGTAAATATTGATCTCATCTAGACCTCTATCAAGGCGACATATAAAAATGAGCTAGATGAATCTATCTCCTCGATAGATTCATTCTTAATAATAAGCTCTAATGCTTCATATTTTCTCGCTAATTCCAATGTACCAAAGGCGATCACTAGTGAGAAAGCCGATCTTCAAGCCTAGAACATACTAATCAACATAAAAGAGTATTTTGTTTGCAACAAATAATCAAATAAGCTTCCATAAAAGTTATACTTTATTCATTAAACAACAAAGGTCTCTTACATAAATCAATATCTTATCATAAATAAATAGAATATATTAGTCACAACCTGCGTAATCCCAAAGCTCTAACGTGTGTGATAAAAGCATCACTAACTATAATTTTTGTTAATGGATCTGCTACCATTTGCATTGTGGGTATATATTCTAAAGACACTTATCTCTTAGTGACGAAATCTTTAATGAAATGATAATGTAGATCTATTTGTTTGTTTTTCACATGGTATTTGGGATCCTTAACATAGGCTAATGCATTCATGCTATCATAATTAATTATCACATGATCACTAATTTTTGTGACAATTCCCAAATTGTGAAAAAATCTCCTTAACCAAACAGCCTCCTGCACTGCAACATAACATGCAACGAATTCTGCTTCCATCATTGATAGGGCAATTCTATAATCATTCCCTTTGAGTTTCACTAAAAATGGCTTTCTTAATGTCAATTCTCCTAATATAAGTCTCAAAGTCTAGGTCAGATCGTTCCTTCTACAGTGACTATTATTAATCTAATAATATCAATGAGAATAAAAATGATTAGGGACTATCCAATAGGAGAAAAGTTTTGTTTTTGTCATGATATAACTTCTTATGTCTTTCTTTTTTCTATATATTATTGAGATTTAGGTTTCTTAAACCTTAATCTTCAACATTTTCTCAACTCTTGAGATATTAATGGATACAAACCATCTTATAATATTTATATTGTATTCCTTTGTCATAATATCCTTGAAGTCCAGGTTCTGTAAGAACCCTAGCCATCTATTTATTCCAAGATAAAGATGAGACATAAGACCTTCAAGATAGTGTATAGGAAAGATATTGCACGTATATCTATCACATAGATATAATACATCACAATGAGTCATATTACTCAAGATTTTTTTATCTTTCATTACCCCCAAAAACATCCGTAAAACTGTTAATAACGTTATAAGATTCTTCGTAACTAGAGACAATTCTTAAAGTTAATGAACTTAGGTTATGGTACTAAGGTATATCAGAGTTAGTAACCTTAAATTTTGATACCAAACTGTATCCGAGTTATTAGTCAGTTCTAAGTAATAAGATTATACTCTAAAGTAGGCTCTGATACCAACTGCAGCATCCCCTATCCCAATTTGGGTGATACTCGGCTTGAAACCCTAATTAAGCCCTGGTACATAAGTTGGACTCAATTAGAGTAACAATATAGCCGTCTTTTCTTCATAATAATTGTTGGGGCATGTGCCCTAGGTCAATCCATTAACTGTCTTTATGAACACTTTTAGTTAATAAAACAGAGGATTTCATTTGCTGTTTATTATAATTAATTTACATGTTTACATTATAATAAGATCCATGGGCATTTGCAGAAATATCCTAAATGTCCATAGTCGATCATTATACTAGGAACTATAATGAATTAAGACTAGTGTGAGCCTTGATTGATGATCATATGATGATTAACGTATAGGGACACGAATCAAAATCACGAGTACTTGTTAGGGAACAAAGTACTGGAATGACCCGCTTTGAGAACATCATATGGATTACGTCGTAGTTGTTTCTCATGATAGGTATATTTTTCTGTCCTCTGACTTGAGATTACCCGAGAATTCAACATTAGGAACACAGTGATTTGACACAATCAAACGTTGTCTTTAACCGGACGATTATAAAGGTTGTGATTGGTTATTGTGTGAGTAATGTGATGAAGTTGTGTAATCGAGATAGAATTTGTCACTCTCATATAAAGACAGATATCCAGTGGATCCTTCGATGTGTTAGACTGTTAAAAGGCCTAGTCTAAGTGAATTGATATTGATCAATGTCACTTGGATGTTTTCAGTCTACTTAGAGATCAAGACTAGTACGATTGAACATATTGGATGACAATTCCATGCCTTACGTTTAATCAAAAGGATATCGTGTGACAAAAGGATGTTGTATACACTATTGATTAGGTTGTATCGATTTGATAGTCGTACAACTTGGGAAGTCATAATTTCTTGCTAGAGGACGCTTATGACTTGTATACCAAAATGTGTTTTGGTATACCGCCAACGTTGTATGAGTCTATTGGGTCGCACACTAAGAATGGTTTTGCGAGATTTTAAGATAATTCAGAAAAATGAATTTTATATGATAAAATTCATGATAGAAACGCCCTCGTAGTGTATTACACTTATACTTCTTTAAGTAGGGGTATATGTGTAATTTACTTAATTGTCTTTATACGAGGGTTGTATAAATAGATGCTTTAAGTTAGAACACACGGATGAGATTTTAGGGCCGAAACTCTATTTTCGTTTAAAAATGAATTAGGGTTTTCAGATACGCTCTAGATCATTTTGGAGAGAAACAAAAAGGTTTGGTATTCTCTTGAAGCTAGTACTTCGAATCTCGGCCGCCGTTCGTGTGTGGAATGCTGGTAGAGGGCGTTCGTCGTTGGCCGCGCCTTAGAGATTGATAAACCTTCATAAATGGATTTTGCAACCGATGTATGATTAAGTTTTCTTGGTTTAAACATTTTTAATGGAATTAGATTCGGATCCTGTTGAGGTTTTTATCAAAATTGTTTTGTAATCTCTGTTGCAAATGAACCCCAAAACCCAACAATAATCGCAATACAATATATCTTATATTGAATAAATAATTTAAAACGCAGCGAAATTAAAACTTTTTCGATAAAATATAAGATACAAAAAACCGATATAAATCTCGGTCGAAAACCATATCCCATCCCTGTTTATTACAAAATGTTAATTCAATACAATACATAAATAGTAGGGAGATCAATTCACCATAAAGAAGAGTATAAAATCCTAATCTTCTTCGTTCTGGAGTCGAAGCGCTTGTCAATAACCTGAAATGCTAATGAAAAATGAGCACTCCAACTTGATTAGTAAGTGATGCTCATAAATGTGTCAACTATAAACTAATATTAATGAATAAATTCATAGCAATAAGAATCGAAAGCATATTTATTCAGGCATTAAAATGATATAATAATATATAACATAATGTAAGTTAACAGTTTAATTGCAACTATAAACGTGACTTGTATTTTCATTTTAAGATAGAGCTATGAACTGCCGTTACCCAGAATTATGGTCCACAAAAACTCGCACGTTAGGCGACGTATGATTTCTATGGTGTATCTAGGCGTAGCGTAACTACCAACTTAAATAGGAAAGCAACAATCAGATACCTCGAGGTTTCTGAAAGGAAAATTTTGGTAATGACTCAACACTACTAGTGCCACTTCAGTCTGATTCGCCCATCGTACCTCTTTTTAAGAATTTAAGATAAAACAAGTTCAAGTCATAGTATATTGCCCCATTCCCAATCCATAATGCTATAAGAATTAAATATACTAATTACATTGCATAGTTTATAAGAATACGAGTCCCACTTACCTGTGCCGAGCTTTCTTAACTTTATATCGATTTACTCAACTTTCAAGATCCATAAACCATTACCCCCGTCAATCAAGAACCTAAATTAAATCAATTATCATAAAGTTAGGTTCAATATTCATTAATTAGAACCTCTAAACCGAACCTAATCGTATCTAGGACCAAATTTTCAATTTTTAGGTCAATATGACCATTTCACGCTTTTCAAGGTAAAAACCCTGGTATAAAGTCTCGCATGAATTCTGAATTCTTTATTTTTCATAGAAATTTATTAATTTCTAATTTTTGTTCAAAAATATTTTTTCAGGATTTTTCTATATTTTTCTAAATTTTTTCCTATTTTTCATCTTTTATTTTTATTTTTTATTTTTGTAAATTAGGTGGTTTGACCCTGAACTGAACCCAGTTCAGTTCAGTTCGGGGTCAAACCTCTTATCTTCTTCCTTGCTGCCTTGTAACTCAAAACCGACTGTTTCATTTTTTTATTTGTTTCGGTGATTGGGGTTAGGTTTGGCCCAACCCAAGGTGCATTTGGGCAGGGGAGACGACATTATTGTCATCTTCTACCTCAGACCCCTACTCCATCTCCATCATCAATTCATCAACAACTCCATTAATGCATAACAACAACAACATTAACGCTATCACAATCATCAACACAACAACACAACCAACAACAACTTTACCTATCGATCTCCATCGCCTCCTCAGTCCAATCCTCATTTCCTTTAAACTCGATCTTTTGATTCGTATCGCTTGAATCTCAAGGAAAATCTAAAGTTTCATTTATTATTTTGATCTTTCTCTAGATACATGTTACGTATCATGAGGTTGATCTTATGACTATTAACTAAAACAATAAAACTTTGATCACATCCTAACTGTCATATTTAAGATCAAATATATATTGATCCCCTCGAGATACGTATCGAGTATCTTGAAAAATAATCTATAGTCTTTATTTTGACATACATTCTTATGTATCCACCACTTGATTATCCTTATGATGTGGTCATACGAACAAACACACAAACACCAGAATAGTCAAGCCTAAGATATATACATACAATCTTATAGCACTGAATGCAGTGGGATGTCCAAGAATAAAAAAAAAGCAAAAAGACATCCAATTAAATATGCAAATTATCTACCTTCAAAGCACTAGATTTGCTACTACTTTTACCGCATGAATTCGACTTCAAACATCCTCCGACTCGAGCAATGACAAAATCTTTTGCAATCCCACTCGCAAAGATAAACAGATTGACTTAAGAACACAAAAAGAAATGACTAAATTCCAAGTAATTAGCTTCAATAATTCTTCACCAAGAAGGGTTCCTGTTCATTGTCTTTTACCTTGTTCAAACCTTGAAAGGCTCGTTATCAGTTCTAAGCTCGATACCTGGTATGAAATGCAACCAAATAGGGAAGCCTCTGCATTGGGATCAAACAATTAATTCTCAATTCTTCAACAAGATAACAATTTTAATAGCACAAAATGATCACAAATTCACACACACCCATAGTTCCATTCAACTCCTGATTTTTGGTTCCCCCCAACGACAACTCGCTTTCTCTATGGCCGAGTAATCCATTCAATGTACCACTACTCCATTGAAGACCTCTGGACCTTGGTTTATAGGAAAATCGGGTAGCTTGGGCAGACCACTGAACCTACCAACACATAAGATCACAAACTCTGCTTCATACACCTGTTTAGAACATAATTCAGTTCAGTTAAAAAAAAGAGTGAACACACAAAGGATACTCTTTTATATGTATTACCTCAGTTTCCATGGTTAAGTGTGTTTTGAAATGAAATGCTCCATTTTCCTCTATGACTAAAGGGCTCACCAGTGCCACCCCATACACACCATGAATCCATCTCTGCGTCCAACGCTGAATTAACAAAGTAATTGAAAACAATGGAATAAATTCACATACCCGAGTGTATGAGAAGGAAACTGAGACTCAATTTAATAAAGAAATACAGCTAGTTGAGGCTCGGCGAATGTGAGCTCCTAAGAGGATAAATGAGTTTATTTCAAGTCTCCAAAAGCACATATATATTTTGAGCATAAATTCATTTTCGTCGATGAAAAGTCGCAACAAGAACAAAGATTATCAAGAGAGAATTTCAAAAATGCCACTGGAGTGTATATAACAATTTCCGCCATCCCGTGTTATTCAAAGTGCTCCTGGTCACAGCATAAAAAACTCTCTAACACATTATACTATCATTCCGCATTTTGTGAGACGTGCAATCATATACATGCTATTAGAAAGTTAATTTCTAGCAGTGAGTCATCCATGCAAACTAAAGGGTGAAACCGAAATTAATAAAACCATAAAAATGTAAGGAGAAGGAAACAAACGGAAAGAATCAGTGTTAAACTTACTCAGTGAATGGTACCCAATCATTACTATGTTTGGGAATGGTTCAATGTATCGAGTCTTGTTCCGCTGTTGAGAGGCTGCTTCTAGATATGAACGCATACCCAATCATTACCTTAGAAGCATCTAAGAATGAGCTAGTTCATCTAGATGGATGAGAAAAAGTTACATCTTCTGCACAGGTCTTAAATTTTGAGGACTAGGGAAAGCATTTTCCCGGTGCATTCCGTTTGCCTTGAAAAAAGACAAATTCTCAAAGTATTTTGAACAACAAATTAAACTGCTTTTGCCCATCAACTTTCAAAAAAAAGAGGAAAATTAAGAAAAACAATCTTATATATGTCAGCTTATACTAGAATGTGTCAAAATGCATGCAAAACAAGTCATTGACGCTAATACATGAAAAAAGTAGTAATAGTTGCAATCTCTTTCATTATTTCAAGTCTAAATTATCCATATTGTGAAGGATGCTAGATTCTACCACCGCCATAATTTTTCTGGCAATATTATAAGGCTTCTCCAGGGATCCTAACTTTAAGTGAGTTTCTGTCTCTTATTTTGGTATGAATAGTTAAATACATATTAAACCACATAAAATTTTACTACACTTTATGGGTACTTATCATACTAAATTGAGTGAACAATGTCTAAGGCATAAAGAAGATCTAATCATTTATGAAACAAACACCTGAGCAAAAGCTTAAAGTAACAAAATGCACAAACATAGAAAAATAAATCAGTCAACAACTAAGGTTTACCGGGATCCTCTGCTCATTAATAGGACGCGGAAACATCTTGTGAACTTCTAATATATCCCGCGGAGGTTTTTCTGTTTGAATTGAGCTTGTCGGACAAAGCAAAGTAAGGCTCTGCGGGGTGCGAGTTGACGTTAAAACTAATGAATGTGACACTCGAAATTCTAATTTACTATAATTTTAGTCTTAACATCCATGTCGATAGCACTCAAGAAGGTGAATATTAAAATCGAAAGGTTGAAGAACAGTAGGAGTACCCGAAGTGCCTTTATCCGTTCTTCTTTAGAAGTTAGCTATTTAAAGACAGCGGAATGGCCATCTTTTCGTGTAAAAACTTCCCGCATTCAAGCAATTATGGAATGTTTTTTAGTTGGTACTAAGGGACAGAATTTGAGGGAAAACCCTTGAGATATAGGAAAACAAATCACGGATCAAACAATATCACTAATTTTTATTTTCGTCGAAACTTACCATCATCTAATGGTTTTAACTTAAACTCACTACTATATCTTATTGGGCACAATACCATTCGCAGGTCACTCTGCTTCCCATGTTTCAATGATTTGGGCATTGGCCAAATATTCAACCCCACAACCCCTACCAAGAACTGGGAAGCTTCGGTGAGCAGTGAGAGAGGTCAGAGAGAGAGAGAGAGAAGGAACAAAGATCGGCTATGCACGCGAGAGAGCAGAGGGCGGTGATGGGAGCGGTGAGCAACACATCGAGCAGAGGGCAGAGAGCGGTGGATCGGTCGGTGAGCGGAGAGATAGCAGAGAGCGGGGATCGGAGAGAGAGCGGAGAGGGAAAGAGATCGGTGAGCGGTGAGCGGGGTAAGCGGTGACCGGGCGAGAGAGAAGGCCGAGAGCGCCGCGTTTAGGGTTGAGCGAGAGAGAGAGAGAGAGAGAGAGAGAGAGAGAGATATTTTGGTGAGAGTCTTGGTCCCTATTTTTGAATCATCGAGATCGAAGCCGCACGAATCTCGAGACTAATGGACGGTTGTAAAAAATAAAAATTTTGGTGGGAATGTTGGCGCCATTTTTTAGAGACGGAATTTAATTCCGTCTCTATTTCTGTCTCTGATTCGTCTCAATTTCGTCTCTAAATTAATCCGTCTCAATTCCGTCTCTAACTAATTTTTTTAGCAACGGAACTTATTTCCGTTGCTAATTCCGTTTCTAAATTTCATTTTTCTTGTAATGAAGAATATGATTAGTTTAAAACATTAAGCACATGATCATCTCATCATAACTACATTGGAAAACAGATCTAGTTCATACTTGGACTTTGTCTAGATTTATAAACTACTCACTCATATTCATAAATAAAATTCACAATAATATAAATAAAAGATATAGATAAATACCACGAGAATAAATACTTTAAATATTCAATTCTTCTCCAAAAGAAATGAACAATAAAGAAATAAACTAAAACAATAAACAATGGTTCCTAAAGCAACAAAATATTGATATACGTACTGAAGAGCAACTATTTCGTAACTCTAGGGTTGTATTTATAGTATTAGGGTTGTATTTATAGTATTATAGGTAATAAACGTATCAAACTAATTCAAATGTCTCATTGTTATCTAAAATATTTGAAATTGAACCTAACGATTCCTCAACGATTCGAGTTCAAGTGGAATCGTTGGGAGAATCCTTAGGAATTTGGTCTCAATTTTGACCAATGTGAGTAGTGATTCTTATGTGCATAAGAATCAGTCAGGAAGCGCTGGCTCTAATATCTGATTTTTTCCTTCATTTGTTGAGGATTCTTTGGTTACTCTTTCCACTTGATCAATTCCTTCATAATCTTCACTTTTTACTATATTTCTTCATATATGCCGTTTATTACCTTAAATATTAAAAATAAGAGAAAACCTCATTTAATATAGTCTTTTACATCTAAAATTGTCCTAAAATGTGCTATAAAACATGTCTAATTATTGACTTCTCGAATACCCCCAAACTCAACATTTTGTTGTCCCGAGCAAAGAAATGCTCTCACTCATTTTCTATTTTCTTCCTTCGTTTTAATTTCATAATTATGTACTCTTATGTCGCAAATAGAAATGATCTCTAAATAGAAACATATTACCCTCATAAAAATAAGAATCATAATATAATAAAAAGAATCAAGAACAACCCATTTATTTGAAAACTAAACCTCTAATTGTGCAATATACCTTAAAACTCAAAGTTAAGCCAATCAACAAGGTCAAGCCACTATATAGATTTTCTCAATCTCCACTAACAAGCATCAAGCTTACGATAATTAATATAGAATATCAAGATACAAAAATCACTAAATCAATCTCATTTTTAAAAAATATTTAAAATATTACCACAATTAAAGTCCATAAGAATTTCTAATCATTATTTCATATTTATTTGTTGGAATAAAATGACATTCTTCAATTAACTTAGCTATAAGCACTTGATCTAAATATATTATTTGATTTTTTTGTTATAAAACTCCTTCAATTATATATATATATATATATATATATATATATCTCTTCCTTCTTCAACTTATATTTTATTTTTCTTCCTTATTTATATTTTATTCTTATGCGTCCCTGCTCATTTCCTTTGGAATCTATTATCATTATTTTATACAAATTCTCCCTCTTATTTTTTTCACCACTAGATTCTCTGCTTCATTTTCTTTGGAATCTATGGGTGTTTTTATGTTTCTTTTCATTTTAAAACTCTTGTTAGCTCTTTTCACTTTATTTAAACAATAATACAACAATTATATATTGCATCATACAAAAATAACTTTTAAACCCTCGATTCCTACGCGCAAGGTTTTACTCGAGATTTACACGTCAACTCTAATTATGGTTCGCTAATTCTAGTGATTAGGACGTAAACATGATTTAATTAAATTCAGACCGTCACAATCTTCCTAACTAAAAAAAATATCATCCTGAAATTTAAATTTAAGGAGATTCACCTGATCAAATTAAGACTCGTCATAACTCGCTTGCACAAGAAGCCCCTTATAGTCTAACTTAATCAGTTAGCTTTGTTTCGATTGCAAGTCTCCTTAAAAGCAAAACCTCTGTTGGCCCTATTGTGGTGAGAATCTTTCATACAGCTAGGTTTGTGAACCCATAATTTTGACTTCTCTCTATTCTGATCCACCTTGCTCAGCACCCTAGAGTGTTGACACATGTGTTTCATTCCTTTTTATGTGATCCCACATATCCCGAGGCTCTACTATAATTGAACCTTTCAATATCATCTAAATATCGTAGAAGATTTGATATAGTCTACTTTAGAAAGCCTCTATAACAACCTAATCATCGAGACTGGAGTTCTTGTTTCAAATGTTTCACATAAAAGATTTCTTCTGTAAATTATTGAATACGATTGGGTGTCTTGGACATTTACACTAACCTTCGTACCAAAATTTGGGGGTGTAATGTCATATCGAGATGTATAAGCGCTATTAAAACTAAACAAGTGCAGTTCCTCCGTGGCAATACCTTTACTTTTTTGTCATACCATTAGCAACTCTGTGACCTTCAATTTCATGCTTATGTCCATATCTAATCATCTATCCATTATTCGATCATAGGAAAATATTATTAGACAGTCTTTCACCGCCATTGTTTCCTATCACTCAAATATACTCGAGAACATTCATCCTCATCCCATGCCTTTAGTACTGACTTCCCTAATTGTGCTTCTAAATAATTTGCATAAACTCATACCATAATATGAGCATAGTATCCCTACAATGTTTCATTACATAGGAAATCTTGACAAGATTTGTAATTGTCACAGAATCAAACTTTACATAGCCTAAACCTTCGGAGATCTATGGTTATCTAGTGACCATCTAACTCGACTGTGTAATCCTTACATATCTTGTTAAGGTACATCTTATCTCCTGCGGGCATGCTAAAAATAAGGCGCGTGTGTGAAGATGTTCTCTAGTGTCGAACCCAACTCTCTGACCATCCATTTTGAAATAATCAACAGGGTAGAATCATAATCAACTAAAATGCATGAAACCTTCACATATAGATAATGTACCATCGCCGAGTTGTCGTGATGCCTCGCAGTTTGTCTCAATCGCTACGTGCACTTGTTCTTTGGTCTGCATCGACACAGCTGCAACTGGAGGAACTAAGTCCCTCGTACGCTCACTCCTATTATGTTCATGATGCCTATAATGAAAACATGTAATGTGTCGTTTTTGCCTATGCTTGAAGCTCTGATCTTAATGTCCCCTATATCTACCCATCTAATCCTAACCCTGGGTCTGTCTATGTGGTTGTGCCTATGGACTACTATACGTTGTTCAGCGGCTGTGGGTATAACTGCAAGGGAAAGGCTCACTTTACCATCGTCATGCCTACATCTTTGACTATCCTAATCCCTCTGGTACCGGTTCCTCTTGCTCGTCCTTTCAGACCAACCAAATTTAGATTGTCCCTTAGATGTCGAAGTGGGATCAATGTCGCACATCATTAGATACATCTCATGCTCCAACACACTCTTATATATCTCCTTTAAGCTCTAAGCTCCTATAGATACCATGACACTGACTGCCTCTAGCCTCAATCCTCTGGTTGAAGTAATGGACCTATAATCTCTCGATACCGGCGACATCTAAGGCAAATAATAGTTGGAATTGGAACCTCTTCATGGACTATATGATGGTCTGACTACCCTACCTCAACCTTAGAAACTACTCTCTCAGACTTAACTGTATATCCACAGGGATGTATTGATCGTAGATGACTATGCATAATTTCTCCCATATGGTCGGCTCAACGTGGGTGGTTGTGTATGCATTCCACCATACCACAGCCTATGTGTGAAACATGTAATCTGATATCCTAGCCTTAATACTATCGTGGATCCTCAATAGTCTATGGAGTTTTTTGTGCGAGAGAACCCACTTCCCTGTTGCCTCTGGGTCTCCGCCTCCAAGGTAGTAACCTGGCTTGAACTTGACGAATTCTTTAATCACCTTTACCTCAGCTCATAAGTCTGTAAGGTGATCTTCTGAGTTGGCGCCAATGTCGGTGTCACCATCGGTGTTACTACTAGTATGGTGATCTCGATCGATGTAGTAATCTCAGTAGCAATTTTTATAACTGTAGTAGTCAGGGCAAAATTAACTGGTATGTCAACCCTCACTATTGTAACCGCGGTGTCTTGGACAATTGGGGTCTCGGTCATCTTTGGAGTGCTCATTGTACAAGTAGCAATAAGGCTCGTGATCACTGCTGACTACGCAGGGATCAACTATACTAGCTGCGTGAGCTGCAGGTCGTAAGCCACGAATCTGCTCGATATACTCTGATCAGTCATGACGTCACGAGTTGGGTTACTCGTTTGACCCCCATCATTAACAGGTGGAGTCGAATGTCCATCCATAACACATTTGCAATGGTGAAGGTCTATCTGAATTAGCCTCGTATACGCGTATATACTATTACAAACAAATATATAACATATAAGCTTTGATGCTACCCGCCTCACTCACATTTCCCAACTAAAGTTCTAAGTCAATATCTTCGGGTTTTCCACTTCTATGTTTGTTTGTTAATTGTTATTCAAGTAACTTAAACTTTATACTAGGTTTCCTCGAACCCAAACTCTGGTACCAACTATGACGACCTCAAATTTTGAGGCAAACCGGGCACCGTTACATCGTAAGACACTTCACTAACTCATGCCATGTCACTGCACGCTTATCCATGATAACCCGCTATCCATTACCATTTCTTTAGCTTTTGCAACAACTTAGTAAATTTCAAGTCCTAATGAAAAGTTTTATGAACTTAACTTAATTTAAGAGCTTTTTACAACTTAATTAGTTAAAAACCTCAATTTATTTGTTTTAAGTGTGGAAGTCTTTAAAATGTCATGCAATAAATAAATTGAGTTTTGCATTCATAATAAACCTACGAGGTTGAAACCATGCAAAAGGATACCATATATGTGATCATAAAGGCAACAAATGTATAAAAGTGTATCATATATGTATCGAGTACAAATAGTCTCTCAAAATAAACCAAAAAAGAAAATGAATAAGTAAATACAAACACCTATAAGTACTAGCTATGGAAAGCTCTTTAGGTTGGAGGTAGTGACCAAGTATTGCCTTTCCTCAGCTTGTACGATCTGCCATTTGTCATAAAAACAATGACAAATTCTAATGAGTAAATCCCAGAGAAAATCAATTGGTATTCACAAGAATCTCAAACAAATCGCTACAATTCATGCAGATAATTAAAGTAAATCAAGAAAAGAAAGCATGAATTTTCCCAATTTTCGTTGATTTTCTCATAATTCTTACCAATTTTTTGTAGTTTATTTTACTTTAAATTGAATTTAATTTATTTTTTGAAAATTTTTAATATTTAAATATGGGATTAAATCCACCTGAACTGAGCCCGGTTCAACCCAACTGGGTGAGATATGGACAGGCCTGGCGTAGGGCGCCCGGCCTGGGGCTCAGCGACCCCCCTTTTATAGCTTTTATTTATTTATTTATTTTAAATAACAACAAAATGACAACAACTACTAATCATCACAACACAAACATCACCATCATTATAATCTCGTAATTGATCCCAATTTAAACAACAATCTTAACCTCAAGAATATCAAAATCCTCAAAACATATGTTTTTGTTCAAAATTTGGATTTCCTTAAAATAGTGGTAGATGCATCAAAATTTTAAATTTTAGACTAGGAGGGAAAGGATTTTTGGTCATTAAAGGCAAAAATCTAAACTATATGCACATCATAATTTCTCAACTCAAAAATGCATTCATGCATTTCAACCCATCGCACTGCATCTTAGCATTGAAATTGGATAAAATATTACCTAGGGCTTGATTCCACTTCCTAGCTTGATCCTCATTTGCACTTTTCTATAAATCCCTCTTGAAAACTAGAAAATTGAAAATTGAACAACCCTCAATTCCTCTATTTCCCTTAACTACATAAAATTTTTAGCACTACAGGTTTTGTATTTGTAAAAATAAATCAACTAAGGCATGTTTATATAGTCTTGATTCATTAATCTCATCCTTTGATCCTCCTCACTTGGCCATCTCAAAACTCATATATGGTCTAGATTAGCAACAGCCATGCATCCTTAGATGCCTCTAACTTGCCTAGAATTTATCAAATTCTCATCATCTCTGGGACAATTCATAGGTATGTAATTAAATAACTCCAACCTTAGGCCTTATTATTATTTTTATTTCACCTAGCCTAAATTTCTTATAACTTTACGCATTTAAAAAAAAACTTAGTTTGTAGACGTCATAATAAATTATCTCCATTGTCGACTAAGCTACCGAATACTCGGCTACTTGGAGCCTCGCGCCAATGTGCATCTCGAGGCATACTTTAACCTTTTATTTTATTAGTTTAATTTAGTAACCTATGTATTATTTTAATAAATTTTTCAAAACTTAGCTAAAAGAAAATTAGTAGGTGAGTAGTTCACTTGTCTTCCTCAGACTATGGCTATTATTTTATTATCGTCTCTGTGTCCTTTCACATAAAACTCTCTCACTACAATTTCACAGCTCATCTCAATCGAGGTCCGGGCGTTATTATTGGCGTAATAGTCCTTAGTTAACAACCCCTTGTTTCAGTCCCTTTTTATGTTTAAGATCATAGGCCCATACTTAACTCATTTTTAATATTAAAACCTCTCTTTGATACGATCATCCTATTCTTATTAATGTTGCTCTTGATCATGTCAAGAGCTTTGACATTAATTAGGTTGTGGGCATAGAAAGAAATACTAGGTGTCTCCCCAATCTCTTCATCTCCCTCCAACTCATTGGTAAAACTAAAAAGTGGAGAACGTTCTCTTGGTACTCTAGTTTAGGTGTTATTAATCGAAAACCTCGTTGGCCTAATGGGTGTGGGTGGAACTTAAGATTTTTGCATTGGTTTCTCAACTAATGGTGCATTCCCTTTCTCCTTTCGTAAGCTTCTACCTCTATCACTTTCGACCATTGTCTCAACTCAAAAACTCCCAAGTTCAAAAATTAAATAAGAATGTAGATCATAAAAACACCATTTTTCGGAAATACAACAACAAAAACATAGCCTCGGTCCCAAATTAACTGGGGTCGGCTACATGGATCAAACTTTTCCATTGTACTCGATTAAGTGCAATAGATGGTGAGCTTTTCAAACCATTCAAATCCTTCCTAATTAATGCATCACATGTTGACTTTGGTATGCCCTTACCTCGTCCCAAATTAATATTTTTCGGAAATAATTTGGTAAAATTCAAGACTTTGTTTTAAAAGGAGAAAGCTAGCTTGAAATTCTTCAAAAATTTAAATTAAAATTGACATCGAAATGTTAACTCAAATATAAACTTTTAAATCAGTTTTCTAAATATTGTAAAGCAATATAGTGATAGATCTTTAGTCTTCTCAAAACAAGCAAAGCAAATTAAAACAAATCCATAACCCAAACCCCCAAACTTATTTTAAACTCGATTTTCAAACCAATTGCAAATGCATATAAATATACATAAATTTCAAAATTGAATAAATTCCGATAAAACAATTTCAATAAACATTGAAAATGTTACAAAAAACCTTCAAATAGAAATTTGTTAAAGGAGAGAGCTATGATTGATGTAATTACCTTCTCGAGAGTGATTGTCTCAAGACTTAAGCTTATAAAATCCTCTAGATTGTTATTTAAGCCGAATTCTCTAAAACCCTAGCTCGATTCAACTTTTTCAAAATCAAGTATTTTGGTTTGACTGGGACTGGATTGGGGTGAGAATTACTTAAATACTATGGAATTGAGCTTAGGATGAATGAATCTAGGCAACAAATTGATATTTTAGTAAAGGGATGCAACTGTTTGGTAGTTTGAATGGTTTTGTGTTTGTAGCGAGTTAGGGTTTTGTTTTAAAAATTAAATATCATGCACAACGATTCTTGTGTTAAGTGGAATCGTTGAGAAATTGTTAGGTGAATCAATTATTTGTGAGGTGTAGTGACCCACCGATTTGAGCAATGATTCCTTTTGTATGGCAAGTTGATGGGGATTCGCCAGACTCTGAATTTTCACTAAATGTGGTGTATACTGCTACTGATTTTGCCAGCGATTCCCAGTGTTATTCCAAATCGCAGGGAAATTATTAGACCTAATTCACTATTTTTCGTAATTAATCTTTTAATTATTTTATATATCATTCATAAGAACTTATGTTAAGGTAGAACTGACTGAAATTTCAAAAGTTTTAGTGGGACATGTACTAACTAAATAATTTTATTAATTAAATAAATAAACAAACATATAAATAAGCAAGCAAGTAAATAATGCATCTTGCATAAAGGCCATATAAGCAAAAATAACTCGATCACTCCCCCTTAATTGAAATTACCCCAAAGTTTAACTCCCGAAAATATTTTCAACATAAGAGTCAAAAAGTGATAGAATAAAACATACTATACTAAACTAAACTAAATAACTAATAAAACTAATTAGACATAGAGTATGGGATGCCTCCCATAATACGCTTTTGTTTATCATTGTTGACTCGACTTAAACCTTCTAGAATTAGATTTGGTCTCTAAACTCGAATTTAGGATTTTCCACTCTAGTCTCATTCCAAGAAGTGAGAGATCGATCATTAACTATCAAAGTGATTGTTTTGTTCAGAATATCCATGACAACATGAGTAGTCACTAAGAAAGGTCGTCCTAAAATTAAAGGAGGTTCTTCATTAATAAAATGTGACACGACCAAAATGTTTTTAGGTACAGTGTTGTTGTTGACTTGAACTGATATATTCGTGACCACTCATATTGGTTGAATTGAAGTCCTATATAGTAAAAAGAATCGTTCGAAAGCGACTGAATTCAGCTCCAATTGAATACTCAGAAAAAAATGTATGGGCATGGGATTTGCATTTGAGTTTGTATCACATTATGCTCTGAAGTACCAAGTGCATTGGTTTAATGTGCAAGTTTATACCTCTAAGATCATTAAGCTTTATAGGGCTTAAATTTGACATTTTTTTTTAATTGTACTTAGGTCTAGAAGCTTTTGGCTTGTTAATGTTTTTTCATTCTTCGGTTGCTTAACTCTCCATTCTTGAGTTACTTTCTTTTCTTTTGAAGTGTCTTCAACTATTTCTTTATTTAAAATCTCTTTATCAATTTCCATGGCTAATGTATTAGTTAAATTAATTGCGGCATTGAATTTATCATAATAGCTTAAGTAAAAAAACTCATTATTATCTATTTCATTATCAAATAACTCATCGTATTCTTCATAGCTATCATAGTTACGTTCGTTATTAATTCTGAATTTAATAATTTTATCTTCAAACTCCATACCTAATAGTATGGGCAATTGATTGTGTGATGTTAAATCTCCCATTTCCATGACATAGAAGTTAATTGAAAATACTAAGTCATGTACTTGTGCTAAAATGTCTTCTAATAGTCCATATGATTTAATAATTGTATTTTCCGTTAAAGTAAGATTAATAGGCGTATTAGTTAATGATCCTATTATCAATGATTCATAAAGTTCAAGTGACATAACATTAATTGATGCTTCGAGATCACATATAAAAATTCAGTAGATGAATTTCATATCGTGATGGGTATGGCAAACATTCCTGGTTTGAAACATTTCTCGGGCATTTTCTTTAAGGATGATATCGTTCGTCCTAAATTTTCATTAAATACTTCTAAAAATTTGTCTTTATAGTCAAAGAATTGTTTAGTAACTTCATCATGATTAGATCCCGTTAAAATTTTATTAATTTCTAATTTCTTAAATGATTCAGATATTTCTTCTTTAGTTTCTTCCTCCCTAGCATTTGCTAACCATTGTGGAATGGTAGAATTAGAAAGCATATCTTCATTCGATTCGTAGATAATGTTTATTTTGTCTTGGTTTAATTAATTCAAGATTTTTTAGAGATTTTTCTTAGGCTTCAACTTTGGTTAATTACCATGAGTATAGTCTTTCAGGAAAAGTGTGTATTTCAATTGTTTCGGCCATCCAATACCTAGTGAGAATGACATTAGTCATCATCTTTTCTTCTTCTTATTCTGCTTTTTATGTACTTTGATTTTCTTCTTACCACTTTTTGGTGTCTTTTCTTTCGTATGCGTTTCTATTTCATTTTCACAAAATAAAGTTGTAACTTGTGCTTGATCAGTCTTGTTTGTAGGTTAAGCTAATACTTTAGTTTGACTACTTAACTTGTTAATTTGTAAAGTCATTTGACTTAACAGTTTTTTCAGCTCGTTAATAGACGTGTCAGACCCCATCTAATTAGGTCTCTGACTAGTCAAGATTACGTTAATCCCCTAATAATCTAGCGACCTTAATATTACCATAAATAATTAATTAAAATAATTCAAAGTAATTATCAACTATAATACTTTATCAACTCCAAATGATTCTAAAAGTAATCTTAAACCTCAAAGTTTCCTAAGATTGGTTAAATAATCTGTAAAATCACATAAAAAGTTTTTTGACATCGCCTCTTCTATTTCTAAGCCTACACTGAAAAACCCGATCGTCAAAAATGAATTACGAAACCTGCTCAGCTTGGTGGAAATGTCGAAGGATTTGCAATCATAATCCACCCATAACAATATATATCGCATTAATAAAGATTATTTATTCATTCTAACGTATCTCAATTTTTCAAAATCCTTAAACTATCATCACTTTAGCTCTATAGCATTCCAATCAGTCATATAAATCTGTTACAACCATTCGAAAGGATATCTTAAGCACACACGAATCCGAAAACCCATTATACAATATATGATATAAAAAATAATACATACATAGAACAAATGGAACTAAACAAGTCACAAATAGTCGAAAAGCTTTCTATTTCCCTCATTGTTGCTATAACCTGTCATTACCCAATTATAAACATTTGATGATGTTAGATAAGTAAATCCTACATTATATAGTACACTTATAATAATCAAGTGCATAATAATCCAAGGGATTAAACAAATAATATAATCCAAGAAATTTAAATACAATCATGAATCCATCCCATTTTTGTTATCCAACCATAATCAGATAACGTTCTCTGAAAGTGGTAAGTAAATAGTAGTAACGACTCATGCACATAGATGATAACCAAACGAGTCACGTTCCTTGAGTCACGTTCCTCGAATCTATTTAAGTACGATCTGGTTCAATGTGATCTCATGAGAGCTCCTTGATTCAAAGTATCAATGATTCCAGCCCCTCAAGCATAATATAGTGCTCTACCATGTACATACGGTCTAGTAACTACTATAAAGAGACTCGAATCGACCTTATCCTCCCTACCTGTATATGCATGTACAACAAATAATGCAATATCAAGGATTAATACAATATATATGAAATTATCATTATATAATGTAATGGTTACGATGGGATTTACTTAACCTTACAAATGTGATATTGTCACTTCTTAACTCTGTGTCCGTAAAATAGTCCACAGTAGGTTTCAATTGTAGTCCTACAATTCATTTACAAGTCTGGTAATATTCCACAATTGCTCCATAATTTTTCTTCAATTTATTTATTTTAACTAGTCTCATCTCGACTCAAAACCTCGAAATCATCCCAAATCAAATCCTTGGACGTCAGGATCCCGATTTTAACCGCAAATTATGGTCTGATATTAAAAATAACCTAAACTAATCTTTAGAATAATTTTAAGAATTTTGAGGCATTTTAGGTATCTTAACACACATTACGATGCTAAATCCCCAATAAAAATCCTCGAGAAAATCCAAAAATCCTCAATTTTCATAAAATTCTCAATTTTTTTTTATTAATTTATCGAAAATCTCTTTTCTAATATTCCCTAATTTTTAAGGTCTTTATTTAATTTTTTCCAATTTTAAACCATTTTTTATACATGGGAAAGGTTTGATCCCTCAAGCAAGCCCAATTCGGGGGTCATCCCCTTCTTCTCGTCAGAATGAAACAGAGAAGATTTTTATCTCTATTTCGTTCTTCCATCTTTTTAATCTAAATTTCGCTAGGGTGCCCAACCCCATATTTGTTAGGTAGGGGAGCTCAAGCACTCTTCCCCCTCTCATCCAATCGTCTTCCTTGACATAAAAAAGAGCCAAGCTCTGTTTTGTTCTTAATCAATCGATCTTTCTTTCTTATTCTTCCACTCACTTTTACAGTTCCTCACTGTTTTTTTTTTGTTTTTTCCTTTCTACTCAAAACTCTCATCTCTTTTCTTTTATCATCACAACCAACCAATCAATCGAAACATCTCTTTTATACTCGAAATCACGAAAAACTAGTCCATAAATAATCAAAATATGAATTTCCATTAACTTACCTTCCAACACCACAGTCTACCTCAATGGTCTCAACTCCCAATTTGGTTTTAATGGCAGTGACTAGAAAGAAAGGAGAGAGAGCACACACAGCGGAGGGGTGATCAACTGTTGAAGATGATAGAGGAGATGAAAAAGTGAAGAAAATGATGAACAGTTGCACATATCTCATTCCTTTCAATTTCTATTTTCAATCATAAGAGGTAAGCCAAATGAATATTATGCTATTCAAATGATATTCTTTCACATATAATTCAAATAGCCTTTTGAGTAGTTTGGCCATTTTAAATTATTTTTGTATTTATCTCTTCAATTTTTGTCCAAAATAAACCTGAAAAGTACCCCAAGTAAACAAAAAATTGAAGAATCTACTAAAGCACTCCAAAACTCTTAGACAAACCATCTAGCACGTAATTCAAGGTGTGGGATCCACGTCAACTCGTTAAGTCCATTAAAGTCAAAAAACTTGAATTTTAAAACTTAATTGCAAATATTTTTTGCAAAACTTGAAACAATAACTCGAGTCAACATTTTAACTCTCGCGAAACTCATTTTGACACGTTTCTCAAGACAAAACCTCACGAATTTTGAGTTTACTCAATCAACTTGAATTTCTTAAAATAAAATAATATATGATACACAACACTAGCCAATAATCACACAAAAGTAAAATTACTTGTAAATCTTATTTCATCGATCCTCAGCTCCTGACTCGCGGCATAAACCATAATTAAGACTTATTAATCCCAAATTAGCTACACTTTTCTGTTCAAAAACTTTGGATTTGACATTCTTCCTAACTAATAAAAATCTCATCCTCAAAATTAAAAATTGAAACTGAATTAACCTGGACTAAAAGAGATCTGGAAAATGTTCTCCCATATACGCCCCTCGTTCCTAAGTTAGCTCTGAATCACGACGAAATTGCCACTTAATCAAAACAAGTGGAATTTCTTTATTTCTAAGCTTCCAGATCTTCTTATCCATAATTAATATAGGTTGCTCTTCATATGATACGTCACCCAGCAAATCAAATTGATTTCATTCTACTATGCGAAACGTATCAGTTTCCTTCCACTTGAGCATAGACACGTGAAATAGATCACGAACTCTGGCTAACTGAGGTGGTAATGCAAGTCTATAAGCAACCTTCCTAATCCACTACATAATTTGAAACGGTCCTATAAACCTAGGAGAGAACTTTCCTTAGTCCAAATCATTAATGGCCTTTTGAGGGGAGACTTTCAAATAAACCCAATCTCCTTCACTATATTCTTCTACTCGATGATAGAGATCATAATAAATCTTTTGCCTTTCATGAGCTGCTTTCAATATTAGATGAATCTGCTGCACAAGCTCAATGTGATCTCGAACCATTTGTGGCCCTAACTCTACTAAATCCTCTAGTTCAGCCCAACAGGCTGGATAACAACAAGGTCTCTCATATAAGGCCTCAAATAGAGCCCTATTGATACTCGATTGATAACTGTTATTGTAAGAGAATCATATAAAGGTATGTATTCTTCCTATGAACATCTAAATCTTAGTACACAAGCCTTGAGCATGTCCTCCAACATCTACATCAACCTTTAAGTTTGATCATCCATTTACGGATGAAATGCAGTTCTAAAATGTTACTGATTTTCTAAGTATTCTTGCATGCTCTGCTAGAACCCCGATGTGTACCAAGCATTACGATCATAAACTATAATTAATAGTACTCCATGCAACTGAGCTACCTCTCCCTTATACAATAAGCTCAACTATGTAAAAGTATCCAAAGTTAACATAGGAAAGAAAATCAGCAAATTTCGTCCATGTATCAACAATAACCTAGACTGCGTCATGTTTCCTTTGAGTAATAGGCATATGAGTTACAAAATTCATTGCAATATGTTCCCATTTCCACTGTGGTATGGGAAATGGCTGCAACATATCCCCAGGTTTTCATCTTTCGATTTTAACCTACTAGAAAATTTCACATATCCTCACATAATCACCCACATCAGCTTTTATTCTTAGCCACTAATATAATCACTTCATGTCATCATACATTTTGGTTCTACTAGGATCAATGATATATCTAAACTGATGAGATTCTCTTAATATCTCATCCAGAATCTCAGCCACCAATGGAATCCACAGTCTGCCTCTAAACCTCAAGCTTTGATCTGTAGGCTCAGCCTAATTCGGATTATTACTATCATTAGCAAACCCCTTCGACTTCCCATAATTCCCAACACTTTGCTGACACTCCAATTTCTCTTAAATAGAGACCATTTGTACCTTAAGGTGAGCACAAATCGATTCATCATTAGCATCAAGAATCTCCGACAAAGTCATAGCAATAACTTTTTTGAACAAATTATACTTGTAAGTCAACCGATTAGCTACACATAATGTTTTAGCATCCTCTTCTTCAGAGCATCAACAACAATAGTTGTTTTACTTGGATGGTATTCAAGACTAAAATCAAAGTCTTTAAAATGTTCAAACCTCATATTCAGTTCTTTTTGAGAGAACAAATACTTTAGACTTTTATGATCTGAAAATATTTTAAAGCTTTCCCCATACATACAGTTTCTCCACAACTTCAAAGAAAATACAATTGTCGCTAATTATGAATCATGAACATGATAATTCTTCTTGTTAGTCTTTAACTTACGAGAAACATAACCAATAAACCTGCCATTCATCATTAACACACAACCCAAACCAACTTTCGATGCATTAGTATAAACTATAAGCCTTTCCTCGATTCAGGCAATACAAAAACTGGTTTTGAAGTCAAACATTTTTTCAATTCCTAAAATGTTGCCTCGCATTCCTTTAACCAAACAAATGGAACATTTTTTGGGGTTAACTTAGTAATTGGCACAGCTATCTCAGGAAAATCTTTCATAAACCTATAATTACTTGTTTAAGATATGGGTAGTAAGGTCATTATAGTTGGAAATGTCCCGAGTATTCTTATTCGATTGTTTGTTATAAGTGTGGGAAGAATGGACATGCAAAAATATTGTCTACAACTTGCAGGGTCGTCCTTTTTATATGTCACAACTTTAGCAGCATATTAGGGAACTGGTATAAGTGATACCGGAACCAGATTTTGAGGCAAATCGTAATCTTATTGAAGGTACTATTTCTTTTTGCTGCTGTTCTATGCATCTATTCATTGATTTTGGTTCCACGATTTCTTTTATATCTGGTTGTATGGTGACTGAGTTAGGGGTTAACTAAGGTGTGAGTCCCTATTCATTTTATCTTCAACACAGTGATTAGGGATAAGGTATATACTCACTTTATATGTAAGAAATGCGTTATTGAGATCTCTAGACATGAGATGGCCATTGATCTCAATGTGTTAGTGTTTTTGAAATTTGATGTGTTGTTGGGAATGGATCGACTAGCAGCCTATCATGCACAATTGGATTGTTTCCATAAGACTGTGTTATTTTATATTCCAGGGTTGTTCAGTTTTTACACACACCAGAACATCGTCTAGGTTGCCTTTTACTAGAGGTAGGCTAGCCACTTAGGAAGAAATAGAAACTATTGCCGAAATTATTAGTACAGATTCAAGACCTAAAATTAAACTAAAGGAGATCTTTAGTTGTTTATGAATTTCTTAAAGTGTTTCTTGATGATTTACCTATAGTTCCACCTCTAATAAATATTGATTTTGTGATTGATTTAGTTCCTGTAACTAAACCAATATCCATTCCTCCTTATAAATGGCTCTAAAGGAATTGCAAGAGTTCCAAAAATAGTTTGAGGAGTTGCTAGATAAAGGGTTCATTCATTGAAGTATGTCACCATTATTCATTAACACGTGAACACAAACTAAAATGGTACTTTCGATAAAATTACGATTTACGTTTGAATCTCATTCAGTCACCACCTGAATATGTTCCTTTATATGTTGTAATATCATTTCTTGTCATACCTAAAACAAGTAGTTGCACTCGAATTCTGAAGACAATCTCGTCTATTGTAACCTTGCTTCCTATACCCAAAACATTTAATTGTAGGTTTACTACCTACATATAATGTCTAACTAGTTGTCATTTGCTTGACTCAAGGCCTGTCCTTGAAATCCTTGACCCTAACCTCCATTCCTCTGCGATTGAGGTGCACCATTATGAACTGAAGGCTGAAATGACAGTGATCAAGTCCGTCTTGAGCCTGTTTGTGTCGTCTTAACCAGTCCTCAACTCTTTCTTTAATTCTAAAAATCTGAGTCAAATCGAGATGGAAACTTTTTCTTACCTTTAGAAATTAAGATATGTTCTGACTTTATGATGCCACAATATCATTATGATTTACGCTGAAAACTCTGTGTATTCACATAAGTTCAAACTCTATCTCGAACCTCTTGCAGTGTGTTTGGTTTAGTTTTCAATATCATGGTATCAAGTTTTTCCTACCTTTCCTCCTGTTACATTCCACTAACCACGGCTTGATCAGCTTGAACCAAAACTGTAATAGTCGATTTAACTACAAAATGAACTGTAAAGATAACCTACTCTTCATGAACGACTAAAGTAACAATAGGAACTTCTTGAGCAACCGAACCACAGGTGCCCGAGCTACCATATGTGCTCGTAAGATATTCTACAATTCTTATATCTACCTAGCCAAACTCTCAAACGTATTTGAATCCACAAGTTATGCATCCCTATTGCACTTACCATATCCCTGACTTGGCTCTTGCTGTCCACTCATAGTTTTTTTGCAATAATAATTGCAAGAAAAGTGGTTCAACAACCATATATCCGTAGATATCTCGATAATATAAAACACACATAACATAAATCATAAAGTTTTTAAAATTTTTTTGACCCCGTTCCATTGCGTTACTTCCTAACTAATCACTCACCTAACTTCATTGAAACCAAATTAGGAGTTGAGACTGTTGTGGCAGACTGTGGTGTTGGAAGGTAAGTTGACGGAAATTCAATTTTTAAAACTTAATTGCAAATGTTTTTTGCAAAATTCAAAAAAAAAAAATCTTGTCAACATCTTGTCTCTCACGAAACTCATTTTTGACATATATCTCTAGACCAAACCTCGTGAATCTCGAATTTACTCAATGGACTTAAATTCTACAAATAAGATAATATATAACACACAACACTTGGCAACCATCACACAAAAGTAAAATTACCTTTAAATCTCATTTCACCAATTTTCAGCTCCTGACTCATGGCCTAAACCATAATTAAGACTCATTAATCTTGAGTTAGCCAAAATTATTTGTTTAGTAATTTTAAGATTTGACAGACATATGGATTTTAACTTGATTTTGAGAGATTTGCATAATGTTTTGATGACTTAAGGTCATAAAATTATGTAGTATTCGTTCTAAATTTAGTTGCATATGTTGAATAGCTCGTTGAGGTTGTTGAATTCCTATAGGTTAGTTTAGTGATCTTAGTTTATAATTGGTATAGTTTTGATTTAAAATTGGACATGCATCCACAAAATGTGTAACTTTATTACAAAATCCGCATGATTTTCACTTGATTTGATCTATCTTTTAGTAGTAGTTTAACCATGTTAGATAATTCATCAACTTTCTCGTCAAATTTATTACTTGTTTTATTATTGTGATGCCCCAAATTCCAAGGGCAAATCGAGCACCACCATCTCATCGGACACATCACAAACTCATGCCACATCACAAATTCATGTCACATCACCTACATACTTGTCCACGAAAGCCCATGAACTAACAATCAAATGATCTGACTTAGTCAATTTCGATGTTTAAATTATTATGTTGTTGAAATGAACTAAGTTATAGAGTTTTACAACTTAATTTTATTTTTTAGTTAGCGAAAGTCTTCAAAGTATGTAAATAAGTAATGTAAATAAGTTTTGCATTGATTAATAAACCTACAAGGTGGAAAACTGGCAACAAAGATACCATGTACGTCTATAAAGGCTATAAGAAGGTATAGTAAGTGTTAATATACATGTATTAGGTAATAAGTTTCCCAAATTGATCCTAAAAATTATTACATACATATTTAAAAACACATACAAGTGAAGGTATTTTGGTTCCTTAGATCTGGCTCGTCGTATGATCTATAACTTGCCACAAAAAATAATGACAAGTTCTAGTAAGTAAATGCTTACAAAATTCAACTATTATTCACAAGAAATCCAAGAAATATGGCTATAATTCATGCACATAAAGTAAATAAATGAAAACCTTGAAATAACCAAACTCGATTACAACGAAATACAAAGGTGGTTGTAACAGGGAAACAATAATCAATGTTAGTGCTTAAATGGAAAGTATGCAAGAAAATAAATCAAACTGAATACAAAAATGGTTGTCACTCTGTAAACTTTACATACACAAGACTCATCTTACATGCGAGGCTCCCCTCAGTGGAACATCTAAGTTCCCCTAGGGTTTTACAAATCGATAATAAAGTGAATAAAATATGTTTGTAATACAAAGTAAACTGAATAACTAGTTTACATGACTCAATTACTTTGACAAATAAATAAACCAATATAGATTACACAATCTTAACTATTAACCATAAGATCTATTTAATCTCCATATCTAAATAACCACGTCTCTACATGATAAAAAAGTGGTGATAATTCCTCTAAATTGCAACTTCATCATCTTCATAATCTTCAGTTAGTCTTTAGTTGGTTAAGGATAAGACCAAATCTTCAACTGTTTGATTCAGGGATCCTATCGCAACCGCTCCGTGCCATTGGTTGAAACTACATATCTTTATCCAATCTCTAATTATTTGGATCTAATTTTGAGCACATGTATCATGGGTTGGATGACTCATTTATTGATAATGTCGATTGTAACAAATATATTGACAAATCAAAACCATTGATATGATCACGACACTAACAATCTCCCCCTTTGTCATTATGTTGTCATAAATAGTAAAATAAGTTAGGAGCATAAATAATAATCATGAATTAGCTAACATTTTGGTCCATCATATAGAGTCTCAGAAGTCTTCAACATGTTCAGTACTCTTTCAAAAATATATAAAAGTAAGAAGATAAAGATACTACTAATACAAACACATAATAACAACTTCTGTGATGGTTACAACCACTTCAGTTACCTGGTTGTACCATACTCTTAACATTTCCAAATAGTCTTCAATGGAGCCCCAAATGTCAAAAATAATACTAGCAGAAAGTATCTTCAAACCAACATAATTAAGAAAGTAAAAATAAATAGTATCTTCAATAAAAATGAAATGAACCCTTCTAAGTTTCCAAAACTAAATAAATTTCCCTCTGTATGATAAGATAAGGATAAGATAACCAGGGAGAACCATACCATCTACTGCTTTAGTGGGGTTTAGGAGTAAGGAGCTTTAAAAACTCAAATAGCTTTTAAAATAGATTATCAGGTAATGCTCAAATTGCTATCATTATCTCTTTCTCTTGCCCCTTTCTTGGGTCTAGAAAATCAATTCCATCTATATTTGACTTAGAATGAGCTCGAGAAATTGGTAAAAACTGAGCAGGTATAGAGGAAGTAGTTGCCTCAAATGCAATTTGAGTCTTTTTCTGCTTGTTCTACTAGATTTTAGATGGGCCAGCTTTCATACTACCAGTAGTAACTGGATTACCGCTCTATTATAACAGGTACGGTAGTGAAGTAGCTAACTAATTCGAAATTGGCAATTCATTGAAGTGTATAGAGTTTACCCTCTTGATTTTATTAGAAATGCCTCTAACCTTATTGGAATACCATGCAACTTCCCAAATTAATTAAACTAGGATTAGCATTAATCTCGAGGATTAAAGGTTATAGTTCGGGCGTTATGTGGACAACTCAGTTGGCTTGGACATGAGAACCGAGGAAATATATTATTTATGGATGGTGGTTGTGTAGATGGGATGTTTAAAACTATTATTATTATTATTATTATTATATTGCACCGCATGTGTATATGTTCCTATCAAACGAGTTTATGTGACGAGTGTTCGCTTCGAAAGGCATGTCAACACGGGTGTCGGATAGGCAAACTAAGGGTACACTAGGAAACTTTACTAATTCACATTAAGATGACTTATTAATCAATTTAAATGGGTAATGTGACCATAGGCCAAGTAAATTCTAATTAAAACAATTGGTTATGGTGTGCCTTGAAATGCGTGTCGAGAAGAAGGGCACCGAGTGTCAGGTAGTCAAAGATTAGTTGGACCAGAAGTTAGTTAATTTTGATAAATAAAACACTAACCATAAGTATTAAAATGGGCCAAAGTTTGTGCAATTAAATTAAAATAAATCAAGGCCTATAGTTTAGTTCATTAATCGGAAACTATAAGATTTTCCTAGAGATATGTATTAATACATCTAGGAGTCATATGAGTAGCAAATTGATGTCACATGGACTGAGTGAGTGGGAGTGAGTGGGCTAAGTGGCTAGAGGTGAACCATTAGACAAACCTCGAGATACGTAAACATATTGAGATCAAGGGCTAGAAATCAGTCCCACCTTAATATATAAGGATGGTTTGATCAATACATGTAAATGAAATCAAATTTCATTCTAGAATTCATAGAGAAAGAGATGTGATTTAAGAGATGAAATTCAACACTTTAGATGTCTATTTTGGAGATAAAAACTAAGGTAATCTTTTTCCATGTCATACACTTTCATTTGAACATCTTTTATGGATCTTTTTATAAAATTGTTGTTCTGAGGTTATGTTAGATGTTGTTTTGGTGTTATTCTGATTAAATTCCTATGGAGAGCATGTTAGATAGGTTTAGGTTGGTAAATTTGAAGGGAAAAACCAAATTTTTGACTTGAGAATTATATCCCAGAGGCTAGGTAGTGCGCTACTTTGAATGGTTAGCGCGATAATTGTCATGGGTCTTAAGCTGTTCTTTGTCCTGAATAACAGTAGAGCACTACATCAATTACCTAGTGCACTACCACTACATAGTAGGCTACACCAAGACCATAAAGCACTAACGACGGATAAAAAACTGAATTTAAGGGCTTACTTGAGACTTTTGACTTAATACATATCCCAAACACCTAAAACATATTAAACATGTAAAATTAGACTTCGGGGACTTAGGGGACCGTAGGTCGGGTATCAGGGAGCTAGTCGGGTTGGATACGAGAGTTCGAGGAAGTCAGAGCGCAGATTAAGGTGCGTAAACCATTGAGAATGCTTTACATAATTTATAGTTTTGATTTATAGATATCGCATTTGATGTGTGACTGGTAGTGGGCACACATGATGTTTTTTTTCCTATTTTGGTTTGCATATATATTAGTTGTGCTAAATCACTTGCACGAGTTACTTATGTTTAGTGTTCATATCGATGGTAGTAGAATATATCTAAGACTGTTGGGGGGATTCAGGGTGTTCCCTTGACTTTAAATAGCCTTTGGAAGGGTTCATCCGGTAACAGAAGTTAACGTTTAGTCACCGTAAGCTTGTAAGTAAATATGTGGTTCTTATTCAATTTATTGATTACTGGCCGGTGTAGGTTAGAGTTTTCTCATGATTATACGAATGTTTACTGATTTATGCTTTATTTCTAAACTTGTTGAGTTGGTATATGTTGTTTATTGATTTCACACTACTACTTTTGCTTGTCGTGTGCTACCTACTTTCATGGGAATATGACGTACTGCTGCCAGTTGTTATATTCGCATGTCACACAATTTATCGGTTTTATTTCATGAATATTGTGTGGACTTCTTTTAGGATTTTACTTACTAGACTCGTCACTTTATTTATTAAGTGACCGAGTACAAACCCCTTCAATGAGCAAGGGCAAGGGCAAGGATGTACTGGGCAACTACCTCTGTGATTGTGGAGCCAGCTCATGAGTGATAGAAGTATGTATTTATTTTACTTTTGTTGTGTTTGTGGGACCATAGAACACTGATTACAAGTATATAGAACTTTTCTCATACTTATCTCGACTCGATATATACATGGTATCTTTTATCGGGTTTTCCACTACTTAGGATTGTTAAATATTGTATAAGTTACTCATTAAAAGACTTCCACTGTAAAATTATAATAAAACTTAATAAATTGAGTAACTAGCTAACTAAACAATTAATACTTATGTGAAGGTTAGTTAACGGAACTATCGTTAGTTGGAGAAATTTAAGCAAATCATTAGGTTGCAAGGCGTCAAGGAGAAGCTAGCCATGACATAGCAAAGCTAGTTGACGTGGGATGCAACATGGCTAATAGTAAGGTGGTTTGGAATTAGGGGTCGCCATAGTTTGGTATCAAAGCAAGGTCGAGCCTATGGGAAGAAGTGTAGTTGTTCTTTAACTTGATACTAATGCTAGTATTGGTGTTAGAGCGAGGTCGATAGGGCCTAGGATGAAAATTTAAAGGAAAAAGAAATAAAACTGAAACAAATAAAACTTAGATGTGGAAACCCAATGATCCTGACTTAGAACCTTAGTTAGGAAGCGGACTTGAGATAGGTAGTGATAGGATTATATACATGTTATATTTTGCTATGCATAGATATATATCTATATATATCAAGGTTGATCTTGAGCACGCTTCATGATGCAGATCACAGACATATAGTTTGGTATGCCTTGTCACACTAGACAGACTAGAGATGCGGCTAAGGATTTCTTTGTTATGGCGAGTGTAGAGGATCGATTGTCGGCTTCAGAGACTCAGATGGCCGAGGTATTATGATTGTTACGGGATCATACCTCTGCATTAACGACACTTGCTACGACGGTTGCAGCACCCTGAGACTGAAAAGTAGTTATAGCATGTACATGGACAACCGTCGCCCCAGTTGTTCCCCAGATACAAATGAAGAGAGTAGCTATGAAGACATAGGGAGAGAGCTACAGCTGTTGTTGTTCCACTGGAAACGCCGACTCCTACGCCTCCACCCACGACTATAGAGTAGATGATTGCTACCACGTCAGGATTTGATTTAGCCCTAGAGTCAAAGATGTTGGGGGAGTTCTTAAAGTTCCAACCAGGTTTCTTGTATGGAGGCGGTGACCTTAGGAGGCAGGGAAGTGGATAGTGTGTCATTAGCATTTCCATAAACTGATGAGGAAATATGAGAGCATTCAAGTGCATTTTTCAAGAGCATGTTAGAGAAGTCATGCAAAAATCTGATGGACTACGTATACGAATATTCATAAAGAGAAGACGACATGGCCTAAGTTCAAAGAGTTGTTCTACGACCAGTATATACCCATGGAGGTGAGGTTGAGATTGAGGGAGGATTTTCTAACCTTGAGACAAGGTAGTCAGATGTTGATACATTATATGGAGAGATTCTGGTATTTACTTCAGTTCGCTATGGATGTGGCCGAGACTGAGTGACTACAGATATACTATTTCACACGAGGGGCTGATGAAAGGATTGTTGAGGTAGTGGTGTCATTTGAAGCTCGCACTTTATACGAGATATTCGATCGAGTTTTGGCACACGACACCTTCTTGATATAGAGAGAGGGTAGACGTATTATTAGGTTTGAGGTATAAAATGGATAAAAGAGACAAAGATTGGGATGATAGAGAGGATAGACAGTACATTGGAGACCATAGGGATGATAATCAGGCAGTTAGAGCTTATGCTATACTCGCATTACCAGTACCGCCACTGAGATAGGTACATGACCAGGGAGGTAGGGACTAGAGATCACAGAGTTAAGGCCGAAGGTTAGGATATGGTTATTTGACTGCATGCTAGCAATATGGACAAGTGGGCGCATTAAAAGAGATTTTCCTAAGAGATCAGTGACTCCAGCAGTAGTGACGATGGTACAGATTCGAGACCCGCTGTACTTAGTGATTGAGCCAGGCTAAGAGATGTCCCGACGGTAGGTCTAGGGTATGTGAATTTTTAAATTTTAATCATTACCACTTTAGTTCATATATGCATGATATATTATTGTATTATGGCATGTGATTGTCATACGTTCTAGCATGACATGGAATTGTCATGGTGTGTAAAGATAGGTCGTAGCATGGCATGAGATTGTAATTGTGAGTAAGAGTAAGTTGTGGCATGAAATGGGATTGTCATTGTGAGTAAGGGAGGATATGGCATGGCATGGGATTGTCATGGTATGTGATGGTCTGTTAGGATTATTATATTGGGATACATGATAGGAGAGGTTTACAGCTACTGGTGTTAGGTAACTGCATTAGGTAAACTTGAACATGGAAATCAAACTGAGAATAGGTTGCAAGGATGTTGGGAAGAGAGTGATTGATCTTGACTACCTCGGCAACATACGCCTATGTCTCAGGGTAACACTGTGATCCCTGTGATGGAGTAGTGGAGGTGTTCAAGGGACTATAGAGAGGGACTATCAAGGTGTGAAACATGGTCACACGAGGATAGGATACTTACACAAAAGATAAAAGACTGAGATATATTATTTACTGTGTATACTATATCTACATGGTTGATATAAGAATTATGTTTTTCCTGAACGATAATAAGATGGTTGAAGTCCATCTATTTCTCAAGATATAAGAAGGTGTTGGAGGTAAGAGCTCCAGAGATTCTTAACCTCAGGGAGATAAAAAGGAAATACATAAGAACACTTATAAAGATGAAATAAAACTCTTCTCTAAGTAACATCTTTAGTGGTCTTTCTTCTTACTGATATTATTAGACAAATAATAGTCGGTCAAGAAGTATCTATTGGATCAAGACCTTAAGGTGTGTATTAGGAGAATGAAAATAAGGAAATAATTAAATACTGAATAATTTTCGATAAAACTCAAAAGTGATTAATACTAGTACTGAGACTATTATGGAAGTAATGAAAGTTATTCAGTAAATAAATTAGTGGTAAATGATAAAAGCATAATGGAGGTTAGGAAACCTCTAATGCATTTATACTTCATAAGTTGTTATGAACTTGATATTACAGTCATTGTGTGAATCCATATTGGAATAACAAGTGGTTTATTAATAAAAGATAGTTAAATCCAGAATATAGCAATGAGTTGGTAAGATATCCTAGTTTGATATATTAGATTGATATAGTCTAAATTGGGGAAAATGATTTGTTAGTGAATCTAAGGATTTAGGGATTCCAAGGATTAATGTATAATAATCAAAATGAGTATTCATTACTCATAATTGACAACTCCTTCTAAAAATAAGTGAAATCAATGGTTCTCAAGAGGTAGTTGAGATTTGATTTTCACATTGAAATGACTAGAGCTAAGGATATATATCTTTATAAGATGATTGCAGGCGGGTGCTGGATCATTTTAAGTGGATGGTGGAAACCACTAGAACTTACTAGGCCTCATGCTATTTTCGTAAATTAAAGGTGTCAAGTGAAGGAAACCTTATTGTAATGAAGTTGTTATTGCGTTATCAATAATAACTTGGAATCTTTGAATACTTAAAGAATGCACGAGCAATTACCGTACAAAATTGGAATTGGTAACGATAAGTTGGTTTAGACCAGATTTTTTTGAATTCTAGTGCTAAGTTTCAAAGGATGATAAATGGTAAGAGTGTTGAATATTAATATTAAATCAAGGGATTTGACTGTGATTGAGATAGTATGAGGTTGTCCTATATTCAACACAATGGTAAAATGAGGAAAGTAAACTTGAAATAATTAAATATTACAAACGATTAATCCGAGGATCTGTGATATCATTGTGTAATTTATTTAGTTAACTTAAGTATGTGTTAGTTATAAGTTGAAATTGAATACAAGGATGCCTTGGAGGAAGGTGAAAGTATAGTTTGAGTACAATGTTTGCTTGACAAAACCTAAATTGTGGAAGAAGTTAGAGGTTCATCTTAAGACTTCCGATCTAGGTAAGAATGTATGGGTGACATAATAAAACAAAAAATTTAACTCATATTTCCAGCTATATATAAATAGTTCCAGATTTGGGAGAAGTACTATTAGAGACTTATAATCTCAGGGTAACTAATTTGTTAGTCGTACCAAATATGGAAATTCATCACTTGTATATTAAGAAGAAAGGTTGTCGAGGATCTTTTAATCATTTGTTTTAGATTAATAAAAATCTTAGAGGAATCATTAAAATACAACCTGAGAATATGACACCAGTAGACTGGTGTAAGAGTAAAAAATGAATTTCAAACTATGGAAGTTTGAAAAAAATGGAAATTGTCAAAGTGATAGAAATATAAGATAAGAAAGTTACCTTTAAACTTTGTTAATTATTAGGAATTCACTTTGAAACATCACTCATTAAAGTGATTGTGTTGTCAATGCTTTGAAAAAAAGGACAAAGGCTGTAGTTATAGTAAAAGTTGTTCAACAATATTTCTTAGGTGAGATATTTACTTATGACACAATAGAAGTTTTGCGCAGGCACATCATCAGTTGAGTTGTCTGGATCATTAACTATAAGTCTGTTCTTTGGAGCTCAGATTGGAGTTTAGCTAATAACGATTGAAATGAGTGATGTATTATTGAACGAGATTGATTGAGATTATCAAGTAGGTCAAGGATGACTACTAATTATTGATGTAGGAAAGGATGATCTCAGATCATAACATTGAGCATGTAAGGAAAGTTCTTAGAACTTGAAACAAAAAGTGAGGCAAGAATGTTATGAGAATCTCATTGATTTCTTCAATACATTTATTCAGGTGAAGTCCAAAATTCATTGTGATGAAAATGAATACTTGGTGACCTGAAATGAAAAAAAAATTGATGATGTCAAATTTTAAAAGAAATATGAGATATATGATTAAGTAGAAGCTGAATAATTTTAACCTGGAGGGTTATATTTTTCTTTCTTATATGACTGATATTTCACGCTAAGAAATTCTTAATAAATTAAACTAAGTTGTGGTGACAACTAAAGGTTATTGATATAATTGTAAAACTAACGTAATTTGGAAATTTCTTGCCAATAATGTGGTTTAAATCTTCATTGAAACGTAAGCGAGATGTATGTGTGTGGTGTTTCTCTAGGGGGAAGCGATGTATAATAGCTTGGAGGGACTTTTCTCAATCTTAACACAATATATCTAAAATTGACCATGGTTTCTAGAGAATATAGTTTCCGAGCTTATGACTTGGAAAGTATGAGTTACTGGAAGAAATATTTACTGTAAGTTCTCTGGTGTTATCAGACTGTTAGTATATAATTGCAACTCAGGTATATGGAGAAAATGTAGCTATTAATAGAGCTTCTCCATTTAGACTTCATAAGGAAATGACGGTGATGAGGATTTGTGTAAGTTTAGTTGACAGTTTGATTGTGGTGAGTTATGGTTCAAAGATAGATTATGGATTCTAGTTCAAGATCAAGTGAGGCAGGAAATGTTATTGAAATCTCATGGACCTATTTATTGTATTCATCCAGATAGCAGTAAGGACTATCATAAAATGAGGCACCTTTATTTATTGTTAATCTGGGATGAAAATGATACTATGGGAATAATAAAGAGATATGAGATATGTAACCAAGTTAGGTCTGAGCATAAGAAACCTGAAGGCTTATTGCATTCGCTACTTACTCCTGAATGGAAATGGGAACATAGATCGGTAGATTTTGTTTCAATTTATCTCTGAGTTTGCGTAAGCATAATACAATAAAGATTGTAGTTAATAGGATGACGAAGTCTACGCATTTCTTACCAGTTTCTATGTGAAATCCTCTCGACTATTTATAAAGTATACATACATGAGGTGTTAGATTTTAGGGTGCTTCGGTGTGGACTATTTCAGATAGAGATTCAAGATTCACATCCAAAGGATATAGTGAATTACTTCGACAATTGTGGAACTGATCTTAACCTCAGTATGGTATACTATCGTAAGACTGATTAGTTGCCTGGGTAATAATTTTGGTGTTAGAGGATATACTCCTTTGAAACTATGTATGGTCAACTATTTCATTCACCAGAATGTCTGGACAGGGGATGAGATGCAAGTTTATTAAAGGCAGAATTTATTTAGAACTACACAGAGAAGATGTAGCAGATTCCCTACTGTTTAACTACAATACACCTAAAACAAAAGAGATACGCCGATAAATATCATAGGTGGTTGGAGCTTTTGAAGGACAAATATGTTTTCTTGAAAGTCTCACTTATGAGAAGAGTTGTGCAAGTTTGGATTGTGAGGTAAGCTAGCTTCAAGGTGTATTAAAGCTGAGAACCAAAAATGTTTCTTTAGTTATAGTGAAATAGTGATTTCATAAAGATGAGGAACTAACCTGAGAGCGGAAGTATGAGAAATAGTTCCCTTTTCTCTTCGAGACTATAGGTAATTTCAGATTACTTTAATTTCGAGGACAAAATTGCTTTTAATTGGGGAGATCGTAACGACCTGTTACCTTAAGCTGGTGATTAGTACTAATCCAAATCTTTATAAATCCAAGTTAGGCTAGTGATTAAGTTCGACGTACCTCGATTAGAGTATGCGTGCGTTTGCATGATGTATGGTGTTTGTTTGAATTGTGAAATCAATTTATATGAAGGTTGTTATATTATACGAAAATTATACGCAAGCCTATAAAATGGGAAATACCCAATAAAAATGGTTTAAAAGGACACCAACTGTGACGAGGGAGCCGTGGCAAGAGTGTGCATGCTCAAGGACACTTGTAGGCATGTCCGAAAAGTTGATTGGTGAATAATACGTTATATATATTTATATGTTTTAAATAGATAAATATATATTGGAAAATAAAATAATATTAAAAATATATGGATTATCAGATCGTAGCGTAAGTGCTTGATGTGTCCAATTTCGTGTCACTTTAAGTTGTATCATTTAAACGCATCAACTACGCAATCGGTCTCGAGATAACGCTACACGTATCTTGAGAAAAATCCATATATAAAAACAAAAACTCAAGCTTATCGATTCATTTCGAACAATTGAGAAGAGGAGGAGATTTGGTTTCGATTCGGATCAAAGGGAGATCATTCCGGAAGCAGAATTCAACAAAGTTGAGGAGCTTAAATGGATTAGAAGCTAGTGATCATCACTTTGGTAAGTTTGGTTTTGAGTTTTTTGAAGTTCAATTTGGTGGTAATGATCAAAACTTGTTGAATTGAGGTTGTTGTTGATTATAAACGGTTTATAAGCTCATTAGAGGTCCTCCCTGGTAATTTGGAAGTGTAATTGTTGAGTTTGGAGGTATTTTGGATCGAATTAGATCAATAGAGGTACGTTGTTGTTGCAGGTCTGGTGTGCATAGCGCGCGCTAGGCTTTAGCCATAGCGCGACATGTATTGGGGAAGATGATTAACTTACAGATATTGTGTTATCCATATCATGTAGAGCGCTACCAGATGCCTGAAACTAGCAATTGTGTTGTGTTTTATAAATAATTTTTAAGGGAATTAAGGACTGGTCTATGGGTTCTAAACATAGTGTATTAAACCTATATTGATCCAAAATGACTAATGATAGGTTGAGGAACACCGAGGAAGAGTGAGATGACCGAAAAGTGAGGAAATTTATACGAAGACTTAAACCCGAAGTAAGTACGGATTCGCTAATTTATCAATATTGCCTGGCTATTTAGTATATATATATAGTTCATGCGGTTGTTGGAATGGAATGGGGGACTATGTACACTATGATGGTTTTCAATAAATGGAAAACAGTGTGTGCTATGATTTACGAGAATAAAATTATGGAATTAAGACGAGGTGATACAGGAGAAGGCCTAGCTTCCCAGCCTATATGTAAAATTCTACTCAGTTTATAAGTGGCATGGCTTACATTTACATTAGAGGGTTTGAGATAGAACCATTGGGCATTAATGGATGGGCTAAAGAGCACGTGAGCGCTGTGTTAGTCTAGCAATCGCAGTAATGGCACCGGTAGGTAATCGGCCCTAGTTTTATAAATAAAAATGGGGGGTCACAGTGAATAGTCCAAAGATATTTGCTTTTCATCCGTTTATGTATTGAATTTATATGTTTTCCATATCCTTGTTAGATATCACAGTTAACATGTTGTTATTGCATGGAATCCTTGAATTATTGTTTTGTAATATCATATAAGATAGGAGATTTGTATAACCGAGGTTTGTTCTGATTTGTTTTAAATAATGTCTATCTTATTTTGATTATCGAAAAGTTTTTAAATTTATGCTGCATATATTAATTTTTTTATTTCGATAGTCGATATACAGTAGTGCTTATCAGGTGAAGGTGGTAAGGCTATTGGCTTTAGTTAAGTTTGGTAAGGGTAATCTAGGCTTAATTAGGGTTTTAGGTCTGGTATTGCCCTAATCAGGTTAGGGAATGCTACAAAATGCATCTGATAGGTGGTAATAGGCCCCACGCGTTATTTGTACTTCAAATATTTTAGACCTCAATTCTCTTCATGAATAGCAGTAACTTTCAAATTGTATTTGGTAGGGAGACTTTTGATTGCCTTTTGAACCAATTTTTTTTAGAGTACTTCTTTCCCAGTTGTTGAGCTCGATTGGAAATGTCTTTGAGTTTGGAATTGTATTTAGTAATAGTTTCTTCCTCTCGCATTCTAAGCAATTCAAATTGAGAAGCCAACAACATAATTTTTGATTCACGAACATCTTCGTTACCTTCAAAAAAAATTTCGAGAATCTGCCAAGCCTCCTTTACCATTCTACTTGAAGATATGAGCTTGAGGTTCTTTTGGTCGACATCACTGAAGATAACATTTGATCCATTGGCATTAGCTGAAAATAGCTTCTCCTTATCAGTAGTCTAATTATCGGGATTCTTTGGTTCCCCATCAACTTCAGGTGGGTTGGAACCTTTCTCAATAGCCCTCCATACTTTGATGTCAATGGACTGAATGTGTTTTTCCATGTGAGCTTTCCAGTATATGTAATTTTTATTGGGCAACAATGGTGGTCTCGTATTTGAGACACCTTCAAGTTGGTCTGATTGGCTTGCTTGAGGCATTGTGGTTAGTATGGTTCTCACTTGTCTCTTTAAACAAAGACTTCGCAGTGCCCACTCTAATACCAATTGAAATAACCAAAGGCTAATACAACCGAATACAATAGTGGTTGTAACACAGAAACAATAATCAATCCAAGTACTTAAAAGGAAATTATGCAAGAAAATAAATCAAACCAGGACACCAGATATGTTATCATAGTTTGATCTGAGACCTACATTTCCAGGGCCACGCCCAAATGTAAACTCCACTAGTATGAAGATAATGAACTACAAGTCTCTTTCTTGTGACTCCCTCTCTGAGCTCCTCCTAGCACTTTCTCATTCATCACTCTTTGAAATTTACATACACAAGACTCCTCTTGTGTGCGAGGCACCCCTTCACTAGAACACCCAAGCCCCTTGGGGTTTTACAACTTGATAAAAAAGTGAATAGAATAGGTTCACAGTACAAAGTAAGCTAAATAATCAGTGTACAAGACTTAATCACTTTGACAAATAAATAGACCAACATAGATTACACAATCTTAACTATTAATGTAAGATATATCTAATCTTCATCTCTTAATAACCATGTCCTTGCATGATAAAAACGTGGTGATCATTCCTCTGAATCGCAACTTCATCCTCTTCATAATCTTCAATTAGTTTTCAATCGCTTGAGGATAAGACCAAATCTACAACTGTTTGATTTAGGAGTCTTATAGCAACCATTTCGTGCCACCAATTGCAACCGCATATCTTTATCTAATATGCAATTATGTCTGATCTAATTTTGAGCACATGTATCATTTGTTGGATGACTCATTTACTGATAACATCAATTGTAACAACTATAATGACAAGTCAAAACTATCTATATGATCACGACACAAACAAATGTAAAACATGAATATAATTCACTGAGATAAGAAAGAATATGCAATGTGAATTTTGTGCATAGGTGTGGAGCCGTAGGTACAATACTAAATCGAGAAGGCCGTAGTGGCGAGGTAATCCTCGCCTCCTCTACACGAATGAAACGAGGAGCTATGTTAGTCGATTGGTAAACTTTCAACCTACGCCTCAAAGGAGACAAACTCTGTGATGGAGGCGAGCCTCACATTAACCCAATCTCAAGATCATCGACTTAGAAAGAGGAGTCTCACGTGTAGTCTAAGGTATGACCAACATTGTAGCAACAACCAGATCATCATCTACGAGAGTGCTGGAAAGGCGTCCCTTTGAATACATAGACACACGCGAGAATAGAGTAAGTATGCAAGCCAAATTGGCAAAAAGTAATAATGACACAAATAAATTACAAGGAAAATAAAGAAATTTCAAGATAAATAAGTAAATTCTGAGTTCACTTTCATGTGGATTTACTTACCTCGACAATCATGAAAATCGCTTCGAAATGACCCACTTGAGCCTCGAACTATGCACCGGACACTCGACCAGTCTCATAATTCCCTAGTATCCAATTTTATCATTTTGGAATATTTTAATATCAAATATAATGATTTTATAATGTACAACCAAAAAATAGAATTTTATTCCAAATTTTGTTGTGACACGCTTTTCAAGCTACACTGGGGTGCCAAACACTGAAAAGTCTCAAAATGTATTTTCTACCTTTTCCAGTTTCTCATATTTTCTCTAATTTATCAAAATTTTTTCGTAATTCTTTACCTATTTTTTCTTTTTTTTTTCTATAATTTATTTTAGTTAAAACTTATTAAAATTTAATTTATTTAATTGTTCAAAAAATCATTAGTTAATAGGGGTTGGGCCCCTTAACCGGGCTATAACAGCCGAATATTTATTGTCACCATTATTTAGGTTATTTTATAACTCGAACGCCAGGTCGGGCCCACGTGGACTCACCGGGTAGGCTAAAACACACCTGACTGAGCTTAAATCGTTATTTGTGTATGTTGGTTGCATAATTGTGATGTTAATTATTATTTATTTCATAACTTATCGCATATGTGTATTTATATTTCCATATCGTGCAAGACTGTATGACGAGTAAATGCCTCGTAAAGCATGTCGATGCAGATATTAGGTAAGTATAGTACTGGTACATAAGTCATATAATGCTAACTTAAATAAAATAACTAGAATGAGGGTGAATATTGCATAAAATATATACTCAAACTTTAGAGTAAGTCATAATAATCGGGTATATAAAGGATTGGTGCGCCTCGGGATGCATGTCAAAACACAGGGCACTGGGTACTAGAGGAAATGGTAGCACACCAATTTAAGACCCTAAATAGCCTACATATGTATAAAAGTGCCTAAGTTAAATTAATTGAATCAATTGATTACAAATGCCTAAAGTTGGATGAAAAAAAATGATGTCATAAATTTGCCTCAAGACTCGCACTAGAATGAAATCCTATGAGATTTGAATTGGGAATGTGTGTCAAAAAGATGGAAGTTAGTGGAGTAGGAGTTAAGAAAGACCATTAGATTGACCTCAACATACGTCAACACAATTGATTCTAACATAATCTATATATAGGTAAGTTAGTAAGAAATCTCTTCATGTAACAATAACAAAGTTTGTTCTTAGGATTGAGTGCTGAAAAATTCAGCAAGAACAATGAGGATGGAGGTCATCTTCTAGAGCAATCAAGCTAGGAAGATCAAATCCAAGAGTTCATCATTTAGTATAAAAACCCACTCTTTACTTACTTAAATTTATTAAATGTGTACATGGAAATTAAAGTTTTGGGAGCTTTGTGCAAAATGAATTTCAAAGATTAAGTTCTTGCTCTTATTTAAATTAGTGTTTAAAATGATTTTGACAATCAATAATGGTTTCAAACTAGTTTTGGCAAGAAATTGGGGTTTCTTGAGTTCTTGATGTATGCATGTTATTTCTTAGCAAAGCTTTTGACCTAACCTCTGTAAGTTTAAGTTGAGCACAATTCTCTCATACGTAATCCAAATGGGGTGAATCATATTCCGTTGGAAAGCTTATAGAAATATCTACAACTTTCGTCATTAAAGAATATTCAAAATTTAAACTTATTCTAGCTTAAAAATGCACCACAAGTAGGCTGTTGAAATGCTAATATGGGATTTTGAAAATGAATTTTAACAAGGCATAACTCTCTCAATTATTATTGGAATGAGCTCATATTTTAGTATGTTATTTTTTGGTATGTTAGCTGCTTTGCGATCGAAAATCATGAAGGTTAGAGTTGTAATTTTGGAGAAATGATTTTTGTAATATTGCTGGGTGGATTTGATTCGACTTTTAGCTATTTCGAGAGATTGAACTCTAAACTTAATTTAAACACCTTAAGTCACTCTAAAACACTGGAAATAGATCCTATGGAACTCAGGAGCTATGGTAGAGTAGTCATGAGCGTAACAGGGTCTGATTAGGGTATTTTCAAGCTTTCAGAGCGCATATTGAGGTTTGTAAAACCTAATGGAACGTCACTTGAGTATTTACTTCCTTTCATTACTGTTTTACTCTATCTTTTTTAGTGTATTCCTAATTCTATTCCTTATTTATTTCATTTATCTATGTTTGTATTGTTATTTTGAATGGATGGTTGAGTTTACTCCCTCCGTGTATTTCGTTGTGTGTCTATGGCATGTTAGAGCATAGCATCGGTATCATGAATCCTTGGTGAATAACAACCTAAGCTATTTTATTGATACATGTGTCAGTGTGTTATGGATCTATGTCATCCAGTGAGAGGACTAGGTGATGGATCAGTTGGGTGCATCCATTAGTGGGATCCCGGGGAGGGTATCCGAAGTGTAGTCTAGTTTATCCGGGATGGGTACACAAATTTGTGCTCTATTATTATTTATGAATCCAATGATCCATTTATAGTTGCGTGTTTACATTCCGTCTATTTATTTAATAGTATTTATTGAATTTCATTTATGCAAGCCTATCAGCAAGGGGGAGCTCCCCTTTCTCCCCTCCTCTTCTTTTTTTTTCATTTTTTTAACTTCCCTTTTTTGCAACCATTAACAATAACAATAATAAAAATCATAACACCCATTAAAGCCCCATTAATTTCCTCTATTAAGTCAACTATAATAACCACTTACCTCAATCTAGGAAGGCCACCGACAAGGAACCAAGAGCTTGAGGGGAGGAGCCGAGAGTGACGCGAATCGATTAGAACTAAAGATGCCGAGATCTTAAGGCTAAAAGGTGAAACGGAAGTGAAAATAAAAAACATGAGGGGGAGGAAAGTGTTCAGGTAGAAAGAGAAAGGGAGATTAAATTGTGTGTTTTTTAGAGATAAGTGAGAAAAAATGTGTATGTAAGAGATTAATAAATTTATTTTTATTTATTTATTTCCTTTTTTATTTGTATTTGAGGGATGGTGATGTGATAGGTTATGTAATATCTAAACCCTCGACTACTTCATACACCCGCATTACGCGCACCCCTTATTGTCCTACGCTCTTATCGAACAACGCATGCACAACACAACCAATTGAGGTTCTAACTAACACTAGTGCAATAAGAATATTAACTAATACTATAATAAACTAACACGTATCACAAAAAAAATCATAATTTACCTCATCAAGCATGCCTTAGAATCTTTCGCGGTGTCCATGTGGATTTAAGCTTAGGGTCCTAATTTATAATTAACCAATTCATCAAGATTAAGTTAAGCGGGTCGTTACAATTATTAACTTCATAAACTTTCTTTCTTGATGTGTCGTTCTTTTCACCGTATTATTTAGATTGTTTGGCCAGCTTATTTAGAGCTTCTTTTGCTAAAGTTGGTGTAAAATCGAATAATGATCCACCCCACCCGGTATCTTATATTCTTTGTTCAGAATGATTTAGTCTTTCACAGTAATATTCTAATAAAGCTCTCTGGGTGTATCCATGTTGTGGACAAGATGAAATTAATCTTTCAAATATATCCCAAAATTCATTAAAATCTTCATCATCTTTCGTTTTCACGACTATGTTTTGTCTTCTATAAGTAGTAATTTTTCTTGCATGCATATATTGATCTAGTAACATTTGAGCCCAGGTGGTTATCGATTCTTAAGGAAGATAAAACAACCAATCTTTCTTGATATTTCAATACAAAATGAAAAGCTTTATGTTTGACTTGTTCTAAAGTGCAGTTTTTAGGTTTCATCCCATTGATTTCCTTTATAGATTTTTGTAGGTCTTAATTTACATTACCATAGAAGTTTAGTAGAGAACTAATGAATCCATATCCAAGTTCAAATTTGGGAAATCCCTCAGGATAGGCAATTAACATCGATTCATAAGCAATTATATTTCGATTAGCTTGCCTAAAAATAAGTTCTCTATTATCATTATTATTATTATTAATGTTATTATTGGCTTTCATTGTGGTATTTTGGTGTTCTCTACGTTATTGTCTCAAATTACAATGAAATGTTCTATTTACCTCAAGATCAAATGGATGTTAGGATCCTGTGGAATTAGAACGATGAGGTGGATAGACCATACAACAACTAAAATTCCTAAGAAATTATTTTTAAATCCCCAACAACGGCGCCAAAAATTGACACATGTCAATAGTGTACAATAAGTTTCACATATATCCTTACTATTTGTAGTAGTGATAAGTAGGATCGTCTCTACATGGATTTACCAAACTTCTCTTAGAAAAAGTTCTTTTAATTATTTTAATTATTTTTAATTTATTTTAACTAATTTAATGAAAAGGAGAATTAAAAACCACTAATCTAATCTATAATATTATTATAATAATTAGCTAAACTAATAAATCTAACTTAACTATCACAATTCAAATTCACTAATATTCAAATAAAATCAACTCAATGATAAATAAATATCTAAACAAACATCTAGAACAATGAAACATCAATTTGTTTTGCATCCAAACATGTTACTTCAATTATATAATTATGAGCATATTTTATAAAGTAACATAGATCATTAAACTCTTATCATAAATAAGTAAGCAGTCTCTAGCTAGCCATTTATTCTCCTTATACAGGTGAAAAAGCCAAGTTCTAATTTTATTGAAATAACCCATTTGAGTACATAATGACATTAAATTCACCGTATAAAACTGCATTACATTAAAACCGTATTATATATTTTGAGAACTTCGAATTACTAAATCTAACACCTTTGGAAAGCCACTTCAATATTAGATTTATATCTCCAATTCACCTAAGCTATCTAAACGGTAATACCTTTCAAATAATCCTAGTTACTACTTTAAACTAGATAATGAATCTAAATATCATAATACACATTCTAGACTATGAATGCAATACAAAGTTCATGATTCAAATCTGTAAATAATAATCTATTTAATTAGTGAATCAAAGAACACGATCGTCTTAAAGCATTAACCTGGTGATCATCTCATCATAACTACATTGCAAAATAGATTTAGTTCATGTTCGAACTTTGTTTAGTTTGACGAACTACTCAATCATATTCATAAATAACATCGCAATAATATAAATAAAAGGCATAGATAAATACCTTTAGAATAAATACTTTAAATCTTTGAGTCTTCTCCAAAAGCAATGAACAATAAAGCAATAAACTAAAAAAACAAACACTAGCTCCTAGAGGTTGAAATAATGATATAAGTACTCAAGGGCAACTAATTTCGTAACGTAAGGGTTGTATTTATATTATTCTAGGTATTAAACATCCCTAATTAACTAAAATGCCTTGTTGTTATCTAAAATCTTCAAAATCGAACCTAGTGATTCCTTGGCGATTCGAGTTTAGCTGAGATCGTTGGAAGAATCCATAGGAAATCTGTCTCGGTTTCCACCAGTCTGAATGGCAAATCTTGTGTGTATAGGAATCGGTCAGGAATTGCTAGTTTTGAAATCCAATTTTTTTCCTTCACTTATTGATGATTCTTTACATACTCTTTCCACTAGATCAATTCCTTCATAATGTTCCCTTTTTACTTCATTTCTTGATATATTTCATTTATTACTTTAAATAACAAAAAAAAGAAAACCCTGTATAATATAGTCGCTTACATCTAAAATTGTGCTAAAATGTACTATAAAACATGTCTAATTATTGACTTATCAACTTTCGCATACGAATCTCCCTACATTTGATTTTCATTCAACTTCTCTCTGAAAAATGATATAACATCGCTAGACGGTCAGCTTGAGCTAAGTCTCCACGGTGGAAATGAGGGATTTAGCCAAAAATTTGGTAAATTCTCAATTCATGACATTTTCCTCAATTTAGTTTGATTTCTTGCAATTTTTTATTTCTCTCGTGATGTTTTGATTGGAATTTGTAGAAATTGTTTTAAAATGGTGTTTTAAGTTGATTTAACCTAATTTGGAATAAATCCCATTAACATGGGTCAGGTTTTCAATTGTTATACCTACCTATTTAGGGCACCTTGCCAACCTATATTACATTTGTCCCTAGATAATCTAGTCATCCTTAACCTCTAATCAATAAATAAACAAAATCTCGGCCTTGTAATAATCAGATATAAACTTTATTATCCTGATAAGATCCTAAATGTTAATTTTAATCCTCGAAGTTTCGTTTAGATTGATTGAATTAAACTCAAAATTCAGTAAAAGTTTTCAGTTGCACCCCCTCTATTCTATACCGCCCATCAAAAATTCTCGAAAAAAAAACCTGCTCAGTTTGGTGTAAATGTCGAAGGTCTCATAATCCACCCATAACAATATATATTACATCAATAGTATAAATATTCATTATGATTTAATTTAAAAGATCAAAATTAGTTTCATCTTCAACTCATGCAAACGTAGCTCCAAAAATTAACCAAATCCACCTTAAAACTGTTACAATCATTTCAAAGGAGATCCTAACGAAACACGAACCCAAAAACCCATTTATACAAAATATTATATAAAAAATTATACATACATAAAGAGAATGAATCTAAGCAAGTTAAAAACAAATCTTACAACTTTCCATTTCCTTTAACATCGCTCGAACCTGTCTACCCAAATTTGCAAATTGAATACTGTCAGACAAGTAATGTGGCAGCCCCAAACTTAACCCTAGGCATTGCCATGTCGTATCACATGTCACCTAGCCCTGCCATGACATGGCTTGCTGATCTATGATGCCCCGCGACCTAACTGATTACTTATAGGTTTTAGGAGAAACCCAAACTTAGCTAATTATTCTTCATGTAATTATTAGTTTTTTTATTAGCTAGTTGACAAGTCAATAACTAGACACATTTTCTAATGTAATCTAGGTTAATTTTAGGCATAAATGATGATATTACAATATGTTTTCTCTTATTTTTGTGATTTCAGGTTTTAAATAGAAAAATGAGAAATGAAAAAAAAGCAAAATAGTCAACTGAAAAAACACACCAGCGATTCGTTAACGATTTGAAATAACATTAGGGATAGCCATCTAATTAGCAGTAAAAGAAGGCCAGCGAATCTACGGCGTATTAAATAATGAACTATAAATTGTCAGCTAAATTGGTGGAGCACACCAAGAACTAAACTCAACGATTTACTCTTTGATTTGTGTATAAGTTTGGAATCGCTAAGGTCGGTTACTGATTTTTTAAATTAATATGAAGAATTTGAGTTTATATAAGATATGTATATGTAGGGAGACTATAAAAAAAGCCAGAGAGCTTCGAAATAACTCTCCTAATTCTTTTTTTACTTTCCTTTTGCTTTATATTAGATTTATTGTCTATGTTTAAAGATACTTTGGAGCTTTGATTTATATTAAGTTATTTATTTATTCATTATGTCTTTTAATTATATTTATGCATTGTTTATTTTCAGCATGAGTGAGTAGTCTATCAATCTAAACAAACCTGGACAATGTAATATATTTTGGATTGTTAGATAGTTAAAATTGATGAATAATGTGCTTAATGCTTTAAATCTATTCATACACATCAATCATGAAATTAATAAGTTATTTTTTAGTACTACAACTAAAGGAGATTAGTATTGCGTGTATAGTTGCAAATGTGTTATGTGATATTATGATTTTGAATTTATGTCTATAGTTATTGACAACAATTATAGAAGTAGTAACTAAGATTAATATATAGGGCATTTTCCGAGTGGATGTTCTTGGCGATTCTGTTCTAAGTTGTTTATTATGCGGCTTTGGTAATATTGGCTTAAATTAAGCATGATTTTTATTGAACTTAATGCTATCGTATTTCTATAGTGTTGAATTTTATCCAAAGGAAATATTTATAATGATAAGAATGCGTCATGTCCATTGAAGTAAGAAAAATCAATGGCTGGCTTAAAGGCTGTCTACTTATTATGAAGTAGGGTTTAATGAATCTAAGATTCCATGTTTTATGATTATAACTATAGTATTAAATGATATTATGTTCTACTATTTGAAAGTAATCCAAATATATATTATATTGGTTAGTTTTGTTTAGATGTTTGTTTGTTTATATTGAATTAAATTTGAATATTGTTTAGCCTAGTTTAAATTTGAATTATTTAGATTAATTTAGTTAGTTTGGTCATTTAAGTTAGTAAGCATAGTTATTAGTTATTTAATATTTTAATTCATATTTAATTAGATCAACTAAATTAATAAAAAAGAAAAAATTACATCCATTTGAGATTTCAAAAATTCCTATGAAGACGATATCTTATTTACCACTACTACAAGTTAATTGTAAAGTACGAGAAATTATTTTGCAAGCTTGACAAATGTAAATTATTGGCATCGTTGCCAAGAATTTTTAGATAATTTTAAAGGATTCTGGACATTGTATGGTTTACACACTTTGTCATGTTAATTGAACAGGATATTTACATCTGTTTGATCATAAGATAGATAGAACATTTAATCAGAGTTTAAGACAACAACAACAACTTAGGAAAAAGTTAGCTAATTGGATGGAAGACAATAATAATGATATTAACGATAATGTCACTAATAATAATAATAATAATAATAATAATAATAATAGAGTTATCAATAATAGAGAACTCACTTTTAGACAAATAAATCAAATTGTTACAGCATATGAGCCCACATGTATAGCATACCTTGATGGATTACCTGACTTCGAACTTAGATATGGATTTATTAGTGCCTTGCCTAACTTCTACGATAAAGACAATGAACACCTATAGAAATTCATAAAGGAGTATCAACATAAAGTTAATGGAATAAAACCGAAAGAAGAAACTTTATAACAAGTCAAACTTAAGGTTTTTCCTTTTGCATTAAAAGATTAAGCATAAGATCAGTTGTTCTATCTTCCAAAAGATTGGATAAATACATGAACTCAAATGTTAGAAGCTTTCCTAGATTAATATATGCCTACTAGAAAAATTAGTTCCTATAGGAAACAAATCACAGTTGCTAAGATGAATGATGATGAAAACTTTAATAAATTTTGGGATAGCTTTCAAAGACTAATTTCTTCTTGTCCACAACATGAATATACTCAAAGAGTTTTATTAGAATATTTTTTATGAAGGACCTAATCATTTTGAACAAAGACTACTAAAAAGGTTAAGCCGTTAGTTAACAATAGATCTAATCAAGTTAAGGCTTGCGGATTTTGTAATGAGGTTACACATCATATAGATACGTGTCCTACTCTACAGTTAGGAAATACTAAAGCGTTAATGCAATGATAAATTAATTTTCCGATCCCCAAAGAAATCAATATACTAATAATACTTATTTTCCTGGAAGACCGAATCCAAATATTAGTTATGGTCCTCAAAATCAGAATTATAACACTAACAAGAGCTCATATACAACCTGCACCCAATCAACAACCTCAAAAAAATATTCAATCTACGAATTTAAGTTTAAAGCAAATAACGCATAATTTTATGAGTCAAAGTCATTAAAACTTTATATAGATTTCTCAAAATCAAATTAAGACCGAAACTAACACTAATAAATTGAAAAACCAGCTAAGTCAAATGAATTCACAAAAATAGATAGGTTAAGTACTCAACAAAGTAGTCAAGCTAAAACACCTTCTCAAGCCATTGTTGCTCCTACTAATCAAGCACACGTTAATGTTATATTTAGTGATAAGAAAGATACAACTAAATTTGGTAAGACACCTAAAGAAAGTAATAAGAATAACGTTCATAAGACTATCAACGAGGAAGAAGAAGAAGAAATGATGGCTAATGTCATTCCTACTAGAGAATGGATAATTGAACAATTTAAATATACACCTTTTCCAGGAAGGTTGTACCCGTGGTATTTAGCTTGAATTGAAGCATATGAAAAATGCTTAAAAAAGTATGAATTAGTTTATAAGGATGAAAACTATAAGGATTTTGATATTTTGAATGAAAATATGTGTTCGTATTCTACCGTTCCACAATTATTAGATGATGGTAGAGAGGAAAAAATTAATGAAAACGTTCTTGAATCACTTAGGAAAAAAGAAATCAATAAACTATTGATGGAATCAACTATGCAAATTTCTAATTATGATGAAGTTTTGAAAGAATTCTTTGAATCAAAAGACAAATTTTTAGAAGAATCTAAGGAAAATCTAGGACAAAAAGTGTATGTTTTAAATAAAAAAGAAAACAACTAAAAAATGTTCCGACCTAGGGATGTTTGGAATCTCTATCACAATAAGAACTTCTTTAATAGATTTTGCTATGTATGATTTTGGAGCATCAATAAACATTATGTGACTCAAGTTATATAAGTCGATGAAAACAGGTTCATTGACTAATACGCCTATTAACCTTACTTTAGCTAACAATTCTGTTATTAAACCCTATGGTTTACTAGAAGATGTCTTAATCAAAGTAAATGACTTAATATTTCCCACTGACTTCTATGTCATGGAAATGGAAGACTTAATATCAGCTAAGTCCCCATCTATACTTTGAGGAATTCCACTCCTTAAAACAACTAAAATGAAGGTAGATATCTTTGAATGAACAATATCTATGGAGTTAGAAAATAAAATTGTCACTTTTCATTTTAATGATGAAGATATCTATGGAAACTCTAATGAATTTGATAATGAACAAACTAAGGATAATGAATCTTTAGAATGAAATCGTCATGAAGCCAAAATACATGTTATTAATGTACTAACAATGGAAGATGGAAATGTTTAGACTATGAACAAGCAAGGTCAAGATACTTCTAATCAACAGATAATAACCAAAAAAATGAAGGGTTAAACAATTAATCAATGTTGAGAATAGTAACATGGAGGAATCTAAATCTACAAAAAATAAGAAGAAGAAAAAAAATAATCCAATAATTGCCAAGCTCGATGATCCAAGATATATATATATATATATATAAACAAAAAAGTCAAATGGGCTTGGTACTTTAAAGCTATACATGATACGGGTTCTAGAGCAAACTATATGCCAATTCATTTTTTCCTTCACACTCAATTGGAATTTGATGTGCTTGCTTTGAAAAAAGTTGTCTTACCAAATGGATATTCAGTAAAATCGATAAGTACGGGTACTAATGTACCAATTCAAATTGACAAGTATATTATTCCAACAGACTTTTTGGTTATGCCATACTTCATTAATGAAAATCCTCCATTAATATTAAGACAACCTTTCCTTGCCACTTCGCAAGCCGTCATGTATACTCTAAACAAGACAATTACTTTTCAAGTGCATGGCCAAGCAATCACTTTATGGAATGGCACAATAGTGGATAATCTTATATTTCAGTTTATAGAACTAGTCAGGAACTACATGGTTCCGTTGAGCCGATGACAATAAACAAAAGCGCTTTATGGGAGGAAACTCATACTATTTCTTTAATTTCGGTTTTTTTAGTAGAAGGATCGGTTAGTTATTTTTATAGTCTCTCAACTTTTGACTCTTATAATGGGGATAATTTAGGAACTCAATTATGTAATAGTTTCATGTAAGGGGGTTGATCAAGCTAATTAATTTTCATACTATATTATTTTATGCATTACATTTATGTTAATTAGTTATTTATGGCAATAAAATCAATTATTTAATAGGTTTTACAGTTAAACTTTGAAATTTTTGAATATTAATTCCTTTACTGAATATATATGCGATAATTAAATGGGAAAATCTATTTAATTAGAAAAAATAATAAAAATTAAGCTAGAGATTTCTTAGCCATTCTGATTTGTACTGAAAATCGCTGCGAAATTCAGTAATAGTATGCAAAACTTTTAGTCAAAATCTAAGTCAAAGATTTCTTACCGACTTAGTTTTACAACTAGAAATCATTTGGCAAATAGCTGAGTTATTAAGGCTCATTTCCAACAATTTCATCAGCGATTCCTAAACGAATCCGCTTAAACTCTTATTTGCTAAGAACAAATTCAAGTTTTTTAAAAATAGAAACCCCAAATCACCATATTTGAACCTTCACACTTACAAACCATTGCAACCTTTCAATTAAGAGATCAATTTTTAACTAGATTCAATCTTCTAAAGTTTAATTTTAATGTATTTAAGTGATTCCTACTTCAATCTTCACAGATTCAGCCCAAAACATGATGAGCTTTGAGATTATAGAGCCACCTAGGACTCGAGCAATGGAGTTCTGATTGGAGTTTGGAGGAGTATTATAGAGAAACGTTTTGAATCCCATACTTGAAAGTATCAGTTTGAAGAAGGTAATCAGTTAAAACCCTAACATCTTATGGATTAGATTTTAGATTTTTATTCATTTTTTGCTTGATTATTAGGATAGGAACTCAATTTCAAATTTTTTATTTTAAATGATTTTAATATAGAACGATTTCTATTATACTAATAGTATGGGAGTGATGTGATGATTCATTTATTATTATCAAGTTTTTTGAACTATTTTTCATATATGGCGAGTAAATTGAATTATATACGTAAGCTAATTTGAGACTAAGCTTCGAATGAGTTCGGGGTTTTTCTTGAATATTTATCGATTAATTTGGATTAGATACAAAGTTTGTTTTTGCCAATGCTATTTTATCAACTTTTTTATAAATTTCAAACCCTCAATTTCAAAATGTTTTTCTCGATGATTTCTTATTCTTGATAGATAACTTAAATTTCATCAAATCCATTTTTGACAAATTTGGTTTTAAATGATTTTATAGGTTAATTATTTTAATTACAATGTTCCAAATGGTCGAAGGTTATAAAGTTAGAAGTACACGAGAAGAGAAGGGTAAGGAAAAGTTAATAGAGAAATCGAAAATGAAATCCAAAGTTTCCTAAATCTAACCCTCATCAATATCTTTCAACACACCTAGGATTAGACTGCAAAGAAATGTACTGCACTTTCTTCACTCAGTTACAACATTGAGGATGATTATATGGATAAGGAGGAAATAACTGAAGTTGAACAAGAGATATCGTTTGGGGAGAAAAACTAAGAAATGAGGAAATAAAATTTTGTCAATGAGAAGGCCTACAAAAAACTTAAGAATGATGTAATTAAGGATAGGAAGTTAATCCAGGAAAGGGATTTAATGTGAAGAATGAATTGAAGTATATGCCTAGGATCTTAGACATCATAGAGGCAAGAAATTAGGGTTTACTGACTAGGGATTACAACCACCTAGACCTAGAGGATGTTCCTAGTGAACGGGGTTGTGAAGCTTTAGTGAGAGAATTTTATGCTAATGCATGTGGAAGTGAAAAACCTCTGAGTACCAAGTTTGAGGAAAGACAATGGACTATTCTGCAATAAGAATAAATTGATATTTTGGATTAACGGAGTTTCATAAAAAATAAAACAATGAGTACCCGAAACATGAGTATAGAATTAAGTACCATTTCCCCACCGAGACAATAAGGGGAGGTTTTAGAGGCGATCCATGAATATGGATTATTTTTTGACAATAAGGGAAGGTTTTAGTCAAGCTAAAACAAATTTCATGGAAGATCTACATACAAGGTTAGGTAATAGAGATGGCGAAGAAATATATATAGGCTAGCCAAATTAAGAGATAAAAAGAATTAAGACCTAAGTCATGTAAGATGCATTAAAAATGAAAATCAAAATGTTTTAACGTGTGAGGATGATATTAAGGAGAGATGGAGAAGTTACTTTGATAGTTTATAAAATGATGGCCAAGTTGATACTATAATAAATGAAAACCCATACCAAGAAAGAAATGTAAACTATACATGCAATATTAGAATTGTAGAAGTTAAAGAGGCATTGAAAAGAATAAAAATAGGGAAAGCATGTGGCCAAGAAAATTTACCCATAGAGGTTTGGAAATGCTTAGGAGAAATTGGATTGACTTGGTTCACAAAAATTTTCAGTAAAATTTTAAAATCAAAACGGATGTCAATGGATTGGAGAAGAAGCACGCTCGTGCCAATATTCAAAAATAAAGGAAACATTCAAAGTTGCTCAAACTACCAGGGAACTAAACTTATGAGTCACACAATGAAACTTTGGGAGAAGATAATTGACAATAGACTAACGAGAGAAACAACAATATCAGCGAACCAATTTGGTTTCATGCCTGGGAGGTCAACTATAGAGGTGGTTTTCCTTGTAAGACGATTGTTAGAAAAATATAGAGAAAAGAAAAAAGATCTTCATATGGCATTCGTAGATTTAGAAAAAAGCATATGATAGGGTCCCTAGGGATGTTCTTTGGTGGGTTCTAGAAAGAAAAAGACTGCGTGCTAGATACATTGACACTATTAAGGATATGTACGATGGAGTAGTAATGAGTATAAAAACATTTGGAGGAGCTACAAAAGAATCTCCCATTATGATAGGACTACATCAAGGATCGGCTTTATGCCCATATTTTTTTACTTTAGTTATATATGAACTAACTAGACATATTCAAGAGGATATACAATGTGTATGCTATTTGCATATGATATTGTCTTAGTGGATGAAACAAAAGATGGAGTAAACAGGAAATTAGAATTTTGGAGGAAAACATTAGAATCTAAAGGCTTTAAGTTGAGTAGGATGAAAATCGAATACATGAAATATGAGTTTAGAAACACTAGACATCGAGACGACGGAGTGGTAAAATTAGGGGAAGTAGAAGTTCCTAAGGTAAACCACTTTAGATAACTGGATCAATCAACAAACTGATGGTAACATTGAGAATGATGTCACACATCGAAATTCAAGCTCGATCGAAGAAATGGAGGAGTGCAACAGGGGTGATTTGTGATCAAAATGTTCCTACTACGTTAAAAGGAAAATTTTATAAGACCGCAATTAGGCCAGCTATGCTCTATGGAAGTGAATGTTGGGCGGCAAAGCAACAACAATTACATAAAATAAACGTAACAGAAATGAGGATGCTTAGATGGATGTGTGGTAAAACTTGTAAAGATAGAATAAGAAATATAGAAATTCAAAGACAAGTAGGAGTAGCGCCAATTGATACAAAGATTAGGGATGAGCAGTTGTGGTGGTTTGGTCACCTGCAAAGACGGCCTACAAATGCCCCAACTAGAAAACTTGACTCCATAGAAATTGTAGAAATTCGACGAGGCAGGGGTAGGCCAAAGCTAAAATGGGATGCATTAATTAGGAGGGATTTGAATGGTTTGAAAAGCTCACCATTAATTGCACTTAATCGAGCACAATGGAAAAGTTTGATCCATGTAGCCGACCCAAGTTAATTTGGGACTGCGGCTATGTTGTTGTTATTGTTATATGGAGGGGGATCCCAAACATATAGCCAATAAGTTTTTTTAGGAAAACCATTAAAGCTTGGTGTTATTTCATTAATGACAGTTTAGAGCCGAGCCTGCAATATTATGAGATAGCGAACTACAAAGTCGCCCTACTTTACCACATTGTTATGAGAATAGGATACTTGGATGTTGGAAAAATCATTTATGAATTAATTAGTAGTGCCATCACCACCAAGACGAATGATGGACTTCCTTTCTCCTTAATAATTACGGCCTTTTATAGGATGGACCAGGTGAACATGGTAGACCTCGACATGGATGTTTTACCAAAAAAGACCATTACTGATGAGGTTATAAAGATATATGGAAAAGTAAATGGTTAAGAAGACATAAAGGATGAGAGAGAAAGGGTTGAGATAGTTAAAAATGAAATAGAGCAAAGAAGGAAAATCAAATATGCCAAGAGGAGAATCTCATAAGATATGTTAGAAGCTAGAAATGATCCAAATGTGGAGTAGCGGGCTAGGGATTATGACGTATTATACATGAAATAATTAGAATTGATTTTCATGGATGCTATTTGCACAATCAGATGACCACTCTCTGTAATCAAGAATTGGTGTTTGAAAACTAGATAGCCTTAGCAAGGAGCATCTACAAAATTGAACATATGATGTCTAGGAGAAAAAGATGTCAAGGAGCTGCGGAGGTTCATGTACCATCTATGCATATGAGATTACCACTTAGCAGTAATCTTGATGTTCCGACATTGCCATATCAGGATTACCATCTCTACCACCCCGTTATGAGCTACCAGTCCCAAAAGATTGATCTAGTGGAGGATGATGACAATGCGACTTCTGGACGTCGACATTGATTCCTTTATTCCTTTTTATTTTCTTTGTCTCTGAGTGATACTGTGAGAATCCCTCTATGTAATACCGGTAGTCACTATATAATTTGTGTTTCTTGATGATACTTTGTGTTAATGGCAATATATGATGTGGTATATTCTATTCAGTGTTTGGTTATGATAATTAATTCAATTGTTATATAATGGTGATGTTTATTCATTAGATTTTTATGCACTCTTTCTTATTATAATTTTAAATAAGTTAATTCGTGCTTATCAAATTTATGATTTTTTCAATTCTTTTGTACTTCACGTGGTATGTTTGTTATGTTGAAAATCAGACTTTATTTTTAAACCTTGAGGACAAGGTTTAGAACTAGTTTGGGGTATTTTAGGTAAAGTATTACTTTTATGGAAATGAAAGGAAAAAATGTAGAAAAAAAGTTCAGAATTCCTTTTAATCTGATATTCAAGTGAGTTGAAGATAATTTTCAAATTTCTTCCGAAATCAAGTTTGAATTTCATTTTTCTTTATTTTTAGTTAGGAAAAGAATGAAAATGAATATATAATAGATCTTCAATTGAAGTGATATTTTTATTACCCAAGTGAGTTTTATGATAGAAGGAATCAATTTTTATACTTTTTTATTAACTTTACTAGTTGATGTATACACTTAATTGAGTGTCTTGTTTTAGTCATAATAATGTGTAGAAGATCGAAACAATAGTACAAGATGAACAAGATAAATTTCTAAGAATCTTATAATGCAAAAGCTATTGATTAAGTATTTTTTCAGTATATATAAAGTTATTATGCCATAATTGAAAGAAGAAATGGGCGATAAATTTCTATAAGTAAGAAAAACCGTTTTCTTCAATTTTAGTGGACACTAAGAAGTGTTAACAAGATTTTATAAAAAAAAATATATGAAGAGTCATATAGATTCCAAAGGAAACAGAGCAGGGAATCTATAGTGGGAAAATGGTGAGAATGTCCAAAGAAAATGGAGCAGAGACTCAAATATTAAAGTAAAAGTAAAAGAAACATGTCAAAAAAAAAATTAGGATGGAGTAGAAGAAAAAGAATGAGAGATGAAAAAGATGGATGTTCTTAAACTATTCAAAAGAAAATATTTAACTTGACGATTCGAAGCTAGAGTTGAATGAAGTATTTCGTAATCTAATATGTTTTAAAAGACATATTCATTGATATCTTGGCAAAATTCTTATTGATTTTGATTGTGGTACTATTATAAAGTATTTTCTAAAATTGAAGTTAATCTAGTGGTTTTTGTATTTTGAGATTTTATATTAGTTACCATAAGCTTGATGCTTGTCAGTGGAGAGAAAACTTATGTTGTGCACTAGCCTTGACAATGAACTTTAAATTCTAAATTGAGTTATCATTAAGGGATGTTTTGATTTGACTAAGTCATTCTATTTTATCATCTCTCTCATTTACATGTGGGTAATATATATTTTCATTTGAGAATCACTTTTATTTTAAAATTTATTTAGAGTTAAGATGAATTAGATTGAAATTAGTATATAAGAATGAAAAAAGAATATGATTAATAGCATTCATTTGCTCAGGACAACAAAATGCTGAGTTTGGGGGTATTTGATAAGTCAATAATTAGACACATTTTATAGTGTAATTTGCATTAATTTTGGGTATAAATGATAATATTACACTAGGTATTCTCTTGTTTTTGTGCTTTCAAGTTTTAAATAGAAAAATGGAGAAATGGAAGTGTTAGAGATCAAAGATCAGCGCACATCAATGCTGCTGTTGGTGACAAAGCAACAATGTCTAGACAAACTTGAGACAGCAGAGAAGCGATTCGATTATGGTTAATTCTCGTTGTAACAACTATTTTTTAATTCAGTTAGTTTATTATAAATTAGTTAGGACAGTTAGGAGTTTGTTATTGCTGTTATAAGGTTGTTATAATAGTTAGTTAGTTGATTGTAAGAATGTCTATATATATATGACACTCATTGTAACCATTTCATTCATTCAATACAAGTTTCGTTTTACATTTTCAAGTTCTCAGTTGTTCAGTTTTTCAGTTCTTCAAATCTGTTCTGTTTGAACATAGTGTTCTCTTGTTAGAAAACACTTCACATGGTATCAGAGCAAGTTCATCCTACAATGGCGGAAGGAAGCTCGTATGAAGGAGATTCTGGAGGTCTCAGCACGTTTGTTGATGTTACTGCCATAGCAAAGTCTCTCAACTTCAACCTACCTATAAAGCTTGATGAAGGTAATTACATCTATTAGAAAGTGCAAGTAAGAGCTGCAATTCGAGCTTTAGGATTGGATTTTTTCATTGAAAACAAAAGATCAGTTACATCAGATTCAGTTGTAACTGATGAAGTTCTGAGTAGGTGTGACAACTTGCTTATGGTTTGGTTGTTCTCAAACATAAGCAAAGATGTCATTGGACATGTCACTGAATATGAGTCCTCTTTTGAGATTTGGAAAACATTGGAGAGCTTGTTTGCTCAGTGTTCAATGGCACGAGTTCTACAGCTCAAGAAGAAGCTAAACAATATCGAGAAAGGTTCATCTTCAATTTCAGAGTTTGTTTTAAAAGTCAAAACAATAGCTGCTGAACTGAGGTTAGTAAATCAAGTGGTTACTGAATCTGATATGATTCAATCAATATTAAGTGGTCTTAGTCATGAATTTGATCCTGTTGTTGTGTTAGTTGCTTCTCAAAAAGTAAATATGTCATTACAAGATGCACAATACATGATGATGCATGAGCAGAGAATAGAAGACTTAAATCAAGTTTCACAAACTGATATGAACAACATTTCAGCAAATTTTGTTGACAGTAGTGACAAGAAGTCACAAGGTATGAAAGGTAGTTCTGTACATTTTCAAAATAGATCTAACAATGGTTTTTGAGGTGGTTTCAAGAATCGTGGAGGAAGGACTGGAAATAGAGGAAAAGTTTTCTGTCAGTTGTGTTATAAACATGGACATATGGCTCTTCAATGTTATCACGGATTTGATCAATCATTTTTTGGTCCTCAAAGCCAGAATCCTGCTCAAACTAGACGTCCTATTGCACAGTCTTACTATCAAATGCCTCAGAATGCTCAACAACCAGCACCTCAAGCAATGATCAATCATTTTCAAGGCATGATGGTGACTCTTGAGAATGTAGTTGATCCAAACTGGTACATGGACAGTGGAGCTTCTAGTCACATGACCGCTGATGGATCAGCTCTACACAATAAAACTGAATACAAAGGTAATCAGTTAGTCACTATTGGTAATGGTGAGTTGTTAAATATCTCTCATACTGGTAATGTTGTGATTCAATCTAATTCAGTTCATTCTCTTCAACTAAATGATGTTCTTCTTGTTCCAAAATAGCCAAGAATCTTATAAGTGTTTCAAAACTTACTCGTGATAATAATGTCATTACCGAGTTTACTCCTTCTTCTTTCTCTGTCAAGGACAAGAATTTGAAGACAACATTGCTTCAAGGAGTGCTCCATAATGGCTTGTATTGTCTTCCAAAGGCTGGTCCCTTTTCATCTGGTTCTGTTTCTTTTGTTTCACCTGTTTGTTCATCTAATTCTTGTACTACTTCACTTGTGAGTTCTGTTACTACTGATGTATGGCATGCTAGACTAGGACATCCATCTAGTTCAGTGTTACACAAAGTTTTATCTTAATTAAACAATACTACAAATAAATCTTGCATATCTTTTTGTAACTCTTGTAAGGTAGCAAAGATGCACAAACTTTCTTTTCAGTCTTGCAATATAACTGCTACTAAACCATTGGAGTTGGTTTATTATGATCTTTGGGGTCCATCTCCATTGTTATCTTCTCAAGGTTCAAGGTATTACATAGTTTTTGTTGATGCCTTTAGTCGTTTTACATGGTTCTATCCTCTCAAATTAAAATCAAATGCATATGCTATTTTTCTACATTTTATTAAACAGGCTGAATTACAACTTAACTCTAAGTTAAAAAAATTTCAATCTGATATGGGCCTTGAATATAAACCAATTGAGAAATTTTGCAATGCATCTGGTATTGTTCATCGTTACTCTTGTCCATATACACATCAACAAAATGGTGTCCCTGAAAGAAAACATAGATCTATTGTTGAAATGGGACTTACTATTCTTGCTCATTCAAAACTGCCCTTTTCATTTTGGGAAGAGGCATTCATAACTGTTGTCTTTCTTATTAATAGTTTACCATATGTTGTTCTTGGTTTTAAGTCTCCATATGAGGTATGTTTTTGTAAACTACCTGATTATTCTTACTTCAAAACTTTTGGTTGTGCTTGCTATCCAAACCTTACTGCCTATTCTCGTCATAAGTTCAATTTTTGATCTTCTAAATGTGTTTTTATTGGTTACAGTCCTAGGCATCATGGTTACAAGTGTTTACATTCAAATGGCAAGATTTATATCTCTCGTGATGTTGTGTTTAATGAAGATGACTTTCCTTACTCTAGCATTTTTTCTTCTAATCATACTTTTTCTTCTTCTTCTTCTAGTCTTCCTTTGTCCGTTCTGCAACATTGTTCTGCTTCTTCTTCTTCAAAACATTCTATTTCTGTTTCTCCTTCATTGGACTCTTCTACTTCTCGTCCTTTTGTTTTACAACCATCTTCTTCTCCTATTGTTCCCTCATTCCTACTGATCCTCCATTATCTTCTGTACCTACTGAATTACCTACTGATCCACAGCTTTCTATTACCAGAACTAATGTTAACACTCATCCTATGCTAACTAGAAGTAAGGCTGGTGTTTATAAACCAAAAGCATTGGTTGTTACTTCTCCATATGCTTTGGTACGCTCTCTTACTGATCCTAAATCTGTTAAGGATGCTCTTGTTGATCCAAATTGGTACTCAGCTATGACTGATGAAATTAATGCATTGGATAACAAAAATACTTAGACATTGGTTCCTCCTACTTCTGACATGAGTATTGTTGGTTGTAAGTGGGTGTTTTGAGTTAAAACTACTCCTACTGGGACATTCGGAGGTATAAGGCAAGACTAGTGGCTAAGGGTTTTCATTAGATACCTGGTTTGGATTTTGGAGATACCTTTTCTCCTGTAATTAAAACTTCCTCTCTTTGTATCATGTTTACTCTTGTTGTTACTTATCAGTGGCCTATAAAGTAGATTGATGTGAATAATGTTTTTCTTAATGGTGAACTTGTTGAAGATGTATTCATGAGGCAACCTGAAGGCTTTATTAGCAAACAATATCCACATTATGTTTGTAAGCTGAACAAAGCTTTGTATGGTCTTAAACAGGTTCCTCGAGCATGGTTTTCTAAGCTAAAAACAGCTTTGCTCACTTGGGGATTCACAAATAGTTCAGCTGATGTTAGTTTCTTCTTTCAAAGGACTGATTCTTCTATTCTCATGCTCCTAGTATATGTTGATGATATTCTAATCATAGGCTCCAATCCATTATTAATTCGGCAACTGATTACATGGTTGAATTCCAAGTTTTCTCTCGAATCCTTGGGAGATGTGGATTATTTTCTTGGTTTTGAAGTTTATAGAGATTCTACTGGATTGTATTTATCTCAACATAAATACATTCTTGATCTTCTCAAGAGGACTAACTTGTTGGATTCTAAACCAATGTCTTCTCCTTATTCTGTTGGAGCCAAACTTAGTGCTACTGGTGGTGTTCCTTTCTCTGATCCTACACTGTATAGAAGTACATTGGGTGCTCTGCAGTATCTTACTTACACCTTCCTGATCTAAGTTTTATTGTTAATAAACTTAGTCAATTTCAGCAACAACCTACTGATCTTCAATGGGCAGCTGTCAAACGAGTTCTTCGTTTTTTAAAATCTTCTCTTGGAACTGGTATTGTTTTTCGTCCTGCAACTTCTTTGTCTCTGGAAGTTTTTACTGATTCTAATTGGGCTGGTGATGTTGATGATCGACGTTCTACTAGTGGCGTGTGTGTTCTTCTTGGTGGCAATCTTATTACTTGGTATTCTAAGAAGCAATCAGTTGTAGCACGCTCCAGTACTGAAGCTGAGTATCGTGCACTAGCTTTGGGTGTTACTGATATTTTGTGGACTTCCTCCCTACTTCGTGAACTTGGCTTTACTTGTTCTTCCAAGCCTATACTTTGGTGTGACAATACTAGTGCTCGAGCTTTGGCATTGAATCCTGTATTTCATGCTAGGACTAAACATATTGAGGTTAATGTTCATTTCTTGCGTGAAAAACTTGCAGCTGGTTTATTTGAGCTTCGTTATGTTCCAACTGATCATCAATCAGCTGACTTTTTCACCAAGGTTTTGTCTACTCTTAGGTTTCATTTTCTTTCTTCGAAACTGAATCTAGTTTGTTCGCCTAGATTCAGTTCGAGGGGGCATGTTAGAGATCAAAGATTAGCTCACATCAATGCTGCTGTTGGTGACGAAGCAACAATGTCTAGACAGCTTGAGATAGAGAGAGCAAAGCGATTCGATTATGGTTAATTCGGTTGTAACAACTGTTTGTTAATTCAGTTAGTTTGTTGTAAATTAGTTAGGACAGTTAGGAGTTTGTTATTGCTGTTATAAGGTTGTTATAACAGTTAGTTAGTTGATTGTAAGAATGTCTATATATATGACACTCATTGTAACCATTTCATTCATTCAATACAAGTTTCGTTTTACATTTTCAAGTTCTCGTTGTTCAGTTTTTCAGTTCTTCAAATCTGTTCTGTTTGAACAGAGTGTTCTCTTGTTAGAAAACACTTCACAGGAAGAAAATAGAAAGAAAAGCAAAACAGTAAACTAGAAAAATACACCAGTGATTTGAAATAACACTAGGGGTTGTCATCTAAATCAATAGCAATAGAAGGTCAACAAATCAACAGTGAATTGAAGAATGAACTATAAATCGCCAGCTAAATTGATGGAGCACCGAGAGCTAAGCTTAACGATTTACTCGATGATTTGCCTATAAGTTAGGAATCACAGAGAAATAGCTGAGGTCAGTTACGGGTTTTTTAGATTAATATGAAGAATTTGAGTTTATCTAAGATATGTATATGTAGGGAGACTATAAAAAAAGCTAGAGAGCTTCGAAATAACTCTTTCTTTTTGTTATTCCTCTTGTTTTCCTTTTACTCTACATTATTTCTATTGTCTATGTTTGAAGATATATTGGAACTTTGATTTATATTAAGGTATTAATTTATTCATTAAGTCTTTTAATTATATTTATGTATTGTTTATTTCTAGCATGAGTGAGTAGTCTATCCATTTAAGTAAACCATAAATAATGTACTATATTTTGGATTGCTAGATAGTTATAATTATTGAATCATGTGCTTAATGCTTTAAATTTATTCATACATGTCAATCATGGAATTAACAAGTTGCTTTTTGCATATCAACTAAAAGAGATTAGTATTGCGTGCATAGTTGCAAATGTGTTATGTGATATTATGATTTTGAATCTATGTTTCTAGTTATTGACAACAATTATAGAAGTAGTAACTAAGATTAATCTGTAGAGTATTTCCCGAGTAGATATTCTAGGTGATTGTGTTCTAAGTTGTTTATTATGCGGCTTTGTTAATATTGGCTTAGATTAGGCATGATTTTCATTGAACTTAATGCTATCGTATTTCTATGGTGTTGTGTTTTATCCAATAGGTAGATTTACAATAATAAAGATGTGGCATTTTTATCGAATTAAGGAAAATTGATAGCTGGCTAAAGGCTACAAACCTATTATGAAGTAGGGTTTAATGATTTCAAGATTTCATGTTTTGTGATTATAACTATAGTATGAAGTGATATTATGTTCTAGTATTTGAAAGTAATCCAAATATATATTATATTATTTGATGGGAGTTCGTTTAGATGTTTGTTTATTTATATTGAATTGAATTAGAATATTGCTTAGTTTAGTTTGAATTTAAATTGTTTAGATTAATATAGTTAGTTTGGTCATTTAAGTTAGTAATCATAGTAGTTAGTTATTTAATATTTCAATTCACGTTTAATTATATTAACTAAATTAATAAAAACGAAAAAAATTTCCCTTTGAGATTTCAAAAATCTCTGTGGAGACAATATTGCATTTACTACTACTACTACTACAAGTTAATAGTAAAATACGAGAAATTATTGTGCATGCTCCACATGTGTCACCAGTTAGTCAATCTATCAATTTACAATACAATTTTACAGTGGAAGTCTTTAAGATTGAGTAAATTATGCATTTTAAATATCTTCAGCCATGGAAAACCCAGCAAAATGATACCATCTATATAACAAAGCTGAAATAAGTACAACAATAGATACATATACACGTAGTCAGTATTCTACAGTCCCTAAAACCTAACAAAAGTAGATATATATGTATTGTAATCAAGCACAATCTGGTGCAAAAATAGTTCTCAGAGGTAATCACCTAAAACCTCGTTGCCCTTGCTCATCGAGGGATCTGCACTCGGTTATCCCAACGCGAACTGATGACGACTCTAGTGTGTAAACTCCCAAAAGAAAACAACTGAGCATTCAATTGATAGAGAAACCAATAATAATGTTAAATAAACATGCGAAAATAAACAGGAAACTATATGATCATCGCATTTGTAAATAACACCAATGTAAACTAAATGGTTGTGTCGGCATTGCAGACTAAACTATATTTTGGATTTCCTCCCCATGATCCTTCCAGTAGGTGCATCCACCCCTCCAATAGGCACACCCAATATTCATTCACTTGGTCCTCTCAGTGGTTGTTGTAAACCTATGACGCAATGACACATGTACCGAAAAAGTAGCTCAAGTCATCATTCATCAAGGAGCCCTTATACATATGTTATAGTCTAACTTACTAGAGCCCGTACAATACAACACCGAATAAAACCCGATGACAAACCAAAGAAGTGATAGAACATGGACATGAATAGCAAAGAAAAAGTAGATAGAACAATTGAAATAGTTAAATACTCAAGATGTGTTTCTTTAGGGATTTATGCGCCCTAAATCGTATTCCAAAGTCCCAAAAAGACTCGATCCACCCCAATATGCCCTCGACTACCGCACTATAGTCCTGAGTCCCCTAGGATCAATTTCAAGTGTTTTACATTAATTATAGGTATTTAAAGTTAAGTGTGTAGGTCAAGTCTTCAAAACAACCCTTAAAGACTAATAAAGTTTCAATTTTGGTCATGTGTTGCGACACATTTTTGGGCACGAAAAGATTCCGATTGCAAATAGTTCCTAAGAGAAAAGTTTTTGGTCACTATCTTAACTTTCCAAATAGGTTTAGTTTGCAAAATCTCAATTTAAAAATGGAAAAGATATCACAATTTTACAAAAATAGCTAATATTTGAAATAAATCCGACTAGCAAGATTGTAAAAATCATTTCTCCCAGTATATAGATCCAAAAATCCTGATTTTTGGTCGTAAATGATCTAACATACCCAACAATAACATATTACAAGATCAACCCAATCCGATGAGTATTAAGGGGAGTTACGCCCTGCAAAGTTTGGCTAGTGTTTCATAAAAATAATTTATTCCACTAGCAAGTTTGGCTTAATTTTTTTTGAAATCAAAGTTATGTGACATGTATATGATTCATCTTCAACCTTAGAAAAACACGAAATAAGAAAGCAAAACCATTCAATAACTCTTGGTCATGCATGAAAACATTTTTATCGAAACCGAAACAAATGAGGAATAGAAGTTGTTACCTTTTCATTAAATCCTTTATAGTTTGATCCTCCAAGCTTAGGTACTCTTAAAGTCTAAAAATTTCAACATATTCTAGCTCTCTTTGCTCTAAAAATTCTTAGATTTCTCTCTTTTGTTTGAATGAAAACCAAAGTTTGTCTTTTATATACTTAGATTGGCAACTTGATTAATTACGCAAGTCATTAATTTGACTTAGTTAATTAGTTGGACATATGTCCTTATTTGAAGTCACTTATCCCACATGAAATATGCATGTCTCTACTCACTAGTTACTATTTAGCCTAGGATTCTAATGCATATTCATCATCTCCATACAAATCAATGGTTTCCAATTTGTTTATCCAAACTATAGTCCCATTAATCTTATCAATTAAATTTACAAACTTAGACACTTAAGTTCATGTGGTTAGTGTATTTAGTCTCATTGTCGACACATTAGTAGTCCCACTAATCCCCGACTACCTGAAATCATATGCCTGTGTCTGGACATGTATCTCGAGGTGTGCCATTACTAGTTTACCGAACTAATATGAGTTACACTAGTACCCACGTTGACATGCTTTACAAGGCATTTACGCGTCACATAATATTACATGGTATAGCAATTAAATACACATGCGCAATAAGTTATGTAATAAATAGTAATTAACACCGCAATTATGCGACCAACAGACAAAAATAATGATCTATGCCCGGCCAGGAGTGTCCTAGCCTATCCAAGGCATCCACGTAGGCGTGAGCTAGTGTCCGAGTATGAAATTAAATGAAATAACAGCGTCAATAAATATTGGGTCATTACAAGTAAATCCCACACTATCCAGTACACCTTTAATAATCAAATACATAATAATCCAAGAAATTAAGCGAACTATATATTCCAAGGAGTTTAAATAAATTGTGAATCTTTCTCGTTTCTGTTATCTGACCACAATCAGATAACATCCTCCTAAAGTGGTAAGTAAGAAGTAATAAGGACTTATTCACTGAGAAGATAAACAAACAAGTCTCGTTCCTTTAGAATGAAGGAGTATGATCAGTTCAACGTGATCTTGTGATAACCGCATGATGAAAAGTATCAGTGACTCTAGCCCCTCAAGGATAAGTAGTGTTCTTGTGAAGACAAGTCACCAAATTAGACCAGACTCAACCCGATTCAATCGAATCAAAAGCCCCAAACCCAGTTCGACCGGTGGCACCTTTTTCCAGAAAATCCTAGAATTACTCCAAATTAAATCCTCGGGTGTCTAAATCCCAATTTCGACTCTGAATTATGATTCAACATCGAAAATTAACCTTGACTAGGCTTTTAAAATAATTTTCTTAATTTCGAACAATTTTAAGTATTATAGCACGCATTACAAGGTAAAACCTCGATATAAATCCCAGAGAAAATTCTAAAATCCTCATTTTTTTCTAAAAATACTTAATTTTCATTAATTTATCCAAGAATTCCATTATTCTGAATTTTTCCTAATTTCGTGGGAGGTTTATTTAATTTTTTGAATTTAAAAAACATTTTTTAATTTATACAATCACTCCATGTACCCAATTGGGTTTAAGATCCCTCCCCCCACACCCATCGTCTTCCTCAAACCCCCTAGTCATCTCCCTCCCACAACGCATCTATTCTTCTCTTTTTTTCTTTTTCTCTTCTTATTTTCAATAGATTTCTCACCTTTCCTCATCTCTCCCTCACAACCAACAACAACAATAAATCCAAAATCGAGCTTGATCCTAAAACCAGTCCTTATATACCACAGTCTTCTATTCACCAGTCATTAAATCAAAAACTCAATGAACATAATTACCTATCTTAATGTCACCAATGCCAATAACCCACTATCCTTCAATTTGAACAACATCATTGTCCCACAATGAGGAGAGATGCAATTTTTCAGAGAGACATAAGGGGGAGAGAGGGAGGGAGGGAGGGAGGGAGAGCAGCGAGGACGATGAGGAAGGTGAGGGAGTAATGATGAAGACGATGAAAAGGGAACACCCCATACATGTTAAATTTTGTTTTGATAAAAAAGAGGTTGATTGCCCAAAAGATCGAATTGCCCCTCAATATTTATTCTTAACAATACATTCCCAATGCTGTTTTCGGTAATTTTGAATTTTTCTATTTATTATGTAATTATCTCTTCAATTTTTATCCAAATTAAACCACGAAAGATACTCCAATTCAACTAAAATTTAGAAAATTTACTAATGCGCTCTGAAACTCTCAAACAACTCGTTGGACATGCAATTCGAGGTGTGGGGCCCATTTTAGCTTGTTAAATCCAATTGTTCACAAATTCAGATTTTTTTAAACTTAATTGTATTTATTTTTTGCAAAATTCAAAACAAAGGTTCGGGTCAACACTTTGATTATCCTAAGACTCATTTCGACATGTATCTAGAGATGAAACCCCATGAGTTTTGTTCAACTCCAATTTCGCAAAATAACTTAATATTATTGTACACAACACTAGGGAAATATAACACAATAATAAAATTACTTGTAAATTTTTATTGAGGGCCGTTATGGGCACCCCATCTGTTAGTGAAGGCACACCGTTGTCAAGGCTACCAAGTGGTTTACTAAAGGCAACAAAAAAATTAACCGAAATCCAAAAATTGCCCTTAAGTGCAACCATCCACCAATCCACCAATTTGATATGAATGGGAAATTTTGTCATTTGCATCAAGGTAAAACTTAGAGGAAAGAATAACAATAAAATCTGGGTGCCTTTAATAATAGGTGCGGTGCTCATAGCGGTGCTCTTTTTTTGTTTAATCAGTCCTTAGCTTCTGACTCGTAGCTTAAATCATAATTAAGCTCCATTAATCCCTGATTAGTGACACGTGTCGAGCATGTACAATAAGTTTCATGTATAACCTTATTTTTTGTAGTAGTGATAAGTGAGATCATCTTTAAAGGGATTTAGCAAAACTTCTTTAGGAAAAAGTCTTTCAGTAGTTTTTATTATTTTTTATTTTAATTCAATTAAAAAGAGAATTAACAAATCACTAATTCAAACTATAATACTATAATGATTAACTAAACTAATAAAACTAACTTAATAATCACAATTCAAATTCAGTAATATTCAAATCAATTCAATTTAATAATAAATAAACATCTAAACAAACATCCAGAACAATGCAACAATAATCTGTTTTGCATCCAAACATATTACTTAAATCATATAATTTGTGAATATACTTTAATCCCTTAATAAAGTATCCAGGATCATTAAACTATAATCATAAGTAGACAGCCGTTATCAAGCCATCAATTTTCCTTATACCGGTGGAAAAGCCATGTTATAATTTTATTGAATTAACCCTTTAAATACTTAAAGGAATTATTTTTAAGCAATAAAAACGTATTACACTTTGTGAAAACTTTGAACTACTGAATCTAATACCTTTATAAAGGCACTTCAATGTTAAATTCAGATCTCGATCCACTTAGGACATATAAACGGTAATAGACATTTTAAACAATCCTATTTACTACTTTAAATATTGATTCCAAATATCACAATACACATTCTAGACTATGTATGTAATACAAAGTTTCATGATTATAATATGGAAATAGTAATTTATTAAATTAATGAATTAAAGAATATAATTGCTATAAAGCATTAAGCACAAATCATTTCATCATAACTAAATCGCAAAACGGATCAAGTTCATGTTTGTACTTTGTTTAAATTAGTAAACTACTCACTCATCATCATAATAAACATTGCAATAAAATAAAAGACATAGATAAATATATACGAATAAATACTTTAAATATTCAAAAAGTCTCCAAAAGCAATGAGCAATAAAGCAATAAACTATGAAACTATACTATGGCTCCAAGAGCAATGAAATAATAGATCTAACTACTTGAGGGCAATCGATTTCATAACCCTTGGATCATATATATAGTATTCTAGGTGGTACATATCCCAAACTAACTCAAACTTCTCGTGGTTATCTAAAATTAGCAAAATTAAACCTAGCGATTCCACTTATTGCTCAAATTGCTGAAAATATTATTGGAAAGCTGCCTTTGTTCTCCACCAATTTGTTTGATGATTCACAATGTAAATCCCAAATCGCTTAGGATTCGATATTGTTAAATTCCATTTGATAGTTTATTCATTGATGATTCTTTATGTACAACTTCTATTCAATCAAATCCGTCATTTGTTTTCTTTTTGTACTCCATTTCTTTACATATTCCAATTATTACTTAAAAATAAAAAATAAGAGAAAATCACGTGTAATATACCCTTTTACATCAAAAATTACCTTAAAATATACTATAAAACACTATATAATTATTGACTTATCACCTACCCTCAAACTCAGCACTTTGCTATCTCAAGCAAAGGAATACTCTCAATTATACTCTCTTTTCTTCCCTCGTTCTAATTTCATAATTATATACTCTTATTCTTAAATAGAAGTGATCATCAAATAAAAACATATCACCCTAATAAAAATGAAAATTATTATAAAAGAGAAAGATTTAAAGAACAACCTTTTATTTGAAAACTCAACATCTAGTTATGCAATACACCTCAGAATTCAAAGTTAAATCAATTACCAAGGCCAAGCCACTAAATAGGCTTTCTCAATCTCCACTGACAAGCATCAAGCTTATGATAACAAATATTGTATCTTAAGATATAAAATTACTAAATCGATATCATTTTCAAATAATATTCAAAATGCCCCCACAATCAAAGTGGATTGAAATTCTTAATCACTAATCATGTGTTGTGCGTGTCAAGTATAACATGCAATAGGTTATCAAATCCTACTAGAATGTAGTAAAGGTAAGAACGTGGTCGAATCCATAGGATTCAGTCAAACTAAATTTAACAAAAAGAAAAGTAAATCAGGGGGTTTTTTTAAGAGTTTTACTTAAAATTATACTAAATAAGAAATTAAATAAGTTGTAAATCAGAGAGTAAAGACAAACCTAAATCTAAGAATCCACAATCTAGCCATATATTGTTTCCATGTCTTGTATCATTGACTTTAAAAGATGGGATTCAAAATAGTTTTTCCTAGGTAAAGTATAAGTGTTGGTGTCACCAACATCTTAGTCCCCTATTCTCGATAGATAGATCAACCGCTATCTAAGCACTTCTCTTACTCCGTCGTACAGCCTTGGACAACCGCTCTCAAAACTTAACATGTGAGCAGCACTAACAGCTCTGTGGGAACACCTATCCCTAGACTACCTTGGGCAATCGCTGTCAAGATTTAACCTAGTTCTCGATGTTACTCATTTAGAACAACAAGTGTGTTAGGTTTCTTGCTTTAGATGATTGCAACTTCTCAACTCGGTTGGCATCATAGACTTAACTTGATTGATAGCAGATCAAAAGGTTTATGCTTATAGATTTGCAATGAATATACAAACTCTAAACTAACCATTGAAACGTCCTCAAAAACATGAACACAAAGAAATAGAACTGAAACAAAACACTATTATTATGTAAAATCTCAATAAAACATAGAAAACAACCTACTACTGGCCAAAGAGCTTCATCTTCAACCTAGGTATTAAAAAACTTAGTTAGACATGGCTACCCTACCTTTCTCTACCCCTAAATCACTCTAAATACAATATATTTTTGTTCATTGAGGTCCCTCATTTATATATGTATGCTCAGGTACAAAAACAAGAAAGCTCGAAAAATAAGAACCTTCTAAAAATACAAAACATCTATCCTGTGATTCTGGCACCATTAGTGGCACCGCCATTATGTATGGACAGTGTTGGGTTATGACGTTATGGAAAGTCTTGGTTTTCAAGTCAACTGAAACTTCTATTTTTGAGTCTGGCGTGGTAGGTGACACTGCCCGTGTTAATTCTAGCGCCCTCAATTCAATCTTGCAATTGTCTATCAATCTGGCCTAATGCCTTAGTGGCGCCGCTACTCCCTACTGGCACCGCCTGTGTTTTTGCACGACATCAAGACTGTTGCTACTTTTTCCATTAGTCGACTCCTTTCCCCAAATTTTCTAATTCATGCATAAATACTTAAATACCCTGTAAATCTCTAAAGTAAACATATAGAGCGATAAAACATGACTTTGGACTTGATTTACATAGCAAAACATCTATAAAAGAGTGCACAAATAATTACTCATCAAATACCTCCAAACTTAGAACTTTGTACATCCCGAGCAAAGGGTTATCTGACTACTAGGACCAAATATGATGTAACAAAATTGAGTGATGCTTTCCTAAACACTTTATACCTACTTTGTAAAACAGTGGAGTCCTTAAAATTGAAACTTGGTCAATTTGTTTAACAAGAGACTCAGAATTCTCAAACGTTAGTCAATCATGGTCACCTTTCAAGACAACTTTTTTAAGACTTGAAGCATTTAAAAATCATAACCTCCAATTTAATTTTAGGTTTTGTAGGTCTTTATATCGAAGCAATAGATCATAATCGATCTCTTATCAGACTGATTTATTTAAATGGACCTTATCATCACTTTTTGCTTATTTTCATATTTTTGCACCTTAAATAGTCAATATCGCTTATTTGAAGATAGCCTATTATTTGGTTCTAACATTGGAAAAATATAATTTCCCTAGTTACAAGCACTCGAGCTAAATCTTTCTTTATAGGAGTTCCTTTTTTTCTTAAACTTTTGCCTTTTTATTCAACATGAGATCCTCACTTCCCACTTTTATGGTTTTATTGTATGGTCCCTTCTCCATTTCCCATGAATACCATCTTTTTTTCCAACCATCAAGTTCCCTGTTCCATTTCATGCGGAACTTGTGGGATTCTCTAATTTTTTTAAAGAATTCTCTTGTAAGCACTTCTCACTTTGCTAGAGTTAAGTTAGTTTTTCAATGTAGAATCTTGAAGCCCATATTGTAGTAAACAAGTTTACTTCTTCCTCTTATAAGTGTTACATCTTTAACAATTATACTATAAATGGATTAGTCATAGTTTTATAATCTTAGAGATTTTGAGTTTTTCTGCAAAGTTAATTCGACCACTTACCTACTTTGGTCTCAAGTCATGGCTTATCCTAACCTCAAGTTCATATTTATGTTGTCAAGTAGGTTTAAAAGCTCTTCTACTTCTTCTAAGTCTAAAGGTAAATAGGTTGACCAAGTTTTTAACCCAAGAAACTGAAAGAAAAGTTTTGCTCATAGGTAAGACTATAAAATAGTAAATATACTAAACAACATAAGACATGCATGCATTATTGTACTATTTTCTAAGTAATGGGATGAAAGAGAAGAACTACCACCTTGATTCCACTGAAGTCACAAGTAAATGATAAAAATATAAAGCTTAAACCCACGGGTCTTCAACCAATGATTCTATCCAGCGATCAACTCACCTAAACACCCCAGACTTATTTTTAACCTTGTCCTCAAAGTTCAAAATGAGCTAGGCATACCAATGATGTACGTGCCACAAGTATAACAGCTCATTTGTAGTAATAGTGCAATCAACTTATGTTGATCATGATATCATTATCAGGGAAAGGTTTTTGCACTAGTTGCTAATACCTATTTAACTTGAACTATTGCTAAGGAATTCACTTTTTAATTGGTCTTTATACCAAATTAAACTATTACAACAAATCAAATTAACTTTACTTGAACTCTTATATTAAGGATTTCTTAGTTCACAACTTCAAATATGTAATTTAATAATATGCTTTGTATTAATGTTTACATCTTAATATGTTATGTGCAATACCTAATTATAATAGACATATTTTCTTCAAATCCACTTCAACCCACCGTTGTGACATAGAAGACTCTATTGTGCAAACTAGAACTCCACCTATCGGTGTGAATAATGTAAGTTTCATATTACTTTAAGTCTCAAAATCATTAGATTCATAACCAACTAAGTTTACAATCAATTCCTCCCTAATCAACAACTATCTATCGATGTTGTATATTTTACGGTTAAACCGGATTAAAAGCTTCAATGGCCATGATAACTTCTAAAGCCTAAGTTCATTAAATATATGGCCAGTATGTCTAAAGCATTATGCTCAAAATCAATACAAATTCTAACCAATGCACTTTTATTATCATTTTTATTCATATTCAAAGCATAGTATTCATACCATATGATCCATTAATCCCTAGGATAAATAGATTACTTACACTTCATTGAAACACACATATCACAATTCATAACGAAAATTATTGCAAATCAGAGATGAATATAAATATTACCTTGAATCTAATCAACGAAACCAAACTTGAATTGCAAACGTGAAGTCTTCAATGTTTTCATCACATAAACTCCTTGATAATGAAACTCAATGTAAAACCTATGCTAAATTACACTAATGGTGGCTAATAGTTGGTTTGTGGTGAGCTTAACATGTCCTAATACCTATTTATACTCCGTAATAACAATTAAAACCCCTACTTTACTATTTAACTTGAATTAAAACTCCATTTTCTAATTCCTTCGTGTCTAGCACTGCCACTTATTACCCTAGCATTGTGCCTTATATCCCACTAGGCCACCACTGCACCAATAATTTATATGCATTTCTTTCACTCCATGGTGTCCTGGTACAGTATCGTGCTCCTCCGGGGCGATCCTCTATACTCCAAAGTGTCGCCACTGCGCTGGACCTCTAGAGTTGATTTTTTTCACTTTTTCTTCTCATCCATACCATGCATTATGTTCCCACGCTATGCATTTTCTTCCCACACCGCCACCTTGTGTTGCCACGGCGCCAAGTGTGTTTTTATTGAATTTTGCTCCGGTTCTTCCCATTTTTCCTTAATTCTTTCCTTAACACCTTAATTCCTTGAAAATGTAACAATACCTTGATTTAGAACTCATTTGAGGATATTTATACTTAATATACCATTAGACTAACCTTAAATATATGTATAAATAATCACTTATCAAATACCCCTAAAATTAGGATTTTGCGCATCCCAAGCAAATGTGTATTCTACTAAATCTACTAATAATTAATTCTTATTCATTTTACATTGTTCTTGTAGTATCCTTTAATTTACTAAGTTTCAAGTTAATAATCCACTCAAAAGTTTTTTCTTTGCAAAAACATATATTTTTAATACGCATAGCTTTCGCAACACATATTACTTCACTTTCAGAACACTAAAGTATATATCACAACTAAAAACTATCACTACTCATAAGTTTGTTTTGTTTCAACACTCAAGTAGCAAGTATACAATCTCATGACTTCTCATTAAGCTCAGGAATTTATAAGTAAGCATAGATCATACTAATCTTTGGCAGACTTTAGTACTCGAGAGTCTGTAAGACTTAACATAATTGGAAATGAAACTTAACTCAATTAGCTACTCCTACTTGAGCTAAATCTTTTATTCGAAGAGTTTTAGTTTACTTCCCCCTTCTTTTCTAAATTTTTGTCTTTTTGTCTTTTTTCTTTTCTTCTTCTTTTCATATTTTTATTTTTCAGTCCCTGTTTCTTTTCTTCTTGACTTCATTCTTTTTACATTTTCCAACCATCAAGTTCTCTGCTCCATTTCTTGTAGAACTTATGGGATTCTCTCTTTTTTTTCTTTATTTTTAAAACTTTTCTTAGTGATTTTCACTTTCAACAAATTGTGTAAGTTAACTCCAACTTTTAATATACAATGTCTATTTCATCCCCTCTTTGCACTAAGTCTTTATTTACTTTTTATTTTCAAGTAAGATTCACACTTATTATAGAATCCCTACAGATCTAGCTTTTTCCCACAAGAAGAGTTATAATTCTTGCTTTTATTTCATGTTTAAGGTCTTCCCTAACTCTAGGTTTCTAATCATGAAATCACACTGATATTTGCTACCTTTCATTATTTCTTTTTCAAAATTTAAAAACATTCTTTTGAGTTTCATATCAATAAGATACTTGTAATCTACTCATCTAGAATTAAAGGCATGAACATGCAAATGAACTACTTATTCATTACATATTACACTATATAACCTAATTTGTACTAAAACATTCATATACTAAATAAATGAAAAATTTGTACATTACCATGCTTTCCTCCTTAATTGGTTCAAATTAAAATTTTAAATGATCATACATGCAGTGTTTTTCCTTATATCTCAGTCTATATTACCATTTTTCATAGTATAGTGTAGTGTTGATGCCCCAAACTTAAACCAAACCTTTTCCCGAAGGTTTAAAAGTAAGTCTGAAACATGAAGAAACTAAAACATACAAACATATGTAATAACACAAGTTATAATAAACTAAACATAGAATTAAAACAATTAAATAATTAATGAAATATCCCAAATGTAACTTCTTGATGTTTTATGGCTATTCGCACAATTCGTAAGGCTTATCCATTTTGATGAATTATCACCCGATAAATGGTCTTTCCATCACATTTGACACAAACTTTCGAAATTTAGAACTAATCCGTTTAAATTGTAATGAACTAAACTAAATAATGTTCTAATTGCTTAATTTGTTTTTAAGAAAAAAAACCTTAGGTTTCCTCCCAGTTGCGCTTAGTTTATTGTCATTAGTCTGATTTCTTTTAAGCTCATTTAGACCGAGTCTAAGTCAAGAAGTTTCATTTGCAGATCATATATTTAGAATAATTGCTCATCCTCAAATACTTCGGTTTCTGGTTTCCATGTATCTCCCTCTTTATGAGGGAGCCTAGATAGATGGTCTACAAATAAGTTTTCACTTCTTTTCGTATCCTTGATTTCCTAGTCAAAGTCTTGCAATAATAAAATCCATCTAATTAACCTTGGTTTGGCATCCTTCATGGCAAAAAGATAGCGAATTGTTGTATTATCAGTATATATAATGACTTTGGATCCCACTATATAGGCTCTGAATTTATCACACGTAAACGCCACTACTAATAGCTCTTTTTCTGTGGTAGTATAATTTTGTTATGCAAGTGATCTATTCTTCTACTTGCCTAGTATATAGCTCTAAACATTCTATCTCTCCATTGACCTAACACTGCTCCTATTGCATGATCACTAGCATCGCAAATTATTTCATACTTAGAATCTTAATCTGGTACTACCACTATTGGTGCAAAAATCAAAGATATTTCCAAGGTCTCAAATGCTTGTATGCATGTCGAGCTCATTTCAAATGGAACATCTTTTTCCAAAAATTTGCACAATGGTTAAGTGATTTTTGAAAAATTCTTAATAAACCTTCAGTAGAAACCCGCATGCCTTTGAAAAGTTCTTATGTCTCTAATCTTCGACTTTGATACTCTTGCATTGCTCTCCCTCACTCAAAAATTTCTAGGTTTTATAGATATTGAATAGAACTTCCTTGTCATTTAATCATAACCTTCACTCTAATTCTTGAATGTCTATCAATGTTCATGCAGTTGCTAAGAAGGGTCTCCTCAAAATTAATGGTACCATAAATCCTCTTTCATATCGTACTATGAAATCTATGAAAAAAAATGAGCTTATCCACTTGACAACACTTCTTCAATCACTTCTTTTAGATATGTCACTAATCAATTTGCTAATTGCGAAGTCATCCCAGTTTTAATTTCTTAAATACCGATAAGGGAGTCAAATTTATACTTGCTCCTAAATCACGTAGGACCTTATCGAATAAATGTACTATTATCATGTATGGAATGGATAAACTTCTTAGATCCTATAATTTTGGTGGTAAATTTCTTTGTAGGATTGCACTACACCCTTTAGTCAAATTCAGTATTTCGTAATCTTCTAGTCACACCTTTTTCACCATTATGTCCTTTAAGAATTCTGTATAGTTCGGCATTTGTTCCAATGCATCTGCGAACGAGATGTTTATGTTCAACTTCTTAAACATTTATACAAATTTCTTGAACTGCCCCTGATCTTTCTGTTTCTTGAACCGTTTAGGATATGGTAGGGTAGGTTTATTAGTGGTGGATTATCCGAAAATGTGACTCTTCATGGTACTACATCTTTTTTACCTATCTCCCCCATGTTTTTCTTTGAATCGATTATGGTTCTTCTACTGGTGTTACTTCTTTTTGGGTACTAGTATCATTATCCTAGTGTTCTGCATCTCTTGGTTGCTGCTCATTGATTTGATTCTTTATGTAATTTATTATATTTCTTGGCCATACTGGATCATTGGCTTTCCTGCCACTTTTTAACTGGATTGCATGTGTATTTTCCATTTGATTGCTAATAATGTTACTCAAAAACTATTCTTCATTTTGTGAGTTCCTAGCATTAATAAGCTGACTAATTTATCTCTCTAAGTTCTTGATGGATTGTGATTATTCATTATCCATCCTCTTCATAGCTTGTTTCACTTCTTCTATCTCTTTCTCGTGCTTCACATGGCGCTCCCTAATTCTCATATCCATGGCTTGCAAATACTTTTCAATTGACTTCAATGAAGTCATCTCTTTGTTTTGCCCGAACTTCCCTTGTTGGACTTGTTGTTTAAAGACTTGAGGAAACTTTAGTGCATTATCAGGATTTTCCATGAGAAGTTTAGGTTGTTGTTGTTGTGTCCTTGATAAAACCATTGAGGAGCCATTCCTCTCTGCTTGAAGTTGTTCCTGTAGCCTTTGTTGTTCATGAAGTTGATTTCTTCATAGTCCATTCCTTGATGTACGACCATTTAGTAACCACCATGCCTTGGTGATTTATGGGTTGTTGTGCTACTTATGGACCTTGGTGTCCCATTTGAAGTTGTTTTATTTGAATGATCATATTTGACAGTTGTGCCATAATTGCAGCTTGCGTATCAATTTCGTAGATGCCTGCTAGTTTCCTTATTATGGAATGAGTACTGAGGATAGAATTTAGAGACATAAGATCAAAGAGATCCAATGTTCCATCCTCATCCTTAGTAAGTAAAGATGCACTAGATACAGCATCTACTAGCATTCTTGTGTTGTAGTTCATCCCATAGTAGAAAATTTAGAGTTGTAACCATTTCATTTATCCGTGTCCCGTACATCTCCTCAGCATCTCTTTAAATCTTTCCCAAGCCTCGCCAAGAGACTCGTTGTTTTCTTGCTCGAACTAATTAATCTCAAGATTCCTTTCGTTTACCTTCATTAGGGGAAAGAACTTGTCGAGAAATCTTTCATTGATTTCTACCCATGAAGTCATATTCCCTGCATTCAGCCCTTGGAACTAGGATTTGGCTTTTCTACCCAGTGAGAATGGGAAAATTCACATCATGATCACCTCTTTTGTAACATCGATGATGTGCACAGTGTCGCACTTCTCCAAGAAATTCTCAACATGTGCATTTGGGTCTTCATTGGATAGCCTTCTGAACAGACTATTGTGCACCATGTTTATCAAAGACGTTCTTAGTTCGAATATGATGGTGTTGGCAGGAAGCCTCATCACTCTATTGTATCTCTCTTGAACTTCTTGCTTGATGTAGTCATGAAGGCACCTCTGTCCTCGCACTCTCTCCTACACTACCGGATTACTTACAAGTTGACTATTCCCACGGCTCTATTGTTGGTTTCTTGCTTGCTCCTTAGTCATCTTCACTCCTTTCTTTTTCTTTTCTTTGTTCGTTCTTTCAATCTCCGGATCGTAAGGCACTAGGTCCTACTCTCCCTTGCTATGCATGCACTAAGTATCCCTGAAAAGAAAACACAAAAAGATCAAGTTCAGATAGTCAAACTAAAAATAAACCCTATTTTTTGTTATTTTTGTTTTCATAAACTAAAAATTAAAATACTGAAAATAAAACTTAGCAACTTTTCAAACTAACTAAGTCAATATAATGGCTACCTATTTCTGCCAATGCGCCAAAAACTTGACATACATGCTGCAAGTATAACATAACAGCTCACTTACTGTAATAGTGCAATAAACTTGTGTTAATAACAGATATTTTTAGGGAATGGTTTTTGCGCTAATTGTTAATTACCTATTTAACTTGAGCTCTTGCTAAAGGATTCACTTTTTAATCTGTTTTTATACTAAACTAAATTATTGCAACAAATCAAAATAACTTTACTTGAACTCGTATATTAAGGATATCTTAGTTCACAACTTCACCTAGGTAATTTAATATGATGCTTTGTATTCATGTTTACATCTCAATATGTTATGTGCAATGCCAAATTAGAATATATTGATTTCCTTCAAATCTACTTCAACCCACTATCGTAACGGAGAAGATTGTAATGTGCAAACCTAGAACTCCGCCAATCAGTGTGAATAACATAAGCTCCAAGTTGCTTTAAGTCCCAAATCATTGGATTCATAACCAACTAAGTTTACTATTGGTGTATTTCTAATCAACAACTCTCTATCCATGTTTTGTATTTTACGGTTGAACCGTTCGTATCCAAATTAAAAGTTTCAATGACCATGATAATTCAAAAGCTAAAGCTCATTAAATATGTGGCCAGTATGTCAAAAGCATTATGCTCAAAATCAATACAAATTCTAACCATTGCATTTTTTATTATTACTTTTTATTCATATTCAAAGCATAACATTCATATCATAGGATCCATTGATCCCTAAGATAAATAGACTATTCACACTTCATTGAAACATACATATCACAATTCATAATGGAAATCATTGCAAATCATAGATGAATATAAATATTAATTTGAATTTAATCAAGGAAACCAGACTTAAATTGCAAATGTGAAGACTTCAATATTTTCTTCATGTAAACTCCTTAATACTCAAACTCAATGTAAAGCCTATACTAAATTACTCTAATGATGGCTAATAGTTGGTATGTGGTAATTTTACCATGTCCTAGTACCTATTTATACTTCCTAATAAAAATTTAACTCGAATTAAAACTCCACTTTTTATTTCTTACGTGTCTAGCATTATGACTTACAGTCCCGGCTTCGTGCCTTATAACCCATTGTGCCAACACTGCACAAACACAACATACTTTCTCCTTTCACTCCATGGTGTCACGTCCCGCTCCTCCGGTTGCGTCTTCTATACTCCACATTGTCGTCACTACGCCGAACCTCCAGAGTTGATTTTATCACTTTTTCTACTCACCCATGTAGTGCATTATGTTCCCACACTACGTTGTTTCTTCCCAAAGCGCTACTTTTTATTGCTATGGCGCCAAGTGTGTTTTGTGGATTTTTGATCCGTTTCTTCCCTTTTTCCTCAATTCCTTCCTTTACATCTTAATTCCCTGAAACTGCAATAATACCCTAATTTAGAGCTCATTTGAGGATATTTATACTAAATATACAACTAAACTAACCCTACATATACTTATAAATAATCACTTATCAACCAAACATTAAAAATGATGGAAATAGAAAGATATTTGACGTCGTGTCATACAATAATAGTAATAGTTCTAATTTACTAACTACTTGGATATGTAGTGAGGCAAGTATGGGGTCGAACCCACATAGACTAGGGTTAACTCTAGGTTATTAAAGGGGTTTTTAATAAGAAACCTAATCTAAACTAATAACTAATTAATAACTAGGAAAGTAAATGTGATAATAAATAAATATAAATATTATTAAACTAACAAAATAAATAATAATTCCATATCAATGAGACACATAGACCATTATAAGTATGATTTCGTCATTGATTCAAAAAGGTTTTTTTTATCAAGGCTTATGGATAGGTTTATAGTGACTCACGCAACCTCATTATCCTCATGTCAGTGGAGGGAACGAGCGACACAACCACATATTAACTAGACCCGCAACACCACCGAAATGTCGTAGGCTTTCAAAAAACTAGCAGCATTAGCGCTCACTGGGAACACCTACAATGAGTGGTAACTAGCGTTGGATTTTCCACCTGTCACATGTAGAAATTACAATACACTACTACCCATCTCACATCCTAATTGCACAAGGGCACACCGGTTGCCAACAGACAAGGCCCCAATAGCCACCTAACGTGATCCCCTGACCGAGTAACGATAGGATCACTGGCAATGAATTCTAACCTAATTAGTGGGCACATGCATTTACACATCAAATAAGTAGAAAATCTAAGAATCTAAGCAGTAGCAAAGAATCTCATAACCATAATGCAATCAAAAAAATAATAATTTAACGAAAAATATGGAATCTATGAATTGAATCTCATAAATCACTACGGGTCTCCTTGATGTAGACTATAATTTAGCCTACTAATATCATATGAATTTCCATTAAAAAATATAAAAACAATTATAAAAACAAAAGAAAAGAAAATGAGTGAAGAAAAAGATTGAGGGAATGGAGAGACAGATAGGAGAAAATGGACTGGGGATAATAGAATAGAATGGTATATATTGACCGAGAGATGAGAGTTTTATAGTGTTTTTGGTCTATGAACCTAAAAATCATGAATTTGATTCATGCGAATCAAATTGATTATTTAACTGGTTGGGTCTTTGGGTGATCAAGGCTACACTTGTGTCAAGGAGAGTTCAGTGGCCAAGATCGCTGTTAGATGGACTTGCACGCGGTTCAAGGTGAACCCAAAGGAAGCTAGACACATGAAGACATGTGAGGAGAAAGAACGTAGAAGCTCATGCGTTTGAGTGGTTAAAAGACTCGTGTACCTAAGAAGATCATTGGCTGTTGAACATTATTGGAAGGCTAGCATGCAACTCGAGGGTGATCTAAGGGAAACTCGTAGGAGCTGTGATGAAAGACTCATGCATTTAGGAGCATCTACGAGTCCCGAAGAGGATTGTGGGATAGCTTGGCTAAAGGCATTCACAAGACTCGTGCAAATGTGTGGGAGGTGGTGGGAGATAGTGTGGCATAGATCTCGAGGTAAAATAGTGACTTTTGGCTCGTTGCATACTCCATGTGTGTCTGTTGTTGCCTCATCTAGTTGCTTCATCACTTCTTGATTTGTACATAATGCGTGTCTCGGGGAGAATCTAAGAGATGGTGAAGCACACTACACAAGCACTTGTACTTAACCATTTTTACTCAATTCCTTCAACCAATGCATCTCAAAACTTCTTCCAAACCACCAAACAACCAACATGGACCAATGTAAGTCTGACGTGGCTATCTCAAAATACATGCAAGTGCACTTTTCAATGCCAATTATCCAATGCACTCCAAAAGGACCCTAATTTAGTCTTTTACATCAAACTGCCTCTTTAGGTCCTGAAAATACAAAAATAAAGGATTAGTGCTATAAATTGGAGATTTAACCCATGAAATCAAAGTAAATACACACTACATATAGTACAACTGCACACTCATCAATATTATATATATAATACTTCATGCATGGTTAGGAAAATAAGAAAAACAAATTAATCGATTACTAAGTACAAAATTGTTCATTGGCTACCTCCCAGTAGAACTTTTGTTTAATTTTGTTGGCCCGATAAATTTACTTCCCCCTAGTCGAGGTCCAAATCAATAGCTTCGATTGTCGGTATGAAGATTTTTTTGAAGACTTGTTCTTCGTCATGTAAGATCTCACTCCCGTTTTTGAATAGCTTCGTCCTCTTCCATATCCAAATGCTAATGTATCGTAACTCCACATCAATCAACGCTTCAGCTGTCGCTAAGAATGGTAATCCCAACATAAGTGTTTCACATTGGTATTACTTCCAATAACCACATAGAGTTCTATGACAAACACGAAATCTCCTATGTAGACATATACATTCTCAACCATCCCTTTAGGTTTCTCCACAATCCTGTAGCGATATAGCACATTAGTCTCAACATCATCTGTGATAAATAATCCACAAAGGTTGAAATCTCAAATTACATTATGTCGATTGTAGCACTCGTGTCACATACCAGTCTAAGGAACCTCTTGTATCAAATATTGCATGGGAGCACGGTCATCATTGGGTGTTTATCGGATTGGAACTAGTAATGTAATATATCAGGGGGTATAGTCCCCTTCTCCTTACTATCATCCATTCTTATGCTTTTGGTCCCTCGTTCAGCGAGTTCCAGGTTTTATGGAGGCCCGGTACCAATACTCCCACCTCTCCATGGAGGCTTTCCTTATGGGACTATTTGTGGTTCAATTTCTCTTGAGGCTTCCTTGTTCCATGCATACGCATCCATAAAGATCCTATTTAGAATAATAGTGGAACAAGCAAACAAAGTGTCAATCGAAGAATCTAAGATATGTGGAATTTTAAAGCTGAATATTCTTCCTTTATGCTCAACAGATACAGATCCCATAACTAAGTCAATATTGGCTCTGCATGTTTGCATAAATGGCCTAGCAAAAAGAATTGAGAATGGCCTGAACTTGTGTGACTCTATTTGTCAATAACACGAAAGTCTACACGGAATTCCAAATCCCTTACATGTAACATTAGGTCTTGGATTATTCCTTTTAAAGAGATCTCCTTATCGTCAATGGCATGAGTTTGAGTCTTCATCTCGATCAACTCACCGGTACCTATACAATTATGGAAATATAAGGACGGTACATTAATAAATGCTCCCAAATCAAGTATTATGTTTTCCAAATAAATTCCACCTTTTGTGTAAGGGATACCTACTACCCCCGAATTGGCATATTTAAGGAGGATGTTGTTGAGACATCCCTGGGGTTTTAGTCGGTCATCTAATTTGGTTTCTCCTAGGGCGATGGTTTTGCACTACATTCTTTAAGGCAGTGCCATCGCAAACAATAGTGCTCACTTGCGCGCCTGGTGGGTAAGTACCCATATTTGGAATGGGGTAGGGTTGCAAAAGCAATTTCCCATTTTCCTCAAATCTTCCCAGTTGTTGTGCAATTTGGCCTACCTGAACCTCTCGATTTTAGTTTGCAGCGTTTGCATCACTGAGAGCTTTCTCAGTGTTCCCCTAGAACTGTTTGATGTTTCTAGCAAAATGGCTCTATTGAGTCGCTAGAGTTTTAATCATGTCCACTAGTAAGGAATGACTAGTCACTGGTTCAGGCAATTGTTTTCCTCAAAGGACGAAACATTGGTAATTTTGGTTTCGAGGCTTATAACTAAAGTTAGGGTTATTCCTCATTGTTGCTTGTTTATAGGTATTTGCAAAGGGCGTTCAGGTTTTCCCTTAGAATTTGTTGCCTACGACATTGACTTGTTGATGGTCCTCAAATAGAGTAGGACATTCATCAGTCACATGGCTTGAGGCTAAGCAGAACCCACACGTTTTAACAAGCACTTGGCCATTATTCAGGAGACATTCCACTAGGGAAGTCAATTGATCAATTTTCTTTTCAGTGGAGCTAGTAGTAGTTCCAATTGACGAACTTTGGCGTATGTCATCACTAATATCCCCATATAATCAGGACTGCTACGTTATGTCCTTATTGAATTGCTTCATCTGTGCATGAGTTTTGTCACGAATGTGACCACTATAAGCAATGTCGATCATACACCTATTTAAATGGGACATGCTGACATAGAAGAACCAGAGAATGGCCTTATCGGATTGGCCATACTGTGGGTAATTGGCAATTAGGTGCTCATAGTAGTCCTAATAATCACCAAAATACTCAATGGTCTTCATCTTAATACTACATATCTCAAACATGAATTGGGCTACCTTATCATCAGGGAAACATTCCCAAAAAGAACTCATTTTTCACGTCATGCCATGAGTTAATGCAATCATGGCGAAGATAAAAGAGTTATTGTTTGACTTTATCCTTTAAGCAGAATGGAAAATCCATAAGCTTTAGCGTATTCTCTTCCACTAAATGAGGCTTCATAGATTGGCAACTTATCTGAAACTCCTATAAGAAAGCCACCGGGTCTTCACTCTCCATGCCATGGAAAGTGGGCAAGAGGAGAATAAAGCCAGACTTAAGCTCGAAAGCTTCACCATTTGGTGGAAATTTATGTATAGGAAATGCTAAGCAAGAAGATTTTGTAGATCTTCATTGATATGCCCTATGGTAATCTGGCGATCTGCGTCTGCATGGCGACTGTCGTCGGCTATAGTTGGTTGAGGAAAACTGGACTTTTTATTTAGATCTTCCCCAACCAACCTTCAATGGGTTTTGCGATTTCTAAATAGAAAGGTTACAGTGGACCAGTTGATTTAGATCGATTTGTCCTACCATGCATAAACTAGTATACTCAAAGAATAAAACAAAAAAAAAAAAAAAAAAAAAAAAACAAAAGTTAAACTCAATTTGGAACTAAATCCTTGGTAATGGCACCAAAATCTGATCGTATGTCTTGCATGTCAAATATAACTCTTAATAGGTTACCAAATCCTACTGGAATGTAGTAGAGGAAAGAACGGGGTCGAATCCACAGGATTCAGTCAAACTAATTTTAACAAATAGAAAATTGAATCTTGAAGTTTTTGAAAGAGTTTATTTAAAAGTCTAATAAACAAGAAAGTAACTAAGTTTTGAATCAAAGAGTTTATTTAACATACCTACGTCTAGGAATCCACAATCTAGCCCAATGTTGTTTCTATGTCTTGTATCGTTGAATTTTAAAGATAGGTTTCAAATAGGTTTCCCTAGATAGCCTATTGGTGTTAGATTCACCAACACCCTAGTCCCCTATTCTCGATAGATAGGGAAACCACCTTTTAAATACTTCTCTTACTTCACCATACAACCTTGGGCAACTGCTCTCAAGATTTAATACGTAAGCAACATTAATAGCTCTATGGGAACACCTATCCTTAGACAACCTAAGGCAATTGCTCTCAAGATTTAGCCTAGTTCTCGATGTTACTCACCTAGAACAACAAGTTGATTAAGTCTCTTGCTCTAGGTGATTGCTACTTCTCAACCCTGTTAGTATCATAAATTGAACATGATTGATAACAGGTTAATGGGTTTATGCCTAAAGATTTGCAATGAATATACAAACTCTAAACTACCATTGAGACATCCTTAGAAACAACAACACAAAGATAGAGAACTAAAAAAACATTATTAAGAGAAAAAATCTCAACAAGATATTGAAAAAACCTATTGCGGGCTAGAGAGCTTCATCCCTGGCCAGGGTATTAAAAAACGTAGTCGAACATTGCTACTCTACCTTGCTCTACTCCTAAATCATGTTATGGACGGCGTTGGTAGAAGAATAGAAAAGTCCGGGAAATAAAAACCTTCTAAAAAAACACATAACTTCTATTTTGTGATTTTGCCTTCGTCAGTGGTGTCGCCTTATGTATGGACGGCGTTGGGCCTTAGAGTGGGGTCTTTATAGAAAGTTTTAATCTTCAAGTCAGCTGAAACTTCTATTTTTGAGTCTGGCAACATGGTTGATGCCACCTATGTTAATTTTGGCGTTCTTAGTTCAATCCTGACGGCGTCTGTCGATATGGCCTAACACCTTGGTAGTATTGTTACTCCCTACTAGTACTGCTTGTGTTTCTACATGGTGTCAAGCCTATTACTACTTTGACCATTAGTTGACTTCTTTCTCAAAATTGTCTAATTCGCACTCAAATACTCAAATACCCTGTAAATCTCTAAAGTAAACATATAAAGCCATAAAATACGACTTTGAACTTGTTTATATAGCAAAACACCTATAAAAAATTGCACAAATAATGACTCATCAATCACCAATAATTATAATTTCATATCCTTTTAAATGCAGGAATAAAAAAAATTCTTCACTTAACTTAGCTATAAGTACTCGAGCTAAATCTTTTATTTGAAGATTTTTCCATAAACGTCCTTCCATTTTTTTCTATATCTCTCTTTCTTTCTTCTTCATTTTTTTATAATTATTTATAATTTTTATATTCCTATTGTTCAACTCCACCTATGTTGTACACTATGTGCGCTACATAGCCGGTCCCAAGTCAGAATAAAGAAGGAGGACTCTGACGCCCAGTTTTCATACCGAAAATGGGTAAGGGAGGTCCCAAACTCACTTTTCATACCCGAAAAGTGGGGGAGGGAGACCCCAAGCTCATTTTTCATTCTTGGAAAATGGAGGAGGGTTGCGATAGGTTGACAGCAAGCATAAAACTTTTGTCACTTTTAATGAAATGGATCAAACATACATAAACGTTGGGGCGTTCCCACCTAGTGACGCACTGCACCGGAGCCCGGGTGTAGTGAGAAATGAGCAAGGGTGTGTTTCACATCGCTGCTTGGGTGTGAAGAAAATGAGCAAGGGTTCCCACACATAGGACGTGTGTGGGTAAAGAAGCTAGTCCCTTCACATCGTCGCCCGGATGTGAAGAAAAATGAGCAAGGGTTCCCACACAAAGGACGGGTGTGGGTAAAGAAGCTAGTTCAAAACAAACACGAAAACAAAAACAAAATAGATACGGACACTAGATCCTTTAGACAAAATAGAAATAGAAAAGGAAAACAAATACAAAGGGGAGAAAAAATTCGTTTAGGAACATGGAACATAGGAACACTTACGGGGAAGTCAATAGAACTAGTAGATACCATGATTAGAAGGAGAGTCAATATTGCTTGCCTCCAAGAGACAAAATGGGTAGGAGAAAAAAGTAGAGAAATAGGAAGCACAGGGTTTAAATTGTGGTACACCGATACAGATAGAAAATGCAATGGAGTAGGAATTGTAGTGGATAATGATTATAAGGATAAGGTCGTAAAGGTTAAAAGAATGGGGGATAGATTGATTCTAGTTAAATTAATTATTGGAGATGAAAAAATTAACATACTTAGCACCTATGCACCGCAAGTAGGATTAAGCGAGAGCATCAAACGCAAGTTTTGGGACGATATGAATGGATTTATGCAAAGTATACCATTAGATGAAAAGGTTTTTATTGGAGGAGATTTAAATGGGCATGTCGGGGCAAGTAACGATGGGTTTGAGAGAGTTCATGGAGGTTTTGGTTACGGTAATAGAAATGAAGAAGGAGAATCAATCTTCGAATTTGCTTCAGCATACGATCTTGTCTTAGCAAATACTAGTTTTAGGAAGAGGGAGTGGCATACAATTACTTTTAGTAGTGGTCATAACAAGAGTCAAATAGATTTTCTTTTAACAAGAAAAATAGATAGAAAAATATGTAGAGACTGCAAAGTAATACCTAGTGAAGCACTTACTACCCAACATAAGCTAGTAGTACTTGATATTAAGCTAACACGACAACATAATATGAATAAAAGAGTTAGCGACCCTAGAATAAAGTGGTGGAACCAAAAATATAGTAAACAAGTAGAGTTTAGAGAAAAACTACTGAAGGAAAATGTTTGGAATCTTGACTTAGATGCTAATACAATGTGGCTAGAAATGAGTAGTTGCATAAGGAGAGTGGGATCAAACGTATTAGGTATATCTAAGGGCTTGGGACCTCTAAAGAAGGAAACATGGTGGTGGAATGAGGATGTCCAACGAGCAATTAAGACTAAAAGAGAGATGTATAGGAAAATAGCTAAGTGTCAAGATGAAGATGTGCACAATCAATATAGAGAAGCTAGAAAAGAAGCTAAAAAAGTAGTTAGTCAAGCTAAAAAAAATTTCATGAAAGATCTATATACAAGGTTAGGTAATAGAGATGGCGAAAAATATATATATAGGCTAGCCAAATTAAAAGATAAAAAGAAACACCTAAGTCACGTAAGATGTATTAAGGACGAAAATCAAAATGTTTTAACGCGCGAGGAGGATATCAAGGAGAGATGGAGAAGCTACTTCGATAGTTTATTTAATGATGACCAAGTTGATACTATAATAGATGAAAACCTACACCAAGAAAGAAATGTAAACTATACACGCAATATTAGAATTGTAGAAGTTAAAGAGGCATTGAAAAGAATGAAAATAGGGAAAGCATGTGGCCCAGAAGAAATACCCATAGAGGTTTGGAAATGCTTAGGAGAAATTGGATTGACTTGGTTAACAAAACTTTTCAATAAAATTTTAAAATCAAAACGGATGCCAATGGATTGAAGAAAAAGCACGCTAGTGCGAATCTTCAAAAACAAAGGAGACATTCAAAGTTGCTCAAACTACCGGGGAATTAAACTTATGAGTCACACTATGAAACTTTGGGAGAAGATAATTGACAATAGGCTAGGGAGAGGATAACAATTTGGTTTCATGCCTGGGAGTTCAACTATGGAGGCGATTTTCCTTGTAAGACGATTGTTAGAAAAATATAGAGAAAAGAAAAAAGATCTTCATATGGTATTCGTAGATTTAGAAAAAGTATATGATAGGGTCCCTAGAGATGTTCTTTGGTGGGTTCTAGAAAGAAAAAGAGTGCATGCTAGATACATAGACACTATTAAGGATATGTATGATGGAGTAGTAACGAGTATAAAGACATTTGGAGGAGCTACAAAAGAATTTCCCATTACGATAGGACTACATCAAGGATCGGCTTTAAGCCCATATCTATTTACTTTAGTTATAGATGAACTAACTAGACTTATTCAAGAGGATATACCATGGTGTATGCTATTTGCAGATGATATTGTCTTAGTGGATGAAACTAAAGATGGAGTGAATAGGAAATTAGAACTTTGGAGGAATACACTAGAATCTAAAGGCTTTAAGTTGAGTACGACGAAAACCGAATACATGCACTGTGAGTTTAGAAACACTAGACATCGAGATGATGGAGTGGTAAAATATGGGGAAATAGAAGTTCCTAAGATAAACCACTTTAGATACCTAGGATCAATCATACAAAATGATGGTAACATTGAGAATGATGTCACGCATAGAATTCAAGCTAGATGGAAGAAATGGCGGAGTGCAACAGGGGTGATTTGTGATCGAAATGTTCCTACTAAGTTAAAAGGAAAATTTTATAAGACCGCAATTAGGCCAGCTATGCTCTATGGACGTGAATGTTGGGCGGTAAAGCAACAACAATTACATAAAATGAACGTAGCAGAAATGAGGATGCTTAGGTGGATGTGTGGTAAAACTCGTAAAGATAGAATAAGAAATATAGAAATTCAAAGACAAGTAGGGGTAGCACCAATTGATACAAAGATTAGGGAAGGGTGGCTGCGATGGTTTGGTCACCTGCAAAGACGGCCTACAAATGCTCCAACTAGAAAACTTAACTCAATAGAAACTGTAGAAACTCGACGAGGTAGGGGTAGACCAAAGTTAACATTGGATGCATTAATTAGGAGGGATTTGAATGGTTTGCAAAGCTCACCATCAATTTCACTTAATCGAGCACGATGGAAAAGTTTTATCCATATAGCCGACCCCAGTTAATTTGGGACTGAGGCTATGTTGTTGTTGTTGTTGTTGTATATTCCTATTGTTCCCTACTGCATTTTCTTTGAAATCCATTTTTCTTTTTTTATAGGAATTCTTCCTCTCATTTTCCTACCACTAGATTCCGTACTCCATTTCCTTTGGAATCTATAGATCTATATTTAAAAAAAAAAAAAAAAAAAAAAAAAAAAAAAAAAACTCATGTTAGCTTTTCTCACTTTTACTATAGTTATGGAAGCATTCTTTACAACTTAGTATGATTTATTGGCTGATTTTGCTAGATCCCTCGTCATTAGGCCATCTAACAAGCCAAGATTATCTTAAACATACTAATAACCTAATCAGCCTAATTTTCCTTAAGATACGAACTAGTTTTTTTCAAACCTAATCTTTTCATTTCTATTAAATTTCTTAATCATTAATAACTCCTAACTCATTACTTAAGATCAAAACATATTCCTTATTTTCATTAAAGATTTTGACAGCATCCCCTATTTCTAAAACTATACCGCAATTCCAATCTTCACAAATCATGAAAAACATGTATAGTATGGTGGATATACCGAATAAATCACAATCTACCCAATCACATATTTCAGTCACTAGTAACATTTTTTTACCCAAAAACTACTAGAAAACTACTCATCAGTGTTTGTTGCGAACACATGATCCCATTAACCCATGTTAAAGTTTATATATAACAAGAAAAGAATCACATACGTAGTGAGAGTATCTTAGCAAAACAAACAAAATCAGATGATATCTGCCAAAATGGTAAGTAAACAATAGTAAAGAATCATGTAGTGAGAGAATAGTACCCTGGGATGTCGACCCTCTAAGCCATAGGGAGTATGACTTAGCCTGTCCCAACAACACGCGTGATACGCAGGTTAGCTAAAGGAATCAGTGACTCCGACCATCGAGCAATACATGATGTTACCATCGTGAACTTCAGTTCACGGAACACGATGATATAGGATTACCCCAGCGATTCACATGTTCACAGAACCTTGTAAGGACTCTCGGGACGCAATCTACCATAGGATTTACTCATAAAAGTTATTCTTTGGGCTCTTAAGACTCCCAATCTGTCAAACTTTTCCAACCCCAGTGTATTTAAGTCATCAACTATACATTTCCATTTATAACTCCTCAATGGGCTACCCAAACCATGAATTTTAATTAACAATAATAATAGCCCATCTCCTATTAAAATCTCCAAATTAAAGTTGCTTTATTTAATCCGATTAACAAAATCCACGCTATATATAATAATACAAGGATACACCTAATATGTCAAGTTTTATAAGAAAAAACCATTAGTTGATGTAAATTAGCTAGCTAGAGTATCAAAACCAACTTTGCTAACAGATAAGTGTATATACACACGTACAACCCAAGTTATTCCACATCTATATGTAATTCATATATTTATTATCTTGCAATATTTATTGATGTTATTTTAATTAGCTAGTCAACACATTTATTAAAGAAATAAAGGAGAAATAAAGGGTTTTGCTACCACGTATGACGCACCAGCATGTGCACTTTCATTAATTTTACTTGACTACAGTGTGTCTTCCACGTACATCACAAAAATGAATTCCCCTCTATATGTGCTCCTATTCATGTTATTTTTAAGGTCTCTGATCAACTTAAAGCACCCACCGCCTCTTGAAATTTTTTTCACAATACTAATTTACTCAAGTCGATCCATCTTCATTTCTTGAAAGTGGGAATCCACCACTACTATTAAAGGGGTAACTACATTTCCATCAATATTATACCAAGGTGCTTTAGTTTTATCAATCAAACTTGAATACATGACCCGCTATTAATACTTAATTTGCTTTAATATTTTCATTTAATTCAAGGCCAATTGAACTAATCGGTTCTTAATCCCATTAACTAATGCCTAGAGAAACAATAGTAGGGTAGCAAATTAATAATTTATAGACTGTGATTGAAATTCGAAATAACCAAAAGTGGTTACAACCGAATACAAAAGTGGTTGTAATAGGAAAACAGTAATCAATGGAAGTAATTGAAATAAAGCATGTCAAAAAGTAAATCAAACCAAGACACCAGAGAACTTATTCACACAGTTCGGTCCACGACCTATCTCTGCGGGGCCACGTCCGATATGAAAATACACTAAGTTGAAAATTTAGACTTACATAAGACCCTTTCCTAATAACTCATTCACCAGTCTTGATGCACTCCTCATACTTACAATAGATTCTCTCTCAATTCCTCATGGTTTGACTAGCTCCCCTCGATTGGACTACCCAGGATCCCCTTAGAAGACTTACACGAGTCTCTCACTTGCACTGTAAGGCTCCCCCTCACTGGAATACTCAAGTCCCTTTGGTAATTACATCTCGAAAGAATAAAGTGAAAAACACGTTCATAAATATAAAGTTAAATGAGATCCAGACTTCCAACTTTTGAATATAAATAAACTAATGCAATATATAAAACAACCACGATTCATCACACTGATCACGTGGTAAATGTGTCTTAAATCATATGTTATGTTATCAGCAAATCTTATGTTGAAGTGAATAAGATCAAATCTGCAACTGCTTAATTCTAAGATCTTGTTGCAACTGCATAGCATCCCTCGTTGCAATAGACTTATCCTAATCCATAACAAATTGATTTGAACTGATTAAAGGATAAGTACCAAAATTGATTCAGAGATCAATAATAAACTGATTCATAGTTGGTTTCATAAGCACGTGAAACACAACTTTGCTGAGTAATTTACCTAAAACAACTAATAACAACAAATCACGATAAGGATACTAATAATCTACCCCTTTGTCATTATGTTGTCACAACCATGGTAAATTATCAAATGGAGCATATAAGGTGAATAATAAATTGCCAATGAAAATATGAAGGATTAGTTCATTTTAGACATAAGTAACTACCTTCCTATATATATCTTCCATCGTACTACTGGTCATTGAGAAACACAGAAAATATCATCAAGAGTTATTGTCATCCAGCCAGCTCAAAAATAAGATACGAAAGTAAAAACATAAATGAAATATTGATATTCTTCATCATCTTAACAGCTTCATCTATAGTACGAATACAATTTAAACCTATGGATCATAAAATAAATGTTTGTCAAAAATAATTCGGTATAATTCAAAAACTAATTTAAAATGAGAATTTTATTTGGAAAGTTAGCTTAAGATTCATCGAAAACTAAAAATGAAATTGTCATCAAAGTTTTAACTCAATTGTAAACTTTAAAATCAGTTTTCTAAATAATATAAAACAATTTCCTCATAAATTCTAGTCTTTTCGAAAGCAAAACAAAACAAACCAAACCAAACTAAACCCTAAAACTCATTTGAAACTTAATTTTAAAACCAATTGCAAATAAGTATAAATATACCAAAATTTTGGAAATGTTGAATTTGTAAACCAACGATCATTGTAATCATAATACCGAATCTATTGGAATCAATGAAATCATTTATTTAAGGTAATGGAATGAACTCCAATAAAACAATTTCAAAATTAATCAAAAAACTTGCAAAAATCCTTCAAACCGGAAATTTGATAAAGTAAAGAGGCAGGGTTATCGTAATTGCCTTCTTGAGATTGAATCTCTCAAGATATAAGCTCTTGAAATCCTCTAGATCGATTTTCCAAGCTCTAAGTTGAAATCCCTTTAACCCTAATTTGGCTCATAAACTCTAAAATTAGAAAATTTATAGGTTAAATGAAACTAAGTTGAGTGGGGAATCACTTAAATAATCAACGATTGAGCTTAGGAGGGTTGAGTTTTGGCAAGAAATCGATTATATGGGTGAAAGGGTGCAGCGATTTATGTAATGGAGGTGAATGTGTTTCTGGCGATTTGGAGTTTTGTTTTAAGAACTCAATATCATGCCCAATGATCTGTGTGTTAACTATAATTGCTAGGAAATCAGTGGAAATGAGGCGCAGAGACTCACCGATCTGAACAGTGATTTTTATTGCAAGGTCGATGTCAGCCCCCTCGTCCTTAGGATGACTAATTAGCATAGATTACCTTAATCCATTAATAATCTAGTTAGCCTAATACATTGTTTCAACTTTAACCTTAAAATATTAATTATTTCAATCCTTTATAAAGCTTCAAAACTAATTTTATATCCTCAATGAAACTCATTTCATGATTTATTCAATTGGAGCAGCTTCAGAAATAGTATCCGTATTTCATAAAAATTTCGGTAGCATCCCCCTAAACGTAGTCTACCGAAAAACTTTCACCAATAGACAGCAGAATGTAGAGATGCCTCAAAGGACTCGCAACTCAACGCAATTGATAATCAATATCAAAATCGAACTTCTAAATTAACTTAGAGTCTCTGATAACTTAATCTCAATTTTATAATCACAATATCACAACCCAAATTTCTAACCCCATTTTAATTCCTTAATCAGGATCACCGACCCTTGACGTGGGACATACACTATGATACGTGCACGGACCGGGGCACGTGGCCGAGGTATATCGTATGTTTGTATTGATATGTGCCTAGTGTTATGTATTTTGTAGACTCATTAAGTTAGTTTGTACAGTAGTAGGCGTCGAGACGAGAGCAAGGACACGCCTCAAGTAGCGTGTGAGCCGGGGAATCGGGTAGTTAGCATTTTGGTAAGTCTTATTTAATATTAATATGAAATAAGGAAATTACTTATAAGCCTATGGTTGTGTTTGTTAATGTAAATCAAATTAAAGGCCTATAGTTGAGAAAAAATGGAATAGGTATTGGTCTTAACAAGGATTTATCAAACTTCTCTAGGAAAAAGATTTTTAAGGTTTTTATTACTTTTATTTTTATTTTTAAATAATAATAATTAAACTAACTAATAACTAACTATAATATAATAATACTTAACTAACTATGTTATCTTAATTAACTAAGACAATCCATATTCACGACCAATCAAATAGATTAAATTCAATCATAAATAAATATCTAAACAAACATCCAAAACAATAAAACATAAACCCATTTTTGCATTCCAAACATTTAAATCCAATCCATATAGTCATGAGCTTACTTTATAAAGTAATATAGATCATTAAACTCTAATCATAAGTAAATAGCCATTAGCCAGCCATTTGTACCCCTTATACCAATGAAAAAGTCACGTTCTAATTCTATTGAGCTAACCCCTCTATTTACTCAAAAACATTATCTTCACACAATATAACTGCATTAAATTTTATGAGAACTTCAAACTAATAAATCTATCATCTTTGAAAAGCCACTTCAACGCCAGATTTAGATCTCAAACTCACCTAGAACATTTAAACGGTGTTTGTCTTCTTGGGGTATGTGCCCTAGGTCAATCTACAAACATTTTTATCATATAATTTTAGTTAATAAAATAAATTTTTCGTTTGTTGTTTTATTATAATTGATTGCATGTTTACCTTATAATAAGATCCATGGGTATTTGTTGGAATATCCCAAATGTCCCGAATCGGTCATTATATTAGGAACTATAATTAATTGTGACCATTGTGAATCTTGATTGATGGTTATGTGATGATCATGCGTATATTGATACGAATCGAGATCAAGAGTACTTGTTAAGGAACAAGGTACTAAACTGACCCACTATGAGAGCACCACATGGATTAAATCTTTGGTGTTACTCATGATAAGTATCTCAGTTAGTCTTTCAACTTAAGATTACCATAGACTCCAATATTAGAAGCATAGTAATTTGACACAATCAAATGTTGTCTTTAACTGGATGATTATAAAGATTGTGATTGGTTACCATGAAAATAATATGTGAATGTGTGTAATCAAGATAGAATTTGTCACTCTCGTATAAAGAGATATCAGTGGACCCCTCGATATGATAAACTCATAATGGCCAAGTCCATGTGAATTGATATAATCAATATCATTTGGAAGTTTTCAGTTCACATAAAAATCGAGACTAGTACGATTGAACATCAAGGGTGACTTTTTATGTCTTATGTTTAATTAAAGGATATCACATGACAAAAGGATATGATATATATTATTCATTAGGTTGTATCGATTTTGATATTTATGCTACTAAGGTAGCCATAATATCTTGCTAGAGACTGCTTATAACTTGTGTACCAAAATGGTTTTGGTCAACTGCTAATATCGCATGAACCTATTGAGTTGCACATAAAGAATGGTTTTGCACAATTTCAATGGGTCCAGAGTAATGAATTTTATATGATAAAATTCATGACATAAAAGCCATTACGATTTCTTATATGATAACTTATTAATTGGGATGTATGTGTAATTTACTTGAATTACCTAAATACAATAATTGTATTAGGAATTGTTTTTTTAAGTGAGCTTATCTACACATATAAATAGAGGTTGAAACCCTAAAATGTAATACGATTTTGATTTTATTATTTTCGAGTTCTTTGGATTTTGGGATAGAAAGAAAAAATATTTTCAATCTCTTTTAGGGATAGCACTCCAAAATAATGGTCACCGTTCATGTGTGGATTTTCGATAGACGGCGTGCACTTGAACATCTTGGAGACCAAACAATTAGATAAGGAAATCACGGATTAAGGTATGGTTTATTTTTGTAGATATAGTTTAATAGAACTTATTTTTAATCCTCTTTGGGTTTTTCAAAAATTGTTTTGGATTTTTCACTGCGTATGAACCCACAAACCCAACATGCCTTTCAAACAATCCTAGTTACCACTTCAAATAGACAATGAAACCAAATATCATAATACACTTTCTAGACTATGCATGCAATACAAAGATCATAATTATAATCGATAAATAATAACTGATTAAATCAGTGAATCAAATAATACAATTGGTTTAAAGCATTAAGCACATATTCATCTCATTATAACTACATTGCAAAATGGATCTAGTTCACGTTCGGACTTTGTTTAGATCAAACAAACTACTAACTCATAATCATAAATAATATTTCCATAATATAAATAAAAGACATAATTGAAAATACATCTGAATTAAAATACTCGAATCTTCAAATTTTCTCGAAAAATAAAATATAAAATAATAGACAATGGCTCTATTAGTAATGGAATTTTGACCCATTTACTCAAGGGCATCTAATTTCATAAACTTAGAGTTATATTTATAGTATTCTAAGTAGTAAACATCCAAAAATAACTCAAACAATTTGTAGTTATCTTAAATTCATGAAATCTCACCCAACGATTCATAGCGATTTGTGTAAGTGAGGAATCGCTGACAAAATTTAGATTTTTATGCTCTTTGGTCATTTCTTGTGTGTGCTAATTTAGCTAGGGACTCAAGTGCATCCAAGAATCGCTGAGAATTGCTTGAACAAAAGCCTAGTTCTTCTTTGCTTCCTTGATGATAATTCTTTATATACTTCTTCCACTTGATTAATTCCTTCATAATCTTCTTTTTTCGTTCATTTTTTCACATTCTCCATTTATTACCTGAAATATAAAAAATAAGAGAAAACCTCATGTAATATAGTCTTTTACATCTCAAATCATCCTAAAATAAATTATAAACATGTCTAATTACCGACTTGTCATCCAGTCTTTCCTTTCTTCTAAAACTTCAGATCAAATTGAGATGGAAACATTTTCTTACCCACAAAGCTTGAGTTCTTTCCCGGCTCCACAACGCCTTGATATCGTCATGATTCATGCTGGAAAGTTTGTATAGTCACATAAGTTATGTCCCTATCTTGAACCTCTCGCAGTGTGTTCGGCTTAGTCATAGATATGGTAGTGCCAAGTTCCTCCTACAACCTATACATATGCTTGCGCATCTTCTCCTTTTCTGTCATTCTTAACTCCTCAGCAAACCTCAACATATAATTAAACTGAGCATTATATTGAGCCAGTGACATGTCTCCCTGAACTAAATGATCAAACTTTGATTTCTCTTACAAAATTAAAGTTTCATCAAAGTGTTGCTCACTGAACTTCTCAATAAAGTCAACCAAGTCTCGAATACAAGATGCCCATCATATAGAAGTCTCCACCAAATCTCAACATTAACCTGGATAGTATGAAGATATCAAAGCCATTAAGTGTTTGTAGTACCTTATATATTACAAAATTTCTTGTGATTGGGAACTCATGTCTCCAAAATTCTCAAATCCAATTCACTATAGAAATACAAAGGATTGTGCTTCCTAAACTCTCTTTTATTTCTTTCCTCCCATGACATGCCACTAAAAGTGGCTAGATAAGCTCGAACAGGAACTAAAACATTCGGTTCAACTCCAAGATGAAATGCTAAGGTAGCCTGCTCCTCCTGAGCGGTTGCAATGACATTAAGAACTTCCTAAGCCATATTAAATATAGGTGTCTTGGCTTCCGCCTGTGCTCATAAGGTATTCAGCAACTCTGACATCATCTCAGCTAAGTTCTGAAACATATTTAATCCACACATTGTGGATCCCTATTACCCTTACCAGATCCCTAACTCGGCTCTTGATGTCCACTCATAGTGTTCTGCAAACAAAAATTGTAAGAAAGTGATTTAGCATAACTATATCCATCGATATCTTAATAATATAAAACACGCCTAACACAATCATAAAGTTCTTAAATTTTATAATCCTTGTTCCTTCATGTTACTTCCCAATTAATCACTCACTTAACCTCAAACAACAAGATTCTTTTACAAAATACCTACATTGTCAGACCCCACCTAATTAGGGCATCTGATCGGCCTAAATTACCTTAATCCCCTAATAATCTAGTCTACTTTAACCTCTTATAAATAAATAAACAAAATCTCAGCCTCGTAATAATCAAATACGAACTTTATTAACCTGAGAAGATCCTAAACGTTAATTCTAAACCAAAAAGTTATGTTTATATTGACTAAATTAACCTCAAATTTCCGTAAAAGTTTTCAGCAGCACCTCCTTTGTTTCAAAAACCATACCAAAAAATTCAGCCATTCAAAATCTTCAAATAAAACCTGTTTAGCTTGGTGAAAATGCCAAAGGACTCACAATCCAACCATAACAATATATATTGCATCAACATAATAAATATTCATTCTGACCTAATTTAAAAGATTAAAATTAGATTCATTTTCAACTCAACGCAACCTTCGCTCCCAAAATTATCCAAATCCATTATAAAGCTATTACAACAATTCCAAAAGAGATCCTAACGACACACAAATCCAAAAATTCATTTATACAATATATTATATCAAAAAATACATACATAGAAAGAATGAAACTGAGCAAGACACGAAAATGTGACAGCTTTCCTTTTCCTTTGTCGTCACTCGAGTCTGTCACTACCCAATTAAAAATTTGATACTGTGAGATAAGTAAATCTCACACTATCTAGTACACTTGTAATAATCAAATGCATAATAATTCAAGAAATTAAATGAACAATATATTCCAAGGAGTTTAAATACAATCATGAATCCATCATATTTTTGTTATTTGACCACAATTAGATGTCGTCCTCTGAAAGTGGTAAGTAAGGAATAATAACGACTCATGCACTGAGAGGATAACAAAATGAGTCTCATTCCTATAGGTTATAGGAGTATGATATGGTTCAACATGACCTCATGATAACCACGTTATGCAAAGTATCAGTGACTCCAGCCCCTGAAGCATAATATAGTGTTTTTATGATGACCCGCCTCCAAATTAGACTGAACTTAGCTAGATTCAACCGGATCAAAAGCCCCAGACCCAGTTCGATTGGGTGGCACAGTCGTGCTCGACATAGTGGACCATCGAACTTAGTTATTTCTTTTATATTTAGGTGCATGTATTATTTAAATAATTAAAAATATAACATAATACACATGGTGATACCCAAGATGTGCGATGACTACGTCGGTAGCATGGTTAGGACGGGTATGTCGCTAAATAATAGGCTAGGCAAAGCCGGATTTATTTTTCGGGTTTCTGTTGATTTTATTTTATAAAAACATATAACTCAAATAAAAGAAATATATATAAGCTAATAATCTTACTTGGATTGGTGGTAATATAAAATGAGAACAAAGTTGGTAGAAGACTTTACCTCAAGTTGCATGTTAGTTGGCGGTGGTTGAGGTTGAGGTTGAGGTTGAGGTTGAGATTGGGTCCAAAATTGTGCAAGTTTGGCTAAGTATGGCAAGAAATTGGTCCATAAGTGTTTGATGTGTCATGCACAAAGTTAAGATTTTTAGGGTTTTAGCGTGACCAAAACTACTGTTATAGACATTTTATGAAGTGGAACTATTTCATTGAGAGGTTGGCTTAATTTAGTGAAAAATCGAATTCAAAATGAGCATGGGAAGTCAAAACATGTCAAAATAAAGATTTTAGAAATTAATAAATAAAAAATTAAGTTGTTGACAAGCAGCCTAGGGTTTTATATATAAATATAAGAATCCAAATGAAATCAAGTTTCATTTGAAATGTTTAACATAACGTTTGTCCTTTTTGGTTTCTAAACCTCTTTAGGGGTATTTTTGCTTGTAGAGCTCTATACATTTGATTTTCACCTAGTTTTATTTCTGCAAAATAGTAAAGGGTCATGAAACAGTAAATTCGAGGTTTCCATGGCAAACATGGGGTTATTCAGCTTGAAATTTGGTAAATTCTCAATTCAGGGAATTTTTCATAATTTAATTAGGATTCTTGCAATTTTTTATTTCTTTCATGGGGTTTTTGTAGGAATTAGTAGGAACTGTTGAGAATTGATACATTAGGTTGATGTGCGCCAATTTGGAATAAATCTCATTGATGTGGGTTAGGGTTTTGGTGAAGTGAATTGATGTAATTCAATTGATAACTATTTTGAAGATATTTTATAGTTAAAATTGATTTACATTAGGATTCGGACAAATCATATTATTGGTTTTTGTCCAAATTAACTCCACAGGCTGTGAAAATATTTTGAATGTGGTATTGAGTGATTTCATAGTGATGGTGTTTAGTTTTGATGATATAATTGTAAAATATTGATTAACAGAAATTTCGTTAGTTTTAAATTATTAAAGATTGCTTAATCAATAGGCTATATTCAAAAACTCATAACATCTCCTTTTGTGATCCGATTTAAATGTTTTATCGTCAATGGAAAGTATGAAGTGAGCTCTACAAGTTTCTTTTTAGTTAATATGAAAATATTAAGGTTTTAAAGGTGAAAAAGTTATCATAAGCTTGATGCATATATAGTGGTGGTATTCATTGTCTATGATAACCTGTATGGTTCATATTGATTATGGTGGTATTTTAAATATTGTTTGAAAATGAAATTGATTTAGTGATTTTTGTAATCTTGAGATTCTACATTAGTTATCATAAGCTTGATGCTTGCCAATGGAGATTAAGAAAACTTATATAGTGGTTTGGCCTTGGTAATTGATTTAACTTTGAATTCTGAGATGTATAGAATAACTAGAAGGTTGAGTTGTCAAATAAGTGGTTGTTCTTTAATTTTCTCTATTCTATCATAATTTTTATTTTTATGAAGGTAATATGTTTCTATTTAATAATCATTTATGTTTAAGAATAAGAGTAAGTAATTATGAAATCAGAATAAGGGAAGAAAAGATAGTATAATTAAGAGTATTCATTTGCTCTAGATAGCAAAGTGTTGAGTTTAAGGGTATTTGATAAGTCAATAATTAGATAGTGTTTTATAATATATTTTAAAGTACTTTTAGATATAAAAAGCTATATTACACTGGGTTTTCTCTTGTTTTTTGTTATTTTATGTAATAATTAGAATTTGTTAAGAAATAGATGAAAAATGGAAGAAAATGAAGGATTTAATCAAGTGGAAGAAATACACAACGAATCACTAGTGAATTAAGACAGAACTTGGAATCATTTTTGTCGATTTAGGGTTTTCATGTAAATCGCCAAAAAATCAGTGGAGCACAAAGACACTTCTTCAAAGATTTAACCAGCAAGTTGAGTTATAAGTGGAATCGGTAATGAATTGTTGGGTTCGATTTCGAGAACTTTAGATAACCATAAGACTTTAAGTTAGTTTGGGATGTATATTACCTAAAATGCTACATTTATATGATCATAGGGCTACAAAATCAATTGCCCTTGAGTACTTAGATCAATATTTCATTGCTTTTGGAGCCATAGTTTATTGTTTTAGTGTTTATCTATGTCTTTTGTTTACTTTATTTTGGTGTTTATTATGATTATGAGTGAGTAATTTATTAATCTAAACAAAGTTCGAGCATGAACTTAATATGTTTTGTGATGTAGTCATAATGAGATGATTTTGTACTTAATTCTTCAAACCAATCGTATTCTTCAATTCACTGATTTAATAGATTATTATTTGCAGATTATAATCATGAAACTTTTTATTGCACGCATAGTGTAGAATGTGTATCATGATATTTGGATTCAATATCTAGTTTAAAGTAGTAACTAGGATTTTATAAAAGAACTTTTACCTTTTAGATATCCTCGGTAGATCGAGATCTAAGTTTATTAGTGAAGTGGCTTTTCGAAAGTATTAGATTTAGTAGTTCAAATTTTTCATGGAACGTAATGTCATTTTATTCCCTAAAGTTAATCCCTTTGAGTTTTCAAAAGATTAATTCAATAAAATCAGAATGATTTTTTCATTAATATGAGGAGAATTGATGGCTTGATAATGATTGTCTACTTATGATTTGAGTTTAATGATTTAGAGTACTTTATAAAAAGATTAAAATATGCTTATCACTATGATTTGAGTAATATGTTTAGATGCAAAATAGATTAATATTTCATTGTTCTGGATGTTTGTTTAGTTATTTATTATTGAATTGACTTGACTTGAATATTAGTGAATTTGAATTGTGTTAATTAAGTTAGTTTAATTAGTTTAGTTATTTATTAAAGTTTTGAATTAGCAATTCTTTTTTTCATTTTAATTAAATTAAAGTAAAAATAATAAAAACTATTGAAAGACTTTTTCCTAAAGAAGTTTGTTAAATCTTTATAGAGATGATCTCACTTATCACTACTTCAAATAATAAAGATATGCAGGAAACTTATTGTACATCCTCGACAAATGTCACAAACGAGGTTCTAATTGCGATCCTATAATTCATTTATAGGCATGATAAGCTCTCACAACAATTCCACAATTTTTTGCAATTTATTATATTTTAATTAGTATCGCCTCTTCTCGAAAACCCCGAAATCACTTCAAATCAAATCCTCGGATGTCTGAATCCCAATTTCGACTCCAAATTATGGTTAAGCATCAAAATCTAACATTAACTAGGCTTTTAAAATAACTTTTTCAATTTCGAATATTTTTGGGTATCATAACATGTATTACGAGATAAACCCCCAATATAAATCCTCGAGAAAATCTCAAAATCTCTATTTTTTCATGAAAATCTCAATTTTAGTTAATTTATCCAAAAACCCCCATTTTCTGATTTTTTTCTAATTTCCAAAGATTTTTATTCAATTTGTCAAATTTAAAAACCATTTTTATTTATCGAATTACTCCTTATACCTACTGGGGTTTAGGATCCCTCCCTAGGGATTCAAATGGGTAAGGAAATGCCCACTGATGATGGAGATTTATCATAACGGGTACAGGTATGGAGATTTTCAATGGGGATGGAGACGGGGATGGGTACAAAATCTCATACCCACACGGGTATGGGTACGGGTATGGGTAATGGGGATCCCCACGGGTAATCCCCTACAGGGATACCCACTTGGATATCCATCTATCTATGGGGATCCCTATATATCAATTTACACACAAATGATATTTATTATTTATATATATATATATACCATACAACTCCACATATGTTGTAAACTATGTGCGCTACATAGCTGGTCCCAAGTCCGGATAAAAGAGGAAGACTCTGACGCCCATTTTTTTCATATCGGAAAAATGGGTAAAAGAGGTCCCAAACTCACTTTTCATATCCGAAAAGTGGGGGAGGGAGGCCCCAAACTCATTTTCCATTAATGGAAAAATGGAGGAGGGTTGGGTTTACAGCCAACGTAAAACGTTTATCACTTTTCATGAAATGGATCAAACATATATAAACGTTAGGGCGTTCCCACCTAGTGACGCGCTACATCGGAGCCACGGTGTAGTGAGAAATGAGCAAGGGTGTGTTTCACATCACCGCCTGGGTGTGAAGAAAAATGAGCAAGGGTTCATAGGACGTGTGTGGGTAAAGAAGCTTGTCCCTTCACATCGTCGCCCAGATGTGAAGAAAACTGAGCAAGGGTTCCCACACAAAGGACGGGCGTAGGTAAAGAAGCTGGATCAAAACAAACACGAAAACAAAAACAAAATCATAGATACGGATACTAGATCCTTTAGACAAAATAGAAATAGAAAAGGAATACAAATACAAAGGGGAGAAAAAGTTCGTTTAGGAACATGGAACATAGGAACACTTACGGGGAAGTCAATAGAACTAGTGGAACCATGATTAGAATGAGAATAAATATTGCTTGCCTCCAAGAGACAAAATGGGTAGGAAAAAAGAGTAGACAAATAGGAAACACGGGGTTTAAATTGTGGTACACTAGTATAGATAGAAAATTCAGTGGAGTAGGAATTGTTGTGGATAATGATTATAAGGATAAGGTCGTAGAGGTTAAAAGAATGGGGGATAGATTGATTCTATTTAAATTAATTATTGGAGACAAAAAATTAACATACTTAGCGCCTATGCACCACAAATAGGATTAAGTGAGAACATCAAACGCAAATTTTGGGACGATATGGATGGATTTATGCAAATTATACCATTAGATGAAAAAACTTTTATTAGAAGAGATTTAAATGGGAATGTCAGGGCAAGTAACGATGGGTTTGAGAGAGTTCATGGAGGTTTTGGTTACGGTAATGGAGATGAATAAGGAGAATTAATCTTAGAATTTGCTTCAGCATACGATCTTGTCTTAGTAAATATTAGTTTTAGGAAGAGGGAGTTGCATATAATTACTTTTAGTAGTGGTCATAACAAGAGTCAAATAGATTTTCTTTTAACAAGAAAAATAGATAGAAAAATATGTAGAGACTGCAAAGTAATACTTGATGAAGCACTTACTACCCAACATAAGTTAGTAGTACTTGATATTAAGCTAACACGATGACATAATATGAATAAAAGAATTAGCAACCCTAGAATAAAGTGGTGGAATCTAAAATGTAGTAAACAAATAGAGTTAATAGAAAAACTGCTAAAGGAAAATGTTTGGAATCTTGACTTAGATGCTAATACAATGTGGCTAGAAATGAGTAGTTGCATAAGGAGAGTAGGAGCAAACGTATTAGGTATATCTAAAGGCTTAGGACCACCAAAGAGGGAAACATAGTGGTGGAACGAGGATGTCCAACAAGCAATTAAGATTAAAAGATAGATGTATAGGAAAATATCTAAGTGTCAAGATGAAGATGTATACAATCAAAATAGATAAGCTAGAAAACAAGCTAAAAAAGTAGTTAGTCAAGCTAAAACAAGTTTCATAGAAGATATATATACAAGGTTAGGTAATAGAGATGGCGAAAAATATATATAGGCTAGCCAAATTAAGAGATAAAAAGAAACGAGGCTTAATTCATGTAAGATGCATTTAGGACGAGAATCAAAATGTTTTAACGCGCGAGCATGATATTAAGGAGAGATGGAGAAGTTAGTTCGATAGTTTATTTAGTGATAGCCATGTTGATACTATAATAGATGAAAACCCACACCAAGAAAGAAATGTAAGCTATACACGCAATATTAGAATTGTATAAGTTAAAGAGGCATTGAAAAGAATAAAAATAGGGAAAGCACGTAGCCCAAATGAAATACCCATTAGGAGAAATTGGATTGACTTGGTTAATAAAACTTTTCAATAAAATTTTAAAATCAAAACGAATGTCAATGGATTGGAGAAGAAGCACGCTCGTGCCAATCTTCAAAAACAAAGGAGATATTCAAAGTTGCTCAAACTACCAGAGAATTAAACTTATGAGTCACACTATGAAACTTTGGGAGATGATAATTGACAATAGGCTAAGGAGAGAAACAACAATATCAGAGAACCAATTTGGTTTTATGCTTGGGAGGTCAACTATGGAGGCGATTTTTCTTGTAAGACGATTGTTAGAAAAATATAGAGAAAAGAAAAAAGATCTTCATATGGTATTCGTAGATTTAGAAAAAACATATGATAGGGTCCCTAGAGATGTTCTTTGGTTGGTTCTAGAAAGAAAAATAGTGCATGCTAGATACATAGACACTATTAAGGATATGTATGATGGTGTAGTAACGAGTATAAAGACATTTGGAAGAGCTACAAAAGAATTTCCCATTACGATAGAACTACATCAAGGATCGGCTTTAAGCCTATATCTATTTACTTTAGTTATAGATGAACTAACTAGACATATTCAAGAGGATATACCATGGTGTATGTTATTTGCAGATGATATTGTCTTGGTGTATGAAACAAAAGATGGAGTGAACAGGAAATTAGAACTCTGGAGGAATACATTAGAATCTAAAGGCTTTATGTCGAGTAGGAAGAAAATCAAATACATGCACTGTGAGTTTAGAAACACCAGACATCGAGACGACGGGGTGGCAAAATTAGGGGAAGTAGAAGTTCTTAAGGTAAACCACTTTAGATACCTATGATCAATCATACAAAATGATGGTAACATTGAGAATGATGTCACGCATAGAATTCAAGCTGGATGGAAGAAATGGCGGAGTGCAACAGGAGTGATTTGTGATGGAAATGTTCCTACTAAGTTAAAAGGAAAATTTTATTGGACCGCAATTAGGCCAGCTATGCTATATGGAAGTGAATGTTGGGTGGTAAAGCAACAACAATTACATAAACCGAACGTAGCAAAAATGAAGATGTGGTGGATGTGTAGTAAAACCCGTAAAGATAGAATAAGAAATATAGAAATTCAAAGACAAGTAGGGGTAGCACCAATTGATACAAAGATTAGGGAATGATGGTTGCGGTGGTTTGGTCACCTGCAAAGACGGCCTACAAATGCCCAACTAGAAAACTTGACTCAATAGAAACTGTAGAAATTCGACGAGGTAGGGGCAGACCAAAGTTAACATGGGATGCATTAATTAGGAGGGATTTGTTTGAAAAGCTCACCATCAATTGCACTTAATCGAGCACATTGGAAAAGTTTGATCCATATAGCCGACCCCAGTTAATTTGGGACTGAGGCTATGTTGTTGTTGTTGTTGTTGTTGTTGTATATATATACCATACGATATTTATATATAAATATTACATAATATTACATAATATTACATAGTGTCTACTGCAAAACACTCATACATATAAAAAAAAACTTTTTCATGAAATTCGTAATTTTAATTTATTTGGTTAATTAATAATTATATGTTTTGTATTGAATTTTTTGCAACTATATTTATATTTTAGAATTTTAGGATCAAAAGTACTGAAAAACGTTGATGACTTGGTAGTTGAAAGAGATAGTCATGACTTCAAGGAATATTTTGAATTTGAACTTTTCATTTTACATATGTCGATGATTTGTAGAAACTTAATTATAAGTGTTATGACTTAGTAGTTAGAATTTTTTTTTTCATGATATGTTGATTTTTTATTTTTGTAGTAATTTCAACAATTGTGTTGTTATGTATGTATATTTGACACCTTATTTGTTACAATTCTTTTTTTGAGAATCCCTATGGGGATCCCCAACGGGGAATGGAATGGGGAAAAAAAATTCCACAAGGATTTTTTATCCCCGCAAAAACCCTACGAAAATCCCCACAGAGGTCCCCTATAGGGAATGAAATGGGTAAACTATTTTACCCATAGGGATTCCCCTATACCTATGGGGACTTGATGGGCATAGGGATAGGTACGAGAATTCATCCCTATATGGGTATGTGCAAATAAGTTTTTAGGTGGGTATGGGTATGGGAATGATGTCCTCATCCCCTACCTTACCCATTTGCATCCCTCCCCAACATCATCTTCCTAAAACCCCCAGGTCATCTCCCTTCCTCAACGCGTCCGTTCTTCTCTCTTTTCTATTTTTTTTTCAGTGGATCTCTTACATCTCCTCCTTTTCTCGCCCCTCACAACCAAAAATAACAATAAATCCAAATTCAAATTCGATCCTAAAACCAATCCATATATGCCAAAGTCATTTATTACTAATCCACAAATCGAAAATTCAACAAACGCCATTACCTATCTCAACGTCACCAACATCAATAACCCATTATCCTTCGAACAATATCAATGTCCCACAATGAAAAGAGATGAGATTTTCCAAAGAAACACGAGAGAGAGAGAGAGTAGTGAGGACGATGAGAGAGAAGTGTTTATTGCCCAAAAGACCAAATTGCCCCTTAGTATTAATCTTTAACAATACATTCACAATTCCATTTTTGGTAATTTTGATTTTTTTTATTTCATAATTATCTCTTCGATTTTTCTCCAGGTTAAACCCCGAGAAATACCTCGATTCAACCAAAAATTGGAGAATTTATAAATGCACTCTAAAACTCTTGGCTAACTCGTCTCACGTGCAATTCGAGGTGTATGGCCCTCACCAACTCTTTAAATCCAATTAAGTTCACCAACTTAAATTTTTTAAACTTAACCATATTTATTTTTCACTAAATCCGAAATGAAGGTTCTGGTTAAAACTTTATTTATTTTGGGAGTCATTTTAACACGTATCTCTAGACAAAACCCCGTGAATTTTGAATTTACTCGATTAACTTAAATTTCGCAAAATAACCTAATATTATAGAACACATGTAAATTTTCGTTTCACTGCTCTTTAGCTCCTGACTTATGGTCTAAATCATAATGAGGCTCCGTTAATCCCTGATTAGCCATAATTATCAGTTTAAAACTTTTTTGATATTTGATAGTTATAGTGAATTGAGTTGGTGCTATTCATTTGATAACTGTTTAGAAGATGTTTTATAGTTGAAATTGATTTCCATTTGGATTTTGAACGACTTGATTAATGATTTTTGCCAAATTAACTCCACGGGTTATAGAAATATTTTGAAATTGACATCGAGTGATTTCTTGGTGTTGGGTGTTGAGTTTTGATATTATAATTGCGAAAATATTGATTTGGATAAGTTTTGTTAGTATAAAATTATTAAAGTTTGCTTAATCAACAGGCTATATTCAAAAATTCATAACTTCTCCGTTTGTGATTCGATTTGAGTGATCTTGGAGTCTATGAAAAGTACAAAGTGAGCTCTATAAGTTTATTTTTGTTTAATATGATAAATATTGATGTTTTCAAGGTTACGAAGTTACCCCAAGTTAGCTAGTTGAAAGCTAGTTGAAGTTGTCAAAAATAATTATTTTTTTGGAAACAATTATCGAGCATACTTTGGTCATTAGTTATGTGGGGTTCCATTATTGGGTTTCGCTTAAAGCTTTACCTCTTCTATAATTGGATATGTAAGGAAGCTATTGGAGCCACTTTCAAAGTGATCTAACGCTCTAGGAATACCAAAAATAAAGCTCAAATTTGAATGGTTGTAAGTAAACCTTACAGTGACCTTTACTATTATTTGAATTATCTTTGAACCTGCATTTCACATTATTATATGATCATGCATACATGTTAGGCAGATGGAGTTGCCCATGCTTCATTCAATGAGTTGGATGGGATCTACTCTAGATTAGGCATATCTACAGGCATTTAAGGCAGGCAATGTCAATTCCAAGAGCATGCATTGAACTTTTAGAGTTGTTTTAAGTTCGCATTTGGATTACACGGTGTATCTATGAGTTTCGAACATAAATTGAGGGATTCATGTTATATGTGTTGTTGGATTATTTGAAAATGCAATTACATGTCTCTATGTCAAACTAACATTTGCAGGAGTATATGTCAATGTAAGGATTCACTTACCTGACATCATCGAGTTTTTTTTAATGATGTTAGGTATACAGTGCAGAGGAAAGAGAAGAACAAGCGTATAAATCTATCGGTGATTTTTTAACTTTTTTCTGGTCGTATATTGTTGTTGTTCTATATTGTGCTTATGAGATTTAAGGATGAGAGTAGGTCGTAATAATATAAACAAACAATAAAAAATGGTTTGAGATGTTTTGATAAAGTATATGAGATAGTTTAGGAGAGTTTTGAAATGTCTTGTGCTTCACTTTGATGTAAATACGCATTATGGAGTTGATATTACTGTAAATGAGTTTTAAGGTTGAAACGTGTGGACTTGATGTGAATTTGGTCTTTTAATTGATTTTGATAATATACTGTGAACTTTTGTGGAGATAAGAGTCATTTTATGCCTTCTCCTAAAGTTGATTTTATCAGGTTTTTCGGTGCTTGCAACCCACTTTTAAAAAAGAATCTGGCGAGATTTTTATAAATTATGGAAATCTTAGTAGAATGTTTTTTTTAATTGATCTACATTTGGATATTACAACCTTAAATATGACTTGAGGATTGTCACATATATTGAGGACTTTAATTGGGTAATTGAGATTGCTAATGGATCTATTTTGGAGATTAAGGTAATTAAGTAGTGTCAAGGACTTAATGAAATGAGTCCTGACATTCTCTTAAAAAACATTTTGTGACAACCATACAATTGAACTTATCAAGCATAATTTAAGGCCCTAAAACACTTTTCGATTTTGCAAAAAATCACATAAACTTCAACCTAAATTCGAATCCAAATTACAACTTTCTCCTCCCTTCGAGAAAGCCTAGTTGGTTCTTGTTTGTAGCCCCAAAACTTTTCAACTTTGAAATCATCCACATGTCTCTCATGATGGATTAGTCTCTCATTCACTAATCGATTAACCAACTAATTGTAATGGCCCAACGTTTAGTGATGTCATTATTTAGTTTATTTTTAGTCTCGAACGTTAGCTCAGGCCTACTGGACGCTTCAAATAGGCTAGGACACGCCTGACTGGGCATAAATCATTATTTTTGTCTATTGGTTGCATAATTGCAATATTAATTATTATTTTATTCAGTTTGACATCACATGTGTGAGTTTATATTGACATAGTGTGAGGATCTGAGATGTATATTCACTTCGTAAAACATGTCAACGCAGGTATCGGGTAGGCGAACTATGAGTACAGTTGAAAACATGACTAATTCACATGAAGTGACTATTTGGCCAATTAAAATGAGTAATACAACCATATACTAAGTTAATTTGATTGGAACAATAGGCTATGGCGCGCTTCGAGATGCATGTCGTGGCATAGGACGTCAAATAATCAGGTAACCGGGCATGTAAATTTACTAAATAAGGTACTTAGTGTCACATTAGAGTCATAATCACGTGTATGATAGCTTAAACAAAAAGCCATTGATGGTCCTCGCAATACGCATCCCATCTCGATGAAAACCAAACTATTTAAACCACATTTAGTGGATTTTCTCATCACCGCTATCACAACTTGCGTGCAAATTAAGGAGAGATCAGGTTCTCTGGTGAAATTGGGAGTTAGATATTGAATGTTTGAAGATCCAAGTTCGAAATTCTTACCAAGGTAATTCAATTTCATCTTCTACTTGATGTGTAGACGTAAAAAAATTGAGGGTTTTGTAACAAAACGAGTTTCCCATATTTGTACTACTGTTTTTGGTGGTTCTCTATGCTTAATAAACACTTTGACATCAACAAATTGGGATTTACAAACTGAATTCATATGAGCTTGTCAAATTGGCTATTATTTTGATGAATGCGTAAATCTTTAATCTGATGAATTATACATGTGCCTCGAACTTTCGTTGATGTTTTGGATGCCATACGAGGAGAGGGTAGGTCGACGACGAATGGAGACGACCATAGGGGTGTTGGGGACAGAATTCTCAAGTTAAGAATTATGTCACCCGACACTGATAGCGAGCTAGCCAAATGGATAGCACGTTATCCATTTTGGGCATGCAATTGTTCTTCATCACGAACAATAATAGTGCGCTAGTTGGGTTCTTAGCGCGCTAGAGACAAGACAGATTATTTTTTAAAATAAAACACTAAGGGGACTAATTTAAGGCTTAAGCTATCAAACATATTCAAATGCACGTAAATCACCTTAAAACACTGGTAATTGACCTTAAGCAACTCGGGGACTATAGTATGATAGTCAAGGGCATGACAGGGTCGGATTAGAATGTTTTTAGGGACTAGAGAGCATTTTTTAGGTGCGTAAAACCCAATTGAAAATTACTTCAAGTATTTACTTATTTTCATTATTTTTTTACTAAATTTTAGTTCAGTCATCTTTTTCTTTATCACTGTTCATTTCCATATTCTATCGCTAATTTGGTTTGGTTAAACATTCAGTTGAGTTTACTCCCGTCATGTATTCCGTTGTGTTCATGGTATGCTAAACCATAGCACGTGTACCTAGATCCTTAAAGGATGATGACTTGAGCTACTATTTTGGTACACATGTCAGTGCATCGTGGGTCTACGTCGGCCATCGAGAGGACCAGGTGATGCACTAGTTGGGTATGCTCACTAGGGGGATCCTGGGGATCCAAAGTATGGTCTAGTCTGACCAGGACGGGCACATACATTTGCACTCTAATGTTATTTATGCATGTGATGATCTATTTGCAGTTGCATGTTTACTTTCCCTATGCTTATTTAACGGTATTATTTGGTTCTTTATTTACTTAAATAATAAGTGAGTTTCCTTGGAGTTTTACTCACTGTACTCGTCATTTGTTTTGTTGTGATGACTGAGTGTCGATCCTAGTACCAGTAGGGGCAAAGGGATTCTAGGCAACTATCTTTGATTGCGTACTATTTGTGACCTACTACAACGCGTTTATTTTGAGGTTTTGTTTTACTTTTGAGGTTTAAGGGAGACTTGAGAGGCACTGTATGTGTATATATTTTCTTTTAAGATACTTGTCGCCTAATATACAATGCACTCTCTACAGGGTTTTCCACTGTAGGATTTGATGCTCTATAAGACATGACTTTATCATATTATCCATGCTTTACATGTTAATTAAGTCTTTTCGTAGATTTATATTGTTTAATATTATAAAACACAAACTAATTTGTAACTTAGATAAACGATAAACAAAAGACTAACTAAATAATTAATTGATCTAATCACTTGTTAATGAGTTAGCACGCATATTAAGGAGCACTGACGTGGCAGAGGACGACAGCGATCAGCGGGACAGTGAAGTGTCAAGGCTGCGGAGACAACCCATACTTCGTGCACTTGGTGATTTTTGGGTGCAAGGCCGCCACAGTTGGTATTTAAAAAATGGTTCGAATAACCTTGGGAATTAATGAAAGTGCATAAAATTAATGAACAAAACCTTATATGTGGAAACCCAATGTATTTACCCTAGAACCCTAGTTGGGAAGTGATTGTGAGGCAGGTAGAGTTAGGGTTTATATACACGTTATGTTTATATTGTATGTTATATATTAAACATGTATATATACCGAGACTGATCTGGTGCACGTTTCTCAATACAGATCACAAAGGACGAACAACATACTACTCCACTAGAGATTGGTAAGACTAATGATCCGGCTTGGGCCACTACCACAACTACTACACAGAGTGTCGATGACCCACTCGTAGCACATGATGCTCAATTGGCTGAGACTCTCTAGTAACTCATGGATCAGGCCGTAGCAGCAGCCATAGCAGTAGTAGCTCCCACAATACTTATAGTACCGACTACTAATACTCAAGCATTCATCCCTTGACGGTACTGTAGATGCCTTTTCAGGCCACCGCTACAGTAGTTCCTGAGAAACCAATTAAGAATTTTATACCAGTGATTGCGCCAGCTGAGGCACCGGCTTTCACTCCTACATCGACGACTATAGAGCAGTAGGTTACCACTTCTAGGTTTACTTTATCACTTGAGGCCAAGCTAATCAAGGAGTTTATCAAATTTTAGCTAGGATTTTTTTATGGAGGCGGTGACTCGAAGGCTATCGGGAAGTGGTTGTTATCTCCCTAACAGCTTCACAAGATGTTGAGGGTTGAGGAGAGCATATAGGCTAGGGTTTTGGGATCGTGCTTTAAGGGAGTAGTGGCTTTATGGTGGACTACGTATTATGACACTAATCTAGATCCGACAACTTGTACTGAGTTCCGTTAGTTGTTCTTTGATGAGTACATATCGATGGAGGTGCAGCTAAGGTTGTGAGATAAGTTTTTAGCTCTAAGACAAGGCAATTGGTTGGTTCTACGGTATAAGGAGAGGTACCGATATTTATTGCAGTTTGCCATAGACATTATGGGGACAAAGAGACTGCAGATCTACCACTTTATCAAGGGATTGGAGGGGTTATCACCAGTACTATTGTGTCAACTGGGGCTCATACTTTACGATAGATATATGATTGAGCACTTACATATGAGACATTTCTATTGCAGAAAAATGGCAGAATCACTTCGGTTGGTTTATAGAGACAGTCGAGACAGAGTTCGAGGTCAAACCAAAGGTAGAAGAGATAAAGAGACCTGTCTAAGAGGGCTACATGGATGACCGGGACCGTAGGGACGACTATCAATCAGATCGGAATAGATACGATGACCGAAAAATTGGCGGAGATCACGTGGTGATACATACACCTAAAGAACAGCTTAGACATCAGACACAACCGTACCGACGGGACCGGGATCAGGTAGGTCGTGATATGGGTCAGAGAGACTTAGGTCACTGTAGAGATCTGGGGATAGACAAGCAGGGAGGAATGAGACACATCGATGTTTTCAATATGTTAGACTTGACATCTTAGAGTTGATTATTGGATGGCATCACAACCACCAGAGCCAGATCAAACCCGAGAGGGCTCACTCAGTAGGTCAGCCGGACAAGGAGGCGACCAAGCAACACGTCAAGGGTAAGTTATATAAAGCATTATATCACTATTTCTTTAAATTATGTGTATACGCATTTTATTTCTATCTATGCATATGAAGACTCAATGGTTGTGCGATACATCAGGCCATAGCTCGTGGTATAGGCACATTTAATAAATTGTGATTTGAGCTGCTTATTTTTGGTGCACGTATTGGTGGGTCGTGGGTCCATGCCGACCACTGCGAGGGCGCGAGGGCTATTGGGTGATGGACCAATTGAGGGGGTTAGAGAAGTATGGTCTAGTGGGGTTCAAGGTTGAGTTGGCGATGTCAGTTGGTTCTGCCACAGTTTCATTTCCACAACAAGAAGAATATAAGACTGAGGTTTATTGGTCCGGTAGTACCAAGGATGATTCTACGGTTCGGGATGGTAGTCTACCCTGATTTCGAGACGAGATTTCCCCTAGTCGAGAAGAATTGTAATGGCCCAATATTTATTGACGTCCTTATTTAGTTTATTTTCATACTCGAATGCCAACTCGAGGTCACATAAACGCCTCGAACAAGCTAGGACACGCCTAACTGGGCATAAATCGTTATTTTTGTCTATTGGTTGCATAATTGTGATGTTCATTATTATTTTATTTAGTTTGGCATCACATGTGTGAGTTTATATTGACATATCATGTGAGGATGTGAAGTGGATATTCGCTTTGTAAAATGTGCCAACGTAGGTATCGAGTAGGCAAATTGCGGGTACAGTAGAAAACATAACTAATTCATGCAAAGATGGTTATTTAATCAATTAAAACGAGTAATATAATTGTAGAGTAAGTCAATTTAGTTGGAACAATAGGTTATGGTGCGCCTCGAGATGTGTGGCGAGGCACGTGACGTCGAATAGCCAGGTAACCGAGCATCTAAATTTACTAAATAAGGTACTTCGTGTCACATTAGAGTCATGATCATATGTATGATAGCTTAAACAAAGGCCATTAAATGGTCCTTGAGATACGCATCCCATCTTGCTGAAAACTAAACTATTTAAACCACACTTAGTGGATTTTCTCATCACCATTATCATAACTTACATGAAAATTGAGGAGAAATCAGGAGCTTTGGTGAAATTGAAAGTTGGATATTGAATGTTTAAAGATCAAATGAGAAATTCTGACTAAGGTAATTAAATCTCATCTTCTACTTAATGTGTAGACATAGGACAATTGAGGGTTTTGTAACAAAATGGATTTCCTAGATTTGTACTACTGTTTTTGGAGGTTCTCCATGCTTAATAAACACTTTGACAACAACGAATTGGAATTTACAAATTGAATTCACATGAATTTGTCAAATTGATAATGTTGATGAATGCATGAATCTTTAATTTGATGAATTATACCTGTGCCTTTTACTTTTATTGGCATTTTGGATGTCCCTACGAGGAAATGGTAGGTCGACAGCGAATGGAGATGACCATATATAGGGCTGTTGGGCAGAATTCTCATGTTGAGAATTATGTCACCCGACACGGATAGCACGCAAGCTAGGATGGATAGCACATTATCCATTCTAAACGTACAATTGCTCTTTATCATGAAGAATAGTAGCGCACTAGGTGGCTCTTTAGTGCGCTAGGCAGCCTACCTACCATGTTAGAGACAGAACAAACTGTTTTTTTTTAAATAAAACACTAAGGAGACCAATTTAAGACTTAAGCTATAAAACCTATTCAAACACATGTACATCATCTTAAAACACTGGTAATTGGCATCGGGGGACTCGAGGACCATAGTACGATAGTCGCAGCGTGACGTGGTCGGATCGGGGTGTTTTCAGGAATTGAAGAGCGTGTTTGAGGTGCGTAAAACCCAATTGAAAATCACTTCGAGCATTACTTATTTTCATTGTTGTTTCTACTTTATTTCAGTTCAGTCATCTTTGTCCTTATCATTGTTCATTTCCATATTCTATCACCGAGAGGACCGAGTGATAGACCAATTAGGTGCACTCACTAGGGGATCCTGAGGACCCGAAGTATGGTCTAATCTGACCAGGACAGGCATACACATTTGCACTCTATTTTTATTTATGCATGCGATGATCCATTTACAGTTGCATGTTTACTTTCTATATGTTTATTTAATGGTATTATTTAGTTCTTTATTTACTTAAATGTTAAGTGAATTTTCTTGGGATTTTACTTACTAGACTTGTCATCTGTTTCATTGTAACGACTGAGTGCAGATCCTAGTACTAGTAGGGGCAAGGGATCCTAGACGATTATCTCTAATTGCCTACAATCCTTGACCTATTAGTACGTTTTTGTTTTGATGTTTTGCTTTACTTTTAGGGTTTATGGGAGACTTGAAAGACACTATATGTGTACATATTTTTGAGATACATGTCACATTATATACAATGCACTATATACCGGGTTTTTGACAGTAAGATTTGACGTTATATGAGGTATGACTTTATCATATTATCCATGTTTTACATGTCAATTAAGTCTTTCTACTGATTTATATTGTTTAATATTATAAAACACAAACTAATTTGTAACTTGAATAAATGACAAACAAAAGACTAACTAAATAATTGAATAATTGATTGATCTAATCACTGGTTAACGAGATTGAGGAGCACTGATGTGGCAGTAGACGACATCGATGAGCGAGATAGCGATGTGTCAGGGCTACGAAAAGGGCAGCTAGACCCATACTATGCGCACCCGGTGGCTTCAGGGCATGGGTCCTACACACTAATTAATTTTCAAACTAAATAGTAAACATGTACCGAGTTGGAATTTGAGGGGCTACATCTTTACCACTTTCAATAAACGTTTTATTAATCTCACTAAACTCATTAAAATCAAAATATTGGGGCTAACACATATTTATAGAACCACAAGTTCGACTCCTACTCAAATTATGAAATTTGAAACAAACTCAGAGACTAACTCAAAGTCCTAATCATGTATAAACATAAAACTAATGTAGATTACAACTCTAACATGCCTAACAAAAGCCTCTTGATTCTTAAATGTTGTCATTTCAATAGTTACAACTCGATCACATAAGTGAATGTTGATATATTGCAATAAAGATTGATGGGAAAAAAACTCACTTACGGGCTAGATCCAGAAAATCTAGTTAGAGGTTGAGGGGTGGGCAACTTTAGCTTACACCTATAATTATGGTTGGGTATTTGTCAAGCCTATTTGATGTAGTTCTAATGGACACAATATCCAAATAAGAGAATTGAAATAGAGAAATAGAAGAAAAAAAGTCGATTCAATTATAAAAAATATTCCCAGGCATTATCAGAAATCATAACTAACTCTAGATCATTCAATCACCCACTAATCACACATCTTTAGGGGTTCCTTACGCTCGTGTCCACTCCTCCCGATAAGGCAATAATTAAACGCAGTATATTTTCAGGTTATTTTGAATGTAAAAAATTATATTACATTGGGTTTTCTATTGTTTATGTGATTTTAGGTAAAAAAACCAAATGAATTAAAAAGAGAAGTATTTGATGAACACTGGAAAAGTTCTGGCAATTTGCCAACAATGAGAAAATGAACAAAATCGCTTGCTAAATCAGTAGCAAGAAATCCTCACAATTTGACAACGATGTACATACAAAGGAATAGCTAGCTGAATCGCTAATCAACTAAAAGGGTTTCACAGAGGAATTAAATAATTTTCTCTGCGATTTACATGAAATTCGAGTTGCGAAGGAATCCCTGAGGTCGGCCATGAGAATTTAGATTAAGATTATGAATTTGAGTTTGATTATGATTAGGATATGTATTAGTAATATATTACGTGTAAAAGGCCAGGGCTTCGAAATAAAAAACCTTTTAGCTCTCCTAGCCTTTATTTTTCATTACTTACATTGTCATTGTTTGAGAGAACTCATGTTTAGAAATTCCATATTAATTAAGTGGTATTTTTTATTAATTTCTTTTATTTTATTTTGTAATGTTTATGTTTAATATAGGGAGCGACTAAACGGGCCCGCATTATTGCTTAGTGGACTCCATTTTAAATTTTTTTTATGTGTCCCAATTTTGCTTATAGAGGAAATGACCAAGTTACCCTTTATATAAAAGGGTTTTTTCCCATACCCCGCCCTTTCTTCTCCTTCACCGACTCGTCATATTCGAAACCCCAAAATCGACTCTACACTCTCATCTTATACTGATAAAAAAATACGTGAATCCACACAAAATCGACTTGGTAAAGTCCGTTCTCTCTTTATTTTTACTCGTTTGGTGGGTTTCTACTAATCTTTACTCCATGAACCCCACCTAATTATATATTAGGATTTTAGGTAGTTGTTAGAGTTACAAGTCCACGATATTACTAGCAATATCAGTTAACAAAGACTGTTACGCCTGTAGAGGTTTCGATTTTTTTCGACGATCTTACTTATACCCCACCAAATTACTACACGGACCCCATCAAATTGTATATTCGAATTTTAGTACACAAACGATAGATCCGTCACGGTTCAATTAAAATAGACCATCCCCCAACCTCAATGACTGTGAAAGACGAAAAAGATGAGTTTTTTTAGGTTTTGTGAAAGTTTCAATTTAAATGTTGAAAACGAGTTGAGGGGTGGTTTTATGTTTGTTAAAAATGAGGGTATTCTGGAGTTTTTTTGAAAAAGTAGGATATATTTTGTAAAAAAATTCAAAAATATGGTACATTTAAGTAATAAGGTCCTTTTAGTAAACTGGGTCCCTTTTTTTAATTCGTGGTTTGGGGGTATAGAAAACTTAAAGCGCGATTCCATAGAGAGAGATGTTGATGCGATTATTAAAAAAGTGTTTGTTACACATTCTTCAAGTGAAAGACCAAATCGGTAATGTAGAACATGAACGAGAGTGCGAAGGCGTCAAGGATGTTCATATGGTGCCCACTGGAGATGATGCAATGCCGAAAGCTAAACTCTGAGAGACGGCTTCAAAGTCGAACAATTTTAGCGAGCCAAGGGCGAAGAACTCAGAACAGAACGATATGGAGTTGGAGACGACTCATACATCCTTCAAAGAGAAATTGGAATGCAACACAAGGAAGGGTCTCACAGATGCATCACGCTTTAAGAAGGGGATGTGATCCATAGTTCAAATGAACTGGGTCCCGAGGTTACAATCTCGAAGAGATGCCATAATCTAGCTAATAAGCAGATGGAGTTTTTCGTTGTTGTCAAGTTAATGGGGCGTAGTATTGGTTACATAATGTAGCATAGTCAATTGCATACCCTCTAGAATCCAGTGGGAGGCATGAATATCATGGATATGTGTAATGGATTCTATCTCATTAAGTCATGTGAAGCAGATATGGAGAAGGCTATTTTGCAAGGGCTTCAATAGCTACGATGACTTGAGCAGTTGTGTGGGTTCGGTTCCCTGATCTCCTTACATAGTACTACCATGATGATATTCTCATGGAACTGGGATCAAAAGTTGGAAGGTGTCTAAAATGGATACAAACACTTAGTCATCGGAAAGAGGGCATTATGCATAGGTAGCGGTGGAGCTACATATCACTAAACCACTCCTATCGAAGTTCAAGCAGATGATAATTGGTTGAGTGTGGAGTACAAAGGCTTGCCACATATCTATTTTCATTGTAGAAAAGTTGGCCATAACATTATGGCATGTCCTACTAGACCGAGGAAGGAAGGTGAAAACCAGGAGCAAGGCACTAAACTAGACCCATAAAAGCCTCCAGTGATCCTAAGGGAAGAGGCATACGAGCCATGGATTATTGCTCAATGGCGACCTCATCGGAGTAATGCCAGGAAAGGCAACCCCAACGAGTCTCAGACTCCCACAGAGGGAATCAAGCTAAATCCCACGATATTAAGGCAAAAATTAAGGTATGGTAATTGGTTTGAAGTGTTGCCAGAGGAACACACGGAAATGGTTAAGCCAGATACGAGCCAAGGCGTGATTTTTGCCACTAAACGTTTTGGGGAGGGCACGTCAGCAAATCTGAAATCATTGGTAAATAAGGTTAAAGATCAAGGGAATATTCTTATTATGGCTTCAAAGCACAAGCCCACCAAAAATAGAATTGCGAAAAGGAAAAACTCAAGTAGCTTACGAGGCCCGTTAACAGAAATTACCAATCAGGCAGAGTCAAATTCAGAAATAGGCAAGAAAAGAATAAGGGTCAATGACTCTTTGTGAGTTAAGAGAGCTGTGGGCTTGCCTGGAAGCCCAAAAGTACCTTCAGTATGTGATCCATATAAGCAAAAGAAAGGCTCATCTGATACTAATCAATTATCTACTACCCTAATCCTCCATAAGGAAGCAAGGCAAGCTGGGGCCCTCTAACTGTGCATGCATCGTCGGTGGTTGTCATATTCGTTACTATCATTCTTTTAGTTATGTGGATCACAACTTGGAATTGTCAAGGTGCTAAGAGTTCCTTGTTTAAACCGGCAATCAAAGAAATTTTAAAGTGCACCCAGCTAGACGTGTTAGTTATACTCAAGCCTCGTGTTAACGGAGATACGACCAGGGATATCTCTCAAAGATTGAGTTTTGGTTCATCCTTTCGAGAAGATGTAATAAGATTCTCATGAGGGATTTGCCTTCTTTGGAAAAAGCATAATGTGACAGTACAAATTTTGTGCTCCAAGAGGCAATGGGTTCATTTCAAATGGACTTGTAGAAATCAGAGTGGTATGAATATAGTGGTATATGCGTCTCCTAATTCTAGGCTACGTCAAGCTCTATAGAATGATCTTACTGCTTTGGCTACCTCAATAGACCTACCTTGGTCGATATTAGGAGATTTCAATATGTACCTCACAGCGAGTGAAAAGAGTGGAGGAACTCCAATCACTTCATTGAAATGCAGGAAACTGGTTAGTTTTTTACATATGAACATCTTTCAGGATATGTGCTTCTCAAGTCCTAAATGCACTTGGGTCCGGAGGTTGGTTCAAGAAAACCTTGATAAAGCCTTATGCAATGCAGAGTGGAGAGCTCAATTCCTAAAGAGCAACGTAACACATCTAACTCGCATAAAGTCCAACCACCGACCAATCCATCTATCACTTACCAAAAAAGCTATTCCCCAACCATCACTTTGCCCTTTCCATTTTCAGGCGTGTTTTACTCATGAGAAGTTTAAAGATTTTTTTTAAAGATAATTCGTCAAGAGGGACGAAATTTCATGAACTATCAGCTTACCTAGCAGAGAGGTTACAGTGGTGGAATGTCAATGTGTTCGGTAATGAGTATCTAAGAAAGAGGAATCTCCAACATCGAATGGGTTCACTTTATAGGAAGCTGGAATCTACGCATACAAATCATCTCTTCAGACGACGTAAGGAACTACAATGTCAGATGAACGATGTTTTGTTGTAGGAGGAGATGCTTTGGTACCAAACGTCGAGGTCATAATGGCTCTAATTTGGGGATAAAAACACTCGTTTTTTCCATATTAGTACATCGGCACGAAGAAGGAATAACATAATTGAACGGGTTAGAGATAATGAAAACAATTAGGTCAATGACTAGGAGATATTGAAAGGAATGGCTATCCAATTTTATAGCGCACTATACAGTGACGAAGGTTCTACGCCAGGTCTCATCAACTGGCCGAACAAATTCCCTCATATCAACATGACTGATGAACGGACACTACTCAAACTGTTAAAAGCAGAGGTGATTAGGAGAGCAATCTTTGACATGGGAACGTATAAGTCATTGGGTCCCGACGGGTGGGCCCAATTTTTTTTTCAATCTTAGTGGGACACGGTGGGAGAATCGATTGTGAACTGTGCATCTAGTTTCTTTGCTAATGGGGTTCTTCCTAAAGAACTTAATGACACCTTATTAGTTCTCGTCCCCAAAATAAATCCCCCCGAATCTTTTTTTAATTCAAGTCCTATAAGTCTTTGTTATGTTATGTACAAGGCGATTACAAAAATAATTGCCAATAGACTTAAACCTATTATGAACTCCCTAGTAAGTGACTCACAATCAAGTTTCATACTAAGGAGGAGACTAACTGATAATACTGTAGTTATGCAGGAAATAATTCACTTAATGAGAAGGAAGTCGGGCAAAATGGGCTGGATGGCGATCAAAATCGATTTGGAGAAAGCCTAAGATAGACTTTGATGGTCCTTTGTGAAGGATACATTGGCAATGGCTCATTTCCCGAACTGTCGCATTGATCGTATCATGCATTGTATTTCAAACTCCCAGATGATGGTACTTTGGAACGGTGGCATTTCAAAGGCTTTCACACCAACTAAAGGAGTTAAACAGGGTGATTCTCTGTCCCCTTATATCTTTGTGTTGTGTATGGAAGTGTTAGCTCATGATATTCAGCACACAGCTGATTCGAAGAAGTGGAAAGACATTCGAATAGAGAGATCATGACCGGTTCTTTATCGCTTATTTTTTCTAAACGATATGTTCCTCTTCATAGAGGCATCCACTAAGCAAGCTAGGGTGATTAAGGAAATTTTGCATACCTTCAATGAATGCTCGGGCTAAAGGGTGAACCAGCAGAAGACGAAGATGTATTTCTCAAAGAATGTGAGTTCCCATGACAAAAACACTATTAGTCGCGAGTTTGGTTTTGGGGTAACTTCTAACATGGGAACATAACTGGGCTCTTCCCTGCTTCATGATCGAGTAGGTAAAGATACATAGAAAGATATTCTTGATAAATTGAGGAATAGATTATCGGGGTGGATGGTAGAGAAACTATCCTTGACGGGGCGAATCACATTGCCGAAGTAGTGTTTATAGTCAATTCTTGTTTTTTAAATGCAAACAACAAACCTCCCTCTACATGTTTGCATAGAAGTGGACAAGCTAGCAAATGCTTCATATGGGGCTCCTCATTTGATCACAAAAAGTTACACTTACTTAAGTGGGATGTATTATGTACAGAAAAGGTAGCGGGTGGAGCTGGGCTAAAAAATCTCATGAAAACAATATGGCCTTGTATTGAAGTTATGTTGGGAGCTCCTGACTCAAACGGACCATCTTTGGGTGCGAGTCCTCAGTGCAAAGTATTGGTTTAGTACTAAATTGTGGGATTACAACCTGAAGAACAAACTGATGTCCTCCATTTGGCAAAATGTTGTAAAGGCCTGACCTTTTTTTCTTCAAGGTGTCTTATAGGCAATTGGTGATGGTAACAAGACGAAGTTTTGGAGAGATTGATGGATCGAGTGAGTTGAAGCTTTGGAGGTGTATGCCACAAGGGTCCTATTAGAAGAAGAAATTAATATTCCAGTTAACCAAATGACACTGAAATTTTTTACCATAGGAGATTTGGCATTGCATCCGAGCTATCTCACCACCTAACTCTTCAAAGGAACCCGATTCTTGGAGATGGATGTTTGCTAATAATGAAGATTTTTCTGTCAAGAAAGCTTATTCAATTATAACTAAGGTAGAGAGTAATGCGACTTCCAAATGTTGAAGTAATGTATGGAAGTGGAAAGGGCCCCAACGACTTAGATCCTTTCTTTGGTTAGCCAAACATGGGAGATTACCAACTAACACATTGTGTGCAAGAAGACATGTAATTCCATCTTAATCATGCTTGAGGTGCAATAGAGGAATCGAGACAGTCCTTCATGCTCTACGGGATTGTGAGGCGGCCAGACAGATTTGGAACTCTCTAGAATGGGAGCTAAGCGACACTAATTTCTTCTCATTACCATTAGAAGAATGGATAGACTTAAATTTATGTAGGAGGGCTCTAAATCAGTATCTCATGTTCGAAGTGACTTGTTGGAGTATATGGAGATGGATAAATGAAGCTATGTTCCAATCAGGATTTAAGCCTCCTCCCAATCCTAGCTACTGTATTAGACATAGAAATGAAAAGATTATTTATAGTAAAGGCCTTCTATCACCCTCACGATGGGGACAACAAGTACGAAATGTGGCTAGATGGAAGCCACCAGATCCTGACTAGATCAAACTGAATTGTGATGGAGCGATGAATAGCAACACAAGTTACGCTGCAGCAGTTGGAATTTTCAGAGATAATAAGGGCAAGTTTTTATTGGGGTATTCCATGGATTTGGCCATATGCTCTCCCTTAATCGCAGAACTGTAGGGATTGAAACACGGTATCTAGTGTGCACTTCAAATGGGCTTCTCCAAAATAGTGGTGGAGTTGAACTCTTGGGAGGCAATACAGCTCATCACAAATTTGTTCGCATATGCTGGAAGGGACCCTTTCGTAGCCGAAATTAAAATGTTATTTCTCTCAATAAGGGATAGACAATTACACCACACATTTAGAAAAAATAATATGTGTGCGGATAAGTTAATCAAGGACTATTTGACATCTAATGACGGTTTGCAAAGTACCCCCACCGAATATTTTTATATTGTTTTAGTGTGACTCAAAGGGAATAAATAGAAATACCCTCTATGCCTAACTAGGCCTTTTATCGACCAAAAAAAAAATTTACCCGATTCCGTGGTTTGCATTTCTAGAAAACCCAACCAAAGGGCATTTTAGGAATGTTGATAAATTTACACCTAAACCTGCTACGTTCTCTTTGGGACTTAACGCCTCCTCGCCTCCTCACTCCCTCAAACCACCACACGACGCCTCTCTGCTCTGCTCTTCTCGCTCAAGCCCTTGCCTCCCCTCTCGCTCACCTCACCACCACGCCGCCTCCTCTCTCTGCTCTGCTCTTCTCGCTCAAGCCCTCACATCCTCTCTCTTTGTTCTGCTCTCCATCGTCGTTCACCTCACCAAGTTGTTCTTCAGTCTTTCGATCAGGTAAGACCTTTTTTTTTTTTTCCTTTTGAGTTATCAGGTAAGACTTATTTTGTTGAATTAAATTTCAAAAAGGTTATTCATCATCATCACTTGTTAATTCAATGATTTTGTATTCGGAGTGGCCAAAATTAGGTTTTGTTGTTGAAATTGGTGACCTAATCTCGAATCTGATGTTTTTCAATGTGCGATTGTTTAGTTGAAGTAAATTTGTGCTCTTTCTTAGCTGGTGCAGTTTTTTTCTGTTAAGTTTGTGGAGTGAAATTGAAAAAAAAATGATCTTTTTGGGCAATTGGTGGGAGGGATTTGAAGTTTGATTATGCACTGCATCAATTTGAAAATGTGCTGCAGGAAAACCGTAAAACCAGATCGACCAAACTGGGCAAATCCCAGTGAGTCTGGTTGCGGTTTTGAAGGTTAGAGGTTTGGTGGCGGTTTGCGAAATGGCCAAACCGTGAACCTCCGATTTGGTGGCGGTTCGAGGGTTTTTACCACCAAACCGCGGTTTGCTCACCCATATGAGATAATCATTAATACACAACAACAATTAAACCTTAAAAACCAAGTTCACATAGACAATTCATCAAAAACCCAACAAGAACTGAACCACAAAACTTACCAGAAACATGATCATACACATGTAACACATCCACCGCGGACTCCCCTTCCATGAATCCAATTTGCGTTGCTAATTTTGATTTTGTTGTTGTTTTTTTGGTGTTGGATTACGATGGCGGTGGTCATTGTGATTCATTTTTTTTTTTTAAACAGGTTGTGGTTTGGTGTTTATCTGTTTGGAGTGATTGATGGTTTTGTCATACTTTTGACAATCTCACAATGTTGAAGTGTTGTTCTTCATAACCATTTTTCTTTCTAACGGAGGTAAATGTTAGGGTAATTTCCTCCATTTGGGTCGATAATTTCTTTCTTGTTAAGGTAATTTTAGCCATTGTAGCTCATAGAGGAGTTTGGTAATACAAGCGGCCTTGCAATTGAAACTTTTTGATTGTTGATGAGTGACTTTTACACTATTTTTTCTATAGCACCATTTGAAAACAATTGTGCAAGTGGCATTGGTCCCTCACTTCACAACCCAGCAAGACAAAAACAAATTATACAGAGCAAACTATCAAGACGGTGAGCTGTTGAGCTACTGAGTTGTGACATATGGATGAAGTTGTGCTGCTATCGTCCAACAAAGATGAAGGAAAAGACTCAAACACCCATTAAGCCGGGCCATTCAATCCAATATGTATTTTATAAGCATGATAATGAACTCTCTTCTAGTATAGCCTCATAAAATGGAGCAAAAAAAATCTTCCTCAATTCATCATATCGATTAGTTTCTGATTATTGTTTGGATTTTTTTCCCTTTACTGCTATTGTTTTATACAAATTTATTGTCAAAGGTTTCGTTTTTCTTTTTTTTGTGGCAGAGGAAATAAAGTATGAAACGTTGTTAGATGTATTGATTTTTATTCGATTTGTGAAAAGTTCATGGAACTCCAACCATATCCATGAGAATTATATTTTGAAGTCTATGAAGGTCCTTGGAAGTCCTTGAAAGTCTTTAAAATTAAAGTCCTTTAAAATCCACGAAAATCCTTGAAAGTACTTGAAAGTCTTTACAATAGAAGTCCTTTAAAATCCATACAAATCCTCAAAAGTTCATGAAATCCATGAAAATTCATCACAAAATGGATTTCTCAAATTGAATACAACCCCATTACTCTTACCGGTGCTATTTTGTCAAATTCCCCATTTTCATCTATCCGTTTTCGTTTTTCAGATTTCCAATTGTAAACTATTCGCACTTGAGATTGAAGAAATTTCTGCCGCTGTGGTGTGAGAGTGTTGCAAGTGAAGAATGGCTTTCGTCGTGAGAAGTGCGAGGGTTCCACCAAATTCTGCAACTTTTGAGGAAGCAAGACAACGAACCCTCGAATTCTTCAGGAAAGCGTGTAGATCGATTCCAACAATCATGCAAATCCATAACCTTGAAGACGTTGTGACCATATCGCAGCTTCGCTCCACAATCTCCTCTGAGATCCGGAAGCAAGCTCACATCACCAATCCCAAGGTACCAAATTACCAATTTATTTATTTATTTATTTATTTTTTCATTATGATTTTAACTTTTTGAATCTCAATTATGTGTTATCAATCTTTTTTGTTTTAATTTCATTCATATATTTTGTGGTATGTCGGTTTGATCTTATGGGATTCATGTTGGTTCTAGTAATATATAGGGCTTGTTTTACTCATACAAATGAAGGAGAAGTTCTAACCTAATGTACAAGTAGTTCTAGCATCTTAACAGCTTGGTTCCAATAAGGTCTTGTGCTTTTGTTGTCGACAATTGGTTGCACTATTGAGTACGTGGACATACTAATACTAGAACAGAGCGACAACATCCTTAGTGCCAATCACTCCTAGTAAAGCATTTGTGTATTTCCATTTATTTTCACTTTTGCAATTTAATACACCAAGAATGAGTCCAGTACCTAAATATGAATGGAAGTCTCACGATGCTAGCCAATAGAATCAACCATGCTCGTAGATATGCTACATAGCTACGTTGTAAAATTTCACATCAACATCCTTAGTGTCACTCATAATAGACTCTACATTTGTGGTTTCCCTGGATAATTTAGAACTTTCGCTTGGTGAAGTCAAAGTTTATAAACCTTTCACATGGGAAGTATTTGTCTTTGGAGGTGTCTAGTTTTCACCTCATGTTTTTTACAGTTTGAACCTACGTTAGATGTCGTCCTTGTGTCTTGCTTCTCATATAACTCGAAATCGTTGATGATTGGCTGGCTTGCAACCACCCATTTTGCCGTAACTTTCATCCACTAATAAGTAACAATATTGCCACTACCAAGCTAGTGCTTGTTGTTGGTAGTTATATTATTCTCCTGCAAGCATACTTATTTCTCAACCTCCTTCCCGTTGATCTCTCGCACCCAAGTCCAACATCAATATCACCCAGTCATGGTTTTATAACCCCAAGCCTAACATCTATACTTCATTGCATTCTTGAAGAAGAGATCAACTAGTACTTTTTGGGTATTCATTAAGGGATGGTACATCGATCGCATGGTAGAAAAACAATTCACGAGTCCCATACACCATTATTGAGGTCCAACTATTTTCTAATGATTCAAGTGTGCTCACAACTTCTCTCGTGATATTTAGGTGAAGATGGTGTGATATCGCTCCTGCTTGTGTTCAATGGGATATGCTTTGCGACAGTATGTAATGCTAATTTCCTGTTGTGCTTTTCATGGTTTTTGACATAATTGAAGAATGGAATTCAACTTCTTTGTAGGTTTGTTGGCTCTACCATCCAATTATGTTTGTTGTTTAGTGATAAAATTAGGGGAAATAGAAGTTCCTAAGGTGAACCATTTTAAATATCTATGATCAATCATACAAAATGAAGGTAATGTTGAGAATGTCGCTGCACATGAAGTTTAATGTCAACTCCCATTTCATTAGGACACAGATAGTCCTTAATTAGTAATTACCCTAATTAGGCAACTTAAATCAATCATTGAACTAAAACCTCGAGAAACGTGTCAATTCCTCAATCAAGACACTTCTCTATTTCATTAAAGTGGAGCAAATTAGGAAATCATCCAATTGAGATTTTTATATTCTATTAAAATCTTGACAATCTCCATTGTCAATAGAGCTGCCAAAAAACCAGGGTACCTAAAAACAACAGTGGGAGAAGGCCTACATGGACTCACAGCTCCACAATATCCACAACAATTCGATATATTGATGTTTCACATCAATAAAAACTCATTTAAACGTAAAAGATCAATGAAGAAATCATTTTCCATGATTTTCAAACCAAAAACTATTTCAAGTTTCAAAAAGACTAGGAAACCCAACATTAACATCCTAACAGGATCAACTAGAACGTCAAACCATTCATAATTGTGTCACAATAGTATCACAAACTACTCTTAACTCGAAAATCCAAAAGAAACCTAGTTTATCAAAAACAGTATACATTCAATAAGGAAAACGAGCTCAAAGTCAATGAAAGTCCTTCGCAACTGAGCTTGACAAAGCCATTTTAGAACATAAAATAACAATGTAAGATAAGTAAGCATCTACCTTTCTTTGTACACCTATTAATAACAAAAGATAATATGGAATATAACGAATTCAAAAGAAATATACAATGTGAATCTATCCGTTTCTGTTCAAAGTTCAGTAGTAAGTTGACCGACCTAAAAGTGAACCATAAATGGTTCTAAGAGTTCAATGCATGCTCCCCGAAATCGATGATTGTCCGCTTTAAAGTTTTACTTGAGCACAATCCGTTTCACCCGTTGATGATACCTAGTCTTGCTTAGCTTTACTCGAGCCTAGTTTTTTTCCGCCTTGACAAGATACCTCCCCTAGAGCGAGCATGACAACTCTATCCGTATGAAATTAATGCATGATCAAAACTCCACACCCTTACACTCGATATCAATGTAAAAATGAAAAATAAAGTTTACTTAAAAAGAAACCAACTCAAAGTAGGTCAAATGTCGCCCCACTCACAAATATCCCCGATATCACACACTTCTGTACAACCTACAATTCCATTCCAATCTTCTTTTAGGTCCTTATATCAGTTCATACTCATCCTTAGTCGACCACACAAGAAAACCCCGAAGAAATCTCCAAAAACCTTTAAAACGATTGAGCTAAAGGGCACATTCCCTAGGGCAGGCCAGCTTTTTAGACCTCGTCGTGGCCTTCCAAACCCCATCAATGCCTTCAAACTAAACTAACAATCAATAGACCAAATCGGGTATGCAAACATGAACTTCCATGACGAAAACTAGGGATGCAAGTGGGGCGGGGAATCCCCATTCCCCACGAGGATCCTCCTCGACGGGGTGGGTATTCCCTACCAACTAGCCCTAACGGGGCGCACGACGGAGGGAATTTTATCCCCACCATGTGGAGCGGGGCGGGGCGGTATTACCCCACACCCCATGGGGATTCCCCGCCCCGCCCTATAGGTGGATTCCTCGCCCTGCCCTGTAGGTGGATTCCCATAATAATTATATTGTTACTTTAATTTACCTTATATCGTAACTTATGTATGAAACCTAAACTTACATATAATTTTTACAATTAAATGATTGTATCAATTAGCCATTGACAATAATTTAAACATTATGAGATATATCCCTAAATAATATAGCATAACAATATATAATCTAGATCACATATGATACATCTTTAATAGTATAATATTATAATTTATAGCTAAATTAATATAAACAAACAATAACGATAAATTTTTTTATAATGAATAATGGTTTTTTTATTATTTAGAATTTTAATGCAATATATTATTTAGATCTAATATGTGCTATGTGTCATCTTTTTTTATGAATATGCTATATCTCTAATTAATAATATAATATTATAATTTATAGCAAAAAATTGAAAAAAACAAACTGAATTCACACTCCATACTTATCCTGATGACCTAGTTACCCCTCGATACTTATCCCAAATTCTTTTTCTTCAATGCCCTTCTTGGTAATTTCATCTCTTTCTTAAGTTTTGTTTAATTTTCTTAATAATTTTCACAAGTTTGAGTCGCGTTTCAAGCCCAAAACGCTCCTTGTTTTCGACAAAAATTGAGGATTAACCTCATCGCACTCCGATATCTTGTAAAATGCGTTCAAATCCCAAGTCAACCTTGTTTTTTGCGTCAAATAATTCATAATACAATCACTAGGTGCACAACACAAAAATATAACATACCTATATAAACTCTGGTCCATTAACCCGTGGGTCTCACCTCGGATATCTAAACAATATTTAAAACCTGAAATCCTTAATTAGTCGCTTATTCATGATTAGGAAATTCTCAGATTTCACATTCAAGCTGGATGGATGAAGCAGAGGAGTGTAATATGTGATCGAAATATCTCTACCAAGGTAAAAGCAAAATTTTATAGTGGAACTAGGCTAACTATGCTTTATGAAAGTTAATGTTGGGCGGTTAAAGAAAAAACAAATACCTAAAATGGATGTAGCAGAAATGAGAATGCTTAGGTCGACGTGTGGTAACTCATAAAGATAAAATAAAAAATACAAAAATTCAAAAAAAAAAAGTAGGTGCAACATTAATTAACACAAAGATTAGGAAAGGGCAGTTGCGGTAGTTTGGACACCTCCAAAGACGGCCTACAACTGCCCCTATTAGAAAACTCAATTTAATAGAAACTAAACAAATTCAACGATGTAGCATTTTGACCAAAGCTAACTCGGGACATATTAATTAGAAAGATTTGGAAAGCATACCATCAGTTGCACTAAATTGAACTCAATGGAAGAGTTTGATCCGTGTAGCTTATCCTATCTAACTTGGGATTGAGGCTATGTTGAATATTGGGGGCTTACGTTGAAGAACTCCTTGATTTACCGAGTCTCTTCCACATGTATTCGTGCACCTTGTGTAGTTAGAGGTCTTCTCTTCCTACACTAACTCGGAATATGCTACGACTCCAATAAGCTTGTTTAGTCCCCTTTGTCTTGTCATGATGTAGCAATTGAAGCATTACATAGACTTCTATGTCATCTTGTTTTTTTGGCCAAAGTAGCATTGCTACAATGTCCATCTACTTGTAGTGGCTTGCCCACAATTATCATGGGTTTCATTCGAGAACTCCTAATGCATGCTATTCATATTATATACATGCGCCCTTTAACATACACCAAGCCATCTTCAACTCATAATCTAGTTGATTGGTTTACCGTTTACGTTTGTTTGACTCATCCATAATCCTTGACATAAAATCAAAGTCTAAGGTAGTGGTGGTAGCAATGTCGTCCGCACAAATTCTCTTGCTCAATGCTTCAACAAGTGAATTGGCATGTTAATGGAGGATTAGAGATAAATCATGTAGAAGAAGAAAGAAGGAATTTTAGCAAATATCAATCTTATTCAATGTTCTATATCATAAAATTTAACCTAAACACCTATATATAGGATCAAGGTCCTAAAACTCTTAATACAATTAGGAATTTGAAGTCCCAATGACCTAAAATTACATTAAATGAAGTGACGAAAATAATTAGAACTTACTAATTTTAATAACACAAAACTTCTAATAGAATAAAAACTTCTAATCCTAATCAAAATAGAAACTAAACTTCTAATCTTATAATGACTCCAATAAAGAAACTCTTAATCTAAATCAATATTCACTTCTACATTTGTAAGTTTTGGATAAGGCTTCACACTTCCTACATCAATTCTCCTCAGCTTGAAAGAACTCGACTCCGAAGAGTTAGCAGCAAAGTAGTTCTCCAAAAGATGACGATCCAGACATATAAACTCATCCTCAGAAATCCATGAAGCATCAGAAGTTGGACGATTCCTCCAAGTCACCAAATATCGATGATATCCACCATCAGAAGAAGACAGATTACTTCTTGCACAAACGAGTTAAGTTTGGCTGCACCAAGAAAGTTCAGCAGGACAGCAGATAACACACCTTATTAGCACACAACAACAATAGCAAAACAACAGTGTAACATCCCCAAAACAGCACCAAACAAAGCCAAAACTGCAACACAACAGCAACACCACCAGCAGAATTTTGTGGAACAATGAACAGTGCAACGAAAAACCAAGCAGGAAACAACACCAGCAACAGCAAAAGAATATGCAGCAGCCACCAAGAAAGTAGGGTGGTAGCACAACGGAACATAAAGAGAAAGGAATGAAAGAATGTGAGGGAGAAAGAAATAAAGAATGCAAGAATCTCTTGCTTAAAAGGGAAAGAAAGAAAGGGAAGTATGCAAGAACCTCTTGCTCAAGAAAGAAAGAAAGAAAGAAAGGGACGAATGCTAGAACCTCTTGCTCAAGAAAGAAAGGGAAGAAGGAGCACTAGAACCTAGGCTTTGATACCAAATTAATGGAGGATTAGAGGAGAGAAATCAAGTAGAAGAAGAGAGAAGGAATTTGAGCAAATATCAATCTTATTCAATGTTTTATATCATAAAATTTAACCTAAACACCTATATATAGGATCAAGGTCCTAAAACTCCTAATATAATTAGGAATTTGAAGTCTTAACCACCTTCTAAAATTACATTAAATAAAGTGACGAAAATAATTAATGCTTACGAATTTTAATAACACAAAACTTCTAATAGAATAGAAACATCTAATCCTAATCAAAACAGAAACTAAACTTCTAATCTTACAATGACTCCAACAAAGAAACTCTTAATCTAAAGCAATATTCACTTCTACATTTGTAAGTTTTGGATTAGGCTTCACATGTCCTACATCAAATGTTCTAGCTTATGTTTGATCTTCAAGTTATTCGACTAGAGATTCCTGTATTCTGCTTGCTTTGAAGGGAGTTCCCTTTGTCTAAAGATATAGGACTGGTAGCTAGATTGTTTTCGCACATGACATAAATTTGGTCCTAGAAATTGATGGTTTTAAGTGTATATAATGTACAATTAAAATTCATTTCTTTCTTGTGGTTCTATTTTACTACCTCATTAAGCTTCCAACTTCTAAAGCTATTGGGCTCGGTCGTCCTTGACTACTACACATAACCTTGAATCGAGTCCATAGAAACTGAAGAAATTTGACGAGGTAGGAGTAGACTGAAGCAAACTTGGGCTGCATTGATTAAGAGCGATTTAAATGATTTGGAAAGCTCACCATCAATTGTACTAAATCGAGCACAATGGAAGAATTTGATCCATCAAGCCAACCCCAACTAATTGGGAATTGAGGCTATGCTGTTCTACATGGAATACTTGATGCTTTCAACTTGCATAGTATATTGAATAATGTAACATATTGAGGATGGAGGTATAGTAAACCAGAAAAAAAGGATGGAGGTTTAACATATGTATCGCATCTTAACCAGTACCTACCTATGTTATAAAGGTAAAATAGTCTTTAATAGTTCTCTTCAAAGAGCTTTCAGTTTCTACCCATGCAAATATTTTCTAGTTGCCAAAGTGAGAATAATCCCAAACCTTTTGCATTTGCAAGTGAGGACGAGCTGAAAAACTTAAAGACTAGATGGTTTTCAACTCTTTCACTCATTCATGGCTTCTCAATCTAACCATCTTGGCACTTAAAAGGAGGGCAAAACAGATAAATGTGTTGTATTGTTTGAAACTATTATTGTGTACACAACAAACACATCCATGAGGACAACATGCTTAGATTCTTTCTCTATTTTGTATTAAGGGCAACAAGCGACTAATATATTTTCATTTTTGAAGATATGCTAGATTTCTGCTGAAAATGTGGTGAAGTATGGAAATAAGATGTCCTATTAGTGAGTAGGATAATATTACTTGCATTGAACCTAATTGAAAGAGTTACTAGTATCACATAACTTTTCATGTCAATATGAGGCAAAAATTTTATGGGTTAAAAGATGTAGAATTCTTAGGATTTAAAGTTAGAAGGCCATTGGATGATGGTGTTGGGAAGAATTGGGGGCAGATTGAAAGAAATAAAACATGTATTGGATTGCCTTGGTTGTTGTGTGTGCTCAAGTAAAAATTACTCATTGTTACTTTTGGACATCTTAGCCGAGTTCCACTGCCTTCATGTTTTCCATTGATTTTCTTTGTTTGTGGTAAGTTGAGTATTTTGGAGATGTGACACAATGAATAAAGCGTGATAACGAGGCAAACACATGATTAAGCCTCCACGTTAAGATAAACAAGTTTTAACTCTTTAACACTCAAAATGAGCAATTGAGAGAAAATTCTTAGTGCTTAGTTGATTGCTCAAAATTATTGGAGTTACACATTTAGCACACTTTCGATTAAAAAATAAAAATAAAAATAAAAATAGCACACTAAATAGAAAAATAGTAAAATTGGAAATTGTTGAATAGCAAAGATTTTAGAACTAAAAGAAACTTCTAAAAGGGTAATCACCTATTAAAGGAGGAAATCCTAATAATCGAGAAAAAGAAACTAGAATGATTTAAATACCTTGAATAAGAAACATGGAAATAGAGTTTCCTACTTAGAATTTGTGGGCATTTTTTTATGTTTTCATTATTTAACTTGACTAATCTCCTTCACAATGACACCATAATTTAATCTCCCAACTTTAAATGTCTATTTTCTGCGATGTCGATTTTTTGCCTTCTTCTTAGAATTGGCATAGTCGACCCCAATTAATTTTGGACTGAGGCTATGTTGTTGTTTTCTTAGAATTGGCTTCTTTAAAATCTTTCTTCACCTTTAGTGAACCTCTTGCCATTGGTTTACCATATTATCTATAGCTATACTAATTACTAACTAACAAAGCTTTAGGTAACTTGTACAAATCAAGAGCATGTTGTGGTTATTGTGTACACAATGAAAAATGGGGATTCTCTCGTTGCACTGCAAACACCATTCTTGTTAACAAAGCCAACTTGTGCTAGTGAAAAATTCCACTACTCTGGTATGTGTCTGTAAATACTAGACTTGATGAGAGTTTTCAAAATGATTAATGTGGCAAATGTTTGCCCATTTTATTATTCGGATATTCCATTATACACAAATGATGCTATCAATTTGAGGTCAAGTTTTGTAATTGTTGGAGATAGAAAATACAAAAAGAATAATCCTACATCGAGAAGAAATACAAAGGCTTATAAGTTTGGAGTGCACACTCTAAAGTACCTTTTGGAGAAATATCCACTCTCAAGCTAAAGTTCACATGAGTAACTGATCCTCCATGCTCTCAAAACTTGGAACAGGCCTACATAGATGAAATTTAACATGGTGTTAAAGCTAAAAAATGGTTAATAGCTCTAGAAAGACTATAGATTCTGGAATTGGAAGTCCAAAAAATATGGATGCTTAATTTCCTAAAAAAGGAAAAAAATTGGGTTGGCAAAACAATGTTAGAAAGCTAGACCAGGTTCAAGGCATGTAGCCTCTGGAGTTTAACGAGTAAAAGTCCCTGGAGACAATCGTGAGACTCAAGATCAAAACAAGCCTAAGCTATAACAAAGATAAATAATAGACCTGCAAACTAAAGTTTAAAGCCAAGTCACAACTAGTTTAGATCAATTGGACTTGAGAGGGAGTGTTGGATAAAAAATGCAAAGGCTTATAAATTTAGAAAGAACCATCTAAGTGTCTTGCCATTTTAGATAAACACTTTGATGCGGAACGGAATGCGAAACACCCAGACTCCAAGTTCACACACACACGCACGAATTTTACATCAAGACTAGTAAATAGAAACTAATAAGTAGAATGTTATTCCTTATCTTAAATAAACTTTAATTGCCTAGAGGCATCATAAAGTATAGCTAAAAGCACCAAAGAAACCTCCTTTATTCATCTTAGACTTAATTAGAAACAAACCAAATTTAAAACCTGCTAAATATCATAATTCAATAAAAGTAGGAATTTGTTTTTTACTGACTTTGCAGATTGTCTTGAGCGTAGGTAGGGAATTTTAGGCTTTACGATATTAGAAACATATATATTTTAATAACATAAATAGATAAACCTTATTTTTATTTAAGAAATTTCATGAAAAGCACGTTTCAATCTGGACCATCTGTGGAGCTCCTCGATCTTTAAACACTCTCAAGTTAAAGTCCATACATAAACAACTACTCTCTCCACCATCTTAACAATAAGACCAAGCTTATACACAAAAGTTTGGCACTCAAGTGGTGGTGATCAACGTGGGATTTGTGGTGGAGGAATTTATGGATCACAAATAATAGAAATTGAGAAATTGAAAGACAGACACAATAATTTACATGGCTCGCTACTCTGACCTACATCCACGAGAGAAAAGGAGAAGGAATCATTTCATTCATACTTCTCTTGTTACTAGAACTCCATATTTATAGAGCTATTGGAAATAAGGAAATACTACTAGGTATAGTGAAGCTTCCATACCTTATTCATTTCATCTTCACAATTCACATTTAAATAATTCCTTTCAGCTTCTCTTAACAGCCACCTCAAGTTGGGAAGTAGATGTCATCCATTTCCAGCTTGCATATATTGCCACATAAGCTTGAACTATCAAATCCTTTAGCAAATTAGTGAGAAGATGGTACATATGACATGCATACAATCTCGTCCTCCAATTTTTCCTTGATGAAGTGCCGATCAATTTCAATACGATTCATCGTCTAGTATTGTATTGGATTGTGTGTAATGTTGATAACCAATTTTTTCTCAATGTAGAGCTTCATGGGACCTTTCCATTGAACTTGGAGATCATTGTGAATTATTTTCAACCATAGTAACTCAAATACCCCTTGAGCAATGACACTAAATCTTGATTCAGCGAAAGATCTTGATAAAACATTTTGTTTTTTGCTTTTTCATTTGACTAAGTGTCACTAAAGGAATCTACAATACCCAGTGGTAGGCCCTTTGATCAACATAATTTGAATCTATATGAGCTTCAAGAGTGAGAGCATGACCTCGATAGGCTACTTCAATGACAAGAAAGTTCAACTTTCCCAACTCCCTTTTTATCTTAAATTTTTAGGTAGTTTCTTTTTTAGTTCATTGTTCTCTTTGTTAGCTCACAATGATATCGTCAACATACACAAGGAGATTTGTAACTTTTGCTGAAGCTGAGTGCTTGATGAAGAGAGTGTGATCACCTAGGTGCTGTTTGTAACCCGAGTCTTTCAAGACTCAAACAAACCTGCCAGTTTAAGCTCTTGGAAATTGCTTTAAATCCTTACAAATCCTTTCTGAGATTGCACTTTTTTATTTAACTTTATATCCCTTAAAGCCTGGAGGAATATTCATGTTTTTTATTCATCCAAGCCTCCATGAAGAAATACTTTTTTAACATCATACTGTAACAACTGCCAATCAAAATGATCAGCGGAAGATAAAAGAATTCTTACCGTATTCATCTTTGCAACAGAGCAAAGGCCTCTTGATAATCCACTCGGTATGTTAACAAATACAGTCTTAACATTATACTGTACAACTGCCAATCAAAATGATCAGCTAAGATAAATAAAATTCTTATAGTATTCATCTTTGCAACAGATACGAGGCCACCACCCTAGCCTAGTATTTTTTAAGGTTCCCGTCAGCTTAATATTTCAACGTAAAGATCCTTTTGCATTCAACAATTTCTTCCTTTGGTTTGTCAACAATCTCCCATGTCTTTAGGGCTCTCATTTCCTTCTCATGGCATCTCTTTGTTCCTCATATTTTAGTGCATGTAGGCTGACTAGAAAATTTCTGTGGGTTGAACAAAGTTTTGTAATGAAGTATTGTGCGAAAATTGGTGGAGAGGTTTTTGGGTGCTTCTTCCTATCATTTATTGTATGTAATGGTTGAGCAATAATTTTTGTGTGTTTGGATTTGAAGAGGATGTGCTTCTTCCTATCATTTTTTCGTTTCTTACCTTGGTCGAGGGTTGAATTTGAGTATTGGATTTACTCCTGATTTGTTGTAGCCGTTCTTATTTAATACTTAGGTTATGAGTTGGACTATTTTTGTCACTAGTAGCGCCATAATTGTTCGTCAATAATTGGGTTGCTTTTTTCTTGTTATGTGAATTAAGCTTTTCAGGCTATGTTATGAGTTTTGAATTGTGTTCTCGACACTTGCATACCTTTTTTATCTTTAACAACCAGCTTCAATCCATCCAAGTAGCTAGCAACTTGTGCTTTCGACTCCATATGGTCATTCTTCTCTTCCAATCTCATTAAGCCGAGATAGTCATGAACAAATTTCTATCCTTATGACATCTCTTGTATTGTTGGAACAAAATTTGATTGTAATCAAGATGAAGAAAGTTTAGTTGCATCCATTGCTTTGTTTATTACTAGGTTCTGATTGACTCCCTTCCTTCACAAGTCCTCCTCATTTGTTTTCTCTTCCACCATGTGGATACTTCACACCATTAATCTGCATGCATTTAATCGCGCTCGTTTCTCCTAAGCGATCTCTTATGTATTCGAAGATTTTGTCAATCTTAGCAAGCTAATTTAAAAATTCTTCAATATTTGTAAATTCCAATCATAACATGGGATATTTATTGCAAGTATGAAATCGCCATTTTCATGATCGCCATAACAAGTGTTGGAAGCAATCAATATGGTCAACTGAGTTATCTTCATTAATATAAACTAGCAACTTATGCTTGATTGCAAAAATTGGCTTGTTGATAGGTTGTCCATTAGCTATTTCATCTGTGTTGTGAAGCCCTTCGTCATTTCTTTTCAATTTGGCATCTATGCCATAAAGCATTAAGCCAATCTACAATTTCGTCGAAGAGTCATTTGAAATGCTTGAGTTTGAGAACCACTTGTTGCTCTGAACCTCTCAACACCACCCTTTAATCTTCCAATCATGATTTCAAAGTCTCAGAACCATTAGCTACTTCTCTCTATTGTGAAGCCCTTTTTCATTTCTTTTCCATTTGGCATCTATGCATAAAGCATTAAGCCAATCAATTTGAGAGCCACTCGTTGCTCTGAACCTCTTAACACCACCCTTTAATCTTCCAGTCTTGATTTCAAAGTCTCAAAACCATGATCATTGACATGAATACCACTCCTATTGCTACTTGATTGATTTCGATCCAATGAGCAGAAGAAAACCAACCATGCATTGATAGCCATTGAGATAGTGTATATTAAGCCTTGAGGAAAAGATAAGCAAGAATGAACCCATAAACTTAGCACTAAAACTGAGCAATAGAGATAAAAGTTGTAATGCTTGATAGATTGATCAAATTTGAGATGGGTTTACGTATTTCTAGTGTGCTATAAGCCTATAACCACACTAAATTGAAATTCGAAAGGATAACAAAATTAGAAACTGTTGGACAATTCTTGAACTAAATTTAAAAAAAAAAAAAAAAAAAAAAAAAAAATAACTAGTAAATGGTACTCACCTTGTAAGGAAGGAAATCCTAAATAATTAAGAAAATGAGACTAGCATGATTTAGAATCTTCTAAATATGAAGCAAAAACATACCGTAGTTACCTATTTATGATTTATTGTATATTGGTATGTGTGAGCTTTCTTCTTAGGTTTTTGTTGTTCAACTACTACCTATAAACTCATCCACCACATGTTCCACATCAAGTTCCAAATTCACTTCAGTGCCGTTCTTGCATTAATGGGATGCTTGGAGGTAATTTTAAAGACTTGTTGACTTGGCTAAAAATGTTTGAAAATTCAGTTATAGCTACTTCGACATGGTATACAAGTGAAAATGTCTCATTTTCTTTTATGAATTGTGGTACATGTACATACAAATCTTAAAATCTACTCTAAATGCACAACTTGAAAAAAAAAAAAAAAAAAAAAAAAACACGATTACACAACAAATATCAACAACTCAGCATGAGATTTTATAATATGATAAAAATGCATAAACTGTGTATTAATGAAAGAAAATTAACTATAACTAGTAAGTTTTTTAACAATGAGAGTGAAATGTACCTAATATGGCCCAATATTTACAATTAAGTTCCAACTCTTTTCTTTAAAATCTGTTTTGGGAACACCAAATCCAAATCTTGATTTTGTTCTTGCTTTTGTAATTGTAAAATCTTATTACCAACAAAAAAGTTGTTTTCGATTAAAAAAAAAAAAACTCTTCATTAATTTCTCTTGAATAAAAATGAAAGTGTCCAAAGTAGTTTTGAAGAGTCTAACACATATCAAATCTCGGTGTCCATGTCGTGCCATGTCGAACACGTGTACTTGACCCAAAGTAAAAAGTCCGGGTATTATAGCTGCATCATAAGCGTTGACATCTCCAAATTATCCCTCCCTCTTTCTTCCTATAGGCACCATATCCCTATTGTGCGAAACCTTATCGCTTACTCGTAGCACTGCTCCCTATCCCTATCGCGCAAAGCCTTTTAACCCTCATTTGTTGCATCCCTCGTCGTTGTGGCTCTATCGCATGAAACTCTTTTGCCCTCACTTGCAATGGTTTTTGTCGTATCGTGTGTCGTTCTTGCTAGGCCAAGAAGGCATAGAATTTGCAGTGCCAAGGTTGCGGGTAGCTCGTCGTGTTGGCTCGTTTCTCTTGTCGTACCACTTGTTAGTGGTGTCCTAATTATTTGGTTTGGTTGGACAAGGTGGGGACACCAAATTGTCTTCCTGCCCTGTATGGCTGAACCAAGATTGTCTCCACCATGGTTGTTAAACTCGTACGTTTCTCTTGAGAATATTACTAGTTTGCGCTGATTAGATTACCCAAGAGACAACTCGTTGGTGGATTGCTGGATTTCATAGAATCGCACGACTCCATTGTTAAGGTCGTGCGATCCGACGAGTTTGGTTCATTTGATTTTAGAGAGGTGGTTTTAGGGATGGTTGTAGGAAAATTGGTCTAGGGCTGAGTTTTAGGGAGGAAGAAGACGGGGACTTGTTTGATATTTGAGAGTAATTAGTAGGGCATAGTTGTAAGTTTGAGATATTTCCTTAAAGAATGTGTGTGGACGGTGAGTGGACTACTATATCCACATTGTGTGATAAAATTACACAAGTAGAGCAGAAATTAGTTTAAATGAGCAAAACAAGTGTGCGTTTTTTTATTCTTGATATAAGCTATATCGCCTTTTGAAAATGCGCTATTAGGGGAGGAAAAATTTTCGGCCTACGTGGACACATGAATAGCGCCTTTTCAAAAGGCGCTATTCATGTGTCTGATCCACGTTGGACAAATACTATTCGTATTATTTGGATATATCAATCAATGTGGATGTCTACGTGGATTGGTTGGAGTCGATTTACACGAATTCGTGTAAATAGTATTGGGTGTCCACGTGGGAAAGAGCACACGAATAGCGCATGTCCACCTCTAGTTACGTGCATGACGTTTGGATGGTTTGCATGGACTGCAACAGGTTGTATGGGTTGTCTACCTCGAAATATGTGCTTCACATTCGCATGGATTGCACGAGGTTGCATGAATTGTCCACACCTCGAGATATGTGTGTGACGTTTGAATGGTTTGCACGAAGATGTATGGCTCGTTCACCTCGACATACGTGAGTGGCGTTTCCATGCCGTCAACCACGAGAGACGTGACGTTTGCATTGGCTTTACCACCACTAGACACGCGCAGGTTGTTTGCATGATTTACTTGGATTTTACGAGGTTACATGGGGTGTCCACTTCGAAATACACGTGTGACCTTTGCATGGATTAGGCGAGGTTGTATGAGTTGGCCACCTCGAGATACGTGCGTGAGGTTTGCATTGATTGCAGCGGGTTGCATGAGTTGCATGAGGTTGTATGGCTCGCCCACCTCGACAGACGTGTCTGACATTCGCATGAATTCTCCACCTTAACATACATGCGTGACGTTTGCATGGGTTATCCACGTCAATATGTCTGCGTGTCGTTTACATGGTTGTCTACCTCGAGATACGCGAGTGATGCAGGTTGCCTATCTCGATACGCACGTGTCGTTTGCATGGGTTCTCCACCTCGATATGTGATATTTAAGTTGAACAAATAGCTCCTTTTCAAAAGGAGTCATTTATAGAGTTTAGTATTTTGTATAGATAGCTCATTTTCAAAAGGAGCTATTCATATAATTGTCTTCTACCTTACCAACGATGCATGTCACTTCATCATCAATAGCTCTTGTTGAAGAAGAGTTATACATTAGTTTTGGAATTTTAAAGTAAGCCCCACTATTTAGGGAATAAAAAAGTAAGTCACCTTATTTTTTTAAAAACACCTCATTGTGCAGTGTGCACCCACTTTTCAGAAAACTAAGCATTCAAATTTTTTTCCTGAGAACGGTGATGTAATTCCAAGTACACAACTTTGGAAGTAAAAATTGCATGGTGCCACGTGCCTTGTATTTGACTTGTCGTCCAAGAAACCTGTCTTGACTGACACAACAAGAAGCTGTCTTTTCAAGAAACTTTCAAAAGACGAAAATAAATAAAATAAAGCTATCGCATTAACTGTTATGTAAAAGACTATTCTTGGTAATGGAAAAAGAGAAATTGTTCACATAAATTGTGTCCAAAATTGTGTTTAACATTTTTATTAAAAGGTAGTGCTATTTGGACTCATGAGTTCAGACTCAAAAATTTTTTTTATTTCAAAGTCATCCTCAAGTAATCAATGAAGCACACACAATCACTTGTAAAATTCATTTGTTACTCCTTAAATATTTGTACAAATTTGAAAAACTTCCCTATGAGTCTGGATTCATGAGTCCAAGTAGATTTATTGTTTATTAAATGTCTCCAAAAAATTACTCTCAAAGATGCCAACAATTAAACAACATACCAATTATTTAAATGCTTAAATATCAATTATATTGCGCACACATAAGAGATGAATCTTACGATTCTTAATCCGATTCACGATTCAACATGTCTAGTTCAACCACTTTTTTGTGGTGTCCCATATATTTGGTTCGATTGACAGGGTAGGGTAGGGACAACATATTGTTTTCCTTCCATGTATGGTAAACCAATTTGGTCAATCTCCACCATGTCTGGCCAAACCACTTATTTGTGGTCTCATAAATTTGGCTCGGTCGGATAAGGTGGGGAAAACAAATGCCTTCTTGCCCTGACTGACAGATCCAAGATTGTCCAGCACAACCCAGTTTGGCTAAACCACATAAGTTTATCAAAATGACCCAGAAAACTATCAATATATCGCTTACTCTACATCTCTAAATGACCTAAAAACAATCAAATCTATCTCTTGCTCCCCTACATCTCTATCTTTACCTCATTGTTGCCACTTACTCGAAACTTCTACCAAAATCGGCCAAGGGATTGATTCCCTAACACAAATGGTTGCACAAAACCATCAAGCCATTTTTATGAAAAATAGGAGAAAAGCAATCACAAGGAGCTACATTGAAGCTTTGTCGAAGTAGGTGGTCAACGAGGGTGACAATGAGGACGCGGTTTGAAAGGGTGGGGTGCACTCTCTATTTTGGGAGACTACAAACGATGAATAAACTTTGTTTCTCGAATGATTATGTTAGTAATTTCATGTAAGGGCATCATTGGTAATTAAATGCACTTATTTCAATTGATTGCTTGGGGGGTGTGACCATGGATGAGAGGATTTGTCATTTCTTCTCACCCCAATTCTGCTAAATTATTTCGCGGTTTGAAGTCTTTCATAGTACTCAGTTTGACAAATGAACATAGAAGTCGACTGACTAAAGCTTATCCTCCCATAATATGCAGGTTATCGACATGCTTCTCTTTAAAGGGTTTGAGGAATTGAACAACATTCTTGAGCAGGCAAAACAACGGCATCACTTGATTGGTCAATATGTGATAGGCCGCGAGGGCCTTGTTCAGGACCATCGCACGAAGGATCAGGGGATTTCGGACTTCCTAAAAAATTTCTACTCAAGCAACTACTTTTAAAGACATCAAAGTGGAAGTCGCTTCCCCATTTCTGGTTTGGCATACTACTTTTCCATTGAATGGAAACTTTTTGGAAATAAAAGTAGTATCTTCGACATTGTTTTGTTCACCGACACCAAGTAGAAGCATATGATCAAGCTAAACATTTATGTTATTTGAGATTTCGTTGAAATTGAACCGCTCTAAATGGTGTGACTTGTTATTGTTATTGTATTTGTTTTATGTCAAACTCTCATGGGGTTCTAAAAATCTTATTTAACTTTATTGAATATGATCAACTAAGTTGATTGGATCCGGTTTGTTTCAGAGAGGATGGAAAACCGATTTGATGTTGCGATTGTAAAACATAGAAGAAGCTTTTCATGCTCTCTGCATTTGTGATCTTCTCATCGATAAGTTATAGACAATGTTTGAAGTCTAAAGTTTTTTGGGAATGTTTAGTTTACTTTCGTTGTTACCTAAATTCTTCATCACTGGTATACTTTGACTCAGATCTTACACAGCAGCGCTAAGAATTCTCGAAAACATCGATGGGCGAAAACATCGATGGGGCTTTGTTGTGCTTATGGTAGCATAGATATGGTCTTTCGATTAGGCACGTCTATTAGTGGGGCTGGCCAATAGTTCTTCCAATTGAAACACAGTTTCTTCTCCACCATGAAGGTGGTACAGTCTCATCTACGCATAGCGTCAAGTTTTCATTGTCTGGATTTTTTTTTCTTTTTTGGGGATCGAAACCACTTGGTATAGGTGTCGGCAGCAGATTGTGCCTCATTTCATGCTATTTTGTTAAATGGTAGTGCTATTTGGACTTATGAGTCTGAATTCAATTTTTTTTTTTTTATTTTAAATATATTCTCGAGCAGTTAATGAAGCAATCATGATCATTTGTAAAAAAAAATTAATATTTATTAAATATTTTTAAAAATTTTAAAAATTTATTCATGAGTCCGATCTTATGAGTTCAAGTAGATTTATTGTTTGTGAAAAAAGAAAGGGAAAGAAGTGATTTTGGTAAAATAAACAAAGAATTATGGTGGCTTTACATCGCGAGACCGGTGGTTGAAATTATCGCAATCGGAAGTCAAATAATCGGAACAACGTTTGCCGCATGGTTTAGTTGTCTCATCAAAGCCATAATTAGTCACGTGTTGGAGTAACCAGAGTGAGAAGACAGAAGAGTTTTTTCCTTGATTAGTACGATTGGGTGTAAAAATTATCAACCCAACACACCCACCAAACTATTTCTCCATCTAACACACCTGTTGCCACGTAAGCGCCACGTAGCATTTTTTTTTTTTTTTTCCCGTTAAAGTGAAGTCGTGAACTCGGGTCACGATTTCACTTTTATGGAAATCGTGACCCGAGATCACGATTTCCTCACTATGGGAAAGTAAGGAAATCGTGATCTCGGGTCACGATTTCACTTTGAAATCCAGAGACAAACCAGATCTGGTTTCTCATGTCTCTCATTTTCCTTCATTCTTCTCACTGCCTTCTTCCTTCTTCTTTCTTTTTCTCCCACCGATCCCTTCCTTCAACTCCCACCGATCCCTTCCTTGAGCTCCACTAGATTGGCTCCATAGGTGCATATCTTATCTCCATCGTCAACTTCAGATCCGAACCGCAACCCACCCGAACTCAACAACTTTGTAAGATCTATTTCTTTGGAGATTTTGTGTGTTTATGCTTAATGTGGTTCATGTTATGTTGAATGTTAAATTTTTTGTTATTTTTTTCTCACATTCACATTTTTTTTTTTTTTTTTTTTTTTTTTTTTTTTTAAATCGCGTGGGTAATTTGTTTTTTGGAGATTTTGTATGTTAATGCTTCATGTGGTTCATGTCATGTTGTATGTTAAATTTTTTGTTATTTTTTTGTTTCACATTCTACTTTTTTTTTTTTTTTTTTTTTTTTTTAAGGTGAATTTTTTTTTATTCGATTTATATTATTATTTTTGCCAATTAGTTGATGTGATATTAATCAAGCAAAAAATCTCATATACATGTCAATACTTTAGTAGAAAAATTTAGAAGAACATTAGGCGTGCGCTTAAGAGATGATACATTGGTGGTGGTAACTTTGTAAGGTTGCTTTAGGGGATGTTATATTCTAAGCTAGCTAGGGTAGTTGTTTATAATATATAATAGTTATTTGCATATAATAGTTTCTTTGTTGCAGAATAAGGTACTTAATTTGATCACTAGGCTATTTAGTTACATATATATATTAATAAATTTACCACTACACCAATTCTATTAGGGTCCATAAGCAATTTTATGAAGGTCATATTTATTTGAATTCTGTACGCAATGATTCATTATATTCTACATATATAGATTGAAGAATGGTTGATCAAAGAGTATCGTTGTTGTGTTATATGAATGGAGACATGGTAGAAGGAGCATCAGGAATTTCGTACACGAAACCGCCCATTCGACATCTCAGATCGAAGATCGGTTTAGTGGTACGATGAACTTGTGCGTTATATCGTAATTCATTGCAGATAGACAATGACTTACAGAGATTAAACATGACATATCGATATCCACAGTACATTGGAAGTGGATCGGCCAACTACGTCCGTTGCCAATAGATGATGAGTCGAGTCTCAAAGATGTTTGGGACTTTTTGTCACAATTACCACCACCACATTGCATGGAGATTTATATCGATTTAGTTCCGAGGCAACAATACAATAGTTCCAATTGCAATGTAGTGTTACATTCTCGAATTCGGACCTAGCACTCAACCAATTTATGAGCATAGCCATTGTGCATCGCCTTTGACGACCGCAAATCCCGAAATGGACGAGGATCCTCGTTCCTGTGATGATATGAATACTAGCGAAGATGATGACTATTGCGGCAGTGACGGGGATACTAGTGAAGATAGTAGCGAAGATGATACAGACGATGAAGGGGATGATGGTCATCATGTTGATGATGGCATGATTTGATACGCGTTAAATCGAGTCATAGCAGATGATGGCTCATTATCTTGTCCTCCAATTTCGAACGAAATTGGGAACGATGATTTCTTCGATGAAGAGGCTGCTGGAATTGATGGTGCGCCAGTGGGTGTAGGTGAATTTGTCGTTCCTTCAGCTGTATTTATGGAATTGAGTAGTGAGGCAATGCAACCCCTCAATGAGAATGCAATGATCCCGTACATATGCAGGACCACATACATGCATCTATGCTAAACTGTCCAAGGATCATGCGCATTTGGACTCCACCGTTATATACCGTGAGGTAGAAAATGTGGTGAGAAGAGATCCGTCCACCTCAGTTCCTGTGCTTCATCAGATTATCAAGGACAAATTCAGTTATGACGTTCATTATAAGAAAGTATGGTTGGGGAAGAAGAAAGCAATTGCTAAAGTCTTTGGAGATTGGGAAGAATCGTACAAAATGTTTCCTCGTACTTTGGCATAAAACTTCTTCAATATTTCATATGTAGGCACATGACATTACTTCAATTCATCAGTTGACACTGGGTGATGATGTATCTATTGCACGTATTAGAGATGTAGCTGCATCGACTTTGACCGCAGTACACGCAGATTATCGGATGCATAATATGCCCAGTTCATTTCAAGCTTCTCATCATTCTTCCCATGCTGATACACTTTCGAGGCATGACACTCCATTGTATACTCCATCAGTGCCTCTCAACGAGTTTGGGACTCCACATACTCCTTCAGTTCCTCCCACCATGACATTCGAGGCTATGGAAGCCTTTCCATTTGACACGACACCTACATCTTCGCGCCATTTTCATGCAAGTCCAATAATGATGAATTTATCTGGGAGTACAAGTACTCAGGATGGCGGAATGCGGGACAACGATGATATTCAACCAGAAGATGCTCAAAATCCGGCTGATGTGGGTCATACGGATATTCCACTTGCACGAAATCGTAATGTCCGAGTCGTCAAGAGAACACGGCGTGGGACTGGAAGTCATTATTTGGGGTCAGACTAGGACTTTTTCTATACTGTTATAAGTCATTTCCTCCTTATTCATTTTTGCTTTGTAGTTGATCACCTACCAATTTCATCATTTATATCAATTCAACTTTCAAGTTCTTTATTTTTTATGAGTTTTAACTAATTTTTTCTTGATGTGTTGAACCTCTTGTATTGAAAAGTTGTGTATGCTATTATGTGTATGAAAAAGGTACTAAAGTATTTGGATTCCCAATGGTCTCCTCTCATGAATCATAAATAGCTTTGTCATCATTTTTCATGAATTAGTAGCGTGGGAGCACAAGAGCAAATTGGAAGGGAAAATGCATGCTTGTGGACATGATGCACATGTGGCCTTGCTCCTTGGGGCTGCAAGGATACTACATATAGCATCAATTTGCATGAAGTGATCAAACAAGCCGGTAGTAAAAAAAAAAAATTTATGAGTGGAATTAGTCTCGACTTCCATTGCATGGAAGAGTACTTCATTGCTATCCACACTTTTCGGCTTTAGAGTTGAAACAAAGAGTGGAGAATAACAGTCACAATTTCACCTTTAATTTTTTCATTCTTAATGGATCATAACATATATAAAAAGCATAGGAGATGCTTTTACATTGGTTGTAAGCAAATAATATGTCCATTAATCACGCTTTTAACCACACATTTATAAGTTTAAGCCAACATTTGTGCTTGAGAATAAAAAATGCAATAGTGCTTTTACAATATGTCATATATCAAAAATGCAGGGAAAAAAATTTCCCTGAACTAAGACATGAGTTGCAGTCACGACTTCCATTGCATGGAAGTCGTGGATCGCAACTCACGACATCCATGGAATGGAAAACGTGACTTAGAGTCACGTTTTCCAGTGACCAAAAAAAATTAATACGTGGCGGGTGATTTGGCGCTTACGTGGCAACATGTGTGTTAGATGGGGAAATAGTTTGGTGGGTGTGTTGGGTTGATAATTTTTACTCCCAATCGTATTAATCAAGGAAAAAGACCGAAGACAGAAAGTCGGTAGTATTTATTAGGGGTGAGATCACTTTGCCCGCCCGAATGTCGGGCACGTACTACTCGTCAGATCCTTGACCCACTGGCCCACGGCCCCAAAACCCGAGGTCGCCACGTGAGGAGGCGCTGGCCCAGCGGTCCCGTCCGATCCTTGAGCCACTGGGTCCCACGCGCCACTGACGCCATTTTCCACAACCCGACTCCTCGATATGCGTGTTAACACGACTCCTCGATATGGGTGTTCATTAAACTTTCAACAGCGGAAGTCTTAATTTAAAACCAAATAAACAATTAAATTTATTTTCATATAAACATCATTTAATAGAGCAATTCCTATTGTGGAAAACCCGGGGAAAGTACTCCGTATATATATGCGACAATATTAAACAATAATATATACGAGTACAGTATCTATTCAGTCTCACATTTCCCAAAAGCAAGCAAAATATCCATATAGCACGTACTGGTAGGTCCTCGACCGCAGCAGTCGATAAAGTCGCCCAAAAATGTCCTTGCCCCTACTAGCAGGGTCTGCACTCGCCCATCACAAAAAGGAAGATGGGGAGTACAGTTAGTAAGATTCCAACAAAGTACACCGAGCATTTACGAGAAATATAGACGATATCAATAAACATGTTAATTAATCATGCGAACTAAACAGGCAACTGTGCTAAGATCATCACATGAATAAATAACATGAGAAACAAGCCGTGTACTCCTCCCGGTCACACTAAACTGTACGACAAACCCCCAGGATCCTTTCAATGAGTGCCCCACTTCCTTTCACCTGGTACGGCCCAGCCCGCCGACAGGTACCCGCAGGCCCCGAAACCTACGGACTGGCACCGCACAGGATCCTTTCAGTTGAAACACCCACTTCCTTTCACCTGGTTACCCGCGTACAGCCTAGTGTGCCATAAGTACAACACGAATAGCAAAAGTCTCGACCCCCAACCCAAAAGCGTCACGAAAATCAATAACAAGGAATAGGGGGGAAATAGCATCCAACAAGCACAAATATGCAATAAATGATAGAAAAGTAAACCCTCGATGACTTTCAGAAGGAATCTTACGTACCTCAAAACGCACTCGCACGCATCTCGATATGCGCACCCGACACCTGATGCCCGCCTTTGTTCGAAAATCATGCATGCTCGAGCGAGCCAAACGGAGACCCTTTTTAGGGTGGTAGCAGGGGAAGTGGATACACGAGTGAGGGTGTGCTCGACGGGGTTGTAGATGACCTAGAGGGTGTGCTTGGTGGGGTGGTAGACGACCTAAAGAAACGCTTAGAGATGGGATCATGTCATGAAGATGATTGTGGTTCGCCACGGTTACACTTGTACACAGATTAATTAAGATCTATTTTGGTCGAAGAATGAAGAAGATAAGGAAAATGAAGAAGATGATGAGCAACAACATAAGGATTTGCTGAGGGCTACGAGTTTGTAGACTAAGAGATAGGAGAGCAGAACTTGAATGGTCCTGAAGTCTTTCCACCACCTCTTCCACTATAGCCAACTGTATCACCACGAGAGGATGTTGGGTTTTGGGGTTCATACGCAGCGGAGATTACAAAACAATTTTTACAAAAACCCCAACAGGATCCGAATTTAATTCCATTAAAAACGTTTAAACCAAGAAAATTTAATCATACTCGATCGCGAAAATACCTTTCTGAAGGTTGATCGATCTCTAAGGCGCTGCCAACGACGAACGCCATTTACCAGCAGTCCGCACACGAACGGCGGCCGATATTCGAAGTGCTAGCTTTGAGAGAATACCAAACCTTTTGTTTCCCTCCAAAACGATCCAAAGCATACCAGAAAACCCTAAGTCGTTTCTAAAACGAAAATAGAGTTTCGGTCCTTAATCTTTCGTCCGTGCGTTCTAACTTAAAGCGTCTATTTATACAACCCTTGTATATAAACGGTTAAATAAATTACACATATACCTCTACTTAAAGAAGTATAAGTGTAATACACCACAAGGACGTTTATGTCATGAATTTTATCATATAAAATTCATTTTTCTGAACCATTTTAAAATCTCGCAAAACCATTTTTAGTGCGCGACCCAATAGGCTCATACAATGTTGGCAGTGAACCAAAACACATTTCGGTATACAAGTCATAAGCGGCCTCTAGCAAGACATTATGACTACCCAAGTCGTACGAATATCAATCGATACAACCTAATCAATAGTGTATATAACATCATTTTGTCACACGATATCCTTTTGATCAAACATAAGGCATATAATTATCATCCAACAAGTTCAATCGTACTAGTCTCGATCTCTAGGTAGATTGAAAACATCCAAGTGACATTGATCAATATCAATTCACTTAGACTAGGCCTTTTAACAGTCTAACACATCGAGGGATCCACTAGATATCTCTCTTTATATGAGAGGGACAAATTATATCTCGATTACACAACTTCATCACATTGCTCACACAGTAACCAATCACGACCTTTATAATCGTCTAGTTAAAGACAACGTTTGATAGTGTCAAATCACTATGTCCCTAATGTTGAAGTCTCTGGTAATCTCAAGTCAGAGGACTGAAAAATATACCTATCACGAGAAACAACTATGACTTAATCTATGTGATGTTCTCATAGCGGGTCGGTCCAGTACTTTGTTCCCTAACAAGTACTCGTGATCTTGACTCGTATCTCTATACGTATAATCATTATATGATCATCAATCAAGACTCACACTAGTCTTAATTCATTATAGTTCCCAGTATAAAGATCGACTAGAGACATTTAGGATATTTCTGTAAATACCCATGGATCTTATTATAATGTAAACATGCAAATTAATTATAATAAATAGCAAATGAAATCCTTTATTTTATTAACTAAAAGTACTCATAAAGACAGTTAATGGATTGACCTAGGGCACATGCCCAACATCTCCCACTTGCACTAGGGCCAATCATACATGCATCTAATGCCTAATGATCTATAACATGACCATCATGTTTTGCTTGTGGAAAAGCTTTTTTCAATGGATCCGCAACGTTGTCTTCAGTAGGTACTTTGCAAATCTTTACGTCTCCCCTCTCAATAATTTCTCTGATGAGATGAAAACGCCTGAGTATATGTTTGGATCTGTGGTGCGACCTAGGTTCCTTGGCCTGTGCTATTGCCCCGTTATTGTCACAATATAAACAAACAGGGTTAGCAATACTTGGAACCACACCTAGTTCGAAATGAACTTTTTGATCCAAATCGCCTCCTTTTTCTTTGCATCGGACGCCGCAATATACTCGCCTTACGTTGTAGAATCGCCACGATCTCTTGCTTTGAACTTTTCCACTTCATCGCACCCCCATTCAAAGTAAACACATATCCAGATCGCGATCTAAAATCATCTATATCAGTTTGAAAACTTGCATCTGTGTAACCATTTACAACTAGATCATTTTCAAAACCTCCATATACCAAGAACACTTCCTTAGTCCTTCTTAAGTATTTAAGAATGTTCTTTACTGCTATCAAGTGACTCTCACCGGGATCTGACTGATATATGCTTGTAGTGCTCAAAGCATATGATACATCAGGTCGAGTGCATAGCATGGCATACATGATAGATCCAATAGCTGATGCATATGGAATTTTATTCATACGGTCTCGCTCATCATTTGTCTTAGGACATTGAATCTTGTTGAGACTTATGTCAGGAGACATTGGCAATAATCCTCTTTTAGAGTCTTGCAAACTGAACCTATTCAGCACCTTGTCTATGTAAGCACTCTGACTTAGACCGATTAACCTCTTAGATCTATCCCTATAGTTCCTTATCCCTAGGATATAGGCTGCATCTCCTAAGTCTTTCATTGAGAAACACTTCCTTAACCAAGACTTGACATTCTGCAATGTTGGGATGTCATTTCCAATGAGTAATATATCATCAACATACAGTACAAAAAAAAACAACTACACTACCACTGACCTTCTTGTATACATAAGGCTCATCTTCGTTCTTAATAAAACCAAAATCATTGATCGCCTCATCAAAACGAAGATTCCAACTCCGAGAAGCTTGTTTTAATCCATAAATGGATCTTTGAAGCTTGCATACCTTCCTAGAATTCTCAGGATGTACAAAACCTTCAGTTCGTGTCATATACACGTCCTCAAGCACCTTTCCATCAAGAAATGTTGTTTTTACATCCATTTGTCATATCTCATAGTCATAATATGCAGCAATGACAATTAAAATTCTTATGGATTTAAGCATGGCTACTGGCGAAAAAGTTTCATCATAATCAACACCCTGAGTCTGCCTGAAACCTTTTGCTACAAGTTTTGTTTTAAAAGTATGCACTTTGCCATCCATGTTAGTTTTCTTCTTGAAAACCCATTTACATCCAATGGTCTTACCACCTTCAGGTAAATCAACCAAGTTTCAAACTTGGTTATCATACATGGATTGCATCTCAGAGTTCATGACACTTAGCCATTTATCTGAGTCTGGTCCAGACATAGCCTCTTGATAAGTGGTGGGCTCATTTTGGTCCATAAGCAACACATCACGACTATCAATAATGAGAAATCCTAATATCTCTAGCTAATGTCTTACCCTACCGGATTTACGTGGGCCTTGTGTCATTGGTGGAGGTTCAACTGGTTCAGAACGTTGTAGAACTTCCAGTAGCGGTTCAGTATTTATTCGTGATTCTTGAACTTCTTCGAGATTTATTTCTCTCCCACTAGTGTCTTTTGAAATAAACTGTTTTTCCATAAAGGCACCATAAAGGCACCATACCGAGCAACAAATAAACCCCCACAAATAAACGCTTATCAGATTTAGGTGCTAGTTTTTCTGAGACTTGTCGCTTTACATAAGCCTCACAACCCCAAATCTTAAGAAAAGACAAACTAGGCCTCTTCCCGTACCATATCTCGTATGGTGTTTTATCAACCGCTTTAGAAGGAACTCGATTTAGAGTGAAAGCTGCAGTTTGTAATGCATAACCCCAAAAGGATAATGGAAGATCTGCATGACTCATCATAGATCGAACCATATCTAATAAGGTTCGATTTCTCCTTTCAGAAACTCCATTCAATTGTGGAGTTGCTGGTGGAGTCAATTGGGAGACAATCCCACAATTTCTAAGATGATCATCAAATTCGAGGCTTAAATATTCACCACCTCGATCTGATCGAAGAGTTTTGATAGTTTTACCAAGTTGATTCTACACTTCATTTCGAAAAGTTCGAAACATCTCAAATGATTCAGCTTTATGTTTCATTAGATATACATAACTATATCTGCTGAAATCATCAGTAAATGTAATGAAGTACTAATAACCTCCTCTAGCCATTGTGTTTATAGGACCGCATACATCAGTATGTATTAGACCCAATAAATCACTTGCCCTTTCACTGTGTCCAGTAAAGGGACTTTTAGTCATCTTGCCTAGTAAACGAGATACGCGCGTTTCATATGTTTTTAAATCAAATGAATCTAGAAGCCCATCTTTATGGAGCTTTTTTATGCGGTTCTCGTTTATGTGCCCGAGACGACAATGCCAAAGATAGGTTTGATTCAAATCACTTGACTTGAATCTATTTGTATTTATGTTAAAGACTGGAGTATCAGTGGACCTTTTCATACTTAGAATATAAAGACCATCACACAAATCAGCATTTGCATAAAATATATCTTTACGAGAAATGGAACATCTATTATTCGCAATAATAAAATCAAAACCATCCATATCCAAGCATGAAATAGAAATGATGTTTCTGCTCAAGGCAGACACAAAATAACAATTATTTAAAGTTAAAATAAGTCCACTAGGTAAGACTAAGTCATATGATCCAACAAATGGGCAAAGAACTCTTGCTCCATTCCCTACGCGGAGGATGACTTCTCCTTTCTTCAACTTTCTACTTCTGGTGAGTCCCCGCACATTTATACAAATGTGAGATCCATATCCGGGATCTAATACCCAGGAATCACTAGTAGATAAATTAATTTCAATAACATAAATACCAGTAGTGGTAGTCGCACTACCCTTTTTCTTCTTTAGATCTTCCAGATAGAGTTTGCAATTTCTGAACCATTGTCCAGGTGCATGACAGAAATGACAATTTCCTTCCTTTTCTTTTGGGTGTTTTGAAGCAGGAACAGGCTGGGGCTTGACTTGTTCCACAGGCTTTGCGACAGGTGCAACAACAGCCTTGGAAACTCTAGCCTTGCCTTTGCCTTTCTTCTTCATTCTCTTTCCCTTTTGGACCATCAACACATTACTAGAGGGTTTCTTGATATTTTGTTCAGCAGTTTTGAGCATCAAATGCAACTCTGAAATTGATTTCTCCATATTATTCATATTGTAGTTCATCATAAATTGTAAGTAACTCTTTGGTAATGAATTCATGATCAAATTCATAGCCAACTCTTGGCTTATGGGAAATCCGGGTCTATCAAGCTGGTCAACATAGCCCTTCATCTTCAAAACATGAGGACTAACTGACGCACCCTCAGTCATCTTGCAAGAATGTAGGTTATTGACTGTCTCGAACCTTTCTTGCCTAGCTTGTCGTTGGAACATTTCCTTCAAATGCGTTATAGCCATGTCGTAGGCTTCCATTAGTTCCATGTCTTTCCGAAGTTCAGAACCATAGTCAAACGTAATACATGCAACATCAGTAGAATCGTTGACATGCTTATTATGCGCATCCTTCACAGCTTTCGTAGCATTGGCTGGTGGGTCCTCAGGGATTGGAGCATCCAAGACATACAACTTACGTTCATGCTTAAGAACAATTCTCAAGTTTCTGAACCAATCAAGAAAGTTAGTCCCAGATAGTTTATCATTCTCAAGGATGGATCGTAGTGACAGAGGATTATTGTTACTTGAAGAGGCCATTGATCTACAATAAAGATTATGCAAAGTTTGTTTTAGTATAGAGGAATAGACTCCCACTAAATTAACAACCCTCCTAAAACATATTGTTTATTTAGGGGACCAAAATCCATATTTCACCTAATTCTATGACAACTATGGCATGAAACACAAAACTAGATTATTTAGGTGGGTAACAGTTACCAATTACATCTTATGTAATTTTAGATACTTTTATGAGATACGGGACATCTTATGTCTTATCATGTTTTTTATCTCATCATGTGCCTAAAGCTCAAAACTATTTTGATAGCTTTATTAAGTCGGACCATTTTAAACATTTAGGTAACTCTTATCCAACTTGTCTCACCAAGATAACACAATACACCCAGCTATGGCTGAAACTGTATTAGTGTAATCGAGGCCTTGACAAGTGTTTAAAATAGATGACATGAAACTTAAAATTTAATAGAGAGATTTTATTCAGTTTTAGTGATTTTATGTAAACAATGAAATATCATATATTTTTATTGATTTGTTAAATCACTAAACAATTTGGAGGTTTTTATATTGTTCACTAATAAAAGAATTTTCGTACGCTAGGATTAGTTAGACGGCGGTCCCGCTGGCCGGTCAGCAGGCGACGGGGGTAAAGGGGGCAGCACCCCCGTGTTTTTTTTTTTTTTTAGAAGTCGAATTTCAATTCCGAAAATTAAAATTTGATATAGGAAATCATATTTTTCGCTGATTTTATTATCATAAATTTACCCCTTAATTTATCCAAAATTAAGTCAATTAAAATATTTTTAATTAACCCGGACCCACATCTAACTAAACATCTTATCCTAATCCAATTAGGACTTAAGATATTTGAATCCTAGCATATCACCAGTAACAAAATTCTCCATATTTATCTCATATCCAATAGGGATAACGAAACCGATTTTGCTTATATCTCCTAATCTAATTTGTTATCTATCTTTATCAAATAGAAATTTCATAACAGAATAGATATAACAAGATAAATAAATAATTTTGAAAATTAATTATTTGCAATTTCGGTCATCATCCAAATAATAAAAAACATGTAATTGAATCATGAACTACTATCCCAACGAACCTAATGATGTTATGGATCACAAAACACGAAACTCAATTCATTAAAATTATTCGAATTAACCTAACATGGTTACTAGCATATACAAAACTAATTTCAATTAAATCACGAATATATGTATCATATACATAAAACATGATAATAAATCTCACAGAAAACTTATGTATATCACATATACATCAACTATTAACATGCTTTCAATCATATATCATGTATATATCAGAAGAAAACATGCAATGAATTTAATGGAATCGAACTCGAAGGCTCTGATACCACTGTTGGTTTTTGGGGTTCATACGCAGCGGAGATTACAAAACAATTTTCACAAAAACCCCAACAGGATCCGAATCTAATTCCATTAAAAATGTTTAAACCAAGAAAACTTAATCATACCTCGATCGCAAAATACATTTATGAAGGTTGATCGATCTCTAAGGCGCTGCCAACGACGAACGCCCTCTACCAGTAGTCCACACACGAACGGCGACTGAGATTCGAAATGCTAGCTTCGAGAGAATACCAAACCTTTTGTTTCTCTCCAAAACGATCCAAAGCGTACCAGAAAACCCTAAGTCGTTTCTAAAACGAAAATAGAGTTTCGGCCCTTAATCTTTCGTTCGTGTGTTCTAACTTAAATCGTCTATTTATACAACCCTTGTATATAGACGGTTAAGTACATTACACATATACCCCTACTTAAAGAAGTATAAGTGTAATACACCACAATGACGTTTCTGTCATGAATTATATCATATAAAATTCATTTTTCTGGACCATATTAAAATCTCGCAAAACCATTCTTAGTGTGCGACCCAATAGGCTCATACAACGTTGGCAGTGAACCAAAACACATTTTGGTATACAAGTCATAAGCGGCCTCTAGCAAGACATTATGACTAACCAAGTCGTACGAATATCAAATCGATACAACCTAATCGATAGTGTATATAACATCTTTTTGTCACACGATATCCTTTTGATCAAACATAAGGCATGGAATTGTCATCCAACATGTTCAATCGTACTAGTCTCGATCTCTAGGTAGACTGAAAACATCCAAGTGACATTGATCAATATCAATTCACTTAGACTAGGCCTTTTAACAGTCTAACACATCGAGGGATCCACTAGATATCTCTCTTTATATGAGAGGGACAAATTCTATCTCGATTACTGCGATGGCCCCAATTTTTCACAAATTGAGCCCCGGCCGGCCTAAACCTACGTGGACCCCCGAGCCAGTCTCGCAAGGTCAACGCAAGCCTAGTCAGCCTTCCAATCCATCATTATTAGTACATTCACCATTTACAGTTGAGTTATTAATATTTTTCGAGTTTTACAATTTTAGCGGAAGCAACTAATACATTCAATAACTCAACAAACAAATCAGGGAGTTAGGCAACCTAATTGTGGAACCCAGTAAATATCATCAGAGAAGAGTAAAAATACAAATTATACAAAAATCACCTAGCTATGCAGCCTTTCCTCTGCTACTTGTCCGAGGCTCTGCACTCAGTCAAATATAAAAATGACGAGCCCATGTAAGTGAATCCAGTAGGACATATACACAACATTTCACAATATCCATAACAACAGTTCACAATATCTAAAGCAGTCAAATTCATGCAAATAGAACGAAAGGAATCAAGATCGCATGAATATACAAAACTGTAAACAATCCATCGATGAGTGATGCCAAATAACAAGGAGTCCCAACCAAAAGGTCGTTGAGTCGCGGCAAAAGCCAAGTAGACTCGGGTTTAGGACGAGACCCCAGCCTCCCAGCCCTAACCCTTGCGACTATGAGGCATCCATAGACCCGGCTCTAGGACGAGACCCCTGCCTCCCACCCCTAGCCCGTATGACTATGAAACATACATGGACCCGGATAAATCAACAGACGACCATAATTAGGACGAGACCCCTGCCTCCAGTCCTAACCCTCTCGTATCGCAGATATACAGTAACCATGACTCACTTGCCAATGGACCCCCTCAATCGACAACAATTTAACGATAACTATCACCACAAAGCAGTGAACAACAATAAAGCTATCAACAGTAAACAACAACAGTCAATGGAGAGAAATGAAATACTGTATAAGTCCCTAACTGGTTTACTTACCTCGAGAAATTACGAATCTCAAAATGCCTCGCTCGCGTCTCGATTTACGCACCCGACACCCGACTCCTAGTCCCTGGTGTCCATTTAAACTTTTTAAGCCTATTTTATTGAAAATCATTCAGATCAAAACTCAAATTAGGTGAATAAACCTCACCTTCATCGCATCGTCGCGATTTCGACGAAATCGCGCAATCGACCGGTCGATAACACGTCATCGCGCTTATCGCATCGCTCCGCGCGCAGCCGCGCATTGCCGCTGCATTGCTTTGCGCATCGCCGCGCCGGCGCCATTGCTCGCCGGCCGCGCCGCCGCCACCGGCGTCGCCAAAACCGTCGTCCTTCGCGCCGCTTGCCCTCGCTTTACCCGCACTCGCGCTTAACGCGCTGGCTGCTGCTGCTGAGCGCGGAGTCGCGCTTCCACACCATCCGCCGTCCGATCGCTTGCTTTGCCGCCGTCGGGTTCGCCGCAGCGTCCAGCGCCACGCCGCTCAGCGTCGTCGCAACCTCGCGTCGCGCGAAGTCGCCAAGCCGCCGCTGTCCGTCCACGCTCGCGGCTGATCCGCCGGTACTCCCATCCGCGGCTGCTCCGTCGTTGGAGCCGGTCCGCCGTGATTGTTGGAGCCGACCACCACCGCGCTCATCCGTGCCGTGAGCCGCTGGTCCGCCGCCCCTCTCTCTCTCGGTGGTCTTCTTCCTCCTCTCTTTCTCTCGTTTCTCTCTCTCCGCGTTGTTTCTTTCTCTCTCGATCTTTTTTTCTCCATCTTATCCTCTTTTCACTTTTATATAATATATATAGATATATATATATATATATCTATATATATATATTATTTCTTTTCTCCTTATCCTTATCTCTTTCATTTTTAAATCAAAGGTGTCCTCGAGATTCGTGCAACGCGCAATTCGAGGCACAACCCCACCTCATTTCACAATTTTGATACTCGTGCTACACGCATCACGAGGCATATCCAATGTACATTTTAACACCACATAAAGTCATTATTTCGGTCCCACGTCGGCACGCGATTCGAGGCGCGTCCCCGTACGTGTTTCGGCTCACCGAATTCCTCGCATAGTTAGCATTTTCATCTCAAATTATATTCGGATATACGTATTTCGACTAGTGAGTCCCACATACGGCCTTGACTTGACACGTGACACAAGTCAAATTTTCAGGCCGTTACAATTACACAACTCTATCACATCGCTCACACAGTAACCAATTAATCACGACCTTTATAATCGTCTGATTAAAGACAATGTTTGATAATGTCAAATCACTATGTTCCTAATGTTGAAGTCTCTGGTAATCTCAAGTCAGAGGAGTGAAAAACATATCTATCATGAGAAACAACTATGACTTAATCCATGTGATGTTCTCATAGCGGGTCGGTCCAGACTTTGTTCCCTAACAAGTACTTGTGATCTTGATTCATATCCCTATACGTATAATCATCATATGATCATCAATCAAGACTCACACTAGTCTTAATTCATTATAGTTCCCAGTATAATGATCGACTAGAGACATTTAGGATATTTCTTTAAATACCCATGAATCTTATTATAATGTAAACATGCAAATTAATTATAATAAACAGCAAATGAAATCCTCTATTTAATTAACTAAAAGTACTCATAAAGACAGTTAATGGATTGACTTAGGGCACATGCCCCAACAGAGGATTTGACTCCGCGGCAGCAGAGACTGTAGATAGTAGAGATGCGCAATCAGTATCAAGAGAATAGGACGCAATACTAGACAGCCATGTTGAGATATGAGTAGAATATGGAGAGGAGATAGCAACACCGACGGGATAAGTGGCGCAATTTTATGTTGTTTGTTGATCATCATAGAGATATAGCTAGATATGAGAAGAGAAGAAGGTTGAAACCTATTGATAGGTCAATTGGTTTTTTAGCCGCATAAGCATAAGTGTTCGATCAGGATTTAGTGCAGAGTGGGACGGTCGAGCATCCATTGACACCATTCCAAGCTAAAGTCGATAATGCAGATAACAATGATGATGCGCAGTGCTGAAGTCAGTGTAATAGGAATCCTTTAGACCTAGGGAGTTGAGAGTAACCTTGATATCGTTTTTTTTAACATTTGAGATATTTTTTAACTTATTTACTTGTTTTAATTATGTTTTTAGTTTACTTTATTATAACTCTTGTTATTACATATATTTGTGTGTTTTAGTGTTTTAATGTTTCAAGCTCACTCTTAAACCTTGAGGATAAGGTTTGAATTAAGTTTAGGAGCATCGACACTACCCTACACTATGGGAAGTGGTAAGATAGGTTGAGAAATAAAGATAAACACTGCAGATATGATCATTTAAATTTTTAATTTGAAACAGTTAAGGAGGAAAGCATGGTAGTGTATAAATTTTTCAATTTATTTATTATTTGAAAGTTTAAGTAGTATAGATTAGGTTATATATAGTAATATGTAATGAATAAGTAGTTCATTTGCATGTTCATGCCTTCAACTGTGAATGAGTAAATTATAAGTATCTTGTTCATATGAAACTCAAGAGAATGTTTTAAATTTTGAAGAAGAAATAATGAAATGTAGCAAACAACGGTGTGATTTCATGATTAGAAACTTAGAGTTAGGGAATACAATGAACTAGAAACAAAAAAAAGAAATTATAAGACTTCTTGTGATAAAAGTTAGATATATAAGGATTCTATTAGGGGTACACACGAATTGCACTAATCTACGGATCTAGTCCAATCCGAACAAATTATCACTAATTGGATCAATTTCTTGACTCCATGGACTGGATCGGACCAAAAAATCACTAATCCGGCTGGACTGGTTTGTATTGTAAATCTTACATTAAAAATCTGCAGATCTAACCAGATCCAATCTGTTTATCACATCAACACATATACATATCTGATCATATGTACTATAGTACCTCAAATAACATTAACCTAAACTATCAAGTAGAAATTATAGTATCTCAAAGACTCTGCTTGTTTTTTAACTCTTTAATTACACTTCATACCTTTTTTGAAGGTTGTATGTTGCAACAGAACCTTTTATGTGCTTTTGTAAGAGTATATGATGCAGATTTGTAAATAACATATTTATTTATGTAGAAACTTGCATTTTAAAGGTTATTATGATGACAAGTTTATGAAAAATATGCTATAAATAAATTTGTGGGATGTATGATCACGAGATGCATTATTTTTGTGATTCATTTAATAAAGTTTAATTTTATGAATTTTCTGATAGAAAAATGTCAATCCGCATAACTTGATCCAGTCTGATCCGCATTTTGCAAGCTGTAAATCTAGGGTCGATTACCTATTAACACTATTAATGCAATTGCTAGACCAACACATTAGCCGATGTGTTGTCTAGCCAATCCATTAATGTTCAATAGTTCTATTCCAAACCCCTTAGTGAATATGTAATCCATGCAACTTGTTTAGCTAAGTAGGATTTACCATATAGGTTGGGAATCAAACCCATATCCTATATAACATATTCTCGATTTCAGGATTTACTCTCGCCAATCACTTTAAACACCATTCTCCATTTAATACACACATCACAGTGTACATAGTCCATCATTAAGGTAGGAGCACGCTCCTTCACTTGGTGGGCCGCGCTTCACTAACTTGGTTCATCACTCTTTATGAAAGGAACGCGCTCCACCCTGTACTGTCTCAATAATGAATAGGGCAGTAACCACTATTCCATTAGCAAATCACAACAACAACGTCAAACACTTCCCCAACACATCAAGGAGGACCTCTAGTGAGGTATAAACTCATTTCTAGTGATCAACAACAACGATTCACAAAGAAATCATCACCTACATCAAGAACTCAACTTAAACTAAAAATAAACTTACCAAAGCGATGAATCTCTATATTACAGTAGTTTGATCTCTTCCAATCCCTTCAAATCCACTGAAACTCTCTTTCCATATCGATTTCCTAAAGTGTCACCCTCAGTTGTTTGTCTCTCCCTTGATCGATCAATGAAACAATGAGGATAAGTTTAAAGTTTTTTATTTATATATATGAGTTTTTTTCGAGATACGTATCGCGCTAACTTTAGCTGATCAAGTGAATGATGTGTTACATTAACACATCTTAAAGTGACACAAATCTTAACACCATCACCACTTTAAATTGACACAGTGACTAAACCCCAACTATGATTAACGGGTGAACCCCTTTCAGATGCTATTTCAAATTAAGGGAACACCTTAAATCTCTCCCGACGGTCGTAGATATACTTTAATGCCATCAACACTAGCGTTAGAACAAGCAACTTGTACAAGTGCTTTAACCACAACCAACGTATACGCAACCAAATATATAGTGAAAACTCATGTGTGCCCACCATCAGTCACACATGTAATTTGATATTGATAAAACCATATCATGAATTTTGTGAAGTATTTCAATAGGTTTTACATACCCCAATGTACGCTCTGACTTCTCCAGACTCCTGAATCTGACTCCTCCTAGCTCCCCAGTATCCGAGCTATAGTCCCTTTAGTCCATGAAGCCAAATTTTATGTATTTAGGCTTATTACAAGTGTTTAAGTGTGTATTAAGTTAAAAAAATATCCAAAATAACCTCTAAATCGAATTTTCATCTGTCAGTAGTGCGTTTGGGGGCAGGCCTAGTGCACTAGGTGTGTGTAGCGTGCTAAGGAGACACTTAGTGCACTATTGTTCTTTAATTCGAAGAATAGTTTAGCACCGAAACTGGATAGTGCGCTATCTAGCCTAAGTAGCGCGTTATCCGAACCGGGTGACGAAATTCTTACCTTGAGAATTATGTCCCTAAGACCCCATTTGGCCACCTTCATGCCATCTACCCCATCCACGACTCGTGGGGAATCACTAAACTCCATCAAGAACAACCAAAAATTTAATTCAATTTCTAAAAAATTCATACATTAATCCAACTTTCCAATTATCACCAAAAACTCAATTTCCATTGAAGCTAGTTTAAACACCTTAATTGTAGTGTTAATTAGACTTGTAAATCATCAAAAATTCATAAAAAATACTGATCTAGTCATTAAATTCGAATTGACACCAAAACATCTCAATTTGAGCTCATTTTAATGAATTTAGTGAGATAAAGATGGTTACCTTGTGTTTGATCTCCTAAGTTGAGCTCCAAATGTTGAAATCTTGCTCCTAACTTCTTAGAAATCATATTATTTTCTCCAGATTTGCATGTGTAGTTGAGTGGAATAATAAGAAGTCTCGCTAAGTCTTCATTTTATTCTGTGTTATAATCTAGTGTGCACATGTATCTCGAGGACAATCTTAATGCCTTCTTTCAAACTGTTCAGCTCTCCAGTGACACAAATCAATGACACATCTTGCCTAATTTATTCAATCTAGGATCATCTAGATGAAGATTTAATGTCCTAGATTAACCTATCCAAACTATAAGACTTATTTATCTTTGACCAAATCAATTCACATAAGCATATAATTACATATGGTTAGTGTGTTTAGTCAAATACTCAAAATATTTGTGTCCTACTAACCCCCCAACTACCCGACACCCGGTGACCCGCACCTCGACACACACCTCGAGGTATGTCAAATTTTACTTTATTTACTTAACTAACTTAGGATATGATTCAATTATCCACTATGTAATATAGTTAGCCTAGTTTATCATTCTCAGATAACTCCAACTCAATACCCATTTCGACACGCTTCCCAATGTAACTACCCATCACACCAACTCGCTCAATAGCAACGTACACACATGCGATGCAATATAATAATATAATGATTTTAAACACCTCATATAAATAACCATCATCCATAAATAACATATTCTCTCAGTTCTTATATTTGAGTCAACCGAGTTGTCAATGTAAGCCATGAATTATGGTTATTAATCCTCGAGATTAACGGTAATACTAGTTTAATTAATTTGGCCATTATAGAGATTTTTTATGAAAATTTTTTAAAATTTTCCACAATTCACGTAATATTTCTTCATTTCACTTTATTTAGTTAGAAAATGAATTGAATATAATTTGCATTTTAATAGAAGTAATATATTTTTATTACCCATGGAAATAGAAAGTTTATGATAGAAAGGAATTGTTATACCTTATTTGACTCAAGCTAGATTGTGTATGCACTAGAGGAGTTTATAGAGGATTGACAACTTTATGTTAGACATTATAAAGGGTAGAAGATCAAAACGAAAATACAAGATAAACAAGGATAGATTTTTAAGAATTTTGTTATGCAAATGTTACTTAATCAAGTATTATATATAATGAAAAAAACTTATGCGACAATTGAAGAGAAAAATAAAAAATTGCCAATAAATTTTACTTAGTTGGAAAGAATACTTCCTTGACTATAATGAAAGTTAGAAAAGCTAACAAAATTTTTAAAAGAAAAAATAGAGAGACCCACATATTCCAAAGGAAATAGAGCAGAGAACCATATATGAAGAAAGAAAAAGAAAGGAAAAAAAAAACGATATAGAAAATGGAAGGATGTTTATGAAAAACTTTCTAAATAAAAAATTTAGTTCGAGTACTTATTACTAAGTTGAGTGAAGTATCTCTTTTTCAACATTCCAACAAATGAAACAAATAATGATGATTATTAGTGATTAAAATTTCTATCGACTTTGATTGTGGTAATATTTTAAAATATTATTTGAAAATAAAATAGATTTATTAATATTTGTATTTTAAGATTCTATATTATTCATCATAAGCTTGATGTTGTTAGTGGGGATTGAAAAAACCTATATAGTGGTTTGACCTTGATGATTGATTTAACTTTGAATTTTAAGGTGTATTGCATAATCAGAGGTTGAGTTGTCAAATAAAAAGGTATTGTTCTTTAAATCTTTCTATCCAATCATGAATTTTATTTTATGAAGGTAATATGTGTTTATTTAATGATTACTTCAGTTTAAGAGTAAGAGTATATAATTATAAAATCAAAACGAGGGAAGAAAAAAGAATACGATCGAGACTATTCTTTTCCTCGGGATAGCAAAGTGCTAAGTTTGGGGTTATTTAATAAGTCAATAGTTAGACATATTTTAGAGTATATTTTAGGATGATTTTAGATGTAAATGACTATATTATATGTGATTTTCTCTTGTTTTTGATATTTCAGTTGATAATTGGAATATTTGAAGAAATGAATGAAAAAACGAAGGAAATGAAGGATTTGATAGAATGGAAAGATTGCAAAACGATTCACCAATTGATCAAGGAAAAACTGGATTTCACAGCCAATGATTCCTAAGTGATTTAGCCTATAAACATGAATCGCTACTCAGATCGATAGAACACTAAGACTACTTTTTCAAGGATTCACCTAGCGATTCCACTTAAAATAGGAATCGCTAAGGAATTGTTGTTGTCGGTTTCGTGGGTTTTAGATTACAACAAAGATTTTGAATTGGTTTATGATATGTATTACCTAAGATACTATATATATGAACCCTAGACTACGAAATTAAGAGCCTTTTGATAGGTTTACACTTTTTACTTTAGTTTGGAGGCCATTCATTATTGTTTTTATTTGTCTTTGAAGAAGATTAGAAGATTCAAGTTTTCAATATGACATTTTAATTATGTATTTCAATTATTATGTTATGATGTTATTTATGATTATGAATGAGTTGTTTGTTAATCTAAACAAACTTCAAACATGAACTAGATTCGTTTTGCAATGTATTCATGATAAGATGATTGTGTCCTTAATGCTTTAAACCAATCGTATTCTTTAATTCAATTAGTTAATATATTGTTATTTATGAATTGCAATCATGAATTTAAGTATTATGTGCGTAGTGGCCAATGTGCATTGTGATGTTTTAATTCATTATCTTGTTTAATGTAGTAACTAGGATTATTTGAAAGGTATTGCCATTTAGATATCTTAGGTGAATTTGAGATCGAAAGTTTAAGATTGAAGTGACTTTATGAAGATGTTAAGTTTAGTAGTTCGAAGTTTTCACAAAGTGTAATGCGATTTTATTACGTAAAGTTATTTTCTTTGTGTATTCATAGGGTTAGCTCAATAAAATTATAACACAACTTTTCCACCGGTATAAAGAGAACTTATGGTTTGCTAAGAGTTGTCTACTTACTTATAAGTGTTTGATAAACTAGAATACTTTATAAAGTATTTCATGACTATATGATTGAAGTAACATGTTTGGATGCAAAACATAATAATGTTTCATTGTTTAGGAGGTTTGTTTAGATGTTTATTTTATATTTATTTCCATTTAATTTAATTGTTTTGAATTTAGTGACTTTGATTTGTGCTAATTAAATTGGTATAGTTAGTTTAGTTGATTTCTATATTTAGAGATTATTAATCAAATTCTGGTTTCAATTAAATTAAATTAAATTAAAAATAATAATAATAAAACCCTTTTCTTAATAAATTTGCAAAATCCATGTGGAGAGGATTCCACTTATCACTATTACAAAATTTAATAGTATAATAAAGGTGGAAATTTATTATACACGCTTGATACATGTCGAATTTGGACAATAAAATCGAAAGTTCTCCAAACCTAACTAATAGAACTTGGACAATTTATGTTTCTTTGGTGTAAGATAATTACGAAGGAAAAACCATAATAAGCTAAGTATTAGCTTGGAAGTACAAGGTGGATCATAGTGAATTCAAGTAATTTTGACTTCAATGGAGTTCTGAACTTTGTTGGAAATTGTGGGGTTATACCACTACGAAATGCACATAGAAATAACGGTAAATAAAAGGTAAGAGATGTAATAATAAAAAAATGTGGCAAAAATAAAAGAAAATCAAGTTTTTAGAATATCAAAGTTTAAGATCTAATATATCACCATGAGGTGAACGAAATAGTACTGGAGCTCAAGGCAATAATATTGGAAATTTATTCGTTGGTTTCCTGACACCAATATAACGTGAGTATTATATGAAGCCACTGTAATAAGTACGTACACAAATCTCGCGAGTGTCTCATTGTTCGATTAAGCAGAAGTTGAATGCTAGATATTGTAAGAACAATCGATTGTCAAAGGTTGACGTAGATTATGAGAGACGAAGGAGATGGAAGTGGCATGAATGAGCTTCTCAAAGAGAAAGGATTCACCGATGGTGGTTGAAAGTTGTTGATGACGGTTGTAAGTCGTCTTAATTTTTTAAAGCATACTGATTTTGCAGTACAAACTGAGCGGTTATATTATGGCTAATATTGTGAGGTCAGATGTTGTGCTGGCATTAATTATTTCGGATCGCAGTCCATGTATTACTGTCATGATGTGGAAGAGTTCTATTACCAGGTTGTGGTATTATTTCAGACACGTATGGGCACTAGGCTGCACTTTAATATGGCTTTTCAGTCTATGATTTAAACTTCATGATTGATCCTAATCCACGAAGATATGCTCAGGTTTGTATTATGATTTCAGTAATCATTATCAACTACTATGTCTTCTCCAATTTTTGTAATAAAAGCTTCAAATACGTTTGAATACTATAATATTTGAGCTTGATGGGAGGCTAAAGAACTCTCCTAGCCTAGGTTGGGAGAGGAACAATGGGAGATTTTCTTGTGTTTCAATTAATTTCAATTACACTATCTTATTTCTCTTGTTATTATGTTATTCACATGATTTGGATTAGGGTTTATATAGTCATGAATGCATTTACCTTCATTAAAGTCTATAGCTAGTTCATTGCTTTACATTCGTAATTGTATGAAGTGTTGGGCATCAAGTAGCTTGCAGATAACCTAATTGGTACGTTCTCTTTTGATCTATCTCGCATAACAATAAAATCTAAGCTAAATTGACCACAATGTGTATTTTAATTGTCCAGAGTTGGTGATTTCACCAAGATTAATGTGATAAATGTATTGAATGTTAGTGTGCTTCACCTAGGATCATGATTCATGATTCTTACCTTATACCTTATATGCACCTTCAATGTAATTGTATCGAATGACGTGTTATTGAATATTGCCATCAATTCCTTAATAGTTTACCTGTGGTACACCGAACTTTCCAAATGGAGGCTCATACTCCGAGCGCATTTTTTTACTTTTAATGAAATAGTGTAAGAACTTGAATCACATAAAGCTTTCTGTCTATGTTTAACCCATCAAGAAGAAGTATTGTTTGGAACAGGGTGGTTAACCATTATACGGATTGTGTGCTATTAGTTTTAGCTGCCGCTAGTCGGACCCTACTGCTTGCTCCCTGTACCCTAGTTTTGAATTTTTTTAACCCCCTTGCGAAATGACTTTGATGCCCCTGAATATAAAGAAGCTTTTACTCTCCACACCCCATGATTTCCCATGAAATTGTTTGAACCAACAGTGTTAAGCGGGAAGAACACCAAGAAGTCGTCTCCTACACTGAACTCCAACTGACCTAACTCCGACGAAACTAGTGAAACCTGATCGACTCAGTAAGTTTGTTATTAACTCGTTTATCTTTGTTTTGCTGTTTTTGTTCGTTGTTTGGTAGTTTTTGACTGATTTTTGGGTGTTTCATTTTCGATTTTTTAGGGCTTCCACTTTAGTAGTGAGTTTCATATTGTAGCTTCCACAATGTCTCAAGAGTCTGTAGAACAAACTGAAATCCAACAAGAAGATGTAAGTTTTGTTATGTTTTGTGCGTTTTTCGTCATTTTTATAAGTTGGTGTTAACGGTCATGAATCATGTCGTGTGCGGTCACACAAGACCGATAGAGGAAAAGAGTTGACAGACTGTTTTGATCGCTCTACTTCGATTTTTATCGACCTATTTTGATCGCTATCCTTTTTTACTTATCAGCCTAGTTAAGCCGCCACCATTAGATACCTATAGGTTGTTTGACCGACAATGATATTAAACTATCGGTCTGTTTCGACCACCACCTATTATTTTGAATTGAAAATTGGATTTTTGAAATTGATTCTGCTTTAATTCGTTCTTCTCTTATTTCTTGTAGGTTAATATGTGTGATACAACTGCTACATCCAGAGCTGGTAGATCGAGGGAGGAGGAGGCCTTCCTGGACTTTCAGGGAGGAGGAGGCCTTTCTGGACTTTACGGAAGCATTCATACTGATATTGCCACTAAAGTCTAGAGAAGAGGCCATCACTTGGGCTCATGATACAGCTGCCAAATGTGGCTTTTTGTAATTATTCTGAAATCTAATACGATTGGTAGTGAGGTCGAGCTAGAATGACTATTGGTTGTGACCCAAATGGGAACTATAGCCCAAAACAGGTAAAAGGAAAGAAGAAGAATGAGAGTAAGGAAAACGGGAAGAATATGAAAAAGGTCGTTGGCACCAAGAAGTGCGAGTGTCAATTTAAGCTATTTGCGAAGCACGCAAAAGACGACTGCTGGCATTTTAGAGTTGTGTGCTAGATCCACAACCATAAACTCACAAACAGTTTGGTGGGTCTTCAAACGTTGGGAGGCTCAATGCATGCAAAAAACAATTGTGGAAGACATGAGCAAGACCAAGACCACTGTTCCCCTAATGACATTCTCTCAGCCATCTGTTTGGAATTAGAGGCTGTGGAGAAGAAGTACTTAACCGGCGGGCCCAACTTGAAGGCAGAGATTATGCAGAAGTTGAGAGAAGTCAATGGGCTCACATCCGCTTATATCATTGATATTCCAAATGAGAAAATGAAACCAAACGGTCGGTCAGCCAAGAAGAAGCTCAAAATCGACACACCCGAAAAGTCAACAATGGAGGAAGCCATTCAAACATGGTAGAGGTGGAAAAGGAGAAAAGATCAAAAAGCCCACGGTGGGTGATAAATGAACTGAACAGTCCACGACAAGTGAGAAACCACCCCCACAGTCTGCGACGACAAGTAGAAGTGAAAGTGTTTCTTCCAAACATGGTAGAGGTGGAAAGGGTCGCAATAACATAACCGCAATCCCATACGCTGCACTTGGGCGCTGCACGACCCGCTCCTTGGTGGCATTTGAGTATGTTAGTGAAATACCAGCACTTTAGCATGCCTACTGTCAATCGTTATGGGATGGGTGTTGTTATCTTGTGTAAGTTTGGGTCCAATGTGTGGTTCTCCATAAGAGGTCCGACACCTTCCTTAGCTGACATACGTTTCACGTAGTTGTGCTTTGTTACTGACAACCATTTTGTTAGAGTGAGTTATTTACATTACGTGTTATCTTTTTTTTTTAAGTATTAATGTTCACTGTTGAATGCACATATGTTTATTTTCGTTAATTTGTAGCTGATTATGAGCAGTGAAGCGCCCTTACCACCAACCACGCCACAATAGGAAACATAAGTGGATGATCAAAACATAGAATGGTTGGTGATTTGAATATTTTACCGCGGAATCAACCAGTTGGTCGCATGGATACAGTGGAACTTGATGATGATTAATGCAACATGCACCCTCCTTTTGATAGTGCATGTACAAGATTTCTTTTTGTTAATATTCAGAGGTGTAAATGAGTGTTGATGGGTGTATATAATACACAAACATTGTCATATTTTCTATTTTACATTACTTGTTATGTTGTTGTTGAACATGGATGATTTCTAGGTACCATTAGTGTACTTGATTTGTTATTTTTTGTGGGCATCCCTATTTATTGGATACAGTGTTTATATTGATGATTTGATGAACTCGAATGTATGGGAATCTCAATTTTATTGGGAATGCAAACATGCAAAATGTGTTGCGCTTTATTTGGATAAGTTTGACATGAAAATTTGATGTTTTTATGTCCATTCTAAATACTTATCAGTCAAACAGGACCGTCATACACTGAATACCTATTAGTCATGATGTACGATCAGGTACTTAAGCATAACGGTTATTACCTGCCGATAGACTGCATATACCCCACAACTTTACTCATTTGAACCCATTTTTAACTGGTGACTAAAGTTGATAATATCATCGACCATAAAGAGCCGCAAACCAATAAAACCCACGGTATTGTTCAATCGTCACTATTGAAAAGAAGACGACACCATCTTGGCCGCTAAATACATGTGGCCCACAAATTTACTCCGTATACCTCATACCATAATATGTGACGTAAACAAATGAAACTCGACAGACGGAGTCCAGTTACGACACTAAATGCGACGATGTTACGAAACTGCAATGTCACAAAACTTTCGGTTATCTTCGGCCGTCATGCTGCGTATACCCTAAAATTTAACTAGTGTACCTCATATCTTAATGTCTTATTTAACTTAAGTTTACATCGTCCGAACATGTCCGACATGTCTTTATGGACTTCAATAAGCCTTAATCGTAGGAGACCTACAAAATGCAGTTATCAGTGGCCGTGTTGCTTTATATACCCCACAATTTTACTCGGCAGACCTCATAAATACATTCCTGCTTAATCTCAAATGCTTAACGACCCTGCTTATCTGACTGTACTTCCGACCTTGCGGTCATGGTGCTCCGTAAACTCTGAAGTCCTATCGGACAAGTTGACTCGTCACCTTTTGGGGCTAGGGTTATTTTTGTTCAACTTCTTCCGCCTTTATCCGTAAAAATATTAAGGCATCAAACTTACCCAATACGCCGATAACAAACGAAGAAATAGGCGATGCTCCTTGACTTTGCCGACCACTGCGACCTACAGATCTGACAAGATTCCACTCTCGATAGACTTGAAATGCACTAGAGAGTTCAATTTAAGGATTCGTAAGGCCGAAAAATTAAAGAGAGGATAGTAGTGATAAATTTAGTTGTGGGATACATGGGTTCGAATGTGGGTAGGTGAGGGAGTTAGAGTCGTTTAGGGCTAGGTGTAGTTTCAATATAATTTACAAAAAAATGAGGTAAATACAGCAATGAAAATTCAAAACTGAGGTAAAATAAAGTATCGAGGTAAAAAGAGCAAAAAGTGGGATCCGAAAAAACATTGGTGGTCTTTGCGCAGCCACCTCACAAATTGTTTCCCGCCTATACTACAACGTCCTGATGGTGCATTTAGGGCTTGTTTACCGTGATGTGGGCACTAAGAATCGATCTGGGGTAGGGAACTGAACCTCGGCACATCGTCGAGTAGTAAGCAGGTGGTTCACGACGCAAAACACAAGTGCCAGGGGTCGAAACGATGAGAGGAGGCGCAAAACGCAGATTCATATTAGAAGAAAACAAAAAAAGGTATGGATGCAAATGGATATCCAAAAATTTAAAAGAAATAATGTATTCTTATAGTACATGCAATTCATAATACTCATATATTCATCTCTTAACTTACAAAAAATATTCATCACATATACTCACCTTCCAATTTGTATATAAGATTATGACAATTAGATAGGTGACCAATCTACCCAAGCATCAAACACTAGTCAAGAATGAGCAACCACCCTAGAATTTGGAATTGATTCACACAAGCTAAATTAAAAAAGTAAAGACATTTTAATCTAAATCCCTGGAGCATCCGAGAACAAGATTCTAGACTAACATAGTGAAACGAAACACCAAACTAAATAGGCCAAATTGGGATGCAATAACAAATCTCAAAAAGTTGGGATATAATAACAAAAGTTGTGAAAGGTAAGGATATTTTAACCAATTAAGCCAACTAAATAAAGAAAACAGTGTCGTTAAGTGAAATAAATGAGAATTCACAAATAGGAAAATAGGAAATGGAACTCAATAAAGCCTCCTCACCTTCGTACATTGACCTTTCTCCATCACTCCAAATAATGAAAAACTCTCAAACAAAGTCTCACACTCAACATAGAAGAAATCCTCTATCCCTCATAAGTGCTCTAAAAACTTAAATCTCGAAGGCTCAAATTCATGCTAGGCATCTCCTATTTAAAGACTCTTGAAATCTTGGTTGAGATATATCCACATGAGATCCACAAGACATATCACTTTTAGATAATACCCAAACCTTTGAAACAAAATTGAAACGCAACCAATTTCTTCTTCTTATTTCGCCATTCGTTTGAGGTTTTATATAAGAAGGCAAAAATGGGTGAACCAGATCACCTGTATACCTAAATTTACTTTTTATTGAGATAAATTTTGAACTTTAGAATAAGATCTTCCATAGTTAGCACCTCTGACAGTCCTTCAAACGCAGCAAAGAAAATGAGAAAACAAGAAAGAGAAAAAAACAAAAAAAAAAAAAAAAAAAAACCCATCTTATTGCAGATCATGGAGAAGTCTCAAACGAAATTGAAAATTAAAAAATAGCTTCAAAACAAATGCACTAAGACAAACAATAAAAATGGACACATAAGTACATTGATTCTCAAGATTTAACTACTTATAGTCCACAAAAATTACACGTAGAGCCGCTTCGCAATTCGACAAGACATATACCGTTGAAACATAAAATAGACAATTTGAACCCCCAATTTATCTTTCCAAAAACTTGTTTAGTACAGTTTTCCTAGATGGGGTTTCCTCATTTGATTCTTTATCTGATTTACTACTGGTTTGAAGAGCAAAACGTATCGCCGAGTTTACCTGTTTCCTTAAGGTCGCATTGTCAATAAATATATCCGACAGCATCTTCCGTATCTCTATATCCAATTTTGTTAGGTCACTGCCATTCACATTATATCGTCCGCTTGAGGTGACAGTGGGATTTTCATCATCTTGGGCAAGGAGCTGTGCCTAGTCAATTTGGGAAAGCACAAGTTAAGGTCCATTTAGTAAGGGGCTCATAAAATCATGGTCAACCCGTGAACAAGTGAATGGGATGTAACAAGCGTAATAAGAAAAACATAAAAGAATGCTCTCGAGATTTTTTTGGCTTCATCGTGACGCATTGTCAAATTACTCATTAACACATCCCCCATGTACATGAACTTTCAGGAATGACATCAAGGCAATGACAGGAACATGCAGTTAGGGGCATAAAACAGCATCTGTAATTGCATACAGAGTTTCCTAACTTAAAACCAAAGAATCCTCTCGAGATTTTTTGGATTCATCGTGACGCAGCAGCAGGAAAACATAAAAGATAATATATATGAAGATGGCCAACCAAATCATACACTACATTAACTTCCCCAGAAGAAGTGGGCTTGCATGAACAAGCAAAGCATCAGACAAAGAAAACAAGGACACAAATTTAAGGCATCATTACATAAATTATCACGATCTAGGCTTAATAGATGCAAGTATGCACAAAGCAAACACAAGAATCTCAGTGACAGAAAATAAAGCAAGCCAAATTTGAAAGATACCTCTGCGAGTAGCAGGCCCATCCGATCGTCTGATGTTGTTAGGAGATCTAAGGAATCTGACAGTGAAGAGTAATCTGCAGTTAGCTTATCTATCTCTTCAGAAAGCAAATTGACGCTGCATTCTTGAAGCCGATGGTGAAGAATTACACATTCATGTAGTAGTCTTCGTCTGGCATTCTTTTCTTTTTCTGTTCTTTCTTTTTCTTCTTGAAGAACTCTCTGAGGAAGAGAAGTATAAGGTAAAACATAAGTCCAGACATATTATACCCATACAAACTTTGAAAAAGACAGGTAATGGAACAAGACAACTAAAAAAAGATGCTCTCGCTTCCTCAAGAAAAAAATAAAAAATAAAAAAGATGCACTCACAAATAATATATACATGAAAGTAACATTACAAGCTCAAATATCTAGTGTGTAACAATTCAAACGTATGCTACCGAGAGTTTACAAGTTGTTACAACTTCTTAGTTGCATGATGAACACACCTCATAAATTATAAGAGTAAGCTAATTAAATTATAGTCTAGATCAATTAGTTTTATTAGCATCTTAATACTTCCAAAATAAAGCCAATATGAAGCTAAGGACTATGATTCTGTAATTTTCTTATTTAAAATCGATATTGAGAACATAAATTGGTTAGAAGTTGGAAATAAACCCCCTTCTAATTTTATTAAACAACGAGATGTTCATTGGGAAAATAAGATGGATCGCTATTTTAGCAGTTTAGGGTTTCACTTTAATTGAAGGTAGACAGATTATGGATTCTATTTTAGTAGTAAATGAAGTGGTTGAGGATTGCACTAGAAGAAAAAATCAAGGTGAGAGCATGCTATTGTAACCACAAACTAAAACAAGAAACGACAAGCAACTATCTGTGCGTCGTGCATTTCGGCGTGCACGCATCCTGAGGAGCATCGCAAATGGATTAAAGGATGTTTGAGCTCCACCATTTTCTCAATTATGATTAATATTTGGCCTACAAGAAAGATAAGAGCTTCTAGAGGTCGTAGGCAGGGGTACCCTCTATCTGCATTCATATTTACATTGGTTGTGGACATTCTAAGTAAAATAATTGACCGAGATATTGCAAAATGGGCCTTCAAATGGTTGGTAGTGGGTAGAGAAAAGAAAAGATGCATGTTTCTCATCTACAATACATTGATGATACACTGATTCTTATAGAAGGGAACATTCATAATTTGGAACCTTGGTAGTATCTTTGATAAAATACCTTGGCCTTCCTTTAGGGGGTAATCCATCCTCAGTTGACTTTTGGGCTCTAGTTATAGGAACAATTTCTAGGAGACTAGGAAGCTGGAGAAAAGGATTTCCATCAAAGGGAGGAAAGTTGTGTTTGATTATATCAGTGCTAGAGGCTATTCTTACCTACTACATGTCCATACTTAGAATGGCGTGCTCAGTTACTAGGATCATTGAAAGGGCGTTTAGAAAGTATCCTATTGCAAAAAATGGATGATAGAAAAGGTCATATCTCATTAGAGTGTGGTAGGAAGACCCTCGTCAAAAGGAGGACTAGCGATAGGGAACCTCAAAAAAGGAACCAATCATTGGATTTGAAATGGTAATGAAGGTTTCTTAGAAAGGAGACACTGTGGCATAAGGTTGTCAAAAGCATTCATGGCCTTGGACTTAATAAGTGGGATGCATGTATAGCTTCTAGGGTTACTCATTATAGTCAATGGAAGTTCATTCATCCTAATCTCACATCTTTCCAACAATATATTTCATAAGGCTTGGGGATGGGTCTTCGGTTTGCTTTTGGGAGGATGTATGGCTAGGTAATACTTCACTGTCATCTAGATTTCCAAATGTGGGCATATTCAGCGCATTATGATCAATATTCTCGAATTTTGCTTATATGGTATGCCTCTTGGAAATGGGTGGACTGAAACAACAATCTCATATCAGTTAAGTAACACTTCATAATGAAGTATATAAATTGGACTAACTTTCGGTCCACATATCTCCAACACTCTACCTTAGGCCAAAATTAATCCATGATGTCTTTTCCAAGTTGAACCATCGACTCTGATACCATTTAAATTTTGGCCCGCTCGCGGCACTTTATCTGCAAGTGCCCTACCTAGAGCACTTCTCCACAAACCTTTGGATCCCTGCAAGTACCGATGGTCTGATACTGTCCACAACTTAACCACCATAATACATAGATGTAGGGTTTTAACTCAAAATGTAGAACTAATTGAGAGATCCACACTTACATAATTAATTATGAAGTCAAGCATATCCAGTGCGGGACTAACTTTTGATCCACACATATCTAACACTCCACCTTGGACCGAAATCCATCCAAGATGTCTTCTCCCAAGACCCAGCCGAATCATCGGCACTGATACCACGTTAATTATCCACCCACAACATGTTATTCGCAACCATTCTGCCCGCGGCACATTATTTAGAAGAAGCATGCCCGCGACACTTCTCTGCGAACATGCAAATCTCCGTTAGTATCGATATCGTCCCCAACTTAACCACCTTCAACTCATAGGTGTGAGGTTTTAACTCAAGATGCCTCAATACAAATTGGGTGGGGGGGATCCACACTTATATACTTAATTATGAAGTCATATTTATCCGATGTGGGACTAACTTTAGGTTCACACCTCCCTTTAATTAGTACCGAAGTCTTTTGAAGTAAAACCTCACAACTATGAGTTGAAGGTGATTAAGTTGGGGACAATATCGGTAAGGTTGGAGATCTATAGGCTCGGGCTAGTGTGTGCGGGCGGGCCCAACACAAAAATTAACACTCTAATGACTTTAATTGTGTTTGGAACCTTTTACCTTCCACATAGACTACTCGGGAGGTTCCATGATGAGAGAAATGAATCGTTAAATGTCCTTAATCATGTTAGGATCCATCCCAATAGAGAGGACAAAAGATTTTGGAATTTCCGAATTTAGAGTTTAGACCCCTCTGCCTCTTTACATGCAAATCAATGTTTAATTTTTTTTTAATCAAAAACCCTAGTTCAGCTATGCATCATGTGTTTAAGGGGCTTTGAGGGTCTAAGGTTTCTTAAAAAATTATGTTTTTATGGTTGTTTTTAAAGTCTAAAGAGCAATTAAGACTGAAAGAGAGATGTATAGAAAAATACATAAGTGTCAAGATGAAGATGTGTACAATCAATATAGACAAGCTAGAAAACAAACTAAAAAAGTAGTTAGTTAAGCTAAAACAAATTTCATGAAAGATCTATATACAAGGCTAGGTAATAGAGATGACGAAAAATACATTTATACGCTAGAAAAAGTAAGAGATAAAAAGAAACAAGATTCAAGTCATGTAAGATGTATTAAGGATGAAAATCTAAATGTTTTAACGCGCGAAGATTACTTTGGGAGAGATGGAGAAATTACTTCGATAGTTCATTTAATGATGGCCAAGTTGATATCATAGTAGATGAAAACCCACACCAAGAAAGAAATGTAAACTATACACGTAATATTAGAATTCCAGAAGTTAAAGAGGCATTGCAAATGATGAAAATAGGGAAAGCATGTCGCCTAGATGAAATACCCATAGAGGTTCGGAAATGCTTAGGAGAAATTGAATTGACTTGGTTAACAAAACTTTTCAACAAAATATTAAAATCAAAACGGATGCCACTGGATTACCAATTGTCAAAAACAAAGGAGACATTCTAAATTGTTCAAACAACCGGGGAATTAAACTTATGAGTCATACTATGAAACTTTAGGAGAGGATAATTGACAATAGGAAAGAGAAACAACAACATCAGATAATCAATTTGGCTTCATGCCTGGGAGGTCAACTATGGAGGCGATTTTCCTTGTAAGAAGATTGTCGAAAAGATAAAGAGAAAGGAAAAAAAAAAAAAAAAAAAGATCTTCATATGGCATTTGTAAATTTAGAAAAAACATACGATAGAGTTCCTAGAGATGTCCTTTGGTGGGTTCTAGAAAGAAAAGGAGTGCATGCTAGATACATAGACACTATTAAATATAAATATATATATGAAGGAGTAGTAACGAGTATAAAGACATTTGGAGGAACTACAAAAGAATTTCCCATTACGATATGACTACATCAAGGATCGACTTAAAACTCATATCTTTTTACTTTAGTTATGGATGAACTAACTAAGCATGTTCAAGAGGATATACCATGGTGTATATTATTTGCAGACGATATTGTCTTAGTGGACGAAAAGATGAAGTGAATAGGAAATTAGAACTTTGGAGGAATACATTAGAATATAAAGGCTTTAAGTTGAGTAGGACGAAGACCGTATACATGCACTGTGAGTTTAGAAATATTAGACATCGAGATGATGGAGGGATTTGAAAAGCTCACCATCAATTGCATTTAATCGAGCACAATGGAAGAGTTTGATCCATGTAGCCAACCCCAATTAATTTGGGACTAAGGCTATGCTGTTCTTGTTGTCGTTGGTTGGCTTATATTGCATGGTGGTTTGAATACTGGTGATAAAATCCAAAAAAAGGTTGTCTCAATTGGTCATTTCACCTTATTGTTGTCTCATGTGTATGATGGAAAGCAAACATGCAGAACCTCTTTTCTTCCAATGTTCTATGGATTGTCAAGTGTGGAATAGATGGAATGTGTTTTCAGGAGGCTTTATTTCTAACCTAGGTTCGTTACATGGGTTGAAAGCAATCTTGGAAAGGTTGACAGGGAAAGGTAGAAGGAATCACTGGATGGCATCGCTGGTCGTTTTATGGGGGCTATGGGTCGAAAGGAACAAGAGGTTATTTGAGGACAAGGTGCAACCAATAGACACTTTGTGGGATACAACGAGAATGATGGCAGCTAGGTGGATATCTTGTAGCAAGTATAGCTTTGGGTATTCAGTTTTAGAATGTATTACCATCGGTGCTGGATTGCTTAGAGCATATGATTTTGGAACACTTTAATGTGCTTGAGGAAGCTGAGATAGCTCATTTCTTGTATTTATGGAAGTATTACACAGACAGAAAGTTTCTTCTCATTGTGCATGAGAACTCCAGGTTGGCTGGTTCTCAAATCATCTTATCTTCAATAAAAATATTTGTTTACAAGACAAAAAAAAAAAAAAACGGAGTGCTGAGATAATGGAAGATAGTGGAGTTTCATCCAAAGTGATGAGCTAGTTGAAAAGGCTTTATTCCAATCCTAGAGTTAAGTATTAAGTATTCAAGAGAGAAAGGCAGTTCAGAAGCCAATGACAAGGAATGGTAGAGAGAACTTTCTTCAGGCAGGATAAAATTGGAAGTGCTTTTTCGAATGTGATAAAAACCTCTTAGGTTGGTTGGATGAAATAGCCTCCTGTTCATTAAAGAGGGCAGAGAATTTCTCAAGGAAGATCTAAAAATGGAATTTACGTGCTTCATGATTTTTACGATGAGGATCTAAGAAAGGCTTTTACAGAGTTTCTAAACACTAGACATAAGGCTAATAATGCAGTCACCTTCTCAAACACTCCAATGAAATGCCAGGAAGGTAAATATGTAGTAAGGCTTACTATGTGTTACATGAAAAACTATGGAGAGTCAAACTTCATTTTTTTGGATTTTTTCACAACATACTTTTCTCAGCTTATCATCGTTTTTAAATAACTCTCGCTCCTCCAAAGTTTTTATCTAATGACTTGTGGTGCACACATTAGAAAAGCAGAATGCCTCAAGGGCACCTTCCCACTACACTGGATGGTGCGATGTAGCAAATTTTCCCAAATTCAATATTATCTTCACTCTATGCCATGCATGGTTTTTATGAATTGCTTCATAATATATTGTAGAAACGTAAATTAACGTTCTCAAAATGTGTTGTGCTAGAATGAATTGTCACCAACCTCAATTTCAGACTTGTGATTTTGTGATAAAGCAAGTTCCTGCTTCAATTCTGATTGCGAGGTTCTGAGAGATTTAATCTCTTTAACAAGAATTTTAGTCTCTGCTTTCGATTTAACTAGCAGTTCTTCATGGAGCTTCTGCAGGTTTGCAAGCTTTTCTTGTGTGGAACCAAACTCCTGCAACAACAACTCTTTCTCCCGAAGGACAAATGTTTTTGTTGATTCAGTCTGAAACTTATTATCCTGTAGTCGAGGAACAGCAGTTCAGGAATAAGTAATACTTGATTATCTAAAAGATGGCCACCTAGATTTGAGAAGTACCTGTTCCGCTTTTAACTTTGATTCCATCTCCAAAGATTTCCTTCTAAGTTCCTCCATGTCCCATTGCATTTGGGTAGATCTTTCCCTTTCACTTAAAATGGCTTGTTGAAGATTTTCTTTACTCTTCTGTTTTGTAGTTTCAAGTTCCACCTCCAAATCCTTTACCTGCAGGCAAAATCCGAAAGAATAATGAAGTTAGACAGAATTTGATCATCACACACGATTTATAATCATAGAAAACTTCTTTACATGCCCGACAGAATTATGATCTCAGCCACTTCAAGTCTTCTAGGGATTTTGGTATTGATCAGACAGCCACAAGAGAACCAAAATGTTTTGCCCTTATTATCAGCAAAGAGCACCACAGACATACAGAAACCCTTCATAAAATGAATCCAAAAGGCAGAAAACATTCTTACAGAGATATTCATTACAATGGTGACGATTAAAGATACAATCCCTTTCTATAATTAAAGGCACAATGAACCACATTATGAATGAATCAGAAATACCTTGGTCGTCAGGTATTCTTTCACAGCAATCTCTTGATTTAATCTTGTAAAAAGGTCCTCCATGTCTGTCTTTGCTGTAGCTAATCTCTGTTGCGAGGTCATTAAAACCCTATTCAGCTTTGAGCGCTGTTCCATTGGAAGAATAACTTGTATATTATCTGGCAAATGTAAATCCATGTTGCCGATATTGCTTAGGGTTGAAGGAGCTTCAAAATCTCCAGTAGAGTCAAGACAGGCATCGCCAACTGAATTAGCCAATCCATTAATTGAAGCTTCACTGCCTCGAATAGAGCTTATGTCACTTCCAACACTTTCATTGGAGAGCTTGCGAGAATGACCATACAGTTTACCATGCTCGGGCCCAGAAAAATGCTCCTTAGAATTTGTATGAAGTGCATTCCTAGTCCTAGAAGTATTTCCATTATATTTCTCCCTCCCTGAATAACCGATTTCTGTCTTGGCATGGAATTTATGACTGGGAAAACCTTCTATCTGTTCCAGAATTGAGTCTTCCATAAACAAACCATTCTCAATATTAGTCATACCATACATTACAAGGTTTTCTATAGGGGTTGTCAACTCTTGATCTACTGTTATATCCTCTGTGCCAACTTCAGAACTATTATACCTTCCTTGTTTCGGCGTTCCAATCTCAGACGTCTCACACGCATCACTAGCATAATCAGGTGTTACTGAAGAACTTCCATCAACTAATGACAAATTCGAGCTTGCTTGACCCAAAACCATGTAATTTCCAGTAGGCTTTACATCAAAAGCCACAGAATCCACATCATGAAATGCTGGGGTAAGAAAGAACACAGCATGGAATACAAATGTCAATACACGATCATATGTAATAGAAAAGGAGTTCCAAACAATTATATAAAACAGAACAGGAAGCTTTATTAGAAAAACTTGTGGCAGACAATCTAACATACAAAATGTAGTGCATTGAACAAATCTCTACGAAAAGAAGCCACAATACGTCTCAATACACAAACTAAAGCATCAAGGAAGTAGGAGACACCTACAAGACCTTGCAGCAGCTTCTAGCTCAAGGAAGGATGCAACTGGGACGCTTCGAGATACATCGATATCAGATAAAAGCTTTCCCATCCACTCCTCCAATGTAAACCTTCTCTGTGATAAAACTAACAGATTTGAGAACACAAGTAATTTATGGAAGTTGTCAAAAAAAAATCATTCATGGAAATTAGAGAGACGATATTTGAACTTAGTTATAAACATTTTCTTACAAATGATAGAGAAGACATTAGTGTTTCAAATTTATATTAGAAAAGTATCCTCAAAATATTTTGGTATTTAATTGTAAATAAACAGAAGAGTAGAACAATGTCACAAACTTCATGAATGAATAATAGCATTTGACTATAATAAATGTTTAACAATGAGTGATTCTCTTAAGATCATAGAAAAGAAAAGTATGTTTTGATAGTTAGGTTTATTGAAAGTAAAAAAAGTGTGACTGTGATTGAAATATTCCAAGTTAAAAAGGAAAATTTATAGGATTTCAATTAGGTTAGCAATTCTCTATAGAAGTAAATGTTGGGCGGTAAAGAAACGACTAGTACATAAAATTACCCAAGCCTAACCATGGATCCCTTAACCGGTATCGCTTGAAACAAGCTACAATCCCTAAAGACAGTAAGGTACACAACACACACAAGCAAAGGCCACAAAGGTAATTTGCACAAAGGGGTTATGCAGAGAACCACAGTGGAAGGCAATCTATTGCGAAATTAGGCAACATTCTGTGAACTTGTAGAGCATGATAACCATTAGATGTATACCCCAAGCTTGAAATTTGTACCCACTGCATTGAAGGAATGTGGAGCTTTAAGAGCTATAGATGCCACAACCAATCATAGAAATACCTTCCACTTGTAATTGGACTTGATGGACGATGCCAAGAGTCGTAGTGAAAGTCATGCCTAAAACCAGTTGGTCCAAGAATGAGTACAGCAAAATGGTAAGCAAGAGGAGTCTCCAATAGCTCAAGGGGCATCTCTGGCAACCATCCAAAATGGTCAGAAAGAACTGCACAACAAGCATACCTAAAATGCAGTATTAGTAAACACAGAAAAGCCTTCTGATGTTTATCATCGAAAACCTTCCCAGCATAACAAACATCAATAGTCTACATAGACGATCAGCCAAATCAGCAGGTAGGCAGCCGAAGAACACTAATTCCCACGTTAAAGAACATAAAAACATTCTAGAATTGGTTGGAATAGACCCGGACGTTCTGATCAGTAAGCCAAAAGTTGCACAAGCACTATTAACACAGGCAATGGAAGCAGTAGGAGGATGGGCCATCAATGACACAAAGGGGTCCATCATAAAGGGAATGCGTTGACCCAATAAAACTCACAACAAATACTAAGGGAAACTGGTGCAGAATGTAAAACACCCAAGTGAGTAAAGCGACCCCATTAGCCGAAACATAGAAACAAATTCCATCTGAAATCTTCTTCCAATCAGTCTCAGAACAAGTGAACTCCAAATGCAATGTTATCAAAGACAGTCCCTACGAGGCCGTTCCCCAAACACCTTCTGTGCATCAAAAACCCTAGGGTGCTGCAAACCAACATCACTGGACGTAGGGACATACAAATAAGTGGAAGAAGAAACGGGCAGTTAGATTGTCCTCGAGTGCAGTGTAACTTACATGGTCCACCAATGTAATGTAATTTAAAAAAACGTGTCAAGAGCGTAGAATCAGCATTAGTGACCCACACACACAATCTCGTCAAATCACATTGAGATCCGAATTCTCCAATCTTCAACTTACCCGTAATATCCCAATCATCTTCCTCGTCCCAAATCAACCCATATGTCATGCAACTCATCAAATATTGAAAACAATGGAAGCCTCTTCAACATGGTAAAAACAATTGAAATGTGAAGAAAGTGATGAATCACATGAAGGAAAACAAGAGTTGAAACCCTAAAAAGCAAGAGATGAAAAATCTAATCGTGTAATGTTGTCGCTGATGGGGAATCGAATGGTGATGGTTTGTCAATGGAGTCGTCATGAGTGGTGGTCGATGGTGGAGATGAAAATGGTGGTGGCCATGGAGGTAGATCGAGGCCAGCAATGGAAAGTCTCGTTGCGTGGAACAAAAATGAGCACGCGACACTGATGTCGCTTAGATCTGGTGGCCAAGGTGAAAAGAACAATTACAAAGAGGGATTCACAATGAATCACATTGATCATATCTCCCTTGTTACAAGACAAAGCATCACGAATCTCAGACACCAACGCATTCTCTTCTGCCATGTACCACGTCGATGATTTGAAAATGTACTTTTCACTTACTAATTGGATAGGGTGAGATGAATCGGTCAACGCAACTCTGATTTTACTTGTACTCGATTCGCTAACAAAAGAGAGACAAGAATGTGTGCTTACAAATTCAAGTTCTATTAGTGGTGTCATTGGAGACTTTGGAGATGATTCATCGACAATTAGAGGAGCAGAAGCAGAATGAACAGAGCTGGATCTAGCAACTACACTACTTGGTTGCATCGGATTTTCTATCTCCTTGAAAGTGTGCATTATTGGTAGACCCACACAAGAATTGAACTGATTGTTCAGTTTCTTGAATCATTTGTTGAGCTTTTGCAAGACCTTAAGCCAACCTATTCAATGTCTTCTCTAAACCATGAATCTTCTACACTTCCATCTTCATTCCTTTAATTTTAAACTCCTATCTCTCCAGATAGACTGAAGTTAACTCGGGACACATTAATTAAGAGAGCTTTAAATGGTTTGGAAAGCTGACCATCAATTACACTAAATCGAGCACAATGGAAGAATTTGATCCATGTAGCCGACCCCTATCAATATGGGACTGAGGCTATTGTTGTTGTAATATCTTCATATGTGCTTCATCTTCCATTGGCCCCATCAATGCTCCAATACAAATTTGATAGAATCTTTAAATGGAAGACGCTTTGATTGTAACGCCCTTGAATTCCAAATCTAGTTATTAGTCCAAACATTAAGGCTATTTTGGTAATTATGCATGGCATTTGTGTAATGACATGATTAATGCATGTATTATATGTTATCTAGCTTACTTAGTTGGTAATTAGACCCAAGTTAGTAAATTAAACGTAAGCAATATGCATGGATGGTTTAAACAATGAACAAGGGCATTTTGGTAAATAAATGTGAAGACAAAAGGGAAGAACTTAATAAAGGCCACAAGATGGTCCTAGTACTAAAAATGGTTAGATGAGATAAAGGGCTTTGATTTGGTCACTCAAACCCTAATCCACAAACCCTAACTACATAAACCATGTTATGAGGTGAGTGCCTCATTTTGATTTCAACACACAACAACAACAACAACAACAACAACAAGAGAATGAGAGGAGGTACCCTAGAAATGCTTTGGTGCTAGATTGGTGTAGTTAGGGACTTTGCCAACACTTCGCCAACAAAGACATCAAAGCTAGGTAAAATCAATTGTCTCATCTTCTCTAACTTACACTTTTGTTCTAATGTTAATGTTTTGATGGAAAATATGGTATAAAAAAGGGGTTTTGAGGTTATACATGATTCCTAGTGTTTTTGTGGTTGCTTTGGAATCCCAATGACTCACATGGGTTTCAAACGAATTTAAGGTTTAGTTTTACAATGATTTCAACTCAATCTTGATGCTTTTGATTTGGTGGCTTTAAAACATGTTTTCATTGTTGGGAATACATGGTTTTTGGATGCAATGAACATTATGAGATTCAACATAAACACTTAATTGAAAGAAACAACATAGAAGAAGTGCACTCTTGGTGTTTGAATAAATTCCCAAAAGAAAAGTTGCATTTCTTCTTTACGAAAATCTCAAAATGTCTAGAGTTCTTCAGAATGCAAATAAACGCACCTTGAGACTTGAAATGCATACATTACTTGTACACTGTTCATTTACAAGTCAATAGGAAGTTAGGGGTTGTGTACATGATTAAGTATTAATTTGGTAAAACCCCTCTTTGCAAACAAGGTGTTTGATAAAATGTCTCACCAAGAAGTTTTGTAAATGGCTTGACATTTCAAATGTTTGAGGAAATGTCTCAAAAAGGATTATTTACTCAAAACAAGGTTTTAAAGCAATTGAGTTCCATGGTTGAAATTCATCATTTTGAATCGGTTTTGAGGTTAATGAAGGCATAAATGAGGTTTTGGAATTATTTCTTGAAAAATTAATCTTTATTTCATTCGAAAAAAGGTGACATTAATTCAAAAGGGATTTACAATGTCTTAACTCTTAAAACAATTGAACAACTTTATCTCAAACGAACTTGCAAATGACAACGTGTCAATCGATACCAATGTAGACATTCGGGGAGGACACATCGGACTTCTCGAAAATAAGGAAGTTTGGATATGATAGCAACACTTGAAGTAAATGAGGGGTCCCTTTATTATCAATCATGGCATGCTATTAGTTAATAATTTCACGATAGCAATTGTTTATATTTGCTTGGAATCTATCTTGATAATATTCAATTAATGCTTCTTGTCTTATACTTTTAAGCTCTCTATTTATAAATGTCAATGGAACTGATATGGTTGAATGATGAATGCATGCTTACATTATTTGGACTGAAGGGCTGGCGGCCACCGGTGCCTTCGTGTTTATTATGATTATTATGAATCCTTGTCTACCGGACTCATATACGGTAGCGATGGGATGATTATTATGATTCCTAGTCTACCGGGCTCGGATACAGTAGCGATAGGATGATTGTCATGTTTCCTTCTTGTAGTGCTAGATTCATGTGGCCTCATGCTTTCTAGCCAATGGCGGTGAGATTTATGAGTTATGTATATCGAGATACCACTTACTTTGACTATGTCGTTCACGTTATCCTTGCTTCTTTTAGATGATGTAATCACGTTCGGGCAATGTTTATTTATCGTGCATTATATAATAAGCTTGCTTATTATAGTTGAAATGCCCAAAATGATAAGTAGGCTTCATAAAGTACAATTGTTACATGCTGGTTATCTACACATTTAAGTACCACTTGGATGATTGATGGTAAAGCAATCTGCCGTTTTGCTAAGCCCCATTTCTCTCTCCAGGTGCCTCAACTGCTATTCAGGATAAAGGAAAGGCCAAGGCCAGAGCATCGAAGCTCTTTTCTTGTTTGCAAGGTTGAGATACTAATATTATTTCTAATTTGAACTTGGCATGTATTAAAACAGGGGGGTTTTGGTATGGGTAGACTTTTGAGAAACTCAGTTCATTTTGGCCAATGTTGTAAGGCTTCTACTTTTAATTCCGCAACTTTGTTAGACATTGGAAGGCCTTGTTTTCCGTACCTTATATTGTCTTAGTTGTCTATATGTATAATGTCTTGTTGTATATTCCGTAGGTTAAGGCTTATCGGATCATCGCCCTACTCGTTGGGTTGTCTCTAGGGGTTCGACGATGGTTCGGGTCGGGCGACCCGGGTCCGTGGGGACTTAGAGCGTTACATTGATAGATAAAAAATGATGAATTACAAGGAAACAAGTATACAAACAAGAAACACAGACATTCGAGAGTTCTATTAGCTTTCAAATTCTCTAACAAAAGACTAAAAACTTTACACACTTCACAATACACCACACCTCTTATTTATACCCTTTACACTGCAACTAGAGAAGCTACTAGAATGAAAGGATTACTAAAACGACCTTGAGCCTTCCCTTGGTATATATATCAGGTGCTTAGGTGGATATCAGGCAAAACTCGTAAAGATAGAATAAGAAATACAGAAACTCAAAGAAAAGTAGTAGCAGTTTAGCACCAATTGACACAAAGATTAGGGAAGGGTAGTTGTAGTGATTTAGAAACCTCTAAAGATGGCCTACAAATGCTCTCACTAGAAAACTCGACTAAATAGAAACTAAATATATTCAACGATGTAGGGATAGACCGAAGCTAACTAGGGACACCTTAATTAGGAGGGACTTAAAATAGTTTGGAAAGCTCACTATCAATTGCACTAAATCGAGAACAATGGAAGAGTTTGATCTATGTAGCCGACCCCATCTAATTTGGGATTGAGTCTATGTTGCTATATTGAAAGTAAAAGACTAACAGTCGCTCATTTTCTATTATATATGATTTTGATCAAGATTTTATGTCCATTTGCCACTGAATTCCTTACTAGTTCTTTCATAATTAAAGTAATAAGTGCTTACTTGGTAGTTCTATTAAAAAAATAATAATAATAATAAAGAAAAAGAAATCAAACAGATTTTGAATACAATCCCAAGATTTGCAGAGTTAACTAAAAAAATGACAAAATGTTTGCTTTTGCTTTGTTAAAGAAAATACTCAGCAAATGAAGTTTTAAATTGTTGTTCTAAATCTGCTCTTAAACATTCAACTAAACAGGCTCTAGATTGGCAAGAATAGGTTGATCCGGAAACTATATAATGGTCATTGTATGAGGTGTTTGGTTAAATTGATGCAACTGGTTCTATTTTCATTGTTCCATTTCCTTCTCTTTTTGTTCACTTTTGCTTAATGTTCAAATTTATGATTATAATTATTTCAGGAGAATTGTTGGTCAATTTTTTTGCCATCTTTTTATAAATAAAACTTTATCTCTTATCACCAACCAAGTGGTAGCTCACTAGTTTGGTATGTGATCGCTTATGCAAAAGGTTGAGGGTTCATCTCCCCATATGCAAGAAAAGAAAAGTTCAATTATCTAACCATAAAAATAAAAACTAAATAGGTAAATTATGTTAGGACAAACCTTCAAACATATATGAATATAATTATAGATTCAATCATTTATGAGGAATTGCTTGATGGCTACGTAGACATCATTGAATACTATATATCCACTTATTTGACGCCACCACCATCATCACCAACAATAACAAAAACAACAAAGCCTCATTCCTAAAATAGTTAGGGTCGCCAATTACATGAATTGAATTCTTCCATTCCTCGATTAAATGCAGTTGATAATGAGGTTTCATAATCTTTAAAATGTTTCCTCATGATTGCATCACAATTCATCTAAGGTCTATGATGCAAACCAGAGTTGGTGATAGACTAGGATTTAGTAATTATCTAGTATTACTAGATAAGTTGAAGTCATAGTTAGATTGTGATTACAAGTTACAAATTGATTTAGTAAGTTTGTTTGTATTTTGATTAGAAGTTGCATAGTTGGAGTTCTAGTTCGTGTCTAAGTTTGGTCATAGTTCGTGTCTAATTGTCAAGGTTCAAAACTTCGACTTTGCCTATGACTTCGCTCACTTAAAATTCGGAATTAATTCGAGAAAGTTAACTTCGAAGATGGAAGTTTGACAAAACTTGTCGATGTACGAAAATTTGCGAAATTTCACTTTAAATGCTAGAAAACTCAAGGTTCTTCGTAGAGATGCTAGAAATATACTTAATCATACGACAATGCATAAAACACACGTCCCTAAGAGATATTTCGAATTTTAAGTATATTTATAAAATAGGTGAAGTTTTAGTCGAAGTTTTCGTCGAAGTTTGTTCATCTTCCACGACACGTAACAATTTTACTTCATGTTTTGTTAACTTCCATCGATGTTTTCGAAGTTAAGTCGAAGTTAGCCGAAGTTGAGTCGAATTTTTACAATTTTTCTACTACCTCTGAACTTCGCTTCGCTCACCTCAAAATCGACAAACTTCACCCCGAACTTCAATGAAGTTTGTCGATTTTTTAAACCTTGCTAATTGTGTGTCATATTATGAGTCTAAGTCCAAGTTGATCATATGCCTATATAAAGGCACTAGCCATTGCGAATTATGTGATTATTGATATTCGATAGTTTCTTTCATTAATAAAACAAGGAGTTTTATTCTTTATTTAGAGAAGTTCTTGCGTTAGAATTCTCTTTGGTGTTGGCGATTATTCTCACGACCACCAATCTACATCAGTTGGTATCAAAGTGTCAAGGTCCTATAGTCGTCCCATAGTCTTCTGCAATGTTGCCGAAAAGTCAAGTCTGACGTGAAGATCATGAAGATGAGTTCATGTAAGAGATAATACGACACATATCGATCGAAAGAAGGATCAACTAATGACTTTAGTTGAAAATTTAACACTTCAAGTACAACAGTTGCCGCAGCAGAGGCGGCCGCAACAACTTCGTCAACGATGTCAACAATGGTTTGAGAATGAAGTGCCTATTGAGGAGGTTGATTCAGATGAGGAAGAAAACTCTTTTGCACGTGGTCTGCGATATCATGATCAACAACAAAGGTTTAGAGATCGCCGAGCGCGTCCCAAAAATGGTAGAAGATGGGAAACTAGGTTGAAAGTTGACATCCCAGAGTTTCATGGAGAACTCCCAACATAAGAGTTTCTTGATTTGCTCTATGTCGTAGAGTTAGTGCTTGAGTACAAGAAGGTTCCTGAGGAGTACCAAGTTTCAATAATGGCCAGTCGTTTTCGTGGTCGAGCTTCAGCATGGTATTATCAATGGAGGCAAACCAGACATAGACTTGGAAAAGGCAAAATCATGTCTTGAGAGAAATTGAAGCGAAAGATGCGCTGAGCTTTCTTGCCCCTCAATTATGTCCAAGTACTACAACAGAGATTCCAACAGATACGTCAAGGGTCGTGGTCTATTATATAGGGGTGTATTCAATTGAGATTTTAATGGAGTATTCAATTAAAACTTTTAGAGAGTTTATAAAAGTAAGGTGTATTCAATGTGAACTTTTATAGACTTTTAAAAAGTCTATAAAAGTTTTGGGGTATTCAATTTAAACTTTTAGAGAGTTTATAAAAGCAAGGTGTATTCAATTTTTAGGTGATTTTTGTTGATTGGTTACAAATCTCGACTTTTATAAACTTTTTGTATAAAAATACAAATAAAGAAATCTTCAACTTCTTCTCACCTCAACCTAGAAACTTTTAGAGACTTCTAAATTTTGTTGGCTCCATTCTTCAAAAAGGACTTCATTGTTTAGAAGGTCTTTTCTTATCAATTGTTTTTATCAACTTCTCCAATCACTTCACTCTAATGTCTATGTTGATGAAAATGAAAATGATGGCATTATTAAGAAGATCTCATTCTTGCATCACTGTACATTTTTATGAGGGTTTTTTTTCTTTTTGTTTACAATGAAGTTTCATTTATTAGTCTATTATTATAAGCTCGAAAAGTGTAATGTTATTCTTTTTGTAAAAAATAATTGTATTTTTTTTTAAATGCAAAAAGTGCATTTTCAAAAACTTAAACTATCATTCATAAGGAAAAAATATAATATTTTTTTTTCTAAAGTGCAAAGTTTTTACACTAACATTTGCTATGATCTTATTTGATTCTTTTTTGCCACTATAAGATGATTTACTTACCTATTTATTCTATTGATATTTATTTACATACTTTTTATCCTACTACCTTGATCGTAATTCATTAATATATCTATATGATTTTTTTATTAAAAAAATTAGTAATATTTCTTAAGAAAAAGAAATATATTTATTTATCTAATTTTTTTTATAATAAAGTGCAAAATATTTGTGTCATTATAAAAACCACAAAAATCTACTAATATCAATCAAAATCATGTTTAAAAAGTTCACAAAAGTCACTGAAAATCTTAAATGTTAATAAAAGTCATCAAAATGAAGTCTGCATAAAAGTTTATCAAAGTCAGTAGAAGTCTACTAAAATCTATAAACTTCAGAATAGTCATCCACTTATAAAAGTAACCAAAAGTTTATTTAAATCTCAATTGAATACGCCCTTGATAGAGTATATATCAAAGTTCTATCAATTGATGTCCTGTAGTGATGCGATGGAGACCGAAGAACAATTGTTAACACGATACATTGGTGGTCTTCAACTACAATATCAAAATGTATTAAATATGTTCTACCTAGCGACAGTTTCTGAAGCACATCAACGACACTTCAGTATGAGAAGAACTTATCCAACAAAGGTGGGGGGAATTTTTTTCCTTCTTCAAGTAGGGGAATTCAAAAGAATTATGCTTCCGCATCTGCATCAAAGAAGCCAACAACTCAACCGTCAAAAGCCGCTGGTGGGCCAAAGTGTTACAACTGTGGTGAATTAGGCCATAGAGAGATTGATTGTCCAAAAAATGAAAAAGGGACTATTCATTGAAGAAATACATGATGAAGATGAAGATGAAGATGAGGCTGAAGATGATGAAGACCTTGATCAGGGTCCTGATTTCAATACCAATAATGGTTCCGAGGAGGACGTCGAATGACTTTCGGGAGATACCAGTCCTATGTTAGTGGTTCGACATTCTTGTTTGGCCCCACGGAAGGATGATGATTGGCTTGACCATGCTATTTTCAATCCACATGCACTATTAGAGGAAAAATATACACTTTTGTCGTAGATTCAGGGAGTTGCGAGAACATTGTTGCAGAAACAGTAGTCCGAAAACTTGGTTTGCCACGAGAGAAGCATCCTAAATCATATGAGTAGTATGGTTGCAACAAGGTAATTAAGTTTTTGTTACACGCCGAGTTCTAGTTTATTTTTCTATAGGTAAAAATTACAAATACAAGGTTCTTTGAGATGTGGTGTCGATAGACGCTTGCAACCTTTTGTTGGGGCGCACACGGCAGCATGATCTGTATGTTACACATTATGGGAGGAGTAACACATATAGTTTCCAGTTTGAAGGCCGGAAGATTTAACTACTTCCTAGCAAAGGGATTAGTTCTCAACAGTCTAGTCTACAAAACACGGTTATGCTCTCCCAATCGAGGATTGAAGTAGAGATGTTAGAGACCGATGTTATATATGCACTTGTCAGCAAATCAGTAGTAGGAGCAACAAAAGTTCCAAGCGAAGCCCAACCATTATTATGCAAGTATGCTAATGTCTTTCTTGATGAATTGCATGATGCTTTACCACTACTTCAGGATATTCAGCATCAGATAGATTGTCCCTGGGGATGCTCTTCCTAACAAGGCACATAATAGAATGAGTCCCAAAGAGCATGACGAATTAAGGAGGTAGGTGGAGGATTTGCTATCGAAGGGTCATATTAGAGAGAGTTTGAGTCCTTGTCGAGTTCCAGCCCTCCTTATTCAGAAGAAAGATGGTTCTTGGCGCATGTGTGTCAATAGTCGGGGCAATCAACAGAATAACAGTTCGGTATTGATTTCCTATTCCACGATTAGATGATCTACTTGATCAGTTGGCTGGTGTTACTGTTTTCAGCAAGTTAAATATGAAAAGTGAGTATCATCAGATTAGTAATGTCATTCGGTCTTTCTAACGCGCCCCGTACCTTCATGAGGGTGACAAACCCAACATTGCGACCTTTTATTGGTAAATTCGTTGTGGTTTACTTTGATGATATATTGGTTTCTAGTGCTAACCATGACTTGCATGTTCAACATCTCCGGGAGGTTCTGTCCACACTTTGAAGGGATAAGTTCTATGCTTCCCTTAAGAAGTGTTTATTCTTTTCTAACAAAGTTCTTTTTTTGGGGTACGTGGTTTCTGGCAATGGTTTGCAAGTTGATGATGCTAAAGTTTTATTAGGTAGTAGCCTCAACAAAAGACTTTGACAGAGGTCCGAAGTTTTCATGGTCTGGTTTCTTTCTAACAGGCGTTTTATTCCACACTTCAGAAGCATTATGGCTCCTCTCAATGATTGCATGCGTGGTGGGAAGTTCACTTGGTTTGAAGATGCTAGCAAAGCCTTTCAATTAATTAAAGAAAATCTTACTTCGACTCCTATATTATTTCTCCCAGATTTTTCTTTACCATTTGAGTTGCATTCAGATGCTTCAAAGGTGGGGATTGGTGCTCTTTTGAGTCAGCGGGATCATCCTATTGCTTATTTCAATGAAAAGTTATCCGGCTCAAAGCTTCATTTCAGTACTTATGATGTGGAGTTCTATGCTATTGTACACGCAATACGACATTGGAGACATTATTTATTCCATGCAGAGTTTGTGCTTTATACCGATCATGACGCCTTACGTCATTTGGGAGGCCAAGAAAAGGTTTCTACTAGACAGCTTCATGGACGGCATATCTTCAGCAGTTTTCTTTTGCCATCAAACATAAAGCAGGGTACCATGAACCAAGTGGCATATGCATTGAGTCGTCGACATTCTCTTTTGACTCGATTACAGGTGCAAGTACCAGGTTTTGATACTTTTCATGAGTTATACCTTGAAGATGCTTTCTTTTCTCTGATTTTGGCGAATGTTCGAGAACATCATTCTACGAAGTATACATTGCAGGATGGGTCCTTGTTCAAGGGTACTCAGTTGTGTATTTCAGACTGTAGTTTGCGCCTACAGATTATTCGGGAGTTACATTGTCAGGGCCTGAGGGGCGTGACTGTACATTTGATTTGGTAAGTCGTTCTTATTTTTAGTCTTCTATGCGGAAAGAAGTTCCTCGATTCGGTGATTATAATAGGATTTACAAGAAGACAACTAATGCAGTGAATGTGGCTATATTATTCTTTCGGGAGGTGTACAGATTGTGTAGTTTGCCTATGTCTATTGTTTTAGATAGAGACACTAGATTTATTAGTCATTTTTGGAGGAGTTCATGGAAGTTGGTGAACACTAAATTCAATTTTAGTAATGCTTATCCTCCACAGACCGACGGTTAGACAGAGGTGGTTAATCGCTCTCTAGGTGATTTATTGCGTAGTCTTGTACGGGAGAATATTCCTCAAAAGGCTATCAAACTACCACGGGCAGAGTTTGCGTATAATCATGCCCAAAACAAAAGTACAGGTTTGTCTTTTTGAGATCGTGTATGGTCTTATTCCTCGGTGTCCACTTGACCTTGCTTATACTCATACTTCTAGTAGATTACATGTGAAAGCTGAAGATTTTGTTGAGAAGTCGCAAGAGATTCATAGAACTACTCATGACAAATTGGTTTCTTCTACTGCAAAATACAAGCAAGATGAGGATTGGAAACGTCGTCATATTGAGTTCGAAGTTGGCGACATGGTTTAGGTTATTCTCACATTAAAGATCGCGTGCATGCGCATGAGTATCATAAATTGTCTAAGCAAAAGGCAGCTCCATTCGAGATTATTGAGACGATAAATCCTAATGCCTAGAAGTTAAGGTTACCGCGAGACATGATTACTTCATACGTGTTTAATGTCAAAAATTTGGTGAGGTATACTGGTACGACATCTGAAAATGAGAATTAAATTCAAGGACGAATTTGCCTCAACCAAGGGAGAATGATGCAAATCAGAGTTGGTGTTAGACTAGGATTTAGTAATTATCTAGTATTATTAGATAAGTTGAAGTCATAGTTAGATTGTAATTATAAGTTAGAAATTGATTTAGTAAGTTTGTTTGTAGTTGATTAGGCGTTGCATAGTTAGAGTTCTAGTTTGTGTCTAAGTTTGGTCATAGTTTGTGTCTAATTGTGAGTCATTTTAAAAGTCCAAGTCCTAGTTGGTTATATGCCTATATAAAGGCATAACCTAGCTATTATGAATTCGGTGATTAATAATATTGAATAGTTTCTTTCATTAATAAAACAAGGAGTTTTATTCTTTATTTAGAGAAGTTCTTGTGTTAGAATTCTCTTTGGTGTTTGTGATTATTCTCGCAACCATCAATCTACATCAGTCTACCTTCGTATTATCTAATTTCTTCAATTTCCTCATAATTTCTATTTGGATGTGTCCACCACAACCATCCTTTCTTAATCTTTTTGCATCTATTGCCGCTATGAACTCCTTTTTTGAATCTCCAAATTTCTTATATTATCCTTACGGGTTTTTCCACATAATCACCCAAACATCCTCATTTTTGCTACAATCATTCAATGTATGTGTTGTCTCTTCACCGCCAAACAGTTGCTCCCGTAAAACATAGCTAGCCTGATTTTAGTCTTACAGAATTTTCCTTTTAGCTTTATATGGGTATTGCAATCATATATAACATCGATCACACTCACACTCCTCCGATTCTTCCATCTAACTTGAATCCTATGTGTGATGTCACCCTCGAAATAACTATCATTTTATATGATTGATTATAAATATCTGAAATAGTTCCCCTAATGACATTCTACTTCTCCTAGTTTTACAACTTTTAACTTGATCCCTACTATTCATAAACTTACAATGCATTTCATCTTAGCCCTACTAAGTGAAAGCCATTAGATCGTGTACAATTCTCGGGTTCGCTTAAATCTTGGGGATGTGCTAATTAAGCCAACATTGTAGCATTCCCATAACGTGTTCGGTTCCCTTGTTCAATCACCATAAAAGGTTATTGTTACGACGAATCTACATATTTACCCTCGCCCAAAAGATACTCACATGAATCGTTTAAATACCGAAATGTCCTCAACATGCAAGATTATTGTCAGTTTCCAATCTTCTCCGTTTTTTGCAAAATGGGTTGCATTGTCTCTCTTTCTTTCAGGATTATCAATGACGATTTTTGAATTCTTGTAAAATTGAACATTCTATTTTTTTCTTCTTTATATTTCACCCTGCTTTACTTCCAAACACAAATTGGGTTCTGTGCAAGTACAATTGTGGTTGATGCTTCTGGGATTTTGCAAGTCCACGATTAAGGGGGGTATATAAGTAGTATATCCAGGAATAACTTGGTTGGTCTGAGATGCAAACACCATCTTCGCTTCTTGCATATTTTCCTTTTAAATTCTATTACCTATTCTTTTAATCGATTCGCCTACTAAAACATTATCAACAGCAAATAGTATACACCATGGTATATCTTCTTGAATATGCCAAGTTAGTTCATCCATAATTGAAGTAAACATGTATGGAAGGGATGTCAATGCTACCCGATACTCGTGGGCATTTGCCTAAACTCGACCTGATTAGACATACTTGAATTTGATTTATCCGGGTTAAAGATGGGTTCGGGTAGCAAAAGTGATATTCAAACCCATTTATGTGAGGTAGAGGTTGGATCCTCTAGGTATGCGAACCCACTTTTGTAGTAGGGTAAAAAGGTATCCATGTGTGTACCCTACCCACAAAACCCGTTCATCAAATATTAATGCACAATAGATAAGGATCAATCTCCTCACTTCTTGCATATAAGAGATGGGGTTTGCATCTTGAGCTAAGTTTATTTTTTGAAGTAAACTAGAAATTTTATTTATCATCACGGCTCAATACATTGAATAGAATAGGCCTAGACATGATTGCCCTAATTAAAGTACATTGATTGGCTAATCCTAATCATTAAAAAGAACATCTAGCAGCTACAATTGGCTCCAAAACATTGCGATTGGAATATTGAAATAGAGTGACAGCCGGAGACTATTCTCTTACAACAGTTGGAATGCTACCACTAGAACCATGATGAAAAACAAAACTTAAAACTATGGTAGAAAAACGAAATTTGCAACGAGGGAAAACAACAGAAACTTCCGACGAGGGAAGGAAACTATTTAATAAATTAAATGACCTAATGAAGAATAAAAAGTACCAACCCCATAGTCACGTGCAAATCCACACACAATCATTGAAAATGATTCACACGTAGATGCTCATCGATTGAAACCAATAATGAATATGACAACCGAAATAGGGTTGAAGCACCTCGTATCTGAAATAGATCTATTATATGTAACTTGGATAGGTGATTAAAAAAAAAATTGTAACTTGAATAGGTGATGAAAGTGATATGGGTATTTGTTATATGTAACTTGAATAGGTAATTAAGATTTAAATGAGAATATAAATTGGTACCTTTGAATTAATTTTTATAATTTATTTAATAGTTACTAAATGTGTATTTAAGCGAGTTTTGGTACCCAAGAGTAATTATGCTAGGGTTTGGGACGTGTACAGGCATTGGCATAAAAAAAGGATACGAGTAGGAAAAATTCTGCAGGTACCCTACACGAGCTTAAGGTACTATTGATGCAATGCAATATTCATAAAAAATTCTTTTGAAATTCCTTCAATTGTTTTTATACCCGTTACCATTCCTTCGTACATATTTAAAACACTGTATAGTACTGAGCAATCAACTTTCTTCTTTCTACACCCGTCAAAAGAAATTTATACGAACCCTGCCATATAATTTTTTTTAAGTATAAGAATATCATATGGAGGTCCATTTCTCCACACTTTACTAGTTGTAAGTACATCCTCTGCATACCGCGTGTGAAACATTCATATAAATGAATTGTTTATATATATGAAAAGAATTTCCATACCCCATTGAATCTGAAGAAAATTTAGCCCTATTTAATCAATTAAATGATGAACCAATGAAGGTCATTTCTTTGTTTTAAAAGAATACAAAAAAGTTTCTGAAACACTCATTTTATTGAGTTCTTACTTTCTTTTTGAACCAATAAAAAAAAGAATTTGAGGGTAATCATGTAAATAAATTGGACTTAATAGTATTCTAGGGGTTATTGGTTTATATATAGTATAGATAATTAATCTTCACATAAGGAAAATCAGCACAATAGTTTCTGGCATTAAGCCAAACAGATCTTATATTGTGGTTTCCTTTCCAACGTATTATCACTTATCCTCTCCTATTTGAACAAATTAGTATCTTTCCTTTGTTTTTGAAAATAGTCATTCCTTTTCGCTTTCCTAGTCTGTTAATAACAAAACGGATTAGTCCGATGTATAAAATAAAAATTCCAATGGCTTTTGCTACTATGACCTTCCCAACCACGATTTTTCCGTGCATTTCTAAAAGAAATGTAAATTTGAATTTTAAGTAATGTAAATTAAGTAAAATATTAAGTATTAAAGGTAAATGGATAAAGAAACAGTGGGTTACATCGTTTCTATGGTTACTTCTGAAACGGTGAGGTCCTCTCTATTAGGAGCCACTTCCCTCATTAAATCAATGTTATTAGTAACTTGTACAGTTCACATTCTTTGACTCTACCCATAAATTATTCGGTAATGGATCTTTTCACAACAAGATCTACCTATACGATAACGGCATTTAATTATGAAGGTTGGCTAGGTAGTCGACCCTGTTAGTCCGTTCTTGCAAGAGTAGAAGTATAATCTTTTCGCTTCTTAAATACTTCCCCGCTTAATGAATAATCAATCATTTGCCACCAATGGGGAATTGCTTCTCATCTCAAATTGAGTTGATTGGATTTGCACCATGAGAAACCATAAATTGAATATACAATCACAATAGAGGTCTTTTTTTTGTATTTAATAGTGAATGGAGTTCTTCGATCCTATTCATTGGCACCGGCCGTTGATAATGGAAAGGGGGTCTACTTTTTTATTCCACTCATGATCTCGAACGAGTCGCACATACACCCTAGTACATGTTCCTCGACGTTGAGGGCATCCCAGAAGAGCGGGGAGTTTGTGACATTTTTGATTTGTTGTCTTGTGTTTCTAATAAGTTGTTTAATAGTTGGCATCTTGAATCGTATACTGAGAATGGACTGGTTTAGATCAATCCTAACCAGATGATTATGAATTTCCTATTTTACTTCTTTACTCTACGTGAAATCCCCGGTATTTTCGACCGCTACAAGATCCACAATTCCATGAGCTTGGGCTTCGTGTCGACATAAAAACATCCCTTTCCATGTCTTCGAGATACAACCCATAAGGGGTTACCCGTTCTTTGTACATAAACCCTTGTGAGGGTTTCGCGGAGTTTCAAGCAGTTCTTCCGCTTCCAGGACAAATTCTCCCGTTTGTGCCTCATAAAAAGAACTAGCAGGTTGGTGGATCATTACCCTGATGATATAACATAAAAAATGCTTCCTCTATTTCTATTTCGTCCGATCGGACGAACGAAAAAGAATAACAAGAAAGAAAAATAAAATAACCGTACAGGCATTCTTTGTGCATTGCATACGGCTTTCGCAATGGAATTCACCCCTCCCTTTTTCTTTTCCATTGGGGAAAGAAAAAAAGGATCTATCAGATATAGACCCTTAAGCGATCGTGATCCATTTACCACCCTTCCTTTCGACGGAGTTCCAAAATACTATGATGGTTCCGTTGCTTTCTATAGTTATTTCGTCTGTGATTCAGCAATCCTAAAGTTTCTTTTTGACCCGATCAAACAAAACATAGAAAAGAAAGCTCTTGTTTTTTTTTTTTTTTTTCATTTTAGTACTCTTTCATAACATAAATATTAGAAAGATACTTTTGGTGTGAAAACAAAAAAGTTTGTGACACTGAACTGGACCCCCAATAGATAAGATAAAATTGGAAATACCCTTTTTTTTCTTTGTCTCATACTACTCTCTCGATATATAATTTCATGTGATGAAAAAACAATAACGGTTTGCTTATATCGAATCCGAAGTGTTGTGCTATTATCACTTATGATTTTATTCATATTTCATGCGTTGAAAGCATAGTCTTCTTTTTCTATCAAATAAAAAACTCATTAGCGCCGAGCGTGAGGGAATGCTAGACGTTTGGTAAGCCTATATTGGGGGAATGCTAGCGTGAGGGAATGCTAGACGTTTGGTAACCCTCAATAAGAATTTCATCTAGACAACATGCTTTTCTCTTTTCACATTTTTTTCAAGGCAACTTCAACTACATGGATCCTAAATTCCTAATATTGTGTGTAATTCAAGTTTCTTTGTTGATGTGAGTCTTCTTCTTTCATTATGACATTTATTGGCTACTTTAAATAAACCATCAAAGTAGCTTCTCTATCTTTCCTTAGTAGTATCTTCTTGCGTTAAAATATTTTTTATCTTTTTCTTTAATGCATCTTCGATGACTTAGATTGTGTTTCTTTCTATCACTTTATTTGGCAAGCCTATAAATATATTTTTCACCATTTTATTACTTAGCTTCCTAAATAAATCTTCCATGAAGTTTTCTTTAGCTTTCACTGACTACATTTGAGATTTTATTTGTAGCTTCTCTATGTTGATTATATACTTCATCTTGAAATTTAGCTTCTCGACATATACACGCTTTCATCTTGTCGTTTAGGTATTTTCCTATATGTCTTTCTTCTACTCAATATCTCTTTGTGAAATACACTGATTTGATCCACTATAACTGAAATTGCCAACCAAAAAAGTAGCCTGTTCAATAACTTTGACAAGGAAAATACAACTTCTTGCTAAAAAAAAACATGGTAGTATGTCGGTTATTTGACTTATTGCAAGCTTAATGCCACACACAAACCAATGCAGTCTCGCATGGGATAGGTTCTACAAAAGTCCTCCATCAACAGGCAAGATCAATTTCACTCATGGTCGCAAAACTTTATCTTTTTTACATTTTCGTCACAAAATTTTCCTTTCTTGACTTATCGCAAGCTTAATGCCAGACACAAACCAATGCAGTCTCGCATTGGTCAATTTCACTCATGGTCGCAAAACTTTATCTTTTTTACATTTTCGTCACAAAATTTTCCTTTCTTTTAAAATGATCACAAAACTTTTCAAAACTTTCACTCATGGTCATTCCATCCATTTTCTGTTAACTAAATGTTAAATAACGTTGACGTGGTGCTGATGTGACAATGACGTGGCTAGGACATCAAATTTACTCAATTGTTTTTAAAAGAATTTAAATATACTCTACTTATGAAAACAAATGCAAAATTATTGATTAAAACTTTAAAAAAAAAATATCAGACCCTTTTAGGGCACTAACTCAGTCAAGAGCCATATGTGGTACACCTCGAAACGTGCGCGCATACATCTCAAGGTGTGTGGAGATGTGTGTGGGCATGTCTAGAGGTGTATCGCACGGCTTCCGACTGGGTTGGTACCCAAAGTGATTATCCGATTCTTTTCCTTTTTTTAGTTTTAAAAAATAATTTTGACATTCATTTAAAAAATGGAGTAAATTCATTTTTTTAAAAACAAATTTTGAGTAAATTTGACGTCATTGCCACGTCAGCATTACTTAACGGTTAATTAAATGAAAATGGATGGAACGACCATAAGTGAATGTTTTGAAAAGTTTTGTGACAATTTTGAAAAAAATAAAACAAAAGTGACTAAAGTGTCAAAAAGAAGTTTTTTGACCGAGTGAAATTGACCATCAATAGGCATGTAGATGGACCATACAAGATGTTGCGAAATAAATTTATTGTTCACTTTTAATTTATTTTCACAAAGAATCTGCAGTGCCAATATTTACAAAAGAAAAAGTGACTTAGCCGATGATCTGTCCTAATACTCATTGATCCCAACCACCACAATTTTCTTTCTTCCACCAAGAGTTAAGAGTTCTATACGAATCGCCCTTCTCCTCTATCCTAAAATGAAAGTTTCAAAATTGGGGCTTTGGAGTCAAGTTTAAGCTTCCACTTCATTAGCCCTTGCATTTGATGCATTTAAAAGACATCTAATATCCAAACTTCCATCAAAATGTAGCTTGAAGTAGGCTAAATCATGCTTCTAAGATAGTAATTCCAAATTAAGCACGTATTTGAAATGTAGCACGTATTCTAAATGGAATTTATTACAGTAGGAAACCCAATCTACCAACAATATCTAAACCTAATGCAAACCACTTGCAATAACAGTTCACATCATCCTATTTGAAGCTCTCAATAATTCAAGCCTTCTAATTAGTTTATTTTTTATACTTCTTGTTGCAAGGTTGGCCAGAAAAGCAGCATGCATTCATTATATAAGGTGGATAGCTAATGAATGCAACATTTTTTTCACCGTTCTGCATTTTTTCTTTACTCTCTTAACATGCTGATGTACATTGAAAAGTTATTTGTTTAGCCAATTATGATGGATGAAGCAGTTAATTGAGAAAAAAGTCGTTCTGCCTACCAGAATTATAATCAGTATGAATTGCCACATAGAGATCAATGCATAAACGATTAAAAAAAAGTATGTGAGCAACATCATGCATACCTCTTCTGGGAGTGACTTGTTGGAATTTATTCTTAAAACATGCTTTGATGGAGCAGGTGGAAGATGTTTTCTGGGAAATGTCCTCTTAAGCTACAATAAACATAAAGCAATCCAGTTTGAAAGACTTCTTGGCGTATTACTATAGATTTGCAAATCCTTCTATGTTGAAAAATGAAAGAAGGTAATAACAACTTCGGTGAACATAGTAAAACCCGTGAACTTACTTGATCCAAAAGCTTCATGAAATCACTGAATCTACGTAGTACTCCACGAACACTAGTAATCCCTTCAGGTGATTGTATACCAACTTGAACCTTGTAAAACTGTTCACCAAAGAGTTATATGCATGTTGCTGTGGGTTTATTCATCTGTACATACTCTCATTACAACTGTAACATAATTAAAAGCACAGGCAATTTAAAACATTCTAGGTTAAACATTTCTAGTAATTGTGAAGTATGAGAGGACCATGTAGAATTCAAGTGAACTAAAAAACTTTTGCTAACCACAGTAACTAAATCGTCACAATTTCTAACAAATAAACCGACTGTCAAAGGTAAAGTTCAGTATGGTAAGACCAAAAATAAGCCGTTTGTTGATTTACATCCCTTAGTTTTCCAAATTAGAACACAAAGAAGGTCACATAATACATTGTGAAAGGCAAGAAAGACACGTATTGCAGCATAATAGTATAACCTATCCAATCTTAAAAAGTCCACGACTTATTGCATCAGAAGATACAAATTTTTAAGATTATGTGATCAATTTTTACAATTAACAGTGGACCAACTTTATGGTCCTTGTTGAACGAAGCACTGAACACAACTTTAATGTCCAAATAAATAGTATATCAAATTTCTATGTTCCTAATTCTAAATTATCTCCTACATCCTCCCAACAATTTTGATCAGCGCTCCACCTTCAATCTTCTGTGTGTCGTACCAATTAAGGCTTTGTACGTATTCTTAATGTTGATCATGCATTGTTTATGTTGTTTTTTTGTTTTTCATTATCTCTTTAGTCATGGAACACCCAAAATATGAACTTCAAATGTATGGAATTGGTGGAGAAAGTTGCATACATATGACAAATTTTGCTTGGATTTTATAAGGCATAGTGATATGTGATCCTCTGCAGCTTCAAAATTTGTCTTGCACAACTTAACGCACATTTTTTCTTGACCTTTTGGTTTATGCTTGTTAAAACTTTCCTCAACGAATATTCTTTTTCATTTCATCAAAAAAAAAAAAATACTTCATTATTCTTTTTCATTGAGGTTGTCCTAGAATCAACTAAGCTTAGATACCATGATGTATTTTTATATGTAAAATAGATATGCATATACTATTTAGAAACCATGTTATATTAATTTTATAGAGAAACAACAATATCAGATAATCAATTTGACTTCATGCATGGGAGGTCAACTATGAAGGCGATTTTTCTTGTAATAAAAATGTTGGAAAATATAAAGAAAAGAAAAAAGATCTTCATATGGTATTTGTAGATTTAGAAAAAACATACGATAGGGTTTCTAGAGATGTTCTTTGGTGGGTTCTAGAAAGAAAAGGAGTGCAAGCTAGATACATAGACACTATTAAGGATATGTATGAGAGAGTAGTAACGAGTATAAAGACATTTGGAGGAACTACAAAAGAATTTCCCATTACGATAGGACTACATCAAGGATCGGCTTTAAGCCCATATCTCTTTATTTGCAAATGATATTGTCTTAGTGGACGAAACAAAAGATGGAGTGAATAGGAAATTAGAACTTTGACGGAATACATTAGAATATGAGGCCTTGTTTGGTTAAGGGTGGAGTTATCTCCCATAAGATAACTTACAGGGAGTTGGGAACTAATCTTGTTTGGTTACCCAACTTGCCTACAAGATATCTCCCAACTTACACCCTAAGGTGAGAGATGTATCCCCAACACCCCCTAGGGAGTTATCTCCCTGGAGTTGTGGACACAATTACCCCTCATTAATGACCCTTTTTATTACCTCTCTTCTCTCTCTCTCTCTCTCTCTCTCTCTCTCTCTCTCTCTCTCTCTCTCTCTCTTATTTGAAGGCTATTTATGTCAATTCATATTCTTTATCGTTTAAAAATTTGAAACTTCTCTGCAAGTTTAAAGTTGAATTAAACATTAAAATATTAACTCCAATGAGATAACTCCGAACTAACACTGTAAATTAGCAAAAAGAAACCAAACGAGGTCTAAAGGCTTTAAGTTGAGTAGGACGAAGATCAAATACATGCATTGTGAGTTTAGAAATACTAGAGATCAAGATGGAGTGGTAAAATTAAGGGAAGTAAAATTTCGTAAGGTGAACCACTTTAAATATCTAGAATCAATCATATAAAATGATGGGAATATTGAGAATGATGTCAGACGTATAATTCAAGCTGGATTGAAGAAATGGTGGAGTGCAACATGGGTGATTTGTGATCGAAATGTTCCTATTAAGTTAAAAGAAAAATTTTATAGGGCCGCAATTCGGTCATCTATGCCTATGGAAGTAAATGTTACCCTGTAAAGCAACAATAATTACATAAAATGAACGTAGCAGTAATGAGGATGCTTAGGTGGATGTGTGGTAAAACTCGTAAAGATAGAATAAGAAATATAGAAATTCAAAGACAAGTAGGAGTAGCAACAATTGACACAAAGATTAGAGAAGGGTAGTTACGGGTTTGGTCACCTGCAAAAACAGCCTACAAATGCCCCCACTAGAATATTTAACTAAATAGAAACTGAAAAAATTCGACGAGGTAGGGGTAGACCAAAGTTAACTTGGGACACATTAATTAGGAGGGATTTGAATGGTTTGGAAAGCTCGCCATCAATTACACTTAATCGAGCACAATGGAAGAGTTTGATGCATGTGGCCGACCTCAATTAATTTGGGACTGAGGCTATGTTGTTGTTGTTGTTGTTGTTGTTGTTATATTAATTTTATGAGTGCAAGTCTAGTCAAAGCGTCGAGAGTATAGAAAGACTAGTTGTTTATATGCCAAGGCGAATTAGAGAGTCCACTCCAAACTTAGAAGCCTTTTTTTGTTTCTTTTCAACAAATCAATATAGGTTTTTTCTTTTATCTCCAACACAACTTTTGCATAATTTTCTTGACCTTGTGGTAATGATCGTTGAAACTTTCATCAACAATTCTTTTACTTCTTCATTCTTTTTCTTCTCACAAGTAGGTATTTCTCCAAAACGCCAAGGCAAATTAGAAAGTCCATTTCAAAATTATAAGCCTTTTGTTTTCTTCTCAACTAATCCGTCTAGGTTTTTTCTTTTATCTCCAATAAACTTTTGCATAATTATCTTGACTTTATGGTCATGATCGTTGAAACTTTCATCAACAATTCTTTTTTTTCCTTTATTGAGGTTGTCTAATAATCAACTGGCTCGAATACGATGATGTATTTTTATAATTTGACATATGTGTATATACTGCTCTATACCAATTACGTGTATACAACAACAACAACAACATAGCCTCAGTCCCAAATTAACTGGGGATACCGATTACGTGTATGAAGAATATAAAATTTTATTTCTGAAGGCATAAACAAAACAACATCAAATATAGAGCATACAGTGTCAACATCACGGCATGAGGGATATGGCTTACAATGTCCTATATTTGATATAATCCTATGCTAACTTACTTTCTTATTTTATTATAAATCAATATCCTACTTTTATGTAAATATTAAAACATAAAACTTAATTAAATCAAGACTTTATAATTTATATATTCTTAATTCCAAATTATAGAACAAAATAATATTCATATCAGTAAAATATTAAATAGTTATCAATGTCATCGTCTTGGACAAAGTACTTGTCACATATTGACCAAAGTAGTGGTCAAAAGAAATTTGGTATGAACTGCCATATGCCCAAAATATAGTAAAAGCATATAATTTGGTATATATTAACATCAAAGGTCAGTGTAGGATGGATAAGAAAAAGGAATGAAAATTCCATTGGCCAACCCAAAACAGCTGTAAGACACTCAAAAGACTGGTGAGGCAAAAAAAGGAGCTGCCTGTTTTTCACCCATGAAATATGCAAATCAATCAATTCTTGAGAAAAGGGAAATCCTCACCGCTACACCCTCCGAATCTCCTAACTTTGATCTGATAATCCAAGAGGGGATTGTGACACAATAACTCCACCCAGCGCGAGGATCATGGGGCCAAATAGAGTCTCTCCCATCCTACAAAGGAAGACAACAAACTTAAAGCATGGAGTCAATGACTTAAGTTCAAATGAAAAAGAGGAGTAAAGAAGACAGAGATACATTAAAGCAGTGCTTCCGAGCAGTATCATGCAAAAATATAGTAAAAAAGGCCAAACCTTTGACTATGAAATTTATTAAACATTTAATGAAAAACAATATGCTAAAATAAAATAGAAGTATTAACAATTACGAGCCATTATACAGATAGAAAGAAAATAAAATCATCAAAAATTTAGTTCACTTATATGAGAAATATATGCACCTTCTACTAGCTATTTTTTAGTTTGATGTCAGGATCAACATGTCTATAAACTTCTGATGTTACTTTAATAGAAGTTGGTATTGAGTAAGAGTACCGTTGAAGAAATAGTGAGAATATGAATTCTAGGCACTTGGGTCCAGTCATTCAACAAGAGGGAAGGATAAGAGAGAATAGCAACACTTAAGGACCAAATTAGGTTACCTTATGTGGAGGAATGCATCTATGATCATATAAGATAAAACAAGTCCCTTAGATTAAACACAAAAATTGAATAAGTTAAAAATTATTGTCGGCTATAGTTTTTCCTACGGAACTAAATGTCGAGTAACAAATAAATAATAACATCTATAGTTTTTTTCAACGAAGTATGAAATATAGTAGGATTTGAGTTAACTTTGGAGACAAGAAGAGAGAGAGAAATGATTATGATGGACTGCTTTAGTTTCAAACGAGGGCAAGAAAAAGAGACGTATTGAAAATAAATAATAATGTGAGAGAGTGGGGGACACCAAGGACATTAAAAAACAATAAAGAAATATATTTAAGGTGCAACTAGATTCCCCCCTCTACTTATCTCAACCCTCCATTTAATTTAATATATTTTTAAAGTAAAATGATCCTAGGTAAAATTACATAGATAACCTCACCCCAAATTAAATCATTCCATTTCTTTTTCGCAAACTACTTTCCACTCTCTACATCCCTCCTCAAATTAAACCTTGAACTCATCCCATTCTACTCACAGTCACTACACCGCTCCCCAAATTGAAATCGTCCTCTACTCTTCTACTTTTCACTCGCTAAGCCCCCACCCCAAATTAACCTCTAAATTCATCTTCTTTTCCTCTAATACTTTCCATTCTCCATCTCGTTGTCCCTACATACAATAACTCACCACTAAATGCAACATCTTGATTGTTGCATTCGGTAAAAATTTGATTCACACTCTTGAATGGTTAGGACATTTATTTATTTGGGTTTTACCATTCAAGGATTAAAGAATCGATCTTGAAATGCAACATGGAGCAAATTAAGGTAAGAGGGAAAAGAAGATGATCCACATCAAGGGTTGGGACTTGGGAGTCGAGGGTCACAAAAATGAAAAGAGAGTTTTTTTGGGGAGTGAGAGAGGAGAGAGGGGGACGAAGGGAGGGAGGAAGGGAGGGAGGGAGGGAGGGAGGGGAGCAAACATAAGGTAGGGATACATTGGGGAGTTTACCAACAATTAAGGGGGTGGTTAGAACATGAACTAACTTATTGGGGATTATAAATAACATTGAATTAAATGGGGGGCTGATACATGGTGAAGGGAGGCTAATAGGCGCTGTCTATACTTATTACCAATTGACTATCTCCACTACCAAGGAGTGGAATGGAGGAAGCTGATTCCTGAAGTCAACCTCATAAAGTTAGGAAGACGAATTTTCTTAAGTATATCTGTCTCAATAAAACTACTTAATAAATTTTACGGGAAATATTTTTATTTAGGTAAGAAATTGCTTTGTATTAGTAAAAGGTTTTACAAGTACGTAAGATGGAAGTACGACAATATTTCAGCTGTAATGGTAAAGAGAAATAAGACAGCAGTCAATTAAAACACATCATAGACAACTCTTCCTACTAAGACATGCAAACTCATAATTCACTCTTCCCAAGAGAAACTCAAATTTTGGTTGACAATCAACCATGTGGCAACTTCGTGCTTGATTAAGCCCTGATGTCTCCTTGTTTGTGCCACTTACCTTGAAGACCCAACTATTTTGCTCCAAACAAATGTACTACTTTCCTTGAAGTTTCCAAGCAATCTTGAACTTTTCATGAGCTCTTAGGATAACATGAATTTTGAAAATCACGTCGCAACGATCAACAGGTAAGTTTTGCTTCCCAAGTTTCTTTGCCAGCCACGCCCCTTCAGTAAAGCTCAAAGTTGCTTGATAGATTCACAATTACTAAAGCACAGTGTACACTGATGAGGAGACATTAAAGAATGTGGCAAACCTTTTTTGGAAATTTTCATGAGTTGTAATTTCTTTTGTAATTTAATTTGGATGCACCTTTTCCTTTCCTTAAAACATATCCAACAATTAAAAATATTAACCATTATGACACTCATAAAAACACTCTTTTTAGAAACTTTTCACTCTCATGCTGTCATCAAAATTACTTATGAGAAATATCATGCTTCCTTATTCGAATTATTCGACAACATGCATCAGCTCTAAGAAAAGCTGTTCTTCTAGCATCCATCGCTCTCGGCAATTGTTGTCCATATACAACAACAACATAGCCTCAGTCCCAAATTAATTGAGGTCGGCTACATGGATCAAACTTTTCCATTGTGTTTGATTAAGTGCAATTGGTGGTGAGCTTTCCAAACCATTCAAATCCCTCCTAATTAATGCATCTCATGTTAACTTTGGTCTACCCATACCTCATCGAATTTCTACAGTTTCTATTGAGTAAAGTTTCTAGTAGGGGCATTTGTAGGTCGTCTTTACAAGTGACCAAACCACCGCAACTGTCCTTCCCTAATCTTTGTATTAATTGGTGCTACTCCTACATGTCTTTGAGTTTCTATATTTCTTATTATATCTTTACGAGTTTTACCACACATCCACCTAAGCATCCTCATTTCTGCTACGTTCATTTTATGTAATTGTTGTTGTTTTACTGCCCAACATTCACTACCATAGAGCATAGCTAGCCTAATCGCTGGCCTATAAAAATTTCCTTTTAACTTAGTAGAAACATTTTGATCACAAATCACCCATGTTGCACTCTTCATTTCTTCCATCCAGCTTGAATTCTATTTGTGACATCATTCTCAATATTACCATCATTTTATATAGATTCCAGAAATTGTTGTTCATATACCGCCATAATTATTAATTTTATACCTGTACTATCTATAACCATGCAGAAACAGGTCATTTCTGCGAGATTGCTTCAGACGCTCTGCTAAAGGTTGGGGACATATATAAAGCTTAACAATGTGCAATCTTCAATCAATCAGTACCTAAGATCAAGCACAAGTTATATGCCATTAAGGATAAAGAAATTATAAAATAGGAAGATGGTATTTAATGATTTCAAAGGATTTTACCCCTACTATAACTAGATTGGTTAGGCGTGGCAAGAACTAAGAGATCACGACGAAACCGCCCAAACACCTAAATTTCCAACAATCCATTGAAGCTAAGAACTATAAGAAGTGGATCAAACTCCAGAAGAAGGCACTCCGAAGTACGAAATACAACAAAACGCGTGATTTGAAATCGATTCCCCAAACCACAAATAGATTCCAGAAATTGAAGAACATAGATCTAGATATTAAAGGAACACAACTCAATTCATGATCATCTACAACTAATTGAACAAAATGATATAAACTAACAACGAAATCAAAATCTCACCCATTTCTTCGGCGGCGGACTCCAATCCATCCCGAGAGGCAGAGGCGAAGTCCCATCGTGTCTGTGCTTCGGCGGACTCTGCCTCTGCATCGTTTTCTCCGACGATCGATCGATCGATTCGACAGTGAAAGACCTAGGGATTGATTGATTGCTGATTCTCGACAGAGAGAACAAAAGCAGAAAAATTGTGCGTTGTGTCTCTGTATAGGTGTGACAGTCGTCGCTTAAGAGGAGACGGCACATCTACCTAAATGTCTACTGATGCGAGTTGTTGCGTCCGTGTGTATGCTGTTTAGCAAATGCACACATACGTTCGTAGCCGTTGGATTGCACGTTTAAGTAACATGTGTGTATCTTGCTATTCATGTAGAGGTCCGCTACGGGCACCCCACCATTTAATGAGGGCACCCAACTTATTTGTAAAAATTCCAACAAAAATGGAAATGACCATTTTGCCCCTGTATATATATAATGGTTGAAACCCCACAAACCATTTCGACAATGAGTTAGGGCACCCCACCAGCAAGCGTCAACCACAAAGCCACATCCACATTGCGTTTGGCGAAGAGCTGATCGATTCTTGCTCGTCCGACAGCGAGGTAACAATGTTTGACAACCATTTTCGGGTTTTTCTGAACTCTTTAGTTGCGTATAACAGTGAAAATGATGATTTGTTTGTCAACGTAGGGTTTGGTAATTTCTTCAAATCCGAAGTTGTTTCAACTGTATAATGGAGGATCGTAATGCTTCGGTGCCAGAGGAGGTCGTCCTTGAGGTAATGTTGCAAATTTTTTGTGTTTTTTTGGCGGTTATCCGAAGTATCTGTCTGGGTGCGCGATTTTTTCGGTCTCGCGGGACCGAGATGTATGTTATCGTCTCGGTCTCAGATGACCGAGAGGTTTCTCGTAGGTGACGGTCTGGAACGACCGAGGGTACTGGTAACTCTCGGTCGCACGTAAACGAGACTATGAAGAAAGTTTCAGAACTGTACAACCGAGAACCTATTTTTTTGTGATTGTGCTGTACATTTTGGTTGATTATAATGTTACACCGTTTGTATTGCAGGTAATGCCGTTATCTTGTAATTTTCCAGACTACAATGACACTTTTACACCTTCTAAGCCATTCCCCTCTCGCGAAGCGCTTTAATTTCATGGCTTGGCGATTGGTGGCGAGAACAAGTTTGTGTTAGTAACGAAGCGCTCGGATGCCGGGGGCATTAAGCGAAGGGGAAGGGTGAAAATTGCCTTTGACAGGTCTGGGACATATAGGGGACTGGCTCAGAGAGTTGGGAAGGGTAAAGCGGCAAAAATTTTAAAGAAATCAAGGAATGATGAAAAGGCGATGACTCACACTAGTACGAAGAAATGTGGATGCCCTTTCCAAATTAACGTCAAGGAGAATGCGACTCCTTATGGTATGTCACTTGTGATTTGTGGGAGGCACAATCACGACACCGCGGAGAAGATTGGATAAGGGGAGGAGGAAGTTGAGGATGCGGGGGGAAGGCGAAAGTGAGCGGCTCAGGGAAATTAGTCCACGCCGTCTTTTGTGGAGTGCGAGCGGGAAGTTGAGGATGCGGGTGTGAGGACACCGGGGTCTCCAACCGGAGGCACCCCAGTGTCTGAGGCACCCCAATCTCCAATCGGATTTGAGTCCTCCCACTCCACAAAAGCTTCTAGGCAGAAGAAATACAAGGTTCCACAAATGCGTCGTGCCAGTCGACGCACGAAAAGTGGTTCTAACATGGCTTATAGTCATTGCTTAGAACCGGATTGGTTGCCACATGTTGATGCCATTATCGATGTGGTTTCGGATGGGAATTGTGGATATAGGTGTATAGCCTCTGGGCTTGGACTTGTCGACGTTGACGGGTGGAGGATTGTGCGTAGACGGATGTACGATGAGATTATCGGGTATGAATACCTATGGCGGGAAGTGCTTGGCTCGAGTTTCAAGCCTGTCAAGAATGCGGTGCATTGCCCAGAGAAGCAAGAGGGGGCATCTTTCAAAGAATGGTTGACACTTACAGACATGGGATTGTTAGTATCCACCGCATTCAATGTCATTCTCGTCAACCTCTCGCATGGGAGTGCCTCCACAGTCCTACCTCTACGTAGTACTCCAACGTCGTCATTGCACAACAGACTTATCATTGCAATGGCGAATGAAAGGAATATCCATTGGGTTAGGGTAAGTTCTATGATTTTTTTGTGAATTGATTTGTTTACCCCTTAATCGGGTTTGTGACAATATCTTCTATGTTCTATTGTTCACTTTGACAGTGCGAGTTGCGTGTGAATGCACCATTTGCCATCCTTATATCCATCGTAGGATCGGTACGTTGAGGCTGCGCCAAAGGTTGGCGAGATGGATTCGTTTTTCGAGACATCGCGCCCATTGCAGCTGGCGATCATGAAGCCACCATACTGTTGTAGATTTAGATACACCGTAGGTTAAAGCTTGTACCTAGACGGCTAAACATATAGAAATTTTGCCAATTCGTCTGAATGTTCTATGTATATGCAAATGTTGTGTTGTGTTTTAATTGTTGTTTACCTATGGATGGACCCTTTTTAGAGTCAGTTTGAATGTTACGGAGATTTATAATTAATTAAGGTTCGGTGCAAATTGTCGTTTGGATTTTCAATCTTGTATTGTTAGTTTGACTACTACGGAGATTTTTTGAAAGCGTAATGTTCAAATTCATCCATTTCGATGTCTCGGTCAAGCGGGTTCGTGAAACAAACCATATTTTCGGTCACCCATGACCGACAAGTATTCCAATATATCGGTCTTGTATAACCGAGTCCCATTTAAATTTCTCGGTTGTACACCACCAAGATGAATTGACCATTTCAATTCGCGACTCTCGTCCTATGACGGCCGAGCCTACGGAGACCTCTCGGAAGTGGACAACCGATACGTGGTTAACTCTTCCGGTCTACGTGGCCGAGGCTGCGAGTTCCCAAAAATATTAGCTTATGTCTCGGCCAAGGCGAGACCGTTGACACGATCTCGGCTGTGTGGCGAGAACCACGATTTCCCAATTTTTTTACATTTTAACAAACCCACACACATTACATCTACTCTACCACACATTACATCTACTCTACCAAATGTAACTTAATTCGTCGATCTTCAACCGAGCCCTAATTTGGAGACGAAATCGGCTCACACAACGGACCCTACAAAATGCGAAACCTAGAACAACGAAGGAGAAACACACGGCGAGGGACGGAGAACACGATTTCGTGGATTCCTCTCACTGCTCGGTTCAAAACAAATGAATTCTTCCACCAGAAATTCGGTGAACGAGGGTGGTGGTGGTGGTGGTGGTGGGGTGCCCAGGGGTTTGCACGAGGGTGGGTGAGAGGGTTTTTTGCACGAGGGGCATTTTTGGTATTTTGGGTTTAATTTTTGGGTGCCCCAGGTAAATTGATTTGTGCCCACATTAACTGGGTGCCCTCATTAAATGGTGGGGTGCCCTTAGCGGCCCTCTTTATGTAACGTGTTCTTGCATCAAGGAAGCCCTTTTGATTCCATGTGGCGCTTTGTCTCTGTTTGGAGGGTCGCTAAGGGCACCCCACCATTTAATGAAGGCACCCAGTTAATGCGGGCACAAACCGATTTACCTAGGGCACCCAAAAATTAGACCCGAAATACCTAAACTACCCCTCGTGGAAATCCATCTGCACCCCACCACCCCCAGCACCATCTTCACCGCCTGGACTCCAAGAACTCGTTTTGTGCGAATCGTCCAGTGCGAGGAATCTCCGAAATCGTTTCTCCCGTGTCTGGCCTTGTGTTTCTCCTCCGTTTGACGGTTTTTTTGCAGTTCGTAGGGTCGTGGTGTGAGCCGATTTCGTCTCGAAGTTAGGGTTCATTGAACATCTTCGAACACACAGTTTTTGCGCGAAATCGATCGTTTGAAGGTACGTTTTTAGTGTAATTAAGTTACATTTGGTAGAGTAGTTGTGATTTACGGTGGTGGTTTGTTCATTAGTGTAAGAGCGGGAATTCGCGGTTCTCGGCCACACGGGAAAGAGAATGTGCTTTCTCTCGGACAAGCATGTCCAGAGAGAAGCTACATTTTGGGAAAGTCGAACTCTCGGCCACGAGAGGCCGACAAATATCACAGAGTCTCGGCTACGCAAGGCGAGAGGACTCTAGGTATCGCGGCCGAGACGTGACGAGAGATAGAATTACTGCTAGGTAATGTGGTGGCGGTGGTGTACAACCGAGAATTTGGTCATAGTCTAGGTTGTACCATGGCGTGAGTGTTAGAGTAGGCTCGGTCGTGATTGGCCGAGAGCAAGGCGAATTGAAATGGTCAACACATCTCGGTGGCGGACAACCGAGACATTTTCATTGGAATCGGTTGTACACTGACGATATATTAGAGGAATTGTCGGTCATGGGTGACCGAGAATATGTGTTGTTTCACAAACCTGCTTGACCGAGACATAAGAAATGGATGATTTGGACATTTTTGTTTTGTAAATTTAATTAGGGATCTGTTCCATGCGCTTGTATGTTGTAATTTATTCAGGTATGGCTCGTCCGAAGCTACCGGTGACTAGGGAAGAATTTGGGGCCGAGGTCCCGAGGCCTAACCGGGGGCGAGGTGGCCGGAAACCCCGGACAACATCGTACCGGAAAGAGAAAGAGAAGGAGAATGAGGATGGTAAAGGCAAGGCGAAGGTAGATGGCACTCGTGAAAGGTTACATTTGCACGATGAGGGTTCGACCCTCAATGCCGGCGACCGAGGATCTTGTTGTTGGGAGGAGAAGAGGAGGGGCATGCATCGGAGTCCAGTAGCAGTGATTCTTCAGAGGCGGGGAACATGATAGAAACAGATCGTAATGTGGGGGGAGCAGTAGAGGTGGAGCTGGCCATGATGAAGGAGAGCCGGAAGTGGGTGTTGAAGCGCGTGCTCCATTCCCCGGTGGTCCTATAGACGGGCGTTGCTGAAGAGCTTCAAGGATCATGTGGCTTTATCGATATGGAGGAATGAGGTAAATTCAATTTCATTGAAATGATAAACTTAACACTCATGGTCTTCACATAATGACGAGATGTTTTTACATTTGCAGGAGCGGTCCGTTCTTAAGTGTATCAATCACGGAGCTCAAATAGCGGAATGGGATTTACAGTCGTGTCACTCGGACACGGCGGGACTTCAGAGGATTATTCAGCGTTCAGGGTTGAATACGCTGATAGACTGCTCTTACCGGAAGGCCAACAAGGAGCTAATCTCTGCATTTGTAGAGCGGTGGCAGCCGGAGACGAACACATTTCACCTACCTTTTGGTGAAATGTCTATCTCATTAGAGGATGTCAGCTTCCTCCTGAAGATCCCTGTGACGGGCAAAGTTGTTGAAGTGGAGAACTTTGTTAGGTACACGGAGGAATCTCGCTCGAACGCTATCAAGATGGTTTCGAACCTACTTGGGGTTAGCGTAGAGGAGGCTGAGGAGGAGGTGAATATCGGCAAGGGGCTCACAGTGCGCAAACATTGGTTGAAGAGTCGATGGTGCCCCAAAGCTGGTTCAAGACCCAGAAATTATCCTCCTGTGGAATGCACGGCTCGAGCGTACCTGCTGTACTTGTTGTCGTGTACTCTTTTTGCCGATAAGAGTGGGTCTCGGGTGTCTATCATTCTTTGAAGCTACTTGAGGACTTGGACGACGTAGGGAACTACGCATGGGGAGCGGCTGCGTTGGCCTACTTGTATCGACACTTGGGGTCCGCAACGAGAGTGCTAGTGTCTCAGATTGCTGGCTATCTGACATTGCTTGAGGTTTGTTACAAAATAGAATTAATTATCATTCTGTTTTTCAATGAGGCCAACTTGCAATTGTGGACTAACTAACATTGTACGTATTTGACGGGATGGGTGTACGACCATTTCAAACTTGGTCTGGCCACGCCCAATGCGAAGTACTTGGACTACGTGCACCCTCGTGTCTCCAGATGGATTCAAAAGCACGAGACGATTGCGAATGTTGACAAGCTCGGGGCCATTAGGAGAACCTTGGATAGGTTGCGACCAAGTGAGGTGAGCTGCTTATCCATGTCCTCTAATGAATGATTTTGTTTGGTAATTTATTTTACACACACTTGTTGTTGAATAATGTTTAGGTCACTTGGGACCCATATGTAAATTTAAGGGAAAATGACGTTGTGCAAGCGATGGCCTTTTACAGTGGGAAGATCAAGTACATGGATGTGGTGGAGCCCTACCACCGGAGAGGATATGCGAGACGGTTTGGCCATGTGCAATCTATACCGGACCACCGTATCGAGTCCATTGGAAGCACACAGAGGCCCATTTGCGAACAAGTACTCCGTCAAGTCAAGTATGGGTTTGAACAAGACAATTGGGAGCGATGGAGGAACCATGTGTTGGCTCCTGAAGTTCGGGGCGAGAAGGCATTATTTGAGTTTTTGGCAACACCGGAGTACCTCCCTTGGTTCGTCAAAGTGTCTCATCCTGTTATCACGAATTCGAGCTTCGAGGACCTTGTAATGGTGGCCTCAACCATCGCAGACAACGAGATACTAGAGGTATTGGAATAGTTATACGTATTATGCATTTATAAGTAATGATGAAATGTTGAGTATTTGACAGTAACCCGATATTTTCCATCAGCATAATAGGCGAGCGTTGGACGCGGCTTTGCGATGGATGGACCTCCCCCCAGAGATGTCTACGTTTGACTCGGCGAGGACGACTCTGACTGACATGGTCAACCTCCTTTCGGGAAGGACTTTAAGTCCCACCCCCACGAGTACATTTCCCGCGACCGCAACCGGCACAACCACGACAACCGGCCCAACCGAACAAGGCCCGAGGCACTCCCAGCATGGTAGCACTTCGACACCCTCAACCTAGGCCACAGCTCAGCCTACCGAGGCCGATGCTGGGCCTCAGAAGAAAATGCATGGGAAGGAGTATCGAAGGAAGAATACGAAAAAACCCAAGCAATGATCAGCCGATAACGGAGGGATAGACATTTGAGAGAGTTCATGGAGGTTTTGGTTACGGTAATAGAAATGAAGAAGGAGAATCAATTTTAGAATTTGCTTCAGCATATGATCTTGTCTTAGCAAATACTAGTTTTAGGAAGAGGGAGTCGCATATAATTACTTTTAGTAGTGGTCATAACAAGAGTCAAATAGATTTTCTTTTAACAAGAAAAATAGATAGAAAACTATGTAGAGACTGCAAAGTAATACCTAGTGAAGCACTTACTACCCAACATAAGTTAGTAGTACTTGATATTAAGCTAACAAAACGGAAAAATATGAATAAAAGAGTTAGCGACCCTAGAATAAAGTGGTGGAACCTAAAACATAGTAAACAAGTAGAGTTTAGAAAAAAACTACTAAAGGAAAATGTTTGGAATCTTGACTTAGATGCTAATACAATGTGGCTAGAAATGAGTAGTTGCATAAAGAGGGTGGGATCAAACATATTAGGTATATCTAAGGGCTTGGGACCTACAAAGAAGGAAACATGGTGGTGGAACGAGGATGTCCAACGAGCAATTAAGATTAAAAGAGAGATGTATAGGAAAATACCTAAGTGTCAAGATGAAGATGTGTACGATCAATATAGAGAAGCTAGAAAACAAGCTAAAAAAGTAGTTAGTCAAGCTAAAACAAGTTTCATAGAAGATATATATACAAGGTTAGGTAATAGAGATGGCGAAAAATATATATAGGCTAGCCAAATTAAGAGATAAAAAGAAACGAGGCTTAATTCATGTAAGATGCATTTAGGACGAGAATCAAAATGTTTTAACGAGCGAGCATGATATTAAGGAGAGATGGAGAAGTTAGTTCGATAGTTTATTTAATGATAGCCATGTTGATACTATAATAGATGAAAACCCACACCAAGAAAGAAATGTAAGCTATACACGCAATATTAGAATTGTATAAGTTAAAGAGGCATTGAAAAGAATAAAAATAGGGAAAGCACGTAGCCCAAATGAAATACCCATTAGGAGAAATTGGATTGACTTGGTTAATAAAACTTTTCAATAAAATTTTAAAATCAAAACGAATGTCAATGGATTGGAGAAGAAGCACGCTCGTGCCAATCTTCAAAAACAAAGGAGACATTCAAAGTTGCTCAAACTACCAGAGAATTAAACTTATGAGTCACACTATGAAACTTTGGGAGATGATAATTGACAATAGGCTAAGGAGAGAAACAACAATATCAGAGAACCAATTTGGTTTTATGCTTGGGAGGTCAACTATGGAGGCGATTTTTCTTGTAAGACGATTGTTAGAAAAATATAGAGAAAAGAAAAAAGATCTTCATATGGTATTCGTAGATTTAGAAAAAACATATGATAGGGTCCCTAGAGATGTTCTTTGGTTGGTTCTAGAAAGAAAAATAGTGCATGCTAGATACATAGACACTATTAAGGATATGTATGATGGTGTAGTAACGAGTATAAAGACATTTGGAGGAGCTACAAAAGAATTTTCCATTACGATAGAACTACATCAAGGATCGGCTTTAAGCCCATATCTATTTACTTTAGTTATAGATGAACTAACTAGACATATTCAAGAGGATATACCATGGTGTATGTTATTTGCAGATGATATTGTCTTGGTGTATGAAACAAAAGATGGAGTGAACAGGAAATTAGAACTCTGGAGAAATACATTAGAATCTAAAGGTTTTAAGTTGAGTAGGACGAAAACTGAATACATGCACTGTGAGTTTGGAAACACTAGACATCGAGATGACGGAGTGGTAAAATTAGGAGAAGTAGAAGTGCCTAGGGTAAACCACTTTAGATACCTAGGTTCAATCATACAAAATGATGGTAACATTGAAAATGATGTCACACATAGAATCCAAGTTTGGATGGAAGAAATGGCGGAGTGCAACGGGGGTGATTTGTGATCGACATGTTCCCACTAAGTTAAAAGGAAAATTTTATAGGACCGCAATTAGGCCGGCTATGCTCTATGGAAGTGAATGTTGGGCGGTAAAACAACAACAATTACATAAAGTGAATGTAGCGAGAAATGAGGATGCTTAGGTGGATGTGTGGTAAAACCCGTAAAGATAGAATAAGAAATATAGAAATTCGAAGACAAGTAGGAGTAGCACCAATTGATACAAAGATTAGGGAAGGGCGGTTGCGATGGTTTGGTCACCTGCAAAGACGGCCTACAAATGCCCCAACTAGAAAACTTGACTCAATAGAAACTGTAGAAATTCGACGAGGTAGGGGTAGACCAAAGTTAACACGGGATGCATTAATTAAGAGAGATTTGAATGGTTTGCAAAGCTCACCATCAATTACACTGAATCGAGCACAATGGAAAAGTTTGATCCATGTAGCCGACCCCAGTTAATTTGGGACTGAGGCTATGTTGTTGTTGTTGTTGTTATGTGTTCCCGTTGCCTGTTTAATACATTTGCATGACAGTTTATAATGTTTCAGTGCCCATTTTTTTTGGTTGGAATTTGTGTTTGTATCCATCTGATATCTCGGTCAAGTAGGGCCGACAGCCATTTATAATCGTCGGTACTGATCAGCGGAGACGATAAGTGGCGTTATCGGTATTGCGTGTCTGAGATTTGCCGTGAAGGCTCGGGGGCGTACGTCCGACACTTCACGTGTGGTCTCGGTCATCCATGACCGAAACGAGTGTCCCAGTAACCAGTTCCAACTGCAAATACAAATAACTTTAACAAATGACCGAAACGAATGAAACTGCACAACAATACCCTCAAGATCGTGTAAATTCATTCATTATATATCCACGCAAGTTGAAAGCTAACTTTCAAAATAACTACATGTACAACCGCCCAAATTTAGAGGTATTAGTTGTAACACTACGGTGTACTTAAATCTACAACGGATATGGTGGCATCAAGTAGAGTTGCAATGGGCGCGATGTCACGGAATACGAATCTATCTCGCCAACCTTTCACAAAATCCTGAACATACCGTACCCATGACGGGTATAAGGATGGCAATGGTGCATTCGTGCTCAGCAACACTTGTCAATTTGAACAGTATGACATGACCATATTGTCGGGAAACAACAAAACAATTCAACCAAATTCACATCACTTACCCTAAGCCAATGTATATTCCTGTCATTAATCATGGCAATGACATGTCTGTTGTGCCCGGTGGATGGTGGTGCACTACGTAGAGGTAGAAATGTGGAGGCACTCCCACGCGAAAGGTTGACGAGAACCACATTGAACGCAGTGGCTACCAACAATCCCATGTCTGGAAGTGTCAACCATTCTTGAAAAATTGCACCAACTTGATTCTCTCGGCAATGCACCGCAATCTTGACACTCTCGTAACCCGAGCCTAGGACTTCGCGCCAAAGGTTTTCATGCCCAATAATCTCATCGTACATCCTTCTACGGACGATCCTCCACCCATCGACATCGGCTAGTCCAAGCCCAGACGCAACACACCTATATCCACAATTCCCATCGGCAAGCACATCCATGATCCCCTCAACATGTAGCAACCAATCCGGTTCTACGCAATGACCGTAAGCCATGTTAGTTGCACTTTGCTTGCGTCGACTACCACGACGCAGTTTAGGAACAAATTTACTTTTCTTCTGCTTAGAACTTGAGGCCTCCTGAGTCGATAGCACGTACTCAAACTGACTCGGCAACCGTCCCGTAGATGAATCGTCACAGTCGTGTTTTCTCTTCGAAGACCCCGGTGTCCTCCCTTTTGTCTTAATTTTTGTTGGCGGCGCAACACTTGGTGTAGACGAAGGTCGACTAATCTCCCTGAGCTGTTGAATAATCCAGAGTCGATCGTCCTCATTACTACAAGCATGAAACTTTTCCAACACCCTTTCAATCTCATCTTGCACGTTGTACCCAGACGAGTCCACCAGACTCTCATGTATCATACTCAACTTTCGCAGGTAAACATGAATGTCCTCGAGAGGGATGGACGACCCAGCAAAGATATGATGGTTCAGCTCATGTGCACAAGGAAGGCCATGTGTGGTGCGTATCGCGCAACCACAACGAGTGGAATCATGACCAACATCCTCTCCACGTGTCAATTCATCTCTAATTAGCCTAAGCGCCCGTTCCAGAGACATAACCCGCGCAATCGTCGATACAACTCAGCAACGTACTCATGTTGGACGACATTCAAACTTAGCTCAAACGATGCCTTGATATTGTTGTGTTGGATTCTAAGGAGTCCATCAACCACATGTCATAGAGTCTCAAAATTGGCCTGACTGTTCACAAGGTGTACCTTCAGAGTAGAATGCGCAGACTCCACCCTCTGCGTTGTCGTTTCCCCAAAGTGCATAAGTCTATTTGTCCAAGCCGAGACAAATTCCTCCTTGTAGTTCTTTAACCATGTGTTGTCCAAGTACTCCGTAAGACCCTTTACATGCCCAAACTCACAACGCAGGTCATTCGCCCTAACTTCGAATAAGGCCTCCGAGTTGGCATACATCACGCTCGTCCACCTATCCATAAAACGCGCAAAACCATCGTTCTCCCCAAACATCTTCTTAGTCTTGGACAATACTACTTTGTTGATGTGCCAAGAGCAAAGGAGGTGAGACGAGGCCGGAAAAACTTCTTCTATGACACTAATAAGGGCTAAGTCCCTATCGGTAACAAACACGTCAGGCTTAGGCCACCCATCCAATATGGATCTCAACTTCTCAAGTGTCCAAACATAATGCCCATGATTCTCCGATGATAAGAATGCGAACCCAACGGAGAATGTCAAGTGCGTACAAGTGATGCCAACAATCTCCGACAAAGGCATTCGGTACCTATTTGTCTTGTACGTGCAATCCAACAAAATAACCGATGGAAAACACCTGACCAACTTTATTGAGTCGGGATGTGACCAAAATAACTCCGTGACAACATTCGTAACGGGATCCTTCCTATGCCATGACATCCACTTATTCTTCTCCAATATGTGCAACAGTTGTTGCATTTGAGTCCTCCCACCCGCATCCTCATTTCGGGCTTTTTGTCTTGCATTATATATAGTCCTCATTGTCGATACGTTACTAATGTCTCTTTGCTTCAACGTATTTAGGATGTCTCTTGGCTTCACATTCCCCTTTGTCATTTGCACTACAACTTCCTGCTCTGCCTTATCCAATCTCCCGGCAAAAGAATGGTCGTCCAAGTTTTTTGCGGGCTCGTGATTGTGCCTCCCGCATATAACAGTGATATACCACAACGAGTCAGCATTTTCCTTTACGTTGATAAGGAAAGGGCATCCACATTTCTTGGTACCAGTTTGAGTCCTCGCCGTTTCCTCTTCTTCAGTCTCATTTCTTGGTTTCAAAGCAATTTTTGCTGCTTTACCTATCCCAACTCTTTGTGACATTCCCCTATAAGTCCCTGACCTTTCACAGGCAATTTTCACCCTTCCCCTGCGCTTAATGCCCCGGCGTCAGAGTGATTTGTTACTAGCACGAACATGTTCTCACGGCCTATCATTTGAAGCCATGAAACTGCCGCTTCTCTAGTTGGGAATGGCCTACAAGGTGTAAACGTGTCCGTGTAGTCTGGAAATAGGACAGAAACCGGCATTACCTGCAATACAAACAGTGTAACATTGTAAACAACGGAAATGTACAGCACAATCACAATAACATCCAAAAAAACTGGTTATCGGTAGTACAGGTCAGCAACTTGCTTCACATTCTCGCTCACGAACGACCGAGAGTTCATGAATACTCTCGATTTTACGTTCCGTGAGAGACGAATACCAATCGATCCTCTACGCCCGAGACCTTACAATACCTCTCGGTCCTGCGAGGCCGAAACAATCGCGCACCCAGACAGAAACTTCGGATAACCGCAACAAATACACAATAAATTTGCAAAATTACCTCAAGTACGACCTCCTCTGCCACCGAAGCCGTACAATCCTCCATTATATAGTGGAGGCAAGTTCGGATTTGAAGAAATTACCAAACCCTACGTTGACAAACAAATCATCATTTTCACAGTTATACACAACTCAATAGTTTATCGAAGCTTCATATGGTTGTCAAACATTGTTACCTCGCTGTCGGATGATGACAATCCGCAATAATCGATCAACGCTCGCCAAATTCAATGTGGCTTTGGGGTTCAACCTTGTGGTGGGGTGCCTTTTTTTCTTTGTCAAAATGATTTCTGGGGTTTGAATCACTATATATACAAGGGCAAAATAGTCTTTTCCCCTTTTGCAGAATTTTTTACAAAAACTTTGGGTGCCTTCATTAAATGGTGGGGTGCCCTTAGCGGCCCTCATCTGTTTGCTATGCATATGGTAAGTTTCTGGCTTCGTTTGGTTCGTTTTTGCTAATTTATTGTGTTAGTTCGAAGTTGTCTCCTTATTATTAACTCATTTGAATTAATATATTCATATTTGGTTCAACTTTAAACTTACGGAAAAGTTTCAAATTTTTAAACAGTAAAAAATATGAATTAATATAAATAGCCTTCAAAGAAAAGAGAGAAATGGGTAATAAAATGGTCATTAATGAGGGATAATTATATCCACAACTTTTGAAAGATAACTCAATAGGGGGTTGGTAGAGAGATATCTCTCACCCTATGCGTAAGTTAGGAAATAACTTGCAGGTAAATTGGGTAACCAAACAAGATTAGTTCTCACCTCTTAGTAAGTTATCTCTCGGGAGATAACTCCACCCTAACCACACAATGGCTATTACCTAGTTTAAAAAGTAAATTATGTTTGGTTAGTAGATAATTTTGTAAAGAAAGTAGCTAAGTAGAATTTATTTTTCAGAGGCAGCTATCCGAACCCCACTTTTTGCTTTTTGTATCACATTACTTCATTATACCCTATTTTTGAATTTTTTTTACTGCATTTACCCTACGTTTTCGTAAATTATTCCAAAACTATCCCCACCCTCAACGAATACTACCCCATCAGCTACCCTCACCCCCCAACACCCCCCAACACCCTCCAATCCTTTTTCATTTCTTGATTTTAGTCATTGTAGAGCGCTAGTACTAAGTCACCAAGTTTCATATGAGTATTTTTTTCATTGAACATGGTTGGATGTGGTCGCAATGTGTCCTTGATGTAAAGAAGTCTCGCTCATGGGGTTCGGACGGATAAGGTCGACAATTCTAAAGAGGTTTCAGCCGAGTCCGACCAAGACTTTTAAAAAGGTAACTGTCGACTCCCACTGAGACCTCTAAATAGGTCTCGGCCAACTCCGGCTAAGATTGCAAAGAGATCTTGGTCTCAGTGGGTGACGAAGGGATCCAGTCGAGACCTCTTTAAAAGGAATTAGTCATGTGTGTCCGAGACCTTTTTAGAGGTGTTGGCTATGAGTGTTCAACACCTCTTTAGAGTTGTCGCCCATATGTGTTTGACACCCTCGAGCAACAAGAATGAACGAAATTTTTTTAAAACTCTTAAAAAACCATGAAAATAACTAAAAAATAGTAGGTTTTGCTTGAAATCACTTGATGTTTTCGATTCTATAGAAACTTTGTACCCAACATGCAAGATTCAAGCCCAAAATCGAAGCCCTAAGCCCAACAACAAAACCATAAGCAATACCAACTGGAAAAAGAAAAAAAACCCAAAAAAACTCGAAATTGACACTAAAAGAGATGAAGAATGCTCTTACGATGTCAAATCAATGTGGTTTTACTCGAATTTCATCAGATTTAGATTAGTGATGAGAATGCAATTTGAGAGAGGGTGACTGGGTATGAGTGAGTAGGGTATGGGTGAGTAAGAACCCTTTTATATGAGGGGTAGTTAGGTCATTTCACTAGGGGCTGAAAAACTTCAAAATAAGGTATGAAAGCAAAAAGTAGGGTGCGAATACTCGGTTCCTATTTTTGTCAAACCCCATCTAATTAGGGCATCTGACCAGCCTAGATTACATTAATCCCTTGATAATCTAGCAGTCTTAACCTCACCATCAATAAACAATTCAGATTAAGATCTTGCAATCATCAATTATAAAACTTTATTAACTACATAGGATTCCAAAGTGAATGTTAAACCTCGAAGCTATGTAAAAATTAATTTTATAATCTTCAAAGTTCATTTACATTGATTACATTATTCTCAAATTTTCGTAACAATTTTTCGACACCACCTCCTCTATTTTTAAGCCTATACTGAAAATCCCGACCTTCTATAATGTTCAACAAAACCTGCTCAACTTTGATGGAAATGTTGAAGGACTCACAATCCACCGATAACAATATATATTGTGTCAACTAAATTATATATTCATTCTAACTTGATTTAAAGTATCACAATTCTTAACCTAGCATTACTTTAACTCCAAAAATTATCTCGATTCATCCCAAAAGTGTTCCAACCTTTTCAAATGAGATCCTATTGAACCCGAAAATCCATTTATACAGTATTATATACTCAAAAGCAATACATACATAGAGAGAAAAGAATTATCAAGTCATAGACAGTCGGAAAGCTTTTCTTTTCCCTTGTCGCCGCTAGAACCTATCATTATCCAATTACGAAAATTCGATAACATTAGATAAGTAAATCAAACACTATCCAGTATACTTGTAATAATCAAATGCATAATAATCCAACAGATTAAATGAAAAATATAATCCAAAGAACTTAAATGCAACCATGAATCCATCCCATTTTTATTATTCGACCACAATTAGATAACATTCTTCGAAAGTGGCAAGTAAACAATAATAAGTATTCATGCCCGGAGAAGATAACCAAACGAGTTTCATTCTTCTAGACTATAAGAGTATAATCAAATTCAACGTGATCTCATGATAACCACACGATGCAAAGTATCAGTGACTCCAACCCCTCAAACATAATATAGTATTATATAACCACGGTATAGTGTACACTATAACGTGACTCGAATCGCCCTTATCCTCTCTATTTGTGTATGCATGTACAACAAAATTGCAATATCAAGAATCAATGCAATTTATATAAAATTATAATCATACTATGTAAGGGTTACTATGAGATTTACTTAACCTTACAAATGCGATATCGCAACACACTTGCGCTCCGAGTCAGTAAACTAGTCCACACGGGGCTCCAACCATGATCCTATAGTTCATGTATACATCCTGTAAGTTTCCATAACAATTCTATAATTTTCTTACTTAGTTATTGTTTAATAAACCACTCATATCCTAAAACCCTTAAAATCCTTTCAAAATAAATTCTTTAATGCCCATATTTCATTTTTAACTCAAAATTATTGTTCGACACCGAAAATTACGTTGTCTAGGCTTAAATATAATTTTTTTTAATTTTTTATGTATTTATCAGCCATACCTCAACTCAAAAACTCCAAAATCACCGCGAACCAACTCCTTAAATGTCTGGATCCCAATTTTGACTTCAAATTGTGATTTGAAATCAAAAATTAACCTAGACTAGGCTTTAAAATAATTTTCTAAATTTTGAATATTTTTCGATCTCGTAACACATTTTACGAGGTAAAATCTCTAGCATAAATTCTCGAGAAAACTCTAAAATCCTTATTTTTTTTTATAAAAACCCATAATTTAAATTTATTTGGCTCAAATATATTTTTTTTCTGAATTTTTCTCATTTTTTCTGGATTTTTTTATGAATTTCTAATATTTTTCTCTTTTTTATAATTAGGGTGGTTTGACTCGGCTGAACCGGATTCGGTTCGGTCTAGTTCGGGTTAAACCCTTTTTTTTCCTCCTTTATCATCCCATTTCACAAACCTGCAATTTTTTTTTTTTTTTTTTAATTTGATTTTCATTTGGGGTTGGGTAAAGGTGTTTGGGTAAGGGAGACACACACACATACACACACTCACATCGATCTCGATCCCTCCTTCTCGCTCTCTCTCTGTTTTCATCTCTTCTTTCTCTTATATGTCTCCCCTAAAACCCTCACGCTGCCCACTGAATATTTCTCTATAGGAAACAACAATTTGATGAGGAGGTTTTGTTTGGTTTGCAAGTTATATATTATATTTTCTCGATATTCGCATTACGCAAATCTCAAGACAAATCTAATGATTTCAATTCATAATGTAAATTTAATATTCCTCGAGATAAGTAATACGTATCTCGAGGTCAATTCGTCTCAAAATAATCGAATGAGGCAGTGTATTGATTTGAAGATATCTATTGTGATTTCCTCAAGATTCGCATTCATTTTCATTATTCCTTTTGATATTCTTTGAGATACATACTATGTATCACGAGGCTGATCTTGTGGCTATCAACAAGACAATCACCACCTTTTGACCGACGCACTGTGATTAATCATTTTGATGTCCTCGAGATACGTAACGTGTATCACGAGGTAGATCTTATGATTTAATACCACCATACCTTTTGATTTTCTCAAGATTGGATGTCACACATTTCAAGGCGTGTATACACCTTACCGACATTTACTAAATCATCCAACCATTTCAACTCCTCGATGATCATGCTACACATATCTCGAGACAAATTCAATGTATACTTTATTTAATTTTAAATTATATGATTCATTTATATATATACACACACCTAATATTTTTGTAGCTATAAATTCACCACGCACACCGACGACCAACTTCGGGTGTGCACATTATTGTACATCCCACGCATGATACTTTCGACCTCGCGTGTCACTAGGCGCCTACAAATTTATTAATTATTTTATTTAATTTCGTAATTATCTTTTCAGTTTATATCCAAATTAATTCCTGAAAATACCCAAAAATCACCAAAAATTGGAGAAATTCCCTAACGCGCTCCGGAACTCACAAACACCGCGTGTACATTCCACTTGACCCTACTTCCTGTTGAAATAGTGTATAATACATCAAATAAGCACACGACACATAAAAAAATATTATATTTATGATCTTCGATCCGTAACGTGTGGGTCCCACCTTGAATACCTAAATCTCAAATTAAATCCGAAAATACTTAATTAGTTATCTAATTAAGTTTAAAAATTCTCGAATGTCATAATCTTCCCAACTAATCAAAAATCTCGTCCTCGAAATTTAAACTTACAAGTTACTGAACTAAAAGAGATATTAGAAAATAATTATTCATATATAACTCTTTTAATTCAAACCTGTAAAATCATTTTCAAGATGCACCGCTAAGTGGACCAAATCACTTTGATTGTATTCAACAAATCGGTGGTAGAGATCATAATCATTTTAACTTTTCATTTTTCAACATTTTTGTTTAATGAAAAGTTATCTCCATTACTTTGTCAATCTTGACAATTTGTGAATTTCTGACAAGTTATATTTTGAATCACATTCAAGTATCAATACATAGCAAGACCTAGCTTATCTTACTTTTCATAACACAATACTCATTCTAATCTGAATACTATTCCACAAACCGTAGATAATTATTTTCATATCCATCCAAACTCTGGTACACATCCCAATTTACTTTCTCATCACTAATCATCTTTTTTTTATTTAAATTATCGGTCGATTAACTCTTAGAGTATCATCAGTCAAAAATTACATATTGATGCAAATAATATCTCAGCACAACATTAGATACTAAGTAGAGTTGCGTGTCTATCTGATCCATCATCATTCCAGCATTCCCCACCAGAAACCTAGAATTACATAAGTCATCTCATGACTATACATTTGATAATACATTTGTTACCCCATAACAAGAGATCTAGAATTTCAATCTGATCAGAAATAGAAACCTGACGCATCGTGCAACTTTCACTCATTCTCTAAATGTCTACTCACAAAATTATTTAAATTGTGGACTATAAAATAATTAACAATTCCAACTCGTCAGCCAATTCACTTAACTACTTTGATTGGTTAGAAAATTATCTTTTCTAACTTCGTTAAATCATTCTCTAACTATGAGTTCATCAAGTACCTCATTTTTTTCACTTTCTTAAGATCTCCCATAAACTCACGTCTTAATCACTTACCGTTCACTAATTTCTCTCATTACCTGAATAGAGACAATTATCCTTAACTTGAATAGACATACGTTTCTAAACAGAGATATCAACATATTTGATGATTATATTCTCATAGTATAACTTTTACGTGTATTTCATACAATTTTATAAATATGTTATCTTTTTTTTATTTCTACTCAATTACAATTGAAGAATATTCTATTCTTCAAACATATCAAATCAAATACACTATACTCCATTCAATATCTCCAACCTAACAGAGATAAGGCTACAAACTAAGCTATGAATGAATCGTGATTATGAAATTGAGTTACTTAGACTTTTGGTCATGCACAACTATTCTAGTGCCTTACTTTGACTAAATGAGTCCGTCTGTGTCACTTCTAGATGTCATTAGTCATATCAACATCTCATTTTATTTTATACATTGAGTTTATTCAGTTAAGTTTTTGTCAATCTTAGCTATTCTTACATTGATCTTGCTTTTAGTCCCTTTACAAACTTACCACGACTTTCGTTCAACAACCAAGCCACTTACTGATCCATAATCTTGACTTAGAAAGCAATTAATATCTCTTCTCTTTTCAAAAACATAGCTAAAGACGGTTCTACTTCTTTTTATCATTTAATGAATCGAACTCTTCCTTAGCTAATTTTAATTCGAAACATTGAAACTTTGCAACTCAAACAGTTAAACTATTTTTATTGCCTTATGTTATTTCCATTAGTCTCATATATCCCGACTTTTCTTTTTCTCAAAAATAAATTTGGTACTTTTTAAGAGACTGTGCAAGATAACTTTGTATCTTATTATTCATCAAATTACTTTTGATGAATTCGCATTTCCATTATTATTCAACTGAAGAGATAAAAGAATTTAAATTTCCAAACTCTGATTAATTTAATGACTAATCAAATTCTTAAAGGATGTTATTTCAATCCTTTAAGTCTTAAAAATGGAAATTCTCGCAATATAAGAGTTCATACCGACGTCCTATACAACTCACTGATACTCAATCAGTACATCTATCTCTTCATTGGTTATATTTTAAGTCATAATGATAAACATCATTACTTAATTTGATTAGAAGGGAATATTGTGTACTTTGAATCTCAATACACAATCACTTGTGTTAATGTTTAATAGCTAATCCAAACTATTATTAGACAACTTTCCCCATTACATTAACTTCTTACACGTTGATCTTGTCACTACAATTTTCATTTTCAATTTAGAAATTTAGTTGATCTTTGTTTCATAACAACACCTAATTTGGTGTTAACAATGATTACTTCTAACTCGTATATTTCTATTTGTTTATCAATTCTTTATTCGACTCATAGAACCATTATGCCCAACGTCACTTATGGATAAGTAAGTTGATTAATAAACAATCAAAGTTTTCGGTATTGTTTTTCAGAAGTCATTTGATTATTTTAAACCATGGTTATATTCCAATTTCACTTTGAGTTTTATTATGGAAAGAAGACAATACTTTGCTTCAAAGTATTTTACTTTCATAGAAACTAACTTAGTCAACTTGACTTATCTAATCACAATCTCATTGTGATTCTTCAGTCAAAACTCAATTTGTCTAACCAATTTTTATTTTACATTTTCGATAACCATGTGTTTCCTTTTTCCTTGTTGAGACTGTCTTCTGAAGCAACCCTCAATTGATTATAAATTAAACCAATATTTTATAGAATAAGTCTTCCCGAGTTAACCATGCAACCAGTACTAACCTTATCTTAAAACCCAAGATATCCATATCTTATGCTTACCAAAAGTTCCAATTTCATATTAGATTTTCCAAATGATTCTTAATTGCTTGAGATTTTATTAAATCTATTTTAATGTTTTATTGAGCGTTTAAGCAATGTAATAGTTCGATACTTTCAAACTCCGAAAAATATCCATGTTCAGTACTTATGTACATGAGTCAATTGGACTTCCTTTTTAATCAATTTCCTATTGGTTTCATAACTGATACTCTCATCAATTATATTAGTATCGAACTACTTACAATACCTTTGTAAATTTGGATTTCACAAGTCTATTTCACATCCATTTACGTTTAGTTTCGTTTCACAAGCTTATTCTCTTTTTAATTATCCGTTTCTAAACTTACTCGTCATATCTTACGAGTTAATTATCGAACGAACAGGAAGAATAAAATTTCTATCGCATATCTAGCGATAATGCATACATACAACACAAATATAAAATAATAATAAAGTTTTTAGGCTTTTTTTAACTCCGTTCCATCAAGTTAGTTCCCAACTAATTACTTATTTATCCTAAATCAACAAGATTCCTTTAGAAGGCTCTGATACCAACATTGTCATACTCCATCTAATTAGGGCATCTAACTGGCCTATAATATTTTAATTCCTTGATAATCTAACAGCTTTAATCTCACAATCAATAAATAATTAAGATTAAGATCTTGTAATCATCAATTATAAACTTTATTAACCACATATGATTCTAAAGTGAATCTTAAACCTCAAAGTTCCGTAAAAACTAATTTTATAATCCTCAAAGTTCATTTAGATTAATTACATTATCCTCAAAATTTTTGTAAATTTTTTTTCGACTGCACCTCCTCTATGTTTAAGTCTATATTGAAAATGTCGGCCTTCAAAAATCTTCAACAAAACCTGTTTAGCTTTGGTGGAAATACTGAAGGACTCACAACCCACTCATAATAAGATATATTGCATCAACTAAATTATATATTTATTCTAACTTAATTTAAAGTATCATAATTCTTAAACTAGCATTACCTTAACTCAAAAAATTGTCTCATTTCGTCTCAAAATTGTTCCAGCCCTTTCAAATGAGATCCTAATCACACCCAAACCTAAAAACCCATTTATACAATATAATATATTAAAAAATAATACATATATACTATCAAGTCATAGATAGTCGAAAAGTTTTCCTTTTCCCTTGTCGCTGCTAGAACCTGCATTATCCAACTATAAAAATTTGATAATGTTAGGTAAGTAAATCCCACATTATCTAGTACACTTGTAACAATCAAATGCATAATATTCCAAGAAATTAAACGAAGAATATAATCCAAGGAATTTAAACACAACCGTGAATCCATCTCGTTTTTATTTTTCGACTGCAATCATATAACGTTCTTCGAAAGTGGTAAGTAAACAATAATAAAGACTTATGTATGGAGAGGATAACCAAACAAGTCTTGTTCCTTTAGACTATGAGAGCATGATCTGATTCAACGTGACCTCATGATAACCACATAATGCAAAGTATCAGTGACTCCAACCCCTTAAGCATAATATAATGTTCTATAACCACGGTAAACTAGTTCACACGGGGCTCAAACTGCGGTCCTACAATTCATTTTTACTTCCTGTAAGTTTCCATAACAATTCTATAATTTTTCCAATTAGTTGTTATTTAATAGACACACTCGTGTCCCAAAACCCCTAAAATACTTTCAAAATAAACTTTTCAATGCTCGAATTTCATTTTTGACTCAAAATTGTTGTTTGACATCGAAAATTATGTTGTCTAGGCTTAAATATAATTTTTTTTAAAATTTTTTATATCTTTATCGGCCCTGTATCAACTCGAAAACCTCGAAATCACTCGAAATCAACTCCTCAAATATCCAGATCCCAAATTTGACTTCAAACGGTGATTAGGAATTAAAAATTAACTTAGACTATGCTTTAAAATAATTTTTTAAAATTTAGATATTTTTCGATCTTTAACATAATTTACGAGGCAAAACCTTGACATAAATTCTCGAGAAAATTCGAAAATCCTTATTTTTCATAAAACTTATAATTTCAATTTATTTGGCTCAAATATTTTTTTTTTCAAAATTTCTCCTCATTTTATTTATGAATTTCTAGCATTTTCTTATTTTATAATTTGGGTGGTTTAACCTTGAACCGAACCCGGTTATGTCCGGTTCGGGTCAAACCTCATTTTTCCTCCTCCAACAACCTATTTCATAAACTAGCAATTTTTTTTAATTTGATTTTTCATTGGGGTTGGGTTTGGCCCCAATACCAAAGGTGTTTAGGCAAGGGTCTGGCTAGGAAGTCGTTTATTTCCTCGGACCGAGCCTCTCTCTCATTCCCAACTTCCATTAACACACCTCGCAACAACCCAACAACAACAAATAACACACACGCAACAATCTTGATCCCTCCTTCTCGTTCTCTATGGCGGCCCTTGCCGCCCCTGGGTGATGTGTCTCCATGTACTCCTTGCCCGGTGGGCCCAATTACACCTTTGGCACCTACCCATCCTCATCTTGTCTCGATATTCATGTCTGTGTGTGTTTTATAAAATTAGTTAGTGGATTATCCGTAATTCCTTAATTTATTCTCTTTGAGTATTTAAATGTTTATTAAGTTCAATCATTTGCAGTTTATTCTAATGCTTAACCATACTAGTGGGTTGTATCTTACAAATTAACATAAAATAACGGAAGCCTTAATTGATACAATTAGAATAAGTAACTTAGTATGGTAAACATTATTCATAAAAGCAAATCCTACTGTGGAGAACCCAAAAAATATTCTGTATATAAGCAACAATACCATAAAAAAGGTATGTATACATGTACATTGTCATCTTAAGTCCCCCAATACCCCAAATAATACAAAATATCAAAATAAGCACGTACTAGTAGGTCCTCGACAGTGGGCAATCAGATGTAGTATCCTAGGGTCCCCTTGCCCCTATTGCTACTAGGATCTGAACTCAATCATCACAACAAGACAGATGACGCGTACAGTATGTAAAATCCTAATGAACCCTTTTGAGTATTCGCATAAATAAAGTAAGGAAATGCAAGAAATACTGTCAAGTAAAAATGCGGAATGTAAAGACAGACAACTGTAATTGACTCAATGCATGAATAGATAACAACTAAACTAACAAATATGTATGCTAACTCCAGATGGACTAGACTGTACTTTGGGTCACCAAGTTCCCACCGGTGGTTGCGCCCAACTAGCCCGATACTTAATCCATCGCAGTGCTAACCAAATCCGCTGAGTCACTGACACGTGCGCCAAGGGCAAGCTCATGTTAATGTTCATTAAGGGTTGTGTCACACGTGCTACAGTCCAGTGCATCATGAACGCACAACTAGGAAATCCGGGGGAGTAACCTCAACCCATGTCCAAGTAACATAACGGAATAGTAAAACAACAAGGAAATGACAAGAATGAATTTAAAACATAATCAAATACTCAAAGTTTTTCAGTTGGGGTTTACAAACCTCAAACTGCTCTTCGACATCCCCGGACTCCCATATCCGACCCGACAAGCTCTCCGGTACCGAGCTACGATCTTCGAAGTCCATGGAGTTCAATTTTATAGGTTTATACTATTTTCAAGTGTTTGGTTAGGTGTTTAGTTGTAAATCATCAAAACAACCCCTTAAATTCATATTATATCTGTCGTTAGCGAGCTAAGGGGTCTACCTAGCGCGCTAGGTGAAGTTAGCGCGCTAGGGGATCTGTCTAGCGCACTACTATTCTTTATTTTGAAAAATAGTTGGAAACATAGAAAGATTAGCGTGCTAATAAACCCAGTTAGCACGCTAGCCAACCTAGTTAGCATGTTAATTGCCCTATGTGACATAATTCTTAAGTCGAGAATTTTGTCCTTCCCCTCTCAATTACCTACTCTAACCTAGTTTATACCCTCTCCATATTAATTTAAACCAAAACAACAATCAGAACAACCTTAAAACTTCAATTTGACCCAAATTCACTAAATTTCATGAATTTACCATATTTTCCAATTTCATAAAAAAACCAATCCCAACAAACCATTGATAAATTCTTTGTAAAAATGATCAATAACATGTAATTCATCAAGTTTTCACAAAAAATCAGAGGTTTAATCATCAAACTCGAATTTCACTAAATCATATCAAAAATGGGATCATTGAAGAGTATAGAAGATGAAGATGACGATTACTTTGATTTGATCTCTTGAATTTGTCTCTAATGTGTTGAATTCCCAGCCTGAAGTCATTTTTCTTCTCTGCTTTTCATTGAATTGCATGAATGGTTCGAGTGGTTTGATCGACATTCCATTAACTTCCTATATATATTTATGTTTGATTAAGATCAAGTGTGCATACGTGTCTCGAGAATTATCTTGTGGATCATAAACATGCTGTCCCATACCACATGATGACTCCATTGATAACTCCAATAGCACATTCCCTTCCTCGTTTCTCACATTATGATCATCTAAATGCCCATCTTATGGTCCTCTTTATATAGTACAAACTAGAGGCTTTTCTTAATTTAATTAGCTCATATTATATTTAGCCTTATCAAACCATATGGTTAGTGTTTTATTTATCAAAATTAACTAATTCATGGTCCCACTAATCTTTAGCTACCCAATATTCGGTGCCCCGCATCTCGACAAGCATTTTGAGGCACGCCATCGCCTGTTGTTTAAATTTAATTTACTTAGCCTATGGTTACATTACTCATTTCAGTTGAATTACTTAGTCATATTTATATGAGGTTGTCGAGTTTCTCTAGTGTACCTGCACTTCGCCTTTCGATATCCGCATTGACATGCATTTCGAGGTGATTACCCATCACACAATCTTGTGTGATATCGATATTTAACATGCATACATGCGATGTATTTACAGGTAAATTCATAAAGCGCATCGTAATTTAAAAAATATAACACACAATTTACTAGTGTACATAGGTCTACATGTGTCTTAGCCTACCCGCGACGTCCACATGGATTTGAGCTGATGTTCGTGTATGAGATTATGAAATAAACAACGATGTTAATGAAACAGGCCATTGCAATTCTTCCCTACTAAATAAAACTTTGTCCCGAAATTTAACATAACCAAATGTTGTATCGTAAAATAACTGAGGGTATCGTTCTCGCATCGCTGACTCGAGCTCCTAGGTAAGTCATTCTGTCCCATGATACTGCCAACGAACTAGGACCTTATAGAGCTCCCTGTTCCCGAGAATCTGAACTTTGTGGTCAACGATCTCTATCAGCCTCTCCTCATAAGTCACGTCAGGCTAAACCTTGATTTGCCCTAAATCAATCATTAGTTTCGGTCCCGACCTAGCTAGTTTCAACATCGAAATGTGAAATGTCGGATAAACCCCAACTAACTCAATAGGTAACTCTAGACGATATGCGACATTGCCTACTCTTTTCGCGATCCCGGATAGTCCAATAAACCTCGACGCCAATTTTCCCTTAATACCAAACCTCTATTGACCCTTCCAAGGGGAAACCTTTAGGTATACCATGTCGCCCTCGTCATAACTCAGACCCTCGTGATACCGATCCGCGTATTTCTTTTATTTATCCTGTGCAACTCGTAACCTCTGCCGAATATGTTTGATCTTCTTTGCGTGATCAATAACTATCTTAGGCCCAACGTAAGCTGTATCTTCCGGCTTTGCCCAACACGCAGGTGATTTATAAGGCCTCCCATACATCACCTCAAATGGTGGCATGCCAATACTCACCTGATAGCTGTAATTATATGCAAACTCACACAAAGGCAGGTAATCATCCCACGAACACCCAAACTGCAATATACAAGCCCTGAGCATATATTCCAAAATCTGTATCAATCGTTCTAACTATTCATCGATCTGAGGATGGTAAGTCGTACTAAACTACAACTTGGTGCCAAACTACTCCTGCATAGCTCCTAGAGCCTCAAAGTCAACCTGGGATCTTTGTCTGATACAATGGAAATCGACACCCTATGCAATCTAATAATCTCCGGCTCGAATAATTTACTCAGCTGCGGGAACATGTACCTTATAAAATCAGAATGAAATGAGCCGATTTCATCAGTTTGTTGATTATAACCCAAAATGCATCATGACGCCTTGATGTCTACGGTAGTCCACTAACGAAATCCATGGTGATGTGCTCCAATTTCCATTATGGAACGGGTAACGACTGTAACAATCCACCGGGTCTCCTGTGCTCAGCCTTCACCTATTGGCAGATGTAACAACTCCTAACATACGCCCTTACGTCAACCTTCATCCCTGGCCACCAGAATAGTCATCTCAAGTCAGGCTACATCTTGGTATGACTAGAATGAGTTGTGTAGCGAGACCGATGTGCATTCTCTAGAATCCCGTCCCGTATCTCTTGATCTACAGGTATCCATAATCTCCCTCGGTGTCTTAAATACCGATCCGTGGTCTCTACTTAATCAGTGCACTCCGAGTCCCGAGCCAAACCACTGAACCGCTTAGAAAGCCCATCAACCCTTTGACACTATATAACTCGCTTAATCAATGCGGTCAGAACTATCATCTGACAAAAAATGTGCTGCTCAGCCGTTGTCGACACCTTAGTCATGCACATAAGTGCTGCCGCCTATAACAAGTCATGCTCGTGTGTCATATGTCGCAAAATAATATAACTGTCAATCCCGCTCCTGCTCAATGCATTCGCTACGACGTTCACTTTTCTACGGTAATACTCAATAGCGAAATCGTAGTCCTTTAGTAGCTCAAGCCATCTCCTTTAGATCATATTCAAATCCCTCTGAATGAAGATATATCATAAACTTTAATGATTTGTATACAATATGAACCTCTCCATAAAAATAGTGCCTCAAGGCCTTTAGTGCAAAGACGACTGCTGCAAGCTCCAAGTCGTGCATTGGATAATTCCCCTCATGGGGTCTCAATCGTTTGGAAAGATAAACAACTGGTCAACCCTCCGATCTCTCTGACTCCTGTCATGTCCCCTCTAATCTCGACCCTGATGGTACATATATGGCAGTGGCTTATACCGATCTATCGGTGCTGGTGCGATGGCGTGAACCGATTGTCTCTTTTTATATTGGAACAGACTGCCTTAGTGATCATCACTGCGGCCCCTGTTCTGTTTGTCATCCCTCCGACCTCTGTTCAGATGATCCCTATTTCTTTTTGGCCTCCGATCCTATTGAGAACTCTGCCCTGTTTGTACCTCAGTCCTAGTCACATGTTTGCAATCCCTCTGCTTTAGGTAGGTCTCAAGCGCCAAAGCTCTATCAAATATGTCCTGTAGAGTGGGTGCCCCAAACGATACCACTGCCGAAGCAATCCTATCATTAACTCCTTTGGTGAAATAATAATCTACAGACACTCTGTCCCAGCTATGTCCATCAAAAACTGGGTCAGAAACTGCTCTTTCAACCTCAATCTCGCCATATACTACAGTAAAGTCTGGTTACGCAACCTCAGTGTCAAAAACTCCTCTCTCAATCTCAATCTCACCTTCATGGGTATGTACCGATTATAAAACAAATCCCTAAACTCAACCCATGTCGTCGGCTGTAGATGGGTATCCTGATATGTGACCACCATACCGCTGCGTGGCCTATCAAGTATGCCCCGGATAACCGTGTCTGAGCACTTTCATCATTCCTCATCAGCTTATAAAAACGCCGATGAGAGACAATCCACTTCCCCGCACCCTCGAGGTCACCGCCTCTGTAAAAGAAGCCTAACTGAAACTTCAGAAACTGTCTCAACATCTCCGTATCTAGAGCCAAGACGAATACCGATGTAGTAGAGGTAGTAGTGGTAACAATTATCTGATCCGTGGTCGTGGGTGGAGGCACAGGAGTCGGCGTCTCCAGTGGAACAACAGATGCGGTGGCGCTCTCTATCTGTGTCTCCGCTACTACCCTGTTAATGGGTGTCTAGAGAACAACTAGGGAAACGGTTGTCCCCATATTTATGGTAACCACTACTGGCTCTATGAGTGCGACAACCGCTGTAGCAAGTGTCGTTAGTACGAAAGTTTAATCCTGTAATAAACGTAGTACCTCGGCCATCTGAGTGTCCTGAGCCAAGAGTCGATCCTCCATACTAGCTATAACCAGGGAATCCCTAGCTGCATTGCTAGTTTGACCAGTCTCATAAGGCGTAGTCGACTGTCCGTCCATAATCTGCATTGAGGAGCATGTTCCGAATCAACTTCGGTGTATATACGTATATCATATATATAAAATGGAAATATAACAGGTATATAAACCCCATCTCTACCCGCCTTACATCACTTCCTAACTAAAGTTATAAGGAAATAACTTCGAGTTTCTACAACTTAAGTTTATTTATTAAATTTTATGCTATTTTCATTTTACATTCCCAAGTTCCTAGAACTCTTGTTCTAATACCAACTGTGGCAGCCCCTGCCACCTCAAGGTGACATGTCTCCGTGTACTCCTTGCCTGGTGGGCCCAACTACACGTGTCTGACACCTGGCCGTCTTCATCATGTCTCGATATTCGTGTCCATGTGTCTTTTATCAAATTAGTTACTGGATTATTCGTATTTCCTTAACTTATTCTCTTTGAGTATTTAAATAATTATTAAGTTCAATAATTTACAGTTTATTCTAATGCCTAACCATGCTAGTGGGTTGTATCTTACAAATTAACATAAATAAGCGGAAACGTTAATTGATACAATTAGAATAAGTAATTTAGCATGGTAAATATTATTCATAAAAGCAAATCCTACCATGAAAAGCCTGGAAAAGTACTCTATATATAAGCGACAATACCGTAAACAAGGTATATATATGTACATTGTCATCTCATGTCCCCCAATACCCAAAATAATACAAAATATCAAAATAAGCATGTACTAGTAGGTCCTCGACTGCGGGCAATCATATATAGTTGCCTAGGATACCCTTGCCCCTACTGGTACTAGGATCTACACTCAATCATCACAACATGATAAATGATGAGTCTAGTAAGTAAAATCCCAAGGAACCCCTTTGAGCATTCACGTAAATAAAGTAAGGAAATGCAAGAAATACTATCAAGCAAACATGCGGAATGTAAAGGCAAACAATTGTAATTGGCTCATCGCATTAATAGATAACAGTTAAGCTAACAAATGTGTGTGCTCGCCCCAGATGGACTAGAATGTACTTTGGGTCACCAAGTTCCCACCAGTGGTCGCACCCAATTGGCCTGACAGTTGGTTCCTCGCGGTGCTGGCCAAATCCGTAGAGTCACCGACATGTGGACCAAGGGCAACCTCAGGTTAACGTTCTCTAAGAGCCGGGTCACACATGCTACAGTCTAATGCATCATGAACACACAAATAATAAATCCGAGGGAGTAACCTCAACCCACGTCCAAGTAACAAAATGGAATAGTAAAATAGCATGGAAATGGTAGGAATGAATTTAAAACAAAATCAAATACTTAGAGTTTTTTAGTTGGGTTTACAAACCTCAAACTGCTCTCCGACCTCCCTGGACTCCCGTATCCGATCCGACAAGCTCCCCGGTATCGAGCTACAACCTCCTAAGTCCCTAGAGTTCAATTTTATAGGTTTAGATTGTTTTCAAGTGTTTGGTTAGTTGTTTTGTTGTAAATCATCAAAACAACCTCTTAAATTCATATTGTATCTGTCATTAGCGCGTTAAGGGGTCTACCTAGCGCACTGGGTAAAGTTAGCGTATTAGGGGATTCGTTTAGCACGCTACTGTTCTTCATTTCGAAAAACGGTTCGAAGCTCAGAACGATTAGCGCGCTAACCAACCCAGTTAGCGCGCTAATTGCCCTTTGTAACAAAATTCTCAAGTTGAGAATTATGTCATTCCCCTCTCAATTAGCTGCTCTAACCTGGTTTATATCTTCTCCATATTAATTTAACCTAAATCAATAATCAGAACAACCTCAAAACCACAATTTGACCCAAATTCACTAAATCACATGAATTCACCACATTTTCCAATTTCATAAAAAACCCAATTCCAACAAACCTTTGGTAAATTCTCTTTGAAAATGATCTATAACATACAATTCATCAAGTTTTCACCAAAAATCAAAGGTTTAATCATCAAACTCGAATTTCACTAAATCATAACAAAAATGGGTTCATTGAAGAGTATAAAAGATGAAGATGATGATTACCTTGATTTGATCTCTTGAATTGGTATCTAATGTGTTGAATTCCCAGCTTCAAGTTCTTCTTCTTCTCTAGTTTTCATTGAATTGCATGAATGGTTTGAGTTATTTTATCAACATTCCACTAACTTCCTATATATATGATTGATTAAGATCAAGCGTGCGTACGTATCTTGAGGATTATCTTATGGCTCATAAACATGCTGTCTCATACCACCTGATGACTCCATCGACAACTTCAATAGCATATTCCCTTCCTCGTTTCTCCCATTATGATCATCTAAATGCTCATCTTATGGTCCTCTTTATATAGTACAAACAATAGGCTTTTCTTAATTTAATTAACTCACATAATGTTTAGCCTTATTAAACCATATGTTAGTGTTTTATTTATTAAAATTGACTAATTCATGGTCCCATTAACCTTCGGGTACCTAATGTCTGGCGCCCCGCGTCTTAACAAGCATTTCGAGGCGTATCACAGCCTGTTGCTTAAATTTAATTTACTTAACCTATGGTTACATTGCACATTTCAATTAAATTACTTAGTCATATTTACGTGAGTTTGTCGAGTTTCTCTAGTGTACAAGTACTTCGCCTATTGATATCCACTTTGACACGCATTTCGAGGCGAAGACTCGTCACACAATTTCGCACGATATCGCTATTTAACATACACACATGCAATGTATTTATAAGTAAATTCATAAAGCGCATCACAATTTAAACAATATAACACACAACGTACTAGTGTACCTAGGTCGATGTATGTCTTAGCCTACCCGTGGCATCCTCATGGATCTGAGCTGACGTCTATGTCTGAAATTATAAAATAAATAACGGCGTTAATAAAACGGGCCATTACATTCTCTCTGTTTCCATCTCTTCTCTTTCTTCTCAATTTTCGCTGAAACCCTCTTACTGCCACTGAATCTCTCTATGTGCGAAACAACAATTTGATGAGGAGGTTTTGTTTGGTTTGCAAATTATATATTATATTTTCTCGAGATTCACATCGCATGAATCTCGAGATAAATCTAATAATTTCAATTCACAATGTAAATTTGATATTCCTCGAGATACGTACTACGTATCTCGAGGTCAATTTTTGTTTAAAAATAGTTTAATGAGGCGGTGTATTGGTTCGAAGGTATATATTATGATTTCATCGAGATTTGCATCACATGAATCTTGAAGCAAATTTAATGATTCATTTTGCCATAAAATAATCACCACATCTTGACCGACTCACTTCGATTAATTATTTTGATCTCTTCAAGATACGTAACGCGTATCTCAAGGTAGATCATATGATTTAATAACCACCATACCTTTGATTTTCTTTGAGATTGGATGTTACGCATCTCGAGGCATGTATACACATCTCTAACATCCACCAAATCATCCAACAATTTCAACTCCTCGTTGATCATACTACTCGTATCTCGAGGCAAATCTAATGTATACAATATTTAATTTTAAACTATATGATTAATTTATATATATTTACATATAAACTATATTATATATATATATATATATATATTTCACATCGAAATAGTGCATAATACAACAAATAGGCACACGACACAAAAATAATATTAAATTTATGATATTCGATCCGTAACGCATAGATCTCACCTCGGATACCTAAATCGCAAATTAAATTTGAAAATACTTAATTAGCCGCCTAATTAAGTTTATAAAATTTTCAGACGTCACAATTTTTTTTTGTCTAAGCAACCCAATATCTAGACTATCCAACTACTATGAATTTGCTCCGAGTCGCTCAATTTATAGGTGTGATGAGGTTGTAACGACCCACTCTGATTAATCTTAATTAATTTGGCTAATTACTTATAAAGACCTTAAAGCCAGACCCACATGAGTTTCGCGAGTAATTGTAGGGCTCACTTGTCGAGGTATGAAATAGTTATTTTTGGTGTGATGTGTGATATTTTTGTATTGTTATGTATCCTAATGTGTTACTCAAGTTTTTTTCTTTTTGAAAACATTGTCTTACACAAGTTAAATTGTCGAGTTTTCATCGCGTGTACGCACGAGTTTGAAGGGAGAGCGTAAGTTGCATCTAGTTACGCGTTGGTGTAAGTTATGGGTTGGTTAGTAATTTAGATTAATTGATAGCTTAGTTGAAAGAATTAAGTTAATCTATTTTCCTAAGCTATGACAAGGAAATGAACTAAATTAATGTCAAAATTCTCCAAGCCGCGCCGTACAGGGGTGTGTGAGCCCGTGGATCTCCACCACTAGCACTGATACTGTCCCCAACTTAATCACCTTTTAACTCATAGGTATGGGTTTTATCCTAAAAGGCCTCGGTACTAGTCGGGAGGAGTTAATAACTCATATACTTTATTTCGAAGTTTCATTTAATTGATGTGAGACTAACTTTCGGTCCATACATCTTCAACACTCTCCCATGGACTGAAATTCATATGATTTAGAGGTTTTTTATCCTCAGTCCCATCTAAACCATGGGCTTTGATACCATGTCAAAATTCACCAAGCTGCGCCGCACACGCGTACACAAGCTCATTGATCTCCACTATTAGTATCGATATTGTCCCCAACTTAATCACCTTTCAACTCATATGTGTGGGGTTTTATCTTAAAAAGCCTCGATACTAGTTATGAGGAGTTAATCACTTATATACTTCATTTCGAAGTTTCATTTAATCGATGTGGGACTAACTTTTGGTCTACACATCTTCAAAATTTAAAAGGCCTAAGCTATAAAAAAACGATCTACAAGAAATAACTCGTATTAAAATATCTTATGTTGGGGCCTTTTCTAATTATAAAAAGAAGGTTAAATTGTAGCTTAGTGTGAATATATAGTTAGACTTAATGAACTAGGTCTCAAAATAAATTCTTCTATGCTATATTAGGTGTTGATAATTAAACGACTTAGTTTGTATGGACTAAATCGAAGATCTTGATTATTCTAAAGATGAGAAATTTCATGAGCTCCTAAAACCATTTAATAGAGGTTTTTATGGAGCTTAGATGATTTAAATATAAACCATAGATAAGCCTAAGGATTTAAATTAAAACCTAGATAAAGGGTTGTGATTAAGGGTTGAAGTGGTTGTGATCTTGCAAATCCATGGGCTTTTGGTGTGGGTTCTTCAAGAAACAAGCTAGGAACACTTAATTTAGAGGAGGTCAAGACCTAAGGTATCAATTTTTCCTCCTTCCTACTTCAACTTTCATGAAATGAGTTGGAACGCATGAGCATCATTCATAGTTAATTGAATTTTAAGATAATGGGTAATAATCCCGTGCGATAGACCCTAATTTGGATTAAAATGTAAAGAACCAAATTTTCTAAATGGATACTTTCTTAAATTATTAGGATATTTTGGTAAATACTGTTATGAAATGGATGGACACTTGTGCATATATGTGACCACATTGTGAAGCATGGTTCTCACATTGAGTTGTAACATCAAGCATTGCTCACACACTTCATGTAACTTGTAATCCTCTCCAATGTACACTAACTCTTCCATGTATTGTCTATGTTGCTTGAGATGTGTTGTATGACTTGTGGTGCATGTATAACTTATACACATTGTATAAGTAAAATTGTCATCATCACCAAATGACCTATATAAGGGGTGCCAACCTCATTGTAATTCACACATTAATATATGAATGAAATCTCTATATTCTCATATTTAGCTCCTTCTCTCTTGTCTCATCTTCTTTGCTTGTTCTAGTAGTTCTTAGTTTATGCCTTCTATACTTAGGTCTCTAGCAAGTCCAACATAAGTTCTAGTTGGCTTACAACTTAGTTTCCAACTCGTTATCAACGCGAAGTTGCTTTACAAGAGGAGGTATTGAAGATCAAAAAGCTTTTCAAAGATATAAATCTAAGAAGGTATGATTTTTATTAATTTAAATAAGTTCAATTTATCTCCATGTTGTTATGGTTAATTTCTTTTTTGTTACATGCATATTTAATTATGTAAATGTACTTTATTCATACATTATGCATTGTAATGTCACCGACTACGAAAGTATGCGCTGTAGCTGCGTCTTGTACGATCTTCTACATCAAAAATCAAAAGTCAATGTGTAGCATATAGTTTTTCTCTTAAAACTACAAATGATTAGTTATTGTTCTATTCTTGATTTTATAATACAAATAATACTATAAGTTTGAGTTAATAGTGGGTAAGCCTTGTCCTCGGTAAAGCTAAACATTGAAAGGGAGACGGGTTATCCCGTTCGAGGAGGCATGGTATTAAGTAGACTATGTCACGCCACCCAACCTGGAGGTTGTCCCACCGACTCATACGAATAGTAATTTTGTTTATTAATGAATCAAGTTGTGAACATATATTTAATCATATGTTATGTTTTTACATAAAAAGGGGAAAACTATTTTATATCAAATTTATTTTCAAAATATTATTCAACCATAGTTGAACTTGTTGCCTTATTATATTACTGACAAGAATTACTTGTAATGACAATTAGATATTATAATTTGTGAATAAAACATCTATGCAAGACTATGTTATGTTACATAAAATTTAAATCATTTGCGAATATCTCTTTAGATATTTGAAAAGTGAATATTTCACTTTATATATCTTTTCGCCCTATTGAGTTATAAATATATAAATACCAAAAAAGGTACTGCTCCAAAAGTTCAAAATGAACGGTTGAGTCTCAAGCTACAAAATTTAATCAGTCAAATCTTAATTATAATTCCACAATTTTAGTTACATCTATGTTGAGGCTACGTGGAAATATGATTGATGAGACAATAAAAATAAGGTCACATGGCTCGCCTCGATTTATTCCTGCAACAAATATCGAGTGCGCACGTAAATCCAATAAATATTAAGGATTGATTTCTTGTCTCATGGTAGTTGAGTAAAAAATGAGATATTATAAATATAATATCGCTTCCGTCCAATTAGGTCAACTTCAAATTAAGAAGCATATGTTGCATATAATGATCATGATCGCAATAATAAATTTATGGACGTTGAAAAGGTGAAAATATAAAGTAAAGGTCGTATTGACAATTTCACCAAAAATTGGAACAAAAGTGGTGCACCACTACAAATGACAAATAATTATTGACAATGAGCGCCCATAATTTTGATATTTTTCGATCATATATGAAAGGATATTTTGCATAAATATTGTCATATATATACCCGAATATTTTGTGACCTTTACCATGTCTTCAAAATCAAATGCAAAATATTATGAATTTTATCATTGAAAATGGCTCGATAAAATAGACACATCGAGATGTGTTTAAATCGTGACCAAAATATGGGCGATGAGTTTATGTCTTGTGTATCGTGTTACATGCATGTACATTATAATATAAAAGCGAATATTTCTCGAATTTGAACTTAGCAGAGGCTAATATTCAGGCAATATCGGGTACAATAATTTATTGTTAATGTCTTATTCAGAAGAAATTGACTCAGAATAATAGAAAATTTATCTATATGAATATGATTTAATCTGAGTATAATATTCCCGACTTTAACTTCTGAAATATATAAGACACATTAAAACGAATGTCGTCATAAATCAAATGACATTCATAATGTGGAAAGATCTATTTGATTATCCATAATCATCAATAATGCGAAAATATCGTAAATTTTCATAGACATCCTTTATCGAATTGGATTTTTTATCAGCTGGAGATTATCTTAAGGAAAATCAATTGAAAACTTATATTGATTTAACTCTCCATTAATCATATTATAAGATGCCTTGGATCCCTAATAGGAAACTTATTTGTAGCAAGTTTTGCTAATTGTCACTTTGATGAAGCAATTTTCCCACCATTAGGGGAGATATAAGCCAATTCAAAAGGAATGACGTGAAATGAGGGGAGAGTCAAAATGAGTTATTGGTTAGTGTATTGCACTCTTTTCCCCTTTGCTATGGTTTTATCCCATTGAGTTTTCTTTGCAAAGGTTTTTAATGAGGCAATTCTAATAATATTAAAACTCCGTATCTAGATTGATTAGTGTATTGCACTTTTTTCCTTTCGCTATAGTTTTATCCCGCTGGGTTTTCCTAGCAAGGTTTTTAATGAAACAATCCAAACATTATTACACTTGATATAAAAAATAAATAAATAAATTATGAGAGCAATTAATGTACTCTTTCTCTAATACTAAATTTTTTCCACGGGGTTTTTCTAGTAGAGGTTTTAATGAGACATTTATATTATCTCTAAGTGTATCAATGTGTTGCACTCTTTTCCTTAGCTATGGTTTTGTCCTATTTGGTTTTCCTAGCAAGGTTTTTAATGAGGCAATCAACAAATATAATACTACGAAGCAATATTGTGCGACCCCAGTTCCCCACGACACTGAGCCTCGCCCGACCTAAACTCACGTGGACCACATGATACGTGGCACGTAAAACTTACGGGTCGTTACAAATATTATACTCTTTTTTCTATACTAGATTTTTCTTCACAGGGTTTTTTCTAGTAGAAGTTTAACGAGACATATTCTTTCAACGAGCAAGGGGGAGTGTTATGAAATGGATGGACACTTGTGCATGTATGTAACCACATTGTGAGGCATGATTCTCACATTGAATTGTAACATCAAGCATTGCTCTCACACTTCATGTAACTTGTAATCCTCTCCAATGTACACCAACTCTTCCATGTATTGTCTATGTAGCTTGTGATGTGTTGTATGACTTGTGGTGTATGTATAACTTGTACATATTGTATAAGTAAAATTATCATCATCACCAAATGACCTATATAAAGGGTGCCAACCCTATTGTAATTCATACACCAATGAATGAATGAAATCTTTACATTCTCATCTTTAGCTCACTATCTCTTGTCTGATCTTCTCTACTTGTTCTAGTAGTTCTTAGTTTATGCCTTCTATACTTAGGTCTCTAACAAGTTCAACTTAAGTTTTAGTTGGCTTACAACTTAGTTTACAACAAATACACATACTATTTGTGTGATGGTGTGGTATATGAATTGTATTATAATTAAGCTATTATGGACTTAGGTAGAGAATTAGCATAAGTTTGAGATAATAAGCTCGAAAAGGATCCATTAATTGGTTTAAGTTGTAACGATTCGGAAAATACTATTACTAATCAAGTTGCCTTGTAGGACCATGACCTGACGGTGAGTCCTACATGACGTACTCAGTTTAAACTCAGGCATTGACACCGAGGTAATAATTAAATATTCTTTTATGGGTGATGGCTTGTTTTTAATACCTATCTATATGTACATGCACCATTATAATTGGTTTTAGCGTCGAACTCGCGAATGAGCGAGTCACCTCGTGTCAGGACACATTTCATTAAGTCAATGGATTACCTAATTAACTTTATCTCCCGAACATATCCATTAACGATCTCAATTCTAGAAAGTCCTCAAGATAAGTGACAATCCTTAAGTCATATTCAAGGTCTTAATCTCCAAATATGAGCAATCTCGGAAATCATTATGTTAAGACTTTCATATTTTACAAAAATTTCAGCAGTCTCCCCTAAAAATGAGTTGTCGACACTAAAAACATGATAAAAGCAGTTTTGGAAGAAGGCCTAGAAGGACTCACATAAAAGTTCACAATATAATAATAAAATGAGTTGAAAGATCAAATTTGCATCAAGTCTATAAGTTTCAACCTTGAAACTCATTTTTAGTCATATTAGCTCCACAATCCACATTTACATCAAAGTGAACCACAAATCGTTTCAAAATTGTCTTATATGTATCATAAACTGTATGAAAACATCTTAAACTATTTGAAATTATTTCTCTACATTATACTAATCTACTCTCATCCGCGAGTCTCATAAACACAATACGTAACAAATACAATATATGAATAGAAAAAGAAGTCAAAGAAAATCACCAATAGATTTATACGCTTGTTCTTCTCTTTCTTTTGCACTGTATACCTAACATAATAAAAAACAACTCAAGGATCACAACAAAAAATGCCAGATTTGCGACGGAAAATTCTATTGCTAAATGGAAACTTTTTCATCGCAATACCGAGTAGCGACGTATTAGCGATAGGAAAGGCCCGTCATTAAAATGCTTGTCGCTGTTTCAGTTTTGCGATGTGATTGTTCACCCTACGAAAATCCGTTGCTAATCCGTTGTTAATTCGTACATCAATTTTTAAATATGTAAATAAAAATTAGCGACAAAAATGTTCCTCGTTGCTAAAGTCTGTCACTAAATTTTGAAATAGGCTGACATCATTGACAAATTAACGACGACTTTCCGTTGGTAAATCCGTAAAAATTGGTTTTAAAAAACATTTTTTTAAAATAATTTTTTAATATTCGAAAAATAATATTTTTTTAAATAGTTTTTTACAAAAAATAGTATTTTTTTAATAAAACAATACATTTTTTTTTAAAAAATATTTAAAATTTTAAAACAATTTATTTTAACAAATTTACAACTTATTTTACTAACACGATAAAATTATAATTAAAATGTTAGGAAAAAAGAATACTAACAATAAAATTAAACAAAAATATGTAACAAGTTAATTAACAACTAAGAAAGTGTTAGTAGACATAATAGATCAAAAAAGTCACCATCAGCAAAAAAAAAAGTATGTAATACAAAAAAGTCTATAACTAACAAAAAAAGACGAGAATAAAGAGAAGGCTGACATCGACTGAATTGTAATCATTCGCATCATCGTCGTCGATCACCAAGTTATTATCTGATTCAGCATGTGTACAAGCTACATATGGAGCGATTGGTGTTGCCGCAGTCGTCGAGTGAGAGGATGTACAACCTACAAAATCCAGACCAAGTCTTTCCATTAATGCTTGCTCCATCCACCCATACCGCTCCCGCATCTTCTGCAGCTGCTCTCGATTCATCTCTCTTTCAAGACTGCTAATAATTGCGTTGGACTCGCTTAAATTCTGACCTAAGTTGCTAAATGGTCTCATCATGAGCAGATATAGCCCGTGAGGAACTCACCTTAGAATCTCGATGCCTCGCCGGTGCCCATCCAAGTCCATACGTACGCCTTTTATCATCATGCTCTACGACAAATAGGTAAAGTTGTGTCTCCTAGATCAACGTGTTTGCACCATGCCCTGTGTCAACTCGATGAGTCAATCATTGATTGCTTTCTGCATCAAGAATTTAAACATATACAAGGCACAAGTCATATAAATACTTAAAATAAATGATTTTTACTAATTTTCTTTGAAAAAAGTAGTTACTTACAGCTACCATCTCCGCCTTCTAATCTACGAAAGTAATTCCATCATGATCCTTAGTACGGATGTGAAGGAAAAACTCCAAAGTAGTAGGAGGTCGACCTAAAATCTCATCCTAAGAAATGTGTTGAACTAGAATTAGATTGAGTATAATATAAAGTATAACATATACAATCGTATTAACATAAAAATAAATCTATAACACTTAACCTAGCAATCTTTCTGCATGCTGCTTGATGCACTACAAGAAATTTGAGCTTTTACTACAAATTTGACGAATCATTTATCACGATTTAAAATAAGCGTATCCAATAGGCGTTCTAGTGATGGTACATTAATCGTAAACAAAGATTTTATACATTAACACTTATTTTTGTCACGATTTAGATTTTGCGTGATGAAAAGAAGCTTTATAGACGAACATGTTTCCATCACAAAAAGGTAAAAATCTTTGGTCACATAAAGTGTGTTTGCTCACAATCATTATTCCGTAACATAAGAAAACACAATTTTTTACGCACGCGCGAAACCCCCCGCAACCTCCTTCCCATTTTTATTTCCATTTTTTTGCGCGAAACCCCCGTAATTGTTTCCGCCCTTCTCGTCCCACTCCTCCACCTCCTTCATCCGCCCTACTACTCACACCAATCATCCTCCTCAAGCCTCCGATCCGCCGTCATCGTCATCCTCATCGTCGCGCCTCCACTTCGCCGTCGTCGTCCTCGCACTCCTCCTGCCTCTACTTCGTCGTCCTCTCTGATCCATCGTCGTCCTCTTCCCTGGTCGACATCCTCGGGCCTCCTCCCTGGTCGTCTTGCATCTCGCCGACGCCTCACCCTTGCGCCTCTGCTCCCTGGTCGGCGCCTCTGCTCCCTGGTCGCTGGTCGGTGCCTCTGCTCCTTGGTCGGCAAAAATAAAGGTAGACTTCCACCTCCATGGCCGATGCATAAAACTCGCAATGTCTTCTCTCCATAAACAACCTTTCTGAAATCACAAGTGCTTGATGCTATTGTAGCCGATCCAACTGAAATCATGATTTTTAGATCTGTAAAATGACAAAATTACACATAAACAATGGCCTCTTACTTGGCAACAAGTGAAATGTATGCCAGATCATGCTTTGATTTTATTTGGGCATACAAAAAAACAATGAAATCAATTATGCAGACAACATCTTTCCAAAATTGGCATTTTCTAATCCCCTTCTAATATAAGGAAATGCATCAAAGCATGTTATATGCATCTGTAAAAATAAATGAATGAAACAAGCAAAGAACAAAACTAACACGCGACCCACCTATGATCCCTTAGTATTCTCTAGTTACAACAGTACAACTACACTACCATCCTCTCCCAATCATAATGAAAGATAAGAAAAACCCGCAGCAACATTCATCCAAAACTTTAAGCACAATTAATTGAAGCAACTAAAACTACGTGAATTCCATTCAAACAAACTCCTTAAAAATGAATCAAAACTTCTTTCTTTAAAAAAGGTAAGCAAACCTTTGCAAAATAGAAAAGCCATCAGAGTGAAAACTAAATAGGTTTTCTTCCAAAAAAAAAAAATGGAAATCAAACGAAACAGGTTTAAAGCCACAGGTTAGCATGCTAAATAGATTTTCTTTAATCTGCTTTGAGCTTTACCTAAGACCTTCATAGAAAGAGTGGGTTTTTTACAAGTTTATATATAGAATGCATGTTTAGACTAGGAAAAAAGAAGAAACTGATTCAAATTTATATACCAAAGATGTGACATATTGTTTGATGCATCAGTTTTGCAATATAAAACAAGGAACTGCTGTAATTATAAGAAGCACAAGAATATACAAATTATTCTCCCGTTTTAAATGGCAGATCCCAACTCTCCCTTTTTAAATTGATGAAAACAGGTCTAACTACTTTAAATCTATTTCTCACAGTTCACATATAGCACTTACAATAGAAGCTGTAGCATAAGCACTACAACTACTTTAAATCTATTTATCAGATTTTATAATCCTTTATGAACAATATAGAGAATACCTGTCAAATGGCAGATGGCCTCTGATACAAGGCTGTGAATTTTCTTACATTCCTAAAATGTGTGTATTTGGTAGGATATTTCATATTTATTTTATCGCTAAAGCATATCATGATCAACATTATAATGCATTAGAATCATGTATTGAGGTAATTGCTTAATCTTTGATGTTATAGTTGTTTGTAATTTCATGTCCGCACACTTGCTAGGGATGATTAATATATTCTATTGTAATAATCTTAATTTGTTTGTGTTAATGTCATGTTTGATAATCCTAGTACAGAAATAATGGATAAGAGTTGGATATCTTTAGTTGATCGAAATTCTCAAGAATGTATGGATGGGTATGAACAATTTTTAGATTTTGCTTATGCCAATAATGGGACAAAGGAAAAGATTTATTGCCCATGCAAGGAGTGTTGCAATAGATTTTTAAAGTCAAAAGAAAAGGTTAAAGGACATCTTATTTTAAATGGGTTCTTAAATCATTACAAAAATTGGATTTATCATGGAGAATCTAATACTCCTTCAAATTGTTATGAAGATAATGAAGAAAGACATAAATCGTTTCATGATGATATGGTTGGAATGGTACATGATGCATTTTGGATTCCTAATATTGATGATGCGAAGACTGGAAACTCGAGTGAATCTACGCAAGTGTTTGGACCTAATGAAGAAACCAAATCCTTTTTTAACCTTATAAAAGATGCAGAACAACCATTATATCTAGGATGTGAGAAATTCACTCAACTTTCATTCATTGTACGGATGTTGAGCTTGAAAGTAATAAGTGGTTGGACAGATAAGTCGTTTACTTTGTTGCTTGAGTTGTTGATAGAAGCATTTCCTGAAGGCGTCCGATTACCTAATTCATATTACAAAGCAAACAAAATGACCACAGATTTGGATTTTACTTATAAAACATGGGATGCATGTCCTAATCATTGTATGTTGTTCAAAGATGAAAATAAGTGGTGAATGTGTTATTTGTCATGCATCAAGGTATAAGGAAGATGATTCTAATGACCCAAATACAAGTAAAAATACAATTGCAAATAAAAGACGAAGAGAAGAAGATGAGGAGCCTGTCATTGTCAAGAATAAGGTGCATAGTTGGAAAAAAAGAGTATTTTTCGAGCTTCAGTATTGGGAGTATAATTTGATGCGCCACAATCTGGATGTGATGCATATTGTGAATAATGTTTGCGACAATGTGCTTTTTACATTATTAGGTGTGGATGGAAAATCTAAGGACGGTTTGAATGCAAGACGTGATTTGCAGGAAATGGGTATTAGAAAACCTTAACATGTTAAAAAAAGGGTTCTAATAAATTTTATATACCTCCAGCACGATTTTCAATGAATAAGAAAGGAATAACTATCTTTTTAGAGAGATTGAAGAGTGTGAAAGTGCCAGATGGGTATTCTTCAAATATTTCACGATGCGTCAATGTTAAAGAACGTGTTATTCGAGGTCTTAAAAGCCATGACAACCATATTCTCTTACAACAATTACTTCCTTTGGCTATTCGAGGAGTGTTGCCAAACGATGTTGTTGCACCAATTATTGAGTTAAGTCATTTCTTCAAGCAACTGTGGTCTAAAGTTAATAGACTTTCTGATTTAAAGGTTATTGATGAACGTATATCACTTACGTTATGTCATTTAGAAAAAAATATTTCCCCCATCATTTTTTGATGTCATGGAACACTTGCCAGTGCATTTAGCTCAAGAAGCAATGGTTGCAGGAAATGTTCAATTTTGATTAATGTATCCGATTGAGAGGTTTTTACTCACACTTAAAAAATATGTGCGGAATAGAGCTCATCTAGAAGGTTCTATTGCAAAAGGTTTTTTGATGGATGAATGTATGAATTTTTGCTCAAAATACATTGACGAAAATGAGGAGACAAAAATGAATAAAGCACTTCGAAATTATGATGGTGGAAAGGACGGTGGACAACCATTTGGAAAAGAAGAAGTAGTATTGCTCGACAATATCACATGGGTCCAAGTCCATAGATGTGTGCTTGTTAATATTGATGAGGTTTTACCATTTCAAAGGTAAAGAAATATCTTAAGGTTTTTTTTTAATATTATTATAGGTACTATAATAACTAATTTTATCTATTATTATGTTCAGTATGCACCTTGAGGAGCTTGCAAGAGAAATGTCAAGTGCATCAGAACGCACTATTAGAAAAAGACACAATGAAACATTCCATACATGGCTTATGAATCATGTAAGTAATATTTATTCATTTTTTGCTACTCAAATAATATGCGTTCAATGTATATTAAAGCAAATATGAACTGCTGTAATTATAGGTCCACAATTTGCGAACGTCGTCAGATGGAACACTTTCAGAGGAAGTTGAAAAGCTTGCAAATGGCCCTAGTAAATATGCTCGGAGATTTAAGGGGTATATAATAAATGGTATGCGTTTTCGCATTAGAGAAATCGACAATAGAATGGCAACCCAAAATAGTGGTATATATATGGATGCATGTACCATGAGTTATGCCAGTATTAATGATAAGAATCCACGTTGGGGAGAAGTCACTTACTATGGAGTGCTCACTGATATTTTAGAGATAGTTCACCCTACCAACCTCAAGTTTGTTTTGTTCAAAGGTGATTGGATTGACTATAAGACTGGGTGGAAAACAAATGATTATAAATTCACCTTAGTGAATTTTAATCGTCTTCTATATCGAAATAATCAAATTGGAGACGAACCTTTTATTTTAGCGGCTCAAGCGAAACAAGCTTTCTATGTGAGAGATCCTCTAGATCCTGATTGGTATGTTGTTGTCAAAGTGACAAGCAGGGATGCTTTTGATAATATTTCACAAATAGAAGATTGTGAACATCAACAGTTAGCTGGAAAGAAAAGTGGAGATGACGGTAATTGCGTATGCGCGAGACACGATGTCGATGGAACTATAATAGAAGTAAACAATGTTGAAGATTGAGAAGAATGGATTGTGCATGATTATTCATAAAACTCTTATGTACCATATTATAAAAGTTAGTGAGTCATTATTTTGCTACCTTTGATTATTGTCACTCAATTTATTATTTTTTAATTTTCATGATGATTTGTTCAACATTATAATTACCATCATTTCAGGTTCATGGCTCGTGGAAAGTCTTCGAAGAGAACTATGGAGGATTATCTCAATTCAAAAGAACAAGCACAAGTTGAACAATCGCATGAAAGTGATAAAACAAGTGAAGCATTGATGCATTCATCCGATGAAAGTAAAATCTTGAATTTTGATATCGAATATTTCTTATGTTACAAACACTATTTCTAATTAATTCTGCATACAAAGGAACAATCAATTACAGCAACGAAGAAAGGTAGAGGTCCAGCTCGTCCAATTCGTATTTGGGGGTCTGGAAATAGGTTGAAGCTACGATTTAATGACTTCATGCAACCTATTGGAAAAACCTCAATTAAATTCTCAACGTAATTAGACATCATGGCTAGAAATGGGTCTTTAGTACCATTAACGTATGAATCATGGAATGATGTGCCTGAAGAAAATAAGAATGCCATTTGGCGTGAGGTACAGGTAAGAAAATAACTATATAAATTAGAATAATATATTATTTGTATAATTGGTTTGAGTTTGAGTTTGATAATGTTTAAGTACAGGATAATACTGATGCCCCACTCGAGTTTCGCGAAAAATGTTTAGAGAAAGTTGCCAATACCTAGAGATCGTGGAAGCAAACTTTAAAAGTGCATTTACGAGAAGCACAAAGATGATGAAGATATTCTTACTCGAGTGCCTGATGAGCGCGTACAAGATGAACAATGGCCAATACTTGTGAGTTATTGGAACAAATATGAAGTTAAGGTACAAATCAAAATTCTTAGTCTTGCATTTGATTTCAGCTCATTAAAATAATTCCATCCCATTGGATACAATGCTTCCTTTTATTCAATTACCTTAAAATTTTGTAGATCTTTGAGTTAGTTTTTTAGAAATGAATAATAAGTTGGATTTCAATTTAATTCATTTTTATATGTGTGATAAGTATTTTAATATTGATGCAGAAAATTGCAAAACAAATGCTGAAAATAGAAAACATAAGACTATTTGCCATTGAACAGGTCGCAAGTCTTTTGCGAACGTACGTCATAAGGTAATCGAGTAGGTTCTTACAAAAATTTTGGGTGTTCTCTAAAGATAATCATTTCTTACTTGACAATTTTACATTTAAGAGAGAAAATAAGGGTCTACCCACAGCATGTGCTTTAGTATGGTTGACAACTTATTATAAAAGGGCATGAGCTAGATCGAATGAAGATACAAAAGAATTCGCGGTAAGAAAAGATTTATTTCTTCATAACTAGTAATACATATTTAGTTTACATCATAACAATTCCTTTTTATGTTAATATCAAATTTTATGTTTAGTTGCAATTACAAAATGAACTTTCACAAATTCCCGAGTCAGAGCAAACAGCGGAAGTTCGAGAGAGATTTTTTAAAAAGGTAATAGGAGATGAAAAACGCAGGCGTGTGCTAACTTATGGTCATGGACCCTCATTTAAAGATGTGTTTGAGAAAGATTCCGAATGTCTGGCAGATACCGCAATATGGAGAGCATAAGAAAAGACAAATGCTACAAATGAGCTCCTTCGCGAGGAACTTGCAGCGACGAAAGTAAATATTTCATCAATTTCGATTGTTTTTTTATCATTTCTTTCATGAATCTAATACGACAATCTATTACAAATTTATTGTTTATAGACAAACATGCAATCACAAATAGATAACATATATGCATGTTTGGAAAAAGCTGGAATTCAACTGCCTATCAACGCCAATTAAGTAATTCATCGACATTATTATTGATACTTGAAGTTTATTAATTATGTTCAAATTACAAATGAGACAATTAATTGATTTTTTTGATTACATGTCAGAGTTCAGATGTTGGAAGCACACATAGGCCTCATGTTCAAACATCTTCTCATGATGGATGTTCTCCTGCTCGTTGATTATTCAAAAGTGAACGATAAAAAAGGTAATAATTTAAGTTTTGCTAGAATATCTTAAGTTACCTCCATGTGACCAACTTAAGAGCATCCACCTTCATGATTGTTATTTTGAACATTTACTCATCTCCTAAGCTTGACAATTTATTCTATCATTGAGTTGAATGAAATTTGCTAGCTAAACTACTATTTCAAGAATTGTTAGTGCTTTTAGTATATGTTGACCCTCTAACTTTTGATGATTTTTTGAGCTTTTTACTATTTTATGTTCTATACAAATGAAACTCATAAATTTGCACCAATAATTTAAGCGCTATACATGTTTGAATATATTTGAGTTAGATGATTATTTGATGCATGTTGAAGTTTACACAATGTTTAAAATTTTTTGTGAATCTTTAATTTAAGGGCATGTTCTGCTAAAATTTTGGTAATACATTATGGTTCACTAAAGAAGAATGTATTTGACTTGTAGAATTATTTGATGCAAGTGGAATTTGTAAGAATCTTAAATTTAAAGGGAGGTTTTGTTGGAATTTCTGTAATACATTATGATTCATGAAAGTGATTATATTTGACTTGTACAATTATTTGATGCATGCAGAAGTTTGCAAAATGTTTAAAATTTTTTGCTAATCTTTAATTTAAGTGAAGGTTCTGTTGAAATTTTATTACTACGTTATGATTTATTAAATATTTTTTTATTTATGTAAGTGTTTAAGTGCAATTACTTATATTTATAACTTTGAAATTTTAGATGCGCAATTGAATGAGACTTCAAAGGGTAAAGATGATGAACTGGAAGAAAGCTTTACGTGAAGAAGAAATTGAAGAAGCATGGAGTGAAAACATTGAAGAAAACATGGATTTATTTTATTTTACTATGTTAGACTTAAGCCATGAAGAAACCTGTCAAAGTTTAATTTTATTTTGCTATGTTAGACTTCTAAATTAAGTATTATAATTTTTTTGGTACTTTGGATTCAAAATCACAAAACTCAAACTTTGAATAGATTGATAATGTTGGCCTTGTAATGCAAGTAAAGTAAATTATTAATATTTTAATAGATGCAATATTTTTATATTGACAGAGGCAAGATAGTTACAACAACTTTTATATAAAAACTTTTTTTTTTGTGACGGAGCAATATACATATAAAATATTATTATTTTTTGTCACCAGTAGAAAGTCGTAACTACATGTATTTGTGACGAACAAAGTCTTGTGACATAAAACATTTTTCTTCGTTGTTTAATGAAACGTTTGTGACGCAAATACAGTTGTAACAAAAATGTGTTTTTTATGACGTGCAATAATCTCGTAATAAATATGTCAGAGATCCGTCATAAAAGGTATTTGTCACGCTAATTTCCATGACAAAAATGTTTTTGCAACGGAGTATACGCAACTTTAGTTTTTCCGTGACAATACCGTGACAAAAACTATAGGTGACGGAAAAACAACTTGTCCCTACCGAATCGAAGCCGTGACAAAAACTATAATTTCTTGTAGTGGATATCAATCCACCCATATGCACGGATATCCCCGTACCCAGTCCCCCTTTCTCAGATCTCCTATTCTTACTTGCTCGCTTCGTTATCTTCTTGAATTCAAGGGTGGAACGCATCTTTTTGAAGTGCTCAAAAATCTCATTCGACACGTGTCCAGGACATTTCTTTTTTCTGCAAAACCGGATAATGAAGTCACTGTATCTAGTGGTAATCCTCCTCTCATATGCCTTTTTGATCTGAGTATCATTTGTCGAATCCCAACAAAATTGGAGCTGCAACAAAGAAATTAACGAGTTCTTCAATAATGCAAGTTTTATTTTATAGAACATATATACGAGCATATTAACTACAACTTAAAGATGTATCACCTTCCAAGAATTCCAATAAATGTCTCATTAACGTTTGGGGGCTTCATTCCACGTGAACCCCTCCTTGACTAGTGAGTTCTTATAGGATGCAGTCATTGCCTGCGAGGCTTGATCTGATTGGTGTAACCTATCTTTCATAAAATTCAAACATGAGATTATCGTAAATTACATTAAATTGGTTAAATGTACGAGTACTTATATGATGGATTGTTACTTTTTATTCTTTATTTGCAAGAATATTTACGTCACGTTACTTAAACCGCATTCTGACGCCCTCGCAGCCTCCGTAGACTGTTGAGCCCTTGACGATGACCCGCTGCGTCGTCAAGGGCGTGCATAAGTAGTGATGGATGGGGTGGAACGATGGGCTGAAGAGCTCGGTGAATAAGATGTATGCTCGGCAGGATGACTGGATGCGGGAGATACATGCTGGGCTAAATGACCAGACAATGGGGTGGTACGCTGGTCCAAGTAAGGGGAGGGAGAGATATGGTGGGGCCCCTAGGAATGGGCGATAGTCGTGCGGATAGAAACACTTGCCTCTGGTGGAGGGGGTCATGTAGCTAGACAAGCAGCATACAACTCTAAAGATACGGGATCATCAGCAAAAATGGATAGTAGGTCGCTTGTGCAACGAGTGGTAATGGTAAGAAAAACGGGACAGGTGTCTGGTGGATAAAAGTGGCTTGGTTGGGGTGCTGCTGGGGGGCTGGGTGGGCAAGTTCGGCCGTGATCGTCTTGGTGAAGGATCTGAACTGCATGATCGAGGATTGGCTCTATCGCTGGTGCCTCTGACGGATCCATCACGGGGTCCAAATCCACAACCACTCATGACTTTTTAAGAGATACGGGACTACTATATTAGAAATGTTTGTACACAAACTTTCCTAAATGAATATAATCGAACAAATAAACAACAAAATGGTAAAAGTTTCATTTTTTTTTTACCATTTTAAGTTCATCATTGCGAATTGTTTGATTCGTCGTCATCGCTCTCACTATTCGATTAAAACTCAAAATCATTATTATCGTCGTTTCCTTCATCAATGATAAGCCGTTAATTATATAATATTATTTAGGTTATTTATATATTTTTTATGGTTGAGTCTCCAAAATATTAGCATAATTGTCCTTATTTATTATTTTCAAGGTTAATGAAATGCACGGTTGAATTCGGGGCGAAAAAATACGCATGTAGTGTGATTAGCTACTGTCGATCTACCTTGAGACACGTGCTATAAAGATGATGAAGAGATGAATTGCAATGAGGAGATGCAACAAACAGACAAATCACACGGTGTCTTCACATTTCTTCGATCAAGCCTCGAGATCGGTATAGAGATCAAAATCCGATGAGAAATAACTTCTGATCTTCCTCGAGATCTGTGCAGCACTATCTCCCGGATGTTCACTGAATCTCCCATGCGTTATCTTCTTGATACAAAAGCCATCGATGATCCTCGGGATATGTACATATACTATCTCCCATGAATTCGCTGATTCTTTAGTGCATTCTTCTCACATCGACAGCTGTGGATTGGCCTTGGGATACACATCAGTATGTTCTCCCAATCTTCACATATTTTTTCCCACGCTTATCTTGTCCCAGTGCCCGCCAAGTGTCAACGATCTATATGCCAGCACGTCACAACAGCAGTTCTCTCATCCAATGGGAGCCCTCCACGTTAACATGTAGTAGCGCTTCCTCTAATCACAGGCTGACACGTGTCTCGAACCTGCAACAAAATCGCAACATCCACCAAATTTGCCTTGGTGCATGTCACTAATAAACCCATGAAAATCAATTTCTCTATATTCCAAAGAGCAAATTAAGTGGTTTAATATAACTAGGACTTAAGGCTTTTTATGGAGAACACTCTTCTACGCATTATTCTATTCTCTGTACCTCTTGACTAACAATTGTGATCTCTTTTCTTTAATATTTTTATGGAGTCATTCATCAACATGTCCAGCTAACTTCATCAATCTAGACCGAAAGTGAGCAAACTACCCTCTTGGCATAAAACCTATGTGAGATCTTTAATTCAATTTAATTATTTTTTCATTGGTATTTTATTCCCGTTGTTATCGATTGATTAATTAGGGTTAAATTTATATTTAAACACGGATTCTTTTGCTAGTGAGTCGTAAGCATCTATCCTTAAACAATAAGACCACATAAGTGGCAATTGACCATACCAATTGATTCGCCCCTTTTGGGACCATTTAAATACCTTAAGGATCTAAGCTAAATCAGACACACTAGTGATCTAGTTGTCTAAGTGTAGTGCTTTCACAAAACCAATTACGACTATCATGTTAAACCTAATTCACTTGAGTATAAGATTATACGTTCGGCTACAGAAGTAGTCATTATCGTACCTTGACTATCGAGATTGAGAAGTGCGAAGTCCCGCGTACGTTACCGAATCTATAGCTACTCTAAATTACCTTTGAAATGCATGTTTTATAAAAATCGACGACCGCAGGGTTGATTATGCCAATTGAGGAAGTTTTTGATATCAAGGGTTTAGGTTACTTTTCTTAATTGATGTCCTTACATAGTATTTTTTCCTTGTTTTTGGAGATCTTTTGACAACACTTTTGAAAAACCCCAATTTGCTTTTTTACTTATTAGCCTAAGTCAGAAACTTGGTATTCTTGGATCGACCCCGTGCTTGCCACTACTGCAGTTTTTGTGGTATTTGGTAATGTCAATGGGATTCTACATATTTTGACGCATTCGACACGCATCAAATTTTGGCGCCGTTGCTAGGGACTAAGTCATTTTTTACTTACGTTTTTCTTTTACCTTTTTGTCATCACCTTTATGTCTGAAAGTCTTTGTCGATCGAAGTCCACCGAATCTATACTCCTTTTTGATCTGGGATCGAAAAGACTTGCTGTGAGTACTCAAAAGAAACAAGGCAGAGGAATCAAACCTCAAGAGTTTAATTTAGCGACGAGCAATCCCCTCCAATGGCTGACCCAAGATGAAAATCCACCACTAAAGGGGCAGGAGGAACACCTAATTGTCCCTCCCGAACAATTTGAAGCACCTCCTATGCCACACGCACCAGTGGCGCTACAAAGGCATATTATACCTCAATATCAACCACTCAATCAAAGAATGGTTGATCCCGCTCCATAAAAGCCACAAGATAATCCTTGGGCACAACCTTAGGCCGATCATCGCATTACCATTGGGATGACGAATGATGAGATACATGATCTCCTAGTTCATCAACCACACTCCATTGCATTCCCAGCTCATAGGGGCAATTTTGAGCTCAAATTCGATTTTATATACCTTATCCCCTTCTTTCATGGACTCGATCGTGAGGATCCAACGACCTTCATTAAAGATTTTCACTATAAGTGTAGGACTATAATTCCCCTAAGAGTCAATGAAGATGAAGTTAAACTCTCGGCTTTTCCTTTTTGCCTTAAGGACGGAGCCTAAGACTGTCTCTTCTATCTCCCCCGTGTTCCATAACAAATTGGAGCGATATGATTTCTGCATTCTTAAAAGAGTTCATCCCTAAATCTAGATCTTCTCAACTCATTAGAGAGATGCAGTATTAAAATGAAACGAGGCGAATCCTTTGACGACTATTAAGGCTGTTATAAGCGCTTACTTGCGCAATGCCCCCAACAAGTGTTGGCTTTTGAGATTTATATGCAGCGAAAAACTCAAGACAATTTTGAAAAAACCCAAAAGGATCGTAAATAAGTTCTATTAAACTAGATCTACAAAAGTAAACCTTACCTTAATGCGTGATTTTCTTATTGATTGTTCGATCTCCAAAACGTTTCACCGCTCATCTTCTATCAGAAATCCACACACGAAAGGGTGACCACAATTTGGAGTGCTAGCCCTAAGAGAGATATAAAACATTTTTCTCTCTCCCAAAATCCAGAGAACTCGAAATATAGTAAAAACAAAAATCTTATTTCATTTTAGGGTTTCAACCTCTATTTATGTGTAGATAAGTATCACTTAAAATCCTATTCATAATACAGATATTGTATTTAGGTAGTTTAAACAAATTACAAATACGCCCTTATTAAAAAGTTATCATATAACAAATCGTAAGGGCTTTTATGTAATGAATTTTATCATATAAAACTTATTACTTTGGACCAATTAAAATTGTGCAAAATCATTCTTGTGTGCAGCCTAATAGGTTCATGCGATGTTGACAGTTTACCAAAATCATTTAGCAAGACATTATGACTACTCAAGTAACATGAATATCAAAATCGATACAATCTAATAAATAACATATATCATACTTTTATGTTGTGCGATATCCTTTGATTAAACGTAAAACATGAAAAGTCACCCTTAATATTCAATCGTACTAGTCTTTATCTTTAGGTAAACTGAAAACATCAAAGTGATATTGATCATATCAATTCACATGAACTTGGTCATTATCAGTTTATCATATCGAGGGATCCACTGATATCTCTCTCTCCACGAGAGTGACAAATTCTATCTTGATTACACACTTTCACATATTATTCACATGGTAGCCAATCATAATCTTTATAATTATTTGGTTAAAGACAATGCTTGATTGTGCTAAATTACCATGCACCTAATATTAAAGTATATGGTAGTCTCAAGTCGAAGGACTAAATGATATACCTATCATGAGTAACACCTATAACTTAATCCATGTGGTGTTCTCATACTGGGTAGGTCCAATACTTTATTCCCTAACAAATACTCATGATTTTGATTCGTAGCCCTATACGAATGATCATCACATGACCATCAATTAAGATCCACACTAGTCTTAATTCATTATAGTTCTCAGTATAATGATTGACTAGGGACATTTATGATATTTCAACAAATACCCATGAATCTTATTATAAGGTAAACATGCAATTACTTGTAATAAAACAACAAATGAAAACCTCAATTTTATTAATTAAAATTATAAGATAAACAATGTTTATGGATTGATATAAACGTAAGACAACGCAAGAGTGTTTGATCTGTATGAGGCTATGGCTAGTCAATCATGTCATTACATTCATGACGAGGAAGGACTTTTATGAAATCTTTTTGATGGAGTAGGGTCAAATCCTACCAATAGCAAGCTTGATAAACTCACTAATCTCTTGGAGCGATTCATTACCTCTGAAAAAGCTCAAATTAAAGCTTGTGGTTTCTGCTAAGCCACCGACCATTCCACATATTCTTGTCCCACCTTGTTCGAGTACGGACAAACGAATGCTATAAGTGGCGGATTTCAAGGACCACCGGGGAATCTATACAACAATAATTTTAATAACACTTATAATCATGTCGGCAAAAGCCCTTATCATAGTTATGGACCTCAGAACCAGAATCATCTTCAATATGTTCTAAATGGACAATCTCATCCTTAATAGTCCCAAACCGCTCAGAATTCGAATATTTAAAAGAGATGATGATGACACCCATCGCTGATCAAGACGAATTCTGTAAAGATTTAGCCCAATTTAAAATTGAGTCAACCGCGAATCATACTGCCAGCATTAAAATCTTGAGGTTCAAGTAAGGCAATTAGCCCTATGGGTAGGGCGCATGGACGAGAAAGGCAAGCTGCCTTCTCAACCACTTCCGAATCCAAATGCAAATGTCAACGCAATCACACTTCATAGCGACAAGGAATTGGAGGAAACTCTTAAAGAACCCAAAACTAAAGAGGCCGCTCTTAAATCCAAGGAAGTCAAGCAAGAGCTCGAAGTTTAATCATCTCTTACCAAAATGGTAATATTGGATTAAAAAACACAACGTTCTCTTAAAATCCTACCCTCATTCCTTCAATGCCTCATTAAGAATAAAAAGGCAGAAGAAGAGAAGGAAATTCTGAAAATTTTAAGGAAAGTGGCAATAAACATCCCACTTCTTGATGCCTTATCATATATGCCCTGCTATACTAAGTTGCTCCAAGACCTATGCACCAACAAAGGTTGACTCAAAGGCAATGAAAAAATCATTATAGGTGAAATTGTTTCAACAGTCCTATGCAAGAAGTTGGCCACCAATTGTGAGGACCCGAGCATGTTCACTGTCCCTTATATAATTAGTGAAGTTGAAATCCAGAAAGCTATGTGCGATCTTGACGTCTCTATTAATGTTATCCCATTATCCATATACGAGACATTTAAGGTTGGTCCTCCGAAGGATAATGAAGTTGTCATATATTTAGCATACCGGTCCATCTTCCATCCCGTAGTTGTCTTACTTAGTAAGCCTTTCCTTAAGACTACCAAGACTAAGATTGATATTCATGGCGGTTCTTGTACCATGGAATTTGATAATGAACTTATTACGTTCAACATCTATGATGCGATGCGTCATCCTTGCAATTCCTCTTCTGTGGTCCTTGCCTTAGATAGTGTGGACTCACTAGTCCAAGAGGTCTTTCTTGTGAAAGGCAATGATATGAAAATGGTGTTAAAGAATCATCTTGACACCGATTTTTTGCGAAAGGCGAAAGCAATCCTTAGCTCTTGATATTAAGATCGAGGAGTTGATATCTGAGTTGGACTTTGCTCCACTCCATTTTCCCACCCTAACATATCTTGAATTACTTGCTTCAAACTCTACACTTATCCCTTATATGGAACGAGCCCCCACACTGGAGCTCAAACCATTGCCAAGTCATCTCAAATATGTGTTTTTAGGTGAGAATGAGATTTTCCCTATGATCATCTCAACTAAACTCACATTACCTAAGGAAGAGAAACTCATAAATGTGCTCCGAGAGCTCGAAGAAGCCTTAAGATAGACTATTGCCGATATCAAAGGTATTAGCCTTTCCGCATGCATGCATCAAATACATATGAAAGAAAGGTCTAAACCTTCACGATAAGAACAACGATCGAACCTTCAGATGATGGAAGTGGTTAAAAAGGAGATTCGAAAGCTCCTTAATGCTGGGATGATCTACCCAATCTTTGACAACAAGTGGGTCTGTCTCATTCAGGTGGCTCCTAAAAAAACATGGATCGCAGTGGTCACGACCTCACGGGGTGAGTTAGTCCCAACTCGCATAAAAACAGATGGTGGGTTTGCATAGATTACTAGAAGCTTAATGCTTATACTCGGAAAGACCACTTCCCATTGTATTTCATCGATTAGATGTTATAGTGATTAACAGGAAGGTCGCATTACTGCTGCTTGGATGGATACTCTGGTTTTCACCGGATTCCCGTAGCACCTAAGGATAAGGAAAATACCACTTTCACCTGTTCTTTCGGGACTTTTGCATACCGACGCATGACCTTTGGGCTGTGCAATGCACCTGCTACTTTTCAGAGGTGTATGATGAACATCTTCTTTGACTTTGTTGAGCACTTCATCGAAGTCTTCATGGATGATTTCACCAAATACGGCGACTCATTCGATCTTTACCTTAGTCACCTTACTAAGGTTCGTCATAGATATATCGAAAATAACTTGGTCCTCAATTATGAGAAACATCACTTCATGGTGGATCAAGGTCTTATCTTGGTTCACATCATTTCTTCTAGGGGTGTGGAGGTAGACCCATAAAAAATTTCCTAACCCCACAAAAGTACATGAAATCCGATCATTCCTTAGCCATGCCGATTTCTATCGGCGTTTCATTACGGATTTCTCCAAAATTGCACAACCCCTATGTCATATTCTTCAGAAAGACGTGCCTTTCTTTTTCGACAAGGCATGTAAGAGTGCATTCAATGCACTCAAAGACTTTCATCTCTACTCCTATAATCTGAGCTCCAACTAGGAGTTACCTTTTGAGGTCATGTGCGATGTCAGTAACCATGGTGTAGGAGTTGTGCTTGGCCAACAAGTCGAGCATGCTTTACATGTCATATACGCCTCCCGAACTTTTGATCTTGCCCAACTAAATTAAACCATTACCGAGTAGGAGCTTCTAGCTGTTGTCTTCGCTTTGGAGAAATTTCGGCCTTATCTCTTAGGCATTAAGATGGTTGTCTATTTCGACCATGCAGCCTTAAAGTACTTAATGGCCGAAAAGGAAGCTAAACCCCATCTCATTCGATGGATACTCTTGTTACAAGAGTTTGATATCGAAATTAAAGACAAAAGTGGTTATGAAAATCTAATTGTTGACTCTCTCTCAGCCGCATCAAGAAGTTGAAGAACCTGTCCGGCTTTGAGATGATTTTTCTGATGAACATTTCTCAGCCGCCTTTGACGAACTCCCTTGGTTCGCAGATTTAGTTAATTAACTTGTTACACGAGAGTATTCACGTCACCTTACACAAGCTTAAAAGGACAATCCATAGCTATTCTTAACACTATGTTTGGAATGACCCATACTTATGGAAGTTTTGCTCAAATCAAGTTATCTGTCGATGTGCCTTCCTGACTGAGACACAATCTATCTTGGCATTCTGTCACTTATACGCCTGTGACGACTATTTTGGTCCACGTAGGACAGCTATGAAAGTCTTGGAAAGTGGGTTCTATTAGCCCACCATTTTTACGACTCTTATCTATATGCCACGACTTATGCCAGATGTCAATCGACCGGTACCTTGGGTCACTGGGATAAAATGCCACTAACCTTGATCCAATTCTGTGAAATCTTCGATGTGTGTGGGATTGAATTCATAGGGCCATTTCAACAGTCACATGGTTTTGTTTATATCTTATTGGCGATGGACTACATGTCTAAATGGGTGGAAGTTAAGGCCACCCAAACTAATGATTCATCAGTAGTATGGGATTTCTTCAAAATCATGGATTTTTTTAAACTTTTGGAGCTCCACATACTTTGATTAGTGATCAAGGTACCCATTTTTGCAATTGTATGGTTAAAAATCTCTTGCATAAGTATTATGTTACACACCATACGTCTATGGCCTACCATCCTCAGACGAGTGGCCAAGCGGAGGTGTTAAATAGAGAGATTAAATCTATTTTGAAAAAAAACCGTAAATCCTTTGCGGAAGAACTGAAGTATGCGCCTTGACGACGCGGTATGGGCTTATCGAACGACGTATAAAATGCAAATCAAAATGTCACCATATCGTTTGGTCTTCGGTAAATCTTGCCATTTGCCGGTCGAATTAGAGCATAAGTCATTATAGGCTGTCAATCAGCTCGACATGGAACTCGATGCAGCTTGTAAAGAGAGAAAGTTGGAACTCCATGAATTGGAGGAGATCCAGAATGATGCATACGAGTCTGCTCAAATCTATAAAAGTAAAATCTAGGCGTTCCACAATCGCAATCTATCTCGCGAAACTTTTGTTGTCGGTAAAAAAGTCTTGCTTTATAATTCTAGGTCAACTCTCCATCCAGAAAAGTTAAGGTCACGATGGATCATACCTTTTGTTGTTACTAATGTTTTTAGTAATGTTGCAGTTGAGATTAGGAGCATGGATATAGGGAAAGTTTTTACAGTGGATTAGCACCGACTGAAGCTGTTCTACGAATACTTCGCACAACATCAGATCGAGAATAAAACTTTAGCAATTGTAGAGTACACTAACTGAAAGAGAGTCCGACTGAGTCGAACCAACGACTTTAAAAAAATGCTCTTGGGAGGCACCCCAAGCTTCTATCCCTTGTCTATTTTTCCTATTTTAGTATTCTTGTAGTATTCTTATCATTATTTCTTTAGTGACTTCATAGGTATTGCGATCTCTACATAGTGCACTGAATTATGAGAGACTAATAGCGCTTCTGCGGCTCATCACACTATTCTATACCCACAGTTAGTCAAACTGGGATTTGGTAAGCTTACCCAATCTTATTTTGTTTACTTGTTATGCATAGATATAGGGATTAGTTTTAGTTTTATGCATGAACTTGTATCATTTCCTTACTTCTATATCTATAATGTTATTTCACCCTCCTACGTGTTTGTATGTGCACCTCTCGATTTGTTTTGAACCTTGAGGACAAGGTTCAGAATAAGTTTGGGTAAGTTTGGGGTACTTTAGGATTTCTAGATTTCGTCGGATAGATTTCTTTGTGAAAGACCGTAGGTGAGATCGTTTAAACTTTTCAATTATATGCGGTTATATACGATCAAAGGATTGCAATGGTGATGTTTAGTACCTCTTATTCTCTCATTTCTTCCATTTCTTTTCCATTCATACTTCTCTTTCTCATTTTATTAGGAGTTGATACATTTTCATGAATGTATTAGTACAGTTTTCATTACTATTATTGTTTAGAGTCACTTGAAACTTTATTTCATGCCTTTGGTTATGGATGAGTAAACTATAGTTGCCACTTTGACTTGAAACTTAAGAAAAATTTAGGAGAAACAATCACTTTGGTCCGTAGCTCGACATTTTTATCATTTCATATTAGGGACTTAATATGAGGGTTAAGCCTTGTATTGCATAACAAAGGGCAGACGGTCAGAATCGTGCAAATGGAGAAATCAGATTTCTAGGGTGCTAGAATGAGGATGCAACCCACTTGAGGTGGAATTCCTATGACTGCCACTTTTGGGAAAATGATTTGGGCCATTTTGAATGAAAACCCTTAGCCTTAAGCCTACATAAAGTAATTTCCCTAGTTGACCCATTTTGAGCCAACCCAACCTTTACTTCTTTCATACCTAATGTTAAACCCATAGACGTAGCCTGATATATTCCTTTACTTAGTTGCAAACTAGTCTTAGACTTGAAATCTTTAGAAAGAGACATGAGGAGAAAAAAATTATAGAGTAGAAAAAATTGTTTATATACACAAAACAAGGGGAAAGTCATGATTAGAGAGTCCCACCTAAAACGACGTCCACATGAAATGGAGCAAGGAGTTGAGTGGTTAGAAAAAGGTGAAGACTGCACATATTAAAAGAAAATTGAATTTAAGTTAGTATAAGTCACTTTCATGTTCTCAGAAAATCTTTTCATAGTTTAAGTTTTAGCTTTTCAATGTTTTGAATTACCTTTATATAATTTCCTTAGTACCTTATCCTAGCCAGGTTACAACCTATTTAAAGTCTTATTGATTCCCATTGGTGCTAAGTCTATAATACTGGAGAGTGGGTTGTAGTTCTCGCTTATAGTACATTCTAGACGTTGATGCACTATTTTTACGGAGATTGTAAACTTACGTGCTTGAATGTGTAGACCATGAAAACTCATTAGTAATTGATAGCCTTTGTCTTGACCGAGTCTATGCCTTTAAAGTGTGACCTTAATTGTGTTTGGATTGGGATTCTAGACATATTATAACTTTGAATTTTTTTGAGTGACTTGTTAACTTTGCGACTTTGTAAACCAAATGAACTCCATGAACTTGAAATCGGGTATATGATTAGTTTAGTTAGTGCATAACTATATTAGAAGTTTAGTTTACTTGTGTTTTGTCATTTACACATTTACTCGGGACATGCTAAGTCATATGTTTGAGAGTATTTGATAAGTCGTTAATTATGTAATATTATTTAGGCTATTTATATTTTTTATGGTTGAGTCTCCAAAATATTAGCCTAATTATCCTTATTTATTATTTTCGGGGTTAATGGGGTGCACGGTTGAGCCTGGGGCGAAAAAATACACAAAATAGAGTATTCACATGCAGTATGATCAACTACCATTTGATCTGCTTCGAGATGTGTGTTGTTAAGATGATGAAGAGATGATTTGCAACGAGGAAACGCAACAAACAGGCACACAAATCACACAACGTCTTCAAAGTTTTTCGATCAAGCCTCGAGATCGGTACAGAGATCAAAATCTGATATCTTTATAGACAATTGTGATTTTTTTTTCTTCAATATTTTAATGGAGTCATTCATCAACATGTCCAGCTAACTTTATCAATCTAGACCGGAGGTCGAGCAAACTAGTTTTTTGGCATAAAACCTATGTAAGATCTACTTTAATTCAATTTAATTGCTTTTTATTGGTATTTTGTTCCATTTGTTTTTGATTGATTAATTAGGTTTAAGTTTAGATTTAAACCCTCATTCTTTTGCTAGTGAGTCGTAAGTATCCGTCCTTACGCAATAAGACCACACAATAGGCAATTGACCATACTAGTTGATTCGTCCCTTTTGGGATTGATCAAATACCTTAAGGATCTAGGCGAAATCGAATATACTAATGATCCAATTGTCTAGGTGTTAAACCCAATTCACTTAAGCCCAATTCACTTAAGCATATGGCTATATGTTTTTGGCTAGAGAAGTAGTCATTGTCGTACATTGACTACCGAGATTGGAAGGTGCGAGGACTCGCGTACGTTACCGGATCTATAACTACTCTAAATTACCTTTGAAATGCATGTCTTATATAGATCGACAACCATAGGGTTGATTATGCCAATTGAGGAAGTTTGTGATACCGAGGGTTTAGGTTATTTTTCTTGATTGATTTCCTTACACAGTATTTTTATTCCTTTGTTTTGGAGAACTTTTGACAATACTTTTGCAAAACCTCGATTTACTTTTTTGTTCATTAGCCTAAGTTAGAAATTTAATCTCAATGGATCGACTCCGTTCTTGCCACTGTTGCGGTTCTTGTAGTATTTGGTAATCTCAACGAGATTTTATATATTTTGACGCATTCGACACGTGTCAATCAACGTCTAACATGTGCGCCGCTAGGATCGACCAGCAAAATTGTAACATTATCACCAATCTCGACAACATTAGCTTGATCAGGTAGATCCTCTTGTAAGACAATTTGTCGTGTTGGCGCATTGTCCACGTTTTCAACTAAGTTGTGTTCATCGATAAACCTCAATTGAAGCCTACAAATAGCTAAACATTCATTTCACGTACTTCTTATATTTGGGTATGGAAGAAAATACACTAGGGTTGCCTGCATGGCTCCTACTTATTAAATCGACAAGATCGCTGAACATCGATATTTTAGGAGCGGTGAACCCTTGTATCGACATTGTGCATGGGGTCAATCCATTCACACTTAAACAACACTATATGTAAGGACCCAACATATTCGACTTGTATCACTTCTTATAGTTCACCGTAGAAGTCACTATCACATTCTGCATAATTGGTGCCCTTAACGCATATCCCACTACTATTTGCCACCTTGATTGAGCTATGTGTTACGGTGTGAAACTTATAGCCATTGACAAGGTATGTGTCGCACTCGGTGCAAAGTCGGTCAAACCGTACGAAATGTTTACACGTGTTTCATCTTCAATATTGTTTTTCGCTTACCTAAAGAGTTTTAAGATGATTTTTGTAGATGTTGTACGTATTTTTGGAACCAATTGGTGAATTGCTTCTCAAGTTGTCCATCGATATCAACCTTTGTGATATTCGGTCGATTGGCACGCAATTCTGATATGAACATCCCAACATTGAAAAACGAAATCAAAGTTGAATGACAAGAAACCAATAATGGTTATTAAAGTATTGGTATAAAAGTTGTCATTTGACGCTTCTTTATTGCTTATCTCATGAAAGGGTCAACTTTCGGACAATTTAATAACATAACACATATGTGTGCACAACATCGCACTCAACTTCTGTGAGGTATCGCCTCTTTCCTTTCCCAAATGCAAGACCTAGGTGTCTGAAAATTGAGAAGTCTCCTCTAAAATTCTCAATAGGGCCAACTCCACCATCGTAATTGCAAGGCACACGATTGTGCAATGTGCTTATGTGGTCCTCGAAATAATAGGAACAAAACACGGTTGTCTCTTCTACTAAATACGTATTACAAAGTGAGCCCTCGACTTTCTGTGAGGTATCTCCTATTTCCTTTCCCAAATGCACGACCTAGGTGTGTGAAAATTGAGAAGTTCCCTCTAAATTCTCAGTAGGGCCAACTCCACCATCGTAATTGCAAGGAACACGATTGTGCAATGTGCTTATGTGGTCCTCGAAATAATAGGAACAAAACACGGTTGTCTCTTCTAGTAAATACGTATTACAAAGTGAGCCCTCGACCTTTGCCTTATTCTTAACATTATTTTTCAAATGCTTCAAATACCAACATTTATTGGGTTAAACTAGTTATATATATTTATCTTGGACTAATCTTAATTCATACGACAAATATGGATGGACATATCTATAATTGATTACCTCTCGAAATGGTACATCCATCAAAATTGCACTGGACCAACAAGCATAGCCTCATACACCAAATGGATAAGGAGATGCTCCATGGAGTCAAAAAAAAACTTGGCAGGAAGATTTTTTTAACTAGTACAATATCTTAGGTATGTTTTCATGCATAATCATCAGACTCTCAATACGTACACTATGAGCAGTTAAATCTCGAAAGAAAGTGCATAATTCGCTGATTGCAATCCATATATCTTCTTCTAAAAGCTCCTAAAAAAATCAACACTAACCTTTGCATGAAGACGTAACAATCGTGGCTTTTCATCCCAAACATATTCAACTTTCTGAAATTTATGCAATGACCAATATTCGACGCATAAGCGTCAGGGAAGCACAAATTCTTTATTCAGTCCCACAAAACTAGTTTTTTCGTTTGTCAAGGGCATACAATGCCTTGGGGTATTTCTTATGAATTAGATTGTAGAAGCTCTAGTCGATGTCAAAACTAGTTATCTTTGGTCTTTCCAGACACACTTATGATTGTATAAAAAATGTTATCAAAAACATTTTTTTCTATGTGCATTACGTCTAAATTGTATTTAACAAGGTTTGTCTTGCAATATGGTAAGTCCCACAGTATGATTCATTTTTTCCACCCACTCGTCTTTAACACTTCTGCATTTTTAACATCCGATCCAATTTCGGTGACATTCATCAACCCTAAAGCTTCAATTTCATGAAGAATATCTTCACATGATTTCATGGGCAGTGGTTATCCAGTACTGTTCTGGCTGTACGAAAGCTTAACTTGTCATTCCTCTCCTTTGCAGATTGCGACAAAAATCATCAATGACAATCGAACCAGGACGTTTTCTTGCTATTCCGCAACTAGAAAGCATTGGTATCATCCATGCAATAAGGGCAAGATGTCCTGTCGTGTGCGCTCGATCCTAACCACATGTTGTACGCTAGAAAGTCGTTGACAGTCCGTAGAAGTGTCGCCCACGTTTGAAAGCTTGACTTAGTCGATACATCATAGGTAAATATACTCTCAAATACCACAAACTTTGTTACTCTTTCACCAAAGGTTGGAGAAACACATCAATTCTTTACTCATTCTAGGCACTATCACTATTAAAAACACCACCTCTTTCTTCATGCACAACGACGGAGGCAAGTTGTATGATGTTACAATTACAGGCCACGATGAGTACGGTCTGCCAAACATTTCGAATGGTTGGAACCCATTCGTACATAAGTCAAGTCGAACGTTACGAATCTCGAAGCTAAATTCAGGGTTCACTTCATTGAAATGATTTCATGCAATAGAATTGGAGCAATGTTGCATAATTTTATCCTTTTTGACATGCTCTGCATGCCAACGCATGTGTTTTACCGTAGCCTCTAATGCAAATAAATGTTGTAACCGAGGTGCCAAGGGAAAGTAGATCATTGTGTTACGAGGCTGCACCTTGCGAGTACTTGCGTTGGATCGAGAATCATTCATTCCCCTTTGATTAAAATATCTAGTTTCTTAGCAAAACTTACAAGTTGTAAGCTAGGAGTCGGACCCTCATTAGAGCATACACAATCGAGTACAACAATCGATTCGCTTTATTGGCAAGCCCACCTTGTGCATTAAACGTTTAGAGCTACAAAAACTATCTAATAAATAATTGTCTTCAGGCAACATCTCTTTACAAACTTGCAAGATTTCGTCGTATCCTTGCTCAGAGATATGATGATTTGTCTTAATTATCAACAAATGAGCCATTGCTGAGAGTTTCGCCATCTTTTCACACCCCGACCACAATTGCTCATTCGCTGCGTCAATCATATTGAATAACCTTTGGGATTCATGATTTGGTTCCTCTTCACGATTCCAATCGAAACTTGGTCTGCGTGGTCTTATAACATATGATGATATGAAGTCAAATAATCATCGCTCGAATCATCATTTGGGGCCTTCCACATTGTATGTTAGTTCTTCCTCCCCCATGTTCCATCCAACGATAATATCTGAGAACAAATCCTTGACTCACTAGATGAAACTATATTGTATCTACGCCGTGGAATATCGAATTACGATATTTCGTGAGAGTGCAGGGACACCGAATCTTCCTTTCCATGTGGAAAATGGTGCAATGAAGCTTAGCATACTGTATAAACTCCTTCACGCCAGTCCTGAACTCCATTCAAATGTAAGTACCGTCAAGGTGGTTGTATATCCATTCTCGAGATAGAGACATTGCTCTTTCATCTAAACCCAAAAGTAGCCTAAGGAAGAAAAAAATAAATAAATATATGATCTAGTTGAATTGTAAACATAACTAGGTTATTGTTGTTGCATTTGCATGTACCTTAATATTCAAGTTGGTTCTACGCACATTATGCAAGTATATCGAGTTTATTGCGTTTACACATACCTAGCATTAGTCGAATTGTGATAAGTGTTGTAAAAGCTAGCGTTTCTTTCTTTCAATCAATTATTTCATTTCAAACTATATTATATTTGATTATTGCGTATAATATATATTGCATACTATTAATAAGACTTATATCAAATATTATTTGTAATTTAATACTTATTAATGTTTGAAAGAGTTTTGAAGTAATATATTAGTATAATTTTCAAACGGTAGTATAATTTCAATATATAGTATAACTATTTATCCCTATATGGTTAAGAGGATTAAAAAGGAAATCTTAGGTCAAGATAATATTTATCTACATATAGTATAATTTATTGACTTCTACTTTCTTTGATGAATATTTTTTTTTTGTGATCAAATTTTGAAGTAATATATTATAATTAGTTCTATTTTAACTTTTTAAAATATTAATAATTTTTTTAACTCTACCTACTACAACTAAGGCTTGTATCAAATATTACACTCATAAATTTTTAAAAATATATATTTAAGCTTTTTTTACCTTTACTACAAAAGCCACAGCTTATAACGAATTTTTTTTTTTTTTTACATTTTTTATTTCTATACTAATTAACGTTAAGGTTTTTATCAATAAGCTTTGATTACCTATATATTATTGTATTAATTTTTGTTAATTGAATTTTTAAAAAGTGTATGTGTATTTTATAATTCACCCAATTATATAATAAAATTAATTAAAAAATATTTAACAACCTTATTATATGTCTAGATGTTTATATATATCAATTAATTCTTTTAAGATTTCCATCATTAATTTTCAACAAAGTATACATATGTATTTTCTTTAGCTTTCAATATACATTTGTATTAATTTAAATACTCTATAAAATGAACAATCATTATAAACATACATGACATGCATATATAGAAATATGTACAGATTAAATAATTGCCAATTAACTCAAGAGGCAACAAAACAAAAAAAAGAAAGAAAGTAAATACTACATTACATTATACACATCACACAAAATACTACATATAAATGTTTTTAACTTTTTGACAACAACATAATTATATAAATAAATTACATAAATCTCTTTAGGTAAAAAAAAAAAAACAATACATTAAAAATATGTTTTTTGGTAAAAAAAAATATCGTTCTTATTTAAAACAGTTTTATTTTTTTTGTGATGAAATAAATTAATAATTTATTTAATATTAACTTTTATCAAAGAAAACATATTATTTACTACAAAAAGAAAATTTTAAAAATCAAACCAAAATCAACAAACAAACTTTATTTACAAAAAAAAAAAAAATTGTTTAAGTTCACCTAAACATGGAGATTGCAGCAGTCAGGCGGGGTGGAGGGCGACACCGGATGGCACGCTAGGGGCGACGGAAACCCTAAAACAGAGAAATCCATTTAATCATCATTTCAACAATACAAAACCCTAAAAATTAAACAAAATCCCAACCAAGATCATCCATTAACTCAAAAAAAATTAATCAAACCCTAAAACTTACAGTGGGATCGACACCGGTGGCAGTAACGTCATCTTGGGGAAGCAGGAGGCGGGATAAAGCAAGAGACTGGGGGGACCAGGACACCGAACGGAGTGGGGAGGGACCAGGAGACGAGACGTGGGGGACCAGGAGATCGAACGAGGGGGAGGGGGTGGGACTAGGAGACCGGGAGACGAAGGGGGAGCAACTGACGCCAGGAGAGTGGGATCAGGAGACGGAACGCGGGTCGGAGGGGAGGGGAGTAACCAGGGGACCGAGAGGGAGAGGGAGAGGTGGGAAGCAGGTGACGCCGGGATGGCGAAGCAGGCGATGGATGCACGGGGAGGGGGAGACGTGGGGAGGAGACGAGGGGCCCTTTCATTTGGTTTTTTTTTTTTCAAAAAAGAAGGGTTAGTGTAGATGAGTTAATGCGTGGGAAGAAGGTATTCACTTACGTGAGTTGTAGTGGTCGGTGTTCTTCAAAAAATACAGTGGTTTTAGTTTTTAATTCACCAAATATTGGGGTTTACTTTTAAATTTCAAAATTAATATATAACTCATTTGAAAAGGAGCTATTGATGATGAGGTGGCATGCATGGTTGGTGAGGTGGAAGATACTTATATGGATAGCTCCTTTTGAAAATGAGTTATCTATAGAAAATTCTAAACTCTATGAATGGTTCCTTTTGAAAATGAGCTATCTATACAAAATTCTTCACTCTATGAACGACACATGCATATCGAGATGGACAACTCGTGTCACTCGCGTATCTCGAGGTAGACAACCCATGTAAACAACACGCACGCATATCGACGTGGACAAACCATGCAAACGTCACGCATGTATGTTGAGGTGGAGAATTCATGCAAATGTCAGACACGTCTGTCGAGGTGGGCGACCCATGCAACCTCATGCAACTCATGCAAACATCACGCACGTGTCTCGAGATGGTAAAGCCAATGCAAACGTCACACACGTATCTCGTGGTTGACAACATGTGGAAACGCCACGCACGTATGTCGAGGTGGGCGAGCCATGCATCTTTTTGCAAACCATTCAAATGTCACACACATATCTCGAGGTGTGGACAACTCATGCAACCTCGTGCAATCCATGCAAACCATGAGAATGTGAAACACATATTTCGAGGTAGACAACCCATGCAACCTGCTGTAGTCCATGCAAACCATCCAAACGTCGTTCATGTAATTCGAGGTGGATAATTAATGCAAATGGCATACACGTTTCTCGAGGTGGACAATTCATGCAAACGTCATGCACGTATCTTGACGGGACAACCCATGCATATCCACTACAGACCATGCACCCCATGCAAATGTCACGCACGTATCGCGAGGCGGACAACCCGTGCAACTTATAGTAACCATGCAACTCATCTTTTAAACTTTTGTCTTACTTCTATCTCGTGATAATAAGAAGAGATATGAATATTAAAATAATTATAGGCCAAAACCACGTTATTTCTTTGTCGATAGCTTAAAATTAAAACAATAATGATTTGTTGAGAAATAAGTTCATTCCATGAGAAGGTTGTATACATCAACTTCGTTCACCCAAAATATAAACTGAAAAAAAAATCACCACGACATCAAGAAAACTCATCATACAGGTCTATTACGACGGTTACATTGACGTTGTTGCTCCGTGATGCAAATCAGACGTACTTTGTGTCTAGTTGGACGCTTTATTTGTACATTCGGTTGAGGTTGCTGATCTTGCATTAAATGTCGTCAAGTCGATTAATGTTCTTCCTTTGGTTCTTCGCTCGACTCACCTCTTGTACTAATGCTCCAAAAAATAAGAGGTTGAACCATCCAAAAAATATTGGCTTCCTGTATGCGGTTGGGCAAAAGGAACATGAGGCGACGACATGCTTAATATGTTCATGAATGAGCCATCTCCACTATATGACATATTGTAATTATAAAATGGGGGAGTATATGGACTCGGCATGTATTGAGGCAATGCTAGATACATTTGATGTATAAAAAATTCCATGGTCCACATATGAAGACGACGACCCAGGTGCATAAGGATCAAAATGGTAAGGAGGAAGATTCATGATCGGCAACCTTGGTACAAACATTTGAGGTTCTGGTTGCATTGGGGACGATGTAGGAATGTACCCATGAGAAGAATGACGTGGTGGGGATGACCATTGGCTACTCTCGCCAACAGTCTCTGTTCTACTAGCTCTCGGACGAGATGAACGTGGCGGATGAGGACGCCTGGTGCTTCCCCTATAATCTCTGTTTGTGTTCTTCTTCTTCTCACATCTCTATTTGATTCGCCCTGATCCATTTCTTCACCTTCCTCTTCATTCTCCTCATTTATGTCTTGTTCGACGTCAATTCCATCATTTCATAGAGTATACTTTTGCCTTTCATATTCGTCTAAAATTTTAATCCTTTCATCAAGCGTAGCAAGACCTTGCTCGTACCCATCCTCAATAAACACCCGTCTCAGTCGATGCACCAAGTTACACTGATATAAAAACATGAGTTCAAAGCACGCAATTTTAGATATTAGTTGTTCGAGAAAAAAATAAGAGTTTCAAGTTTACCGAATAGTCACGGAAAGCCTCGTCGTATCCAATGAACCATCTAATGACGGAGCGATACCACGTCATGCAGTCTCAATATTGTGCCATTCGTCATATGCCGATGTGACTATGCTGTGGTTACAATTTTCTCACATTTATATAAAGGTTGCGTGAAAAGTCACCCAATCTTCTTGATTGCGTCCATGCAATTCGATGCGGTGCAGTCGGGTGTCGTAAGCACAGTTTGGTGGCACCGGTTGTATCATTCCAAATTGTCTCATAACCATTTCTAGTTGATGCCACTTGACTATGTGGAAACAAATTAGCGGACACGTCGAAAGCCAACTACCATGATCATCTATTCGGAAAGAGACCCGATGAATTTAGCAAAAGGTTGCCATACTACATCATCCTCATTCTGCGAGTCGAGTGCATGACGGTAAGCTGATAAGACGTGCGTCTCACTCTGTGTAATCGAAAATGTGTCAAGCTATCTGTATACAAAACAATAAATTATAGAAAATGAAAATGAGGTAAATGTTATAGAAATTATGAAATAATATTTGTATTACTTATGTCCCAATGGAACGTCCATAAGCATGTGTTCTCCATCCACTGTTGGCGGTCAAACTCTAGAAACGCCCAGATGCTTTGGTGTTATGAATGGAAATATGTCCCATGCCCACAATTGTACAAGAATTGACACACCTGCAACCTTATGTGCGTCTGCGCGAGATCCGCGACACAACTCCCTGTACAAATAAGCTAAACATGCATTCCCTCAATTATATTGTCCAACTATTTGGAAATCCTCAAGCAATGATAGAAACATCAAATATACAAATTGGTTCGACTTGTCAGCGAATAGACAACCACCGATAAGTTGCAGTATGTACGATTGAACATAACGTTGCACCGATTCCTCATCGATGTCATCATCTATAGCTGGTACGTTACGTTCAAGCCAATCAACTTTAATTTTACGACCAATAATGTCATCTCCAACAGGAGCTCAACCAAGTGGCCTCTCACATACATCAGCATAGTCTGTATCGATCATTCCCGTCACTGGCATACCTTCGATAAGTAAGCCGAGCTGTACCTGCACGTCCTGGAATGTAATTGTGCACTCCCCAGCATAGTCTTTTTACGAATGCAGTAATCAAATCCCAATGAAGGCTGAAAATTGCTACGTGGGAAATCCCATAGAACCCATTGGAACGGAGATATGTGATCATCCTCGAATGATACTGCACCGTTCGATCAACAACACCGCGTCTTCGACGCACGCGCAATGTTTTGTACACCTTACAATTGATAATGTATTAATCGATATATATATATATTATACATTTTGGCAAGAACATTTGACGTATACATGTAAAAAGGTTTACCTCACCCCTCCGGGTTCACGACGATCTGTGTGTAGATTGGAGATGCAAAAGTGAAGGATCTTATAGACCTGGATCCATTGTTGTACAACTACAAATGATTGATTTTACAAAAAATTATTCGTGTTGTTCGGAAACTCACAATAATTCTTTCATATATGTTCAAACAATAATGAATGCTCAAACATTTCAATATAATCAAATTACCAACTTAAGCTATCACAAACAATATACAAAATTGACTATCGATTTTCATTGGAAGGTTGAGCTCTGCTTGGACAATTTTTTTTGTTATGTCCATCTGAACGACAAATACCACACCGGTTCTTCCTAGTAGGGACTCGTTCACCGTCTTTCTTAGGACATTTTGTTATTCTATGTCATTCTTGATGACATATGCCATATCGCAAGGGCCTCGAGACATTAGGAAGATCCATCTCGTTTTGTCTTCGCGTTCCCTTTGGTCTCCCTCAGCCACCTCTACACCTTGAGTCCAGTATGATATTCGTCCCAAAAGTTGGCCAATATTTCTCATTTGGGATGGCTTTAAAATTATAGGAGTAACATTGCGTGTACACATCTATCCTATAGTATGGCTCAATGAATTGCGCGTAGCTCACTCGAATAAAGACACATGCAGCTAACACATGTGAACAAATAAAAAATCATAAACTAATTAAACTAACTACCTAAACTAAACTAACAACCTAAACTAAACTAACCTAACTACCTAAACTAAACTAACCAAACTAATAACCTAAACTAAACTAACTAAATTAACAACTTAAACTAGACTAACCAAACTATCTAAACTAAACTAACTAAACTAACAACCTAAACTAAACTAACTAAACTAACTAAACTACCAACCTAAACTAAACTACCTAACTACCTAAACTAAACTAACTAAACTAACTAAACTAACGACCTAAACTAAACTAACCAAACTACCTAAACTAAACTAACAATCTAAACTAAACAAACCTAACAACGTAAACTAAACTAAACAAATTAAAATTCCTAAACAAACTAAACTAACAATAAAACAAAACAAAACAAACCAAACACGCACCTTAACAACAAAGTTAAAAAAATAATAATATATTTTCTCAAAAAAATAAATAAATAAAAAATAAATTTTTAACATCAAGTTTAACAAAAAAACATAGTTACTCATTAATTAACACTTCAACACGAATTCCCTCATATAATCCGAAACCTAAAATTGAGTTAAACCTAAACTAAACTAACCTAACCTAAACAAAAACCGAAACTAACAAAAACTCATATAATTAATAACAAGTTAAACAAAAAAATATAACAAAAATTTAAATCATAAACCTCCACTTCACCTTCACCGTCACCTCCTCCCGTCGCCTCCTCCTTCTCCCGTCACCGTCACCTCCTCCCGTCCCCTCCTCTTTATTTCGCCTCCTAATCGATTACTGTCACCATCACCTCCTCCCGTCGCCCTCTCCCGTCACCTCCTCCCTCTCCCATCACCGTCACCTCCTCCTTCTCCCGTCACCATCACCTCCTACTTCTCTCGTCAAACCACCCCTCCTTCTCCTTCTCCGCCGCCGCTCGTCAACTCCCTCTCTTTCTCCTTCAACCTGTCACCACCTTCAACATCGTCTCCTCTCTCTGCCCTCAACTCGCCATCTACCCCTCCCTTCCTTAAATACCAAACTGACCGCCCCCTTCCAAAACCCCCATGACCTACCCTAAACCCTAGTACCTACTTAGCCTCTACTACCACCAAAGCGTATCTGTGTACCCGAGTCTACGTAGCAAGAGCACATGAATAGCGCATTCTCTGAATGAGTTATTCGTGTGCTCTTGCCACATGGACATCCCAAGTGAGATGTCCACGTGTACCAGGAAACAAGAATAATGCCTTTTTGAAAAGACGTTATTCTTGTATCTATTTTCCACGTGGACATCCCACGTGGACACCGAATGAAAAGGCAATATTCGTGTAAATAGCCACCAACCAATCCACATGGACATCCATGTAGATGGATTATATCCTAATAACATGAATAACGCCTTTTCAAAAGGCGTTATTCGTGTGTCCACGTAGGCTGAAAAATTTTGCTCACCTAATAGTACCTTTTCAAAAAGCGATATAGCATATTTCTAGAATAAAAAAAAACCACACTTGTTTTGCTCATTTGACCTATTTTCTACTATACTTTTGTAATTTTTCGCGATGGTCTAATCCCGTCGCTAGTTGCCATGTGTCTCACCCTCTACTGCCATGTTGGTAGGGACTTATAGTGGGAAACATTCCCGCTTAGAAATTGCTAAATATCATCATTGTCCCATCGTTAACCCGTTGCTAAAGGGTCAACCCGATTAAACAACAACTTAGTCACAAATTCGTCGCTGACTAGTGACGGGGCATATCTTATTGCTAAATTCGGTCACAAATTTGACATTTTTTGTAGTGGATGTCAAGCAAGTAAATTCCTACATTGACTTGTATTCCTAAGAATGTTAGTCTAAATAGATGGAGATATGTAATTGCATTTCCAAATAAATCAACGAATATTTATAACAACATGAACCCATCCGTTCCATTAGTTCATGGAATGCTGATATATTTATTTATCTTACTACTAATAGATTATCACCCTATTTGACAAGAACCCAATGATTCTAAACATTATTTATGGGACGAACCTTATTTATGGAAATTTTGTTCTGACCAAAACATTCGAAGATGTATTCCACAATCAGAGATACAATCCATTATGGCTCATTGCTATATTTATGCTTGTGGAGGACATTTTGGTCCATGTCGTACTGCCCCTAAGATATTGGACACGTGGTTCTTTTTTCCTACCTTATTCCGTGATTTAACCAAGGCCTTGGCACGCCTTGGCACAGCGCCTTGGCACGCCTTGGCACAGCGCCTTGGCACGCCTTGGCACAGCGCCTTGGCACACCGTGGCACGATTGGGCATGCGCCTTGGCGCGAGGCAAGGACCCAGGCGAGCGCGCGCATGGACGCATGCGGACAGGCGCGCGCATGGTCGAGCGCGTATGAGCGCGTCGCGTGGGCGAGCGCGCACGGACGAGCGCGCGGGACGAGCGCAGGTATTTTCCTTGGCACAGCGCCTTGGCACAGCGCCTTGGCACTACGCCTTGGCACGAGCACGACAAACCTTGGCACATCTTGGCAAAGTCTTGGCACGAGCGCGGCACGGGCCAGACTTAAGTGAATTCCTTGGCACGAGCTTGGCACGAGACTTAGGTTGACAAACCTTGACTTGGGCGTTGACCCAAGTCAAAGTACGCTTGGTCGAAAAATTGATGTTTCCTGTTGGAACTGAGCAAACGGCTTAACATCTACTATAAGGAGAGGTGTGCTCTCTCCTTGGGGTGGCATGGGCGGACTAGCAGGGACCCTCGAGCATGCCTTGGGCGCAATGCCAAGGCACGACCCATGGACGGACCATGGCGTCGGCCACCCTTCGAGCCGGTGGGACTCATCGGAGCCCCGGCTAGCACGCGGCGTGGCCTGGGCACGGACAGGCACGTCAGACGAGTCCCTGTCCCGTAGAGAACGTGGCCACGACCCTTGTGGCGTGATTAGACCGAGTCAAGGCAGTTCCCAAGCGGTTAGATAACTACCTTGGTCATGGGCTGGAGCCATGACCAAGGCACGTCCCGAGATGGCTGAAAACCAGGAGCATGTGTGTTGACCCAGTGATGGAGGCGGTTGTGGAACGTTTGGCAACAAGGAGAGCAGGGCGGTTGGGTAACCGTCCAAACCACCAGGGAGTGGCGTTTTACCAGGTCTATGGCTTAATGTATGCTGGACATGTGTACTAGTTAGTTGTGTAACTACCTAATGGCTGGTCTATAAAGCCAAGGGCTCTGAGCATGGGGAAACACAGAGTTCCACAGTTGTATTCCCAATTCGTGAGCTAGTAAAACATTCCCTTGTTGCCTATTGCTTGCTGTCCTTTTAATTGAGTATTGGTGTGCTGTACTAAGGTGGCCTTTAGGCACCACAGGTTTGGTTGAGAAAGAGAAAAATTTCCTAAAGAAAAACCCCTCTTCTTTTGCCCCTGTGACAATTGGTATCAGAGCCTACGTTCGGAGACGATGGCGACCCGAGCAGCGAGCGACTTGAGTGAGAGGGTGTCTCACCTAGAGCAAATGTTGGCAAGGATGTCCACCTCGGTGGAACCAGCAGAGTCTTCAACTACGTCCCAACGTATTGAAGCTTTGGAAATGTTGGTGGCTTCATTGGTGACTAGGGGAGAGTCACAAGAAGCCATGATCGCAATGTGGGAAGAAAGATTTGCGGAGCTGGAAGCCGATGTGCGGTCGGTGGGCGAACTCACCACCGAAACAGCCTCGTCAATGGCTGTGGAGGTGAACTTGCTCAAGCGAGCGGTTGGTGGATCACCTTCGGAGGGTGGCGTTGCGGTGAGTCCCGAACTAAGGTGCCCGAGCCAAAGAAGTTCTCAGGCAAGCGAAGCGCGAAGGAGCTCGAGAACTTCATTTTGGACATGGAGCAGTATTTTGCCACTGTCGGCACGGAGGAGAGTTACAAGGTCATCTTGACCTCGATGTACCTTGAGGGTGATGCAAAGCTCTGGTGGAGGACTAGAGTGGACGATGATGCGGCTGCGGGAAGGCCCAAAATCGTCGATTGGGAGGTGCTCAAAAGGGAACTGAAGGATCAGTTCCTCCCAACTAATGCAGCTTGGCAAGCGCGGGAGGCCTTGCGCAAGCTCAAACAGACGGGTTCGGTGCGGGATTACGTGAAGGAATTCTCGTCCCTCCTGCTGGACATCAAAAACATGTCCGAGGAGGACAAGCTATTCAACTTCACGACGGGATTGCAGACATGGGCTCAAGCTGAGCTGAGGAGGCAAGGAGTGAAGGACTTGCCTGGTGCGATTGCGGCTGCCGATAGTCTTGTTGATTTCAAGACTAGCTCGTCCCCGAGCGAAGGAAAGGGCAAGGAGAAAAAGCCTTTTAAGACCCACCAGAAGAAAGGTGAGAAGAAGCCTTTCTCTCCCAAGCCTGCAGCCGAATCCGAAGCCTTTCCCAAAATCGGACCCGAGGCCCTCATCAAGTTCCTCGGGTAAAGGTCGTTTTATTTGTAATGGCCCTCACAGAGCACGAGATTGCCGAAGAAGGAAAAACTTGCGGCCTTGATCGCGGAGGATGAAGGTCGGCCCCGAATGAACCGTTGTAATTTGTTGAATGCCATTCAACAAAGCCAAGGCAAGCCCTTCGGAAGGGCTAATGTATGTAGACGCCGAGGTGAACAAGAAGCGAGTCTTGGCGATGGTTGATTCGGGGGCTACTCACTCATTTGTGGCGGATCACATGGTGGGAAAGTTAGGACCTGGACCTCGTGGAGAGTTCCAGTCGAATGAAGGCAGTGAATTCGGAAGCCAAACGAATTCAAGGTATGGCCACTGATGTTAATCTAAAGGTTGGATCTTGGGAAGGAAAGATCAACCTAATGGCGGTTCCCTTGGACGATTTCGATGTCATCCTAGGGAATGACTTCTTGCACATGGGAAGTATTGCACTGATGCCCTTCTTGAGGGGACTGTTCGTGATGAACAAGTCCCACCCCTGTTTTGTTCCTGCGGCTAACACATTTTCAGGGAAGGAGAGCACAAAGTTATCCCACCTTTCGGCCATTCAGGTGAAGGATGGACTTCGGAAAGGTGAACCAACGTTCTTGGCGACATTGGTGGAGACAAAGGCACGCAGGGCGGTGAACGTCCCCGACATGGTTATTGAAGTGCTGGAGGACTTCAACGACATAATGCCGGCCGAGTTACCAAAGGAATTACCCCCTCAAAGGGTAATTGATCATGAGATCGAGCTAGTCCCAGGTTCGAGACCCCCTGCGCAGGCCCCTTACAGAATGGCTCCGAAGGAGTTGGAGGAGCTCAGGAAGCAGTTGCAAGAGCTGTTGGAGGCTGGATTCATTTAGCCATCCAAGGCCCCGTATGGAGCACCAGTCTTGTTCCAGCGCAAACATGACGGATCCCTTCGGATGTGCGTGGACTACAGGGCGCTGAACAAGCTCACAGTAAAGAACAAGTACCCCATCCTACTGGTGGCTGACTTGTTTGATCGATTGTCTGGTGCAGCCTACTTCACGAAGCTGGACTTGAGGTCAGGGTACTACTAAGTCCGAATTGCAACTGGTGATGTCTCAAAAATAGCCATGGTGACTAGGTATGGCTCTTTTGAGTACTTAGTCATGCCATTTGGCTTGACAAATGCCCCTGCCACATTCTGTAATCTTATGAATGATGTTTTGAAGGAATACATTGATAGATTCGTTGTTGTTTACTTGGATGACATTGTAATCTATAGTTAGAACCTCCAAGATCATGTGGATCATTTGAGGAAGGTTCTGACTACATTAAGGGCTAATCATTTATATGTTAAGAGGGAGAAATGCGAGTTTGCTACGCAAACCATTTCTTTCCTTGGTCATGTTGTAGGCCAAGGCAAGCTCCAGATGGATCCGGAGAAGGTGCGGGCGATCTTAGAGTGGCCGAATCCTACAAAGGTGCAGGAGTTACGGTCGTTCTTGGGCCTAGCAAATTATTACAGGCGGTTCGTGGAGGGCTACTCACGGAGGGTAGCGCCATTAACAGATTTGCTGAAGAAGGATGAAGCTTGGGCATGGACGGACCAATGCAACCAAGCGATGGCGGAATTGAGGCAGGTCATTGCCTCTGAACCGGTGTTGGGACTACCGAATTTTGACTTGCCATTTGAGGTACATACAGACGCGTCAGACAGGGCATTAGGGGCGGTGCTTGTCCAGGAGGGACACCCTATTGCCTTCGAAAGTCGAAAGCTAAAGGATGCGGAACAGAGATATCCAGCCCATGAAAAGGAGATGCTAGCAGTAATCCATGCTCTCCAACTGTGGAGACACTACTTGCTGGGGACCAGCTTCATAGTGTGGACAGACAACGCGGCGATCACCTATTTCATGAACCAGAAGAAGCTCAACCAGAAGCAAGCAAGGTGGTTGGACTTCTTGGCGGAATTCGATGTCCAAATCGAGCATAAGCCTGGCAGGCTTAATTCAGTCCCTGATGCACTCAGCCGCAAGGTGGTGGCTGAAATGGTGGCAGCAACCGTGAGGCTAGAAGGCGAGTTCTTGCCTCGCATCAAGGAAGAGACGAGCAAAGACCCTGTTTGCTCGAAGTTGCTGAAGCTAGTGGCTGATGGAGTCACAAGGAGATTCTGGTGTGAAGATTGAGGCGATATGTCCCTAATTCGGGTGGATTGAGGCGACAGCTGCTGAAAGAGACGCATGATGCTCGATGGGCTGGGCATCCGGGCATGGAGCAGACCTATGCCCTCATGTCACGTTCGTTCTTCTGGCCAAAGATGGAGGAGGACGTGGATCAGTACGTGCGGACATGTCTTGTGTGCCAGCAAGACAAGACGGAGAGAAGGAAGGTACCAGGGCTGCTGGAACCTTTGCTTGTACCGGACAGACCATTCCAGAGCATATCCATGGATTTTATAACTGTTTTGCCTAAAGTGTAGGGTATGACGAACGTGCTGGTGGTGGTGGACAGGTTTTCGAAGTATGCTACCTTCATAGCTGATCCGAAAAATTGTGATGCGGATACGACAGCAGAGCTTTTCCTCAAGCATGTGGCGAAATAGTGGGGGATACCAGAAGATATCATCAGTGATCGTGATGCGCGGTTCACTGGGCGGTTTTGGGTTGCTTTGTTTAACTTGTCAGAACTGAAGTTTTCCACAGCGAATCATCCCCAAACGGATGGGCAGACGGAGAGAGTCAATGCCTTGTTGGAGGACTACCTTAGGCATTACATGAATGCGAGCCAGAAAAATTGGGTGGATCTACTAGACACTGCCCAATTTTGTTACAACCTTCACAAGAGCTCAGCGACAGAGCTGAGTCCGTTTGAGGTGGTGATGGGGCAGCAACCGGTTACTCCACACGAAGTAGCCAAATCCAAGTCGATGGGGTCGAGCCCAGCGGCTTACCGTTTTGCGAGGAGCAAACAGGAGCTGAGGGAGGCAGCTCAAGACAGCTTAGCTAAGGCCGTCAGGAGGATGAAGAAATATGCAGACCATCATAGGAGGCCCTTAGAGTTCCAGGAAGGAGACATGGTCTTGTTGAAGCTTACCCCTCAAATATTGAAGAAGTTCAACAAGAAAGAGACGCACAAGGGGCTGGTCCAGCGATATGAGGGACCATTCGAGGTGGTCAAGCGAGTGGGGAGGGTGGCCTACCGCCTGAAGCTACCCGAGAGGCTGAAGATACACCCCACGTTCCATGTCAGTTACCTCAAGCCTTTCCATTCGGATGAGGCTGATCCAGGGAGGAGCACAGCGAGACGAGCTCCACCCTTGGTGCGGAAGGAGTTTGCTGGGGAGATCGAGCAAATTCTAAGCCATGAGACGCGTGGCCAGAGTAAAAAGAACAGGCGAACTTTTTACTTGATCAAGTGGGTTGATGTGGAAGAACCTACGTGGGAGCGTGACACTACCCTATGGCAGTTTGAGAAGGAGATATCAGACTATCAAGGCGAGGCAGCAACCGAGCAGTTCGATGAGGGCATCGAACATCTTGGCGGGGGGATGTTTGTCAGCCCCCTAAAAGCGAGACCCGAGCAAGGCTGGGCTGGGCAACCGATAACCTAGCAATGACCGAGCCATGAGGGCTTGGTTGGTTCCATCAGGTTCAGTCATGGGTGAACATGTAAAATGGTGCGTTGGTGAAAAGGGGTTACGCCTTGGCATAGCGCCTTGGCACAGCGCCTTGGCACACCGTGGCACGATTGGGCATGCGCCTTGGCGCGAGGCAAGGACCCTGGGCGAGCGCGCGCATGGACGCATGCGGACAGGCGCGCGCATGGTCGAGCGCGTATGAGCGCGTCGCGTGGCGGCGAGCGACGACGACGCGCGCGGACGAGCGCAGTATTTTCCTTGGCACAACGCCTTGGCACTACGCCTTGGCACGAGCACGGCAAACCTTGGCACATCTTGGCAAAGTCTTGGCACGAGCGCGGCACGGGCCAGACTTAAGTGAATTCCTTGGCATGAGCTTGGCACGAGACTTAGGTTGACAAACCTTGACTTGGGCGTTGACCCAAGTCAAAGTACGCTTGGTCGAAAAATTGACGTTTCCTATTGGAACTGAGCAAACGGCTTAACATCTACTATAAGGAGAGGTGTGCTCTCTCCTTGGGGTGGCATGAGCGGACTAGCAGGGACCCTCGAGCATGCCTTGGGCGCAATGCCAAGGCACGACCCATGGACGGACCATGGCGTCGGCCACCCTTCGAGCCGGTGGGACTCATCGGAGCCCCGGCTAGCACGCGTCGTGGCCTGGGCACGGACAGGCACGTCTAGACGAGTCCCTGTCCCGTAGAGAACGTGGCCACGGCCCTTGTGGCGTGATTAGACCGAGTCAAGGCAGTTCATAAGCGGTTAGATAACTACCTTGGTCATGGGCTGGAGCCATGACCAAGGCACGTCCCGAGATGGCTGAAAACCAGGAGCATGTGTGTTGACCCAGTGATGGAGGCAGTTGTGGAACGTTTGGCAACAAGGAGAGCAAGGCGGTTGGGTAACCGTCCAAACCACCAGGGAGTGGCATTTTACCAGGTCTATGGCTTAATGTATGCTGGACATGTGTACTAGTTAGTTGTGTAACTACCTAATGGCTGGTCTATAAAGCCAAGGGCTCTGAGCTTGGGGAAACACAGAGTTCCACAGTTGTATTCCCAATTCGTGAGCTAGTAAAACATTCCCTTGTTGCCTATTGCTTGCTGTCCCTTTAATTGAGTATTGGTGTGCTGTACTAAGGTGGCCCTTAGGCACCACAGGTTCGGTTATTCCTATACAAAAACTTCTCCAAATTGTCAAAGAACCGAAAATTTAGTACGTCAGAATCAAATGCCTTTATTTCCTACAATTTTTGTGAAGTATTTGATGTATGGGGAATATATTTTTGTTACAGCCCAAATAGCTAATCTTAGTTTAATGTGTTAATATGGATCGAATGATCCGTGACGTGGGACCCGTAGCGAGATTCATGTCATTACCGAGGCTAAGTGGTCGAGGTAAATGTTATATTTGTAATGATGTGTGTTTAGTGTATTGTATATGTGTAGACTACTAAGTCATGCTTACATGTTGATAGGTGTCGAGACGTGAGTAGAGACTTGTCTCGATAAGCGTGCAGACGTAGGACCGTAGTAGAGAGTGATAAGGTAAGTTCGTACCAGCTTTATATGATTTTATTAAGTGAGTTTTATCGATTATGGTTGATTAGGTATGACACACTTAAGTTAGTAAGTTAAAACATAAGCCACTTGATATGTCTTGAGACACGAGTTGACATGCTTCAACACCAATGGAGTTATGGCTTGGTGTCACTTAAGCATGAACTTGTGGGACATGTATGTGTAGGAGGTCCACTTGTTACGTCTCAAGATAAGTGTGCATAAATGATTAAGGGCTATCATTCAACCATGTCCAATTCAACTATACAAAACTTATGATTAACAAAAGCACCTCACACTTTCTCGTTCAATTGCTTAGTTGAGAAGCAAACTTGCAGGAGAAGTGAAGAGCTGCTGGGGAAGAAGAAAATCAGCAAACCAGTGGAGTTGGTAAAGAAAAGATCAAGTTCAGCTAGTATTCATCAAGCTATGTAACTTCTCTACTCCATTAACATAGCTCAAATCCATGAATTCATGTATTTGATGTTGTGGGCTAGTTATTTATGCTGTAAATGGTATCTTGGAACTCTAGAAGTGTGTATGAAGGTTCCCAAGGCATAAGCATAGCCTATGTATTGATAAAACTCAGAATTCATATTGCAAGATTCTGGGTTTTACTGCACATAGCGCGCTAGGTATGAAATTTAGCGCGCTAATATTGATTAGCGCGCTAGATAAGGCTGGATAGTGAGCTAAGTTGAAAATTAGCGTGCTAGTTCCAAAATTAACGTGCTAATTTCTGTGATAGTACAAAAATCGATAATTTTCAAAAATGGCTTAAACACTTTAAATGGTTCTAAACCACTAAGTAGAGGTCCAAACACACTCAAAAACATCTAATGTGATGTCATGAACCTAAGGAATTATTTTAGGAGCTCAAATACAAGTTTCGAGGCGTTGGGAGGCTGGAGTAGCATAGGAAATTGCGTATGTATGTAAGTTAACTGAGTGAGATATTTCTCTACATTTCATTCCTATTGGATTATTCATTCTCAGTCATTTGGACTCAATTGCATTTGTACTTTGTATGCCATGGCTTGTTTTCATTTCTCATTATATGAGGTTGTTTCATGGTATAGTTTGTTGATAAAATGATTTCTTTGACTATAATTCATGTGCTATGTCATTATTGACTGTCATTACTAGTAGTCAGTTAAATAACATGCTATTAGGTAGTTTTTACATAGTGTTATGAATCTATATCCTTTGTGCATTAGTTATTAAATTGTGTTTGTTGGATTCCAATGCTGTGTTGTTCTTGAATATGAAAGGGGTTTTTGTATCTAGGGTCATTTTATGATAGAAATCCATCTGACATACGGGGGTTACTAGACTTTCCAGGGTGATCGGGACTTCTCCACTATCTTGCGCAAAAAAAGGGGTATGGGACTGAGGGTTGTTGGCAACCATAACTTGGGCGACTTCACGAGTTGTAAGACTCGGGGTTGTTGGCAATTATACATCCTAATGACTGACATTTGGGATAATTATAAATGCGTATTGTACCGTGTAAGTACAACCTTCAAAAGAGATGTAGAGCACAGCTCCGTCCATATATAGTGGAAAGGTTAATGTGATGAAGATCACGTCCGACTAACCCTAGATTATTACTACTTAGCATAATGTTAGTTTCATTTTATTTAACTAAAGTATCTCTTTGCATGATAATCTTTTAGCATAGTTGATATTATTATTATTATTATTATTATTATTATTATTATTATTATTATTATTATTATTATTATTATTATTATTATTATTATTATTATTATTATTATGTTTTTGATACTTGTTGCATAATTGGAAATGTGAATAAATGTATCTCAGTATTACTTTCCATTTTCAAGTATTCACCATTTAGTTTTGACGGTGGGTTTTGACGGTGGGTGCAGATCCATCGAGTAGCAAGTCAGGCAAAGAGAAGATCGACGACTACCTTTAAGCCACTGGAGTGCTGCTATACCAGATTTTATAGGTTTTATTTTGATGTATTACTTTCATATGTATATGATATTCTTTTGAGGATTGTATATTATGGGATGGTGATAGGTGCCTTAACCAAATACATGTTGTTATATATCGACATTTCATTATATATACGCACGTGATCTCTATTTCCTGGTTGTTCCACAAAGGTTATGCTATATGTTATAAGTTTCCACTAATTGAATTGTTAAGACTTCCGTTGAATAACTTTTAAGTTCGAAAATTTTAATTAATTCTGATTTATGAATTTACATAGGATAGGTATATGTTTCTATCAATTTTAACAATGAATAATTGATAGGTAATAAGGTTTTGGAAGAGGCTGACTAATTCCTTGTTATGCCCTATATGGTGAGGTTATGGTTTAATAAATGGATTAGGCTGGGCAATGCCCTAATTTGAGAAGGGGTCATCACAATTGGCATTAGAGCCATGTTCTCAATAAGTAAGACAAAACATGAATAAAAACCCAAACCTTAGATGTGGAAACCAGATGATCCTTGCTTAGAAACTATTAGTCAGGAAGTGAGTGAAAGTGAGATGGGGATTTCTTAAATATACATATTAATTTTTTATTTGTATATATGTGTTATCTACTTAGTAGATAATTCGCGTTCGCTATCAACTTGTGAATACCGATGACGGATTCATGCAATAGCGGGGATGCATGTGTTAGTGGTAGCCAACCTTGTATACCATCAAAAGATGATTTGTAGAGGCTATCTGATCGAGTAGTTGCTTAGGGTCAACAATTAGCAGAGTTCATTGCCATGATGACTGCACATTCGCCCCTACTACTACATGTATATTGCTGACAGTAGTGCCGATAGTGCAGGCTGTACTGGTAATAATAGTTCAAGCCATAGAGATAATCTTTACAACGTCTTTTACCCATCCATCTTCTAGTGCGTTGGTAAATGTTTAGTTGGTGAATGATTTCATCAGACTGAAACCAGTTTATTTTGATGGCCAGAGAGACTTTGAGAAGATTGATAAGTGGGTTTTGTCTTAGGAAAAGTTACATCGAGTCTTGAGTATTGGCGATAGACTCCGAGCTAAGATTTTGTAGTACTAGCATTGACTGCCAATCAGGTTACAGAATATGAGAGGAAGAGACAAATGGGCAAATGACTGAGGAGATGTGATAGAGGTTCCTAGAGTGCAGGGATATGTACAATGGTTGTACCATATGTATAATCTCTTACACCTTTGCGGACCATTGTTGGTAGACCTCCCTTACCACCACCAGTTAGACCTGCATTGCCAACTCCTACTACTACTACAACTACTACTATTACTTTGCCAGCTCCACCTGTACCACATCAACAACAGTAGGGTGGTAGAGGCCATGGTAAAGGTAGAAGATGAGATAGTTCCAAATAGGGGCAAAGACAGGCACATGCCCAGGATCAGGTTCAAGGTCAGCGTAGACCAGTCACTTGTTATCGATGTGGTCAAGTGGGATACGTAATTCGAGATTATTCACAGCCAGAAACTGTTATACCGTCGCAAAGTCGAGAGGGTGTACATATGATTACATAGCCCAATGGAGATGCCACGTTGAGACTCATTGAGGGTATGATTTCTATTTACGGTAGATAGTTGTATGTTTTATTTGATTTAGGTTCTACAATATCTTTCATTACTGGTCACATGTTAGGCATCTTAGGGTTATCACCGGTTAGAGTTGGCGTACATTTGATTTCGAGACCAGCAACCGAGGATAAAGTTTACCCTAATTGTCTTGTTCAGAGATGTCCAGTACAGATATGTGGAGTAGAGTTACCTGCGGACTTTAGGGTGCTCGAGTTCTTAGTCTTCGACGCGTTGTTAAGAATGGATTGGCTAGCAGCGTATCACGCTCAAATCGACTATTTCAGTAAGTTAGTGATATTTAAGATCCCAGGGCGTTCGATGTTTACGTATAGTGGTAGTACATCGAGAGCCGATGGCACTCAAGTTCGACTTGCAACTAGTGGAGAGATGGAGACTCTAGTGTCATTATACACCATAGTAGAGAGTCAGGGGCCTAGACTGGCAGATATGCTGATTGTGTGTAAGTTCTCGAACGTGTTTTCGGAAGACTTACTTGGTTTACCACCACCGATGGGAGATATATTTCATTATTTAGTTAGTACCAGGTACTAGACCAATTTCTATACCATCGTACCACTTGGCTCTATGTGAGTTGAATGAGTTGAAGATTCAGTTGCAGCATTTAGGAGAGAAGGGATTTATAACACCTTCCATGTAACTAAGGGGAGCACCAGTCCTATTTGTGAAGAAGAATGACGGTACTTTGAGACTGTTTATCGATTATAGATAGTTGAACAAGGTCACAATCAGAAATAAGTATCCCTTATTACGAATTGATGATTTATTTGATCAGCTGAGAGAAGCACATTTTTCCTCTAAGATAGACTAGCGATCAGGGTATCGTCAATTTAGGATCAGGGATGAAGATATGTCCATGACATAATTTAGCACGAGGTATGGAAACTATTAGTTCATAATCATGCCATTTGGTTTGACTAATGCTCCTGCCTTGTTTATGGATTTGATACACCGGGTGATGAGACCATTTCTTGATCACTTTGTGATTGTTTTCATTGATGATATATTGATATACTCGAGGACATAAGAAGATTATGAGCAACACCTCAGGGAGACATTGCAGACTTTGAGGGAGCATAGACTTTAGGCCAATTAGTAAATGTGAATTTTGGTTGTCAAAGGTCAAATATTTTGGACATGTTGTAGCAGCAGGCATTACTGTTGATCCATCCAAAATTCAGGCCATTATAGATTGGCCAGCACCAACGTCAGTTATAGAGATTAGTAGTTTTTGGGGTTAGCAGGATATTATCGCAGGTTTGTGAAGGATCTTTCGACGATTGCTTCACTGATGACCAGATTGACCTAGAAAGGCATGAGGTTTCATTGATCTGAGGAATGCGAGGAGGCATTTGCTCAACTGAAGAGATTGTTGACTACCACACAGTGCTAATATTGCTAGAGGCTGGAAAAGGATTCCTAGTATACTCAGATGCTTCTCATACGGGTCTAGGTTATGTGTTGATGTAGGATAGAGGCATAGTGGCCTATGCATTAAGACACCTGAAGATACATGAGAAAAATTATCCAATTCATGACTTGGATTTAGCAGCAGTAGTATTTGCTTTAAAGATATGGAGACATCATTTGTATGAAGAGAGATTCACACTCTATACTGACCATAATAGTTTGAAATACCTCTTCATACAGAAAGATCTGAATATGAGACAGCGCTAATGGTTGGAATTTCTGAAAGGCTGCGACTTTTCTTTAGAATATCACCCAAAAAAAGCTAATGTAGTTACGGATGCGCTAAGTAGGATGCTAGTTAGAGACGTCGAGGTTGTTAGATGTCATATGACGTATGAGTATGGATTACTCGAGGCAGCAGCAATGATGACTTAGTCAGATATTCCCATTGACACTCGGGTAATGATTTGTGCATAGATGAGGCTTTTGATAGTGTCTACTCAAAGAGTGCCAAAGGGTTAGAAAGTTGACATGCTATACCCGAGATTTAGTGAGTTGGCCTAGAGTACAGATTTTATTTACTGGACTGAGACGACGGATTAGTGTCTCAGATTTAGAGGTAGATTGTAGATACTGGCAGTGGCAAAGCCGAAAGAGGAGATTCTTTATGAATCACACAGTTCTTGGTTCACTATTCATCCAAGAAGGACCAAGATGTACCATGGCATGAAAAGACATTCTTGGTGACCTGGGATGAAAGCGGACGTATCAAAGTTTATCAAGAATTGTGGGATCTGCCAACAGGCGAAGGGAGATCATCATAAACCTAAAGGATTATTGCAACCGCTTTCCATTCCACGATGGAAGTGGGAAAATATTGCCAGGGATTTCGTAAGAGGATTGCTGAGGACTGTCCATCAACACAATTTTATCTGGGTGATTATGGACAGATTGACAAAATCTGCACATTTCATACCAGTTCCAGCCCAGTTCATTACATATTTGACCAGTTGAGTGTATTGTTCGAGATAAAGATTATTAGGCTGCATGAGGTACCATCGACTATTACGTCAGATAGAGATGCTGTGTATACATCCAGGATGTGACAGAGTATGTAGGAGTAATATGGTACGCACCTACAATTTAACACAACCTTTCACCCTTAGAATGATGGGCAAACTGTGAGGTTGATTCAAACTCTCGAGGATATGGTCAGGGCTTGTGTACTTGAGTTTGGCGGATCCTGGTAGGAGTACCTACTGTTATATGAGTTTGCATACAACAACAATTATCAGGCTAACATTAAAATGGCGCCATTTGAGGCATTATATGGTAGACCGTGTCACTCACCTTCTTGTTGGGCTGAGCTAGAGGACCAGGACATTATAGGGCCTGAAATTATCGTCGATTACATAGAGAAGGTATAATAGATCCACTAGAGGCTTAAGGGAGCCCAGGAGATACAAAAGAAGTATGCAAATACGTATCATAATGATCGCACGTATGACGATGGAGCTTTAGTGTATTTAAAGGTTTCTCCTCGTAAAGGTCTTCATAGATTTGGTTTGAAAGACAAGTTAGCACTGAGGTTCATCGGGCCTTTCAATATCAAGAAACAGGTAGGAAATGTTGCTTATGAACTGAATTTACCTCCACAGTTGTCAGGGATTCATCCAGTGTTTCATATTTTTACGCTTTGACTAGCCAAGTCGAAGGCAGATGAGAGACCTATAGTGGTCTTAAGTCAGATTGACTTGAGTGAGGATGTATCATATGAAGAGTAGCTAGTACAGATCCTAGATAGGAGGGTACAACAGTTGAGAAGCAAGTTTATCCCAAAAGTGTTAGTCAAGTAGCAATTTCATGGAGACTCAGATTTCACTTGGGAATAGGAAGATTATATTTACGATAGATTTTCGTACCTCTTCGAGTGAGGTATAGTTTTAGGTTAATTTTAATTTCGAGGACGAAATCTCCATTAGTTGGAAAGTATTGTCACGATCCAAATAGCTAATCTTAGTTTAATGCGTTAATTAGGATCAAATGACCCAAACATGGGACCCGCAGTGAGATTCTGAGATTCATGTCATTACCGAGAGTAGGTGACCGAGGTAATTGTTATATTTGCGGTGAAGTGTGCTTAGTGTACTGTATATGTGTAGACTACTAAGTTATGCTTACGTGTTGATAGGTGTCGAGATGTGAGTAGGGATTTATCTCTATAAACGTGCCGACGTGGGACCGATGTAGAGAGTGATAAGGTAAGTTGATACAAGCTTTATATGATTTTATAAAGTGAGTTATATGGATTATGGTTGATTAGGTGTGATACACCTAAGTTAGTAAGTTAAAACATAAGCCACTTGATACGTCTCGAGACACGAGTTAACATACTTCAACACTGATGGAGTTATGGTTTAGTGTAACTTAAGCATGAACTTGTGGGACATGTATGTGTAGGAGGTCCACTTGTTACGTCTCAAGATAAGTGTGTCTAAATGATCAAGGGCTATAATCCAACCATATCCAATTCAACTATATAAAGCTTATGATTAACAAAAACACCTCACACTTTCTCGTTCAATTACTTAGTTGAGAAACAAACTTGCAGGAGAAGTGAAGAGCTACTGGGGAAGAATAAGATCAACAACCAGTGGAGTTGGTGAAGAAAATATCAAGTTCAGCTAGTATTCATCAAGCTAGGTAACTTCTCTACTCCATTAACATAGCTCAAATCCATGAATTCATGTATTTGATGTTATGGGCTAGTTATTTATGTTGTAAATGGTGTCTTGGAACTCTAGAGGTGTGTATAAGGGTTCCCAAGGCATAGCCTATGTGTTGATAAAATTCAGAATTTAGATTGAAGAATTTTAGGTTTTACTCCACATAGCGCGCTAGGTATGAGATTTAGCACACTAAGTTGAAAATTAGCGTTCTAATTTTTGTGATAGGACAAAAATCAACAATTTTCAAAAATGGATTAAACACTATAAATGGTTATAAAACACTAATTAGAGGTCCAAACTGTTGGGTTTTGGGGTTCATACGCAGCGGAGATTACAAAACAATTTTGACAAAAACCCCAACAGGATCCGAATCTAATTCCATTAAAAACGTTTAAACCATGAAAACTTAATCATACCTCAGTCGCAATGTACCTTTCTGAAGGTTAATTGATCTCTAAGGCACTGCCAATGACGAACGCCATCTACCAGTAGTCCACACACGAACGGCGACCGAGATTTAAAGTGCTAGCTTCGAGAGAATACCAAACTTTTTATTTTTCTCTCCAAAACGATCCAGAGCATACCAAAAAACCCTAAGTCATTTTTGAAACGAGAATAGAGTTTCGGCCTTTTGATCTTTTGTCTGTGTATTCTAACTTAAAGCGTCTATTTATACAACCCTTGTATATAGACGGTTAAGTAAATTACACATATACCCCTACTTAAAGAAGTATAAGTGTAATACACCACAAGGACGTTTTCGTCATGAATCTTATCATATAAAATTCATTTTTCTGAACCATCTTAAAATCTCGCAAAACCATTCTTAGTGTGCGACCCAATAGGCTCATACAACGTTGGCAGTGTACCAAAACACATTTTGGTATACAAGTCATAAGCGGCCTCTAGCAAGACATTATGACTACCCAAGTTATACGAATATCAAATCGATACAACCTAATCAATAGTGTATATAACATCCTTTTGTCAAACGATATCTTTTTGATCAAACATAAGGCATGGAATTGTCATCCAACATGTTCAATCGTACTAGTCTCGATCTCTAGGTAGACTGAAAACATCCAAGTGACATTAATCAATATCAATTCACTTAGACTAGGCCTTTTAACAGTCTAACACATCGAGGGATCCACTGGATATCTCTCTTTATATGAGAGGGACAAATTCTATCTTGATTACACAACTTCATCACATTGCTCACATAGTAACCAATCACAACCTTTATAATCGATCGGTTAAAGACAAAGTTTGCTAGTGTCAAATCATTATGTTCCTAATGTTGAAGTCTCTGATAATCTCAAGTCAGAGGACTGAAAAATATACTTATCATGAGAAACAACTATGACTTAATCCATGTGATGTTCTCATAGCGGGTCGGTCCAGTACTTTGTTCCCTAACAAGTACTCGCGATCTTGATTCGTATCCTTATACGTATAATCATCATATGATCATCAATCAAGACTCACACTAGTCTTAATTCATTATAGTTCCCAATATAATGATCGACTAGGGACATTTAGGATATTTCTGTAAATACCCATGGATCTTATTATAATGTAAACATGCAAATTAATTATAATAAATAGCAAATGAAATCCTCTATTTTATTAACTAAAAGTATTCATAAAGACAGTTAATGGATTGACCTAGGGCACATGCCCCAACATCTCCCACTTGCACTAGGGCCAATCATATATGCATCTAATGCCTAATGATCTAACATGACCATCATGTTTTGCTTGTGGAAGAGCTTTTGTTAATGGATCCACAACGTTGTCTTCAGTAGGTACTCTGCAAATCTTTACGTCTCCCCTCTCAATAATTTCTCTCGATGAGATGAAAACGCTCGAGTATATGTTTGGATCTCTGGTGTGATCTAGGTTCCTTGGCTCGTGCTATTGCCCCGTTATTGTCACAATACAAACAAACAGGGCTAGCAATACTTGGAACCACACCTAGTTCGAAATGAACTTTTTGATCCAAACCGCCTCCTTTCTTTGCATCGGACGCCGCAATATACTCACTTCTGTTGTAGAATCGCCACGATCTTTTGCTTCGAACTTTTCCCGCTTTATCGCACCCCATTCAAAATAAACACATATCCAGATTGCGATCTAAAATCATCTATATCAGTTTGAAAACTTGCATCTGTGTAACCATTTACAACTAGATCATTTTCAAAACCTTCATAGACCAAGAACATTTCTTTAGTCCTTCTTAAGTATTTAAGAATGTTCTTTACTGCTATCCAGTGACTCTCACCAGGATCTGACTGATATCTGCTTGTAGTGCTTAAAGCATATGACACATCAGGTCGATTGCATAGTATGGCATACATGATAGATCCAATAGCTGATGCATATGGAATCTTATTCATACGGTCTCGCTCATCATTTGTCTTAGGACATTTAGTCTTGCTGAGACTTATGCCATGAGACATTGGAAACAATCCTCTTTTAGAGTCTTGCAAACTGAACCTATTCAGCACCTTGTCTATGTAAGCACTCTGACTTAGACTGATTAGCCTCTTAAATCTATCCCTATAGATCCTTATCCCTAGGAGATAGGCTGCATCTCTTAAGTCTTTCATTGAGAAACACTTCCCTAACTAAGACTTGACACTCTACAATGTTGGGATGTCATTTCCAAGGAGTAATATATCATCAACATACAATCCCAGAAAAACTACACTCCCACTGACCTTCTTGTATACACAAGGCTCATATTCGTTCTTAATAAAACCAAAATCCTTAATTGCTTCATCAAAACGAAGATTCCAACTCCGAGAAGCTTGCTTTAATCCATAAATGGATCTTTGAAGCTTGCATACCTTCCTAGAATTCTCAAGATGTACAAAACCTTCAGGTTGTGTCATATACACGTCCTCAAGCAGCTTTCCATTAAGAAACACTGTTTTTACATCCATTTGCCATATCTCATAGTCATAATGTGCAGCAATGGCAATTAAAATTCTTATGGATTTAAGCATGGCTACTGGCGAAAAAGTTTCATCATAATCAACACCTTGAGTCTGCTGAAACCTTTTGCTACAAGTCTTGCTTTAAAAGTATGCACATTGTCATCCATGTCGTTTTCTTCTTGAAAACCCATTTACATCCAATGGTCTTACCACCTTCGGGTAAATCAACCAAGTTCCAAACTTGGTTATCATACATGGATTGCATCTCGAGTTCATGGCACTTAGCCATTTATCGAGTCCTGGTCCAGACATAGCCTCCTGATAAGTGGTGGGCTCATTTTGATCCATAAGCAACACATCACGACTATCAGTAATGAGAAATCCGAATCTCTCTGGCTCATGTCTTACCCTACCAGATTTACGTGGGCCTCGTGTCACTTGCGGAGGTTCAACTGGTTCAGAACGTTGTTGAACTTCCAGTAGCGGTTCATTTATCTGTGATTCTTGAACTTCTTCAAGATTTATTTCTCTCCCACTAGTGTTTTTTGAAATAAACTGTTTTTCCATAAAGGCACCATACCGAGCAACAAACACTTTGTTCTTAACGGGATTATAAAAGTAATATCCATTTGTTTCCTTAGGATACCCCACAAATAAACACTTGTCAGATTTAGGTGCTAGTTTTTCTGAGACTTGTCGTTTTACGTAAGCCTCACAACCCCAAATCTTAAGGAAAGACAAACTAGGTCTCTTCCCATACCATATCTCATATGGTGTTTTATCAACCGCTTTAGAAGGAACTCGATTTAGAGTGAAAGCTGCAGTTTGTAATGCATAACCCCAAAAGGATAATGGAAGATCTGCATGACTCATCATAGATCGAACCATATCTAATAAGGTTCGATTTCTCCTTTCAGAAACTCCATTCCATTATGGAGTTGCTGGTGGAGTCAATTAGGAGACAATCCCATAATTTTTAAGATAATCATCAAATTCTTGGCTTAAATATTCACCACCTCGATCTGATCGAAGTGTTTTGATAGTTTTACAAAGTTGATTCTGCACTTCATTTTGAAACGTTCGAAACATCTCAAATGATTCTCGCTTTATGTTTCATAAGATATACATAACCATATCTCTTTGAAATCATCATAAATGTAATGAAGTACCGATAACCTCCTCTAGCCATTGTGTTTATAGGACCGCATACATCGTATGTATTAGACCCAATAAATCACTTGCCCTTTCACCGTGTCCAGTAAAGGGACTTTTAGTCATCTTGCCTAGTAAACAAGATACGCATGTTTCATATGTTTCTAAATCAAATGAATCAAGAAGCCCATCTTTATGGAGCTTCGTTACGCGTTTCTCGTTTACGTGTCCGAGATGACAATGCCAAAGATAGGTTTGATTACAGAAATGACAATTTTCTTCCTTTTCTTTTGGGTGTTTTGAAGCAGGAACAGGCCGGGTCTTGACTTGTTCCATAGGCTTTGCGATGGGTGCAGCAACAGCCTTGGCAACTCTAGCCTTGCCTTTGCCTTTCTTCTTCATTCCCTTTCCCTTTTAGACCATCAACATATTACTATAGGGTTTCTTGATATTTTGTTCAGCAGTTTTGAGCATCAAATGCAACTCCGAAATTGATCTATCCATATTATTCATATTGTACGTTCATCACAAATTGTGAGTAACTTTCTGGCAATGAATTCAGGATCAAATCCGTAGCCAACTCTTGGCTTATGGGAAATCCGAGTCTATCAAGCTGGTCAACATAGCCCTTCATCTTCAGAACATGAGGACTAGCTGACGCACCCTCGATCATCTTGCAAGAATGTAGGTTCTTGACTGTCTCGAACCTTTATTGCCTAGCTTGCTGTTGGAACATTTCCTTCAGCGTTATAGCCATGTCGTTCAATGTCCTTCTGAAGTTCAGAAACCATAGTTGCTAGCATAATACATGCAACATCAGTAGAATCGTTGACATGCTTATTATGCGCATCCTTCACAGCTTTCGTAGCATTGGCTGGTGGGTCCTCAGGGATTGAAACATCCAGGATATACAACTTGCGTTCATGCTTAAGAACAATTCTCAAGTTTTGAACCAGTCAAGAAAGTTAGTCCCAGATAGCTTATCCTTCTTAAAGATGGATCGCAGTGACACGGGATTATTGTTACTTGAAGAGGCCATTGATCTACAATAAAGATTATGCAAAGTTTATTTTAGTATAGAGGAATAGAGGAATAGACTCCCACTAAATTAACAACCCTCCTAAAACGTACTGTTTATTTAGGGGACTAAAATTCATATTTCACCTAATTCTATGACAGCTATGGCATGAAACACAGAACTAGATTATATAGGTAGGTAACAGTTACCAGTTACATCTTATGTAATTTTTAGATCCTTTTATGAGATATGAGACATCTTATGTCTTAGCATGTTTTTATCTTATCATTTGCCTAAAGCTCAAAACTATTTTGATGGCTTTATTAAGTCGGACCATTTTATACATTAAGGTAACTCTTACCCCAACTTGTCTCACCAAGATAACACAATACACCCAACTATGGCTGAAACTATATTAGTGTGATCGAGGCCTTGACAAGTGTTTAAAATGGATGGCACGAGACTTAAAATTTAATAGAGGGATTTTATTCAGTTTTAGTGATTTTATGTAAACAATGAGATATCATATATTTTATTGATTTGTTCAATCACTAAACAATTTGGAAAAAAATTTTATACTTTTCACTAACAAAAGAATTTTCGTACGCTAGGATTAGTTAGACGGCGGTCCGCCGCACGGTCAACGGCGATTTGGGTACAGTGGGCAAGACCATTTTTTTTTTTTTTTTTTTTTTAGAAGTCGAATTTCAATTCCGAAAATTAAAATTTGCTATAGGAAATCATATTTTTCGCTGATTTTATTATCATAAATTTACCCCTTAATTTATCCAAAATTAAGTCAATTAAAACATTTTTAATTAACCCGGACCCACATCTAACTAAACATCTTATCCTAATCCAATTAGGACTTAAGATATTTGAATCCTAGCATATCACCAATAACAAAATTCTCCATATTTATCTCATATCCAATAGGGATAACGAAACCGATTTTGCTTATATCTCCTAATCTAATTTGTTATCTATCTTTATCAAATAGAAACTTCATAACAAAATAGATATAACAAGAAAATTAAATAATTTCGAAAATCGATTATTTATTTTGGATTTAAGATATTTGAATCCTAGTATATCACCAATAAAAAGATTCTTGATATTTATCTCATATTCTAATTTGTTATCTATCTTTATCAAATAGAAACTTCATAACAAAATAGATATAACAAGATAAATAAATAATTTCGAAAATTAATTAATTATAAATAAATAATTTCGAAAATTAATTAATTATAAATAAATAATTTCAAAAATTAATTATTAATAAATAAATAATTTCGAAAATTAATTATTTGCAATTTCGATCCTCATCCAAATAATCACAAACATATAATTGAATCATGAACTACTATCTCAATCGAACCTAATGGTGTCATGGATCACAGAACACGAAATTCAATTCATTAAAATTATTTGAATTAACCTAACATGGTTACTAGCATGTACGAAACTGATTTTAATTAAATCACGAATATGTGTATCATATACACAAAGCATGATAATAAATCTCAAAGACAACTTATGTATATCACATATACATTAACTATTAACATGTTTTCAATCATATATCATGTATATATCAGAAGAAAACATGCAATGAATTTAATGGAATCGAACTCGAAGGCTCTGATACCACTGTTGGGTTTTGGGGTTCATACGCAGCGGAGATTACAAAACAATTTTGACAAAAACCACGACAGGATCCGAATCTAATTCCATTAAAAATGTTTAAACCATGAAAACTTAATCATACCTCAGTCGCAATGTACCTTTCTGAAGGTTAATTGATCTCTAAGGTGCTGCAAACGACGAACGCCCTCTACCAGTAGTCCACACATGAACAGCGGCCGAGATTTAAAGTGCTAGCCTCGAGAGAATACCAAACCTTTTATTTTTCTCTCCAAAACGATCCAGAGCATACCAAAAAACCCTAAGTCATTTTTGAAACGAGAATAGAGTTTCGGCCTTTTGATCTTTTGTCTGTGTATTCTAACTTAAAGCGTCTATTTATACAACCCTTGTATATAGACGGTTAAGTAAATTACACATATACCCCTACTTAAAGAAGTATAAGTGTAATACACCACAAGGACGTTTCCATAATGAATTTTATCATCTAAAATTCATTTTTCTGAACCATCTTAAAATCTCGCAAAACCATTCTTAGTGTGCGACCCAATAGGCTCATACAACGTTGGCAGTGTACCAAAACACATTTTGGTATACAAGTCATAAGCGGCCTCTAGCAAGACATTATGACTACCCAAGTTATACGAATATCAAATCGATACAACCTAATCAATAGTGTATATAACATCCTTTTGTCACACGATATCTTTTTGATCAAACATAAGGCATGGAATTGTCATCTAACATGTTCGATCGTACTAGTCTCGATCTCTAGGTAGACTGAAAACATCCAAGTGACATTAATCAATATCAATTCACTTAGACTAGGCCTTTTAACAGTCTAACACATCGAGGGATCCACTGGATATCTCTCTTTATATGAGAGGGACAAATTCTATCTTGATTACACAACTTCATCACATTGCTCACATAGTAACCAATCACAACCTTTATAATTGTCCGGTTAAAGACAAAGTTTGCTAGTGTCAAATCACTATGTTCCTAATGTTGAAGTCTCTGATAATCTCGAGTCAGAGGACTGAAAAATATACTTCTCATGAGAAACAACTATGACTTAATCCATGTGATGTTCTCATAGCGGGTCGGTCCAGTACTTTGTTCCCTAACAAGTACTCGTGATCTTGATTCGTATCCCTATACGTATAATCATCATATGATCATCAATCAAGACTCACACTAATCTTAATTCATTATGGTTCCCAGTATAATGATCGACTAGGGACATTTAGGATATTTCTGTAAATACCCATGGATCTTATTATAATGTAGACATGCAAATTAATTATAATAAACAACAAATGAAATCCTCTATTTTATTAACTAAAAGTATTCATAAAGACGGTTAATGGATTGACCTAGGGCACATGCCCCAACACAAACACACTCAAAAAATCTAATGTGATGTTAGGAACCTAAGTAATTGTTTTGGGAGCTCAAACACGAGTTTCGAGGCATTGGGAGGTCGGAGTAGCATATGAAATTGCGTATGTATGTAAGTAAACTGAGTGAGATATTTCTTTACATTTCATTCCTATTGGATTATTCATTCTCATCATTTGGAGTGAATTGCATTTGTACTATGTGTGCCATGACTTGTTTTCATTTCTTATTACATGAGGTTGTTGCATGGCATAGTTTGTTGATAAAATGACTTCATTGACTCCAATTCATGTGTTATGTCATTATTGACTATTATTACTAGTAGTTAGTGAAATAACATGCTATTATGTAGTTTTTACGTAGTGTTGTGAATCTATATCCTTTGTTCATTAGTTATGCAATTGTATTTGTTGTGTTTCAATGTTGTGTTATTCTTGAATATGAAAATGGTTCTTGTAGGGTCATTTTATGATAGAAATTCGTTTGAGATACTGGTGTTACTAGAATTTCCAAGGTGATCGGGACTTCTCCACTATCTTGCGTAACACACAGGGTATGAGGCTTGGGGTTATTGACAAGTATAACTTGGGTACCTTCACAAGTTGTAAGACTTGGGGTTGTTGGCAAGTATACATCCTAGTGACTGACTTTTGGGATAATTATAAAGGTGTATTGTACCGTGTAAGTATGACTTTCAAAAGATATATAGAGCACAACTCATATATATAGTGGAAAGGCCGATGTGATGAATATCACATTACTACTTAGCCTAGTGCAAGTAAGACTTTCCAAGGTGATCGAGATTTCTTCACTATCATTACTATTTAGCCTAGTGTCAGTTTCACTATGTTTAACTAAAGTATCTCTTTGCATGATAATCTTTCAGCATAGTTGCTATTATTATTATTATTATTATTATTATTATTATTATTATTATTATTATTATTATTATTATTATTATTATTATTATTATTATTATTATTATTATTATTATTATTATTATTATTATTATTATTATTATTATTATTATTATTATGCTTTTTGATACTTGTTGCATAATTGGGAATATGAATAAATGTCTCTCAGTATTACTTTCTATTTTCAAGTACTCACCGCTAGTTTGTGATGGTGGGTGCAGATCCATCGAGTAGTAGGCAAGACAAAGAGAAGATCGATGACTACCTTTGAGCTAGTGGAGTGCTACACCACTAGATTTTGTAGGTTATGTTTCTATGTATTACTTTCATACGTATATGATATTTTATTGAGGGTTGTATATTATGGGATGTGTGATAGGTACCTTGACCAAATACATGTTGTTATATATATCGTCGTTTCATTATATATACGCATTTGATTTTTATTTCCTGGTTTTTCCAAAAGGTTAGGCTATGTGTTATAAGTTTCCGCTAATTAAATTATTAAGACTTTCGCTGAATAATTTTTAAGTTAGAAAATTTTAATTAACTCTGAGTTATGAATTTACATAAGATAGGTATATGTTTATATCTATTTGAACAATGAATAATTGATAGGTAATAAGGTTTTGGAAAAGGCCGACTAATTCCTTGTTAGGCCCTTATAGTGAGGTTAGGGCTTAATAAAGGGATTAGGCCGGGCGATGCCCTAATTTGAGAAGGGGTCGTCACAATTTTATGGGATCGTTTCCACCATCTAATGGAAACATTTATATTTTACTAGTTGCAGATTATGTGTCCTAATGGGTAGAAGGTAAAGCTACTAAAACTAATGATTCTATAGAGTCAATTTCCTTAAATCAATGATTTTTACTATTTTTAGAGCCCCTAAAGCACTAATTAGTGATAGAGGTTCACACTTTTGCAATAGAATAATTGCTACTCTACTTAACAAATACAACATTACATATAGAACATGTATTGGATATCATCCTCAAACTAGTAGACAAGTTGAAACTTCAAACAAAGAAATCAAATTGATATTGAAAAAGACAATATGTGCGACATGTAAAGATTAGAGTTTTTCATTTAGAAAATGCAATGTGGGTATAGAGAACTGCATTTAAGACACCTATAAGTATTACACCCTATAGATTAGTTTTCAAAAAGCATGTCATTTGCCAATAGAATTAGAACATAAAACATACTGGGCAATTAAGAGCTGTAATATCAATTATGATGATGCAGGACAACAATGCAAGTTAAATATTCTGGAATTAGAAGAAATATGAAATGATGATTATGTGAGTGTTTCTATTTATAAAGATAAACTAAAGCATTTCATAATAATAAATTAAGTGTTAAAAACCTTTAAAGTAGGGCAAAAAGTGTTACTATTTTGTTCACATCCTAAATTATTTTTTGGGAAACTTTTTTCATGATGGGTGGGACTTTTTTTAATTACAAATTTATTCCCTCATGGTTTTGTTGAAATATAAAGCACGAAAATAGGAAGAATATTTAAAGTTAATGGTCACAAATTAAAACCTTACTATGAAAATCTTGTTCAACAGGACATGGAGATTGTTACTTTAGACCTAGTCAACGATCCATTAAAAGATTTGAACTCTATGATAGAGCACATTGTGACTATAATCTCTAGTGAAAGATTCAAAGTTTGGATGCTTAAGACACCAAGACGTAAGAAGAATAAAAAAGCATAGAAGGAACAACAACCTGTAGGAGCATGTGCCTTAGGACAATCTTATGAACATTGTTTCTACTATTATTTTGGTTAATAAAATGGAGGATTATATTTGTTGTTCATTATTGTAATTGGTTTGTATGTTTACATTATAATAAGATCCATGGATGTTTACTGAAATATCTTAAATGTCCCTAGTCGCTTCTTATACTAGAAACTATAATGAATTAAGACTAGTGTGAGTCTTGATTGGTGGTCATATGATCATCATACGTATAAGGATACAAATCAAGATCATGAGTGCATGTTTTGGAACATGGTACTGGATCTACCCGTTATGAGAATGCCACATAGATTAAGTCATAGGTGTTACTCATGATATATATATATATATATATCATTTAGTCCTCTGACTTAAGATTACCAGAGACTTCAACATTAATATTATAGTGATTTGACACAATCAAACATTGTCTTTAGTAGGATGATTATAAAGATTATGATCAGTTACTGTGTGAATAATGTGTAAATGTATGTAATCGAGATAGAATTTGTCCATTTTGTATATAGAAAGATGTAAATGGATCTCTATATATGATAGACTGATAATGACCAAGTACATGTGAATTGATATGATCAATATCAGTGGGATGTTTTTAGTATACTAAGAGATTAAGAATAGTATGATTAAACATTAAGGGTGATTTTTTCGTGCCCTATGTTTGATCAAAGGATATCATATGACAAAAGGATATGACATACACTATTGATTAATTTGTATTGATTTTGATTTTTGTGCAACTTGGGTAGTCATAATGCCTTGCTAGAGACCGCTTATGACTCGTGTACCAAAATAGGTTTTGGTTCGTTGCCAATGTTGCATGAATCTATTGGGTCACACACAAAGAATGATTTTGTAGGATTTTAAATGACTTAGAACAAGGAGTTTTATATGATGAAATTTGTAACATAAAGTCTATACGATGCGACATATTATTACCTCTTTAAGTAGAGGTATAATGGTAATTCACTTAGCTGACTTTATACAAGGGTTGTATAAATAGGCATGTTAAGTGAATCAACATTACGGATGAAATTAAAGGTGAAATCTAATTTTCGTTTTGGAGAAAACGAGTTTGGTTTTCAACCATTCTTGATTTTTAGGGAGAACAGAAAAATCATTTGCGCGTTCTTTCTCGGGTTGGTACTCAAAATCTCGGCTGCCATTTATGTGTGGATTTCTAATAGAGGACGTCTGTTTATAGCAACGTTTCATATATCGACCAACACAGAGAAGGAAACTTACGATTAAGGTATGGTTTAGTTTCAATCAATTGGTTTAATAGAACTAGTATTTGATTATGTTGGGGAATTTGAAATAAAATTTAAAATTTCCACTGCGTTTTGAACCTCAAAACCCAATAGTGGTATCAGAGCCTTCGAGTTCGGTTCCATTAGATTTGATGCATGTTTTCTTAAGTTATATATGTGATATATTGATGAAAGCATGTTGTTAGGTTTATATTCGATGTACATATAGGTTTTATGATAATTATTATCATGAATCCTTTTTAAATCATTACGATAACTCGATTAACGTATGCTTTGATATTTATTGGTATGAATTTTGTAGTTCGCAAGGTATAAATAATGTTTAGGTTAATATGATTAATTCGATGTGATTCTGGTGTTGAATACATATTTTGTATTCTTGTTCCATAATTATGTATGGTAGAAATCATGTTTAGGTCAATATGATTAATTTAATATGATTTTGGTGAGGAAAACATAATTCGTATTTCGTCTCTTAATTCAATTACATGAGTTGTATGAAGAAGAATCAAAATTGGTTTATATCATATATCTCATTATATTTATCTGTTAGTATTTATTCTGGTTTTATATTCCTATAGGATAGGAGATAAACATCTAATCAGACAATACTTGTAATTCCTATAAGATAGATGAAATATAATAAATTCAAAATTGATAAGAATCATATTAGATAGGATTTAAATAATAATTGAGATAAAATTAGGATTTAAGAAATCTAGAATTCTAGTTGGATTAAGATAAGATATTGTTGTTAGAGGTGGGTTCGAGTTAATTAAAATGTTTAATTAATAATATTTCGAACTTAAAATAAGGGGTTATTTTAGTCAATCAGATTGACCGAAATAATGAGAAGTCCTAAGTGAATTTCAATTTTCAAAACTGGAATCTGTTGTCTACACAAAAAGGGGGCACTGCCCCCTGTACCTCGTCCGCTGACTTGTTAGCAGAACCACCGCCCGCTAACTAGACCGTCTAACTAAGCCTAGCGCAAGAAAATCCATCTATTGGAGAATAGTATTTAAATTACCTAAATTGTTTAATGATTCTACTAACATGAAAATATATGATATTTAGTTGTTTAAATTAAAATTACAAGAATCATAAAACTGTATAAAAACCCTCTTTAAAATCTTAAGTCACGGGCCACCCAAATTCTCATCACTTGTCAAGGCCTCGATCACACGAATATAGTTTCAGCCATAGCTGGATGTATTGTGTTATTTTGGTGAGGCAAGCTGGATAAGAGTTACCTAGATTTTTAAAATGGTTGGACTTAATAAAACTATTAAAAGAGTTTTGGGCTTTAGACATAAGAGTTATGTACATAAGATGTAATTAGTAAAAGCTACCTACCTAAATAATCTAGTTCTATGTTTCATGCCATAGCTATCTTAAAACCAGATGAAATATGGATCTTGGTCCCTTAAATTAATAGAGTATTTTAATAGGGATGTTAATTTAGTGGGAGTCTATTCCTCTATACAAAAATAAACTTTGCACAATCTTTGTTGTAGATCAATGGCCTTTTCAAGTCACACCAATCCTTTATCACTGTGATCCATCTTTGAGAAGGATAAGTTATCTGGGACAAACTTTCTTGACTGGTTCAGAAACTTTAGAATTTTTCTTAAGCATGAATGCAAATTGTATGTCTTGGATGATCCTATCCCTGAGGAATCACCAGTCGATGCCACTAAAGCTATGAAGGATGCACATTCTAAGCATGTGAGCAACTCAACAGATGTTGCATGCATATTGTTGGCTACCTTGATTCTTGAACTTCAGAAAGATAATGAACTCATGGAAGCATATGACACATATGACATGGCTTTGATGCTGAAGGAAGGAAATGTTCCAACAAAAAGCTAGACAAAAAAGGATCGAGATAGTTAAAAACCTTCATTCTTGTAAGATGGCTGAGGGCAGGTCAGTAAGTCCTCATGTTTTGAAGATGAAGGGTTATGTTAACTAACTTGATAGACTTGAATTTCTCATCAGCCAAGACTTGTCTACATATATGATCCTGATTTCATTACCAGATAGTTATTTATAGTTTGTGATGAACTATAATATGAATAACATCGAGAAATCCTTTTCAGAGTTGCGTTTGATGCTTAAGACCGCTGAACAAAATATAAAGAAAACCTGTACTAATGTGTCGATGGTCCAAAAGGAAAAGCCTATGAAGAAAAAAAGACTAAAGGCAAAGTTATAGTTTCTGAGGCTGTTCTGCCTATCATAAAGCTTTGGAACAAGTCAAGCCCAATGCAGCTTCTATTTCTCAACCCCATAAAGAGCAAGAAAAAGAAGGTAACAATAATTTCTGCCATGCTCTTGGTCATTTATCTGTTAGCGATTCTTGGATATTGGATAGCGGATGTGGATCTTACATTTGTATTAATGTGTAGGGGCTCACAAGAAGTAGAAAGTTGGAGAAAGGGGAGATCGTCTTACACGTGGGAAATGGAGCAAGAGTTGCTGCCTTCGCTATGGGATGTTATGATTTAGTTCTTTCTAATGGACTTATTTTATCTTTGAATAATTTTTATTATTTCCATGCCTTGAGTAGAAACATCATTTCATTTTCATGTTTGCATTTAGATGGTTTTAATTCCATTATTGCGAATAATAAATGCTCAATCTCTCATAAATGCGTATTTTATGCAAATGCTAATTTGTGTAATGGTCTTTATATTATTAACATGAAAATTCCACATATACTCGCATTCTTAACATAAATACAAAGAAACTCAAGTCAAATTATTTGAATCATACCTACATATGACATTGTCGTCTTGGCCACATAAATGAGAAACACGTTAATAAGCACCAAAAGGATGAATTTTTAGATTCATTCGATTTTGAATCATATGAAACATGTGATCCTTATTTTTTAGGCAATATGAATAAGAGTCCTTTTACTAGACACAGTGAAAAGGCCAGTGATTTTCTGGGTCTAATACATACTGATGTATGCAGTCCTATAAATACTATGACTAAAGGAGGTTATCAGTACATTATTACTTTTACTGATGATTTCAGCAGATATGGTCATGTATATCTGATAAGTGATTAATTATACTTATATATAGAGTTAGTTAAGTTGTATATTTCGTATAAATATACCTAAATGAGTGCTAATTCATATTATTATTATATTTTTAAGGAATTAAGGTATAAAGAAAGGAATTAACAAAAAAAAGAAGAAATAGAGTAAAAATACACAAAAATGCACTTGACATCGTGGCTATGATTGTCGACGCCGTGGGAACATAAGGCACAACGTGGAAATGAAAGGTACGACGTGGGAGAGAAGAAAAAGTGAAGAAACAAACTCTGGAGGTCTGGCATAGTGGCGGTCTTGTGGAGCATAAGGGACGGTGCCGGAGAAGCAGGTGATAACACCGAGACGCCAGGGAGAAAGGAAATACACATGTAGTGGCGGTGCAGTGGGCTATAAGGCACGACACCAGGCAATAAGTGATAGTGCCACACATGCAGGAAATAGAAATTTAGAGTATTAACTCAAGTTAAATTGTAAAGTATGATTTCTAATTGTTATTAAGGAGTATAAATAGGTATTAGGACGTGGTAAAAACACCACATACCAACTATTAGCCATCGTTAGAGTAATTTACCATAGGTTTTATTTTGTGTTTGAGTATTAAAGAATTCATTCGAAGAAAACATTGAAGACTTCACGTTTTCTATTCAAGTTTGGTTTTGTTGATTAAACTCAAAGTAATATTTATATTCATCTATGATTTGCAAGGATTGCTATGATGAATTGTGATATGTGTGTTTCAATGAAGTGTAAGTAGTCTATTTATCTTAGGCATCAATGATCCTATGGTATCAATGCTATGTTTTGAATATGAATAAAAATTGATTATAAATGTGCAATGATTAAAAATTGTATTGGTTTTGAGCGTAAAGCTTTAGACATCTTGATTATGTTTTTAATGAACTTAGCTTTTTGGAATTATCAATGACCATTGAAGCTTTTAATCTTGACATGAATGGTACAATCGTAAAATATACATCATCAAGCGATAGTCGTTGATTAGGGAGGCATGGATAATGAACTTAGTCGGTTATGAATCCAATGATTTGGGACTTTAAGCAATATGGAGCTTACATTTTTTACATAGATAGGTAGAGTTCTAGTTTCACATTAGAATCTTTTCCGTCATGACGGTAGGTTGAAGTATATTTGAAGAAAATCTATCTATTTTAATTAGGCATTGCACACAACATATTGAGATGTAAATACAAATACAAAGCATAGTATTAAATTACCTAGGTGAAGTTATGAACTAAGATTTCCTTAATATAAGAGTTCAAGTAAAGTTTAAATTGATTTATTAGATAGTTAGATATAGAACAAAATAAAAAGTGAATTACTTAGCAATAGTTCAAAGTTAAATAGGTAAACCATTAGTGCAAAAATCTTTCTCTGAGGAAGATATTTGTGATCAATTTAAGTTGATTGCACTATCACTACAAGCGAGTCGTTATACTTGCAGCGCACTTCAAGTTTTTGGTGCCATTGTCGGGGATAGGTAGCCATTAGAATTACGTAGTTAGTTTGAATAGTTGCTAAGTTTTATTGTCAATATTTTACTTCTAAACTCAAAAAAAAAATTAAAAAGAATGGGCTTAAGTTTCAAGTTCGATTTTTCGCACTTGATCTTTTTATGTTTTCTTTTTAAGGATACTTAGTACATGCATAGCAAGGGAGAGAAGAACCTAATGCATTATGACCCCGAGATTGACATATTTAATAAAGGAAAGAAAAAGAAAGAAATCAAGATGGTTAAGGAGCAAGCTAGAAATCAATAACAGGGCCGCATGAATAACCAACTCGCAGGTTATTTGGCAATGCATGAAAGAGTACGAGGATAAAGATGCTTTCGTGACAACTTCAAGTCAGAAGTTTAGAAAACTTACAATGGAGTGATGGGGCTTCCAGCCAACACTACTGAGTTCGAACTGAGATCGTATCTGATAAACATGGTGCAAAATAGCATGTTCAACGGGCTATCCAATGAATATCCAGTTGAACATGTTGTGAATTTCTTGGAGAAGCGAGACACCGTGCACATCATCGGAGTTACGAAAGAGGTGATTAGGATGCGACTTTTCCTATTTTTATTAGGTGGAAACGCTAAATCCTGGTTCTTAGGGCAAAATGTAAGGAGTATGACTTCATGGTCTAGAATCGATGAAAGATTTCTGGACAAGTTATTTCTTTCAGTGAAGGCTAGTGAAAGGAAACTCGAGATTAATCAGTTCAACGAAGAAGACATCGAGTTTCTTGGTGAGGCTTGGGAAAGATTCAAAGAGATGCTAAGGAGATGTTTGAGATACAGATACGCGAAATAGGCATAACTCCATATCTTCTACTATGAGATGAACCACAACACGAGAACGTTAGTAGATGTTGCATCAGGTGGCTCTCTACTTACTAAGGATGATGATGGAGTATTGGATCTTCTCGATCTTATATCTCAAAATCCTACCGCTGTTATTAGTTCCATAGTATGGAAACTAGCAGGCATATACGAGATTGACTCACATGTTGCAATTATGGCACAACTAGCAAATCTGAGCAGTTAGATGGTGAAACTTAAGATGGGACACCAAGGTCCAGAAGTAGCACAATAACCAGTTATTTACCAAGGCATGATGGTTAACCAAATGGACATATATCAAGGAATGGAGCATGAAGGCATCAACTACATGAACAATCAAGGCTTCCAGAACAAGTTCAGGCCAAAAATAGTAGCTCCTCAATGGTTTTATGAAGGATACAACAACCTAAACTTTTCTGGTGGAAATCCTCAAAATGCTCTGAAGTTACCTAAAGGCTTCGAGTAAGAATTCCAACAGGGGAGCTTAGGTAGAGCAAAGAGATGACTTCACTAAAGTCAATTGAGAAGTATTTGCAAGCCATGGACATGACCAATAAAGAGTGTTATGAGAAGAGCGAGAAAGAGTTGGAAAAAGTGAAGCAAGCTATGAAAAGAATAGATGATAAGCAATCACAATCCATTAAGAACCTAGAGAGGCAAATTGGTCAACTTGTTATGCTGTGAACTCAAGAAAATGACAGTTTCCTAGCAATGCCGTAGCCAATCTCAAGGACAATTTGAGTGATATTCGCATGATGAACACTATGACAACAAAGAAGCCAAGACAAGATGAAGTGATGTACATGTCGAAAAAGGTCAACATGTTGGCTATGATGAAGCACGAAGAGATTCATGAGCATAACACGGAAGTGAGGCAAGATGAGCTTGATGGTTTTAATAAGTAAAGAATCAATGCCTTGAAGAAAAAGAAAGGGAAGGAATAATGGAAGGCCAGGCAAAAAGATGAAGGACCTTCCAAAAAAGATGTCAATGACATCAAATTGGTTCCAAAGAAGCCAGAAACCAAAGCTCAAGTGTATCTCGCAATTTCGACCTATTAAAATGAGAGATCCTAGAGAAGCCAGAAACCAAAGCTCAAGTGTATCTTGCGATTTCGACCTATTAAAAGGAGAATCCTGGAGAGATAAGCATACCGATAAATATTAACGGGCACTAGTTTAGAAACGTCTTATATGATACGTGAACCTTAGTCAATGTCATGCCACTAATGGACAGGATACATACAGACTTGAAGATCAATTGTCCTAATACGACGAATTTGCAAGTAGCAGATGGTAACTTAATACCTACTATATGAAGAGTTTTGAATGTGCATGTGAAAGTGTGTAGATTCACATTCATCGCAGATTTTGAGGTCATGAACCACAACATGGATGATGATGATGTGTCTATTATACTTGGGCTGTCATTGTCAAACATTACTAAAGCAAATTTGTACACAAGAGAGAGGAAGATCACGATGTGTATTGATGAGGGCGATGATGCTAAGAATGTTGTCTTTATTGATGGTGAAAAAGTACATTCGAACGTGAATGACATCATAATCTCTGATTTGCAGATAGAGCTTCTCGATTTAGACTCGAATTAAATATTTGAAAAAGCATGAGGCTAATGATGTTAAATTAAACGCTATTGGGAGGCAGCCCAGGATTTAAATTTTAAGTATTTAAGTTTCAAGTTTTTAAATTTCAGTTAGTAGTTATTTATTTAATTTAATAATTACAATTAACTAGTTTTAGTTCTAATTTTACAAAATTTGTGTCGAATATTTAGGAAAAATCATTCGCCGGGTGAAAACACATCAAAATGTGAATTTCTCGCTAACTCGTCAAAGAGCGAAAAATAATGAAGGAGTTCAAAGCGGTGAAGGTAAGGTGCATGGGTGAATCGAAAGCTAAAATTTACTAAATTTTATATTTTCATGAATTTTATGTGGTCACGACACCTTGTGTGAGTTATAGACAAAGTCAGAGGAGTGCCGGAGAAAATTAGTAAAAATATATATATGTGACGACGTTTGTTGTGAGGTCGATGTCGTGGGTATTACCTATGGTGCCATAAGTGTAGGCCACAACATCGAGGTGGCAGCAAGCATAAAATGAGAAAAAGCTCCATTGCATCGTTGATGAGTGGCGGCATTGTCATGGTGTCGTGACTACAAGGAACGTCGCCGGGGTTGATAAAAGGGGGTTTAAACCTCATTTTTACACCTCTCTTCACTCTTGCACTTAAACCCCACCACAACCACTAAGCATACATCCCTCTAGAGTCAATGTTTTATCATTTTTAAGTGAGATTAGTGAGTTCCTAGTGATTTAAAGTGAAGAAACGAGTGCATTGTGGATTTGCATAATTGAAAGAGCTAGGGCTTGTAGTTTGGGATTTTGAGTTCAAAGAGAGTTAGGGTTATAGTTGGTGAGAAAAGTTCAAGGGCTTGGATTGAAAAAGACTTAGAGGAGTATTCTGCACCGAAAGTTAATCCGGTATTGAGGTACATTTACAATTTCATTTAGTTATGCTTTGAATTTTGAGAATTTTGATTAAATTGTATGAAATTGTGGATTTGAGGTTATAAGATAGGTTTTGCGAAATTGTGTGAATGTTGAGCATTAATGTACCCATGGAGACTTGATGTTTTTGCATTTTTTGGCGTATGCATGATCTATGTGATATAAATTTTAATTTTAGGGTGATTTGAAGACCGCTTTGCATTGCATTGTTGCATAGCTGCTTTAAATTGAAAGAAAGGGCAAGAACATGGAAATAAGTTAGCCAAACTAAAGAAAATGATTTTGAGGCATGTACCTCTAGAAACCCTAATGAAAAAGAGCCTAGACCTTTTAAATCTAGTTTTTTTCATTTGTAGAGAGGCTAAGGACAAATATGAGAAAATCTTTCGTAGGGAGTTCATTTGTGAAAGGGGAATTAATTTGCTGGCCAAATATGATAATAGAGTGAACAAATTCATTAGAAACCAAAATTGGGAACATCTCACTCAATAATATAGGAAAAATAATGTTAAAGGAGTGAATGGGATTGTTTTTGAGTTCTATGCTAATGCTAAAGTCACGGCTAAGGATGAGCCAGTAAAGGAGATAGTGATTTTAATTCCCTTCTATAGATGTGAAGAATTAAGCTTGTACGAATTCACACAGACTTTCCAAGCTCGGTTATATGAGAAACCCTATATTTTATACCCTTTTAGAGCCCTTTTAGAGCCATTGAAAATGCATTGGTTGTCCCAAGACATCAAGGATGGGTCATGAGAGCTGAAAATGTGCTGAAGCACATTAAGAAGGGGAGTGTTAGAAAGGTTTACAGGATGTGACAACATTTTCTTGTTGCATCGCTATACCCTACTTCTCAGCAGGGTGAGATCAACAAGCTGAATGCGACTTGACTTTATGAGATTACACAGTAGGAGGAGATCAACATCGAGGAGATCATACACACTAGTTTGAGGGAGTCCATTATGTCAAAAAGGGACAACAAGTTGTTGTTTCCTATATTGATTACTCCGATGTGCTTAAAGGATGGAGTAAGGTTGAGAGATAATGAAGAGTTTGATATAGAGGTCTAACCAACCATGGATGAAGCTTTCATACTTACATTGAAATCATCACTTGGTTATCAAGACTTTGGGGAGGAAATAAAGAGGGCCGAGGGAGTTAGACTTAAGGCCGAGTTGTTAGACAAGAGGCAAGGAGATCAAGCAACAACAGAAACAATAGCAGTACAACTAGCTAAGAGCTAGAAGAAGAAGAAAATGAAGAAGAGGAGCAACAACAACAAAGATTTGTTGAGGGCTATGAGTTTGTAGACCCAGAGATAGGAATGTAGAACTTGGATTGTCCTGAAGTCTTTCCACCACCTCTTCCACTACAGGCGCTCATACCACTACGGGAGGATTTGACTCCATGACAGCAAAGGATATGGATAACAAAGATAAGAGGACAATACCAGGAGGATAGGGTGTAATACCAAATAGCCATGCCGACATATGAAAATGATATGGAGAGGAGAGAGCAATACTGATGGGACATGCAGCACAACTTCATGTTATTTGTTGATCATCCTAGAGACATAGCTAGATATGAGAGAAGCAAGCGGTTGAGACCTAATGATTTGTTAATAGACTTTCCAGCGACACCAACATACGTGTTTGATCAGGATTTGTTGTGAAGCAGGAGGGTGGATCATCTGTTGACACCATCCCAAGCAAAAGTTGAGGATGCAGATGATGATGATGACGCACAGTCGTAAAGTTAGTGTAATAGAAATCTTTTAGACCTAGGGAATTGAGAGTGACTTTGATACCAATTGTTTTTTACACTTAGGATATTTTGTTAACTATTTACTTATTTCAATTATATGTTTAGTTTAGTTTATTATAACATGTGTTTCTATATATGTTTGTGTGTTTTAGTGTTTTCATGTTTTAGCCATACTTTTAAACCTTGAGGACAAGGTTTGGTTTAAGTTTGGGGACATCGACACTACACTAGACTATGAGAAGTGGTAACATAGGCAAAGAAATAAGGATAAAAATTGCAAGTACGATCATTTAAATTCTAATTTGAAGCACTTGAGGAGAAAAGCATGGTAGTGTATAGATTTTAAATTTTATTAACTATATGAATGTTTAAGTAGTATATATTAGGTTACATATAGTAATATGTAATGAATAAGTAGATCATTTGCAAGTTCATGCCTTCAATTATGGACGAGTATATTACAAGTATCTTGTTGATATGATACTAAAGAGAGTATTTTTAAATTTTGAAAAATAAAATAAAATGTAGCAAACATTGGTGCGATTTCATGATTAGAAACCTAGAATTAGGAAATACCTTGAACTTGAAACAAAAGCAAGAAACTAAAACACTTCTTATGGAAAAGGTTAGATCTCTAAGGATTTTATAGTAAGTATGAATCTTACTTGATAATAAAAAGCAAATAAAGACAAAATGTAAAGAGGGAAAGAAATGGGCATTATATATATTAAAAGTTGGAGTTAACTTACTTGATTTAGTGAGTGAGAAGTGCTAACAAGAGTTTTAGAAGTAAAGAAAATAAAGGAAAAATGAGAGACTCCCACAAGTTCTACATGAAATGGAGCATAGAACTTGATGGTTGGAAAAAGTGAGAAAGAATAGTCCATAGGAAAAGGAGCAGGGACTGTAAAATAAAAAATGAAAATAAGAAAAAGAATGAGAAGAAAAATAAAGAAAATGTGGAAGTATAATAAAACTATTCAAATAAAAGATTTAGCTCGAGTACGAGTAGCTAATTGAGATAAGTTTCCATTCAAACTATGTAAAGTCCTATAGACTTTTGAAGTGCTAAATTCTACTAAAGATGAGTGTGATCTACGCTTATTAATGAATTCCTGAGCTTAATGAGAAATCATCAGATTGCATACTTGCTACTTGAGTTTTAAGATGAAAAAAAACTTATGAGTAGTAATGGTTGTTGGTTGTGATCTACTTTGGTGTTTTGAAAGTGAAATTATATACGTTGTTAAAGCTACATGTCTTAAAAAGATAAGTTTTTGCAAAGAAAAATTCTTGAGTAGATTGTTAACTTAAAACTTAATGAATTGAAGAACACTCTATGAACAATATAAATTGAATGAGAACTAGTTATCAGGAAACATAGTAGAATTCACCTTTACCTGGGACGCGCAAAATCCTAAGTTTAAGGGTATTTGATAAGTGATTAATTATACTATAGGGTTAGTTTGGTCATATATTTAGTATAAGTATCCCTAAATGAGTGTTAATTCATTGTATTATTGCATTTTTAGATAATTAAGGTGTAAAGGAAAGAATTAAGGAAAACGAGAAGATACGCAGCAAAAATCCACAAAAACACACTTTGCATCGTGGCTATAAGTGTTGATGCTGTGGGCACACAATGCACAATGTGGGAAGGAAAGGCATGGCATGGGAGAGAAGAAAAAGTGAAGAAAACTAACTTTAGAGGCTCGACGCAATGGCGGTGCTGTAGATCATAAGGGACGGCGTCGGAGAAGCAGGAGACAGTGTCGAGACACCAGGGAGAAAAGGTATGCACATACAGTGGTGGCATAGTGTTAGCATAGTAGGCTATAAGGCACGACACTAGGCAATAAATGACAGCCGCCATACATGCAGGAAATAGAAAGTTAGAGTTTTAATTTGAATTAAATTGTAAAGTAAAGTTTCTAATTGTTATTAGGGAGTATAAATATTTATTAGGACGTGGTAAATACACCACATATCAACTATTAGCCATCATTAAAGTAATTTAGCATAAGTTTTACTTTGAGTTTGAGTATTAAGGAGTTTGTGTGAAGAAAACATTGAAGACTTCACGTTTGCCATTCAAGTTTGGTTTCATTGATTAAATTCAAGGTAATATTTATAATCATATATGATTTGCAATGATTTTCGTGATGAATTGTGATATATATGTTTCAATGAAGTGTGAGTAGTCTATTTATCTTTAGGATCAATGGATCCTATAGTATGAATGCTATGCTTTGAACATGAATAAAAATTGATTATAAAAAGTGCAATGGTTAGAATTTGTATCAATTTTGAGTGTAATGCTTTAGAGATCTTGATCACGTGTTTAATGAACTTTAGGTTTTTGGAATTATCATGTCCATTGAAGCTTTTAATCCAGACATGAATGGTACAACTATAAAATACACAACATCGAGTAATAGTTATTGATTAGGGAGGCACGATAGTAAACTTAGTTTGTTATGAGTTTAATGATTTGGGACTTAAAACAATGTGGAGCTTACGTTATTCACACAGATAGGTGGAGTTCTAGTTTGCACATTAGAATCTTTTCTGTCACGAAAGTAGGTTAAAGTAGATTTGAAAGAAATCTAACTATTCTAATTAGGCATTGTATATACCATGTTGAGATGTAAACACGAATACAAAGCATAGTATTGGGTGAAGTTGTGAACTAAGATATCCTTAAAATAAAGTTCAAGTAAAGTTTAAATCGATTTGTTAGATAGTTAGATATAAAACAAAATAAAAAGTGAATTCCTTAGAAATAATTTAAAGTTAAATAGGTAAACCACTAGCGCAAAAACCTTTCCCTAAAAATGATATTCGTGATCAACATAAGTTGATTGCATTATTACTACAAGCGAGTTGTTATACTTGCTGTGCATGTCAATATCTCATTAAACATAAAGCTAAATCATTTGAAACATTTTGCACATTTTAGAATGAATTATAAAATCAACTTAATAAAACTATTAAGGCACTTCGATCAGATCGAGGTGGTGAATATTTAAACCAAGAATTTGATGATCATCTTAGAAACTGTAGGATTGCCTCACAACTAACTCCACCAGCAACTCCTTAATGGAATGACATTTCTAAAAGGAGAAATTAGACTTTATTAAATATAGTTCGATATATGATGAGTCATGCATATATGCCTTAGAAACTGCTGCGTTCACATTTCCTTCCAAAATAGTTGATAGAACACCATATGAGATATGGTATGGGAAGATACCTAGCTTATCTTTCCTAAAGATTTGGGGTTGTGAGGCTTACATTAAATGTCAAGTTTCAGAAAAATTAAGCCCTAAATCTGATAAGTGTATATTTGTAGGTTATTCTAAGGAAACTAAAGGATACTACTTTTATCATCCCGCTGAGAATAAGGTGTTTGGTTCTCGGTATGGCACCTTTATGGAAAAAAATTTATTTCAAAAAATACAAGTGGGAATAAATTAATTCTTGAAGAAGTTCAAGAACCACAAATGAACACTGAACCGCTAGTGGGAGATCAACAAATTTCTAAACTAGTTGAGCCTCCAAAAGAATCATAAGGAACACGAAGTTCTGTTAGGACAAGACATGAGCCTGAGAGATATGGATTTCTCATTACCTATAGTAGTGAGGTATTGCTTATGGATGAGAATAAGCCTAATACTTATCAGGAGGATGTGTCTGGTCCCGAGTCAGATAAATGGCTTAGTGTCATGAACTCTGAGATGCAATCCATGTATGGTAACTAAGTGTAAAACATAGTTGATTTACCTGAAGGTGGTAAGACCATTAGATGTAAATGGGTTTTTAAGAAAAAAACTGACATGGATGGCAAAGTGCATAGTCATAAAGCACGACTAGTAGCAAAAGGTTTCAAACAAACTCAAGGTGTTGATTATGATAAGACTTTTTCTCCTGTAGCCACGCTTAAATCCATAAGAGTTCTAATTGTCATAGTAGCATATTATGACTATGAGATATGACAAATATATGTCAAAACAACTTATCTTAATGGAAAGCTACTTGAGGATGTGTATATGATACAACATGAAGGGTTTATTCATCCAGAGAATTCTAAGAAGGTGTGCAAGCTTCAAAGATCCTTTTATGGATTAAAGCCAGCTTCTTGGGTTAGAATCTTCATTTTGATGAAGCAATTAAGGAATTTGGTTTCATTAATAATGAAGATGAGCCTCGTGTATATAAAAATGTTAGTAGGTGCATAGTTATTTTGTGGTACTGTATGTTGATGATATATTACTTATAAGAAATGACATCCCAACCTTATTGGATACGAAATCTTAGTTAGGGAAGTGTTTCTCAATGAAAGACTTAGGAGATGTAGCCTAACTACATCCTTATGATTAAGATCTATAGGGATAGATTTAAGAGGTTAATTAGTCTAACACAAAGTGTTTATATAGAAAAGGTACTAAATAGGTTCAATATGCAAGAGTTTAAAAGAGGTTCGTTGTCAATGTCTCATGGCATAAGTTTTAGAAAGACTCAATGTCTTAAGACTAATGATGAGCGAGAATGCATGAATAAGACTCCATATGCATCAACTATCGAATCTATTATGTATGACATATTATGCACTTGACCTGATGTATCATTTGCTTTGAACGCAACAAGCAAATATCGGTCATATCCCAGTGAGATTCACTGGATAACAGTAAAGAACATTCTTAAGTACTTGAGAAGGACTAAAGAAGTGTTCTTAGTTTTTGGAAGTTTGGAAGACGAGCTTGTTGTAAATGGTTACACATATGTAAGTTTTCAAACTGACATATACTACTTCATACCGCTGTTTAGATATGTGTTTACTTTGAATGAGGGTGCAGTAAGATGAAGAAGTTCGAAGCAAGAAGCTTTAGCAGATTCTACGACAAAATCTGAGTATATTGTAGCTTTCGATGCAACAAAGGAGGCAGTTTGGATCAAAGAGTTCATATCTGAACTAGATGTGGTTCTAAGTATTGCTAACCCCGTTTGCTTGTATTGCAACAACAATGGGGCGATAACACATGCCAAGGAACCTAGATCACACCTTAAATCTAAGCATATACTCAAACATTTTCATCTTATCAGAGAAATCATTGAGAGGGAAGTCATGAAGATTTGTCAAGTTCCTACAGAAGATAATGTTGCAAATCCATTAATGAATGCTCTTCCGTAGGCAAAGCATGATGGTCACGTTAGGTCATTAGGTATTAGATACATGAATAATTGGCCTTAGTGCAAGTAAGAGATGTTGGGATATGTGCCCTAGGTCAATCTTATGAACATTGTTTCTAATAATATTTTGGTAAATAAAATGGAGGATTACATTTATTGTTCATAACTGTAATTGGTTAACATGCTTACATTATAATAAGATCCATGGATGTTTACTGAAATATTCTAAATGTCCATAGTCGCTTATTATACTGAAAATTGTGATAAATTAAAACTAGTGTGAGTCTTGATTGATGGTAATATGATAATCATACGTATAATGATACGAATCAAGATCATAAGTGCATGTTATTGAATATGGTACTGGAATGACCTGCTATGAGAACACCACATGGATTAAGTCATAGGTGTTACTCATGATAGGTATATCATTTAATCTTCTGACTTGAGATTTCCAAAGACTTTAACATTGCGATCATAGTGATTTGACACAAATGATTATAATGATTGTGATTGGTTACTATATGAATAATGTGTGAAGGTGTGTAATCGAGATATGATTTGTCCCTATCGTATAGAGAGATATATCAACGGATTCCTCAATATGATAGACTAATAATAGCCAAGTCCACGTGAATTGATATGATCAATGTCACTAAGATGTTTTAAGTCTACCAAGAGATCGAGACTAGTACGATTAAACATCAAGGGTGGCTTTTTCGTGCCTTATGTTTGATCAAAGGATATCGTACTACAAAAAGATATGATATATGCTATTGATTAGGTTGTATCGATTTTGATCTTCGTGTAACTTGGGTAGTCATAATGCATCGCTAGAGACCGCTTTTGACTTGTGTACTAAAATAGGTTTTAGTTCGCTGCCAACATTGCATAAACATATTGGGTTGCACACGAAAAATGGTTTTGCGGGACTTTAAATAACTCAAAACAATGAATTTTATATGATGAAATTCATAACATAAAATTCTATATGATGTAACATATCAATACCTTTTTTAGTAGGGGTATAATGGTAATTCACTTAGCCAACTTTATATAAGGGTTGTATAAATAGGCATGTTAAGTGAATTAACATTACATATGAAATTAAAGTTGGAATCTAATTTTTGTTTTGGAGAAAATGAGTTTGGTTGTTAGCCATTCTTGAGTTTTATGGAGAATAGAAAAAAAAATTTCGTGTTCTTTCTCGGGCTAGCAGTCAAAATCTCGGTCGCCAATTCCAGTGTCGATTTCTAATAGAGGACATTCGTTTCTTGCAGCATCTTATAAATTGATCAACACAGAGAAGGAAAGTTGCAATTAAGGTACGGTTTAGTTTCAATCAATCTGTTTAATGGAACTAGGACTTGATCTTGTTGGGGTTTTCCAAATAAAATTTAAAATTTTTGCTACGTTCTGAACCCCAAAACCCAACACAACTTGTCATAGACCCATACATGTGTGAAGGGGATGACCCTGATTATGAAGAATATGATGAAAGCACTGATCTTTCACATAGACCCAACACAACTTGTCATAGACCTATACATTGATCTTAAAAGATGATCCAGGACATATCTTCCTCAACATACAAATCAATGAAATTTCTTAATATAGAACTCAACTTGATACATGTGCTAATATGAATATTTTACACATTGGTTTCTTCTAACAAATTTGCATTTTATAGCAAGCCTCCTATCGAGGTATATAATCCAAACGATACCTTTATAGTCCTATAGGATCTATCAAAGATTATGCCAATAAGAGTGGGACGGTTTACTTTTCATACAGATTTCTTAGTCATGTCATTAACTAACCTAAATGACATCATATTATCACTTGTTGGAGCTATTATTGATGAACGTGATCACTGAGTTACATTTAGAATGGGTGATTGTGACGGCCCGATTCCCCAAACTGAGTACCGCTTTACATAATCTCATCATTATGCCCTAACCTACGCTACATAAGACTTAACAACATGTTAGTTAGACTATACATCTCATTTACCTTGTTACACACGTTTAACATAGTCTTTATACATTTAGATTTAATTATGATTTATAGATTTCATAAAGAAGTATTAAAATTATCTTAATTATCAGCGGAAGACTTAATAATAAATGGTAAAAGCATTTATAAAAACACCTACTGTGGAAATCAAGTAAACAGACGAACATATAAGCTCGCCAAAGTAATGCACGAAACAATAGGAAATTCTAGTCTCTCCACCCAATATACAACCTAAAGTTATACAAAAGACGCAAATAATAGATACATAAAATGATTACCTACAAAAGTAGCAAGAACTATCTTTCGATAGCTCAAAACTACTCAACGATCATTTCTTTCCCTGGTCTACTACTCGAAGTATCCGCATCCACCGTCATAAAAAGAATGCTGAGTAGAGTAATGTAGAAAGTAATAATGAGAGACATTTATCCACATTCCCATATATATTCAACAAGTATCTTAAAGCATAACAATAGCAATTAAAGCTGAAAAAGGATCATGTTATTAAATACTCCAGTTAAACAACCTGAAATTGACACTCGACTAAGCAGTAATGATCTAGGGTCGGTTGACTATTAATTTAAATGACATTAACTCTATTCCGCTATCTCAGGGTGGACCTATGCTCTAAACCTCTGTTGAAGGTCAGAACTGAGCTTTATGCCTCCATAATTACTACTTTATATATTCTTGCCGAAAACCTCGGATCCCATAACCCATGTGCCGCACAAGCTAATGGTGAGATCCCGACATCTCCGGAAATCTAGTGACCCCGTGTGCTATGCCCATCTCTATAATGGTCCTAGATACAATAACTAGTTTCACAACTCAAGAAGTGATACAATTTAGGAATCCAATAAAGTGATTGCATAACCAACGTACAAATGATTGGATTTACAACACCATACCTAATAACATGCTATTCTACTCGATTTACAAACTTAACAACCAAGAATGACATAGCACGTGAATACCACTTTAAACATAAATAACATCAAGGTGGTGAAGTCGACCACCACCTTTAGAGACTTGTAAATGAATTAAGTGTTACGAGCTGAGGTAGAGTCCGCGAATTGTTCTAAAAGTCAGAGGCAACCTAAGTATAAATCCTACGAGATTATACATCTCAAGATTCTCACATATCTAGAATTGGCGCGGATGCATCAGTAAACCTACTGAAGGGAATTTTTATGCGAGTAGTGCATGTTAAAAAAAAAAAAAAGGAAAACAGAAAGTAAAAGTAATGGGAGCGTGTGAAGTTGATAAGAAAAGAGTAACTCACATGAAAAAAAAATCATGATAGAAAAGGATGAGCACGTGTGAATAAAATGAACAAGTTGCTCGAGAAAGAACCTAAAGATAGATGAGGTTAGATTTATTAAAGATTTTGAACACCTACCATGCTTTGAGGCTAGGATCCTTTGAGACTCTACTCCAGAGTTGTTATTAAACTTGAATATTATAGTGAGTTTTAACAATGATGATAGTTTAAAGGTTGACTAATTGACGACTCTAAAGAAAGGATATTATGTTGTGGGGAGGTGAACTTAATGGAATTGTTTAAAGCATGGTTTGTAAGATGCTTGGAGGATAAACCGATTGGATTAAAAAATGAATAAAAAAATCATCAAAGAATTAATTTTTTTTTGTTCAGATAGTCTAACAAGATCGTTGACTATTATGGATTATGAAGATCATACAATTGAATATGCTTGGAGATAATCATATGCTAATTGCCTAGGTTTGCTTACTCTTTTTCAACTTTTACCGAAAGACTCGAGGTACGAATGAGCCAATTATATATATGGAGCCGAGATGGTGAGTTGGATTGTGTGCAGTGTCCATTATTTTGGGATTGCGATCCTTGTTTTTACAGTTAGGTTAGTGGTAAAGTTGTTACTACCAGGTTGTGGTAGGGTTACATTGATGGCCACCATACTACATCTAAGTATGGCTTTTCAGTCTAACCTTTAGACTGCATAATTGATCTAAATCATAAGGATTAGGCTCATGTATGTATTACGAACTCGGTAGCAAGTGATGAAGATGATTTGCCTAAGTGTGTGATGTAAGTATGACTTTAGCGGTCAAGCTAAAGTGGTGTGGCTCCATTTGAGAACCTATGAGATAGACCTTATAATTCTAATAAGTAATGATGTTGAGAAATTGGAGTCAATAATTGTTTAAGAATCACACGGAGGAAGCCAAACAGATTAGAAAATAGTTGGATTGGCACTAGATAAACTGATTGGTCATGCGAACTATCATAAGAGAACACTCAGGTTAATATAAAAAGACATTACAGATTCACAACAGGCTTGACTTGTCCTATAGGCTTTGTGACAGTCACAACAGCCTTGGAAAGTTCAACCTTACCTTTGGCTTTTTTCTTCATAGCCTTTCCTTTCTGAATGATCAACACATTAGCAATGAGTTTCTTGACATTGTGTTATGAAATAAGCATCAAATGCAACTCTGAGATAGACTTTTCCATATTATTCATATTATAGTTCATCAAAAATTGTGAATAACTATAGGCAATATCTTCAGGATCAAATTCGTAGCCAACTCTTGGCTTATAAAAAGCTCAAGTCTGTCAAGATGGACAATATTGCCCTTCGTTTTTTAGAACATAAAGACTAACTAACGCACCCTCGGCCATTTTTCAAGAATGAAGTTTTTTGACTGTCTCGAACCTTTCTTGCCCAGCTTGCTATTAGAACATTTCCTTCAGCATCGTAGCCATGTCGTAAGTTTCCATGTGTTTCATGTCCTTCTAAAGTTCAAGGACCATGGTTGCCAACATAATGCATGCAACATCAGTTGAGTCGTTGACATGCTTAGTATGTGTATCCTTCACGGCTCTTAAAGCATTGGCTCGTGGTTCCTCATGAATAGGATTATCCAGGACATGCAACTTGCGTTCATACTTAAGAACAATTCTCAAGTTTCTAAGCCAGTCAAGAAAGTTTGTCCCGAACAACTTATCCTTCTTAAGGATTGATCGCAGTGATAAGGGATTAGCGTTATTTGAAGAGGATATAGATCTACAACAAAGATTATGCAAAATTTCATTTTAGTATAAAGGAATACACTCCCACTAATTTAGCAACCCTCCTAAAAACGCTATGTTAATTTAAAGGATTAAAATTCATGTTTCACCTAATTCCAATCCAGCTGAGGCATAACACTTTAAATTAGGTTATTTATGTAGGTACCATTTACCAATACACATATGTAACTTTTAGTTGTTTTTATAAGATTATGACATCTTATGTCTTAACATGTTTTATTGCATCTAGTGCCTAAAGCTCAAAACCGTTTTGATAGCTTTATCAAGTCTAACCATTTCAAATAATAGAGTAATCGTTACTCAACTTGCCTCACCAAGATAATACAATACACTCTATGGAGGCAGACGCATATTAATGTAATTTAAGCCTTGACAAGTTTTTAAGAATGGATGACACTTGACTTAAAATTTGGAATAGGGATTTTTATTTGTTTTAGTGATTATAATTTAAACAAGATAAATATCATATACACAATACATAAACAATCACTAAACAAGTTTGGAAATTATACTAATGTTAACTATTATACGAATTTTCTTGCGGTACGAACAGTTAACGGCAATCCCACTGGATGGTCAGTGGGCGGTGGTTCGCTTAACCAAAACAACCCCTATTTTAATTCTAAAAATATTAATTAAAACATTTTTAATTAACTCAGACCCACCTTTAACTTAATATTTTATCCTAATCTAATTAGAATTTAAGATATTTTGAATCTTTATCCAATTAGAATTTATTATATATCTCACATATCTTATAGGATTTGTAATTCTTATACGATTACAAGTTTATCTCTTATCTAATAGGAATGTACTAATAGATAACCACAATGAGATATATAATCAAAATCAATTTCAATTCTTATTCACACGAAACAAGCAATTAAATCAAGAAATGAAATATTAATCATGCATTCAACACCAGAATCATATTAACATAATCATGATTTCTATCATGGAGATATACATAATTATTGAACAAAAACGAAATATGTATTCAACACCAGAATCACATTAACCTAAACATGACTTATACCATGAACATATGAAATTCACATCGTTCAATATTAAAAATATATGTTAATCGAAATATTCTAAACGTGAATTCTATCATTGAGTCAGATCATGCATAGGTATCAAATACATGAATTAACAACATGCTTTAAAATCAATTCTTGTAAAAACTATCATAGAATTTGTATGCACATCATACATAAACATTAATCAAAATCATGTTTTTACATATACATCATTTATACATCAGAGAAAACATGCAAAAGTTTGATAGAACTGAGCCTAAGGCTCTGAGACTACTGTTGGGCTTTGGAGGTTTATACGCAGTGAAAAATTCAAAACAGTTTTTGAAAAACCACAACAGGATCGAAAATAAGTTCTAATAAAGTAGATCTACAAATGTAAACCGTACCTTAATCTGTGATTTCCTTCTCTGATTGTTCGATCTCCAAGACGTTCAAGCACCCGTCCTCTATAAAATCCACACACGAATGGTGACCACAATTTCGAGTACTAGCCCCACGAGAAATTAAAAACGTTTTTCTTTCTCTCCCGAAATCTAGAGAACTTTAAAATAGAAAAAATGAAAATTTTATTTCGTTTTAGGGTTTCACCCTGATAAGCCATTACTTGAAATCATATTTGTATTTAGGTAATTTAAGCAAATTATATATATGCCCCTATTAATAAGTTATCATATAACAAATCTTAAGGGCTTTTATGTCATTAATTTTACATATAAAAAATTCATTATTTTATACCAATTGAAATTGCGCAAAGTCATTCTTTGTATGGAGACTAATAGGTTCATGCGACGTTAGCAGTGAACCAAAAATCAATTCGGTACACAAGTCATAAGCGGTCTCTGGCAAGACATTATGACTACCTAAGTATAATGAATATCAAAATCGATACGACCTAATGAATAATATATATCATATCCTTTTGTCGTGCAATATCCTTTTATTAAACATAATGCATAGAAAGTCACCCTTAATGTTCAATGACACTTGTCTCGATCTTTATGTAAATCGAAAACATCCAAGTGACATTAATCATATCAATGCACTTGGACTTAGCCATTATCAGTATATCATATTAAGGGATCTACTGATATCTGTATACGAGAGTGAAAAATTCTATCTTGATTATACCACCTTCACATATTATTCACAAGGTAACCATGACAATCTATATAATCGTCCAGTTAAAGGCAACGTTAAATTTTGTCAAATTATCATGCTTATATATTGAAGTCTATGGTAATCTTAAATCAAATGACTAAATGATATATTGATCATGTGTAACACCTATGACTTAATCCATGTGGTGTTCTCATAGTAGGTCGGTCTATTACCTTGTTCCCTAACAGTACTTATAATCTCAACTCGTATCTCTATACGCATGATCATCACATGACCATCAATTAAGATTCACACTAGTCTTAATTCATTATAATTCCCAATATAATGATCGACTAGGAAAATTTAGGATATTTCAACAAATACTTATGGATCTTTTTATAAGGTAAACATGTAATCACTTATAATAAAATAGCAAATGAAAACTTCTATTTTATTAACTGAAATTATAAGATAAACAATGTTTATAGATTGACCTAGGGCACATTCCCCAACACGAATTGTAAAGCATTTAATGAAAAGAAATGAAGATATGATTCTTGTTCTTAAAAGGGGGTGTAAACAAGTTCCATATCCAATATTACTTAAAAGTATATTCATAATTCAACAAGCAAGGAAAAGAGCATTCTTTTGAAACCACATCATGGAATAGAAAATTCACAAATTCATAAATAAATTCTATTTATTCAAGCAACGGGGTTCAGCAAGAGATTTACCATAAGAAAAAAATAATACGTATAAGTCATTTTTCCATTCAATGCATTCTAGCTAATAGTATGAGTCTGGTGATTGAAACGCTCACCCTCATGGTAATGTGAACCATTGGTGGTTACAATGGCTATTGTGATCTCCTTATAGTTCCATCAGACCAACAATTAGTGTTTCCAAGCCATCACTGATTATGACCACTTGTGAACTTGATATTTTATGGTGCAAACCACTCTCTTTTAGTGGGATCATAGCCACACCACTGCAATTCGTGGTATCAACCACTCTTTCTTGGTAGGCAACTGCCACACCACCGCTACTCGTGATGCGGACCACTCTTTTTTTATGAGCATATCTCCACATCACCGTTTTTTGATCGAATAACGAAATTATTCACGTCGCATGCATTCCATAGATAAGCATATTCATACCATTAACTAAATGCAACCCAATCCCAAGTCTTTCGATATGAAGATGAAATCTCTATTTATTAAATATTCAAGCCACATTTAATGCATGAGCGAAGCTCCCCACTTACCTTGACTCGCCGCGCCGCCTATAACAATTCTTGGTATGTCCAGGGCCCGATATGTATCTTCGTAAAACACTATACAACCATAACACATCTCATAAATACTTGATTTGATTTAAAGTTAAGTAAATCTTCTATTTATTTGTCTTTGGGATCCACTAGTGTGAGTCCCACAGGTCACCATCGCCTAGCGCGAGGGTCGACTGGTGGGACCCAGTCGGTCCCCCTCGGAGACATGGTAGTGCCCTGTTTGAAAGCAAATATTTATTTTATTTTATTATATTTGTATATATATTATTTTTGTTTATTTATAATATATATTATTTTATCATATTATCATTATTTTAATTTAGTGTTGATTGGTAAACACCTATTGACCGGTCAGCAGGTGTTGACCGCTCTAGGGGTTATTTGGTCCTTGGTCTAATGTCTAGGGGCCAAACAGGCCCCTTAATGCATTAGGCAGCATTGGGTAGGGACATACGTCCCTGCCTAACGCACGGGCTACCTAGGGGCGCTGCCCCTGGGCACCCGACGTCCCAGGGTGGCAATGTCGAGGACGTTCTTCTCGGCTGTAGTGGTCATGGTGGTGATTTCAATGCCATCCCTCCCATCTCCCTTCACTTTGGGGGCCTCTAATGGAGGCCACCTCTTGGGACCGCGACGGCGGTAGTGACGCCACTACCCTCCTCCGGCACCCACAACAGTGATGTCATCGTCCCCTTTTGACTGTGTCGCGGTGGCGCCACCCCTAGATGGGGTTTTCTATTTTTTACACAAACCCGCATGTGCAAACCATTGAAAACTTAAACAAAAGAGTATGATGAAAAAGATGAAGGTGGGAATTACCTTCTAGGTGGTAAATTTGTAAATAAATTCGTAAATATGAATCGCAAATAAGCAATCACTAAACAAATAGCTAGTGTACCTAGGTCGACGTGTGTCCTAGCCTACCCGCGCGGTCCATGTGGATATGAGCTGGTGTCCTAATCTGAAATTACGAAATAAATAACAACGTTAACAAAATGGGTCATTACACTGTAAATGATCCTTTAAGAATTGATGTATCTTTGTAACAAAATGCATTAGAACCAACAAAACACCTAAAGCATGGAAAGTCACTTGGTTGAAAAGATATAGTTCCTCGAAAGAAGAAAATGAAAGTAAACATAAATACAAATCAAAATACTCCTGAGAAAGCATAAGAGTCCTTTGATAAAGATTTGTCAGAACAAGTTGACTTTGACGAGGAATAACTATCTCTAGAAAAAAGGGAAAAGATGAAAATAATGAGATCTAAATATATTATTTAAACTCTGTAAGATTTTGGATCGAGATTATATTGTTCTAGATGATATGTTCGCTTTCACCATGTCATTTGAAATAAGTGAAAATGATGATGATCTAGAACCATGATCAATAAATGAATGTAGAAAAAGACTCGATTGGCAAAAATGGCTAGAGGCTATCCAAATAAAGCTAGACTCATTAAAGAAATGAGAGGTTTTTAGATCGATTGTTTAAACGACTGATGGTGTAAAGCCTGTTGAATATAAATGGATATTTATATGAAAGAAAAACAAAAATATAAGATTACAAGGTACAAATCAAGACTTATAGCTCAAGATTTCTCGCAAATACCTGACATAAATTATGAGGAAACATACTTTCATTTTATAGATGCAATCATATTTCATCTCTTGATAAGCCTTGCGGTTTCTTAAGGGCTTGATATGCATGTAATGGATGTTGTTACAGCATATATATGTACGAATCCCTAGATAGTGAGACATATATATATATATATATATACATATATATATATAAGAATCCCTGAAGGATTTGAGATATTTGAAGAAATAAAATCAAAACATCATAACATGCATTCTATAAAACTACAAATTTCTTTGTAGGGATTGAAACAATCTGGGCGAATGTGGTAAAAATGCCTTAATGACTATTTGCTTAAAGAAAGATATGTAAATAATCTACTTTGCTCATGTGTCTTCATTAAAAGATCATCATCAAGATTTGTGATTATTACTATATATATATTGATGATTTAAAAATAGTGGGAAACCACGATGACATCGTTAGAACATCCGCATACTTGAAAAAGAAATTCAAGATGAAAGAACTTAAAATAAGATTTTGTCTATGTTTGCAAATTGAACATTTTCCAAGTGGAGTATTTATCTATCAATCAAACTATATTGAAAAATATTAAAAAGACTTTATATGGAAAAGGCATATCCATTGAGCTCTCCAATGGTTGTCAGATTGCTTGAATTGAATAAAGATCCATTTCGACCTCATGAAAGTGATGAAGAGCTACTTAGTCCAAATGTACCATATTTAAGTGCGATTGGTGCACTTATGTATCTTGCAAATTCCGCAAATACATAACATTGCTTTTGTTGTCAACCTACTTGCAAGATACAGCTCTTCACCTACTCGAAGATATTGGAATGATGTTAAACATGTTTTTTGTTATCTTCAAGGAACATGTGCTATGGATTTGTTTTACTCGAGAGGAATAAAACTAAGTCTCTAAAATTATGCTGATATTGGATATTCGTCTAATCCCTATAAGACTCGTTCTCATTTGGGGTATATATTCACATGTGGTGATACCATGAAAATCAATAAAGCAAACTATGGTTACTACTTCATCCAATCATTCAAAAGTACTTGCAATTCATGAAGCAAGTCATGAATGCGTATGGTTGAGAAATATGATTGGACATATTCAAAAATCATGTGGATTACCTTCAATAAAAGATTCTCCAACCACATTTTATGTAGATAATGCAACTTGTATCGCGCAATTAAGTGAATGATACATAAAGGGGGGCAGAACAAAACATATTTCACCAAAATTCTTCTATTTACACGAGATTTAGAAGAATGGTGCAATCGACGTCAAGCAAATCTGGTCGAGTGATAATCTTGCTGATTTATTTTCAAGAGCCTTACCAACTACAAAAATTAAGAGGTTTACATAAGGTATTGGCTTGCGTAAACTTAAGGACATTGCAAGTAAGAAAACTGAAAAAGTTTCACTCATATTCAGATTTGGGGGAGTTATTGATTAGTGTATTGTACTCTTTTTCCCTTAGCTATGATTTTATCCCACTAGATTTTCTAGCAAGGTTTTTAATGAGGCAATCCTAACAATATTACACCCATCTTAAGATTAATGAAAATGATGTTTTTTTTTTGCTAGATTTTTTTCCCATAGGATTTTTCCTAATATAAGTTTTAACGAGACATATTTATCTCAGCAAGTGTCATACAAGGGGGAGTGTTGTGATATGGATGGCTAATTAACCAAGCTTATGGATGATCACATTGTCAAGCATGGCTTAAATTGTAACATCAAGCATCGCTTCCATATTGAATGTAACTTGTACACTCCATGTAACTCGTATTCATCTCCAATGTTCATTCACTTGTCTATGTATTGTCATGCAATATGTGATCATGTATGAAATGAGACTTTGGTGTAAAGTACTCATTTTCATCATGACTAAGGGTCCATACAAGGTCCTTTACTTGTAAACAGCACATCAAGTTAAATGAAGTCTCATCCCAACTCTTTCATTTCTTCTATTCTCTTTTGTAGTAGTTCTTAGTCTTCTTCTTTCCTTCTCTAGTTTCTAACAAGTCCCAACTTAGTTTACAACAAATAGGACCTTTTTATGTTTTTTATTTCTATAACAAAAAAGGATGATAGGTGTGAGCAAATTGCATTTAACAACGACGTTGAGCGAGTCAAGGAACGTGAGGGTCTCATTCAAGTATGAGCATCTTCCTACGTTCTGCTTTCTATGCAGGCTATTGGGGCATAATGAAAGTATATGGCCGAGGGTTTTTGAGGTGGAGAGCGCTGAAGAGCTTCCAAGGAAATGGGGGAATTGGCTCCGTGCCCCGGTGAAAGACCAAGACAGAAACAGTGAAAAATGGCTCTGGAATGGTCCAAACAATGCAAGGCGGGCAAAGACGACAACTCCGGAAAGTAAGGAGATTTTGGAAAGTTCACGGGCGGCATTCATGGGTAATTCGAATTTGGATTTCAAGCTAAACAAAGTAAGTGACGTAGCGCTATTAGAGGAAGAGAATTTGGTGATTGTAGAGGATCGCAAGAAAAGGAACGTGGGGGGAGGGGGGGGGGGGGCAAGGTAGGCCCAAGTCAAAGCTCAGCTGTAAATGGGCGTGCAAACGCGATTACAGCTTCCAAACTGGCGGAGTCCAAGATCAACGCAATTGATTCCGTGGACTCTCCTAACGTAGCGGCGGGTGCTTTCAAGCAACCCGACCAACAGCAATGAGTAATGTAAGCTGGAACTGTCGGAGATTTAGCAACCCCTGGACAGAATTAGTTTTAAAAAATATAGCTAGAACCAATAAGCCGGATGTTATTTTTCTTATGGAAACTCTCATTTTAGAGAGGAGGATTTTAGAAATAAAAGCTACCTTAACTTATGATGGGTGTTTCGTAGTTGATCATTCGGGACGAGGGAGAGGCATAACGGTATTTGTAGCACGAGAAGGAGTCAGTTTCGATCTTGGGTTATTCTAGCAACCACATCCACCTCATGGTAAACTTACCAAATGTATTGGGCTGGCGACTGACGGTCTACTACGGATTTCCTGATCGTGACCGACGTCGCTAATCTTGGAATCTCCTACGTGCCCTTTCACGCCAATCTCCTCATCCATGATGTATTTTCGGAGACTCCAATGACCTTATCTCGATTTAAGACAAGAAATGTGGTGTTTCCCATCCTAATCAGTGTTACCAGAGATTTAAGGAGGCAATTCTTGATTGCCAATTAATTAAATCACAATTGAAGAGGTACGGCTTTACATGGGAAAGAGGAAGGAATTCATCCAAATTGCTAGAAGAACACCTTGATAGGGTTTTTGCTAATGAGATATGGAAATTAAGATTTCCTCAAGCAACTTTAACGAGTCTGAATGTTCCAACTTCGGATCACTGGCCCATATTCCTGCAATGCATAAAACATCGAAGAACACAAAGACCACACAAATTCAGATTTGAGAATGCTTGGATGATGGAGGAACATCTTGATCAGATCATTAATGAAGTACGGAACTCAAACATCTCATTACCAATACTGGAAAGGTTGAAAGTATGTGGGGCCACCCTAGATTAATGGGGTAAATCCATCACTGGAAACTTCAAAAACAAGATCCAGGAAAGTAAAAGGAAAGTTGAAATGCTATTGCAGTTACATGCGAGCAATTAAGAGGTGCAGTTAGAGAAAAACGACTTCAACGAACTATTGGTACAAGAGGAGATGTATTGGAAGCAAAGATCTAAAATGCATTGGCTCAAAGATGGAGATGGGAACACACAGTATTTCCATTCGACGGCACAACAACAACAACAACAACAACAACATAGCCTCAGTCCCAAATTAACTGGGGTCGGCTACATGGATCAAACTTTTCCATTGTGCTCGATTCAGTGCAATTGATGGTGAGCTTTGCAAACCATTCAAAATCAAAGAAAAAACAAAATTTTATAACTCATCTTGTTAATGATGCATGCATGAAGGTGGAGGACCCTGATGACATGAGAAAACTGTGGAAGATTATTTTACTAATCTATTCTTACACTCAGACACAAACCCCAAAGAAGTGTTGGAAGCGGTGACACCAAAAGTGACAGATGATATGAGAGGAATACTAAGTCAACCGTTCCAACCAGAAGAGTTCAAGGAAGCACTACTCCATATGAGCCCTGACAAATTGCCAGGACCGATTGGGTTTAACTTGGCATTTTTCCAAAAATTTTGGGGATTCACGGGTGATGAATTATGCTGGAAAGGAGTTGAATAGCTGACATGTTTAGAGTTTCCTGAAGAAATCACCAACACTACTTCTGTCCTCATCCCGAAAAAAGATGGTCCAAAACGCATGAAGGACTTTAGACTTATCTCATTATGCAATGTGATTTACAAGATGCTAGCTAAGGTGGTAGCCAACGGATTGAAGCCTCATTTATCTAACCTCATCTCGAAAAACCAGTCGACTTTTATTGCAGTTAGATCAATTGCTGATAATGTTCTTGTGGCTTCTGAGACATTACATGCCATGAAATGCAACACTAAAGGAAGATTTGGTAACACAACACTCAAGGTTAACATTAGTAAGGCATATGACCGAGTGGACTGGGTTTTCTTGGAGCTGATGTTACTAAAACTAGGGTTTGATGTGCTTTAGGTCAAGATGGTGATGTTCTTAGTTAAATTGTTAAGATTCCATGTTCAGTTGAATGGTGAGGTAATGGGCCCGATTATTCCTCAGAGAGGTCTCTAACAAGGGTGCCCATTATCCCCCTACTTGTTTATTCTATGTGCAGAAGGCTTCTCCTCACTACTGAGGAAGGCAGATATTGAGAAACAAATAAATGGATGTAGATTCATTAGAGGTGCTCCATTGTTGACCCATTTATTGTTTGAAGATGATAGTTTCTTGTTCTTTTGAGCATTCTTGCAAGAGGCTAGATTCATTAAAAATTTGCTAGACAAGTTTGAAAGGGCTTCAGGTCAAGCTATCAATCTTCAATAAGGAATGAGATGGATGTTCAAATTGATATTGGAAACAGTAGATACCTGGGTTTACCCTCGTTAATAGGAAGGAAGAAGTGTGAAATCTTTGATTTTTTAAAAGAGAGATTGTAGAAGAGATTATCATCTTGGAAACAAAGATTTTTCTCGAAGGCAGGGAAGGAGGTATTGCTCAAATCTATCGGTCAGGCGATATCAACATATTGTATGGGAACTTTTCTAATCCTGGTATCAGTTTGTGATTCACTGGAGAAAATGATGAACTCCTTTTGGTGGGGTTCGAAGAACACTGAGAAGAGTGGATTGAATTGGATGAGTTGGAAACGTCTTTGTGTTTGAAAGAATGAAGGAGGCATAGGTTTCAAGGAGTTACAAAGCTTCAACCTGGCAATGCACGCTAAACAAGGATAATGTATCCTAACAAACCCATCGAGTTTAGTTGCAAGAATATTTAAAGCTAAATACTATCCAAGGAATTTGTCGAGAATATTAACATAATTATTAGGATTGTTATTTAGTATATTTATTCTATTTGTAATTAATTAGAATTAGAAGTAATTAGCTGTATAATCGGTTTTTTAATAGCTGTAATCTGTTTTTGATAAGATAGGATCAATTAGGATCAATTAGGATCCTGTAATCTGTTTTGATAAGATAGGATCAATTAGGATCAATTAGGATCAATTAGGATCAATTAGTTGCTATTTTTATGTAAAGCATTTATTCTGTAATTTTCTATTTAAACACGCCAAAATGGCTGAATAAAATTATTCCATTCTGTCATTCTTTTCGACTTTATGGTATCGAGCCTAAATGGCTAAACCCTACGATGATACCTCTCGGTATCGATTCTATGAGCTCTATTCGCTCACCCTCAATTCCCTTAACCCTTGAATCTTTCCAAAACCTTTCCATCACTTCTCACAATTTGAATGGAAACAATTTCCTCTGATGGTCCCAATCGATGAAACTGTTCATTCGAGGCCGTGGAAAATTCGACTATCTTACGGTACCAATGCGGACCCATTTGAGAAAGATGAAGGTTCGAAAAATGGGAGGCGAGAGAATTCGATGATCATGTCTTGGCTCATAAATTCTATGGACTCGAGTGTAGGAAGAACCTATCTCTTCCTACCTACCGCTCATGACATTTGAATTGCTTGTGAACGAGACTTATTTCGATCTCGGGAATGCGGGACGGTGGTTTGAGCTAAAAACTCGGCTATGGAGGCTAAAACAAGGTGAGAAAAGCTGTCACTCAATATTATACTGACTTAAAAACCTTGTGGCAAGAGGTAGATATGTTCAGCGATTATGAGTGGAGTTGTGCGAAGGACAGGGCTTTGTTTCAGAAAATGGTGGAAAAAGAACGTGTCTTCGAACTCCTCGTCGGCCTTAATAAGGAATTAGATGAAGTGAGAGGACGCATTCTTGGTCGTGATCCACTACCGAGTACTAGAGAAGTCTTTGCCGAGGTCAAAAGAGAGGAGAGCCGGCGGACCGTCATGCTCGGAGGACACTCACCAGCTCCCACCGAGCCTTCTGCCCTGTTCTCTAGTCAGCCACCACGCCGCAACGACCGTCGCAAAGCCCGATAAAGACCGGCCAATCTGCGAGCATTGCAACAAGCCGGGGCATGTTAAGGCCAAATGTTGGAAGTTGCATGGAAAGCAGTGAGAACCCTTCATCTAACAGGAATCCTCGTGATTCAAAGGGTTTTCATGCCTCATCCGAAGACACTTCCAAAGAGTGAAATCGCCTCGAGACGTCGCGCCTTCGAAAGAAAGAACACTAGAGCAATTGTATCAACTAATGAGTTCTCATTCAATTGTATCCAACACTCCTAACTCATCATCTTACATTGCCTCTTCTTCTTTAGCTCAAAAAGGTACTTACCCTACAACTTTCACAGCCGGCTCAAAATTAAACCCTTGGATCATAGATTCAGGGGCAACCGATCATATGACTGGTAGTTCCTCCTTCTTCTCTTCATATTATCCTTTATCTGGAAATTTGAAAGTTAAAATTGCCGTTGGTTCTCAAACCTCTATTGCTGGAAAAGGCTCTATTATTATGTCTCCATCTCTTACATTACTAAATGTCCTACATGTTCCAAAGATTTCTTGCAATCTCATCTTTGTTAGTTATATTATTCATGATTGCAAATGTATTGCTACAATAACATTTGCTGGATTTGAATTTCAGGACCCTTGTTCGGGGAAGATGATTGGCAATGCTAAGGAAGTTGATGGACTCTATCACTTGGTCTCGGAAAATCCTTCGGATGAACAAGTTCAGAAACCAAGATGTTTAACTACCTTGTCTTGCGAGAATGACATAATGTTGTGGCATTATAGGTTAGGCCATCCAGTTTTAATTACTTGAAATATTTGTTTCCAAATCTTTTTAAAAATAAAGACATTTCATCTTTTTGTTGTGAAGTTTGTGAGTTGGCAAAACATCATAGATCTGTTTATCCTTCTTTGAAGTATATGCCATCAAAACCTTTTTCACTCGTGCATAGTGATATTTGGGGCCCTTCAAGAGTAAAAATTGCCTCAGGTTCTAGATGGTTCATCACGTTCATTGATGATCACACTAGAGTCACATGGATTTATCTTCTAAAGGAAAAATCCGAGGCCGCAAATGTTTTCAAAAATTTTCACTCTTTGATTAATACTCAGTTTCATACTAATATTCAAGCTCTTAGAACCGATAATGGCCGAGAATATTTTAATGCAATCTTAGGTGATTTTTTGAAAGAAAAAGGAATTATTCATCACAGTTCTTGCGTTGATACTCCCCAACAAAATGGAGTGGCCGAGAGGAAAAATAGGCATTTATTAGAGGTGTCTAGGGCGTTATTATTTGCTATGAATGTTCCTAATCGTTTTTGGAATGAAGCGCTCTTAACTGCAGCCTTATCGATTAATCGAATGCCTACAAGAGTTCTTAATTACATCACTCCTTTGCAAGCACTAAAGAATATGTTTCCTGGAAATAGATCGTTCACTGATTTAACACCTAAAATTTTTGGTCGCATTGCTTTTGTTCATATACACGGCCATAATTGAGGAAAGCTTGATCCCCGGGCACATAAATGCATATTTCTTGATTTTTCACCAACACAAAAAGGGTATAAATGTTTTGATCCTAAATCTGGAAAATATTACGTAAGTATGGATGTCACTTTTTTTGAAAAACAACCTTTTTTTGAAAAAAACTCAATTCCGGGGGAGAATGATTCTGAAATGAGTTTTTGGGAAGAAATATCTTTGCCAAAATCGGTTGAAAATAGTTCGGTGGAATCAATTATTACTGTAACTAATCCTAGGATTTCACAACCTATAAATTCACAACCTCGTGAGACCCAGGTAGAAAACAACTTGGAACCACCTACTGAACTTCGTGTTTATTCTAAAAGGAGGACTCAACCAAGTAATATTCCACCGGCTTAGAGGTGGGCCAATCATCGGACTCGACCAGAGGTCCAATGTACGACTGCTCTTTCTCCTACTTCTCTTCCAAATTTAGAACCTTCTACAGATTTCTTTCAACCCATAGCCTTACGCAAAGGTGTCAGATCATGTACCACAAAACATCCAATATCCAATTTCGTATCTTATCATAAGCTCTCACCCGATTTCAAAGCCTTTTCCACCGGGATTATGGATGATGAACTACCTAAGTCGATACATGAAGCTCTAGAGGTTCCGAGATGGAGAGAGGCGATCTTTGAGGAGTTGAAGGCCCCTGAAGAAGAATGACACGTGGGATCTTACCTCTTTACCCGAAGGAAAAAATGTGTAGGCAAAGCAAGTGGGTGTTTACCATAAAATACCATGCCGATGGCTCGGTTGAGAGATACAAGGCTCGACTCGTAGCACGAGGCTTCACTCGACATACGGCCTTGACTACGAGGAAACCTTCGCTCCTGTGGCCAAACTAAACACCGTACGTGTTCTTCTCTCGTTAGCCGCTAACTGGATTGGCCTCTCGGACGAGTTTGATGTGAAGAACGCGTTCTTAAACGGCGAACTAGAGGAGGAGGTGTATATGGAAGCTCCACCAGGCTTTGATGAGCTAAAGAAGGATGGCAGAGTATGTAAGCTAAAGAAATCCATATATGGATTGAAACAATCTCCGAGGGCATGGTTCGAAAGATTCACGAGAACTGTGAAACAATGTGGTTACACTCAAGCTCATTCAGATCACACGATATTCTACAAACACAATCATGGTAAAATTGCAATTTTAATTGTGTATGTAGATGACATTGTGATGACAGGAGATGACATAGTAGAGTTGGAGTCATTGAAGAACTTCATATCCAACCAGTTTGAAGTCAAAGATCTAGGACAGCTCAAATATTTTCTTGGAATGGAGGTGGCTAGATCCTCAAAAGGAATAGTTATCTCACAAAGAAAATATGTTCTTGATCTCTTGAAAGAGACCGGATTACTCGGATGTAAACCGGTGGCAACTCTGTCGATCCGAATCGAAACTCGAAAAATTAGATGGTGCTTGAAATTTGTGGACAAGAACCAGTATCGAAGAAAATTTGGTGGGGAAGCTAATTTATTTGGCGCATACAAGGCCGATATTGCGTTTGCGATGAGCTTGGTTAGTCGGTTTATGCATTGTCCATCGAGAAAAACACTCCAAGGTGTTCATCGGATTCTTCATTACTTGAAAGGAAGCCGGGTAAAGGAATTATGTTTTCAAAGAATGGGAGCAGAAGAGTGGAGATCTTCAACGATGCCGATTGGGGCGGAAGTTCTACGAGACGGGAGATCTACCACCGGCTATTGCTCCTTTGTGCGGGGCAACTTAGTTACTTGGAGGAGCAAGAAACAAGCGCGATTGTTTCTCGAAGCGATGCTTGAGTCCGAGTTCGAGCTATGGCTCAAGGAGTATGTGAGTTGTTATGGCTTCGGAAGATCTTAGAGGAGTGAAGGTCGAAGGAGATAAACCGATGAGGTTGTCTGCGACAACAAATCGACAATCAATATTGCTCGAATCCCTGTGCAAAGCATGACCAGGACAAAACATGTCGAAATAGATCGACATTTCATCAAGGAGAAACTGGAAAACGGCGATATCTGCATACCCTTTGTTCCATCATCTGAGCAGCTCGCTGATGTTCTTACTAAGGGACTTTTTACTGCTATGTTCGAAGGGTTTCTATCCAAGCTGGGAATGATCGATATCTATTCTCCAACCTTGAGGAGGGTGTCGAGAATATTAACATAATTATTAGGATTGTTATTTAGTATATTTATTCTATTTGTAATTAATTAGAATTAGAAGTAATTAGCTGTATAATCGGTTTTTTAATAGTTGTAATCTGTTTTTGATAAGATATGATCAATTAGGATCAATTATGATCAATTAGGATCCTGTAATCTGTTTTGATAAGATATGATCAATTAGGATCAATTAGGATCAATTAGGATCAATTAGTTGCTATTTTTATGTAAAGCATTTACTCTGTAATTTTCTATTTAAACACGCCAAAATGGCTGAATAAAATTATTCCATTCTGTCATTCTTTTCTGACTTTAGAATTCATTTTGGGAGGCCAGAGTGGGTCACAGTCCCAACTATACTTGGACGGGGATTATTGCATCTCAAACAGTGTTGGAAAAGGGTTGTCGACGGCGGATTGGGGAAAGCTAGAAAGTCAATGTTTGGAGAGATCTTTGGCTCTGTAATGACAGGAATTTCAAAGTTACTACAATGCTACCACAAGGGTTGGAGGAAATGCAAGTTAATAATTTATTTATACTAATGAGGAGAGAATGGGACATCGAGCAGATCGAATAGGTGTTTAAATGAAAGGGACGCCAAGTTAATCAAACAAAACCCACTAAGTCAAAATGGTGAGGATAATTTAATATGGCATTTCTCTAAAGATGGCATCTACCAGGTGCGGTCAACCTATAGGGCGGTGATGGAGAATCTCACAAATATAAGCACTCACAAAGTAAATGGGGACTAGAGTTAGGGGTGTCAATTCGTGTCGGTGAGTCGTTAACGTGTCGTGTCATAAACAGGTCATGACCCATATAATGCAAACCCATTACATGAAATGTTTATTAATCGTGTTAATTATTTTCGTGGCTAAGTGGGTCGTGTTAAACACGTCGTGTATTCGTGTCACACATTTATTAAATATTGTATTTAAAATTTTTATTTTATTTAAACTTTTATAATTTGGTTACTACTATTTAAAATATATCTAAATGATTAAATTCGAACGAACATACTAAAATAGCAAATAAAATATAATGTGATTGTATATAGTCGTTAGTTTTACTTTACTTTTTCATTCAAGTATTTATTACTCTTAATAATAAAGCAAAAATGACTCGTAATAATAACATAAACAAAATTATAAGAATCATCTAAAAAAATATCTAAATTTTACTTTAGTGAAAAGTTTTATTTTTTCTTAATAAATAATTATTAATAAAATCTAAAACATAAATAATATATTAAAAGTAAAATGAGTATTTCCTCTTAAATATAAAATAAAATATGATAAAAGATGCCTATAAATAAAATAAATAAATCATGCTATTAACATGCATTCAAATGGGTGAATTTTGTACCGATCTATTTATTATTTATACATTATTCTTTAGTCGTGTTAAGCGAGTCATAAACGAGTTAAGCAGGTTGACATGTTAATGACTCGTTTATTAACCGTGTATAAATGTGTTAACATGTTTATGACTCGTACCTACTTAAGTCAAACCCACGACATGTTTATTACTTGTCGTGTTAATCGTTTCATAACCCAAATTGTCAGCGCTAACTAGAGTAGACTTTAGGGTCTTAAGATTCCTGCTATGGTGAAACACTTCATATGGAGAGCAGTAAAAGGTTACCTGCCTACACGAGCAAGATTGATGGAGTGGGGCCTGCAAATTGATACAACGTGTGTATGTTATGGATCGACGGTGGAATCGTTCTCACATCTTGTCTTCGAGTGTGAAGGCACAAGAGCGCGGTGGAGACAGAAATTTGGTTCTTTGACCTGTGGAAGTCATTAGATCAAACTAAGATCTCAAAAACCTGCACAATTCTATAGGGGATCTGGAACTTTCGGAACGACAAATTGTGGAATAAAGGTTCGAACCCGATTATAAGAGTAGTTGCGAATGCTCTGGCATGGCTGAGCTCTTGGAAAACATTAGAAAGAGAGGACAAGGGGGAAGTCGAGGAATGGAGACCCGATTTAGTTGCGACGATTTCATGGCAAGCACTGCCAGTGGATTGGCTCAAATGTAACTTAGATTTCTCCGAATCTAATCAGATAAGGATTGGGGGCGCTCTCAGAGATGAGAGGGGGCGCTTCATTCAGGGGTTCACAAAAGTGATGAATGGAGGTCGATGATCTTAAAAAGCGAAGGCGATAGCTTTGAGGGAGACGATGGGGTCGGTAGCAGTGAAGGACCATAATAGAGTGATCTTTGAAACTGATGCAAAGGGTGTGGTTAATGGTCTCCAACACTCATCAATAAATAATTTGGAGTTGGGTCAAATATTAGTAGACTCTAATAATGTGCTAAAAGTTAAACTACTGTAGAAGGTAGTTTATGTTAACCACAAGCGAGCAAGGTTGCTTATAGATTAGCAAAACTCTTGCTATGTCATACCAATCCCACCATACCAATCCCACCTATTGAAATGTAATTCCTGTAGCTATTCAAACATTACCGTAATACTCATTTGAATTAAGTATAAATGAAATCGTCAAATCAGTCATTTCATCAAAAAAAAAAAAAACAAAACAAAACAAAAAAAATGATGTGGCAATGAGATAATATCTAGAAATACACATTGAAGTAAACACTGTCTACTTTGATTCATGCAACGTCAGCTAGACTTTCATAATCCATTATTGCATTAGAGAGCTTTAATGAGTTAAATGTCCATTATGTCTTAAGTGAATCTATTTTCACCCTAATCCATGACTGCATTGGAAATGCTCTAAAACCCTCATTTCATACAATAATAATTAAAGAGTAAGAAGTCGCTCACCGCGGCCTTGCATCGAAACTTAAATCTGTCACTGAGCATTATTATTAATAACGGGCTTTACCTGTTGTAGCTCCTGATGACAAAAGCCCAACGTTGAAAAATTGTTCTCCTTCAAGTTACAAAGAGTAGTTTGTCATACCAAAAATTGGATACCCATGATTATCCATAAAAAAAAAAAAAAAAAAAAAAAAAAAAAAAAAAAAAAAAAAAAAAAAAGTTTACAAATACAGGAGAATAAAATAAGAGTAGTTTAGTTAATTTTCATGAGAAACTGAGGTTTCGTATCTACTACCTGCTTACCATGATAAATTACACTTTTGTCCGACAAAACTTGAAGCCCATTCTCTGTAGCTTTTTAACAATGAAATTATAATCAACAAAAAGGATTACAAATTACAACCAAACGCGATTGCAGAACCCCGATAGTAGCGTACTCCAGGTAATATGAACCCTGAAATGGTCCCACATTTTTCTGACTTCTGTACATTGCATTTTGAATAATTTATAAAGCATAACTAGGTTCCATCATCACACAGTCCAAGGAAAGAACTGCAGATCACATAGAATATGGAAAGTTGATATTCAAGCCTCTACTGCAGCAATTACCTCTTCATCCGTTGTATCGAGAGACATAGGCTCTTCCCTTGGTTCTTGATCAGAACTTTCTAGCTCTGATTCCCTGCTCTTCTCACTGTCGTTGTGCATTAACTTATTTCGGAGCTTATTCATCAGTTCTTCTCGGATATCATCATTCTCAGCTAAGTACCTTTTAACAGCATCTTTACCACGGAAGCTCTGACCATTAAAGTTATAAAATGCACCCCCTGCCTTTGTTATGAATTTGTGCTTGCAACCCAACTCTACTAGCTCTGATTCACGGGATATTCCCTTGCCAAATTCGAGTTCAAATTGTGCAGTTTTGAACGGCGGTGCATGTTTGTTCTTCACAATCTTTACAAGAACTTGGCTTCCTACGGTCTAGGAAAACATAAAGAAAAGAAATAATGAGTCATAATCCGGAAATGCACCTCATTATTCAGCTATAGCATAAGGACAAAAGAAGGGCAAAACAGTAAACCAGTTCTAAAGCTACATTCTACCTAGTGCTAACAGTAAGATATATAAGAGAAAGAATTAAAAATAAATAAATAAATAAAACAGTAAGATATACTCCCTCCAGTCATAAATATAAGCCTACCTAGAAAATCCCTTCTTCAAAAATAAGACGTTTTCGAAATTTGAGAGAGCTTTGTACCTTTTATACCTATTTTACCCCTCTTTTAACGAAAACATTTGATTATAATTAAACACTAGTTCTTCTTTTATCGGAAGAAATAAAGAATTACATATGGGCAAGAATGTAATTTAAACATTTAATATTGTTTTTCCTTCTTTGTCAAGGCGATCTCCCCAGTGTTCCTTCCCATCTATCACGCCTGAGTGGCCTTGATGGTGGTTCGGGACAAGGCTTTATTTGCCTTAAGTTATTCTCAAGGAGACCGATCTACATCGTTGTATCCAAGTTGTAATGGGTCTCACAATTACTAGGAATAAATTTCATTGTGCCTTGACAAAAAAAAAAAAAAAAAAATGTTTTTTGAGCAAAGGGCCTTATATTTTTTATCGGAGGAAGCATATAATAAGGGAAATGGTATAATGACCGCCAATGCACAACAGAATATACAACTGCCCCTCATCCATCGTCTGATGTGTACCTTGGAATGCGTGCTTACACATCTCATAGTGCATAACATGATGGGTAGGGATGTGTTGTGCATTTAGGGGTGTCATTCAAGCATTTTTCATATAATAATGAAACAGAGAATCTTCAGCAGCACAGAATCACCCCTAAAAAAGATTAGGAAATAGAAAAATTAAGGTATCTCTCCTCTCCTAAAATATATGGAAGCTACAACAGGGTAAAGGTTGAATAAAAGAACCCTTATGCTTGAGAACCTCCAAAATTCTTATGATGAACGTTGTCGCGTCATGTCCAAGAAGTGCCAAATATGAAACATAGCAATCCATTATTAAACATGTCTGTCCATCTAACAGTTGTGTACTTAAAGCAGAAAGTGTGCGCCGAATGCAAAGACAACAGATAAAAGCTTCTTACCTCCTCTCCCTTTTTGACAAGCCCAATTCTCTTAATATTTAACCGGACAGATGCATAGAACTTCAAGGCATTACCCCCAGATGTAACTTCAGTTGGTCCACCAAAACCTCCAAAAGTAGACAGCTTGGATCTTACCTGAAATAATCCAGCACATAATTTGTAAGAAACAAAATGCGTCCATATTTTAAACAACGTGACAATAATATCAGGGTTTCTCACTACTGATATAAATGCTTTAACTTTTAGAAACACCTGGTCCCACTTGAAAACTTTCAGAACAGGAAAACAGCAGTAAGTGAAGCAAACAAAAAATCCTTTCATCCCATGCCAGTAGGAAGTAACCATCCAAGAGTATTTAACTATAAGAAAACAGCCAACTATAACAGATCAAATAGATGTACTCTTATTTGCATCCGCATACGAGCACTGACATAAGCTGTATCAATTAGGCCATACACTGAGCATCAAACTGGGGAAACCTTTACTAATTAATCAACTGGTTTACTGAGGATAATGAAAGCTCAGTACATGATAAGGTGTCTGTCAATGACTCAATAATATCCAATAATGAGAGTTTGTTGTAAACGTTTATGAAGCATGAGCTTTGATTGGATTAAATGGATTTTAGACAAAATTCTGCCTCGAACATGTCATTACTCACTAGCAGTTCTTAAATTAGAATACCAAATGCTGACTGGAAAATTAAGCATCTAACCATTTAACAGCAGCAGCAACAAAAAACCCTCAGTCCTAAATTAGTTGGGTAAGTTTCATGGAATCGATGTTTATTCAGCTCAATATAATGCAGTTGATGATGTGATTTGCTAATCTTTTTAAAACCTCTACGATTAATACATCACCACATTTAAGCCACTACAAATTTTCATCTAAGCAGATTCTTCATTTACTAAGTAGATCCTATCACATGAATCACACAAGGTTTAAAAGAACGCATTCAACAGTCTCAAGATTGAGAGCATTCGATTAAGTTAAATTTTTTGTAGGCAGGAGATTCTGCAATTCCTATGCATTAAATTGAATCCATGGTCCACAAGTTGATAATTGAGTCTAACCTGATTTATAAAGATCAGAATTGTTTGGGAGAGGGATAAGGAATGACTCAATTTGCGTAGCGCTTGGCTCATCAGTCTCGCCTGCATTGCCATGTGTGCATCCCCCATTTCACCATCAAGCTCACCTTTCGGAACAAGAGCTGCTACCTGCAGATTTGGAATAAAAATTTCAAATATAATTATTTTTTTTATTACTGTCAGGGACTCGGGGTATCCGAAGCACTGCCCGTACTAATCCTGAATTCGACGAGGGAAGGACCACAAGGGAAAAGTTCATATATTATTAATGGACCAAAATGTCAAAAATAGTCCTTGCATTTACAATTTACAGTTTAAAATCAACATGCTATGCAAATAAAAGAGATCCTACCGCATCCCTAACAATATTTGGAGAATCTTCCACCAATCCACGCATGAGTAACATTTTATGATTTATATAAACCATTGTTTTAAATTTCAATTTAGGACAATAACAACAACATAACCTCAGCCCCAAATTAATTGGGATCGGCTACATAGACCAAACTCTTCCATTATGCTCGATTTAAGGCCATTGATGTTGAGATTTCCAAACCATTTAAATCCCTCCTAATTGATGCGTCCCAAGTTAACTTTGATCTACCCTTACCTCGTCGAATTTCTTCAGTTTCTATTGATTCAAATTTTCTAGTGGGGGCACATTTGTAGGCTATCTTTGCAAATGTCCAAACCACCTCAACCGTCTTTCCCTAATCTTATTATTTCTGTCAATTGACGCTACTCCTACTTTTCCTCGAATTATGTTTCTTTTACTCTATCTTTACTAGTTTCACAACATCCACCTAAACATCCCCATTTCTGCCACGTTCATTTTATGTAATTGTTGTTACTTTACAGTCCAACATTCACTTTCACAGAGCATACCTGCCTAATTACGGTCCTATAAAATTTTCTTTTTAACTTGGTAGGAATATTTCGATCACATAACACACATGTTGCACTTCTCCATTTCTTTCATCCAGCTTGAATTATATGTACGACATCATTCTCAATAATGTCATCACTTTGTATGATTGATCATATATATCTTAAGCGGTTCACTAGTTTTACCACTTCATCAAATGAATAAAACATATATATATATATATATATATCAAATATGATTCGAAGAAAAATATGTGAACAAATCCCAACTTACACTATCCACCACAACAACATCCACGGAACCACTCCTGATGAGGGTGTCAACCAGACTAAGTGCTTGTTCACCACAATCTGGTTGTGAAAGGAGTACATTCTCCGTATTAACTCCAATTGCCTCAGCCAACGCAGGATCAAGTGCATGCTCAGCATCAACAAAAACACAATATCCTACACAATATGTGAAATATTATGGTCCAATAGAAAATCGAGAATGCATTCAAGAAGCTCAAAAACAAATTAGCATGCCAGATCTTTTAGAAAAACAAACAAAATTGCAGAGACAAATAGTTTAGTTATATTCTGAGGGTATGGTTCATAAATTTTACAGGTATAACGAACTCCAAAGGAAAAAGACGATTAACACCTTTTCTATGAGAAATCATTCATCTCTAGCCAAAATAATGAGCATTGAAAAGAAATTACAGTCAAGCAAATAAAGGAGACATAAGTGATGATTTCTATAGTTTTTATACCATTCTAATAAAATAAAAATAAAAAGACCTTTCTGACTAAATAAGTTTGACCATCTTTCCATCAAATAGGTTTTGACGATATACAAACATTTCCAAGTTCTCACAACACTTTTATGAAAGCGGTGCATTGACATCGGATAGGCATTTTTTTTTTTTTTTTTTGCGGCAATCTCTAGGCAAGTATTTTCAAGCTTTGAACTAGCAAATAACAAGACATCATTCAAAGCTACATCATTATGCATTAAGACTTTGATTAGACATACACCATTGTATGGTTTTAGAAAATTTTATTCTAACTAGTGGTTTAATCTTCAAAACCTTAAATAGCAAACATTATCCATAAAGTAATTTAATTTATCCATCATATAATTGATCTAAAATTTCTCTTAAGCATAATCTAGAAAATATAGGCACCCATCGCCAAATCAGCTCATCTAGGCACATGTCCATGTCTTACTTCTACAACAAAAGATAAAAGGTTACAAAAATAAGTTTTGAAAAACGAATCCACCTTCTTTATAACCTACTACAATAACATATCACACTGAAAAATGAAAAGTCACCTCCATGCTTTTGTGATTCGGCAATTACATGGAGGGCAAGAGTTGTCTTTCCAGAAGCTTCAGGACCATAAATCTCGACAACACGTCCCTAGAGAGGAAAAAATGCACAACAACGCATGCAGGGGACAAGAATTAAGACTTGAACACCATTCACATTTGAAACATCTCTTATAATAAACACCCAAGAAAAAAATAACCATGCAACTATAACTAAGTACAATACCAAAATCTTCTAATTACTATTCATCAAAAAAAAATCTTCTAATTACACAAGCATTGACATAGCATAGACTAGACCAGCACCTATGTCTTCTACAATCAAATTACTAAGGCCAGATTTCTCTTACGCATAGTGCTTCCTTGTAATTTCGAGAAATAAGTCCAATACTTTCAAAAGTATTTGGGGGATGAATAAAAGAAATACTTTAAACTTTTCTTCCGTTCACATTTGCTTCTACGTCATAGGTGAAATTACTAATTTAAGACTCAAAACCTCATCATAACAGATACCACAGCAACTATGAAATTATTTAACTTTCATTTCCAACGAATAGGCATCACCAAGCCTAACAAGGGGAAATCGGCTATGCATTGCACTAAGGCAATTAGCCCAATTCGGTGATGCACAAGCAATGAAAGAATGTAAATTTTTATACTCCTTGAGTAAATAACAAATAACTTTACATATTCAAATTCAGCAGACAATAATACACGGTTCTTTTCAAGTTTTGTTTTCCATGTAAGAGAGATTCTACTTGAGTAAATATCTTATATTTGGATTCATGATGGAAAAATAAAACTAAGAGTGAAATAAATAAAACAGATAATAAAGCAACTATTTAAAACCATGCTCGGTGGGTTCGAGTCATGAAGGGAGCAAGTAAAGTTGGTTTCTTTCTTATCAAAAGACTATTTAAAAACCATGCTAATAGTGCTTCACATACGCTCATAATGGTTAAAACAAATAAAAAGTTTTTATGGCGCAATAACAAATTTAGAATTAAAATAAATACATATAACAATATATGCATAATACTAGAAATAAATTATGTCGACAAACATGATTACACATTAATTCGATCACCTTGAATATGTGCCTTCCCTGCTTGTTTTGAGTAGCACTTGGGCAATTCAATTATATGTCCAAGGCATCAATCATTGTCTAGATGATATCACATTGGAACCAATCAAACATCAACATGCAATTGAATAATTTGAATGGATAGATATGCCAAGATTTACCAGTACGGCATAACAAGGATTGGACCATAATGAATTTATCGAAGTCGTATATAAAATCCCACTAACATCATGAATAGAAGAAGGCTAGCATATCTAGGTCTACTTAAAAAGACTTGGACCAAAAATATCAAGGATTACCTTTGGAAGACCACTGATTCCCAATGCCATATCCAAGGCAAACGATCCCGTAGACACCACTGGTACATTTCTAGGTGAATTGGACCGACCAAGCCACATAATTGATCCCTTTCCAAATGCAGAAGTAATCTGATCCAGAGCCTGTTGCAAGGCTAGATCTTTCTTAGATAAATTATCTTCCCCAGAATCACTACCATCTGATTTAGACTTCCTTCTTCCTTTTATTAGAGAAAAAATGTTTTTATTACTAGTCATGCAACTGAATCCCAATTCCCAATTAAGTCTAATCAATACCAAAACTTTTCAAAACAACATTTCTAAGCAGTATTTCCAAATGAGAAGTTTTATGGGTAACAAGTAAGCAAATAACACAAGCTATTTGCTTCAATGTATGAAGACAATATTTAATTAATCAAATTACTTTAATGCCCCTGCATTCATTAAGTACCCATTCCTTTCTTTCTTCTCCAGATTGAAACCCTAACTGCACATCTTCTCCTCTCAAAAGGAAACAACAATCTTTTGAAAGATTTGGTGAAGATCTTCAACAAAATTAAGGAAACAATAATCTCGCAAAATAAAAAAACAAAATAAAAAATTCAATGGCATAGCTTGAACCAACAATCTTATGAAGCAGAGAAGAACAAGAATAGCATGAATGACAGTTTTAATTGTGGCACTTGCTGCTGAGATTCAATGAAAAACGATGATTTTTTCTTTCGTTTGAGAGCTTCAATGGTGGATCTATCTCGTGTAGCGTTTGCCAGATGGAGAAGACAAGTTGGTCGGTAGGTGGGTGGCAAATATCGGAAAAGGATCCGCTTGACTGGTTTATGGGAGGATCTGCCCAACCAGTTGGAGCTTCATCAATGGCAGAGGATCTTCTCGATGGTTGAAGCTTCAATAGGTTTGCTCGTGTTTTGGAAAGTGAAGAAATTTGCTCAAAATTGACTTTTTCACTTGGGTAACCTTGGTTTTACCAAAACATATGGGGATGTGTCTTTTGGTAAGCATGCATTTAAATTTGTTGGTAACACCAAGCGTTGGATAGAACACTGAACCAAACATGAGTCTTATCGTTAAGACAAGGCATAGCTTAGCTACACCCCCAACCAAACGGGCCATAAGGGGTCGTTCAATTGGAAGTCATAGGTATCGATTTCAAGCGTGGTAGATTAGATTTTGTTCAATTAAAATTGGACGATTACACCGCATGGCACGTATAGTCCCAATCGTGGTTATCGCGAAAGCTACTCTCTTCCATGTCAATATTTATCACATTGGATGATATACCCATTTATCCCTAGCATATCTTTCCTTCAAATCACGAAGCCTTCTCTCCTGAGGGGTATATAAGGAATTTTACTGATTTTTCTAACCCTTCTCCACCCTTTAAAACATATCTAAATCAACACAAATCGAACAACGTTTTACATATAGCTAGATGTGGTAGGTAAGCAATATGCCTAGACAAAAGAGTTAAAACCAAGCAAACAGCCCTAAAGGCTTATTAGTATTCTTGAAATACATACTAGATACATTGATCATAATGACTAATAGACAATTAATGTTACTCGAGAACCTATAAAGAAATAAATAATTATTCATGTACCTCTAAATAAATATTATTTTGCGTGCCTAGGCGTGCCTAGTTTCGGAAAATCACCTTGGGATCGGCAAGGGCTAGGTGCACTACAATCACCTATTATCTTCAAAAATAAAAAATGCTTCATCGAACTGACATACAAGAGAGCTTTACCACATTACTCATTGTTACCTCGAGAATGTTTTCACCATTTCAACTTACCCATAACAATATTTTACACATGACAATAACCAATAGTAGTTTCAATTAAACTGAATACAGAAATTTGAGTACCTTTAGAGTAGTTGCAAATTTGATAAGATGTAGGCAGAATCCTTTGTGTATAGCCCTGAATGGAAGCACAAAAAAAAAATTTCAGAAACACAAACTACCGGAAACTTCATTGGTACAACCAGATCAACCCATCAAAAATACCATTCAAATTTCTCCACATAAACAGCAAAACATAAAGAGTGATAGAAACAAACATGAGACAAAATTTTGTACTTAAAAAATGATGCAAAAAATCATGCCAAATAACAAGCATTGACAAGAAATGAAACATATCTACAAAAAATCGACACTGCAAAAGATCGTAAAAGACGAAGGTTGCATTTCATAATAAGCCCAAACAAGTGGATTAAACAAAGAATGACGAACACAATCAGAAAAGACATTTTTTTTTATGACCATGGTTGTCTGAACCGCCTTGGCCCCTCCCGATTAAGGCCAACTAACCCAACTATTGAAGGAAAATGATGTAGCTAAACCCATCACCTCTGCCTTAGTCAGAGTACTTAAGCCATGTTCATACCAACTCCACCACCCGAATGGGGAATTTGAAAAGACACAAACCTTAAATAATAATGAAAAAGCAATCATCCACTAGAGAAACCAAAGAAACATCGGCAAACATGACTCACAGTGGCCCATGTTCCACTAGTAAACATAAGAGACCACGCTCTCATAGATAGAACATCATCACAACATTAAAAAAAAAAAAACTCGAAAGACAAATTCTAGCTTGGTGAAGTGCTCAAAGATGTTTGCGTGAAAGGAAGTACCTGTGCCGCTAAGAGAGTGCGTTTAAGAGAAGAGACGTTACGAAGAAGCCACGCCATTTGCTTATGCGTGCGTACAGCTTGAAACTACTTCACTCCTACTTAAATGAAATCTCTTTGATTTCTTTCATATTGATCTGTAAAAATTTGAAACCATGAAAGTGGTTAGGATTTATGGTTTTAAGCGAGGGTTTTTCCCTCCTTGTTTGCTTAATGGTCCAAGGGTTTAGTGTGATTGTATTTAGGGGAAAAACCTAATAAATGAGCGGAAGCTAACGTCGTTTGAACTACGTGAATGTAAGCTTCAGAATCACTGTTCATGTTCATTGTTATTGATAGGTTTGTTCTTTTCAAGGGGTGGTGGTTCGAACATCCACCCAACATGAGTCGGCCGAAAGCCTTGAGCTTATCTCATGGTCATGACTCATGAGTAAAAAACACTTGAGACTGAAGAGAGTGTTATGGGAAACTATTGCTTGGTGGCATGGTAGCACCCAGCATCAATTAAGTTATGGTTTCATCCATTAGAAAAGAAAAGAAGTTATGGTTACAAACTTCCAATTTACGGGTGTCAATTTTAGTTATGCTTTTAGTGAATATATATAGTTCCATAATCATGCACCGCACAACCGAGCCCGCGCTTAAAACTTATTTTTATTTTCGAAAAATTATAGCGCAATTTTATTCTAATCCAATAGCTTTTACTTCTTTATACTGTGAAGATCCTTGCCTTTTTTGCGTCATCGTAAATATTGTAAAGATAAATGTAAGTCTATCAGCATGATAATGTTAACATTTCAGTACCAATTAGTAATTAGTTACCTTATCTTGACGTCTAGTCTAGAATTGAGGCTTTGTTGTTGCATTAGTGTATATTTTAGGATTGAGGTCTTCTTGTTATATTAGTGCCTATTTAATTTAGAAGGTACAAATAGATGAAATAAAGACACCGCTATAAGAGCACATTTACCATTAACATCTTTGAGATATGTCTACAAGTTGTATGAAATCAAAGAGAAGAAATGAAAAGACCCATAGATGTCAACCAACCATTTTGTTGCTGTGCACATTCAAAGCAAAGATATAATATACTGATATGCTTCTTACTAATATATTAAAAAAAATGAAATAAAAATTCTTATAGTTTGGACTTAGATCAGTACGAGCAAAACATAAACCAGTATAATTGAGGTGATTTATAAATTTTACAGATCCAACAGTGTGAAACAATGAAAACCACCACCAAAAAAACAAAGTCTTCATTGCAAAGCCCACTCAAGTCATCTCAAGGAACCATTTGAATGTCATACTCACCATAAATTAGATTGACTCTCACAATAAACAAAATCTAGACACAAGTAGGCCTAATATACATTCTATATCAAGTTGTCAAAATGTGTTACATTGATGGTGAAAGACAAGAAATTAAACAAAATATCATTGCACCAACATCCATGGACATAGTATCCAAGAAGCTCGTAAGTTCAAAACATCTTAGCAAAAGAACTTTTCAAGAAATGCTTAGAGCACTGTTGTTGTTGTTGTTGTTGTTGTTGTTGTTAAACAAAATATTAATATTAATATTAATATTATTATTATTATTATTATTATTATTATTATTATTATTATTATTATTATTATTATTATTATTATTATTATTATTTAATAACTAGGGGTGAGCAAACAACGGTTTGGTGGTGAAAACCATCAAACCACCACTAAACTGAGGATTCATGGTTTGGTCGTTTTGCAAACCACCACCAAACTGTGAACCCCCAAAACCGCAACCAAACCGACCGCTGTTTGATCGGTTTGGTTTTGCAGTTTTCCTGCAACACGTTATTAACAAAAAAAAAAAAAAAAATGCCACACACATTCCATACATGTCCATCAACAAAACATACATACATGACCATCCACCAAAAACACAATGAAACGCACGTACTCAATCAAAATTACGGTCTAAATTCATTTCAAAAGTTAAAACAACATGAAAAGGCTTCAACTCCATTTTCAGTTTGAGAGTGGTTTTGCGATTTGGTGAACCGCGGTTTCCTACAAATGAAAACCACCACCAAACCGCATAATCGCGATTTTCAAGTTTTCTAAACCACCCCCAAACTGTTAGTCTTAAAAACCAGACCGGACCGAGCAGTTTGAACGGTTTGGGCGGTTTTACGGAGACCATTGCCAACCCTTAATAATAACAAAAATAAATTATTATCAAAAATATTTTGTAACCTAAGTAGATGACATTTTTTTAGGGCATTATATAAACTAACTGCAAGTTATTTCCACCAATTGATGTCTAATGCAACTTTTGCTAATCGAGGATTACGTTAGATTTGTTTTAACCTATCAAATAAGGAATGAAAACACTACTTGAAGATGAAAAGAATATTCTCATTAAAAAAGGAACAAAATTAAGGTGTCAATGAATTTTAAAAGACAACGTGAACAAAAGTATACAACAACAAGAACAACAACATAGTCTCAGTCTCAAATTAATTGGTATCGGCTAAATGGATCAAAGTCTTCCATTGTGCTTGATTTAGTGTAATTGATGGTGAGCTTTCCAAACCATTTAAATCCCTCATAATTAATACTTCCCAAGTTAACTTCGGTCTACCCTACCTCGTCAAGTTTCTTTAGTTTTTATTGAGTCAAGTTTTCTAGTGAGCATTTTTAGGCTGTTTTTGAAGGTGAGCAAACCATCGCAACCACCCTTCCCTAATCTTTGTGTCAATTGGTGCTACTCTAACTTATCTTTTAATTTATGCATTTTTATTCTATCTTTACGAGTTTTACCACACATCTACCTAAACATCCTTGTTTCTACTCCATTCATTTCATGTAGTTGTTGTTGCTTTACCGCCCAACATTCACTTCCATAGAGCATAGTTGACATAATTGTGGTCCTATAAAATTTTCCTTTTAACCTAGTATACATATTTCTATCACAGATCACACTTGTTTCACTCCATTTCTTCCATCCAACTTGAGTTCTATGTGTGACAACATTCTCGATATTGTAATCATTTTGTATGATTGATCCAAGATATCTAAAACGGTTCACTTTAGGAACTTCTAATTCTCCTAATTTCACCTTATGAACAAAAGTAGATAGATAGTAAAATTTCATGTGCACAAAAACAATCAGTAAAGCTATATATAATTGGAGACAAAGAAGTTAGAAAATTCAGCGACAAAACTTAAAAACAAAACAAAAAAAGCACACATTCAATTAAAGTACATTACAAAGAATCAATCAAGTGGTTGGCCTAACAGTTTCATGTAAGAGGTTGGGGGTTCGAGTCCGAAATGGGGCAAGATGAGTTGTGGTTTCTTTCTTATAAAAACAAATACATTATGAAAGAGTAAATATAAGGAACCTCCAATCATTTTATGAAGATGAAAAGCTGCTCTAAAGTGTAACATTGTGGTTCGAAAACTGCAAATTCTAAACCTACTGCAGGGGAATAAATCATTTTCAAAAACACAAAATTCTTGGTGACGATAAAAAACTATCTACATAAATCTAACCCAAACTTTAAAATAGGAACATACATTAAGCAATGCAGTAAAGAGAAGCAAATGTTTAAAAAAGAGGATAATTACTACACCTCCTAGCTGCAACTGCCACGATTGGAAGTAAAATCCAGACTTGGAGCAACAAATCGATTTATCTCAACACCATCAATACATCAGCATTAACCATAACTAAGGTTGTGTTTGGTAACACTTATTTTTCTCTTATTAATAGAAAGTCTTATTGTGATTAAGAGGCAAAACTTCTTAAGCAAAAAGTTAAATTTTTCAACTTTTTTAATAAGAGGAAAACCTCTTAAGCTGCTAGAGGATAGACTCCGCGATTAAGTAAACAAATACCCAAACCCAATTACTATTCGCATCCCTAACATTGCATCCAAGGAAACGAAATACCATCACATGAGTTCTCCGATGGAGATTTGAAATCAACATCTCTTCATCACGACAATGACACAAAACACAACAAAAAGTCTTCCAAACCAACTTTGTGTTCTTGTCTCTTTTGATTTCAGCCATACATGGGTCTTCAGATCTCTAAAAGCATTGCGTTCAACGTCTCTGCAAAATATGCTAATGCTCCAACCAAAAGTTACATTCCAGACACGAAAGCAATTTTCGACTCTAGTAGTGAAATAACACCCTAATTCCTAAGTGTTCATCATGAAAATGCATTCTGGTCTAAAATTGGGAGCCATGAAGGTTCAGATTGACGACAACAATGTTGCTCATCAATGACGAGTGCAGGATATCAGTGGCGATGAAAGAAGGGGCCAAGTATTTGCAAATGAACAAAAGGCCCATCACAAGTTCGTAAGGGAGTTCATGCTGCCTGATAATGCCAACTCATGGAGAACGGAGTAGTGGATATAGTTGCTTCGTTTGCAGCACAGGGGAGCAATTTTTGCTTTCTCCCATCAATTTTTTATTTGCCTAAGCTACAAGTAGCAAGATATGCTATAAGTTAAGAATCGAAAAATATACGCTATAAGTTTGCTATGTTTTTTAATAAATATTATTGTTTGGAATATTTAAAATGAACACTATGTAATATTCCAGCTATTTGAGATTTTGCATAAATGACATGAAATACCATTTTATCAGGGGTAAATAAGAGTGCATGAAATTTGCTATCAAACATGACTTTTTAAGTAAGACGTTTTAAATTATTACAAACAAACACTCTACATGAGATAAGCTCTTATTTTATAAGCTATAAATGAGATAAGCTCTTACGCAAACGGTCTAATTGAATAAGTACTAAGCATTTAAGAAGTAGAGTTACCAAACACCGGCTAAGGCTTTAAGACTCTCCTTTCACTCCTTTTTGCACCTAAAGCATCAACTTCACCAACATTAACTGCAGCATTGTTTTTCTTATGTCTAGATCATCAAACCATTTTTTTAGTAATATCATTCCTTATTGTCCTAGTTTAGAAAATAACAGCTATCAAAGAAATTAGGCAAGCTTAAATCAGACCAACATGATTATTAATCTACATAAATTATTGGTACAAGTGCAAGGCAAACTCATTGCTACCGTGATGCCTAAAACCAGAAAGTTTGCAATATCAATCGGTAATAAACAGGTTAGTCATTCAGATTGAAAAAAATTATCTGCATAGAAAGGAAAAGAGACTACATCAACATACAATTAAAAGGTAACTCACGGTGAAAATTAAGACAGTTTCCTTTCTACTCAAACATCAAGAACTAAAGTTGCAAGTTGCAACAAAACCCTAATTCACCAAATTGATTGATTACCATAAATTCATGAACAAACTAACCCTAATGCACACGAAATTGATTGCTCGCAATAATTCTCAAATTGGAATAACAATTAGATAACCACCTAGCTAAATTGAAATCTGAACAAAAAATAGGGGTTTACTAAACCACATTCTTTACTATTTTATTGGATCAAATGCTCAATCGAAAACACCTTTGAAGAAGATGAGGGTGATCAAAGAGTGAAGATCTGATAACTTTGATTCCTTAAATCGACATCGATAATCGCATGAGCCCTAGATGTGTTGCTTACGTCCTGCTACATCAACTGGGCCGCAGATTGGCATGGTCGCGATCATTGGGAAGGTCTAGTAAAGAGCAGAAAGACAAAAAAAACATTAACGACTTCGACTGGGAGACCAGATTGAGAAGACGAATTCGTGAATAAGTTTATGGAGGTCAATGTCGAATTGGATATCAATAAGGAGAAACTCCGCAGTTGGCACCCAAGCACATTAAAAGGTAAGTTCAAAGATGTAAATTTGCTTACGGACGATTGATGTGGTATTTTCACTTTTATAATATATGTATATATATTTGTATATGGATAGTTCTACTATGGCGATTTTTTATTTTGACCATTGGATTTAAATCAAACCGTCATTTTGATAACTTAATTAATGACTCTTAAACGTATGCACATGTACCAAGAAGCTATATTATCCATTGGATCTAAATTCAATGGATAAACGTAAAAATCACCATCTATGGTTATTTTCCACAATGACCATGGTAGAATCACCCTATATATATCACCAAATTAATTTGGTAACTTGGTTAGTAAGTTATAAAAATTAACTATAAAATAAAATAAACAAGGAAGAATGACTTTAGTCCCATTACATATAAGAAACATCCTTTCACTACAAGCACCAATTATCAATCATGGGCTAAAGCAACCAAAAGTTATATGCTAATCCCTTCAATTGTGTCTGAAGTGATGAACCGCTAATTGAAGAAATGAGAATTATTATGCACTGCAAATTATGAGCAATACCACTATTAGAAACCCATCATATTTGAATTAAGTTGAGGATCTTCACCAAATCATTTAAAGCTTTGACACTCCCTCTCTTAGATTCCATCGTTAACCTTGTTCATTTTCTTATCAAACTAGCAACAACGACTTGATGGACATTCTCTACTCTCGGACTTACCCACCAAAGTGTCGCCGCTCATTCCTCCGCGATATCCGAATGAACTTTTGAACCAACGATCTCATTCTCCCCGCCAATTAGACAAAACATAGACCAATGTTGATTACAATGCATAAACGAGGAATAGACATAAATTCAGAAGGATGGAGTTGAGAGGAATGCAGAGGAGGTCTAACGGCATGGTGAAAATCAATGGAGTTGAGAGGGTACAGAAGAAAGAGAGCACACTTTTTGTTGTTTTGAATAGGGTATTGTGTTTTGTTTTTGAGTGGCGCTAAAGGCACCCCACCGTTGCATAAATGCAAGTCAATTTTTTTTTGTGGTGGTTTTGATTGCATCACACAGAATTTGAACCGACATGTTGCCTCTCCTATTGGTTTACTAATAACACAATCGCATAAATCGTTGTGTCAAATCTAGGTAACTTAACCGCTAAGAACTTGTTTCGTCCCTAAGTTGACTTAAATCTTATCGTGGTCATTGTCAAGCGTTTTATGCACACGACGTTACTAATGGTGCCAAAACGACAAGTAGAAATAGGAATAAATCCAAGAAGTTTGACTAATTTTGACAAAAAGGAGTTCAATCCATCAAAATAAGGTTACAATCAACTTAAAGCATTCAAGTTTCAAAATCTTGTTAGAGAAATGTCATAGATTAAACGAGTTAAGTTTCATTTTAAGGGTTGAGCTTTAGTTCAAGGACAAGGACCAATCTCTACAAACCTTCATTGAAGTTAATAACAATCACTTAGACATTGTGCGAACTACTTAATTTGAGAAGTAGTTCATATTATTGTGTTCACAACACCAAGGAGCGGCGCGGCTATGTGCACCCCACGGTTTACTAAGGGCAAACAACCTTTTTTTGCACCACTTTCAAAAATGCCCTCAAGTGAAATGAAATAGTTACCCCTCACAACTCCACAATCACTCATATGCCCCTCTTTCCTTCTCACGTTGTGCACCCCACACAAACCGCCAACTATTAACTCCGACATTCCCCTCCGGCCACCGACGACATGAACCTACGATTTCAGAGCCCACTACTGTCGTAAGAGTTGATTTCTTCATTGTTGTCGCATCGAATTTTTGTGTTTTTACAAATTTCAAGTTGGGGTGCACAAGGGGCATTTTAGGAATTGAATATTTTTTTGGGTGCCCTCCTCTAATGGTTTGCCCTTAGTAAATTGAGGGGTGCAAATAGCTGCGCTGACCAAGGAGGGGTTAGTAGCATCTGTTTTCTATTCCTTTAGGAAACGATAAATACATAAACCTTTCGGCCAAGATGAAAGAAAGAACTCAAATGTCCAACAAGCTTTCCACGACTAAAATCATGTCGAGTTAACCATAAAATATTACCCAAAGAAAACAAGTATCAAAACAGTTCTTTTTAAAAAAAAAAAAACACTCGGAATGTCAAGTGAACACTTCAATTCAATACGACGAGAGATTAAAGAAATTTCGCACAATCGACAAAACAACTTAACCAAGCTAAACACACAACAATTCAAACAATTTTACCAACTTTGAACCCACAATCATGGCAAAGGACCAACAACAACCCAAGTTATTTTAATTTGAAGCATAAGTGTGAACTTAAAGGTGGTAAGGCCTTTACCTAGCTTCCAATGGAGCATACAGCTACAAGAACCAACCTAGGTATCTACCTTCACCCTTATTTCTCTTTCCTTTTCTTCTTTCCTTCTCTCTCACGAGTTTCCTTTCTCTCTTTTATTCCCTTCGGTCGCTGCGTTCTCGGCCTCTCTTCTCTCTCACGCTTAGGTCGTTGTTGCTGCCAGCGTCCATGGCTGCTCTAGCGTCGTCTCCATGTGCGGACTCTCTGTCGCTCCCCCCCTCTCGCGCGAAGAAGAAGAGTGTCCCCCTCTTTGTGTTTCGGTGTTGCGACTTGCGAAATTAGGGCTCGGCCCCCTTTTTTTGCGTTTTTTTGGGGACTTTTTGCCTGATTAATAGAATTTAGAAAAAAAATTAAAAAAAAAAAGCATATCTTCTGAAATAATTCTCAATATAACACACTTAGTGCCACGTAGGGTGCCACATCGGACGCAAGTAAGTGACTGGGATGGTGGAAAACGTGAGTGGAAATCACGTTTTGTGCAAGTCGTGATTTCCACTCACGATTTGTCTATAGCGGAAGTCGTGACTTACAGTCACGACTTCCCTTCAATGGAAGTCGTGACTGCAAGTCACGACTTCTATTCCCAGGGGAAAAAAAAAAACAGTGGCCCAGAATACACCCAGAAAACAGGAGGAAATGTTAAAAGAGCAACAATTACAACAATTAGTTTAAATACACTTGGACATAATCTTTTATGAATGAAAATGGCTATGTAAAATCATTTAACATTATCAAAATCAAAGGCCAAGTTAATAAGTAAACGATTAATGAAATGTAAATTGGAAAAATCAGTTTGGAGTGTTTAAACCGAAAAAAAAAAAATTATTTCAAACAATGCAACAAAGGAAAAAAAACCATTCATCAAATGGCTTTCAAGAAGATCAATGCTAAAAAGGAGATCAACTAATCTAACGTTAGTTATTGGTTTAGTCATTGGTTTTGTTAATGTTGGCTCTTCTTAGATAGAATCAAAAAAAAAAAAAAAAAAATCTTACGGATTGTATATTGTGAAAATGAGGTCAGCAACAGACGAAAGGATATCAAATGCTAAAAAGTAAAAGTCGATGTACTAAAACAAGCATTGCATCTTATGTAAAAAAACATGAAAAAATAAAAATAGAAGTACAAACTACACTGAACCATAGAGGATACACATAACTTCAACAAAGAATATTTTTACCATAATAATTTCAAGAATTTATAAGCATGAATACTTGTTTTGGCATAGGCAAAATGCCTTAGTTTTTCAAGTGCCATGTTTGACTGCTAATTGTAAATGACGTTTGTAAGCATGAGTACATACATACATCCAAACATAACATCCATACATAAAATTGCAAGGTGATTGAGTACAAAGCAATAATAAAAGAAGTCTTGTTATTGTTACACACAAGTCCTACTCCGACCCCAAATAATGACTTCCAGCCCCACAACGTGTTCTCTTTACAACTCGAACATTACGATTTAACGCTAATGGGACATTCGATCGGCCCATATCACTAGGATTTTGAGCATCTTCTCTCGAATATCATCGATATCACGCATTCCACCTTCATGCGTACTTGTACTCTCAGAGAAATTCATCATTATTGGAGTTGTATTGAAATGGCGCGAAGATGGAACGACTTCCGTAGGCTCGAATGCCATGTAGGGAGGAACGGATGGAGTATATGGAGTGTCACGCTCATTGAGAGGTACTGATGACGTATACACTTGGAGTGCCATGCCTCGAACGCGTATCATCGTGAGAAGTATGATGAGAGGCTTCAAATGATGTGGGCACATTATGCATGCGATAATTTGCTCGTACTGCAGTCAAAGCCGATGCAGCTTCATCTCTAATGCGTGCAATCGACACGTCATCACCCAATGTCAACTGATGGATCGATGTCATTCCATGTGCCTACATAAAAAATATGTAAGAACTTGTATGTGAAAGTAAAATGAAAACAACTATATGAAACTTCATGAATGGAAAAAATGAAATTGCACTTACCAATGCCTCAGCAATAGCTCCACGACGAGACATGAATCGACGTGTAATGCGACGATACCATTGCATATACGGGTCGTAAAAGTCCAAAGGCTCGTCTAATATTTCAAAGATTGCTATGTTGGAAGCACGTTCGTTCCACAAGCAAACATAAGCACTATGTTCTCGCACTCCAATCCTTATCCGTTTTCCTCTCAAGTCAATCTTATGTAGTTCCATACTTGTGCTATGTAAATTAGGTATCCTTTGTTTCATACCGAATTGTCGCATTATTCTATCGAGATTGTACAGTTCGACGACGCTTGAAGAAAAGCAAAGGTGCCCTCGTTCGCCAAATTGCTCGACCATCGCTACAATATGCGGGCGGAGTCACTTATCAATGTTTCCGGATACGGTTCCCAAACAACCTGTAGCATAAAAAATAACATTAATTGAATAAAACGGTGTCATCAACAAGATGTCGACATAAGCACTTGTTGGAGAGAATGATTAAGTATATTTATTACTTCATTCGGTCCTTGCATGTCAATCATTTCTCTGTATTTCGTCAGCACGTGCATCGATGTTCCTGTGGTCTCCAACGCATGTCTCCACCTTTCCAAATGCGCCAAACAAAACAGAGCATGCATGAAAAATGGGTTGTACATATACTCAAATTGAAATTGTAATGTTAAAAAATAATAATTACCTATGACCAAATGGAGGAGGTGGAAATAATTCTTCATTGTTTATCATGTCATCTCTAATGTGGTTTCCCATAATTGGTGCGAGAAAAGGCAACCTATCCCATGCCCACAATTGCAATAAAATGACCGGTCCTGCTATCTCTGCTCCATCGATGTCGGCTGCAAGACATAACTGTCTATATAGGTGAGCCAGAGTTGCACTACCCCAACTGTATTGTCCCGCCGCCTCAAAGTCTTCCAAAAATTGCAAATACGTGATGTGCACGAGGTTGTTAGACTTGTCAGCAAATAAAGTTCCGCCAAGAAGTTGTAAGATGTACGCTCTTGCGTAGCGTTGCACTTCCACATCATCAGCATCCTGTGGAAGGTTTGGAAACCATCTTGACAGTTGGCGAATTTGAATCCGGCCACCGGTCCTGTTATTTTCTGGGAATGGAAACCCCAATTGTGTCAAGCATAAGGCATTGTAATCTTGCTCAACACGACCAGTGATAGGTAATTCATCGACGGGCAACCCTAAGATAATTTGTACATCTTGAAGGGTAATAGTCATCTCGCCAACAGGAAAATGGAACGTGTGAGTTTCTGGTCTCCACCTCTCTACAAGGGCAGTGATTAGATGCCAATCAATTGAGATGAAACCTACTCGCGCCGTCCCGTAAAAAGCCACTGCGTGGAGATGCTCGACGATTCGTTCATCCAGTTGGACCAACCGATGTAGTGCAGCCGAATTCCGTCGGATAGTCAATATACCAGGCTCCTATGAACATACGAGTTATAAGTTACATTATTTAAAAAAATACAAAACATCTATGGATTTTATGGTCATGGTATGTACATTGAGTTAATGAGGGTTAAAACATATCTAGATAGGGTGCCATCATATGAAAAGGGCATAAGATCAACTATCATACATAAGCAATAACTATAAAAAAAAATTGATACTAAAAAAAAAAATGTACCGGTGGGAAATAGAGTAGTGATCGGCGAGGACTCTGCGACGAACGACGGCGCAGGAAAGTGGAGGCGAGGGACGGCGAGGCGGGGACTACGGGTGGGAGGGTAGCGAGGAAGTAGGGACGGTGGAGGCAGGGAGGCTGGGACGGCGGCAGGGAGGCAGGGCCGCCGGAAAGGAGGCAGGGACGGCGGCAGGGAGGCGGGGACAACGACGGGAACTCCGGCGGGGACGGTGGAGGCGAGGACAGGCGATCAACGACACCTGCGCGAGCGACGGTGGAGGCTGCACCTAGGCAGGGACGGCGGCAGGGAGGCAGGGACGCCGGCAGGGACGGTCGGATCGCAGATGTCGGTGAGCAGAGGCGATGGGGAAGAAAAGCAAACAGGGACGAGGGTTTTGGGTGGTTTAAAGTAGCTTGGAAGTCGTGACCCAGGGTCACGACTTCCATTTGTATGGAGGTCGTGACCCTGGGTCACGACTTCCTCATGTCAGGAAATCGTGACCCTGGGTCACGACTTCTGTTAATTGCACACCTTGGACACCTTGGCTGCCACATGGCGCTGACATGGCGCTAAATGTGTTATATTGGGAATTATTTCAAAAGATATGTTTTTTTGGTAATTATTTTCCTTAATTATATTATTCAAGTAAAAACTCCGTTTTTTTGGTCTTCTCTTTCTTTCTTTTTTCTTTCTTTTTTTTCACAAATGTATTGTTTGGCAATAAATATCACATAATCTACCTCAAAATTGATAATTTTAGATAATAACCGAAAAGCCTCTAGCTATAGCTAAAAAATGATGACCTGATAAACTAAGCCGTTTAAAAAAAACTAGAGTAGATGATCATTATTAAATGACATAAAAAACATATTATTTGTTAATAAATTTATTTTAAAATCTATGTGTACTCATACAATTAATATATTTCATATTATATTACATGTATAAACATATTAATTAAAGGACAATATTTGACCAACAACGGATTTGTTCAAGTGGTGAACGAGGTTTTGAGTTCAAATTTTGTGAATGGAGAAAGCTAGGTTGAGAGGGTCACCCCTCGAATAGGGCCCGATAGTGCCTAAGAATGGATTAATAGATATGATCGGTGTCAGACACCACGTAGGAAACTAAGAAAAAAAATAATTTTTGAGATAGTTTAAAATTATACAATTATATATAAGAAGCAACTATTTGTCAACTCCCCGACAAGGAAGAGGAAAAACTAACCTTTCGACAACGAATAAGAGAAAAAAAAACTCAACCTCCCAACAAAAAAGATGGAAAATAGTGATTACCTACAATATTTAATAATAGGAACTCTTGATCAAAGTGTATTCTTGTAGATTGCGACGGCCTAAATATCTAATTACCGTACCGTCTGGCTTAATCTCGTCATTAAGGCCTAATCACAGCCACATAAGACTTAAAAACATATTAGTCAGCCTTTTATAGTGTTCAGAATAAGTATTTCTCGTTTCTTGTTATTCATAATTTTAAGAGCTAATTTAAAACTTTTTATACAATTTTAATAATTTAGCGGAAGTCTTAATTAATAATATTGCGGAAGCAATCACAAAACACTTATGTATGGAAACAAGGAAATAGATTACATATATGTATATTTAAAAGTGGTGATAAACAGCTGTAACATCATGCAACAGTCGATGAGTCTAGTCTCTCAGACTATTATATAACCTAAAACATGTAAAAGAAATATGTACTAACTATGAACAAGTGAAACCTACGAAAGAGGGTAGCAGATAGTCGTCGATGGCTCAGAGGTAGTTGTTGATCTTCTCCTTCCTTGGTCTGCTACTCGATGGGTTTGCAATTGTCACTAAAGATGAAAATTCCAGTTAGTAAATCATGTGGCCATTCATTCACATTTTCAAATATACAAGAAACAATAACTGAAACCATATGATAACTATAAAAGAAAAGTTGAAATGAGTATATGCAAACAAGTACCAAGTACACCAAAAGGATTAGACATAATAGTCACACAAATCGAGGTTTGGTCAACCATGAGCTTTCTCACATTAACTTATATGTATTTGGTCGTGAGTTATGTCACATCAGCCAATAAGAGTCTCCATCAGTGAGTCGTGAGCTATGTCACATCAGTTATGTGGAATGTCGACATCTCTAGAAACTTTAACCTTGTGTGTCGCACTAAACTCAAAAAGTTAGGGAACCCAAGCAGGACTACCTTACAAATGCTATAGACTATCCTATATCATGATTAACCCGAATATGACTAACATACAAACATCTGAACATGGAGGTGAACAACACCAGAGGATATTACAATAGAATGCTAGTTCACAACACACAAGTCGGGATATTAACAACGATAGATAGTCCAAACTATGATAAGAAAATGAATATAACTAAATGTCATGAAACAATTCAAAACTATGAATTCAATATCTTATACTAAGCATAAAAACTACACCGACACATGTCATTGCATTGGGAGTTTCAAAACAATAAAAAAGTCCAAGTGACTGTATTCCAACAATAAAAGAGAATTGAAATAAAAATGAATGTACGACAGGTTTACTTACATCGAATGCAAGTAATTCCTAGCCTAAACCGGCTCTTGACCACTCCAAACTTGTGTCCCATACCTTGGTGTCGAGTCTTTATAATCTTGAGGCGTTTATGTAAGGTTTAGAGTATGTTTGAATAGTTTAATATGGGTTTTAGACCAAATTTTATATGTTTTGGACACTTAGTAAAAATTGTAGATTTTCTGCTATTCCGGGTCATTAGCGCTTTAATTTGGCCATAATAGCACACTAACAACCCTTAGCGCGCTATATTGATTCATTAGTGCACTAGTTTCCCATATATCCTATTATTTGTAGTAGTGATAAATGAGATCCTCTTCATAGGGATTTCTCAAACTTCTCTAGGAAAAAAGTCTTTCAATGGTTTTTATTATTATTTTTATTTTAATTTAATTAAAACGGGAGTTAAAAATCATTAATCCAATGTATAATATTATAATAATTAACTAAACTAATTAAACTAACTTAATTATCACAATTCGAATTCACTAATATTCAAATCAATTCAATTCAATAATAAATAAATATCTAAACAAATATGCAGAATAATGAAACATCAATCCGTTTCGCATCCAAACATGTTACTTCATTCATATAGTTATGAGCATACTTTATAAAGTATCATAAATCGTTAAACTCTAATCATAAGCAAGTAAACAATCTTTAGCCAGCCATTAGTTGTCCTTATACTAGTGAAAAATTCACTTTCTAATTTTATTGAGTTAACCCCTTTGAATACACAAAGACATTAACTTCACGCAATAAAATCGCATTACACTCTGTGAAAACTTCAAACTACTAAATCTAACACCTTCGAAAAGTGACTTCAACATTACACTTAGATCTCAACATCTAAACGACAACACCTTTTAAAACAATCTTAGTTATTACTTTAAACTAGATAATGAATCCTGATATCACAATACATATTCTAGACTTTGTGTGCGATATAAAGTTCATGATTAAAATCCACAAATAATAATCTATTAAATCAGAGAATCGAAGAATACAATTGGTTTAAAGCATTAAACGCATAAAAATCTCATCACAACTACATTGCAAAACGAATTAAGTTCACATACAAACTTATTTAGATTACTCACTCATATTCATAAATAATATCGCAATATTATAAATAAAAGACACAGATAAATACTTTAAATTTTCAAATTTTCTCCAAAAGTAATGAACAATAAAGCAATAAACTAAAACAATAAACAATGGCTCATAGAGCAACGAAATATTAATCTAAGTACTTAATGACAATTGATTTCATAGCCCTAGGGCCATATTTATAGTATGTAGGTAGTATATATCTCAAACTAATTCAAACGTCTCCTGGTTATCAAAGATTTTGAAATCGAACTCAGCTATTCCTCAACTATTCGGGGTTTAAGCGGAATCGTTGGGAGAATCCTTGGAAAAGTGGTCTCGGTGTTCCACCAATCTGAGTAGCGATTCCTATATATATATATATATATATGAATTGGTCAAGAATCGTTGGACTTGACTTCCAATTTTTCAGCTTCACTTGTTCATGATTCTTTGCATACTTTTTCCACTTGATCAATTCCTTCATAATCTTCTCTTTTTACTCCATTTCTTTATATATTCCATTTATCACATGAAATAGCTTTGGCGGCCCCAAATCCCGAGGCAACACTGAGACCTGCCATGTTGCATCCCACATCACCAAGCCCTATCACATCAGGGCTCGATTACCTATGACGCCCCACGACTTAACTAATTTCTTACACTTCTCCAACTAATACTAGTTTAGCTAATTAATCTTTATATAAGTATTAATGATTTAATTAGCTACTCGGTTAATTTATCACGTTTTATTACGATTTAATAGCATAAGTCTTTAATTGAGTAAGTTATGCGATATTTAACAATCATAAGTAGCGGAAAACCAGACAAAAGATACCATGTATATATCAAAGGCGAAATAAGTACAACAAAAGACCCATATATATGTATTCAGTGTTTTACAGTCCCCAAAACCTAACGAAAAGTAATACATACATACTGTAATCACACTCGAGCTGACGTCACTATCTCGGAGGTAGTCGCATAATACTTCCTCGTCCTTGCCTTTGCTCGTCGAAGGATCTGTACTCGGTCACCCAGCAAATACAGTGATGAGTCCAGTGAGTGAAATCCCAAGAGAAGTCCACATAATATTCACGAAATATAATTGATAAATTATGAGACATGTAAATATAACATCTGACAACAATATATCATATTCCCATGAATGTAGGCAGCATACGACAAACGAAAACAACAACGAATAAAGGTAACAACATATATCAACTAAACATACTAGGAAATAAAGCATTAATAAGTAAACAACCATATAATCACCAACCAATAATCGATAAAACAAGACAGGAACCATGTATATACTTACAGGCTTACAGCGACTAAAACTTAACTTCAGTTAACAGATGAACCCCTCCATACACTATTTCAAGTCAATGGAACATTTTACATCCCTCTCGATAGTCGTAGATATATTATACTGTCATCGACATGAGCACTAAACACAAGTGACCCGTGCAAGCGATTTAGCCACAACCAATATATACGCAAATCGAAATAGGAGTGAAACCCCATATGTGCCCACCGGCAGCCACACATGAAATCCTATATCGATAAAACAAACTATGAATTATGTGAAGCATTCTAATGGATTTACGCACCTCAATCTACACTCTAATTTCCCTGGACTCCCAAATTCGACCATACTAGCTCCCTAATACCCGATCTATGATCCCTTAAGTCCCTGAAGTTCTTTTTATATATTTAGTTCGTTTATAGGTGTTTAGGTATGTATTAAGTCAAAAATTCAAAAAACAACCCTTTAAATTCAGTTTTCATTTGTCATTAGGGTGCTAATGGGTCTACCTAGCGTTCTAGATGTTGTTAGCGCTCTAGGGGATCTATTTAACGCACTACCATTTTTCATTTTGAAAAACTGTTGATCACCCATATTAGTTAGCGAGCTAGCCAGTCTGGTTAGCGTGCTAACTGCACTGGGTGACATAATTCTCAATTCGAGAATTCTGTCCCCAACACCCTAATTAGCTAACCAAACCCTACAACTCCATTCCCCACTTAATAGAGACTTCGAAACATCACCAATAACAACAATATCAACAATAATTCAATCGAAATCTCCAAATTCATACTTTCACTAGTTTTCCCATTTTTCACCAAAACCCAATTTCTATCAAAATCAGTTGATAATCTCTATTGAATTGTTCATCATACTTACAATTCGCCAAAAATTGATTAAAAATAGTACCTAATCCTCAATTATCACATTTACATCCAAATATTCAGTTTTAGCTCATTTGAATGTGTAGGAGGTGAGGAAGATGATTACCTTGTGTTTAATCCTTCAATTCCACCTCCAAATCATGAATTCCAGCTCCAAATTCAATCTTCTTCTCTCCAGCAACATGTAAATAAAAATGGTTTGGTTTGCATGTGTTCCTCAAGTCATTTATATATATTAAGGTGAGATTGATTCCTAGCAATGAATCTTCATGTGTTTACGTATCCCAAGACTCATCTCATGGCTTACAACTTGACACTTATCTCACTCTCCACAAATTACTCCAGGTAACACTAATTTGAAACTCACTCGATTCCTAAATGTGCCAATACGTATCTCTAGGACAATCTTATGGTTCTTTATTAAATTTAACCAAACTATAAGCATTTATTTATTTGATTTAACTACATTAGCGTAGGCCCATTATAATATATGTGATTAGTGTTCTTAGAACTCTTATGGACATATTAGTATTCCCATTAATCCTCGCTTACCCGGCACTTGGTGCCCACGCCACAACACTCATTTCGAGGTAACTCTCCCTCACACCAACTCACCCGATAACAACATACACACATGTGGTGTAATATAATAATAATGATTTTAAGTATCACATATACACAACCATCATCCATAAATAACACATTCCCTTGGTTATTGTGTTCGAGTTAACCGAGTTATCCACATAACGCCCGAATTACGACCGTTAATCATCGAAATTAACGCTAATCCTAGTTTAATTACTTTGGGCCATTACAATTCTTCCCAACTAGGAGAAATTTTGTCCCCATAATCTAGATATCGAGGAAACTTTGGTACATCTAACCTATCCTCATGTGACCATGCCTTACACTTTGATAGTACCATTCTATGGTCCCTCGAACACTCTACTACTCTAGTACCCATTACAGGGGACGTAGTGTTGCACTGAGACATATGAGCGTGCTACCGAAGTGATTATAATCTAGCACACTCTCCAACACCTTTGCAACCTACTCTCAACTCAATTATATGCCCGAGTTTCCCTAACCCAGTTACCTAACACCGGGTAACTGTAAACCTCTATTATCATATATCGCAACATAATAGTCCTAACCAACCATGATATAGCATAACAATCCCATGCTATACCATAACCTACCCTAGTCGACTATGATAATCTCATACCATACCACGACCTACCATATTCTACAATGACCTACCACCGTACCATTATGCATGCATGAACCTTAATTGTAATTAGTCAAACTTTTCAATCACGTACCCTGAAACCGTTGTTGGGACGTCTCTCGACCTAGCTTAGTCACCACATATACCGCTCTCGAGTCTGCACCAGTGTCACTACTGCCAGAGTCGTGAATCTTCGTGAATAGTCTCTCCGACATGACCTTCCTACTTGCATGTGATCCTCCATCCTGGTCCTACCAGTTGACTCCCTGACCCTTGGCCCTGACTTTGTGATCTCCAATCCTTGCTTCCCTGGTCCTAAGTCTGTCTCTACGGTGATGCTGGTAGTGTGGGTATAGCATAAGCTTTAGCTACCTAATCATCATCTCTACGGCCTCGACTGTATCATCTATCTTCTCTATTATCCTGATCTCTCCGTCTTTTTCGTCCATAACTTTGTCCAGTATGCCTCTCCTGTTGGGTTTTGGGGTTCATGCGCAGTGGAGATTACAAAATTTTTTTGACAAAAACCCCGATAGGATCCGAATCTAATTCCATTAAAAACGTTTAAACCATGAAAAACTTAATCATACCTCAGTCGCAATATGCCTTTCTGAAAGTTAATCGATCTCTAAGGTGCCGCCAACGACGAACGCCCTCTACCAGTAGTCCACACATGAACGGCGGCCGAGGTTCGAAGTGCTAGCTTCGAGAGAATACCAAACCTTTTGTTTCTCTCCAAAATGATCCAAAGCATACCAAAAAAAACCTTTGTATAAATAGTCGTTTCTAAAACGAAAATAGAGTTTCGGCCTTTTAATCTTTCGTATGTGTATTCTAACTTAAAGCGTCTATTTATACAACCCTTGTATATAGACGGTTAAGTAAATTACACATATACCCCATACTTAAAGAAGTAGAAGTGTAATACACCACAAGGACGTTTATGTCATGAATTTTATCATATAAAATTCATTTTTCTGAACCATCTTAAAATCTTGCAAAACCATTCTTAGTGTGCGACCCAATAGGCTCATAAAACGTTGGCAGTGTACCAAAACACATTTTGGTATACAAGTCATAAGCGGCCTCTAGCAAGACATTTTGACTACCCAAGTTTTACGAATATCAAATCGATACAACCTAATCAATAATGTATATAACATACTTTTGTTACACGATATCATTTTGATCAAATATAAGACATGGAATTGTCATCCAACATGTTCAATCGTACTAGTCTCGATCTCTAGGTAGACTGAAAACATCCAAGTGACATTGATCAATATCAATTCACTTAGACTAGGCCTTTTAATAATCTAATACATCGAGGGATCCACTAGATATCTCTTTATATGAGAGGGACAAATTCTATCTCAATTACGCAACTTCATCACATTGCTCACACAGTAACCAATCATAACCTTTATAATCATCCAGTTAAAGACAACGTTTGATAGTGTCAAATCACTATGTTCCTAATGTTGAAGTCTCTGGTAATCTCAAGTCAGAGGACTGAAAAATATACCTATGATGAGAAACAACTATGACTTAATCCATGTGATGTTCTCATAGAGGGTCCAGTACTTTGTTCCCTAACAAGTACTCGTGATCTTGATTCGTATCCCTATACGTATAATCATCATATGATCATCAATCAAGACTCACACTAGTCTTAATTCATTATAGTTCCCAGTATAATGAACAACTAGGGACATTTATGATATTTCTGTAAATACCCATGGATCTTATTATAATGTCAAATCACTAAGTTCCTAATGTTGAAGTCTCTGGTAATCTCAAGTCAGAGGACTGAAAAATATACCTATCATGAGAAACAACTATGACTTAATCCATGTGATGTTCTCATAGCGGGTCGGTCCAGTACTTTGTTCCCTAACAAGTAATCATGATCTTGATTCGTATCCCTATACGTATAATCATCATATGATCATCAATCAAGACTCACACTAGTCTTAATTCATTATAGTTCCCAGTATAATGAACAACTAGGGACATTTAGGATATTTCTGTAAATACCCATGGATCTTATTATAATGTCAAATCATTATGTTCTTAATGTTGAAGTCTCTGGTAATCTCAAGTCAGAGGACCGAAAAATATACCTATCATGAGAAACAACTATGACTTAATCCATGTGATGTTCTCATAGCGGGTCGGTCCAGTACTTTGTTCCCCAACAAGTACTCATGATCTTGATTCATATCCCTATACGTATAATCATCATATGATCATCAATCAAAACTCACACTAGTCTTAATTCATTATAGTTCCCAGTATAATGATCAACTAGGGACATTTAGGATATTTCTGTAAATACCCATGGATCTTATTATAATGTCAAATCACTATGTTCCTAATGTTGAAGTCTTTGGTAATCTCAAGTCAGAGGACTGGAAAATATACCTATAATGAGAAACAACTATAACTTAATCTATGTGATGTTCTCATAGCGGGTCTGTCCAGTACTTTGTTCCCTGACAAGTAATCGTGATCTTGATTCGTATCCCTATACGTATAATCATCATATGATCATCAATCAAGACTCACACTAGTCTTAATTCATTATAGTTCCCAGTATAATGATCGACTAGGGACATTTATGATATTTCTGTAAATACCCATGGATCTTATTATAATGTAAACATGCAAATTAATTATAATAAACATCAAATGAAATCCTCTATTTTATTAACTAAAACTATTCATAAAAACAGTTAATGGATTGACCTAGGGCACATAGGTAAGCACTCTATCATACATATCTTGTAGTGTCTGGGTTTTAGAGGAAATAATGGCTTTGACTGTGTCCGACTATGTCCCTAATCAACCCTGAAATGAAGTAATATATTTGTAGTTTCTCGGTGGCTATGACGTCCATAACAAATTGTATCAAGTACCAGTATCTATCTATGCATTGTAACACCAACCGATTGACTTGTCTCAAAGCTAAAAACTCCTCTCTCAGCCTCAGTCAAATCTCAATCAGAATGAACTGATCGTAGAAGACCTGTTAAAACTCAACCCATATGGTCGGATATGGATGAGTGTCTATATATGCTGTCCACTACACTACAACATCGCCTCTTAACATATGCCCTAATATCCTGGTTTGTATGCTCTCATGAATCTGCAGTAACTTGTATAGCCTCTAATGTGCAATCAACCATTTCCCGACTGCCTTCGGGGCTTCGCCTCCATGAAAATATCCGAGATCAGATTTGATGAGCTCCCTCATCAACTTGACCTTTACTATCATTGAAGTCTCAAACATGTATGTATGTGTTAGCGTAGCAGGCGATGTCTCAATCTATGCTACTGTTGGTGTAGTAACCACTGCCAGAGTCTCCTATACCACTGCATGCATCGGTATAGCTTCAATAGTCGATGGAACTATTGTCGGAGCAATTGTCATCTTAGTCGTGCTTTGTACCCTAGCGGTGGTAAGTGATGCAATCACTACTATCTGTTCGTGCATCATATACATCAATAGCTCAAACTGCCTATCGTGAGCTATGAATTGCACAACTACTGCTGAATCCAAACCCTTATCTCTGGTCTGATCACTCGTTTGACCAACATCTGTAATAGGTGGAGTTGGTGAGCCATCCAATATGATCGCATCAAAAAGTGTAAGCCGAATAACCTTCTGTATATGTGTATACAATATATATGATAAAAAACATAACATGTATATAATCCCTATCGCCACCCATCTCAACTTTGCTTCCTAACTAGGTTTTTAAGTCAGGATCTTCAAGTTTCCACATATAAGGTTTGTTTATTAAATTTTATTCAATTTCTTTAAATTATTCCCGAGGCTCCATTGAACCTTGATCTAATACCAAACTGTGGTGGCCCCAAATCCCGAGGCAACCTTGGGACCGACCATGTCGCATCCCACATCACCAAGTCCTGCCACCTCATGGTCTGCTTACCTATGACGCTTCACGACCTGACTGGTTGCTTACACTTTTCCAACTAACACTAGTTTAGCTAATTAATCTCTATATATATTAATGATTTAATTAGCCAGTTAGTCAATTTATCACGTTATATTACAATTTTACAGTGTAAGTCTTTAATTGAGTAAGTTATGTAGTATTTAACAATCCTAGCTGTAGTAGCCAGCCAATCCCAAAAAACTCTAGACCTCTAATGGTGTAGTGGGTGCAAGCCAGTCAACAATCGCTTTAACCTTCTCCGAATCTATCAAAATCCCATCTGCCCCAACTAGATGCCCCACGAATCTGACTTGGTCTATTTAAAACTTACACTTGTTAAACTTTTGCGTATAGTTGGAATTCATGCAAAGTTTGCAAGGTAATCCCCAAGTGACGGTCATGGTCCTCAGCTGTTTATGAGTAAATGAGTATGTCGTCAATGAACACTATCATGAATTGATCTAGTAGTCATCAAGTCAATAAATGTAGCTAGTGCATTCGTGAACATGAATGGCATCACTGTGAACTGAAACGACCCGTATCTCGTACAGAAAATGGCATTCTCAATGTCCTCATCCCTAACACGCAATCGATGGTAGCCCAATCTCAAGTCGATTTTCGAGAAGTGCCAAACACCACTCAACTGGTCGAACAAGTCATCAATTTAAGGTAGCATGTATTTGTTCCGGATTATGACCTTGTTAATTTCCCGGTAGTCAATGCAATGCCTCAACGATCCATCCTTGTTCTTGATGAATAAAACTGGCGCGCCTTACGATGAAATACTTGGCTATATAAATATGATGTTGGATAACTCATCGAGTTGTTTCTTCAACTAGATCAACTTCGATCTTACCATCCTGTAAGAGCCGTCAAAATTATCTTCATTCCTTCATTCACTTTTATAATAAAGTCGATCTCGCATAGTGGAGGTAACTCGAGGAGATCATCCAGAAACAAGTTAAAAAAGTCTCGTATGACCGGGATGTCCTTAATCCTTTTCCCGAATTTTGAAACTCTATAATGTCTCGCATGATCCTCTATCACGACCCTTATCTACCTACTTCTATCCTTGGTCAAACCTTAGAACTAGTGGTTTACTCTGCCTCGACGCAGACACTGCTGAATTGAAATTGTCCGTGCTGGAGTGCTCGATCCTAACCTATAATCACGAGACCTCTTAGAGTATTCTCATCTCCTGTCTCCCTGACTATTGGACCTCTTTATTGAGTCTTTACTCGAGGACCCTCCTTATCGGTGTGTCACTCTGATGTCCCCATCCTGACGTTGGGTTTTGGGGTTCATACGCAGTGAAAAATTCAAAACAACTTTTGAAAAACCCTAACATGATCGAAAATAAGTTCTATTAAACTAGATCTACAAAAGTAACCATACCTTAATTCGTGATTTCCTTATCTGATTGTTTGATCTCCAAGTCGTTCAAACACACGTCTTCTATCATGCTACAGCTTGGTATCCGAGCTTAAGGTTTTTCATATTTGAATTAAGTGGTAACCGAGATACAGTTTGGTATCATAGACGCCTCTGACTTCATTTTCACTTTTGAATGATTTTCGAAATAAGTGATAATACATTCCTTCGTACTAGAACCTAAGTTTATTAACTCCGAGAGTTGTCTTGAGTTATGAATAAGTGTAGGGCATGATTAATGGTTTTCATTGTGTTGTGGGGGAAAATGAAAGTGAAAATATTATTATACGTTATTTGTTGCACTTATTGTTATTTATTATATAAATACGATTTCATTATCTTCTCCGTATGTTACCCTAATAATCTTGTCTTTCATTTGACTTTAGAATTTAATGGCAGATCGGGAGAGAGGGTTTTTAGAGGCCTGGATCTCAGTGTAAGAGGGAGACTTAGGATTAATGGAAATCTAGAATGGAGCAGCAAATGAAGGAACTTTTATAGTCTTAGGCGAAACTTATGGCGATGTTGATGGCTCAAAAGAGACCACCAGTACAACTACCTGAGGCACAACCTACAACCAGTCCCAAGGTTAGCAGAGCTGAGGGAGGAGCTGAGACAGTGGCCGCTCTAGCTCAACCAATTTTTACATATATACTGGTGCCGGAGACAACTGCCACGGTGCTAGTGGATTCAGAGAAGGCTGCATTTCTCAGAACCCGCAAAGAATTTATGAAATGCGACATTATGAGGTTTAATGGCATAATGGAAGAAGGGGTAGCTGAGACCTAGATATTGGAGATGGAGCAACAATTTGTTGCTGTAGATGTGGATGATCGATTTAAGGTTAAACTAGTCATATTTTTATTGATTGATTCTGCACGAAAATAAAGGAATTCCCTAGAGAAAGAGAGGGGAAGACTGTCACCGCTTTGCCACATTTTAAGATGGTGTTTTACAGGCAGTATTTCTTGAGATCAATTAGAAACATGATGAAAACTCAGTTCATTTAGCTGAAATATGGAGCAATAACTATTCGAGAATATGAGTAGAGGTTCATAGAGTTAAGTGAATTCGTTCCAAAGATGGTGGAGTTAGAGGAAAACAAAATAAATTTTTTTCTTTGTGGTTAAATAACGAGATTCAAGTTGTGTTTTCCTCTCATCCTCGCACTAACTATGCTTTTATATTTGAAAGTGCGATGGAGGTGGAAGCAACCATATTATCCAGACCCTCTGGAATAGTACTTATGCCACCACCAGTACCACATTTCCTTGGGAGTCAAAGAATTATGAATTTGCTCATTTTATGCCAAATAAGAGGAAAATAAGTGTAGCTAGAGTAGCTAGACAACTAGGATCTACAGGGACAACTTGTGTTAAAGCACTAATTCCACCAATTTCTCAAGTGTCGGCAGCCAAACCACCTTTTCCACAACCTCAGTTTGGAAGTAAGGGCAAGAGCATAGCACAATCATAACAAAATCCAAGTGGATTTGGGTAGGTTTCTGTAACGACCCATTCTCAAATTAGGGCACTACCCCAGCCTAATCCTGTCATTAAGTCCTAATCTCGCCATGTAGAACTTAATAACGAATTAGTCAGCTTTTCCAAAACTCTTCGTTTCACCAACTAATAAATCAGAGTTAATTAAATGTTACACAATTTACTGTTTATTCAGTGGAAGTCTTAAAATATTAACGAAGCTTTTAATATAAATCTTATATGTAGAAAAACCAAAAAATAAAATCACATGCATATATATATATATATATATATATATATATATATATATACAACAAAACGATGGTGATAATATATCAACATGTATATGGTTAAAGTACTATCTCTCAACCCATAATATACAACCCCAAAAGTATATGAAATACATATATAGAAGTCATACAACAAAACTTAAAACCTACAAAATCCGATGTAACAGTGCTCTGTTGGCTCAAAGGTAGTCACCAGTGAGCACATGAAAGTAGAAAGTAACACTGAAAGACATTCGTTCACATTTCCAATTATACAACAAGTATTTGAAAGCATAATAATAACAACTATGGTGAAAAGAAGTCACGCTATGAGATACTCCAGTTAATCAATATGAAACAAACATTTGGCTAAGTAGTAATAATTTAGGGTTGATCAGCCGTGAGTTACATCATATCAACCTTATACCACTATTTAGGGCGTAAATAATATACAGAATGCCTTCATATCCTTACAATTGCCCATCTCATATATAAATACTCACAAGTGCCCCTCATAAGTGATGTACATACCTCATGTGCTGCATAATTTAGTAGTGAGATCTCGACAACGCCGGAAGTCTAGTAACCCCATCTGCCGTACACATCTATCTCATATTATGGTCCTAGATACAAGAACTACTTTCATATCTCAAGAAATGACATGGTTTGGAAATCCAATAATTGTAATTGCATATCTGATGCACTAAGGAAAATATATTACAATACCATTTAACATCTACCTAATAGCATGCTATTTCATTTGACTAAGTACCTCAACAATAAAAAATAACATAGCACATGATTTAAAGTCAATGAAACTATTTAATCAACAATCAATACCATGATAGCAAACTCATGAAATGAGAGAAGCAACAAGTCGTGGCATTTAGAATACAATAGGCAAATTAGTCCAAATGACTGGTAATGAAAATAAAGCACAAATGAAATGTAAATAAATATCTCAATCATTTTACTTACAATCCACATAAATTTTCTAGCTAATCTGGCCTCCCGATAAGTCAAAACTCGTATCCGAACCCACAAGACTTTTTCCTAGATTCTTGATATCATTTAACATGTAATAAAATGTGTTTACACCTTTAATTATGGTATTGAACTTGTTTAAATTGTCTAAGTTTTAATTAGAAAATTGCAGATTTTGTGCTGTCAGAGCACCTAGCTTGTTTGGTATCTTGTCTAGCCCACTAGTGACCTCATTAATGCGCTAGTCAACTCGATTAGTGCGCTACTTACAGGTAACGCGCTAGATAGCACATCTAGTGCTCTATGTGCAGGAAAACCCAAACTTTTGCACTTAGAATTCTGAATTCTCTCCACATATAGCCAACCACAAAACCTTGGGATCTCTTTTCTAACCTACCAGAGACCCAAAACATCGAGCAAAAACCATTACAACAACCATACTTCAATTATATTATCAAATTCATCAAATTAACCTAATTTACTAGTGTATGTAGAATTACCTAGTTGATGAATACCACACCTAGTTTAATCACCAGCTTCAAAACACCAAATTTTCTTCAACTCCCTTGTTGATTTCCTAATATTCTTCTCCATCAAGTTTTCTTCTCTAAGTTTTCAATCGAAATTAATTGCATGGGTTGATCTTTCCAATATTATATATTAAGATAAGATTGTTTAATGGCCATTGATCTTAGTATACTTACGTATCCCAAGACTAATCTAATAATCTACATCTTGACATATTTCCATTAACTCACCACTAACTCCTAACTAACACAAATTGAAACTCAATTGGTCTCTTAATATGTCAACACCTATCTCAAGATTCATCAAATGACTAATGTTTTAACTTGCTAATTTAGGTACACTTATTGTAAATCAACTATAGTTGTATTAAATTTAACTATTTAAGCTATACTAAGTTAAATCAACTTACCACAACACTTTCTACCCCAGTACCATGCTAACATGCATCTCGATGTATATCTTCACTCATGTCTCGACACCTAAACATAAGAAGGAGTGAATTAATAGCCTATACATATAAAATACACTAGGCATGCATCACCACTAATATTACATATACCTCGGCCATATCATTTCGGTTAATGCATGTATCTTGATCCGGATCCCATGTCATAGGTCAATGGTCCTGATTAAGGAAATTAAACTAGGATAAGAACTTGGGCCGTGACGAATCTTCCAAACTAATGGAAATCTCATCCTTGAAATTAAACTTAAATGAAAACTGTACTTGACTAGAAAGGTACGGAAACATGTCTTGCATATAGTCTTCTCGCTCCCAAGTGAGTTTCGAGTCACTATGAAACTGCCATTCGACTAAAACCCTCAGGATAGACTTTCCCCTCAACTGCTTTACCTCTCGATCTAAGATCTGTATTGGCTGCTCCTCATAAGATATATCATTGCTTAGGTCAATCTAGCTTAAGTCAAATGTCGATCTCACACCTACCTTCGACTTACCTAGTCGAAGCATAGAAATATGGAAAATTGGATGAATCCCTGACATCTGTAGAGGTAACTTAAGCTCATATGCAACCTTTCTTACCCGTCTCTTGATCTTGAAAGACTCGATGAATCTCGTTGTTAACTTGCCTTTCAAACCAAATCCAAGAAGACCTTCCAAGGAGAAACCTTCAAATACACAAAGGCTTCCTCGTCATACGTGAGATCGCTGTGATACATGTCTACATACTTCTCTGCCTCTATTGGTAATAATCCCCTAGGTCTACTATGCCCAGCCTTCACTTGTTGGTAAATCCTACAATTCTTGATGAACTCCAATATGTTCACATTCATCTCAGGCCACCAAAAATGTCTCTTCACGTCATAGTACATCTTGATCCCGCCTAGATGAACAGTGAATAGGGAACGGTGTGAATCCTAAAGAATCTCATCTATCGGCTCTGCCACTAATGGTATCTACAATCTACCTCTGAATCTCAAACGCTAATCCGTCGTCTCTGTCCGATTAGTACAATTAGTACCATGGGCTAACTAACTGAACCTTGGGTATAAAATATTGGCTCTTTTACCCTTTGACACTCTCTATGTATATACAGGTTGAAGCCTCATTTATGTAGGAATCATCACTCGAGTGTCAGTAAGAATATCTACTTGACTCGTCATCGCCACTACCTCGAGTAATCTATACTCATGCATCATATGACATTTAACAACCTCGACATCTCCAGTCAGTATCCTACTAAGTGCATCAGCAACTACATTAGCTTCTCTTGGTGATATTTTAGAAAAAGTCATAGTCCTTCAGAAACTCCAGTCGATATCCTACTCTTGCGTTGTCTCATGTTCAACTCTTTTTGTGTGAAGAGGTATTTCAAACTCTTATGATCAATGTAGAGTGTGAATCTCTCTTGATACGGATAATGTCTCTATATCTTCTGAGCAAATGCCACTGCTGCTAACTCTAAGTCATGAGTGAGATAATTCTTCTCATGTATCTTCAGCCGTCTAGATACATAAGCCACCGTGCCTCTACCCTGTATCAACACACAACTTAGACCTATATGAGAAACATCTGTATATACCAAGGATCCCTGTCCAGCCTTTGGTAATACCAACACTGGTGCAATGGTCAATAACCTCTTCGGCTGATTAAATGGCTATTCGCATTCCTCATACCACTTAATCCCGACGTCTTTTTTGGGTCAATCTGGTAATTGGTGAAGTGATATTCAAGAAATCCTTTACCAATCTGCAATAATATCATGCTGGCCCTATAAAACTCTTGATCATCGTAACTGACATTAGTGGAGGCCAATCCATAATAGCCTAAATCTTGGCTGGATCTATACCAATACCCGTTGTTCTGACAACATGTCTAAAAAACTTGACATTTGACAGCTAACATTTACACTTGCTGAACTTGGCATAGAGTATGTACTCCATTAAAGTCTGCAACGTCTCCTTGAGGTGTTGCTCAAGATCCTCTCGAGTCCTCGAGTATATCAATATGTCATTAATGAAAACTATCACAAAATGGTCAAGAAACAGTCTCATCACCCGATGCATCAAATCCATAAACATGGTAGGAGCGTTAGTTAAACCAAATGGCATGACTGTAAACTGATAGTTTCTGTATCTCGTGTTGAACGCTATCTTAGACCTTTCCTTATCCCTGATCATAAGCCGATGATGCCTTGATCTGAGGTCTATCTTGGAGGAAAACTATGCTCCTCTCAACTGATCAAATATTTCATCAATTCGAGGTAATGGATATTTATTTTTGACTATGACCTTGTTCAATTGTCTATAATCAATACACAGTCTTAAAGTACTATCATTCTTTTTTACAAATAGGACAAGTTCTCCTCATGGTGACAAAGAAGGTGTGATAAATCCCTTCTGTCCTAAGTCTTGTAACTGACTCCTTAATTCCTCGAACTTTCTCGGAGCTATGCGGTACGATGGTATAAAAATAGGTCTAATACCTGATACCAACTCAATAATGAAGTCTATCTCTCTTTGTGGTGGTAAACCAAGTAAGTCCTCTGGAAATAATGTCTAAAAACATGGACACAACTGAAATCTCCTTAAGTCTAGGTCCCTGACTCTCCGCTATTATGTATAATGATACGAGAGTTTCCATTTATTTACTAGTCGCAAGTCGACCTCTAGCGCCCTCGGCTATCGGTGTACTACCACTATATCTATATGTGAACATCAAATGACTTGAGATCTCAAATATCACTTTCTTATTAAAACAGTTGATATGAGCGTGATTCGCTGCTAGCCAATCCATCCATGACAATACGTCGAAGTCTAAAAACTAGAGAACCTTGAAGTCTCCATGTAACTCTACCCTATCTATCTCTATAAGACACACCTCTACAGGAAAATTAGGATAAACCCTATCCCCGACTACGGTACTTAAAATCAAATGCACACTAACTCTAACTAGTGTCAACCCTAAGATGCCTATCATGTAACCATAAAAGAAATATATTGTAGGACTCTAATCAAATAAAACATATAAACCTCTACCACATGTGGAAATCGTACAATCAATGAGTCACCGTGTGGCTTCGACATTAGACTATTCTACCATGTGTACTCCCTATCAACTCTATGCTGAAAGTATTATTTCTGGTTGTGGACAATCTCTAATCATATGCCCAACCTAACCGCATCTATAATAAGTAACTAGCCTACGCTGACTCTGTGCCGGATCTTGGGCCTGTGCCTTTCTTTATCTTTGTCGGGAACCATTTCAACTTTTACCTCTACCTCTGCCTCGACCTCTACGCTAGTGGTGTTGGAAGAGTTGGCAAAATAGTAAGAGTTGGCAATACAGGTCTGACTGGTGGTGGCAAGGGAGGTCTACTAACGATCCTCTACAATGGCGTAGGAATGATACATAGGGCACAACTGAGGTAGCTGTCCCTGATCCCTAAGAACCACTTTCTCATTTCCTCTATCCCTTGCCCCTCTATCTCATTCTCTTAAAATTTACAATCTGATCAAGTGTCAACGCTAGTCCCAGTAGTGTCCCATGGACAACTCTACTCAAATAGTAGGTCTTGTGAGAAATTGCATGCTCATAGAACTCACTTAAAGTCTTGACATTTGAACTGATAACATATAACCCTATATCTGGCCTCAGTCTATCTTTGAAATGGTATACATCCTTAAAGTCATCTCTCACTAGATCCCCACCAAACTGCCTCAAATAGCCATATGTCTTTATAGCTCATCACTGACTCATCAGCTCCCTTTCTTAGATTTATGAACTCTTTCCTTAACCTCTTCATCATCGTAGGTGGAAAGTACTATTGATAGAACTTATTCTTAAACGCATCCCAAGACTCGAAACCTCCATCAGAAGCTATCGTTGCATGTCACCAAACATAAGTGTATCTCTATAGAGTATACGATTAAATCTCAGCCTGGAGCCTGTCTTCAATCCTCACGACTCTATGCATTTTCTCCTGAGACAATACCCACTTCTCAATCTTCTTAAAATCTCGTTGACCATCAAAGTAAAATAGCTTAAGCCTGATGAAATCCGTCACCAACTGAACCTCTATTGTCAAGCTAGAAGATGTAGGAGTAGAAGACGGTGTATCAACTATCTTTATGGCTGGTGCTATCACTACCGATACAGTTAGTACTATTAGAGTGACTGGTGTCGGTAATGTGGGAGTAGTAGTAGTATGGGTTGGTGTCTATGTTGGTGGAGCAAAACGTGCCATCATTATAGCTATGAACTCGGCCAACTGCTGTCCCCGAGCTGATACTCGATCAGATAACCTCTAAAAATCATCAGCAGATAGAATAGGAGGTTGGTTGCCATCAACACCTTTATCCATGCTATTGTGTGAATCAACCATTGGTATCTACAAGTTGATAGCGAACGCGAATCAACTACTACATAGATAACACATATACATACATATAGAAACTAACATGTACATATAAGAAATCCTCACATCACTTTCACTCACTTTCTAACTAATGGTTTATATGCAATGATCATCTGGTTTTCAACAACTAAAATTTGTATTTTATGGAAATTCATTGATTAATTATTATTAAAGTGTCTTTGATACCTACAACGTTGTTATCAAAGTTTCAAAAAACTTATAATCCATCCTAAAGTATCTATAGCATAAGCTTTATAAACCTAGGCTATGATACCAACTATGACGACCCTTTCTCAAATTAGGGCTATCGCCTACCTAATCCCGTCCTAATCTCGCCATGTAGAACTTAAGAAGAAATTAGTCAACCTTTCCAAAACTTTTCTTTTCACCAATTAATATATCAGAATTAATTAAAAGTTATACAATTTACAATTTATTCAGCGGAAGTCTTAACATATTAGCGGAAGCTTTTAATATTAATCCTATATGTATGAAAAAACAAGGAAATATACAACAAAACGACTGTGATAATATATCCACATGTATCTGTTCAACATACTATCTCTCAACCCATAATATACAACCCTTAAAGTGTATAAAAGATATATGTAGAAGGCATACAACAAAAATTAAAACCTACAAAACTCGATGTATCAGTGCTCTGCTGGCTCAAAAGTAGTCGCCGATCTTTTCTTTGCCCGGTCTACTACTCGATAGATCTGCACCCCCGGTCATAAAAAGGACGGTGAGTACATGAAAGTAGAAAGTAACACTCAAAGATGCTTGTTCACATTTTTAAATATACAACAAATATATGCAAGCATAATAATAACAACAATGCTGAAAAGAAGTCATGCAAGAATATACTCCTATTAATCAATATGAAATTGACACTCGACTAAGTAGTAATAATCTAGGGCCGAACAGCTGCAAGTTACATCATATCAACCTTATACAACTATGTAGGGTGTAAATAATATCATGAATGCTTTTACATCTTCACAATTGCCCATCTCAAATATAAATACTTACAAGTGCCCCTCATAAGTGATGTATACTTGTCAACAACCCCGAGTCCCATACCTCGTGTATTGCATAAGTTAGTGGTGAGATCCTAACAACCCCAGAAGTTTAGTGACCCCTTGTGCCGTGCACATCTCTATCATATCATGGTCCTAGATATAAGAACTACTTTCATAGCTCAATAAATGACATGGTTTGAGAATCCAACAAATGTAATTGCATATCTGATGCACTAGGGAAAAATAGATTATAATACCATTTAACATCTACCTAATAACATTCTATTTCATTTGACTAAGTGCCTTAACAATAAAACATAACATAACATATGATTTAGAATCAATGAAATTGTTTAACCAACAATCAATACTATGATAGCAAACTCATGAAATGAGAGAAACAGCAAGTCATGTCACTTTGAATATAATAGGCAAATCATTCTGAATGACTGGTAATGAAAAATAAAGTAGGAATGAAATGCAAATAAATATCTTAATTTGTTTACTTACAATCCACTCAAATTTCCTAGTTGATTCGGCCTCCCGAAACCTTAAAACTTGTATCTGAACCTTTGAGACTTTTCCTTAGGTTTTTGGTATCATTTAACATATTTTAGAGTGTGTTTAGACCTTTTATTAAGGTATTGAACTTGTTTATAATGCGTAAGTTATAATTAGAAAATCGCAGATTTTGTGCTTTCAAAACACTTAGCGTGTTGGGTGATTTGTCTAGTGCGCTAGTGACCTCATTAGCACGTCAGTTAGCACATCTAGCATGCCTTGTGCAGGAAAACCCAAAATTATGCACTTAGAATCCTAAATTCTCTCCACATATAGCTTACCACAAAACCTTGGGATCTCTTTTCCAACCTACCAAATACCCAAAAAATCTAGCAAAATTCAATTATATTATCAAATTCATCACATCAAACTAATTTACTTGTGTATGTAGAATTACCTAGTTGATGATTACCACACCTAGTTTGATCACCACCTTCAAAACACCAAATCTTCTTCAAACTCCCTTGTTGATTTCCTAATCTTCTTCTTTAGCAAGTTTGTTTTCTTCTCTATGTTTCTAATTGAAATGAATTGCATGGGTTGATTTTTCCAATTTTATATATTAAGACAAGATTATTTAATAGCCATTGATCTTAATGTATTTATGTACCTCGAGACTGATCTAATAGCCTACATCTTGACATACTTCCACTAGCTCACCACTAAATCATTCTAACTAACACAAATTGAAACTCAATTGGTCTCTTGATGTGTCAACATGTATCTCGAGACTCATCAAATGGCTAATGTCTAACTTGCTAACTTAGGTTCACTTAATGTAAATCAACTATAACCATATTAAATTTAACTATTTAAGCTATATTAATTTAAATCAACTTACCACATCACTCTCAAACTAGGTAACATGTCAGCACACATCTTGAGGTACATCCCCACTCACGTCTTGACACCTAAACACAAGTAGAAGTGACTTAATAGCCTACATATATAAAATACACTATGCATACTTAACCAAAAATCTTATATATACCTTGGCCACATTGTCTCGATCAGTGCACATATCTCGATGCAGATCCCACGTCACAGGTCAATGATTTTGATTAAGGAAATTAAACTAGGATTAAGAATTAAGGCCGTGACATTTTCTTAGGCCTGTGGTTTTTCTTAGAGGGCTTCCAAGACATAGTATCAATATAGGCAGACAGGGCATATTCAGAGAGAGTGTTTTATTCCACTGGCCATATCAGTAGGCAATATAACACAGTCAGCACTATGGTAGACTCATGCAGTGGTTGAGGCAAATCCAAAAATATGAGGCTTGTGGAAGGTATATTAAACATTTATGGTCAGGACATACATGTTTTGATTGATGCTAGTTCTAAAGCTTCTTTACTGCTGGTGCAATGGTTGCTGAATTGAAATTGAAACCTATTAGAGCCAGCTCGTTGTTGATTTTGAGCATGACAGTGAGTGAGAAGGTTTATCCTAACCTGATCTATGAGGGATATATTGCTAAAATCAGGGAGAATGAACTCCTAATTGATCTGAGGGTAATGGAGTTCCTGGAGTATGATGCACTACTAGGGATGGATTGGTTATCAACATGCCATGCAAGTATTGATTGTTTCCATAAGAGAGTAATCTTTCAAATCCCTAACCGTTATGAAATTATAGTCTGACTTGCAACTCATGGAAGGGAAGTTACTCCTCGAGATTTAAAGGTTATAGTGGGAGTTGTTACATTTGGAGAGCCTGGTGAGAAACTTAAGGTTAGTGAAATACCCGTGGTTAGTAAATTTTTGGAAGTCTTTCCATCTGACTTGCCTGGACTTCTTTTGCCACTTGTCATTAACTTGATCATTGATCTTATTCCTAGTATGAAACCAATATCTATTCCTCCGTACCATATGGCATCGAAGAAATTACTTGAGTTGTAGACTTAGTTGGAGGAGTTGTCATAAAAGGGGTTTATCCATCCTAGTATGTCACTAAGGGGAGCACCGATTCTTTTTGTGAAGAAAAATGATGGAATGCTACTCATGTGCATTGATTATAGACAACTTAATCAAGTTACTATTAGGAACAAATACACATTGCCAAAAACGGATGACTTGTTTGATCAATTTAATGGTGCCAGATATTTCTCGAAGATTGATTTGAGGTCTGACTATCATCAACTGAGGATCAGGATGAGGATATCTCGAAGACAACTTTCAATACTCATTATGGGCACTTTGAGTTTACAGTGATGTCGTTTGGGCTCATTAATGCTTCTGCTATGTTCATGGTCTTGATGCATAGGGTGTTTAAATCATTTCTTGACTAACTTATTATAATGTTTATCGATGACATTTCGACGTATTCAAAGACATAGGAAGACCATTTGCACCACCTCAGAGTTACATTGAAGACTCTGAAAAATAATCAGTTGAATGCCAAGTTTAGTAAGTGCGATTTCTGATCTTCAAAGATCAAATTTATTGAACATGGGGTTTGTGCTGAAGGTATATTAGTTGATCCAATGAGAGTTGAGGTAATTAAGGATTGGCCTACTCCTACTACTGTGTCAGAGGTTTGAAGTTTTCTGGGGTTAACAAGTTATTATAGACAATTCATTTATGGTTTCTCTCGTATTGCTTTGCCAATGACTTGGCTAACATAGAAAGATGTTGACTTTGTTTAGTTTGATGAGTGCAAGGCTGCCTTTAAAAATTTAAAGGATAGTTTGACTACAATGCCTTTTCTTACATTACTTAAATTTGGGAAGGAGTTAGTGATTTATACATACGCTTCTCATTTAGGCTCGGGCTGTATGCCAATGCCGGAAGGCAGGTTTGTAACTTATGATTCAAGGTAACTGAAGATTCATGAAGGAGATTATCTAGTTCATTATCTTGAGCTAGTTGCGGTTGTTTTTACCTTGAAGATTTGGAGGCACTGCGTGTATGGTGAAAAACTTATAGTATTTTTAGATCATAAGAGTCTAAAATACTTGATTACTCAAAGTGAATTGAATATGAGGCATCGTAGATGGTTTGAGTTCCTCAAGGATTATGATCTCACTATGGAGTACCATCCATGTAAAGCAAATATGGTTGCTGATTCCTTGAGTAGGAGAAGAACGGGCAGAGAAAACATAGCTACTGCCAGAGCTTCTCAGTTTAGACTTCTTAAGGAAGTGTCAATGATGATGATTTATGAAAGTCTAGTTAACATATCATCAACTTAGAGATCAAGTTTTAAAGCTACTAATCTGTTCTTTTATGCTTAGATTTAGGCTTAGTCGGAGATGATTTAGTGGGTGATTAATTATTAGAAAGTTGATCAGGAGTTGGGAGTGAAGACTAAGATGTATCGCGATATGAGGCGTGTAATCAACTGAGGCAGGAGTTGTTATGGGAATCTCATAGATCTCTTTACTTTGTTCACATAGGTAACACTAAGATATATTGCGATATGAGGTATGTTTATTGTTGGCTTGGGATGAAGACTGATATTTCTGAGTTTGTAAAAAGATGTGAGATTTGTCAGCAAGTTAAGGCTAAGAATAGGAAACCTGGAGGGTTATTCCATTCACTGACTATTCTCGAGTGGAATTGGGAGCATATATCGATGGATTTTATTTTCGGTCTACCTTTTAGTCAGCATAAGCATGATGTAGTATGAGTTGTAGTTGAATGGTTGACGAAGTCTGCACGTTTCTTGCTAGTTTCCATGCAAGATCCTCTTAACCGATTATGTGATGTTTATGTACGTAAGGTGTTGTGATTTCATGGAATTTTAGTGTCTATTACTTTGGATAGAGATCTGAGATTCATGTCTAGACTATGGAGTGAATTACAAAGACAGCTGGAAAATGTTCTTAACCTTAGTATAACATACCATTCGCAAACTGATGGATAGACTGAGTAGTTGATATTTGTGCTAGAGGATATGCTTTGAGCTTATGTCTTGGTGTTTAGTGGTAATAGGGAGAAATACATTCCTTTGTTCGAGTTCTCTTATAATAACAACAATAAGGCTAGCATTAAAATGGCTCATTTTGAAGCTCTGTATGGTCGACCTTGTCATTCACCTACTTGTTGTGCAGAATTTAGAGATACGGTATTATTGGGGCTGGAGTTGATTCAGGACTACATAAAGAGAATTCAATAGATTTGCCAATGTTTGACTATAGCACAACTAAGACAAAAGAGATATGCTGATAAACATCACAAGTTTTTGGAGTTTTCAAAGGACGATCTTGTCTTTTTGAAAGTCTCACATATAAAAGGATTGCATAGGTTTGTATTGCGAAGTAAGCTAGCTTAAGGTACATTAGGCTATTCAGAGCGTAGGAAAGGATTGATCCTGTTGCTTATAGGTTAGAGTTGCCTCCTCAGTTAGCTGGAGTTCATAATGTCTTTCACGTGTCTATGCTTCGCAAAATGGAGACTCAATTCACTCCAAGGATTGATTGGAATGAATTTAATCTTCGAGAAGACTTATCTTACGATGAACAATCGATTCAGATACTTGATTGTAAGATTTAGAGGCTGAGAACTAATGAGATTCCTTTGGTTAAGGCGAAATGACAATTTCATGAAGATAAGAAACTAACTTGGGAGCAGGAGTCTTATATAAAGAAGTAGTTTCCATTTCTCTTTGAAACTACATATAATTATTTGTATACTTTAATTTTGAGGATGAACTTACTTTAAACTGGAGAAGCTGTAACGACCCGTTACTTTAAGTTGGTAATTAGTGTTAATCCAAATCCTAATTGAATTGAGTTAAGCTCATGGTTAAGTCCTATATACCTCGATTAGCGTGTGCATGAGTTTGTGTGATGATTCGTGTTTGTTTGGAATATTTATTGAATTTATAGGTTGTACTATAAAAGATGATTTATATACAAGCCTATAATCAAAAAATAAATAATTAAACAATAAATAGTTGGTACACCAAGTGTGAAGATGGGTCGTGAAATGAATATACACACTCGAGAATATTCGTAGGCATGTCCGGTGAATTTATTGGTGAGAAAATACATGAAGTATATATATATTTATATATATTCGATATAAAAATATATATGTTAAAATCATAAATTTTGTTTGAATTATATAGAGCATTAGATTACCTCGAGATGAGCGTAAATGTTGATGGTGTCCATATATGTGTCATTTTAGGAGGTATCATTTTAACCTATTAATCACTTGATCAGTCTTGAGATAATGTAATGCGTATCTCGATGAATATCTATATATTTAAACTAAAACATTCACGTTTATCTCATTGATTGTTCGAGAGAAAGAGAGTAAAAGGCAAGCAGATGAGGGTTTGATTTGAGGAATCAATTTCGATAAGTGTTTGGGTTGATTCAAGGAGATCAAATAGTAGCTAGATTAGAGATCATCAGTTGGTAAGTTGAAGTTTTGATTTTGAAGTTCAATTCAATAGTTATTGATGATTTCTCTGTGAATTATTCTTATAGATGATTGGAATAGATTTATACCTCACTAGAGGTCCTCCCTGATGAATTTGGGGAGTGTTAGCTATTTATTTGATGAGTTGTGGATTTTACAGTGGCTATTGCCTTGTTCACTATCGAGCCAGTATAGGGTAAATCGCGCTCCACCTAGCAGAGGAATGCGCTCCTTTCATCAATTGGGATGAACTCAGTTAGTGTAGCGCCCCACACCAATTGAGGGAGCGCGCTCCCACCCCAAAACAACTTTGCTGCAATTTGGTTAGAATTTCTTGAGGTATTAGGGGTTCTAAATATAGGGTATTGGACCTATATTGATCATAAATGGTTTGTTATAGGTGTTGGATCACCTGGAAAGCGTAAGTGATCCGAAAAGTTAGGAAATTTGTTAACAAAAACCTAAATCGAGGTAAGTATGGATTCACCCATTTATCAATGTTGCCTGACTATTTTAGTAAATGTAGTTCATGTGGTTTATGGACTGAATGGAGGGACTATGTACGTTGTAATGTTTTTAATAAATGAAAGACAATGTTTAATGTGATTCATGAAAGTAACTCATGGAATCAGGATTAGGTTATATAGACGATGGGTTACCTTCCCGGCCTATACGTAACTTCTTACTTAGATAAGTTGCATGGATTACATATTCACTAGAGGGTTTCAGATAGAACCATTGAACATTAATGGATTAACTAGACAACACATCAACCAATGTGTTGGTTTAGCAAGAGCATTAATAGTGTAAGTGGGTAATTGTACAAATAAAATGGAAATCATAATGTAATAGTCATTGACATTCGAACTTGCATATTTTATTTATTAAATTATATGCTTTTTATAATCTCGTTAGTTAACATTGGTGCATATTGTTATTGCATAATGTTCTTGATTATTATATAGAATGTTGATTGATAGGTCGATATTTATAGGTTTTTATCAGTTGATTTTAATATATTTAATATGTAAAGTTTCTAAAATATAAATTTACTTATATTTATTGACCTTTTTCAGGTAAAACGGAGTGAGCAATTGAATCCGGGGTGAACAAATACTCAAAATGGAGTATTTACATGCAGTGATTAGATGCTAGACAATTTGCCTCGAATTACGTACTGTACAGTTGGTGCAGTAATGGACACCTAGTTAAGTGACACATAAATCAGACGCGTTTAGGCCATTGTATAGTGATAACCATTGATCAAGCCTCGAGAATGCACGAGCAATTACCGTACAAAATTGTAAATTGGTTTAAACCATAATTTTATGGGTGCTTGTGCTAAGTTTCAAAGGTTAATTAATGGTAAGAGTGTTGAAAATTAGCAGTCAATCGAGGGATTTGACTATGATTGAGACAATATGAGGTTGTCCCGTATTCAACACAATGGTAAAAAGAAATGAACTTGAGTTAACTGAATAAAGTGAAGGAATAAAAGTAAGATTGAAATAATCGAATATTACAAATGATTGATCCAGGGGTTTTGTAGTATTGTTGTGTAATTTATTCAATTAACTCAAGTATGAAATTGTTAAAACTTGAAATGAAAAGCAAGGATGCATTGGAAAATGGAAGTATAGTTTGGCTACAATGTTTGCTCGATGATACCTAAATTGTGGAAGAAGTTAGAGGTTTGTCCTAAGACTTCTAATTTAGGTAAGAATGGGTGTGATACCGTAAAGTAGAATTGTAGCTCATACTTCTAGCTATATATCTATTTATAGTTCTTGAGTTGAGAGGAGAACTACTGGAGATTGATAATCCCGAGGAAGCTATTTGGTTGTTGTACTAAATACAAAAGGCATCAGTTGTAAATAAAATGAGGTTGCGGAGAATTCTTTTAGTTATTCTTTGCAATTAATGAGGATCTAGGAAGAATCATTAAAAGACAACCTGAGAACATAACACCAGTAGACTGGTGTAAGAGTTAAAATGGTAAGTTTCAAACTGTGAAAGCTTGAAAAGTGGAAAAAAGTTAGAGTGATAGAGATAAAAGGTAAGAAAGTTACCTTGACAATTCCTAAGAGTTAGGAATTCACTCTGAGATGTCAATCATCAAGGTGATCATGTTGATAATGCCTTGAATAAAGAAAAAGGCAGTGGCTATAGTTATGATTAAAACTGCTCAGTAATAGCTCTTAAGAGATATGTTTACTGATGACCAAGTGAAAGTCCTGCGCTGGTGCATCATCATCAGCTGAGTTGTCTGGATCATTTACTATAAGTCTGTTCTTTGAAGCTCGAGTTGAAGTGAGCTAATAATGATCAAATGAGTGATCAATTATTGAAAGAATTGATTGAAATTATCAAGTATGTCAAGGATGACTACTAATTATTGATGTTGAAAAGGATAATCTCCAATCTGAACATTGAGCATGTAAGCAAGTTTTTTAGAACTAGAAACAAATAGCGAAGCACGAATTTTGTAAGAATCTCATGATTTCTTTCATATATTTATTTAGTTAAATTCCAAAATTCATTATGATGAGAAAATGAATTGTGTTGGTGACCTGAAATGAAAAATTGACGCTGTCAATCTTACAAAGAAACATGAGATATATCATCAGGTAGAAGCTGAATAATTTTAACCTAAAGGGTTATATTGTTCTTGCTTATATATGAATGATATTTCATGCTCAATAATTCGTGATGGATTAACCTAAGTTGTGGTGACAACTGAAGGTTATTGATAATGGAATTGTAGAACCGATAGAATTTGAAATTTCTTGCCAGTATGGTGATTTAAATTCTCGTGGAAAAGTAAGCGAGATGTATGTGTGTGGAAGAGTAGAGAATTAGAGAGAACTAGTATTATTATTTTAGTAAGGAACTGAAAGTCTGTTTCTCAGGAGGGAAAAGATGTATAATAGTTGGAAGATTCAATCTTTACACAATATGTCTGCAGCTGGGTTTAGTTTCAGAGAATGTAAATTCCTGAGATTGTGACTTGGAAAGAAATAATTAATGTGTGAGTTCTGTGGGGTCAAGTTTCGCATGCTATATATAATGTTAAGGTATTTACCTTGAAGATTTGTATGCTTTACTTTGTTTTCAGTTTGTGCGAGGAAAAGAAGTTGAAATACAAATTAGTTTGAGCTTGAACAATATAAGAACTACTCAAAAATGGTTATTCGACTGTCTAGTATACAATTGAAGTTTCGATAGATGGAGAAAATATAGCTATTAATAGAGCTTCTCAGTTCAGACTTCATGAGAAAGTGATGAAGATGATGATTTGTGTGAGTTTAGCTGACACATCATCAATTGAAAGAACTAATGGCAGAGCTACTAATCTGATCTTTTTAGTTCACATTTAAATTGAATTGGAGATGATTCAGTGGTGATTGATTGTTAGAAAGCTAATCAGGATTATATAAAGTGTTAGAAGTTAACTGCTAGTGTAGAGTATCATGATTGGTCAATTTCTAATAATGGTGCGTTATGATTCAGGGATAGATTATGGATTCTAGTTCAGGATCAAGTGAAGCAAGAAAGGCTAAGGAAATCTCATAAATCTCTTTACTGCATTCATCCAGATAACAATAAGGAATATCATGAAATGAGGTTCCATTACTTATTGTTAATCTGGGATGACAAATGATGATGTGAAGATAATAAAAAGATATGAGATATGTCAGCAAGTTAAGGCTGAGCACAGAAACCTGGAGGCTTATTGTGTTCGTTACCTATTCCTGAATGGAAATGGGAACATCGATTGGTGGCTTTTGTTTCCAGTTTATCTCTGAGTTAGCGTAAGCACAATATGGTGAAGGATTGTAGTTAACATGTTGATGGAGTCTATGCATTTCTTGCCATTTTTGATGAAAAACCCTATTGACTGGTTATGTATTATATACATAAACAAGGTGTTAGAGTTAAGGGTGCTTCAGTATCGATTATTTCCGCATAGGGATCCGAGATTCACGTCCAGAGGATGAAGTGAACTGTTGTGATAGCTGTAGAATTGTTCTTAACCTCAATTTGATATATCATTGGCAGACCAACGAGTAGCCGAAGTAATTGATTTTAATGAAACAAGATATATTTCGAGTTTATATCTTGAAGTCCAATAATAACTGGAAAATATACATTTCTCCGTGTGAGTTCATTTGTAATAAACAGCTATTAAGCTAGAATGGAATGCTCATTTGAAACTGTGTATGGTCAACCATGTCATTCACCAGAGTGTATGGACAGGGGTTAAGATGCAAGTTTATTGGAGGCGGAATTAATTTAGAACTACACTGAGGAGATGTAGCAGATTCTCCAGCATTTAACTACAACACAATTGAAGCAAAAGAGATATGCCGATAAATATCATATGTGGTTGGATCTTTCAAAGGAAAAATTAGGTTATGTTGAAAGTCTCACTTATGAAAGGAATGGTATAGGTTTGGATTTTGAGGTAAACTAGCTTTAAGGTATGTTAAGTCATTCAAAGTATAAGGAAAGGGTTGGTCCTATTACTTACAGGTTAAAGTTGCATCCTCGACTAAATCGAAGTTCATTATGTTTTCCATAAGTCAATATTTAGTAGAATGGAGACACAGTTCATTCTAAGGTTTAGTTTGAATGAATGTGATCTTTAGGAAGACCTATTTTATGAAGAGCAGTCAAGTAGGTTACTTGATTGTAAGATTCATAAACTGAGAACCAAATAGATTACTTTGGTTAAGGTGAAATGGTGATTTCACAAAGATGAGGAACAATTTCCAGTTTTCTTTGAAACTATGAGTGATTTTTGAGTTACTTTAATTTTGAGGACAAAATTATTTTTAAATTGGGGAGACTATAACGGCACGTTACCTTAAGCTGGTGATTAGTGTTAATCTAAATCTTAATTAATCCGAGTTAGGCTCTTGGTTAACTCGACGTACCTTGATTAGCATGTGCGTATGTTTGCATGATGTATGGCGTTTGTTTGTATTGTTGAAACAATTCATGTATAGGTTGTTGTATAATACGAAAATTACACACAAGTCTATAATGCACAAAATTCACGATAAGTCATGAAATACCATTACACAGTGAGCGACGAGGGAGACGTGGCATGAATGTGCGCACTCATGGCTACATGTGGACGTGTCCAGGAGAGTTATTGGTGACGAAACACGAAAGTCATATATATATAAGGATATATATGAATATATATTGGAAAATCAAGAGAATATAAAATTATATATATCAATTGATCATCTCGAACGAAGCAGAAGTACAAGATGTGTCAAATCTCGTGTTACGATAGCACGTGTTACTTTAACACATCGATGATTCGATCAATCTCCACATGACGTAATGTGTATCTCGAGGAATCTATATATATATAAATAAAAGTTGATGTTTATTAACTCATTCATTTTGATCAAAAGAGATTCGGGAAGGTTTGGCCAGGTTTTAGCGTGATGGGAGGTCATTTCAGGAGTCGATTCAAGCCAAGTTGAGGAGCTTAATCAGTAGAATGGCTCAAGAGGAACACATAGGTATGTTTAGTTTTGATGATAATCAAAGTCTAAATTGGAGGTGATGATAGGAATAGTAATAATTTGAGTTGTTTGTGGTTCCAATATAGTCTATCACCTCATATTTGATGTTTCTGAGCTGTTATAGATGAATTTATAGTTGTTGGGATTAATTTTGTGGTGTTTTTGAAGGATTTGGAGTTGCAGTAGGACGCTGCAGTTGCTGATCTAGCGCGATTACCGCGCTAGATCATACAATCAACACGCAAGATGCGCATGAAATGAAGAACATGAGATCAGACATGGAATTTACGCGCTAGATTCCTTATTAGCGCGCTAATTCAGGCCAAAAAAAAGTAATAGTGCTGTATTTTCATGAATTTTGAATGAGGGTCTTAAGGACTAATTTAGGAGATCCTAATAGATTATAATGGACTTATATTGACCGTAATTGGTCCATGATAGGTGTTGATTAATCGAGGGAGAGTTAGGGACCAAAAATTTAGAAAATTGGACGGAGACTTAAACCCGAGGTAAGTAGAGATTGACTTATTTATCAATATTGCCTGGCTATTTAGTATATTTAGCTCATGTAGTTGTTGGAATTGAAATGGGGGGATTATGTACACTGTGGTGGGTTTCAATAAAAGGAAAATGGTGTTTATTGTGATTCACTATCGTAAGTTCCTGGAACTGAGATGAGGTTTTATAGAAGATGGGTTGGTTTCCCGACCTATATGTAAGTTCCTACTAAGTTTATAGGTTGTGTGGATTACATTCTCACTAAGGGCTTAGGATAGAATCATTGGGCATTAGTGGATGAGCTAGAGAGCACATATACGCAATGCGTTGGTCTAACAATCACACTGATGATGCTGGTGGGTAATCGACCCTAGTTTTTATAAATAAATGTACTAGTCCTATATCTTTGCTTTGCATTTGTTTATGTATGATTTATATGCTTTCCATATCCTTGTTAGTTATTCTTGGATCATGTTGTTATTGCATGTTTCCTTTGAATATTATATGGAATGTTGATGGTTATGTAAATCCATACTTCTTACGCAAGTTGGGGCGCTCACCCCAATTAACAATTATAGGTAGAGCCGACGAGCGCTATGACAATGGGATGGAGAACTTTTAGGAGTCTTGAACTTCTCTTCGATGTAGTGAGTTTCCATTGTCTAATATATTGTATTGAATTACATTTTGTAATATCATATGGGATGCGAGTTTTGTATAACTGATGGTTATTCCGATTTTTTTTAAATAATGTATATCTTATTTTGATTATAAAAAAGGTTTCGAATTTTTGCTGCGTACCGTATTTGTCTTAATCGATAATTGATATACGATAATGGAGATCAGGTGTAGGTGGTAAGGCTGCTGGCTCCGGTTAAGTCTGGTAAGGGTAATCTGGGCTTAATTAGGGTTTCAGGCTGGGTATCACCCTAATTTTGTTAGGGGGCTACACAGATCCTCCTCCCAAAAATTAGTTTCTCTCACTTCTAGAGAGTAATTTTTAGTGGTTTTTCATATTAGGAGCTAGGGTATTCAACTGCGGAGTCGACATTGGAGCCGCCACACACAACTTTTCATACTTGGTAATTGTAAAGACCATGTCTGGCTAAACCAATCTTGCCTAGGTCGGAGTGGAAACAAGTCGGGATCATTGATTCATGGCATATACTATGTGAGATCTTTGATTTTTATTTAATTTAATTCAATTTCTCCTATTTCATTGTTGTCGATTTTGAGGATTATGGTTTAGATCTAGAGTATGCGTGTGGCATGCTTTTAGGTGGACAATCTATAGTTATTTGGACCGATAGTATCTGTGTAATTGTACTTTTGGCCAAATAAAGTGACTAACACTCTCCCATTTACCGTAAAAACCTTTCGATTCTATAGTGTGCAACAATCGAATCTAGGTTAAATAAGAAGCGGACGCGATTCAATTATTTAAGATTAGTATACGCACAGATCCTTATTATTGCGGTTAGTGTGTTAAATTCGATTGGTGGATGTTTAAGGTTATGCATTAATTATGGAAGTAGTTAGTGGTGAGCGTCCTAGCTATCGAGATTAAGGGAATTAGAAATTTTTGGCGGACGTCGATTTTCTATAGTTAATCTAGGAGAACTTGAGTTAATAACTTTTTGGAAAGATTAAGGACCATAATATGCCATTGAATCTTGATTCTTGCTTGTGGATTGTAGACCTAAGTGTTTTATCTCATTGATATTATCTTTTGCAAACTTTTCATTTTTGCTAGTTTAATTGTTTCCTTGAACTTTCTAAAAAACCCCCCATTTTTAGTTAAGTTAGAGTAAACCTCAAGTCTAGTGGATTCGACCCCATATTTACCACTACTACACCTTTGTAGTTGGTAACTCCGTTATGAGTTATATTTGGCACGCACGACACGTGATCAAATGACTTAGTCATTACTCTGCGTTTAGTTTTTTTTTTTCTTAGTTTTATGCAACCACACCTCACTCGATCAAAATTGGCTTGTTTATTGTTAGCTTTCGATCCTGAACTGGAGAGAACATTTCATAGGTGGATTAGAGAGGCCCGACTTAGGAAACTAGAAGGCTAAAATCCTATGAACATGGCTGCGAATTGCTAAATCACTATATGTCACACCAATCAAGAGCTTCAAGCTCTTTTGGCGCAACAACCCCTATATATCAACTATCTGGATAATGCCGGAGACTTTGAGTTGAGGTCTAGGTTCATTCACCTCCTACCATCCTTTCATGGTGGTGAGAATGAAGACCCCGTTACTTTCCCGAAGGAGTTTCAGACTAACAGCAAGTCAATGAAACCTTCCAAAGCGGACAAGGACACGGTTAAACTAAGATCTTTTCCATTTTGCCTTAAGGACGAAGCCAAGGAATGGCTTTTCTACCTTTCGCCTTGCTGCATTAACTCCTAGAATGAGATGACAACTGCATTTTTAAATGAATACTTCCGTGAGGATAGAGTTGCTCAGCTCATTAAGGATATATGCAACATTAAAATGAAGTCGGGTGAATCATTTGGTGCATATTAGGATCGCAATAAGCGATTGATTGCTAGTTGCCCGCAACATGACAAGTTTGAGAAAGCCATAGCCTATTTTTCTATGTTGGCATGTTGCCTATAGAATGACGCGTGATTGATAATGCCTGTGGGGGTCGCATTCGAGATAAAACTCTAGCCTAAATGAAGCAATTGTATAAGGACATCGCACAATAGTCACGTCTTTATGGTGATCTTGATGTCACTGCTTACCAAAGTCTGACTGTAGGGAGTGTCTTGAGTTCTACTGACAAAAAAATTGACCAACTAACCTCCATGATGGAGTGTCTCATCTCCTTTGGAAAAGTGCTAGTCAAAGCTTTTGGCTTCTTTACTGCCACAAATCATGCAACTGATGAATGTCCTACTCTATTTGAGGACAATCAACATGCCAATGCCATGGGTAATCAGTTCCAGGGATCACCTAGAGTCCCATTTGGGAATATATACAATTACGCAATGGCAAGGAACAACCCGAACATCGGTTATGGGCCTCAAAATCAGAACTATCAGACCTTCGTCCTTAGAGGTCAACCGTTGCCTACATCCTCCAATAATTCCTCTTCACTTGAGGATATGTTTAAACCTTTGATAGGTCGACAAAACCAATTTATGAATGAGATGGCCCAATTCAAGGCTACCACCGAGAAATCGATTAGCAAAACCAAATCAGCGGTCCAAACTCTTCAAGTTCGAATGGACCAAATGGCACAACAGAATGGACGTCTCAAGGATAAGGGAATTTTTCCTTCGCAACCTTACCCGAATCCTAATGCGAGTGCTAACGCAGTTACACTCAAAAGTGGTGAAAAGCTGGAGGGACCCAAAAGGAACAATAGGTTATCAGATGCCAAAGAGCAGGCAAATGAGGAAGAACACGAGTTAGTAGTGACTCCGTCTATCCCTAAATAGATGGTAACTACTCTAAAGGAAACGTCGCCCACATTCAAGGTCAAACCTCATTTTCCACAACGAATCATTTTAGATAAGAAAATGGAGGAAGGGAAATAAATTCTTGAGATGTTTCGGGGAGCGAAAATCAATATTCCACTCCTTGACGCTTTGATGCAAGTCCCTAGGTATGTAAAGTTTTTTAAGGAACTATGCATTAACAAAAGGAAATTAATAGGCAATGAAAAAGTCCAAATGGGAGAAACCGTCACGACTATCTTATAGAAGAAGTAGCCTTGTAAATGCAAGGATCCTGTGATGTTCTTAATACCTTATGTTGTAGGTGATGTAAGCATTCATATGGCTATGCGCGACCTTGGCGCTTCCATTAATGTCATGCCATTGTCTATTTATGAGACATTGCATGCAGGCCCATTGAAGGAGATTGGTATTATCATTCAGTTGGCAGACCATTTAGTTGTTAGACCCGTGGGTGTTCTCAAGGACGTTCTAGTCAAAGCGAACGTATGTTTCCTGCTAACTTCTATGTGGTAGATACGAAGGAGGAACCATTCCCCAATGCTTCATCAGTACACCTTGGACGTTCGTTTTTGTAAACGGTGAAAAAGAAGATAGATGTTAATGATGGATCTCTTACCATGGAGTTTGATGGTGAAGTCATCAAGTTTAATATCTATGACACAATGCGATACCCTAGTAATGTGTCGTCTGTAGTGTGTACCATTGATTATGTGGATCTATTCATTGAGCATACCTTACTCATGAGCGACGATGATGAAGTTAAAGTAGTGTTAGAAAATCATCTCAACACTACTCATATCTACGAGAGTGTTTTGACCCTCGATATTGATGTCGAGGATTTTTTTTTAGAGTTGGATGAACTCCAACCTTTACCCCCAAGTGTCCGTTATTTGGAGTTGCCTACTTCTAATTCTGAACTTTCTCCCTCATTAGTTAAAGCTCCCACACTTGAGCTAAAACCATTACCTGTGCACCTAAAGTACATGTTTTGGGTGAGAATGACACACTCCCTATGATCATCTCGGCAAAACTTACACATTTGGATGAAGAGAGACTCCTGCGAGTACTTTAGGAGTTTAAACAAGCTATTGGGTGGACCATAGCGGATATCAAAAGTTTGAGCCCTTCCACTTGCATGCATCATATATATATATGGAAAAGGGGTTAAAACCTACGAGAGAAGCATAGAGGAGGCTCAATCCGCTTATGATGGATGTCGTAAAGAAAGAGATACTGAAGCTCCTTTATACTGGCATGATTTACCCCATCTTTGATAGTAAATGGGTAAGCCCTATCTAGGTGGTTCCTAAAAAATGGGAGTCACGGTAGTCACCAATTCACATGGTAAGTTGGTTCAGACCCGCATTCAAAATGGATAGCGGGTATGCATTGACTATAGGAATATAAATGCTTCCACTAGGAAGGATTAATTCCCTTTTCTATTCATCGATCAAATGTTGGAGAGACTAGCTAGTCGTTCTCATTACTGTTGTCTTGACAATTATTTCGATTTTCATTAGATACCGGTAGCGCCTGAAGACAGGAAAAAGACAACCTTCACTTGTCTGTTTGGCACTTTTGCCTATCAGCGCATACCCTGGGTTATGCAATGCACCTGCCACCTTTCAAATGTGCATGGTGAGTATCTTCTCAAATTTTGTTGAGCATTTCATTAAGGTTTTCATGAATGACTTTACTATTTGCAGTGATTCATTCGATAATTGTCGCATCAATCTGACAAAGGTACTCAGCAGGTGTATCGAGAAGAACCTGGTTCTGAATTATGAAAACTGTCATTTTATGGTGGACCAAGGTCTTCTTTTGGGACACATTGTCTCAGCCAGGGGCGTAGAGGTCGACCAGGCTAAAATTGATGTTATCAAGAAACTTACCTACATTTAGAACGCGCGGGAGATTAGATCTTTCCTTGGACACGTCGGTTTTTACCGTCGTTTCGTCAAGCACGTTTCGAAGATCACACAACCCCTATACCATCTACTCTAAAAGGACGTACCTTTTGAGTTTGATAAGGCATGTAAGAGTGCATTTGATGCACTGAAAGACTCACTTACTAGCACACCAGTGATTCAGGCCCTTAATTGGGAGCTTCTATTTGAAATTATGTGTGAAGCTAGTAATCATGCAGTGGGTGCAGTCTTAGGATAGAGAGTCGAGAAAGCTTCACATGTCATTTACTATGCTTTTCGTATTCTAAATGCAGCTTAGATGAACTTCACCACTACTTAGAAAGAGCTCATTGCAGTCATATTTGCACTTGAGAAGTCTCAGCCTCATCTTTTGGGAACCCATGTTATTATTTACTCTAATCACGATGCCTTAAAATACCTGATGAGTAAAGAGGATGCCAAACCTAGGCTCATTAGATGGATACTCCTACTACATGAGTTTGGCATCAAAATTATAGATAAAAGTAGTGTAGAGAATCTAGTCGTAGACCATCTCAGCAGGATCGAGAATGGTGAGCATCTTACTCCTCTTAAGGATGATTTCCTTGACGAGTACATTTATGCTGTTATGGAAGATCTCCCCTAGTACGCTGATTCGTGAACTATATCACCTCGGGCAAACTATCTCCTCATCTTTCGAAGGTTTAGAAGAATAAAGTAAGGAGCAATGCTAAGTACTATGTAGGAGATGACCCATACATATGGAAATTTTCCTCTAACTAGGTTATTAGGCATTGTGTTCTTTAGACTAAGTGTCATTCCATATTGGCTTTTGGTCATACTTACACCTGCGGTGGCTACTTTGGTCCCTGTAAGACAGCTAGGAAAGTTCTTGAGAGTGACTTGTATTGGCCCACTATTTTCGATGATTCATACATGTTTACTAAGACTTGTCCTAACTGTCAGAAAATTGGTAACCTTGGTCATCGGGACTAAATGCCACTTACCCCAATTCATATTCATGAGATATTTGACGTATGGGGCATAGACTTCATGGGACCATTTTCAGTGTCATTTGGTAATGTTTACATACTCTAAGCAGTGGACTACGTGTCTAAGTGGGTGGAAGCTTGGGCATACGCACTAAAGAATTTAAAGTGGTATGTGAATTCCTCAAATTGAGGATTTTCACAACATTTGGTACCCCATGTGCCCTGATAAGTGATAGAGGCACTCACTTTTGCAAATGTATGGTTGAAAGTCTTCTAAGGAGGTACAATGTCACTCATAGAACGTCTACAATGTGCATCCCCAAATGTATGGCCAGGTAAAGGTCTCTAATAGGGAGATCAAATCCATCTTGGAAAAGACGGTGAATCTTACTTGTAAAGATTGGAGTACACGTCTTGATGGCACGGTTTGGGCTTACCGAATGACGTTTAAAACACCAATTGAAATGTCCCCATATCGCCTTGTGTTTGGTAAAGCTTGCCACCTGCTAGTCGAGCTCGAACATAAATCCTACTGGGTTGTGAAACAACGTAATATGAAGCTAGATAAAGTAGGAAAATAGAGAAAGCTCACTTTCTAAGAATAAGAGGAAATCAGGAAGGACGTGTATGAAAATACGCGGATTTACAAAGAAAAAATGAAAGCGTTCCACGATCGCAATCTCTCTAGGAAATCTTTTCGTGTTGGTAAGAAAATGTTTTTATTTCAATCACGTTTTAAGATTTTTGCAGGTAAGTTGAGATCGAGGTGGACAGGATTGTATGTTGTGAGTGCAGTGTATGATCATGGTGTAGTGGAGATTTAGAGTTTGGAGAATGGTAATGCTTTTAAAGTGAACGACTAATGATTGAAGATCTTCTATGAAGACTTCCTAAGTCATAGTGTGGAGGACGTCTCACTTGCAACACTAATCTACACCGATTGATAGACTTAGACCAAGTTGAGCCAACGACTTTAACCAAAAGCGCTACTGGGAGGCAGCCCAAATTTTGATATGTATTATTTTGTTTATTCATTTTAGTATTTTTTATCATTATGCATGAACTCGTATCATTTCCTTCTTCTTATATCTATCATGTTCTTTCACCTTCTTCTTTGTTTTCTATGTGTTGACCTCTTGACTTATTTTGAACCTTAGGGAAAAGGTTCGAAATAAGTTTGGGGGTATTTTAGGGATTGTGGATTTGTTGGATGGATTTTCTTGCTAAACGCCGCATGTATGATCGTTAAATGTCTTTGACATTATGCGGTTATCTAATGTAATGGTGGTGTTATTCTCATTCTCGTATCTTTCCATTCCTCTATTCTTATCATTGATACTTTTATGCTCCTTTTCACTAGGATATGATACATTTTCATGCATGCATTTAGTATAGTTTTTATTATATGATACATTTTCATGCATGCATTTAGTATAGTTTTTATTATTATTAGTAGTATACATATGTCTATCTATGTTTGTTCTTGCATTTAAACCTTACATAGTGTCATATGTTGCATTTAGAGTCACCCGAGACTTTGTTTCATGCCTTTAATTGTAGACGAGTATAATATAGTTGCATTTTTTACTTGAAACTTAGATAAAACTAGGGAAAACACTCAATCAAGTCCATAGTTCAGCATTTTTATGATTTCATGATTAGGGACTTAGTTAATGGTTGGGCTTTGTGCTAGATACCAAAGGGAGTAGACGGTTAAACTTGTGCAAATGTTAATATTTTAACCCATATTGGGGGATTTGCTTGATCATAGTCGAAGTGAGAAGGGCTAACATAAGTTTTTCCAAAAAAATAGAGAGTCCCACAAGTTTTCATAGGAAATGGAGCAGGGAATCTTATGGTGGAAAAAGTGAAAAAAGTGGTCCACAGGAAATATAGCAGGGGCTGTATTTTTTGAAAAAATATGTAGAAAAAATAGAGAATATAAAATGAATAAAGGCGGAAGTTATGAAAACTCCTCAAATAAAAGATTTAGTTCGAGTGCTTTCACTAGATTAAGTGAAATTTTAACTTGCGTGCTTGAATGTATAGACCAAGAAAACTCATGAGTAGTTGATGGCCTTTGTCTTGATCGAATCTATGTCTTTAAAGTGTGATCTTAATTGTGTTTGGGTTTCGAGTCTTGACATATCATCACTCCGAAATTTTTTGAGTTTCTTGTTAATTTGGTGACTATGTAAATAAAAGGGACTCCATGGATTTTGAATCAGGTATATGATTAGTTAAGTCAGTGCATATTTATATTGAGAGTCTAGTTTAGTTTGTGTTGTCATTTATACTTTTGCTCGGGACGTGCAAAGTCTTAAGTTTGGAGGTATTTGATAAGTCGGTATTTATAGATTTTTATTAGTTGATTTTAATATATTTAATATGTAAAGTCTCTAAAATATATATTTACTTATATTTATTTATTGTTTTCAGGTGAAACGGAGTGCGCGGTTGAATCCAAGGTGAAACAATACTCAAAATGGAGTATTTACATGTGATCAAATGCCATATGATTTGCCTCGAGTTACGTACTGCATAGTTGGTGTAGTAATAGACAACTGGTTAAGTGACGCAGAAATCCGACGCATTTAGGCCATTATGTAGTGACAGCCATTGATCAAGCCTCGAGATGCGGCTATACTCTCTCCCTTATATTCGTTTCTTAGCTTGTGCGAGTTCCTTGCTTGCCACTAGCACCACGTATCGCTTATCCATTGGTCCATGTCGTCGATATAAATAACAATTTCAAGTTCCTTACAGCAGCAGCTCTCGGATGATCATCGGGATCCGTACCGGTGCACTCTTCTTCATCTTCGCATGACGTTTATGGAGTTTTTTCAGTCGGTTCCAGCCGCCACGTGTCGAGCCCTCACATACACACAACATCACCAACAACTTCTTCCACCAACCAGAGGGCGCCACTTCACTTGTTACGAAACCAACCCCAAAATTAGTTTCTCTCACCTCCATCAATGTTTAGTGGTTTTTCATATTAGGAACTAGGGTATTCATTCGGGGAGTCGACATTCGAGCCGCCACACACAACTTTTCATATTTGGTGATTGTAAAGACCATGTCTAGCTAAACCAATCTTGCCTAGGTCGGAGGGGAAACAAGTTGAGATCATTGATTCATGACATATACTATGTAAGATATATGATTTTTATATAATTTAATTTAATTTCTCCTATTTCATTGTTGTCGATTTTAGGGATTATAGTTTAGATCTAGGGTATGTATGTGGCCAATGCATGCTTTTAGGTGGAGAATCTATAGTTATTTGGACCAATAGTATTTTTGTAATTGTACTTTTGGACCAATAAAGTGACGAACACTCACTCGTTTACTGTAAAAACCTTTCGGTTTATGAGTGTGCAACAATTGAATCGACGTTAAACCGGAAGCAGACGCGATTCGGTTATTTAGGATTAGTATTTCCACGAATCCTTATTATTGCGGTGAGTGTGTTAAACCCGATTGGCGAATTTCTAAGGTTATGCATTAATTAGGGAAGTAGTTAGTGGCAGATATCCTAGCTATTAAGAATATGGGAATTAAGAATTTCTGGCAAATGTCGATTTTCTATAGCTAATCTTGGAGAACTTGAATTGATAACTTTTTTGAAACGATTGAGGAGCATAATATGCCATTGAATCTTAATTCTTGCTTGTGGAACCGTAGACCTAGATGTTTTCTCTCGTTGATATTATTTTTCGTGAACTTTTCATTTTTACTAGTTTAGTTAATTATTTCCTTGAACTTTTTGAAAACCCTATATTTTTAGTTAACTTAAAGTAAAACTCAAGTCCTGTGGATTCGACCCCGTATTTACCATTACTACACCCTTGTGGTTAGTAACTCCATTGCATGTTATATTTGGCACACACGACACGTGATCATTGATGGCTTTATGAATCCTTACTTACTGAGCAAGTTGGAGCGTGTTGGGTTTTGGGGTTCAAACGCAGCGGAGATTACAAAACAATTTCGACAAAAACCCCAACAGGATCCGAATCTAATTCCATTAAAACGTTTAAACCAAGAAAGTTTAATCATACCTCAATCGCAAAATACCTTTCTTAAGGTTGATTGATCTCTAAGGCGTTGCCAATGACGAACGCCCTCTACCAGTAGTCCACACACGAACGGTAGCCGAGATTCAAAGTGCTAGCTTCAAGAGAATACCAAACCTTTTGTTTAGCGTACCAGAAAACCCTAAGTCATTTCTCAAACGAAAATAGAGTTTCGGCCCTTAATCTTTCGTCCGTGTGTTCTAACTTAAAGCCTCTATTTATACAACCCTTGTATATAGATGGTTAAGTAAATTACACATATACCCCTACTTAAAGAAGTATAAGTGTAATACACCACAAGGACCTTTTGTCATGAATTTTATCATATAAAATCCATTTTTCTAAACCATTTTGAAATCTCGCAAAACCATTCTTAGTGTGCGACCCAATAGGCTCATACAACGTTGGCAGTGAACCAAAACAGATTTTGGTATACAAGTCTTAAGCGGCCACTAGCAAGACATTATGACTAGCCAAGTCGTACGAATATCAAATCGATACAACCTAATCAATAGTGTATATAACATCCTTTTTCACACGATATCCTTTTGATCAAACATAAGGCATCGAATTATCATTCAACATGTTTAATCTTACTAGTCTCGATCTCTAGGTAGACTGAAAACATCCAAGTGACATTGATCAATATCAATTCACTTAGACTAGGCCTTTTAACAGTTTAACACATCGAGGGATCCACTAGATATCTCTCTTTATATGAGAGGGACAAATTCTATCTCTATTACACAACTTCATCACATTGCTCACACAATAACCACTCACAACCTTTATAATCGTTTGGTTAAAGACAACGTTTGATAATGTCAAATCACTATGTTCCTAATGTTGAAGTCTCTAGTAATCTCAAGTCAGAGGATTGAAAAATATACCTATCATGAGAAACAATTATGACTTAATCCATGTGATGTTCTCAAAGCTGGTCAGTCCAGTACTTTGTTCACTAACAAGTACTTGTGATCTTGATTCGTATCCCTATACGTATAATCATCATATGATCATCAATAAAGACTCACACTAGTCTTAATTCATTATAGTTCTCAGTATAATGATCGACTAAGGACATTTAGGATATTTTTGTAAATACCCATGAATCTTATTATAATGTAAACATGCAAATTAATTACAATAAACAACAAATGAAATCCTCTATTTTATTAACTAAAAGTATTCATAAAGAAAGTTAATGGATTGACCTAGGGCACATGCCCCAACATCTCCCACTTGCATTAGGGCCAATCATACATGCATCTAATGCCTAATGATCTAACATGAGAATCATGTTTTGCTTATGGAAGAGCTTTTGTCAATGGATCCGAAACGTTGTCTTCAGTAGGTACTCTACAAACCTTTACGTCTGCCATCTCAATAATTTCTCCGATGAGATGAAAACGCCTGAGTATATGTTTGGATCTGTGGTGTGATCTAGGCTCCTCGGCATGTGCTATTGCCCCGTTATTGTCACAATACAAACAAACAGGGTTAGCAATACTTGGAACCACACCTAGTTCAGAAATGAACTTTTTGATCCAAACTGCCTCCTTTCTTTGCATCGACGCCGCAATATACTCGGCTCACTGTTGTAGAATGCCGCACATCTCTTGCTTCGAACTTTCCGACTTACTTGCACCCACATTCAAAGTAAACACAAATCCAGAGTGCGATTTAAAATCATCTATATCAGTTTGAAAACTTGCATCTGTGTAACCATTTACAACTAGATCATTTTCAAAACCTCCATAGACCAAGAACACTTCCTTAGTCCTTCTTAAGTATTTAAGAATGTTCTTTCGCTATCCGATGACTCTCACCAGGATCGATCGATATCCGCTTGTAGTGCTCAAAGCATATGATACATCAGGTCGAGTGCATAGCATGGCATACATGATAAATCCAACAGCGATGCATATGGAATCTTATTCATACAGTCTCGCTCATCATTTGTCTTAGGACATTGAATCTTGCTGAAACTTATGCCATCAGACATTGGCAACAATCCTCTTTTACAGTCTTGCAAACTGAACCTATTCAGCACCTTGTCTATGTAAGCACTCTGATTTAGACCGATTAGTCTCTTGGATCTATCCCTATAGATCCTTATCCCTAGGATATAGGCTGCATCTCCTAAGTCTTTCATTGAGAAACACATCCCTAACCAAGACTTGACATTCTTCAATGTTGGGATGTCATTTCCAATGAGTAATATATCATCAACATACAATACAAGAAAAACAACTACACTCCCATTGACCTTCTTGTATACACAAGGCCCATCTTCGTTCTTAATAAAACCACAATCCTTGATTGCTTCATCAAAACGAAGATTCCAACTTCGAGAAGCTTTCTTTAATACATAAATGGATCTTTGAAGCTTGCAGAGCGTTCACCCCAAATTTAATATTTTAGGTTCACAGCCTAACGCTTCAGCGAAGGGAAAAGAGAGGATTTAAGAATTTATTATCTTCTCTATGATGTAATGAGTCTTCTTGTATATATATACATTGTTTTCGATATTTTCTTGTATTTAAATAGGGTTGGGAAGTTTATAATTGAGTTTTGGGTCTTGATAAACTCTATATTTATGTATATCATTTAATTATCGAATTGTTTTTAATTTTTTGCTGCATATATTTTGAATTATTTATTCGATATGGATATACAGGTTGAGTTTATCAAGTACAAATGGTGAGGCCGCTGGCTTAAGTTAAGTTTGACTGGGTTAACGGGGCTTAATTAGGGTTTTAGGCTGAATATCACCTTAATTGAGATAGGGGATGCTACATGTGCACCATAGTTTCTTGTTTGATTACTATGTGACATATATGTTACATTTTTCATAGGCTATGGTTTTTAATTTATATAATTGGCTATAAGTTGATTTTTATTATAATCTTACCATAGGCATATTAATCAATTTTAAAACACAACTTAGTCCAAATTAAATCAAGTTAGTAATAGATCATGATACTAGCCTAAGTCACGTATTTCCTGCCTAATGCATATCTCGAGGCAAAACCTGCGCCTCGCCTTGCCTTGTGTCACATGTGTATTTATAATTATTTAATTATTTATTAAATATTACTCCTACACTAAAATATTATTTTATTACTTACGGTACACTACAGTTGAGCTTGATCGCGTCACTCGGTTCGAATCGAGTTTGAGCATTTGATCAGATCAGATCGGGCTGAGTCCAGTCTGATCGGTGATGGGATGTCACACTACTAGTTTATGCACAATAGAATAACTCAATCTAAATCGATTTTCAGGAATCGATGGAACCTACCAGAGGTTGGTTAGGGAAGCTCTATAACAAGATTCTAGTTTTCTCCAACCTACTATGACTGACGACACTCGCCATGCTAGCAGTGATTGCCAAATTACCATGGGGCGCATCCATGAAGATCTCGAAAATCTTTTTGCTCAGCGGCCCCTTTGCATAAACTTTCCACCAAACGGTGAAACTTTCGAGCTTAAGTTCGACATTATTAACCTCCTGCCCACCTTCCATGGCATGAAGAGTGAAGAACGGGTGGCATTCTTAAAAGAGTTTTAAACGAGTTGCCTGTCTATGAATCCTTCTCAACCGGAAGACAACATGATAAAGCTTAAGGCTTTCCCATTTTGCTTAAAGGATAAAACCAAATAATGGCTCTTTCATCTTTGCCCTAGGTGCATTAACTCGTGAAACAACATGATAGATGAGTTCCTCATGCAATATTTCCTTAAAGATAAGGTAGCCCAGCTCATCTTTAAGATATGCAGTATCAATATGAAGACTGACGAGTCTTTTAGTAATGATTGGGATAGTTATATGCGCCTTATTACTAATTGCCCACAACATGACCAACATGATAGGGCCATTGTCTAGTTCTTTTATGTCGGCATGTCCCCTTTAGATATGCGTATGATTGATAACACTTATGGTGGTCTCATTCGTGACAAAAACCAAGTGCCAATGAAGCAACTCTACGAGAATATAACGTAACATTCCTGATTATATGGAGATATTGGTGTTGATGCGTGCTTAATTTCGTTAGTTGGAGCTACCACTAGCTCCACTAACAAGAGAGTTGATCAGTTGACTTCCCTGGTGGAACGTCTCCTGAGCAATGGCCAAATGCATGTTAAAGCTTATGGATTCTACTCAGCCATAAGCCATGTAACTGATGAATGTCCTAATCTATTTGAAGACCATCAGTAGGACAATGTTATGGGTAACCAATTCCAAGGGCAAACCTAAGCGTCCTTTAAAAACACCTATAACTAAGCAATAACGAGGAACTACTCTAACTTCGGTTATAGGTCTTAAACTAAAACTATTCATCTTTTATCCTCATAGGAAAATCATTACCTAAACTAGTGTCTAATCATTAATCACTTGAGGAAATGATTAATTTTTTAGCAGCTCGACAGAGCCAGTTCGCTAGATCTCGCCCAATTCTAGGCAAACACAAAAAAACTCTCAGTGACACTAATACAACGGTTTGCAACCTGAAAGTCGAGATGGGTTAAATCACATATCGGCTAGGTCAACTTGAGGAAAAAGGGAAGTTGCCTTCACAACCCAACCCAATCCAAATATGGGTATTAACCATCAGACGCGCAAGTGAACCTTATTGTTCATAACAACGCTGCCTCAAAAAATGAAATTTATGAAACTAACACCTTAGAAAAGACCAAATTAAGAGGCTATCCACCCAAACCCCAAGGAAGTCCCATAGACATCCCGCTTAAATGTAATTATTAAGGGGTAGTAGGTATCCCTTGCATTATAGGTGGAATCTATATAGAGAATGTAATGCTTTATTTATGAATGTCAATCAATGCGATGTCTTCAAACTTCCACGAAGGGTTGGTGAATTATCAAAAATAAAGATTCAGATTTTCGTTGTTGACGGTAAGGAAATATCATCTAAAGGAATCATTCAAGATTTAATGGTTCATGTTAGGGATTTGAAGTTCCCCATGACTTTCAACTCATAGACATGATGGAGAAGCACTAGTCCATAACTTTTATGATTTTAATCGGTAGACCCTTTATGTGAATGACCATAGCTAACATTGACCTCGTTAATGGTTATGTGTTCGTTAAGCATAAAGGAAGGTCAGTTAGTTTTAAAATTCTGCATATTTTAAATTCTTCAACTGGCATGTTATTTGCTTTCTCTACTATGGTCTTGGACATGATGATTATGAATATGTATTCATGGATCGATCTAGAGGATGCCTATGAAGAAAACCTTCACAAAGAAGTGAGCAAATTAGTACTAGGCCTCCACAAAATTTACAACTCGTTGAACGATGAACTAAGTTCATAAGGACAAATGATAGCAAGGAGAAGAGGACGGTACTCCTTAACGTGCTGTATTACCAGTTCCAGCATGACAAGAATCCCAGGAAGGTCGTGCTTCCATGAAAGATTGGGAATTTAAGGATCCCAAAGTGTTATATGATACATGCACTCAACTCATTGTCATGTCATCAAAAATTTGCAAGCTATGCAGATTATGTCTTACCGGTGATGCTGAGATCAATATTGTATATCCAAATGGCACAGTGGAAATACCACGAAGAATGGCTAAAAATATAGCTATTCGCGTTGGAGACTTCGTATTTGTCACAGACTTCTATGTGGATGGGAGCAACAACCAATATGGCACACTTCTTTTGATTTTACCATTCTCGGTGACTGCCGGAGCACTTATTGATGTGGAGCTGCGTTACATTAATAATTAGGTAGGAAAGAAAACGAAGCTCTTCCAAGACGGAAGTGAGATCTTACACAACAAGGAACGATTCTTTGCATGTCTTCATATCGACGATTGAGGTAATTGATTTGGATCCGGACTAAGGGGAGGTAAATTCATCGAGCCAACAACGTTAAACAAAAGCACTACTGGGAGATAGACCATGAACAATTTTGTAGTTAAAAATTAATTTTATTTTATTTTTTGTTTTTCTTATTTTCCTAAACAGGCATTTAAGTATTGTACTAAATTCTTCTATATAAATTATGTATCTATTTCCATTATTCTTCTACTAATGTTCTCAACTTGATTTTGAACCTTGCAGACAAGGTTCCAAATAGGTTTGAGGGTATAAGGTACGTAGATAGAGTATTCAATGAAGCCTCGCATGTATGAGCTTAATTTAAAAATTTTTCTTGCGACTTCATAAGTATTATCTCATTTTCATTCCATTTGTAACCTATGATTTAATACAATAAAGCATGTATAATTAGGTAGTTTAGCATACTTACTATTTTATAGAGCGTTACCAATAAGAAAAATATTGCTTTCAAATATAAGAGTAAAAACTTGGTCAAATTGTTTACCTTTAGACATAGAAGAAGTAGAAGGGATTTTTCCACCTACTTGATGACATAAATAGAAACTTGTAGTAGGGAGGAATCATAACTTGAGACCAAAGTAAGTAGGCAGTCGAATTAACTTTGCATGAAAATCCAAATATCTAGGATTCTGAAACTAGGACTAATCCACTTGGAGTATAATTGTTAAAGATCTAGCACTTGTAAGAGGAAGAAGTATGCTTGTTTACTATGATAAAATATGGGCTTGATAATTCTACATTGAAAAGCTAACTTAGTTTTAAGCGAAAGTGAGGAGTTTAAAAAAAATAATTCGCAAGGAATGGAGTAGGGGCCGTACATAAAAAAATCATATTGAGGGAGAAAAGTGAGGATCTCTAATAAAAAGTAAGGTAAAAGTTCATAAAAACTCCTCTAACAAGATTTGTTTTAGTGCTTAGCTAGGATTAAGGGATTTTCTTTTCAATGCCATGATTCAAATAATAGCCTACCCTTAAATAAGCCATATGAACCTTTGTAAGTTTGCAAATATGCGAAAAGTGGTGATAAAGCCCATTTACAAGAATCCACCCAATAAGGAGACCAATTGGATCTACTACTTTGATGAAGAGACCAAGAAAATATGTTAGTAAGTTGAATGATATGGTTTTGGTATGCTTCAAGTTTTGAAAAAGTGTTGTCTCAAGAGGTAACCAAGTTTAAGTAATCAAAGTGGCCTTCACAAATTTCAAGTCTCTTGCTAAACATATTGATTAGGTTTGGATTGAAAAGACTACATCGCTTTGAAAAGTTGATATAAAATCTTTAGGTTAGTATCTCTCAATTTTGTTGCATTGTATTTAATCATTATAGTCATATAACCCTTTGCTTGGGACGTGCAAAGTTCTAAGTTTGGGGTTTTTTGATGAGTCATTAATTATGCATTCTTTTATATGTATTTAGCTATGTAAATCAAGTCTAAAGTCATGTTTTATGGTTCTATATGTTTACTTTGGAGATTTGCAGGGTATGTGAGTGTTTGTGCGTGAATTAGATAAATCTGGGAAATAAGTCAAAGATCGGTCAAATGACAGCTGATATGACGCTCCTAGAATGAACAGACGACGCCATGGAGAAGCCAAGGCGCTACGCAAGGCATCAGGGTAGATGATTGCATGATGTTAGAAATGAATGGACGACGCTAGGTTTTACAATAGATGACACCAAACTTGCAGAGTAGAAGTTTTGCAATTTTGAGAAAGTTTTTATTTCCTGGGCTTTACTATTCTTGTATCCAGGCTCACCTATATAAAGGAGGGACCTTTATGGACAAAAACACATTGTATTTAAAGTGATTTGGGAATAGAGAACAATCGAGTAGCCTTATTCGGCTATAGTTTTTAATACCTAGGTTGGGGATGAAGCTCTCTAAGCATTATTTGGTTGTTTCCTATGTCTTGTTGAAGTTTTCTGTAATGACCCGTTACTTTAAGCTGGTGATTAGTGTTAACTCAAATGCTAATTAACCCGAGTTAGGCTCATGGTTAAGTTCAGCGTACCTCGATTAGTATGTGTGTGAGTTTGTGTGTTGATTTGTGTTTGTTTGGAATGTTTGGTGAATTTATAGGTTGTAGTATAAAGAAGGAATTTATATACAAGCCTATAATCGAAAAATAAACAATTAAATAATAAATAACCGGTACATCAAGTATGACGAGGGAGTCATGAAATGAATGTGCACACCCGAGAACACTCGTAGGCATATTCGGTAAACTTATTAGCGAGAAAATACAAAAGTACATATATTTATATATAATTGATATATAAATATATATAATTAAATTATAAGTTTAGTTTGAATTATATGGATCGTTGGATGGCCTTGAGATGAGCGTAAGTGTTGATGTTGATAAGATTTGTCACTTTAAGATGTTTCACTTTAAACATCATTCATATGGTTAGCTTCAAGATAGCGCGATGCGTATCTTGAGAAAGATTCATACACATAAATCCAAAATATTTAAACATATCCTCACTATTTTCATTCGATCCATAGAGAGAGAGGGAGAGAGAGAGAGAGATAAAGAGAAAGAGAGAAACTGAGGGATCTTGTGAAGAGTTGATCAGGAGTGATTTCAGTTTGATTTAAGGAGATCAAACTACAACTAGATCAAAGATCATCACTATTGGTAAGTAAGTTTTGAGTTTGAAGTTCAATTCAATGCGTTAATGATGACTTATCTATGAATTGTTGTTGTTATTGATTGGAAATGAGTTTATACCTTACTTAAGGTCCTCCATGATGTATTAGGGGAGTGTTTGATGATGTTTTGGTTATTTGGTGGATGATTAGTAGCTGCTGCCTTGCTCACTGTCGAGATAGTGTAGGGTGGAGTGCTCCATCTAGCAGAGGAGCACGCTCCTTTCATCAATTAGGATGAACCTATTTGGTTGAGTGATAAATGATTAATTTATACATATATAAGATTAGTTTAGTAGTATTTTTAGTATAAATGTCCTTAAATGAGAGCTAAGTCATGGTATTATCGTATTTTAGGGAATTAAGGTGTAATGGAAGGAATTAAGGAATAACGAGAAGAAACAGAGCAAAAACCCATAAAATTAGAGTTGGCACCAAAAGTGCATGAGTTGACACTATGGGAATACAAGGCAAAATGTAGGAATGAAAGGTATGGTGTGGAAGAGAAAAAAACGAAGAAAATCAACTTTAATGGTCCGCTGTGGCAAACAAGAGATAGTGTTGAGACACACAAGGGATGGTGCCGAGACTATAGGAGCTCGAAAACATATAATGAAGTAGTATAGTAGTGGCGGCACCATGGCTTAACACACACGGCAGGGGCAGTAAGTGACAACCCCAACTCTGTAGGAAATAGAAAGTGAAGCTTTAATTTGGGTTAAATTGTAATTTAGGGTTTCTAATTTTTATTAAGGAGTATAAATAGGTATTAGGACGTGGTAAGCTAGGAGGAAGCCACCACATAGAAGGAGATTAGCCTCCATTAGAGTAAGTTAGCGTTGAGTTTGAGTATTAAGGAGTTTTTGTTGGAGAAACATTGAAGACTCTACTTTCGCAATCAATATTTGGTTTCGTCGATTAATTTAAGGTAATATTTATATTCATCTCTGATTTGCAATGAATTCTATATTGAATTGTAATATGTGTATTTCAATGATGTGTGAGCAGTCTATTTATCTTAGGGATCAATATATCTTATGGTATGAATGCTATATTTTGATTAGGAATAAAAAGTACAATGGTTAGAATTTGTATTGATTTTGAGTGTAATGTTTTAGACATCTTGATTACGTGTTTAATGAACTTAGGCTTTAGGAGTTATCACGGCCATTGAAGCTTCTAATCTAGACATGAATTGTACAACTATAAAATATGCAACATCGATAGATAGTTGTTGATTAAGGAGGTGCGGATAGTAAACTTAGTTAGTTATAAATCCAGTGATTTAAGACTTAAAGCAATGTGGAGCTTACGTTATTCGAATCAATAGGTAGAGCTCTAGTTTGCACATTAGGATCTTATCTGTCATGATAGTAGGTTGAAATAGATTTGAAGGAAATCTGTCTATTCTAATTAGGCATTGCGCACTACATATTGAGATGTAAAAATGAATACAAGCACAATATTAAATCACTTAGGTGAAGTTGTGAACTAAGATATATTTAATATAAGAGTTAAAATAAAGTTTAGATTGATTTATTAGATAATTTAAATTAGTATAAAACCAATTAAAAATGAATCCCTTAGTAATAATTCAAGTTAAGTAGGTAATATACAACTAGTGCAAAAAACCTATCCTTGAGGTTGATATACTTGATCGACGTAAGTTAATTGAACTATTACTACATGCGAGCTGTTATACTTGTGGCATGCACGCCAAATTCTTGGTGTCATTGCTGGGGATAGAAAGCCATTATATTTACTTAATTAGTTTGAGTAGTTGCTAAGTTTTATTTTCAGTAGTTTAATTTTCATCTTATAAAAAATAGGCATAAGCTTCCATTTGACTTTCTGTGCTTGATTTTTTTATGTTTTCTTTTTAGGGATACTTAGTGCATGTGTAACAAGGGAGAGAAAGACCTAGTTCCTTATAAACCGAAGATTGATAGATTGAACAAATGAAAGAAAAAGAAAGGAGTTAAGATGGTCGAGGAGCAAGCTAGAAACTAATAATAGGGTCGCGTAAATAACCAACCCGCAGGTGATCTGATAGTGCAAGATAGAGTGTGGGGACGGAGATGCCTTCGTAACTGCTTCAATCAAGAAGCTCGGGATACATACACAGAGTGATGAGGTTTTCAGCCAACACCATCGAGTTCGAGTTGAAATCATCTCTGATAAAAATGATGCAAAATAGTCTATTCAGCAGGCTATCCAATGAAGATCCAGTTGCACATGTTAAGAAGTTCTTGGAGATGTGGACAACATGCATATCACCAGAGTTACAAAAGAGGTGATTAGGATGGGACGTTTCCCATTCTCACTAGGTGGAAAAGCTAGATCCTAGTTCCAAGGGCTGAATGTAAGGAGTATGACTACATGGGCATAAATCAATGAAAGATTTCTTGACAAGTTCTTTCCCCTAGTGAAGGCCTGCGAAAAGAAACTTAAAATTAATCAATTCAAGCAAGAAGACACCGAGTCTCTTGGCAAGGCTTGGGAAAGATTGAAAAAGATGCTGAGTAGATGTCCGGGACATGAATACATGAAATAGGCACAACTCCATATTTTCTACTATGGGATGAACCACAACACGAGAATGCTAATAGATGTCGCGTTAGGTGGCTCTCTACTTACCAAGGATGAGGACGAGGCATTGGATCTCCTTTATCTTATGTCTCAAAATTCTATCGCTGGTACTCGTTCCATAGTAAGGAAACCAGCAGGCATCTACATGATTGACTCGCAAGCTGCAATTATGACATAGCTATCAAATCTAAGTAATCAGATGGCAAAACTTCAGACGGGACAACAAGATCCACAAGTAGCATCACAACCCATGAATCACCAAGGCATGGTGATTAACCAGATGAATGTACAATAAGGAATGGAGCATGAAGACATCAACTTCAAGAATAACCAAATATATGGGAATAGCTTTAGGTCGAGAGGAGTGGCTCCTTAACGATCTTATCAAATATATAACAACAACAACCCAGAATTTTCGTATGGAAATCCTAGTAATACACTGAAGTTATCTCAAGGCTTCAAACAACAAGTTCAACTGGGGAAGTTGGGGCAGAGTGAATAGATGACTTCACTGAAGTCAATTGAGAAGTATTTACAAGCCATGTAAATAAGAGATAGAGAGCGCCATGAGAAGCACGATAAAGAGTTTGAAGGAATAAAGAAAGCCATGAAAAGGATGGATAACGAGCAATCACAATCCATCAAAACCATAGAGAGATAAATTGGTCAACTTGCTATAGCCTTGAGCTCAAGAAAAAACCATGATAATCTCCTAGCAAAACCATCATCAATCCTAAGGAGAACGTGAGTGCCATTCACATGATGAGCAATACTACAAAAAACGAGTCAAGATAAGACCAAGTAATGTATAAGCATGAAGAGATGCATGGGCACGAAATGGAAGTGAGGCAAGATGAGCTTGAGGGTTTCAAGAAGCAAAAAATCAATGCCTTGAAGAAAAAGAAGGGGAAACAATAATGGAAGACTAAGAAAAAAGATTAAGGACCTTTCGAAGAAGACCCATAAGGCAATAACTTCAAGTTGGTTTTGAAGAAATCAAAACCAAAGCTTAAGGAAAAATCGAAACCAAAGCTCAAGTTCATCCCACGACTTCAACCGATCAAAAGGAGAGATCCAAGAGAAATAAGCATACCAATAAACATTGATGAGCACCATTTTAGAAACTTCTTATGTGATACGAGAGCCTTGGTCAATGTCATGCCACTGATGGACATGTTTTATGTAGACTCAAAGATTAATTGTTTATATACCATGAATTTGCAAGTAGCAAACAGTAGTTTGATACCTACTATAGGAAGAGTTTTAAACATGCATAAAAAAGTAGTTAGATTCACATTCATCGTGGATCTCGAAGTCATGAACCATAACAGGGATGATGATACATCTATAATACTTGGGCCACCACTCTTGAACATGGCTAAAGAAAATTGGACTTAAGAGAAAGAAATATAAGGATCACTATCGATGAGGGCAATGATACTGAAAAAATTTGTCTTTATTGATGGCAAAGAAATACCTCCGAATGGGAATGGCATCATAATATTTGATTTACAGATAGGACTTCTCGATTTAGACTCAAACTAAACAAGTGAAAAGGCATCATACTAATGATGTTAAATTAAAGCGCTATTGGGAGGCAACCCAGGGTTTTAAATTTTAAGTTTTTGAATTTTAGTTAGTTGTTAGTTATTTAGCTTCATAATTACAATTCATGAATTTTAGTTCTAACTTTCAAAAAATTTAAGTCGCGGTCACGGTGTTGTGCCTATAATGCATAAAAAAGTAGTTAGATTCACATTCATCGTCAACAACGCAGTGGTGGCGCGGTCACGGTGTTGTGCCTATAAGGCACGCCGCCAAGGTCGAAGTAAGGATTTTAAACCCATTTTCACATCATTTTCCACACTCGCACTTAAACCCTACAAAAACCTCCAAGCATACACCCCTCTAGAGCTAAAGTTTGATCATTTTCAAGTGAGATTAGTGAGTTCCTAGTGATTTATAGTAAAGAAACAAATACATTGTGGATTAGCTCAAATTAATAAGTTAGGGCTTAGATTTTTGGAATTTGATTCCAAAGAGAGGTAGTCACTCAAGACTATAGAAAAAATAAAGTTAAAGGAGTAGCTTTTGAATTCTATGCTAATGCAAAGCTCACGGCTAAGGACCGATAAGAGAAGATTTTTGGGTATAGCCTGTTGATTCCAATGAAGAAGAGACTAGACCTTTTAAATCCAAATTTTACATTACTAAAAGGCTAAGGACCGATATGAGAAGATTTTATATCGGGAGTTCATTTACGAAAGAAGAATTAATTTACCGACCAAATATGATAAAATAGTGAATAATTTCATTAGGCACAGAAATTGGAAGCAAGTCACTCAAGACTATAGAAAAAATAAAGTTAAAGGAGTAGTTTTTGAATTCTATGCTAATGCAAAGCTTACGGCTAAAGATGAGCCGGTGAAGGTGAGAGGGGTTCATGTTCTCAATAGACGTGAGATCAATAATTTCTATGGGTTGGAGGAATTAAGCTTGTATGAATTTGCACCGACTTTCTCGGCTAGATTATATAAGAGACCCTATGACTTATACCTATTTAGAGCCATAGAAGATGCACTAGTTGTCCCAAGACAATAAGGATGGGTAATGGGAGTTGAGAATGTGCTGAAGCATATTAAGAAATGGAGTATTAGAAAGGTTTACATAATGTGGCAACATTTTCTTGTTGCATCGTTATACCCCACCTCTCAGCAGGGTGAGATCAACAAGCCGAAAACAGCTTATCTTTATAAGATTACACAGTACGAGGAGATTATACACACTAGTATGTGATGGTCCATCATGTCAGAAAGGGATAACAAAGTGTTGTTTCCTATTTTGATTACTCTAATGTACTTACGGGTCAGAGTGAGAATGAGAGATGATGAAGAATTTGATATAGTTGCCAACATATAATGGATGAAGCTTTCACGATCACATTGAAATCACCACCTAGTTACTATGACTCTAAAGAGGAAAGAGAGAGAAGCCGAGGGAGCTAGACATAAGGTCGAGTTGTTGGCTAAGAGGCAAGAAGATCGGGTAGCAGCATAAACAGTAATAATAGAGCTATCCTTGGGTCTATGATTTTCTAGACCCAAAGATAGGAGAGCAGGACTTGGACGATCCTGAAGTCTTTCCAGAACCTCCTCCACCACAAGAACCTATACCACCACCTAAGAACTTGACTCCACGACTGGAGAGGTTGTCGATATCAGAGTTTAGAAGACAGTATTATGAAGATATAGCGCAATATCAAGCAACCAGGCTGAGATATGGCATGATATGGATATGAGAGTATAACACAGACAGAGAGGCATCGAAACTTTATGTTGTTTGTTGATTATCACAACAGAGCTTTAGCTAGATATGACAGGAGCGGACGTTTGAGCCCTACTTATAGATTATTAGGCTTTCTAGCAACACAAATATACGTGTTTGACCCAAATTTGGTGTAGAGTAGGATGGTAGAGCATCCATTAACACCATCGCAGGCTAGAGCTAATGATGCAGATGATGACGACGACGTATAGTCCTGATGTCTGTGTTCTATGATTCCTTTAGACATGGGGAGTTGAGAGTGCTTTTAATACCAATATTTTTTTAACATTTTGGATATTTGGTTAACTATTAAGTTATTTCAATTTTAATGTTTTGTTTAGTTTATTAAAACTTATGTTATTATATATGTTTGTGTGTTTTAGTGTCTTTATTTTTCAGGCTTACATTTAAATCTTGAGGAAAAGGTTTGGTTTAAGTTTAGGGGCATCAACACTACACTACACAATGGAAAAGTGGTAAGACAAGCTAAGAAACAAGGATAAACACTGCATGCATGATCGTATAAAGTTTTAATTTGAAATAGTTAAGGAGGGAAACATGGTAGTGTATAAATTTCTCATTTTATTCATTATATGAATGTTTAAGTAGTATAGATTAGGTTATATATAATAATATGTAACAAATAAGTAGTTCATTTACATGTTCATGCCTTTAACTGTAGATGTGTAGATTACAAGTATCTTGTTAGTATGAAACTCAAGAGAGTATTTTAAATTTTGAAAAAAAGAAAAAAGAAATATAGTAAACAACGCTGTGATTTCATGTTTAAAAACTTAGAGTTAGGGAAGAACTTGAACTTGAAACAAAAAAAGAAATTAGAACGGTTCCTATGGAAAAAGTTAGATCTCTAAGTATTCTATAATAAAGGTCAATCTTACTTGCAAATGCAAAGCTAATAAAGACTTAGTGCAGAAAAGGGAAGAAATAAGCATTGTATAGTAAAAGTTTGAGTTAACTTACTTGATTTAGCAAAAGTGAGAAGTTCTAACAAGAGATTTTGAATAAAAAGAAAAAAATGAGAAAATCCCACAAGTTCTACAAGAAATGGAGTAGAGAACTTGATGGTTATAAAAAGTAAGGAATAATAAAATCTTTAGGAAAAGGAGTAGGGACTCTTATATAAAAATGAAAAGAAGAAGAAAAGAAATGAGAGAATAATTAATGAGAAAGAAGGCGGAAGTAAACTAAATCTCTTCAAATAAAATATTTAGCTCGAGTGCGAGTAACTAGTTAAGTCAAGTTTTCATTTTAACTATATTAAGTCCTGTAGACTCTTGAAGTGCTAAAATCTACCAAAAACGAGTTTGATATATGCTTATTAGTGAATTCCTGAGCTTAATGAGAAACCATGAGATTGTATACTTGCTACTTGAGAGTTGAAACAAACAAACTTGTGAGTAGTGATGGTTTTTGGTTGAGATCTACTTTAGTGTTTTGAAAGTGAAGTTATATATGTCGTTAAAGATACATGTCTTAAAAATATAAGTTTTTGCAAAGAAAAACTCTTGAGTGGATTGTTAACTTGAAACTTAGTGAATTGAAGGATACTCCATGAACAATATAAATTGAATGAGAACTAGTTATTAGGAGGCTTAATTGAATACACCTTTTCCTGAGACACGCAAAACCTTTAGTTTGAGGGTATTTGAAAAATGATTATTTATACTAATATATAAGATTAATTTAGTAGTATATTTATATAAATATCCTTAAATGAGTGCTAATTCATGATATTATTGCATTTTCAGAGAATTAAGGTGTAATGGAATGAATCAAGGAAAAACGAGAAGAAACATAGAAAAAAACTACAAATACATATTCTAGACTGTGCATGCAATACAAAGTTCATGATTAAAATCCGCAAATAATAATCTATCAAATAAGTGAATCAAACAATATGATTGGTTTAAAGCATTAAACACATAATCATCTCATCATAACTACATTGCAAAAAGGATCAAGTTCACGTTCAAACTTTGTTTATATTAATAAACTACTCACTCATATTCATAAATAACATCACAATAATGTAAATAAAATATATAGATAAATACCTCTGGAATAAATACTTTAAATCTTCAAATTTTCTTCAAAAGCAATGAATAATAAAGCAATAAACTAAAATAATAAAAAATGGCTCCTAGAGCAATAAAATATTGATCAAAGAACTCAAGGGCAACTAACTTCATAGCCATATGGTTGTATATATAGTATTTTAGGTAGTACATATCCCAAATAAACTCAAACATCTCGTGGTCTAAAATTCTCAAAATCGAACCCAATGATTCCTTAGCGATTCATGGTTTAAGTGGAATCACTAGGAGATTCTAGAAAAGTGGTCTCGATGTTCCACTGTTTTGAGTAGCGATTCCTGTGTATATAGGAATCGGTCAGGCATCATCGGACTTGAATTCAAGTTTTTCTACTTCTCTTGTTGTTGATTCTTTGCATACTCTTTACACTTGATCAATTCTTTCATAATCTTCCATTTTTACTCAATTTCTTCATATATTCCATTTATCAACTGAAATAAAAAAAATAAAAGAAAACCCTATTTGATATAGTCTTTTACATCTACAATCACCCTAAAATGTACTATAAACATGTCTAATTATTCACTTATCACTAGGCACGCTTGAACTCAAAATCATGCAATAGAATTTTGGGTTTCAGCCATGGGAATCCACCAATTTTCACATGTGGGACCCTTGTTCTCTTCACCAAGGGCACCAAACACCTTATGCACATTAAAAATACGTTTCATATTAATAATTCTTGAATTAAACAAGTTATTTGTTTCAAAAATCTATATTTTGGTTAAAAACACTTGAAAGCGTTGATGGATTATAACTTTCCCAAAACAACACCAAATCGAAAACTTCTTTATAACAAATTAAGTGAAATTTCACAACGAATCTATTAGTATAAATTGATTTTAAAACCAAGTTCATTTAAATACTGAAACTCGACAAAAATTAAAATAGTGACAAAAACTCAACTTTGCCAAAACTTGTAATTCAAAAATTACTAATTAAGAGCTCAATTAAACCTTCAAATAACTCGTGAAATCAGTAAATAAGATAATCAAACTCGTTTTCACCAAACATCTGTTGATCCAAACTAAAAACTCATTAATTAAATGAAAAAGAAGTTTGAAATTGTTACCTACAATTGTAGATTGATCCCTAGTTCTTTATTTTTTCACCTAGTTGATCAATTGGCCTCTTCTACACTTAAATCCTCAATAAATTTCACAACTATAATCTCATATTTCACTTTGACTTGCATGGAAATGAAGAACTTTCATACTAGTTGTGATCGTAACCTTTCATCTCATTTTTCCTTTCCATCTCAAGGTAAATCTAAGTCTCATAATAAATCCATCACCTTCACTTACACAATCACTTTAACACCAAATCTTGACTCAGTTCTCATGGATTTCATTTCAACATGTATCTTGAGGCATATTCATGGTATATGTTTACATATATAATCTTAGGTACTTGATTTAATAAATGAATAAACTATAGTCCAAATAAATTATCATAAGTAATTTGATTTCATTAAATGTGTGAACATTTCAATTAAAACCTATTAATCACTATGTACTTGGTTCCCACACCTGCATGCAACTCAAGGTGGATCCCCACTCGCGTCTCGACACCTATAAATAATAAATGAAAATGTGATTTAATAATCCACACATATACACATACTAGGAGATGACCAAAAAAATATAAAAATATACCTCGACCACATGCCATGGTTAGACCACGTATCTATCAGTGGATCCCACGTCGCGAGTCTGTGATCCTGATTAAGGACAAAACAAGATTTAAAAATCTGGGTCATTACAAATCTTGCTAACTAACGAGAATCTTGTATTCAAAATTAATCTTAAGTTAGAAATCTACGCGACTTGAATAGGTACAGGAATTGCTCTCGCATATAGACTTCCTACTCCCAAGTGAGTTCGGAATTGGTATAAAACTGTCACTTAATAAGCACAAGCGAGATAGTCTTATTCCTTAGCAAATATACCTTTCGATCTAGGATCCGGATCAACTACTCATAATATATCCTTGCTAAAATAAATCAGTCTCAAGTCCAATGTCAGTTGTACACTTGCCTTCGACTTTGCTAGTCGAGACATAGAGATGTAAAATACTGGATGAATCTTTGACATCTACAGTGGAAGCTCGAGCTCATATATGACTTTCCCGACCTATTTCTCAATCTTAAAAGGCTTGATGAATCTCAGTGCAAGCTTGCCTTTCAACCCTAAACTCTACTAAAATTTCTGATGGAAAAGTGTTAAATAAAATAAGGCTCCCTCATTATATGTGAGATCGCCCGATACTTGTTCGTGTGTTTCTTCTGCCTCTCATAAGCATACCGAAGTTGCTAACTAATCTATCTCACCTTCTTTATGCACTCAACAACAATCTCAGGCCCTAATGTCTCCTGGTCCTCTACCTCAACTCAACATGATGGAGAACAATATAGTCTGCCATATAAAGCCTTAGATGATTCCATCTAAATGCTAGCCTAAGATCCGCCAAACTCTAACACACTGTCCTGGAGCATATCCACGGGAACTTGAATCGAGTTTTAGTATGCCTATCAGCCCGAAGGTGAAAAATAATGTTGACCTGTATGCACGAACCATATTGATCTTACATACTGAAACATATCCTGGACATATACATATCATCTTTATCTGATGTGATGGTCAATGGTACCCCATGTAGCCTGATAACCTTTCTATTAAACAACATACTCAACTTGTTAAATATGTAATGAGTTGCGACTGGTAGGCAGTGAGTAGACTTTGTCAATTTATCCATAATCACCCAAATGAAATCGTGTTTCGTGGTCATCCTCGCCAACCCTCTAACAAAATCCATGGTGATGTCTTCCTATTTTCATCGCGGAATGAGAAACATTTGTAGTAATCCTCTAAGTCTCTGATGCCCAACTTTCATTTGCTGCCTAATTCCACAATTTTTGATGAACTCAGACACGCAGCCTTCATCATAGGCCGCCAAAAATATCTTTTCATATCATGGTATATTTTGATCTTGCCTAGATGAATGATGAATCCAGAATGTTATGACTCTTGAAAAATCTAATATCTCAGCTTAGCCACTAACGGTATCCATAGTCTGCCTTTTAATCTCATACACTAATCCATTGCCTCGGTCCGATTAGTACAGTCTGCACTCTACACCAACTCACTAAACCTTGGGTATAGCCTGTTGGTCTTATAACCTTCTAGCACTCTCTTTGCAAACATGGTCCGTACTCTCATCCTTGCGCGAATCATCACCTTAGTATCGGTATGAATCTCTGACTGACCCACTATCGCTGCTGCCTCAAGTAACCCGTACTTATGCGTCATACGACATCAGACAACCTTACCATCTCTGGTCGGTCTCCTACTAAAAGCTTTTGCAACTAAGTTACATTTTCCTGGGTGATACTGTAGAGAAAAGTCATTATCTTTCAAAAACTCCAGCCATCTACGCTATCTCATATTTAATTTCTTCTATGTGATAAGATACTTCAGACTCTTCCGATCATTGTAGAGTGTGAATTTCCCTCCATACAGATGGTGTTTCCACACCTTCAATGCAAACACGACCATTGCTAATTCCAAATCGTGTGTAGGATAATTCTTCTAATGTACTTTCAGTTGTCTTGAGGCATATGCAGCAACACCTCTGCCCTACATCAACACACACCCTAGACCTGTATGAAAAACATATATGTTCATAATAAATTCCTGCCCAATATCTGATGACACTAACACAGGAGTGGTGGTCAATCAACTCAACAAATGTGTGCTCACATTCTTCAAACCATTCAAATTTAACATCTTTCTAGGTCAACTTAATGGTTGTTGAAACGATCTATAAGAAATCCGTCATAAAAAGATGATAATAATCGACAAAACCTAAAAAACTCTTGATCTCTATCATTGATGTCAGTGCTGGCCAGTCCATAACTACATGAATCTTGATTGGATCTACTGAGACTCTTGCTACTCCGACGACGTGACCCAAAAACTTAACCTTAGTCAACCAAAACTCACACTTGATGAATTTGGCATTAAGCCCTGCTCCCTCAATGTCTGGAGTATATATGACAAGTCGATAATTAGACATGTTTTATAGTGTCATTAAGGTTGGTTTTAGATATAAATGTTGATATTACACTAGGTATTCTCTTATTTTTGTGATGTTAGGATTTAATTAGGAAACATGAAGAAATGAAGAAAATAAAAGGAAGAATAGCAAAAAAATCAACTGGAGAAGACGTCCAACGATTATTCAGCGATATAAGATTACATAGAAAATTGCTACCTAAATCGGCAGCAAAGAAAAGCCAACAAATCATTAACAAATTAGGAAATATAATAGGAATCACCAAATGAAATGGTGGAGTACATAGAGCTATTCCTAGTGATTAACTCAGCGATTTGTGAACAAAGTGGAATCGCTTAAAAATCGGTGAGGTCGGTGATGAGTTTTTAGATAAGAACAAAGAATTTGAGTTTATCTATGATATGTATTCTTAGGGAAACTATAAATAGGACCTTAAGGCTTTGAAATTATGGTTTCTCTCTCTCTCAGAGCCCTTTATTAATCATTATTAGTTTTAAAGTTTTAGGTTTTAGATTATTGTTCATTACTTTTGGAGACTCTTTGGAGATTTAATTGAGGTATTTTACATTAATGTCTTTTATTTATTTATTGCAATGTTTATTATTAATATGTGTGAGTAATTTATTATTCTAAACAATACTTTGGACTTGATTGTAAACCATTCATTAATTTAGTAATAATAAGGAATTTATGTATTTAATGCTTTAAATTAATCACACATGTCGATCACGAATTTAATAGGTTGTTTTTGCATATCACAACTAATGATTCTTTGTATTGAGTGCATAGTGGCCAATATATTTCTTTATATAGGGTATCTAAATCTATGTCTATGATTATTGGCAACAATTATAGAAGCATTAACTATGATTAATCTATAGGGCAATATTACCCGAGCAGATGTTCTAAGTGATTGTGTTCTAAGTTATTTATTAATTAGCATATTCTGTTTAATATTTGATTTAGATTAAGTATGACTTTTATAGTGTGTTAATGCTATCATATTTCTAGTTTATTGCATTTTATCCAATAAGTAGATTTACAATGATAATGATATGGCTTATTTCCATTGAGTATAGGAAAGTAGATAGTTTGTAAAGGCCATCAACCTATTGTGATTCGAGTTTAATGATTTAGAGTCATTATATAAATATGATGATTAATCATGACTATGCTTTAATGAAAATTTCTAGATATTATGGTTTACATATCATTGTCTAAGATTTATTGTTTAGATATTTAATTTATATTGATTTATTGATTATTTGTTTGAATTGCATTAGATTAGTTTGTTGAATTTAAATTGTTTATAGTTTAATTATTTAATTAATTGATTGTTTTGTTTCTAAATTGATAGTGCTCAATTCTCATTTTAATTAGATTAGTTAAATTAAAGCAAAATAAATTAATTAACACTTTATGGTGGCCTTAATTCTTAAGTGATTCGCAAAATTCATGCGGAGACAATATCACATTTACCACTACTATAAATAATAGCAAAATAAGGGAAATTATTGTGCACGCTCGATACGTGTTAATCATTTGCAGCGTTGTTGGCAATTTTGAAAATAATCTCTTGGGAACCTTCTGTGACTGCCCCTCTCCTAATCCAGGGCACTGCCTGGCCTAATCCCGTAATTAAGCCCTAATCCTATCCACGCATGACTCAACTACGTATTAGTCAGCCTTTACAACCTAAACGCCTCTTTTCTCGTATTCAGGATAAGTAATACACTAGTCCTACTAGTTTATAAAATTTAGAGTTAATTAAAACTTTTCATTAAATTAATTATTTAGTAGAAGTCTTATTGGTTATGCAGAAGCAATTAGTAGATTAAGCGGAAGCCATTTATAATTATGTGGAATCCATTTATAAAATCCTAAGTGTGAAAAACCAGGAAATGACATAATATATATAAAGTCCTCAAAATGTAGTGAAACAGTAAAATAGTCTAAGTCAAGTCGGGAAACTAACGCCAAATAGTATTTGAAAGACATATATAACATATACAATCAAAATACCAAAAGAAGACCTACAATCGATGCAGTGACGCGTCGAGGGCTCAGGGATAATCGTCGATCTTCTCCTTGCCCGGCCTGCTGGTAGAAGGCTTTGCACCCACCATCATAAAAAGGACGCTGAGTACAAGAATAAAATAGTAATCCCCGATGACAAGTTTAATTTGCCTTTCCAAATATTCAAATGGTATTTAAAAGCATATAAATGGGAAAACTGGAAAATAAACCATATGCGAGTAAATACCAGAGTTAAACAAGTGATACTGACACTAGGCTAAGTAGTGGTGATTTAGGTCCGGTCGGCAGTGAAACATGTCACTCCGACTCAATAATCATATAGCACAAGGGACTCTAACCCAAATGTTACCAGGGACTCTAACCTTGGTGTGTAGACCACCTCAGGGACTCTAACCTCGAGTGTCATACAGTGTCAGGTAACATGTGCTGACATCCCCATGGACTCTAACCCCGTGAGTCGCACACATCTCGATCAAGTATGGGACCTAAATGCGAAAACTACTTTTTAGATTTCAAGAAATACCAAGTATGGATTGTCAAGGCATAGGCACATCTACACACCTAAACAAATAAGGAATACAAGTCCTCTTAGACATTTATAAGATATTCACTAGTCTAATAGCATGCTATTTATCATTCAATTCACATTTAAAACAACAAGAATAGACATAGCATGGGATACAATCAATGAATCAAATCAAATGAATGGATATCAAGCAAACTAGACTCATCAAGTGAGCATAGACACAAAGAACACATGATATAAAAATACAAAGGAGAAATAGTCAAAAGGACTATGCAAGGACAACAATTAATAGAAATGAAATGCCAAGTAAAGTTGCCATTGGGTATACTCACAGCAAAAAAGTAAAGTCCTTGCTTTACCGGCCTCCCGATACTCCAAATCTCGTATTCGATCTCCCGTACCCTTTTCCTAAGTTCGTGAGTTTGGTATCTCATTAGTTCAAATATAGTGGGTTTAAGCTCAATTTAGTGGTTTTGATTGTGTAGTTAAATTGGTTCAATAGACTTTAAATCAATCTTCCTAAATAAGTCCTTAAAGACTTAATTAAGTTTCGATTTCAGTCCTACACTTTAACGCAGCTTTTAGGCATGAAATGGTCAAAACATTGAAATCCTCCACCAGTACGATTATTGTTTGTCTCTTACTTAGCTTTCCAGAAAGGTTTAGTTTGCAAAATGCTTATTTAAAATGAAGGAGATATCTTGATGTTACTAGACATAGGTCTAATTGAAATTTAATCCAACTAGCGGATTTAGAAAATCTATTTTGCCCAATATATAGTTCCTAAAAATGTGATTTTTTGTCACAAGGCAGAAAATATATCCAAATACAACATACTAAAAGGTCAGCTCATTTGGATAAGTAGTTAGGGAGTTATTCCCTTAACAGATTTAGGTTCAAAACGTTCCTTTTTAATTCCAGTACCTATTTGTAGAGCATGTTTGGACATAGAAACATTTGAACCAAGATACCTTCAGTTAAGAAAAGTTATTCCTCATTAAATAAGATTTCAAATTCCACTGATTTGGATCAATTTGGATCTAAAATGGGCAGATTATGACCAAATTACCCAAGTTGATTCCTAATACAACATGCAGAATTCTAGTTTTGGTGTTGCAATTTAAGAAATTCATATCTTTATGATTTCAAAACCAAATTGAGAACTTGAATATAGCTGGGTTATCAGCTTAAAATGAGGAATCCAAATATATAAATTAATTGCAAATACTCAATCATCTACTATATGAAATTAGCCTAAAACCAGAACTTATTCTAATATCAACTAAAAAGATGTTTATCTAGTTGATGTACTAGCTTGAGAATCTCTCACCAACTCTAATGGATTCCTTCAACACCTTGATGATTCACTCCTCTCCAACAATTCCTTCTTCTTCTCCAGCAAAAATGAATGAGTGATTTGGTTTGCATGTTGTTTGATCACTAATAATATATATTAAGGTGATGTTCCTTCCTAGCCCTTAATCTTCATGGATTTTTGTATCCCTAGGAATATCTAATGGTCCATCTTTGTCATATATCCCACTAACTCCCGCTAACTCAACCTCAAGTGACACAATTTCATTACTCACCTAGTTCCTAGATGTGCCAATGTGTATCTTTAGACCAATCTTACGCTTTCCATTTAATTTACTCAACTATAGGTCTTTAATTTGATTTACATTAACAAAGACAACCTTAGGCTTATAAGTAATTCCTTATTTCATATTAGTATTACATAAGACTTACCAAAATGCTAAATACCTGGTTCCCTATCTCGTACGCTACTCGAGGCGTGTCCCCGCTCTCGCTCGACGCCTACAACTATATAATCGACTTAGTAAGTCTACACAATACATAACACTAGGCACACATCAATACAAAAATATGATATACCTCGGCCATGTGTCTCGATCGGTGCACGTATCACAGTGTAGGTCCCATGTCAAGGGTCGATGATCCTGATTAAAGAATTAAAACGAGGTTAAAGATTTGGGCCGTGACACCTTCTTTTTGAATGTCATATAATATGGCTAAAAATGAGGAAGAACTCAATAGGAATTTCATGGCTTTTGAACCTATGTGTATAACTCTTACAACATAATTTTCTAAATTCGAGTTGAAGTTCAAATTCATAAATTCTTTACCGTATTTCTTTGGTGAAGATAATGAAGATGCTCAAAAGTTTATTAGGGAGTTTGCACACAAAGTAAACACGTTATATAGAAATAGATTTTATTAACTTAAAAGCTTTTCCTTCTGCATTAAAAGGCCAAACTTTAGAATGGTTATTTTATCTCCCACAAAATCCCATAACCAATTGGTCAGAGATGCTACAAATCTTTCTTGATCAATATATCCTAGCAAGACAAATTAGTTTATATAGACAAAAAATTAGTAATGCTAGAATGAAAATTAGAGAAACTTTTGATGAATTTTTGGATAGGTATCAAAGATTGATTTCATTATGTCTAAAGCATGGATGTACTGAAAAAACTTTAATGCAATATTTTTAAGATGGATTAAGCCACATAGAAAAAATATTCTTAGACAGTATATGGAGGGTTTTTGCTCAATAAAGCACCAACTTTAGTAAGAGAAGCTATAAATAAAATAACAAAAAAAATCTAAGCAATATGGTGAGAATAGTGAATTAATTAAGGAAAATCTAAGTTAAATGAATAGAAGGACATATAGGACACCAAGCGATAAGATAGATGAGCTACAAGACATGGTTGAATTATTACTAAAGGATAGATCAAGCAAAGTAAAACCTTATATTTTTTGTAATGAATTAAGTCATTCTAATGATGAATGCCCTATGAGACATCAAACCAAAATGGAAGAAGCTAAAGCTATAATAAACCAATATGATAGATTTGTTGATCCCGCTTATAACTTTAATAGTTATACAAATTACTCACAATTAAATGTAAATAATCGTATTAACACTTGGGGTTATCAAAGGTATAAAACATCGAATAATTCATAAGAGAAAAAGATCAAATAATTCAAATGCTACAAAATGATAACTGAGTTGAAAAACCAATTGAGTTAGATGACAACACAAATGAGCGAATTTGTAAATTAAGAGAAACTACTATCTCAACCTTATCCTACTTTATACGAAAAAACACCAGCTATAACATTAAGAAGTGGTAAGCAGATGGATGAACCCAAAATGCTAGACCAATTAGTTGCTAGAAAAGACATAAAAGCAAAATTAGAGAGAAATTAAAGTGACAAGTAACAGGATTCACAAGGAAAAAGGTGATGAACCTGATAAAGACATACCAATAAATATAAAACCACAAATCCCTAATCGTTGAGAAGATAATGGAAATGCTAAGAAATTGCAAGAAGAAAAACAAATATCTGATACATTAAAGAAAGTAATAGTTAATATACCTCGGTTTAAAGTCATCAAAATGCACCTATGTATCATAAATTTATAAAAGATTCATCCACTAATAAGATTAAGACTAATAAAAAGGTGAATCTAGGAGAACATGTATCAACACTAATTCAAAAGAAATGACCTCCTTAATGTTCTGACCCTGGAATGTTTTTTGTTCCATGTACGATTGAAAATATAGGAATTTCTAAAGCATTGTATGATTTGAGAGCCTCCATAAATGTTATGCCTTTATCTATTTATTTGCAAATGATGAATGTACATTTAAAAGAAACTGGTATAGTGATACAATTAGTAGATATATCCATTGTTAAACTGATAAGGTTACAAGAAAATGTACTAGTTAGAGTTAATGATTTAGTCTTCCCAGTAGATTACTATATTATAAACATGAAAGAATATAATTTCTCTAATAGAACTTCTCTAATTTTAGGAAGACCATTATTGAAAACAACAAAAGCAAAGATTGATTTTTTAAATGGAACATTAATAATGAAAATAGATGAAGATACAGTGAATTTTAATATATATGCGCAATAAAATATCCAATTGTTGTCTCTAGTAGATATGATAGACCCATTAATAGACAAATCATTTTTATAAAGATAAAACAAATAAATTGGAATTGGTAATATAAGATTTAGATGGAGATGATAATAGAGATGAGAAAACATAAGAGATGATAAGTACTTTGGAATCATACAATGAATTACCAAAACTTACTTATTACCTAAATTTATCCAGATCTCATTCAAAACTTTTACCTTCTATAATAAAAGCCCCATAATTAGATCTAAAAACTTTATCAGAACATTTTAAATATGTTTATCTAGAGGACTATAATAATTTACTAGTTATAATTTCTGATAAACTGACAAGTTTAGAAGAAGATAAATTAATAAATGTACAGAAAGAAATTAAAGAAGTAATAGAATGGACCATAACTTATATTAAAAGAATAAGTCCAGCTACGTATATGCATATGATAAATATAGAAATTGACATAAAGCTTCTAGACAAGCTCACTTAGATTAAACCGGCCTATGATGGACGTAATAAAAGCTGAAATATTGAAATTATTAGATGCATGAATGATATTTTCAATAGCCGATAGCAATTGGGTGAGCCTAGTCCAAGTAGTTCCTAAGAAGCAAAGAATAGCAATAGTAACAAATGAGCACGGAGAGTTAGTACCAACTAGAATCCAAAACGGTTGGAGGGTATGTATAGAATATAGGAAGTTGAATGCCTCAACTAAGAAGGATCATTATCCACTCCTGATTATAGTTAAGATTTTAGAAAAAATATCTGGAAAAACCCATTACTCCTTGTTCTAGATGGTTAGTCCGGATTTCATCAAATACATGTAGCACTAGATGATCAGGAAAAAAACAACTTTTACTTGCACCTTTGGTACATTTGCTTATAGATGTATACCTTTTTGTTTATGTAATACAGCTACAACTTTTCAAAGGTGTATGTCTAGTATTTTCTTTAATTATGTGAAAAGTTTTATTGAAGTATGCATGGATGATTTTACTGTCTATGGTAATTCTTTCGATGAATGCTTAGTTAATTTAACTAAAGTGATTAATAGATGCATAGAAAAGAATTTAGAATTAAATTATCAAAATTCCATTTCATTGTAGATCAAGGAATCATATTAGGACATATAGTGTCACATAAAGCAATATAGGTAGATCTAGTGAAAGTTCAAGTAATCAAAACATTACCTTACCCTGCTACGGTGAGCGAAATACGTTCATTTCTTGGCCATGCAGGATTTTATAGAAGATTTATGAAAGATATTTCTTAAATAACACAACATTTATGCAAACTTTTACGAAAAGAAGTTCCTTTTGGATTTACTAATGATTGCAAGATAGTGTTTGATAAATTAAGGTATTCTTTAACAACCACACCTATGATTAAATCACCAGATTGGTCGTTACCCTTTGAAATAATATGTGATGTAAATAACTATGCAGTTGGAGCTATTTTATGTCGAAAAGTAGGAAAAAGTTCTCATGTTATATATTATGCTTTTAGGACACTAGATCCAGTCCAACATAACTATACCATTACTGAAAAAGAACTTTTAGTGATAGTGTTTGCCTTAGAAAAATTTAGACCATATTTATTAGAAACAAAAATGATAGTTTATTCAGATCATGCAACATTGCAATACTTAATGACAAAACAAGATGCTAAACCAAGACTAATAAAATGGATATTAATTTTACAGGAATTCGACCTTAAGATAAGAAAGGAACTAAAAATCTAGTAGCAGATCATTTAAGTAGGTTAGAAAATGGAGAACCACCTATGTTATGCTGATCTAGTTAATTATATCACCACCAATAAGTTATCACCTTATTTGACGAGAACTCAAAAGAATAAAATTAAAAAAGATTCTAAACATTATTTATGGGATGATCCCTATTTATGGAAATCTTGTACCGACCGAATAATTAGGAGATGTATACCACAGTCGAAATTACAATCAATTATATCACATTACCATACTTATGCATGTGGAGGACATTTTGGTCTATATAGAATTGCTTTTAAAATCTTAGATTCCGAATTCTTTTAGCCCACCTTATTTTACCATTATTTTCTTTATACAAAATCTTGTCCAAATTTTCAACCAACTGAAAACTTAGGACGTAGAAATCAAATGCCTTTACTTCCTATTCTTTTTTGTGAAGTGTTTGATGTATGAGGTATAGATTTCATTGGTCATTTTCAACAATCGAATGGTTATGTTTATATTTTACTTATTGTAGATTATGTGTCTAAGTAGGTAGAAGCAAAAGCTACTAAAAGTAATGATTCAAAAATAGTGGTGCATTTCATTAGATAATTTGTTTTTTAGTTTTTGGAGCATCTAGAGCACTTATTAGTGATAGAGGTTCACATTTTGAAATCAAATAGTTGCTAATCTACTTGCTAAGTAAAACTTCACACATAGGACATCTACTACATATCACCCATAAATTAGTGGACAAGCTGAAACTTCAAATAATGAAATTAAGTCAATACTAGAAACAATAGCTAGCCCAATACGTAAGGATTTGAGTTTTAGATTAGAAAACACATTATGGGTATATATAACAACATTTAAGACACCATAGGCATGACACCTTATAGGTTAGTATTTGGAAAAGCATGTCATTTACAAGTAGAAATAGAACATAAAGCCTATTGGGTGATAAAAGCATGTAACATGAATTATAATGAAGCACGAAACCAACGTAAGTTGAGTCTTCAAGAATTAGAAGAACTTAGGAATGACGCTTATGAAAATGCATCAATTCATAAAGACAACTAAATCATTTCATGATAAGAAATTAGTTCCTAAAAACTTTCAAGTAAGAGATAAAATTCCACTTTTTAGTTCAGGACTTTAATTATTTCCTAGAAAACTACGTTCAAGATGGATATGACCTTTCAAGGTTATGAATCATTGCCTCATGGTGGAGTAGAAATAGAAAGCTTTGAAATAGGAAAATATTTAAAATAAATGGTTATAGGTTAAAACCTTAATATGAAAATTTTGTTGAACATGATATGGAAATCGTCAACCTTAAGCCTAAGAAACAAAGAAGTCCGTAACGTAATGAAAAGGAGTTCAATGTGTTCATTAATGCGAGTGAAACCATTAAGAATGAAACAATTACACTTTAGATGTATAAAAAGCCACACGATAAGAAAAAGAGAATCAAAGAAGCAACAACCTAAAGAGCCACAACTTGAAGTGCAACAACAAGCGGGGAAGCAATCAACTGAAGAAGAATTTACTGATAAGCAACTAAAGTTTCAAGATCTAGGACATCTGATTGAAATTTAAAATGATGATATAGGGACACTCTTTGTTTACGTGATGATCAATGAAGTTAGTTTTCCTGGTGGTTTACTTGATACAGGGGCTGATATGAATGTCTTATCAGAATAATGGTGCAGAAAGACCAAGTTTAAGGTTGATTTTATTGTCGATGAATCGGCAAATGGTGATAAGATCTTTTCAATAAGAATGTCGATGAATGTGCCCGAGTAAGTAGGATGGTTCAAGTATCTCACTAACTTTTTGGTGGTACCACATATTGAAAAGGATGATGTAATATTGATGGGATGAACTTTTCTCAAGAAGGCTAGAGCTGTTCTTGATGTAAAACAACGTATAGTTATGCTTAGGATGAGAAATGATTATATGTGTCTTCAAGATCCTTACAAGATGGCCGATTACATCAATAAAGATAATTACGACGATGGAGATGAAAGGGAGAGCTTCTATTATGATGATTACCCTGAAGGACGTTATGCGCATGCTAAGAATGATAAAAAAAAGCTAAAAATGTCAAGAATGATGAAGAATCGATTTATGGTTGGTTTTTACGCTCAAGCTCAATGACAAGTGATCTCATCTATCAAGTTGAGCTAATAGCTATAAACAAAAGCGTTCTATGGGAAACGGCCTATACTGTATCTTTACTTTTAGTTTTAGTATTAAAATTAATTAGTTGTTTTTATATCCTCTCAACTTTTGACTCTTATAATGGAGATATTTTCGGAATATAATTCTGGAATAATTTCATATAAGGGGGTTGATCGAGCCAATATCTCTTTGTATTAATAAATTTAGGATAGTTAAAATATTTATTTTCTCTCTACTTTTACTTTTTTTAGGATATTTCCAATTGAGAGGGGATGATCGAGTTGTTTTTTCAGTTGAACTACATTTATCTTTAATTATCTTAATTAATAAAGTAGTTAGTTAGTAGTATAATGTTTCATAGTTACAAATTAAAATCTCATTCCAAATATTTCTTGTTGATTATTGATCAATTATACCTTAAATATGTTGGATATGTGTGACAAGTTAGTAAAATATTTGATATATTGGAAAATAGTAGAAATAGGCAAGCAATTACTAAGCGATACCAAATTACATTAGAAATTGCTATGAAAATCGGCAGCTATTTGTAAAATTCTTGGCGTAAAAATGATTCGGTGATTCGGGTTTATACTAGCAATCGCAGAGCTAGTCGGTGGACCACCGTGACTAATTTTCAATGATTTAATTGACGAATAGTCATCTAATCCACTTAAGCCCTGATTCGCTAAGCATGAATCTGTGTTTTTAAAATAGAATCTCTAAATCGCCACCCCATAAACCCTTTCACACCTAAAACCCTTACACCCATTCGATCATTAATCAATTTTTTTTCTAGATTCAACCTTCAAAGCTTGAATTATAGTTTATTTAAGTGTATCTTCCATGTTTAGGAGTGATTCATCCTTAGAAATTTTGAAATCAAGTTCATACAACCAAGTTAGGGCTTCGGTGGGTGTTTTTCGAATTGAACCTTGGAGAGGGAGTCTAAAGAGCTGATAGAGCATACTGATTAAGGGATTCATTCTCAAGAAGGTAATAAATCGACACTCTAGCATCCTTTTGATTTCGATGTTTTGAACAAAATTGTTTTCGCTGATATTTTCGACGAATGAGTTTTTGAATTTTTATTCAAAATTATTTTTAAAATTGGTTTAGATACGAATTCTCAATTTTAATATAGGTTTTCAAATGAGTTTAGGTTTTCTCCAAATTTTCCCAACTGATTAATATTTACGATAGGAATATGTTGATGAAAATATTTTAAACATACTATTTTCAACTCTTTCGAGATTCAATGATATAAACCTTTTCACAAACTTATTTTCCTTACCTTGATAGTTTGAAATTTTCAAATAAATGATTTCAATTTTCATTATAGTTGAGTATTTCTATAGTGGGAGGAGATAAAGGAAGATGTAGGAGTAGTAAGAAAGATAAAGGGAAGGGGGAAGTGCAACAAAATCCCAAGCAAAAAATGCAAGCCACTTATTGAATATTATACCTATCGGGTTCAGTATTAGAGAACCTAGATCTGGGAGGGCAAAGCTTAAATAAAAATCTCCATTATCATCTAATGAGGAAGAATATTTTGAGAATCCATACCCTAGTCATTTAGTGCCTTATGACATTTCTTTATTTTTGAGACCTAGTGCTCCGATAAGGTACTATAGTGATAAGAAGAGGGTGATAATTCATGAGGGAAGGCTCAATATTCAAAATATGAGTAAGTATGAGGATAAAATCATGAGTATCATGGGAGCATTTCCTGATAGACTATGCAGGTAGACGAGAAATAGGATGTTTGAAAATTATACGACAGTTTTATGTGAATGGCCATGTTAGTAAGGAATGAGATAAAGTTGTTGTGAAAGGGAAGAAAATTGATATTTAACCTGCGAGGTTGAATAGATTTTCGTGTCTACCACAAAACAAATAGAGGATGGAGGAGGTTTAGTCAAATGTCATTTATGTTGATAAAGAATCCTAACCTTATAAGATAATCCAAAATGCTTTAGAGATACCTCCGGGAAAGGGATTCGTGCTTGATAGTGATGGACACCTGAAGTTTATTGAAACCACCTATTTCAGGAAAATTACGAAGAGTTGGAGTTGTATTATGGATGCATGTTTTTATCCAACCAAGCAATAGTATGATGTGAAGAACCCTATAGCCGCTTTACTTTACCATATAGTGATGAAGAAGGGTTATATCAATGTTAGGAATACTATAAACGATACTATAAAGTTTGCAATCTAGACCAATAAAAATGAAGGACTACCATTCCCAATTTTGATCACTCAATTGTATAGGCAAGCAGGGGTGAGTTTCGATACTGAGTTCGATGTACTCCTCGAAAAGACAATAAATGATGCGAGAGTACGAAGAATGAAGAAAGTGGTATGACATAATGACTCGGATGATGAAAGAGAATCATTTCATACGATAAATGCAAAAGAAGCAAGAAAACCGAGCGACATAGAAAATAGAAGGAAGATAAAAGGAAATGCACAAAAAATGATAGGATTGATGGCTTGAGTGAATGTACCGAATGTTGATATGAGTTCAGCACCATGTTCATCACAGCCTAGGACGGGAGGATTTTCTCGTACCATATTTTCTTTACTCATGTGTAGCCAAACAAAAATTCACCAGAACAAAGAGATGATAGAAACAAACGAGAGGACTTTACAAACGTTATCATTCTATGTCTGAGAAAAGGCATGATAGTCATTTGCAAGATTTGAGGAGAAATGTCGACACTCCATCTTTGTAGTTCCAATTTCCAACTGGGACTTACAACCCAACTGATAGTTATGCTTCACAAACATTTACAGGAATTGATGAAGATGATGAAGATAATGATGAATTTACTTTTAGACACCGATATGTGTAGTTTATTTTCTTTTAAATGAGAAGAATGAATGATTAAATTTGTTGCTCTTACTTAAGTTTTTGCATATAAAAGAAATACGTTCCCTTTTCATTCCATTCATTTGAAGTTTGTAGAACTCAATATTTGTCTACTATTACACATATCGATTCATGTATACTTCACGAGGTATTTTTATTTTGTTGGAAGGCAGACTTATTTTTAAACTTTGAGGATGACATTTGGAATAAGTTTGGGGGGTATTTTAGGTGAAACATAACAACAATAACAAGAAAGTAAGGAAAGAAATGAAATGCAGAAAAACTCAAACTTTTGATTCGATATTCAAGTGAGTTGATGAAATTTCTCAAATTTCTTCTGAATCAAAGTAAGTATGAATTTGATTTTACATTATTTTTAGTTAGAAAAGAATGATAAAATATAATAGATTTTTGAATGGATGTGATATTTTTATCACCTAAGTGAATTCTATGATAGAAAGAATCAATTTATATATCCTTTTTTATTAGCTTTACTAGTTGATGTATACATCTGTGATGATCCCTTCTCCAAATAAGGGCACCGCCTGGCCTAATCCCTTAATTAAGCCCAATCCCCTTATAGGACCTAACAAGGAACTAGTTAACCTTATTTAAACACCTAAACACCTACCAATTATGATACCACCTATAGTTAACTAGCTAGTTCTACTGACTAACCTATAGTTGTCTATAAAGCAGAGTTAATTTAGATTTTCTATATAACAAATTATTCAGCGGAAGTCTTATTATGTTACCGGTGGACATAAGGCCTAACCTATTGTGAAGAAATTAGGAAATATAGATCACATGCATATATAAACAAAAGTGATATATATAACATGTGTCTGGTCAGATGTTCCTATCACTTAACCCAAAAGTAAAAATATCATGTATATAGAAAATGTAATACAAAAATACAAAACGTACAAAAATATGTCGTAGCAGTCCTTCACTGACTCACAGGTAGTCACCAATCTTCTCTTTGCCTGGTCTGCTATTCGGCTGATCTGCACCCACCGTCACAAATTAGACGGTGAGTACATGAAATTATTTAAGTAATACCGAGAGACATTGGTCCACATTCCCAAACAGGCAACAAGTATCAAATGACATAATTTAAATAACAACTATGTTGAAAGAAACATCATGCAAAGAGATACTTGAGTTAACCAAATGTGAAACTGACTCAAGGCTAAGTAGTGAAGATTAGGGTTGGTCGGCCGTGATCTTCATCACATCAGCCTTTCCATTATAATTTGAGCTATGCTCTATAACATTTCAATACAAATTGAGCTCTATATTATAATTTCAAAATGTCGTACTTACAATTACGCATTTTCTATTCCAAGTGAATTAGTCGTCACTTGAATGTATACTTGCTAGCATACTTGAGTTTTAAAACTCGTCATGCTCACCCAAGTTATTCTTGCGCCAACAAACCCCGAGGTCCGGTTACCCCGTTCGAGGCATGTTACCCCGTGTGTCATGCGATGTAGTGGAGAAACTCCCTAAAATCCCGAAAAGTCTAGTGACCCTCGTATGAAAGCTGAATTTCTATTAGCAAATGACCCTAACCACAAGAACCACTTTCACTTTCAATAATGACTCGGTAATAGAATCTAAGAGATGTAACTGCATACTAATGCACAAAGGATTAGAGTCAAAATAAATAAACTAACCCAATAGCATGCTATATCACTAATTTCCAAACACAACAATCGAAATGACAAAGTATAGGAATTGGAATCAATGATAGTATATACACAACAGAGTATGCTATGAGCAACATCATAAAATGAGAAACAAATAAGTCATAGCATATGGGATTCAAAGGCAATTCAGGTCAAATTACTGAGAATAAATAAATAAATGGAATGAAATGTAAATAAATGTTTCAATAAGTTTACTTACATACCACAACAATTCCTAAGCTATCCGACTTTTCGTGGCGTCGATGTACGCACCCAATACCCTGTAATATCTCCTTTAGGGTCCTAACATTGGAAAATTTATCAATTTAGATTCAAGATTAATTATTTAAAATTCCTAAATTGGTCGAAATCGAATTCAAGACCAATTTACCGATTTCACATTTTTCGAGGTAAAAACCCCGGTATAACGTCTCAACCGACTTCTTAATTCTTCACTTTTTATAGAAATATCTAATTTCTATTGATTTGGTTCACAAATATATTTTTCCCTATTCTTCTGGAATTTTCCTGAATTCTTTCCATACTTTTATCTATTTTTTCTGGAATTTCTTTTATTAAAAATTAGTTTAATTTAATTAAATAATTAGATATATATTTTTTATTTGGGTGGGTCCGGGTTAACTCGACCCGGTCCGATCAGACCCGGGTCGACCCGACCCGATCCAAACGGACCCAAGTCGGTCTGACCCGCTCCCCTCGGGTCATGGTCGGTCCGGCTCGGTCCGACCCGACTCACATGGGGTAGCCCCACCCAGCTACGCCCCCATCTTCTTCCTTCTCGCTACACATAGCTGATGTTCTGTGTAGCAAATTTTTCTATTTTTTTCGCTGGGGTTGGGCATCCATCCCCAACCCCAGGTTGGGTTACCTATTGAGGGGAGACTAATACCCTGCCTTCCTTGAGCTCGGAAGAACTACCATGGCAGTTCGTCTGAGTTTGCCACCTCGAACCGCAACAACGACCGACTTCAACAGAACAAATCACACAACAACAACGAAAATCAACTCACCTTCCACTTCCTTGAGCTCGGTCTCTCTCTCTCTCTCTCCTCTTTCTTGCTTCTTCTTTTCTTCTCTGCGTTGTTTTTTTTTCTTCCTCCTCACCGACTTCGTAAAATCAAATTAAGATAAGTTGGGTTTTGAAGTTAAATGTTTGATGTCCTCGAGATTCGTGCAACACGAATCTCGCGGCAAACTCAATCATTCTCCTCTTTTCCACCGCCTTATATTTTTCAATAAAACTTTCTCGAGTCTCGCGAAATGGGTGTCTCGAGGAAAATCCAATGCATATTATTTTATGTTACAAACTCTAGGCCATTGTATATTTAATTTAATGTGACCACATTCCTAAAACCACTTATTAAGCCAACACTAAGTCACATTTAATTTAAATTACTTAACCTTACCCCACGAGCTACTACCTCGGTCCCATGTCGACACGTGACTCGAGGCGCGTCCATGCTCGTCTTGGTATCTGCATACCCGTAAATGACTTAGTAGTCTACACATATACAATACACTAGGCATACAACACACAAATATAATATTTACCTCGGTCACCGTGCCTCGGTAGTGACACGTATCACGCTGCGGTCCCACGCCATGGGTCATTTTATCCTAATTAATGATTTAAACGTGTATTAATTATTTGGGCTGTGACAACATCGGATTGATTGCCTTGTGTTAGTCATGAGAATAGGTAGAAGATCAAAACAATAGTGTAAGATGAACAAGACAAATTTCTAAGAATCTTGTGATACAAAGGCTATTGATTAAGTATTTTAGAATATATATATATATATATATATAAATTTATTGTACCACAATTGAAAGTAGAAATGGGTCAGAAACCAATGAATTCTATAAGTTAGAAAGAATGCTTTCTTCAACTTTATAGGATAGTGAGAAATGCTAACAAGAGTTTACAAATATATAGAGAGCTATAGATTCCCTAAGAAATAGGTAGGGAATCTATAGTAGGAAGAATGTGAGAATCACTATAGGAAATGGAGCAGGGACACAAAAAGTCAAATGAAAATATAAATATAATAATAATAATAATAATAATAATAATAATAATAATAATAATAATAATAATAATAATAATAATAATAATAATAATAATAATAATAATGAGGATGAAGTAGAAAAAAATGAGAGATAAAAAGGTTGATGTTCTTAAACTCATCAAAGAAACGATTTAACTCGAGTGCTTGAAGCTGGAGTTGAGTGAAGTATTTCTTAATCTAACACGTTTAAAACAATATTCATTGGTATCTTGGAAAAACCTCTATTTATTTTGATTGTGGTGCTGTTATAAAGTATGTTCTAAACTTAATATTAATCTAGTGGTTTTTATGTTTTAAGATTCTACGCTAGTCATCATAAGCTTGATGCTTGTCAGTGGAGATTGAGGAAACATATATTATGTACTAGCCTCGGAAATGAACATTAAGTTCTAAGGCTTGTTGCATTGGGTGGTCGAGTAATCATTACGGGATGTATCATTTTATCTAAATCATTCTATTCTATCGTAACTTCTATTTACTTGTGGGCAGTATGTTTTTATTTGAAGATCACTTCTATTATTTAAAGTTAAGATGAATTAGATTGAAGTTAGTATATAAAGAATGAAAATATAATATGATTAAGAGTAATTCCTTCGCTCTGGACAACAAAGTGCTGAGTTTGGGGGATTTCACAAGTCAATAATTAGACATATTTTATAGTATAATTTAAGTTAATTTTAGATATAAATGATGATATTATACTAGGTATTCTCTTATTTTTGTGATTTCATGATTTAATTAGGAAAAACAAATAAATGAAGAAAAAAGAGGAAGAAGAGCAAAATAGTCAACTGGAGAAGTGGTCCAGCAATTAGTCAACGATATAAGATTACATAAGAAATTACCACCTAAATCGGCAGCAGAGAAGAGCCAATGAATTATCAGCGAATTGAGAAATACACTAGGAATCACTAGATGAATCAGAGGAGTATAGAGAGCTATTCCTAGTGATTAACTCAGCAATTTGTGGACAAAGAGGAATCACTAACAAATCGTTGAGGTTGGTGACAAGTATTTTAGATAAGAACAAGGAACTTGATTTTATCTATGATATATATACCTAGGGAAACTATAATTAGGACTTAGGACTTCAAAATTATGCTCTCTTTCTCTTTCTCTCTCTCTCCTTCTCTTAAAGCCCTTTATTAATCATTATTAGTTTTAAAGTTTAGGTTTTAGATTATTGCTCATTATGTTTAGAGACTCTTTGGATATTTAATTGAGGTATTTTACATTAATGTTTTTATTTATGTATTTATTGTAATATCTATTATTAATATGTATGAGTAGTTTATAATTCCAAACAATACTTTAGACATGATTGTAAACCATTTATCAATTTAGTCATAATATGGAGTTTATGTGTTAAATGTTTTAAACCAATCACACAAGTCAATCATAGATTTAATAAGTCGTTTTTGCATATTTCAACTAATGTTTCTTTGTATTGAGAGCATAGTGGTCGATATGTTTCTTAATATAAGGTATATAAATATATGTATATGATTATTGACAATAATTATAGTAGTAACTAGAATTAATCTATAGGGCAATATTACCCAAGTGGATGTTCTAGGTAATTACGTTATAAGTTATTTATTAATTAGCATATTCTGATTAATATTTGATTTATATTAGATATGAGTTTTATTGAGTATTAATGCTATCACGTTTCTAGTGTATTGCGTTTTATCCAATAAGTAGGTATACAATGATCAGGATATGGCATACTTCTATTGAATATAGGAAAGTCGATAGTTTGCTAAAGGCTATCAATTTATTGTGATTAGAGTTAAATGATTTAGGATCATTATATAAATACGATAATTGATTATGACTATGCTTTAATGAAAATGTCCACACATGACGGTTTACATATTATTGTCTAAGATGTATTGTTTAGATATATAATTTATATAGATTTATTGATTATCTATCTGAATTGCATTATATTAGTTTATCGAATTTAAATCGTTTATAGTTTAATTATTTTAATTAATTGATTGTTTTGTTTTTATATTGATAATGTTCCTATTTTAATTAAATTAGTTAAATTAAAGCAAATTGAGTCCAATAAAACTTTAGGGTACCGTTAATTCTAAAGAGATTTGCAAAATCCATATGGAGACGATATCCCATTTACCACTACTACAAATAATAGAAAAATGCGAGAAATTATTGTACACGCTTGACGAGTGCCAGTATCTATGAGGTGGTGCTCATGATCCTCTTAAATCTTTGAGTAAAGAAGAATATCATTAATGAAAACTATCACGAAGCAGTAGAAAATGGTCTTAATAATCAGTGCATCAACTCCTTAAACATGCAGGTGCCTTGGTCGGCCCGAAAGGCATGACCATGAACTGATAATGTATTAATCTAGTGCTGAAAGCAGTCTTATCCACATCCTTCTACCTGATCCATAGTTGATGTTACCTTAACCTCATGTCTATTTTGGATAAAGATTGTGCCCATCTCAACTGATCAAACATTTCATCGATCAGTGGAAATGGGTACTTAATTCTATCTGTGACCCTATTCAGCTCGTTGTAATCGATGCATAGTCTCAAACTGCCGTCCTTCTTCTTAACAAAAAGGAATGATGCTCCCCACGATGACATGGAATGTATGATAAATCCATTCCTGCCTAAATCTTCAAGGGGGCCCTCAAGTCCTCCAACTCTCTAAGAGCCATATGGTATGGCAGTATCGAAATAGGTCTGGTCACCAGTATCAAATCAATAATGAAATCTATCTCTCGTGGTGGTGGTAGACTAGGTAAATCCTTTAGAAACACATTTTAAAAACTCGGACACTATCAAAATATCCTCTAGTCTAGGTCCCTGCCTATCTCCCACACTACATAAAGCTACCAGAGTCTCCATCTTCTCACTAGTCGTAAGTTGACATCTCATACTAACGCTCCTAGGTGAGTTACCTCTATATGTAAATGTCGAACTCCCCAGGATTTGGAAAATCAACGTCTTGCAAAAATAGTTGTTGTGCGCGTGATACGCTGCCAACGAATTTATTTTTAACAACATGTCAAACTCTAAAAACTCTAGTACCCTGAAATCTATAAGTTACTATACCCTACTATTCATTATTAGACATCCTTCACAAATAAGGTTAGGGTACACTTTATCCCCATCTATGGTACTCAGTATCAAACCTAATAGGTGTGAATCCTAAGATGTCTATCATGCGACCAGCAATGAATAAAATAGTAGACCTAGAATCAAATAAAATACACATATCTATACTGCAACTATAACTTGTACCCTCAAAATATCATCTAGTCTAGGTCCCTGCCTATCTGCCACACTACATAAGGCTACCAGAGTCTCCATCTTCTCACTAGTCGTAAGTTGACATCTCATACTGACGCTCCTAGGTGAGTTACCTCTATATGTAAATGTCGAACTCCCCAGGATTTGGAAAATCAATGTCTTGCAAAAATAGTTGTTGTGTGCGTGATACGCTGCCAATTAATTTATCTTTAACAACATGTCAAACTCTGAAAATCTAGTACCCTGAAATCTATAAGTTACTGTACCCTGCTAATCATTATTAGTCATCCCTCACAAATAAGGTTAGTGTACACTTTATCCCCATCTACGATACTCAATATCAAACCTAATAGGTGTGAATCCTAAGATGTCTATCATGCGACCAACAATGAATAAAATAGTAGACCCAGAATAAAATAAAATATTCTTATCTATACTGTAACTATAACTTGTACCCTCAATAAGTCCGTATATGGCCTCAAAATATGGTTGTGGTACCATGTGGGCTCCTTGTAGATCCTATTATAGGCATTCCTTGGCCACATGCCCGATTTGGCCACATCTGTAACATGTGATCTTCTTACGCTAACCAAACTATTAAGTCTGACCCTAGGTCTCTCTCTAACTCTCTCTAAACCTGTATTAGCTTCAGCCTCTACATGGACCACCCTATTGCATCTATTATGGTGCTCGTGGTGCTAGAAGTGTTGGTCTAACGGGAGGTGGCAAAGGTGATCTACCAACTGTACTCTATGTGGGAGCAATGGGAAGTACGTAGGGCATTGCTTATATGGAAGCTAACGATGCTCCGCTCCTCTAAGATCCCCTATCCTATCTCCTTTATCCCTTGCCATTCCACATCTTCTCAAAGTTAAAACTCTGGCTTGTGGTGCTACTCGATCTCTTCGCTACTCTGCCCAGCTCATAAGTCTCATGAGTGAGTGCCCGATCATACATCTCCTATAGGGACCAAGCTTCGATATTGACAACATGACATGTTACGTTAAGTCTCAATCCATCCCTAAAGCAGAAGGCATCATCAGTAACGGAATCTCCTGCAAACTACCTTAAATAGCAATATCTGTTTTGATATGCGATCAACAATTTTCCCTATCCCGTCTCAAGTTCATAAACTCTTTCCTCAACATCTTCATCATGGAAGCTGGGAAGTATTGTTTGTAAACTTCTTGAAATCAGCCCAAGAAGTAAAATTAACTCTACTAGCCACTCTAGTGCATCACCATACATCTACACCCTTCTCGATGGTGTAGTAAGAAAGTATAGACTGCAATATGTCCTATACTCCTAGAAATAAGTGAAACTTCTCTTGTGATAGGACCTACTTTTCAATTTTCTCATGGCCCCTCTCCCCATTGAAATACACTGGTCTCAACCTGATAAACACCTTCACTAACTTGGCGTCCTCAGTCAAGCCAGAGGTAATGGTGGTACGAGTGGGAGTAGGAGTAGTCTCAACAACATCTGTAACTACCTGTGTACTTAAGTAGGTGATTAATTGTAATCAAAATACTAATTAACCCGAGTTAGGCTCGTGATTAAACCCGACGTATTGTGGCTTGTGTGTGGGTACGTTTATGTGAACGTATTATGTTTGGTTGATTTAGTTATGAATTAAATCTACTATAGACTATTGTTGCAAATTTATATAAGCATATAGTTGGAAAATAAACAATTCATTGAAAATTAGGGGACACCTAATACCGTGTGTAGGTAAAAGGTGACACACATGAGTCATGAGGTAGTGTGCACGATAAAATTATAAATACAAGAATATAAGCATACATATATATTTATATACTATATGTATAAATATAAATATAAATTGAAAATAACTAAGAATTTGGTCGGCGTTTAGTGGCACGCGGGGTTGAGGGTGACACGTGTGTGATGCACAATAATGTGCATGCTTGAGGGTAGTCATTAACGCGCTTGATAAATTTGTACATGAGAAAATACATAGGTATATATATATTTATATATATAATTGATATATATAAATATGTATATGACCTATAGTTTGAATTGAATTATTCAAACCCTTGGATTGCCTTGAGATGTATGTAAACACATTTCCATGAAAATCAAATGGTGCATACATAAGCATTTATGGAAAATATAGGCTATAGATATGCCTCGAGATACTTTTTATGATCTCTAGATGGATCAAGTGGTGCATTGAGTGAGCTAGGTAGCAAGCATGAGTAGGATGAGGTGGCTAGTGATGAGGTTTGCTAATTGCCATAAAGATCTACCTCGAGATTGAAGGTCACCCAAGAGGGGGGGTGAATTGGGTTACCGAGTAGTTTTTGCCCTTTTAAAAACTTTGTGCGCAATTTACAACTATGATGTATATATAAGCTATGCAAGTAAAAGAAATGCTGGAAATATAAAGTGACACAAGATTTATAGTGGTTCGATCCAACGATCTACATCCACTACCTAACCTCCTCAGTTAGGATTTCAACCCACTTATATTACCAATAAGTGTTACAACCTAAGCATCACCTAGGATTTTCCCACCTAGCCGCAACTAGGATTTTCCCACCTAGACTCCTCTAGGATTTTCCTCACCTAGCCTCAACTAGGATTTTTCCCACCTAGCCGCAACTAGGATTTTCCCACCTAGACTCCTCTAGGATTTTCCTCACCTAGCCGCAACTAGGATTTTCCCCACCTAGCCTCAACTAGGATTTTCCCACCTAGACTCCTCAGGATTTTACCCACCTAGCCGCAACTAGGATTTTTCCCACCTAGACTCCACTAGGATTTTTCTCACCTAGCCGCAACTAGGATTTTCCCTTTCGACTTAGATCCCACTAAGTCTTACAATCATTCAATTACAACAATTCTGCTTTGGAAATACAAAGATACACTTTACAACAAAAGTGGTATCAAATTCAAACACAAGCAAGCCACCTAGAGCCTAACTCTTATGCATGCAAGTGTGAGTATAAATGGAATATGCAAAATATGTTACCGATGTTGATGCAAATTCCAAATCTGAAATCGTTTCAAAAACTTAATATATATGTGTGAAACCGATTTCGAGTATAAGAACAAAAGTTTAGCAAGAATCAAGTTTAAGTGCAATACTTTTGTTCAAATCAATCTCGAGTTTGATAAGATAAATTTAAGTGCAAAAACTCGAGAAGATGTTGTTACAAATTCCAAATTTGAAATCGTCTCAAAAACTTAATACATTTGTATGAAAACCGATTTCAAGGCTAAGAACAAAAGTTTGACAAGAATCAAGTTTAGGTGCAACACTTTTGTTCTAATCAATCTCGTAGTTTGAGAGTATAAATTTTAAGTACAAAAACTCGAGAGAATATGTTCAAACACACATACCAAAATGATTTTCAAATCAACTACTCAAAATATATAGATTAAGCACAAGTAAGATTTGTAGATCTAGAAATTTCTTACAACAGAAGAAATGAAGAGATCAGCTCTGGAGTGATTATTGAACTCCTTTTGAAAGCCTCAAATGTCTTGGATATGTGAGCTTAAGAACAGCCACTGAGATCTCCCTTATTTCTTCACAAAAATATGATTTCTACCTTGTAGATCTATTGATTTTGAGTGTGTTTGCTCTTCTTGTTTAAAACCAAGTTTGTGGTGGTTTTATAGTGGTAGGAATTCCAATATAGCCGTTTATGGCCGTTCTAGGAATCCAGAAATCAAAAATTCAAATTCAAAGCTTGATTTCCAAAAGTCAAAAAATGCAGGCAGAGTGCAATTAGCGCGCTAATATTTGTGAGTTAGCGCGCTAACACTGTCTTAGCGCTAATGGCATTATTAGCGCGCTAGCTGCAGTAGGACTTCGTAATAATTAATTTATCCCTTTGTGTTAGCGACCCTTAAACTTGTCCGGGACCTAACCAACCCTTATATAACATGTTATACATGTTTATTATGAGTCATTAAGCTTACTTGGGTGGTCCGGATATTTTTACAAATCCCGAAAACGGAAATTCATGATTTCATAATGTATTAGGGGCTTTTCTGCAATTTTGCAGTTTTCTTTTGAATACCTTTCAAAAACGAGTTTTTCTTTTCGAAAACATTTATAATGAACTCTAATATGCAAATGACCATTCACACAAAGTTTTCACATTGTTTAAACTCATAGACCTAGTTATGTGTTTAAATTCCATTTTGAAACTTTGAAGTAAACTTGTAACTTTGAAAAATGATTTCGAAAACTTGATGTATGCATGAACTAATGCATTTGGCTTGCGTGAAAGAATTTGTATACCTTACATTGATATTACAAATTGCGGTTTGGACTTTTCTTCATTTCTTCATTTTATGCCGAGTCTTGAACTTGTATTGCTTGAGTACTCTGAACATGTTGTATTGCATCACTTATTCCAACAAGATCTCCATATTTCTTGAATACATTTTCACCTTGTTTGTTTGGCTCCATATTTCTTGAATATCCCTGATGTGTTGTATTGCATCCTTTTAACACAAACTGAAATACATGATTAGTACATTTTCACTTTGTTTGTTTCCATCAAAATCTCGGTCGGAATGTGAGTGACTAACCACTTAGTCCAACAATCTCCCCCTTTTTGATGATAACAAACAATGTGAACTTTAAAGGTGTGAAAACACAATCTAAATGTATATCACATTCAACACATCAATCTTTTCAAGTTTAACCACATTTAACTTCAAATATGCAAGTTCAAAACCAACAACCGTTTCAAATGTACCAAGATAAAAACCTTTCAAGTTCAACACCGTACCAAGATAAAAACCTTTCAAGTTCAACACCACATTTTTCAAACTTCAAACCTTTCAAGTTCACCACATTTTTCTCCCCCTTTTGATATTATCAAAAAGCGGGGTCAAGCATCCACAATTTTTCTCCCCCTATCAAGTATACCAATAAAAACCAACAACTTGTTCAAGTATACCAATATATGCAGGTTAAAATTATTAACTTGATACCAGTTACAAAAATCAATAATATTAACTTATCAACTTGATACCAGTAAAAATGAGAATTATGAACCCGATACCAATATATACCAATGACAATATCACAATATCAAGTTCAACTTGTTTTCCCCCGTTTGATATTATTAAACAATGGGGTCAAGTATCCGCAAAGATAGACACGATTTAAACAATATACCAAGATAAAAAATTCTCCCCCTTACTTTATGCATATCAATAAATAACACAGTATACCATGATAAAAACATTCTCCCCCTCACTTTATGCAAATCAATAAAGAACATACGGAAGCGATACTCATGCATAGACTAGAAAATATAGTAAAGCACAAAATAGCCATAAAGAAAACTCAGAGATACGCAAATAATCATGATATAAATAGCAAAAAGTGATGAGATAGCATAAGTGTGGCTTAACATGAGTTTGACAAATTAGAACACCTAAGACTAACATATGGGAGCCTAATGCTTATCTAGGTGTATCTAAACGCTTCTTCTAGACGATGGTGGTGGATGGTCAGAACTAGAAGCGTTATCATCTCGCACTGGCCGAGCTGGAAGCCGTTGACTCTCTATACGACGAAGGCGATCACCATGATTCCGTAGAGTCGTCTCGACAGCATTGAAGGATTGAGTCATATAATCATGCAAGTATCCCAGCTGTGCCGATACATATGCCAGTGAAGGTGACATATTAGGAGGAGGTGTTAAGCCGCCGAATGTAGAAGGGTGTGGAGGCGGTCTTGATTCCTCGTCGTCTTGCTCCGAATCGTAGAATCTTGAGCTCTTCCATGGTCACCATCATCATCATTTTGACTTGCTGCTCCCTCTTCATCATCCTGGTCATCGTCCCCAAGGTGATAGCTATACTCCAAATAATCTGGCGCATCAAAAGGATAGTCCGTAGAGATAGGAGACTTGTAACCGCCGTGATGCTGATTATAAGGAATGGCATCATCCCTAGTCCACTGCTTCCTCTCACGAATATATCTGTATTTCATGGCTTTCAGTGTGGCCATGTCAATGGAGTCAAAGATACTGAGAGGATGACCGCCTAACGCAAGATCTACTTGGGCAGACTCCAAGTAGGATGTAATAACATGGGCGTATGGAAGATGACGACCGGCGCTGCATGTGCTAGTCATATAGCCGATGAGAATGTGAGGAAGACTAAGGGGTAGCATAAGAAATAGATGGCCAAGAATGAACATGTCAAGAAGAGTGACATAGTTCTTGCTACCACCTCTTGGAAGAATGACCTTATGAAGTACCTTGTGAAGAAGATGAGGTACTAACTTAAAGTCGGTATCCGTGATACCGGTCGGATAGACAGTTAAGTTACTTTTGGACCGTAGAAAGGAATTAAGAACTTCTAAACGGTCAAATGGCCAACTCAAGAATTTGCACACAACCGTGGTCGATGGAGGGTGCAATGGAAGGTTAAGCCGTTGAGCGAGATTTTCCGGTGTAATCTCAATTGCTCGGCTACCAACGGATGAACGAAGGACAAATTGATTTGTGGTTTCAAGGTTGGAATAAAAGACTCTAACTAGAGGAGAGTTGTAGTTAGACCTATACGTACAAAAAGTAGTCCACCCTGCCGCATCAAGAATTTCCCGAATTGGGAGATGAGCCTTATCAAAGAAGGCGACATCAACAACGGCGGGTCGAATAATTTTGGCGTCCGTTAGCCGTGGAGCCACTGATTCTAGTACGGATGAGGACTCATGGACGGCTTTTGTACGACCCTCTCGTAGTGGGGCATTAGCCGAAGGTGAGACAATGTGAGTAGATTCGGATTCATCACTAGATGAGGAGGAATGAACAATCCGTCGGCTAGAAGGACGTCGTGAGGACGTTGCTTGGGTAGGTCGAGATGGATTGGGAGCGGTAGGTGCACCCGATCGAGAAGAAGGGCGGTTTGAGGGGCGACGTGTTGACATGTTGAAACGAAAATGGAAGGAATCAACAAAGAAAGGAGAAGATTTGTACCTTAGAAGAGTGGAGATCGCGGTGGAGAGGGCACACGGAGAGTTGATTTGGAAGAGGAGAAGAAGAAAATTCTGTGTGAGGTGAGTTTTTGAAAGAAAAGTTATGTTATAAAACCCTGACCGAACGACATTAGCGCGCTAATAAGGCTTGTTAGTGCGCTAATTCCTCTCTGGAATTTTTCGGTCGCAGGGCTATTAGCGCGCTAATTTGCGATATTAGCACGCTAATTATTCTCTGGAATTTTTGATACAAAAATTTTGAACTTTTTCAATTTAGCTCCGATGCTTCTCAAACTTTATGGACACTTCACTAACATCATATAAAAAGGTTTAGAATAGCTAAAACATATGTAGAAGGTCCTATTTTCGAGACATGCCTAACTCACGCCGAATTTTAAAAACTTGTTCTCTAGGCAAAGACTTAGTGAGTATATCGGCTAATTGATCCTATATGGGCACATGGATGAGTTTTAACATTTCCCCTTTTTGGATGTGATCACACAAAGAATGATGTCTAATCTATTGTGCCACAATCATGCATCACAATTACTTTGTGCATTTAAACATGAAACATTTTGCATATTTATCTCATCAAAGTTAATAACATAAACGTTTTTATCTATATATGCAAATAAACAAGGTTTCATGCTTCTCATTTCTAACAATGTATTTTGATGATTCAAACATAATATGAAATCCTTTGTCACACAATTTACTAATACTAAGCAAATTAAATTTCAAACCATCAACAAGATAAACATTAGAAATAGAAAGTAAATTGTTACCAACAGCTTTTGAGACCAATAACTCTTCCTTTGTTGTTGTCTCCAATCAGTAACCTTTCCACCATCATGCCGCTTTAGTTCAATAACTTGAAGTGCATCTTCGGTCATGTGTCTTGAGCACCCACTCGTCCAAGTACCATGGGGTGCTTTTCCTCGCATCCTATACTATGGGAAACACACTAGATTTTGGTACCCAAACACCTTTGGGTCCGAGAGTGTTAGTGTCATAAACATTTTTTGCTACCCATGCTAGTTTACCCATTTTTACCTTTTGTAATACACATTTCTTGACCATGTGAGTCTTGTTGCATTTATAGCATCTACGATCATCATTTAGTAATTTCTTGTAGCTTAACAAGTTTGCTCCGTAACCTATGCCTCTTTTGTTAAGTGCACGTCGTTGTGCTCCTAACATCATGTCAAACATTTGTTTACCATTTGTAAACTTATGCACTGTGCTAGTCAAGTCCTCTACTTCCTTGACTAAAGCATCTCTTTCCTTTATGACTTCATTTAAGTCATTTTGGAGATCATCAATAATCTCATTTTGTGACTCTATTTCCCTAATTGCAATTGTCAAACTCTTTTTGAGTTGTTTGGTGTTTTTGACCTCCTTTTTCAACTCTTTTCTAAGCTCATCAATATTTGGAACATCATTCAAATTATTAACATTATCAAAATTGAAAGAGTTAGAATTTACCTCGCCTCGTGCCGTGAGACAAAATATTGCCTTTTCACTTTCTGATTCTGATTCAGAACTTGATGATGATGAGTCATCCCAAGTTGCTTTGAAACTCTTCTTTCCTTTGTCAAACACCTTCTTGGCTTTGCACTCCGTTTTGACGTGACCCGGTTTGCCGCAACCGTAGCATATTATTTCGTTTGGTTTTCCTTCCTTGCTTCCACTTCGCAGCTTCTTCTTGTACTTATCTCGTTTGTACACGGCCTTATTTAGCTTTCTTGAAATCATTGCTACTTCTTTCTCAAGATCATTTTCATCATATGATTCCTCATTTTCGATGACCTCTACTGATGCACTTGGGGAGCTACTTGCCTTTAAAGCGATTTCTTTTCTTGAGCTTTTAGTCCCTCCACTTAGTGCTTCCAATCTTGCTCTGTCTTTTAGTTCAAATTCATGAACCGTTAGCTCTCCGCATAATGCATCGAATGTATAATCTCCAAGATTTTGAGCTGATTGGATAGCGTATTTCTTGGCATCCCATTCCTTAGGCAAGCCTCTAAGGAATTTATATACTGAAGTTTCTTGATCATAATTCTTGCCTAGATTCTTGATCTCATTTAGTAGCTTCGTGAATCTAGTGATGGCGGTAGCTATGTCTTCATCAGCCCCAACTCGGAAAGTTTCATAATGTTCCTCAAGTATTCTCAACTTGGTCTTCTTTACTTGCATGGTACCTTCATAATGTACCTCAAGCTTTTCCCATACTTCCCTTGCCGTTTGACACGCACTTACTCTGTTAAATTCATTTTCACTTAATGCACAAAATAAGTGATTTACGGCTTGATCATTTGAAAGCTCAAGCTTTATCTCCTCCGTGGTGTATTCTTTCAATGGCTTACCCGGTGGAGTGTAACCATTTTCAATTACATCCCATAAAAATCTATTTTGTGCTCTAATATAAAATTTCATTCTTACTTTCCAATGAGCATAATTGGTTCCATCAAAATATGGAGGCCTAACCGAAGAATTACCTTCCCGAAGGCGAGCTGGATCTAAAGTTTGCATCCTTGCAAAAAAAAAAAAAAAAAAAACACTCAAAGATACGTTAGTAACACTTTGAGCAATAACCCGCTCTGATACCAATTGAAGGTCACCCAAGAGGGGGTGAATTAATTTACCGAGTAGTTTTTGCCCTTTTAAAAACTTTGTGCGCAATTTACAACTATGATGTATATATAAGCTATGCAAGTAAAAGAAATGCTGGAAATATAAAGTGACACAAGATTTATAGTGGTTCGATCCAACGATCTACATCCACTACCTAACCTCCTCAGTTAGGATTTCAACCCACTTATATTACCAATAAGTGTTACAACCTAAGCATCACCTAGGATTTTCCCACCTAGCCGCAACTAGGATTTTCCCACCTAGACTCCTCTAGGATTTTCCTCACCTAGCCTCAACTAGGATTTTTCCCACCTAGCCGCAACTAGGATTTTCCCACCTAGACTCCTCTAGGATTTTCCTCACCTAGCCGCAACTAGGATTTTCCCCACCTAGCCTCAACTAGGATTTTCCCACCTAGACTCCTCTAGGATTTTACCCACCTAGCCGCAACTAGGATTTTTCCCACCTAGACTCCACTAGGATTTTTCTCACCTAGCCGCAACTAGGATTTTCCCTTTCGACTTAGATCCCACTAAGTCTTACAATCATTCAATTACAACAATTCTGCTGGAAATACAAAGATACACTTTACAACAAAAGTGGTATCAAATTCAAACACAAGCAAGCCACCTAGAGCCTAACTCTTATGCATGCAAGTGTGAGTATAAATGGAATATGCAAAATATGTTACTGATGTTGATGCAAATTCCAAATCTGAAATCGTTTCAAAAACTTAATATATATGTGTGAAACCGATTTCGAGTATAAGAACAAAAGTTTAGCAAGAATCAAGTTTAAGTGCAATACTTTTGTTCAAATCAATCTCAGAGTTTGATAAGATAAATTTAAGTGCAAAAACTCGAGAAGATGTTGTTACAAATTCCAAATTTGAAATCGTCTCAAAAACTTAATACATTTGTATGAAAACCGATTTCAAGGCTAAGAACAAAAGTTTGACAAGAATCAAGTTTAGGTGCAACACTTTTGTTCTAATCAATCTCAGAGTTTGAGAGTATAAATTTTAAGTACAAAAACTCGAGAATATGTTCAAACACACATACCAAAATGATTTTCAAATCAACTACTCAAAATATATAGATTAAGCACAAGTAAGATTTGTAGATCTAGAAATTTCTTACAACCAGAAGAATGATGAAGAGATCAGCTCTGGAGTGATTATTGAACTCCTTTTGAAAGCCTCAAATGTCTTTGGATATGTGAGCTTAAGAACACCACTTTGAGATCTCCCTTATTTCTTCACAAAAATATGATTTCTACCTTGTAGATCTATTGATTTTGAGTGTGTTTGCTCTTCTTGTTTAAAACCAAGTTTGTGGTGGTTTTATAGTGGTAGGAATTCCAATATAGCCGTTTATGGCCGTTCTAGGAATCCAGGAAATCAAAAATTCAAATTCGAAGCTTGATTTCCAAAAGTCAAAAATTGAGCGAGTGCAATTAGCGCGCTAATCTCGTGAGTTAGCGCGCTAACACTGTCTTAGCGCTAATGGCATTATTAGCGCGCTTAACTGCAGGACGGAATAATTAATTTATCCCTTTGTGTTAGCGACCCTTAAACTTGTCCGGGACCTAACCAACCCTTATATAACATGTTATACATGTTTATTATGAGTCATTAAGCTTACTTGGGTGGTCCGGATATTTTTACAAATCCCGAAAACGGAAATTCATGATTTCATAATGTATTAGGGGCTTTTCTGCAATTTTGCAGTTTTCTTTTTGAATACCTTTCAAAAACGAGTTTTTCTTTTTCGAAAACATTTATAATGAACTCTAATATGCAAATGACCATTCACACAAAGTTTTCACATTGTTTAAACTCATAGACCTAGTTATGTGTTTAAATTCCATTTTGAAACTTTGAAGTAAACTTGTAACTTTGAAAAATGATTTCGAAAACTTGATGTATGCATGAACTAATGCATTTGGCTTGCGTGAAAGAATTTGTATACCTTACATTGATATTACAAATTGCGGTTTGGACTTTTCTTCATTTCTTCATTTTATGCCGAGTCTTGAACTTGTATTGCTTGAGTACTCTGAACATGTTGTATTGCATCACTTATTCCAACAAGATCTCCATATTTCTTGAATACATTTTCACCTTGTTTGTTTGGCTCCATATTTCTTGAATATCCCTGATGTGTTGTATTGCATCCTTTTAACACAAACTGAAATACATGATTAGTACATTTTCACTTTGTTTGTTTCCATCAAAATCTCGGTCGGAATGTGAGTGACTAACCACTTAGTCCAACAGAGATATGTGGTATGTATCTCAAGGAAATCAATATGTTTGATCATGAATAAGGCAGTAAGAAAGTGATGGGTTGTTAATAACCATAAAGATCATCCTTGAGATATGCAATATGCATCTCGAGGAAGATCAAAATATAAAATGAAAATAATTATATCTTTAAATCTGCCTCGAGTTTCATGCAATGTGAATCCCAAGAAAATTTTACTATTTATCTCAAATGGAACATCGACTTATTAATTGAAATTGAGATTAATCAACAGAGAAAGGGATAGAAGAGAGAATTCGAGGAAGAGGCAAAAATAGATTGAAACTAAGGAGAGATTGATGAAGGTAAGATTGGCGTTGTTATGTTGTTATTTTTTGTTTCTATTGTTGTTGTTGTTGTTGTGGTGGTGGTGTTGTCTCAATGATGAATAGATGGGGTTTGGATTTGTTTTGATAATAGGATTTGTTTTTTATTTAGAGATCATTATAGGATTCAAAGTTAACTAGAACCCTATGGAAGTGAGAATTTATGGTTTATGTTGAGATTTGGTGTTTAAAGTTTTTGAGGATAGGAGATGAATTCCCAAAAAAAAATTGAGTTAATTGTTATCGTTGAAGATTGTTGTTGGTATAAGACCTCGTTTGAGGCCCTCCCCAATGAGTTGGGGAGGTTTAGTGTGGGTTTATATGGGTTTAAGAATTGTATAGGAGCTACTGCCCTATTCTTTATTGGGATGTTCGACGATGGAGCGTGCTCCCATCAAGAAATATGAGGAGCCCAGTTTGTAGAGCGCGCCCCACCCAATGAGGGTGCAAGCTCCCACCCTAGAAAAAAACAAAGCTGTTATAATTTATCCGAGTTTTGATGATGATTTAAGGAATGGTTTATAGGTCCTAAACATATGGTATTCGACCTAAATTGATAACAACTTGTTTATTTTAGGTGTTTGATTGAGAGAAAAAGGTTAAAAGATGTCGGGAGTTGTGTAAGTCGGTAAAAGTTAGGAAAACTGACATAAGTAAGTAGGACTCATTCAATTTATCGATTATGCTACGTAATTAGTATATTAGCTCATGTAGCTTATGAACTGGGTCTGGAGCATTGCACAATAACTTATGTAGTTTAAAATGTTTTATAACTCAAACTTTGGATGTGAAATGGATAGGGGAATAATAACTTGAATAGAATTGAGTTGGTGGATGAGTACCAAACTCAAAGGAAGGTGGATAAGTACCTTCCTCTAATAAAATGGTAATTGGAATGGATATTGAAGTTGACGGATAAGTACCAAGCTTGAATAACTAACGCGATAGCAGTGGATAAGTACCAATCTAAGAGGAAGATGGATAAGTACCTACCTCCAATAATGGTAATTGAAATTTAACTCCCATTCCAATTATGATATCGTGGCCATTCACTATCCATTTAGGGTTGGAGTCTTAGTTAGACGTTAATGTATTCTATGGGATTCTTCATAAGGCCTGTGTAAACCCCCTTAGACTGCCTTTTCGCATAAATGAGAGGAAGATTCTTATTTTTTTTAAATAATGGAAAGAAAAGTCATAGTAAAGTTGCATCACATTGAATAACTTACATATGATATGTATTGTTTATGTTGTTTCTGTTACACTGAGTAGCTACTGTGGTTCATGTTATTATTCATTTATTCATTGATTATTTGTAGATAGTTGATAGGTAAATGAATGTCACTTAATGAGCAAGATGGAGCGTTCATTCCCCTAAATATTTCAAGTACACAATTTAGCACTAAAGAGAGAAGAAAAAGGTAGAACTAGGTGTTTAAAGATCTCCTACAATGTAATGTACTCTTTTGTATATATATATTGTATTGAATTACTATTTTATAATAAATAGGGTTGAGATATGGTTTTATGTCCGAAGTTTATGTCGATTTCTGCATATCTTATATTTAATAGAAAAAGTTTAAATTCTGTTCCGTTTTGTTTTAATCATTATTCGTTATTTCAAGATTTATAGAATGTGAATATTAGGTTGGAAGGTAAGGTTGCTGGCTCTGGTTTAGTCTAGCTATTTTAACTGGGCTTAATTAGGGTTTCAGGTAGGGTATCACCCTAATTGAGATAGGAGATGCTATAGCATCTACCATTGGCACTGTCAATATCGATAGCTCACGTGTTCATAGTACTATCGGCTCTATTGGCTGATGTGGTGTCTCTAGCTCTGCAATAGTAGTGGTCGGTGCAGCTAGTTTCTCAGGTGTCGTATGTGTTATAATAGTAGTGGTAATATGGGTAGCTAGTGCATACGCGGCCATGCGTGCTTTCATAAAAGTTACGAACTCAGATAACTGTTGTCCCTATGCCGTAACCCGATCAAACAACCTCTAGAAATCATCTGCTATAGTAGCAGCCTGACTATTGCTGACGCTAGCGTCTTCACCCTCGTGTGGGTCTGTTATTAGTGTTTCCAAGTTAATAGTGACGAAAAATCAGCTACTACACAAATACCATATACATACACATATGTAATCATAATATATACATATAATCATCCCCAGCTCACTTTTGTCCACTTCCCAACTAATAGTTATTAAGTCAGGATCGTCTAGCTTCCTATTCTAAAGTTTGTGTTTTTATTCAAGTTTGTTTCGATACTTATCGAAAACATGGGCTCTAATACCAACTGTGATGGCCTCAACAATGATTTTTTCTTTATATTATACTTTAAATATTTTGTAGTAGTGGCAAGTGGGAATTGTCTTCATAAGTATTCATTAAACTTCTATAGGAAAAATAACTTTTAAAGGTTTTTATTTTTTATTTTTTACTTTTACTTAATTAATTAATTAAAATAGAAATTAAACTAACTAATATTTAACTATAATATAATAATACTTAACTAACTATATTAACTTAACAGACATAATCCAAACTCACAATAATAAATAAATATCTAAACAAACATTCAAAAAAATGAAACATAAACCCGTTTTGCATTCCAAATATATAACTTCTACCGTATGGTTATGAGAATACTTTATAAAGTATCATATATCATTAAACTCTAATCATAAGTAAGTAAATATCCTTTAGCCAATAATTTATTCTCCTTATACCAGTGGAAAAGCTGCGTTTTAATTTTATTAAGCTAACCCCTTTAAATACACAAATACATTAACTTCACGTAATAAAATCGCATCATACTTTATGAAAACTTCGAACTACTAAATCTAACACCTTCGGAAAGCCACTTCAACATTTGATTTAGATTTCAAATTCACCTAAGACATTTAAATGGTGTTTGCCTTTCAAACAATCCTAGTTACTACTACAAATAGATCATGAATCAAAATATCATAATACACATTCTAGACTATGCCAGTAATACAAAGATCATGATTAAAATCAATATATAATAACATATTATATCACTGAATCAAATAATATGATTGGTTTAAAGCATTAACTACATAACTTTCTCATCATAACTACATCGCAAAACGGATCTAGTTCATGTTTGGACTTTATTTAGATTAACTGACTACTCACTCATAATCGTAAGTAACATTGCAATAATATAAATAAAAGACATAGATAAATACCTTTGGAATAAATACTTTAATATTTTAAATCTTTTTCAAAAGCAACGAACATTAAAGAATGGCTCCTAAAGCAATATAATATTGATCTAAATACTTAAGGGAAACTTATTTCATAACCCTAAGGTTGTATTTATAATATTCTAAGTAGTAAATATCCTGAAACAACACAGAAAATTCATAGCTATATTAAAATCTTGAAATCTTCTCCAGCGATTTTCAACGATTTGTGTGTGAATTGAATCATTGGGAATTGCTAGTACAAAAATCCAGTTCATCCTTTATTCCTTGGTGTTGATTTTTCACATGCTCTTTCCACTTGATTACTTCCTTCATAATCTTCCCTTTTTCGTTCATTTCTACCTATTGAAATCGTCCTAAAATGAACTATAAAATATGTCTATTTGTTGACTTGTCACATACCCTCAAACTAAACACGTTGCTATCCTGAGCAAATGAATACTTTCGATCACATTCTCTTTCTTCCCTCATTTAGATTTCAAAAATATATACTTTTAGTCTTAAACAGAAATGATCTTTAAATAGAAACTTATTACCTTCATAAAAATAAGAATCATGATAGAATAAAAATAATTAAAGAACAACCCATTTATTTGACATTTCAACCTCATAATTGCATAATACACCTCAAAATTCAAAGTTAAATCAATCACCAAGGTCAAGACACTATATATGTTTTCTCAATCTCCACTAACAAGCATAAAGCTTTCTATACTTAATATAGAATCTCAACATACAAAAATCACTTAATCAATCTCATTTTCAAAAAATATTTAAAATATCAGCATAATCAAAGTCGATAGGAACTTTTATTCACCAATAATCATTATTTCATATTCATTTGTTGGAATAAAAAATATCCTTCACTTAACTTAGTTATAAGCACTCGAGCTAAATCTTTTGTTTGAAGAGTTTTTATAAACTTCCTTCATTTTCCTATATCTCTCTTTTTTTCTTCTTCAAATATATATTCATTTTCTTCTTATATTGTATTCCTATGGTTTCTTACTCCATTTTCTTTGGAATCTATTATTCTTTTTATAGGAATCTTTCCTCTCATTTTTCCACTGCTAGATTCCCTACTCTATTTCCTTTGGAATCTGTGGGTTTCCCTATTACATTTTCATTTAAAAACTCTTGTTCGCCCTTCTCACTTTCACTATAGCCAAGGAAGTATTCTTTTTCCAACTAAGTAAAGTTTATTGACTATTTCCTATTTTTCTAATTAATTGTGGCATAAGCTTTTTCAATATATATATAAATATATAAAAACTTGATCAATAATCTTTGTGTAACAAGATTCTTAGAAATCTTTCTTGTTTATCTTGCATTATTGTTTCGATCTTCTACCCATTATAATGTTCAACATAAAGCAATCAATCCCCTCTAAACTCTTATAGTATATACACAATCTAGGTGAAGTCAAACAGGGTATAACAATTCCTTTCCATCATAAAATTTCTATTTTCATAGGTAATAATAATATCACTTCCATTTCTATTCAAATCCAAATTGTATTCATATTACATATTCCTAAATAAATAAAATGAAATGAACTGTGAAAATATTACCTATATTATGGAGAATTTTGAAAAATTCATAATATTCAACTAGATTCTACTTCTCATTTCTTCCATACTTCGCTTCTTCATACTTTACTTCACCTAATACCCTCAAACTCATTCCAAACTTTGTCCTCAAGGTTAAAAATTTAAGTTGGACTTCAAAGAAAAACAAAAATACCTTGTGAAGCATAAACAACTAAATTAAATAAATGAATAACTAACATATGAATGAATTGCATAAGTAAAGACAATTTAAACATTTCCAAGATTCATTGCGTAAAATTGAGCACCATCAAACCAAACCATTATATCAATTGTTATCATACGAAAGAAAATGTATCAAATTGTGAATATATACTACATCAATCATGTTATAGGATTATAATCATAGACCTTTCATGAATAACACTTAGTAAAAATCACAGAGAAGAATAAAAATCTCTGAACTGCCGTCCAAAAGTTGCATCATCACCATCATCCCCAATCAGGCAGTTGAGACTGATAGTTCGCTTCAGGATTATAGACGGTGTAATCTACTTCCTCCATTGGGTTATCTTCAGTAAAGACTTCCCAGGCGGGCATTCTCGACTGGAGTAATGGAACGTGAATGTTGGCTCCCCTACCTTGTGTCTTCCTGGTCCTGTGTTACTCGGATCTATAGACGCGTCTAGCAATCTCACGTTGATTCTAGAACATGAACTCTTGATGTCTCAGAGTTCTCATTTGATTATGCAAGATTGACCCCATCATGACTGACACATGTTAAGCATGTACAATAATTTTCCCTTTTAAATTATACTTCAAAATATTTTGTAGTACTGATAAGTGGGAATCATCTCCACATGGATTTTACAAATTCCTTAATAATATAAGTTTTATTTTTTAAAATTAATAAAAAAAATTATACTAACTAAACTTACTTAAATAACACAAATTAAAGACACTAAATTAAAAATCAATAAAATAAAATAAAACTCAATGATTAATAAATTTCTAAACAATCCTCCTAAATAATGAAAATAGATCCATCTTGCACTCCAAACATGTTATTCCAATTACTTAGTCATGAATATACTTTCTAAAGTATCCTAGATCATTAAACCTCAATCATAAGTAGGTAAACAACATTTAGCCAACCATTTGTTCTCTTTATACTAGTGAAAAAGCCACATTCAAATTTTATTGAGCTAACCTATTTAATCATATAAAGACATTAACTTCAGGCTATAAAACCACATTAAGTCTTATGAAAAATTTGAATTACGAAATTTAATATCTTTGGAAAGCCACTTCAACACTTGATTTAGATCATAAATTCACCTAGGATATTTAAACGATGTTTGTCTTTCAAACAATTTTAGCTACTACTTCAATTAATTAATGAATTAAAATATCACATACTTATTGGCCACTATGCACCTAATACTCAAATCCATGATCAATCCATAAATAAGGACTTATAAAAATAGTGAATCAAATAATACAATTAGGATTAAAAAATTAATTACATATTCATCTTATCATGATTACATTGCAAAACGGTTCTAGTTCATGTTTGAAATTTTGTTTAAATTAAAAAACTACTCACTCATGATGATAATAAATTTGGGATTAAAAGACATAATTAAAAATACCTTGATAGAAGCTTGAATCTTCTCTAAAAAAAGCAAAACGATAAAATATAGCCTCCAAACTAAAAAAAAGTTATAAAACCAACAAAGCCCTAATTTCATAATCTAGGGTTTTATTTATTTTATATTAGGTAATACATATCCTAAACAGAATTAAAATCCTTGTCGTAATCCAAAATCCCCAAACTTGTACCCAGTAATTCCGAGTGATTTGTGTAACTCAAGAATCGCTGGGAATATCCAGAAAATTGAGCTCTCTAGTCTTTTCACGAGTCCTTCAATTTAACTAGTGATTCAGATGTCTTATGAATAAGTGGTTCAGAAAGTCTAGTTTTTCTCCTTGATTCCTAGTAATTCTTCATACGTTATTTTCGCTCGATCAATTCCTTCATTTTCTTTCACTTTTCCTTTATTTCTTTAAATATTCTATTTATTACCTGAAATATCAAAAATAAGAGAAAACCTCGTGTAATAGTCTTTTACATCTAAAATTATCCTCAAGTGGACTATAAATCATGTCTAATTATTGACTTATCAATAGCCATTTATGTTTCCTCCGCATACATGCCAGTGAAGTCCTCTACAGGTAGCTCTAGGCTCTGGTTCGTCTACTCGTTATACGCAACATTCTGCATTTCTTCCAAATTTTGTTGGTTTTCTGCCCATACTCTTATTTTCTCCGTGGACTATCTCCTTCATGTGGTGTTTCTATCTTGTTCCTCATTTGAGTAAACATATTCTAACACTTTCTTGGTTTTCTCAATGATTTCGTCAGTGATGGTCTTATCAAGGAAAATATCTAATCCTACTCCTCTCATTAGAACTCAGTCTTGCTTATAATACTCAGGAATCGTCAAAAAGAAAAGGCAATCATTTATTTTTCTTTGTGGTCACGACATTCCTAATCGACTCATAGATTATTCTGCTAATAGCAATATACTCGATCCTTTTGACTATGCGGGACAAAAGAGCCGCCCTATAGTTTACTATGTCGTAGTGTTGTAAACTAGGCTGGAGTCTCGTGTTCAAGAAAAAGCTCGAAGCTTTGGTTATTTTCTTAAAATATTTGGATTGTATGTGTTTCAAGAACCCTTCTAAGTCAAAATGAAAACCATATCTGGAACAAGTTCTAAACCATTCCTAATGTTCTCTTGGGGAAATTCATGTATATAGATATATTCAGGTTTTTGGTACTCATTATTTTATCTCAAATGAACTTTCGGTAAACCATAATACCGGCTTATTCTCTCGGGTAAGTAGTCCACTAGTCATCCTTGAACTATGGCTATCGTTTTATGTTCATTATCGTGCCTGTTTGCATAGAACACTCTCACTAGTATTGCACAACCTATTTCGACCAAGGACCCCGCATTGTTATCGACGTAATAGTCATTAGTTAACAACCCTTTATTCATTTCCCTTATTATGTTTATCATCTTAGGCATGTACTTAACTTCATTCTTAACATTAAAACCCCTCATTGGTATGATTTTTCTATTTGTTTTCTAATGTTCCTCTTCATCCTATCAATAGCTTTGGCATTTAAAAGGTTATGGGCATGAAAAGAAATAGTAGGTGTCTCCTTAATTTCTTTTTCTCCCTCCGAATCATAGATAAAATTTAAAGGTGGAGAAGGTTCTCCAGGTGCTATAGTTTGAAGGTTATTCACCAAAATCCCCATAGGACTAATTGGTTTAGGTGAAGCTTTGGATTTTTGCCTAGGTTTTTCTACTAGCTGTGCCTTTCCCTTTTCTTCTCGAGAGCTTCTACCTCTTCCTCTGACCATTATTTAACATTCAAAACTCACAAGTTCAAAAATTAAAGAAACTTGTAAATGATAGAAACAATGTTGTTGGAAATATTTTGATAAAATTCAAGACTTATTTTAAAAGGAGAAATCTATTTGGAAAGCTAGTTTGAAATTCATTGTAAATGTAAAATAAAATTAGCATCGAAGTGATAACTAAAATATAAACTTGAAAAAATCAGTTTTCCAAATATCGTAAAGCACTAAGGATACAAATTATAAGTATTTTAAAAAAGATATAGCAACTTAAATTGAAATAAAACTATAACCAAACCCCCAAACTCGTTTTAAACTCGCTATATAAACCAACTGCAAATATGTGTAAATATAGTAAAAAATCCTGAGTTTGCTGAATTTGTAAATCAACGATCAATGTAGTTACTTCTCCTAGTTTATTGGAATCAATAAAACCATTTGCAAAAGGCAATTGCATAAATCCCAACAAAACAATTTTGAAAAACATTAAAAAATTTGCAAAAATTCCTCGAATGAAAAATTTATTAGAGTACAGAGCTAGGGTTGATGTAACTACTTTCTTGAGAGTAAGTTTCTCAAGAATGAAGCTTTTGAACTCCTTTACATTGTTCCTCTAAGTTATAAGTCAAAAATTCCTAAGACCCTAGTTTGGCTCAACACCCCAAAAATTGAGATTTTTTGTTTGAATGAGACTAGGTTGAGGTGAGAATCACTTAAATACTATGAGATTGAGCTTAAAATGGCTGAATCTAGGCAAGCAATTGGGATTTTGTGAAAAGGTGCAATAGTTTGTAAGTGTGAATGGTTTAGTGTGTGTGGCGATTTTGGTTTTGAGTTTAAAACTAAAAATTGTGTCCAGTACTTCCTATTTAAGTAGAATCATTAGGAATCATTGTGTGAATTGGTGGAATGTGAGTTGCGGTTTTCACCGATTTTGCCAGCGATTCACATTTATGGGGAAATAGCTAGGAATCCCTACATTCTAAATTTGGATGAAAATCTCTTGTGTACTGCTATTGATTTTGCCAGGGATTCCTTGTGTTAATTCAAATCAATGGGAATCACTAGGGCTATTTTTACTATTTTTTGTAATTTATCTTGTAAAATTATTCATCATTCATAAAAACTCATATTAAGGTAGAATTGACTAAAAAATCCGAGAGTTTGAGTGGGACATATAACTAAAAAAATACTTTTATTAAATAAATCAAAAAATAAACATATAAATAAGCAAGTAAATAATGCGACTTGCAAAAAAGCCATATAAGCAAACAACTCAATCACCCATCTCAATTGAAATTACCTTGGAGTTTAAATTCCAAAAATGTTTTCAATACAAGAGCCAAAAAGTGTGAGAATAAAAATATAATAAACTAAACTAAACTAAATTAAACATTGAATATGTGCTGCCTCTCATAGAGTACTTTCGTTTATCATTGTTAGCTCGACTTAACTTTTCCATAATAGCTTGAGTAATGGCTAGAAAAGGTCATCCTTATATTAAAGGAGGATCTTCATTAATAAACTGTGGTATTATCAAAAAGTCTGTGGGTACGATGTTGTTGTCCACATGAATTGGCACATCCGTGACCACATAGTTGAATTGAAGTTCCATCTAGTAAAGAGAATCGTTTAGAAGCAAGTGAACTCAACTCCAATTGAGTATGTTGAAATAAAAGTATGGGCATAAGATTTGCATTAAAGTTCATATCACCCTAAGCTCTGAAGTACCAAGCCCATTTGATTTTAATGAGCAAGTGTATACCTCCAGGATCATTAAGCTTTATAGGACTCAAGTCTAGCCTTTTCTTCTTCTTATTGTACTTAGATCTAGAAACTTTCATCTTGTTAATGATTTTTCCATTCTCCGGTTGCTTAACTCTCCATTCTTGAGTTACTTTTTTTTAACTTTTGAAGTATCTTCAACCGATTCTTTCTTTGAAATCCTTTATTAGTTTCAATTGTTACTGCATTGATTGCATAAATTTTACGATTAAAATTATCATAATAGTTTAAGTCTAAATAATCATAATCATCTACTTCATTGTCAAATAATTCATCATATTCTTCATAGGTGTCATAGTTATGTTATTAATTTTGAATTTAACAATCTTATCTTCAAACCTCATAGACATTGTTCCTTAAGAAATATCTAACTTAGTTCTAGCTGTCTTTAGAAAAGGTCTACCTATTAGTATAGGCAAATGATTGGGTGACTTTGTATCTCCAATTTTAATGATATAAAAATCAGCTGAAAATATTAAATCATGTACTTGTATTAGGATGTCTTCCAATAATCCATACGGTTTGATAATAGTATTATTTGCTAAAGTGAGATTAATAGGCATATTAGTTAACAATCCTATGTTTAATGATTCATAAAGTTTAAGTGACACAACATTGATTGATGCTTTAAGATCACAAATAGCAAATTCAATAGAAGAATAGCTATAGTGATGAGTATGACAAACATTTTTGGGTCAAAACATTTCTCAGACATTCTCTTTAAGTATAAGGTCTTTTTTCCTAAGTTTTCATTAATTTCTAATTTCTTGAATGGTTAAGATATGTCTTCTCCAGGTTCTTCCTCCTTAGCATTTGCTTATCATTCTAGAATGGTAGAATTAGAATGCATATCTTCATTCAACTTATAAATATTGTTTACTTTTTCTTCGTTGACTAACTCAGAACTTTCTAAGGATTTTTCTCAGACTTCCAGTTTGGCTAAATATCATGAGTATAACCTTTCGAGAAAAGATGTGTATTTTAGTTGCTCGGCCATCCATTACTTAGTGGGGATGACATTTGTCATCGTCACTACTTATTGTTATATTATCTTAGGTATTTTAGTTTTATTTTTAACTTTTGATGTATCTTCTTGCGTATTCGTTTCTTTCCCATTTTCACAAAATAAAGTGTTAACTTGTGCTTGAGCAGTAGTGTATGTAGTTTAAGTATTTACTTTAGTTGTATTGCTTAACTTGTTGATTTGTAGAATCATTCGAGAAAATTACGTAAAGTTTGGATGACTTTGGGTTAACTTGTGTAATATTTGTTCTAAATTTGGTTGCATAAGGTGAATAGTTCGTTGAGGTTGTTACATTGGTGTAGGTTGGGTAGGTGCTCTCGGTCTATAAGTGGTATAGTTTTGATTTTATGGACCATAACTAAGACTTGAATTTGATTTCTAGTATAATAATTGTTGTTATTATATTGGTTTCTAGGAGTACCAGAATATCAGTTCATAACCACGTTGACTTCTTCATTATTATCTTCTTGTAAAAAAGGGCATACATCCGTAAGATGTGTAACTTCATTACAAAATCCAAATGGTTTAACTTGAGTTGATCTATTTTTTAATAATAGCTTAATCATGTTAAATAATTCTTCAACTTTTTAGTCGAATTTATTACTTATTCTATTATTAACCTCATAAACATTTTTCTTGATATATTGGTCTTTTCACCATATTATTTAGATTGTTTGGTCATCTTACTAATTTCTTCTTTTGCTAGAGTTGGTTTAACATTAAATAATGATCCACCATATACGGTATCTAATAGTATTTGTTTAAAATGATTTAGTCCTTCATAGAAGTATTCTAATAAAGATCTTTGAGTGTATCTATATTATGTACAAGATGAAATTAATATTTGAAATCTATTTGAAAATTCATTAAAATTTTCATCATATTTCATTTTCATGACTGTGATTTATCTTCTATAAGTACTAATTTTTCTTTTAGGCATATATTGATCTACGAAAGCTTTTAACATTTGAGCCCATGTGGTTATTGAATCTTAAGGGAGATAAAAAAATCAGTATTGTTCTTGATCTTTTATTACAAAAGGAAAAGCTGTAAGTTTGACTTGTTCTAACGTGTAGTATTTAGGTTTCATCCCTTTAACTTTGTGTTGATATTCCCTTATAAATTTTTGTAGGTATTCATTTTCCTTACCGTAGAAGGTTAGTAGAGCACTAATGAATCCAGATCTAAGTTCAAACTCGAGAAATCCCTCAGGATATGCAATGCACATTGGTTCATAAGCAGTGACACTTTGATTAACTTGCCTAAAAGTAAGTTCTCTATTATCTTTATTGTTAATATTAAAATTGTTATTGGCTTCCATAGTGGTAGGTTAGTGTTCTCTAAATTGTCGTTATCTTAAATTATGATTAAATGTCCTATCTACCTCAGGATCAAACGGATGTAAGGATCCTGTGAAATTAGAATGACGAAATGAATAGACCATATAACATCTAAAACTCCTAAGAACTTATGGTTAAATCCCCGGCAATGACGCCAAAAACCGACACGTGTCGGAAGTGTACAATAATTTCCCCTTTACACTATACTTTAAATATTTTGTAGTTGTAGCATGTGAAAATCGTCTCCATAGGGATTTATCGAACTTCTCTAAGAAAAAGGACTTTTAAAGGTTTTTATTATTTTTTAATTTTACTAAATTAATTAATCAGATACAGTAATTAAATTGACTAGTAATTAACTATAAAATAATAATACTTAACTAACACAATCCAAATTCATAATCAATCATATAGATTCAATTCTATAATAAATAAATATCTAAACAAACATCAAGAACAAGGAAACATAAACCCATCTTGCATTCCAAACAAGTAACTTCTACCATATAGTTACAAGCATACTTTATGAAGTATCATATATCGTTAAACTTTAATCATAAGTAAGTAAACAACCTTTAGCCTGCCATTTGTTCTCCTTATACCGGTGGAAAAACCACGCTCTAATTTCATTAAGCTTAACCCTTTTGAATACATTAATACATAAACTTCATGCAATAAAACCACATTACATTTTATGAAAACTTCGAACTACTAAATCTAACACCTTTGGAAAGCCACTTCAACATTAGATTTTGATTTCAAATTCACCTAGGACATCTAAATGGTGCTTGCTTTTTGAACAATCCTAGTTACTATTTCAAATAAATAATGAATCTAAATGTCACAATACACATTCTAGACTATGCATGCAATACCAAGATCATGATTAAAATCAATAGATATACATATTAAATCAGTGAATCAGAGAATACAGTTGGTTTAAAGCATTAAACACATAATCGTCTCATTATAACTAAATAGCAAAATAAATCTAGTTCACATTTGAAATTTGTTTAGATCAACTAGCTACCCACTCGTAATCATAAATAACATTGCAATAATATAAATAAACGACATAGATAAATACATGTAGAATAAATACTTCAAATCTTCAAATCTTCTCTAAAAGTAGTGTACAATAAAATAGATAACTAAAACAATAAAGAATGACTCCTAGAGCAATTAAATATTAAGTTAAGGACAACTAATTTCGTAACCATAGAGTTGTATTTGTAGTATTCTAAATAGTAAACATCCCAAACCAACTCAAACAACTAGTAGTTATCTTAAAATCTCGAAATCTTCTCCATCGATTCCAAGCAATTTGTGTGTAAGTGGAATCGCTAGGAATCGATAGTACGAAAATCCATTTCTTCCTTTGTTTCCTTAGTGATGTTCTTCAAATAATCTTTCCACATGATCGATTCCTTCATAATCTTCCTTTTTTTCGTTCATTTCTTCATATTCTCCATTTATTACCTGAAATAACAAAAACAAGAGAAAACCCCATGTAATATAGTTTGTCACATAAAAAATCATCTTAATATGAAGTATAAAAAATATCTAATTATTCACTTGTCACACGTAGCACTTAAAAATGTATTAGTCAGCGTTTTATCTTATTCTCCTCATAACTAGTAATCATGATAAGTATTTTTTTTCTTCTGGTTATTTGTGATTTTCAGAGTTAATCAAAACTTTATATATAACTTTAATAATATAGCTGAAGTCTTAATAATATTGTTGAAGCAATCACAAAACACCTATGTGTGGAAACCAAGAAATAACTCACATATATCTATATCAAATGTGGCTATAAATAGTATAACATCTTGCAACAGTCGGGAAGTCTAATCTCTCAATCCATTGTACTATCCAAAACTTGCAAAAGACATATGTAATAAATATAAACAAGCGAAGCCTATAAAAAGGGTAGCAGATGATATGTGTCGTAAGTATAATGACTAGTTTGTAGTAATAGTGCAATCAACTTATATTGATTATGGATATCATCCTCGGGGAAAGGTTTTTGCGCTAGTGGGTTACCTACTTAACTTTAAACTACTCCTAAAGAAATCCTTTTTAAGTTGCTTTATATCTAACCAAATAACAAATCAATTTAAACTTTACTTGAACTCTTATATTAAGGATATCTTAGTTCATAACTTCACCTACGTAATTTAATACTTTGCCTCATAACTATTTTTACATCTCATTATGTTGTGTGCAATACCTAATTAGAATAGACATATTTCCTTCAAACCCACTTCAACCCACTGTCGTGAAGGAAAAAATTTTAATATGCAAACTAGAACTCCACTTATCGATGTGAATAATGTAAGCTCTACATTGCTTTAAGTCCCAAATCATTGGATTCATAACCAATAAAGCTTACTATCCGTACCTCCCTAATCAATAACCATCTATCGAAGTTGTGTATTTTATGATCGTACCATTCATATCTGGATTAAAAGCTTCAATGGTCGTGATAACTCCTAAAACACAAGTTCATTAAACATGTGATCAAGATGTCCAAAACATTACACTCAAAATCAATACAAATTCTATCCATTGCACTTTTTATAATCAATTTTTATTTATATTCAAAACATAACATTCATAACATATGATCCATTGATCCTTAAGATAATTAGACTTATCACACTTCATTGAAACACACACATCACAATTTATAATGGAAATCATTGCAAATTATAGAAGAATATAAATATTACCTTGAATTTAATCAATGAAAGCTACCTCGAATTGCAAACGTGAAGTCTTCAATGTTTTCTTCATACAAACCCCTTAATACTCAAACTTAATGTAAACCCTATGCTAAATTACTCTAAGGGTGGTTAATAGTTGGTATGTGGTGAGTTTGCCATGTCCTAATACCCTTTTATACTCCCTAATAATAATTATAAATCTTACTTTATAATTTTACTCGAATTAAAACTCTAACTTTCTATTTCCTGTGTGTCTGGTGTTGTCACTAATGTCCTAGTGTCATGCCTTATAGGCCACTGCACCACCACTGCATGTGTATACTTCTGCCTCCCTGGTCCCTTGGCATAGTCACTACCATCTCGGTGTCGTTCCCCTTGCACCACAACACCGCCACTACGTAGGACCTCCAGACTTAGTTTTCTTTAATCTTCATATCTCCCACACCGTTCCTTTCCTTCCCATATTGTGCCCTATGTTCATATAGTGCCAACATGTGTGGCCACGATGGTAATCATGTTTTTGGGGTGTTTTTGCACCATTTCTTCTCATATTCCTCAATTCCTTCCTTTACACCTTAATTCCCTGAAAATGTAATAATACAATAAATTAAAATTTATTTAGAGATATTTATACTAAATATATGACTAAACTAACCATATATATAAGTATAATTAATGACTTATCAAATACTCCCAAACATGGAATTTTGTGCGTCCTAAACAAATGTGTATTCTACTAATCCTCCTAGTAACTAATTCTCATTCAATTTACATTGTTCGTGGAGTATCCTTTAATTCATTGAGTTTCAAGTTCATAATCCACTCAATATTTTTTTTTTCAAAAATGTATCTTTTTAAGACATGTAGCTTTAACAACATATATAACTTCACTTTCACAACACTAAAGTAGATCACAACAAAAAACCATCACAAATTACAAGTTTATTTTATTTCAACATTCAAGTAGCAAGAATACAATCTCACGATTTCTTATTAAGTTAAGGAATTCACAAATAAACATAGATCAAACTCATCTTTGATGGAATTTAGTACTTTGAGAGTCTATAGGACTTAACATAGTTGGAATGAAAACTTAACTCAATTAGCTACTCATACTCGAGCTAAATCTTTTATTTAAAGAGTTTTATTCTACTTCTGCCTTCTTTTTAATTTTCTCTTTTTCTCTATTTTCTTTTTTCTTCATTTCATTTTTTTATTTTTACAATCTCTACTCATTTTCCTATGGACTTTATTGTTCTTCACTTTTTCCAACATTCAAGTTCTCTGCTCTATTTCTAGTAGAATTTGTGGTATTCTCACATTTTCTCTATTATTTCTAAAACTCTTGTAGCACTTCTCACTTTCACTTAATCAAGTAAGTTAACTCTAACTTTTAATATATAATGCATATTTCTTCACCTCTTTGCACTAAGTCTTTATTTCTTTTTATTATCAAGTAAGATTCAATCTTGCTATAGAATCCTTAGAGATCTAACTTTTTCCACAAGAAGTGTTATTGTTTATTTCTTTTGTTTCAAGTTCAAGATCTTCTCTAACTATAGGTTTCTAATCATGAAATAACATAGTTGTTTGCTACATTTGATTATTTCTTATTCAAAAATTTAAAAATGCTCTCTTGAGTTTCATATCAACAAGACACTTGTAATTTACAAATCTATAATAAAAGGCATGAACATGCAAATGAAGTACTTATTGATTACATATTATATAACCTAATCTATACTACTTAAACATTTAAATAGTAAATAAAATGAAAAAATTACACACTACCATGCTTTCTTCCTTAACTACTTCAAATTAAATTTTGCATGGGCTTTCAGGACTAAAACTAATGCATTTCTAACACATTGTAAACACATAAAATTGATATCAATGGCTTAAAGGGATGTAAATTTGGGCGCCAGGAACTTGTTACGAGGTAAGGAAGGCCGGAGTTTTTGAATTGTTTGTAAGTAAAACAAGTAGGATAATTTGTGTGAATTCATTTCATTCCCTTGTTCAGTTATTGGAGTTTCCCATTTGCACTTTATTTTCATAATGAATGCTTGTGAGCTAAGTGTCATTCAATTCCCTATGATGTGTCGAAAATGGTTGATAGCCTACTAAGTGGGGGTACACATCAATAAACATACACACCTCATACTCCCTGATTATGACCATTTGAACCATCACCTAACCCGTGTACTGAAATGTATTTACTCTAACAACCTAAAAATTCAAAATATACCCACCCTAGGGGCAATTTGTAATTTTGCATTTTATATTGTTTGGTGTGCTTATTTGGATGTACTATAAAGTATAAAAAAAAATTAGGAGAAATTACTAAATTTGAAAATAATTTGAGTCGAGATAATTAAATAACTAGGAAGCCTAAATGAGGCTGTGATGGAATTAAAAATTGCTTAATGGACTTGAACTAAGCCTAGGGGTAATTTAATAATTTTGCAAAAACTCTACACTAGTGGTCGTGATAAAAAAAGGCATCATTATAAACCCTAGCTACCTTTCTTGTTCAAACTACACTAAAATTGAGAGAGAAAGGGAGAGGAGAGCTTTGTTTGGTGAATCATGGTGGTTGTGGTGCTCTAAAGCAAATGAGGTCTCCATTGAAGGTAAACCCACATTTTCTACCCTCCCTTTCCTCATCTAAATGAATTGCAAGCTTGTGTTTGCTCCAATAATGGTGGAGAACCTCTTCTTTTGGTTCAAATTAGTGAAATTATAATAGAGGATGACCCAAAGGAGTGTTTGCCCCACTGCCGCCATTGTCCTAAAAAAAGGCCTCCACTAGGAAATCCTTAAGTGAAGGCCGAAAGGAGGTATGACATTTGGGCCACCCCTCATGACTATCGTCGCCGCCACCTTGGTCATCCCCGGCAGAGCATTTTTAGATTTTTGGGGTTCAAAATGCAACATAAATTTAAATTTTCATTTTTTAAACCTTAACAGGATCAAATCCGAATTCCATTAAACTATTAAGAAAAGTAAGTTGTACCTTAAATACTAGTTTGCTTCTATATGTTATGCAATGTTTAAGATGTTTGTCAAAGACAAATGTCCTCTATCTGAAATCCGCACACGAACGACGACTGAGAATCCGAGTGTTGCTCGAAAGAGAACATGAAACAATTTATGTTCTCCCTAAAAACTCGAGAATGGCTAAGAAACCTAACTCGTTTTCTAAAAACGAAAATTATATTTCATCCCTAATTTCTCCCGTAATGTGAATTCACTTAACACACCTATTTATACAACCCTTGTATAAAGTCGGGTAACTGAATTACCAATATACCCCTACTTAAAGTGGTATTAATATAAAATATCTTAACAATTTTGATGTTACAAATCTTATCATATAAAATTCATTGTTCCAAGTCATTTAAAATCTCGCAAAACCATTCTTTGTGTATGACCTGATAGGTTCATGCGGCATTGGCAGTGAACTAAAACTATTTTGGTACACGAGTCATAAGCAGTCTCTAGCAAGACATTATGACCATCCAAGTTGCTTGAATATCAGAATCGATACAACCTAATCAATATTATATATTATATCTTTTTTCATATGATATCCTTTTATTAAACATAAAATGTGGAAAAGTCACCCTTAATGTTCAATCGTATTAGTATTGATCTCTAGGTAGACTAAAAATTTATAAGCGGTATCTAGCAAGGCATCATTGGTGTGATGTTATTTTCTTTGTGTTGTAATATCTATAACGTTTAGATATTCATGCCTACTTTCTTACCTTGTAGGACTAATCCCTTTTCGCTGCTCTATAGTACATCATGAGCAACCATAGGGGACTTCAACCTGAAGGAAACTTAGGAAATAAAAGAAAGGAAATGGTGCAATCAGATAGAACAACACATATATGCTATGACTAAGACACAATAGAAAGCCATTCAAGACATAGCCTCCATACAGGATCAAAGGTTAGTTGATCTAGCCCAATCTCAGGAAAGGAACATGGCATATATTCTTGAACTATTGCATCATTAGGGGAATATTAGGGTAGCCGAGCATGCACCCGTTGGGCTAGAGCTTAACCCTTCACAAGCACCCTTACACGAGGACCATTTCGTGGAGAAAGGAGCTCATTTTGTTACAACCGTAGTTACAACAGTCGTACCCATAATCGATGAAGATATCAAGGCATGCCGGATAGGCAGGATACAAAAGGAGTTCATGAGATATGGTGTACCACATTTTTATAGAGACATGGATCCTATAGAGGCAGAAGCTTGGATATTGAACATGGACAAGAGGAAAAACACTCTAGGCATTGATGAGAGAACTATGGTACTCTCGGTGACCTTCTTGCAAGAATACAAAGTGCTTAAGTAGTGGTTGTCTATTTCAAAGACTCAAACCTCAAATGTGAGTTGGATGTTGTGATGACCCTAGTTCCCCACAAACTGGGCCTTGCCAGGCCTAAACTTTCATGGAACCCTAAGTCAACCTCCGCAAGGTCAAAGCAAGTTTCGTCAACCTTATGATCCATCATTTTAAGTTAATTCATGATTTTAAGTTGAGTTATTAATGTTTTGAAAGATTTAAGGATCTAGCGAAAGCAATTTATCAAAATAAATAACTCAACAAGTAAAAAAAAAAAGTTGGACAACCTATGTATGGAATCCTACATATATATAAACCTGTATATCTAGTGACCAAGTGCAAAAAGTAAACAAAATGACATACATGTCATAAGTGTCTCTAAAACCCGTAATGTAAGTGTTCTCAAAACATGATAATAGGTAAATTCTAACGAAGGATAAACCTACAAAAGTGAGAAAGGGAGGGCCACTCTGATGTCTCAGAGCAAGTCACCAATCACCAGCACATTGCCTTTGCTCACCTGAGGATCTACAATTGTCACCAATGAAGACAATTACAGTGAGTAAAGCCAAAAGAGTTTTCATGGCCCAAATTCCTAATCTTATTTTATCCGTAATATGGATCACTGACCCGCGATATAGGACCTGCATTGTATTGGGGTATGTGCCCTAAGCCAATTCTATAAATGTTGTTTAACTATTATAAATAGATGCATCTTTCTTTTATAATAGTATCCATGGATACTTATTATATTATTGTAAATGTCCCTAGTCAGTTATTATTGTGGGAACAATAATAAATTACGACTAGTATGAGTCTTAATTGATAATCATGTGATGATTATACGTATATAGGTACGGATCAAGATAATGGGTATCTGTTGGGAACAGATGTTGGACTGACCTGCTATGAGAACACTACATGTTCATTGTCATAAGTGATTCTCATGAGAGTTATATCATTTAGTCCTTTGACTTGAAATCACCAGAGACTCCAACATTAGGAGCACGATGATTTTATACAATCAACCATTGTCTTTAACTGGATGATTATAAAGATTGTGATTGGTCATTGTTCGACTAATGTGTGGATGTTATATGATCAAGATAGAATTTGTCCCTCTTTTTTTAGAGAGATATCTATTAGGCCCTTCGATATGTTAGACTGGTAAATGGGCATGTCTAGTGAATTTATTGGATCAATGTCACTCGACAATTTCAGTATACTCAAAGATTGAGACTAGTAGATTAGAATATAAGGGTGACATTCCATGTCTTCTGTTCAATCAAAAGGTATCGTGTGACAAAGAGATATGATATACACTGTCTATTAGGTTGTATCGATTTATTGATCTTCATGCCACTTGGGTAGTCACAATGCCTTGCTAGATACTGCTTACGACTTATGTGCCATAATGGTTCTGGTTCACTACCAACGTTGTATGAACCAATTGGGTCGCACACAAAAAACATATTTGCGCGATTTAATATTATCTGGGTTAATGAATTTTATTTGTTAAAATTCATTTTGAAGATTCTCATTAAAAGTCCTAGTTTGACTAGCATTCAAGATTCTCATACATTTCTAGTATGTCTAGAAATTTTGTCTCTTAGTAAATCCTATTTTGAATAGAACTCTAATTGGAATTATAGTATGACTTTAATTCTTATTTGAGTTTTAGATAAATCACAACTCTTATCGGATTATTAATTGTAGATCCTCTATGACTCTATCCTTTTTAAAGTTGGATTTTATCTAGGACTCTATTTGGAGTGTGACTAGGAGATGGAGTTCTTTTACAACTCGACCTAGTGTACTATAAATGAGACATTAGGGTCACAGTTGTGGCATGATTTTTTCTCGAAAGAGAATTCACGAGAGAGATTTTCCCTAGAGAGTTTTTGTCCTAGGATTTTTGGGGCTAGCAATCCGGATCATGATCGTCCGTTCGCGGGTGGATTTTTGATAGAGAACGTTCATCTCTCACAATGTCTTAAAGAAATCGATCAACACCAAAAAAGGTAGACATGGAGTTATTCTTACTAAGGCATGATGATTTTGTTTTATTGGCACATCAATTTAATGGAATCAATTGGATCTTGGTTCGGGGATGTTAGAAAAGGTTTCGAAAACTTCCGCTGCGCATGATCCCCGAAACCCAACACATTGAGATACGTGCATTGACCGAGGCACATGGCTAAGGTATATTTTATATTTGTATGGTGTTTTTCCTAGTGAATTGTATATGTGTAGACTATTAAGTCATCTTTAATTGTCATTTATAAGCATCGAGATGCGAGCGGGGATGCACTTCTACATGTGTGTGGTTGCGAGACCGGGTAGAGAGTTGTAGGTGAGTCATTTAAATTATTATACACATTAATGTGACCAGTTTATACTATTCACATAAGCTTATAGCTGTAATAATCAAATCTAAATGAAAGGCATAAGTTGAAAACAACTAAAGTGCACAACATTTATGCGCTTTGAAACACACACTACAACCCATCACTAGAGACTTGTTGTGGAAATTTTGTGTCATTTGGGCTTAATTAGTGGGTTAGTAGGAGTGGCTAATAACAATTAGATTTCATGGAGATGGGTAGGAATAACTTGGTGAAAAAACAAACTATAAATACCAACACATAGTCTTTAGCTTCATTTTGCATGGTTGAAACACAAAAGTTGGGGCTGGAGTGATCAAATTTGCTGGAATCCCTTGTTTAGGAGCTTAGAGAGAGCTTGATTTCATCAATTAAGAAAAGGAATTGAAAGCTAGGAAGCCACAACGCAAGCTACCAACTTAGGCAATCCATCCTTAATCTATACTTGCAAATTCTAAACTATTGTAGTATGGAGTCAAAGGGGCTTTACTTATAAATGAATTTAAAGTCTCTCAAGTGATATGTTTTGACCAAATTAAAGCCCCGAATAAATTCCTAACTTTGATTTTCAAGAATCAACGTTTTCTAGATTTGGGGTTTTTCTTATGAAATTTCGGGTTTAAATTCTAACCTATAAAATGAGTTTAATTTTTTAAAAAATATTATTTTGGATTCCTCGTTAAAAAACACTCATAACTGTAAAGAATTTATAATTTTAGTTAGGTTTTGAAAAAGTAAGAGCCATTTGAAGATTTCGTGTTTTCCTGTATTTGAGTTCTATTTCTATCACATATTGGGTATCAGTTTTGGAGTGTTATATCATACTTATAACTAGGTTTGAATAGTGAAAATCATTGTTGATATATCATATTAGAATAGTCCATCATTGGTTTGGAGTTTGGTGAAGGTTTAGATATTGCACTTCACATGTTTAATGTTATGCAGTGCTATGTTCACGCTATATTTTGTAATAGTTTTGACAAATCAAATGAAGGTTTTAAGGTTGTATTTCATGTAGAATCAAATGCTTACATATCAAATTTGAGCCATGAAAATCATTTTAGGGTTTCAATAAGGTTTCTTAGGTCAAATGGCATTGGATTGGTTGCATTTTGTAAATAGAAAATAGTTGTGCACTCTTATTTTTTAGCTAACTTGGGTATCAAATTTTTGGCAATCAAATAGATGTTTTTAAGAGAAATATTTGATAGGTTTTGATGTTTACATATCAAGATTGACTCGTAAAAATCAAATTTTGATTTGGAGGTGTTTTGATTAAACTTTTGGGATGGAGAAGCAAGCTCGAAATTAAAACTACACAAATTTTTCCTACAAGTCACAAAAATAGATTTTTAGGTTTTCTTCAGGTCTTTTCTTGCTGAATGACTTAGGATATTAAAAATAGACAAAAAATACCTAATGAATGTATCTACATAATTATTGAGAGTTTAAGGACCTTGGTTGGAATTTGAAATAGTTAAGGTATCGACTTGATGTGAAAATGATGTGAAATACTTTTAAAGTTACCAAATTTGATTAAGATTCTAAGTTATGAAATTTTGTAATTTATTAGGACTTGTGGAGTCTCGGGAGTCCAAGAACGCGTTTTGGGTGTTGAGAGACTAGATTAAGCTAGGGTTTTTGCGTTCTTTGTAAGTAAACTAATTGAGGCACTTCCTTACATTTCATTTCCCTTTTATATATTGAATTTACAGACCTTTAGAATGATGATGTTTTCATACTCTTAATGTCATAATTTATTTGCTATTCTCGCTCTTGTTGGGCTATTGTTTTATCACATTACATTCTTGGGTTATATCATTAATTCTCATGTCTGAACTATGTCTTTTTATGGTATAAAAATGTGATATGATTGTTAGGAATAACATGTTATTAGTGTAGTTCTGTTATGGAATGACTTTATGGTATTGTACTCATCTTTTGTCACAATTTACAAAGTAGTTCTTGTATTTAAGATCCCCTACATGATAGAGATGAGCGACAAATAAGGTCACTAGACTCTAGGGATGTCGGAACTCTCCACTAGCTCGTATGGGACATGGGGTAATGGGACTCGGAGTGGTCGGCAAGGATATTCACATTTGGCACTTATGAGAGAGCTCATGCCCCTAGATAGTGGAATAAGGCTGATGTGATGCAACTCACGATCGACCAGACCTAGATCATTACTGTTTAGTCTAGTGTCATTCTTACTTTGTTATTCTACAATATCTTTTTGCATAATCCTATTTTAGAATTTCTTCACTATCATTATGCCTTTAGATGCTTTCCATTATACTTGGAAATGTGGAAAAATATATCTCTAATTTACTTTACTTTAATGTACTCACCGTCTTGTTTGTGACAGTGGGTGCATATCCGTCGAGTAGCAGGACGAGAAAGGAGAAGATCGACGACTTCCTCTGAGCCTTGATGTGCTTATTCTACTTATTTTGTAGGTTTTGAGTTATATCGCCTATATTTACTTATGTTTTTCTTTACATTTTGGGTTGTATATTAAGCTGAGTGACTAGTTCCCCGACATGACACTTGACTATCACATTATTTACCATTTTTTTATGTTTATATGCATGTGGTGTTGTTTCCTAGCTTCCATATATATATATATATATATATATATATATCTAATATGCTTTTGCATTTAAAATAAGTTTTCTACAATAATTCTAAATTATTAAAAATTATTAATTAACTCTGTAAACCATGAATAATGAGTAATGAGAAATACTTATCCCAAACATGAATAATGAGACAATAAGAAAATAAGGCTAACAAATGCACATTTAATCCTACATGGTTTTAATTAGGGCTTAATGACGAGATTAGGTCGGGCGGTGCCTTTGTTTAAGGAAATGGGTCGTCACAGTTGGCATGAGAGACCATGTTCTTGCTAAGTACATAATGAAACTTGAATAAAATACAAACCATAGTCGTGGAAACCAGACGATCCTTGCCTACAAACCATTAGTTAGGAAATGAGTGAAAGTGAGCTGGGGATTTATTATTTATACATGTTCATTTCAATTTGTATAGTTATATGCGTTATACTATGTAATACATGATATCACATTCGTTGTCAACATGCAGGCCCCAATGGCAGATCCATGCGTGGGCAGAGATACAAGCACTAGCAACTGTCGACCACCTATCCTATTCCCGATGACTTATAGAGGCTGTTAGACTGAGTAGCGACTCAGGGACAACAGTTGGCCAATTTCATCTCCTTCATAAGTATACGTATGACTGCATTTGTAACATCCACTCTCACTACTACCAGTGCTACTACTATAATGTTTTCGGCACCAGTAATTCCTACTATATCGGCCACAAGCACTTGTACCACTAGTACCACAACCATCAATAGTGTTGATAGTACCCTATCCTCTCGAGTTACCTATTGTTATAGTACCAGTAGTAGTACTAGCCGAGGACACACCCACTCCTGCACATACTTATTCTGCTACCACTGGCTTGTTGAGGATAAACTTTAGTTAGAGATCTCATCATACACATTATAGAGAGATGCCAATTTTTAGTGACATGCAACAACAGCCACTAATGGAGACTTTGAGACTTAGGAGGACTTTAAGAAGAATTTCTATCAGCAGTACTTCCCGCTAGTAGTTATGAAGAGGTTAAGGAAAAAATTTATGAATTAGAGATAGCAAGCATATGAGTCGGTGATGAGCTATAGAGACTGATATGACTAATTGAGGCAGTTTGTTGGGGACCTAGTGAGGGATGACTCAAAGGATGCATACCACTTCGAGGATGAACTGAGGCCATATATTGGGTACCACATGGTAGTACATGCACCGTGACTTTGAGTGAGATCTATGAGTGTGCACTATCCCACAAGATCTATTACGTGAGCAGAGTTGCTGATGGGACAACGTTGGGACCGACAATATCATCCGAGCAAGCCATAGAGTTTGAGAGGAATAGATCAAGGGACAAGGCATAAAGGAGATGGAACATAGGTTCTCAGGGATCGGGGGACAGCTATACCTTATACACCTGTTGTGCCTTACACATCTTACCCTACTCTAGCACAGAGTACAGTAGGCAGACCTCCCTTTCCACCTCCAGACAAACCAATATTACTAGCTCCCGTTATGACAGTTCTTCCAATACCACCAACACGTCACCAGTAATAGCGGGGTGGCCAAGGCCAAACTAGAGGTAAGGCCAACATAGTCCCCGACAAGGGCTTAATTAGACTTATATATAAAATTAGTTTAGGTGTATAATTAGCCTAAATATCCTTAAATGATCTCTAATTAATAGTATTTATATGTTTTCAGGTCTATAAGATATAAAAGATACAAAATAGTGATTTCAAAATTAAAGAAAGAGAAAAAAGCACAAAATCACATTTGACACCGTGGAGAAGACACTTAACCCCGTGGGAAATGAATTAAGGCATAGAGAAGGCGTGGAAACCAAATAAGAGATGCAATACACTTGATGTAGTGGCAGTGCTATGAGTTAACACACACGGCACCGGGCAGTCACATAGGGGCACTGAGTCCCTTGGATTGAGAAAATACACTCATAAGGTTCACCCTGTAGCAGCACTATGAACTTACACATGAAGCATGGATCACTTACAAACAACGTCAGTAAAGGAAAATATAAAGTTCTAAAGTTCTAGTTTGTTTGGAATTGTTAATTAGAATTTCTAATTGTATTCTTAGGAGTCTTAAGAGTATAAATAGGTATTAGAACATGGTAAACTCTCCTAATATCACCCACCATCATAGATTATCATAAATTAGCATAGTGTTACATCGGATTTGAGTTTTGAGAAGAGTTTTGAAGGAGATACATTGAAGACTCCAATTATGGTGATTCGATATGTTCTTTGATTCTTTGATTTCAATTAATACCATGATTTGTCTATTTTTTATTATTACGAGTGGGTAATCTATTCATCTTAGGGATCAATGGATCTTATGCTATGAATGCTACGCAAAACGAAGTATGAATTAATTATAATGATTAGAAGTGCAATGGTTAGAATTGGTGTTGATTCTATGCATAATGCTATGAACATCTTGATCATGTGTTTATTGATTAGGGGTTTTAAGAGTTACCATGGCCATTAGAGTTTTTAAGCTAGATATGAACAACACAACTGTAAAATATATAACATAGATAGATAGTTGTTGATTAGGGAGGTATGGATATAAACTTAAGTGTTTATGAGTATAAATATTTGGAACGTAATGTTGTGTGAGACTTACATTATTCACATCAATAGGTAAAGTTCTAATTTACGCATTATGATTTTTTCATCACGACAGTGGGTTGAAGTGAAGGAAATATATATATATTCTAATTACGCATTGCACATACCTGAGTAAGATGAAGGAAATATGAGATGGTAATCATCGTAATTCATTACTTATATGAAGTTGTAAACTAAAAGTCTTCACAATATAAGAATACAAATTAATTTATATTAATTTTATAAATTATAGTAGTTTACTTTAAATCAAAACAAAAGAGACCTTTTAACAATATAGTGAACCCAACTAAGTGTAAGTTTCCATATAAACTTCTCCCAGAGGAATGATATCCATAATAAGCCTTCGTTGATTACATTATTACCACAATCGAGTTGTTATACTAGCAGTTACAATCAAGTTTTTTGCGTCATTGTAGGGGACAGGTAGCCATACTTAGTTTAGTATAGTTTAGTTTACATAATTATTGAGAATTTTATTTTCGGCATTTTACTTTTAAGTTTATAAAAATAAAAAAGGTTTTAGTTTCTAGTTTGACAATCTGCACTTGATCTTTTTATGTTTTCTTTCTCAAGGAGCAGGTAGTGGATGCATAGTTAAGGTGATAAGGACAACGCCTTACGATCCAAAATTTGATAGAACTAACAAGGGAAAGAAAAAGAAAGGGACTAAGATGGCGGATAGTCAAGTGGGAAACAGGGACAAAATCAAGGTCGAGGGAACAACCAACCTGAAAGTGATCTAATAGTGCAAGACAGAGTACAAAGACAAAGATGCCTTCGAGATTGCTTCCAACTGAAAGTGCAAGAGAAATACAATGGAGTGAAGAGGCTTCCAGCCAACACCATTAAATTTGAGTTGAGACCATCTTTCATCAACATAGTGTAGAATAGCCTATTCAATGGGTGCGCAATTGAAGATCCAGTTGCACATGTGGAGAACTTTCTGGATAAGTATGATTTTGTTCACATTATTGGAGTTATGAAGGAAGTGATTAGGATGATGCTTTTCCCATTCTTATTGGCTGGAGAAGCCAAATCTTGGTTTCAAGGACTTGATGCAGGAAGCATGACTTCATGGGCAAACAACAATGAAAGATTCTTAGACAATTCTTTCCCCCGGTTAAAGTGAGTGAAAAAAATGGGAAATCAACTAATTCAATCAAGATAATACCGAGTCTCTTAGTAAGGCTTGGGATAGATTCAAAGAAATGCTGAGAAGATGTCTAGGACATGTTTATCTAAAGTGGCACAATTGCAAATATTTTACTATGGAATGAATCACATTACAAGGATATTAATAGATGTCGTAATGGGTGGTTCTTTACTAACAAAAGATGAAGATTGAGAGCTAGATCTTCTAGATCTTATTTCCTAGAACTCTATAACATGAACTCGTTCTATAGTGAGGAAGCTAGCATGATTTTATGAGATTGATTCACAAGCAGTGGTCATGGCACAATTATCTAACTTGAGTAGTCAGAAGGCATTGCTACAAATGGGAATAATCAAGTCTACAAGAGCTAGCAGTTTAACAACCCATTACACCTAGCAATGGTAGTTAATCCATTGGATATGCAATAAGGATGGAGTTTGAAGATGTTAACTTCATGAATAATACAAAGATGAATGGCTCCTCAAAGGATTTAACAAGGATGTAACAACACGAACTTCTCATGTGGAAATCTTGATAATACACTAAAGCTACCTTTACATTTTGATCAACAAGTCCAACACGGAAAGTGGCCAAAGTGAAGAAATGACTTCATTAAAGTCAATTGAGAGATTTTTGCAAGCCATTAACATCAACAATAGAGAATTTCATGAGAGGAATGAGAAAGAGATGGAAAATGTAAAGTAAGCTCTTAAGCAAATGGATGAGGAGAGGTCACAATCCATCAAGAACTTGGAGAGACAAATTATTCAGCTAGCAATTACTTGAATTCAAGAAAGGAAGGGCAATTTCCATGTAACGAAATTACAAACCCCAAAGAGGGTGTTAGTGCCATTCACATGATGAGCACTACGACAACTAATGAGCCAATGCAAGAGCAAGTGATGTACAAGCGAAAAATAGTCAATTCTTTAGCCATGAGAAAGTGGAGAAAATCTGATGATAAGCATTAAAATGGGACAGAAGTGAGACAAGATGAACTAGAAGGGTTCAAGTAACAAAGGGTTAATGCCTTGAAGAATAAAAATAAGGGAAAGAAATAATGGAGAGTTAAGCAACAAGATGAAAGACCTTCTAAAGAAGCACCAAAAGGAATAACATCAAGGTTTTTCCAAAGAAGTCAAAACCAAAAGTCAAGTTCACACCGAGACTTCAACCAATCAAGAGAAGAGACCATGGAGATATATGCATACCGATAAGTATTGGTGGGCACTGGTTTAAAAACATCTCGTGTGATACATGAGTTTCAATCAATGTAATACTTATGAAAGACACGTTCCAAGCAGATTTAAAGATTAACTATCCCGATACAATAGATTTGCAAGTAGTTTATGGTAACTTGGTGCCAACGATAGGAAGTGTCTTGAATGTGCATATGAAAGTAAATAGATTCACATTTGTCACTGATTTTGACATTATGGATTATGATATAGATGATGATGTGTTTATGATACTTGGGCGGCCATTCTTGAACACTGTCAATGGAGTTTTACGTGCGTGGAAGAAAATAATCGCAATACGTATCAAGGAGGATAATGATATCGAGAAGATTGTTTTTATTGAAGGGCAAGAAATACATCCGAATAGGGGAGATATCATTATCTCTGATCTATGAATGGAGTATCTCGATTTAGACTCGGACTAAATGAGAGAAAAGGCGTCGAGCTAATAATGTTAAATGAAGCGCTACTGGAATACAACCTAGAGTTTTTGACTTTAGTTTTTTTAAAAATTTAATTATTTATTTTTAAAATAATCTAAACATTTTAGTAAGAGTTTTTTTAATTTTACAAATTACGTGCTAAATGTGTAAGAAATGACCATTCGCTGGGTGAGTTTTCATCGGATTTGAGGAGTCCGAACATACTCACCAAAGAACGTAAACAAGCAAATGAGTTATAGTGGTAAAGGTCAAGTAAATGGACAAATTATGAGTAAGTTTTTATCAAGTTTTTATATATACAGGGTATTTCATGCCGTCTCGACCCCTTGTGAAGTAATACACAGAGCCAAAAGAGTGCCAATAGGGAGTTAGTGAAAAATTAAAAGTTATAGAGAAGGACCAGTTGATGTTATGTGTAAAAACAAATAGCGTCGTGAGCCAATACAAGTGGCACCAGGACTGTGCCAACCTGTGAGGATTTTATGCTAATAGTTGACTCAACGTCGTGCCCATGTTGTGTCAGCACCGTGTCCTATAAGGGATGGCGTCGACGTTGAGGAGAGGGTTTTAAAACCCTTCTAAAAATAAAAACTTGCACAACATATTCCAAACATCACCAACCAAGTATTCATCCCTCTAGAACCCTAGATTGAGCAATTTCAAGTGAGCAAAGAGTGTTTCTAGTGATCAAGAATGAAAATAGAAGTCACATTGTGGATTTACACAAAAGAGGAGAGCTAGGGCATCGATTTTGAGGAGTGAGTCAAGAGAGCAATATGGTTGTAGTTGGTAAGCAAAGTTAGAGGGCTTTGGTTGATAGGGGATTAGAGAAGTATTCTACACTGGAAAGTAGTCCGACATTGAGGTAAACTTTCAATTTTATTAGTTATGCTTTGAATTTTTGATATTATAGATGAAGTTGAATGAATTGTGAGATTTAGGTTTTTGGATAGGAATTTGAAGTTTTGTGGATTTAGAGCGTTAAAGTGCCTTATTGTGGATTAGTGTTTGTTCTCTTGAATTAATTGGCATGTGAATGACCCATGTGAATGAAAGTTTTGATTATAGGTGATTTGAAGACTCGTTGTTGATTTATTGTAGTTGTTGTGATTTTTTAAGATAATAGCAAGAACAAGAAGGCAAGCAAGTCAAGTTAGTAAAGTTAGGGCTAATAACAATGAGACATCAATCTAGGGAGCTCAAAATGAGGAAGTCCCAAGGCCATTCAAATCAAAGTTCTACATTAGTAAGGAAGCCAAGGAGAGGTATGTGGCCATAGAAAATAAATAGTTTATTTGTGAAAGAAAAATCACCCTCTCGGCTAAGTATGATAAAAGAGTCAACAACTTCATTAGGTAATGGGGTTGGGAGAAATTCATACAAGACTATAGCGAAAATAAGGTTTATGGAGTGTGTGAGGTTTTTTAAAACTTATTTGTCAATGTTAGGTTCGCAAAGAAACGAGATCCAGTTAAGGTGATAGAAGTAATGGTCACATTTAATGAGCACTGCATAAACGATATTTATGGGTTAGAATACTTGAGCATGAATAGAGATCCATAGACCTTTCCATATAATTTATATGAGATACCCTATAACATATATCCTTTTTAAAACCATAAAGAGAGCATTAGTCTTCTCAAGACAACAAGGATGGATAATGGGAGCTGAGAATGTGCCAAAACACATCAAGAAAGGGAGTGTACGAAAAGTGTACAGAATGTGGCAACATTCTATGACTACCTCATTATACCCGACTACTCAGTAAGGTGAGATAAACAAACCCAATGCCGCTTGTTTATATGAGATTATAAAGAATGGGAGGATTAATGTAGAGGAAATCATTTATAAGAATATAAGGGAGTCAATCTTGACTGAGAAAGACAACAAGTTGTTGTTTCCAATCCTTATAACCCAATTATGCTTGAAGGCTAGAATGAGACTTATCCATGATGAAAATTTTGATATAAAAGCCCAAACAGTAATAGATGAGGAGTTTATGTTAACTTTGAGATCAAAGTTAGACACGACGGCAGAGAATGTAGATTGCTGAGATGCAAAGACAGTATAGAGAGGATATGGCTCAATATCATGAAGCCTTGTTGAGATATGAGCAAGACAGGCAGAGAAGGTTTCAAGATAGACTAAAGGGATAAAGGAATTTAATGTGCTTCGACACATTCTCAGCTCCCATTACCCATCTAACTAATGCTCTCTCTATGGCTCTAAAAGGTATAGGTTATAGGGTCTCTTATACAAATCATCTAAGAAGGTTTGTGGGTCTCCATTCCTGCTCAAATATTCTAACCTATAGATGTATTTATTTAATACTCATTAAAAGGAACAAATACCCCTCTCACCTTCACTGGATCACCTTTCCTAGTAAACGTCGTATTGGCGTAGAATTCATAACAAAATTTGCTAACTCCATTAACCTTGTTCTCTCTGCATTTTTGAGTGAAATGCTCCCAACCCCATTGCCTAATGAAATTGTTTACTCTCTTTCCATACTTAGCTAGTAGGTTAATTCCTCTCTTGCAAATGAATTCTCTATGCTCAATGACCTCATATCTCTCTTTGGCCTCTTTACTAATGTAGTAGTTAAACTTAAGAGGTCTTGGTTCATCCTCATTTGGGTGTCTTGAGGATGATGCCACATAATTATTTGCTCTAAATTCATTAATTTGACTTGTTTGCCTCCTTGTTCTTGGCATTTTCTCAATAAATCACACAACACAATCACTCACAACATAGGTCTTCAAATCACCTAAAAACAAAATTTTCACTCACAAAGGTAATTCACATGCCAAATAGTGCAAAAGAAAAACTAATTCACCATGAGCTACATTGATGCTCTAAACCCACACAACTTAAAACTCCTATCCGTTAACCTCACATCCATATTTCATGCAATTTTATCAAGAATTTTCAAAAATTTCAAAACATAACTAATTAAATTGTAAAATACATCAATGTCGGACTCCTTTTTGATGTAGATTGCTTCTCCAAGCCTTTATCAATCAAAGCTCTCTCACTTTGCTCATAAAGTAAAACCTTAGTGCTAACTTGAATCTTTCTTCAAATCACTGCCCTAGCTCTCCTCCTTGTACATATCCACAATGCACTCTCTCTTTCACTCTTGATTATTAGGAACATTATTTTCTCTCTTAAATTTGTTTAAACTTGAGTTCTAGAGGGATGCATTCTTGGTTGGTGGTGTATGGAATAGGTTTCAAGTGTGAAAAATATGGTTTGAAAGAGGTTTAAAAGCTTTATCTCGGCACTAGAGTCGTCCTTTATAAGGCACGGCGCCGCCATAGCGTCAGGGGCATAATCTCTTTATAACCACGATGTCGTGTGTATATACACATAGCGTCAACCAGTCTGTCTCTATAAATTTTTATATGTTCTGTTAACTCCCTATTAGTGCGCTTTCGGCTTTGTGTATTACTAAGCAAGGTGTCATGACAGCGTGAAATACCCTATATATAAAAGTTCCATTAAAATTTACCTATGATTTTTCCATGTACTTGAGTTTTAGCACTTTAACTCTTTTGCTTTTTCGTGCTCTTTATTGAGTTAGTCAACACGTTCCCATTCTGATGAAACGTCACCTGGCATCAGTCTTGTACATTTAGCACAAAACTTTCAAAAGTTAGAAAACTAAAATTTTTGGATTTTTCCAACTAAGCTAACTAAATAACTAACTAAGTAAAATTTAAAAACTTTAAATAAAACCCCCGAGCTTCCTCCCAGTAGCACTTAGTTTAAGGTTATTGGCCCGACGCTTTTTCGCTCATTTAGTCTAAATCTAAATCGAGATACTCCATTTGGATGTCGGAGATAATGATATCTCTCCCATTTGGATGTACTTCTTGCCCATCAACAAAGACAATCTTCTTGGCATCATCATCCTCCACGATACTTATCGTGATCATTTTCTTCCTCGTGTGCAAGACCACATTGGCAGTGTTCAAGAATGGTCGCCCAAGTATCATAGACACACCATCATCCATATCATGATCCATAATCTCAAAATCAATGATGAATGTGAATCTACCCACTTTCACATGCACATTCAAGACTCTCCTGATTGTTTGTGCCAAGTTACCATCAACTACTTGCAAGTCTGTTGTATGGGGACAATTAATCTTCAAGTCTGCTTATAACACGTCCTTTATGGGCATTACATTGACTAAGGCTCCCGTATCACACAAAAAGTTCCTAAATCGGTTCCCATCAATGCTTAATGGTACGCATATATCTCCAGGATCACTCCTCTTAATTGGTTGAAGTCTCGGTATGAACTTAAGTTTTAGTTCTGGCTTCTTTGGAACAACCTTGATACTATTTCCTTTAAGTGCTTCTTCATAAGGTTCTTCATCTTATTGTTTAATTCTCTATTATTTCTTCCCTTTCTTATTATTCTTCAAGGCATTGATCCTTTATTGCTTGAATCATTCGAGTTCATCTTACCTCACTTTTATTCTTTTCTTATGCATCACTTCGTACTTTCTCATAGCCAAAATGTTGACTCTTTCTGGCTTGTACATCACTTTCTCTTGCATTTGCTCATTTATTGTTGTAGTGCTCATCATTTGAATAACACTAACATTCTCATTAGGATTTAGGACAGTGTTATTTGGAAACTTCCATTCCTTCCTTAAATTCAAAGTAATGGTTAGCTTACCAATCGGCCATTCCAAGTTCTCGAGGGATTGTGATATCTCATCATCCATCCTCTTTAGAGCTTGTTTCACATTCTCCATCTTTTGCTCATGTTGATCATGGCATTCCTTATTGTTCATGTCGACAGCGTGCAAGGATTTCTCAATTGAATTCAATGAAGTCGTATCTTCGCTCTGCCCTAGCTTCCTTTTTTGGACTTATTCATCAAAGCATGGAGGTAACTTTAGTGCGTTATCAAGATTTCCATATGAGAAGCTCTGGTTGTTCATGAAGTTACGAAAACCTTTGAGGAGCCATTCCTCTCGACCTGAAGTTGTTTTCGTAGCTCTGGTTGTTCATGAAGTTGATATCCTCAAGCTCAATTCCTTGCTGCATGTCCATTGGATTAACCACCATGGCTTGGTGATTAACGGGTTGTTGTATGTCTTGCACATATGGACTTTGTTATCCTATTTGAAGCTTTGCCATTTGACTGCTCAGGTTGGATAGTCATGTCATGATCGCGGCTTGCGAATCAATCTTATATACACCTGTTGGTTTCCCCACTGTGGAACGATTACTAGCTGTAAAGTTATGAGACATAAGATCTAGGATATATAATGCTCCCTCCTCATCCTTAGTTAGTAGAGAACCACATGCTATGGCATCTACTAGTGTTTAGGTGTTGTGATTCATCCCATAATAGAAGATCTATAGCTCTGCTCATTTCATGTATCTGTGTCCTGGACATCTCCTCAACATTTCCTTGAGTATTTCCCAAACCTCGCCAAGAACCTTGGCATCCTCCTACTTGAATTGATTAATTTTTAGTTTCCTTTCAATGACTTTCATTAGGGGAAAGAATTTGTCTAGAAATATTTCATTGATTTCTATCCATAAAGTCATATTCCTTGCGTTCAGTCCTTGGAACTAGCATTTGGCTTTTCCACACAATGAAAATGGGAAAAGTTTCATCCTGATCACCTCCTTTGTGACTCCGGTAATATGAATGTTGTCCTACTTCTCCAAAATATTCTTTACATATGCAACTGGATCTGCATTCGCTAGCCGATTGAACAACCTATTTTGCACCATGTTAATTAGAGACGGTCTCAATTCGAACTCGGTAGTGTTGGTAAGAAGCCTCATTACTCTGTTTTAAGTCTCTTAAACGTCTGGCTTGAATTATTCATGAAGACATCTTTGTCCCTGCACTTTGTCCTACACTACCAGATCACCTTCCAGTTGGTTATTCCCTCGGCCCTATTGTTGGTTTCGTGCTTGATCCTCTGCCATCTAGATTCCTTTCTTTTTCTTTCCCTTATTAATTATGTCAAACTCAAGGTCGTAAGGCACCAAGACCTTCTCTCATTTACTATGCACGCACTAATTCTCCCTAAAAAAATATGAAAGATCAAGTGTAGATCGTCAAACTTGAAACTTGAAACTTTTATTTTTTTATTTTTTTTCTTTTTATAAACTTGAAAGTAAATTACTTCAAATAAAACTTAACAATTTTGTAAACTAACTAAAATAAAGTGGCTAGCTATCCCCGGCAATGGTGCTAAAAACTTGGTTGTAACCACAAGTATAACAATTTGATTGTAGTAATAATGTGATCAACTAATGTTGATTATGGATATCTTCCTTAGGGAAAGGTGTATTGCACACAGTGCACTTATTTCACAATTTCACCTAGGTAATGAATAACTATGCTTTTCAAATAACTTCTTTCATCTTCATTATGTGTGTAATATTTAATTAGAATAGACAGATTTCCTTTAAATCCACTTCAACCCACTCTCGTGACAAAAAAGACTTTAATGTGCAAATTAGAACTCCACCAATCGGTATGAATAATGTAAGTTCCGTATTGCTTTAAGTTTCAAATTTTTAGATTCATAACCAATTAAGATGTTCATAGCATTACGTTTAGAATCAATACAATATTCTAACCATTACACTTTTTATCTTTAAAATCCATTCATAACCACTTTAGCATAGCATTCATGGTATTCATTGCAATCAAAGACTGAATTAAATAACTTCAATTAAATCAAGAAAATAATACCGAATAACCACACGTGAGTCTTCAATGTCTTCTCCTCCAACTCTTCTTAATACTCAAGAACAAAGTAAAACTATGCAAAACTATGATAAGTGGTTGCTCTTAATGATAATTGGTAAATTATTTAGTTTAACACATTCTAAAACCTATTTATACCCCTAAGACACTTTAAAAATTTATTAGAAACCTTAATAGAAAATTCCAAGCAAACTAAAACTCTAAACTTTCTATTTTCTACATTTTGGCGTTGTCATAAGTGATCCGATGTGGTCTATATAAAGTCATGACGTCATCAAAGCTTTGACCTCTATGTGTTCATTTTCCCTTCTCAGTTAGTTTAGTGCTCTGTGTACTCCACCTTGGCACTATGTGTACAACTCCATGGTGCCGCCATTATGTTTCCATTGTCGCTCCTCTTTTTTTCTCTTCTTGGTTCTCCGTGCCTTACCTATGTTGTCTAGTCATTTCCCATGGCGTCAAGCATACTAGCCACGGTGTTGAATGTGGTTTTGTGCATTTTATTCTTGTTTCATCCTGAAATCACTCATTTGTCTCCTTTATACCTTGTATACCTGCAATACATAAATACCTTCAATTAGAACTCATTCTGGGATATTTATATACTATTAAACTAGTGCTATATATAAGTCTAAATAATCACTTATCACTTCCGACACACATCCCAATCAAACCCCGATGCCTAACTCTAGCTAACTAGGTAGCTAGTGTCCTATTTGATTGATTATATATGTGTTAGAGTCATTAAGTTGTATTTACAATTATAGTTTCTAATATAGTTCAATTGTAATCTAACTTGACTATTTATAACTTAGCACCCATTTTGCTCTTGATATTAGGCTACTAAGGGTTGTTATTGTGTGAATAATGTAACTTGACATATTGGTGATAAACAATCCCCTAAAGAGGCTTACAATTCATTCCAAGTCAATTTGGTGTCTAATGGTTCCTTTTATTTATTTCAAGTCCTCATTACGCACTTAACTTGACCAAAAGTGTTCAGACTTGCTTAATATTCTCCAACACACTTTATTCATTGTTTTTGGGTGTTATGAACTAATTAGGATCATTAGAAATCATTTCAAATGGGTATACAACACTGGTTTGCAAAATAGTCCCTTAGGGACTTCTAAATAAATATTTGAAAGTTAGTTTTCCTTCAACTTGAAAAATGGCTTAAAAATAAAAAATTTCTAAAACTCTCGAGGCTAGCGTCATAAAGTCTAAACACTTGAAACCAAGGTTTTTGAGTGATAAAGTCTTATTTAAAAGTTCGAAAACCCAATTTGCAACTTTAAGTGAAATTCCAAGTCCTTACTTGTAAATATTAAATTCTTAGTTGAAATGCGACTTGAAAATTGAGTTAAACATGTCGAACAATTACAAAACTCAATGGCCACCTTCACAATAATCTAATAACACATTCTAGAGATTTTGGTTTAATTTCAATATCATTTGATGCCCAAAACACCTTAAGTCGAATATGAACTTATTAAGTAAATAAATTTTGCCTATTTAGAAACCTATTTGAAAAAACATTCAAAATACCTCAGATAATTACAAAACTCAGCAGAAAGCGTTCCTACAATATAATTATATGGTCTAAAAAGTTTGGTCCAATTTTGGCATCGTTTGAAGCTCAGAATGTGCTTCAACCCATTTCAGCTCAATTATTGCCTTTTTCCTATTTCAAAACTATTTTTGAAAATAATTCAAAACATGTTTGAGTAACTTTAAAATTTTTTTGAATCAAATTTATAGTATGTTGATGTTCTTTGTAAATTTTGGTGATTTTTGGACTAGTGGTAACCCCTGAAAAAAGCCCAAAATACTGGGCCAAAAAGTAAAAAAATTTAGGCAAGTCAGGTTTCATGCTGGGGTGATGCCCTGGGCATGGATCCCATGGCACTCCTCTTGGCATCATTTTGGAAGTGATCCATGTCATAGGTGGCATCATGGGATCATGCCTACGGTGCCTCAAGCGGCACAGTTTAAAAAAGAGGTGAAAATGGGGGTTTTTGAACCATTTGTCTTCCTCGCCGACTCTTAAGCCTAAATCCACCCATATAGGGCTTCGAAACCTACCAAAAAGTGACCTAAAATGGATTCATACATGAATTATGACATACAACATCATAATTTACATCATGCATCAACATTCATAAACTTTTACATTCATGAACATAATAACAATTTTGAACTCAATTCTTGAAATCATTTTGTAATACACTTATGCATTGAACGTACAAGGTTTTTTTTCTTTAAATCCAACATAGAAACTTTAGAATTGATTCAATGCTCACCCAAAACCCTAATTCGTTATTAAAAATCAAAGAGAAAAACAAGGTAAACTCTTACCCTAAGGCTGGATTCTTAATGCAGCTCCTTGTTAAGTTTTTAGCTTCAAATCGATGAATTTCATTAACTTCTTCTCTAACTTTCCCTCTTTCGTTCAAGATTCTAGTTGCATGTCTTTGGTAGATGAAAATGGAAACCCACTTATATATGTTTAGTGTGTGTGTGTGTGTGTGTGTGTTTGTGTGTTCAATTTATAACCATTAGATCCTCATATCATCTCTCCTACACATATTTCAAGACCGATCTCATGGTTTCCAAATTAAGTGAGTAACCTAGATGTGTCATCAATTAACTTAAACTCTTAGATCAAATATGTGAGGATCGTAATTTTACAACAAGTGCTTCTCAGCCTAAACCATTACCAAACCCCTCGAGATGACTCAGCAGCGATGACCTATTAAGCCTTAACCTACGAAAATACAATAAGACAATCTACGGTAAAAGCCTTTGAGTTTATTAAGTGTAGAAATAAAGCGGAAATTGTTAAAAAATTTCAACAACTAAGCTATAAGTTTCACAAGTCCACCCATAAGAAAATCTCATGTTTATTACATAAAATATTCCAAAATTAAATAAATATAATTAAATAACCTTGCAAATGAGAAAAGAACTTCTATGTTATGACCTTGCTCTTTCCTCTGTCCTGAGCATCGACTAAGGTACCTAGAGGGGAAAAGTAGTGGGGTGAGCAAATATCCAACAAGCTCAGTAAAGAAGAAGCTTGTTTCACCCTTAATCATCCAAGTAATACCTAATGAGTAATAACTAGCAATAACAAGGTTATTGACCAATTCTAATGTCATCCCGGGCATGAAATGATAGTATAAACAAGCATAATGTATAATGCAAGATAAACAAAGCAAAGCCTAAACAAGATAGTCAACAAGATAACTATGATAACATGAATGTCATAGAGTCAACGAAGAGAAACAAGATATAAATTGTATGATGTGACAACCAACTAGCTTCAAGACATCAAATATGATCCCACCTCATAGATTGGTGTCTAAGCATCATTATGATCCTGCCTGCCATAAATTGGCCTTCAACGTATTATTTAAGAGCGGAAGGAGATGACAGATGGTTGTCTGCTCTCCAATCTGAGGTACTATTCATAAGTATTCATTCCAAGCATATCAATTCCACTAGCATTCATAAATAAAGAGCTATAAAGAAAAAGATAAAGTGGAACAACAAGATATATTAAATTTGATTCCAAGCAAGATATCAACCATTCATTACTGTGAATCCTAGCATAACTAATAACATGGTATGATTGAAGATAAAGCAAACCCCACTTACCTTGAAGCATTGCTATCCTATCCAATCCTAAATTGAAAGTCCCTATTCGGTTCTCCCTACGTCAATATTGTTATAGGTTCAAGTACGTATTATTAATATGTTTTATTCAAGGTAAGTTTACTCAATTCGCATTTATATCTTGAAAACGATATAAAACCCTTTTTGAATCAATGTCATACCTTTGCCAAGGTGTTATAATTTTTTGGGTTAATTACCAATGCCTCGATCCTTATCCCGATGATATATCTCAATAAAACTCAGTAATCTTCGAAAACAACAACTGATTTAGTTCTAGAAAATGCCCAACACCCTCCTAGCACCGTGGGTTTACCCAGGGAGTGTTAGGTGAAATCACTGGACTTCGAATCGATAACTCAAAATTAGTTCAACGATCTGCTACCATCGTACATTATATGCCACAACGCTGGGGTTCGCTAGACTGAATCCCAGAATTCTTAGGTAGCATAGTGGCTAACGTTGTACCGCTTGTAAGCAAGGCGATGGCACGACACCAGGTACAAACTCAAAAATTCAAACCTGAAATTCAATTTTCAAATTCTCCAACAACTCATGCTGACCCACAAAGGTCCAAAATCAATCAAAACATTAATAAACAACTCGTTTGAAACTACAAGATCATTCCCACCTCATCAAAGAATGTATCCAAACTACAAATCCATCATTAAAACATAGATTTTGCATATTCACTTGAACAAACAAAAGAAGATGAGATCAAGATTACCCAAGTCACAAATAAGGGCATATGGGTTCATTTCTATCTTAAGACTCTAAGAGAAACCATGATTTCATTCCAAAATCAAATAGGTGAGTCAAAACCCTACATCTCATCTTAGTCTCTTTAAGTACTAGGATTATCCTAAGGTCCACATTAAATTCATCCTTAATATGTTATTTGCCAACATTGCCCTTTTTACTTAATTTATTTTACAAGTCCTTTAGGCTTATCGTTATTTACTTATGCTTCTTTTCCTACCTAAGCCAACTAAATAGTATATAGTTGATAAGTTAATAATTAGACATATTTTATAGTACATTTTAAAATGATTTTAGATGTAAAAGACTATATTACACATGATTTCCTCTTGTTTTTGTTATTTCAGGTGATAATTAGAATATATGAAGAAATAGAGTAAAAAGAAAATAATATGAAGGATTTGATCAAGTTGAAAGAATACGCAAAGAATCATCAGTAAATCTAGGAAGAACTGGAAAATAAAGCCATTGATTCCTGACGGACTCTTCATTTGTATTTGGAATCACTACTCAAATATGTGGAACACTGAGGTTGTGTTTTCAAAGATTTTCCTTGTGATTCCACTTAAGCCATAAATCGTTGAGGAATCAGTAGGTTTGATTTCGAGGATTTTAGATAACCATTAGACGTTTGAGTTAGTTTAGGATATATATATTACCTAGAATACTATATATACGACCCTATGGCTACATAATTAGCTGTCCTTAAATATTTAGATCAATATTTCATTGCTCTATGAGCCAATGTTTATTGTTTTAGTTTATTACTCTTAGAGAAGATTTGAAGATTTGAAGTATTTATTTCAGAGGTATTTATCTATCTTTTATTTACTTTATTGCGATGTTATTTATGAATATGAGTGAGTATTTTATTAATCTAAACAAAGTCTGAAAGTAAACTTAATCCATTTTGCAATGTAGTTATGATGAGATGATTATGTGCTTAATGCTTTTAACCAATCGTATTCTTTGATTTACTGAGTTAACAGATTAGTATTTGCAGATTTTAATCATGAACTTTGTATTGCATGCATAGTCTAGATTGTGTATTATGATATTTTGATTCATTATCTAGTTTAAAGTAGTAACTAGAATTATTTGAAAGGTATATTATCGTTTAGATGTCTTAGGTGAATTTGAGATCTAAGTCTAATATTGAAGTGGTTTTTCGAAGGTGTTAGATTTAGTAGTTCCAAGTTTTCACAAAGTGTAATGCGATTTTATTGCATGAAGTTAATGTCTTTGTGTATTCAAAAGGGTTAGCTCAATAAAATTAGAACATAGTTTTTCCACCGGTATAAGGAGAGCTAATGGCTTGCTAAGGGTTGTTTACTTACTTATGATTAGAGTTTAATGATCTATGGTACTTTATAAAGTATGCTCATAAGTATATGATTGAAGTAAAATGTTTGGATTCAAAATGAATTGATATTTCATTATTTTGGATGTTTGTTTAGATATTTATGTAACGACCCAAATCAATTAAACTAGGATGAGCGTTAATCTTGAGAATTAACGGCCAAAATTCAGGTGTTACGTGGATCACTCGATTTACTCGAACATGAAAATTGATAAAATATGTTATTCGGTGAATGGTGGTTGTGTAAATGTGGTGTTAAGATTTATTATTATATTGCACTGCATATGTGTATGTTGATATCGGGCTAGGTTGTGTGACTGGTGTTCGCATCGAAAGGCGTGTTGATAAGGGTGTCGAGTAGGCAAACTACGGGTACACTAGAAAACTCGACTAATCCACATTAAGACGATAAGTTGATGAATTAAAAAAGGTAATGTGACCATAGGCTAAGTTAATTCAATTAACATGATAGGCTATTGTGTACTTTGAATTTCATGTCGAGATGCGGGGCACTGCGTGTCAGGTAGTCGAGGGTTAGTGGGACCACAAGTTGATAATTTTTTTGCGAATAAAACCATTAACCATAGATGCTATGTGGGCCTAAGCTAAGGTAAATAAATCAAGGCCTATAGTTTGAGTAAATTAAATGGAAAGCATAGGATTGATCTAGAGATGCATATGGAGACATCTAGGAGCTATATGAGTAACAAATTGGTGTCACTTGAGTTTGGTTAGTGGGAGTTAGTGGGCTAAGTGGCAAGAGATAGATCACTAGATAAACCTCGGGATAAGTAAATACATAAGGATCAAGGGTTAAAAATACATCTCATTTTGATATATATATATATATATATAAGATGATTGATCAACACATGCAAATTTAACCAACTACATTGCTGGGAAATCAAAAAGAAAAAAAAAAGATTTGGAGCTGGATTTCAAGAATTTGGAGGTCAAATTGGTGCATAAAACTTAGGTAATCTTCTTTTTCATCTCTTACATTTTCATTTGAACACAATTTTGTGAAAATTTGATGAAATGCAAGTTAGAGGGTTAGATCCTTAGTTTGATGTTAGCTTGATAAATTACATATTTTATGAGCATATAAATGGAAGATTTACAACTGGTTTTGAAGAATTAAGCTTTTTGAACAATTTGGGAAAATTAGCGGATTTTATGAAATTAATTAATTTGATCTAATTAAGTTTATGAGGTAGATGTAAATGATGTTTTGGGGTCAATTTGATATGGAAAGGGTGTTAAATGGGGTTTAGTTAACTAATTAAGGACTTTGGAATATAATTTTTGAGTTGAAAATTTTGTCACAGAGGCAAATTAGCGTGCTAATGAGGAAAACTAGCGAGCTAATGATTCTGGGCAGAAACTCAAATAAACCATATTAGAGCGTTAACTCGACACCAAAAATTCGATAAAAATGTGTTTTAATAACGTAGCTAGTTGAAACCCACTTTTGACACACCGATTCTTAGATTTACTATTTTTAACTTATTTTGAAGGAATTAACGTAATAAAATACTATTTAATAATATTTAGGTTTTGAAATAAATATTGGTTTTAAGAGTTAATAGATAATAAATTAATCCATTATATTTGAACTAATAAGAAACGGAACTTAGGGATATCGAGTATCGGGAGCTAGTCGGGTCAGATTTAGGAGTCCGAGGAAGTCAGAGCTCGGATTGAGGTGTGTAAACCCAATGAGAATGCTTCACAGGATTCATGGTTTTGATTTTATTGATATCGTATTTCATGTGTGACTGTTGGTGGGCATGCATAGGTTTTCACTCCTATTCGGTTTTGCGTATATATTGGTTATGGCTAAATCGCTTACGCGAGTTACTTGTGTTTAGTGCTTGTGTCGATGGCAGTAGGATATATCTACGACTGTCGAGAGGGATTTAGGGTGTTTTCTTGACTTGAAATAGCGTCTGGAGAGGTTCATCCGGTAACTGGACTTGGGGTTTAGTCACTGTAAGCCTATAAGTATATACGTGGTTCTTATTTCATTTATCGATTATTGACTGGTGTAGGTCAGGGTGTTCTCATGATTAGATAGATGTTTACTTATTATTGCTTCATTTCCAAGCTTATTTAGTTAGTACATGCTGCTTATTTACTTCACGCTGTTGCTTTTGCTTGTCGTATGTTTTCAGGAGTTATATTCACATGTCTCGTAGTTTATCAATTTTATTTCATGAATATTATGTGGACTTCTCTTGGGATTTTAGTCACTAGACTCGTCACTGTATTTGTAGGGTGACTGAATGTAGGTCCTTCTACGAGGAAGGGCGAGAGGAATAAGGTATTGGGCGACTAACTTTGTAATAGTGGAACAAGCTCGTGTGTGACTACAATATGTATATATTTATTTATTTATTTCTGGTATTTGGGACTATAGAACACTGATTACATGTATATAGAACTTTTGTTATACCTATCTCGCCTTGATATATACATGGTATTTTTCGCTAAGTTTTCCACTACTTAGGATTTTTAAATATTGCATAAGTTACTCATTTAAAGACTTCCGCTGTAAAATTATAAAATAACTCGATAAATCGTAACTAGGGTTAGCTGGAAAAAGGGTAAACAACTCGTTGGGTCACGAGGCGTCAAGGATAAGCGGGTCATGACGTAGCAAGGCTAGGTGACGTGGGATGCGACGTGATAGTAGCAAGGGGACTTGGAATTTGGGGCCACTACAATTTATTTATTATTGAATTGAATTAACTTGAATATTCGTGAATTTGAATTGTGTTATTTAAGTCGGTTTAATTAGTTTAGTTAATTATTATAATATTATAGATTGAAATAATGATTTTTAATTTTTGTTTAAATTAAATAATTAAAGTAAAGTAAAAATAATAATAATAACCATTGAAAAACTTTTTCTTAAAAAACTTTGATAAATCTCTGTGGAGACGATCTCACTTATCACTACTACAAATAATAAGGATAAACGAGAGACTTATTATACACGCTCGACATGTGTCAATAGTCTGTCTATAGGACACACATTATTCGCACCATTACACTTATATCATGCATATCTACCAAATTAACCTTGATAAAGGGGCAACTTATCCAAATAAAGATTTGGGCCATTACAAAATAAGTCTTGTTAACTTAGCTTATAATTTGTTTACCTTAGGGATTTTTCTTTATATCACCTTAAAACCTAAGTTATTATCTAATCCAGCATTATACCACAAATCCCTTACCCATCGCCCGTAGTGTGTACGCACATTGAGACGAGTCTTTCACTTGTAACTTCATCGGTATTAATCACATTAAATTAGATAATATCAAGTATAACTATGTAATAAAAAATCAAACATAAATAATATACATCGCTGTCGACTCCCGAGGGTTGACCGAGTACGCCTCGTCACGTCAGGTCCATGGCAAGGTCCTAAAAATAACATGTGGCACAGTTAGAGTTTTAGGGTTGATACATCCGCAGTTTAAGCGTTTATCCTATAATGAGGGGGCTCCCAGAGATCGTCAAGGTAGATAAGATCAGGGAGTTCCTTGCCTTTGTACAAAGGAAAATGACCATAGTCGAATATGCATTAAGACTCAATGAGATGGCCGAGTTCACATATGAGAATGTTCCATTCTAGGTGACTCGTAGGAGACGATTCATCGATGAGTTATGGAAAGACATACGCGCTATGATGGCATCATCAGGATTAGAGACATACCAGCTGGCCTACTGATCATGACCGCAAATATAACAGTTCAATTGTAGTAATAATGCGATCGACAAAAGTTGATTACATATATCATTCCTCTAGGAGATGTGTATACAGACACAATTACTTAGTCAAGTTTACTATATTGTTAAGAATGTCTCTTTTTGTTTGGTTTTAACTAGAACTAATATACTATAAAAAAAATGTAAATCAAGTTGTATTCTTATATTAAGAAAACTCTTAGTTCACAACTTCACTTAGGTAATGAATATTATACTTCTCATATCTAACTTCTTTCATTATTCCTATATGTGCGCAATACATAATTAGAATATACAAATTTCCTTAATATTCACTTCAACCAACTATTGTGGTGAAAAAGATCTTAGTATGCAAACTAGAACTCCACCTATTGGTTTGAATAACATAAGTTTCATAAAGCATTAAGTCCCAAATCTTTAGACTCATAAATAATTAAGTTTACTATCCATGTCTCCCTAATCAACAATTATTTATCGATATTATATATTTTATGGTTGTGTTGTTCATATTCAGCTTAAACACTCCAATGTCAAATCCATGAATTTTTAATTCAATAATTATGGTTAATCCTGGATTAACGAATCTTAATTATGTTTTAGCTCGTGAGTCGGGAGCTAAAGATCGATGAAATGAGATTTACAGGTAATTAAGAATTATTATGTGATGTGTGCCTAGTGTTGTGTACTATTTTATATTATGTTCTTTTGCAAAATTCAAGTTAATCAAGTAATTTGATATTTCGTGAGGTTTTGTCTTGAGATAAGTGTCAAAATGAGTCATGATAAAGTTAAAATTTTGACTCAAACTATTATTTCGAATTTCGTAAAAAATAATTGTATTTAAGTATGAAAATCCAAAATTTGAAGTTTAATTAGATTTAACGAGCCGACGTGGGTCTCATACCTTGATTTGCATGCGAGATGAGTTGTCTGAGAGTTTTGAAGCGTATTAGCAAATTCATTTTTGAAGCGTATTAGCAAATTCTCTAATTTTTTTTGAATTGAGGTATTTTTCGGAGTTTACTTTGGACAAGAATTGAAGAGATAATTACGAAATAAAGAAAAAATGGCTTAACTACCCCAAAAAGTATTGGTGTTATAGAGTCGGAGATAATATTCAAAGGGCATATTGGTCATTTTCTATTCCCCTTTTAATCCAAATAGAAATGAGGGCCGCTAAGGGCACCCCACCTATTAATGAAGGCACCCAGTTAATGTGGGCACAAATTGATTTACCTGGGGCACCCAAAAATTAAACCCAAAATACCAAAAATACCCCTCGTGCAAAAAACCTTTACACCCCACCACCACCACCACCACCACCACCACCACCACCACCACCACCACCATCACCGAACCCCAGAGCACCCCCCCCACCACCACCTTTACCGAACCCGAGCACCCCACCACCTTCACCGAATCTGTTGTGCAAGAACCCATTTGGTTTGAATCGACCATTGAGAGGAATCTCCAAAATCGTGTTTCCGTGTCTCGCCTTGTGTTTCTCCTTCGGTTTACGGCTTTTTGCGGTTCGTAGGGTCGTGGTGCGAGCCGATTCGTCTCCAAGTTAGGGTTCGGTTGAATAGTTAAAGAAATGGGAATTCGCGGTTCTCGGCCACACGGGCCGAGAGGCGTGCTAAGCTGTCTCGGCCTCGCATGGCCGAGACAGGAAGCTACATTTTGGGAACTCGAAGTCTCGACCGCAAAGGCGGAAGAGTTCACGGTGTCTCGGTTACGCATGGCGAGAGTAGTACTCTAGTTCTCTCGGCGAGACATGACGAGAGCTACAATTAGTGGTAGGTAATGTGGTGTCGGTGGTGTACAACCAAGAATGTGCTCATACTCTCGGTTGTACACTGGCGTACCATACCGTGACCTAAGTACACCTCTCGATCCTTTAGGACCGAGACGTCACCATACATCTCGGTCCTGCGAGGCCGATACAATCGCGCACATCGACAGAAACTTCGGATAACTGCAAAAAAAACACAATAAATTTGCAAAATTACCTCAACTTCGACCTCTTCTTGCACCGTAGTAGTACAATCCTCCATTATATAGTGGAAACAAGTTCGGATTTGAGCAAATTACCAAACCCTACGTTGACAAACAAATCATCATTTTCACTGTTTTCCACAACTAAACAGTTCTAATAAACTATCATATGGGTGTCAAACATCGTTAACTCGCTGTCGAATGATGTCAATACGCAAGAATCGATAAAAAGTCGACAAACGCAGTGTGGATTTGTGGTTCAACCTTGTGGTGGGGTGCCTTTTTTTCTTTGTCAAAATGATTTGTGAGGTTTGAATCACTATATATACAAGGGCAAAATAGTCTTTTCCACGTTTGCTGAAATATTTACAAAAACTTTGGGTGCCTTCATTAAATGGTGGGGTGCCCTTAGCGGCCCTCATAGAAATCTAAGAGAAAGGGGGTGTGCTAGTATTCGTCATCTTCCTCGTTCAATCTTCTCACTATTTTCCATTTTCCTTCAAGTTATTTCAGTATCTCTTTCTCTCTCGTTTCTCTTTGGTGTGAAATCTTTCCCTCTCTTCCATCACTGTCCTTGAGATTGAATTGAGAAAGAAGTGGGCGTGACTGTTGAGTGTGATGGCTTTGAGGTAAGGTTCATTAGAAATCAAATTTTTATTTAAGGATTGTTTACTAAGGTAAGGATTGGTTTGTAGGTTCAATCGAGATAGATAGTTAGTTTGTTGATTGTGTGATGAAGAGGTGAAGAGGTGATGAGGGACTTATTTAATTCGAAAAAAAATAGTAAAAAAAAAACAAAAAAGAGGAATTAATTGAATCGTTATGGAGGGGGTAACCAAAGGAGGGAGATGACCAAGAGGTAGGGAAGACGATGGTGGAGAGGGGGGAGCTTCAGCTCAACCGTAAGTAATCGAGTGAGTCAGGAAAAAAAATGACTAAAGAACGAAATAGAGAAGATGATCGTCTCTGTTTTGTTCCAAGGGTTGGGGGACCCCCTTCCCCAACCGGGCTGAACTGGTTCTTGGCTCGGTTTAGGGATCAAACACCTTCCCCCGAATTAAATAAAATTCCTGAAAATGAGGAAAGTTATAAAAATTGAGATTTTTAGACAAATTATTAGAAATTAGAGATTAGAGATTTTTATGAAAAACAAGGATTTCAGAATTTTCTTAAAGATTTATATGGGGGATTTTGGCGAGTAATCGACATTGGAAATGCCCTAAATTGCGAAAATTATTTTCAAGTCTAAGCTAGGTTAATCTTCGATTATGAACCACAATTTGGAGTCAAAATTATTATCTAGATATCCGAGAAGTTGATTTGGAGAGATTCCGAGGTTTTTGAGTCCAGGGCGGGCAAAAATAAAATATAATAAATTGGAGAAATTATGAAATTATTGTGGAATCTTACCGAACTTATAAACGAATTTTCGGACTGCAATTAGAACCCCATGTGGACAATTTTACTGATACGGAGCGCAAAGAGTTACGGTATCGCGTTTATAAAGTTAAGTAAATCCCATAGTAACCTTTACATTAGATGATTATAATTTCGTATAAATTGCATTGATCCTTGATATTACATTATTTCTTGTACATGCGTACATGGATGGGGAGGATAAGTTTGATTAGAGTCTTGTTATAGTGTTTACTATACTATGGGTATAGGGTAGACATTATATTATGCTTGAGGGGCTAGAGTCACTGATACTTTGCATCACATAGTTATTATGAGATCATGTTGAACCAGATTATACTCTGATAGACTTGAGGAACGAGACTCGTTTGGTTATCCTCTCAGCGCATGAGCCCTTATTACTATTTACTTACCACTTTCGGAGGATATCAACTTGTTATGGTCGGATAATAGAAACGGGATGGATTCACATTTGTATTTAAATTCCTTGGATTATATTGTTTGTTTAATCTTTTGGATTATTATGCATTTAAATATTATAGGTGTATTGGATAATACAAGATTTACTTATCTGACATTATCGAGTTTTTATAATTGGATAATGACAAGTCCAAGCGGCAACAAAGGAAATGAGAAGTTATCAGATTTTCTATGACTCCATTAGTTCTTTTCTCTCTATCTGTATATTGTTTTTTATATACTATATTGTATAAATGGGTTTTTGGGTTCATGTGTGGTTAGGATCTCCATGGGATTGCTTGAAACAGTTTTGGGACAAATTGAAATAATTTTGAAGTTAAGGTAATGTTAGTTTAAGGTTTTTTATCTTTTAAATTAGGTTAAAATGAATATGCATTCCATTGATGCAAATATATTGTTATATGATGGATTGTGTGTCCTTCGACATTTCCACCAAGTTGAGTAGGCTTTGTTGAAGATTTTGAAGGCTAGATTTTTTGATGTAGGCTTAGAAATAAAGCATGTGTTGTCAAAAATGTTTTACATAAATTTTGAGATTATTTAATGAATTTTAAGAAACTTTGAGGTTTGAGATTTACTTTAAGATCCTTTATGGTTAATAAATTATTGTAATTGATGATTACTTCGAATTAATTTTAATTATTTGTTGATGGTAAGACTAAGGCTGCTATATTATCAGATTATTAAGATAATCTAGATCGGTCATATGCCCTAATTAGATGGGGTCTGACATCCAAGGCCATGGTAACTTCTAAAACCCTTAATCAATAAACATGTGATCAAGATGTCCATAGCATTAACCATAGAATCAAACACAAATTCTAATCATTGCACATCTAAAACATTATAATCAATCTAGAACTTTGCATAGTATTCATACCATATGATTTATTGATCCCTAAGATAAATAGACTACTCACATCATTGAAATCAACATCATACAATTCATAAACATCATTGAAATCAGAGATTAAACTAAATAATACCTTTAATTAAATTAATGAAACAAAGATTAGATTGCAAATATGAGTCTATAATGTATTTTCCTTCAAAATCGCTTCTCAATACTCAAATATAACTCTTTGAAACTCAAAACTAATGTAAACTATGGTGGTCTCTAGTAAAAGTATGATAATGTATGGTGGTGGGTTATGGTGTGTTATTTGTGTACCACATCCTATTACCTATTTATATTCCTTATACTACTAAAATTACAATTAGAAACCCTAAATAACAATTTTTCAAATGAAATAGAAGTCTAAAATTTTCTATTTTTCATAGTTGATGATGCATGTAAGTAATCCACGCCATCTGTCTTATGTGACTGCTAGAGGTGGGCAAATCCTGATTTGGTGGTGAAAATCATCAAACCGTGACCAAATTTGAGGTTCACGGCTTGTTTGTTTCGCAAACCACTACTAAACCACGAACCACCGCAACCAAACCGACTGCGGTTTACGCGGTTTGGTTAGTTTAATTTTACGATTTTCCTACGACACATTTTAATAACAATAAAAATAAAAATGCAACACATTCCATACATGTCCATAACAAAACATATAGATATCTATACACGACCATCAAAAACATAATGAAGCACATTAACTCAATCAAAATTTTGAGTCTTACTTCATTTACAAATTTAAAACAATATTAAAAAATTTCAACTCAATTCCAAATTTGGGGGTTGTTTCGTAGTTTCGTGAACCACAGTTCTTCATAGATGAAAACCGCCACTAAATCGCGGAATCGTGTTTTTCAAATTTTCTAAACCACCCCCAAATTGCGATTTTAAAAAACCACACCAGACTACGCGGTTTGGGCATTTGGGGCAGTTTGGGTGATTTTATAGAAACCACTGCCCACCCCAAGTGACTGCACCACCATAGCTCTGTGTCTTCTCTGCATTTTTCCTTATCGGGATAGTTGACGCTGCCTATATATTAACTTGACGCCGCCTATGTTGATCCATATCGTCGTTAGTGCACCAACTTCATTGCACTATTCCACGTTGTCTATTCATTCCCCATGACGTCGTCCACGTATACCACGACATCAACTTATATTTTGTGCTTTTTCTTCTCTTTTCTTCATGAACTCATTCCTTTGTCTCTTTTATACCTCGTAGACCTGAAAATACATAAATATCATCAAGTAGAGCTCGTTCCGAGATATTTACACATATTATGCAACTAAACCAACCCTATATATAAATATAATTAACTACGTCTCACCTACCATTAGGAACTCGAGTGTGAGTCAACGCTTCGTAAGGATGATATCAATGCATACTGCAAGTATAACAGTTAGCTTGTAGTAATAATGCAATCAACTTACGTTGATCACGGATATCGTCCTTAAGGAAAGGTTTTTGCACTAGTTAATTGATTTTTTAACTTTTAACTATTGCTAAGGAAATCACTTTTTAATTTATTTTTTACTAACTAAACTAATCTAACAAATCAATTTAAACTACTTTAACTCTTATATTACCTAGGTGAAGTTGTAAACTAAGATATCCAAAATCCAGAGAACTCGAAAATAGCAAAAAAAAATGAAAATCTTCTTTCATTTTAAGGTTTTATCCTCTATTTTTATGTGTAGATAAACTCTCACTTAAAATCTTATTCGTAATACAACTATTGTATTTAGGCAGTTTAAACAAATTACACATACGCCCCTATTAATAAGTTGTCATATAACAAATCGTAAGGGCTTTATGTCATGAATTTTATCATATAAAATTCATTACTTTGGATCAATTAAAATTGCGCAAAGTCATTTTTTATGTGCAACCCAATAAGTTCATGCAACGTTAGCAGTGAACCAAAATCATTTGAGTATACAAGTCATAAGCGATCTCTAGCAAGACATTATGACTACCCAAGACATTATGACTACCCAAGTAGCACGAATGTCAAAATCGATACAACCTAATGAATAACATATATCATATATATCTTTTTGTCATATAATATCCTTTGATTAAATATAGGGCATGAAACGTCACTCGTAATGTTCAATCATACTAGTGTTAATCTTTAGGTAAACTAAAAACGTCAAAGTGACATTGATCATTATCAATTCTCATGAATTTGGCCATTATCAGTCTATCATATCGAGGGAGCCACCGATATCAAAGATATATGAGAGTGAGAAATTATATCTTAATTACGCACCTTCACATATTATTCACATGGTAACCAATCACAATCTTTATAATTGTTCGGTTAAAGACAACGTTTGATTGTGTCAAATTACCATGCTCCTAACATTAAAGTCTATGATAATCTCAAGTCGAATGACTAAATGATATACCTATCATGAGTAACACCTATGATTTAATCCATGTGATGTTCTCATAGTCCAGTACCTTGTTCCTTAACAAGTACTCAAGATCTCGATTCATATCCCTATATGTATGATCATCACATGACCATCAATTAAGATTCACACTAGTCTTAATTCATTATAGTTTCTAGTATAATGATCGACTAAGGACATTTAAGATATTTCATCAAATACCCATGGATCTTAATATAAGGTAAACGTGCAATCACTTATAATAAAACAGCAAATGAAAACCTCCATTTTATTAACTAAAATTATAAGATAAACAATATTTGTAGATTAACCTATGTCACTTGCCCCAACAAAACTTAATATCATTAAACATGTTGTCAGTATGTCTAAAGCATTACACTTAGAATCAATATAAATTCTAAAAATTGCACATTTTATAATCACTTTTTATTCATGTTCAAAGTATAGCATTCATATCATAGGATACATTGATCCATAAGATAAATAGACTACTTGCACTTCATTGAAACACACGTATCACAATTCATAATGGAAATCATTACAAATCAGAGATGAATATAAATATTACCTTTAATTAATCCAACGAAACCAAACTTGAATTGCAAACGTGAAGTCTTCAATGTTTTCTTTACATAATACTTCTTAATACTCAAACTTAAAGTAAACCTATGCAAAATTACTCAAGTTGTGGCTAATAGTTGGTATGTGTTGTGTTTACTACGTCCTAATACATATTTATACTCTCTAATAATAATTAGAAATCCTACTTTACAATTTAACTCGAGATAAAGCTCCAACTTTCTATTTTTTGCTAGTTTAGTGTTGTCACTAATGCCCCAGTATCGTGTGTGTTAAGTCACGACACCGCCACTACGCCATCACTGGATGCACTGATTTTGACTCCCTGGTGCCTCGGTGTTGTCATTGCCTACCTCAGTGCTATCACTACATATACCGGTGTCATTCCTTGTATGCGACAGCGCTGCCACAGCGTCGGACCTCCAGTGTTGATTTCTTTACTTTCCCATCTCTCCCACGTTGTGTCTTTCCATCCCATAGCGTCACCATGTGTAGCCATGACGCCAGCCATGTTTTTATGGGTTTTCAATCCGTTTATTCTCGTTTTTGCTTATTTCCTACCTTTACACCTTAATTCCTAAAAATGGAATAATACCATGAATTAGAGCTCGTTTATGAATATTTATATTAAATATACGACTAAACTAACCCTATATAAGTATAAATAATCACTTATCATATATGCAGTTTCAGGCATAGTTCGATTGGTATAGTCAAGATAAGCACAATTTCAATAGTTATCAGAAAAGTCAGGGTGAAATGTCAAATCCTAAGATTTTTAAATCAATAATTACGGCTAGTCGGGGATTAACGAATCTTAATTATGGTTTAGGCCGCGAGTAGGGAGCTAAGGACAAGTGAAAAATGATTTAGAGGTAATTTTATTTTTTGGTGTGATGTTTGCTTAGTCTTTTGTAGTATAGATTATATTATTTTGCAAAATTTAAATTTACATGTAAATCTCTTTTCACGAGATTTTATCTCGAGTTACGTGTCGAAATGAGTCTTGAGAGAGTTAAAATATTGACTTAAACTATCGTTTCAAATTTTGCAAAAAATAATTGTATTTAAGTTTTAAAATTTAAATTTTGAACGTTAATTGGGTTTAACGAGCCGACGTGGGTCTCATACATCGAGTTGCGTGCGAGATAAATTGTCCAAGAGTTTCGGAGTACATTAGTGAATTCTCCAATTTTTGGTCGAATTGGGGTATTTTTTAGGATTTAATTTGGACAAAAATTAAAGAGATAATTACAAAATAAATAAATAAACAAAATGACCAAAAAGGGCATTTCTATATTGAATGAGAGGATAAAAAATTGAGGGCATTTTGGTCATTTGCACACCATTTTGATTTACAAATCAAAATCGAACAGAGGGAGGGATCAATTTGGGGTTTCTTCTTCGTTTCGTCCTCCCATGTCATTTTCATTTTCCTTTATTGCTCTACCTCCTTCACATCATCGTTGGTATAACCCTCTCTCCAGTCATTGTTATTGGTTCGATCAAAAAGAAAAGAAATCGTGGACTATGATGACAGTTTGAAAATAAGTACGGGTTTAAATCTAATTATTGATTTTGAAAGCATTGTATTAGGATTGAATTTGAATTGGGTTTCGTTGTTGTATGTAGATTGATGGAGAAGGTAGAGATGAGGAGAGTTTGGTTTGAGTAATTAAAAAAAAAGGAACACAGACGTTGGGGAGGAAGATGACCGTGGGGGTGGTTTGAGGAAGATGATGGGGGAGGGAAAGATCCCAGAACCCAATGAAGAAAGATATAATACAACTTGCAATAAAATAGAGGCTTGCCTCTGTTTCCTCCCAATGAAAAAAGAAGAAGAAGAGGAGGGTGAAGGGGGGACCCAGACTAGGCCGAATCGAGCCCAGTTCAATGATCAACAAACCCCCTTCCCATATCTATTACCCTAATAAAAAAAACCTTCAACGGTGGCATTGAACACTCATCACATACGTGTTAATTTCGCTCTTTCTCTGCCCTCCTCTCCTCTTTCTTTTCATTTTCTCTCAACTCTCCTCTTTGTTTCGATCTCTTCATCATCTCACCCCTGCTTTCCCTAACAACTTCCCTTGCTTGTGACCTGATTCTCTTGCTTTATCGACTTGCCATCTTGTTTGCCCATCGCTCAAAGAACAATCATACTTGTATTTTTGCAAATCTTTACTTGTTTTCCAATTTCTCTCGTTCAGTCTTCCTCAGTTTCTCTGTCAATCTTCTCTCACACACAAAATCACAGGAACCATAACTTCCATTAATGATCACCATGTCCTTCACTTCTACTCCCACCATTCCGAAGGCACCTACTCTACGCGCCTAATCATCTCCACCAATATTTGGTTCTGGTATGGTTCATAACTTAATTTTGAATTGATGTTTGTTAAGGGTTGAAACAAAGAATGCAAACAAAAATCCACAATCTTTCATTCTAAGACTTCTATGCAACGGTTCAGCAAAGAATTTAAATGAAAATGTTTAACATGACAACAAAGAAAGTGCAGGAACTCACCGCTTAAACTAAGAATGCAACAACACAACATTGTATATAAGATTTGATTGTATATTTCCATATCATAGCCCTTAAACAACTTGTCCTGGAATGTGCTTGTGAAGCCATCAAAACTGTTTAATACGTGTAGAACAAAAGTAAACCACTTGTTTCTTATCATAATCAATACCTAAAGAATCAATTGTATAATTTGTATAATAGAGTGCTTTAAAGTTGTTTGATAAAATGCCCTTGAGACATTGTATATATTTCAGGGTCAAAATTTACAAAAGTTGGGACGACAACTTTATGTCCTCTTCCCTCAAAACACTTTTGTGTATATCAACAAAAACCAAGAAGAAATTGTCCATAATCTCTACCTTTTCTCTTAAAAACACTCCCAGTCCATATCAATCTTCAGGTTTACAATATCTACATTAATAGCCAATTAACCTTACCTTAGTTTTATGTGAGTTATGTTTTTTGGTTTACCTTATTTCTAGGGGGTAATTGTTTGAGTTATATTTTATTTATGTGGAGGATCACTTCAGTGCTTATGACTTATGAGGGTATTGGTTAAATGTGTTGAGGGCGCATGAAATGCATTTAAAAATCATATAAAGGAGCCCATCATCCTTTGAAGCTACTTTAAAGTAGATGTATTTGTTACTTGAAAAGTAAGTTATGCATTCATAGTGTGCTCAAACCATACTACTTATCAAAGTCTTTATTTGATTATTGTTGCCATTTGACATTAATCTAAAACAACGATTTCTTTAGTTTCACCAGCTATTATTTTTCATGATTTAATGCAAAGTGAATCCAGTTGTTATGCACTCTTTTGAACGCCCAATGCGCCTATTTCATGGCATAGGAAAATTTGAATTCTTGTTGATTAGTTATATATTACGCTTATAAAAAGGGACTTAAATTTGGGTTTCAACGTCAACGTCAGTAGTCTCTCACGTGAGTTGCTCATACCTTGAGATTTTGCCCTTTCAATTGTGAAATGACTCTCGATCTCCAATAGCAACTGTTCTCTTAGCATCTTTTGTCGCTTCATATAATCTTCTCTGTTGCTCTTGATCGCTTTGTCTCAATGGTTCTCTCTTTTCTCTTATACTCATTAAGAAAAGATGGGTTGGGATCTTCAACAAGGTATTAGATATCATTCATGTTATTATGCTCTTCTTCTTTCTCAACTAATTATTGTTTTCCTCATATTCTGAATTTGTTGTCTTCGTTCTCTCTCTCTCGATTATGAAAATTTGTTCGAGAAATTAGGGCTCAAGGTCTTCGTCAAGCTCTCCACTAATTTCTACACCAGGTTAGTAATGGTTTGTTGTTTTGCGATTTTTTGCGATTGTCTTGTTGTCACTTGATAGTCCTATTCATCGCAATCAGGATTATTCAAATCTATTTTGAAATTGGCAAAATTATGAACCTAATCCATGTTAAGTCATGGTATTAGTTGTATTTTCGCTTAGTGGAAGATCATGGTTATGCTAAATTATTAGGGTAGTATGCCTTATGGAAGACTCATGCATTTTATTTGAATGTATAGTCCTTGGATATCAACTGATGAAGTTGTGTTTCCTATTTATTTGATTAATGGCTTGCAAGGAAGAAACATAATTTTAAGAATCAATAAATAGAATTAGATCGTATCAAATTTTATGTGGTTTTTCTATCGATCTATCTTAATAAGGAATACAAGGATTTACATGAGGCATGAAGAGTGATGTGTCAATGAATAAAGCATTTCTTTATTTGGATGGTAGTAAAGTTGTAGTTTGAATTTTAAAGTACTGCTACATGACAATCATGCAATCAAATTACCTTTTCTAACTCTTTTGATTCATCAAAGTTCAAAAAAGAACTCATTTGATTGATCATGAACACTGAACTAGCATTTTGCGTTTACTTGAGTTAGAGAGTCAAGATTGTCAAGTTCTATGGTTCATGACTAAAATTTTTTACATGATGCAGCTGTAATTGTTGAATTGACTTTTACTTTGTCCATGCAATTATTGCTTTAAGTTTATTTTACTCCATAGTTAGATGGATTGATTCTTGGTTATACAGGTCTTAGGGTTTGTAGCATCTTCTATTCTGATTAGGGCGATATTTGGCCTAAAACCCTAATTATGCCCCGGTAACCTAGCCATGCTTAAATAGAGCCAGCAGCTCCATCAGTACCTGATAGACTCAAACTGTATATTTATATCAAATAAGCAATTCAAAGTATACACAACAGAAGATTTATAACTTTTTTGACATATATAACAATATACGGTAGTACAGAGTTTACCAAAACTCAAAATCTTTATTTTAAACCTCCCAACCCTATTTATATACAACAAAAGATATCAAAAAATGATTATATACATGAATGTTCATTATAATGAAGAGAATATATAAGACTCCAAAATCTTCTCCTTTCCCTTAGTTGAAACATCGGGTTGCAAACCTGAAATATTAATTTTAGGTGAGCGCTCCAACTTGCTCAATAATTAAGGACTTAGATAGCCATTAACATTCCATATAATAATCAAGAAGATTTTGCAATAACAATATGCACCAATGTTAACTAACAAGAATATGGAAAGCACACAATTTAATACATAATGGAGGCATAGCAAACTATCATGGACTATTATACTGTAATCCCCATTTTATTTATAATACAAGGGTCGATTACCTACCGGTGCCATTAATGCGAATGCTAGACCAACATATTGGCCAATATGATGTCTAGCCAATCCATTAATGCTCAATTGTTCTATCTGAAACCCTCAAGTGAGTATGTAATCCATGTAACCTATCAAATTGAGCAAGAGCTATATATAGGCCGGGAAGGGAACCTATCTCCTATAAACCTTTCCTCAAAACCATGAGTTACAGTCGTGGTCATATCGCACACCCTTTTTCATTTATTGAAATTCATTACAATATACATAGTCCCCCATTTTCTTCTATAAACTATATGAACTACATATACTAAGATAACCAAACAAAATTGATAAATAAGCGAATCCGTACTTACATCGATCTAGGTTTCCGTTCCAAAATCCTAACTTTTCTGGGCACTCAAGTTTTCCCAGGGATCCAACACATCATAGACCATTAATGATCAATATAGGTCCAATATACTCTAATTAGATCCCTTAGTTCAGTCCTTAAGTCCTCCATAAACCTCATCAAATCACAGCATTATTGTTGTTCTGGGGTAGGAGCATGTTCCTCCCATGAACAAGGCGTGCTCCAGTAGCTGTGTTAATCACAGTTGTTGAACGGAGCGCGCTCCTCTGATAGGTTGAGCGCGCTCCACCTTATGCTATCTCGACAGAACACAGGGCAGTAGCCACTATTCCACTCATAAATCAGCCCAAGAACAATATAAACTCCCAAAATTCATCAGGGAGGACCTCTAGTGTTGTACAAACCATATTCAGTTATCAAAAATCGTAAGTTACAAAGAGTCTATCATCACTATCGAATTGAGCTTCAACTAACACAAGAACAAATTATACCAAAGTTATGATCTTTGGTTGTTGATTCGATTAAGCTCCTCAATCTTTATCAAAATCACTCCCTGAATGATTTCTAATGATCAAAACTAAACCTTAAACCCTCCTATCACTATTGATTGATCAAATGAATGGGATAAGTATGAGTTTTAAGTTCAAATATATGGGTTTTCCTTGAGATACGCATCACGCTATCTTGAGACTAATCGAGTGGTTGATGTGATAAAATGACACTTCTTAAAGTGACACTAATCGTGACACCATCAAGTATTTACACTCCATTTGAGACGATCAAATGATCCATATAATTCAACTATTCTTTTATTTTCCAATATATATATTTATATATCTAAAACATATATACATATATATATATATATATATATATATATATATATATATATATGTTTCTCTTGCATTTTCTTGTCAATAAATTCATCGGACATGCCTACCAGTGTACTCGGGCATGTGCATTCATTCCACGACCCCCTTGTCGCACTTGGTGTCCCAGTAATTCATTGTTTATTTTGTATTTTCCATTTATAGGTTTCTATATAATCCTTTATTATACTATAACCTATATATAAACTCGCTTAACAATTCAAAAAAATACAATTCAGCATGCAAACACAAGCACACTCTAATCGAGGTACTTTGGACTTAACCATGAGCCTAACTCAGGTTAATTATGATTTGGATTAGTACTAATCACTAGCTTAAGGTAACAAGTCATTACAAGATCCCTCTGAGTTTGGTGATGAGGGAGGAGCTCTCCTTGAATTCGAACTTTCGTTCAGGGTAATTTGTTTTCCATGATTATGCAATATTTCATACAATGTATGGTTTGTTTTTATGACTTCATTGACTTTCTTGCACTGATTTATAATAAATAATCAAATGATGGTCTATCTCCCGATTGAATTGAGGTCTTTTTCTTTAGTATACAGTTAAGGTTTTTGCCATGACTAATGAATTCTTAAGATTAGAGGTGAAACACAAATTTTTCGTTGAGACTTTGTTGTTGTTATTGAAAGTGAAACACCAATGTGTAGTGACAAGATAGGAGCTTTCACTTTATGTTGTGGTCACATTCCTTAATGTCTGACCTTAGTAAAATCTGTTAAGTTTCATTATCAATGTGAATATTGAAGAACCACTATCAAGTGACCATTAATTTTGAACACTTGCATGGTGGACATGTAGCCTATCTTGATGTCTTGAATGATTGCATATGTATATATGTGTGTTCTTCAATGGATGTTTATGTTAAACATCTTCCAAGTTCCGCACGATTCATGGTCAATATTTTTCTCTTGTTTTATTTGTTTGTGAGGCGAACAAGAAAGAATTCTAAAAAGCCAAACGCGAGATGTACATCTTTCTCAATTTTTGCTATCCTTTCTTAATTCTTAGATAAAATACTACATAATAATTTAGTTTTAGAATATTAATCTTTTTAATTTATTTATATTTTTTAATAATAAGAATAAATTGTTAAAGAACTTATAAAAAATGTTGAAAATTGAATTCTCATGCATAGCACGTATTCGAAACTAGTTTAAATAAAAAATGGTTTTAAACTCAAAAAATTAAATAAAATCCCTATAAATTGGGGAAAATTCAGAATAACGAGTTTTTGGAAAAATTAATGGAAATTGTGGATTTTTATGAGAAATAAAGATTTTTGGGTTTTCTCAAAAAATTATATCGAGGTTGTGCCTCGTAATGCATTTGACAACATTGAAAATGCCCAAGATTTTGAAAATTGTTTAAAAATCTAGTCAAGGTTAATTTTCGATGTCGAACCACAATTTAGAGTCGAAATTGAGATTCAGACATTCAGAAATTTGATTTGTAATGATTTTGGGGTTTTCGAGTCGAGGCATGTCTAATTAAAAAATAATAAATTGGAAAAAATTGCAAAATTGTTGTGGAACCTTGCTAGACTTATAAATGAATTGTAGGACCGCAATTGGAACCTCATGTAAACTAATTTACTAACTCGGATCGCAAGAGAGTTGCGGTATCACGTTTGTATAGTTAAGTAAAGCCAATAGTAACCATTACATTGTATGAGTATAAATTTTGTATAAATTACATTGATCCTTGTTGTTGCATTTTTTGTTTGTACATCCATAAATGGGGGGAAGGATAAGGTTGAATCGAGTCTCCTTATTATAGTGTTGACTATACTATGGATATAGGGGAGAACACTATATTATGGTTAAGGGGCTAGAGTCACTGATACTTTGCATCATGTGGTTATCATGAGATCACGTTGAACCAGATCATACTCCCATGATCGACAGGAACGAGACTCATTTGATTATCCTCTCAGTGCATTAGTCTTTATTATTATTTACTTACCACTTTCGGAAGATATCAACTGATTGTGGTCGGATAACAGAAAATAGATGGGTTCTCGGTTGTATTTGAATTCCTTGGAATATATTGTTCGTTTAATCTCTTGGATTATTATGTATTTGATTATTACAGGTGTATTGGATCGTGTGGGATTTACTTATCTAACATTATCGAGTTTTTATAATTAGTAATGACAGGTTCAAGTGGCGACAAGGAAAAGGGAAAGCTTTCTGACTTTTTGTGACCTGCACAGTTTATTTCTCTTTATGTATGTATTTTTTTATATAATATATTGTATAAATAGGCTTTTGGGTTCATGTGTGGTTAGGATCTCCTTTGGAGTGGTGTGATAGTTTAAGAATGGATTAGGAAAATTTTGAAGCTAAGGTAATGTTGGTTTAAGGATTTTGATACTTTAAATCTGGTTAAAATGAATATATATATATATATATATATTATATTAATGCAATATATATTGTAATGGATGGATTGTGAGTCCTTTGGCATTTCTACCAAGTTGAGCAGGTTTTGTTTGAAGACTTTTGAATGTTGGTTTTCCGGTGCAGGTTCATAAATAGAGGATATGTCGTCGAAAAAGTTTTACGAGATTTTGAGATTATTTAATCAATCTAAATGAACATTGAGGTTTTAAATTTACTTTACGATCTTCTTGTTGGGTTTTGGGGTTCATATGCGACGAAAAAGTCAAAATAATTTTTGAAAAACTCAACAGGATCGAAAATAAGTTCTATTAAACTAGATCTACAAATACCTTAATCCGTGATTTCCTTCTCGATTTTCAAGACGTTAAAATGCACGTCCTCTATCGGAAATTCACACGCAAATGGTAACCACAATTTGGAGTTCTAGCCCAAAAGAGATAAAAACTATTTTTTTTCTCTCCCAAATCCAGAGAACTCAAAAATAGCAAAAAAAATCTTATACATTTTTAGGGTTTCAACCTCTATTTATATGTGTAGATAAGCTCTCTTAAAAAAATTATTCACAATACATCTATTGTATTTAGGCAATTCAAACAAATTACACAAACACTCATATTAATAAGTTATCATATAACAAATCATAATGATTTTTATGTCATGAGTTTTATCATATAAAATTCATTACTCTGGACCGCAAAGTCATTTTTTGTGTGCGACCCAATAAGTTCATGCGATGTTGGCAGTGAACCAAAACTACTTGGGTACACTAGTCATACGTGGTCTCTAGCAAGACATTATGACTACCTAAATAGCATGAATATCAAAATCAGTACAACCTAATGAATAACATATATCATATCCTTTTGACGTGCGATATATTTTGATTAAACATAAGGCATGGAAAGTCACCCTTAATGTTGAATCGTGCTAGTCTCGATCTTTAGGTAGATTGAAAACATCCAAGTGACATTGATCATATAAAGTCACTTGGACTTGGTCATTTAACAATCTAACATATAGAGGGGTCCATTGATATCTTTCTTTATATGAGAGGGAAAAATTATATTTTGATTACACACCTTCACATATTATGCACATGGTAACCAATCACAATCTTCATAATCATCCAGTTAAAGACAACGTTTGATTGTGTAAAATTATTGTACTTCTAATATTGAAGTCTATGATAATCTCAAATTGAATGACTAAATGATATACATATCATGATTGACACTTATGACTTAATCCATGTGGTGTTCTCATAACGGGTCGGTCTAGTATCTTATTCCCCAACAAGTACTCATGATCTCGATTCATATCCCTTTACGCATGATTATCACATGTCCATCAATTAATATTCACACTAGTCTTAATTCATTATAGTTCTTAGTATAATGACCGACTAGTGACATTTAGGATATTTTAACAAATACCAATAGATCTTATTATAAGGTAAACATGCAATCACTTGTAATAAAATAGCAAACAAAAACCTCTATTTTATTAACTAAAATTATAAGATAAATAATGTTTCTAGATTGACCTAGGGCACATGCCCCCAACACTTGTAAGGTTAATAAATTTTAATATTTGATGATTATGAGGAATTGATTTTGTTTATTTATTGATAATAAGGTTAAGGCTAACTAGATTATCAGGGGAATAAGGTAATATTGACCAAGTAATATGGACCAATCAGATGCACTAATTAGGTGGGATCTGACAAGAGAATTTGAAAAAGCATAGATTTGGAGGAACATCGAGTCGCCATGTACCCTTTATTGTAGCTTCAAGAACATCACACACTCCACCGGGGACCACCACACATTTACATGTCCCCGCACCCTCGGCTGCTCAAAGTGTCACATTTAGGCCACCACGTCCATCACAACAGCCGCAGCAGAGCGAAGGCAGAGGGTCGAGGCCGAGTGCATCCGTGAATGTCATGCAGCCACCTCCAACTTACCAGAAGTCGCATATAATATGTTTCCAGTGTTAGGGAAGCAGGGCATTACAAGAGTAGATGTCCCAACCTACCACCATCTGAATCCCAACCTACCACCCTATGAAGGGATTGTAGCTTTGGTTGCTTAAGGAGGAGTCCACGTAGTAGTTGAGTTGGACTAGGTGGGCCCGCGATGGTTAGTTGCAAGTATGGGCTCCTATTTTGTTGACAAGACCAACATGCATTATTTAATTTAAGATCTATCATTTTCCTCTTATCGAGAGACAAGATCTGGTACGTTAAGGTTGGATAGGCTAGAACAAAACTCGATAAAAAAAACTACTTTCACTGATGGAAATGTATAATCTTAATATAGTCTGTATAATACTAAAATTGGAGATTCCCCAAACTAAGAATACATTGAAATGACCATTAAGTGCATGGTACATAGAAAAATGATTGAAAAGTTGGAGAATACCTTGACAGAATGCAATAAGTAGATCAAGTGATTTTGATTTAAAAAGGATGCACATTATGGAAGGTGGCGCATCGAAGATAGTCAAGTTACTAAAATTGGGGATGCCAAAAATTTAAAACTTCTTTCGAAATAAGTGTGGTGTACCTTATGGCAGTACGATATATAAATGAATCAAGTTAGTACGGCTTAAAAAGCATATCTTATAGCTAGTAATACTATAATGAACTCAATGATAGATTATAAGATTAGGGAAACCCAGCTATAAGTACATCCTTGGTATAATTGACCAATGTTCGACATGTGAATTGATGACTATTAGGTCAAGTGGGACCCGACTTAATCAAAAAGGAACAATTGAACGAAAATATCATTGAGAAACAAATAATGTAACTAGTGTCACCTGACCTAAGTCAATGGTGGGTGAATCCGTAAGATTGGGGATCCTTAGATAGGATCGATTCATGAAAAGAAAAATAAGTAAATAGGTGGTATAATGGATGGCAAATCCAAGAGAGACAATGAACACTACGATATCCTTTTGTAGCTATAAGACTTGCTAGGGAGAGTAACTCGTCCGAAAGCCTAAATTTTAAGCATATTGATAATATCACAAGAAATCATGATAATCGTTGATAGTAAGTGACTTAAAATCTCTCGATTGGAGTGACCGTTACTTTCAAATGTAAAATATAAAAGTTAAGACACATACTTCTCGGTGAGAGAAAGTTTTAAAGAATCTATAAAAGCTAAGAGTAAGCTCAAAAAGGTGATATGAGGCATTTGTTCATCGAATGTGAACCTGACTAAGCCAAATGAATTTAAAATGGTCGTCCAGAATCATAAGAGTTGACTTTAAATATAAGCCTAAAACAATAAATGATGGCATATGTTGATAGTGATGTTAAGGTATTATTCCCAAGAGGAATACTAGATATGCTCATTTGTAGACTCCACAGATAAGTCGCAAGGACATGAAGAGTCGTTCATTGATATGTAAGCAAGATGGCGATATAGATGGTGTGCTAGTGTTCACACTATAGTGGGCAGCTATCCTTGTCCCTAATACGTGTGATGATATGAAGACTTGACGAGTAGCTAAGGTATAATGACTCTATTGAAACTTATACAAGATAAGCCTCGTGAATTCTGCCATGTGGGACGAAGATGATATTATTGAGATGTATGAGTCAAACAAAAAATTTAAATTCACGTAGGGTACGAGCAGAAACACGTAGGAGCAGATTCGTATTAGTTAAACAATGGGTCGTAATAATCGTTATGGATGGACACGCCTGGCTACAAGTGTACATTGAATTTACTTTCGAGGATGAAAGTTTCTAAAATTAAGGATATTGTTACAACCCAAAATTTGAAAATGCCCACCCTAGGGGCAATTTGTAATTTTGTATTTATTATAGCTTGTTGTGCATATTTGGATATACTATATAGTATAAATACAAACTTGGGAGAAATTACTAAATTTGAAAAAAAAAAAATTGAGTGAAGACAATTAAATAACTAAGGAAGCTTAAATGAGGTTATAATTGACCTAAAGACCACTTAATGGGCTTGAATTAAGCCCATAGGTAATTTAATAATTTTGCAACAACCCCACACTAGTGGTCGTGATATAAAATATACTATTATAAACACTAGCCACCTTTCTTGTTCAAACTACACTAAAATTGAGAGAGAAAGGCAAACCAGAGCTTTGTTTGGTGAATCATGGTGGGTGGTGCTTTAAAGTCAATGAGGTCTCCATTTAATGTAAACCCACCCTTTCTACCCTTTTTTTCTTGTCTAAATCAATTGCAAGCTTGTGTTTGCACAAAAAATGATGGATAACCTTTTATTTTGGTTTAAATTGGTGAAGTTTTAGTGGAGGAGGACCCCAAGGGGGGTGTCGGCACCATGCGACGGCATCTCCGCCACCGCAGGTAAATAGAGAAAGGCAACTGCAACACTACTGTTTCCACTTAACGAAGTGGGGAAGTGGTAGCACTGCCACCGCCACTGTCCCAATAATAGGTCTCCACTAGGAAGCCTCAAAGTGAAGGCCGAAGGGAGGGGTGGCACTGAGGCCACCCGCCATGACCATTGTCGTCGCCAGGAAGCCAGCCCCACTAAAACCCAAGGGGGTGGCGCCCCTAGCCGCGGGTGCTACTAGGCAGATGTGCGCCATTGCCCAGTAGATGTCCAAGGGCCGAACTGGCTCCTGGACCGGTTAACAGGGGTCAAATGGCCCTTAGACCATAAATAAATTACCGTGTCCCTCAAGGGCACACCAGGCGAGTCCTACCCCTTAACCCTTGCATTGGCGACAAGGGACTCGCGGGACCCACACCAGTGGAACTCCAAAATAAATTTAATGGTAAATCGGAATTTAAAATGCGACTTGTCATTGATGTAACATGTCTTGAATTGTCTAGATTCGTGAAACGATTCACATAAAACATCGAGAGCGCAAGGACCAGGAGTAGATATCGCAGTGAGTTGAAGTAAGTTGGGAGCTTCACTCAAGTATCAAATATGAAATGTTATTAGATAACTAGTATTCACATTTGAACTCATGACTTGGGAATGAGTTGCATTATGATATTGACTTAATTTTACTTATCTATGAGATGTATGTGTGTTGTACTAAACTTTGGATTACCTTTTACCGGATAAGGAGATGGAATTACGTTTTTCAGGATAAGGAGATGGATTTACCTTTTCCTGGATAAGGAGTTGGGATTACCCCTCCTGGTTAATAAGCTGGGATAATTTCCTTATAAAATTCTCGTGACTAATTACTAAAGATTTAAGCGGTGGCCAACTTCTCATGAAAATTTTAAGTGATTTGGTGCACATATTGACGATGGTTTAGACAAACTTATTATCGGTTTGATAGGACCATTGACGGGACATAATGACCATTTTGTTCACTAGTGATCTTCATCACCTCGAGAGTAGGGGATTTGGTTACCGGAATCAAGTCAATAACTAATATGCATTGAATGGAACAACGACTTATATTTATTATTATTTCTTTATGGTATATATCTTGTGGATCCCTTATGCATGAATGCTTTGATTTCACTTATGATTTGTGAATCTCTTTCTTGTTATGGTTTAATGAATCTTGAAACTTGCTTTAACAGATATGAATGGATGGCTTCTCACTCGTTTATGGATATGAACCTCACTTCCATGCTTCTATATGATTTGGAGCTCTTCTACATGCTTATGAATGGATATGAAATATGCTTCCATGTTTTCTACTTAATGTTTCGTGATTTGGTTTCAACTTCATGTTGGATCTTGCATAACTATTAAGTAGTACTTGCATAATTGATGTTTGAGCAAAGTTTTCATCTTATTAAGTTATGTTGTCCCTTTTAGTTCACCCCACTTAAATTTTAAGGCCTTCCACCTCTATTTTATATCACGACAAAGGTAGTCGTGAAGCCTTTCCTAGCATACATGAGCATGGCATGCTTCTATTTCTCTATCTTTGGGTTTTGATAACTTAAAACATGTTATTGGATAGTTTCCACTTAAACCATTTGGAAGCTTTTTCGAAGCATTTTGAAGCTTTTTTGAAAGATTTTTGAACTTGTTTTAGGGATTCAAGAACCTATATATAATTTTCATGGTTTTTTTACATACGGATTATATACATTTATCTTTCGCACTTATTATCCACGTCTTTTATATGATGTTTCGCATGTTGAAATAGGAGTGACAGACCGTTACTTGGGCCTGGTTCAGGTATCAGGCTTGGGTGACTGTTTGGGTTAGGCAACCCAACCCCAGTTCAGGTGAGGGTCGTCAGATTTACTGTGCGTCCGACAATTCAATAATCACACCAATTTCTATTGAGTTCAATAAACTTAAAGACAATACTATGTGGTGGGCAATATCCTCAACCACACTGGTCACACCCAAGCTCGATAGACATGGATAAACCATCGGTCAATCTCGCTACTCAGGGATAAATCCACCGTTACTTAAGTAACTAATGATATGAAATTAGTAGTAATTAATATATATATATATATATATATAGGGTTCTTACACTTGACATCGAACACCACGTGGGAAACACAAAAAAAGAGCATATTGAAAAAAAAAAAAAAAAAAAAAAAACACATCCAAATTATCCAATAAAAAATATTCATATTAAATTGATTTTGGGCTTCTTAATATGCAACGAGTGCAATCCACCTCAAAGCCGGCCCAACGGAATTGGGTTGGGCCAAACTTTTTTCTTAGAAAGGGATTATTCATGCCCTGTTATTTGCTCACGAGCCTGATGGCATCTTCTGCACGTCTACATTGTTAATGTTATCCCACCTTGCATCTAGTTATATGCATTCCACTCAATTTTTTGAAGATGCGGATCGAAAATTAGTCCCATATTGAATAAGTGAAACTTCGAAATGAAGTATATAAATGATGGTCTCTCTTCAATTAGTACCGAGGTCTTTTGAGTTAAAACTCCACACTTATGAGAAAATTAACAAGGTATTAGAGCTCATAGTTTGGATGGGACGTGGGAGAAAAAACCCTTGGATCGTGACTTTCGATCAAAGGTGGAGTGCTAAAAATGCGTGGACCAAAAGTTAGTCCCACATCAGATAAATGAAACTTCGAATGAAATATATAAGTGATGACCTCCCTCAACTAGTATCGAGGCCTTTTAAGTGCGGTAGGCCGCTTGCGGATGATGTGCCCGCGAGTAGAATATTGACACAATTACAAAGCATATTGAAACTGAATCTGATTTTTTTTTTCTGAATAAATAAAAATATCATTAGTCTCTTAACGCATTGAATGGAACCAATGAAGGAATTAAAAACAATCTCCCGATTCAAAAATATTCATATCAAGCTGGCGGCCAAACTTTTGGCCTTAAAAGGCAACCGTGCCATTCAATGACCATAATAGCTTGAGGGTTTCAACCAGTGAGACAGTTGATAAAATCATAAGATGTTTGGCTAAAAAAACAAAAAGACTATCAATGTAAGATGGAACTCTATCTAGCTAATTTACCAACTGCAGTTTCTTGAAGAAAACTCCTCAAACACAGTTCATGTACAAATTAATCAGGAAAAGGAAGAATTAAATCCACAAATTTCTAGAAAACTTAATCATACACATGGAAATCATACAAATAGGTACATATATCAATCTCATATGATGAATTGAGAATACCGGAAATTTAACCTTGCTCACGCGACTCCACAACTCTAGGACTTCAACATGTAAGGAAAATTTTGAACGCTGGTAGCTCCTGGAATAGTGCAGCGCTGAACTACAAATAACTGCAACAAGAAAACAGAAAAGCATTATCAACTGGAGCATAAGTAGAAAGATACAAGGTATGCCAGCAAAATCCATGGTGTTGCACTCAAGGAGATTCAGGTTAAGCATGATGATGAATTGATGATAGAAATGCATTGTTTTGCTCGCATGAATTACTGTGCAAGCATTACAAGCTTCGAGGTACTGATTCAATTTGAAAGTTTCACAAGCCGCAAAGTAATTTTTAACATAAACACATATATGGAAGCACTAAAAATCTTGCTGGAAGCAAAAGCAACAAAAAAATCCAAAGGCTTAATCAGGAACTTCAATACTGATAATCCATCTTGGCAACATCATGACATTGCCAAAAGGTTTTGATATGAGGATGACGTTATCAAAAGGTCTAGATGTTTGTCAAGTAGATGCCAGACATGCTCAGAAGATGAAAACTTGCCACTTCCCAATAAATCTTATAGATATGAGCATAACAGATCCTGCTAAACCTTATAGACATGAGTAAGATTCGGCAATAAAAATTGAGTGTGCCTCCCTTCGATTGTAAGCAGAATGGTGTAGATTCCCTTGGAATTCGTGTGACACACATCCCAATAAAATTTACACTATTGTGTAGCAAATATATTTCTCCTAGAATGTTAGATTATCATTTTCCCAAACGGAAAATGCCTCCTACAGATAAGCCAACATTATTTTATAACGTACCCATAACAAGTTCTAGAGGCAATCTGAAAGTGCAACTATATTACCAAAAGATGGCCTTATAAGGGAAAATCGAGCATCACTTCTATAACTGCAACTATAAACATTCCTAAATCCCCCTTGTGTAACTAAATATCTGTTCAGATTAGAACCGAAAACACATGACTTCAGCTAAAATCTTTTGAATACACAACAACAACAACAACAACAACAACAACAACAACAACAACAACAACAACATAGCCTCAGTCCCAAATTAACTGGGGTCGGCTACATGGATCAAACTTTTCCATTGTGCTCGATTAAGTGCAATTGATGGTGAGCTTTGCAAACCATTCAAATCCCTTTTAAAATCTTTTGAATACCAAGGAAACTAAAAAACTTTTTTGCAAAGTTCACCGTGAGAGTTTTCTTTCTTTCTTTTTCAAGGTGAATGAAGAAGTTTCCAGATCTTCCTCAGCCAACCGCATACTCTCTTCTTTTGGCAATCAGAGAGATTTAAAAGAACAAAACTATTTCATTATCCTCAACCGAAAGCATCTAAATCTAAATTTTAGGAGCCTCATTAGACTCTCCATGGAAAAAAAAAAAAAAGCCTAGGTTCATAACAACAACAAAGACTCGATGCCAAATTAAATTAGTGCAGGACAGTTACAGGGAATATATGCTTCCACTCAACTCACCAAATGCCAGTGATGTTGTGCTTCGATATTCTTTTGAATGCTCCATAATAAATGCACCACCGCAAGTTTTCTTAGGTCTATACCTATCTTCTAAATACTTCATAATTATCGCTCAAAAATATGAGAATTTTGCGTTTACACAATCCTATTATGTCAATGACTTGTGGTACTCAAGTCTTATGAACTCATTGATCTTTAGAAGATACTACATGGGCAAAACTATACATGAACTCAGGTCTGACACGTAAAAATCTCCATCATAACTTGGATGCAAAAGACATATTCTCTTGAAAAATAAACTATTATTTTGCAACAAAAGGCTTTAGACAAAGGAAATACAACATTTTGTCCATGTATTAATCAAAGTCAGATGACACTGTAATTATTATCAACAAAACTAATAAAATAATTAGTTATGTCAATTTCTAACACAAGATAGACCCTCACATCAAGATGAACCAATAGAGGCAAGTGAAATAGGTCCATGAGATACATCTAAGGTGTATGGGATCAGCTGATTTTGCAGCCTCCACCAGTCATCATCTTCTTGTTGAAATCCTAGAAAGTACAAATAAAATAAACCCCAAAAGAAGATACAGAATGTTATCACAAGGACTATTTTAATCGGCTTATGTCAATTTATATGAAATTTTATCAAAAGCTAGTTAAGCGAAATGGGAATCCCAAGAACAAACACATAGAAACACATAAGCCGCCAATACATACAAATAAAACATTTATTGGGCCTCTAAAAAGAGAAAAAAAAAATTATCGGTACATAAGAGAAAAAATAATTCACTTTTGATACTAAACAAAATTCTTAAAACCATTCAATGAAGCATATGGAAGTGAACGCACTTCGTCAAAGACATAGGCTACAACAGAATGACATAAAACGTAGTGAATGACCTACAGGTTTCATGGACAAATTTCATGAAAAGGAAGTAAACTGTCCAGGATTATCGTCTACTAGATTCAGTATGAAGAATCGCTGGATATCCATCAGTTAGCTTATTTCATCACCAAATATTTACTTGGAATGAACCTATGAAGAACTCAAAAACCGGTTATTTTCTTGTTGTCTTGGGAGTTGGGACGACACTTGGCCAATCAAAATAATGAAAGCGGGTTACCGTCCTTGAGAAAAATTTGGGGCATCACAACAATTACAATGCTTTAATATTTTTCATATGAAACGGGTCAAGAAAATCTGAGGAAGAAGAGTCTTCGATATACCTCACTTTAGGGACTAACCAGATTCAAGGGGTACTTTTAGATGGCTGTAGGAAGGATCACTATTTGTCTTACCTGTAACAGGCAGGATAGGAGATTGAGAGTTTGGAGCTGCCTTTGAATATGACATAAGAAAAGAAGAAAAATTAAATAGAAAAGCTTGGAGCTGTCTTTGAATATGACATAAGAAAAGATTGAGAAGAAAAATTGAATAGAAAAGGTTGGGAGATTGGAATTCATTAATACCAACTTCAAGATTTTCTTTAAAATAATTGTAAAGAATGATAAAAACTTCTGAAGTTTAAGGAAAACAATGAAAACTAGTGCTCGTCTCGTGAACTGCACAGGTGTGTAGTTAAGAACATCAAGAATTTGACAATGAATTGTGGCGGCGCGCCACAAAAAATGCAATGCACAAGGACCACATGCATCTTTATATCAAAATTGCAGACAATGTATACAATGGTAATTAATCAAATTTGCATACATCAGATCAACAAGCAGACAACTGAGGATAACGTTTAAGGTGATACCTTAACAAAAAGAACTATTGACGAGGCTCAACAAGGATATACAATGACTTCCCATTAAGTATGCATGATCCCTGCGCGATTGCAATTTACATAGAACCAAATTAGAATTAGAAACCCGACCACAAGTTGACTGTTGATTGCTAATTAACATTCACGCCAACTCTAAAATTTCTGAATTTGATCACTATACAACCAGAGACAATGTTCTCAACGAGATTGATCTTGATTTACTAAAAGCAAAAGTAAAGTTGCATCTGACATTAGAATATCTACCTTAATGAAATGCAATATAAAAACTGTAGTTCATTCGCTGAAAAGATCTAAGAAGAAATATAATTTTGATCGGAGATGCTACTAAAGATGCTTTTAAAAAGGTTAGCAACACGCATTCAAGTAGGATGCATCCTACATAAGAATAAGATTAGACAGGATCGAGATAGAAGAAGTAAATCTGTGTACCTTGATCATCTCAGGCACGCCAACAACACAAGCACACTCAACCACCTCAGCTCCCGCACGTTCTAATAGAGAAACAATGCAAAAGTATGTTTTGTAAAGTAAGAAATTTGACAAAAAAATGTAGGTAATATATTAATTAGCTAAGGAGAAAGGAGGATAAGTGAAAATCAAAATAAAAAATAAAAAATAACAAACAAAGGGAAGGATCTCCAAAATCTCACCTAGAAGTCTAATTGCAGCAGAAAGGGTTCCACCAGTAGCAACCAAATCATCAATGACCAATGCACGCTCGCCAGGCTGCACTGCTCCAACATGCATTTCTAAAACATCGGTTCCATATTCAAGCACATAATATTCAGATATTTTTTCCCCTGCATTCAGTGTTTGGTAAGCAAAATTGTGTAACTGGAATACATATAAATGTAAATAACCAGAAGACATCATAGTGACACCGTGAAATAGAAAACAGTAGTACTACTAAATAAAAAGTAATGCACTAGACTGATATCAGCAATGAATTATATAATTCAACAATGAAATCAGATTCTTATGTCCTAACTTGCTCATGACCACTGCTATGATGGAACATATGAAAAAGACTAGAACAAGTTCAATCAGAAAAAGCATTTATCAGAAAACCGGAAAGATGTGGCTTAGTGATAAAACGACCTAGACATTGATGTAGGCTCCAATTCTGAGAAATCGATTATGTGCCACCAAATTTCTAAGAAAAGAACTTACCCATAACTTATTAAGAAACAATGCCAACAAATTTCTACAAAATGAATTTATCTTGTATGAATCCTTTTTTATTTTCAAAAGGTGATGCATACGCAAGAACCAACAAAGCAATGCCTGCAAACTTAAAGTCGCCGTTCAGGATATTAGTGTCAAGAAGATCCATTGACCTAAATGTCAAGCACATCACTTAATTATACCTGGTAACTTTCTTGGCTTGCGCAGAGGAACGAACTTTGCACCAATGGCCAAGGCAATTGAAGGACCAAAGAAAAATCCCCTAGCCTCAACTCCTGAATTTAAATTTTTTTATTTTCAGTAAGTGCATAAATAGAAGAATGCTGAAGGTAATTACTACATCTTATAGAAATTACACATCAATTTTCAAGTCAGATCATCAGCCAGGGAAGTAGAACTATCAAACTAGTATAAAACGAAAATCACATATCATTTCCATTAGGACTTTCATGCAATCAATTTAGCTATAAATAAAATCAACCACATGTATCATGTCAGAGTCACATAGTAGTACGCTTGGCTACTTCAAAGTGCACTACTTTCATTATATCAAGTGCAGAAATCTACACAATGTAGATCACTGGAAAAAAAAATGGAAAATTTGATACAAATATTGAACGCATGTGAAATGCAAATGAAACGGAATAAAATTATAATTTCAAAAGTTCCCTTGCTACAGGATCATTTCTTAAACATCTAAAAGCAAAGGCAGCAAGCCAAGACTATCATTGCTTTACCTGTCTTATCATGTCCAAAACAAGGCCACCCTTTCTAGCATTTCAAAACGTGGAAAATGCAGAACGAATAACAAGCCATGTCTCTTTGCTGCTCTTTTTTTTTCAAATCATACAGTTCAAAATTTTCAACAACTAGAAAAAGTTCATCATCAGCATCATCTGTTAGGTGGAGAGTCTAATTGCCAACTTCAGCCCATAAGGCCACAAGTATAAGCCCACCACTCCAAAGATAAGATCAGACTGTTGGTATGAAAATATTTACATTCATAAAACATTAAGTGATAGACACACACATGCAAATAGAAATAAAGGGGTCTCACCCAACAAAAATCCATGCACGTTTTTCTTATGTCAAGATGAATATAAAAAGAAATAGAGGATTTCGTGGGACCCGCCTGACAATCAGTCTATCAAAGAGTTTATCTTTATAAATTAAGATTTTAAGACTTTTCAAAGGTTAAACTCCAGTTCCTTCTCCAAACCCCTCTAAAATAGGTAATTGCTAGAGAATTGGAGTGAGAAAGAAGAACAATTAACAAGAGTAGAGACCTAGCAGACGAGTCAAAAACTGAAGCTTTGAAGCTCATTCACAAGTGTGATGCCCACTTATTTGACAAACGGCCGATACAACGTGGGACAAATTACAAAGAGTTACTTGATTTTCAACAATCAAGACTTTATGACAATTTCAACAAGTTTTCCAGTGTTGGGTCATCCAAACAAAACTTCATTTCAATTACCTAAATTAGCCATTACATACGAAACATTTCATACTTGAAACCCCCAATTATTTTCTTAAAGTGAAAACCCAAAATATTAACCAATCAATCGACATGAATCTATAAAGACAAAAAGAAAGTCCTGTAAAGATCATTAATCATGTTTAAAACACTGTTTATTTTGTTCGTCCTTGCAATCAGACGGGCAATAACATCAAGATCGGCACAAGTGAAGAACATGACCAGTGAGGCTGACCTGAATGTCTCAAATAAAGCAAAGTTACAACCAAATGCATTTTGGATAGCAACCAAGAACTCAGAAGTTTCTCTTGGATCCATAACCATACCAAGTGATTTTAAATGAAAACAAGAAAAGAAAAACACAGAGTTTTTTATTTGAGAGAGAGAGAGAGAGAGAGAGAGAGAGGAGAGAGAGAGAGAGAGAGAGAGAGAATCAGAATAAAATATCAGAGTTCAAAAATATTATATTGGTAAACAAACCCCCAATTTCCCATCTGATTCCTGATATCTGTCTAGTGAGAAAAGTTCAAAAGGCAACAAGTTTTTAAACAGAGAAAAGCAGGAGAATAAGAAGAATCCAAGCATAGAAACCAAAATCCCAGATACCACATTTTAAGTTTCTGAACAGCCCATGCAAGAAAACTCTTACAGACCAAAACCTACCAAGAAAAAAGCATTAAACAAACACCCAACACTTTTGTTCATCATCAGAAACAACTGAGCAAGTCAAACTGATACCAGCAACAACAGATAAGTCCATGTCTCTGTAACGATCAACAAAGATGTCAACAGTGTCTTTGAACGCCTTGGGATCAAGCAACAAAGTAGTAATGTCTTGAAACATGATCCCTGAAACGAAAAAAACAACAAAAAGGAATCAACAAAAAATGACCCAATGTGTTTGATGAAAGTCCAAAGACAGTATTTAATGAAGAAATTCATGGAAGGAAAACCAAAACCTGGTTTTGGGAAATCAGGGACCACCCTTATGGCTTCTGTGATTGCTTGAAGCCTGGGGTCTCCCTTCAGTCCATCTTCACTAGCAAACATCCCTTCAGTTTCTCTCTCACTCTCTATCTCTCTGACTCTTCAAAAAAAAAGAAAAGGAAAAAAAAACGCTTTTTTTTCTATCATATGAGTTCTTGCTGAGAGTGAGAGTGAGAGAGTGTGTCTGTATCTTACGAGCACACTGACGTGAGTGCCCTCCTTATATAAACTTTTTATTAAAAAATTTAATTTGAGATTTGGAAGGATTTTATAAGATTTTGAATGACTTTGAGATTGAGGTGCATCTAATTTAGATTTTAATTAATTTTCATGGACTTTCAAAAAGTCAAAAGTATTTAATTAAAATTTAAATAAATTCTGACGGATGTCGAAAAAGGTCACAGTGTATTTCATAATTAAATATCATTAGGATTTTGGTGGATTTATATTCTATCTCATCTATATGAGTTAGATGGATTTTGGATTAAGTCCTTTCAAAAATCTTTCAAATTCAATGAAATCCATAAAAAATTACTTAAAAGAAATCCGTAATCCGCAATTCACTACACCCCCAAATCAAGTTCTCAAATGGGCGTTTGCTCATGGTTTTGGACCTACAATTCACACATCAGGGCAGTAAATCAGAGCCATCCAAGTAGGCATCTCTCTGATTTACGAGAAAGTATGAAAGATTGCGAAATAAAACACATCACAATCAAACTTGTAATGTGGGAGACGTACTTTAATTATGTGATTTGTGAATTGGGAAATCAAAGCTTGTCTTTTAAGAAACAATGCAAATAGAAAAGCATAGGCTTTAATCATTTCCACACACAAGAATTTGGTGGTGGTTACAAATAGAAAGTCCCCACCAAACACTGTAATAGGGATTTAATTCATTGTATGAGAATGGGAATATTGCGATTCTATCTCTGGGGATTTGATTGATCTCATTTGTGAAATGTTGCTATATGAAGTTTGAACAAGAAAATCCAGAATTGATACAATAAATTATGAGCTGTTGAGTTTGTCAGCAAAATATTATATATTATATTTATTTACTATTCAATAAATGTAAGGTGAGAACAGCCACAGTGGGGCAAATTGCCTGCACAGGAACACAATACATTATGAGAGGGCAGGTGAATACGCAAGGTAAGATTCTCCCAAAACAAGAAAGGCCTTGTTTATAGATAAGAAAAAAAAAAAAAAAAGTAATGCTGAGTGACAGTTTTGACGCATATATTTGATACACAATTTTTTAGGTTTTATGGATGAAGTTCGAAACGCTCTTGTATACCTTGATGAATAATTCAAATGACCTCAACAACTTTGTCCAATGCAAGTGTTACTAAATGTGATGTTTATAATAATTATTGACTATTCCATAATATATGCAGTCTATCTTAATAGGCAACTTGTGAAGCAGTCTCGTTGGGAGCCGATCGATATCAAGAACTCTTTAAAGGTAAAGAGGTTTCGGTCAGCTCTTACCTAAACCTTTAAAAAATGTCTCGATAGGGGCCAACTGAAACCTCTTCACTGGTCTTAGTGGGAGTCGACTGAAACCTCTAATGAGGTTTCGAGTCTGTGTGACCAAGACGCACGAACAACAAGAATGAAGAAGAAACTTTTGAAATCGCCCAAAACATCCGTAAAAACGAATATAAAATTAGGCGGTTTTTTTTTGTAAATATGCTACTTCTCTCAAATCCATCCACATTTCACCCTTAAAAAGTCGAGATTTAAGCCTAAAATCAAATTGTTAAACACCACCGACAATAACACATAAAATAACTTCAAAGATCACCAAACAACCACATAATTGAACAAAAAATAGTGAGAATAGTTTAACCAACGAAAGCCCACGTGATCTCGTCGGAATCACGATAGAATGTGGCTGGAATAGATGGTGCGAATTTAGGGTGGTGGAGCTCGGTCTCAAATGTGAGTTGGGAGTTGAAGTATGGGTGAGAAAAAAACTCTTATATATGAAGGGCAATTTGGTCATTTCACAAAAGGAAAAAATTGGAAGGTAAAAAAAAGTGGGACTAAGGTACGTTCAGCAAAAAGTGGGGTCTATTCAGCCGTTGCCAACTATAAGACCCTGCTATTGAAATCCACAAAAGACATACGCAAAAACATACATTCGTTAGGGTCAACTCAATCCATATCCATATGCGTATGCGCTTGGGGTAGGAAAATCACGGTTTGGTGGTGAAGACCTTCAAACCGCCATCAAATTGGGGATTCACGGTTTGACAAATTTTGCAAACCACCACCAAATTACGAACCCTCAAAACCGCAACCAAACCGATTGTGGTTTTACAAGGTTTGATTTGGTTGGTTTGGTTTTGCGATTTTCCTGTGACACATTTTCAAAAAAAAAAGTCATGCATTCCATACATGTCCATCAACAAAAACATATGTCCATACATGACCATCCACTAAGAACACAATGAAACACATGAACTCAATCAAAATTATGAGTCTAATTTCATTTCAAAAGTTAAAACATGAAAAGGCTTCAACTCTATTATGTTTCATTACAGATTTAGGGCTGGTTTTGCGGTTTGGTGAATCACAGTTTTCTATAAATGAAAACCATCACAAATCCGCGAGATTGCGATTTTCAAGTTTTCTAAACTACTCCCAAACCGCTAGTTTGAGAAATCGGACAAGACCATGTTGTTTGGACGGCTTGGACGGTTTTGCATATACCGTAGCCCACCCCTAGTATGTGCACTAAGGTATGCAAGCAAGTGCATGTCTTTTGTGTGCAGTCTTTTGGGGTTACAAAAGTATTTTCCTAACAAGTGGTATGTTATATCATTAGAGCATCTCTAATGAAGTCGTAGATTGGGGGAGAATATGCGCCACCTAGGACAATATAGACATCCTAGCTTAAGAACATTTCCAACGATTGATGTGGATTGTGGACGTGGATTCTTGTCATGTCAGCAATGTGGAGGGGATGCCCGTTTCACTTGGCTCAAATAAAACATTGAATTTTAAAATAGCCAAATAGGTATCCAATAGTCTATGTGAATTGCGCTTCTTACTTTAAAATTTTAATTTTTTTTATATATTTTGGAAAGAATTGTTGACGTGGCTATGGACTGCATCGTTTAGAAGTAGAAACTCGAAATAGACAATGTTTATTCCTTACATGTCATGTCGATTTGACATTAAAAAAAATGCACATTCCCATTGGAGGGTTTTCTTTTTCATTTCAATGTCTATTTAGTCTTAGGTGGCCACATTGATGCCCAATCCATATTCCACACTGTCTACTGCACACTCTATTTCTAGAGGTTCAATAAACAACCACTACGAATTAAAAAAGAGCAAAAAATAAGTTTATCTTGAAATATAGACAACAAAGAAAGATTTGCGTACAAAAATTGCCAATTGTGAAATACATGCCAAGAAAATTGATCTATATAAATATGCCCCAACATAAACTTTTTTTTGGCAAAAAACCATTATTTAGTCTCTAAACTTTGTGTTTTTTATGCTTTTGGTCCCTAAACTTTTATTACTACACATTTGGTCCTTGAACTTTCACAAAGATCTACATTTAGTCTTTCCACCATATAAAATGTTAAATTTTGCTGATGTGGTTAACATAAGTGCCATGTGACTAGTCAAGAAGAGTAAAGTGGTTTATATTACTAGACCAAACTACTCACATCGACCAATAAAAGTGGAAAATAATTTAATTTTCCCAAAAAAAATAAAAAAACTCAAAGTTTAAGAACCAAAAGCATAAAAAAACTCAAAAGTTCAGGGACTAAATGTACAACAATGAAAGTTTAGGGACCAAATGTACACTAATGAAAGTTTAATGACCAAAAGCATAAAAGACTCAAAGTTCAACTACTAAAAAATATGTTTTGCCACTTTTTTTTTTGAGAAATACAATAAAAAAGAGAATATATTTATTAAAGATAATGGCTTAAAAATGTAATATGTAAAATATAAAAAATCAACCACATCAAAATAATAAAAACAAAAGGAAAGTTCATATGCCATAAAATTAAATGTAACTAAAGACGTTCTAAAAAAACGTAACTAAAGCTAAAAGATTTTTATAGAAAAAATAAATAAAACTTTATGAACTTATACTTAAAAATATTAATTATTTTAAAAAACTATTGCCACTTTTACCAATAAAAAAATATCAATTCACATTATGCATTCAAAAACATTTTTAGAGTTGAATGTCAATTTGAGCCATGTAGGAAGGACATCTCTTTTTCGATGGTGACGTGACATGAATCTACAGCCAATCCACATTTTTGCGTTGAAGATGCTCTTAAAGTTTTAAACCATGCTTGTCATAAATAAAGAGGTTATTGCTTACACACACCTCTGAATGCATACGCTTATTAAATTTCTTGACCAAACACCACCTCCTCAATCTAAGCCCACACCACCACCATCTCTCACTAGAACAAATTTGACTTTTGATAGAGGTTTTAAACCTCTATGAAAGACTTTTCATAGAGGTTTTTGACCTCTATGAAAAGTGTTATCTTTTAAGGCGCTATCGTATCTTCAAAGCTTACATAGGGGTTTCAAACCTCTATCAAATCTTGGCTATTTCATAGGGGTTTGAAACCTCTATAATATCTTCTGAGGCTTATATAGGGGTTTCAAACCCCTATCAATTGTAGTGATTTCATAGGGGTTTGAAACCTCTATATTATCATCAAAGGCTTACATAAGGGTTTCAAACCCCATATCAAATGTAATTTTAAAAAAAATAATAGCTGAAAATGCCCATAATTAATTTCCATTTCCATTCTCAATTGAAAATATAACAAATCTACATTCCACTCGCAATATTATTATCCCATCAAGATATTCACAGTGTTCTACAACCAATCAACAAAACAACAAATCGATAGCCACACATTTCGCGAAACCCGCTAAAAATTAATTTACTTTTACCATGTACACTAGGAATTGGTGAAGTAAAGATGGAATGCCATCTGCAGTTCCTTGACGCAGTCGGTCATTAAAGGTCTTTCGATACTTTTAGCACGGACGCAATGAGATGCAAGGTTAGCGAACATGGCAATCAACTCTATGGTATATGAGCTTCGATTCATGCATGTCTAACCTTCCTAAGCTTCTTTCGATCGGTTAGTATATGCCTAACCCGAAAAAACAATTACGAGGACTAGTCTTAGCTAGTATGATAATATCAATACTTGTGACAATACCTTAAATGTAGCGACTTAAGATAAAATGTTGAACTGCACCTATAATACAAGATTCTGGTCATTAGGACCTTGGCTCAAGTCTACTGCTCTTCTCCCAGTCAGTAGCTCAAGAAGTACTACTCCAAATGAGTAGACATCACTTTGTATCGTTAGCTTCCTTGTCTGATCGAGGTTAGCACAAATGAAAATCCAACTTCGAAAGTCGAAAAGAACAATACAAGCGTAATAGTTATATATACCAAAAGAATTTAACAGGCCTAAAACCTAAGAGGTGGATGTCCTAAATTTAGTCCCTAAAACAACAAGGCAATGGCAATAATAGTACTTGAATTTCAGCACAAGACTTTAATGGTTTCAATTGAAGAAACTATATAAATATGGCGTAATCACATACCGATGTGTACTCCGGATCAAAATATCCGAAAGTGCCAATAACTTTTTTTGAGACATACATTTCTTGGTTTTTAGGCATCATCTTAGCAAGGCCAAAATCTTAAATCTGCGAAAACATAATTAATCATTGAATGAGTTGAAATGAATTTCTCAATCGACAGTCAACAGGAATAAAAAAATGTTGTAACCTGGCAAGGCAATGAAAGCATCAGCTTGGCGAGCCATTTTTGCTTTCCTTTGGTGCATACTTGACACTGTGCTAACTTCTCCTACTATCTCCCCAATAATGTGAAATTAATTAACAATTTAATTGAGTACTGAATGACTTCAATTGTGACATTTAATTAGTCTAATAATAATAGTGGTGAGAAATTAACTAATATATACATACCTCTCTGGGCATCAGGGTCTTGGGTATCACTTTACAAAATAAGATTATATAGACCCAAAATTAGTATTCATAATAATCAAAAAATCAAAGAAATTAAGAAAGAAAAGGTAGGCGGAGAGAGGGGAATTTAGTGTTTAATCAGGTACCTTAAGACGTGGCGGCCACCGTCATAAATGGCTTGGGAGACAAGCCCCATTAATCCAACATTTCCTCCTCCATAGACGAGGTCTGTGTTCCTCTCTACCTGCAATTATACAAAATTAATCAATTATTAATCAAGGAAATGAACAAATAATGTTACAATTAACTTAACACAAATTAACATGTACAGTGATTAGTACGAAAATCATCATGATATAGCTAATATTATTAATTAACAAAACATCACTCTCTTAAGAAAAGCCATGATAGATGTACCAACCAATTCTTTTTCCAGCTCTGTCACTGCTAGTTGATAACTGGGCTTCTTCCCTAGACTGCTACCACAAAACACACACACGCGATTGAACCTCGATCAACAAAATTAAAGGTACTGAAGAACAACACAAAATTAAAGGTACTGGACTTGAAAGAAAATGTCTTCACAGGAACATTGCAAGATCTTCCAGCCACTTCAGAATTGCTACAACTAGATGCTTCCAACAACAAACTTCAAGGCTATATCCCTATAAACATTAGCAAATTACTTCCAAATCTTCATGTTTTGATTATGCACTCTAACTCCTTAGATGGTGAGATTCCCTCATCCGTTGGGAACATGAAACATCTTGGGGTTTTGGATTTGTCACTTAACTCACTATTTGGAGAAATCCCTGAAGACTTAGCAAACGAGTTCCCATTGATACTCCTCAACCTATCAGAGAATTGTTTTTTTTTTTTTTTTGGCTTCTCTGGGGAGCATCCCTCTGCAAACTCATTGTCACTGTTCTCTCAAACATTGCATTCAAATACAAATACATATCAAAGCATGTGAAGGCAAGGAAACCAAAGCCAACAGCCCAAGAGACAATCCGAGATTCATTAGAACATATCCATAAATATCCAAGAAGAAAGGTAAAACATTATCAAAAATATCTTGCCAAAAAAGCAAGCCAACTGAAGTATAACCTACAATCCAGTGTATATAAGAAATGTATGAGAAAAGTTCAGAAATCACAAAATAGAAAATAAAATATATTCAAGAAATGCATAGTCTATGGCTATAGGATTTAATAATAGAGCAAGCCGCTTGTTGGCCAAAATAGTGTTACAAGTCAGTTGATGACCAAGGTTACAGAATGGAGGTTGGTTAAAGAACAACAGTTAATAAACAGTGGAACAAAAACTATACCCAGGTTCCTTCAAAATGGTTTTGACTCTATGACTGAATGCAGGTCGAATTTCTTGCTGATAATCTGATAATTGGCTCACTGGAGGTTGCACATAAGCTGACTCTATCAATAGTTTTATCAGGCAACTTCCTAGCTGCAAATATGTTGTAAAAAGATCTTAAATTCTAGTTACAACATACAAAATAGGAAAAGCAATTCAGATAGTTGAATGTCAAAAGTTCAAAAGTGTAGCATACCTTAGCTTGGGGATCACGACCCCCAGATGTATCCTTACCATTTTTCAACATCTTCTGCACCTTCCTTAAATTTTTATGCTTGATTAGTTTTTCCACTTGTTTCCTTTGGATCTCCCCCTCTTCGCTTATATATTGATGTTCATCATTGTCAATTGTCTTCGATCGTCGAGATCTCTTTGCTCTCTCAAGAAACTTATGAATCCTAACCTAGAACAAATAAAACCTCCAAAAGTAGTTATATAATCATTAACTCAAATGCAATAGAATATTTTAATAGCCCCATTTCAGTAGATGCAAGGCAGCAACTAAATCTGTCGTAAAATGTTTAGTGCATTCATGAATGATGAATCCATCCAGTTGATGGAAAATTAAAGGGGACTCTGTAACAAAAATGGTTCAAACCTTAATGGAAATCTAAACACTGACTGGAAGACAAAAGTACAAAGAAAATATACTTCAGATGAAGATAAGTTTGTATTTAAATAGTGAAACCTCGACCTAGTTTAAATATTGGCAAAAAAACATTTTAAAAACAAATATTCAATTGAAGTGAAACTTCCTTGTCATTTGAATTCGATCATTATCATTATTCACTACAAAGTGTTCTGCGAGGAAGATTTTCAGCGATCATTATAGATTTTTTTAGATTGATACTCACAATTATATTGCTGATCACGGAACTTAAAACATTGATTTACACGTAATGACTGTAATTCTTCTATTGCGAAGTCCACTTCATAAAATGAGAATAACAGTCAGTCAAGTGATCAAAACAACTTCCATAAAATTTTTAAAATCCATGCAAAATGAACACAAATTCACAACACAAGCATTAACACGCTTGTATTCTCAAGGCCTATTCAGTTCATCTTTCCTCCAACAACAATGGCTCTTCAGCTTCATAAGCTTTCGTATTTGCTTCTCATCGCAGTACTGTCATTGCCCAAGCTTGATGTGCCAAAACTTCTTGAATTGCCTCCTCTACCCAAACTAGAGATCCCTTCACTGCCAAAACCAAAATTACCTAAAGATATATCCTGCATATATGTCATAGATTAATCTTAGTGAAGAAAAAAGAAACAACAGTTTATGTTAAAAGTAACTGTGGCGCACATTTGATCAAAGAACGAAAATTGGATTTGATTTTTCACTCACCAATTTATTACGATAAGCAAAAATCAAGGTGCTTGCATGCTCAGTGGCATTCCCTACAATGGGCAACAATATTATGCTAATGAATTCGACGAAAAGTCCCCAAGAACACGATGCGCCCTGTTTAGTTGAGAAGACACAACAACTTCATTAAACAATAAAGGCTTTAGGTTCATTAAGGTCAGAAAATGCATCATAAGAAATTTAGAATACTATATAAGGTGAATACCTCGATAGCATCTACAAAATATTCTGATAATAAAGCTATGAGTGCTGTCAATCCCGCAAGCCATACAAATGCACTCCAATATCCTACCACTACCTTTTCCTTGTCTTCGTCATCATCAACCTCTTTTTCCAATAAAACTTCACAAAAATGAAAGCCGATAAGTTGCACTAGCAAAGGCAATATATAATAAGAAAAAGTGATAGTGCGAAAACTTTAACATAGCAAGGAAGTCAATAGGCAAAATTACCTTAATCACGCCTCGGCAAAAAAAGATCTCAACGGTTTTTTTGACAATAGGAAGCAGCCCTGCATGGTGCACTCCAATTCCCTTTCGCAGGAGATTTTGGACCCTAAAAACCTACCAAAAAATGCACACAAACATGTTAGTTTTCGAGAGAAGATGCATCATTTCCAACACCCTTCCCGCATCATTTCCCCAACCCTTCTCGAGACCTAATTCTTGGAATCTGTTTGACAGTCCATAAAATGAAATTCATCTTCTATATAGAACTAGAACTTTGGCATAAAAAGTACATCACTTGATGGTTATAAAAATTGATAGATTTCAAAATGAAAGGCCATCAATATAGTGACTTACTTGTGCTCAAATTCAGAATACGGTGAGTCAGGCTGAAGTGGGGAAACAAATTCCTCTGCCTTCACTAGAGCAGATTAGAGCCTTGATATGCTGTATATGCGATCATTAACCATCATCACCTACAAATTACGATCAACTTAAAATCATTTTCAGCTTTATACACCTAACTTAAGATCATACCATTAACACAAACTTTGCAGATTTCCTCTCCACTCCATTAATGTAGAAATAGGCGCAAATTAGTGTAAATTATGTAACATAGAATTCAATTCCATTCATAGCTAACATTCCAAATAAATAAAACCAATAGCATGTAAACTAGCCCAATCGTGACAAAAGCATAAGTAACAAAAAAACTCAGACTTACATGGCCCTTGTGCTTGTGTGCCCGGAGAAAATCAAGCAAAGGCTCCAAACAGTCTTTATTCCTGAACATAATTGACGAAAGATGTCGATTGAGGAACTGCAATCCATTACCAATCGACGACGAACGAGTCAATCGAGGAAATGCGACATTGAATGGCTCGAAATCAACCTTGTATGGTGCACTCCAATTCCCCTTCGGAGGAGATTTTGGACCTTAACAACCTACCAAAAAATGCACGCAGACATGAATCAAAACAAAAGCCACAACCACATTCTTCTTTAAATCGACACCTCAAATTTAAAGTACAACCATATAAAATGTAAAACAGAGCATGCAAGATCAAATAAGAGAAGTTCATCAAAATCCATCAACTCTCTATCAAATTTCACACTTTAACACCTAAAACTCACAATATAACCAGAGCCAAACATGAATCAAAACAAAAGCCACAACCACATTGCATCAAAACTTAATTCAATTTCCTAATCGGACCTCCTCTGCCAACAAAGACAAATCTGGATCCAGAACGAGCTCCATCAATCGAACACATGCACACATAGACACACGCACACACATCCACAAATAAACAGAGATCTGAATCTCACGATCTCAAATCCAGATCCAACTAACACAAAGACGCCGTTACCGATCAAACACTAAATGCGAGACCAAATCGGTCAAAATCGACGCGCATTGGCTCATCAATCGATCGAAAACCTAGACTTATCGACAAACAGAGAAAACTAAGAATCCATACCACAAGAGACGATGAAAGGTGAGGACGAGCGAGTGCAAGCGAGAGCCAGACGATGATGATGACGGACGAGCGAGTGCAAGCGAGAGCGAGACGAGCGAGCGAGAGCCAGACGAGCGAGTGCGACTGCGAGTGAGACGAGCGAGTGCGAGCTAGTGTTGGGCATTTGTTTGTTGGTTGGGTCAGAGTTTCCATAGAGATTTTTTTAACCTCTATGAATTAGTGCTATGAAAAGCCTAATTGTCTAATTCATTGGGGTTAATTAAAACCTCTATCTATTAAGTGCTATGAAAAGCTCAAATTGTCTAATTCATGGAGGTTAATTAAAACCTCTATCTATTAAGTGCTATTAAAAGCTCAAATTATTCTAGTGTCTATTACCACCAGCCACCACCGATGTGAGGAAGACTTTTTTGGAGGAGGGGTGGTGGAGGTAAGGGCCACGGTGGCAATGGAGATAGTGGAGGATGGTGGTGATGAAGATCGTACGTTTAGGTTAGGTGGGATGTGTATCGGCAGTGTGGTCAAGAAATTTAAAGTGTATGTGTGTTACGGCAAAGAGTGTGTGCAAATAACAACCCTCTAAATAAATGCATGTCACGGATATAGGTAATGGGTATTTAAATAATTACATACATTATACATGCGAGATCGTGTATTACAACCAAGATTATTAAAATGCCTGTAAACTATAATATTAATTGCAAAAATTATTAAAAAATATTAAGGGCATTGAAATTAATATCTATGGAAATATATTTTAAAGATATGGTCATTCCGAGTTTGTGCATCTCTCCAATACTATTTTTTGTAGGTTTAATGTATCTATTATGGAAGATGATAACTTAACATTCTAAGATACATACATTTAATATACAATGGTGTAGATTTGATTGGGATGTGTGCCGCACAAACTCTAAAAGAATCTACACCTTTGTGTAGCAAATGTATGTACCAAAATAATATTAAAAAAATCATTCGCGTTTTCCTTGATGTTAATAAGGAAAGGGCACCCACATTTCTTTACTAGTTTGAGACCTAGTAGTTTCCTCATCCTCTTCAGTTCTTGGTGTCAAAGCAAGTTTTGCAGCTTTGGCTTTCCCTACTCTTTGTGACATTCCCTTAAATGTACCGGACCTCCCCTTCCCTACGCTTAATCCCTCCGACATCAGAGTGCTTCATTACTAACACAAATGTTTTTGCACGATTAATCATTTAAAGCCATGAAATAGTTGATTCTCTTGATGGGAACGGCCTACAAGGAGTGAGCATCCTTGTAGTCTGGAAATAACATCGAAATTGGCATTACCAGTGACACAAACATTGAACTACTCAACACCAATACACAACATATTCACAAAAAAAACCTAAAAACCATTGTCTCGGTAGTACAGGGTCGTGACCTAACATAAAACGTTGGTTGTTGGGTACCGGGATCGTGCCTTATATCTCGATAGTAGGAGTCAAGACTCCTGAATATGTCTCGATTTCAGAGTGACCGAGACCTCTAAATAAGTCTCGGCTTCCACATACCGAGACTTTATTGAATGTCTCGATCCTATGAGGCCGAAATAATCAAGATCGAACACACCAATGAAAAAATAGAAAAAAAAACACAAAAAAGCAATAAACACCTCTTCCTGTACCTCATCTTGCACCTTTGCAGTAGATTCATGCATTGTATGTTGAAAACAAATTCGAAGGGGTCAAATATTTGAAACCCAAGAATGAAAAATCAAATCATCAATGTCACTATTTCTAACCCCAAAAACAGTTGATTTGAACCTTTATATGTTATTAATCGAGTGCTACCTCGCTATCGAATGGTGTCAAAGCGCAATAATCACTAAAAGCCCGCTAAAAAAACGTAGGTTTAGGTTAGAGATGATAGATAAAGAAGTTGGGATGCCCAAAAAATTGTTCAAAAGTGTGTTGTGGGATTGTTGAGGGTTTATATGAAGAGGCAATATTATCCTTTACATCAAAGTCAAATTTAGAGGAGAGAATACACAAAAATGGGTGCCTTTGTAAATTGGCGGGCTGCACGTAGCGACCCTCTAATTATTTAGTATCCCTATTTTATTTGTTTTTTTTAAACTTTCCAATAACTTCAAAGAGTCCTATCCATTTCTTATACTTTTCATTTAAATCAAAAATAAAAATAACCTTAATTAGAAGTCCCTACAATCACTTAACAAACATAGCTCACCTCGACATCAATTTTCTTTTAATATCTCAGGACCTCTGAAATACATGAACTCTAAACCACAACCTTATTTTAACATTGATAACTGGTTCTAACAATCGGAATCCATGCTCGCACATAAATTGAGGCAAAGTCCTTTGTCGGTCTATTAAGGCTTAATTTCTTGATCTTAATTATAAATGACTGACCTTTTTCAACATGTATCTCAAGGTGAAACTTTCCTAATTTATTTTACCTAGTTGACTTGAATTTTGCCAAATAACATTGACGAGTCATTATTTATGCACTTTTTCATAGGTGTTTTTCCATGTAAATCAAGTCCAAGTAAGGTTTTATGGCTTTATATGTTTACTTTGGAGATTTACAAGGTATTTGAGCATTTGTGTGTGATTCAGGTAAAATCGGGAAAAAAGTCAAAATCGATCAAAATCCAGCAAAACTGGTGCCGTGCATTCATAAGAGACAACGTCACAATACACCAAATGGTAGAATAACCAACGACACCAGAATTGAACTGACGGTGTCAACTTTAAAGGGTACAACGTCACTTATGGTGCCAGGTTCAGAAATAGAAGTTTCAGACCGACTTGCCACCCATAGCTTTCTATATATTGTCATGCCACCACATGACGTCGTACCCACATAACCACGGCGCCATGGATGGCGCCAACTTTACAGAATATAAGTCTTAAGATTTTTTAGAATGTTTTTATTCACAGGAGTTTCTATTCTTGTACCCAAGCACACCTATATAAAGGAGACACCTCTATGAATGAAATTACATTGTATTCAGAGTGATTTAGGAGTAGAGCAAGGTAGAGTAGCCATGTCCAGCTAGGTTTTTTAATACCTAGATGGGGGATGAACACTTAAGCCAGTAGTAGTAGGTTGTTTTCTATGTCTTGTTGAGATTTTATATAATAATAGTGTTTTGTCTCAGTTCTCTATCTTTGTATTGCTAATTTTAATGATGTCTCAATGGTAGTTTAGAGTTTATATATTAATTGCAAATCTCTAGGCATAAAACCCATTGATTGCTATCAATCAGGTTGAGTCTGTGATACCAACTGAGCTTATAAGTGGCGATCACATAAAGCAATAATCCTGACACACTTATTGTTCTAGGTGAGTAACATCAAAACTAGGTTAAATCTTGAGAGTAGTTGCCCAAGGTTATCTAGGGGTAGGTTTTCCCATAGAGCTATTAATACTACTCACGTGTGAAATCTTGGAAGCGGCTGCCCAAGGTTGTATGGTGGAGAAAGAGAAATATGAAGAAAACGATTACACTATCTATCGATAATAGGGGATTAGGGTGTTAGTGACCCCAACACCTATAACCTATCCAGGGAAAACTATTTTAAAACTCATCTTTCAAAGTCAATGATACAAGACATGGAAATAACATAGGGGTAAATTGTTGATTCCTAGACTCAGGTTTGTTTTATTCTCTTTCAAAAACCCCCCATATTCATTTTTCTATTTGTTGAACTAAGTTTGATTGAATCTTGTAGATTCGACCCCGTTCTTACCTCTACTACATTCCAATAGTATTTAGTAACCTATTACGAGTTATATTTGATATGCATGACACGTGATCAAATTTTTGTGCCATTTCTGGGGATTCGGTTCCAAATCGAGTTTAACTTTTGATTTCTTTTTGTTTTTGTTTTGTTCTTTGAGTCTACTAGTATATGCACGGTAGGATAACTTGATCTAAATCGACTGGTTCATTATTACCTTTGGATTCATAAATCGACAAAATCTACCGGAGGTTGGCTAGGGAAGCTATAAATAAAGAGTTCGATCTTCCTAAACCTACTATGGCTGATGATGATCACCAAGCTGGCGGTGATCACCAGATTACCATGGGGCCCATTAATGAAGATTTACAAAATCTTCTTGCTTAACGTATCCTATACATAAACTTTCTACCGAACGACAAAACTTTCGAGCTTAAGTCCAACTTTATTCACCTTTTGCCCACCTTCCATGACATGGAAAGTGAGTAATTGATGGCGTTCTTAAAGGAGTTTCAGATAAGTTGCCAATCTATGAAACCTCCTCGAACAAAAAAATATGCGGTAAAGCTTAGGGCTTTCCCATTCTGCTTAAAGGATAAGGCCAAACAATGGCTCTCTTACCTCCGCCCTGGCTGCATTAACTTATGGCACGACATGATAGATAAGTCCTTAGGAAATATTTCCCGAGGATAAGGTAGCCCAACTCATTTATGAGATATGCAGTATTAAGATAAGATCGGGGAGTCTTTTGGTGATTATTGGGACCGCTCTAAGCGCCCAATTTCCAATTATCCACAACATGGCCAATCCGATAAGGCTATTGCATGGTTCTTCTATGACAGCATATTCCCTTAGAGTGACATATGCGTGATAGTGCTTATGGTGGTCACATTCATGACAAAACCCCTACGTAAATAAAGCAACTTTACGAGGACATAGTGCAACAGTCCTGATTATATGAAGATATTGGTGCTGATGCAAATCGAAGTTCGTCAATTGGAGCTACCACTAGAACTACTGACAAGAAAATTGATCAGTTGACTTCCTTGGTGGAACCTCTCCTGAGTTATGGCCAAGTGCATGTTAAAGCTTGTGGATTCTACTAAGCCACATGCCATGCGACTGATAAATGTCCTACTCTGTTTGAAGACCATTATCAGGTCAATATCGTTAGAGGCACTTCTATGAATGGTGCCGTGGACGATGCCAACTTCACAAAATAGAAGTTTTGAGATTCTTTAAAAGGTTCTTACTCCCATGAGTTGCTATTCTTGTATCCATGTACACCTATATAAAGGAGGTACCTCTATACATGAAATTACATTGTGCTTAGAGTGATTTAGGAGTAGAGCAAGGTAGAGTAGCCATGTTCAGCTAGGTCATTCAATACCTAGGTAAGGATGAAACTTTATAGCCAGAAGTAGGTTATTTTCTGTCTTGTTGAGATTTTCTATAGTAATAGTGTTTTGTTTCAGTTCTTCATCTTTGTGTTGTTATTTTCAACGATGTCACAATGGTAGTTTAGAGTTTGTATATTCATTGCAAATCTCTAGGCGTAAAACCCATTGACATGCTATCAATTAGGTTAAGTGCATGATACCAACAGGGTTGAGAAGTGGCAATCAGCTAGATCAAGAGACCCGACACACTTTTTGTTCTAAGTGAGTAACATCGAGAACTAGGTTAACTGTTGAGAATGGTTGCCCAAGGTTATTTAGGGGTAGGTGTTCCTATAAAGCTATTAATGTTGCCCACGTGCTAAATCTTGGGAGTGGTTGCCCAAAGTTGTATGGTGGAGTAAGTGAAGTATTTAGAGAGCAGTTGCCATATCTATCGAAAATTGGGGAACTGGGGTGTTGGTGACCCCAACATCTATAGCCTATCTAAGGAAAACTATTTTAAATCCCATCTTTCAAAGTCAATGATATAAGACATGAAAACAACAGAGGGCTAGATTGTGGATTCGTATACTTAGGTATGTCTTTATTCTATGATTTACAACTTATTTAATTTCTTGTTTAGTAGGCTTTTAGATAAAAATCTTATATAAAACCTTAGATTTATTTTTCTGTTTGTTGAACTCAGTTTGACTAAATCCTGTGGATTTAACCCCGTTCTTACCTCTACTACATTCCAATAGGATTTGCTAACCTAATACGAGTTATATTTGACACGCATGACATGTGATCCAAAATAATTATACGACAAAACAATAAGCAAACATCACCAATAATAAATTACATGTAAATCTCTATTTGATTGGTCTGTGGCACTCGACTCATGACTTAAATCATAACTAGAACATGTTAATCCCTTAATTAGCGGTAATTAAAGGTTTTAAAGCTTTGGGATTTGACAATCTTCTTAACTAATAAAAATTTCATTCTCAAAAATAAAACTGAAGTATTATTTACCTAAACTAAAAGAGGTCTCGAAAATGCTCTCTCATATACGTTTCTCATTCCCAAGTAAGCTGTGAATCATCATGAAATCGCCACTTGATTACGACCAGTGGAATTTCCTTATTTCGAGACTTTTGAACCTTTCTATCCTAAATCACAATAGGTTACTCCTTATAGGATATATAACTCAATAAGTTAAACTAATTCCATTTTATGATGATGTACGAATTAGGTTCCTTCTTTTGGACCATGGAAATATGAAATATATCATGAACTCTAGCTAATTGAGGCGACAATGCAATCACGTAAGTTACCTTCTCTACCCGGTTAAGAAATTTGAAAGGTCCTATAAATCTAGGAGAGAGCTTTCCTTTTAATTCAAGCCTGTAATGGCCATTGTGAGGGGAGACTTTAAAATAAACCCAATCTTCTTCATTATACTCCATGACTCGAAGATAGAGATCATAATAACTTTTATGTCTTTCTTGTGCAGCTTTAAATCTTTGACGAATCTACTTAACAACCTCGGTGTGATCTCGAGCCATTTGTGGCCCTAACTCTACTAAATCCTTTTATTCATCCCAACAGGTAGGAGAAGGACACGATCTACTATTTAATGCCTTAAATGAAGCCGTCTTAATACTCGACTGGTAACTATTATTGTATGAAAATTCACAAAAGGTATATATTCTTCCCATCAAACCCCTAAATTTCAGTAGACAAGCTTCGAGCATGTATTCCAATAACATAATCAACCTTTTAGTCTAACCATCCATTTATGGATGAAATGCAATACTAAAATGTAACTGGGTGCCAAACCATTCTTGCATGCTTTACCACAACCCAAAAGTGTATCGAGTTTCTCTGTCTAAAACTATCATTAACAACACCCCATGCACCTGAATAATCGCTCACTCATACAACAAGCTCAACTGTGTAAATGTATCTGAGAGTGACATAGGAAGCTAGTGAGTAGATTTTGTCAGTCTATCAATGATAACTTGGACTGTATCATATTTCCTCCATGAGGTAGGCATATTAGTAACAAAGTCCATCGCATTATATTCCCATTTCCACCGAGGAATAGGGAGTGGCTAAAGTGTACTTTCAGGTTTTTACAGATTAGCTTTAACCTAGTGAAAAGTCTCACATCTCCTTGCACAATCACCCACATTAACTTTCATCCATGGTCACCAATACAATCGCTTTATGCGATGAAACATCTTAGTTATATTTGGATGAATACTATATCTGGATCAATGCGACTCTATTAATATCTCATCCTGAATCTTAACCACCGATATAATCCAAATTCTACCTTCAAACCACAAACTCTGATATGTAGATTCAATCAAATCTAGATAATTACGTTCAAGAGCAAACTCTTTGAACTTCATATACTCTACATCAACTTGCTGACACTCAATCGCTTTTTGAATATAAACATCTTGTACTATAAGCCATGCCTAAATCGGTTCATCCTCAGTATCTAGAATCATTGAAAAGTCATAGTAATGACATTTTTGAGTAAGCCATACTCGTAGGTTAATTGACTAGCTACAAGCAATGTTTCAGTGCTTCTTCTGCTCAATGCATCAGGAAAACATTAGCTTTACCTAAATGATACTCAAGAGTAAAATCAAAGTAACCACAATCTTCACCAATTCCAAATCATGAATATGATAATCCTAAATCATGAATATGATAATTACCGAGAAGCATAAGCAATCACAATCACCGCAACATTTCTCGGGGCCGCAATGTTTCTCGTGTATAACATAAACTTCTATCCATACATATAATGTATAAGACTTCAGTGATATGAGTATAACATAAACTTCTATCCATACATATAATGTATCTAAAGGTTCAAAGCAACCGCAATCGTCGCCAATTCCAAATCATGAATATAATAATTCTTCTCGTGGATTTTCAATTACTAAGAAACATAAGCAATCACTTTTCAACCTAAACCCACTTTTGAAGCATCGACATATACAATGAGTTCATTTCTAGTTTCAGGCATTACAAAAATTGGCGCTGAGGTCAATTGCCTCTTCAACTTCTAAACTGCATTATCACATTCTCTTAACCATACAAACTCAACATTTTTCTGAGTTAACTTAGTGACTAGCATAACTATTTTAAATAAATCTTTCCTAAATCTATAATAATAGTTAGCTTAACCCAAAAAACCCATGATTTCCATCAGTGTGGTAGGCTCATGCCAGCTAATGATACCCTAAATCTTGGCTGGATCCACAAAAACTCCTTTCGTGCTCACTACATGACCCAAAAACTTTACCTCAGACATCCAAAACTTATATTTGCTAAATCTTGTGTATAGCCTATGATCTCTCAAAGTTTGAAGGATAATTCTAAGAACTATTCATGTTCTTCGTGAGTTTTAGAGTAGATTAGGATATCATCAATAAACACTTTCAAAAAGTGATCCAAATAATACCTTAGTACCCTCTGCATTAAATCCATAAACATCATTGGGGTATTAGTAAAACAAAATGACAAAACAACAAACTCAAAGTGACCATATCTGGTATTGAAAATACATCTTCTTTTTGAACTCTCTACTGATGGTAACCAGAGCGGAGATCGATCTTAAACAAGAATTTGGCTTGATTTAGTTGATTAAGCAAATCACTAGTTTGAGGAAGTGGATAGTTATTCCGAACTTTAACCTTGTGTAGTTGTGTGAAATTAATGGAAAGCCTAAGATTGTCATCTTTAATTTTCGCAAAAAGGACTGATGTGCCCCACGACGACAGACTAAGGTGAATAAACCCTTTTTCAACCAATTCCTACAACTGTTTCTACAACTCTTGCAACTTCTTCAGAGCCATTCTATAAATAGGAATATATATAGGTTTAATGCTAGGAACTAATTCAATACCAAAATGGATTTCTCTCAAAGGTGAAAATCCAAGTAAGTCATCGAGAAAAGCATAAAAAAACTCATAAACAATGGGAATATCCTCCAGTTTTACTTCAGGTCTAACATCGATACTGATGGTTCCAATAAGAGTTTCCATTTCTCGATTAGTGCCTATCTTAAGCCCTAGTTATAGGCAATTCGAATGTTGTTATGTTGTAAGTAAGCACTAAACAACCTATAATATAAAAGAACACTGCCTTTTGGAAAAAATCTAAATGTGCATGATACACATCTAACCAATCAATTCCCAACAACACATTAAACTCTATGAACTCCAACACACATAAATTAGCTATCATCTTGTGTCTTGAGATTTCAACAATGCATTTCTCACATACAAAATAAGGACATACCTTATCCCCAATCACAGTATTGAGAACAAGATGAATAGGGGATTGCATCAAAGTTAACCCTAACTAATCTACGTAACGAGCAGATATATAAAAGGAATCGTTGAATCAGAATCAATTAAAAAATGCATAGATCGACCACAAACCGAAATAGTACCTTCAATAAGATTTCAGTTCACCTTTGAATCTAGTTCAGCCACGACCTGCACATGTTCCCTTGTCCCCTGTTGAGGTAGTAACGCATCAGAGGATGGTCCAAAAAGTTGTGGACAAGCATTCCGATGATTCCCTTTCTCGTTAAACCCAATACTTATTAATATGTTCAGTTTTAAAGGATAATCTATGTTGATGTTACCCTGCTTTCTTGTAATGACCCGAATTCTTCAAAACTCGCCCCAAGGGTAAATTAGTAATTATGTGAACCCTAAATTGGTTTGACTCTAATGTAAAATAAAATCAAAAACCCTAAACACCCTAACTAGATCTATAAGCCCTGAAGAAATGGAATAACTAAATGATGGAGATGGGATGTGTTGGACTAAGTGGTTAGTCATTCACATTCCTACCGAGATTTTGATGGAAACAAACAAAGTGAAAATGTACTAATCAAGTATTTCAGTTTGTGTTAAAGGATGCAATACAACACATCAGGGAATATGGAGACAAACAAACAAGGTGAAAATGTATTCAAGAAATATGAAGAAATTGTCGGAATAAATGACGCAATACAAGACTTCAAGAGCATTCAAGAAATACAAGTTCAAGACTCGGCACAAATGAAGAAATGAAGAAGAAAAGTTCAAACCGCAATTTGTAAAACCAATGTAAGGTATACAAATTCTTTCACACAAGCCAAATGCATTAGTTCATGCATACATCAAGTTTTCGAAATCATTTCAAAGTTTAAAAGTGGATTTTAAACACCTAAATAGGTAAATGAAGTTAAACAATGTGAAATCATGTGTGAATGGTCATTTACATATTAGAAGATCATTATAAATGTTTTTGAAAAAGAAAAACTCGTTTTTGAAATGTATTCAAAAAGAAAACTGAAAATTTGCAGAAAAGCCCCTAATAAGTTGTGAAACTTTGAATTTCCATTTTCGGGGTTTGTAAAATTATCCGGACCACCCAAATAGGCTTAATGACTCATAATAAACATGTATAACATGTTATATAAGGGTTGGTTAGGTCCCGGACAAGTTTAAGGGTTGCTAACACAAAGGAACAAATTACATATTCTGAAGTTCCTGAAGTTAGCGCGCTAATATCTTGTCGTTAGCGCGCTAAAAAGCGTGTTAGCGCGCTAACTGAGTATTAGCGCGCTAATTGCACTCGCCTGCAATTTTTGACTTTTGGAAATCAAGCTTGAAATTTGAATTTTCGATTTTCTGGATTCCTAGAACGGTCATAAACGGCTATATTGGAATTCCTACCACTATAAAACCACCTCAAACTTGGTTTTAAACATCAAGAGCAAACACACTCAAAATCAATAGATCTACAAGGTAGAAATCAGATTTTTGTGAAGAAACAAGAGAGATCTTAGTTCTTTGTTCTTTAGTTCACATATCCAAGCACATTTGAGGCTTTCAAAAGGAGTTCAATACTCACTCCAGAGTGATCTCTTGTCATTCTTAAGGTTGTAAGAAATTTCTAGATCTACAAATCTTACTTGTGCTTAATCTATATATTTTGAGTAGTTGATTTGAAAATCATTTTGGTATGTGTGTTTGAACATATTCTCGAGTTTTTGTACTTAAAATTTATACTCTCAAACTCTGAGATTCATTTGAACAAAAGTGTTGCACCTAAACTTGATTCTTGTCAAACTTTTGTTCTTAGCCTTGAAATCGGTTTTCATACGAATGTATTAAGTTTTTGAAACGATTTCAAATTTAGAATTTGTAACAACATCTTCTCTGAGTTTTTGTACTTAAATTTATCTTATCAAACTCTGAGATTGATTTGAACAAAAGTATTGCACTTAAACTTGATTCTTGATAAACTTTTGTTCTTATACTCGAAATCGATTTCACACATATATATTAAGTTTTTGAAACGATTTCAGATTTGGAATTTGCATCAACATCAGTAACATATTTTGCATATTCCATTTATGTTCACACTTGCATGCATAAGAGTTAGGCTCTAGGTGGCTTGCTTGTGTTTGAATTTGATACCACTTTTGTTGTAAAGTGTATCTCTGTTTTTCCAGCAAAATTGTTGTAATTGAAAGATTGTAAGACTTAGTGGGATCTAAGTCGAAAGGGAAAATCCTAGTTGCGGCTAGGTGAGAAAAATCCTAGTTGAGTCTAGGTGGGTAAAATCCTAGTTGAGGCTAGGTGGGAAAAATCCTAGTTGCGGCTAGGTGGGAAAAATCCTAGTTGCGGCTAGGTGGGAAAAATCCTAGTTGAGGCTAGGTGGGGAAAATCCTAGTTGCGGCTAGGTGGGAAAATCCTAGTTGGGAAAAATCCTAGTTGCGGCTAGGTGGGAAAAATCCTAGTTGGGCGGCTAGGTGGGAAAAATCCTAGTTGAGGCTAGGTGGGAAAAATCCTAGTTGCGGCTAGGTGGGAAAATCCTAGGTGATGCTTAGGTTGTAACACTTATTGGTAATATAAGTGGGTTGAAATCCTAAGCGAGGAGGTTAGGTAGTGGATGTAGATCGTTGGATCGAACCACTATAAATCTTGTGTCACTTTATATTTCCAGAGCATTTCTTTTACTTGCATAGCTTATATATACATCATTGTTGTAAATTACGCACAAAGTTTTTAAAAGGGCAAAAACTACTCGGTAACCCAATTCACCCCCCCTCTTGGGTGACCTTCAATTGGTATCAGAGCGGGTTATTGCTCAAAGTGTTACTAACGTATCTTTGAGTGTTTTTGTGCAAGGATGCAAACTTTAGATCCAGCTCGCCTTCGGGAAGGTAATTCTTCGGTTAGGCCTCCATATTTTGATGGAACCAATTATGCTCATTGGAAAGTAAGAATGAAATTTTATATTAGAGCACAAAATAGATTTTTATGGGATGTAATTGAAAATGGTTACACTCCACCGGGTAAGCCATTGAAAGAATACACCACGGAGGAGATAAAGCTTGAGCTTTCAAATGATCAAGCCGTAAATCACTTATTTTGTGCACTTAGTGAAAATGAATTTAACAGAGTAAGTGCGTGTCAAACGGCAAGGGAAGTATGGGAGAAGCTTGAGGTACATTATGAAGGTACCATGCAAGTAAAGAAGACCAAGTGAGAATTCTTGAAGAACATTATGAAACTTTCCGAGTTGGGGTGATGAAGACATAGCCACCGCCATCACTAGATTCACAAAGCTACTAAATGAGATCAAGAATCTAGGAAAGAACTATGATCAAGAAACCTCAGTGTATAAATTCCTTAGAGGCTTGCCTAAGGAATGGGATGCCAAGAAATACGCTATCCAATCAGCTCAAAATCTTGGAGATTATACATTCGATGCATTATGCGGAGAGCTAACAGTTCATGAATTTGAACTAAAAGACAGAGCTAGATTGGAAGCACTAAATGGAGGTACTAAAAGCTCAAGAAAAGAAATCGCTTTAAAGGCAAGTAGCTCCCCAAGTACATCAGTAGAGGTCATTGAAAATGAGGAATCATATGATGAAAATGATCTTGAGAAAGAAGTAGCTATGATCTCAAGAAAGCTCAATCGGGCCGTGTACAAACGAGACAAGTACAAGAAGAAGCTTCGAAGTGAAAGCAAGGAAGGAAAACCAAACGAAATAATATGCTACGGTTGCGGCAAACCGGGTCACGTCAAAACGGAGTGCAAAGCCAAGAAGGTATTTGACAAAGGAAAGAAGAGTTTCAAAGCAACTTGGGATGACTCATCATCATCAAGTTCGGACTTCGAATCAGAAAGTGAGAAGGCAATATTTTGTCTCACGGCACAAGGCGAGGTAAACTCTAATGTTTTTAATTTTGATAATGTTAATGATTTGAATGATATTCCAAATCTTGATAAGCTTAGGAAAGAATTGAAAAAGGAGGTCAAAAACACTAAACAACTCAAAAAGAGTTTGACCATTGCAATTAGTGAAATAGAGTCACAAAATGAGATCATTGATGATCTTCAAAATGACTTAAATGAAGTCATAAAGGAAAGAGATGCTTTAGTCAAGGAAGTAGAGGACTTGACTAGCACAAAGGCATAAGTTTACAAATGGTAAACAAATGTTTGACATGATGTTAGGAGCACAACGACGTGCACTTAATAAAAGAGGCATAGGTTACGGAGCAAACTTGTTAAGCTACAAGAAATTACTAAATGATGATCGTAGATGCTATAAATGCAACAAGACTCACATGGTCAAGAAATGTGTATTACAAAAGGTAAAAATGGGTAAACTAGCATGGGTAGCAAAAAATGTTTATGACACTAACACTCTCGGACCCAAAGGTGTTTGGGTACCAAAATCTAGTGTGTTTCCCATAGTATAGGATGCGAGGAAAAGCACCCCATGGTACTTGGACAGTGGGTGCTCAAGACACATGACCGAAGATGCACTTCAAGTTATTGAACTAAAGCGGCATGATGGTGGAAAGGTTACAGATTGGAGACAACAACAAAGGAAGAGTTATTGGTCTCGAAACTGTTGGTAACAATTTACTTTCTATTTCTAATGTTTATCTTGTTGATGGTTTGAAATTTAATTTGCTTAGTATTAGTAAATTGTGTGACAAAGGATTTCATATTATGTTTGAATCATCAAAATACATTGTTAGAAATGAGAAGCATGAAACCTTTTTATTTGCATATATAGATAAAAACGTTTATGTTATTAACTTTGATGAGATAAAGATGCAAAATGTTTCATGTTTGAATGCACAAAGTAAATGTGATGCATGATTGTGGCACCGTAGATTAGACACCATTCTCTGTGTGATCACATCCAAAAGGGAAATGTTAAAACTCATCCATGTGCCCATATACTCACTAAGCCTTTGCCTAGAAAACAAGTTTTTAAAATTCGGCGTGAGTTAGGCATGTCTCGAAAATTGGACCTTCTACATATGTTCTAGTTATTCCAAACATTTTTATATGGTGTTAGTGAAGTGTCCATGAAGTTTGAGAAGAATCGGAGCTAAATTGCAAAAGTTCAAAATTTTTGTGTCAAAAATTCCAGAGAGTAATTAGCGCGCTAATAGAGAAAATTAGCGCGCTAATGACCACTGTGACCGAAAAATTCCGAGAGAGGAATTAGCACGCTAATTCAGTCCATTAGCGCGCTAATGTCGATCGAAGCGAGGGTTTTATAACCTAAATTTTTCACAACACACTCACCTCAAACACAAGTATCTCGTCTCCTCTTGCCAAATCCACTCTCCGTGTACTCTCCACCGTGATCTCCACTCCTTTAAGGTACAAATCTTCTCCATTCTTTGTTGATTCCTTCCATTTTCGTTTCAATATGTCATCACGTCGCCCTTCAAACCGCCCCTCTTCTCGAACGGGTGCACCTACCGTTCCCAATCCATCTCGACCTACCCAAGCAACGTCCTCACGACGTCCCTCTAGTCGTCGTATTGTCCAATCCTCTTCATCTAGTGATGAATCCACTCACCTTGTCTCACCTCCGGCAAATGCCCCACTACGTGAGGGTCGTACCAAAGCCATCCATGAGTCTTCATCCGTACTAGAATTGGTAGCTACACGGCTAACGGACGCTAAAATTATTCGACCCGCAATTGTCGATGTCGCTTTCTTTGATAAGGCTCATCTCCCAATTCGGGAAATTCTTGACGCGGCGGGGTGGACTACTTTTTGTACGCATCGGTCTAACTATAACCCCCCTCTAGTTAGAGTCTTCTATTCCAACCTTGAAACCACAAATCAATTTGTACTTCGTTCATCCGTTGGTAGCCGAGCCATCGAGATTACAGAAAATCTCGCTCAACGGCTTCACCTCCCATTGCACCCTCCATCGACCACGGTTGTGTGCAAATTCTTGAGTTGGCCATTTGACCGTTTAGAAGTTCTTAATTCCTTTCTACGGTCCAAAAGTAACTTAACCGTCTATCCGAGGCCGGTATCACGGATACCGATTTTAAGTTAGTACCACACCTTCTTCACAGGGTACTTCATAAGGTCATTCTTCCGAGAGGTGGTAGCAAGAACTATGTCACTCTTCTTGACATGTTCATACTAGGTCATCTATTTCTCATGCTACCCCTCAGTCTTCCCCACATTCTCATTGGCTATATGACTAGCACATGTAGCGCAGGTCGTCATCTTCCATACGCTCATGTTATCACATCCTACTTGGAGTCTGCCCAAGTAGATCTCGCGTTAGGCGGTCGTCCTCTCAGTATATTTGATTCCATTGACATGGCCACATTGAAAGCCATGAAATACAGATATATTCGTGAGAGGAAGCAGTGGACTAGGGACGAGGCTATTCCATTTAGTCAGCATCACGGCGGTTACGAGTCTCCTCTCTCTACGGACTATCCTTTTGATGCGCCAGATTATTTGGAGTACAGCTATCACCTTGGTGATGATGACCAGGCAAATGAAGAGGAAACTGCAAGCCACGATGATAATGACGGTGATAATGAAAGAGCTCAAGATTCTACAGTTCCGGAGCAGCAGCACGAGGAATCAGCACCGCCTCCACACCCTTCTACATTCGGCGGCTTAACACCTCCTCCTAATATGTCACCTTCGTTGGCATATGTATCGGCACAGCTGGGCTACTTGCACGATTATATGACTCAATCATTCAATGCCGTCGAGACGACTCTTCGGAATCACAGTGATCGGCTTCGTCGTATTGAGAGTCAACGGCTTCCCGGCTCGGCCGGTGCGAGATGACCACGCTTCTAGTTCTGACCATCCACCACCATCGTCTAGAAGAAGCGTTTAGATACACCTAGATGAGCATTAGGCTCCCATATGTTAGTCTTAGGTGTTCTAATTTGTCAAACTCATGTTAAGCCACACTTATGCTATCTCATCACTTTTTGCTATTTATATCATGATTATTTGCGTATCTCTGAGTTTTCTTTATGACTATTTTGTGCTTCACTATGTTTTCTAGTCTATGCATGTGTATCGCTTCCGTATGTTCTTTATTGATTTGCATAAAGTGAGGGGGAGAATGTTTTTATCATGGTATACTGTGTTATTTATTGATATGCATAAAGTAAGGGGAGAATTTTATTCTTATGCATAAAGTGAGGGGGAGAATGTTTTTTATCTTGGTATATTATCTATTGATATGCATAAAGTAAATTTGAAAATTTTATTGATATGCATAAAGTAAAGGGGAGAATTTTATTATGCATAAAGTGAGGAGGAGAATGTTTTTATCATGGTATACTATGTTGTTGATATGCATAAAGTAAGGGGGAGAATGCTTTTATTCTGGTATATTGTTTATTGATATGCATACAGTAAGGGGGAGAAAAGGTTGAACTTGATATTGTAACATTGTGATATCTTTGATATTGGGATATTTTTTGAAAGGATGATATGAAAGGGTGTTCTTTTCATTGGTATATATTGGTATAGAGTTCATAATTCTCATTTTCTTGGTATCAGGTTGATAAGTTAATATTATTGATTTTTGTAACTGGTATCAAGTTAATAATTTTAACCTGCATATATTGGTATACTTGAACAAGTTGTTGGTTTTTATTGGTATACTTGATAGGGGGAGAAAAATTGTGGATGCTTGATCCCGCTTTTTGATAATATCAAAAGGGGGAGAAAAATGTGGTGAACTTGAAAGGTTTGAAGTTTGAAAAATGTGGTGTTGAACTTGAAAGGTTTTTATCTTGGTATATTTGAAACGGTTGTTGGTTTTGAACTTGCATATTTGAAGTTAAATGTGGTTAAACTTGAAAAGATTGATGTGTTGAATGTGATATACATTTAGATTGTGTTTTCACACCTTTAAAGTTCACATTGTTTGTTATCATCAAAAAGGGGAGATTGTTGGACTAAGTGGTTAGTCATTCACATTCCTACCGAGATTTTGATGGAAACAAACAAAGTGAAAATGTACTAATCAAGTATTTCAGTTTGTGTTAAAGGATGCAATACAACACATCAGGGAATATGGAGACAAACAAACAAGGTGAAAATGTATTCAAGAAATATGAAGAAATTGTCGGAATAAATGACGCAATACAAGACTTCAAGAGCATTCAAGAAATACAAGTTCAAGACTCGGCACAAATGAAGAAATGAAGAAGAAAAGTTCAAACCGCAATTTGTAAAACCAATGTAAGGTATACAAATTCTTTCACACAAGCCAAATGCATTAGTTCATGCATACATCAAGTTTTCGAAATCATTTCAAAGTTTAAAAGTGGATTTTAAACACCTAAATAGGTAAATGAAGTTAAACAATGTGAAATCATGTGTGAATGGTCATTTACATATTAGAAGATCATTATAAATGTTTTTGAAAAAGAAAAACTTGTTTTTGAAATGTATTCAAAAAGAAAACTGAAAATTTGCAGAAAAGCCCCTAATAAGTTGTGAAACTTTGAATTTCCGTTTTCGGGGTTTGTAAAATTATCCGGACCACCCAAATAGGCTTAATGACTCATAATAAACATGTATAACATGTTATATAAGGGTTGGTTAGGTCCCGGACAAGTTTAAGGGTTGCTAACACAAAGGAACAAATTACATATTCTGAAGTTCCTGAAGTTAGCGCGCTAATACTGTCGTTAGCGCGCTAAGAGCAGTGTTAGTGCGCTAACTCACAGTATTAGCGCGCTAATTGCACTCTGCCTGCAATTTTTGACTTTTGGAAATCAAGCTTGAAATTTGAATTTTCGATTTTCTGGATTCCTAGAACGGTCATAAACGGCTATATTGGAATTCCTACCACTATAAAACCACCTCAAACTTGGTTTTAAACATCAAGAGCAAACACACTCAAAATCAATAGATCTACAAGGTAGAAATCAGATTTTTGTGAAGAAACAAGAGAGATCTTAGTTGCTGTTCTTTAGTTCACATATCCAGCACATTTGAGGCTTTCAAAAGGAGTTCAATACTCACTCCAGAGCTGATCTCTTCTGTCATTCTTCTGGTTGTAAGAAATTTCTAGATCTACAAATCTTACTTGTGCTTAATCTATATATTTTGAGTAGTTGATTTGAAAATCATTTTGGTATGTGTGTTTGAACATATTCTCGAGTTTTTGTACTTAAAATTTATACTCTCAAACTCTGAGATTCATTTGAACAAAAGTGTTGCACCTAAACTTGATTCTTGTCAAACTTTTGTTCTTAGCCTTGAAATCGGTTTTCATACGAATGTATTAAGTTTTTGAAACGATTTCAAATTTGGAATTTGTAACAACATCTTCTCTGAGTTTTTGTACTTAAATTTATCTTATCAAACTCTGAGATTGATTTGAACAAAAGTATTGCATTTAAACTTGATTCTTGATAAACTTTTGTTCTTATACTCGAAATCGGTTTCACACATATATATTAAGTTTTTGAAACAATTTCAGATTTGGAATTTGCATCAACATCAGTAACATATTTTGCATATTCCATTTATGCTCACACTTGCATGCATAAGAGTTAGGCTCTAGGTGGCTTGCTTGTGTTTGAATTTGATACCACTTTTGTTGTAAAGTGTATCTCTGTTTTTCCAGCAAAATTGTTGTAATTGAAAGATTGTAAGACTTAGTGGGATCTAAGTCGAAAGGGAAAATCCTAGTTGCGGCTAGGTGAGAAAAATCCTAGTTGAGTCTAGGTGGGTAAAATCCTAGTTGAGGCTAGGTGGGAAAAATCCTAGTTGCGGCTAGGTGGGAAAAATCCTAGTTGCGGCTAGGTGGGAAAAATCCTAGTTGAGGCTAGGTGGGGAAAATCCTAGTTGCGGCTAGGTGGGAAAAATCCTAGTTGCGGCTAGGTGGGAAAAATCCTAGTTGAGGCTAGGTGGGAAAATCCTAGTTGCGGCTAGGTGGGAAAAATCCTAGTTGAGGCTAGGTGGGAAAAATCCTAGTTGCGGCTAGGTGGGAAAATCCTAGGTGATGCTTAGGTTGTAACACTTATTGGTAATATAAGTGGGTTGAAATCCTAACTGAGGAGGTTAGGTAGTGGATGTAGATCGTTGGATCGAACCACTATAAATCTTGTGTCACTTTATATTTCCAGCATTTCTTTTACTTGCATAGCTTATATATACATCATTGTTGTAAATTACGCACAAAGTTTTTAAAAGGGCAAAAACTACTCGGTAACCCAATTCACCCCCCCTCTTGGGTGACCTTCAGGATGTTCCTAGACCTAAGGAAGGTACTATCTCTTTCTTTCTTTCTCTTTCTCCTCGATTTTTGGTGCCAAGAATATCCTAGGATGGGAGAGATGGTGTAGGCGGCAAGGGCAGCAGCAGCATCGCCATCGTTAAGCTTGGGTGGGGGAAGGACGTTGCCATGACGTCCCATCCCAGCGGATCGAGTAGGAAGGGTGGCATTCCCATGACTAGCAGAGGTCCGACCAGTCGGGTCAAGGGACCCCAAAGCTTCCGACGCTAGGGTAGTAGGGGCGAGATAAGGGGGAGCTTGTGCTCCCCCTCCCAGGACCACCAGGGGGAGTTTGTGCTCCTCCTCTCACGATTGGTTAAAGGGTCAGTCGACCCTTAGACCGAGTTGACCAGGGGTCAACAAACCCTTAGACCAGTTTGACTAGGGGCCAAAATGGCCCCTTAACTACATCAGGGGCCAGTCTGACCCCTGCATAAAGATTGCAAGGCACTGCAACTCCAGCCCCTCAATAGCTTCAGTGGGAGGGCGTTTGCGTTCCTCGAGGAACACTGCAGTAGGTCCCACCTTTGATGCACTACACTAGATCTCGAGGAAGGTCTCGACGACAAAAATGACCACGAGACTTACACTAGTAAGTCCCTAAATACATATGAAACAAAGAATAAATAACCTGGTATTGAATTATGCATTGATATGCTGTATGTATTGTCTAGTGATGTGCGACAATTTACATCGGGCCTCGGGCGTGTTGAGAGTGATTATAGGCGCACCGAGTACAGGTAAGTGGAGAGCTTCACTCATGCATTCAATATGGCTTGAATATTAGATAAATAGAAATATCACATTTATATCGAAAGATTTAGGATTGAGTTGCATTTAGTTAATGGTATGAATATGTTTATCTATGGAGTTCATGTGATATGAAAACTTGTGTTATTCAATCAAAAGTGGTGATATAATAGTATGCTCATCAAAAGAGAGTGATCTGCGCCACGAGTAGCGATGGTGTGGAAGTATGCCCACCAAAAGAGAGTGGTCCATGCCACAAATTGTAATGGTGTAGTTATGATCCCACAAAAAAGAGAGTGGTCTACACCACAAAACATCAAGTTCATAAGTGGTCACAATCGGTGATGGCTTAAAAACACTTACTGTTGGTTTGATTGAACTAGATAGATGTCACAATGGCTATTACGACCACCATTGGCTCACTTCACCTCCAGGGGTATTTTGGTCACCGAACTCGTACCATTAGCTAGAATCCATTAAATGGAACAATGACTTATATTTATTACTATTTCTTATGGTAAGTCTCTTGTTGGACCCCATTGCATGAATAAATGGAATTTATTTACATATTGTGAATTCTCTTTTATGATGTGTTTTCAAAAGAATGCTCACTTTCTTGCTTATTGAATTATGAATCTACCTTTATGTTATACTGGACTTGAAACTTGTTTACACCCCTTTTTACGAACAAGAATCATGTCTTCATAGCTTTTCATTAAATGTTTTACAATTAAGTTTACTACTTCATGTGTAGAATTGTTTCACTTTATATGTAATACTTGCATGTTTAGTGTTTGAGCGAGCCTTCTTTCTCATTGAGCTCTATTGGTTCTTTAGCTCACCCCACTTACATATCGGGTATCTACGTCGATGCTAGATCAAAAAAGGGAGAGGTGATAGCTTAAAGTCTTCTCTCTTAATGTGAACCTTATATTGTATTATCTATATATTTGTTTTTGAAACTATTAAACTTGGTTATATTTTACAATAGGTCTTTTAGGTAGTTTGAACAATATTTCCCTTGTAGTCGAGTTATCTAGGAGCCTTTAGATGAACCTATATGGTTGCACAAAATGAAAACCCAATTAAAGTTCTTTGGTAGACATATAGATTTGTTTTATGTTTTATTCCAAAATTTTATTTCCATATTGTTTTTATGATTATTTTGCAAGTTTAATTAGGCACGCCAAGCTCTTACTTAGGCCTGGTTTAGGTATCGGGCTTGGATAATAGTTTGGGCCAGGTGACCCAACCCTAGGTCGGGAGAGGGTCATCACAGTTGGGATAAGAGCATAGGTATAAAAACTTAGGGAAAAAGGTTAGGTTAGAAAAACCTAAGTTCATAGAGCCTTTAAGATTTAAAGGTCAAGTTTATGTTAGACGAATCAATGGTATGGGACGTTGCTTCAAAGTCAACTTGACATATATAAATTATAAATCATAGGATAGGATGGGAAAAAAAGTTGAGAAAAGACTTGCTCTGATGATTATTTGCTACTTTGTATATATAATATATCGTTAGATATATGGTGCCACTATTTGATCATCTTTGACGAACTCTGCGAGGGAGGAGAAACTTAAGTTCTATAAGACTTTAGGTCGGATGACATTGAACGATGCAAGAAAATCGAGGCAAAATCTTTGGGAAATTCCATACACTCTTTAAGAATTTCTACGACGACTGTGGCGAGGATGAATAAGCTTCAATTAGATACTACGAGGTGTGATGCACATATATTTGATGGTGGGGTAGCAAATAAAATACTCACCCAAAATTATGAGACTTGAAAGGGCAGTGGGATGCCATGCTACATAAGCAAAGGGGAATAGTGATGTGGTCACACCTAAGAGAAGTAACTTTGACACACGAAACTCTATTTAAATGGTTAAAATCCATGATGCCATTTTTATAAAGGAAGATCATCGATCCAAGTAAGGATACAAATAAATCTTGGTCTCAAACAACAAAATTAAGTTAGTTTGATTATGAAGCTCAACTTGAAAACTTAATTCAAGGTAGGAAGGACATATATACTTTTAAATGTCTAACTCTTAGTTAAATATGTGAATCAATGGTCTATGATTTGACTAGAAAATCATTACTATGATTTGAATTTCATTGTTACATGTAATCTATTTTTAGAGAAAAATGAGTCTTACGACTATATTGGACCATGATTTCTCAAATTTATGTTTACCAATTTTTAAGGAAGAACTCTATTTGTTTTACAAGATTTGAATCCATAACAAAGTATAAAAGAAAACGAATTATTTTTCTTGGTGTTTTAAAAATGAAGTGAATAGACTCCTACGTATTTCAATGATTTGTTGTTGTAACTTTACTTTGGTGTTTACAAAATTAGTTTTACTTTGATTCGATAAGCATGGTTAAGATTTCTTGAATGATTGGTCTCATGAAATGTTAGACCTAGTTCGGGTTGTATGAAAGAGTGTGTTGACTTAATAAAAATGCAAAGTATAAGTTTGGACCTAATTTATTATCTTATGGTGGAAATAAAAATATTGATGTGCTTTTAAATCGCATTAACCCAATTGATTTAAACAAACATTTAAAGTCACACGAAACCAAAGGATTGATTTAGATTTTTCCTATGAAAATGAGTTTAACTCGATTCTTGAAATAAGGTTTTTGATGAAAACACAAAATTTTGGAAAAGTTTTGATTCAAAGTTTACTTTTGATAATTGAATCATGTCTCTCGAGTTTTGATTGATTATGTGCAAAAGAACTTAAATTTTAACCATCTATTAATGAGATAAGTATCGAAATCGAGGATCCAAAGTCGAGGGATGTATTTGACAAGATTGTCATGTGTGGTTTTCGTGTTGCTAAAGAGAAATTTGTAAATTTTGAAAGGACTTAAGACATGAGGTTAAGATAATATAAATCAAAGGCAATCGACTTAAATATAAATTGTTCTTACTTGACTAGAAATGAGTTGACTCTTAAAATTAGGGATAGCAAAATTTGATAGATCGTTTTCAAAATGAATGCGACGCATGCGCTGATGGTACCATAATCGAAAAAAATAAGAAATGCCTCAAAACTATTCATATGACTCAGAATTTGAAACGTTTGAAGGGTGTACATCAATGTTAATGTTTTTGTAATAAATCTATTGATAGGCGAATCATTACAATTGTGGATGCCCACCTAAAAGATTATCATTGGTATGATTGTCTGGTAATGAACATATGAACTAACGACTATTGAGTCAAAGTGGAACCTAACATGATTGTAATGGTAGTTGAATAAAAATAATGTCGAGGAATAAATTGTGTAACTAATGTCAACTAATCTAAGTTAATGATGAGTCGATTATTAAAATTGAGGATCCTAAGATACGATCGACCTGTGGGAAAACAAATAAGTTAATAGGTGGTATGAAAAAAAAAACATTATGAACCCAAGAGAGAATACATTAACTGCGATAGCTTTTTGTAGTCATAGGATTTGCAAAAGAATACTATCACGAACCGAATTTTTAATCTTGTTTATTATCTGTAATCAGGATCATCGACCCGTACCTTGAGACCGACATCATGATACACACGTATACCGAGGCATTTGCTGATGTATATTTTATATTTTTTGTGATGTTTTCTTAGTGTAACTTATTTGTGTGGACTATTTAAGTCATTTTACCCATTTGTAGGTATCGAGATGTGAGCAAGGACATACCTCGAGTTGCATGACGATGTGGGACCGAGGTAGAGATTCATGGGGTGAGTTTAATTTGAGTCAAATATAGTTTTATAGTAGCTTTAATGTGGATATGTTTAATATACAATTAATGAGCCTAAGTTAATGTAGTTAATTAAATAGCTACATGATCTGCATCAAGACACACATTGACCAATCTAGAGACAAAATGAGTTACTTTTTAGTGTCAATTTGGATTGGTTGGTAGAGGTGAGTAGGACATATGTTTCAACATACACCATTAGACATGTCTCGGGATACGTATGTGCAAAAGGATGTGTGGCTATGGTTCAACCATACCCATTCAAATCTATAAAACACAAATTAAACTTATGAGCTAAGTTTTCTCATCTCATCGATTTGGCAAAGAAGAGAAAACTTGCTAGAGTGATTAAAGAAGAAGAAAAGTAGGAGAAACTAGAAGCTTTGTTGAGCAAGCTTGGTGTGTGCATCAACTAGGTAATTTCATACATTAGTTCATTTAATTCAACTTAATGAAGTCATGAATTTGATGTTGCTAATTGGAAATTTGTTACGAACCCTTGGCAGAGGAGAGCGAGGGATCTGGGGCGTTAGAGGAGGCCTACATGTTCAAGAAACCAGAATTATGCAGTTGCAAAATTTTGGGTTCTGCAATGTCTAGCATGCTATGCCTTCTAGGTAGCGTGCTAGACGTTCTACGCAGCTAAGTGTTCCTCTACAAGAAGAATACTAGCATGCTAAAGGTTTCCACCTAGCGTGCTAAAGTTACGTAGCGCGCTACGTAGGCTTCCCTAGCGTGCTACCGAGACTCTGGACAGAGGTTTTTGAAATTCCCGAAAACTCATTAAACCCAATTAAACCAGTTTAAAGCCAAACCTAGCAACTCTAACCCACTTTAAAACATATCAAACAACTCCAGGAAACTAATGAGAGGTTTTGAGAGCTAGGGAACACGTTTTTGGGGTGTTCGAAAGTTAGATAAGCTAGGATAAGCTTGATAATATTATTGATATATAGTTGATCTAAAACTTGCTATTAGGATATGTTGTAATGGATTAGACTTGTACTCTATTTCCTCGGGCTTTGTATCTTAACTAGTCTTGAAATCCTAGAGGCTTAGGACTAGTGATCCTTGAAAACTAAAGTAGGGATTATCTAGTGCCCATTGCATAAGAGATGTGTGGTTCACGAGGATTCCGACACTCACCACTACACTTGCACGGCACACGAAGTATGGGACCCGGGGTTATCAGTAAGAACAAGATAAATGATTTATACGCGTAGAGTACAACTCCATATATTAGTGGAAAAGGCTAGGTGATAGTTATCACCACTGACCGGACGTAGATCACTTCGACCTAGTATGTGTCAGTCTATACATTTTTAACTATGGTATTTACTTGCATTACTTGATTCAGCAACTCTACTGTTACTTTATGCTTTTAAATACGTTTCTTTCGCTTTGGGAATGTGGTATAGAATTCTCCAGTTATACTTAAATATCACTATACTCACTGTCTAGTTTGTGACGGTGGGTATAGGTCTGTCAAGCAGCAACAAATCGGGAAAAAAGAAGATCGACGACTTTCTTTGAGCATTTCGACGACTCTCTTACCTCATTTTGTGTATGATTCGACTTTTGTTATACTACTTATGTTTATGTCTTTCTAGTACATATGAGGGTTTTATATATTGGGTTGAGAGAGTAGACTCCCTGACTTATCACTTGACTGTCCTTTTATTTACTATCTTTTGATGTTTATATCTATGTGATGGTTTGTCCCTAGTTTTCCAAACTTAGGTTTGACTATATATGGCTTTCGCATAATTGTTAGGACTTTCATTGAAATAACTTATAGATGTTAAAGAGAAATCTTATTTCACTCTGAAACTCAATAATGATGTGACATATGTATTACTTATCATGAATGCATTTAATGATGAGAATAGATCAAAAGGCTAACTAACAAGTAGTTGAGTACTATGCGATTGAGATTAGGGCTTAATTATAGGATTAGGCCGGGCGGAGCCCAGTTTAGGAGAAGGGGCCATCACAAATACCCCATTCATGAACTTAAAATTTCGAATTGAAATGGTGATGTCACAAGAAATCATATTAATTTCTTGTGAAGAGTAACCCAAAATTTATTAATGAGAGTGAACTTTATTGTAAGAACCGAAATAACTAAACTAGACAGATTTGGGAAGGATAAGGGATCGAACCAATGATAGGTTGACAATTTAAAATTGGGGATCCTAAGCTAGGATTGACTCTCAATAAAGCTCATATTGTGTAACATGGATAATACGATAACTAGGAAGGATGAACAAATATCTTAAGCTAGTTATGAAACATGTATCTCTAGGTGGAAATGAGATCTTCTAAATCTGACACCTTTATAAATTGTTAAACAAATTTTTGCTATCACTTGAGAGCTTGAGGATTTAGTGTAAATTTCAAAGTGAAAATCTTAACCGAATGGTATAAGAGAATTTGAAATGCAACCTAAATGGAAAAATGATAGGTGTACAAAGACGACCAAGTGTTTAGGATATTGACAAGTGGCAAGAGACATGAAAAACTTAAAGGTTGACACCTTAATTAGTGACAATATAAAAGTTTAAAATCATAATCGATTATGTTGGTAAAGTAAAATTTAACATTTCTTCGGATGAAAGCAAAATTTGTGAATGCATATAATTTGGAAGTCGGGGTAACATTGATTCAAAGTTTTAAATGGCATGATGTGCAAGTTATGCTCATCTAAGTACTAAATACACAGTCGTGTACATTTATTTTAAAGTATATGAAGAACAAATAAAAAAAAGTGCGGCAGTAGTAACGCACAAGAATAATAAATTGAAACGTTAATGGTGAAATATGAACTTAAAATAATTAGATCGTAGTGAGTTACGAGTCTTTAATGACAAAACTTGAGACTTGGGTTATATATTCTTAAGAAATGACATAAAAGTCAAACCACCATTGATTTCTCAGTGAGAGAAGTTCTAAATAAACTTTACGAGCTAAGAGTTAGCTCAGGAGGACGATATTAGACAATTGTGCAATAAATGTGAGCTTTGAATATGTCAAAATAATTTAAAACGTCTGCCTAGGATCGTGAGAACTAATTGGTACGAAGACGCGATGCGACAATTCTTTAGAGATTTGAATGATTACGAGAGGAGACCTTAGTATGAAACAAAAAAAAAATGATGTAATATAGTGCATACAAATGAGTATTGAAAGTGATAGAGGAGCTACAAGATCGGTCGTTAATCAAAAGTTGACTTGAATTAAGAACCTATACGAATGAACGTCGATAAACGTGTAAAACAATGATGTTGTTAAGGTATAATTCCAAAAGAAATACTATGATTGCTTATTTGTAGCCTCCACAGATAAGTCGTAAGGACATGATGAGTCGTTCATTGACATGTGCGACCAAGACGATGATAGAGATGGTGTGCTAGTATTCATATTATAGTAGACAACCATCCTTGTTCCAACCACCAGTTGGCGATATGGATTTGCTGCCAGATAGGCAGAGATATTTTCGACACAAATAGGAACCATATCACTGTTGGGGCATGTGCCCTAGGTCAATCCATTTACTGTCTTTATGAATACTTTTAGTAAATAAAATAGAGGATTTCATTTGCTGTTTATTATAATTAATTTGCATGTTTACATTATAATAAGATCCATGGGTATTTATAGAAATATCCTAAATGTCCCTAGTCGATCATTATACTGGGAACTATAATGAATTAAGACTAGTGTGAGTCTTGATTGATGATCGTATGATGATTATACGTATAGGGATACGAATCAAGATCACGAGTACTTGTTAGGGAACAAAATCTTGGACCGACCCGCTATGAGAACATCACATGGATTAAGTCATAGTTGTTTCTCATGATAGGTATATATTCCAGCCTCCTCGACTTGAGATTACCAGAGACTTCAACATTAGGAACACAGTGATTTGACACAATCAAACGTTGTCTTTAACCGGACGATTATAAAGGTTGTGATTGGTTACCGTGTGAGCAATGTGATGAAGTTGTGTAATCGAGATAGAATTTGTCCCTCTCATATAAAGAGAGATATCTAGTGGATCCCTCGATGTGTTAGACTGTTAAAAGGCCTAGTCTAAGTGAATTGATATTGATCAATGTCACTTGGATGTTTTCAGTCTACCTAGAGATCGAGACTAGTACGATTGAACATGTTGGATGACAATTCCATGCCTTATGTTTGATCAAAAGGATATCGTGTGACAAAAGGATGTTATATACACTATTGATTAGGTTGTATCGATTTGATATTCGTACGACTTGGGTAGTCATAATGTCTTGCTAGAGGCCGCTTATGACTTGTATACCAAAATATGTTTTGGTACACTGTCAACGTTGTATGAGCCTATTGGGTCGCACACTAAGAATGGTTTTGCGAAATTTTAAGACGATTCAGAAAAACGAATTTTATGTGATAAAATTCATGACAGAAACGTCCTTGTGGTGTATCACACTTATACTTCTTTAAGTAAGGGTATATGTGTAATTTACTTAACCGTCTATATGCAAGAGTTGTATAAATAGACGCTTTAAGTTAGAATACACTAACGAAATATCAAAAGGCCAAAACTCCTTTTTCGTTTGAGAAACGACTTAGGGTTTTTGGTATGCTCTGGATCGTTTTGGAGAGAAACAAAAAGATTTGGTATTCTCTCGAAGCTAGCGCTTCGAATCTCGGCCACCGTTCGTGCGTGGACTGCTGATAGAGGGCGTTCGTCGTTGGCAACGCCTTAGAGATCGATCAACCTTCAGAAAGGTATATTGCGACTGAGGTATGATTAAGTTTTCATGGTTTAAACGTTTTTAATGGAATTAATTCGGATCCTGTTGGGGTTTTTGTCAAAATTGTTTTGTAATTTCATTTGTGTATGAACCGCAAAACCCAACAAATGGTATCAGAGCCATCGAGTTCGATTCCATTAAATTCATTGCATGTTTTCTTCTGATATATACATGATATATGATTGAAAGCATGTTAATAGTTGATGTATATGTGATATACATAAGTTTTCTATGAGATGTATTATCATGTTTTGTGTATATGATACATATATTCGTGATTTAATTGAAATTTATTTCGTACATGCTAGTAACCATGTTAGGTTAATTTGAATAATTTTAATGAATTGAGTTTCGTGTTCTATGATCCATGATACCATTAGGTTCGATTGGGATAGTAGTTCATGATTCAATTACATGTTTGTGATTATTTGGATGAAGACCGAAATTGCAAATAATTAATTTTCGAAATTATTTATTTATAAATAATTAATTTTCGAAATTATTTATTTGAAAATAATTAATTTTCGAAATTATTTAATTGAAAATAATTAATTTTCGAAATTATTTATTTATCTTGTTATATCTATTTTGTTATGAAGTTTCTATTTTATAAAGATAGATAACAAATTAGAATATGAGATAAATATCAAGAATCTTGTTATTGGTGATATAATAGGATTAGGATAAGATTAGTCCTAATTGGATTAGGATAAGATAAGTCCTAATTGGATTTGGATAAGATTAGTCCTAATTGGATTAGGATAAGATAAGTCCTAATTGGATTAGGATAAGATAAGTCCTAATTTGATTAGGATAAGATTAGTCCTAATTGGATTAGGATAAGATGATTAGTTAGATGTGGGCCCGGGTTAATTAAAAATGTTTTAATTGACTTAATTTGGATAAATTAAGGGGTAAATTTAGTATAGTAAAATCAGCGAAAAATATGATTTTCTATAGCGAATTTCAATTTTCGGAATTGAGATTCGTCTTCTAAAATAAAAAATAATAAAAAAAAAAAGCAAGGCGCCCCTCAATACCCCGCTTATTTGACGGGCAATGGGACCGCCGTCTAACTAATCCTAGCGCACGGAAATTCTTTTATTAGTGAATAGTATAAAAATTTCCAAATTGTTTAGTGATTGAACAAATCAATAAAATATATGATATTTCATTGTTTACATAAAAATCACTAAAACTGAGTAAAATCCCTCTATTAAATTTTAAGTCTCACGCCATCCATTTTAAACACTTGTCAAGGCCTCGATCACACTAATATAGTTTCAGCCATAGCTGGGTGTATTGTGTTATCTTAGTGAGACAAGTTGGGTAAGAGTTACCTAAATGTTTAAAATGGTCCGACTTAATAAAACCATCAAAATAGTTTTGAGCTTTAGGCAAATGATGAGATAAAAACATGCTAAGACATAAGATGTCCCGTATCTCATAAAAGGATCTAAAAATTACATAAGATGTAATTGGTAGCTCATTACCTACCTAAATAATCTAGTTCGTGTTTCATGCCATAACTGTCATAGAATTAGGTGAAATATGAATTTTAGTCCCCTAAATAAACACTATGTTTTAGGAGGGTTGTTAATTTAATGGGAGTCTATTCCTCTATACTAAAATAAACTTTGCATAATCTTTATTGTAGATCAATGGCCTCTTCAAGTAACAATAATCCCCTGTCATCTGCGATCCATCCTTGAGAAGGATAAGCTATCGGGGACTAACTTTCTTGATTTCGGTTCGAAACTTAAGAATTGTTCTTAAGCATGAACGCAAGTTGTATGTCTGGATGCTCCAATCCACGAGGACCCGCCACCAATGCTACGAAAGCCGTGAAGGATGCGCATAGTAAGCATGTCAACGATTCTACCGATGTTGCATGTATTATGCGGCAACTATGGTTCCCGAACTTCGAAGGACATGGAACTAATGGAAGCCTACGACATGGCTATAACGCTTTTGAAGGAAATGTTCCAACAACAAGCTAGGCAAGAAAGGTTCGAGACAGTAAAAAACCTACATTCTTGCAAGATGACTGAGGGTGCGTCAGTTAGTCCTCATGTTCTGAAGATGAAGGGCTATGTTGACCAGCTTGATAGACTCGGATTCCCCGTAAGCCAAAAGTTGGCTACGGATTTGATCCTAAATTCATTACCGAAAAGTTACTCACAATTTGTGATGAACTACAATATGAATAATATGGAGAAATCAATTTCAGAGTTGCATTTGATGTTCAAAACTGCTGAACAAAATATCAAGAAACCCCCTAATAATGTATTGATGGTCCTAAAGGGAAAGAGAATGAAAAAGAAAGGCAAAGGTGAGGCTAGAGTTGCCAAGGCTGTTGATGCACCTGTCGCAAAGACTATGGAACAAGTCAAGCCCCAGCCTATTCCTGCTTCAAAAACACCCAAAAGAAAAGGAAGAAAATTGTCATTTCTGTAATCAAACCTATCTTTGGCATTGTCTTCTCGGACACATAAACGAGAAACGCATAACGAAGCTCCATAAAGATGGGCTTCTAGTTTCATTTGATTTAGAAACATATGAAACATGCGTATCTTATTTACTAGGCAAGATGACTAAAAGTCCCTTTATTGGACACAGTGAAAGGGCAAGTGATTTATTGGGTCTAATACATACTGATGTATGCGGTCCTATAAACACAATGGCTAGATAAGGTTATCAGTACTTCATTACATTTACTGATGATTTCAAACCGATATGGTTATGTATATCTTATGAAACATAAAGCTGAATCATTTGAGATGTTTCGAACGTTTCAAAATGAAGTGCATAATCAACTTGGTAAAACTATCAAAACACTTCGATCAGATCGAGGTGGTGAATATTTAAGCCAAGAATTTGATGATCATCTTAGAAATTGTGGGATTGTCTCCCTATTGACTCCACCAGCAACTCCACGATGGAATGGAGTTTCTGAAAGGAGAAATCGAACCTTATTAGATATGATTCGATCTATGACGAGTCATGCAGATCTTCCATTATCCTTTTGGGGTTATGCATTACAAACTGCGGCTTTCACTCTAAATCGAGTTCCTTATAAAGCGGTTGATAAAACACCATATGAGATATGGTACGGGAAGAGACCTAGTTTGTCTTTTCTTAAGATTTGGGGTTGTGAGGCTTACGTAAAGCGACAAGTCTCAGAAAAACTAGCACCTAAATCTGACAAGTCTTTATTTGTGGGGTATCCTAAGGAAACAAAAGGATATTACTTTTATAATCCCGCTGAGAACAAAGTGTTTGTTGCTCGGTATGGTGCCTTTATGGAAAATAGTTTATTTCAAAAGACACTAGTGGGAGAGAAATAAATCTTGAAGAAGTTCAAGAATCACAGGTAAACACTGAACCGCTATTAGAAGTTCAACAACGCTCCGAACCAGTTGAACCTCCACAAGTGACACAAGGCCTACGTAAATCTAGTAGGGTAAGACATGAGCCAGAGAGATTCGGATTTCTCATTACTGATAGTCGTGATGTGTTGCTTATAGACCAAAATGAGCCCACCACTTATCAGGAGGCTATGTCTGGACCAGACTCAGATAAATGGCTAAGTGCCATGAACTCTGAGATGCAATCCATGTATGACTTAAAAGTAATAATCATCATATGATCATCAATCATGTTTTGGCCTAAGTCGTTTAAGTTCCATAAACTCAAGTCTCAGAAAAACTAGCACCTAAATCTGACAAGTCTTAAAGACAACGTTTGATTGTGTCAAATCACTGTGTTCCTAATGTTGAAGTCTCTGGTAATCTCAAGTCAGAGGACTGTAATATATACTTATCATGAGAAACAACTATGACTTAATCCATGTGATGCTCTCATAGCGGGTCGGTCCAGTACTTTGTTCCCTAACAAGTACTCGTGATCTTGATTCGTATCCCTATACGTATAATCATCATATGATCATCAATCAAGACTCACACTAGTCTTAATTCATTATAGTTCCCAGTATAATGATCGACTAGAGACATTTAGGATATATATGTAAAACCCATGGATCTTATTATAATGCAAACATGCAAATTAATTATAATAAACAGCAAACGAAATCCTCTATTTTATTAACTAAAAGTATTTCATAAAGACAGTTAATGGATTGACCTAGGGCACATACCCCAACATCTCCCACTTGCACTAGGGCCAATCATACATGCATATAATGCCTAATGATCTAACATGACCATCATGTTTTGCTTGTGGAAGAGCTTTTGTCAATGGATCCACAACGTTGTCTTCAGTAGGTACTCTGCAAATTTTTACGTCTCCCCTCTCAATAATTTCTCTAATGAGATGAAAACGGCTGAGTATATGTTTGGATCTGTGGTGTGATCTAGGTTCCTTGGCCTGTGCTATTGCCCCGTTATTGTCGCAATACAAACAAATAGGGTTAGCAATACTTGGAACCACACCTAGTTCGAGAAATGAACTTTTTGATCCAAAGCGCCTCCTTTCTTTGCATCGGACGCCGCAATATACTAGAACTTGTTGTAGAATCCGCCACGATCTCTTGCTTCGAACTTTTCCACTTCATCGCACCCCCATTCAAAGTAAACACATATCCAGATGCGATCTAAAATCATCTATATCAGTTTGAAAACTCGCATACGTGTAACCATTTACAACTAGATCATTTTCAAAACCTCCATAGACCAAGAACACTTCCTTAGTCCTTCTTAAATACTTAAGGATGTTCTTTCCGCTATCCAAAGTGACTCTCACCGGATCGACCGATATCTCGCTTGTAGTGCTCAAAGCATATGATACATCGGGTTGAGTGCATAACATGGCATACATGATAGATCCAATAGCGATGCATATGGAATCTTATTCATACGGTCTCGCTCATCATTTGTCTTAGGACATTGAGTCTTCTTGAGACTTATCCCATGAGACATTGGCAACAATCCTCTTTTAGAGTCTTGCAAACCGAACCTATTCAAGCACCTTGTCTATGTAAGCACTCGACTTAGACCGATTAGCCTTTTAGATCTATCCCTATAGATCTTTATCCCTAAGATATAGGTGCATCTCCTAAGTCTTTCATTGAGAAACACTTCTCTAACCAAGACTTGACATTCTCGCAATGTTGGGATGTCATTTCCAATGAGTAATATATCATCAACATACGGTACAGAAAAATAACTACACTCCCACCGACCTTCTTGTATACACAAGGCTCATCTTCATTCTTAATAAAATCAAAATCCTTGATTGCTTCATCAAAACGAAGATTCCAACTCGAGAAGCTTGCTTTAATCCATAAATGGATCTTTGAAACTTGCATACCTTCCTAGAATTCTCGGGATGTACAAAACCTTCGAGGTTGTGTCATATACACGTCCTCAAGCAGACTTTCCATTAAGAAATCTTTGTTTTTACATCCATTTGCCATATTTCATAGTCATAATATGCAAAGCAATGGCAATTAAAATTCTTATGGATTTAAGCATGGCTATCTTTGAAAAAGTTTCATCATAATCAACACCTTGAGTCTGCTGAAACCTTTTGCTACAAGTCTTGCTTTAAAGTATGCACTTTGCCATCCATGTCGTTTTCTTCTTGAAAACTCATTTACATCCAATGGTCTTACCACCTTGAGTAAATCAACCAAGTTCCAAACTTGGTTATCATACATGGATTGCATCTCGAGTTCATGGCACTTAGCCATTTATCGAGTCCTGGTCCAGACATAGCCTCCGATAAGTGGTGGGCTCATTTTGGTCTATAAGCAACACATCACGACTATCGTAATGAGAAATCCGAATCTCTCTCGGCTCATGTCTTACCCTACTAGATTTACGTGGGCCTTGTGTCACTTGTGGAGGTTCAAGCTGGTTCGGAACGTTGTTGAACTTCGATAATGATTCGAGTGTTTACCCGTGATTCTTGAACTTCTTCAAGATTTATTTCTTTCCCACTAGTGTCTTTTGAAATAAACTGTTTTTCCATAAAGGCACCATACCGAGCAACAAACACTTTGTTCTCGGCGGGATTATAAAAGTAATATCCTTTTGTTTCCTTAGGATACCCCACAAATAAACACTTGTCGATTTAGGTGCTAGTTTTTCCGAGACTTGTCGCTTTACGTAAGCCTCACAACCCCAAATCTTAAGAAAAACAAACTAGGTCTCTTCCCGTACCATATCTCATATGGTGTTTTATCAACCGCTTTAGAAGGAACTCGATTTAGAGTGAAAGCTGCATTTGTAATGCATAACCCCAAAAGGATAATGGAAGATCTGCATGACTCATCATAGATCGAACCATATCTAATAAGGTTCGATTTCTCCTTTCAGAAACTCCATTCCATTGTGGAGTTGTTGGTGGAGTCAATTGGGAGACAATCCCACAATTTCTAAGATGATCATCAAATTCTTGGCTTAAATATTCACCACCTCGATCCGATCGAAGTGTTTTGATAGTTTTACCAAGTTGATTCTGCACTTCATTTTGAAACGTTCGAAACATCTCAAATGATTCAGCTTTATGTTTCATAAGATATACATAACCATATCTGCTGAAATCATCATTAAATGTAATGAAGTACTAATAACCTTATCTAGCCATTGTGTTTATAGGACCGCATACATCAGTATGTATTAGACCCAATAAATCACTTGCCCTTTCACTGTATCCAGTAAAGGGACTTTCAGTCATCTTGCCTAGTAAACAAGATACACACGTTTCATATGTTTCTAAATCAAATGAATCAAGAAGCCCATCTTTATGGAGCTTCTTTATGCGTTTCTCGTTTATGTGCCCGAGACGACAATGCCAAAGATAGGTTTGATTACAGAAATGACAATTTTCTTCCTTTTCTTTTGGGTGTTTTGAAGCAGGAACAGGCTGGGGCTTGACTTGTTTCATGGGCTTTGCGCATGTGCAGCATTAGCCTTGGCAACTCTAGCCTTGTCTTTGCTTTTCTTCTTCATTCCCTTTCCCTTTTAGACCATCAACATATTGCTAGAGGGTTTCTTGATATTTTCGTTCAGCAGTCTTGAGCATCAAATGCAACTCTGAAATTGATTTATCCATATTATTCATATTGTAGTTCATCACAAATTGTGAGTAACTCTCCGGTAATGAATTCAGGATCAAATCCGTAGCCAACTCTTGGCTTATGGGAAATCCGAGTCTATCAAGGTGGTCAACATAGCCCTTCATCTTCGAACATGAGGACTACCGACACACCCTCGGTCATCTTGCAAGAATGTAGGTTCTCGACTATCTCGAACCTTTCTTGCCTAGCTTGCTTTTGGAACATTTCCTTCAGCGTTACGGCCATGTCGTAGGCTTCCATTAGTTCCATGTCCTTCGAAGTTCGGGAACCATAGTTGCCAAGCATAATACATGCAACATCGTAGAATCGTTGACATGCTTACTATACGCATCCTTCACAAACTTTCGTAGCATTGGTGGTGGGTCCTCGGGGATTGGAGCATCCGGGACATACGACTTGCGTTCATGCTTAAGAACAATTCTCAAGTTTCGAACCGATCGAGAAAGTTTGTCCCAGATAGTTTATCCTTCTCAAGGATGGATGCGATGACAGGGGATTATTATTACTTGAAGAGGCCATTGATCTACAATAAAGATTATGCAAAGTTTATTTTAGTATAGAGGAATAGACTCCCACTAAATTAACAACCCTCCTAAAACGTCTTGTTTATTTAGGGGACTAAAATCCATATTTCACCTAATTCTATGACAACTATGGCATGAAACACGAGAACTAGATTATTTAGGTAGGTAACAGTTACCAATTACATCTTATGTAATTTTAGATCATTTTATGAGATACGGGACATCTTATGTCTTAGCATGTTTTATCTCATCATTTGCCTAAAGCTCAAAACTATTTTTATGGCTTTATTAAGTCGGACCATTTTTAAACATTTAGGTAACTCTTACCCAACTTGTCTCACCAAGATAACACAATACACCCAACTATGGCTGAAACTATATTAGTGTGATCGAGGCCTTGACAAGTGTTTAAAATGGATGGCACGAGACTTAAAATTTAATAGAGGGATTTTACTCAGTTTTAGTGATTTTTACGTAAACAATGAAATATCATATATTTTATTGATTTGTTCAATCACTAAACAATTTGGAAATTTTTATACTATTCACTAATAAAAGAATTTTCGTGCGCTAGGATTAGTTAGACGGCGGTCCATTGTCCGTCATGCGAAGCGGTAATGTGGGGTAGCGCCCCGCTTTTTTTTTTTTTTTTTTTTTATTATTATTTTAGAAGACGAATCTCAATTCCGAAAATTGAAATTCGCTATAGAAAATCATATTTTTCGCTGATTTTACTATACTAAATTTACCCCTTAATTTATCCAAATTAAGTCAATTAAAACATTTTTAATTAACCCGGGCCCACATCTAACTAATCATCTTATCCTAATCTAATTAGGACTAATCTTATCCTAATCCAATTAGGACTAATCTTATCGTAATCCAATTAGGACTAATCTTATCCTAATCCAATTAGGACTTATCTTATCCTAATCCAATTAGGACTAATCTTATCCTAATCCAATTAGGACTAATCTTATCCTAATCCAATTAGGACTAATCTTATCCAAATCCAATTAGGACTTATCTTATCCTAATCCAATTATATCACCAATAACAAGATTCTTGATATTTATCTCATATTCTAATTTGTTATCTATCTTTATAAAATAGAAACTTCATAACAAAATAGATATAACAAGATAAATAAATAATTTCGAAAATTAATTAATTATAAATATATAATTTCGAAAATTAATTATTTATTTTGGATTTAAGATATTTGAATCCTAGTATATCACCAATAACAAGATTCTTGATATTTATCTCCTATTCTAATTTGTTATCTATCCTTATAAAATAGAAACTTCATAACAAAATAGATATAACAAGATAAATAAATAATTTCGAAAATTAATTATTTTCAAATAAATAATTTCGAAAATTAATTATTTTCAAATAAATAATTTCGAAAATTAATTATTTATAAATAAATAATTTCGAAAATTAATTATTTGCAATTTCGGTCTTCATCCAAATAATCACAAACATGTAATTGAATCATGAACTACTATCCCAATCGAACCTAATGGTATCATGGATCATAGAACACGAAACTAATTTCAATTAAATCACGAATATATGTATCATATACACAAAACATGATAATAAATCTCACATAAAACTTATGTATATCACATATACATCAACTATTAACATGCTTTCAATCATATATCATGTATATATCAGAAGAAAACATGCAATGAGTTTAATGAAATCGAACTCGATGGCTCGATACCCTTGTTGGGTTTTGGGGTTCATACGCAATGAAATTACAAAACAATTTTGACAAAAACCCCAACGGGATCCGAATCTAATTCCATTAAAAACGTTTAAACCATGAAAAACTTAATCATACCTCAATCGCAATATACCTTTCGAAGGTTGATCGATCTCTAAGGCGCCGCAACGACGAACGCCCTCTACTAGTAGTCCACACACGAACGGCGACCGAGATTCAAAGTGCTAGCTTCGAGAGAATACCAAATCTTTTTTTTCTCTCCAAAACGATCCGAGCATACCAAAAACCCTAAGTCGTTTCTTAAACGAAAAAGGAGTTTTGGCCTTTTGATCTTTCGTTAGTGTATTCTAACTTAAAGCGTCTATTTATACAACTCTTGTATATAGACGTTTAAGTAAATTACACATATACCCTTACTTAAAGAAGTATAAGTGTAATACACCACAAGGACGTTTTGTCATGAATTTTATCACATAAAATTCATTTTTTTCTGAATCGTCTTAAAATCTCGCAAAACCATTCTTAGTGTGCGACCCAATAGGCTCATACAACGTTGGCAGTGTACCAAAACACATTTTGGTATACAAGTCATAAGCGCCTCTAGCAAGACATTATGACTACCCAAGTCGTACGAATATCAAATCGATACAACCTAATCAATAATGTATATAACATCCTTTTGTCATACGATATCCTTTTGATCAAACATAAGGCATGGAATTGTCATCCAACATGTTCAATCGTACTAGTCTCGATCTCTAGGTAGACTGAAAACATCCAAGTGACATTGATCAATATCAATTCACTTAGACTAGGCCTTTTAACAGTCTAACACATCGAGGGATCCACTGGATATCTCTCTTTATATGAGAGGAACAAATTCTATCTCGATTACACAACTTCATCACATTGCTCACACAGTAACCAATCACAACCTTTATAATCGTCCGGTTAAAGACAACATTTGATTGTGTCAAATCACTGTGTTCCTAATGTTGAAGTCTCTGGTAATCTCAAGTCAGAGGACCGGAATATATACTTATCATGAGAAACAACTATGACTTAATCCATGTGATGTTCTCATAGCTGGTCGGTCCAGTACTTTGTTCCCTAACAAGTACTCGTGATCTTGATTCGTATCCCTATACGTATAATCATCATATGATCATCAATCAAGACTCACACTAGTCTTAATTCATTATAGTTCCCAGTATAATGATCGACTAGAGACATTTAGGATATATATGTAAATACCCATGGATCTTATTATAATGCAAACATGCAAATTAATTATAATAAACAGCAAACGAAATCCTCTATTTTATTAACTAAAAGTATTTCATAAAGACAGTTAATGGATTGACCTAGGGCACATACCCCAACAGTAAGACCATTGGATGTAAATGGGTTTTCAAGAAGAAAACTGACATGGATGGCAAAGTGCATACTTTTAAAGCAAGACTTGTAGCAAAAGGTTTCAAAGTGCAGACTCAAGGTGTTGATTATGATGAAACTTTTTCACAAGATAGCCATGCTTAAATCCATAAGAATTTTAATTGCCATTTTGCATATTATGACTATGAAATATGGCAAATGGATGTAAAAACAACATTTCTTACTTGGAAAGCTGCTTGAGGACGTGTATATGACACAACTCGAAGGTTTTATACATCCCGAGAATTCTAGGAAGGTATGCAAGCTTCAAAGATCCATTTATGGATTAAAGCAAGCTTCTCGGAGTTGGAATCTTCGTTTTGATGAAGCAATCAAGGATTTTGGTTTTATTAAGAACGAAGATGAGCCTTGTGTATACAAGAAGGTCGGTGGGAGTGTAGTTGTTTTTACGGTACTTGTATGTTGATGATATATTACTCATTGGAAATGACATCCCAACATTGCAGAATGTCAAGTCTTGGTTAGGGAAGTGTTTCTCAATGAAAGACTTAGGAGATGCAGCCTATATCCTAGGGATAAAGATTTATAGGGATAGATCTCAGAGGCTAATCGGTCTAAGTCAGAGTGCTTACATAGACAAGGTGCTAAATAGGTTCAGTTTGCAAGACTCTAAAAGAGGATTGTTGCCAATGTCTCATGGCATAAGTCTCAACAAGACTCAATGTCCTAAGACAAATAATGAGCGAGACCGTATGAAAAAGATTCCATATGCATCAGCTATCGGATCTATCATGTATGCCATGTTATGCACTCGACCTGATGTATCATATGCTTTGAGCACTACAAGCAAATATCATTCATATCCTGATGAAAGTCACTGGATAACAGTAAAGAACATTTTAAGTACTTAAGAAGGACTAAGGAAGTGTTCTTGGTTTATGGAGGTTTTGAAAATGATCTAGTTGTAAATGGTTACACAGATGCAAGTTTTCAAACTGATATAGATGATTTTAGATCGCAGTCTGGGTATGTGTTTACTTTGAATGGGGGCAAGTAAGTGGAAAAGTTCGAAGCAAGAGGCTGTGGCAAATTCTACAATAGAATTTGAGTATATTGTAGCGTCCGATGCAAGAAAAGGAGCGGTTTGGATCAAAAAGTTCATTTCGAACTAGGTGTGGTTCCGAGTATTGCTAACCCTGTTTGTTTGTATTGTGACAATAACGGGGCAATAGCAAAGGCCAAGGAACCTAGATCACACCACAGATCCAAACATATACTCAGGCGTTTTCATCTCATTAGAGAAATTATTGAGAGGGGAGACGTAAAGATTTGCAGAGTACCTACTAAAGACAACGTTGTGGATCCATTGACAAAAGCTCTTCCACAAGCAAAACATGATGGTCATGTTAGATCATTAGGCATTAGATGCATGTACGATTGGCTCTAGTGCAAGTGGGAGATGTTGGGGCATGTGCCCTAGGTCAATCCATTAACTGTCTTTATGAATACTTTTAGTAAATAAAATAGAGGATTTCATTTGCTGTTTATTATAATTAATTTGCATGTTTACATTATAATAAGATCCATGGGTATTTATAGAAATATCCTAAATGTCCCTAGTCGATCATTATATTGGGAACTATAATGAATTAAGACTAGCGTGAGTCTTGATTGATGATCATATGATGATTATACGTATAGGGATACGAATCAAGATCACGAGTACTTGTTAGGGAACAAAGTACCGGACCGACCCGCTATGAGAACATCACATGGATTAAGTCATAGTTGTTTCTCATGATAGGTATATATTCCAGTCCTCTGACTTGAGATTACCAGAGACTTCAACATTAGGAACACAGTGATTTGACACAATCAAACGTTGTCTTTAACCGGACGATTATAAAGGTTGTGATTGGTTACTGTGTGAGCAATGTGATGAAGTTGTGTAATCGAGATAGAATTTGTCCCTATCATATAAAGAGAGATATCTAGTGGATCCCTCGATGTGTTAGACTGTTAAAAGGCCTAGTCTAAGTGAATTGATATTGATCAATGTCACTTGGATGTTTTCAATCTACCTAGAGATCGAGACTAGTACGATTGAACATGTTGGATGACAATTCCATGCCTTATGTTTGATCAAAAGGATATCGTGTGACAAAAGGATGTTATATACACTATTGATTAGGTTGTATCGATTTGATATTCGTACGACTTGGGTAGTCATAATGTCTTGCTAGAGGCCGCTTATGACTTGTATACCAAAATATGTTTTGGTACACTAGTCATCGTTGTATGAGCCTATTGGGTCGCACACTAAGAATGGTTTTGCGAGATTTTAAGACGATTCAGAAAAACGAATTTTATGTGATAAAATTCATGACATAAATGTCCTTGTGGTGTATTACACTTATACTTCTTTAAGTAAGGGTATATGTGTAATTTACTTAACCGTCTATATACAAGAGTTGTATAAAAAGACGCTTTAAGTTAGAATACACTAACGAAAGATCAAAAGGCCAAAACTCCTTTTTCGTTTGAGAAACGACTTAGGGTTTTTGGTATGCTCTGGATCGTTTTGGAGAGAAACAAAAAGATTTGGTATTCTCTCGAAGCTAGCACTTCGAATCTCGGCCGCCGTTCGTGTGTGGACTGCTGATAGAGGGCGTTCGTCGTTGGCAACGCCTTAGAGATTGATCAACCTTCAGAAAGGTATATTGCGACTGAGGTATGATTAAGTTTTCATGGTTTAAACGTTTTTAATGGAATTAGATTCGGATCCTGTTGGGGTTTTTGTCAAAATTGTTTTGTAATTTTCGATGCGTATGAACCCCAAAATCCAACAATCACATCTTAGTATGGTTATATTTACTTGTTGGTTGGATGATTTGGGTGCACGTAGCGACTTCATTGGAGATTACAAAAGAATACCAAAAAATGCATGATAATACAAGGACCGGAAGGTAGCTAAGATATAATGACTCTATTAAGACCTGTACGACACGTGCCTTGTGAATGTTAGCTTATAGGATGGAAATGATACTATTGAGAAGTTAGAGTTAAGATTAAGACTTTATTTCATGTAGGGTACAATCAGATTTCACAGATTCAGATTTGCATCAGTAAAAAAGAGGTCATAAAGAGATTGTTACAAATAGACACATCGAGCTACACATATACTTTACTTTTACTTTCTAGGACAAAAGTTCTTAAAATTAGAGATATTGTAACAACTTGAATTCTTCAAAACCAGCACCAGGGGCAAATTAGTAATTGTGTGAACCTTAAACTGGTTTGACTTTAATATAAAATAAAATCAAAAATCCTAACCACCCCAACTTGATCTATAAGCCCTAAATAAAAAAATGGAAGAACTGGATAATGGAGATTATCATAATGGAATGTTCCTAGACCTAAGGAAGGTAATATTTATCTCTCTCTCTCTCTCTCTCTCTCTCTCTCTCTCCTTAGTTTTTGGCGCCAAGAGTACCCTAGGAAGGGAGAGATGGTGTCGCCGGTAAAGGGAGCGGTGGCACTGCCATCGTCAAGCTTAGGTGGAGGAGGGACGCTGCCATGACGTCCCACCCCCACGGATTGAGTGGGAAGGTGGCACTATCCACCCTCCCCATTCTCAGCCATGACTGGCCAGAGGTCCGGCTAGTCATGTCGAGGGACCCCATTGTTGGAGGCGTTGGCAAAGTTGGGGTCGGATAAGGGCAGCTCGTGCTCCCCCTCCTATGACCAGTCAGGTGATCGAGGTAACCAATGGCCAAACTGACCCCTGGACTTAATTAAGGGCCAGGCTAACCCCCGCACGAAGGTTGTAAGGGGCTGGAACTCCAGCCTCTCAACTGCTTCACTTGGAGCGTGTTCATGCTCCATGAGGAACTCGACTGCAGGTCCCACCCCTAGCACACTACACTGGATCTCGACGAAGGTCTTGGTGACACAAATGACCATGAGACTTACACACTTGTGAGTCCCTAAATACATATGAAATAAAGAATAAATAACCTGGTATTGAATTATGCATTGATATGTTGTATGTATTGTCTAGTGACGTGTGACGGTTTACATTGGGAAATTGGGTGTGTAGAAAGTGATATAGACGCGCCGAGTACAGGTAAGTGGGGAGCTTCTCTCATGCCTTAAATATGGCTTGAATATTAGATAAATAGAAATATCACATTTATATTGAAAGACTTGGGATTGGGTTGCATTTAGTTAATGGTATGAATATGTTTATCTATAAAATTCATGTGATATGAACACTTGTACTACTCGATCAAAAGTGGTGATATGGCTGCATGCTCATCAAAAGAGAGTGGTCCGTGCCACGAGAAGCGGTGGCGTAGTAGTGTGCCCACCAAAAGAGAGTGGTCCATGCCACGAATTGCAGTGTGGTTATGATCTTACAAAAAAGAGAGTGGTTTGCACCATGAAATATCAAGTTCACAAGTGGTCACAATCGTTAATGGCTTGGAAATAATTAATGTTGGTTTGTTGGAACTAGATGGATGTCACAATGGCTATTGTAACCACCATTGGCTCACATCATCTCCAGGGTGAGTGTTTCGATCACCGGATTCATACCATTAGCTAGAATGTATTAAATGAATCAATGATTTTTTTTACTATTTCTCATGGTAAATCTTTTTTGGACCCCGTTGCATGAATAAATGGAATTTATTCACAAATTGCATATTCTTTTTCATGATGTGTTCTCTTAAGAATGATCGCTTTCTTGCTTATTGAATTATGAATCAACCTTTAAGTTATACTAGACCTGAAACTTGTTTAGACCCTTTTTTACGAAGAAGAATCACGTATTCATAGCTTTTCAATAAATTCTTTACAATTCGTTTTACTGCTTCATGTGTATAATTTTTTCCTTTCATAGGAAATACTTACATGTTTAGTGTTTGAGCGAGTTTTCTTTCTTATTAAGCTCCGTTGGTTCTTTAGCTCGCCATACTTACATCTCAGGTATCTACGTTGGCGCTAGATCAAAAAGAGGGAGAGGCGATAGCTTGAAGTCTTCTCTCTTAATGTGAGACTTGTGGTAGTTTGAACAATATTTCATTTGTAGTCGAGTTATCTTAGAGCCTTTGGATGAACCTGTATGGTTGCACAAAATGAAATCCCAATTACAGTTCTTTGGTAGACATATGGATTTGTTTTATATTTTATTCTAAAGCTTTATTTCCATAATGTCTTTATGATTATTCCATAAGTCAAATTAGGCATGCCAAGCCGTTACTTAGGCCCGGTTTAGGTATCGGGTTGGGGTAATGGTTTGGGCCGGGTGACACCTTAAGTCAAGGGAGGGTTGTAACATTCTACACCTATAGCTAGTAACTGTAGGCTCACTACCTACAAAAGGTGATTGGCTAGTTGCTGGTCACTAACTCGAAACCTGTCCTTGAGATCCTCGGTTCTTACCTCTTCTCTTCTACTACTGAGGTATACTACTCCGAGGTGAAGGCTAAAAATATTATAATATTGTCAGCCCTGACCTTGTTTGCGTCAACTTAGATGGTTTACTAGCTGTGTTAAGAAAAAGGATGACGATGTAAATACATTTGAATAATAGGTGTAGCTGGAGTGAATGGTTGTCCTGACTCTTCTCTTTCTTATGAAACTTCGGATCAAATTTTGTAGGAAAAACTTTCTTACCTTCTGAACCTGAGCTCTTTCCAGACTCCAAAATGCCCCGATATCGTCGCGACTCTCGCTAAGAAGTCTATGTAGTTATATAGGCTCTAGCTCTATCTCGAACTTCTCGAAAAGTGTTTGGCTTAGTAGTCGCGATGGTAATGCCAAGCTCATCCTACAACCCGTAAATGTACTTACTTACCTATTCTTTCTTTGTTATTTTTGACTCTCTAGAAAATCTTAACCAATAATTGAACTGAGCATCATAGTGAGCTAGTGACATGTCTTCCTAAACTAGATGATCAAACTTTAGTTTTTTCTGCAGGATCATGTTCTAATCGAAGTAATACTCGCTTAACTTGTAACAACACATTACCTTAATTAGGTGATCAATGATAATTTGAATCTTAATTAACCTGAGTTAGATGTCCAACGTAAGTCGATTTGCGTGTGTGTTTGTGTAATGTTTGACATTTATGTGACATATTTATGAATTACATTGAATATTATTGCCTAGACTTGAAAAATCAAATCAATTAAAAAATATAAACCATTAATGATCCTCGAGATGAGAATCGGGTCAAGATGTGTCACTTTAAACTTATCTGCATCAGATTTGCATATGTGTTTGTGTAAATCGTTGTTGGCTGGTGGTTTGTACGAGTGTAAGACCTCAATTGAGGCTATCGATGAAGTTGTGGGGAGGCTTTGGAAGTGTTTGAATGATTAAACATGGGTGCTTCTTTGTTCAGGTTTTCAGTTGCTTAATGGTGGAGCGCGTTCCCTATTGCTGAGAAGCACGCTCCCACATCAAAGGATGATGAACCCAGAAGGTGGAGCGCGATTCCACCCCAGAAAACAACAAAAATGCAGAACTTCCTTATGGTTTAATTACTAGTTTAAGGGTTTTAAACAAGGTATATTGGATATAAATTGATGTCAAATGGACTATGTTAGGTTCTTGGACATTGTGAAAGGCTCAAATACCTCGAGAGCAAGTAAATGCAGATCAAAACTTAGGTAGCAAAAATCGAGGTAAGTGTGGATTCGCTTGATTATCAATTTTTCCTGGATATATAGTATATGTAGTTCATATAGTTTATGGACTTGATTCGGGTGCTATGTACACTAGATATACTATTTCTTTAAAAAGGAAAATAGTGTATTGTGTGATTGACGAGAATAAATCCTAGAGTTGAGGATGGGTTGGTATATGATATGGGTTTGTTCCTGGCCTATATACTAATTCATGATTAGCTATATAATTTGCGTGGATTTACATATTCACTAAAGGGCTTTGTATAGAACCATTTGAAATTAATGGATTCACTAAACAACACATCGACCAATGTGTTGGTCTAGCAATCACATTAATGGTTGCAGAGGGTATTCGACTTATTTTATAAATGAAAAATTAATCATAGTGTAATAGCCAATGACTGAATGACACATTCGTTTATATATTTAATTATATGTTTTTCGGTATCATGTTTGCTATGGCTAGTTCATATTTCTATTGCATTTCCTTTTTAAGTATAATATGAACTTTTGATGATTGTGTGAATCCTAACTTACTGAGCAAGTTAGAGTGCTTACTCAAATTTACATTTCAAGTTTGTTGCCTAATGCATCGGCTAAGGGAATGGATAAGGCTTATGAGTCTTTTGGTCTTCCCTTCGATGTAATTAACATCATTTGTGTATATATATTGTTTGAATTATGGTTTTGTTATATAACATGGTTGGAAAGTTTTATTTAACTGATGTTTATTCCAGTTTAGTCTAGTTTTGTATTTCTTATATAATATCAATTTTTTTTTTTAAATCTTTTGCTGCGTTTGTCATTTATTTTACGTCAATATTCAATATACAATTGTAGTTATCAAATAAAGAAGGTTAGGTTGTTGGCTCTAGTTAAGTCTAGTTGGTGTAATAAGGCTTAGTTAGGGTTTCATGCCGAGTATTGCCCTAATCAGGATAAAGGATGCTACAATTTGGTATCGGAGCCTAGGTTTATTACTTATGAACTGACTTGGAGTCAAGGAACAACTCTAATATAATTTGGTATCTTAGGCTTAGGTTTACTAACTTAGAGAATTATCTCGAGTTATGGAAGAACATAGGACATGATAAATGATTTTTATTATGGTTTTGGGGGAAATGAAAACAAAAAATATTATTATATGTTATTTGTTGAATTTATTGTTATCTATTAAATAAATACGACTTCCCTATCTTTTTTGAATACTATCCTAATGCTCTTATCTCTCCTTTAACTTTCATAATACTATGGCGGATTAGGAGAGGGTTCACAGAAGACTGGACTTTAGGGTAACTATGAGATTGAGTCATAATGGAAAGTTAAGATGGAGCAATAAATGTAAAATTTGCTGGAATCTCAGGCAAAGCTTATGGCACAGATGACACCACTAGTACAACAGCCCGATGTTCAGCTTGCTGCCAGTCCTGAGATTAGTAGGGCTAAGGGAGGAGATAATTGTGGCTCTAGTACGAATAATAGTAACACATGTTCAGGTTTTTGAGGCAACATTTGTTGTGCCAGTGGATCCTAAGAAGGTTGCATTTCTCGGATGCCAAAAGGAATTCATGAAATATGACATTTTGAGATTTAACGACACTATTGACGATTGTGTTGCAAAGGCTTGGATTTTGGAGATGGAATAATGTTTTATTGCTAAAGATAATGAGGACCATTTTAAGGTTAAACTGATCGCTTTTCTTTTGATAGAGTCAACTCGTATGTGGTGGGATTCTCTTGAGAGATAAGGGAAAATAGTTAGCACATAGCCGCATTTCATGACCATATTCTAAAAGAAATACTTTCCTAAGTTTGTCAGGAATAAGAAAAAAATTGAATTCATTAACCTTACTTAGGGAAGTATGATTATAAGAGAATAAGAGTAGAAATTCATTGAATTGAGCGAGTTTGCTTTTGAGATTGTTGAGTTAGAAGAGAGCAAGATTGATATGTTTCTCCATAGGGTGAATTATGAGATATGATTTATTATTTCTTCTCGTCCTTGTATCAATTTTGCATTCATTTTTTAAAGTGCAATGGAGGTAGAGGCAACTATGTTAGCTAAACCATCAAGGGCAGTACCCATTCCACACTACCTTGGGAGTAAGAGAACTTAAGAGTATGCATATTTCTGACCCACGAAGAGATAAAGGAATGTAGTTAAAACCATTACCTTTTCTCCATCATGGCTAGCATGGATGACTTATTTTAGTGCACCTATTGCACAGTTTCATAGGCTTCACTGGCCAAACCACCTTCGCCACCATCTTAATCTAGGGTAAAGGTAAGGGTATGACATAATCGACGCAAAAATCGAGTGCACCTAGGCAAGCTTCATACGCTAGTGGAGTCGCATATAGGGCTTTCTGTGATTTTTTATTAGTGTAGGCAAGCATGGCATATACATATGAACTTTCCTACACTTTTAGCGACATTAGTGGGCATTACAACATATCTAGCATGAGGACAAACCCATGTAGTGGTTGAAGTATATCCAAAGGCTACGAGGAGACTCATGGAAGGTATTTTAAATATATGTGGTCAGGATATGCATGTTTTAATTGATGCTAGTTCTACAATTTCTTTTATTGCTGGTGCAATAGTTGATGCGTTGAAAGTGAAACCTGTTAGAGCTAGTACTTTTTTGATCTTGAGCACAACAGTGAGTGAGAAGGTTTATCCTACCATGATCTGTGCGAGATGTATTGTCAAAATTAGGGAAAATGAACTCCCCATTGATTTGAGGGTTATGGAGTTTCTAGAGTATGATCAATTGCTAGGGATGGATTGGTTAGCATTATGCCATGCCAGTATAGATTGCTTCCACAAATGAGTAGTTATTCCTATTCTCAACCTTTCTGAAATTATAGTTTATAAATGTTATAACCCTTCGCAACTTGCAACTCGTGAAAGGTAAGCTACTCCTCGAGATTTAGAGGTTTTGGCAAGGTTGTTACACTTGGTGAGACTAGTCAGGAACTGAAAATTAATGAAATTATAGTAGTTCATGAGTTTTAGGAAATCTTTTCATCTAACATGGCTAGACTTCCATTACTATGTGTCATTGACTTCATCATCGATCTTATTCCTGGCACAAGACATATATTTATCCCCCACTACCATGTGGCATTGAAGAAATTGCATGAGTTACTGACTCAGCTTAAGGAATTATTATAGAAAGGGGTTTCTTCATCCATGTATGTCACCGTGGGGAGCACCAGTTCTTTTTGTTAAGAAGAATGATGAAACCTTATGTATGTGCGTTGAGTATAGGCAGCTGAATCGAGTGAATATCAGGAACAAGTATCCATTGCCTAGGATCGACGAATTATTTGATCAATCGAAGGGTTTCAGATACTTTTCAAATATTGCTTTAAGGTCTGGTTAAGGGATGAGGGTATCTTGAAGACATCTTTCAACATTCGCTATGGGCACTTCGAGTTCATAGTGATGTCGTTTGGTATCACTAATGCTCATGCTATGTTCCTATCTTAAGCAATTCCTCATCACATTTATCGATGATATTTTGGTTTATTTGAACAATCAAGAGGAACAATTGCGCCACCTCAAAGTCACATTACGAACTCTGAAAGATAATAGGCTGCATTCCAAATTCAGTAAGTGCGAATTATGGGCTTTAGAGGACAAATTTCTTGGACATATGGTTAATGCCGAGGGCATATCAGTTGATCTAGCAAAGTTCAAGCCAATATAAGATTAGCCAACTCCTACCACAGTATCTGAGGTATGTACTTTTCTAGGGTTAGCGGGTTAGTACAGTCAATTTATTGAGGGTTTCTCCTGTATCACTTTGCCACTTACTCGGCTAACATAGAAAGATGTTTAGCTTGTTTAGTCTAAAGATTTCAAGAATGCCTTTAAGACATTGAAGCGTAGTTTAAATACAACGCATGTTCTTACATTACCTAAACTAGAGAAACCATTAGTGATCTATACTAATGTTTCTCATTTAGTCTAAGGCTGTGTGCCGATACAGGTAGACAAGGTTGTAGCTTATGCTTCGAGGCAACTCATGATTCTTGAAAATCTTGAGATATCAGTAGTTGACACGTGTTGAACATGTACAATAAATCTTCCTCCTTTATTATAGATTTAATATTTTGTAGTAGTAACAAGTGGGAATTGTCTCCACAAGGATTTATCAAACATATATAGGAAAATGACTTTTAATGGTTTTATTATTCTTACGTTAATTTAGTTAATTAATTAAGACAAAAATTAAACTCACTAATTCAATCTATAATATAATAATAATTAACTAATTATACTAAATTAACTAACGCTATCCAAATTCATTATCAATCAAATAAACTCAATTCAATAATAAATAAATATCTAAAAAACATCCAGAACAATGAAACATCAATCCGTTTTGCATATAAACATGTTACTTCAATCTTTTAGTTAGGAACATATTTTGTAAAGTACCATAGATCATTAAACTCTAATCATAAGTAAGTAATCAACCTTTAGCCAGCCCTTTGTTCTTCTTATACTGGTAGAAAAACCACATTTTAACTTTATTGAGCTAATCCTTTTGAATACACAAAGACATTAACTTCACGCAATATAACTACATTCACTTTATGAAAGCTTCGAACTACTAAATCTAGCACCTTCAGAAAAGCCACTTCAATATTAGATTTAGATTTCAAACTCATCTAGGACACCTAAATGGTAACACTTTTCAAACAATCCTAGTTACTACTTTAAACTAGATAATGAATCCGAATATGACAATCTTCATTATATACTATGCATGCAATACAAAATTCATGATTAAAACTAGTAGATAATAACCTATTAAATCAGTGAATCAAATAATACGATTGGTTTAAATCATTAAGCACATAATCATCTCATCATAACTAAATTGCACAACGGATCTAGTTACGTTCAAACTTTGTTTAGATTGAAAACTACTCACTCATAACCATAAATAACATCGCGATAATATTCATAAAAGACATAGATAAATACTTCTGGAATAAATAATTTAAATCTTTAAATCTTCTCCAAAAGCAATAAACAATAAAACAATAAACTAAAACAATAAATAACAAGTCCTAGCAATGAAATATTGATCTAAGTACTCAAGGGAAACTGATTTACAGTCTTAGGGTCATATCATAGTATTTTAGATAGTATACATCCCAAATTAACTCAAACTAATTGTTGTTATCTTAAAAGCTCAAAATCTATTCTAATGATTCCTCAACAATTCAGGTTTGAGTGGAATCGCTACGAGAATCTTTGGAATTATTGTCTCACTGCTCTACTGATTTGACTGGCGATTCTGGGTACATAGGAATTGATCATGAATTGCTGGTGTTGAAATCTGATTTTTTTCCTTTAGTTGTTGATGATTCTTTGCATACTCTATCCACTAGATTAATTTCTTCATAATCTTTCATTTTTACTCAATTTCTTCGTATAATCCATTTAAAATATTACCACAATCAAAGTCGATAGGAACTTTTATTCACCAATAATCATCATTTCATATTCATTTGTTGGAATAAAGAGACATACTTCACTTAACTTAGCTATAAGCACTCAAGCTAAATCTTTTATTTGAAGAGTTTTCATAAAATTCCTTCCATATTCATTTCTATCTCTCTTTCTTTATTCTTCAATTATATATTCACTTTCTTCTTTATATTGTATTCCCGTTGTTCCCTATTCCATTTCCTTTGAATTTCATTATTCTTTTTATATAGGAATTCTTTCTCTCATTTTCGCACCACTAGATTCCCTGCTCCATTGCCTTTGGAATCAGTGGCTCTCTCTATTTTTCTTTTAAAAAACTCTTGTATGCTCTTCTCACTTTCACTATACTCAAGGAAGCATTCTTTCTAACTAAGTAAATATTATTAGTTATTTCTAGGGATGCAAATGGGTAGGGTAGGGAATGAGAACCTCATTCCCATACCGATACTTGCTAAAAAATTTATCAACTATACCCATACCATACCTATTTGGGTATGAACTCTCATACCCACCCCCATACCCATCAAATCCCGTGGGTGTGAGGAATCCTCATAAGTAAAATGTTTTACCCATTTCATTACCCATTGGGGGATCTCCGTGGAGATTTTTATGAGGATTTTTGCGGGGATAGGGAATCCTCTAATGGAAATTATTTTCTCTATTTCATTTTCCATTAGGGATCCCCACAGAGATTTAAAAAAAAAATTGTAACAAATAAGGTGTCAAATATACATAACTACTAAGTGGTAATAATTATAATTAAGTTTCTATAAAATCATTGGCATATGCAAAACGAAAAGTTCAAATTCAAAATATTCCTTAAAGTCGCTATCTTTTAAACCACCAAGTCGTCAACCTTTTCAGTACTTTTGATACTGAAATTCTAAAATATAAATATAGTTGCGAACAACTCAAAACAAAACATATAGTTATTAATTAACCAAATAAATTAAAACTATAAATATCATCAAGAGTTTTTTTGTTATATGTATGAGTGTTTTGAAGTGGAAACTATGTAATATTAGGTAATATTTATATATAAATATCATACGATATATATATATATAAATAATAAATATCATATGGTGTATAAATTGATATATGGGGATCCCTATAGGTAGATGGATGGTTATCCCCATAGGGACCCTTATGGATATATTTTATTACCTATACCTGTATAGATATGAGATTTTGTACCCATCCCCAACCCCCTCCCCATTTCAAATCCTTATACCCGTACCCGTTAAGGTAAATCCTCATCACCCGTGATTATTCCCCTACCCATTTGCATCCCTAGCTATTTCTTATTTTTCTCCTATGTTATAGCATAAGTTCTTTTCAATGCATATCTATAAAATACTTGATCAATAACCTTGGTATAACAAGAGTCTTAGTAATAACTCTTGTTTATCTTGCACTTTCATTTCAATTTTCTATCCATTATAATGTCTAACACAAAGTAATCAATCCCCTCTAAACTCCTATAGTGTACACACAATATAGGTTAAGTCAAATAGGGTATAACAATTCCAATCTATACTAAACTTCCTATTTTAGTGGGCAATAATAATATATCACTTCCATTTTAATTCAAATTAAACTCAATTCATATTTCGAACTACAACAACAACAACAACAACATAGCCTCAGTCCCAAATTAACTTGGGTCGGCTACATGGATTAAACTTTTCCATTTGTGCTCGATTAAGTGCAATTGATGGTGAGCTTTGCAAACCATTCAAATCCCTCCTAATTAATGCATCCCATGTTAACTTTGGTCTGCCCCTACCTCGTCGAATATCTACAGTTTATATTCTGTCAAGTTTTCTAGTCGGAGCATTTGTAGGCTGTCATTGCAGGTGACCAAACCATCGCAATCGCCCTTCCCTAATCTTTGTATCAATTGGTTCTACTCCTACTTGTCCTTGAACTTCTATATTTCTTATTCTATCTTTACGAGTTTTACCACACATCCACCTAAGCATCCTCATTTATGCTATGTTCATTTTATGTAATTGTTGTTGCTTTACTACCCAACATTCACTTTCATAGAGCATAGCTGGCTTAATTGCGGTCCTATAAGATTTTCCTTTTATCTTAGTAGGAACATTTCGATCACAAATCACCCCTGTTGCACTTCGCCATTTCTTCCATCCACCTTGAATTCTATGTGTGACATAATTCTCAATGTTACCATCATTTTGTATGATTGATCCCAAGTATCTAAAGTGGTTTACCTTATGAACTTCTATTTCCCCTAATTTTACCACTTCGTCATCTCGATGTTTAGTGTTTCTAAACTCACACTGCATGTATTCGATTTTCTTCTTACTCAACTTAAAGCTTTTAGATTCTAATGTATTCCTCCAGAGTTTTAATTTCCTCTTCACTCCATATTTAGTTTCATCCACTAAGACAATATCATCTACAAATAGCATACAACATGGTATATCCTTTTGAATATGTCTAGTTAGTTCATCCATAACTAAAGTAAATAGATATGGGCTTAAAGCCGATCCTTGATGTAGTCCTATCATAATGGGAAATTCTTTTGTAGCTCCTCCAAATATCTTTATACTCGTTACTACTCCATCATACGTATCCTTAATAGTGTCTATGTATCTAACATGCACTCTTTTTCTTTCTAGAACCCACCAAAGAACATCTCTAGGGACCCTATCATATGTTTTTTCTAAATCTACAAATACCATATGAAGATCCTTTTTTTTTCTCTATATTTTTCTAACAATCGTCTTACAAGGAAAATCACCTCCATAGTTGACCTCCTAGGCATGAAACCAAATTGGTTCTCTGATATTCTTGTTTCTCTCATTAGCCTATTGTCAATTATCCTCTCCCAAAGTTTCATAGTGTGACTCATAAGTTTAATCCCCTGGAAGTTTGAGCAACTTTGAATGTCTTCTTTGTTTTTGACGGTTGACACAAGCGTGCTTCTTCTCCAGTCCATTGGCATCCGTTTTGATTTTAAAATGTTATTGAAAAGTTTTGTTAACCAAGTCAATCCAATTTCTCTTAAGCATTTCCATCTCTCTATGGGTATTTCATCTGGGCCACATGCTTTTCCTATTTTCATTCTTTTCAATGTCTATTTAACTTCTACAATTCTAATATTGCGTATATAGTTTACATTTCTTTTTTGGTGTAGGTTTTCATCTATTATAGTATCAACTTGGCCATCATTAAATAAACTATCGATGTAACTTCTCCATCTCCTCCTCGCGCATTAAAACATTTTGATTTTCGTCCTTAATACATCTTACATGACTTAGTTCTTATTTCTTTTTATCTTTTAATTTGGCTAGCCTATATATATATTTTTCTCCTTCTCTATTACCTAACCTTGTATATAGATCTTCCATGAAATTTGTTTTAGCTTGACTAACTACTTTTTTAGCTTGTTTTCTAGCTTCTCCATATTGATTGTACACAACTTCATCTTGACACTTATGTATTTTCCTATACATCTCTATTTTAGTCTTAATTACTCGTAGGACATCCTCGTTCCACCACCATGTTTCCTTCTTTGGAGGTCCCAAGCCCTTAGATATACCTAATACGTTTGATCCCACTCTAGAAGGTCACCCAAGAGGGGGGGTGAATTGGGTTACCGAGTAGTTATTGCCCTTTTAAAACTTTATGCGCAAATTACAACTATAATGCATACACTATCAATGAATATATATATGCTATGCAAGTGAATGGAATGGAAGAGATGGAAAGTGACACACAATTTATAGTGGTTCGATCCAACGATCTACGTCCACTACCTAACCTCCCAGGTTAGGATTTTTAACCCCCACTTATATTGCAAATAAGTGTTACAACCTAAGCATACAAGCCTAGAGTGCCTAATTACAATTAGGACTTCCCACCTAGCCGCAACTAGGATTTGTGCCTAGTCTCAACTAGGTCTTCCCCTTTGACTTAGATTCCACTAAGTCTTACAATCATACAAATACAATAAGTTGCTGAAAAATAATGAGATACACTTTACAACACAAAGTGGTATCAAATTCAAACACTAGCAAGCCTCCTAGAGCCTAACAACTCTTATGCATGCAAGTATGAGAATAAATGGAATATGCAAATATGTCACTGATTTTGTTGCAAATCCCAAATGTGAAATCGTTTTAAAAACTTAATATATTAGTGTAAAACCGATTTCAAGTCTAAGAACAATAGTTTAACAAAAATCAAGTTTAAGTGCAAAACTTTTGTTCAAATCAATCTTAGGGTTTGATAAAATAAATTTAAGTGCAAAACCCAAGAAGAAGGTGTTCAAACACACAACAAAATGATTTTCAAATCAAATACACAAAACTATGTAGATTAAGCACAAGCAAGATTTTAGATCTAGGACTTTCTTACAAACAAGAGAATGACAAAAGAGATCAGCTTTGAAGAGATTCTTGTACTCCTTTGAAAGCCTCAAAAGTGCTTTGGATTAGAGAACTAAAGAACAGCCACAAAGATCTCCTTTTGCTTCTTCACAAAAATCAAAGTTCTTCTCTTTGTAGATTTTTCAGTTTTTGAGTGTGTTTCTTCCTCCTTTTTTTAACAAAACCATGTTCTTGGTGGTTTTATAATGTTAAGTATTCCATCTTGACAGTTTATGACCGTTCTAGGGATCCAAGGGTCCAAAATAGATCAAGAATTCAAATTAAAGTGTGTTTTCCAGCTGTCAAAAAAAGTTGTCAGATATGCAATTAGCGCGCTAATCTTTGAGACCTAGCGCGCTAACTACGCACTTAGCGCGCTAATGAAAATCATTAGCGCGCTAGCTGCGCAGGGACCTCAAAACAATTATTTTGTCCCTTTGTGTTAGCGACCCTTAAACTCGTCCGGGACCTAACCAACCCTTATATAACATGTTATACACGTTTATTATGAGTCATTAAGCCTAATTGGGTGGTCCGGATATTTTAACAAATCCCGAAAACGGAAATTCACGATTTCATAATGTATTAGGGGCTTTTCTACAAATTTACAGTTTTCTTTTCGAAGACCTTTCAAAAACGAGTTTTTCTTTTTCGAAAACATTTACAATGATCTCTAATATGCAAATGACCATCCACACAAAGTTTCACATTGTTTAAACTCATAGACCTAGTTATGTGTTTAAATTCCACTTTGAAACTTGAAGTAAACTTATAACTTTGAAAAATGGTTTAAGAAACTTGATATGCATGGACTAATGCATTTGGCTTGCGTGAAAGAATTTGTATACCTTACATTGAAATTACAAATTGCGGTTTGAACTTTCATCTTCATTTCTTCATTAATGCCGAGTCTTGAACTTGTATTTCTTGAGTACCCTTGATATGTTGTTTTGCATCCTTTAACAAAAACTGAAATACACTAGATGTTTATTAGTACATTTTCACCTTGTTTGTTTCCATCAAAATCTCGGACGGAGTGTGAGTGACTAACCACTTAGTCCAACAATCTCCCCCTTTTTGATGATAACAAACAATGTGAACTTTAAAGGTGTAAAACGTAATCTAAATGTATATCGCATTCATGATTTTTTATTTCATATATGCAAGTTCAAAACACATCAACCTTTTCAAGTTCAACCACATTTTTCTCCCCCGTTTGATACCATCAAAAAGTGGGGCCAAGATGATAACAAACAATGTGAACTTTAAACCACATTTTTCTCCCCCGTTTGATACCATCAAAAAGTGGGGCCAAGATGATAACAAACAATGTGAACTTTAAAGGTGTAAAACGTAATCTAAATGTATATCGCATTCATGATTTTATATTTCATATATGCAAGTTCAAAACACATCAACCTTTTCAAGTTCAACCACATTTTTCTCCCCCGTTTGATACCATCAAAAAGTGGGGCCAAGCATCCCCATAAATAAACACAATAGAAACAATACGAGAGAAATATACTCTCCCCCTCACTTTATGCATATCAAGAAACAATAGACGGTAGCGATACAAATGCATAGACGATAAAACATAGTGAAGCAAGAAATATCCATATAGAAAACTCAGAGATACAAAAAAAAAAATTCATGATATAGATAGCATAAAGCAATGAGAGCATAGTTGTGGCTTAAACATGAGTTTGACAAAAAAATCGAAACATCTAAGACTGACATATTGGAGCCTAATGCTCATCTAGTGGTGGTATGTCTAAACACTCCTCCTCGAGGATGGTGGTGGACGTGCAGAGCTGGAGGCATGATCATTACGCGCGGTCCGAACTGGGAGCTAATGGGTCCGAACTGGATGAGATGTGAGTTTTGAGGGTAAAAACGAATTTATAGACGCCTGGCCGAACGACATTAGCGCGCTAATGATAAATTAGCGCGCTAATGGGTCGATTCATATTCTGGGCCAGTACGCTATTAGCGCGCTAATGGGTGTTATTAGCGCGCTAATTCCCCTCTGGAAATTTTTGGTCAGTACATCATTAGCGCGCTAATTTTAACTATTAGCGCGCTAATTCTCTCTCGGAATTTTTTGACAAAAAATTTTGGATTTTCGCAATATAGCTCCGATTCTCCTCAAACTTCATGGACACTTCACTAACACCATATAAAAAGGTTTGGAATAGCTAAAACATATGTAGAAGGTCCGATTCTCGAAACATGCCTGACTCACGCCGAATTTTAGAAAATTGTTCTCTAGGCAAAGGCTTAGTGAATATATCGGCTAGTTGATCCTCTGTGTGCACATGGATGAGTTTAACATCGCCCTTTTGGACGTGATCACGAAGAAAATGGTGTCTAATCTCAATATGTTTTGTTCTTGAGTGTAACACCGGATTTTTCGATATGTTTATCGCACTTGTGTTATCACAATAAATTTCAAAGCACACCCAACTAGGATTTGATAATCCTCAAGTTGTTGTTTCATGTATAGAACTTGAGCACAACAACTCCCGGCAGACACATATTCGGCTTCCGCCGTAGATAAAGCAACGAAATTTTGCTTTTTGCTGAACCATGAGATAAGTGAATTTCCTAGCAAATGACAAAATCCGGAAGTACTTTTCCTATCGACTAGACTTCCCGCATAATCAGAGTCAACAAAACTGCGGAGTTCGAAACTCTTAGTTTTGTTGAACCACAATCCTAAGTCTTGTGTTCCACTTAGATATCGAAATATGCGCTTTACACATTTTAAGTGGGACTCCTTGGGATCGGATTGAAATCTAGCACATAAGCACACACTGAACATAATGTCGGGTCTACTAGCGGTCAAGTATAGGAGGCTACCTATCATTCCACGATAAAGTTTAGGATCTATGGGTTTTCCTAGTTGGTCTTTATCCATTTTGATGGTGGAACTACTAGGAGTGTCACATGCTTTCAGATTTTCGAATTTGAATTTCTTTAACATGTCCCTCACATACTTTGCTTGATTTATAAAAATGCCATGTTTGGATTGCTTTATTTGCAAGCCTAGAAAGTATGTTAGTTCTCCCATCATGCTCATTTCAAATTCATTTGTCATTAATGATGAGAATTCATTACATAGACTTGTGTTGGATGACCCAAAAATGATATCATCAACATAAATTTGAACAAGTAACATATCATGTTTTTCGATCAAAATGAACAAAGTGGGATCTAGCGTTCCTTTCTTGAATCCTTTTTCAAGTAGGAATGCACTAAGTCTGTTATACCAAGCTCTAGGAGCTTGTCTTAGTCCATACAAGGCTTTTTGAAGATGATATACATGACCTGGGTGTTCATGATCTTCAAAACCATGTGGTTGTTCTACATATACCTCTTCATTAATGAAGCCATTTAAGAATGTGCTTTTAACATCCATTTGATATAGTAAAAACCCATTGTAGCAAGCATAAGCAAGTAACATTCGAATTGCTTCTAGTCTTGCTACGGGTGCAAAGGCTTCCTCATAATCAATTCCTTCTTCTTGATTGTAGCCTTGTGCAACCAACCTAGCCTTGTTTCTTACAATTTCACCTTTTTCATTCTTTTTGTTTCTAAAAACCCATTTGGTGCCTATGGTTGTGTGGTCCTTGGGTCTAGGTACTAATGTCCATACCTTGTTCCTAACAAAGTGGCTTAGCTCCTCTCGCATAGCCATTACCCAAAATTCATCTCCTAAGGCATCATCTATCTTAGTGGGCTCGGTTTGTGATACAAAAGCTATATGTCCTTCATCTCGATGTAATGTGGACCTAGTGATTACTCCTTTGTTTGGATCACCTATTATTTGTTGGGATGAATGGCCAATTAGAAGTCTTGAATTCTTAGGTGCACTTGTGTCGGATTCTTTACATGCCTCAACTTCTTGACTATTTGAAGTTTGTCCTAGGGTGCCATCATCTTCATCATCGATCCTCAATTTTTCCAAGTTTTGCATCATCTTAACTTTGGGATCCACTTCATCAAATTTCACATGGATATACTCTTCTATGGTTTTGGTTGATCTATTAAACAACCTATATGCTTTGCTGTGCATAGAGTACCCAAGGAAAGTACATACCTTTGACTTTGGGTCAAATTTGTCTAATTGATCCTTATCATTTAGAACATAGCAAGTACAACCGAACACCTTAAAGTAACTTATGTTGGGCTTTCGGCCTTTCCATAGTTCATAAGGAGTCTTTTTCACTTGCTTTCGGACATTTACTTTATTTATAACATAGCATGCCGTGTTAATGGCTTCGGCCCAAAAGTGCTTAGCTATGTTGTACTCATTTAGCATAGTCCTACACATCTCTTGGAGTGTCTGTTTTTCTTTCAACAACTCCATTTTGTTGGGGTGTTCTAGGAGAGGATAATTGGTGTGTATAACCTTGTTTAGCACAAAAATCCTCCAAGTTTCTATTTACAAACTCACCACCTCTATCACTTCTAATGATGGTGATTTTGTATCCCTTTTCATTCTCAACTAAAGCACAAAATTTTACGAACACATCAAACACTTCATTCTTATGAGAGAGAAAATACACCCATGTATATCTAGTAAAATCATCAACAATGACAAAGCAATATGATTTACCTCCTAGGCTTTGTGTTTGGGTGGGTCCGAACAAATCCATATGGATAAGTTCTAAGGCTCGAGTCACATCACTTGTTACTTTCGTCTTAAATGACGATTTCACTTGTTTACCGAGGATACAAGGTTCACACTCCTTGTCTTTCTTAAACGTGCATTTGGGTAGACCCTTAACTAGATCATGCTTAGTCAATTTTGACAAGTTCTCCATGCTAGAATGTCCTAATCTACGGTGCCACAACCATGCATCACATTCACTTTGTGCACTCAAACATGAGACATTTTGCATATTCATCTCATCAAAGTTAATGGCATAAACATTTTTATCTCTATATGCAATAAATAAGGTTTCATGCTTCTCATTCCTAACAATGCATTTCGATGATTCAAACATAACATGAAATCCTTTGTCACACAATTGACTAATACCGAGCAAATTATGTTTCAATCCATCAACAAGATAAACGTTAGAAATAGAAAGTGAATTGTTACCGACGGTTCCGAGACCAATAACTCTTCCTTTGTTGTTGTCTCCAAATGTAACCTTTCCACCATCATGCCGCTTTAGTTCAATAAGTTGATGTGCATCTCCGGTCATGTGTCTTGAGCACCCACTATCCAAGTACCATGGGGTGCTCTTCCTCGCATCCTACACAATGGGAAACACACTAGATTTTGGTACCCAAACACCTTTGGGTCCGAGAATGTTAGTGTAGTAAACATTTTTAACTACCCATGCTAGTCTACCCACTTTGGCCTTTTGTAATGCACATTTCCCGACCACGTGAGTCTTGTTGCATTTAGAGCATCTACGATCATCATTTAGCAATTTCTTGTAACTTAACAAGTTTGCTCCATAACCTATGCCTCTTTTGTTGAGTGCACGTCGTTGTGCTCCCAACATCATGTCAAACATTTCTTTACCATTTGTAAACTTATGCACCGTGCTAGTCAAGTCCTCTACTTCCTTGACTAAAGCATCTCTCTCCTCTATGACTTCATTTAAGTCACTTTGGAGATCTTTAATGGTCTCATTTTGTGACCCTATTTCACTAATTGCAATGGTCAAGCTCTTTTTGAGTTGTTTGGTCTTTTTGACCTCCATTTCCAACTCTTTCCTAAGCTCATCAAGATTTGGAACATCATCCAAATCATCAACATTATCAAAGTTAAAAGAGTTAGAATTTACCTCGCCTTGTGCCATGAGACAAAGTATTGCCTTCTCACTTTCTGATTCGGATTCGAACTTGATGATGATGAGTCATCCCAAGTTGCTTTGAAACTCTTCTTTCCTTTCTTCTTGTCAAACACCTTCTTGGATTTGCAATCCGCCTTGATGTGACCCGGTTTGCCGCAACCGAAGCATATGGTTTCATTTGATTTTCCTCCCTTGCTTCCACTTCGAAACTTCTTCTTATACTTGTCTCGCTTGTACATGGCCCCTGTTGAGCTTTCTTGAGAGCATAGCTACTTCCTCCTCAAGATCATTGTCATCACATGATTTTTCATTTTCAATGATCTCTACCGATGCACTAGGGGAGCTATTTGCCTTCAAGGCGATATCTTTTCTTGAACTCTTAGTACCTCCACTTAATGCTTCCAATCTTGCTCGGTCTTTAAGTTCAAATTCATGGACTGTTAGCTCTCCACACAATGCATCAAATGTGTAATCTCCAAGATTTTGTGCCGATTGGATAGCATACTTCTTGGCATCCCATTCCTTAGGCAAGCCTCTAAGGAATTTATACACCGAGGTTTCTTGATCATAATTCTTTCCAAGATTCTTGATCTCATTCAATAGTTTAGTGAATCGAGTGATGGCGGTGGCTATGTCTTCATCGGACCCAACTCGGAAAGTTTCATAGTGCTCCTCAAGAATTCTTAACTTGGTCTTCTTCACTTGCATGGTACCTTCATAGTGTACCCCAAGCTTCTCCCATACTTCCTTAGCCGTTTGACAAGCACTTACTCGGTTAAATTCATTTTCACTTAGCGCACAAAATAAGTGATTCATGGCTTGATCATTTGAGAGCTCAATCTTTATCTCCTCGGCGGTGTACTCTTTCAAGGGCTTATCCGGTGGAGTGTAGCCACTTTCAATTGCATCCCATAAGAATCTATTTTGTGCTCTAATGTAGAATTTCATTCTCACTTTCCAATGAGCATAATTAGTTCCATCAAAATACGGAGGCCTACTCGAAGAGTTGCCTTCCCGAAGGCAAGCCGGATCTAAGGTTTGCATCCTTGCACAAAAAGAACACTCAAAGATACGTTAGTAATACTTTGAGCAATAACCCGCTCTGATACCAATTGAAGGTCACCCAAGAGGGGGTGAATTGGGTTACCGAGTAGTTATTGCCCTTTTAAAACTTTATGCGCAAATTACAACTATAATGCATACACTATCAATGAATATATATATGCTATGCAAGTGAATGGAATGGAAGAGATGGAAAGTGACACACAATTTATAGTGGTTCGATCCAACGATCTACGTCCACTACCTAACCTCCCCGGTTAGGATTTTTAACCCCCACTTATATTGCAAATAAGTGTTACAACCTAAGCATACAAGCCTAGAGTGCCTAATTACAATTAGGACTTCCCACCTAGCCGCAACTAGGATTTGTGCCTAGTCTCAACTAGGTCTTCCCCTTTGACTTAGATTCCACTAAGTCTTACAATCATACAAATACAATAAGTTGCTGAAAAATAATGAGATACACTTTACAACACAAAGTGGTATCAAATTCAAACACTAGCAAGCCTCCTAGAGCCTAACAACTCTTATGCATGCAAGTATGAGAATAAATGGAATATGCAAATATGTCACTGATTTTGTTGCAAATCCCAAATGTGAAATCGTTTTAAAAACTTAATATATTAGTGTAAAACCGATTTCAAGTCTAAGAACAATAGTTTAACAAAAATCAAGTTTAAGTGCAAAACTTTTGTTCAAATCAATCTTAGGGTTTGATAAAATAAATTTAATTGCAAAACCCAAGAAGAAGGTGGTTAAACACACAACAAAATGATTTTCAAATCAAATACACAAAACTATGTAGATTAAGCACAAGCAAGATTTTAGATCTAGGACTTTCTTACAAACAAGAGAATGACAAAAGAGATCAGCTTTGAAGAGATTCTTGTACTCCTTTGAAAGCCTCAAAAGTGCTGGATTAGAGAACTAAAGAACAGCCACAAAGATCTCCTTTTGCTTCTTCACAAAAATCAAAGTTCTTCTCTTTGTAGATTTTTTAGTTTTTGAGTGTGTTTCTTCCTCCTCTTTTTAACAAAACCATGTTCTTGGTGGTTTTATAATGTTAGGTATTCCATCTTGACAGTTTATGACCGTTCTAGGGATCCAAGGGTCCAAAATAGATCAAGAATTCAAATTAAAGTGTGTTTTCCAGCTATCAAAAAAAGCTGTCAGATATGCAATTAGCGCGCTAATGCTGAGACCTAGCGCGCTAACTCTGTACTTAGCGCGCTAATGAAATCATTAGCGCGCTAACTGCAGGGACCTCAAAACAATTATTTTGTCCCTTTGTGTTAGCGACCCTTAAACTCGTCCAGAACCTAACCAACCCTTATATAACATGTTATACACGTTTATTATGAGTCATTAAGCCTAATTGGGTGGTCCGGATATTTTTACAAATCCCGAAAACGGAAATTCACGATTTCATAATGTATTAGGGGCTTTTCTACAAATTTACAGTTTTCTTTTCGAAGACCTTTCAAAAACGAGTTTTTCTTTTTCGAAAACATTTACAATGATCTCTAATATGCAAATGACCATCCACACAAAGTTTCACATTGTTTAAACTCATAGACCTAGTTATGTGTTTAAATTCCACTTTGAAACTTGAAGTAAACTTATAACTTTGAAAAATGGTTTAAGAAACTTGATATGCATGGACTAATGCATTTGGCTTGCGTGAAAGAATTTGTATACCTTACATTGAAATTACAAATTGCGGTTTGAACTTTCATTTCATTTCTTCATTAATGCCGAGTCTTGAACTTGTATTTCTTGAGTACCCTTGATATGTTGTTTTGCATCCTTTAACAAAAACTGAAATACACTAGATGTTTATTAGTACATTTTCACCTTGTTTGTTTCCATCAAAATCTCGGACGGAGTGTGAGTGACTAACCACTTAGTCCAACAACTCTCCTTATGCAACTACTCAATTCTAGCCACATTGTATTAGCATCTAAGTCAAGATTACAAACATTTTTCTTTAGTAGTTTTTCTCTAAACTCTACTTATTTACTATGTTTTAGGTTCCACCACTTTATTCTAGGGTCGCTAACTCGTTTATTCATATTATGTTGTCGTGTTAGCTTAATATCAAGTACTACTAACTTATGTTGGGTAGTAAGTGCTTCACCAGGTATTACTTTTCAGTCTCTACTTGTTTTTCTATCTATTTTCTTGTTAAAAGAAAATCTATTTGACTTTTGTTATGACCACTGCTAAAAGTAATTGTATGCAGCTCCCTCTTCCTAAAACTAGTATTTGCTAGGACAAGATCGTATGCTGAAGAAAATTCTAAGATTGATTCTCCTTCTTCATTTCTATTACCGTAACCAAAACCTCAATGAACTCTCTCAAACCCATCGTTACTTGCCCCGACATGCCCATTTAAATCACCTCCAATAAAAACCTTTTCATCTAATGGTATAGTTTACATAAATCCATCCATATCGTCCCAAAACTTGCGTTTGATGCTCTCTCTTAATCCTACTTGTGGTGTATAGGCACTAAGTATGTTAATTTTTTCATCTCCAATAATTAATTTAACTAGAATCAATCTATCCCCCATTCTTTTAACCTCTACGACTTTATCCTTATAATCATTATCCACAACAATTTCCACTCCATTACATTTTCTATCTGTACCAATGTACAACAATTTAAACCCTTTCCTTCGTATTTCTCTACTCTTTTCCCGTACCTATTTTGTCTCTTGAAGTCAAGCAATATTGACTCTCCTTCTAGTCATGGTATCTACTAGTTCTATAGACTTCCCCGTAAGTGTTCCTATGTTCCATGTTCTTAAACAAATTCTTTTCCCCTTTGTATTTATTTTCGTTTTCTATTTCTATTTTGTCTAAAAGATCTAGTGTCTGTATCTTTGATCCATATCATGAAAAATGACGATAGTCTTACTCTGGCTGTTAACCTATCACAACCCTCCTCCATTTTTCAAGAATGGAAAATGAGCTTTGGGCCTCCCTCCCCCACTTTTCGAGTATGAAAAGTGAATTTGGGACCTCCCTTACCCATTTTTTGGTATGAAAAAATGGGCGTTAGAGTCCTCCTCCTTTATCCGAACTTGGGATTAGCTATGTAGCGCACATAGTGTACACATAGGTGGAGTTAATTCATATTCCTAACTAAATAAAGTAAAATGAAATAGAAAAATATTGCCTGTATTGTGAAAAATTTGAAAAAACTCCAAAATGTTCGATTATATATAAATAAAATACTTGATCAATAATCTTTGTATAACAAGATTCTTGGTAATTTATCTTGTTTATCTTGCATTATTGTTTCGATCTTGTACCTATTATAATGTCTAGCACAAAACAATTAATCCTCTATAAAATCCTCAAGTTTATGCACAATCTAGGTTAAGTTAAGATAGGATATAATAATATATCACTTCCATTTTAACCCAAATTATATTCCCGTGTTCCTAACTAAATAAAGTCAAATGAAATGAAAAAATAGTACCTGTATTATGGAAAATTTTAAAAAATTCACAATATTCAACTTTCAAATAGATTCTACCTCTCATTTCTTACATACTTCACATCTTCATACTTCACTTCAACTAATACCCCCAAAGTCACTCAAAACCTTGTTCTCATGATTTAAAAATAAAGCCATTTTTCTCAATAAAAATAAAAATACCTTGTAAAGTATAAATGAATAAAATAAATAAATAGTAACTAACGTACGAATGAATGGGATAAGTAATTGAAAATCCGATAAATTTAAACATTTCCAAACATCATTGGTTTCAAAGTAACTTATCACACCATTGTATAAAATCTGAACATACCAAAGCAATAATATCATAGTAGCACATACCACACCTTTCATATCAAAATATTACAAACATAAACCTCTCACAATAACACTTAGAGAAAAAGATTATACAAAGAAAAATAAAATATTAGAATTGCTTTCCTGATGTCGCATCGTCACCACCATCCCTATTATCTGGCTGTTGAAATTGGAAGCACCTTGTAGGATCATATAAATTATAGTCCACTGCCGCCATTTGGTTACCTTCTAAAAAGACTCCCTGGCTGGGCATTCTTGCTTGAGTTGATGGAATATTAATGTTAGCTCCCCTTCCTTGTATCCTCATGTTCATGCGTTGCTTGGACCCATAAATGCTCTTTGCACCTCAGGTTGGTTTTGAAATATGAACTCTTGATGTCACAGAGTTCTCATATGATTCCGCAAGATTGACCCCATCATGGCCATTTTTCTCCCATTCGCATACATACTAGTGAAGTCCTCTATAAGTGGCGATGGGCATTGGTTCGTTTGCTCATTATACGCGATATTCTATATTTCTTCCAAATTTCTTCAATTTTGTGCCTGTATTCTCTTTCTCTTTTGGTCTCTCTCCAATGTGTATCATTTCTATCACGTTCCTCTTTTGAATCAACATATCGCGACACTTTCTAGGTGTTTTCAATGACTTCGATGGTGTTAGTCTTATTCGGGTAAACATCTAAACCTCGACCTCTCATTGGAACTCGATCTTGCTTACGAGACTCAATAATCTTTAATGGAAAAGGAAATCCTTGGTTTTCTTAGTTGTCATGGAATTCCTTATCGAATCATAGATTATTTTGCCAACATCAATATAGTCGATCCCTTAGACTATGTGTTATAAAAGAGTCGCCCTTCAGTTCATTATATCATAGTGTTGCGCCCTTAGTTTTAAGCTCATGTTTAAGAAAAAACTCCAAACCTTGCTTGTTTTACTAAAGTATTTGTCTTGGACGTGTTTTAGGTACCATCTTTGTTAAAAAGAAATTCATCCCCCAGAATAGCTTCTAAAGCATTTCTAATGCTTTCGAGGGAAAATCCATGTCTATTCCCATACTCATTTTTGGGTACTCATTATTTTGTCTCATATGAAATTTTGGTAAGCGATAATATCGGTTTATTCTTTCAAGTGAGTAGTCCACTGTTCTTCCTCGGACTATGACTACTATTTTGTTCTCATCTCCATGCCGGTTTGCATAAAACTCTCACTAAATTTTTACAACCCATTTCTATTGAGGACCCTGCGTCATTATCGGCGTAATAGTCCCTAGTAAACAATCCCCAATTTTATTCCCTTATTATGTTTAGGATTCTGGGCCAATACTTAACTTCATTTTTTAACGTTGAAACCCCTCTCCAGTGTGATTTTTCTCTTCTTAGTAATGTTGCTCTACATCCTATCAAGTGCTTGGGCATTGATTAGGTGTTAACATAAGAATTGGATTCTAAGTGTCTCCTCAATCTCTCCCTCTCCCTCTGACTCATCGGTAATATTTAAAGGTGGAAAAAGTTCTCTAGGTGCTCTAGTTCAGGGGTTAGTAATTAAAATCCCTATTGACCTAATTAGTGTGGGTAGATCTTTGGATTTTTGTTTGGGTTTTTCACTATTGACGCCTTTCCCTTTTCCTCTCATGAGTTTCTACCTTTAACTCCTCTGACCATTATCTCAAATTTCAAAACTTATTAATTCAAAAACTAAATAAACCTATAAATGATAGAAAAAACGCTTATCGAAAATAATTTCATAAAATTCAAGACTTTATTTTTAAAAGAGAAATCTATTTGGAAAGCTAGCTTGAAATTCATCGTAAGCTTTAAAATAAAATTGGCATCAAGAAGTTAACTTAAATATATAGATTTTAAAATCAATTTACTAAATATCATAATGTAATTATGTGATAAATTGTAGTGTTTCAAATTCAAAGCAAATTAAAGTAAAAAAGAAACCATAACCATGTTGGGTTTTGGGGGTTCATATGCAGCGAAAAATTTAAAACAATTTTGAAAAACCCCAACAAGATCGAAAATAAGTTCTATTAAACTAGATCTACAAAAGTAAGCCTACCTTAATCCGTGACTTCCTTCTCTAATCGTTCGATTTTCAAGACGTTCAAGTGTGTGTCCTCTATCAGAAATCCACACACGAACGGTTACCAAAATTTGGGGTGTTAGCCCTAAGAGAGATAGAAAATATATTTCTTCACTCTCCTAAAATTCAGAGAACTCAAAATTCGTAAAAACAAAAATCTTATTTTGTTTTAGGGTTTCGGCCTTTATTTATGTGTAGATAAGCCCTCGCTTAAAATCCTATTCGTAATACAACTATTGTACTTATGCAGTTTGAGCAAATTACACATACGCTCATATTAAAAAATTATCATATTACAAATCGTAATGGCTTTCATGTCATGAATTTTATCATATGAAATTCATTACTCTTGACCAATTGAAATTGCATAAAGTCATTCTTTGTGTGCGACTCAATCGGTTCATGTGATGTTGGCAGTGAACCCAAACCATTTTGGTACACAAGTCATAAACGATCTATAGCAAGGCATTATGACTACACAAGTAACATGAATATCACAATCGAAAAAACCTAATAAATAACAGATATCATATCCTTTTTTTTCGTGCGATATCCTTTAATTAAACATAAGGCATGGAGAGTCACCCTTAATGTTCAATAATACTAATCTCGATTTTTAGATAAACTGAAAACATCCAATTGACATTGATCATATCAATTCAAATGGACTTGGCCATTATCAGTCTATCTTATCGAGGGACCCACTAATACTTCTCTCTATACGAGAGTGAAAAATTCTATCTTGATTACACACCTTCACATATTATTCACATGGTAACCAATCACAATCTTTATAATCATTCAGTTAAAGACAATGTTTGATTGTGTCGAATTACCACTCTCATAATATTGAAGTCTATGGTAATCTGAAGTCAAATGATTAAATGATATACCTATGATGAGTAACACCTATGAATCAATCCATATGGTGTTCTCATAGTGGGTCGATCCAGTACCTTGTTTCCTAACAAGTAATTATGATCTCAATTTATATACCTATACACATGTCATCACATGACAATCAATCAAGATTCATAATAGTCTTAATTCATTATAGTTCCCAATATAATGACCGACTTCAGAAATTTAGGATATTTCAACAAATATCCATAGATCTTACTATAAGGTAAACATGCAATCACTTATAACAAAACAATAATTGAAAACCTCAATTTTATTAATTAAAATTATAAGATAAACAATGTTTGTAGGTTGACTTAGGATACACACCTCAATAAACCAAACCCTCAAACTTATTTTAAATTCGATTCTCAAACCATTAGAAAATACGTGTAAATAAAGCAAAAAATTTGAAATTATTAGATTTGTAAATCAAAGATCAGTGCAATCACCATTCCGAGTCTATTAGAATCTAAAAGCATTTGCTCAATGTAAATAAGTGAAAATCCTTTGAATTGAAAATTTGTTTATGTAAAGAGCTAAGGTTGATGTAATTACCTTTCGGAGATTGAATATTTGGAGATTGAATCTCAAAAGATTTAAGCTCTTGAACTCATCTAAATCGTCCAACCAAGCTCTATGTCAAAATTTCCTAAAATCCTAGTTTGGTTCAACTCTTCCAAAATAAAAAATCTTGGTTTGAATATGACTAGATTGAGGTGAGAATCACTTAAATACTATGAGGTTGATCTTAGAATTGTTGGATTTAGGCAATAAATTTAGATTTTTCGTAAAGGGATGCAACCGTTTGTTAATGTGAATGGGATTGTGTTGTGGCGATTTGAGGTTCTATTTTTATTAACTAAAAATCGTGCCCTACGAATCATGTATTTGTGAAATTGATGGGAAATCGCTAGGTGAGTCGATGGAAAATGAGACGCGTTGACCCACTGATCTGAACAATGATTCCTTTATAAGGTGAATCATCGGGATTCGCCAGACTCTAAATTTGCATTAAATTTACTGATTTTTGCTACCGATTTTGCCAGATATTGTTAGTGTTATTCCAAAATCGTTAGGAAATCGCTAGGCCTAATTCCCTATTTTTGTAATTAGTTCCATAATTAAATTATATATCATTCATTAAAACTCATATTAAGGTAGAATTGACTAACATTTTAAAAGCTTGAGTGAGACATGTAACTATTTAAATACGTTTATTAATTAAATAAATAAGCATACAAAGAAGTAAGTAAATAATGCAACTTGCACAAAGGCCATTTAAGCAAAAACAACTCGATCACTCTTCTTTAATTGAAATTGCCTTGGAGTTTAAATTTCGAAAATATTTCCACTACAAGAGTCAAAAAGTGAGAAAATAAAGACATATTAAACTAAATTCCGAATAAATTTAAATAAATATAGAATATGGGTTGCCTCACATGGAGCGCTTTTGTTTATTATCGTTGGCTCAACTTAACCCTTCTAGAATTAGGTTAGATCTCTAAAATTTAATTTAGGATTGTCCACTCTAGTGCCATTCCAGGAAGTGAGTGTTTAGCCATTAATCGTTAGAGTGATTATTTTGTTAAGAATATCCATAAAACTTGAGTAGTGGCTCAGAAAGGTCATCCTAAAATTAAAGGAAGATCTTCATTAGTAAAATATGGCATGACCAAAAAGTCTATGACTATGATGTTATTGTTGACTTGAATTGGCACATTTGTGACTACTCCTATTGGTTGAATTGAAGTTTCATCTGGTAAAGAAAATCGTTCAGAAGCAAATGAATTCAACTCCAATTGACTATGTAGAAAGAAATGTATGAGCATTGGATTTACACTAGAGTTCACATCATACTAATCTCTGAAGTATCAAGCCCATTTGACTTTGATGTACAAGTGTATACTTCTAGGATCATTAAGCTTTACAAGACTTAAACCTGACTTTTCATTTTTTCTTATTGTACTTGGATCTAGAAACTTTTGTCTTTTTAACTCATTTACCAATCTTTAGTTGGTTATCTCTCAATTTTTGAGTTACTTTCTTTTCTTTTGAAGTGTCTTGAACTTGACACATATCGAGCATGCATAATAAATTATTTTATATTTATAACTTATAGGGGTGATAAGCGAGATATTGTCTCCAAAGAGATTTTGCAAACTTTAAAAGAAAATATTTTTTTTTCTAGTTTTTATTAATTTAGTTAATCTAATTAGACAAAAATTAAAATATTAAATGACTAAAGACTATAATTATTAACTTAAACAACCAAAATAACTAAACTAATTTAAACAATCTAAATGCAAACTAAATTAAACAATATTCAAATTAAATTCAATATAACTAAACAAATATCTAAACAAACCCCCATTAAACAATATAATATACTTGGATTGCTTTCAAACACTAGAACATAATATCACTTTATTTCATAATTATAATCATAAAACATATGGAATATTGGAGTTATTAAATCCTAATTCATAATAGGTTGATAGCCTTTAGCCAGCCACTTATTTTTCTAAATTCAATAGAAATGCAACATTCTTATCATTGAAAATCTACCCATTGGATAAAAGACAACACCATAGAAATACAACAACATTATGCTTATTGAAAATCATGTCTAATATAAGCCAATATTAACCAAAGCCACATAATAAACAACTTAGAACACATCACCTAGAACTTCCACTCTGAAAATGCCCTATAGATTAATCCTAGTTACTACTATGTATGCAATACTAATCTTCATTAGTTGTAATACGCAAAAATAACTTGTGAAATCCGTGATTGACATGTATGAATATATTTAAAGCATTAAGTTCATGATTCCTAAATTATAACTACCTAGCAATCCAAAATATATTACATGTCTACGGTTTGTTTAGATTGATGGACTACTCACTCATGCTAGAAATAAACAATGCATAAATATAATTAAAAGACATAATGAATAATAAATACATTAATATAAATCAAAGTTTCAATATATCTTCAAACATAGACAATAGAAATAATGTAGAGTAAAAGGAAAGCAAAAGGAATAACAAAAAGAGAGTTATTTCGAAGATCTCTGGTCTTTTTTATAGTCTCCTTACATATACATATCTTAAATAAACTAAAGATTATCATATTAAAAAAGTTGTTACCGACGTCAATGATTTGTCAGCGATTTCTAACTTATACATAAATCGATGAGCATATAACTAAGTTTAGCTCTAATTGCTCTACCAATTCAACTGGTGATTTCTTGTTCATTCTCCAATTCGCTGTGGATTCACTAGTCTTTTCCTGTTGCTAATTTATGTGGCGACTCCTAGTGTTATTCCAAATTGTTGCACTTCTTTATCAGTTGACTGTTTTGCTCTTCTTACTATTTTCTTTCATTTCTTTATTTTTTTTAAAACCTGAAATCACAAAACAATAGAATACCTAGTGTAATATCATATATATATATCCAATCTAAATGACACTATAAAATGTGTCTAACCTAAATTATGCTATAAAATGTGTCTAATTTTTGACTTGTCAAATACCTCAAACTCAGCACTTTGCTGTCCCAAACAACGGAATAATCTCAATCATATTCTCTTTCTTATTTCTTCTTTCATTTTTTATACATTGATAAATTGATTTTTTCTTTTTTTCTTTCATTTTTATAAGAGAATTTAAAATAGAAGTGATTTTCAAATGAAAACATATTACCCATAAGTAAATGAAAGTTATGATAGAATAAAATGATTTTGACAAAATGAAACATCCCGTAATGATAACTCAACCACCTAATGTGATACTCTTTAGAACTTAAAGTTCATTACCAAGGTCAGTACACACCATATATTTTCTCAATCTCGATTAGCAAGCACTAAGCTTACGATAACTAATATAGAATCTCAAAACACATAAACCACTAAATTAACTTTAATGTTAAAAACTACTCTATAATAATACCATAATCAAGATCATTGGGAATTTTGCCAAGATACTAATGAATATATCTTTTAAAACTTGTTAGATTAAGAAATAGTTCATTTAACCCTAACTTCAGGTACTCGAGTTAAATATTTTATTTGAAGAGTTTAAGAACATCTATTTTTTTTTATCTTTCATCCTTTTTTTTTCTACTTCATTCTAATTATTTATTCTTATAATATTTTTTTTGCTTTTGCTTTTGAGTCCCTACTCCATTTCCTTTGGACATTCTCATATTTTTCCCACTATAGATCCCCTACTACATTTCTTTTGGAATCTATAGGACTATATATAAACTTATAAACCCTTATTAACACTTCTCACTATTAACTAAAGTTGAAGAAATTACTCATTCTAACTTATAGAAATTCATTGATTTCTAACTCAAATCTTCTTTCAATTGTGGCACAATAACTTTCTACATATCTACTATAAAAATATTTAACCAATAGCCTTTTGTATCATAAGATTTTTAGAAATATGTCATATTCATCTTGCACTATTATTTCGATCTTCTACCTATTATCATGACTAACACAAGGCATTCAATTTAATGTTCACATCAACTAGTAAAGTTAATAAAAAAAGATATAAAAATTAATTCTTTCTATCATAAAATCTACTTGGGTAATAAAATATCTTTTCAATTCAAAATCTAATTATATATTCATTATTGTTCTTAATAAAAATTAAGTAAAATGAAAATCATACTTGAATTTGAAAAATTTCATCAACTTACTTGAATACCAGATTAAAGGTAATTCTTAACTTTTCTTCTACATTTCTTTCCTTTCATTGCCATCAATGTCATACGTCACCTAAAATACCTTAAACTCATTCTAAACCTTGTCCTCAAGGTTTAAAAATGAACTCCGATTTTCAACATAACAAACATACCATGTGAAGTATGAAAGAATTGATAAAATCATAAATTTGACAATCAAGAAATTGATAAAGTTAACGTAAAATTATAATAAGATAAAGTGCATACAAATTTAATGAATAAACATCACCATTATATAATAAGTGTATTAAATATCATACCCAAGCACTAAATAAAATGTATCATATAATATACCACCACAAAATATCAGCAAGAAACACAAAGTATATAACCACTACCGGAATTACATAGATGAACTCTCATAATATCATTCGGTGACAGAGAAAATAAATAGAATAAGGGAATCAATGTTGGCGTCCAAAATTTTTGTCGTCATCGTCTTCCACTGGATCAATCCTTTGAGACTGGTAGCTCACAGAGGGGTCCTATAGGTGGTATTCCTGACATGGTAAAGTCGGAACATCAAGATTACTGCTACGTGGTAATCTCATCAGTGTAGATGTTACATGAACCTGGGCACCTCCTTGATGTCTTTTTTTCCTAGACATCGTATGCTCCATCGTATGGATGCTCCTTGCTAAGGCTCTCGGTTCTCATATACCAGTTATTGATTACAGAGAGTGGTCATCTGATTGCACAAAATTGCACCCATGAAAGCCAACTCTGACTTATCCATGTATAATCCATCATAATCCATAGCAGGCTGCTCCACGTTCAGATCATTTCTAGCTTTTGATATCTCCTCCAAAATTCTCCTCGTATCATATCTGATTTTCCTCTTTGCTCAGTTTCTCTTTTGGTTATCTTAGCCCAGTCTCTCTCATCCTTTGTGTCTTCATAACTGTTCACTCTTCCATATCTCTCAATAATCTTATCAGTGATGCTTTTCTCTAGTAAAACATCCTTGTTAAGCCCTACCATGTTCATTTGATCCTCCCTACAAAAGGCCGTAATTATCAAAGGGAAAGGCAGTCCCTTATTCTTCTTAGTGGTGATGACACTCCTAATCAATTCATAAATAATTTTGCCAACACCAAAGTATCTTAATCCTATGACAATGAGGTAAAGTAGGGCAGCTTTGTAGTTCATAATCTCGTAGTACTACAGGATTGGTTGTAAGTTAGCGTTGATGAAATAACACCTAGCTTTAGTAGTCTTCTTGAAAAATTTGGTGGTTATGTACTTAGGGCACCCTTTCATATAAAAAATAAACCCATTTCAATGGATTGCCTCTAAAACCCTCTATATTGTCACTTGGAACATACTCTAAGTCTAGGTGGTTATAACCATAGTCAATAAACCCAGTTCCTAGTCTCGATGATATTTAGGATCCTAGGCCTATACTTCAATTTGTTCTTCACATTAAATCTCCTCTCTGGGATCAATTTTCTATCATTAACTATATCATTTCTAAATTTTTCATAGGCCTTCTCATTGACGAAATTCTCTTTTCTTAGTTCGTAGTTTTTCTCCTTCATCGGTATCTCTTCACTAAATAAAGAAAGTGGAATATGTTCTTTTTGTGGTCTAATCCTAGGTATGTTAAAAAATATTGATGTGGATTGGATTTGGGAAACTTTTGGTTTTGATTTTAATTTCTCTACTAACTTCCTCTTCCCTTTTTCCTCTCGTGAACCTCTAACCTCTCCACCTCCAGCCACTTAGAGTAGTGTAAGTAAAGGAATGAACCTGTAAAACTATTTTTGAAACCAAATTTGTCAAAAAAGTGTTTAGTAAAATTCAACAGAGTAGTCAAGCTAAAACATCTACTCTAGCCAATGTTGCTCCTACTAATTAAGCACAAGTTGATGCTATATTCAGTGATAAAAAAAACACAACTATAATTGGAAAGATACTTAAAAAGAATAATAAAAAAAGTTTCGTAAGACTATTGAAAATGTCTAGATATGACGGTTTAAAGATTTTACAAATAAATAGTTTAAGTACTCAATAGGGTAGTCAAGCTAAAGCATTTACTCAAGCTAATGCTGCTCTTACTAATTAAACACAAGTTGATGCTATATTCATTGATAAGAAAAACACTAGTATAATTGGTAAGACGATTAAAAAAATGATTTAGGATCATTACATAAATATAATGATTGATTATGACTATCCTTTAATGAAAATGTCTAGATATGATAGTTTACATGACATTGTCTAAGATGTATTGTTTAGATGTTTAACTTATATTAATTTATTAATTTATTAATTATTTGTTTGAATTGCATTAGATTAGTATATTGAATTTAAATTGTTTAAGTTTAATTATTTTAATTAATTGATTGTTTATTTTTAGATTGATAGTATTTGATTCCTATATTCAGTTCCATTGAATATAGGAAAGTCAGTAGTTTGCAAAAGGCTATCAACCTATTGCGATTAGAGGTTAGCGATTTAGGATCGTTATATAAATATGATGATTGAGTATGACTGTGCTTTAATCTAGATATGACAGTTTACATAACATTGCCTAAGATGTATTGTTTAGATATTTAATTTATATTAATTTATTAATTATTTATTTGAATTGCATTATATTAGTTTATTGAATTTAAATTGTTTATAGTTTAATTATTTTAATTAATTGAATGCTTGTTTTTAGATTGATAGTATTTGATTCCCATTTTAATTAGATTAGTTAAATTAAAGCAAATCAATTCCAATAAAATTTTGGGGTAGCCTTATTTCTAAAGAGATTTGCAAAATCCATGTGGAGATAATATCTCATTTATCACTACTACAAATAATAGGAAAATATGAGAAATTATTGTGCACGCTTGACACATGTCAATTTTTTGTGCCGATGCTGGGGATTTTGAAAATAATATCTTAGGAACCTTTTTGTTAAATGTCATATAATATGGTTGAAGACGAGGAAGTACTAATTTTTATGCACTCTAATAGGAACATCATGACTTATAAACCTATGTGTATAACTTTTACAACAGAATCTTTGGAATTAGAATTGAAGGTCGGATCCATAAATTCTTTACCGTATTTCTATGGTGAAGGTAATGAAGATGTTCAAAAATTTATTAGGGAGTTTGCATACAAAGTAAACACGTTAAAACCTAAGGATATAGAAATAGATTATGTCAAATTAAAAGCTTTTCCTTCTTTGTTAAAAGGCCAAGCTTTAGATTGGTTATTTTACCTCCCTCAAAATTTCATAAACTAATTGGTCAGAGATGATACAGGTCTTTCTTGATCAATATATCCCAGCAAGACAAATTAGTTTATATAAACAAAAAAATTAGTAATGCTAGGATGGAAATTGGAGAAACTTTTGATGAATTTTGGGATAGGTATCAAAGATTGATTTCATTATGTCCAATGCATGGATTTAAATAAAAGACTTTAATGCAATATTTTTATGAAGGATTAAACCACTTGAACAAAGATTCTTAGATACAATATGTGAAAGGTCTTTGCTCGACAATACACCAACTTTAACAAAAGAAGCTATAAATAAAATGGCTAAACAATATACGCAATAAAGTGAGTAGAGTGAATTAATCAAGGAAAATCTAAATGAAATGAATAGAAGGACATATTAGACACCAAATGAAAAGATAGATGAGCTAAAAACAATATTTAAACTATTACTAAAGGATAGATCAATCAAAGTAAAACCTTGTATTTTTTTATAATGAATTAAGTCATTGTAATGATGAATGCTATTTGAGACAACAAACCAAAATAGAAGAAGCTAATGCTATAATGAACCAATATGATGGATTTGTTGATATGACTTATAAATTTTATAAATTTGATAACCTTGATTGTTAATATGATTACAAAATGATAAGACCGAATTGAAAAACCAATTGAGTCAGATGGCAACACAAATGAGTGAATTTATAAATAAAGGGAAATCACCATATCAATTTTATCCTACTTGATACGAAAAAGCACCTACCATAATATTATAAAGTGGTAAGCAGATGGATGAACCTTAAATGCCAGACCAATTAGTTTATAGAAAATAAATAGAAGCAAAATTAGAGAAAGAAATTGAAGTATCGATTAATAGGACTCCCAAAAAAAAGGGTAATGAGCCTGATAAAGATAGATCAATTGATATAAAACCATCATTCCCTCATCATTTGGAAAATAATAGAAATGCTAAGAGATTGCATGAAGAAAAATAATTTTTTAATACATTAAAGAAAGTAGTAGTTAATATACCTCTATTTAAAGTCATTCAAAATGCACCCAAATATTAGAATTTCATAAAAAGATTTATGCACTAATAAGATTAAGGCTAATGAAAAGGTTAGTCTAAGAGAACACATATCAACACTAATTCAAAAGAAATTACCTCCTAAATGTTCAGACTCTGGAATGTTTTTTGTTCCATGTACGATTGAAGATATTTGAATTTCTAAAACATTGTGTAATCTGGGAGCCTCCATAAATGGTATGCCTTTTATCTATTTATTTGCAAATGACGTTTGTACATTTAGAAGAAACTGATATTGTGGTATAAATTAGCAGAAAGATGCACTGTTAAACTGGTAGGGTTACTAGAAGATGTATTGGTCAGGGTTAATAATTTATTCTTCCCAATAGATTTCTATGTTTTAGACATGAAAGAAGATAATTTGTCTAATAGAACTTCTCTAATTTTAGGAAGACCATTTTTGAAAACAACAATAATAAAAATTGATGTTTCAAATTGAACATTAACGATGGAAGTAGACGACAATACAATGAATTTTAATATATATGATGCAATGAAATACCCAATGGATGTCTCTTCTATATGCATAGTAGATATGATAGATCCATTAATATACGAATCTTTTAGAAAAGATAAAATAGATAAATTGAAATTGGTAATACAAGATTTATAGGAAAATGATGATAGAGATGAAGAAACAAAAGTGATAATAAATACTTTGGAATCATACAATGAACTACCATAAATTACTTATTATCTAGATTTATCTAGATCTCATTCAAAACTTTTACCTTATATAGTTAAAGCCCTAAATTGAGATCTTAAAGTTTTACCAGATCATTTGAAATATGTTTCTATACGGGACTATGATAAATTACAAATAACAATTTCTAATAAACTGAAAAGTTTAGAAAAATATATATTAATAAATATACTTAAATAATTTAAAGTAGCAATAGGTTGGACCATAGCTGATATTAAATGAATAAGTCATGCTACATGTATGCATATGATAAATTTAGAAACCGATACAAAGGGGTATAGACAAGCTCAATATAGATTAAACCGGCCTATGATGGACATAATAAAAGTTAAAATATTAAAGTTATTAGATGCATGAATGATATATTCAATAGTTTATAACAATTAGGTAAGCCCAGTCAAAGTAGTTCCTAAAAAGATATGAATTACAGTAATAACAAATGAGCACGGAGAGTTAGTAACAATTAAAATCCAAAATGGTTGGATGGTATGTATATATTATAGGAAGTTGAATGCTTCAACTAGGAAAGACCATTATCCGCTCCCGTTTATAGATAAGATGTTAGAAATATTAGCTAGAAAACCCATTATTACTATTTAGATGGTTATTTAGGATTTCATAAAAACTCATGTAGCCCCAGAAGATCAGAGAAAAAAAGACTTTTACTCGCCCCTTTAGTACATTTGCTTATAAATGTATGCCTTTTAGTTTATGTAATGTATTGTAACGACTCCTATTTTTAACTCATTAACTAATCGCTAATCACAAATCATAAGTGGTCCAAAGATTAGACCAAAAGTTGCAATTAGTCGATGTGCTCAAATGAATATATGTAATTGAAGTAATATTTTATGGTTGGGTGCAGTTTAAAAGTTGGAGTGAAAAAATATGTAAGTGATACGTGACACAAAATTTAAACAAGAAAAGTAAAAAAGTTACTCTCACTCTCAACCTCTCAATTGTTGACACCTTACCACTTTTTCCTAATCAACTTTCACATCAACCTCTTTTTATCTCTTCCTTTTTCTCACTTCTCATTAAATCACTTTATCTTTCTCTCTCTCTCTCTCTATCTCTCTCTTTTACAAACACTTTCTCTCTAACTGTGATCTCTCCCACATTCATCTTCAAACCAAAGAAGAAAAAGAAAAGAAATCTCTCACTCTTCACTCCCTCTCGCCTTTGTCTTCTTCCTTACCCATCTATCTCCATTGAAGTCGCCTCCCACCCTCCAAGTGGAATTCATGGTCTCCTCCCTCGCTCCTGGCCTCCCTCTCGCTCCCTACGTTCCTCTCTCGGCTTCCCTTCATGGCCTCCTCAAAAACCCAGCCATCGCCTAGGTAAGTAGGTTGTTGATGCATTTTGATGAATATGGTAGGGTGTGAGTAATGTAATGTTGGGTGAGTTTTGTGTATTGTGTCTGCCTCAGGATGCATATAGTGTCGTGATTGTACGACTTATGAGATTGTCTCGAGATTCGTATTAGGTTTAGCAATGGTTTTGAACTGCCTCGAGATGCATGTTGAGGTGTTAGGCATAGATTGATGAATCGAGAAGCACACTTAAATTGCACGCATCTCGAACTGCCTCGAAATGCTTGCTGATTTTCAAAATAAAAATGTTAGATTATAAGTAAAAAAATGTATATATTTATACATATATAAATGCGTGTATATAAACATAAGTATATATATATATATCTATTTATATAATGTATATGATATATACACATATAGGTATATGATGCACACTTTATATATAATGTGATCTTTCAGGAAAATAATAAATAAAAATTGTATAATCAATTGGTCAAGAAGAATAAATGCCAAGTACGAGAAAATTGGTCGAGCCAAAATTTAGCTAATGTGATCCGACCCAAGACGCAATCAATGTGCTTACTACTCGAGAAAATTTCCTACTTTTGGAAATTGAGGCAAACAACAAGAAAATATAACTAAATAAGTAATTATCAAAAATGATATTTGTCTCGATAGGCATGCAACATCTGACGCATATTGAGATCAACCTCATAATGCATGTGTGACTTAAAAAAAATGTGAATAAATCTTACAAAATGATAATAATAAAAGAAAATCGAATGATTTAGGGAGTCCAGATGTGCCAAACATGAAACGGTAGTGAGGATCGACATTCAGACAAGGTATTGATGTGGTTAGAGGTAAGTAAACCAGTAGGAAATTCAATATTAATTTTTTTTATCTCCTTGCATATTTTGATGGAAATGATACCCATTGTTGGAATCCACTTCCCTACCGAGTTACCTAGGGTCTAAAGTGGTCAAATTAAGTCATTGTTTACTCATGGGTTGAGCATCTAAGTCGCGCTTATAAATTTTAGACGAGATTGAATCCGTTGAGTGAGCATCTGTCCAGTGTTGCGGATCCTTATAGGACTTCAAGAATTCCATTGCGGCTAAGCATCCGGTTGCAATTACGGCTCCCTTTGGAATGTTTTCTTGGGTTGTGGCTCAAGTGAGCTGATAGTGCTGAATGGATTTGGTATGGTTGAAGCGGACTTAGTCTCGCCATACCAGTATTTGACACTTACAAGTTTTAAGTGGCTTTGAGCCCACGTGTAGAGTAGTAAGACTACTTAGGTGCCTATCATTTGCTTTTAGGTCACTTGGTCTATATCGTTGACCTTTGTAGTCTATCTATGATGAGCTTTATTATTTGTTTCAGCTTTGTTTCTTTTCTGCATGATTTATAGAATTATTTATTTTTTGATCTGAATTACTATTGAACTTATTCTAGATTTACTACTGGGATTGTCTCCGCTTTTGGTAACAATAGCAGCTATAATCTCTAAGTTGGAAAACATTGATGTGTGACATACGTAGGTTCTTTGGTGTATTTATATCACATTTATTATATTTTATAAGTAGGTATTTAGGTTGAGAAACACATGTATTTTCCCTCATCATTATGATTTGTACGTTGTATATGTTGTACAGGGTTTCCACATACTTAACATCCACACTTAGAACTCGTTGTATGTTTAATTTATTTGTTATCGAGTTTTCACCGTATTTAAATTCCGCTGCATATGATTTCAGATATACACTATGTTGTGTGGACTATCAGGTATTAAAGACCAATTTATGAGGCTAACTAGGCCTTTATTAACTCTGAGCTGGTTTACTAGGGGTTAATGGAGGACTAGTGACAGGAAGTGCCCAATTTGTAGGGTTGGGGCCATCATATGTACATACAACTTTTCAAAGGTGTATAGTTAGTATTTTCTCTGATTATGTGAAAATATTATTGAAGTCTTCATGGATGATTTACTATTTATGGTGATTATTTTAACGAATGTTTAGTTACTTAAACTAAAGTGCTTAAGATATGCATAGAAAATAATTTATTATTAAATTATGAAAAATGACATTTCATGGTAGACCGAAGACTTATATTAGGACATATAGTGTTACATAAAGGAATAAAGGTAGATCCAACAAAAAATCAAGTAATCAAAACGTTACCTTACACTACTATAGTGAAAGAAATATGTTCATTTCTTGGCCATGCAAGATTTTGTAGAAGATTTGTGAAAGATTTTTCAAATATAACACAACCTTTATGCAAACTTTTTACAAAAAGGCGTTTCTTTCGAATTTACCTTTGAATGCAAGATAGCATTTGGTAAATTAAGGGATTCTTTAACAACCACACCTGTGATTTGTTAGGTTTCGGGGATCATGCGCAGAGGAAGCTTTCAAAACCTTTTTCAAACATCCCCGAACCAAGATCGTATTGATTCCATTAAAATGATGTGCCAATAAAATATCATACCTTAGTAAGAATAACTCCATTCGTGCCTTGTTTCTTGTTGATAGATTTCTTTAAGACGCTACCAGAGATAAACGCCCTCTATAAAAAATGCACACACAAACAGACGATTACAATCCGAAGTGCTAGCTCCAAAAATCCTAGGACAACAATTCATTAGGAAAAATCTCTCTCGAGAATGCCTTACAACAATGGTGACCCTAATGTCTTATTTATAGTACATTAAGTCGAGTTTTAAAAGAACTCCATCTCCTATTTACACTCCAAATAGAGTCCTAGATAAAGTCCAACTCTAAAAAGGATAGAGTCGTAGATAATCTACAATTAATAATTCAATAAGAGTTGTAATTTATCTAAAACTAAAATAAAAATTAAAGTCATACTATAATTCCAATTAGAGTCCTATTCAAAATAGGATATACTAAGAGACAAAATTTCTAGTCACACTAGAAATGTATGAGAATCTTGAATCCTAGTCAAACTAGGACATTTAATGAAAATCTTCAAAATGAATTTTACCAAATCAAATTCATTAACCCAGACAATATTAAATCGCGCAAACTCATTATTTGTATGCGACCCAATAGGTTCATATAACGTAAAACCATTTTCGTACACAAGTCATAAGCGATCTCTAGCAAGGCATTATGACTACCTAAGTAGCATGAAAATCAATAAATCGATACAACCTAATAGAAAGTGTATATCATATCCCTTTGTCATGCGATATCTTTTGATTGAACATAAGACATTGAATTTCACCCTTATAGTTCAATCTACTAGTCTTGATCTCCGAGTAGACCGAATTGGTCAAGTGACATTGATCAAATCAATTCACTAGATATAGCCATTTATCAGTCTAACATATCGAGTGTCCCAATAGAAATTTCTCTCTAAAAGAGAGGGACAAATACCATTTTGATCACACAACATCCACACATTAGTCGAATAATGACCAATCACAATCTTTATCATCCAATTAAAGACAAAGTTTGATTGTATCAAATAATTCTGCTCCTAATGTTGGTGTCTCTAGTGATCTCAAGTAAAAGGACTAAATGATATAACTCTCATAAGAATCACTTATGACATTGACCATGTAGTGTTCTCATAGCGAGTCGGTTCAGTATCTGTTCCCAACAGATACCCATTATCTTGATCCGCATCCGTATACGCATAATCATCACATGATTATTAATCAAGACTCATACTAGTCTTAATTATTATTGTTCCCACAATAATAACTGATTAGGGACATTTAGAATAATACAATAATTATCCATGAATACTAATATAAAAGAAACATGTATCTACTTTTAATAGTTAAACAACATTTACAGAATTGGCCTAAGACACATACCCCAACATTTCCAACTTGCACTAGGTCCAATCCTACACGTATCCAACACCTCCAGTCGGTGGCTAGGGAGGGGGAGGAAGAAGACCAGGGGCGTTTGGCCCTTAGTTTGGAAACCAAGGAACAAACACCCCTGGTTGTCTAGTTAACCATAGTTTACCGGTCAACTCAAAAAATAAATAAATAAATAAAGTAACATATATAACAAAATAAAAGCAAAATAATTGTTTTCGAATTGGGCACCAATACTTTCCCTAGGGAGATCGATCGAGTCCCCCCCCTAGACCCACACTAGTGGACCCCGAAGACCAATAAATGGAAGACTTAGTTAATTTAAATTAAAGTATGTATTAATAAGATGAATTATGGTTGTGTAGTATTGTGCGAAGATTCGCATTGGGCCCTTAGCGTACCAGGAGTTGTTATAGACGTCGCAGCGAGTCGAGGTAAATAGGGAGCTTTGCTCACGTATTAAGTATGACTTGCTATTAGATATTTAAGTATCATGCTTTAAATGAAAGACTTGGGTTAAGGGTAGCATTAGGGTATTCGTTTGAATATCCAAATCTATGGAAGGTAAATGCATTTGGTTCCCCATTTATGTCATTTATTGTCCCAGGATGTTTGTGGAGTTCCCACAGAGGGCCCAATTAGCAAGTTATCATATTTAAATGCCCCATGATGTTTCTGGTGCCACCGAGGGTGTACTAGTTAATGCCCCAAGATGTTTGTGGAATTCGCCACTGAGGGTTTTTACTTGCCTAATTGAATACACAAATGTGTCACATAAGTGTAAGAGTTGGAGTTCCTACTCGTGTAACTTGGTGATAGAGGGACATGTATTAGTGGCGGTTTTAGATGAACTCACTTTGTCATGATGCTACTAGTTGGAGGACGTAATGACCATTGCGTTTAATAATGGATTGCATCAAATTAAACGTGAGGGATTCAGTCACCGAATTCCTACCAATAGCTAACATGCATTGAATGGACTAATGACTTATACATATTATTATCTCTTATGGTATATCTCTTTTGGACCTTTTGCATGAAAGATTTGAATTCTATTATGCTTTAAATGATCCTTAAAGCTTGTTTTAAAAGTTATGAATGCATGACTATTTCCTTCTTTGTGAAGATGAACAATACTCTCATGTTTCTACAGGCGTTTATATCTAATCTACATGCTTGAACTTGAATTTGATCAATACCTATGTGCTTTCTACTTAATGTTTGAGATTTAGTTTTTCAACTTCATCTTAGATTTTGCATAATTAGTAGGTAGTACTTACGTATTTAATGATTGAATGAGTCTTATCTCTTATTGAGCTCCGTTGGTTCTTTAAATCACCCCATTTATTCTCCAGGTACGTCCCCATCCACTTTAGCTCGTGATAAGGGAAAGGCACCCGCTTGAAGACTTTCCTCATTTTGTGAGAATTTGCACGTTCCTATTATTTATTTGTTTGATTTTGAGAACAATAAACTTGTGTTGTAACTCAAAGTAGATAATTCAGGTAGTTTGAAACCCTCTTTATTTATTTTGCACTATTTAGAAGCTTATTGGGAGTATTAGAAGCTATTTGAGATGATAGAACCTACTTAGATAGTTGAAGTCTTAGTATCTGCCCCTTAATAACATGACCTGAGTAGGCTGGGCTAGGCAGCGAGAAACCTAGCAAATAGCCGAGTTCCAAAGGACTCGAATGGTTCTATGAGGTTTGGTTTCGGGAAGGAATGCGGGATGGATGAGGCAACATACATGCGTGGATGAGGTCGCGCCTTGACATGCGCCTAGGCCTGGTGCCTGGGCGCAGATGAGAGTGCGCCTTGGCACTTGTCTTGGCGCATCCCTTGGCCAGGCACGACAAACCTTGGTAGATTCCATTGGCACGAGAAAAGCCGCACCTTGGCAGGTTCCTTTGGCATGAGCAAGGCCGCACTTTGGCAGATTCTTTTGGCACGAGGAAGGCCACGCCTTAGCACGAGCAAGGCTGCACCTTGGCAGGAGCAAGGCCGCGCCTTGGAAGGTTCCTTGGGCACGAGTAAGGCAACACCTTTGCAGATTCCTTTGGCACGAGTAAGGCTGCGTCTTGGCACAAGCAAGGCCACGCCATGGGATGGGCAAGGCATACCTTGGCAAAGGTTGACAAACCTTGACTTGGGCGTTAACCAAGTCAATGTATGATTGGTCTCATTTCTCGATGTTTCCTATTAGAGATCGGGGACCGACTTAACATCTACTATAAGAAGGGGTGTATCTTCTCCCAGGGGGCGGCATGGGCGTAGTAATAAGGAAGACCCTCGAGCATGCCTTGGGTAACCATGCCAAGGCAGGACCCACAGACTCATGGTCCAAGCCACCCCGAGCTGGTGGGACTCAATCAAGCCCCAGCTAGCACCCAGGGTGCCTAGGCTAGGCTAGGCACCACCGAGCAGTCCTTGTCCTTAAGCGAAACATGGACCAAGTCACCATGAGGCACGGATGGACCAAGTCAAGATGGTTCTAGGCGGTTGGGTAACTACTTTAGTCATGGCCCCTGACATGACCAAGGCACATCCGAGAACGTCCTGAACAAGTGGAGCATGTGGAAATTGACCAAGCAGTTATGATGGTTGTGGAACCAAGTGGCAGCAAAGGAACAAGGCAGTTGGATAACTGCCTTGACCACAAGGAGCAGGTTTTTACTTAGTCTACGAATCAATGTAATAGGACATGTGTCCTTGACGGTTATGTAACTATTTGTTGGCTCATCCGTAAAGCCATGGGCTATGGCTTAGTGAAGCATAGAGTACCAGTGTTGTATTCCTATTGAGAGCTTGGTAAAATATTTTCTTGGTTCCATTGTTTGTTGTTCACTTAGTTTGAGTATTGGTAGTGCTCGACTAAGGTGGCCCTTTGGCACACCAGGTTGGGTTGAGCGAGAAAAGTTTCCTTAGGGTAAACCCCTCACTTAATAGCCCCGCGACAATTGGTATCAGAGCCAGATTTTGGAGACGATGGCGACCCAAGAAACAAGTGATCTATGTGAAAGGGTAGCTCACCTAGAACACATGATGGTAATGGTGACTATCCAGGCAGAGTCGGTGGAGCCCTCAATGTCGGCACTGCGCATTGAAGGCTTGGAGATTTTGGTGGCTTCCTTGGTGACTAGAGAAGAGTCACAATAGGCCATGATAGCTATGTGAGAATCCAAATTTGAGGAGCTTGTAGCTGATGTACATTTTATGAGAGAACTCACCACATAAACAACCTCGATAATGGCTTTTGAGGTGAGTTTGCTTAAGCAAGCCACTGGTGGATCCTCTAAGGATGCGGGTGCAGTAAAGCCTATAACTAAGGTGCCGGAGCCAAAAAAATTCTTAGGCAAGCAGAGCGCGTAGGAGCTTGAGAATCTTCGTTGGGACATGGAATAATACTTTGCTACGGTCCAAATGGAGGAGAACCAAAAAGTCATCTTGACCTCCATGTACCTAGAAGGTGATGCAAACTTTGGTAGAAAACTAGAGTAGATGATGATGTAACTGCGAGTAGACCCAAGATCGTGGATTGGGAGGGGTGTTAAAAAGGGAGTTGAAGGATCAATTCCTTCCTACTAATGTTGCTTGGCAAGCACGAGAAGCCTTGCGCAAGCTCAAACAAATGGGGACGGTTCGAGACTACGTTAAGGAGTTTTCCTTTCTCTTACTGGACATTGAAAACATGTCAGAGGAGGACAAACTCTTTAACTTCAATACTGGATTATAGTTATGGGCTTAATTCGAGCTAAAGAGGCAAGGGGTGAAGGACTTGCCCATAGCAATTGCTGCAGTTGATAGTCTTGTAGACTTCAGTACTAGTTCTTCCACGAGCAAGGGGAGGAACAAGGAGAAGAAGCCATTCAAGGACCACCATAAGAAGGGCGAGAAGAAGCCCTTCCCTCCTAAGCAAGTGACCCAAAAGCTAGCCTTGAAAGTAGACACGAAGCCCTCAACAAGTTCTTTGCATAAGGGCTGTTCCATATGCAATGGCCTTCCCAGGGCACGGGACTTCCTAAAGAAGGAGAAAATCTTGGCCTTGATCGCGGAAGATGATGGCCAGCCCCGGATGAACCTACTACAATTGTTGAATGCCATTTAACAAGCCAAGAAAAGCCCTTCGAAGGGGCTGATGTACATTGATGCAGATGTGAATAAAAAATGAGTCTTGGAAATGATGGATTCGGGAGCCACACGTTCGTTCATAGAGAAACACATGGTGGAAAAGCTGGAACTCGCTTTCGTTGAGAACTCCAGCTAAATGAAAGCTGTAAGTTCTTAAGCAAAATGAATTCAAGGTATGACATCTAATGTGAATCTTAGGGTTGGGTCTCAGGAAGGGAAGTAGTTGCAAGTGTTGTTTGATGCTGGGTTTATTCAGCATCCAAGGCACCCTATGGAGCACCAATCCTATTCCAGCGAAAACACGATGGATTGCTTTGGATATGCATGGACAACTGGGCACTGAATAAGCTAATAGTGAAGAATAAGTACCCTATCCCATTGGTGGCAGAATTTTTCAATCGACTATCCAGTGTAGCCTACTTCACAAAGTTGGACTAGAGGTCGGGGTACTACTAAGTCTGAGTTGAATTTGGAGATGTCCCTAAGATAGCCATGGTGACTAGGTATGGATCATTTGAATACTTAGTCATGCCATTTGGCTTGACAAATGCCCCTGCTACATTTTGTAATTTGATGAACGATGTGCTAAGGAAGTTCATCAATCAGTTTGTTGTTGTCTATCTTTATGATATTGTAATTTATAGTCAAAACCTCAAAGATCATGTGGTTCACTTACGGATGGTTTTGACTACCTCGAGGGCTAACCATTTGTATATAAAAAGGGAAAAATGTGAGTTTGTTGCATAAATGATCACTTTCCTTGGTCATGTTGTAGGCTAGGGTAAATTACAAATGGACCCATACAAGGTGCAGGCAATCATGAAATGGCCAAACCTCATGAAGGTCCAGGAGTTACGGTCATTCCTGGGTTTAGCTAACTACTATCGGCACTTGGTGGAAAGCTAATCAAGGAGTGGCACCGCTGACAGATCTATTGAAGAAGGATCAGACATGGGCATGGACGGATCGATGTGACTAAGCCATGGCAGAATTGAGGCAGGCCATTGCCTTTGAACAAGTATGGGACCGCCCAATTTTAACATAACTTTCGAAGTGCATGCGATGCATCGAGATCAAGCATTGGGCGATACTTGTCCAAGAGGGACACCTCATTACCTTCAAAAGTAGGAAACTAAAGGAAGCCGAATAGAGGTACCCAGCTCATGAGAAATAAATGTTGGGTGTAGTTCATGCTCTCCGGCTTTGGAGGCATTACCTCTTGGGAACGACCTTTATGGTGCAGACTGATAATGCTGCTATCACTTATTTCATGAGTCAAAAGAAGCTCAATCAGAAGCAGGCAAGGTGGTTGGATTTCCTAGCGGAGTTCGATGTTCAATTCGAACATAAGCCTGGAAGGTTTAACTCAGTCCCGGACGCTTTTAGTCGCAAAATGGTGGCTGAGATGGTGTCAGCAGCGGTGAGGCTAGAAAGTGAGTTCCTGCATCCCATCAAGGATGAGACAAGCAAAGCCCTGTTTGTTCAAAGATGTTAAAGCTAGTGGCTGAGGGAGTCACTCGGAGGTTTTGGTACGAAGATGGGGTCCTCTGTGCTAATGGAGGACGTCAATATATCCCTAGTAATGGCAGACTAAGGCGACAACTTCTGAGGGAAACACATGATGCACAGTGGGCTGGGCATCCAGGCATGGAGCGCACTTATGCCCTCTTATCTCATTCGTTTTTCTGCCTTAAGATGGAGGAGGACGTAAATCAATATGTGGGAACTTGTCTTATGTGTCAGCAAGACAAGATAGATAGGAGGAAGACGCTAGGGTTGTTAGAGGCTTTGCCTGTACTTAATAGACCCTTTCATAGTATATCTATGGATTTCATCACTAGTCTTCCTAAAGTACAGGGAATGAGTAGCGTGCTGGTGGTGGTGGATCAATTCTCGAAGCATGCTATGTTCATAGCTGCTCCGAAGAATTGCGATGCAAACATGACTACGGAGTTGTTCTTGAAGCATGTGGCAAAATATTGGGGGATACTGGAAGACATTATCTGCGATCAAGACGCTTGTTTCACCAGAAGGTTTTGGACTGCCTTATTTAATTTGTTGGGCTCAGAGTTAAAATTTTCCACAAAAAACCATCCTCAAATGGATGGGTAGACATAGAGGATCAATGCATAGCTAGAGGACTACCTCATACACTATGTGAATGCTAGTCAGTCCAACTGGGTAGATTTACTTGATGCAGCCCAATTCTGCTACAATCTTCACAAAACCTCGGCTACTGAGCTAAGTCCATTCAAGTTCGTGATGGGACAACAGTCGGCTACTCTACATGAAGTAGCCAAATTAAAGTTGATGGGGGTCGAGCCCAGCGGCTTATCACTTTGCGAGAAGCAAGCATAAGCTAAGGGAGGCAGCTCAAGACAGTTTGGCCAAAACTATCCGGAGGATGAAAAAGAATGCTGACCATAATCGAAGACCTTTGGAGTTCCAAGAAAGATGCCTAGTCTTGTCGAAGCTCACTCCTCATATTTTGAAGCATTTCAGTAAGAAAAAGAGGCCATTTGAAGTGGTCAAGTGAGTTGGGAGGGTGGCTTATTGCCTTAAGCTACCAGAAAGGTTGAAGGTACATCCTACATTTCATGTCAGTTACCTTAAACCTTTCCATTTTGATGAGGCAGATCCAGGGAGGAGCACAACAAGATGGGCTCCACCTTTGGTACAAATGGAGTTTGCAGGAGAAATTGAGTTCTAAGCTATGAGACGCGTGGCCAGAGTAAGAAAAATAGGCAAACTTTTTAGTTGATCAAGTGGGTTGATGTTGATGAACTACTTGGGAGTGAGACACTACTCTATGGCAGTTTGAGAAGAAGATAGTTGACCACCATAAACGGCGGCAATAGAGCGGTTCGAAGTGGGCATCAAACATTTCGGTGGGTAGATGTTTGTCAGCCCCTCAATAACATGACCGGAGTAAAGGTGGGCTTGGCGGCGAGAAACCTAACAAACTGGCGAGTTTCGGAGGACTCGGATGGTTCCATGAGGTATGGTTGCGAGATAGCATGCGACGAATGAGGCAACATACAGGCGTGGACAGGGTCGTGCCTTGGCGCGTGCCTAGGCATGGTGCTTGGGCGTAGACGACGTAGCGCCTTGGCACGTGCTTTAGAGCATCCCTTAGCAGAGGCACGGGCAAGCATTGGCAGATTCCCTTGGAATGAGTAAGGCCACACCTTGGCAAGTTCCTTTGGCATGAGCAAGGCCGCACCTTGGCAGATTCCTTTAGCACGAGCAAAGCTGCACCTTGGCAGGAGCAAGGCCGCGCCTTGGAAGGTTCCTTGGGCACGAGTAAGGCAACACCTTTGCAGATTCCTTTGGCACGAGTAAGGCTGCGTCTTGGCACAAGCAAGGCCGCGCCATGGGATGGGCAAGGCATACCTTGGCAAAGGTTGACAAACCTTGACTTGGGCGTTAACCAAGTCAATGTATATTGGTCTCATTTCTCGATGTTTTCTATTAGAGATCGGGGACCGACTTAACATCTACTATAAGAAGGGGTGTATCTTCTCCAAGGGGGCGGCATGGGCGTAGTAATAAGGAAGACCCTCGAGCATGCCTTGGGTAACCATGCCAAGGCAGGACCCACAGACTCATGGTCCAAGCCACCCCAAGCTGGTGGGACTCAATCAAGCCCCAGCTAGCACCCAGGGTGCCTAGGCTAGGCTAGGCACCACCGAGCAGTCCTTATCCTTAAGCGAAACATGGACCAAGTCACCATGAGGCACGGATGGACCAAGTCAAGATGGTTCTAGGCGGTTGGGTAACTACTTTAGTCATGGCCCCTGACATGACCAAGGCACATCCGAGAACGTCCTGAACAAGTGGAGCATGTGGAAATTGACCAAGCAGTTATGATGGTTGTGGAACCAAGTGGCAGCAAAGGAACAAGGCAGTTGGATAACTGCCTTGACCACAAGGAGCAGGTTTTTACTTAGTCTACGAATCAATGTAATAGGACATGTGTCCTTGACGGTTATGTAACTATTTGTTGGCTCATCCGTAAAGCCATGGGCTATGGCTTAGTGAAGCATAGAGTACCAGTGTTGTATTCCTATTGAGAGCTTGGTAAAATATTTTCTTGGTTCCATTGTTTGTTGTTCACTTAGTTTGAGTATTGGTAGTGCTCGACTAAGGTGGCCCTTTGGCACACCAGGTTGGGTTGAGCGAGAAAAGTTTCCTTAGGGTAAACCCCTCACTTAATAGCCCCGCGACAATTGGTATCAGAGCCAGATTTTGGAGACGATGGCGACCCAAGAAACAAGTGATCTATGTGAAAGGGTAGCTCACCTAGAACACATGATGGTAATGGTGACTATCCAGGCAGAGTCGGTGGAGCCCTCAATGTCGGCACTGCGCATTGAAGGCTTGGAGATTTTGGTGGCTTCCTTGGTGACTAGAGAAGAGTCACAATAGGCCATGATAGCTATGTGAGAATCCAAATTTGAGGAGCTTGTAGCTGATGTACATTTTATGAGAGAACTCACCACAGAAACAACCTCGATAATGGCTTTTGAGGTGAGTTTGCTTAAGCAAGCCACTGGTGGATCCTCTAAGGATGCGGGTGCAGTAAAGCCTATAACTAAGGTGCCGGAGCCAAAAAAATTCTTAGGCAAGCAGAGCGCGTAGGAGCTTGAGAATCTTCGTTGGGACATGGAATAATACTTTGCTACGGTCCAAATGGAGGAGAACCAAAAAGTCATCTTGACCTCCATGTACCTAGAAGGTGATGCAAACTTTGGTAGAAAACTAGAGTAGATGATGATGTAAGCTGCGAGTAGACCCAAGATCGTGGATTGGGAGGGGTGTTAAAAAGGGAGTTGAAGGATCAATTCCTTCCTACTAATGTTGCTTGGCAAGCACGAGAAGCCTTGCGCAAGCTCAAACAAATGGGGACGGTTCGAGACTACGTTAAGGAGTTTTCCTTTCTCTTACTGGACATTGAAAACATGTCAGAGGAGGACAAACTCTTTAACTTCAATACTGGATTATAGTTATGGGCTTAATTCGAGCTAAAGAGGCAAGGGGTGAAGGACTTGCCCATAGCAATTGCTGCAGTTGATAGTCTTGTAGACTTCAGTACTAGTTCTTCCACGAGCAAGGGGAGGAACAAGGAGAAGAAGCCATTCAAGGACCACCATAAGAAGGGCGAGAAGAAGCCCTTCCCTCCTAAGCAAGTGACCCAAAAGCTAGCCTTGAAAGTAGACACGAAGCCCTCAACAAGTTCTTTGCATAAGGGCTGTTCCATATGCAATGGCCTTCCCAGGGCACGGGACTTCCTAAAGAAGGAGAAAATCTTGGCCTTGATCGCGGAAGATGATGGCCGGCCCGGATGAACCTACTACAATTGTTGAATGCCATTTAACAAGCCAAGAAAAGCCCTTCGAAGGGGCTGATGTACATTGATGCAGATGTGAATAAAAAATGAGTCTTGGAAATGATGGATTCGGGAGCCACACGTTCGTTCATAGAGAAACACATGGTGGAAAAGCTGGAACTCGCTTTCGTTGAGAACTCCAGCTAAATGAAAATTTGTAAGTTCTTAAGCAAAATGAATTCAAGGTATGACATCTAATGTGAATCTTAGGGTTGGGTCTCAGGAAGGGAAGTAGTTGCAAGTGTTGTTTGATGCTGGGTTTATTCAGCATCCAAGGCACCCTATGGAGCACCAATCCTATTCCAGCGAAAACACGATGGATTGCTTTGGATATGCATGGACAACTGGGCACTGAATAAGCTAATAGTGAAGAATAAGTACCCTATCCCATTGGTGGCAGAATTTTTCAATCGACTATCCAGTGTAGCCTACTTCACAAAGTTGGACTAGAGGTCGGGGTACTACTAAGTCTGAGTTGAAGCTGGAGATGTCCCTAAGATAGCCATGGTGACTAGGTATGGATCATTTGAATACTTAGTCATGCCATTTGGCTTGACAAATGCCCCTGCTACATTTTGTAATTTGATGAACGATGTGCTAAGGAAGTTCATCAATCAGTTTGTTGTTGTCTATCTTTATGATATTGTAATTTATAGTCAAAACCTCAAAGATCATGTGGTTCACTTACGGATGGTTTTGACTACCTCGAGGGCTAACCATTTGTATATAAAAAGGGAAAAATGTGAGTTTGTTGCATAAATGATCACTTTCCTTGGTCATGTTGTAGGCTAGGGTAAATTACAAATGGACCCATACAAGGTGCAGCAATCATGAAATGGCCAAACCTCATGAAGGTCCAGGAGTTACGGTCATTCCTGGGTTTAGCTAACTACTATCGGCACTTGGTGGAAAGCTAATCAAGGAGTGGCACCGCTGACAGATCTATTGAAGAAGGATCAGACATGGGCATGGACGGATCGATGTGACTAAGCCATGGCAGAATTGAGGCAGGCCATTGCCTTTGAACAAGTATTGGGACTGCCCAATTTTAACATAACTTTCGAAGTGCATACTGATGCATCAGATCAAGCATTGGGGCGATACTTGTCCAAGAGGGACACCTCATTACCTTCAAAAGTAGGAAACTAAAGGAAGCCGAATAGAGGTACCCAGCTCATGAGAAAGAAATGTTGGGTGTAGTTCATGCTCTCCAGCTTTGGAGGCATTACCTCTTGGGAACGACCTTTATGGTGCAGACTGATAATGCTGCTATCACTTATTTCATGAGTCAAAAGAAGCTCAATCAGAAGCAGGCAAGGTGGTTGGATTTCCTAGCGGAGTTCGATGTTCAATTCGAACATAAGCCTGGAAGGTTTAACTCAGTCCCGGACGCTTTTAGTCGCAAAATGGTGGCTGAGATGGTGTCAGCAGCGGTGAGGCTAGAAAGTGAGTTCCTGCATCCCATCAAGGATGAGACAAGCAAAGCCCTGTTTGTTCAAAGATGTTAAAGCTAGTGGCTGAGGGAGTCACTCGGAGGTTTTGGTACGAAGATGGGGTCCTCTGTGCTAATGGAGGACGTCAATATATCCCTAGTAATGGCGGACTAAGGCGACAACTTCGAGGAAACACATGATGCACAGATGGTGGGCATCCAGGCATGGAGCGCACTTATGCCCTCTTATCTCATTCGTTTTTCTCGCCTTAAGATGGAGGAGGACGTAAATCAATATGTGGGAACTTGTCTTATGTGTCGCAAGACAAGATAGATAGGAGGAAGACGCAGTAGGGTTGTTAGAGGCTTTGCTCGTACTTAATAGACCCTTTCATAGTATATCTATGGATTTCATCACTTTGGTCTTCCTAAAGTACGGGGAATGAGTAGCGTCTTTGGTGGTGGTGGATCAATTCTCGAAGCATGCTATGTTCATAGCTGCTCCGAAGAATTGCGATGCAAACATGACTACGGAGTTGTTCTTGAAGCATGTGGCAAAATATTGGGGGATACTGGAAGACATTATCAGCGATCAAGACGCTTGTTTCACCAGAAGGTTTTGGACTGCCTTATTTAAATTGTTGGGCTCAGAGTTAAAATTTTCCACAAAAAACCATCCTCAAATGGATGGGTAGACAGAGAGGATCAATGCATAGCTAGAGGACTACCTCATACACTATGTGAATGCTAGTCAGTCCAACTGGGTAGATTTACTTGATGCGGGCCCCAATCTCGCTACAATCTTCACAAAACCCTCTCATCGAGCTAAGTCCATTCAAGTTCGTGATGGGACAACAGTCGGCTACTCTACATGAAGTAGCCAAATTAAAGTTGATGGGGGTCGAGCCAAGCGGCTTATCACTTTGCGAGAAGCAAGCATAAGCTAAGGGAGGCAGCTCAAGACAGTTTGGCCAAAACTATCCGGAGGATGAAAAAGAATGCTGACCATAATCGAAGACCTTTGGAGTTCCAAGAAAGATGCCTAGTCTTGTTGAAGCTCACTCCTCATATTTTGAAGCATTTCAGTAAGAAAAAGAGGCCATTTGAAGTGGTCAAGTGAGTTGGGAGGGTGGCTTATTGCCTTAAGCTACCAGAAAGGTTGAAGGTACATCCTACATTTCATGTCAGTTACCTTAAACCTTTCCATTTTGATGAGGCAGATCCAGGGAGGAGCACAACAAGATGGGCTCCACCTTTGGTACAAATGGAGTTTGCAGGAGAAATTGAGTTCTAAGCTATGAGACGCGTGGCCAGAGTAAGAAAAATAGGCAAACTTTTTAGTTGATCAAGTGGGTTGATGTTGATGAACTACTTGGGAGTGAGACACTACTCTATGGTAGTTTGAGAAGAAGATAGTTGACCACCATAAACGGCGGCAATAGAGCGGTTCGTAGAGGGCATCGAACATTTCGGTGGGTAGATGTTTGTCAGCCCCTCAATAACATGACCGGAGTAGGCTGGGCTTGGCAGCGAGAAACCTAACAAACTGCCGAGTTTCGGAGGACTCGGATGGTTCCATGAGGTATGGTTGCGAGATAGCATGCGACGAATGAGGCAACATACAGGCGTGGACAGGGTCGTGCCTTGGCGAGTGCCTAGGCATGGTGCTTGGGCGTAGACGACGTAGCGCCTTGGCACGTGCTTTGGAGCATCCCTTGGCAGAGGCACGGGCAAGCATTGGCAGATTCCCTTGGAATGAGTAAGGCCACACCTTGGCAAGTTCCTTTGGCATGAGCAAGGCCGCACCTTGGCAGATTCCTTTGGCACGAGCAAGGTCGCGCCTTGGCAGGTTCCTTGGGCACGAGCAAGGCAACACCTTGGCATATTCCTTTGGCACAAGGAAGGCCGCACAATGGCACAGGTAAGGCATACCTTGGCAAGGGTTGAAAAAGCTTGACTAGGGCTTTGACCAAGTCAAAGTACGATTGGTCTCATTTCTTGATGTTTCCTATTGGAGTTTGGGGAACGAATTAACATCTACTATAAGGAGGGGTGTGTCCTCTGCTAGGGGCGGCATGGGCATAATAATAAGGAAGACCCTTGAGCATGCCTTAGGTAACCATGCCAAGGCAAGACCCACGGACTCATGGTTCGAGTCACCCCGAGATGGTGGGACTCAACCGAGCCCCAGCTAGCACTCTGGGTGCCTAAGCTCAGCTAGACACTACCGAGCCCCAGCTAGCACCCAGGGTCCCTATCTCTAAGCAAAACATGGACCAAGTCACCTTGAGGTACGGATGGACAAAGTTAAGGTGGTTCTAGGCGGTTGGGTAACTACCTTGGTCATGGCCTCTGACATGACCAAGGCACCTCCTAGAATGTCCCGAACACATGGAGCATGTGGTAATTGACCAAGCAGTTGTAGCGATTATGGAACCAGGTGGTAGTAAGGGAACAATGCAGTTGGGTAACTGCCTTGACCACAAGGAGTGGGGTTTTACTCAGTCTACGAATCAATGTAATTAGGACATGTGTCCTTGACGGTTATGTAACTACTTGTTGGCTGATCAATAAAACCATAGGCTCTAGGATTGGGGAAGCATAGAGTACCAATGGTGTATTCCCGTTGAGAGCTTAGTAAAACGTTTCCTTGGTACCATTGTTTGTTGTTCATTTACTTTGAATATTGGTAGTGCCGAACTAAGGTGGCCCTTAAGCACCACAGGTTGGGTTGAGTGAGAAAAACTTCCTTAGAGTAAACCCCTCACTTAATAGCCCCGTGACACTTACCATATTGATCTTATGATATAGGGAATTCTAGTTTTGATTTTTACTTTGGCATTTATTATTTCATATGGTTAGTATTTTATTCAACAGGTTGAATTAGGCGTGTAAGACAGTTATTTGGGTATGGTTCAAGTATCAGTCTTTAGTAATGATATAGGTCAGGCGACCCGACCCTAGTTCAGTGAGGGTCATTTCAATTGGTATAAGAGATTAGGTATTAGAACCTAGGGAAAAATGGATAGGTTAGTGAAACTTGAGTATATAGGGCCTTTAAGTTTGAAGGATGAATTTAAGCCGAACAATTCAATGGTATGGGACATTGGTTCAATTCAACTTAAATTGCATAAAAGACCAATCCTAAGATGGGAGGGATTGAAAACATGAAATAAAACTTTATTATAATGCTATTTTTTGTAATATAATATCTATAACATTTAGATATTTTTACCTACTCTCTTAATTTGTGTGACTAATCTCATTTTTTCTATTACTCTAGTGTACGAGTAGTAACCACGGAGGAACATCCTACAGTTTGAGGGAAACTTAAGAAAGAGAGGAAAGACAATGCCGCAACCAGATAGAACAGCGCATGTCTGCTATGACTGAGGCACATCAGAAGGTTATATATGACTTGACCACCATATAGAAAAGGAAATGGTACAGGTCTTAGAACTACTACAAAATCAGAGGAATGACGGTGTAGCCGGTCATGCACCAGTGAGGCCAGGTCCTGATCCTCTGTTAGCACTAATACACGAGTATCACCTCGCAGAGGAAGGTGCTGATTCTGTCACAGCTACAGCTACAGTGGTCGTGCCCCTAGCCGATGGAGAGGAAGAGCCATGCTAGGGATGTAGGACCCAGAAAGAATTTATGAAGTATGATGTGCCACACTTTTATAGGGACCCTAACCTTATAGAGGCGAAAGCTTGGATAGTGAATATGGAAAAGAGGAAAGACACTTTGGGCATTGATGAGAGAACCATGGTACCATTGGTGACTTTCTTGCTGGAACAAAAGGTGCGCAAATGGTGGTTAGCTGTCTCAAATACTTGGGGACCAAATATGAGTTGGCCATAGTTCAAACGCTTATTCTATAAAGAGTGGTTTCTAAAGACTGTGAAGGCAGATAAAATCTAGGAGTTCATTGCCTTGGTATAAGGCAATATGATAGTGGTTGAGTACGCGTCGAGATTTAATGAGTTGGCCGAGTTTGCATATGATCATGTTCCATCCGAGGTAACTTGTAGGATATGATTTATCGAGGGATTGAAGAGAGACATACGTACTATGGTGGCAGCATCAGGATCACAGACATACCAGCAAGCTTACAACCGAGTGCTCGAGTTTGAGTTAGCACTTCGTGATGAGGATGAGGTACACTTTCGAGCGAGATCCAATCGGTATAGTCAAGTCAACCGTAGTTTCGGCTATTACCAAAAAGGTCAGGGTGGGACTTTTAAGAAGCATAGATTTGGGGTATTAGCTAGTAACTGTGCATCATCTGTTGAGACTTCGAGAGTACCACACTCTCCGATAGGGACCACCACACATTTTGTGTCTCTACACCTTAGTTTCACAGAGTGTGACATTCAGACCACCAGGTCCACCACAATAGCCGCAATAGAGTAAGGGTAGAGGGCCAATGGGGCCAAAGCCGAGTGCATCAGCTAGTAAAGCGCAGCCACCACCGACCTACCAGAAGCCGCAAATTATATGCTACTAGTGTATGACTGCTAGGCATTAAAAGAGCCAGAACCCTAACCCAACACTATCCGAGGAGAGTGCTGCTCCAGTTGCTCGAGGGAGAGTCCACGCTATAGCTAAGTGGGATCAAGAAGCCAACGACAACTGATCGAATGTACGGTTTCAATTAATGGTCGAGATATGCATATATTGTTTGATTCTGGTTCTACCATTTTGTTTATATTGGGGGTTGTAGTTCATACTTTATGGTTGACACCGATTAGAGCACACACTTAATTGATCTTGAGCATAGTTTCTACTGAATGGATTTATCTTAACCTTGTATGTGGTGCAAAATTAAAATTGGGGATCATACGATGATATTTGATTTACGGGTCTTAGAGTGTCTTGAGTTTGATGTATTACTGAGTATGGAGTGATTAGCGACATATTATGCCAAAATAGATTGTTTTCACAAGACTGTAGCTTTCCAACTCCCGGACATCCCCCCGTTTGAGTTCAAAGGTTGTACACTAACTAACGACACCACTTGTAGTAGAGTCACAAGTTTGGCTGAGATATAGACCATTGTGAGCTTGACTTCTCTAGGAGAGGAAGGACAAAAAGTTTTGATTAAGAAGATCACAGTGGTTAGAAACTTTCTGGATGTTTTTCCTTCCGATATTTCGGGAGCCCCTCCTCATCAGGATATTGACTTTGTGATTGACCTTATACCTAGCACGAGACCAGTTTCCAAGAAACCTTACCATATGGCGGCTACTGAGTTGAAGGACTTAAAAATGCAGTTAGAGAAGTTGACTCAGAAAGGATTTATTACACCGAGTGTATCGCCCTGAGAAACACCAATGTTATTTGTAAATATAAAAAGGCAGTTTGAGTATGTGTATTGATTACTGATAATTGAACAAGGTGACAATTCGAAACAAGTGTCCACTTCTTTGGATCAAAGACTTATTTGACTAGTTGAAACGGTCAAAGTTCTTCTCTATGATAGATTTGAGATCGAGCTATCATCAGTTGCAGATACGGGAGGAGGACATACCGAAGACAACTTTTAGTATCAGCTATGGGCACTTTCGGTTCGCTGTGATGCCATTTAGGCTTACCAATGCCCTGGCAATGTTTAGGGACTTGATGCACCATGTTTTCAAGCCGTTCATTAACCAATTCGTAATTGTTTTCTTCGATGACATCATGATATACTCCAAGACCGAGTTAGATCACAGAAAGCAACTTAACAAAGTGTTGCAGACTTTAAGGGAACATAAACTTTATGCTAAGTTGAGCAAATACGAGTTTTGGGTTTCAAAAGTGATGTTTTGGGTGAATACATAAGGGATATTAGTTAATCCTGTGAAGATTGGGGCAATCCTTAGGTGGCCTCAACCCACCAGTGCATCAGAGATTCAGAGTTTTCTAAACTTGGTAGGGTACTATTGAAGTTTCGTGTAAGATTTCTCGTAGATCACTTCACCGCTCACTAACTTTACTAAGAATGATGTTGCCTATAAATGAAATGATTCATGTGAGGAGGCATTTCAATTGTTGAAGAAACGTTTAACTACTATACCAATTCTGATTCTACCAGAGGCTGACAGGGAGTTATCAGCGTATACCGATGCATTGGGGACTAGTTTGGGAGGTGTACTAATACAAGACAAGAAATTAATTTCTTATGCATCAAGACAGTTGAAAGTACATGAGAAAAACTATCCAGTGCATGCTTGGAGTTGATAGTAATTGTGTTTGCCTTGAAGTTATAGAGGCACTACTTGATGGCGAGAAATTCACTGTTTACTCGGATCACAAAAGTTTGAAGTACCTATTCACTCAGAGTGAGTTGAACATGCGACAATGGAGATGGTTGGAACTTTTGAAAGACTACGATTTCATGCTTGAGTACCACCCAGGGAAGGCTAATGTAGTAGCAAATGTTTTAAGCCGTGTACGATTAGAGACAGAGTCTGAGACCTTAATGAATGTACATCGAGTACCTGAAGATGGCTAAATTGTCAACTTAGATGTCTTAGAGGGTTAGTCACGAGTTCAGATGAGTGTAGAGCCAGTGTCTGTGTTCAGAGTGGTTAACTATCAGAGAGTTGATTCATAGTACGTAAGTTACAGGTTACTCGTGGATAGCACTGATGATGTGGATTTGAGACTTTCAACTGATGGAGCGTTTATTTCAAGACAGGTTGTGGATACCTTCTCACAGATAGTTGAGATGTGACTTACTGAGGGAAGTACACAGATATCGGTTCACCATTCATCCGAGGGTAACAAAATGCATTAGGACGTGCGAAGGATGTATTGGTGGCCGGGGATGAAGGTGGAAATTGCTACTTATATTCAAGATTGTGATATATGTCAGCAAATGAAAGCAGACCACTGAAAGCTAGGGGGATTACCGCAACCGTTACACATTTCACAATAGAAGTAGGAACATATAGTTATGGACTTTGTTTCGAGGCTATGGACGACTCAGAAAGGTCATGATGAGGTTTGGGTGGTCATGGATCGGTTGACTAAATCAGCTTACTTCATCCCTATTCTCATGAAGTATTTAGCGTACAGGTTGGAGGGCATATATGTAGAAGAGATCGTCAGATTACATGGCATCACGGTGTCCATTGTATCGGATCGTAATCAGAGGTTTACCTCTCAGTTTTAGAGTAGGTTTCGGCACCAGATGGGGACTCAGCTCAATCTCAATACGACCTTTCACCCTTAAACAAATGGGCAGATAGATAGATTGATTCAGATACTTGAGGATATGCTCAGAGCTTGTGTGCTGGATTTCTGTGGAAGTTGGGAGAAATATATTCCATTGTGCGAGTTTGCGTACAACAACAGTTTTCAAGTGAATATTGACATGGCACCGTTCGAAGCACTTTATGGGAGACCATGTAGAATCTGGTTTGTTAGATTGAGGTCGGAGATGCTGTATTAATCGGTCTAAGACTTATGCATGACCAAACCGAGAGGATAAAATTGATAAGGCAACGAATGAAGATCGCCCAAAGCCACCAAAAGAAGTATGTTGACAAGGACCATTGAGAGGTTGTGTTCAAGGAAGGAGAACTAGTACTATTGAAAGTGTCACAAATGAAAGGGAATTACCGACTCGGATTGAAGGGAAAGTTGTCTCCCAGGTTTATCAAGCCATTTGAGATCAAGAAACGAATAGCCCCAGTAGCATATTGCCTTAAGTTACCACTACAACTAGTAGGAGTTCATAATTTCTTCCATGTTTCTATGTTGAGGAAGATACATAACAAACATGCACCGATGATTGATTGAGGGCTAGTTGATTTGAGGGAGGATGTGTCATACGACCAGCAGCCGACTCAGATCACAGATAGGAAAGTGCATAAACTTCAGAAGAAAGAAAGCTCGTTAATGAAAGTTCTGTTGCAATTCCATGGAGAATAGGAGTTGACCTGGGAGCATGAGGCCTACATGATGGAGAACTTCCCATTTTTTTCGAACCCAAAGGTATAACTTCATTTTACTTTCGGGGACAAAAGTTCATTAAAATTAGGGATCTTGTGACGACCCAAAAAACTTAAAAGACCTGCTCTAGGGGCAATTAAGGAATTTCATAAGCCCACACAAAATAACCCGACTATATAAATTAAAGTAGAAACCTTAGCCTCCTTTTATTTGAAACTTTAACTACGAGAGTAAAAAGGGAGATCGAGGCCTAACTCTAGTAGAACACAAATCATTGGTACATCATCTCTCTCATCATCTTAATCACATTTTAAATTAAAATCAAACTTGAAATTTGACAAAAATGGTGGTTTGTAGCGTCAACGCGGCAACCGAAGGCCCTAGTAGCTAGCAACGGCTTCATCGCCGCCATCGGCGGCGGCCTCACTACCGTTGCCGTACATTGGGGGTCTTACCAGGCCGCCCCCACCTTTGACGAGATGGAGAAGGGGAAAGGGGTAGTGTCGTGACCACCCCCACCCCTTCACGGGCACACCAGCCGATGCTAGTAGGGGTGCGGTTGCGCCCCCCTCCCAGTGACGGCCATCCCCTCTTTAGTTTGGAAGAAGATCAGGGGTCTTTGGCCTTTGGTTTGAAAACCAGGGACCAAACACCCCTAGTTGAATGCTCAACTCTAAAAAAATAAATATAATAAATAAATAAATAAATAAAATAAGTAAATATATAACAAAAAAATAAAGTAATTGCTTTCGAATGGGGCACTAACACATCCTTGAAGGAGATCGATCGGGTCACACCCCTCAACCCCCGCATAAGGCGACTTGGGACCCACGGGACCCATACTAGTGGATCCTAAAGACCAATAAATGGAAAACTTAGTTAATTTAAATTAAAGTATGTATTGATCATTTGTATTATGGTTGTATAGTATCGTAAGAAGGTTCGCATTCGATCCTGAGCGTACCAAGAGTTGTTATAGACGTCGTTGTGAGTCGAGGTAAGTAGGGAACTTCGCTCATGCTTTAAGTATGATTTGCTATTAGATATTTAAGTATCATGCTTTGAATGAAAGACTTGGGTTAAGGGTTGCATCTTGGTATTGGTTTGAATCTCCAAATCTATGGAATGTGAATGCATTTGGTTCCCCATTTATGTCATTTTATTTCCTCATGATATTTATGGAGTTCCAACTGAGGGCCCGTTAGTAAGTTATCGTATTTAAATGTCCCAGGATGTTTGTAGAATTGACAACTGAGGGTTTTTACTTGCTTAATTGAATGCATAAATATGTCATATAAGTGTAAGAGTTGGAATTCCTACTCGTGTAACTCGGTGATAAAGGGACATGTATCGGTGGCAGCTTTGGATGAACGCACTTTGTTATGATGCTACTAGTTAGAGGATGTAATGGCCATTGTGTCCATTAATGGTTTGCATCAAATCCAGCGTGAAGGATTCGGTCACCGGATTCCGACCAATAGCTAGCATGCATTGAATGGACCAATGACTTATAGTTATTACTATCTCTTATGGTATATCATATGTGGACCTATTGCATGAATGATTTGAATTCTATTATGCTTTAAATGATCCTTGCAACTCGTTTTAGAAGTTATGAATGCATGACTCTTTCCTTGTTTGTGTAGATGAACAATACTCTCATGTTTCTACAGGCATTTATATCTTATCTACATGCTTGAACTTAGATTTGATAAATACCTACATGCTTTCTATTTAATGTATGAGATTTATTTTTTTCAACTTCATGTTGGATTTTACATAATTAGTAGGTAGTACTTGCATATTTAATGTTTGAGCGAGTCTTCTCTCTTATTGTGTTGCATCGGTTCTTTAGCTAACCCCTTTTATTCTCTAGTTGCGTCTACATCCTCTTTAGCTCGTGACAAGGGAAAGGAACCCGCTTGAAGTCTTTCCTTACTTCGTGAGAAGTTGCATATTCCTATTATTTATTTATTTGATTTTGAGAACAATAAACTTGGGTTGTAACTCAAAGTAGATAATTCAGGTAGTTTGAAACCCTCCTTATTTATTTTGCACTATTTAGAAGCTCATAGGGAGTATTAGAAGCTATTTGAGATGACAAAACCAACTTAGATAGTTGAACTCTTACCATGTTGATCTTACGAAATAAAGAATTCTAGTTTTGATTTTACTTCGACATTTATTATTTCATATGGTTAGTATGTTATTCCGTAGGTTGAAATAGGCGTGTCAGACTGTTATTTATGCCTAGTTCAGGTATCGGGCTTTAGTAATGGTTTGGGCCAGGCAACTCGACCCTAGTTCAGGTGAGGGTCCTTTCAGTGCTCCTAATGTTGGAGTCTCTGGTGACCTCAAGTCAAAGGACTAAATGATATAACTCTCATGAGAATCACTTATGACATTGACCATATAGTGTTTTCATAGTGAGTCAATCCAACATCTGGTCCCAACAGATACCTATTATCTTGATCTGTATACGTATACGCATAATCATCACATGGTTATCAATCAAGATTCATACTACTCTTAATTTATTATTTATCCTACAATAATATCTGATTAGGGACATTTAGAATAATACAATAATTATCCATGGATACTATTATAAAAGAAACATGCATTTACTTATAATAGTTAAAAAACGTTTACATAATTGACATAGGGCACATACCCAACATGATTAAATCACCAGATTGGTCATTACCTTTTGAAATAATGTGTGATGCAAGTAACTATGTAGTTGGAGTTGTTTTAGGTCAAAAAGAAGGAAAATATTCTCACATAATATATTATGCTTCTAGGATATTGGATCTAGCCCAACAGAACTACACCACTATTGAAAAAGAACTTTTAGTGATAGGGTGTGCCTTAAAAAGTTTGGACTATTTATTAGTAACAAAAGTAGTAGTTTATTCAGATCATGTAGCATTGTGATACTTAATGACAAAATAATGTGCTAAACAAAGACTAATAAGATGGATATTACTTCTACAGGAATTTGACTTTACTATAAAAGATATGAAATGAGTCAAAAATCTAGTAGCAAATCATTTAAGTAGATTAGAAAATGGAGAACTACTTATATCATTAAGGGATGATTTTTGGATGAATATTTGTATAGTATAAAGAGTGATGGCCCATGGTATGCTAATATAGTTAATTATCTTACAACTAATAGGTTATCACCTTATTTAAATAGAGCTCAAAAGAAGAAAATTAGAAAGGATTCTAAACATTATTTATGGGTTGATCAGTATTTATGGAAATTTTGTATCAACCAAATATTTAGGAGATGTATACCACAGTTGGAAGTACAATTTATTATATCACATTGCCACACTTATGCCTGTAGAGGACATTTTGGTCCATGTAGAACTGCTCGTAAAATTTTAGATTCTGGATTCTTTTGGCCCACTCTATTTCATGATTATTTTCTTTATACAAAATCTTTTCCAAATTGCCAACATATTGAAAACTTAGAACGTAGAAATCAAATGCCTTTACTTGCTTTTCTTTTTTGTGAAGTGTTTGATGTTTGGGGTATAGATTTCGTGAGACCTTTTCCACCGTCGAATGGTTATGTTTATATTTTACTTGCCGTAGATTATATATCTAAGTGGGTAGAAGCAAATGCTACTAAAATTAATGATTCAAAAATAGTGGTTAATTTCCTTAGATAAGTTTTTGTAAAGTTTTTAGAGCACTTAGAGCATTTATTAGTGATAGAAGTTCACATTTTCGTAATTGATTAGTCGTTAATCTACTTGTTAAGTATAACATCACATATAGAACATCTACTGCATATCACTCACAAACTAGTGGACAAGCTGAAACTTCAAATAGAGAAATTAAGTCAATATTGAAAAAAACAGTTAGTCCGACATGTAAAGATTAAAGTCTTAGATTCGCATTATGGGCATATAGAACAATATTTAAGAAACCTATAAGTCTGACACCTTATAGGTTACTATTTGGAAAAAACATGTCATTTACCAGTAAAACTAGAACATAAAGCCTATTGGGCAATAAAAACATATAATACGAATTATAATGAAGTAGGAAATCCACGTAAATTGAGTCTTTAAGAATTAAAAGAACTTAGGAATGATGCTTATGAAAATGCATCAATTTATAAAGATAAAACTATAGCATTTCATGATTTGAAATTAGCTCCTAAAAATCTTCAAGTAGGAGATAATGTTTTAATCTTTTGTTCAAGACTTAAATTATTTTTTGAAAAACTCCGTTCAAGATGGATATATTTTTTTATGGTTATGAATTTATTGCCTCATGACATATTAGAAATAGAAAGCTTCAAAACAAGACAAATATTTAAAGTAAATGGTCATAGGTTAAAACATTATTACGATATAGTGTTGAAGAAGGGTTATATCGATGTTGAGAAGATTATACACGATTTTATGGAGTTTGCAATGCAAACTAATAAGAATGTAGGATTGCCGTTCCCAATTTTGTTCAGTTAATTATGTAGGAAAGCCGTGGTAGGTTTTGATATTATGTTCGATATATTGGTCGAGAAGATAATAAATGATGTGGGAGTACAAAAAATAAATAAAGTGATAGGAAACAATAACTCAAAGGATGAATGAGAACAATCTCATTTGATAAATGTGAGAGAAGCAAGAAGGCAGAGCGACACACAAAATAGAAAGAAGACAAAAGAAGATGTAAAGAAAGCGACAAGATAGATGGCTCGAATGAATGTGCTATGTGTTCATAGGAGTCTGACACCATCTTCGTCACAGCCTAGGACCGGAGGATTTTTTCAGACCATATTTTCTTCACTTATATGTAGCCAAATGAAAATTCACTAAAATGAATAGATGATACCAGCATACAAGATGACTTTACAATGTTATCATTCTATGTTTGAGAGAAGGCATGATACTCGTTTGCAAGATTCGAGGAGAAACATTGACATTCCATCATTGCAGTTGCAATTTCCAACTAGGACTTACAACCCAACTGATAGTTGTGTTTTTCAACCTTCTGCAGGAATGGATGAAGATAATAATAAATTTATTTCTAGAAACTGTCGTGTGTAGTTGATTTTCTTTCGTATGAAATGTATGAATGAATAAATGTATTGCTCTAACTTTATTTGTTGAAAACCCGACTTAATTTTAAACCCTGAGGACAAGGTTTGGAATGAGTTTAGGGGTATTTTAGGTGAAGCATAACAAGCATAGTAAAGAAAGCGAGGAAATAAATGAAAGGTAAAAGATAAGTCAAGAATTGATGCAAAGTTCGGACTTTTGATCAAATATTCAAGCGAGTTAATGAGATTTTTTAAATTTCTTCTGAAATCAACTAAGTTGGAATTTCATTTTACTTTGTTTTTAGTTAGAAAAGAATGATAATGAATATACATAATAGATTTTAAATGGTAGTGATATTTTTATTACATAAGTGAATTCTATGATAGAAGGAATCAATTTGTATACCCTTTTTGATTAACTTTAGTAGTTAATGTATACACCGGATTGATTGTACATAGAAAAAATGTGAGAATGTACATAGAAAATGGAGCATGGACTCAAAAAGCAAAAGAACATAAAAATAATAACATAAAGAAAAAAATTAATTAGGATGAAGTAGAAAAAAATAAGTGATGAAAAAGGTGGGATATTCTTAAACTCTTTAAAGAAAAGATTTAACTCGAGTGCTTGAACATAGAGTTGAATGAAGTATTTCTTAGTCTAACACGTTTTAAACGATATATTAATTGGTATCTTGGTAAAACTCCTATTGTTTTGATTGTGGTGTTATTATAAAGTAGTTTCTAAAATTAAGATTAATCTAGTGGTTTTTATGTTTTGAGATTCTACACTATTCATCGTAAATTTGATGCTTGTCAGTGGAAATTGAATAAACTTATATAATGTATTAGCCTTGGTATTGAACTTTAAGTTCTAAGAGGTGTTGCATTGGGTGGTTGAATTATCATTAAGGGTGGTCCGTTTTGTCTAAATCATTCTATTCTATCATAGCTTTCATTTACTTGTGGGTAATATGTTTCCATTTGAAAATCACTTCCATTTGAAAATTGTTATTATTTAAAGTTAAGTTCAATTGGATTGAAATAAGTTTTTAAAGAATAAAAAAAGAATACGATTAAGAGTATTCCTTTGCTCGGGACAACAAAGTGTTGTAATTAAGGGTATTCGACAAGTCAATAATTAGACCTATTTTATAGTCTAATTTAGGTTGATCTTAGATATAAACGATGATATTACACTAGGTATTCTATTATTTTTTAATTTTACGATATAATTAAGAAAAACGAAAAAGGAAGAAAAAATGAAGAAGAATAAAATAGTCAACCGGAGAAGAGGTCCAGCGATTAGCCAGCGATATAAAAAACACTAGGCCACCTAGATTGGCAGCAGAGAAGAGCCAACAAATTTGGAATACACAAGATATCGCCAGTTGAATCGACGAAATATAGAGAGCTAAATCCATTGATTAATTAAGCAATTTGTGAACAAAATAGAATGGTTGATAAATCGCTAAGGTCAATGACAAATTTTTTAGATAAGAACAAAGAATTTGAGTTTGTCTAGGATATGTATACTAGGGAAACTATAAATAGGACCTTAGAGTTTTGAAAATACGGTCTCTCTCCCACTCTCTCTCAAAGCCCTTTATTAATCATTGTTAGTTTTAAAGTTTTAGGTTTTAGATTATTGTTCATTACTTTTGGAGACTCTTTGGAGATTTAATACAGGCATTTTACATTAATGTCTTTTATTTGTTGCAATATTTATTATTAATATGTGTGAATAGTTTATTATTCTAAATAATACTTTGGACAAGCTTGTAAATCGTTCATTAATTTAGTCATAATATGGAATTTATCTTTTTAATGCTTTAAACCAATCACGCACGTCAATCACGGATTTAATAAGTTACTTTTGCATATTCCAACTAATTATTCTTTCAATTAAGTGCATAGTGTTCAATAGGTTTCTTAATATAGGGTACCTAAATCTATGTATATGATTATTGACAACAATTATAGAAGTAGTAACTAGGATTAATCTATAAGGCCAAATTACCCAAGTGGATGTTCTAGGTGACTGTGTTCTAAGTTATTAATTAGCATATTCTGATTAATAGTTGATTTAGATTAGATATGAATTTTATTGATTGTTAATGCTATCGTATTTCTTATTGCGTTTTATCCAATAAGTAGGTTTACCATAATAAGGATATGGCTTATTTCTATTGAATATTGGAAAGTTTATAGTTTGCTAAAGACTATAAACCTATTATGATTATAGTTTAGTGTTTTAGGATCATTATTTAAATATTATAATTGATTGTGACTATTTACATATCTTGTCTAAGATGTATTGTTTAGATATTTAACTTATATTGATTTATTAATTTATTAATTATTTGTTTGAATTGCATTAGAGTAGTTTATTGGATTTAAATTGTTTATAGTTTAATTATTTTAATTAATGGATTGCTTGTTTTTAGATTGATAGTATTTGATTCCCATTTTAATTAGATTAGTTAAATTAAAGCAGATTAAATCTTATAAAACTTTAGAGTAGCCTTAATTCTTAAGAGATTTGCAAAATACCAGTGAAGATGATATCCCATTTACCACTACTACAAATAACAAAAAATATAAAAATTATTGTGCACGCTCGACAAGTGTCAGTTTCTAGGGGGATCGAAATATTGGTTCATTACCGCATTGACTTCTTCATTTTTATCTTATTGTATGGCCAGACACGCATCCATAGGATATGTAACTTCAATACAAAATCCATTTGGTTTAACTTGATTTAACCTATCTTTTAGTTGTAGTTTAACCATGTTAGATAATTCATCAACTTTTTCATCGACTTTATTACTTTTTTTTATTATTAACCTCATAAACTTTATTTTTTGATGTATCGGTATTTTCACTATATTGTTTAGATTGTTTGACTATCTTATTAATAGCTTCTTTTGCTAGAGTTGGTTTAACATCGAATAATGATCCACCACATATGGTATCTAATAGTGTTTGCTCAAAATGATTTAGTCCCTCACAAAAGTATTCTAATAAATCTCTTTAGGTTTATCCATGTTGTGGACATGATGAGATTAGTCTTTGAGATCTATTCCAAAATTTTCATCATATTTCATTTACACTACTGTGATTTGTCTTTTATAAATACTAGTTTTTCTTGCAAGCACATATTGATATACTAAGGCTTCTAACGAATTTGTGGTTGTAATCCATCTCAAAATTCCCTTCTTGTAGTGTCCAACTTCTTCAGTGGTCCAAACTAATACTTTCAGTTCCTCTGTTTCAGTATCCAAGTCGTATTCAACTCCTGCTTCTATTTCATATATGTCTTCATCTTCGTCTTTGACTTTGATATTGTAATATTTACTTGATTTTGCATTGTATTCTTTTTGAGTTGTATCTACATTTGGACATTTTATTAGTCAAGCTTCCATATACATTGCAACATTTACCTAACTAACTCAACTTCTATTTTGACAATACATATTGCCAACAAAGATAAACTGAACTAAACACAGTAAACAAGGGTGTAAAAATCTCCCATTTGGTGTAGATTGGTCATAACCACTAACTGGCAAGATAACCAAATTTTAGAGGAACTACATAAAATGTACTATTACCGATGGATTACAGTAACAACATATAAAAGTAAAACCCCAAAAAGTCTTTTTCATCAGCCAATAAGTACATCCACGAAATGCTATTTTAAAACATAAAGGTTCATGAACTTACAATCATAAAATACTAAAAAGCTTAACCTTGGTTTCTCTTGCTTGCTCCCCCTTTTCGATTAAACAACGTCAAAGAGATTGCAATTGAGTGGTAATTAGCCACCTTAATAAGCAAACCTCAGCATTAACAATGTTTAACTCTTCTTCAAATGGTCACATTTATGCAGCTACATCTTCTCTATAAATAGTCAGATAAACAATGCGATCCAAGAAGTAATCAAAAAACGACAAGTTTGGTCTCATCACCACTGGAGAAATTGGATCTTGTAGAGGTTTATCCTGAGTTAGAGTAGAGTTGTCTTCAACAACTTTGGCCAATGTCCTAGCAGTAGCGGTAGGAGCAGAAGGTGCAGGTACGACAACAGTAACATCAACTGAAGTTGTTGGCTTGGCTGAAGTTGTAGGAATGGCATGGTTGGTATCAAAATCCCCATGTTCAAGGTGAGTAAGAGGATGGACCAATATACTTGGCTATGGTTGCATGGCAACGTTCACTCGAGCCTCAACAGTATGTACCGTGGTTGCAGGAACGGAAGGTAGCAAAATGCCCTCAAAGTTAGCAGCAGTCAAGTCCTTAACAGGAGGAATCTCTGATATTGCTAGAGACTCAACCTGTTCAGTAATAGTCTCACAAGGAACCTCACTTAGTGTTACAACATCTTCAATATCAGTTCCATAATACATTCTAAAGTCTTTTAGAAAAATTGTCTCGGTAGTAGCAATAGAGTTACAGAATGTAGATAAAAGTATAAACTCGTAAAGTTACCTTGATCAACTCCAATTTCTAGAAACTTATCAGGGGAGGTAACTTCCTTTTTGTAATCAGGAAATGGAGCAGTAGAACTTGAACCTTGTGGTGAAACAGGTAGCAGTCCAGTATGTCCTACAGCAATAGGAAGAGAATCTTCCTCTCTTGTGATTTCCTTGCCTAAAAATTGCACTTTGATAGGATTGGTGTCCTCAACATCAAACATATTTCTCAAATGAGAAACCTCAGCAATCTTTTATTTCATGATTTGTAAAGACTTCCGTATTGGCTTTGTAGTAGGGGTCAGAAATGGAGCATCAAAAGTAGCCTTGACAATAGTAAGAGTAGGAGCAAATGATGACTTCTTTTATAGGCATGAGAAGTCAAGATCAACAATCCTATTGTTAGACTTCATTTGATGATTCAGTCTAACTTCCTCCACAACCTTTTTCAACATATCATTGTTCTATTCAATGATGGAGTATCTTCCAAATAATGAAGTAAGGAAGCATGATATATACATATTATTCTATTTTCCTTGAGCACACAATAGAGTCATAGATCTCCTTCGAAACATTGAACCGTCTTCCCCAAAGTAATAGCATACAATAGTAGCACTCTCTCTTTAAACACATCTGTCTGATGAGAAGTGGCTACTGCACTTGTGGTCAAGACCTTCCATAACATGTAGGCCTTATAGGTTAACTTTATAGCAGGAAGCTTAAAAGTGTTGTTAGGGGGCCATGTTGTAAGAACCCCACCAATCAGCACGGAAACAACTTCATCAAGCTTCAGCATCGAACCCAGCTTATCAACAGATGTCTCCAATCTAGAAAGTCCTAGCATATAGTTGATTGAAGTAGGACCGAATGGAATATAGTAACCCTGAACAAATAGATTGTCCACAAAAACTTCTTAAAAAGTTTTAGGAAGGTTGCTGTAGATTTCCTTAACAATGGAATCATTGTAGAAGTCTTCATGAGTGACCGGAGCATAAATGCTAGTCTATACTAGTAACCTTTCCAGGTCAGTTTCATGAAAATGTGAAACATTGATTAGTTAATCAAACTATTACTTCTTCTACACTGTATTTTAAATTTCTCCATGCACTCTAGAGATAGGAAATGGCCAAAAGCAGAGGGAGCAAGCACATGAAAGAGCTGAGAAATGAGCATGATCTTCATCTTGCACAGGAAAGTACTAAGAAATGAAAATGATCATCGTGTGGTCGGTAGCTTTACTGATGGCCTCACCTTCATCAAGAATCCTATATGAAGAGTTAGAGGAAACCTTCTCATCGTTACCAACCTTCTTCTATCCCTTGGCAGTTCAGGCTTTCTTATAAGAACCAACGTGCCCAATTAATTGTCGTTGTCAGACGACCCCTGATTTCATCTATGTACTATACACCAATTTTAGGATATGCCAGCGTACTAATGTAAAGTTTATTTGTTGAAGCATGATAGTAAATGCCCTTTGTTTCTAACATCGAAAGATCAGACGTTGCAGTCTAGCCACCATGCGAGGTTGAAGAAGATTATCAAGACAACTTTGTAGTAACTTGTAGTAAGAAATATGAGAAAATGGCATAAGAGGAAATGAGGTCACAGCGAGAGAGAAAAACTAGAATTGGGAAGATCAAATTGTGAAAATAAGGTATTATCATAAAATCAGCAAGAATAACCCAACTTAGAATATAAATCTCCCCTAAATCTCCCAAAAATTAATCTATCGTGTCTAATGGAACACAATTTCCTCCCCTTCAACCATTTCATAATGGTTAGTTCTTCTGATTGACTTAATAAGAGCGACATGTGTTGCAAGTAATTCCAAGTAATAGTTTCTTGGTCAAACACATAAATGGCTCCCCACAAAATGCCAAACACATAGATATCTACGTGTATGCACAAAACTACCAGGTTGGAATAAGAACCCATGCTAGTGAGAGTGTATGCCAATGTCATGAAGCAACCTCTCAAAAGTCTATTTGTCTAAAGCCTTTGTAAATATATCAGCTAACTGCCTTTCAGTAGGAACATGCTGAATAAAATTGCTCCTCCCTCCACAAGATCCTTTTTATAATGATGGCGAATATCAATATGCTTCTTCCTATAGTGTTGAACTGGATTCTTCAAAATATTAATGGCACTCTTATTATCATAGAAAACTGCTAACTAAGATAAAGCAATACCATAGTCATTGAGCATTTGGTGCATCTATATTAACTACGTACAATAACTACTAATAGTAATATATTTGGCTTCAATAATGGATAACAAATTGTAGTTCAATTTCTTACTATTCCATGCAATAAGATTAGAACCCATGTAGCAAGATCCACCTGCAGTACTATTTCGATCATTAATATTTCCAGCCCAGTAAGCATCAATATACTTGATTAAGTCGATGGAACCTCCCTTAGTAAATAGTATACCAAAGTTAGTTGTTTCTTGCACATAGTGCATAATCCTTTTCACAACAGCTAGATGAGACTCTTTTGGACATGCTTGATAGCGAGCGCAAACCACAACACTGAAAGCCATATTTGGTATGCTTGCAGTAAGATATATTAAGCTACCCATCATGCCCTTGTATAATGTAGGATTTACATCAACACCTTTGTCACCTTTATGAATCTTCTCACTAGAGTTCATAAGTGTTCGAATAGACTTAGCAATGTCCAATCCGAAATGCTTAATAAGAGATTTAGCGTATTTATTTTAAGATATAAATATAATATCTTGAGACTTTATAATCTGTAGACCCAAGATGTATGTATGATCTCCAACCATGCTCATCTCAAATTTTTTTTTTCTTTAAATCAACAAACTCTGAAGCTGGCTTTGTAGATGTAGCCTTGAAAATAATATCATTGACATAAATATGCTTAACCACAAACTATTTATTCTGCCTTTTAAGAAACAAAGTCTTATCAATAGACCCTCTGTTGTAACTCTTATGCTGTAAATAGGTAGTCAACCTTTCATACAATGCTCGTGGTGCTTACTTCAATCCATAAAGTGCCTTTTTCAGATGATAGACGACAATAGATTTGTCAAGAATACCAAATCCTTTAGGTTGTGGAACATATAATTCTTCTTGAAAATACCCATTTATAAAAGTGCTTTTAACATCCACTTGCTATAAACTTATTATAAGGAAAGGTTAAAAATAGACGAATAGATCCCAATATGGCAACTGGAGCAAACATTTTATCAAAATCAATACCTTCAACATGTGTGTATCCTTGTGCAACCAATCTAGCTTTGTTGTGAATAATAATACCATTCTCATCTTTCTTGTTGCGAAATATCGTCTTGGTACCAATGATATTAATATTAGTAGGTCGTGGAACAAGATCCCACACATCTTGTCCGACAAACTTATTGAGTTCCTCTTGCATTGCATTTACCCAATATTCATCTATTAGAGCCTCCTTAAAATTCTTAGGCTCAATCTGAGATGTAAAACATCCAAAACAACCCATGTTTTATAGTTAACATGAGGAATATGTCAAGTTTGCACTGGATAATTAACAAAACCAATAATTTCCTCAATTGGATGATATTTTACTATCATTGACTGCAGAGCGGCAGATGTAGAACCAGGTATTATAGTTTTAGGTGATTTTGAATCATCATTATAATCAAATGGTTTCGCTGTAGGCTAAGTAATAGGTGCTGAGCTAGCTAGTATTGACAACTCATCATCATCATCTTTTTGAAAGGACAATTGTTCGGTTCTTGCACAATCATCGATAAAGACATTAAGAGATTCCATCGCTGTTATAGTTCACTTATTGTGGACTCAATAAGCTTTACTCTTCTAAGAAATTCCAAGAAAAATTCCTTCATCACTTTTAGCATCAGACTTTCCCAGGTGATCTTTATTATTCAGTATGAAGCAAGTACCGTAAAAAAACATGAAGATGTTTGAGACATAGCTTTCTGCCATTCCATATTTCATACGAAGTTTTTGTAGTCAGTGGCCTAAAATAAACTCTGTTGATAATATAGGTAGCAGTATTTACTGCTTCTCCATAAAGAATTGTAGGCGTATTTTTCTCAGATAGCATGAACCATGTCATCTCATAAATTGTGCATTTTTTTCAATAAAACCATTCTGTTGTGGTGTCTTAGGAACAAGAAATTCATGCATAATCCCAAATTCAGCACAATAATTAGCAAATTGTCAATTGTTAAACTTTCTTTCATGAGAATTATGTATTCGATCAATGGATACATCATCTTCATTTTTCTCATTCTAAAGTCGAGCAATTAACTTCTTAAACTCTTCAAAACTTTATGCTTTATCATGCAAAAAACGAATCCAAGTAAACCTTGCGTAGTCATCAATATTGACGAAAACATACTTCATTCTCCCAATACTTGCTACTTGCATTGGACCAAAAAAGTCCATGTGCAGTAATTCTAACATACATGAGGTTAGTATGCCATTAAGGTCAACATGTGAAATTGAATGTTCTTTACCCCTTTGACACAACTCTCAAATAGAATCAGGCTCAGAGGATAGTTTAAGAATAGCTCTTATAGCATCATGAGAGAGTAATTTTAGAAGTTTCTTAAAATTAAGATGACCTAGTCTTTTGTGCCTAAGCTTTGCATTAGTTAAAGAAATAGAGTTGCACCTAACTTGTATCTTGTGAGGCGATACAAAATATTGAAGCAGCATAGAACAATTGTTTGATGTCCAAATCTCATACATGATGCATTTTTTTCTTCATTCATTATTTGATAATGATCTTTAGTAAAGTTGACAAATAGTTCTTGATCACACAGCTGACTTATACTAATTAGATTAGATTTCAACCCATCAACATGTAGAACTCCTTTGAGATTATGCAGTCCTACAATATTAAGAGTTCATTTGCCAACAACCATGTTTTTCTTTTTATCATCAAATATAATAGCACATTCCTTAAAAGATTTATAATTTTTAAGAAAGCTTTTGTTACCAGTCATGTGCCCAGAACATCTACTATCTAAATACCTTAACTTAGTCGTAGTTGTTGAGAGTTGCAAATGCGCTATCAGTGCCTTATAAGATTTAACTCTCCAAACCTTCTTAGATGATTTCTTCTTCTAAAGTGTACTCAAATCCTTAAACATCCAATAACATCAAGGTCGAATGTGAGCAACAATCCCACAATAATGACATGTAGGAGGAAGTATGTTGTTAGAAACAACAGTCATCTTTTTGTTTGCATTTGCAGTAACCTTTTATGGGAGAATCTTCTTTGCCTTTGCTGTATCAACTTGAGTCTTATTTGATTGACCATTATTGATTAAAGTTCCTTTGAAAAAGACTATGGGAGCATTGGCAGATCCTTTAGTATAGCCAAGACCTTGCTTAACTTGTGAAGATTAACTAAGTTTGCAGCATTCTATTCAATTTCTGAGAACAAAAGTGGAACTTTGCAGTAACAGCCTCAAGATCTTAAAGAGCTAACTTCAATATAGAGATTGCAATCTCACACTATTTTAACAGTGCATGCAAGTCCTATCTTCTTATTTAAGAGTCTTGTAGTCCAATTTGACAAGGAAGAATTTCATCTTCAAGTCAAAATTATGATCATAAAGAGATGTCCATTCAGCGAACAATAGATCATAAGAAGCTTGAATATCCTTTATAGAATCCTCATCATTGAAAACTCACATATATCATTTGCATTTTTATTACTCTTTTTGGTGTCATATACTTTGGAATCAAGTTCAGAAACACTAACAATAGATGGAGAAGCATCAACAATTTTTAACTCTGTTAATATAACAATGAGTGTAGTGATAGAATCATTTGACTCTTTATTACTATCATATGAGTCATCATCACTCCAAAAAGCATTCAAGGAATTCTTCTGCTTGTAAGTAGGACACTAAATCTGAATATGTCCAACTCCTCCACATTTTTCACACTTAATGCCCTTGAGTTTATTCTTAGCATCTTTCTTCTTATCATCGATAGAAGGTTTATTGCTTTCATTACCCTTCTTGTAGTTTGTTCCAGCTGAATCTCTCTTATAATTTTTGAGAAATTTTAAGAATTTCTTTACCATCAAAGCAAACTCATCTCCCATAGATTTGTTAGAAACAACAATCTCAACATGATAAGCATTCTTAGAAGAACAGGGCTTTTTAAACACATTCATCTCATATGTTTGCAGGTAACCCATTAATTCATGAAGCCACATCTTAATAATATCATGAAACTCTTCAATTGCAGTAGTCTTTTTAAACAGTACTAACTCTTATCAGTATACTTTTCTCCGAGTTGAAAAGCTTAATTAGTAATGTCTCTTAAACGATTATTGAAAGAGGAAACTTTTTTTTCCTCTTTCATATCAAGACGATCAAGCATAGAAATTAATTACTGAAACTTAAAAATTTCGACAAAATTCATACCTTCAAAGATTGTCTTCAGAACACCTCATGCTCCTTTTTTAGTATTGCAATTTGCAATCAATTTATTGCGTTCAACATCAACATATGCGAAGATAGAATTGATTGCCTTATGATTGTCAACTTTCTCCTTCTCCTCGTGTCTGTCTATAGAGATGAAGGTTTTGGAACATCTATCCCATCCCTATCTGATTATGTTGGAGCAGTGTATTCTCTCTCACGCAATTCTCTAGCAATTTCATAAATGGCACATATAAAGTGAGCCATTCAAATCTTCTAGTAGGTGTAGTTGGTTCCTTCCAACAATGGTGATCGATTTATCGATCCACTTTCACGTCCTTCACTGGTTCGTTATCGTAACAACTCATTAATCATCTCATGGTGATAAAACTCTCCAGGATCTCACTCCTCTATGCTTGTAGTAATAACAACGTAATAAAGTTCTGATAACAATTCTAAAGTTTTGGAAACTAGATGAACTGAGAAGACTAACGAATTGGTGATGAATTAATAAACACCCATAAAAACTAAACGAGAATTGATATTGTGGTAAGACTTAAATGTCTTCCTTTGTGTCAACTTAGCAAAAACAATCAATTAATCAAATGGATAATATGTACAACCGTTATAATGTTCTTTTATTCTTAAAAAACTAAAGTAATGAACGATGATCCACATAATGGCGATCTTAAGTATTTATAGACTTAATCTATCTACTTTATTTAGGAATTTAGTCTTAAATGTAATACAACTCAATAAACCTCCTCGGTCTCCAATTGTTATTTCTATTGGAAGCATCCAATATTCAACAACTAACTCCTATATTTTTTCAAGAATCCTGACTAGTCATTTCCCTAAAGCTCTTTAATTCTTTATGCACCTTTCTCTCAGATTTGTTGTAATCCATCTCAAAATTCTCTTCTCGGAGTATCAAACTTCTTTACTTTTGTAAACTAATAATAACAATTGCTCTATTTTAATATCCAACTCATATTCAATTTCTGTTTCGACTTTAGATCTATCTTCGTCTTCGAATCTGACTTTGATACTATAATCTTCACTTGAATTAGCATTTTCGTTTATCTCCGAGTTGTATCTACACTCAGAGATCATCCTTAGTAAGGATTCTATTTACATTGTAGCATTTACCGAACTATTAACTTCTATTTTTACAATATACTGCCTACAAGGATAGACCGACCCAAACACAGTAAACTAGGGTCTAATTACACATATCAAGCATGCCATTTCATAAATAAAATATTAAATTACCAAAATGCCCTCAATATGGGTTATTTGGATTTTTAGGTCATTACGAAGGTTCCAGCTAGGTGGTGGTGGATTTAAGCAGTGGAGAGGGACGATTGTCGAGAGAAAGAGGGGTTGGGGAGGGGGAGATGGGTAGGGGAGATGGAGGAATGAGTGTTGGGGAGAGCATAGAGAGCAATGATGAGAGAGAGGGGGTTGGAGAGGGAGTGATTGAGAGAAGGGTGGAGAAGACGAGGGAAAGGGTTTGGGAGGGAAGAAAGGAGGGAGTGTGTAATGGCCTGAGCCTCGAAATAAGAAACTTTCAAGCCTAATACAATCATTGAACCCTAATCCCAGTCATGTAGGACTAAAAAACGTATTAGTCAGCCTTTTGGTCTTATTCTCATCATAACTTATGTTCAGGATAAATATTTTTTGTTTCTTGTTATTCAAATTATCAGGGTCAATTTAATACTTTTTTATACATTTTATTAAATTAACATAAATCTTCAAAATATTGCGAAAGCAACCATAAAACACCTATATGTGGAAACCCGGATACAAATAATATGTATGTATATCAAAAGTGGCGATAAACATGTAACATCATGCATTAGTTGGGGAATCTAGTCTCTCAACTTAATATACAACCTTGAATGTATAAAAGACATAATATAAATACAAACATCTAAACCTACATGAAAGAATAGCAGACAATCCCAAAGGTTCAATGGTAGTCGTCGATCTTCTGTTTCCCTAGTGTACTACATAACATATCTACAATTGTCACCAAAGATGACCATCCCAGTGAGTAAATCCTGAGGCCACTTATCCACACTTCTTGAATAGAAAGATAGGTAACTAAAAACATGTCAAAAAACAACTGCATGCAAGAAGATACCAAAGTAAAGTTGCAACTAAATGAGTGCAGATACAAAGACTAAAGGTGTGATAGGAGGATACTAAGCTCAGACATGTTTGGGGTGCCTTCGAATTAACTCGGGGTGCCTTTCGCCCACAAGAAGATAACGAACTACTCTTTAGTAGTGGCTCTTACGACCATCAGAAGGAACTCAGCCCCATTCTCATAGGGTGATTCCTCGATATATTCACGAGAATTCCTATCCTTATTGAGCCCAAACCTAAAAAGGTATCCTTGATATACTAAGAATCCAAGCTTAATACTTGGTTAGACAAAAAATACGACCCTAAACATTCCCGTAGAAGGTGCTCGGTTGAACTTCTCAATAAAGGCCCCATCCCCCTTGGATTACAACATCACACAAGTCACACTCATATAAGAATAATTGTCACATCAATAAGAAGTGTCGTTTAAACAAGAGAAGAAATTATCAACGAGGGAAGTCATCACAATCATAACATGGATATACAGTTCAAATGTAAAGCAAAAAATAACCATATTTCACAAATCAAATATAATAGTTTAAGCAACTATAATTTAAACTAAATATAAGGATAGAAATGGAGATAATTTTCATGTTGGTTTACTTACCTCAAATGCACGCAATTCCTAGCTAAATTCGACTTTTGACCCTCTAAAACTCGCATTGCACACTACTTAATTCCTTTCTAAACTCATAAGGTATCCTAAAAAATTAAATTTAACTTATTTTAGGTTGGTTAAGTTGTTTTAAACTTTTATTTTTAAAATCAGCCCCATTAGTAATTTGTTTATGTTCAAATGTATTTTATTAAAATAGAGTCAGTTTTGGTGCAATAATTTATGAGTTTATTTTAAGTACTAAAACATTAAAATAATGTATTATAGTTAGCTATGTTTTAGCTTTCCAAAACTATACAGTTTCCACAATTACAACAAAAAACAAGGGAGAAATGAAAATTTTAGCACAATGACTCAAAATAGTTTTATATTCCAACCAACAAATTTGAATAACTTATTTCTCCTAACCTACAGCTTCAAAAATCATGATAGTTTTTTTATTAAAGACTAAAAATATATCCTATAACGTCATACTAAAAGATGAGCTCAATCTAATAAGACATGAAGGAGTTATGCTCAACATAGTAAGAAATTATCAAAACTGGAAAAGCATGAAGTTCCAGATTTATCATCAACATTATGGAACATTTTTGAATAGGAATGAATCCAAATATTCAAATGGTTATTGATATAAAAACTTTAACATTATGGCTAAGCTTTCTAATTCCACAAAAAAAAGTCAATTTAGATTTGAAATGAGAAAGTTATGGCTAAATTACATAGACTAGTTTCGGATGAAAACATAAAAATTCTAGCTTTTATTTTCAAGAACCTCATTAACTTTAAAAACTCATAAAAAACTCATTCCTTACCCAATAATAGAAACTCTATATAGTAAAGTAAATGAGATTTTATGATGAATCTAAATCTAAAACAAGTTTACAAATTCAATTTCAATTTCAATTAACCACTGAATTTCGATTAAAACAAAAATAGTTGCAAACTTAAATGTGTTACCTAGGTTGTGTGTTAACCAAGCTGATGATACCTTCCTTGATGACCCATTTGATCTTTTTTCCTCACATTCTTATGAATTATAGCAAACCTTCCTTAGATTTCATCTTTTGATTTGCATGAAATTGATTAACCAAATCTTATATATGAATCCATTATTCATTTCTATCCCTTCATCTAACTTTGATTGTTCATCAAGATGCAAAATCAATGGATATAATTCACCCTAACAACTCCACTTACATTCATACACTAAGACCAAATTTACATTCCCAATCTCCTGGGTTTCATTCCAACTAGTGTCTCAAGACATATTCATGGTATATGTTATATTTACATAACTTAAGTTCTTTGAATTATTTGATTTATATATAAACCCAAATAATCTAGCACTCATAATTCAATTACATTAATGTGTATTTTCAACTTAATCTAACCACACCAATCACTCTCTACTTAGTTCCCACACCTCCATACATCTCGAGGTATGTCCCCGCTCATATCTTGACACCTATGGATACCATACGACAATGATTTAATAATCTACACATAAACAAACACTAGGCATCTATTACTAAAAAATTGAATACATTTCATACTTCACACCGATTGTCGGACTACGTACCTGTCATTGAGCCATGTCACAAGTCGGTAGCCCTCGTTTAAGGACAACTACTATTTGTGATTTGTGTCGTTACAACATCCCCAACTAATAAGAATTTCATCCTCGAAATTAATTTTTACTTAAATGTCCATTCATCCTTTCACAACTTCTAATCATTATTACACTAGCATAAATTTAAAACGATACTAGCTCCAAAGTCCATATTTTTTAACAACCTCAAGTAGGTCCATTGAACACTTCAATTTGAGTTCACATATTGCATTGGGTAACTCTACGCTCAGCGAACACACACACATCACCACTCTATGCGGTGCTTTGGTCATAGCACTAAAGAGAAATTTTGCTCAGTGTAAACTTTCTCGGAAGTTCAAGTGTACTTATTTTGGCAACATTACTTCCACCTCTCATCACTATCTCTAACTCATAAACCACGGGCATAGATAATTCACTCTCGTTCGTTCGGTCACTAACAATCACAATCATCTAATGTAAGCTACTTTAGTATTTAAACTAAACAATACATAAAACATGCAAAAATAAAATAAATCATAACTTACCCATGACACGTGTTTGGTTTTAGGTTCATAATGCATCAAAAAATTCAAGACAATTTTGAAAAACCCCAACAGGTTCGTAAATAAGTTCCGTTAAACTAGATCTACAAAATTAAAGTTTACATTAATAAGTGATTTCCTTTTTTGATTGTTCGATCTCTAAGACACTCAAGCGCCCGTCCTTTCTCAAAAATTTACATATGAACATTGACAATAATTTAGACTGCTAGCCTTAAGAGAGATAGAAAACATTTTTTTTCTCCCAAAATCTAATGAACTCGAAAATAGAAAAAATGAAAATCTTATCTCATTTTTAGTGTTTGACCCTCTATTTATATGTCTGGATAAGCTCTCATTTAAAATTCTTTTCGTAATTCAGCTATTGTATTTAGGTATTTAAGCTAATTACACATACGCCCCTATTAATAAGTTATCCTACAACAAATTATAAGGGCTTTGAGGTCATGAATTTTATCATATAAAATTCATTATTCTGGACCAATTGAAATTGTGCAAAGTCACTCTTTGCGTATGACCCAATAGGTTCACGTGATGTTGGCAGTGAACTAAAACTATTTTGGCACACAAGTCATAAGCAATCTCTAGTAAGGCATTACGACTGCCCAAGTAGAATGAATATCAAAATTGATACAACCTAATGAATAACATGTAGCATATCCATTTGTCATGAGATATCATTTGATTAAAAATAAGGCATGGACAGTCACCCTTAATGTTTGATCATACTAGTCTTGATCTTTTGGTAAACTAAAAACATCCAAGTGGCATTGATCATATCAATTCACATGGACTTGGCCATTATTAGTCTATCACATCGAGGGATTCACTGATATCTCTCTCTATATAAGAATGAAAAATTCTATCTTGATTACACACCTCACATATTATTCACATGGTAACCAAACACACTCTTAATAATCGTTTTGTTAAAGACAACGTTTGATTGTGTGAAATTACCATGCTCATAATATTGAAGTCTATGGTAATCTCAAATCGAATGACTAAATGATATACCTATCATGAGTAACACATATGTCTTAATCCATGTAGTGTTCTCATAGCGGGCTGATCCAGTACTCTGTTCCCTAACTAGTACTCATGATCTCGATTTGTATCCCTATACATATGATCATACATGACCGTCAATCAAGATTCACAGTAGTCTTAAGTCATTATAGTTCCCAGTATAATGACTGATTGTAGACATTTAGGATATTTTAACAAATATCCATGGATCTCACTATAAGGTAAACATGCAATCACTCATAACAAAATAGCAAATGAAAACCTTAATTGTATTAACTTAAATTATAAGATAAATAATGTTTATAGATTGACCTAGGGCACCTGCCCCAACATCTCCCACTTGATATGGGCTAATCATTCATGTACCTAATACCTAATGAGTTAACATGACCATCATGTTTTACTTGTAGAAGAGACTTCATCAAAAGATCTGCAACATTGTTTTCCATAGGAACTCTGAAAATCGTCACGTCTCCCCTCTAATTGATTTCCTGAATGAGATGAAATTATCCTAGTATATCTTTAGATCAGCGGTGTGATCTTGATTCCGTGGCCTATGCTATGGCCTCGTTGTTGTCACAATATAAGCAAATGGGGGTTAGCAATACTCGGAACCACACCAAGTTCAAAAATGAACTTTTTGATCCAAACTGCCTCTTTACGTGCATCTGACATTGCAATATACTCAACATCTGTTGTAGAATCCACCACAGTTTCTTACTTTGAACTTTTCTAGGTCATTGCACCTCTTCAAAGCAAACACATATTCAGACTACGATCTAAAGTAATTTATATTAGTTTGAAAATTGGCATATGTGTAACCATTTACAACAAGTTCGTCTTCCAAACTTCCATAGATCAAGAACACTTCTTTAGTCCTTCTCAAGTAATTAAGAATGCTATTTACAGTTATCTAGTTACTTTCATTGGGATCAAACTAATATCTGCTTGTTGTGCTCAAAGCATATGATGCATTAGGTCAGGTGCATAACATGACATACTAGATAAATCTAATAGCTGATGCATATTGAATCGTATTCATGTGCTCTCAATCATCGTTAGTCTTCAGACATTGAGTTTTACTGAGACTTATACCATAAGACATTGGCAACAACCCTCATTTAGAGTCTTTCATGCTGAACCTATTCAGTACATTGTCTATGTAAGCACTTTGAATTAGATCGATCAACCTTTCAGATCTACCATTATAGTTCTTAATCGCAAGGATGTATGATTCATTTTCTAAGTCTTTCATTGAGAATCACTTCCCTAACCAATACTTAACACTCTGGAAGGTTGGGATGTTATTTCCAATGAGTAATATATCATAAACAAATAGTACCAGGAAAACAATCGCATTCCCACCGACATTCTTGTGTATATACAAGGCTTATCTTCATTTGTAATGAAACCAAATTCCTTAATTGGTTCATCAAAATGAAGATTCAGCTGCGAGAAGCTTGCTTTAGTCCATAAATGGATCTTTGAAACTTGCACACCTCCTAGAATTCTCAGGATGAACAAACTCTTCAGGCTGTATCAAATACACTTCCTCAAGTAACTTTCCATTTAGGAAAGTTGTTTTGAGATACATTTGCCATATATAATAGTCATAATATGCGGCTATGGCAATTCATATTCTAATGGATTTAAGCATTTCTATAGGAGAAAATATCTCATCATAATCAATACCTTAAGTCTGTTTGAAACCTTTTGCTACTAGTCATGATTTATAAGTATGCACATAGCCATCAATATCAGTTTTCTTCTTGAAGACCCATTTACATCCAATGGTCTTACCACATTCAGGTAAATCAACTAGGTTTTAAACTTGGTTATCATATATGGATTACATCTCAGAATTTATGGCACTAAGCCAATAATCTGCCTCAGGGCTAGACATAGCCTCTTGATAAGTATTAGGCTCATTTAGATCTATAAGTAACACCTCACTATTATCAGTAATAAGAAATCCAAATCTCCCATGCCGATGTCTTATCCTATCAGACCTATATGGGCCTTGTGATATTTATGGAGGTTTAACTAGTCCAAGACTTTGTTGATTTCCAACGGGTGGTTGAATGTTTATTTTGGGTTTTTGAACTTATTCAAGACTTACTTTATTCCCATTATTGTTTTTTTGAAATAAACATTTTTTCCATAAAGACACAATTCCAAGCAACAAACACTTTGTTCTCAGTGGGATTGTAAAAGTAGTATTCTATAGTTTCTTTAGGATAACCAACAAATACACACTTAGTTGACTTGGCTGATATTTTTTCTAAGACTTGTCGTTATACAAAAACCTCACAGCCACAAATCTTTAAAAAAATAAAGTTAGTCTTTCCCAAACCACATCTCTTATGGTGTTTCATCAACCATTTTAGAAGGAACACAATTCAGTGCAAATGGAAAAACCTCTAAGGCATGGCCCCAAAAGGAAATAGAAAGATATGTATGACTCATCATAGATCAAATCGTATCCAATAAAGTCTGATTCCTCCTCTTAGAAATACCATTCCAGTGTGGAGTTGTTGGGGGAGTTAACTTTAAGACAATCCTGCAGTTTTTAAGATGATCATTTAACTCTTGGCTCAAATATTCACTACCTCGACGTGATCAAAATGCTTTAATAGTTTTACCAAGTTGATTTTGCACTTCATTCTTAAATGTTTAAAACATTCTCAAAAGATTCACCTTTATGTTTCATGAGATAAATGTAATTATATCTGCTGAAATCACTATTGAATGTAATGAAGTACTGATGACCACCTCTAGCCATTGTGTTTATATGACTTCATACATCAGTATGTATTAAACCCAATAAATCAATTTCCTTTTCATTATGTCTAGAATAGGGACTCTTTGTCATCTTGCCTAGTAAACAAGATACATATATTTCATATGATTCAAAATCAAATGAATCTAAAAGTCCATCTTTATGGAGTTTAGAAATGCGTTTCTCATTTATGTGGCCAAGAAGATAATGGAAATGGCACATTTGATTCAAATCATTTGACTTTAACCACCTTATATTTACGTTACGAATATAAGCATCCGTGGGCCATTTCATGTTTAAAATATAAAGACCATCACACAAATTAACATTCGCATAGATTACGTCTTTACGAGAAATGGAGGATTTATTATTTGTAATAATGAAATTAAAACCATCCTAATCCAAACGTGAAACTGAAATGATGTTTCTGCTCAAGGCAGGGACATGATAATAATTATTTAAAACTAAAACAAGTCCACTGGGTAAAACTAACTCGTAGCATCCTACAGCCAACGCAACAACCTTTGCTCCATTTCCAACTCATAGGATGACTTCTCCTTTTTTTTTAGCTTTTTACTTTTCGTGAGACCTAGCACATTAATACAAATGTAAGATCCAAGTCAGGCATTAAGTACCCAAGAATCACTAATAGATAAGTTAAATTCATTAATGTAAATGCACGAAGCAGTAGTCGCACTAATCTTCTTTTTCTTTAGTTCTTCAAGATAGTGCTTGCAATTTATGAACCAATGCCTTAGTGCATGACAATGTCCTTTTTCTTTTTCCTCGCCCTTCTTGGTCTGTGAAGTAGAAAGAGCCTTAAGCTTGACTTTTTCAACAGGCTTTGTAACCGTCATAACATCCTAGGTAACTTTTGCATTGCCTTTGGCCTTTTTCTTCAAGCCTTTCATTTTTGAATTTGAACCATCAACATATTAGTACTGAATTTCTTGACATTCTGCTCATTAGTTTTAAGCATTAAATGCAACTCTGAAATAGGCTTCTCCATGTTATTCATGTTATATTCAATCACAAATTGTGAACGACTATATGGTAATGAACTCAGGATCAAATCGGTAGCCAACTCTTGGCTTATGGGAAATCTAAGTCTGTCAAGATGGTCGATAAAGCCTTTTATTTTTAGAACATGATGACTAATTGACAAACACTTAACCATTTTGCAAGAATGATGGTTCTTGACTGTCTCGAACCTTTCATGTCTAGCTTGTTGTTGGAACATTTCCTTTAGCATTATTGCCATGTTGTAATCTTCCATATGTCCTTATGAAGTTCAGGAACCATTGTCGCCAACATAATGCATGCAACATTAGTTGAGTCGTTGACATGTTTAGTATGTGTATCCTTCATGGCTCTTAAAGCATTGGCTAGTGGTTCCTCGGTAATCAGATTATCTAAGACATATAACTTGCATTCATGCTTAAGAATAATTATCAAGTTTCTGAACCAGTCAAAAAAGTTTGTCCCAGATTTCTTATCCTTCTCAAGGATGGATCGCAGTGAGAAGAGATTAATGTGATTTAAAGAGGCCATAGATCTACAACAAAGATTATGCAAAAGTTTATTTTAGCATAAAGGAATAGACTCACACTAAATTAACAACCCTCTATAAATACGTTATGTTAATTTAACGGCCTAAAACCTATATTTCACCTAATTCGAAGACCGCTAAGGCATAACACTTTCAATTAGATTTTTTAGGTAGGTACCAATTACCAGTTACATTATATGTAAGTTTTAGTTGTTGTTATGAGATTACGAAAGCCCAAAGCCATTTCGATAGCTTTATCAAGTCAAACCATTTCAAACAATAGAGTAACCGTAGCCAAGATAAAATAATACACTCTATGAAGGCAGACCCATATTGATGTGATCAAAGCATTGACAAGTGTGAATATTAAAATTGATACAACCTAATGAATAACATATATCATAATGAATATCATATAATAAATTGTAAGGGCTTTTATGTCATGAATTTTATCATATAAAATTTATTACTCTGGACCAATTGAAATTGTGCAAAGTTATTCTTTGTATGTGATATAATAAGTTCATACGATGTTGGTAGTGAACCAAAACCATTTTAGCACACAAGTCATAAGAGGTCTCTAGCAAGGCATTACGACTATCGAAGTAGCATGAATATCAAAATTGATACAACCTAATGAATAACATATATCATATCATTTTGTCATGCGAAATCATTTAATTAAACATAAGGCATGGAAAGTCAACCTTAATGTTCCATCGTACTTGTCTTGATCTTTAGGTAAAATGAAAACATCCAAGTGACATTGAACATATCAATTCACATGGACATGGCCATTATCAGTCAATCATATCGAGGGTCCACTGATACTCTCTCTTTACAAGAATGAAAAATTCTATCTCGATTACACACCTTCTCATATTATTCAGGCAGTTACCAATCACGATCTTTATAATCATCCAGTTATAGATAACGTTTGATTGTGTCAAAGTACCATGTTCATAATATTGAAGTCTATATTAATCTCAAGTCAAATGACTAAATGATATATATATTATGAGTAACACCTATGAATTAATCCATGTAGTGTTCTCATAGCGGGTTGGTCCAATACCTTGTTCCCTAAGAAATATTCATGATCTCGATTTGTGTCCCTATACGCATGATCATCCATGACCATCAATCAAGATTCACACTAATCTTAAGTCATTATTGTTCCTAGTATAATGACCAACTAGGGATATTTCGGATATTTAAACAAATACTTATTGATCTTACTATATGGTAAACATACAATCATTTATAATAAAATAACAAATGAAAACCTCAATTTTATTAACTATAATTATAAAATTAACAATGTTTGTAAATTGACCTAGGGTACATGCCCCAACAATACGATCACGTATCGCTATTGGGTATGGCTTCACTAAAACATGGACTCTCTTTAATCTGTAGCTGCACCGTCACCAGCTGATAACTCACGGGCTCAGGGCATTGAATAATGATGTGCCCACCTTAACCACATATGAAACATGTTGGCTGGCTCCTTTGCTCTACGAATCACGTCTAGCTATCCGTTAGACACTGCTCTTATCTCGGTGCATCTCGATTTGTACTACCAAATGTTTGCGGAGTCTATAGAGGAGGTAGACCTAATCTAGCCTAAGGTAGTAAGATAGGTGCATGTGAATAAGGCATAATTAGAGTGACTAGTGTCGCTCATCCGGTACCTTAGAATTCCTCATTCCATCTCCTTCATTTCTTGCCTTTTAATCTCCTCATCTAAAAATCTCACCACTGATCTATAGTAGTGGCTGACCGCTCTCCTACTTTGCCCAACTCATAAGTCACATGAGCAAGAGCTCGCTCATACTTCTCCTATAACGATATGTCATCACCATCTTTCCCTCTGCTGTTTCAGATTCATGAAAGCTTTCATTACCCTTTTCTTCATGGTAGCCATGAAGTATTGCTTGAAAAACCCCTTCTTGATGTCTGGCCAAGAAGTGAAGTTACCTCGACTTGCAATTGTGGTGCGCCACCACATGTGTTCGCCCTTCTCCAAGGTGTAATAGGAAATAATGGGCTGCAACCTGTCCTCGACGCCTAATGACAAGTGAAGCTTCTTTTACGACATGATCCATTTCCCAATCTTCGCATGATCCCCTCTCGCATGAAATATACTTGTGTAATTCTAATGAACTCCTTCACTAGCTTGGAATCCTAAGTCTAGCTATAGGTAGTTGTCATAGGTGTAGGCATAGGACTGGTCTCATTAACATCCATGTCAGCACTATCACAATTAATAACTCTAGTGGATATGGTTTTGTCAGCTATACCGACATCTATGGTAGTAGTGGTACCAGTGCATGTGGCCCTATAGTAGAAGTGGCCGATGCAATTATGTCTTGGTGTCGGAAGCACAATATAGTAGTGGTACTGGGGGTAATTGGTATATATGTCCTTGAGCCGTGACCTGGTTAGACATCCTTTGAAAGTCATTGTTAATAATAGGAAGTCGACTGCTCCTGGCACTAACACCTCCACCCTCAGGTAGATTTGCCATCGATGTCTACAAGTAGATCACGATGAGAAATCAACTTTTACGTTAGTACCATATACATATACATATGTAATCATAACATATACATCCAATAATCCCCAACTCACTTTCGCTCATTGCTCAACTAATAGTTTCTAAGTTGGAATCAACTGGTATACACTCTAAAGTTTACGTTTTATTTAAGATTCTTTCGATACTTATCGAGACCTATTGCTTTAATACAAATTGTAACAGCCCGAGTCTCAAAATAAGGCACCGCCAGGCTTAATCTTGTCATTAAGCCCTTATCCAAGTCACTAAGACTTAACAACATATTAGTTAGCCTTTTTGTCTTATTCTCCTCATAACACGTTTTTAGGATAAGTATTTTTCATTTCTCGTTATTCAAATTATCAAAGTTTATTAAAAACTTTATTATTCATTTTAATAATTCAGTGGAAATCTTTAAAATATTGGTGAAGCAATCATAAAAAACATATATGTAGAAATAAGGATACATATCACATGTATGTAGATCAAAAGTGGCAATGAATGTGTAACATCATGCATAAGTCGGGGAATCTAGTCTCTTAACCCAATATACAACCTTGAATGTATAGAGACATAATGTTAACAAAAACAGTTATACCTACATAAAAGAGTAGAAGACAGTCGCCAAGGGTTTATAGGTAGTCCCTGATCTTTGTTTTTCATTAGTATTCTACACGACAGATCTGCAATTGTAACCAAAGATGGCAATCCCATTGAATAAGTCCTTAGGCCACCTATCCATATTTGTTGAATAGAAAGATATGTAATGAAAAGCATATCCAAAAACAACCGCATGCAAGAAGTTACTAATGTAAACTAGTAAATTAGTTAGTGTAGATATAAAAACTAAAGGTGTGATAGGAGTGATACTAAGCTCGGACATGTCTAGGGTGCCCTTCGGCTAGAGGAAGATAACTAGTTACTCAAAAGGTGATTCCCTAATACATTCGTGAGAATTCCCAGCCCTATAGAGCCCAAGCTTGAAAGGGTAACCTTGATATACTCTTGGAACCCAACACTAAGATTTTGATTAAACTATGAACTCGGCCCCAAATATTCCCGCGTAATGTGCCCGATTGAATCACTTAATGGAGGCCCCATCCTTCTCAGATCATAACATCACACAAGTCACACTCAACTAAGAATAATAGTGACATAAACAATAAGTCTCATTTAAACAAGATAAGAAATTATCAAAAAAGGAAGTGATTGAAATCATAACCTGGATATAGAGTTCAAAAGTAAAGCAAGAAATGATAAATTCCACAAATGGAATATAATAATCCAAACAACTATAACTTAGGCTAAATATAATTAAAGAAATATAAAAAATCGCCCTGCAGGTTTACTTACGTCAAATGCATGCAATTCCTATCCTAAATCGACTCTCGACCCTAAAAAACTCACATTCCACACCCCGCAATTCCTCTCTAACCTCCTGAGGTGTCCCAACAAATCGAATTTAACTATCCTTAGGTTGGTAAAGTGGTTTTAAATTCTAACTTTTAAAATCAGCCTCATTAGTAATTTGGTTATGTTAAATCTGCTTTATTAAAATAGAGACAATTTTAGTGCAACATCTTACGAGTTGATTTCAATTACTAAAACATTGAAATTATGTATTATATTACAAAAAGAAGTGTTAGAGCTATGTCTTATCTTTCCACAACTATAAGGTTTACGCAATTTCAATAAGAAACGGGGGAGATATGGAAATTTTACCATAATGTATGTATATGAAAAATGGCGATAAATAGTGTAACATCATACATAAGTCGGGGAGTCTAGTTTCTCAATCCAATGGACAATCGAAAACATATAAAATACATATGTTATAAATATAAAAAATGAAACCTGTAAGAGATGGTAGCAGATAGTCGTCGAAAATCCGAGTTAGTCGCCAATCTTCTCCTTCCTCAATCTACAACTCAAAGGATCAGCTATTGTTGCCAAATATGACAATTCCAGTGGGTAAATCATGCCAGCCATTAATTCACATTTCCAAATATACAAGTGATAAATAATTATTTAGACATTTTTTTTATATATATATAGAATTAGTTTAGTAGTATATTTAGTATAAATATCTAGAAATGAGCTCTGATTTGTGGTAATTATATATTTTCAGGTACGCAAAGCGTAAAGGAGTTAAATGAGTGAATTTGAGAACAAACGGAGCTAAATTACACTAATGTAGGTTTGGCACCATGGCTAAGCAGTGTTGGTGCTGTGGGAGTTGAATGCACAATGTGGAAGAAAAAGGCACGACATGGGAGAAAAAGGCAAAGAGAAAAAAGGCAAGGATGGATGGTGCGGTCATGGTGTCGTGAAGGTAAAGGGATGGCGCCCAGGCTAGACTGACATAATGCCATGGCTACTAAATGTAGAATTTGCATACAAAGTGATTGACGCTGTGGCAGCGCCATGTGTTTGTACACCGGGATATAAGTGACAATGCCGAGATGTTAAGAAAATAGAAAGTAAAGTTCTATTTCAAGTGAAATTGTCTAATATGGTTTCTAATTGTTTTTAAATGTGTTTAAGGAGTATAAATAGATATTAGAATGCGGTAAACTCACCAATTACCATCTATTAGCCACCATTAGGAATAGTTAGCATAGGTTTACTTTATTATTGAGTATTAAGAAGATTTGTTGAAAAGAAACATTAAAGACTCTCGTATGGTGATTCGACTATTATTTTAATTAATTTAATTGAAGTATTTCATTATATATTCGATTTCAATTAATACCACTATGCACATGTTTATTTCAATGAAGTGTGAGTAATCTATTAATCTTAAACTTCATTGGACCTTATGGTATGAATGCTATGCTATAACATGAATAGATTAGAAAGGTAAAAAGTGCAATGGTAAGTATTTGTATTAATTCTGAGCATAATGATACAAACATCTTGGTCACGTGTTTGTTGATATCAGGTTTTATAAGTTATCGTGGGAATTAAAGCTTTTAAGCCTGATATGAGTGACGCAACCATAAAATATACAACATAAAGCAATAGTTGTTGATTAGGGATGCATGTATAGTAAACTTAATTGGTTATGAATCTAAAGATTTAGAACAATAAAGCAATGTGGAGCTTATGTTATTCACACGCATAGGTGGAGTTCTAGTTTGCACAATAAAATCTTTTTCATCATGACATTGGGTTGAAGTGGATTTGAATGAAATACGTCTATTATAATTAGGCATTGCATACACATAATAAAGATGAAAAAGTGAGTTCAAAAGCATAATATTTCATTACCTAGGTGAAGTCGTGAACTAATATAGTCTTAATATATGAGTTAAAGTAATTTACATTGATTTGTTGGATTATATCAGTTTAGTCATAAAAAGCAATTAAGGAAAGATTTTCATAGCAATAGGGTAATTTGAGCTAGGTACATACTGAGTGCAAAAACCTTTCCCTAAAGACAACATCCGTAATCAACATATGTTTGTTACACTATTACTATAAACGAGCCTTTTATACTTGTGGCCTATGATCATGTTTTTGGCGTCGTTGGTGGGGATAGGAATCAACTTAGACATAGTATGAAAAGTTGCTAATTTTTATTTTAATTTCTTTACTTTCAATTTTATAAAAATAGAAAGAAAAAAAGTTTCAAGTTTCAAGTTTTACTTTCTGCACTTGATATTTTGTGTTTTCTTTTCAGGGAGAACTAGAACATGCGTAGTAAAAGAGATAAGGACTCAGTGCCTTACGATCTTGAGATTGGCAGAACAAATAAAGGAAAGAAAAAGAAAAGAATCAAGATGGCTGAGAATAAAGAGAGAAACCAACAATAGGGCCGAGTGAATAACCAACCTGAATGTGATCTGGTAGTGCATGATAGAGTGCAGAGATAGAGATGCCTTCTTGACTTCTTCAAGCTTGAAGTTCAAGAGACTTATGATGGAGTGATGAGGCTTCCAGCCAACACCACTGAGTTTGAACTAAGATCATCTCTAATCATCATGGTCCAAATAAGCTTATTCAATAGGATAGACAATAAAGATCCAGTTGCACATGTACAAAACTTCATAAAGAAGTTTGACACCGTGGACATTACCAGAGTTACAAAAGAGGTGACCAAGATGAGACTTTTCTTATTCTCATTAAGCGAAAAGCCAAATCCTAGTTCCAAGGACTAAATATAAGGAGTATGAATTCATAGGCGAAAAGAACTTGTAAACCAATCAATTCAAGAAGGAAGATGTCGAGTCTCTGGTGAGGCTTGGGAAAGATTCAAAGATATGCCAAGGAGTTGTCCAGGAAATGGATACATTGAAATGGGCATAACTCTATATTTTCAACTATGAGATGAACCATATCACAAGAACACTAGTAGTTGCTATGATCGGTGGTTCTCTACTAACTAAGGATAAGGATTAAACTTTGGATCTCCTTGATCTTACTTCTTATAACTCTATAACTGGTAATCATTCTACAGTGAGGAAACCAGCGGGCGTATATGAGATTGATTTGCACTGCAATTATGGCATAACTATCTAACCTAAGCAACCAAATGGTAAAGCTTTATATGGGACAACAAAGTCCATAAGTGCAGGAAATACAACAACTTATTAATCACCAAGACATGGCGATTAATGAACTGGATATGCAACAAGGAATTGAATATGAAGAAACAAACTTCATAAAGAACTAAGGCTATGGAAACAACTTAAGACCGAGAGGAGTGGCTCCTTAATGGTTTTATCAAGGATAGAACCATAACAACCTGAACTTCTCATAAGGAAATCTTGATAACGCACTGAAGTTACCTTGAACCTTCGATTAATAAGTCCAATAGGAGAAACAAGGATAGAGTGAAGAGATGATTTCATTGAAGTCATTCAAGAACTTCTTGCATAGCATAGACATGAGCAATTGGGAACACCATGAGAAGCACAAAAGAGATGAAAATTGTGAAGCAACTATGGAGGGGATGGATGATGAGAGATCACAAGCCGTAAAGAAGCTTGAAAGACAGATTGGTTAGTTAGTAATTGCCTTAAATTTTAAGAAGGAAAGACAATCTTTGAGTAACACAACCACCAATCCCAAAGAGAATGTTAGTGCTATTCACATGATGGGCACTACAACAATGAATGAGATATTACAAGGGCAAGAGATGTATAAGGCAAAAAAAATTCAACACTTTGGATTTAAGGAAGTATGAAGCAATGCATGAGAATGGAATGAACGTAAGGCAAGATGAACTCAAAGGATTCATGAAACAAAGAATCATTGCCTTAAAGAATCACAAGAAGGGGAATAAACAATGGAAAGCTAAGAAAAATAATGAAGGGCCTTCTAAAGAAGCATTGAAAGGAAATAGCATCAAGGTAGTTCCAAGGAAGACGAAACTAAACTTCAAGTACACACGGAGAACTTAATCGTTAAAAAGGAGAGATCTCGAAGAAATAGTATACTAATAAGCATTGATGGACACTGATTTAGAAATGTCTTATGTGTTATAAGACCCTCAGTCAATGTCATGCCAATAGTGGACATGTTGCATACCAATTTAAAGATCAATTGCCCGATACAACAAATTTGTAAGTAGTAGATGACAAATTGATACCAAATAGTGGAAGAGTCATGAATGTGCATGTGCAAGCGGGTAGATTCACATTCATCAAGGATTTGGAGATTATGGATCACAACATGGGTGGTGATGTGCCTATGATACTTGGGCGGCCATTCTTGAACACTGCCAATGCAAACTTATACATAAAAAAATACCACAATAAATATTGATGAGAATGATGATACGAAAAAGATAGTTTTTGTTGATATGAAAAAAGTACAATCAAATGGGAACATTATAATTATCTCTAATCTATAATTGGAGTATCTTCATTTAGACATGGACTAAATGAACAAAAAGAAGTCGGGCTAACGACGTTAAACTACGCGCTATTAGGACACAGCCTAAGGGTATTAAAATTTCAAGTTATTCAATTTCAATTAGTTAGTTAAGTAGTTAGTTAGTTATTTAGTCTAGTTAAGAAAAATTCACATTTAATAGTTTCTAACTTTTGAAAACTTACGATAAATGTGCAAGAGCGACCATCTGTTGGTTGACGATTAACCGGAATAGAAATGTCTCGATAAACTTAGTAAACAACGTAAAAAAGTGAAGGAGTTAAAGTAGCAAAGATGAGGTACATGAGCAAATCACGAGTAAGTTTTATAAAATTTATATATATATATATATATATATATTTATATGTGGAACTCACATGATCCCTATATCTTATGTACTAATACACAATGTCGGGAGATCACCAAATATTAATTAATGAAAATAATATGTAAAACACGTAGACAAATAGGTTGATGCCATGTGTGCAAACAAATGGTGCTTTGGGTACTAGGAACAAAACTAACGAAATGCACAAAATAACCTCTTAGAGGTGTCAACATTGCCGTGGTGGTGTCACGACGCAATGCCTTATAAGGATCGACGCCAGTGAGGAATGGATTTCACCATAATTTGCACACTTGCATCCAAATTCAACCAAAACCAGCCAAGCATAAATCCCTTTACAATGCAAGATTTATTATTTCTAAGTGAGGAAAGAGAGTTCCTAGTGATAGAGAACGAAATGAGAGAGTGCATTGTGGATTGCCCAAAAAGGATAGCTAGGGCTTTAATTCGGGGATTTGATTCAAAAGAGCAATATGATTTAAGTTTATGAGTAAAGTTAGAGGGCTTGGATTGATAGAGATTGCAAGGAGTGTTCTACGTTGAAAAATCATCCGATTTTTAGTTTCATAAGTTATGCCTAGAGATTTTTTGAAAATTTAATGAAATTACATGAATTTTGGATATGAGGTTATTGGATAGGATTTTTAAGTTAAGTGAATGTTAGGCATCAATATGAGTTATGGAAACCTAGTTTATGTCTTTTGCATTATTTGGCATGTAAATAATCCTTGTGATATAAATTTTGATTTTATGTGATTTGAAAACCCATATTCAAGGCATCAACCTTAAGAAGTCCTAAGGAGGAGGAACCTAAGCCATTTAAGTCTAAGTATTTTATTAGTAGAGAGGCTAAGGATAGATATGCGGTAGTTGAGCATAAAGAGTTCATTTACGAGAGATGTATTAATTTGTCGGTTATGTATGATAAAAGAGTGAACAATTTCGCTAAGCAACAAGAGTGAGAGCAATTCACTATAGACTTCAGAGAGAACAAAGTTAAAGGAGTGAGTGAAATTGTATACGAATTTTATGCCAATGCTAAATTTACTACGAAGAATGACCAATGAAGGTGAGAAGGGTGTTTGTACCCTTTAATATATGTGAAATTAATAACATCTATGGAATGGAGCACTTGAATATGGTTGGAGTCGACCCAAGTTTCCTGGATAATTTATATGAGAAACCTTATAACCCATAACCATTTAGAGTCATAGAGCAAGCATTGGTTATCCAAGGACAATAATGCTGGGTAATGGGAGCTGAGAATGTGCCGAAGCACATTAAGAGGGGGAGTGTGAGGAAAGTCTACCAAATGTGGTAAAACTTTATTGTTGCTTCTCTATACCATACCATTTTACAGATTAACAAGCAAAAGGCAGCTTGTCTATTTCGGATCATAAAGACCGAAGAGATAAAATCAGCGAGACTATCTATAACAATGTGAGGGAGTCTATCATGTCAGATCAAGACAACAAATTTTTGTTTCTAATTTTGATTACTCAGATATTCTTAAAGGTCGAAGTGCGAATGCTTCAGGATGAAGAATTTGATAATGAGGCGCAACTAACTATGGATGAGGAATTTATGTTCACACTAAAATCACTACATGGTTATCAAGACTTTAAGTATGGGAGGGAAAGAGTCGAGGGAGATAGACTTCAGGCCGAATCATTGGCTAAACAGCAAAAAGAGCACTCAATAATAACAATAGTAGCAGCAGAGTTAGCCCAAAAGCTAGAAGACAAATGATATGGAGAAGAATAGGAAAAATAGTAGGGATTCACTAAGCGAAATGTATTTATAGAGCCACTTATGGGAAAATAGGACTTGGATGGTCCCAAGGTTTTTCTTCCACCTCCTCCACCATAGCTACCTGTATCACTACTAGAGGACTTAAACTCATGGCAGCAGAAGCTGTGGATTGTTGAGATGAGGAGACAATATAGAGAGGACATGGATTAGTATCAAGAGACCTTGTTACATTATGAGTATGATTGGCAAAAAAGAATGCAATATAAATTGCACGGACAGTGAAAAATCATGTTGTTTACTAATCATCAAGAGACATAACTAGATATGAGACGAGCAGACATAAGAACCCTACTGATAGATTTTGTGACTTTCCAGCAACACTAGAATATATATTTGATCTAGACGTGGTGTAGAGCTGAACGGTGGAGCATCCTTAGACACCATCTTATACAGGAGCTCACGAGAGGATGATGATAATAATGATGGTGATGTGTAATCGTGATGTTAGAGTCTTAAGATTTCCTTAAACTTTAGGGAGATGAGATATACATTGATACTAATTAACTTTACATTTAAGATATTTTTGTTACTTATTTAGTTGTTTAAATTTTATGTTTAGTTCATTATTATATCTTGTATTGTTATGTTTGTGTTTTAGTGTTTTCATGTTTCAGGCTTATTTTTTAACCTTGAGGACAAGGTTTAGTTTAAGTTTAGAGGCATGAATACTACACTACACTATAGGAAATGGTGAGAAAGGTCGAAATAAGAATAAACAGTGCATGTATGATTTTTTAAATTTTATTTTTGGAGCACTTAAAGAGGAAAGTATTGTAGTGTATTCTATTTCATGTGCCTACTATTTGAATGTCTTTAGGTAATGTTGATTAGGTTATATATATATATAGTAATATGTAATGAATAAGTAATTCTTTTGCATGTTCATACATTTAATTGAGGATGAGTAAAATACAAGTATCTTGTTGATATGAAACCCAAGAGTGTGTTTATATTTTTTTTGAAGAGAATATGAAATGTAGCAACAATAGTATAATTTCATGATTAGAAACCTAGAGTTAAAGAAAATCATGAACTTGAAACAAAAATAAGAAGAATACTAGAACACTTTTTGAGGAAAAAGTTAGATCTCTAAGGAATTATATAATAAATGTGAATCTTACTTAATATAAAAAAGTAAATAAAGACTTAGTGCAAATAGGAGAAGAAAGAGGCATTTTTAATGAAAAAGTTGGAGTTAACTAGCTTGAGGAACTGAAAGTGAGTAGTGCTAACAAGAGTTCTAAAAATAAAGAAAAAACTAAAGAGACAAACTGTAAAAATAAAAAAATATAAGGAGAAAGGAGAAGAAGAAAAGAAAAGAGAGATAAAAATAAAGAAAGAAGGCGGAAGTTAGAATAAAACGCTTCAAATAAAAAAATCCTCTCGAGTGCTAGTAGCTTAATTGAGTTAAGTTTTCGTTCCAACTATATTAAGTCCTATAGACTCGCGAAGTGCTAAAGTCTACCAATATTAGTTTTACCAATGCTTATTTGTGAATTCCTGCGCTTAATAAGAAATCTTAAGATTGTATACTTACTACTTAAGTATCGAGGTGAAACAAAATTGTGAGTAGTAATGGTTTTGGTTGTGATCTACTTTCTTGTTTCGAAAGTTAATTGTACGTGTTGTTCAAACTACATGTCTTGAAAATATAAGTTTTTGAAAAGAAAAAATCTTAAGTGGGTAATTAACTTGAAACTTAGTTTATTTCAAAGGATATTCCATGAACGATGTAAAATGAATATGAGCTAGAGTAATAGGAGTAGTTACGATACTTACTAAAACACATTTTTGCTCGGGATGTGCAAAATCCTAAGTTTGGGGGCATTTGATAAGTGATTATTTCGACTTATATATAGGGTTAGTTTGGTATCATAATTAGCATAAATATATGAAAATGAGCTCAAATTGATTATGTTTATGTATTTTCAGGTACACGAGGCATAAAGGAGCTAAATGAGTGAATTCGAGAATAAACGAAGCTACATTACACCAAAGTAGGTTTAGCACCATGGCTAAGCAGTGTTGGAACTTTAGGAGTTGAATGTATAGTGTGAAAGAAGAAGGCAAGGAATGGGATAGCATGGCAAAGAGAAAAAGAGGCAAGGATGGCTGGCGCAGTCATAGTGTCATGGAGATCCAAGGATGAGGCCTGGGACAAACAAGCATAGTGCTGAAGCTATTTAATGGAGAATTTGCACAAAAAGTGACTAGTGTAGTGACCACACCGTTGGTTTATAGACACACCACCATCACATAAGTAATAGCGCCGAGATGTGAAGAAAATAGAAAGTAGAGTTTTATTTCGGGTGAAATTTTCAAGTAGGGTTTGTAATTGTTTTCAAACGTGTTTAAGGAGTATAAATAGATATTAGAATGAGGTAACCTCACTAATTACCATCTCGTTAGACACTATCAGTAATATTAAGTATAGGTTTACTTTATTATTGAGTATCAAAAAGATTTATGGAAGAAAAGATGTTGAAGACTCACGTGTGGTAATTCAATTATTCTTTTTATTGAATTAATTGATGTATTTCATTATATGTTTGATTTCAATGATTACCACTATGTGCATGTTTGTTTCAATGAAGTGTTTGTACCAGATTAATTTGATGGATTAATTGATCCTATGGTATGAATGTTATGCTATGACATGAATAGATTAGAAAGATAAAAAATGCAATATTTAAAATTGGTATTAACTATGAGCGTAATGCTATGAACAACTTCATCATGTGTTTGTTTATATTAGGTGTTAGAAGTTATCATGACCATTGAAGCTTTAAAGCCGGATATGGACAGTACAACTGTAAAATATACTACGATGAGAGATATTTGTTGATTAGGAAGACATGGATAGTAAACTTAATTGGTTATGAATCTAAAGATTTAAAACATTAAGGCAATATGAAGTTTACATTATTCACACCGATAGGAGGAGCTCTAGTTTGCACATTAAAATTTTTTCTGTCATGATAGTGGGTTGATGTGAATTTGAAGGAAATCTATCTATTATAATTAGGCATTGCACGTATATAACAAAGATGATAAAGTGAGTTGAGAATCATAGTAATTCATTACCTTGGTGAAGTTATGAACTAAGATAGTCTTAATATAAGAGTTACAATAATTTACATTGATTTATTAGATTAGATTTGTTCAGTTACAAAAATCAATTAAAAAAAGATTTCCTTAGCAATAGAGTAATTTTAGGTAGGTACATACTGAGTACAAACACCGTTCCCTGAGAGCGATATCTATAATAATCGTAAGTTAGTCACACTATTACTATAATCGAGCCATTATACTTATAGCCCATGATCAATAAGAAATAGTAACTGAAAGCATATGATAGCTACAAAAGAAAAGCTAAAAGGAATATGTGCAAAAAGGTACCAAGTAAGCCAAGAGGAACATATTGAGTAGTCACACTAATTGATCTCTGATCAGCGTGAGCTTCACTAATCAGCTTATATACTTGGCCATGAGCTACACCACATCAACCGTAAGAGTATCCATTAGTATGCCGTGAGCAACGTCATGTTAGCTATGTGGAGTGCTGACATTCCCAAGGACTCTAACCTTGAGTGCCACAATAAACTCAAAAAACTCAAATGTGTGGACTACCTTACAAAACACTATAAACCACTATATATCATGAAACCAAATTAGACGAACTTACAAACTTATGAACATGGAGGTGAACAACACCAGATAATATGATAAAAGCATATTATTTCATAACACACAAGTTCGAAGATCAACAACACTAAATAGTCCAAACCATGATAGGAAACTGAATAGAACAAATTGCCATGATTCAAATCAAACTTATGATTTTTGTTAATTATACTAAGCATAAACAACACACACATAAACATCATTGCATTAGGAAGTTCAATAACAAGAAAATTAGTCGGTATGACTACATTTCAAAGTTAAATTGGAATGGCAATGGAAATGAATGCCTGACAGGTTTACTTACCTTAAATGCACATAACTCCTAGCCAATACTAGCTCCCAACCACTCTAAACTATTATTCTACACCCCGATGTAGACCTTCTAGATTCTAGAGGTGTTTATGTTAATTTAGAGCATGTTTGTATAATTTAATAAGGTTTAGACTAAGTTAGAGTGTTTTACGCACTTATAAAAAAATTCCAATTTTTTTGGATGTCTAGGGTCATTACTGCGCTAGTGACCCTTAGTGCATTAGGTCAATTTATTAGCGTACTACCTGCAGGTACCGCACTAATGTTTCGATATTAGTGCCCTAGGCATACTTGAACCCTGAATTCTTCAAATAGAATTCTAGGTTTCCACAATGTAAATCAAACTATTTCGACCTCTGGGACCCTTTTTCCCTTTACCAAAGGTCACAAACACCCTTTACATATTAAAAACATATTTACATCAAGAATTCTCAAATAAAACATGTTAATTGCCTAAATAATCCATGTTTTCTTCAAAAACACTTAAAAACTTTGTTGGATCATAAATTCCTCAAAACAACACCAAATCCAAAAGTTCGTTATAGTAAATTGGGTGCAATTTCATAAGGAATCTAGTAGGAATATCACATTTCCAAACTAAGTTCATGTACCCACTAGAATTAGATAAAAACCAAAATAGTAAAAAAAATTAATTTGGCCAAAACTTGTGTTTTCTAAAATTAGGACTTAGGAACTTAATTAAATATTCAATTCAGTCATAAAATCAGTAAATAAGACCATTAAAGTCGATTTCATCAAATACCTTTGGATTTACGACCAAGACTTCATGAATTTAATGAAAAGAAACATGAGTTTTATTACATTCACTAGTAGTTTGATCCCACACCCTTCAATCATTTCCTAGATGCTCAAATTGATGTTCTTACTGAAACTTCCCATAAATTCAACACTCTCACCTTAGGATATCTCTTTGGTTTGCATGGATGGAAATCACCTACAAATATATGTCATCCCGTGACTCATTTTTACCCTTGATCTTTTTCTAATTTGTTCATCTAAATATAAAATCTAAGGTTCCTAATCTCCCGGTCATCTCCATTTACACACTCACTCTAACACCAATCTTGACTCAATTCTCACGGATTTCATTTCAACACGTATCTTAAGGCATATTCGTGGCTTATGTTTATTTACATCAACATAAGTTTTTTTATTAGATTAATTAACTTACTATAGTACAATTAAAATAATAAACATAATTTTAATTTGTGAACTATAGTCCAAATAAGTTAATACACATGAATTGATTTCATTAATATGTACACATCTTAATTAAAAATTGACCAATCATTTTCTACCCAGTTCCCATGCATGCACGCATCTTGTGGCATGTCCCCACTTGCATTACTGCACCTATAAATGATAAATAAATGTGATTTAATAATCTACATACACACACACACACTAGGACATGACTAGATAAATATAAAATATACCTCGATGTGCCAAGATCAGACCACGTATCTGTCGGCAAGTCCTACGTCGCGAGCTAAGGATCCAAAGTAAGGATAATACAAGGGCTAGAAATTTGGGTCGTTACAAGTTTTCCCAAGTAATGGGAATTTTTCCTCGAAATTGAATTGAAGTAAAAAATTTACCTGAGTCAAATAGGTACAAGAATTGCTATCGCATATAGGTTTCCCACCCCTAAGTGAGTTCCAAGTCGATATTGAACTGCCGCTTAATAAGCACAAGCAGGATACTCTTGTTCCTCAACTGCTATACATTTCAGTCTAAGATCTGGATTAGCTGCTCCTCATATGATATATCCTCGCTCAAATCGATCAGTCTTAAGTCCATTGTCGATCGTACGCATGCCTTCAACTAGGCTAGTGAAAGCTTAAAGATGGGAAAGACTGGATGAATCCCTGACGTCTATGGTGGAAGCTCAAGCTCATATGCGACTATTCTAACCTATTTCTTAATTTTGAAAGGCCCGATGAATCTCAGTGCAAGCTTGTTTTTCAACACAAAACTCTTATGACCCTATCGACGAGAAACCTTGAAATACACTAAACCTCCTTCGTCATATGTGAGATCGCAACGATACCTATCCCCCTACTTTTTTCTGCCTCTCTTGAGCAGCTCGAAGTTGATGATGACTCTCTCTCAATTTCGTTACGTGGTCAATAATAATCTCAGACTCCAATATCTTTGATACATGTCAAACGTGTACAATAAGTTTCTAGTATAATCATGTTATTTGTAGTATTGGTAAGTGGGATCATATCTACAGGGATTTTGCAAACTTATAAAAAAGGCTTTCCAAGGGTTTTTTTATTTTACTTAAATTTAATTAAAACAATAATTAATAATTATCTAATCAAACTATGGCAATCAGTTTAACTTATTAAACTAATTCTAAATACTCTAAATTCAATTCAAAATAAATCAATATAAAACAAACATCTAAACAAATGTCTAGAACAATGAAACATAAATCTGTTTTGAACTCTAACATATTAATTAATGTATAGTCATAATCATTCTATCATCATATTATGAAGTATTCATGAATCATTATACGTAAATCATAAGCAAGATTGATAGCCTTTATCAAACCATTAGTTTTCCTTAATCAATAGAAAAATCATATTCTAATATTATTACCATAAGTTCTTCACAAGCTCAAAGATAAGTAATAGCATCAAAACAATATTACATTCTATGAAAATTTCCTACTACTAAGCCAATATTTTTGGAATTAGTCGTATCAATATCAAACATAGAACATAATTCATCTAAGAGATATAAATGATAAAAGACCTTTTAAATTAATTCTACTTACTACTTTATAGTATATTGACAACTTAAATATCACAATACACATTATAGACTATACATGCAGTACAAAGTTTCTTGATTGTAATACGCCAAAAAAGTATCTATTAAAATCATGAATTGACGAATACAATTAAGTTTAAAGCATTAGGTACAAACTCTTCTTTGTTATGACTACATTGCAAAATGATTTAAGTTCATGTTCGGACTTTATTTAGATTAATAAACTACTCACATATATTCAAAATAAACATTTCACTAAAATAAATAAAAGACATTAATAAAATACATCTTATTGAATACTTGAATCTCCGACAAGTCTTCAAAAGCAAAAATAATAAAATTAATCTAAAACTAAACTTGTGGCTCCAAGAGCAATCAAGGGCTTCAAGGGCACTAAATTTCAAAGCCTTAGGTTGATATACATAGTATTCTAAGTAGTACATATCCCAATCTAACTAAAATTTCTTCTTTTAATCCTATATTCTCGTGGCCAACATTAGAGAATTTGGACTAAATCCTTTATTTTAGATGAATCGCTGGGAAAATTAGTGAAATATGCCTATATGGTTCACTGATTTGAGTAGCGAATCGTAGTTCATTTCTTGAATCTCCGGTTTCCTTCGCTATCGACTTATGTAGCGAATCCCATTCTAAACTTCGAGTCGCCGGTCTTCTCCAATTAACTGAATTTTTTACTTCCATTACCCTTTTCTAACATTTCATCATATCACCTTAATATAACTTTAAATCATAAAACAAGAGAAAACCCAATGTAATATAGCCCTTTACATATAATATCACCTTAAAATATGTTATAAAAAAATTTCTAATTATTGACTTATCAATCTCTCAGTCCTCTGGCTCAGTCTCAAATGATGGGGAGCAACACAGTCTACCATATAAAGCCTCAAACAATGCCATTTGAATGCCAGCCTAATAGCTATTGTTGTATACAAACTCACATAATGGTAGATAGTTCTTCAAATATCTGCTAAACTTTAACATACTGGCCTGGAGCATATCCTTGAGAACGTAAATCAACCACTCATTCTATACGTCAATTTGAAGGTGAAAAGTAGTGCTGAATTATAGGTGTGTACCATATTACTCCTGCATACTCCACCATATCCTGGATGTATACACAACATCTTTGTCTGACGTGATAGTTAACGGTACTCATGTAGCCTGATAATCGTTCTCTCAAAAAATATACTCAACTAGTCAAATATTTAATGAGCTATGATCCGTAGGAAGTGAGCATATTTCATCAACTTCTTAGTAAACACCCAGATGAGATCGTGGTTCTTGGTAGTCTCGATAACTCTCTAACAAAATCCATGGTAATGCCTTCCCATTTCCACCGTGGAATAGGAAGTGGCTGGCGCAATCCTATAGGTTTTCGATGCTCAACCTTCACTTGCTGGCAAATCCTTTAATTCATGATGAGCTCAGACACATCCATATTCATCCCAAGACACTAAAAATGTCTCTTCCTATTGTGGTACATTTTGTTCCTACATGGATGAATATAGAATCGAGAATGGTATGACTCTTAAAGAATCTCATCTCTCAGCTTAGCAATTGATTGTATCTATAGTCAGCCTCTGTATCTTAGACACTAATCCCCTACCTTGTCCAGTTTGTATAGTTTGCACATTATGCTAACTCATTGAACATTGTATACAACCTTTGTGTAATGGTGGCTTCAAACGTTGAGGCTATGCTGGGCATTGCCATGTCGCATCACATGTCACCTAGCCTTGTCATTTCATGGCCCTTATTATCTATGACGACCCACAACCTAACAAATTTCACACACGTTTTACAATAAACCCTAGCTTATGTAATTATTCGTCATGTAATTATTAGTGATTTAATTAGCCAGTTAGTCAATTTATCAAGTTATAATAGAATTTTGCATCGAAAGTCTTTAAATTTGAGTAAATTATGCATTTTAATAATCCTAAGTCATGGAAAACTTGGCAAAATGATACCATGTATATAACGAAGGCAAAATAAGTACAACAAGAGATCCATATATGTGTATTCAGTGTTCTATAGTCCCCAAAACCAAACAAACGTAAATATATACATAATGTAGTCAAACACAAGCTGGCATAGAAATAATTCGTATAGGAAATTGCCTAAAACCTCTTTGCCCTTGCTCATTGAAGAATCTGCACTCGGTTATCCCAATAAAAATAGATAACAATTCCAGTGAGTAAACTCCCAAAAGAAAACCACCAAGCATTTAACAATAGAGAAGTCAATAATAGTGTTAAATAAACATGCCAAAATAAATAGGCAACTGTAACATCATCGCATCCGTAAATAACACCAATGAAAATTAAATGGTTGTGTTACGCGTAGTAGACTAGACTATACTTCAAATTTCCTCCCCATAAATTCTCCAGTGGGCTCACCCAACTAGCCCATCACCTGATTCTCTCGATGGCTAGCGTAGACCTACGACGCATTAACATATGTACCAAAAAAATAGTTTGGGTCATCATTCACCAAGGACTCCCGTTACACATTCTATAGTCTAGCATACTAGAGCCCATACAACACAACACCGAATAAAACTAAGTAAAACTTCCAACCACTAAACCAAACCAAAGCAGTAATAGAATATGGAAATTAATAGGAAAGAAATGGAAAATATAAGTAATTGAAATAGTTAAATACTCGAGATGTATTTTTTAAGGGATTTACACACCTTTAACGCACTCCGAAGTCCCGAAAATACCCAATTCGACCCCAATATGCCCCTGACAATCACATTATACTCTTCGAGTCCCTTAAAATCAATTTCAAGTTTTTTAGATTGATTATAGGTATTTACAGTTAAGTTTGTAGGTCAAGTCTTCAAAACAACCTCCAAAGACTAATAAAGTTTCATTTTAATTCATGTGTTGCAGCGCCTTTTTGGACATAAAAATGTTCAAATCTGAAAAATTTCGTGAGAGAAAAGTTTTTTTTATCTATCTTTCCTTTCCTGAAAGGCTTTGTTTGTAAAATTCTGATTTAAAACAAAAAAGATATCACAATTCTACTAAAAAAGCTCAAATTTGAAAACAAACCCAACTAGTAAGATTTTAAAATTCATTCCTTCAAATATATAGCTCTGAAATTCATGATTATTTTCATAAGTAATCTAACATACCAATAACAACATACCAAAAGATCAGGCAAATCCGATATGGATTGAGGGAGTTATGCCCTTACAAATTTTGGCAAAATTTCATGAATATAATTGATTCTACTAGCATGTTTGGCTTAATTCTTTTGAAACCAAAGTTATATGACATTTATATGATTCATCTTCAACCTTAGAAAATCATTAAATCGAAAAATCAAAACCATTCCACACCTCTTGGTCATTCATGGAAATACTTTTATCAAAATTAAAACAAATAAGGAGTAGAATTTGTTACATGTCGTTTAATATTTTGTAGTTTGATCCTCCAAGCTTAAGTAATCTAGAAGTCCCAAAAATTCACCACATTATAGCACTCTTTACTCTAAAAAATTCTAGATTCTTCTTCTGTTGTTTTCTTGAAAACCAGAGCTTGTCTTTTATGTACTTAGATTAGCAACTTGATTAAGTAAATCTTTAATTTGACTAAGTTAATTATTTGGACATGTGTCCTCACTCAAAGCCACTTGTCCCATATGAAGAATGCATGTCTCCACGAACTACTTACTATTTAGCCTGGGATTCCTACACATCTTTATTATCTCCATACAAATCTATGGTCTCTCATTTGTTTGTCTAAACTATAGTCCAATTAATCTATATCAATCAAATTTACATATATAGACATTAAAATTGATGTCGTTAGTGTGTTTAGTCTCATTGTTGATACATTAGTGGTCTAACTAACTCCTGACTACCGGGTACCATTGCTTGCGTCTCGATATACATCTCGAGGCATGCTATTTCTAGTGTACTTGACCAACATGAGTTAAACTAAGGTTTATTTATTAATCTTAATCCATAACTATCATAGTTTTGGTCATTTATTCAAGTTATATTGTTTATCCTTAATGTTTCCACACTACGCCTACCTGATTCCCGCGTCGATATGCTTTACGTGGCGTTTATCCGTCCATAGCCTCACACAGTATGGAAAAATAAATACACACATGTGATGAGTTATGCAAAAAATAATAATAAACATCACAATAAGTAAGAAACAGGAAAGACATCCAGGGATAGGTATGACAACCAACCCGCACAGCTTGTTCAGCTTTACAATTAGTCTAAAGATAAGCAAGGCTACTAGGAGAGAGCAAAGCAACCATTTTTTGTGCTTTTCTCTCGCAATCAACAGATAAAATAACGATTTACGCCCGGTCAAGCATACCCTAAGCTATCTGAGGCATCTATGTGGGCCTGAGCTAGCGTCCGAGTATGAAATTAAATGAAATATTGACATCCATAAATATTGAGACGTTACACTATGACAATCTCTATTTAGACATGGTTTATACTATCATCGAAGTGCAAATCATCACCTTATTATCGGCAAGAATATCTGACTGACTCATTATCACTGCTTAAAGTAACTTATACCCATGCATCATATGACATGTTATAACCTTGACATCTCTAGTTAGTCTCCTACTAAGAGCATCATCGACTACATTACCTTTTCTTAGGTGATATTTTAGGGAAAAGTCGTAATCCTTCAAGAACGCTGGCCATCTGTGCTGTCTCATATATAACTATTTCTAAGTGAAGAGATATTTAAAACACTTTTGATCAATGTAGTATGTGAATCTCTCTCCATATAAATGATGTATCCACAACTTCAGCGCAAATACAACCATTGCTAACTCCAAATTGTGTGGGGGATAATTCTTATTATGTACATTCAAGTCGGTACAAGAAACATTTGTGTTCATAGTAAATTCTTGGCCATTCTCTGGTAATAGTAACATGGGAGCGATGGTCAATGAACTCTTCAACTCGACAAATGCGCACTTGCATTGCTCGCACCATTCAAATCTAACATCTTTCTAGGTTCACCTAGTGATTGGTGAAGCAATATTTGAGAAATCCTTTACAAAATGGTAGAAGTAATTGACCAAATACATAAAAATCCTAATCTCTGTCACTTATGTAGGTAATAGGTAATCCATAACTGCTTGAATCTTTCCTGGATTTACTGATTCTCTTGCTGCTTTGACTGAAACTTGACCTCGATTAACTAAAACTCAGAGTTGGTGAACTTAGCATAAAACATGTGCTCCCTTCAATTATGAAGTATTTTTCTAAGGTGGTGCTCGTAATCCTTTCAAATCCTTGAGTAAATCAGTATGTAATTATGAAGACAATCACGAAATGATCGAGAAACGGTCTCAACACCTGGTTTATCAAGTCCATTGACATGGAAGGTGTAATGGTTAGCCCAAATGACATGATCATGAACTGATAATGTCTGTATTTAGAAATAAAAGCAGTTTTGTCAATATCCTTATCTTTCATTTTTAGTTAATGATACCCTAAACTCAAGTCTATCTTGAAGAAAAACTGTTCTTTTCTCAACTGATCTAACTTGTCATCGATCCGTGGAAGTGGGTACTTATTTCTGACTGTGACCTTATTAAGCATTCATTAATCGATGCATAGTCTCAGACTTCCATTCTTATTCTTAACAAAAAGGTTAGGTGCCCTCCACGACGACATGGAGGGTTTAATGAATCCTTTCCTGCCTAAATACTTAAGTTGAACTCTCAACTCCCCTAACTCTATCGAAGCCATGCGATACGATAATATCGAAATTGGTCAGGTGACTCGTACTAAATCAATGATAAAATCTATCTATCATGGTGGTGATAGACTAGGTAATCCTTAAAAAACATATAAGGAATCTTACAAACTATCGAAATATCCTCAAGCTTTGATCCTTGACTCTTTGCCACACTTTTTTAAGCTACAGAAGTCTCTATCTCCTTACGAATCACAAGTCAACCTTTCATGTCAATTGTCTCGATGAGCTACCTTTGTATGTAAATCTTGGACGCCTTAGGATCTGCAAAATCATTTTCTTGCAAATATAGTCAATGTATGTAATACGCTGCCAACAAATCCACCCTAACAATGCGTCGAAGTCTAGAAACTTAAGTACCCTAATATTTATAGGTAACCTACCCCGCTAATCACAATCAGACATTCCTCCTAAATAAGGATAAGGTATACTCTATCCCTAGTCGCGGTACTAAATATTAATGTACACTAACCCTAACAGGTGTCAATCCTAGGATGCATATCGTGCGACCAACAATGAATGAAATAGTAGATCTAGAATTAAATAAAACATGCACATCTTTACCGCAAATGGAAACTATACCTTTAATAAGCCGTATATCACCTAAGGATCAAGTTGTGCCACTATGAGGGTTCCCTTTCGGCTTTGGTGTGAGTAGATGACTGTAGGTTGTGGGCACTCCCTAGCCACATGCTCGAATGGGGCCACATCTGGAATAGGTTATCTATCAGCATAGACAAAACTACTGTGTCTAACCCTGTGCCTCTATTTGGCCCTATCTAACCCCATATGGGTCTTGTCCTCTACCTTGACCACCCTGCTGCATCTTTCGGGGTGACAATGGTGCCGGAAGCTCTGGCCCGACCAGAGGTAGCAAAAGTGCTCTACCAACTGTACTCAGTATATAAGTAAGGGGAGTTGCGTAGGGCATTCCTGATAAGGGAGCTATCATTGTTTTACCCTTTTGGAATCCCTTATCCCATGTCTTCTACCCCTTGCTCTTCCGCCTCTTCTCAAAGTCTAAACTTTTGCATGTACTACTTAATTTCTTTACTACTCTGCCCTACTCATAAGTTTCATGAGTGAGTGTGCGATCCTACATCTCATGTAGAGATCAAGACACTTACTGACAACATAGTTTGTTATACAACATATTGTGCTATAACCGGTCTTAGTCCATCTTCTAAGTAGAAGGTATTATTTGCATCATCGGATACTAAATCTCCAACGAACTTTGTCCGATATCCATATCTATCTCGATACACGATCACTGACTCTCCTTCAGCCTGTCTAATGTATATAAACTCTTTCATCAATCTTTTCATCATGGAAGTCGAAAAGTACTTCTTTTAGAATTCCTTCTTGAAGTTTGCCCAAGAAGTAAAACTGCATCTGCTGGCAAACGTGGTGCACCATTAGACTACTTCACCCTTCTCTAGGTCGTAATAAGTTAAAATGGGTTTCATCCTGTCCTCAACTCCCATGAATAAGTGAAGGTTCTCCTGGGATATGATCCATTTCTCATTCTTCTCACTGTCCATCTCCCCTAGAAGTATATTAGTCTCAACTTGATAAACGTTTTCAGTAGCTTGGCATCCTTCGTTAAGCCAGTGTTAGTGGTGATAGGTGTAGGAGTAAGAGTAGTTTCAAGAACATCTATCGCTGATACTGTCACAATTGGTAACTAGTATACCTTGTCGAAGGCACCAATAATATTCTCAAATTCACTGATAACCTTAGATTTATAGTGAGGTAAGTACGAGGTCAAAAGCACATGGATTGGGATGTTCCTTTTTAGCCTAAACAAAAATGGGAGTTTTTTGAAATCAAAACTAAACTATACTAGAAATAAAATGCATATATAATAAACTTAAATACCAAGAAAATGGAATTCAATTACTATAAACTCTACAACATAATGTGAAATGAGGTTCAAAGGATCAAATTCGTTCGTCGATTTCAAAAGTCTATTATGTGATCACATGTCATACATGTCAAATACAACTTTTAATAGGTTGCCAATCCAATTGGAATATAGTAAAGCTAAGAATGGGGATAAATCCACATAGTTCAGTCAAACCGAGTTTAACATACCTTGGTCAAGGAATCAACAATCTAGCTCTATGTTGTTTCCATGTCTTGTATCATTGACTTTGAAAGATAAGTTTTAAAACATTTTTCCCAAGTAGGCTATAGGTGTTGGGGTCATTGTGATGGCCCCAGTTTCCCGCAAACTGGGCACCGCCCACGTGGAGCCCCGAGCCAGTCTCGCAAGGTAAACGCAGGCCTAGTTAGCCTTCCAATCCCTCATTAAACGCAATTTCAACATTTTAAGTTGAGTTATTAATATTTTTCAAGATTTACCAATTTATGCGGAAACAACTAATACATTAAATAACTCAACAGTAATGTAAAAAGTTAGGCAACCTAATTGTGGAACCAAGTAAAAATGTTATCATCAGAGGAGAGTAAATACAAGATTATACAAAACTTTCACCAAGATATGGAGCTTTCCCTCTGCTGCTCGTCCGCGGCTCTGCACTCAGTCAAACACGAGATTGATGAGCCCAAGTAAGAAAAATCCAGTAGAATCTAAATAGTAATTCAAGATAAAGTGAATCAGTCTAAAAGTCATACAGATAAAAAGAAAATTGTACGGAATGCATGATCATGAGACTGTAAAACGATGAAAGCACAACGAGAATGAGTGTCAAAAGAAACAATATAAAGAAGTGCCCAAGTAGTCTAAGACCACCGAATGCGGGTGCCACAAGGTCGGGGTCGCAAAGTCGCGGCAACGCCAAGCAGACAAGGTCATCAGATGCGGCATCGCCGTACCTAAAATGTCGCGAATGAGGGATATCGACGGCGCCCTGGATAAAACACATCTCATTCCGATCAAATACTGTGACTCGAGGTCATGGCCCCGGTTGCGAGCCGGCAACCACTCCAATCAGAGGCACGAGTACGACTCACTTGGCCCTAGGACACTCATAACTGAGTGGGAATTCCAAGAAAAAGACATGATTTAACATTAAACAAACATGCAAGCTCAATGAACTACTGCACATTTTCTAATTGGTTTACTTACCTTGAAATTCGTAATTCGTCCCGCTTACGCCTCGATTTGCTCACTCGACATCCGACTCCCATGTCCCTGGTGTCCATTTATACCAATTAAAATTTTAGGGTCGCATTATGTGTAAGTATAGTATGTGATTATAGATTTGTCATTTTTATTTTCATAAAAATTAAGTTTTAGCACCCTTTTTCGAATTATACCAGGGTGCCAAACGCCCGAAAAGCCTTGAACTCATTTTTTTCTAGCTTTCCCTATTTTTCATATTTTTCGAGGAGTTTTCAGAATCTCACCATAATTTTTATCTATTTTAATCTATTTTCTATAATTTAAAGTTTATAAAAATCAGTTTAATTTAATATAATTATTAAATATAATATTTTATTGGGGTGGGACTGGGTTGACCCTACCCAGTCAAGCTGGAACCGATCCATGCGGATCAGGGTCGGCCCAGCCCGAACCACGCGGACCCGGGTCGGCCCGACTCGGCCTACCTGGGCCACGGGTCGGCCCGACCCGACCCGCGGGGTCATCTTCCTCACCAGAGCACTTCATGCTCTGGTTCAGATCTTTCTTTCTTTTTTATTTTTTTATTTTTATTTTTCTGCTGGGGTTGGGCTTCCATCCCCAACCCCATGTGGGGTTCACATGCAGGGGAGACCACTCCCCTGCCATTCCTCGAGCTCGGACGAACTGCCATGGCAGTTCGTCCGAGTTCGCCACCCGAACCCAACAATGACAACAACAATCGACACAACAATAAGGAAATCCACTCACCTTGCTCGAGCAAGATCTCTCTTTCTCTCCCCTGGACTCTCCCGGTCTCTTTTTCTTCTCTCATTCTACTTCGATTTTTTTCTCCTCGGGTTCGTTTTTCCTCTTTCACTATTTTCTTTCTCATTTTTTTTTAATGTGTGGTTAAAACCACACCTTATCCACATATATATATATATATATATATATATATATATATATATATATATTATTTATTTTTGATTTCTTCCTTCTTAAGTAAACTTGTGTCCTCGAGATCCGTGCGGAGCGAAACTCGAGGCACTTCAAAAACATATTTTAATGTTTTTCTTATAAATTGAGCAGCGTGCATCTCGAGGCACCAACCCGCCTCATTTCAAAAATCTCGATACTCACGCCACTCGCATCACGAGGCGTATTCAATGTACAAATTAATACCACATAAAGCCATTATGGCCACATTAAGCCACTATCTCGGTCCCACGTCGGCACACGACTCGAACCGCGTCCCTGTTCGTTTTTCGGCTCACCGCATTCCTCGCATATACTTTTTTCAACGATTAGCATTAAAATCTCAAATTGAACACTCTCGGTATCTCCACTCAAGATTCGGACATACGTATTCGACGAGTGGGTCCCACATACGACCTTGACCTGACACGTGGCACAAGTCAAGTTTTCGGGCCGTTAAAATCTTCCTAACGAATTAGAATTTCATCATCAAAATTAACGCACTTTGATAGTGTGCTGTGACTGAAGACCCAAGGCCATCCCCGCCCAAGGCCATACCCGCCAAAGGACATACCCACCCAAGGCCATACTCGCCTAAGGCCATTCCCCCATCTTACTCTGCAGGGCTGGGCTCCTCCGTGACCTCCAAGCAATGAACACACCATCTGCCTCCTCCCATCAATATATGTTAGGACAACATCCTCGCAACATATATTGGAATACAAATGAACATATTAATTTTATGACCCACTGTCACCAACATACTCATATCCGCCGTATGTCCGCGAGAATGTAAATCAATTTCTCTGGCTGTCTATTAGTCTCTCTGATCGAGTGAGTCTCAACCCAAACATGTACGTTGAACTCTTGATCCGTATGAAACATGTTGTCCCTGTCACTGTCTCCGTACTCGACTAGACCTCTATCCCTGTCCTTGCACCTGACTGGAACTCTGACTTTGTCTCTGTCTCTGGCCACCACCTCTGCCATCAACCCTCTAATGATATTGTTGCTAAGAGTTTGGCGGTGCTGGCTACTATAGTGCTAACATGACTCTACGCTGGATCTATTGACACCTACGCAGTATGTGATGTATAAAGCAGAGATGCAGCAGGTCTCACGCTCGGAGCTTGATCTCTCTGCCTCAATAGTCAAAACTTATTTATTTCCCTATCAGCTCGCTGCTCGGACTGTCTTCAATCGAGTAGGTCTAGCCTCATCCGGATGCGTACGCAAGAAACCTCCCTGGCTAAATTCCTCTCATAAGCCCTCTACAATGCATCTAGCTCAGTGGAGACAATGACACCTCCAATCTCGATAGCAATCCCTCTGTGAGATAGTACACCTGGTCAGCATCGAAATCTGCCACCAAACCGCCTCCATGAAGTGAACGCATTTTTCCTCTCCCTCGACACGGTAGGAGGAAAGTACTTCTAGTTGACCTATCTCGTGAAGTCTGCCCAATCTTTACGAATTCCTTCGGTGGCAACCAACGTCGTCCACCCGTTGTTTGCCTCGCCAAGAAGCATCGATGAAAAGATGAAGGTCTTATATGTTCCTCAGTCGCAATGATCCTATGCACCTTCTCCTGGCTCTTCGAGAGCTTCTCTGCAGCCTCCAAATCGATCCCACCGTAGAACTCAGTAGGATTATGCTTCTTGAACTCCCGCAGCTGCCTAGCCTCTATCGTTGACTTAGTGCCCGTCGCTACTATTGTAGCAGACATTTTCTCCGTACATAAGGTATAACAGTATCCTCCGGTACTGCTGCAATAACAGTAGTAGTAGTAGTCGCTACGATTGGTGTATCCGACTCCTGAGCAATTAGTACTGAAGATGAAGCTACCGGTGATAGTGGAGCAGTAGTCGATGCCTTAAGTATCCTCAGAATCTCCTCCAGTCGTAAGTCCTGAGATGCGACTTTCTCTGACGGAGAATGCAACTCCAGACCCTCGCGCTGACTATAACGATGTTGATTATGCGACTGGTACTCTGGTGCATGTGCTCCCAAAGCTCTCGCCAGTTCTAGCTCTCGCTTAAGCCTCCTATACTGTGCTCGGAGTCATCGTCACCTAACATAGCCAATAAAGTCCTGGAAACCCGTGTACGACGTAGTACGCTTGGTCAGTGTCCGTGCCAGCCGTACTCCCGACATACTTCATCACACATATATACCGATCCATACACTGCAATCGACTCCCCAGTCCTCTATCAATGGTCTGAAACCCAATTTTCTTCAGGTTACGGACTGTTCCCTATTGACACCTCCGTAGTACGCCACCAAACATCGACATCGCTGACCAATGGAGTTGATGATATACTCGGCTACATTTGTGTTGGTATGGCCAGTACATCATGTATCTTCACATGATTATCTATCTGTGGCCTCAAGGTTAGTACCCCCGTGCAACTTTTCCAAATAATGCTTCTGAAACTTGTGCGTCTGCCTGTTGAAACATGATAGGTGTCCTTTAAAATCTTATATCGAGTAACCCGTTCATTCGATTCATAAGTGTTTGCCCTTTTCTATCATGAGTTGTCAAGTATATTATTCTTTTTTCTTAGTAACTTTAAACGCACGTGTTTACTAGCACGAAAATTCCTTTCATTACGTTTTCTAACGCATCTAAACAAATTTTAAAATGTGAACATTCTTGAGATGTACAATCTCGTAAGATTTATACTTAAGTGGCCACTAACTGTTAGAACGATTCGCGGACTCTACCTCAGCTCGTAACACATAATTCATTTATAAGTCCCTAAAGGTGGTGGTCGACTTCACCAATCCTGAGACTATAAATGTATATTGTCCCTAAAGTGGAGTTGGACTTATGATCCAACAGTACTACTCCAAAGCTTTCATCAAAGCTAAAGGAGTCCGTACATGATGTAATCGTTAGCTCTCAAGTCATCTCAACACTCTGCTCCCTTAGAGTCTGCGTAATTCCACTTGTCTCACAATTTATTTGTAGGGCACCTATTGATGTATTTCTTTTTCCTAACACTTTACCTTCTGCTTTGTCTCAAACTTTGTCAGTTTTAAAATTCTTGCTTGGAGCATAAATAGGCATTGTTGAACTCTCTTGATGGAGTTTTACTTTGCCTGACAATCTATATATATATATATATATATATATTTATTGTTATGCCCACATCAAGAGCTGCCATGATTTAGCATCTGTTGGTTAATTTGTTTAAAGTGCATTTAAAAGTTATGGATCATGGCTCATGCTGACATGTATGGTCCACACTTCATTCAAATAGTCCATCAAACCAGGTCATCACTCTGTTTGTTTGATGGGCCACTCACTAATATGACAATCAAAATGGTTGTCTGGTTCCACAACATCCCTTGTGCCTCTCTATCCTTGCTTCTTTGGGTTTGTACCTTCAATTTACCCCACCGTTTGTTCAAATTGTTGAATTGTCCCTAGTTTTTAGGTACCCTCTACTATGGTCCCCAAGTCATCATCATATTGAAAGTCGTTCATCAATTATCTCATATTATAGAATTCATTCAATTTTTGTGATGCCTTTCTTTTGTCTCTAGATATTATATTGCTTTGGTTGATCCTAATATTGATGATAAAATTTTAAGGCACTTGGAAGCAATTTCCACAACTAGCTACAACTCAAATAGCTATGCAAGTAAATGAGACAGCACAGTCTAAATTTAGACTTTGAGGCACTTATATTTGGCCGCAGTCAGCCAATTGCTAACAATCTGACTCAAGTAACTTATGAGTATATCTTTTTTTTGTGTCTCAAGTGCAAGAAATACGAGCTTAACCTGATCCCGTGCCTCCTCGGCCATTGTAGGCCCTGACTGAATCCCGCAGCACCACGATCATTCCTAGACCCGGTCTGAAGCATCATCGCATTTTCCATATCAAGGATTCCTCGAATCAATGTATAATTATCGATATCGTATATAGTATATTACAACACAACAAATATACCATATATGATACATTTTTATTTTCCCAAACTCTCCTCACTTCCCAACGAAGACTCAAGTCAGGATCATAGGGTTCCACTCTAAGTTCAAGGTTCCTAACTTCCGCTGGTTTATGTCTTCATGAATTGTGATTTCCTTCACGAGTTGAGTATTTACAACTGCAGTCTCTGATACCAACTGTGACGGCCCCAGTTTCCCGCAAACTGGGCATCGCCCGGCCTAAGCCCATGTGGACCCTCGAGCCAGTCTCGCGAGGTCAACGCAGGCCTAGTCAGCCTTCCAATCCCTCATTATACGCAATTTCAACATTTTAAGTTGAGTTATTAATATTTTTCAAGATTTACCAATTTATGCAGAAGCAACTAACACATTAAATAACTCAACAGTAATGTAAAAAGATAGGCAACCTAATTATGGAACCAAGTAAAAATGTTATCATCAGAGGAGAGTAAATACAAGATTATACAAAAATCTCAATTGGCTTTGGAGCTTTCCCTCTGGTACTCGTCTGCGGCTCTACATTTAGTCAAACACGAGATTGACGAGCCCAGGTAAGTAAAATCCAGTAGAATCCAAACAGTAATTCAAGATAAAGTGAAACAGTCTAAAAGTCATGCAGATAAAAAGAAAACTGTACGGAATGCATGATCATGAGACTATAAAATGATGAGAGCACAACGAGAATGAGTGTCAAAAGAAACAATATAGAGAGGTACCCAAGTAGTCTAAGACCACCAAATGCGGGTGCCACAGGGTCGGGGTCGCAGAATAGCAGTAACGCCAAGCAGACTCGTTGATCGGATGCGGCATCGTCGTACCTAAAATGTCGCGAATGAGGGATATCGACGGCGCCCCGGATAAAAGACATTTCATTCCGATCAAATACTATGACTTGAGGTCATGGCCCCGGTTGCGAGCCGGCAACCATTTCAATCAGAGGCACGAGTACGACTCACTTGGCCCTCGGACACTCATAAGTGAGTGGGAATTCCAAGAAAATGACATGATTCAACATCAAACAAACATGCAAGCTCAATGAACTATTGTACATTTTCTAATTGGTTTACTTACCTCTAAATTCATAATTCGTCTCGCTCACGCCTCGATTTGCGCACTCGACATCCGACTCCCATGTCCCTGGTGTCCATTTATACAAATTAAAATTTTAGGGTCGCATTACGTGCAAGTATAGTATGTGATTATAGATTTGTCATTTTTATTTTCAAAAAAAATTAAGTTTTTAGCACCCTTTTTCGAATTTCACCGGGGTGCTAAACGCTCGAAAAGCCTCGAACTCATTTTTTTCTAGCTTTCCCAATTTTTAATTTTTTTTTCGACGATTTTTCAGAATTTTTCCATAATTTTTATCTATTTTAATCTATTTTCCGTAATTTACAGTTTATAAAAATCAGTTTAATTTAATATAATAATTAAATATAATATTTTACTGGGGTGGGACTGGGTTGACTCGACCAGGTCCAGCTGGACCCGGTCCACGCGGACCTGGGTCAGTCCAGCCCAGTCCACGCGGACCCGGGTCGGCCTGGCTCGGCCCACCCGGGCCCTGGGTCGGACCGACCTGACCCGAGGGGTCATCTTCCTCACCAGAGCACTTCATGCTCCGGTTCAGATCTTTCTTTCTTTTTTATTTTTTTATTTTTTATTTTTTTCTACCGGGGTTGGGCTTCCATCCCCAACCCGATATGGGGTTCACATGAAGGGGAGACCACTCCCCTGCCATTCCTCGAGCTCAAACGAATTGCCATGCCAGTTCATCCGAGTTCGCCACCCAAACCCAACAACGACAACAACAATCGCACAACAATAAGGAAATCCACTCACCTTGCTCGAGCTAGATCTCTCTTTCTCTCCCTCGGACTCTCCCGGTTACTTCTTCTTCTTTCCTTCTCCTTCGATTTTTTTTTTCTCCTCGGGTTCGTTTTTCCTCTTCCACTATTTTTTTCTCACTTTTCTTTAATGTATGGTTAAAACCACACCTTGTCCACATATATATTATTTATTTTTGATTTCTTCCTTCTTAAGTAAACTTGTGTCCTCGAGTTCCGTGCGGAGCGAAACTATCAAAAACATATTTTTTAATGTTTTTCTTATAAATTGAGCAGCACGCATCTCGAGGCACCACCCCGCCTCATTTCACGAATCTCGATACTCGCGCCACTCGTATCACGAGGCGTATCTAATGTACAAATTAATACCACATAAAGCCATTATGGCCACATTAAGCTATTATCTTAGTCCCACGTCGGCACGCGACTCGAGGCGCGTCCGCGTTTGTTTTTTGGCTCACTGCATTCCTCGCATATACTTTTCTCAACAATTAGCATTAAAATCTCAAATTGAACACTCTCGGTTTCTCCACTCAAGATTCGGACACATGTATTGGACGAGTGGGTCGCACATACGACATTGACCTGACACGTGGCATAAGTCAAGTTTTCGAGCAGTTACAGTCACCAACACCCTAGTCTACATATTCTTGATAGATAGGGAAATCACTCTCTAAATAGTTATCTTACTCCACCATATAACCTTGGGCCGTTGCTTTCAAGATTTAGCACGTGAGCAACATTAACAGCTCTTTGGGAAAACCTACCCCTAGATAACCTTGGGTAATCGCTCTCGAGATTTAACCTTGGGCAATTGCCATTTCTCAACTCGGTTAGTATTATGAACTTAATCTAATTAATAGCAGGTCAATTGGTTTTATGCATAGAGGTTTGTAATGAATATACAAACTCCAAACTACCATTGATACATCATTAGAAAAAGAAACAAAAAAGATAGTGAACTAAAACAAAACACTATTATTATAGAAAATCTCAACAAGACATAGAAAACAACCTATTACTAGCTAGAGAGCTTCATCCCCGACCTAGGTATTAAAGAACCTTATCATACATGGCTATTCTACCTTGTTTTGCTCCTAAATCACTAGGAATAATATGCAATTTTTTCATAGAGGTGCCTCATTTATATAGGCGTACTCGCGTATAAGAATAACAACCCCAGGGACTAAGAACATTCTAAAAAGTATTAAAACTTATATTCTACGAAGCTGACACTGTCCACGGCACTGTGGTTATGTGGATACGGTGTCGGGTGGCAGCGCGACAATATATAGAAAGTTTTGGGTATCAAGTCGGTTTGAAACTTTTGTTTCTGAACATGGCGCCCCGGGTGACGCCATCCCTTGTAAAGTTGTTATCATATTTAAATCTGACGCCATTGGTTGTTTTGCTTTGACACCTTGAATGACGTCGTCTAGTGTACTGTGGTGCCATCCCTTGTGAATGCATGGCGCCAGTTCTATTATATCTTGACCGATATTTGACTTCTTTTTCAATTTTACCCGAATCACGTGCAAATGCTTAACTACCGTATAAATCTCAAAAGTAAACATATAGAATCATCAAACCTGACTTTGGACTTGATTTACATAGCAAAATACCTATGAAAAAGTGCATAAATAATGGCTCATCAAATACTCCTGAACTTATAACTTTTTACATCCCGAGCAAAGGGTTATCTGACTACAATGGTTAAATACACTGTGACACAATTGAGTGATGCTTTCCTAAAGACTCTATACATACTTCGCAAAACAATGGAGTACTTACAATTGAAACTTTGTCAATCTATTTACCAAGAGACTCATAATTCTCGATGGTTGATCAAACATGGTCACCTTTCATGACAACAATTTTTCAAGACTTGAATCATTTAAAAACCATAACCTTCAACTTACTTATATGTTTTCTAGGTCTCTTTATCAAAGCAATAGAACCAAATTAATCTCTTTATTAGATGGATTCTTTTCAAGGGACTTTATCATCACTTTTTGCTTATTTGTAGACCTTCACACTTTAAAGAGTCTATATGGCTTATTTGAAGGTAGGCTATTATTTGGTTCATAGCATTGCAAAAAATCATTTACCATAGCTACAAACACTTAAGCTAAATCTTTCTTTATAGGAGTTCTTTTTTCATGAACTTTTGCCTTTTATTTAACTTACGCCATTTATTACTCAAGCATACCCCGATTTCGCTAAACATACCCTACCTTAATTACCATAAATTCCGTAAATACCTTTGCTTACCCATGACTCTCACCTTCACCATCACCTAACAATCCTATTTATTTCTCAATTACTTGGGATTGTAAAACACTTGTTCTAGGTTGAAAGTGGCATATGAGTTTTTTTCATCAAACAAGGTCGGATATAGTCTTGTTGATGGCTTAAAATTAAGGAAGTGTTGCTCGCGAGTTTTGTTCATACATGGCCGAGACATCTTTGGAGGTCTAGGTCGACTTATACGGAGACATCTTTAAAGGACTTGGCTTACCCTAATTGATACTTTTGAAGAGGTCTTAGTCTTGGTGTTAGTCTCGATGGTGGTCGATCAAAACCTCTAAAAAAGTCTCAAATTTGTGTGACCAAGACTTCCAAAGCAATCTCGACACTGTGCGTCTGAAAGCCATGAGTGAGAAGAACGGAAAAAAAAAATGTCAAAACTCCAGAAAAATATGTGAAACTGACTAGAAAAGTAGTGGGTTTTACTCCGAATTGCTAGATATTCTCGATTCCATCGATATTTTATGCTAAAAATACGAAATTCAACCTTTAAATCAAAGCTTAAAACCCAACCAAAAAAACTAAAAACACCACTACTGACTCTAAAAATGCATAAAAATATCAAGAAAACCCAGAAATTGACATGAAAATAGTTAGGGAATACATCACGGTGTCGAATCGATATGATTTCCCTCGGATTTCGTCAGATTTGAGCCAAAACTTAGAGTATGATTTGAGAGAGGGGTGATTACGATATGGAAAAATAGGCTGAGTAGGGTATGGGCAAGCAAAAACCTTTTTATACAGAGGGGAAGTTGGGTCATTTCACACATGCATTAATTTAATTAAAAAATTTCGGGTCTGTTTCATAAAAATTTGGGTTCTTTTAGTCGTAATCTTTTTATATTGTATGGTCCCTACTCCATTTCCTGTGGATACTGATTTTTCATTGTTTTCCAACCATCGATTTTCCTGCTCCATTTCTCGTGGAACTTGTGGAATTCTTTTATTATTTTTTATAAATCTCATATAACACTTCCACGTTTTCTAAAGTTAAGTAAGTAGAATGATAAGTCAATAATTAGAGATATTTTATAGTGTAATTTAGGTTGGTTATATATATATGATGATATTACACTATGTATTCTCTTTTTTGTACTTTCATGTTTTAAAAAGGAAAATAAAGAAATGGAAGAAATGAGCAAGAAGTGCAAAAGAATCAACAAGAAAAAAAAGCCCAGTGATTAGCCATGGATTTCGAATAACACTAAAAATTGCCAAATAATATAGCAGTGTGAAAAGACCAACAAATCCACTTAGAATTGGATAATGAAGTAGAAATCACCAGCCGAATCATTGGAGCATTAAGAGCTAAACTCAGTGATTTGCTTAGAGATTAATGTATAAGTTAGGAATCACTGAAAAATCGCTAAGGTTAGTTATGAGTTTTTTAAATTAATATGAAGAATTTTAGTTTATCTAAGATAAATATACGTAAGGAGTCTATAAAAAAGGCAAGTGAGCTTCGAAATAACTCTCTCCTTTTGTTCTTCCTTTTGCTTTCTTTTTACTCTACATTATTTCTATTGTCTACGTTTGAAGATACATTAGAGCTTTGATTTATATTAAGGTACTTATTTATTCATTATATCTTTTAGTTTTATTTATACATTGTTTATTCCCAGCATGAGTGAGTAGTCCATCAATGTAAACAATAGTTATAATTAAGGAATCATGAACTTAATGCTATAAATCTATTCATACATGTCTATCATGGATTGAACAAGTTGTTTTTGTTTATTAGAAATAATGAAGATTAGTATTACATGTATAGTTGCGAATGTGTATTGTGGTATTATGATTCTAAATCTATGCCTATAGTTATTGAAAAAAATTATGAAATTAGTAACTAGGATTAATCTATAAGGCATTTTTCGAGTGGATGTTCTAGATGATTGTCTTCTAAGTTGTTTATCATGTTGCTTCAGTTAATATTGGCTTAGAGTAGGCATGATTTTCATTGACTATAATGCTATGTATTTCTACGGTGTTGCGTTTTATCCAATAGGTAGATTTACAATGATAAGAATGTGGCATTTCTATTGAATTCAGGAAAATCGATGGATGGCAAAAATCTATCAACCAATTATGAATTAGGATTTAATGATTCCAAGATTCCATATATGTTATAATTATAACTATGTTATGAAGTGATATTATGTTCTAGTGTGTCAAAGCAATCCAAGTATATTATATTGTTTAGTGGAGGTTGGTTTGGATGTTTGTTTATTTATATTGAACTGAATTTTAATATTATTTAATTTATTTTGCATTTGAGTTGTTTAAATTAGTTTAGTTAGTTTGGTTTTTTAAGTTAGTAATCATAATTTTTAGTTATTTAATATTTTAATTCCCGTCTAATTAGATTAACTAAATCAATATAAACAAAAAAGTACTTTCCGTTGAATTTTGAAACATCCCCGTGGAGATGATGTCCCGCTTATCACAACTACAAGTTATAAATATACGGGAAAGTATTGTTTATGCTCGACACGTGTCAATTTTTGTGTAGTTGTAGGTTATTTTCAAATAATTTTTAAGAATTCTAGATGTTGTATGGTCTACACATTTCGTCATGTTAATTCAACATGATCTTTGCATTTGTTTTATCCTGAAATAGATATAACTTTTAATCATGATTTAAGATAACAACAACTTAAGAAAAACTTAGCTAATAGAATGAAATAAAACAATGAGGATATTAATGACAATGTCATTAATAATAATGACAACATACAACAACAACAACAACAACATAGCCTCAGTCCCAAATTAACTGGGGTCGGCAACATGGATCAAACTTTTCCATTGTGCTCGATTAAGTGCAATTGATGGTGAGCTTTGCAAACCATTCAAATCTCTCTTAATTAATGCATCCCATGTTAACTTTGGTCTACCCCTACCTCGTCGAATTTCTACAGTTTTTATTGAGTCAAGTTTTGTAGTTGGGGCATTTGTAGGCCGTCTTTGCAAGTGACCAAACCATCGCAACCGCCCTTCCCTAATCTTTGTATCAATTGGTGCTACTCCTACTTGTCTTTGAATTTCTATATTTCTTATTCTATCTTTACGAGTTATACCACACATCCACCTAAGCATCCTCATTTCTGTTACATTCACTTTATGTAATTGTTGTTGCTTTACTGCCCAACATTCACTTCCATAGAGCATAGCTGGCCTAATTGCGGTCTTTTAAAATTTTCCTTTTAACTTAGTAGGAACATGTCGATCACAAATCACCCCCGTTGAACTCCGCCATTTCTTCCATCCAGCTTGGATTCTATGTGTGACATCATTTTCAATGTTACCATCATTTTGTATGATTGAACCTAGGTATCTAAAGTGGTTTACCCTAGGCACTTCTACTTCCCCTAATTTGACCACTCCGTCATCTCGATGTCTAGTGTTTCCAAACTCACAGTGCATGTATTCAGTTTTCGTCCTACTCAACTTAAAGCCTTTAGATTCTAATGTATTTCTCTAGAGTTCTAATTTCCTATTCACTCCATCTTTGGTTTCATCCACTAAGACAATATCATCTGCAAATAGCATACACCATGGTATATTCTCTTGAATATGTCTAGTTAATTCATCCATAACTAAAGTAAATAGATATGGGCTTAAAGCCGATCCTTGATGTAGTCCTATCGTAATGGGAAATTCTTTTGTAGCTCCTCCAAATGTCTTTATACTCGTTACTACTCCATCGTACATATCTTTAATAGTGTCTATGTATCTAGCGTGCACTCTTTTTCGTTCTAGAACCTACCAAAGAACATCTCTAAGGACCCTATCATTTGCTTTTTCTAAATCTACGAATACCATATGAAGATCATTTTTCTTTTCTCTATATTTTTCTAACAATCGTCTTACAAGGAAAATCGCCTCCATAGTTGACCTCCCAGGCATGAAACCAAATTGGTTCTCTGATATTGTTGTTTCTCTCCTTAGCCTATTGTCAATTATCCCCTCCCACAGTTTCATAGTGTGACTCATGAGTTTAATTCCACGGTAGTTTGAGCAACTTTGAATGTCTCCTTTGTTTTTGAAGATTGGCACAAGCGTGCTTCTTCTCCAATCCAGTGGCATCCGTTTTGATTTTAAAATTTTATTGAAAAGCTTTGTCAACCAAGTCAATCCGATTTCTCCTAAGAATTTCCAAACCTCTATGGGTATTTCACCTGGGCCACATGCTTTCCCTATTTTCATTCTTTTCAATGCCTCTTTAACTTCTACAATTCTAATAATGCATGTATAGTTTACATTTCTTTTTTGGTGTGAGTTTTCATCTATTATAGCATCAACTTGGCCATCATTAAATAAACTATCGAAGTAACTTCTCCATCTCTCCTTAATATCCTCCTCGCGCGTTAAAACATTTTGATTTTCGTCCTTAATACATCTTACATGACTTAGGTCTTGTTTCTTTTTATCTCTTAATTTAGCTAGCCTATATATATATATATTTTTCGCCATCTCTATTACCTAACTTTGTATACAACTCTTCCATGAAATTTGTTTTAACTTGACTAACTACTTTTTTGGCTTGTTTTCTAGCTTCTCTATATTGATTGTACGCATCTTCATCTTGACACTTAGGTATTTTCCTATACATATCTCTTTTAGTCTTAATTGCTCGTTGGACATCCTCGTTCCACCACCATGTTTCCTTCTTTGGAGGTCCCAAGCCCTTAGATATACCTAATATGTTTGATCCCACCCTCCTTATGCAACTACTCATTTCTAGCCACATTGTATTAGCATCTAAGTCAAGATTCCAAACATTTTCCTTTAGTAGTTTTTCTCTAAACTCTACTTGTTTACTATGTTTTAGGTTCCACCACTTTATTCTAGGGTCGTTAACTCTTTTATTCATATTTTTCCATTTTGTTAGCTTAATATCAAGTACTACTAACTTATGTTGGGTAGTAAGTGCTTCACCAGGTATTACTTTGCAGTCTCTACATAGTTTTCTATCTATTTTTCTTGTTAAAAGAAAATCTATTTGACTCTTGTTATGACCACTACTAAAAGTAATTATCTGCGACTCCCTCTTCCTAAAACTAGTATTCGCTAAGACAAGATCATATGCTGAAGCAAATTCTAAAATTGATTCTCCTTCTTCATTTCTATTACCGTAACCAAAACCTCCATGAACTCTCACAAACCCATCGTTACTTACCCCGACATGCCCATTTAAATCTCCTCCAATAAAAACCTTTTCATCTAATGGTATACTCTGCATAAATCCATCCATATCATCCCAAAACTTGTGTTTGATGCTCTCGCTTAATCCTACTTGTGGTGCATATGCGCTAAGTATGTTAATTTTTTCGTCTCCAATAATTAATTTAACTAGAATCCATCTATCCCCCATTCTTTTAACCTCTACGACCTTATCCTTATAATCATTATCCACCATAATTCCTACTCTATTGCATTTTCTATCTATACCAGTGTACCACAATTTAAATCCTGTGCTTCCTATTACTCTACTCTTTTCTCCTACCTATTTTGTCTCTTGGAGGCAAGCAATATTGACTCTCCTTCTAATCATGGTATCTACTAGTTCTATTGACTTCCCCGTAAGTGTTCCTATGTTCCATGTTCCTAAACGAATTTTTCTCCCCTTTGTATTTGTTTTTCTTTTCTATTTCTATTTTGTCTAAAAGATCTAGTGTTCGTATCTAGGATTTTGTTTTTGTTTTTGTTTTTGTTTTGAACTAGCTTCTTTACCCACACCCGTCCTTTGTGTGGGAACCCTTGCTCATTTTTCTTCACATCCGGGCGACGATGTGAAGGGACTAGCTTCTTTACCCACACACGTCCTATGTGTGGGAACCCTTGCTCATTTTTCTTCACACCCAGGCGGCGATGTGAAACACACCCTTGCTCATTTTTCACTACATCTGGGCTCCGATGCAGCGCGTCGCTAGGTGGGAACGCCCCAACGTTTATATATGTTTGAATAATTTCATCAAAAGTGACAAAAGTTTTACGCTGGCTGTCAACCTATCGCAACCCTCCTCATTTATCCGGACTTGGGACCGGCTATGTGACAGCATATGAGCCTATGTGCGCAACATACCCTAATGGATTTCCTTAATTTGGACATAGATAAGGATTTATTGGTGCCATACCCGAATTTTATGGTAAAGACAATGAAGGCCTAAAGAAATTAATAAGGAAGTAGCAACATAAAGTAAATGGGATAAAACAAAAAGAAGGTACTTTAGAACAAGTCAAACTTAAGTCTTTTCCTTTTGTAATGAAAGATCAAACACAAGACTGGTTATTCTATCTCCCACAAGATTCGATAACCACAAGGATTCATATATTAAAAGTTTTCCCAAATGAATATATGCATGCCAAAAAAATTAGTTCCTATAGAAAGCAAATCACAGTTACGAAGATGAAAGATGACGAAAACTTTAATGAATTTAAGGATATATTTCAAAGACTAATTTCTTCTTATCCACAATATGGATATACTCAAAGAAATTTATTAGAATACTTTTATGAAGGACTCAATCGTTTTGATTAACGACTACTAGACACAGTATGTGGTGGATCTTTATTTAAGGCAACACTTACTTTGGCAAAAAAAAACAATTAATAAAATGACAAAACAATCTAAGCAATATGGTGAAAATGTTGACTCCTCAAAAAAGAACATTATGAGGTAGATAATAAGAAAAGTAATGCATTTAATGATAAAATTGATGAATTATCTAAAATGGTTAAGCTGTTAGTTGATGATAAGATTTAATCAAGTTACAAATCCTATAGATGTTTGTCCTACTCTACATGGAGAAAATACTAAATAGGCTAATAATATGATGAATCAATTTTCTGATCCCCCCTGAAACAATATAAAAATACTTATTCTTGGAAGAATGAATCCAAATCTTAGTTATGGTTCTCAAAATCAAAATTATAATACTTATAGACCAAGAGCTCAGATACAACATGTCAACCCCTCGTCATTAGGAGGGCTAACGAACCAAGATTATCTTAATCCTATGATAATCCAGTTGCCTAATCCATTCTTTCAACTTTGACCTTAAAATAACAATCATTTAAATCCTTAATAAGGTTCCAAAACTAAATTATATCCTCAATGAAACTTAATTCATAATTTGTTCAATTAGAGCAAATTAGGAAATCATACGGATTAATCTCTGTATTTTGTTAATATTTTGACAACACGTTTCCTCAAAGTGGCCTGCCAAAAAACTTTCACCTAATAGATAATAGAATTGGAAAGAGGCCTAGAAGGACTCATAACTCCCTGTAGTTCACAATATGTAACAAATTCAAATTTATAATCTAACATAGAGTCATCGATATCTTAATTACAACTTTATAATCAACACCTAAACCAAAATTGAATCATAACACTTTTCACGTATTTTAAACTAATTTAGGAGAAACTCGAAATCATTTAATGAAACTTCACGTCCTATACTCACCCCAAGAATCCAAAAACGATATATTAAAAATTTAAAATAAGTTTACTTTAAAGTTTGAAAATAATCACCACGAACTGCAAGTCTTGACCACTCTTCCCTTGTCTTCATATAAAATCTGACATCATCAAAACAATCAAAGATGTTAGGTAAGTAAATTCCTATATTGATCTATACTTTTGCAATTGTTATTCTGATACTTGTAGACATGTAATTGCATTTCTAAATAAACAGTAAGATATATGTGTCAACATGACATGCAATCCACTCTATTGTTGTCTCCTAACTATAATTACATGTCAACTTCCAAAAATAGTACAAACAATATTAAAAGATCATGAAATGCAGAGATAACTTGTCGGTGTTAAATACCGCTAATCTAACTAGACACTATAAAGGTAGGATTAAAACCTAGTTTCAAACAAACCAGACTCCGAAACAAGCTTATCCCCCTCACTCATTCTATGTATGCATGACCAAGAATAATAAAATGTAACTCAAACTATGATACTATTATAGGTGCAAAGATATTCAATCAATAGTAAGGATCACTTGAGGGGTTAACTTACAATCGAACCAACTTTGAGTAAAATTGTTAAGGTCCCATAGCATCATATTACCTTGAAAATATATTCAATAGCTTCCTTTCATACCCAATTATATTATGGGTTATGCTTCAAGTGAAATCGAATCACAAAACCTAATGAAAGCTGTGGCCAAAGTACACTTGAGAACAATTTCTAAAAAAATTTTATATAACTTATTAACTAGTTTTCAACTAGCCAAATTAGGGCAACTTTTTATCCTTGAAAACCTCAATATTTTTCATGATTATCTAAAAAAAACTTGTAGTACTCATGTCCTACTTTCCAGAGACTCCAAGAATACTCAAATTGGATCACCGATGGAGAAGTTATGAATTTTTCAACATGGCCTGTCAACTAGGCAAATTTTATTTATTTTGAACTGAAAAACTTCTCCAAATCAATATTCTTGAAATTAAATCCTCAAAACTCAACAACAAACACCCACTCCATACTAATATTAAAATATTTTCACAGTCGGTGGAATCAAATTGGACCAAAATCAATAATCAATTCATATAGAAACCTAATGTAAATAAATATCAACTATAAAACATATCCAAAATAGTTATCAACTGGAAATCGTATTAGTTTAATTCATAAAAATCCTTACCTATGCCAGTGTAATTTATTCTAAATTGATCTGAATCAACCCAATACATCAATTCTTAATGATCCCTTTCAATTCCTATCACACTCTATGAAAGAAATCAAAAAATTGAGAAAATTCAAATTGAATTGAAGAAAATTCCCTGAATTGCAAATTTACTAAATTGCAGGTCGAATACCTTGTTTTCACTATGGAAACTTAGCTCAAACTGATTTTCTCGTGATGCTCTAAAGTTTTGTGAAGAGAAATCATGCAAAAATTGAACCTCAAGAGGTCGTAGAGTGAAAACTATTAGTTAAGAGGATTTAGAGAATGAAACTTTTTCATTCTCTATTGAATTGAAATGTAATGATTGTTTCATTAGATCTTATTTTTGCTTATATGTTAAACCCTCTACTACTTTTTAGTAGCTTAATTTCTTTTTATTTGTTAATTTTTGAAATCCTTATTTTGACGTGTTGTAACTTCTGATGCTTGTTTTGAGTCTGATTTTCACCAAATTAGGCAAACCTCTTGCCAAAATAGTCCAACTCCATAAAATGTCAATAGCACTGGCTTTTACGTGGCTTTGGTCAACCCCAAAAATCTTAACTTTATCTATGACATACTAAACCCTTGTGGACAAAGTCTCTTGCCATATTAAACCAAACTTACACTAATTTAGACTCAATCTCAATCTAAATCACCACTAAGTAACACGTAAGTCGAGGCAAAGTCTAGTACTAACTTTGTACTAATTTTACATTGCCCATAATCTAACTTGCACGTAAATCAAGGTTAAATCTTCATGTGAGGACTAACACTCGTTCAATTAGTTTTCAAGCAACTAAGAATTTATTTTCACTCGTGCCTTTGAGACATGCACTTGCAACCTTGAGTATATCAAAATGAGGATACACCTCAACATATCCCAATTTCGTGACAAAATACCATATAACACACACACATTAAGCACACAACACACAAATGAAATACATCTTGTAATCACTTATCTATAATGTATAGGTCCTACCTAAGACAATTAAACTCCAAATAAAATCCAAAAATACTTAATTGATCACCTAATCAAGTTTATAAAATTCTCAAATTTTACACAACCTACACCTATTCAGTAGCCTTAACAAAATACTCAACCTATGAATCAAAATTTAAAGCAAATCCTGTATAACTTTATGAGTCAAAGTCATTAAAACTTTACTCAAATTTCTCAAAATCATATTAATATAGATACTACTATTAATGAACTGAAAACAAGTTAAGTCAAAAGAATTTACAAAGAAATAGGTTAAGTACTCAACAGAGTAGTCAAGCTAAGGCACCTACTCAAGCTAATCTTGCTCTTACTAATCGAGCACAATTTAATGCTATATTCAATTATAAAAAAGACAAGCCTATAACTAGGAAGACACTAAAATAGAGTAATATAAAGAAGGTTCATAAAACTATTAAAGAAAAAAGAAGAAATGATGGCTAATGTTATTCCTAACAGAGAATGGATGGTTGAACAATTGAAATATACACCTTTCCCTAGAGGTTGTACCCATGATATTTAGCTAAAGTTGAAGCATAAGAAAAATCTTTACAAAAATCTGACTTAATTAATAAGAATAAAAATGATATGATCTCTGATAATTTAAACGAAGATATGTGTACATATTCTACCGTTCCACAACAATTAACTGATGTTAAGGAGGAAAAAATCAATGAAGACATTTTTGAAGCATTTAAAAAAATAGAAATCAATAAACCATTGATGGAATCAATCATGCAATTTTTTAATTACAATGAGATTTTGAAAGAATTCTCTGAATTAAAGGATAAATTTTTAAGAGAATCTAAAGAAAATTTAGGACAAAAAGTGTATGCTTTATTAAAAAAGAAAATATTTGAGAAATGTTATGATTAAGGATTGTTTGGAATTCCTATCGCAATTGGGACTCATTTTTTTAGATTTTGCTACGTGTGATCTTTGAGTATCAATAAATGTTATGTTACTAATGTTATACAAGTCATTGATAATAGGTTCGTTGATTAATGCATCTATTAATCTTACTTTAGCAGACAACACTGTTATTAAACCTTATGATTTACTAGAAAATGTCTTTGTCAAAGTAAATGACTTAATATTTCCTACTGACTTCTATGTCATGGAAACAAGAGACTCAATTTCAGCTAAGTCGTCACCTATACTTTTAGGAAGACCATTCCTTAAAACATCATGAAGCCAAAATATATGCTATTCATACAATAAAAAGAGAAGATGGAAACGTTAAAACCATGAACGAGCAAGGCGAAGATATTTCAAGTTAAAAGACAATAACCCACGAATAGGGGTTAAAAAACCAAACCATGTTTATATATATAAACATAAACGTGAAATGGGCTTACTACTTTAAAGCTATTTATGATACGGGTTCTAGAGCAAACTTCATGCCAATTCGATTTTTCCTTCACACTCCATTGGAATTGGATGTACTTGCTTCCGAAAAAGTTACTCTAGTGAACGGTTATTCACTAAAACCAATAGGTGTGGTTACTAATGTACCAATTCAAGTTGAAAAGTATATTATTCCTATAGACTTTTTGGTTATGCCTCACTCCATCAACGAAAATCCTCCATTAATCGAAGGACGACCCATTTTAGCCTTAGCAAGCCATTATGGATACTTTTAATAAGACAATCACTTTTCGAGTGCATGGTTGAGCAATAAATTTTTGGAATGACATAAGAGTGGACAATCCTACACTTAAATTTAAAGAACCTATTAAGAACTGCATGGTTCCGTCGAGCCAACGATGGTAAACAAAAGCGCTTTATGCGAGGCAACCCATATTCTATCTTTACTTTCGATTTTGGTATTAGGATTATTTACTAGTTTTTTTATATTCTCTCAACTTTTGACTCTTATAATGGCGGTATTTTAGTAATTCAAATCTGAAATAGTTTCATGAAAGGGGGTAGATCGAGCCAATTTATTTCATTATTATATTATTTAATGCATTAGTTTTTTATGTTGATTAGCTATTTATGGTAATGAAATAAATTATATAATACATATCATAATTAAATTTTGAAATTTCTTGAATATTTCTTCCTTTATTGTATACATATATATGATAATTAAATGGGACAATCAATTTAATTGGAAAAATATCAAAAATAGGCTGGCGATTTCCTAGCGATTCAAGTTTGTACTAAAAATCACTAAGAAAATTGGTAGCAGTATGCAAAGTTTTCAATGTAAATACGAGTCAACGATTTCCTACTAAATCATGCTTATAACTAGAATTCACTAGACAAATCGCTGAGCCACTGAGGCTTCTTTTCAATGATTTTTTCAGCGATTCGTCAGTGAATCTACTTAAAACATGATTCATTGATAACAAATTCTAGTTTTTAAAAACATAAATCCTAAATTGCCACATTTAAAACCCTTAACACTCATAATCCGTTACAACCTTTTAATTAATAGATAAATTCTCGACTAGATTTAACCTTCAAAAGCTTAATTTTAGAGTATTTAAGTGATTCCCACATAAATCTTCACTCTTTCAACCCAAAATGTGGTGAGTTTTGAAAGTATAGAGCCACCCAAGGCTTGAGCAAGGGAGTTCAGATTGGACCTTGGAGGAGTGTCATAAAGATGGGTTTTAAGTTCCATACTTGACAAAATTACTTTCAATGAGGTAATCAACGAAAAACTTAACCTCTTAAGTGTTCAAATTTTGCCTTTTACCGATTTTGGATCGATTATAGGTAAGGAGTTCAATTTTGAAGTTTTTTACTATAAAATGGTTTTGACATCGAATGATTTCTATTATAACACGAGCATGAGAATAATGTGACGATTTGTTTACTACTATCGAATTTTTGAACATTTTTTTGTAATTGGCAAGTGGATCAAATTTTATATGCAAGCTAATTAGAGACTAAGTTTCAAATGAGTTTAGGGGTTTTTGTTAATATTTATCGATTGATTTGAATTACATACAAAAATTATTTTCCTTAATGATGTTTTATCAACAACTATCATATAAATTTCAAACTCTCAATTTCTAAATTATTTTTTAATGAATTCTTATTCTCGATAGATAAGTTGAATTTTACCAAACATTTTTCCAACAAATTTAGTTTTAAATAGTTTTACAAGTCCATTCCTTTACTTACACTATTCCAAATGGCTGGAAGTGGAAAAGGTAAAGGTCCATGATAGGTGAAAGGGAAAGATATGTTAGTAGAGAAACCTAAATCAAAATCAAAAGTTTCCCAAATCCAACCCACATCAATATCTTTTAATAGACCTACAATTAGACCACAAAGAGAACCTAGTCCACCATTTTCATTTACTTTCAATTTTGAGGATAATTATATAGAAGAGGAATAGGACATAAAGAAGTTTGATAAAGAGATATCGATGAAGGAGAAAAACTATAAACTAAGGAAGAGAATTTTGTCAATGAGAAAACCTATGAAATTTTTTAAAATGATATAATTAACAATAGAAAATTGAATCTAAAGAGGGGATTTAATGTGAAGATCGAATTGAAGTATAAGCCTAGACTTAGAAGATGTTCTTAGTGAACAGGGTTGTGATGTCTTGGTGACAGAATTTTATGCAAACCTATATGGAAGTGAGAATAAGATCGAGTCTCGAGCTTGATGGAGGACAGCGGATTATTTAATTGCAAGAATAAATAGGTATTTTGGATTATCAGATTTTGGCAAAAAAACACAATGACGAGTACCTTAAAACCGAACATTGCATTTAAAACCATCACCCCATAGAGACAATAAGGGGGTTTAAAGGCAACCATGGAGATGGACTTATTTCTAATATGGAAAGGTACCCCAAGCACATAACCACCAAATTTCTCAGGAAGATCACTAAAACTTAATGTTATTTCATCAACACTAGCTGAATGCCGAACCTGCAGTGCTACGAGATAGTGAACCATAAAGCTGCCCTACTTTACTACATTGTCATCAGATTAGGATACTTGGATGTTGACAAAATCATTTATGAATGGATTAGGAGTGTTATCACAAGTAAAAATAATGATTTACTACCTTTCCCTTTGATGATTATGACATTTTATAAAGAGGATCAAGTGAACATGGTAGGGCTTATCATGGATGCTTTATCAAAGAGCCGTCACTGATTAGGTTATAGAGCGATATATAAGAGTGAATGGTTGTTAAGACATATAGGATGAGAATGAAATGGTTAAGATAACTAAAAAAGAAACTGAGTAGAGAAAGAAAATTAGAAATTACATAAGGAGAATTTTGGAGGAGATGTCAGAAGCTAGAAATGATCCAAACGTGGAGTAGCCTACTAAGGATTATGATTGATTATACATGGATGAGTCAGAGTTAGCTTTCAGGGGTGCAATTTCGCGAAATCAAAAGATTAATCTCTGTAATCAAGAACTGGTGTTTGAAAACTAGAAGCCTTAACAAAGAGCATCTACTGGATGAAGCGTACGATGTCCAGGAGAAACAAACTTTGAGAAGGTGCCCAGGTACCTGTGCCATCTACATAGATGAAATTACCACTTATGAGTAATCTTGATGTTCTAACTTTGCCATGTCATAAATACCACCTTTATGACCTCACTACGAGTTACCAGTCTTAGAGGATTGATCCAGTGGAGGATGATAATGACACGACTACCAGATGCAGACATTGATTCCCTTATTATATTTATTGTATCTATCACCAACTAATATTATGATAGCTTTTCTATGTAATTCTGGTAGTGTTGATATACTTTGTGATTTTTGGTGATATTTTGTGGTAGTATACTCTGTGATACATTTTATTCAGTGCTTGGGTATGATATTTAATGCTCTTGTTATATAATGGTGATGTTTATTCATTAAATTTTTATACACTATGTTATCATAATTTTACATTAACATTATCAATTTCTTGATTGTCAAATTTATAATTTCATCAATTCTTTTATACTTCATGTGGTATGTTTGTTATGTTGAAAATGGGAGTTCATTTTTAAACCTTAAGGACAAGGTTTAAATTGAGTTTGGGTGTATTTTAGGTGAAGTATGACATTAATGACAGTGAAAGGAAAAAAAGGCAGAAAAAAGTTTAGAATTACTTTTAATGTAATATTTATGTTAGTTGACAAAAAATTTTAAATTTCTTCCAAATTCAAGTAAGTATGATTTTCATTTTACTTTATATTTATTTAGAACAATAATAAATATATAATAGATTTTGACTTGAAGTAATCTTTTTATTACCCAAGTGAATTTTATGATAGAAGGAATCAATTTTATACCCTTTTTTGATAAAATGTACTAGTCGATATGAACATAAAATTAAATGTCTAGTGTTGGTCATGATAATAGGTAGAAGATCGAAATAATAGTGCAAGATAAACAAGACAGATTTCTAAGAATCTTGTGATACAACAAGCTATTAATTAATTATTTTTATTATATATATATAGAAAGTTTCTATGCCACAATTGAAAGAAGAAATGGGTTAGAAACCAATGAATTTCTTTAAGTTAGAAAGAATACATTCTTCAGCTTTATTGGATAGCGAGAAGTGTTAAAAGAGTTTATAAATATTTAAAGAGTCCTCTAGATTCTGAAAGAAATGGAGTAGGGGATTTATAGTGGGAAATATGTGAGAATATCAAAATGAAATGAAGCAGGGACTCTAAAGTAAATACAAAAGAAATATAACAAGAAAAAATAAGCAGAAGGAAGTAGAAAAAATGATGTGAGAGCTAAAAAATATGGATGTTCTTAAAATTTTCAAAGAAAAGATTTAACTCGAGTACTTGAAGTTATGGTTGATTGAAATATTTCTTAATCTAACAAGTTTTAAATGATATATTCATTGGCATCTTACAAAAATTCCTATTGATTTTGATTGTCGAACTATTATAAAGTATTTTGTAACATTGAAATTAATATATGGTTTTTGTGTAATAAGATTCTATATTAGATATCATAATCTTGATGCTTGCTAGTGGAGATTAAGAAAACCTATGTTGTGTACTAGCCTTGGTAATGGACTTTAAGTTCTAAAGAGTGTTACATAACGTGGTTGAGTTATCATTAAGGGATGTTTCATTATATCAAAATCATTCTATTCTATCATAACTTTTATTTACTTGTGAGTAGTATGTTTCCATTTGAAAATCACTTCTATTTTAAAATCTATATTATTAAAATTAAGATGAATATTAGAAATCAATATATAAGGAATGAAAAAAAGAAGAAAAAAAATTTGATTGACAGTATTCCTAAGCTCGTGACATCAAAGTGCTATGTTATGGGTAGTTTACAAGTCAATAATTAGACACAAATTATAGCATAATTTAGGTTGGTTTTATTTATGATATTACATTAGGTATTCTCTTATTTTTGTTATTTCGGGTTTTAAAAAGGAAAATAAAAAATGGAAGAAAAGTGTAAGAACAGGAAAATAGTCAACTGGAAAAGAAGTCTAACGATTAGCCAGCGATTTAGACAACACAAGGAATCGCCACCTAAATCAGCAGCGGGAAAATGCCAATGAATCCACTGTGAATTGGAGAATGAACTAGAAATTGCCAGCTAAATTAATGTAATTTGCGTATAAGTTAAGAATCGCTAACAAATCGCTGAGGTTAGTTAAGAATTGTTTTAGAATAATATGAAGAATTTTAGACTATCTAAGATATGTATACGTAAGGAGACTATAAAAAGGCTCGAGATCTTCGAAATAACTCTTTCCTTTTGTTCTTCCTTTTGCTCTACATTATTTCTATTATCTATGTTTCAAGATACATAAGAGCTTTGATTTATATTAATGTATTTATTTATTCATTATGTCTTTTTATTATATTTATGTATTATTTATTTTCAGCATGAGTGAGTAGTCTATCAACTAAACAAACCCTAGACATGTAAAATATTTTGGATTGCTAGATAGTTATTATTAAGGAATCGTGAACTTAATGCTTTAAATTTATTCATGCACGTTAATAACTGATTTAACAAGTCGTTTTTACATATTACAACTGATGAAGAAAAGTATTACATACATAGTTGCAAATGTGTATTATGGTATTATTGTTCTGAATCTATGTCTATAGTTATTGAGAATAATTAGAGAAGTAGTAACTAGGATTAATCTATATGGCATTTTTTAGAGAATGTTCTAGGTTATTGTGTTCTAATTTATTTATTATGCAGCTTTGGTTAATATTGACTTATATTAGGCATGGTTTTAATTGAGCGTAATTCAATTGTATTTCTTTAATGTAGCATTTTATCCGATGAGTAGATTTACAATAATAAGAATATGAGATTTCCATTGAATTTAGGAAAATCGTTGGTTGGCTAAAGGCTATCAACCTATTATAAATTAGGATTTAATGATTTCAAGATTCCATATGTGTTATGGTTATAACTATGACATAAAGTGATATTATGTTCTAGTGTTTGAAAGAAATTCAAGTATATTATATTGTTTTATGCTGTTTTTTTTATATTTGTTTATTTATATTGAATTGAATTAGAATATTGTTTAATTTAGTTTGCATTAGAATTGTTTAAATTAGTTTAGTTAGTTTGGTTATTTAAGTTAGTAATCATAGTTTTTAGTCATTTAATATTTTAATTCCTATCTAATTAGATTAACTAAATTAATAAAGCCAGAAAAAATATTTTCCATTGAAGTTTGCAAAATTCCTCTGGAGACAATATCCCATTTATCACTACTATAAGTTATAAGTATACAAAAAATTATTGTGCACGGTCAACAAGTGTTATAGAATCTGTTAGCCCATATTTTATCATAGCAATTAATCTTACTTCTTCCTCTTACACGTGCTAGATCCTGAACAATTATACACTAAGCGGATTAGTCTTAGTTACAGAATCCTAGAAATCTCAAATTTTATTGCAAAATTAATTCGACCACATACCTACTTTAGTCTGAAGTTATGACTTATCCATACTCTAAGTTCCTATTTATGTTGTCAGGTAGGTATAAAAGCTCTTTTACATCTTCTAAGTCTAAAGGTAAAAAATTTTGCCAAGTTTTTACTTAAAAAATTGAAAGTAAACTTTCACTCATAGGTCGGACTCTATAAAACATAAATATACTAAACTACCTTAAGCGTGCATGCATTATTGTACTAATTCCTAAGTAATGAAAGAAGTGGAACATGAGAAATTAGATGAAAGGGAAGAATTGCCACCACAATCCACTGAAGTCGCAAGTAAATTGAAAAGAAAATGTAAAGCTTATACTTGCAGGTTTTCAACAAATCATTCCCCTAAACTTATTTTGGACCGTGTCCTCAAGGATCAAAATAAGCTGGGCATACCAAACATAAAATAAAAACGAAGAAATAGATAGTTAATATATATAGAAGTTAGTACAATACTTCATGCATGGTTAGGAAAATAAGAAAAACAAAAATTAGACTGATTGCTAACTACAAAATTATTGATGGGTTTCCTTCCAGTAGCGCTTTTATTTAATTTCTTTGGCTCGAAGAATTTACCTATCCCTAGTCGGTCCAAATTAATGACTTCAATTGCTGGTACGGAGAAATTTGCAAGGACTTGCTCTTTGTCATGTAAGATCTCACTTTCGTCTTGGAAGAGCATCTTCATTTTCCCTATCCAGATGTTAAGGTACCATAACTGCTAATCGATCAATGCACTGGCTATCACTAAGAATGGTAGTCCGAACAAAAGTATTTTACATTTGGTATTACTTCCATTGACCACATAAAAGTCTATAACGAACACAAAATATCCTATGCTAATAGATACATTCTCGACCATCCATATGGGTTTCTCAACCATCCCATTAGGATATATCACTTTCGTATCAGAATCACTTATGATACATGATTCATATAGGTTGAAGATCTTGGATGACACTACATTGAATGATGCACCCGTATCACATACCACCTTAGGGAACCTCTTGTAACCAATCTTGCAAGGGAGCACGGTCATCCTAGGGCTATTGTCGGATTGGAATCTGTAATGTAATGTGTCATGGGGTACAGTCCTCATCATCTCAATTTTATCCATCCTTATGCGTTTTTTACCTCATTCGGTGAGCTGCAGATTCTGTGTGGGTCTGATACGGATACGCGCACCTCTTTGCGAAGGTTTTTCTCCAAAGACTATCTTTGGCATAATCTTTCCTAAGGCATCCTTGAAATATGAATATGGATCCATAAACATCATGTTCAGACTAATAGTTGAACATACAAATAAATTTTCAGTCGAAGAATTTAAGATATGTGGAATTTTAAGACATACTACTCTTCCTTTAAGCTTGACGGACACATAACCCTTGACTAAGTCAATGTTGGCTCTGCATGTTCACAAAAAGAGTCATTACATATTTATATAAAGTTAATCTATATTAACTAAACATTCAAATTGTAAGTAAATGAAACAAATAATACACTACCACGTGTTCCTCTTTAACTGCTTAAAAAAATAAAACATAAACAATCATACCTGTAGTTTTTATTCTTATTTCAACCTTTCTTACTACTTGCCATAGTGTAGTATAATGTTGATGCCCCTAAACTTAAAGCAAACCTTATCAATAAGGTTTAAAAATGAGCTTGAAATCATGAAAACACTAAAACACACTAATATATGTAATAACACAAGATATTAAGTCATAAACTAAAATTAAACATAGAATTTAAACAACTACATAGTGAACAAAATATCCCAAATTTAAATTGAAATAGTATCAATGTCTCTCTCATCACCCCAAGTCTAAAAAAATCTTAAGACACTGACATTAGAACTATGCGTCGTCATCATCATCGGCATCATTAGCTCCAATATAGGATGGTGTCAATTGACACTCTGCCCTCCTACTCTGCAACACATCTTGATCAAATACGCAGTTTGATGGTACTAGAGAACCAAAATACTTCTCAGTAGGTCTCATCCATATGCTTCTCTCATATGTAACTACGTCCCTTTGATGATCTATGAACAACATGAAGTTTGCTATCCATCTTGTCTGTCTTGCTCATATTTCCTCAAGGCTTCATGATACCGAGCCACATCCTCTAGGTACTATATTTTTATCTCAATAATCCACAACCTCTACTGCCATGGATTTATGTCCTCTGATGGTACTAGTGGCTGCGGTGGAGGTGGTGGTGGAAAAAATTTAAGATCATCCAAGTCCTGCTCTCCAATCAATGGATGTACGAACTCATAACCCTTAGCGAGTCCTTTATGTTGCTCCTCCTCTTCATATCCTTCATCTTCCAATTCTTAGGCTAACTTTGCTATTGCTGCATTATACTCCTATTGTTTGGCCAGTTAGTTGGCCTCAAGTCTTGCTCCCTTGGCTCTTTCCCTCTCATCCTTAGAGTCATGATAACAAGACACTTATTTCAGTGTGAGCATAAAAGCCTAATCTATGGTTATTTGGTTCTCAATATTGAATTCTTCATCTTTAAACAATCTAACTTCGGGCTTCAATCACAACTGAGTGATCAATATTGGAAACAACAATTTGTTGTCTCGCCCCGACATAATAGACTCCCTAAAATTGTTGTTGATGATCTTGCCGACATCAAACTTCCTTTTCTTCATAATCTCATATAAAAAGCCATTTTTGGCTTGTTGATCTCTCAATGAGGAGTGGCGGGGTATAGAAAAGCAACAAGGAAAAGTTGTCACATTTAATAGAATTTTGTCGCACTACGCTTCTTGATGTGCTTCAGTACATTTTTAGCTCATATTCCAAGCCTTATTGTCCTTGGAAAAGTAATGCTATCTCTATAGCTTTAAAGCGTATAAGTTATTGGGTTTCTCATATAGATCATCTGAGGATGTCGGGTAAGCTCCAACCATGATTAAATGCTCCAATTTATAGATGCTATAAACCTCACGCTCATTAAATGGGACAAACAGCCTATCACTTTTACTGGTTCATTCTTCCAGTGAATTTTGCATTCACATAAAATTTGTATACCATCTTAGTCCTTCCTTTAAACTTGTTTTATCAATAGTCTTGAGTGAAATGCTCCTAAATGAAATTATGAACTCCTTTGTTATAGTTATCAGATAAACTTATACCTCTCTCACAAATGAGCTCACTATGTTGAATATCATCATATCTATCATAAGCCTCTCTACTAATGAAGCACTTGGACTTAAATGACCTAGGTTCCTTTTCATTGGGAACTCATGAGGTTGATACCTCAAAACCATTTGTGCTTAATTGACTAACTTGCATTTTTGTTCCCAGCATTTTCTCAAACTTAAATTACTACAAAATAATGCAACTAGCAATTTGAGTTTTGAGATCATCCAAAAATCAAAATTTGTACCATACAGATCATTCATAAGCCAAATAATGCAAAATATATAAACTAGGTCTCCATGAGTCTCATTGACGCTCAATATTCACGCTACATGAAAATATTATCCAACAACCACATATCCACTATTCATTCAATTTCATTAAAACTTCTTAAGATTTCAAAGCATAACTAATAAAATTGTAAATTTACCTCAATTTCGGACTACTTTCCGGTGTAAAAAACTCATCCAAGTATTTTTCGATCAAAGCCCTATCACATCACTAACAACACAGAACACTAGTTGTAATTACCCGTTACCTTAAGCAGGTGGTTAGTGTTAATTCTATTTCTAATTAACCTGAGTTCGGCTCATGGTTAAGCCCGATTTATCTCGAATAGCGTGTGCGTGGATTTGCATGATTGTATTGTGTTTGTATGGCGTGTATTAATATTTATAAAAATTATTGGAATTAATTAGCTTATAAATATAAAATTATGGGACGCCTAATGCCTTGTGTAGGTTAAGGGTGAGGCACATGGGTCATGGAGTAACGTGCACGCTCGAGTGTACTCGTTGGCATGCACAACGAGATTATAAATGCACGAATATATAGGTGTATATATATATTTATATATATTGGATATATAAATATATATTGAAAATAAATAAATAAATAACAAATAATCGGGTGTTAAAGGACACGCGTGAGACGTGGATGTAGTGTGCACACCTGAGTGTGCTCATTGGCACACATGACAAAATGATAATTGCGCGAATAAAGGTGTAATATATTTATATACAGCGTATGTATGAATATATATATATATATATATATATTAAAAATAATCAATAATTAATGGGCGCTCAGTGATACGCGGGGTTGAGGGTGACATGCATGAGACGTACAATAGTGTGCAAGATCGAAGGTAGTCGTAGGCACGCGCATTGAATTTATGGGCTAGAAAATACATAGGTGAACATATATATGTTATGTATATAAATATACATAAATATGCCCTAAAATTTAAATCAAATAAAATGATACGTTGGATTCTCCTCAAGATACAAGTAGTGCGAAAATCAATAAAGTAAATGAGTTAATTAATTATGGTTGGCCGACATTGTGATGCCTCGATATATGTGTCATCCCATCTCAAGAATTATTGTTACTTCAATTCATGTCCTTTAAACTGACTTCGAGATTCATGCATATGAAACTTAAGAAATGTTTGTATTTGATCAACTGTAAGTTGGTTAGGAGGTAATATGATTGATTAATAGCTACAAAATTAATCTCGAGATACGCAACACATTTCTTGAAAAATATTAAAATTTAAAATGGAAAGGGAATGAACCATAAGACCTGCCTCAAGATTTATACGATACGAATCTTGAAGAAACTTATATTTATATCCAAACAACAAATAACAACCTTATCTGAATTCATCTTGACAGTGAGAAAGGGAGGAATATCGAAATCGATCGAGATAAAAAAATGAAACTAAGAGAAAGGAAGAGTTCCAACGAGAGACCGATAATGACATAGGTGATTTTCATTATGTGTTGTCGTTGCTTTAGGTTTTTGTTTCTTGGTTGTTATTGTTGTCGGTGTACGTTGTGTTTGTTGTTGTTGTTGTCAATGGAAATGACAATTTGGAGGAAGAAGGAAGAATATGCAAGGTAGCGATCATCCCTGCTGGAATCGACCATGAGGTCTGGTTGAGCCAGACCTCAATTTAAAAAAAAATGAAACACAGCATAGCACTGATTCATTGTGAGTAAGAATATGGGTCAGGCCTTGAATTGGGCTGATTCTGTTCTGTTGAGCCGAACCTGGTTCGGCTCGATTGAGGCCTAAACCATAAACCCACTTTATAAAAGATAAGAAAAAATACAGGAAAATAGGGAAATAATTCTACAAAATAATGAAAAATCTAGCTAAACAATATTATGACAAAATAAAAAGAAATTAATGAATTTCTATGAAAAATGAAGAATTTGATATTTGTGCAAAACTTTATATTGGGGCCCGATTGACCTAAAAAGTGGTAAATTGATTTTCGGATTCAATTAGGAACAACTTAGGAGTTCTAATTAATGATTATTAGACTAAAATTGAGGATGATCAACTTATTTTAGGTTTTTGGTTGATGGGGAAAGGTTTATGGATCTTGGGAGTTGAGTAAGTCGGTATAAAGTTATAAAAGCTTGGCACAGGTAGGTGGGACTCATATTTTTTTGTCAATTATGAATTGTAAATTAGTATATTTAGGTCCTATAGCATTATGGACTGGGAATGGGGCAACGTACTGTGACTTGACAATTATAGAATTGAAGAATCCTAGGATTGGTTGATAAAGTGGGTCGGGACTAATCATTGAAAAGGTAAGCCAAGAAATGGATTTCACCCTTTGTCCTAATGAATGGAAAAGGTTTGCTTGGAAATGGATCATGCCCCTTTGTCCTCAGTTAGCTAGATTTTTGCCTTAATCTTCATTGTCCATTTGGGGTTAGTAGTTCAATCGAGCTTGAATAAACCAACAGAACCCTATGTTAGCAAACATTCGGGCTCTATGGTTGTATTCTCAAGTGATTGAGAGTACGACTTCATAATTAAAGTCAAATTTACAATTCACAAGTACAGTTTCAACAGTCATTTTAACTTCCTTTTCATAATCTATTGTTTATATCATTTTTAGTACCTGAATTGATTTGTTTTGAATTCATATTGCTATTCATTGAATCATTGATGTTACATGATAGTTGATCACTTTACGAGCATCACATATTAGGCAAGTTGGAACGCTCATTCCCCAATTAAGATTTTAGGTTAACAACGTGCATTTTGATTTAGGATTAGAGAAGATTAGGATTTTATTGTCTTCTCTATGGGTGAATGCTTTCTCTACAGTTTATATTGTATTGAATTACTATTTTATAATAAACAAGGTTGGGATATGGTTTTACAACCGAAGTATATGAAGGTTTCAACATATTGTTTGTATTATCAAAAAAATCTTAATTTCGTTGCGCTTTCAAATATTTATTCGATAGGCAATATACTGCAATATGATTATCAGGTATAAAGGACGGCTATAATGTTACTCTAATTAAGTTTGATTGGTGTACCAGGGCTTAATTAAGGTTTCAGGCCGGACATTGCCCTAATCAGGATATGGGATGTTACATTAGTGCTCCTTGAAATCAAATTCCCAAATGAAAACCCCAGCTTTCCACCTTGTGCAAATTCACAATGCACTTTTTTCTTTCACTCTAAATCACTAGGGACTCTCTTTCCTCTCTTGAAAATGATCAATCTTGGGCTCTATAGAGATGTATGCTTGGTTGGTTGCTATTGGGGTCGAATGCATGTGTGAAGGAAATGGTGAAAATGGGGTTTTAACCCCCTCCACAAAATTGGAGCCGTGGTGGAACCCGTGTGGTACCATGCCTATTGCCTACACCACTGCATGTATAACTTATAACGCCGACCTCTTTGTCTTCATTTTTTGCTTATATTTCTCATTTATTCCTATTTGGCATTTCCCCAACTTTGTGTATTACAACACAAGCTGTCGTGATAGCGTGAAGCCCTTGTAAATATAAAATTTTAATAAAAACTTACCCATTATTTATTAATGTACCTCACCATAGCCGCATGAACTCCTTCACTATTTTACGCTCATTATTGAGTTTGGCGAGACATTTCCATTCCGATGAATCATCACTCAACAAATGGCCTAACTTGCGCATTTAACACGAATTCTCGAAAGTTAGAAAACTATAACGTGTAAATTGTACTTACTAAACTAACTGACTAACTAACTAAAATTGAAAAACTTTAAAGTTTAAAACCCCTAGGCAGCCTACAAGTAGAATTTAGTTTAACGTCATTAGCCTGATGCCTTTTTACTTGTTTAGTCAGAGTATAAATCGAGATACTCCAATTTTGAATCGGAGGTAATAATGTCCTTTCTATTTTGATGTGCTTCTTCTCCATCAAGAAAGACTATTTTCTCTACATCATCGTCCTCCTCAATACTCATTGTGATTTTTGTCTTCCTTGTGTACAAGTTTGAATTGACAGTGTTTAAAAATGGCTTTCCAAGTATCATAGATATATCATGATCCATGCTGTGATCCATCACTTCAAAATTCGCGAAAAATGTGAATCTACTCACTTTCACATGCACATTCACGACTCTTCTAATAGTTGGTATCAACTTGCTATCAACTACTTGCAAATTTATCGATTTTGGACAATTGATCTTAAAATCGGCATGCAACATGTCCATTGTTGGCACGAAATTGATTGAGGCTCTCGTATGACATAAGAGATATCTAAACAGGTGCCCCATAAATGCTTAAACGTATGCATATTGCTTCAAGACCTCTCATTTTGATTGGTTAAAATCTCAGTATGAACTTAGACTTAGGTTCCAACTTCCTTGGAACTACCTTAATCCTATTTCCTTTTGATGCTTCTTCTTAAAGTCCTTTGTATTAGCTTTCCATGTTTTTTCACCTTCTTGTTATTCTTCAAGGCATTGATTCTTTGTTGCCTAAATCCTTCGAGTTCATCTTGCCTTACTTCTATTTTGTTCTTATACATCTCTTTATGCTTCCTTATAGCCAAAATATTGACTTTTTATAGCTTGTACATCACTTGCTCATTTCTTGGTGCATTCGTTAGTGTAGTGCTCATCATGTGAAATAACACTAATGTTTTCCTTGGAATCGGTAATCGTATTGCTTAGAAATTGTCCTTCCTTCCTTGATTTCAAGGCAATGGCTAGCTGACTAATCTGTCTTTCTAAATTCTTGATGGATTGTGATCTCTAATCATCCATCCTCTTCATGGCTTGCTTCACTCATTTTATATCTTTCTCACGCTTATCATGGTGTTCCCTAGTGCCAATGTACTTGGCTTACAAGAGTTTCTCAATTAAATTCAATGAATTCATCTATTTGCTTAATCTTAGCTTCCCTCGTTGGACTTGTTGATCGAAACTTGGTGGTAATTTTTATGCATTATTAAGATTTCCAAATTAGAAGTTTAGGTTTTTGTTGTTGTATCTTTGATAAAACCTTTGCAGAGCCATTCTTCTCGACCTGAAGTTGTTTCCTTAGCCTTTGTTGTTCATGAAGTTTACATAAATCATATTCCATTCCTTGTTGCATATCCATGTAGTTAACCACCATGACTTGGTGATTAATGGGGTTGTTGTATCGCCTACATTTGCTGACCTTATTGTCCTATTTGAAGTTTTTCCATTTGATTGATCAGGTTGAATAGTAGTGCCATTATTGTTGCTTGCAAATCAATCCCATATACTCTATCTGGTTTCTTCATTGTGGAAAAATATCGTCCGTAGAGTTTTAAGATATAAGATCTAAGAGATCCAATGGCTCATCCTCATCCTTTATCAATAGAGACCCACATATTACGACATCTAGTAGTGTTCTTGTGTTGCGGTTCACCCCATAGTAGAAAATCTAGAGCTGTGCCCATTTTACGTATCCATGTCCTGGACATCTCCTAGGGATCTCCTTGAATCTTTCTAAATCCTCTCCAAGAGACTCAGTATCTTCCTATTTGAATTGATTGATTTGCAGCTTCCTTTCACTAATCTTTAGTAGGGGAAAGAACTTGTTTAGAAGTATTTCATTGATTTTTTCCCATGAAGTCATACTCCCTATGTTTAGTCCTTGGAACTAGGATTTGGCTTTTCCATTCAATAAGAATGGGAAAAGTTTCATCCTAATCACCTCTTTTGTAACTGCGATAATGTGCATGACGTCACACTTCACCAAAAAACTCTCTACATGTGCAATTGGATCTTCATTGCCTAGCTTGTTGAACAAGCTATTTTGCACCATGTTGATTAGAGAAGGTCTCTGTTCGAACTCTGTGGTGTTGGCTGGAAGCCTCATTACTCCATCGTAAATCTCTTAAAATTTTGGATTGATTTAGTCACAAAGGCATCTCTGCCTCCCTACTCTATCTTGCATTACCAGATCACCTTCGAGTTCTTTTCCCTTGGCCAAGTTGTTGGTGTCTTGCTCAATCTTCATTCTTCTTGATTCTGCTATTTTTTTTCTTTTATTGGTTCTATCAATCTCAAGGTCGTAAGGCACTAAGTCTTTCTCTCCTTTACTACACATGCAGTAATTATCTTTAAAAAAAAAACACAAAAGATCAAGTGCAGAAAGTCGAACTTGAAACTTAAACCTTTATCTTTATATTGTTTGTTTTTATAAACATGAAAGTAAAGTAATTAAAATAAAACTTAGCAGACTTTTGAACTAACTATGTAAGTCGAAGTGGCTACTTATCCCTGGAAATGGAGCCAAAAACTTGATATGTATGTGCCACAAGTATAATAGCTTGCTTGTAGTAATAGTGTAACCAACTTACATTTACTACGAGTATTTTCCTCAGGGAAAGGTGTATGCACTCGTTACATACTTAACTAAAATTACTCTATTGCTGAGGAAATCCTTTTAATTGTTTTATAACTAAACTAAACTAATCTAATATGTTCTTACAAATAAATGCAAATTACTTAAACTCTTATATTAAGACTATCTTAGTTCCCAACTTCACCTAGGTAATGAAATACTATGCTTTTCAACTCACTTTATCATCTTCATTATATTTGTCCGATGCCTAATTAAAATAGACATATTTCCTTCAAATCAACATTAACCCAGTATCGTGACGAAAAGAATTCTAATGTGCAAACTAGAACTCTACATATTGCTGTGAATAACTTAAGCTCCACATTGCTTTAATGTTTCAAATCTTTAGACTTATAACCAATTAACTTTATCTCCGACCATGCTCATCTCAAATTCTTTCTTCATAAAATCGAAAAACTCTAAAGCAAGTATTGCAGATGGTGCCCATAAAATAAAATCATAGACATAAACTTGTGCAAACATAAATTGTTTATTGTGTTTTTTAAGAAATAGAGTCTTATCAGTAGACCTTCTATTATAACTTTTCTGCAGCAAATAGGTAGTCAACCATTCATACTAAGCTAATGGTGCTTGCTTCAAATCATAAAGCGCCTTTTTCGGATGATATACATCTTTAGGTTTGTCATGAACCTCAAATCCTTTAGGTTATGTGACATATACTTCTTCTTGAAAATACCCATTTAGGAAATGACTTTTAACATTGATTTGTTGTAATTTGAAAACTTCGTTACAAGCAATGGCTAGCAATAGACGAATAGATTCCAATCTGGTAGTTGGAGCAAACAACTCATCAAAATTTATACCTTCAACATGTGTGTATCCTTATGCAACGAATCTGGCTTTGTTATGAGTAATAATATCATTCTAATATGTCTTGTTACGGAATATCCACTTTGTAAAAATGATATTTACATTAGTAGGTCGTGGAGCAAGCTCCCACACATCCTGTCTTACAAACTCATTAAGTTCCTCTTGCTTAGCATATACTTAGTATTTATCCATTAGAGCCTCCTTGAAATTTTTAGGCTTACTCTGAGATGTAAAATATGCAAAACAAACCATATTCATGTATTCAATAAGTGCGATATCTTTAGTTTCTAACGGATCATTATTTGAGTCAATAATTTGCTCAATTGGAAAATCATTCAACATTCTTGACTATATAATAATAGATGTAGAAGTAGAACCAGGTTTCGTAGTAGTAGGTGATTTTAAATCACCATCCTCTTCATTTACATTATCAAATGGAGTAGCGATATTGGAACCATATGTTTTACCAGTAGGCTAAGTAATAGGTGTTGAACTGATTGGTGTTGGCAACTCATTATCATAATCATCCTTTTGAAAGGACAATTGTTATGTTCTTGCACAATCATTGACCATAACCTTTATAGATTCCATCACAGTCATAGTTTACTTATTATAGACTCTATAAGCTTTACTATTCTTAACGTATCCTAGAAAAGTCCCAACATCGCTTTTAGAATCAAACTTTCCTAGGTGATCTCTATCCTTCAATATGAATCAAGTACTGCAAAAAACATGAAGATATTAGAGTTATGGTTTTTAGCCTTTCCTGATTTTGTACGGAGTTTATGTGGTTCATGGCTTGAAATAAAATCTTTTGATAATGTATACAACAGTATTTACTGGTTCTCCCTAAAGATTCTTAGGTAGATTTTTCTCAGCTAATATCTTGTCATCTCCTAAATTTTGCAATTTTTCTTTCAATGACACCATTCTGTTATGGTGTTTTAGGTGTAGCAAATTCATGCTTAATCCCAAATTCAGCACAATAATTAACAAATTACTAATTCTCACACACTCTTCCATGATCACTACTAAGTCGATTAATGGATACATCCTCATCTCTTTTCTCATTCGTAAGTCAAACAATTAACTTCTTAAACTCATCAAACATTTCTACTCGATCATATAACAAACAAATCCAAGTAAATCTTGAGTGGTCATCAATAATGAAAAAAACATACATCTGACACACGTGATGTCAGTATGTCATTAAGATCAACGTATGAAGAAGAACGTTGTTTTCCCTTTTTACATAGCTCACAAATATAATCAAACAGAGTGGATAATTTAGGAATACCTGTAATAGCATCATGAGAGAGCATTTCTAAATTTGATTGGTATTAAGATGATCTAGCCTTATGTGCCAAAGCGTTGTATTAGTTAGAGAAATAGAGTTGGACATAACTTGTAGCTTGAAAAGCGTTATAGAATGTTTATGCATCATGTAGCAGTTGTCTCATGTCCAAATCTCACGCATGATAGATAGTCTTTACCATTGATTATCTAAAAATGATCTTTGGTGAAGTTGAAGAAAAAACTCTTGATCACACAGTTGACTTATGGCCATTAGATTTTGTTTCAACCCATCAACATGCATAACTAATTTAAGATTATGTAATCCCTCAACATTAAGAATTTATTTGCCAACAACCTTGCCTTTCTTTCTAACAGCAAGCATAACACCACCTTCCTTAATTATTTATAATTTTTAAGAAATCTTTTGTTACGAGTCATGTGTCTGGAACATCCACTATCTAAATACCATAACTTAGTCGTAATTGCTGAGAATTGCAGATGCCCTATTATTTTCTTATAATATTTAACTCTACAAACCTTCTTAGAAATTTTATTCTTTTGAAATATTTAAACATTGGATAGCATAATGGTCGAATATGAACAACAACCCCGCAATAAAGACATGTAGGAGGTGGTTTGTTATCAGCAACATCAGTCACCTTTTTCTTTGCGCTTGCATCAACTTTCTATTGCAAAATCTTACTTTCCTTTCTTATATCAACTCATGTTTGACCGCCCCAAATTTCAAACCGCCTTGCTACCCGCCACGTCGCATCCCACGTCAACTAGCGTTACTACATCATGGCCTGCTTCTCCTTAACGCCTTGCGACCTAATGAGTTGATTACACTTTTCCTGCAAACCTAATTACGCTAACAAACCTTTACATAACTATAGATAATTCAGTTAGCCAGTTACTCAATTTATCGGGTTACATTATAATTTTACAGCGGAAGAATTTTAATGAGTAACTTATGCAATATTTAACAATCCTAAGTAGTAGAAAACCCAACAAAAGATATCATATATATATATATCAAGGCGAGAAAAGTATAACAAATGTTCCATATACATGTAATCAGTGTTCTATTCTCCCTAAAACACAACCAAAGTAAAAGAAATAGATACTAATATCACACGTGAGCTGGCTCCACAATTTCAGAGGCAGTCACCCAGTACCTCGTTGCCCTTACCCTTGCTCGTCGAAGGATATGCACTCAGTCACCCAATAAATACAATGACAAGTTCAGTGAGTAGAATCCTAATAGAAGTCCACACAATATTCACGAATTAAAATTGATAAACCATGAGACATGCGATTATAATACTTGGAAACAGTAAGTAATATTTCTATGAATATAGGCAACATACAACAAGCAAAAGCAATAGTGTGAAATAAATAAACGACATGCACCAATTAAACTAGCTAATAAATAAAGCATTAATCAGTAAGCATATGTATAATCATGGAAAAACCCTAACCTACACCAGCCAGTAATCAAAAAATCTAGTAAGAACCATTTATAAACTTACAGGCTTACAATTACTAAACCACAGCTACGGTTATTGGATGAACCCCTCCAGACACAATTTCAAATCAAGGGAATACCTTAAATCCCTCCCAACTGTTGTAAGTATATTCTACTGCCGTCGATACAAGCACTAAACACAAGTAACCTGTGTGAGCAATTAGTCACAACTAATATATATGCAAATCGAAAATGTAGAGAAACCTCATGTGTGTCCACTAGTAGTCACACATGAAATGTGATATCAATAAATCGAAACCATGAATTTTGTGAAGCATTCTCAATAGGTTTACGCAACTGAACACACGCTCTAACTCCCTCGGACACCCGAATCTGACCCGACAAGCTCCTCGATACCCAAGCTATGGACCCCTAAGTCCCTGAAGTTAGTTTAATTTATTTATTATGTATTCAAATCGGTTGAATACGTTTCAAATCGATCTTCCCAAATCAGCCCTAAAGACTAAATTAAGTCTTAGATTCAGTCTTATGTTACAACGCATTTTTAGACATGAAATGGTCAAAATCTAGAAATCTTCCGCCACCACGAATATCGTCACTCTCTATCTTAACTTTTTGAAAATGTTTAGGTAGAAAAATTCTGATTTAAAATGTAAGATATATCATGATTCTACTAAACATAGCTCTAATTGAAACCTAGTCCGACCGGCTAATTTAGATAGTCTATTCCTCCCAATCTATATTTCCAAAAAAAATGATTTTTGGTCACAAGGCAGGAAAAACGTCCAAAAATAACATACTAAAATACCAGCTCATTTGGATAAGTAGTTATGGATTTATGCCTTTAACAATTTTAGTTTCAATGTTTTTCTTCGGTATTCCACACCTATTTATAGAGAACTTTTGGATATGAAATAATTTGAATTACAACTTCTCACTGTAAGTATAGTTTTTATCCTTTGAGTAAGCTTTCAAATGCCATCAGTTTGGGTCGATTTCGATCTAAAATGAGCAAGTAATGAGCAAATTACATAGGCAAATTTCTAATATATCATGCCGAATTCTAGTTTTGGTCTTGCAAATTAAAAAATTCATATCTTTACGATTAGAAATCCAAATTATGAACTTCAATATAGTTCGATTATCGACTTCAAATGAGGAATTCAAATATATAAATCAATTGTAAATATTCAATCCTCTACTCACTGGATTTAGCCAAAAACCAAAAATAATTTCAATCTGACATAAATAGATGTGTACCTAGTTGATGTGCCACCTAGCTTAAGAAATTCTCATCAATCTTTCATGGATTCCTTCTCTTCATCAACCTCCTTATTCTCCAGCAAGTTCTCTTGATTCATAAGTTTGAAAATTAAAATGGTTTCCTTGCATGTGTTGATCTTGTATATTAAGTTAATATTGGTTCTTAGCTATTGATCTCCATGTATTAACGTACCTCGAAGCTCATCTAATGATCCGCACCTTGACATGTATCCCACTAACTACCAGTAACCCAATCAAAGTGGCACTAATTTGCTACTCACAAGGTTCCTAGATGTGTCAACACATATATCTAGAACAATCTCATGATTTCTAATTTAAATAACTAAACTATAGGCATTGATTTATTTGATTCAATTACATTAGCTTATGCCCATTATAATATATATAGTTAGTGTTTTTATTCACCGAATTGACAAATTCTATGATCCCACTTACCCTCGACTTCCCAGTACTCGATGCCCCACGTCTCGACACGCAATTCGAGGTATGCCATAGCCTATTATTTTATTTGAATTTTACATGGCCTATGGTCACGTTACCAATTTTAATTAATTGACTAGTCATCCTGACATGGATTAGCCTAGTTTTCCAGTGTACTAGTGGTTTGCTTACTCACTACTCACGTTGACTCGCCTTTCAAGGGGAACACTTGTCACATAAACTCACCCAATAACAACATACATACATGTGGTGCAATATAGTAATAATAATTTTAAATGCCACATATGCACAACCATCATCAATAAATAACATATTTCATTGGTTCTTGTATCGAAGCCAACTGAGTTTTTCATTTAACGCCTAAACTACTATCATTAATCCTCAAGATTAATACTAATCCTGGTTTAATTAATTCAGGTCATTACAATTCTTCCAAATTTGGAGAATTTCGTCCTCGAAATTAAAATTTTAGGTATACTCTTGTGCAACTATCCTATTCCCATGTGGCCACTCCTCACAACTTGATATTCGCATTATGTAGTCCCTTGAACAACCCACTATTCCTTAAACAAGAAACATAGTGTTACCCTCAGACATAGGCTCATGTTGCCGAGGTAGTCAATATCAACCACTCTCTTCTAACATCTCCACAACTTACTCTTAGTTCGATTTCCGTGTTCAACTTTTTCTAACCTAATTACTTAACACGAATAATTGTAAACCTCTCTTATCATGTATCCTAACATGATAGTCCTAACCAACCATCACATACCATGACAATCCAATGCCATGCCATAAAATATCCTTACTCACGATGACAATCCCATGTCATGCCATGATCTATCCGTACTCACCATGACAATCTCATGCCATGCTACGACCTATGACAATACCATGTCATAACACAATAAGCTACCATTGTACCACTACAATCTACAATTGTACCATTATGCATGCATAAAACTTAAATTATAATTATTAAGAATTTAAATTCACGTTCCCTAAACCTACTGCTGGGACATATCTCGGGCCTGGCTCAGTCACCACATATACCGGCTATCGAGTTTGCACTAGTGTTGGTAATGTTGGAGTCATCAATCTCTGTAAACAATCCTTCCAAAGGTGACCCCCTATCCACATCGCTAATATATGATCCACCGTTGTGGTCTTGTTCTCTAACTCCTCGACCACAAGCCCTAACACTATGATCTCAAGTCTTTGCCTCCCTTATCCTGAGTCTGTCTCTTCGATGACGTTGGTAATGTAGGTACATCATATACTCTGGCTGCCTAATCATCATCCCTACAGCCTAAATCATACCATCTATCCTCTCTATCATCTCGCTTTCTTGATCTCCTCTGCCCAGAACTTCGTCCAGTGTGTCCCTTCGATTTAGTAGATAAACGCCAGTCTCTCCTTCGCATCAGATATGTCTCAAAAGTAAGCGCTCTATAAAACATCTCCTGCATTGTCTGCTCTCCGGAGGAAACTATGGTGCTTGCGATGTCCTCCATCAACCCTCGGACGAAGTAATAAAGTCTCTCGATGCCTGCGACATCCGTGGCAAACTGTATCAAGTACCGATATCTATCTATGTACTGTTACACTGATAGGCTACCTTATCTTGACCCAAGAAACTTCTTTCTCAGCCTCAACCTCACCTCTATGGCTATGTACTGATCGTAAAATAACTCTCTGAACTTTACCCATGTCGTCGACTTTGGGTAAGTATTTGTATATGCTTTCCACTACACAACAGCATCCCCTCTCTGCATATGCCCTGATATCCTGGCCTGTATGTTCTCCCGAATCTACAATAGCTTGTGTAATCTCTGATGTGCAATCAACCTCTCCCACGCTGCCTCTATGTCTTTGCCTCCATGAAAGTATCCGCAATTGAATTTGATAAACTCCCTCATCAACTTGACCTCTGTCATCATCGAAGTCTCAAATATGTCTGCCTGTGCCAATGTAGCAGTCGGTGTCTCAGTGGATGCTACAGTAGGTGTGGCAACCACTTCTTATACCACTACATGCGTCGGTATAGCCTGAATAGTCTATGGAACCGTCATTGGAGCATCTATCATCTCAGTCATGCTTTGTACCCAAGCACCGGTGAGTGATGCAATTGTTGTTGTCTATGTGAATTTCATATCCATCAATAACCAAACTATCGATCATGAGATGCTAGTCGCACGGCTACTGCCAAATCCAAATCCTCAACTCTAGTCTGGTTGCTCGTCTGACCAAAATTTGCAGTAGTTTGAGTCAGTTGGCCATTCATGGTGATCTGCATCGGAAAGCTTGTGCTGAATCACCTTCCATATACCTGTATATAATATATATAGTAAAAAACATAACACATATATAAACCCTATCGCTACCTAATTCAACTTGCTTCTCAACTAGGATTCTAAGTCAGGATCTTTGGATTTCCACATCTAATGTGTGTTGATTAAGTTTTATTCAATTTCTTTAAACTACTCCCGAAGTTTCCTTGAAACCTAGCTTTGATACCAAACTGTAGCGGCCCTAGATTCCAGATCGCCTTGCTAACCACCATGTCGCATCTCACGTCAACTAGCCTTGCCACATCATGACCCGCTTCTCCTTGATGCTTCGCGACCTAATGAGTTGCTTAAATTTTCCAGCTAATCCTAATTACGCTAACTAACCTTTACATAAGTATTAATAATTTAGTTAACCAGCTACTCAATTTATCAGATTATATTATAATTTTATAGCGAAGTCTTTTAATGAGTAATTTATGTAATATTTAACAATCCTAATTAGTGGAAAACCCTGCAAAATATACCACATATATATCAAGCAAGATAAGTAAACAAAAGTTCCATATACATGTAATCAACGTTCTATGGTCCCCAAAACCAAATAGAAGTAAAATAAATACATACTGATATCACACATGAGCTGGCTCCACAATCTCTGAGGTCGCACCCAGTACCTCCTTGCCCATGCCCTTGCCCTTGCTAGTTGAAGGATCTGCACTCAGTCACACAACAAATACAATGGCGAGTTCAGTGAGTAAAATCCCTAGAGAAGTCTATACAATATTCATGAATTAGAACTGATAAACTTTGAGACATGTGAATAAAACACCTGGCAATAGTATGTAATATTCCAATGAATGTAGGCAACATACGACAAGCATAAGCAGTAACGTGAAATAAACAAACAACATGTACCAACTAAACTAGCTCATAAATAAAGCATTAATTAGTAAGCATACGTATAATTACGAGAAACCCAAAACTACACCAGCCAATAATCAATAAATCGATTAGGAACCATGTATATACGTATGGGCTTACAGTGACTAAACCCCAACTACAATTACCGGATGAACCCCTTTAGACACTATTTCAAGTTAAGGGAACACCTCAAATCTCTCCCGACACTCATAAGTATATCCTACAGTCCTCGACACGAGCACTAAACACAAGTAACCCATGCAAGCGATTTAGCCACACTCAATATATACGCTTATTGAAATAAAAGAGAAACCAATGTGTGCCCACCAACAGTGAGACATAAAATTTTATGTCAATAAATCAAAACCATGAATTTTGTTAGGCATTATGAATGGGTTTACGCCACTGAATACGCTCTTCGACTCCTCTAGAAACCTGAATCCAACCCGACATGCTCCTTGATACTCGAGCTATGGTCCCCTAAGTCCTTGAATTCAGTTAAGTGTATTATTTTGTATTCAAATAGGTTGAATATATTTCAAAATGATCTTCCCAAATTAGCCCTTAAGACTAAATTAAGTCTCAATTTCAGTTTTGTCTTACAATGTATTTTTAGGTATAAAATGGTCCGAATCTCAAATTCTTCCACCAACAAAAAGATTGTTGGTCTCTATTTTAACTTTCAAAAAAGTTTAGTTTGCGAAATTTTGATTTAAAATGAAAAAATATCATGATTCTACTAAACATAGCTCTAATAGAAACCTAATTTAACCAACAAACTTAGAAAATCTATTCCTCCCAATCTAGTTTCAAAAAAGGAGATTTTTTGTCATAAAGCAACAAACACACCCTGATACAACATACTAAAATATCAGCTCATTTGGAAATGTAGTTAGGGAGTTATGCCTTTAACAAATTTGGTTTCAAAACTTTTATTCTGAATTCTAGCACCTACTTAAAGAGCACTTTTGGACATGAAACAAAATTGAATAAATATTTCTTCGGCTGAGAAAAGTTGCTACCCTTTGAGTAAGCTTTCAAATGCCACTAGTTTGGGTCGATTTGGATTTAAGATAAGCAAGTTATGAGCAAATTACATAGTCTAATTCCTAATATAACATGCAGAATTCTAGTTTTAAACTTGCAATTTCAAAAATTCATATATTTATTATTTCAAATCCAAATTATGAACATCAATTTAGCTAGATTATCAGATTCAAAGGAGGAATCCAAATATATAAACCAATAGTAAATATTCAATCATCTACCTTCTAAAATTAGCCAAAAAACCAGAAATGAATTCAATCTGACATAAATAGATGTGTACCTAGTTGATGTCCCACCTAGCTTAACAAATTCTCACCAATATTCCATGGGTTCCTTCTGTCCATCAACCTCCTTTCTCTAGCAAGTTCTCTTGATTCATAAGTTTGCAAGTGAAAATGGTTTCCTTGCAAGTATTGATCTGATATATTAAGGTAATATTGATTCCTAGCCATTGATATCCATGTATTTACGTATCTCGAAGCTCATCTAATGATCCACACCTTGACATGTATCCCACTAACTCCTACTAACCCAATTAAAGTGACACTAATTTACTACTTGATTTCTAGATGTGTCAACATGTATATCAAGGACAATCTCATGGTTTCTAATTTAAATAACCAACCTATGGCCATTGATTAAGTATTTTCAATTACATTAGCTTAGGCCCATCATAATATATATGGTTAGTGTTTTTACTCACCAATTGACAAATTTTGTGATCCCACTAACCTTCAACTACCCGACAGTCGATGCCCCGCGTCTCGACATGCAATTCGAGGTATGCCATAGCCTATTGTTTTAATGGGATTTTACTTGGCCTATGGTCACATTACCCATTTTAATTGATTAACTAGTCATCTCGACATGGATTAGTTTAGTTTCTCAATGTACCTGTAGTTCCCCTACTTACTACCCGTGATGACATGCCTTTCGAGGTGAGAACCCGTCATACGAACTTATCCAATAGCAACATACACACATGCAGTGCAATATAATAATAATAATTTTAAACCCCACATATACACAACCAGCATCCCTAAATAACATATTTCCTCGGTTCTCATGTCTAAGCCAACCAAGTTCTCCAAGTAATGCCCAGACTACAATCGTTGATCCCCAAGATTAACGCTAATCTCAATTTAATTAATTTGGGTTGTTACATTGAGTCTTGCTTGATTGACCCTCATTTATTATAGTACCTTTGACATAAACTGTTGGAGCATTTGTAGATTCATCATTATAACTAACTTAATTCTTAACTTGTGAAGATTGACAAGTTTGCAGCGTTCTGTTCAATTTCTGAGAACCAAAATGGAACTTTGTAGTAATAGCCTCAGAATCACAAATATTTTTCTTCAATATAGATATTTAGATCTCATGCTCTTTTAACAGTGCTTGACAAATCCAAGGTTCTTTTTTAAGAGTTTTGTACTTCAATTTGACATAGAAGAATTTCATCTTTAAGATAAAATTCTACTCATAAAACAAATCCATTAAGTGAAATATAGATCATAAGAAGCTTGATGACCCTTTGTAGAGTCCTCATCATTGACAACAACAAATATATCCTTAGCCCTTTCTTTACTTTTTTTCGTATTAGATATTATGGAATCAAGTTTAGAAAAACCACCAATAGATGGAGAAGCAACACTATTTAACTTTGTCAATATAGTAGTGAGTGCAGTAATAGAATCATTTGACTCTTTATCACTATCAAATAAGTCATCATCCCTCCAAGAATCATTCAAAGACTTCTTCTTCTTGTATGTAGGACATTCAATTTGAATATGTCCAACTCCTCCACGCTCATGACCCTTAATGCCCTTGAGTTTATTCTTAATATCTATCTTCTTATCATCAATAGAAGGCTTATTGCTATTATTACCCTTCTTGTACTTAGTTCCACTTGGATTTCTTTTATAGTTTTTTAGAGATTTTGAGAACTTCTTTGCCATCATAGAAAATTCATCTCCTATAGATTCATCAAAGCCAATACTCATAATAAGATAAGCATTGTTAGAAGAACTAGCTTTTTAAACATCAAGAGATATCTTATTAATATCACGACACTTTTCGATTGCAATATTCTTCGAGTCGAATCATGAAAGAAAAGCGTGAAGAACATGTCATACTAATTGCTCATCAATATAAGTTTTTCCGAGTTGAAAAGCTTGAATTAGTAATTTCTCAAAGACTACCATTAAAAGTGGCAATATTTTCATGCTCTTTCATCTCAAGATGATCAAGCATAGAACTTAGTTGCGGTAACTTGGAGATTTTGATAGAATTTATACCTTCAAAGATTATCTTTAAAACTTTTAATGCTTACCTTGCGTTAGTGCAATTTGCAATTAATTTGAAGCATTCAACATCTATAGCACTAAAGATAGAATTGATTGCCTCATGTTTGGCAACCTTCTCCTTCCTCTCGCCATCTATCTATAGAGATTCAAGTCTTAGAATAGCAGTTTTTTTGTATCTCGTTGCATTGGTGTAGTGTATTCTCTTTTGAGCAATTCTCTAGCAAATTCATCTATGGGAGAGATAAAGTGAACCATCCAAACTTTATAGTAGGCATAGTTGGTTCCTTCCAATAATGGCGATCGAGTTATTGATCCACCTTCATGTCCTTTACTAGTTTGTTGTCATAAGAACTCATCAATCGATCCCATGGTGATAAAACTATCAAGAATGTCACTCTTATATGCTTATAGAAATAACAAAGTGCCAAAGTTCTGACACCACTATTAAAGTTTTTTAAACCAGAGTAACTGAGAAGATTAATGAATTAGTATAACCTAATAAATACATAGCAAAACTAAACAAGAATTGATGTCGCAAAAAGACTTGAATGTCTTCCTCTGTGTAGGCTCAGCCCAAACAATTAATTAATCAAATTGATAATGTGCACAACTACTATTATGATCTCTTGTTCTCTTAACACTCAAGTAATGAACGATGATTCACACAACGGCAATCTTAAGTATTTATAGACTCAATTTATCTTCCCAATCTAGGAATTTGTCATACATACAATAGAACTCAAAAAACCTCATCGGTCTTCAATTGGAAATTCTTATTGGGATCATCCAATGTTCAATAACTAAGTCTTCTATTCCTTCAAGAATCTTGACTCATCATCTTCATAAAGTTCTCTAGTTTTTTATGCACCTTTTCACTTGTGTTTTATAGTTGTAATCCACCTTGAGTTTCCTTGCTTGCAATATCCAACTTCTTCATTGTTGTAGACTAATACTTATAGTTGCTCTGTTTCATTATCCAACATATATTCAATTCTTGCTTCAAGTTCAGATATGTGTTCGTCTTTGACTCTTACTTTGATACTATAATCTTCACTGGAATTTGCATTGTAGTATTTCTCTAAGTTGTATGTACACTCGGATATCTTGCTTAGTTAGGCTTCCATCTTAATTATAGCATCTAACTAACTAACTTAACTCCTATTTGGAAAATATGCCGCTAACAAGGATAAACTGGCCCAAAAATAGTAAACAAAGGTCTAACATGATGAATGGATTGTCTAAAATTAAGGAAGCTAGCTCGTTAGGATTATTATAGACTTACTGATGCTACATTTGCTCATGGTACATGAATTAATTGAGCTCCCTTTGATTATGGAGAATCATCTCCTCATTGGACATCTATCCTGGTACGCTTCCTGGTGGTGGTAGTGGTAGTGTAGATTAAGATGTTCCTATCCTCAATCTTGTGGCTTTCCTCTCCTAGGTCTCCTAGTGTTGATGCTGCATTCGTATAGCTTCTTGTGCTCTCTCCCGTGCTCTATCCTCATCCTCTTCCTTAAAATCTTCCTCTAATTTATTGAACCCAAAAATATTGTCATCTTACATGGTCGATTGGGGCGGGATATCGAATACTCGACTGGCGAGAGGGACTCTTACCTGGCAACATTGGTTAGTGATAAGTATGGGAAAAGCTATGCTCTCATTCTTCATCGTGGTATTCCTTTCTCTGATGACCTCATGAATAATAAGCCCTACATCAATTCGACCAACACCTAACCAAGTGTTATATAGTAGTGTGTATCAGGCCATGTCACCTCGCCATGCTGAGTGGTGGGGTAGAGAGAAGAATTGATGAGTCGGAAAATATCTCCATTGTAGGAAGTCGAACCCTCCCAAGACATCAAAAGTAAGTAGGTCGTAATATGTTTTATTAGCCTCCAGAGTGTACCTAACCTACCTTCCTCTCATTCGAACACTTTCTCCTAGTCTAGTCGCGTATCCATTCGTGTAGAACTCATGAACCAGCAGCTTACATCCCTTAATAAGGTCTAGGCTATAAGGGTGTTCAATCAAGGCCTGGTAGCCTCTAATGAAAACACCCATCCCTAGTTTTTAATGATCGACATCACTCTCCTATCATGTTTGAGGTTTTCCATACTAAACCCCTTTTAATGCTAAGGTTTTCCTGTTCTTTTTTATTTAAATCACTATGAAATCTCCTATAGGCCATATCACTCACGAACAAGAACTCATCAAAAGGCTCTGGTGTACTAAGCGGTTGTGTTGTAGCCCTGAATGATGATAATTGAATTGCCTACTCGTTCTTCCTACCGAGATCTATGGAACTCTATACTCTACTCAATCCATTACACTAAAAAAATATAGCAAAAAATACACAATAACCTGCATAACAGTCATAATGTAAAAAATAACAAGCGAATCAGTCCAAAACACTTAGCAATTACATGAATATTGATTCAAACACGAAATCTTGCGTAAAACAATTTATAGCATTTGAAACTCAAGTCAATCAATTTGTCAAGAAAATTCGATGAAAAATCATTTTCAAAGTGTCCAAACTATATAAAAAGTTCTAATCGTTCCAAATTGATGTAAATAATATTTCAATTAATTTGCCATAAAGATATATTTCTATAATCAATCCCCCAAATTGAATTTAAACCAAAAAGTCAACGATGTTAACAAATTTTTGACAAAAACCAAACTTTGAAAGTTTAAGTTTTGATAACTTCTTGCATATTGTCAAAAACTTAATTCATATTACATTGAACAAATTAAGCCCTTTGGATAATTCAGAATCAGAAATTTGACTTGAAATACCAAAATCTCCAAAAACATAGTCAATTTGTCAAAAAATTGGGATTTTTTAAACAGGATCAAAAATCAAAAGTAAACCAACCAAACCACTATAAATATTTTCACAATCAAAAGCTATATTGTTCTAGGGTCCAATTTGACACCGGTAAGACATATTTAGCCCTAATTGGCTGAAGATCACTTTTACAAAATATACAAAATTTAAGAAGTCTCGGGGCATTACTAATTTGAGAATGAGTTCCCAAGAGTTCAAATGAGCTTTCTTGGCCTAATGGATGCTTAGGGAGCTCGAATTTCTTAACTCTTAAATCGCATCTTTGTCGAGGCACTAACCAATAACACGGTTTAATGGCTCGTAGTGATCACCATTTGATGCATAAATGAAAATAAGTGACATTAGAGCTCAGAAATGATGGATTTAGTGGTTTAGAAGGTGTCTATGGGTGTATACGATGGTATGGGGTGTTATGGTATAATTTTAAGGAACAAGATGGGGTTCTACCCCATTTCAAAAAACTAGAATTCAAGTCTAACATTGTACGTTCTAAAGTCACAATGTTGGCAAGGATCTAGGAACTAGCTAGAAACTCTTTGAAATTCCTAATTTAACCTCTAGCACCGTGGTAATGCCTTATGTGTTCTCTCACATCGCTGGAACATCGCTGGGATGAATTCATGTTTTTATGAATTGGCCTAGCACCATCCAAGTACCTAGGTGTAAGCTTACGACACTGGGAAATCGCTGGCCTTAAAATTCGATTTTCTCCTAAAAATTTTATATTCATGTGATTCATTTTGCGTACTTTAAAGTGTATGCGTATAATCTAATGAAATGGCACAATTTAAATCATATCTACCTTGAATTACATCGCAAAATGTCATGCATGCAAAACAATCCAAGTTCTCTAACTTTTGTCATAAGATTTCTGCAAAATGCCTCTCTTCAATTGACAACTTCTGATTCCTCTTTCACGTTCAACCTGGAATATACAATGATGTTGCTAGGTTGTTAAGACTGTTGCTTGATAGTATATATCTTCTGAGGTCTATTGTCCTTCATCGATAGCCAATCGTCAGGTATTCTTTCATTTTTTCCCCATTTTTTCCTATTTGTGTTTGGTTCTTTTTTGCATATCTTCGTCAAATCATCAAAAAATGTGTCTATAGAATCTCGCAAGTCATTATTAGAAGAAGATAAAATTGCATACATGGTGGAAACATTAGTAGGTAAGTGGAAAAAGTCAAGAATAGAAAAGTAAATGACCATACTATTATGCTTTAATCTAATCGAACCGCTAAATACTTATATATTTGCTTTGGACATTTTCATGAATGACCATCCTAACACAATAAAAGCATGATTGGAGATTTGTACATCCTTCATGTCATTGACATCGAAATTAGTAGGAAAATACAAATTTTTGAAGTAAACATTCACATCTTCCAACATCCCAATTGTTTGAATTGAAGATTCGTCCGTTAAGTGAATTATGATATCATAGTGCTTTATAACTTAGTCATGCATAGACGAGAAAATGGATGATGAGATAATGTTAATAGCTTTCTTCAAGTATAATATAGCTTTCTTTATTTGAGTATTTCCTAGCATGCAAGTAATACTAAAGATACCTGGATCCTCTCACTTTTTCGGTGGGTCTTTGTTAACTATGTGTAAGTTTTCCTCGTCTTCTTCAAAAAGTCATGTTATTTCAAAAGGTTTGGAGGAAACTTCAATTTTGAATTTCACTTTTTCAACTTTCTTGACTACTTCCCTAGTCTTCACAACTTCTTCTTTTTAGTCTTCAAATTGTTTGCAATCAGTGCCCATGTTCACAAACTTTTCTAAATAACTTTGAGGAAATGGTACTTTGTGCTTGATGGTATTTATCCATCATTTGCTTGAGTTGCTCTTTTCATATTCTTTTTTTTTCCTCTTTCTCATGTTCATTTGCTCTAGCAACTCCTATACCAAGTTTTACCACAGTTTTAACCACTGAAATATCATTAACATGTAAAGTTGCATTCACGTGTACATTAGGGATTGAAACAGTCTTTTAACAGTCTTGGTTATTGGCTTAGCTTACTTGAGCGGACATATTTGACTTCCTCACCTAGATTTCTTAAATTGAGGCTTTAGTCCTAGCTTCAGATTGCTGCTTAGATGAAATTAATTGTTACATCATTCCTTCGAAGGTAGGACCATGTGGATGGGGTTGCTAATTCTGATGGGCTACAGGCGTCGACTATCCTCTAGGCACAAAGTTTTGGTAGTTAGGACTTAAGGATACATAATTGAAGTTAGAATTTCTATCCATTCCTCCATAGTAGTTACTCTGTTGCCTATACTGTCCTATAAGTGGCCCTAGAAATTGCCTTACTACTTTAACTTCCCTAGTATCCTAAAAAGTTTAGGGACATTGGCCTGTGAATGATTTAGCTCTAAACATATAGCACTAGCTTTTGTTGTCCCTAGTACGACCATCATTTATTTCACCATAAATTTGAGTTATGATAGATCACTCTCAAATTAGCTTTCCCTTAAAGATGTTATTGTTCTCCTTTCATTAGTTGGGCCACATTGCTTGGCTTGATTAGCTAATTTCTCAATGTACACCCTAGCCTCTATATGTGTGATGTCTACAAGACTCCCATTGCGCACTGTATCGAGTAGTATCTTCTCAATATAACTCGTCACTTTGTAGAAATCTTCCATCAAAGACTTCTCACTGAGATCGTGTTGAGGACTCCCGCTGTACAATCTCTTAAACCTTTCCCAATACTATGACAACGACTCATCATCTTTCATAACAATTTGAGATATATGTTTCCTAAGTTGAGTAATCCTCCTAGCTGGAATGTAATCATCTTAAAATTTCTTATGTATCTCATTTCATTTCCTGATAAAACATGCCGGTAGGTGAAATAGCCAATCTTATGTAGAATTTTTGAGACAAAAGGAAAGCGCCTTTAGTCTCACTAACTGTAGCTGGCTTCATGCCTTCAACCACTATCTCAAACTCAATGAGGAACTTATGATGATTATCATTTTCTTGCCCATGAAAATTAGGTTGATTGTATATCAATCTTGATTTAAGCTCAAACTAACTGGTGGTAGTTAAATACTCGATGCATAAGGGTAACGAACATCCTCGTTATTAATTCGCCTCCCTAAATGCAAGCTCTTTATCTTGCCTCAATTCATGCCTCACATTCCATTGGGGGTTTTGCTCGGCATCCTATACAACTAGAAGATTCCTATTCTTCTGTGATATTTCCCTTCTTCGGCTATTCTTATTCCTCAATCGATACGTCCAGTCAACTTTTGGATTAAGTGGAAGTGAATCATCCGTGGAAAGTGAACGTGTGTGATCTGTAACCATAAAACAAAACTAAAATAAACTAAAAGGAAAAAAAATTAGCACCAATCCCCGGTGACGTTGCCAAAAATTTGTATGCCCCATCCAAGGCACCAATAATAGTCTCCAATTCACCGTCTACTTTAGATTTGTAATGAGGTAAGTATGAGGTCAAACCCATGGGGATTAGAATGTTCCTTTTTATCCTAAACAAAAATGTGCGTTTCATGAAATTAAAACAAAACTATACTTGAAATTAAATGAGTAGATAGTAAACACAAATACTTAGAAAAAAGAATTCAATATCTATAAAACTCTAGAACACAATGTGAATTAATATTCAAATGATCAAATTTCTTTGTCGAATTTAAAAGGTTATTACGGTACTTGTTTCCATAGATCTCTCGCCACCTCGTTCTCCACATGTCAATAGATAGAATGTGTGACACAACCACAGACTAACTAGACCACAAAACCAACTGTGTAACACCCCAAATTAATAATTTTCAAGATACGTATTTATAAACATCAAGATACCTATCACACTTATTGAATCACATAGTATCATGCTTTTTTATACTACATTAATGCATTTGGATGAATATTGAGTGATGCAATTTGTATATGCATCATTTGCATCATTTGCTTATTTGCATATCATGTTGAATCATAAGGAATAATTAAAATATCATGATAGGGATAAAATAAGTTATGTCAATAAATATAGTGATTTCTTAAAAAGTAGTTAGCTTAAAGGATGAAATAGTCATTTTAGTAAAAAGTAAAAAATAATAAAATAATACCAGAAGTAAGAAGGTAATTATCATAAAGTAAATAAAATAGTAAATTAAATCTTCAAAAGATAAAATTGGTATTTTAATCAAGTAAAGGATAAGAAGCTTCTATACATTCTATCTTTATATTGTGATTGACAATGACACTTAACATCTTTAGGAAAAGAATGAGAAGTTTTCTTATCATTATCTTAATATTATGATTGACAATGACACTTAAACTTACGCTTTTAATAAAAAATAAGAAGTTTCTAAGAAGTTTCATTAACATAATGATCGATAACGACCTTTGACAATTTATCTTTTTCGTTTAAGAATTTGTTATAAATAATGAGTCTTATCTTTATCCTCACATTATGACTTGTCATAATGACTTTTCTTTTATTAAATTGCTATCCCTCTATAAATAAACGTGAGAATGCGTTTCATTCTCACATTTTCTTTTAGATTCAAGCTATCTTGATTAAATGCATTTTATTAAAGAATGTTTAAGAAATACGTCGTAACCCTCATGGAGATGGTGATTCTTTTTATGGTAGTCCTCTTTGTTATGCATTATTAATTTGATGCGTGTGCCTTTACATTTTTGCATCTTTATTGCTATTATTGTGCTAACTACTAACATATGTTTATCCCTATTTGTGATTCTTGTCGATGGATATTTTGAAGTCTACTTGTGTGGTATTATAGATCCACCAGAATCGTCAAGTGCTGATGAGCACCACTGATGTTAATATTTGACCTCGGTGTGGTTTGAGTTGATGCCCACAACTCTTTGGGTCCATCGATATAGTTTATGCTTTAGATATATTGAGGTTCACCCTCGTGTGGTTTAATTTGATGCTTTTGTGATGTTTTTCTATATATGGTGCATCGACGGTGTGTAATTAGAGAATTACTAGGTGGATGGCTCATTAAATTAATAATTTCAGGTATTTAGCTAAAGGGGTTCAATCACGTGCACAAGAGATTTGAAAATAGAAGTTCATACATAGCAAAAATGTATTATTTTTTTGTCGTTCATAAAATAATATTGATATTTTTTTGTCAAATAGATGTTGGTTTTCTTATTTATGGGTTATACTCAATTTCCTAGTGCCTATGGCCCATCCATCTTGAAATTGGGTGTGCATATCCCAAAATCGGGGTGTGGCAAAATAGTATCACGGCAAAGTATAACTTGTTAAATCAATGTGGCATACAGGTGGATTTAAGAAATCTTATCAAGTAACATTAATTTATATAGATTTATTAGAAAAAAGTGGTAATATAAAAATCAATTTTTTAAAAAATCTTAAGCTTGATGTGGAAAGAAGCAGAGAGATGAATTTTCTTAAAAAAATAAAAATTAAAGGAAGAAGCTGAAACATAAGGCTTAAAAAAGAATCTACTATCTAGAAAAAATAAATAATTAAAAAAAGAATCGGAGGAAATTATAGTTAAAGAGAAGTGATATAATTAAAGAAAAATAGGAAACCAACAATAATTTAAATCCAAAAATAGATTTATTGAATTTTCTAAAATAAATAGTTGCTCCTATTGTCCATAGCCTACTACAAATGGGCAACTGCCACACATGCTTGGTGGTGAATATGTTCATAGTGGAATGAAGTATGTAGAAAGAACTAGAGAATAGACTTTGATTTGGGGAAATTTGAATACTACATATCTTAATATATATAAAAATATTGATTTATAACATATAAGTGGGAACTTGGAAAAAACTCTAGTAGCTACTTCCTTTGGGTAGCAAGGTGAAAAAAATCATTAAAAGTCAATCAAACGAAGTATTCCAATTCTCATCAAGATCATGAATTTTACTCCCGTTGAACTCCTTAGTGTCAAAAAGCTAAATGTCAATAGCAAGCAATTTATCTGTGCTTGAAATGAAGGCCTGTCCCAATGACCCACCCACATAGACAAATGCAAATACGCGGTTCCGCCTTTTCAACTCTCCCAGTGAAGCATTAACCCTCAGTGTTCCCAAAAAAGTGCATAATACTACTCATATATGAGAAAAAAGAAAACAATAAGATTAACAATTCAATGACTCTCTCGATCTCTTTAAACTCATCTCCAATGCATTTCCATGTAAATACCCATGTGAGCATAAATCTACCTTTCCGTGACATCTGTTGACCACTTTACACTACCAATAAAGAGAAAAATAGGTGTAGATTGCTCCAAGGACTAGGATGAACAACTTAGTCCACTCATCACATTGAGTGCACATACAACATTTTGATTGATCAGTCAAATTACAGTGTTGATTTTTGTTTCCTAGTTGCAACCACTGCCTCAACGACATTACTGCTACTGTTCACTAGCACCACTATTTCGATTGAATAATCGATTAAAAAATTAGTTTTAACACCCATATATCAATCCTGACCTAAAAGAAAAAGATCTCCTTCTTTTTCTCCTAATTTCCCACTGTACAACTATCATATATAACATATCATTCACACATCTTTTTCATTTATCTTCCTAAATTGTTGGTAAGGCTAGAAGTTTAAATCACGTGGTACTTGCAGCCACCCTAACTAGCTCGCCATAATAGTGATAACCAGCTTCATAAACAAAAAATAGAGAATACATAGGTGTGGACTCGATAAATTAAAAGCAAGCATCACCAAATTGACAATTGTTGCTCACATCACACTTCATTATAGACAGCACATTCGAGCAACGTCCAATATATATCCAATTCTCAAGACGTGCCCCGTACCACCATTTTGTCTCCTACCTTTTTATTTTTAAACCAACCCCATTCATCCTTGAAAAAAAAAAGAAAAAAATAGAATAGTTATACTTATTCATGTGATGCTTAAATGATAAGTAATCTATTATTAATATATAAATATATACACTTATCCATATGAATATGAGAAGCTTCTAGATAATAATATTACTAAATCAAAATAATAATAATATTAAATAATTAAAAACTATTAAAGGCTCTTTAAAAAAAATTAAAAACTATTAAAAGCTTTTTATAGATCTATAGCTTGGAGACCCATTAATTAAACTTTTAACTTTATCAGGTGATAGTATCGCACTACATTTTCTATGGAAGCACTCTCCATTCATGATCATTCACTGAAAAATAGTCAGGTTATTGAAATAATTGAATAAGAAAAATGACCACAATTATTAGTATTGAGTGATAGTATGTTACAAAGTATGTTACAATCCTCTAAGTTCTACTTCTTGAAATCAATCCACTATGATAAAATGTTGGGTTCAACTTTTCAGTAGACCTAGATAAAATACCATAATTAATGCACATTCACCTACACAAATCTAAGCACACAATGAAGATCTTCAACACTGAAAAAAAAATGATTGGTGTTAATCGATCTTGTTACACCAGCAAATAAGAAAATGTCATATATTTAAGTACAAGATAAAAGCTTATACTTGCAAGCTCTGGTCACATTTTAGCTTGTTGTCATGATTAGATCTATAGTACAAAAAGATGAAAAAAAAAGGTAAGAAAAATAGAGGAATGAATTGATACCAATTGAAATTCAAGTAGATGAAGAGTAGTAATTGTGCAAGGCGACCTCAAACCACCTAAAAACACAATCCCAAAATATCTGAGATTGGCAAGTCATTTACAATAATGGCACCAATTTTTAATTAAAGAAGATACATCACCTTAAACACAATTATAATCACTTAGGATGCCAACATATACAAGGAATCAGGATAAGCTAAGAAGACCATATATATTCATCTCAATGGGGTATAATTAGTCAATATAATTGGGAGTCTTTAAGAGAACTAGGAAAAAGAAGATAGACATATAGATATTTAGAAACCAAATTTGACCATACATAACCCTGAACTTTGATGGTACTACATATCTGTTGTTGGGATGGGTTTCAAAAATAAGTAGACATGCATCTCTATATATACTCTTTAGTGAAATGAAAAAAAATATTTTAAATACCGAGTATAAATCTAGATTTGTTTGTAATTATCAATTTATTGGATGTAGACCGACATGTGACAAGCTCTATAACTTTTTAGTTGGCCCATCAAATTATATCATTGAGTTTTTAACTAATAAATAGAAATACAATAATAACAACCTGGAAGACTTTGATTGATCGAAACTTCTATATTTATTGATTTTGACTCGTTCACCAAACTGTTGATTATCTAGCATAAGGTTCACCATTATCTTGATGGAGACGATTGGTTAAGCACCAGCTGAAATTAACACGAAAAAATGACCATATTTACCAATCAATAACTCCTACGATTGAACATTATTGACTGTCATAGACCAGGTGACCTAATAAATGCGTCGATTGATTTGAATCAATAATAATCTTATTAATGTATTTAATGGGTATCGATCATTATCGTCATTGATCATAACCTCTAGAACTAGTTATCACCTAAAATAGAGAGGAAGAAAAAACATATAATCTTTTGAGTAAATTATGATACTTCAAAAATTTTAAATTCATAATTTTAAATTTTTTTTGAAACATTATTGCTTCTCCAAGAAACAAGAATAAGCTAGTCACCAAAAACATACAACAAAAGCCTAAGACGACAGATAAAAGGTTATTAACTAGAATTAGTAATGGCTTCAGAGGTATATTAATTAAGGTAAGTGGACATAAAATTGTAAAAATATTATTAATGCTTTAATCATGGGACATTTGGAATTCTTAAATATTCCTAATCCTATATCCCAATTTAAGTTACTTTAATATTTAGAAAGAAATGTATGAAGGATAATATTGAAAACATGAGATATATAGATAATAGTTGACTCGAGAAGATCATTTTTGACAGAAAATCCTATGCTATTGGATGATCAGATTTCGAAACAGTTAGCGAGGACGAGTGCTAATTGAGCATGATGTGTGGAGCTGAAAATCTTAACTAGGATGGACTTTGACCATTGTTTGGCAAACGCTCGAAATCTGGTGCATGACTAGTACTAGTAAGTTCATGTGGTATGGGCGTCTGAATTTACAAAATGCTAGGAGTTCATTATAGGAAGAAACTTTGCATAATAATGCTATATGGGTAGGATAATCTTGACTTGAATATTGCTTTTATTCTTGAGTTAAAATGGTATCGAAAGTGGCAACTCGATGAATATGAATGAAGTTTTTGTCTTGATTATCCTACGTCTATTTGAATTAAAGTGAAAATATTAATAAACTACAATCCTATGCATTTACCTTAGAAAATTAGGTAGTAAACCTATGTAATAAAATATGGTATTCAAGCACAATTGACCAACCAAACAAATAGATATACAGTAAAAATATGTTGAATGTGTTTCGTGTCTATATTGTAATATTCATTAGCACGATATACCTTATTAAAGAAAAATTAAAGAACTATGAATAACATATATTGATCGAAGACCTTATCAATTTTGAGGGCGAAATTGCGAAAAGGGGAAAAGATTGTAGCAACACAAAATTATGAATTTCGAGATACAAATTTCTATGCGTTGAGATACATGTCACACTTATTGAATAACTCATTATCTTCTTTATTATACTACATTAATGCATTTGGATGAATATTGAGTGATATATTTTGTTGATACATCATTTGCATAATTTTCTTGTTTGCATCTCATGTTAAATCATAAATAATAATTAGAATATCACGATAGGGATAAAATAAGTCATGTCCATAAATATAGTGATTAGTAAAAATTAGTTAGCTTAAAGAGCGAAATAATTATTTCCCAACTATAGGGTTAAATCAATTTGTATTAATAGCCTATAGTGTATTTACTTCATCGTCACAACATCCAAACATAATACAGTCATGCCATTGCACATACACACTATTCAAAGTATGTCGAACTTAACCACGAGTCTAACTTAGGTTAACGCTAATCACCTACTTAAGTTAATGAGTCATTACACTAACGCTCTAATCATGCTATTGGAATGTAACCTAAAATTCAACCTGATTCCGAGCACAAGGTACTCTCATGTGTTTGTTGCTTTTTTTCTTCTACGTACTTGAAAAAGTCCATGAAATCAAAGGGTTACTAATCATTTGTGCAACTTAAAATTAAACTAAATTCAAATGCATGAAATAAAAGAAATAAAAAAAGGTTGCCTCCCAACAAACGCATTTTTTTAAGTCTTTTGCTAGACATGACATGAAAGATCATGTGATGTCCACTACTTGAGAGTAGTCTCGAACAAATGTCTTCATTGTGGCCTTACACAATGAAATTGGAATGCCTTCCTTCAGAATAGGGAGCTCATCTTATAGTTCTAACATAAAATTGTCTACTTCAGCTTGACCTTCTAACACAATTGTGTCAACGATGCACCAAATTAATCTCCAAGTGCTCTTTTTTCCACCACATTTTTGTAGGATTCAACAAATATGCACAGCAGGGTGGGTGGTTTCACCATCACTAAAGGTTGGTATTCCTTTTTATCTTTTGGTGCTTCCTTTGACCTTTTTGAAGTGACCGCAACTTCCTTCTCGACTTCATTTTCTTTGAAAATTATGTAATTATGGGGAATGACTATGAGGTTCAATTTAAGCCCTTCACCAGATTCCTCTTCTTCTTCGTTTAGATAATCAACAATTTATGTAAGCTCATCCGTCTCAACACAAGTGGCATCACTCAAGGTTTCCTCTAGATCAGAAACTAGTCGCATGGGCAACTTTTCCTCTCCAATAAAAGTATCCAATGGCGTGAATGGAAATAATCCCTTCTTTTGTGCAATTAGCATCACGGCTTCCTCGTGTTCTTGTTCTATCTTTGGATCCACTGGTCGAGCTCTTCTTCAGTTATATGTTTAGTGCTCATAAAAATTGTCCTTATCTTATTTATTAAGGATAGCTCTTCCCATTGAGGAACTGGTTGATTTGACATGGAATCCAAGTAGTCAATCTGAAGCTCTTTAGGTAGTTTTAGATGCTTGGATCCCTCAAGTATTCTGCTAGGAAAAGGTTATGAAAACAACTTCCCTTTGTTAAGCAATTATTTCAAGTACTATATATCTTCTTCCACTTCTCTTCCATATTGGAATATCATTTTGTTTGCCACTTCAGCAAATCCTCAAGTGAATGACAAACATCAAGTGAATGAGGGTAGTCTCCATAATATTCAGTAGTTTAGACATGTTGTATATAACAACGCTGGCTAGAAATTTTTTTTCCGTAATGCGACATACCTACCCCCTTCACACTATAATAGTGTGAGTTTTAATATGAACTGAAATTGTGATAGTAGGAAGTCATCAAGGGAATATGCAAAAATCAAAGATATAAGGGTTAGAAATACATTTTTTGATAAGGTAAACCTAAAGATACTAGGCATCAGTCTCGGGCAAAAGTGCCAAAAAATTGATGTGCTTCTGAATGCACCAATAATAATCCCAAACACAGGACTACTACCGATTTGAAGTAGTGGTAAGCAAGATTGAATCCACGTGGACTAGGGATATAGTTCGTAAAACGGGGGTTTTAAAAGGAAAATAATATAACTAAAACTAATTTAACTACTAGGAAAATAAATATGAGAACAAGTAAACAATAAATACTTTGCAAAGTAACAAAGCAATGAAAGTTCTAGATAAAAAAAAAAGATAAAGACTGATGTAATTATGATTTAATCATCAAACCAAAAGATTGTTTTTTATTTAATCTTATAGGTAAGCTATAGTGACTGACCTATTTCCTACCACGTGGTTTTTCTTAACTAAGTGGCAGGAGCATGGAACACAACCAAATACTCTCTAGGTCATAACATTGAGTGCTTCGCAGATTTAACAACTTAACAACATTAAGAGTTGTGAAAAAATTTACCCTAGACAATAGTTAACTAAACGCCACTACTCAACCTATATCGCAAAACATCTACGACTTTTAGAAAGCGAACAATCCATGATCCTAATTACTACTAATGCAATCTCCTTCACCGTGCAACGGTTAGATTACTAGAAATGATGCGTAACCTAACACATGTGCACACGCATTTATACATCAAAAAATTGAATTCTAGATCATAATACAACTGATGGATCTCATAAAAAAAATGCAATTGAAATTTAAAGTAATGAAAAACACTGAATTTAAAATATGAATCTCATAAATCAATTGCAATAGTTTCTTTGATCTTGACAAGAACGTAGTCAAGCATGGCCCTAAAAATTAGCATTAAAAAGTACTAAGAACTGGAGAAGAAAAGTGGAGAAGAAAGAAAGAAAAGATGCACAGGAGGTCACTCCAAAGTGGAGAAAGTGAGGGAAAAAGAGGGAGGAAAATGTTTATCCTTGTAAGGTTTTCACAAAGTGGATAACGTGAAGCAAATCTCAACAAAAAACTAACCAAATCTCCAAATCCAGGCCAAAAGTTTTTCCATCAAATCATGTTCCTTATATGTAATTTTGAAGGGCTAGGAGTCCCTGACAAGCCGTTGGCATGCTCTATTTCTTGTAATTCTCAGATCTGCTCCATCGCCTAATGTACAAATGCCAAATCGCTGGGAATTATTTGAAGGTGCTGGGAATTGCTGGTAAGGTGCTTGCCTTTTTCGCTCCTTTAACTTTAGGGTCTTTTCCAAGGGCTTTGTGGGCACCTTCAATACATCTCCTGGGCAGTAGAGATTGCTTGAGCTTCTCTTAGAGAATTCTAGCTAATTTTGACTCGTTTTTGCTCATTTACGTCAAATTACCTCTTTTGTGTTGAAAATATAAAAGCAAGAGACAAGTACTGTAAATTGGGGATCTATACACGTAAAATATATCAAATGCACACTTTATTCATGCTCATTTAAGGATCTATCACTAATCGGCTATATTTTCGTCGCATCCAAATTTAGTGATGGGATTTGAGACGGGTTTTAGGTTTGTCACTAACCTGGCTGATTTTGGGGTGACCTTCGCTTGTCTAATAGACACATATTTGCGACTGGTTCATTCCCCATCGGTAATTAGTGATAGGTCCATCGCTGCAACCCGCCACAAATTTTTTTTTAAAAAGACGTGGGGTACCATCATGACGCATTTAGCTATGGGTTACCATTGCTTAATGCACTGGAAATTATTTTAACAAACTGTTTTAGTAAAGAACTATTTTTTTAAAGAAAACTAGTTTTTAGAAAAACATTTTTAATAGAAAACCACTTTTTGTTTTATATTTTGGTCAGTAAAATTTTATTTTCTTTTAAAAAAAAAAACCAATTGCTTTTGTAAAAACACATTAACACTAACAAAAATGAAAAAGGAGTGAAATAAAATAATAAACAACCAATAATTACAAAAATAAACTAAGAGAAATAGTTAATTCAATAAAAGACGGTTCGCAAGAAGTGTCCAAGTACAAAAAAGACAATAAACAGTGGACGGTTTAATCATATATAATCATGTGCATGATTGTTAAACTCATCCTAGATCTTCGAGTAAGTATCTAAATTATTATGTATGTGAGTGACAATTGTTGAGCGTATACAATAAATTACCTACCTTTTATTACAATTTTAATTTGTAATAGTGTGATCACGTTTCGTGCGTGTCAAATATAACCCGTAATAGATTACGAAGCCTACTAGAATGTAGTAAAGGCAAGCACTGGGTCGAATCCATCGAATTCAGTCAAACTGAATTAAACAAACAGAAAAGTAAATCTAGAGTGTTTATGAAAGAGTTTTATCCTAAAGGTCAACTAAAAAAGAAAGTAAATAATTGAAATTCAGAAATAGTAAAACATACTTAAATCTATAAATCCACAATCTAGCCTTATGTTGCATCTATATCTTGCATCATTGGTTTTGAAATATGTGTTTTAAAATAGTGACCCTTGATAGGCTATAGTTCCCCAATTCTCGATAGATAGAGCAATTGTTGTATGGGAACACCTACCCCTAAATATCTTTGGGCAACTGCTCTCAAGATTTAACCTAGTTCTCGATGTTATTCATCTATAACAACAAGTGTGTCAGGTTTCTTGTTCTAGGTGAGTGTTACTTCTAAGCCTAATTGGTATAACGAACTAAATCTGATTGCTAGTAGGTCAACGGGTTTACCCCTAGAGATTTGCAATGAATATACAAACTCTAAACTACCATTGAGACATTATTAAAAACTATAACATAAAGATGGAGAACTAAAATAAAACACAATTATTAAAGAAAATCTAAACAAGACATGAAAAAAACTTACTACTGGCTAGAGAGTATTATCCTCGACCTAGGTATTAAAGAACCTAGTCGTACCTGGCTACTTTACCTTGCTTTACCCCTAAATCACTCTAAATTACAATTTTTTTTTGTCTATAGAGGTCCTTCCTTTATATAGCTACGCCTGGTACAAGAATAGGAATGCTCCATAAATAATAACCTTCTAAAAATAAAAAACTTCTATTCTGCGAATCAGGTGTCGTTGGTGATGCCATGGTTATTAAGGGATTGCTTCGAATGGCGGCGTGGCATATAATAGAAAGTCTTGGACAACAAGTTAGTCTGGAGTTTTTGTTTATAATCCTGGCGCTATGAGTGGCGGCGTCTATCATAGAATCAAGCGTCGTTGGTTCATTTCTAGCATCGTCTAGTCTTTTAGCTTGATGTCTTGTATGGCCATCATGTAGATAAGGGCGATTAAGTCTATTGTACTTTGACCTATAGTTAACTACTCTTCGGGATTTGTCTGATTCACGCATAAACACTCATATACCCTATAAATCTCAAAAGTAATAATATAGAACCATAATACACGATTTCATACTTGCTTTACATAGCAAAACACCCTTATAAAAGTGCAAAAATAATGACTAATCATAGTGGTTATTGGGATGATCTCTACAAAAATTAGTAAACTTCTTTAGTTGTACTTTTAGGGGTTTTATGTTATTTTTTCACTAACTAAAGCAGTTAAATAGTTATATTATATTTATCTAACTAATTCAAATAATCTAACCACTAATTTAAATCAAACAAAATAATCAATTCGTTAACAAATCTAAATCAAAGTTAATAAAACCTAAACCAATTTGCATTGAAATCCAAGATATAATTATTATAACCATAGTCATAGCCTAGTCACACGTTTTACGAGATCAGTAAACCTCCATCACATATAAGCTATAGTAACTCTTTTAAATCACCTTATTTTTCTTCTATTAATGGTAGATTCACGTGATTCATATTCATAACCTTATCTTATCACTATTAGTACTTCAAAAGCTTAAATTGTCTAACAATGAAAAAACATTATTAAGTTCTATGAAAACACTTACTACTAAGAAATAATTAATAGTAATATACTATTATATACTTTACTTAGAAAAATTCCCCTCAAACTTTTTAATAGGTTAAAAGACCTTTAGAATAAATCTTAGTTACTATTTTTAATAAATCAAGATTTCGAACCTATCATTCACAACACATATTGTGCACTATGCATGCAAAGTCTTGTTTCATGGATTATAATACATGAAAAAAACCAATTAAAATCATGAATTATAAAATATACTATCAGTTTAAAGCACTACGTAAATAACCTCATAAACTAGAACTTTTGAAATTGGTTAAGTTCATATCTTAGTTAAGATTAGTAAATGACTTACTCATATTAAACTTAAACAACATAAAATAAAAGAATGACATAAATGAAAAATACCAATATTAGTAACTTTGAATCTCTAATGAATTCTTAAAATCAATGATAATAAAACTATGAAACTAATGATGAGGCAGGGCTAATTTCGAAACCCTAACCTCCTATATATAGTAATTTATTAATACATATGTTAATCAATCTTAAATTCCTAGTCCTTAATAAAAATATCTATCAGCTATTTATATTTATTGTGTAAATCACTCAAAAAATCATTGAGTCTTTAATAAAAATATCTATCAGTTCATTAGTGACTCAAGCGGCAATTTGTTTGTATTCTTCACTTTGCTAGCATATCGTTGACTTTCTATGTTGCCAATTTGACTGGCGATTTGTATTTAATCTCACAATGTTGGCACATCGCCAGGACTTTTATACTATTAATCAAATTCTTCTCTTTTCATCTCCATTATCCTTCATTTCCTTATTATTCCTTATTTGAACCAAAAACCATAAAACCGAAACAAACCCCAATGTAATACAACCCTTTTTACTCAAAATAACACTAAAATATATTATAAAACACTATCTAATTATTAATTTATAAATACCCATAAACACAATACTTTGTTGTTCCAAGGAAAGGAAACTCTAAATTATATTTTCTTGTCATCCGTTAACTGAATTAAGAGTCACTTAACTTAAACAAAAGAGATCATCAAATAGAATGAAATTACCCTATTGAAAGTAAAAACTAAGGTAGACTCAGGAGAAATTAATGAACAATCCTTAATGACAACTCAACCCTTATTATGCAATACATCTCAAAACTTAAAGTTTAATCAATACTAAGACCAGACCATCATTTAAGTTTTCTTAATCTTCAATGACAAGAATCAAGCTGTCACGGCCCAAATTAATTAAATCAGGATTAGCGTCAATCTCATAGATTGACGGCCATAATTCGTGCGTTACGTTGACAACTCGGGTGACTCGGACACGAGAACTGATGAAATATGTTATTTACGGTGGTAGTTGTGTATATGTGGTGTTTAAAAATTATTATTATATTACAGTATATGCGTCTATCCTGCTATAAGGCAAGTTTGTGTGACGGGTGTTCACCTCGAAAAGCGTGTCAATGCGGGTAGTGAGTAGGCGAACTACAAGTATACTAGGAATCCCGAATTATCCATGTCAGGATGACTAGTTAATCAATTAAAATGGGTAATGTGACCATAGGTCAAGTAAATTAAAATTTAAAACACTAGGCTATGGCGTGCCTCGAAATGGGTGTCGAGATGTAGGGCACTGGGTATCGGGTAGCCGAAGGTTAGTGGGACCACAAGTATGGTTAATTTTGGTAACTAAAAACACGAACCATAAGTATTATAATGAGCCTAAGCTAAGTAATTAAACCAAATAATTCAAGGCCTATAGTTTGGTTAATTAATGGTCAACTATAGGATTGTTCTTGAGATATACATTAACATATCTAGAAACCATGTGAGTAAAAAATTGGTGTCACTTTAGTTTGATTTAGTGGGAGCTAGTAGGATACATGGCAAGAGGTGGACCATAAGATAATCCTCAGGATACGTACGCACATTTGATTCCAACCAAACATATATAAACCAAAGTTAGTTAAATTCTCATTTGAACCACTTACAACTTCATGTAAGATCAGTGAAAATGAGATTAGGAGGAGAACTTAAACTGGAGTTCAACCTCCTTGGAGGTTAATTTAAGGATTCAAACCTAGGTAATCATCATCTCCATCTTCTACTCTTTTTAATAAACTCAATTTAGAGTGTTTTTTTTTCAAATTTGAATTGGAAGGGTTGGTCTCTGGTTTTGGGTGTTATTCTGATTAAATTCATGTGGAGAGTGTGTTAGATAGGTTTAGGTAGCTTGTGATTCTTGACCCATTTGCCTTTACACATGAATTGCTACTCAGATCGGTGGGACATTGAGACTACTTTTCTAAGAATTCTCCTAGCGATTCCACTTTAACCCTGAATTGTTGATGAATCGTTTGGTTCGATTTCGAGAGTTTTAGAAAACCACAAGAAGTTTAAGTTAGTTTGGGATGAGCTACCTATAATACTATAAGTATGACCTTATGGCTACAAAATCAGTTGTCCTTGAGTACTTAGATCAATATTTCATTGCTCTATAAGCGATTGTTTTTTGTTTTTGTTTTTTTCTTTATTGTTTGTTGCTTTTAGAGAACGTTTGAATATTTAATGTATTTATTGCAGAGGTATTTATCTATGTCTTTTATTTACATTATTGCAATGTTATTTATGAATATGAATGAGTAGTTAATTGATTTAAACAAAGTCCGAACATGAACTAAATCTATTTTGCTATGTAGTTATGATGAGATGATTATATGCTGAATGCTTTAAATCAATCGTATTCTTCGATTCTTTGATTTAATAGGTTATTATCTATTGATTTTAATCATGTTCTATTCTGCATTGCACGCATATTGTAAAACGTGTATTGTGATAATTGAATTCATTATCTAGTTTAAAGTAGTAACTAGAATTGTTTTAAAGGTGTTACAATTTAGATATCCTAGGTGAATTTGATATCAAAATCTAATGTTGCAGTGGATTTTTGAATGTGTTAAATTTAGTTGTTCGAAGTCTTCACAAAGTGTAATGCGGTCTTATTATGTAAAGTTAATGTTATTGTGTACTCAAAGGGGTTAGCTCAATAAAATTTGAACGTAGATTTTTCACTGGTATAAGAATAACTAATTGATTGGTAAGGGCTGTTTACTTACTTATGATTAGAGTTTAATGATTTATAATACATTATAAAGTATACTAATGACTATATGATTGAAGTAACATGTTTGAATGTACAACGAATTGATGTTTCGTTATTATAGATTTTGTTTAGATATTTATTTACTATAGAATTGAATTGATTTGAATATTAAGGAATTTGAATTGTGATAATTAAGTTAGTTTAATTAGTTTAGTTAATTATTATAATTAATTATAGATTGAATTAGTGACTTTCAATTCCGTTTTAATTAAATTAGTTAAATTAATGTAAAAAATAATAATAAAAACCATTGCAAGACATCACCTATAGAAGTTTGATAAATCTATGTAGAGACGATCCCTCTTATCACTACAACAAATAATAAGGATATGCAATAAACTTATTGTACTAGCTCGACATTTGTCATCTAGGTAAGTCAATCAATAAGGTATAAAACTATTGGATTTTGGGGTTTAAAGGCAGCGATAAATTCAAAACTTTTTTTGAAAAACTCCAACATGATAGAAAATAAGTTCAATTAAACTTGATCCATAGAAAAAAAACCATACCTTAATTTGTGATTTCCTTCTTTGATTGATTGATCTCTAAGACATTCAAGTGCGCGTCCTCTATCGAAAAATCCACACATGAACGGTGACTACAATTTGGAGTGCTAGCCCTAATAAAGATTGAAAATGTTTTCCTTTCTCTCCCATAATCCAGAAACCTCAAAAGTAGTAATAACAAAAACTTCTTCTATTTTTGGGTTTCAACATTTATTAATATGTGTAGATAAGCCATCACTTAAAATCCTATTCGTAATATAACTATTTTATTTAGGTAGTTTAAACAAATTGCACATACGGCTCATTAATAAGTTATCATATAACAAATTGTAAAGGCTTTTATGTCATGAATTATATCATATAAAATTCTTTACTTTAGACCAATTGAAATTTTGCAAAGTTATTCTTTGTGTGCGACCCAATAGGTTCTTGCGACGTTGGCAGGGAATCAAAACCATTTTGGTACATGAGTCATAAGCGGTCTCTAGCAAGGCATTATGACTACCTATACAGCTTGAATATCAAAGTCAATACAACCTAATGAATAACATATATCATATCTTTTTGTCGTGTGATATCCTTTGATTAAACATAACACATGGATATTAATCCTTAATTTTCAATCGTATTTCTCTCGATCTTTATGTAGACTGAAAACATCCAAATGACGTTGATCATATCAATTCACTTGGATTTTGGCATTTAACAGTCTAACATATGGAGGGATCCACTAATATCTATTTATACGAGAGGGACAAATTTTACTTTGATTACACACCTTCATATAATATTTATATTGTAACCAATCACAATCTCTATAATCTTATGGTTAAAACAACGTTTGGTTATGTCAAATTATCATGCTCTTAATATTGAAGGCTATGGTAATCTCAAGTCGAAGGACTAAATGATATATCTATCGTAAGCAACACCTATAACTTAATCTATATGCCGCTCTCATAACAAGTTAGTCCATTACCTTGTTCCCCTTGTTGGGGCATGTGCCCTAGGTCAATCCATTAACTGTCTTTATGAATACTTTTAGTTAATAAAATAGAGGATTTCATTTGTTGTTTATTATAATTAATTTGCATGTTTACATTATAATAAGATCCATGGGTATTTATTGAAATATCTTAAATGTCCCTTGTCGATCATTATACCGGGAACTATAATGAATTAAGACTAGTGTGAGTCTTGATTGATGATCATATGATGATTATACGTATAGGGATACGAATCAAGATCACGAGTACTTGTTAGGGAACAAAGTACTGGACCGACCCGCTATAAGAACATCACATGGATTAAGTCATAGTTGTTTCTCATGATAAGTATATTTTTCAGTCCTTTGCCTTGAGATTATCGGAGACTTCAACATTAGGAACATAGTGATTTGACACTATCAAACGTTGTCTTTAACCGGACGATTATAAAGGTTGCGATTGGTTACTATGTGAGCAATGTGATGAAGTTGTGTAATCAAGATAGAATTTGTCCCTCTCATAAAAAGAGAGATATCCAGTGGATCCCTCGATATGTTAGACTGTTAAAAGGCCTAGTCTAAGTGAATTGATATTGATAAATGTCACTTGGATGTTTTCAGTCTACCTAGAGATCGAGACTAGTACGATTGAACATGTTGGGTGACAATTCCATGCCTTATGTTTGATCAAAAGGATATCCTGTGACAAAAGGATGTTATATACAGAATTGATTAGGTTGTATCGATTTGATATTCATACAACTTGGGTAGTCATAATGTCTTGCTAGAGGCCACTTATGACTTGTATACCAAAATGTGTTTTGGTACACTGCCAACGTTGTATGAGCCTATTGGGTCGCACACTAAGAATGATTTTGCGAGATTTTAAGATGGTTTAGAAAAATGAATTTTATATAATAAAATTCATGACGTAAACGTCCTTGTGGTGTATTACACTTATACTTCTTTAAGTAGGGGTATATGTGTAATTTACTTAACCGTATATATACAAGGGTTGTATAAATAGACGCTTTAAGTTAGAACACACGGACGAAAGATCAAAAGGCCGAAACTTTATTTTCGTTTTAGAAACGACTTAGGGTTTTTCGGTATGCTCTGGATCGTTTTGAAGAGAAACAAAAGGTTTGGTATTCTCTCGAAGCTAGCACTTCGAATCTCGACCGCCATTCGTGGGTGGACAACTGGTAGAGGGCGTTCGTCGTTGGCAGTGCCTTAGAGATCGATCAACCTTCAGAAAGGTACATTGCGACTGAGGTATGATTAAGTTTTCATGGTTTAAACGTTTTTAATGGAATTAGATTCGGATCCTGTTGGGGTTTTTGTCAAAATCGTTTTGTAATATTCGCTGCGCATGAACCCCAAAACCCAACACCCCTAACAAGTACTCATGATCTCGATTTGTATGCCTATATGCATGATCATCATATGACCATCAATCAAAATTCACACTAATCTTAATTTATTGTAGTTCCCTGTATAATGACCGATTTAGGACATTTAGGATAGTTCAACAAATACCCATCGATCTTACTATAAGGTAAACATGAAATCATTTATAATAAAACAACAAATGAAAACCTAAATTTTATTAACTAAAATTATAAGATAAATAATATTGGTAGATTGAACTAAGGCACATGCCCAAATAAAAATTTGATTCCTTTCATCTTATAAATCTTTTATTCCTCAAGGATAATTATAAATATGTCACTTCTATTTAACTCAAGTACATCTAAATCATAATTTAAAAGTAAAAATGAAGTAAATATTACCAGTATCCTCTTAGAAAATTAAAAAAAATTCATAAACTCTTATAAACTCTTCAATGTTTCACATATCCTAAATACCTCTTAACTTAATTCGAAACATTCTCAAGAAGCATAAATGAATTATATGATAAAAATTAATAAAACAATAGAAAACTCAATAATGAATAACAAGAACACATATAATAAAGAAATAATTGATAATATTAAAAGTTTCAAAGCAGTCATATAGTAACACAACATCACAAATTACAAGTCATGGTATCTCACATTAAAGACCACAATAAATAATTTCCTCACAATAAATCACTCAAACATAAATATAGAAAAAAGTAGAGAATAAAAAAGATAAAAATTGCCTCTGAAAAGTCACACTATCATCATCTCCCTCATCTTATTGTTTAGAATGATAAGTAGCAATGGGGTTGTAGAGTTTGCAATCAACACCCAACTCTAGTGTTTTATTTTTGTAGACTCTCTCTACTGGCATCTTTAATAGGGTAGGTGACAAATTTACTTCGACATTCGGTCTTCTTACTCTTCTTATCAATCTTCATTCAAAAACGTTGAAATTCCTCGCTAAGTCTCTTTTGTTTTGGAACATCCTTTCTTGGCTCTTCAGAGTTCTGATCTGATTTTATAAAATTGACCCCATCATGGCTATCTTTGTATCTTGCAAGAACATACTAGGATAGCCCCTAGTAGGCATCCCTTAAATCTTCCATGTCTCTCATTATATATTGCTTCTTGCATTTCTTCAGAAACTCTTCTCTGCTTAAGTCATATTCTTCATATATCTTCGGCCTCTCTTCTACATATTTCCTTTTTTTCACTTTAATCTTCAGAGTCTCGTATCCAACACTTTCTTCATGACTTTAAAAGACTCATCATTGGTAGTCTTGTCAGGGAAAACATTTATGTCTATTCCCTCTATTAGAACCCAATCTTATCTACAAAACTCCATGATTATTAAGGGGAAAGGTAACCCATCATTCCTTTTCATGGTCATGGTACTCTTGACAGCTTCAAGAATAACCTTACTAATATTGATGTATCCTAACATTTGAACAATGTGATAAAGAAGAGCTTCCTTGTAGTGCTCTAAACTTGGTTGCAGGTAAGTTTCCATTATGTAACACCATTTTTTGATAGTTTTCTTCATTTTTTATAGGTGATATGATTGGGGTATCATTCGACATCTCTAATAAAGCCTCCCACTTACACTGCTTCCAATCTACATCTTATTTCCTCATGGGAGAAACCATGTATAATCCTGTACTGAGGCTGAGGATAACCATTATTTTCTCTTCTATATAAATTTGATAATCCATAATACTGGTTTTATTTTTTTGACTAAATAATCCACTTGTATACCTTCGACTATGGATATATTCGTATTATCATTCGCATGCCTATTACCATAAAAATCTATTACTAAGATTTCACAACCTATCTCCGGTTAAATATTATTGTCATCCAAATAGTTGTATTCCCTAGTTAACAACCCTGATTCCTTTCTCGAATGATGCTAAGTATCCTAGGTCAAATAGTTGTAGTCCTTAGCAATTTGGATTTATTGCGTAAATCACTGATAAAATCGTTGAGTCTTTTATAAAATGTCTTTTAGTTTATTTACGATTCAGGTGGCGATTCATTTGTATTCTTCACTTTGTTAGCATAACGTTGACTCTCTATGTTGAGGATTTGACTAGCGATTTGTGTTTATACTTATAAAGCTGGTATATCGTAAGGATGTTTCCACCGTTAATCAGATTTTTCTCAATTATTTTCCATTTTACTTCATTTCTTTATTATTGCTTATTTTTAACTTGAAATCATTAAAAAAAGAGAAAACCCAGTGTAAAATAGCCTTTTCACTAAATAATACAAAATATACAATAAAAATTGCCTAAAAAATTAACTTATTAAGGAGCCAATAATGGAGCCACTGGTGGTACCGCATGTAGAGACAACAATCGAGAGGAGGTACCACCTACGAAAGCGAGAGCAATTCTCTCCATTAATGCTTACTTTGTTCACCCATATCATTCCAACATATCCTACAACTAATCCTGATCGATATCTCTCTTTTTAACGACTACTAGCAATTTCAAAATGACCTGCTAAAAGGCTGCCCTAACACTACAAGAAAGTAGCTGATCAGAAACGGGAATTTTCATCGCCGATTAGCATAAATTGTCTCTAATTCAGTTCTGCAATGGAATAGAGCCAGAATGTAGTCCGTCTCTAAAATTGTCGACGCTAATTAGTCAACAACAGAAATATGATTTCGTTGCTTATCAGAGATGGATTACGAACGGATTTGAGACAGACTTAAAAATGGAACAGAGATGGAACAAAAAGGGACATTCTTTCAAGGTGAATGCTTGTGCTTGCATTGCATCTCTATTCCATATCCATTCCATCTCCATTCCATCTCTAATTTGCAACAAATTAGCAAATGAATGCATGAATTCCATTGTTAGTCCATTGCAAATTAAAGACGGATTAGCAACGAAATGTATAAATTTTGTTGCTAATTCGTTGCAAATTAGAGACATAATTCATTCATTTCGTTGCTAATCCATCTTTATTCCGTTTCTATACTTCGTTTACCTATTTTTTTCCTGCTATGTTTTTGCAAATTAGAGATGAAATAGCAATGGAACCCATAAATTTCGTTGCTAATCCGTCTCTATTCCGTTTCTACACCTAATTTTTTAAAATATACACCAAAATCAAATTGGTTCTCCGAAACTTCTAAACCTGAAAATAACTACAATAGGACCTACTCCATTGCCTACTCCCCTCCAACAACTCCTTAGGGGTGCTAACATCCCCAAAAAAGCAAAATTTTACATACATACAATAATCAACAATATATATTAATAACAAAGATTCAAATGAGAAAAAAAACATAAAATTCGATATTAAAAAAATTTATATATCCACGAAAGGTAGTTAAGAAAAATAAATATCTAAGATACCTAAGTATCTATAAAAACTGCCAATCTCATAGTTCTACAATAACCATAAAAGTACCTAATTATCATAAAGCTGCTCATCCCTCGTTGTCCTTTAAATATGCACAAAATGAACTTTCAATCTAAAATTTCTATAAACAAACATAAAAGACATCTAAGTATCCTCAAATTGTTTATCCCCTGCAACCATAGACACGTCTTTTGGGAAACTCACACGCCACCTTGTAATACATTGCCTCATCATCCACCAACTAGTCCCGTGTTGCCTGGGTCAGCTCTTGACATCTCCTCTACAACTGAGCCTGCATGGATAAATACTAAACAAATAAAACGATATGCTTTTAAGTAAAGTTACTACAATTTAGCTCGTATTTCTATACTTACATAGAACTGCTCCGATCTAGTTGATGAATAATACCACATCGTGATTTATGGTATGGAGATGCAAATACAATTCATTTACGGTAAGTGGCGTCTCGGAGGTATGAGTTTGCACATCGAAGTAATACAAATTTTAAATATGCGGACGCTTACATACTTAGTTTCTCCGATTTGAGGACGCATACATACTTAGTGTCCCCAAGTTAGGAAAACATACAATCTCTATCAATGTGTAAGAAACAAAAAAACAAGATTAAAAGAAAACACAAGCATAGTGAACAAGTGTAAAAAGGAAAAAAATAAATAATAATATAAGAACACTTACCCATCTTTCATTGGTTGTCACAAAGACACCGAGCCACCACTGTGCTTCGAAACTCCAGTCCCAAGTCCTTGAATCTCAATATCGATAATCAATGAATATGAGGTGATACATGAATCTATTGAGATTGACGGACTATGAATTTCTATCATCCAACTACCTAATTGTCAAAACACACTCGAATCAAAAGAGAAAGAATGTTAACTAACAAAGAAGAGTAAATGATGAAAGAAAAAAATTAACTTCCCCTGAAGCAAACGAACCCAAAGTTCAATGATTTACAGCATAAAAATTTAATTTCAACATCTGCAATAATTCCTAAATCATCTCAAATTTAAAGAGATTGATGAAATGTATCTCATCTTGATCTTTTGTAGTGTTTAGTTTCCATTATAGATACTATAGATGACATGTATATCTATAAATCTAAGAAAATAGCAAAGTTGGGCCCCTTTGATTCAGTGGAAGGGCATGTGATGATTGAAGTTCTCTTGATGAAACCAATATGAGTAGTAAAATAGAGAACAAACGCGAGGCTCATTCAAAATGGCTTGGGATTCTTTTTGCAAATAATTAGTAATTATCAAAACTGGTTGGAACTCATATATGTGCATCAAATTAATCAAAATCTATCAGTTGAAGAGCAATTTTTTTAGATTTAATAGACCCATTATAAATCCATCATAGTAGGAAACAAGCAAGATTCAATCCGGTGTACAAACTTAGTTATTAGCAAGGAAGTGAGAGCAGTAAATATATTATGATTGCTAGAACTAAGTATGTATGCACAAATTAAAGTACAGATTGTCTTTAATGAATTTAGTGCAACATACAACAACAACAAAGCCCGAATCCCAAATATATATACATACCTAATTAATGGAAAAAAATTAGTAACTAGTTGATTTCATAAAATTAATGACTTATTAATTAATCCACAATAAGAAAAGAATCGAGTATTTAAACAAGAACGATATTTTAGCTTTCTTAAACCAAATAAGAACAAAGCATAATAGAAATTCTTACAAAATGAACTTGTACTAAAATAAACCCAAATAAGAATGTCTTAGCAACAAACAAACATGGGTATTTTAGCCTTGATGAAACTAACTGTTCTAAAAAATAAGAACACTATAACAAAATAATAAAAAGGAAAAAATAAAATCAATGTCAAACTAATCTTTTCGTCCATTACTCTATTGTCGTATAATTAATTTTTTTCCAACAGTTCAGTTATTGAACTGCTGAACTACTTTTTTTTAGTGTTTGGTTCAACCAACCACCACCCCATCATCAATAATTGACCAACAATTAACTCAACAAAAATCAGATTTAAATTACCAAGTTCTTGCTAAGTTTGTAAAATCAATCGTAAAAAAGGAACTCGACGCAAAGAGGTTATACAACCTGGAAATTGTGCAATTGAACTCACAATTCTAAGGACAATGGAATAGTGTCAAAAAATTAGGACTCGAAAACCAACCATGCGCATGACTCACTGATTTGATATGACATTACTTCAGCATTAAAACAAGAGTTAAAGCTTCAAATAGTTAGAGCTTCAAATAGTAAGCAAGGTGCACTTTCTTTATTATGATTTGGTATGACGTTACTTCAGTAAGAAGACAAGAGTTCGAGCCTCATACTAAGCAAGGTCCAGTTTCTTTTTCATCAAAACTTAGGATGTAAAATCTAATCTAAAAGCTAAAAAACTTTCACTTTTTTCCACATTCCCACTATCCCCAAATTCGTTACGCAACATGAAAATGTGAATAGCCTCTAATATCTAAACGAACACATTCAAAGATCGCGAAAGCAAATCAAACAAACTTTTCTATCTGCTAACATTATAGATAGATAAAATGTGCTAATACGCCAACCTCACTGCAGCCGTGGCGACGATGACAACGATGAACTCGATGACAACGATGAACTCAATGTATCAACTCGAATATCATCTAACCTTTCAAGAGCCAAAAGCAGAGCTTGAGTACCCAACCTCCCCTCCCCATGAGCCTGAAGAGACAAATAAAACTACTGATCCAATGCCGGCCCAGGCAATGCAATTCCCATCCTCTCAAACTCCCTTAAAAGTTCTTCACAATGTAGTCTATAAATGCACCCCCTTCAAACTCATATCCTTTGTCTCATGCCCAAAACCCATCAAAGAATGCATTAAATCTCACCCTTATTTTTTAATGACAACAACCACACATATTTACCATAAGAACAAACAATGCATGATCATCGACATCTATCAAAAACTCAAATGAATCAACAATCACATACAAGGAAATTAAAAGAAGAACACATGAAAGTACACAATCATCAAAGGTATTGGTAGAATAGTTGAGGGACTTGTTTTTAGAGTTTTGATTCAAGGCTAAATTGGTTTTAGCCTTTTATGAATTATGTATTAATTGATGTTAAGATGGGTAGGGTTTAAGAACATAATCATCAAACAACACAAGCATGAACATAATTGAACAGGGTTTCTAAAACTAACCCAGAACAAGGTGGAGGTGATGATCGTCTGTTGGAGAAGCAAGGATAGAGAAGAAAAAAATTAGGAGAAAGTAGACAATGGTAAGAGATAGAGCAGACGACGGCGAGGGCTTTTATGGTAGTGACGGCAGATGACGTGAGCTCCGGCTATGGCATCGCCATTGATGTAAGGGTTAGGGCTCAAAAAGAGATGGGGATGAGGTTATAGTGTTATGCTCAAATGAGAGAGAAAACTAAGCGTGTGAATTTATTTTGTCTCTCTTTTAATCGATTAATGCATGAATCTCGAGGCGTAATATGTGGCTTGAAAGCATTTTAATAAGAGAAATTTTGGGTGGGGAATTCGGCACCACTTTAGTTGCAATGGAATTAAATTCCGTCTCTATTCTCTTTCTATTTCGTCTCTATTCCGTCTTTGTTCCATTTCTGACAAGTCAAACGTTTGACCATTCTATTATATCTGCATTCTGTTTCTAATTAGCAATGGAATATTATTCTATTTCTATTTTTGTCTCTAATTTACTATTTTTTGTAATTTAAGCTGGTCGAAAGACTTATCATGTGCAGGCATGGGTCAAGAAGTAGAGATATGTCTCGTCAATTCAAGTCTATATCGCTGCCCATTGTCATCGGGTTTTGTGATTGAAAATTAGAGTTATATGTCGTTGATCGGCATGTCCATACCCTATGTATGCATCAGCTCGATACGTCGGTCATTTATCTCATTTTGCCAAATGAATTGAAAAATTTACAAGTCATAAATGTACTTATAATAAGCAATTCTTACCTATTTACCTTATCCATTAACAAGGCACTTACTGCACCATCTCCGCTCTTTGATCTATAAATCTCAATCGATTAAGATCTCCGGTGTAAATGTGGAGGAACAACTCCAAAACATTAGGATATCAACCAAAAATCTCCTCCTAAAACAAGTGTTGATGTATTATTATATATAGTTCCATATATGCAATCAGCTTCTTGTTAAAATAAATTGATAGTATAACTTACTAGTCTCTCCACATGTTGCTCAAGGGATATTGAGCCATCCCTATGCACAAACATTCCCTTACTCAGTCCTTTTTTCACCTATCTCATGTTCTTACTTGTTCGCTCAGACCTCACCTTCAATTCTAGGGTGGAACACATATTCTTAAAGTAATGAAAAACATTTTTCATAGAGTAGCCAGGTGTGACGATCAGCCTAACTAATAATCAATCTAATTGTTAAGTTTTAGACTAGGACCCAACCTAGACACACATGAACGTTGTGGATTATTCGAGGGCACGTGTGCAAATGTATAATTTAAAGTTATTTTTATGTGATGTTTTTTGTTAATTGTATTTTAGTTAAATTTATGCATTTACACTATTTATATCTAATTCCCACATTTTTCAAATGTTACATGTGCGGTGATTAATGCCTCGAGATACATGCAGTATGGGTACGAGGTTTAGTAACATAAAATGAGAAATGAACCTTAGTTGAACAATCTAAACAAGTTATACAAGTTTCCTAAGCTAAGGTAATGTATCATCTAAATTTTTGCTTAAGTATAAAATAAACTTAAAGAGGGTTTCGATAGGCCTCACGATTTACGAAGGAGCTACGTGACCAAGTAGTGAAGACTTAGTCAAAGCGTGCTACGTGAATCATTAGCAAATCATAGACTAAGCTATTGAAAAACATCTTATTGTGTCGATCATATAAATTTTTGGTTAAGTCGAAAATGTTAACTTTAGTTTGTTGTATTTAATTCAAATTTATGATTGGAGATAGGTTACAATGACACACAATGGACACCAATAGTTTTGATAAGTTTTACTACTGCCCTTGACGTGCATTGAGTTGAGTAATTGATAATTAGATGAAGGGCTAGGATCTTAAGGTAGGGCGTATTAAAAAAGAACTTAGCCCCATTTTGATCTCTACATGCAATATGCAAAGAATTGTTCAAGTGAGTGTAGGCTTGCTGAATTTTATCAAATTGGAGAGCATATTTGACGATATTGATCAAAAGGGCAAGGAATCAACACTCCAAGCTTAAGTTAATCAAAGCCCTATTCAATTCCTACAATTTTACATGTTTTGGTTCATGAATGCTAGCTCAATATTTTCGGTTTATGTATAAAATGAATTTCTAAATTTTATTGAGATTCTTATCTGGATTTCCATCTTAATTACACCTTGAATTTAGACTTTGAAAAGAGTTTTTGGGTTCAAGTATGTGTTCATGATAAATGTGACAAATGAATGATGAATTGATGCTCTAAATTATGAATTTGTTGTTGGTGGTGGTGTTAGAAGCTCTCCCACGAGTTAAGAATGTTGTCGTTGTCGATGGTCAAGGAGATCAGAATTCCCGAGTTGGGAATCTTGGTCCCTGACCCAGGTACCACAAGATTTCTAAGAGACAAAACGGGATTTCCTAAAAGACAAAATTTCTAGTAACACTAGAAATGTATGAGAATCTAGAATCCTAGTCAATCTAACATATCAAGGGGCTCAATAGATATCTTTCTCTAAAAGAGACGAACAAATCCCATATTGATCATACAATATCCACACATTAGTAGAACAATGACCAATCACATTTTTTATAATCATCTTGTTAAAGACAAAGGTTGATTGTATCAAATCATTGTGCTCCTAATGTTAGAGTCACTGGTGATCTCAAGTCAAAGGACTAAATGATATAACTCTCATGAGAATCACTTATGACATTGATCATGTAGTGTTCTAATAGCAGGTTGGTCCAGCACCTGTTCCCAACAGATACCCATAATCTTGATCTGTATCCGTATACGTATAATCATCACATAATTATCAAACAAGACTTATAGTATTCTTAATTTAATATTTTTCCCACAATAATAACTGACTAAGAATAATATATTAATTATCCATGGATACTATTATAAAAGAAACATGCATCTACTTATAATAGTTAAACAACGTTTACAGAATTGGCCTAGGGCACGAACCCCAACATAAGTTTCACATTCTAGACCAATGTGATTGAGTTCTAGGATTAACGGATTTGGGAGGTATTGTGATTTTAGTTCTAATATTTTTTAATTCTAGTTTTAAAATTTTCACTTACATTGTTTTGTAAAGTTCACAGGGTTTTTCCTTTTTTGTGGTGTAAGTGACATGCATTCTGGTTTCGGCAAAAGCTATTGCTAATGATTTTACCATTACTCGGTAAGGAGGATCAAGTTAGGTGCCAAGTGGGGCTTTGTCTATTAGCAATCGATGTTTCTTTATGTTTTTGAGATATGAGATGGTAGCAGTTCATGCTAATTACTACTCATAGTAAGTGTTCTCACATAGTTTAATGCTACTACCTCGTTAAAATCTATGACATATCTGACAGTTTTTGTAGTCTAGTTAGTATGTGGTTGTGTTGCACGCTCCTTCTATTAATATAAGGAGAACAAGGTGGCGAGAGTCACTATAAGCCTATCTATGGAAACTAGTACCAAAACTACCTTTCAAAATTGAAAAATAAATTCGATCCTTTGAATTTCAATTTCACATTGTGTTTTAGAGTTTTATAGTATTTCATTACTTTTTCTAAGTTGTTAAGTTTATTATCAACATATTTAATTTCTAGTATAGTTTAATTTTGATTTCAAGAAATCCCCCATTTTGTTTAAGCTAAAAAGAAACATCCCAATTCCCGTAGGTTCGACCTCGTACTTACCTCACTATAAATATAAGGTAGTTAATAAACTCAAGAATATTATTGGTGTCTTTGACAGGGTATACCAATTTTTGGTGTCGTTGTCAGGGATTGGTGCTAAATTGTTTTCTTTTTAGTTTAGTTTTATTTTGTTTTGTTTTATGGTTGTAGGTCACAAATGTTCTCTTTTCGTAGATTATATCGTTCCACTTGATCCTGAAGTTGATCAGACATATAGAAAGAGGAATAGGGATAGCAAAAAATGGAAAGATTACAAGTGGCTATGGATTTTCCAATTGCACAGGATGCTTAGTAGCATAAGCAGAATAATGCCTGGAATGAAATGAGGCAGGATAGAAACCCTACATTTAGGGAGGAAAATCAACATCATGGAGGGTCATTACTATTATGCATCGAGTATCCAGCTGTTACCAAACAATTTGAGGTTAAATCAGGATTGATACAAAATTTGCCTGATTCTCATGGGAATGAGAATGAGAACCCTCATAAATTCCTTATTAAATTTGAAATGGTGGTAATAGGCAAGAAAAAAGCTATAGTTAATACTGACTTAGTGAGATTAAAAACATTTCCATTTCGTCTTAAGTTGTTACATAAGATTAGTTATTTCATTTATCAGCGGGTTCTATAATGAATTTGAATAAGGTACATCATGAATTTCTAGATGATTACGTGTCAGCAAGGAAGATAAATAACCTAGGAGGTAAATATCTCACATTTTTATGAAAGATGATGAGTCATTCTCATAGTATTAGGAAAGGCTCAAGAGATTGTGCAGGGTGTGTCCTCAACAAGGTCTTAGTGAGAAGTCATTAATTGAAGGTTTCTTTGAAGGGCTGAGTTATAATGAAAAGAGATCGTTTAATATAGTGCGCAATGGGAGTCTTGCAGATATCACACCAATAAAGGCTAGAATGTATATTTAGAAAGTAGCCAATCATGCCAAGCAATATGGTCCAACTAATGAAATGATAGCAACAATATCTTTAGGGGAATGGCGATTTGAGTGTAATATATAAGAACTCAAATGTATTGTTGAAACAAATGATTGTTGTAACAGGGACAACTAAAGCATGTAATATATGTTAATCATTTCACAAACTAGTGTCCCCAACCTTTTGGGATACTAGGGAATTCAAAGCGGTATGCCAATTTCCAAGACCACCTATAGGACATTACAGGCATCAGAGTAACTACTATGGAGGAAAGGATATGAATCTTAACTTCTAATATGCATCTAGAAATCTTAACTATCAAAAATTTATACCTACAGGAAAGTTGATGCAAGTAGGCGCTCAAAATCAAGACCCCATCCATAAGGTCCTACCTTGGAAGAATGATAAAATAGTTAATTTTGTCTCAGCAGAAATATGATGCTAGGACCAAAGCCTCAATTAAAGAATTTCAGGCCATAATGTAAAATATGTCAGCTCATATAAGCCAAGCCAAAAACCAAGCGAAGCAACCATAATAGACTGTTTCAACCTTAATGTTCATGTGAATGCAACTTTACATGTCAATTCTATTTCAGTGGCTAAGACTGCGGTAAAGCTTGGATAATAGTTACTATAGCAGAGATACATGAGAAATAGGAAAAGAACAACTTGAGTAAAGGATGGATGAATACCATCAAGCACATAGTACAATTTCCTTATAGGCTATATCCAGAAAGGTTTGCGAACATATTCACTGATTCCAAATAATTTGAAGACTAAAAAGAAAAAGTTGTGAAGACTAAGTAAGTAGTCAAGAAAGTTGAACAAGTGAAGCAAGAAATTGAATTCTCTTGAGAACTGTAGCATCCCCTCTCCCGATTAGGGTAATACTGGGCTTAAAACCCTAATTAAGCCTTGGTAACCTAGCCTGACATAACTAGAACGAGTAGCTTCTCCTTCTATCTCCTGATAAAGACAATTATATATTGAATATCGATGTTAAACATATATTAAACGCCATGGATATTAGAACTTTTTCGATATTTAAAAAAGATATACAAAATCAATTCAAACCGGAACAAATCTTGGATATACAAAACCCCCCGACCCTTGTGATATTACAAAACTATAATTCACTACAAATATAAGACAAAAGAAGACTTGATACATCGAAGGGAAGATCAAGACTCCTAAATCTTCTCTATCATGTAGTCATAGCATTTATTGGTTTTCCGAAAAAAAAATTTGGGATGAGCATTCCATCTTGCTCAGGAAGGAAGCTTTCATAAAGCCTTCAACATTCTATATAATAATCAAGAACATTATGTAATAATAATATGAACATAGATAGCTAACAGGATTATGAACAACATATAATCCAATAAATAACGGATGCAGGTCAAACTGTCAATGACTATAACCTTTCGATTCTTATTTTTTATTTGTAAAACTAGGATCGATTATCCACTGACACCAATAATGCAATTGCTAGACCAACACATTGGTCGATGTGTTGTTTAACAAATGCATTATTATCCAATAGTTCTATCCTAAACCGTCTAATGAATATGTAACCCACGCAACCTATCAAGCTGAGTAGAAGTTACAGATAGGACGAGAGGTCAACCCCGCATCCTATATCACCTGGTCTCAGTTCGAGGAGTTAATTTCGTGGATCACATTAGACATCATTTTCCATTTATTAAAAAACTTTACAGGGTACATAGTTCCCCATTTAGTTCATAAACTATATGAACTACATATACTAACATATCCAATTAATATTGATAAATAAGTGAATCCATAATTACCTCGATTTAGATTTTTGTTTACAAACTTCCTAAGTTTTCGAATCACTTATGCTTACCTCATGTTCCAACACCTATCAAAAATCATTTGTAATCATTATAGGTCTAACACCCCTAGGTTTAGAACCCCTAAGTCGGTCTCCAAGACCTCAGGAAATTCTAAATAATTATAGCACGATTGATGTTTTCTAGGGTGGGAGTGCACTCCTTTACTTGATGGAGAACAGTCCATCATCTAGGTTAATCCCAACTGATGAAGGGAGTGTGTTCCCCTGCTAGATGGAGCACATTCCACCCTGCATTCTCTTAATAGTAAATAGGGCAGCAGCCACTGTTCTATTATCAAATCATCATAACAACCTTAAAAACTCTCTTAAATCATCAGGGATTACATCTAGTTAGGTAACAACCCTTTTCCAATGATTAAACATCAATTCATAGAAAATCATCACTAATTATCGAACTCAGCTTAAAAATCAAAACTTTACTTACCATGGTGATTATTTCTAATCTAACAGATGTTTGATCTACTTGAATTAACTCATTCTCTCTCTCTCTCTCTCTCTCTCTCTCTCTCTCTCACTCTCTGTTATTTTCTCTCGATTGATCGATTGAACTGTAAGGATAAACTTGAAGCTTTGGACTTATATGAATGGATTTCCTCGAGATATGCATCGCGCTATCTTATGGTTAATAAACTGATTGATGTGTTAAAATGATACTTCCTAAAGTGACACACATTTTGACACCATTAAAACTTACGCTCATCTCGAGACAATCCAACGATCCATATAATTCAAACCAGACTTTATAGTTTGACTATATATTTAAATATATATATACTTCATGTATTTTCTCGCCAATAAACTCACCGGACTTGCCTATGAATATTATGGGATGTGCACATTCATTTCACGACCCCCTCGACGCACTTGATGTACCTGCTATTTGTTATTTATTTATTTATTTTCTTATTATAGGCTTGTATAAAAATTCTCTTTTATACTACAACCTATAAAATTCATTAAGCATTCCAAACAAACACCTATCATCATATAAACCCATGCACACTTTTTTTTGCACATTTTTTTAATTAAGTTTCAATAAATTTCTAGTTTGAATGAATTGTCGTAGAATATATTAGTTAATTGCAAAAACGTGTAATAGAATCTAATAAGTTTCTTTATTCTCTTTTTGATTTTTACAAAACTCTTATGACAAAAATTATAGAACATGGATTGTAACATGTGTCGGTCGTGTACAATAATTTCCCCTTATATATTATACTTAAATTAATTTGTAGCAGCGATAAGTAGGAATCGTCTCCACAGTGATTTATCAAACCTCTCTAGGAAAAAAGGAGTTTTAACGATTTTTATTATTTTTATTTTTATTAATAATAATAACTAAACTAGCTTATAACTAACTATAATATAATGATAATTAACTAAATATATTATATCTTAATTAACTAAGACAATCTAGAATCACAATCAATCATATAGATTTAATTCAACAATAAATATCTAAACAAATATCGAGAACAACAAAACGTAAACCCGATTTGCATTCCAAACATGTAAATCCAATCTATATATAGTCATGAGCATACTTGATAAAGTAAGATAAATCATTAAACTCTAATCATAAATAAACAGCCTTTAAGCAACTATTTATTCTCCTTATACCGATGGAAAATCCATATTCTAATTCTATTGAGTCAACCTCTTTATTCACATAAAGACATAAACTACACGTAATAGAACAACGTTAAACTTTCCGAGAACTTCGAACTACTTAATCTAACATCTTCAGAAAGCCACATCAGTACTAGATTTAGATTTAAAACTCACCTGGGATATTTAAATGGTGTTTGCCTTTCAACTACTCTAGTGTCTACTTTAATTAGAAAATGAAAACATATATCACATATATATTTCCAACTATGCATACAATGCATAGATCCATGATTAAAATCAAACAATATTAACCTATTAAATTTGAGAATCAAAGAATATGATTAATTTTAAAGCGTTAAGCATATATTCTTCTCAACATAGGTACATTGCAAAATTAATGTAGTTCATGTTTGGACTTTGTTTAAATCAAACAAACTACTCACTCATAATCGTAAATAACATTGCAATTATATAAATAAAAGACATAATTGAAAATACTTCTTATTAAAAATACTTGAATCATCAAAATAATAGATAATATATGCAAACTAAGTAGATTATGGCTCCAAGAAAAATCAAGGCTTCTAGGGCTTCAAAGTACAATAAAAGGCAATTGATTTCGAAAAATAAGATTCTTATTTATAGTATTTTAATTAGTGACCATTCCAAAACAACTCAAACAACTCGTAGTTATCTAAAATTCCTAAGATCTAGCTCAGCGTTTCATAAATCTTTGGGTAAGTCGAGAATTCCTAATTAAATCTAGAATTTTAAGCTCATTGGTGTTTTATTGTGTCCATTGATTTATCCAGTGATTCGGTGTCTCTAGGAATTGCTAAGGATTGTTGGTTCAATTCTAGTCCTTTTTTGCTTCCTGAATGATAATTCTTCATATTCTTCTTCCATTTTATTAATTCCTTCAAAGTCATCCCTTTTTCCTTCATTTCTTCATATTCTCCATTTAATACTTGAAATATCTAAAATAAGAGAAAACCTCATGTAATATAGTCTTTTACTTTTAAAATTATCTTAAAATGAACAATACAACATGTCTATATATTGACTTTTCGAATACTCCCAAACTCGGCATTTTGCCATCTCGAACAAATAAATACTCTTAATCATATAATTTTTTTCCCTTGTTCAGATTTCATAATTATACTCTTATTGTTAAAAAAATGATCTTAAAATATAAAATATTACCTTTATAAAAATAAGAATCATGATAGAATAGAAAGAACTAATCAGGCAGCCCATTTATTTGACGACTCAACCTCCTAATTGTGCAATACACCTCAGGATTCAAAGTTAAATCAATCACCAAAGTCAAGACACCACATATGTTTTCTCAATCTCCACTGAAAAGCATCAAGCTTCTGATAACTAATATATAATCTCAAGATATAAAAATGACTAAATCAATCTCATTTTTCAAACAATACTTAAAATATCACCATAATCAAAGTCGATAGGAACCTTAATTCACCAATACTCTTCATTTCATATTCATTTATTGGAATTAAAAGACTTACTTCACTTAATTTAGCTATAAGAACTCGGGCTAAACCCTTTATTTGAAGAGTTTCCCATAAGCTTCCTTCATTTCTTTTGGAATCCGTTATTCTTTTTATAAGAATTATTCCTCTCATTTTCCAACCACTAGATTCCATGTTCCATTTCCTTTGAAATCTATAGGTCTCTCTATTATTTTTTATTTAAAACTCTTTTTAGCTCTTCTCACTTTCACCATAGTCAAGGAAGTACTCTTTCCAACTTAGTAATGTTTATTTGCTATTTCCTATTTTTCTCCTCAATTATTGCATAAACTTTCTATACATATATAAAAACTTAATCAATATTCTTTCTATAAAAAATTCTTAGAAATTAATCTTATTTATCTTGAACTATTGTTTCGATTGTCTATTTATTATAATGTCTAAAACAAAGTATGTCGGGGCATGTGCCCAAGGTCAATCTACAAATATTATTTATCATATCAATTTAGGTAATAAAATAGAGGTTTTTGTTTTTATTTTAATAAAATTATTGCATGTTAACCTTATAATAAGATAATGGGTATTTGTTGATCATGCGTATAAGGATACGAATCATGATCATGAGTACCTTTTAAGAAACAAGGTACTAGACCAACCGCTATGAGAATACCACATGGATTGCATCATAAGTGTTAATCATGATTGGTATATCATTTAGTCATTCGACTTGAGATTACATAGACTTCAATATTAGGAGCATTGTAATTTGATATAATCATACGTTGTCTTTAAAGGGATGATTATATGGATTGTGATTGGTTAACATGTCAGTAATATGTGAAGGTGCGTAATTAAGATAGAAATTGTCACTCTCATATAGAGAGTGATATCAGTGAATCACTTGGATGTTTTTCGTTTACCTAAAGATCGAGACTTGTATGATTAAACATTAAGGGTGACTTTCCATGCCTTATGTTTAATCAAAAGATATTGCACAACAAAATGATATGATATATGTTATTCATTAGGTTGTATCGATTTTGATATTCATGCTACTTAGGTACTCATAATGCTTTGATAAAGACCGCTTATGACTTGTGTACCAAAATGGTTTTTTGTTGACTACTAACGTCACATAAACCTATTAGGCCGCACCCAAAGAATGGCTTTGCGCAATTTCAATTAGTCTAGAGTATTGAATTATATATGATAAAATTTATGACATAAAAGCCCTTATGATTTGTTATACGATAACTTATTAATAGGGGTGTATTTGTAATTTGTTTAAAATGCCTAAATACAATAGTTGTATTACAAAAAGGATTTTAAGAAAGCTTATCTATACATATAAATAGAGGTTAAAACCCTAAAACAAAATAATATTTTTTTTTTTACTATTTTTGAGTTCTCTGGATTTTAAGGAGAGAAAGAAAAAAATTTTAAGTCTCTCTTAGGGCTAGCACTCTAAATTGGAGTCAACGTTCGTAAGTGAATTTCTGATAGAGGACACGCACTTGAAAGTCTTAGAAATCGAACAATCTGAGAAGGAAATCACTGATTAAGGTATGGTTTACTTTTGTAAATCTAGTTTAATAGAACTTATTTTTAATCATGTTGAGGTTTTTCAAAAATTGTCTCGAATTTTTCACTGCGTATGAAACCCAAGACCCAACAGTGGTATCAGAGCCTTAGGCTCATTTTGTTTAACATTTGCATGTTTTCTCTGATATATATATATATATATATATATATATATATATATATATATATATATATATATATATATATGATATATGCATATGAAAACATAATCTATATTAATGTATATATGATGTAAATATTGGTTATGTGATAATTATTATCAGGAATTGGTTTTAAAGCATATTTTTAATTCATGGATATTGATACATATAAATGATTTGATTCAAAGATAGAATTCATGTTTAAAATATTTTAATTAACATATGTTTTAGTATTGAATTATGCAAATTTTATATGTGTACATGTTAGAAGTCATGTTTAGGATGGCGTGATTCTTGTGCTGGATACACAGTTCTTTTGTTCAATAACTATGTATGTCTCCATGATAGAAATCATGATAAGGTTAATATGATTTTTGTGTTGAATGTATGATTAATATTTTGTTTCTTAATTTAATTACTTGTTTTGTATGGATAAGAATCAAAATTGATTTTGATCATATATCTCATTCTGATTATCTTTTAGTATATTCATATTAGATATGAGATAAACTTCTAAACCAATAAGAATTACTAATCCTGTAAGATAGGTCAGATATATAACAAATTCTTAATGGATAAAGATTCAAAATATCCTAAATTCTAATTAGATTAGGATAAGATATTAAGTTAAAGGTGGGCCCGAGTTGATAAAAAACTTTTTAATTAATTTTTTTTTTAGAATTGAAATAAGGCACAGTTTTGGCCAAATTGGATTGACTAAAATAATAAGAAGTTTTAGGTGGTTTTAAATTTTTAGAACTATAATTCATTGTCTAAAAAAAGGGCACTGCCCCTATATCCGTGTTCGCTGACTAGTCAGTGGAACCACTGCTAATTGTTCGTAGCGCAAGGAGACTCTTATAATTGTCAATATTTGTAAATTTTCCTAACACGTTTAGTGATTGTACATGCATGTAATGTATGATATTTAACTCATTTGAATTTTGATCACAAATTAAAAAAAAAATCCCCATTCTAAATTTTAAGTCAAATGCCAGACATTCTTAAACATTTATCAAGCCTTCGATCACATCGATATGGGTTTGCCTCCGCAAAATGTATTGTCTTATCTTAGTGAGGCAAGTTGAGAAATTGTTACTCTATTGTTTAAAATGGTTGGACTTAATAATGCTATCAAAAAGATTTTCGACTTTAGGCGCAAGATGAGATAAAAAATGCTAAGACATATGATGTCATAATCTCATAAAAACAACTAAAAGTTACAAATGATGTAATTGGTAACAAGATTAGATAAAACATGGATTTTAGTACCTTAAATTAATCTAGTGTTTTAGGAGGGTTGTTAACATTTAATCTTTATTATAGATCTATGGCCTATTCAAATCACACTAAACCTTTGTAACTGGGATCCATCTTCGAGAAACTTTCTCGACTGGTTCAAAAACTTGAGAATTATTCTTAAGCATGTGCAAGTTGTATGTCCTGGATGATCCTATTCCTGAGGAACCACTGGCCAATGCTTTAAGAGCCGTGAAGGTTAACATACTAAGCTTGTCAATGACTCAATTGATGTTGCATGCATTATGTTGGCAGCCATGGCTCCTGAACTTCAGAAAGACATGGAACGTATAGAAGCTTATGACATGGCTACGATGTGGAAGGAAACGTTCAAACAATAGGTTAGGCAAGAAATGAGAAAGTCAAGAACCTTCATTCTTGCAAAATAGCTGAGTGTGTGTCAGTTAACCCTCATGTTCTGAAGATGAAGGGTTATATTGACCATCTTGACAGACTTGAATTTCCCATAAACTAAGAATTGGCTGCGAATTTGATCCTAAATTCATTGCATGATAGTTATTCGTAATTGTGTTGAACTATAACGTAAGTAATGTTGAGAAGTCTAGCTCAAAGTTGCATTTGATGCTTAAAACTGCTAAGTAGAATGTCAATAAACCCATTTCTAATGTGTTGATGGTTCAGCAAGGAAAGGCTCTGAAGAAGGCCAAAGGTAACGCCAAAGTGGTCATGGTTGTTATGACAATCACAAAGCATGTGGAACAAATCAGGCCTAAGGCTCCTTTTACTTCATAGTCTCATAAAGAAAAGGAAAAATAAAAAAAGAATTTTCCATTTCCACCATACACTTGGACATTGGTTCAGAAATTGCAAGCATTATCTTAAATATCTAAAGAAAAATAAGAGTAGTGCGACTACTGCTTCAGGTATTTACTTTATTGAAGTTAACTTTTCCACTAGTGATTCATGGGTATCGGATACTGGATGTGGATCTCACATATGTATTAATATGCTTACCAAAAGTAGAAAGCTAAAGAAAAGAGAATTCATCCTACAAGTTGGAAATGAAGCAAAGGTTATTGTATTGGTTGTAAGATGGTATGAGTTAATATTACCTAGGGAAATTGTCTTAGTTTTGAATAATTATTATTTTTTCATAACTTGAGCAAAAACATCATTCAATTTTATGTTTGGATCGGATGGCTTTAATTTCATTATTACGAATAATAAATGCATCGTTTCACATAAAGATGTTTTCTACATGAATGTTGACTTATGTTATGGTCTTTATATTCTAATCATTAAAAGTTCCACATACAACAACATAGGCTCAGTCCCAAAATAATTGGGGTCGGCTACTTGGATCAAACATTTCCATTATGCTCGATTAAGTGCAATTGATGGTGAGCTTTTTAAACCATTCAAATCCCTTCTAATTAATGCATCCCATGTTAACTTTGGTACACCCCTACCTTGTCAAATTTCGATAATTTCTATTACGTTTTCTAGTGGAGGCATTTGTAGGTCTTCTTTACGGGTTATCAAGCCACCGCAACTGCCCTTCCCTAGTCTTTGTATCAATTATTGCTACTCCTACTTGTCTTTGAATTTCTATATTTCTTATTCTATCTTTACGAGTCTTAACATACATCCACACATATACTCCTATTTCTAACAAAAATACAAAGAGATTCTAGTCAAATGATTGGAATCAAACCTACTTTTGGCATTGTCGGTTTGGCCACGTAAATGAGAAACGCATTTCTAAACTACATAAAGATGGACTCTTATATTCATTTGATTTTGAATCATATGAAACATGTGTATCTTGTTTACTAGTAAAATGACAAATAATCCCTTTACTAGACACATCGAAAGGGCAAGTGACTTATTGGGTCTAATACATATTGATGCATGTGGTCCTTCAAACACAATGGCTGGAGGTGGTTATCAGTACTTCATTATTTTTATTGATGATTTTAGTAGATATGGTTACATGTATCTTATGAAACATAAAGGTGTATTTTTTATATGCTTTGAACATTTCAGAATGAAGTGTAAAATCTACTTGGTAAAACTATTAAAGCACTTCGATCAGATTGGGGTGGTGAATATTTGATCTAAGAGTTTGATGATCATCTTAGAAACTATAGGATTTTCTTACAGTTATCTCCTCAAACAACTCTATAATGGAATGGTGTTTCTGACAGGAAAAATCAGACTTTGTTGTATATGATTCGATCAATGATGAATCATGTAGATCTTTTTGTTCCTTTTTGAGTTTATGCCTTGAAATTGTTGCGTTTACACTGAATTGTATCCCTTCTAAAGCGGTTGATAAAACACCATAAGAGACATGGTTTAGGGAAAGACCAAGTTTGTCTTTCCATAAGATTCAGGGCTGTGAGGTTTTCTATGATGAAAAATCTTAGAAAATATCAGGCAAATCTTTCAACTATATTTGTTGGTTATCCTAACGAAACTAGGGGATACTATTTTTATAATCCCATTGAGAATAAAATGTTTGTTGCTCGGAATGGTGTCTTTATGGAACGAGAGTTTATTTCAAAAGATAATAATGGGAATAAAGTAAGTCTCGAAGAAGTTCAAGAGCCACAAATAAACACTTAACCACTAGTGCGACATCTACAAAGTCTTGAACTAGTTGAACCTTCATAGGTATCACAAACCCCGCTTAAGTCTGATAAGGTAAGATATCGGCTAGAGAGATTTGGATTTCTTAATACTAATAGTAGTGTGGTTTTTCTCATGAATCAAAATGATCCTACTACTTATCAGGAGGATTTGTATAGCCCTGAGGTAAATAAATGGCTTAGTGCCAAGAATTCCGATATGCAATCCATGTATGATAAGTAAGTTTGGAACCTGGTTGATTTACTTGAAGGTGGTAAGGCCATTGGTTATAAATGGTTTTTCTAGAAGGAAATGGACATGGATGGGAATGTGCGTACTTATAAAGCACGGCTAGTAGCAAAAGGTTTCAGATAGACTCAAGGCATGAATTATGATGAGACTTTTTCTCCTATACCCATGCTTAAACCCATTAGAGTTCTAATTTTCATAGCTGCATATTTTGACTATAAGATATGCCAAATGAATGTTAAAACAGACTTTCTAAGTGAAAAGTTACTTAACGACATGTATATGATATAGCTTGAAGGGTTTGTTCATCCTAAGAATTCTAGGAAGGTGTGTAAGCTTCAAAAATCCATTTATGGTTTAATGCAGGCTTCTCGGAGTTGGAATCTTCATTTTGATGAAGCAATTAAGAAATTTGGTTTCTTAAAAAATGAAGATGAGCCTTTTCTATACAAGAAGGTCAGTGGGAGCGTGGTTGTTTTCTTGTTACTATATGTGGATCATATATTACTCATTAGAAATGACGTCCCAACCTTGTAGAGTGTCAAGTGTTGGTTAATGAAGTGTTTCTTAAAGAAAGACTTAGGAGATGTAGCCTTCATTCTTGGGGTTATGATCTATAGGGATAGATCTTAAAGGCTTATCGATCTAAGTTAGAGTATTTATATAGACAAGGTGCTAAATAGGTTCAGTATGCAAGACTCTAAAAGAGAGTTGTTGCCAATGTCTCATAGTATAAGTCTCATCAAAACTCAATGTCCGAAGACTAATAATGAGCGAAAGCACATGAATATGATTCCATATGCATCAACTTTTGGATTTATCATGTATGCCATGTTATGCACTGGACCTGATGTATCATATGTTTTGAGCGCAACAACCAGATATCAGTCTAATCCCAATGAAAGTCACTGGATAGCAACAAAGAACACTCTTAAGTACTTGAGAATGACTATAGAAGTGTTCTTCGTTTATGGAAGTTTAGAATACAAGCATTTTGTTAATCATTACACAGATGCAAGTTTTCAAATTGATATAGATTGCTTTAGATCTTAGTCTGGATATGTGTTTACTTTAAATGGAGGCATAGTAAACTGGAAAAGTTTGAAGCATGAAACTGTGGTAGATTCAACAACATAAGCTCGATATATTGCAGTGTCTGATGCAGCTAAGGAGGCAGTTTGTATTAGAAATTTCATTTTTGAAGTTGTTGTGGTTCCTAGTATAGCAAACGTCGTTTTCTTATATTGCGATAATAACGGGCCAATAGCATAGACCAAGGAACCAAGATCACACCACCGATCCAAATAAATACTTAAACGCTTTCATCTCATATGAGGAATCATTTAGAGGGGAGACGTGAAGATTCGTAAAGTTCTTATAGAAGACAATCTTTAAGATCCTTTGATGAAGGCTTTTCCACAAGCGAAACACGATGGTCATATTAGGTCATTATGTATTAGATACATGAATGACTAGCCCTAGTGTAAGTGGGAGATATTGGGGCATGTGCCATAGGTCAATATTTGAACATTGTTCATCATATAATTTTAGTTAATAAAATAGAGGTTTTCATTTGTTGTTTTATTATTAGTGATTGCATGTTTACCTTATAATAAGATCCATTGGTATTTGTTGAAGTATCCTAAATATCCCTAGTTGGTCATTAAAATGGGAACTATAATGAATTAAGACTAGTGTTAATATTGATTGTTGGTCATGTGATTATCATGCGTATGGGGATACGATTTGAGATCATGAGTACTTGTTAGGGAACAAGGTACTGTACAAGGTACTAGACCGACCGACTAAGAAAACACCACACTTATTAAATCATAAATGTTAATCATGATAGGTCTATCATTTAGTCCTTCGAATTGAGATTACCATAGACTTCAACATTAGGAGCATAGTAACATGACACGGTTAAACGTTGTCTTTAACCAGATGATTATCAATATTGTGATTGGTTACCATGTGAGTAAAATGTGAAGGCATATAATCATGATAGAATTTGTCACTCTCATATAGAGAGATATTAGTGGACCCTTTGATATGATAGTCTGATAGTGGCCAAGTCCATATGAATTGATATGATCAATGTCACTTCGATGTTTTTCAACTTACCGAAAGATTGAGACCAGTATGATTGAACATTAATTATGTTTAATCAAAGGATATCGCATGACAAAAGGATATGATATATGTTATTCATTAAGTTGTATCAATTTTGATATTCATGCTACTTGGGTAATAATAATGTCTTACTAGAGACTGCTTATAACTTATGTACTAAAATGATATTTGGTTCACAACTAACGTTCCATGAACCTATTGGGCGCATATAAAGAATGGTTTTAAGCAATTTCAATTAGTCCAGAGTAATGAGTTTTATATGATAAAATTCATGATATAAGAGCCCTTACGATTTGTTATATGATATCTTATTAATAGGGGTGTATGTGTAATTGCTCAAACTGCCTAAATACAACAGTTGTATTACAAATACAAGGGCTTATCTACACATATAAATAGAGATTGAAAACTTAAAATGAAATAAGATCTTTGTTTTTTACTATTTTTAAGTTATCTAGATTTTGGGAGAGAAAGAAAAAAAAAAACTTTCAATATCTATTGGGCCTAGGACTCCAAATTGTGGTCACCGTTCTTGTATGAATTTTTGAAAGAGGACGCACACTTGAACGTCTTGGAAATCGAATAATTAGATAAGGAAATAACAAATTAATATATGATTTACTTTTGTAGATCTAGTTTAATGGAACTTATTTTCGATTCTGTTGGGTTTTTTTTTTCAAATTGTTTTGAATTTTTCGTAGAGTATGAACCATAAAACCCAACAAAGTAATCAATCCCCTCTAAACTTCACTTGTGTATACACAATCTAGGTGAAGTTAAATAAGGTATAAAAATCTTATTCATCATAAAAATTTTATTTTCATGGTAGTAAAAAAATATCACTTCCAATCTAATTATAATTATATTAATATTCGTTACTTAATAAAGTAAAATACATTGGGAAAATATTACTTGTATTTTAGAGATGTTTGAAAATTTTACTCAACTATGAATAAATAAATGGATTATGCCTCTTGTTTATTCCATGCTTCCCATCTTCACACTTTACTTCACCTAATACCCGAAAACTCATTCCAAGCCTTCTCCTCAACGTTTAAAATTTAAGTAGGGTGTTACAATAAAAATAAAAATACCTCTTAAAGCATAAACGAGAAAAATGAATAACAAAAGAACATAAGAATGAATTAAATAAGCGATTGAAAGCATGATAAATTTAAACATTCCTAGCAATATATGACTTAAAGGGACATATCAAACCTATGTTTGAAATTTTAACAGATAAAAGAAAATGTATCATAGTAACATACCACATTATTGTAATTATATGATTTGAAACAAAGACCTCTTAATAATAACAATCAGCAAAAGATTACACAAAGGGTAATCATATGAAATGAACTGCTGTCCAGACATCATCTCTAACATCCCCATTATCAAGATGTTAGGGATGATAGCTTGCCTCTGGATCAAAAAGGGTGTAGTCTACTCCCTCCACTTAGTTATCATTAGTAAAGACTCCTTTGTTGGGCATCCTCACCTGAATGTGAATGTTGATCCCCTCGCCTTGAGTCCTCCTGGTCGTGTAGCGCTCTGCTCTATAAACTCTTCAGGCAATCTCACGTTAATTTTGGAACATGAACTATTGATGCCTAAGAGTTCTCATCCGATTACAAAAGATTGTCTACATAATGGCTATTATCGTGTCTTCCTCATCCGCACAAGTGAAGTCCTCTGTAGTTGGCTCTATGGTCTGATTAGTCTGCTTATGGTATGAGGTAGCGTGAGTTCACTCTAAGCCTTTTTGGTTACCTACCCATACTATTCTTCTCTTTGTTGGTTCTCTCATTTGGGTAGCATTTGTCTCTTGTTCTTCTTCTGATTCAACGTATCTTGGTACCTTTTTACTTTTGTCATTGACATTGTTAGTGATGGTCTTATTTGGAAATACATCAAACTCTGATTCTCTCATCAAGACTCAGTCTTGTTTGCAAAACTCAGTGATCATTAAAGGAAAAGGCAATCTTTCATTTTTCTTCGTGTTCATGGCGTTCCTAATCGCTTCATAGATTATCCGACCAGAGTCAATGTACCTGATCCTTTATACTATATTGGATAAGAGAGCCACCCTATAGTTCACTATGTCATAATGCTATAAACTAGGGTGTAGGCTCACATTCAAGAAAAAGCTATAGGATTTGGTTATTTTCATAATGCTTTTAGCTTCTAAGTGCTTCGAGACCTGTTTGTGTCAAAATGGAAACCATCCCCAAAAACGGTTCGTAATGGTCTTTTGGGGAAGTCCCTATATGTACATGTACTCATGTTTAGGGTACTCTTTATGTTACCTCAAATGAAGTTTTGATAAACCATAGTAACCGTTTATTCTCTTAGGTGAGTAGTCCACTAGTCTTTCTCTTACTATGGCTACTTTCTTATTCTTATCCTCATGCTCGTTCGCATAGAATTCTCTAACTAAGATTTTGCACCCCTTTTCAACTGAGGACCCTGCATCATTATCGGTGTAGTACTCCTTAATCACTAATCCCCAGTTCCTCCCCCTTATTATGTTTAGGATCCTAAGACCGCACTTGACATCATTATTTATGTTAAAACCCCTTTCAAGTATAATCTTTCGATTATTACTAATGTCACTCTCTATCTTAGCAATAGGTTTAGCTTTAATAAGGTCATGGGCATGGAAAGAAATGGTGGGTGTCTCCTCAATCTGTTTCTCTCCCTCTAAGTCATATTCAATACTTATGGGTGGAGAAGGCTATCTAGTTACTTTAGTTCGAGGGTTATTCAATGAAATCTCTGAAAGCCTAACAAGTTTTATTGGAGCTTCAGATTTTTATTTGGGTTTTTCTACTAATGGTGCATTTCCCTTCTCCTCTCCAGAACTTCTACTTTTTCCTCCTCTAACCATTCTATCAGATTTCAAAAAGTTACAAGTTCAAAAACTTAAGAAACCTATAAATGATGGAAACAATGTTTTCGGAAATAGTTCGATAAAATTCAAGACGTTATTTGAAAGGAGAAATTTATTTGGAAAACTAGTTTCAAATTCGTCTTAAATGTATAATATAATTGGCATCGAAATGACAAGTAATGTAAACTTGGAAAATCGGTTTTCTAAATATCGTAAAGCAATCCGGTGACAATTTCTAGTTTTTCAAAATCATAGCAACTTAAATCAAAATAAAATCATAAACAAACCCCAAACTCATTTCAAACTTGTTTTCGTAAACCATTTGCAAATATGCGTAATTATAGTAAAAATTCAGAAGTTGCTGAATTTGTAAATCAAAGATCAATGTGATTAATATTCCTACTCTATTTGAATCAAAAAAACTATTTGTTCAAGAAAAATGAATAAATTTCAATAAGACGATTTCGAAAAATATTAAGAAATGTGCAAAAATTTTGAATCAAAAATTCGTTTGAGTAAAGAGCTACAGTTGATGTTATTACTATCTTGAGAGTAAGTCTCTCCTGATTAATGCTTTTGAACTCCTCTAGACTGTTCCTTCAAGCTCTAGGTTGAAAATTCCTTAAACTCTAATTTGTTAAAAAAACCCCCAAAATTAAGATTTTTTGTTTGAATGAGACTAGGTTAAGGCAGGTTTCACTTAAATAGTATGGAATTGAGCTAAGAGTGGTTAAATATAGGCAAAAAAATCAAATTTTGGTGATGTGGTGAAATGGTTTTCATATGTGAAAGGTACGAAGTGTGTAGCAATTTGGGATTTTGGTTTTAAAGATCAAAAATCATGCCCAGCGTTTTCTATTTAAGTGCAATCACTGAGAATCGCTTAGTGTATCAAAAATATTTAAGCTACTAGACAATTTCTGGACCCGTAAAATGAACCAGTGATTTGGAATCGCTGGGAACGCTAGACACCCAATTTTAACTTGATTTTCTTGTTTGATGCTACCGTGCTATAAATTCCTACTGTTAATTTGAATCGTTGTAAACCACTAGGCTTATTTTACTATTTTTTCAAGTTATTTTGTAACTAACTTCTTCATCATTCTTTCTAATTCATATTAAGGTAGAATTGATTAAAATAATGTGGCTTACATAAAGGACATACAAGCAAAAACAGGTCGATCACTCCCCCTCGATTGGAATCACCTCGGGGTTTAAATCTCAAAAATACATATAATATAAGAGTCAAAAAGTGAGAGTATAAAACATACTAAACTAAACTAAAATAAACTAAATTCCTAATAAAATTAAATAAACATGAAATAGACATATAATATGGGCTGCCTCCCATAGTGCGTTTTTCTTTATCATCGTTGGTCCGACTTAACTTTTCTAAAATTAAGTTGGATCTCTAAACTTGAATTTAGGATTTTCCACTCTAGTACAATTCCAGAAAGTGAGTGCTCAGCTATTAGTTTTTAAAGTGATTATTTTATTTAGAATATCTATAATAACGTGAATAGTGGTTAAAAAATGTCATCCTAATATTAAATAAGGATTTTCATTGATAAAATATGGCATTACCAAGAAGTCTGTGGGTACGGTATTTTGTCCACTTGAACTGGCACATCCATGACCACTCTTATTTGTTGAATTAGATTTCCATCTAGTAAAGAGAATCATTTAAAAGTGTAACAACCTATTACCTTTTGCTAGTGATTAGTACTAATCCAAATCATAATTAATTCGAGTTAGGCTCGTGATTAAGTTCATCGTACCTTGATTATCGTGTATGTGCGTTTGCATGATGTATAATGTTTGTTTGAATTGTTAAATCAATTTATATATAGATTGTCGTATAATACAAAAATTATACACATGCCTATAAAACGAGAAATACCTAATAAATAATGGTTTACAGGGACACTAAGTCTGACGAGGGAGTCATGGCACGAATGTGCATGCTTAAGGACACTTAGAGGCATGTCCGGTGAGTTAATTAGTGAATAAAACCCGATATATATATATATAAATTTTTTAAAATATATAAATATACATTGGCAAATGAAAGAATATTAGAAATATATGGATTATCGAATTACCTAGAACGAAGCATAAGTGCTTGATGTGTCAAATTTTGTGTCACGTTAAGGAGTGTCACTTTAACGCATCAAACATATAATCGGTCTCGAGATAGCGCGGCGCGTATCTTGAGGAAAAACCATATATAAAAAAAATCATTCTTATCCTCAATTCATTCAAACAATCGAGAAAAGGAGGAGGGTTTAGTCGATTCCAAATCAAACGGAAGACGTTCCGGGAGCTGAATTTGATCAAGTTGAGAAGCTTAGTTGAATTAACAGCTTGAAAACATCATATTAGTATGAATTGTTCTTGTATTTATCAAAGTTCAATTTGATGGTGATGCTAGGATTTCAGTAATTCTTTTTGCTTGTTGATCAATTCTAGTCTCTCACCTAACTAGAGGTTGTTCTCGATCAATTTTGATGAGTTTGTAGCTGTTTGGGATGTTTTGGAAGTGGTTGGGATAAATTTGGATCAGTAGAGGTATACTGTTGTTGTAGGTCTAGCGCACATAGCGCGCTAGGCACTAGCCATAGAGTGTTACGCATACTAAGGAGGATAAACTGACAAGCAGATAACGCGCTATCCGTGTCAGGTAGCAAGCTACCAGATCCCTGAAATCGGCAACTGAGCTGAGTTTTACATATTATTTCAGGGGGACTTAATTATTGGTTTAGGGGTTCTAGATATAGTATAATGAACCTACATTGATCCCAAATGATTGGTGATAGGTTGAAGAACATCGAGGAATAGTGAGATGACCGGAAAGTTATGGGGTTTAAGAACTGAAACTTAGACCAATGTAAGTTCGAATTTGCTTATTCGTCAATATTGTCTGGCTATTTAGTATATATACCCCATATAGTTGTTAGAATGAAATGGGGGTTTATGTACATTGTGATGGATTTCAATAAATGGAAAATGGTGTGTAATTTGACCATGCTATAACTCCTGATTTTGAGAATAGGTTTATAGGAGATGGGTTCCCTTCCTGGCCTATATATAACGCCTACTCAAATCAATAGATTATATGGATTATATACACATTAGAAGGTTTGGGATAGAACCACTAGGTATTAATGGATGGGCTATATAGCATATCAGCCAATATGTTGGTCTAGCAATCGCATTAATGGCGTCAGTAGGTAATCGGCCCTAGTTTTATAAAATAAATGGGGATCACAGTGTAATAGTCCAAATTATTTCCTTTGCATCTGATTATGTATTAAATCTATATGTTTTCCATATTCTTATTAGATATCATTGTGCGTGTTATTATTGCATGGTATACTTGAATATTATATGGAATATTGATGATTAATTTGAATATTATATGAAATGTTTTTACTAAGATTACAAGTAGATCCGACAAGCGCTACGACTAAAGGATAGAGAAATTATAGGAGTCTTGAACTTCTTTTTGATGTGATGACTTTCTCTGGTCTTATATATTTGTATTAAATTACAGTTTTATAATATCACATGGGATGGTTGATTATATAACCGAGGTTTATTCCATTTTGTTTTAATATTGTATATCTTATTTTGGTTATTGAAAAAGGTTTTAAATTTTCGTTGCGTGTATCATTTTTTATTTTTATTTCGATAATCCATATACAATAGTGCTTATCAGGTGTAGGTGGTAAGGTCGTTGGCTCTAGTTAAGTCTTTTTAGGGTAATATAGGCTTAATTAGAGTTTCAAGTTGGGCATTACCCTAATCGGGTTAGGGGATGCTAAAAGAAGCAAGTCAATTTAAATCCAATTGAGTCTGTAGAAAGAAATGTATGGGCATAAGATTTGCATTAAAGTTTGTATCACATTGAGCTATATAATACCAAGCCCATTTGATTTTTAATGTGCAACTATATGCCACAAGGATCATTAAGCTTTATACGATTCAAGTTCGCCTTTTTCTTTTTCTTGTTGTACTTGGATCTTGAAACTATTGGCTTTTTACTAATTTTTCCATTATCCGATTGTTTAACTCTCCATTCTTGAGTTGCTATCTACTCTTTTGAAGTGTCGTCAACTATTTGTTTCTTTGAAATACCTTTATTAGTTTCCATTAATACTACATTGATTGCATAAATTTCTGCATTAAGATTATCAAAATAGTTTAAGTCTAAAAATTCATTATCAAATAATTCATCATAAACCTCATAAGTGTCATAGTTAAGTTTATTCTTAATCTTGAATTTGACAATCTTATCTTCAAATTCTATACACATTGTTCCTTTTTAAATATCTAACTTATTCCTAGCAGCCTTTAGAAAAGTTCTACCTAATAGTATAGGCAAAGGATTGGGTGACGTAGAATCTCTCATTTCCATGACGTAAAAATCAACTAGAAATACTAAATCATGTACTTGTACTAAGATGTCTTCTAATAATCCATAAGATTTAATAATGGTATTATCTGCTAAAGTAAGATTAATATGCATATTAATTAACGATCCTATTTTTGATGATTCATAAAGTTTAAGTGACATAACGTTAATTGATTCCCAGAGACCACACGTAGTGATTAGTATGACAAACATTCATGGGTTGGAACATTTTTCAGGCATTCTTGTTAAAGATGAAATCTTTCGTTCTAGGTTTTCATTTATTTTTAAATTCCTAAATGGTTTAGATATCTCTTTTTTAGGTTCTTCATTCCCAACATTTGCTAATGGTTATGGAAAAATAGAATTAGAATGCATATCTACATTTAACTTATAATTATCGTTTATGTCGTCTTGGTTAATTAATGTAGAATTTTGCAAAGATTTTTCGTAAGCTTCAACTTTGACTAAATACCACGAATGTAGTCTTTCAAAAAAAAGGTGTATATTTTAGTTGCTCGGTGATTGTAACAATAAGTATAACGGTTCAATTATAGTAATAATGTGATCAACAGAGGTTGATTATGTATATCGCCATCTAGAAAAGGTTTATATGGACATAACTCACTTAGTTGAATTTACGCTATTGTTCAAAAGATCTATTTTTAATTGGTTTTTAAACTAAACTACTCTAATCTATAAAACAAAGTAAATTAACTTGTACTCTCATATTAAGTAGCCTTTTAGTTCATAACTACACTAGGTAACGAATTACTATGTTTTCCATCTCATATTTCTTTGATCTTCATTATGTTTGTGCATTGCTTAATTGGAATAGACAGATGTCCTTCATATTCTCTTCAACATGTTGTCGTGGTGGAAAAGATCCTAATGTACAAACTCAAACTCCAACTATCATTGTGACTAACATAAGTCTAACATAGCATTAAGTTCCAAATCTTTAGACACATAAACTACTTAAGTTTACTATCCGTGCCTCCCTAATCAATAACTATCTATCGATGTTATATATTTTACAGTTGTATTGTTCATATCCGGTTTAAAAACTCTAGTGGCCATAGTAACTCCTAAAACCTCTAATCAACAAATACGTGATCAAGATGTTCATAAAATTACACATTAAATCAATACAAATTCCAACAATTGCACTTTTTCAAATTATAATCCACTCATAATTCCTTTAGACGACCATTCATACCATAAGATCTATTGATCCCTAAGATAAACAAACTACTCACTCATCATTAAAATTAACACATAAATCATGGTATTTATTGCAATCAAAGATTAAATAAAATAACTTCAATTAAATCAAAGAAATAATACCAAATAACCATTAATGGAGTATTTAATGTCTTCTCTTCCAAAAGTCTTCTTAATACTTAACAAATCTATTGTAAAACTCTTGTAATGTTTGCTAATTAATCTCTTAAGGTAATGTTAGGTGAGTTCACCACGTTCTAATACCTAGTTATACTCCTAAGACTTTTAAGAATACAATTAGAAATCCTAATTAACAATTTCAAATGAAATATAACACCAAAACTTTCTATTTTTATTTCTATACGCTATCTATAAGTGATCCACGCTATCTGTGTAAAGTCATAGTATTGCCACTGCTTTGATCTTTGTATGTGGAATTTTCCCTCACAACAGGCTTGGCACCCCGTGTATACTAACCTGACGTCGTATGTGTTACTCCACAGTGCCACCATTACGTTAAATGTACCGCTTCTCTTCCTTAGTCTCCAAGTCTTCTCCACGCCTTACCCACACCTCGCACTCTATTCCTATTGCGTAACTGGTATATGACATGCGTCAAGTGTATTTTAGTGATTTTCCCCTCATTTCCTCATGGAATTATTCATTTATCTCTTTTTACCTTATAAGCCTTAAAACACAGAAATACCATCAATTAGAGCTCATTCCAAGATATTTGGACCAATTATACATCTAATCTAACCCTATATATAAGTCTAATTAAAAACTTCTCAAATACCCCAAAACTTAGGATTCTACACGACCCGAGCAAAAATGTGTTCTACTAAGTACTCTTACTACTACTACTACTACTACTACTACTTATATTCTTCACTCATTTTACATAGTTCACGGAGTATTCTTTAATTCAATTAAGTTTAGGTTAATAATCCACTCAAGACTAATTCTTTACAAAAACTAATATTTTCAAAACATGTAGCTTTAACAACACATATAATTGACTTTCGAAACTCTCAAGTAGTCCACAATAAAACTATTACTACTTGTAAGTTTATTTCACCTCAACACTGAAGTAGCTAGTGTAAAGTCTCAGGATTTCTCGTTAAGCCCAAGAATTCATAAATAAGTATAGATCATACTATTTTTATTAGACTTTAGTACTTCAAGAGTCCATAGGGCTTCATATAGTTGGAAAGAAGACTTAACTCAACTAAGCTACTTATACTAACGCTAAATCTTTTCATTTGAAGAGTTTTAATATAACTTTCACCTTGGTTTCTTTCTATTTATCTCTCTTTTTTCTTTATATTCATTTATTTAGTTGTACGGACCCTACTCCTTTTTCTTTGGATTTCATTCTTCTCACTTTTACCAACCATCAAGTTCTCTACTCTTTTTCCTATATGGGACTCTCTAATTTTTTATTTAAAACTTTTGTTAGCACTTCTCACTTTCACTTTATTAAGCAAGTAATAATTCCAACTTTATATTTAAACACCATGCCTATCTCTTCCCTTTTTTATACTAAATCTTTATTTATTTTGTACTCAAGTAAGATTCATACTTATTATAGAATCCCACAAAGATCTAACTTTTTCCACATGAAGAGTTCTGATATTTTTCTTGATTTTGTTTCAAGTTCATGTTCTTCCCTAAATTTATGTCTCTAATCATGAAACTATACCGTTGCTAGCTACAATTCATATTTTATTCAAAAATTTTAACACTCTCTTGAGTTTCATATCAACAAGATACTTTTATACATACTCGTTCTCAATTTAAGGCATGAACTTTGTAATAGATTTACTTATTCATTACTATATATAATCTATATAACCTAATATATACTATTATACACATTTAACTAATAAGTAAATAAAAAAAGGTACACTATGATTATTTCCTTTTTAACTACTTCTAAAATAAGATTTTACGATAATAAATGCAGTCTTTATCCTTATTTTGTCCTTTCTTACCACTTCCCATAATTTTGATGCCCTAAACTTAAATCAAACCTTATCCTTAAGGTTTAAAAATAAGCATGAAACATAAAACACTAAACATACATACATACATATATAATATAATTTAGGAACTAAACATATAATGCATAAACATTAAATTTAAACACCTACTAAAGTGACAATATCCAAAATTAAAAAATAACCATTATGAATGTATCTATCATCTCCTTAGGGTATAGAGAAACCCAAAGACTCAAGCTCTAGGACAATGCATCATTATAAACTCCAGCATAGGCTGGTGTCAAAGGTTGTTCCACTCTTCTACTCTGCACCAAGTTAGGATCAATCACGTAGTTTGGTGTTGTTGAAAATGTGATAAACCTGTCAGTAGGTCTCAACCTTTCCTCCTCTCATATTTATGTACGTCTCTATGATGATATACAAATTATATGAAATTCCTATATCCATCTAGTTTGTCTTGAATCCTTATTTGCTTATCTTGCTTATATCTCAACAATGTTTCATGATATTGAACCATATCTTGTCGATATTGTATCTTAATCTCAACAATCCACAGCCTCTATTATTGTGGTGCTAAGTCCATAGGTGGTGGTGGTGGAGGTGGTGGAAAAAATTTAGGACCATCCAAGTCTTGCTTTATGATCAATAGCTATAAACTTGTAGCCCTCAGCAAATCATTATTGGTGATCCCCCACTCCATATCCTTGATTCCTCAACTTTTAGGCCAACTTTGCTATTGTTTCTTGGTCATCTGCTTCCTTTGCTAATTACTTGGCATAAAATATGTCCCTATTGACTCTTTCCCATCCTCAGAGTCTTAGTATCCAATAAGTGATTTCAAAGTTAGCATAAACACCTCATCTATTGTTGCTTGGGCCTCTATATCAAATTCCTCATCTTATATCAATCTCACTCCAGCCTTCAAGTTCTTATAAATTATCTCCCAAACATTGATCCTCCCATTCTTTATAATTTTATACAAACAAGTCGCTTTAGGTTTATTGATTTTAGCCTGCTTAGTGGTTGGGTATAATGAAGTAATTATAAAATGTTGTCATATTTTGTAAACTTTCCTTACACTACCCTTCTTAATGTGCTTCGACACATTCTCAACTCACATTGTCCATCCTCGTAGTCGTTGACAACTAATGCTCTCTCAATGACTCTAAAAGGATATAGGTTATAGGGTCTCTCATATAAATCATTTTGGAAGGTCAGTAGTTCTCCATTTAGCCTCAAGTGTTCAAACCCAAAGATGTCATTTATTGAATTTTCATTATACATGGCCATCAATCCTGTTATCTTAACTACATTACCTTTCTTTGTGAAGTTCGCATTGGCATAGAACTTGTAAACTATTTCATGCACTCCGTAAACCTTATTCTCCATATAATCTTGTGTGAAATGCTCCCAAATTGCCTGATGAAGTTATTTACTCTCTTATCATATTTGACCTGTAGGTAAATTCCTCTCTCTCAATTCCTTATTTTCAAAGGATTCGTACCTCTCCTTGGCCATTTTTCTAATATAGAACTTAGACTAGAAAGGCCTCGAGGCATCCTCATTTAGAGCTGTCGAGGATGATGCTTCATTGTCATTTGCCCTAACTTCATTAACTTGACTTGTTTGCCTCCTTATTCTTGCAAATATCACAATAAAACACACACAAAACAACAATTCAACAATATGTCTTCCAATCACCTATAATTAGAATTTTCATTCACAAGGGCCATTCACATGCAAAATAATTTTAAAAATAAAAATAAATCCACAATAAGCCACATTGATGCTCTGAATCCACACAATTTCAAATTCCTATCCAAAAATCAAATTTTCACAATTCATGCAATTTCAAAGAATATCAAATTTTCAAAGTATAACTAATGAGATTGTAAATTTATCTCAATCCCGAACTACTTTTCATTATAGATTGGTTCTCCAATCCTCTATCCATTAAAGCATTTTCACTTTGCTCACTAACTATAACCCTATAGCTCTTTTGACTCACTTCTAAAAATCAATGTCTTAACTCTCCTTTTTTGTGGGAATCTGCAATATGCCTTCTTTTTTCACTCTTGATCGACAAGAACATTCTTCGCTCACTTAAAATTCCTCAATGTACGGTTCTAAAGAGATTATTCTTTATTAGTGGTCTATTGAATAGGTTCGATGTGTAAACTCTGGATTAAAAGGGTTTTGAACCCTTTTCTCGACACCGATGGTGTCTATTATTAGGCATGACACCGGCACACCGCGGGCACGATGTCGAGCTCATTAAGAGCATGTTTTCCTCAAAGTTTGGCATTTTCTATGTTTCTTCATGGCATCATGTGTGTGTACATATGGTGTCAACCAGTTTGCCTCCACAATTTTTCAATTTTTCATTAACCCCCTATCGGAACTTTCACGGCTCTATGTATTACTACACAAGGCGTCATGACAATGTGAAATACAGTATATATGTAACATTTCCTAAAAACTTACCTGTTATTTGTCCATTTACTTGACCTTTACTTCTCTAACTCCTTTGCTCGTTTACGCTCTGTGCTGAGTATGTTGAGATTCACCCATTTTGATGAAAATTCACCCAGCAAATGGTATTTTCATACACAATTAGAACAAAACTTTCGAAATTAGGAAACTACTAAAACATTTAGATTGTTGTAACTAATTAAATATAACTGAAATTTGAAAACTAAAATTAAATAAAAACCTTTGGGCTGCCTCCCAAAAGAGCTTCATTAAACGTTATTAGCCCGACGCCTTTTCGCTCTGTTAGTCCAAGTCTAAATCAAAATACTTCAATTGTAGATCGAAGATAATGATATCTCTCCTATTTGGATGTACTTCTTGCAATTCAACAAAGATAATTTTATCGCCATCGTCGTCCTCCTCGATATTCATTGTGATTATTTTCTTTCTCGTGTGCAAGGTCATAACAGCTATGTTCAAGAATGGCCACCCAAGTATCATAGAAACATCATCATCTATATTATGATCTATAATCTTAAAATCAATTTTAAATATGAGTTTACCCACTTTCACATGCACATTCGAGACTCTCCCTATTAGTGGTACCAAGTCACCATCAATTAGTTGCAAGTTCATTGTATCGGAACAATTGATCTTCAAAATTGCTTGTAATATGTCCTTCATAGGCATTTCATTGACCGAGACTCCTGTATCACACAAGTTGTTTTGAAACTGATGTTATTAATGCTTAATAGTATGTATATATCTTCAGGATCTCTTCTCTTGATTAGTTGATGTTTTTGTGTGAATTTGTCTTTTAGTTTCGATTTCTTTGGAACAACCATGATGTTATTTCCTTTTGGTGCTTTTTTAGAAGTTTCTTCATCTTATTGCTTAACTCTCCATTATTCTTCCTTTTCTTATTATTCTTCAAGGCATTAATCCTTTGTTGCTTGAATCCTTCAAGTTCATCTTGCCACACCTCCATTCCTTTCTCATGTATAATTTTAGATTTTCTCAACTTTCTAACGGCTAAAGTAATAACTCTTTATGCCTTGTACATCACTTGCTCTTGCATTGCCTCATTTGTTGTTGTAGAGCTCATCACGCAAATGGCACTAACATTCTCTTTGGGATTTGTGATAGTTTTACTCGAAAATTGCCCTTCCTTCCTTGAATTCAAAGCACTGGCTAGCTGACCAATCTATCTCTCCATGTTCTTAATTGGTTGTGTTCTCTTATCGTCCATCCTCTTAAGAGTTTATTTCATTTTTTTCCATCTCTTTCTATGCCTCTCATTATGTTCTCTACTATTGATGTCAATAGCTTACAAGAATCTTTCAATTGACTTTAATGAAATCATTTCTTCATTTTGGCCAAGCTTCCCTTATTTGACTTATTGATCAAAACATGGGGGTAGCTTCAGTGCATTATCAGGATTTTCATATGAGAAGTTTGGGTTCTTCTATCCTTGATAATAACTTTGAGGAGCCATTCACCTCTGCTTGAAGTTTTTCCTAAAGTTCTAGTTGTTCATGAAGTTGACATTTTCAAACTCCATCCCTTTTTGCATGTCCAATGGATTAACCACCATTGCTAGGTGATTAATGGGTTGTTATATTGCTTACATTTGTGGACTTCATTGTCCCATTTGTAGCTTCGATATCTAACTACTCAGATTTGATAGTTGTGCCATGATCGCTGCTTATGAATCAATCTCATACACTTCTGCGGGCTTTCTCACTGTGGAACAAGTTCAAGCTATAGAATTTTAGGACATAAGATCTAGAAGATCTAATGCTTCATCTTCATCTTTGGTTAGTAGTGAACCACCTACTTAGGCATCTACTAATGTCCTCGTGTTGTGATTCATTCGACAGTATAAGATTTTTAGTTGTGCCCCATTTCACATATCCATGTCCTGGACATCTCCTCAACATTTTTTTTTAATATTTCCTAAGCCTCAGCAAGAGACTTGGTATCCACTTTCTTGAATTAGATGTTCCTCAATTTCCTTTCATTGACCTTTACTAAGGGAAGGAATTTGTCTAGGAATCTTTCATTGATATATGCCCATGAAGCCATACTCCCTATATTCAGTCTTTGGAACTAGGATTTGGCTTTTCCACCCAATGAGAAATGGAAAATTCACATCCTGATTACTTCCTTTATAACTCCAATAATGTGAACAGTGTCACACTTCTCTAAAAAATTCTCCATGTGTACAACTAGATCTTCGTTTGCTAGCCCATTGAATAGGCTCTTTTGCACCATGTTGATGAGAGACAGTCTCAATTCAAACTCAGTTGTGTTAGATGGAAGCCTCGTCATTCTGTCATATGTCTCTTAAACTTCCAATTTGAAGTAATCTTTAAGACAACTTTGTCTTTGTACTCTATCATGCATTATAAAATCACCTTCAGGTCGATTATTCCCTTAGTCCTAATTTTTGTTTTAGTTCCACGCTCAATCCTCCACCATCTTGGTTCATTTCTTCTTCTTTCCCTTATTGGTTCTGTCAATCTCAGGAATGTAAGTCACTAAGTTCTTATCACCTTGTCTATGCACGCACTCACTATTCCCGGAGAAAGAAAACCAAAAGATCAAGTGTAGATTGTCAAACTTGTAACTAAAACTTTTTTTATAAACTTAAAAGTAAATTACTGAAAATAAAATCTTAACAATTGTGTAAACTAACTAAACTAGTGTATGGCTACATATCCTTGGCAGCGGTGCTAAAACCCTGATCATAAGTGCAAGTATAATGGTTCAATTGTAATAATAATATGACCAACAAAGGTTTAATATGGATATCGTCCTTTGGGAAAGGTTTATATTGACGCAACTCACTTTTTTTATTTTACTCAATTGTTAAGAAGATCTCTTTTTAATTGATTTTTAAACTTAACTACTCTATTATATAAAACAATGTAAATTAGTTTGTGCTTTTATATTAAGATGACTCTTATTTCACAACTTCACCTAGTTAATGGATTACTATGCTTTCCATTTCATACTTCCTTTGTATTCATTATATGTATGCAATGTTTAATTAGAATAGATAGATTTCCATCATATTCACTTCAACCTACTGTCCTAGTTGAAAAGGTCATAATGTGCACACTAGAACTCCATATATCGGTGTGAATAATATAAGTCTCATATAGCATTAAATTTGAAATCTTTAGACTCGTAACCACTTAAGTTCACTATCCGTGTTATCGATGTTATTTACTTTACGGTTGTACTATTCATATCCAACACAAAAGCTCCAATGGCTATGCTAACTACTAAAATCTTTAATAAGAAAATGTGATCAAGATGTTCATAACATTATGTATAGAATTAATATAAATTCTAATCATTGCACTTCTTAACATTATAATCCACTATACTATAGGATCCATTGATCCTTAAGATAGACAAACTTCTCACTCATCATTGAGATAAACACACAAATCATTATATTTATTACAATTAATATTAAATCAAATAACATCAGTTAAATCAAAGAAACAATATCGAATAACCATAAGTGGAGTCTTCAATGTCTTCTCCTCCAAAACTTTTCTCAATACTAAAATCTAATGTAAAACTATTGTAACGTGTGCTAATTAGTGTCTTTTTGTGATGTTGGGTGAGTTCACCATGTTCTAATACCTATTTATACTCCTAAGACTCTTAAGAATACAATTAGAAATCCTAATTAACAATTCCAAACGAACTAGAAATCCAAAACTTTCTATTTTTATTTCTCGGTGTTGTTTGTAAGTGATCCATGTTGTATGTGTAGAGCCACAACATTGCCACAGCTTTGACCTTTGTATGTGAAGTTTATCTTCACTATAGGCTCGACACCTTATGTGTACTAGCCCTGTGTCATGTGTGTTAACCCACACCGTTGTCAATGCGTCAAGTGCATTGCTTCTCTTCCTTGGTCTCTAAACCTTCTCCAGGCCTTGCCCATGCCTTGCACTCTCTTCTTACGGCGTCACTTGACTATGTCACGACGTCAAGTGTATTTTTTGTGCTTTTTCTTCTCATTTCTTCATGAGTTCACTCATTTTTCTCTTTTATACCTTGTATGTCTTAAAATACTTAAGTACTCTCAATTAGAGCTCATTCTTGAATATTTAGTCCAATTATACATCTAAACTAACCGTATATATAAGTCTAATTAAATATTTATCACTCAACCATCCATTTCCTAGTTGGAAAGATATTTTCCATCATTTCCTCTTCTTCTTGATCAATTATCTTAAGTATTTAGTTATAGTTTTACCTCTTTTTGGTGTATTTTGTTGTGTATTGATTCCTTTTGTATTTTCACAAAATAAAGTGTTAACTTATGCTTGATTAGTATTATTCGTAGGTTGAGTAGATACTTTAGTTTGATTGTTTAACTTGTTCATATGTTAAGTCATTTGACTTAATTGATTTTTTGGCTCGTTAATAGACTTATTGATTAAATCTGATTTTGAAGATTTTGCATAAATTCTTGATAACTTTGGGTCATAAAGTTATGTAATATTTGTTCTAAATTAGGTTGCAACAGTTGTGTAATTTAGCTAAGATTTGAATTTGGTTTTCCATTGTAATAATTGTTATTATTGTATCAGTTTCTAGGTGAACCAGAATATTGGTTCATAATTGCGTTGACTTCTTCATTGTTTTCTTCATGTAAAGTAGGACACGCATTCGTAAGATGTGTAACTTCATTACAAAATTCGCACAGTTTAAGTTGGTTTGATCTATCTTTTTATATTAGCTTAACTATGTTAGATAATTCTTTAATCTTTTTGTCAAATTTATTACTTTTTTATTACTAACCTCATAAAGTTTCTTTTTGATGTATCGGTCTTTTCACCTTATTGTTTTGATTGTTTGGACATCTTATTAATAGTTTCTTTTGCTATAGTTGGTGTTGTTAGGTTTTTGGGGTTCATACACAATGAAAATTTCAAAACAATTATTGAAAAACCCCAACCAGATCGAAAAATAAGTTCTATTAAACTAGATCTACGAAAGTAAACTATACCTTAATCGTTGATTTCTTTCTCTGATTGTTCGATTTTCAAGACGTTCAAGTGCCCGTCCTTTATCGATTTCCAAGATGTTCAAGTGCCCGTCCTCTATCAAAAATCCATATTTAGACAATTTAAGTAAATTACACATACGTTCCTATTAATAGGTTATCATATAATAAATTGTAATGGCATTTATTTCATGAATTTTATCATATAAAATTCATTACCCTGGGAAATTAAAATTATGCAAAGTCATTCTTTGAGTGAAACCCAAAAGGTTCATGCGTCATTTGTAGTGAACCAAAATCATTTTGGTACACAAGTCATAAACGGTTTCTAGTAAGGGATTATGACTACATAAGTAGCGTGAATATCGAATCGATACAACCTAATGAATAACTTATATCATATCATTTTTGTTGTGCAATATACTTTGACTAAACATAAAGCATGAAAAATCACCCTTAGTGTTCAATCGTACTAGTTTTAATCTTTAGGTAAACTTAGAACACCCAAGTGAAATTGGTCATATTAATTCATGTGGACTTGACCATTGTCAGTCTATCATATCAAAGGATCCACTTATTTCTCTATACGAGAGTGACAAATTATATATGGATTGCACACCTTTACATATTATTCACAAGGTATAATAAGTTGGTATTTATATGTTTTTAATAGTTTATTTTAATGTGTTTAATATAGAAAGTCTCTAAAATATATATTTAATTATATTTATTGGTCGCTTTGAGGCAAAACGGAGTGCGCGGTTGAATCCAGCGTGAAAAAATACTCAAAATGGAGTGTTTTTACGCAGTGATTAGATACCAGAAGATTTGCCTTGAGTTACTTTCTGTGTAGTGGATAGAATAGGAGATAGCGGACAAAATAACGTAGGGGAGTGACACAGTCAAGTCATTTGGAAACAGCTGTTGTTAGATTGCCTTGAGATGCGTATATCAAAGGCACCCACACAAACTCACAATACTATGCGTTTGTCCACAACGTCATACACAAGCCCTCCTCCAATCAGACGCATCTACGTGGCATCAGCATGTCATCAAGCATAACCATTTCTCTACTTGCCTCAAGTGCCATCAACTTGTCCTCGACTTCGTGCTACCACACTCTCCTACTATTTCGCTCGAAGTCTGCGACTCCACCAAACCAACGCCAGCTTCATCCACGTGTCGATCGTCCAGCTCTCCACCACGTCATTGCAGCTCCATCCCCCAATTCGCAGCTACCACCTTAATGTTTTCAAGTCTCTCACCCAATCGGTTGTTGCCATGTGTCTCAGGTCATGCAATGAATGCCCAGCAACCACCAAATGCTCCTCGCATACAAGTCACTCCACCAACCCCTAATATTAGTTTCTTTCACCTCCCGACACCTATTATTAGGAACTTAGGTTTTACGAAAGATTACCGAATTTCATATTTGATTAAGTAAAATCGGAAGTGGACGCGATTCAATTATTTATGATTAGTATTCTCACGGATCATTATTATCGCAATTAGTTTGTTAAACCTGATTGGCGGATGTCCAAGGTTATGTATTAATTAGGGAAGCAGTTAGTGGCGGGCGTCTTGGCTATCGAGATTAGGGGAATTAAAAATTTCTGGCGGATGTCAATTTTCCATAGCTAATCTATGAGAATTTAAATTAATAATTTTTTAGAAAGATTGCAGGCCATGACATGCCATTGAATCTTGATTTTGATTTGTGGAACCGTAGACCTAGGTAACTATTAATTGTTTTGAAAGTTATTTTCATTATTTTATTTATTTAGTTTATTTTAGTTTAGTTAATCAAATTAATTTATTTTAAAACCCCCGATTTCCCTTTTTATTGTTTTTAACCTTAGAAAGACTACCAATCTAAGTAGGATCAACCATTTGCTACTATTCTACAAAATAGTTGTTTATGAACTTTATTTTATTGACGCGCTCAGCGCACGTCAAGGTGTCAAATTACAATGCTCCTAAAATTAAAGCTTATGGTAATATCTAATCGAATGACTAAATGATGTACCTATCGTGAGTAACACCTATAACTTAATCCATATGGTGTTCTCAAAGCGGGTTGTTCCAGTACCTTGTTCCCTAACAAGTACTCATGATGTCGATTCGTATCTCTATATGCATGATCGTCACATGATCATCAATCAAGATTCACACTAGTCCTAATTCATTATAGTTTCCAGTATATTGACCAACTATGGACATTTATGATATTTCAACAAATATTCATGGATCTTACTATAAGATTAACATGCAATCACTTATAATAAAAAAAAAACAAATGAAAAACCTCTATTTTATTAGCTAAAATTATAAGATAAACAATGTTTATAGATTGACCAAGAGCACATTCCCTAACAAGTGTAACATCGAATAATGATCCACCACATATTGTATCTAATAGTCATGATTCAAGATGATTTAGTCCTTCATTAAAATATTCTAATAAACCTCTTTGAGTGGATTCATGGTCTGGACAAGATGAAATTAATCTTTGAAATCTATCCTTATAATCATTAAAGTTTTCATTGTCTTTCATTTTCACGACTGTGATTTGTCTTCTACAAGTACTATTTTTTTGTCGACATATATTGATCTAAGAAAGCTCTAACATTTGAGCTCATGTGGTTATCGAATCATAAGGAAGATAAAACAACCAATCTTATGCTTGATCTTTCAATACAAAAGGAAAATCTTTAAGTTTGACTTGTTCTAACGTGTAGTCTTTAAGTTTCATCCCATTAACTTTACGTTGATATTCCCTTATAAATTTTTGTGAGTCTTCATTGTGCTTACCGTAAAAGTTTGGTAGAGCACTAATGAATCCAGATCTAAGTTCAAATTCAAGAAATCCCTCAAAATAAGCAATACAAATTGGTTCATAAGTAGTTGCATTTTGATTAGCTCGGCTAAAAGAAAGTTCTTTATTATTATTATTATTATTATTATTATTATTATTATTATTATTATTATTATTATTATTATTATTATTATTATTAGTAGTAGTAGTAGTCTTAGTAGTAGTAGTAGTAGTAGTAGTAGTATTAAGATTAAAGTTATTATTGGCTTCCATTATGGTAGGTTAATGTCCTTTACGTTGTTGTTGTCTTCAATTATGATTAAATGTCATACCTACCTCAGGATCTAATGAATGTAAGGACCCTGTAGAATTAGAACGATGAATTGGATAGACCATACAACGTCTAAAACTCCTAAGAAATTATGTTTAAAGCTCCAGCAAAGTCACCAAAAAATTGACACATGTCGGGCGTATACAATAATTTCCCCTTATAGTTTTATACTTAAATTACTTTGTAGCAGTGGTAAGTGAGAATCATCTTCACAGGGATTTATCAAACCTCTCTAGGAAAAAGGACTTTAAAGTTTTTTTATTTTTATTAATAATAATAATTAAACTACCTAATAACTAAATCTAATATAATAATGTTTAACTAAATATATTATCTTAATTAACTAAAACAATCCAGAATCACAATCAATCAAATTGATTCAATTCAATAATAAATAAATATCTAAACAAATATTCCAAACTATGAAACATAAACTCATTTTGCATTACAAACATGTAAGTCCAATCCATATATAGTCATTAGCATACTTTATAAAGTAATATAAATCACTAAACTCTAATCATAAGAAAACAGGCTTCAGCCAGCTATTTATTCTTCTTATACCGGTGCAAAAGCTACATTCTAGTTCTATTGAGCTAACCATTTTATTCACATAGAGACATAAACTTCACGCAATAGAATCGCATTAAACTTTATGAGAACTTCGAACTACAAAACCTAACATCTTCAGAAAGCCACTTCAACACTAGATTTTGATCTCAAATTCACCTAGGATATTTAAATAGTGTTTATCTTTCAAACAATCCTAGTTACTAGTTTAATTAGATAATGAAACCATATATCAAATACATATTTTTAACTATGCATATAATACCTATATCCATGATTTAAATCAATAGATATTAGCTTATTAAATTAGTGAATCAAAGAATACAATTAAGTTTAAACAGTTAAGCACATATTCATCTCATCATAACTACGTTGCAAAACGAATCTTGTTCACAGTCAGACTTTGTTTAGATCAAACAAACGACTTACTCATAATCATAAATAACAATGAAATAATATAAATAAAAGACATAATAAAAAATACTTTTGAATTTAAAATACTTGAATCTTCAAAATAATAGACAATATATGTAAAATAAGTAAACTATGGCTCTAAGAAAAACCGAGGGTCCTAGGGCTTCAAAGTACGATCAAGGGCAATTGATTTTGAAACTTGGGATTCTAATTTATAATACTCTAAGAAGTAAACATCTCAAAACCACTCAAAGAAGTCGTAGTCAACCGATATTCCTGAGATCTAGCTCTGCGATTCACAGCGATTTGGGAGAGTCAGGAATCGCTTATTAAATCCAGAATTTTGAGCTAAATGGTTTTTTCTTGTGTCCATCAATTAGCTAGAGATTTAAGTTCTTCAGGAATCACCAAGAATCGCTGGTTCATTTATAGCTCTTATGTGCTTCCTCAGTGATAAATCTTCATATTCTTCTTCCTCTTGATTAATTCATTAATGATCTTCCATTTTTCCTTAATTTCTTCATGTTCTCAATTCATTACTTGAAATATTAAAAACAAGAGAAGACACCATGTAATATAGTCCTTTATATCTAAAATCATCCTAAAATGAACTATAAATCATGTTTAGTTATTAACTTGTTAGATTGTTTTGCGCGCATCAAAATTCTAATGAAATTTTGCGATGTAATTCAAGTCAGGTATGATTTAAATTGATGCATTTCATTAGATCATATGCATACACATGGAAGTACACATAATGAATAACATGAATATAAGGTTTTGGAGAAAAATTGAGTTTAAAGGCAAGCTGTTACCTTAGGCCATGAGCTAACACGTAGGGCGCTAGGATGGTGCCAGTCCAAATATTAAGAATTTGAATTCATCCTAACAGTATGAGAGAACACATAAGGTGTTGCCACAACATTGGAGGGTAAATTAGGAATTTTAGAAAATTTTCAACGATTTCCCAGTGCCTTGCCAGCACCATGACCTTTAAATGTACATCATTGGACGCGAATTTCAATTTTTTAAATCGGAACCATCTTCTTCCCAAAAATCATACCCTAGCACCCCCGCACCACTGTATACACCCCATAAAGCCTTCCTAATCACTAAATCTTTCATTTTTTTACCTCCAATCACACTCAATTTTTATTCTTCATCAAGTGGTGATCATTTTGAACCATTAAACCAAGTTATTGGAGAGCACCTTGATGAAGCCCGACTTTGGAATTGAGAATTTGAGCTCCTTAAGCATCCATTAGGCCAAGAAAGTTGCCCTGAGCTACTAGGAACTCATTCCCAATTTGGTAATTCCTATAATCTCCTTAATCTTTGGGAATTTTGTTGATGTTTTCTTTAGGCAATTCTGGCAAAATATGCATTTTAGGTATCAAATTGGACCAATAAGGCTTTTAATTGTAAAAGTATTTTGAGTGGTTTGATCGGTATACTTTGATTTTTGATCAAATTTTAAAAATCCCAATTTTGTTTACAAACCGACTACATTTTTGGAAATTCTAGTATTTCTAGTCCAATTTCTAATTTTGAATGATTCAATGGCTTTATTTCGATCAATGTAATGTGAATTAAGGTTTGGGGAATGTGTGAGAGGTTGTTATCAAAATTGGAATTTCCAAAGTTTGGTTTTTGTTGAAAATTAGTAGACTTCATTGGCACTTTGGTTTGAATTTGATTCGCGGATCGATTATGGAAATTTATGTGTGTGATGAATTGATTGAAATCTTATTTACATCAATTTGGATTGATTTGAGATTTTTATATAACTTCGACACTTTGAATATGGTTTTTCACCGAATTTTCTTGACAAATTGATTGACTAAACTTTCAAATGTCATAGTAGTTTTGTGCAAGATTTTATGTTTGAATCAATATTAATGTGATTGTCGAGTGTTTAGGACTAATATGCCCGTTATTTTTTATGTTATGATTGTTATCCAGGTTGTTGTGTTTTTGTTGCTATATTTTTTTGTGCTATGGATAGAGTAAAGTGTATTAGTTTCGCAGGTCCCAGCAATAGGATAAGTGCTCGATTACCACCACTTAAAGCTAGAACCCACCCACCTAATGCACCAGAGCCTTTTAATAAGTTCTTGTTTGCGGGTGATAAGGCCCAGAAGAGATATGATAGTGATTGAATAAAAATAAGAGGAAACCTTCAGCTGATATGGGTTTAGTATAAAACCCCAAATATGATAAGAAAATGACATCGATCATTAAAGAGCAGAGATGAGATTTTTTCACTATAGACTACTAGGCCTTGAGTGAGCACCCCCATAACACAAACCTTATTTAAGGATTTGAGCAGCTGGTTCACGAGTTCTATGCGAATAAACATGCGACCAAACTAGGAGAGAGTTTCGAATGAAATGAGTGATGATTAGCTACACTCCCGAGGCCGTTAACACCTATTATGACCTACCTACTTTTGATGGTTTGGGAAGGTCTGGCTTCCCATTACCTAGATATTTTTCTAACACTCATTTCATCTATCTGACTATGCGGATAGCTTTGACTTGTTTCCTTTAACACGACTGGGTCTACTCCACTACTCAGTACCCTAAGCATCTCATTAAGACCCAATTTAAGAAGACTCTCATGGCTTACTCCTATTTCATCGACGTTTCTCTCTACCCCATCACTCGGCATGGCAAGGGGACACGACCCCGATGCACACTTCTATATCATATTTGGGCACGTATTGCTCGCATTGATGTGGGGCATATTATTCATGAGGTCATTTGAGATAGCATGACCACAAAAAAGAATGAGAGCCTAGTTTTTTCCATTTTTATTAATGACTTATGTCGCCTAGCAAGAATCCCTTTTGACGGCCTAGTATTTGAAATCCCACCTAAACTGACCATACAAGATGACGATATTTTTTGTTTCAGTAAATTAGAGGAGGAGGATTCTGAGGATAATGAGTATAGAGCACAGGAGAGATCACGAGTAGCGAAGCGGATACAGCAGCAATAATACGAGACCTAATCGAGGAAAGCTACAAGAAGGAGGAAGTGACCATTTTCATCTACACCACCATTACCAGATGGTGCACCAGGACAGATGTCCATTGAGTAGATAATTCTCTATAATTAGAGGGATCTCAGCCAATTTATGTACCAAAGGTAGATATGGCATCGGCAAGTCTTTAATCACCTTAATGAGCTTGCTCCCCTAATTTTGAACACTTCTTTCATTATACTTCTGGGTTACCGAGTGTCTCAAGCTTATAAGGAGTATGGAGCCCCTTCTTCCTCACATTCTTCACAAAAAACGTAAACTCCTTACCATATTTCAAATAGGACCTCATAGCAGAGCGAAGAGCATCAGGACAGCTCAAGTGACTATGAGAGTTGACTTACTTATTTCTATATATATTCGAGAGAGGAACCGAGAAACTTAACACTAAGTCAATTTTGTAATATATTTGGATAAGATACAATATAGCAATGATGTAATTTTGTAATATCACTCATGGCACATCATTTGCATACATCTTTTAGATTTTCATATATTTATTTTGTTTCATTCAAATTATTTCCATCCTCTTATCTTCCGTTATTTTATTTCAATTGATATTTTGGAATGTGTATTGGTTTTCCTACTTTCTTGAACTTTAAGGACAAGGTTTAAGATAAGTTTGGGGGTATGAGGTATGCAGGTTGATGGAACGAATGAATGAACCTTATGTAAAGCAATTATGATAAAGGTTTCGCAATTTTCAAAGTTTTTTTTAAAAACAAATTTGCGAAATACAGGTAGTACAGTTTCATTTCATTTTAAAGATTGATATTTTAGTAGTTTGGTTACACACTTCCATACTTGTGAATTCTCTCTTTTTGTTTTTATCAAATTTTTCAAGCTTAAATGAATGACCATGTCTATTTTAGAACAATAGTGGACAATTTAGAATTCGAATGTAGATTAATGTTGCCATGAATGGACGAAACCTTGAGTACAGTTTAGGTGAAATTTTTATTCTTATGATTGATCTACCGTACCTAGTCTACACCAAAGAATACTAATGTGGAGTCATGAAAAAAGAGTCAACTAAATCTCTACAGATTCTAGGATAGGTATTCTATCTATTTACAACAGATTAATAACTAAATAATAAGTTTAGGGGAAGATATAGGCCTTGTTTTTCTAAAGCTCTTAGCCTTTAACCCACCTATTAAGTTATCTTTAGTTAACCCAGTTGAGTCAACATAACCTCACGTTTTCATCACCCATTATAAAAATTTGTAAACCATTAGCCTATAATATTTTACCTAGTTGGAAACTTGTCTTAGAATTAAATTAGTAAAAAGAGACATGAAAGAAAAAGAAGAAAAAAAAGAAAAAGAAAGAGAAAAGAAAGAAAGAAAATATAAGGGTTAAATATTTATCACACCAAAATATAAGGGGAGTTGATCATGATAAAAATCTACTCAATCAAATCATGATTCAAAGGTTCCACAAAAAATGGGAATCCATAGGTAATGGAGCAGGGAACCGTGTCGTAAGAAAAATGAGATTTCCACATAAAAATAGTATTCATAAGAAATAGGGCAAAGAGCCGCGTGGTTAGAAAAATGAGTGTCCTATCTAGAATGTTATCCATAAGAAATGGAGCAGGCTACCGGAATGTTGGAAAAAGGTAATAACTGCATAAGATACAACAACAACAACACAGCCTCAGTCCTAACTTAATTGGGGTCGGCTACATGGATAAGACTTTTCATTGTGCTCGATTAAGTGCAATTGATGGTAAGCATTCCAAACCATTCAAATTCCGCCTAATTAATGCATCCCATGTTAATTTTGGTCTACCCCTACTTAAACGAATTTTTACAATTTCTATTGAGTCAAGTTTTCTAATGGACCATTTGTAGGCCGTTTTTGCAGGTGAACAAACCACCGCAACCGCTTTTCTCAAATCTCTGTATCAATTAGTGCTACTCCTATTTGTCTTTGAGTTTCTATATTTCTATTCTATCTTTATGGGTTTTACCACACATCCACCTGAGCATCCTCATTTCTACTACGTTCACTTTATGTAATTTTTGTTGCTTTACCGCCTAATATTCACTTCCATAAAGCATAAATGGTCTAGTTTCGATCACAAATCGCCCCTGCTGCATTTCGCCATTTCTTCCATCTAGCTTGAATTATGTGTGATATCATTCTTAATATTACCATTATTTTGTATGACTGATCCTAAGTATCCAAAGTGATTCATCTTAGGAATTTTATCTAAAGTGATTCACCGTAGGTATCTAAAGTTATCCTAGGTATTTTAGGACTGCACAAGGTGAAAAAAAAATTGAGGTGCAGTTTAAATCATTTCATGTTCTCCGAAAATCCTTTGACAAGTCTGAGTCTAAATTTTCCAACGTTTCGAATCCATTAATTACTTTTATTTATCAACCAAGCCCACCATTATAACCTAAAAGAAAGTCCTATTGACTCAAAACAATATTTCGAATGTGTAAGTGGAATGGTTGTATTAGTTCTATTTGTGGAATCTTAGTATTCAATGCTCTATTTAGGGATTGCAAGTTTTAATTTGCTAAAAGTTCCTAGGCAACTCATGATTAATTGATGATTTTTAGTCTGAACGAAGGCTAGTATTTTACGGAGTATACTTCGGGAAGGTAGCCGAAAAAACTTAACTTGGAGTAATCGGCTTTACTTGAGTGTTCTTGTTCTTATTTGTCAATTTTTTGAAAAATTGGACGAAACCATTTAAGTTAAAGTTTGGCATTAATAAAGCTGAAATGTATAATGCAATTGATTGTCTTATACTCCAATGCTTGGGATGAGCATTTATCTAAGTTCGGGAGTATTTCATAAGTCGCCAAATGTGCTACATTTTAGTGTGATACTACTACAAATTAGAAGACTTTTATCTCCATTTATACTCTAAAACCTTTATTTTTGTATTTTCATGGTAAATACAAACTATTGGATAAAAAAAGTGATTTCCTACCAAAATTTAATTAAAATGCAAGAAAAATGCCACTACAAAAAAACAGCAGATCAAAAACGGAAATTTCCGTCTCTGATTTGCATAAATTTCGTCTCTAATCCAAATATGCAACGGAATAGAGACGGAATTTATTCCGTCTCTAAAATCGTCGACGCTGATTCAATCAGCAACGGAAATGTGTTTCCGTTTCTGATTAGAGACGGATTAGAGACGGAATTTAGAAATGGAAAAGAGACGGAACAAAAATGGAATTTTTTCTAAATGGTACAATTGTAATTGCATTCCTTCTCTGATCCGTTGCTAATCAGAGACGGAACAGAGATGGAATGCATTAATTTTGTCTCTGATCCGTTGCTAATCAGAGACGGAACAGAGACAGAATCAAAAAATTTCGTCTCTGATCCGTTGCTAATCAGAGACGGATCAGAGACGGAATGCATGAATTCCGTCTCTGTTCCGTCTTTGATTGGCAACGGATCAGAGACGGAATACAATAATTCCGTCTCTGATCCGTTGCTGATTTATGTAGTTGTGCCTCGAAAATTAAAGACGGAATAGCAACGAAATATTTGAATTCCATTGCTAATCCGTCTCAATTCCGTTTTTTTTAGTTTTTCAACCTAAGCTTAATCCAATTGGTTCTCCATAACATCTAAACCTGAAAATACAACCATATGACCTGCTCCATCGCTTGCACCCCCTCCAACAACTCCTTGGGGGTGCTAACATCCCCAAAAAAAAGGAGAATTTGACATACATACACAAATCAACAATATATATCAACAACAAATATTCAAATGAGAAAAAACATAAAATTCGATATTAAAAAAGATTTATATATTCACGAAACGTAGTCAAGTATAATAAATGTTTAATATACCTAAGTATCCACAAAAAAACTACAATTCTCATTGTTTTAAAACAACCATAAAAATACCTAAGTATCATAAAGTTGCTCATTCCTCGTTGTGCTAGCTCCTGGGATGTGCTAGCATCAGGATCTACGTATCTTCTCTTCTTTCTCCATAACGACCTGAGACTGTAGACACATCCTTTGGGACAATCACCCGCCGCCTTGTAGTACAACGCCTCATCATCCAGTGGCTGGTTCGGTGTAGTCTGGGTCAGCTCCTAACGTCTCCTTTGGTGCTTAGCCTGCATGGATCACTAATATTTTGTTAACAATCTAATAGTAGCATTAAGGTGAGAAGGCAGCAAAATATTCAAATTATGTTACCACAACGGATGATAAAGTGTGCAAGTTAAACAATTTACTCAAAAATGCTAATTAGTGCCATCAATCCAGCTCAATTTTTTGGGTTTCTACTACCATTACAATAATTTTGCCCGTCTACATTTTGATTAAGATAAGAATGTTTTTTAGTATAACATTTTTCCTCATCAACTGATCATTGTGTTGGGGAATTCCCCATCGCAGAATGCAATTTACATGGAGATCTAAACTATATCAATTTTCCCAACCTGGGCAGTCACATAAGACCATGAAGCACAACTAACAATGGACTTCAATAAACAGATTTGGTCACTACCAACTACAAACCCCTCATGCTCTTCCTAGCAACAAATTCCTAGAATGTAATTTGAAAAGATAGCAAGACATTCAGAATGTGCGAAAGCTCCTTACTACATAGTGAAGTTTGATGAAAGAGAGCATGTTTTTGACACTGCATTTGCATAAGAACATAAACCTAATGGTGGTAGGTACTAGATCAGACAACAAACTAATTATTTTTTCTTCAAGTATTTTCATGTTCCAAACATTTCAAATGTTTCAGCATGAATGTCCACACAAAAAACCTCATATAAGTTCCGCAACATTATTCACAATTAAGTTAATCGTGAAGCAAAAACAGATACATATATAGACTAATCGTCATACCAAACAAATGATACAACCATATGTTAAAACCTGGAAGTAAGAAGATCTCTCGCATCACTCTTCCAAGCAAATCCTAATCAAGCAAAATCAAAATGTTACCACTCCAAAACCACAATGATCCCAAGTAACAAATTGCACAATTCCTAAATAGAAATCAAGTCGCAAGGTTACGAGAATCTCAAACCACCTCACCACATCACCAACCCATAGAACTATAGAATCAAACCGAAAATATATTAGCCTATGTTGACGTAATTGCATCTCCGACTAAACCGAGCAGCTGAACAACTGAACCAGCAAGATTTCTGAACCCATGAGATCTATTAACCCCAACAGCTCCTTCACTGCAGTTAAGCTAAAAATCAATCAAATAAAGTCACAACTCGTAAATCAACAACAGAAACTGTGATATCATAGCAGATCAAAGGAACGATAAAACCAAACTTGTAATTTATTAAAAATAAAAACCAGACACCAACGACGAAGCTCTATCCTTCTCTGCTAAGAATATACAACAAACCCTAATCAAGCAAGATCAATATGTTACAACTCTAAAACCAGTGTGATCCAAATAACCAAATACACAAATCCCATAACAGAAATCAAGCAAGAATCTCAAACCATGTAATAGCATCACCAACAACCAAACTAAAACTAGGGGTGTCTGCTGATGGAAATGCATCCCCACAAACAAGATCAGACCTCAAAACTCCCAATTTAGATCCATCCATGATCCTACACAATCACCAAATAGAAGCAACAAAATAAAAATAAAAACCAACAGAAGAACCGGCAACAACATCAACGGCATCAGCAAATCATAACACGAATAATCCATATAACGACACAACCGAACCAAAAATGACATTTACTAATGTAAGTGCAACTCCACTCCAAAATATCATATCAGCAACAGACACCAACGAGACTCGCAATAAACTCTGTAACTTCCAATCTCTAATCCTAATCAGTCATCAAATAGTAGTTATGAGATCCAAACAAATTCCAAAATCAACACACGTCTCGCAAAATCCATGAAACGATATAGCCGTAAAACCACTCAGAAAGTGTAATTGAAGACCCTGGGAAAACTGCAAGTCACCAAAAAGGAGACTAATAAAAAGCTTAAGAACACAATAACACATAACAATTAAATTCACGCGGAGCATTATAAAAAGGTCTCAGATTCATATCTAAGAACAACCTCTACACATATAAGGGTACGGTTCATAATAGAACCATTCCACAGACAACAAAATGGCAATTGCAAAATGGCCAGCGTATTCCCTTCTTTTAATAGATCCCCCACCAGGATAGACACTCAAATGTTCTCTAACAGCAAATAAAATTTCCCGATTTCTCTGCCAACTAATAATAAAAATTTAATGCAGGATCGAAAAATAAGTACTTAGCAAACTTCATTCAAGTTAAAGGTAAGCTCGGATAATCATGCAAATAAACAGGCATTATACATTAACATTACATTCTATTCGCCAATAATAACAAGGAGACTAGTTTTTTATCTTAACATAGAAACTAGCTTTTTTCGGTCAATGAATAAAGGAAACAGCTTGTGAAGCCAGGTTCTTATATGAAATAAATTTCAGATGAATGATTTAATGGAAAACGTATTAAGTCTATGCAGTTAAAAATTTATTTTTCTCTTATTTTTATTTTATCACAATTCTTACAATGTTAACAATAATGGGGTAAAAAAGGGCAGGAAGAGAAATAAGGCCAAGCCTCGGAAGACCAACAACCAAATTTAGTAAGACTTCAATTTGTCACAGAAGTGAGAAGGTTTGATGAAGTGATTCGAGTGAATTAAAAAAAAGAATTAATTGAGAAACTTTAGTACAAAATATGAGACTGATCTAACCTCCTTTGATATAAGAGGTTTTGTGATTGCATAGTAGTCAAAAAAGATTTGCAGGTTTGAAGGATCCTCCAGAACTAGCCTCCAAGCAGACGGTACCTACACATGAGTGAAAAGCGTGAACATTTACAAGAGAAATCAAGTGAAAAATAATGCGTTAAGATGTTATCATAAATTTATTAATAATAAATAAAGCAATTTGAATATGCGATAGATAGAAATGCACTATCATTTAAAAAAAATACATGTACAGTACCAAACTCTTCTGAACTCTCATCTAAAGATGTTCCCACCAAGTCAAATGACAAGCAATTAAGCCCAAGAGAAAGTGCCAGTTCCTGCAGCCTGCACATTGCTGCATATTTATTTCATAAAAGTGTGAACTAACAAAGTGAAGGAAACAAAACTACAAAATAACATAAGAGCTCAAAAGCAATAAAACCACTAGATAAACCATAGAGATGCTCAATCACCTACTGGGAAATAAGAGTTGACATATTACCATCAGTTTTTAGTTGATTTAATGATGATAGACATATCTGAAATAACTGGAATAGAGCTTGATCCCTGAAAGAACAAGCCACCCTTCGATGATGTGCAGAAGGCAATCCAGGGCTAGGCTGATAACAAGGGTAAAAAATTTTCCAAAAGGATGTCACAGTCAAGATCGAAGGAAGGAGAAAGATAATAGAACTTGAAAAATCATACAAATAGATAATAACTCCATTCCTTAAAAAAATGTAGAGACTTGTATATCTGACTAACAAAAAGAAAATGGCCCACCAGGGTATTCAAAGTTCTACACAAATCACGGGCTTGTACCCCACCACTTACCAAACAAAAAAAAAGGAAAAAGAGGTATTAGAATGAACCAACCATGTATAGAAGAGATCTTATTTTTTTATTAAAGCTAACTATTTGCAGAAACCAATTTTGAACATACATGATAATCTATTTCAAGTAGGAAAAATCATCTGAGACACATGTTTTTGTTCAGATTTGGAAGAAGCAATCATAAACCCCCTGATTTAGCGGTCATGTAATAACAAGATTTTAGAATTATTTGAACCATAGTTTTTTAATATAACACACAACTAACATGTATATTGACAATTAACCAAAGAAACTTTCAAATAAATTCAATGAATGAAAAAGAAAATGAACTAGATAAATCGACGGCAGAATACGGAATAACACAATAACAAATATACAACCAATTGTCACAAAAATAGTAATATTTCTCGTCTTCATATCAAAAATTAGCATATGAAACAAAAAGAAGTATCAATCTAAATATGCACAAAAAGAAGTGTCAATCTAAAAGTCATGCGAACAACTGCTAAAGTTATCTACAAAAGCAAAAGTATAATCTCAAAAGTTACACAAACAACAAGAAAAATACCTATGTATCACCGAGGTGCTCATCTCTCGTAAGCCACTCTTGCGTCTCTCGCTCAATATTGTCCCCTTGTTGTGGTGGATCGGCGGGATCTATTTGCGGTGGTTGTTGCTGGTCATGAGGTGGTGGTGGTGGTGGTGGTGGTGGTGGTTGTGGCTGAGATAGGCCTGCTCCGTCCATGGTCATCCCGAATTACCGATGCATAAACGCCATAACCTTTCGTAATTGATCGGCAATGATATCGAACTCTGCACGTGGCACCATCTCGGGCATCTGGGACATGTCAGGATCTGCATATCTCCTCTTCTTTCTCCTTAAAGACCCGAGACCGTAGACACGTCCTTTGAGACACTCGCTCGCCACATTGAGGTACACCGCCTCATGGATCAACAATAAACAACTTACATGATATGCTTTAAAGTAAACTTAATATTATTTAACATTTCATTTCTATACTTACGTAGAACCGCTCCGATCTAGTATCGATGAATGTCATCCCGTAGTTATTTACGGTGTGGAGATGCAAATACAATTCATTCATGGTAGGTGGCTTCTCGGATGAATTAGTCTGCATACAGGACCGGTTATAAATTCAGCATAAATATGTCTATTAGTAGTAGGTCGGCGAACTCATATTCGCTAAACATAAATCAATTGCGTAGTGAACAAGTGTATAAATGTAAAAAATAAACTAGAGTGTAAAAAAACTTACCAATCTTTCATTGGTAGTCACAAAAGACACCGAACCACCACCGTGCTTTCGACCTCAATGTTCCTATTCGTTGACGCTTGCCTAGACCTGGCAAGGAAGTCCTCGCTCTCCCAGTACTCCAAGTATCTTCTTCATGCCTGATCTGTAACATAAACTGGCTTAACACAATTCTTCTTTAACTTGTACATCAATGCGGTGTACCTTATGCCTGCAGGCGTGTCGTACGCCGCACGAATGAGATCCTCGGGAATCACGTCATCCCATCTAAAATATACCTACAAAATGGCGATTGCAATTGTTATGAGACTTTGAAAAACTAGTGTAAATCCTAAGACATTTATTAGTCCTGCATACCATCCATTGGTGCCAGTAGTGGTCTTTATGATGATTCGGTACCGACTTCCAACAATACCCTTCTGGAATCATCCATCTTTTGAAAACTTTTGTCATCCTCCGTGCACAAGAATGAGAAGAATGCAACTCCCTGTGTTTCATGAAAATGCATAACATCTTAACAACTTTTTTAATAATTTACATCGATATTTAGAAGTATATATATGAATCAAAAACAAACTTACGTATCATTGGCAATCAGTGTGATCGGGATCCGTTGCACGCTAGGGGGCTCAGTCCCTGTCCTATGAGGTGCCCGCGGAGGGCCTGTCACCTGCAAGACTGCTCTGCCATCGTAAGATGGCGATGCTGCCGGTGATGCGGTGGCTGGGGGTGCAGGCCTCGTCGGTACAGGAGTGTCATGTCTCGATGTCGGCGACAGTGACTGCAACAGGCAATTTGGTATAGTCCTTGATGACGAGGTTAATGGTACAGGCGACGCGGACGGTATGGAAGGCGAAGGTGACGCCGAATGTAACTCGTGCTCGAGAGAACGAGAAGTCGGAATCGATAATACAGGAATCGACCCACGACCTCAACCGCCACGACCTCTTTGACCCCCTCGTGTGGCCTAACCATGACGCCTAGTCGGTATTTCGATTCCAGAGGTCTATGCTGCACCTCTTACTACTAGGGGTGATCACTGCCCACCATGAAACCTAACAAAATACCAATAAAAGTTTAGAGAACAAATGCATACAAAAAAAAGTAATGAACTCTAATTGATGGGAATTAAGAACACAGCATCCACGCTGATAAAAGGAAATTAAGAAATATATCGTCAAACGTATGCATGTCTATATATCAAAATGTTTAATCTCTAATTGATGGAAAAAGGATTAGACCTATAAAAGATCAAGCAACATATTAAATATTTATAGCCAATTTGGGCCTTCTCCAATGGGAATAAATTGTAATAGCCTTTCGACGTAGTTTTGCCAAAAGCTATATAAAAAATAACCTCCAACATCAAACATTAACCTGGAAACTTCAATATTGTGCTATGGAAAGGATGACAAAATTAAAAATATAACAAATGGTTGGATCTCACAAAACAAATTTTGGATAAGCAAAATATCTTTCGAAAGAAGATAACCTTTCTTTTTTTTTTTTTGAATATTTCCATTTCTCTACCCATTGAGCAAGAAAGGGTAAAACATAGCTCAAAATATAAGAAGACAAACAAGGTCATTTGAGAGGCCAATTTATGTGAAAACATGGGTTGATCTTTGCCAAACACCATCAAGAAGTGACGCTCCATATAAGAAAGGTATAGAAAATTCACGTAACATCGATCTAACGTTGACATAACATAGACGTACATTACTCGCTATCATCCGTTTCAAATTCACTCTCATGAGTAGAAGTTGATGATTCTTCTTCTGAATCATCTCCACTATCAACAATGAAGTCATTGACTTCTTCACTTGGACCTGCTTCAATAATGACTCGAGTCCCATTTGGATCATCCAGATTGTTGATATCCTGAATTGCATCGTCGACTACGCACGTGGTGGGCATCCCATCTTGGAATGCAATCTCTGTTGAGCCCATGTCATTATCATCTTTGCTCGTTTCCTCGTCAGCGAATTTTGGTTGACAGCAACAAACTGCTAGCCATTCTTGTCGGTCGTTCCTCATAGAAGGGTATGAAAAGTAGTACACTTGAGTGGCTTGCATTGCAAGGACAAATGGCTCGTAGTTGTTATATCGTCGACTTCGATGAACCTCTACCAATTGAAGTGTTGGGTGAGTCCTCGCACCATGATTCGGTGTAGGGTCATACCATTCACACTTAAACAAGACCACACGCTTGAGGCCGGTATATTCAATCTCCACAACCTCTTGTTGTACTCCATAATAGTTATGGGAAACATCGGCGTAGTTAGAACCTTTCACCAAAACACCGCTGCTCTGCGTCGATCTATTAACGTCATATGTTGTGGAGTGGAACTTATACCCATTCACTAGGTAACCAGGGTAGACAGTACAAGATCGACTAGGACCAACAGAAAGATCAACGAGCGTCTCGTCTATGATAGAATTCTGAGCCTATTCACAAAAAATTAGAAATGTAATAAGACACATTACTTATGAAAGAAATTTATGAAGCTATAACCTACAATAGTAATAACTTTACATATGTTTGAAACCATATGGGAAAGTTGTGCTCAATACTACTATCAACTTATGACTCCCCCTTTGCTTGAGTGATTTCATCGACGAAGATCCTAGAAGAAACGAACATGTACATAGCATGTCTTAGTAAAAGATGAATAATGAATGTACTGCATTATTGGATGAAAGTGACGGGCATACTTGATGTAAGGAGCGATCTCTGGAAAATTGAGCAGTATGTACGAATGAGAGGCATTATACTCCTGCTCTGTTAAGTACCGCTCCTTCGACTTGCCCATGGGTCAACTAGGATAAGTGAAAATTGAGAAATTGCCCAAAAATGCGGTGTGGGCCCGACACCACCATCGTTGTTTCGTTGCACTTTGTCATGCAACGTAAAGACGTGATCTTCAAAGTAGTAAGAACAAAAAGATGTGACTTCTTCGACCAGATAAGCATTACACATGGATCCCTCTACCTTCGCTTTGTTGCGAACATTGTTTTTCAAATGTTTAAGGTACCTGTCGGAGTGTAGGAAATGTTGATTTAAAACTTATTGAATGGGATAATAATTTCAAGGGCTCAAGATATTACCTCTCAAATGGATACATCCATCGAAATTGAACGGGACTGGCCAAACGGGCCTCGTAGGCCAAGTGGATTGGTAGGTGTTCCATAGAGTCGAAGAAGCTTTGGAGGGAATATTTTCTCCAACTTGCAAATGATTTTTGGTATTTCAGACTCTAAGACCTCCATATCTTTGAGAATAACACTTTTCGCAGTTAGGGATAAAAAAAAGGCTTAGTTCGCTAATTGCAACCTAAATTGGGTTTGGGAGGAGTTCTCTGAATGCAATTGGTATCAACTGTTGCATGAAAATAAGACAATCATGACTCTTGATGCCGAACATTCGCAATTTCTTTGGATCTACACATCGACCAAGATTCGAAGCATAACCATCAGGAAAACACAACTTTTCAACCCACTCGCACAATTTTTGTTTTTTTGATGTATCATGAGCATAGCATCCAAGGATGTAACTATTTGTCGCCGAATCAATGTGTAGAGAAGGTCGGTGACAATATTCATGAATATCTTGTCTTGCTTTCGCATTTTCCTTACTCTTGCCCGATACACGCATAATAGTGTTGAATATGTTGTCAAAAACATTTTTCTCGATGTGCATGACATCTAACTTGTGGCGGATCAAGTTTGTCTTCCGATACGGCAAGTCCCAGAAAATGCTTTTTTTTTCTCCATCCCGAATTCTTAGCTATCCGCCTATTCACAGAATCAGCTCCGATTTCTATCACCTTCATCAAGCCTAACGATTCAATTTCTGCCAAAATTTCATCACCAGAACGCAAAGCGGGCGGATCGTCATTTAAGACCATTTTGCCTCTAAGGAAGATTTTTTTGTCTTTCCTGAATGGTGATGCCTTTGCCAAGAAACGACGGTGACAGTCGAACCACGATGTCTTTCCACCATTTCACAATTGAAATGCATTTGTATCATCCATACAATATGGACAAGCCATCTTACCGCGTGTGCTTTAACCGGACAACATGTTATACGCAGGGAAATCACTAACAGTCCATAAAAGGGCCACTTGCATGAGAAAATTCGTCTTTGTGGACACGTCGTATGTAATCACCCCATTGTTCCATAAATCTTGCAACTCTTTCACAAGCGGCTGAAAGAACACGTCGATTTTCTGTTTTGGGTTGGTTGGTCCAAGAACGATAACCGTTAAGAACATAAACTCAGATTTCATGCGCATCGATGGTGGAAGGTTGTAAGGAGTCAATATTACGGGTCATGAAGAGTACGATTTTCATGAAATCCCAAATACTTGAAAACCATCAGTGCACAATCCTAAACGAACATTCTGAACCTCGGCGGCGAAGTCTCTATTGACATCATTAAAATGTCTCCAAGCTATCGAATCAGAACAGTGTTGCATAACATTTTCTGGCGAGGAATGTTCTCCATGCCATCGCATATGTTTTGCCGTTGACTCAGACGCATACAATCGTTGCATTCGAGGGCCCAAAGGGAAGTAGTACATTTTTTTGCAAGGGCGTTTTTTGGTGTTCCGGCCACGACCTCGTCGTTGTGCAATGTAGCGTGATTTCCCACACAATTTACATGATGTCAACTCAGAGTCCACTCCCCAATAAATCATACATTGGTCCTCACAACAATCTATTTTCTTAACGGGTAGACCTAGACCTCGCATTAGTCTTTTAGTGGCATAAAAATTTTCAACCAATGAATTGTCATTTTACAAACAATCCTTCATGAATTTTATTATTTCATTATACCCTATTTCAGATATATGATATTCTGACTTGATCGCAAGTAATCTTGCCATTGCAGACAACATTGTCATGGTTTCGCAACCCGACCACAATTGTTCGCTACTAGCCACTATCATGTCATATAGTTGGCGTGCTTGGGGGTTTGGTGATTCTTCCACGTAATTCCAATTGAAACTTGGACCTGCCACGTTGTGTAGCATCTAGCGATAAGTTGTTGGATCGTCTCCTCCCACATCAGCATCATCAATATGGTTATCCATTTGGTAGAATTTTTGTGGGCCTTCATCTCCGTTTTCACCATGTTCGTACCAACAGTGATATCCCGAAACAAATCGATACCTACATATGTGGTACTCAACCGTTTCGACGTCCTGGTACGATACAAGTCGACATTTCTTATAATTGCACGGACATCTAATCTTCCTTTCACTTTGGTATGTAGGACAATGTTGCTTAGCAAATGATATGAATTCTTTAACCTTTGCCTCGAATTCAATTTGAACAAAGTCGTTGTCGAGACGGTTGTACATCCAGTCTCGACATGTAGACGACATTCCTATTGTAATTGTGCAATTAAATTAGTCAACTAGTTTCATAATTTTCGACGGTACATGGCTACTTGTGTGTCCAACTAACACAATTTATTAGAAGGGGGAATCCGAGGACCTACCTAACTACATGAACAAAAAGCTTTGCTTCTAGCCATTGAATAAAGGGGGTTGGAAACAACTTTCTTAATACCTAGCTTGGTACATGACTGATACCAAACAGAGTATGATAATTGGTCGTAAAAATAAAAGCAACAAGGAGTTCAAAAAAATAAATAAATCATAAGTTATGAGAGGCATACAAATACCACATAGTATCGAAGCTCCTAGTACTTGTTCACTCGTACCTCCTTAAGGTTATAGGTTTATTCAATTCTCTTGAAATTTTATGTGAAATAGCAACATTAACTAAAAGAGAAATCATAGTTTTTTTAACCCTACCTAGTAGTAGAAATTATATAATTATAGGTACTATTCATCTATACCACTTTATTGGTAGCTTTATCTACACACATGCATATACACACAAGTGAATCAAATATAGTGGGCAAAACATGAAAAAATGCTGCATAACAATATCAAAGAATGTAAATTAAAAAATAAAATATAGCACAATTTTCAGTATTGGCAGCTCGAAAACCAGTGAATGATTGTTGCTTAATGGCAACCAAAGCTCCCTAAACAATTTGCAGCACCTATCTCCAGCATGACATCTAAATTTGTGCACAGTTGCAAACAAACTCGGCTAAACGATCTACATTTCAAATCAAATCAAACCAACTTAATAATGTAAGACCAATCTTCAAAAAAATAAGAAAACAAGTTAATCACATAGAAACCCAATGCACCAAAAATGGTTTTTTGTTTCTTCAATCAATCATATTCCTACATAGTATCAAAATCTGAACTAATAGGAACATGACCTGGAATCAATGGAATTAACTTTTTAGTTACAACAGCTGAAGGATGACCAAGTCTATGATGCCATGAACAATTATGATTACTTACCGTAAATGACTGAGGAAGCTCTAAAGTAAAGGAAACTAAATCAATGATGTACAAGCCAGCTATGACTCTCCCAACAGCAAGAACTTAAGTACTCTCAAGGTCCTGTAATAGATAGAAATTGGTAAGGAAGGTGAAATTAACAGTGGAAGTAGCAGTAAGCACACAAACAACACCAACAATAACCACCATAAGAACACAAACCCTAAAACCCAAAACCCTAAACCATATATATAAAAAGGTAAAAAGTTGTACAAATCCAATTAGGGAAAACTGTGTCACTCACAAGTAGCATTGCAACAATTAAAACATGGTAAAATTAACATAACTACAAAACCCAGATCACATCAGAGAAATGCAGTTCACATTTCATTGTTACTCGGTAGAACAAGCATTAACCACAAAACAACTAAGCATGCAAGAGAAGAGCAGAACAAAAACTTCTAAACTAAACAAAATGCACAACATTAACATAATAGATCAAGTGAAGAACACCAACAAATGCACATGAAAGCCAAACCAGCATGAAAATGTGAGCAGATACAACAAATCAAAACCTAAAAACTAAAAACCAAAAACCCCCCACAAAAATGTCGGCACTAGAAGCTCTAATCAGGGTGGGGCGATGTCTTAGGGTGTTACAATTTTTTTTTTGATTGTTACCTTGACGAGTTCAGCGACGGCTTAGGGCGGGGCGTAGGTCGGCGATGGCTTAGGGCTTCGGAGGCTCCAATCTCCGGCAACCGGCGACGGCAGATCCGACGGCCTCGTCGCAGCCGCAATCGCAGCGACGAGCAAAGAGCGGTGAGCGGAGCGGTAAGCACAGAGCGACCAGAAAGCAGAGAGCAATGAAAGAGAAAGAGCGGTGAGCGAAGATAACCGATGAGAGATCGGTCACCGATGAGAGCAAAGAGCGGTGAGCAGTGAGCGGTGACTGGGGAGAGAACGGAGAGCCGTGAGCAAGAGACGGAGAGACTAGAGAGAGAGTTGAGAGAAAGAGACGAAGACGATCGACTTGTTGGGGGTTTGGGATGTGGAGGGCAGTGACCGAAGAGAGACGGAGAGACCAGAGAGACCAGAGAGACTAGAGAGACCAGAGTAATTGGTTGAGCAAGAGACGGAGAGACCAGAGAGAGAGTTAAGAGCAAGAGACCGAGACGAGAGACTTGTTGGGGGTTGGGGATTTGGGGGGCGGTGACCGGAGAGATACGGAGAGACTAGAGAGACCAGAGTGACTGGTTTAGCAAGAGACGAAGAGACCAGAGAGAGAGAGTTGAGAGCAGAGACTGAGACAAGACGATCGACTTGTTGGGGATTTTGGGGGGGGGTTGGTGGAGGGGCCTTGATCGAAGCACGCACAAATCTCGAGATTTGATGAACAGTTATAAGAAAAGAAAGTTTTGGCGGGAATGTTGGCGCCATTTTTTAGAGACGGAATTTAATTCCGTCTCTATTTCCGTCTCTGATCCGTCTCAAGTCTGTCTCTGAATTAGTCCGTCTCATTTCCATCTCTAACTACTTTTTTTTAGCAACAGAACTTAATTCCGTTGCTAATTCCATTTCTAAATATCATTTTCCTTGTAGTGGGCTCAATGCCTCTAGATACACTCAAATCGGCAAAGAACTATTGGCCTTAACTTGACTAGATGAAAGAGAATTCATTAAAGATGTTACGTATGAAGCCTTGTGAAGACCCAAGTAAAAGATGAAGCTTAGACGCCAGAGAGAAGGCCAGCACCTTCACAATGCCTTAGAAGTATACACATCGTCTCAACGATTTCCAATGGCTTCAAATCTTACACATACGGCGCTAGCCAGATCTAAAATTGGGCAATTTCGCCTTTTATGGATCTGCAAGATTTGGGTTGAGATTACTTTTTATCACACTTCTACTATAAATCAAAAACCCTAAAACAACTTTAAACAATATCTTCCATTCTCTTGACATTCACTTTGGATTGATCTCTCAGATGAGGGGAGAAGACATCTCTTAGGTTTCATTAGTAAGTTTTGATTTATTTGTTCTATATGTCAATGAATGGCTAAGTTGTACATTCTAGACCAATGTGATTGAGTTCTAGAATTTAATGATCTGGAAGGTTTAGTGTTGTTAGTTCTAATGTTGTTTAATTCTATTTTTCATATTTTTGATTACATTGTTTTATAAAGTTCATAAGGTTTTTTTCTTTTCTTTTGGTGCAAGTGAGATGCACTCTGGTTTGGGCAAAAACTATTGCTAATGATCTTACCTCCGCTCGGTAAAAGGGATCATGTTAGGTTGCAAATCGGGCCTTATTTGTTGGTTATAAGTGATTATTTAGACTTATTTATAGGACTATATTAGTAGTATATTTTGTATAAATATGCCAAAATGAGCTATAATTGACGGTATTTATGCATTTTCATGTATACAAGGTACGAAGGAGACAAATGAGTGATTTCATGACGAAAAAAGGATATAATGCACAAAAGCATATTTGACGCCATGGCAAGTAAGCTTAACGCTATGGGATGAGTATACACGACATTGGCAAGTTGAGGTGGATGAAGAAAAGAATAAAAAAGGTGTAGTAGTGTCGGCGCAGTGGCCGCTCTATGGGTATATAGGTGTAACATCCCCTATCTTAATTAGGGCAATACCCGGCATGAAACCCTAATTAAGCCCCGGTACACTAGCCAGGCTCAATTAGAGTAACAGTACATCCATCTTTCATACTTGATAATCACAAATACAGTATATCGTATATCGAATAAATAATTGACAACACAATATATTTAAGACTTTTTCAATAAAACATACAATATACAAAAAAAGGCATAAGCCTCGGTCGTAAAACAATATCCCAACCCTAGTTAATACAAAATAGTAATTCAATACAATATATATAAATAGTAGGGAAATCAATTCACCATAAAGAAGACTATAAACTTATATTAATTATCAACTAATATCAATTAATCAATGAATAGTAAATTGAATTCAAAACATATTTATTCAGGCATTAAATTATATAACAATAAATAACATAATCCAAGTTCACAAGTCAACTGCAACTACCCATGTGACTTGTATTTTCATTTCAAAACTGAGTTGTAAACTCCTGTTACCCTGAATTACGGTCCACATAAACTCTCATGTTATCCAACGTGTGATTTATGTGGTGTATCCAGGTGTAGAATAGCTACCAACTCAAACAGGAAAGCAACAATTAGGTACCTCAAAGTTTATGAAGGGAAAGTACTGGTAATGATCCAACACTTCAATCGTCACTCCATCACAATTCGCCTGTAGTACCTCTTTCTTGGAGATTAACATAAAAACAACTACAGTCAAGTCACAGTACATTGCCCCCATTCCCATTCCAAAATGTTATATGAACTAAATATACTAATTACCTTGCATAGTCGATAAGAATATGAGTTCCACTTACATGTGCATTGATTTCCTAACCTTATATCAACTTACACGGTTCCCGATATCGATAACCCTTTTATTGTCGACCAAAGACCAAAAATAAATTAATTTAAATTTGAGTCTAATACTTATTAATGAAAACTCCTACACTGGTCCCATTAACACAACACCAATAACGTCAACGCCATCACAACAACAACTAGTTAACAACACCACAACTAACCTCAGTATTGATCTTTCTATATCGATCTCTCATCCATTATTTCGACTTATCTCTCTCTCTCTCTCTCTCTCTCTCTCTCTCTCTCTCTCTCTCTCTCTCTCTCTCTCTCTCTCTCTCTCTCTCTCTCTCTCTCTCTCTCGAGGAAGCAGTTCTATTAAAGAATTTAAATATGAGGTTTCCTCGAGATTTATGTGATACGAATCTCGAGGCAAATCAGATGGTTTCTTTTCTTCAATTTTTTTATCTTTCTTCAAGATATGTGTCGTGTATCTCGAGATTGATCTTCATGGCTATTAACCAACCCATCATTCTTAATTAACATTTTGTCTTCAAGTTAAAAGTTTTCTCGAGATTTGTACATACAAATCTCGAGGACGACCCAAAGGATGGAATTAAAGACACATTGATTTTCCTTGACATGTAATTGCTCATATCTTAAGGCATCATAATGCCAACCACCAAACCATTCAACTCATTTACTTGCTCGATTCCCATGCTACACATATCTCGATGCGAATCCAATGTATAGTTTTGTTTGGTTTAAACTTTAGGATTTATTTATATATAACTATATATGTATATATTTATCTACACTGACGGGCGTGCATACTATTATACTTCCTATGCGTGTCATCCTCGGCCCTACATATATAACTAGGCGCCCACCAATTATTTATTATTTATTTATTTCCTATATATATTTATATATCTAATATATATACGCCTATAAATTCAAGAATTTATAATTTCGCCATGTGCGCTAACAATTTCATTTTGGCGTGCATGCTCCCCCACTACTATTATGCATCACCTTTGACCCATACACAGTATTAGTTGTCCCAATAATTTTTTAGTTAATGAATTATAAGATAATTAATCCTATTAATTTCAATAAATACTAATACACATCATACGAATGCCAAACATCAAGAAATCCATGCACATACTAATCGAGACAAGTCGGGCTTAACCACAAGCCTAAATTGAGTTAATTAGAAATCGAATTCACGCGAATCACCTGCTTAAGGTAATGTGTCATTACAATAGGGATTGCGTTGAGGTGGACTAAGCAGGCACCAAGCATACTGAGTGAGAAAAAAGCACATAAAGAGGCCAAAGTTGTAGCGGTGTCGTGGCTTTACAAAGGCAATGTCGGATAACTTATGGATAGTGCTAACACATAGAAAATAGAAAGTCTAGAGTTCTAGTTCATTTGGAGTTTTCTATTAAGGTTTCTAATTGTATTCTAAAGTGCCTTAAGGGTATAAATAGGCAATAGAATGTGGTAAACTCGCAGCCTTACTAATTATTAAGAGCAATCAATTAACATAGTTTAGCAAATTTTACTTTGCTCTTAAGTATTAAGAAGAGTTTTGGGGAAGAGGACGTTGAAAACTCAATGTGTGGTTATTTAGTATTGTTTTCTTGATTGAATTAAAGTTATTTAACTCAATCTTTTATGAATTGAATACCATGAAGTGTATGTTTATTTCAATGATGTGTGAGTAATTCATTAATCTTAAGGATCAATAGATCCTATGGTATGAATGTTATGCTAACGTAGTGATGAATGGATTATAAAAATAAAAAGTACAATAGTTAGAATTTGTATTTCTTCGAGACGTAATTCTACAAACATCTTCATCATGTGTGTGTTGATTAGTGGTTTTGGGAGTTGCCAAGGCATTGGAGCTTTTAAGCCGAATATAGACAACATAACCATAAAATATATAACATCAATAGATAGTAATTAATTAGGGAGGCACGGTTGGAAAACTTATGTGGTTATGAATCTAAATATTTGGAACTTAAAGTACTATGTAACTTTCATTATTCACACCGATAAGTGGAGTTCTAGTTTTCACATTAGAATCTTTTCCGTGACGACAGTGGGTTGAAGTGTGGATTTGAAGGAGATTTTTTATTCTAATTAAGCATTACACATACATAATAATGATAAAGGAAGTGAGTTGAAAAAGCATAGTTATTCATTACCTAGGTGAAGTTGTGAACTAAAATCTTCTTAACATAAGAGTACATGTATTAACATTTTTTTGTTAGAATAGAATAGTTTAATTAAAAACCAATTAAAAAGGGATTTTCTTAACAATAGAGCATATTTGACTAAGTGAATTGTGTGCATACACCTTTCCCTGATAAAGACATCTGTTGATCGCATTATTACTATAATCGAGCTATTATACTTGCGGCCATGATCAGTTGTCAATCGATGTGCCTTTGTGTCATTAAGATATAAGATGGTAGCATTTCATGCTAGTTACTACTTATGTTAGGTGTTCTCGAGAGTTTAATGATGCTAGCTCGTTGAAAATATATGGCATATCTAGTAGGTTTTGCAGTCTAGTTAGAATGTGATTATGTCGCGCGTTCCTTCCTTTGACATGAGGAGAACGAGGTGGCAATAGTCACTATAAGCCCATCTATGATAACTAGTACCAAAAACACCTTTTAAAACTGACGAATGAATCCGATCCTTTGAATCTCAATTCAAATTGTGTTCTAAATTTTTATAGTGAATTCCATTTTGTTTAGTCTTAAAGTTTATTATCCACACATCTAATTTCTAGTCTAGTTTATTTTTTATTTCAAGAAATCCACCTTTTTGTTTAAGCTAAAAAAGAACATCCCAATCCCAGTGGGTTCGACATCGTACTTACCTCACTATAAATCTAAGTTAATCGGTGTATTCGAGACTATTACTAGTATCTTTCGTGGGGCATACCAGACATGGACCAAAATGTCCTCCACAATCATAAGTTTGGCAATGAGACATGACATATTTTATTTCTTCTGGTGGAACGCATCTTCAAATGGTTTTGACGGAATAGAGTTTCCATAAGTAAGATCATCACATAAATAATGTGTACAATTGTGTTTAATCTTATACTTTTGGGCTCTTGTCAAATGATGTGATAGCCTCTTATTAGTAAGACAGTTAACTATATCGGCATATCATGGTCTAGTTGTAGCTATTTTAGAAAAGCGTTCATTTGGAAATTCATCCTTTAAAGGTATTTCTTTTTCTCCAAAATTTTAGTCTACTTAGATGATCTGCCACTAAGTTTTCGAAACCTTTCTTGTCTTTTATTGTAAGATCGAAATCTTGTAATAATAAGATACATCTTATTTATCGCGGTTTAGCATCTTTCTTTGCCATCAAATATCTTGGTGTTGCATGATATGAGTATACTATTACTTTTGTTCCTAATAAATATGGTCTAAACTTTTCTATTGTGAATACAATTACTAAGAGTTCTTTTATGTGGTGGTATGGTTTAATTGGGTGGGATCCAAAGCTCTTGATGCATAATACATGATATGAGAATCATTTCTTAGCTTTTAACTTAGATTAGCTCCTACTGCATAGTTGCATTCATCACACGTTATTTCAAAAGGTTGTGACCAGTCTAGTGATTTTATCACAAGTGTTGTAATCAAGGAATTTTAAAGCTATCTTGCAATTGGGTGTGAACTTGAATGTAACATCTTTTTGCAAAAGTTTGCATAAAGGTTGTGTTATTTTGGATAATTCTTTCAAAAAGCGTCTGTACAATCCTTAATGGCAAAAAAAATATCTTACCTCCCTCAAAGTAGTAGGGTAGGGTATTGTTTTTATAACTTGAATTTTAGCGGGGTCTACTTTATTTTTTTTGCTGACACCATGTGTCCTAATATAATTCCATGATTTACCATAAAATAATATTTTTCATAATTCAATACAAGATTTTGTTCTATTAGTCTTTTAAGTACTTTATTTAAATAAAGTAAGAATTCATTGAAAGAATTATCGTATAAGGTAAAATCATCCTTGAAAAAATCAGTAAAATGTTCTACGTACTTTGAGACAATACTAATAATATATCTTTGGAATGTAGCGGGTGCGTTACATAGGCTAAAAGGCATACGCCTGTAAGAAAATGTACTGAAAGGGCAAGTAAAATGGTTTTTTCTTGATCATCCGGAGCTACAGGAATATGATGAAATCTTGAGTATCATCCAAACAATAGTAATAGGTTTGTCCAACTAGTATTTCTAACATTTAATCTATAAATGGAAGTGGTTAGTAATCATTTATAGTTTCAACATTTAGCTTCATATAATCTATGCATACTCTCCAATCATTTTGGATTCTGGTTAGTACTAATTCTCCATGTTTGTTTGTTATAACAATAATCCCTGTCTTTTTTGAACTACATATATCAGGCTAACCCAATTACTATATGCGATTGGGAATATCATTCTTGCATCTAGTAATTCTAATATTTATTTTTTACTACTTCCATTATTAGTGGATTTAATCTACGTTGAGCTTGTCTAAAGGATTTTGTATCTGTTTCAAGATTAATTATATGCGTGCGTGTGGCCGGACTTATTCCTTTAATATCAGCTATTATCCATATTATTGCTTTCTTTAATTCTTTGATAATATTTACTAATTTCTCCTCTTCTAAATTTGATAATTTATTAGAGATTATAACTGGTAAGGCGGTGTTATTCTCTAAATAAGTGTATTCTAAATTATATGGCTGAACTTGTAAGTCTAAATCTGGAGCTTTTCAATAGAGGGTAAAAGTTTCGAATGATTTGGAAGTTCATTATAAGATTATAAGGCATTGATTATCTCCCTTGTCTCGTCATCTATATCATCAACGTCATTTAAATCCTCTATCATTTTTTCAAGTTTTTCTGACTTATCATTTCTCAAATTTTATCTATTATAGGATCTAACATATCAACAGTGCAGACTGATGAAAGATTTAAAGGATGTTTCATAGCATCATGGATGTAGCATCCCGTATCCCATTTAGGACGATACACAGCCTGAAACCCTAATTAAGACTCAGTACACTAGTCGGACTCAATTAAAAGTAACAGTACAGCCATCCTTCAAACTTGATAATTGCAATACAGTATATCTTATATCGAATAAGTAATTTGAAATGCAACAAAATTAAAACTTTTTCGATAAAACATAAGATATAAAAAAATCAACATAAACCTCGGTCATAAAAACATATCCTGACCTTATTTATTATAAAATAGCAATTCAATACAATGTATAAATAGTAGAGAAATCAGTTTACCATATAGAAGACTATAAAGTCATAATCTTCTCCATTCCCGAGTCGAAGCAAACGTCGATAACCTAAACCGTTGATTAGGGAATGAGCACTCCAACTTGCTCAGTAAGTGATGCTCGTAAACGTATTATTTATTAACTACTATCAATGAATCAATTAATAGAAATATGAATCCAAAACACACTTATTCAAGCGTTAAAATGATATAACAATAGATAACAGAATGTAAGTTCACAGGTCAATTGCAACTATACACATGACTTGTATTTTCATTTTCAAACTGAGTTGTAAACATCCGTTACCCTGAATTATAGTCCATAGCAACTCACATGCTAGCCGACATGTGATTTCTATGGTTTATCCAGGCTTAGCGTAGCTACCAACTCAAATAGGAATGCAATAATCGGGTAATTCAAGGTTTTTTGAAGGGAAAGTGTTGGTAATGATCCAACATTTCCATTGTCACTCCAGTCTGATTTACCCGTCGTACCTTTTTCTGAGAATTTAATATAACAACTAGTTCAAGTAATATTACATTGCCCCATTCTCAGTCCCTAATACTATATGAACTAGTTATATTCGCTTGTTGCATAATAGATACGAATACGAGTCTCACTTACCAGTGCTAAGCTTTCCTAACTTTTTACTAATTTACACGACTCTCGAGATCCATAAACCTTTTCCCTGTTAATCAAGAACCTAAACTAAACCAATTATCATTAATTTGGGTCCAATATTCATTATCTATACCCCTAAACTGGTCTTAATTGAATATGGGACCAACTTATCAAATTTTAGGTCAATACGACCATTTCACGCTTTTTTAAGTAATACCCCGATATAAAGTCTCACATAAATCTTGAGTTATTTATTTTTTATAGAAACTCATCAATTTCTATTTATTTAGTCAAAATATTATTTTTTAATATTTTTGTATTTTTCTATAATTTCGCTCCATTCTCTAGTTTTTTTTTCTTTTTTTATAAATTAGTTGGTTTAACCCATAATCGGACCCGATTTTGGGTCAAACCCCCTTTCTTCTTCCTTGCTGCCCTGCAACTGTAGATCAACATATTTTTTTTAAAACTTGATCTGGTATGGGATACGACCTCCTGCGTCGTCTTCCTCTTCGGACAAATTGCTCTTGCAGTTCATTCGAGCACCTTTATCCTCTATCAACAACAACATTAACAACATCAATGCCATCAAAAACAATAACGATAATGACAACGATTAATAAGAACTCCCTTACATTAGGTTTGGAACTCCATCTTCCTTTCTCCAATAATCACTATCACCCTCGGTCTCTCAATTTCATTCTCTTTCCTTTCACATTCAATCTCCTCTATGAGTCGAAATGAAAATGGTTAAGGCGGTGTGTTTTAAAATACATATTATATTTCTTTGAAATTCATATGTTCGAATCTCGAGGAAAATCCAATGATTCCTCTCTTTTCATTTATATTTTAATTTTTCTCAAGCTACGTATTACATATCTTGATGTCGGTATTGTGGCTACTAACAAAATCAATATAACATTTTGATCGACTTATTTGTGATCAAACATGTTGATCTCCTCGAGATACATAATGCTTATCACGAGGTAGATCTTGTAGTTTAGTAACTAAACATCTAATCACCACTCGATCGTCCTAGATATAGGATGGCATGCATTTCAAGGTGAGGAAATTCATCTAAACTCACTAGTGTATAGCCCATTCGCCTCCTCGATGCTCACACTACGCGTATCTCAAAGCAAAACCAATGTATACTTCGATTTTATTTAAATTATAGGATTAACTTATATATTTATATATATAACTATATATATAACTCATGTTTCATGCCTATAAATTTGATGTGCGCACCAAAGACCACTCTCGGGTGTGCACACTACTGAGCGTCCTATACGTGTCTCCTTCGACCCCTCGTATCACTAAACGCTCACTAATTATTAATTGTTTATTTATTTCCAATATATATTTATATATCTAATATATATAAATATATATATACACCTATAAATTCACGCATTTATAATTTTGTCGTGCGCACCAACGAGTTCGCTCAGGCATGCACGCGACCTCATGGCACGTGTGCATCATCCTTAACCTACACAGTATTACGTGTCTCATAATTTGTCAATTATTTAATTATAGACTAATTAATGTGATTATTCCGATAATTAATAATACAAGCCTTTCAAACACCAAGCAGCACGGAAGTCCACGCACATGCTAACCGAAACAATCCGAGCTTAACCACGAACCTAACTCGTCTTATTAGAACTCTGATTAATAATAATCACTTATTTAAGGTAACGGGTTGTTACAGTGTATCATACCCTAACCCGATTAGGGAAATACCTAGCTTGAAACCCTAATTAAGCCCAGATTACCCATACCAGACTTAACTAGAGCCAACAACCTTACCACATTCACCTGATAAGCACTACTATAAATCAACTATCGAAATAAAATAACTAACATACGCAGCAGAAATTTAAACCTTTTTTATAATCAAAATAATATATACTATATTTAAAACAAATCGAAATAAACCTTAGTCATACAAATCTCACATCCCATATGATATTACAAAACTATAATTCAACACCAATATATAAGACAAAAGGAAGTCATTACATCGAAGAGAATTTCAAAAATCATATAACTTCTCCCTCCAGTAGTCATAGCGCTTGTAGAATCTATCTGTAATGTTAATTAGGGTGAGCGATCCAACTTGCTTAGTAAGTAGGGATTCACACTAATCATCAATATTCCATATAATATTCAAGGATATCATGCAATAACAACATGCACCAATGATATCTAACTAGAATATGGAAAGCATATAAATTCAATGTATAATGGATGCAAAGCAAAAGTCTTGGACTTGTACACTGTGATCCCTATTTTATTTATAAAATTATGGTCGACTACCCACCAGTGCCATTAATACGAGAGGTAAACCAACACACCACGCATATGTGATGTTTAGCCAATCGATTAATACCCAATGGTTCTATCCTAAACGCTTTAGTGAATATGTAACTCACGCAACCTATTAACAAAGTAGGAGTTACGTATAGACCAGGAGATCAAGCCCAAGTACTATGCAAACTAGTCTTAGCCCTTAGGAGTTACTCTCGTTGTTTGATCATTAGAAAAACCATCACAGTGTATGTAATCCCCCATTTCAGTCCAACAATTACATAAGATATATATACTAAAGAGCCAAGCAATATTGATAAATAAGTGAATTCGTATTTACCTCTGGTTTAATTCTCCCTCTAAATTTCCTAACTTTCCAGTCATCTCACTCTTCTTCAGTGTTCCTCAACCTATCACAAATCTTTGTGATCAATATCGGTTTCATTATACTTTGTTTAGAACCCCTAGACTAGTCCCTAAGTATCTTAACAAACCAACAAACTCCAAATCAGTTCTACACTGAACTGGGTGTGGGAAGCGCACTACCTAACATGGATAGCGCGTTACCTACATGTTAGTTTTTCCTCCCACTACACATAAAAACTTTAATTCAATGATTCTTGATTATCACCATGAATTCAAACTTTAACAAACTCAAAAACCAAACTTACCAAAGTGTTGATCACTAGCTTCTAATCCGTTTAAGCTTCTCAACTTTGTTGAATTCGGCTTTCGGAACGACCTCCTTTGATCTGAAATCAAACCAACTGAACCCTCTCTTTCGCGAATTCTCGAATGATATGAGGATAAAAATGAATTTTTATTTATATATTTGGATTTTCCTCAAGATACACATCGCTCCATCTCGAGACCAATTGCGTGGTTGATGCGTTAAAGTGGCACTCCTGAAAGTGACGCAAAATTTAACACATCAAGCACTTACGCTTCGTTCAAGATGATCTGATAATTCATATATTTTTAATATTTTTTTATTTTCCAATATATATATATTTATATATTTAAAAACGATAAATATATATCGCCTATTATTCACAATAAACTCACCGGACATGTCTACATGTGTCCTTGAGCGTGCACATTCTTGCCACGACTCCCTCATCATACTTGGTGTCCTAGTAAACCATTATTTATTGGCTATTTTTCGTTTTATAAGCTTGTGTATAATCTCCGTATTATACGACAACCTATATAAAAAGTGATTTAACAATTGAAACAAACACCAAATATTATGCAAACGCACGTTCATGCTAATCGAGGTACGTTGGACTTAATTACGAACCTAACTCAGGTTAATTAAGATTTGGATTAGTATTAATCACCAGCTTAAGTTAACGAGACATTATAGTCTCCCCAGTTTAAAGCAATTTCATCCTTGAAAGTAAAGTAATCTAAAATTACCTGTAGCTTCGAAGAAAAATGGGAACTATTTATCATACTTCCATTCTCAAGTTAGTTATTCATCTTTACGAGATCCCTATTTCACTATAACCAAAGAAATCTCTTTGGTTCTCAACTTTTAAAAATCTTATGATCAAGGATGAAGTAAAGATTTTAACTGCTCTTCATAAGATAAGTCTTCGCGAAGATGTTATTCATTCCAACCAATCGTTGGAATTAACTGAGTCTCCATGTTATTAATCATTGACTGGTGGAAAACGTTTTAACTCTGACTAGTTGAGGAGGTAAATTTAACCTGTAAGTACCAGGATTAATCCGTTCATGTATTTTGAATGACTCATTACACCTTGAAGCTAGCTTATGTCATAGTCCAAACTTTTACAACTCCTTTTCATAAGTGAGACTTTCAACAGAATATATTTTTCCTTTGAAAGCTCCAACTATCTATTATAGTTATCAGCATATCTCTTTTGTTTTAATTGTGTTGTAGTCAAATGTTGGCGAATCTGATACATCTTCTCTATGTAGTTCTAAATCAATTCCTCCTCTAATAAACTTGCATCTCAACCTTGTCAAGACACTTTAGTTAATGATATGGTTGATCATAAATAGTTTCAAAGGAGCATTCCATTCTAGCTTAACAGCAATTTTTATGAACGAACTCATACAGAGAATTGTATCTCTTCCAGTTATTATTAAACTTCAAGACACAAGCTTAAAGTATATCCTCTAGCACTAAAATCAATTACTCCGGTTACCCATCGGTCTACCGATAGTATACCATACTTAGGTCAAGATCAATTCCACGGCTTCATTCCATCCACTAGACATGAATCTCGAACCTCTATCCAAAATAGTCAACGCTGAAACACCTTGAAATATAACACCTCATATATTATATTTTGCATAAACGGTCAAGAGGAATTCACATAGACACTAGCAAGAAATGTGCAGACTCCATTAACTGTTAACTACAATCTTTTTCGTATTGTGCTTACGTAAACTCAAAGAGAAATTGAAAATTAAATCCACCAATCTACGTTCCTATTTCAATTCATGATTAAAAAGCGAATGCAATAAGCCTCCGGGTTTCTTATGCTCGACCCTAACTTGCTAACATATCTCATGTCTCTTCAGTATTTTGACTGCATCATTTTTATCTCAGATTAATAATAAATAAATGCGCATCATTTTATGATATTCCTTATTGCTATCTAGATGAATGTAGTAAAGATATCTATTAGATTTTTGTAACACTTCCTGCCTCACCTGATCCTGAACTGGAATTCATAATTTATCCCTGAACCGTAACGCAACATTATCAAACATTGACCAATCAGGATAATCTACACTAGTTATTAAACTTTAATGATCTATATATTCTTGATTAGCTTTCTGACAACTAATCACCACTGATTCTTTTCCGACTCCATTTGAATCTAAACTCAAAAGGTCAAATTAATAGCTCCAAAATTAGCTCTCTCAATTGATGGCGTGTCAACTAAACTTACAAAAATCATCATCACCATCATTTCCTCATAAAGTCTAAACTGAGAAGCTCTATTAATAGCTACATTTTCTCATATACCTGAGTTGTAATTGTATAATGACAATCTGATCACACCTTTCTGTGTAGTTCTAAATTACTCAGGCTTTAACAAATTTGTATCATTACTTCTCATCCCACACCGTTTAAGGACAAAGTAAAGCATACAAGTTTGTGAGGAAAATACCTCAACCTCATATTTAGCCTAACAACATCCATACCAGAGAACTCACACAATATATTTCTTCCAGTAATTCATATTTTCCTAGTCATAAGCTTAGAAACTATATTCTTTGGAAACCATGGTCAACTTCAGATATATTATGTTAAAATTGAGAAAGGTCTCTCCCAGTTATTATACATCTCTTCCCCCCTGAGAAGCGGGTTTTAGGTTCCTTACCGAAATAATAATATAGGTTCTCCACAACTCTCAACTCTTCCACACACATACATCTTGCTCAAAATGTTAGCAAGAAATTTCCAAACTCTATTAGCTTTACAACTATATCAATAACCTTCAGTTGTCACCACAACTGAGGTTAATTCATCATTAATTTATGAGCATGAGCTGTCATTTATAAAGGGAAAGAATAATATAACTCTCCACATTATAATTATTCAGCTTCTACTTGCTAATATATATCATATTTCATTATAAAATTGACACCATAATTTTTTTTTAACTTTAGGTCACCAACTATTCATTTTCATCACAATGAATTTTGGACTTCACCTGAGTAAATGTATTAAAGAAATTAATGAGATTCTCACAACATTCTTTCCTCACTTTTTGTTTCAAGTTCTAAGAAATTTTCTTAAATGCTTAATGTATTAATTTAAGGTCATCCTTTCCCATATCAATAATTAGTAGTCATCTTTGACCTACTTGATAATCTCAATCAATCGCCTTCAATAATACATCACTCATTTCAATCGTTATTAGCTCAACTTCAATCTAAGCTCCAAAGAACAGAATTATAGTTAATGATTCAAACAACTCAGTTGATGTTGTATCTATGCATAACTTCCATTTGGTCATTAGTAAATATCTCACATAAGATATAGTACTGAACAACTTCTATTATAACTATAGGTTGTGTCCCTTTCTTTTCAGTCCATTGGTATTATGTTTGCAAGTTGTCTTTTAATGATTCCTCTAAGATTCTTATTAATCTCAAAGAATGATTAAAATATCCTTAATAACCTTTCTTCTTAATCTACAAGTGATTCCTTTCTATATTTGGTACAACTAGCAAATTAGTTATCCCAAGATTATCAGTCTCTAATAGTTCTTCTTGCAAATCTGGAACTATTAATATATAGCTGAGAATATGAGTTACAATTTTGCTTTATTGTGTCACCTACACATTCTTAATAGATCAGAAGTCTTAGGATGAACCTCTAACTTCTTCCACAATTTAGGTTTTGTCAAGCAAACATTGTACTCAAACTATACTTTCACTTTCCTTCAAGGCATCCTTGTATTCAATTTCAACTAATAACTATCACATATTTAAGTTAACTAAATAAATTACACAATAATATTACATATCCTTGGATCAATCGTTTGTGATATTCAATTATTTCAAGTTTACTTTCCTCTTTTTAATATTATGTTGAATATAGGATAACCTCATATTATCTCAATCACAATCAAATCCTCTGATTTATAGTTAATATTCAACACTCTTACCATTTATTATCCTTTGAAACTTAACACTAGTATTTGCAAATAAAATATATTCTAAACCAACTTACCATTACCAATTCCAATTATGTACGGTAATTGCTCGTGTATTCTCTAAGTCTTCAAAGATTCCATCTAATTATTGATAACACACTAACAACTTCATTATAAATAAGGTTTTCCTTCACTTGACACCCTTAATTCATGAAAATAGCATGAGTTCTAGTATGTTCTAGTGGTTTCCACTATCCACTTAAAATGATCCGGCACCCACCTACAATCATCTTATAAAGATATATATCATTAGCTCTGATCATTTTACTGTGAAAATCAAATTTCATCTACCTCTTGAGAACCATTGATTCACTTATTTTCACAAGGAGTTGTCAATTCTGAGTAATGAATACTCATTTCGACTACTACACATTAATCCTTGGATTTCTAAATCTCAAATTCACTAACCACTCATTCTCCCTAATTTAGACTATGCCAGTCTAATAGATCAGACTATGATATCGTACCAACTCACTGCTATATTCTGGATTTAACTATTGTTTATTCATAAACCACTTGTTATTCTAATATGGATTCACACCATGACTAGAATATCAACTTCATAACAACTTATGAAGTATAACCGCATTAATGGTTTCCTAACATCCATTAGGCTTTTATCATTTACAACTAATTTATTTACTGAATAATTTTCATTACTTCCATACTAGTCTCAATACTAGTATTAAATTTGCTCTCAATGTGGTCCACAATCTTTGAGTTTCATCGAAAGTCATTCTATATGTCATTATTTTATAATTTCTATTCTTCTAATACATACCTCAAGATCTTGATGGAATTAATACTTCTTCTTTGACTATTATTTGTCTAATAATATTAGTAAGAAGAAAGACCACTTAAGATGTTACTTGGAGAGGAGTTTTATTTCATCTTTGTCATTTTTATTATGTCTTTCCTCTTTTGTCTATCCCCGAGGTTAAGACTCTCTGGAGCTCTTACCTCCAACACCTTCCCATATCATGAGAAATAGATGGTCTTCAACCATCTTATTTCTGTTCAAAAAGGAAATAATTCTTATATCTACCATGTTGATATAGTATATACAACAAATAACATATTTCAGTCTTTTATCTTTCGGTTACCACCTAAAATCATGATAAAAATCATTTATCAAACTCTAAGCTTATTCATAACTCGAAACCACTCTTCAAGTTGATAAACTAAGGTTATGTTATTCGGGTAATCAGAGTACCTTAAACTTTTAAAGTAGGCTAACATTTACTTCGAACACCATCCAAAAGTGAATGTAAGGTCAGAGCTTTATCCATGATACCCAACTGTATCACTATTACCACTTTATCCCTAAAATTGATAAACCATAAACTCTAGCACCACACTGTATCAGAGAGATTCCTTAATTCTAATAAATCATTATTCTGAGATTTACAAACCATGGCTAACCAAGGCTTTAAAACCTATGGCTCTGATACCAAATTGTATCAGAGCTAATAACCTTAAGCTCTGAGGTAGGACCTAACTTTACGTAACCCACACTCTGATACCAAACTGTTCCATTCCCTTCATTAATTAGGGCAATACCCAGCCACAAACCATAATTAAGCCCAGATTACCCTTACCAGACTTTTCTAAAGCTAGCAACTTTACCACCTTTTACTAATAAGTGTATATCGACTATCAAAATAAAACAATTAATATACGTAATAGAAATTTAAACCTTTTCGATAGCCAAAATATGATATACAGTATTTAAAACAAACCCGAATAAACCTCGGATATAGAAATCTCCCATCCCATATGATATTACAAAACTGTAATTCAACACCAATATATAAGACCAAAGGAAGTCATTACATCAAAAAGAAGTTCAAAACTCCTATAACTTCTCCATCCCGTAGTTGTAGCGCTTATCGAATAAACCTGTAATGTTAATTGGGGTGAGCACTCCAACTTGTTCAATAAGTAAGGATTCAAACTAATCATCAATATTCCATATAATATTCAAGGATATCATGTAATAACAGCATGCAACAATGATATCTAACAAGAATATAGAAAACATATAAGTTCAATATATAATAGATGCAAAGCAAAGGTCTTGGACTTGTACATTGCGATCCCCATTTTATTTATAAAACTAGGGCCGATTACCCACCAGCGCCATTAATATGAGTGCTTAACCAACACACGATTCATATATGATGTTTAGCCAATTTATTAATGCCCAATGGTTCTATCCTAAACCCTCTAGTGAATATGTAACCCATGTAACCTATTAACCGAATAGGATTTACGTATATACCAAGAGATCAAGCCTAAGTACTACACAACCTGGTCTCAGAACTTAGGACTTACTCTCGTGGATCATATTAGACACCTTTTCTGTTCATTAGAAAAATCATCACAGTGTACATAATCCCCCATTTCAATCCAACAACTACATGAGCTATATATACTAAATAGCCAAGCAATATTAATAAATAAGTGAATTCGTACTTACCTAAGGTTTAAGTCTCCATTTGTATTTCATAACTTTTCCGTCATCTCACCCTTCTTCGGTGTTCCTCAACCTATCACCAATCATTTGGGATCAATATGGTTCATTATACTTGGTTTAGAACCCCTAGACCAGTCCCTAAGTATTTTGACAAACCAACCAACTCCAAATCAGTTCTTCATTATTCTGGGTGTGGGTAGCACACAACCTGACATGGATAGCATACTACATGCATGTCGATTCATCCTCCTAGTATGCATAGCGTTGTGCACCAGACCTGCAACAACATCGTACCTCTACTGATGCAGTTCGATCCAAATCACATACAAACTCAACAATTACACTCCCGATCAATCTGGGAGGACCTCTAATGAGGTTATAAACCCATTCAAATCAAAAACAACCTCAATTCAACAAATCTTGATCGTCACCATGAATTCAAACTTTAACAAACTCAAAAACCAAACTTACCAAAGTGATGAAAACTAGCTCCTTAAATTTATTGAATTCGGCTTCAGGAATGACCTCCTTTGATCTGGAATCGAACCAATCGAACCTCTCTCTCACGAGTTCTCGAATGATCTGAGGATAAGAATGAGTTTTTATTTATATATATTTAGATTATTCTCGAGACACACATCGTGCCATCTTGAGACTGATCGCGTGGTTGATGCTTTGAAGTGACACTCCTTACAGTGACGTAAAATTTGACATATCAAGTATTTATACTTCATTCTAGACGATTCGATAATTCATATATATTCAATATTCTTTTATTTTCCAATATATAGTTATATATTTAAAAACATATATATAGTATTATTCACCAATAAACTCTCTGGAATGCCTACGAGTGTCCTTGAGCACGCACACTCTTGCCACCACTCCCTCGTCACACTTTGTGTCCCAGTAAACCATTGTTTATTTGGTATTTTTCATTTTATAGGCTTATGTATAACCTCCATATTATATGAAAACCTATATATAAATTGATCTAACAATTCAAACAAACACATACATCATGCCAATGCGCGCACGAGCTAATCGAGCTGTGTCAGACTTAATCATGAGCCTAACTCGGGTTAATTAGGATTTTGATTAGTACTAATCACCAGCTTAATATAACGGGTCATTACATATAGTCTCCCTATTTTAAGACAATTTTGTCCTCGAAATTAGAGGAACCCTACAATTTACCAGTAGTTCCGACGAGAAATGGAATTTACTCTTCCATTTATAACTCTCGATCCTCAACTATTTCATCTTTTTCATAGCATAACTATTTTACTATCATCTGAATCTATAAAGCCTTTTCATAGATGAAACTTTCAAAATCATAACTAAAATTGTATTTTGAACTCTCCAACATTCTATGATGCTTATCCCCTCAACATTCTTATTTTAACAAAGTTGTAGTTATATATCATCTAGTAAGCCATATCTCTCTGCGTAGCCCTTTATTATTCCATTTTCTACAAAAAATATACACCAATCTTGGTTTTGTACCTCAATGTACAATAAGTTTAAGCATATCTAGCTTTATTATTTTGCAATGTAATCCCCCTGATTACATTTATTACCAACAAAACTCACACAAAGGAATCTATTTTATTTCAATGATTAAACATTTTGTGACATAAGCTCAAAAAATTTATTCTTAAGAACTAGGATTAGTAGCTCGATTTCTTTGTCAATACAAAGAAGAGTATATTGTATTGAGATTAAGAATGATTTTCAACTATATCAATAATTTCTTCCACCACTGAAAATGAGTCTAGGATCTCTGTTCGAGGAATCAAACTCTAAAACACCATATCATCTCACATCTCCATGTACATATATTTTGCTCAATCCATAAAAAGAATAAGATAACCTCATTGACAAGAATTTGCACACTTCGGTCCAGCTATCAACTACGGCTTCCATTATTTTATGCTGACACCAAATTCTAAATCATTTAATTACATAACTCCAGTTATTTTATCATGCTACCATCAAATGTAGACAAGAACTTCTTTAATCTTTCAGGTTTTTATTATTCAATCTCCACCTACTGAATAACTTTCATATCTCTTTATGAATTTAACAACATATATCTTATTATCTCATATAATTCTCACTTTTATCGTATACTTCAATATGATATGACATTGACTGTATAATCATTGTAAAACGATTTTATCAGATTTTCGAAATAATTCTTGTTTAATATCCTTCCCGAACTAGAATCTCATTTTAGAATCTAATATGTCTATAACACAATTTCATTAAATAGTATAATATGGATGCTAATCCTTGATAGCCAAATCTTGGCATATTAAGTAATTCCAATTAGACTTCTTAATCACTTTATCACCTAGTTAATCAAACACTTAGCCTAGCTCTAATCTATGCTTCAATGAAAAAATCAGTAATTATCAATTCCAACAACTCAGTTGATGATGTGCTTGTAGGACTTCATTATATCATCATTATCACACATCTTTCTCAAGAGATCGTACTGAGAAGTTCCTATTATAATTACACTCCGTGTTCTTTTCTTCACTCAAATTATTGATCACCTCAATTACTTGTATGGGTAATTTCTCATATTCACATTTTGATAACTCTACTCTTCAAACTCTCATAGCTTGAAGTTCTCCAAATCACATTACATCGACTCTTTATTTTTCAGACTTCTCATTTGTTTTCTATCATTTCCTCTAAGATATTTTAATTTTAAGAATAACTAAAAGACTCTCCAAAATCCATTACACATGGGTATATCTGTATTTCAAACCATATAATGAATGAATGGATATGTGCCATCTATCCATTTCAATGGATTAATATATAAGTTGGGATCTACACCCATTTTCAATAATGCTAACTCTCAGCTCTAGGAATTATCTTTGCAATTCATTCCATTCATTATTTGAAATACATCATATGCTTTTATTCTACAAGTGATGCCTTAAATTATTTGGTATGACTATTAAAACAGTAATTTCCTAATAGTTCTTTTCAAAAATCCTTAAAGTATATAATTGACTAAGCTACAATCTCTTGCTTCGTTATGTCATTACGCAACTACCTGAAGTAGAGTTGTAGGCTAAACCTTTAACATTTTTCATTTTCTAGGTATAACCATACAATTATTATAGTGAAACTATATTTCAATCTCCTCTCAAAGGATCCTTGTATAACTTAAGATTTATCTTATTTCCGTTTTTAGATTAATTGAACAAACAACACAACGATACACAAATCTTTATATACCTTACTTGTACGATTCAATTATCTCACGATAACAATATTTTCATGAATCTTTGTTGAATCTAAGACAATTCTCTAACCACCACAATCTTTGTCAAATTCATTGACTCGCAATACATATTCAACACATGTACGAGTGACTTACATTTGAAGCTTAGTACTTGCATTGGCAATCTTTGGTATAAACTAATTTATCGTTGGAGTTCACGTGGCTTTGTAATATTATTTATGTTTTTTTTAAGTCTTCAAAACTTTAATATTATCATTGATAACACAATCGTAATCTTATTTTAGTAGAGTTCAACAACTATATTTCTTTATTCATTTATGAATATAGCATGAGTTCTAGTGAGTTTCAATAGTTCTCACCATGATTTCTAACATGATCAAGCCACTGCTTGACTTTATTTTTATACATTCCTAATCATGATCTTAATTTAACTGAAACCACATCTCAACTAACTCTTGAGAAGAATTTGTTTCATGTAATAGATCCAAATGATTTCTCGATTTCTGGTAATAAATATTCATTCTTGATTTAGTTTCATTTGATTCATCACTCGAATTAAGTTCTCTAACTCATATAATTTCCATAATACATCAAAGTATAATGGAATTGATCATTGCGTTATCGTTAAGGATCTACTAAATTACTATAATAAGGATCTACTAAGTTCAAACTATTTGAATCTCGAGCGATAACTTATTTCCACAAATCACTATTCGTAGAAATTTATAACTTTATACAATTTTTTTAAGAGTAGTAGTTAATACCAACCTTTTAATATACTACTTTCCTATTCATTCCTAGTATCATACGGCATTCCTCGTAATTCCCGATTTCTCGCATGCATTGACAACTGGTTCTCCCCAATTTAGAATTTCTAGTCTAAAAGATCATACTATAACATCTCAGTAGCTCACTGTCATGTTCTAACTCATATTATATACATTCTCAAACTTTAAACTTTTTATATGAACTACCATAAAAGTGATAGAAGTCCAACATATAATATAAAGTGGACTATCAACCCTGATTTTCCATAATCCTTCAACTCTTATTTTTTTTCTGTGAATCTTCACTTTTGGTGTAATTTATCCACTAAGATCATTCTCTTATATCTCAGCGTTGATCTACACATCAATATGGTAATGTCATGTTTCTTTTCCCTACGTGTGGATATACGACAACATCATTTTTTTCTTTTATCATTTTATTAATGAGTGTAGTTACACCACAACAACACTAATAAAAAATATTGTAACTTTACCTTTAGTATGTGCAGTTACACCACAACTATACTGACAGGTTTCTTGTCATTATTCCAATATGGACAACTTATTATTCATATAAACTTATGAATTATGCATAAACTAATGGTTATTCAACCTCCAAATAAATTTTTATCATCATTTACAACTAATTTTCTCATCGAATGACATTTAATCTTGTTCAACTAGTTTCAATACTAGTATAATTGCTACTCAAAGTGAATCATCACCTTTGAGCTTCACTGTAAATTACTTTCTTAGAAATGTCCATTCTTCTAATATATGTCTCAAAGTCTAGGTCAAATAGATCCTTCTCCACTGACTATCATTAATCAAATAATATCAGTGAGAATAAAAACTTTTTGAGACTATTCAATACGAGAGGAGTTTATTTTTCCTCTTTGTAATATTTCTTATGTCTTTCCTTTTTACATATTCGATTGAATTTAGGTTTCTACAAACCTTAAACCTCAATGCTATCTTAACTCCTGAGATATTAATGAATACAAGCCATCTTATAATATTTATATTGTGCTCCTCTGTTATAATATCCTTAAAGTCCAGGTTCTCCAAGAACCCTAACTATATTTTCATTAGGTTTCAAAGTCATAGATGGGAGATAAATAACGTATAGGAAAGACATTACAATTATACCTATTGTATAGAAATAATACATCACAACAAATCATATTACTCAGTCTTTTATATTTCCTTACCCCAAAATAAGGATAAAACTGTTTATCAAGCACTAAGTTAATCCATAACTTGGTTATTAGTTCGAGTACTCTCAAGTTGTGAAAACGTAGATTCTAATATCATAATATTAGAATTGTATCAGAAGTGTTGGTGTTATACTAACTATAGCATCCCCTATCTTATTTAGGACGATATCCAACCCGAAACCCTAATTAAGCCATAGTACACCAGTCGGACTCAAATGAAAGTAATAGTACAGCCATCATTCAAACATGATAATCACAATATAGTATATCGTATATTTTATAAATAATTGAAAATGTAGCGGAATTAATTTTTTTTTATAAAACATAAGATATACAAAAACTGACAAAAGCCTCAATCGTAAAAACATATCCTAACCCTATTTATTGCAAAATAGTATTTCAATACAATTTATAAACATTAGGGAAATCAATTCACCATAGAGAATACTATAAACTCATAATCTTCTTTGTTCCTGAGTCGAAGTGCACATAGATAACCTAAAACGTTAATTAGAGAATGAGCGCTCCAACTTGCTCAGTAGGCGATGCTCGTAAGCATATCAATTATCAACTATTATCAATGAATCAATGAATAGAAATATGAATCTAAAACATATATATTCAAGCATTAAAATAATATAAGAATAGATAATGAAATGCAAGTTGATAGGTCAATTGCAACTGTGCAATGGACTTGTATTTTCGTTTTAAAATTGAGTTGTCAACCCTAAATTATAGTCCGCATAAACTCACAAGTTGATCGACGTCTGATTTTTGCGGTGTATCTAGGCGTAGCGTAGCTACCAACTCAAATAAAAAAGCAACAACTGGGTACCTCGAGGTTTTTGAAAGAAAAGTGCTAGTAATGATCCAACACTTCCATCGTCACTCCAGTTTGATTCACCCCTCGTACCTCTTTCTGGGAATTTAATATAAAAACAAGTTCAAGTCACATTACATTGCCCCATTCCTAGTCCATAATGTTATATGAACAAATTATACTAATTATGTTGCATAATTGATAAGAATACGAGTCTCACTTACATGTGCTGAGTTTTCCTGACTTTTTACAAATTTACACGATTCTTAAATCAATAAACCTTTCCCCCATCAATCAAGAACCTAAATTAAACTAATTATCATCAATTTGGGTCCAAATGTTCATTATTTAGAACCCATAAACCAGTCTTAATCGAATTTGGGATCAATTTATCGAATTTTAGTTTAGTATGACCATTTCACATTTTTTGGGGTTAGATCCTAAAATAAAGTCTCACACAAATCTTGAATTCTTCATTTTTCTTATAAATTCACTGATTTCTATTATTTTAGTCAAAATACTATTTTTAATATTTTTCCTTATTTTCCTGGAATTTTTTCCATTCTAATTTTTTCTCTTTTATAAATTAGGCAGTTTGACCCAAAACCGGACCGGTCCGATCCGATTTGGGGTCGAACCCCCTTTCTTCTTCCTTGCTGCCCTACAACTCCACTGTCCACAACAACACTAACAACATCAACGCCATTAACAACAACATCAACGACAACTTAACAATAATGACCACGATTAACAATAACTCACTTACCATAGTTTTGGAGCTCCATCACTTTCTTTCGATCTCTCACCCTTGGTCAATTTCGATCTCTCTCCTTTCACATTCAATCTCCTCTATGAATTGAAATGAAAATGATTGTGGCAGTGTGTTTTGAAATATATTAGATTTTTTCGAGATTAATACACACGAATCTCGAGGTAAATCTAAAGAATCCACTCTTTTCATTTATATTTGATTTTCCTCAATATATGTATAACATATCTTGAAGCTAATCTTGTACTACTAACCAAATTAATATAACCTCTTGACCAACTTATTTATGATCAAATATGTGGATCTCCTCAAGTAATGTATCGAGTATCTCGAGGCAAATCTTGTGGTTTAGTAATTAAACATCTAATCACCACTTGATCTTCCTAGAAATGGGAAGACACACATCTTGAGGCAAGGAAATTCTTCCAAACTCACCAACGTATGGCCCATTCACATCCTCAATGCTCACACAATATGTATCTTAAAGCGAACCAAATGTGTACTTTAATTTTATTTAAACTATAGGATTCATTTATATATTTATATACATAACTCTATACATAACTCATATTTCGTGCACATAAATTCGATGTGTGCGCCAACAACTATTTTCGGGCGCGCACATTAATGTATGTCTCACACGTGTCGCCCTCGACCTGCGTGTGCCTTTCACGGCCCGTTTTACTAACACCGTTATTTATTTCGTAGTTTCAGACGTGGACGCAAGCTTGAATCCACGTGGATGTCGCAGGTAGGCTACGAGACATGTCGATGTTAGTACACTAGTAAATTATGTGTCGTATTGTTTAATAGCGATGCATCTTAAATTATTTGTTAATACATCGCATGTGCGTATTGTGAATGGTTATATCGTGCGAGGTTATGTAAAGGTTAATTGCCTCAAAATACGTGTCAACGAGAGTATCAAAAGGTGAAGTATGGGTACACTAGGGAACTCGACAAATTCATGTTAATATGACTAAGTAATTCAATTTAAATAGGTAATGTAACCATAGGCTAATTTAGTTAAAGTTTAAACAATAGGCTATGGTGCACCTTGAAATACGTGTCGATATGTGGGGCACCATATATCAGGTAGCCAAAGGTTATTTGGACCATGAATTGGTTAATTTTGATAAATAAACACTAGCCATATGGTTTAATAAGGATTAATGTAAGGTATATAAATCAAATAAATGATAAGCCTGCAGTTCAGTTGATGGACATCTAGATGATTTCAAATAAGTATGTCTAGGAGTGTGTGGGCTATCGGAGTCATTCAACTGGATGCCACGGCATGTTTGTGAACCACAAGATAATCCTTGCGATACGCAAGAACATTTGATCAAGACCAACATATATAAGCCACATGAATGGGAGCTTCATCTCCACTAAGTCAAATTCTCATGCAATGTGAGAAAACCAAAGAATAAGAAGGGATTCAAGCTAAGAAATCAACACCTTAGATTACAAATCAAGTGATTCAACCTAGGTAATCATCTTCCTCATCTCATACACTTTTCAATGAACCCATTTTTGTATGTTTTTAGTGAATTTCAAGTTGGTGGGTTAGATCCATGGTTTTTTATGGAAACTTAATGAATTATGGATTTAACGATCATTTCTATTAAAGATTTATCAATTGTTTTGCATGAATTGGGATTTTTGTTAAATTTGGAAAAAACTAGTGAATGTTGAGATTTGAGGATTTCGACTTAATCGTTGTTCTGAGGTGAGTCTAACTAATGTTTTGGAGTCACTTAGGTATGGAGATGATGTAAACTAGGTTATGGTAGCTAATTGAGAAGGGAAAGACAGAATTCTCGACTTAAGAATTCTGTCATAGAGGGCAATTAGCGCATTAGCTATGTTGGTTAGCACACTAATCATTTTGGATTTCCAACTATTTTTCAAAACGAATAACAGTAGCACGCTAGATAGATCCCCAAGCGCGCTTGTGCGCTAGGTAGACCCATTAGACGCTAACGATAGAAAAAATATGAATTGAAGAATTGTTTTGGTGATTTTCAACTTAATACATGTCTAAAAACTTATAAACAACCTAAACTTATAAAATTGGACTTTGAGAACTTAGTGGACCGTAGCTCGATGTAAGGGAGTTGACGGGTTGGATACGGGAGTCCGGGGAGGTCGGAGAGCGGTTTGAGGTCTGTAAAACCCAACGAAAGAACTCTAAGTATTTGATTCTGTTTTAAGTTTCATTCCTAATATTTCCTTTCTATTTTACTATTCCATTATGTTACTTGGACATGGGTTGAGGTTACTCCCCCAGATTTCCTAGTTGTGTGTCCACGATGTACTGGTCTATAGCACGTGTGACCAGGCCCTCAGTGAACGTCAACCTGAGCATGTCGTTGGTGCATGTCTCGATGACTCAGCGGGTTTGGCAAGCACCGTGATGGATCAAGTGTCTGGCCAATTGGGTGCAACCACTTGTGGAAACTTGTTTACCTGAAGTACAGTCTAGTACATCCAGAGCGAGCACGCACATTTGTTAGTGCAGCTATTATCTATTCATGCGATGAACCATTTACATTTGTTTGTCTTTACATTCCACATGTTTACTTGGCAGTACTTCTAACATTTCCTTACTTTTATTTACACGAATGCTCAGAGAGGTTCTTTAGGATTTTACTTACTGGACTCGTCAACTATTTTTTTATGATGATTAAATGTAGATCACAGTACTAGTAAGGGTAAGGGGATCCGAAGCGACTACATCTGATTGCCTGCCATCGAGGACCTACTAGTACGTGCTTATTTTGATATTTTGTATTATTTTGGGTATTGGTGGACTTGAGATAATACGGTACATGTATATGTACCTTGTTTATGGTACCGTCGCTTATATACATAGTACTTTTTCTAGTTTTCCACAGTATGATTTGCTCTTATAAATAATGTTTGCCACGCTAAATTACTTATTCTAATAGTATCAATTAAGGCTCCCACTAATTTATGTTCACTTGTAAGATACAACCCACTAGTATGGTTAGGCATTAAAATAAAATGCAAATTATTGAACTAAATAAGCATTTAAATACTTAAAGAGAACAAGTTAAGGAAATATGGATAATCCACTAACTAATTTGATAAAACACACGTGGGCATTAATTTCAAGACAAGAGAAGGACGAGTAGGTGCCGAACACGTGCAGTTGGGCCGACCGGGGGACGACTACACGGATACAAGTCACCCCGAGGCTGCAGGGCCGCCACAGTGCCCACCAATTATTAATTATTTATTTATTTCTAATATATATTTATATATCCAATATATATATAAATGTATATATATGCCTATAAATTCATGTGTTTATGATTTCGTCGTGCGCGCCAACGAGTTCACTTGGGCATGTAATTTGTCAATTTTTCAATTATAGGCTAATTAATCTAATTATTTCCACAATTACTAATACAAGCCATTCAAAAACCAAACGTCACGCAAATCCGTGTACACGCTAATCGAGATAAGTCAGGCTTAAAAACAAACCACACTCGATTTACTTAGAACTTGGATTAATATTAATCACCTACTTAAGGTATTACAGTAGATATTTCACTTTACCATTTCATTATCTACTTTTATTGTTAGAGTTTTGTTAGAAACATTTATTTTGGCTTTTGCCCTTTTTAACAACGAACGCCCAAAAATAAGAGAGTTTTTACTAGAGAAGTGATCATTTTTCATGTCTACGAAATAAAAATTAGCTGGAAAAAATAAATCATTCACCCTAAGTAGCACATCTTTTGGTACTCCTACAGGTTGAACAGTAGATCTATCTGCTAATTGTACTACTATGCCAATTTCTTATATTGTCATTTGCAAATGACACAAATGATTAGCCTCATTGCGAAAAGCACAAATTTTACTTTGGACTGATCTATCTTTAAATAATAATTCAACCATACTTTTAGCTCATCAAATTTATGATCTAATGTCTCTATTATGTTCCTATAAATTTCATAAGAATGGTTTTTCATAAATTTATTTTTCCCACAATATTTTTTTGATTGTTTGATCATTCTATTAATAGTGTATCTTACTAATAATGATGTTATGTCGAACAAAAATCCTCCACATACCGTGTCTAGGAACATTCATTCTAGGTTGTTTAGTCCTTTGGAAAAGTATTATAATGAGTTTTTTTTTCTTTTAATCCATGTTGTGGACATAATGATATCAATCTTTACTCTCTATCCCAAAACTCACCAAAGTCTCCTTTGTTTTTACCCTAGTATTACTAATTTGTTTCCTATCCAAACTAATTTTACATGTTAAAATGTAATGATCTAAGAAGGTTTCTAACAATTTGGACCATGTGGTTACGAAGTTTTGAGAGATATAGAATTGCTAATCTTGAGTTTGACCTCTTATGGAAGAAGGGAAAGTTTTTAGCTTGACATGTCCTAACTCTATGTTTTTGGATTTTATTACAATTACTATATGCATGTATTTCCTAAAAGATTGCTGAGGATCTTCATCACATTCACATTGAAAGTGAGGTAAAGAATTGATGAATCTCGGTTTTAACTCAAAATTAAAGAAATCCACGAAAAAAGCAATACACATATGTTTGTAAGCTATGATATTTTTATTGGTTTCCCTAAATGTGAGTTCTTGCTCGATGTCTATCATATTGTATGACATTCAACGAGAAAGATTTCTAAGAAATTATTTTAAAATTTTCGGCAATGGTGCCAAAAATTAACACGTGTCGAGCGTGTACAATAAATTTTTCACCTTTATTATACTATTAAATTTTGTAGTAGTGGTAAGTGGGATTCGTCTCCATAGGGGTTTTGCAAATTCCATAAGAAAATAAATTTTATTATTATTTTTTTTAATTTTATTTAATAAAAACCGAAATTTAAATTAATACTTTTTAAGATAAGCATCTAAATAAACATCTTAAACATTGAAACTTCAATCCATTTTGCATCCAAACATGTTACTTCAATCATATAGTCATGAACATACTTTATAAAGAAGTTCTAGAATAAAAACACCATGTCAAACCACAATACATATTGGCTTACAAGAGTCATCCATGTGCGCCTTGTAATGCGGGCATAACAGATTCCGATGCATAACATACGAGTCGAGGTCGCATGAAAAGCTCATGTGAGCCAATGTGTCTTATGGTGTGACATTGTTGTTGTCATTCTAAAATTTTCCTATAAAGTATCCTAAATCATTAAACATCAATCACAATCGAGTAAACTGCCTTTAGCCAGTCATTTGTTCTCCTTGTACATGTGGAAAGCCACGTTATGATTTTATGAAGCTAACCTCATTGAATACACAAAGACATTAACTTCACACAACAAAACCACATTACGCTTTATAAAAACTTCTAAATACTAAATCTAACACATTTGAAAAGCCACTTCAACATTAGATTTAGATCTCAAATTCACCTATGACATTGAAATGGTAATACCTTTTAAACAATTATAGTTACTACTTTAAATTAGATAATGAATCAAGACATCACAATACATATTGGCCACTATGCATATAATACTTAGATTCATGATTGCAATCCGTTAATAACAACCTATTAAAATCAGTGAATTAAAGAATATGATTGGTTTAAAGCATTAAGCACACATTCATCTCATCATAACTACATTGCAAATGTGATCTAGCTCATGTTAGGAGTTTTGTTTAGATTAACAAACTACTCACTCATTATAATAAATAAAACCATAAGAGAATAATTGAAAGACATAATTAAAAATATCTTATCGATAACTTGAATACTCAATTTTCTCCAAAAGCAAAATAAAAAATAATGGATGACCTCCAAACTAAAGTAAAAGTGTAAAACTATCAAAAAGCTCTAAATTTCGTAGTCTAAGGTTTATATTTATAGTATATTGGGTAATACATATCCTAAACTAACTCAAAATCCTAGTTGTAATAAAAAATCCCTGAAATTATCACCAGCGATTCTGGTTTAAGTGGAATCACTGGAGAAATACTTGGAATTGCTGAGAAATCACTGGACTTATTTTCAGTTCTTCCTTGATCAGTTGGTGATTATTCTTTGTGCAATTTTTCCATTTGATCATTTCCTTCATTTTTTCCCTTTTTTTTTACTCCTTTTCTTCATATATTCAAATTATCATCTGAAATATCAAAAATAAGAGAAAACTTCTTGTAAAATGTACTGTAAAACATGCCTAATTATAACTTATCAATGTTTTTTTACTTAAATACCAAACTGCCCTTATGTGTATTATTTAAAAATATTATCATTATTCTTTGTTTAAATTGTTTAACAAGTTATTTAACTTTAGTTCATTAACTTAGGCATAATTACCATTTTAAGTCAACTAAACAGTTTATAATACATGCATTAATCACACTAATACACAAGTACCACGCATATTTACCAAATCACCGTTGATATTAGGACTAATTACTTTGATTTAGAAATTAGGGGTGTTAGACACTGTGTCATACATTGTCTTGCCTCTTAACTAACGTTGAGGATGTCAAACCACTATAAGAATGATGGAATAGCAACAACAAATAGTGACAACCTAAATATGTTGCTAAGCAATAACAAATCAATAATATATGTGCATCAGATAAGTCGTTTAACCCAGTTGACAGTGAAGCAACTATTCAATGACTTATTTGTGACAAAACCTTTGTAACAAACTGTTGGTTGTCACAGATCTATCACTAAATTTCTCCTACCATATATTCCCGTTCATTGGTTGTCGCTAATTTGTTCCTAAAATAAGCGACAGATTAGCGACAAACCTCAAGATCTACATAAGAACATGTGGCATTTAATATGTGGCAAAAAAAAGTAAACGAAAAATCTGCTACAAATCAGTGAGTGACTTTAGGTCTGTCGCTTATCTGTAAGTTTGTCGTTGATCTGTAGCAGACTAAGAATTAAAGAAAAAAAAATTTGCAACGTCTTCCCCATTTCACAGTTGCTCCCACTCTTCTGCCCAAACCCTTGACTACGATTTAACTCTCGTCCATCTTGTCCCACCCTCATCTCCAACCCTTTTCCACCTCAGAACCCACCAATTCTCCCTTATCAATCAAAACTTCCTGCACGCCAACTTGTCCGTCCCTTTTTTCTACTCCTCCGCCCACCAACACCAATCCTTAACATATCCCCACCCACCTCAAAACCTTCATCTCTAAAACCCTAACCCTATTTCACCCCTCGTGGGCCAACTCAACGACCTTCACCACCACCATAACCACCACACATGAATTTTGTTCACGCTTGAGTCTGCCACTGCACCCTCATCTTTTGTATCCAAGATTTGCATCCTCAAGCCATTTACTCCACCCTCATCACCACCGCAGTGTATCACCAAACCCATATCGTCTAGCCATCTGGTCCATCTTCTCTAACCCTCCAGTCCATCTCCTCATTCTTCTCTCCCAAATTGATCGACCAACCAGGCATGGTGTGTTTCATCTCACCCTTTAGTTTGTTGCCTCGTAATCTCACTAGAGCTATTTTGGTTTTCAATGACACATAATTAAAATGGTTTTTGATAAACCTCTATGTAACATGTATCTCGCACACCCCTCTCAATCATCTAACAAATCGCAATAGAGGAATCAAAGCAGATTGTGATGATGATAATGATGATGATGATGATGATGATGATGATGATGATGGTGAACTAGTCATCTTCCCCTTCTCAATCAAAACCCTACCTAGGGTTTCCTTCCTCTCCTCGATCTTTGTTTTGCTCCTTTTATCTTCCTCTCCATCTGGAAATCCTAGATCCGTTCAAGTTTGGATCCAAAATGGAGTAACTAGAGTAGGTATCGATGATATTAATATTTGATTTTGATTTTGATTTCGATTCTGATTGTTCATTTGTTTCCTAATGTTTTCTAGATCCCACTTTTCACTCTCTTTCGCGAATTCAGCTCAGTCCATCGTCACATCTCGTCATGGTGGTAGACCACCATCTTCAGGGTTAAGGTTTTTGTATTGGCTAATGGTTCATATATTCAACTTCAATGCTTAGTAAGTTAACTAATAGTGAAAATTTAGGTATTTTAGGGTTTCATGATGATGTTTGGCGCATTTTTATTGATTTATTATTAGAGAGTTCAAATTGGGGTTGTATGGTTTATAATTGATCAAAGATCTGATTTTTGGTGTGAGTGTGTTTTACATGTTGTTTAGACCTTACCATGAGAACAACGAGGATTGTCGATGGCAGAGACAAAGCTAAATGAATTTCATATCCTAAAATAGTGAAGATTGAGAGGCTCTCTGGGTTCGATTCTGGTAATTGATTAATTGTACTGATTACAAATATGATTTTCTAAAGATTTATGAATGTTGACGTAGAAGTAAAAAGTTTATGCTTGTGGAAATTATTTTGTGTTTATCGATTCGATCTTCATGTTTTCCTACTTGTAATGATTTCTTATTTGGTTAGGTATTGACCTTATCTGAAGTAAAGAGTTCTTTTATGGATTCATTTTTCAATAGGAGTTCATTAAGAACATTTGCTTCTTATATTTAAAACTGACCCTATGGTGTCAATTGATTCATTTGTTTTGGTTATAGTTTTGGGGAGGGAATGATACCTATAAAGTTGACAACTAGAGTTTTTGGTATGCTTCATAATGTTATCTACAAGTGAAAGAAGCTATAATTCATATCCTAAGATTTTTTAAAATTTGTGTATGACTATTACCATCTCAATCTGAGTGCTTATGGGTCTAAGTATGAAGCTTTGTTTGGTAATGAATTAAATGAAGTTTTTCGAATACAAGTTCAGTTAATTGAAAGTTCATACATCCAGACTCCTTACTATTTGTTTTCTATGTCAAAAAAATTATGCAGGAGAGTTCTTAAGTCTGGAGGATTGGATTGGTCATTAGCAACTATATTTGTTCATTTCTCGCTGGATTTATACTTGGACTTGTCATGTCAAAAATCTTGGTATGTTCATACATCCAAACTCCTTACTATTTGTTGTAAATATAATTTGGGAGGCTTTATCTTATTTAATTATCAAGCAAATTTAGCTAGGTTATTGTCATGAGCATAATTCATAAAGTAATTATTAAATTGTGAAATGAAATAATGCATCAACAAAGGCCGATCCAAATAAACAATTTATCTTGGTTGATTTTTTGGTTGCGAACAAGTATATGATGTAGTTAATTGATTTTTTAAGTTATGTTTGAAGGCTGCTGGAATTTCAATTGTCAAGAGCAAGAAGACATCTTTTCCTTCATCCTTAATACCAACTAGCCTAGAGATTACTTAGTCGTATCCTCTGCTAAAAAACCAAGTACACTTACTTTTAGTAGGGATGTTTTGCTACGTAGAAATGATAGACTTGGCCCTTGTATTGCATTATAATTTATATAGGTGATATTTATTTCTTCTTTTCCTAATTTTTCGATTTGTAAGTATATACATTTGATTTAGCTTGACAACTGACCTTACTCGGCATTGGCATTTGGCAAGCACGTCCAACTTGCTATGCTGAAGTAATTGGAGAAGATATCAAGCATTGAAACTAGTTGGTGAGCAAAAAAATGTGTTGTTTTGAATTTTTAATTCCTTCTGTTTGTTTTACACGTTTAGGTAAATTTTTCTCATCTCATTTTGTTCATTCAAAGAAAGCATAGTTGTCGATTTCAATAGTTTGAAAGCCCTACTAGATGAGAGCTAATTAGACTTGGACTTGGACTTGGATTTGAACTTTTAAAATGCTACACAAAAAAATATAAAGTTAGTGTAACTTGTTAGTGATTAGCTAGTGATTTAACAAGTAACTATTAATTATTTGAAAAGAAAGTGAAAAAGAAGAAAAAAAGTTGGTGACAATTCGTTTGTTGTATCACGTGTGTTGATTTTCATCAAAAGATTCAATTTGAGATTGTAGCGTTTAGAGTTCTTTTTCAACGCTTCTTGAAAACATTATTTAAAGTTTTGATTTTTTTCTCCGAAACTTAAATGTATTCAAAACTTCATGGTATAAGTGTTGATTTTTGCTAGCATGAAAACATTCACTCAATCATTCCTCTCTTTTACTGCAACTTGGAAAAAAGAAAAGTGATTGATCATATATATTCCTTTAAGTGCCAACCAACTCATATGAGTAAAGAAAAAGCACGCAAATTGATTAATCTCATCAAGTGTTTAAACGGCACAAGATATATAGACCACCAGAAAAGCAAACCCCTACTCTTTCAATGCTTACATATATAGTGAATCAACCTTTTTGGTTTTGCTTCTAACCCCTTCAATCTTCAATAGATCTTACACACTTATTAGAAATTACAAAAGCAAAACTAAAGCTAGCAAACTCACTGATTGAAATCATCATCAAATATTTAACATATAAACCATTACTAGTACTAATACTACTAGCACTACATATCACATAGCAATCTAGTAAAATACATAAGGCAAACTAGTGTGGACAAAATGTGGCCAAGTAACTCCCACCACTACAAGTGGCAATGCTAGTAGAATCATCATAAGCATAAGAGTAAGCCCTCAAACAAGCAGTCTTGAATTTCTTAGAATAAGCAGTTGGCTTGCAAGATTGAGGATTCCCATAAACCCTTTTATCGATTCCATCATTTAAAGTTTTAATTTTTTTTTCTCCAGTGAATGTTTTCTTTTACTCATACTCGAAATTATTTATAAATGTAAGTTGTCTACATCTTATAATTTATTTTATGTTTCATCTAGGACTTCAAACTTAAGTATTATTGATCCAAATTAAATTCCTTAGGTTAGTGAAGCCCAAGATAGCTGGTTAAAAGACAGATTCCAACTTATTCACCTTGGCCTTATTGTACTAGTTGAGCTCAAGATACATACACTATTTTAATGTGTTCATCTATTCCTCATATGGTTAACAGGAGAAGGAATCTATCGGGGAATGGTCAGACTTAAAGTTGGCGTTAAGCTTATTTTCAAACTTAATAACAAGTGCAGATTTGTAATGCCTTATGAAGTGCTGAAAAGATGTCCTTGAATAGAAATACTTGCCAAAAAAGGCATTAAAACTCTTAGACCTTTGCGTTGCCGACATACCTGCCCAGAAATGATCATTCCCGTAAGCTGGGATCCATTTCTCCTTAATCGCATACAATGATTTTAGCTAGACGTGACTTCTAATAAAAATTGAGTCATCATATTTTTCCAGCTTTGCTCAAAGTCCTCTAGGAGCAAGCTTTAATACACAAACTTTTTTAAAACCTTCATTATTGATTATTTTTCTAGTTGTCCGCCGAATTTCTCGAGCATTTTTTGCATTATATGCCACAAGCAAAAACGATGACGACTTGATGGAAAAACCTCCTCCACACCTTCAGTTATAGAGGTACATTGGTTCGTGATAATTTCACCAGGCGCGTTCTCATTCATACAAGTAGGCCACGATCTAAACAGCCAAACGTAATCATCGGTCGATTCACTAGAACGTAGGCCACAACCAAGAACATAGTTTGGTCGTAATGATTCACTCCGATGAATGGAGCGAATGACATATCATACCTATTAGTCATTTAGGTGTAGTCGAATGATATGACATCATTAAAGTATGTGTACACACTTTTTGATCTCGCATCGGCCCAAAAGATGTTTCGGAGCCGACAATCTTTGTCAATGTTGAAAAGATATAAAAAACCGGAGTTCTGACTTTGCTTCTCGGCAATGTAATCCTGCAAGGCCTTGGTATCCCCATCCTCGAGTCTCAAATGCTTTATCTTATCGATGTAGTTTCGGCCGTCCTTCATGCTGAAACAAAAGGAAACCATTCCTCCTTCCATCTCGTTCGCCATGGAAGCTACTGATTTGGCAAGTGAAATACCTGGTCATCCTTCACTAATAATTTGTACTTCGCTCGATCATTCAAATTTCTATGACTTTAAAAGAACCTCGACCTCATTGGACGAACAAGGTGGTCGTACTCCAAGTTCACACTCGTAAAATGCCAAAGCCCGCATCTTGAAGCTTCACTATTGCACATACACGATAGTGAGTCTGAGTGCTCAATTTCGTCACTCTTTTCCTATCTTCTTGGTGTATTGTTTTACTTCAGTGTAGGCAAGTGTACACTTCCATACTTGTCCTCCGGCTCATTTATACATTTCTCTCAGCTTCATCCCGAACTCGACTGAAAACACGTATTTGTTGTAATACTCCTTGGCACATTCCAAGGACTTGAAGGTCATCTCATCCTCCAGGACTGGAGTCGATTCGATTGAACCTTCTGCTTCTTCGAGATTCTTACTCGAAAGTGCGTGGTCATCTTCATTTTTGAGCTTAAGTACTTCAGCGTCCGTCTCGAACCTAACCTCCTCATTGCATGATGAAAAGTCACTTGAGATTAACACTTCTTTCATGCCTGAAGATGTCGTAGGTTTGTCCGTGCTAGATAAAGCCTCCACCTCATTTCGATCAAATTCACATGACTACAAAGACAACAACAAAATCAAAATATGTACGGTCAACAACTATTCAATGGAGGAAACAACAAGATGCACAACAAAATCAAATGTCGATAATGCCCATATTGGTAGAAATGGCATCGTAAATAGATGTATAGGTCTTTCGATGTTGTAAATCACAGTGCAACTATAACAAACTTTAAACAAAATGCATAGAAGTACAAACTAACATTTAAATCAAGTCATCCATAGATGAAATGTTGTCTGCAACCAAATATGTGCAGACCAATAAACAAACCGGATATTCCATTCTTTGAGCATAAAATACATTCCTCAATGTCGATGCCAATGGACGAATTGAGTCTCAGATAAAGTAACAACAATTGTCAAGATTCCTCTGTTGCCTTTATTGGGAGTTTGAGCTCACCTTATTCTCAAGAGATTCGAGACAAATATGATGTTTTAAGATTTTCGCTCTTCATCTTTAGATCTTTCTTGTTCTTTTGGATAATTGATCAGTTGATGTGACAATTACTTTTCACCAACTCACAAAAAACCCACATCAGGCAGTGGTGTGAATAGTTGTCAAAAGTGTACTTTTGACATTTTCCCTTATGGTAACATCTAAATCAAGTCATCCATAGATGAAATATTGTCTGCAACCAAAGATGTGCAGACCAATGTACAAACTGGATATTCCATTCTTTGAGCAGAAAATACATTCCTTAATGTCAATGAAAGGGTCAATGGACGAATTGAGTCTCAGATAAAGTAACAACAATTGCCAAGATTCCTCTGTTTCTTTTCTTGGGAGTTTGAGCTCACCTTCTTCCCAAGAGATTCGAGACAAATAAGATGTTTTAAGATTTTCGCTCTTCATCTGATTTTTTTTGTCCTTTTGGATAATTGACTAGTTGATGTGACAATTACTTTTCACCAACTCACAAAAACAACAATATCAGGTAGTGGTGTGAATATTTGTCAAAAGTGTACTTTTGACATTTTCCCTTACGGTATCACTCAAATTGACAACCTGGATTTCCAGCTCACTTCTACATATCAGTTAGCCTGAAAATATCGATCATGTCATCTGCCACGTAGGTAATGTTAGAATTTGTGTCACAAGTAGTGTTATGATAGAATTATTTTTAAATTGAATGAGAGATTAATATAGGGTCATAAGGGCTAGTATTTACATAATAATAATAATAATAATAATAATAATAATAATAATAATAATAATAATAATAATAATAATAATAATAATAATAATAATAATAATAATAATTGGTGGCACTGTTGATATGCACGCGCTTGTACTGACATGCATCATATCCTGATTATTACACACGGATAGGTCCCTCCACTGACTTTCTACTCACGATGGTATCCTTCGAGAATCCACGCAGACTTCTCTTACGTCAGTTCACGTGGGCCCACACCTCATTGATTCGTTTGATTCACTTGGTGCTGACGCATGCACGCGTATACCTATCATACGTAATCTTGGCTTCTTCTTTTTTTTTTTTTTGGCATTTGTAATCTTGGCTTTTTAAATTGGAATATGCGGGGACCTATTTGGAACATGCAAAATTGACGCATGATTGATGATGTCCATTATATACAATGATTTTTGTGTGCATAAATATCAATCGAGAAATGATCTAATGTAGATCACGAAAGTCAAAACCAAATATTGGCTTGCCTGGTGTGTTGTCCGTGGCTTTAGTTGTAGATCTGATCTGTTTTTGACCTTTTTGAAGCTTAGGCCCACCTTGATTCTCTATCTATGGTTCTTTGGATTTTTTGATTGATTAACATATTTGAGAAAAATATTTATCAAGCTAATATATCCACAAAAATATTTTCTAATTTAACTCATTTGCTGCCACGTCACCGCCTTATAATGGGCACAAAAAAAAAACGAACTCGTGACCCGCCGTCACGACTTCATTTTAAATGAAGTCCACGGTCACGACTTATTTAATTTTATTTTTTCAGTTATTTTTTTTCCTTTTAGATCTTTTTTTTTTAAAAAAAAAATTAATGAAAAAAATTTTAAAAAATGCAAGTCGTGACCTAAAGTCACGACTTCTATTTTTTCTAATTTTTTTTATTTGGTGTTGTTTTTTTGTTTTGTGTTTTTTTTTTTTTTTTGCTTTTGGTAATAAACACAAACAAATACAAACAACTTCTAAATTATTTATACTTGTGTTTGGCTCAGGGTTTGGAGGCAATCTGTCCTAGAGAAATTAAGTCTTATAGTGTGATAGACAGATGAATGTATTTTGAAAAAACTAGAGAATGTATAGATTCATTCACTTTGGATAGTAAAAGATGGTACAGTTGAAAAGTCAACTAGACCAATTAGTAAACACTAAACAGGAACAACTAATCATCAATATTACTTCACTCGAAGAGATAATATGGATGCGGTTCATGAGTGTTGCAGTATCGATCATATACTAGTTCTGATCCAATTGTAACATAGTGGTAAGTGCAGAAGGGCATAGTACTCAACCAATATTTGAACATAATCATTGTGCATCACCTTTGATGACTTCAAAGGGACATAGTTGTGGAAATTCTGCCACAATCTCCCAAGCATTTTTCAGAGCTGATTCATCAACTATTCGCAAAGGGACATAGTTGTACATTGCGGTTCCAATGTACACATATATGCTAGTGGATTATACTTGTATATGAGGTATAATAGGATAAATTAAATTTTGTCAAGATTCATTTTCGTTTTCTTCATAAAAATAAATAAACCTTAAAACAAAACTTGCAACTATGAATTGATCTCTGGAGAGTATCCAACATTTCTTTATCGACGTTCGAAAGGAATAGTGTAAGCTAGAAACGCTACGCGATCTCTACGATGATTCACTGGCAAAAAAAACGAGAAAGTTGAAAGGGCCGCATTCATTTACAACTTGACTAAAATTGCTAAACTCGTTATCAGATTGCGAAATTTATCAACATTGAAGATTTGTTACGTCGCCAATGTTACTTTGGGCGACATACTCAGTCGATAAACTTTTTAATGTTTATAGCTAAGCAAATAAATTATTTGATCTTCCTATCTCAATTATCCTAGATGATCGATACTGCAACACTCATGAACCACATCCATATTATCTTTTTGAGTGAAGTAATATTGATGATTAGTTGTTCCTGTTTAGTGTTTACTAACTAGTCTAGTTGGCTTTTCAACTGTACCATCTTTTACTATCCAAAGTGAAAGGATCTAGACATTCTCTAGTTTCTTCAAAATGCATTCATCTGTCCATCATACTATAAGACTTAATTTCTCTAGGACTGATTGCCTCCAAACCTTGAGCTAAACATAGGTATAAATAGCTTAGAAGTTGTTTGTATTTGTTTGTGTTTATTACCAAAAGCAAAAAGAAAAAATACAAAACAAAAAAAACACCGAATAAAAAAATTTAAAAAATAGAAGTCGTGACTTTAACATACGACTTGCAATTTTTTAAAATTTTTTCATTAAGTTTTTTTGTTAAAAAGATCTAAAAAGAAAAAAAAAACTCAAAAAAAAATTAAAAAAATAAAATTAAAGAAGTCGTGACAGTGGGTCACGACTTCTTTTAAACCGACTTCGTTGTTTTTTTGTCCCCATTATAAAGTGGTGATGTGGCAGTGACCTGGCAGCAAATGAGTTAGATTGAAAAGAAATTTTATGGATGTGTTAGCCTAATAAATATTCTTTACAAATGTGTTAATCAACCAAAATATCCATTGTTCTTTTCTCTTTTTCTGAATCGCTGAGTTGTCATGTGCTTATAATGTTCATGCGCCTCTGCTCTACGAAGTTAGTTAGCTGTAGTCAATTGTTAATTGCTCGATGGTTATAGACCCTCAGATCTTGAGAAACAAGTTTTGTTCTTTCTCTATCTTTATCGAATAAAGGAACTTTCTTTAAAAAATATAATTTCAAATCGAAGTGAAAGAAAGGTTTAAGGAGATGAAGTTTGTCAAATCCAAATCAAAAGGTAAACCTTTGATTTCTTTTATTTTCAACTGGATTCAAGACAGAAAACATAATAAGTTCTAGCGGAATGAATAAAGTTGAGTCCTGCAATGTGCACCCAACATAATGATTAGTGCACCGTATAAAAATTTTGTGAAAATTAGTTTTAGAAGGAAATGTCATGTAACGGCTCAAATTTTAATTACGCCGTTATTATTGATTATTCTCAGACTTGGACGCCAGCTCAGATCCACGTGGATCCCACAAATAGGTCAGGGCACGCATGATTAGGTAAATAGTGATTTTGCGTGATTGTGTGCCTATTTGTGATGTCGTATATCAAATTATTTACTTAGCATCGCATATATGTAATTATATCATTGAATCGAGCGAGATAGTGTAATGGGTGTTCGCCTCGAGAAACGAGTCAATACGGGTACTGAGCGAGCGAACTATGGGTACACTACGTCAGGAAAATAAATTGGATAATAAAATTAATTAAATGTGACTAATATTAATGATAAACACAGTCCAAGCCAATTGATCGAAATTGGCGACTATGGCACGTCTCGTTATGCATGTCGAGGTGCGGGACACCAGGTAACCAATGGTAATTGAACAAGGCTAAAAATAAAAATAAAAATTTGGTGTCTAATGAGGAGCAAATGGAAACATGACACCTATACACCTAACACCCCAAAATGAGGGTTACCATTCATTTCTTTACCCTCCTCAACGTTTTCTCTTTTTCCCTCTCTTCAACACAAAGCAAGATAAAAAAAAGTGTGTAATTCCTTGAAAAGAAATAGATAACAACCATTGAGAGTGTGAGATTTGTTGGAGATCCTTTGAGTCTGAGAAGTGATTTGATCAAGGAAGCAAATGATCAAGGTGAGCATCTCCACTTTCTTTTAAATTCTCCATTAAAATGAAGCTTGAATGTGTTTTAATGGTGGAAGTTGATTGTTGGTTAAATGTTGGAGAAAAACTTGATATTAATGGTGTTGGTTGTTGTTGATGATGTTGTTGAAGTTGTTATTGTTGTTGAAGATGTTATTGTTAATGGTTGAAAAAAAATTTATAATAACAACAGAGACATACGTCTCTGTGAAGAAGGAGATGGGGTTGGGGAGGGGTGTACGCACACGTGTGCGTGCGTGCAGCCCCTATACCGGGCCGGGTCGGGCCGGACTGAACCCTACCCGGGTAGACCCGAATTGGGTTAGGCTGACCGAGTTACACCGGGTCAAACCTGGTCCAGGGACCCACCTATTTATTTAAATAATATAATATTAAAATTTAATTTAATAACAATTTTAAATTTAATAAATTACCGAAAAAAAATAAGAAAAATAGGTAGAAAATTATGGAAAATCCAGAAAATCAGGAAAAATATAAAAAAAAATGAGAAAAAGATAGAAAAATGGTATTCGAGATTTTCTTGGGCGTTTAACACCCCAGTATAACTTGAAAAATGTTTCAAACCAAACTTTTTGAAATAAAATTTCTATATTTTGGCCGCACATTATAAATTCACTTAATTTGACTCTAAACTAGTTAAAATGGTTCGATTGGACACCAGGAACTTAGGAGACCGTAGTCGGGAGTCGGACGCGTTTCTGGAGACGTGAGTGGTACTTCGGAGTGCGTTTTTAGGTACGTAAGAATCCATCTAAAAGTCACTGAGGGTTTACTTTTCCATCGTTGATTTCATATTCCTTGTTATTGTACTCTATTCCATGATACATTCGGGTTAGTGGTCGAGTTACTCCCACCTAATTTTCGTAGTGTACTTATGACACACTTGACTGTAACACGTGTGATCAGGCACTCAGAGAATTGCAACTCGAGTTGCATTAAGGGTGCACGTGTAGGAAACGCACCGCGAGGAACCAAGTGAAAGAAAGTAGGGGCACCCACCGAAAGGATCCTAGGGGTCCGAAGTACAGTTTAGTCTGACCAGGACGAGTACACACTTTGTTTCTCTCATGTTATTTATTCATGTGATGATCGTAGCACATTTGACTGTTTAGTTTTCGCATGATTATTTAACATGATTATTGGTATCTATTTAGTTTCTTTTAAATGCTCGGTGTACTTCGTTTGGAATCTTACTAACTGTACTCTCCATCTGGCTTTTTGTGATGGTCGAGTGCAGGTCCTAATACTAGTAGGGGCAAAGGGATTCTTGAAGACTTTATCTGATTGTCCGCGGTCAAGGACCCACTAGTACGTGTTATCTTGATATTTTGCTTTACTTTTGGGTATTGGGACACTGGATAGACACTGTACTTGTATATATTACTGCTTAGTATTGTCGCCTATATACAGAGTACTTACCTGGGTTTTCCACAATAGGAGTTGCTCTTATAAATGATGTTTCATATGATGATGAATTTAATTGTTTTACTTGGTTTAAATTTAAAGCTTCTATTGTTTTAATGCTAAAAATGATTCAACTGTCTTACTAAACTGATTAACGAAATGAGTTAACGCGCATATCGAGTAGTCGTAATATAGCAAAGGATGTTAGTGGACCGTGGGACCCAGTGGGTTAATGATCTGCTTGGACGGCAGGGCCGCGACACTCCACTTGGCGACCACGGGATTTGGGGTCGCCACATGTCAAAAATGGCATCTCATATGGTCTCAATTGTACCTAGCCGACACTCTTGCATAAGTCTTAGACTAAAACAACCTAACTTTTTGTGGTACTAGTCACAGTTATTAGGTACCGACACTTGATGAATAGTCTCGGACATGTGCAATTGAGAATGCATGTTGTTTCTTGAACTTATGAGACCGAGACAATCGGGGTGCATTGAGAAATAAATGGGGTGCCCTGATCTGGTGGGATGCTCATTTTTTAACAAATGGGCAATTTGGAAAACTTTGACGGGTTCCCTGATAATCGAGGTGCCTTGAGAAATAGCCGAGGTGCACATAGCCGCACTTATAGTGTTTGAGTATGAAGTAAAAAAATAAAAATGAAGTTGAGTCTTGTAAAATACATAATTTCATTGAGTCTTGTAAAATATGAGAACTTAAGACTTCATTCAACAATACTAACTAATAATCTAGCTGATATCTAATAATGAGAAATTATTAGTTAGTGGCTAAACTTTGGTAATATATTTAGGGGTATCAATTTTTTGGGTCTGAACGGGTCCAAACCGCCCTTGATATAATAGAGCATATTCATCGTTCAAACTCAACCCAAATTTAAATTCAGATAAGCATATCTTGTCCAGACCTAGTTTACTTTAAAATCGACTTGTCTAATTGTCTGAATTTATTCTGTTCTTAAAAAATAATTTTCATGTTTAAAAGACTTTTAAAGTAATAAAATCGTTATATATATAATCTCAGGCAATCTAGGTAAGTCTAACTTGTATTTACTATTTTAAATTATAAGACATTATAATGTTTTATTATTATTATTATTATTATTATCTCGAGAAATTGATGTAAGTCTTGAAATAAAAATGAGTTTTCTATATATTTTATGTAGTTTATTATTTTTGTTAATACTTTTTGTGTGAAATCAATTGAATGAGATTGATCTTTCAGTTCTGTTAGAACAGAACAGAAAACATGGCATAAATACTGTAAATAAAGAAGAATAGAAAACAACAGTGTGATGAAACGTCTCACGCGAGCAAATGATTCTTATAACACAGACATAAATGACGATACAATATATATACAAGGTTATAACTGTCTAACAGCCTAAATTTCTAACCAGAGATGTTAGAAGATGAGTTAAACTATCTAGAGTTAGACAACTACAATTAAACCTTCTCAGCCATGTTCATGTGTCCTATAATCTTGATTACCATTCCTAACAACCCCCCTCAAAGGAAACCTAGGTGAAGTGACAAGGTTTACTTCGGTACAAAAGAAGGAGAAACGAGGACCAGAAAGGACCTTGGTGAACAAATCAGCAGCTCGATGACGAGAAGGAACAAAACGAAGATCGAATACTCCAACAATTAACGTTTCCCTGACAAAGTGTGCATCAATCTCCACATGCTTGGTACGAGCATGAAACACAACATTAGAAGTTAAGGACTGACCACCAGTATTTTCATAAGATAAAATTGGACGAGAAGGAGAAAACAAACCCAATTCAGATAGTAGAGAAGAAGTCCAAATAATGTTAGGCATGCCATTTACCAAAGCACTGTATTCACCTTCTATGGACGAATGAGCAATAACAGTCTACTTCTAAGAGGACCAAGAATTCAAGTTACCACCCAAGTACACATAGGCGCCACTGGTAGACCTTCTATCATCAACAACACCAGCCTAATCAGCATTAGTATAAGCCTCAATAGCCAGAGAAGAAAAGGGACGAAAACACAAACTACAATCTAGACTCCCCTTTAAGTGACGGAGAACATGCTTATATGCTGAGTTTTTTGCTCGATTAACACATTTGATGGAAATATATATCCCAGTAACACACCCAAAGAAATATTTACAAATCTAACACATTTCGTGCCATGTCACAGCCACGTCACTGCCAAGTCATATTTTTGTAGTGAGGAAAACGTGACTTGTAGTAACGACTTGCTTCAAAACAGAAACAGAAGCGAAAAAAAAATTTTGTGTTGCATTTGAATTTTTATTTGTCTTGCACTGAGCATATCAGAATTGATTTTTTTTTTTTGTCTTGCATTTGATTCTTTTGATGGAAAGTGTATGTCGTTGTTTTGATGATGTTACTAATACGAACTAGTGTAAAATATGAAGTTTCAAGTAATTTACAAAATTCATAATACTTATGTCAGTGATGCCAAAAATTTCATTTGATATACAATGAACAACTTGGAAATTGAAGTGGAAGAAGTACAAAGCATTATATAAACCCAAAAACGTGTTATGTGAAAGTTAAAAAAGTCATAGTCTGACCCCAAATAATGACTTCCAGTCCCACAACGTGTTCTCTTAAAGACTCGGACATTATGATTTAAAGCTAAATGCATATTCGAATGACCCATATCAGCAGGACTTTGAGCATCTTCTCTTTGAATATCATCGATATCACGCATTCCACCATCATGAGTACTTGTACTCTCAGAGAAATTCATCATTACTGGAGTTGCATTAAAATGGCGCGAAGATGTAGGTGCTCTGTCAAATGGAAAGGCTTCCGTAGCCTCGAATGCCATATAGGGAGGAACTGATGGAGTATGTGGAGTCTCAAACTCGTTGAGATGTACTGATGGATTATACACTGGAGTGTCATGCCTCGAACGTGTATCATCATGAGAAGATTGATGAGAAGCTTCAAATGAAATGGGCATATTATGCATGCGATAATCTGCATGTACTGCAGTCAAAGTCGATGCAACTACATCTCAGATACGTGCAATAAACACATCATCACCCAATGTCAACTGATGAATTGATGTCATTCCATGTGCCTACATATTAAAAATTTGTGAAGTTGTATGCGAAAGTAAAAGAAAAACAAATATTTGATACACTTCATGACTGAAAAAAATGAAATTGTACTTACCAATGCATCAGCAATGGCTCCACGACGAGACATGAATCGTCGTGTAATGCGACGATACCATAGCATATACGGGTTGTAAAATCCCAATGGCTCCTCCAATATTTCATCAGTTGCAATATTGGAAGCACGTTCGTTCCACAGACAAACATAAGCACTATGTTTTGTACTCCAATCCTTATCCGTTTTCTCTCTCAAGTCAATCTTATGTAGCTCCATGCTTGTGATATGTAAAGGTGGTATCCTTTGTCTCAAACCGAATTGTCGCATGACTCTATCAGGATTATGCATTTCGACAACACAAAAGAAAAGCAAAGGTGCCCTCGTTCGCCAAATAGCACGACCACTGCTATAATACGCAGGGAGGTCCCTTATAACCGTCTCGGGATACGGTTCCCAAATTACATGAGGTTAAAAAAACAACTTGAAATGAATAAAATTCGCATTTCGCTATTGTAGAATAAGGTATTTGGAAAAAGTAATTAAGTATATTTCTTACTTCATCGGGTGGTTGCATGTCAATCATTTCTCGGTATTTTGTCGGCACATGCATTGATGTTCTCGTGGTCTCCAAGGCATGTCTCCACCTAAAGAAATGTACGAAACAACACAAAGCATGAATGAATGTACATGTAGATTAATATATGACTATTGAAATATTCTTGTTAATAAATACTAATTACCTATTACCATATGGAGGATGTGGAAATAATTCTTCGTTCGGTATGATGTCGTCTCGAATATGCCCTCTCATTATTGGTGCAAAAAAGGCAACCTATCCCATGCCCATAATTGCAATAGTATGACCGGACCTGCAATCTATGCTCCATCAACATCGGCTGTATGACACAATTGTCTATATAGGTGAGCCGGAGTTGCACTACCCCAACTGTATTGTCCTGCCTCCTCAAAATCCTCCAAAAATTGCAAATACGTGATGTGAACTAAATTGTTAGACTTGTCCGCAAATAAAGTTCCTCCAAGAAGTTTTAAGATGTACATTCTTGCGTAGCGTTGCACTTCCACCTCATCAGCATTATTTGCAAGGTTTGGAACCATCTTGATAGTTGGCGAATTTGGATCTGTCCTCCAGTCCTGTTGTTTTCAGGGAATGGGAAGCCTAGTTGTGTCATACATAAGGCATCGTAATCCTGCTCGACACGACCAGTGATTGGTAAGCCATCGATAGGTAACCCTTAGATGATTTGTACAACTTGTAGGGTAATAGTCATCTCGGCAACTGGGAAATGAAATGTGTGCGTTTCTGGCCTCCACCTCTCTACAACGGCAGTAATGAAATGCCAATCAATTGATATAAAACCTATGCGCGTCGTTCCATAAAACCCAGATTCCTAAAGATGCCCAACTATTCGTTGATCCAGTGGGACCGATCGATGTAGTGCAGTTGAATTACACCTGATAGTCAATATACCAAGCTCCTATAGAAAACGAGATTTAAGTTACATTAGTTATAATGTTGCTGCGAAGCTATAAAAGTAAGCTATAAAATTATGCATAAAGGCGAGAAGAAGTACTACCGGTCCATTCCAAACGCGGGTAGATCTATGGAGAGCTTGCATAGTCAAAACCGAGTCATCTATTAGGCCAGGAACCATATCGCGCTTGAACCCCAAATGAACCCCATATCATTAACAACGTTGTCATTAATTCCAAAAACCAATAAAGAATCAATACATGTAACGATACATTCCATTCAAGAAACTACTAAAGTTAAAACAAAAGTGTGCGAATAATTTGAAAACATTGTTTAATTGAAACTAAGTTCATGTACCACAAATTCATAATAAAGTGATCAAATAAAAGGAAAATATAAGTAGGTGCGAAACATAAGACTTGAAAGAGTATTTCACTATGAAGCAATAGATAGTTGTCCCTGCTGACGACGAGAGCAAGTGCGTCTATTGTATCCATCCTGCTTACACTTACTACATCGCAGCGTTGTTGGGGTTTCTCTCCATTCCTTCTCTCGCTGCATATGCCGTGGCTGTTTCTGATTGCCTCTCCAATCCATCTCAGTGCGCAAACGTCTTGTTTGAGGACGACCTTCCTTGATAATCTGATGAAGCACTAGAACTGAGATGGACAGATCTCTTCTCACCACATTTTCTACTTCACGGCATAAACGGTGGAGTCCAAATGAGCATGATCCTTGGACAGTTTAGCATAGATACATGTATGTGGTCCTGCATATTTACCGATCTCAAATATTCCATGTGATTTTCTTCTCGAACATCGCAACCTCCAAGTACATCCATCTAAATATTTCTTACAACGGACAATCCATACATTGGGTGTTGAATGAGTTACCACAAATCGTATGTGTCCTTTGATGCTATACAATTTCACGGCATGCTGGATATCTACTTTACACATGAACTGCATGCCTTTCTCAAATTTTGATGCCTAATTCCATAAAGACCTATAAGGGATCATTGCATTCTCATGGATGGGTTGCATTGCCTCACTATTCAATTCCATAAATACAGATGAAGGTACAACAAATTCACCTACACCCACGTGCGTACCATCGATTCTAGCAGGCTCTTCATAGAAAAAATCATCGTTCCCATATTCGTTTGAAATTGGAGGACAAGATAATAAGCCATCATCGGCTATGACTCGATTTAATGTATATCGAATCATGCCATCATCAACATGATGAGCATCAACCCCTTCATCGTCTACATCATCATCTCTACTCTCTTCACTAGTATCTCCGTCACTACCGCAATAGTCATCATTTTCCTCAGTATTCATATCATCACAAGAATGAGCATCCTCGTCCATTTCTGGAGTTACGGTCATCAAAGGCGATGCACAATGACTGTGCTCCATGCAATTTGGTGGTGGAAATTCTAAAAATTGGAACTATTATACGATTGCCTCGGAACTAAATCTAAAAATAGCTCCATGTAATTTGGTGGTGGAAATTCTGCCACAATCTCCCAAGCATCTTTCAAAGTTAATTCATCATCTATTCGCAAAGGGACATAGTTGAACGTTCCAGTTCCAATGTGCACAAGATATCGATAAGTCATGTTTAATATCATTTTCACAGTGTCTATCTCCAAGGAGTTACAGATAACACTCACAAGTTCCTCGTACCTTAAACCCATATTCGATCTGAGATGTTGAATAGGCGGTTTCGTGTACGAAATCCTTGATGGTCCATCAACCATGACACCATTCATATAGCACACCAAAGTTACTCTTCGATCAACCATTATTGAATCTATATATGTAAAATATAATTGTTAATCAATAGAAGTAATAATTAATACACTCACTTAGCACAAATATTAAACGTTGGTCTTGATTAGTCCAAGCAATTGTACTAAAGAAGCATTCAACAATAGCAACAATTAATATTAACGAAATTTATATTTCACATTAATTAAGATATGCTACAAAGGAGTATCCATAAGAAATTAACGAATTTATTTAAATATGTAATATATAATTAATTATGTGCGTGAAACAATCTTAAGCATTATATCACAATATGTTGAATGTCATTTTTAACTGTACCAAATATGTGACTCGCATTCAGTTACTTCTATTTCAACGTACGGAGACACAAGTTAATTAGCATATATGGACACAAGTTAGTTTGCATCAAAAGACCTTACTTTAGCCATTACTGAAACAATATATTATCACTATGGCATTCAACTACTGGTAATGTTGGCATTGAATTAAATTGGCCTATAACACTGTTATGCATTAATTATTATACTGACATATGAGATACAATATTGTTCTCAATGTTGGGTTTTGGGGTTCATACGCAACGGAGATTACAAAACAATTTTGACAAAAACCCCAACAGGATCCGAATCTAATTCCATTAAAAACATTTAAACCATGAAAACTTAATCATACCTCAATCGCAATGTACCTTTCTGAAGGTTAATCGATCTCTGAGGCGCCGCCAACGACGAACGCCCTCTACTAGTAGTCCACACACGAACGGCGGCCGAGATTCAAAGTGCCAGCTTCGAGAGAATACCGAACCTTTTTGTTTCTCTCCAAAACGATCCAGAGCATACCAAAAACCCTAAGTCGTTTCTAAAACGAAAATAGAGTTTCGGTCTTTTTTCTTTCTTACGTGTATTCTAACTTAAAGCGTCTATTTATACAACCCTTGTATATAGACGGTTTAGTAAATTGCACATATACCCTTACTTAAAGAAGTATAAGTGTAATACACCACAAGGATGTTTTTGTCATGAATTTTATCACATAAAATTCGTTTTTCTGAATCATCTTAAAATCTCGCAAAACCATTCTTAGTGTGCGACCCAATAGGCTCATACAACGTTGGCGGTGTACCAAAACACATTTTGGTATAGAAGTCATAAGTGGCCTCTAGCAAGACATTATGACTACCCAAGTTGTATGAATATCAAATCGATACAACCTAATCAATAGTGTATATAACATCCTTTTGTCACACGATATCCTTTTGATCAAACATAAGGCATGGAATTGTCATCTAACATGTTCAATCGTACTAGTCTCGATCTCTAGGTAGACTGAAAACATCCAAGTGACATTAATCAATATCAATTCACTTAGACTAGGCCTTAACAGTCTAACACATCGAGGGATCCACTAGATATCTCTCTTTATATGAGAGGGACAAATTCTTTCTCGATTACACAACTTCATCACATTGCTCACACTTTGATAACCAATCACAACCTTTATAATCGTCTGGTTAAAGACAACATTTGATTGTGTCAAATTCTCGTGTTCCTAATGTTGAAGTCTCACGGCAATCTCAAGTCAGAGGACTGAAAAATATACCTATCATGAGAAACAACTATGACTTAATCCATGTGATGTTCTCATAGCGGGTCGGTCTAGTACTTTGTTCCCTAACAAGTACTCGTGATCTCGATTCATATCCCTATACTTATAATCATCATATCATCATCAATCAAGACTCGCACTAGTCTTAACTCATTATAGTTCCCAGTATAATGATCGACTAGGGACATTTAGGATATTTCTGTAAATACCCATGGATCTTATTATAATGTAAACATGCAAATTAATTATAATAAACAGCAAATGAAATCCTCTATTTTATTAACTAAAAGTATTCATAAAGACAGTTAATGGATTGACCTAGGGCACATGCCCCAACATCTCCCACTTGCACTAGGGCCAATCATATATGCATCTAATGCCTAATGATCTAACATGACCATCATGTTTTGCTTGTGGAAGAGCTTTTGTCAATGGATCCACAACGTTGTCTTCAGTAGGTACTCTGCAAATCTTTAGTCTCCTCTCTCAATAATTTCTCTGATGAGATGAAAACGTCTGAGTATATGTTTGGATTTGTGGTGTGATCTAGGTTCCTTGGCCTGTGCTATTGCCCCGTTATTGTCACAATATGAACAAACAGGGTTAGCAATACTTGGAACCACACCTAGTTCAGAAATGAACTTTTTGATCCAAATTGCCTCATTTGCTGCATTGGACGCTGCAATATACTCAGCTTCTGTTGTAGAATCTGCTACGGTCTCTTGCTTCGAGCTTTTCCAGCTTACTACACCCCCATTCAAAATAAAAACATATATAGATTGCGATCTAAAATCATCTATATCAGTTTGAAAACTTGCATCTGTGTAACCACTTACAACTAGATCATTTTCAAAACCTCCATAGACCAAGAACATTTCCTTAGTCCTTCTTAAGTATTTAAGAATGTTCTTTACTGCTATCTAGTGACTCTCATCATGATCTGACTGATATCTGCTTGTGCTCAAAGCATATGATACATCAGGTCGAGTGCATAGCATGGCATACATGATAGATCCAATAGCTTATGCATATGAAATTCTATTCATACGGTTTCGCTCATCATTTGTCTAAGGACATTGAGTCTTGCTGAGACTTATGCCATGAGACATTGGCAACAATCATCTTTTAGATTCTTGCAAACTGAACCTATTCAGCACCTTGTCTATGTAAGCATTCTGAGTTAGACCGATTAGCCTCTTAGATCTATCCCTATAGATCCTTATCCCTAGGATATAGACTGCATCTCCTAAGTCTTTCATTGAGAAACACTTCCCTAACCAAGACTTGACACTCTACAATGTCGGGATGTCATTTCCAATGAGTAATATATCATCAACATACAGTACCAGAAAAACTACACTCCCACTGACCTTCTTGTATACACAAGGCTCATCTTCGTTCTTAATAAAACCAAAATCCTTGATTGCTTCATCAAAACGAAGATTCCAACTCCGAGAAGCTTGCTTTAATCCATAAATTGATCTTTGAAGATTGCATACCTTCCTAGAATTCTCAGGATATACAAAACCTTCAGGTTGTGTCATATACACGTCCTCAAGCAGCTTTCCATTAAGAAATGTTGTTTTTACATCCATTTGCCATATTTCATAGTCATAATATGCAACAATGGCAATTAAAATTCTTATGGATTTAAGCATGGCTCGGCGAAAAAGTTTCATCATAATCAACACCTTGAGTCTGCCTGAAACCTTTTGCTACAAGTCTTGCTTTAAAATTATGCACTTTGCCATCCATGTCTGTTTTCTTCTTGAAAACCCATTTACATCCAATGGTCTTACCACCTTTCAGGTAAATCAACCAAGTTCCAAACTTGGTTATCATACATGGATTGCATTTCAGAGTTCATGGCACTTAGCCATTTATCTGAGTCTGGTCCAGACATAGCCTCTTGATAAGTGGTGGGCTCATTTTGGTCTATAAGCAACACATCACGACTATCAGTAATGAGAAATCTGAATCTCTCTAGCTCAGGTCTTACCCAACTAGATTTACGTGGGCCTTGTGTCACTTATGGAGGTTCAACTGGTTTGGAACGTCGTTGAACTTTCAGTAGCGGTTCAGTGTTTACCTGTGATTCTTGAACTTCTTCAAGATTTATTTCTCGCCCACTAGTGTCTTTTGAAATAAATTGTTTTTTTCAAAAAGGCACCATACCGAGCAACAAACACTTTGTTCTCAGCGGGATTATAAAAGTAATATCCTTTTGTTTCCTTAGGATACCCCACAAATAAACACTTGTCAGATTTAGGTGCTAGTTTTTCTGAGACTTATCGCTTTACGTAAGCCTCACAACCTCAAATCTTAAGAAAAGACAAACTAGGTCTCTTCCCGTACCATATCTCATATGGTGTTTTATCAACCGCTTTAGAAGGAACTCGATTTAGAGTGAAAGCTGCAGTTTGTAATGCATAACCCCAAAAGGATAATGGAAGATCCGCATGACTCATCATAGATCGAACCATATCTAATAAGGTTCGATTTCTCCTTTCAGAAACTTCATTCCATTGTGGAGTTGTTGGTGGAGTCAATTGGGAAACAATCCCACAATTTCTAAGATGATCATCAAATTCTTGGCTTAAATATTCACCACCTCGATCTGATCGAAGTGTTTTGATAGTTTTACCAAGTTGGTTGTGCACTTCATTTTGAAACGCTCGAAACATCTCAAATGATTCAGCTTTATGTTTCATAAGATATACATAACCATATCTCTTTGAAATCATCGAGTAAATGTAATGAATGCGATAACCTCCTCTAGCCATTGTGTTTATAGGACCGCATACATCAGTATGTATTAGACCCAATAAATCACTTACCCTTTCACTGTATCCAGTGAAAGGACTTTCAGTCATCTTGCCTAGTAAACAAGATACGCACGTTTCATATGTTTCTAAATCAAATGAATCAAGAAGCTCATCTTTATGGAGCTTCGTTATGCGTTTCTCGTTTATGTGCCTGAGACGACAATGCCAAAGATAGGTTTGATTACAGAAATGACAATTTTCTTCCTTTTCTTTTGGGTGTTTTGAAGCGAGAACAGTGGGGCTTGACTTGTTTCATAGGCTTTTTGCGCAGAGTGCAAGAATGACCTTGGCAACTCTAGCCTTGCCTTTGCCTTTCTTCTTCATTCCCTTTCCCTTTTGGACCATCAACACATTACTAGAGGGTTTCTTGATATTTTGTTCAGCAGTTTTGAGCATCAAATGCAACTCTGAAATTGATTTCTCCATATTATTCATATTGTAGTTCATCACAAATTGTGAGTAACTTTCTGGTAATGAATTTAGGATCAAATCCGTAGCCAACTCTTAGCTTATGGGAAATCCGAGTCTATCAAGCTGGTCAACATAGTCCTTCATCTTCAAAACATGAGGACTAACTGACGCACCTTCAGTCATCTTGCAAGAATGTAGGTTCTTGACTGTCTCGAACCTTTATTGCCTAGCTTGCTGTTGGAACATTTCCTTCAGCGTTACGGCCATGTCGTAGGCTTCCATTAGTTCCATGTCCTTCTAAAGTTTAGGAACCATAGTTGCTAGCATAATACATGCAACATCAGTAGAATCGTTGACATGCTTATTATGTGCATCCTTCACAGCTTTCGTAGCATTGGTTGGTGGGTCCTCAGGGATTGGAGCATCCAGGACATACAACTTGCGTTCATGCTTGAGAACGATTCTCAAGTTTCTGAACCAGTCAAGAAAGTTAGTCCCAGATAGCTTATCCTTCTCAAGGATGGATCGCAGTGACCGGGGATTATTGTTACTTGAATAGGCCATTGATCTACAATAAAGATTATGCAAAGTTTATTTTAGTATAGAGGAATAGACTCCCACTAAATTAACAACCCTCCTAAAACGTACCGTTTATTTAGGGGACTAAAATCCATATTTCGCCTAATTCCGTGACAGCTATGGCATGAAACACATAATTAGATTATTTAGGTAGGTAACAGTTACCAATTACATCTTATGTAATTTTTAGATCCTTTTATGAGATATGAGACATCTTATGTCTTAGCATGTTTTTATCTCATCATTTGCCTAAAGCTCAAAACTATTTTGATGGCTTTATTAAGTAAAACCATTTTAAACATTAAGGTAACTCTTACCCAACTTGTCTCACCAAGATAACACAATACACCCGACTATGGCTGAAACTATATTAGTGTGATCGAGACCTTGACAAGTGTTTAAAATGGATGGCACGAGACTTAAAATTTAATAGAGGGATTTTATTCAGTTTTAGTGATTTTATGTAAACAATGAAATATAATATATTTTATTGATTTGTTCAATCACTAAACAATTTGAAATTTTTTTTTTTTAGAAGACGAATCTCAATTCCGAAAATTAAAATTCGCTATAGAAAATCATAATTTTCCTTGATTTTATTATCATAAATTAACCCATTAATTTATCCGAAATTAAGTCAATTAAAACATTTTAATTAACCCGGGCCCACATCTAACTAATCATCTTATCCTAATCCAATTAGAATTTAAGATATTTGAATCCTAGTATATCACCAATAACAAGATTCTTGATATTTATCTCCTATTCTAATTTGTTATCCATCTTTATCAAATAGAAACTTCATAACAAAATAGATATAACAAGATAAATAATTAATTTCAAAAATTAATTATTTATTTTGGATTCAAGATATTTGAATCCTAGTATATCACCAATAACAAGATTCTTGATATTTATCTCTTACTCTAATTTGTTATCTATCTTTATTAAATAGAAACTTCATAACAAAATAGATATAACAAGATAAATAAATAATTTCGAAAATTAATTATTTATTTTGGATTTAAGATATTTGAATCCTAGTATATCACCAATAACAAGATTCTTGATATTTATCTCATATTCTAATTTGTTATCTATCTTTATCAAATAGAAACTTCATAACAAAATATATATAACAAGATAAATAATTAATTTCGAAAATTAATTAATTATAAATAAATAATTCCGAAAATTAATTATTTATAAATAAATAATTTCAAAAATTAATTATTTGCAATTTCGGTCATCATCCAAATAATCACAAACATGTAATTGAATCATGAACTACTATCTCAATCGAACCTAATGGTGTCATGGATCACAGAACACGAAATTCAATTCATTAAAATTATTTGAATTAACCTAACATGGTTACTAGCATGTACGAAACTGATTTTAATTAAATCACGAATATGTGTATCATATACACAAAACATGATAATAAATCTCAAAGACAACTTATGTATATCACATATACATCAACTATTAACATGCTTTCAATCATATATCATGTATATATCAGAAGAAAACATGCAATGAATTTAATGGAATCGAACTCGAAGGCTCTGATACCACTGTTGGGTTTTGGGGTTCATACGCTGCGGAGATTACAAAACAATTTTGACAAAAACCCAAACAGGATCCGAATCTAATTCCATTAAAAACGTTTAAACCATGAAAACTTAATCATACCTCAATCGCAATGTACCTTTCTGAAGGTTAATCGATCTCTAAGGCGCTGCCAACGACGAACGCCCTCTACTAGTAGTCCACACGAACGGCGGCCGAGATTCAAAGTGCTAGCTTCGAGAGAATACCAAAGTTACTCTTCGATCAACCATTATTGAATCATATATGTAAAATATAATTGTTAATCAATAGAAGTAATAATTAATACACTCACTTAGCACAAATATTAAACGTTGGTCTTGATTAGTCCAAGCAATTGTACTAAAGAAGCATTCAACAATAGCAACAATTAATATTGACGAAATTTATATTTCACATTAATTAAGATATGCTACAAAGGAGTATCCATAAGAAACTAACGAATTTATTTAAATATGTAATATATAATTAATTATGTGCGTGAAACAATCTTAAGCATTATATCACAATATGTTGAATGTCATTTTTAACTGTACCAAATATGTGACTCGCATTCAGTTACTTCTATTTCAACGTACGGAGACACAAGTTAATTAGCATATATGGACATAAGTTAGTTTGCATCAAAAGACCTTACTTTAGCCATTACTGAAACAATATATTATCACTATGGCATTCAACTACTGGTAATGTTGGCATTGAATTAAATTGGCCTATAACACTGTTATGCATTAATTATTATACTGACATATGAGATACAATATTGTTCTCAATGTTGGGTTTTGGGGTTCATACGCAACGGAGATTACAAAACAATTTTGACAAAAACCCGAACAGGATCCGAATCTAATTCCATTAAAAATGTTTAAACCATGAAAACTTAATCATACCTCAATCGCAATGTACCTTTCTGAAGGTTAATCGATCTCTGAGGCGCTGCCAACGACGAACGCCCTCTACTAGTAGTCCACACACGAACGGCGGCCGAGATTCAAAGTGCTAGCTTCGAGAGAATACCAAACTTTTTTGTTTCTCTCCAAAACGATCCAGAGCATACCAAAAACCCTAACTCGTTTCTAAAACGAAAATAGAGTTTCGGTCTTTTTTCTTTCGTACGTGTATTCTAACTTAAAGCGTCTATTTATACAACCCTTGTATATAGACGGTTAAGTAAATTGCACATATACCCTTACTTAAAGAAGTATAAGTGTAATACACCACAAGGACGTTTCTGTCATGAATTTTATCACATAAAATTCGTTTTTCCGAATCATCTTAGAATCTCGCAAAACCATTCTTAGTGTGCGACCCAATAGGCTCATACAACGTTGGCAGTGTACCAAAACACATTTTGGTATACAAGTCATAAGTGGCCTCTAGCAAGACATTATGACTACCCAAGTTGTACGAATATCAAATCGATACAACCTAATCAATAGTGTATATAACATCCTTTTGTCACACGATATCCTTTTGATCAAACATAAGGCATGAAATTGTCATCCAACATGTTCAATCGTACTAGTCTCGATCTCTAGGTAGACTGAAAACATCCAAGTGACATTGATCAATATCAATTTACTTAGACTAGGCCTTAACAGTCTAACACATCGAGGGATCCACTAGATATCTCTCTTTATATCAGAGGGACAAATTCTATCTCGATTACACAACTTCATCACATTAATCACACAGTAACCAATCACAACCTTTATAATCGCCCGGTTAAAGACAACGTTTGATTGTGTCAAATTACTGTGTTCCTAATGTTGAAGTCTCTGGCAATCTCAAGTCAGAGGACTGAAAAATATATCTATCATGAGAAACAACTATGACTTAATCCATGTGATGTTCTCATAGTGGGTCGGTCCAGTACTTTGTTCCCTAACAAGTACTCGTGATCTTGATTCGTATCCCTATACGTATAATCATCATATGATCATCAATCAAGACTCACACTAGTCTTAACTCATTATAGTTCCCAGTATAATGATCGACTAGGGACATTTAGGATATTTCTGTAAATACCCATGGATCTTATTATAATGTAAACATGCAAATTAATTATAATAAACAACAAATGAAATCCTTTATTTTATTAACTAAAAGGATTCATAAAGACAGTTAATGGATAGACCTAGGGCACATGCCCCAACATTTCCCACTTGCACTAGGGCCAATCATATATGCATCTAATGCCTAATGATCTAACATGACCATCATGTTTTGCTTGTGGAAGAGCTTTTGTCAATGGATCCACAACGTTGTCTTCAGTAGGTACTCCGCAAATCTTTACGTCTCCTCTCTCAATAATTTCTTTGATGAGATGAAAACGTCTGAGTATATGCTTGGATCTGTGGTATGATCTAGGTTCCTTAGCCTGTGCTATTGCCCCGTTATTGTCACAATACAAACAAACGGGGTTAGCAATACTTGGAACCACACCTAGTTCAAAAATGAACTTTTTGATCCAAACTACCTCCTTTACTGCATTGGACGCTGCAATATACTCAACTTCTGTTGTAGAATCTGCCACGGTCTCTCTGGAACTAATTCATCAATGAACACTTAAAAACAAAGTATTGCAGTCTAGTAGTTTTAGCCAACTTAGGGATCATTTTTGGACAATCAAACAAGGGTTTTAATGCAAAATCTTTTTTGGAATGTGATGTAAATATAACAAGTTGAAAAATGATTTTTACCAATACAAACGACACCGGTTGTGAAGGCGAGGAGTGAAGGCGGCGGGCGGGCAGCGGCGGCGGCAGGAGGTCAGGCAGCCACAAGGAGTCTCCTCAACGTTCCAACGACTGGCGAGAAACAGACCACGGAGGGCGGACGACCGATCTTCAAGGCGGCGGACAGGAGACGGAGGCGAAGGCGGTCGCCGGAGAGAAGAAATGTGGCGGCGGATTTGAAGGAGATGGCTGGGGGTTGGTGTTTGAAGTTGGGGTTTGTAGGATAGAGGCGTATATGTGACCTCGGGTCACGTTTTCCACCCTGTTACTACCTAGCGGTAAAGTGGAACCTATGTGGCAACAAATGTGTTAGTTAGGTAAAAATCTTTGTGGGTGTGTTGGGTTGATCAAAATTTTGCCCATATGTGATAATCAAGCAAAAAGTCCCTTATATGCTAACCAATGAGTCTCAAAAGGTTATTGGAGGAATTGAGTGAGTTGGTTAACAATGAAGCTGATGTCAGGTCTTGAGTAAGTAAGGTATTGCAATGCCCCAAGAGTACTCCTATACAAAGTTGGATCAAAGAAAGACCTCCCATCACCACGAGAAAGCCTTTGGCCAACAGTGAAGGGAGTGCCGAGAGGTTTGGATTCTTGCAAACTAGTTCGATGAAGAAGATCTAGGAGAAACTTATGTTGAGTGAGATAGAGACCAGAGGAATCGCGTAACACCTCAAATTCTTGCAAGTAGTCAATCTGGCCAAGATTTTTGAGAGAAAACAGAGAATCTAACCAACTAATCAAATAATTGACTTGAGAAGGATTAGATCCAGTAACCAAAATATCATCAACGTAAACAAGAACCACTATGATAGAATCTGATGAACGCTTGAAGAATAGAGAAATATCAGATATAGAGTTTTGCGATCCCCAATCAACTAAAACACCTTACAGCTTCGAGAACTAAGCACGGGGAGCTTGTTTGAGATCATATAAAGCTTTGTTAAGCTTATAAACATAATGTGGAAAACTCTGATTCACAAAGCCTTTAGGCCGAGACATGTACACCTCCCCAGATAGTACATAATTTAGGAAAGTATTATTAACATCCACTTCATGAATAGGCCAATTGTAGGTGACAACCAAAATGAAGAGAGTCCGAATGGGTGAAGGCTTCAGTACATGAGAGAAGGTGTCAACAAAATCTAACCCCGGAGTTTAATGAAATCCCTAAGCTACCAAGCGTGCCTTGTATCTTTGAACCTCACTAGTAGGGGAAGTTTTTAGTTTAAACACCCATTTACAACAAACTAGATTCATAGACTCAGTAGGAGGGACTAAAATCCAAGTGTTGTTTTGATCAAGAGAAGTGATCTCATCAACCATGGCAAAGTATCATCAACTGTCCTATAAAGCAGCTTTCATAATAGTAGGTTCAAGTTGAGCAGCAAGAGCATAGGGAAAGTGAACAAACAATGCCTTAGGTTTGAAAATACCTCTCTTACTTCTGGTGAGCATAGGATAAATATTTTCAACAGGGACAATAGGAACAAAGAGGTATAGAAGTGACTACAGGATCAATTAATGGTGTAGGTGTAAGAACAAGTACTATGGTAGCTGGTAGAGTCGTTGGTGTAACAGTAGGTGAAAAAGGTAAAGACTCATGGATAGGAGCAACATCAATTGGACAAACTTTGGAGACTAAAGGGATATGAGAAAGCATAGGCAAAGACTGCATAGGTTTTAAAAGAGAAATGGAACAGGATTGTGAAGAGGAGGCAGGAAGAGGTACATGTTTTGACTGAAAAAGAGCCACAAAGGGGAACTCAGTCTCATTAAAGACAACATCTCTATACGCATAGACCTTGCCAGATGGATGAAGACACCTATAACCATGATGGCGAGGTCTGTAACTAAGAAAACACACTTGGTAGAACGAAAGTTGAACTTGTGAGCAAAATATGATGTAAGGCTGGGAAAATAAGAACAACAAAACACTTTGAGAAACTGATAATCTAGTTGTTTCTTGAAACGGGTGTAAGAAGGACTATTGTACTCCAAAGCTGAGGAAGCTAAGTTGTTGATGAGAAAGACAGATGTAAGAAAAGCTTCTTCCTAGTAAGAAAGAGGCATGTAAGAATGAGCTAACAGAGTGAGACCTATCTCAACAATAGTCCGATGTTTCCTTTCTGGAACTCCATTTTGCTGATGTGAATGTGGACATGAATAACAATGATGAATTCCAAGCTTGTGACAATAAGACTCAATAGGCTTAAACTCAAGCCCCATATTATATTGAAAGCATTTCAATTTCGTTCTTAGTTGAAGTTTAACTAACTTGTTAAAGTGAACAAATGCTGCATATGTATCAGACTTAAATTTTAGAGGATAAAACCATGTAAACCTACTGTAAGCACCAACAAACACTACATAATATCAAGAGCCAGTAGTAGAAACAATAGGAGTTGTTCCCCAAAGATCAGAATATAAAAGTTCAAGTGGAGAGATAGCAGTAATTGAACATGAATTATAAGGTAATTTATGAAGTTTTCCAATCTTGCACGAATCACAAAAGTATATATTAGATTTGTGAAAAACAAAATTACAACTCTGTAGCACCTTCTGCAACATCAATGAAGATGGATGACCAAGTCTAGCATGCCAAAGATTACAATCAGGAGTAACAGAAGCAGTTAAGTTTGTAACACCAGTTTGAGAAAATGAGCCAGCGGAGATAGTAGAGAGATTCTCACTAAGATGATTGAGAGAGACTTTAGGAAGAGAGTGCAATCCGTCTGTAAGCTTGACTTGTAACGAAATTCTCCTCGAGACTTTATCCTTAACAAAGAAGAAGTCAGCAAAAAATTCATTAACCACGTCATTATCCTTTGTCAATTTGGAGATACTAATAAGCCTTTTGCTAAGACAAGGAACATGAAGAACATGTTTTAATGACAATTGAACAACAGAAGAATCATTAGAACATAAAACAGCATTGCCAACAGAAGCAATAGCTAAGGAATCATCATTACCAACAGTAACACGTTGTATATCTATGTAATCAGTTTTATTCATTAGAGAGGATGAATCAGAAGTCATGTGACTAGAGGATCTTGAATCCATGTACCAATTGGGATCTGCAACCGAACTTGGAGAAGCAATCAAGCCCTGATAGTGATGATAATGAGCTTGTAGAGCAAAAGAGGGAGAAGACTGTGAATTAGAAAATTGTGGAGGTCTTTTAAACTGGTTATTTTTCTTACTAGTTTGATTAGGTCCATGATAGGTTTGATCAGACCTATGATAACACTGTAAATCCATGTGACCAGTGCGAAAACAAATTTGACAAAACACCTTGTTATTCCTATGACCTCCATGTCTTCCTCCTCTATTACCAGTATGTTCTCCTCTAGTTGAAACAGTTCTTGAACCACCACCATTTCTATTTTCAGACTTGATAAACTAAACTTTCTTATCATCAGAATTTATGGAAAAATTTGCAGACACAGGTGGTAAATCCACAAAAGGACATTGATTAAGTTGTGTAATTCTATGTTCATGCATCATCAAAATGTATCGTGCTTCTTGCAGAGACATAGTCTTCTACCGAGAAGACACAAGAACAAAAATAGGATCAAATTCATGTCCTAATTCATTGAGGACTGATTGAATTAAGTCAAATTCAGAGATTACTTGACCAATCGATCTTAATTCAACACCAATGTTCTTGATCTTTACAACTAATTCAGAAATGGAAGATGAACCCTTCTTTAATGTCTTCAATTGTTGTTTTAATTGCAGTGCCCTTGCCATTGAAGACTGAGCATAAAGGCTCTCTATAACATTCCAAATCTCATAAGATGAAACACACTCAGTGATATGATCAATTACAATTTTATCAATGTTTGCAAATAACCAACATATCAACATATAATCAACTCTACTCCATACCTCATCGATTTGAACACTAGATGAAGAAGATGAAGAAGAATTCTTATCTGTTGATGATGATGATGACAAAAAATCATCAGTGATCAAAAGTGTCAGACCAATACCTTTGATTGCTGATTAAACTTGAACTTTTCAATAGATGTAATTGGTTTCATCAAGCTTAGTAGGTAAATTGAAATTCAGTGATTTTGCTATAGAAGCCACATCTGGTGCAAGATTGACAAAACTACTGTCTTCATTAGTAGGTGAGCTAATCTGATCAGACGCCAAATGCTCTGATACCATGTGACATCAATATAATGATATAGATCTTTCAGTTCTGATAGAACAGAACGGAAAACACAGCACAAAAACAATAAACAAAGAATAACATAAAAGAACAATGTGACGAAACGTCTCATACAAGCAAATGATTCTTATTGCGCACATATAAGTAATTTACAAAAGTACAACTGTATTTACTTTAAAAGAGGGAAATGAAGGAATTTTTTAACAACCTTTAAGGAGTCACAAAATATTTTCAGCTGGTGATTATAATTGTGCTAGTTGTTTTCAAGGTAAATTGATAGTTAAACCATTCCCAAGTAAAATTGTTGTGGAATCCCCAGTTTTCTTAGAATGCATTCAGTGAGACATATGTGGACCATTTAGATATTTCATGGTTTTGATAGATACATTAACTAGGTGGTCACGTGTTTGTTTGCTTTCGACCCGCAATATTGCATTTGCTAGACTTTTAGCACAAATCATTAAGTTAAGAGCACGATGTCCTGACAACCCAATTAAGACCATCCGTCTTGATAATGCTGGGGAATTTCAATCTCAAACATTTAAAAATTATTGCATGTCTATAGGAATTACCATTGAACATTATGTTCCACACATGCATACCCAGAATGGTTTGGCAGAATCTTTGATCAAACGCATCCAATTAATTGCCAGACCTTTAATCATGAGAACTAAGTTATCAACTTCAATTTGGGGAAATGCAGTCCTTCATGCAGCATTTATCATTCATTATAAGCCTACCGCATACCATGAACATTCCCCTATGCAACTTATTTTAGGTCAACAACCAAACATTTCACACTTGAGAATTTTTGGTTGTGCAGTGTATGTTCTTATACCACCTCCCAATAGAACTAAGATGGGTCCACAACGAAAACTTGGGATTTATGTTGGATTTAACTCATCGTCCATTATAAGATACCTTGAGCCCTTAACATGATATTTATTTACTGCACGTTTTGCTGATTGTCGCTTTGATGAAGCAATTTTCCAACTATTAGGGGGAGATAAGAAGCCAATTCAAAAGGAATGGCACGAAATTGCTTGGAATGCATCAACTTTATCACATTATGATCCACGCACAAATCAGTGTGAACTTGAAGTTCAAAAGATCATTTATTTGCAACAAATTGCATATCAATTACCTTATGCATTTACGGATGCAAAACGAGTGACAAAATCACATATTCCAGCTGTAAATGCTCCTGCAAGAATTGATGTCTATCTGCAACAAAATGCACAAGAACCATCGAAACGCTTAAAGCGTGGAAGACCGGTTGGTTCAAATGATACAAATCCTTGAAAGAGGAAAATGGGAGTAAAAATAAATACAAATCAAAATATTCCTGAGAAAGCACAAGAATCCTTTGATAAGGATTTATCAGAACTAGTTGTTCCTGACGAGGGACAACGACCTCTAGAAAAAAAGGAGAAAAATGAAAATAATGAGATCTCAATAAATTATTTAAAGTCTAGTAAGATTTAGGATCGAAATAAAATTGTTCCTGATGATATATTTGCTTTCAATATGTCATTTGAAATATGTGAAAATGATGAAGATCCAGAACCACGATCAGTGGACGAATGTCGAAAAAGACCTGATTGGCAAAAATTGTAAGAGGCTATCCAAGCAGAGCTAAACTCGTTAAGGAAACGATAGGGCTTTTCGACCGATCGTTCAAACGCCAAATGGCATAAAACCCGTTGTATATAAATGGGTATTTGTACGAAAGAGAAACGAAAAAAATGAAGTTACAAGGTATAAAGCAAGACTTGTAGCTCAAGGTTTCTCACAAATACCTGACATTGATTATAAGGAAACATATTCTCCTGTTATAGATGCAATCACATTTCGGTTCTTAATAAGTCTTGCAGTTTCTGAAGGGCTTAATATGTATTTAATGGATGTCGTTACATCATATTTGTACGGATCTCTAGACAGTGAGATATATATGAGAATCCCTGAAGGATTTGAAATATCCGAAGAAATAAAATCAAAACCTCATAACATGCATTCTATAAAATTACAAAGGTCTTTGTACAGATTGAAACAATCCGGACGAATGTGGTACAAACGCCTTAGTGATTATTTACTGAAAGAAGGATATGTAAATAATCCGCTTTGCCCATGTGTCTTCATTAAAAGATCATCAACATGATTTGTGATTATTGTTGTATATGTTGATGATTTAAATATAGTGAGAAACCACGACGACATCGTTAGAACATCCGAATACTTGAAAAAGGAATTCGAGATGAAAGAACTTGGAAAAATAAGACTTTGTCTTGGTTTGCAAATTGAACATTTTTCAAGTGGAGTATTTGTCCATCAATCAAATTATATTGAAAAAATATTAAAAAGATTTTATATAGATAAGGCGCATCCATTGAGCTCTTCAATGGTTGTCAGATTACTTGAAGTGGATAAGGATCCATTTCGACCTCATGAAAGTGATGAAGAGCTACTTGGTCCGGAGGTACCATATTTAAGTGCAATTGGTGCACTTATGTATCTTGCAAACTGTACAAGACCTAACATTGCTTTTGCTGTCAACCTACTAGCAAGACATAGCTCTTCACCAACTCGAAGACATTGGAATGGGGTTGAACATGTTTTTCGATATCTTCGAGGAACAAGTGACATGTGTTTATTCTACTCGAGAGGGGTAAAATTGAATCTCCAAGGTTATGCTGATGCTGAATTTTTATCTGATCCCCACAAGGCCCGTTCTCAAACGGGATATGTATTCACATGTGGTAATACTGCTATATCATGAAAGTCAGTAAAGCCAACTATGGTTGCTACTTCTTCCAACCATTCTGAAGTAGTTGCAATTCATGAAGCAAGTCGTGAAAGTGTATGGTTGAGAAACATGATTGAACATATTCAAGAATCATGTGGATTGTCTTCAATAAAAATTCTCCAACCATATTATATAACGCAACATGTATCGCACAATTAAGTGAATGATTCATAAAAGGGGACAGAACAAAACATATTTCACCAAAATTCTTTTATGCGCATGAGCTTCAGAAGAATGGTGAAATTGATGTCAAACAAATCCGATCGAGTTATAATCTTGTTGATTTATTCACAATAGCCTTACCAACTACGACATTTAAAAGGCTTACATATGGTATTGGCTTGCGTAAACTTAAAGACATTGCAAGTAAATAAACTGAACAAGTTTCACCCATGTTCACATGAGGGGGAGTTATTGATTTGTGTATTGCACTCTTTTTCCCTTAGCTATGGTTTTATCCCATTGGATTTTCCTAGCAAGGTTTTTAATGAGGCAATCTTAATAATATTATGCCCGTCTTAATATTTATGAGAATAGTGTATTCTTTTTCTTTTACTATATTTTTTCCCACAGGGTTTTCCTTAGTAAAAGTTTTAGCGAGGCACAATCTCTAAGCAAGTGTCATCCAAGGGGGAGTGTCGTGAAGTGTGGATGACCATGCATGCACACCAACATATTGTGTAGTCATGTAACTTATATTGTCATTTCCAATGTACACCAACTCTTTCATGTATTGTCAAATTACTTGTAATGTGTTCTATGACATGGGGTGTATGTGTTAATTGTCCCACATTGATTACTTGTAAAGTGTTGTATGACATGGGGTGTATATGTTAATTGTCCCACATTGCTAAAGCAAATTTGTCATCATACCAAATGGCCTATATAAAGGGTGCTAATCTCATTGTAAGAGCACACTAAGTTGAATGAAAACTTCTCATTCTAACTATCTCATTTCTTATCTTCTCCTTTGTAATAGTAATTTGTAGTAGTAGAAGTTCTTAATCTTTTATTTTCTTCTCTAGTTATTAACAAGTTCTAACTCAGTTTATAACAACCTTTTTTTTGTTAACAAGAAAATATTTATCTAAACGTGTCAATGATGCCAAAAGCCCATTTTGTTGTTTTGCAGCTTTAGGCCGCCAAAACAAAGGCAGGACCAAATCTATGTTATCGTACAGCCTATATCTCACACGCCCTCCGTTGCGATCATTAATTGATAACAATAAAACTTGGTTACAATGACAAGTAGTGAAAATATTTGATGTCCCACATGCAGGTCACGAGTAGTTTGAGGAGTTAATAATGACGAGACACGTAGAATGCACGGAGAGGTGCGAGACCCAGCAAAGCACGCGCGACGCCCCCACCACCTCGACAATTAAAATATGTTGTCGTGAGGCAATCTCATATGACATTTTATTTTTGTTTTGCTTTCGCGTTGCACCGATTTGTCAAGTCATGTGTTCTCCGTTAAGTTTCGATTAGACCTCTTCATGGGCCAGATATGAGCTGGGCACAACCGGGCTGGAGCCGTCCCCAACCGGCCCGTATCTAAAAACCTTAGTCCAACTCACTATACATACGTACGCGCCTATATATAAGCTTAAGTCTACACCATTAAAAAAATACAAAAGCCCCCTCCCAATAAGCCTATTTATCTATATTTTTAATGTTAAAAAAATAAAAAATAAATTATTTATTTAATATATGTTTATAGACTTTTCGACACTATATGTGTGTATAGTATATTTATATATTGCACAAAAATGAGGTGTAGCTCAAATGTTAAATGCTAAAATTTTTTATATGTACATTATGTCCTATGTTCAAACATCTCATTGAACACTAATAATTCTAAAATATATTACTTATAAATTTATGTTCAGACCGGACTTGAACTTTTAAGGTGGCTCAAGCACATTTCATTTTAAAATAATCTTATCTGGGCTAGAGCTCAGGCCAAATTTTTTTTGAAGAAGGTTGCAAAAACTCGGTTATTTATTTACAGGTTTCAGCGAGCCGAACGAGAGCCCATGATCAGGTCCATTTGCCATGCATTGTTGGGGTGTCCTTGCGTTTAATTTGTGATCGGGGTTTTTAAAATAAGAAAAATATTAGAATGGCAAAAAATAGGTCACACCTCAAAATATATTGACCCACATGAGCCGTCTATGTAACCTCGGCCTAAGTGTTGCAAAATGATGTGTTACAAGTCTTCATCTATGACAAACAATACAAACCTATGTTTAAGTAGATTTTACAGTATTGAAACCGTTTATAATTTGAGAGTTTTTGAAATTAAAGAACGAGCATACAATTGGTGAACAAAGGAATTAAGGTCGGATTGTTAACATAATAAAACTCAATACAAAAGAGGAAGAAAAAAATCAAAGTAAATCACCTGTACAACAGACCATAGTTGTTGTTGGTGTCGCTTAATTGTATTGAAATTATTGAGTTTGTGGGCTACATTTTGATGTGGTCACCCAAAAGATACCAACAATTGTGCCTCATGGCGTGTCAAAAGTTTGGCATTTCGCAAATTAAAACCGTCTATATATACAAAGAATTCATGGATAGAAAATCAGAAAGCACGAAATTTTTTACTAACTTTTTTTTTTAAGAAAAATAAAAATTTCATTAATCATTAATGGCTCCGTACAGTATCAGACATAGAATAAAAAAAGTACATTGATTCACTAATCCTAGTACATTAATTCACTAATCTTATTTGTTCAAAAGAACTGTCATTACTTCACTAATTAAAAAATTAAAATAAATAGTATTCATGAATCAAGATGTGTATTTGACAAATCAAAGAATTAAAAAGAAACAATCAAAATAAATACAATTTAAGAATCTAGACGTGTATTTGACCAATTAAAAAACTAAAAAAATAAACAATCAAAATAAATAAATTTAAAAGGTATTGGTATTTGAACTTTCAACCTGTTATGTTTTTTATCCCTTAACTGTCAAAAACTACACATTTGGTCTCCTCAACTTTTGAGGTAGTGCACATTTAGTCATTCTATTAGTTGAACTTTTAAAATTGATGATGTGGCAAACTAGACTCGGTTCCTATCTGACCTAGCGGTTCAAGTAAACCAAACCAATTTTAGAAATCCAACAAAAAAAAAGAAATACAAGCTCTAATCATTCGCTTTGTTGAAGCACAAAACACTGTGAAACTCTCTTGTCCCTCATCTCTTTTTGCTCACCTTCCTCCTTCCTTTTTGCTCGCATACCTTCTTCCCTCCTCTCTATTCGCACAACCTCTTCTCTGTTTGCGGTCACACGAAACACTTCCTTTTCACATTCGAATGTTTCTCCACTTCAAGATGTCAACTACATCCTCATCATCGTGCAACTCTAGTTCGAATGGCATTAGATAAACTTCTTCTTCAAATAAGGAACTCCGTCGCATACTTCCACAAGCTACGGGCAGAGACAAGAAGTTTATAAGCTAGAGAGGGAGGTGATGTGCCATTGTTCGAGGCCATGTATGGTGAGAATTTTCAAGACACTTGCTCATCTTGGTAGGAGGTTCCACTCTTGTGCTCGTGGTTATCGTGAGGTAATGTGTTTTATTGGGGGAATTTGGGCTTTAATCACTAGAACGATTTCGGTATTTAATAGTAGTTTTTAAACCCCTATTAAAGGGGATGTTATTAAATAACACCTAATTGATAGGAGTTTTGAAAAACCTCTATGTAATACATGTATTAAAAATTAAAACATACCACATTTTCACATGACATTTAATAACACTCTATTTAATAGGGGTTTTAAAATCTCTATTAAAGACAAAAAATGTTCTAGTGAATTAATGCTACATTTCATTTTTTTTTTGGGTTTTAAGTGATTTAGTTAGTGTATTTTTGATTTATGGGATTTGAAGAAAATGAAACAAGCCTCTACAAATTCTTGTAATTCAAAAATTTTCTTTAGCAATTTATGTTTCAAGTAAAAAAAGAAAAAAAAAAGAAGCAAAACTTACTGCATTGTTGGGGTGGCAAATACACTTGAGCCAACCCTATAATTCCCTTGTGATTTGTTGTACTCATAAAATATTAAGCAGTTTGTCAAGCAAATCAAATGAACACTTGTACCTAACTCAATTTTTTCATCAACACCCTTGTAAATCCTAGCATAATGTAAGCAATTTAAATGTTTTGGGCAAAAACCTATTTCTGGTTTCTCTACATCATTGATAAACCAATAAGTTTGGAGACTTTATTTCATTAACAATGCAGTTACAGACAATACTGCAGTTATAGAGATGTGTGAAGCAGTGATGGGAGTTGTTGCTTGCTTTGATTTGAACACTTGAGGAGGAGATACAATTGAGTCTGGTTACGGAGTAGGAAACCCAATTGAGAGTAGTTTTGGGGACACATAATGGATAGAATAAGAGCAGGACTTGTGAGAGTTTTGGATTCATAGTTGATTGAAGAGGTAGGGAAGAGGCCTTAAGAATAACTGAAATAGAGAGTTTATGATTTTCATAGATCGGTTTGGTTTAAAACCAAGTCGTTGTTCTGAAATCTGATTTTGCCACAAAAGGTTGTGGGATGGAGAGTTAGTGATGATGATACATTGCTTTGACAAGCCTAAAAGAGCACTCACATTCATCGGTCATGTCAAAGTACATAAATTTATTTGTTTTATTTGTTATGACCTGCCAAAGTTGTCAACTATTTAGTAACAATTTCATAAGAATGAATTATTGTTTTGTTTCCATGCAATTATTTACAGCAAAACATATATTATTAAGCAATTAGTGCATCAATTTTTTTATTATAAAAATTTGAGTGCTAACACCATGTTTAACTTTTTTTATTCCATAAATTTCGTATGTTTGCAACTACTTCTTTTGGATAGACGATAAATTCTCAGAGTTTATGCCTTCCATTTTGAATGATCTAGTGGATACCATTTCAAAGTTCTATGAGGAAAAAACTAACCATGTTGACGTGGATGAGGTCATCAAGGTTCGAGTATAGAATAATTTATTAAGGTTAAAAGTCGCAAAGTTGTATATAAAGAACCCGAGGCATCGAAAAGGCGATGTCTTGAGTTAAAACTTATTGTACTTGTTGCGATTAGATGGTATATTTGGGTTTTATCCCAAAAGTAATTGCATACTTGTCAGGGTTCGAGCATCGTCTTGATTAAGTTCTTATAGTTTAGTATCATGAACTACTCATATGTACAAGTTTTTTTTGTAGCCTCATATGTACTAATTTAAGATTATTTATATATGTGTGTCTTCCACTATATTCTACGTTACAGTTGCTTCTTTGTTTTGGCTATGCATTCCTTTCTCTCAAATTGGGTGTGCCTATTATAATATTTCTTGGTTTGTTTTCCACATTAGCTTAGTAATTTCAAAATAGTATTTATTTGTTTGATCTTTTACATGCAAAGATTAAAACTAAAGGAAGGACGAGAATACATGAAATAAATTTAGTATAAAGTGATTCAGTTTGCAAATTGGGATTCTTATATTGCCTATTAACGAACATTTTTTTGATAGTCCAATAGCAAGTTCAACATTATAGACATATTGGTGGCCATAATCAATATTATTCTTCTATGATTGTAGCAGTTGATGAGACTAGTTAGGCTCTTCCTGTTGCTAACACATAACATGTACTATAAATCAAAAATAAAATGCACTAATTGCAATTATAATGAAAGTCTCGATCATTTCCATCCGCAATTGTCACTTACAAGTAGTATCAATCATATTCAAATATTAACAAATATGTGAAGGATCTTTGATTTAACACTTGAACATGTCACATAGACGTATGTGAAGAACCTAAGCATTCCATAATTGCACTTAAGGATTGCAATTTGGTTTTGGAGTGAGTTTATAAACTATATGTTGTGTGTCACCATCAACACAACGAGGTGGAAGGCTTTGCGTCAGTGCTTTGGTAGCTATAGAAGTTTTAATCGGGGCCACACCTTTGACTTGCTTCCATAGTACTCCCCCATACAAATATCTTGGTTCTTTGCCAAAAGTCTGCAAATTAGAAAAGAAGAACCTCTAAACATGCAAGAAAGCGAAAAATCCCTAAGTAGAGCTACACAAGTGAATCTAACAACCTAACATAAACCCAAGTACTATACTTCATAGGCGAACTCATGAAACAAATCCACTATTTCGACAAAACAAGCGGGAAATATAGATAACAAAAAAACGTTCCACTATAAATGAAACATTGAACTATTACACAAGATTCTGATTATCATTTACCTGATACGTAATGACTCTATTCTTAAAGCAACATACTCTAAATCCTTTATAGGTAGAGTGTGGAGCTGATCCATTTGGATTATTTCCAAAAGTCTTTAAAACATGCCTTAAAGTGTCATTATTTGATGCTCTTATTAATGACCTTTTTCTTTAATACTTGAACATCTTCATTGCACTTCCTTTTAGCTGACTCAGTATTGTCTTGAATATTCTCTCTATTGTTATTCTTTTGTTGATTTTTTCTTACCATTGTTTTTCATTTGTTGAATTTCTTTTTCGCCATTGTTCTTATTTTGTTCATAATTATGGAAAGTCGTCCTTAAGGTTCAATCTTAGTGGTCTCAATTTTTAGGTAGACTGAAAACATCCAGATGACATTGATCATATCAATTCACTCGGACATGGCTATTTAATAGTCTAACATATAAAGGGATCCACTAATATATTTCTCTATATGATGGACAAATTCTATCTTGCTTACACATCTTCGATCATTCAAATTGTAACAAATCACAATCTTTATAATCGTCTGGTTAAATACAACATTTTATTGTGTCAATTTAACATGCTCCTAATATTGAAGTCTGTGGTAACCTCAAATCGAAGGACTAAATGACATACCTATAATGAGTAACACATATGACTTAATCTATGTGGTGTTATCATAGTGAGTTGGTCCAGTACCTTATTCCCTAATAAGTACTCATGATCTTGATTTGTATCCATATATGTATGATCATCACATGACCATCAATCAAGATTCGCATTAGTCTTAATTTATTATAGTTCCTAGTATAATGACCAACTAGGGACATTTGAGATATTTTGACAAATACCCATATATCTTATTATAAGGTAAACATGCAATCACTTATAATAGAACAACAAATGAAAACCTCTATTTTATTAACTAAAATCATAAGATAAACAATGTTTATAGATTGACCTAGGGCATATGCCTGAACAATTTTCCTTTCAAACCAACTCTATGAAGAACATTCCGCGGAGAGACCTTCAAACATACGAAAGCTCCTTTGGTGTATGTGAGATTGCTACGATATGTGTCTTGATAATTTTCTTGCCTCTCCTGGGCCCCTTTAAGACTCTGAAAAATCTATCGTACCTTCTCCGTGTGATCAACAACAATTTCAGGCCCCATTAACTCTCGGTCATTTGGTTTAGCACAACAAGATGTCGAGCGAAACGGTCTACTATATAATGCCTCAAATGGCGCCATCTTAATGCTAGCCTGATAATTATTGTTGTATGCGAACTTACACAATGGTAGGTACTCCTCCCAAGATCCGCAAAAATCTAATACACAAGCTCGGAGCATATCCTTGAGAATCGAAATCAACTTCTCAGTCTTCCCATCAGTCTGACGGTGAACAGCTGTACTGAACTATAGGCGCATACCATACTGCTCCTCGATACTCCGCCACATCCTAAACATATACATAACATCTCTATCCTATGCGATAGCCAAAGGTACCCTATGCAGCCTGAGAATTTATCTCTCGAACAATATGTTCAACCGGTTAAATGTGTAATGAGCTACGATTGGAAGGAAGTGAGCAGACTTCATCACTCTATCCACAATCACCTATATCGAATCAAGTCGTTCGGTAGTCTTTGTCAATCTTTTGACAAAATCTATGGCAATGTCTTCCCACTTCCATCGTAGAATGGGAAACTGTGACAGCCCCAATTTTTCACGAATTGGGCCCCGCCCGGCCTAAACCTACGTGGACCCCCGAGCTAGTCTCGCAAGGTCAACGCAGGCCTAGTCAGCCTTCCAATCCATCATTATTAGTACATTCACCATTTACAGTTGAGTTATTAATATTTTTCGAGTTTTACAATTTTAGCGGAAGCAACTAATAAGTTTAATAACTAAACAAAAAAAATAAAAATCAGGGAGTTAGGCAACCTAATTGTGGAACCCAGTAAATATCATCAGAGGAGAGTAAATACAATTATACAAAATTTTCACCTAGCCATGAAACATTTCCTCTGCTACTTGTCTGCAGCTCTGCACTCAGTCAAAATAAAAATGACGAGCCCAGGTAAGTAAATCCAGTAGGACATATACACAACATTTCCCAATATCCAAAGCAACAGTTCACAATATCCAAAGCAACAGTTCACAATATCCCAAAGCATCAGTTCACAAATATCCAAAGCATCAAATTCATGCAAATAGAACGAAATGAATCGAGAACGCATGAATATAAAAGACTGTAAACAACTCATCGATGAGTGATGCCAAATAACAAGGAGTCTCAACCAAAACTTTTATATGGATGTATATGCCTCCCCAATTACTCTGAAAGACATATACATCTTCCATGTATATGGATGTATATGCCTCCCAATTACTCGAAAGACATATACATCTTCTATGCTTCCCCCATATATGAAGTTCAGCACAAGCGCCAGGGGTACAAGCCCACCTCGAAACGCAGGGACATACCACATATATGGGCGTAGTTTTGCAGCGATGGATGTATATGGATGTATATGCCAGGTTAACTCGACCGATAATGATCGGGCCACTACACATATACATCTTCTATTTTACCCCCCATATATGTCAGGTTAACTCGACCGATAACAATCGGGCCACTACACATATATGGGCCTATATGCCAGGTTAACTCGACCGATAACAATCGTGCCACTACACATATATGGGCATAGAAATTTGCAGTGAACAACAATAACACTATCACAAAACATTAAATAACAACAGTCAATGGATAACCATGAAATACTGTATAAGTCCCTAGCTGGTTTACTTACCTCGAGAAACCGCGAATTCTCTCGCGTCTCGATTTGCGCACCCGACACCCGACTCCTAAGTCCCTGGTGTCCATTTCTACCAATTAAATAATTTTATTTCAAATTATTCACATCAAACTGAAATTTGGTGAAACAAATCTCACCTCCACCGCGTCGTCGCGATTTCGTCGAAATCGCGCATTCGACCGGTCGATAACGCGCGTCATCGCGCTTCACCGCGTCGCTGCCTGAAACCCGGCTGCCGATCTGTCTCGCCGGCACCGCCGCTGCCGGCCCCTCGCCGGCGCCGTCGCTGCCGGCCCTCAAACTCTCTCCGCGTGGCGTCGCGTCGCGCGTTCGCACGCCATCGCCGCCGATCGGAGCCGCTGTTGCGCCGTCGCGCCTCGCCGGTGTCCGCGGCGCTACCTCACGCCGCCACGCCTTTCCACCGCCGCGTCGAGCGCCGCACCGCACGCGCTCGCTGCGCGCTTGTGAGCGTTGTCGCTCCTCCCCGCGTCGTCTTTGTCGCTTCTGCCGGCCGGCTCCTCCTGACTCTCGCCAGCTGCTGCGCCTCGGCGGCCGGCTCTTCTTCGCGAGCTTCGGCGCGCTCTTGCTCGCCGGATCTCCTCCTCCACCAGCCGATCAGTTTCTCCTTTCTCTCCTCACGTCCGCCATTTCTTTCTTTTCCTTCTCTCGATCTCTTTTGATCTTTCAGATCATTTTTTTTTTTTTTTTTTTGTCCTTATCTCATTTTGTCCTTGTCTCATCATTATCTCTTTCTTTATATATATATATATAATATTATATATTTAATATATATTATATATATACATTTTCCATTTTGATTTCAAATCAAAATGTCCTCGAGATTCGTGCAACGCACATCTCGAGGCAAATTCAACAACCAAGCAGCGCGCATCTCGAGGCACCACCCACCTCATTTTCAAATCTCAATACCCGCGCTACACGAGGCATATCCAATGCACATTTTAAACCATATAAAGCCATTATTTCGGTCTCACGTCGGCACGCGATTCGAGGCGCATCCTCTTCCATGTTTCGACTCACCGAAATCCTCGCATAATTTGCATTTTCATCTCAAATTGGATTCGGACATATGTATTTCGACTAGTGAGTCCCACTTACGGCCTTGACTTGACACGTGGCACAAGTCAAATTTTCGGGCCGTTATAGAAACGACTGTAGTAACCCTTCAGGTCTATGTTGCTTGGCCTTCACCTGCTAACAAATCCCACAGTTCCTAATGAACTCAAATATGTCCGCCTTCATCCTAGACCAAAAGAATTTCTCCTCATGTCATGGTACATCTTGGTCTTATTTGGATGAACAGTGAATCAGGAATGGTGTGAAATGTAAAGAATCTTATCTCTCAACTCTGCCATTGATGATATCCATAATATGTCTTTGAATCTTAGACACTGATGTTTCGTCTCTGTCCAATTAGTACAATCAACACTCTGGGATAACTCATAGAATTTCAGGTGTAGAATGTCGACTCTCTAACCTTTTGACACTCCCCTTGTATACACTGTTTGTAGTCTCATCTATGCACATATCATCACTTAAATATTTGTAGGAATATCCGACTGACTAATCATCGCCGCTACCTTGAGTAATCCATACTCATGCATCATATGACATTTGACAATCTTGACATCTCTAGTCGGTATCCTAGTTCATATGTAACTACATTAATTTTTCCTGGGTGATACTCCAACAAAAACTCGTACTCCTTCAAGAACTCCAACCATCTGCGATGTTTCATATTCAACTCTTTCTGTGTGAAGAGATATTTTAGACTCTTGTGATCAGTGTAGTGTGTGAATCTCTCTCCATATAGATGTTTTCTCCAAATCTTAAGTGCAAACACCACCATTACCAAAGTTAAATCATGAGTGGGATAATTCTTCTTATGTATATTTAGCTGTTTGGAGGCATAAGCAACTATACATCCATCCATCATCAATACACAACCTAGACATATATGAGAAGCATTTGTATATACCAAGAATCCCTATCCAACCTCTGTCAATACTAATAATGGTGCGGTGGTCAGTAACCTTTTCAGCTGAGTGAAGGCCTTCTTGCACTCCTCAGACCAATCAAACACATCGTTCTTTTAAGTCAATCTAGTAATTAGTGAAGCGAACTTCAAGAAATCCTTCGTGAACGTCCCATAATACCCTGCTATACCAAAAAAACTACTAATCTCATTAACTGATGTTGGTGCCGACCAATCCATAATAGCCTGAATCTTGGCCAGATAAACTGCAATCCCTACTGCTATAATAACATGACCTATGAAAGCTAAAATTCACACTTACTGAACTTGGTGTAGATTCTTTACTCCCTCAAATTCTGCAGCGTCTCCCTAAAGTGTTGCTTGTGATCCTCTTGAGCCCAAGATTATATCAATACATCATCGATGAAAACTATCACAAAGTTGTCAAGAAATGGTTTCATCACTCGATGCATCAAATCCATAAACATAGCGAGGGTACCGGTCAGCCCAAATGACATGATCGTAAATTGATAGTGTCCATATCTCATGCTAAATGATGTCTTGCACCTATCCTCACCCTTAATCTTAAGTTGATGATACCGTGATCTTGGGTCTATCTTGGAGAAAACATGCGCTCCTCTCAGCTGTTCAAATAAGTCACCAACTCGCGATAGTGGATACTTATTCCTAACTGTGACCTTATTCAACTATCTATAATCGATGCATAGTCTCAAAGTATTGTCATTCTTCTTCATAAACAGGATGGATGCTCCTAATGGCGACATAGACCCCTTATGTCCAAAATCTTAGACCAGCCTCCTTAACTCCTCCAACTCTTTAGGAGCCATGTGGTACGACTGTAAAGAAATAGCCCTGGTGCATGATATTAACTCAATGATAAAATCTATCTCTCTTGATAGTGATAAACCAATTAAGTCCTCCGAAAACACATCTGGAAACTTGCAGACAATTAAAATATCCTCAAGCCTAGGTCCCCGACTCTTTGTCACTGTATATAATGCCACCAGAGTCTCTATGTATGTAATGTTTTTGAGATGCTATATTGTATATGTGGATTTTTAGGTTTTTGTGTGCTTAGGATCTCTGATAAACTGTTGTATTAGTTTTGGGTTGGATTAGAATACTGTGGAGTTAAGGTAATGATGTTTTAATAATTTTGTTCTTTTAAATCAGGTTAGAATAAGTAAATAGTTTTACTGATATAATATATATTATTATAGGTAGATTGTGAGTCCTTCGGCATTTCCACCACGCTGAGTAGGTTTTGTTGAAGACTTTTGAAGGCCGAATTTTTCAGTGTAAGCTTAAAAATAGAGGAGAAATTGTTGATATATTTTTACAAGATTCTGAGATAATTTAATTAGTGTAAACAAACTTTAAGGTTTGAGATTTATTTTTAGAATCCTTTATGGTTGATAAAGTTTTATATTTGATGATTAAGACATCTTAGTTTTATTTATTTATTGATGGAGAGGTTAAGACAACTAGATTATCAAGAGATTAAGGTTATTTAGGCCGATCAGATGCGCTAATTAGGTGGAATATAATAATGTTAGTATCAGAGCCATAACTTTAAAGGAATCTTGTTGTTTGAGGTTAAGTGAGTGAGTAGTTAGGAAGTAATGCGGCAGAGCGGGGTTAAAAAGTTTAAGAACTTCATGATTATGTTATGTATGTTTTATATTATCTAGATATCGATTGATATAGCTATGTTGAACCACTTTTTCTTGCAATACTTGTTGCAGAAAACTATAAGAGGATAGCAAAAGCCAGGTCAGGGATCTCGCAAAGGCAATAGGGATCCATAACATGTTGATTCAAACATGTTTCAAAACTTAGCTAGGAAGATGTTAGAGTTATTGAATATCATACGAGTAAAGGTGGTAGCCCAGGCACTTGTGGTTCGTGTTGCTCAGGAAGTTCTTACTATCACTCCAGACACTCAATAGGAGTATGCCACCATTGCATTTTGTCCTAGAGTTGAACCAGTTATTGCAGTTTTGGTTTGGGTTGATCCAACCACTATTAATGGAATGTGACAGGATGAAAAATAGAGGAGAGAGTTTATGAAGTATGACCCTATGTAATTCTATGATGAATTGGACTTGAGGATTATGGAAACTTTTAAATCACGAGAAGCTTCATAACATGTTAGGTATTGACAAACATTTGAGAGCTTTAATATTATCATACTATTTGCAAGATGATGCTGAGATTTGGTGGAAATCTTTGCATGATAGGAATCCCATATTCGAGACTTGGGCTAACTTTCTCAATGAGTTCATTGAGCAATACTTTGATAAGAGTTTAATTCTATAGAACAAGATAGAGTTTGATTATCTAGTTCAAGGAGACATTTCATTGGCTCAGTATAATGATCAGCTTAATTACTTGTTGAGGTTTGCTGGGGAGTCAAAAATGATAAAGAAGGAGAAGATGCACAAGTATATGTATGGGTTATAGGAAGAGCTTGGTACCATTATATCGGTGACTAACCCGAACACTCTGCGAGAGATTCAAGATAGAGCCAAAGCCTATATGACTACACAAACATTTCATTGTGAATCACGATGATATCTGGGTGTTGCGGAGTCAAGAAAAAGCTCATGTTTTATGGGTAAGAAAATATTTTTAGCAAGGATTGACTCAAGTTCCCAAAAGAAAGGAATGAGTGGAGAACCACCATTCACACCTAGAATACCTGTTGTACCATCATATGTACATCATAATCTGTTCAAAGTATAGTTTGTAGATTGAGATGATGTAGACTAGCTCAGGATAAACTTAATCACAATCATTTTAGCCTTCATATCATAAAGGTACACCTGAGTCATAGATGAGTAGAGTAAAGGTCTAAGATCTCAGGGACAGGCCTCGAGTCGGTGATCGAAAATTAGTTAGGAATCTTCTATAGGTAGTAAACCTACAATTAATTATTTTGGGGGTAAGAAGCAAGGTCACATTAGGTGAGATTTTCCTCGTGACTTGAGTGTAGTTACGTGTTATGGGTATGGAAAGAAAAGACATTACAAGATTGTATGTTCATGACTCTTAGAAACGCCCTCTTGTGTGTCATAGTCTTAACAACATATCAAAGAATGTGTTCAGGTAGTAATTGAATGATATTAAGATGCAAATCGTAATGTTATCGAAGGTACAATTTTACTTTATGGTCATATGGTGATTGAGTTAAAGTTAACTTTAGCGTGAGTCCCTATTCACCTTGTCCTCAATATAGGTAATTGGGGAATAGGTGTATCCTCACTTTATGTGTGAGAAATGTGTTGTTGAGATCTCTAGACATGAGATGGCAACTATTTTGCATTTGTTGGAGTTTATAAAGTTTGATGTGTTGTTAGGAATGGATTGGCTAGCAGCTTATCATACAGATTTGGATTATTTCCATAAGACAATTGAATAGGGTCACTATTTGGAAAAAATATCCACTTCCTCGAATTGATGATTTGTTTTATCAACGGCACGGTGCCAAATTATTTTCTAAGATTGATCTTCGTTCTAGTTATCATTAGTTGAGAGTTTAGGAAGATGATGTGCATAAGACAATTTCTAATACCATATATGGTCATTTGGAATTTGTGGTTATGCCATTTGGATTGACAAATGTTCCGGCTATGTTATGGATTTGAACCAGATAGTGTTGAGGTTGTATGTAGATCACTTTGTGGTAGTCTTCATTGATGATATCTTGATCCACTCTAAGACCCGTGAGGAACATAAACAACATCCCTGAGTTATTCTTCAAACTTTAAGAAATCATAGGATGTATGCCATATTTAGCAAATGCGAATTTTGGTTGTATGAGGTGAAGAGTTTTTGGTTACATGGTTATTATGAAAGAAATCTCGATAGATCCATCCAAGATTAAAGCCATAATTGGTTGGCTAAAACCTACCATAGTAACAAAATAAAGAGTTTTCTGGGATTGACTGGCTATTATCGTAGATTTATGAAAGAATTTTGTTAAGATAGTTGAGCCAATCACTAAATTAACTTAGAAAAATGTTTCATTTGTTTGGTCAAAAGAATGTGATGCTGTATTTTGGGAATTGAAGAAGTGTTTGAATTCAACACCATTTATTGTATGAACTGAATCGGGGGAAAGGTCTTATAGTTTATACTGATCAATGAATCGAAAATGGGTGATTGCTTATGCTTCTCGACAGTTAATGACTCACGAAAAGAATTATCCTGTTCATGATTTGGAATTAGCGGCGATTGTGTTTGCTTTGAAAATGTAGATACATTATTTGTATGGGGAAAGCTTCATGCTATTTTTAGATTATAAAATTTTGAAGTATTTGTTTTCTCAAAAAGATTTGAATATGAGACAATGACAATGGATTAAACATTTGAAAGAACTTTATATTTGTGTTAAATACCTTCAAAGTAATGCAAATGTTATTATTGATGCATTGAGCAGGAGAAATGTCGAAACCTTGCAGGCAGCTAGTCGTTTGACATATGAGTATGACTTGCTCAAAAAATTCAACACTATGATTTGTTAGAGATTCATGAGGCTGATGATGAATCGATTCGTGCTCAGTTTAGAGTAAAACTTTCTCTATTCAAAAAGTGATAGATTGTTATCAAAGTGATATGGATTATGAGAAGTTGGAGGGGTTTGATGTTGATAGTAATAATCCAAAGTGGGGTGAGTTTGCAGATCATAATCAGTAGTTTAAAGGTAAACTTTAGACTCTATCGGTGTTTGAGGTTTGGGATGAAATACCGAGAGAAGCTCATCGGTCGATACATATTATTCATGATGGTAGAACAAAATGTATTATGATATGAAGCGATTGTGTTAGTGGCTAGGGATGAAAGTTGATGTGGGTGGTTAAGTGAGGAAACGTGAAATCTACCAACAGGTTAAAGCCGATTGGCAAAAACCAGGGGGTATGTTACAGGCACTTCCCAAACTACAATAGAAATGGAAACATATTGTGATGAATTTTGTTACTCATCTGCCCACTTCATGGAGGAAACATGATGCGATCTGGATTATTGTTGATGGACTCACAAAGTCTGCTCATTTTCTTCCTATGTCACTTTATGATACTTTACACAGTTGAGCTTGTTATGTGAGCGAGAGATGGTTCAATTTTTTAGAGTGTCGTTGATGATAATTTCTAATCAAGATGCTTGACACACATCACGACCGTGGAATATCATATAAGAACAATTCGACATTTAGTTGCATTTCAGGACTGCAACTCATTCACGGGTAGATGGCCAGACTAAAAGTTTGAGCCAGGTGTTGGAAAATAAGCTCTAGGCTTGTTTAATGGAAGTTGGAGGTTTATGCAAGGAATATAATACCTCTATGTGAGTTCTTGTACAATAATAATTGTCAATCAGGTATCAAGATGAATCTGGTTGAGGTTTTGCGTGGGATACCTTGTTGTTCTCCTGTCGGTTGGGCCGAACCAGAGGATTTTGTGGAGTTGGGGCCCCAGATGGTTCGAGATCATAATAAGGTTTTTAAACAGATTCATCTAATATTGAAAGCGGCTTAGGAGAGGCACAAAAGGTATTATGGTATTTATCATTGAGTTATGGAATATAGTGAAGGAGATTTGGTTTATTTGAAAGTCTCCCCTTGCGAAGGCCATTACAAATTAGGACTAAAAGGAAAGCTCTCTACTAGGTTTATAGGACCAATTAAGATTGTGAAATGGATTGGGAAGGTTGCTTATAGACTTGCATTACCGCCTCAGCTAGCCGAAGTTCATAATGTATTTCACATGTTTATGCTCAAGCGAAAAGAACCTGACTTGCATCACATAGTAGAATGGAGTCAATTTGGTTTGCAGGGTGGTATGTCATGTGAAGAGCTACCTATATTTATTATGGATAGGAAGGTCTAAAAGCATCGAAAAAAAGAAATTCCACTTGTTTTAGTCAAGTGACAGTTTTATATCGACTCGGAGCTAACACGGAAATGAGAGGCATACATATGAGAGCATTTTCTAGATCTCTTTTAGTCCAGGTAAATTTGGTTTCAATTTTAATTTTGAGGACGAAAATCTTATTAGTTTGGAAGATTGTCGAATCCCAAAAACTTTAAACCAATAATTACGGCTAATCTGGGATTAATAAGTCCTAATTATGGTTTAAGCCCCGAGTCGGGAGCTGAGGATAGGTGGCCAAAACGGCCCTTGGAACTTTAAAAAACAAAAAACTAAAAACAAAATAAAAATAAAATAATATATAAATTGAAAACAAATCCTTTCATTAAACGAGGCGCGCTACCGTGTCTCCAAGGGAGACTGTGATGACCCCTTCTCTAATTAGGGCACCTCCTGGCCTAATCTCGTCATTAAGACCTAATCTCGCCATGTAGGACTTAACAACAAATTAGTCAGCCTTTTTCCAAAACTTTCCTATTTATAAGTAAACCTTTCGAATAACCATTTATTATCTTATGTCAATTAATAAGACTGAGTTAATTAAAATTTTACAAACTTAAAGTCTATTCAGCGAAAAAGTTAACTATTTAGCGGAAGCTTTTAACATGATGCCTAAGAATGTGGAAAACCAGGAAACGAATATCACATGCATATATATACATATGTATATATAATGAAATGACAACAATATATCATCATGTATCTGGTCAAGGTGCTATCTCTCAACCCATAGTATATATATACCTAAAAGTATATGAAAGACATATAAAAGTCATACAACAAGGACAAAAACCTACAAAATATGGTGTAGCAGCACTCCAATGGCTCAAAAGTAGTCGCCGATCTTCTCTTTGCCTGATTTTCTACTCGATGGATTTGCACCAACCGCCATAAAAAGGACGGTGAGTATAGGAAAGTGCAAAGTAACACTAAGAGACATTTTTTCACATTTCCCAATATACGAGTATTTGAAAGCATAAAAAATAACAATTATATTGAAAAGAAATCATGCTATAAAATACTCCAGCTAAATAATATGAAACTGACACTCGGTTAAGTAGTAATGATATAAAGCCGATCGGTCGTGAGTTACATCACATATGCCTTATTCCATTATATAGGGCGTAATCAATATCATGAATGCATTCATATCCTCAAGAATGTCCATTATATATATATATATATATATATATAAACAATCACAAGTGCACTGTGACGACCCCAGTGCACCTGTGACGACCCCTACTTCTAAACAGGACATTGCCCGGCCTAATCCCGTAATGAAGCCTTAATCCTAACCACATAAGACTTCATTATGTATTAGACAACCTTTCGTTTCTATATTCTTCATTACACTTGTCCAAATATTATTAGATTTCAAGGTTAATTAAAACTTTTTATTATTTTAATACAAATTATATATTTTGAAGATTATGCAGAACCTTTTATTATTCAAAATCCTAAGTATGGAAAATGAGGAAAATACAACATCACATGCATGTATATATGGAACTATACGTTCAACCCAATGTACAACCCAAAATATACAGAAAAATATAAATAATAATAATACAACAAAAGTCGAGTCATACAAAATGAGATGGGATCAGAGAAAGTCGCCGATCTCCTCATTTCTAGGCTTGCTGCTGCTCAACGGACCTCCACCCACAGTCACAAACTAGACGGTGAGTATAATAATATTTAAGTAATAACTCGAGAATTCTATGCCACATTCCCAAAATATAAGACAGGTATTTAAAAACATTAAGTAGCTAAAGAATTTCTGAAACAAGTAATGCAATAAATACCACAGTTAAAAAAATGTAAAAACTTACATAGGTTAAGTTGAGATGATCTATGTCCGGTCGACGGTGAGAACTATCGCCTAACCTTTCCCACTATTATATGGAGTTGCGCTCAACATATTCCACACCAATAGCGGAGCCGCGCATTGCACATACAAATCATCTATTTAATGGATACCGGTAGACCTATGTCCACGTGAACCATAACTCGTATCCCGCGCAAGTGTAGTGGTGAGTGCCAGAACACCGGTAGACCTATGTCCACGTGAACCGCGCATATCTCGTTCAATGGATACTAAATAATACCTACTTTAGTTTCAAAGATCAATATTTCCAATTCTCTAAGACTTCAAACTAGTTATGCTACAAAAACCCAAGGGAATAGAATACAAGTCTAATCTAATCCAACTGATCCTAATAACATTCTTTGATCAACAATCTACCAAGAATAACATTAAGAGTAGAAACTGGAATCAATGAAGCATTTCACAAGGCATCATGTCACAACATTCAATCACGAATAGACACAAGAACAATATGATGTGAAATTACAAGTAGCAATGTCTACAAATAGACCATAAAACAATAATAGTGAATGAAATGAAATATAAAATTCTCACAGCTTTATTTACAATTCACAACGCTTGTCCTATCCTATCCGATCTCTCGACACTCCGAAATTCGTTCCTAAACTCCTGTGATCTCCCCTTAGTTCCCTGAAGTTGTTTGATAAGTCTTATAGTGGATTTGGATTGTTACTTAGAGTTTTAAACCCATTTATAGTGTTTAAACCATTTTTGGAAATTGCTGATTTTTGTTCTGTCAAGGAAAATTAGCGTGTAATAAAAAATAGCACTCTGGTTTTCGACATTAGCGCGCTGCTTCACATATCTAACACGCTAGATTATCGACCTAGCGCGCTATGTGCAGCAGAACCCAGAATTTTGCACTTCAAATTCTGGGTTTTTGCTACACATATGTTTTGTTATCACTTTAGGGACCATTATCTACACTACAAGTGGTCCCTAACACCTACCCCAATACAAAACAACTACAACATCAAATTCAAAAATTCACAAAGTTTCTAGAGTGGAGAAGTTACCTAGCTTGAAGATCTTCTTTTTCCTCACAAAAGCTTCAATGGATACACACTTCTCCTCTTCTCCTTGATCACACCAGAAAACTCTCTGTTCTTTCTTCTTTCCTACCAATGATTTGATGATGAAGATAAGAAATGAAAGTTTTTGACCTATAGGTTTATTTGACCATTTAAATATGTTTAAACCTTAGCCTTTGATTTAAGTGTGCACATGTATCTCGAGGCTAAACTAATGGACCACCTTGTCCTACTTATCCCTCAAGTCATGATTTAGTGACTCCACATGTTGACACCTTGACCTTTGGATGAGTTAATGCATGTCTCGATGCACATCTTATGAACATTGTTTTATTTTCCTAACTTTAGGCACATCATGTTTAACTAAATGTGACCACACTAAGCCATTTACAAAACCAACATATAACTCAAATTAATTAAGCTTACCCCATATGTCGCTACCTCGGTCCCATGTTGACACGCTACTCGAGGTATGTCCTTGCTCGTCTCGATAGCTATACACTCATGTAAATTGACTTAATAATCTACACATATACAATACACTAGACATACATCACAACAAATATAAAATATATCTCGATCCTTGCCTCGGTTAATGGACATATCACAGTATGAGTCCCACAGTACGGGTCGTTGATCTTGTTTAAGGAAGTAAACACGGTTAGAGATTTTGGGGCGTTACAACACCTCATATGTGATGTATGCTCATCAACAACCGCGGGTTCCATACCACGTATGTTGCACAAAATAGTGTTGAGATCTTGACAACCCCAGAAGTCTAGTGACCTAGTGTGCCGCGGTATTTCTGTCGTATCATGGTCTTAGATACAAGAACTACTTTCATTATCCAAAAATTAACATGATTTAAGAATCTAATAATTGTAATTGCATACCTAATGCACAAAGGAATTTAGATTTACAATACTATCAACACCCACCTAATAGTATGATATTTCATTTAACCACATATATCAATAATCAAGAATGACATAGCACATGATTTAGAGTTAATGAAACTAATCAGCCAATAATCATACCATGATAGCAAACTCGTGAAATGAGGGGGGAAACAAGTCATAATGTATAGAGTACAATAGGCAAATCAGTCCAAATGACTAGAAATGAATAAGAAAATAAGGATGAAATGTAAATAAATATCTTAATCAGTTTACCTACAATCCACGTAATGTCCTATGCTATTCCAACCTCCTAACACCTCGTATCACGTATTCGAACTCCCGAGACTCTTCCTTAGGTCCCTAATATCATTTCATAGGTTTTGGAGTGTTTAGAACTTTAATTAATGTATTAGAGTTGTTTAAAGTGTTTAAGTTTGAATTAGGAAACTGTTGATTTTATACTTCAGAGCACCTACCATGCTGGATGACTTTCCTAGAGCGCTAGTAAACTTGATTAGTGCGCTACTCACAGGTGCAGACTAGCTAGCTCATCTATCGTGCTATGTGCAGGAAAACCTAGAATTCTGCACTTAGAATTTTGAGTTTTCTTCATACATAGACCACTCCAACACCTTGAGATCTCTTTCCACACCTACCAGAGACCCCAAGACACCCATTAACACCACAAGATCAGCCATACACCATTTACATCATAAATTAATCAAATTAAATATGTTACTTAGTGTAAATAGAATTAACTAGTTGATGAACACCAGCAACGTGATCTACTCCTACACCTAATTCACTAACTCTAGCTGATCTCATCTCCAACTTTGCTTCTCTAGCAACCTTTGTTCTGTCCTAAGTCTTGAACATGAAATGGTTTGATTTTCATGAGTTGATCCATTCAACCTTATATATTAAGATAACATTGCTTAATAGCCATTAATCATTATGTACACACGTATCTCGAGACTAATCAAATGATCTATACCTTGATACATTTCTACTAACTCTTCACTAAATTCATCTAGCTAACACCAATATCAAACTTAATTGGTCTCTTGATATGTCAACACGTATCTCAAGAATCATAACATGGCTACCGTTGACTTGCTGACTTTGGTTACATTTAACATAAGACCAACTATTGCGACATTAATACTACTATTTAAGCTACACTAAGCTTAAATCAACTTACCACATCACTTTTTATCCTGGTCCCATGCTAACACGCAACTCGATGCATGTTCCCACTCACGTCTTGACACCTAAACATAAGTAGGAGTTACTTAGTAGCCTACACATATACAATACACTAGGCATATATCACAACCAGTCTAACATATATCTAGTGCACATTGCCTCAGTCACCGCACGTATCTTGATGTGGGTCCTATGTCATGGGTCGATGATCCTCATTAAATAATTAAACTAGGATTTGATAATTTCAGGCCGTGATAAATCTTCCCAACTAATGGAAATCTCGTCCTCAAAATTAAACTTAGGTTAAAACTATACCTGCTTCAACAAGGTACATAAACCTATCTTGCATATAGTTTTTCCGCTCCTAAGAAAGTTTCAAGTCTACGTGGAAGTGGCACTTGACTAACACTTTCAGGATAGACTGACCTCTCAATGGCTGTACCCTTTAATCTGGGATCTGTAATGGCTGCTCCTCATAAGATAGATCACCTCTCGGGTCAATCTAACTCAAGTTGACTGTTGGTCTCACATCTGCTTTCGACTTAGCTAATTGAAGCATAGAAATATGGAATACTGGATTAATCCTTGACATCTGTGGAGGTAACTCAAGCTAATATGGAACCTTCCCGACCCGTCTCTTGATCTTGAAAGGCCCGATAAATCTCGGCAATAACTTGCCTTTCAAGCCAAATATGTGAAGACTTTTTTAAGGAGAAACCTTCAAATACACAAAGGCTCCCTCGTCATATGCGATATCATTGTGCTACATATCTGCATACCTATTTAACCTATCTTAGGCCATTTTAAGCCTCTGGCGAATCTATCGTACCTCCTTCATGTGATCAACAATAATTTTAGGCCCTACCAACTCTCGGTCCTCTGGCTCAGCCCAATAAGATGGCGAGCGACACAGTGTGTCGTATAATGCCTTAAATGGTGCCATCTCAATGCTAGCCTGATAACTGTTGTTGTATTCAAACTCACACAATGGTAGATACTCATCCCCAGACTTGCCAAAGTCCCAAGCATATACTCGAGAATTTGAATCTATCTCTCGGTTTGCCAATTAGACTGAGGGTGAAAGGCTATATTGAACTGTAGGCATATACCATACTACTCCTGCATACTCCGCCACATCTTAGATGTATACATAGCATCTTTTTCTAACGTGATAGTCAATGGTACCCCATGCAGCCTAATAACCTCCCTCTGAAAGAATATGCTTTAATGGTCAAATGTGTAATGAGCTGCAATTAGTAAGAAATAGGTAGATTTCATCAATTTATCCATAATCATTCAGACAGAATCATGTTAATGAGCAGTCCTTAGCAATCCCTTGACAAAGTCTATTGCTATGTCTTCCCACTTCCATCGTGGAATGGGAAACGGCTATAATAATCCTCTAGGTCTATGATACTCAACCTTCACCTGCAGGCAAATCCTACAGTTCTTGATGAACTCCGATATGTCCACTTTCATCCCAGGCCACAAAAAATGTCTCCTTATGTCATGGTACATCTTGGTCTTGCTTAGATGAACATTAAATCGAGAACAGTTCGAATATTGAAGAATCTCATATTTCAGCTTTGCCACTGACTTTATCCATAACCTGCCTTTGAATCTCTGACACTGATCCATGGCCTCTGTCTAGCCAGTACAATTAGTACTTTGGCTAACTCGCTAAATCTTAGGTATAAGATGTCAACTATCTGACCCTTTGACATTCTCTGTGTAGACACTGTCTACAACCTCATATGTGTATAAATTATCACCCGAGTGTTGGTAGGAATATTAGTCTGGCTCACCATTGCCGCTGCCTCGAGTAATTCATACTTATGCGTCATATGACATCTAACAATCTCGGCATCTCGAGTAGGTACCCTACTCAACGCATAAACGATTACGTTAGCTTTTCTTGGGTGATATGAAGGTCACCCAAGAGGGGGGGTGAATTGGGTTACCGAGTAGTTTTTGCCCTTTTAAAAACTTTGTGCGTAATTTACAACAATGATGTATATATAAGCTATGCAAGTAAAAGAAATGCTTTGGAAATATAAAGTGACACAAGATTTATAGTGGTTCGATACGATCTACATCCACTACCTAACCTCCTCAGTTAGGATTTCAACCCACTTATATTACCAATAAGTGTTACAACCTAAGCATCACCTAGGATTTTCCCACCTAGCCGCAACTAGGATTTTCCCACCTAGACTCCTCTAGGATTTTCCTCACCTAGCCTCAACTAGGATTTTTCCCACCTAGCCGCAACTAGGATTTTCCCACCTAGACTCCTCTAGGATTTTCCTCACCTAGCCTCAACTAGGATTTTTCCCACCTAGCCGCAACTAGGATTTTCCCACCTAGACTCCTCTAGGATTTTCCTCACCTAGCCGCAACTAGGATTTTCCCCACCTAGCCTCAACTAGGATTTTCCCACCTAGACTCCTCTAGGATTTTACCCACCTAGCCGCAACTAGGATTTTTCCCACCTAGACTCCACTAGGATTTTTCTCACCTAGCCGCAACTAGGATTTTTCCTTTCGACTTAGATCCCACTAAGTCTTACAATCATTCAATTACAACAATTCTCTTTGGAAATACAAAGATACACTTTACAACAAAAGTGGTATCAAATTCAAACACAAGCAAGCCACCTAGAGCCTAACTCTTATGCATGCATGTGTGAGTATAAATGGAATATGCAAAATATGTATCACTCGATGTTATAGCAAATTCAGATTTGAAATTGTTTCAAAACTTAATATATTTGTATGAAACCAATTTCAAGTATAAGAACAAAAGTTTATCAAGAATCAAGTTTAAGTGCAATACTTTTGTTCAAATCAATCTCGAGTTTGATAAGATAAATTTAAGTACAAAAACTCGAGAAGATGTTGTTACAAATTCCAAATTTGAAATCGTTTCAAAAACTTAATACATTTGTATGAAAACCGATTTCAAGGCTAAGAACAAAAGTTTGACAAGAATCAAGTTTAGGTGCAACACTTTTGTTCTAATCAATCTCGAGTTTGAGAGTATAAATTTTAAGTACAAAAACTCGAGAGAATATGTTCAAACACACATACCAAAATGATTTCAAATCAACTACTCAAAATATATAGATTAAGCACAAGTAAGATTTGTAGATCTAGAAATTTCTTACAACCGAGAAGAATGACGGAAGAGATCAGCTCGGAGTGATTATTGAACTCCTTTTGAAAGCCTCAAATGTCTTTGGATATGTGAGCTAAAGAACAGCCACTGAGATCTCCCTTATTTCTTCACAAAAATATGATTTCTACCTTGTAGATCTATTGATTTTGAGTGTGTTTGTTCTTGATGTTTAAAACCAAGTTTGAGGTGGTTTTATAGTGGTAGGAATTCCAATATAGCCGTTTATGACCGTTCTAGGAATCCAGAAAATCGAAAATTCAAATTTCAAGCTTGATTTCCAAAAGTCAAAAATTGCAGGCAGAGTGCAATTAGCGCGCTAATACTGTGAGTTAGCGCGCTAACACTGTCTTAGCGCGCTAATGACATTATTAGCGCGCTAAGCTGCAGGACTTCAGAATAATTAATTTATCCCTTTGTGTTAGCGACCCTTAAACTTGTCCGGGACCTAACCAACCCTTATATAACATGTTATACATGTTTATTATGAGTCATTAAGCCTATTTGGGTGGTCCGGATAATTTTACAAACCCCGAAAATGGAAATTCAAAGTTTCACAACTTGTTAGGGGCTTTCCTGCAAATTTTCGTTTTACATTTCAAAAACAAGTTTTTCTTTTTCAAAAACATTTATAATGATCTTCTAATATGTAAATGACCATTCACACATGATTTCACATTGTGTAACCTCATTTACCTAGTTAAGTGTTTGAAATCCACTTTTAAACTTTGAAATCAACTTATGACTTTGAGAAATGATTTCGAAAACTTGATGTATGCATGAACTAATGCATTTGGCTTGTGTGAAAGAATTTGTATACCTTACATTGATTTTACAAATTGCGGTTTGAACTTTTCTTCTTCATTTCTTCATTTGTGCCGAGTCTTGAACTTGTATTTCTTGAATGCTCTTGAAGTCTTGTATTGCATCATTTATTCCGACAATTTCTTCATATTTCTTGAATACATTTTCACCTTGTTCGTTTGTCTCCATATTCCCTGATGTGTTGTATTGCATCCTTTAACACAAACTGAAATACTTGATTAGTACATTTTCACTTTGTTTGTTTCCATCAAAATCTCGGTAGGAATGTGAATGACTAACCACTTAGTCCAACAATCTCCCCCTTTTTGATGATAACAAACAATGTGAACTTTAAAGGTGTGAAAACACAATCTAAATGTATATCACATTCAACACATCAATCTTTTCAAGTTTAACCACATATTTAGCTTCAAATATGCAAGTTCAAAAGCAACAACCGTACCACATATACCAAGATAAAAACCTTTCAAAAACTTTTCAAGTTCAACACCACATTTTTCAAACTTCAAACCTTTCAAGTTCACCCACATTTTAGCGGGGTCAAGCATCCACAATTTTTCTCCCCCTTTCAAGTATACCAATAAAAAAACCAACAACTTTTTCAAGTATACCAATATATGCAGGTTAAAATTATCAACTTGATACCAGTTACAAAAATCAATAATATTAACTTATCAACCTGATACCAGTAAATATGAGAATTATGAACCCGATACCAATATATACCAATGAAAATAACACCTTTTCATATCATCCTTTCAAAAAATATCACAATATCAAGTTCAACTTTTTCTCCCCCGTTTGATATTATTAAACAATGGGGTCAAGTATCTGCAAAGATAGACATGATTTAAAACAATACGAGAGAAATAAACTCTCCCCCTCACTTTATGCATATCAATATACCAAGATAAAACATTCTCCCCCTCACTTTATGCAAATCAATAAAGAACATACGGAAGCGATACACATGCATAGACTAGAAAATATAGCCATAAAGAAAACTCAGAGATACGCAAAAATCATGATATAAATAGCAAAAGTAATGAGATTGCATAATTGTGGCTTAACATGAGTTTGACCAATTAGAACACCTAAGACTAACATATTAGAGCCTAATGCTTATCTAGGTGTATCTAAACGCTTCTTCTAGACGATGGTGGTGGATAGTCGAACTAGAAGTGTTGTCATCTCGCTGGTGGCAAGGCCGGAAGCCTTTGACTCTCAATGCGTCGAAGTCTATCACCATGATTCCGTAGAGTTGTTTCAACGGCATTGAATGATTGAGTCATATACTCTTGCAAGTTTCTCACTGAAAGCGGACACATACGCCAATGAAGGTGACATGTTAGGAGGAGGTGTTAAGCCGCTAAATGTAGAAGGGTGTGGAGGCGGTCTTTGATTCCTCGTCTTCTCGCTTCTGGGCTGTAGAGTCTTGAGCTCCTTCATTATTACCATCATCGTGACTTGCGGTTCCTTCTTCTTCGGCACTGGTCATCATCCCCAAGGTGATAAGCTGTACTCCAAATAATCGGCGCATCAAAAGGATAGTCCGTAGAGATAGGAGACTCGTAACCGCCGTGATCGATTATATGGAATAGCATCATCCCTAGTCCACTTTGCTTCCTCTCACGAATATATCTCGTATTTCATGGCTTTCGGTGTGGCCATGTTAATGGAATCAAAGATATGCGAGAGGACGACCGCCTAACGCGAGATCTACTTGGGCGGACTCCAAGTAGGATGTAATAACATGGGCGTATGGAAGATGACGACCGGCGCGCATGTGCTAGTCATATAGCCGATGAGAATGTGAGGAAGACTGAGGGGTAGCATGAGAAATAGATGACCTAGTATGAACATGTCAAGAAGAGTGACATAGTTCTTGCTACCTCCTCGTGGAAGAATGACCTTATGAAGTACCTTGTGAAGAAGATGAGGTACTAACTTAAAGTCGGTATCCGTGATACCTGGTCGGATAGACAGTTAAGTTACTTTTGGACCGTAGAAAGGAATTAAGAACTTCTAAACGGTCAAATGGCCAACTCAAGAATTTGCACACAACCGTGGTCGATGGAGGGTGCAATGGAAGGTTGAGCCGTTGAGCGAGATTTTCCGGTGTAATCTCAATTGCTCGGCTACCAACGGATGAACGAAGGACAAATTGATTTGTGGTTTCAAGGTTGGAATAAAAGACTCTAACTAGAGGGGGGTTATAGTTAGACCGATGCGTACAGAAAATAGTCCACCCCGCCGCATCAAGAATTTCCCGAATTGGGAGATGAGCCTTATCAAAGAAGGCGACATCGACAACGGCGGGTCGAATAATTTTGGCGTCCGTTAGCCGTGGAGCTACCAATTCTAGTACTGAGATGAGGACTCATGGACGGCTTTTGTACGACCCTCACGTAGTGGGGCATTAGCGGAGGTGAGACAGGGTGTGTGGATTCGGATTCATCACTAGATGAGGAGGATTGAACCACACGTCGGCTAGAGGGACGTCGTGAGGACGTGGCTTGGGTAGGACGTGATGTGGTGGGAGCGGTTGGTGCACCCGATCGAGAAGAAGGGCGGTTTGAGGTGCGACGAGTTGACATGTTGAAAAGAAAATGGAAGGAATCAACAAAGAATGGAGAAGATTTGTACCTTATAGGAGTGGAGATCACGGTGGAGAGTACACGGAGAGTAGATTTGGCAAGAGGAGACGAGATACTTGTGTTTGAGGTGAGTGTGTTATGAAAAAATTAGGTTATAAAACCCTGGCCGATCGACATTAGCGCGCTAATGGTCTGAATTAGCGTGCTAATTCCTCTCTGGAATTTTTCGGTCGCGGGGATATTAGCGCTAATTGGCGCTATTAGCGCGCTAATTCCTCTCGGAATTATTTTGACAAAAATTTTGAATTTTTGCAATTTAGCTCCGATTCTTCTCAAACTTCATGGACACTTCATTAACATCATATAAAAAGGTTTTGAGTATCTAGAACATATGTAGAAGGTCCAATTTTCGAGACATGCCTAACTCACGCCGAATTTGAAAAACTTGTTTTCTAGGCAAAGGCTTAGTGAGTATATCGGCTAGTTGATCCTATATGGGCACATGGATACGTTTTAACATTTCCCCTTTTTGGATGTGATCACACAAAGAATGGTGTCTAATCTATTGTGCCACAATCATGCATCACAATTACTTTGTGCATTCAAACATAAACCATTTTGCATATTCATCTCATCAACGTTAATGGCATAAACATTTTTATCTATATATGCGAATGAACAAGATTTCATGCTTTTCATTTCTAACCATGTATTACGATGATTCTATCATAACAAGATATGCAAATTAAGTTTCAAACCATCAACAAGATAAATATTAGAAATAGAAAATAAATTGTTACCGAAAGCCCGAGACCAATAACTCTTCCTTTGTGGTTGTCTCAACTTGTAACCTTTTCACCATCATGCAAAGCTTTAGTTTAATAACTTGATGTGCATCTTCGGTCATGTGACTTGAGCACCCTTTGTCCAAGTACCATGGGGTGCTTTTCCTCGCATCCTATACTATGGGAAACACACTAGATTTTGGTACCCAAACACCTTTGGGTCCGAGAGTGTTAGTGTCATAAACATTTTTAGCTACCCATGCTAGTTTACCCATTTTTACCTTTTGTAATGCACATTTCTCGACCATGTGAGGCTTGTTGCATTTATAGCATCTACGATCATCATTTAGCAATTTCTTGTAGCTTAACAAGTTTGCTCGTAACCTATGCCTCTTTTATTAAGTGCACGTCGTTGTGCTCCTAACATCATGTCAAACATTTGTTTACCATTTGTAAACTTATGCACCGTGCTAGTCAAGTCCTCTACTTCCTTGACTAAAGCATCTCTTTCCTTTATGACTTCATTTAAGTCATTTTGGAGATCATCAATAATCTCATTTTGTGACTCTATTTCACTAATTGCGATGATCAAACTCTTTTGAGTTGTTTAGTGTTTTTGACCTCCTTTTTCAACTCTTTTCTAAGTTCATCAATATTTGGAACATCATTCAAATCATTAACATTATCAAAATTAAAAACATTAGAGTTTACCTCGCCTTGTCTTTGTGAGACAAAATATTGCCTTCTCACTTTCGATTGAGTCCGAACTTGAAGATGATGAGTCATCCCAAGTTGCTTTGAAACTCTTCTTTCCTTTGTCAAATACCTTCTTGGCTTTGCACTCCGTTTTGACGTGACCCGGTTTGCCGCAACCGTAGCATATTATTTCGTTTCCTTCCTTGCTTCCATTTCGCAGCCTTCTTTTTGTACTTATCTCGTTTGTACACGGCCTTATTCAGCTTTCTTGAGATCATAGCTACTTCCTTTTCAAGATCATTTTCATCACATGATTCTTCATTGATGACTTCAACCGATGCACTAGATTTGTTTGCCTTCAACGCGATTTCTTTTCTTGAACTTTTAGCACCTCCATTTAGTGCTTCCAATCTTGCTCTGTCTTTTAGTTCAAATTCATGAACTGTTAGCTCTCCGCATAATGCATCGAATGTATAATCTCCAAGATTTTGAGCTGATTGGATAGCGTATTTCTTGGCATCCCATTCCTTAGGCAAGCCTCTAAGGAATTTATATACTGAAGTTTCTTGATCATAATTCTTGCCTAGATTCTTGATCTCATTTAGTAGCTTCGTGAATCTAGTGATGGCGGTAGCTATGTCTTCATCAGCCCCAACTCGGAAAGTTTCATAATGTTCCTCAAGTATTCTCAACTTGGTCTTCTTTACTTGCATGGTACCTTCATAATGTACCTCAAGCTTTTCCCATACTTCCCTTGCCGTTTGACACGCACTTACTCTGTTAAATTCATTTTCACTAAGTGCACAGAATAAGTGATTCATAGCTTGATCATTAGAAAGCTCAAGCTTTATCTCCTCTGTGGTATACTCTTTCAATGGCTTATCCGGTGGAGTATAGCCATTTTCAATTGCGTCCCATAAAAATCTATTTTGTGCTCTAATATAAAATCTCATTCTTACTTTCCAATGAGCATAATTGGTTCCATCAAAATATGGAGGCCTACTCGAAGTGGTGCCTTCCCGAAGGCGAGCTGGATCTAAAGTTTGCATCCTTGCACAAAAGCACTCAAAGATACGTTAGTAACACTTTGAGCAATAACCCGCTACGATACCAATTGAAGGTCACCCAAGAGGGGGTGAATTGGGTTACCGAGTAGTTTTTGCCCTTTTAAAAACTTTGTGCGTAATTTACAACAATGATGTATATATAAGCTATGCAAGTAAAAGAAATGCTTTGGAAATATAAAGTGACACAAGATTTATAGTGGTTCGATCCAACGATCTACATCCACTACCTAACCTCCTCGATTAGGATTTCAACCCACTTATATTACCAATAAGTGTTACAACCTAAGCATCACCTAGGATTTTCCCACCTAGCCGCAACTAGGATTTTCCCACCTAGACTCCTCTAGGATTTTCCTCACCTAGCCTCAACTAGGATTTTTCCCACCTAGCCGCAACTAGGATTTTCCCACCTAGACTCCTCTAGGATTTTCCTCACCTAGCCTCAACTAGGATTTTTCCCACCTAGCCGCAACTAGGATTTTCCCACCTAGACTCCTCTAGGATTTTCCTCACCTAGCCGCAACTAGGATTTTCCCACCTAGCCTCAACTAGGATTTTCCCACCTAGACTCCTCTAGATTTTACCCACCTAGCCGCAACTAGGATTTTTCCCACCTAGACTCCACTAGGATTTTTCTCACCTAGCCGCAACTAGGATTTTTCCTTTCGACTTAGATCCCACTAAGTCTTACAATCATTCAATTACAACAATTCTGCTTTGAAATACAAAGATACACTTTACAACAAAAGTGGTATCAAATTCAAACACAAGCAAGCCACCTAGAGCCTAACTCTTATGCATGCATGTGTGAGTATAAATGGAATATGCAAAATATGTATCACTGATGTTATAGCAAATTCAGATTTGAAATTGTTTCAAAACTTAATATATTTGTATGAAACCAATTTCAAGTATAAGAACAAAAGTTTATCAAGAATCAAGTTTAAGTGCAATACTTTTGTTCAAATCAATCTCAGAGTTTGATAAGATAAATTTAAGTACAAAAACTCAGAGAAGATGTTGTTACAAATTCCAAATTTGAAATCGTTTCAAAAACTTAATACATTTGTATGAAAACCGATTTCAAGGCTAAGAACAAAAGTTTGACAAGAATCAAGTTTAGGTGCAACACTTTTGTTCTAATCAATCTCAGAGTTTGAGAGTATAAATTTTAAGTACAAAAACTCAGAGAATATGTTCAAACACACATACCAAAATGATTTCAAATCAACTACTCAAAATATATAGATTAAGCACAAGTAAGATTTGTAGATCTAGAAATTTCTTACAACCAGAAGAATGACAGAAGAGATCAGCTCTGGAGTGATTATTGAACTCCTTTTGAAAGCCTCAAATGTCTTTGGATATGTGAGCTAAAGAACGAACATTGAGATCTCCCTTATTTCTTCACAAAAATATGATTTCTACCTTGTAGATCTATTGATTTTGAGTGTGTTTGTTCTTGATGTTTAAAACCAAGTTTGAGGTGGTTTTATAGTGGTAGGAATTCCATATATAGCCGTTTATGACCGTTCTAGGAATCCGAGAAAATCGAAAATTCAAATTTCAAGCTTGATTTCCAAAAGTCAAAAATTGCGGGCGAGTGCAATTAGCGCGCTAATCTTGTGAGTTAGCGCGCTAACACTGTCTTAGCGCGCTAATGACATTATTAGCGCGCTAAGCTGCAGGGGACTTGAGAATAATTAATTTATCCCTTTGTGTTAGCGACCCTTAAACTTGTCCGGGACCTAACCAACCCTTATATAACATGTTATACATGTTTATTATGAGTCATTAAGCCTATTTGGGTGGTCCGGATAATTTTACAAACCCCGAAAATGGAAATTCAAAGTTTCACAACTTGTTAGGGGCTTTCCTGCAAATTTTCAGTTTTACATTTCAAAAACAAGTTTTTCTTTTTCAAAAACATTTATAATGATCTTCTAATATGTAAATGACCATTCACACATGATTTCACATTGTGTAACCTCATTTACCTAGTTAAGTGTTTGAAATCCACTTTTAAACTTTGAAATCAACTTATGACTTTGAGAAATGATTTCGAAAACTTGATGTATGCATGAACTAATGCATTTGGCTTGTGTGAAAGAATTTGTATACCTTACATTGGTTTTACAAATTGCGGTTTGAACTTTTCTTCTTCATTTCTTCATTTGTGCGAGTCTTGAACTTGTATTTCTTGAATGCTCTTGAAGTCTTGTATTGCATCATTTATTCCGACAATTTCTTCATATTTCTTGAATACATTTTCACCTTGTTCGTTTGTCTCCATATTCCCTGATGTGTTGTATTGCATCCTTTAACACAAACTGAAATACTTGATTAGTACATTTTCACTTTGTTTGTTTCCATCAAAATCTCGGTAGGAATGTGAATGACTAACCACTTAGTCCAACATGATACTCTAGAGAAAAATCATAGTCTTTCAGAAAATCCAACCATTTGCGTTGTCTCATATTCAACTTTTTCTTTGTGAATAAGTATTTCAAACTCTTATGATTAGTCTAAAGTGTGAACCTCTCTCCATATAGGTGATGTTTCCATATCTTTATAGCAAACACCACTGTTGCTAACTCTAAGTCATGAGTGGGATAATTCCTCTTATTTATCTTTAGCTATTTGGATGCATAAGCTACCGTGCATCTATCATGCATCAACACATAACCTAAGCCCATATGAAAAGCATCTCTATATATAAGGAATCCCTGTCTAGCCTTTTACAATATTGACATCGGTGCAGTAGTCAACAATTTCTTAAGTTGAGTAAATACCTCATCACATTCCTCGGTCCAATCAAATATGATGTCCTTCTAGGTCAATCTGGTAATTGGTGAAGTTGTTTTCAAGAAACCCTTCACGAACCTATGATAATATCCTACTAAACCTAGAAAACTTTTGATCTCTGTAAGTGATGTCACTGTTGGATAATCCATAATAGCCTGAATTTTGGCTGGATTTATAGCAATACCTGCTTCTCTAATAACATGTCCCAAAAACATAAACTCTGACAGCTAAAATTCAAACTTGCTGAACTTAGCGTAGAGTCTATGCTCCCTTAAAGTCTGCAATGTCTCCCTGAGGTGCTACTCGTGATCTTCTTGAGTCCTCAAGTATATCAATATACCATCGACGAAAATATCACGAAGCGGTTAAGAAACGGTCTCGTCACCCGATGCATCAAATCCATAAACATGGCAGGAACGTTGGTCAAACCAAACAACATGACTGTAAATTGATATTGTCCATATCTCGTGCTGAATTTTGTCTTATACATATCCTCATCCTTTATCTTAAACTGATGATACCTTGATCTTAGGTTTAACTTGGAGAAAAACTGCACCCCTCTTGGCTGACAAATAAATCGTCAATTCTTAGTAATGGATACTTGTTCTTGACTACGACCTTGTTCAACTATTTATAGTCGATAAACAGTCTCAAAGTACCATATTTTTTCTTCACAAATAAGGCAAGTGCTCCTCAAGGAGTCATATAAGGTGTGATTAGTCCTTTCTGTCCCAAATCATGTAACTGACTCTTTAACTCCTTTGACTTTATCAGAGCCATGTGATGGTGGTATAGAAATAGGTCTGGTGCATGTTACCAACTCAATAATGAAGTTTATCTCTCTCGGTTGTGGTAAACTAGGTAAGTTTTTCGTAAACACATTTGAAATCTCACACGTAATCAAAATCTCTTTAATTCTAGGTCCCTGACTCTCTGCTACTGTGTATAATGATGCCAAAGTCTCCATTTCTCCACTAGTCGTAAGTCGACCTCTAATTCCCTGTGCTCTCGATATGCTACCACTATATGTAAACATCAGATGCCCTAAAATCTTAAATATCACTATCAACAATCGATATGAGTGTGATACTCTGCTAGCCAATCCATCCCTAATAATGTATCAAAATCTAAGAACTTAAGAACCCCGAAGTCTATAGGTAACTCTACCCTACCTATCTCTCTACTCGATATCCCTTAACAAGATAATTAGGGTAAACCCTATCCTTGGTTGTAGTACTCAAAATCAAATCTTTGCTAACTATAACCAGTGTCAACCCTAAGATGTTTATCATGCAACCAAAAATGAAAGATATTGTAGAACCAGAATAAAAAAAGACCTATAATCTTCTACAACAAATAGATTATGTATCCTCAATGTGTCCTTGTGTAGTATCGGTATAAGACAATGCTACAATGTGTACACCTTCTCAATTCTGTAGTGGAATCACACCTACTGGCCGTGAACAATCTCTAATCATATGCCCAACCTGACCATACCTAAAGCAAGTAATCGATCTACGCTGACTCTGTGCCTGATCCTGGGCCTGTGCCTATCCTTACCCCCATTGGAAACCATCTTGGCCTCTACCTCTACCTCGGCCTTTGCCACCTTGCTGCTGCTGATGTGGCGTAAGTGGTGGTGGAAGAGCTGGGAAAGTAGTAGAAGCTAGTAACGCAGGTGCGACTGGTGGTGGCGAGGGGGGTTCTACCAACTATACTCTGCAATGAAGTAGGGGATGACATATAAGGTACAATTGATGTAACTGTCCCTAATTATTAAGAACTTCTCTCACATCTCCTTTGTCCCTTGTCGTTCTGTCTCCTTTTCTCAAACTTTGTAGTTTGATCATATGTCAACACTGGTCCTAACGACGTCCCATCAGCAACTATTGACTCTGAGCTAATACTCAATCAGATAACCTTTAAAAATCATTAGCAGATGGAATATGAGGCTGATTACCACAAGCACCTACATCTCCGCTATTGCGTGAATAAGCCATCGATGTCTACAAATTGATAGTAAATGCGAATAAGCTCAAAAGTACTCGTCATTAGGACCAACAGCTAAAGACGGTGAGTAGCAACATTCCACCGTCATAAAAAAACCTATAAAATTTTTTGTAGCAGCATTTCTTTACTTAGAGGTAGTATTCATCGATCTTCTCTTTGCCTTGTTTGCTACTCGATGGATCTACACCCACCGTCATAAAAAGGATGGTCAGTACAAGAAATTAGAAAGTAACACTAAGAGATATTTGTTCACATTTCCAATTACATAATGAGCATCTAAAATCATAAAAAATAGCAACTATGCTGAAAAGAAATCATGCTATAAGATACTCCAGCTAAACAATATGAAACTGACACTCGGCTAAGTAGTAATGATTTAAGGCCAATCAGCCGTGAGTTACATCACATTAGCCTTATTTTACTATATAAGGCGTAATCAATATCATGAATGCCTCCGCATCCTCACAAATGCGTAGTTGATATTATAAACATTTACAAGTGCACCTCACATGTGATGTATGCATGTTAACAACCCTGGGTTCCATACCTCCATGTATTGCACGAAATAGTGGTGAGATCCCGACACCTTCGAAAGTCTAGTGTCCCCGTGTGCCGAGCTATCTCTATCATATCATGGTCCTAGATACAATAACTACTTTCATAAACCAAGAATTAACATGATTTAAGAATCCGATAATTGTAATTGCATATCTAATGCACATAGGAATTTAGAATTACAATACTATCAACACCTACCTAATAACATGTTATTTCTTTTGACTGCATATATCAACAATCAAGAATGACATAACACATGATTTATATTCAATGAAACTATTCAATCAACAAATCATACCATGATAAAAACTCATGAAATGAGAGAGGAAACAAGTCATGGTATATAGAGTATAATAGGCAAATCAGTCCAAATGACTGGAAATGAATAACAAAACAAGGATGAAATGTAAATCTCTATCTCAATCATTTTCTTACAATCCACACAATGTCCTATGCTAATCCGACCTCTTAACTCCTCGTATCACGTATTCAAACTCCCGAGACTCTTCTTTACGTCCCTCATATCATTTCATAGGTTTTAAAGTGTGTTTAGACCTTTAATTAGGGTATTAAAGTTGTTTAAAGTGGTTAAGTTGAAATTAGGAAATGACTAATTTTGTACTGTCAGAGCACGTAGCACGCTGGATGACTTGTCTAGCGTACTAGTGACCTCATTAGCGTGCTAGTTAACTTGATTATCGCTCTACTCATAGGTAGCGCGCTACCTAGCTCATCTAGCGCGCTATGTGCAGGAAAATCAAGAATTTTACACTTAGAATTTTGAGTTCTCTCCATATATAGACTACTTCAACACCTAGGATCTCTTTCCACACCTACCAGAGACCCTAAGACGCCCACAAGATCAGCCATACATCATTTGCTTCATAAATTCATCAAGTTAACTAAGTTTCTTAGTGTAAATAGAATTACCTAGTTGATGAAAACGAACAACTCGATCTGCTCCAACACCATATTCACAAACTCTTGCTGATCTCCTCTCTAACTTTACTTTTCCGACAACCTTTCTTCTCTCCTAAGTTTTGAAAATGGAATGATTTGATTTGCATGAGTTGATCCATTCAACATTATATACATATATATGTATTAAGATAAGGTCGCCTAATAACCATTGATCTTTATTTACACACGTGTCTCGGGACTAATCAAATGATCTACACCTTGACACATTTCCACTAACTCTCCACTAACTCCATCTAACTAACACCAATACAAACTCAATTAGTCTCTTGATATGTCAACACGTATATCGAGAATCATCATATGGTTATTGCTTTAACTCGTTAACTTACATTACATTTCATATAAGACCGACTATCGCCACATTAATACTACTATTTAAGCTACACTAAGCTTAAATCAACTTACCAGATTATTCTCTACCCCGATCCTACTTCACCACACATTTTGAGGTGCATCCCACTCATAACTCGACACCTAAACATAAGTAGGAGTGACTTAGTAGTGTACACACATACAATACACTAGACATACACCACAACAAATCTAACATATACCTCGGTCACGCTTCGGTCAATATACGTATCTCGATGTACATCCCATGTAAGGGGTCAATGATCATGATTAAATAATTAAACTAGGATTTAGAGATTTTTGGCCATGACAGAGATGGACCGGGTCTTACCTCTCGACCCTCACATCGAAATAAATAATGATAAATTAGAATTTGAAAAGTGACTTATCATTAATGTGATGTGTCTTAAATTATCTAGATTCGCGAAACGGACCACATAAAGCAAGGATCAGGAGCAAATATCGCAATAAGTCAAGGTAAGTGGGGAGTTTCGCTCATGCATTAAATATGTCTTGAATATTAGATAAAAAGAAATATCACGTTCATATTAAAAAACCTCGGATTGGGTTGCATTTAGTTAATAGTATGAATATGCTTATCTATGGAATACATGTGATATGAACACTTATGTTATTCGATCAAAAGCTGTGATATAGCAGTATGCTCATCAAAAGATAGTGGTCCGCGCTATGAGTAGCGATTGTGTAATAGTGTCGTTGGGTTTTGGGGTTGATACGCAGGGAGATTACAAAACAATTTTTGCAAAACCTCAACAGGATCCGAATCTAATTTCATTAAAAACCTTTAAACCAAGAAAACTTAATCATACCTCGATCGCAAAAATACCTTTCTGAAGGTTGATCGATCTCTAAGGCGCTGCCAATGACAAATGCCCTCTACCAGTAGTCCACACACGAACGACGGCTGAGATTTGAAGTGCTAGCTTCGAAAGAATACCAAAACTTTTGTTTCTCTCCAAAATGATCCAGAGCGTATAAGAAAACCCTAATTTGTTTCTCAAACGAAAATAGAGTTTCGATCCTTTTTCTTTTCTTTCGTACATGTGTTCTAACTTAAGGCGTCTATTTATACAACCCTTGTATGTAGACGGTTAAGTAAATTACACATATACCCCTACTTAAAGAAGTATAAGTGTAATACACCACAAGGACATTTCTATCATAAATTTTATTATATAAAATTCATTTTTCTGAACCATCTTAAAATCTCGCAAAACCATTCTTGGTGTGCGACCCAATAGGCTCATACAACATTGGCAGTGTACCAAAACACATTTTGGTATACAAGTCATAAGCGGCCTCTAGCAAGACATTATGACTACCCAAGTCGTACGAATATCAAATCAATACAAGCTAATCAATAGTGTATATAACATCCTTTTGTCACACGATATCCTTTTGATCAAACATAAGGCATAGAATTGTCATCCAACATGTTCAATCGTACTAGTCTCGATCTCTAGGTAGACTGAAAACATACAAGTGACATTGATCAATATCAATTCACTTAGACTAGGCCTTTTAACAGTCTAACACATCGAGGGATCCACTGGATATCTCTCTTTATATGAGAGGGACAAATTCTATCTTAATTATACAACTTCGTCACATTGCTCACACAGTAACCAATCACAACCTTTATAATCGTTCAATTAAAGACAACGTTCGATAGTGTCAAATCATTGTGTTCCTAATGTTGAAGTCTCTAGTAATCTCAACTCAGAGGACTGAAAAATATACCTATCATGAGAAATAACTATGACTTAATCCGTGTGATGTTCTCATAGCGGGACGGTCCAGTACTTTGTTACCTAACAAGTACTCGTGATCTTGATTCGTATCCCTATACCTATAATCATCATATGATCATCAATCAAGACTCACACTAGTCTTAATTCATTATAGTTCCAAGTATAATGATCGACTAGGGACATTTAGGATATTTCTGTAAATACCCATAGATCTTATTATAATGTAAACATGCAAATTAATTATAATAAACATTAAATGAAATCCTCTATTTTATTAACTAAAAGTATTCATAAAGACAGTTAATGGATTGACCTAGGGCACATGCCCCAACAGTGCCCACCAAAAGTGAGTGTTCTGCGCCACTAATTGCAATGGCGTGGCTACGATCCCACCAAAAAGAGAGCAGTCTACACCACAAAAAATCAATTTCTCAAGTGGTCATAATCGATGAAGGCTTAGAAACACTTATTATTGGTTCGATGGAACTAAATGAAGGTCACAATGGCCACTGTGACCACCAATGGCTCACATCACCTCGAGGGTGAGTGTTTCAGTCACCGGATTCATACCATTACCTAGAATGCATTGAATGAAACAACTTATACTTATTACTATTTCTTATGGTAAATCTCTTATTGGACCCCTAATACATGAATAAATGGAATATATTTACAAATTACGAGTTCTCTTTCATGATGTGGTTTCAAAAGAATGCTCACTTTCTTGCTTATGAGTTTTACCTTTATTTTTTACTTGACTTGGCACTTGATTATACTCCCTTTACGAACAAGAATCATGACTCCATTAATTTTCATGAAATGCTTTACAATTCGATTTACTACTTCATGTGTAGAATCAATTTGCTTTACAGGTAATACATGCATGTTAATTGTTTGAGCGAGTTTTCTCTCTTATTGAGCTATGTTGGTTCTTTAGCTCACCTCACTTTCACAGGCAGATCGTGACAAAGGGAAGGTCATAGCCAGAAGTCTCCTTGCAATGTGAGCCTTGAGTGTTATTATCTACTATTTTTTAAGAGAACTATTAATAAGGGTTGTAATCTAGCCATGTCTGTTGGGTCATTAAACCATTATTTAGTTAGTTCGATACATTTATAAGCTTTTATAAGGTTTTGGAGATTTTATATTATTTTGATTTTCTTATGTAAATTTGAAATATCCGATAGTTTGGATTATGATGACGCATTAATTTTTATTTAAATCTAAATTTCGCAAGTTGTTTAGGCATGCTAGACCGTTATTTGAGCCTGATTTAGGTATTGGGTTTAAGTGGCGGTTCGGGTCGGGTGACTATATTTAACGAGCTACGTATCGAAAAAAACTCAAGTTGAAAAAGTAAATTCAAAATTCATTGAGTTTGATCTCGAGATACGTATCGAAATGAGTGCTGAGAAAATTAAAACAAGACCTTAACCTTTGTTTTGACTTTCACAAAGAATATTTGTAATTAATTTTTAAAATCGAGTCTTAAAAGTTAATTAGATTTAACGAGCTGACGTGGGTCCTACACCTCGATTTTCATGCGATATGTGTTGTTCAAGAGTTTCGAAGCACATTGGTAAATTCTCCAATTTTTAGTCGAATTGGGGTATTTTTTGAGGTTTAATTTGGATAAGAATAAAAAAGATAAATATAAAATAAATTGGAAAATGTCAAAAGACCAAAAATTGCATTGTTTTTATTAACTTAAGGATAAAAATTAAAGGGCATAATATTTATTTGGCTTACTCTTTTAATCCAAATTCTAGTCAAATAGGGGGATCGATTTAGGTGTTCACATCATCTTCAACTTTGGTCATTCATCTCCATCGTTTCCACTGTTCTTCATCATCCCTCATCATCGTCACTGCCTCTCATGTTTTTAGTGTAAACCCACCTTTTCCTTCACTGCTTTTGATTAATTGAGATAAGGAACTGCGAGTTAATTATTGGCAGCGGTTTAAGATAGGAAATGGTTTCAAATTGGATTTTTGATTTTTGGATTATGATGTAGTGACCGTAGGACTGGTTTATGGTTTCGAATTGAAGAGAGAAGTTGTTGTTGTTGTAAGTTGTGATGGACAAAGGAGAATGATTGATTGAGAAAAAAAGAAATATAGTGAAATGTAGAGGGAAGGAGTGAGGAAGAAGATAAGGGAGGTAGAAGAGGGGAAGGAAGAGACGATGGGGGAGGGGGAACCTATAGATTCCCTAACCCAAACCCCAATGATCCAACTTATAAAAAAATTGAGAACCAAACAGAAGAACTTTGCTTCTTTGTTTCGTCTCAAGATGGAGAAGGGGAAAACCCTAAATCGAGCCAAACCAGGTTCAGCTTACATGAGCCGAACCGAGCCCGGTTAAGAGATCAAACCCCTTCCCTTAGTTAAAAAATGTTTTAAAATTGAAAAAAAAAATCCATGGAAAATTGAGAAAATTCATAAAATGAGATACTTGGATAAATTAATGAAGCTCGGGGATTTATTTTATGAAAAATAAGGATTTTGGAATTTTCTCGAGGATTTATATTGTGGTTTTGCCACATAATGCATGTTACGATGTTGAAAATTCCCAAAATTGGAAATTAATTAAAATCCTATTCTATATTAATATTCGATGTCGAACCATAATTTGAACTCAAAATTGGGACTCAGACATTCAAAGATAAGATTTGAAATGATTTCAAGGTATTTCGAGACAGGAGTAATTAAATTATAATAAATTGAAAAAATCTTGAAATGGTTGTGAAGTCTTACTAGATTTATAAATGAGTTATAGGACCGCAATTAGAACTCCGTGTGGATTATTTTACTGACACGGAGCGCAAAGAGCTACGATATCACTTTGTAAAGTCAAGTAAAGCCCATAGTAATCATTATATTGTATAATAACAAATTTCGTATAAATTGCATTGATCCTTGCTATTGCATTATTTATGGTATATGCATACACACGGTGAGGGAGGATAAGGTTGATTTAAGTCTCCTTATAGTGTTTACTATATTACGGGTATATGGTAGAACACTATATTATGCTTAAGATGCTAGAGTCACTGATACTTTGCATCACATGGTTAACATGAGATTATGTTGAACCAAATCATAATATGATATTTTAGAGGAAGGAGACTCATTTGGTTATCTTATTTGTGCATGACTTATTATTGTTTACTTACCACTTTCGAAGGACGTCATCTGATTGTGGTCAAATAATAGAAATGGGATGAATTAACTATGGTATTTAAATTCTTTGGATTATATTGTTTGTTTAGTCTCTTGAATTATTATGCATTTGATTATTACATGTGTATTGAAAAGTATGGGATTTACTTATTCGACATTATCAAATTTTTATAATTGTGTAATGACAGGTTCAAGCGGTAACAAAGGAAAGGGAAAGTTTTTTGACTTTCTGTGACTTGCTCAATTTCATTATCTTTATATTATATAAATGGGTTTCAAGTTCGAGTGTGCTTATGATATCTAGTAAAGTATTGTATTAGTTTTGTGATGGATTGAAATATTGTGGAGTTAAAGTAATGATGGTTTAACAATTTTGATCTTTTAAATTAGGTTAGAATGAATAAATAGTTTTATCGATATAATATATTGTTATGGGTGGATTGTGAGTCCTGTGGCATTTCCACCAAACTGAGTAGGTTTTGTTCAATACCTTTGAAGGTCTTGTTTTCCTATGCAGGCTTAAAAATAGAGGAGGAAGTGTAGAATTTTTTTTAAAGAATTTGAGATAATTTAATTAATGTAAACAAACTTTAAGGTTTGAGATTTACTTTTAAAATCCTTCATGGTTGATAAAGTTTTATATTTGATGATTACGAGATCTTAGTTTTATTTTCTTTATTTATGGAGAAGTTAGGCTGCAAGATTATCAGTGGATTATGATAATCTAGGCCAGTCAGATACCCTAATTAGGTGGGATATGACAAACACCGAAAGCAATATTTGGTCTACTTACAATAAGATATAATAAGCTACCAATCATGCCTCTGTATAATGTAGGATTGACATAAACACCTTTGTCATCCTTATACATTTTTTCACTAAAGCTCATAGGTGTTCGAATAGACTTAGCAATATCTAATCCGAAACGCTTAACAAGAGATTTGGTGTATTAATTGTGAGATATAAATATACTATCTTGAGGATATATAATCTGCAGACATTAGAAGTAAGTAAGATCTCTAACCATGCTCACCTCAAATTCTTTATTCATCAAATCAACAAACTCTGAAGCTAGCTTTGCCGATGTAGCCCAGAAAACAATATCATCGGCATAAATCTGCGCAACCAAAAAATATTTTTTCTATTTTTAAGGAACAATGTTATATAAGTAGACCTTCAATTGTAACCCTTCTGCAGTAAAGAGGTAGTCAACCTTTCATACCAAGCTCCTAGTGCTTGCTTCATACCATAAAGTTCCTTTTTCAAATGTAAACATCATTAGGGTTGTCCTGAACCTCAAATCCTCTATGTTGTGCAATATAGAATTCCTCTTGCGAATACAGATTTAGGAAAGCTCTTTTAAAACCCCATTTGCTGTAGCGAATAAATTCTAATAAGGCAACTGTAGCGAATGTTTCATCAAAATCAATACCTTCAAACTGTGTGTATCTTCGTCCAACCAATCTGGCTTTATTGTAAACAATAATACCATTCTCATATGTCTTGCTGTGGAATATACACTTTGGACCAATGATGTTAACGTTAGTAGGTCATGAAACAAGCTCCTACACATCATGTCTGACAAACTCATTGAGTTCCTCTTGTATAATATTTACTAGTATTCATCCATTAGAGCTTTCTTGAAATTTTTTTGGCTAAATCCGAAATGTAAAACATGAAAAACGAACCATATTTATGTAATCAACGAGAGGAATATCTCTCGTTTTCACCGAATCATTAACTGAGCAAATAATTTGCTCAATTGAATAACTTTTCAACATCATTGACTGTGGAATAGCAGATGTAGAAGTAGAACCAGGTTCTATAGTAGCGGGTGATTTTAAATCATCATCATCATTATTAGATGGAGTGATGTTATCTAAATAAGATGGTTTAACAGTAGGTTGAGTAATAGGTGCTGAGCTAATTAGTGTTGGCAGCTCATCATCATCATCCTTTTGAAAGGACAATTGTTATGTTCTTACACAATCATCAACCATAAAATTTATAGATTCCATCACAGTCATAGTTTGCTTATTGCAGACTTTATAAGTTTACTATTCTTAGAATATCCAAGAAAAACTCCAACATCACTTTCGGAATCAAACTTTCCCAAGTGATTTCTATCATTTAATATGAAGCAGGTACTGCAAAAAACATGAAGATATTATGACTTTTTAGATTTTGTGCTGAGTTTTTGTAGTCAATGGCCTAAATTAAACTTCGTTGATAACGTAGGTAGCAGTATTTACTGCTTCCCCAAAAATATTCTTAGGAATATTTTTCTCGGCTAGCATGACCCTTGTCATCTCCTAAATTATATTGTTTTTCTTTTCAAGAACACCATTCTGTTGTGGTGTCTTAGGAGCAGCAAATGTTTTTCTTTTCAAGAACACCATTCTGTTGTGGTGTCTTAGGAGCAGCGAATTCATGTTTATCCCCAAATTTAGCATAATATTTAGCAAATTGCAGATTCTCAAAATCTCTTCCATGATCACTGTGAAGTTGATCAATGGATACATCCTCATATCATTCCTCATTCAGAAGTCGAACAATTAACTTCTTAAACTCATCAAATGTTTTTGTTTTATCATGCGACAAATATATCTAAGTAAACCATTAATAGTCATCAACAATGAAAAAAACATACTTATTCATCCCAAGACTTTCAACTTGCATTGGGCCAAACAAGTCCATATGCAGTAGTTCTAACACACATGATGTCAGTATGTCATTTAGGCCATTGTATGAAGAAGAACGTTGTTTACCCCTTTAACATGACTCACAAATAGAATTTAATTTAGAGGATAGTTTAGAAATACCTCTAACAACATCATGAGAGAGCAATTTTTGAAGTTGCTTAAAATTAAGATGACTGAGCCTTTTATCCAAAGCTCTGTATTAGTCAGAGAAATATAATTGCACATAACTTATAGCTTATGAAGCTATATGGAATGTTGAATAAGCACATAACAATTATCTGATGATCGAATTCCGTAAATGATGCATTGTCTTTCTTCATTGATTACCTGACAATGATCTTTAGTAAAGTTGACAAACAATTCCTGATCACATAACTAATATATGCTGATTAGATTAGATTTCAACCTATCAACATGCATAACTTCTTTAAGATTAGGCAATCCTACTACAGTAAAAGTTTCTTTACTAACAACCTTGCATTTCTTTCTATATGTAACAACACCTTCCTTAAATGATTCATAATTTTTAAGAAAGCTTTTGTTACCAGACATGTGTTTGAAACAACCACTATCCAAATACCATAACTTAGTTGTAGTTGCTGAGAGTTGCAGATGTGCTATCATTGCCTTATGAGATTTAACTCTCCAAACCTTCTTTGATGATTTCTTCTTTTGAAGTGTACTCAAGTCTTTAAACATCCGATAGCATCATGGTCAAATATGACCAACAATCCCACGAGAATGACATGAAGGAGGAGGTTTGTTGTCAACAACATCAGTCACCTTTTACTTTGTGATTGCAACAACTTTCTATGGCAGAATCTTCTTTGCCTTTGCTATATCATCTTTAGTCTTGATTGATTAACCTTCATTGATTACATTACCTTTGACAAAGATGGTAGGAGCACTTACAGATCCCTCAATATAACCAAGTCCATGCTTAACTTGCAAAGATTGACCAGTTTGCCACATACTATTTAATTTATGGGAACTAGAATGGAACTTTGTAGTAACAGCCTCAAAATCAAAAAAACTTTCTTCGATACGTAGATTTCAATCTCATGCTCTTTCAACAGTGCAAGATAAGTTCTGTATTCTCTTCCAAGAGTCTTGTACTCCGATTTGCCATAGAAGAATTTCATCTTCAAGTCAAGATTCTGATCATAAAGAGATGTCTATTCTATGAACAATGTGTGGTGGCCCCAAACTCCAAGGCAACCCTGGGCACTGTCATGTCACATCACACATCATCCAACCCTGCCTTGTCATGGCCTGCTTATCTATTATGCCTCATGACCTAACTGATTTCTTACATCTTTTAAGATAAACCCCTAGATTAGCTAATTATTTTTCATGCAATTATTAGTGATTTAATAAGGCAGTTAGTTAATCTATCAAGTTATAATACAATTCTATAGCGAAAGTCATTGAGATTGAGTAAATTATCCATTTTAACAGTCCTAAGTTGTCAAAAACGCAGCGAAATGATACCATGAATAATACAATGTAGATATATATGTACTGTAATCTAGCATAAGCTGGGAAAGAAAAAGTCTCAACAGTAATCGCCTAAAACCTCCTTGCCCTTACTCATCGAAGGATATGCACTCGCTTATCTCAACAAAAATAGATGAAGATTCCAGTAAGTAAACTTGTAAAAGAAAACCACTGAGGATTTAATAATAGAAAAGCCAATAATAATGTTTAATAAACTTACTGCAATAAATAGGCAATTATGAGATCGTCGAATGCCTAAATAATACCAATGGAAACCAAATGGTCGTGACACACATAACATACTAGTCTATACTTTGGATTCTCTCCCTAGGATCCCTCTAGTGGGTGTACTTAATTGGCCCATATCTTAGTCCATCTAGTGGCCAGTGTAGACCTACGACGCATCGACACATGTACCGATAAAGTAGCTTAGGATGTCATTCACTGAGGACTTTCGATACACATGCTATAATCTAGCGTACTAGAGCCCGTACAACAAAACACCAAATAAAATCAAGCGGCGAGTAAAACTACCGACCGTTTAAACCAAACCAAAGTAGTAATAGAACATGGTATTAAATAGCAATGAAATAGTATATAGAACAATTGAAATAGTTAAATACTGAACATGTGTTTCTTAAGGGATTTACGCACCTCAAATGGCACTTCAAAGTCTCAAAAATACCCGACTATCGCACTATAGTCCTCAAGTCACCTGGGGATCAATTTCAAGTGTTTTAGATTGATTATAGGTATTTAAAGTTGCGTGTCTAGGTGAAGTCTTCAAAATAACCCCAAATGACTAATAAAGTTTCAATCTCAATCATGTATTGCAGCGCATTTTTTGGGCATGAAAATGTCGAATCTCAAAAACTCCCTAAGAGAAAGGTTGTTGGTCTTTATCTTAGCTTTTTGAAAAGGTTTTGTTTGCAAAATTGCGATTTCAAATGAAAAAGATATCACAATTCTACCATAATAGCTCAAATTTTAAACAAATATGACCAACAAGATTGTAAGAATCATTTCTCCTAATATATAGCTCTAAAAGTCCTGATGTTTGGTTATGAGTCATCTAAAATACCCAACAACAACATACTAAAAGATTAGCTTAATCCAATAAGTAATGAGGGAGTTATGCCCTTGCAAAACTTCACTAGTTTATCATGAATATAATTAGTTCTACTAGAAAGTTTGGCTTAATTCTTTTGAAACCAAAGTTATATGACATGTATATGATTCATCTTCAACCTTACATAAAACATGAAATCATCAAACCAAAACTATTCCACACCTCTTGGTCATGAATGGAAATATTTTTATCAAAATCGAAAGGAATGAGGAGTTGAAGTTGTTACCTATTGTTTAATCTTTTGTAGTTTGATCCTCTAAGCTTAGGTAATCTTGAAGTCCCAAAAACTCAGCACATTGTAGCTTTATTCTCACTCAAACATTCAGAATTTTTCTCTCGTTTGCATGAAAATCAAAGTTTCTCTTTTATATACTTAGATTAGCAACTTGATTAATTAAGCAAATCTTTAATTTGACTAAGTCAGTTACTAGGACATATGTCCTCTCTCAAAGCCACTTGTCCCACATGAAGAATGCATCTCTTAACTCACTAGTTACTATTTAGCCTAGAAGTCCTACACATCTTCATCATCTCTATACAAATCAATGCTGTCCAATTTGTTTGCCCAAACTATTGTCCCATTAACCCATATCAATCAAATTTACAGACTTAGACATTAAATTCATTTGGTTCGTGTATCTAGTCTCATTGTTGACACATTAGAGGTCCCACTAACTCCCGAATACCCAACACCCTGTGCTCGTGTCTTGACAAGCATCTCGAGGCATGCCATTTGTAATGTATTTGACTAATATGAGTTACACTAAGGTTTACTTATTCATCTTAAGTCATTAATCAAGTTATATTGTCTATCCTTAGTGTTCCTGTACTACGCCTACTCAATACCCGCATTGACACGTTTACTAAGCATTTACCCATCACACATTCTCATACGGCATGGCAATATAAATACATACAAGCAATGATTTATGCAATAAATAGTAATTAACATTGCAATTATGGTCTAACTCTGAAACTAAATGAAATAACGATGTCGATAAATATTGAGGCATTATGTTTCTTCCCAACTAAGCATAATTTCATCCCAAGATTTAGGGTAAATAATATCTCATATCATGGGACTATTAGGGTAATATAACAGCATAAATGAACATGGTACTAGGTTCTTCTTCTTCTCGAATCTCAGATCAAACTATCTCATATGTCTTACAACTCAACAATGGTGAACACCCAATGACATCATTGCTAGCCTCCTTACGAAAGTTAAGCTATGGTTGAACAATTGAGAACACTACTACTAGTCTTTTTACGAAAAGTAAGTTGTGGTAGAACAACAGATGACACTACTGCCTGCCGTTTCACGGGGAGGAAAATGTGACGGCCCCTCTCCTAATCTGAGGCACCGCTCGGCCTAATCCCGTAATTAAGCCCTAATCATATTCATGCAGGACTTAACTACGTATTAGTCAGCCTTTTCTAATTAAACCTTTTATTAAATGAATTTATTAGCGGGAGTCTTATTGATTATGCGGAAGCCATTTATAATATCCTAAGTGTGGAAAGCCAAGAAATGCCATCATATATATATATATATATATATATATATATATATATATATATATATATATATATATATATAGTCTTCAAAATTCATTGAAACGATAAAATGGTCTAAGTCAAGTCGGGGAACTAATGCTCAACCTAATACACAACCCCAAAAAATATCTGAAAGACATATATAAACTATACAATCAAAATATCAAAAGAAGACCTACAATCGATGCAGTGACGCGCCGCGGGCAGGGATAATCGTCGATCTTCTCTTTGCCCGGCCTGCTAGTAGACGGCTCTGCACCCACCGTCATAAAAGGGACGGTGAGTACAAAAATAAAACTGTAATCCCCGATGACAAGTTTAATTTGCATTTCTAAATATTCAAATGGTATTTAAAAGCATATAAATTGGAAAACTGAAAAATAAACCATATGCGAGTAAATACCAGAGTTAAACAAGTGATACTGACACTAGGCTAAGTAGTAGTGATTTAGGTCCGGTCGGCAGTGAAACGTGCCACCCCGACCCAATAATCATATAGCACAAGGGACTCTAACCCAAGTGTTACCAGGGACTCTAACCCCGGTGTGTAGACCACCTCAGGGAATCTAACCCCGAGTGTCATACAATGTCAAGTAACATGTGCCGACATCCCCAGGGACTCTAACCCCGTGATTCACGCACACCTCGATCAAGTACGAGACCTAAATGCAACAACTACTTTTTAAATTTTCAAGAAATACCAAGTATGGATTGTCAAGGCATAGGCACATCTACACACCTAATCAAATAATGAATACAAGTTCTATTAAACATTTATAAGATATTCACTAGCCTAATAGCATGCTATTTATCATTCAAATCACATTTAAAATAACAAGAATAGACATAGCATGGAATGGAATCAATGAATTAAATCAAATAAATGGATATCATGCAAACTAGACTCATCAAATGAGCATAGACACAAAGAAACACATGATATAAGAGTACAAAGGTAAATAGTCAAAAGAACTATGCAAGGACAACGATTTATAGGAATGAAATGCCAAATAAAATTGTCAATGGGTATACTCACAACAACAAAGTAACTTCCTAGCTTTACTGGCCTTCGCTCTCCCGTGCCCTTTTCTTAGGTTCCTGAGTTTGGTGTCTCATTAGTTCAAATAGTGAATTTAAGCTCAATTTAGTGTGTTTATTGTGTATTCAAATTGGTTCAATAGACTTTAAATCAATCATCCTAAATCAGCCCCTAAAGACTAAATTAAGTTTAAATTTCGGTCCTACATCTTAATGCACTTTTAGTCATGAAATGGTCCAAATATTGAATTCCTCCATCAATACATTATTGTTGATCTCTCTCTTAGCTTTCTAGAAAGGTTTAGTTTTCAGAATTATGATTTAAACTGAAAGAGATATCGTGATTTTACTAAACATAGGTCTGATTGAAATTTAATCCGACAAGCAGAATTAGAAAATCTATTTCTCCAAATATATAGTTCCTAAAAATGTGATTTTTGGCCACAAGGCAGAAAATATATTCATATACAACATACTAAAATATTAGCTCATTTGGATAAGTAGTTAGGGAGTTATACCCTTAATAAATCTCGTTTCAAAACTGTCCTTTATAATTCCAGCACCTATTTGTAGAGCATGTTTGGAAATGAAAACATTCAAATAAGAATACCATCAGTTAAGCAAAGTTGTTCCCCTCTATATGAACTTTCAAATTCCACTGGTGTGGTTGAATTTCGATCTAACATGTTCAGATTATGACTAAATTACCCATGTTGATTCCTAATACAACATGCAGAATTCCAGTTTTGATGTTGCAACTTCAAAAATTCATATCTTTATGATTTCAACACCAAATTAAGAACTTCAATATAACTGGATTATAAGCTTGAAATGAGGAATCTAAATATATAAATCAACTGCATATATTCAATGATCTACTATCTGAAATTTTCCTAAAAGCAGAACTTGTTCAAATTTCAACTCAAAATATGTGTACCTAGTTGATGTAGCTTGAGGATTTCTCACAAACTCCCATGGATTCCTTCAAAACCTTCGTGATTCATTCCTCTCCAGCAATCCCTTCATCTTCTTCCTCTCTCTTTTTGTCCGTGTGTGTGTGTGTGTGTTGGAGGGGGGGGGGCGTAGTTGTAGGTGGGTGGATGGCCACATGGTATGCAATTTGTACAAGTGTGGTATAATTTTGGACAAGTGTGGTGTGTTTTTGGACAAGTGTTGTTGGGTTTGTGTCTTGACACCAAATGTGACACAGCTAAGACACTCGCCCGTGTTTTCGGGCGTTTCGACGCCCGATTTCGCGTCCGATTTGTGACATCCGTGTACCGCCGTGTCGCTAGTCACCCAATATCTATTCCATATTATTTACTTGACAAATTTTTATTCAATTTGTGTGTTTTCGTTTCCCCAACATAATGTTCGGTCACGTCACTACCCGGTACCCGAGTTGACACGTATAACAAGGCATGTCCCCGCTCTCGTCTCGACGTCTACAACCGTACAAAATGACTTAGTAAGTCTACACAATACATAACACTAGGCATACATCAATACAAAAATATCATATACCTCGGCCACGTGCCTCGATCGGCGTACGTATCACAGTGTGGGTCCCACGTCAAAGGTCGGTGATCCTGATTAAGGAATTTAAAATAGGGTTAGAGATTTGGGTCGTGACAATACTTCGGTAGATTAGGATCCTTCATGTGGGCGTCTCTAATCCCTTCCACTGGTCTGTCACCTAAAAGCCCTCGTGGTGGTCGGCATGGACCCACGACCCACCAACACATGCACTAAAGATAAATAGTTTAGGTTGCAATTCATTGAGGGCGCTCGTGCCACGTGCAATGGCCTAGTGTATTGCACAATCATAATGTATTCATATGTCTAACTAGGAATCAAAATACGTATACACATAATCGAAAGAAATAACAAACAAAATGCGGCAGATAACTTTAACTAGAATTACCAAACTATGTACCCTAACCATATTGTTGGGCTTCACCTAGCCTAACTTAGTTACAGTGTGCACTAACTCTCGGTGTCGCTACCATAAATGTCATTGAGCTCAGTAGACAGTCCCTCCAATCCATATCATTAACACCTATCCCTACATCATGGTCACATAAAACCATTACCTGATCCTTAGCCCATTCCTTGATCATACGATCCCTATGCTCACCCTCTATTATTTTCAGTCTATCCTTAGTTTGATGCTTGAAGTGCTAGTGCTGCATAAGCTCTATCTGTCTGGTCATCGTCCCTACGGCCTCGACTCTGCTATCTGTCATCTCTGTCATCCCGATCTCTTTTTCTCTTCAACCTAGAGCTCAACTCTAAGTATCCCTTAGCAATTGTAGACCTCAGTCGATAAGTATAATATGATAGGGCCCTATCGTAGATATTCTGAAGTATGCATGCCCTTATCAACACTATAGTGCTAGCAATTACTAGGTACCGAAATTTCTTCAGGTATTGCACCATTGTTCAGCTGGCCTGTCTCAAGTTTAAGAAGACCTCCCTCGGCCTCAACTAAATCTTGATCAAATGTACTTATCTGCATCCTACTCCTTTGTACCTCTCCTTTCAGTCCCCGTACTCCATTCGGTCAGCACCATTTTGTTAAAGGTATGTGCGTTGTTGCATAAGTCAAAATACTCTTGTAAGTCGAACCTTCATGAATAACTTGACGCACCACTCTGAAATAGTTCCGCTTTAGCGTAGTGTACCACATCACGCGAGTTGTCAAAACGCTGACAAGATCTAATCGTTCATCCATCATGATCAAATAGCGTGAGCCAGATTGTCTTCCATATACGTGTATAATATATATACAATCAAAACTTAAAACATATATAAGCCATAACGCTACCTAACTCCAGTTGCTTCCAAAATAGGATTCTATGTTAGGATCTTCGTGTTTCCACATCTAAAGTTTGTTTGTTAAGTTTTTTTCTCATTTCTTTTAGCGTTTCCCTAGGCTTCATCGACCTTGCTTTGACACCAAATTATGGCGGGCCCAAACTCCGAGGCAACCTTAGGCACCGCCATGTCGCATCACATGTCACCTAGCCCTGCTATGTCATATCCGATTTATCTATGACACCTCGTGACTTAACTGATTTCTTACACTTTTTACGATAACCCCTAGCTTAGCTAATTATTTTTCATATAATTATTAGTAATTTAACTAGCCAGTTACTCAATCTATCAAATTATAATACAATTTTATGGCGGAAGTCTTTAAGTTAGAATAACCATGGAGTTTTACTTACTTTCAAGCCATATAGAGCATCAGTCCCACTTTGGAAAACTTGAAATAGAGTACACTGTATATAAGGCGACAAAAGTAAATATATACAAGTACAAGTGTCTCATAAGTATCCCATAAAACTAAAATACACAACAAAATATGTAAATAAACATCTACAAGTACTGTGCTGAAGAGTGGGCGAGCTCAAAGATAGCTGCCAAAAATCCCCATACCCTTACTCATAGAAGGATATGCACTCAATCATCACAACAAGACAGATGACAAGTCGAGCGAGTAAGATCCTAAGAAAATTCAATGAGCATTCATATGATAAAGTAAAGGAGATCTAATAAATACCGTTAAATAAATATGCGGAAAGTAAAAGCTACTATAGATGGGCCATCGCATGCTTAAATAATAATAGAGAGTAAATGTATGTGCCCGTCCTAGTCAGACTAGATCATACTTTAGATTTACTCTTTAAGACCTTTTTAATGGGCGTACCCATTTTTTCACCTGGTCCTCTCGGTGGTTGGCATAGACCCACGATGCACTAACATGTGTACCGACAAAGCAACTCGGGTTGTCTTTCATCGAGAACTCCTAATAAACATGCTACGGTCTAGCGTGCCAAAGACGTACAATTGAATAGCCAGTGGGAGCAAACGATATTGTCTGTCACAAAAATAATAAGGGATATAACTCGAATATGCTAAGAAGAATAGAATAAAATAGTAATGAAATAAAATAAGTTCTCAAGTGACGTTCAATTGAGTTTTACGCACCTTAAACACGCTCTTCGATTTCCCCAAACTTCTTAATTTGACCCCGCTCAGGTCCTAGTACCTGAGCTACGATCCCCTTAGTCCCTTGGAGTCCAAATGCATCATTTTACTCAATTTAGAGCCATATTAGTTTAATATTATATATAATCAACTAAGATTCTAAGTCAGGATCTTCGGACTTCCATATATAAGGTTCGTTTGTTAAGTTTTATTCTCTTTTCTTTTAGCGTTTCCCTAGGTTCCATTGACCTTGCTCATATGCCAAACTATAGCGGCCCCAAACTCTGAGGCAACCCCCGCCATGTTGCATCACACGTCACTCAGCTTTGCCGTGTCATGGCCTGCTTATCTATGATGCCCTATGACCTAACTAATTTTTTACATGTTTTACAGTAAACCTTAGCTTAGCTAATTATTTCTCATGTAATTATTAGTGATTTAATTAGCCAGTTAGTCAATCTATCAAGTTATAATACAATTTTACAGCAGAAGTCTTTAAAACTAAGTAAATTAAGCATTTCAATAGTCCTAAGTCATGGAAAACCTGATAAAATGATACCACGAATATAACAAAAGTGAAATAAGTAAAACAAGAGACCCATATACATGTTTTCAGTGTTCTATAGTCCTCAAAACCCGATAAAAGTAGATATATATATGTCCTGTAATCCAACACAAGCTGGACGAGAAAAAATTATCAGAGGTAATCGCCTAAAACCTCTTTGCCCTTGCTCATCAAATAATGTGCACTCAGTCATCCCAACAAAAATAGATGGCGAGTCTGGTGAGTATACTCCAAAAAGAAAGCCACCCAACATTCTATAATAGAGAAGCCTATAATAATCTTAAGTAAACACGTTGAAATAAACATGCAACTGTAAGATTATCACATGCGTAAATAACACCAATGAAAACCAAATGATTGTGTCATGTGTAGCAGACTAGTCTATACTTTGGATTCCCTCCATAGGATCCCTCCAGAGGGTGTACCCAACTGGCCCATCACTTGGTCCTCTTAGTGGCTGATGTAGACCCACGATGTACCGACACATCTACCGAGAAAGTAGTTTAGGTCATCATTCACTGAGGACTAATGATACATATGCTATAGTCTAGCGTACTGGAGCTCATACAACACAACACCGAATTAAATCCGACAATGAGCAAAACTACCGATCGTTTAAACCAAACCAAAGAAGTGATAGAACATGGAAATGAATAGCAACGAAATAGTAGATTAAACAACTAAAATAGTTTGATACTCAGTATGTGTTTCTTAGGTGATTTACGCATATCAAATCACACTTTGAAACCCTAAAAATACCCAATCCGACCACTATATGCCCCCAATTATTGCATTATAGTCCTTCAGTCTCCTAGGATTAATCTCAAGTGTTTTAGATTGATTATAAGTATTTAAACTAAACTATGTTGGTCAAGTCTTTAAAACAACCCTTAAAGACCGATAAAGTTTCTATTTTTTTCTTATGTTGCAGCGCATTTTTTTGGTCATGAAAACGTTTGAATCTCAAAAAATTCCCAAGATTGCCCTCTGTCTTAGATTTTTGAAAAGTTTTGGTTTGTAGAATTATGATTTAAAATGAAAATGATATCTCAATTCTTCCAAAACAACTCAAATTTGAAAAAAAAAAATCAAACCAGCAAGATTGTAAAAATCATTTCTCCCAATATATAGCTCCAAAAGTCGTGATTTTTTGTCATAAGTCATCTAACATACCTAAAAACAACATACTAAAAGATCAGCCTATTCTCATAAGTATTAAGAGAGTTATACCTTTGCAAATTTCGGCTAATTTTTCATGAATATAATTGGTTCCATTAGCAAGTTTAACTTAATTCTTTTGAAACCAGAGTTATATGACATGTATATGAAACATCTTCAACCTTACAAAAACATGAAATCAACAACAAAAAAAAACCATTCTACACCTCTTAGTCATGGATGAAAACATTTTTATCAAAATCGAAAAGAATGAGGGGAAGAAGTTGTTACCTATTGTTTAATCCTTTGTAGGTTGATCCTCCAAGCTTAGGTACTCTTGAAGTCCTAAAAGTTCAACACATTGTAGCTCTCTTTACTCTAAAAAATTCAAAATTTCTCATCTCTTGTTTGCATGAAAACCAAAGTTTGTCTTTTATATACTTAGATTAGCAACTTGATTAATTAAACAAATCCTTAATTTAACTAAGTTAATTACTAGGACATGTGTCCTCTCTCAAAGCTACGTGTCCCACATGAAGAATTCATGTCTCCACTCACTAGTTACTATTTGGCCTAGGAGTTCTACATATATTCATCATCTCCATGTAAATCAATGGTCTCCAATTTATTTTCCCAAACTATTGTCCCATTAATCCATATCAATTACATCTAAAACTTTAGAAACTTAAATCATGTGGTTAGTGTATCTAGTGTCATTTTTGACACATTTATGGTCCCACTAACTCTCAACTACAAGACACCCTATGCTCGCATCCCGACGCGCATCTCTAGGCTCACCATTTATTATGTACCCGACCAATATTAGTTAGACTAAGGTTTATTTATTCATCTCAACCCATAATTATCACATTTATGGTCGTTTAATGAAGTTATATTGTCTAGCCTTAGCGTTCCTATACTACGCCTACACGCTACTTGCGTAGACATGCTTTATGAGGCAATTACCTGTCACATTCTTACACGGTATGGAAACATAAATACACACATGTGATGAGTTATGCAATAAATAATAATTAATATCACAAGTATGCAATCAGCAGACAAAAATAATTATTTATGCCGAGTTAGACATGTTCTAGCCTATTCGAGGCATCCACGTGGGGCCTAAGCTGGAGTTTGAGTATGAAATTAAACAAAATAATGGCATCAATAAATATTGGACTGTTACAAAATATATTATAAGAATCCTTAAGATCTTTTGCGGAATCCTCATCATCGATAACAACACATATATCGTTGGCATTTTCCTTACTTTTTTCTGTGTCAGATATTACGGAATGAAGTTCAAAACACCAACGGTAGATGGAGAAGCAACAACATTTAAATATCTCAATATAGCAGTGAGTTTAGTAGCATAATCATTCGAACCTTTATCACTGTCATCTGAGTCATCATCACTCCAAGAAGCATTCAAGCACTTCTTCTTCATGTAAGTAGGACATTCAATCTGAATATGTCCAACTCCTCTACACTCATGAAACTTAATGCCTTAAAGTTTATTCTTTTTCTTATCATTCGTAGAAGGCTTATTGCTATGATTACCCCTTTTGTAATTAAATCCTGCAAGAATTATATTATAGTTTTTGATAAATTTTGAGAACTTTTTTCCATCATAGCAAACTTATCTCCCATAAATTCATCAGAAATAGATATCTCAACAGGATAAGCATTCTTAGAAGAAATTGTCTTTTCAAACATACTCATTTCATATGTTTACAGAAAACCTATTAATTCATCAAGAGACATCCTAGTAATATAACAACAATCTTGATTGCAGTAATCTTCGAGTTCAATTGTGAAGTTAGAGCATGAAGAGCATGTCATACTAACTGCTCGTTAGTATACTTTTCTCCAAGTTGAAAAACTTGATTGGCATTATCTCATAGAAGACCATTGAAAGAGGTAATATTTTCATCCTCTTTCATCTCAAGACGATCAAACATAGAACTTAGTTGCTATAACTTCAAAATTTTGATAGAATTCATGCCTTTAAATATTGTCTTTAAAAAATCCCATGCTTGCTTTGTAGTAGTGCAATTTGCAATAGTTTGAAGCGTTCACCATCAACATAACTAAAGATGGAATCGATTGCCTTAAGATTGGCAACCTTATCCTTTTTTCTCATCGTCTGTTCATAGGGATGAAGGTTTTGGAATAGCTTTTCCATCCGTATCTGGTTGCATTGGAGCAATGTATTCTCTCTCAAGCAATTATATAACAATTTCATCAATAGAAGAGACAAAGTGAACCATCTGAACCTTCCAATAGGCATAGTTGGTTCTTCTAGCAATGGTGGTCAATTTATTGATCCACCTTTACGTCTTTCACCAATTTGTTGTCGTAAAAACTCATCAATCGAATCTATGGCGATAAAACTCTCTAGAATCTCATTATTTTACACTTATAAAAATAGCAAAGTGATAAAGCTCTCGTACCACTGTAAAAGTTTTAGAAACTAGAGGGAGTTGAGAGATTAACGAATCAGTGATGAACTAATGAGCTAATACACACACATCAAATTAAACAAGAATCGATATCGCAGTAAGACTTGAATGTCTTCCTCTGCGTAAGCTCAGCCTAAACAATAAAATAATCAAACTGATAATATGTACAACTACTATAATGATCTCTCATTCTCATATAACTCAAGTAATGAATGATGATCCACACAATGGTGATCTATAGTATTTATAAAGTCAGTCTATCTACCCTGTCTAAGAATTCAGTCCTAACTATAATAAAACTTGGAAAACCTCATTAGTCTCCAATTGTAAATCCTATTGGAATCATCTAATATTCAACGACAAAGTCTTTTATTCCTTCAAGAATCTCGACTATCATTTCTGTAAACTTCTTCAATCTTTTATGCAACTTTCTCCCGAATTTTATATTTGTAATCCATCTCAAAGGTCTCTGCTTGCAATATCAAACTTATTCATTATTGTAGACTAATATTGACAATTGCTCTCTTTCATTATCCAACTCATGTTCAATTCTTGGTTAAACTTCAAATCTGTCTTCGTCTGAGTCTGATTTTGATACTATAATCTTCACTAGAATTTGCATTGTAGTATTTCTCTGAGTTGTATCCGTGATGATTCCTTTTTTAAAGAGGGCACCGCCTGGCCTAATATTATGATTAAGACTAATCTCGATCCTGTAGAACTTAACAACGTATTAGTCAACCTTTTTAATCTACAGTTAGACATCTTGCTTAGTTAGACTTCCATCTTGAATGCAGCATTTACAAAACTAACTTAACCTCTGTTTTGATAGTATACTTCCAATAAGGATAGATCGGCCCAAACACAATAAACTAGGGTCTAACAAGAGGGAAATAGGCTAACTAGAATTGCCAACAACTCACATCAACCTCATTAGCTCTAAAGGGGCACGCCTGATTGTTGTGCTCCTTTGAGTTAGAAATTTGACGTTTCATGACCCTTCCTTCCCTTAACAACTTGTTGTCCTTAATCATTTGGGGTTCACCCTTATCTTTGCATTGATTCTTTTTTGGTCTCCCGGGTTTCTTTTTTAACATAGGTGGCTCATTTCTAACACCATCTATCTCGGGCCAAAGATTTCTCCTTGGAACTAAATCCATTATGTAATTATATGCCTTTAAGTATGTTTCTTTACTATACCAATAAGCCAAAAAATCCTCGGGTGCCTTAAGACTGATGATATGTAGTAAAAATACTATGAGGGCATGGAACTCTAGTCATGTTTCGCTCTCTGTATGAACATGTTCTTGCCTTCATGCCTACCTTGTATTTGTCAACTCCAATATACACACAAGACACTTCATATTCATTATATCCATTCCATTCTACCCTCCAATCAAAAGTCTTTTCCTTATTTCTCTCCAACTTAGATAAGACCCAGGGAGATAATCATAATGCCACTTGGTTGAATCTGTTTCTTCTTCACCGACCTTTTCATCACCTTGCGCTTTATATCCTCCAACATCGATATCATGGACTTGCACCTTGGCTCTAGAATCCATCCATTGAATGTCTCAACAAAGTTGTTATCAACGACATCAAATTAACATGTGTTTACAAACTAAGCCTTCAAGTATATAATTATTCAAACTAATATAATCATTTTCGTAAATAAGTAATACACGCATTACATGAATTCTCATTGAAATATACCTTCGACCATTTCTCAATTTCATATCCCATTGCATTTTTCTTGCAACCATTGCCTAACTTTGCCAACCCAACCATTTTATCCTGTTGTCATGATATATAATAGAATTATAATAGTAGAAATAATGTTAGATACTGATAAGTCACCAATTATATGGTGGACTTAGGCCATGAGGCCGCTGACCAGGGTGAGGTGGTACACCGTGAGTCCCGCATCCCTACCACGCCTCTGACCTATTGGGTCCCGCGCCTTGCTGGCATCTATTGCCATGCAAACGTTTCTCAATATATGTGCTGCTTCGTCCAATCTTGCTTTGAAGTTAACCAATTATTCCATTTCGTGCATTAATTTAGTCAATTCAATAGGATTCTTAAAGTGTCTTACAGGTATTAAATGACAAATTTAGCGGAAGTCTTAAAAAGGTAAAAGATGGCATTTGTGAGTATTTTCATATTCACAATACAAATCCTGAAGTGGAAAACCCAAAAGTAAAGTACCATATATAAAAAGCAAAAAAAAATAAACGGACTATGCGTATATATGCATGTACATATGTCCCTCGAGTCCCCATATCTTAGTTAAACTAAAATAGACAAAAATAATCACTTACGAGTAAGTCCTGGATAGAATGCGATTAAAGATAGTCGTCTAGGATCCCCTTACCTATACTCGTAGAAGGATCTGTAACTCGTAACCAAAAGAGAAACGAGTTCCGGTAAGTAAAATCCAAAAAAAAAAAACACTAAGCATTCAATATCACTAATAACAATGATAAAGGAAACATGTGGTAAATAGTTAATAGATGTACTAAGCATTGTCGAAATTATATAATCGAGAAAAAATGGTGAGTTTGTACCCTTCCCAAACTGACTAGACCATACTTCAGTATGCTAGGATTCGTCCAGTGAACGCGCCCACTGGTCCATCACCTAGTCCTCTCAACGATTGACCTAGACCCGCATTGACACTATACCAAAGAAGTGGCTTGGGCCGCCATTCAACGAGGGCCCACGTACACTGGGTATGATATAACAGCCACTTAACCGTTCGACATGACATAATATAAGGGATAGCCATATCAACCATGCATTAACTATGTATGACAATGAAGAGGAAATAAATGTTTAAGGTGTGTTTCTCATGGGTTTACTTACCCTGCACGCTTCGCAATCTCACCCGTGGAGCTCCGCAACTGACCCGACCTCGTACCCGAACCCGCCTATCAGCTCCTAGGTCCATAATGTTGATTTTGACAAATTGTTATGTGTATGATATCCCTTCTATTATATAGTTGTAATAAAGTTTTTCTTACTATCTTTGTGACAAAAAACATCCCTTATGGGCATAAAGGCTTGTAGGCACATACGTCTCTTGTAGGCATAAAGGACGTCACAGTGGGCTGATCGTGACCACAAGTATAATGGTTAAATTGCAGTAATAATGTGATCAACAAAGGTTGATTATGGATATCGCTCCTCTGGGAAAGGTTTCTATGGACACACACACTTAGTTAAGTTCACTAAATTGTTAAATAGGTCTTTTTTGTTTTGATTTAAACTCAATTCTATAAGAATAATGTAAATTAACTCGTATTCTTATATTGAGAAAACTCTTAGATCACAACTTCACATAGGTAATGAATTACTATGTTTCCTATATCATATTTACTTCATTTTTATTATGTGTGCGCAATACATAATTAGAATAGACATTTCCTTAATATTCACTTCAACCTACTGTCATGATAGAAAGATCTTAATGTGCAAACTATTACCCCACCTATTGGTGTAAATAACATAAGTCTCACATAGTATTAAATACCAATTATTTAGACTCGTGAACATCTGAGTTTACAACCAATTCCTCCCTAATCAACAACTATCTACCGATGTTATATATTTTATGGTTGTGTTGTTTATATCCAGCTTAAAAGCTCTAACAGTCATGGTAACTCCTAAAACCCCTAATGAACAAACATGTGATCAAGATGTTCATATAATTAGGCATAGAATCAAACACAAATTCTAACCATTGCACTTCGTAACATTATAATCAATTCATAACTTCTTTTGCATAGTATTCATACTATAGGATCCATTGATCTCTAAGATAAATAGACTACTCACTCATCATCATCAAAAATACGCAAATTATGGTATTAATTGCAATCAAATATTAAATCAAATAATTTTAATTAAATCAAAGAATAATACCAAATCACAATAACTGGAATCTTCAATGTATCTCCTTTAAAACACTTCTCAATACTCAAATCTAATGTAAAACTATGTTAATCTATCTTTATTGGTCTATTGTGGTTCATAAACTCTAAGTTTACCGCCCTCTAATACCTATTTATACTCCTAAGACAATTAAGAATACAATTAGAAACCTTAATTAATAATTCCAAATGAACTAGAATTCCAAAACTTCTATTTTTCTTTCATGGCGTTGTCAGTAAGTGATCGATGCTCCCTGTGTAAAGTGATAGTGGTGCCACAGCGTCAACCTTTTACTTGTATTTTCTCCACTCAGTAGACTTCGCACCATTTGTGTAACTGCCCAGCTCCTAGTGTGTTAACCTACAAAACCGCCACATCGTCAAATCTCCTGCACCTCATTCTTTGGTCTCCACGACTTCTCCGTGCCTTGAATTCATTTTCCATAGTGTCAAATGTGTTTGACAAGACATCATGTCATTTTGTGCTTTTTGTCCTCATTTCATTATTAAATCACTTATTTGTGTCTTTTGTGCCTTGTAGACCTGAAAACACATAAATAGCATCAATTAGAACTCATTCTGAAATATTTAGGCCTATTATACATCTAAAATAGTCCTATATATGTCTAATTATGCACTTATCATGAGCACAAACACTATTCATTATCTTCTCCTATAACACAATATGCACAAAGATAACCACAACTTAAACACCAAATCAAACAATTATGGCTCCTTATGGGTCTATTTGACTCATATGACTCCTAATTAACCTAAATCCTCAAGGATAATCTAATATGAACTATACATCATGCGTCAATTTAAAATCTGAGCTTAGATCAATAGAGGATTGTCAAGATCATGAAATTATTTTGAAGGCCTTATTTGAAAAATATTTGAGTTTTGTAAATTAATTTGAATATAACCTCTTTAAATGAAATTAGGTGAGCAAAACCCCATTTAGTGCACACCCATGCTTTTGAGATCAAATTCTCATGAATTGAGCAAGAACAAGAAGGAAAGTTTACCTAAGTGTTGAGATACCTTTGGTTTGAGCTTCAAAGCTTCATTCCCTACTAAATTGGCAATCAAATTTTCCCCCACTTATTGTTGCAATTTCAGCACTATTCCCTCTCTTGTTTCTACTCTACAACAAATTATCTAGGATGGCTACATGTCAAGAAACTCCATTAAGTCTTCTTTTATAGTTTGGATGCTTTGATCCTAGCCTATCATCTTGCACAAGTTCATCATCTATAAGGAATCTAATGGTTCATGTTTGTAAAGTCATACTCCCAATTAACACACACTCTCATACTCATCTTGTCTAATTTCTCATATTCTAAGATCATTCCAATGCAATCCAATGGCCTAATTTATTTATGCAGATTGTAGGCTTTCATTAATGTTAATTACATTAGTCTATTTCAACTTAGACATATTAACACATTAGGTAGACTTCATAGGTTCTTTTGTTAATTCATTCAAACTCATTTTAGTACATGACTAACTGAAACATGATGCCTCGCACTCTGGAAAGCATCTCGAGGCGTGCCATAACTTGCATTATTAAATTATATGCCTTAGGCTATAGTTCTACTACTTTCACTATGCCTCATTAAATCATAGTTCAATTGAGATTTATCAAATCAATATATGCTACTCTAGTGTAACCATACTTCACCTACTTGATATCTGCTTTACATGTATCCCGAGGCGAGTACCTATCACACTAACTCACCCGAACATGATAATTGGCTTACACTTGCAATGCATTGCGTATATTAATAATTTAAACACTGCAATATAAACAACTGACATTTAAAAATAACTAATTATACTTAGTGAAACATGCTCGTAGCCTATCTGTGGCATCCACGCGGATCTGAGTTGGAGTACTAGTATGGAAATAATAATAAATAATAGCGTTAATGAAACTAGGCTGTTACTAATTGTGCTATATTTTAGTGTTGTATTACTATAAATTCTAAGACTTTTGTCTCCATTTATACTTCGTACCTTTGTTTTTGTGTTTTCAAGGTAAATACTTAGACATAAAAAAGAGATTTCCCATAAAAAACTAGTCAAAAAGTTCAACCTCACAACTATGCCTTATATCATCACTTTCAAAATACTTACTTTCATCACTATCATTATATTCTCCAATTGGATAATCCTTTATCGTTCCTATAACTTTATCTTCACTTACCGGTTCTTCAACAAAATAATCATTCGCAGCTTCTTCACTAACATCATTTCCCTCATCCTTTTCACACTCATCAATCTCGTCCCCTAGTAGTTTTCTCCTATAAACTTGCAACTTTTTCCCTTCAACCTGAAATTCTCCCCCTTCATCATGTAACTATTCTCCATCCCCTACTATATCTCACCTATATTGTTTATTTATGTGGGAAAAACTCATTTTTATTGACTGCTTGCAAAACTTCTTGCATTTTATGAGAAGTATTATGTAATTCCAGTTGGTTTTGAAAATTGAATTTAGATTTTAGTCTTTAAGACATTGTTTCTTCATTGGTAGTTTTATTCAAAATTTTGGTAAAATATTTATATTTTAAGGTAGGATCCGCTATTTGTTATCCTATTTATAGAATCAATTCTCCATAAGCCATTAATACATTTATTTCATTATTTGTATCAGAGGTAGAAGTACAAGTATTTTGGATATTAGCTAAACATTGACAAGTTTATGAAAAACTTGTTTTTACTTGGATATCATTTATTTTTTTACGATTTTTGAGATGAAATTTGATTGCATAATGACCTATCTTTCCACAGTTACAACATGTATTTGTTTTATTTTTATTTTTGTTATTCTTATTACATTTATTTTTTTAGTTTTTGTGTTTATTAGTCTTATAGTAAACGTCTTGATTGTTATTGTTAAAAAATCGATGAAGTCATCTTCGATTTTTAGAATTCCTTGAGGATGGTCTACCTTTGGCATCATGGCCAAATTAATAACAAAAATCGCCTAAATCTTTATTTTTTAATTTATTCTCTTTACTTAACTGCTTCTTAAGTTTTATATCATTACAAATAGCTAATCCAGTCATTTGAATTGTTTGGATTAAATTGACATAAGTGAAATTGTTATAGTTTATAGTTCCACCACCTTTTTGGTGTAATAATATTTTAACCTTTTCGATAAAAAACGGTGGTAATCTTGCTATGAATTGTCCTTTCTAAAATGTGGCATTTGTTGTGGTTAACGTATATACTTTAGATGAGAAAGTATCTTTACACCATCTAAAATATGTTAATGTTCTACATCTTAGACTTTATAATTAGTCTCAAGTTTTTGCATCCATAGTGGATAACATTCCTAAAAAAATGCCAGATTATATTTGTAATGAGACATAAAACAACATTTGGTTGTTCTTGTCCTCGCGCATTTAGAATTGGATTGTTGTTATGATTAGGTTGAACTGAATTTATAATTTCTTATCGTTGTTCGTTAGATGAGGCATAATTCCACTAGCCATGTAAATGACCAGTAAAACCAACTGATATTTCACCGGTTACATGATTTTCTGGATGATGATGCATTTTACATGCTTTGGCATATACTAACATATGTTGAATAACTTCGATTATTCTATATTCAGATAAGCCATTTATATTCCATTCATAAACATTTCCGTCAAATTTAATTCGCTTGGCTGTATTTTCTTCTAATAACAAATCAACTGGGGATGGTCTCGAATAATAGTGCTTAGTTTTTTTTAACATTATAGGTTGGATGTCGTCTCGGCTTATGAGTTCGTTGAATTTCTAATCTGATAATTGACCAACTTCATTATTGTTTGTTTTAATAGGGTTTAATCTAAAGATTTACTTAATTATTCTAATTGAGATTCTGATACAGTAGATTGATATTTTAAATTAACTATTATTAGAGATTTATCTTTGTTGTCTATTTTTGTGGAATCTACTTTTAATGTTTCAAATTTAGATGATATTGTTTGTAGTAATTCATCAAAATATTTTAGTTTTATACTAGGTAAAGAACCTAATGAATCTTTGATCATAGGTTTTTTCAAAATAAGTTCATTGTTAGATTGTTTACTGGTAGAGGCTTCAGTCCTAGAATGTTTTGACAAGGTTGATAGATAAACATTGATAAAGTTATTTTGTTCGATAATATGATTTAAATCGTTTCATTATATGGGTTTTTCTTCATCAAAATTCCCTTTTCATGGAACTGCTTTAATATTTTCTATTATTTTAATGGGAGGTAATAGAGGGTGAGGCTGAATATATTTTTCTCCTTTAGATCCTTCCCATATAGTGTTAATTTTATGTATCATTTTAGGACAAGATTGGGCTAAACAATTAAAAAATAGAATATTCTTTTTTGTTGATCATATATAGGCAAAATATTTTTCTCTAATGGATGCTTGTTGAGATTTAGAACATAATTTACAGAAGATGGGAGTTAAATGATGTTTCAAAGATTGTTCTTTTAAATAATTAAATTTCGTTTCAAAAGTTTCTTCCTTTTCTATGTGAAACATATTTATTCAATAATCAGGAAAATCATTTATAGTAATGTTATCTTCTGTAGGTGTAACTGGATACGCCACATGAGTGGAGATTCCATAGATTGATGCTCTTACAGGTTGTGCTTCATACACGTAATCATTATTTGTTGTTGGTATTGTAGAGCAAGATTTTTAAGAGGCGAAATTTATTTCTACTAACCCATCATCATGAGTTATGATAGTATGAATTTGATAATTTGTATTATGTGGAGGGGCTTCTTTATTTTTATCTGGAATTAACCATGTTTTGGGTATATCAATATCTTTCCAATTTAATTATTTTCTAGTAATAACTTTATTTTGTAAATTTGTTAAAAATAAGGTAGAAGTCCCTTTTTGCAAATTAGTGTATGCGACTGTGGGAATTATTGTGTGCATTAATTTATAATAAATTCTATAAACAATAGTGACATTTGAACATACTTCTTTCATTTTAAATCATTGAGTGTAGAGACTTAATGTTGATGCTTCATGAGAAAATTGATCGTGGAGGCTTAATGTGAAAGTAGGAAAACAATTGAAGAAAATTGGACCTTTAGTCAGGCTTCCTTCAATTATTCTTAAAAGAGAATCATTGAATTCTAGATGTTGTTTATCTCTTACTGAGGCTAAAACGGATGTGTTAAGGCCTAATGTAGTAAATGGTTTGATAGCTACTTGAATTAATCCTATGTGCAAATATTTATATTTTTCCTTGTATTGCCTAATGTTTCAAGAGAAATTAAGAGTATTTCTTGTCTTTCTTCATCTATGGATTTAGTATATTCTTCAAGTTTTATTATAAAATCTTGATTTTTTGAAAAACAACTTTGAGTGTAAATTTATTTTGGATCGATAATAGGCATATCCCAATTTTGAAGAGATTGTTCAATATCGTTATAGGAAATTTCACTAACATTTCTTAAATCTATTTTTGTTTGTATTTTTTCAAGCTTCGATTTATGGTTATGTGGGTTTTCAAAAGAGGAGGATGAGTCAAACTCCACTGTTGAATTTTTAAATGAAAAAGAACCGTTTGTTTTCTTAATTAATCCACTCATGTTTTGTTTCTAGGACTTAAGTGGCAACTTGGTTAACGGTTTACTACTAGACTTACTCGCTTCCTGCTGCTAGACTTAAAACACAACTAGGAAAGTCAGCACTTAATTGCCCAATAATGAACAAAAGATGAACTAATTTAAAAATGAAAGAAAAACTTTCAAATCAAAATCACAAACTTAAAGTCTTAATTCAAAATCCTTTTGAAATCTAACTGACAAATATAAAATATATAGATAAATACTTACAATTGGGAGTGATTGAGGAACTGAATGAGTATTTGATGAAGATGGAGGAATTTGGCTTTGATACCAAATAGGTGGTGGGTGATGACGATATTGGTGGGAATGTATAGAACAAGGGTTGCGATGATAAAAGTTAAAGGGATCAATAGTTTCAAAGAAAGGCTAAGTGTAGAAGTTCGTACGAAAGCTTAAAATTTTGAATATTTTTTGATTGAGGAGTTCATTAGACAAAGTTTGTATTTATAATCAAACAACAAAGAAACTTGTGGCCATTAACAAATTTGCTAAAGGAATGGCTTACAATTAAAGATACCACACCCACGATGGATAGGCAAAAGTAAAATAAAAAGACGCACTATCGTGGAAAGATAGTCTAACTGACTAACATGTACTTTAATAGAAGCGAAAGAAAGAAAAAGATGCATCATCTAAAAAAGATGGTTCTAGATAAACTTTACATAATGAGTGGAGTCCAACTAGCCCTTGGAGTGAAGGATCATCTACAAAACATGAAGCACCTACTTTAATAAAGTAGATTCTTAACAGACAAACTGCTTTACATAAAGATGATAAAGTAGACGACAACTTCTTGCCATAAAATATTATGGACAATTGTATGATTTGATTTGATTGAATGATGCTACTGGATAGCAGTATGATTTGAATAGGATGAAAGGATTTGAATTGGCTAATGGATGCTTAGCTGTATTACCCTGTTTGGCTCCTGTAGAGAAATTATTAAGCTGGATGAGTAATGTTGATGTAAGCTGAATTATTGGTGATCCTGTGGTTGATTGATTGATTAATGTGGTTGATGGATTGATTAAAAATGGAATTTGTCATAGGCATGAAGGCATGCTGATAGGCCTGGAGGCATGAGCTTGAACATGAGGTATGACATGGGCCTGGTTGCTCGATTAAAACCATCGTTGATGTATATAAAAACACATTATTTTTATGGACTGAAAAATTCTCAGAATTAACATTATCTTCTTCTAATTTGCGTTCTTAGTTAAGTTCACTAAATTGTTAAGCAGGTCTTTTTTGTTTTGATTAAACTCAATTCAATAAAAACAACGTAAATTAATTTGTATTCTTATATTGAGAAAACTCTTAGTTCACAACTTCACCTAGGTAATGAATTACTATGCTTCCTATATGATATTTACTTCATTTTTATTATGTATGTGCATTACATAATTAGAATAGACAGATTTCCTTAATATTCACTTCAACCCACTGTCGTGGTAGAAAGATCCTAGTGTGCAAACTATTACCCACCTATTGGTGTGAATAACATAAGTCTTACATAGTATTAAATACTAAATCTTTAGACTCAAAAACACTTAAGTTTACCACACATTCCTCCCAAATCAACAACTATCTATCGATGTTATATATTTTATTGTTGTGTTGTTCATATTCGGCTCAAAAGCTCTAATGGTCATGGTAGCCTCTAAAACCTCTAATCAACAAACATGTGATCAACATGTTCAAATCATTATGCATAGAATCAAATAAAAATTCTAATCATTGCACTTCATAACGTTATAATCAATTCAAAACTTCTTTTGCATAACATTCATACTATAAGATCCATTTATCTATAAAATAAATAGATTACTCACTCATCATCATCAAAAATACACAAATTACGGTATTAATTGCAATGAAAGATTAAATCAAATAACTTTAATTAAATCAAAGAATAATACCTAATCACCACAATTGGAATCTTCAATGTATCTCCTTAAAAACTCTTCTCAATACTCAAATCTAATGTAAAACTTTGTTAATTTATTTTCCTTGGTCTATTGTGGTTCATAAACTTTAAGTTTACCACGTTCTAATACCTATTTATACTGCTAAGACAATTAAGAATACAATTAGAAACCATAATTAACAATTCCAAATGAACTAGAATTCCAAAACTTTCTATATTTCTTTCACGGCGCAGTCTGTAAGTGATCAATGCTCCCTGCGTAAAGTGACAGTGGTGCCACAGTATCAACCTTTTACGTGTATTTTCTCTTTTCAGTAGACTTGGCGCCCCCTGTGTAACTGCCCAGCTCTTAGTATGTTAACCTACAACACCACCACATTGTCAACTCTCCTATACCTCATTTTTTGGTCTCCGCGACTTCTCCACGCCTTGCATTCATTTTCCACAACGTCAAATGTGTTTGCCAAAACATCATGTGATTTTGTGTTTTTTCTCATCATTTCATCATCAAATCACTCATTTGTGTCTTTTATGCCTTGTACACCTAAAAATACATAAATACCATCAATTAAAGCTCATTTCGAAATATTTAGGCATATTATATACTAAAATAGTACTATATATAAGTTAATTTAAGAATTATCATGAGCACAAATACTATTCATCATCTTCTCCAATAACATAATATGCACAAAGATAACCATAACATAAATGCCAAATCTTAACCCAAATCAAATAATTCTTGCTCCTCGTGGGTCTATTTGACTCATATGACTCCTAATTAACCAAAATCATCAAGGATAATCTAATTTGAACTATACATCATGCATTAATTTAAGATCTAAAAGCTTACATCAATGGAGGATTGTCAAGATCATGAAGTTATTTCGAAAGCCACATTTGAAAAATATTTGAGTTTTGTAAATCAATTTGAATATAACCTCTTTAGATGAAATTAGGGAGCAAAACCCCATTTGGTGCACACCCATGCTTTTGAGCTCAAATTCTCATGAATTGAACAAAAACAAGGAAAGTTTACCTAAGTGTTGAGATGTCATTGGTTTGAGCTTCATAGCTTCATTCCCTACTAAATTGGCAATCAAATTTGCCCCCACTTATTGTTGCAATTTCAGCACTATTCCCTCTCTTGTTTCTACTCTACAACAAATTATCTAGGATGGCTACATGTCAAGAAACTCCATTAAGTCTTATTTTATAGTTTGGATGCTTTGATCCTAGCCTATCATCTTGCACAAGTTCATCATCTATAAGGAATCTAATGGTTCATGTTTGCAAAGTCATACTCTCAAATGACACACACTCTCATACTCATCTTGTCTAATTTCTCATATTCTAAGATCATTCCAATGCAATCCAATGACCTAATTTATTTATGCAGACTGTAGGCTTTCATTAATATTAATTACATTAGTCTATTTCAACATAGACATATTAACACATTAGGTAGTCTTCATAGGTTTTTTTGTTAATACATTCAAACTCACTTTAGTACCTAACTACCTGACACGCGATGCCTCGCGCCTTGGAAAGCATCTCGAGGCGTGCCATAAGTTGCATTATTAAATTATATGCCTTAGGCTATAATTCTATTACTTTCACTATGCCTCATTAAATCATAGTTCAATTGAGATTTATCAAATCAATATATGCTAGTCTAGTGTAACCGTACTTTGCCTACTCGATAATTGCTTTGACACGTATCTCGAGGCGAGTATCTATCACACTAACTTACCCGAACATGATAATTGGCACACACTTGCAATGCATTGCGTAAATTAATAATTTAAACACCGCAATATAAACAACTAACATTCAAAAATAACTAATTATACTTAGTTATGCACGCTCGTAGCCTATCTGTGGCATCCACGTGGATCTGAGTTGGAGTCCTAGTATGAAAATAATAATAAATAATAGCGTTAATGAAACTAGGCCGTTACTAATTGTGCTATATTTTAGTGTTGTATTACTATAAATTATAAGACTTTTGTCTCCATTTATACTTCGAAACCTTTGTTTTTATGTTTTCAAGGTAAATACTTAGACATAAAGAAGTGATTTCCCACAAAAAAAACTAGTCAAAAAGTTCAACCTCACTATGTTACCCTATATCATCACTTTCAAAATACTTACTTTTATTACCCTTATTATATTCTCCAATCGGATAATCACTTATCGTTCCTACAACTTTATCTTCACTTATCAGTTCTTCAACCAAATAATCATTCGCGGCTTCTTCACTAGCAGCATTTCCTTCATCCCATTCACACCCATCAATCTCGTCCCCTAGTAGTTCTCTCCCATAGACTTGCAACTCTCGCCCTTCATCCTAAAACTCTCCCCCTTCATCCTGTAACTATTCTCCATCCCTTATTATATCTCGCCGATGTTGTCCATCATCATTTTTGCTCTTTTTTTTCTCACTTGTGTTCTTTGACTCCTTAGCTTCTTCTTTTTTCGAACTTCTTGCAATTCTTCATCATCATCATCGGTAAACACAGGCACGTCGAAAAGTATGTCATCAAATGTAGTGCCCTCACATTTGTAATCCTTAAGCGCAAAAGCACTAAATTCATTAACATTCGTCCCATCATATGGGTTTTCTTGTATTGTAAAAATTGTTTTTCCTTCGTTTCTTTCAAACCCAATTCCTTCACTTACAGCTCTAACAAAAAGGTGATTTTTCCCCGCCACTAACAACAGTTATGTACTTACATGTTCAATGAGAAATTCAAGCAAATTCCCATTCTTTTTCTCTACAAGCTTTCAAAACACCAACATTGTCTTTCACTGTGACAAATTCATTCTTACCACAATTAAAATATTACAAGGCGCTAATAGTAGTGTAACCCAAGTCTTTCACGTAAGACATGATATTTGGATAAGACGAAAGGTAAACATCAAAATGGGAACTAATGAGTTTCCTTTTTTATCAATGCCCGTCTCAATAAGCCCCGACTTATCCTTAATCACCCCAATTAGGCTCCTAATCTATTTAATTAACTTTAACCTCAAAATAACTTTTATCCCAATCCATAATAATGCTCCAAATTAAATTTACATCTTCAATCAAACTCAATTCATGATTTGTTTATTTTGGAGCAAATTAGAAAATTATACGAATTGTTCTCCATATTTTAAAAACATTTGGCAGCACCTCCCCTAAAAGTAGCCTGCCGAAAAATTCACCTAATAGACAAAAGAATGGGGAGAAACCTAGGACTCACAACTCCTTGCAGTTCACAATATGTATCAATTTAAAACACTTAAACTAACTTAACGTCTCCGATTCCTTATTTATAGCTTAAATTCCAAAATAAACCAAAACTGAAATATAAACTTCTCAACTTGTTTTAAACTACTTTAGGAGACTCTCTTAGTCTTTCACTGGTGTTTCACTGCCTACACTCGCCCCAAGAACCCCAAAATAATACATACAAAAACTTAAAACAACAAAATATTAATTTTAAATTTAAAACAATCATCAAAATCTTCAAGATTTGGTCCGTTCTTCCTTATCTTCACAAAGAACCAAACATTATTAGAAACAACTTGAAGATGTCAGGTAAGTAAACTCCTACACTACTATGTACTCTTGCAAATGTTAGTCCAAATACATGGAGACATGTAATCGCATTTCCAAACAACAATAAGTTTATTTAATAAAATGAAACCCTTTTATTATTATTCAAGGTTCATAAACAGGTTGACCGACCCAAAAATAAACCTAAAACAGTAATAAAAGTCCAATGCATGCTCGCCAAAAAACTTGCATGCCTTGGGTTTTCCATGTTCCAGTCTATCTAGTCAGGAAACGCAGCCCCGAGTCCCGCTCGTGAGTCGTAGCACTAATAATCCATCTTCCAGAATGACATGAATGCATGATCAAGAATGATGCAAAATGCAATGCAAACTAAACACAAATACAGGTACAAAGATAAATTCCATAAGTAGTAAAAACCATTGTATGGTTTACTTAGACCAAACCAACTCAAAGTTGGTCCCGAAACCTTACACAATGTTTCTCAGGTTTCACGTACTTCGAAAAGTCCTATTAACCACAAATTCACATATTTAGATTTACATTTTTATTTAAGCATTTCAAAACTATTTTCCAGCCATAATGTAGTGCAAATCTCTTCCAAACTTAGTTAATTATTTTTAAAGTTCCCAAACATTTTTCATACATTTTTCCATGTTAATGAACTATCATTAGGTCTAAGCTTAGGTGCTACTCAAAGCATGACATATAGGGAATCTAAAAAGTTCAATTTAAGTTAATTTGAATAATAAATACCTACTCAATTTATCATTTAAAATTGATATATTGTAACTGTCACAATCGGTCATTTTTTAACAATATCAATAGGTAATGTTCTACCTTAATTTTCAATGATCAAAAGAATTTCATTGATCACAATCTTTGTTGATCATCAAAGTAGGTTATACAAGGATTCTAACGAACCTATTCGCATGTATTTTAGACCTCATTTAATGTCTCAAATCAAAGCCCCAACTTGCCTACTCAAAACAGTTTTATACCTAGTCAAATTTCAACAAATTAAAAAACAAGGTTTTAGAACCTGTTCTTGCCTTTGAAAACTCCACAAAAACTAATCCGATCTAAAATCTGATTTTAATGAACCAAGATTGATATATAAACATGACAATCCATAAGAAATCTCGATAAAAAACCTTCGTTTGGTCTTCAAATCATCCACCGAACACAAAATGAAAATATGACAGCGCTACACCAAAATAAACGACTAATTTTGTAAATCCACACTAGACTCGTTCAAATTGATCCAAACCTCAAGCCTTATTAAAAATCATTATCCAAGGCAAATAATGTGAGAATAAACTTGACTTGGACAAGAGTAACATGGTTACTAGGTGTCATTGTTGACTAGGTGTCATTGTTGACTAGGTGTCATTGTTGACTAGGTGTCATTAGGTGTCATTGTTGACTATGTTTTTTTTGCTACTATAAATAGGTAGTGTTGTGCATTGTTAGAAAACACTCCAAACTTGTAGTTTTTGCTTGTTGTCTTCAAATTACAAAGAAAAACTCCCATTAGTCCAATCTCTCTTTTTTCTTCAATCTTGTTCTTCAACGATCCTTTACATTGAAACCAACATTTGGTATCAGAGCCATTAGCCGAAGGACATGTCGTCATCAAGCAAAGCAGTCGGAGGAGATATGGCGGCAACTAAGATCGGAAAAGAAGGGAACATGACGCTCTCTTATCCGTTACTCACAAAGAGTAACTACTCGGTGTGGGCGTTGAAGATGCGGGTGAATTTACAAGCGCAAGGAGTGTGGGAAGCCGTGGAGTTCGACGAGGTCGAAAAACGCAAGGATAGAATGGCTCTCGCTGCCATTTATCAAGCGCTTCCGGAGGATGTTCTTCTTATGGTGGCAGAAAAGGATTCCGCCAAGCAAGCATGGGAGACACTACAGACGATGCACGTTGGCGTGGAGCGAGTCAAGGAGGCGAAAGTGCAAACCTTGAGGACTGAGTTCAAGGCAATCCGCATGAAGGATGTAGAGAAGGTGGACGATTTCGCTATGAAATTGACATCCATTGTGACGAGCATCCGCTCGTTGGGAGAGAAGGTGGAGGAGATCTCCGTAGTTAAGAAGTTCCTACGAGCCTTGCCACAAAATACATGCGAGATCGTTACCGCGATCGAGCAATTTGGTGACCTCAAAAACATGACGGTTGAGGAGGTCGTCGGTCGCCTTAAAGTCTACGAGGAGAGACTTCGCGGATACGGTGAAAGAGAGGAGGAGAAGCACCTCTTGCTCACGCATGCAGAATGGATGTCACGAATGAAGAAAAATGGAGAAACCAGTTTTTCTTCCGAATCGTCGAGTCGCAGCGGCCATGGTGGAGATAAACGAGGTCGTGGCAAAGGACGGGGACGAGGTCGAGGTCGTGGAGAAAGCTCACCTCGACAAGAAGACACCAAGCCCCGCAAAGACAAGAGCACAGTGAAGTGTTACGCTTGTCAAAAGTACGGGCACTACGCGATCGAGTGCCCTAACAAAAAGGCCGACGAGGTGGCAAACCTCACTAGCTTCCATGACGAGGAGCCAGCATTAATGTTCGCCGAGGGAGTGGCGAACGCCTTGCCCGAAGATGAGGAGACAAACCTCGAAAAATTCGTGCAAGAATCGACCAAGGAGGAACAGAGAGGTAGTGTTGCTCAATGAAGAGAAAGTCATGGCGAACCTCCTCGCAAGTGGCGAGGAGCATAATCACACCGACGTGTGGTACCTTGACAATGGAGCAAGTAACCATATGACGGCCCATCGAGAGAAGTTCCATGAGCTCGACGAGAAGATCACCGGAAATGTGAAGTTCGGAGACGGCTCACTCGTCGAGATCAAGGGCCGAGGATCCATATTGTTCGTATGCAAAAACGGTGATCAGCGTCTAATGACTGAGGTATATTACATTCCAAAGTTGAAAAGTAATATCATAAGTCTCGGTCAGATGACTGAAGAATGCAATACGATCATCTTAGCCGGCTCGATCCTAAAGATGTTCGACCGAAATGGCGTCTGTTAATGAAAGTGGAGAAATCGCCAAATCGGTTGTACAGATTTCTCTCGAGACGAGTCAACCCGTTGTTCTATTAGCATCGCTAGCAGATCCTGCTTGGTTGTGGCATGCAAGACTTGGGCACGTAAATTTTTATGCGCTCAAGATGATGGGGGAGAAGGAGATGGCTATAGGGCTGCCCAAGTTTACACACCCCAACCAAGTGTGTGAGAGTTGCATGATCGCAAAGCAAACAAGACCGCCATTACCTGCCCAAGCCAACTACCGTGCCGAGCATCCCCTACAACTTGTACATGCAGATCTGTGTGGTCCGATCACCCCGACATCACTCGCTGGTAACAAGTATTTCTTTTTACTTGTTGATGATTGTAGTCGTTGGATGTGGGTATACATGCTCAGAGAAAAAGGAGAAGCCTTTGAAGCATTCAAGAAATTCAAGAAGCTCGTGGAGAACAAGTCGGAGCACAAGCTTAAGACTTTGCGAACTGATCGAGGTGGTGAGTTCACTTCCCATAGGTTTGCGGAGTTTTGCAAGGAAAGGAGTCGAGCGTCACCTCACGGCACCATACACACCTCAACAAAATGGTGTGGTGGAGAGGAGAAATCGCACCGTGATGGCCACTGCGAGGAGTCTGCTCAAGAGCATGCAAGTCCCGGCGAAACTCTGGGGAGAGGCGGTACGACATGCGGTTTATCTCTTGAACCGCTTGCCGACAAAGGTGCTAGGAGATTGTACCCCTTACCAAGCTTGGTTCGGCAGACGACCTCATCTGGAGCACTTGAGAGTGTTCGGGTGTCTTGCACATGTGAAGGTTGTAGGTCCACATCTCAAGAAGCTCGATGACCGAAGTCAAGCAATGGTGTATCTTGGCGTCGAAGACGGATGTAAGGCGCACAGATTCCTTGATCCACGATGCGGAAAAATCATTGTGAGCAAGAGATGTTGTGTTTGAAGAAGAGAAGAAGTGGGAATGGTGCAACGATGATGGCGAGATCGCACAAAATTCTAGGGAGTTCGGAATTTTTGATGGAGATGTAGCGGATTTGGAAAACGCAGCAACGCCACCGGCAAGTCCGCACTCGGCATCACCAATAACACCAGTAGCCATGCCGAACTCTCCTCGATAACGAGAGAGCTCAAGTAGGTCCACAACCGAAGATGCCCCAAAAAAGGTCCGCTCTCTTGCCGACATTTATGAAGTGGCACCATTAAGGGAGATGGATCTCGACGAATTGTTGTTGTTCACCACCGACGAGCCAACAACATATCACGAGGCAGCAACCGAGGAGGCATGGAAGGAGGCCATGCGAAAGAGCTCGAGTCCATCGAGAAGAACAAGACGTGGGAGCTCACCGACTTGCCACCCGGTCACAAGCTCATTGGTTTAAAGTGGGTGTTCAAGTTGAAAAGAGACAGCGAAGGCAACATCCTTAAGCACAAAGCGAGATTAGTGGCGAAAGGATACGTGCGAGAAGCAAGGAGTTGACTTCGAGGAAAACTTTGCACCGGTGGCGAGACTCGACACCGTCGATTAATTCTTGCCCTCGCAGCTCATCGTGGGTGGGAGATTCACCACTTGGACGTCAAATCGGCGTTTCTCAATGGTGATATCGAAGAAGAAGTTTATGTCGCCCAACCCGAAGGCTTCATCATCAAGAATAAAGAGCACAAGGTGTACAAGCTGTCCAAGGCTCTCTACGGACTCACGCCAAGCACCAAGAGCGTGGAACACTTGCCTCAACAAGAGAATGATGAGTCTCGGCTTCGTGAAGTGTTCTCAAGAGCAGGTGTGTACACGAGGAGCCATGGAGCGAAGTACTCATCGTTGGTGTATACGTTGACGATTTGATAGTGACGGGATCTAGCATTGATGGTGTTGAGAGATTCAAGAAGCAAATGATGAAGGAGTTCGAGATGAGTGATCTTGGTCGCTCTCATACTACCTCGGTATCGAGGTGGACCGAGAAGAAAAACCGCCGCATCACGGTGAAGCACTCGGCTTATGCAAAGAAAATATTGGAGCGATTCGGGATGGCGGATTGCAACCCGAGCAAGTATCCAATGGAAGCAAAGTTGCAACTCGGAAAGGATGCGGAAGGAACCTTTGTGAATTCCACTGAGTATAGGCGTGTCATCGGGTGTCTTAGGTACTTGACCCACACTCGACCTGATATCTCATATGCAGTTGGCATGGTGAGTCGTTACATGGAACAACCTACTATTCTACACCAACAGGCAGTAAAACACATTCTTCGCTACGTGAAGGGAACAACGAGCTATGGGATTCAAGACAAAAGAGGAAAAAAAAGTGAAGAACTCGTCGGATTTATCGACGACGATCTAGCCGGTGATATAGATGATGAAAGAGTACCGGAGGGATGGCATTTTATCTCAACGAGAATCTAATCACTTGGCAATCGCGAAGCGAATGAACCGTGGCTCTATCTTCTGTGAGGCCGAGTTTATGGCAGCCTACTGCGAGCATCATGTCAAGCATTATGGTGAGAAACTTGTTGAACGAGGTAACCGGAAGTAAGTCGAAGCGGTAACTCTCTACGTCGACAATAAGTCTGCAATCGCATTGATGAAGAATCCGGTGTTTCATGGACGCAGCAAGCACATCGACACTCGATTCCATTTCATTCGCGAATGTGTCGAGAACCGACAGATCGTAGTGGAGTTCGTAAGCACCGGAGAACAACGTGCGGATATTCTCACCAAGGCCTTAGCAAGAGTCAAATTTAAGGAGATGCGGGAGCAACTCGGCGTGAAGAACCTTGAACCAAGTCAAGCTTACGGGGGAGATTGTGAGAATAAACTTGACTTGGACAAGAGTAACATGGTTACTAGGTGTCATTGTTGACTAGGTGTCATTGTTGACTAGGTGTCATTGTTGACTAGGTGTCATTGTTGACTAGGTGTCATTGTTGACTAGGTGTCATTAGGTGTCATTGTTGACTATGTTTTTTTTGCTACTATAAATAGGTAGTGTTGTGCATTGTTAGAAAACACTCCAAACTTGTAGTTTTTGCTTGTTGTCTTCAAATTACAAAGAAAAACTCCCATTAGTCCAATCTCTCTTTTTTCTTCAATCTTGTTCTTCAACGATCCTTTACATTGAAACCAACAAATAACACAAGCACACAACAACAAACAACAGTTATTGATCTCCATTCCTCTTCTCCAACCAAGACCTACAACCCACATTAAAAACCAACAACAACAACGTCAAAAAGGAAAAAATAGATATAATGCAACAACAACGATAGTTACAACAATAATTTCAGCAGCTTTGCTGCTATCCCATTTCTTCATTCTCAAAACTTCTCTAACCTTTCTCTAAAACCCAAACAACAAGAACGACATCCAATAGTAACCACAACTGTCCCTGCTCATTGCCATCAACCGTCTCCCCGACTGCCCAACTAATATCAACATCACAGTTAACCCATAAATTCCCATCAAGACATGAGTTTTTAAAAATTTGAAATAGATGAACTTACCACTAGTTCTTTGGAAGTTTGGTTCAGCTGAGAAAAGCACCGAACCAAGGCATTAATGGTTGTTCTTCAACTCTTCTAATCCTATCTCTTCTTCCTCCTTTTGATCCATTGCTCTCCCTTCTTTTTAAATCCGAGAGAGAGAGAGAGAGAGAGAGAGAGAGAGAAACGAGCGAGATTGTGAGAGACAAGAATAGGAGAGGTAGTGAGGATGATTAACACAAAGACGATGACGATGAGGAACGGGTGAGGCATGTCGATGAAGGTAGTGGCGAGGATTGAGGACGACGAGAAGGGTATCGACCTGGGGAGGAAAGGTTCCATCAAATTGGGCAAAGAAACAAAGGTTTCTACTGTTTTATTTAATTTCCAAGTCAATTACCAAAAATGCCATCTCCTTATTATCCATTACTTCACAATTCAATTGGGCTTGTTGGTCTTTTTGCTTTTATCTTTTAATTTTCTTTATTTTGTTAACTTTTAACTCATTTAAAAATCAATTAAAACCTCGAAAATTACCTCACTTTCGTAAAAAAAAAGGGACAAAAAACCCAACGCACTTCGAAACACTCGCATACCGCATCCCAGCCCTAATTCAACTGTGTTTTGTGATGAAATAGTGTATATTACATACGGTAAGCACACAACACACAAAAGTAAAATATTTTGTACGATCTCTGGTCCATAATAGAAGGTTCCCACCTTGGATACGTAAACACAATTAAAACTTGAAATCCGTAATTAGCCGATTAATTAAGGTTTATGAAATTCTCGAATTTCACATCTTCCCATTAATATATTGATCCCCTCTAAACTAACCCCCATAAGATATGACAAACCTCAACCTCTTAACCATTACTTAAACCCTAGCCACATTGCAATCATCAACAAAGAAAAATACAATCACTCATTAAAAGTAAATGCAAATGTCACATTACATAAAAAATCTATGATATGCCAAACATAGCAAATACTATTAGAGTTGTTACTCTTTTTTTGAGATGGTAACTAGAGTTGTCGTTACACTTATATATGAAATTACAATATAAAAGTAATTAAAAAAAGACAAGCATAAGTCTCGAGCCATTATTCCACACTAATGATAAGTGATTATTTAGACTTATATATAGTATTAGTTTAGTAGTATATCTAGTATAAATATTTTGAAATGAGCTATAATTGACGATGTTTATATATTTTTAGGTATGCAATGCATAAAGGAGATAAATAGGTGAATTCACGAAGAAATGGAGCTAAAATACACTAACATGAGCTTAACACCGCGACATTTGGGTTTGACACAGTAGGAAAGAAAGTGCACATCGTAGGAAATGAAGTCACATCGCCAAGGCACAAGAAGAGAAAAAAAGGAGGTCAGGACAGTTGAAGCTATCACAACGCCGTTGAGGACTAAGGATGGCACCAGGGCAATCCGCATAGGGTGCCAAGCCTACCAAATGAGGAAAAATTGTACGAAGTGGCTGAAGCTATCATGACACCGTGGCTTTGTACACACAGAACCAGACCATTTATAGACTGAGCTGAGACTAAAGAAATTAGAAAGTTAGAGTTCTATTTCATGAGAAATTATTTAGTAGGGTTTATAACTATTTTAAAACATGTCTTAGGAGTATAAATAGATATTAGAACGTGGTAAACTCACTAATTACTACCCAATAGAAATCAATATCATAGAAAAACATTGATATACTTGAATATTAAGAAGATTTATGAAAGACAAGACATTGAAGACTAAAATGCGGTGATTTGGGTATTGTTTTGTTGATTTAATTGCAGTTATTTGATTATATCTCTGATTTCAATGAATACCACTATGTATATATTTGTTTCATTGAAGTGTGAATAGTTCATAAATCTTAGGGATCAACGGATCATATGGTATGAATGTTATGATATAAACGTGAATAGATTATGAGGATAAAAAGAGCAATGGTTAGCATTAATTTTGAGTGTAATGCTACAAACATCTTGATCACGTGTTTATTGATGTTAGATTTTAGAAGTTATCATGGTCATTGAAGCTTTTAAGCCGGATATGGATGCTACAACCCTAAAATATATAACATCGATATATAGTTATTGATTAGGGAGACACATATAGTAAACTTAATTGGTTATGAATCTCAAGATTTAGAACCTAAAGAAATGTAGGGCTTACATTATTCACATCGATAGGTGGAGTTCTTCTTTGCACATTGAAATCTTTTCCGTCATGACAGTGGGTTGAAATGGATGTGAAAGAAATCAATCTATTCTAATTAAGCATATCACACACATAATAAAGATGAATAAAGTGAGTTGAAAAGCATAATATTTCATTATTTAGGTCAAGTTGAAAACTAAGACATTCTTAATATAAGAGTTTAAAAATAATTTACATTTTTTGGTCAAATTATATTAGTTTAGTTATAAAACCAAATTAAAAAAGATATTCTTAGCAATAAAGTAGTTTTTCTAGGTAACACTTAGTACATACACCTTTACTTGAGGATAATGTCCGTAATCGATGTAAGTTGGTTACATTATTACTACAATCGAGTTGTTATACTTGCGGCCATGATCATGTTTTTATCACCATTGTTGGGGATAGGTAGCCACTTAGACTTGGTTACTGTTAAAAATTGTTAAAGTTTTAGTTTATAGTACTTTAATTTGAAGTTTGTAAAAACAAAAACAAAAAAACAAAAGGTTTAAGCTTTAAGTTTGACATTTTCACTTGATCTTTTGCATTTTCTTTTAAGGGATAATTAGTGGATGCGTAGAAAATGAGAGAATGACTTAGTGCCTTATGACCTGAGATTGACTGAACCAACAATGGAAAGAAAAAGAAAGGAATCAAAATGGATGAGGATCAATCACAAAATTAATAGTAGGGCTGAGGGAATAACCAACTCGAAAGTGATTTAGTAGTGCAAGATAAAGATGTTTGCGTGACTGCTTCAAGCCAGAAGTTCAAGAGACTTACAATGGAGTGATGAGGCTTCCAACCAACACCATCGAGTTCGAACTGAGACTGTCTCTAATCAACATAGTGGAAAATAACTTGTTCAATAGGTTAGCAAATAAAGACCTAGTTGCACATGTAGAGAATTTTGGTTCCATGTGCGACATCGTGCACAATACCAGAGTTACAAATGAGGGGATCGAGATAAGATTTTTCTCATTCTCATTAGGTGGAAAAGTCAAATCTTGGTTCCAATGAGTGAACGCAGGGAGTATGACTTCATGGGTGGAAATGAATGAAAGATTTCTAGATAAGTTCTTTCTCCCAGTAAATGTCAGTGAAAGGAAACTGAAAGGCAATCAATTCAAGCAAGAAGATGTTGAGTCTCTTGGTGAGGCTTAGGAAACATTTAAGGAGATGTCAAGGAGATGTCTAGGACATGGATATGTGAAATGGGCATAACTCAAGATTTTCTACTATAGGATAAACCACAACACAAGAATAATAATATATGCCACAATAGGTGGTTCTCTATTAACTATGGATAAGGATAGAGCAATAGATCTTCTAGATCTTATATCTTAAAACTCTATAGTATGTAATCGTTTTAGAGCGAGGAAACCAACAGCTGTATATGATATTGATTCGCAAGTTGCGATCATGACACAACTATCCAACCTGAGCAATCAAGTGGTGAAGCTTTAAATAAGACAATGAGGTACACAAATGCAAGCTATACAGTAACCTAGTAATCACCAAGCCATCGTGGTTAATCAAATGTACATGCAACAAGCAATGGAGTATGAGTACATCGACTTCATGAACAACCAAGGCTATGAAAACAACTTTACACTAAGAGGAATGGCTCCTCAAAGGTTTTATCAAGGATACAACAACAACAACCCTAACTTCTCATATGGAAATCTTGATAATGTACTGAAGTTACCTCCAGACTTCTATCAACAAGTCCAATAAGGGAAGCTAAGGCAAATTAAAGAGATTACTTCATTGAAGTTAATTGAGAAACCCTTGCACGCCGTGGACATGAGCAATAGGGAACAACATGAGAAGCACAAGAAAGAGATGGAAAATATGAAGCAAACCATGAAGAGAATTGATGATGAGAGATTTCAATCCATCAAGAACCTGGAGAAAAAGATTAATCAGTTAGCCATTGCGTTGAATTCAAGGAAGGAAGAATAGTTTTAAAGTAACACTATCACAAATCTTAAGGAGAATGTTAGTGCTATTCACATGATGAGCACTACGACAACGAACAAACCAAGACAAGAGTAAGTAATGTATAAGCTAAAAAGAAGTCAACACTTTGGCTATGAGGAAGCATGAAGTAATGCATAAGAAGGGAATAAAAGTGAGGAAGAATGAACTTGAAAGATTCAAGCAACAATGGATCAATGCCATGAAAAGTTAAAAGAAGGAGAATAAACAATGGAGAGCTAAACAAAAAGATGAAGGACCTTCAGAAGAAACACCAAAAGGAAATGGTATCAAGGTGGTTCCAAAGAAGCTGGAACCAAAGTTTAAATTCATAGCGAGACTTCAACCAATCAATAAGAGAGATCTTAAAGACATATGTATGATAATAAACATTGAAGGGTATCAGTTTAGAAATGTTTTGAGTGATACGAGAGCCTTAATTAATGTCATGCCATTAATGGACACGTTACACACTGATTTGAAGATCAATTGTCCCAATACAACTAATTAGCAAGTAGTTGATGGCAACTTGGTACCAACCATCGAGAGAGTCTTGAATGCAAATGTGAAAGTGAATAGATTAACAATCATTGCAGATCTTGAGGTTATGGATCACAATATAGATGATGATGTATCTATGATACTTAAACAACCATTCTTGAATATTGCTAATATTGCATTGTACACAAGGAATAAAAAATGATAATGAGTACCAATGAAGATGATGATGTTGAGAAGATTGTCTTTATTGATGGGCAAAAATTACATTTTAATGGGAATGATATAATTATCTCAGATCTACAAATGGAGTATCTCTATTTAGACTTGGACTAAACGAGCAAAAAGGTGGTTTAATGGCATTAAACTAAGCACTACAGGTGGCAGCCCAGGGTTTTTAAATTTCAGTCAGCGAAATAGTTATTTAGTTTAGTTAAGGACAATTCAAACGTTTTCGTTAATAACTTTTGAATTTTTTTGCTAAACGTGTAAGAAGGACCATTTGTCAGGTGATGATTCATCGTAATGAAAAGTCTCGACAAAACTTGGTAAATTGCATAAAAGACCGAATGAGTTAAAGCGGTAAATATGAGATATATTGGCAAAACACGAGTAAGTTTTTATGGAATTATTTATATATATGGATTTCACGTGGTTATGACATCTCGTGTTTTAATACATAAAGTCGAGAAAGCACCAAATAGGAATCAATGAAAAATATATGCAAAAAACGATGCCATCAGTGTAGAAGGAACAGTGCCTGCAGGGCACGGAGCTATGAGGACAAAAGCCTCATGGTAGTCCCGACGCAATCACGGTGCCAGTGTCGATGAAAGGGGTTTTAAACCTCACTTCACCCACATTCTATACACTTGAAACCTATTTCGTTCACCACCTACCAAACATACATCCATTTAAAACCCAATATTTATCATTTCTAACTAAGAAATGAGAGTTCCTTGTAACATATCGTGCGTGCCAAATATAACCCGCAATTGAATTACCAACTACAAGGGTGTAGTAGTGGTAAATATGGGGTCGAATTCATAGGACTTGAGTTTTACTCGAAGTTAACTAAAAATAGGGGGTTTCTAGAAAGTTCAAGGAAACAATCAACTAAATTAACAAAAATAAAAAGTTTGGAAAAAATAAATTAATATCAATGAGAGTAATCACCTAAGTCTATGGTTCCGCAAGCAAGAATCAAGATTCAAAGGCATTTAATGGTCCTCAATCATTCCAAAAAATTATTAATTCAATTTCTTTTAGATTAGCTATGGAAAATTGACATCCACTAAAAATTCTTAATTCCCTTAATCTCGATAGTCAGGACGTTTGCCACTAACTATTTCTCTAATTAATGTATAAACCAAGACATCCGGCAATCGAGTTTAATACACTAACCACAGTAATTTGGTTCCGTGGGAATGCTAATATTAAATAATCGAATCGCGTCTACTTCCGATTTAACCTAGATTCAATTGTTGTACACTCAAGAACTCAAAAGGTCTTATGGCAAACCAGTGAGTGTTTGTCACTTTATTGGTCTAAGAGTACAATTACACGGATACTATCGGTCCAAATAACTATAGGTTGTCCACCTAAAAGCATGCAATTGCCATATACACACCTTAGATCTAAACCATATACTTTTAAAGAAACAACAATGAAATAGGAGAAATTGAATTAAATTAAATAAAAATCATAGATCATACATAGTATATGCCATGAATCATGAATCCTACTTGTTTCTCCTTCGACCTAAGCGAAGATTGGTCTAGCCGGACATCATTTTTACAATCTCCATGTATGAAAAATTGTGTGTAGTGGCTCTAATGTAGACTCCCCGTATGAATGCCCTAGTTCCTAATCTGAAAAACTACTCAAAATTGCTCTCTGGAGGTGAGAGAAACTAATTTTGGGGGTTGGCCTTATAGTAAGTGCGTCGAGGAGCATCTAGTGACTGTATTTGGGGTGAAAATGGGTTTTGTACATGTGGCAGCACACGATTGGAGCGTTTTAGCTGAGAACCACGATGTGGTAGCCGTTGGTTGGCTGGAGATGGCTGTGTGATGTTACTGAACAAACCGGGTGACGACACGTGGCAACAAGGGGGAACAATTTGGTTCAGTCGAACGAATGACTTCATGAGACGAATGTTATGTGGAGATCTTGAGGACGATCATGAAGCTACTGTTTGTGAGAAACGAAGGGCGTGCGACTGTGCTGCTGGGGAATTGTTGACGTGGAAGCGCCTGATTGGCTGAGATCGGTGCGGTGTGGTGAGAACAAGCTACGTGTACACATGCAAGGAAGCAGTTGCAATGGCGTAGAGAGCTGGACAAATAGACGGCTGTCACGTGTTAATTAGTCTGTTGATCACATATTCTACCCACCGAGCAATGCGTAACTCGAGGCAAACTGTCCAGTGTTCGATCACTGCATGTAAATTCTCTATTTTGAGTATTTTTTGCCACGAATTCAATCGCGCAATCCGTTTCACCTGAAAAATGACCAATAAATATAATTAAATATATATTTTGGAAACTTTCCACATTAAACATACTAAAATAGACTAATAAAAGCATGTAAAATCCAACTTATCAAATACCCTCAAACTTAAGACTTGCACGTCCCGAGGAAATGTGTAAATGACAACATACCATAAATCTATACCTAATTCAAGATTCATGGAGTCCCTTTACTTTACATAGCCACCAAATTAACAAGCAAATTAGAAAATTTCAGAGTATTGATATGTAAGGACTCGCAACTCTAACACAATTAAGATCACGGTTTAACGACATAGATCCGATCGCATCAACTACTCGCGAGTTTTCTTAGTCTATACATTCAAGCATGCAAGTTAAAAATCTCACTTAATCAAGTGAAAGCACTCGAGCTAAATCTTTTATTTGAGGAGTTTCACAACTTCCACCTTTATTCATCTTATTTTCTCTATTTTTCCTCAATTTTTCATTCAAGTAGTACGATCCCTGCTACATTTCATGTGGACCGTTTTTCCCATTTTTTCCACCATAAGATTCCCTGCTCCATTTCCTATGGAAACATATGGGACTCTCTATTTTTTTAGAAAAACTCATGTTAGCCCTTCTCACTTTCACTATAATCAAACAAATCCCCCAAAGTGGGTCAAAATATCAATACTTGCATGAATCTAACCGTTTACTCCCTTACATTATCTAGCACAAAGTCCAACCATCAACTAAGTCCTTAATCATGAAATCATAAAAATGATGAGCTACAGACTCGGTTGAGTGTTTCTCCTAGTTTTCTCTAAGTTTCAAGTCAAAAAGGCAACTGTAATTTAATCATCTACATCCAAAGGCATGAACAAAGTTTTGGGTGACTCTAAATAACTAAGTTAAAAAATTAAAAATTAAAACTATACTAAATACTTGCATGAAAGTGTATCAAATCCTAATGAAATGAGAGAAAAGTATGAATGGACAAGAAATGAAAGAAATGGAAGAAATGATATAAAACACCACCATTACCATCCGACGATCGCATATAACTGCATAAAAAAATAAACAATCTCACCTGTGGTCTTTCGCAAAGAATTCATCCAAATCAATCCACAATCCCTCAAATACCCTTAAACTTATTATGAACCTTGCCCTCAAGGTTCAAAATAAGTCAAGAGGCCGACCTATAGAAAACCAATAACATGGTGAAAGAACATGCAAGATGTAAGATAAAGGAAATGATACAAGTTCTCGGATAATGATAAAAAATATGAAAATGAATAAACAAAATGATATTTACCAAACTTTGGGCTGTCTCCTAGTAGCGCTTTTGGTTAAAGTCATTGGCTCGACTTGGTCTGAATCTGCTAATCAGTGTAGACTGGCATTGCAAGTGAGACGACCTCCACATTAAGGCTCAAGAAGTCTTCATAAATGATCTTCAATCTGTGGCCATTCATTTTAAAAGCATTACCAGTCTCCAAACTCTGAATCTACACTGCTTCGTGATCATGCACAACAGTCGTAACATACAGTCCTGTCTACTTCTATCTCAGCTTACTTGCAAAATTCTTAAGACGTGATTGAAATAAAAGCACTTTCTGACCAACACGAAAGATTTCCGAGAGAGATCGCTATCATGGAATGATTTCATTTCTTCTTTATAAATCTGTGCATTTTCACACGGGTCATTCGTGATTTCCTCCAATTCTTGTAGAATGAGCTTTCTCTCTTTTCCTGCTTCGTAAAGCTTCATATTAAGCTGTTTCACAGCCCAGTAGGATTTATGCTCGAGCTTAACTGGCAAGTGGCAAGATTTACCAAACATAAGGCGATATGGAGACATCCCAATTAGCATTTTAAACGCCATTTGGTAAGTCCATACTGCATCATCAAGACGTAAACATCAATCTTTACGAGTAGGATTCACCATCTTTTCCAAGATGGATTTGACCTCCCTATTAGAGACCTTTGCTTGGCCACTCATTTGGGTAAACATTCGATGAGTGAAATTGTACCTCCTCAGAAAACTTTCAACCACACAGTTGCAGAAGTGAGTGACTTTATCACTAATCAAGGCAAGTGGGGTACCAAATGTTATGAAAATCCTTGATTTGAGGAACTCACATACCAGTTTAGAGTCGTTAGTGCATGTAGCCTTAGCTTCCACCCGCTTAGACACATAGTCCACTGCCAAGAGTATGTAAACATTACCAAATGACACTGGAAATGGTCCCATGAAGTCTATACCTTATATGTCAAATATCTCATAAATACGAGTCGGGGTAGGTGGAATTTGGTCCTGATGACCAAGGTTATCGATTTTATGATAGTTAGGACAAGTCTTGGTAAACATGTATGAATCATGGAAAGATAGAGTGACTCTCAGTCTGAGGGACACAATGCTTGATAACCTGGTCAGAGCAAAATTTTCATAAGTACAGATCATCCCATATAAAGTACTTAGCATCGCTCCTAACTTTATTCTTATGAGCCTTTGAAAGATGAGGCGATAGCTTATTAGAGATGATATAATTCCCCAAATCTACAAACCAGGGGAGATCTTCTATAACAACATAGATGTACTCGTCATGGAAATCATCTATAAGAGGGGTAGGATGCTCACCATTCTCAATCCTACTGAGATGGTTTGCTACTAGATTCTCTGCACTATTTGTATCTTTGATTGTGATGTCAAACTCTTGTAGTAGGAGTATCCATTTAATGAGCCTAGGTTTGGCATCCTTTTTACTCAATAGGTACTTTAAGGCAGCGTGACCAGAGTAAATGATAACTTTGGTTCCCAAAAGATAAGACCAAAACTTTTCAAGCGCAAAGATAACGACAAGGAGCTCCTTCTCAGTAGTGGTGTAGTTCATCCGAGCCGCATCTAGAGTACGAGAAGCATAGTAAATGACATGTGAAGCTCTCCTGACTCTTTGTCCTAAGACTGCACCTACTGCATGAAAACTAGCATCAAACATAATTTCAAATTAAAGCTCCCAATTAATGGCCTGAATCACTTGTGTTCTAGTAAGTGAGTCTTTTAGTGCATCAAATGCACTCTTACATGCCTTATCAAACTCAAAAGGTACGTCCTTTTGGAGTAGATGGGATAGGGGTTATGTGATCTTCGAAAATTCCTTAATGAAAGGATGATAAAAATTGGCATGCCCAAGGAAAGATCTAATCTCCCTCATGTTCGTAGGGTAATGAAGTTTCTTGATAACATCAATTTTAGCTTCGTCTAACTCTACGCCCTTGGCTGAGACAATATGTCCTAAAATAAGACCTTGGTCAACCATAAAATGACACTTTTCGTAGTTCAGAACCAGGTTCTTCTTGATACGCCAGCTGAGTACATTTGTTAGATTAATGAGACAACTATCGACTGAATCACTGTAAACAGTAAAGTCATCCATGAAGACCTCAATGAAATGCTTGACAAAATCTAAGAAGGTACTCACCATGAGCCTTTGAAAGGTGGCAGGTGCATTGCATAACCTAAAGGGCATGCGCCGATGGGTAAAAGTGCCAAATAGACAAGTGAAAGTCGTCTTTTCTTGGTTTTCATGCGCTACCGCTATCTAATGAAAATCGAAATAAACGGCAAGATAGTAGTAATGAGAACGACCGGCTAGTCTCTCCAACATCTAATCAATGAATGGAAGAGGGAAGTGATCCTTCATGGTGGAAACATTTAAATTCCTGTAGTCAATACATACACGCCATCCATTTTGAATACGGGTCAGAACCAACTCACCTTGTGAATTGGTGACTACCGTGACTCCAATTTTTCTTAGGAACCACCTGGATATGGCATACCCATTTACTATCGAGATGGGGTAAATCATGCCAGCATCAAAGAAACTCAATATCACCTTCTTTATGACATCCATCGTAGGCGAATTGAGCATCCTCTAGGCTTCTCTCGTAGGTTTTAACCCATCTTCCATATATATATGATGCATGCAAGTGGAAGGGCTCAAACCTTTGATATTTGTTGTGGTCCACCCAATAGCCTGTTTAAACTCTCGAAGTACTTACATGAGTCTTTTTTCCTTCGAATGTGTGTGTTTGGCTGATATGATCACTAGGAGTGTGTTATTCTCACCCAAAAACTTGTACTTTAGGTGCTCAGGTAATGGCTTCAACTTAAGTGTTGGAGCTTTAACCAACGAGAGAGAAATCTCGGAGTCCGAAATAGGCAAATCCAAATAAGAGACATTTGGGGGTAGGGGTTGGAATGAGCCCAACTATAAAATAACATTCTCGACATCAGTATCGAGGGTCAGAACACTCTCGTGGGTATGAGTAGTGTCAAGATTATTCTCTAGCACTACTTTAACTTCATCATCGCCACTCGTGAGCAAGGTCTTCTCAACGAATGGATCCACACAAACCATGGTATACACCAAAGATGACGCATCACTTGGGTATCACATCGTGTCATAGATATTAAACTTGATGACTTCACCGTTAAACTTCATGGTAAAGATCCATCATCAACACGTATAATTGTCCTCGCGGTTTTCAAAAATGAATGTCCAAGGAGTACTGATGAAGCTTTAGGGAATGGTTCCTCCTTCATATCTACCACGTAGAATTCAACAAGAAACACAAACTCATTCACTCGAACTAAAACATCCTCAAGAATACCCATGGGTTTGAAAACTGAATGATCTGCTAATTGAATGACAATACCGGTCTCCTCTTATAGGCTTGCATGCAATGTCTCATAAATAGACAATGGCATGACATTAATGGAAGCGCCAAGGTCACACATAGCCCTTTGAATGCTTACATCACCTATAACACAAGGTACTTAGAACATCCCAAGATCCTTGCATTTAGGAGGTAAGTTCTTCTATAGGATAGCCGTGATTGTTTCTCCTATTTGGAATTTTTCGTTGCCTTTGAGTTTCCATTTGTTAGTGCATAGTTCCTTAAGAAACTTTGCGTACATAGAGACTTGCTACAGAGCGTCGAGAAGTGGAGCATTGATTTCGCTGAAAGGCCTCGAGAACTTCTTTCTCTTCCTCATGATGAGTCATTGTGGAAAAGGAGGTTTGACCTTGAATGTGGACGGTGCTTCCTTTTGCGTAGTTACCATCTATTTAGGAACAAATGGAGTCACTACTTACTCATGTTCTTCATCATTTGTCTGGTCTTTAACATCAGATGACCCATCGTTCCTTTTGGGTCCTTCCAGCTCTTTACCATTTCGGAGTGTAACTGCATTAGCACTCGCATTAGGATTCGGGTAAGGTTGTGAAGGCAACTTTCCCTTATCCTCGAGACGTCCATTCTGTTGTGTCATTTGGTCCATTCGAACTTGAAAAGCTCGGACCGCTGATTTGGTTCCACTGATGGATTTCTCAGTGGTAGCCTTAAATTTAGCCATCTTACTCATAAATTGGCTTTGTTGACCCATAAAAGCTTTCGACATATCCTCAAGTGAAGAGGAATTATTGGATGGTGTAGGCAACGATTGACCTCTAGGGACGAATGTCAGATATATCTGATTTTGAGGCCTGTAACTGAAGTTTGGGTTGTTCTTTGCTGTTGCATGATTGTATGTATTCCTAAATGGGACTCTAGGTGGCCATCGAAACTGATTACCCATGGCATTAGCCTATTAATTGTCCTTAAAGAGAGTAGGAAATTTATCAGTTGCATGATTTTTGGCATTACATAAGCCACAAGCTTTGACTTGCACTTTGCCAGAGGATAGGAGACGCTCCATCATGAAGGTCAGTTGGTCGATTTTCTAGTCAGTAGAACTCGAGACACTCCCTGTAGTCAAACTTCGGTAAGTAGTAGCATCAAGATCACCATAAATGCGTGATTGTTTTTCGATGTCCTTATATAGTTGCTTCATTTGGGTGAAGTCTTGTCTCAAATTTGACCCCAACATGCATTATGAATCATGCGTCGTTTTACAGGCGACATGCGAACATAAAAGAAATGGGCTATGGCCTTCTCAGACTGGCCATGCAAAGGGCAGCTAGCAATTAATCGCTTATAGCGATCCTAATATGCACCAAATGATTTACCCAACTTCATTTTAATGTTTCATATATCCTTGATGAGTTGAGCAACTCTATCCTCGGGGAAGTATTCATTTAAAAACATGGTTGTCATATCATTCTAGGAGTTAATGCAGACAGGTGAAAGGTGGAAAAGCCATTCCTTGGCTTTGTCCTTAAGGCAAAACGGAAAAGATTTAAATTTACCCGTGTCCTCGTCCACATTAGAGGGTTTCATTGACTTGTAGTTAGTCTGAAACTCCTTTAAGAAAGTAATGAGGTCTCATTCTCACCACCACGAAAGGATGGTAGGGGGTGAATGAACTAAGGCCTCAACTCCAAGTATCCTACATTATCCAAATGGGTGATACATGGGGGTTCTTGAGCCAAAAGAGCTTGAAGCTCTTGATTGGCATGACCCATTATGATTTGGCGAGTTGCAGCCATGTTCAGAGGATTTTGGCCTTCTTGTTGCTTTAGTTAGGTCTCTCTAATCTACCTATGAAATGTTATCTCTGGTTCATGATCGAAAGGTAACAATATACCAGCTTATTTTGACCTAGTGAGGTGTAGTAGCATAAAACCAAGAAAAAAATGAGAAAAATGAAACCTAAACTTAGAGTAAGAACTAAGTCCTCGACAATGGCACTAAAACTTGGTCACGTGTTGTGCATGCCAAATATAACCCGCAATCGAGTTACAAACCACAAAGGTACAGTAGTGCACTACAAAAAAATGGTTAATTAGAAACGGAATTAGCAACGGAATTTAATTCCGTTGCTACGGATAAATGGTTATAGATGGAATTAAGATAGAATCATTCAGAGACGGAATAGAGAGAGATCAGAGACAGAAATAGAGATGGAATAGAGATGAAATTAAATTCCGTCTCTAAATAATAGTGCCAATATTCCCACCAAAAGTTTAGTTTTTTGTAACCGTCCGTTACGTCTCGAGATTCGTGCATGCATCGATGCGAAGAATTGAAAAACGGGACGGATGTAGGGACCCCCTCTCTCTCTCAACCCATTCTCACCTCCAACCCCTCTCTCCCTACTCAAATCTCTATCTCAAAACCCGCCTCTCACGGCGGTCCGTGTGACATGCATCGTGAACGGGTGAGGGAAGCTGAAGAACCCGCCTCTCCCGGCGGGGTACTACGGGAACGCGTTCGTGTTCCCAGTGGTGGTGGGGGCGACGGGGGAGGTGAGGGCGAGGGGGCTGGAGTACGCGGCGGAGAAGGTGAGGAGGGCGAAGGGAGAGGTGACAGAGGAGTACGTGAGGTCGGTGGCAGATATGATGGTGGAGAGTGGGAGGCCTCACTTCGCGGTGGCGAGGACGTACGATGTCGGATGTTGCCAGGGCGGGGATCTGGGAGGTTGATTTCGAGTGGGGGAAGGCGGTGTACGGTGGTCCTGAGAAGGGAGGGCTGGGCCCTCTGCCGCCGCTGCCTATGTAGCCCCTGCCGTTGGTCGCCGCTGTTCGTCGCTACGTTGGAAACCATCGCCCTCTGTCGCTGTTGGTTGTGCAGCTCCTCGCCGTTGTTCGTCGCTCTTCGTCGATGTTCGTCGCTGCCAGGTGAGGTAATCTCTCCATTGTTATACCCTTTTCGATTAGTTTCGAAAATAATAGAACCAAAATAAGAACGCATATGTGCTTGATTTTCGTCTTGTTTCTTCTCCAGGCCGATGTTCTCGAATACTACGATCGGACTGTTAACTCTTCCAATGGTTCATTCTACATACCAGATGTTTTAAGGGTATGGAGTTAAGTAATTCAATAAAGATGTGGTCTCGTCTTCTCCTTTTTTGCCATTATATATCCATTTAAACCAACAATTACTTATATGCTTTGTTTTCTCTTTCAGGTTCCACATTTGCTACAGGTTGTCAAGAGAAGAAGAATCAAATAGAACCTTAGCCGAAAAAGTAATTTTTTTTAGATGTTGGGATTATTATGATTACTATTTAAATGTAATTAACCATAATTGCCTGAACATAGCATATTTTCATAGAGTAGTTATTGGACGTGTCTCAGTGAAAATATTTTTGGTTCTCTTTTTGAATATGTTGACCATGCTTAATATATACGTTTGTAGGAATGTCACATAGACAAGATATAATGATGAATGTAGTAGGAATGAGCTTTCTGTTGGTTGGTACTTGATGTAAAGAATTTCGAAAGTAGGCTTATTGCACATATACATGCTTATTAATTGCACATGCATTCAATTGTTAATACTTCGAAAATGGTTGATACTCTTAGTGACAATAAAACTGAAACTTCCCATTATAACTATAATTTGAAGCGTAGAGTGGTCCCTGATAACTTTTCCCTCAATGCGTAATTGATAGCTTGTCATGTGTGCTCAGAACTTGCACTGCTGTTTACTTGTCCTTGTCATTGAATATTTGATCTTACTAAGCTATTTGCAGTGACTCCGTATAGCTGAGTGAAGAAGAAATATGCTAGTATTAATTTTTCAGAATGTCCAAATGAAATGATTCATATGATGTAGTAAGGGTTCATTTTTGTTGGTAGTAGCAACATGTTGCCTTCAGGCTCTGACTAAAGGGTATTAGTTAAAAACTCAGTGGATGTGAAAGCAAATTTCTTATTTTGGGGATATAAGAAAACAGTTCTAGTTTGTATATTTAAATTACGAAGATAATAGTACAACTGCAACTTTCGTGGAAAGAGACGAAAGCCAAGAATATTACTTATGCAAAATGATGCTTGATGCTCTACTTTGTTGTTTTCTTGTGCGCTTATGGTTTCAGATGATTCCATTACGCATGATGTTAGTTCTATTAAAATAATTTTAGGGCCTATATGACATTTTTCTATCAACAGGTACTATTGTTCACGTGAAAACCTAACCATCGACCATGTCTTACCAATATCAAGAGGTGGTGAATGGAAATGGGAAAATCTGGTAACCTGCCTTCCCATTCTCGTGATTTTGTTGTTACTTTTATTCTTAAAATTACAATAAGGGTTCTCATCATCATCATTGTTATGGTTCTAGCCCCATGCAAAATGTCCTTCCGTGCCAATCAAATTACATTCCTGTGTACATTTCTATCTTGATTTCTTATATTTATTTAATGTCATTGATCTATGAGATATTGAATTTCTTTCTAAATAACATACTATGATTTGGTGTAACTGTATTTATTGGTGAATGTACACACATATGTCAATATGTTTATGGTGTGATGCTTGTTTGTAAATTCTAAAACATGAAGTCTTCGATAGATATGATTTAAGGAGCCAACCTTTGTACTTGCCCTTACTTAATGAGTTGCAGTGTCTTATTTATTATCCAATGTCTTTCGATTATGTTGGTTATCTTATCTATTGGTTATGTTTTAGTATGATTCAGTTTGATGTTTCATAACTAGTTAAATAACCATATTTTGTTGTTTAGGTGGCCGTGTAGATTAGGCTTTGGCCAAGGGTTGCCTATGGTAGAAAACTAGAATGGAATTACTGAGTGATGCCATTGATCATTTGTAAGCTTCACATGTCAATAACCACTCGAGTTGCTATCTAGTAACTTAGTTATTTTGGACCGTTTGTACTGCAATGCCTCTCTAAGGGTCGTGTGGGCATTCCTTAAATCTTTATTTCTTTTTCCTTGTGCATTTATGATTTTTTTTGTAAGTAATTACTTATACCTTTGATTTTTCTATGCAGAAAGATGTATATGAAAAGTAGAGTTATTGAATTCATGAAAATGAGCAATAAAGCTTAAGGTACCCCTACTTAAGAAAAGAAATTTAATGCTACTATTATATTGTTACCATTATTGTTGATCCATGCAGGCTAAGCTCCAAAAGAGACGTCAGGAGCTGACCCAGACTACACCGAACCAACCAGTGGATAATGAGGCAGTGTACTACAAGGTGGCGGGTGAGTGTCCCAAAGGACGTGTCTACAGTCTTGGGTCATTAGGGAAAAAGAAGAGAATATACATAGATCCTGATGCTAGCACATCCAGGTGCCAGCACAACGAGGGATAGGCAACTTTATGATACTTAAGTATTTTTATGGTTGTTGTAGAACAACGAGAATTGTAGTTTTTTTGTGGATACTTAGGTATCTTAGACATTTATTATACTTTACAACATTTCGTTAATATATAAATCTTTTTTAATATCAAATTGTATGTTTTTTCTCATTTGAATCATTGTTGTTGATATATATTGTTGATTTGTGTATGTATGTGAAATTTTGCTTTTTTCGGGACGTTAGCACCTCCAAGGAGTTGTTGGAGGGGGTGTAGGCGATGGAGCAGGTCCTGTTGTTATTTTTAGTTTTAGAAGTTTCGAAGAACTAATTTGATTCTTGTGAATATTTAAAAAAAAAAGTCGGCATAGAAACGAAATAGAGACGGATTAGCAACGGAATTTATAAATTTCGTTGCTAATCCGTCTCTAATTTGTAAAGAAATAGAATGAAGAAACTAGGTAAACAGAGTTTAGAAACAAAATAGAGACGGATTAGCAACGAAATTCGTAAAGTCCGTTGTTAATCCGTCTCTAATTACCAACGGATTAGCATCGGAACTTATAAATTCCGTTGCTAATTCGTCTATAATTTGCAACGGATTAGCAACATAATTTATAAGTTTCAGTACTAATCCGTCCCTAATTTGCAACGGATTAGCCACGGAATGCAAGCAAAACCATTCACTTTGGAAGAATGTTCCTTTTTGTTCCGTCTTTGTTCCGTTTCTAAATTCTGTCTCTAATCAGCAACGGAAACACATTTCCGTTGCTGACTAAATTAGCGATGACAATTTTAGAGATGGAATAGATTCCGTATTTGTTCCATTGCAGAATTGAATTAGAGACGGAATTTATGCTAATCAGCAACGAAAATTTCCGTTTCTGATTGACTGTTTTTTGTAGTGGTGGTAAATACGGGGTCGAATCTACATGACTTTAGTTTTAATCTAAATTAACTAAAAATGGGGGGTTATTAGAAATTTCAAGGAAACAATTAACCAAACTAGCAAAAATAAAAAGTTTGCAAAATAAATATAATATCAATGAGAGTAATCACATAAGTCTATGGTTCCACAAGCAAGAATCAAGAATCAATGGCATTTAATGGTCTTCAATCATTCCAAAAAGTTATTAATTCAATTTCTTTTAGATTAGCTGTGAAAAATCGACGTCTGCCATAAATTCCTAATTCCCCTAATTTCGATAGTTAGGACGCTCGCCACTAACTACTTCTCTAATTATTGTATAATCCTAGACATCCGCCAATCGAGTTTAACATACTAACCATAGTAATTTGGTTCCATAGGAATTCTAATCCTAAATAATCGAATTACGTTCTCTTCCGATTTAACCTAGATTAAATTGTTGTAAACTCAAGAAACGAAAGGGTTTTACAACAAACGGGTGAATGTTCATCACTTTATTGGTCCAAAAGTACTATTACACGAATACTATCGGTCCAAATAACTATAGGTTGTCCACCTAAAAGCATGCACTTATAACATAGTATATGCATGAATCATTAATCCCACTTGTTTCCCCTTCGACCTAGGCGAAGATTGGTCTAGCCGGACATCATATCTACAATCTTCAAGTATGAAAAAACTGTATGGTGGCTCCAATGTAGACTCCTCGTAGGAATGTCTTAGTTCCTAATATGAAAAACCACTTAAAATTGTTCTTTAGAGGTGAGATAAACTAACTTTGTGGATTGGTCTCGTACTACGTGCATCGAGGAGCATCTAAGGACTATTTTTTGGGTGAAAATAGGTTTCGTACATGTGGTAGCACGCGTTTGGAGCATTTGAGTTGAGAATCGCCATGTGGCAACCGCTGGTTGGATGGAGTGACAGTATGACATTGTTGGACAAACAGGGGTGACGACACGTGGCAATAGGGGGGAGCAATTTGGTTCGGTCGAACGAACGACTTCATGAGACGAATGTGATGTGGAGTGGATGACGTGGAAGCATCTGATTGGCTGAGAGCGGTGCTAGTATGGTGAGAACGAGCCACGTGTTTGCATGCAAGGAAACAGTTAGAATGGCTTGAAGAGTTGGACAAATAAGCGGCTGACACATGTTAATTAGTCTACTGATCACCTATTCTACCCATCGCGCAATGCGTAACTTGAGGCAAATTGTCCGGTGTCCGATCAATAATGTAAATACTCCATTTTGAGTATTTTTCGCCACGAATCAACAACGAACTCTGTTTCACTTGAAAACGACCAATAAATATAATTAAATATATATTTTTATAACTTTCCACATTAAACATACTAAAACAGGCTAATAAAAACATGTAAAAACCAACTTATCAGTTCCTTGTGATTTAGAGTGAAAAGAGAGAGTGCATTACAGATTTGCGCAAAGATGAAAGCTAGGGAATTGATTTGAGGATTTGATTGAAAAAGTACTAGAATTTTAGTTTTGAGCAAAATGAGTGGACTTAGATTGATAAAGGCTTGGAGGAGTATTTTACACCAAAAAATATCCTGGCATAGAGGTAAATTTATAATTTGATTAGTTATGCTTTTAGATTCTTGAGAAATTATGATGAAATTGCATCAATTGTGGATATGAGGTTGTTGGAAAGGATTTTTAATTCGTGTGAATGTTGGGCATCAATGTGGCTTATGGAGACCTATTAAATGTCTTTTGCATTATTTGGCATGTGAATGATCTTTTTGATATTAAATTTTTTTTTAGGTGATTTGAAGTCTTGTGATGTTAGTTGTGTTGTTGTGTGAATTTTAAGAAAAATTACGAGAACAAGGAGGCAAGCAAGTCAAGTGAGTAAAGTGAGAGTAAATGACTTTGAGGCGTCATCCTCAAGAGATCCCGATGAGGAGGAACGTAGGCCATTTAAGTTGAAGTACTATATTAGTAGAGAGGCTAAAGATAGATACGATGTAATTAAGAATAGAGAGTATATTTGCGAAAGAGAAATTAATTTGCTGACTTAGTATGACAAGGGAGTAAACAACTACATTAGGCAATAAGTTTGAGACCAACTCACTTAAGACTATAGGGAGAACAAGTTTAAGGGATTGAGTGAAATTGTGTACAAGTTTTACGCCAATGCAAACTTTACCAAGAAAGGTGATCTAATAAATGCGAGATGGGTGTTTGTCCCTTTTAATGAGCATAAAATTAATACTATCTATGGGATTAGAGCATATGAGTAGGATTGAAGATGAACAATTTCTAGATAATTTATATGAGAAACACTGTAACCCATTTCCTTTTAGAGCAATAGAACGAACATTGGTTGTCCGAGGACATCAAGGATAGGTAATGGGAGTTAAGAATGTATTAAAGCACATTAAAAAAGGAAGGGTGAGGAAAGTCTAAATAATGTGGCAACATTTTCTTCTTGCTTCATTATACTCGACCACTCGGGGTGAGATCAACAAGCCAAAGGCGGATTATTTGTTTGAGATTACAAAGTACATGGACATCAAAGTTGATGACATCTTCTACAAGAACCTGAGAGAATCTATTATGTCGGAGAGAGATAACAAACTGTTGTTTCCAATTTTGATTACTCAGATGTGCTTGAAGACAAGAATGCGATTGCTTTCGGATGAAGAGTTTATGATCACACTAAAATTACCAACTGGTTACCAAGAATCCGAGGATGAGAAGGAGAGAGCCAAGGGTAATAGACTTAAGGCCGAGTTTTTGGCCAAGCGGCAAGAAGATCATGCAGTAACAATATTATCAGTAGCCCAAGAGTTGCAAGATGAAAAATATGGCAAGGAAGAGAATCACCTGAAGGGATTCACCGAGGGCCATCAGTTTGTAGACCTACTTGGAGGAGAGAATGACTTGGATGGTTTTGAGGTTGTTCCACCACCTCCTTAACCATAGTCACCAGTACCACCACCAGAGGACTTGAATCTACGATAGCAAAGGTTATGGATTGCTGAGATGAGGAGACAATATAGAAAGGATAGGGCTCAGTATCGTGAAACCTTGATTAGATATGAGCACGACCGAATGATTGGATATTAGAACATCATGTAATTTGCAGATCACTAGAGGGACGTAGTGACGCGCGCCGAACACGTCAATAAAGTAAAGTTTCCTAAACCAACTATTTGTAGAATGGTGGCAAAGGGTCGACCCCACAAAGATTGGTAGTCTTTCTTAGGTTAAAAACAACAAAAAAAGAAAATTGGGGGTTTTAAAATAAATTAATTTAACTAACTAATCTAACTAAACTAAATAAATAAAATAACTAATCCAATTTTCAAAACAATTAATTAATACCTAAGTAACACCTAAGTCACAACTAAGTCTCAGTTCCACAAATTATGATCAAGATTCAATGACAATCATGGTCTTTAGTCTTTCCAAATAAGTCATTAATTTATATTCTCCTAGATTAGCTATAGAAAATCGACATTCGCCAAAAATTCCTAATTCCCCTAATTTCGATAGCCAGGACGTTCACCACTAACTATTTGCCTTATTAATGTATAACCCTATACATCCGCCAATCAGGTTTAGCATACTAGCCGCGGTAATATAGATCTATGGGAACACTAATCCTAAATAACGTGATCGCATTCGCTACCAATTTAACTTAGATTCAATTGTTACACACTCAAGAACCGATTTTACGGAAAACGGGTGAGTGTTTGTTACTTTATTGGTCTAAAAGTACAATTACATGGATATTAATAGTCCAAATAATTATAGATCGTCCCCATAAAAGCATGCACTGACCATATACATACCCTAGATCTAAATCATAATCATTAAAATCAACAACAATGAAATAAGAGAAATAAAATAAAATAAAATAATAAAATAATCTATCTCACATAATATGCCATGAATTCATCATCCCGACTTGCTTCCCTTTCAAACTAGGCAAAGAGTCGATTAGCCGATCATTGTCGTCGAAGAAAGTCGATGCTTAAAATAATAGTCGGTGATCTTTTCAATAATACCTAAGTTTGAAATATATAAAACTACTAAAAATTGTTCTCGGGATGTGAGAGAAACTAATTTTAGGGGTTGGGGAGGTAACTTGTGCGCCAAGGAGCATCGTAGGGTTATTTTTGGATTGAAAATATGTGTCTGCCATATGTCAGAACGCCATTGGTTCGCTTGCTATCGCGTAGATGACGTGGCGCAACCGGATTGGCCGGGTGATAAGTCGATGACGCGCTGGTTCATTGTGTATCGCCCATGTCGACTTTCGATTGGAGGAGAGAGGTGTTTGTGACGCAGTACATGAGTTGCTTCTGACACGTGGCGCACGCCGATTAGAGAAGACCCAGAGATGACAGGCTATGCGTGGTTCAGTGAGTGCCACGTGGCACGTTTGTGAAGGATCGAAATCGCGCGATTTCGATTCGAGTTTTTGGAAGTCTGTGCGAGCACGCATCCCGAGGCAGATCGAAGAGTAGCTGAAGCGAGGAAAAATGTGCGGGCATGACGTGGCTTGTGATCGCTGACGCGGCGAGACGCTATTGGTGGAACCGATTTAGTTATGCCGACGTGGTGTTTGCTGATTGGAGGAAATAGTAATGAATGACGTGTTGTTGTACTGCTGGCTGACGCGTAGCACTGATGTGTCATCACCTGATTGGTTGAACGCTGACGTGGCAGCTCCCAATTGGTTGAAATATGTTTCTCCTATTCTACCCACCGCGTAACGAGTAAATCGATGCAAATCGTCTGACATATGATCACTTCTTGTAAATAATCCATTTTGAGTATTTTCCCACCACGAATTTAACCACGCACTCCATTTCACCTAAAAACGACAAGAAAATATAATTAAATATATACTTTAGAGACTTTGCATAATTAAATATACTAAAATAAAGTATTAAATATATATATATGAATACTGACTTATCACGTATCTAAATATGAGAGGAGGAGACGGATGAGATCGACTGATAGGTCTTTTGGCTTTCCAGTAAGATCGAACTATGGATTTGATCCAGATGCAGTGCAGAGCATAAAGGTGGAGCATCCTTTTACGCCATTCTATGCTGGAGATGATGATGATGATGATGATGCATAGTCTTGATGTTAGAGTCTTAGGATTTCTTTAGACCTTGGAAAAATGAGAGATACGTTGATACTAAGGTAGAAGAAATAGGCATATTTAATAAAAAAGTTTGAGTTAACTTGCTCGATGGAGTAAAAGTGAGAAGTGCTGATAAGAATTCTACAAAGAAAGATAAAAGAGAGAGTCCCACAAGTTCTACAGGAAATGGAGCAGAAAAATTGATGGTTAGAAAAAGTGAGGAAAAATAGAATCCATAGGAAAAGGAGCACAGACTGTTAAATTAGAAAATATAAGGAGAAGATGAAAAGAAATGAGAGATGAAAATAAAGAAATAAAGGCGAATGTTTGAATCAAACTCTTCAAATAAGAGACTTAGCTCGAGTACTAGTATCTTGGTTGAGTTAAGGTTTCTTCCAACTATTTAAGTTCTATAGACTCTTGAAGTGCCAAAGTCTACAAATTTAGTTTGACTTATTTGTGAATTCCTGAGCTTAATGAGAAACCATGAGAGTGTACACTTGCTACTTGAGTGTCGACGCGAAACAAACTTGAGAGTAGTGATGCTTTTTGTTGTGATCTACTCGTGAGTTTTGAAATTGAATTTTATGTGTGTTTAATCCTACATGTCTTTAAAATATAAGTTTTTGCAAAGAAAAGCTCTTGAGTGGATTATTAACTTGAACTTATTTGAATTAAAGGATACTCTATGAATAATGTAAAATGAATATGAACTAGAGTGATATGACTAATTAGAATACTTAGCAAAATACACATTTGCTCAAGACGTGCAAAATCCTAAGTTTGGGGGTATTTGATAATTGATTATTTAGATCTATATATAATATTAGTTTAGTAGTACATTTAGTATAAATATCCCGAAATGAGCTTTATTTGATGGTATTTATATATTTTCGGGTATAGAAAGCATAAAGGAGATAAACGGGTGAATTCGCAAAGAAATCGGGCTAAAATACACTAACATAGGTTTGGCATCGTGGAGTATGGGTTTGACATTATGGTAAGGAAAGTGCATAACATGGGAGATATAGGCACAATGCCAAGGCATAAGAAGAGAAGAAAAATGAGGTTAGGACAATTGAAGCTATGACAATGCCGTAGAGGACAAGGGGTGACGCTAGGGTAGTATGCACGTGGCGCCAAGCCTACTGATGGAGAGAAATGCACAAAGTGGCTGAAAGCTGTTACGACACTGTGGCTTTGTATACATTGCGCTAAACCACTTACAGACATCGCCCATAATAAAGAAATTGAAAAGTTAGAGTTCTATTTCATGCGAAATTTTTTAGAAAGGTTTGTAATTGTTTTAAAACGTGTCTTAGGAGTATCAATAGATATTAGAACATGGTATACTCACTAATTAGTACCCATTAGCAGACAATATCAGAGAGTTGCATAGGTTTAATTTATTTTTGAGTATTAAGAAGATTGGTTGAAGAGAAGACATTAAAGACTCAAGTGTGGTGATTCTGGTATTGTTTTTAGTGATTTAATTGAAGTTATTTGATTATATCTCTAGTTTCAATGAATACCATTAAATGCATGTTTGTTTCAATGAAGTGTGAGTAGTTCATTAATCTTAAAAATAAAGGGATCCTATGGTATGAATACTATGCCATAAATATGAATAGATTGTCATGATAAAAGTGCGATAGTTAGAACTTGTATTGATTCTTAGCAAAATGCTACATACATCTTGATTACGTGTTTGTCGATATTAGGTTTCAGAAAATTATCATGACCATTGAAGCTTTTAAGCCGGATATGGATATTACAACCGTAAAATACATAACATCGATAAATAGTTATTAAGTTAGGTAGGCATGAATATTAAACTTAATTAGTTATACATCTAAAGATTTGGAACTTGATGTAATGTGGAGCTTGCTTTATTCACACCGATAGGTAAAGTTCTAGTTTGCACATTAGAATCATTTCCGTCATGAAAGTGCGTTGAAGTGGAATTAAAAGAAATCTGTTTGTTCCAATTAGGCATTGCACATACAAAATAAAGATGAACAAAGTGAGTTTAAAAGCATAATATTTCATTACCTAGGTAAAGTTATAAACTAAGATATTCCTAATATAAGAGTTTAAAAGTGATTTACATTTTTTCGTTTAATTAGATTAGTTTAGTTATAAAACAAAATTAAAAAGGGTTTCCTTAGCAAAATAATAATTTTGACTAGGTAACAATTAGTGCATACGTGTTTATTTATGGACGATGTCTGTAATCAACGTAAGTTGGTCACACTATTATTACAATGAAGCTGTTATACTTGGAGCCTTGATCAACTACATAACAACATTATTAAACAATGGAAATGACAAATGCCAACTTTTACTATTAAAATATGGAGAACAAGTTTCAATATGAGGAGTTCAGCTTATAGGACCACTTACAATTCATAAAAGACAATTTCATATCCATATGAACACTCAAGAAAATCGGCACAATATAGTCATTGAACGGTGTGAAGGCAACCTCATAAAATCACACCAACGTATTTATCAAAAAAATCCTAAAACATATATTTAAACCTGGGACCACATGCTATAAAAATCTAGAATAAAACCATATATATAAGTTCACTAGGCCATTGCCAAATTGAATGAATAGAGAAGAATAATCCGTGCCATATTTTGATTCGATAATGTTGCTATCTTAAAAAATTCATAATTATTGGCACATTAATGGGGCACATATATTATTCAAAAAGATAAATGGGGCACAAATAATTGCACAGTGAGATCTACAGTTACCTATAAAGAAAATACTTTATATTATGTAAAAAAGAACATCCATTAGGAATCTTAAGAAAAAATTGAAGTGGTGTGTTTTCATTTTCAAGAGACTTGAACATCAGAGACTACAAGATTGGCTTTTGAAGTTGCTAATATGTACATCAACAGAGACATATATTGATAGAATGGTCTCCTACAATAGTCTAAGAAAAAGAGAGAAATGAGGGAAAAAGAAAGAAATAGTAAAACCTGGGAGAAGAGAAGAAAAGCAGAGCCACCATAAGAGAATGAACTGCGATCGCGAGTGAGAGGGAGAAAGATGACCATGAGTAAGAGGGAGAGAGATGACCATAAGAGATATAATTGCGAGAGAAATGACAGTGAGAGTTTAAACTTAAAAAAGACTGTGAGCTTCAACGAAGTGAACGATTAAGGCTTAAGTTATTATTTTATTTTTTAGTTTGTTTTTTTTTTAAAACTGGTTTAGTTCACTTGAGCCACTAGCTCATATAAGAATCGACCAAGTGGCGCCACTCGGAGAGTCCAGTTTGTCACATCATCAATTTTATTAGCCAAACTAATGGAATGACTAAATGTGCACTACTTGAAAAGTCGAGGGACCAAATGTGTAGTTTTGAAAGTTGAGGGACCGAAAGCATAAAAGGTTGAAAGTTCATAGACCAAAAGATAGGTTTTACCAATTTAAAAGCTTATGCTAACTCTTTCATGATCAAGTACTCGGATGATCTTAATGAACTTTCACAACTCTTTGAAGGGCATTTGATAAGTTGCTAATGTGCTATAATTTCGTGTGATATTACTATGAATTACAAGACTTTTATCTCCATTATACTTTAAAACCTTTGTTTTTGTATTTTCAGGGTTAATACAGGCTATTAGATGAAAAGAAGTGATTTTTCACCAAAATCCAGTAAAAATGCAAGAAATAGGTTCAGTGCATTCCTAGCGCCTCCAAATACACTCTAATCACTAAGGAATTGTTGGCCTTTACTTGACCGGATGAAAGAAAATATATTAGGGATGTTGTGCATGAAGCCTTGTAAATACCCAAATGAAAGTCGAAGCTTAAACTCTAAGCAGAAGTATTCTATGACAAATAGTAGTCTCAAATCGATCCTATTGTTCACCAATTTAAAAAAAACAATAGGGTAGAAATGCTGGTGTAGAATTTTGATTGGCCTTCATAGCGCCTTGGAAGTATACACATAGTGCTGACAAGGCGTTAGGCTTAATCGTGACAAAATCGAAGGAGAAATAGAGTATCGTAGTACCATCACAGTGATTTGTAGCGCATTGGGATTTTACACATATGACGCTAGACAGATCAGAAGATTAACAGTTTTTATATCTTATGGATTTGCAAGATTTAGGATGAGATTACCTTTTATCACACTTTTACTATAAATAGAAAACTCTAGAATAACTTTAAACATTCTCTTCCATTCTCTTGACTTTCACTTTGAATTGATCTTTTGGAGGAGATGATAAGACTTCTCCTAGGTTTCATTAGTAAGTTCTTATTTATTTGTTTTCTATGTCGATGAGTGGCTGAGTTCCATATTCTAGAAATATGTGATTGAGTTCCAGGATTTAAGGATTTAGGAGGTTTTGTGCTTTTAGTTTTATTATTGTTTAATTCTAGTTTTCGTATTCTTGATTACAATGTTTTATAAATTTCATAAAATTCTTCCTTTTTCATTATATAAGTGACATGCACTCCAGTTTGGGCAAAGGTATTGCCGATAATCTTACCGCCTCTCGGTAAAGGGGATTATGTTAGGTGTCAAGTGGGGCCTTGTCTGTTGCATATTCATGTGTCTTTCTGTCGTTAAGATATGAAATGGTAGCAGCTCATGCTAGTTATTATTGTTGGATTTTCGGGGTTCATACGCATAGGAAATTACATAATAGTTTTGACAAAAACCCCAACAGGATCCGAATCTAATTCCATTAAAAACGATTAAGCCATGAAAACTTAATCATACCTCAGTCGCAATATACCTTTCTAAAGGTTGATCGATCTCTAAGGCACTGCCAACGACAAACGCCCTCTACAAGGAATCTACACTCGAACGACAGACGAGATTCGAAGTGCTAGCTTTGAGAGAATACCAAACCTTTTTTGTTTCTTTCCAAAATGATCCATATCGTACTAGAAAACCATAATTTGTTTCTGAAACGAAAATAGAGTTTTGGCCCTTAATCTTTCATACATGTGAGCGTCTATTTATACAACCCTTATATATAGACAGTTAAGTAAATTACACATATACCCCTACTTAAAGAAGTACAAGTGTAATACACCAGAAGGACATTTATGTCATGAATTTTATCATATAAAATTCATTTTTCTGAACCATCTTAAAATCTCGCAAAATTATTCTTTGTGTGCGACCCAATAGGCTCATACAACATTGGCAGTGTACTAAAACACATTTTGGTATACAAGTCATAAGCGGCCTCTAGGAAGACATTATGACTACCTAAGTTGTACGAATATCAAATCGATACAACCTAATCAATAGTGTATATAACATCCTTTTGTCACACAATATCATTTTGATCAAACATAAGGCATGAAATTGTTATCCAACATGTTCAATCGTACTAGTCTAACAAATTGAGGGATCTACTAGATATCCTCTTTATATGAGAGGGACATATTCTATCTCGATTACACAACTTCATCACATTGCTCACACAGTAACCAATCATAACCTTTATAATTGTCCAGTTAAAGAAAACGTTTGATCGTGTCAAATCACTGTGTTCCTAATGTTGAAGTCTCTGGTAATCTCAAGTCAGAGGACTAAAAAATATACCTATCATGAGAAACAACTATGACTTAATCCTTTTGATGTTCTCAGAGCGGGTTCGTCTAGTACTTTGTTCCCTAACAAGTACTCGTGATCTTGGTTCATACCCCTATACGTATAATCATCATATGATCATCAATCAAGACTCACACTAGTCTTAATTCATTATAGTTCCCAGTATAATGATCGACTTGGGACATTTGGGATATTTCTGTAAATACCCATGGATCTTATTATAATGTAAACATGCAAATTAATTATAATAAATAGCAAACGAAATCCTCTATTTAATTAACTGAAAGTATTCATAAAAACAGTTAATGGATTCACCTAGGGCACATGCCCCAATAATTACTCTTGGTAGGTATTCTCACAAATTTTAATGCTACTAGCTCGTTAAAAATCTACAGCATATCCGGCAGGTTTTGCGGTCTAATTAGTATATGGTTGTGTCACGAGTTCTTTCCATTGACATGAGGAGAACGAGGTGGCGAGAGTCACTATAAGCCTATATACGGAAACTAGTACCAAAACAACCTTTTAAAATCGACGAACGAGTCCGATCCTTTGAATTTCAATTCACATTGTGTTCTAGAGTTTTATAGTTATTGAATTATGTTTTCTATGTATTTGAGTTTATTATCTACACATCTAATTACTAGTATAATTTAGTTTTGATCTCAAGAAACCCTCATTTTTGTTTAAGCTAAAAAGGGACATCCTAATCCCTATGGGTTTGACCTTGTATTTACCTCGCTACAAATTTTAGGTAGTCGGTGAATTTGAGAATATTATTGGTGCCTTCGATGGGGCATACCAACATTTTTCTTGATTTGTAGCATGAACTAACATTGAAGATAGATTAACTTTGGAAGTTAAACTATGGAGTTGGAGAGCTATGATTTCAAAAAAGGGGAGAAATGCAAGGTTCCATTCAGAGAGAATAAGGTTCCAATTGAACACGAAAAGAATAAAAAACCTGAAATTGAACAAAACGGTTATATATTAGATCGACAAATAGAGAGCATGTACTTTTCAAACTATATTAGGAAGGTTCTAGATAAGGAAATAGATGAATTAGACTATCAGAGTAGCGCATCTAGAAGATATCACAAACCGAGAATAACTTAGAAAATTATACTTTTCAAACTAATTAAATTTTTTCTGAACCAAGAATAACTTACATCCAATAACAAATTTAAATCAAAACTACAATCAACATAAAATGTTGTCGCAATCAACTCAAAGATATCCATCAAAACCTTTGCTTTGAGTTATCCACTATGTAGGATTTCACTGCCTACTTCTGAAATAGCTTGAGAAAACTTTGCCACCTAAAAAAATAAACTGCAAAATTTCAAAAAAAAGAACTTTCCCAAAACTATTTGATCAAACTAATATTAGAACAAAGATAAAAGAATAAAAAGAATAAATAAAGATATGTATACTAAACGTTTAAATGAAAATCGAATTGCGTGTAAACAATTTGTCACGTACATAAACTTAAACAAGCCTCCAAACATGGGAAGAAGCAATTATAGTACATTAATGTTCCTCATTCAATCACCTAATAATTAGTTAATATTATTAATCAATTTGTTAAAGATAATCAAATTCTCAAATTCCTTGCAAATATCCCATGAATATGTCTTTGCAGTTCGTAATCAAAGCTTTGTTTTGAAGAACTAACTAATAGTCTAACTGTTTGGAAAAAAATATCTGATGGAGTAGCTGAGAAATACGAAATTATATGAAAATACATGCCATAAAATACATTACTTAAAAACCTTCTCTACAATACACATAACTATTTGATATTAGAAATCAATTTATTATTTACTCTCTAATAATATTATTTCATAATAATTCTAATGCGAAATATTAAATATTAAATAATATATTATAAATTGTTGTGAAGTGTGGATAACCATGCATGCACACCAACATATTGTGTAGTCATGTAACTTATATTTCTCACTTAATAGGACTTTCACTTGTCAATGTATTATCATTTCCAATGTAAACCAACTCTTCCATGTATTATCAAATTACTAGTAATGTGTTGTATGACATGGGGTGTATGTGTTAATTGTCTCACATTGATTACTTGTAATGTGTTGTATGACATGGGGTGTATATGTTAATTTTCCCACATTGTAAAGATACATTTATCATCATCACCAAATGACCTATATAAAGGGTGTTAACCTCATTGTAAGAACACATCAAGTTGAATGAAAACTTCTCATGCCAACTATCTCATTTCTTCTATTCTCCTTTGTAGTAGTAGTTTGTAGTAGTAGAAGTTCTTAGTCTTCTATTTCCTTCTCTAGTTCTTAGCAAGTCTCAATTCAATTCACAACATAAATTTGTTTTATAGTGGATTTTTAATTTAGCGTTACTTAATATATTCTTATTAAGGTTTTCAAAAGAAATCTCTTTATGTAGGTTTTATATATATATATATATATATATATTAAATAGCACATACCATATTTATTTTTTGGGCAAGTAACAAATATGTTAACTTAAAAATTTGTATTATATATTCATATTTTGTTTAACTAAACATATTTATCTTTTTATCCCAAGAATGTATTTATCTTCTCATTTATCAAAAGAAAACGCATTTATCTTTTATTAAACCAAATGTAGTTATCTTAAATATCAATTAATATCTTTAGGCAAGACATATCCGTACATTTTTGTTATAATTTTATTTCCACATGTTGGGAATGGAGGGCACCACAGTAATACCAAATTCATATGGCGTTTTTTTATTGAAACGCTACCCAAAGTGGTGTCTACAATTCTAGCTTATCACCTAGATTATTTTTGAAATAATGTATTGCGTGAATTCTCAAAATCAAGTAAATTTATTCCAAGCAATAAGCTAACAAATATATTCTCATAAAACAAAAGAGTAAAGAATGAAGACAAAATGTAATTGGTATAATTAGACCTCTAACAGCAAGGCTTTTGAGAAGCTTATAACGGATAGACTGAGCCTGAGCAATGGCACAACCCCTCTTACCTTCTCACCTAATCAACCAAAAATCAATCAAAACCATAATTAAACTTATCGAAACCTAAATCATAGCCGAAAGCCACCACTTATCGATCTGCGATGAACATATACATAAAAAAACACACTACAAATTTTAAAAGGAAACAAACAAATAAATAGCAAGAGAGATAGTACAAAAAAAAGTGAGATAGATTGACTTCGAGGAATTAGCAAAAGGAAGTGAGAATGTAATGACTTGTTACCTAAAGTAGGTGATTAGTGCTAACTCGAATCTCAATTAACCTAAGTTAATCTCACAGTTAGGTTTGATGCATTTAGATTAGTATGCGCATCGGTTGGCATGTTGTTTGTTATTTGTATGTCGTGTTTAACAAATTAATAAGCTAATTGAATTAAATAAAAAATATAACCTATAGTTTGGAAATCAAATCAATTGAAAATTGTGAATCATTAGTTAAGCTTCGAGATGCGTGGCGTATTATGATCAATTTCACAATATCACCCGTGTCTCGTTAGATATAAACCTTTAGATGCACCTCGAGATACGTACTAAAAATCATGATGAAAATGAGGCATGAGGTGGCAGGATTAAGGAAGTGGTGGCTGATTAAGTGACTTAAGTTGATGAAAACAAGATCAACTCATTTTCATTGTCACCTAATCTCATCGTCTCCATTCTTCATTTCTCTTCAGTGCCATCACCTCCATCACCTTCATGTCACCACCATCATCATTATAACTATGCTGGTGAGATAGGAAGTTCATATTCTTCATTAGATACTAGGTGAGTTTGCTACCATTTTTTAATGTTTTTTTTTGGATTTGAATGGTTTTTGTGGTGGTGTGTGTTATGATGGTTAGAACCACGAGTTTGAGAGTGATGGTGGAGGTCTAAAAGAACCTCTGGACAAGGGTGGTGATGGGTGGTGTAAATGGTGGTTAAGTCATTCTTATTATAACAATTAAAGTTATTGTTAAGGTAATCATGAAATCTAATGGTGTCTGATATTGTTGGACGAGTTGTAAATGTGGTAAGGCCCATTAGTAGACTCATCTATAAGATTTAGACATGATTTAAGGTGTCCAAAGGGTCCAAGGAGGTGTTGGAATTTCCGAGGAGGTGACGACTTGAAAATGAGGTTGCAAAAATTGGTGCCAGTAGCAAAACCTTGGGCATGGAACTTGCAGTGCATTGAGCCCAAAATTAGGAAAAATTGTGAAAATTGTAGGTTTTGATTTTCCGGTTCGAACGAGAATTGACCAGGGTTCTAGGGTCATATTAGGACTAGTATAACATCAAAATTAACCATAAATGATTTGTTTTCGGTTCTCAAATACCGGGAGAGGTTCAAGTACCACGATAGCTATGAAATACATAACAAAACTTAAATAAACTAAACTAATATAAGTGAGACTCGTATTTTTATCAATTATGATAGGTATATTTAGTTTATATATTATTATGAATTGGGAATGGGGCAATGTATTGTGATTTGATCATTTTAAATATAGAAATCTTCGAAAGGGATTGATAAGGCAATTCGGGATAATGAATTGGAAAGGATAGTCTGAAAATGGGTTCCGCCCGTTATCTAGAGAAAAGAAAAAGGATATCTAGAAAATACGTTCTGGCTGTCATCCTCAGTGATCGGAGGTTACCTTAATCATTCAATGTCCATTTAGAGTTAGTAGTTTTGTCAAGCTTGAATAAACCAACAAAATCACATGTCAGGCAACTTGTAGATTTTATGGTTGTATTCTCAAGTGGCATGAGAGTACAACTCTGTGTTGAAGTTCAAAGTACAAATCACAAGTACTCTGCGTATACCTATTTAACTCGCATTCAGTTATTCATTGTAGATATCAATTCCAATGCCTGAATGGATATGTTTCAAATTCAAATTAATATTCATTGATTCATTGATATTAATTGATAATAGATATGTTTACGAGTATCACTTACTGAGCATGTTGGAGTGCCACCCCATTAAACATTTTAGGTTCTCAGCTTGACGCTTTAGTGAAGAATAAAGAGAAGGCATATGTGTTTTATAGTCTTCTCTACGATGCAATAAACCCTCCTTGTGTATATATACTATTATAATAGCAAAGTTAAAAAGGTTAACTGTGAAAAATTTTGCCAAAATCTCCCAAGTATGCCCCTATGTACTTAAATCAAAACATTTCAAAATCAAGGCAATAAGGTAATTTAATCACTAATTCCATTTTAATAGGCAGCGAGTGCAACTTTTTTTTTTCTGTACAACAAGTTCTCAACCAACAAATACATTGCAATTATGATGATTGTCTATGCGTTTTTTTAATCTATTTGAAATCTCCCCTAAAAGAATTTTTTTGATTAGTTGTAGCAACTTATACAAAGGGTAATGGTAGAAAAATCACAACTTTTTCCTACAAAAAAAGCAAATTTGAGGAACCGAAACCACTTTTCTTGGATCATTTCCTACAAAAAAGCGAAAGTTAAAGGAGAACTTACAACCAATAAGTTTTGTACATAGAGACAATTTTAATCCATTAAAAAATTCATCACAGTTTTGTGTTCAAAAGGGTTACCCAAATCCCTATCTCTCTCACCTCCTCTGTAGCCACCACAACCTCCATACTACTCTCTTCATCTGTTCACCTTTAGCTCCCTCCTCTTCCTCTTCCTCCTCTTCCTCCTCTTCCTCCTCCACCTCCTCCTTGATTGGCGACAACAAGTGTCGCGATTCAACCCCTAGCCCTTCGCCTTCATCTCTAGCAAATTCTCTACCAATAGCAGTGTCAACAAGGCACATACATCAAAAGGATGAGCGACGTCAACACCATTGAACAAACAGAGAGATCAAGAGCTCACCGAGAGAGATCAAAAGCACACAGAGTGATCAAGAACAGATAAAAAAATAATCTGTATTACTCATCAAACTTACATTATACAATGTACTTATATAGAGGGTGTACATTACACACCCTTGATGTAACTAACTGTAACAAACTACAATAAGCCTATTATGTAATACACAACAGCGCCTATTATGTAATACACAACAGCTTACATACAATGTGATACAATACAATACATTGCAACATATATATATATATATATATATATATATATATATAACTTTACATCCCCCCTCAAGATGGAAGTCTATGCCAGTCTCATAGACCCATCTTGGATAACAATTCAAAAAATAATAGAGCAAGCAAATATTTTGTAAACAAATCAGCCTGTTGCAAACGAGTAGGAATATACTGGGGAAGAACAAAACCAAACTTGGCTGATGGCGAACCAGATGACAATCAGTCTCTAAATGTTTTGTACTTTCATGAAAAACAGGATTGGCAGAAATATGAATTGCAGCTTGATTATCACACCATAAAGGTATAGGAAGAGATATTGGAACACACAAGTCCTTAAGAATATAAGAGACCCACAACAGTTCATAAATTGTGGAAGACATAGATCTATATTCAGCTTCACCAGATGACTTAGAATAATAGCCTTTTTTTTCCAAGATATCAAAGAAGAACCCTTGAATACACAATAACCAGTGAGAGATTTTCATGAGAAAGGACACGCAGCCCAGTTAGAATCACAATAGGCAAGGAGATTAAGATCAGACTGAACAGGGAAGAACAACCCTTGAGAAGGAGTACTCTTAAGGTATCTGAGAATGTGAAGAGCCCCAAACCAGTGTTTTTTAGTTGGAGCTTAAACAAACAGACGTAATTGTTGTGTGGCATAGGTAATGTCAGGACGAGAGAAGCCCAAGTAAAGAAGAAGACCAATCAATCGTCTATATCGATCAGCTTTAAGTAACAAAGGTGAATCTGCATCATCAAATTTGCAGTCTCGAGGAAGAGGAGTTGCAGCTGGTTTAGCAAAACTAAGACCAACATCATGAAGTAAATTGAGGATATATTTACGTTGATGAACATAAAGCCCTGAAGAAAATCTAACCGACTCTAAGCCTAAAAAATAACGAGCTTGGCCTAGATCTTGATGGTGAACAACTTGTGAAGAAATGCCTTAACCTTGGTAAGCATCTTAAGAGAAGTGCCAGTGAGAAGAACATCATCAACATAAACTAGTAACACCAGAAAATGGCCATCAACGTTATATGTAAACAAACAAGGATCATGAGCAGATTGGATAAAACCAAAAGATTGAAGTTGAGAAGTAAACTCATGATTCCATTATCTAGAAGCCTGCTTAAGACCATATAAGGATCATTGTAGTTTGCGGACTTGATTAGGAGAAGCAAGAGTATAACCATCAGGGGGTTTCATGTAAACATCTTCATCAAGATAACCATCTAAAAAGGCATTATTAACATCCAACTGATGTAAAGCCCAGTTGCGAGCACCAGCCAAAGCTAAGACAATCCTTACTGCTACATTCTTGGCTACAAGAGAAAATGAATCTGTATAATCAACTCCTTCAATTTGATTGAATCCCTTTGCAACCAAACGTGCTTTGCATCTATATAGTGTACCATCAAGATTGAGTTTCACCTTTTAAACCTACTTGGAACCTATGGCCCTTTTGTTAGAGGGAAGGTTTGTTAGACTCCAAGTACCATTCTCTTCTAATGCTTGTAACTTCTTATTCATAGCTGAAACCCAAACAGGGTCATGTTTAGCTTGATCATAACAAGTAGGCTCTTTTATAGTTGAAACAACTGCTAGAAAATACTTGTAATCATTAGTAACATGAGAAGAATGGATGAAAGGAAATGTTGGAGGTGCACCAGTAGAAATAACAGGTTCAGCAGTAATGCAGTCATTGGTTTGAACATTATTCAAAACAAAATCATTCATCCATAGAGGCTTGTAAAGAGCATGAAGACTTTTATGAGGAGCAAGAGGCAAAGAAGGAGCAACAACTTCATCAAGAGTCATCATAGGATCAAATCAGACGGAGGATAATTTCCGGGAAGCTCATCAACATTGGTAGGCATGGAAGGATCAGGCATTGCAACATCAGTAGGTACTACCTCAGGATGAATAGTCTCAACAGGGGACTCTATGGAACTTGGTACAACAACAGAACCAGGTACATCTTTTAAAGAATCAGACATTTCATTAAAAGGTATAGGCAAAGGACTATCAGAACCTGAAGAATTAGTCTGCAAAGGAAATTGATTTTCAAAAAAAAAATCACATCTTTCAAAATAAACAAGTATGGGTTGCCAAATTGTACAGCCTTTAAGCCTTTTGTCTAGGGGAATAACTAAGAAAAATGGATTTAATAACTCTTGTGTCTAACTTGGCTTTACTTGGAGAGACATTAGTAGCAAAACATAGACAACCAAAAGTTTTCAATGAGAGATAGTCTGGAATCTATCTAAATAATAGGTGATAAGGAGATTTCCAATTCAGCAACTCATAAGGTAATCGATTAATAAGATAGGTAGCAATAAGAATAGCATCACCCCAAAATCTTTTTGATAAACCAGATTGAAAAATAAGAGCTCTTGTGACTTGTATCGAATGATAATGTTTACGTTCAACTACTCCATTTTGCTAAAGAGTATAAGGTGTAGACCTTTGATGCATAATTCCCAAACCAGAAAATTTATTTCCACTAGATGAACTAGAAAGAACTCTGTTAGTTTTCAACATCATAATTGTATCCAGGACAGGTGAATCGCTCATATGAACCTCCTTCTATTTCTCAATTCTAAGAATCATAGAATATGCTTTATTTATATTTGGTAAATGATCCATTACTAGGATTTGATTACGAATATGATCATACACCTCACCTAAGCCCATCAGAAACTGCATCAGTTTATCATTAGAGTCAAGAGCAACTATCTTTGTTGCAGCTCCACATTCATAAGAAGGTAAAGGAACCAAACAATTTAGTTCATCCCATAGTTTCTTAAGCTTTGTGTAATATTGAGAGATAGAGAGATCTCCTTGAGTGATAGATGAAATACCTCATTTGATTTGATATAGAAGAGGTCCTTTGCATTCTCCATATCTCCCTTTCAACGAAATCCATAAATCAAGAGACGAAGTAGTGTAAAGGAAAGCTTCAACAATTTATTTAGAAATGGAATTCAAGATCCAAAAAGTTACCATATAGTCCAACTTAATCCATCTATCAAGAGCGGAATCAGTTTATTCAAGCTTTAAACATTGGCCATCAATGAAACCTAGCTTTGTTTTTGCTCCCAGTGCTATCAACATCGCTCAACTCCAAGAAAGATAGTTTGAACCAGTGAGAGGATTTGAAACTAAGATCATACCAGGAAGATAAGAACTCTAAAGGAAATATGGATTCTCTACGCCATATTCTCCTGAATCAACACCTCTTCCAGCTCCATTTCGAATTGAAGAACTCGAACAACCATGGATAATAGCCATGATTACTCACAGATCAAAAAACAAGAAATGATTGCTAAAGATTGCAATCAATTCCTAAATCAATAATTGCAAACAATCTCAAAAAACTAGATCGAACATTAAAAAAAACTGGCTCTGATACCATGAACAAACAAAGAGAACAAGAGCTCAATCAGAGAGATCAAGAGCACACAGAGTGATCAAGAACTGATCAAAAAACAATCTGTATTACTCATCAAACTTACATTGTACAATGTACTTATATAGAGGGTGTACATTACGCACCCTTGATGTAACTAACTGTAACAAACTAACATGAGCCTGTGATATAATTCACAACAACTTACATACAATGTGATATAATACAATACACTTAAATATAAATATATATATATATATATATATATATAACTCTACAACCATGAATATTCATTAGTAGTCAATCACAAAAGTTTTACTTATGGGGTTGATGTTTCTATGTTATGGGCTGATTTTTTATTCTTTATCCTCTGTTTTGGAACACTTTAAGGGCCTTTTATCTGGAACGTTTTTAGAGACGATGATAGACAAGTAAGGCGTGACACTTCTCTAGAGTATCCATGGAGTGCTTTTTTGGGTTTAGTTTGTTATTGTTAATAGGGATTTTTTATGGGTAATGTGCAGAGGTTTTGTTTCAATTGTTGCTTCCTCATTCTAGATCACCTTATATTATGTATTTTATAAGGAGGATTCAGGGGTTAGAGGTTTGACTTCGCAAACATTTAGTCAGGGGGTGCTTCACATTGATAGTTTCTCAGGGATGATGCGCACATGACAGTGAAGGTCTCCTACCAATTCACACATAATTTCATGTTGCATAGTCAGACACCCCTTTTTGAGTTTCCATCTAGTTGCTTTCACTTTGCACGAACAAAGCCTCGAGATAACCAACTAAAATGGTTAAGGATCAAGTTCCATATCATGGATCATATTTTTCATAAATAATTTATATCTTTTCTGTACATAATTCTTAAATATATACATGAAGTTTCGGCTCCTTTTTATCAAAAAAAAAATATTATGTATTTGTTGGGTCATGTACATGGGTTTTGTTTCAATTGTTGTTTTCTCATTCTAGCGCACCGTATGTGTACTCTCTATTTCTTGTACATCTATATGAATAAAGCCTCTTATTCATAAAAAAACAAGGTGTTATATGTTTACTGTTTGGCCATCAAAATGTACAACTTTTTGTCTTTGATAAGAAAAAACATTATTTATCAAAAACTTAAAAGAATGTGTGCAGATTAATTTGTGTCCCAATTGCAAATTTACATAGCATATTTATGTACATTTTCTCAAAAAAGCTGATTAAAAAACATCAAATTTCTACCTCGAAATTTTTAAGAGGAACGTAGAGAGACTCTAGAAAGTTGTATTAATCATAATCAAATTTTAGGCCACCTAAACTCTTACACTGCATACCTAATTATCAACATTTAGTGTTTAAGATTAATGATTGATATATTTGAAAAAATTGTGAATGATAATATATTTTTGCGTACCACTTTTTAACTCCGCTAAAGAAAAAACATGCATTGCCCATCCAAAGCCTAAAGAAGGAGGATGGAAAATGTTAGAGAAAAATATATTGAATCAATCTTAAAGAGTTTTGTAAGATGTATTAAGGACAGAAATCAAAATGTTTTAACGTGCGAGGATGACAACAAGGAGAGATGGAGAAGTTACTTTGATAGTTTATTTAATGATGGCCAAGTTGATACTATAATAGATGAAAATCTACACCAAGAAAGAAATGTAAACTATATACGCAATATTGGAATTGTAGAAGTTAAAGAGGCATTGAAAATAATGAAAATAGGGAAGGCATATGGCCTAGATGAAATACCCACAGAGGTTTGGAAATGCTTAAGAGAAATTGGATTGACTTGGTTAACAAAACTTTTCAATAAAATCTTAAAATTAAAACGGATGCCAATCGATTGGAGAAGAAGCACGCTTATGCCAATTTTCAAAAACAAAAGAGACATTCAAGTTGCTCAAACTACCGGGGAATTGAACTTATGAGTCACACTATGAAACTTTAGGAGAGGATAATTGGCAATACCCTAAGGAGAGAAACAACAATATCAGAGAACCAATTTGGTTTCACGCCTGAGAGGTCAACTATGGAGGCAATTTTCCTTGTAAGATGATTGTTAGAAAAATATAGAGAAAAGAAAAAAAGATCTTCATATGATATTCGTAGATTTAGAAAAAACATATGATAGGATCCCTAGAGATGTTCTTTTGTGGGTTCTAGAAAGAAAAATAGTGCATGCTAGATACATAGACACTATTAAGGATATGTATGATGGAGTAGTAATGAGTATAAAGACATTCGGAGGAGCTACAAAAGAATTTCCTATTACGATAGGACTACTACAAGGATCGGCTTTAAGCCCATATCTATTTACTTTAGTTATGAATGAACTAACTAGGCATATTCAAGAGGATATACCATGGTGTATGCTATTTGCAGATGATATTGTCTTAGTAGATGAAACTAATGATGGAGTGAACAGAAAATTAGAACTCTAGAGGAATACATTAGAATCTAAAGGTTTTAAGTAGAGTAGGATGAAAATCGAATATATGCACTGTGAGTTTAGAAACACTAAACATCGAGATGACAAAGTGGTAAAATTAGGGGAAATAGAAGTTCCTAAGTTAAACAACTTTAGATACCTTTGATCAATCATACAAAATAATGGTAACATTGAGAATGATGTCACACATAGAATTGAAGCTGGATGGAAAAAATGGCGGAGTGCAACATGGGTGATTTGTGATCGAAACGTTCCTACTAAGTTAAAAGGAAATTTTTATTGGACTGCAATTAGGCCAACTATGCTCTATGGAAGTGAATGTTGGGCGGTAAAGCAACAACAATTAGATAAAATGAACGTAGCAGAAATGAGGATACTTATGTAGATATGTGGTAAAACTCGTAAAGATAGAATAAGAAATATAGAAATTCAAAGACAAGTAGGAGTAGCACCAATTGATACAAAAATCAAGGAAGGGCGGTTGCGATGGTTTGGTCACCTGCAAAGACGGCCTACAAATGCTCCAACTAGAAAACTTGACTCAATAGAAACTGTAGAAATTCGACGAGGTAGGGGCAAACCAAAGTTAACATGGGATGCATTAATTAGGAGGGATTCGAATGGTTTGCAAAGCTCACCATCAATTGCACTTAATCGAGCACAATGGAAAAGTTTGATCCACGTAGCCAATCCCTGTTAATTTGGGACTGAGGCTATGTTGTTGTTGTTCTTGTTGTTGAATCTTAAAGAGTCTTTTTCTATTAACAAATTTTTTTTGACATTTGCGGCCTCCCTCAAAAGTTTGCTACATATTGAATGGGCAGTCATGATTTGTTGTAAATTCCAAAATTGGCTATATATGCATGGCTTCACTGAAGACTACATCTAGTTATTAGACTTTTAGTGTGATGATGTATGTTTCGATTTTTCATCTTCCTTTTACATTGAGTGCTCAAAAAGTTTCGTTTTTTTTTTTTGGCTTATTAATTGTTTAAGCAAGGCCAGTTTGAAGTTGTTGGGGGATAGAGCAAAGTTATAAAATGGAAACCCTTAATTCTCATATACTAAGCAACAGTGGTTTTTTTTAGATATTAAAATATTATTTAATACTTTTGAATACATTGTACCTTATTTCCGTTAAATACATGATATTTAAAATTTTGGATAAAAAAATAAATTATCGACTACTTTAAAATGATTTTGGAATGAAAGCACTATACACCATTAAAGTCATGGTCACTAAATCATTAAATCAACCATTCTTCATTTACTAATTTGGATTCTCCTTTCCACTCATTTAATTTTGTTTGTTTCCTTCTATTGGTTACACTCTCTTTTTCAATATATAGTATATATTTACTCGCTTGGTACCGTAACCTTCTCGTCCTTCTCTGAAGCATCCCCTATCTCCATTAAAGAAATAGTTGGCTCGAAACACTAATTAAGCCCGAGTACACCTATAAAGCTTTACTAGAGCCAGCAGTCTCTCCTTCCGTACCTGATAAACTTAGCATGTATGTTGATATTGAAATAAAAATCAAAGTAAATGCAGCGAAAAATCTAAAACTTTTTCGATGATGCATACCATATATAGAAAACCAGAGTTTACTAAATAAAACCTCGATTATACAAAACCTCCAAATCCCTGTTATATTACAAAAATATAATTCAAATAATATATATATACTAGTCAGAGAGGCACGTGCTTCGCACGTGAGGCCTAAAAAAACTGGTTTCTATTTTGTCCATTTTCTTTCACTCCCTTGGCATGCGCACTCGAGCACTACTACAACTCCTACAACCATTTTGGCTGCACCGATGACTACTACTCAGGCTGTTGTAGCTCCTACTATAGCTGAGACTAAGGTGCAAGCAACAGTATCTAAGACACTAGCCGAGAGAGTTGCACTAATAGTAGTACCTATGGATACTGTAGTAGTTCTTACACCTACGACTACTGAGCAGCCAAGAGTGGTGTCTACTTTTGGGAGCCTGATGATAGTTGGGGCTAAGGAGATGAAAGACTTCATTAAGTTCTCACAAGGATAGTTTTATGGAGCTGGGGTTCCAAAGATAGCCGGGAGGAGGCTGTTATCTCATGAGTGGCTACATGACTTGCTTCGGGTTGAGGAAATTAATCGGCCAAGATTATCGAGTTTTTGCTCGAGAGCTGATGCAGCAGTATAGTGGACTACCTACAACGCGACTCATCCTACCGTGACTACTTGGGCAGAGTTTCGAGTGTTGTTTATGGACGAGTATATACCTATGGAGGTCAGGTTCCGATTGAGGCATGAGTTTTTATCATTGGTTCAGGGTGATATGTTTGTCATGGTATACATGGAGAGGTACTGATATCTATTGTCATACTCCAAGGACATAGTAGGAACCGATCGATTATAGATATATTATTTTTTTAAGGTTTGGATGAGAGGGCTGTGAGCACGATTGTATCCAATAGAGCTCGTACACTAGTAGAGATTTACAACAGGTCCCTCGCACACGAGACATATCTAGTTCAGAGGGCCAGTCGATTAGCGATTCAGGTTGCGTTACAGGGTCAACAGAGGCAGCCAGTTTCGAGTTCTCGTCTGATTAGTAATCGAATGGACAAAGGAGAGAGCATGATCGACAAAGACAGGGCCAGAGACCTCGTCGGGGTGATTGGCATCAGAGTCGCAAAGGCGACAAAGATCATCATGATGACCGAGAAAAATGTGATGATTGGCAAGCGGCATATTCTACAGCTTCTGCACAAGTTAATCAGCCTAGACAGTAGTATAGGTAAGATAGAGGTCAAAGAGGCCAGAGTCGAGGCCAGGGTCAGGCATATAGTCAGAGAAGTTCTGGCAGATCGAGACTCGTACATGTTACCGATGTGGTTAGGTTGGATATATTATGGTGGATTGCACCAGACCAGCACAACTGTTATCATAGACAGAGCATGCCAAAAATACAGCCCAGACTACAGCTTTTGGGTTCGCGCAGTCGTACAAGGAGGCGACCAGACAGCTGATAGAGGGTACGTTATATGTTTGTGGTATTTTCATGCATATTATGATGGATTCTGGTAGCATATTATCTTTTATTTTTGGACGCATAGCAAGAGAGTTAGGGTTAGCTGCACAGACCTTAGATACACATCTTGTTCTCAATACTGCAGTTGGAGATAAGATTTACCCTAACCGAATATGCCGAAATTCTATTATGGAGATTGAGGGACATCAGCTACTATCTTATTTGAGAGTGTTGGAGTATCTGGAATTCACCACTATGTTCGATATGGTTGATTATCATCCTAACATTCACGGATTGACTATTTCAGCATGACTATGACGTTTGATATTAAGGGGATTCCAAAGTTTACATTTGCCGAAGTTGCGACTACATTACCTTTCACTCGAGGCAGACAAGCTACATCATAAGAGATGAAGGCATACGCATATATGGTTGAGCCAGAGCTTAGGACGGTGATTAAGGTCGAGGATGTTCCTATTTTCTGTGAGTTTCCATACATGTTCCCTAATAATTTACCAGGATTGCCACCACCGAGAGATGTTGAGTTTATCATTGAGTTGATTCCGCGAACTCAGCCAATTTATAACAGGCCTATAAGATGTCAACATCGAAGCACGAGGAGTTGAGGACCTAGTTAGAGGAGTTATTGCAAAAGGGTTTCTTTAACCGTAACATGTCACCTTGGGAGCTCTAGTTCTTTTTGTGAAAAAGAAGGACAGCTCGATGCAGATGTGTGTGGACTACCAAAATTTGAATAAAGCGACGATTCAGAATTGTTACCCACTTCTGAGGATTGATGACTTATTCAGTCAATCGGCTAGGGCCAAGTTCTTTTTGAAGATTGACTTACAATCAGGATACTATCAGTTAAGGATTCGAGAAGAGGATGTGGAGAAAACCGCTTTTAGAATGCGGTACTGACTATTCGAGTTTACAATCATATCGTTTGGACTGATTAACGCACCATCAATCTTCATGGACGTGATGCATAGGGTTTTGAAGCCATTTTTGGATCGATATGTCATATTTTTATTGATGACATCCTAATTTACAATACGATTCATGTAGAGCATGAGAGGCATCTCCAAGATGTATTGATGCCCCAGAGAGAGCACAGACTTTATGCCAAGTTCACCAAGTGCACATTTTGGCTGAGTGAGGTGAGATTCTTTGGGGATGTCGTTAGTAATTAGAGTATATCTATTGGTGGTGACAAGATTCAAGAGATTATTGACTAAAAAACACCTAAGTCCATATCTGACATTTGGAGTTTCCTGGGTTTTGCGGGATATTTTAAGCGCTTCATGCAAGATTTCTTGATGATTGCAGCGTCGATAACAAGGTTGACCAAGAAGGATGTTAGATTTGAATAGTCACAAGAGTGTGAGGATGCTTTTTCAGGAGCTGCAAGAAAGTTGAGTTAGGCACCAATTTTGGCATTACTTGTAGTAGGCAGAGGTTTTTCAGTTTATACTGATGCATTAGGCATTAGGTTCGTGTTGATGCAGGACAGAGACCCAGTGGCCTAGTCATCTCTACGATTGAGACCTCACGAGGTAAACTATCCAATGCACAACTTGGAGCTTGCGGCGGTCGTGTTTGCACTAAAGGCTTGGAGGCACTACTTGTACGGTGAGAGGTTCATGTTGTTCACTGATCGCCAAAGTTTGAGATATTTGTTCACTCAAAGGGAGTTGAACATGCGACATTGGCGAAGCTTTGAGTTACTGAAGGAATATGACTTCGAAATTGAGTATCATCCGGGTAAGAAAAATGTCATAGTTGATGCACTAAGCAGGAGTGGCATCGAGAGCCAGACGATACTGCAGCATATGCACATGAGCACGGGTTACTTGAGGTAGCGTCTGTGTTGTACGTGACATAGGCTATTGTCGAGCTATGAATGTTTTGTCAGATGCAAGTTCCTAGGGTGTCTCTTGAGTGGGTTGTTGAGTTGTGGAGAGTTGTAAACAGTTATTTGTAGATCAGTGGCCTGGCTCAGGATCCGGGGTGCACTGAGTGGTCTAAGGGTTCAGACGAGTGCTTGAGACACAAAGGTCATTTGTGGATACCAGGGGTATCGGAGCTCAAGGACAACATTCTCAAGGATGCACACCAGTCGTGATATACAGTTCATCTTCGTTGGACCAAGATATATCACAATCTGCAGAGATTGTTTTGGTGGCCTAGGATGAAGGCTGACGTAGGTAAATACGTTCAGAGTTGTCATATTTTCCAGCAAGTGAAGGCTGAGCATAGGAGACCAGCTGGGTTGCTACAGGCGCTGCCCATTCCTCAGTGGAAGTGGGAACACGTGACCATGGACTTCATCAGCGGCCTACCCCAGTCTACGAGGAAACATGACGCATTTCGGGTGGTTATCGAAAGGTTGACGAAGTCAACGCTTTTTATACCGATCCCTATAAGATATTTAGTTACACAGCTGAGTACTATCTCCGGGAGAGAAAGATTGTAAGATCGAACAGACCGATCTTCATTGTTTCTAACAGAAATCCTAAAATTACTTCAAGGTTCTGGGAAAGTATGCAAGAGCAGTTTGGCAATCGCTTACAGTTCAGTACTGCGTAATGTTGAGGATATGCTGAGGGCGTATATATTATAGTTTGGTGGATCATGGGAGGATTACTTACCTTTGCGTGAGTTTGCTTACAACAATAGCTATCAGGTGAATATCGGGATGCCACCATTCGAGCTACTTTATGGTAGGCCCTGTAGGTCGCTAACATGTTAGGCGGCACCAGAGGATATAGCAGCTATAGGACCTGAGGTTGTTGTTGACCATACTGAGAAGGTGAGACAGATCTGGCAGAGGCTTTAGGCGGTGCAGGATAGGCTAAGGAAATATGCGGACAAGTATCTTGAGGGTCTGAGCTACGAGGTTGGAAACTTGGCCTATTTAAAGGTTTCGCCCTGAAAAGGTCATCAGAGGTTTGTTATTAAGAGGAAACTGGCACTAAGGTTCATTAGGTCGTTTAGGGTTAAGGAACGCGTCGGCGGAGTGGCATACTGTCTAGAGTTGCCAATGCAATTAGCAGGGGTATATCAGTGTTTCATATTTCCATGTTGAGGTTGGCTAGGTCGGGACAAAGGCCTATGGTTGATATAAGTCAGACAGAGGTGCGACCTGACGTATCATATGAGGAACGACCAGTGGAAATTATGGATAAGATGACTCAGATTTTGAGGAATAAGGAGATTTCGAAGGTTTTGGTACGATGGCACCATCTCGAGACCGATGGACTCACTTGAGAGCTTGAATCTACTATGCGACGACTGTATCCCCGCTTATTTACTGGTAAGTATTTAATTTAAATTTAAATTTTGGGAAAAAATTTCACCTAGTTGGAAAGAATTGTAATGAACTGAATTTAATTCACCATTATTAATGACATGGTTGCAGAGGCGGCTGAGAGCTCAAACGCTCGTGGGACCCACAACTAGGCTAGTACGCGCTTGGAGCTAGGTAAGTAGTTATTTTGTGTGCTGATTTGTTTAATTTACGATATTTACGTTGAAACAAAATAAACAACATCATAATGTATGTATTTATATTACATTTGACGTGTGAGACCATGTGTAAGTATTCGCCTCGATATGCATGTCGACGTGGGTACCGGGTAGGCTAAAAGACTAAATACAAGGTCGTGGGAAATAATACACACATGAAATGAATAAAATGGATTAAATAATTAATATGTAATGCCTATTTGATGGTTAGGGACATGGTAGTATGCGTGTGTCGCGATTTGGGATGCGAAACTGGACGTCAGAACACCCGAAATACCACTTTTTGGGTTGAGAACAAATGCAAGTGTACCATTAATGTTATATTTGGATTCATTATAGGTTGGAAATGGATCAAATGGTGCTTATTGGATTGGCTTGAGATGTACAAGTGAGGAGAGATGCTTAGTGGACTATAAAAGTCAAATTGACTTTCTTTCCACCACCCTTTCTCTCTCTTTATCTAAAAATCCGAAAATAGAGCAAAAGAAACAACGGTTTTGGAGTGTCAAATTGATAATTAGAGGTGCTTGAAATGGTTGAATGAGTAAAGCAAGGTGAGATTCACAATTACCTCAACTTTCTTCTTCTTTGGGTATAAATATTTGAGGTGTTGGTGTGAGTCCAATATGGATTATTAAGTGGTTGTTAAGTAGTTGTTTTGGTGTGTTTTAAGTGTTATGAAGTTCGGTAATACGTGTTGTGGTAGTTGTGTTATTGGTGGTGGTGTTGAGAACCCAAACTTTTTAGCCAAACTACTATCTAGAACGTGATTAGCGCGCTAATGTTCTTCTTGACAAAGAACATTTAGCGACCTTGAAATCTAGCACGCTAATACTCAGACCTAGTGCACTAGATATTGTAGATTTTAGACTATTTTTGCTAAGTAACATAAAATACATCCAATTGACTAAAAATCAATTATAAATGGAAATAGTTCATTTTCGAGCGCTAATTTGGATATCTGGGATTCGACATAAATGAACCGAGGGTTATTTACCGGGACACGAAGTGCGGTTCGAGTTGTGTAGTATCACAACTGAAATTTCTTGAGTAGTACTTTATTTTTGCTTTTGAATTCATATTTTTTTTCTTTCAATACTCTATTCTTGGTTTTGTTTTAAATGGACGGACATTGAGGCTCTCCCTCTATGCCATTTCTGTGTGTATGTCCACCAGGCCATAACACGCGTGTCAGGTATCTCGATGAATAGTTCAACCCGAGAGTCACGTTGGGGCACGTGTGGGTGCCTCGTAGGTTTTACACCGACCACCTAGCGGATCCAAATACTGGTTTTACTTGATTGCTACTCGGCGGCATTAATCTGTGGGGAGTCCGAAGTATGGCGCTTGTCTGACCCTATGCTCTAGGAAGACACTTTGAGCTTGCACTATTATTTATCAATGCAATGTTCACAGTTGCCTATATTTATTTCCGCATGTTTATTTAATAGTTTTGATTAAATTCCAGTATTTACTTTCAATATTGCTCACTTAATTTCCTTGAGAATACTCACTCTGGACTCGTCATCTGCCTTTTTGTGATGACTTGAGTGCAGATCCTAGCACGAGTCGTGGCAAGGGCAATTTACAGGAATACAAGTGATTCAGAGATATTGAGCCATGCTTATACGTTTATATTAGATTTTTTTTTTATTTTAAGGATTTGGGATTGTGAGATACTTTAAGACTCTATTCTTTTATTATTTTGATACGTTGAGGTGTAGTTTTGGTCTCTGATGATAAATGGGTTTTCTACACTAGGTATCAAAGTTAAACGCATGACTATATTGTTTTATATCTTTTGAATTTCATGATAAAAGAATTCCGCTGTGATTTATTATGGTTTAAAATGATCTTAACAGATGACTTGAGTTCAGTAACAACTTAAATAGTAAATTGTTGTCTATTGAGGTTAAATATGATTAAATGGTGGATGAGATAGCATGTGGGAAATAACTGGCGTTGGTAGGCCAGGTTACGGGCCTGCATTGGCCCCCGTGGCGGTCCATTTGAAAAATGGGCCATTACATTTATGAAGCCTAATTATGGTTTTGGCCGCGGGTCGAAAACTAAAGACTTGTGAAATTAAGAGTTTTAATTAATTATTATTGTGTGATGTGTGCCTCGTGTTGTGTACTATTATGTTATTTTATTTTGTGAAATTCAAGTAAATGATTTAATTAGAGAATTTAAGGTGTTTTATCTCGAGATACATGTCGAAATGAATGCTAAGAAAGTTAAAAAGTTAACTTGAACTATCGTTTTGAATTTCGCAGAAAATAATAGTATTTATGTTTTAAAATATGAATTTCGACCTTTAAAAGGTTTTAACAAGCCAATGTAAGTCTCACACCTCGAATTTCATGCGAGATGCATTGTACAAGAGTTTCGAAGCATATTGGTGAATATTTCAATTTTTGGGGGATTTAGAGTATTTCTCTCTGTTTAATTCCGACAAAAATTGAAGAGATAAAAATGAAAATAAAAAGATATGGCCAAATTACCCAAAAAGGTATTGATTTACAAGTGGAAAGATAATAATGAGGGGCAAAATAGTCTCATTGGTTGATTTAACCCCATAAAATCGAAACAAAGGTTTTCTTCTTCGTCCTTCATTGCCATCGTCTTCAAGCTTCATTGTTTTTATCCTTCGTCTTCTTCACTCTCCTATAGTGTGTGTGTGTGTGTGTGCGTGTGTGTGCTCCTATTCATCTCTCTCTTTCGAGACTCCCTCTCTATTGTCCTTGTGGGATCGAATTGAATATAGGACAATGAGTTGGGAGTTGGTGACCGTCGTGGTGTTGAAGGTAAGTAATGAGAATTCAGTTTTTATGAGTTCTCGATTGTAAGTGACTGTTTTGTTTGTGATTTCAAATTTTAGAGTCACTGGTTGTTTGATATGGAGAGGTGAGGTGAGGTGAGGTGAGGAGGAAAATCGATTCCAAATAAAAAAAACAAACAACAACAGACATAGCACAACAACGAAAAAAAAACACAGTCATGAGGAGTGAGGTGAGGAAGAAGATGTTGGAAGGGAGCAGACAATAGTGAGGAGAGGGAAACGTGATCTCCTTTCGTAAATCTTCACATCCAGAAAAAAGGTGTTGATTTTTCATGCCCACAGCACTTCTCCGTGAGCCTATGATCTTCGCTAGTATCGATATTGTCCCCAACTTGACCACCTTTCAATTTTTATGGGTGTGGGGTTTTATCTCAAAAGGCCTCACTAATAGTTAAGAGGAGATCACCACTTATATACTTCACTATGAAGTTTCAATTATTCGATGTGGGACTATTATTTCGGTCAACACATCTCAACACTCCACCTTGGACCGAAATCTATCAAAGGGTTTTTTTTTTCGACAGTCCCGATCGAACCATCGGCTCTGATACCATATTGATTTTTCATGCCCGCGACACTTCTCCGCGATCCTATGATCTCCGCCAGTACCGATATTGTCCCCAACTTGACCACCTTTCAATTTTTATAGGTGTGGGGTTTTATCTCAAAAGGCCTCAGTACTAGTTAAAAGGAGATCACCACTTATATACTTTACTATGAAGTTTCAATTATCTGATGTTGGACTATTATTTTGGTCCGCACATCTCAACAAAAGGAATCGAAAATGAACAGTGACTTTTCTCTGTTTCGTTTTCATTGGGCCCTTTCCCATAATTAACTATAAAAATATGTTTTTAATTCGAGAAATTTAAATAAAATCCATAGAAATTATGAAAAATAAAAAATGGGGTTTTGAACAAATTACTAAAATTTTGGGATTTTTGAAAAAAATAAGGATTTTGAGATTTTCTCATGGATTTATATTTAGGATTTTGCCTCGTAATTCGTGTTAGAACACGAAAATACTCAAAATTAAGAAAATTATATTAAATCCTAGCTTAGGTTAATTTTTGATTTCGGGCCGCAATTTGCAGTTAAAATTGGGATCTAGACATCCAAGGGGTTGGTTTGGATTGATTTTAAGGTTTTCAAATTGAGACAAAACTAATTAAATTAAATAAATTGAAAAGATTATATTTATGTCTAAAACATAGTTTTTGATGTCGAACAATAATTTTGAGTTACAATGAGATTCGGGCGTCAGAGAATTTAGTTTGGAAGTATTTTTAGGGTTTTGGATGTGATTGGGTCAAATAAATTACAACTAATTGGAAAACAGTTGTGGAATTGTTATGAAATCTTACCGGATGTGTGGACTAGCTTACTTTTACGGAGCACAAGGGAGTTGGATTGATAATGGCTTGGAGGAGTATTCTACAACAAAAAATAGTCCGAAATTAAGATAAATTTACAATTTCATTAGTTATGCTTTGAGATTTTTTAGAAATTGTGATGAAATTGCATGAATTAAGGATATGAGGTTGTTGGAAAGGGTTTTCAACTTGCGTGAAAGTTAGGCATCAATGTGACTTATGGAGACCTATTAAATGTCTTTTGCTTTATTTGGCATGTGAATGATATTTGTGATATTAAGTTTTCTTTTTAGGTGATTTAAAGACCCGTGTTGTTAGTTGTGTTGTTGTGTGAATTTTGTGAAAAATTGTGAGAACGAGGAGGCAAGCAAGTCAAGTGAGTGAATTGAGTGCAAATGACTTTAAGCCATCATCCTCAAAAGAACCTTATGAGGAGGAGCTTATGCCATTTAAGTCAAAGTACTATATTAGTAGAGAGGCAAATGATAGATACAATCATTGAGCATAGAAAGTTAATTTGCGAAAGAGGAATCTAACTTTAATAAGAGAGTAAACAACTACATTAGGCAACAAGGTTGAGAGCAATTCACTCAAGACTATAGGGAGAACAAGGTTAAGGGAATGAGTGAAATTGTGTACGAATGTTACGCCAATACAAAGTTTACTAAGAAAAGTGATCCGGTAAAGGCGAGACGGGTGTTCGTCCCTTTTAATGTGCGTAAAATTAATACTATCTATGGGATTAGAGCATATGAGTAGGATTGAAGACGAAAAGAGTTTCTTGGATAATTTATATGAGAACCCCTATAACTGATACCTTTTAGAGCTATAAAGCGAGCATTGGTTATTCGAGGACATCAAGGATGGGTAATGGAGTTGAGAATGTGCCGAAGCACATTAAGAAAGGGAGCGTGAGGAAAATCTGCATAATGTGGCAGCATTTTTTTGTTACTTTATTGTACTCGTCCACTCCGTAGAACAGGATCAACAAGCCAAAGGAGGTTTGTTTGTTTAAGATTACAAACTACGAGAGATTAACACTGAAGAGATTTTTTATAAGGACCTGACGGAATCTATCATGTCGAAGAGAGACAACAAACTTTGTTTCCTATTTTGATTACCCATATGTGCTTAAAAGCCGGAGTGTGATTACTTCAGGATGAGGAGTTTTATATTGAGGCCCAACCTACCATAAATTAGGAGTTTATGCTCACACCGAAATTATAACTGGTTACCAAGACTCCAAGGATGAGAGGGAGAAAGCCAAATGTAATAGACTTGAGGCCGAGTTTTTTGCTAAGCAGCAAGAAAATCATGCAGTAGTAGCATCATCAGCAACATCGGAGTTAGCCCAAGAGTTGCAAAACGAAGGATATGGAGAGGATAAGGATCACCTGCAGGGATTCGCTCAGGGGCTATGAGTTTGTAGGCCCACTTATAGGAGAGAATAACTTAGATGGTCCTGAGGTTTTTCCACCACCTCCTCAACTACATCCACCAGTACCACCACAAAATGACTTAAATCCAGAGCAATAGAAGTTGTGGATTGCCGAGATGAGGAGATAGTACAGAGAGGACATGGCTCAATATCGTGAAGCCTCGATGAGATATGAGTAAGACTGAATGAATGATGAATGGACATTTAAACATCATGTTATTTGTAAATCACCAGAGGGACGTAGCTAGATATGAGAGGAGCAGACGACTGAGACCAACTGATAGGTCTTTTGGCTTTTCAGCAGCATCGAACTATGTGTTTGATCCAGATGTCCTGCAGAGTAGAAGGGTGAAGTGTCTTTTGAAACCATCTTATGTAGGAGATGATGATAAGGATCCACAATCTTATGTCGAAGTTTTAAAATCTCTTTAGACCTTTGAGGGTTGAGAGATACATTGATACTTATTATTTTATATTTGGGATATTTTTGTCACTTATTTAGTTGTTTAAATTCTAAGTTTAGTTTATTATATTATATATTTTGTGTTATTATATATTTGTGTATTAGTGTTTTCATGTTTAAACTTATTTTTAAACCTTGAGGATAAGGTTTGATTTAAGTTCGGGTGCATCAACATTACACTATAAGAAGTGGTAAGAAATGATGAAATAAAGATGAGCACTACAAGTATAATCATCAAAATTTTATTTTTGAAGTAGTTAACGAGGAAATCATGGCAATGTCTTTCTACCTCATTTATTATTTGAATGTGTTTAGGTAGTATAGATTAGGTTATATATAGTAATATGTAATGAATAAGTAATTCATTTGCATGTTCATTCCTTTAATTGAGGATGAGTAAAATACAAGTGTCTTGTTCGTATGAAACTCAAGAGAGTATTTTTTAAATTTTTGAAGAAAACATGAGATGTAGCAACAACGGTATACTTTCATGATTTGAAACCTAGAGTTAGGGAAGACCACGAACTTGAAACAAAAGCGAGAAGAATACTAGAACACTTATGGTGAAAAAAGTTAGATCTCTAAGGAATTCTATAATAAGTATGAGTCTTACTTGATAAAAAATCAAATAAAGACTTAGTGCTATGAGGGAAACAAATAAGCATGTTTAATGATAAATTTTGACTTAACTTGCTTGATGGAGTGAAAGTAAGAAGTGCTAACAAGAGTTTTGAAAAGAAAGATTAAAAAAAAAAGTCCCACAAGTTCTACAAGAAATGGAGCAGAGAACTTGATGGTTGAAAAAGTGAGGAAAAATGGTATAAATAGGAAAAGGAGTAGGGACCATGAAATTAGAAAATATAAGGAGAAAATGAAAAGAAATAAGAGATGAAAATAAAGAAATAAAGACGAAAGTTAGAATAAAACTCTTCAAATAAAAGATTTAACTCGAGCACTAGCAACTTGATTGAGTTAAGTTTTCTTTCCAACTATGTTAAGTCCTATAGACTCTTGAAGTGCTAATAGTCTGATCTATGCCTATTTATGAATTCCTGAGCTTAATGAGAAATCATGAGAGTGTAAACTTGCTACTTGGTGTTAATGTGAAACAAACTTGTGAGCAGTGATGGTTTTTGTTGTGATCTACTTGTGAGTTTTGAAAGTGAATTGTATGTGTTTTTAATGCTACATGTCTTGAAAATATAATTTTTCGAAAAGAAAAGCTCTTGAGTGAATTATTAACTTGAGCTTATTTGAATTATAGGATACTCCATGAATGATATAAAAAATATAAACTAGAGTGATAGGAGCAATTAGAATACTTAGTAAAATACACATTTGCTCGGGATGTGTAAAATCTTAAGTTTGGGGGTATTTGATAAGTGATTATTTGGATTTATATGTGTACTATTAGTTTAGTAGTACATTTAATATAAATATCTCAAAATGAGCTCTATTTGATTGTATTTATGTATTTTCAAGTATACAAGGCAAAAAGGAGATAAACAAGTGAATTCGTGAAGAAATGGAGCTAAAAAACACTAACATGGGTTGATGCTATGACACATAGGTGTGATGTTATGGAAAGAAAAGTGCACAGGATGGGAGATAAAGGCATAATGCCAAGGCACAAGTAGAGAAAAATGGAGGTCAGGACAGTTGAAGCTATCACGACGCTTTGGAGGACAAAGGACGACGCCGAGCTAGTCTGCATAGGGCGCTAAGCCTACTGAAGGGGGAAAATGCACAAAGTGGCCGAAAGCTGTCATAACACCATGGCTTTGTGCATACTGCGCTGGACCACTTACAGACATCACCTAGAATAAATAAATTAAAAAGTTAGAGTTCTATTTCGTGTAAAATTGTTTAGTTAGGTTTGTGATTGTTTTAAAACGTGTCTTGGAAGTGTAAATAGATATTAGAACGTGGTAAAGTCACTAATTTGCACCCATTAGCAACCAATAACATAGAGTTGCATAATTTACTTTATTCTTGAGTATTTAGAAGATTTATTAAAGAGAAAACATTGAAGACTCACAAATGGTGATCCGGGTATTATTTTTATTGATTTAATTGAAGTTATTTGATTATCTCTCTGATTTCAATGAGTACCACCATGTACATGTTTGTTTCAATGAAATGTAAGTAGTTCATTAATCTTAGGGATCAATGGATTCTATGGTATGAATGATATGCTATAAACATGAATAGATTGTAATGATAAAAAGTGCAACGGTTAGAACTTATATTGTTTTGTAGCGCAATGCTATAAACATCTTGATCACGTGTTTGTTGATATTAGGTTTCAAAAATTGTCATGGCCATTTGAAGCAATTAAACTGAATATAAACATTACAATCGTAAAATACACAACATTGATATATAGTTATTGATTAGGGAGACACGAATAGTAAACTTAATTAGTTATGAATCTAAAGATTTGGAACCTAAAGCAATATGGAGCTTACTTTATTCACACCGGTAGGCGAAGTTCTAGTTTGCACATTAGAACTGTTTTGTCATGATAGTAGGTTGAACTAGAATTGAATGAAATTTGTCTATACCAATTAGGCATTACACACACATAAAAAAATGATCAAAGTGAGTTTAAGAGCATATTATTTCATTACCTAGGTAAAGTTATGAACTAGGATATTCTTAATATAAGAGTTTAAAAGTAATTTACATTGTTTTGTTAGATTAGATTAGCTTAGTTATAAAACCAAATTAAAAAGGATTTCTTTAGCAAAGGGTAATTTTGACTAGGTAACACTTAGTGCATACACCTTTCCCTGAAGATGAAATCTGAAATCAACGTAAGTTGATCACACTATTATTGCAATTGAGTCGTTATACTTGCGGCCACGATCAACTACGTGTCAACATTATAGAACAATAGGGATAACAAATGCCAACTCCTATTATTAAAATATGGAGAAAAAGTTTTAACATGAGGTGTTCAGCTTATGGGACCACTTACAATTCATAAAAGCCAATGTCATATCCACAAGAACACTCAAAGAAATTAGCACAATATAGTCATCGAATAGTGTGAAGGCAACCTCGTAAAATCACATCAACGCATTTTTCAAAAAAATCTTAAAACATGTACTCAAAACTAGGGACCACATACAATAAAAAACTCAAATAAAACCATATATATAAAAATTCACAAGGCCATTGCGAAATTAAATAATAGAGAAGAATAATTCATGCCATATTTTTTATTCAATAATGTGGCTATCTTAAAAAAATCATAATTACTAGCATATTAATGTGGCACATATAGTATTCAAAAAAAACAAATGGGGCACAAAGAGTTGCACAATGAGATCCATAGTCACCTATAAAGAAAAGTACTTTACATTATATAAACAAGTGTGTTTCCATTTTCAAGAGACTTGAATATTGGAGACTACAATGTTGGTTTTTGAAGATGCTAATATGTACATCAACAAAGATAGTAATTTATAGAATGGTCTCTTACAGTACTCCGAGAAAAAGAGAGAGATGGGGGAGAGAAAAAGAAAGAGTGAAATTTGAGAGAGGAGAAGAAAAGTAGAGCCTCCCTGAGAGAAAGAACCATGACCGAGAGTGAGAGGGACTGAGATGACCACGAGCGAGAGCGAGAGAGATGAATGCAAGAGATATGACTACGAGAGAGATGACAACGAGAGTTTAAAGTTAAGAAGATCACAAGTTTCGACGAAGTGAATGATTTAGGCTTACATTATTATTTCATTTTTCATTTGTTTTTTGTTAAATCGATTTGGTTCACTTGAGCCACTAGTTCATATAAGAATTGACCACATGGCACCACGCGGCGAGTCTAGTTTGCCGCATCATCAATTTTAATAGCCAAACTAACGGAAGGACTAAATGTGCACTACTTAAAAATTGAGGGACCAAATGTGTAGTTTTGAAAGTTGAGGGACCAAAAACATAAATGGTTGAAAATTCAGAGACCAAAAGATGCGTTTTGCTAATTTAAAAGCTTATGCTAACTATTTCAAGATGAAGTACTTGGATTATCCTAACCAAATGTGTAGTTTTGATAAGTTGCCAATCATGTTATAACTTAGTGTGATATTAATGTGAATTACAAGACTTTTATCTCCATTTATACTCTGGAACTTTTGTTTTTGTATTTTCGGGGTAAATATAGGCAATTGAATGAAAAGAAGTGTTTTTACACAAAAATCCAGTCAAAACGAAAGAAATATGCTCAACTCCCAATGCTTCTAGATACACTCAAATAGCCAAAGAATCGTTGTCCTTAACCTGATCGGATGAAAGAAAATTCATTAGGGATGTTGTGCATGAAGCCTTGTGAAAACCCAGGAGAAAGACGAATCTCAAACTCCAAGGAGAAGTATTCTACAAAATATAGTAGTCCAAAATTAATACCCTATTGTTCACTAATTTAAAAAAGCAATAAGGTAGAAACACAAGTGTTGAATGTCGGTTGGCTTCAAAGCACCTTGGAATTATACACATGGTGCTAGCAAGGCGTTGGGCTTAATCATGACAAAATTGAAGGAAAAATAGAGTATTATAGCACCATTTTAGCGATTTGCAGCCCCTTGGGATTTTACACATACGACGTTAGACAAATCTGAAGATTGGCAGTTTATATTTTATGGATTTGCATGATTTGGGATGATATTACCTCTTATCACACTTTTGCTTTAAATAGAAAACCCTAGAACGTCTTTAACCACTCTTTTCCATCCTCTTGACTTTCATTTTCGATTGATCTTTTAGAGTAGAGGAGAAGACTTCTCTTAGGTTTCATTAGTAAGTTTTTATTTATTTTTTTCTATGTCGATGAGAGGCTAAGTTCCATATTTTAGACCAATGTGATTGAGTTTAGATTTAAGGATTCGATAGGTTTTGTGCTTTTAGTTCTAATATTGTTTAATTCTAGTTTTCGTATTATTGTTTACATTGTTTTATAAAGTTCACGAGATTTTTTTCCTTTTTTGTGGTGTAAGTGACATGCACTCGGGTTTGGGAAAAATTATTGCCAGTGATCTTACTGAAGCTCAGTAAATGGGATTATGTTAGATGGCAAGTGGGGTCTTGTTTGTTGGCAACTCAAGTGCCTGTATGTCGTTGAGATATGAAATGTTAGCAGTTCATTCTAGTTACTACTCATGGTAGGTATTCTCAGAGAGTTTGATATTTCTACTTTGTTAAAAATCTACACCATATCCGGCAGGTTTTACGGTCTAGTTAGTATATGATTGTGTTGCACGTTCCTTCCATTGACATGAGAAGAACGAGGTGGCGAGAGTCACATAAGCCTATCTACGGAAACTAGTACCAAAACAACTTTTTAAAATCGACGAATGAGTCTGATCATTTGAATTTCAATTCACATTATAGTCTACAGTTTTATAGTTATTAAATTCCATTTTTAAGTATTTGATTTTATTATCTACGCATCTGATTTTTAGAATAGTTTTATTTTGATTCCAAGAAACCTCTATTTTTGTTTAAGCTAAAAAGGAACATCCCAATTCTCGTGGGTTTGACCTTATACTTACCTTACTACAAATTTAAGGTAGTCTGTGAATTCGAGAATATTATTAGTGCCTTCGACGGGGCATACCAACATTCTTTTTGATTCGCGACACGAACTAACATTGAAGATAGATTAACTTTGGCAGTTAAATTACGAAGATGGAGAGTTATGATTTTGAATGAGGAGAGAGATGCAAAGTTCTAGTCAGAGAGAATAAAGTTCTAATTGAACAAAAAAAGAATAAAAAACCTGAAATCAAATAAAGAGGTTATATATTATATTTGACTAATAGAGAGAATGAACTTTTCAAACTATATTGGGAAAGGCCTAGATAGGGAGGGAGATGAATTAGACTATCAGAGTAGCGCATCTGGAAGATTTCATAAATCGAGAATAACTTAAAAAATTAAACTTTTCAAACAAATTAAATTAGTTCTGAACTAAGAATAACTTACATCCTATAACGACTTTAAATCAAAACTACAATCAAAATAAAATGTTGTCACAATCAACTCAACGATACCTGCTAAAACCTTTGCCTTTAGTAATCCACTATGAGGGATTTCAATTCTTTCTTTTGAAATAGCTTGAGCAAACTTCGCCACCTAAAAAGAATTGCAAATTTTCAAAAAAAAAAAACTATCCCAAAACTATTTGATCAAACTAATATTAGAACGAATATAAAAAATAAAAAGGATAAATAAAGATAAGTATATTAAACGTTTAAATGAAAATCGAATCTCTTGTAAACATTGTGTCATGTACGTAAACTTAAACAGGCCTCCAAACATGGAAAGAAGCAATAATAGGCCAGTGATGTTCCTCATTCAACCACCTAATAATTAGTTAATATCATTAACGATTTGTTAAAGATAATCAAATTCTCTGCAAATATCCCATGAATATATCCTTGCAATTCCTGATCATGGCTCTATTTAGAAGAACTAACTAATAACAGTTCCTGATCAAGGCTCTATTTGGAAGAACTAACTAATAGCTGTTGAAGTAGTTGAGAAATATGAAATTACATGAAAAGACATGCCATTAAATGCATTACTTACAAACCTTCTCTGCAATACACATAATTATTCGATATTAGAAATCGATTTATTATTTACTCTTTCATAATGATTATTTAATAATAATTCTAAAGAGAAACATTTAATATTTAATATTAAATAATAAATTTTAAATTTATTTTTAGTGGGTTTTTAATTTAGCGTTACTTAATATATTCTTATAAAGGCTTTCAAAAGAAATATATTTATGTAGGTTATATATATGTATATATATTCTATAGCACATAACATTTTTTTAGGCAGGTAACAAATATGTCAACTTAAAATTTTGTATTATGTATTTATATTTTGTTTAACTAAACATATCAATTTCTTATCCAAAGAATGTATTTATCTTCTCATTTTTCAAAAGAAACGTATTTATCTTTTATTAAACAAAATCTGGTTATCTTAAATATCAATTAATATCTTTAGGCAAGACACACGTACCTACATTTTCGTTATAATTTCATTTGCACATGTTGGGAATGGAGGGCACGACAGGAATAACAAATTCATCTGACGTTTTTTATTGAAATGCTACCCAAGGTAGCATCTACAATCCTAGCTTATCACCTAGATTATTTTCGAAATAATGTATTGCGTGAATTCTCAAAATCAAGTAAATTTATTCCAAACAATAAGCTTGACAAATATATTCTCAAAAAACAAAAAGAGTAAAGAATGCAAACAAAACATAATTGGTACAATTAGACCTCCTAACAGCAAGGCCTTTAAGAAACTTCTAATGGACAGAATGAGCTTGAGCAATGGCACTACCCTTTTTACCTTCTCACTTAATTAAGCAAAAATCAATCAAAACCTCAATTAAACCCATTGAAAACCAAATCATGGCCGAAATCCACCAAATCCACCACTTAGCCTTGAATTAAACCCCAATCATAATCGAAATTCATCAAATCTACCACTCACCTAAACTCCATCAGTGATGAACTGATACAAAAAACACACTGCAAATTTCAAATGGAAAAAAATGAATAAATAGCAATAGAGATTGTTCCAAAACAAAGAGCGAGAGAGCATAACTTCGAGAAATCAGCGAAAGGGAGTTAGAATGTAGTAACCGGTTACCTTCAGTAGGTGATTAGTGCTAACTCGAATCCCAATTAACCTTACTTAAGCTCATGGTTTACTTCGACGCATCTAGAATAACGTGCACGTGGGTTCGCATGTTTTTTTTATATTCATATGTTATGTTTGACAAATTAATAGGTTAATAGAATTAAATGAAAAAATATAACCTATGATTTGGAAATCAAATCAATTGAAAATTATGAATCATTTGTTAAGCCTCGAGATACTTGGCATATCATGATCGGTTTCATAATATTATTCGCGTCGTTTTAGATATAAACCCTTAGATGCACCTTAAGAATTTTACTAAAAATCATGATTAAAATGAGGCATGAGGTGGCGAGGTTAAGGAGGAGGTGGTTGATTAGGTTTTGACTTTTGGATTCGAATGAGAATTAGACCAGGTTTCTAGGGTCATACAAGGAGTACTACAACATCAAAATTGGCCTTAAATGGTTTGTGATAGGTTCTCAAACACCAGGAGAGGTTCAAGTACCTTGATAGCTAGAAAATTCTAAACAAAACTTCAAGAAACTTAACCAAGGTAAGCGAGACTCGTATTCTTATCAATTATGCTTCGTAATTAGTATAGTCGATTTATATATTATTATGGAATAGGAATGGGTCAACGTACAGTGATTTGATTGTTTTAAATATAAAAATCTTTCCGGGATAAAGAATTGGAATGGATAGTCTGAAAATGGATTTCACCTTTTATCTTGAGAAAAGGAAAAGTATAGCTGAAAAATGAATTCTGCCCTTCATCCCCAGTGATCGGAGGCTACCTTAACTGTTCAATGTCCACTTAGCGTTAACAGCTAAGTCAAGCTTGAATCAACCAACAGAATCACATATCGACCAACTTGTAGATTTTGTGTTGTATTCTCGAGTGGCATGAGAGTACGACTCTATTTTGAAGTTCAAAGTACAAATCGCAAATATTGATGCGTATGCCTATTTAACTAGCATTCTATTATTTATTATTTATATCAATTCTAATGCCTGAATATATATGTTTCGGAATCATATTAATGTACATTGATTCATTGATATTAACTGATAATTGATATGTTTACGAGCTTCATTTACTGAGTATGTTGGAGCGCCACCCCATTAAACATTTTAGGTTCTCAGCTCGACGTTTCGGTGAAGGGTAAAGATAAGGCATAAAAGTTTTATAATTTTTTCTACGATGTAATGAGCCCTCATTGTATACGTATAATAGAAAACTTAAAACGGTTAGCCGTGTAGCCTTTTTGGCAAAATCTCCCAAGTATGCTCCTACGCACTTAAATCAAAACATTTCAAAATTAGGGCAATAAAGTAATTTAATCACTAAATCCATTTTAATAGGCAGTGAATGCAATGTTTTTTTTTAGCACAAGAAGTTCTCAACCAACAAATACATTGAAGTTATGATAACTATCTATGCTTCTCTTTAATCTTTTTGAAATTGCCCCTAAAAGTCTTTTTTGATTGGTTGTACCAACTTATAAAAAGGGTAATGGTAGAAAAATCATAGTTTTTTCCATTTTTTAAAACACAAATTTGAGGAATTGAAACCATTTTTCTTGGATCATTTCCTACAAAAAAGCAAAAGTTAAGGAGAAGTTACAACCATTCTATTTTGTGAGTAGAAACAATTTTAATCCATTTAAAAATTTCATCTCTTTTAGTGTTCAAAAAGGTTACTAAAATCCCTATATCTCACCTATTTTGTAGCCATGATAGCCTCCACACAGCTCTCTTCATCTGTTCACATGTAGCTCCCTCCTCCTCCTCGCCCTCCTAGATCAGAGGTAGCGAGTCCCGCGATTCAACCATAATCCTTTCGCCTTCATCTCTATCAAATTCACTACCCACAGCGATGTCGACGAGGTCATACGTCACCTCTAGAAGAGGAAGATGGGGATAAGGAGGAGCGACGTCAGTGCAATGAATGTTCGTTAGTAGTCAATCACAAGAGTTGTTCTTTTGGTGATAATGTTTCTATGTTATGGGCTGAATTCTTTTTTATATTTTGTCCTCTGTTTTGGAACACTTTATGGGCCTTTTGTCTGGAACATTTTCAAAGACGGTGATAGACAAGTAAGGCATGATGCTTTTCTAGAGTATCCATGTAGTGTTTTTTTGGCTTACTTTATTATAGTTAATAGGGTTTTTGATAGGTAATGTGCAGGGGTTTTTGTTCAAATGTTGTTTCCTCGTTCTGGCACATCTTATATTATGTATTTGAGGGGGAGGTTTCAAGGGTTAGAGGTTTTGACTTCACAAACATTTTGGTGGTGGGTGCTTCACATTGGTAGTTCTTTAAGGATGATGCACGTATGACAGTGAGGGTCTCCTACCAATTCACGAACAATTTCATGTTGCAAAGTTAGACATCCCTTTTTTGAGTTTCCATCTAGTTGCTTTCACTTCGCATGAAGAAAGCCTCGAGACAACTAATTGGAATGGTTAGGGAGCAAGTTCCATATCTTGGATCATACATTTTGTAAATAATTTATATCTTTTGTTGTATATAATTCTTAAATATATACATGGAGTTTTGCCTTCTTTTCATGCAAAAAATATTATGTATTTGATGGGGTCATATATAGGGGTTTTGTTTCAATTATTGTTTTCTCATTCTAGCACACCTTATGTGTACTCTTTATTTCTTGTACATCTATATGAATAAAGCCTCTGATTCATCAAAAAATAAGAGTTCAATGGGAAGTATCTCACGTGTGTACCAATACGAAGATTGTCGATTCGAGGACTGTTTAAGGGACCATGGCCTTCTGGCTACGATTTCATTAAATTGAACGTTTTTTACTTCTAGTAAGATATTTTTAAGCCATTCGTTTTTTTTGTACATGTTTGTTTTGTTTTATTAAGCTTGGAGGAGTTACAACAGTGCAGAAGTGATGTTTTATTAAGTGACGTACATGAAGATCAAGATTGCAAAGAAGGTTGCTGATCTTTTGGTTTGTAGTTTCTTCTATAGTATAGATGTTTCAATTAGCTTCAATTTTACTTAAGGTGTGTTTGATAACAAAAAAATGAAAAAAATTGTGGAAAGTTATGTTTTTTTAAAGAAACCGTTTTTACAGGGTGTTTGATAAACTTTGTGACAGCGTAGAAAAAAAATCCACCCTCTTATTTTTCCTCATTTCTTTTCTCTAGTTTCGGCGTGAAAAATCGAGATTTTTGGTGCGTAACGAATCAATTTTTGACTGAAACTCGGACTCCTTCTACAAGAACTCTTCCACCTTAACTACAATCTCCTTTTAAATCTCTACATTTATAAATACCAATGATACTACTCTCAATTCTCACTTTTTCCTCTGCGGATCTCCTCTCCAAACCGTTCCTCTCTCAATCTCATCTCCTAATCTTCGCATCCCATTCGCTCTGGTGCTTCTACTCTTCAAAGTCTCAAACTTCACTGCACACTATCAATCTGGCTATTCCTCAAACCATAAAAAATTAAGGATCAAGTACGAATCTCTCTTTCCTCCTTCATGTTGTTTGAAAATCCTTTTCTAGGTCTATGGAGTTCTTCATTGAATTCTGTATCTATTGCTATAATTTGGGGTTTTGGGGTTTTTAGGGATTATTAATTTCTTTGATTGTGTCTGCATGATTTTTTTTGATGATTTTGTTGTTCAATTCCTTCAACGATCTCCTCCCAAGTAAAGAACTTGTTATTCTCAACACTTTCGTTCAACACTTTCGGTCTTGCCATTGCTGTTGGTGTAATTGCTTAACCAACTTAGAAGACTTTGAAAGTGTGCAGAGGTAACATTCTTCTATTTATTGTGATTTTGGAAACAACATATGTTTCTTCATTTTAGTTTATGAGATGCTACTGCTCAGGTTTTTCTTATGAATTTTTTTTTTCGATGTTGTAAAGTCTTGTACATGATGTGTTTGTTTAAATACTTCTTTAACAATGTTGATAATGCTTACTAAAGAAGGTAATGTCGGGGTGTGATCATCTTCTTTCTCTTAGAGAAAACTGGTGTTATGATCTTCTAACAAATAAACAAAAACTTCTAAAATATGACGAAAAAAGCTGATTGACCACATTCAAGTGAATGATGAGCAACATTTGCCGAAAGCCAAACATGTTATGGAATAAGAAATAAAGATCATGAACTGTTTCATGAACTCCCTGAACATATATAGATCACAAGGGTACCCAGCAATAATCCTTGTTTTCATTTTACCATCTTCTGCAATGAGTTATATATGAAGTGCCATGACAAAATAGAAACATTAGAACCCTTGGTTGAAGAGTCGATTATTAAGTAAAACTAATTAACAAAGCAGAAACAATTACTCAATGCCAAAGGTTACAGCCAAATCAAAATCAAAAGATAGGTAAGAACTCACCTAGAGTTCTTGATTGATTTCTTAGACTTGAGATTTCTCCTAGGTGATGAACTTGGCGTCAAATGCTTGACACATATCAGATGTGCACAATAAGTTTCCCTTTTATATTATACTTTAAATATTTTGTAGTAGTGATAAATGAGAATCGCCTCCACATAGATTTATCAAACTTCTTTAGGAAAAAGGACTTTTAAAGGTTTTTATTATTTGTTTTACTTTACTTTATTAATTAAAAATAGTAATTAAAATGACTAATAATTAACTATAATATATTAATATCTTCACTAACTATAATTTCTTAACTAACATAATCCAAATTCATGATCAATCAAATAGATTCAATTCAATAATAAATAAATATCCAAAGAAACATCCATAACAATGGAACATAAACCCGTTTTGCATTCTAAACATGTAACTTCTACCTTATAGTTATGAGTATATTTAAAAAAGTATCATAGATCATTAATATCTAATTATAAGTAAGTAAATAGCTTTTAGCAAGCCATTGTTCTCCTTATACCGATGGAAAAGCCATGTTACAATTTTATTGAGCTTACCCCTTTAAATACACAAAGACATTAACTTCGTGCAATAAAACCTCATTACACTATAAAAACATCGAACTACTAAACATAACATCTTCAAAAAGCCACTACAACATCATATTTAGATTTCAAACTCACCTTGGACATCTAAACGGTGCTTGCTTTTCAAATAATCCTAGTTACCACTTTAAATCGATAATGAAACCAAATATCGCTTGTACACATTCTAGACTATGCATGCGATATAAAGATCACGATTAAAATCAATAGATAATAACATATTAAATCAGTGAATCAAAGAATATAATTGGTTTAAAGCATTAAGCACATAATCTTCTCATCATAACTACATTGTAAAACAGATCTAGTTCATGTTCGGGCTTTATTTACATCAACTAACTAGTCATTCATAATCATAAATAACATTGGATTAATATAAATAAATGACATAAATAAAAACCTATGGAATAAATAGTTTAAATCTACAAATGTCTTCCAAAAGTTAAGAACAATAAAGCAAAAACTAAAATAAGAAAAAATGATTCCTAGAGCAATGGAATTTTGATCTAAATACTCAAGAACAACTAATTTTGTAGCCCTATGTTTGTATTTATACTATTATAGGTAGTTAACATCCAAAACCAACTTAAACAACTCGTAGTTATCTTAAATTCTCGAAATATTTTTTAGCAATTCCTGACAATTTGTATGTGAGTGGAATTGTTGTGTAAATCTATAATTCTGAGGTCTTTGGTTTCACCGATTTAGCCTATGATTATGTGTGCCTAGGAATGGCTAGTAAAAAAATTCTAGTTCTCCCTTGGTTCCTTGGTGATGATTCTTCGCTTACTGTTTCACCTTAATTAATTCCTTCATAATCTTTCATTTTTCGTTTATTTTTTCATATTCTCCATTTATTACCTAAAATAAAAAAACAAGAGAAAACCTCGTGTAATATAGTCTTTTACATAAAAAAAATCATCCTAAAATGAACTATAAGACATAATTAATTATGAACTTGTCAAATATTCTCAAACTCAACATTTTGTCGTTCAGAACAAAAGAATACTCTCAATCCAATTTTCTTTTCTTCTCTCGTTCTAATTTCGTAATTATATAATCCTATTCTAAAAAAATAATTTTTAAATAAAAACATATTACCTTCATAAAAATAAGAATCATGATAGAATAGAAAAAACTAAAGAACAACCCCTTTATTTTACATTTTAGCCTCCTAATTGTGCAATACATCTTAGAATTTAAAGTTAAACCAATCACCAAGGTCAAGGCACTACATAAGTTTTCTCAATCTCCATTGACAAACATCAAGCTTATGATAAATAATATAGAATCTTAAAATACAAAATCATTAAATCAATCTAATTTTTCGAACAATATTTAAAATATAACTGCAATCTTAGTCGATAGGGACTTTGATTCAACAATAATCCTCATTTCGTATTCATTTGTTGGAATAAAAAGATATACTTCAATTAACTTAGCTATAAGCACTTGAGCTAAATATTTTATTTGAAGAGTTTTCATAAACTTCCTTCATTTTTTTATATCTCTCTTTCTTTCTTCTTCAATTATATAAATTCTCATTTTCTTCTTATATTGTATTCTTACAGTTCCCTGCTCCAATTCCTTTAAAATCCATCATTCTTTTTAACATAAGAATTATTCCTCTCATTTCCCCATCACTAGATTCCATGCTCCAATTTTCTTTGGAATTTGTGGGTCTCACTATTTTTTCATTAAAAACTCTTGTTAGCTCTTCTCACTTTCACTACAGTGAAGGAAGTACTTTTCCAACTAAGTAAAGTTTATTTGCTATTTTCTATTTTTCTCCTCAATAATAGCATAAAATTTTTTCAATATATATATATATATATATTAACTTGATTAATAATCTTTATATAACAAGGTTATTATAAATCTATCTTGTTTATCTTACACTTTTGCTTCAATCTTCTACCCATTATAATGTCTAACGCAAAGCAATCAATTTCATCTAAACTCCTTTAGTGTATACACAATTTAGGTGAAGTCAAATAGTATATAACAATTCAATTCCATTGTAAAGTTTTTATTTTTCATAGGTAATAATGATATATCACTTCCATTTCTATTCAAATCCAAATTATATTCATATTCCTAACTAAAAAAAGTAAAATGAAATGGGAAAATATTACCAGTATTATTGACAATTTTGAAAAACTCATAATGTTTAAGTAGATTCTACCTCTCGTTTCTTCCACACATCGCATCTTCATACTTCACTTCACCTAATACCCCAAACTCATTTCAAATCTTTTCCTTAAGGTTTAGACATTAATTCAGGTTCCAACAAAAATCAAAATACCTCGTGAAGCTTGAATGAATAAATTAAATTAATAAATAACTAACATTAGAATGAATTGCATAAGTAAAGACAATTTAAACATTTCCAAACATCATTGCATAGAATTGAACAAATCAAACCATTTTATAAATTGTGAATAAGCCAAAGCAAATGTATCATAAATTTGCGTACCACATCATTCATATAAGAATATTACAAACTAAGATCTCTTATTAATAAATCTCGAGAAAAAATTATACAGAGAAGAATAAAAATCTCAAAACCGCCATCTAAACGTCGCATCATCTTTATCAACCCCATGATCTGCTATTGAAACTAGTAGCTCCCATCAAGATCATAGACGGTGTGATTTACTCCCTGTATATAATTATCTTTAGTAATGAATCCTTGGTTGGGCATTCTCGGCTGGAGTGATGGGACATAAATGTTGGCTCCCCTGCCTCGAGTCCTCTTGGTCCTACGTCGCTCGAATCCATAGATGTTTCTAACAATCTCGCATTGGTTTTGGAACATGAACTCTTAATGTCTCGGAGTCCTCGTTTGATTACGCAAGACTGACCCTATTGTGGCCAATTCTATTTCCTCCACATATATATCAGTGAAGTCCTTTGCAGGTGGCTTTAGGCTCTAGCTCATCCGCTCGTTGTACGTGGCATTCTACATATTTTCTAAATTTCTTTGATTTTCTCCCCATACATTTCTTCTCTCTGTGGTCTCTTTCCTTTGTTTGGTGTTTCTTTCATTCCTCCTCCGAGTCAACATATCCCAACACCTTATTGGTTTTCACAATGACTTCATCAATGATGGTCTTATACGAGAAAATATCAAACTCGACTCCTCTCATCAGAACTTAGTCTTATTTGCAAAATTTAGTAATCATCAAGGGAAATAGCAGTCCTTCATTTTTCTTAGTGTTCATGGCATTCCTAATCAATTCATAGATTACTCAGCCAACATCAATATACCAGATCCTTTTAAATATGGGGTATAAAAGAGTTGCCCTATTGTTCACTATGTCATAGTGTTGTAAACTAAGCTATAGGCTTGCATGCAAGAAAAAAAATATAAGCTTTAGTTTTTTTCCTAAAATATTTGATTTATATGTGTTTCAGGGACCAATTTGAATCAAAATGGAAACCATCCCCTTAAATAGCTTCTAAATCGTTCCTTATGGTCTTGTGGGGAAATCCATGTCTATACATATATTGAAGTTTTGGGTACTCATTATTTTGCCTCAAATAAGATTTTAGTAAATCATAATATCGATTTATTCTTTCAGGTGAGAAGTCAACTAGTCTTCCTCGGACTAATGCTACTATTTTATTTTCATTTCCATGCCTATTTGCTTAGAATCTACTCACTAGTATTGCACACCCCATTTGAACCGAGGACCCTTCATCGTCATCGGCGTAGTAATCCCTGCTAAACAATCCGCAGTTCCTTTTCCTTATTATGTTTATGATCCTCGGCTCATACTTAACTTTATTTTTCATATCGAAACCCCTCTTTGGTATAATCTTTCTATTTTTGCTAATGTCACTATTCATTCTAGCAAGAGCTTTGGCATTGATAAGGTTATGGGCATGAAAAAATATAGTAGGTGTCTCCTCAGCCTCTTCCTCTCCCTCAGATTCATAGTTAAAACTTAAAGGTGGAGAAGATTCTATAGGTGCTCTAGTTCGATAAATTCAAGACTTTATTTTAAAAGAAAAAATCTATTTGGAAAGTTAATTTGAGGCTTTTTTAGCAGACTAGGGTTTAAGGAATTTTCAACCTAGAGCTTAAAAGGACGATCTAGGGGAGTTCAAGAGGTTCAATCTTGAGAGATTCACTCTCAAGAAATTAATAATATCAACCCCAGCTCTTTACTTCATCAAATTATTTATTTGGGATTTTTGCACATTTTCAATATTTTCGAAATTGTTTTGTTGGAATTTATTCAATTGTCTTGCACACTTTCATTGATTCCTATAGACTAAGAATAGTGATCACATTGATCTTTGATTTACAAATTCAACAATTTCAGAATTTTTACTACAATTACGCATATTTTTACAATAATTACTCATTTCAAACTCATTTACAAAAATGAGTTTGAAATAAGTTTAAGGGTTTATTTAAAGTTTCATTTCGATTTAAATTAATATGATTTCGAAAAGACTACAGATCTTTGTCCAATCACTTTGCAACATTAAGAGAATCGATTTTCTAAGTTTACATTTTACTCATCATGCCGATGCCAAGTATATTTTACATTTACGATGAATTTCAAACTAGTTTTCCAAATGGATTTCTCCTTTTAAATAATGTCTTGAATTTTACCGAACTATTTCTAACAATATTGTTTCTATCATTAATAGGTTTCTCAAGATTCTGAACTTGTAACTTTTTGAAATTCGACACAACGGTCGGATGAGGAAAAGATAGAAGTTCTTGAGAGGAGAAGGGAAAGGCACCATTGGTAGAAAAATCGCAACAAAAATCCAAAGCTCCTCCCAAACCTATTAGACTTATGGGGATTTCCTTGACTAACCCCTGAACTAGAGTACCTAGAGAGCCTCCTCTACCCTCTAGTTTTAAATATGATTTGGAGGGAGAGGAAGAGATTGAGGAGACACCCACCATCTATTTCCATTCCTATAACCTTATTAATGCTAAATCTATTGCTAAGATGGAGAGCGACATTAGTAAGAACCAAAAGATTATTCCAGAGAGGGGTTTTGACATCAAGAATGGAGTCAAGTACAAGCCCAGGATCCTAAACATAATAAAGAAAAGGAACAAGGGATTATCGACTACGGATTACTAAGCCAATAAAGACATGAGGCCTCAGTTTAAAATAGGTATGAAATTTAGTTAGAGAATTCTATGCGAATAGGCATGGGGATGAGAATAAGAAAGTAACCATAGTCCAAGGAAGACCAGTGGACTATTCACCTAAGAAAGTAAATTGGTACTATGATTTACTAAAACTTCATTTGAGGCATAATACGAGTACCCTAAACCTTACAACATGTATAGATACAGATTTCCCCACGAGACCATTAGGAACGTTTAAGAAGCTATTTCGGGGGAGGGTTTCCATTTTGACTCAGACGAGTACTTGAAGCACATACAAGCCAAAAACTATAGGAAATTAACCAAAGCCTAGGGTCTTTTCCTAAACACAAGCCTACAACCTAGTTTACAACATTACGACATAGTGTACTATAGGGTGGCTCTCCGATACCACATAGTGCCCCGCCATGCCACCGGATGCATCACCAGGTCATGCCACTTCATCTGCACTCTTATCTAGGACGGCATGCGGTAAGTAATTAACCTTTTTAATTAGCCTAACTATTCAAATTATTCAGCATTTTATGAAGATATGTTCTTAATTTGGTTTAGTTAGACTATTTATTTATCTCACTTAACTTATTTGATAAGTTATTTAGTGGTCCTTGGTCTTTTCAACTAAATGTGTGAGTTATATATAATAGCAGAAGTCTTTCTTTTCAGATAAAGCAAATAATAAATATCAAAAATTTTGCTTCATTAACAAATACTAAGTAGTGAAAAAACCCATAAAATGATACCATGTATTTATGTATAAGGCAAAAAAATCTACAATATGACCAATATATATGTATCGGTGTATCAAGTCTCCCAAAATATACCTAATAGTAGTAACATAATATGTACAAACACCTACGAGATGGGCTAGCGAAGGCTCTTAATGATCAGATGAAGTGGCCAAGTACAGCCTTCTCCTGGCTCGTCGTAGGATCTGCACTCAGTCATCCATGCAAAAATTTAATGACGAACCCAGTGAGTAAATTCCCAGAAGAAACGCAAGTTGCATTTAATAAGAATGTAAATAAAATGGCTACAAATCATGCTACTCAATAAGAAATGCACTAAAAATGGATAATAAGATGAAGATAGGTCGTTAAGAAAGTAATAAATATTGGACGCGAGTGTGGTATATATATGCTAAACTCTATGACTAATAACACTGGACCGAGGAAACTCTGGTGACGAAGTAACTCATCGCCACTGCTCCAAGGTTGATAAGGAACTCCGTTGGATGGGAGTTTACAACTTTGGGCCAACTGCCTCAAAGGAGAGGAATCTATGTCGGAGTTAACTCTTTACGACACCATCTCTCGAATTATCGACTCGCAGAGTAATTCTCATATGTAGCCTGTGGCATGATCGGAACCGTAGCAACAATAAGATTGCTAATAACGAGGGAGTTAGATAAGGGTTATACCGTCCCGTTAACCATATACAAACACATGCGATAGTGGAGTAGTCAAACAAATCCAAACTGCCATAATTCAACGGTGTAATGAAATAAAATAGTAAATAAATGCTACTTGTTTTTCTGCTGGGGTTTAGTTACTAAGATGAGATGAAAACTCGGTCCTTACACGCTTCGATTCTGATACGTTCTAGACACCAGAGTATGTCTTTGAGTCCCTAGTGTTGATTACATAAATTTCTGGTGTATTAATTGCACTTTCTAGTAGATTGTTGGCATCACGTTGTTGTAACACTCTTATGGCCACAAGGCATATGATTATAGACCCTTATGACCATAAACATCCCTTATGAGTACAGACATTCCTTTGGTGTCATAAACATCCTCTGTGGACACAAACTTCCCTTGTGCTCACAAGATCAGTTGTTGGCACAAACACTTAGTGGGCATAAACATTGGTTGTAGGCATAAACGTCCCCTATGGGCATAAATGTCTCTTGTGGGCACAGACATTATATGTGGCCACATACATTATTAATCATTTTCAATAGCCCGACATGCATGAAAATTACTTAATCTTAAACACCAAATACTTATATAAGCTAAGAAATTCTTGCTCATTATTGGATGATTTGTCCCCAATTACTCTTAATTAACCCAACACAACAATGACCCATGTTTTAAATCCTCAATTTGGGTAAGTTAATAACCATTAGTTGAAAAGCTTCAACAGTAAGTACAAGGATTTAATGGCCAAATTTTTGAAAGATATAGAGATGAAATCATTACATCTTATACCTAAAAAACATAGGGTAAATATAGATTAACCATCAAAATTTCGTTTTTGGTCAAGAACCCTAATTTTTAACACTCAATGAAACAAATTTTAGAGTAGAAATGCATGAGAAATCGGGGATTTCATACCTAGCTTGAGTCTTGATACAAACTGTCTACCCTTATTGCTAGAACACCACCAAGTTGACACAAACTCCTTTAGATCAAAAGATGTCCAGCCCTTCTTGCTCTCATGAACTAGAAATCCTAAGTTTTTTTTATTGGTTGCATGAATGAGCATGAATGAGATTAAAGTAAAAGGCTAAGTTATATATTTATACTAGCCCACCGCATATTTCTAGCCCTTAATCTTGCATAAAGCTCTCGTCTCTAGGTCCGTCAAGGGCTTGAACATGATCCATCCAACCATGGATGCCCATTAAGTATTGTTAGTTTAGGCCTTTAAATGATTCATTTCAAGGTTGATCTAAGGCCAAAATAATTTTTATTTATATTATTTTAGATCTTTTTTATATGAATCAATCCAAAATTCATACCATAGATACATTAAATTATTTAATTAGCTTAGTCCATGCTTTACTGGTCAATTTACATATAATGCTTAAACTAATTCTTGCCTACTCACTTACCCGGCACCGTTGTGCATCACGAGGCATGTCAAGTCCATTCTTGGCCTATTAATATTTAATCTATTTTTTAGCTTGTTAAAATTACTTAGCTTAGATTATTATTTTTTTACCAATAATAAGTTTGTCTAAGCCCTTTCGTCCTCGTACCCGCATTACATACATCTCGAGGTGATACTTACTGCACTAATAACTCACGCAAAACGTGATAATCAATGGTACACATGGCGCAATGCTATAATTCATAGTAAAGCAACCATAATAAATAAACCTCACATTAAATGTCATATAAATAATTATACCTCGATAGGCATGTCCTAGACTAATCTGCAATGTCCATGTGGGTATGAGTTGGGTCTTAGTATAAAATTAGATAATTAAATAATCTTTAAATTAGGTGGGTTGTCACAATCTTCCCAACTAAAATGGATTTCGTCTCGAAATCCAAACTTAAAGTAAAGTACTAACCATGGAAAAGATGGGGATATTTCTCGTGCATAGTAGACTCTCTCTCCCAGGTAAGACCCTTGTTTATATGATACTGCTACCTAACGAGAACCTTAGGAATTTTTTTAGTCTTAAGAACCCGAGCTTTACGATCTACTATCTCGATAGGGTGCTCCTCGTATGTCACGTTTGGCCTAACCTTTACATGAGTCAGATCTACCATAGGTCTCAGCCCTAATCTCGCTAATCTCATCATGAAAATGTTGAAGATGTCGTGAACCCCTGCCGATTGTCTCGGTAGCCTTAATAGATAAGCAACTTCCCTAACTCGACTAATAATCTAATATGGCATAATATACCATGGTGCAAGTTTCCCTTTGATCACATATCGTTGGTGACCCTTCAAAGGACATACTTTCAAGTACACCAGTCGTGTACTTCATAGCTTAGCCTATCATGGTACTTATTCGCGTATTTCATCTATATATCCTGATTAGCGTGTAGTCTCTAACGAATCAGCCTACCTTTCACTGTATGGTCTATAACAACCTCAGGCCCAATGGTAATTGTGTCATCGGGCTTTGTCCAACAAGCTGCTAATCTGTAAGGTTTCCCTTAAAGTGTCTCAAATGGTAGCATCCCAATACTGGCGTAAAAGTTATTGTTATAGGCAAACTTACAAAGTGGCAACTACTCCTCCCATGAACCTCCAAACAATAACACACAAGCTCTGAGCATGTCTTTCAGTATTTGTATAGTCCGCTTTGACTGCCCGTTAGTCTTTGGGTGGTAAGTCGAGTTGTATTAAAGTCTAATACCGTACTACTCCTGCATAGCCTTCCATAACTGTGACATAAGGCGACTGTCTCTATCCGATTTTATCGATACTGGTATACTGTATAATCTAATGATCTCTTGGTCAAAGAGCGTGCACAGCTGCGGAAAAGTGTATCTCATGAAAACTTGGATTAAACATGCTGATTTCGTCAATCTATCCACTACAACCCAATATAACATCATGGTTTCCTGGAGTTCGTGGTAACATACTAACGAAGTCTATAGTAATGTGTTCCCACTTCCATTGAGGGATCGATAGCAGCTATAGAAGTCCTTCAGGCCTCACGTGCTCAATTTTAACCTGCTACCACAGCTCACATCCTTTCACGTCATGGCCAACATTTGCCTTCTTCTCGGGCCATCAGAAAAAGCATTTCATGTCTTGGTACATCTTGTTCTGACTAGGGTAAACTGTGTATTTAAATATATGATCTTCTTGAAGAATGTCATCTCGCAACTCTACTACTGCTGGGATCCATAGTCTACTTTTGTGTCATAAACACCCATTTACTGACTCTCTCCAATCTGGTGAGTCAAAACTTTATGCCATGTCTCTAAAACTCTGATACATCGTATCGGCTCACTGACTCTCTAAGACTCGTAGAATGGAAACTGTCAGAACTTTCATCTATTCCCAAATGTGTGCATGTGTTGTATTTGGGACCACTGACAAACTCATACTAACTACTACCTCAAGTATATCACAGTGGTGAGTCATCACCTCTCTGTCTGGTCCTCCCATGCTAAGGGCATCTACTATAACATTCCCTTTCCCGGGCTTGTACTTAATAGAGAAGTCATAGTCCTTCAACTATTCTAACCACCATCGCTATCTCATATTTAGATCCTTTTAAGTGAAGAGATATTTCAAACTTTGATGATTTGTGTATAGGATGAACCTCACACCAAAATGGTAATGTCTCTACATCTTCAGTGCAAACAAGATTGTTGCAAGCTCCAAATCATGCACTGGATAGTTTATGTCATAAGTCCTCAGTGGACATGATTAGTAAGCATTAACTTTGTCATTTTGCATTAGTACACATCCCAATCCAGTGCCACACATATCTGTGCAAATTATCAACTCCTAGCCAGGCTCTAGTAATAGTAACAGTGGTGCAGAGGTCAACCTCTTCTTTAGCACTACAAAGGCTGCCTCGCATGAATCGGACCACACAAACTCTACATTCGTTTTGGTCAATCTGGTCTTAGGCATCAAAATTATGGATAATTTTGGTACAAAGCGTCGGTAATAGCCTACTAGTCTAAGGAAGCTCCTAACATCTGTCACATACTCTACTATACACCAATCGATGATAGCATGAACCTTACATGAGTCCACTGATATACCTCTATGACTTATTACATGCCCCCAAGAACTTTACTTTAGAAAGCCAAAACTAGCCCTTACTAAGTTTGGCTTATGATCGGTGCTCTTTCATAATCTTCAAAGATGCCTCTCGTAGTCCTCATAAGTCTTGGAATAGATCAAGATGCCGTTAATGAAAACTATCATGAATCGATCCAAAAATGGCTTTAAGACTTGGTGCATCAAATCCATGAACATTGCCAGTGAGTTCGTCCGTCTAAACTGCATAACAATAAACTCAAACAACCCATAATGCGTGTTGAACGTCATCTACAGTAAAGCCTCCTCCCTGATCCTTAATTGGTGATAACCTGACCTAAGATCAATCTTGGAGAAGAACTGCACTCCGGCCAGCTGGTCGAACAAATCGTCGATCCTGAGCAGTGGGTATCAATTTCTGACTATCACTTGATTGGGTCTTCTGTAATTGATTATCATCCTCATACTACCATCTTTTTTCTTCACAAAGGACCGTTACTCTTTAGGGAGACGTACTCGTATGTATGAAACCCTTATTCGATAAGTCTTCCAATTGAGCCCTTAGCTCGTCCTGCTCTACTCGCGACATACGGTACGGTCGTCTCATTATAGGCTGGGTGTCTGCCGCCAGCTCTATCATAAATTCTATCTACCTATGTGGAGGTAATCAAGGTAAATCCTTAGGAAAACTTTTGGAAACTTACACACGACTGGGATGTCCTCAAGTTTGACTACTAACCTTTCAGCTGGCTCTATAGTCCCCATAGGTAGTGGCTAATCAACCCTTGGTGATCGAAAGTGCAATCGCGACTCCAGTGAATGAGGATTCGAGAAATCCCCAGTATCTTAATGGTGACAATCTTACTAAAATAATCTAATTGAGTATGGAACCCAATCCATGCCTAAAAGTGCATCAAACTTTAGGTACTCAAGTACTCGAAGGTGTATGGATAACTAGTGACTTCTAACCTTAACTAAATAGTCTTTATGGATTTGGTTAGGGTAAATCTTGTCCCCAGCAGCCATGCTAAGGATAAGGTATGTGCATAAAATATGTGGTGTCAACCCTAACGCTCTTACCATCCGTCTCGAAATAAATGATAATATAGACCCGGAATCAATCAATGAATGCATGCTACAGCCGTAAATAATCAACATGCCCTCAACTATATGTCCTGATGCGTCACGATCGAGCTCTGCAACAGCATAAACCTGATCTTTAGATTGTACTGGAAGGGCTGCAATAAGCACGAACTCATTGGTGCACTGATTCTAATAGTGCCCCATCTGTTTACATTGGAAACAAATGATGTTTTATTTACTCTTAGATCCTTGACCCTACTAATCTCTAGCTTTCTGGCCCTGACTGTCCTCCCTACCTCTGAACCTAGTCCTACCACTACTGACCTTATCCTATTCTCTATCCCTATCACTGCTACCCTCTGTCTCCGCCACTTTGGCCTTGACCCCTAGTCCCTGTGGCAGCCGGACTGCTATGACCTAATGTTGCTGAGTAGGTACAACTACATAGGCATCGATCGCCTACCTATCATCATGCCCGCAATTATGTCCTTGCTGATATCTCATAGCTAGCAATTCATCTTGCCCTTCCTACACGACCTAACCTGACAGTTTTGACCCTCGTAGTATATGGAAGCAGGGGTGGTGTCACTCCTCAAGGTGTATGTCTCATGAGGCAATGCCCGCTCACAGATCTATTGTAAAGTCCTGACATTTATCGACACTATGGCACTACCAATCTATGGAAAAAGCCTTTGAATAAAGTAGTTGACCTGAAGTCATTCGGACCCAACTACATCTATATCGAACATCAGCAGGTACTTAAACCTCTACATGTACTGAATCATGGTGAGAGAGCCCTACCTCTGTGTCAAGAACTCCTCTCTTAGTTGTAGCTAGACCTCAATCAAAATGTATTGATCGTAGATGACTCGAGGGAACTCGGGCTAATATGTGCGGTCTACCATACTGCGACGTCTCCCTTCAGCATGTAGATGAAGACTCTGACTTGTATAATATCGTGAATCCTCAGTAGTGCATGAAGCCTCTCATGTGCAAGAACCGATCTCCCAGCTGCATCTGGGTCTCCGCCTCCGTAAAAATGTCCTCGTTAGAATCTATAAAACTTAACTAGCTTAGCCTCAACTGTAAAGGCCATCTCAAATGCTATTTGCTACTCCGTTGCAAGTGCAGAAGTAGCCACTAGGGTAATCGTTGGTGTAGCTTTGGGCGTAACCAACTCCGCAAGAATCTCAACTCTGGCTACTGCGAATGGGGTATCCTGACTGTCTCAATAGTAGTAGTGGTGGTGGCGAGTGTGGCTATTGCCTGTATGGTCGTTGCTTGTGATAGGAGTAGTCTCAAAATCTCCTTAAGCTGGGTTCCATGAAGTGTGACTGTGTCACATAGACTCTGATCAAAGTCGACTCTTGCAGGGTCACTTGTTTATCTCCATCAGCTATAGTAAGCGGAATTAGCTGTCCATCCATCTCGAATCTGCGAGCGCGGATTTGTTCTAGTCAGCGTTGTACATGCATATATATACATATTACATGTCAAAACATACACTATAAAACCCTAAACTACCTCCCGCACCACAATTCCTAACTAAGGTTCTAAGTCAGGCTATAAGGTTTTCCACATTCTAAGTTTGCTTGTTAAGTTTTATTCGCTTCCGTCAAATTTTTTCTAGTCTCACCTTGTAATGACCCGTTTTCTTAAACTGGTGATTAGTACTAATCCAAATCCTAATTAATCTGAGTTAGGCTCGTGATTAGGTTTGGCGTACCTCGATTAGCATATGGCTGCGTTTGCATGACATTTTGTGTTGTTTAGATTGGTAAATCAACTTATATATAGGTTATTGTATAATACAAAAACTATACACAAGCCTATAAAATGGAAAATACTCATGGTTAATTAAGTGTGACGAGAGAGTCGTGGCAAGAGTGTGCACACTAAAGGACACTTGTAGGCATGTCCGGTGAGTTCATTGGTGAATAATAGTTGATATATATATTTATGTCTTTAAATATATATAAATATATATATTGAAAAATAAAATAATATTATAAATATATGAATTATCAGTTCGTTTCGAACGAAGAGTAAGTGCTTAGTAAGTGCTTGATGTGTCAAATTTCATGTCACTTTAAGGAGTGTCACTTTAATCCATCAACCATACGATCGGTCTCGAGATAGCATGACGCGTATCTCGATAAAAATTCATATATAAAAACAAACACTCATGCTTATTAAATCATTTTGATCAATCGAGAGGCGGTGAGGTTCGATTTAGATTCGGATCGAAGGGAGATCATTCCGGGAGCTAAATTCAAACAAGTTGAGGAGCTTAAATGGATTAAAAGTTAGTGATCATCACTTTGGTAAGTTTGTTTTATCAAGTTTATTGAAATTCAATTTTGTGGTGATGATTAAATCTCTATAAATCGAGGTTGTTGTTGATTTGAATTGGTTTATAACCTCATTAGAGGTCATTCTTGGTGATTTGGAAATTTAATTAATGATTTGGAGGTGTTTTGGATCGAATTAGATTAGTATAGGTACGCCGCTATTGCAAGTCTAATGCACATAGCGCGCTAGGCGTTAGGCACTAGGCATAGCGTGTTACGTGTACTGGGGAAGATGACTGACTTATTGATAGCGCGCAACCAGACCCCTGAAACCAGCAACTGTGTTGTGCTTTATGAATAAATTTTTAGGGGACTGTATGTAACATCCTACTCAATTTATATGTAATATCCTACTCTGTTTATAGGTGGCGTGGGTTACATTTACACTAGAGGGTTTGGGATAGAACCATTAGGCATTAATGGATAGGCTGGAGAACACATTAGCGCGATGTGTTAGTCTAGCAATTGCATTAATGTCGTCGGTGGGTCATCGACCCTAGTTTTTATAAAAAACCGGGGTCACAGTGTAATCGTCCAAAACATTTGATATGCATATAATTATGTGTTGAGTCTATATGTTTTCCATATTCTTGTTATATATCATTGGTGCATGTTATTGCATGGTATCCTTGAATATTATATGGAATGTTGATGATTAGTGTGAATCCCTACTTACTGAGCAAGTCGGAGCGCTCACGCTAATTAACATTACAAGTAGATCCGCGAGTGTTACGACTACGGGATAGCGATGTTATATGAGTCTTGAACTTCTTTTCGACGTAATGATTTTCCTTGGTCTTATATATTGGTGTTGAATTACTATTTTGTAATATCACACGGGATGGGTGATTTATAAAATCGAGGTTTATTTCGATTTATTTTTAATATTATGTATCTCATTTTGGCTATCTAAAAAGGTTTTAAATATCCGTTGCATATATGATTTTTTTTATTTTTATTAATCTATATATACAGTAGTGTTTATCAGGTATAGGTGATAAAGCTGATGGCTCTAGTTAAGTCTGGTAAGGGTAATTTGGCCTTAATTAGGGTTTTAAGTTCGGTATTGCCCTAATCAGGTTAGGAGATGCTACAGTTTGGTATCATAGCCTAAGGTTTATAAAGAGCTTAAGGTTATTACCTCTGATACAGTTTAGTTTCACAGCCTAGGTCAGGCAAAATTAGATCCTACCTCAAAGCTTAAGGTTGAATAACTCTAATACAGTGTAGTGCTAGAGTTTATGGTTTATCACGTTTTAGGGATAAAGTGGTAACAGTGATATAGTTGTGTATCATGGAAAAGACTTTGACCATACATTCACTTTTAGATGGTGTTTGAAGTGAATGTTAGCCTGCTTTAAAAAGTTTATGGTACTCTGATTACTCTAATAATGGAACCTAAGTTTATTGACTCAAAGAGTGGTCTTGAGTTACGAATAAGCTTAGAGTTTGATAAATGATTTTTATCATGATTTTGGGGGTAACAAAAAGATAAAAGAATGAAATATGTTATTTGTTGTGTATATTATATCTACGTGGTAGATATAAGAATTATGTCTTTTCTAAACAATAATAAGATGGTTGAAGTCTATTTATTCCTCATGATATGAGAAGGTGCTGGAGGTAAGAGCTCTGGAGAGTTTTAACCTCGGGGATAGACAAAAAGGAAAGACATAAGAAAAGTTACAAAGATGAAATAAAACTATTCTCCTAGTAATATATTCAGTGATATTTCTTCTTACTGATATTATTAGACAAATAATAGTTTGTGAAGAAGTATCGATTGGATTAAGATCTTGAGGTGTGCATTACGAGAATGAAAATTATAAAATAATGAAATACTAAATGACTTTCAATGAAACTAAAAGATGGTGGACTACTTTGAGAGATGATTTAATCTTAGTAGTGAGACTAGTATGGAAGTAATGAAAGTTGTCCAGTAAATAAATTAGTAGTAAATGATAAAAGCATAATGGAGGTTAGGAAACCACTAATGCAGCTATACTTTATAAGTTGTTAAGAATTTGATATTCCAGTCATAGTGTGGATCCATATTAGAGTAACAAGTGGTTTATTGATAAAAGATAATTAAATCCAGAATATAGCAGTAAGTTGGTAAGATATCTTAGTTTGATCTATTTAACTAGTATAGTCTAAATTGGGGAGAATGAGTGGTCAGTGAATCTAAAGATTAATGTGTGGTAGTCGAAATGAGTATTCATTACTCATAATTGACAATTCATTCTGAAAAATAAGTGAAACCAACGGTTCTCAAGAGGTAGTTGAGATTTGATTTTCATAGTGAAATGATTAGAGCTAAGGATATATACCTTTATAAGATGATTTCAGGCGGGTGCTGGGTCATTTTAAGTGGATGGTGGAAACCACTAGAACTTATTAGAACTCATATTATTTTCATAATTTGAGGGTTTCAAGTGAAGGAAAAACCTATTGTAATGAGGTTGTTACTGTGTGACATGGAGTTTTTGAAGACTTGGAAAACGCACGAGCAATTGCTGTATAGAATTGGAATCGGTAATGGTAAGTTGCTTTAGACCTAAAATTTGCAAATGCTAGTGATGAGTTTCAAAGGATAAATGGTAAAAGTGTTGAATATTAACAATAAATCAGGGGATTTGACTATGATTGAGACAATATAAGGTTATCCTATATTCAACATAAAGGTAAAAATGGAAAGTAAACTTGAAATAATTGAATATTAAAAAAGATTGATCCATGGATCTTTGATATCGTTGTGTGATTTATTAAGTTAACTCAAGTATATGATGGTTATAAGTTGAAATCGAATACAAGAATGCCTCGGAGGAAAGTAAAAGTATAGTTTGATTACAATGTTTGCTTGACAAAACCTAAATTGTTGAAGAAGTTAGAGGTTCATCCTAAGACTTCTGATCAAGGTAAGAATGTGTTGGTGAGACAATAAAGCAAAATTGTAACTCATATTTCCAATTACATATATAGTTCTATAATTGGGAGAAAAACTATTAGAGATTTCTAATCTCGAGATAACTAATTTTGTAGCTGTGCAAAATACAATAAGACATCACTTGTAAATTAAAAGAAAGGTTGTTGAGGGTCTTTTAGTCATTCTTTGAGATTAATAAAAATCTTAGAGGAATCATTAAAAACAACTTGTGAATATAACACCAGTGGACTGGTGTAAGAATAAGTAACGAATTTCAAACTGTGGAAGTTTGAAAAGTGAAATTGTTAGAGTGATAGAAATTGAAGGTAAGAAAGTTTCCTTAAAATTTTCTATGTGTTAGGAATTCACTCTAAAACATCATTCATCAAGGTGATTGTGTGGACAATACCTTGAATAAACGAAAGGGATATAGGCTATAGTTATAATAAAAGTTACGTAGTAATATCTCTTAGGTGAGATATTTACTGATGACCAAATGAAAGTTCTGTGTAGGCACATCATCAATTAAGTTGGCTAAATTGATAACTATAAGTCTGTTCTTTAGAGATTATATTGGAATTGAGCTAATAACAATTGAAATGAGTTATGTATTATTAAAGGAAATTGATTGAGATTAACAAGTAGGTCAAGGAGGACTACTAATTATTGATGTTGGAAAGGATGATCTCAAATCAAAACATTGAGCATGTAAGGAAAGTTCTTAGAACTTGAAACAAAGAGTGAGACAAGAATTTTTTAAGAATCTCATTGATTTCTTGAATACATTTATACAGGTTAAGTCCAAAATCCATCATGATGAAAATGAATAGTTGGTGACCTGAAATGAAAAAATTGACGGTGTCAATTTTATAAAGAAATTTGAGATATATCAACGATGGAAGCTGAATAATTTTAATTTAGAGGGTTATATTGTTCTTGCTTATATGAATGATATTTCATGATCAAAGATTCGTGATGAATTAACCTAAGTTGTGGTATAACTGAAGGTTATTGATATAATTGTAAAACTGGCAGAGTTTAGAAATTTCATGCCAATGCTGTGGTTTAAATCCTCGTGGAAAATTAAGCGAGATGTATGTATATGGAAGAGTTGAGAGTTGTGGAGAACCAGTATTATTATTTCGGTAAGGAACCAAAAATCTGATTATTAGGGGGAAGAGATGTATAATAACTGGGAGGTACATTTCTCAATCTTAACACAATATATCTGAAGTAGACCATGATTTTTGGAGAATATAGCTTTCGAGATTTTGACTTAGAAAGTATGAATTACTGGAAGAAATATGTACTGTGAGTTCTATGATGTAGATTTTAACAGGCTATATATAGAATTGAGGTATTTACCTTAAAAGTTTGTATGCTTTACTTTGTTGTTAAACGGTGTTGCATGAGAAGTAACGATACAAATTTGTTAGAGCCTGAGTAATTTAGAACTACACAGAAAGGTATTATCAGACTGTCGGTTACAGTTGCAACTCAAGTATATGGAGAAAATGTAGCTATTAATAGAGCTTCTCAATTTAGACTTCATGAGGAAATGACGGTGATGATGACTTGTGTAAGTTTAGTTGACACATCATCAACTAAGAGATCTAATTTTAGAGCTACTAATCTGATCTTTTGAGTTCAAATTCAAATTGAATTAGAGAAGATAAAGTGGTGATTAGTTGTTAGAAAGCTAATGAGGATTATATAGAACGTTAGAGGTTAACGACTAGTATAGATTATCCTGATTGGTCAGTGTCTGATAATGTTGCATTACGGTTCAAGGATAGATTATGGGTTCCAGTTTAGGATTAGGTGAGGCAGTAAGTGCTACGAAAATCTTATAGATCTCTTTTAACTGCATTCATCCAGATAACGGTAAGGAATATCATGGAATGAGGCACCTTTATTTATTGTTAATCTAGGATGAAAAATGATGCTATGAAAATAATAAGGAGATGAGATATGTCAGCAAGTTAGGGCTGAGCACAGAAACAAAAAGGTTTATTGCATTCACTGCCTACTCCTGAATGGAAATGGAGACATAGATCAATGGATCTTGTTTCCAGTTTATCTTTGAGCTAGCGTAAGCATAGTACGGTAAAAAAAATTATAGTTAATAGTTGATAGAGTCTGCGCATTTCTTGCCAGTTTCTATGTGAAATCTTCTTAATTGATTATGTAAAATATACATACATAAGGTGTTAGATTTCAGGGTACTTCAGTGTCGACTATTTTGGATAGGGATCCGAGATTTACATCTAGAGGATGGAGTAAATTATTGCGACAGCTGTTGAACTGATCTTAACCTAAGTATGGTATACTATTGGTAGACCAATGGGTAACTGGAGTAATTGATTTTGGTGTTAGAGTATATAATTTAAGCTTGTCTCTTGAAGTTTAATAATAACTGTAAGAGATACATTTGTTTGTGTGAGTTCGTTTATAAAAACAACTGTCAGGCTAGATTGGAATACTCCTTTGAAACTATGTATGGTCAACCATGTCATTCACCAGAGCGTCTGAATAGGGGCTGAGATGCAAGTTTATTGGAGCCAAAATTAATTTAGAACTACACAGAGGAAAGGTAGCAGATTAGATAGCGTTTAACTACAACACAATTAAAACGGTAGAGATACACCGATAAATATCATAGGTGGTTGGAGTTTTGAAAGGACAAATATGTTCTATTGAAAGTCTCACCTATGAAAGGGAGTTGTATAAGTTTGGACTGTGAGGTAAGCTAGCGTCAATGTGTATTAAAAAGCTGAGAACTAAAGAGATTTCTTTGGTTACAGTGAAATAAGGATTTCACGAAGATGAGGAACTAACCTGAGAGCGGAAGTATAAGAAGTTTCCATTTCTCTTCGAAACTGTCGCTAATTTCATATTACTTTAATTTCGAGGACAAAATTGCTTTAAATTGGGGGGATTGTAACGACCCATTATCTTAAGTTGGTGATTAGTACTAATCTAAATCCTAATTAATCCGAGTTAGGCTCATGATGAAGTTCGACATACCTCGATTAGCATATGCGTTCGTTTGCCTGACATTTTGTGTTTGTTTGGATTGTTAAATCAATTTATATATAAGTTTTTGTATAATACGGAAATTATACACAAGCCTATAAAACGGAACATACCCAATACACGATATACATTGTGACGACCCCAATTTCTCAGAAACTGGCCCCGTTCGGCCTAAGCCTACGTGGACCCTCCAGCCAGTCTCGCGAGGTCAACGCAGGCGTAGTCGACCTTCAAATCCATTAGTATAAGTAAATTCATAATTTTAAGTTGAGTTATTAGTATTTTTCAACTTTTACAAATTAGTGGAAGCAATTAATACATTAAATAACTCAACAATAACGTAAAAGAGTTGGATAGCCTAATTATGGAACTCTGTAAACATGTACATTCATGTATATCCTTGTTTCAAGTCTTATAACTAAGAAAAAATGATATATCAGTCGTGTGTATCCCTTAGCCCAAAAAAGTATCCCAAGTGTGATAACAACATATATAAGTAATACAAAAAGTCAAAAACCTACAAAAGTGTATGGAGGAGGGCCGTTCCGATATCCTCAAAGTAGATCTCCAAGTGTCGATGCTTGCCCTTGCTCGGTTGGAGATCTGCACTCGGTCAAACATAAAAATGCCGAGTCCAGTAAGTAAAAGCTAGTAGGATCAAAACGATAATTCAAAATAAATGAAGCAGTCTAAAAGTCATGCGGATAGAAAGAAAGCTATATGGAATGCATGATAATAAGGCTGTAAAAAAGAAAGTACAATGAGAAATGAGTGTCAAAGGAAATAATAGAGAGGTGCCCAAGTAGTCTAAGACCACCGAGTGCGGATGCCACAGGGTCGGGGTCATAGAGTCACGGCAACGCTGAGTAGAATCGGGTCTAAAGACGTGACGTCACCTGTTATACCTAGACCATCGCGAATAAGGGATATCAACGGTGCCCGGATAAAACACATCTCATTTCGACTAAATACTCAAGCGACTGGAGGTCATGGCCCCGATTGTAAGCCGGTAACCACTCCAATTAGAGGCACTCGTATGACTCATTTGGCCCTCGGACACTCACAAGTGGATGGGAATTCCAAGGAAGTAACACTGTATAATATCAATAAAATATAAGCTCAAATGAACTACTATGCATTTCCTAGCTTGTTTTACTTACCTTATATCACATAGGCCGCCACTTCAAAGTAATTGTTCGAATAGTAAGAGTCCTCGTCGCGTATCTACAAGCGTATAAGTATAGCACAAATTCTTGGGACTCATTTACAACTCATTTAAAGTAGCTTAGACCATTTAGAACTTATATTTATTCTCAATTATGTAACTTAAGTCATTCTCAACTTTTTAAAATTATCTTTCAAATCAAGATGAATAATTCAAGTGCGATAAAGAATGTAATGAAATAAAATAAGAAAATCCTATAATAACTTGACTTCCGACACAAATCAAATGAAATCGACTAACTCGCAACCAAAGAGTCAAGCTTGACTCAAAACTCTCAAATCATAGCATTTGTTTAAGAATCCATGAATTAATCGAAGTAAGTTTACTTTTCAAGAAATCAATCAAAGTTTCTTTCATGCCTCGACTTTTCTTCAAAACTCATCCAAAATGATGATTCTCAACTACAATCAATAAAGAAGGCATAAAAAAATGATTTTTCAAGGGTCAATATTTATGACATGTTTGAAGTCCATAAATTGAGTCACATTTAGTTCATTTGAACTATTGTATCTCACTATGAATAAGTTTAACTTAAAAATCTTAACAACGACTTGAAATACATGAAGTTCCGTCCTATTTAGTTGTCTTGTCGGGATAAAGATAGAGTGAAATAGCCAAAAAGGCTCGTTTAAAACTTGTAAAACATTCTTTCTATAATTAATTTGACCGACCATGAGTTTTAAACAAATTTAGAGTTCATAAAACTCTATTTGAGTCTGACAACTGTTTTTTTCTTATCCGAAGAATCCATGGAAGTCAATTTGAAATCTATGTTTACTACTAAAATCATAAGTTCCTTTTTTCAAGACTTTGTTTGGGATGTGTAGGGCCTCTTTTGAGCATTTTAACAAACACTTGGTGTACAATAGCAAGAGTTTTCCTTAATGCAACCTACATTAGTTTTAAGTCAAACAAAATCACTTGGTGTTGTTTATAAAACCATTTCGAATAAGACATGAATCAATCCTTCTAATTAATTCACACCAAAACCATCAACAACTACTATAATTTGTAAATTGAACTTGTATTTGAATTTAAATATGATTTAGGACCTCACCATGCCTTCAATGGAGTCATCAACTCAAATTCCCCTTTTGAGATTTCATGTCTAGCAAAGGATCTCTCATTTTTTTTTTCTCCTTTTGAAAAGTTTGGGTTATGACTCAATTTATTTGGGTTCCCTTTGCCCTACAAACTTGTAACACTCCAAACTTGACATGTCTTGTGCACAGACCTTAGCCTTGTCCTCACTTAGCTAATTTAAATAAATTGATAGTTTATAGTCATGTCGTCATGTGCGCACTTAGTTTAAATTAAGTCACGCCAATTCGCGGTATCATATAGTACTCGCAATATAATGCCAAATAAAAAATTAAAAATCATTTTTATTTATTTTCTTTTATAAATTTTTGAACACTTCGACTTACCCCTTGATTGGGTATTTAACCATTAATAATTTGTGATTAGCGATTAATTAACGACTTAAAAATATGGATCGTTATACATATATATATATATATATTTATTTTTTTTAAAATATATAAATATATATTGGAAAATAAAAGAATATTATAAGTATATGGATTATCGGATCGTCTCGAACAAAGCGTAAGTGCTTGATGTGTCAAATTTCGTGTTACTTTAAGGAGTGTCACTTTAATGCACCAACCACGCGATCGGTCTCGAGATAGCACGACACGTATCTGAGGAAATTCATATCTAAAAACAAAAACTCATGCTTATCAATTCGTTTCGGTCAATCGAGAGGCGGTGAGGTTCAATTTCGATTTGGATAAAAGGGAAATCGTTCCGAGAGCTGAATTCAATCAAGTTGAGGAGCTTAAACACATTAGAAGCTAGTGATCATAACTTCAATAAGTTTGGTTTTCAAGTTTGTTGAAATTCAATTTTGTGGTGATGATCAAATCTCTATAAATTGAGTTTGTTATTGATTTGAATTGGTTTATAACATCATCAGAGGTCCGTCCTGGTGATTTAGGAATGTAATTGATGATTTGGAGGTGTTTTGAATTGAATTGGATCAGTAGATGTACGATGCTATTACAGGTCTAGTGTGCATAGCGCGCTACGCATACTGGGGAAAATGACTGACTTATGGATAGCGCGTTATCCATGTCATTTAGCGCATTACCAGACCCCTTAAACAAACATCTATTGTGTTTTATGAATAATTTTTGTGGGACTTAAGGACTAGTTTAAGGGTTCTAAATGTAATATAATGAACCTATATTGATCCCAAATGATTGGGGATAGGTTGAGGAACACCAAAAAAGAGTGAGATGACCGAAAAGTTAGGGAGTTTGAGAAATAAAGACTTAGACCGATGTAAGTACGGATTCGCTTATTTATCAATATTGTTTGGCTATTTAGTATATACAGCTCATGCAGTTGTTGGAGTGGAATAGGGGACTATGTACATTGTGATGGCTTTCAATAAATGGAAAATGGTGTTTACTCACGAGAGCAAGGTCCTATAATTGAGATAAGATGAAAAAGTAGATGGGTTAGCTTCTTGCCCTATATGGAACATCCTACTTAGTTTATAGGTAGCGTGGGTTACATTTACGCTAGAGGGTTTGAGATAGAACCATTGGGCATTAATGAATGGGCTAGAGAGCACATGAACGCAATATGTGGGTCTAGCAATGGCATTAATGGCGCCGATGGGTAATCGACCCTAGTTTATAAAAAATAGGGGTCACAGTATAATAGTCCAAAACATTTGTTTTTGCATCAGATTATGTATTGAATCTATATGTTTTCCATATTCTTGTTATATATCATTGGTGCATGTTGTTATTGCATGGTATCCTTGAATATTATATGGAATGTTGATGATTAGTGTGAATCCCTACTTATTAAGCAAGTTGGAGCGCTCACCCCAATTAACATTACAGGTAGATCCGACGAGTGTTACGACTAGGGATGGAGAAGTTATAGGAGTCTTAAACTTCTCTTCGATGTAATGATTTTCCTCGGTTTTATACATTGATGTGCAATTACTATTTTGCAATATCATATAAGATGAGTGATTTATATAACCAAGGTTTATTCCGGTTTATTTTTAATATTGTATATCTCATTTTAGTTATCAAAAATGGTTTAAAATTCTCTCTGCATATATGACTTGTTTTATTTCGATAATTGATATACAATAGTGTTTATTGGGCATAGGTGGTAAGGCTGCTGGCTCTAGTGAAGTCCGGTAAATGTAATCTAGGCTTAATTAGGGTTTCAGACTGGGGTATTGCCCTAATCAAGTTAGGGATGCTCACGCCTGAACCTAGACTCTGATACCAACTGTGGCTGCCTTAAATCCCAAGACAATCTAGGCCCCGCCATGCTGCCGGACACGTCACCATGTCATGCCACTTCATCTTCACGCTTGTCTATAACGGCTCGTGACAAGTACTTAATGTTTTTAATTAGCCTAACTATTCAAATTATTCGGCGTTTTATGAAGATATTTTCTTAATTTGATTTAGTTAGACTATTCATTTATCTTACTTAACTTATTTGATAAGTTATTTAGTTCCTTGACATTTTCAACTAAATGTGTGAGTTATCAATAATAGCGGATGTCTTTCATTTTAGATAAAGCAAATAATAAATATCAAAAATTTTACTTCGTTAAAAAACCTTAAGTACTGCAAAAACCCATGAAAAAGATACCACGTATATTTGTATAAGGCGACAAAATGTATAATATGATCACTAGAACATTTATGTGTTTTGGTAACATAGCAATATATAACGTTGTGAAAAGTCCTTTAGGAAATCTTAAGGTTTTGATGACGGTTACCTATCTATGGTCTTTATGGCTCTGTTTGGTAAGCACAAACTAGCTTATCAGCTAGCTGATCAGCTAGATGATAAGCTAGTTTATTTTTTAAGCTGTGTTTGGTTTGTAGCTTATTTTAAAAATAAGCTAGCTGATAAGCTCCCAATTGAAACGCTACTCGTAGTAGCGTTTGAACAGAAAATCTGTCGTTTGGATTTTTTTTTACAATTATACCCTTATTTTTACGGTATTAATAAATTAATGCCCCCGCGAATATTAGTATCCCGCGAAACTACAAACCAAATAGAGATAAATACAAACAGATTTGCTATATCACGTTAGAGATTTCCAGTGTGATTTCTAGCGTTGTTTTTTTTTTTTTTTTTTTTTTTATAGTTGGCTATCTCTCAAGAAATGAAGAATATTCGCAATAACATTGCTTCTCAATTATGGATGATGCGTTAGGTATATGTATAGTTATCCAAGTCGTTTATTGTATTTTATTTACATGTGTTTATTTTTTGCGAATTCTTATAAATTAATATAGAGTTATTTTCATGTAAGCATTTATGGACACACATAATTCAATTTTCTAAATAATATAAATTATTTTATGGCATTAATTTATATTTTGTAAATAAAATACAGAGTTATTTATAACAATTAATTATATGATTATATAATGAATACTTAATTGTGTCATATGTCCTTTATTGTCATTTCGCATTTATCAGCTAATCAATCAGCTATCATTCCAAACAGTTTTTAGTTGATCAGCTAGATTATCAGCTTTCCGCTATCAACTAGTAGATTATCAGCTATCAGCTAGATTATCAGCTATCAGCTAGATTATCAGCTATCAGCTAGCTTATCAGCTAGCCTTGCCAAACAGAGCCTATGTAAATTAAGGACTCAAGTGATTGTCGACTTTGTGCGATTTCTATCTTAAAACCCTAAAAACATTCAAACCACTAGTCGAAGAAGAGGGAAGAGGGAAGAGCGAGGAGTGCGAGAGGGGCCCGTGATGCTTCAATCGTGTTGAAGGCGAAGAAGAGATTTGAGGAGCATTGGTTCTTCTTCTTGGAGTCTGAGGTTTGTGTGGAAGGAACTTCAATCGAACGAAGAGAATCTCTGATTCGTAGTCGAGAACAGGTTTTGAAGATCGGCCGTTAAAGCGATCGAGGGACTGAACTGTGTTGATTTAACGATCTGTGTTGATTCTGGTATAGCCAATGCCCTGCCCTATTGTTTCTATTAACTTAATTAATGTACTTAAATAAGAATTAAAATACTAAATAACTTAACAATTATGATTACTAACTCAAATAACCAATCCAACTAAATTAATCTAAACAAATCAAATTCAAACTAACTTAAACAATATTCAAATGCAATCCAATATAAATAAACAAACATCTAAACAAACCCTCACTAAACAATATAATATATTCGGATTACTTTAAAACATCAGAACATAATACTATTTTACTATATAGTTATAATTATAAAATATAGAATCTTGGAATCATGAACCCTCATTTTATAATAGGTTGATAGCCTTTAGCCAACGACTGATTTTCCTAAATTCAATGGAAATGCTACATTCTTATCATAGTAAATCTACCCATTGGATAAATAACTTAGTTACTACTTCCAAAATATTTTATAATAGTACCACAATAAAACAAAACATCCACTCGGAAAATGTCCTATAGATTAATCCTAGTTACTACTTCCAAAATATTTTATAATAGTACCACAATAAAAATTAATAGGGATTTTGTCAAGATACCGATGAATATGTCATTTAAAACATGTTAGATTAAGAAATACTTTATTCGAATCTAATTTCAAGTACTCGAGTCAAATCTTTTCATTTAAAGAATTTAAGAACATCCATTTTTTTCGTCTCTCTTTCTTTTCTTTTACTTCATTCTAATTATTTCTTTTTCATGTATTTCATTTGTTTTTTTTTGCTTTTATGCCCTTGCTCCATTTTCTTTAGACATTCTCACATTTTCCCCACTATAGATTCCCTGCTTAATTTCCTTTGAAATCTATAGGATTCTTTATATGTTTATTTTTTAAACTTTTGTTGACACTTCTCAATGTCCATTAAAATTGAAAAAAATCTTCTTTGTAATTTCTATAAATTCATCAGTTTCTAACCTATTTCTTCTTTCAATATTGGCATAATAGCTTTATATATATTGTAAAAACACTTAATCAATAGCTTTTGTATCACAAAATTCATAGAAGTCTATCTTGTTCATCTTGCACTATTGTTTTGATCTTCTACCCATTATCATGACTAACACAAGACATTCAATTTAGTGTTCACATTAAGTAGCAAAATTGATAAAAAAAGGGAATAAAAACATTTTAATTCCTTTTATCATAAAATTCATTTGGGTAATAAAAATATCCTTTCAATTCAAAATGTAACATATATATTCGTTTTCATTGCTTTACTAACTAAAAATAAAAAATGAAATTCATAGTTACTTGATTTCGGAAGAAATTTTCAAAATCTCGTCAACTTACTTGAATATCGGATTAAAAGTAATTCTAAACTTTTCTACTACCTTTCTTTCCTTTCATTACCATCAATTCCATACTTCACCTAAAATACTCTCAAACTCATTCTAAACCTTGTCCTCAAAATTTAGAGATGAAGTTCGATTTTCAATCATAACAAACATACCACGTGAAGTACAAAAGATTTGATAAAATAAAAATAAATATGATAATCAAGAAATTTAGTTAATTTTAATAAGACAAAGTGGATAAAAATTAATAAAACACATCACCATTACATAACAAGTGAATTAAATATCATACCCAATCACTGAATAGGATTTATCACAAAGTATATCATCATAAACATAAAGTATATAACCACGAAATAGAAAGTATGTCACCACTACCAGAATTACATAGAGGAATCTCACAACATCACTCATAGACAGAGAAAATAAATAGAAGAAGGAAATTAATGTGGGTTCAGAAGTGCATCATCATCATCTTCCACCGGATCAATGCTCTAGGATTGGTTGCTCACAGTCGTATAGGTGGTATTTCCTGACCTGACAATGTTGAAACATCAAGACTACTGCTAAGTGGTAATCTTATATGTGTAGACGGTATAAGGACCGATGTGCCTCCTTAACATTTGTTTCTCCTACATATCGTACACTCCATTCTGTGGATGTTCCTCACTAAGGCTTTCTGATTCTCGAATACCAGTTCTTGATTGTAGAGAATAGTCATTTTATTGCACAAAATTGCACCTATGAAAGCCAATTCTGACTCATCCATATATAATTCCTCGTAGTCCCTAACATGTTGCTTCATGTTTAGATCATTTCGAGCTTCCCTTATATCTTCCAAGATTCTCCTCGTGTCGTATTTGATTTTCCTTCTCTACTTGGTTCACTTCTCACTATCTTAGATTTCTCTCATCATCTATGTCTTCATAACTATTCACTCTACCATATCTCTTTATAACCTCATTAGTGATGGTCTTCTCCAGTAAAACATCCATGTTGAGGTCTGCCATGTTCACTTAGTCCATCTTACAAAAAGAAGTAATCATTAAGGGAAAAAGAAGTCTGCCATTCTTCTTGGTAATGATAACACTCCTAATAGATTCATAAATGATTTTACCAACTTCCAAGTATCTTAATCCACAATGTTGTAATGCAGGGTGACCTTGTAATTCACTATTTCATAGTATTGCAAGCTCGGTTGTAACCTAACATTGATGAATAAAAGTATGCTTTAGTGGTATTCCAAAGAAATTTTGTGGTTATATGCTTGGGATACGCCTCCATATAAAAAATAAATCCATCTTTATGGATTACCTTTAAACCTTCCATTATTGTCTAGGTGGGGAAATGATACTTAATTCCAAACTCAGGTTTGGGGTACTCGTCATTTTGTTTTTGAAGAAAATATGATAATCCAAAATACCAGTTTATTCTTACGTTAGAGTAGTCCAATGTCCTCCCACTAACTAAGGACTCGGTCTTCCTTTAACTTCCATATGCATTAGCATAATATTCACTCACTAAAGCTTCGCAACCCCATTTACTAGTAACATTTTCGAGGTCTAGGTAGATGTAATCTCTAGTCAATAAACCCCAATTTCTTCTCTCTATGATATCTAGGATCCTAGGCCTAACTTTGATTCGTTTTTCACATTAAATTCCTTTTTTTTATCAACTTTCTATCCTTCATCACATCATTCCTAAATTTTGCATAGGCCTTTTCATTGATAAAATCTTCTTTTCTCAATTCATAGTTTTTCTCCCCCAATCGATATCTCTTGTTCAACTTCCTCTACTTCCTCCTTATCCACATAATCATCCTCAGCATTGTAATTAAATGAAGGATGTGGAGTAGGTTCTCTTTTTGGTCTATTCCTAGGTGTGTTGAACAATATGGACGTGGGTTGAATATGGGAAACTTTGGATTTTGTTTTTGATTTCTCTACTAAATTTCCATTCCCCTTCTCTTCTCGCGAACCTATACTATTTCCTCCTCCAACCATTCGCTATAGTGTAAGTTAAAGAATTAACCTGTAAAATCATATGAAACCAAATTTATCAAAAAAATATAAGATAAATTTCAATTTATCTATTGAGAGTAAGAAATCATAGGGAAAAGCATATTTGCAATTGAGAATTTGAAATTTATATGAAAGTTGTTTAGAAAGTAGTATTGAAAAAAACAAGTGTTATAAGTAATTCAAATCAATGGATAAATATGCACAAAAACCCTCAAACTGATTTTCAACTTAATCTAGAAATTGGTTAGCATAAAAAAACTCAATCTACTCACCATAGATGAACAATAGTTCAAAAACTTGATAGTGATAAATGAATCCTCACATCAATCCCATACTATTAGTATAATAGAAATCGTTCGATATAAAAACCATATAAAAAAAAAAAACTTTCAAAATTCAGTTTCTATCCTAATAATCAATCCTAAACTAACAAAAAATTGAAAATTCAATCCATAAGAGGTTAGGGTTTTAGTTGATTACCTTCTAGAAAGTAGTTCTTTTAAGTTTTGAACTCAATATTGCTTGTATAGAACTCTCCAAAGCTCCTATTTGAACTCCCTTGCTCAAGCCGTAGGTTGCTTTATACTATCAAAACTCACCACGTTTTAGGTTGAATGTATGAGGATTGAGGTGTGAATCACTTAAATACACTAAAATTAAGCTTTGAAAGGTTGAATCAAGTCAAAAATTAGTCTATTGATAAAAAATGTATAATGGTTTGTGGGTTGGAATATTTTAAATGTGTTAATTTGGGGTTCTACTTTTAAAAACTCAAATTCGTTCCCTGCAAATTAGGGTTTAAGTGGATTCGCTAAGGAATCACTGATGAGATCACTAGAAATGAGCCTTAGAGACTCAGCGATTTGCCCAACGATTTCTAGTTGTAAAAATTATTTAGTCAGAAATCCTTGACTTCGGATTTGCATTGAAATTTTGCATACTACTGCTAATTTTCTCAGTAATTTTAGTGTAAACTAGAATTGCTAGGAAATCGTGAGTCTATTTTTACTATTTTTCCAAATAAATCAATTTTGCCTTTAAATTATTACATATACATTCGATAAAGGTAGAAATATTCAAAATTCCAGAATTTAACTAATAAATATATGAAATAGTATATTTTATTGCCATAAAAAACCAATTAACATAAAACTAATGCATAAAACAATATAATACAAAAATAAATTAGCTCGATTAACCCCCCTTACATGAAACTACTCCGTAATTGAATGCTTGAAATATCCCCATTATAAGAGTCAAAAATTGAGAAAACATGAAAAGAACTAACTAATCCTAATGCTAAAACGGAAATTAAAATAGAGTAAGGGCTGCCTCCCATAGAACACTTTTGTTTATTGTTGTTGGCTCAACTGAACCACACAGTTATAGGCCAGTTCTATGAACTTAAGTGTAGGACTATCCACTCTTGTGCCATTCCAAAAAGTGATTGCTTGACCATGCACTCTAAAAGTAATTGTCATGTTTAGAATATCCATAATAGCCTGCGAAGTAGCTAGGAAAGGTCGTCCTAAAATTAATGGAGGATCTTCGTTGATGAAGTATGACATAACTAAAAAATCTATAGAGATATTATATTTGTCAATTCAAACTGGTACATTAGTAACCATACAAATTAATTGTACTAAATACCCGTTAGGTATGGCAACTTTCTAGGAAGCAAGTACATCCAATTCTAAGTGAGTACGAAGGAAAAAATTAATCGACATGTATTTTGCTCTAGAACCCATGCCACATATAGCTTTAAAGTAGCAAGCCCATTTAACCTTTATGTTGATGTATATATCTTCTCGATCATTGAGCTTGACAATTATTGGATTTTTCTTTTTCTTCTTAGTTTTTGTAGGTTTGAATTCCTCCATGTTTTTATTCTCAACATTGTTTAATTGCTTAGTCCTCCCTTCTTAGTTTATTGTCTATTGATTAGCAGTATCTTAACCTCGCTTGTTTGTGGTCTTAGCATTTCCATCTTCCATTATTACTGCATTAATATCATATATTTCAGCTTCATGATGGTTTAGTTTTAGAAATTTATTGTCTATTTGATTACTTAATCCTCCATTCTTGGTTTATTGTCTGTTGATTAGCAATATCTTCACCTCGCTAGTTTGTGGCCTTAGCATTTCCATCTTCCATTGTTATTGCATTAATATCATATATTTCAGCTTCATGATGGTTTAGTTTTAGAAATTCATTGTCTTTAGTTTGTTCATTATCAAATTCATTAGAGTTTCCATATATATATATATATATATATATATATCTTCATCATTAAAATGAAAAAAGGCAATTTTATTTTCAAACTCCATAGACATTGTTCCTTCAAAGTTATCTAATTTTGTTTTAGCTATTTTTAAGAATGGAGTTCCTAGAAGTATAGATGGGGACTTAGCTGATATTGAGTCTCCTACTTTTATGTCATAGGAGTCAACATGAAATATTAAGTCATTTACTTTGAATAAAACATCTTCTAGTAAATCATATGATTTAATAATGGTATTGTCAGCTAAAGTAAGATTAATAAGTGTATTGGTCAATGAACCTATTTTCATTTATTCATATATCTCGAGTGACATAATGTTTATTGACGCTCCAAAATTACACATAGGAAAGTCTATTAAAGAAGTTCATGTTATGATAGTAATTCCAAACATCCCTAGGTCAGAACATTTCTCATGTATTTTCTTTTTAATTAAAGCAGACAATTTTTGTCCAAATTTTCCTTAGATTCTTCAAAAGGTTTTTCATTTGATTCAGAGAATTCTATCAAAAATTCATCATAATTAGAAAATTGCATAATTGATTCCATCAATGGTTCATTGATTTCTATTTTCCTAAATGTTGCAAGAATGTCTTCATTGACTTCTTCCTCCCTAGCTTCAACTAATCGTTTTGAAACAATAGAATATGAGCACACATCTTCATTCAAATTATTAAAAATCTTATCATTTTTATCCTTATCAATGAATTAAGACTTTTTTAAATATTCTTCATATGCTTCAACTCTGGCTAAATACCATGGGTATAACCTTCCAAGAAAAGGCATATGTTTCAATTGTCCGACTATCCATTCTCTAGTAGGAATGACATTAACTATCGTTTCTTCATTTTCTTCTTCAATAAACTTTTGATTTTTTTTTTATTTCTTTGTTTAGGTGTCTTACAAATTATTATTTTTTTGTCTTTTTTATCACTGAATATAACATTAACTTATGCTTGATTATTAGGAGCAACATTGGTTCGAGTAGGTACTCGCTACTCTGTTAAGTACTAAACTTATTTATTTGCAAATTCATTTGACTTAACTGGTAGTATCAGTCTTAATTTGGTTTTGAAAAATCGTTGTAAAACTTTGATAACTTCAACTCATAAAGTTGTGCAGTATTTGCTCTAAATTTAGATTTATAGTTTGAGTGTTTTGTTTTGGCTGCTGATTGGGTGTAGGTTGTATTTGAGCTTTTGGTCTATAAGTGTTTTAATTCTTATTTTGAGGACAATAACTAACATTTGGATTCGGTTATCTAGGATAATAAGTATTATTACTATATTGATTTCTTGAGTGATCAAAAAGTTGATTCATCATTGCATTAACTTCTTCAATGTTTTCTTCCTGTAAAGTAGGGCACACGTATGTAGGATGTGTAACCTCATTACATAATTTACAAGCCTTAACTTGATTAAATTTATCATTAACTAATTGCTTAACCATTTTAGATAATTCATCAATATTATCGTCAGTTGCATTATTTTTCTTATTATCCACTTAATAGAGCTTTTTTCTTAAGGATTCAACTTTTTCACCATATTGTTTAGATTGTTTTGCTATTTTAGTAATTGCTTCTTTCGCTAAAGTAGGTGTTGTTTCAAATAAAGATCCACCACACACTATGTCTAGTACTCTTTGTTCAAAGTAATTAAATCCTTCATAAAAATATTCTAATAAAGCTATTTGAGTATATCCATGTTGTGGACAAGAATACATGAGACTTTGAAATTATCCCAAAACTCATTAAATTTTTAATCTTCTTAGCAATCGTTATTTGCTCTTTATAGGAATTGTTAGTTGCTCTTGTGGGGGATAGAACAACCAATCTTGCGCTTGATCTTTCAGTGCAAAAGGAAAAGCCTTAAGTTTGACTTACTCTAAAGTTCCATCTTTAGGTTTCATCACATTAACTTTATGTTGATATTCCCTAATGAATTTATGTGCGTCTTCATTGTCTTTACCATAGAATTTAAGTAAGGCACTAATAAATCATGAACAAAGTACAAATTCAAGAGAATCCATTGAGGTATGCTATACATATAGGCTCATATGGTGTAACATTTTGATTTGCTTGTCAAAAAGTGAGTTCTCCGTTATTATTGATAACTCTATTATCGTTGTCATTAATATCATTATTATTGTCTTCTATTCTATTAACTAAATTTTCCCTAATTTGTTGTTTTAAACTCTGATTAAATGTTCTATCAATTTCAGAACTAAACAGATGTAAAGATCATGTTGAATTAACAAAACGAAGTGCGTAGACCATACAATGTTTATAATCCTTTCGAAATTATCTAAAAATCTCCGACAACGGCGCCATAGATTGACACATGTTGAGCGTGCACAATAATTTCTCGTATTTTACTATTAACTTATAGTAGTGGTTAATGAGTTATTGTCTCCACAAGGATTTTCGAAATCTCGAAGGAAAGTAACTTTATATCATTTTTATTAATTTAATTAATCTAGTTAAGCGAGAACTTAAATACTAAATAACTTAACAATTTTAATTACTAAGTAACTAACCAAACTAACTAAATTAATCTAAACAAATTAAATTCAAAATAAATTAAAAATATTTAAATTCAATTCAATATAAATAAACAAACATCTAAACAAACCCCCACTAAACAGTATAATATATTTAGATTACTTTCAAACACTAGAACATAATATTACTTCACTCTATAGTTATAATCATAAAACATAGAATCTTGAAATCATTAAATCTCATTTAATAATAGGTTGATTGTACTTAGTCAGCCACCAATTTTCCTTAATTTAATAGAAATGCCACATTCTTATCATTGTAAATCTACCTATTAGATAAAATGCAACACCATAGAAATACGATAACATTAAGTTCAAAAAAAATTATGCCTAATCTAAGCTAATATTACCGAAGCCGCATAATAAATAACTTAAAACACAATCACCTAGAACATCTACTCAGGAAATTCCCTATAGATTATATGTAGTTACTACTTCTATAAATGTTATCAATAACTATAGACATAGATTCATAATCATAATACCACATAATGCATTTGCAACTATGCATTCAATATTAATCTCCTTTAGTTGTAATACACAAAAACAACTTGTTAATTTCGTGATTGTCGTGTATGAATAGATTTAAAGCATTAAGTACATGATTCATTAATTATAACTATCTAGCAATCAAAAATATATTACATTGTCTAGGGTTTGTTTAGATTGATAGACTACTCACTCATGTTGTAAATAAACAATGCATAATTATATTTAAAAGACATAATGAATGAAGAAATAACTAAATGTAAATCAAAGCTCCAAAATATCTTCAAACATAGACAATAAAAGTAACCCAAAACAAAAGTTTAAAGAAAAAGGAAAGAAAAAATAGAGAAAATGAGAGAGTTATTTCGAAACTCTCTGCCCTTTTTATAGTCTCCTTATGTTTAAATCTCATAGACAAACTCAAATTTTTCATACTAATCTAAAAAGCCCGTAACTGACCTCAACAATTCACGAAAAATGGTGTTTATTGTGATTTACGTGAGTAAGTTCATGGATCTGAGACCAGGTTATATAGGAGATGGGTTACTTTCCCGACCTATATGTAACCTCCTACTCAGTTTATAGGTTGCGTGGGTTACATTCTCACTAGAGGGTTTGGGATATAATCATTGGGCATTAATGGATGGGTTAGAGAGTACATATGCGCAATGTATTGGTCTAGTAATCGCATTAATGGCGCCGGTGTGTAATCGACCCTAATTTTTATAAATAAAATGGGGATCACGGTGTATTAGTCCAAGACATTTGTTTTGCATCTATTATATATTGAAATATATGGTTTCCATATTCTTGTTAAATATCATTGGTGCATGTTGTAATTGTTTGATATTTTTGACTATTATATGGAACGTTGATGGTTTTGTGAATCCCTACTTACTGAGCAAGTTGGAACGCTCACCCCGATTAACATTATAGGATAACATCGATGAACGCTATGACTACGGGATGGAGAAGATATATGATTCTTGATCTTCTCTTCAATGTGATGACTCTCTCTAGTCTTATATATATGTATTGAAGTACATTTTTATATTATTACAAGGGATGGGTGATTTATAATATGGAGATTTATTCTGATTTGTTTTAATATTTTATATCGTGTTTTGACTTATCGAAAAAGTTTTAAGTTCTCGCTGCATTTATTAATTATTTTATATGGATAATCGATATACAATAGTATTTATCAGGTGAAGGTGATAAGGTTGTTGGCTCTAATTAAGTCTAGTGAAGGTAATCTAGGCTTAATTAGGGTTTTAGGCTGGGTATCACCATAATCAAGTTTGAGGGTGCTACTGTTAGTGGTTTGCAAATCATGTTAAGAGCCATTGGATTAGGCTCGAGATGGGTGTAAACATTAAGATCAATGGCTATAATTTAACCTTATCTATATTCAAATATATTAGATGGTTATACATGCAAATCAATTTAATTACTTACCTCATGAGAGAAAGAATCTGGAAAGAAGAAGATCGGGGAGAAATTAATGAGTTGTGAATGAAAGTTTGGTGAATTTAAAGAAGTGGATCAAGAATGAGGTGTTCTACATCTTGGTAAGTTGAGCTACACCTTTAACTCTATGTAAATTGGTAATTTGATGGTATAATTAAAGTGTAAGCTATTTTTATGATTATGGAAGATGTATTAGGTCTCTGGTGGAAAGTAACAGAGATCCAAGGCTTTGGAGAAGGCCATTTCAAGGAGGAAACCAAGAAATTCGAAATGCATAATTTATGGGATCGCATGCGTTTAGCTCGCTAGGTGTGCTTGCTAGTGTGTTACCAGCGTGTAACGCACTAAGGGGGTCTCTAGCGCACTAGACATATTACCTAGCGCGTTAGGTGCTCAAGAAAGCACAATTAGTGCAATTTCATAATTCAAACTTAAACACTTTAAACAAGTCAAAATCCTTAATAAAAGGTTTGAACACACTCTAAAACATGTGAAATTATACCATGAACCTAAGGAAGAGTCTCAAGTGGTTGAGTTTGCAATTTGAAGTGTCGGGAGGCCGTATTAGCTAGCAAATTTGAACAATTTGCAATTAAACTGATTGAGATATTTATTTACATTGCATTCCTATTATGATATTCATTTATAGTTATTTTGGCTAATTTATCCATTGTACTCTAGATGCCATGACTTATTGTTCTATATCATTACATGAGTTTGTAATCATGGCATTGTTTGTTGTTTAAGTGGTTTCGTTAATTCTAAATCATGAGCTATGTCATTCTTGATTATTGAGGAATTTAGTCATAGGAAATAGCATACTATTAGATAAGTGATTTATTGTATTGAAAATCGATTTCCCTTTGTGCATTAGTTATGCAATTACATTGTTGGGTTCCTAAACCGTGTCAATTCTTGGGTTATAAATGTAGTTCATGTATCTAGGACCACGATATGATAAAAATGAGCACAACATATAGGTCACTAGATTTTTTGGGTTGTCGAGATCTCACCACTAGCTTAAGCAGCACACAGGGTATGAGACTCGGGGTTGTTGACAAGTATACATTACATGTGAGGGGAACTTATGAGTATTTATATCTGTGATAGGCATCTAAGAGGATGTGAAGGCATTCATAAATTTTTTTACGCCCTAAATAGTGGAATAAGGCAGATGTGATGTAACTCATATCTGACCAGCCCTAGATCACTACTGTTTAGCCGAGTGTTAGCTTCATAATGTTTAACAAAAACACCTCATAGCATGATTTTTTTTGCAAAGTTGCTATTGCTATACTTTTTTATACTTGTTATATATTTTGGAAATGTGGATAAATGTCTCCAGTGTTACTTTCTATTTTCTTGTACTCGTTGTCTTTTTTATGACGGTGGATGCAGATCCATCGAGTAGCAGACCAGGCAAAGAAGAAATCATCGACTACATCTAAGCCATTGGATCGCTGCTACCTCTAATAATATAGGTTTTGACTTTTGTAGTATGACTTATATATGTGACTTTATACTTTGGGGTAATGCTATAGGTTGTGAGATAGTTACATGACCTAACACATATTGATATATTATTATCACCGTTTTGTTATATATATATATACATGTGATCCTTGTTTCTTGATTTTCACAGTAGGTGTTTTTATAAATGCTTCGGCTAATCTTATTAAGTTTCCGTTGAATTAGGTTAAGATACTAAAATTTTAATTAACTCTTAAATATTAATTAATAAGGGAACAATGGGTTGCTTATTTTAAAGTTAGCTAGTTTAGAGAAAAGATTGAAAAGGCTTACAAATACATTGTCAAGTCGTATATGGCTAAGATTAGGGCTTAATGATGGGATTAGACTGGGCGGTGCTCTAATTTGAGAAGGGGTCGTCACAATTGAAATTAAACCAAACTTTCCATATAAGCAATGGATAAACTTGAATAAAATAGAAATTTTAGTTGTGGAAACGAGAATCCTTTCCCTAATACACCAATTAAGGACAAGTCATACCAATTTCTATCGAAACCCGTGAAAGAAATTGAAAAATTGCGAGAATTCAAATTGAATTGAGGAAAAATGCCCGACATTAAGAATTTATCAAATTACAGGCTAAATAGTTTGTTTTTACCGCGAGAACTTAGCTCGAACTGATCGTCTTGCGATCCTTTACAATTTTGGGGAAAGAAACTGGGCAAAATCTGATGCCGGAAGCTCCACAAGTGAAACCCGAAATCGAAGGTTTAGAGATAACGAACATCAAGTTCGTTCTATTGAAACTAATAAGTTTGATTTGTTCAGGTATGGACGGTGACAAAGTATGCCATCTGGATTGGGATCTCAGCGTAATATTTGGAAGTGTAGACAACCAGGTCACTTCACTATTACGTATCCACGATTGGGCAAAGGGCATCCATAGCAAAGCTGGGAGTAGGTTCATGCTGTTGTCACGCCAGATCCGACTGCTACCCGTAACCAGATAGAGGGTATTCTTTATATTTTCAATCATTTTATGTATGCTATGTTAGATTTCGATGCTACGATATCTTTTATTTCCGTTTTCTTGGTCGATGAGTTGGGTTTGAGACCTACTTGACTAGAGAGACAGATAGGCAGTCAAAGAGACTTATTTAGATATACTGAGGATGTGTGTGTTAGAGACAGTTAACTAAGTCAATGGTACCGACTCGCCAAACATGCATACTTAAACCCCCGGGGTGCGTGTTCTAGTCTAGAGAGGCGAATGACTGTTCCCAATATATGGCTTGAGGATGTTGTCCTGACATATATTAGGGGGAGGACATAGATAATGTGGGTAGTTGAGTCCCACATTACCAGGAGGTCTCGGAGGAGCCCAACTTGTCTCGGAGGAGACTAGCCCAGAGTAGGGTTTGACCTTAGGCCTTAAATTCTTCCTTTGTGAATTGCTTCAATTTCGAAGACAAAATCCTAATTAGTTGGGAAGATTGTAACGGCCTTAAAAATCTAACTCGTGCCACGTGCCATTTCAGGGTCGTATGTGGGACCCATTCATCATGATTCGTATGTCCAAATCTCGGGTGTAGACACCGAGGTATGCTATTTTTGTGTGATGCTTGTATTATTTATCATACAAAGGATTGAAGAATTTAAAATAATTAATTTCAAAAATACGTAGGTAAGATCTTACCTTGAATTTTGTGTCAGTTTGCTGTAGTCGAGGTTGAGATTGAGTTTAATTTTGTGTAAGCTTAGTTAAATATGGCAAGAGAATTAGTCTGTGAGAGTTGGGTATGTCATGGAAAAAGTTAAAATTTTTAAGGTTTTGGAGTGACCAAAACCAATATTTTGGGAATTTTATGAAAATGGACTATTTCGTCAAGAGTTTGGTTCAATTTGGTGGAAAACGGGATCGAAAACGAGCGCCGGAAGTCAAACACGTCAAAATAGGAATTTCAAGAACAAATAAATAAAAAGAAAGTATGAGGGTTTATATATAAATAGAAAACAAAAACAAATCAAACTTATTTGTTTCAACAGAACGAACTTGATGTTCGTTATCTCTAAACACTCGATTTGGGTTTTCACTCGCGGAGCTTCCGACATCTTATTTTCGCCCAGTTTCTTTGAACAAAATCGTAAAGGATCATAAGACGGTCAACTCGAGCTAAGTTTCCATGGTAGAAACAAGGTATTCAACCTGTATTTTAGTAAATTCTTAATGTCGGGCATTTTTCCTTAATATAAATTTAATTCTCGTGATTTTTCAATTTCTTTTACAGGGTTTTGATAGAAATTGGTATGACTTGTCATTAATTGGTGTATTGGATTGATTTCCATCAATTTGAGATAAATCTCACCGACGTGGGTTAGGGTTACGATGATTTGAATTAATGCAATTCAGTTGATAACTATTTTGGAGATGTTTTTATACTTGATATTTGACTCCACGAGCCAAGGAAATATTTTGGTGTTGGTATCGAGTGGTTTCGTGGCATTTATTATTGAGTTTTTAGGACTTAATTGCAAAAATATTTATTTGGAGACATTTTCTAGTTGAAAATAAATAAAGTTTGTCAAGTCGACATGCCATATTAGAAAATTTGTGACTTCTCCGTTTATGATCCGATTTGAGTATTCTTAAAGTCTATGGAAAGTACGTTATGAGTACTATAAGTTCCTTTTTGGTTGTCATGACAAATTATGAGGTTTTCAGAGTCAAAACCATAACTCTAGTGAGCTAGTTGATAATACTTTGAAATTATTATAAAGTATTATTTTTACAAATAGCTCTCGAGCGTACTTTGGTCGCAGTATTTATATGGTTTAAGAGTTCTAAACCAAGGATATTGAACCTGAATTAATACTAAATGATATCAAGAAATCTATAGAAGAGATACGGAGGTTCAAGAACGCATTTTGGAATGTTGGGAGGCCGGATAGGTTAGGAATAAGCGTGTGGATCGAGGTAAGTAAACCAGCTAGGAAATTGTACAGTAATTTCATTTTAAGTTATTGAATATTGTTGTTCATTACTTTGATATCTATCCTTGGAATTTCATTCTAATTGAGTTTTCCGAGGGCAAGTGAGTCAATGGTGGTGCTTGGAAGGAGCGGCGGGCTGAGGTAATTACCAACGTCATGACCTCGGGAAGCACTTCACTAGTTACTAATTTTGATGGGGTGCGAGGTCTTGTTGTGGCTATTCCAGGAAGTCTCAGTATCTCGTGGGTTTAAGGCTTGTGAGTGTACCGAGTCCTAGAACCCGAGTCTTGATGTGTTGCCAAGACTCAACGACCCATTGGTCGGGATTACTTGCGCCTCTCTGTTTGCATTCCTGGATGTTCGTATATCAATTAGTTTAATTTATTTACAGTCTTTTAAAAACTGTATACATAAGTACTATGAGATATATGGGTTTTGTATTACTGATGTATATAACTTTGTACATATTTATATGACACCCAATCTCAACCTCGACTACTACCAACTGGCACGAAACTCGAGGTAAGATCTTACCTACACATTTTCAAAATTAATTATTTCAAAGTGTTCAATATTTTGTATAATAAATAATACAAGCATCACATAAAAATAGCATACCTCGGTGTCTACACCCTAGATTTAGAGAAACGAATCGCTACGAGTGGGTCCCACATATGACCTTGAAATGGCACATGACACGAGTTAGATTTTTAGGGCCATTACATAGTAGAATTTCGTTGGACATGTGATGATGTGGCGTTCGTTGATTGGTGAAGTAATGTAACAATGCAAAGTTGCCGAAGAAAGTGATCGAGTACGGCAGTATGAAAGATAAACTAATGTGCATACGTGAAAAGTACCATGAAATCGGCTTTAATATACATTCTGAAGAGTTAATGATGATCTAGTGACTTATGATTATTATGTCACATATTTGTATAAACACTTGATGTCCATATGTGGTGGTTTAGGAGTCGTTCGATCGTCTTTAAGATGCGTTGATACATGTTGAGCTTGTACAATAACTTCCCTTTTATATTATAATTTAAATATTTTATAGTAGTGCTAAGTAGGAATCGTCACCATATGGATTTTGCAAATTCCTTAAGAAAAGAAGTTTTATTTTTTATATTTTTAAGTTAATAAAAACATAATTAAAACTAATACTTTCTAAATATAATGAACTAAACTTACTAAACTTACTTAAATAACACAAATCAAAGTCATTAAATTAAAAGCAATTCAATTAAATAAAACACAATAATAAATAAAAATGACAAGTCATTATTTTTTGTAGATTTTTATAAGTATTTTACTATGTAAATCAAATCCAAAGTTGGGTTTTATCGCTCTATATGTTTACTTTGGATATTTACATGGTATTAAAGCATTTATGGAGGATTTGAGTAAAATCGGGAAAGAAGGTAAACATCAGTCAAAGTTCAGTAGAACTGGCACTGTTTAGTAACAAAATATGCTGCCACATTATACCAGATGGCATCACCGAAGATGTCAGAGTGGAATACACACGCGGCTTCAGAATATAAGGACGATGACAACTTTACAGGACATCACCTACGGCGCCAGGTTCAGAATAAAAGTTTCACACTGACATGATGCCCAAGAATTTCTTGATATTGCCAACATCGCAACTCGGCACCGTTCGCACATAACCACGGCACAATAGACGACGCCAACTTCATATAATAGAAGTTTAAAGATTTTTTAGAAGGTTTTTATTCTCGACAGTTGCTATTCTTGTACCCCAAGCACACTTATATAAATGAAGTACCTCTATGAAAAAAAAAGTCATTATATTCAGAGTGATTTTGGAGTAGAGCAAGGTAGAGTAGCAATATTCAGCTAGGTTCTTTAATATCGAAGTTGGGGATGAAGCTCTCTAGCCATTTGTAGGTTGTTTTCTACATATTTTTGAGTTTTTCTATTATAATAGTGTTTGGATTTAGTTCTTTTTCTTTATGTTGTTATTCTTAATGATGTCTCAATAGTAGTTTAGAGTTTGTATATTCATTGCAAATCTTTAGGCATAAATCCATTGACTTGCTATTAATCAGGTTGAGTCCTTGATACCAATCGAGTTAAGAAGTGGCAATCACATAGAGCAAGAAACATGACTCGCTAGTTATTATAGGTGAGTAACATTGAGAACTAGGTTAAATCTTGAGAGTGGCTCGCCCAAGGTTATCTAGGGGTAGGTATTCCCATAGAGCTGTTAATGTCGCTCACATGCTAAATCTTAAAAGTGGTTGCCTAAGGTTGTAGGGAGGAGTAAGAGTAGTATTTGGAGAGCGATTGCCCTATCTATCGAGAATAGGGGAACTAAACACTTAAAACCTATTTAGGGAAACTATTTTAAAACCCATCCTTTAAAGTCGATGATATAAGACATGAAAACAACTTAGGGCTAGATTGTGGATTCTTAGACATTGGTATGTTTTTATTTTCTTAATTTCAATTATTTACTTTCTCATATAGTAGATCTTTAGGATAAAACTATTTAAAAAACCCTTAAATTTACTTTTCTATTTGTTAGACCTAGTTTGACCGAATCTTGTAAATTCAACCCCGTATTTATCACTACTACACCTAAGTGGGATTGGTAACCGTTTACAGGTTATATTTGACACACACGACATGTGATCAAATTTTAGAGTCATTGCAGGGGACACAGTTCCAAATTGTATTTAACTTTTATTTTCTTTTTGTTTTTTTTTTTTCGTTCTTTGAGTCTACTTGTTTATGCACGGTAGGATAACTCAATCTAAATTGACTAGTTCATTGTTACCTTTCGATTCAAGAATCAACAAAAGCATTCGAAGGTTGGCCAGGGAAGCTCTAAACATAGAGTCAAGTTTTCCCTAACCTATTATGCCTGATGACGCTCGCCATGGTAGTAGTAACCGCCATATTACCATGGGGCGCATAAATGAAAATCTACAAAGTTTTCTTGCTCAGCATCCCTTATGCATAAACTTTCCACCAAACGATGAAGCCTTCGATCTTAAGTCTATATTTATTTGCCTCATGCCCACATCCCATGGCATTGAGAGTGAAGACGCGGTGCCATTCTTAAAGGAGTTTCAAATAGGTTGCTCGTTTATGGAACCTCTTCGAGCGAAAGAGAATGTCGTAAAGCTTAAGCTTTCCTCTTTTGCTTAAAGGATAAGGCCAAATAATGGATCTTTTATCTCTACCCTGGTTCGAATAACTTATGGCACAACTCGATATATGAGTTTCTCATGGAGTATTTCCCTGAGGATAAGGTAGCCTAACTCATCGTTGAGATACCTAATATTAAGATTAAGGTCGGTGAGTCTTTTGGTGATTATTGGGACCGCTATAAGTGCCTAATTGCCAATTACCCACTGCATGGCCAATTTGATAGGGCCATTTTCCGGATCTTCTATGTTGGCATGTCCCTTTTGGAGAGGCATATGATTGATAGTGCTTGTGGTGGTGATATTTGTGATAAAACCCTGGTGCAAATGAAGCAACTCTACGAGGACATAGTGTAACAATCCCAATAATACATGGATATTGGTGTCGACGTGCCTCGAAATTTGTCAGTTGGTGCTATTACTAGCTCCACTGACAAGAAATTCATCAATTGACTTCCCTAGTGGAATGTATCCTAAGTAATGGCCAAGCACATGGTAAAGCTTATGGATTCTGCTCAACCACAAGCCTTGCGAATGATGAATGTCCTACTCTGTTTGAGGACCATTAGCAAGCCAATATTATAGGTAACCAATTTCGAGGGCAAACATGAGCGCCCTTTGAAAACACCTATAACCAAGCAACGACGAAGAACCACCCTAACTTCAGTAATGGGCCTTAAGATCAAAACTATTCTTTAGCCATTGGCTATTTGAGGACCATCAATACTTCAATGTTTCAGGTGAACGCTAAGAAATCTCTCAATGACATAAACACCGTGGTCCGAAACTAGGAAGTCCAGGTGGGCCGAATTACACAACAACTGGGTAGACTCGAGGAAAAAGGAAAGTTGCCTTCACAACCTTACCATGACCCGAGTATGGGTATTAGCCCATCAGGTATGCAAGTGAATGCTATTGCTCATGATAGCACCACCTTAAGGAATGAGGTCTACAAAACTATCACCTTTGGAGAAACCAACTTAAATGACCAATTTGATCCCCAAGGAAGTCCCAATGATGTCTCGCTTAAATATACCAATTCATGGGTAATAGGAATCCCTTGCACGATAGGACGAATCTATTAAGATAGCGTAATGCTTAATTTAGGAGTATCAATTAATGTGACGTCCTCAAATTTTCATTATTATATAGGGATCGGTGAGTTGATCAAGATGAAGACTCAAATTCATGCCATTGATGGCAAGGAGATCTTTTCAAAAGACGTAATCCAATACTTAATGGTACATGTAGGGGATTTGAAATTTCCTGCGGACTTTCACATCATCGATAAGACAGAGTCACATAAGACTAGGCTATTCTTGGATCTTTTTGGTAGGCCCTTTATGCAAATTAGTAAAGCTAACTTTGATTTATCAATGGTTTTGTGTCCGTTGAACATAAAGAAAGAGTAGTCAATTTTAAAATTCCAAATCTTTTGAATTCTTCGATTGAAACTTTATTTGATTATTCCATTATTATTTTCGACAGGATATTTAGGGATATATATTCATGGATCAAGGATGCCCCATAAGAAATTAAGCCAGAGATAGTCCTAGAAGGAAATCCTTTGCAAAGTTGTACAAGTATCAGGATCAGGCCTCCACAAAGCTTGCAACTCACTGAACAAGGGACTAATCGGATGAGATTACTAGAGACTTCAACATTAGGAACATATACCGAAGTATGATTAAATTTTCTTGGTTTAAACGTTTTAATGGAATTAGATTTGGATCCTGTTGGGGTTTTTGTCTAAATTGTTTTGTAATCTCCATTGCGTATGAACCTCGAAACCCAACACTACTAGTTCCAATCCGACAAGAACCTTAAGACGCGTGTTCCTAAGCAAGATTGGATACAAGAAGTTCCCTAAGGTTTTATGTGACACGGGTGCTACATTCAATGTAATGTCATAAAAAATTTCAATTTATGAGGATTATGTATCATCGGTGATGTTGAGATTGATGTGAGATATTCAAACAACATGGTGGAGAAACTAGAGGGATGGTTGAGAATGTATCTATTTGCATTAGAAACTTCTTATTCATTACAGACTTTTATGTGGTTAATGGAAGTAATAGCCAAAGTGAAATACTTAAGTTAGGATTACCATTCTTAGCGACAGATGGAGCATTGATCGATACGCAATTGCGGTACATTAGCATTTAGGTAGGAAAGAGGACAAAACTTTTTTAGGATAGTAGTGAGATCTCACATGACAAAGAGCAAGTTTTCGCATGATTCTTTATACTGGTAAATGAGGTCATTGATATAAACCATTATTAGGGGAGGTAAACTCATTGAGCCAACAACGACGCTACTGGGAGGCAGCCGATGAACAATTTTGTAGTTAGTAATCAATTTTAATTATTATATTTCTCGTTTTCCCAACTATGCATGAAATGTTGTACTAAGTTTCATATATATAATATCCATCTATTTCTGCCATTTCTTTTATGTTTGGTATGTCCAGCTTACTTTAAACCTTAAAGAAAAGGTTCAGAATAAGTTTGAGGGTGTTTGGGTAAGTGGAACATTAGATGAATCATTTGTCGAAGACCTACATGCATAAGCTTTACATTTTTTTCAATTTACTAGTGACTTCAACAGAATCGTGGTGGTATTTCTTCTTATTCATTACCATTTCTTACCTTCCATTTCTTTCATCCATTAGAAATTAGTACAATAATATATGCATGTTTTAGGTAGTCTTGTATATTTACTATTTTATAGAGTCTTAACTATGAGCAAAACTTTGCTTTCAATGTTTATAGTAAAAACTTGGTCAAATTGTTTGCCTTTAGAGGTAGAAGTAGTATAAGAGCTTTTACATCTACTTGAAAACATAAATAGAAATTTAGAGTAGGGATGAGTCAAAACTTGAGACCAAAATAGGTAGGTGGTCGAATTAACTTTGTGGAAAAACTTAAAATTTTGAGGATTTTAAAACTAGGACTAATCCCCTTGTAGTATAATTGTTAAAGATTTAGCACTTGTAAGAGGAAGAAGTGTGCTTATTTACTATAATAAAATATGGGCTTGATGGTTCTACATTGGAAAACTAACTTAACTCTAGCAAAAGTGAGAAATGCTAATAGAAGATTTCAAATAAAATAGAGAGTCTCATAAGTTCCATAAGAAATGGAGTAAGGAAGTTGATGGTTGAAAATATAATGGAAAATTGGTATCCATAGGAAATGGAGAGGGGAGCGTATAATAAAAAACCATATAGAGGGAGAAAGTGAGGATCTCTAGATGAATAAAAGGAGAAAGTTCATAAAAAGAAACTCCTATTAAGAAAAAAGGATTTAGCTCAAGTACTTACAGCTAGATTAAGTAAGTATTTCCAATACCATGAACCAAATAATAGCTTACCTTTAAATAAGCCATATGGACGCTTTAAGGTTGACAATCTACAAATAAGAAAAAGTGGTGATGAAGTCTATTTAAAAGAATACATTTGTTAAATGGATCAATTTATATCTGCTATTTTGATGAAGAGACCTAGAAGACCTTTAAGTAAATTGAAAATTATGGTTTTTAAATGCTTTAAGTTTTGAGAAGGGGTTGTCTTGAAAATGTAACCATGTTTGACTAACCTTCAAAAATATGGAGTTTCTTGTTAAACAAATTGACCAAGTTTTGATTGTAAGGACTCTATTGTTTTGCAATGTAGTTATATAGTCTTTAGGAAAGCATCTTTCAACTTTGTCATAATGTATCTAGTCATTCAAGCCAGATAACACTTTCCTAGTAACGTGCAAAGTTCTAAGTCTCAGGGTAATAATAACGAGTCATTATTTATGCACTTTTCATATGTATTTTGCTATGTAAATCAAGGCAAAAGTCAGGTTTTATGGCTCTATATGTTTACTTTGGAGATTTATAAGGTATTAAAGCATTTATGCGGGATTCGGGTAAAATTGAGAAAAAAGTCAAATATCAATCAAAGTTCAGCAGAACTGGCATTGTGTAGTCGCAAGGGATGGTGCCATAGTATAGCAAATGATAGCACTCAATGCATCAGAGCAAAATACACACATGACATTTGAATTAATAAGACGATGTCAACTTTACAAGGGACAACGTCACCCACAATGCCAGGTTTAGAAATAGAACTTTCAGACTGACTTTCTACCTAATACATTCTATATATTTCCACGTCGCCACTCGTCATCGTTCCCATATAAACCCGATGCCATGGATGGTGCCAACTTCAAAAAATAGGAGTTTTGAGAGTTTTTAGAAGGTTCTTATTCTCAAGAGTTACTATCCTTGTACCTAAGCACACCTATATAAAAGAGGCACCTCTATGAATTAAAACAGATTTGTATTCAAAGTGATTTAGGAGTAAAGCAAGGTAGAGTATTCATGTCTTGCTAGGTTCTATAATACCTACGTTGGGGATGAAGATCTCTAGCCATTAATAGGTTGTTTTTTTTAACTCTTGTCGAGATTTTCCAATATAATAATGTTTTAATTTAGTTCTTTATCTTTGTGTTTTTGTTCTTAATAATTTCTTAAAGTTAGTTAAGAGTTTGTACATTCATTTTGAATTTCTTAGCATAAACTCAGTGACCTGCTATCAATCAAGTAGAGTTTGTGATACCAACTAGGTTGAAAAGTGCAATCACTTAGAGCAAGAAACTTGACACACTTGATGTTCTAGGAGAGTAAAATCGAGAACAAGGTTTAATTTAGAGAGGAGGTTGGACAAGATTATCTAGAGGTAGGCGTTCCCATAAAGTTGTTAATGTTTCTCATATGCTAAATCTTGAAAGCAGTTGCCTAAGGTTGTGTGATGGAGTAACAAAAGTATTTAAGGAGTGGTTGCCCCATCTGTTGAGAGTAGTGGAACTAGGGTGATGGTGACCCCAACACCTATTGCCTATCTATGAAAACTATTTTAAAACCTATCCTTCAAAGTCGATGATCCAAGACATGGAAAAAACATATGACTAGATTGTGGATTCCTTAACTTTGGTATATTTTATTTTTTGAGTTTCAATTATTTACTTTCTCATTTAGTAGATTATTCAGTTAAAACTATTTTGAAAAGCCCCCCAAATTTAATTTTTCATTCATTACACTTAGTTTAACTGAATCCTTCGATATGACCCCATATTTACCACTACTACACCTAATGTTCGACTAAGTGTCTTATCACTTAGACTCTTCATGTGTTTTTTATGTCAATAAACAATTTGAATTGCTATTAACAAAGCTTTTTAAGTATGAGAAAGATCAAAGGACAAATACTTTTACAAGTAAATATGGCCTTAAATTGAACAAGATTGAAAAGCTCAATAATGCATCGGAACAAGGAAGGACTTTGGAATCCTATTATCACCAATGTACAATCTATGTGAGATATGTAAATTTATTTCCATAATCCAAATGCATTAGAATCATGCATAGCACATTTTCGAAAGTTTCAAGTTCGCTCGAGTTTCGATTTTTACATTATTTAAACTTTGCAACTTGAAAATCATTTTACATTGTGTAAACATATTTTTCAGCATGCACTGGATTCGAAAAAGCTGTCGTGATCAGTTTTGAATGCACCAACATCATTTCGGATGGTTTTTGAATGCTAAGTAAAATATTTGTAGAAAAGCCCTTAGATGTTTCATGAAACTGGAATCTCCAATTTTTAGGTTTTGTGAAATCATCTAGGCAATCTAAATGGGTCCATTGACTCATAGTAAGCATGTCCAAGGTGTTCCCAAATGTTTAATTGAGTCGTAGGTGAGTTAGGAAGTCACTTACCTAAATAATAAATTATTTAGTCTCTGGTCCATGCTGGTTAGTGCCCTAATGGGATTCATTTGCGGGCTACCTGTAGTTAGCGCGCTAATGATGTCACCTAGCGTGCTAACCTTTCTTCTAGTAGCTTTTTTAAAAGCTTACACCTTTTGCTCTAATTTGAACTAATAATCGATTTTGGGTCTTTGGATCAAGATAACAACCATGAACAATTAAACACGTTCGGAAACCATTAACAAACCACATAGAACATACTATTATCCTCTCAAGCTCAAAAACTATATAGTGTCCAAGTTTCTATATTAGTTTGACTTGTTTTTCATGCTTGACACTTAGAGTCATTTAAGGCTACCGAATCTTCCTCGAAGCTAGTATCACTGAGGTGTTCTAAGGCTTGCAAGCAACTCTCCATAACTGATTCAAATCACTTTCATTAGGACTTGTAAGAAAGCTTGATTTCCTAGTTCACTAGTGCTTAAATTGCCTTTTTTATTGTGATTAACGAGTGGAAGTCATTTATTGTGTTCTTCAACACATTTGTCTTGGGTTTTGTGCTTAAGCTTTGTTTTCTGAACTTTAGGACTGATTTCAACAAGAGTTAGGCCTTAAACATGATTTTTAGCAAACTACTTGTTCATCGGATTTGAAACTGCTTTCATTTTCATCAAATTGGCTTGATTTGATTTGTGATTGAGATTGGTGCAAAGTCAATAGCATATTTACCATCTCATCCATATTCATACTTCCATGCACTAGAGTTGTTATGCTCTAGGTGGCTTGTGAGTAATTGAACTTATTAATGTTTTACCTTGTAAAGCCAATTTTCATTGTATTTATATGTTTCATTGTAAGGGGAAGATTGTAAGACTTAGTGGGATCTAAGTTAAGGTTAGGTGGAAAGCCCTGATTTTTAATTAGGAATTATAGGCTTGTATGATTAGGTTGCAACACTTATTAGTAATATAAGTGGGGGTTTCAAAATCCAAATCGGTGAGGTTAGGTAGTGGATGTAGATCAGTTGAATCGAACCACTATAAATCTTGTAACTCTTTTCCATCTCTTATACCTCCTTCATCATTGCATAACATCTATACTTATTGATTGTGCGTGCATTATGAATCATTGTTCATTGAAAGGATTTAAAAGGCGATAACCTCTTTGTACACCCCACTTGAGTGTGATTTCACCCAAGTTAGATTAGTAATCTTTTTCGGGTTATATTTGACACACACGACACGCGATCACTTTCTTTGGAACTTTTTTTATAGTTTTCATTGTTACCGCTTTAATTCCAATAAATCCTAGCATTAAAAGTATCATAATAACTTAATTCTAAAAATTTTTTATAAAATATTTTATTATATTCTTCATAATTATGTTTGTTATTAATCTTGAATTTAACAATCTTGTCTTCAAATTCCATAGACATTGTTCATTTAGAAATATCTAACTTAGTTTTAGCTATTCAAAGAAAAGGTCTACCTAATAGTATAAGTAGAGGATTGAGTGACATTGAATCTCCAATTTCCATGACATAAAAGTCAGTTGAAAATACTAATTCATGTACTTGTACTAAAATATCTTCTAATAATCGATACGGTTTAATAATTGTATTCTTTGCTAAAATAAGATTTATATGTGTATTAATTAACGATCCTATTTTTAACGATTTTCAAAGTTTAAGTGATATCACATTAATTGATGCTCCAAGATCACAAATTGTAAATTAAATAGAAGAAATTTCTTATTTTGATTACTATGATAAACATTCATGGGTCAGATCATTTCTCAGGCATTTTCTTGTTTATTAAGGATGGCATCTTTAGTCCTATGTTATCATTGGGTTCTTCTAAAAATTTGTCTTTATACACAAAGAATTCTTTAGTAATTTCATCATGATTTGATTCCATTAAAGATTCATTAATTTTTATTTTCTTAAATGATTCTGATATGTCTTCTTTAATTTCTTCATTCCTTCCACCTACTAATCGTTGTGGAACGGGAGAAATAGAATGCCTATATTCATTCAATTCATAAATATTATTATGTATTTTCTCTCGGTTAATTAATCCAAAATTTTGTAAAGACTTTTCATAAGCTTCAACTTAGGATAAATACCATGGGTATAGCCTTTCAGGAAAAGGTGTATAATTCATTTGCTCAGCTATCCATTCCCTCGAGGGAATAACATTGGCCATCATATCTTCTTCTTCTTGTTCTATTGTCTTATGTACTTTATTTTTCTTTTTACGTCTTTTAGGTATCGTTTCTTCTGTATGTGATTCTTTTTTATTTTCACAAAATAAAGTGTTAAATTGTTTTTAATTAGTAGGATTTAGAGCTTGAGTAGATCTATTAGTTTGATTACTTAACTTATTAATTTGTAGATTCATTTGATTTAATTGATTTTTCAACACGTTAATAGACATGTCAGCTTTAATTTGATTTTGAGAAATTTGCATAAAGTTTCGATGACTTTGTGTCATAAAGTTGTGTAATATTTGTTCTAAATTTGGTTGCATAGGAGTTTGTTGAGGTTGTTGAATTTGCGTAAGTTATATTTGTGGTCTTTGTCTATAAGTGGTATAATTTTTATTTTGTGAACTATATCTAATATTTGAATATGGTTTTCCAGTGTAGTAATTGTTGTAATTATATTGATTTATGGAGGACCAGAAAAATTGGTTCATAACCGCATTGACTTCTTCATTATTATTTTCTTGTAAAGTAGGACAAGAATCCATAGGATGTGTATCTTCATTACAAAAGCCACATGGTTTCACTTAATTTGATTAATCTTTTAAAAGTAATTTGGCCATGTTGGATAGGTCATCAACGTTTTCGTCAAATGTATTACTTGTTTTATTAATAATTCCATAAACATTCTTTCTTGATGTTTTGGCTTTTATACCTTATTGTTTAGACTGTTTAGCTATTTTATTAATAGTTTCTTTTACTAAAGTTTGTGTAATATTGAAAAAAAAGATATGATAATTACGGTATCTAATAGTCATTGTTCAAAATAATTAAGTCATTAATAAAAGTGTTCTAATAAAGCTCTATGGTTATATCCATATTGTGGACAAGATGAAATCAATCATTGATATCTATCTTAAGGTTCATCAAAATCTTCATCATCTTTCATTTTCACAAATGTGATTTGTCATCTATAAGTACTAATTTTTCTTGCAAGCATATATTAATCTGGAAAAGCTTCTAACATTTGAGTCCATGTGATTATTGAATCTTGAGGAAGATAAAACAACCAAGCTTGTACTTGATCTTTCAATGCAAAAGGAAAACCTTAAAGTTTTACTAGTTGTAGCATACCATCTTTAGGCTTCATAGCATTGACTTTGTGTTAGTATTCCCTTATAAATTCTTGGGGTCTTCAATATATTTACCATAGAAGTTGGGTAGAGCACTAATGAATCTAGACCTCAATTCAAATTAAGGAAATCCCTTAGGATAGATAATACACATTCGTTAATAAGCATTGATATTTTGATTGGGTTTCCCAAAAGTAAGTTTTCTATTATCATTATTATTATTAACATTATGAAGGTTATTATTGTTGGCTTCCATTGTGGTAGCTTGGTGTTCCCTACGATTTTCTTGTCTTAAATTAATATTGTATAAAAATATTTGGCAACGACGCAAAAAATTGACACGTGTCGAGCGTGTACAATAAGTTTCCTGTATATCCTTATTACTTGTAGTAGTGATAAGAGGGATCATCTCCACAAGGATTTAGCAAACTTATTTGAGAAAAAGTATTTCAATAGTTTTTATTAGTTTTTACTTTAATTTAATTAAATAATTTAAAAAGAGAATTAAAAATCACTTATTCAAATTATAATACTATAATAATTAACTAAACTAATTAAACTAATTTAATAATCATAGTTCAAACTCACCAATATTCAACTAAATTGAATTCATAATAAATAAATATCTAAACAAACATCTAAAACAATGAAACATCAATCTATTTTGCATCCAAACATATTACTTAAATCATATAATCATGATCATGCCTTAATCCCCTAATAAAGTTTTCTAGATCATTAAACTAAGTAAACACTTATACTGGTGAAAAAGCCATGTTATAATTTTATCGAATTAACTTTAGGGAATAAAATCGCATTATACTGTGGAAACTTTGAAATATTAAATCTATTACCTTCGAAAAGCCACTTCAATACTAAACTTAGATCTCAATAAACCAAGGACATCCAAAAGCTAGTAGACCTTTCAAACAATCCTAATTACTACTTTAAACTAGATATGGAATCCAAATGTCATAATACACATTCTAGACTATGCATGTAATAAAATGTTTTATTATTAAAATCCACAAAAAATAATCTATTAACTAAGTAAATTAAAGAAAACGATTGATTTAAAGCAAAGCACAAAATCATCTCATCATAGGTACATCACAAACGGATCAATTTCATATTTGGACTTTGTTTATTAAGAAACTACCTACACGTCATCATAAATAACATTGCATAAAAGTAAACGAAATACATAGATAAAGACCTTTAGATTAAATACATTGAATCTTCAAATCGTCTCCAAAAGTAATGAAAAATATAGTAATAAACTTAAACAATAACTTATGGCTCCAAGAGCAATGAAATGTTGATCTAAGTACTCAAAGGCAATTGATTTCGTAACCCTATGGTCATAAATATTTATATATAGTATTATAGGTAGTACATATTCCAAACTAACTCATACGTCTCTTGATTTTCTAAAATTCACGAAATCAAACCTAGAGATTCCTCAGCGATTCCACTTACTACTCATATAGCTGGAAATTACTTGGAAAATTGAATCCATGCTCTACTGATCTGACTAGCGATTCTTATTATAATTAAAAAATCATTGAGGGTTCGCCAGCAGTAAATCCCAGTTGAACCTTGATTCACTTTTATTTTTTGGTGTACCACTTCAATTCACTCAAATCCTTCACTTTCTTCCTTTTTTCATTCATTTCTTCATATATTATAATTATTACCTAAAGTAACAAAAACAAGAAATAAACCACTGTAATATAATCTTTAATATTTAAAATTACTCTAAAATATACTATAAAACACTATCTAATTATTAACTTATCAGATACCCCAATGTCTAATCTTCAAATTATCTTTTTCATCAAATACAACATTAACTTATGTGTGATTATTTGAACTAGCTTGTGCATATAATTTACTTTGATTACATAGTTTATTAATTTGTAAATTCATCTAAATTATTTGATTCTTTAATTCATTAATGGAAGATTCAGTCTTTGTTTGACTCTGCGAAATATATGTAACGTTTTAATGATTTAGGTCATAAAGTTGTATAGAGTTTGCTCATATTAGGTTGTGTAGGTTGAGCAATTTGTTGAGGTTGTTGACATTGTGTAGTTGGCGCTGGTGCTCGTGGCATATAAGTTATATAGATATAATTTTGAGGGCCATAATTAAGATTCAGATCAGGTCTCATAGTATAGTAATTATTATTATTATTTGTATTACTATATTGATTTCTTGCGGGTCTTGAAAACTGATTCATTACTGCATTTACTTCTTCACTATTATTCTGATGTAAGGTAGGACAAAAATCAGTTGAGTATGTACCTTCATTAGAAGATTCATAAGGTTTAACTTTATTTTCCTTGTCCTTTACTAATTGGTTATCCAAACTTTCTCATTCATTAACTTTATCTTCTGAAGTATTTTTTTTCCTATAATTGATTTCATAATTTTTCCTTTTCGCTGATTCTTGTTTTTCACCATATTGTTTAAATTACTTAGCCATCTTATTAATAACTTTTTTCACTCAAGTACATGTTGAATCAAACAAGGGTCCTCCATACACTAAGTCTAAAATTCTTTGCTCAAAGTAATTGTGTCCTTCAAAGAAGTACTCTAATAATGCTTTTTCGGAATAATTGTAGTGCGGACATGATTAAATCAATCATTGAAATGTTTCCTATAATTCATTCAAGTTTTCTTCATCTTTCATCTTAACAATGCTTATTTGTTTCCTAAAGTAACTTATCATATGTGTTGGCATATATTGATTTACGTAAGCTTTAAAATCTTGATTTCGATTAGTAATTGAATCTTGAGGAAGATAGAACAACTAGTCTTGGGCTTGATCCTTTAATGGGAAGAAAAAAGCTTTCAACTTAACTTTTTCTAGAGTTATGTCTTTGGGTTTCATTCCATTGACTTCCTGTTGATATTTCTTTATAAATTTATGGGGCTTGTTATTTTCTTTTCCATAGAAGTCGGGTAAATCATTAATGAGTTAAGATTTATGTTCAAAGTCAAGGAATTCTTTAGGAGAGACAATGCACATTGGCTCGTAAGCTGTAGCATTTTGGCTGGTTTATCTAAATGTTAGTTCTCCTTCGACTGTTGCCATTATCTGTATTGGCAGAGTTTCTTATTGATGTTGTTTTCTAAGATTACGATCGAAGATCTTATTTATCTCAGGGTCGTACGGTCGTATTGATCCTGTAGAATTAGAACATCGAAGGGCATAAAGCATGCAACGTTTAAGACATTTAAGAAATTAACGAAAATCCTTGACAACGACGTCAAAAACTGATATGTTTCATGCAAGCACAATGAATTACACACCATTCTTTATACTTTTATTTTGTTGTAGCGATAAGTGGGATTATTTCCACATAAACTTAACATTTTCCTAAGTGTTTTTAAGGGATTTTATTAATTAACTAACTACTAATTAGTTAAAAATCAATAATTAAAAACACTTAATAAACTAAATCATAGCAATTAAATAACTTTAAGACTACCTCAATTTAAAAAAACCTAAACCAAGTATAGGGAACAACACTAATTGCATCCAACTAAATGTCAATACAAACCATAAACATATTCATAAAACATTATTGTAGAAATAGTTCAATTATTGATTTCTAGGATATTAATTAATCTTTATTATAAGTAAGACATAGTTCATTCAAGCGACTCATATTCATACTGAAATATTATCATTATTACTTTTTTGAATGTTCAAAGCATACTAATTACTGCATAAGACCGCCTTAAGATTCATTAAAACACTTACTACTAGATAATAACTAATGGAATATGTCACCATTACTCAACCTAGAACTTTAATTCACCTAAGACTTCTCAGACATGTAACATACCGTTATATAATTCATAGTTACTACTTATTATTTATTCACACAAATATGATGTAAATTATATATTTAATCACAATATGCATTGGCCACTATGCATGCAAACCCTAGTTTGATAGATTGTAATTGTAACGACTCGTTACCTTAAGCTGGTGATCAGTGTTAAACCAAATCCCGATTAACTCGAGTTAGGCTTATCGTTAAGTTCGATGTACCTTGGTTAGTCTGTATGTGAGTTTGTATGATGGTTTGTGTTTATGCAAAATGTTTAATGAATTGTATAAGCGTTTAGATTAATTTAAAATTAATAAAAGCCCGTAATTGGGAAATGATTAATTATTTTGTAAATTGCCCATACACTGAGTGCAACGAGGGGGTCGTGAAATGAATGTGCACACTCGAGAATAATCATGCGCGTTCGGTGAGTTTATTGATGATAAAAACATAAGAATATATATACATTGATATATAATTGATAATTAAATATATAAAAATAAAACTTATAATCTTGATTTTATTTATATAGATCATTGGATTGCCACGAGATGGGCATAAGTGGAAGATGTGTTTGTTAAGATATGTGTAACTTTAAGGCTGTGTCACTTTTACATCATTTCCAATTGATAAACCTCGAGATAGTGTGATGCATATCTCGAGTGAAATACATATACATAAATCAAAAGCTTCAAACTTATTACTATTTCATCAATCAAGATAGAGAGAAGTAGCTGAGGGTTTGATCTATGGGACAGTAATCAAAGAATGGATTTTTGAGTGATTTAGAGTGATCAAAAGGGATTAAACCAGTATTGAGCTTGTGTTCATCACACTTGGTAAGTGATTTATCAAGTTTTCATTCTTAGTTTTAAGTGGAATTCAAAAATTGATGATGACTCTTCATTAATTGTGTTTGTTGTTATTTTGAAATGGTTTAAAACCTCATTAGAGGCCCTCTCTTACGAAGTGGGGAGTTTTTGGTTGTTATTATAAGAAGTTGGTAATCAAACAGGGCTGTTGGCATGCTCTCTATAGAGACGCTCGATAATGGAGCGTGTTCCCATCAAGAACATTAATGAACCCAGTTGGTGGAACGCACCCACCAAATGAAATAGTGCACTTCCACCTCAGGAAACAACAACACATCTAATTTTTAAGTAGAATTTTCTAAATGCTCTAAATATAGGGTATTAGACCTGTATTGACCATAAATAGTTTGTGATAGGTTCTTAAACACCAGGAAACATCAAGTGACCTGAAAAGTTAGAAAATTGAAAATGAAACCTAATCGAGTTAAGTACAGGTTCGGTTACTATTTAATATTGCCTATATATGTAGTATATGTTGTTCATATAATTTATGGACTTGAATGGGGGGTTATGTCCACTGTGACGAGTTTTAATAAAAAAGGAAAATGGTACATGATGTGATCAGCGAGAGTAAATGTCGGAGTTTAGAATATGTTGTATAGGATATGGATTTATTTCTTAACCCATATGTTAAAATCCTATTCGGCTAAAAAGGTTGTGTGGATTACATATTCACTAGAGGGTTTGTGATAGAATCATTAAACATTAATGGATTGGCTAGACGGGGCATTGACCAATATGTTGATCAAGCAATCGCCTTAATGGTGTTGGTGCGTAATCGACCCTAATTTTATGATTGAAATGTGAATCATAGTGTAATAGCCATTGATTGTGTGACTTGTATTCGTTTATATATTGGATTATATATAAAATCCGGTTGGGAGGTTTTAGAATCGTGTTTGGTTTTAACGAACTCCGAATTTTGTATATTGTTTATAGTATCAAAAAGTTTTAAATTCTTAGCTGCACATAATTTGGTTTTTATTTTTATATCGATATACAAGTTGAGTTTATTAACTACACAATGAGAGGCTGCTGGCTCTAGTTAAATCTGGCTACAATCTGGGGCTCAATTAAGGTTTTCGGTCGAGTATTGCCCTAATCCGAATAGGGGATGCTATAGCTTGGTATTATAGCATAGTTTAGAGTACAACCTTATTACTTGGAAACAAGTAATAACTCGGATACAGTTTGGTATCGAACGTTAAGTGTAAGGTTTTCCTTCGTTTTAAATAAAAGAATAACTTGGATACAATTTGGTATTAACTCTGATACACCTTGATACCAAAACATAAGTTTACTAACTATGAGAGTTGAATTGAGTTATGAATAAACTTAGGAAGTAATAAACAGTTTTATCATCGTTTTAGGGGGAAACTGAAAATGAAAACACTATAATATGTTATTTGCTACACTTATTGTTATCTATTGTGTAAATATGATTTTTCAATTTTTTTGAGTGCTACCCTTTAATTTTAAGAGTCTAATAGCCGATCAAAGAAAGGGTTCGCGGAGGCCTGGACCTCATGGTAATCGAGAAAGTGAATATCCGTGAAAGTCTAGAAATGAGTAGTAAATGAGAGAGATTATGGAATCTCGGGTAAAACACATGGCTGAAATTACACCCAATAGGGGCAAAATTGGGATACAAAAAGGTTATCACCTTTTTAATAGCTTTCAATAAGTATAGATGTAACGCAATGATGAGGGAGGTAGATGAGATAGAAATGAGACACAAGATTTATAGTGGTTAGATCCAACCGATTTACATCTACTACCTAACCTCATCGGTTAGGATTTTCAACCCCATTAATATTACCAACAAGTTCTACAACCTAAGCATAGAAGCCTAGAGTGCCCAATCACAAATTAGGACTTCTCACCTAGCCTTAACTAGGGTTTTTGCCTAGCCTCAACTAGGTCTTCTCTTGACTTAGACCCTATTAAGTCTAACAATTAAGATTAATGAATATAATGAAAATCAGCTTTACAAAGTAAAGTGGCAATAAGTCCAATTAGTCACAAGCATCCTAGAGCCTATCAACTATTATCCATGCAAGTATAATATGGATGAGATAATGAATATGTCTATGATTTTTACACTAATCTCAATCATGAAACCAACCAAATAGATTCGATGAAAATGAATGCGGTTTAAAGCCAATGAACAAGTATTTTGGACGAAAATGTAATTTAAGCATAAAAACCAAGTTAAATTGTTTAGGAACACAACAAATGATTTCGACACAACAATCTTATCAAAAGATGTAATTTAAACACAATTAAAGTAGGAAATCTAATTTTTTACAAACTAAAGTGAGAGCACTCAAAACTAGTTTTGAAGTGTGGGTTGCAAGCCTTAGAACTCCTATATGACGCCAAATTCGAGATTGATTCAATAGCCTCCAATTTACTCTCAAGTGATTAAGCACGAAAAACTAGTCAAGTTGATGTAAAAGCTTACATAATGGAGAATTTTTTTTAGCTTGAGAGGATAATAGTGTGTTCTAAGTGGTTCTTTAATGGTCTCCAAACCTTTTTGATTGTTTATTATTGTTACTCAATCCAAGGGCCCATAATCAATCATATTCTCAAATTAAGGAAAAAGGTGTAAGCTTTCGAAAAAGTTGTTAGGAGACTAGTTAGCACGCTAACTTAGGTCATTAGCACGCAAACTAGCAAGGACTAGAAAGTAAATACTTTCTGATTTTGGTTTGTGACTTTTTAACTCAACTACGACTCTTCTAAACCTCTGGAAACATATTAGACATGTTTATTATGAATCGTTAAACTCATTTGGATATCTTGAATTATTTCACAAACCCTAGAACCTGGAAATTCTATTTTTATGAAACATATATGGGCTTATCTACAAATATTTCGATAATGATTCAAAAATCATCCAAACTAATGCCGATGCATTCAAAATCAATTTCAATAGTTTTTACACCTACAATGCATGTTGGAAAACACGTTTGCTAGATTGAGAATTTTTTCAAGTCATGAAGTTTAAATCATTAAAAACCAAAACTCAAATAAACTTGAAAACCTGAAAAACATGATATGCATGAATCCAATGCATTTGGCTTGTCCAATTGAGCTTATATACCTTACAAAAGTTGTACAAGTAGTAATAATGGCTTTCTGATGTCCTTCCTTGTTTAGATACATTGCTCAATTTTTCGATCTGTTTCATCTAATTCCATTTGAACTCGAGAAGTTGTGCTTTCTTTGATCTTGCACAAACTTGACAAACTTGTTAGGACCAATTCACATTATTTGTTGACATCAAGATCTCTACCAGAGTCTAAGTGATAGAAAACTTAGTCCAATAATCTCCCCCTTTTTGATGGCATCAAACAACAAGACTTGATTGACAAACATATATAATAAGTTCGTATCAAGTTCGTAAAGTTCAAGTTAAACAACAAGATTTCTCCTCTTTTTTATTACATAAAAAATTAGGTAAGTAGCTCGTCCTAGCAACATTCATCACGTAAATAACAAGTAAAAAAAGAACAAGAAAGTTCCACTCAATAATGGGAAATAACTCAGAGATACGAAAAAAAAAACTCATGCCATTACATTGAGGTCTCGAAAATTAGTGATAATTCTAGAGTTTATGTGTACTCAACAAAACAAATTCCATGAAAATAATGAGCCTAGTACTCCCTTACCACTAAGAGTTTGTACTACTCCTTTTAAATATAGATGAAAACATGCCCAATATGATGAAGTCCGACATCTAGAGTTGGAGGGGCGAGTATCCCTCCGTTGTCAGGGCGGCAACAAGTGTCCCTTAATCTAATGAAGACAAGTAGCCTTATGGTTAAAGCGTGTATCAATCATAGTGAAAGTCCTCATCATGTAGTCATGCATGTGGCCAAGATGGGTGGAGAGATATGTAGTAGATGGAGACATATCACGTAGAGGAGTGACGTAGTATGACTGGGGAAGATATGAGTGATCGTGCTGCGGTGGAGCTGGTCGCAAAAATCCTCTTGTGGTGGCTGCAGAGCTGGTGGAGCAGTGAAAGTCGCAGGGGGTTCCTGCTAAACCTCGTCATCACCACTATTGCAATGAGGATACAAGAAATTATAGTATAGGTAGTCATGCTCATCGAAGTTGACATTTGGATATGAGTACTCATGAGGACACTCATACTTGCCATAGTGCTCATCCTAAAAAATGTCCTCGTCACGGATCCATCGCCTTTCCGGGCGAATATACTGGAATTTCATTACCTTTAGAGTGGCCATGCCTACGGTGTCAGTAACTAAGAGTAGATGGCCACCAAGATGAATATCCACTTGTACTGCCTCGAAGAAATAGGTCAAGATGTGTCCATATGGTAGGTGGCGGCTGGAGTTGGAGGTGGATGTCATGTATGTTATGATGATATGGGGCACGTTGATTTGGATCTCTTTCATGAGGGCTCTGAGCACATACATGTCTAGTACGGTGACATAATTCTTCTGCCACCTCATGGAAGAATAAACTTATGCAGAATGTTGCGGAGGAGATGCGACACAAGCTTGAATTCCATTTCGGTTACCCCAGAGTGGTAGAAAGTGATCTCCCTATAAGATCGGGTGAAGGAGTTTAAGACCTCAAGCCCGCTTAAATCCCCATTCATGGATCTTGCTCATGAGAGTAGTATTGGGAGTGTAAAGTGAAAGATCAAGGAGGTCTGCCAAGCGTTGTGGTGAGATGTTGATAAAGCGGTCACCGACAGCTAGTTGAATGACGAACTCATTGGTGGTGACTAGATTTGAATAGAACACACAAACTAGTGGAACATTATATGTGTCCTTATACTGACAGAAGAACACCTAACTAAGTTTGGCGAGCACCACAAGGATTGAGAGTTACGCTTTCTTAAGGAACTCAAAATCCACGATCGCCGGTACGAGGAACTTTGCGTCTATTAGCCATAAGCTAACCGCCTCTAAGATGGATGTGGTGGATGTGGCTCTATCGTGTTTGGACTTTCATCCTCCCTCGCGATGCAATGGATCGACTGGAACACTGGCCGATATGTCACTCGGGTGATGACTAGTAGACCTACTCGTGCGATGGCTGGTGGATTAGGTGGCGGTCTGAGACGAAGCAGATGACTCGATATTGCTCCTGAAAAATGGTGGGGTGACTTAGTGTGTGGTGGGATGATGGGAGGTAGACTCGGGGCCACATGGGTGGATTTTCTCATTTAGGACATTTTGTCGAACACTTGGTGACACTAGGTGGGACTCGATTAGAGAGACAATGAGTGGATTGATGGACGAATCGATGTAAAGAGAGGGAAGATGAGGTGGGAAATGGAGGATTAAACACAAAAAACTCAGCAAGTAATCACAAGAAATCGAATGAGGAAGGCAGGAGGAACGGTAGTGAAGGGAGGTTTGAAAAAGTGAGGACCATGTTATGTCTTGAGTGGTTTTAAAACTTGGCTTCAAACAAACAAGCGCGCTAATTGAGGGAATTAGCGCGTTATTGAGGCTGAGGTATAACTCAAACCCTGAAGCTCTATTAGCGCGCTAACGAACTATGCTAGCATGCTAATGGGAAGACCTAGCATGATAATTGCTCCTTTAGATTTTTGGGTGAAAATTTGGATTTTTGAGAAACATCTTGGGCACATCCCATACTTGTTGGACACCTCAAGATCAGTATAAAACTTGATTTTCACTATCTAAAACATACTTATAGGGCCAGATTCACGAAATTGCCTAATTCTTACCTAACCATAGAAAATTAGTCTCTAGGAAAATGTTTAATGAAGATATAAACAAGCTGGTCATTAGTGGACATATGGATCAGTTTGACATCTTTTTTCATCCTCTTTTTGCGCATGATCATGAAAAACGTGATGTATAATCTTAATATGCTTGATACAGGAGTGTAACACTGGATTTGTAGAGATATTGATAGCACTTGTGTTGTCAAAACAAATCTTAGCATAACCAACTTAGATTTTGTAATCTTAAAGTTGTTGCTTATGTATAATACTTGAGCATAACAACTTTTGGCTACCACATATTTGACTTTGGTTGTCGACAATGCAACATAATTCTGCTTTTTGCTAAACCGTGATATCAATAAGTTTCCTAACAATGCTGAAATCCCTATTATCTACTAGACTTCCCATATAGTCAAAATATACAAAGCTTCTAAGTTCAAAACTTTGAGCTTTGTTAAATGATAAATGATTTATTTAGACTTATGTATAGCATTAGTTTAATAGTATATTTGGTATAAATATCTCGAAATGAGCTCTAATTGACAGTACTTATGTATATTCAGGTATATAAGATAAAAGGAGATGATGGAGTGGTTTCTGGAGGAAACTAGGTTAAAATGCACAAAAATATGATTGACACCGTGTCAAGGATGCTTGACGCCATGGGAGAAGACTAGACTACATGGCAAGGCATTGAGAACCAAGAAGAGAAGGAAAGTGAAATAGTAGTGCTGCCAAAGTGGCGGCATCGTGGGTACAAAAGGGACGACGTCAGGGTGGTCTACACAAGGCATCAAGTCTAATGAGTGAGGAATATGCGTACAAAGAGGCCAAAGCTGTGGTGGCGCCGTGGCTTTACACAGATAATGTCGGATCATTTATAGATAGCGCCGAGATGTAGAAAATAGAAAGTTTAGAGTTCAAATTCGTATGGAATTATCTATTAGGTTTTCTAATTGTCTTAACAAAGTGTCTTAATAGTGAAAATAAGTATTAGAATATGGTAAACTAAGCAATTTTCATTAAGAGAAACCAATTATCATAGTTTAACCTAGTTTACTTTGTTCTCGAGTATTAAGAATAGTTTGGAGAAGACATTGAAGAATCAAATGTGGTCATTTGGTATTATTTTCTTAAATTAATTGAATTTATTTCATTTAATCTTTGATTGCTATGAATACCACGATGTACATGTTTATTTCAATGAAATGTGAGTAGTTCATTAATCATAGGGATAATGGATCCTATGGTATGAATGCTATGCTAAAGTGTTATGAATGGATTATAAAGTTAAAAATACAATGGTTATAATTTATATTGATTCTAGACTTAATGCTACGAACATCTTGATCACGTGTTTGTTGATTATGGGTTTTAAGAGTTACCATGGCCATTAGAGCTTTTAAGCCAGATATTATGATACAACAATAAAATATATAACATCGATAGATATTTATTAATTAGGGAGGCATGGATAGTAAACATAACTGATTATGAATCTAAAGATTTGGATATTAAAGCAATAAAGATCAAAACAGTGAGTTGAAAAGCATAGTTATTCATTACATAGGTGAAGTTATGAACTAAAGGGGTGTGTTCAATTGGGGATTTTCTTGGATTATAAAAGACTTTGTAAGATTTATAAATCTATAGGTATTTAATTTATATCTCAAAGTATTTAGATGGAGTTTTTTAAAATGAAAGGGTATTTAATTTGGATTTGGATGGATTTGTATGAAGTTGTAAACAATCCATGGGTATTTAACTTTTTGGGGAGTTGTGTTTATTTGGGTCATAAAGAGGATTTCAATGGATTCATTTCAGAGATTATACATGACTTGTATTTCAAATTCTCTCAGAGTTGAAGCAGCAATTTCTATGGATTTATGAAAGACCCAAGTTTTTCAACTCTTGCAGTTTTCTTCATTCGACTCCTCTTTCCATAAGTCTCTCAAACCCTAGCGGCGTAGTGAAATCTCTTCTCATTCCTAGCCAGTCGACCATCATTTTTCATCTCAACTAGCGACTAAAACAAGCACTTTCCTAATTCGGTTTTCAGTTCTTCCATGATTATAGCAATAAATCCCACAAAAATCTTGCCTCCGTTTATCAAAAAAATCCCACACAAATACATGGAGGACAAGAAGTGTAGATCTACATTACTCAATAAACCATTTTCCTTCAAACCTTGCTCTCTCACTATTTTAGTTTCATTGATGAATGTTTTATACATTAGCTATTCTGCTTCTCTATTTGATTGGCGGAGAAGAAGATAAAATAGTGAATAGGATACTATTAAGTCATGAACATTAGATCTTCTCAAGTCACGCAACACTTATGATTTGTTTGGTACAAAAGTCCATCAAAATCAATTCAAATCTTTCTTTCGAATCCACAAAGCCCATTAAAATCACTAAAAAGGTCCTTGTAAATCTATACAAATCCGTAAAACACATCAGAATCAATGACAAAAAAATTTCATTAAAATTCTTCCAAATCCTCAATTCAATACACTCCCTTAAGATCTTAATATAAGAGTACAAGGTATTTACTTTGTTTTGTTAGATTACAATTGTTTAGTTTAAAAATAAATTAAAAAAGGATTTCCTTAGTAATAGAGTAAACTTGACTATGTATATTTAGTGCAATACACCCTTTTCCAAGGACAATATCTGTAATCAACATAAGTTGATCAAATTATTACTACAATCGAGCCGTGATACTTATTGTTTTGTCACCAAGTTTTTGGCGCCATTGCCGAGGATCGATAGCCACTTTAGTTAAGTTAGTTTACAAAATTGTTAAGATATATTTTAAATAATTTACTTTCTAGTTCATTAATATAGAAAAATAAAAGGTGTAAGTTTCGAGTTTGACAATGTACACTTGATATTTTTTGTTTTTTTGGGAGAATTAGTGCATGCATAGTAAATGAGAGAATGACTTAGTGCCTTAAGACCCTTTGATTGACAAAACCAACAAAGGAAAGAAAAAAAAAGGAATCAAGTTAGTGGAGTATTAAACACGAAACGAACAATAGAGTCGAGGGAATAACCAACCTGAAGGTGACCTGGTAGCGCATGAAAGAGTGCGGGGATAGAGATGTCTTTGTGACTACTTCAAGCTAAATGCTCAAGAGACTTACAATGGAGTAATGAGGCTTCCAACCAACACCACTAAATTTGAACTAAGATCATCTCTAACCAAAATGGTGCAAAATAGCTTGTAGAATGGGCTAGCGAATGAAAATCCAGTTGCACATGTAGAGAATTTCTTAGAGAAATGCGACACCATGCACATTACTAGAGTTACAAAAGAGGTAATCAGGATGAGAATTTTCCCATTCTTATTGGGTGAAAAAGTCAAATCTTGGTTCCAAAGATTGATAGCAGGGTGACTTTATGGGAAAAAATCAATTAAACCCTAAGGAGATGTTCAAGATGAATGGGTACAACTATAGGTTTTCTACTATGTGATGAATCACAACACTATAACACTAGTAGATAACGAAGTAGATGGTTTTCTACTTACCAAAAATGAGGATGGAACATTATATCTTCTAGATCTTATATCCTAGAACTCTACAGCCAATACTCATTCAATAGTAAGGAAACCGGTAGGCGTATATGAGATTAATTCCCAAGCTGTGATTATGGCACAACAATCCAACCTGAGCAATCAAATAACGAAGTTTTGAATGGGGAAAAAATCCATAAGTTCAAGCTATACCATAGCCTGTATATCACCAAACAATGTTGGTTAATCCAATGGACATGTATAAAAAAATGGAACTTTATAAAATCAACTTCTCGACAACCAGAGCTACGGGAAAAACTTCAGGCCGAGAGGAATGACTCATCAAAGGTTTTATCGAGGATACAACAACCCCAATTTCTCATTTGGAAATCCTAATGACACACTGAAGTTATTACTAGACTTTGATCAACAAGTCCAACAAGGGAAGCTAGGGCAGGATGAGAGATGACTTCATTGAAATCAATCAAGAAATTCTTGCATGCCATCAACATGAGCATTATGGAATGCCATGAGAAGTATGAAAAAGGGATGAAAAATATGAAGCAAGCTATGAAAAGGATGGATGATAAAAGATTATAATTAATCAAGAACCTGGAGAGACACATTGGTAGTTAGTCATTGCTTTGAATTCATGGAATAAAGGGCAGTTTTCGAGTAACACAAGTATTGCTCTTAAGAAAATGCACATGGAATCCAATTAAAAAGTGGAAGAACAACTAATGATCCAGTGCAACCAAAAGATACAACAAATGACATAAGGAAGCAAATTAATGAGCACCAACAAAAGGATGCACTACACCTGGAAAATGACATAACTAACCAAAAGGAAGTTGCACCAGCAAAAGAATCATAATTGTCTCAAAGGAAGGTATAAGAGATAAGTAGAAAAAATGTGGTGCTAGGGAGAGTAAAACTTCTTGACAATCAACCATTAATAAATTTACTTCTACCCTATCCTTATTGATTCAAGAAACCGAAAGATTAATAGTAGTTCAAGAAGTTTGTGGAGATTTTTAAGAAGTTACACATAAACATCCTAATCACAAATGCACTGGGAAAAATGTCAAATAACACAAAGTTTATGAAGAACATAATGGCAAGAAAAACGCGACTAGAGGATTATGAAACAACAAATTCGACTAAAGAATGCATCACTATTTTACAAAGGAAGTTACCTTAAAAGCTGAAGGACCCAAGAAGCTTTTTGATTCCATGCATAATATGAGTACACTTGTTTGATCAGGTCCTATGTGATTTAGGAGCAAGAATAAATTTGATGCCCTTATCAGTATTTAAGAAGTTAGGTTTGGGAAAAGTAAAGACAACAAATATGACTTTGAAATTAGTAGATCGATCAGTGACCTATCCAAAAGGATTGAGTGAACATGTATTGGTAAAAGTGGATAAGTTCATTTTTCAGGTTTACTTTGTAGTATTGGATATGGAAGAAGATTTTGAGGTACCATTAATCCTAGAGAGACCCTTTCTAGCAACTGCACAAGCATTGATAGATGTTCAAGTGGGAGAATTAAGGTTACGAGTAAATGATGAGGAAACAATGCTCAATATCTACAAGACCTTGAGATTTTCAACTGAGGGAGAGCATTGTAAAAGTATCAAAATTAGAGATATAGTTTTTTATTATGTTTCGGATATAGCTAAGGAATATATGCCAGGTGACCCACTAGAGCATTGCCTAGTTCAAAGCATAACCACAAGTTCTGTAGTTAAAGGTGAACTTCAGGTTTCAGTAAATGCTTTATCACCAATAGGACCCCCAAAGTTTCATAAGGGTATTAAGAAACTAGAAAAAGAAGTGGAAAGTGTAGTTATTAACCAACAGTGAAATTAAAACCTTTGCAAGAGCATCTAAGATATGCGTATTTAAGAGAAGATTTTACATATCTTGTTATTGTTTTGACAGCATTGATAGAGTTTGAAGAAGAAAAATTGCTTCGAGTTTTGAGAGAGCATAAGTGAGCATTGGGATGGACAATCAAAGATATAAAAGAATTAGTCAAATTGTCTGCATGCTTAAGATTTTAATGGAAGAAAATCATAAAAAATCAATTAAAGCTTAAAGGCAGTTAAATCTAGTAATTAATGAAGAGGTAAATAAGGAGATCCTAAAATGTTTCAACCTCATAATCATTTATGGTATTTCAGATAGTTTATGGGTTTCACCAATACATTTGGTGCCAAAGAAAGGAGGAATGGCCATTGTTTAGACTTAAAATGGAGAGACATTATCCACTAGAACAGTAACCATTTCGAGAGTTTGCATTGATTATCAAAAGTTAAATAAGGCTACAAGAAAGGATCATTTTCTTCTACCATTCATTGATCAAATGTCGGATAGATTAGCAGGATATGAATACTACTATTTCTTAGATAGGTATTCGGGATATAATCAAATTGCTATAGTATCAGAAGATCAGGAGAAAATGACATTTACATGTCTTCATGGAACATTTGCATTTAGACGGAAGCCATTTGGATTATGCAACGCACCATCAACATTTCAGAGATGTACGATGGCTATTTTCTCTTATATGGAGAGGATATCATGGATGTATTCATGAATGACTTTTCAGTATTTGGAGCATATTTCGACCTATGCATACAAAATTTGGCCTTGGTATTGAAAAGATGTCAAGAGACAAATTTAGTACTTAATTGGAAAAAGTGTCACTTTATGGTTTAAGAAGGAATTGTTTTGGGACATTGAGTATGTGCTCATAGATTGGAGGTAAAAAGAGCAAAAATAGTGCCAATGGAGCAATTTTCCATACCAAGGAACATTAAAGATATAAAGAGCTTTTTAGGACATGTAGGTTTCTACAAAAGGTTTATTAAGGATTTTTCAAAAATCACAAAATCATTGTGCACATTCTTGGAAAAATATGTTTTATATAAAATGAGTCATGTATGTGTAAAAACAATTTACACCATGAAAGTAGCTTTGATTTCGGTACTAATAGTAATGTATCAGATTGGAAATCTAAATTCGAAATAATGTGCGATGCAAGTGACTATGCGGTAGGAGCAGCGTAATGCCAACGAGGAGATGAAATGTTTATAGCTATATATTATGCAAGTAAAATATTGGATTAAGCACAATAGAATTATAATACCAAAAAAGGAGCTATTGGTAGTAGTGCTTGTGTGTGACCAATTTATAGCTAATATAGTGGGTTTAAAAGTCATTGTGTATACTGACAATGAAATAATCCGCTATATGTTTGCAATGAAGGATGCCAAACCAAGGTTAATAGGATGAGTGTTATTATAGGAAGAGTTAGACTTGGAAATCAAAGATAAGAAAGAAAATGAAAATTTGCCTATAGATCATCATCTAGATTACCTTATAAAAAAGGTGTACATGGAAGGCATTAACTGAAGTATTCGTAGATGAGCAATTATTTCAAACATCCAAAGTAATGGAGTATCAAGATTTAGACTCGAACTAAACGAGTGAAAAAATGATGGCTAATGACGTAAATCTAACCACTACTAAAAGGCAGCACATGGTTTTTAATTTCAGTTATTTATTTAGTTTAGTTAGAAGAATCCAAACGTTTTAGTTTTCTAACTTTAAAAAGTTTGTGCTAAATATGCAAAAAATACTATTTGCTGGATGACATTTCATTGAAATAGAGAAGTCTCATCATATGCATATTAATAAAGTATAAACGAGTTAGAGGGATATCGTGTCACTTTGTTACTTGTTTAAATTTTATGCATTATTATTATGTTGTGTTATTATATATTTGTGTTTAGTGTTTTTGTATTTCAAGATTATTTTTAAACCTTGAAGACAAGATTTGGTTTAAGTTTGGGGGCATAAACACTACACTATATAGGAAGTGGTAAAAAAGGATGAAATAAGGATAAACACTGTAAGTATGATCGTAAAATTTTATTTTTGAAGCAATTAAAGAGAAAATCATGATAGCGCGTTCCTTTTTCATTTACTTTTTTTGAATGTGTTTAAGTAGTATAGATTAGGTTATATATAGCAATATGTAATGAATAAGCAATTTATTTACAAAGTTCATGCCTTTAATTGAATATGAGTAAGAATACAAGTGTCTTGATGATATGAAACTCAAGAGAGTGTTATAAAATCTTTTGAAGAAAATATGATATGTAGCAAACAACAATATGATTTCATGATTAGAAACCTATAGTTAGGGAGGACTATGAACTTGAAACAAAAGCAAAAAGAATGCGAAAAAAATTCTTGTGGAAAAAGTTAGATTTCTAAGGAATTCTGTGGTAAGCATGAATCTTAATTGAGTATAAAAAACATATAAAAACTTAGTTCCAAGATGGGAATAAATAGGCACCATGTTTAATGACAAATTTGAAGTTAAAAATGTTTGATAAAGTGAAAGTAAGAAGTGCTAAGAAGAATTTTAAATTAATAAAATAGAGAGTCTCATAATTTCTACAGGAAAAGGAACAAAAAAACTTGATAGTTGAAAAAAGTGAAAAAAAATAGAATCCATAGAAAAAGGAGTAGAGACAATGCAACTAAAATATATATAAGGAGAAAAAGAAAATGAGATAGATAAAAATAAAGAAAAGAAAGGTGGAATATAGATTAAAACTCTTCAAATAAAAGATTTAGCTCAAGTACCAGTAACTTAGTTGAGTTAAGTTTTCTTTCCAACTATATTAAGTCCTATGGACTCTTGAAGTGCTAAAGTCAACAAAACTAGTATGATCTATACCTATTTGTGAATTCTTGAGCTTAATGAGAAATTATGAGATTGTATACTTGCTACTTGAGTGTCAAGGTGAAGCAAACTTATGAGTAGTGATGGTTTTAGTTGTGAAACTACTTTGGTGTTTCAAGATTGAATTGTATATGTTGTTAAAGCTACATGTTTTTGAAAGTATAAGTTTTTGTGAAGAAAATGCTATTGCGTGGATTATTAACTTGAACTTATTTGAATTAAACGATACTCCATAAATGATGTGAAATGAATATGAACTAGTAGTAGTAGTAGTAGTAGTAGTAGTAGTAGTAGTAGTAGTAGTAGTAGTAGTAGTAGTAGTAGTAGTAGTAGTAGTAGTAGTAGAACTAGTAGTAGTAGTAGTGGCAAGAATACTTAGTAAAATACACTTTTGCTCGGGACGTGCAAAATCTTAAGTTTGAAGGTATTTGATAAGTGAGTAGCTAGACTTATATATATCATTAGTTGAATAGTACATTTGATATAAATATCCCAGAATGAGCATTAATTAACGGTATTTATGTATTTTTTGGTATAGAAATTATAAAGAAGATGATGGTGTGATTTCAGGAAAAAATAAGGACAAAATGCACAAAAATATGATTGATGTCGTGGAAAAATGCTTGACGCCGTGGGAGATGACTAGACATTGTGGGCAAGGCTTGAAGAACCAAGAAGAGAAGGAAAGTGGGACAGTTGTACCAGCGTAGTGGCAACATTGTGGGCAAAAAAAAGATGGTGCTTGGGTAATCTACATAGGGCACCGAGTCTACTGAGTGAGGAAGATGCTTACAAAGAGCCCGAAGCTATGACAGGGACATGGCATTACACAGACAGTGCTGGATCATTTATGGATAACATCGAGATGTAGTAAATAGAAAGTTGAGAGTTATATTTCATATGGAATTGTTTATTAAGTTTTTAATTGTTTTTTAAAGTGCCTTAGGAGTATAAATAGGTATTAGAATGTGGTAAGCTCACCAATTGTCATTAAGAGCAACCAATTATCATAGTTTAACCTAGTTTACTTTGCTTTTGAGTATTAAGAAAAGTTTGGAGGAGAAGCCGTTGAAAATTCACGTGTGATCATTTGGTATTGTTTTCTAGGATTAATTGAAGTTATTTTGTTTAATTTGTGATTGCAATGAATATCATGATGTGCATGTTTATTTCAATAAAGTGTGAGTAGTTCATTAATCTTAAGGAGCAATGGATCCTATAATATGAATGCTATACTAAAGTAGTTATGAATGGATTATAATGTTAAACAGTGCAATGGTTAAAATTTGAATTGATTATATATGTAATGTTATGAACATCTTGATCACTTGCTTGTTGATTATGGGTTTTTAGAGTTACCATGGCCATTGGAGCTTTTAAGCAAGATATGTACGATACAACCATAAAATATATAATATTGATAGATAGTTATTGACTACGTAGGCACGGATAGTAAACCATAATTGGTTATGAATCTAAAGATTTGGAACTTAAGACAATGGGACCTTACGTTATTCAAGTCGATAGGTGGAGTTCTAGTTTGCACATTAAAATCTTTTCCATCACGACAGTGGGTTAAAGTGGATTTGAAGGAAATCTCTCTATTCTAACTAAACATTACACACACATAATGAAGTTGAAAAGAGTGAGTTGAAAAGTATAATTATTCATGATCTAGGTGAAGTTATAAACTAAGATCTTTTTGTACAAGTTATTTATATTGTTTTGTTAAATTAGAATAGTTTAGTTTAAAATCTAATTAAAAGGGGTTTCCTTAGCAATAGAGTAAACTTGACTAAGTATATTGAGTGCAATACACTTTTCACTGAGGACGATATATGTAATCAATGTAAGTTGATCACATTATTGCTATAATTGAGCAGTTATATTTGCAGTTTCATTACCATTGAACCACAATCCTAAATCTATTATCCCACTTAAGTATCGAAATATGTGCTTGCCATATTTTAAATGTAATTCTTTTGGCTTTAATTGGACCTTAGCACGTAGACATACATTAAACATAATATCCGTTCTACTAGCAGTCAAGTAGAGGAGACTTCCTATCAATTCATGATATACCTTAGGCTCCATAGGCTTTCCTAATTGGTTCGTGTCCATTTAGATAATGAAACTACTAGGGGTGTCCCATGCCTTCACGTTTTCAAATTTGAATTTCTTGAGCACGTCCCTCACATACTTTCCTTGATTAATGAATATCTTGTGCTTAGATTGCTTTATTTGTGAACCCAAGAAGTATGTTAGCTCACCCATAATGCTCATTTCATACTCATTTGTCAAAGATGAGAATTCATCATATATATATATGTGTGTTTGATGATCTAATGATGATATCATCTACATAAATTTGAACAAGGAGAATATCATCATTTTTTTATCAAAATGAAAAAAGTGGGATCTAGTGTTCCTTTCTTAAACCTTTATCAAGAAGAAATGCACTTAGTCAATCATACCATGCTCTAGGAGTTTGTTTTAACCCGTACAAGGCCTTTTGAATATGAAAAATATGACTTGGATAATCATGGTCATTAACACCTAGTGGTTGTTCTATATATACCTCTTTATTTATGAAACCATTGAAGACTTCACTTTTAATGTCCATTTGGTATAGTAGAAAACTATTATGGAAAGCATAAGTAAGCAACATTCGAATTGATTTAGATTTTGCTACTGGTGGAAAGGCTTCTTCATAATTAATACCTTCCTCCGAATTGTAGCATTGTGCAACTAACCTAGCCTTATTTCTCACTAAGTCACCCTTCTTATTCTTTTTGTTTCTAAAAGCCCATTTGGTACCTATAATGGTATGGCTCTTGGGCCAAAAGATTAAGGTCCCCACCTTGTTGCCCATAAAGTTTCTTAACTCATCTTGCGTAGCCACGATCCAAAATTCTTCACCTAAGGCTTTATATATCTTAATGGACTCGGTTTGTGACATAAATGTAATATGCCTCTCATTTCTAGTTTAATGAAGACTTAATGGTTATGCCCTTAGTTGAATCTCCTAGGATTTGTTGATATGGATGTCTTAAAAGAAGTCTTGAATTCTTTTGTACACTAAGTTTGGTTTCCTTTCTCACTTCTACTTCTTTACCATTGGGTTCTTGAGCTTGAATATTATTATCAACATTATTAAGTCTAATTTACTCCAAGGTGTTCATCAATTGCACTTTAGAATCTCTCTCATCAAACTTAACATTGATGGACTCTTCTACAGTCTTTGATGATCTATTAAACTCCATATATGCCTTACTATGCATGGAGTACCATAAGAAAGGGCATACATTTGACTTTGGATCAAATTTGTCCTAATGATTTTTATCATTTAAGACTTATCAAGTACAACCAAACACCTTGAAGTAATAAATGTTAGGCTTTAGGCCTTTCCATAGTTCATAAGGGGTCTTGTTCACTGGCTTTCGAACATTTGTTCTATTCAAGACATAGCATGTCCTATTCGTGGCTTTGGCCCAATGATTCTTAGATATGTTGTACTCATGTATCATGGTTCGACACTTTTCTTGAAAAGTCCTATTTTTCCTTTCAACCACTACATTTTATTGTAGTATTCTAGGAAAGGAAAGTTGAATTGAATACTCTTGTCTTGCAAAAAACTCCTCTAGACTTTTGTTGACGAACTCACCACCTCTATCAGTTCTAATGATCGTAATCTTATAGTCCTTTTCATTCTTAACCAAAGCACAAAATTTGACAAATAATTTAAACACTTCATGTTTATGTGCTAAAAGGTAGGCCCATGTATATCTAGTGAAATCATCAACAATCACATAGTAATATGATTTACCTCCTAGACTTTGTGTTTGGGTTGGTCTAAAAAAATTCATGTGGATTAGTTCTAATGCCCTAGTTATATCACTACTTACTTTCATCTTTAATGACGACTTCACTTATTTTCTAAGGATGCAAGGTTCACATTCCTTATATTTCTTATATGTTCACTTAGGAAGACCCTTAACTAAAATATGCTTGGTTAATTTTGAAAAATTCTTCATACTAGAATGTCCTAGTCTACAGTGCCACAGTCTGCATCACGTTCATTTTGAGTAACTTACACATAAAACATTTTGCATATTCATCTCATTAAAGTTAATGGCATAAAAACTCATATCCTTAATGCAATGAATAAGATTTCATGCTTTTCATTCATAACTATGCATTTAGATGATTCAAACATGATATGAGATTCTTTATCACATAATTGACTAATGCTGAGCAAGTTATGTTTCAAACCATTAACAGAAACATTTGAAATAGATAAAGAATCATTACCCACGATGCCAAGGCCAAAAACTTTTCTTTTGATGTCATCTCCAAATGTAACTTCTCCACCATCATGTCATTTTAGCTCTATAAATTGACTTTCATCTCTGGTCACGTGTCTTGAGCACCCACTATGCAAGTACCATGGGGTGCTCCTTTTTATCATACACACATGAAAGACACTAGATTTTGGTACCCGAATATCCTTGGGTCCAAGAAAGTTAATATAAAAAACATTCCTAACTACCCATGCTAATTTGCCTATATTGAATCTATTAAATATGCATTCTCCAACATTATGGGATCTATTGCACTCAGAGCATCTATGAGCATTATTCAAAAATTCTTTATTACTCATTAGATTACCTCCATAGCCTATTCCTCTCTTGTTCAGTGCTTGTCATTATGCTTTCAACATCATATCAAACATGTCCTACCATTTGTAAACATAGTCATGGTGGTGGTTAAGTCCTCTACTTTTTTCACTATGGCAAATCATCTCAATTATCAACATCATCAAAATATAAAGAACTAGAATCATTTACCTTACTTTGTGCCTGATGAGTCATTATTTGTGCACTCTTTTAGAGGTGTTTTGCAATGTAAATCAAGTCCAAAGTCTTGTTTTACGGCTCTATATGTTAACTTTAGATATTTACATGGAATTTGGGTATTTTTGCTTGAATTAGACAAATCTTGGAAAAAAGTGAAAGTTCGATAAAAAACCATTAAGGTTGATGCCCCAAGAAGGAACTGACGGAGCCATGAAGAAACCATAGCACCAAGTAGGGCATCAGGCTAAAAGACCAGACGACACAATAAATGAACCAACGACGCAAGACTTTTCAAAGGATGGTGCCACCTACGACGCAAGGATCAAAAATAGAAAATGGAGACTAACTTGTTGTTCAAGACTTATTATATTATGCCATGCCGCCATCTGGTGCCAGCCAATAATAACCACAATGCTACAACTGTGCCAGATTCATAAAATAGAAGTTTTGCAATTCTGATAAGGCTCTTATTTCCCGAGCATTCCAATTTTTGTACCTAAGCTCAAATATATAAGGGAGGGACCTCTATGAATTAAAACACATTGTAACTCATAGTGATTTTGAAGTAGATCAAGGTAAAGCAGCCATGTCCGGCTAGGTTCTTTAATACCTTGGTCGGGGATAAAGCTCTCTAGCCTGTAGTAGGTTTATTTTCATGACTTGTTAAGGTTTTCTCTAATAATAATTTTTTGTTTCAGTTCTATATCTTTATGTTATAGTTTTCAACGATGCCTCTATGGTAGTTTAAAGTTTGTAAATCATTGCAAATCTCTAGTTCTGAACTCATTGACCTGCTATCAATTAGGTTGAGTCTGTGATACCAACCGGGTTGAGAAATGGCAATCACCTAGAATAAGAAACCTGACAAAATTGTTGTTCTGGGTAAATAACATCGAGAACTAGGTTAAATCATTAGAGTGGTTGCGTAAGGTAATTTAAGGGTAAGTGTTCCCATAGAGCTGTTAATGGTGTTTATGTGCCAAATCTTATGAACAGTTGCCCAAGGTTGTACCGTAGATTAAGAGAAGCGTTTAGACGGTGGTTGCACTATCTATCAATAATAAGAGAATTACGGTGTTGGTGACCCCAACACCTATAGTCTATCAAAGGAAACCATTTTAAAACCCATCTTTCAAAATCGATAATACAAGACATGGAAACAACATAGGGTTAGATTATGGATTCCTAGACTCAAGTATGTTTTACTATTTATGAGTTTCACTTAATTACTTTCTTGTTTAGTAGACCATCAGGATACAACTCTTTCAAAAACTCCCAATAATTTACTTCTCGATTTCGTTGAACTCATTTTGACCGTATCTTATGGATTTGACCCAATGCTTGCCTCTATTACTTTCCAATAGGATTAGTAACCTTTTATGGATTATATTCGACACGTGATCAGATTTTTGCATTGTTGTTGGAGATTTTGTTCCAAATTTAGTTGAACTTTTATTTTCTTTTCTAGTCTACTTTTATGCACGGTAGGATAACTCGACCTTAATCAATTGGTTCTCCATTACCTTTTGATTCAGAAATCGATAGATTTCACCAATGGATGACTAAGGAAGCCCTAAACAAAGAGTCTATTTTTCACCACCTACTATGGCTAATAATTCTCGCCACTCTGACGTTGATCGCTAGATTACCATGGGGCACATCAATGAAGATCTCTAAAATCTTCTTGCTCAAAAGCCTTTCTGCATAAACTTTCCACCAAACGGCGAAGCTTTCGAGCTTAAGTCCAGCTTTATTCGCCTCTTGCCCACATTTCATGGCTTGTAGAGTCAAGACCTGGTTGCCTTCTTAAAGGAGTTTCTGACTAGTTGCCAATCTATGAAACCTCCTCAAGTAAAAAAGAATGTGCTAAAGCTTAGGACTTTCCCATTCTGCATAAAAAATAAGGCCAAACAATGGCTATTTAATCTCTGCCCAGCTACATTTACTCATGGCACGACATGATAAATAAGTTCCTCGAGGAATATTTCCTTGAGGATAAGGTAGCCCAACTCATATATGAGATATGCAGTGTTAAGATGAAAATTGGTGAGTCTTTAGGTGATTATTGGGACTGCTTGAAGCGCCTAATTGCCAGTTGCCCACAACATGGCTAATCCGATAGGGCCATTTTCTAGTTCTTCTATGTCGACTTATCCCTTCTAGAGAGGCATATGATTCATAGCGCTTATGGTGGTCATATTCATGATAAAAGCCTTGGGTTGATGAAGCAACTCTATGAGGAAATAGCACAACATTCTTGATTATACGGGGATATTGATGTTGACGTGCACCGAAGTCTGTTAGTTGGAGCTATTACTAGCTCTGCTGACAAGAGAATTAATCAGTTAACTTCCCTAGCAAAAAGTCTCCTGAGCGATGGACAAGTGCATGTTAAAGCTTGTGGATTCTACTCAGCCAAAAGTCATACAACTGATGAATTTCCTACTCTTTTTAAATATCAACAATAGGTAAATGTTATAGGTAGCATTCTGAGGGAAAACCCGAGTACCGTTCGGAAATGCCTACAATCAAGCAATGGCGAGGAGAAACCCTAACTTCAATTTTGGGCCTCAAAATTAGAACTATTCATCCTTTGTCCCTAGAGGACAACCGTTGCCTTAACCAATGTCCAATTGCTCTTCCCTAGAGGACATAATTAAATCTCTAGTGGTTCAACAAAACTAGTTGTTTAAAGATGTCTCCTAGTTCCATTTGAATACTGAGAAAGTTCTTAGTGATACAAGCACCGTGGTCCACAGCCTAGAAGTCCATATTGGCCAAATTGCACAATGGCTGGGTCGACTTTAGGGAAGGGGGAAGTTGTCTTTACAACCGTACCCCAATTCAAATATGAGTATTAACCCATTAGGTGCATAAGTGAATGTTATTTTTCATAACAGCGCCGCCTCAGAAAATGAGGTTTATGAAATTGTCATCCAAGAAACGACCAAATTAGGAGGTGATCCACTGAAACCCCACATAAGTCCTACATCACTTACATGTAATGATTTTGGGTTAGTAGGTATCCTTTACGCTATATGTGGACTCTATCTAAAAAATGTAATGCTTGGTTTAGGAGCGTCAATTAATGTGATGTCCTCAATCTTCCATGAGACTAAAGACGTTGGCGAACTGTCGGAGACAAGGATTCAAATTCTAGCCATTGACTGTAAGGGGATCTCATCTAAAGGAATCTTTCAAGATGTAATGACTCATGTTAGGGATTTGAAGTTCCCCACGGACTTTCATGTCATAGACATGACGGAGACGCCCAAGTCTAGACCCTTCACTGTTTTAGTCAGTAGCCCCTTTATAAGAATGGCAACAGTTAATATTGACCTAGTCAATGACTTTTTATCTGTTCAACATAAAGGAAGAGTAGTCTGCTTTAAGATTCCGCATATTTTAAATTCTTTAACTAACACATTATTTGCTTACTCTATTATGGTTTTGGATAGGATTATTATGGATAGGCATTCAAGGATCGAGGAAGCTCCAGAGGAAATCGAGCCAGAGATAGCCCAAGAAGAAAAGATTCTGAGAAAGGGTGCACAAATAGTACCAGGCTTCCCTAAAATTTGCAACTCGCTAAACGAGGGACAAAACACATAAGGATGGATGATAGCAAGGAGAAATAGACTGTACCCCCTAAAATATTGCACGACAAGTTCTAATAGGACAAAAACCTTGGGAAGATCGTACTCCCATGAAAGATTGGATACAAGAGGTTTCCTTTGGTTTTATATCACACGAGTGCTACAATCAATTTAATGTCATCTAAAATTTTTAAACTGTACGGATTATGTATCATTGCTGATGCTAAGACCGGTGTGATATATACTAATGGGATGGTGGAGAAATCTAGAGGGATGGTCAAGAATGTATCTTTTCGCATAGGAGACTTCTATTGGGATTAACATTCTTAGCAATAGCTGAAGCATTGATTGATGTGCAATTTTGGTACATTAGCATTACGGTAGGAAAAGGACGAAGGTTTTCCAGGATGGAAGTGAGATCTTACATGATAAAGAGTGAGTCTTCGCACAATTCTTCGTACTGGCAATTGAGGTCATTGATTTGGATCCTAACTAGGTGGAAATAAATTCATCGAGCCAATGACGTCAAACAAAAGTGCTACTAGGAGGCATCCCATGAACAATTTTGTAGTTAGTAATTGGTTTTAATTCTTTTTTTTTCTTATTTTTCTAACCATGTATGAAGTATTGTACTAAACTCCATATATATTATCCATCTATTTCCACCATTATTGCTATTTATATCTCATCTTAATTTTGAACCTTGAGGATACGGTTCGTAATAAGTTTGGGGGTATTAGATACATTGATAGAATAATCAATAAAGCCTCATAAGTATAAGCTTAATCTTCAAGAATTGGAGTTCATGGTAGTATTAGTCCATTTTCATCCAATTTCTCATCATCCACTTCATTCATCATTTAGAAATTAGTACAATAATAAATGCATGTTTTGGGTAGTTAAGTATATTTATTGTTTTATAAAGTCTTACCTACGAGTGAAACTTTGCTTTCAATTTTTGTAGTAAAAACTTTGTCAAATTGTTTACTTTCAGATTTACAAGGAGTATAAGAGTTTTAACATCTACTTGACAACATAAATAGAACCTTGGAGTAAGGATGAGTCATAACATGAGACCAAACTTGGTAGGTGGTCAAATTAACTTTGCGAGAAAATTTAAAATCTTTAAGATTTTGAAAATAGGACTATTTCACTTTTAGTATAATTGTTAAAAATTTAGCACTTGTAAAAGAAAGAAGTAGGCTTATTTACTATAGTTAAAAATGGGCTTGATGATTCTTCAACAACAACAACAACAACAACAACATAGCCTAAGTCCCGAATTATTGGGGTCGGCTACATGGATCAAATTTTCCATTGTGCTCGATTAAGTGCCTTTTTTTCATTTAAGTGCAAATCAAACTAAGACAATAAATAAAAGAAAAGAAAAAATGTAAGTATTATTTAATAATTATCTTTAAGTGATCCATGTGGATCCCACATATCTCACAACATGAGAAGTATCAAGCGTTAGTTTTGTAACTGTTGATAGGCAAACATTTTGGCTTATCAAAACAATCACAAGTTTGGTCCCAACTCATTCTCTTTAAGTTTTTACTCTGGAACACCATCTAGTAGAGGAGAAGAAGATTTGGAAGATCAAGCTTTGGAAAGAACAAAAATGATTGGAGGTAATCTTTATTTTATTTCCGCAATTTGAATGTGTGATCTTTGTGTAAATATACAAAAAGATCATCATATGATTGATTGAATACTTACAGTTTGTATCAGAGGATACAATGCCTCTGTCTTGTTGTTTTCACCTTTTGATTGATTCCTTAAGATGATTCATGAATTTTTATGATATAAGGTTTATTACGATCTTAAGTATTTGAATTTAATCTAAGAAGATACACCATGATGGTGAGATGGTCCTCGTGGTTTTGTGTTTATGTATGTATGATGATCATTTTGGAGAGACTACTTAAGAAAAAACTCGTTGAATAAGATGTGGGAAACTTCTCTTTCCACTTATAAAATGGGTCCCACACATATTAAAGTCAAATAATAGAAACAGTGTGGTTAAGGACTAATTTCCAATTTTATCTTTTCACTAAGGGATCTCACAACATGATATTTTATTATAAAATATATTTTAGGCCCAGCAAGAAAGTACATGTTTTTAAATTCCTATGTGCTTATGACACGTGTACATTTATATGAAATTTTGATTGATATATTGACATGTGTATTGTACAATCAAAATTGTCATCTTGCACGCATCGTGTTGTCACGAGGGCTAACATGATTATTCATTGGAGAAATATCTTCACGAGGGCTTGATGATTCTTCATTGGAGAAATATCTTAACTTTAGCAAAAGTGACAAGGGTTAACATGAGATTTCTAATAAAAATAGAGAGTCCCACCAGAAATGGAGCACATAAATTTATGGTTGGAAAAATAATGAAATATTATATCCTCAGGAAATAGAGCGAGGACCATACGATAAAAAACTATATAGATAGAGAAAGTGAGGATCTCAAGATGTGTAAAAGGCGAAAGTTCTTAAAAAGAAATTCCTATTAAGAAATAAAGATTTTACTCGAGTACCGATAAATAGGTTAAGTAAGTTTTTTCAATTCCATATACCAAATAATAGCCTACCTTTAAATAAGCCATATGGAAACTTAAAAGTGTGAAAATCTGCGAATAAGTGAAAAGTTATGATAAAGTAAGTTTAAAAGAATCCATTTAACAAGGAGATCAATTTGGATCTATTACTTTGATGAAGAGACCGAGAAAACTATGAGTAAGTTGAAGGTTATAGTTTTTAAATGTTTTCAATCTTAAAAAAATGTTGTCTTAAAAGTGGATCGTGTTCGACTAGCCTTCAAAAATCTTAAGTCTCTTATCAAACAGATTGACCAAGTTTCAATTGTAAGGACTCCATTGTTTTGACAAGTATGTATAAAGTCTTTATGAAAACATCAATCAATAGAAACTTTAGACTAACTTATTATTCAAACACTTATGAAAGAGTGCACAAATAAGGAATCAATTTTGTCATAATGTATTTAGTCGTTTAAGTCAGATAACCTTTTGCTTGAGATGTGCAAAGTTCTTAACTTAGGGGTATTTAATGAGTCATTATTTGTGCACTCTTTCATAGTTGTTTTGCTATATAAATCAAGTCCAAATTCGTGTTTTGTGGCTCTATATGTTTACTTTGGAGAATTAAAGGGTATTCGAGTATTTATGCGTGAATTAGACAAATCTGAGAAAGATGTCAAAGTTTCATAAAAAAGGAGCAAGGTTGACGTCCCCAAAAATAACTGACGTTGCCTTGGAGAAGCCACGGTGCCAAGCAGGGTGTCAGGCTTGAAGACCAGATGGCGCTCAACTTTACAAAAGACAGTGCCACCCACGGCGCCAGGATCGGAAATATAAACTTTATATTAAGTTGTTGTTCAAGACTTACTATATTATGCCATACTACCATCCGACGTTGCCCCTTAATAACCACGGTGCCACTAACAACACCAGATTCGCAGAATATAAGTTTTATGATTTTTGGAAGGTTCTTATTTCATGGGCTTTCCTATTCTTGTACCCAAGCTCACCTATATAAAGGAATGACCTATATGAATGAAGACACATTGTAATTCAGAGTGATTAAGGATAGAGCTAGGTAGAGTAGCCATGTTTGGCTAGGTTTTTAATAGTTAGGTCGGGGATGAAGCTCTCGAGCCAGAACTTAGTTTATTTTTATGTCTTATAGAGGTATTCTTGAATAATAGTGTTATATTTCAGTTCATTACCTTTACATTATGGTTTTTAATGATGTATCAATGGTAGTTTAGAGTTTGTAAGCTCTTTTCAAATCTCTAGGCATAAACCTATTCACCTGTTATCAATCAGTTTGAGTCTGTGATACCAATTGAGTCGAAAAGTAGGAATCATATAGAACAAGAAAACTAACTCACTTGTTGTTCTAGGTGAATAACATCGATAATTAGGTTATATCTTAAGAGCAGTTACCCAAGGTTATTTAGGTTTAAGCGTTCAAAAAAAGATGTTAATGTTGCTCACATGCTAAATCTTGATAGTGGTTGCTCAAGTTTGTATGATAGAGTAAGAGAAGTATTTAGAGAGGTTTCCTTATCTATCGAGAATATGGGAACTAGGGTGTCGGTAACCCCAACACCTATAGCTTATCTAAGGAAACTATTTTAAAACCCATCTTTCAAAATCGACAATACAAGACATGGAAACAACATAGGGCATGATTGTGGATTCATAGACTTAGGTATGCTTTACTAGTTTAAAGTTACAATTATTTACTTTCTTATTTATTATACCTTTAGGATAAAATTATGTTAAACCCCTCCCCCTAATTTACTTTTCAATTTGTTGAACTAAGTTTGACTATATCCTATAGATTTGACCTCGTGCTTGCCTCTATTACATTCCAGTAAGATTGATAACCTTATTATATAGGTTATATTTGACATGCACAACATATGATCAGTGCCATAAGAAAACATATATTTTTCTCATTTTTTGACTCCGAGTCAAAGTTAGATAAAGATGAGTCATCTCATGTTGCCTTAAAGCTCTTCTTGCCTTTCCATTTGTCTCTAACTCTCTTGGATCGACAATCGGCTTTGATGTTGCCTGGTTTTCCACGAATAAAGCAAACCAGTTCACTTGACTAGTGTGCTTTGCCTCCACCTTTGAACCTTTTCTTCTACTTGTTACACTTATACATAGCCTTGTGGAGATTTATTGAAATCATAGCAAATTCCTCCTCAAGGTCATTCTTATCACTAAACTTCCCATCATCAATTATCTCAACTGGTGGAATAAGAGCTTTCAACTTTGACGATGGACTATTTGCTTTCAAAGCAATCTATTTTCTTAACTATTTCTTAGATGCACCACTGAGTGCTTCCAATATTGCTCATTCCTTTAGCTTAAATTCATGAACCATTAATTATTTACATAGAGCATCAAAGGTGTAGTTGCCGAGATTTTGCGCCGATTGAATAACATATTTCTTAGCATCCTATTCCCTAGACATACCTCTAAGGAACGTTTACCCCAAGTTCTCTTGATCATAATTCTTTCAAAAGCTTTTTATCTCAATTAAAAGCTTTATGAAGCAAGTAATTGCGATAGAAATGTATTTATTGGATGCAACTCGAAAAGCTTCATAATGCTCATCAAGAATCCTCAACTTGGTTTTCTTCATTTGAATTGTGCCCCATAATGCACTTCATGTTTCTCCTATACTTCCTTAGTCGTTTTGAATGCACTCATACAGTTGAATTTATTCACATTTAGTGCATAAACAAGTTGTTCATGGCTTTATCATTTGATAGATAAATTCTTCTCTCTTATAGGGTATAGTCCTTTCCAAACTTGTTCAGTGGGACATACACACTCTTAATTGAATCCCGTAGGTGTCTACCTTGTGCTCTTATGTAGAACTTCATCCTCACATTCGAATGAGTATAGTTTGTCCGATCAAAGTATGGAGATCTACTCGATGAGAAGCCTTCCCTAAGGCGAGCGGGATTTAATGTTTGCAAACACTCAAAGATACGTTAATAACACTTTGAGGACTAACCTGCTCCAATAGCAATTGAATCACACACGAGAGGAGGTGAATTAGGTGTACCAAGAGGTTATCACCTTTTCAAAACCTTTCAATAAATATCGATATTTAGTGCACACACAATCAATAAGTATAGATGCAATGTAAAGGTGAAAGAGGTAGAACAGATGGAAATAAGATACAATATTTATAATGGATTAATCCAACCAATCTACGTCCACTACTTTACCTCCCCAGCTAATATTTTAAACCCCACTTATATTACCAACCATTGTTACAATCTAAGCATACAAGCCTAGAATGCCTAATTACAAATTATGACTTCCCACCTAACCTCAATCAGGGTTTTTGCGTAGCCTCGACTAGGTCTTCTCTTGACTTAGATCCCATTAAGTCTTAAAATCAACAACTTACAATTAAGATTATTGAATATAATGAAAATTGACTTTACAAAATAAAGTGGCATTAAGTCCTATTACCTACAAGCCTCCTAGAGCCTCACAAATTTTATGCATGCAAGTATAAGTATGGATGAGATAATGAATATGTCTCTTATCTTTTCACCAATCTTAGTCACAAAACCAACCAAATAGATTCGATTAAAACGAGTGCAGTTTCAAAGCTAATGAAAAAGTAGTTTTAACGAAAATCAAGATTAAGACCAAAAACTTGTTCAAATCAGTCTTAGGGTTTGAAAAATAAAGTTTACGTACAAAACCCAAAATAAATGTTTTTAAGAACACAGTAAATATTTTCCATACAAGAATCTTGTCGAAAGATGTAATTTAAGCACAATTAAAGTAGGGAATCTAAGTTTCTTACAACCATAAGTGAAAGCAATCAAAATTAATTCTGGCGTGTGTGTTGCAAGCCTTAGAACTCCTCTATAACATTAACTTTGAAATTAATTTAATAGCCTTAAATTTAATCCAAATGATTAAGAATGAAAAACTAGTTAAATTGATGTAAAAACTTGGACAATGGAGAGTTTTTTAGCTTGAGAGGATAATAGTATGTTCCAAATGGTGCCTCCAACCCTTTTATATTGTTTGTGGTTGTTGCCTCGATTCAAAAGGCCAAAATCGATCATATTTCCCAATTAATGAAAAAGGTGTAAGCTTACTAAAAAAAACTTTTAAAAGACTGGTTAGAGCGCTAACTAAAGTCATTAGCGTGCTAACTAGCAAGGACCCGAGACTAAATACTTTTTGGTTTTAGTTTGCGACTCTCTAACTCACTTGCGACTCCATGAGACCTATGGAAACACATTAGATATGTTTAGTATGAGTCATTAGACCCATTTGGACATCTTGAATGATTTCATAAACCTTCAAAATTGGAAATCCCCTTTTCATGAAACATATAGGGGCTTATCTACAAATATTTTGATAATGATTAAAAAAAAATCCAAACTAATGTTGGTGCATTCAAAATCAATTCCAATAGTTTTTGCAGTTCTAGTGCATGATAAAAACATGTTTGCATGATTTAAAAACCTTCTCAAGTGATGAAGTTTAAATCATTGAAAATTTAAACATGAATAAACTTGAAAACTTGGAAAACATGATATGCATTAATCTAAAGCATTTGGCTTATGCAATTGAACTTATATACCTTACATAAGTTTTACAAGAAGTTATCATGGCTTTCTGATATCTTTCCTTATCTCGATACATTCTTGAGCTTTTCAATATTATTTCATTCTATTCCATTTGAAATCGAGGAATTGTTTTGCCTTTAATCTTGTACATACTTGACAAATTTGTCAGTAAGAATTCACATTGTTTGTTGAAATATAAATCTTAGGTGGAGTATAAGTGATATAACACTTAGTCCTACAATGGCAATACTGATTACTCAGATGGGACATGGGATAACCAGCTCAAGTACCTAAAATCTAGCCTATAACCAATCACGAGGTTAGTAGGACTAATAGTGGATATAAGATAGTAATAGCTCCTATACAGCTGGTGGTAGCACAAATCTAGGTACCGGAGACAACTACAATAGTGTCAGTTGATTATGAGAAGACTGCATTTATCATAACATGCAAAGAGTTCATGAAATATGACATTATGAGATTTAGTGGCACTATAGAGGATAGGATAGCTGAGATCTAGATAATTGAAATAGAGAAGTGAAATTTTGTCGTTAATGTAGAGGACCAGTTTAAGGTCAAACTAGCCACAATTTCATTGATAGAATCTACTCATACGTGGTGGAATTCCTTAGAAATAGGGGAAGACTATCACCATTTGGCCGCAATTTAGGACCATCTTTTGTTTGCATTACTTTATGAAATCAGTCAAGAATAGGAAGAAGACTAAGTCCGTACAATTGAAATAGGAAGAGAATAAGATCTTTATGTTTCTTTATGGGCTATACATATTGTAATCTCATCCCATCCTTGCAATAGTTTTGCTTTTATCTTTAAGAGCGCGATATAGGTGGAGGCAGCCACAATAGTTAGACCCTCAAGGGCCGTATCCATTCATCACCATTAACATAATTCCCTAAAAGCCAGAGAATAAAGGAGTTTGCCTATTTTCATCCAGTGAAAAAATAAAGGAGTGCAGCTAAAGCCACTACACTAACAAGGTATATAGGGATGACACTTTTTAGTGCACTGATTCCACTTAGGTCTCGGACTTTAGTAGCCAAACATCCTCTCCTCAGTTTAGGGGTAAAGGCCAGATTAAGACCCAGTCAGCATAAAAACATAATGGATCTGGGCAGGTTCTGTTGGGGCATGTGCCCTAGGTGAATCCATTAACTGTCTTTATGAATACTTTTAGTTAATAAAATAGAGGATTTCATTTGCTGTTTATTATAACTAATTTGCATGTTTACATTATAATAAGATCCATGGGTATTTACAGAAATATCCTAAATGTCCCTAGTCGATCATTATACTGGGAACTATAATGAATTAAGACTAGTGTGAGTCTTGATTGATGATCATATGATGATTAAACGTATAGGGACACGAATCAAGATCATAAATATTTGTTAGGGAACAAAGTACTGGACTGACCCTCTATGAACATCACATGGATTAAGTCATAGTTGTTTCTCATGATAGGTATATTTTTCAGTCCTCTGACTAGAGATTACCAGAGACTTCAACATTAGGAACATAGTGATTTGACACTATCAAACGTTGTCTTTAACCGAACGATTATAAAGGTTGTGATTGGTTACTGTGTGAGCAATGTGATGAAGTTATGTAATCGAGATATAATTTGTCCCTCTCATATAAAGAGAGATATCTAGTGGATCCCTCGATGTGTTAGACTATTGAAAGGCCTAGTCTAAGTGAATTGATATTGATCAATGTCACTTGGATGTTTTCAGTCTACCTAGAGATCGAGACTAGTACGATTGAACATGTTGGATGACAATTCCATGCCTTATGTTTGATAAAAAGGATATCGTGTGACAAAAGGATGTTATATACACTATTGATTAGGTTGTATCGATTTGATATTCGTACAACTTGGGTAGTCATAATGTCTTGCTAGAGGCCGCTTATGACTTGTATACCAAAATGTGTTTTGGTACATTGACAATGTTGTATGAGCCTATTAGGTCGCACACTAAGAATGGTTTTGCGAGATTTTAAGATGGTTCAGAAAAAAGAATTTTATATGATAAAAATCATGGCAGAAATGTCCTTGTGGTGTATAACACTTATACTTCTTTAAGTAGGGGTATATGTGTAATTTACTTAACCGTCTATATACAAGGGTTGTATAAATAGACGCTTTAAGTTAGAATACACGTACGAAAGATTAAAAGGCCGAAACTCTATTTTCGTTTTATAAACGACTTAGGATTTTTGGTATGCTCCGGATCGTTTTGGAGAGAAACAAAAGGTTTGGTATTCTCTAGAAGCTAGCACTTCGAATCTCGGCCGCCGTTCGTGTGTGGACTACTGGTAGATGGCGTTCATCGTTGGCAGCGCCTTAGAGATCGATCAACTTTCAGAAAGGTATATTGCGGCTGAGGTATGATTAAGTTTTTCATGGTTTAAACGTTTTTAATGGAATTAGATTCGGATTCTCTTGGGGTTTTTGTCAAAATTGTTTTGTAATCTCCGCAGCGCATGAACCCCAAAACCCAACAGGTTCTACAAGTCAGTGGGTTTTATTAGAGGGCTTAAATCAAATGCTATCAATATGGGCAATTAGGGCTTAAATAGAGAGATTGTTCAATGCCACTAACTGTATCGGTAGGTAGTGTAATATAGCTAGTAAAATGGCATACACATCTTGGGGCTGAAGTGGATCTTGAGGCTACAAAGAAGCTTATGGAAAGTATTTTAAACATTTGTCGTTGAGATATGCATGTTTTAATTGATGGTTGTTCTGCGATTTCCTTTATTGCTAGTGCAATAGTTTATGAGTTGAAATTATAACCTGTTAATACTTTATTGATTTTGAGCACAACAATGAGTGAGAAATTTTATCTTAACTTAATCTGTAAGAGATGTGAAGTCAAAATTGGGGAGACTAAACTCCCAATTGATATGAGGGTTATGGAGGTCCCAGAATATTATGCACTACTAGGAATGGATTTTTAGCAGCATACCATGGCAGTATTGGCTGCTTTCATAAATGGGTAATCTTTCACGTTCCTAAACTTTCTAAAATTAAAGTCTATATAGGTTATAATCCTTTACGACTTGCAACTTATAGAAGGGAAGTTACTGCTCAAGATATAGAGGTTATAGCAAGGGTTATTACTTTTGGAGAGCCTGGTCAAGAACGTAAGGTTAATGAGATGCTAGTGGCTTGTAAGTTTCTGAAAGTTTTTCCATCAAACTTGCCTGGACTTCCACCACTATGTTTCATCGATTTCATTATTGGACTTATTCTTAGCACCAGACCTATATCTATTCCTCTATACCATATGGCACTATATGAATTGCATGATTTGCAAACCCATTTTAAGGAGTTGGTAAATAAAGGATTTATCCATCCTAGTATGTTATCGTGGGGAGCACCAATTTTTTGCAATGACGAAGGATAGAACCCTATGTATGTTCATCGATTATAGATAGCTCAATAGACTAAATATCAAGAATAATTATTCATTGCATAGGATCAATGACTTTTTTGATCAATTAAATGGTGCTAGATATTTCTCGTAGAATCATTTAAGGTCTAGTTATCATCGACTGAGGATCATGGATGAGGACACCTAAAAAATAGCTTTTGGTACTCAGCGTGGTCACTTTGAGTTTATTGTGATGTAGTTTGGTCTTATTAATGCTCTTGCTATGTTCATGGATTTGATGCACCGGATGTTAAATCCTATATTTACCAGCCCATCCTTCTATTTATTAATAATATTTTAATCTATTCAAAGACTCATGATGTGCATTTGCACCACCTCAAAGTTTAATTGCACACTCTGAAGGATAATCAGTTGTATACCAAGTTTAGTAAATCCAAATTCTGGTCATCGGAGGTAAAATCTCTCAGACATGTGGTTAATGTTGAGGGCATATCTATTGATGTGATAAAGTTTGAGGCAATCCAAGATTGGTCTACTCCTACCATAGTGACAGAGATTCAAAGTTTTCTGGGTTAGCGGGTTATTATAGTTAATTTGTTGATGGCTTCTCTTATATTGCTCTGCCAATAATTCGGCTAACGGACAAAAATGTTTACTTTGTTTGGCTTAATGAGTGTAAGGCTGCCTTTAAATATTTGAAACGTAGTTTGACTATAATGTATGTTCTTATATTACCTGAATAAGAGATATAGTTAGTGATTCATCTTGATGTTTCTCATTCAATCTTTGGAAGTGTGCTAATGTAGGAAGGCAAGGTTGTATCTTATATGTTAAGGCAACTTAAAATTTATGAAAGAAGTTATCTAGTTCATGATATTGAGCTAGCAGCAGTCGTGTTTGCCTTCAAGATTTAGAGCCATTACTTGTTTGGTGAGAGATTTAAAGTATTTTAAGATCATAATAGTCTGAAATATTAGTTTACTCAAAGTGAATTGAACATGAGGCAATGTAAATAGCTTTAGTTTCTTAAGGACAATGACTTCACTCTGAAGTACCACCTAGACGAAGCAAATGTGGTTGCTGATGCCTTGAGTAGGAGAAGAATAGGCAGAGAGAATGTAGTTGTTGCCATAGCTTCTAAGTTTCGACTTCTTACAGAAGCTTCTGTGATGATGATTCATGAAAAATCAGTTGGCATATCATCAATTGAGAGAGCTAGTTCTAGAGCTACTAATCTGTTATTTCATGCTCAGATTCAAGCTGAACTCATGATTATTTAGTAGGTAATTGATTGTCCAAAAGTTGATCATGATGGTGCATCAAAGGTTAGCAGCTAGTGTGGATCATCTAGATTGGTCAATTTTCGGTGATGGTGTGACATTTATCAAGCTTGTACAATAAGTTTCTCATATATCCTTATTATTTGTAATAGTGATAAGTGGGACCGTCTCCATAGAGATTTAGCAAACTTCTTTATGAAAAAGTTTTCTAAGGTCTTTATTAATTTTTTTACTTTAATTCAATTAATTGAATTAAAATGAGAATTAAAAATCATTAATTCAAACTATAATAATCAACTAAACTAATTAAACTAATATAATTAACACAATTCAAATTCACTAATATTCAAATCGATTCAATTCAATAACAAATTAACATCTACACAAACATCTAGAACAATGAAACATCAATCTATTTTGCATCCAAACAAATCACTCACATCATAGTCATAAGCATACTTTAATCTCTTTATAAACTATTCAAGATCATTAAACTCTAATCAAAAGTAAGTAGATAGCCCTTATCAAGCCATCACTTATCCTCATATCAACTAAAAATCCAGATTCCAATTTTATTGAATTAATCCTTCGAATGCCAAAAAAAATAAACTTTAGGCAATAAAACCGCATTAAGTTCCATAAAAACTTCGAACTACTAAATCTTACACCTTCGAAAAGATACTCTAATACTAAACTTATATGTCAATCTAGCTCGAACATCTAAACAGTAAAAGACTAATGAGCCAATATTTATGCACTTCTTCATAAATGTTTTACTATATAAATCAAGTCTAATGTCGAGTTTTATGGCTCTATATGTTTACTTTGGAGATTTAAAGAGCATTTGAGCATTTGGGCTTGATTCAAGTAAAATTGAGAAATAAGTCAAACATTAGTGACAATCTAGCATAACTGACACCATGCATCTATAAGGGACGACGCTACATTACACCACATGGCGTCACTAAATGCGTCACGGCAGAACAACCAACGACATCGGAATCGAATTTAGGGCATCACCCACGACTCCATGTTCAAAAATATAAGTTTTAGACTGACTTGTCCAAGACTTTATATATATTGTCATAGCGCCACCTTGCGCCGTTCCCACATAACCACGACGACAACTTTATTGAATATAAGTTTTTAGATTTTTAGAAGGTTCTTATTCACAGAAGTTGCTATTCTTGTACCCTAACATTAACAAAAGTACTTTGAATTTAGTATTATTTAGGAGTAGATCAAGGTAGAGTGGCCATATCCAGCTAGGTTCTTTAATACCTAGGTTGGGGATAAAGCTCTCGCGCTAGTAGTAGGTTATTTTCAATGTCTTATTGAGATTTTCTACAATAATATTGTTTTGTTTCAGTTTTCTGTATTTGTTTTGTTGTTTTAAATGATGTCTCAATGGTAGTTTAAAGTTTGTATATATATTGCAAGACTCTAGGCGTAAAACCCATTGACCTATTTTTAGTCATGTTGAGTACGTGATACTAACTAGGTTAAGAAATGGTAATTAATTACCCAGAGAAAGAAACCTGACATAATTGTCATTCTAGGTGAGTATAATCAAGAATTAGGTTAAATCTTGAGAGAGGTTGGCAAGGGTTATCTAGGGGTATATGTTTCCACAGAGCTATTAATGTTGCTCACGGGCAAAATCTCGAGAGCTATTGCCCTAGGTTATATGGTGGAGTAAGGGAAGTATTTAGAAAGTGGTTGCCTTATCTATTGAGAATAAAAGGACTAAGGTTTGGTGGCCCTAACACCTATAGCCTATCTAGGGAAAATTGTTTTAAAGCCCATATTTCAAAGATAATGATACAATAAATGGAAACAACATAAGGGTAGATTGTGGATTCCTTGACTTAGGTATGTCATTATTCTCTTATTTATATTTTATCTACTTTCTAGTTTGGTAGGCTTTTAGACTAAACACTTTCCAAAACCCCCCAGATTTATTTTTCTATTTATTTAACGCAGTTCGATTGAATCCTGTGGATTCGACCCTATTCTTACCTCTACTACATTCGTGTAGGATTTGGTAACTTATTATGAGTTATATTTAACACGCACGACATGTGATCAAATTTTGGCATCAAATTTTATTTATTTATTTATTTTTGTTCTTTGAGTGTACTAGTTTATGCACGGTAGGATAACTCAATCTAAATCGGCTAGTTCACCGTTGCCTTTCGATTAAAAAATTGACAGAATCTGACATGCACCGCAAGTATACCGACTTTTTTGTAGTAACAGTGCAATCAACTTACGTTGATCATAGATATCATCCTTAGGAACAGGGTTTTGCACTAGTTGTATATCACCTTCTTAATTTGAACTATTGCTAAGAGATTCTCTTTTAATTGATTTATATCTAAAATAAACTATTCTAACAAATCACTTTAAACTTTAGTCGAACTCCTATATTAAAGGTATCTTAATCCAAAACTTCTCCTAAGTAATTTAATACTATGTTGTGTATTCATGTGTACATCTTAATATATTATGGGCAATGCCTAATTGGAATAGATAGATTTCCTTCAAATCCCCTTCAACCCACTATCGTGACGGAAAAGATTGTAATGTACAAATTGGAACTCCACCTATAGTTATGAATAATGTAAGCTCCACATTGCTTTAAGTCTTAAATCATTAGATTCATAACCAACTAAGTTTACTATTCGTACCTCCCTAATCAACACACTATCTTTCGATGTTGTGTATTTTACGGTTGTACAGTTCATGTCCTGATTAGAAGCTTCAATGGCCATAAAACTCCTAAGCCTAAGTTCATTAAACACGTAATCAGGTTTTTAAAGCATTACACTCAGAATCAATACAAATTCTAACCATTGCATTTTTTACTATTTCAAAGCATAACATTCATACAAATCATAATTGAAACACACACATCATAATTTAATATAGAATACAAATTTGACCTTAAATTAACAAAAGAAAAGAAATAATGACTGCAAACATGGAGTCTTAAATGTTTCTCCAACAAACACTCCTTAATACTCAAACTCAATGCTAAATTACTCTAATGGTGGCTAATCTCCTTCTATGTGGTTGGCTCTCCTTTGTTTACCATGTTCTAATACATATTTATACTCGTTAATAATAATGAGAACCCTAATGTACAATTTAACCTGAATTAGAGCTTCACTTTCTAATTTATGCAAAGTTGGCGCTGTCACTAATGCTTAGGCGCCATATGTGTTAGGTCACGGTGCCGCCATGTGCCATAGCTCATTGTGTGATTTTGAGCTCTTGAAGCCTCAGTGCCATCCCTTTTGTGTCTCGGCTGTCCCTTGTCTTCCCATAGCATCAATACATGATCCCATGGCACCAACTCTGAATTTGTGAGTTTTTACTTAGTTTCTTCTCGTTTTTCCTTGATTTCTTCAAATATACCTTAATTCTCTGAAAATGCAATAATACTATGAATTAGCACTCCTATAAGGATATTTGTACTAAGTATAGAACTAAATCAAACCTATATATATTTATAAATAATTAATTATCAAAACCCACCAGAGGTTGGCTAGGGAAGATTTAAACAAAAAGTTCAGTTTTCCCCAACCTCTTATGGCTTACGACGATCGCTACACTAGAGGTGATCACCAGATTACCATGGGACACATTAATGACGATTTACAAAATCTTCTTGCTCACCACCCCTTATGCAAAAACTTTCCACCGAAAGGCGAAGCTTTCGAGCTTAAGTCTAGCTTTATTCACCTCATGCCTACCTTCCATGACATGGATAGTGAAACCCGATTATGTCTTTAAAGGAGTTTTAAATAAGTTGTTAGTCTATGAAACCTCCACAAACAGAAAGGAATGCAGTAAAGCTTAGGGTTTTTCCATTTTGGTTAAACATATAGTTAAACAATGGCTCTTTTAACGCTGCCCTGGCTACATTAACTCATGACACGACTTGATAGATGAGTTCCTCGGGGAATATTTCCCCAAGGATAAGGTAAACCATCTCATTTATGAGATATGAAGCATTAAGATGAAGATCGATGAGTCTTTTGGTGATTATTGGGACGCTATAAGCGCCTAATTGCCAATTTCTCAGAGCATGGCTAATTTAATGGGGCCATTGTCTAGTTCTTTTATGTCAGCATGTCCCTTCTAGAGTGTGATACGATTGATAGTACTTGTTGTGGTCACATTCATGACAAAACCCCTGCACAAATGAAGCAACTCTATGAAGACATAGTGCAATAGTGCCTATTATACTAAGATATTTGTGTTAACTCATGTTAAAGCCCGTTAGGTGGAGCTACTACTAGGTCCACTGACAAGAAAACTGATCAATTGACTTCCTCGGTGGAACGTCTTTTAAGTAATGGCCAAGCGCATGTTAAAGCTTATGGATTATGCTCAGCCACAGGCCATGCGATTGATGATTATCCTACTCTTTTTTAGTACCTTCAGTAGGTCAATTTTGTAGGTAACCAATTCCAAGGGCAAACCTAAGCGCCCTTTTGAAAATCTTCATTCAAGCAATTGCGAGGAACAACCCTAAATTTAGTTATGTGCCTCAAAACCAGAACTACTAATCTTTTATCCACAAAGGATAATCGTTGCCCGAACCAGTGACTAGCCATTTCTTGCTTGAAGACGCGATTAAAAACCTAGCACCTTAACATAGCCAATTTGCTAGAAACATCAACCAGTTCCAGGTGAACTATGAGAAAGATCTTAGTGACACAAATGACGCGGTCCGACACTTAGAGGTCCAAGTGGGCCAAAGTGCACAACAACTGGGATAATTTTAGGAAAGGGGGAAATGGCTTTCGCAATCTTACCCTAATCTGAATATGGGTACTAACCCATCAAGCACACAAGTGAATGTTATTATTTATGATAGCACCGCCTTAGAGAATGATGTCAGCAAAACTATCACCATAAGAGAAACCAAATTAGATTACTAACCAAAGCCCCAAATAAATTCCAACAACATCTCACTTAAATGTGTAGATTTAGGGGTAGTGGTACCCCTTGCACAATTGGAGGAATCCATTTGCAAAACATAATGCTTGGTTTGGGATCATCATTTAACTTGATGTCCTCAAATTTTTGTAATTTTATAGGGATTGGTGGTTTATTGAGATGAAGACTTGAATCATGCAATTGATTCAAAAATGGTAATCCAAGACTTTATGGTACATGAAGGGGATTTGAAATTCCATGTAGACTTACACATCATTGACATGACAAAGTTACATAAGTCTAGGCCATTCTTAGTTCTTTTTATTTAGCCTTTTATGCGAACGTGCAGAGCCAACATTGACTTAGTCGAGGGTTATGCGTCTGTTGAGCATAAAGGAAGAGTAGTAAGTTTTAAAATTCCATATATTTTGAATTCATTAACTGACATTTTATTTTCTTGTTACACAATAATTTTGAATAGGATGCTTATGAATACGTATGCATGGATCAAGGATGCCCCATGATGGATAGAGCCAAAGACAGTCCCAAGAGAAAAGCCTCCTAAAAAAAGGTGCATGTATCAGTACCAGGCCTTTACAGAATTTGCAACTCATCGAACTAGGTACTAAACGCATAAAGATGGATGACAGTGAGGGGAAGAGGATTGTACCACCCGACACAATATAGTATCAGTTCCAATTCAACAAAAACCCTAGGATGATCATGCTCCCATGCAAGATTAGATACAAGAGGTTCCCAAGGGTGGTATGTGACACGGGTGCTACAGTCAATGTAATGTCATCTTGAATCTTCAAACTATATGGATTATTTATCACAGGTGATATTGAGATCAATGTGATATATCCAAACGGGACGGTGGAAAACCCAAAAGGATAGTTGTGAATGTATATATTCGAATAGGAGATTTTGTGGTCATCACGGACTTGCATGTGATTAATGGAAGTAATACCCAATGTGAAACACTTCTGTTGGGATTAACATTCTTAGTGATAGTTGGAGCATTGATATATATGCAATTACATAACATTAGCTACCGGATAGGGAAGAGGAAAATGATTTTCCAGGATAGAAGTGAGATCTTACATGACAAAAAAGAAGTCTTTGTAAGATTCCCTATATTAGCAATTGAAGTCGTTGATTTAAACCCTGACTAGGGGAGGTAAATACATCGAGCCAATGACTTTAAACAAAAACGCTACTTTGAGGAAACACATAAACAATTTTGTGGTTATTAATCGGTTGTAATTTTTGTTTTCCTTATTTCCCTAACCATGCATGAAGTATTAAATACTAAATTCTAAATATATTATCCATCTATTTTCACCATTTCTTTAATGTCTGGTATGCCCAATTTATTTTGAACCTTGATGACAAGGTTCGGAATAAGTTTGGGGGGTGTTTTTGTGAGTGGACCGTTGGATAGAATCATTGGTTGAATATCCGCAGGGATAAGCTTTACATTTTATATTTTACTAGTAACTTTAGTGGAATTATGGTGGTAGTTCTTCCCTTACATCCTATTTCTTATCTTCCTCTTCTTTCATCACTTAGAAATTAGTACAATATTACATGCATGTTTTAGATAGTTTAGTATATTTACTTTTCTTTAAAGTCTTACCAACGATCGAAACTTTGCTTTCAATTTTTGGATTAAAAACTTAGTCAAATTGTTTACCTTCAGACTTAAAATAAGTAGAAGAGTTTTACACCTACCCAATGATAAGTGATTATTTATACATATATATAGAGTTAATTTAGTAGTATAAATAATATCAATATCCTCAAACGAGTATTAATTCATGGTATTATTGCATTTTTAGGGAATTAAGGTGTATCGGAAGAAATCAAGAAAAAAATGAAAAGAAACGAAGTAATAAACCAAAAAATTAGAGTTGGCACCATGGGAGCATATGTTGACGTTATGGGAAGAAAAGGCATTGCGTAGGAATGAAAAGCATAGCGTGGGAGAGAAGAAGATATGAAGAAAACCAACTTTGGAGGTCTGATGCTTTAGCTAACAAGGGACAGTGCTAGGACACAAAGTGGACGGGGATGAGGATCTTGGAGCTAAAAATCACATATTGAAGGTGTGGCGCAGTGGCGACGCCGTGACTTAACGTACACAGCACCTTGGCATTAGTAGCAGTGCCAACTTCGCATTCCGTTTGAGTATTAAGGAGTTTTTTTTGGAGAACATTGAAGACTCCATGTTTGCAATCAATATTTGATTTCATTGATTAATTTGTGGTATTATTTATATTCATCTCTATTTTGCAATGAGTTATAAATTGAAATGTGATGTGTATGTTTCAATGATGTTCGAGTAGTCTATTTATATTAGGGATTAATGGATCTTATGGCATAAATGTAATGCTTTGAAATAGTAATAAAAAAGTGATTACAAAAAGTGTAATGGTTAGAATTTGTATTGATTCTGAGTGTAATGCTTTAAAATCTTAATCACATGTTTAATGATCTTAGGCTTTAGGAGTTATCATGGCTATTGAAGCTTCTAATCAGGGCATGAATGGTACAAATATAAAATACACAACATCAATAAGTAGTTGTTGATTAGGGAGGCGCGGATAGTAAACTTAGTTGTGAATCCAATGATTTGAGACTTAAAGCAATGTGGAGCTTACGTTATTAACACCGATAGGTGGAGTTCTAGTATGCACATTAGAATCTTCTCTGAAAAAACAATGGGTTGAAGTGGATTTGAAGGAAATATGTCTTATCTAATAAGGCATTGCACAAAACATATTCAGATGTACACATGAATACAAAACGTAGTATTAAATTACATAGGTGAAGTTGTGAACTAAGATATCCTTAATATGAGAGATCAACTAAAATTTGAAGTGAGTTGTTATAGTAGTTTAGTTTAGAGGATTTTTCGCATGATCAGTAACACACTTCTCGCCACGTCACTGCCACATCACCCGCCAACTTGGTGGTTTGGTTTGGCCGTTGGAAAATGTGACTTGAAGTCACGTTTTCCAAGTGAAGTTATTTTTTTTTAAATTTTGGCAGAGAAGACCTCCTTCAAAGCTTTCCAATGGAGCTTCAAAGGTTGGCCTTCTTTGCCACATCGTTGTTGATTTTGGCCTTTTTTGTTCATTTCAACTATGAATTGAAAGTTTTAGTTGAAAAAGATTTAACTTTCGATATTGCCAATTTGCAGCGATGTTCAATATTTCCTTGTTTATTTTATTTGATAGTAGCTGAAGTTTGGAAATCAAATTTCACACCTGAGTACTGCTTTTGTATCTCCATGTAATGAAGGGATATCCTGAGATGGTGTCATTTCTAACAATATTAGATAGAAGATTACTACATTTGCTTGTTTGATTTCACTTTGTTTATTGAAAAAAATGTAGTCCATGAAAGAAAATAAATGGATTACACTAATTACCTAAACCAAGAAAATCTATTTGAGGTGCACTGTAATCTGCTATAGCACAGAAAAATCTGCCTCGCATGATTGGAATTCTATAGAACAATGAAGCCATTAAGGAGTCTAGAAATTGTAGATGCCCACCTGGTAATGTTCGAGTCCACTGAGTGTCTAGGCAACCTAGTAGGTTGCGCTTCTTGAGCACTAAAAACTTAATGCAGAAGACGACTAGAGAAGTATAAGAACTTCCAATCACTTCTGAAGGCTTCACGATGTAGATCAGCTGTAGGTGTTGATGCTTCCTACTCTGATCTATCTGAATATATTGTTCAGGCTATGGTAATTAAATTCTCTTCCATCTCAACAAGGAAGCTTTCAAATGCTTTGAAGGTAGAAAACATAGACAATTAGTAAATATGGGAGTGCAAGGTAAAATGAAGAACTTGCAATTTGAATTGCTATAAATGATGAAATTGCTAGGTGATCAACTACAAAACAAATATGAAAAAGAAAAAAATGTCTTATTATAGTTAAGAAAAAGTCCTATAAATAATGACTTCCAGTCCCACAACGTGTTCTCTTTACGACTCAGACATTACGGTTTAAAGGTAATGGGACATCCGAATGGCCCACATCAGCAGGATTTTGAGCATCTTCTCTTTGAATATCATCGATATCACGCATTCCACCATCATGAGTACTTGTACTCCCAGAGAAATTCATCATTATTAGACTTGCATTAAAATGGCGCGAAGAAGTAGGTGCCTTGTCAAATGGAAAGGCAACCGTAGCCTCGAATGCCATGTTGGGAGGAACTGATGGAGAATGTGGAGTCTCAAACTTGTTGAGAGGCACTGATGGAGTATACACTAAAGTGTCATACCTCGAACGTGTATCATCATGAGAAGATTGATGAGAAACTTCAAATGAAGTGGGCATATTATGCATGAGATAATCCGCATGTACTGCAATCAAAGTCGATGCAGCTACATCTCTAATACGTGCAATAGACACATCATCACCCAATTTCAACTGATGAATTGATGTCATTCCATGTGCCTACATATAAAATATTTATGAAGTTGTATACGAAAGTAAAATGAAAACAACTATTTGAAAGACTTCATGACTGAAAAAAATGAAATTGTACTTACCAATGCTTCAGTAATAGCTCCACGATGAGACATGAATCGTCGTGTAATGCGACGATACCATAGCATATACGAGTCATAAAATTCCAATGGCTCCTCCAATATGTCATCAGTTGCAATATTGGAAGCATGTTCGTTCCACAGGCAGACATAAGCACTATGTTCTGCAGTCCAATCCTTATCCGTTATCCCTCTCTAGTCAATCTTATGTAGCTCCATGCTTGTGCTATGTAAAGGTGGTATCCATTGTTTCAAACCGAATTGTCGTATGACTCTATCAGGATTATACATTTCGACAACACAGAAGAAAAGCAAAAGTGCCCTCGTTCGCCAAATAGCACAACTAGTGCTACAATATGCAGGCAGGTCCCTTATAACTGTCTCAGGATACGGTTCCCAAATTACCTGAAGTTATAAAAAACAACTTGAAACGAATAAAATTCGCATTTCACTATTGGAGAATAGGGTATTTGGAAAAAAATGATTAAGTTTATTTCTTACTTCATCGGGTGCTTGCATGTCAATCATTTCTCTGTATTTTGTCAACATGTGAATTGATGTTCCTGTGGTCTCCAAGGCATGTCTCCACCTATAGAAATTCACAAAACAACACAAAGCATGCATGAATGTACATGTAGATAAATATACTCAAATTGAAATTATTATGTTAAAAAAATACTAATTACCTATGACCAAATGGAGGAGGTGGAAATAATTCTTCGTTTGGTATGATGTCGTCTCGAAGATGCCCTCTCATTATTGGTGCAAGAAAAGGCAACCTATCCCATGCCCATAATTGCAATAATATGACCGGACTTGCATTCTCTGCTCCATCATCATCGACTGCAAGATATAATTGTCTATATAGGTGAGCCAGAGTTGCACTACCTCAACTGTATTGTCCTGCCGCCTCAAAATCCTCCAAAAATTGCAAATACGTGATATGAACAGGATTGTTAGACTTGTCTGCAAATAAAGTTCCTCCAAGAAGTTGTAAGATGTACATTCTTGCATAGCGTCATTAGCATTATTTAGAAGGTTTGGAAACCATCGTGATAATTGGCAAATTTGGATCCGACCTCTAGTTCTGTTGTTTTCAGGGAATGGGAAGCCTAGTTGTGTCATACATAAGGCATCGTAATCTTGCTCTACACTACAAGTGATTGGTAATCCATCGATAGGTAACCCTAAGATGATTTGTACATCTTGTAGGGTAATAGTCATCTCGCCAACTGGGAAATGAAACGTGTGAGTTTCTAGGCTCCACCTCTCTACAAGGGTAGTAATGAGATGCCAATCAATTGATATGAAACCTATTCGCGTCGTCCCATAAAACTCAGATTCCTGAAAATGCCCAACTATTCGTCGATCCAGTAGGACTAATGATGTAGTGCAGCTGAATTATGCCTGATAGTCAATATACCAGGCTCCTATGGAAAACGAGATTTAAGTTATATTAGATAAAATTTAGCTACGAACCTATAAAATTATGTAAACAGGCGAAAGAAGTACTACCGATCCATTCCAAACGCGAGTAGATCTAAGTAGAGCTTGCATAGTCAACACCGAATCATCTATAGGGTCAGGATCCATATCGCGCTTGAACCCCGAATCATTAACAATGTTGTCATTAATTCTATAAACCAATTAAGAAACAATACAAGTAGCGATACACTCCATTCAAGAAACAATAAAGTTAAAACAAAAGTGTGCGAATAATATGAAACCATGGTTTAATTGAAACTAAGTTCATGTACCACAAAGTCATAAGAAAGTGATCAAATATGAGGAAAATAGAAGTGAATGCGAAATATAATACTTGAAAGAGCCTTTCACTATGAAGCATTAGACGGTTGTTCTTGCTAACGATGAGAGCAAGTGCGTCTATTGTGTCCATCCTGCTTACACTTACTACATCGCAACATTGTTGGGGTTTCTCTCCATTCCTTCTCTCGCTCCATATGACGTGGTTGTTTCTGATTGCCTCTCCAATCCATCTTAGTGCGCAAACGTCTTGTTTGAGGAAGACCTTTTTTGACTCGCTTTCGAGATGGATCAGCTAGCAACGTGTGTGGAACTCTATCGTTAGGCCAATAATCTTCGTGAGGAATGGGTTAGAAATTCGCAGCATAACATTGACTGTACATAGAAAATCTGTAGTATGACTCAATGTACTAACAGTGATCTATGGCAACACTGGCGCAAACTGCTTGAACATGGGAACATGGAATGCCAAAACACTGCCACTTCATACAAGTGCATCTACGAGCCTCCAATTTCACCACTTGCTTGTTAGACCCTTTTCTCAAATGATAGCCACGTGGTGCAGTAATGACTTCAAATGTACCATTCTCATGATTCACTAATGTAACATCGTGCCCTCCAGCTGCGTTTCCCCAATGTGACAACTTATTCAGTGTGTATCTTATGTACATTTCGCCCCTTCCTAGGGTTGCACCTATTTCGTCGCGTCTTTTGGTAAAGTACGCCACGACACGATAAAATGTCAGTTGCACTAAAGCGGTGATGGGGTAAGATCGCGCGCCTTTAAGGACCCCGTTAAAGCATTCTACATTTGTGACAAAAACAATCCGTATATGTATTAGCTTCTAAAGGTAATAAATCAAACACCTTAAATAAGTAATAGTAACAAAATATAGACACAATGAATACCCGCTAGATTTTTAGTCATCTATCCGTATCGATATCCTTTGTCGTATGCGTTAGTCCACCGTGCTCGATCAAGGTAATTAAACCACGCAATACATTCGGCATTCATTTGTTGAAGTTCTTTTATGGATGCCTTAAATTTCCATGGTTGATGTTGTGCACCGGCTAAGTACACCATATCCTTTAATTCTTTGCTCCCGAATCTCATGTTTAAATTATTGCATATGTGACGGAGACAAAATCTGTGTTGAGCTCTTTCATGAGTCCATCCATTTTGAAGATTGTTCATTGCCAACAATATACCATGGTGTCGATCAGAAATGACACATATACCATCCCTATCAGTCACATGATGTCGCAAATAAGCCATAAACCATCCCCGTCTGTCTTGACTTTCCTCATCAACAATGGCAAATGGTAAAGGAAATACATGACTATTACTATCAACAATAGTGTCTATTAGGAGTTTTTGTTTGTATTTTCCATACAAGAATGTGCCATCAATTTGTATAATAGGTCCGCAATGTCTAAAGCCTGCAATAGAAGGTGCAAATGCCCAAAAAACCCATTTGAATACATCATCATTATTGGAATTAGGCTCGCCATGCCTCCATTCCACAAGTGTCCCTGGATTGCTTTCTTGAAGAGCGGTCATCCACCGCGGAAACATTTTATACGATTCTTCCCAATCTCCAAATACTTTAGCAATTGCTTTCTTCTTCCCCAAACAAACTTTTTTATAATGAACATTATAACTGAATTTGTCCTTGATAATCTGATGAAGTACCGGAACTGAGATGGACAGATCTCTTCTCACTACATTTTCTACTTCACGGCATATAACGGTGGAGTCCAAATGAGCATGATCCTTGGATTGTTTAGCATAGATACATGTAGGTGGTCCAACATATTTACTGATCTCAAACATTCCATGGGATTTTCTTCTCGAACACCGCTACCTCCAAGTACTTCCATCTAAATATTTCTTACAACGGATAATCCATACATTAGGTGTAGAATGAGTTACCACAAATCTCCTGTGTCCTTTGATGCTATTCAATTTCAAGGCATGCTGGAAATTTACTTTATACATGAACCGCATGCCTTTCCCAAGTTCTGATGCCTCATTCCATAAAGACCTATAAGGGATCATTGCATTCTCATGGATGGGTTGCATTGCCTCACTACTCAATTCCATAAATACAGATGAATATATGGCAAATTCACCTACACCCACGTGCGCACCATCAATTACAGCAGCCTCTTCATCGAGAAAATCATCGTTCCCAGAATCGTTCGAAATTGGAGGACAAGTTAATGAGCCATCATCGGCTATGACTCGATTTAATGTATATCGAATCACGCCATCATCAACATGATGAGTATTAACCCCTTCATCGTCTACATCATCATCACTACTCTCTTTACTAGTATCTCCATCACTACCACAATAGTCATCATCTTCCTCAGTATTCATATCATTACAGCAACAAGCATCCTCGTCTATTTTGGGATTTGCGGTCGTCAAAGGCGATGCACAATGACTATGCTCAAAAATTGGTTGAGTACCAGGTCCAGCTCCAGAATCTAACACTATATTACAATTGGAACTATTATACGATTGCCTCGGAACTAAATCTAAAAATTGCTCCATGCCATTTGGTGGTGGAAATTCTGCCACAATCTCCAAAGCATCTTTCAGAGTCGATTCAACATCTATTCGCAAAGGGACATAGTTGAACGTTCCAGTTCCAATGTGCACAGGATATCGATATGTCATGTTTAATATCATTTTTTCATTGTCTATCTCCAAGGAATTACAGATAAAACTCACAATTTCCTCATACCCTAAACCCATATTCGATCTGAGATGTCGAATAGGCGGTTTCGTGTACGAAATCCCTGATGGTCCATCAACCATGAAACCATTCATATAGCACACCAAAGTTACTCTTCGATCAACCATTATTGAATCTATATATGTAAAATATAATTGTTAATTAATAGAAGTAATAATTAATAAACTCTCTTAGCACAAATATAAAAAGTTGGTATTGATTAGTCCAAACAATTGTACTAAAGGAGCATTCAACAATAGCAGAGCATCCATAAGAGATTAATAAATTTATTTAAATATATAATATATAATTAATTATGTGCGTGAAACAATCTTTTGCTCTTTCACAATATGATGAAAGTCATTTTTAATTGTACCAAATATGTGACTTGCATTCAGTGACTTCAGTTTCAACGTACAGAGACACAAGTTAATTAGCATATATAGATACAAGTTAATTTGCATCAAAGGACCTTACATTAGCCATTATTGAAACAATATATTATCATTTTGGCATGCAACTACTGGTAATGTTGGCATTAAATTAAATTGGCCTATAACACTGTTATGCATTAATTATTATACTGACATATGAGATACAATATTGTTCTTAATGCAATAGATTTCAATAAAGCAATAAGAAGATCTGATTTTTCATTGATATTTTCGATTATATTTTTGGTGTTATTGGAATGCAAAGTTTGGCATTTGTAAGAGTCATGAAGATCTTATGCAAATTTCTCTGTTATAAATTAACTTAGTTTAGTCGCTAATCTAATTAAAAAACATCAATGATGTATATAATTCATGATATATATATATATATATCATATCATGCAGAGAATTGCTTATTATAATTAGATTTTAATTCACTATATTAATTTTTGAGACCCCAAGGAAAATGCCTTTTTAGAACTAATTCATCAATGAACACAATTGAAAGACGATTTTCACCAATACAAATGAGACTAGTTGTGAAGGCGAGTAGTGATAGCGGGAGGCAATGATAGACCAATGGGAAGCGAGCAGCACCTGCGGGAGGCGAGGAGTAACCGGCAGGAAGGCTACCAGCAGTGCCGGCAGTAGGCGATTCGTGCCAGTAGGAGAAGACCACAACGCGGGCAGGAAGCGAGCAACGCCGGCAGGAGGCGATTCGCGGCGGCGGCGGCAGGGAGGCAGCGGCGGTGGTAGTCGGGCAGCGGCGGCGGCAAGGCGGGCAGCCACTAGGAGTCGCCTTAACGTTCCAACGATCGGTGGGATATGAAGGGCGGACGGCCGATCTTCCTTGCCCGAACGGGAGATGGATGCAGAGGCAGTCGCTAGAGAGAAGAAAACGAAACGGGATTTGAAGGAGATGGATGGGGTTGGGGTTTGAAGTTGGGTTTTTGTAGCAGGAAATGGAAAAATGTGACCTCGGGTCACCAGATCTATGGAAATCGTTACCCGAGGTCACGTTTTCCACCATGCGTGATAATCTAGCGGTGACATGGCACAGACGTGGCAACAAATGTGTTAGTTTGGTAAAAAACTTTGTGGGTGTGTTGGGTTGATCTAAATTTTTCCCATATGTGCTAGTCAAGCTAAAAGTCCTTAGTTCAGATATAAAATCAACTAAAAGTGAATGCCTCATAAATAGTTCAAGTTAAGTGGGTGATATACAACCAGTGCAAGAACTTTTCCCTGATGACAATATCCTCGATTAACATAAGTTGATTGCACTATTATTATAATCTAGCCATTATACTTGCGACATGCATCAAGTTTTTGGCGCCGTTGCTGGGGATAGGTAGCCATTAGTATTACTTAGTTAATTTGGATAGTTGCTAAGTTTTAATTTCAGTACTTTAATTTTTATTTTATAAAAACAAAAATAAAAAATATAGGTTTAAGTTTCGGTTTGACTTTTTGCACTTGATCTTTTGGTGTTTTCTTTTTAGGGATACTTAACGCATGTGTAGCAAGGGAGAGAAGGACCTAGTGCCTTATGATTCAGAAATTTAGAGAACAACCAAAGGAAAGAAAAAGAAAGTAGTCAAGATGGCTAAGGACTAAAATAGAAACCAACCTACAAGTGATCTGGTAGTGCATGAGAGAGTACGAGGATAGAGATGCCTTTGTGACTACTTTAAGCCTGAAGATCAGGAGACTTTCAATGAAGTGATGAGGCTTCCAGCCAACACCTCCATGTTTGAGCTACAATTTTCTCTGATCAATATGGTGCAAAATAATCTATTCAGCGGGCTATCCAATGAAGATCCAGTTGCACATGTTGAGAATTTCTTGAAGAAGTGCGACACCGTGCATATCACTGGAGTTACTAAAGAAGTGGTCAAGATGCGATTTTTCCTATTATTACTTGGTATAAATGCCAAATCCTAGTTCTAGTGGCTGAATGCAGGGAGTTTGACCTCATGGGCAGAAATCATTGAAAGATTTCTCGACAAAATCTTTCCCCAATGAAGGCCAGCAAAACGAAACTTGAGATTAATCAGTTCAAGTAGGAAGACATTAAATTTCTTAGCGATGCTAAAGAAAGATATAAAGAGATGCTGAGGAGATGTCCGGAACACGGATATGCGAAATGGATAGAACTCCATATTTTCTACCATGGGATGAACCACAGCACAAGAACGCTAGTAGATGCCAAGAACATGGATATGTGAAATGGGCAGAACTCCATATTTTCTACCATGGGATGATCCACAACACAAGAACGCTAGTAGATGTTACATCAAGTGGTTATCTACTTACCAAGGATAAGGATGGAGCATTGGGTCTCCTTGATCTTATGCCTCAAAATTTTATTGCCAGTACAGGTGTCTATGAGATTGACTCGCAAGCTGCAATTATGGAACAACTATCAAATCTGAGTAGTGAAATTGCAAAATTTTAGATGGGACCCTAAGGTCCACAAGTAGCATAGCAACCCATGAATCACCTAGGCATGGTGGTTAGCCCGATGGAAGACAGTAGGGAATGGAACATGAAACAATCAATTTCATTGAATAACCAAGGCTACGGGAAGAACTTTAGGGTGAGGGGAGTGGCTCCTCAATAGTTTTATCAAGGATACAACAACAACAACGTAAACATTCCTTATGGGAATCTTGATAATGCATTGAAGTTTTCTCAAGGCTTCAAACAACAAAAAAAATTGGGGAAGCTCTAGTAGAGTGAAGTGTGACTTTACTCAAGTCAATAGATAAGTATTTGCCAGCCACGAACGTGAGAGATAGGGAGCACCATAAGAAGTAAGGGAAAGAGTTTGATAGAATAAATCAAGCCATGAAAAGGGTTAATAACGAGCAATTAGAATCCATCAAGAATCAGGATAGCAAATTTGTCAAATTTTTATAGCCTTGAGTTAAGGAAAGAAGGATAGTTTCGTAGCAACATCATCACCAATCCCAAGGAGAACGTAAGTGTCATTTGCATGGTGAGCACTAAAACAACAAGGGAACCAAGAAAATACCAAGTAATTTATAAGCATGAATTGATGAAAAAACCAGAAGAAGTGAAAAAGGTTAAGGTTCGAAAAGAGACACCATGGTTCGCAGACAATTTTAACTACTTGGCATGTGGAGTATTTCCTCCAAGTTTAGCGAATGCATCATTAAAGAATTCTCAAGTCATGCGAAGTCATATTTCACAGATAAACCATATTTGTTTAATAGCTGCAATGATAGATTGATTTGACGATATGTGGTAGAGGAGGAATTTGCAAGAATTCTAGGAGGATGTCATTCATCACTATAAGGGGGATAGTTTGGGGCACAAAGAATGACAACTAAAGTATTGCAATGCAGGTTCTACTGGCCAAATCTATTTAAGGACTCATATTTTGGTGAAGACTTGCAATGAATGCCAATGAACAAGAAGTGTTTCTAGAAGGCAAAAAAATCTACAAACCATGTTTCGAAAAGTTGAACTCCTCACATCTAAGGAATAGATTTTATGGGACCATTTCCTACTTCAAATAAGAAATATTATATACCGTTAGCAGTGGATTATGTATCCAAATTGGTAGAAGCTATCGCAATTGCAACTAATGATGCAAAAGTGGTCATAGAGTTCATAAAGAATTACAACTTCTATCTATTCAGAACACCTATAGCGCTAATCGATAATGAGGATTCACATTTCTACAATAGAGCCTTAGACACATAATAATGAAATATGGAGTTTGGCACAAGACCTCGGTGGCGTATCATCCTCAAACAAATGGACAAACCAAAGTAAGTAATATGAAGTGAAATAGATCTTGAAAAAAACTATAAACTCTAATAGAAAGGAAATGGCATTCCAACTTGAAGAAGCCCTATAGGCATATAAGATAAAATTCAAAACACCAATTGGCACATCTCCATATAAGTTGGTTTATCGAAAAACATGTAACTTACTGGTAGAATTGGTGCAAAAAGCATATTGGGCAATTAAAAAGCTCAATATGGATTTCAAGTTACAGTAAAGGAAAAATTACTTCATCTTATGAAGTTAGATGAGTTTAGATTGGAGGCATACAAAAATCTTAAGTTTTACAGGGAGAAATCAAGACAAGGCACGACAAAAGAATAAAATATCAGTCCTTATAGCTAGGGCAACTAGTATTGTTATTTAATTTAAGACTGAAATTATTTTTGGCCAAATTGAGATCACGATGGATAAAACCATTCAAGGTAGTTGCCACTTGGCCATATGTAGTGGTAGAGCTAATCACCAACAGTGGTAAGACATTTAAAGTAAATGCCCAAAGAGTTAAACTATTTTATGAAATGGAAGGAAGGTCTGATGAGCTTGATCGTTTCAAGAAGCAAATAATCAATGCCTTCAAGAGAATAAAAGGGAAGCAAAAATGGAAGGCAAAGCAAAAAGATGAAGACCTTCCAAAAAAGTCCCATAAGGAAATAACTAAGGAAATAACATCAAGTTGGTTCCAAAGAAATCAGAACAAAGACTCAAGTTCATCTTGCGACTTCAACCGATCAAAATGAGAGATCCCAAAGAGATAAACATATCGATAAACGTTATCGGACACCATTTTAGAAAGTTTTTATGTGATACGGGAGCCTCAGTCAATGTCATTCCACTGATGGACATGATTTATGCAAAATTGAACATTAATTATCAGGATACCATAAATTTGCAAGTAGCAGATGAAAACTTTGATTCCTATTATAGGAAGAGCTTTGAATGTGCACGTAAAAGTAGATAGATTTATATTCATCGTGGATTTCGAGGTCATGAACCACAGCATGGATGATTAAGTATCTATGATACTCAGGCAGCCATTCTTGAACACGACTAAAGCATGTTTGGATGTGAGAGAAAGGATGATCAAGATGAGTATCGATGAGGGCAATGGTGCTGAGAAGGTTGTCTTTATCGATGGCAAAAAGTGCATCCAAACTAAAATGATATTATAATATCTGATTTGTAGATGGAGCGTTTCGATTTAGACTTGGACTAAACTAACTAAAAAGGAGTCAGGCTTATTATGTTAAATCAAGTGCTACTTGGAGGCACCTTAGGGATTTAAAAAATTTCAAGTTTTTGAATTTAAATTAGTATCTAGTTAGTTAGTTTAAGAATTACAATTCACGAATATTAGTTCTAACTTTTGAAAAACTTGTGTCGAATGTGCAGGAAATACCATTTGTCAGGTGATGATTCATTGAAATGGAAATGTCTCGCGAACTCATTAAAAGAGCGAAAAGGAGTGAAGGAGTTCAAAGTGGTGAAGGTATGATGAATGGGGGAAATAAAAGGTGAAATTTATTAATTTTTATATTTTCATATAATTAATGTGGTCACGACACCTTGTGTGTGTTGTACGCAAAGTCGAAGAGCGCCGGAAGAGAATTAGTGAAAAATCAAATGCAAAGATGTGGGCAGATGAGCCTACCCAAGACGTAGTGAGTACAAGCCATAGAGCGAAGGTGGCAACAAGACAAAATAATTAAAATGCCCCACTACATTAATTGGCATAGTGCCGACACCGAGGTCGAAATATGGGTTTTAAACCCCATTTTACACCATTCTCCACACTTGCACAAAAACACCACCACAACTACCAAGCACACATTCCTCTACAACTAAAGTTTGATCATTTTCAAGTGAGATTAGTGAGTTCCTAGTGATTTAGAGTGAAGATACAAACACATTTTGGATTTGCACAAATGGAAGAGATAGGGCTTCGTTTTATGGAATTTGATTCCAAAGAAAGCTAGAGTTCTAATTGGTGAGAAAGTTAGAGGGCTTAGATTGGAATAAACTTGGAGGAGTGATCTACATCAAAACTTAATCTGGCATTGAGTTACATTTACAAGTTCATCTAGTCATGCATTAAACTTTTGAAAATTTTGATGATATTGTATGAAATTGTGAATTTGAGGTTGTAGGATAAGTTTTGCATGAGATTTTTCAGTGTGATCATTAAGATTACCCATGGAGAATTAGTTGCTATCTTTGCATTGTTTAGGGTATGGATGATACATGTTATATGAATTTTGATTTTTAGGAAATTTGAAGATTAAGTTGCTTTGCATTTTTGTCAATTGCTTGAAATTGGAAGGCAAATACAAGAACAAAGAAATAAGTTAGCCGAATGAGAGCAAATGACTATGAGGCATTTACCTATAGGAACTCCAATGATGAAGAGCCTAGAGCTTTTAAATTCAAATATTTCATTTGTAAAGTGGCTAAGGACTGATACGAGAAAATTTTACTTATTCATTTGCAAAAGAGAAATAAATTTGCCAGCCAATTAAGATAAAAACTGAACAATTTTATTAGGCATCGAAATTGGGTGCAACTCACTCAAAACTATAGTGAAAATAAAGTTAAAGGAATAAGTGGGATTGTTTTTGAATTCTGTGCTAATGGAAAGTTCACGGTTAAGGATGAGCCAATGAAAGTGAGAGGGGTTTTAGTTCCTTTCAATAGATGTGAAATCAATAATTTTGAAGAATTAAGCTAATATGAATCTGCACCAAGTCCTTAGCTAGATTATATGAGATGCCCTATAACCTTTACCTATATAGAGCTATAAAAAATGCATTAGTTGTCCCTTGACAACAAGGATGGGTGATAGAAGCTGAGAATTTACTAAAGCACATTAAGAAGAGGAGCATTAGAAAGGCTTACAGAAGATGGCAACACTTTCTTGTTCCATTGTTATATCCCATTTCTCAGCAAGGTGATCTAAATGAGCCAAAAGCAACTTGTCTATATGAGATTATGAAGTTCGGGGGGATCAATATCAGGGATATCATACATACAAGTTTGAGGGAGTCCATAATGTTAGAAAGGGACAACAAATTATCATTTCTTATTTTGATTAGTTAGATGTGCTTAAAGGCCGAAGTGAGAATGAGAGATGATGAAGAATTTGATATAGGGGCCTAACAAACCATGGATTAAGCTTTTCATGCTTACTTTGAAATCACCAACTAGTTATCAAGACTCCGAGGAGGAGAGAGAGAGAGAGAGAGAGAGAGAGAGAGAGAGATAGCAAAAGAGCAAGATGTGTTGTTAAGTTGTTGGCCAAGAGGTAAGAAGATCAAGCAACTATAGAACTAGCCCGAAAGCTAGAAGATGAGGAGAATGTAGAATAGGATAAGCAACAACAACAAGGATTTAATGAGGGATATGTGTTTATAGACCTAGAGATAGGAGAGCAGGATTTCCACGGTCCAAAAGCCTTTCCACCACTTCCTCCACTATAAGGACCTATACCACCATTTGAGGATTTGACTTCACGCTAGCAAAAGCTGTGAATAATAGAGATGAGAAGACAATACCAGGAAGATAGAGCACAATACCAAGTAGTCGTGCTGAGATATGACTAGGATATAGAGAGGAGAAAGCTACACAAATGGAGCGAGTAGCGCAATTTCATGTTATTTTTTATCATCACATTTCCATAGCTAGATATGAGAGGAGCAGACGGTTGAGACATACTGATAGGTCATTCAATTTTCCAGCAGCGCCAGCGTACCAGTTTGATTTGGAGGTGCAGAGCAGGACAGTGGAGAATCCATTGACACCATCGTAAGCTAAAGCTGATGATGGTGATGATGATGATGACGACGCGCAATCCTGAAGTTAGTGTTTTAGGATTCATTTAGACCTGGGGAGTTAAAAATGTTTTTTATACCATTCATACATTTTTGACATTTGTGATATTTCGTAAACTATTTAGTTATTTCAATTTTAACGTTTAGTTTGTTGTATCTTATGTTATTTCATATGTTTGTGTGTTTTTAGTGTCTTCATTTTTTAGGCTTACTTTTAAACTTTGAGGATAAGTTTTGGTTTAAGTTAGGGGGCATCAACACTATACCACACTATAGGAAATGGTAAGATAGGGTGAGAAATAAAGATAAACACTACAGGTATGATCGTTAAGATTTGTAATTTAAAGCAGTTAAGGAGAAAAGTATGGTAGTATATAAATTCTTCTTTTTACTTACTATATGAATGTTTAAGTAGTATAGATTAAGTTATATATAGTAATATGTAATGAATAAGTAGTTCAATTGCATTGTCATGCCTATAATTAGGAATGAGTCAATTACAAGTATCTTGTTGATATGAAACTCAAGAGAATGTTTTGGGTTTTTGAAGAAAAGAAACAATGAAATATAGCCAATAACGATATCACTTCATGATCAAAAACCTAGAGTTAGGGAAGACCTTCAACTTGAACCAAAATCAAGAAATTAGAACACTTCTTGTGGAAAAAGTTATATCTCTAAGGATTCTATAATAAGTGTAAATCTTACTTGAAAGTATAAAGCAAATAAATACTTAGTACAATACTAGAAGAAATAGGCATTGTATAGTAAAAGTTGGAGTTAACTTACTTGATTTAGTGAAAGTAAGAAGTGCTAACAAGAGTTTTAGAAAAAAAGAAAAAGAAAATGAGAGAATCCCACAAGTTCTACAGGAAATGGAGCAGAGAACTTGATGATTTTAAACATTGAGGAAGAACAATTGTATAGGAAAAAGAGCAGGGACTATTAAATAAGAATGAAAAGAAGAAAAAAAAGAATTGAGAAAGAAAATAGGGAAAAGAAGGTGGAAATAAACTAAAACTCTTCAAATAAAATATTTAGCTCGAGCGCGAGTAGCTAGTTAAGTTAACTTTTCATTCCAACTATGTAAAAGTCCTGTAGACTCTTGAAGTGCTAAAATCTATCAAATGTAAGTTTGATTTATGCTTATTTTTGTGAATTCTTGAGCTTAATGAGAAATCATGAGATTGTATACTTGCTACTTGAGTGTTGAAACGAAAGAAACTTTTAATTAGTGATGGTTTTTAGTTGAAATCTACTTTAGTGTTTTGAAAGTGAAGTTATATGAATTGTTAAAGCACATGTCTTAAAAATATAAGTTTTTGTTAACATAAGACTAAGTAAATTAAAGGATACTCCATAAAAAATGTGAATTGAATGAGAATTAGTTATTATGAGACTAAATATAATACACCTTTGCTCAGGACGGGCAAAACCTTAATATTGGAGGTATTTCATAAGTGATTATTTATACATATAGAGTTAATTTAGTAGTATAGTTAGTATAAATATCTTCAAATGAGCGCTAATTCATGGTACTATTCAATTTTTAGGAAATTAAGGTGCATCGGAAGAAATCACGAGAAAACGAGAAGAAATAGAGAAAAAACCTAAAAAATCAGATTTGGCACCATGGGAGCATGTGTTGACCTTTTGGGAAGACAAGGCACGACCTGGGGATGAAAGACATGGCGTGCGAGAGAATAAAAAATGAAGAAAATCAACTTTGAAAGTCCAGCTCAATGGCGGTGCCATGGCTAGTAAGAAACAATGCCAGAACACAAAAGGGACATCGCCAAGGCTCTAGGAGCTAAAAATCACATAATAAAGTCGTGGCACAGTGGTGGCTTTGTGACTTAACATACACGACGCCATGGCATTAATGACGGCACCAACTTTACATAAATTAGAAAGTGAAGTTCTAATTCTGGTTAAATTGTGTTTTAGGGTTTCTAATTATTATTAGGGAGTTTAAATAGGTTTTAGGAGTGGTAAATAGAGGGGAGCCAAAAACAGAAGGAAATTAGCTTCCATTAAAGTAATTTATCATTGAGTTAGAGTATTAAAGAGTTTTTATTGGAGAAACGTTGAAGACTCCAAGTTTGCAATCAATATTTGGTTTCATTGATTAATTCGATGTAATATTTATATTCATCTCTATTTGGCAATGAATTATATCTTGAATTGTGATGTGCGTGTTTTAATGATATGTGTGTAGCCTATTTATCTTAGGGACCAACGGATCCTATGGCATGAATGTTATTCTTTGAAATAGGAATAAAAAGTGATAATAAAAATTGCAATAGTTAGAATTTATATTGATTTTGAGTGTAATGCTTTAGACATCTTGATCACGTATTTAATGAACTTAGGCTTTAGGAATTATCATGGCCATTGAAGCTTCTAATCCGGACATAAATGGTACAATTGTAAAATACACAACATTGATAGATAGTTATTGATTAAGGAGGCGTGGATAGTAAACTTAGTTGGTTATGACTCAATGATTTGAGACTTAAAGCAATGTTGAGTTTACGTTATTTACACTTATAGGTGGAGTTCTAGTTTGCACATTAGAATCTTCTCCGTCACGATAGTAGGTTGAAGTGGATTTGAAGGAAATTTGTCTATTCTAATAAGGCATTGCACAAAAAATATTGAGATATACACTTGAATACAAAACATATTATTAAATTACCTAGGTGAAGTTGTGAGCTAAGATATCCTTACTATAAGAGTTCAACTAAAGTTTAAAGTGACTTGATAGAATAGTTTAGCTTAGATATAAAATCAATTAAAAGTGAATCCCTTATAAATAGTTCAAGATAAGTAGGTGATATACAACCAGCGTAAAAACATTTCCCCGAAGATAGTATCTGCGATCAACGTAAGTTGATTGCACTATTACTATAAGCTAGTCGTTATACTTGTGGCGCGCATCGCCTGACAACATAAATAGGAACTTGGATTAAGGATAAGTCCTAACTTAAGACCAAAGTAAGCATGTGATTAAATTAACATTGCAGGAAATCTTAAAATATTTGGGATTCTAGACTATGACTAATCCCCTTAAAATATAATTGTTAAGGATATAATATTTGTAGGAGGAAAAAGTAGGCTAAATTGATATAATAAATTATGGGCTTGAAAATTCTACATTAGAGAACTAACTTAACTTTAGCGAATGTGAGATGTGCTAACAAGATATTTCTTAAAAAACTAGAGAATCCCACAAGTCCGTTGGAATTGGAGAAGGAAACTTGATGGTTGGAAAAATAATGAAAAATTGGTATACAAAGGAAATGGAAAAGGGGTTGTACTGTAAAAAAATGATATAAAGGGGGAAAGTGAGTATCTCTAATGACTAAAAGGAGAAAGTTCATAAAAATTGAACTCTTATAAAGAAAGATTTAGCTCGACTACTTGTTGCTAGGGTAAGTAAGTTTTCCAATCCTATGAACCAAAAATAGCCTACCTTCAAATAAGCTATATGGACTCTTTAAGGTGTGAAGATCTACAAATAAGTGAAAAGTGGTGATAAAGTTCGTTTAAAAGAACTCGGCTAACAAAAAGATCAATTTGGATCGAATGATGTGATGAAGAGACCAACAAAATCCATTAGTAATTTGAAGATTATGGTATTTAAATGCTTCAAGTCTTGAAAATGTGTTGTCTTCAAAAGTGACCATGTTTGACTAGCCTTCAAAAATTATGAGTCTTGTTAAACAGATTGACCAAGTTTCTATTGTAAGGACTCTATTATTTTGCAAAGTAGGTATAAAGTCTTTATGAAATTATCACTCAATTTTGTCAGCGTATTTAGTTATTTTAGTTGCTTGGGACGTACAAAGCTCAAAGTTTTGGGATATTTGATGAGTCGTTATTTATTCTCTTCTTCATAGGTGTTTTGCTATGTAAATCAAATTCAAATTCAAGTTTTATGGTTCTATATGTTTACTTGGGAGATTTAGAGGGTATTTGAGCATTTATGCCTGATTTGGGTAAAATTAAGAAAAAAGACAAACATCATTCAAAATTCAACATAACTAGCATCGTCCATTTACAAAGGACAACACAATAGTACACCAGACGGAGTCACTCAAAGCATCATGGTAGAATAACCAACGATGTCAGAATTAGACTGATAGCGTTGACTTTACAGGGTACAGCATCACCCACGGCGCCAAGTTCAGAAATAAAAGTTTCAAGCTGACTTGCTGTCCAAGACTTTCTATATATTGCCACACCACCACCTGGCCCCGTACCCACGTAACCATGGCGCCATGGATAGCGCCAACTTCGCGTAATAGAAGTTTTGAGATTTTTTATAAGGTTCTTATTCCCAAGAGTTGCTATTCTTGTACCCAAGCACACCTATATAAAGAGGCACCTCTATGAATGAAATTAAATTGTGTTTATAGTGATTTAGGAGTAGAGCAAGGTAGAGTAATCATGTTCGGCTAAGTTCTTTAATATTTAGGTCGATGATGAAGTTTTCTAGCAAATAATAGGTTGTTTTCAATGTCTTATTAAGATTTTCTATAATAATAATGTTTGTTTAAGTTCTCTATCTTTGTGTTGATGTTGTTAACAATGTCTCAATGGAAGTTTAAAGTTTTTACCTTCATTGCAAATCTCAACACGTAAAACTCATTGACTTGGTATCGATCAAGTTGAGTCAGTGATACCAACTAGGTTGAGAAGTGGTAATCACCTAAAGCAAGAAACCTAACACATTAATGTTCTTGGTGAGTAACATCGAGAACCAGGTTAAATCTAGAAAGATCAAAGTGAGATAATATGAGTTGACCAACATATATATCTATATATGTATTGGTAGATGTGGCCATTTATGGCCCACATTTTTTTTTTTTTTATAAAATGAAATTCAACTAATTATACTTACCCCACGAGCTGCTACCTCGGGCCCACATCGGCGCGCGACTCGAGGTGCGTCCCCGCTCGTCTCGGTATCTGCATACCCGTAAATGACGTAGTAGTCTACACAAATACAGTACACTAGGCATACAACACACAAATATAGCATTTACCTCGGCCACCGTGCCTCGGTAGTGACACGTATCGCGCTGCGGGTCCCACGTCACGGGTCATGGTGTCCTAATTAACGAATTAAACGTGTATTAATTATTGGGCCTTATCTAGTGTTAGGTGTTCCCACAGAATTATTAATGTTGCTTATATGTTAAATCTTGATAACGGTTGCCCAAACTTGTACGGTAGAGTTAGAGAAGTATTTAGCAAGCGGTTGTCCTATCTATCGAGAATACGGGGAATTTGGTGTTAGTGACCTTAACACCTATAACATATCTAGGAAAAACTATTTTTAAAACCCATATTTCAAAGTTAATTAAACAAGACATGGAAACAACATAGGGCTAGATCGTGGATTCCTAGACTTAGGTATGTTTTTATTCTTTTCATTTACAACTTATTTACTTTCTTTTTTTAGTTTTCCTTTAGATAAAACTCTTTCAACCTCCCCCCCCTCGGATTTATTTTTCTATTTGTTTAAATCATTTTAAGTGAATCTTATGGATTCGAACCTGTTCTTACATCTACTACATTCCAGTAGGATTTGGTATTCTATTACGAGGTATATTTAACACGCACGACACGTGATCAAATGCCTCATTAAATAATCCTAGTTACACTTTAAACTAGATATTGAATCCAAATATCATAATACACATTCTAGACTATGCATGCAATACAGAGCTTCGTGATTCTAAAAAATAAAATAATATACTATGGCTTCAAGAGCAATGAATTATTAATCTAACTACTCAAGAGAATTTGATTTCGTAGCCCTAGGTTCATATTTTTAGTATTCTAAGTAGTACATATCCTAAACTAACTCAAACATCTCGTGGTTATCTTAAATTCTCGAAACTGAATCCAACGATTCGTCACCGATTCCACTTAAAACTCAAATCATTGGTTAAATCCTTGGAAAATGCCTCTGTACTCCACCGATTTGTTTGGCAATTTACGCGTAAATCTCAAATTGCTACCAAATCGCCAGCAGTGATTTATGGTTAATTCTTGATTCATCGGTGATTCGTTATGTATTTCTTTCACTTGATCAAATCCTTCATTTTCTTTCTTTTATCATCCATTTCTTCATATTTTACAATTATAATCTGAAATAACAAAAATAAGAGAAAATCCAGTGTAATATAACTTTTTACATCCAAGATTACTCTAAAATATATTATAAAATACTGTCTAATTATTGAATTATCAAATACCCTCAAACTCAGCACTTTGATGTCCTGAGCAAAGGAATACTCTCAATTATATTCTTATTTGATCCCTCATTCTGATTTCATAATTACTTCCTCTTATTATTAAACAAAAGTGATCATTAAATAAAAACATATTACCCTCATAAAAAAAAATTAAGATAGAATAGAAGGATTTAAAGAACAACCCCCTTATTTAAAAATTCAACCTTCTAGTTATGTAATATACCTCAAAATTCAATGTTGAATCAATTACCAAGGCTAAGCCACTACATAGGTTTTGTCAATCTCCACTGAGAAGCATCAAGCTTATGATAACTAATATAGAATCTACAGATACAAAAATCTCTAAATAAATCTTATTTTCAAATAATATTTAAAATGCAAGCAGAATCAAAGTTGATATGAATTTTTAATCACCAATAATTATGATTTCATTTTCATTTGAATGTTGGAATAAAAATACACTTCACTTAACTTAGTTATAAGCACTCAACCTAAATCTTTTATTTGAAGAGTTTTTTCTTAAAAATACTTCCATTTTTCTGTATCTCTTTTTTTCTCCTTTTATTTCTTCTTTATTTTATATTCCTACAGTTTCGTGATCTATTTCCTTTGGATATCGTTATTCTTTTTGTAGCAATTCTTCCTTACATTTTTCCCACCACTAGATTATTTGCTTAATTTCCTTTTGAATATGTGGGTCGCTCTATTTTTTCATTTAAAAACTTTTTTTAGCTCTTCTCACTTTCATTATAGTCAATGAAGCATTCTTTCCCGCTAAGTGAAGTTTATTGGCTAATTTCTTATTTCTTCCCTTCAATTGTGGCATAAGTTCTTTTCATCATATATGTATGAATATATAAAAATTTTGATCAATAACCTTTGTATAACAAGATTCTTAGAAATTTGTGTTATTTATCTTGCACTTTTGTTTCGATCTTCTACTGATTATAATGTCTAACACGAAGCAATCAATCCCCTCTAAACTCCACTAGTTCATACATAATCTAGGTTAACTCAAACATGGTATAACTATTTCTTTCTATCATAAACTTTTTATTTTCAAGGGTAGTAACAATATATCGCTTCTATTTAAATCCAAATTATATTCTATTCATATTTTCCTCACTAAATAAAGTAAAATGAAAAAATATTACCTGTATGTTTGATGATTTGAAAATTTTCAGTCAACTTTAAATATTAAATAAATAGATTATACCTCTCATTTATTTCATACTTGGCTTCTTTATACTTCACTTCATCTAAATACCCCGAAACTCATTCCAAACCTTATCCTCAAGCTTTAAAAATTAAGTTATGTTTCCAACAAAACAAAAATACCTCGTGAAGCATAACGAATTAAATAAAATAAATAAATAAACAATGAATAAATTATCATAAGAATGAATAGCATAATCAATAAAAACATGACAAATTGAAAATTTATTGTATCATTGTAATGAAGCATAATCACATCAAACATATTCAACTTCAAACCACAGCAATAGCAGCACAATATCACATCACATCGCATAAATCATCATATCACATTACAAACCAAGACCTTACATAGAATTACTCAAAATAGACAAAACAAAGAAGAAAGTAGATTAGAACCATCGTCTAGAAGTCACATCATCACCACCATCCCCTTGCTCATGTTGTTGAGACTGGTAACTCATTGCATGGTCATAGAGCATGTAGTCCACTCCCACCATCTGAGTACTTTAGAAAAGACTCCCTCATTGAGCATTTATAGTTGGGTAGATGTTTTTTGAATTCTAGCTCCTTTGCATTGCATTCTCCTAGCCATACATCTCACAAACCCATGCATGTTCCTCGAAATCTCATACTAGTTCTAAAAAATGAACTCTTGATTTCTCAACATTCGCATTTGGTTCCACAAAATTCACCTCATCATGGCCATCTTTGTCTTATAAGCATATATGCCAATGAAATCTTCAGTAGGTAGCTCTGAGCTCTGGTTCATCCTTTTAGTTAGGCTTTGGGGTTCATACAGATCAGAAAATTCAAACAATTTTTAGAAAACCACAACAAGACCGAAAATAAGTGCCATTAAACTTGATCTATAAAAGTAAATCATACCTTAGTCAATGTTTTCTTCTCTAGTTGTTTGATCTTCAAGGCTTTCAAGCGCATGTCCTCAATCATAACTCCTCACACGAACGATGACCATAATTTGGAGTGCCCTAAGTAAGAAAGAAAATTTTTTTTCACCTCTCCTAAAATCTAGAGAACTCAAAAAAAAGCAAAATCAAAATCTTATTTTGATTTAGGGTTTTAACCTCTTTTTATATTTGTGGATAAGCATACTTGAAAAACCTATTCTTAATACAACTAGATACGAAAAACCTAGAATAGAGTACTCTCCATATAAGGCGACATGATAATCAAAAGATAGGCATGTATACATTTACATTGTCTCTCTAGTATCCCTAATACCCAAAATAAGACAACAACATAAAAAACTAACATGTATGAAAGTGTCTTGGACAGTTGGCGGTCAAAGATAGTCCGTTTCTCCTGCTCGTACTAGGATATGCACTTAGCCATCATAACAAAACAAATGATGAGTCAAGTGAGTAAAATCCTTAAGAAATCCATCGAGCATTTAAGTAAATGGAAAAGCCAAAGATAATGTTAAATAAACATGTGAAAAATAAACAGGCAAGTGTCAATGGATCGTCGCATGAATACATAACAAAGTAGATATACAAAGTGTGTGCTTGTCCCAGTCAAACTAGACTATACTTTGGATCCCCAGGATCCCTTCAGTGGGTGCCCCCACTACTCTTTCACTTGGTTGCTCGCAGTGATTGTCCTATTCAAGTGCTCTATCGACAAATGAAACAGAGAGCATCTCGAGTAGCCATTCACTAAGAGCTTGGTTAGACGTGTTATCGTCTAGCTTACCATAAACAAAATGGAAGTTTCGGTAGGAGTAAATTCAATCAACCATCCCAAAAACAACAATGGAATGGAAAAATAAGCTAACAATGGATAGCAGCAAGTAAAACAACAATTAAATACTTTAGTGTCATTCAATTAGGTTTTACGCACCTCAAAACGTACTCTAATGCCCCAAAAACACCTCTATCCAACCTTACTACACTCCCGGCTATCACACTGTATACCTAGAGTTCCTTGAGTTCGTTTATAGGTGTTTTAGACCAATTTGAGTAGTTTAAGTTAAGCTTTAAACTGAAAGACCTTAAACAACCCCTTTTATTTTTCAGCTATTTACTATCATTTGCATGCTTGACAGGTGGCCTAATGTGCTAGGTGAGGCTAATGCACTATGGTCACTACATAGCACGCTATTGTTCTTCATGGTGAAGAACAACGCGACACCTATAACTGATACCGCGCTAGCGACCCTGGCTAGCGCACTACCTGTGTCGAAAGGCAAAAATTTCAATTCTTGAATTCTTCCATTTGACACCCAGGCATTCTCCATTATCATCCGCGTAGGGGTTGATAAAAATTCTGATAACAAGCTAGAGGCACAAATTATACAATAACTCATTAATAATGCATTTATCAACATAACACCCAATTTGAGAATTTGATGTGGAAATCAATTTACAAACATAATAGACAACCTCAACTAACTAGTAATTCATGATAAAAACTCCAAAAACAGATATCACAGTTGTTAAATTTATTTTCATCAAAAATCTAAGTTTTTAAGCTCGTTTTGATAAATTGAATGAGAGGGAGTGGATTACCTTTGTTGTAGCTACTAGATCTTGAAATCATAGCTCCAAATGAACAATTTCAGCCCTCAAAATTGCCTCTATAGCTCTGAATTAATCTTCTTTTGCATGAATTTCTTGAGAGTAGGCATGCTAAGAAACCACTAAGGTTTTTGTAGTTTTAGTTGTAATCAAATGTGAACACATATTCCGAGAACGATCTTGTAGTCTTAATTAATGATTTCAAACTCGAATTAAAGACTTTATTGAGACACTAAATAGCCTAGTTAATCATTTTAAACCCTGGTTACCCGATAATTTGATGTAGCGCGCCTTAGCAAGCATCTCGGGCATGCCTTAGCTGGTATAGCTACTATATCTACTATTTTGACATACTCTAATGTATTATTATCATTATTAGTCATATTTACTAATGTCTTTGATCATATTAGTCCATTTAACCATTGTCTAGAAGTCGTGTACCCATACTTCGCCTACCTGACACTCGCGTTAACTTGGTTTTCGAGGCAAACCCCCATCACACAATCTCGCATGACATAATATGATACATATATATGCGATAAATTATGCAATATTAAATAAAATACACCGCAATTATGCAATTAATCAAACAAATATATAACTAGTTCCAAGTTAAGTGTGCCTCTAGCCTATATACAGCGTCCACGTGGATCCGAGCTAGTGTCCTAATCTATATACAATAAGTAATAACAACATTACTAAAATGGGCTATTACAATTCTTCCCAACTAGGAAGGGATTTATCCCCGAATTCAGGTTAAACTAAATGATCATACCATGGAATAACTTAGGATAACTCTCTTGTATAGTCTCAAGCTTCCAACTAACTAAAACCTTAGGGATCTCTCTTTTCCTGAGATTCTAAATCTAGCGGTCTATTATCTCTATCGACCGCCCTCGTAAGTCATGTTTGGCCTAACATAAATATGTCCTAAATCAACCATAGGTCTTAGTCCTGGCATAGCCAGACTCAACATCGAGATATGAAATGTCAGATGAACCATAAGCAACTCTGTTTGTAAGTCTAAATGGTATGTCATGGTGCCAGCTAATGTTGCGACCATGAACGGTCCAATAAATCTAGATGCCAGTTTCCCCTTAATCTAAAATTGTTGATGGTCCTTCCAAGGGAAAACCTTTAGATAAACCATGTCACCCTCCTCGAAACTCAGACCATATAGTTACTTATTCGCATATTTCTTCTATCTTTCTCGGGCTGCCTGAAGTATCTATATAATATGTCGAATCTTCTATGTGTGGTCAAAAACTATATCTAGCCCAACATTCGATGTATCCTTTGGCCCTGCCCAAAACGTAGGTGATCAGCAGGGCCTCCCATATAGTGCCTCAAATGGAGACATCTCGATACTTTCATGATAGTTGTTATTGTAGGCAAACTCAAACAGTGGTAGGTAGTGCTCCTACAAACCCTCTAATTGCAATGTACAAACTTTGAGCATGTTCTTTGGAATATGTATCAATTTCTCTAACTGGTCGCCTGTCTAAGGATGGTAAGTCGTACTAAACTGCAGTCTCATGCCAAATTGTTCCTTCATGATCTTTTAAAACCTCAATGTAAGTCTAGGATCCCCGTCACATACAATGGAGATCGGCACCTTAATAATCTCCCTCTCGAACAGAACGCTCAGCTGTGGAAACGTGGACGTTATTGAAATAAGGATAAAATACACTTATTTTGTCGGTTTGTCAATCACTACCCAAACGATATCGTGTAATAGGCTTAAATTTACTAATAGTAAATTAGTCTGTAAATAGGGTTACCAACCCGTGACTTGGCCCGAGAGCGGGTACGAGATCCGAAAACTCAGTGTAAGGACAGAGTAATATAATATTTTTGAGTGATGGATGCCACGTATGATGTATATGTGCAGACTACTAAGTCACTCCTACTGATATATAGATGTTGAGGCGTGAGTAGGGACGTACCTCGAGATGCATGCCTGCGTGGGACTGGGGTAGTGAGTGATATGGTAAGATTAACTCAAGTTTAATATAGCTTATTTAGTTTCATTTAAGTGGCTATAGTTTGATTTACATTAATATAACCTAAGTTAGCAAATTAAAACATCACTCATTGATATTCCTCGAGATACATGTTGAGACATCAAGAGACCAATTGAGTTGGAATTAGTGTTAGCAAAAGGGAGTTAGTGAAGAGTTAGTGGATTTAAAATCAATATAGAAGCCATTAGATTAGTCTCAAGATACATGTATACATTAAGATCAATGGCTAATAGAAAACCTTATCAATATATATATATATATATATATATAAGATTGAATGGGTTAGTTCATGCAAGACATTTCATTTCTAAACTTAGAGAAGAAGTAAAGTGTTGGAGAGGAAAAATGGAGAAGAATATCAACAAGTTAGTGAAAGAATTCTAGTAGAATTGAAGAAGTTGATCTAGTTGGTGGTGTGTAACAATTAAGTAATTCTACTTACACCACTAATTTAGTATAATTTGATGAATTTGGTCTTAATGATAGGGATTTTGTTTCAAATGAGTTGAGAAATCCTTTTCACTAATTTTATGACTTAATTGAAGCATCAAATGAGTACTTGAACCTTTAATTTTCAAATATGAAGTTTATTGGTATAAAATAATGATTTTAGTCATGAAACAAATTTTTACCAAATTCCGATATGAAGATATTTTTAAATTTAGAAACCAATAGCATTTTTTAACTTCTCGCGAAAAAATAATAAATTTTATTTTAATAAAATACTGATTTTGATTTAAATTGACAAAGTTATGTTATGTTGAAGTTGTAGGTGTTTTAATGAGTTTTTATTGAAAAACTACAATTTTGGGTTGAAACGCCTAAGTCTATAAATTTTGGGTAAAGTGGTGATGATAAAGCTTGATTTAGGTGTATGAGGTGTATGGATTATTAGAATGCGAGGTTGAAATTTTAGTAAGAAACACAGTCTTAACGTTATGGCGACATCGTGGATGTAGAGTGCACGATGCCACCACAATGTTAAGACTAAGCAATAATGATGTAAATCTCAGCTCCAACCTTCAACTAGTTGTAGAGTAGAGCTCCACCCTGAGATAGTGTGATAAAGTTGATGTGATTTAAATTCATAGTCAACTGGCTCTACATCATTATTGCTTAGTCGAGTGTCGGTTTTAGGTTGTTTAACTGAAGTATCTACTAGCATGATCATTTTTAGTTTTTAATTGCTATTCTTATGCTTCCTGATACTTGTTGAATATACTTGAAGATGTGGATAAATGTCTCTCAGTTTTATTTTCTGCATTAATGTACTCATCGTCCCTTTTATGACGGTTGGTACAGATTTTTCGAGTAGCGGACCAGGGAATGAGAAAATTAACGATTAACTTTGAGCCGACGGAGGATAGGTTTTGCTACTTTTGTTGATGATCATTTTGTGTAATTATTACCTATGTTTTTTTTGTATAACTTTGGGTTTTATATTTGTTTGAGAGATTAGACTTCCCTACTGTTTCATGTATTACATTGGTTGGTTTATGTGATCGTCTATTTACCTGGTTTCCACTGATAATTAAGATAATGTCAATAAATTATTAATGAACATTATAAATCATAATTAAATCTAAATGAATAAAGTCTATGTTAAACTTTTGTAATGAGGTCAATGAGATGTATAGTGATAAGTCAATTCTTATACACATTTTATAGTGTAATTTAGGTTGATTTTAGACATAAATGATTATATTATACTATTTATTCTCTTGATTTTATGATTTCAGGTTTTACGTAAGAAAATGAAAAAAGAAAGAAAAGAGAAAGAAAAGCAAAGTAGTCAACAGGAAAAATGCACCAGCGACGAGCCAATGATTTGAAATAACACTATGAATCTCCATATAAATCAGCTGCAAAAAAAGGCCTGCGAATCCATGACGAATTGGAGAATGTACTATAAATTGCCAGCTGAATTAGTGGAGCTGAGAGCTAAACTCGATGATTTGCTCAGCGATTTATGTATAAGTTAGGAATCAGTGAGAAATCTCTAAGGTTGGTTACGGGTTTTTAAGATTAGTATGAAGAATTTGAGTTTATTTATGATATATATGTAAGGAGACTATAAAAAAGGCTAGAGAGCTTCAAAATAACTTTCCTAACTCTCTTCCTTTTTCTCTTAACTATTGCTGTAGTTTAGTTTTATTGCCTATGTTTGAAGATACATTGGAGATTTGATTTATATTAAGGTATTTATTCATTCATTATGTTTTTTAATTATATTCATGTGTTGTTTATTTTCAGCATGAGTGAGTAGTCAATTAATCTAAACAAACCCCAGACAATATAGTATATTTTGGATTAATGGATAGTTATAATTAATGAATCATGTACTTAATGCTTTATATCTATTCATACACACCAATTACGAAATTAACAAGTAGGTTTTTGCATATTGCAACTAAAAAAGATTAGTACGGCATGCGTAGTTGCAAAGGTGTTATGTAGTAGTATGATTTTGAATCTATGTCTATAGTTATTGACAATAATTATGGAAGTAGCAATTAGAATTAATCTATAGAGCATTTCCCAAGTGGATATCGTAGGTGATTATGTTCTAAGTTTTTTATTATGCGGCTTTAGTAATATTGGCTTAAATTAGGCATGATTTTCATTGAACTTAATGCTTTCGTCTATCTATGGTTTCGCATTTTATCCAATGGGTAGATTACATTGATAAGAATGTGGTACTTCTATTGAATTAAGGAAAATAGGTGGCTGGCTAAAAGCTATCAACCTATTATGAATTGAGGTTAAATGATTCCAAGATTCCATGTTTTATAATTATAACTATAGAATGAAATAATATTATGTTCTAGTGTTTAATAGTAATCGAAATATATTATATTGTTTAGTGGGGTTTGCTTAGATGTTTGTTTATTTATATTGAATTGCATTTGAATATTGTTTCTTTAGTTTGGGTTTAATTTATTTAGATTAATTTGGTTGGTTTGGTTATTTAAGTTAGTAATCATAATTTTTAAGTTATTTACTACTTTAATTATTGTTTAACTAGATTAATTAAGCTAATAAAAACAATAAAAAGTTACTTTCCTTTGAGATTTCGAAAATCCCTACGGAGACGATATCCCATTTACCACTGCTATAAGTTAATAGTAAAACACAGGAAACTATTGTGCACGCTCGACACATGTCAATTTCTGGCTTTGATGCTTGAGATTTTTATATAATTTTTAAAGGATTATAGAGTGTGTATGGTCTGCACATTTCTTTATGTTAACTCAACAGGATCTTTACATATGTTTGATCGTGAAATTGATAGAAGTTTTAATCGGAGATTAAGACAATAAAAACTTAAGGAAAATTTAGTTAATTGGATGGAAAACAACAATAATAGTATTGATGAAAATGTAATTAATTATAATAATGATAACAAAATTATCAATAGTAATAGAGAACTCACTTTTCGACAAGCAAATCAAAATGTTACCGCATATGAGCCTATATGAATATTATACCCTGATGGATTTCTTGAATTTGAACTTAGATATGAATTTATTAGTGTTTTACCTAACTTCAACAGTAAAGACAATGAAGACCCACAGAATTTCATAAGGGATCAACATAAAGTTAGTGGGATGAAACCAAAAGAAGGTACTTTAGAACATGTTATGCATTGAAAGATCAAGAACAAGATTAGTTCTTCTATCTCCCATAAGATTCGATATCTATATGGACTCAAATGTTGGAAGTTTTTCTAGATGAATATATGCCTGCTAGAAAAATTAGTTCCTATAGAAAGCAAATCACAGTTGCAAAAATAAAAGATGATGAAAATTTTAAATGAATTTTGGGATAGATTTTGATTACTAATTTCCTCTTGTCCACAACATGGATACAATTAAGGGACCTTATTAGAATATTTGTATGAAGGACTTAATCATTTTGAACAAAGAATACTAGAAACAGTGTGTGGTGGGTCTTTATTTAAAACAACACCAACTTTAGCGAAAAAAACAATTACTAAAATGGCAAAACAATATAAACAATATGATGATAAAGTTGAGTACTCAAGAAAGAAACTCTATGAAGTGAATAGTAAGCAAAATAATGCAACTAACAATAAAATTGATGAATGACCTAAAATTGTTAAGTTGTAAGTTAACATAAAATTTAATCAAGTTAAGGCTTGCATATTCTATAATGTGGTTAAACATTCTACGGATACATGTCTTAATCTACAAGAAAAAAAACTGAAGAAGTTAATGCAATGATGAATCAATTTTTTGGTCCCCCATCGATATGCTAATAATACTTATTATCCTGGAAGACCGAATCCAAATCTTAGTTATGGTCCACAAAATCAAAATTACAACACTTACAGACTAAAAGCCCAAGTATAAAATGCACCTAACCAGCAACCTCAACCAAACACTAAACTTATGAATCCAAATTTAGAGCAAATACTGGATAGCTTTATCAGACAAAGTCATCAAAGTCTTACGCTAATTTCTCAAAATCGAATTAAGACAGATATTACCATTAATGAACTAAGAAATCACTTAAGTCAAATGAGTTTGCATATAAATATGTTAAGTACTCAATAGAGTAATCAAGCTAAAGCACCTATTCAGATTAATGTTGCTCCTACTAATCAAGCACAAATGAATGCTATATATAGTGATAAGAAAGACACAACTATAATTGGTAAGACACCTAAACAAAGTAATAAAAAGAAGTTTAAAAAGACTATTGAAGAAGAAAAAGAAAAATAAAAATAAATGATGGCTAATGTCATTCCTACTCGATAATGGGTGGCTGAACAATTAAAACCTACACCTCTTCCTAGAAGGTTGTACCCATGGTATTTAGCCAGAGTTGAAGCATATGAAAAGTCTTTACAAAAATCTAAATTAAGTGATAAAGATGAAAATGATAAGATTTCCGACAATTTGAATGAAGACATGTATATTGTTCCACAACGATTAGCTGACGCTAAGGAGGAAGAAATCAATGAACCATTGATGGAATCAATTATGCAGTTTTCTAATTATGATAGATTTTTGAAAGAATTCTCTGAATCGAAAGACAAATTTTTAGAAGAATCTAAATAAAACTTGGGACAAAAAGTGTCTGCTTTAATTAAAAAAATACCTAAGAAATGTCCCGACCCTAGGATGTTTGGAATTTCTATCACAATAGGAACCTCTTTAATAGACTTTGCTACGTGTGATAACGGAGCATCAATAAAATTTATGTCACTCAAGTTACATGAATCAATGAAAATAGGTTCACTGACCATTACACCTGTTAATCTTACTTTAGCTGACAATACAGTTGTTAAACCCAATTATTTACTAGAAGATATTTTAGTTAAAGTTAATAACTTAATATTTCTTGTTGACTTATATGTCATGGAAATAGGAGACTCAATATCAACTAAGTCCCCATCTATACTTTTAGGAAGCCCATTCCTTAAAACAGCTAAAACAAAACTAGATATCTTTGAAGAAACAATGTCTATGGAGTTTGAAAATAAAATTGTCACTTTTCATTTGAATTATGAAGATATCTATGGAAAATCTGATGAATATGATAATGAGCATACTAAGAAATAATGAATTTTTAGAATTAAGTCATCACGAAACATGAAACTAAAACATATGCTATTAATGCAGTAACAATGGAACATGGAAATGCTAAAACCACAAACAAGCAAGGTGAAGAAACTGCTAATCAATAGAGAATAACCCAAGAATGGAGGGTTAAGCGATCAAACAAAGTTCAGAATAGCAACATAATGGAATTTAAATCTACAAAGAATAAGAAGAAAAAAATCCAATAATTGTCAAGCTTGATGATCCAGAAGATCTATGCATAAACATAAAGGTCAAATGGGCTCGGTACTTTAAAGCTATATGTGATACGAGTTCTAAGGCAAACTACATGCTAATTCATTTTTTCCTTCACACTTAATTAAAATTGGATGTACTTGCTTCAGAAAAAGTTTACCTACCAAACGGGTATTCAATAAAACTAATAGTTGTGGTTACTAATATATCAGTTCAGATTGAAAAGTATATTATTCTACAGACTTTTTGGTTATGCCACACTTTAATAATGAAGATCCTCCATTAATCTTAGGACGACCTTTCTTAGCCACTTCGCAAGCTGTCATGGAAACTCTGAACAAGACAATTGCCTTTCGAGTACATGGTTGAGCAATCACTTTCTATAATGGTACAAAAATGTATTATCCTACACTCAAGTTCATAGAACCAGTCTAAGACTGTAGGGTTCAGTCGAGACAACAATAGTAAAGAATAGAGCTTTATAAGAAGCAGCCCATACTTTATCTTTGTTTTCTATTTTAGCATTAGGATTAGTTAGTTATTTTTCTATTCTCTCAACTTCTGACTCTCACAATGAAGATATTTTAAGAATTCAATTCTACAATAGTTTCATGTAAGGGGGTTGATCGAGCCAATTTATTTTCATACTACATTGTTTAATGCATTAGATTTACGTTAATTAGTTATGTATGACAATAAAATAAGTTACTAAATACATATCTTAGTTAAATTCATAGATTTAGAATATCTCTACCTTTATTAATAAATATGTGTGATAATTAATTAGGAAAATAAATTTAATTAGAAAAATAGTAAAATTAAATCATTAATTTCTCAGCGATACTAGTTAGTACTGGAAATCATTGTATAAATCGGTAGTAGTTTGCAAAATTTTCAGTGTAAATTTGAAGTCTGCGATTTTTCACCAAATCACGTTTACAACTAGAAATCGTTGGAAAAATCGCTAATTCACGTAGGCTCATTTCCAGCGATTCCTCAGCGAATCCACTTAAACCCTTATTTGCTAGGAACGAATTTGAGTTTTTAAAAAACAAAACCCTAAATCACCACATTTAAACCATTCCCACTTACAACCATTATACCATTTCGATCAACATACCAGTTTTTGCCTAGATTCAACCTTCCAAAGTTTAACTTTATAGTATTTAATTGATTCCCACTTCAATCCTCACACAATCAACCTAAAAATGTGGTGAGCTTGGAGAGTATACAACCGCCTTAGGCTTAAGAATGGGAGTTCGAATAGGAGCTTGGGTGAATCTAAAGAAGCAGTCTTAGGTTCAATACTTGAAAGAATCACTTTCAAAAAGTAATCAACTAAAATCTTATCCTATTATGTACTAAATTTTTGGTTTTCGTTGGTTTGGGATTACTTGTTAGGATAGGAACTCAATTTCAAAATTTTTACCTTAAAATGGTTTTGATATCGAATGCATTTTATTATGATACATGTATGGTAGTAATGAGATGATTCAGTTACCATTATCAAAGTTTTGAAATATTTTTCATATATGGCGTGTAGATTGAATTATATATGCAAACTAATTTGAGAGTAAGTTCAAATGGGTTTAGGGGTTTTTGTAAATATATATCGATTGATTTGGATTACTTACAAAGCTTGTTTTGACCAATGCTATTTTATCAACAACTTTTCTATAAATTTCAAATTCTTAATATCAAAATGCTTTTCCCGATGATTTCTTATTCTCGGTAGATAAGTTGATCTTTATCAAATACTTTTCTGAAAAAGTTGGTTTCAAATAATTTTATAAGTTAATTCTTTTACCTACAATATTCTAAATAGTCGGAGGAGGAAAAGGTAGAGGTTCCTTTTCTGAAAAAATTAGTTTCAAATAATTTTAAAGGTTAATTCTTTTACCTACAATATTCTAAATAGCTGGAGGAGGAAAAGATAGAGGTTTATGAGAAGGGAAATAGAAAAGGAAAGTTAGTAGAAATATCAAAAACAAAATCCAAAGTTTCTCAAATCTAACCCACATTTATATCTTTCAACACACCTAGGATTAGACCACAATCAGAACTTACTCCGCCCTCTTCATTTAGTTACTACACTAAGGATAGTTATGTAGATGAGGAGGAAGTAGAGGAAGCTGAACAAGAGATACTGATGGGGAGAAAAACTATGAATTGAGGGAAGAGAATTTTGTGAATGAAAAGGCCTACGAGAAATTTAGGAATGATTTGATGAAAGATAGAAAGTTAATCCCGGAAAGGGGATTTAATGTGAAAAATGAATTGAAGTGTATGCCTAGGATCCTAGACATCATAGAGACAAGAAACCGAGGATTACATACCACATATTGCAATAACCTAGATCTAAAGGATGTTCCTTGTGAACGGGGTTGTTATGATTTAGTGTGAGAATTTTACGCCCATGCATATGGAAGTGAAAGTAAGACTAAGTCCCGAGTTAGAAGGAGGATAGTAGACTACTCCGCTGCTAAAATAAACTGGTATTTTCGATTAACATATTTTCATCAAAAATAAAATAATGAGTACCTCAAACCCAAGTATGGGATTAAGTACTATTTCCCCACCGAGACAGTAGGGGGAAGTTTAGAACCAATCCATGGATATGGACTTATTTTTCACATGCAGGGGTATCCCAAGTACATAACCACTAAGTCTTCTAGGAAGAAAACTAAAGTTCAGTGATATTTCCTAAACGTCATCTTACAGCCGAGCCCGCGATATTATGAAATAGGGAATTTCAAAGCTGCGCTACTTTACCACATTGTCATAAAGTTGAGATACTTGGATGTTCACAAAATTATTTATGAATCCATTAGGAGTGCCATCACCACCAAGAAAAATGACACACTTCCTTTTCCCTTAATGATTAAGACCTATTGTAAGATGGACCATGTAAACATGGTAGACCTCGAGATATATATTTTATCGAAGAAGACTATCACTGATGAAGTTATAACGAGATATGGTATAGTGATTGGTCATGTAGACATAGAGGATGAAAGAGAGAGAGTTGAGATAGCGAGAAGAGAAACTAAGTAGAGAAAGAAAATCAGAGACGACACGAGGAGAATTTTTGAATAGATGCTGGAAGCTCAAAATGACCCGAACGTGGAGCAACCTACTAGGGACTATGATGAGCTATATATGGTTAAGTAAGAATTAGCTTTCAAAGGTGCAATTTTGCTCAATCAAATGACCACTCTCCATAATCAAGATCTGGTATTCGAGAATTAGAGAGCCTTAGTAAGGAGCATCTACATAATGGAACGTACAATAAACAGGAGAAGTAGACGTCAAGGAGGGACATCAGTTCCAGTATCGTCTGCACATATGAGATTACTGCTTAACAGTAATCATGATGTTCCGAAATTGCCAGGTCAGGAATACCATCTCTACGACCCCGCTGTGAGCTACAGTCTTATAAGATTGATCCAGTGCAAGATGATGATGATGATGATGATGATGATGATGATGATGATGATGATGATGATGATGATGAAGCGACTTCTAGACATTGACATTGATTTCCTTCTTCTATTTATTTTCTCTATCTTTGAATAATGTTGTGAAATTACTCTAATTGATTTTGGTAGTGGTTCTATACTTTGTATTCATAGTTATACACATTATGTTTACATTCTATTAAATGCTTGGGTATGATATTTTTCACTTGTTATACAATGGCAATGTTCATTCATTCAATTATTATGCATTTTGTCTTATTATAATTAACTTAATTTCTTGATATATCATTTTTATTTTTTCTATCAATTCTTTTGTACTTCACGTGGTATGTTTGTCATGTTAATAATCAGACTTCATTTTTAAACCTTGAGGAAAATGTTTGGAATGCGTTTTTGGTGTTTTAGGTAAAGTATGGAATTGATGGTAATGAAAGGAATGAAACGTACAAGAAAAGTTCATAATTACTTCTTAATCCGATAATCAAGTAAGTTGACGAAAGTTTTCAAATTTCTTTTGAGATCAAGTAATTTTGAATTTCATTTTTTCTTTATCTTTAGTTAGGAAAAGAATGAAAATAAATATATGTAATAGATTTTGAATTGAAATGGTATTTTTTACTACCTAAGTGAGTTTTATGATAGAAGGAATTAATTTGACACCCTTTTGATTAACTTTGCTACTTGATGAATACTAAATTGAACGTCTTATGTTAGTCGCGATAGTGGGTAAAAAATTGAAACAATAGTGCATGATGAATAAGATAGACTTCTATGAATCTTATGATACAAAAGCTATTGATTAAGTATTTTTATATTATATAAATAAAGCTAGTAAGCCACAATTGAAAGAAGAAAAGGGTTAGAAACCGATGAATTTATAAAACTTAGAAGTAATACTTTTTTCAATTTTAGTGGATAGTGAGAACTGTTGATAAGAGTTTGTAAAATAAATATATAGAGAATTCTTTAGATTCCAAAGGAAACGGGGCAGGGAATCCATAGTGGGAAAAAAGTGAGAATGTCTAAAGGAAATGGAGCATGGACTCAAAAGCAAAAGTAAAACGAAATAGATAGAATGGAGTAGAAAAAATAATAATGAGAGATAAAAAAAGAAAAGATGGATGTTCTTAAACTCTTCAAATGAAAATATGGATGTTCTTAAACTCTTCAAATGAAACTAGAGTTGAATGAAGTATTAATTAATCTAACATGTTCTAAATGACATAATCATTGGTATCTTACCAAAATTCATATTTATTTTGGTTATGATACTATTTTAAAGTATTTTCTAAAATCGTAACTAATTTAGTGATTTTGTGTTTTGGAATTCTATATTAGTTATCATAAGTTTAATACTTGTTAGTGGAGATTGAGAAAACCTATGTTATGCACTAGCCTTGGCAATGAACTTTAAATTCTAAAGAGTGTTACATTAAAAGGTTTAGTTATCATTAAGGGATGTTCCGTTTAATCTTTAATCATTTTATTCTATTATAACTTTCATTTACTTATGGTTAATATATTTCTATGTGAAAATCACTTCTATTTTAAAAATTTTATTATTTAAAGTTAAGATGAATTAGATTGAAATCAGTACATAAGAACTAAAATATGATTGAGAGTGTTCCTTTGCTCGGGATAACAAAGTGTTGAGTTTGGGAGTATTTGACAAGTCAATTATTAGACATATATTATAGTGTAATTTAAGTTGATTTTAGACATAAATTATGATATTACACTAGGTATTCTCTTATTTTGTGATTTCAGTTTTAAATAGGAAAATGAAAAAATGGAAGAAAAGAGAAATAAAAGCAAAACAATCAACTGAAAAAATGCACCAGCGATTAGCCAACAATTTGGAATAACACTAGGAATCGCCATATAAATTTGCAACAGAAGAAGGCTAGCGAATCCACAACAAATTGGAGAATGAACTATAAATCGCCAGCTGAATCGGTCTAGCACAGAGAGCAAAACTCAATGATTTACTCATCAATTTATGTATCGGCTAGGAATCACTGAGAAATCACTGAGGTCGGTTATTGATTTTTTAGATTAGTATGAAGAATTTGAGTTTATTTATGATTTACATACGTAGGGAGACTATAAAAAAGGCAGAGAGCTTTGAAATAACTCTCCTAAATCTCTTCATTTTGCTTTTAACTATTGCTCTAGTTTAGTTTTTTTTGTCTTTGTTTGAAGATACTTTAGAGCTTTGATTTTTGTTATGGTATTTATTCATTCATTATGTATTTTAATTGTATTTATGCGTTATTTATTTTCAGCATGAGTGAGTAGTCTATTAATCTAAACAAACCATAGACAATGTAGTACATTTTGGATTACTAGATAGTTATATTTAAAGAATCATGTACTTAATGACTTAAGTTATTCACACACGTCAATCACAGAATTAACAAGTTGTTTTTGCGTATTACAACTAAAGAAGATTAGTATTGCATGTATAGTTGAGAATTTGTTATGTAGTATTAGGATTTTGAATTTATGTTTATAGTTATTAACAACAACTATGGAAGTAGTAACTGTTAACCTATTATGAAATGAGGTTTAATGATTTCAAGATTCCATGTTTTATAATTATAACTTCAAAATGAAATGATATTATGTTCTAATGTTTGAAAGTAATCCAAATATATTATATTATTTTGTGGCGGTTTGTTTAGATGTTTGTTTATTTATATTGAATTGCATTTGAATATCGCTTAATTTATTTTGAATTTGGTTTGTTTAGATTAATTTAGTTGATTTGATTGTTTAAGTTAGTAATCATAATTGTTAAGTTATTCATTATTTTAATTCTCGTTTCACTAGATCAATTAAGTTAATAAAAAGAATAAAAAGTTACTTTCCTTTGAGATTTCGAAAATCCCTGTATAGATGATATTGCATTTACCACTACTACAAATTAATAGTAAAACATGAGAAACTGTTATGCACGCTCGACACATGTCATATAGGCTTACTAATATGTTGTTAAGTCCTATGTAGGGTGGGTTAGGGCTTAATGATAGGATTAGGCTTGGGGTACCCGATTTGGGGAACTAGGCAGTCACAGTTCATATCAGAGCCTAGGTTTATAGAGTTTTAGTAGTGGAGTATAATTTATTCTATAACGTGATACAAACGTCACAGTTGATATCAAAGCATAGATTTATTGAACCTTAAGGACATATTATATAGTTGTCTAAAATTGTAATACCAATGTCTATATTATGGTTGATATGAGAATCTAAGTTCTCGATAAGTGCACAACGAAACTTGAATAAAATACAAATCTTAGATGTGGAAACCAAATGATCCTTGCGTAGAAAACTATTAGAAGGTAAGAAAGCAAATATGAGTTGGGGATTGTTGTGTGTATAATATGTAGTTACGTTTTGCACACATTCAAAAAATTTCTAAATGATCCAGTTCATCTGGATTAGAGATACCAGTCACCATGGCAGTATGCTACATACATATTTCCTCACAGGCACCTACAATGGTGAGTAGATTTCCATCCATATCTTCAATTCTTATTGTTCCACCTACCTTTATTTCTGACTTTTTCGATTGACCACCTTCGATAATGAAACCACTGCAAGAATTTCAGCAAGCTCAGGGCAATAAAGACCAGTATGTATCGGGACAAGAGCAAAGACTCGCCAATTTGTGAATAAAGTGGAATCACTGAAAAATTGATGAGGTCGGTGATGAGTTTTTTAGATAAGAGCAAGGAATTTAAGTTTATCTATGATATGTATACTTTTGGAAACTATATATAAGACTCTAGGGCTTTTCAATTAAGCGCCTTCAATTAGCCATTAATAGTTTTAAAGTCTTTTTAGGTTTTAGTTTATTGCGTTGTTTATTACTTTTACAGACTCTTTGGAGATTCTAGATTTATTTAATAAAGGTATTTTACATTAATGTCTTTCAATTATTTGTTTATTGCAATGTTTATTATTAATATGTGTAAGTAGTTTAATATTCTAAACAATACTTTGGAAATGATTGTAAACCATTCATTTAATTTAGTCATAATGCAGAATTTATGTGCTTAATGCTTTAAACCAATCACACACATCAATCGAGGTTTTAATAAGTTTTTTTGCGTATGACAACTAATAATTCTTTGTATTGAGTGCATAATGGCCAATATGTGTCTTGTTATAGAGTATCTAAATCTATGTCTACGATTGTGGACAAAAATTATTGAAGTAAAAACTAGGATTAATCTATAAGGCGAAAAATTACCTGAGTCGATGTTCTAGGTTATTTAGTAACTAGCATAAATTTGGTTTTTATTTAGTTTGGATTAGGTATGATTTTATTTTAATGTTAATGCTATCGTAATTTCTATTTTATCATATTTTTTCCAATAAGTAGATTTACAATGATAAGGATATGACTTATTTCCAATGAATATAGAAAATTCGATATTTTGCTAAAGGTTATCAGCCTATTGTGATTAGATTTCAATGATTTAGGATCATTATATAAATATGATAACTTTATTATGACTATGTTTTAATGAAAATGTCCAGATATGACAGTTTATATATCATTATCTAAGATGTATTGTTAGATATTTAATTTATATTGATTATTCGATTATTTGTTTGAATTGCATTAGATTAGTTTATTGAATTTAAGTTGTATATAGTTTAATTATTTTAATTAATTGATTGTTTAGTTTTTAGATTTATTGTATTTAATTCCTGTTTCAATTAGATTAGTTAAATTAAAGTAAATTAAATCCAATAAAACTTCGTGGTGGCCTTAATTCTTAAGATATTTGCAAAATCCCTGTAGATACGATATCCCATTTCCTACTACTATAAATAATAGGAAAAAATAAGAAACTATTATGCACGCTCGACTGGTGTCTATTAGTCAGCCCAAAAGGCATGATTGTAAACTCAAACAATCCATATCTGGGTCTCGAATCCTTAACTGATGATAGCCTCGAGGTAGATCAATCTTCGAGAATAACTTGGCACTTACCAACTGATCGAACAGATCGTCGATTCGAGGGAGTGGGTAACAATTGCTGAGTGTCACATGATTCAGCTTTCGATAGTCTAAACACATCCTCATGGAACCATCCTTCTTCTTCATAAATAACACTGGCGTTCCTTAAATATACATTCTAGGGTTGGAGAAACCATTATCTGATAGATCCCCAAGCTGCCTCCTTACCTCCTCCTGCTCGGACGCTAACATCTTTTAAGGTCTGCTAAAAACCGAATGTGTCCCACGTAAAAGCTTGATAATAAATTTAACCTATCCATGTGTTTGTAATTATGGCAGATCATCTGAAAAAACATCGAGAAATTCTCTAACCACTAGGACATCCTCAATCCTGATTTCTGTCCTCGTTTTTGACTCGACTGTCGCTGCAAACACCTCCATCTCCTGAGTCATAGCTAGTCGACCTCTAATAATTGGTAATGTGGTTGCGACTCTAATAAATGTGAACTCTGGAATCTTGGAACGCAAAACATGACGTTCATATGGAAACAATCCTATTGTGCGTGATACACCGCTAACCAGTCCATCTCCAAAAGTGCATCAAACTTGGGGTACTCCAGGACACGTAAGTCTACTGGCAACTGATGCCCCTCTACCTCTATCGTGCATTCTCGACATATTCAGTTAAGGTATGTCTCATCTCCAACGGTCGTATTGAGGACAATGTGTGTGTCTAACATTTTTCATGCTAACCCTAAATCTCCTACTATGCCTTCAATAATAAATGATAATGTACTAAAAATATATTATAAAATGCATCGATTTACCCCTAATAGACAACGTACAGTCAACGAGCTATCTGATCGCCTCCATGTCTAGCCGTACAACTGCATGTGCTCTCTCTAGTTTGATCATGTTGTGATGTCCCTACTGGTGACAGTTGTATCTTGCAATCAGCCTTTAGGTGCCCTTTCTAACCACGACGGCGCCTCTCCTACCTTCTATCCTTCCAATCCCCGGATCTCTAACCCTGACCTTTGTCATGGCCTCCCTGATCACGTTCCCTATCCTGACGGTACCGTTAAGTTTGCTCATGTTGTGTCGTTACTACTGTATGCACCAGCTGCCTGTCCTGATATATAAACTTATCCCTATGCTAGTCATCAATGAAGTTCTTATCCTGATTTCTTTCATCTTAACGGTAATCCTCGTCAGACCGGTTCCTATGTCTCTTAGGCCTCCTGTCCGATAGAGAACTCTGCCTTTATTGTTTCTTAGACTGTCCCAAATTAGGTGACCGCCTATCGTCCCATTGCAGTAGGTACATCTCATGAGAAAGGGCTTGATCGTACATGTCTTGTAATCTGTGAGTCCTAGATGATATAATCATACTAGCGATGAACTCTACTAATCCCCGAACAAATTAGTAAATATGTAGGCTCTTAGTCCCAACAACATCTATGGCGAACTCTAGTAGATAATGATATAGCTCCATATACTATAGAACCGATCAGTTGCCCTATATCAGGGCATGAAAAATCCTCTCTTAGACGCAGTTGGACCTCTAAGAGGATATACTCATCCTAGGAAATCAGTCTGAACTGCAACCATGTCATCAAATCCAGATGAGTATCATAGTACGTAGTCCACGACAAAGATATTGCTCATCTGAAACACGATCCTAAAACCTTTGCCTGTATACTCTCCTTGACTCTCAGCAATTTGTGTTACTGTTAATATGAAAGTCACCACTATCGACCTCCTCCTAGTCACCTACCACCTCCATAGAAGAATCTAGGCTAGAAATGAATAAACTCCTTAATCAACATCCCCTCAGGTGTAAATACAAACTCGGAGTTAGTACCTATAGTAGTTGTCTTTGTGGTCATCAATGTAGGAATAGGAGTCATTGTCTTAACCGGTGCGACAACTGGTACAATCATTAGAGTAACCCTCTCACATGCGTCTCAGGAACTGTGGGAGTAGTAACCTGAACAGGCGTCTACTAGAGAGCTGGGGTGAAGGCTATTTGTGTTGCAGGAATTGTAATCGCGACAAGAGTCATGAATAGTACTACATGAAACCTCAATAGATTTAAGATCTCTGCCAACTAAGCATCGTGTTCCGCGATTTATTCGTCAACACTCTGAGTAGAAGCAGTAATATTAGTCTTAGCAGGATCGCTCGTCTGTCCTACCTCTGATGGTGTAAATTGTTTTCCGTCCATCATGATCTGCATCAAGAAGCATACACCGAATCAGCCTCGGTTTATATACACGTATAGTATATAATATACAGTAAAAACGTAACACGTATATAACCCCTAACTCTACCTGCCTCATAATCACTTCCTAATTAAGGTTCTAAGGCATCGAGTTTCCATATATAAGGTATTTTTGTTAAGTATTATGATCATTCATTATTTTCCTAGGTTCCTTCAACCATTTCTCTAATCCCAATTGAGACAGCTTCGTGCCCTTAGGCTGTCAGGTCTTCTAGTCCTCGCATTACGAGCCCCGCTGCACCGTCTACGTCACTGACCCGCATCATCCCACTCTTCGCTTGCGTTTCTAGCAATGCCTGCATCCTCATTGTGTATGAGAACTTGTTGTGTTGTCACTATATTGTAAACTAGTTATCCAAGTTTCCTTTTTAAGTCTTGTATATTTAGGGTTAACCGTATTTTAGTTTGGAAGTTTGCATGTTAGACATATGGCTTATGATTTACAATTTTTAGTTAATAAGCAGTAAATTAACAGCATAAGTCTTAAACTAATATAAAACCATGATATATATAAGTGTTTTATAGAGCATTATTCCTAATGTGGAAAACCCAGAAATAGGGTACTCTGTGCATAAGGAAACATGATAACCAAAAGATAGGCATAAATATATACATGTACAATGTCTCTCTAGTCTCCTTAATACCCAAAATAAAACAAAATATCAAAAACTAACAAGTATATGAGTATCCTAGATAGTAAGTCATCAGAGAAGCCAAAGGTAATGTTAAATAAACATGCAAAAAAAAAGGCAACTATAAATGGATCATTGCATGCACATATAACAAAGTAGATAAACAAAGTGTATGCGATGTCCTAGTCAAAATACACTGTACTTTGCATCCCCAGGATGCCTTTATTGGGTTCCTCCACTACTCTTTCACCTGATTTCTCACAGTGATTAGCATATTTCTGCACTCCACCGTTACGTGCACCGAAGAGGAGCTCGGGTTGCCATTCACTAAGGGCTTGGTCATATGTGATATAGTCCAGCGTGCCATAAACACACAATAGAAGTGTTGATGGGAATAAACTCAACCAACCGTCCCAAAAATAGCACCGAAATGGAATAATAATCCAAGAATGGATTGCAACAAGTAAAACAGGAATTAAATACTCAAGTGAGATTCAAATGGATTTTACACACCTCAAAATGCACTCTGATGCCCTTAAAACACCGTAATCCGACCTCGTTACACTCCTGGCTATCACTCTATCATTCCTGAGTTACATGAGTCGTTTATTGGTGTTTTAGATCAATTTGAGTGGTTTAAGTTAAGTTTTTAACCAAAAGACGCTAAACAACCCTTTTTATTTTTCAGATGTCTACTGGCATTAGCATGCTAGACAGGTGGCCTAGAGTGACAGGTGACGCTAGCGCACTATGGTCAATACTTGGCATGTTATTGTTCTTCGTAGTGAAGAAAAACGCAATGCCCATAACGGATAACGCATTAGCGACCCTATCGAGCGCGATAATCGTATTGAATGGCAAAATTCCAATTCTAGAATTATTCCATTTGACATCCTTGCCTTTTCCATCACTATCGAACCTACCCTCTCTCCTTGTAGGGGATTAACAAAAACTTTGATAACAAGCCAAATGAGCAAATTATACAATAACTCACTAATAATACATTCATCAACATAATACCCAATATGACAATTTAACATGGAAATCATTTTATTAACACAATAGACAACCTCAACTGACTAGTAATTCATGATTAAGACTCCACAAATAGAGATCACAATTGTTAGATTCGTTTTCATCAAAAATCTAAAATTTTAAGCTCATTTTGATGACTTGAATGAGAGGGAGTAGATTACGCTGGTAGTAGCTGTTAGATCTTGAAGTCCCAGCAACAAATGAAAAATCTAAGCCACAAAAGTTTTCTCTACAGCTCTAAATTGTTTTTCTTTTGGATGAGTTTTGTATGAGTAGGTTTGCTAGGAAACCACTAAGTAAGGTTTTAATACTTTTGGTTGTTATTAAATGTTTTTATTAAGGCTGTCAAACACAAATTACTGACTTCATTAGGACACTAAATAGCCTAGTTAGTTATTTTAAACCCCGGTTACATGGTTATTTCACATCCCACGCCTCGATACGCATCTCGAAGCATGCAATAGCTAGTGTATCTGACTATTTGACATACTCTAATGCATTATTATCATTATTAGTCACATTTTCTTATGTCTTTGATCATATTATTCCACTTAACCATTGTCTAGACTTGGTGTACCCGTACTTCGCCTACCCGACACCCTCGTCGACACTCTTTTTTAAGTGAATCCCCATCACATAGTCTCGCATGACATAACATGATACATACAAATATGCGATAAATTATGCAATATTAAATAAAATACACTACAATTATGCAATCAATCAGACAATTATATAACTAGAACCAAGTCAGTCGTGCCCTTAGCTTATCTACGACATCCACATGGATCCGAGCTGGCATCCTAGTCTATAAATAGTAAATAATAACGGCATTAATAAAATAAGCCATTACAATTCTTCCCAACTAGGAAAATATTTTATGTAATTGATTTCATCATATAAAACTCATTACTCAAGACATTGAAATCATGCAAAGTCATTTTGTACCTATATGTTCATGTAATGCTAAAAGTGAACCAAAACCCATTTTGATATACAATTTATAAGCGGTCTCGAGCAAAGCATTATGGTTACCAGAGTTGCATGAATATCAAATTCGATACAACCTAAAGAATAGTATATATCATATCTTTTTGTTGTGTGATATCCTTTGGTCAAACATAAGGCATAAAAAGTCATACTTAATGTTCAATCGTACTAGTCTTGATCTCTAGATAGATTAAAAACATTCGAGTGACAATGATCATATCAATTCACTTAGACTTAACAATTTAATAGTCTAACATATCGAGCGATCCACTGATATCACTCTCTATATGAGAAGGACAAATTATATCTTGATTACACACCTTCAAATATTATTTACATAGTAACCAATCACAATCTTTATAATATTCGTGTTAAAGATAATGTTTGATTGGGTCAAATCACCATCTTCCTAATATCAAAGTTTCTGTCAATCTTAAGTTGGAGGACAAAATGATTTACCTATCATGAGTAACACTTATGACTTAATCCTTGTGGTGTTCTCGTAGCGGGTCGGTCCAGTGCAATGTTCCTTATCAAGTACTCATGATTTTGATTTGTATCCCTATTCACATGATCGTTACATAACCATCAATCAAGATTCACTCTAATCTTAATTCATTATAGTTCCCAGTATAATGATCGACTAAGGACATTTAGGATAATTCAGTAAACATCCATGGATCTTATTACACTGTAAACATGCAAACCAATTATAATACATAACAAATAAATCATTTATTTCATTAACCAAAATAATAATAGAAAAAATGTTTGACTTAGGGCATATGCCCTAACACTTTCATTATACGCAGCAATTGCATCTCATCTAAAATTCTTATATTTTCTGCTTGTATTCTTCTTCTCTCGGTGGTCTCTCTTTTAAGTATCTCATTTTTCTCCTGTCCGTCCTCTAAAACTACATAGCCTTGCACTTGTTTTGTGTTTTCTATGTATTCATCCATGATGGTCTTGTCAGGGTAAACATCCAACCCTAGAACTATCATAGGAACTTGGTTTTATTTGCATAATTATGTGATCATTATGGGAAAAGGTAATCTTCATTCTTGTTTATGGTCATGGAGTTCCTAATTAAATCGTAAATGATGTTGCCAAAATCAATGTAACTATGACGATTTCAATACCTACAATAAAGGCCGCCTGGCCTAAACCATCGTCAAACCCCTCGAGATGACCCAGCGAGTCAGCCAATGATCTATTAAGCCTTAACATGCGGAAATATAACAAGACAAGCTATAAATAGGCTACTAAGACATATAATAGGTGGGTAATAAAAGTCTTCTGAGTCCATTAGGTGCGAAAATAAAATGGAAAGTCTTACAAATGTTAAACAACTAGGCTAAGGGTTTCACGAGTCTACACATAATATAATCCCCTATTTATTATACAAAATGTTTCAAAATCGAATAAATATAAATCAACAACCTTGAAAATGAGAAAAGAGCTTCTACGCTATGACTTTTCTCTTTCTTCTGTCTCGAGCAGCAGTAGAGGTAGGTGGAGCGGAAAAAGTACTAGATGAGCAATATTCTAATGAGCTCAGTAAAGTAGAAGCTTAATTTACCATGAATCATCCAAGTAATACCTAATACATAATAACTAGTATGAACAAGGTTATTGACCAATTCTACCATCATCCCGAGCTTGAAAGGATAATCTAAACAAGCAAAATATATAATGCAATGTACAACAAAGCAAAGCCCGAACAAGATAGTCTATAAGATAACAATAATAACATGAATGCCATAGAGACAACGAAGTGGAAACAAGTTATAAACTACGTGATGTGACAACCAACTAGCTTCAAGGTATCGAATATGATCATGCCTTATAGATTGGAGTCTAAGCATCGTTATGATCCTGTCGGCCATATATTGGCCTTCAAAGGTATCATTTAAAAAATGAATGAGATGATTGGTGGCTATGGGCTCTCAAGTCTGAGGTGCTATTTACAATTATTCATTCCAAACATATCAGTTCCATAGGCATTCATAAATAGAGAGCTCAAAGGACAAGATGAAGTGGAACAACAAGTTATATTCAATTTGATTCCAAGTAAGATATTAACCATTCACTACCGTGAATCTTAGCATAACTAATAGCATGGCATGATTGAAGATAAAGCAAACCCCACTTACCTCGAAGCGATGCTATCTTATCCGATCTTTACTAGGGAGTTCATATCCGGTTCTCCTCATGTCTACATTGGTGTAGGTTCGTTTAGATATTATTAACATGTTTTGTTTAAAGTAAGCTAACTTAATTCGCATTAATATCTTGAAAACGATATAAAACTATTTTTGCATCAATATGAAGCATTCAACACAACGACAAAGGTTTTTGGGGTAAGTTACCACTACCCCAATCCCCATCCTGGAGATATATCTCAATAAAACTTGGTAATTTTGATAAACAACAAGATCTGATTTAATTCCATAAAAATAGCTTGCGCCCTCCTAGAGTTGTGGGTTTACCCACGAGGCACTAAGGCGACATTGCTAGCTTAGAGTTGACGAACCACAAATTGGTCTCAGTGATTTACCAGCACAATGTTTTACAAGCTACATCGCTAGGAAGTCTCAGGCAACACCGTGGCTAGCACCCTACTACACTAAATAATGGGTGTGACAACGCTGGGCATAAAATCGAGATTTCATATTCGAAACAAAATTAACCAACAACTTACGCCAACCCCTAAGGGTCCAAATCTGATCAAAAATAGTAATGAACAATTCGTTTGAAACCACAACATCAGTCCCATTCCATCAAAGAATGTATATGATCTACAAATCCACAATTAAAACATAGATTTTGCAAATTTGTTTGAATAAACTAAAGAATACAAGATAGAGATAACCTAAATTACAAATCAAGGCGTATGTTTTCATCTTTTATCTTAGAAATCCAAGAGAAACCATGATTTCATTCCAAATCAAATATGTGAATCAAATAGAGAAAATTATTACTTTTCTTTGTGAGATCTTAATGAGAGTTTCGTCTTCTTCACCAAATCCACCAAGTAACTGTTCTAGGGTTCCTTCTCAATTTCTCTCCATAGTTAATTCAAGCAAAAGTGGTTTACGGCTCTAATTGTGGTTTAAATACTTAATTAATGGGATTAGGGTTTGGTTGACCAAATAGAGACCATACACTCATATTAATCTCTTTTAGTATTGGATGATCCTAGAGTCTACATGAACTCCACTTTTTCTTCTATTTTACATAAATACCCTTTATGTGTATTTATTTACCAATTTTGCCATTATTCTATATTTGATTTACTTTACCTTTTATCCGAGTCTATTATTTTAACTTAGGCTTAATTTTGCACCTAAGTCAACTAAATAGTAATTTTGCACCCAAGGAATTCGCAGAGTCTCTTTATTTTCTTTCCTCTACCTTTGACTCGTCACTAAAATCTAAAGGTGGAGAAGGTTCTCTTTGTGTTCTAACTCTAGGATTGCGACCAAGTCGAGTATGTACAATAGTTTCTTGTATTTTCTTATTATTTGTAGTAGTGGTAAAAGGGACATCGTCTCCATAGGGACTTCACAAGCTTCAAAGGAAAGTATTTTTTCTTGTTTTTATTAATTTAGTTAATCTAATTAAACAGGAATTAAAATACCAAATAACTAAAACCTATAACTATTAACTTAAATAACCAAATTAACTAACTTAATTCAAAAAATTCAACGCTAACTAAATCAAACAATATTCAAATTTAGTAAAAATATAAATATCTAAACAAACATCTAAACAAAGCCCCACTAATTAATGTGATGTACTTGGATTGCCTTCAAATACTAGAACATAACAACACTTCATAATATAGTTATAATCATAACACATGGAGTCTTAGAATTATTAAATCCTAATTCATAATAAGTTAATAGCCTTTAGCCAGCCACCGATTTTTCTAAATTCAATGAAAAAGCCATATTCTTGTCATTATAAATCTACTCATTAGATAAAACGCAAAACCATAAAGATATGATAGTATTAACACTCAATGAAAATTATGCCTAATTTAAGCCAATAAAAATCAGAATATGCTAATTAATAAACAACTTAGAACAAAATCACCTAAGACATCCACTCGAGAAAAGCCCTATAGATTAATCTTATTTACTACTTCTATAATTGTTGTCAATAATTATAGTCATAGATTCAGAATCAAAATACCACAATACACATTCGCAACTATGCATGCAATATTAGTCTTCATTAGTTGTAATACGCAAAAACAACTTGTTAAATATGTGATTGACGTGTATGAATAGATTTAAAGCATTAAGTATGTAATTCCTCAGTTATAATTACATAGCAATTCAATGTATCCAACGTATGTACACGCCTAGGGTTTGTTTAGATTGATAAACTACCCACTCATATTGGAAATAAAAAATGAAAATATTTAATTAAAAGACCAAATGAGTAAATAAATAAATACCTCTTAAAATAAATTGAAGCTTCAATGTAATTTTCAACATTAACTAAAACTAATAAAAGACTTATCAAATATGTAAAATATGTGGAAAAGAGCAGTTGGAGATAGTTATTTCAATGCTCTCTGGTCTTATTATAGTCTCTTTAAGTATACATATCTTAAATAAACTCATATTCTTCATATTAATCTAAGAAAAACTTATAATTGTTTTCAACGATATGTCAGTGATTCCTAAGTTATACACAAATTGCTAAGACAATCATTGGATTTGGTTCTCCTTGCTCCATCAATTTAGCTGGCAACTCTAAGTATATTCTTCAATTTGCTAAGGATACGCATGTAATTCTTTGCTGCTGATTTAAGTGGTGATTCTTACTTTAAATGCAAATCGTTGGTTAATCACTGGATTTCTTCTCCAGTTGACTATTTTGCTCTTCTTCCCCTTTTTCTTCCATTTCCTTATTTTCCTAATTAAAACCTAAAATCACAAAAATAAGACAATACCCAGTGTAATATCATTATTTATATCTAAAATCAATCTTAATCACACTATAAAACATGTCAAATTATTGACTTTTCATTTTGTTCATTGAAATCCACGTAGGCTTCATAGGTGTGGGTGGAACTTAGGATTTTGTTTTAGGTTTTTCTATTAAAGCTCCCTTTCCCATCTCCTTTTTGAACTTCCACACTTACCACTTCTGGTCATTTTTGAAATCAAAAGTCACAAGTCCGAATAATAAATTAAACCTATAGATCATAAAACATTTTTATTGAAAATAATTCGGTATAATTCAAAACTCTATTTAATAAAAAAAGAAATTTATTTGGAAAACTAGCTTAAAATCCAATCGGAAACTCAAATAAAATTGGCATCGAATTTGTTAACTTAATTATAAACTTAAAATCAATTTTCTAAATAATAATAAATAATTGTGAGATAGATTCTAGTCTTTTCAAAAACAAAACAATCCCCAAACTGATTTGAAACTTAATTTTGAAACCAATTGCGAAAACGTAAATATATACCACAATTTCAAAAATATTGAATTTGTAAACCAACGATCATTTTAATCTCAATGTCTAATCTATTAGAATCAATGAAATCTTTCGTACATGGTGTTAGAATGAGTTCCAATACAACATTTTCGAGATCAAATAAATATTTTGCAAAAATCCTTCAAACAAAAAACTCATCAAAATAAATAGCTAAGGTTATCGTGATTACCTTCTTTAGAATGAATATCTCAAGATATAGCTTTTGAACTCCTCTAGATTAGTTTTCCAAGCTCCTAGTTGAAATCCCTTACCCCTAGTTTGGCTCTACTCTCCCAAATTCAAAAATCTTTGGGTTCAATGAGACTAGAATGAGCTAAGAATTACTTAAATACACTAAGATTGAGCTTAACAAGGCTGTATCTATGCAAGAAATTGGTCGTGCAGATGAAGGGGTCAAACGGTTTGTATTTGCGAAGTGAGTTTGTGTTTGGCGATTTAGGGTTTTGTGACGCACCGATCAGACCCAACGATTCATGCTATAGGCTTAATCGCCATCGATTCACTTGACTCAGATTTTCATTTAAGTTTTTTGTTATTGTTACTAATTTAGCCCGCAATTTCTAGTGTTAATCTAAATCGCTGAGGACTCGCAAGGCTTGTTTTAATATTTTTACAATTATTTTCACAATTAACACATATATCATTCATAAAAACAAACGAGTAAGTGAATATTGCAAAGTCGCATAAAGGTCATAAATATTAAAACAACTCAATCACTCCCTCTTATTTGAAATTTGCTCAGAGTTTAAATTCTGAAAATATTCCCAATACAAGAGTAAAAAAGTGAGAGAACAAAAACATAATATATTAATATCAAACTTCTAATAAGATTAAAACATAAATAAATATAGAATATGGAATGTCTCCCATAGAGCACTTTTGTTTACTGTTGTTGGCTCGACTGAACCATTCTAGAATTATGCAAGATCTTTAAACTTGAATTTAGGATTATCCATTCTAATGCCATTCCAGAAAGTAACTGCTTAGCCATTAATTGTAAAAGTAATTGTTTTGTTCAGAACATCCGGCTTGAGTATTGGCTAAGAAAGACCATCCTAAAATTAAAAGAGGATCTTGATTAATAAAATATGGCATGACCAAAAAGTCCATGGGTACGAAATACTTGTCTACTTTAACTAGCGCATTCGTGATCACCATTGTTGGTTGAATAGAAGTACCATCCAGTAAAAAACTCATTTAGAAGCTAGTGCATCTAACTCTAATTGAGTATGTAGAAAGAAATTTATAGGCATGAGATTTGCATTAAAAACATGTATCATACTGAGCTCTTTAGTACCAAGCTCATTTAATTTTAATGTGCAAATATATACCTATGGGATCATTAAGCTTTATAAGGCTTAAATCCAGCTTTTTCTTTTTCTTATTCTTCTTAGATTTAAAACTTTCAGCTTGTTAATACTCTTTCCATTCTCTAGTTGCTTAACTCTCTATTCTTGAGTTTTTTTTTCTTTTGAAGTGTCTTCAACTTGTTCTTTATTTGGAATCTCATTTTCAATTTCCATTGTTATTGCATTAATTGCATAAATTTTGGCATTAAAATTATCATAATAGTTTAATTCTAGAAAATCATTATCATTATTTTCATGATCAAGTAATTCATCATATTCATCATAGTTATGTATATTATTAATGTTGAATGTAATAATTTTGTCTTCAAGTTCCATAGAAGTTTTTCCTTCAAAAATATCTAACTTAGTTTTAGTTATTTTAAGAAAATGTCTACCTAAAAGTATAGGTAAAGGATTGGGTGATATTGAATCTCTCATTTCCATGACATAAAAGTCGGCTAGAAATGCTAAGTCATGTACTTGTACTAAAATGTCTTCTAATAATTCATATGGATTAATAATTGTATTGTCCACTAAGGTGAGATTAATAGGCTTATTAATTAATGATCCTATTTTCAATGATTGATAAATTTTAAGTGACATTACATAAATCGATGCTCCGAGATCACACATACCAAGTTCAATGGAAAAGTTTCATATGTAATCGGTAAGACAAACATTCCTAGGTCGAAATATTTCTCTGAAAGTTTCTTCTCTATTAAAGATGACACCTTTTGCCCTAATTATTTTTAGATTCTTCTAAAACCTGACGTTAGACTTAGAGAATTATGTAGAAAACTTCACCATTATTTGATAATTGTGTAATTGATTTTATTAAAGGTTCATTAATTTTTATTTTCTTAAATGATTCAGAAATTTCTTCATTAATTTCTTCCTTCCTACCATCTGTTATTCATTGTGGATAGAGAGAAATAGAATACATATTTTCATTCAATTCAAAAAATAAAGCATTAACTTGTGCTTGATTAGTAGGGTTTGTAGTTTGAGTAGATCCTTTAGATTGATTACTTAACTTATTGATTTGTAGATTCATCTAATTTAATTGATTTCTCAACTCGTTAATAGTCTTATCAATTTTAATTTGATTTTAAGAAATTTGCATCAAGTTTTAAAGACTTTAGGTCATAAAACTATGTAGTATTTGTTCTAAGTTTGGTTGCGTAGGTTGAGTCATATGTTGAGGTTGTTGAATTGGCGTAGATTATATTTGTTCACTTGGTCTATAAGTGGTATAGCTTTCATTTTGTAGACCATATCTAAGATTTGAATTTGGTCTTTTAGTATAGTAAATATTTTTATCATATAGATTTTTGGGAAAACCAGAATATTAGTTCATAATAACGTTGACTTCTTCAGTATTTTCTTCATGTAAAGTGGGACACGCATCCATAAGATGTGTAACTTCATTACAAAATCCACGTGGTTTCACTTAGTTTGATTTATCTTTGAATCATAATTTGACCATGCCAGATAATTCATCAACTTTTTTGTCGAATGTATTACTTCTTTTATTATTAATTTTATAAAGTTTCTTTCTTGATGTGTCGTTCTTTTCACCTTATTATTTAGATTGTTTAGTCATTTTCTTAATAGCTTCTTTTGCTAGAGTTGGTGTACCAAATAATGATCCACCATATACGGTATCTAATATTCTTTGTTTAAAATGGTTAAGTCCTTCATAAAAGTATTGTAATTAATCTTTTTGTGTATATCCATGTTGTGGACAAGATGAAATTAATCTTTGAAACTTATCCCAAAATTTATTAAAATTTTCATCATCTTTCCTTTTCATGACTGTGATTTGTCTTCTAGAAATACAAATTTTTCTTCCAGGCATATATTGATATAGAAAAAGTTCTAATATTTGAGCCCATGTGGTTATTAAGTCTTAAGGAAGATAAAACAACTAATCTTGTGCCTGATATTTTAATACAAAAGGAAAAGCTTTAGGTTCAACTTGTTCTAATGTACAGTTTTTATGTTTCATCCCATTGACTTTGTGTTGGTATTCTTTATAAATTTTTAAGGGTCTTCATTATCTTCACTATAAAAGTTAGGTAGAGCACTAATGAATCAAGATCTTAGTTCAAATTCAGGAAATCCCTCAAGATAGGCAATACACATTAGTTCATATGCAATGATACTTTGATTGGCTTGCCTAAAGGTAAGTTCTCTATTATCATTATTATTAATATTGTTAAGGTTATTATTGTTGGCTTCCATTGTGATAGCTTGGTGTTCCCTACATTCTTGTTGTCTTAAATTATAATTGAAGTTCCTATCTACCTCAACATTAAATGGATGTAAAGATCTTGTAGAATTAGAACAATGAAGTGGGTAGACCATACAACATCTAAAACTCCTAAGAAATTACTCAAAAACCACTGGCAATGGTGCTAAGAATTTGACATGTGTCGCGCGTGTACAATAAGTTTTTCATATATCCTTATTATTTGTAATAGTGATAAGTGGGATTGTCTCCGTAGGGATTTAGCAAACTTCTTTAGGAAAAAGGTTTCCAAAGTTTTTATTATTTTTTCACTTTAATTTAATTATTATAATTAAAACGAGAATGAAAAATCACTAATTCAAACTATAATAATGAACTAAACTAATTAAACTAATTTAATTAACACAATTCAAAGTCGAAAATATTCAAATGTATTCAATTCTTTAATAAATAAACATCTAAAACAATGAAACATCAATTCTTTTTGCATCCAAACACATTACTCACAACATAGTCATAAATATACTTTAATCTCTTTACAAAATATTCTAGAACATTAAACTCTAATCATAAGTAATTAGACAACCCTTGTCAAGCCATCAGTTCTCCTTATATCAGTGAAAAAGCCACGTTCTAATGTTATTGGATTAATCCTTCAAATGCTTAAAGAAATTAACTCTAGGCAATAAAACCGCATTAAGTTTCGTGAAAACTACAAACTACTAATATCTTTGGAAAGCCACTTCAATGTTAAACTTAGATCTCAATCCAACTAGGACATCTAAATGGTAAAAGACCTCTTTAAACAATTCTAGCTACTACTTTAAACTAAATGTTGAATCTAAATATCACAACACACATTTCTACTATGCGTGCAGTACAAAGCTTTTTTATTGTAATCCACAAACAATTATCTATTACATAAGTAAATTAAAGTATACAATTAGTTTAAAGCATTAAGTACAAAATTATCTCATTATGACTACATCACAAAACACACCAAGTTCATGTTTGGACTTTGTTTAGATTAATAAACTACTCATTCATATTCATAATAAACATCACAGTAAAATGAATAAATGACGTAGATAAATATCTTTGAATAAATACTTTGAATCTTCATCTCCAAAAGCAATGAACAAAAGTCTAAAAACTAAAACGATAAACTATGGCTCCAAGAGCAATGAAATATTGATCTAAGTACTCAAGAGCAATTGATTTCGTAGCCTTAAAGCCATATATATAGTATTATAGGTAGTATATATCCAAAACTTACTGAAACATCGCGTGGTTATCTAAAACTCTCAAAATCGAAGCGAGTGACTCGTCATTGATTCCATTTAAAACTCAAATCGCATGTTAAATTCTTAGAAAAGGGTCTCTATTCTCCACCGATTTGTCTGGAGATTTAAGTGTAAATCCCGAATCGATGCCAAAATGTCAGCATTGATTTATGGTTGATTCTTGATTCGCTGGTGATTCATTGTGGATTTCTTCCACTTGATCAATTTTTTTCATACATTTATTATTATTTGAAATAACAAAAATAAGAGAGAACCTAGTGTAATATAGTCTTTTATATCTAAAATTACCGTAAAATATACTATAAAACACTGTATAATTATTGAATTATCATGGTGCATTATGTTTCAAAGATAAAATGTGGATTCTAACTCAGGATCAGTTAAGGAAGGAGTTGCTAAGGGAATCTCATAGATCTCTTTACTCTATTCATCCAAGTAACACTAAGATGTATCATAATATGAGGCATATTTATTGGTGGCCTAAGATGAAGACTGATATTACTGAGTTCGTGAAACGATGTGAGATACGTCAGCATGTTAAAGCTGAACATCAGAAACAGGGAGGGTTATTGCATTTTCCATCAGTTCCTGAGTGGAAATTGGAGCATATATCGATGTATTTTGTTTCCGATCTACTTCTGAGTCAGCATAAGTGCAATGTTGTTTGGGTTATAGTTGAAAGATTGATGAAATTTGCGCATTTCTTGTCAGTTTCCATACGAGATCCTCTTGACATATTATGTGAGATATACATATGTGAGGTTTTGAGATTTCATGGAGTTTTGGTGTCAATTACTTTGGATAGAGATTCAAAAATCATGTCTAGGTTGTAGGCTTAATTGCAGAGACAGCTAGGAACTATTTTTAACCTCAGCATGGCATATCATCCTCAAATCGATAGGTAGACCGAGTGTCTAATCTTGGTGCTAGAGGACTTGCTTCAAGCTTGTATCTTGGAGTGTGGTGGTAACAGAGAGAAATACATTCCTCTGTGTGAGTTTTCTTATAATAATATCTATCAAGCTAGCATGTGAAAAACCTTCTCAAATTAGGGCACTGCCCGACCTAATCTAGTCATTAAGCCTTAACCTCACCTCGTATAACTTAATACGAAACTAGTCAACCTTTTCAAAACCATTTACCTACTTACAAATTATAAGTTCAATATGTGTTTTAATGTCTTACGTAATGTAAAACTAGTTAGCCTTTTCAAAAGCATTTGCCTACTTACAAATTATAAGTTCAATATGTGTTTTAATATCTTATGTAATATAATAAATCATAGTGAATTAAAATTTTGCTTACTTACAAGTTTATTCAGCGCAAGTCTTACAAATTAATGAAAGCATTAATGTGATACCTAACAATCGTGGAAGAATCAAGGAATAAAGATCACATGCATATATATAACAAAATGGCAATATATAATAACATGTGTCTGGTCATGGTACTAATAACTCAACTCAAATTATACAACCCCAAAAGTATATGATAGGCATATAAAAGTATTACAGCAAAAATCAAAACCTACAAAATTTGGTGTAGCAGCACTCCACTGGCTCAGAGGTAGTCACGATCTTCTCTTTGCCTAGCCTGCTACTCGATGGATCTGCACCACTGTAATAAAAAAGATGGTGAGCATAGGAAACTAGAAAGTAACACTGAAATATATTGGTTCACATTCCCAAATATGCAACAAGTATCAAAATGCATATTAATAGGAACTATGTTGAAAGGAAATTATGCAAAGATATACTTTAGTTAAACAAAATGAAACTAACACTAGGCTAAGTAGTACTGATCTAGGGCCGATCTTCAGGAGTCTATCCCAATGCCTATTCCACTATATAAGGATGGGTCATGCTCTACATCTTTATGAAGGTCGTAATTGCACTCTACGCCTTTATAATTATCCCAAATGTCATTCATTTAGGATGTATACTTGCCAACAACCCCCAGTCTTATAACTTGTAAAGTCACCCAAGTTATGCTTGACCCTCGTTTGTTCGTCGAATTTCTATCATAAATTAGTCTTAGATACAAGAACTACTTTCATATTCAAGAACAACACAGTAATGAAATCTAACAAAACTATTACATACTAATGCACAAAGGATATAGATTCTCGACACTATGTAATAACAACCTAATAGCATGATATTTCACTAACCTAATGTATTAACAATCAAAATGACATAGCACATGATTTAGAGTCAATGACATCATTTAATCAACATATTATGCCATGGAAACAGCCTCATGTAATGAGAAGTAACAAAAATTCATGGCATATGGAGTACAAAGGCAAATCAATCCAAATGAATGGAAATGAACATATGAATAGGAATGAAATGTAAATAAATATCTCAATCAGCTTACTTATAATCCATGTAATTTCTTAAGCTACTATAGTTTCCCAATAACTCGAAACTCGTATTTGAGTCCCCAAAATACTTCCCCAATTTTTCGATATCAAAATAATCCAAATAAGTTGGGTTTAAGTTAGGTCCAATGGGTTTAGGAACCTTAACCCAAAACAACCCTTTAAGACTAAACAACATTGAAATTTCAGTCTAATATTGCAGTGCGATTTTAGGCATGAAATTGTCCAAATATCAAAATCTTTCACCACTACAAAGATGTTTTGTGTCTATCTTAGCTTTCCAAAAAGATTTAGTTTTCAAAACTCCAATTTAAAACGAAAGAAATATCACATTGTTGCTAAACATAGCTTTAATTGGAAACTAATCAGACCAGCGGACTTAGAAAACCTATTTCTTCCAATATATAGTTTTAAATATGTGATTTTTGGCCACAAGGCAGCACCCATACCCTGTAACAACATACTAAAAGATCAGCTCATTTGGATAAGTAGGTAGGGAGTTATGCATTTAACAATTTAAGTTTCAAAAATGTTCTACTACATTCTAGCACCTACTTGTAGAGGACTTTTAGACATGAGAAATTTTGAATTACAACATCTCTAACTAAGCAAAATTGTTTCCTTTTGAGTGAGTTTTCAAATACCACCTATTTGAGTCGATTTGGATCTGAAATAAGCAAGTTACGACCAAATTACATAGACTAATCCCTAATACAATATGCGGAAACTTACTTTTGGTCTTACAACTTCAAAAATTCATATCTTTATGATTTCAAAATCAAGTTAAGAACTTTATTATAGCTAGATTATTAGCTTGAAATGAGGAATCCTAATATATAAACCAATTGCAAAATCTTAATCATCTACCCTCTCAATTTGATCAAAAACCATAACTGGTTTCGATTAAATATGGAGATATGTACCTAGTTTGATGAACACTCCACCAACTTGACCTTCTTCACCAAATCAAACTGATCTTTCCTAGTCTTCTTCCTCCTCCAACAGCTTCTTCACTTCAGTAAGCTTTGCTTCTCAACCAAGCAAATGAGATGAAAGTTGATTTGGTTATATAAGTTGATTACTAGCTTTATATAATAGTAGATATGATTGATTAATAATCATTGATCTCATTGTGCACATGTGTTTTGAGGCTCATCGCATGATTCACCTATTAACACATGTCCCACTAACTTTCCATTTACTTAAGCTAAGTGACACAAATGTTTACTCAATTGGTGTTGAGATATGCCAACACTTATCTCGATGTGGCTATTTTTTAACCTACCAACTTAGTTATATTAATTATATTATCAACCATAGACATAAACGCCACTATAAAAGCTATAAATAACCTTATGCAAACTTACCATATCAACTTCTACCTCCGACCCACGTTGGTATGCATATCAAGGCACGTCTCTGCTTATGTCTCGACACCTATACGTAAGTAGAAATGACTTAGTAGTATACACATATACAATACACTAGGCATACACCATAATAAGTATAACATTAACCTCGGCCACCTAGCCTCGGTTACGACAGATATCTCGTCGCGGGTTCCACATCACGAGTCATTTGATCCCGATTAAGAGATTAAACTAGGATTAGAAATTTGGGCTATGACATAGCATTAGAATGGCTCCTTTAGAAGCTCTCTATGGTTGGCCTTGTCGCTCACATACGTGTTGGGCAGAGGTTCGAGATATAGTTTTACTTGGGCCTGAGTTGATTCAGGACTACACAGAGAGAATTCACCATATTCGTCCACATTTGAATACAACATGGCTAAGACAGAAAAAATACGCCAATAAGCATCATAAGTTTTTAGAGTGTTAAAAGGACAATTAAGTTATGTTGAAAGTCTCACATTTAAAAGGGTTGTACATATATGGATTGCGAGGTAAGCTAGCTCCAATGTATATTAGGTCGTTCAAAGTGAAAGAAAGATTTGGACCCGTTGCTTAAAGGTTAGAGTTACCTCCTCAGCTAACTGGAGTTCATAATGGCTCCTACGTGTCTATGCTTCCCAAAATGGAGACTTGGCTCACTCCAAGTATTGATTGAAATGAATTGTGTTTTTAGGAAGACTTATATGATGATGAATAGCCAATTCAGATTCATGATCATAAGATTAAGAAGCTGAGAACCAAAAGGATTCCTTTGGTTAAGGTGAAATGGTAGTTTCACGTTTCACATAGATGATGAGCTAACCTTGGAGCATGAGTCTTATATGAAGGAGCGGATTCCTTTTCTCTTCGGAACTACAGTCGATTATGTTTTCTTTAATTTCGAGGATGAAATTCCTTTAAATTGGGGAGAATCTAATGACCCATTACTTTAAGCTGGTGATTAGTGTTAAACCAAATTTTAATTAACCCAATTTTGGCTTGTGGTTAGGTCCGACATACCTCGATTAGTGTGTGTGAGTTTGTATGATGTTTGTTGTTTGTTGTTTATGTAAAAGACTATATTACATAGGGTTTTAACTTATTTTTGATATTTCGGGTAATAAATGGAAAATATAAAGAAATGAAAGAAAAAGAGAAGATTATGAAAGAACTAATCGAGTGGAAAAAGTATATGAAGAATTATTACTAAAGAAACTAAGAAGAACTAGAATTATGAACCATCGATTCCTGGGAGACAACAAATCACTAGCTAAATCGATGGACACAAGAAAAGACCAATAAGCTCAAGATTCTCAATTTTCCCAGCAATTCTTAACTTTCATAAATCGCGGTGAATTGTTGGGTTGAATCTCGAGAGTTTTAGACAACTACGAGGTGTTTGAGTTGTTTTGGGCTGTTTAATACCTAGATTATTATAAATAAAAACCTAGGGTTACGAAATTAATTGTCCATGATCGTACTTTGAATCCCTAGAAGCCTTGGTTGTTCTTGGAGTCATAGTATACATAGTTTACATACATTGTCTATTTTTTCATTATTTTTGAAGATTCAAGTATTTTTATTCAAAGGTATTTTCAATTATGTCTTTTATTTATATTATGGTAATGTTATTCATGATTATGAGTGAGTAGTTTGTTTGATCTAAACAAAGTTCGAACATGAACTAGATCCATTTTGTAATATAGCTATGATGTGATGATTATTTACTTAACGTTTTAAACCGATTGTATTATTTAATTTACTTATTTAATAAGTTAATATCTATTAATTCTAATCATGATCTTTGTATTATATGCATAATCTAGAATATGTATCAGATATATGGTTTCATTATCTATTTGAAGTTGTAACTAAGATTGTTTGAAAGGCAAACATCGTTTAAATGTCCTAGGCGAATTTGATATCCAAATCTAGACTTGAAATGGCTTTCCAAAAAAGTTAAATTAAGTAGTTTGAAGTTCTTAAAAAGTTTAATGTGGTTTTATTGCGTGTAGTTAATGTCTTTGTATGAATAACGTGGTTAGTTCAATAGAATTAGAACGTCATTTTTTCATCTGTATAAAAATAATAAATGGATAGCTAAAGGTTGTTTACTTACTTATAATCAGAGTTTAATAATTTATCTTACTTTATAAAGTATGCTCCTAACTATATATGGATTAGATTTACATGTTTGGAATGCTAAACAAATTTATGTTACATTATTTCGGATATTTGTTTGGATATTTATATATTATTAAATTTAATCTATTTGATTGATTGTGATTCTGGATTGTGTTAGTTAATTAGGATAATATATTTAATTAAGTATTATTATATTATAGTTAGTTATTAGTTGATTTAATTATTATTATTAGTAAAAGAAAATTAAATAAAATAAAAACCTTTAAAAGTCTTTTTTCTTAAAGAGATTTGATAAATCCCTATGGAGACGATTCCCATTTGCCATTACTATAAAATAATAATAGTATAATATAAAGGGGGAATTATTGTACACATCTGACGGGTGTGAATTTTTGGCGTTGTTGTCGGGGATCTAAACACAATTTCTTAGGAGTTTTAGATGTTGTATTATCTATCCACTTCGTCGTTCTATTTCCACAGGATTCTTACATCATTTCAATCTTAACATACGAAATTTAATCGTAAGTTAAGACAACAACAACGTAGAAGACACCAACCTAACATAATGGAAGCCAATAATAACTTTAATAATAATAATAATAATAATAATAATAATAATAATAATAATAATAATAATAATAATAATAATAATAAAAATAATAGAGAACTTACTTTTAGGCAAGTTAATCAAAATGTCGCTACTTTTGAACTAATATGTATTGCCTATTCTGAGTGGTTTCCCTAATTTGAACTAAGATCTGAATTCATTAGTGCTCTGTCTAACTTCTATACTAAGGATAATGAAGACCTACATAAGTTTATAAGGGAATATCAACATAAGTCAATGGGATGAGACCTAAAGACTACACGTTTGAATAAGTCAAACTTAAAGCTTTTCCTTTTGTATTGAAAGATCAAGCACAAGATTTGTTGTTTTATTTTCCTCAAGATTGAATAACCACATGGGCTTAAATGTTAGAAGGTTTCCTATATCAATATATACTTCAATAAAAATAAGTACTTATAGAAGACAAATCACAGTCATGAAAATGAGAGACGACGAAAACTTTAATAAATTTTTAGATATATTTCAAAGACTAATTTTATCATGTCCACAACATGGATACACTCAAATAACTCTATTAGAATACTTCTTTGTAGGACTAAATCATTTTGAACTAAGACTATTAGATACCATATGTGGTGGATCATTATTTGATGTTACACCAACTCTAGCAAAAGAAGCTATTAATAAGATGGGTAAGCAATCTAAACAACATGGTGAAAACATTGATACATTAAGAAAGAAACTTTATGAAGTTAATAATAAAAATAAATAAATTTAATGAAAGATTTGAAGAATTATCTAACATGGTTAAGCTATTGTTAAAAGATAGATCAAATCAAGTTAAACCATATGGATCTTGTAATGAAATTACACATCCTACATATGTGTGTCCTACTTTACAAGAAGAAAATAATAAAAAAGTCAACGCGGTTATGAACCAATATTCTGGTCCGCTTGGAAATCAATATAATAAAAACAATTATTACAATGGAAAACCAAATTCAAATCTTAGCTATAGTGTACAAAATCAAAACTATACCACTTTTAGACCAAGAGCACCTACACGACCTACAACAATGCAACAAATTATGTAACCTATACAACCAAATTTCAAACAAATATTAGACAACTTTATGACCCAAAGTCATCAAGACTTTACGCAAATTTTCTCAAAATCAAATTAAAGTCGATACATCTATTAACAAGGTAAAAAATCAATTAAGTCAAATGACTCTACTAATCAACAAGTTTAACAATCAAACTAAAGCAACTACTCAACATGCGAACACTACTACTCAAGTATAAGTTAACGCTTTATTTTGTGAAAACGATAAAAAAGCAATACGCAACAAAAAACACCAAAAAGAGGTAAAAAGAAAACTAAAATACCTAAGACAATAGAACAAGAAGAAAAGGAGATGATGGCAAATGTCATTCCCACTAGGGAATGGATGGCCAAGCAATTGAAATATGCACCTTTTTCGAAAGACTCTACTCATGGTATTTAGCCAAAGTAGAGGCCTATGAAAAATATTTACGAAGTTTTAAATTAGTTAACCCCTACAAAATACACGATACTTATAAGTCAAATAAAAATATGCATTCATATTTTACAGTTCTACAATGATTAGCAAATGTTAGGGAGAAAGAATCTATAGAACACATATCTGAATCATTTAGGAAAATTAGAAATTAATGAAGATTTAGAACATAAGATTTTATCTTTAAAGAGAATACAACAACAACAACAACAACATAGCCTCAGTCCCAAATTAACTGGGGTCGGCTACATGGATCAAACTTTTCCATTGTGCTCGATTCAGTGCAATTGATGGTGAGCTTTGCAAACCATTCAAATCTCTCTTAATTAATGCATCCCATGTTAACTTTGGTCTACCCCTACCTCGTCGAATTTCTACAGTTTCTACTGAGTCAAGTTTTCTAGTTGGGGCATTTGTAGGCCGTCTTTGCTTTGCGAGTGACCAAACCATCGCAACCGCCCTTCCCTAATCTTTGTATCAATTGGTGCTACTCCTACTTGTCTTTGAATTTCTATATTTCTTATTCTATCTTTACGGGTTTTACCACACATCCACCTAAGCATCCTCATTTCTCGCTACATTCACTTTATGTAATTGTTGTTGCTTTTCGCCCAACATTCACTTCCATAGAGCATAGCTGGCCTAATTGCGGTCCTATAAAATTTTCCTTTTAACTTAGTGGGAACATGTCGATCACAAATCACCCCCGTTGCACTCCGCCATTTCTTCCATCCAGCTTGGATTCTATGTGTGAATATCTGAGAAAATTTTCAACCCATGAATATTTTTCATACCCATCACCATAGGAAATTCTTCTATTGAATTTGTTATGTGTGATCTCGGAGCATCAATTAATGTTATGTCACTTAAACTTTATGAATCATTGAAAATAGGATCGTTAACTACTACGTCTATTAACCTTACTTTAGCAAATAATACCATTATTAAACCATATGGATTATTAGAAGACATCCTAGTACAAGTACATGATTTAGTATTTCTAGCTGATTTTCATGTTATGGAAATGGCGGATGATTCTACATCACCTAACCCTTTGCCTATATTATTAGGTATACCTTTTCTAAAGATAGCTTGAACTTAGTTAGATATTTTTGAAGGAACAATGTCTATGGGATTTGAAGATAATATTTTCAAATTCAAAATTAATAATGAACTTAACTATGACACTTATGAAGAATATGATGAATCATTTGATAATGAAATAGATGATAAATAATTTTTATACTTAAACTATTTTGACAATTTTAACACCAAAATTTGCGCATTTGATGACATAATAATGGAAACTGATAAAAGGATTTCAAAAAAAGATTCAATTGAAGACATTTCAAAAGAAAATAAAGTAACTCAAGAATGGAGAGTTAATCAACCGTAGAATGGAAAAATCATTAACTAGCTGAAAGTTTCAAGATCTAAGTATAATAAAAAAAAAAAAAAAATCGGACTTGAATCCTATAAAGCTTAATGATCCTTGAAGCATACACTTGCATATTAAAATCAAATGGGCTTGATACTACAGAGTTCAATGTGATACAAAGTCTAATGCAAATCTCATGCCCATCATTTATTTCTACACATTTAATTGAAGTTAAATTCAATTGCTTCTGAATGACTTTCTTTACCGGATGGGACTCTAATTCAACTACTATGAGTTGTCACGGATGTGCCAGTTCAAGTGGACAACAACATCATAACCACAGAGTTTTTAGTAATACTTCATTTTATCAATGAAAATCCTCCTTTAATATTATGACAACCTTTCTTAGCCATTAGTCATGCTATTATGGATATTCTGAATAAAACAATCACTTTGATAACTAATGGTCGAGCACTCACTTTTTGGAATGGCACTAGAGTAGAAAATCCTAAATTCAAGTTTAGAGATTCAAACTTATTTAAGAAAGGTTAAGCCGAGCCAACTTATAAACAGAATCGCTCTATGGGAGGAAGCCCATATTTTATGCTTATTTCATGTTTATTTAATTTCATTAGGAAATTACTTTAGTTTAGTTTAGTATGTTCTATTCTCTTACTTTTTTACTCTTGTATTGAAAGTATATTCAAAATTCAAACGCTGAGGTGATTCCAATTGAGGGGGAGTGATCGACTTATTTTTGCTTATATGTCCTTCATGCAAGTTAGATTATTCATTTACTTATATATTTATTTATTTAATAAGAGTATTTATTTAGTTATATGTTCCACTTAAACTTTCGAATTTAAACTCAATTCTACCTTAATATAATTTTTTATAAATGAGTAATAAGTTGATTATGAGATCAATTGAAACAAAATAGCTAAATAAGCTTGACGACTCCAAGCGATTCAAATTAACACTAGAAATTGCTAGTTAAATCGGTAGCAGTACACATGAAAATCAATTCAAATTTTGGAGTTTGGCGATTCCCAACTATTCCAAATCGTTGGTTAAATTGGTAGGCTCAAAAACTTTCCACAGCTTAAGCATTTTCGATACAATCAGCAATTCCACTTAAACAAGAATCATTGGGCATGATTTTCTCTTTTTAAATCCAAAAATCCCAAATCGTCACACACTTCAAGCCTTTCGCACTTGCAAATCATTGCACCCCTTCATTAAAATCCAAATTTTTTGCCTAGATTCAACCATTCTAAGCTTAATCCCATATTATTTAAGTGATTTTCACCTTAATCTAGTCTCATTCAAATCAAAAATCTTGATTTTAGGGTTTTTAGTCAAACTAGAGTGTAAGGAAGTTTAGACCTAGAGCTTGAAGGGACGGTCTAAAAGAGTTTAAGAGCTTCGATTTTAAAAGATTCGCTTTCAAAACGGTAATAACATCAACTCTAGTTTTTTACTTCATCAAATTATTGATTCGAGATTTTTGCAACATTTTTTAATATTTCTTGAACTTGATTTGTTAGAATATATTCAATTGTGTTTTACAAATAGTTTTATTGATTCCAATAAACTAGGAGAAGTGATCACATTGATCATCAATTTACAAATTCAACGATTTCGAAATGTTTGCTATAATTACACATATTTACAAATGGTTAACAGATGCGAGTTTGAAATGAGTTTGGGGTTTGTTTATGGTTTTATTTCAATTTAAGTTGCTATGATTTCGAAAAAACTTAAAAATTGTCAACAAATTGCTTTACAATATTTAAAAAAAATCGATTTTCCAAGCTTACATTTTATTTATCATTTCGATGCCAAGTATATTTTACATTTACAACGAATTTAAAGTAGCTTTCCAAATCAATTTCTCCTTTTAAATAACTTCTTGAATTTTGCAAAACTATTTTCAAAAACATTTTATCTATCATTTACAAGTTTCTTATGTTTTTGAACATGTGATTTTTGAAATCCGATACAATGGTCAGAGGAGGAAAGTGTTGAAGTTCTCAAAAGGAAAAGAGAAAGGCACAACTTGTAGAGAAATCCAAAGCTCCACCCAAACTTATTAGGCCTACGGGGATTTCATTGAATAACCCCCAAACTAGAGCACCGAGAAAGATTTCTCCACCTTTAAGTCTTAAATATAATTTGAAGGGAGAGGAAGAGATCAAGGAGGCACCCACTATTTCTTTCCATGCCCAAACATTATCAATGTTAAAGCTATTGCTAGGATGGAGAGCAACATTAGTAAAAATAGAAAAATTATACTAGAGATGGGTTTTAACATAAAAAAATGAAGTAAACTACGGGCCTAAGATTTTAAACATAATTAGATAATGGAACTAGGGATTACTATGCTGATAATGACACAGAGTCTTTAATTGAAAGCGGGTGTGAGATTTTAGTTAAAGAATTATATACGAACTGGCACGGAGATGAGAATAAGAAAGTAGTCATAGTCTGAGGAAGACCAATGGACTACTCACCTAAAGGAATATATCGATATTATGGTTTATTGGATGCGCATTTGATGCAACATTACAAATACCCAAAACTTGAGTACATGTATAGACACAGATTTCCCCACAAGGCCATTAGGAATGGTTTAGAAATTATTCCAGGAGATGGTTTTCATTTTGAATCGGACGGGTACCCAAAGCACAAATAAACCAACACTTGTAAGAAAATGACCAAAGCTTGGAGCGTTTTCTTGAACGCGAGCCTATAGCCTAGTTTATAACATTATGACATAGTAAACTATAGTGCAACTCTCCTATAACACATAGTCCAAGGGATTGGGTACATTGACATTGGCCGAATAATCTATGAAGCGATTAAGAACATCATGACCACAAAGAAAAATGCAAGATTGCCTTTTCCCTTTATGATCATCGAGTTTTGTAAGCAAGACCGAGTCTCAATGAGAGGAGTCGAGTTTGATGTACTTCTGGATAAGACCATCACTGATGATGTCTTTGAGAAAAGTAAAAAGGTAATGGGATACATCGACTAAAAGGATGAACAAGAGACAAATGCCACATAAAGGAGAGAACCAACAGAGAGAAGAATAGTACGGGCAGATAACTGAAGGAACTTAGAGGCAACTCAGACTGCAATGTACCATAAGCAGACTTATTAAAAGACATAGCCACCCGTATAGGACTTTACTGATGCAGATACGAAAACATAGAAATGGCCATGACGCATACAATCTTGCGTAATCAAACGAGAACTCTGAGACATCAAGATTTTATCTTCTAGAACTAACGCAAGATTGCCCAAAGCATTTATAGATCAAAGCGATACATGACAAGGAGGACTCAAGGCAAGGGAGCAAACATTCATATCCCATCACTCGAGCTGAAGATCCCCAACCAGGGAGTCTTTACTGATAATAACCCAATGGAGGGTGTAGATTACATCCTCTATAATCCGGAGGTAAGCTACAAGTTCCAATAGCCTGATCATGGGGATGATGGTGATGATGCAACATCTGGACAATAATTCAAAGATATCTTTTCTTCTTTGTGTAATCTTTTCCTGATTGTTATTATTGAGAGGTCTTTGTTTGTAATCCTATGATTCGAATAATGTTGTGTGTTACTACGATACATTTGCTTTAGTGTGTTTTAACTTTATACATTAGTTTGATATCTCCCTTTAAATCATATGATACTTGAAATGTTTAAATTTATCATGTTTTCAATCACTTATTCATTTCATTCTTATGTTCTTTAGTTATTTATTTTATTCATTTATGTTTCATGAGGTATTTTTATTTTTGTTGGAACACCTAACTTAACTTTTAAGCATTGAGGACAAGGTTTGAAATGTGTTTAGGGGCATTAAGTGAAGTGAAGTATGATGATGCAAAGTATGAAAGAAATAAGACGTAGAATCCATTTACTTATATAAAGTTGACAAAATTTTTCAAAGTTTTCCACGATACAGGTAATATTTTCCCATTTCATTTTACTTTAATTAGTTAGGAATATAAATATGATTATAATTTAAATGGAAGTGATACATTACTATTACCCATAAAAATAGAGATTTTATGAAGGAAAGGAATTTTGATACTCTATTTGACTTCACTTAGATTATGTATACACTAGGAGTTTAGAGGGGATTGATTACTTTGTGTCATACATTATAATAAGTAGGAGATCGAAATGATAGTACAAGATAGATTTCTAAGAATCTTGTAATACAAAGATTATTGATCAAGTTTATGTATAAATGTATTGAAAGTTTATGCCACAATTAAAGAAAAAAATAGGAAATAGCCAATGAACTTTACTTAGTTGGAAAGAATGCTTCCTTGACTATAGTTAAAGTGATAAGAACTAACAAGAGTTTTTAAATGAAAATAATAAAGAGACGCGTAGATTCTAAAGGAAATAAAGCAGGGAATCTAGTTGTGTGAAAAATGAGAGGAATAATTCTTATAAAAAGAATAATGAATTCCAAAGGGAATGGAGCAGGAACCGTATGAATATAATATGAAGAAAATGAATTTATAAAAAAGAAGAAGAAAAAGATATGATAAAAAAATGGAGGAAAATTATGGAAAACACTTCGAATAAAAGATTTAGCTCGAATGCTTATAGCTAAGTTAAGTGAAGCGTATCTTTTTACTCCAGCAATTGAATATGAAATGATTATTATTAGTGAAAAACGTTCCTATCGACTTTGATTGTGGTGATATTTTAAGTGTTATTTGAAAATGAGAATAATTAAGTAATTTTTGTATCTTGGGATTCTATATTAGTTATCGTAATTAAGAAGTTAAAATATCAAATAAAGGGGTTGTTCTTTAGTTCTTTCTATTCTATCATGATTCCTATTTTTATTAAGGTAATATGTTTAATCATGTTTTAATATCATTTTTGTTGAAGAATTAAAGTACATAATTTTGAAATCAAAATGAGGGAAGAAAAGAGAATATGATTGAGAGTATTTCTTTGCTCAAGATGACAAAGCATTGAGTTTGGGGGTATTTGACACGTCAATAATTATATATGTTTTATAATTCATTATAGGATGATTTTAGGTGTAAAATACTATTTTTTCTTTTATTTTTATATTTAAGGTAACAAATGGAGAATATGAATAAATGGAGGAAAAAGTGATGATTATGAAGGAATTAATCAAGTGAAAAAAATATATGAAGAATTATTACTAAGAAAACAAAGAAGAACTAGAATTATGAACCAACAATTCTCAGCGATTCCTGGGAGACACCAAATCATTAGATAAATCGATGGACATAAAAAAACTAGGAAGCTAAAAAATTTAGACTCTCCCAGTGATTCCTGACTCACATAAATCATTCTAAATCACTGGGTTAGATCTTGAGAATTTTTTTGAACTACCAGTTGTTTGAGTTGTTTTAGGATGTTTACTACTTAGAATACTATAAATACTAACCTAAGGGTTACAAAGTTAACTGCCTTTGATCGTACTTTGAAGCCCTAGAAGCCTTGCTTGTTCTAAGAGTCGTAGTCTATATAGTTTAACATACATTGTCTATTATTTCATTGCTTTTGAAGATTCAAGTATTTTAATTAAAAGGTGCTTTCAATTATGTATTTTATTTATATTATTGCAATGTTATTTATAATTATGAATGAGTATTTTGTTTGATCTAAACAAAGTCCGAACATTAACTAGAATCGTTTTGCAATATAGTTATGATGAGATGATTATGTGCTTAATGGTTTAAGCTGATTGTATTCTTTAATTCAATGATTTAATAGATTAATATCTATTGATTTTAATCATGATCTTTATATTATATGCACAGTCTAGAATGTGTATTGGATATATGGTCTCATTATCTATTGAAGTAGTAACTAGTATTATTTGAAAGGCAAACATCTTTAAATATCCTACGTGAATTTGAGATTTAAATCTAATTGAAGTGGCTTATCGAAGATTTTAAATTTAATAGTTTGAAGTTCTCATAAAATTTAATGCGCTTCTATTGCATGTAATTAATTTCTTTGTATGAATAAAGGGGTTAGCTCAATAGAATAAGAACGTGGCTTTTACACCGATATAAGGAGAATAAATGGCTTGCTAAAGGTTGTTTACTAACTTATAATCAAAGTTTGATGATTTATCTAACTTTATAAAGCATTTTTCTAACTGTATACGGATTGGATTTACATGATTGGAATGCAAAATAGGTTTAGGTTTCATCGATTTGGATATTTGTTTAGATATTTATTTATTATTGAATTTAATCTATTTGATTGACTGTGATTCTAGATTGTGTTAGTTAATTAAGATAATATATTTAATTAAGTATTTTACATTATAGTTAGTTATTAGTTAGTTTAATTATCATTAATAATAAAAACCTTTAAAAGTCCTTTTTCCCAGAGAGATTTAATAAATCCATGTGGAGACGATTCCCACTTGCCATTACTACAGAATAAATAAATTATAATACAAAGGGGAGGTTATTATACATGCCCAACACATGTCACCAAATGCAGTAAGGGGGTCGTGAAAAAAATTTGCACACTCAAAAATACTCGTAGGCGTGTCCGGTGAATTTATTGATGATAAAATACATAGGAATATATATTTTTATATATAATTGATATATAAATATATATATATATATAACATATAAGTTTGATTTGATTTATATGGATCATTGGATTGTCTCAAGATGAATGTAAGTGGAAGATATGTTAAGATGTGTGTTACTTTAACACCATCTCCATTTAATCAACCTTGAGATAGTATTATGCCTATCTCGAGGAGAATATATAAATAAATCAAAAGCTCCAAACTTATCATTGTTTCATCGATCAAGCGGGAGAGAAATAGGTGAGGGTTTGATCTATGGGAAAGTAATATAAGAATGGCTTTTCAGGTGATTTGGAGTGATAAAAAGATATTAAACCACTGTCAAGCTTGTGATCATCACAGTTGGTAAGTAATTCCTCAAGTTTTTTATTTTTGGTATTGAGTGGAATTCAAAATTTTATGATAGATCTTTCTTAATTGTGTTTGTTGTTGTCGAGACATAGTTTTAGACCTCATTAGAGGCCTTCCCTGATGTTGTGAGGAGATTTTGGTTATTTTTATAAGAAGGTGGTAATTGAACAGAGGTTGTTGCCCTGTTCTCTGTTTAGACGTTTGACAATAAAGCGTGCTCCTTGCAGCAGGGAAGCACACGTTCATTAAGAACAATGATGAACCCAGTTGGTGGAGTACGCCCCACCAATTGAGGGAGTGAGCTCCTACCTCAAAACACAACAACACTACTAATTTTTAAATGGAATTTTCTGAGGGCCTAGAGATTGGTTTAAGGGTTTAAATGTAGGGTATTAGACCTGTATTGACCTCAAATGATTTTTGATAGGTTCTCAAACACTAAGAAAAGTCAAGTGACCTAGGAAGTTAGGAATTTAGAAATGAAACCAAATCGAGCTAAGTACGAATTCACTTATTTATCAATATTGCCTGGATATGTAGTATATGCAGTTCATATAGTTTATGAAATTGAATGGGGGGCTATGTACACTGTGATGAGTTTTAATAAAAAGGAAAACAGTATATAATGTGATCGGGAAGAGTAAACCCTTGAGTTGAGAATAGGTTGTATAGGATATAGGTTTATTTCCTAGCCTATATGTTAAATCCTACTCAACTAAAATAGGTTGTGTGGATTACACATTCACTAGAGGACTGAGGATAAAACCATCGAACATTAATAGATTGGCTAGACGGTGCATCGGCTGATGTGTTGGCCTAGCAATCACATTAATAGTGTCGGTGGGTAATCGACTTTAGTTTTATGGATGAAACGGGAATCATAGTGTAATAGCCATTGACTTTTTGACTTGCATTCGTTTATATATTGAATTATAAACTTTCCATCATCATGTTAGCTATAATTGGTTCATATTGTTACTACATATCATTCTTGATATATATATATATATATATATATATATATATTACGTGAATCCTGACTTACTGAGGAAGTTGGAGCGCTCACTCCTCTAACATTTTAGGTTCTCAAGCCATCACTTTAGTGAAAGGGAAAGAGAAAGATTTATGAGTTATATTGTCTTCGCTTTGATGTAACGAGCCTTACTGTATATATATATATATTGTTTGAAATACGTTGTTGTAATATAACAGGGTTGAGAAGTTTTGGAATTGTGTTTTGGTTTTGATAAACTCAGAATTTATGTATATCATTTATGTTATCGAAAAAAGTTATAGATTTTTTGTTGCATATACTTTGGTTTATTTTTTGATATCCATATATAGGTCGAGTTTATCATGTACGGAAGGAGTGGCTGCTGGCTCTAGTTAAATATAGCTGATGTATCGGGGCTTAATTAGGGTTTTTGGCTTAATTAGGGTTTTAGGCTAGGTATTGTCCTAATCATGATAGGGGATGCTATAGTAATTCAATGATACAATCAACTAATACTATGAATTCAAGAATACAATAATGACTTAAAGCATTCAGATCATAACCTCCTAAATTCTGTCTTTGCAATTGGTTTAGTCAATCACATGGGTTAGACTAATAAACTACTCACGCATACTAATATAAAACATCATAAAATAATTAAAATACCTTAATGAAAATATTTTTTAATTAATAACCTCAATTCCCAAATTGAGTTCTCTAAAGCATTAGTAATGTAAACCTAAAGTAAAACATTAACATAGGTAGAGAAACAGACTTGATTCTAAAGCCCTGTCCTTTTAGACTAATACGTATCATATTCAAACTCCAATTCATCACCCATATCTAAAAAAACTCATCACCGACCTAAGCATTTTTCTAGCAATTTGTGTTTATGGTCATATCATTGGTTAAATCGCTTAAGTTCTTCATAAAACACACCTCTATAAATCAATGATTCAGGTAGCGACTTGCCCATTCATCCACTTTGTTGGGACATCGCTAGGTTTCTGTGCTGCCGATTTGTCCAACAATTTTAGTTCAATCTTCACTTCGCTAGGAGCTTGTCAGGCTTCTTCCAAATTTAATCAAATTCTTCTTTTTTCATCTCTAAATCCTTCGTACCTTCAATTCTCTACAATTATACCCAAAATCAAATAAACAAAAGGAAATCTAGTGTAATATAGTCATTTGTATTCAAAATAACTATAAATACACCATAAAACACTATCTAATTATTGACTTGTCAATACGTGCATAGCACACTAGGTTGTGAGATTGAGTCGTTTTCTTGGGGTTTATATAAAGGGCTTAGATAGAGGAGGATTTCCTTTTGTGTACTAAACTATTAATAGAGAAATACTTTGTTTCTTACACATGGTTTTTTCCTTCTTTTAGGGTTTTTCAATGTAAATTCTTGAGTTCATCTTTTCTTCGTGGTTTTTTCTTCGTGGTTTGGTCACAACATAAGTTAATTTCCACGAATTAAAAGAAAACCCAAAACAAAATACCCATAAAAATAGATGATAAAAAAGAAACAACAAAAATAGAAATACCCACCAAATATGACATGTGACGCTTCATCATAGGTCAAAAAAATAAAATTTGTGACACATCGTCAAGTCATGTGTCAATACATGTATATATATTCTAGTTTACGGAGCATTTTATATACGCTTGAACCCACTCGCTACGCTCACGAGAATTTAATTAATTTAATAATTTATTTTTATATTTCAAAAATATACTACTTTATTTTTATTCTAACTTTTGTAAGAACTAATTAATACTCTTTGAATTTAGTAGAGGGAAGACTCTTAATTAAGGGTAGAATAGTAAACATAAATGAAGGTTGAAAGACTTAATCAAGGGTAAATAGTAAATTCAATTGATGGTTGAAAGATTGATTATGCATTTAAGTAAGAGTAGGATAGTAAATTAAGTGACGATTGAAAGACTTAATTAAGGGTAGAATAGTAATTTCAAGTGGCAGCTGAAAGATTGATTATTCGTGCTTGTTAAGTACATTATATTATATTATATTATATTATATATATACACACATACAAAAATATATATAAAAGCACGGATACACAAATACACAAATACTTGGGCCTTCCATCTCTTATAGGAAAATAAAAAATTGATGTTTTCTCATTCCTAAAGGAAAGGCTAAGGAAGTGGATTATGTTATGGAGGCACAAATTCTTCTTGAAGGCTGAGAAGGATGTTCTACTCAAATCAGTCGCCCAAGCATTGCCAACATATTATATGGGTACTTTTCTTCTTCCATTATATATTTGTGATTCATTGTAGAAAATGATAAATTCTTTTTAGTGGGGAACAAGGAGGTTTAAACTGAGTGAGCTAGGTGAGACTCTGTAGTACGAAAGTGGAGGTTTGGGGTTTAAGGATATGCATGCTTTTAATCTTGTTATGTTGGCCAAGAAAGGTGGTGCATTATGCGTCGTCCTTAATCATTAGTTTCAAGAATTTTCAAACTTAAATACTTTCCACACAATGAATTTTTTTCAAGCCAAACTTGTCCATAATCCCAAGATTAACTTACCGTATCATTATAGCATTAAAAACAGTGTTGGAGGCAAGGTGTAGTAGAGGGTAAGGGATGGTGAGTCAATTAATCTTTGGAGGGACCCTTGGCTCAAAGAATTGGACAATAGTAGACTAACCACCAACTTGATCGAAGGTACAGAATCTAGTTTGTTGAAAGACCTTTTTATTTGTCATACCCAACTTAATTAGGGCATCTGACGCCTAGATTACCTTAATCCTTTGATAATCTAGCAGTCTTAACCTCTCCAATCAATGAATAATTAAAAAAATCCATATATATTACTTCACTAATCACAAAGAATTCGAAATCGAATCTTGTGTCTTAAAGTTCTATAAAAATTTATTATATAATCCTCAAAGTTCGTTTAGGTTAACTACACTATCCGCAAAATTTCGTAAAAGATTTTAACAACATTTCCTCTTTTTCTAAGCCTACACAAGAAATCCCAACCTTTAAGAATCTTCAACAACCCAAGTCATCTTTGGTGAAAATGTCGAAGGACTCATAATCACCCCATAACAATATATATTGCATTAATTGATTGTATATTCATTCTAACCTAACTTAAGGGATCAAAAACCTTAAATTATCATTACTTTAGTTCCAAAATAACCTCAATCTGTCTCAAGACCTTCCCAACCATTCCAAAAGATATCTTACCCACACACGAACCCAAAAACCCAATTTATACAATATATTATATTCAGAACAATACATACATAGTGAGAAAGGAACCAATCAAATCGCAAAGAATCAAGTGTCTTTCCCTTTCCTTTGTCGTCACTCACACCCGTCATTACCTAATTATAGAAATTCGATAATGTCAGATAAGTAAATCCCACACTATCCAGTACACCTGTCATAACCAAATGCATTGTATTCCAAGAATTTAAACAAACAGTCATATTACAATGAATAGTAAATATACAAGTATGCAATCCATCTCGAATCTGTTGACTAACCACAATCAGAAAACGTCTCTTCCAAAAGTGGTGGGTAAACAGTAATAAAGACTCATGAGTTTGAGAGGAATTCCCTCAAAAAGCCACACCTTCGACCCTCCGTGGAGTATGCTCCTGACCAGCATCACAACCACAATCCATCATAAACAAGTGTCTACAACAATCAGTGACCACAGTCGCAGAGCACCACGGTGTTCATCCTACCACACATATAACCAATGAACACAATGAGACCCCCAAAGACCTCCTTCCTCTCGTGTATGTGAATGCATGATCAATAAAGATGCAGCAATAAAACGTGGATGCAATATATTCGAGAAATACTCATATAATGTAAAGGTCACCATAGGATTTACTTAAATTTAAAACTGCGATACCAACGTCCCTTGCACTCCAAGTCGGTCAACTAGTCCACACAGGGTTCCAATTGCAGTCCTACAATTAATTTGTAAGCTCGGTATGCTTCAATAACAATTTCACCATTGTTTTCCAATTACTTACAGTTTAATTGACTGAATCACGTTCCAAAACCTTAAAATACTTCCAAAATATATTATTCGATGCTCGGGTTTCATTTTTAACTCGAAATTATTGTTCGGCATCAAAAATTACGTTGTCTAGGCTTAAATATATTTTTTCCAATTTATTATACATTTATCGATCCAATCTCGACCCAAAAACCTCTAAATCTCTTCGAATTATATCCTCGGATGTCCGGATCCCAATTTTGACTTCAAATTGTGACTTAGAATTGAAAATTAACCTTGAAAAGGCTATAAAATAATTTTTCAGATTTTAGATATTTTCGGGTATCGTAACACGCATTACGAGAAATACTCGGTATAAATCCCCGAGAAAATCTCAAAATTCTTATTTTTCATAAAAATCTCCCATTTTCATTAATTTTCCAAAAAATCCTATTTGCTGAATTTTCTCAGTTTTACAGGGATTTATTTCATTTTTTCTGATTTTCAAGCCTTTTTAGGCTTCATAGCAAACTTTACGAGACAACACTCAGCGTACCGAACTTGAAAACTTTCAATTTTCATTTTATTATCAAAATTATATTATTTCGATCAATTCCACAATTTTATATTTTATTTGAATTTTCTCCTCATTTTCAAAACATACATTTTTTTTTTTACATTTTTTTTAAAAATAAGGTGGGTTTGACCTCCTAAACCGAACCGGCCCGGTTCGGTTCCCCGCAAGTCGATACATTTTTTTTTTCTTTCATTTTCATTTGCCAAGAGAATCCCAATACTCCTACTCCTTTCTCCCCCCACCATCTTCTTCTTCTTCCTCTCGTCTCTCCTTCCTCACGGTTCCACTGTTTTTCTTTTTTTCTTTATTTTTTCATGAATCGATTCCTCTGACCTTCTTCATCACCTCTTTCTATACACCATCACAACAAACAAAAAAACTTCACACCAGTCCCTAAATCGAAATCAAATCGAGAATCCAAATTCGATGCTTACCTTGATTCTTCAAACACCACAGCATCAGTCACGGTTTTCTCTCTTCTTCTTCCTTTTTCTGTCCAGTCGTTTGGTGAGAGAGAGCTTTTGTATGAGATATACGAGAGTGGGAGAGATCAATGAAGAAGCGAGAGAGATTTCAGTGAAAACGAGAGATACGAGAGAAGAATCGAGAGGAAGAAGATGACTCAAAGATGTGGAACGAAACTGAGGTTTCGATTTCGACTTCACAATAAAAGGGTAACCAAACTACCCATTTGCCCCACTTATAGGGGTGGGCAAACCGCAGTTTGGTGGTAAAAACCACCAAACCGCGACCAAACCGAGGGTCTACGGTTTGGTGATTTTCCAAACCACCACCAAACCGCGAAAGTTGAAAATCGAACCAAACCGAACCGCGGTTTGCGCGGTTTGGTCGGTTTGGTTTCGCGGTTTTCAACTTTTCATACACTCTATTTTCAGAAAAAAAAAACAGCAAAAAAAAAAGAACATAACAAGTCCAGCAAGACCCAATTGAAATCTGAATCTCACAACCAATCTAAAAACTGCCTTAGTCATTAAAAAACGCTAAAAATTATTCCTAACATCAGATGTGATAAAAAACCCAACCTTGAAAACAATCTTGAAATCGAAACAGGACATATGGGTGGCAGCAATCTCTGTAGGACTCCCTTGGCTGCAGCTTCTTGAACATCAGGTGATGCATGTTTATTGTCAAGCCTTCTCAGTAACCCCCCAATTGGATCATGGTTTTGAGAGGCAAAAGTAAATTTGGGAATTGAAACTAAGATTAACCTCGGAAATGGTAGAACAAAGAGTCTGTTGTTGTGTGGCATGATTTGGCTTCACAAATCAGAAATGAAGAATTAGTAGTAGTTACTAGTCACTAGTGAGTGAGTCTTCAGTGGAATATAGCCACAGCCTCGCCAGCAGGTGCAAGGTAGCTAAATTGTGCTGGAAAATTTGAGATCTGAGTGGCAGTGACTATCAGATCTAAGCGGCGAGGCAGCCGTGGACCAGGGACGACGGGAAGGCTCGGCGGAGATCGGGATGCAGGAGCGGCGGTAATACGAGCAGAAGAGAGAGGAGATAGCGAGTGAGCGGCGAGAGCAGTAGAGAGAGGAGACGGGAGTGACGAGTGAGAGAAGAGAGACGGAGCGGCGAGGGAGGAAATGGGATCATAGGAGTGACGTCTGACGAGTGAGAGAAAGAGATGTGTTTTTTTTGTGTTTTAGGGTTTTGGACTTGTATTTACCAAAATACCCTCGGTTTGGTTAAACCGCGGTTTTCCCAAAATGAAAACTGCGACCAAACCGCAGAATAGCGGTTTGGTCGTTTTTCAAACCACGACCGAACCGCGAGCTTTAAAAACCAAACCAAACTGCGCGGTTTGGTTGGTTTGGGCGGTTTAGGCGGTTTTTCAAAAATCGCTGCCCACCCCTACTTATTATCCTCATGAATACAACCCAATTACCCTTATTTGGTCACTAAACTCTTATTTGTCCTAAATATATCATCAAACTTTATAAAACGTTTCAACAATATAACTCCGACCACTTTTCAATCGAAAATCCGGCGATTATGCTGACATGGCGCCATGTAAGATTGCATGTGAAGTCACCAAACTATTTGAAGTGATGATGTGGCCCCAACTTAAGTGTTCTTTTGTTTCCAATAAAAGCACCCCAAAGGAGTGGGGTGTATCAAAGTTAAAACCCGCACTAAACAGGGGTCGTCACTGCTCACCATCTTCTTCACTCCGCTGCACATTCTTCCCTCCATCATCTTCGTCCTCCGTCACTGCGCCTCGCCTCCGGTTGCTCGTCGTCGCATTCGGCCTCTTTCTTGCTCGCCTCCGGCTGCTCGTCATCGCATTCTATGCTCGTCGTCACTACGCCCACCCTCTCGCTCGCCCATTCGCCTCACCCGCCCTCCTTCTCGTCCACTTCCAGTACGCCCGACCTCTCACAATAACAGTACGTTGCATTCTCCGAAGATTGAGGAACAACCAGAGATCCATCAAGAGTACGCGCGCCCTCTTTGGTACTTCACATTTGGGTAAATTTTTAGGTTTAAAAAGTTCAAAATTCTCCATCTTCAGTTTCATTCCTTTTGTTTTCCACCATTTCTTTTATTGTGTTTTTTTGCTTTTTATAATTTTTCATCTACTTGATTTTTTGTTCTGCCGTCTTTCTTTTGTTGTATTTCCTTTGTGATGCAAAAGGAAGAAGATGAGCACTGAAGCCTACGTCCAATCCAAGCTAGCTTCAATTCAATTTCAATCCTCCAATTAATAGCACAATCATCTTGGACTTGTTCGATGAAGTACTTCCAATATTTCAGCTTCCATAAAAATCATTTTCGACTTTTGCTAAGATAACAGTTCTGCATATTTAAGTTCTTTAGTTCTTTGACTCAAATTTTATTAAATTACGAAATTTTGTTAAGTTATTAAATGATCTTGCATATGTAAAGGGCATTTTTACCATCCTTATCATTGCAGGATTCATTTTGACAGTGGAGATGGTGGTCAAGGATAAGTGAACCCAGATTTAGAACAAAGATATTGTGAGTCACCAAATATTAATGAGCAAGATTTAGTTGACTTAGAGGTTTGTCACGAAGAAGAAGTGGAACCTCTAGAAGAACAAGACAATGGAACAATTCAACAAGAAGAACTACAAGAGAATGAAGGCATTGATTTTTTCGAGAGTGACAATGATGTTGAGGACGATGACGACTATCAAGAAGTTGTTGACGAACAACTGCAGGGTAGAAAAAGAGGAAGGCCTAAGGTTATTGCTCCACCTCGTAGTAGTGCACTTGCGATTGTTGAAGTTCATGACTAAGATTCGGACTATGCAACATCAGATGGGCTCCACATAGATGATGATTTCGATGGATAGGGGAAGATGAGGTATCTAGAATTTGATGAGTTCAAAGACATGGCAGACCCACATTTCGAATTAGGCATGAAATTCTCATCTTTCAAGACATTTAAGATGACATGCAGAAATTGGGACATTCAAAATAAGCGACAAATATGGTTTACTACGAATGACAAGAAAAGGTGCATATGTAAATGTCAGCGCTTCAAGTCCAACAATTGTGAGTTTCAGATTTTTTCTTCTCACATAGCTAAAGATGACTCGACGATTCAAATCAAGTCAATCAACTTGAACCACTCATGTACCAAAGTGAATAAGAATTATCACGTGACCTCTGACTGGCTTACAGAAAAGTATGTTGAACAATTTAGAGTGGACCCAAATTGGTCAGTATCTGGTATTATCCAAAGAGTCAAGGATGACTTGAAGTTTGAAATCAGTCGAATGAAAGCATGGAGAGCAAAGAAAAAAGCAATGGAGATGGTGAATGGAGACGAGGAGAACCAATACCTCAAACTTAACTCATATGCACTTGAGCTGCAAAAAATAATCCGAGTACAACAGGCAAAAGAACGCAGCATCTAGGGTCTTTCAAGGCATTTATATATGCCTTGCTCCATTGAAAAATGCTTTTAAATCAAGATGTAGGCATTTGATTTCTCTTTATGGTTGTTGGTTAAAAGGTCACTACGGGGGACAATTACTTGCTGTAGTAAGGATAGACCCAAATGATTGTATATTTCCCATAGCTTATGCAGTGGTTCAAGTTGAGAGTAAAGCCACATGGCTATGGTTTTTAGAATTGCTTAAAGATGACTTAAACATTGTCAACAGCCATAGCATTGCTTTCATGTCGGACAGGCAAAAGGTAAATTTTATGGACAGCCTATGTGTGTTATAACGCATGTTTGATTCCATTTTATTATTTAATCCGTAAATTTTACTCTATTTACAGGGATTTGTTAGTGCGATCAAATTTATTTTTCCCAACTCAGAACATAGACATTGTGTGAGGCACTTGTACACAAATTTAAGAACAAGGTTCAAGGGAATGGAACTTAAGCAAATGTTGTGGAGTGCGGCTAGGGCCACATATGGCGAGAGAATGACCTTTTGGTTAGACGAATTGGAGAAAGTTAATAAAGATGCAAGATCTTGGTTGAATGAGGTTCCCATCGAATCTTGGTATAGGGCTCAGTTCCGAACACGCCTTAAGTGTGGTATGTTGCTTAATAATTTGTGTGAGTGCTTCAATCGATACATTTTAGATGCTAGGGACAGAGGAATCATCACAATGGTAGATATGATAAAGATAAAGTTAATGCATAGGCTTAAGAGCAAAAGTGAGGCAATGCAGAAAATCATTGTTGCGGGGAGAGATCGAATATGCCCTAAGATTCTAAAAAAACTTGAGAAACTTAAGGATGAGTCTATTTACTATGTTGTTGACTATTCGGGTGGCCCTTCTGTGTCATGTCATGGACACAGGAATACATATGTGGTAAATGTCACACCCCCAATAACGAGACCCGAATAGGCTGGGCTGGGTCGCGGATAACCTATCGATAACCGAGTTCTGGAGGGCTCGGGTGGTTCCAAGAAGGTTAAATGCATGCGGGATGGCTAAGGCAGGGCTTAGGCGCAGGCCTAGGCACGGCGCACAGTGGCGCCTAGGAGCGGGCCTAGGCGCAGCGCCCAGGAAATACCGAGGCGCGATGCGGTCGTGCCTTAACGCGAGGCGCGTTAGCGTGGAGCGCGGGCACGAGCGCGGGATGCGGGCATACAGCACGGAGCACGGGTACGCAGGAGCGCATGACGCGGTCATGCCTTAGCGCGAGGAGCGCGGGCATGAGTGCGAGACGCGGGCACAGCGTAGGGGCGCGCGAACATGGACGAGCGTGAGCGTGTTTTTCCTTGGCACGACGCCTTGGCACACCGTGGCACACTTAGGCGCGAGGCTCGGGCAAACTTAGGTATTCCTTGGCACGAACCTTGGCACGGGCATATTTCTCAGGCGCGATCATGCCTTAGGCACGAGTAAGACTCGGACGAGGCATGCCTTAGGCAAAGTTGACAAATCTTGACCTGGGCGTTGACCCTGGTCAAAGTACGCTTGGTCTCACTTTGGGATGTTTCCTATTGGAGCTGAGGAAACGACTTAACATCTACTATAAGGGGAGGTGGTCTCTCCTAGGGGTGGTGTGTGCACGGTAGCAAGGTATACCCCCGAGCATGCCTTGGCCACCATGCCAAGGTAAGACCCTCGGACCCTTGCTCCGACCACCCCGAGCCGGCGGGACTCGACCGAGCACCGGCTAGCACCGACGTGCCTAGGCGGACCTTGGTATGGTTAAGCGGTTCCTGTCCCTTCGAGAAACTCGGACCAAGTCCCTTGTGGCGTGGGGAGTTAAGTGCAAGCAGTTAAGAGCAATTAAGTGATAGTAGTTACAAACGGCTTATTAATTACCTTGGTCATGGGCATGACCAAGGCATGTCCCGAATTGGAAGGTGGCTGGAACCAGGTGGCTTGGGAGCAAGGCAGGTTTTGTAACTGCCTTGACCATTAAAGGAGTGGTGTTTAATTGTATCATTAAAACAGGACAGGTGTCCTAGCTTGGTTTTGTAACTATAGATTGGCTGGTCTATAAAGCCAGGGTCTCTAAGCTTGGAGAAGCATAGAGTACCAAGATTTGTAAACCCCATTGAGCAAGTAAAACATTCCCTTGCCGCCATTGCTTGTTGTTCCTTCGTTTTGTTTATTGGTTGTGTTGAACTAAGGTGGCCCTTAGGCACCACAGGTTCGATTGAATGAGAAAAATTTCCTAGAGAAAATCCCCTCTTCAATTGACCTCGTGACAATTGGTATCAGAGCCACGTTCGGAGACGATGGCAACAAGAGCAGCAAGCGATCTAAGCGAGAGGGTAGCTCACTTGGAACAAATGGTGGAGGAGATGATGTCTGCTCAAGCAGAATCGGCGGAGTCTTCAACTACGTCCCAACATATTGAAGCTCTCGAGATATTGGTGACTACATTGATGAATAGAGTGGAGTCACAAGAGGTCGCGATTGGGGAGTGGGAAGCGAGATTGTTTGAGCTTGCAGATGAGGTGCGTTCGGTGGGAGCACTTACCACCGAAGCGGCCTCAACGATGGCAATAGAGGTAAATCTTCTGAAGCGAGCTGTGGGCGGATCCTCGGTTGGAGCCGTTATGGTGAAATCTCGTACTAAGGTACCTGAACCAAAGAAATTCTAGGGCAAGCGGAGTGCAAAGGAGCTTGAGAATTTCATTTGGGATATGGAGCAGTATTTTGCTACTGTTGGCACGAAGGAGAGTCAGAAGGTCATTCTGACCTCTACGTATCTTGAGGGTGATGCAAAGCTCTGGTGGAGGACCAGAGTGGACGACGATGCGGCTGCGGGAAGGCCTAAAATCGTTGATTGGGAAGTACTTTAGAGGGAATTGAATGATCAATTCCTTCCGACTAATGCAGCTTGGCAAGCGCGGGAGGCCTTGCGAAAGCTCAAGCAGACTAGATCAGTACGTGATTACGTGAAGGAATTCTCGTCACTCCTGCTGGACATCAAAAACATGTCCGAGGAGGATAAGTTGTTCAACTTCACGACGGGATTGCAGACATGGGCTCAAGCTGAGCTGAGGAGGCAAGGAGTGAAGGACTTGCTTGGGGCAATTGCGGCTGCTGACAGTCTTGTGGATTTCAAGACTAGCTCATCCCCGAGCGAAGGGAAGGGTAAGGAGAAGAAGCCGTTTAAGACCCAACAGAAGAAAGGTGAGAAGAAGCATTTCTCTCCTAAGCCAGCAGCGAGTTCAAAGCCAGCTCCTAAAACAGACCCGAAACCTTTATCAAGTTCCTCAGGTAAGGGTTGTTTTATTTGTAATGGCCCTCACAGGGCACGAGATTTTCCGAAGAAGGAGAAACTTTCGGCCTTGATCACGGAAAATGAAGGCTAACCCCGAATGAACCCATTGCAGCTGTTGAATGCCATTCAACAGGCCAAGACAAGCCCTTCGGAGGGGCTAATGTACGTAGACGCTGAGGTGAACCAGAAGCGTATCTTGGCGATGGTGGATTCGGGTGCTACTCACTCGTTTGTGGCAGAACACATGGTGGGAAAGTTAGGACTAGATCTCGTGGAGAGTCCTAGTCGAATGAAGGCAGTGAATTCGGAGGCGAAACGAATTCAAGGTATGGCCACTGATATTAATTTAAAGGTTGGATCTTGGGAGGGAAAGATCAACCTAATGGCTGTTCCCTTGGATGATTTCGATGTCATCCTAGGGAATGGCTTCTTAAATATGGGGAGTATTGCGCAAATGCCATTTTTGAGAGGACTATTCGTGATGAACAAGTCCCATCCTTGTTTTGTCCCTGCGGCTAACACTAATGCAGGAAAGGAGAGCACAAAACTATCACATATTTCGGCCATTCAGGTGAAAGATGGACTGAGGAAGGGAGAACCCACATTCCTCGCGGCTTTGGTGGAGACCAAGGCAGGAAAGACGGTAGAGGTCCCTGATATGATCGTTGAAGTATTAGAGGACTTTAACGACGTGATGTCAACCGAGTTACCAAAGGAGTTACCCCCACAAAGGGTAATCGATCATGAGATTGAGCTAATCCCAGGCTCAAGACCCCCTACACAAGCCCCTTACAGAATGGCTCCGAGGGAGTTGGAGGAGCTAAGGAAACAGTTGCAAGAGTTGTTGGATGCTGGATTTATTCAGCCATCCAAGGCCCCGTACGGCGCACCAGTCATGTTCCAGCGCAAGCACGATGGTTCTCTTCGGATGTGCGTAGACTACAGGGCGCTGAACAAGCTTACAGTAAAGAAAAAGTACCCCATTCCACTGGTGGCAGACTCGTTTGATCGGTTATCTGGTGCGTCCTACTTTACAAAGCTGGACTTGAGGTCAGGGTACTATCAAGTCCGAATTGCAGCTGGGGATGTTCCAAAGATAGCCATGGTGACTAGGTATGGTTCCTTTGAGTACTTAGTCATGCCATTTAGCTTGACAAATGCTCCTGCCACATTTTGTAATCTAATGAACGATGTCTTGAGAGAGTTCATTGATAGATTCGTTGTCGTTTACTTGTATGACATTGTAATCTATAGTCAGAACCTAGAAGATCATGTGGATCATTTACGGAAGGTTCTGACTATGTTAAGGGCTAACCATTTGTATGTTAAGAAGGAAAAGTGTGAGTTTGATGCGCAAACGATCTCTTTCCTTGGTCATGTTGTAGGCCAGGGGAAGCTACAAATGGATCCAGAGAAGGTGCGGGCTATCATGGAATGGCCGAACCCCACGAAGGTCACGGAGTTGCGATCCTTCCTAGGCTTGGCGAATTACTATCGGCGGTTCGTGGAGGGCTACTCAAGGAGGGTGGCACCACTGACAGATCTGTTGAAAAAGGATCGAGCTTGGGCATGGACGGATCGATGCGACCAAGCTATGGCGGAGCTGAGGCATGTCATTGCCTCTGAACCAGTATTGGGGTTACCAAATTTCGACTTGCCATTCGAGGTGCATACGGATGCATCGGATAGGGCATTAGGGGCAGTGCTATTCCATGAGGGACACCCCATTGCCTTTGAAAGTCGAAAGTTAAAGGATGCGGAGCAGAGGTACCCGGCGCATGAAAAGGAGATGCTAGCAGTAATCCATGCTCTCCAGCTGTTGAGGCACTACTTGCTGGGGACCAGTTTCGTGGTGAGAACGGATAATGCAGCAATCACCTATTTCATGAGCCAAAAGAAGCTCAACCAAAAGCAGGCAAGGTGGTTGGACTTCTTGACGAAATTTGACGTCCAATTCGAGCATAAGCCTGGCAGGCTTAACTCAGTACCGGATGCACTCAGTCGCAAGTTGGTGACTGAGATGGTGGCAGTAGCGGTGAGGCTAGAAGGAGAATTCTTGCCTCGCATTAAGGAGGAGACGAGCAAAGACGTTGTTTGCTCGAAGTTGCTGAAATTAGTGGATGAGGGAGTCACGCGGAGATTCTGATGTGAAGATGGAGTCCTCTATGCCAAAGGAGGACGTCCCTATGTCCCTAAGACTGGTGGATTGAGGCGACAATTGTTGAAAGAAACACAAGATGCTCGGTGGGCTGGACATCCGGGGCATGGAGAGAACATATGCCCTTCTATCACGATAGTTCTTTTGGCCAAAGAAGGAGGAGGACGTGGATCAGTATCTGCGAACATGTCTTGTGTGCCAACAAGACAAAACAGAGAGAATGAAGGCACCAGGGTTGCTGGAGCCTTTACTTGTACCGGACAGACCATTCCAAAGTGTATATATGGATTTTATCACTGGTTTGCCTAAAGTGCAGGGAATGACGAACATACTAGTGGTGGTGGACAGATTTTCGAAGTATGCTACATTCATAGCTGCTCCGAAAAATTGCGATGCGGATCTAACTGCGGAGTTATTTCTCGAACATGTGGAGAAGTATTGAGGGATACTGGAGGATATCATCAGTGACCGCGACGCACGGTTCACTGGCAGATTTTGGGTTGCCTTGTTTAACTTGTTAGGTTCGGAACCGAAGTTTTCCACAGCAAACCATCCCCAAACGGATGGGCAGACGGAGAGAGTCAATGCCTTGCTGGAGGACTACCTCAGGCATTACATGAATGCGAGCCAAACGAATTGGGTGGATCTATTAGACACTGCTCAATTTTGTTACAACCTTCATAAGAGCTCAGCTATGGAGTTGAGTCCATTCGAAGTAGTGATGGGGCAACAACCGGGTACTCCAAATGAAGTAGCCAAGTCCAAGTCGATGGGGTCGAGCCCGGCGGCTTATCGGTTTGCAAGGAGCAAACAGGAATTGAGGGAGGCAGCTAAAGACAGTTTGTCTAAAGCTGTCAGGAGGATGAAGAAGTACGCAGACCAGCATAGGAGACCCTTGGAGTTTCAAGAAGGAGACATGGTCTTGTTGAAACTTACCCCTCAGATACTAAAGAAATTCAACAAGAAGGAGGCACACAAGGGGTTGGTACAGCGGTATGAGGGACCATTTGAGGTGGTCAAGCGAGTAGGGAGGGTGGCTTATCGATTAAGGTTACCCGAGAGGCTGAAAATACACCCTACGTTCCATGTCAGTTATCTCAAGCCTTTCCATTCGGATGAGGCTGATCCAGGGAGGAGCACAGCGAGGCGAGCTCCACCCTTGGTGAGAAAGGAGTTTGCAGGAGAAATTGAGGAGATTCTAAGCCACGAGACGCGTGGCCAGAGTAAAACGAACAGGCGAACTTTTTACTTGATCAAGTGGGTTGGGGTCGAAGAACCTACGTGGGAGCGTGACACTACCCTATGGCATTTTGAGAAGGAGATATCAGACTATCAAAAGAAACAACAACCGAGCAGTTCGATGAGGGCATCGAACATCTTGGCGGGGGGATGTTTGTCACACCCCCAATAACGAGACCCGAATAGGCTGGGCTGGGCAGCCGATAACTTAGCAATAACCGAGTTCTGGAGGGCTCGAGTGGTTCCAAGAAGGTTAAATGCATGCGGGATGATTAAGGCAGGGCCTAGGCGCAGGCCTAGGCACGGCGCACAGTGGCGCCTAGTGTTGGACTAAGTGGTTAGTCACTCACTTTCCGACTGAGATTTTGATGGAAACAAACAAGGTGAAAATGTACTAATAAACATCTAGTGTATTTCAGTTTGTGTTAAAGGATGCAAAACAACATATCAAGGGTTCTCAAGAAATACAAGTTCAAGACTCGGCATTAATGAAGAAATGAAGATGAAAGTTCAAGCCGCAATTTGTAATTTCAATGTAAGGTATACAAATTCTTTCACGCAAGCCAAATGCATTAGTCCATGCATACATCATGTTTCTTAAACCATTTTTCAAAGTTATAAAGTTTACTCCAAGTTTCAAAATGGAATTTAAAACACATAACTAGGTCTATGAGTTTAAACAATGTGAAAACTTTGTGTGAATAGTCATTTGCATATTAGAGTTCATTATAAATGTTTTCGAAAAAGAAAAACTCGTTTTTCAAAGGTATTTAAAAAGAAAACTGAAAATTTGCAGAAAAGCCCCTAATAAGTTGTGAAACTTTGAATTTCCGTTTTCGGGGTTTGTAAAAATATCCGGACCACCCAATTAGGCTTAATGACTCATAATAAACGTGTATAACATGTTATATAAGGGTTGGTTAGGTCCCGGACGAGTTTAAGGGTCGCTAACACAAAGGGACAGAATAATTATTCTGAAGTCCCTGCAGTTAGCGCGCTAATAATGTCATTAGCGCGCTAAGACAGTGTTAGCGCGCTAGGCCTCAGTATTAGCGCGCTAATTGCAAATCTGACAGCTTTTTTAAAAAGCTGGAAAACACACTTTAATTTGAATTCTTGATCTATTTTGGACCCTTGGATCCCTAGAACGGTCATAAACTGTCAAGATGGAATACCTAACATTATAAAACCACCAAGAACATGGTTTTGACAACAAGAAGAAGATACACACTCAAAAACCAAAAATCTACAAAGAAGAAATCTGATTTTTGTGTAGAAGAAAAAGGGAGATCTTTGAGGCTGTTCTTTAGCTCACAAATCCAGCACATTTGAGGCTTTCAAAGGAGTTCAAGAATCACTCCAGAGCTGATCTCTTTTGTCATTCTTTTGGTTGTAAGAAATTTCTAGATCTACAATCTTACTTGTGCTCAATCTACATATTTTTGTGTGTTTGATTTGAAAATCAGTTTGGTGTGTGTTTGAACATCTTCTCGGGTTTTTGTCTTGAAATATATTTTATCAAACCCTAAGATTGATTTGAACAAAAGTGTTGCACTTAAACTTGATTCTTGCTAAACTTTTGTTCTTAGACTCGAAATCGGTTTCACACAAATATATTAAGTTTTTGAAACGATTTCAGATTTGGAATTTGCAACAACATCAGTGACATATTTGCATATTCCATTTATACTCACACTTGCATGCATAAGAGTTGTTAGGCTCTAGGTGGCTTGCTAGTGTTTGAATTTGATACCACTTTGTATTGTAAAGTGTATCTCTGTTTTTCCGAGCAAATTTATTGTATTTGAATGATTGTAAGACTTAGTGGAATCTAAGTCGAAAAGGGAAAATCCTAGTTGAGGCTAGGTGGGAAAAATCCTAGTTGAGGCTAGGTGGGAAAAATCCAAAATCCTAGTTGAGGCTAGGTGGGAAAAATCCTAGTTGCGGCTAGGTGGGAAAATCCTAGTTGAGGCTAGGTGGGAAGTCCTAATTGTAATTAGGCATTCTAGGCTTGTAGGCTTAGGTTGTAACACTTATTGATAATATAAGTGGGGTTTGAAATCCTAACCTTAGGGAGGTTAGGTAGTGGATGTAGATCGTTGGATCGAACCACTATAAATCGTGTGTCATTTTATATTTCCTCCATTTCATTTACCTGCATAGCTTATATATATACATCATAGTTGTAAATTGCGAATAAAGTTTTTAAAAGGGCAATAACTACTCGGTAACCCAATTCACCCCCCCTCTTGGGTGACCTTCAATTGGTATCGAGCGGGTTATTGCTCAAAGTATTACTAACGTATCTTTGAGTGTTTTTGTGCAAGGATGCAAACTTTAGATCCGGCTCGCCTTCGGGAAGGCACCACTTCGAGTAGGCCTCCATATTTCGATGGAACCAATTATGCTCATTGGAAAGTAAGAATGAAATTTTATATTAGAGCACAAAATAGATTTTTATGGGACGCAATTGAAAATGGTTACACTCCACTTAGGATAAGCCATTGAAAGAGTACACCACGAGAGGAGATAAAGCTTGAGCTTTCAAATGATCAAGCCGTGAATCACTTATTTTGTGCGCTAAGTGAAAATGAATTCAACCGTGTAAGTGCTTGTCAAACGGCTAAGGAAGTATGGGAGAAGCTTGAGGTACATTATGAAGGTACCATGCAAGTGAAGAAGACCAAGTTAAGAATTCTTGAGGAGCATTATGAAACTTTCCGAGTTGGGGTGATGAAGACATAGCCACCGCCATCACTAGATTCACAAAGCTATTAAATGAGATCAAGAATCTTGGAAAGAATTATGATCAAGAAACCTCGGTGTATAAATTCCTTAGAGGCTTGCCTAAGGAATGGGATGCCAAGAAATATGCTATCCAATCGGCACAAAATCTTGGAGACTACACATTTGATGCATTGTGTGGAGAGCTAACGGTCCACGAATTTGAACTTAAAGACCGAGCAAGATTGGAAGCATCAAGTGGAGGGACTAAAAGCTCAAGAAAAGAAATCGCCTTGAAGGCAAATAGCTCCTCTAGTGCATCGGTAGAGATTATTGGAAATGAAAAATCTTGTGATGACAATGATCTTGAGAAGGAAGTAGCTATGCTCTCAAGAAAGCTCAACAGGGCCATGTACGAGCGAGACAAGTATAAGAAGAAGAAAGGAAAGAAAAGTTTTAAAGCAACTTGGGATGATTCATCATCATCATCAAGTTCGGAATCGAATCGAGAAAATGAGAAGGCAATACTTTGTCTCATGGCACAAAGCGAGGTAAACTCTAACTTTTTTATTTCTGATAATGTTGATGATTTGGATGATGTTCCAAATATTGATGAGCTTAGGAAAGAGTTGAAAAAGGAGGTCGAAAAGACCAAACAACTCAAAAAGAGCTTGACCATTGCAATTAGTGAATTAGAGTCACAAAATGAGACCATTGATGATCTCCAAAGTGACTTAAATGAAGTCATAAAGGAAAGAGATGCTTTGGTCAAGGAAGTAGAGGACTTGACTAGCACGGTGCATAAGTTTACAAATGGTAAACAAATGTTTGACATGATGTTAGGAGCACAACGACGTGCACTTAACAAAAGAGGCATAGGTTACGGAGCAAACTTGTTAAGCTACACGAAATTGCTAAATGATGATCGTAGATGCTCTAAATGTAACAAGACTCACATGGTCGGGAAATGTTTATTACAAAAGGCCAAAGTAGGTAAACTAGCATGGGTAGTTAAAAATGTTTACGACACTAACATTCTCGGACCCAAAGGTGTTTGGGTACCAAAATCCAGATGTGTTTCCCATAGTGTAGGATGCGAGGAGAGCACCCCATGGTACTTGGATAGTGGGTGCTCAAGACACATGACCGAAGATGAACATCAAGTTATTGAACTAAAGCGGCATGATGATGAAAAAGTTACAGTTGGAGACAACAACAAAGGAAGAGTTATCGGTCTCGAAGCTGTTGGTAACAATTTACTTTCTATTTCTAACGTTTATCTTGTTGATGGTTTGAAACATAATTTGCTTAGTAACTAGTCAATTGTGTGACAAAGGATTTCATGTTATATTTGAATCATCAAAATGCATTGTTAGGAATGAGAAGCATGAAACTTTATTTATTGCATATAGAGATAAAAATATTTATGCCATTAACTTTGATGAGATGAATACGCAAAATGCTTCATGTTTGAATGCACAAAGTGAATGTGATGCATGATTGTGGCACCATAGATTAGACACCATTCTCTGTGTGATCACATCCAAAAAGGGCAATGTTAAAACTCATCCATGTGCCCATATAGGATCAACTAGCCGATATACTCACTAAGCCTTTGCCTAGAAAACAAGTTTTTAAAATTCGGCGTGAGTTAGGCATGTCTCGAAAATTGGACCTTCTATATATGTTCTAGTTATTCCAAACCTTTTTATATGGTGTTAGTGAAGTGTCCATGAAGTTTGAGAAGAATCGGAGCTAAATTGCAAAAGTTCAAGATTTTGTGTCAAAAAATTCGAGAGTAATTAGCGCGCTAATAGTGATAATTAGCGCGCAATGACCCCGTGACCGAAAAATTCGAGAGAGGAATTAGCGCGCTAACAAACCTTATTAGCGCGCTAATGTCGATCGGACAGGGTTTTATAACCTAACTTTTGTTCAAAAACTTACCTCACACACACAAGTTTCTCTTCTCCTCTTCCAAATCCACTCTCCGTGTGCAATTCCCACGCGCGATGCCCACGCACTAGGCTCCCACATGTTAGTCTTAGGTGTTTCTGATTTTTTAACTTATGTTATGCAACACTTATGCTATCTCATTACTTTTTGCTATTTATATCATGATTTTTTGCGTATCTCGAGTTTTCTTTATGGCTATTTTGTGCTTCACTATGTTTTCTAGTCTATGCATGTGTATCGCTTCCGTATATTATTGATATGCATAAAGTGAGGGGGAGAATATTTTTATCATGGTATACTTGTGTTATTTATTGATATACATAAAGTAAGGGGAGAATTTTATTGATATGCATAAAGTGAGGGGAGAATATTTTTATCATGGTATCTTGTGTTATTTATTGATATACATAAAGTAAGGGGAGAATTTTATTGATATGCATAAAGTAAGGGGAGAATTTTATTCTTATGCCTAAAATGAGGGGAAGAATGCTTTTATCTTGGTATATTGTTTAAATCATGTCTATCTTTGAGATACTTGACCCCATTTTCTTAATAATATCAAACGGGGAGAAAAGGTTGAACTTGAAAGGGTGATATTGTGATATCTTTGATATTGTGATATTTTTTGAAAGAATAATATTGTGATATCTTTGATATTGTGATATTTTTGAAAGGATGATATGAAAGGGTGATATTTTCATTGGTATATATTGGTATCGGGTTAATAATTCTCATTTTTCTTGGTATCGAGGTTGATACGTTAATATTATTGATTTTTGTAAGCGATATCAAGTTGACAATTTTAACTGCATATATTGGTATACTTGAAAAAGTTGTTGGTTCTTATTGGTATACTTGTTTAAATTGTGTTTATCTTTGTGGGTGCTTGACCCCGCTTTTTGATAATATCAAAAGGGGAGAAAAATGTGATGTTGAACTTGAAAGGTGGTGTTGAACTTGAAAGGTTTTTATCTTGGTATACTTGAAACGGTTGTTGGTTTTGAACTTGCATATTTGAAGCTAAATGTGGTTAAACTTGAAAAGATTGATGTGTTGAATGTGATATACATTTAGATTGTGTTTTTACACCTTTAAAGTTCACATTGTTTGTTATCATCAAAAAGGGGAGATTGTTGGACTAAGTGGTTAGTCACTCACTTTCCGATGAGATTTTGATGGAAACAAACAAGGTGAAAATGTACTAATAAACATCTAGTGTATTTCGGTTTGTGTTAAAGGATGCAAAACAACATATCAAGGGTTCTCAAGAAATACAAGTTCAAGACTCGGCATTAATGAAGAAATGAAGATGAAAGTTCAAGCCGCAATTTGTAATTTCAATGTAAGGTATACAAATTCTTTCACGCAAGCCAAATGCATTAGTCCATGCATACATCATGTTTCTTAAACCATTTTTCAAAGTTATAAAGTTTACTCCAAGTTTCAAAATGGAATTTAAAACACATAACTAGGTCTATGAGTTTAAACAATGTGAAAACTTTGTGTGAATAGTCATTTGCATATTAGAGTTCATTATAAATGTTTTCGAAAAAGAAAAACTCGTTTTTCAAAGGTATTTAAAAAGAAAACTGAAAATTTGCAGAAAAGCCCCTAATAAGTTGTGAAACTTTGAATTTCCGTTTTCGGGGTTTGTAAAAATATCCGGACCACCCAATTAGGCTTAATGACTCATAATAAACGTGTATAACATGTTATATAAGGGTTGGTTAGGTCCGGACGAGTTTAAGGGTCGCTAACACAAAGGGACAGAATAATTATTCGAAGTCCCCAGATTAGCGCGCTAATAATGTCATTAGCGCGCTAAGACGAGTGTTAGCGCGCTAGGCCTCGATATTAGCGCGCTAATTGCAAATCGATGACTTTTTTAAAAAGCTGGAAAACACACTTTAATTTGAATTCTTGATCTATTTTGGACCCTTGGGTCCCTAGAACGGTCATAAAGCTGTCAAGATGGAATACCTAACATTATAAAACCACCAAGAACATGGTTTTGACAACAAGAAGAAGATACACACTCAAAAACCAAAAATCTACAAAGAAGAAATCGATTTTTGTGTAGAAGAAAAAGGGAGATCTTTGAGGTTTGTTCTTTAGCTCACAAATCCAAAGACATTTGAGGCTTTCAAAGGAGTTCAAGAATCACTCGAGAGCTGATCTCTTTTGTCATTCTTTTGGTTGTAAGAAATTTCTAGATCTACAATCTTACTTGTGCTCAATCTACATATTTTTGTGTGTTTGATTTGAAAATCAGTTTGGTGTGTGTTTGAACATCTTCTCTCGGGTTTTTGTCTTGAAATATATTTTATCAAACCCTAAGATTGATTTGAACAAAAGTGTTGCACTTAAACTTGATTCTTGCTAAACTTTTGTTCTTAGACTCGAAATCGGTTTCACACAAATATATTAAGTTTTTGAAACGATTTCAGATTTGGAATTTGCAACAACATCAGTGACATATTTGCATATTCCATTTATACTCACACTTGCATGCATAAGAGTTGTTAGGCTCTAGGTGGCTTGCTAGTGTTTGAATTTGATACCACTTTGTATTGTAAAGTGTATCTCTGTTTTTCCAGCAAATTTATTGTATTTGAATGATTGTAAGACTTAGTGGAATCTAAGTCGAAAAGGGAAAATCCTAGTTGAGGCTAGGTGGGAAAAATCCTAGTTGAGGCTAGGTGGGAAAAATCCAAAATCCTAGTTGAGGCTAGGTGGGAAAAATCCTAGTTGCGGCTAGGTGGGAAAATCCTAGTTGAGGCTAGGTGGGAAGTCCTAATTGTAATTAGGCATTCTAGGCTTGTAGGCTTAGGTTGTAACACTTATTGATAATATAAGTGGGGTTTGAAATCCTAACCGGGGAGGTTAGGTAGTGGATGTAGATCGTTGGATCGAACCACTATAAATCGTGTGTCATTTTATATTTCCTCCATTTCATTTACCTGCATAGCTTATATATATACATCATAGTTGTAAATTGCGAATAAAGTTTTTAAAAGGGCAATAACTACTCGGTAACCCAATTCACCCCCCCTCTTGGGTGACCTTCACCTAGGCGCGGGCCTAGGCGCAGCGCCCAGGAAATACCGAGGCGCGATGCGGTCGTGCCTTAACCCGAGGCGCATTAGTGTGGAGCGCGGGCATGAGAGCGGGATGCGGGCATACAGCGCGGAGCACGGGTACACAGGAGCGCGTGACGCGGTCATGCCTTAGCTCGAGGCGCATTAGCGTGGAGCGCGGGCATGAGTGCAAGACGCGGGCGAGGCACATGACGCGCGCGCACATGGACGAGCGTGAGCGTGTTTTTCCTTGGCACGACGCCTTGGCACACCTTGGCACACTTAGGCGCGAGGCTCGGGCAAACTTAGGTATTCCTCGGCACGAACCTTGGCACGGGCATATTTCTCAGGCGCGATCATGCCTTAGGCACGAGTAAGACTCGGGCAAGACATGCCTTAGGCAAAGTTGACAAATCTTGACCTGGGCGTTGACCCTGGTCAAAGTACGCTTGGTCTCACTTTGGGATGTTTCCTATTAGAGCTGAGGAAACGGCTTAACATCTACTATAAGGGGAGGTGGTCTCTCCTAGTGTGTGCACGGTAGCAAGGTATACCCCCGAGCATGCCTTGGCCACCATGCCAAGGTAAGACCCTCAGACCCTTGCACCGACCACCTCGAGCCGGCGGGACTCGACCGAGCACCGGCTAGCACCGACGTGCCTAGGCGGACCTTGGTATGGTTAAGCAGTTCCTGTCCCTTCGAGAAACTCGGACCAAGTCCCTTGTGGCATGGGGAGTTAAGTGCAAGCAGTTAAGAGCAATTAAGTGATAGGAGTTACGAATGGCTTATTAACTACCTTGGTCATGGGCATGACCAAGGCATGTCCCGAATTGGAAGGTGGCTGGAACCAGGTGGCTTGGGAGCAAGGCAGGTTTTGTAACCGCCTTGACCATTAAAGGAGTGGTGTTTAATTGTATCATTAAAACAGGACAGGTGTCCTAGCTTCGTTTTGTAACTATAGATTGGCTGGTCTATAAAGCCAGGGTCTCTAAGCTTGGAGAAGCATAGAGTACCAAGAGTTGTAAACCCTATTGAGCAAGTAAAACATTCCCTTGCCGCCATTGCTTGTTGTTCCTTCATTTTGTTTATTGGTTGTGCTGAACTAAGGTGGCCCTTAGGCACCACAGGTTCGATTGAGTGAGAAAAATTTCCTAGAGAAAAACCCCTCTTCAATTGACCACGTGACAGTAAACATGATGGATTTGTGTTGTGATTGTGGGAAATGGCAGCTTACAGGCATCCCATGTGAGCATGGGGTGGAGGTTATTATGGGAAATGATGGGGACCCATTAGATTACATCAATGTGTGTTACTATACAAGCACTTACATGAATGTGTACTCACACTATATCAACCCAACAGAACGTGAGGAACTATGGCCGAAACTTGCGGAAGATGTCCAGCCAGACAAACCACCAGCACAAATCAAAAAAAAAAAAAAGGAAGAAAAGTAACAGCAAGGAGAAAGGAGCCTGAGGAATTGGAGATTGCGGCAACACAAAAAAAAGATGTCTAAAAAGGGCACACTACGTATAACTTTTCAAATCTATCATGTTGAAGGTCATAATAAACTCCATCATACTAAGGGTCAAAATAAGGTATATATTTATTGGGTATGAAAATGTAGATGTTATTAAAGCAATTGTTTTATTTGTGTGTAATTTGGCTTTGCATTTATATAATTTATAGAGAAAGAAATGGCCAAATGAAGGAGTTCAAGTCGATGGGAGTTCTACATGTGGTGAGGCACCTCTTGAGCAGGTATTTATGTTATGTTGTTGGAGGGAATTGAAAACTTAGCTGTCTTTCAATTTCTTTGTAACTAAGTTTTTTTTTGTAACTTGCAAATATTTTATTATGAGTTTGAAACTATTACTGATGCATGGTTCTTGAATATTGACAGCCTAACCCTATTACAGCCAATGAAACATATGCAAGTACTTCCCAACCTCTCCCTGCGAGATATGCATGTGGTGAGACACCTCTTGGGCAGGTATTCATGTTACATTGTTGGATTTTTACAATAATATGTGATTTTATTTTGTTGTTATTAATAATGTATTTCAAATATTCGACAGCACAACCCTATTACAATCAATGCAACTAATGCGAGTGCTTCCCAACCCCTTCCTGCAATGCCAAGTATGATGGATTCTTCTCAAACTATTCCGAGGATTTCTCCAAAATTAAGAGTAAAGATTCTAGTTGTTCGAGGTCGTGGCGGTAGAAGAGGTGGTAGAGGTGTCAGTTGCACCAACTAAATCCACGTTCGGACACAACTAGGCCCGCATTAAGTTTTTTTGTTTATATAGTTTTTTTTTCGAAATCAAGAGTGAAAATTCCAATTGTTTTATTTTTTGTGTAATTTGGCTGTTAATAACCTAATGCTATTATTTTTGGACTAATTCCATTTTGTTAATAATCTAATGTTCTTATTTTGGTACTAAAACCCTTTTGTTTTCCATGAAAAGTAATCAAGCCACAGTACTTACTGTTGGCTTCATGCTTGGGATTTTTTCACTTTGCTTGTTGTTTATCTGCAATAGATGATCACCGAAATAATATTATTATATATAGTGGGAAACAAAATTACCACTAGTATTGGAAAAAAAAACGCTCATAAAATAAGTGTTACACAAAATATGGCATAACACATAGTATTTTCTTTCATTCATAAGGTAAATAACGACAATACAAGGTTTGCCTTAAGTACAGTACAAGATTAAAGTTCAGCTCTAATAAGACGTGCCAAACAGCAATACAACGACCACCAAGCATAACCAACATGTAACTGAACAACCATTAAGTTTTCTTCGCCCCTTAAACTCTTCTTCCAACCTCTTCTCGCTTTCAATTCGGTCTAACTTCCTCAACAACCCGTTTATAACAATTATTGCACGGTCAGTCATTTCAGGATCAAGCCAGTTAAAGTATTCGCATCCAGATCTATGCTGCAAAACAATGAAAATTCTCCTTTACTTTCCTTCACCTACAATTAAATTTTACAAATTCGTATAATATACAAATATAGCATATACACTACAGAGAAATGACTAAAAGAACTCCTGCCTACTGCTATTACTCAATAGATCCTCTTTCCTTATTGATATTTGCAAGTCGTCTGCTTATGAAAAAAAAAAAAAAAAGAAAAAAAAAAAAAGAAAAGTCATCTGCACCTCTGCATGTTTGCACATGAGGTGGATCATATTAGCCATGTGAGTGCAGTGACTGAATTGTCAGACTTCTTTTAGCTCAATGTCTCCTATCTATCATGTTGGTTGTCCAATATCTATGATTGATCCACTTGGTAAAATAAGTTGCAGGCTTCCAAATTCATTATGATGTTTTTCTCATTTTAGCAATCTGAATGTTAGAACGTCATGCATGCATCATCCTTGATTATAAAGTTAAAATATGCAGATGTTTAATACAACATATTTATTGCACTTTCCATGGCAGTCTCTACAACTTGAAGAATTTGGTGTAAATGGATCAAATGCAGAAAATGTATGTTATTTACGGAATGTAGATGATGCAACAAGACTCGTCAATGTGATGCAATCTTCTTCTGGAGGCAATGTTGTTGTTATAAGGGGTGATTACATAGGAATGGAATGTGCTGCATCTTTGGTAATAAACAAAGTAAATGTAACCATGGTGTTCCCCGAAGCTCATTGCAGTAAGTCATTGACCTTTTTAGATCCATTTCATCATATTCAAAGTTTTAATGCTATACTTTTTAAACCTTATTCTGCAAACAAGTATGGTGTCTTAAAATTTAAGATTCGAAATGCTTAAATTATGGCGATGTATGTTCCCTAATCATTTTGTTAAGCTATACTTACTGTCATAAGTTAAAGAATTCCAATTTCTATGGCCTGTTAACTGTTAAGTTACTATGAAGCATAAAATGAGGAACTAGTTGATTATGTTCCCCCATAGTTTTCACCAAGAATAAGAATTATTTAATTTGTGTTTTTACAAATTAGGCAGCCTAGTCAATCAAAATGAGGCACTAGTTGATTATCTTCCTCCATAGTGTCTAAAATCTCATTCTATTTTTGCTTTTCAGGAAGGTGAATTCTTCAACAAAAAAGGCTACCCACGAAACCCATTTCCAAACAGTTGGAAGGGAAAGAATGGACTTTATAGTGTAGGCTTCACTGGAATAGGATTATCAACAATGAAAGTGCAAAAATTATGGCATAAAACTTAACAATCAATGAGATGGACTCATGAAATAGTGAGCAATATGTTTTTACTCCTAAATCCACAAATCAAACTTAAACCCTAAAATCCTCAAATCAAGCAATGAAAGTGCAAACATTATTCAAAGAAATCAAACAATATCACATCGAACCCTTCAAATTACATAGAACTAGACAGCGAGAGAGAGACTTACAGGGATGATGGGGCGGAAGCAAGAGAGAGGAGATGGGAGGGCGGGTGAGGCGAATGGGCAAGCGAGAGGGCGGGCGCAGTGACGACGAGCAGAGAATGCGACGACAAGCAGCCGGAGGCGAGCAAGAAAGAGGTCGAATGCGATGACGAGCAGCCGGATGCGAGGCGCAGTGAAGGAGGACGAAGATGATGGAGGGAAGAATCTGCAGCGGAGTGAAGAAGATGGTGAGTAGTGACGACCCCTGTTTAGTGTGGGTTTTGGTTTTGATACACCACACTCCTTTGGGGTGCTTTTATTGGAAACAAATGAACACTTAAGTTGGGGCCACATCATCACTTCAAATAGTTTGGTGACTTCACATGCAATCCTACGTGGCGCCACATCAGCATGATCGCCGAATTTTCGATCAGAGAGTGGTCGGAGTTATATTGTTGAAACGTTTTGTAAAGTTGGGTGATATATTTGGGACAAATAAAAGTTCAGTGACCAAAGTGTTACAAGCTGCGAAGTTCAGTGACCATCTGTGAAATTAACCCCTTCATTCTATGTCAAATTTAAACCTCGAAAAATACTCCACTTCGACCAAAAATTGGAGAATTTACCAAAGTACCCAAAAACTCTCAAACAACCCGTCTTCGTACGTAAATCGAGGCATATGGTCCACATCAGCCTGTTAAATCCATTTAAAGTCCAAATTTTAAATTTTAAATTTAAATTTAAATTTGAAGAATTTTAACTATCTTAGCATCCATCTCGACACACATTTCAAGAAAAACTCTGCAAAACATCGAATTCACCAAGTCGACTTAAATTTAGCAAAATAATATAATATATAATACACAAACCTAGACAAACATCACACAATAACAAAATTAATTAAAAATCTTAATTTCACCAGTATTTAACTCCCGACTCGCGGCCAAGACCATAATTAGGCTCCCTTAATCCCTAATTAGCTGTAATTGCCATTTTAGAAATTTCAAGATTTGACAATTTTTCCAACTAATAAAAATTTCATCCTTGAAATTAAAATTGAACCCAGATTTACTTGGACTAAAAGGGATCCAAAAATGCTCTCACATATACGCCTCTCATTCCCATGTTAAGTCTAAATTACCATGAAATTTCCACTTAACCATAACAAGTGAAATTTCTTTATTTACTTCAAACTTTTGGACCTTTCTATTGACAATCATTATAGGTTGTTCTTAATATAACACGTCACCCTGCAAATCAAACTGATTCCATCCAGTTTTGCTATCCGAATCAGGTTCCTTCCGTATAAGCATAAATGCATGAAATACGTCATAAACTCTAGCTAACTTAGGCAGTACTACAAATTCATACACAACCTTCATGACTCATTTCACAATCTTGAACGATCCCATAAATCTAGGAGAGAGCTTTCTTTTCAATTCAAACCTATAATGGTTTTTGCAATGGGAGACTTCAAAACAAACTCAATATCTTTCACTATATTCCACAAACCGATGATAGAGATTATAATAAATTTTGTATCTTTCGTAAGCCGCTTTCAATCTTAGGCGAATCTGCTAAATAATTTTAGTGTGATCTCAAACCCTCTATGGCTCCAAAACTCAACCAAATCCTCAAGTTCGACCCAACCGGCAGGAGAACGACAAGATATCCCCATATAAAACTGCAACCGAAACCACTTCGATACTCGATTGGCAATTGTTATTGGAAGAGAAATCACACAGAGATATGTATTCTTCCCATGAACCTTCAACTCCTGGTACACAAGTCTTAAGCTTATTTTTCCAACCTATGGATCAACATTTCAGTCTGAACATCCATTTGAGGATGAAATATAGTACTGAAATAAAATTGAGTGTCGAATAATTTTTGTATCCCCTATCACAACCCCAATGTGTATCGAGCATCAAGATAAGAAACTGTCATCAATAGCACTCCCAACAAACAAACGACCTCTCACCCACATAACAAGCTCAACTGTGTACAGGTATCGAAAAGTGACATAGGAAGAAAATGAGCAGACTCTGCCCGTTCATCAACAATAATCCTGACCACATTATGTTTCCTCCATGACGTCGGAAAATGAGTAGCAAAACCCATCGCAACATACTTTCAGGTTTCCAACTATCGACTTAAACTTGTTAGCAAATCTCACATCTCATTACATAATCAACCACATCAGCTCATCCTTGGCCACCAATACAATTGCTCCACATCACGGTACATTTTTTATTATGTCAGGGTGAATGCTATATTTAAACCGATGAGATTCTCTCAATATCTCATCCCAAACTTTATGATGGAATCTAAAATTCGTCTATAAACCTCGAACTCTGATATGAAAACTCAACTCAATCTAGATTATTGATGTTAAGTGCAAACTTCTTGAACTTCATATGTTTTACATCAACTTACTGAAATCTTTGATAAAGTCAACACGATGACCCCTTTTTAACAAACTTACTCATAAGTCATTTGCCTCTTCCACTCCCAAATCCCATCATCTCATTCTTTTAACCATATAAATTCAAAAATTTTCTAAGTTAATTTAGTGATTGGCGCAGCTATATTAGAAAAGTCTTTCATAAATATATAATAATAGCCAGCTATACCCAGAAATTTCATCTCAGACAACCAAACTCATAAACAACTGAAATTTCCCTTAGTTTAATCTCGATTCCAGCCTCGGTACAATGATTCCAACAAGAATTTCCATTTCTTAATCAATAGCTATCCTCACCCAAATCAGAGGTAACTCAAGTAATGTTTCGATGTAAATAAACACTGTACAACTTGAAACATATAAGAAACTTCGTCTTACGGAAACAATCCAAATATGCATGTTAAGCCGCTAACCAATTTCGTGTCCCTAAGAACACATTAAACTCTATAAACTCTGAAACACAAAAACCAGCTGCCATATCATATCTAGATATCTCGATGATACATTTTTCACACATCAAGTGAGGACACACCTTATCCTCAATTATTACGTTGAGGTCGATATGCATAGGGACTCGCATTAGAGTTAACTCTAACTCAATTATCACATGACCAGATATAAAATAAATTGTTAAACCACAATCAACTAAAATATGCATATATTAACCACAAATCGAAATCGTACATTCAATAGGATTTCGATTTGCCTCCACTCTGGTTGAATTACCACCTGAACACATTCCTTAATCTGTTGTTGAGGTTGTGACATACTAAAAGATGCTCCCAAAAGTTATGGACACGCACTTCTATAATGTCATTTCTTTCCACATTCAAAATATGTAACTGTACTCAGTTTATGAGGACAATCTTGGATTATGTGACTTTGCTTTCCACACCCAAAACATGTAACTGAACGTTTATTATCTACAGAAGATTCCTGATTAGATGTTGATCTCTGACTCCTAGCCTATCTTTTAGATGTTCGACCCCTACTTCCACTTCTCTGTGACTGAAATATACCACTCCATGCCGTAGGCTGAAAGGAATGTGAACGTGTATATCCTGAATTTGTCTATGTTAACTCCGAGGGTCTAATGGTTGTGCTTAGAAAATGATTACGATGTATGTGCGGCAGGACAATAGGTGTCATCGATGTGAATGGTGGTTCTCCACTGTTTCCTTTCTTTTGGAAACTCGAGTCAAATCTTGCTAGAAATCTTTTCTTACCCTCCAAAGCTGAGCTTTGTCCTGACTCTACAATGCCCTGTATCGTCATGATTCCCACTGAAAAGTTTGTGTAATCACATAAGCTCTGGCTCTATCTCATACATCTCGCAGAGTGTTTGACTTAGTCACTAATATAGTGGTACCAATCTCTTCCTGCAAGCCATACATATACTTGCGCATATTCTCTTTCTTAGTCATTATTGACTCCCCCAACAAACCTCAAAAGATAATTAAACTGAGCATCGTACTGAGCCAATGTCATATCTCCCCGAACTAGATGACCAAACTCTAATTTCTTTTGCAAAACCAATCTTTCATCCAAATACTACTCAGTGAACTCCACGAGAAAATCAGCCCAAGTCTCAGATACGGGATGTCCGTCATGCAGAGATCTCCACCAAATCTCAGCATCGTCCTGTAGATAGTACGAAAATATTGAAGCTCTCAAATATTCATCAATATTCAACGTATTATGAAGCTTCTCATGATTGAAAACACAAGTCTCCACCGTCCTCAAATCTAACTCACCATAGAAATGCATAGGGTCATATTTTCTAAACTCTCTCCTCTGGCTTTCCTCCATTGACATTCCACTAACCACGGCTGGATCAACCCAAACCGGAACTGCAATCGCTGACTCAACTCCGGGACGAACTGTAGAGGTAGCCTGCTTCTCGTGAGCAATACGAACTACATGAGCCTGAGTTGCCACCTGTACTCGTAAAATATTCAGTAACTCTGACATTTGCCCTACCAGGATCTAAAAGACATTCGAATCCACACGTTGTAGATCCCTATTGCATTCGCCAGATCCCTAACCCAACTCTTGTTGTCCATTCATTATATTATGCAACAAAAATTGCAAAAAGATTGGTTCAACATAACTATATCCATCAATTTTTGATAATATAAAACACAAATAACACATTTCATAAAGTTTTCAGACTTTTTAACCTCGTTCCGTCATGGTACATCCCAACTAATCACTCACTAAACCTCAATCAACAAGACTCCTTTAAAATTCTAAGTTTTGATAACAACATTGTAAGACCCCACTTAATTAGGGCATCTGAGCGGCCCAGATTACCTAAATCCCTCGATAATCTAGCAGCTTTAACCTATCCAATCAATAAATAATTAACAAATCTATCAAAGTAATTATCAAATATGATACGTCACTAACCACAAAGAATTCGAAAGCGAATCTTGTACCTCAAAGTTCCATAAAAAATTATTATATAATCCTCAAAGTTCGTTTAGGTTAACTACACTATCCTCAAAACTTCATAAAACTTTTTCGACAGCATCTCCTCTATTTCTAAGCCTATACCGAAAATCTCAGACTTCAAAAATCTTCAACAACCCTGCTCAGCTTTAGTGGAAATGCCGAATGACTCACAATCTACCCCATAACAATATATATTGCATTAATTGATTGTATATTCATTTTAACCTAACTTAAAGGAACAAAAACCTTAAATTAACATTACCTTAGTTCCAAAATAACCTCAATATGTCTCAACACCTTTCCAACCATTCCAAAATATATCATATCCATACACGAAACCAAAAAACCTAATTTATACAATATATTATATTCAAAACAATACATACATAGTGAGAAATGAACTAATCAAATCACAGAGAATCAAGTGTCTTTCCATTTCTTTTTTCGTCACTTGCACTTTTCATTACCCAATTATAGAAATTCGATAATGTTAAATAAGTAAATTCCACACTATCCAGTACACCTATAATGACCAAATGCATTGTATTCCAAGAACTTAAACAAACAACCATAACACAAGGAATCATACATATACAAGTATGCAATCCATCTCGTTTCTATTAACCGACCACAATCAGAAGATGTCTCTTCCAAATGTGGTTGGTAAACAGTAATAAAGATTCACAAGTTTGAGAGAAAGTCCCTTGGGAAGCCATGCCCTCGACTCTCCGTGGAGTATGATTTTGGCCAGCATCACAACCACAATCCATCATAAAAAAAAAGTGTCTACGACGATCAGTGACCATAGTCGCAGAGCACCACAGTGTTCATCCTACCACACATATAGCCAATGAACAAAATGGGATCCCCAAAGGCCTCCTTCCTCTCATGTTCGTGAATGCATGATCAACAAATATACAACGATAAAACGTGCATGCAATATATACGAGAAATACTCATACAATGTAAAGGTTACCATGAGATTTACTTAACCTTACAACCGTGATACCAACGTCCCCTTGCACTCCGATTCGGTCAACTAGTCAATATAGGTTCCAATTGCAGTCCACAATTAATTTATAAGCTCTGTAAGCTTCCATAACAATTCAACCATTGGTTTCCAATTAATTGTAGATTAATTGACCAAATCACGTTCCAAAACCATTAAAATACTTCCAAAATATATTATCTGATGCTTGGATTTCATTTTCAACTCCAAATTGTTGTTTGGCATCGAAAATTACATTGTTTAGGCTTAAATATAATTTTTACAAGTTATTATACATTTATTGGTCCAATCTTGACCCGAAAACCTCTAAATCTCTCATAATCATACCCTCGGATGCCCAGATACAAATTTTGACTCCAAATTGTAATTTAGAATCAAGAATTAACCTAGACAATGCTATAAAATAATTTTTCAAATTTTGTATTTTTTCGGGTATTATAACATGCATTACAAAAAAAATATCTGGTATAAATCATCGAGAAAATCCCAAAATTCATATTCTTTTATAAAAATCCTCAATTTTCATCAATTTTTCCAAAAATCTTATTTTCTCGATTTTCTCAATTTTTCAAGAATTTATTTCATTTTTTTTTTCAAGTTTCAAGCCTATTCGAGCATCGTAGCAAGCTTTAAGAGACAACACTCAACGTACCAACTCCGGAAACTTCCAATTTCCATTTTATTATCAAAGTTATATTATTTTGATCAATTCCCCAATTTTATATTTTATTTGAATTCTTCCCTCATTTTTAAAACACAAATTTTTTTACATTTTTTTAAATAAGAAGGTTTGACTCCTCCCCCCTAAACCGGACCCGGTTCGATCCAGTGTGGGGTTTCAAACCCCCCATCGTCTCCCTCTTTGCTGGGACGAAACAGAGAATCCCAAGACTCCCCCTTCTCCTCCTTTCTCCCCCATCATCTTCTTATTCTTCCTCTCGTCTCTCCTTCCTTACGGTTCTACTGTTTTTCTTTTTTTCTTTTTCTTTTTTTCATGAATCGATTCCTCTGTCCTTCTTCATCACCTCTTTCTATACACCATCACAACAAAGAAAAAAAACTTGACACCAGTCACTAAATCGAAATCAAATCGAGAATCCAAATTCGATGCTTACCTTGATTCTTCAAACACCACAGCAGTCACGGTTTTCTCTCTTCTTCTTCCTTTTTATGTCCAGTCGTTTATTGAGAGAGAGGTTTTGTATGATAGATAAGAGAGTGGGAGAGATTATTGAAGAAACGAGAGAGATTTCTGTAGAATTATATGTCAAGTTGATGCTGCTGGTATGGACAGAGCTCACGAGTTGATGCGCCTTGGTATGGACAGAAATGGGTGTGGACAGAGAGGTGTGGACAGAGTCGATATTATGATACACAAATGTGGTGTTGTTTTATGTATGCTAATACCTATGTATTGAATCATATATTCAAGTATAATGTACTATAGGTTTATGTTAGTTAGTTCTAGTCAGTTGTAACAAATGGGTACAATGTACACCATATGGATTGTATATATATAAGTCGATAAAGTGTAATATACTGATTTGATTTTGATGAAATAGAAGAGCAGATTACATAGATCATCACGCATTTAATGTCTTGTTACATTGATCAATGATCAACAAGATCATTGATCTGCGTTATTGATTTGAATTTGTTCATGGTATCAGAAAGCAGGTTCTTCTATTCTTGATTTGTGTTGTTTGTTAATTGAATTGAAGGATCGTACATGGCATCTGCTCATGGTCTCGTGAGTTCTTGAGTTCGAAATGTTGTTGGAGCAGGAAGAGCTCTCAAACAGGTGATCTTGGAGTCGAGAATCCTTTACTTCTTCAAGGATCTGATCATCCTGGTATGATACTTGTCTCTAATTCTCTTATTGGTTCAAATTACCCTGTCATGGAGTAGAGCTATGATGATTGCATTGGGAGCAAAAACAAAGATTGGTTTTATTGATGGTAGATGTGTAAAACCGAAACTATCGATCCTAATCTTGATCGATGGATCAAGGTGGATTATATGGTCACTTCTTGGATTTTGAATTCTATTTCAAAAGAGATTGTTGAAGCTTTTCTTTATACAACTTCTTCTTTTGATCTATGGAATGAATTAAAAGAAAGGTTTGGAGAATGTAATGGTCCTCTTTTATACCGATTGAAACGCGTGACATTGCTTCTATAACTCAAGGAGATCTGTCTCTTTCACAAAGTATTATACCAAACTTAAGAAACTTTGGGATGAACTGAAATTTGTCTAAATCCTTTACTGTGTGTGATCTGTGGAGCATCTCACGTGCAATGGTCGTTTAGAGTCTAATGATAGGTGATGCAATTTTTGATGGGGTTGAATGATATGTATGATCATATTCGCAATCAAGTATTGGTGTTGGATCCATTGCCAAGTATAAACAAAGCTTACTCTATGGTTCTTAGAGTTGAAAAGCAAAAAGAAGTACATGTCCATTATTCTCCTATGATGGATACAACCATGATGATGAAGGTTACCAAGATCAATTCAGAAATTCAACTAATGGCCATAAGTTTCTTTGGAAAAGGAATTCAAAAGAAATGTGAATAAAGATGATCTGTTTTGTGATCATTGTAAGGCAAAAAGGCATACAAAAGATACTTGTTTCAAACTCCATGGATTTCCAGATTGGTACAAGAAAGACTATGATAAGAAGCAGATATCAAGTAATTGAAATCCTTTGTAAATTTGATGGAATCACCTCTCGGACATACAAGGTGCGAGAATCATCTCGGCTTGAAGATTTTGATCGAATATAGCAAAGCAATGATACAAAGAGGGAATTGAGAATTTTATGAAAGGGAAATCTGTTTCAGAGAGGCAGAGCTTCTAATCATGTGAATTCGTTTTATCTCGATTTTACAGTAGCTCATTCCAAAGATCTTCCAGTTCTTGTTCTTTTTTTAATTCGAGATGCTTGGATTGTGGATAGTGGAGCAACAAATCATATGTGTACTAGCTATGATTTACTTACTAATGTCCATATTTTACCTAAGTCTGTCATGGTTTGCTTACCACGATGGACATACTAAAGAAGTAAACCGCATTGGAGATGTGAAAGTTGAATTCGAGACTTAGTGCTTTCTTCTTGTTTACATATAAAAGCATTCAAGTATAATCTTTTGTCGTTAGTAAATTACTCTCATCTACCGAATCGACAATTGAATTTTATCCATCATTTTGTGCTATACGTAACATTGAGAGTTCTCAAGTTCTAGCATTTGTGGGAAGGATGGTTGGAGGATTATACATACTTTGGATTCAAGCTCCTTCCATAAGGATGTCATTGCTTCTTTTGTATCACCTTTGGAATTATCATTAGCTCATTGTAATAATGCTACCGATAAATTTTCATGGCATTTTAGATTGGGACATCCTTCTATTCATGTAACAAAGCAACTTGATATGTTACTTAACGATCGAGCAAGTGGAAAACATATCGAACCTTGTGATGTTTGTCGATGTCTAAACAATGCAGATTGGTTTTTCCCGGTGAGTTCTATTCAAACATCTAGTATTTTTCGGTTGTTACATATGGATATATGGGGACCATACAAGCGATCTTCTATTCAAGGAGCTCATTATTTCTTGACTATTGTGGATGATTTTAGTCGATTCACTTGGACTTTTTGATGAAACATAAGTCCTTGATGTGCAACATCATCAAACAGTTTTTAACTTTCATTCAAACTCATTTCAAGGTCTCAGTTCAAACCATTAGGATCGATAATGGAACCGAGTTTTGTAATAAAGATTGTCATGCTTTGTTCTCTGGTTTGGGAATTGTTCATCAAAGATCAACACCATATACACCTCAAACAAAATGGTGTTGTTGAAAGGAAGCATAGACATTTACCGCAAGTTACAAGAGCCTTGATTTTTCGATCTAATTTGTCCACAAAATTTTGGGGAGATCTTTGTTCTCACCGCCACATACATCATCAACAGATTACCTACTCGCCATCAAGTGGAAATCTCCTTATTGTCTTTTATTTGGAAGAACACCAAATTATTCTTCTTTAAAGACTTTTGGTTGTTTGTGCTTTGCTACAAATGTTTCACCAAGTAAATCTAAATTGGATTCAAGAGCTGTTAAAAGTATATTCATTGGTTATTCTCCAGGACAAAATGCATATAGATTGTATAACATGGCCACACATACATGTTTTGTTTCAAGAGATGTGATTTTTTTTGAAAATCAGTTTCCTTTCCATAAAGATTCTGAAAGTTCAAAGTGTCCTCTGCCTATTCCATCTGAAGATCATTCTGATTATTTGATAGACATTTCAGATGTTAAAGCTCCTCCATCAGCTGTTATGCCTTCTTCTCAAAATTTACCTATTAATGAAGCAGTTTCTGATGTTCCTGAAGATATCTCCTATGTACCTCCAATTGATGCAATGGTACCTCATACTACTGATGTTTTAAATGAAGATGTCCTGCCTCCTAATCTTTGTTGTTACTAGGAAAAGTACTCGTGTAGTTCATAAACCTCTTTGGCTGAATGATTTTGTTCTAAACAATGTAGAGACTTCTGTTCTACCAATTTCTCTATATGCTGGTAACCCTCCTACATTTCCTTTTATACATTCTCCAAACATTACTGCTAGCTACAAATGCTTTCTAGCTGCTGTTTCCAATATAAAGGAGCCTACCAGTTACATTCAAGCTCAACATGATCCTGTTTGGATTGAAGCAATGGAAAAGGAGTTACAAGCTTTGGAAACTAATGGAACTTGGACTCTTACTACTCTACCACCTGGTAAGAAAGCCATTGGTTCTAAATGGATCTACAAGGTTAAACTTCATCCTGATGGTTCTTTGGATAGATGTAAGGCTCGTTTGGTGGCAAAAGGTTTTAATCAAATTGAAGGAGTTGATTATACTGATTCATTTTCTCCAGTTGCCAAGAATGTCACTGTTCGAATTGTCTTATCTTTAAAATTTGCTCGAGATTGGCCCTTACAACAATTGGATGTTAACAATGCTTTTTTACATGGATACATAGATGAAGATGTGTACATGAAGCCACCCGATGGTTATATCTTGTTGTTTCACCTAATCAAGTCGCAAACTTCATAGATCTCTGTATGGTTTGAAGCAGCTTCTCGTCAATGGAATCATGAGTTTACAACCAAGCTTCAATCTTTTGGTTTTACTCAATCGCTTCATGATCCCCGCTTGTTTACTTACAATAATGCTGGTCATTTTTTGGTGTTGTTGGTGTATGTTGATGATGTTCTTCTTACTGGTACTTCACTTGACTTAATTGATCAAGTAAAGACCTTCTTACACACCTTGTTTACCATTAAAGATCTTGGACAAGCTCGTTATTTCTTGGGTTTAGAGTTGGTGAGATCTTCTTCAGGTCTTTATGTGCATCAACGTAAGTATGTTCTTGATCTACTTACTGATGCTGGTATTCTCATGGCTAAACCAGTTGCTACTCCACTCCTCGTGATCGCAAATTTGAGATCCCGATTCACCTTTGTTACTTGAAGTTGATGAGATATAGAAGACTCATTGGTCGTCTTCTTTATCTTGGATTTACTCGTCCCGATATTACATTTGCCACACAACAATTAAGTCAAGTATATTCAATCCCCTACAGAGCAACATTGGTCTGCGCTTACTTCATGTTTTAAGATATCTTAAGGGTACTCCTTCCAAGGGTTTGTTCTTTCCTGTTCAAAGAAGATCTGTCTCTCGGTTGCCTATCGTGATTCAGATGGGTGCTTGTCCTACTTCAAGAAAATCTATCACTCGGCTATTGTGTGTTCATGGGATCTTCTTTGATTTCTTGGAAAGCTAAGTTGTGCTACGGTGTCCAAGTCTTCTCACGTTTGAATATCGAAGTTTATCTTCCACGGTTTGTGAGTTGTTGTGGATTTCCTATATTCTTAAGGATTTACATGTTCCTACTTCTCTTCCAATTCCACTTTGGTGTGATAACCAAGTTTGCCATACATTTATCTCGCTAATCCAAAGATTTCATGAACGTACTAAGCATTTAGAAATTGATTGCCATTTGGTTCGACATCGCTTAAATGTGGATTTGTTCTTCCTCAATACATTTCTACTAAGCTACAATTGGTCGATTTGTTTACAAAATCTTTATCGGTTTCGTTGTTTTCTCGATTTATTATCCAAGATGGGTCTATGTGATTGGCATAGACTTCCATCTTGAGGGGGATGTAGAATTATATGTCAAGTTGATGTCTTCTGTGGTATGGACAGAGCTCACGAGTTGATCTTCTTGGTATGGACAGAAATTGGTGTGGACAGAGGTGTGGACAGAGTGATATTATGATACACAAATGTGGTGTTGTTTTATGTATGCTAATACCTATGTATTGAATCATATATTCAAGATAATGTACTATAGGTTTATGTTAGTTAGTTCTAGTCGGTTGTAACAAATGGGTACAATGTACACCATATGGATTGTATATATATATAAAGTTCGATGTGTAATATACGATTTGATTTTGATGAAATAGAAGAACAGATTACATAGATCATCACGTACGTAATGTATCTTGTTACATTGATCAATGATCAACAAGATCATTGATCTGCTGTTATTGATTTGAATTTGTTCAATTTCAGTGAAAACGAGAGAAACCAGAGAAGAATCGACAGGAAGAAAATGACTCGAAGATGAGGAACGAAACTGAGGTTTCGATTTCGACTTGACAGTAAAAGGGTAGCCAAATTACTCATTTACCCCTCACTTATTATCCTCCTCAATACAACCCAATTACCCTTATTGGTAATCTACCAGTTTTCTATTTTAATTCATGCTTATCACTTCATTTTATGTTCAATTTAAACCCCGAAAAATACCCTACTTCGACCAAAAATTGGAGAATTTACCAAAGTACTCTAAAACTCCCAAACAACTTGTCTTCGCACGTAAATCAAGGTGGGGCCCATGTTGGGGCGTTAAATCCATTTAAAGTCCAAATTTTGAATTTAAAATTTAAAATCAATTATTTGTCGCGAAATTCTAAACTATAGTTCCAATTGATATTTTAACTCTCTTGGCACCTGCCTCGACACGTATTTCGTGACAAAACCTCGCAAAATACGAAAAAAACCTAGTTGACTTGAATTTCGCAAAATAATGTAATATAATATACAACACTAGGCAAACATCACACAATAATAAAAATCAATTAAAAATCTCAATTTCACCGGTATTTGACCCTCGACTTGCGGCCAAGACCATAATTAGGCTTCCTTAATCCTTAATTAGATGCAATTACCATTTTAAAAATTTTGGGATTTGACATTATTCCTAACAGTAGACCATGGGACTTTAATTTAATTGAGGAGAATTTTAATCAAAGGGATGTGGAGGCCATTAAGAAAATAATTGTATTTGATTATGCGGAAGATCGACTGGTTTGAAAATTCACGAAAGATAGAGTCTACAAAGTCAGTTCAGTTATCGAGTGGCTGTTGATTTGGATAGAGATACATCTTTGGATACACCTCACATGGACTGGAATTCGTTATGGGAGATATAAAGCCCCTTAAAAATAAGCATTTTCTTTGCCGTTTGTTGTGGAAATGTGTTCCACTCTGTTTAAGACTGGTGTAGAGGGGAATGCAAATTGATGATATTCGCTTCTGTTATTCGACCTCATCAGAAACATTCCAACACTTATGGTTCGATTGTGACGAAACTAAAGAGTGTTGGAATGGGGGTACATACTATAAACCAGTGTATATGGATTTCTTGATTGGTTTTTCTTTTATGCAAATCTCGGCAAACAGAAAAAATCCAAAAAACTTGTTTTCTTCTCTTCTCTATTTGGATGTTTTGTAATAATATTCTCTGAGGCAGGAATGAAGCTCATTTAGGAATGGTGACTGGACGTAATTGGGAGTGGTTTACCATGTCTAATAAGGCCCGGTCGAAAGGAAAAAGTCTCAGGACTGAAATAGAATGTTATGATCGAGAAGTGGCATAGAAATCCCTTGATGTAGGATGGACTAAATGTAACACTGACGCTACGTTGGTCTTAATGCAGTGTTTCATTATTCGGAAGGGCAAGTCATCCAATGCATAATCAAATTACTAACAAGTCGTTGCGATTCGACCAAAGCTGAAGCATTGGGCATCAAAGTGGTGTTGAGTTGGGCAACTGAGAGAGGTGTTACTAGAATGATCATTGAGTCTGAATCACTCTAAGTAGTCCAAGGCATAATCAACCATCGCAAAACCTCTTGGAATTGGGTTCACTGTTGCGAGAAGTGAACTTTATTCTGAAGTCTTATGGCGAATGGAGGATTTGGTGTAACGACCCAAATTAATAAAAACTAGGATTAGTGTTAATCTCGGGGATTAAATAAGATAATGGTGAATACAGGTGATTATATGTAGTTATTTCATGCTACAGAGGGAAGTGATGATTTAAGTTAGAGACTATACAGTCTATGCATATTATAGACCACGACACGGCTGCTGAAGACGTGATAGTTCCCAACCTAGTCGATATGGGATACCTAGCTTAGATTCCACAGAACATGGGGGTATGATGGTGAGTTAATACAAGCCATGAGTTGTAGGTCGAGGGTGCTTTTGATTTGAAGATCTATAGAAAGACAATAAGGACAAGACTTAAAATAAAGAGTTTCAGAAGTGTACAAGTAAGGGAAGGTGGTCGAGATATGGTAGGTAGAGTCTTACTAGGATAACTCGAAGACGCAAGACAGAGGAGCAGCTAGAAGACGTGAGATAGAGGAGCAGCTAGAAGACCTATGTTATTAACGGGTAATTTGGTATGATGGGTATTCACCTCGAAAGGCATGTCAAAGCAGGTATTGAATAGGTAAACTACGGTTACACTAGGAAACTCAACTAATTCACATCAAGATGACTAGCTAATCAATTAAAATGGGTATTGTAACCATAAGCTAAGTAAATCTAATTTTTACCAATATGCTATGACGCGCCTCGAAATGCGTATTGATTAATTTTGATAAATAAAATACTAACCATATGGTTTGTTAAGGATTAATATAAGGTGAGTTAATTAAATAAATCAAGGTCTATAGTTTGGTGGTTTAAATTAGAAACCATAGGGCTTTCCTAGAGATATACATTGGCACATCTAGGAGCTGTGGAAGTATCAATCGTTGTCACTTGATTTGAGTTAGTGGGAGTTAGTGGGCTAAATAGCAAGAGATGGACAAATAGATAAATCTCGGGATATATAAACCCATGAAAATCAATGGCTAGAAACAACTCATACCTTAATATATATAATGAGTTGATTAAACGCATGCAAACAAATGTTTCTTCATTATAAAACTTGCTGGAGAAGGAGTTTGCTGGAGAGTATTAGATCATTAAGGTTTGTTGAAGGAATCTATGTGTGTTGGTGAGAAATTCTTAAGCTAGGTGGTGAATCAACTAGGTAACTTTACTACATTAGCAATTTAGTCAAAATTTGGAGTTTTGATATGAAATTGATATATAAGGAATGGGTAACTGATGTTGACGAGATTTTGATGAATTTCAAGTATTTATAGCATTTAAATGAAAACTTACAATTGATTTTGAAGAATTAAGGTTTTTGATGAAATTGAAAAACTACGGATTTCATGGAATGGGTGAATTGATTAATTTGATCTAATGGATGTTCTGAGGTTGATATAAATGATGTTTTGGAGTCTACTTTAAGTGGAGAATGCAATTTGTAGGGTCTAGGCAGCTAAGTGGGAAGGTTGGGACATAATTCTCGAGTTGAGAATTCTGTCACATAATTAGCGCGCTAACTAAACCAATTAGCGCGCTAACTAAACCAATTAGCGCGCTAATGATTCTGGGCACTTAGCTATTTTTCAAAATGAAGAACAACAGCGCGTTAGATAGATCCCTAAGTGCACAAACTTCACCTAGCGCGTTAGGTAGACCCATTAGCGCTCTAATGACAGATAAAAACTAAATTTAAGGGACTGCTTTGGGATTTTTGACTTAAATACATACCCAAACACCTATAAATATACTAAACATATAAAATTGGACTTCAAGGATTTAGGGGACCATAGCTCGGGATCGAGGAGCTTGTCGGGTCAGATTCGAGAGTCGGAGGAACTTGGAGCACTATTTAAGTACGTAAAACCCTTGAGAATGCTTTACAGAACTTTGTTCATTTTTCTAATGCGTGTGATGGGTGCTGAACTAATTTACTTTACTGGTTTGTCTAATTGATTGACCGGTTTATCTGGGTTCTTGCACCAGGATGTGTGGATGGACTTGGGTACATTATACCATAGCACGTGTGATCAGGCTCTCGATGAATTGACCCGAGCTGCACTGAGGTGCACGTGTCGGTGACTTAGTGGATATGGTCAGCACTGTGAGGACTAACGTAACGGGACTGTGGATGTTGTTGGAGAAGCCCGCCGGAGAGACCCTTAGCTCCGAAGTATGGTATAGTCTGCTACATGCAACACATCCTTGGGTTTTCATCAAATACATTTAGGTGTATCTTGACTTAACTGTTTTATGTTTACATTCTCGTTTACCTCATTAACTGCTACTTTTTTTATTATTGTCTGTTGCGTGTTACTATAATTGTTTGGGGCTTAAATCTTTTGTATTGCCCTACATTCATGTAACTATGTATTTTTGTTGCCAGATAGCATACTTGCATGTTTGTAGTTTTATTTGAACTCTTGTTGAATATAGCGTGGACTTCTCTTGGGAATTTATTTACTGGACTCGACACTGTATTATTTGGGTGATTGAGTGTAGATCCTTCTACGAGTAGCAATAAAGAAAAATCTTAGGCGACTATCTCTTTCCGTTGACGGTCTTGGACATACTTGTAGGTGTTTATATTATTTTGATATTTTGGCATTATTTTGGGTATTGGGAGACTTGAGATGACACCATACATGTTTATATACACTTTTTTATAGTATTGTCGCCTATATACAAAGTACTTTTTCAAGTTTTCCATAGTAGGACATGCTCATATAGATAATGATTATCATGCTAATCTAATAATTTACCTGCTCAAGTTAAGCTTCTGCTAATGTATTGTTAACTTGTAAAATACAAACCACTAGTACGGCTATGACTCAAATAAGCTAGAAACAGTAGAACTTAAAGAAATAAATTAAGATTAATGTGATTAATCAGCTAACCAAACTAGAAATACCTATATGGACACGATTATCGAGATAAAAGGAAGACAGGCAGGTGCTGAAAATGTGTAGTTGGGCCCACTGAGCAAGAAGTACACGGAGACACGTCACCCCAGGGCGGTAGGACTGCCAAATTCGGCATATTAATCAACAAGCGAATGAAGTTGCCCATTAATTGGCAAAAGCGTTGCGAGGTCATCAAGGAGTTAAGATTTGGAGTAATGTACCTGATAATGCTCAAGCAATGTTGTAAATGAAAATTTTCTCGCGAACATTACTTCTATGAAATCGGTTTGAAAAAAAAAAAAAAGCACGGATACATAACAAATCGATAGTAAGCAAATTTACTATTTTGCCTTTTTTAATTTTGTTTTTTATAAAATTTAATTTGTTTAGAATCCATTTAAATACACACTTCTTCTCCAACTCAAACTCCTCTCTATGTATTTTGATTTTTCATCTGTTTCTTAATTTACAATCTTACCTTTTTTCTAAATCAATCTTTTAGAAATCTCTCTCGTATAATATTTTAAAAAAAAAAATCAATTTCCTCCTTTTTTATTTTTAGTACACCAAAAAAATCTTCATCAAATGCCTTTCCCTAGATTTATTATAATTTTCATATATTCTTATAGATATCACAATTTACTATAACCTTTCATATATTAAAAAAAAAATCCCATGAATTCTTTTGTTTTGTCATATCAAGAATGTAATTTTTTTTATATTCCTTTAAAGATTTAAAATTTTGTTTTTTGAATAGTAAAAGCAAATTTTAGTACTTGAATTAATTTTTGCGAGCGTAGCAAGCAAATTCATTTATGCAAATCACGTTTGTCAACTAGTATATGTATCTATATAAGTTCGGTTAAACCAAACCCTATTTATGTTGTAACAACCCCTATTATAATCTCGCTCCACTTATTTTTTTAAAAAAATTAAGTTTACAATTTTTTTAAAAAAATACCCATTCCTAACGTCTTCCTCACGCGCGCCCTAGTGCTAAAATTGTAAGAAGATTGCATTATTTTTAAGATAATTTATCGATTTTTTTTAAAAAAGTTGGCGGGATGAACTTATCAATAAGGGTTGTTACAACATAAAAAAGGTTTGTTTAAACCAAACACTATATGTATCTATCTTTTTTTCTTTTTGAGACCTCATCTATAAATTCTTTTTATGATAAAAACAAGGTGTTAGAATTGACTTTTTTCTGAGCTTAGTGAACAAGCTCGATTGGAAATTATTGTAATAAAAGAAAGAGAATTACATGGTTAGTCGGAATAAATGGAAGTAGGCTATTATCGCTTAATTAGTGACTCAACTTCAAGTTTTAGGAATGGAAACACCAACCTTTAGGAGCTCCTTCATCCCACCTATATGGTAGAAGATACAAGGTGAATTAGGAATAGTCGGATAGTCCAAATACCAAGTGGTTTAGACTATGAAAGAAGGAAATTACTTTATAATGTTTCTAGTCTAGAGAAAAAGGAAAATGCTAATTTGACCCGCCAGGGTCACCCGCACAGCGCGCCTGGTGACCTGGCGCATGACGTAGGCAACTGGGTCCCACCTTAAACTGTTTCCTTTATTTTCCTTGCTTTTCTGCTTTTTCATTCTTTAAATAGTCACTTCAGTTAGTACTTTCTGCACAAACAATACTATGCATCTACTATTCACGTACGACCTTGTCAGTCAGAGTTAGTTAGAGCTGGCTTGCAATTGAGATGATTTCCAACCAAGTTTTTAAGGGAGAGATTCAAAATTCAAGTGGTTTCCCTACCAAAATTACTCATTCACTTCTGACTTGTCTTAAATTGTATATGTGTTGCACTAAAAATTGGGATTATCTTTTCCTATACAAGGAGATGGAGTTACCTACTCATAGGTAAAGAGTTTAATGACCCTCTCATGGGTAAGGAGTTGGGATTTCCCCTCCCGGGTAAGAAGATGGGGTTAAATTACTATGTACATGAGTGGTTGTAAACTTCTCTTAAAAACTCTAACTAATCTTGGTGCACATATTGGCGATGGCTTTGACGAACTTACTGTTTGTTTGTTGGGACCATTAAGGGGACATAACAACCATTATGTTCACTAGCGTTCTTCATCAACTTGAGAGTGAGGGAATTGGTCACTAGCTGAGCATGACCAGGAGACCTCGCGGCGGGTAGTTGCATGTACGGGCTCTAGTTTTGGTGACGAGACCAACATGCATTATTTAATTTGAGATTTATCATTTTACAGTTATTGGGAAACCAGAAATTTGGTATGTTAAGGTTAGATAGGCCAGAGCAAAACTCAACAAATATATATATATATATATAATTATATATATATATAAATATTAATACTCTCATTATGGGAATTATATGATCTCACAGAGAGTGGATAGAATATTAAAATTATGGATCCCTCGAACTAAGCATACATTAAAAATGAGTATTAAGTGCAAGACACATCGATAAAAGTAGATCTAGTGATTTCGATTTAAAAGAGATGCACATCATGGAGGGTGGGGCATCGAGGATAATCAAATTACTAAAATTAGGGATACCAAAACGTTACAACTTCTTTCAAAATAAGTAGGGTTTACTTAACTACACTTCAAAATATAAATGAACCAAGTTAGTATGACTCGGAGAGCATACCTTACGGCTAGTAATACTATAATGAGTCAAATGATAATGAACTCAATGATAGACATATTACACAAATTGAGGATACCCAATTAAAGTATAGTCTTGGTATGATGGTCCGATGTTTAACATGTGGATTGACAACCGTTAGGTCATGTGGAACCTAATCCGGTCATAAAGGGACATTGAAAAGAAAAAAAAAGTCAAGAAATAAATAATGTAACTAGTACCACCTAATCTAAGTCATGATGACAAAATCCTTAAGATTGGGGGTCTTAATATAGGATTTATTTTTGGAAAAGGAAAAAAAAATAAATAGGTGGTATAGTGGATTGCGAATCCAAAAGAGACAGTGAACATTATAATAGTCTTTCATAGCCATGAGACTTACAAGAGGGAGTAACCTACCCGAAAGCTTAAATTTAATGATAATGATAACACCACGAGAAATCATGATAATCGCTGGTAGTAAGTGACTTGAAATCTCTCGATAGGAGTGACCGTTACTTTCAAACTAAAATATAAAAGTAAAGAAACTTTATTTCTCAGCGAGAGAAAGTTTTAAACTAGTTGTAAGAGTTAAGAGTTAGCTAAGAAAGGTAACAAGAGGTGTCTGTTCAATAAATGTAAACATGAATAAGCCAAATGTTTAAGATGGACGCCCAAGATAGTGAGAGTTGGCTCAAAACATAAAATCTACAACAATTAATGTCGATAAATGTATGTTAACATTGGTGTTATGGTATTATTCTCAAGAGGAATACTTGATATGCTCATTTGTAGACTCCACAGATAAGCTTCAAAGACATAAAAAGTCGTTCATTGATATGTAACCGAGATGACGAGATAGTTGGTGTGGTGGTGCTTGTACTATAGCAAGTAGCTATCCTCGTTCCTACTACTAGTTGCTAGTATGGTTTTATTGTCGCATGGGCAGAGATATTTATGACATAGATAGACACCAAATCACATCTCAATAGGTTTTTGCCTGCTTGATGGTTGAACAACTTAAGTATCCATTGCGATTTCAGTGGAACGTACAAGGGAATACCCAGATACGTGTGATAATATGAAGACTTGGCGGGTAGCTAAAGTTTAATGACTATATTAAAACCTATACAAGTAAGCCTCACAAATTATGTCTGGTAGGACGAACAACAAGAATGTTGGGATGTTGGAGTAAAGGGTAAATTTTATTTCATGCAAGGTTGAACAAATTTCACAGGTGCGGATTTCCATTAGTTCAAAAAAGGTCATAAAAGAAATCGTTACGATTAGATACGTCGAGCTATAGGATTACTTTGTTTTATTTTCGAGGACGAAAGTTCTTCAAATTGAGGAATTGTAATGACCTAAAACATTAAACATCCATTCTAGGGGTAATTTAGTAATTTCGCAAACCTACATTAAATTGGTCCCATTATATAAACCAAATTGTAAACCCTAGCCCCCTTTTATCCACGTACAAAAATTGAGAAAAAAAAGAGAGGAGACTTTTGTCTGGGGAATCATGGTGAATGTGATGCTTTGAAGCCTATTACCCATTAAATGTAAACCCAACCTCAATACCCCTTTTTATTGTCTAAGCGAATCACAAACTTGTGTTTGCTTTAATAATGGTGGAAAACATAGTTTTTCTCTCCTTTTTATTTTAAATTTGTAAAATTTTGGTGAAAAACCTTAAGGGGTGGCGTTGTCGGCACTGTCGGAGAAAGGCGACGATCTCACTGTTGCTGCCATCGATTTATGGCGGTGGACCCGCCGCAACTGGAGTAGAGTGGCGGCAGTGGACGGCTGCCACTAGGAGGCCCCCCTCATGTGAGCCGTGCTCACTACTTCCCAACTAGGGGCCATTTTGGCCCCTAAGACCTAAATAAATTTAAAAATAATAATAATAAATAAATAAATAATAAAATACAATAAAATAATATATATTTATATTGTAAATAAACAAAAATAATATATATACATATATAGTAAAATAAATGCAAATCTTTGCTTTCAAATGAGGCACTACCGCTTCCCCTAGGGGGACCATCCCACCCTTCAACTCTCACACCAAGCAATGGGGGACCCACGAGACCCACACTAGTGGGACCCAAAGTAAATTTAATGGTAAATTAGAATTTAAAATGTGACTTATCATTGATGTGACATGTCTTACATTGTATAAATTCGTGAAACGGTTCACGTTAAACCCCATATGCACAAGGACCAAGAGTAGATATTGCGACGAGTCGAGGTAAGTGGGGAGCTTTGCTCAAGTCTCAAATATGGCATGCTATTAGATAATTAAGATTCATGATTTGAACTTAAGACTAAGGAATGGGTTGCATTATGCTATATACTTGATTTTACTTATCTATGGGTTGTATATGTGTTGCACCAAAAATTGGGATTACCTTCTCCTGGATAAGGAGATGGAATCACCTACTTTTGGGTAAAGAGTTTAATGACCCTCTGCTAGGTAAGGAGTTGGGATCATCCCTCCCGTCTAAGGAGATAGGGTTAAATTACTAAGGACATGAGCGGTAGTAAACTTCTCATGAAAACTCTAAGTGATCTTGGTGCACATATCAGCGATGGCTTGGACGAACTTACTATTGGTTTGATTAGACCATTGAGGGGACACAACTGCCATTATGTTCACTAATGATCTTTATCACCTCGAGAGTGTGGGAATCGGTCACCGGAATCAAGTCAATAACTAGTATACATTGAATAGAACAATGACTTATAATAATTATTATTCTTTTATGATATATTTCTTGTGGGCCCCTATGCATGAATGCATTAATTTCATTTATGATTTTCAAACCTCTTGCTATTATGGTTTAATGTGTAACAGCCCCAAATTCCAGGCCGCCTTGGGACAAGCCATGTCGCATTCCACGTCACCAAGCTCGACCACGTCATGGCCCTCTAATCCTTGACACCTTCCATTTAACCCTAACTTAGCAAATTAATTTCTATATAAATATTAATGATTTCATTAGCTAGTTGATCGATTTATCAAGTTATATTGCAAATTTTATAGTGAAAGTCTTAAATTAAGTACGTTATGCAGTATTTAATAATCCTAAGTAGTGAAAAACCACAAAAGATATCATGTATATATCAAGCCGAAATAAGTGTAACAAAGTTCGATATACATGTAATCAATGTTCTACGGTCCCCGAAACCTAACAAAAATATAAATACGTACATGCTGTGGTCACGCACGAGCTGGCTCTAAAATCTCAGAGGTAGTCGCCCAGTACCTCCTTGCCTTTGCCTTTGCTTGTTGAAGGATCTGCACTCAGTCACCCAATAAATATAGTGACGAGTCCTATGAGTAAAATCCCAAGAGAAGTCCACACAATATTCATGAAATAAAGCTGATAACTACAAGACATGTGAATATAACACCTGACAACAGTACGTCATATTTCCATAAATGTAGGGACCACACGACAAGCAAAATCAATAGCATGACCTAAGTAAACATCACATACCAATTAAACGTGCTCAAAAGTAAAGCAAGAATAAATAAAAAACCGTAAAATCATGAGAAAACCCTGACCTAAACCAGCCAGTAATTGATACAATTGAATAAGAACCACGTATATACTTACAGGCTTACAATGACTAAATCTCAACTTCAATTACCGGATGAATCCCTCCAAACGCTATTTCAAGTCAAAAGAACACCCTAAATCTCTCTCGATGGTCATAAGTATATCCTACTATCGTCGACACAAGCACTAACACAAGTAACATGTGCAAGCGATTTAGCTACAACCAATATATATGCAAACCGAAATAAGAGTTGGAAACCTCATGTGTGCCCATCAGCAATCACACATGTAATCCGATAACGATAAAACCAACCATGAATTCTTTGAGGCATTCCAATGGGTTTACTCACCTCAATCCGCGCTCCGACTTCCCCGGACTTCTGAAATTCGACCCAACTAGCTCCCTGAGCTACGATCTCCTAAGTCCCTGAAGTCCAATTTTACATGTTTAGTATGATTATAGATTTTTGGGTATGTATTTAAGTCAAGAATTCTAAAATTGTCCCTTAAATTTAGTTTTTATCTGTTATTAGCTTGGTAATGGGTTCACCTAGCGCGCTAGGTGAAGTTAGCGCACTAGTGGATCTGTCTAGCGCGCTACCGTTCTTCATTTTGAAAAACAGTTAAGTGCACAAACTGATTAGCGCACTAACCAGCCTAGTTAGTGTGTTAATTACCATTTGTGACAAAATTCTCAACTTGAGAATTATGTCCCAAACTCCCTAATTAGCTAACTAAGCCCATTTAACACCCTTTTAATATCAAATTGACCCAAAAAAACAATTAGTACAACCTCAGAACAACAATTTGATCAATTTCCTCAAATCCCATAAATTCACTAGTTTTCCCAATTTCATCCAAAACACAAATTTATTCAAAACCAGCTGTAAATCCTTAATAAAAATTATCACAAAACATATATTTCATCAAAGTCTCATCAAAACCAGGGATTTAACCATCTAATTCAAATTTTATCAAGAACATATACCAAATTTAGGTTCAAATGAAAATGTAAAAGATGATGAAGAAGATTACCTAGGTTTTATCCACTAATTTAACCTCTAAGTTCCTGAAATGCAGCTCCAAACCTCTGTCATCTCTCTGATTTCCCAGTAATGTCATTGGTTTAATTTACATATGTTAATCAATCATTATATATATCAAAGTGAGATTTATTTCTAGCCATTGATCTCTATGCATTTATGTATCCTGAGGTTTATCTAATGGCACATCTCTTGCCACTTAGCCCACTTACACTCCACTAATTGTCTTTTAGTGACACCAATTTAACACTTGCATGGTTCCTAGATGTGCCAATATGTATCTCAAGGACAATCCTATAGTTTCTAATTAATTAACCAAACTATAGGCCTTGATTTATTTGATTTAATTACATTAGCTTAGGCCCATTATAATTCATTTGGTTAGTGTTTTTATTCATAAAATAATCCAACTATGGTCCCACTAATCTTCGACTACCCGCATTTCAGCGCACATTTCGAGTTACGCCATAGCCTATTATTTTAATTTAATCAACTTAGCCTACGATTATATTACCCATTTTAATTGTTTAACTAATCAACTTAACGTGAATTATTCAAGTTTTCCTAGTGTACCCGTAGTTTGCCTATCCGATACATGCGTTGCACACCTTTCGAGACGAGCCCCCGCCACACAAACTCGCCCGATAGCAACATACACACATGCCGTGCCATATAATAATAATAATTGAAACACCACATATACATAACCACCATCCATAAATAACATATTTCCTCGATTCTCGTGTCCAAGCCAACCAAGTTGTCCATGTAATGCCCGACTTATGACCATTAATCCTCGAGATTAACGGTTATCCTTGTTTAATTACTTTGTGCTGTTACAATTCTTTCCAATTAGAAGAAATTTTGTCCTTGAAACTTGGATCTCAAGTAAACTATGGTGTAACTATCCTATCCCTGTGTGACTACGCCTCACATCTTGATAGTCCTATTCTACGGTCCCTTGAACACCCCACCACTCCCATCGTAGGGAATGTAGTGTTACCCCGAGGCATAGGCACATGTTGCTGAGATGGTCAAAATCAGTCACTCTCTTTCCAACATCTCTGCAACTTACTCTCAATTCGATTTTCGTGTTTAAGTTTCCCTAACCCAATTACCTAACACCAGTAACTGTAAACCTTTCCTATCATGTATGCCAATATAATAATCCTAAACAACCATAACATACTATGACAATCCCATACCATGCCATAACCTACTACAGTTCACCATGATAACCTCAAGCCATGTCATGACCTACTATTACTTACGATGACATTCTCATGCCATGCTACGACCTATGACAATCCAAGTCATAACATGATAATCTACTATTGTATCACCATGCATGCATAAACCTTAACTATAATTTATTAGAAAAATTAAACTTTCGTACCCTGAACTCACTACTGGGACATTTCCCAGCCTGGTTCAGTTACTACATGCACATGCTCTCAAGTTTACACCAGTGTTACCACTGTTAGAGTCGTCGATCTCCGTGAACAGTCTCTCCTACCGTGACCCTCCTATCCACATCGCCAAGATATGATCCTTCATCCCGGTCTTACCTGCTGACTCCCTAACCACTGGCCTAACACTATGATCTCTAGTCTCTGCCTCATTGGTCTTGATTCTGTCTCCGCGGTGGTGCTGGTAATGTGGATACAACATAAGCTCTAACTGCCTGATTATCATCCATATGACCTTAACCATACTGTTTGTCCTCTCTGTCATCCCATCTCTCGGTCTCTTCTGCCTAGAACTCTGTCTAGTATGTCTTTTTGACTTGGAGGATGAATGGCTATCAACCCTATACTTTAGATATGTCTCTTGAGTAAGTGCTCTATCATTCATAACTGCCTAAACTATAAAAAAGCCGAAGTGGCTTATACATGTCCTGCTACCAATTCTAGGACACAATATGTATGCAACATGTTGATGCATAAGATGGGCCTCTATACATAACTCCCTAAAAGATGGTTTATGTTCAATAAGGTCAATCTATAAAGTTGTCTCCTGGCATTTTTTGAGTCATAGGACTTTACCATTTTTTCGAAATCACATAAATCATCTACACGGTATTTACCAACAGGTAAGTTAAACACTTCCCTAATGATATCAACATTAACATGTATACTCCACGAGTATATTTTGCTTTCAAGTGATGTATGATCATCATTTGTTGGGTGCAAGTGTACATAAAAAGATATGTGTACTCCTCGTGGATGGGCATTTTAGTGGACACAAAATCTAACCACCCAACTTTCTCAAACATATTCCTAATATTGATATATGCCTTATCAAAGTAATCAAAATCTAATTGGTGTGTTAGCAGTGGTTCTCTTTCCATGAATGTTGTTTCTCGAGCAGTGATGCTTTTGGCGATGTCCATGATCTTTTTTTGCATGTTCATGCTCCCTGTAGTCATTCCTTGCTCTCTTCCATCATCAATAATGAAAGGGTTTTCATAAGAAATATTTAGTAGCTTTGATTTACGGGAAGTGATCAGCTTTGCCCTTTTACGAGTGGGGGAAGACCCTTTCTCAACCTTAAACCTTAAGGGTTAAAAGATCTATAGTAGTTTTCTTCTTTCCCTTTCCCTTTCCCCTTTCCCTTCCCCTTTTTCTGATCCCTGCACTTGTTGTGCTCTTAGACTTAGATGCAACAAGGGGAGCCTTAGGCGAAGATGTGGGTGACTGGGAGGTAGCTTTGCCCATAGGAAATGGTTTGGGTACTGTGAAAGGGGAAGGAGGTGTGACAATGGCAAGAGGATTGGCAGTAAGAGCTGCGACATGCTTGGATGTAGCAGGGGGGCCTTAGGCGAAGATATAAGTATGCTGGCATATTGGGTTTAGGTTTGGCCATGAGAAGGGGTTTTATGTGTGTTAGCCTTCACCTTAGCCACATGGCTTCACTTTTGGCATCTGAGATGAAATGGGCTGCCTATGGGTGTGCCTTCCTTTGTCGAGGGCTTGCTAGGTGTGGCTTCCTACTTCGAGGACTTGATACCAGATGAATTTGTTTCTTTAAGGGTGGGATGTGCAATTTGGACATAAATTTTCATGTCTGTTCCTTTTATGCTATTCGTTGTGGCCTTAGGGGTGGGATGTGCACTAGAGGCCTTTACATGTTAAGTCTTCGGTTTGGGGGTACTCCTAGTTTTAGGAATCCTTTATAGGAGAGGGTTGCTACTGTCGTCTATCTTTGGTGAAAGGGTTTGGCGGGGAAGATGGGAGGATGGAAAACAGGACTTCGAAGATCGAAGGTTTGGTGTGCGGAGAAGTAGATGATATATGAAGGTGAAAATCAAAGGAGGAGATCATGAGAATAAGATCAAGGAAGCCGAGGAAAGTGGTTTTGATTTGGGTAAGTGGGTGATTGTAGAGTAATAATAACCGCCTCCCTCCACTACTAATCCACAACTTCCACATATTCACCACTCATTTCGTTAGAAATTATTGATATTCAATTCATTTTTTAATTTCAATTTTCAAATGAAACGGCCCATAAACAAACACATTTCAACGGTCCATAAAACAGTCACACTAACATCTACACACAGTCGAAAGTAAATCATACTGAATTTACTGTAGTAAAAACTATAACTACACAAACAAACTACACTAAAAAATCACACACATGCTATATGTCACACATTTATTATTTCTATGAAACATACATAATGCACGAACTGTAATGTGACTAAAAAAATTGTGCAAAATGAATTTCCATTTCAATTTCAACTTCATATTATCAATATGTTATCATTATTATCAAAAGTGTACAAAATGATATAGTTTTATGCTGTGTGTGATGTTATGAAGCTAAGTAACATGTGACTTTCCTCTGAAAAGAAAAGTCACGTGTGACTTAACCTCGACAAAAAATAGATCCTATGCATACTATAGTTCTATGTTATGTGTGGTGTTATGAATCTAAGTAACATGTGACTTTCCTTTGAAAAGAAAAAGTCACGTTTGACTTAACTTAGGTAACAAAAAATAACATTAGAGGACCAGATGAAAAGCACTCGGCTTGCTTGTTACAATGTAAGTTGTTGGTTAAACCCTTGAATAAAGTCATGTGAATCCATTGACATAGCTCAATCTCTAATGTCCACGACCAAGTGGTCATCCATAATAGTCATGTCAATCTGAAAGAATATCAAAATACACCATAAGTTATACATACCATGAAAAACATTTAAGTAACACTATTAAAGAAATGCACATCTGATACACTCACAATATTTGGATCGCCATGATCGACCATCTTCATACTAACCACCTTCTTCTTGCTAACCACCCTCTTCTTCCCATTCCCACTACCACTACATTTTCCTTCCTTCACAACTTCTTCTTCACTACCATTTTCATTATTTTTTTTCGCCTATGTGATTGGTTTAGTTAGCTACCTTAGGCGACCATGCAATTATAATACAAACTTAAAAACATGTGGTATCAATTAAGAGAATTCAATAACTGTACTCTACATTCTTCGGTTCCTTGTTCATAGCTATCTTTCCACCTTTTTTTTCATCCTACTCGCTCGAGGATGCCCCTTTCGATTATGAGGTATAGGGTCATTCAATTGTAAGCTTCCCTTAGCGGGGGCAACATTCTCCACTTCATATTCCATTTCCATTAGCTACTCTTGCAACCTCTTAATTGTCTCGGAAGCCAACTTCATCAATTGAACATTTGTGCTACCGAAATCAGCTATTGTCACGCAACGAGATAAGATTGCATCAGAACGGTTCAGTTCCGAACTGCCAATGCAATCTAACTTTTCTATTCTCTTATCTTGAGCATAAACATGTTTGTAATCCTTTTTCCACCTATCCATTATATATTTTTGGGGAATCAGCATCATGTCCAGCTCTTGGAAGACATAGAGGACGTGATAACATACAATACCTCTAAACTCAAACTCCTGGCACATGTAATAAAACTCATCCTTTTCCTTATTCTGAGTCACTATATAAATGCGAGGGTTGAGATGATGATATCCATGAGGAATTGTAATGTCTCTCGCCTCGTATGTAAAAAATCCAAGGCCCTCTATATCTTTCATTGCCTTGCACTTCAATCTTCCTATATTTTTCTCGAAATCAACTAAAAACTCTGTTAGTGTATATGCCATGAATCTGATTAACATATGGGACATCGAATGATGTGTTACGATACTTATAAAAACACTTAAAATCATGATTCTCCTATTTTCATATTTTCTTTCTAGAGCTAGATCATACTGAGATATAAATTGCTTCAAAGGCCTCATGTTCAAATATCCATCAAAGAAGTGGTTCATGTTCTCACTCATTTGAGTTGTAGACATCCTAGCCCAAAATGTACACTACATGTACATCAAAACCCACTTGTGCCTTATTTCATGTAGAGAGCATAGCCAATGATGTCTGGATTCCCTAGATTCACATTTTTCCATCATGAGAGTCCGAGATTCTTCAAAGTCGTCCCGACTTATTGAGTCATAGACTGCATTCTTCATTATCCGAGTTATTTTTCCCCGATCTTTAAGTCATGTAAGTTTCTCAAACAGCTTGTTCATGATATGCCACAAGCACAGGTTGTGCTTCACATTAGAAAATACTTTCGCAATAGCAGTGCCTATGAAGGGGCATTGGTCTGTGACAATGGCTGGTGGCTCCTTCCCCCCATACATCCTAGCCGTGTTTCAAACAACCATTCATAAATGTTCTTGCTCTCATCACTAAGTAGGGCATAAACCAACAAAATCGAGTGACCATAATGGTTTACCCCCAACAAATGGTGCAAATGGCATGTCACACTTATTGGTTGGGTAAGTTGTATTAAATGAAATCACATCTTTAAAGTATTTATAAGTGATCCTTGACCGCTAGTCAGCCCAAAAGACATGCATTAGTTCATTATTCTTACCAACTTTCATTGCGTGGAAGATCCTAATATTATGTTTTTGTTTTTTCAAGAAGTACTGAAGTATTGCCTCCGCGTCAACCTCTCCTAGCCTAAGTCTTCTTTCAGCGTCAATGTGGTTCATGATATCCTTTTCATCATATATCAACTGATCGATCCCACCGGTACATAATGACTCTGCCTTAAACGAATTACACATAGAAATTCCAGCACTATTATTAAGATGCAACCTCTTTTTTGTTTTCTCGCTAATAACTTTGTTGCACTTGTAGAATCTAGACTTCCCTAGGCTCACTACATGATTATGTTTTAGGAAACATTGTGTCACATGCCACTTTCCATCGGTGAATAATCGCACAACCCTTCTTGCTTTGCGTCGCACCGTGAATATAAACCAAAATGTGGTTTCTCATTTGGTTTGGTTTGCCCTTCCTTACAACATGAAAACATACATTTGCAAATGATGTCGTCTATTCTTTTCGAGGACCTTATTTTTATTCCGAATCCCACACTCTTCACATATCTTTTGAATGCTAAATCAGCCTCATTATGGTGGTAAAGGTCATTCCAACTTAAGGTACCACTTGATTATCAATAATTTCAACTATCTCATCATCTTCACCATCACTTTCACAATCATCTACACGATCTTCTTCAATAGTTTCTTGTAACGACGGGTCCAACTATGCCATGACGACCTAATGAAAAAATGTATCATCATAGACAGTTGGTATTGCCTATGGTTCATATACCATGTCATGCAACTAAACCCCATAGTTGGTATCAGCTATGGTTTCGAAGAAATACATTTCGAAAAATGTATCATCATAGACAGTTGGTATCGCCTATGGTTCATATACCATGTCATGCAACTAAACCCCATAGTTGGTATCAGCTATGGTTTCGAAGAAATACATGGCCAGTTGGTTTTACCGATGCTAAACCTAACTTAATAAACACATGCTGAACCTTGTCCAGACCTTAATGTCAAGCAATCCATAACACGACTGACAAATGTAAACCTAACTCATAGTAAATACAATGAGTAAATGCATTTCCATAAAAACATGTGCTTCGAAACCCACATTTACTAACCTCATTTACTACTACATATTATCCAACATCGAAGGCAATATACAATCCAACATTAAAGACACCATTTACATTCGATCACCAACATTCTTAAACAGAAAGTGAGAACAAAAGGGGGTTACCACTGCTTCTTCTGTTGTTCTCTCTTCCTTAGACTTCACTTCAGTCGGCTTTGTATAAGAGTGGTCCCAACCAAACAAGTTCTCGACTGTGATGCTCTAGGAATGTCTGTAAAGAATGAGCATGACAAAATGTGGTTGTGGAAATGTGAATGAGTTGTTTTGGGTGGGGAGACCACTTGAATATAACGCCAAAATCTTGAGTCTCCTGCTAAAAAATTTGGCTGAAAATCATCTCAACAGCCAGCCAACTTTGACTGACTCTGACTAACAGGGTCGTACGTGAATAGTAGCGCACAATACTGTCGGTGTTGCAAGTACTGACTGAAGTGACTAATTAAAAAATAAAAAATAAAAAAAAGTAAGGAAAATAAGGAAAATGGTTTGGATGGGATCCAGTTGTCCACGTCACTCGCCAGGTCAGCGACTGTGCTGTGCCGGTGTTCCCGGCGATCAAATTAACATTTTCGAGAGAAAAAACATGGGTGGAGTGGAGAGATTAATGCGGGGAAAGCATGAGAGGCCCACCTGGCTTTTTGTCAGCAAGGGCACTCCACCACCAACATGGAAGAGAGAGAGAGAGAAAAGAGGAACATGGCATTGTGGAAAAAGATGGTGGGAAAAGCTCTAATGGTAGATACAGTGGCTTTGGTGATGATGATACTTGTAGTCTCCCACATCAACACCTACACCAACCCACCCCACCACCCACACCAACACCAACAAAATTATCCCTTAACATATACCCACTGTTCCCTTTTTCTCTATTTGCTCTTCCTTTTTCGTCCATGGAGGACCTGTGCTTCTACTTCTTCACTCGCAACTCTCAATTTCCTTTCAGAAGAATCAATCGCAGCATTCTAAGCCCATGAAGGAGCACAAAGCAGAGAGATATGGAGAAGCAGTGCGGGTGCTGGGCAGTACTCAAGAGAGGGATTAAGGATGCTTGCAAGTCTTCTGTGTCTACAGACTCTCCTAACGCTCTTCCAAGAACCAGCCTTGTTTACGACGCAGGTATTAGTTGATTTACAATTTCTACTCTTTTCCGTGGAGTTCTGATTTTAGTACTACATCTTTGGATTCGGTTTGACTTGGCTGTTCAAGTGTTTGGATTTCTCATAGATGGATTTTTATTTATTTTTATTTTTTTTGCCCTTTTATCTGATCTGGGTTGGGTGCTCTGTGTTTCAGTGCTCCTCTTTTGTTCAAATGAATTTATAGTGTTTTTTATTTTTTATTTTTTTAAAGATCTTATTTCATGGTTGTAGGTTCTGAGAATCCTGTAACTTGACCATTTGTGTCTCTGTGAAAAAGGCCATGTTATACTGGTATTGGTTTTTGAGGGATTATAATTCTCTTTTTCTTTTTTGTCTCATTGAATTTCTGTTTTTGAGGCTTTTCTGTCTCCATGTTATACCTGTGTGCCTATTCAGATCTAGGATGCTTTTTGTCTGTATTGATGCTCTGATGCGATGTTCTCTAAAATATTGTTCTCGTACTAACAGTTTCCATCTAAGAATGATCTCTAACGCTAATCTCTTCTCTTGCCAATGCAGCAACTGAGACACGGTATCTAAATGCAAGCAATCGCGAGCTCTGTGCAGCTCAAGACGTTAATATTTCATGTGAGAAACCTGATCTGCCCGCCGAAGAGAAACGCCAATTACTCCAGTTTTCTTTTCAGGAACTTAAGTCTGCTACCGGGAACTTTAGGCCTGATAGTATTCTTGGAGAAGGTGGATTTGGCTATGTTTTCAAGGGGTGGATTGAAGAAAATAGCACTGCACCTGCAAAACCTGGTTCCGGTGTCACTGTTGCAGTCAAAAGCTTGAAACCAGATGCCCTTCAGGGGCATAGAGAGTGGGTGGTCAGTATACAGCTGCTTTTATTTGTAATACAGGATACCATACATCTTTGTTTATGGCAAATATTATAATCTCCTGATACAGGCTGAAGTTGACTTCCTTGGACAGCTTCACCATCCTAACCTCGTTAAGCTTATCGGTTATTGCATTGAGGATGATCAACGGTTGCTTGTTTACGAATTTATGACACGCGGTAGTCTAGAAAATCATCTTTTTAGAAGTAAGCACTACTCAATGCTTTATTTCTTCATATAAATTTTCGTTTGATGTGCAGGATGGAGGATACAGTTTTCTGAAATGTCAATATGAATTACACCTGTATCGAATGATAGTGTTTCTCCACCCAAAAACTTAGAATGACTTCTCTTGTGTAGTTGTCTCTTGTCAAGACATGCATGACTTGATGTAAATATCTTTTCCATCAATGATTTTAAGTTTTGCCTCCACCAAGAAGTTGAACGCTTTGTTTATTTGTTTAACTGTGCTATATCTTCTAGCATCCTCTTCTCTATGTGTAATCTTAATTGTCCACATGAATACTTCAAGAGTTCAAACATCAATTGGCGACATGAATTCAACTTTGTAGTCAGTTATATCTGAAGCCCAATCTGCTTTCTAGAATGATCTCTTCTACCTCTAAAAGTTTTCTTTATCTATGTTCTCATTTAAAACGCAATTTGGCAAAGAGGATTTATAGGCTGCTCAAATTAATTTGTAAAAGTGAACAGGTTTGAAGACCTTTATATCTATCCTTCCTATGTGTTGTTAATATCTGCGGCTTCTAAATTGTAGTCCTCAAAACCAATTATGCATGCATCTGATGCCTCTTTTTTTTTTTTTTTCTTTTGAAAAACTTGATCCGAAAATATGTGAAAGCTTAATTGGAGAAAGCAAGGAAATGTATTTATTCGCTGCTGTTTTCGAACAATTGAGTTTGCAACAGGGGTCTAAGTAGTTAGTTTATAATTCTTTTGAACTCTTGAATTAATAATATATTTTGTATTGGAATAGCTTGATTTTTGTTGCAACAGGTCAATAGGGTTGTGGAATTGGTGTAAAGTCTCTTTGTTAATATTGCTTGTCCTATTTGCTTGGTTGCATTCACATTTATTTGTTTCCTTCTTCACATTATGCGTTTGCATGATGGAGTTGCATGTGAGAAAGGTTATTCAAATAGCTTGATTCATATTACATCATTGAGCACTTACTATGCACATATAGTTTTATGTTAGATTATCTAATAACGTTTGTTTTCCATATCGACTTCAACCTTGGCTTTCCATTGAATCATTGGTTACTAAATTATAGATTATGACTGAGTTACATATTTTTGCTTTTGATATAGATGACATCCCAGCTTTATTGATACTTCTAAATCTTAATTTATCTAGTCATTACTTAGTTTAATATGTTCTGATTGTCAAAAGCTTGTTTACATGAAGATTTGTTCTTAATTTTGTTATATATATATACATTTAATGATTGAACTTGTTTTTACCGCAACTTTATGGATTTGTTTCGTGCGCATTAATGTCATAAGTATTGCAACTTTGAAGGGTCCCTACCTCTGCCATGGTCCAGCAGGGTTAAGACTGCACTTGGTGCAGCTAAAGGATTGGCATTTCTACATGGAGGCCCTGAACCTGTCATCTATAGAGACTTCAAGACATCTAACATTTTGCTTGATTCGGTAAGTTATCAGGTATTTGAACACACTTATTTAGTACTAATTTTGTTTTTTCCCTTTGGTTATGGTTTGGCATTCCCTTTATAGGAATATAACGCGAAGCTCTCAGATTTTGGTCTTGCAAAAGCTGGGCCGAGGGGTGACAAAACGCACGTTTCTACTAGAGTTGTGGGAACATATGGCTATGCTGCGCCAGAGTATGTGATGACAGGTAAAAGCTGTGGACCTAATTATGGTAAAACTGAAGTTTTCAACTAAGCGATTTTTTCCTTGGTCATTGAATCAGGCGATGGGTTGTTAGGTGAAACTTAGACGTCTAGGAGATTCATAAAAGGGAAGCGAGATAACTCATTAAGTTCTCGCAGTGAAGGCTTAAAGAACTGTTCTAATCGACAATTATGACATGAAGGACGACAGAAGTTCGTTCTTCTAAAGTGGGAAAAACACAAGTAGTTAATCTATCTTTTGTGGTTATATGCATGCAGATGATGGACAAGTTCTTAGTGTTTGATTGACGTCTTTATCACAGTTCACACATTGTCTAATTCTGCCACAAGTAGAAACCTCATTTTGCTGTATATAGATCATTTTCTATCAGTACAAAAGTGTTTGCTGTGGGTCAGCAAAGTCAACATAGAAATCCTTCCATGGTATTGTAATCCATTCTAATTCAAATTTCAAATGATTGATAAACTCACTGATACTCAAATTATGTGGATTTCTTAAATCCTCTTGCCCCAGTGGTATCCTGTTATTCTGTGATAAGTAGTTTATTTGTAGTACTTGCAATAAAAAAAGAACAAAATGAGATTGCTTAGGATGCCAGTTTCCATTTGCAGGTCACCTAACATCCAAAAGTGATGTCTACAGTTTTGGTGTCGTGCTATTAGAGATTTTAACTGGGCGAAGATCTATGGACAAGAAGCGACCTAGTGGAGAGCAAAATCTGGTCACTTGGGCAAAACCATATTTGGGAGACAAGCGAAAGCTTTTCCAGCTAGTGGATCCCCGCCTGGAGCTCAATTATTCTATTAAAGGGGTGCAGAAAGTAGCCCAGATAGCTTTCTACTGTCTCAGCAGGGACCCAAAGTCTCGGCCTTCCATGGATGAAATTGTAAAGGGCTTAGGTCCTTTACAAGATCTTAATGACATTGCCCTCTTATCTTATCATTCTCGCTCTTCTCAATTAACTCGCCGTAAGAAGAAATCAGAAGGAATGCCACAACTAATCTACACACCATCCAAAAACACGAAAGGCTCCCCTTTAACTACTCGGAAGCAGCATTGTAGGTAAGCAAATTCGGTAATGCAACTTTCATTTATCATACAATGTCCTTCTGTTGTTTCCAATTCTTCGTGTGTTTTCCGGTCTGAGAACTTGAGTTGTGAAGACAGTATCTCAATTCAAATACTTGCCAAAGTGAGATGGAGAAGTGACCAAGCAATGACAAGTTTCAAATCTGCTGTGCTAATCGATGAAATAAAAAAGGTACATTGCCTTATTGGCACTTGTAGTCTTGAGTGTATGCATTGTATATCTAATTGAAGATAGATTTATTATAGGCAAGAGTGATTGTGGTGGTAAACAACGCGTTTCTTTCCGTTCATGAAATGCTACTTTTTTCAATTATTGAACTTGAATTGGCAAAATTATTAGGAATTGTAGTCTGCATGGTTGCGCATTGTGATAGGAAATCACTCTTGGTTTTTGTATTATTGGAATTTTATCTGGCACACTGTACATCTTCATAGTAAATATTAGCAGTACTTTGCAGATCTGCCAATTGAGTTTGTGTATGAGCATGCTTTTAACAGATATAATTCATTGTAAGTCCTACTAGTGCAACTTTTATCCAAAGGATCTTTCAATTCACTAACAAAAGAAATGCAGTGAGACTTGCAAAACTAACAGGGTAGTTACATGATTGAGATGCAGAAAAAAAACATTGTCTACAATGGTTCAGGTTTGCAGTTCATTCAGTTGAATCGAGTTGAAAGGCTTGAGTATTCCCTTCATCCAGTGTCATAGCTTCTGAACTTTATGCACTCAACTCTTTGATGGTCACAGAGACGGGACCTTTGTGTCGAGTTTGGCGCACAGCGTATTCATGAGTCGATTCTTGTATTCCTGTAAATGCCACCAGGAACTCCGCCGCCTGTTTTTGGTTCGACAGCTTCTTCAATACCAATTCCATTGTTCTATACCTGTTTCAGATTTGTAGAAATCCTGCTTAACTAAAACCTTCTTCAGAATACCAATATTGATACAGAATCCCACTATAGAATTCCATTTTTTTGATCAAGAGTTCAAATAACAAGAAAGGTACCTGAGTTTCTGAGCCTTCGTTATGACATTGTGAATCTTCTTGAATTCTGAATACAAGCAACGCAAATTGCTATTGCTTTCAATGCCAAAGCTGGCATTACTGGGCATCTGCGAAAAGGGGAGGCGAAGGATGCAGGTAGCCTGGATCTCGGCCATCTCCTCGTCGAGCACAGCCTCCTCCACGTGGGTCTCGCGAATCAGTTGCGCTAGAGCAGTCTCCCGGCGGTTTCCCAGCAATGTCGAGAACCCTCGTAGGAGCGAGAGTATGCTCGAGGGACGCCAGTTACCAAACCAGCCAAATGCTGCCATCTCCAAGGGCAGCCTGCATTTGGGCATCAGTAGCTGTGGCAGGTCCTTGAGCCTGCACTCTCCCATGGACCTGCAGTAGTGGGCGTCGAAGCGGCTGAGCTGCTCGTTAATGAGATCGTCGAGTGCGGATCTCACACTAAGATAATTTGCCATACGTGCCGCTCTCAAATTCTGCTCCTGCCTCCATTGCCCTATAGATCAGATAGAATTAATTAGGTCTCCATTGCCCTATAGATCAGATAGAATTAATTAGGTCTTATTGGATTCTTGGAAGAGTTCAAGTGGTGTTTGAGTGGTTGCAAGATTTGATTACCTTTTTTGGCTGTAACGCCATTGAATCTGCGAAAGAAAATGCACCTGTTGAAACGTTCCGTTGTTCCGTCTATCTCTGCTGCTGATGATTGGCTTTGATTTTCTCTATCTTCAATATCATCGTATTGATCAATTTGATCTTGGAGATGCCCTTTCGTTTCATTGCGAATCCTGCATAATCAAAACCCAACGAATGAGTAATCTCGGTTTTCACCCATTTGGGTCAATCTTGTAAGTATAATAAAAAACCAAAAACAAATGAATGAAATGAAGAGAGGTGGCGATGATGATGAGTTTACAGTAAGAACTGAGATGAATTCCCGCTTTTCACCATTTTCAATCTCACGATACCTAGATATCGATTACACTCTCGATTAACCACAAAAGAAACGAAATTAAGTTGTTGTGAAAAATTGCGCTTCTTTTTTACTGCCCCTGCTCATCTATCAATGGAGAAAGTACGCGCGCTCGCAAAGCCGTTCGACGAGAACAGTGTGTAAGGTGAAACATCAAGTCAGTGCACACGTGGGGCGAGGTAAATCTAACGAGCTGTCTCGCTTTTTTCTCTTCTTTTTAATGCGGCTATTGGCACCACACGTTTTACTTTCGTACCGCATTTAAAATTTTTTTTCAGCCCTCCAGTGAAATGACCCAACTACCCCCATAGAAAAGGTTTTTACTCACTCATACCCTACTCACCTCACCAACACCAACCCATACCCCAGTCACCCCTCTCAAATCACATTCTTACCCACCAACCAAAATTCGACGAAATCTAAGCAAAACCACATTGATTAGATATCGTAGGTGCATTCCTCATATCTTTTAGTGTCGATTTCGAGAGTTTTTTTGGGTTTCTTTACTTTTTGAGTCGGGATTGTTGTGATTTTGTTGTTGGGTTTAGAGCTTCAATTAGGGATTGAATCTTGCATTTTCGGTGCAAAGTTTCGATTGAATCGAAAATTTCAAGCAATTTCGAGCAAAAACCACTATTTTTAGTCATTATCATGTAATTTTTAGGAGTTTCAAATTTTTTTTGTTCGTTCTTATTATTCGCGGGTGTCAAACACATAAGACTTTACCTTTAAAGTGGTCTCGGACTTACATGATGGACATTTCTAAAGAAGTATTGGCTGGATCCTTCTGTCACTCATTAAGATCGAGTTCTCTTAGCAATCGCGGTTGGAGTCGGCCAAGACCTCTAAAGAGGTCTTGATCGGAGTCGACCAAGACCTCTAAAGAGGTTTCGATCGGAATCGACTATTATTTCTTTAAAGGTCTTGATCGGAGTTGGCCGACACATCTTTAGAGGTCTCGGCCCTGTGTGTCTGAGCCCTGAAGGGACACTTTTTCATTTCTAGGACACGACGCGACCATATCCAACTTTTTTTTTAATGAAAAACACTCATAAAATACTTGGTGAACCAATACAAGTGCTTTGCAATAACTAAAACTGAGAATTGGAGATGATTCAGGGGTGTTACGGTGAGGGTAAGAGATGTTGTAACATTCTTTGAGGGTGAGGTTAGTTTTGAAATAATTTACAAAAAGTGGGGGTAAATGCAGTAAAAAAAAAACTAAAAAATGGGGTACATCGAAGTAATGGGGTACAAGAAGCAAAAAGTGGGGTGCAAATAACCGCTTCCTTTTTTTAGGGTATGACTATTGTTACCCCTCTACCTTATATCAACCCCATATTAATTTAATAATTCTTTGGACTAAAATGCCATAATTTAAAATTTTATATAAGCCCTTATTCAACTACTTGCACCATTTCCCACAATATTTCCCGAACTCATATCTACACCTTACCCTCAATTAAACTCCTTTTCTATTGTCTACTCTCTACACCCATCCCATCTCTTCTATTCTCTGCCATTCACTTTCTACATCCCTTTCCCTCTCTTTCTTCCTAAACTCAACAACTCACCACCAACAATGTTGGGATTCTAATTGCTAAGTGTTGTAAGTAGTTACTTCAATACACATTGTAAAATACAATTTCTTTGTTATATATGGCAACAATTTGATTCACGCAAACATTTGAATTCTTAGGGCATCATATGTTTGTGTTAGATTTGAGCATTTAAAGATCGAAAAACAATCTTGGAACGCATAATACAGCAAAGAGAGGTAATCGTATACCATTTTTTTTGTTGTTTTTCGTTTAAAAAACTGGGTATTTTTTGTGATGTGCCTATGTCTTACAAGGCATCAGCAAAAAGAAGTGTCGTTGCCACCAATGTCAGCGACCTACTCTTTACGCCGCTACCACACATAACAACGACCACAAGTATAAGCCGCTGCAACATATGGTAGCGGCCTGTATAATATGTCACCGCCCTGCTTGGCGTTGGTGCATAGAATGTTCCGCTTCCCTCATTGACACAGACTAATATAATGTGTTGTCATCATACTTGAAAGCGCCTTATAGTATGTGACGCTGCCTTTTTTGATAGTGACCTATATAATGGGTCACTGCCTTGCTTGGCAATGGCTAATCTGATGTCACGCGGTCCTGCTTGACAATGACTAATATAATGTCCCACTACTTTGTATGGTAGCGACTAGGGGTGGGCAAACCGCGGTTTGATGGTGAAAACCACCAAACAGCGACCAAATCGAGGGTTCACGATTTGGTCATTTTACAAATCACCACCAAATCGTGAACCTTTAAAACCGCACCCAAACCGACCGTGAAAATTGCGGTTTAGTCGGTTTGGTTTGGTTTCACGATTTTAGGGTTTAGGGTATATATTTTTTTTTTTAAAAAATGGTGATCGGGAGGTGGTGGTGGGAGGCGCGATTGGTGGGGGAGGCAGCCACTCGTGGTGGGATGCGCGGTAGGAGGAGGCCACTGGGTTGAGCAGTGGTTCGCGGTAGGAGGCGACGCCGATAGGTGGTGGTCGGAGGCAACGACGAAGGGTGTTGGTCGCCCCCAAACTGCGACGGCAAGTCGGCGACAGTGGAGGCGGGACTGGTGGGAGGAGGCGGAGGACGCAACAGTGGCGAGTTGGCGACAGTGGATGCGGCGAAGGCGGGATCGGTGGGATGATGCTGTGCGAGGCCGCGGTGCGAGGCGGCGGTAGACGTAGCAGCGGTTCCCGCGGTGGAAGGCGACGACGATGGCGATGGATTCGGCAGCGGAAGTGAGACAGGGAGCGAGGAGGATGAAGGGCGGCGGTGCAGCATCAGTGAGACGGGCACTCCGCGACGGTCCGATGGCGGTGAGAGTGCTTGAGAGAAGAGATAGGGAGCGAGAGGAGAGAGGAGAGAGGAGACGGGAGTGAGATGAGAGAGGAGACGGTGAGAGGAGAGATGAGGGAGAAGAGAGGAGAGAGGAGAGAGGAGATGGTGAGATGAGAGAGGAGAGAGGAGACGGGAATGAGAGGAGAGTTGTTATGTTTTAAGGTTTTTGACTTTTGAAGTTGTATGTGGTGGTTATTTACTAAAATACATTCGGTTTGGTGAAATCGCGGTTTTTCAAAATTGAAAACCGTGACCAAACCGCGATTCTGCGGTTTTTACATTTTTCAAACCGCACCCAAACCGCGAGTTTTAAAAACCAAACCAAACCATGCGGTTTACACGGTTTGGGCAGTTTTTCAAAAATCGCTGCCCACCCCTAGTAGTGACCCATATAACGTTTCGCTACACTACTTGGCAGCAGTCCATATAATGTGTCGATGCCCTATATAGCAGCTGCTTCTTAGACAACGCTAATTCATTTATTTTTTTACTTATTTCAAGGCTTAACGCATAGTAGTCCGATTGTTGATTATACACAACAATTTACGTCAAATGAGTATTTTTTAAGAGAAGAGAAGAACTTTTATCTTGGACACACATCGTTGTAAAGAGAAATGGTCTTGTTATACTGGTGAAAAAATTTGATGCGGGTGGAAATGGTCGTGGAAGAGTGATTCTTGCATGTGAACATGGAAGGTATGACACACGAAAAATATCATCGAAACCTTTAGAAATTGGTGAGAAAAGAAAAAGGAGGTCAGGGACCGGGTCTCGAAGGTGTGAATGACCATTTACATTACATGGAAGGGAAATTAAGGATGAGGTATGGACTTTAACTGTTGTTTTTTGCGTAGACTAAATGAGCCTGAGCAAGAGATTTACATTAAATGACTATTGCTAATGAGTAATCGCAACAAATAATCGCTACATTAAAAGATCGTGATCCATCAAATGTGTCAATAGTTATAACTATTTACACTCTAAACAAAAACAAAAGCTAGGGGATGCTGGATGCATAAACTTATCCACTAGTTGAAAAAGCACAATTACCTAGAATGGCATATATAGGAGTGTTAATTATATGGCGGTCGATATTTTATGTGCACATCTTACTTCCATTCAATTATTTAAGTATTTTCCTCACATGTTAGTAATGGGTTGTACCTACAAGACCAATATATTTAATTAAGTACTCGATTTTAGATGTGGTTGGGGTTACATCTAATGGTATGTCATTTTCAGCTGCATTCAGATACATGGCCATGAAGAAAGAGAGGACAATTTTAGGTGCACATTACAAAGGATAAATGACTTGTTGGGTGACCAAACTCTTCTAAGGGTCATTATGTCAGATAGGGATAGAGCATCAATATGTGCTATTAAGGTTGAACGTCCAAATGCTACAAACCTCCTTTGCATTTGACATATTAATAGGAATATTATGGCTAACATAAAACAAAAGTTTTTAGAGAAAAATGACTTCGATATATTTTATAGAAAACTGATGTTGATGATGTATGAGAAATCAAAAAGCGAGTATAAGAAAGCAGTAATTGCATTGGAGTTACAATATAGGCATGTGTCCGAAGTGATGTCATATCAGAGTAAAACTTGGTTAAGAGATCATGCACATCAATTTGTTGCTACATAGACCAATAATATCAGGCATTTTGGTTGTACCACATCTAACAGGGCGGAGAGTGCACATGCAAACTTGAAAGGCCACTTAAAGTCAACTCAATGTAACTTTGTCACGGTTTGGACCACGATCGATTTGATGTTGAAATGAGATTACAACGAAATCAAGAAATCATTTGAGCAAAATCTGATCCACGAGGCACATAAGCACAACATTCAAATTTTCTCTCAGTTAGGTGGTTTTGTTTCTAAATATGCTTTGGGTAAGACACACAATGAATTAGACCATGCAAAAAGAATCAAGCTTAATAAGGATGAAGTGTATGTGTATTGCCTCGAACACACAGACTCCCATGCACCCACGAGATCGCTAAGTATGAGCTATCGAAGTTGCCTATTAACATTAGTGAAGTTCACTAACAATGACAAAAACTAAGCTTCGATCTCAAAAAGTGTGAGCGAAAAAAATGAATTCTATATATATGACGACTTGGGAGAGTTCTTCAAAGATATTGTAAAAGTGACAACGAGACTAGAAAAGCAAACATACTATAAAGCATACTCGACATAGCCAGTTCCATCAACATAATCCATTATTGTACCTCCAAAGAAAGCAAGGACGATAGGTATACTACAAGGAGCTACATATAAAGGAGCTAAAGATATAGATTCATCGACCATGCGAGATCTTTGTTATTTTAAATATATGGTCGACCCTAGCGAGTCTACTTCATTAAATCAATATCCCAAAAATAGGTCAAAGAAACTTGCACCTACATTGGGGAAGCCACCTCTTTTAGTACCAAAATGTGTCATGCGTAGAGGATGTGTTAGCTGATCATTTAATGACGAATTTGCCTATGAGGTGGCACAAATACATTAATAAGTTCATCAATGTCAAATTGAATGGTAATTGCAGGTATCGAGCTATTACTCATGGTTTAGACATGGGAGAAAGTTGCTGGAAAGACGTCGAGCAATTATGCTTGAAGAGCTCAAAAAAAGAGATGGCTTGTATCGAGCTCTTTATGCAGGATAGAAAAGGTTCATTGAAATAAGTATGACACTATATTTCTATGAGTCACCAACCAACCAACACACACTTGCTATTGGATGATAGTTCCTGACATGAGTTTTCTAGTTGCTCACGTAAATATTGTTGTGGTAGTACTACTATCTGAGAAGATATGTACGACTTTCTTACCAATGTAAGCAGAACCACCAACGCTCTCATTTCAAAAAACGATTAGTATTATGCTCATCAATAGTCATTTTATTAAGGTAATGTGCTTATTTATGTACTTTACTGTCAAAGCATTTTGTTACATGTAGTAAGATAATTCACTATATTTAATTTGTTTGTTGTAGGTTGTTTTCAAAGAGAACCAAAAGGAAATTCTCATTCCCCTAATTGCTTTGGAATAGAGAACATATCGAATCCATTGAGTCGAGGATGGGTTTATTCATACACCATTTATAACATGTATAAAAACCGTACGACGATATGTCAATGGAGTTGTCGAACAAATTGTTAGTCTTGAAAGTTATTAATATTCATATTGTTAATATAATATTTTGCAAGAGTTTTTTTTATAGTATATATAGTGAGTTTTTTTGTATATATATATATATTTGAACATATAATTGGGAATGAGTAGGACAAATAGTAGATGATATTTTGATACTAATTAAGGCAATATAAATATTGTTTTGAATTCAATATGCATTTATTTTTAATGGATGTATATAACTTAAAAGTTCAAGAACAACATTCCATTTTTTATTTATTTTTTTTTTAATTTTCAAATTGACTTGTATATGTAAGCCAAGGCCACAAACATTCAGTACAATCAAAGAAAAAATACAACAACATGAGTTCTACTGCAAAATTGTTTCAACAATTACAAAATCGAAAATTGAAAAATAGTGAAATACACTTGTATAAGCCTAAATAAAGCTAATGACTTTGGTGTCACAAATCCCACCATATATGTGCACATTTAGTATCCTTGGCTCAAAAGGGTTCAAGTTTCTCACAGCACAAAAGTAGTTGGTATTGTTCCTTAGTCTTAATTGAAGCACTAAACCTCCTAAATGAAATCAAAGTCAACTTTAAACTTGAACAGACTAATATCAAGTCATAAACTGATTATAGAAAGGATTTTTCAACAATTGAAAAGAAAATGCAAGATTATAGTTAAGGCATAAGATTTCAGTTAACCACCCACCAAACAATATAATATTAAATCAAAAGTAGTTGTATTCAAATTTGATGAAGTCTGTTACGAAGGAAAGACTTAATAGGTTACTAGATATGTACTCATTTGAGTCCCACCTTAATTACTTTTTGGAACAAAATGGAAATGAAATGATTTTACAAATTGAGGTTTGCAAGTATTTGTGGTTGCATATATCATAGCTAGAAAAGCTATATCATTTCGACAATTACAAATGTCATAATGTACAATTTCTCTTGTCTTTTATTTGGTTATTCTAATCCACAATATTGGAGTTTGTACTATTTTCACCATAGTCCTTTCAAGATGTTAAGTATTATATAAGAAATAGATAAACTGGTTTAGGTGAGATCAACCATCTAGCAATAAACTTCCATGATCACGTGTCACACGTGTTAAATATAATCCATTAAAAGTTACCAATCTTACTGGAATTTAGTAGAGGCAAACATGGGGTCAAATCCATAAGATTCAGTCAAACTGAGTTCAACAAATAGAAAAGTAAATTTGGGGGTTTTTAAAAGAGTTTTATACTAAAGGTCTACTAAACAAGATAGTAAATAATTGAAAATTCAGAAATAGTAAAGCATATCTAAGTCCAAGAATTCACAATCTAGCCTTATGTTGTTTCCATGTTTTGAATCATCGATTTTGAAAGATGGGTTTTAAAACAGTTTCTCTACATAGGCTATAGTTGTTGGTGTCAGCAAAACCCTATTTTCTTTATTCTCGATAGATAGAGCAACTGCTATCTAAATACTTCTCTTATGCCACCGTACAACCTTGGGTAACCGATTTCAAGATTTAACACGTGAGCAACATTAACAGCTTTGCGGGAACACCTACCCCTAGATAACATCAGGTAACCATTCTTGAGATTTAACCTATTTCTTTATGTTATTCACCTAGAACAACAAGTGTGTCAGATTTCTTGTTCCAGGTGATTGACACTACTTAACACTGTTGGTATCATGGACTTAAACCGGTTAGTAACAGGTCAATGGGTTTACGCCTAGAGATTTGCAATGAATAATGTAAACTCTAAACTACCACTGAGACATCATTAAAAACTATAACATAAAGATAGAGAACTGAAACAAAACACTATTAGTAATGAAAACCTCAACAAGACATAAAAATAAACCAATTATAGGCTAGGGAGTTTGATCTTTGACCTAGGTATTGAAGAACCTAGCTTGACATGACTAATATACCTTGCTGTACTCCTAAACCACCTTGAATTACAATGTGCTTTTGTTAATTTAGGTCCCTCTTTTATATAGGTGAGCCTCGGTACAAAAACGTCAAAGCCTAAGAAATAAGAACATTCTAAAAATCGCAAAACTTGTATTCTACGAATCTGGCGTCGTTAGTGACACCGTGGTTGTTAAGGGACGAAGCAAGATGGTGGCGTGGCATAATACATTAAGTCTTGAACAACAAGTTAGTCTAGAATTTCTATTTTTGATCCTGGTGCCTTCCTTTGTAAAGTTTGACGGCGTTGGCTCATTTATGGCATCATCTAGTCTTTTGCCTTGACGACCTGCTTGGTGCCGTGAATTCTCCAAGCCCCTGTTGATTCCTTCTGGGGGTGTCAACCCTACTATTTTTTTACCAAACTTTTACTTCTTTCTCGGATTTGTCTAATTCTCACATAAACATTCAAATACCGTATAAATCTCCAAAGTAAACATATAAAGCTAATAAACATGACTTTAGAATTGATTTATATAGAAAAACACCTATGAAAGAATGCATAAATAATGACTCATCAAATACCCCCAAACTTAGAACTTCACATATCCTGAGTAAAGGGTTATTTGACTACAATGAGTAAACACAATGCGACAAAATTTAGTGATACTACCCTAAATAATTTATTCCTACTTTGCAAAATAATGGAGTTCTTACAATCAAAACTTGGTCAATCTATTTAATAAGAGACTTGAAATTTTCGATGGCTGGTCAAACATGGTCACCTTTCAAGACAACACTTTTTCAAGACTCGAAACATTTAAAAACCATAACCTTTATCTTACTCATAGGTTTCCTGGGTCTCTTCATCAAAGCAGTAGATCCAAATTGATATCCTTATTAAATGGATTCTTTTAAACAGACTTTATCGCCACTTTTCACTTATTTGCATATTTTCACACCTTTAAGAGTCTATAGGGCTTATTTAATGGTAGGCTATTATTTGGTTCATGGCATTGAAAAAACTTACTCAACCTAGCTACAAGCACTTGAGCTAAATATTTATGTCTTAATAGGAATTTCATTTTATGAAATTTCGCCTTTTATTCATCTAGAGATCCTTACTTTCTCCATCTATATGATTTTTTATCATACGGTTCTTGCTCAATTTCCTGTGGATACTGATTTTTCGTTATATTTCCAACCATCAAGTTCCCTGCTCCATTTTCTGCAGAACTTGTAGGACTCTCTATTTCTTTATTAGAAATCTCATGTTAGCACTTCTCACTTTTGCTAAAGTCAAGTTAGTTCTCAAATGTAGAATCATCAAGCCCATATTTTTATTAAAGTAAATAAGCTTACTTCTTTCTCTTAGAAGTGCTAAATCTTTAACAATTATACTCCAGGTGGATTAGTCCTAGTTTCATAAACTTTTTGCAAAGTTAAATTGACAATCTATCAACTTCGGTCTTAAGTTATGACTCATCCTTACTCCAAGTTTCGCTCTTAAGTAAGACTCTATAAAACAATAAATATACTAACAACCTAAAACATGCATGCATTATTGTACTAATTTCTAAGTGATGAATGAAGTGGAAGATAAGAAATGAGATGAAAAGGAAATAATATTACCATGAACTCCAAATATTAAAACATTAAGCTCATACCTGAGAGGCTTCATAGATTACCCCCAAACTTATTTCGAACCTTGTCTTCAAGGGTCAAAATTAATCAGAGAATATGAATAGCAATAATGGTGGAAATAGATGGATAATGTGTTGGGTTTTTGGGGTTCATACGCAGCGAAAAACTCAAAACAATTTTTGAAAAGCCCTAACAGGATCGAAAATAAGTTCCATTAAACTAGATCTACAAATTAAACCATACCTTAATTTGTGATTTCCTTCTCTGATTGTTTGATCTCCAAGATATTCAAGTGTCCATCCTCTAATGGAAATCCACGTAGGAACGGTGACCATAATTTGGAGTGTTAGCCCTAAGAGAGATTGAAAACATTTTTCATTCTCTCGAAAAATCTAGAGAACTTGAAAGCAACAAAAATGAAAATCTTATTTCGTTTTCGAGTTTCATCCTCTATTTATATGTGTAGATAAGCCCTCACATAAAACCTTATTCATAATACAACTATTGTATTTAGGCAGTTTGAGCAAATTACACATATGCCCCTATTAATAAGTTATCATATAAGAAATCTTAAGGGCTTTTATATCATGAACTTTCTCATATAAAATTAATTATTCTGGACTAATTAAAATTGTGCAAAGCCATTTTTATTATGCGATCCAATAGGTTCATGCGACGTTGGCAGTGAACTAAAATCATTTTGGTATACAAGTCATAAGCAATCTCTAGCAAGGCATTGTGACTACCCAAGTAGCATGAATGTTAAAATCGATACAACATAATGAATAACATAAATCATATCCTTTTGTCATGTGATATCTTTTGATTAAACATAAGGTATCATAAGTCACCTTTAATGTTCAATCGTACTAGTTTCGATTTTTAGGTAAATTGAAAACATCCAAGTGACATTGATCATATCAATTCCTATGGACTTGGCCATTATCAATTTATCCTATCAAGGGATCCACTAATATCTCTCTATATGAAAGGGACAAATTCTATCTTGATTACACACATTCACATATTATTCACATGTTAACCAATTGCAATCTTTATAATCGTCGGGTTAAAGAAAACATTTGATTGAGTTAGATTACCATGCTCATAATATTAAATTCTATGATAATCCTAAGTCCATGGACTAAATGATATACCTATCATGAGTAACACCTATGACTTAATCCATGCGGTGTTCTCATAGCGGGTCGGTCCAGTACATTGTTCCCTAACAAGTACTCATGATCTCGATTTGTATCTCTATACACTGATCATCACATAACCATCAATCAAGATTCGCACTAGCCTTAATTCATTATAGTTCCCCGTACAATGATCGACAAGGGACATTTGTGATATTTAAACAAATACCCATGGATCTTACTATAAGGCAAACATGCAATCATTTATAATAAAACAACAAATGAAAACCTCTATTTTATTAACTAAAATTATAAGATAAATAATGGTTGTAGATTGACCTTAGGCACATGCCCTAACATCTCCCACTCGCAGTGAGGCCAATCATTCATTTATCTAATACCTAATGTCCTAACATGACCATCATCTTTTGCTTGTGGAAGAGCATTGGTCAAAGGATCTGCAAAGTCTTCATGTCTCCCACTTGAACTTTTCAAGCTCGCTGCTCCTCCATTCAAAGTAAACACATATCCAGACTACGATATGAAGTCTTTTATATCAGTATCAAAACTTGCATCAGTGTAACCATTTATAACAAGCTCGCCTTCCACACTTCCATCGACCAAGAACACTTCCTCAGTCCTTCTCAAGTACTTAAAAATGTCTCTTACCGCTATCTAGTGACTCTCATTGGGATCAGACTGATATCTGCTTGTTGCGCTCAAAGCATATGATAGATTAGGTCAGGTGCATAACATGACATACATGATAGACCCAATAGCTGATGCATATGGAATCATATTCATGCGTTCTCGCTCATCATTAGTCTTTGAACATTGAGTCTTGCTAAGATTTATACCATGAGACATTGGCAATGACCCCTTTTAGAGTCTTACATGTTAAACTATTCAATACCTTGTCAATATAAGCACTCTGACTTAGACCAATAGCCTTTTAGATCTATCCCTATAGATCTTAATCCCAATGATGGAGGCTGCATCTCCTAAGTCCTTCATTGAGAAACACTTCCTTAACCAAGACTTGACACTCTGCTTCGTTGAGATGTCACTTCTAATAAGTAATATATCATCAACATACAGTACCAAGAAAACAACCACGCTCCCACTGACCTTCTTATATACACAAGGCTCATTTTCGCTTTTAATGAAACCAAATTCCTTAATTGCTCCATTAAAATGACGTTTCAACTACAAGAAGATTGCTTTAATCCATAAATGGAACTTTAAAGCTTGCACATATTCCTAGAATTGTCAAGATGAACAAACCATTCAAGTTTTATCATATACACGTCTTCAAGTAATTTTTCATTTAGGAAAGCTATTTTGACATCTATTTGCCATATCTCATAGTCATAATATGCGGCTATGGCAATTAGAATTACAATAAATTTAAGCATAGCTACGAGAGAAAAAGCCTCATTATAATCAACACTTGAGTCTGTCTAAAACCTTATGCTACTAGTCGTGCTTTATAAGTATGCACATTGCCATCCATGTCAATTTTCTTCTTCAAAACCCATTTACATCCAATGGTCTCACCACCTTCAGATAAATTGACCAGGTCCCAAACTTGGTTATCATACATGGATTGCATATCAAAATTCATGACACTAAGCCATTTATCTGACTTAAGGCTAGATATAGCCTCCTAATAAGTAGTAGGATCATTTTGATCCATAAGCAGGACATCACTACATATGTAATAAGAAATCCAAATCTATCAGGCTGATATCTTACCCTATCAGACCTACGTGGGCCTTGCGATACTTGTGGAGGTTCAACTAGTTCAAGACTTTGTTGATCTCCTACTGGCGGTTGTGTGTTTATTTGTGGTTCTTGAACTTCTTCAAGACTTACTTTATTCCCATCGTTGTCTTTAAGATAAAATATTTTCCATAAATTCACAACTTCGAGCAACAAACATTTGATTCTCATTGAGAGTTTCTTTAGGATAACCAACAAATACACACTTGGTAGATTTAGCTGATAACTTTTATGAGAATTGTCGTCGTACGAAAACCTCACAACCCTAAATCTTAAGGAAAAACAAACTTGGTATTTTTCCAAACCATATATTATATGGTGTTTTATCAACTGTTTTAGAAGGAATACAATTCAGTGTAAACGTAGAAGGCATAACCCCAAAGGAAATAGGAAGATCTGCATGAGTCATGATAGATCGAACCGTATCCAATAAACTCTGATTTCTTCTTTCAAAAACACTATTCCATTATGGAGTCGCTGGAAGAGTTAACTATGGGACAATCCCACAACTCTAAGATGATCATCCAACTCTTGGCTCAAATATTCACCACCTCGATCTAATCAAAACATTTTAATAGTTTTATCAAGTCGATTTTGCACTTCATTCTGAAATGTTCGAAACACCTCAAAAGATTCACCTTTATGTTTCATGAGATACATGTAACCATATATTGTAAAATCATTAATGAAAGTAATGAAGTACTAATAACCCCCTCTAGCCATTGTGTTTATATGACCGCATACATCAATATGTATTAAACCCAATAAATCACTTGCCCTTTTAGTTTTTCCAGTAAAGGGACTATTTGTCATCTTGCCTAACAAACGAGATACACTTGTTTCATCAAATGAATCTAAAAGTCCATCTTTATGAAGTATAGAAATGCATTTATCATTTATGTTGCCAACACGACAATGCCAATAGTAGGCTTGACTCAAATCATTTGGCTTGAATCTCTTTGTATTTAAGTTAAGAATAGGAGTATCTGTGGAATTTTTTTATGTTTAGATTATAATGACCATCACACAAATCAACATTTGCATAGAAAACGTCTTTACGAGAAATAGGACATTTATTATTCACAATAATGAAATTAAAACCATCCAAATCCGAACATGAAACTAAAATGATGTTTCTGCTTAAGGTAGGGACATAATAAGAATTATTTAAAACTAAAACAAGTCCACTAGGTAAAATTAACTCATAGCATCCTACACCAAATGCAGCAACCTTTGTTCCATTTTCAACTTGTAAGATGACTTCTCATTTCTTTAGCTTTCTACTTTTGGTGAGACCCTGCACATTTATACAAATGTGAGATCCACATCTAGTATCCAATACCTAGGAATCACTAATAGGCAAGTTAACTTCAATAACATAATGACATGAAGCAGTAGCCGCACTGCTCTTCTTTTTATTTAGATCTTCAAGATAAAGCTTGCAGTTTTTAAACCAATGCCCAAGTGCTTGGCAGAAATGACATTTTTTTTTTCTTTTTCCTTTTCCTTATGGGACTGTGAAGTAGAAGTAGCCTTAGGTTAGACTTGTTCCATAGGCTTTGTGACAGTCGCAACAGCCTTGGAAACTTTAGCCTTGCCTTTGGCTTTCTTCTTCATAACCTTTCCTTTCTGAACCATCAACACATTAGCAATGAGTTTCTTTACATTCTACTTAGCGGTTTTAAGCATCAAATGCAACTTTAAGATAGACTTCTCCATATTATTCATGTTATAATTCATCACAAATTATGAATAACTATCAAACATTGAATTCATGATCAAATACATAACCAACTCTTGGCTTATGAGAAATCCAAGTCTGTCAAGATGGTCAATATAGTCCTTCATTTTCAGAACATGAGGACTAACTGACGCACCCTCATCCATTTTGCAAGAATGAAGGTTCTTGACTATCTCGAACCTTTCTTGCCTAGCCTGCTATTGGAATATTCCTTTAACATCATAGCCAAATCGTAAGCTTCCATGTGTTCCATGTCCTTTTGAAGTATAGGAACCATGGTTGCCAACATAATGCATGCCATAAGCTCATTCATTGACATGCTTAATATGTGCATCCTTCATGGTTCTTCAAGTATTGGCTGGTGGTTCCTCAGGAATATGATTATCCTAGACATACAACTTGCGTTCATGCTTAAAAATAATTCTTAAGTTTCTGAATCAGTCAAGAAAGTTTATCCCATACAACTTATCATTCTCAAGTATGGATCATAGTGACAACATATTAGTGTGATTTGAAGAGGTCATAGATCTATAACAAAGATTATGCAAAATTTCATTTTAGTATAGAGGAATTGACTCCCTCTAAATTAACAACCCTCCTAAAAAAGCTATGTTAATTTAAGGGGCTAAAATATGTGTTTCACCTAATTCCAACACAACTAAGGCATGACACTTTGAATTAGATTATTAAGGTATGTACCAATTACCAAGTACGCCATATGTAACTTTTAGTTATTTTTATGAGATTATGACATCTTATGTCTTAGCATATTTCATCTCATTTAATGCCTAAAGCCCAAAATCATTTGGATAGTTTTATTAACTCTAACCATTTCAAACAATAGATTAATTGTTACTCAACTTGCCCCACCAAGATAACACAATAATACACACTGCGAAGGCAAACCCATATTAATGTGATCGAAGCCTTGACAAGTGTTTGAGAATGGATGACACTTGTCTTAAAATTTGGAAGAGGGATTTTTATTTGTTTTAGTGATCATAATTTAAACAAAATAAATATCATATTACAATGAATAAACAATCACTAAACAATTTAGGAAATTATACTAATATTGACTAAGGGGCCGCGCCCCCATTTTTTTAGACAACAAACTCAAGTTTTGAAAATTGAAAATCGCATTAAATTTCTCATTATTTTGGTCAATCTAATTGACCAAAACTGCCCCTTATTTTAATTCCAAAAAATATGAATTAAAATATTTTTTAATTAACACGAGCCTACCTTTAATTTAATATTTTATCCTAATCTAATTAGAATTTAAGATACTTTGAATCCTTATACAATTATGATTTGTTATATATCTCACCTATCTTATAGGATTTGTAATTCTTATCTGATTACGAGTTTATCTCTTATCTAATAGAAATATACTAACTGATAAGCACAATGAGATATATGATTAAAATCAGTTTTGATTCTTATTCATACGAAACAAGCAATTGAATGAAGAAACGAAATATTAATCATGCATTCAACATAAGAATCATATTAAATCAATCATATTAACCTAATCATGATTTCTATCATGGAGACATACATAATTATTGAACAAAAGGAACTATTTATCTAACACGAGAATCACATTAACCTAAACATGACTTCTATAATGTGATTATACGAAATTCGCATCTTTCAATACTAAAACATATGTTAATCAAAATATTCTAAACATGAATTCTTACCATTGAATCAAATCATGCATATTCATTAAATACATAAATAACAACATGCTTTAAAATCAATTCTTGATAACAATTATCACTGAATCTATATGTACATCATACATATACATTAATCGAAATCATGTTTTCACAATACATCAAAGAGAAAATGCAGATGTTTAATTGAACCGAGCCTAATGCTCTGATACCACTGTTAGATTTTTGGGGTTCATACTCAGTGGAAAACTCATATTTTTTTTTGAAAAACCCCAACAGGATCGAAAATAAGTTCCATTGAACTAGATCTACAAAAGTAAATCATGCCTTAATCCATGATTTTTCTTTTCTGATTATTTGATCTCTAAGACGTTCAAGCGCCCGTCCTTTATCATAAATTCATACACGAATGGTGACTACAAGTTAGAGTGCTAGCCTCAAGAGAGATTGAAAACATTTTTCTTTCTCTCCCAAAATCAGAGAACTCGAAAATAGAACAAATGAAAAACTTGTTTCATTTTAGGGTTTCATCCTCTATTTATATGTGTAGATAAGCCCTCGCTTAAAATCCTATTCAACATACAACTATGTATTTAGGTAGTTTAAACAAATTACACATACGCCCCTATTAATAAGTTATCATATAACAAATCGTAAGGACTTTTATATCATGAATTTTATCATATAAAATTTATTATTTTGGACCAATTGAAATTGCACAAAGCCATTTTTTGTATGCGACCAAATAAGTTCATGTGACGTTGGCAGGGAACCAAAACCATTTTGGTATACAAGTCATAAGCAATCTCTAGTAAGGCATTATGACTACCCAAGTAACATGAATGTCAAAATCAATATAACCTAATGAATAACATATATCTTATCTTTTTGTCGTGCGATATCTTTTGATTAAACATAAGGCATGAAAAGTTATCTTTAATGTTCAATCGTAATAGTTTCGGTCTTTAGGTAAACTGAAAACATCTAAGTGACATTTATCATATAAATTCACATGGACTTGACCATTATTAACGTGGCGGCCCTAGCTGCCCCGGGGTGACGTGTCTCCGTGTACTCCTTACCAGATGGCCCTGTTACATGTGTACGACACCTGCCCGTCCTATTACTGTCTCAAAATTCATATCCGCTTGTGTGTACAGCGTATAAATGACATGGAGTGGAAGTTGTACTTAAATGCAAGAAATATTAATAAGCAATTAACAAATCCTATTGTGGGAAAACCTTGAAAAGTACTCTTTGTAGAGGTTGACGACTATGTACAATGTAATTATACTCCCCAGTTCCCAAAAGAATCAAAATATCAAAACAAAACACATGTACAAGTAATCCTAGATGGTAGGCAGTCAGAGGTAGTCGCCTCAGATCCCCTTGCCCTTACTTCTGCTCGGATATGCACTCAATCATCACAGAAGAAAATGGATGACGAGTCCAGTCAGTAAAATCCCAAGGAACTCCTTCGAGCATTCAAATAAATAAGTGGAATTCAATAAATATTGTTAAATAAACATGAGGAATGTAAACAAACAACAGTAAGTGGGGCATCGCATGCATAGATAACAATAAAGTGCAAATGTATGTGTCTGTTCCACTTAGACTAAACCATACTTCGAAATACCCTTCCAGGATCCCACTAGCGGGCGCACCCAACTAGCTATCACCTGGTCCCTCTCGATGGCTGGCGTAGACCTACGATGCACCGACATATGTACTAGTTTATTATCTCGAGTTGTTATCCACCGAGAACTCCTGATACACATGCTATGGTCTAGAATGCATAGACACACAACGAGAAATCCGATGGGACTAACTCAACCAACCGTCCAAACGATGACAAGATATAGATGTAAAAAGACCACAAACGCGCGCGCGTGCACCATCCTCACTCGATCGAACTAGTATTTAGTTCGATCGGTATTGCAATTTTTTTTAAAATTTGCCGTTAGGTTGGGGTTGCTATTCACCCTAACCCCAATGGAATCAATGGCAAGAGAGACGAATCTACCATCTCCACTGTGACCTGGTTCGGCCTCCATGGTCGAACCCCCTGTCTCGACCACCACGGCCAACTCACCAAGACCAACAACCAAAAACCACTAGGACTCACCTCGATCGTGTCGTTTCCACACTTTCTCTCATCTTCGGCTTCCTCTCCTCCTCCTCCTCCTCTCCATGTCTTCTCTCTCCTTCTCGGCCTCACAAAACGTGTGTGTGTGTGTGTGTGTGTGTGTGTGTGTGTGTGTGTGTGTGTGTGTGTGAGTGAGCGAGGTGTAGGTGAGAGAAAAAGTGATGGAATATGGATAAGTGATGTCGAATTTTTTCTTTGACTCTAAAGAGTGACATTGTTGGGACACTCGCCTGTGTTTTCGGGCGTTTCGATGCCCGATTCCGCATCCGAACTGCGATATACACGTACTACTACCTCACTAGCCACCTAATACCCATTCTATATTAGTTACTTGGCCAATGTTTATTTAATTTGTGTGTTTTAGTTTCCCCGACCTAACATTCAGTCCCGTCCACTACCCCGTACCCGAGTCGACGCACATATAAAGGCCAATACAGTTCACACAATCTCGCACGTATTATTATGCAACATACACACATACATATATTTCAATAAATTTCACCGCAAATAAGCATCCAACGCACAATAAACTACCATACCTAGATCCTCGTGTGTCCTAGCCTACCGTGGCGTCCACGTAGATTTGAGCTGGCGTCCATGTCTGCCAATTTAAGATAATTATTGACATTAATAAAATGGGCCGTTACAATCAGTCTATCATATCAAGGGATACACTAATATCTCTCTCTATATGAAAGGGACAAGTTCTATCTCGATTACACACATTCACATATTATTAACATGCTAACCAATTGCAATCTTTATAATCATTCGGTTAAAGACGACGTTCGATTGTGTCAAATTGCCATGTTTCTAATATTAAATTATATGGTAATCTTAAGTCTAAGGACTAAATAATATACCTGTCATGTGTAACACCTATGACTTAATTCATGTGGTATTCTCATAGTGGGTCAGTCCAGTACCTATTCCCTAATAAGTACTTATGATCTTGATTCGTATCCCTATACGTATGATCAGCACATGACCATCAATCAAGATTCGCACTAGTTTTAATTCATTATAGTTTCTAGTATAATGACCGACTAGGATATTTCAACAAATACCCATGGATCTTACTAAAAGGTAAACAAGCAATCACTTATAAAACAACAAATGAAAATATCAATTTTATTAACTAAAATTATTAGATAAACAATGTTTGTAGATTGACCTAGGGCACATGCCCTAGCATAATGGAAATAAATGGATAATATATATAGAGAATTTAGTACAATACTTCATGCATGGTTTGAAAACTAAGAAAATGATTAACATCAAATACTAACTACAAAATTGTTAATGGGTTGCCTCCCAGTATCGCTTTTGTTTAACGTCGTTGGCTTCATAAATTTACCTCCTCACCCTAGTTGGGGTCCAAATCAATGGCATCAATTGACAATATGGAGAATCATGTGAAGACTCGCTATTTGTCATGTAAGATCTTACTTTCGTCCTGAAAAAGCTTTTTTCTTTTTTCTACCTGGTTGTTAATGTACCACAACTACACATCGATAAATGGTCTAGTTTTTGCTAAGAATCTTAATCCCAAAAGAAGTGTTTAACATTGGCTATTACTTCCATCAACCACATAAAAACCCATGACTAACACAAAGTGTTCTACGCGAATAGATACATTCTCGACCATCCCTCTCGGTTTCTCCACCATCCCGTTTGGATATCTCATATTGGTCTCAGCATCACCGATGATACATGATCTAGATAATTTGTAAATTTTGGATGACATTATATTGACTTTAGCACTAGTGCCACATAGCACCTTAGGGTACCTATTGTATCCAATCTTGCATGGGAGAATGATCTTCCTAAGGTTTTTGTCTTGTTGGAGCTGGTTGTGTTGTATGTCAGGGGGAACAATCATTTTCTCTTGCTATCACCCATCCTTATGCATTTTATCCCTCGTTCAGCGAGTCGCAAATTTTATGGAGGCCAAATTTGCGCACCTCTTCGTAGAGGCTTTTCTTTCAGAGCTATCTTTGGCTAGATTTCCTCGATCCTTAAATACCTATCCATAATCATACTGTCCAAAACCATAATAGAGCAAGCAAATAATGTGTCAGTTGAAGAACTTAAAATATGCGAAATTTTAAAACTTTCTTCTCTTCTTTATGTTCAACAGACATAGAGCCGTTGACTAGGTCAATGTTAGTTCTGGCAATTCGCATAAAGTGCCTACAAAATAAAACGTAAAAGATCTGGACTTGCATGTCTCTGTCATGTCTATGACATGAAAGTTTGCAGAGAATTTTCAATTCCCAACATCAACCATTACATCTTAAATAATTCATTTGGATGAGATCTCTTTACCGTCAACAACTAGAATCCGAATCATTGTCTGTAAGAGTTTTCCAACCCTCATAGACTCATAGAAGTTTGAGGACATCATATTAATTGATGCTCATAAATTAGGCATTACATTTTCTAGATAGAGTTTACCTATAGTGCAAGGGATACCTACTACCTTTGAATCATCACATTAAACATGACGTCTATGGGACTTCCCTGGGGTTTTGGTGGATCATCTTCTAATTTGGTCTTTTTTAGGCTGATGGTTTCATAAACCTAATTATCAGAGGCGAAGTTGTTATGAACAATAACATTCATTTGCGCGCTTAATGGGGTAATACTTATATTCGGAAAGGGGTAGGGTTGCCAAGGCAACTTCCCCTTCTCCTTAAACAGACCTATCCATTATGCAATTTAACCTATCTAGAATTCTATGTTATAGACCGTGGTGCTTGTGTCACTGAGAGCATTATCAGTTTTCACTTAGAAATGGGTGATATCTCTATCAAATTGGCTTTGTTGAGCCATTAGAGATTTAATCATGTCTTCTAGGGAGGAATGATTAGGCACTGGTTTAGGCAACAATTGACCTTTGGGGACAAATGATAAATAGTTCTGGTTTCAAGGCCCATAACAAAAGTTAGGGTTGTTCCTTTTCGTTGCTTTATTTTAGGTTTTATCAAAGGGCACCCAAGTTTTCCATTGGAATTGGTCATATATAACATTGACCTTCTGACGGTCCTCAAACAGACTAGGACATTCATTAGTCGCATGGCTTGTAGCTAAGTAGATTCCATAAGCTTTAACATGCACTTGGCCATTGCTCGAGAGACGTTCCACTAGAGGAGTCAATTGATCAATTCTCTTGTAAGTGGAGCTTGTTGTAGCTCCAACTGATGAATTTTGGCACGTGTCAACATCAACATCCCTGTATAATCGGGACTATTACGTTATGTCTTCATACAGTTGATTCATCTATTTAGGGGTTTTATCATGAATGTGACTACCATAAGTGCCATCAATCATACACCTCTCTAGAGGGGACATGTCGACATAGAAGAACCAAACAATTGCCCAATCAGATTGGCCATATTGTGGACAATTGACAATTGGGCACTTATAGCGGTCCCAATAATCACGAAAGGCTCACCGTCTTCATCTAAATACCGCATATCTCAAAGATGAGTTAGGCTACCTTATCCCTCGGGAAATATTCTGTGAGGAACTCATTTATCATGTCGTTTCATGAGTTAATGCAGCCAGGGCGGAGATAAAAGAGCCATTATTTGGCCTTACACTTTAAGCAAAATGAGAAAGCCCTAAAATTTATCGCATTCTCTTTTGTTCGTAGAGGTTTCATAAACTAGCAACTCGTCTGAGACTCCTTTAAGAATCCCACTGACTCTTCACTCTCCATGCCTTGGAAGGTGGGTAGGAAGTGAATGAAGTCGAACTTAAGTTCGAAAGCTTTGTTGTTCGGTGGAAACTTTATGCAGAAGGGCTGTTGAGCAAGAAGATTTTGGAGATCTTCATCAATGCGACCTATGGTAATTTGACAATCACCACTTGCGTGACGAGCATCATTAGCCATAGTAGGTTGGGGAAAACTTGACTCCTTGTTTAGAGCTTCCCTAGCAAACCTTTGGTGGGTTCTGTCAATTTCTGAATCGAAAGCTAATAGTGAACCAATCCATTTAACTCGAGTTATCTTACCATGCCTAAACTAGTAAACTTAGAGAACAAAAAAAAATGAAATAAAATTTAAGCTCAATTTGGAACCGAATCCTTCGCAATGACGCTAAAATTCAATTATGTGTTGCACGTGTCAAATATGACCAGTAAAAGGTTAATAATCCTAATGGAATGGATTAGAGGTAAGAACAGGGTTGAATCAACAAGATTTAGTCAAATAGAGTTCGACAAACAGAAAAGTAAATCTGGAGGGTTTTGGAAAGAGTTTTATCATTAATGTCTACTAAACAAGAAAGTAAATAATTGAAAATTTAGAAATAGTAAAACATACCTAAGTCTAGGAATCTATAATTTAGCCTTATGTTATTTCCATGTCTTGAATCATCGATTTTGAAAGATGGGTTTTAAAATAGTTTCTCTAGATAGGTTATAGGTGTTGCGGTTACTAACACCTTCGTTCCCCTATTATCGATAGACAAGTCAACCGCTCTCTAAATTAATATCTCATCCCGAATCTTAGCCACTGATGGAATCCGTAATCTGCCTCTAAGCCTCAAACTCTGATTTGCTAACTCAGCCTGATTTGGATTATTATTACTCCACCGTACCCATTGGGCAACCACTATCAAGATTTAGCACATGAGTAACATTAACAGCTTTGTGGGAATACCTACCTCTAGATAACATTAGGCAACCACTATCATGATTTGACCTAGTTTTTGATGTTATTCACCTAGAATAACTGTTTCTGGTTTCTTGTTCTAGGTGATTGCTACTACTCAACCCGGTTGGTATCACAGACTCAACCTGGCTGATAGCACATTAATGGGTTTACGCCTAGAGATTTACAATGAATAATGCAAACTCTAAAATACCATTATCATTAAAACCCATAACATAAAGATAGAGAAATGAAACAAAACAATATTATTAAAGAAAACCTCAATATGACATGAAAACAAACCTACTGTGGGCTAGAGAGTTTCATCATCAACCCAGGTATTAAAAAACCTAGCTTGACATTGCTACTCTACCTTGCTCTACTCTTAAACCATTCTGAATTACAATGTAATTTCGTTCATAGAGTTCCTTCCTTTATTTGGGTGAGCCTGGGTATAAGAATAGGAAAGCTTAGGAAATAAGAACCTTCTATAAATTGTAAAACTTCTATTCTGTGAATCTGGCGCTGTCAGTGACACAATGGTTATTAAAGGGCGGTGCTGGATGGCGACGTGGCATAATATGTAAGTCTAAAATGACAAATCAGTCCGAAGTTTCTATTTATGAAATTAGCACCGTAGGTGGCGTCGTCTTTTGTAAAGTTTGACACTGTTGGTTCATTTTTGGCGCCATCTAGTTTTTTGCCTTGACGCCTTGCTTGGCATTGTGGCTTCTCCATGGCACTGTCAGTTCCTTCTAGGGGCGTCAACCTTGCAGGTATTTGACCGACCTTTGACTTCTTCACTAGTTTTTTTAATTGCAACATAAACATTCAAATACCCAATAAATCTCCAAAGTAAACATAAAGAGCCACAAAATATGACTTTGGACTTGATTTATATAGCAAAACATCGATGAAAGAGTGCATAAATAATGACTCATCATTCCAGAATATATTAAAGTTACCAATTCACTTTTAGACAGCTAATGAGAAAACTAGAAGAAAAGCTGAACAAGGGGGAAATAGCTAACCTCGCTTTCCCAACCATGCAAATGAAAGCTGATAAGAAAATCATGTTCATCAGAACCATCACAAAACCACATTTACATCTTTATAGAAAGGTGAACATAGAGCCTCTTATTGAGAAAGATTTCTGGTTTTTTTTTTTTAAAATGCTCACCTCTTCATATGATCAACACTTTTAAGTATAGCTTAAAATCATTACTTTTTATTGATAATGTACAAATTATCAATGATTCACATGATTAAACAAGATTATGATTAGGATACACAAAAGTTCTCACATTGGCAAAAAGACATTAATAAATTAAATCATATTCATGAAAACTAGTATTCTAGTCAAGACTTAACCAAGATAATAACATGTATCACCATTTTTTAAACTAAATTAGTCAAAACAAAGGTTTGAGGGTATAAGATAAGAGAAGTTCAAAAAATAAAATAAAAGAAGGGTTGTAGACATTCTTGTTGAAAGCCATTATTTTTACTTAAACAAATTCATTCTTTCCAACCCATACTATGTCACTTCGACCCCATCCTTACCAAAGGGCTGATATTATCTTTGCCATATTTAGAACCTTACAGAATAGACCCAACATCATGAATGGTAGCAGACGCGCGAGGAAATTCCTACTGAATATTCAACCTCGATAAGGCGGCTACAACTGAATTGAGGCATTGAATCACGCTAGGATATGCACAACATTCATGTCCTATGTCAAGACCATATGTTTATATAGAATATGTAGTAGACCTCTGAGAAGCCGCAACATTCAAAACATGTCGGGTTCTTTGTAAAGCATTCAATTAACTAAATTAGCCCATTACCTGGTAATATCAACTTAATCACTTTAACATTAAGGAAACTATGACCTCATACCTGAATCATTTCATTGTCAAACTGATCTCAACTTTCAATTGAAACTGTAGTGTCATCCTCATGATAGATTGTCGTGTGCTAAATCGACGTGAACCACTCGAGGTAGTTAGGTACATAATCTTGAGGAAGTCTTACATTATGTCCAATTTTTTTTGGACATAACCTAGTTGCCTCATGAATCTTTCTAAGTGGTAAGGCTCCACTATGTTCATGTAATTTATTAAACCATAATAGAAACCCAACTCTTGAACTTTATTACATCCATAATTCTTCTTGTAACCTACACAACCTGGACATATAGTGAGAACTTCCTGTTATTTTTATGAAAATACTTAAAATTTTATTTTTTTCATACGCTCAATATCTTAACTCACTAAGACGAAGTCTATCAATCCATTCGCACTACCAATTTATGTGATATTCACCTAACCCCATCTGGACACTTGGTTTTCATATTCACGCGGAATGTGATCGTAAATCAAGCCCTATAATAACATGCAAACCAAGCTATAATATGCGATACAAAATAACAAGTAAGAACTTGTTGTAGATAAAATCGTTTATGATAAGAAAAATTACCTCAAGCAATGTCAAATACCAAGCTATTAAAGTTGCATTGGCATGTGATTCACATGTAAGCTGACGATATAAATATGCAAGTGCCGCACCGCCCCATGCATAAGACTCAATTGCATCAATGTCATTTAAAAGATAAAGAATGGAAACATGAATTCGTGAACCACTCTTATCAGCAAAAAGCGTGTTATCCAAAAGGTATAAAAGGTAGGCCCATGTAGTGTGGATCATGTGAGGGTACTCCTTAGGTGGGTCCTTGAGGGCGAAATTCATCCTAAGCCACTTAAGACTTACCATAAAAGCATCGGTTGACTTAAACTTGAGATACACACAATTTTTCTCAACGCCAAGCATGTCACAAACCAATTTAATAGGTTCATATTTATCCATCGCCTTTGTCATGATTTGCCTTCCTGTGATTGAGATGCTAATGAGAATGCACACATCATCAAAATTGATTGACATATCACCAAACTACAAGTGAAATGTATGTCTTCGATTGCAACCTCTCGACAAAAATGGAGATAAGAAACTTGTTGGCATGATCGTAAGAGCAAGTCATCAACGAGGTCAACCTTGACTTCTTGGTTATTTCATGAATCTGATCTTTCTTTGGATGCCATTTTATATTCCATGTTGTTATGCTTTTTCCATGATTTATACATTTGAGATCACCACTGTTGGACTAAGTGGTTAGTCACTCACATTCCGACCGAGATTTTGATGGAAACAAACAAGGTGAAAATGTACTAATCAAGTATTTCAGTTTGTGTTAAAAGGATGCAATACAACACATCAGGGATATTCAAGAAATATGGAGCCAAACAAACAAGGTGAAAATGTATTCAAGAAATATGGAGAGCTTGTTGGAATAAGTGATGCAATACAACATGTTCAGAGTACTCAAGCAATACAAGTTCAAGACTCGGCATAAAATGAAGAAATGAAGAAAAGTCCAAACCGCAATTTGTAATATCAATGTAAGGTATACAAATTCTTTCACGCAAGCCAAATGCATTAGTTCATGCATACATCAAGTTTTCGAAATCATTTTTCAAAGTTACAAGTTTACTTCAAAGTTTCAAAATGGAATTTAAACACATAACTAGGTCTATGAGTTTAAACAATGTGAAAACTTTGTGTGAATGGTCATTTGCATATTAGAGTTCATTATAAATGTTTTGAAAAAGAAAAACTCGTTTTTGAAAGGTATTCAAAAAGAAAAGCGCAAAATTGCGAGAAAAGCCCCTAATACATTATGAAATCATGAATTTCCGTTTCGGGATTTGTAAAAATATCAGGACCACCCAAGTAAGCTTAATGACTCATAATAAACATGTATAACATGTTATATAAGGGTTGGTTAGGTCCCGGACAAGTTTAAGGGTCGCTAACACAAAGGGATAAATTAATTATTCTGAAGTCCCTGCAGTTAGCGCGCTAATAATGCCATTAGCGCGCTAAGACAGTGTTAGCGCGCTAACTCAAGATATTAGCGCGCTAATTGCACTCGCCTGCAATTTTTGACTTTTGGAAATCAAGCTTGAAATTTGAATTTTGATTTCTGGATTCCTAGAACGGTCATAAACGGCTATATTGGAATTCCTACCACTATAAAACCACCACAAACTTGGTTTTAAACAACAAGAACAAACACACTCAAAATCAATAGATCTACAAGGTAGAAATCATATTTTTGTGAAGAAATAAGGGAGATCTCGGTGGTCGTTCTTTAGTTCACATATCCAACACATTTGAGGCTTTCAAAAGGAGTTCAATACTCACTCCAGTAGCTGATCTCTTCGTCATTCTTCTCGGTTGTAAGAAATTTCTAGATCTACAAATCTTACTTGTGCTTAATCTATATATTTTGAGTAGTTGATTTGAAAATCATTTTGGTATGTGTGTTTGAACATATTCTCTCGAGTTTTTGTACTTAAAATTTATACTCTCAAACTCTGAGATTCATTTGAACAAAAGTGTTGCACCTAAACTTGATTCTTGTCAAACTTTTGTTCTTAGCCTTGAAATCGGTTTTCATACGAATGTATTAAGTTTTTGAAACGATTTCAAATTTGGAATTTGTAACAACATCTTCTCTCGAGTTTTTGTACTTAAATTTATCTTATCAAACTCGAGATTGATTTGAACAAAAGTATTGCACTTAAACTTGATTCTTGATAAACTTTTGTTCTTATACTCGAAATCGGTTTCACACATATATATTAAGTTTTTGAAACGATTTCAGATTTGGAATTTGCATCAACATCAGTAACATATTTTGCATATTCCATTTATGCTCACACTTGCATGCATAAGAGTTAGGCTCTAGGTGGCTTGCTTGTGTTTGAATTTGATACCACTTTTGTTGTAAAGTGTATCTCTGTTTTTCCAGCAAAATTGTTGTAATTGAAAGATTGTAAGACTTAGTGGGATCTAAGTCGAAAGGGAAAATCCTAGTTGCGGCTAGGTGAGAAAAATCCTAGTTGAGTCTAGGTGGGTAAAATCCTAGTTGAGGCTAGGTGGGAAAAATCCTAGTTGCGGCTAGGTGGGAAAAATCCTAGTTGCGGCTAGGTGGGAAAAATCCTAGTTGAGGCTAGGTGGGAAAAATCCTAGTTGAGGCTAGGTGGGGAAAATCCTAGTTGCGGCTAGGTGGGAAAAATCCTAGTTGCGGCTAGGTGGGAAAAATCCTAGTTGAGGCTAGGTGGGAAAATCCTAGTTGCGGCTAGGTGGGAAAAATCCTAGTTGAGGCTAGGTGGGAAAAATCCTAGTTGCGGCTAGGTGGGAAAATCCTAGGTGATGCTTAGGTTGTAACACTTATTGGTAATATAAGTGGGTTGAAATCCTAGCGAGGAGGTTAGGTAGTGGATGTAGATCGTTGGATCGAACCACTATAAATCTTGTGTCACTTTATATTTCCAAAGCATTTCTTTTACTTGCATAGCTTATATATACATCATTGTTGTAAATTACGCACAAAGTTTTTAAAAGGGCAAAAACTACTCGGTAACCCAATTCACCCCCTCTTGGGTGACCTTCAATTGGTATCGAGAGCGGGTTATTGCTCAAAGTGTTACTAACGTATCTTTGAGTGTTTTTGTGCAAGGATGCAAACTTTAGATCCAGCTCGCCTTCGGGAAGGCACCACTTCGAGTAGGCCTCCATATTTTGATGGAACCAATTATGCTCATTGGAAAGTAAGAATGAAATTTTATATTAGAGCACAAAATAGATTTTTATGGGATGTAATTGAAAATGGTTACACTCCACCGGGTAAGCCATTGAAAGAATACACCACGGAGGAGATAAAGCTTGAGCTTTCAAATGATCAAGCCGTAAATCACTTATTTTGTGCACTTAGTGAAAATGAATTTAACAGAGTAAGTGCGTGTCAAACGGCAAGGGAAGTATGGGAGAAGCTTGAGGTACATTATGAAGGTACCATGCAAGTAAAGAAGACCAAGCTGAGAATTCTTGAAGAACATTATGAAACTTTCCGAGTTGGGGCTGATGAAGACATAGCCACCGCCATCACTAGATTCACAAAGCTACTAAATGAGATCAAGAATCTAGGAAAGAACTATGATCAAGAAACCTCAGTGTATAAATTCCTTAGAGGCTTGCCTAAGGAATGGGATGCCAAGAAATACGCTATCCAATCAGCTCAAAATCTTGGAGATTATACATTCGATGCATTATGCGGAGAGCTAACAGTTCATGAATTTGAACTAAAAGACAGAGCTAGATTGGAAGCACTAAATGGAGGTACTAAAAGCTCAAGAAAAGAAATCGCTTTAAAGGCAAGTAGCTCCCCAAGTACATCAGTAGAGGTCATTGAAAATGAGGAATCATATGATGAAAATGATCTTGAGAAAGAAGTAGCTATGATCTCAAGAAAGCTCAATCGGGCCGTGTACAAACGAGACAAGTACAAGAAGAAGCTTCGAAGTGAAAGCAAGGAAGGAAAACCAAACGAAATAATATGCTACGGTTGCGGCAAACCGGGTCACGTCAAAACGGAGTGCAAAGCCAAGAAGGTATTTGACAAAGGAAAGAAGAGTTTCAAAGCAACTTGGGATGACTCATCATCATCAAGTTCGGACTCCGAATCAGAAAGTGAGAAGGCAATATTTTGTCTCACGGCACAAGGCGAGGTAAACTCTAATGTTTTTAATTTTGATAATGTTAATGATTTGAATGATATTCCAAATCTTGATAAGCTTAGGAAAGAATTGAAAAAGGAGGTCAAAAACACTAAACAACTCAAAAAGAGTTTGACCATTGCAATTAGTGAAATAGAGTCACAAAATGAGATCATTGATGATCTTCAAAATGACTTAAATGAAGTCATAAAGGAAAGAGATGCTTTAGTCAAGGAAGTAGAGGACTTGACTAGCACAAAGGCATAAGTTTACAAATGGTAAACAAATGTTTGACATGATGTTAGGAGCACAACGACGTGCACTTAATAAAAGAGGCATAGGTTACGGAGCAAACTTGTTAAGCTACAAGAAATTACTAAATGATGATCGTAGATGCTATAAATGCAACAAGACTCACATGGTCAAGAAATGTGTATTACAAAAGGTAAAAATGGGTAAACTAGCATGGGTAGCAAAAAATGTTTATGACACTAACACTCTCGGACCCAAAGGTGTTTGGGTACCAAAATCTAGTGTGTTTCCCATAGTATAGGATGCGAGGAAAAGCACCCCATGGTACTTGGACAGTGGGTGCTCAAGACACATGACCGAAGATGCACTTCAAGTTATTGAACTAAAGCGGCATGATGGTGGAAAGGTTACAGATTGGAGACAACAACAAAGGAAGAGTTATTGGTCTCGAAACTGTTGGTAACAATTTACTTTCTATTTCTAATGTTTATCTTGTTGATGGTTTGAAATTTAATTTGCTTAGTATTAGTAAATTGTGTGACAAAGGATTTCATATTATGTTTGAATCATCAAAATACATTGTTAGAAATGAGAAGCATGAAACCTTGTTTATTTGCATATATAGATAAAAACGTTTATGTTATTAACTTTGATGAGATAAAGATGCAAAATGTTTCATGTTTGAATGCACAAAGTAAATGTGATGCATGATTGTGGCACCGTAGATTAGACACCATTCTCTGTGTGATCACATCCAAAAGGGAAATGTTAAAACTCATCCATGTGCCCATATACTCACTAAGCCTTTGCCTAGAAAACAAGTTTTTAAAATTCGGCGTGAGTTAGGCATGTCTCGAAAATTGGACCTTCTACATATGTTCTAGTTATTCCAAACATTTTTATATGGTGTTAGTGAAGTGTCCATGAAGTTTGAGAAGAATCGGAGCTAAATTGCAAAAGTTCAAAATTTTTGTGTCAAAAATTCCAGAGAGTAATTAGCGCGCTAATAGAGAAAATTAGCGCGCTAACAGCCCTGTGACCGAAAAATTCCAGAGAGGAATTAGCACGCTAATTCAGTCCATTAGCGCGCTAATGTCGATCGGGCAGGGTTTTATAACCTAAATTTTTCACAACACACTCACCTCAAACACAAGTATCTCGTCTCCTCTTGCCAAATCCACTCTCCGTGTACTCTCCACCGTGATCTCCACTCCTTTAAGGTACAAATCTTCTCCATTCTTTGTTGATTCCTTCCATTTTCGTTTCAATATGTCATCACGTCGCCCTTCAAACCGCCCCTCTTCTCGAACGGGTGCACCTACCGTTCCCAATCCATCTCGACCTACCCAAGCAACGTCCTCACGACGTCCCTCTAGTCGTCGTATTGTCCAATCCTCTTCATCTAGTGATGAATCCACTCACCTTGTCTCACCTCCGGCAAATGCCCCACTACGTGAGGGTCGTACCAAAGCCATCCATGAGTCTTCATCCGTACTAGAATTGGTAGCTACACGGCTAACGGACGCTAAAATTATTCGACCCGCAATTGTCGATGTCGCCTTCTTTGATAAGGCTCATCTCCCAATTCGGGAAATTCTTGACGCGGCGGGGTGGACTACTTTTTGTACGCATCGGTCTAACTATAACCCCCCTCTAGTTAGAGTCTTCTATTCCAACCTTGAAACCACAAATCAATTTGTACTTCGTTCATCCGTTGGTAGCCGAGCCATCGAGATTACACCAGAAAATCTCGCTCAACGGCTTCACCTCCCATTGCACCCTCCATCGACCACGGTTGTGTGCAAATTCTTGAGTTGGCCATTTGACCGTTTAGAAGTTCTTAATTCCTTTCTACGGTCCAAAAGTAACTTAACCGTCTATCCGACCGGTATCACGGATACCGATTTTAAGTTAGTACCACACCTTCTTCACAGGGTACTTCATAAGGTCATTCTTCCGAGAGGTGGTAGCAAGAACTATGTCACTCTTCTTGACATGTTCATACTAGGTCATCTATTTCTCATGCTACCCCTCAGTCTTCCCCACATTCTCATTGGCTATATGACTAGCACATGTAGCGCAGTCGTCATCTTCCATACGCTCATGTTATCACATCCTACTTGAGTCCGCCCAAGTAGATCTCGCGTTAGGCGGTCGTCCTCTCGGTATATTTGATTCCATTGACATGGCCACATTGAAAGCCATGAAATACGAGATATATTCGTGAGAGGAAGCAATGGACTAGGGACGAGGCTATTCCATTTAGTCAGCATCAATGCGGTTACGAGTCTCCTCTCTCTACGGACTATCCTTTTGATGCGCCAGATTATTTGGAGTACAGCTATCACCTTGGTGATGATGACCAGGCAAATGAAGAGGAAACTGCAAGCCACGATGATAATGACGGTGATAATGAAAGAGCTCAAGATTCTACAGTTCCGGAGCAGCAGCACGAGGAATCAGCACCGCCTCCACACCCTTCTACATTCGGCGGCTTAACACCTCCTCCTAATATGTCACCTTCGTTGGCATATGTATCGGCACAGTTGGGCTACTTGCACGATTATATGACTCAATCATTCAATGCCGTCGAGACGACTCTTCGGAATCACAGTGATCGGCTTCGTCGTATTGAGAGTCAACGGCTTCCAGCTCGGCCAGTGCGAGATGACCACGCTTCTAGTTCTGACCATCCACCACCATCGTCTAGAAGAAGCGTTTAGATACACCTAGATGAGCATTAGGCTCCCATATGTTAGTCTTAGGTGTTCTAATTTGTCAAACTCATGTTAAGCCACACTTATGCTATCTCATCACTTTTTGCTATTTATATCATGATTATTTGCGTATCTCTGAGTTTTCTTTATGACTATTTTGTGCTTCACTATGTTTTCTAGTCTATGCATGTGTATCGCTTCCGTATGTTCTTTATTGATTTGCATAAAGTGAGGGGGAGAATGTTTTTATCATGGTATACTGTGTTATTTATTGATATGCATAAAGTAAGGGGAGAATTTTATTCTTATGCATAAAGTGAGGGGGAGAATGTTTTTTATCTTGGTATATTATCTATTGATATGCATAAAGTAAATTTGAAAATTTTATTGATATGCATAAAGTAAAGGGGAGAATTTTATTATGCATAAAGTAAGGGGGAGAATGTTTTTATCTTGGTATATTGTTTAATGCTATGCATAAAGTAAGGGGGAGAAATTTATCGTGTCTATCTTTGACCCCATTGTTTAATAATATCGAACGGGGGAGAAAAAGTTGAACTTGATATTGTGATATTTTTTGAAAGGATGATATGAAAGGGAGTTATTTTCATTGGTATATATTGGTATCGGGTTCATAATTCTCATTTTTACTGGTATCAGGTTGATAAGTTAATATTATTGATTTTTGTAACTGGTATCAAGTTAATAATTTTAACCTGCATATATTGGTATAATTGAACAAGTTGTTGGTTTTTATTGGTATACTTGATAGGGGGAGAAAAATTGTGGATGCTTGATCCCGCTTTTTGATAATATCAAAAGGGGGAGAAAAATGTGGTGAACTTGAAAGGTTTGAAGTTTGAAAAATGTGGTGTTGAACTTGAAAGGTTTTTATCTTGGTATATTTGAAACGGTTGTTGGTTTTGAACTTCCATATTTGAAGATAAATGTAGTTAAACTTGAAAAGATTGATGTGTTGAATGTGATATACATTTAGATTGTGTTTTCACACCTTTAAAGTTCACATTGTTTGTTATCATCAAAAAGGGGGAGATTGTTGGACTAAGTGGTTAGTCACTCACATTCCGACCGAGATTTTGATGGAAACAAACAAGGTGAAAATGTACTAATCAAGTATTTCAGTTTGTGTTAAAAGGATGCAATACAACACATCAGGGATATTCAAGAAATATGGAGCCAAACAAACAAGGTGAAAATGTATTCAAGAAATATGGAGAGCTTGTTGGAATAAGTGATGCAATACAACATGTTCAGAGTACTCAAGCAATACAAGTTCAAGACTCGGCATAAAATGAAGAAATGAAGAAAAGTCCAAACCGCAATTTGTAATATCAATGTAAGGTATACAAATTCTTTCACGCAAGCCAAATGCATTAGTTCATGCATACATCAAGTTTTCGAAATCATTTTCAAAGTTACAAGTTTACTTCAAAGTTTCAAAATGGAATTTAAACACATAACTAGGTCTATGAGTTTAAACAATGTGAAAACTTTGTGTGAATGGTCATTTGCATATTAGAGTTCATTATAAATGTTTTGAAAAAGAAAAACTCGTTTTTGAAAGGTATTCAAAAAGAAAAGCGCAAAATTGCGAAAAGCCCCTAATACATTATGAAATCATGAATTTCCGTTTTCGGGATTTGTAAAAATATCCAGGACCACCCAAGTAAGCTTAATGACTCATAATAAACATGTATAACATGTTATATAAGGGTTGGTTAGGTCCCGGACAAGTTTAAGGGTCGCTAACACAAAGGGATAAATTAATTATTCGAAGTCCCGCTGAGTTAGCGCGCTAATAATGCCATTAGCGCGCTAAGACAGAGTGTTAGCGCGCTAACTCACGATATTAGCGCGCTAATTGCACTCTGCCTGCAATTTTTGACTTTTGGAAATCAAGCTTGAAATTTGAATTTTTGATTTCCTGGATTCCTAGAACGGTCATAAACGGCTATATTGGAATTCCTACCACTATAAAACCACCACAAACTTGGTTTTAAACAACAAGAACAAACACACTCAAAATCAATAGATCTACAAGGTAGAAATCATATTTTTGTGAAGAAATAAGGGAGATCTCAGTGGCTGTTCTTTAGTTCACATATCCAGCACATTTGAGGCTTTCAAAAGGAGTTCAATACTCACTCCAGAGCTGATCTCTTCTGTCATTCTTCTGGTTGTAAGAAATTTCTAGATCTACAAATCTTACTTGTGCTTAATCTATATATTTTGAGTAGTTGATTTGAAAATCATTTTGGTATGTGTGTTTGAACATATTCTCTGAGTTTTTGTACTTAAAATTTATACTCTCAAACTCTGAGATTCATTTGAACAAAAGTGTTGCACCTAAACTTGATTCTTGTCAAACTTTTGTTCTTAGCCTTGAAATCGGTTTTCATACGAATGTATTAAGTTTTTGAAACGATTTCAAATTTGGAATTTGTAACAACATCTTCTCTGAGTTTTTGTACTTAAATTTATCTTATCAAACTCGAGATTGATTTGAACAAAAGTATTGCACTTAAACTTGATTCTTGATAAACTTTTGTTCTTATACTCGAAATCGGTTTCACACATATATATTAAGTTTTTGAAACGATTTCAGATTTGGAATTTGCATCAACATCAGTAACATATTTTGCATATTCCATTTATGCTCACACACTTGCATGCATAAGAGTTAGGCTCTAGGTGGCTTGCTTGTGTTTGAATTTGATACCACTTTTGTTGTAAAGTGTATCTCTGTTTTTCCAGCAAAATTGTTGTAATTGAAAGATTGTAAGACTTAGTGGGATCTAAGTCGAAAGGGAAAATCCTAGTTGCGGCTAGGTGAGAAAAATCCTAGTTGAGTCTAGGTGGGTAAAATCCTAGTTGAGGCTAGGTGGGAAAAATCCTAGTTGCGGCTAGGTGGGAAAAATCCTAGTTGCGGCTAGGTGGGAAAAATCCTAGAAAAATCCTGAGGCTAGGTGGGGAAAATCCTAGTTGCGGCTAGGTGGGAAAAATCCTAGTTGCGGCTAGGTGGGAAAAATCCTAGTTGAGGCTAGGTGGGAAAATCCTAGTTGCGGCTAGGTGGGAAAAATCCTAGTTGAGGCTAGGTGGGAAAAATCCTAGTTGCGGCTAGGTGGGAAAATCCTAGGTGATGCTTAGGTTGTAACACTTATTGGTAATATAAGTGGGTTGAAATCCTAACTGAGGAGGTTAGGTAGTGGATGTAGATCGTTGGATCGAACCACTATAAATCTTGTGTCACTTTATATTTCCAGCATTTCTTTTACTTGCATAGCTTATATATACATCATTGTTGTAAATTACGCACAAAGTTTTTAAAAGGGCAAAAACTACTCGGTAACCCAATTCACCCCCCCTCTTGGGTGACCTTCAACCACGGCGCTATGAACAAAACAATGTTATAACAAAATCAGTGAATCATTGACTTGCTTTCATTGTGCTTACTTGTTAACTATTATTTTTTTGACTAACTTTTTTAACCCACTCATTTACCTAAGCAATATACACAACACAATCGACATGTTCATGATAAAGCCTCAGTTGTATTTTTTGGATGAACTATCATTTTTCAGTGAAGAAGAATTGCTTGATAATCTCGTTTTGCGAATCACCATAATTAACAAGATCTGTTTGATACATACAAATATTAAATCTTTGATTTTTGTAATTAGTACCTTTAGAGGATCGTATATGTATCACCTTCTTTAGCGGTTTGAGCCTTAAGATACACGTAACACACCTAATACGACTCTCTAAGAACAACAAGTACTAATTGCTAGTTACATATTGTATTGCTTTCTACATTAAGGTTTGAAATTTTTTTTAGTATTCTCTATTTAAATTCTAATCTTTCGTTATTTCTTATCCAACCATTACTTAAAAAAATAATAATCAAAATACAATAAATAGTAAAACTTACTTTTGATTTGCCACATAAAGCAGCAGCTACATGAAGTTCATAACTTAACAACATAGACACATCAGTTGCCTCCTAGAAATGGCCCATTACTTTTCACCAACTCAGTAGTTTCTTTCGCGTTAGATTGGTGGGATGTGCTTTCCAACTCATCAATTGCTTCACTTTGCTGCCTTGTTTGTCCTTACACTTGCGTCGTCATTGTGAAGCAGTAGGCACTTCCTTATCGGCCTTTGAGGACTTAGATGAAGCCACATCCTTACTTGACATCAAATTCTCTTTTAACAGCATGACTACATATAAAACATAAAAATGTTGATACAAGAAAACTAATCCGTATTTGTAAAACAAATTAATAAGTATATCAATCAATAATTCACATAAATTTGAAGAGTAATAGAAATATTCAATTTAAACATACATTAAGGATCATATAATCAAGTGAAACTGCCCTAGCACAAACGACACAAAAAAACTCATAAACCTATCAGCAGAATGAGTTTTTTAATTTTTTATAAGTAGTCAATTAAGGATCATATTATCCAATTATGGTTACATGTGCCTATTTTCCTATTTGCATTATGATCCTCCTATATAGTTTGTGCTAGTTCTTTCCATTTAGTTGTACTTGTAGGATATTCAACAAATTGGATTAAACTTGTCAGGACGATTGCATTTCCAAGAAGAGAAGTAATAGAAAAATATAGGCTATAGTTTGCATACATCAATATAACCAATCTTAATTATGGAAATAGAATTGCCTAAAGTATTAGGCAATTGGAAGAAAATTGTATAGTGAGGTCAGATAGTATTGAATAAACATAAACATTGTTGCAGAAAGTGTTAATTAGAAATCATTTAATTTGGAATTGAATATTTTAAGTGTTTAGCTTTTGACATCTAACAATAATTTGAACTTAAGGTATTTGTACCCGATTTATTTGGAGGTGCAAACTTCTTATGTTCTAGCTTCTAATTCTTTACCTCTTAAACTTTTTTTAATGTTTTTATACGTATGTAAAAGAGAACTATTTAGTTCTTAAAGTTAATAAAGAATGCTTGAAAGTGTTAATCAAAAATACCTTCAAAACATGTAAATAAAAATCTTGAAAGCATTAATGTATCATAGATAAATATTTAATGACAATGTTTCACCAACTCTCATGATATATGATGCTAAGGTTTGACCTATGTTGTTCTAAGATTAGTTGCATTCATTCACCTTCATAATGATACTTGGGCTTTGGTAGACATAGAGTAGAACATATTTTTAACATGATTCAGTTACCATTACTTAGTTTTTTTCTGGAAGCTGTAAATGTAGTGGCTACCTTGAAGAGTTGATGCCCTATATCACAGTGGCACCCTTGTAGAGCCACTGAGGCGCATAGGGTAGCGGCTCTACAAGGAAGCCACTGCCATCGTGGCTTCAAAAAAACCTTCGTTCCTCCACAATCAACTAATCAGACAATCAGTATCATCTTCTGAGGTCATGAACTAAATCATACTAATCGAGAATAACCTTGGATCCTCCACAATAAAGAGAAACACTGCGGTTGATTAAACAATCTATTGGTATCAAATAATCCACAATGACCTAGAAATAAAGAAATATGAAAAGAATAGTCACAACAACAGTTAAACGTCATAAGAGTGTTACAACTCTTCAATGCAAGGGTTTATATAACCCATCATCAAATCTAAGCGAAAATTCCTAGTAGAATCACCGAAAATGATTTTCATAGTGTTATGCAGTGAAAAGCCCTAGAATGGATCGAATGAGAGAGTGATGGAAAGATTTATAATAAAAGAGACTAGAAATTGAAAAATCTAAGAGCAAATCGAGGAAGTTAGATGATCGAATTTTATCTACTAATTGCAATGGAGTAAGAATGTGGGGGTAGCGACGAAGTAGCAATCTTGAGTATCAATGCATTTGATCAATTCTTCAATTGACTAAGCTTTTTTCAAGAATGATGGCGAATGTTAAGTTTGAAGAAGAGAGATGTACCAGTTGTGATGATCGATCACAAGGGGTGTAGGTAGCAATTGCCAAAATGGGAGGGGCAATTAGTAATCAACCACTTAGGGTTTGTATGGCTTACTTGAGAATATATTGGGGAGTTTACTACTATTTGTGGGGGTATTTAGTATATTTTTTAATTTATTAGGGGTTAATTATACTATTAAGTTAATAGGGGGTTGATTGGGTAAAAGGGGACCATACTCTTTTTTAAGGCAAATCGTACTACTGCTGTGAAAATATGGAAAGTCTTGTTGAGGAAATAATAAACATTTGACCAAGCATAAGGATAATCAAATTGTCAAACGTGACCTCACATTGAATTTTAACGTTAAGTATAACTCTCATTGAATGCAACTTGTATTCCTTTCCAATGTACACTCATTTGTCTATGTGTATTGTCATGTAACTTGTAATCTTGTATAACTTACGGTGTTGGTGTGAGTTGTACACTGTGTCTAAGTATATTTCTCATCATTACCAAAGTGCTTATATAATAAAGGGTGTCAAGTCTTATGTAAATACGCACCAATTTAAATGAAGAACTTCTCATTCCAACTCTCTCATTTCTCTCTTTTGTACTTGTTCTTATAGTTCTTAGTTCATACTTTCCTTGCTCTAGTTCTACTAGTTCTAGTTAAATCCCAACTTAGTTTACAACATGTCGTTAGCACGGGCTTGCTCTTGCACAAATGAGATCTTGAAGTTCAGAATGGCTCGCTAAGAAGAAAAAGCTAGGAAGACATATTTTTTGTTTATTTAAATAAGTTTGATTTGTTTCCATGCTATCATGGTTAATTTCTTTTTATTGCATGCATCATTTATGTATACGTACTTAACTCATACATTATGCATTATAACATCACCAACTGCAAAAGTATGCTTTATAGTTACGTTTCGGCTGTTATTCTACATCAAAAATTAAAAGTCAAAATGTGATATAAAATATTTTTCTCTATTATATAAACAATTAGTTATGCTAAATTCTTAATTTTATAATGCAATATAGTACTATGCGTTTAGGTTAATAGTGGGTAAGCGGTGTCCCCTGTAAAGCAAAACATTGAAAGGGAAACAAGTTATCCTATTTAAGGAGGCAGGGTTTTAAGTGGACTTAGTTTTGCCACCAAACCTGAAGGTTATCCTACCAACTCGTACATGTAGTGCATTTTGCTTATTAGTAACCAAGTTGTGAACATATATTTAATATATATTATCTATTTTATATAAAAAAGGAGAAAAATACTTACTCAATTTTAATTTCATTACATATTCTTAGATTATGAAAAACCTTCAAAAACTTGAATTTGTTGTCCTCAATATCACTGGCAACAATTATTTGTGATGTCCATTGAATGCAGAGAGATACACTTTCAAGCTAAAGACTTGAAAAACACTATTATGAAAGGAATAAAGCATCAACGCAAGGCTGTGCGAAAGCACTGATATTCCTTCGCCATCATCTTCATAAAGGTTTGAAAACTAAATATCTCACTATAAAAGATCCTCTAACCTTGATGTTATGTTTGAAAGAGTTATATGATCACCAAAAAATGGTGATACTTCCAAATGCTCAAAATGACTTGTTGATTTTTAGGCCACAAGATTTCATAATAGTTAGTCATTACAATTCCACCATGTTTAATATTATCTCTCATTTGAGGCTATGTGGAGAAAATATATTCGATGAAGCAATGATGAAAAAAAATTTAATACATTTCACGCCTCAAATTTGACATTGCAACAAAAATATCGAATGTGTCAATTTTAAAAGTACTATGAATTAATTTCTTGCATCATGGTGACTGAACAAAACAATGAGCTTATGTAAAAGAATCACAACACTCATCCAACTTGTTTCACTTCAATCCATAAACAAATGTTGCATCCTATAATGACTACAAAAAAGGTCCATGTAAGAAAAACTACGAACATGGATAGGGAAAATGATCGATTGGCAAAGATTATGGCAAGTAGTATTCGAAATTGTGTAGTGATAAGTTCCAAAATAAATAGAATAAAAATAACGCTGCTTAAAGTAAAAGGAAAGAATGTTGTTGAAAATGGGCCTACTCGTAATCGTGACTAATAATGTCATATGTGTTGTCTAAAAGGCCATTGGCTCATGTATGTTGTACACTTAAGCATTTTATTAATCTTTATCAAGCCTCTTTGAATGAGAAAGGAAAAATAGTTGAGATGAATTTCACTATCGGAGATGGCTCATTAAATATTAATCATATGGATGTCTCAGATTTTCATGATGATCCAAACATTAATCTTGATGTTGTTAGTGATCATATGTAATGCTTTTCAATTTCTATAATTCTACGTCCTAGTTTTGTTATGCTTTAGGTTTCTATGTACTGGTTCTTATTATGTTTTCTAATTTCTATGTACTAGTTTCTTATTATAAATGAAATTTCTTTTTTTTTCCTAATTTATCAAACATTTTTATCTAGATGGATAATTAAGTTATGTGTTCAAATCAGAAACAAATAAAAGCGATACTTATTTTGATGATTGTGCTATAACGCATACAATCCTTAAAAGAAGAGAATGTTTCTCTAACTTGAACTTAGCCGAGGCTAATGACGTTCAAACAATATCTAGTATCTCAAATTTGATTAATGGCTTTGGAAAGGCAAATATTATGTTTCATGGAGGTATTACAATTCATGTCGACAATGTCTTGTACTTTGAAAAACCCAGAAGGAATTTAGTTAGATTTAAACATATTTGACAAAATGGATATCATATCAAAACCATGGACAGGGAAGGAAGATCTTGGGTATTTTTTACCCAAAGGAAGCAGAAGTACTCGGCGTAAGGGGGTATTATGGTAGCTAAAGAGGAGAGGTGATGTTCGAGTCTCGATTAAGGTCGACGCTTTGATCGTGGTACATGCATTGAAGAGCAACATGAAAGCTTGTCATAATTTTGCTCTTTAATTGGCGAATGTAAGGAGTTGTAAAAGGACATGAGGTACTATTATGTTAGTTTTGTTTGTAGATTAGTGAACTTAACAACACATAATGAGCCATGGGAGGCTAGTTCTTTGTCTGGTCATTTTGATTGGTTTTTAAACCCTTTTTTATTGATGTATTGGTTGATGATTTTAAAAAAGCGCATCTCTTCAAAAAATATCAAACCATGGAAAAATAATAGATAATTCATTTATAGTACATTGGTTTCAAATTAGAAAATGAAGTGTTAGAGAGATTTTTAGCTTTATCCTCTATATTAATTTTACTCATATAAGGCATGTCAAAACTAATGTCTTCATAAAAAAAATCTTAGATCTAAAGACATTCATTTTATGGCATGTCCGATTAGGTCATTAAGGATGATCAATGATGTGAAGAATAATTGATAATTCGAATGGAAATCCTTTAAGGAGTCTTAAAATATTTTTAGCTAGTGATTATAATTGTGCTATTCGTTCTCAAGGTAAATTAATAGTTAAACTATCCTTAAGTAAAATTGATGTGGAATCCACTATTTTATTAGAATGCATTCAAGGAGACATATGTCGACCTATTCATAATCACTACGGACCATTTATGTATTTTATGATTTTAATAGATGTTCAACTAGGTGATCACATGTTTGTTTGTAATGATGTATTTGCTAGAATTTTAGCTTAAAACATTATGTTAAGAACACAATTCTCTGTCAACCCAATCAAGACTATTAATTTCGATTATACTGGAGAATCTCAATATCACGTATTTAGAAATTATTTCATGTCTATATGAATTACCATTGAACATTTTGTTCCATATGTGCATACCTAGAATGGTTTGGCATAATCTCTGATCAAATGCATCCAACTAATTGTAAGACCTTTAAACACTGCAATAGAACAACTATCATGCAAAAATAACTATTATACCTTGTAAGACATTTCCTAACCCTATCCACGATGTCCACGTGAATCTAGGCTAGCGCCCTAGTCTGAAATTTCTGAATAAATGCGATTAATAAAGATTAGGTCATTACAATTCTTCCCAAACTAGGAGAAATTATGTTCTGAGATTTAAAGTAAACAAAATCTCGTATGACAGAACTACTATGTTGATCTGATGGCTTAAGGGACCTCTGTACCAAGTTCTTCTTGCTCCTAGATCTCAAATTAGATTGCTCCATCTGACTCATCAGGGTAACATTTCGTTGTTTACCCTTGATAGACTAAACTTCTTAACAACACTCTTCGCTATCCTCTGTATGATCTAATATCAATCTTGACCCCTTTATAATCGTATTCCTCAAGCGTTGCCCTAGACATAATGTGCCCTATAAGGCCCTTCATACTACTTTTCTGCTTTTCATTTTCATGGGTAGGAAAATGTGGCGGGAAACATTCACAATGCCAATTCACTCCAAGTCTTATGTTCTTCTCATCATATGAAGGGAACTGTGGCAGGGAACATTCACAATTGCCAACTTACTTCCAAACCCAACTAGACCATACTTCGAATTTTATCCATAGGAACCTTCCAGTGGGTGCACTTAACTGGCCCATCACCTGGTCATCTCGATTGCTGATGTAGACCAATGATGCACTGACACATGTATCGACTGATGGGGCATGTGCCCTAGGTCAATCCATTAACTGTCTTTATGAATACTTTTAGTTAATAAAAATAGAGGATTTCATTTGCTGTTTATTATAATTAATTTGCATGTTTACATTATAATAAGATCCATGGGTATTTACATAAATATCCTAAATGTCCCTAGTCGATCATTATCTTCGGGAACTATAATGAATTAAGACTAGTGTGAGTCTTGATTGATGATCATATGATGATTATACGTATAGGGATACGAATCAAGATCACGAGTACTTGTTAGGGAACAAAGTCTTGGACCGACCCACTATGAGAACATAACATGGATTAAGTCATAGTTGTTTCTCATGATAGGTATATATTCCAGTCCTCGACTTGAGATTACAGAGACTTCAACATTAGGAACACGGTGATTTGACACAATCAAACGTTGTCTTTAACTTAGGACGATTATAAAGGTTGTGATTGGTTCTTGTGCGAGCGATGTGATGAAGTTGTGTAATCGAGATAGAATTTGTCCCTCTCATATAAAGAGAGATATCTAGTGGATCCTCGATGTGTTAGATTTGTTAAAAAGCCTAGTCTAAGTGAATTGATATTGATCAATGTCACTTGGATGTTTTCGATCTACCTAGAGATCGAGACTAGTACGATTGAACATGTTGGATGACAATTCCATGCCTTATGTTTGATCAAAAGGATATCGTGTGACAAAAGGATGTTATATACATTATTGATTAGGTTGTATCGATTTGATATTCGTACGACTTGGGTAGTCATAATGTCTTGCTAGAGGCCGCTTATGACTTGTATACCAAAATGTGTTTTGGTACACTGCCAACGTTGTATGAGCCTATTGGGTCGCACACTAAGAATGGTTTTGCGAGATTTTAAGACGATTCAGAAAAACGAATTTTATGTGATAAAATTCATGACAGAAACGTCCTTGTGGTGTATTACACTTATACTTCTTTAAGTAAGGGTATATGCGTAATTTACTTAAACGTCTATATACAAGAGTTGTATAAATAGACGCTTTAAGTTAGAATACACTAACAAAAGATCAAAAGGCCAAAACTACTTTTCGTTTAAGAAACGACTTAGGGTTTTTGGTATGCTCTGGATCGTTTTGGAGAGATTCAAAAGGTTTGGCATTCTCTCGACGCTAGCACTTCGAATCTCGGCCGCCGTTCGTGTGTGGATTTCTGCGATAGAGGGCGTTCGTCGTTGGCAGCGCCTTAGAGATCGATCAACCTTCTGAAAGGTATATTGCGATTGAGGTATGATTAAGTTTTTCATGGTTTAAACGTTTTTAATGGAATTAGATTCAGATCCTGTTGGGGTTTTTGTCAAAATTGTTTTGTAATCTCCGCTGCGTATGAACCCCAAAACCCAACAGTGGTATAAGAGCCATCGAGTTCGATTCCATTAAATTCATTGCATGTTTTCTTCTGATATATACATGATATATGATCGAAAGCATGTTGATAATTGATGTATATGTGATATACATAAGTTTTCTTTGAGATTTATTATCACGTTTGTGTATATGATACACATATTTGTGATTTAATTGAAATCATTAGGTATAATCGTTATTCTTTGTACATTGATGCATGGATGAAATCTCTGTAATTCAATATGCATATTTAGGTTACATTGTTTTACGTTTCTTGAATTGTATAAGGTTGAATATTAATTTGAAACTAATATGATTAGATTCGATTGGGATAGTAGTTCATGATTCAATGACATATTTGTGATTATCTAGATGAGGACCGAAATTGCAAATAACTAATTTTCGAAATTATTTATTTATAATTAATTAATTTTCGAAATTAATTATTTATATTGTTATATCTATTTTGTTATGAAGTTTCTATTTGATAAAGATTGATAACAAATTAGAATATGAGATAAATATCAAGAATCTTGTTATTGGTGATATGCTAGGATTTAAATATCTCAAGTCCTAATTGGATTAGGATAAGATTAGTCCTAATAGGATTAGGATAAGATTAGTCCTAATTGGATTAGTATAAGATAAGTCCTAATTGGATGAGGATAAGATTAGTCCTAATAGGATTAGGATAAGATTAGTCCTAATTGGATTAGGATAAGATAAGTCCTAATTGGATTAGGATAAGATTAGTCCTAATTGGATTAGGATAAGATGATTAGTTAGATGTGGGCCCGGGTTAATTAAAAATGTTTTAATTGACTTAATTTTGGATAAATTAAGGGGTAAATTTAGTATAGTAAAATCAGCGAAAAATATGATTTTCTATAGCGAATTTCAATTTTCGGAATTGAGATCCGTCTTCTAAAACACAAGGAAATTCTTTTATTGGTGAATAATATAGAAATTTCCAAATTGTTTAGTGATTGAAAAAATCAATAGAATATATGATATTTTATTGTTTACATAAAAATCACTAAAACAGAATAAAATCCCTCTATTAAATTTTAAGTCTCATGTCATCCATTTTTAAACACTTGTCAAGGCCTCGATCACACTAATACAGCCAAACCATATTTGGGTGTATTGTGTTATCTTGGTGAGACAAGTTGGGTAAGAGTTACCTAAATGTTTAAAATGGTCCGACTTAATAAAGCCATCAAAATAGTTTTGAGCTTTAGGCAAATGATGAGATAAAACATGCTAAGACATAAGATGTCCCGTATCTCATAAAAGGATCTAAAAATTACATAAGATGTAATTGGTAACATTACCTACCTAAATAATCTAGTTCTGTGTTTCATGCCATATTTGTCATAGAATTAGGTGAAATATGGATTTTAGTCCCCTAAATAAACAAGACGTTTTAGGAGGGTTGTTAATTTAGTGGGAGTCTATTCCTCTATACTAAAATAAACTTTGCATAATCTTTATTGTAGATCAATGGCCTCTTCAAGTAACAATAATCCCCTGTCATCGCGATCCATCCTTGAGAAGGATAAACTATCTGGGACTAACTTTCTTGATGGTTCGAAACTTGAGAATTGTTCTTAAGCATGAACGCAAGTTGTATGTCCCTGGATGCTCCAATCCCCGAGGACCCACCGCCCAATGCTACGAAAGTTTGTGAAGGATGCGCATAGTAAGCATGTCAACGATTCTACGATGTTGCATGTATTATGCGGCAACTATGGTTCCCGAACTTCGAAGGACATGGAACTAATGGAAGCCTACGACATGGCTATAACGATGAAGGAAATGTTCCAACAAAGCAAGCTAGGCAAGAAAGGTTCGAGACAGTCAAAAACCTACATTCTTGCAAGATGAGCGAGGTGCGTCGGTTAGTCCTCATGTTCGAAGATGAAGGGCTATGTTGACAAACTTGATAGACTCGGATTCCCCATAAGCCAAGAGTTGGCTACGGATTTGATCTTGAATTCATTACCAGAGAGTTACTCACAATTTGTGATGAACTACAATATGAATAATATGGAGAAATCAATTTCGAGTTGCATTTGATGCTCAAAACTCGAACAAAATATCAAGAAACCTCTAGTAATGTGTTGATGGTCCAAAAGGAAAGGGAATGAAGAAGAAAGGCAAAGGCAAGGCTAAAGTTGCCAAGGTACATGCCGCACTGTCGCAAAGCTCGTGGAACAAGTCAAGCCCCAACTGTTTCTACTTCAAAACACCCAAAAGAAAAGGAAGGAAATTGTCATTTCGTCATGCACTGGACATTGGTTCGAAATTGCAAACTCTATCTGGAAGATCTAAGGAAGAAAAAGGGTAGTGCGACTACCACTACAGTATTTATGTTATTGAAATTAATTTATCTACTAGTGATTCCTGGGTATTAGATATCGGATGTGGATCTCACATTTGTATAAATGTGCGGGGACTCACCGAAGTAGAAAGTTGAAGAAAGGAGAAGTCATCCTCCGCGTAGGGAATGGAGCAAGAGTTCTTTGCCTTGGTTGTTGGATCATATGACTTAGTTTTATCTAGTGGACTTATTTTAACTTTAAATAATTGTTATTTTGTGCTCTGCTTTTGAGCGAAACATCATTTCTGTTTCATGTTTGGATATGGATGGTTTTGATTTTATTATTGCTAATAATAGATGTTCCATTTTTCGTAAAGGCATATTTTATGCAAATGCTGATTTGTATGATGGTCTTTATATTTAAGCATGAAAAAGTCCACCGATACTCCAGTCTTTAACATAAATACAAAGAGGTTCAAGTCAAATGATTTGAATCAAACCTATCTTTGGCATTGTCGTCTCGGCACATAAATGAGAAACGCATAACGAAGCTCCATAAAGATGGACTTCTAGATTCATTTGATTTAGAAACATATGAAACGTTCGTATCTTGTTTACTGGGCAAGATGACTAAAAGTCCCTTTATTGGACACAGTGAAAGGGCAAGTGATTTATTGGGTCTAATACATACTTATGTATGCGGTCCTATAAACATAATGGCTAGAGGAGGTTATCGTACTTCATTACATTTTCGATGATTTCGGCGAGATATGGTTATGTATATCTTATGAAACATAAAGCTGAATCATTTGACATGTTTCGAACGTTTCAAAATGAAGTGCAAAATCAACTTGGTAAAACTATCAAAACACTTCGATCAAATCGAGGTCGTGAATATTTAAGCCAAGAATTTGATGATCACCTTAGAAATTGTGGGATTGTCTCCCAATTGACTCCACCAGCAACTCCACAATGGAATGGAGTTTCTGAAAGGAGAAATCGAACCTTATTAGATATAGTTCGATCTATGATGAGTCATGCAGATCTTCCATTATCCTTTTGGGGTTATGCATTACAAACTGCAGCTTTCGCTTTAAATCGAGTTCCTTCTAAAGCGGTTGATAAAACATCATATGAGATATGGTATGGGAAGAGACCTAGTTTATTTTTTCTTAAGATTTTGGGTTTTGAGGCTTACGTAAAGTGACAAGTGTCAGAAAAACTAGCACCTAAATCTGATAAGTGTTTATTTGTGGGGTATCCTAAGGAAACAAAGGGATATTACTTTTATAATCTCGCTAAGAACAATGTGTTTGTTGCTCGGTATGGTGCCTTTATGGAAAAATAGTTTATTTCAAAAGACACTAGTGGGAGAGAAATAAATCTTGAAGAAGTTCAAGAATCACAGATAAACACTGAACCGCTACTGAAAGTTCAACAACGTTCGAACCAATTGAACCTCCGCAAGTGACACAAGGCCCACGTAAATCTGGTAGGGTAAAACATGAGCCAGAGATATTCGAATTTCTCATTACGATAGTCGTGATGTGTTGCTTATGGATCAAAATGAGCCCACCACTTATCGAGGAGGCTATGTCTGGACCGGACTCGGATAAATGGCTAAGTGCCATGAACTCGAGATGCAATCCATGTATGATAACAACTTGGTTGATTTTTACGAAGGTGGTAAGACCATTGGATGTAAATGGGTTTTCAAGAAGAAAAGCGACATGGATGGCAATGTGCATACTTTTAAAGCAAGACTTGTAGCAAAAGGTTTGAGCGGACTCAAGGTGTTGATTATGATGAAACTTTTTCGCCGTAGCCATGCTTAAATCCATAAGAATTTTAATTGCCATTGCTGCATATTATGACTATGAAATATGGCAAATGGATGTAAAAACAAAGCATTTCTTAATGGAAAGCTGCTTGAGGACGTGTATATGACACAACTCGAAGGTTTTGTACATCCTGAGAATTCTAGGAAGGTATGCAAGCTTCAAAGATCCATTTATGGATTAAAGCAAGCTTCTCGGAGTTGGAATCTTCGTTTTGATGAAGCAATCAAGGATTTTGGTTTTATTAAGAATGAAGATGAGCATTGTGTATACAAGAAGGTCGGTGGGAGTGTAGTTATTTTTTAAGTACCGTATGTTGATGATATATTACTCATTGGAAATGACATCCCAACATTGCAGAATGTCAAGTCTTGGTTAGGGAAGTGTTTCTCAATGAAAGACTTAGGAGATGCAGCCTATATCCTAGGGATAAAGATCTATAGGGATAGATCTAAAAGGCTAATCGGTCTAAGTCAGAGTGCTTACATAGACAAGGTGCGAGAATAGGTTCGTTTGCAAGACTCTAAAAGAGGATTGTTGCCAATGTCTCATGGGATAAGTCTCAAGCAAGACTCAATGTCCTAAGACAAATGATGAGCGAGACCGTATGAATAAGATTCCATATGCATCGCCTATTGGATCTATCATGTATGCCATGTTATGCTCTCGACTTGATGTATCATATGCTTTGAGCACTACAAGCGAGATATCGGTCGGATCCAGTGAGAGTCACTTTGGATAGCGATAAAGAACATCCTTAAGTACTTAAGAAGGACTAAGGAAGTGTTCTTGGTCTATGGAGGTTTTGAAAATGATCTAGTTGTAAATGGTTACACAGATGCGAGTTTTCAAACCGATATAGATAATTTTAGATCGCGATCTGGATATGTGTTTACTTTGAATGGGGGTGCAAAGTAAAGTTTGGAAAAGTTCGAAGCAAGAGATGTGGTAGATTCTACAATGAAGTTGAGTATATTGCGGCGTACGATGCAAAGAAAGGAGGCGATTTGGATCAAAAAGTTCATTTCGAACTAGGTGTGGTTCCGAGTATTGCTAACCCCTGTTTGTTTGTATTGTGACAATAACGGGGCAATAGCACGAGCCAAGGAACCTAGATCACACCACAGATCCAAACATATACTCGAGCGTTTTCATCTCATCGAGAAATTATTGAGAGGGAGACGTAAAGATTTGCAGAGTACCTCGAAGACAACGTTGCGGATCCATTGACAAAAGCTCTTCCACAAGCAAAACATGATGGTCATGTTAGATCATTAGGCATTAGATGCATGTATGATTGGCCTTAGTGCAAGTGGGAGATGATGGGGCATGTGCCCTAGGTCAATCCATTAACTGTCTTTATGAATACTTTTAGTTAATAAAAATAGAGGATTTCATTTCTTTGTTTACTATAATTAATTTGCATGTTTACATTATAATAAGATCCATGGGTATTTACATAAATATCCTAAATGTCCCTAGTCGATCATTATCTTCGGGAACTATAATGAATTAAGACTAGTGTGAGTCTTGATTGATGATCATATGATGATTATACGTATAGGGATACGAATCAAGATCACGAGTACTTGTTAGGGAACAAAGTATCTTGGACCGACCCGCTATGAGAACATAACATGGATTAAGTCATAGTTGTTTCTCATGATAGGTATATATTCCAGTCCTCGACTTGAGATTACCAGAGACTTCAACATTAGGAACACATTGATTTGACACAATCAAACGTTGTCTTTAACCGGACGATTATAAAGGTTGTGATTGGTTTCTTGTGTGAGCAATGTGATGAAGTTGTGTAATCGAGATAGAATTTGTCCCTCTCATATAAAGAGAGATATCTAGTGGATCCCTCGATGTGTTAGATCGTTAAAAGGCCTAGTCTAAGTGAATTGATATTGATCAATGTCACTTGGATGTTTTCGATCTACCTAGAGATCGAGACTAGTACGATTGAACATGTTGGATGACAATTCCATGCCTTATGTTTGATCAAAAGGATCAAAAGGATGTTATATACATTATTGATTAGGTTGTATCGATTTGATATTCGTACGACTTGGGTAGTCATAATGTCTTGCTAGAGGCCGCTTATGACTTGTATACAAAAATGTGTTTTGGTACACTGCCAACGTTGTATGAGCCTATTGGGTCGCACACTAAGAATGGTTTTGCGAGATTTTAAGACGATTTAGAAAAACGAATTTTATGTGATAAAATTCATGACTGAAACGTCCTTGTGGTGTATTACACTTATACTTCTTTAAGTAAGGGTATATGCGTAATTTACTTAAACGTCTATATACAAGAGTTGTATAAATAGACGCTTTAAGTTAGAATACACTAACAAAAGATCAAAAGGCCAAAACTCCTTTTCGTTTAAGAAATGACTTAGGGTTTTTGGTATGCTCTGGATCGTTTTGGAGAGATTCAAAAGGTTTGGCATTCTCTCGACGCTAGCACTTCGAATCTCGGCCGTTCGTTCGTGTGTGTGGATCGCGATAGAGAGGCGTTCGTCGTTGGCGGCGCCTTAGAGATCGATCAACCTTCGAAAGGTATATTGCGATTGAGGTATGATTAAGTTTTTCATGGTTTAAACGTTTTTAATGGAATTAGATTCGGATCCTGTTGGGGTTTTTGTCAAAATTGTTTTGTAATCTCCGCTGCGTATGAACCCCAAAACCCAACATCGACAAAGTATCTCGATTCATCATTCACTTAGGACTCCTGATACACATGTTATGGTCTAGGTGTTACTCACCTTGCCTGAAAGTGAGTCATGCCCACGAACATAGTTAACAATGTTCATGCTCATTGTCAGTCTTCGAACACCAAATGTTCCAATTGTGCTCTCATTAACTTCTCTTAGATCTATATCATCACAACTATAATATTTCTGTAGTGCTTCACAGAGCACAAGATTCTAACTAGGCATTGAAATATGATCTGATGACACTGTGACTATGGCTATTATGAGTAACTCTCGCTCATGTACAAGTCACGTATTGTCTCATCTTGCCTTTTTACACCGTATACCTAGTAAGGTCACACACATTATATAAAATACCTAATAAAGAGTAAAAAACTCATCATTAATGTCAATTGTCACTCCTTTTTATTTTAGTGTCTTCTAAAAGTTTTGCGTCTTTATATCTTTAGATCTGCAAATCGTATGGCTCTTCTATCTCTCTGTCTTGATGTCTATCCATTTCACTTGTTTTGTACATAACTCTTTTCAGATGAGGTGGGAGTGTAGGACTCTACTAACCTTATTATTGGAGAACTATTATAAAATGTCAGTGGAGTTACTCGGACTGTCATGATTGCGAGACAAACTTCAGTGCTCTAGCCAAAGCTAAAGGTGTCTGTCATCACTTTTGTGTACATTCTGAGTCATCTCAACACTATCAGTTATCCATAAGGTCTTCTAGTTTCTCATTTGTCTCGCGTCTTCTAGCTATCCTTTTAAGACTTTACTTATGATATTTCAACTACTTTTCAGTGCTTGTACACTTCTGAAACTCTTTCTTTTTTGTCTTGTCCTTATTGACTCTCTATAGGCCGTCTAATCAAGAACATTCTCAAACTATAACTTATGGCCTATACGAACTTATCATCACACCTCCCTTGTTCTATCGCGATCTAAGCTAAGTTTTCCATACTGATTGGATTGAGAAATATCACATCCTCAACAACCATGTCGTGTTCTACAATGCACATAATCTCTTCTTGCAATCATTAATATCCTCTTTAGCATGAAAAAATGCATATAAGTAATCACATACATCATTATCTTCTTTTAGTATGAAACCTATACACATAGTGTAGCAAAAACATCAGGTTATCATTAACTATACAAAATAATATAGCCTTCTAAGTCATTACCCTCAGCGTACTGTCCAGATATAATTCGAACTCGGAGCTCTAACTCGTAACGACTCTACTGATATCAACGACATAAAAATTAATGGGCATTTGAAATGGTGATACCCCTTCAATCCGCGATGAGAACATATTAGAGAACGTTCTTGTTCCAATGATGCGGTCTTGTCACTTTGCAAATATGGCTTTGGCCTAAGTGGCACTACATTAACGGACGCGGGTCTCCACGAACAATCTTTCCTATCGTTTCCTCATTAGACACATCGAAAACATCTACGTCATCGTCTTGCCTTTCCTCGCCATCTCCTTGAACTCTGGCTCAGATTTCTCTCATACTGTGCTTAAAGTGCGTGTACTCGATCACGTACCCTATTAGTATGAGGACCTACAAATGTCGACATGTAGTCCTCCTATGTCCTCCGCCTAGTCCTCCCACACTCTTCACCAGTGCTACACTCAACTGCCACCCTCTCCGGCTATGATGCAATATCACTGCATGAGCCTCATGCATCGTAGCATCAGTCCCTACCGCCCTAGGTATCCAAAATCGAGTTTGACACTCCACCAAGTCCCTAAGATATCTAACAATCTCAGTGATAAGTCTGTAATAATAATACAATTAGGCATTTATTTTATATGTTTTTAGTTCTCAATGCTTTGTATTATTTACTAATTCTCTTTTATTTATATTTTCAGTGGCTTAGAGAAAATTTGATGAAAATGATATGAATCAAAGTCTTTTAAAGTGTTCTTAGTGTTTGGCATTGAAAAACAAGTGTACACACATTTCGAGAGAGCTTAGTGGGACCCACATTAGTCTTTATTGATGCAACAATGATTTAGAAGAAGTTTAGTGGCGTATTAGTTGAGAAAAGTCTCAAAAATGACTATAAGTCATTTCCTGCAATGTGATTCAGTTACGGTCAATTCTGCCTCAAGCACGTACTGCACTATTAATCAAGTGGGAGAGCAACAACTAAGTAATACACTACGGAAACATATACGAGTCACAACGCGTTAGTAGCCATTAGTCAAACCTCGAGATTCACACATTAGATTGATCAAATGAGAAGTAAGGTCTACATATGCTTTGGGATGCATGACGCACCAACTCCTAGATTAACGACGTCTCTCCTAATCGTGTTATTTTCACTCTAGATTGTCTAATCTGTCTCGAGATGGGCATCCTATAGAATCCCTGTAATTCGGCGACTCTCATGCGAGTTCTCCTCATTCTAGTAACATTCGATTATCTTCGAGATGCATTCTGCACAAGGTCCCATACCTTCGCACGACTCCTTGGTTTGCTTATTCCTAGACCATAGACGCCACGTGTCACCTCTTGATTGGCTCAACCACGTCTTCAAAAAAATAATAGCCAATCAAAGCACGCCAACTCAATAAACGATAGTGTTTCTACTAATTAGACAATGCCACGTGTCTGAGACTCCAACTGCAAATCAACCACACCATCATATCTTCCTAGGCATATGAGATACTAAAAACCTATGAATTCTACTTTCTTTTCTAGAGACCAAAATTAAAGTTTTTATTTGTATAGACTTTAAGTTTTTGTTTAGTTTCTTCTCCTCTCTCGACTAATCAATTTCTATTTTCTTTTATTATTTTTAATTGAGATCACCAAGACAATGTTCAGTAAAGCAATATTTGTCTAGGTCGAAGGCGAAGCAAGTCCTGATTCATGGTTTATAGCATGATTATGTGAGATCTATTTATATATAATTTAAAGTATATTAATTCTTTCTATTTTATTTGTTGTCGATTTCATGATTATGGTGCAAACTTCGGGTATGTATATGGCCATTGCATGCTTTTAGGTGGAAGGCTTATAGTTAATTGGGACTATCGTATCTATAATTGTACAATTGAACTAATACAAGTGATGATCACTCACCCATTTGCCATCGAAAACTTTTAGTTCTTTAGTGTGCGACAAATAAATCTAAGTTTAATCGGAAGGGGACGGGATTCGGTTATCTATGATTAATACTCCCACATAACTTTATGTAGTTAATACATTAAACCTTACTGGCGGATGTCTAGGGTTATGTGTTTATTAGGGAAGTAGTTATCGGTGGACGTCATATCTATCGAGACTAGGGGAATTAGAGATTTCTGGCGGATGTCAATTTCCTATAGCTAATCTAGGAGGAATTTAATTAATAATCTTTTGGAATTGATTGAGGACCATGACATTTTTATTAAATCTTAATATGGATTTGTAGAACCGTAGACCTAGGTATTTTCTCATATTGAATTAATAATTACAAACTTTAATTTCTAGTAGTTTTAATTAGTTAATTAATTGTTTTCTTAAAAATCTAAAAAACCCCGAATTCCCCTTTTTAGTTAACTTATAGTAAAACCTAAGTCATGTGGATTCGACCCCGTGTTTACCACTACTACACCATTTAGGATTGGCAACTCGAGTACAGGTTATATTTAGCACGAACGACATGTCAACATATTTTTGCGCCATTACTAAGGACCTAGTCCTTTATTCTGAGTATAGATTAGTTTTTTTTTTTTTTTTAGTTTTATGATCCCTAGACTCGCTCGGTCAAAATTGACTGATTCATTGTTGCATTTTAATCTTGAACTTGAGAGAACATTCCAAAGGTTCAATAGAGAACTCTAGCTTAGGCAACAACAAGGCCAAAATCCTATAGACGTGGCAGAAGCTAAAAATTGCCAAGTCGTTATGGGGCACACCAATCAAGACCTTCAAGCTCTTTTGGCACAACAACCCCTCTACATCAATTATCCGAAGAATATTAGAGAATTTGAGTGGAGGTCTAGGTTTATACATTTCCTACCTTCCTTTCATGGAAGAGAAAATGAGGACCCAGTCACTTTTCTGAAAGAATTTCAAACTAAATGCAAGATCATGAAACCCTTTACGGCGGATGAGGACACGATTAAGCTTAGGTCTTTTCCATTTTGACTTAAAGACAACCAAGGAATGGCTTTTCTATCTTCTACCTGGTTGCATTAATTCTTGGAATAAGATGAAAAATAAGTTTTTAAAAGAGTATTTTCCCAAGGATAGAGTTGTTAAGCTCATCAAGGACATACAACATCAAAAATCAAAGTAGGAGAATAATTTGGTGCATATCGGGATTGCTTTAAGCGATTGATTACCAGTTTCCTACAATGTAGCCATATTGAGAAGGCTATAATCTGCATTTTCTATGTTGGCATGACGCATATAGAGAGGTGTTGATTGACAATGTGTGGAGGTCACATTCAAGATAAGACACTAGCTCATATCAAATAGTTATATGAGTACATCGCACAACAATCATGCCTTTATGGAGATCTTGATGATACTACGTACCGAAGTCTTACTGCAAGAACAGTTCCAAATTTTACCAACCAAAAAAATTGACCAACTAACCTCGATGATGGAACGTCTCCTCACCTTTGGCAAAGTGCAACTCTAGCCTTGTGGTTTCTATGCGGCCACAACTCATGCATGTCCAACTCCTTTTAAGGACAATCAACAAGCCAATGCCATGGGTAATCAGTTCCAATGACTACCTAGAGTTCCATTCGGTAACACCTATAACCATGCAATGCCGAGGAACAACTTGAGCTTCAGGTACGGGCCTTAAAATCAGAACTACCAGACCTTTATCCCGTGAGGTCAACTATTGCCTACACCCTAATAACTCCTCTTCATTTGAGGATATGATGAAAACTCTTATGGCTTAGCAAAGCCAATTTTCGAGAGAAATTGCTCAATTTAATGCTAACACTGAAAAACTCATCCATGATACCAATGCGATGATCCACAAACTTGAAATTCAAATGGGCTAAATGGCATAACAATTAGGATGTCTTGACAATAAGGAAAATTTACCTTCGCAATCTTACCCAAATCCTAACGCAAGTACTAATGCAGTTACGCTTAGAAACGGTAAAGAGCTAGAGGGATCTAAAATGAACATTATGCCATCTAATGCTAAAGACCAGGCAAATGAGGAAGAGCGCGAGTTACTAGTGACCCCGTCTGCTTTAAACGAACAGTAACTACACAAAAGAAAGCATCGCCTACTTTCAAAGTCAAACCTCCTTTTCCACAACGACTTATCCTAGACAAGAAAAAAGAGGAAGAGAAAGAAATTCTCGAGACCTTTTAGCAAATGGAAATAAATATTCCACTCCTCGATGCTTTGAAATAAGTCCCTAGGTATGCAAAGTTTCTTAAGGAATTTTGCACCAATAAATGGAAACTACAAAGCAATGAAAAAGTTGAAATGAGAAAAAACGTCTCGACTATCCTACGAAAGAATTTGCCCCCTAAAATCAAGGATCTTGGGATGTTCTCGGTGCCTTGATTTGTAGGTGATGTAAATATTTAGAGAGCTACGTGCAACCTTGTAACTTCCATTAACGTCATGCCATTGTTTCATTGTTTATTTATGAGACACTGTATGCAGGCCTACTAGAGAAGACTAGTATTGTCATTTAGTTGGCAAATCATTCAGTTGTTAGACATATTGGTATTCTTAAAGATGTTCTAATCTGAGTAAATGAACTCGTGTCCCTTTTTATAATTTCTACATATTGGATATGAAGGAGGGACTATTCCCCAATGCTTCACAAGCGCTACTTGTATGTTTATTCCTGAAGACGGCGAAGACGAAGATATATGTGGATGATGGATCTCATACCATGAAGTTCGACATTGAAGTCATTAAGTTCACATCTATGATGCAATGTGATACCCTAATAATGTGTATTTCATAGTCTGTACTATAGACAGTATGTATTCATTCATTAAGCAGACTTAGCTTGCAAGTGGTGATGATGTAATTCAAATAGTGTTAGAGAATCATCTTGACAATACTTAGATCCACAAGAGTGTCCTAACCCTTGATACCGACTCCAAACTCCCCCTCCCTAGTTAAAGCTCCCACACTTGAACTGAAGCCATTACCTAAGCACCAAAAGTACATGTTATTAGGTGAGAATGACACACTCCTTATGATAATCTCAACCAAACTTACACAATCAAAGGAGGAGAGACTCCTGAGAGTACTACAAAACATTAAACAAGTTATTAGTTGGACCATAGTGTATATCAAAGGTTTAAGCCCTTCCACTTGCATGCATCATATACATATGGAAGAAGGTTTAAAACGTACGAGAGAAACCTAGAGGAGGCTCAATACGCTTATGATGGATGTTGTAAGGGAGATACTGAAGCTCTTTGATACTAACATGATTTACCCAATCTCTGATAGTAAATGGGCAAGTCCTATCCAAGTGGTTCCTAATAAAACGAGAGTCACAATAGTCACCAACTCACGTGGGGAGTTGGTTCCAACCTATATTTCGAATAGATGGCGGGTCTGCATTAACTATAAGAAGCTGAATGCTTCCACCAGAAAAGACCACTTCCCTTTTTCCATTCATCAATCAGATGTTGGATAGACTAGCTGGTCGTTCTCATTACTGTTGTCTTAACTGTTACTCTAATTTTCACCTGATATCGGTAGCACCTGAAGACCAAGAAAAGACGACCTTTACCTATTTGTTTGGCACTTTTGCCTATCAACGCATGCCCTTTAGGTTATGCGATGCACTTAACACCATTCAAAGGTGCATGATGAGTATCTTTTCAAATTTCGTTGAACATTTCACAGAAGTCATTATGCTGTTTACGATGATTCGTTCAATAGTTGTCTTGTATATCTGACTAAGGTGCTTAGTAGGTGTATCGAAAAGAACTTGGTTCTAAACTATGAAAAATGTCATTTTTTGGTAGACTAGGGTCTTATTTTTTATACATTGTCTCAGCGAAAGAACTTGGTTCTAATCTATGAAAAATGTCATTTTATGGTAGACTAGGGTCTTATTTTTGGATACATTGTCTCAGCCAGGAGTGTAAAGGTCGATCTAACTAAAATTGATGTTATTAAGAAACTACTTTACCCTACGAATTTGCGCGAGATTAGATCTTTCCTTAGACACGTCAGTTTTTATCGACATTTCATCAAAGAATTTTTGAAGATTGCACAACCCCTATGCCATTAACTCCAATAACAAGTTCCTTTTAAGTTTGAAAATGCATATAAGAGTGCATTTGATGCCCTCAAAGACTCACTCACTAACAAACCAATGATTCAAGCCCTTAATTAGGAGCTTCTATTTGCGATTATGTATAATGCTAGCAATCACGCAGTAGGTGCAGTCTTAGGACAAAGAGTTAGGAGAGCTTCACATGTGATTTATTATTCTTCTTGCACTCTAAATGCTACTCGAATGAACTACACCACTACTGAGAAAGAACTCCTAGTTGTTATTTTTGTACTTGAGAGTGTTGGCATTATCTTCTAGGAACCAATGTGATTATCTACTTTGATCATGCAACCGTGAAGTACCTTATGAGCAAAAAGGATGCTAAACCTAAGCTCATTCGACTGATAATCCTACTACAGGAGTTTTACATCATAATTAAAGATAAAAGTAGTGCAAATAATCTAGTCACGGAGCATCTCAACAGGATAGAGAATGGTGAATGTCCTACCTCTCTTAAGGATGACTTCCCTGATAAGCGCATCTAAACTATTATGGAGAATTTTCCTTGGTATGCAGATTTGGTCCAATACATCACATCTAGCAAAATTCTCCCTCACCTCTCATAATATCAAAAGAACAAAGTTAGGAGCGATGCTAAATATTATATAAGGGATGACCTATACTTATGGAGATTTCACTCTGCCCAGGTTATTAGGCGTCGTGTTTCTCACACTGAGAGTGACTCCATCTTAGAATTCTACCACACTTACGCCTGCGATGGCCATTTCGATCCTCGTAGAACAACTAGGAAAGTTCTCAAGAGTGGGTTTTATTATCCCATTATTTTCCACGATTGATACATGTTCACCAAGACTTGTCCTAACTGTTAGAAAACTAGTAACCTTGGTAATCGAGACCAAATGTCACTTACTGTAGTCCATATCTATAAAATATTCGATGTATGGGGTATTGACTTAATGAAACCATTTCCAACATCATTTGGTAATGTTTACGTACTTTTTAGTGGCGGACCACGTGTCTAAATAGGTGGAAGCTAAAGCTACATGTACTAATGACTCTAAAGTGGTATATGAGTTCCTAAATTCGAGGGATTTTAGAAGATTTGGTACCCCACATGCCCTAATCAGTGATAGAGGCACTCACTTCGGCAGTCAGATGGTTGACAATCTTTTTAGAAAGTATAATGTCACTCATAAGACGTCTATAGCAAATCATCCATAAATGAGTGGTCAGGTAGAAATCTCTAATAGGGAGATAATATTTATATTGGAAAAGATGATGAATTACTCGGACACATTGGAGTACACATCTTAATGATGCGGTTTGGGCTTACCAAACAATATTTAAAACCATAACTAGAATGTCACCCTACCGCCTTGTCCTTGGAAAAGCGTGTCACCTGCCAGTTGAGCTTGAACATAAATCCTACTAGGCTATAAAACAACTTAATATGAACCTCGATGAAGAAAAAAAGGAGCAAAAATTTACTCTCCAAGAATTAGAGAAATCAGGAATGACATGTATGAGAATTGAAGATTTATAAGGAAAATACTATAGTTTTACATGATTACAATATCTCTACAAAATTGTTTCGTATTGGTCAGAAAACACTTTTATTTCAATCTCATCTTAAGATTTTTGCGGATGATCGAGGTGGATAGTACTGAATGTGGTGATTCTGGTGTATGATCATGGTGCGATGGATATTCAAAGTTTTGAGATTGGTAATATTTTTAAAATGAATGGCCACAGATAGAAGGTTTTTTTGAAGACTTCTCGAGTCATAATGTTGATGGCGCGTCACTCACAGAACCAATATATACTGATTGATAGACTTAAACTAAGTTGAGCCAAAGATTGTAAACAAAGGCGCTATTTGGAGGCAGCCCAAATTCCCATTTATCTTATTTTGTGTCTTTGGTTTAGTAATCTTATTATTATGCATGAACTCGTATCATTTCCTTAATTTTATACCTATCATGTTCATTCACCTTTTTTTTTGTTTTTATGTATGAACCTCTTGACTTGTTTTGAACCATGAGGACAAGGTTAAAAATAAGTTCGGGGGGTGTCTTAGGGATTGTCAATTGTTTTGGATGAATCTTTTGCTAAAGACCTTAGGTTTGATCATTAATTTTTTAAATTTGTGGTTGAAGGATGGTAATGGTGGTGTTATTTATCTCATTTTCTTGTTTTTCCATTTCTCTTTCCTTTCCATGCATACTTCTATCTTCCATTTCACCAGGATATGATACATTTTCATGCATGTATTTAGTATAACATTTATTATTATTATTATTATTATTATTATTATTATTATTATTATTATTATTATTATTATTATTATTATTATTATTATTATTATTATTATTATTATTATTATTATTATTATTATTATTATTATTATTTAGAGTCACCCAAAACTTGCTTCATGCCTTAGGTTGTAGATATGTAAATTTTGGTTGCCTTTTTGACTTGAAATTTGAGAAAATTAGGAGAAACACTCACTCTAGCCCATAGTTTGACATTTTATGATTTCATATTAGGGACTTAGTGTAAAGGGGTCAAACGGTCAGAACTACGCAAGTGGAAAGGGTGTAGAATGAGGGTGTAACCCACTCGAGGCTAAATTCCTATGACTAAACCACTTTTAGGGAAATGATTTAGGCCATAAACCCATAGCCATAGCTTGATATAATCTTTTACATAGTTGGAAGCTAGTTTAGGAATTGAAATCTTTAAAAGAGACATGAAAAAAAGGAAGGAAAGATTAGAGAGAAAAAAATTATTTATATACGAAAAATAAAAGAAAATTAATTATGATAAAAAAACTAAGTCATAATTAGAGAGTCCCACCTAAAACGGTATCTGTAGGAAATGAAGCAGGGAGCAGGGTGGTTGAAAAAATGTGAGGACTACACATATTAAAAGAAATATGAATTTATGTGCAGTATAAGCCACTTTCGTGTTCTTTTAAAATCGTTTGAAAGTCTAAGTTTTAATTTTCCATTGCTTCGCATTACCTTTATATCATTTAATTGGTACCTTACCTTAGCCATGTCACAACCTACTTAAAGTCCTATTGATCCTCATTGGTGCTAAGTCTACAATAGTGGAAAGTGTGGTTGTATATCTCGCATATGGTAACTTTTAAGCATTAATGCGCTATTTTTACAAAGATTGTAAACTTGCATGCTTGAATGTTTAGGCTAAGAAAACTCGTGAGTGGTTGATAGTCTTTGTCTTAACCGAGTCTATGTCATTAAAGTGCGATCTTAATTGTGTTTGGAATGCGGTTCTAGTCATATCATATCATAACTCTGAAATTTCTCGAGTGGATTGTTAACTTGGCGATTATGTAAACCAAAAGAACTCCATGAATTTGGAATTGGGTATGAAATTATTTAAGTTAGTTCATGACTATATTAAGAGTCTAGTTTACTTTTGTTTTGTCATTTACACCTTTGCTCGGACGAACAAAATGCTAAGTTTGGGGGAATTTGATAAGTCGGTAATAATAATGCAATTAAGTGTTTATTTTATATGTTTTTAGATTTCAATGCTTCGAATTATTTACTAATTCTTTTTTATTTATATTTTTAGTGGTTTAGAGACAATTTGATGAAAACAATATAAATCATAGTCTTTTGAAGTGTTCATGGTGTTTGGTATTGAAAAACAAGTGTACACGCATTTTTAGATAGTTTGGTAGGACCCACATTGATCCATGTTGAAGCTATGATGGTTTAAAAGAAGTTTGGTGTCGCATTAGTTGAGAAATGTCTAAAAAATGACTAGTATGAGTCATTCCTGCAGTGTGATTCAACTACCGTCGGGTCTACCTCGAGACACGCATTGCACTATCTATCAAGAAGGAGAGTAGTACCCAAGTGACGCACTACGAAAACATACATGAGCGATAACATGTCAGTAGCTGTTAGTCAAGCCTCAAAATTCACATGTTTGATCAATTAGATGAGAAGTAAAGGTCTTCATTTGCCTCGGGATGCGTGACACACAAACTTCCAGATTGACATTATCTCTCCCAATCGTGTTCTTTTCACTTCGGACCATCTGATCTGTCCCGAGATGAGCATCATGCAGACTCCCAGTAATTCAGCGACTCTTATACGAGCTCTCCTCATTCCACCAATGTATAAACATCGTCGAGATGCATTCTACACAAGCTCCTATACCTTTGCACAACTCCTTGGTCTACTTATTCCCACACCACAGACACCACATGTCACCTCTTGATTTGCTAAGCCATGTATTCACAGCAACAATAGCAAATTAGAGCATGCCAACTTAGCAAACAACGTCGTTTATACCAATCATACACTACCACATGTCTGAGACTTGAACAATAAATCAAGCACATCCATCTGATCTTCCTAGGCGGATGAGACACTAAAACCCGCCAATTCTACTTTCTTTCTATACCGGAGACCAAAATTAAGGGTTTTATTTATATAGACTTTAGGTTTTTGTTTAGTTTCTTCTCCTCTCTCGACTAGTTAATTTCTCTTGTGCTTTATTATTTTTAATTGAGATCATCAGGACAATGTCCGGCTAAGCAATCTTGGCCTAGATAAGAGACGAAACAACTTCAGATTAATGGTTTATATCGTGTTTTTATGAGATTATTTATTTATAATTTAAATTATTTTAATTCTTTCTATTTTATTTGTTGTTCATTTCATGATTATGGTGCAAACTTAGGGTACGTATATGGCCATTGCATGCCTTTAGGTAGAACACCTATAGTTAATCGGGATTATTGTATCCGTAATTGTATGATTGAACTGATAAAAGTGACGATCACTCACCCATTTGCCATCAAAACCTTTCGGTTATTGAGTGTGGGACAAATAAATCTATGTTAAATCGAAATCAGACGTGATTCAGTTATCTAGGATTAGTATTCCCACTAAACTTTATGTGGTTAATGCGTCAAACACGATTGGTGGGTGTCTAGAGTTATATGTTGATTAGGGAAGTAGTTAGTAACGAAAGTCCTATCTATGGAGACTAGGGGAATTAAGGATTTATGGTGGATGTCGATTTCTATAGCTAATCTAAGAGGAATTGAATTAATAATCTTTTGGGATAGATTGATGACCATGACATGTTATTGAATCTTGATTTTATTTGTTGAACCTTAGACCTAGGTATTTTCTCATATTGAGTTAATCTTTACAAATTTTGATTTCTAGTAATTTTAATTAATTAATTAGTAGTTTTCTTAAAAATCTATAAGAACCCTTGAATTTTCCTTTTTAGTTAACTCAGAGTAAAACCTAAGTCCTGTGGATTCGACCACAAATTTACCACTACTACAACATGTGGAATCGGTAACTCGAGTGCGTGTATATTTGGCATGAAAGACACGTGAACACTCGATAGTCTGCACATCATGCTCATCGAAACGAATCATTTATTTCTGGTAACGACAAGGGCTTTCCGTACGTCATGATCTGTATCGAGTAACACGCGTTGGATCAGCCTCTTATATATGTGCGTATAATAAATATATCGTAGAAACATAATACGCATATAACTCCTAACTCTACCCCTCTCATAATCATTTCCCAACAAGGGTTCAAAGGCAAGTACTTAGGGTTTCCATATCTAAAATTTGTTTGTTAAGCATTTTTATTTCTCATTAATTCCCTAGGTTCTTCGAACCATTTCTTTGATACCAACTGTAACAGCCCACGCCCTGGGCAACCCTTGGCACTGTCATGTCATATCATACATCACCATGTCCTGTCACGTCGTGGGGTGCTTATCTATGATGCCTTACGAGCTAACTGGTTGGTTACTCATTTCCAACTAAGACTAGCTTAGCCAATTATTCTTCATATAATTACTCATAAACTTTTTTTAACTGGTTAGTTAACCTATCAAATTTTATTTTCATTTTACAGAGGAAGACTTTAAATATATGAGTACTTTATGCATATTATCAAAATTCCTAAGTAGTGAAAACCCGAAAATAAAGTACCATATATATAAGGAAAAGATATATACAAAAGTAGGTATATACATGTACAGTGTCTCTCATAGTCCTTGATACCTATAACAAAACAAAATATATCAAAATATAAACACCTACAAGTTTGTCCAATATCATCAGAAGAAAAAGATAGTCACCAATGATTCCCCTTTGCCACTATTCGTAGAACGATATGCACTTAGTCACCTAACAAATACAGTGACGAGTCCAATTAGTAAAATCCTAAGAGAAGTCCACACAATATTCAACAAGAAATCAAATAGAACTACGAGACATGCAAGTACGCTATCTGGTAATAGAAAGACATACTCCCATGAATGTAGAGAAATACAAAACCCAAAGTAGCACGTAAATAATCAAAAAACATAACAAGGGTTATATAAGTAAATAGAAATGCAAACATAGATAGCCTCAGGTGAACCATTAAACTGATAAATCAGTCACTCCTATGCCACGTATCTTAAGTCCCAGTGAACAACTTAACTAGTAAATCATTCTGTCACATTACAACAATAAAACATAACTGCGATGAACCAACTCAACCGATCTTCAAATTATCCCAAAAAGCAACCATAAAGCACAATTATTCAATATGAACAAACAACAATTAATCATGATAACAACGACATAAAACACAGTTTGACAACTAAAAAAACAAATGTTAAAAGTGAAATGAATTATGTGAAGCTTTCTTGTAGGTTTTACGCACCTCAAATACGCGCTCACATTTCCTTACAGTCCTGCAAATACTGATCCAACCCCAATATCCCCCCAACTATTACACTATAGTCCCCGAATCCCCTAGGATCAATTTCAATTATTTTAGATTGATTATAGATATTTAAAGTAAAATGTGTAGGTCATGTCTTCATAAAAGCCCATAAAGACTAATAAAGTTTCTTTTTTGGTCATGTGTTGCAGCGCATATTTAGGCATGAAAACATTTAAATCTCAAGAACTTCTTAAGAGAGAAGATGTCGGTCTCTGTTTTATTTTTCTGAAAAGGTTTAGGTTTACAAAAATCTGATTTAAAATGAAAAAATATTGAAATTCTAACAAAACAGCTCAAATTAAAACAAATCTAACCATCAAGATTGTAAAAATGATTTCTCCCAATATATAGCTCCAAAATTTGTGATGTTTAGTCATAAGTCATCTAACATACTCAACAAAAACATACTAAAAAAATTAGCTCAATTCGATAAGTATTGTAGAGTTATGCCCTTGCAGAGTTTGGTTGATCTTTCATAAATGTAATTGGTTCTACTAGCAACTTTGGCTTAATTCTTTTGAAACCAAAGTTATATGACATGTATATGATTGATCTTCAATATTAGAAAAACATGAAATCGGCAAACCAAAACCATTCAACACTTCATGGTCATGCATGGAGACATTTTTATCGAAATCAAAATGAATGAGTAGAAGTTATTACCTATTGTTTAATCTTTTGTAGTTTGATCCTCCCAAAAACTCAACACATTCTAGCTCTCTTCTTTCTCGAAAAATCTGAATTTTCCTTTACTTGTTTGTATGAAAACCAAAGTTCATCTTTTATATACTTAGATTAGCAACTTGATTAATTAAGAAAATCCTTAATTTCACTAAATTAATTAATAGGACATGTGTCCTCACTCAAAACCATTTGTCTTACATGAAGAATACATGTCTCTTCTTACTAGTTAATATTTGTCCTAGGACTCATGCATATCTTCATCATCTCCATATAAACTAATGGTTTCCAATTTGTTTGTCCAAACTATAATCCCATTAATCCATATCAATTAAATTTACAAACTTAGACACTTAAATTCATGTGGTTAGTGTATTTAGTCTCATTTTTGAAACATTAGTGGTTGTACTAACCCCCGACTACCTAACACACTATGCCTGCATCTCGACATGCATCTCTAGGAGTGCCATTACTAGTGTACCTGACCAATATGAGTTACACTAAGGTTTATTTATTCATCTTAACCCATAATTATCATAGTTATAATCATTTATTCAAGTTATATTGTCTAGCCTTAGTGTTCTCGTACTACGCTTACTCAGTACCCTCGTCGACACGCTTTACAAGGCAAACACTCATCGTATAATCTCACTTGATTACAACATTCTAGTGCACACATGCGATGCCATATGATAATTAAATAGTTTAAACACCAAAATATAACAACTATCATGCAAAAACAACTATTATATCTTGTCAGACATGTCCCAACCTTATCCACAATGTCCATGTGGATACGGGCTGGCGTCCTAGTCCAAAATTTTTGAATAAACCCGATTAATAAATATTGGGCTGTTACATTTATTCACAAAATCCTTATCAACTACAACACTTAAGAGGTTTACATATGGTATTGCCTTGCGCAAACTTAAGGACATTGCAAGTAAAAAATAGAATGAGTTTCATCCCTGCCAAAATAAGGGGAGTTATTGATTTTTGTGTTGCACTCTTTTTCCCTTAGATATGGTTTTATGCTAATGAGTTTTCCTCGCAAGGTTTTTAATAAGGCAATCCTAACAATGCTATAGTCACCTTATGATGAATGAGAACGGTGTACTATATTTCTTTTGCTAGATTTTTTTCCTATGGAATATTTCTAGTAGAAATCTTGATGAGTTACATTCTCTCAACAAGTGTCATCTTAGGGTAATGTTATGAAATGAATGAACACTTAACCAAGCATACGAATGATCACATTGTCAAGCACGACTCTTACATTGAATTGTAACGTCAATCATGACTATAATTGAATGTAACTTGTATTCCTTTCCAACGTACATTTACTTTCTATGTGTAATATCATGTAAATTATGGTGTTGATGTAACTTGTACACTTTTTCTAAGTACATTTCTCATCATCACCAATGTGCCTATATAAAGGGTGTCAAACCTCATGTAAACACACACAAAGTTGAATGATGAATTTCTCATTCCGACTATCTCATTTCTCTCTTATCTACTTGTTCTTGTAGTTTTTAGTTCATACTTTCCTTGCTTTAGTTCTACTAGTTCTAGCCAAGTCTCAACTTAGTTGACAACAGGTCTTAACTTTTTTTTGTTAGACCAGAGGGATTTGCAATGACTTCAAAGCGTGTAACACTGCCACTTTCCCAAAGGGACTTTTGCTCTCTACACTGCAAGAGTCAGCAAATATCCTAAAGGATAAGATGAAGCAAACTCAACTTTCACTTTGCAGTAGTGAAAGATTTAAATCTTGTCTCATCAAAGATTGCATCCCTTGATTCAATTATAGTGTTTGCTGAAATTGAATTATTAGGCTCAATTACCATGAACCTATATGCCTTACTGTGTTGTGCATATCCAATAAATATGCACTCCACTCCCCTTTCACCCAATTTCCTCTTTTTGGGTTCAGGTAATTTTACTACTGCTCTACAGCCCCAAACTCTTAAATAATTAAGATTTGATTTTCGCTTATTCCAAAGCTCATATGGGGTGCCTTAATTCCTCTTTTGTGGAATTATGTTCAAAATATGGCATGCAGTCAGCAATGTCTCTCCCCAAAATCCACTACTCAAACCGGAGTTTGATAGCATAGCATTAACCATTTCGGTTAAAACACGATTTTTACATTCAGCCACACCATTTTGTTGTGGTGTATAAGAGGCAGTAGTCTCATGGACTATTCCAGTGGATTCAAAGTACTTTGGATCATTGTACTCACCTCCCCTATCAGACTTTAAACATTTTATAAAGGTCTCACATTGCAATTCAGTTTCTGCCTTATAGGCCCGAAACTTAACCATTGCCTCGTCTTTGGAATGCAATAAATAAACATAATATAACTTGCTATAATCATCAATAAATGTTACATAATATTTATTGCCTCCTATAGATGGTGTACTATGTATGTCGCATACATCAGAATGTATTAAATCAAGCAACTTTGAATTTCTTTCAACATTAGGAAATGGATTTCTAGTTATTTTTGTTTTCATGCATGCATTGCAATTTCCTTCATATTTATCAAAGTAAGGCAGTAATTCCAGATTCACCATATCATATAATTTCTTTGAAATGAACATGTCTTAATCTATGATGCCATAAAAATGAAGGAGACTCAACAAGATATGCAGAAACAATATTCTTATTAGATAAAGCGATTACATTGAGCTTAAACATGCCCTCATAATCATAACACTTCCCTACATACATCCCTCCCTTAGAGAGTACAAATTTATCAGCTTCAAATACAAGCCTAAAACCAAACTTATTCAAAAGACTACCCGACACCAGATTCTTCCTCACTTCTGGTGCATATTACACATTAGAGAGTGTTACAATTTTGCCAGAAGTAAACTTCAGATCAACACTTCCTATGCCTTTAAAAGGGACAGTACCATCATTTCCTATGTACAATACAATATTTTCATCTACTGCCTCCATGGTCTTGAAGAACCTCTCGTTCTTGCAGACGTGTCGAGTGGCACCAGAATCAACCCACCAAGCCATGTCATTTTCGATGACGTTGATTTCAGAAATCATAGCAATGAGATCATCATTGTCGTTTCCTGCACCTTTTGCAGTGCTAGAGGAAGCATAATGTTTTCCTTGCTTCCTCTTCCAATGATAACATTTAGACTTGAAGTGGCCATCTTTACCACAGAACCAACAAGTGACTTTCTATTTCCTTTGATTCTGGTTTTGGTTGTTCGGTTTTCCCGAACCAGCTGGCTTTTTGAAAGCACTAGGCTTGTTAGGCTTGTTCATCAGGGGCTTTTTGAACTTTGCTGCCTCCATCACATGCACCTTTGGAATTTCCTGAGCATTCTGCTCTTTCTCATTTTCCTGCATACGACGATCCTCTTCCACACCAAGATGGTTAGCTAGTTCATCAAAAGTTATATCCTCTTTTTTATGCTTAAGAGTTCGTTTGAACTCTTTCCAAGATGGGGGCAGTTTATCAATAATAGAAGACAACAATTGTTTCATCCATAACAAGATTGTGTTGAGAGAAATTATTTCTAATCCTCTCAATTTCACGAAATTGTTCCATAACATACCTTTCATCAACCATTTTAAAATTAATAAACTTTGATATGAGGAATTTCTTACTTGTTGCATCCTCCTTATGGTACCTTGCCTCCAGTTTTTCCCACAGTTCCTTGGTAGAGGGGACGTCATGGTAGAGGTCAAACAGTGAGTCCTTCATGGCGTTCAGTATGTGACCTCTGCAAGTGTGGTCATCCGTCTCCCATTTCTGGCTCTTCCTGATCTGCTCGACGGTTTCATCATCGGACTCCGCAGGCTTTGGTGTATCCAGAACATACACTAGATGAAGCGCCACCAGCAGGAAATGCACTCGCTTTTGCCACCTTAGGAAATCTCCTCCATCGAAGCGATCCACCTTCACAAAGTTAGCTGACAGCTTTTTGATTGAGGAAGCCATTGCAACAACTAAAAATTCCTTTAGATTGTTAGACCAGAGGGATTCTCCATGACTTCAAAGCGTGTAACACAGCCACTTTCCTAAAGGAATTTTCGCTCTCTACACTGCAAAAGTCAACAAATATCCTAAAGGATACGATGAAGCAAACTCAACTTTCACTTTGCAGTAGTGAAAGATGAAAACAAGAGCTAATGCTGGTTAATTTCGAGATGATTTCTTCCTCCCCAAACCTCTTCTCTTATAGACCACTGGTCAAGACCAGTTAAAGAGAAAATGGGGTAGTGGAGCAGTGAAGCAATTTCAACTGCTCCCACTCAGTCAAGTCTTGAACGGGTTTATTAACTGCCCATTTAATGCTTGGGTGGGTCAATCTAATAACTACCCACATTGTAATTCCGAAAATGGTAAAAAAAGTAATGGTAAAAAGTTTTACCCATGGTTAGCTCGCACATAGATACACACATGCGCACGTGCCTCGTGCCAAGTGCTAAGTGCGCCTATAAAAGCACCATATGGGCCGCGCGTGTGGCTTACTTTGCATAGCACTTGTATTTTTATTTTACATACACTGTAGTGCAAGAGTATATATATACTCTTTAAACTTGAAGTTTCTAACCAATGTGGAGCTAAACATTTCTTGTGAAAATGTCCAACATTTTTTTTTTGGATAAAATCTTACATTTTTCGAAATGTAAACTAAAATAGTTACAAGATTGCTACAAGTTTTATAACAAGGTTATTATATAACTTAAAAAGTTTCACACATGTCACTCTAATCATATTCCAACAACTTCGACGACTACACTGAACTGGCAACATGTAACTTGAGAAGATTATGTGGCTACAAATAGTATTTTCTTGTAAGTCAAAAAAATAAGAGTTGCTTAACTTGACAAGATTAAGTGGCAACATGTAACTTGAGAAGATTAAGTGGCTACACTGAACTGGCAACATGTAACTTGAGAATTCATTAAAAACATTATGGAACGTACTCAAAGTTCCGGTGGTATTTTTTCATCTTCTTATTTTTTTATAGTATGTTGTCTAGACCACCCAATATGCAGACTTAACTAACTACTTTGGACTTGAGTCGTGTCGGCCCACTAAAAGATAAAGCTTTCTCAGTAGTAGTTTCTACATTCATGGAGTCTCAAACAATTGTTCATCTTTCGACAACAAAATTAGAAAGAAAAAAAAACCATGACATTGAAGATATCCAAGACGGTTAGCAAGACCTTGGCAAGTAACAATATTCACCACAATTTTTTTAGAAAAGCAACGGTCGCACAAAATAGCAAAGCTTGTGCGTAACCTCAATCTCCCTTCTAATTTGTTTTCATAATATTGACATTATTCCACTTCCTCCACAAAAAAACTATGCATTTCGGCTCAATTGGTCTAAATTCTCTTGATGTATTTTTCTTTTTGTTGGTGGTTCAAATCGAAATTAACTTGTGTGCTAAGTTTTGGAGATATTTAGTAGTTCCTATAACTAATGGACAGTTGAACCTAGGAAAAAGATTAGCATGGTTGCTATTTTGATGCATGCTATTTAGTGTTGATATGCATAGGCTATATATATATATAACGTAGGAACGTACAATGTTGGGAGTTGACCAAGCCAGGTACGAGTTGTGTACAGGGGAGATTGATTGATTCTTGTTCTTGGGTTTTATATCCTGATTTTAAATACATGAGGGTTTTTCTTCGTGTACTAAATTATTGATAGTGGAATATCTTGTCTCTTGCCCGTTGCTTTTTTATTGATTTTGGGGTTTTTCCATATAACTTCCTGTGTCGCTATTTTCTCTATGTTCATTTATCTTCGAGTGTATTCGTGTGACTATAATCTCAGGACTTCTGTGGTGATTCATTACAACAAAATAGTATTAGAGTCGAGATTCTGATATAAGGACATTACACTATTAAGGTGAATTTCAAAGATGTCGAAGTAGACAAGTGTGATAATTTCATACGTGGAGAAGCTCAACGGGAAGATGAATCTTGACTTGTAGCAAATTCAACTCTAAGATTTATTGATTAAATCTGGGCTACATCAAGCGTTGAAGAGTCATGGGAAGGAAAGCGGTGACGATTGAAAAGAGTTGGATTTGAGGGCGCCTAGTGTCATAAAACTCAATTCTGCAAATAATGGTATTTCGAACATGAGAAATATTTCTTCAGTGAAAGGTCTTTGGGAAGAATTAGATAGTGTTTACTTGACAAATACCATGTCAAACCAAATCTACTTAAAAGAGTAGTACCATCACATGAAGATGGATGAAGGAACGAGTATTACTGATCATTTTAGTGTTCTTAACGAGATTATCTTTGAACTTGAGGAATTGAGAGAGTAAATCGAGGATAAGGATCAGATCCTCACTCATGCTCATCTAGTCACTTCCACTTTCGTTCAAGCATATGAAGCCAACACAAATGTATGAAAAAGAAACTATCAGCTTAGCAGAGGTGACAATCATGTTATATGTGAGGATAAGTTGATGATGGAATAAGATAATGGTTCATCTGAAAACTCGGGTTTGGTAGCTACTGGTAAGAGTTCCAAAAATTATGGGAAATGGTCTGTCAAAGATGTAGTCAACCAAGAAATCTCAAGAGAAACTATAGGAATGTGAAAGAAAAAAAATGAGGTTCAACAAAAAGCTCTTGGAGGATTCCAATGTTGAAAGTAATGACACTAATAATTGTTTCCTTCTCAAGCGTGATAGTAATTATCCTATGAGTGTAGCAAAGAATATGATTGGTGATTAAAAGGGAGAATGAATAATTGAGAGTGGGGCCACATTACACGTTTGCGTGCACAGGAATGGATCACTAATTATGCAAGGTGTACGAGTGGTTAAGTTATGTCGACAATTGCAACTTTATGTGACCGATATTACAATTTGGGAAGTTTAGTTGAAGTCGTTTGACATCTGCGTTATAACACTTTGGGATGTTTGACATGTCCTGAGTTATAATCAAAATCTCGTTTTCTTTTTCTGAGTTAAATTCTAAGGGGTACAGGTACTCCGGGCGAGTTGGAGTGTTGAAAATATTTCAAAAGTCTTTGTTGGTCATGAAAGGCGCAAGGAAGAACTTGTTTGTTTAAGTGCATAAATACGAAGCTAGGTTTGGGCCTCAAAAGTCGATTTAGAAGTGGGCTCCGATTATTGATAAATCTAAGCACGCTGGATTGGACTTGGTTTATTCTCGGTGCTGTGAATAATTTCCCGAGAAAGGCTATTGTAAGAACAAGGTGGTGAATTTTTGCCAATGTGAAGATTTGTCAAGACCATTGCTCAAATCGGAATTAACTTGCGTGCTACGTTTTGGAGATATTTAGTAATTCCTATAACTAATGGGTAGTTGGACTTAGGAAAGGAATTAGCATGGTTGCTATTTTAATTCGTGCTATTTAATGTCCAAGGTGGCATGCACGTTCCAATTAGAAGTCCAAACACGCCAACACGGTTGTGTTTTGTAGTGGTGTTATGTTATATATATGTATATGTAACGTAGGAACATAAAATGTTGGGAGTTGATTGAGCTAAGGGTACGATTTGTATACACATGAGATTGAGTGATTCTTATTCTTGTAGTTTGTATTTGGGGTTTAGATTGATGAGGGTCTTATTTTTGTACTAAACTATTAATAGTGGAATACCTTGTTTCTTGTTCGTGGTTTTTCTATAATTATGGGACTTTCCATGTTACTTTGCGTGTTCATTTTTTTCTCAGTGTTTGTTTACTTTTATGTTTATTTGTGTGATTGTGATCTTAAGACTTCCACGGTGATTTGTCACAATACTTTCTTTATTTGTAGAATCATTCAATAGATGAAGCTTTAACACGGATGAATGCATTACAGCACCGCAAAGATGGCCAACATGGGACTAGTTCAAGATTGAAAAGACAAGTGACTTGAGGGCTTTGCACAAAATATAGGGTCGAGATTGACTGTCATGCAAAACTTATATGGATTGTTTCAGAGTCTCAAACTTTGTTCGGAGGAAGGTTATAAGGTAGAAGTTGATTAGATAACAAATGCGTGCTTGATATGGTTAACAACGGTTAGGCTCCTAAAAGTCTCAACCATTTCTACTACTTCAAGATATTAGAAGGCTACTTGATAAAGACTAAGACATTATTTTCTCACACACAGAAGGAAACAAAGTGGCAGATGCATTTATGCAAAATAATTTTTACAAGAACTAGCAACATTCTCTTCTCCTCATCCTTATCCTCATCGAATACGACACATTTTGCAAGGATTCTTGAGCGGTAGCACATCCATGTGTTTGGTGTAATCACAATATTTAGGCAGTTGCCCCTTCCCCTTCCCCCTCCCCTTCCCCTTCCCCTTCCCTTTTGACTTTCACATGAAAAAATCATTCTCCTTTATTGCATCTTTTAAATGTGAGTCAAGATTTGGTTATGATCCATTATTTTCACTAGAAAAAAAAAGTATAAAAACATATGGTGCTTATTCAACCCCAAATCAATAAATAAAAATTGGTCTTGATAATTAAGTGTTTTTTAGAAGGAAACTATATGTGTTTTTATGTCAAATTGGTAAAATATCATAACCTTTCACAATTTTTATTATTAAATTAAACTTTCTAAGATTTGTAATTTATTTTTTATTAAATAAAAAAACTTAATTAATCATCAATGGCTCTCAATACATATCAATGGAATAGGACGAGACATAGAATCAGCCACTGTAGCAAATTGATTCTTTAATCCTAATTGTTTAAAAGAACATTCAACTTTGATAAAGTTGCTTTCAAGAACTGCGACGGTAACAGTGGAATAGTTTGACTGATCTTAATAACTATTCTCTTTATAAATATCTAGAACGTAACAGTATACAAATACATTACTTGAATCATAATGAAAAATAAAACTTTAGACAAAGGAAGGAAACAATTACCTATGAAATAAAATCTAATGACGAGTACCAACTCCATAAACGTAAATCAATGCCCAGTCTTTAAGAAGAATGCGACATAAAGAAGTGATTGCTGCCAGTAATGAATATTATGGTCGCGCAAGGATGAACTTAATCATCTCATCAATTTTGAACAGATCTAAAGTTTATTTGATAGATAAAAGACGAAAGCGGTTATTGAAACCGCTACCAATCAGAAGATAGGATCGACGATGTTTCAAAAGGTTGAGTCAATACGGAGATCCAAAGAACGAAATTATGCTTTTTGAGCCGCCAACAAAAAAAAACTTCTGAAAGGTTTTATGAGATCTTAACATTTCTACATATTTTAATTTTTATCATAGGTTATTTGGTAAATTACAAACTGGATGAGGTGACATCTAAATAATAAATTTAATGATCAATTCGGTGATCATTGCTGGTGGGGTATCTTCTTAAATCCATTATTTAAGTGTGACCTCATCAAATCTGAAGTTCAAAAGTGACTTACGATACAAATCAAACAATTATTTAGAAAAATATATACTAAAATAAAACACAAATCAAACAGTTTTTAAGGAAGATGTAAATTGTAACAAGAGGTCTCTTAAGATATAAAAACAAAAGTTGAGAGAAGTTTATGTCAGCGAAGCTAGGGGTGAGGCCTGACATAATATTATTAAAGGTAGAGAGGTTCTGTAGCAAGGACTCCATTGGAGGATTGGTGATGGAAACAATTGTGACGATCACAATTTCTCACAAACTAAGCACCGCCCGATCTAAGCCCACGTTGACCCTCGAGCCAGTTTCGCAAGGTCAATGTAGATCTAGTCAGCCTTTCGATCTATCATTTCTTTCGATATGCATGGCCTCCAAAATCCATTTGAATTTATGTCGAACTTCGTCGAATAACACCCCTCATCGATGATCGATCGGTCCGACAACGCGCCACCGCGCAGCTGCTCAACGTTGTTTACTGCGCTGCTGTCGATGCCGCTGCGGCGGCCGCGCCGTCATCGCACCGCTGCCGTCTCCTCGCCGCTGCCTTGCAGGTGCTATTGTCATGTCGAGCCGCCGCTGCCCTACCACGCCGCTGCCAAGCGCGCCACCGTACCTACCGCTGTTGCAGCTCTTCCGCTGCCTCGCTGGAGCCACGCCGCTGCTGGATGCCACCGTTGCGCCACTACCGTCCGCGGTTTTGCCTCAACCGCCGCCATGATTGCTCGCCTAGCCGGACTCCCGTCTCGTTGAAGCCGCCGAGCGCAGCCCGGAGCTCCGTCGTGCTTCCACCGTGCTGTTCCCCCTCTCTCTCTCTCTCTCTCTCTCTCTCTTTCACTCTCTGTTTTCCTCTCTTTTTTTTTCTCTCCTCTCACTTCTTATCCGATCATTTTTTTTCTTTTTTCTTTTTATTTTAAACGAGTGGGTACCACATACGATCCTCACTAACACATGACACAAATCAAGTTTTCGGATCGTTAAAAGAATACTTGGATATAAAAAGATTTCAAAAAATCTATTTGGACTCTTTAAGTCCGGACCCAAAGATTTTTTTGTTAACAATTTAAGATATCACCTAAGTAAAAGACCTAATTACCCTCTACCCCAAACACAAATAATGAATTTAAATTAAGGGTTTTTATGTCTTTTTACTTGTTTGAGTTCAAACTTTTTGAGTCCATCTAGCACTACCCAAAAATTTTTAGTGGCAATGAAGGAAAGGAGTAAACTCTGGTCTCGGAAAAAGGAAAGTCTACATTTGGTCAAAGATTTGATCTCTCCTTAATCAGGCAGCTGGAATAGAGAACTAATCTATGAACTGTTCATCAATTAAGAAGTAGGTAACATAAATGGAATCCCACTCAGCACAACAAGGTGTGCAACATTTATGATTTGGCTTTATGAGAAGACTAAAGGTCTTTTTGGTGAAGTCGGTGTTAGGGCATGTGTGCCTTAGGTCAATTTTATGAGCATTATTTCAATAACTATTTTGGTTAATAAAATAGAAGATTTCATTTGTCATTCATTATTATAATTGATTTGCATGTTTACATTATAATAAAATCGATACACATTTATTGAAATATCCTAAATATCCCTAGTCAATTATTATACAAGTTATTATACAAGGAACTATAATGAATTAAGGCTACTATGAGCCTTGGTTGATGGTCATGTAATGATCATATGTATAAAGTACGAATCAAGATCATGAGCACATGTTAGGGAACAAGCTACTGGACCGACCCACTATGAGAACATCATATGGATTAAGTCATAGGTGTTACTCATAATAGGTATATCATTTAGTCCTCTGAGTTGAGATTACTACAGATTTCAACATTTGGATCATAGTGATGCAATCAAAGGTTTTTTTTAACCATACGATTATACAAATTGTGATTAATTATTATTTAAATAATGTATGGAGGAGTGTAATGAGATATAATTTGTTCTTATCGTTTAAAGGGAGATATCAGTGGATCCCTCGATATGTTTGACTAAAAATGGCCAAGTCAAAGTTGATTGATGTGATCAATGTCGATTGAATGTTTTCAGTCTACCTAGAAATGTGGATTAGTACGATTGAACATTAAAGATGACTTTTTCGTATGTTTAATAATAAGATATTGTACGACAAAAGGATATGATATACACTATAGATTAGGTTGTATCAATTTTGATCTTCATGCAATTTGGGTAGTCATAATGTCTTGCTAGAGACCGCTTATGACTTGTGTATCAATATAGTTTTTAGTTCACTGTCAACATTGCATGAACCTATTTGGTCTCACACAAAGAATGGTTTTATGGGATTTTAAATGAATCTTTACAATGAATTTTATATGATAAAATTCAAAACATAAAAGTCCTTACAATGCGCATATTAATACCACTTTAAGTATGAGTATAATGGTAATTCACTTACCCGACATTATAGAAGGGTTGTATAAATAGGTGTGTTAAGGGAATTCACATTACGGAAGAAATCAGGGTTGGAACCTAATATTCGTTTTTAGAAAACGTGTTAGGCTTCTATGCTATTCTAGAGTTTTTAGGGGGAAAAGAAAATTGTTTTCGTGTTCTCTCTCGAGCTAGCACTCGAAATCTCGACTAATATTCGTGTGTGGATTTTTGATAGATGATGTTCATCTTTAGCAACGTCTTGAACATTAATCAACACAGAGAAACAAACTAGCGATTGAGGTACAATTTTTTTTTTAATAAGTTTAATTGAATTCGATTTAGATCCCGTTTGAGTTTTGAAATAAAATTTTAAAATTTTCGCTGCGTTATGAACCCTAAAACCCAACAGTCGGCATATAGGCTAGAATCTCAACTCGACCAAAATTGGACTTGGGTGAGGAATTTAAATGGAGAAGCAAGCAACTTAAGGGAACTCTCAACACTTATGCTGAAGATTTGGAAGTTTAAAGTTCCTAAGAAAGTTCAATTTTTTATTTGGTGATGCTTGCACAATGTTCTTCCTACTAAGCATGCTCTCTAGATAAGGAAGTTGACGATGGATACGATGTGTTTGTTGTTATGTAAAGGGGAAGAAATGATCGATCATCTGCTATTTTCACTTGAGGGATCGAAAGCTTTTTGGTTCTCTTCACCATAGGGTTTTAAAGTTGACGCAACCAGATCCATTTCTTCCATAGAAAGTTGGCAAGATATGGTAGCAAGTGCGAAAAAATAGAATAGAAGTAGGGAGGTCCTACAGTGTGTGCTCTTCGAATGTGGTATTTGTGAAAGAGTAGAAATGAAGTTGTATTCAAGGGAACAAAGGCAAATCTTATTAAATTTTGGGAGAGGACGATGAAGTAAATCAATAGTCTCAACAAAGACCTTATGGCATGTTCGGTTCATAGGATAGGGTGAGATAAGTGGTAGTACTAAATAATACTAGTTTTCGGTTCGAGTATAAAACTGTCCATATAATTATTTTAACCCATGAGATTGGGATAATTTAAAATCATGAATTCAATGGTATTATTTTATCCCAATCTTGGTGACTTTCAAATGACCAAAATATCTTCATCATAAACACCCAAAACATACATTCATTTACTATACTCGACTCTTCAACACCAAAAAACCTATGGTGTGTGACATTAATATATCAATGTAGCACTATAGTTACCGTCCGCGTGTAAATCAAATCAACAGATCGTTTCCATGATCATGAATCAACACTATTCATCGATAACATATTTAGTACTACTAAAATTTGTTCAAGCTTCAATCGCATTTATTAATTATATCGCGCGATTCTACAAGACCCATCATTAAATTTTCAATTTTCATTCATATTAAAATAAATAAACAACACAACATATCACAATTATTATAGCCAATGAGTTCACTTTGAATTTTCTTCCAATGAATTTTGTTCACTTAATTTGATGAGAAATGTGACGGTTCAAGTGACATTTGGTTTGCTTAATGAATGGAATTATTAGGCTTCTGCTTCTGAATGACTTTGTTTATGTGTCGTTGAAGTTGCTTTGATATGTATATTTGGCTTTGTAAGCTTATCAAGAATGTGAGAATGAGTTTATAGATATAAAATGACACTTTAGTAATTTCACCTATTGAAATCAGGTTTAATCTCATCCTCTATACCCCCAACCGAACAAGTCCCTCTATTAAGACTAATACCCAAACCCATGTTATAATTCCAGTGTAAAATAATTTCATGATCTTTGGAATTATTTTATATGTGAACCGAACGGGCCATTAACAATGAAATAAGTGTTCAAAATTAGGTTTCTCACGTGGGTAATAGCTTGGACGGTTTTGATATGTTCGTGGATGTTGTTAGGGATCCTTGCACAAAAAAAGAAAGAATTGGATGTACTCTTGTTTCGAGGAAACACATGAATATCATCAGAGCAGGCTTTTTACAGGTAAGACCGAAGTTGCTGTAGCAGAGGGTTGGGACATCTTGAATGCGTTGCAGAGTTGCCAAGATTGCAAAGAATTGAAGAAAGTCTTCTCCGATGCGTTGATGGCTATTGAGGCTCTGAACAAGAAAGACTCGACTTAGGCTGAAATTGATCCTATTGTTTTTCATATTAAACAGTCAGCTAAGGAATAAGATTCTTTTGATTTTTGCGATGTCCTTAGGAGTCAAAATGTAAATGCTTTACGGCGGGCCTCGCATGAGGACACATCAGAATTGTATTTGGGATTTCCCCCTCCAAATTGTTTTTTGGATATTTGGAATACATTACCTTATGTTCTTGCGAAAGGTTACGACTTAACACTTAAGCCTTGGTTATATAAAAAGAAATTAAAATGCTTTTGTACAATTAAGTTGGTTTATTACTCTAGAAAAAAAAGTTACTGTTTGCTGCAATTTATCTTGCATACACAATACGTTGTGATTAAAAATTAAGCCTAATGATAAAAAAATAATAACCTTTAAAAGTTGTATCAATTATATTATAACCTTTGAAATTTTATCAATTATATCATAAATTTTTCGACTTAGTTTCAATTATATCTTCAACTAATTTGGACCATTTTTCTTTCATAATATATGCCTCACATCATTCTCTTCAACTTTTGTACAACACCCTTTAAGAATTTATTCATTCATATACATTAGAGTCGAATATTCATAATAAATATGTATTCAGGTATATCATACACATAGTTTTGTATACATATGCATACTCAATCACATACATACATAATCTAGGTACGCAATTCTTTTGTCAAATTAAACAACTAAGGGAAAACTTCTAATTGTTGTAAATCAAGTTGGAACTTGCTAAGAACTAGAGAAGGAAAATAGAAGACTAAGAACTTCTACTACTACAAACTACTACTACAAAGGAGAAGAGAAGAAATGAGATAGTTGGAATGAGAAGTTTTCATTCAACTTGGTGTGTGAATAACAATGGGGTTGACACCCTTTATATAGGTCATTTGGTGATGATGATAATTGTACTTATACAATATGTACAAGTTATACATACACCACAAGTCATACAACACATCACAAGCAACATAGACAATACATGAAAGAGTTGGTGTACATTGGAGAGGATTACAAGTTACATGACAATACATGGATAAGTGATTATACATTGGAGTTGAATACAAGTTATGTAGAGTGTACAAGTTACATTCAATGTAGAAGTCATGCTTGATGTTACAATTCAATGTGAGAGTCATGCTCGACAATGTGATCATTCATAAGCTTATTTAAAGGGTCATCCAATTTACAACACTCCCCCTTGGATAACACTTGTTGAGAGAATATGCCTCGTTAAAACCTGTACTAGAAAAATCCTGTTGGAAAAAATCTAGTATAGGAAAAAGAGTACAATGTTCTCGTCAATCTTGATTTGTAGTATAATATTATTGATTGCATCATTAAAAGCCTTGCTAGGAAAACTCAGTGGGACAAAACCAAAGTTAAGGAAAAGAGTGCAACACATTGATACACTTTGAGAGAATATATATGCTTCATTAAAACCTTTACTAGAAAAATCATGTGGGAAAAAAATCTAGTATAGAAAAATGAGTACATTGCTCTCATAAACTTTTTATACGGAGTATAATAATGTTAGGATTGCCTCTTTAAAAACCTTGCTAGGCAAATCCAGTGGGATCAAACCAATAGTGAAAGGAAAATGGTGCAATACACTAATCAACCTTGATAAAGAGTTTTAATATTATTAGAATTGCCTCATTAAAAACCTTTATAAAGAAAACCTAGTGGGATAAAACCATAGCAAAGGGAAAAAGAGTGCAATAAACTAACCAATAACTCATTTTGATTCCCCCCCTCATGCTCACATGGGTGAGACATTTTGTGCATTTTGTTGCACATGGACATCGTTTTCTATATGAACCATTTAATGCTGAAGTATATGATTGTCACTCTTTTGTATATAGTACTTGCATCAAGTAATTGATTCATAACTTTGTTACTACTGAATGATCCTTTGAACTTCGAGTTCATATTAATTTATACATGGATCATAATACAACAAATTTAATGCAATTTGATGCGTTTCAAGCAATTTCACGCCATTCCTTTTGAATTGGCTTATATCTCCCCCTAATGGTGGGAAAACTGCTTCATCAAAGTGACAATTAGCAAAACTTGCTATAAATAATTTCCCTATTAGGGACTTAAGGCATGTTATAATATGATTAATGGAGAGTAAATCAATATACGTCTCCTATTGATTTTCTTTGATATAATCTTCAGCAGAAAAAAATCCAGTTTGATAAAGGATGACCGTGCAAATTTATGATATTTTTGCATTATTGATGATTATGGATAATCAAATAGAACTTACCACATTATGAATGTCATTTAATTTATGACGACATTCGTTTTAATGTGTCTTATATATTCCAGAAGTTAAAGCTGTGAATATTATACTCAGATTAAATCATATAGATAAATTTTCTATTATTCTGAGTAGACTTCTTCTGAACAAGACTTTAACAATAAAATTGCTATATTAGATATTGCCTGAACATTAGCCTCCGTTAAGTTCGAATTCGAAAAATATTCACTTTTATATTATAATGTACATGCATGTAGCACGATACATAAGACAAAAACTAATCGCCCATAGTTAGGTCACGATTTAAACACATCTCGATGTGCTTGTTTTATCGAGCCATTTTCAATGATAAAATTCATAATATTTTGCCTTTGATTTTAAAGGCATGGTAAAGGTCACAAAAATATTCGGGTATATATATGATAATATTTTGGCAAAATAGTCTTTCATATATGACAAAAAATGTCACAATTATGAGCGCTCATTGTCAATAATTATTTGCCCTTTGTAGTGGTGTACCAATTTTTGGTGAAATTGTCAATACGACATTTACCTGATATTTTCACCTTTTCCACGTCCATAAATTTATTATTGCGATCATGATCATTATATGCAACATATGCTTCTTAATTTGAAGCTGAACTAATTAGACGGGAGTGATATTATATTTATAATATCTCATTATTTTACTCAGCTACCATGAGAAAGAAATCAATCCTTAATATTTATTGGATTGATATGCGCACTCGATATTTGTTGCAGCAATAAATCGAGGCGGGCCACGTGACCTTATTTTTTATTGTCTCGTCAGTCATATTTCCACATAGCCTCGACATAGAGACAATTAAAATTGTGGAATTATAATTAATATTTGACTGATTAAATTTTGTAGCATGAGACTCAGCCGCTCATTTTGAGCTTTTGGAGCATTACCCTTTTGGTATGTATATATATAACTCCATAAGGTGAAAAGATATATAAAGTGAAATATTCACTTTTCAAATCTCTAAAGAGAAATTGGCAAGTGATTATGTATAACACACAGTTTTGCATATATGCTTTATTCACAAATTGTAGTATCTAATTATCATGACAAGTAATTCTTGTCGGTAATATAATAAGACAGCAAGTTCTATGGTTGAATAATATTTTGAAAATAAATTTAATATAAAATAGTTTTTCCCTTTTTATGTAAAAACATAGCACATGATTAAATATATGTTCACAACTTGATTCATTAATAAACAAAATATACTATTCGTATGAGTTGGTGGGACAACCTCCAGGTTGGGTGGCGAGACATAGTCTACTTAATATCATACCTCCTCGAACGGGATAACACGTCCCCCTTTCAATGTTTAGCTTTACCGAGGACAAGACTTACCCACTATCAACTCAAACTTATAGCATTATTTGTATTATAAAATCAAGAATAGAACAATAACTAATCGTTTATAATTTTAAGAGAAAAACTATGTCACACATTGACTTTTGATTTCTGATGTAGAAGATCGTACGAGACGTAACTACAGAGCATACTTTCGAAATCAGTAACGTTATAATGCATAGTATATGAATAAAGTATGCATAAATAAAAGGGAGCAACCATGATAATATAGAAGTAAATTGAACTTATTTAAATAACAAAAGTTATATGTTCTTAGCTTTGTCTCCCTAACAAGCCTTCTTGAACTTCAAGATCTCCTTAATACTAGAGCAAGCTCGTGTTGATAACTTATTGTAAATTGAGTTGGAACTTGCTAAGAACTAGAGAAGGAAAATAGAAGACTAAAAACTTCTACTACTACAAACTACTACTACTACAAAGGAGAAGAGAAGAAATGAGATAGTTGGAATGAGAAGTTTTCATTTAACTTAGTGTGTGAATTACAATGGGGTTGACACCCTTTATATAAGTCATTTGGTGATGATGATAATTGTACTTATACAATATGTACAAGTTATACATACACCACAAGTCATACAACACATCACAAGCAACATAGACAATACATGGAAGAGTTGATATACATTGGAGAGGATTACAAGTTACATGACAATACATGGATAAGTGATTATACATTGGAGTTGAATATAAGTTATGTAGAGTGTACAAGTTACATTCAATGTAGAAGTCATGCTTGATGTTACAATTCAATGTGAGAGTCATGCTTGACAATGTGATCATTCATAAGCTTATTTAAAGGGTCATCCAATTTACAACACTAATACATTTTTATGTCATTTTCACACACATGTGTGCGCGCACAAATATATTTATACATTTTCAACTTACTCTTGGTGACCTATGAATAATTAAATTCGAACTAGCGCATTAATGTACCATTGATCTATAAATTATTAATTTTTTGTATCTTCATAAATCTAATTTAAGCATGAGGCTTAAAAGATTTTGATGTAAATTAATTAATATAAGTGCCCATGAAAAGTTAAGTTAAAAGATTAAGTTGATTTCAAAAAAAAGTGTTCTAAATTAATTGAGAATAAAATTGACATTGAATTGAAAAAGTTATGATATAATTGATAAATTTTAAAGATTAGATTATAATAGGTACACCTTACAAATATTAAGATTTCTAAAAAAAAAAAAACAAATATTAACATATTTTTGGTCATTATCCCTAAAAATTATTTGTATACTTTTCAATATTCCCACAAAAGGAAAACCTCTAGTCCCATCTTGTAAGAAATCAAATCTCAAGAATTAAACGCAAAGATTTGAGTATTGAGTGATGAGAAACCAAGAAATAGATTTGAAACAAGTAATTACATTCCAAAAAGTATTTTCTTAATTTAATTACACGGGAAGAACCTTCTTGACGATCTCCTGACTGAGAGCAGCGATCTGGGAATCAAGCGCCTTAATTGTATCCTCCTTCTGCTTCTCCAACGCCCCCAGCGCCTCCGCCAGCTCCTCCTCCACCTTCCTCTTACCCTCTGCCAGTTTCGCCTCCACCTCTTCCGTTGTCTCCTTCTTCATCTGGTTCAGCGCCGCCGCAATCTCCGCCCTGGCCGCCCTCATCACCGCCGCCGCCTGCTCCTCCAGCTGCTTCACCTCCCCGGACGTGTCCTTCACGCTGCCCAACTTCTCCTTGATTGCTGCGTCCCTCTCGTCCATGAATTTTCCTAGAGGACTGAAGTAGATCTTGTCAAGAGCTACCATCAGCACCAGAAACTCCACCATGATCGCCGGGAGTGTGAGGTTGAAGTCAAACAGCGCCGCCTTCTCAATCTCCGCCGCGATGGCCGGGAGGGGTGCCACGGCTAGAATGGATGCCGCGGCGGTGGTGGAGAGGAGCTGGGGGAGGTGGATTGGGGTGGGGATGAGTTTGGGGATGGAGATTTTGGGAGGGAGGGGATGGAGTTTTGGAGGGGGCGTTCTTGGGTTGGAGGAAGTGATTAGGGATTTGGAGGACGCCATTATCATCATGTTGGTGGTGGTGGCGCTCATGCTTTACTTGCTTTCTCACCACCTAATCACTCACCTCCTCTCTCTCTCTATGGTCGAGTGTTCGGTGTTAATTCGAACTTGAGATTTTTATGAAGGAAGCCTATCTCGTTCTGCGCCACACAATTGAAGAAAGGTGGTAAGAAAACCCTCTCTCTTTTTTTTAATTTTTTTAATTTTTTTAATTTTTTTAATTTTTTTAATTTTTTTTTTGTTCCATAAGTTGAAACAGATCTGTTAGATATATGCACCATTGCACGGACTCAAATGCATGTCTAATTCTAATATATTATGAGGCGCGCTACAAGTACCCCACCTATTACTGAAGGGGCACCATTGTTGAGGGCATCAAGTGGTTTACGAAAGACACCTAAGATTTTGAAATGAAATCCCAAAATTGCCCCTAACTCATGCACCCCACAAATTCGATTTGATAAAACGAAGAACTTAAAGGGAGATTGTTTTCTTTTGGAACCCTAGACGCTATCTCGATCCATTGCAAGGACAAAGCTCGGATTTCTCTTCGTTTCTCCTGTTTTAGGCGCAAATTTTTTTGATGTGTATCGAGTTTGGATGTTATCCGAGTTGTTGAAGTTCGTCTCTATTTTACGGCTCAGTTTCAGGGTTTGGATCTCGCAACAAACGTTAATTCGATAGATTAAAGGCACATTTAAAGTCGATTATCCAAGCTTTTGGTTCGGTATTTGTCTGTTTTGATTAGTTTGTCTTCAAGGGTTTCTTATTTGCAAACCCGTGGTTCTCGACTAAATAGGCAAGAGAAAAAGTGTATATTCTCAGCTAACCATAGTCGAGATATTAGGTTAAGTGTCATTGCAAAGAGTCTCGGGTTCATCCTACCAAGACTTAAATGGTTATCTCGGTGGGCACCAAACGAATGTTATAATGACTGTTGTAATTTATCGTCTCGGCTATCCAAAATCGAGATTGCGCTTAGGTGGGTGTGTTAGGTACCGTGACATTCGAATATGTCTCGGTCACTACATTCCGATAATGCATTTGAATGTTTAGTTAGGTTGGTTTCGGTGACATCCAACGGAGACTACATCCCTTCTCTCAGTTGTCAATTACCGAGAATATGTTTATTATCTCGTTCACACATGATCGTGAATGTGTTTTTTTCTTCGTGAACCTGCACTACTGAAAGTACTTTAATTGTTGATTTTTCTCTATTTTTACCAGAATTTCTATTTATGGTGCTTACCTTTAATTCAGCAATCAGGAATGGCTCGTTCAAAGACCCCAATGAGTACGCAGGAGGTTGGTATTGAATTGACGAGGGGTAACCGCGGGCGAGGCGGGCGAATACCCCATACTGCATCTTATCGAAAGGAGAAACATAATGTGGATGTGATGGGTAAGGCAAAGGCTACTGGAAAACGTGCAAGGAAGGCTGAGGTGCACGATGAGGGTTCCAATGTTGCCGCGCGTCGACATCAGGATCTAGTCATTGCCTGGGGTAAAGTGAGGCTCACGTATCGAAGTCTGCTAGTCAGTCCTCATAACAAACAAAAACTACGAGTAGGCATCGCATTACACGTGGGAGTAGTAATGGTGAGGTAACCGAAATGAAGAGGAGGCATAAGAGCAACAATGTGTTCTTTTCCCCAGTGGTCCTTCAGATCCTTTCCCCAGTGGTCCTTCAGATGGATCTTTGTTGAAGAGTTTTAAAGATCATGTCGCCTTAGCGATTTGGGACATTTAGGTACTTAATGTTGCATTTAACACAGTACTTAAAAACTTTATGTTATTCACGTAAAAGACGAAATGTTTTTGTGGTTGTAGGATCACCTGTAACTCAAGTGTATCAATCGCAGAGCTCAAATCCAACAATGGAGTTTGCAGTCGTGTCAACTTGACACTGGGGGCATTTAGAGGATCATCCAGCGATCTAGGTTGACTCCGCCGATGGACTACTTCTAAGTAAGGCAAACAAGGAGGTCATTTCTGTAGGAGACGAACACATTTCACTTACCATTCGATAAAATGTCAATCTCTTTGAAGGATGTGATCATTCTTCTTAAGATTCATGTGACGGGCAAAGCTGTTGTGGTTGTGAACTTTGCAAGGTATGCTAAGGAATCTCATGCTCAGGCGAATGCGATAAAGTTAGTGTTTAAACTACTTGGGGTTAGCTTTGAATATGCAGAGGAAGAAGTGAACATCAGTGTCTATAACGACCCCTTCTCTAATTTAGGGCACCACCCGGCCTAATCCCATAATTAAGCCCAAATCCTAGCCACACAGGATTTAACTACGTATTAGTCAGCATTTCTATCCAAATTTCCTCAACTACTTGTGTTTAGGATAAATAAAAGACATGTCACTGTACAATTTAATTTTATAGTAATTAAAAACTTATTAAAAGTTATAAAATTTAGTAGAAGTCTTAACAAATTATGCGGAAGCAATTATTAAAAATCATAATTGTGTGGAAACCAGAAAAACAATGATCACATGCATATATAATAAAGTGGTGAATATAAACAGTGTAATGTCATTATAAATCAGGGAATTAAACGCTCGACCCAATGTACGACCCTAAAGTGTACAAAAATAGAACTGTATATTACACAAAATATTAAAACCTATAAAATGTCGATGCAGAGGTACAGCACTGGCTCAAAGGTAGTCGTCAATCTTCCCCTTGCCCGGCCTGCTCGTCGACGACTCTGCACCCACCGTCATAAAAAAGACAGTGAGTACAAAAAGTAATAGTAATCCTGGTTGACAAATTCATTCAAATTTCCAAAACAAAACTAAATGGAATTTTAAAGCATAAGTTCAATAAAGAATGACTAGTTCCACAATTATGCCAAGAAATACAATAATTAAACATGCGAAACTGACACAAGGCTAAGTAGTTATGATCCACATCCGGTTGGCTGTGACCTACGTTAGTGAAGCCTTAACCACTAAAGGATGTGCGCAGTGTCGCACAGTCTAATATCATTAGGGACTCCAACCCAGTGTCATCAAAGATTATAAACCTCAATATCATCAGGGACTCTAACCCCGTAACATCATGGACTCTAACCCCGTATATGGGCAACCCTAGCGACTCTAACCCCTTATGTCTCATCATAGTGGCAAGTGCCGACATCCCCAGACACTCTAACCTCATGTGTCAATCGACTCATAGTGCAATTGACTTTAAATTCTATAACTAAATCCAAGAAAACAACTCATTAAGGATTCCAAGAATTAGCTATGCTATAAAGCACAAAACTCTCTAAAGAATACAAGTCCACAAAATCATTCACAACTCATAAACCCCTAAAAGGTGAAGCTTTTAAGAGAGTTTCTGAAGTTCTAGCCAGGCTTCTTCTATAGAGGTGGTGACCCTGAAGCTGCAGGGAAGTTGATTATGTCCCATCAGTGTTTCCATAAGCTGACAAGGAACGATTAGAGTGTTCAAGCGCGATTATTGGGAGCATGCTTGAGAGGTCACACAACAGTTTGATAGACCACCTATCTGAACACCCACCTAGAGTTGATGATATGGGCGAACTTTAGAGAGTTGTTCTACAACCAGTATATACCCATTGAGTGAGGTTGAGAATGAGGGAGGAATTTCAGACCCTATGACAGGCTAATCGAATATTAATGCAGTATATGGAGCGATTCCGATACCTACTTCAGTTTTCTATGGATGTAGCGGGAACCAAACGATTACAGATATACTATTTCACTTGAGGAATTAATGACAGGATTGTTATGGCAGCGGTATCATATGAGGCACCTACTCTATAGGATATATTTGACTGAGCTTTGACACCCGAGACCTACTTGATGTAAAGAGACGACATGCACATTTTTGAGATTTAGGTACAGAGTGGGCAGAGTTCTCGGACGGACTCGAGGCCGAAGAGACAGAAGGATAATTTAGATAGAGATCGGAGGGATAACAGACGGGACAGAGACAGTAGGGATAATCACTGAGACAATCAATTCTTGTATGAGGAGAGATAGTCGGTTCATGCCATAGCACCAGTGTCGGTCGCTCAGCGTAGGCTGCAATTATAGATGCAACGCCAAGGTAAAAATCAAAGGGGACATGACAGGGGTCAGAGAGACCGGGTTAGGGTCAGAAATCCGGTGGCAATTAGGCTGAAAAGCAGGATAGACGCAAATGTCAGAGGTTTGGTCTGTGAGGACAACTTAGGATCGACTGTAGAGCACCACCGTTGCCACGACGAAAACCAGATCAGGCCAGAGAGAGGGCCCATACTATAACGCAGCCGAACAGTGGAGTGACTAGATAGCTCATCGAGGGTACGCTACATATTTATTGTAGAACTATGCATGCTATTTTGATTTTGGCAGTACTTTATTATTTATTATTGGGTGGATTGTTGGAAAGTTAGTATGACTGCCCCAACTACTAAAAATAGGCACCGCCGGGACTAATCCCGTAATCAAGCTTTAATCCAACCATATAAGACTTAATTAAGTATTAGTCAGCCTTTCGTCCTTATATTCCTTAAAAACGCATGTTTCAGATACTATTAGATTTTAGAGTTAATTCAAATGTCTTTATCATGTTCATGTTAAAGATTATGCAGAAGTTTTTTATTATTCAAAAGCCTAAGTGTGGGAAACCAAGAATACAAAGTATCACATGCATGTATATATATATATGTATATATATATATATATAGAACTACTCACTCAACCCGATGTACAACCCAAAATGGCATAAATAATAATAATACAAAAAAATTCGAGTCATACATTGTGAGATAGGAGAGTCGCCGAAATGCTCAGAGGAAGCCGCTGATCTTCTCTTTCCCCGGTCTACCGCTACTCGATGGACCTACACCCACTGTCGCAAACTAGACGATGATTATAGTAATATTTAAGTAATAACTAGAGAATTCTATACCACATTTCCAAAATAAACGAATGGTATTTAAAAACATAAAGTAGCGAAATAAATTGTTGAAACAAGTAATGCAAGTAAATACCACAATTAAATATGTAGTGACTAACACAGGCTAAGTCGAGATGATCTACGTCCGATCGGCGGTGAGAACTATCACCTAACCTTTCCCACTACTATATGGAGCTGTACTCAACATATTCCACACCAAAAGCGGAGCTGCGCTCTACGAATATACATCATCAATCTCAATCTTACCGACCATCCCGAGTCCTATAACTTGTGTGCCGCGCAAGTGTAGTGGTGAGTGTCAGAACCCCGGTAGACTCATGTCCCCGTGAACTGCGCATCTCTCGTGCAATGAACACAAGATAATCCATACTTTAGTTTTGAAAAGCAATATTTCCAAATATCTAGGACTCCAAAACTAGTTAGGCTACAAAGTCCAAAGGAATTCGAATACAAGTTCAAGTAAATTCAAATTATCCCAATAGCATGTTTTTTATCAAGTCTTTTTCAAAAGTGACATCAAGAGTAGGAATCAGAGTCAATAAAACATTTCACAAGGCATCATGTCACAATATTTACTCATGAATATATATGAGAACAACATGATGTGAGATGTCAAGTAGCAATATCTACAAATAGACAAATAAAACAATAAGAGAATGAAATGAAATATAGAATTCTCATCACTTTACTTACAATTCACATGTTTGTCCTAGCCTATTCGATTTCTTGACACTCCGAAATGCGTGCCCAAACTCTCGGGATCTCCGTTTAGTCCCTTGGAGGTGTTTGACTGGTGTTAGAGTGTGTTTAGACCCATTTATAGTGTTTTAGTACTACCTTGGACATTAGCACGCTAATTATGAACTGTAGCACACTAATTGCCACATTAGTGCACTACCTCGGATATATAGCGCGTTAATTGGTATAAGCGCCCTAGATTTTTGACCTAGCGCGCTATGTGTAGCAGAACCCAAAATTCTACACTTCGAATTCCAGGTTTTTGCCGCTCATAGGCCATGTTTTCTCCTTAAGGACTCATACAAGTTACATGAGGTCCCTAACACTCATCCCAACCCACAACATCAACAACAAAAACATCAACTTGTATGAAATCACAAGTTTATAGTGTAGAGAAGTTACCTGGCATGTTGTTTTTCTTCTTCCTCACCAAAACTTCAATGGATTCTCGCCTCTTCTCCTCTCCTAGACCACTCCAGCACTCTCTTATTTCTCTCATCCTTGAAAGCAACGAGTTGATGAGGATAAGAAACCAAAACAATTGACTTATGGGTTCATTCGACCATTGTTGATGTGTTTAAATAATGGCCATTGATCATGGTGTGTACACGTGTCTCGAGGCTCATCTTATGCTCCACCTTGTCTCACTTGTCCCTCAAGTCATCATAGAGCGACTCAACAATTAGACACTTTGCCTCGTGATGGGTTAACGCGTGTCTCGATGCACATCCTATGCATATTGTTTTATTTCTCAACTATAGGCATATTAATGCTTATATGTAAATGTGACCACATTAGTCACTTATAAACAAATATAAATGTACATTTCCTCTTAAATTAAGTAAGCTTACCCCAATATGCTGCTACCACGGTCCTACGTCGATACGCGACTCGAGGTACGGCCTCGCTCGTCTTGATACCTATACACCCGTATAAATTGACTTAATAGTCTACACGTATACAATACACTAGGCATACATCACAACAAAAATAAAATATACCTCGGCCTTTGCCTCGCTCAATGGACATATCACGGTATCGGTCCCACGGTACAGGTCGTTGATCATATTTAAGAAACTAAACATGGTTAGCGATTTATGATTCTTCCCAACTAATGAAAATTTCGTTCTCGAAATTTAAAATTTGAACTAAGAGTTATACCTATCTCGAATAGGTACGGAAACCTATCTCGGATGTAGTCCTCCCTTTCCCAAGTGAGTTCTGTATCATCGTGAAACTGCCATTTGATAAGCACTTTTAGGATAGACTTGCCTCTCAAGTTCTGTACTTATCGATCCAAAATCTACACAGGCCGCTCCTCATATGAAATATCCTTACTCAGGTCTATCTAGCTCAAATCTATAGTCGGGCGATCACATGCTCTCAACTCAGCTAATCGAAGCATAGATATATGAAAGACTGGATGAATTCTCGACATCTGTAGAGGTAACTCAAGCTCATATGCAACCTTCCTTACCCGTTTCTTAATCCTGAAAGAATCGATGAATCTCGGTACAAGTTTACTTTTCACATCGAACCTCTGAAAACCCTTCCGAGAGGAAACCTTTAAATATACAAAGGATCCATCAGTGTATGTGAGATCACCGCGATATCTGTCTGCATATTTCTAATGTCTGTCCTGGGCTCCCTCGAGTTTCTGACGAATCAAACATACATTCTTCGTGTGATCCACAACAATCTGAAGCCCCACGGTCTCCCGGTCCTCTAGCTCAGCCCAACACGATGGCGAGCGACACGATCTAGCATATAAAGCCTTAAAAGGTGCCATCTCAATACTTGCTTGATAACCGTTGTTGTATGCAAACTCACATAATGATAGATTCTCTTCCTATGATCCTCCAAACTCCAAAACACAAGCCCACAACATGTCCTCGAGAACCTGAATCAATCTCTCCATTTGCCCGTCAATCTGAGGATGAAAATTTGTACTAAACTGTAGGCGCGTACCATACTGCTCTTGCATACTTCGCCACATCCAAGACGTATACATAGCATCTCGATCTGACGTAATAGTCACTGGTACCTCATGCGGTCTATTAATATCTCACTCGAACAGTATACTCAACTGATCAAATGTATAATGTGCGTCCGCTGGTAGAAAATGAGTAGACTTTGTCAATCTGTCAACAATAACGCAGATGGAATCATGCCTTTCGGCGGTTCTAGACAATACTCTCACAAAATCCATCGCAATATCCTCCAACTTCCACGGTGGAATAGGAAGAGGTTATAGCAATTCTCCAGGTCTACGATGTTCAGCCTTCACTTGCTAACAAATCTTATAGTTCATGATAAACTTCGACACATCCGCCTTCATCCTAGGCCACCAAAAATGCTTTTTCATGTCATGATACATTTTAGTCCTGCCTGGATGAAAGGTGAATCAGGAATGTTATGACTCCTGAAGAATCTCTTCTCGCGGCTCTAGTAATGACGGTATCCACCGTCTGCATTTGAATCTCATAATCTGGTCAGACGTCTCCGTCTAATCGACATAATCTGCATTATGCGTTAACTTACTAAACCTTGAGTACAACTTGTTGGTTCTCTAATCATCTGACACTCTTTGTGTAAACACGGTCTTTACTCTCATCAAAGCACAAATCTCAACATGAGTTTCAGTAGGACCCTCCGCCACTAACAGGTGTCCTACATCGCATCTGCGACTATGTTTGCATTTCCCGGATGATATTCAAAGGAAAAGTCGTAATCTTTCAAGAACTCTAACCATTTGCGTCGTCTCATATTCAGATCTTTCTGTGTGAAGAGTTACTTTAAACTCTTAAGATCAGTAAAGAGTGTGGATTTCTCTCCACACAGATAGTGTCTTCTATCTTCAATGCAAACACTACTGCTACCAGCTCCAAGTCATGGGTCAGATAGTTTCTCCCATGTACCTTCAGTTGTCTGGATACATAAGCTACTGTACCAACACCCTACATCAAATCACATCCCAGACCTCTATGAGAAGCATCAATATACACTAAAAATCCTTATCCAATCTTTGGTAACACCAATACTGGCGTAGTAGACAATAATCTCTTCAACTGAGTGAATGACTCCTTACATTCCTTAGTCCACTTTAATCTAACATCCTTATGGGTTAGTCTCGTAAGTTGTGAAGCGATTTTTGAGAAATCTTTCACAAATCGATGATAATATCCCGCTAAACCCAGAAAACTCCTGATCTTAGTCACTAAAGTTAGTGTTGGCCAATCCATAATTGCATGAATCTTGGTTGGATCCACGGATATAGCTGCTGCTCTGACAACATGCCCCAGAAATTTGACCTCTGACAACCAAAATTTCACATTTACTGAATTTGGCGTACAGTCTATACTCCCTCAAAACCTGTAACGTCTCTCTGAGGTGATGTTCGTGATCCTCTCTCGTCTTCGAGTATATCAAGATATCATCAATGGAGACTATCACAAATTGATCAAGAAACAGTCTGAAAACTCGATGCATCAAATCCATAAACACTGTTGGAGCATTAGTAAGCCCAAATGACATGACTGTGAATTAAAAAATGTCGATATCTCGTACTGAAAGCTGTAACGGACCTATCATCATCCCTAATCCTAAGCTGATGATACCCTATATCTTGGAGAAAATTTGTGCTCCTCTTAGCTGATCAAATAAATCGTCAATCCTCGGGAATGGACATCTGTTCCTAATTATGACTCTGTTCAACTGTCGATAGTCAATACAAAGTTTTAAAGTACCATCCTTTTTCTTCACAAAACGGATGGGTGATCCCGATGGCAACATGAAAGATGTGATGAATCCCTTCTGTCCCAAATCATGAAGCTGAGTCTTCGACTCCTCTAGCTCTCGTGGTGTCATCCAATATGGTGGTATGAAAATCGGTTTCGTACTTGGTACCAACTTAATAATGAAATCAATCTCTCGTGGTGGTCGTAAATTAGGTAAGTCCTTCAAAAACACATCAGGAAATGCTCTAACTACTGGTATGTTTTCTAGCCTAGGTCCTCGACTATCTGGTACAGTGTATAGCGAGATCAACATCTCCATCTCCTCACTGGTCGCAGGTCGACCTCTCGTACCTACTATCCTAGCTGAACTTTATCTATAGGTGAATATCGGACGCCCTGAGATCTCAAATATCATTGTCTTGCTAAAACAGTTGATATGAACGTGGTATGCCGCTAACCAATCCATCCCTAAGATCGCATCGAACTCCAAAAATCCAAGGACTCTAAATTCAAGGTAGCTCTACCTCATCTATCTCGACCAGACATCCTTTAATAACACTATTAGGGTAAACCCTATCCCCGGCTGCAGTACTCATAATCAAATGTATGCTAAGCCTAACAAGTTTCAACCATAGGATGTCTACCATGCGACCAGCAATAAAAGATACGGTAAAACAAGAATCAAATAAAACATACGCATCACTACTGCAAATGAAAATTGTACCCTCAATAAGACCTCGCGTGGTGTCGGGGTCTGACTGTGTGACGGCCCCAATTTTCCACAAACTGGGCCCCGCCCGGCCTAAGCCCCACGTGGACCCCCGAGCCAGTCTCGCAAGGCCAACGCGGACCTAGTCAGCCTTCCGATCCATCATTTTAAGTACATTCATAACGTGAAGTTGAGTTATTAATATTTTTCAAGTTTTTATAATTTAGCGGAAGCAATTAGTTCAATAACTCAACAAAAATATCAAGGAGTTAGGCAACCTAATTGTGGAACCCTGCATAACTATATCACCATCGGATGAGACTAAATAAAAAATATACAAAAATTTCACCTAGTTATGGAGCTTTCCCCTTGCTGGACCGCGGATCTGCACTCAGACATACCCAAAAATGACGAGCCCAGGTAAGTAAAGCCAGTAAGACATATACATCATTTCAAAATACAAATAGAACAGTCGAATTCATGCAATTAGAAAGAAATGAGCAAGTAACGCATGAATATAAAAGACTGTAAACAAATCAATCGATGAGTGATGCCAAATAACAAGGAGTCTCGACCAAAAGGTCGTCGAGTCACGACAAAAGCCCAGCAGACTCGGGTTTAGGACGAGAACCCAGCCTCCCAGCCCTAACCCTTGCGACTATGAGATATCACAGACCCGGATCTAGGACGAGACACCTGCCTCCCAGCCCTAGCCCGTGCGACTATGAAATATCCACAGACCCGGATAAGAGCCCCCAACATACACTCAATTGGGAGATATCGACGGACGTCCAGGTAATACCTCGTGTTTAGGATGAAACCCCTGCCTCCCAGCCCTAACACTCTCATATAGCAGATAACAGTAACCATGACTCACTTGCCAAATGGACCACTCCATGCTATGGCACTTTCCAGGATAATATCAAAGCAATGAATAACAATATCAAAGCAATGAACAACAATATCAAGGCAATGAGATTACTATACAGTTCCTCACTGGTTTACTTACCTCAAGAATGTCCCGCTCACGCTTCGACCTGCGAACCCGACACTTGACTCCTAAGTCCATGATGTCCATTTATACCATTTACGTTACTTACGTCATTCACATCAATATATTCGCGATTAAAACCGCGAATTCCATAATAAAAGCAACAAAATGCACAAGATGAGGTAAGACCTCACCACGGCCCACGCCTCTTGTCTCCTTCGCGAACAACTCATCGCGTAGTCGAGGTTCGTCAAAGTGACGACGCCTTATCCACTGTTGTTGTCTTGTCAGGGATTGATCGGCTCGGCAACGTGCCACTGCGCCGTTGCTCCACGCCGTTCCCCGCGCCGCCACGGCACGATGCTGCAGCATCGCTCGCCGCCGCCGCGTTCTTTGCATTGTCGCGTCACGCTGCGCCACCGCCACTATCGGCCATCACTGCTGCCGCGCAGGCGTCGGCGTTGCTGAAGTTCCCTAGCGCCGCTGCTCGTGCCTCCGCGTCGGCCACCACCGCGACTGGTTCGCCGTTGCCTTGCGTGATCACCGCCACTACCGCACCGCTGCCGGCCGCCACCGTTGCCAACCTCTGCCGCCATGTTGCACAGCATCGTCTGCGGCCTCGCAGGTGCCGCTGGCCGCTGGTCCGCGTGATTCTCGCCGCTGTTGCCGTCGGTTCTCCTCTCCGCGCCGTGCCACCTCCTCCGCCGCTACTGAAGGTCGTCAACCCGTCGTCCGTACCAGCCGCTGGGAAGCCGCTGCTGCTGCTGATCCCTGTCGTTGGGCAGCTCCGCCACCACGCCGCAGCTGGGACACCGTCACTACCGCCTTCGCTCGCCCTCGTCGGAGCCGCTCGCACCGCCGATCTCCTCCCATCTCTGTCGTCTGATCTCCCTCTGGCTTCCTTTCTTTCCTTTTCTTATCTCTCTCTCTTTTTTTTCTCCCTCCTTTCTTTCTCCTCCATCCGATTCTTATCCAATTTTTTTTAGAAACCAAATATGGCCTCGAGATTCGTGCAGAGCAAAACTCGAGGCAAATCAAAAACATATATATTCACATGCTTTCCTTAAAAATTAAGCAACACGCATCTCGAGGCTCCAACTCGTCTCATTTCAAAATATCGATACTCGCACTACACGGATCACGAGGCGTATCGAATGTATATGGTTTTAACATGACCACATTAAAACCACATAAATCCACTATAGCCACATTAAGTCACTATCTCAGTCCCACGTCGGCACGCGACTCGAGGCACGCCCCCGTTCGTTTTTTGGCTCACCAAATTCCTCACATATATGTTTCTCAACAATTAGCATTAAAATCTTAAATTGAATATTCTCGGTGTCTCTACCCAAGATTCGGACATACGTATTCTGACGAATGGATCCCACATACGACCCTGACCTGACACATGGCACAAGTCTAATTTTCGGGCTATTACAGACTGGGCGACCACATAAACCTTCTCTCGAGCCCGCTATGCGTACACTGCTGCAAGATGTGAGTATTCCCTCAGTATGTGTCCGACCTGTTAGCATTTGTAGCATGTCAACTATCTGCGCTGACCCTATGTTTGAGGCTGGCCCTATGCCTAATAACGTTCCTGTCTCGGTGACTATTCTGGCCTTTATCTCGTATCTCTGCCTTTACCTCGGCCTCTGCCACCCAGTAGCTGCTGCCGTGAAGCATGTGGGGTGGGCCGTGAACCATGTGGGGTGGGAAGTGCAGGAATAACTGGAGCTGGTAGGGTTGGTCTGACGGGAGGTGGCAAGGGAAGTCCGCCCATAATACTTTATGCTGGCGATATGGATGATACAGGAGGCACAACCAATGGATGAGTAGCTGTGCCCGAACCCTGAGCACCTCTAATCCATCCCTTGGTTCCCTTACCCCTATGTCTTCGTCTTTCAAACTCCATTGCTTGCTCTGCAGATAACACTGGACTCGGTACTCTCCCATCAGCAACTCTACCCAAATAGTATGTTTCATATGCTAGAGCTTGCTCATAGATCTCAGTGAGTGTCCTCGCGCCTTAACTGATGAGTAATATCCAATATTGGATCTGAGTCCATCGCCGAAATGGTACACATCCTCAAACTCGTCTCTCGCCAAGTCCCCAACAAACTAGCGCAGATAATCATATCAGTCCATGTATTGCATCACAGGCCCCTGTCTCAAGTCCATGAACTCTCTCCCCAATCTCTTCATTACTGAAGGCGGAAAATACTGCTGATAGAACTTCTGCTTAAGCGAATCCCATGTCTCGAACTCTTCATGAGTGGCCACTATCATTCGCCACCACGCGTCAGCGTCTCTCTCAAGAGTGTATGATGAGATCTATGCTCGAAGTCTATCCTTAATCTTTAGTATCCTATGAAATTTCTCTTGAGACATTATCCATTTCTCTATCTTTTGGAAATCTTGTACGCCATCGAAGTAGACTGGCTTGAGCTTGATGAAGTCTTTCACCAGTTGAACTTTCATTGATGTGTTGGAAGATGCAGGTGTGGGAGACGGTACTGCCCCAACTGTCTCCACCATTGGTGCAGTCACGACTATCGCTACTCCTAAAGTTGTAGTAGGAAGTGCTGCCGCCTGGACAGTCAGTGTGGCAGTTGTAGGATTTGATGTCGGTGCTAGTGGAGCAAAACGAGCGATCATCGTAGCAATGAAATCGGTCAACTACTGGCCCTAAGCTGTCACTCGCTCAAACAATCGCTGTAGACCCTCCGTTATAGTAGGAGGCGGACTGCCACTAGGCTCTGCATTTCCTCCCCCGCGTGTATCAACCATCAGGGTCTTCAATGGATAGCGAACATGAATCAGCTTCTATATGACATAGCGCATACATAGATATATACATATAGCAATTAATCAGTACATATAAGAAATCCCCCCATCTAACTGCCATTCACTTCCCAACTAATGGTTTCTAGGCGAAGGTCATCTGGTTTCTACAACTAAGGTTTGTATATTATGCATCTTGGTCTTTAAACCTATTGCTCTGATACCAACTGTGAAGGCCCCAACTACTAAAAAGAACACCGCCCCGCCTAATCCCGTAATCAAGCCTTAATCCTAACTATATAAGACTTACTTGTATTAGTCAGCCTTTTGTGCTTATATTCCTGAAAAACACATATTTTAGATACTATTAGATTTTAGAGTTTATTCAAATGTCTTTATCATGTTCATGTTAAAGATTATGCGGAAGTTTTTATTATTTAAAAGCCTAAGTGTGGGAAACTAAGAATACAAAGCATCACATGCATGTATATATATATATGGAACTAGTCACTCAACCTAATGCACAACTCAAAATGTCATAAATAATAACAATATAAAAAAAGTTGAGTCATACATGATGAGATAGTGGAGTCACCGAAATGCTCAGAGGAAGTCGCCAACCTTCTCCTTCCCCAGTCTGCTGCTGCTCGATGGACCTACACCCACTATCACAAACTAGATGGTGTGTATAGTAATATTTAAGTAATAACTAAAGAATTCTATGCAATATTTCCAAAATAAACGAATGGTATTTAAAAGCATAAAGTAGCAAAATAAATTTGCTAAAACAAGTAATCCAAGTAAATATCACAGTTAAAGATGTAGTGACTGACACAGGCTAAGTCGAAATGATCTACGTCTGGTCGGTGGTGAGAACTATCACCCAACTTTCCAACTACTATATGGAGCTGTGCTCAACATATTCCATACCAAAAGTGGAGTTGCGCTTTACGAATATGCATCATCAATCTCAATCTTGTCGACCACCCTGAGTCCCATAACTCGTGTGTCGCGCAAGTGTAACGATGAGTATTGGAACCTCGGTAGACTCATGTCCCCATGAACTATGCATCTCTCATGCAATGGACAGTAGATAATTCCTACTTTAGTTTTGAAAAGCAATATTTCCAAATCTCTAGGACTCTAAAACTAGTTAGGCTACAAAGCCCAAAAGAATTCGAATACAAGTTCAAGTAAATCCAAATTATTCCAATAGCATGCTTTTTATCAAGTCTTTATCAAAAGTGACATCAAGAGTAGGAATCAGAGTCAATGAAACATTTCACAAGGCATCATGTCACAATATTCACTAATGAATAGATACAAGAACAACATGATGTGAGATGTCAAGTAACAATGTCTACAAATATACTAATAAAACAATAAGAGAATGAAATGAAATAGAATTCACACAGCTTTACTTACAATTCACACGCTTGTCCTAGCCTATTAGATCCCTCGACACTCCAAAATGCATGCCCAAACTCCCGAGATCTCTGCTTAGTCCCCTGGAGGTGCTTGATAGGTGTTCGAGTGTGTTTAGACCCATTTATAGTGTTTTAGTACTGGCTGAGAAATTAGAGCGCTAATTGTGAATAGCAGCGCGCTAATTGCCACATTAGCGCTATACCTCAGATATTTAGCATGCTAATCAGTATTAGCGGGCTAACTTTTGACATTAGCGCGCTAATTCAAACATTCGCGTGCTAGATGTTCGACCTAGCGTGGTATGTCCAGCAGAACCCAGAATTCTGCACTTCGAATTTCGAGTTTTTGTCTCACATAGGCCATGTTTTTGCCTTAGGGACTGTCATACACGTTACATGAGGTCCCCAACACTCATCTCAACCCACAACAGCAAGATCATCAACTTGTATGAAATCACAAGTTTATAGTGTGGAGAAGTAACCTAGCTTGTTGTTCTTCTTTTTCCTCACCAAAACTTCAATGGATTCTCTCATCTTCTCCTCTCCCAGAACACTCCATCACTCTTTTTTTTCTCTCCACCACTACAAGAAAAATGATATTTAGAAACGGAATTAGCAACGGAATTAAGTTCCGTTGCTAAGAAAAAAGTGGTTAGAGACGGAATTGAGACGGAATAATTCAGAGACGGAATAAAGAGAGATTAGAGACGGAAATAGAGACGAAAATAGAGACGGAATTAAATTTTGTCTCTAAATATTGGCGCCAACATTCCCACCAAAACTTTCTTTTTTTACAACCGTCCATTACGTCTCGAGATTCGTGAGTGCTTCGATCTAGATACCCACCAACCACAAAACACTCTCTCTATCTCCCTAAAATCTCTCTTCGCTTTCTCTCACAAGAAAACTCTCCCTCAACGAAGCTCTCCCTCACCGTCTCTCTTTCTCAATGAAGCTCTCTCTCACCGTCGCCGCTCTCACCGCTCTCTCTAACCGTCACTGCTTTCTCCTCTCTCTCTCACCGTCACCGCTTTCTCTCTCTTTCACCATCGCCGCTCTCTGCTCTCTCTCTCTCACCGCTCTCTCACCGAAATCTCACCGTTCTCTCTCACCGGATCTCACTCACCGTCAACTCTCTCTCTCACCGAAATCTCTCTCCCAAACCCTAAATCTTTCTCGCCGTTGCGATTGAGGCTGCGATGAGGCCGTCTGGTCTACCGTCGCCGTCTGCCGGAGAAATTAGGGTTTGTGAGAAATTGATGGTGGTCTCTTGATGTGTTCCAGAGAAGGAGAAATCTTTGGAGAAGGTGAGTTGGGGTTCAATTTCGTTAATATGCTATGTAATTGGGTTTGGGGTTCAATGTTATTCATCGGTGATGTGTGTTCTCTCGATGTGTTTTCGATTTCGATGTTCGATTTGATTAGGTTTCAATGTTGATTGATTCATGTTTTACGTTTTAGGTGTTTCGATGTGTGTTCTGCTTAATTTGATCCATGATTTTTTAAAGAAATTTGGGCCTAATCCGCCCTTAATCTTGCTTTCCCATCATGTTCTTGATCGTTTGATTGATTTTGGAAAGTGGGGTCTTAGGGTTTTGATATCTGATACTGAATTGGGGTTTAAGATCTTGAGTACTAGCAGTTTGTTGAAATGCTTGCAGGACATCTTCTAGCATGCCAGTCAGCTGCTTTGCTTCAATTCTCGAGTTCTCAGCCTTCATATCCATCAGTTGGATTGCAAGTTTGTTTTCCTTTGTTGAGTATTTCTCAAGTATTTATCTAGAAAAAACTTTGATTAGCAATTATATATTAAAAAAATAGATGCCTGTTTAAAAATAACTTCATATTTTCTACAACACTGATATTGTCTCGCATCGACATCATTCGTCAAATCTCCTATGTTTCTTCAATAATGCTTTCTTTATTTCTTAAGGTTTTTATCAGTAATGTTTTCTTATACTTTTAGTTAATTGTTGTTATTACTCCTTTCCTTGTACATGCAGTATATGTATGGAAGGTAGAGCTATCTAGCATGAAAAAAACTTGGGAGATAGTGAAAGTCAATTGCTAGTGAGGTTTCTTCTGTTGTGCTTTTGGGCAATAGGCTTTCACAAGTATATTACGTGTGCAATATAATTTCTTCTACTTCAACTTTTCTTTTAGGAAATGTTGCCTCCTCTCTTAATATTAAGCTTATCATGTTCTGGCCTCCTTTTATGTTTACTGTTTTTCGTTGCTGTTATTTTGAATCAATCTTTGGCCGCCTATATAATTCTTAGTTTTCACTTTGTTGAATCTAAAATAAAGAAACACCTACATGGCATTGCAAATATACAAACCAATGCAAAGAGTGAAAGCACATGGTTTAGAGCCAAAGTGTTCTTATTTTTCTCATGACTTCCAAGTTATAATTCAGTATCAGAGACAGCAATGTGGGGAAAGTACTTCATTCTTTTTCTTGAAAACGATGAAATATACGTTGGAGCCTGAATCTGATCACTTGAATGTAGTTGTTGGATGCTTTGGAAATGAGCAGATTGACAATGAAGACTGTAAAGCAAAATCTTTGGTGGGCATTTGCATATAACATTGTAAGTCAATTCTATTTGAGAAAATTTCGTGATAACTTTTGCTTATCAAAATGAGTTGGGGTTGGCTATATGGATGCAAGGTGTCTATTCCGCTCAATTTAATGTAGTTGATGATGTGATTTAATAATCTTAATAATTTGTTATAATTAATTTCCAAGTTATCTTTTCAATTTATAGTGCATTCAATTTTTGAACTGAAGCATTCGTTCATGTTTGGATTTGTCCAAACCATCTCTACAAACATAGGAACATGTTTTTTTATTTGGATTCGTCTCTCACGTACACCTTGCAAACACAACATAAAATCAAAAAGACTCTCAAAAAGGGGTAGGAAGAATGCAATAGAAGATTCCTTTAACAAATTGACAGCTGAACATTTGTCTTCCTCGCGTAGGATATTCTACAAAGACAGGAAAGAGAACAAAAGCTCTTGCAGATAAAGAAGCCAAAGATGAAGCTGATTATGAGATCAAGAAAGACCTCGGTGCTTTTTCAAGAGAGGAGCAAATGGAAGTTGTTTATAGGTGGCTTTTTTCCTCATAGTTTTGAAAGTGCTTCCATAATATATATGAATAATTCAGTTGGTCATTTGTATTTCACGTTTTGAATTATCTTAAGTTATCAGTGGAAATTAGTGAAATTTTATGAATCAAGATGTTTTGCTGTAACTATTTAGAGGCTGATGAACTTGTTTCTCAATTGTCTTCCATGCTTAAATCTTCCTTTTTAACCCTAAAATTATTGGTGTTTTTTTAATTTCCTTATGTTGTCTTATTTGTTGTTTGATGCAGTTCTGCCCCAGAGCTAGTTGGTTCGTTATCTGATCTGAATGATGCTCTCGATCAACTTGAAGGAAAAGTAAACCCTCTCCTGAACAAGGTACTTCTCTCTGTCATGTTGTGTGAAAAACTACCTGTTGGGTTCTTACTTTGACAACGGATCGGGATATGAGCTCTTATTCATTAGTCCATGAAAGTTCAGTTATTGCTTAACTGGGAGTAAAGTATTGCAAATTCTATTTACAGGACAAACTTCTTACTTCCCTTAGATCTTTTGGGACTATTGTATTATTAGTCACCATTCTTACTCTATTAAGAGTGAATATCCTGCAAATTCTTATTGGATGTTTATGCTATGTCTTAGTTTTTCTTTCTTGGAAATGCGTAATTTTTTTGTGATATTATGCCATTTTTTCTTGTTCAGACTTGTATGCATGGCCACCTCTTCTGCATTTTCCAATACTTGAACTTGCTTTATGTGGTTGTATGGCGAACTGCAAGTTTCCATTCACGATAGTGTTTACTTTTGAAAGTTTAATTGTTGATCACTCGCTTATAACTGCCCTTTTGAATCTTATGTCTTTGTCAGTTTTTCATAAGTTGTTTATATCATTGTATGATCTGATTTCTGTTGATTTCATGCTCTTGTTCATGCATTTAATTTTATACTAGTTTATTGTTCATGCGTTTTCAAATAACCATACGATTCTTGAGTTGGTTCTCTAAATATGAGCTGATGTACATGATTCTTGTATGTTTGCTGATACATATATAATTATTGCAAAGCAAGAATAAGTACTAATTCTCCATAGTGAACTGATGTGTTAGTCTTACATGTTTATTGATTATTAATATTGCTCATAGTTAGGACACCATTGTTGGTTTAAGATGGTTGGAAACTTTTGTTATGTTTGATGGTTTTTTTTTTCTTTCTTAATTTCAGGCTATTGGACATTGAATAAACAATTCATTACTTTTATTGGTATGCATTTGGTCTCTAAAATTTTATTGGTATTTTGTTAGGTTTCATGGCAGGCAGCGATCACCCCTACTTCGAGGGCGCACAGTACCTCATTGTAAAGCTGCACCCGACTTGATATATGGTTATGTTCCCCCTCTTTTGCTATCCCTTTTGAGTTAACTAAGTAGCTATGTACATGATCTATTTACTTATCTATGATGTTGAATTTCATGTAGATGTGTTGTCCTGGCACTGCTGCTATAGATTGTATAAGGCCTTTTTGTGCATATTTAGAGGATTGGAAGTTTTTTTTGTGGTTGTTGAACAATAGGATTGGTGGTTTTTGTGCATACTTAGAAATTTAGAACATTTATTAAACTTGACAAGCTTTCGTGGATATATAAATCTTTTTCAATGTCGAATTGTTCATCTTTTTCTCTCATTTGAATATTTGTTGTTGATATATATTGTCAATGTATGCATGTCAAATTCTGTTTTTTTGGGGGATGTTAGCACCCCCAAGGAGTTGTTGGAGGGGGTGCAAGCAATGGAGTAGGTCCTATGGTTGTATTTTCAGGTTTAGAGGTTATGGAAAACCAATTGGATTAAGCTTAGGTTTGAAAACTAAACAAAGCGGAATTGAGACGAATTAGCAACAGAATTCAGAGATTTCGTTGCTATTCCATCTCTGATTTTCGAGGAATAGATGCATGAATCAGCAACGGATCAGAGACGAAATCCAATAATTCCGTCTCTGATCCGTTGCTAATCAGAGACGGATTAGAAACATAATACAATAATTCCGCCTCTGATCCGTTGCTAATCAGAGACGGATCAGAGACGGAATGCAATTACAATTGTACCCTTTAGAAGAATTTTCATTTCTGTTCCATTTCTGTTCCATTTCTAAATTTCGTCTCTAATCAGCAACGGAATCACATTTCTGTCGCTGACTAAATCAGCGATGACGATTTTAGAGACGGAATAGATTCCGTCTCTGTTCCATTGCAGAATTGAATTAGAGACGGAATTAATGCAAATTAGAGACGAAAATTTTCGTTTCTGATCTGCTGTTTTTTTGTAGTGCACCTTGAAAGCAACAAGTTGATGAGGATAAGAAATCAAAACAATTGACTTATAGGTTCATTTGACCATTGTTGATATTTTTAAATAATTGCCATTGATCATGGTGTGCACACATATCTCAAGGTTCATCTTATGGTCCACCTTGTCCCACTTATCCCTTAAGTCATCATGGAGTGACTCAATAATTGGACACCTTGCCTCATGATGGGTTAACGCGTGTCTTGATGCACATCCAGTGCATATTCTTTTATTTCTCAACTATAGGCATATTAATGCTTATATGTAAATGTGACCACATTAGCCACTTGCAAACCAATATAAATGTAAAATTCATCTCAAATTAAGTAAGCTTACCCCAATATGCCGCTACCAAGATCCCACGTTGACACACGACTCGAGGTATTTCCCCGCTCGTCTCGATACCTATACACATGTATAAATTGACTTAATAGTCTACACATATACAATACACTAGACATACTTCACAACAAAAATAAAATATACCTCGGCCCTTGCCTCGTTCAATGGACATATCACGGTGTGGGTCACACAGTACGGGTTGTTGATCCTATTTAAGAAATTAAACACGGTTAGCGATTTTGGGCTGTTACTGTTAGGGTTAGTTGCACAAACACTAGATACATGCCTTGTTCTCAGTACAACCACTGGGGACAAGATATACCATAATCGGATATGTAGAGACGTAATGATAGAGGTTTAGGGACATAAGCTATTGGTAGATCTATGAGTGTTTGAGTACTTAGAGTTTGACGCTCTTCTCAAGATAGATTGGTTATCACCCTATCATGCATAGATATATTATATTGTTAAGAGAGCTGAGTTTCACATTCTTGGGATACTAGAGTTCTCATTAGTTAGATCCGCGATAGACTTACCATCACTAGGGGCAGACTAGCTACGGTGCTGGAGATGTAGGCGTTTGCAGCGATAGTTGAGCTGGATATTAGGATCGAGGTTAGGATTTAGGATGTTTCGATAAAGATTTCGTTAATGTATTTCCATATGATCTGCTAGGATTGCCATCACCATGAGCAATTAAGTTTATCATCGAGTTGATACCAAGGACTCAGCTGATCAACGATAGACCTTACAAGATGTCACCATCAAAGTAGGAGGAAGTTAGGTGACAGTTGGATGATTTGTTAGAGAAGGGTTCATCCACTTTAGTATGTCACCTTGGGGAGCTCAAGTGTTGTTTGTGAAGAAGAAGGATGGTTCGATGAGGATGCACATAGAATATAGGAAGCTGAATCAGGTGATAGTTAGGAACCGTTACCCACTTCCTAAGATAGACGATCTGTACGCTCGATTCTTCTCAAAAATTGACCTATGCTCAAGTTATCATTAGTTGATGATTCAAGAGGAGAACATCCAAAAGACTGCTTTTTAGCACGAGATACGGGTTGTTCGAGTTCACAATCTTGCTATTCGGGCTGACTAACGCCCCAACAATCTTCATGGATTTGATGCACAGGGTCTTAAGGGCATATTTGGACAGATTTTTCAGTCTTCATCAACAATATTTTGATCTATAGCAGGACTCGTGAGGAGCACAAAAGACAAAAAGTGTGACTTTTGGTTGAGTGCGACGATATTTTTGGGACATGTCATCTACAATCAGGGTATTTTTGTAGATTCAGAGACGATTCGGGCTATCATTGACTAGATGACACCTAAGTCTATTGCCGATTTTTGGATTTTTCTGGGAATGATAGCATACCGCCGGTGATGTGTACATGATTTTTTCTCGATTGCCACGTCGATGACAAGACCGACTAAAAATGATGTTAGATTTGATTAGTTTGAGGAGTATGAGTAGGCTTTCTGTGAGCTGAAGAGAATATTGACTTCCGCACCAGTGTTGACATTGCCAAAGCCGGGCAAGACATTATCAGTTTACACAGATGCGTCAAGCATTGGTCTTGGATGAATATTGATGCAAGAGGGTAGACCAGTTGGATACCTTTCCGGACGATTGAGATCCCATTGAGGGAATCATCAAATGCATGACTTGGAGCTTGTAGCAATTGTCTTTCCAGAGATAGGTTCGTGTTGTATACAGATCACCAGAGTCTACGCTACATTTTCACTCAAAGAGATCTGAACATGCGTCATAAGAGATGACTTCAGCTGCTGAAGGACTATGACTTCACTATTGAGTATTACCCTGGGAAAGCAAACGTCGTAGCTAATGCATTGAGTAGGAATGAGATTGATAGTCAGACCGTTTTGCGACGTATGACACACGAGCATGGCTTATTGCAGGCAACATCAGTTATGTGCATGAAAGAGGTATCTACTACGACTGAGAAGCTCATTTGTTGTTAGATGAGAGTTCCGACCTTATCAACATAATGGGTTGCCGAGTTTCAGAGGGTTGATGGGCTTTATGAGCAGTTTAATGGTCTGGCTCAGGATCCGAAGTGTACTGATTGGCAGAGAAAACGAATCGGTGTTTAAGACACCGAGGGAGGTTGTTGATATCTGCGGATCAAGAGATACGGGACAAGATTCTGGAGGATGCACATTGGTTTCACTACATATTTCATCCTAGTCGAACCAAGATGTATCATGATTCGAGGACGTTATTTTGGTGGCCCGGGATGATGGTTGACGTGGGAGCATATGTCAAGATTTGTTATATATGCCAGCAAGTGAAAGTTGAGCACACGAGAGTTGGTGGATTATTACAGCCGTTGCCCATTCCACAGTGGAAATGAGAGCACATCATTATGAATTTTGTCAGTGGACTACCGCAGACTTCGAGGCGTCATGATACAGTTTAGGTTGTGATTGATATGCTGATGAAATAAGCTCACTTAATCCCAATTTCGATGAGATACACATTCCCACTGCTGAGTATATTGTTTGAGCGGAAGATTGTTAGATTGCATGGGGGTGCCAATCTCTATTGTGTCAGATAGATATCCCAGGTTGACTTCAAGATTCTGGGAGGCTATGCAGGACTAGTTTGGCACCATGTTGCAATTTAGTACGACTTACCATCCTCAGATCGACGGACAGTTAGAGCGGCTAATACAAATTCTAGAGGATATGCTCAGAGCTTGTATATTAAAGTTTAGGGGTTCGTGGGAGGATTATCAACCTTTGTGTGAGTTTGCATACAACAACCACTACAAAAAAATAGTGATTTAGCAACGGGCTAAAAAGGGAATAGCAACGGAAAAGGAATTGAATACTAACAAAAATACAGTCAGTGACTAATTAGCAACGGAATGAAATTCGTTTGTAAAATCGTCATTGCTAAACATGTAGCAACAAAAATTAATTTCCATCTCTATTAGAGACGAAACAGAGATGGATTAGAGATGAAAAAACACTAAAAAAATCGATTATGAGATGCATTTCGTAGCTATTCCAATGTAAATTAGTAACAAATTAGCCACGAAATGCATCTCATAAACCAAGAACCTATACTAATCGTTCGAGTTCCGTTTCTAAGTAGAAATGGATTAGCAACAAAATACATGCATTCTATTGCTATTCTGTTTGTATCCTCAGAATTTTGGTATTGCATTTTGTTCCAGCACGATTCTTCTAAGCCAAAACCTGCAGACGTCCTTCTTCAACTCCCTGTACCCCCTTCAACGACTCCTTAGGAGTGCTATAACATCCTCCAAAACCAAATTTGATACCATTTCATTCACATAAAATATCAACCATTATATACTTAATTGAACCCAAAAAATAGAATTCAATCTCAATATGCACCAAATGTTGTTTGAAATTTGTTTACAAACCCAAAAGCTGTACAAACCAACTAAATTACCTAACTTTCGCCACCAAAGTGCTCCTCATCCACCCAATCCGAGATGTCTTCATCATCATCGTCATACTGCTGCTGTGGTGAACGAGCCAAATCCATCCCAACTTATTGATGATGCTCTTGAGGTGGTTGTGGTGGTGGCGATGGTGGTGCCTGAGAAGTGTTCGCTCTGAAGTCCATGCGCATTTCCAATTGGCTCTGCACGAAAGCCTCGAATTGCGCAAGCCTCTGAACAACTGCATCAAACTCTGAACGTCGCACCATCGGCTCCCGAGATGTATTGACATCGAGATCCGCATATCTCCTCTTCCTCTTGGCAAGTGACCCGAGCCCATAAACACGCCCCTTTGGGCAGTCTCCCGCTGCATCTTAGTAGAGTTGCTCCGCATCAATCAGTTGGTTCGGTGTTGCCTGAGTGTGCTTGTCACGCCTCCTCACGAGCTCTGCCTGCACAAAAAAAAAAAAAATGAAGATAAATCATTGAAAAAATAAAAATAATAAATACCCCAAAATCATTGTAAAGACATAATTAAGAAAAAAAAAATCAAGAATATCTACATATCCATATAAATACAAATGCGTTCTTGGCTATTGACTTGTTAAAAAAAATCTGCAGCACAATACCCTACATATGGTAAGATACTTCTTGATACCGAAGCAACAAATACCCGCTTTGGTTCTTAGATTCTATAATTGACATTTCCACACAACATGAATTACAAATTATAATTTATTTAAATATTAAGCTAACAACCAAGTGGTAGCTCAATGGTTTGGTATGTTAGAATTAGTTTTCGTTTGAGTAAGTGACTGAATCTTTCATAGTCCATTCAATAGAAATGATCCCTGGAAGAATGTGAAATTCCATAAGATTGTGCTCCTCAGACATTAATAAAGTTTCAGCGTGTAATCTTACCACAAGTATATTAAGGAGAGGCAGAGGCTGAATCAGAAAACTAAAATCTACAAATTATAGTAAAGTTCATCTGATTTCTAAATGACCAAGCCACTAAAGATTACTCAAAGCACTATGGTATCATTGCATTGTTATTGATCCTTTATGCGCGGCCTCAACTCCACTATAGTGAAGTGCTAACAAAAATATATGGTGAGTAGAACAAGTTCATTTGATCAATCTGTGATATAGGTCCTATATAAAAACCACAATGCAATACTTGGATTCACTGTTAGTATGATTTGTAGAATATGTATTTTGAACTTTTAAATGGTGGATGAAAAATTGCTTATTCCTCCACAATTTGAACCATCTTCTTTATGCATACCCGAAAAAACACATTGTTTCTGTAGTTTAAAAAAAAATAAGGAAAGCATGATTGTAACACCCATTAACCCTGTTTTAATAGCTCATCTACCGCATAAAAGAACAACTATCACAACAAAAAGAACTTTAATGAGATTTCCAATGATATGTGTTCATTAAGTCAATACAACAATATGTGTTCACTTAAGTCATAACTAACAATAAAATAGATAAAAAATAATAGGGTGACATTAGACAGGGCAAGTCCTACATTAAGCATTAAGCAGTACAGTTCATAAACATACAAGCCTACGACTTAAAAGGATTGAATATTGCAGGCAAACATATTAGAAATGCATTCAAGAATGTATCTTTTACGACAATGGCCCGATAAGAATCATTAAGGAAAGAAACAGAGGCCACGCCAACACTCCAATTTTCTTAGAGACAGAGGACTAAACGTCCATCCATTAATAAATCAAATTTCTAATTGAATTCCAATTTCACCCGAGTTTCAAAGAACGGATATCTGAGTTGCATGTTTGGCCTATTCTTTTCCTCTTGAGTAGATTGCAATCTATGTAAGCCTGTCTTTAGCCAGCAAAGTAGGGTTGTCCCAATTGATTGATTGCTAAATGTAGAAGTTGTCAAATTTCCAATGGCTATGATTCTAGTTGATTAAATGCAAAAAGCTAACTGGCTAAGGACTTAAGCAAGTTCATGTAGCCAACGTCAAATCTTTGGTGAAGTTCTTTGCGGAACATTACTTCCTGGCTGTAACATGGACATATGAAGATGACAATGACAATAGATAAAACATAACTATCTAGATTTACCCTTCTCAAAGGATTTCTCTCGCTCAGGCATGGCGAATCACTATTGAAACGGTATTGAATGATTCATGCGAAATGAATTCTCAAGATAAATAAAGATATAAGAAAAAGCATCCATCGACAAGGTGCTTGAAATAGTACAAGATTAATCTTCCTAATAAAGTGAAAGAAAAGAGTACAGATACTTATAGGAGGCTTCTTGTAACAATTAAGGCATATATATGGCCATATATTGTTCATTGATTCCTAGAATTAAGGCATGTATATATATATATCACCAATTAATCAATTCAATAGGTACTACGTGTTGTTTGTATATATAAAACAACAATGGGAGAGTGCTTGGTAGACATAGGCAATAAAAGATTTAGAACAAGCAAAAATCACGATTAAAGCATGATGGAAGATATCTCATTATTATAGCATTTATTTATAAGCAATTATAAATTTTATATTAACAAGACACTTACATGAAACCGCGCTGATCTGCTATCAATGAATGTCACCCCATCGTGATCTTTCGTATGGACATGAAAGAAGACATCATTAGGAGTAACCTCATCATCTTCATCCTTATCCTGAGCTTACACACAAAAGATCAAAGTTTATAACATATTAGTCGCGAAAATCTTATAAGTTTTAAGGAAACGTCAAATAACCATGACACTTACTAATATATCTTCATAGGTTCGAAAAGATTGTGTGCCAGCGGTGTGCTTCGAAGGACCTATACCAGGGCCGCCCTTTTCGCTTTTTCTATTATGTGAAGCCTTCTTAGACTTGGCCTTGAAATCTGCGCTCACCTGGTATCTATTCCATGCCTCATTAGTCACAAAGTCCGGCCTCACTCCAAGGGCGCGAAGCTCGTGCATCAACGCGTCGTACCTAACACACGCCTTTGCATTGTAGGTGGCTCTCACGATAGCCTCATCAATCGATGGGTCCCATCGTAAGTATGGCTGAAAAAGATGAATATAGATAATTATGATTTTTTCAAAGAAATAATATATTTAATCATTTATTCAATCGTTTAGTTTCATTTACTTACTTTCCATCTCTCCCAATATATTTCCTTTTGATGATCTGGTACTGACTTCCAATAGTACCCCTCAGTAATCATAGTGCTATTAGTGAAGACATGAAAAAAAAAAGAACAAATAACCACATAGCCCAACTAATTAAATATATGTATATATCTCTTAAAGTTTCTATGTTCTTAATCCAATTAAGTTTGCACTATTAGAATACTTTGTTCATTCCTAAAAAAGTTGTCAGGATCAAACTTGCTCTTCACCCGCACTAGCTTTTCAAAATACTTGTTGAAGTATTTAACCCCCAAACCCTGGTTTGAGTATAGCTTGTAGTGCCATTCCTGCTTTGACCCAAATCCAAATCTCTATAATATATGCATGCAGCTCTCGGTGACTTGGACACATAAGGTGCCATGTACCTATAAAACATTCTCTAACCATTTATGTTATTGTTTGCTAATTCAACTCCTTCTTTGTCCCAATAATGTCATACCACTAGTTTTGAATATTCTACAAAAATTTCAGCAAAGCTTCCCTTATAACATAGACTACCAAAAAATATCAGAACCTAATAAACAACAATGGGAGAATCCCTAGAAGGTCTCACATCTCCTCAACATTTCACAATATCATGTAAACATGAATTAAAAGGCTTAGGAGTGCACATTATAATTATACGAGAAACCCCAAACAAAAAATCGCGCAACCAATTGACTTAGGAGTGTGACTAAATTTGTAAGAACAAAATTCTAATTGCAATGAGAAAATAAATATATAGCTAAACATTGATCCTTACAATAACTCAATTGATTCAGACTTTTATTGATTAAATCATACTTATTAGGAAACATGAACATCATAGTACTATTAGTGAAGACATGAAAAAAATAAGAACAAATAACCACGTAGCTCAACTAAGTTTTTCGATAGGAACACATAGCCCAACTAATTAAAATTCTAAAATTGAAAGGATGGTAAGATTACGAACAATAATAATAATAATGATAACACTTTACTTCGTCATTCAATTATCATCTATGTGGACTCAAACAAAACTAACCAATCAACCTTAAAATTCACTTCCACAGAATATTCCAATAACCCATACATGCAATTATTCAAACAAGTGATCTGCAAAGGATTTTTTCCCTATTTAGAGAAACTAAACCTCTCCATTTTACACAATAAATATGAAGAACGTGAGAATGAACTAATAGTGATTAGTGATTAGTGATTAGTGAGAGAAAGTAACATGTACACTATTCCTAATATCAAAAACAAAAAAGACCCGTCTACACCAAAAACAAAGAAAACAAAGCAATCCATTAAACCAGTCAATATCCAAAACTAAAATACCAAATACTCTACAAATATGAGAAAAACAACAATAATTAAGCAAGGCAATAAAACCCCGCCCCACAAAAAACTAGAGAAACAATGACGAGGCAATAAAAAAGCCTTTGGGGAAGTTATGAAAACTAATGGGCGATGGGGTGGAGTGGAGCAGAGCAATTTGCATACAAAATAGGAGCCTCATTGAAAATATAAAAAGTGGGGGATAGTCATGAGAGGATGATATGTTCCTGTAGACACAATGGAAATGATAGTGATGTGATGACCGCATAGCAGATATGTTGAGGTTATAATAAATAATTAATTAAAGTGACGCATCACGTATGATTTGTCTTACCCGTACCTACTCTTGCATCGATTAGGAATTAATTAAACATCGATGATTCAATATACAATTATATCCTTCTTGAGAGTTTTTGTTTATCATACATGTATGCAATTAGCTAGTTAAACTAATTCAATCCAATTTCAAACAAACACTTCTATACCAATAAGCAAATGGGAAAAATGCTCCCTAGACTAGTTCATGGGTTGAGCTCAGGACGGGCCGAGCTTAACAATCTTAGCCCAAACCCAAAATCTTTTAGGGGCATATATAGTTGATGTAACTTCTATGAGATTGATCGAATCAAAGTAAGGAAAGACTCAAAAGGTTTGGATGGAAAAAAAAAAAAATTGAAATCCAAATGGAAGACTCGAGTTTAATGAATACGAATCTGAATTAGTGACTAGTAATATTTTAATTCGTGGTGGGAGATTGATTAGTGGTTTGATTTGTATTTTTTTTTTGACAAGTACATAAAAAACTTCATTATGGTTGGATCTAAAGAGACCTATAAGGCTATAATCAAGAACCATATATAATACAATAAAAATTGAGAGCTTTATCCCCAACTTTCATTTCTACTCCTTTTAGTAGAGCTAATATGGTAAGCAATGTGTAATGAGGTTGTTGCACAGGTTGATTTCATTACAGTCCATTTCTATTGAACAATGTACAAAAAACTGGGCATGTTCCATCTTTCTTTATTGGAAATTTAAGCATCACTAAAGCTAGTCAAAGTTAAAGTGATGTTGAGTCGGATAATACCATACCTGGCGAGAGAAGAGAGTGAACCAGAAGATGTCAAGCAAGATTCCGCAGCAAAGGAGGAGGGCGTAAGTACGTCCAAGACTGGCTGCTACTCTCGATGGCAACAAGGGCGAACAAGGCGATCACCAGATTGATGAGGTAGACGCCATTGAACAATGCCCCAAGAGAACCCACCAAAGAGCACCCGATCTGTCATGTTTTGTTTTGTTATTAAAAAACCCTAACCTAACCTAACCGAGAGATGTAAAAATCTATAGAAATTTGATTTAACTTACTTGAACGTAGATGAGAAGCACACGGTGTACACCAACGACGATGAACCAACATCAACCGAGCAAAAGAAACCGCGAAACGAAAGAGATCTCTATGAGAGAGAGAGAGAGAGAGAGACGTGGCCATCGCAGCGGCGGCAGAGCAAGAGAGGTTCGTGGCACAGAGAGAGAGACGACGGATGAATGGTAGCGAAGAGAGGTTCGTGGCGTTTTCGTGACGACGGAGGTGACTTCGACGAGTATAGGAAGGCGGTGGAGGTGACTTCGGCGTTTCCGTGACGAGGCAGGCGATGGTGGAGGTGACTTCGAGAGGGCGGAGTACAGGAAGGCAGTGGGTGACTTCGACGAGTTTGGGGCGGAGGTGACTTCGACGATGGGGGCTGTGGAGTCTTAGGTTAATTGTGTTTGAGGAGAAAAGAAATCGACTTGTTTTGTGTTTGTGTGAGTGTGTTTGTTGGGATTTCCAAATTTAGCAATGGAATATAACCGATGACATTTAGCAACGGATAATTCGTTGGTATTATGTCGCAAATTACCTTTTGCAACAGTTTTGCAACGGATTGGCAATGGATTAGGCAAATTTCATTGCTAATCCATTGATAATTGAGAATTCGTTGCAAATGCTAAATTGCAATGAATTAGCAAGAGAAGCTTAGATGGAAAAAAATTTTACCAACGAATTTATTTATGTTGCTAAATTTCGTTGCTAATTTACTATTTTTTGTAGTGAACAGCTATCAGACGAGTATCGGGATACCATTGTTTCAGACACTGTAGATCACATGCGTGTTGGGCAGAGCCGGAAGATACAGTAACCATTGTACCTAAGATAGTTGTTGATCACACATAGAAGATCAAGCATATTCGTTAGAGACTAAGAGCAATACAGGACAGACAAAAGAAATAAGCAGAAATGTATCACGAGGGTCTGACCTATGAGGAGAGCGATATGGTATATTTGAAGGTTTACCTTTAGAAGAGCCAACAGAGATTTGGGATTAAGTGGAAACTGGCGCCGAAGTTTATTAGACCATTCAGAGTCAAAACATGGGTTGGCAGAGTCGCGTATCAGTTAGAGTTACATGCTCAGTTAGCTGGGGTTCATTCGACATTTCACATTTCTATGTTGAGATTGGATAGGTTAGGACTAAGACCGATGGTTGACTTGGGACAGATTGAGGTTCAGCCCGACACGACTTACGATGAGCGACCGATAACGATTCTTAATCGTAGAGTTTAGGTTCTCAGGAATATGGAGTCCTCTAAGTTTCTTGTTCATTGGTAGCATCACGAGACAGAGGGACTCACTTGGGAGCTCGAGTTGACTATGCGAGAGCGATACCCTCAGCTATTTCAGGGTTCGACGATTAGTCTTACGTAAATTTTGAGATGAAATTTCCCTTAGTTGGGAAAAATTGTAACATCCCATTTTATTGACGCCCTTATTTATTTTGTAATTTCAGACTTGAACGCCAGCTCAGATCTACGTGGAAGCCGCGGGAAGGCTAGGACACATGTTGACCTAGGTACACTAGTTAATTGTGTGTTGTATTGCTTATTTGCGATGTATTTATGAATTTATTTGCTAATACATCGGATGTGTGAATGTTGGATGGTTATATCATGCGAGATTATGTGATGGGTAGTCTTGTCGAAAAACGTGTCAATGCAGGTATCGGAGAAGGAAATTACGGGTACACTAGGAAACTTGACTAATTAACATTAATATGACTAAGTAATGGGTAATGTAACCATAGACTAAGTTGATTAAGTTAGAAAAATAGGTTATGGTGTGCCTTGAAATGCGTGTCGATATGTGAGGCACCGGGTACCAGTAGCCGATGGTTAGTGAGACTACATATTAGTTAAATTTGGGGAATAAGAACACTAACCATATGACTAAAAGAGGCTTAATGTAACGTAATTAAATCAAGCGATAATAAGCTTGTAGTTTGATTTAAATAATACGGATCCTAGATGGGCATCTAGATGATCCTAATGAGTGAATCTAGGATAATGAGTGAGCTATTGGAGCCATTAAGTTATGTATGACAGCATGAATAGAAACCACAAGATAATCCTCGAGATACATATAACACACTTGATCAAGATTAAACATATATATAGTAAGCTAGTGGGATTTTGGTGAAACCGCTAAGTACAATCTCATGTAAATATGAGAAATCTAAGTGTAAGAAGAGATTCAAAACTGGAATTCAACACTTTGGGGATCGAATGTGAGGATTAAACTGAGGTAATCTTCATCTTCATCTTCTGCACTTTCTAAAGAATCCAATTTGGAGTGTTTTTGGTGTAATTCGAGTTTGAGGGTTAGATCCTTGGTTTTTTATGAGAACTTTATGAATTATATGTTTTATGACAATTTCTATTGAGGATTTATCATTGGTTTTGCATGAATTTGGGTTTTTGATGAATTTGGGAAAACTAGTGAATGTGTAGGATTTGATGAATTTGATCAAATTGTTGTTCTGAGATTGGTTTAACTGATGTTTTGGAGTCAACATTGTGTGCAGAGTGAGTAAAACAGGCTAGGTTAGCTAATTGGGATGGGAATGACATAATTCAAAACTCGAAGATTTTGTCACAAAGGGCAATCAGCGCGCTAACTAGGCTGGTTAGCACGCTAAACAATTTGGGCTTTCAACTTTTTTCGAAATGAAGAACAGTAGCGCGATAAATGGATTCCCTAGCGCGCTAGGAAGACACATTAGCGAGTCAATGACAGATGAAACCTGAACATTAAGGGCTATTTTCATGATTTCTAACTTATTATATTTCTAAACACTTGTAAATAACTTAAACATATAAAATTGGACTTTAGGGACTTAATGGAACATAGCTCAGCGTTGGGGAGCTTGTCGGGTCGGATACGGGAGTCTGGGGAGGTTGAAGAGCTGTTTGAGGTTTTCAAAACCCAATTGAAAAACTATGAGTATTTTATTATATTTTTAATTCCATTTTTTATAAGTTCCTGCTATTTATACTATTCCATTCTATTAATTGGACGTAGGTTGAGTTTACTCCCCCTGATTCTTTGTTGTGTGTTCATGATGCGCTATATTGTAGCATGTGTGACCTGGCCCTCGTTGAATGGCAACCCGAGCTTGCCCTTAGTACATGTGTCGGTGACTCAACGAATTTAGTCAGCACCGTGAGAGACCGACATTGGGCCAGTTAGGTGCATCATCTGGTGGGATACTGGTGACCTGAACTATAGTCTAATCCATCCGGAGTGAACACACACATTTTTTAGCTTATATGTTAATTATTAATGCGATGAGCCAATTACAGTTTCCTATCTTTACATTTCGCATGTTTACTTAGCAGTATTTGTTGAAATTCCTTACTTTATTATGCGAATGCTTAGAGGGGTTCCTTAGCATTTTACTAACTGGACTTTTGGATGATTGAGTGCAGATCCTAGCACCAGTAGTGGCAAGAGGATCCTAGGTGACTACATTTGATTGCCTGTCGTCGAGGACCTACTAGTAAGAGTTTATTTTGATATTTTGTATTATTTTGGGTATTAAGAGACTGGAGTGACACTGTACTTATATGTATATACTATTTTATTATATTGTCGCCTATATATAGAGTACTTTTCTGGGTTTTCCACAGTTTGACATGTTCTTATGAATAATATTTATCATGATAATTTACTATACTTTACTTGCATCAAATTAAAGCTTCTGCAGACTTAATGTTAACTTGTAAAATACAAACTACTAGCATGGCTAGGACTCAAATAAACTACAAATAGTTGAACTTAAGGAACTTTAAATACTTAAGGAAATAACTCAAGAAAACGTGAAACTATTAACTAAGTACATGGATAACACACACGTGGACACGATAGTCGAGACATGAGGTGGATCGGTGCTGAACAAGTGTAGCTGGGCCCACCGGGCAAAGAGTGCACGACATGATGACACATGCGGCATCCTCGGGGCCAGGGGCTGCCACATGAGTTTATGTTTCATTGTTCTGAATGTTTGTTTAGATATTTATTTATTATTGAATTTAATTTATGTGATTAATCGTGAATTTGGATTGTATTAGTTAGATAAGATAATATATTTAGTTAAGTATTATTATATTATAGTTAATTATTAGTTATTTAAATACTATTTTTAATAAAAGTAAATTAAAATAAAAAAATAAAAAACCTTTAAAACCCTTTTTTCCAGGAGAAGTTTGATAAATTCTTGTGGAAATGATTCCCACTTATCATTACTACAAAATATTTAAAGTATAATATAAAAGGAAAAATTATTGTACATGCTCGACAGGCGTCAATTTTTTATGCCGTTGCTAAGGATTTAAACACAATTTCTCAGGATTTTTAGACATTGTATGGTCTATTAACTTCGTCGTTCTAATTCCACAAGATCCTTATATTTGTTTGATCATAAGATAGATAGGACATTCAATTGTAATTTAAGACAACAACAATGTAGAGGACTCCAAGCTACCATAAAGGAAGCTGATAATAACTTTAATCTTAATAATAATAATAATAATAATAATAATAATAATAATAATAATAATAATAATAATAATAATAATAATAATAATAATAATAATAATAATAATAATAATAATAATAATAATAATAATAATAATAATAATAGAGAACTTACTTTCAGGCAAGCTAATCAAAATGTACTTATGAACTAACGTGCATTGCCTATCCTAAGGAATTTCTCGAATTTGAACTTAGATTTGGATTCATAAGTGCTCTACCTAACTTCTATGGTAAGAACAATGAAAATCCACAAAAATTTATAAGGGAATATCAACACAAATTCAATGGGATGAAACCTAAAGACTGCATGTTAGAACAAGTCAAACTTAACGTTTTTTCTTTTGTATTGAGAGTTCAAGCAAAAGACTGGTTGTTTTATCTTCCTCAAGATTCGATAACCACATGAGCTAAACTGTTTGAAGCTTTCATAGATGAATATATGTCCGCAAAAAAAAATTAGTACTTATAGAAGACAAATCCCAGTAATGAAAATGAAAGAAGATGAAAACTTTAATGAATTTTTGATAGATTTCAGAGATTAATTTCATCTTGTCCACAACATGAATACATTCAAAGAGCTTTATTAGAATACTTCTATGAAGGACTAAATCATTTTGAACAAAGACTATTAGATAACATATGTGATGTATCATTATTTGATATTATACCAACTCTAGCAAAAGAAGTTATTAACAAAATGGCTAAAGAATTTAAACAATATAGTGAAATGACCGATACATCAAGAAAGAAAGTTTATAAGGTTAATGATAAAACGAGTAATAAATTCGATGAAAAAGGTGATGAATTGCCTAACAGGGATAAGCTACTACTAAAAAATAGATCAAATCAAGTTAAACCATGTGTATTTTGTAATGAAGTGTTACACATCCTACAGATGTGTGTCCTACTTTACAAGAAGAAAATAATGAAGTCAACGCGGTTATGAACCAATATTTTGGTCCTCCTAGAAACCAATGCAATAACAACAATTATTAGAATGAAAACCAAATTCAAATCTTAGCTATGATCCACAAAATCAAAATGATACAACTTATAGACTAACAACACCAGCACAACTATACCAATGCAACAACCTCAACAAACTATTCAACCTATGGAACTAAATCTAGAACACTTATTACACAACTTTATGGCCTAAAGTCATCAAAACGTTACGCACATTTCTTAAAACCAAATTTAAACCGACATGTCAATTTACAAGCTAAAAAAGAAATTAAGTCAAATGACTTTACAAATCAACAAGTTAAGCAATCAAACTAAAACAACTATTTAACCTATGAACGCTGCTAATTAAGCACAAGTTAATGATTTATTTAGTGAAAATGAGAAAGAAATGAATATGCAACAAAAAAACACCAAAAAGAAACAAAAAGAAAACTAAAGTACCTAAGACAATAGAAAAAGTAGAAGAGAAGATGATGGTAAATGTCATTCCCACTAGGGAATGGATGGCCAAGCAATTAAAATATACACCATTTCTCAAAAGACTATACTCATGATATTTAGCCAAAGTAGATGCCTACGAAAAATCATTACAAAATTCTGAATTAATTAAACAAGAAAAAGTGTACGATATTTATAAGCCAAATAAAGATATGCATTATAATTTTATCGTTCCACAACGATTAGCAAATGCTAGGGAGGAAGAACCTAAAGAATACATATCTGAATCATTTTGGAAATTAGAAGTTAATAAAAAACTTTTGGTTACTTTTAATAGACTTTTGGTTACTTTTAATTGAGATTTTAATAGACTTTTGATTACTTTTATTGACTAAAAACGTTTAGGGGTATTCAGTTAAAACTTTTAGAGAGTCTCTAAAAGTAAGGTGTATTCAATGTGAACTTTTATATTGTGACAGCCCCAAATTTCGAGACAAACCGGGCACCGCCACGTCGCCAGACACGTCACCAAGCATGCCACGTCACCGCACACTTAACTTTGACTGCCTGCGACCTACACCTTTATACATACCTTATTTGCCTTAACTTAATATTTATGAAGATTTTTATGGATATTCTCATCAAATTGACTAAGTTAAGTTATTCACAACTTATTAAGTTATTAAATATCAAGCGGAAGCCTTTTTAAAAAAACATGCAAACGCCGTATGAAAGGAAAGTTTGCATTTGTATAATTAACCCTATAGTGTGAAATCCCGGTAATAGATACCATGTATATCAAGAGCGACAAAAGTACAACGGTGAGCATATACATGTATCGGGTATACAAGTCATCCCAAAATGTCATAAAGTAGTTAATAGATACATACAACTACCTATGCAAAAAATGGCGGCCTCTCCTTACTTAGACGTAGTCGCCTAAGACTCCTTTGCCGCGGCTCGTCGCAGGATCTGCGATTTGTCACCAAAAACAATGACAAATCCCAGGTAAGTAAATCCCAGAGAAATTCAGTTAGTATTCACAAGAAATCCAAGAAAAACGGCTACAATTCATGCATATAAAATAAATGAACAAAAATGTAAAGCATGAATATAAGTCGTGAGATAATCAAGAATACGGAATGCGAGTGTGGTGTACAACTGTCGAGCCCGGGGACATAAATACTAAACCGAGAAGGCCCTGGAGGTGAGGAAATCTACACCCCCTCTTCACGGTCGAAACGAGGAACTCTGTTGGTCGGAAGGTAGACTTCCGCCCAACGCCTCGAAAGAGAGGAAATCTGTGACAGAGGTGGACCTCACGTCAACTCGCTCTCGAGATCATCGACTCGCTGAGAAAAATCTCACACGTAGTCTAAGGTATGACCAACACCGTAGCAACAATCGGATCGAGGTCACACCGTCCCTTCGACCATATACAGACACACGCAGGAATAGAGTAAACATGCAAACTGAACTGACGTAAAGTAATATGAAATAAATAATTTTCAAGAAAAATAAGTAAATTCTGAACTGACTTTCTCGTGGGTTTACTTACCTCGAACGCTTTCGAACGTCCCGCACACGCCTCGAGATACGCGCCCGATACTCGACTATAGTCCCATAAATTCCTGGTATCCAATTATACCACTTTTGTTACTTTAAAGTCGGATTAAAAAAATTTATAATGTGTGTGACTAAAAATTTAAGTTTTCGTTTCCAAAAAGTTTACTTTTTGGCACACTTTTTGAGTTGTGCCGGGGTGCCGATGCCCCAAAAGTCTTCGAAACTACCCTTTTTATATTTTTCACGCTTTCTTATATTTTTCTTAATTTTCTGATATTTATTTGATTTAAAAATGTATTTTAATTATATTTTAATATTTATTTTATTTTAATATAGGGGTGGGCCCCACTGGACCGAGTTTGACCCGGTCCGGCCCGGTCCAGTAGAGAGATGCACACGCGCGCACATGCGCGCGTGTGCATCTTCTCCATCTGATCGACTGGTTCGATCAGATGGAGAGAAATTTTTTTTTTTTTTTTCTTGGTTTGGTTTTGGTTGGGGTGCACCCCAACCTGGTGGACTCGATGGCAGGGGGAGACACCCCTGCCATTTCCACCTAACCAGTTCGGCCTCCATGGCCGAACCTCTTCTCGGCCTCCATGGCCGACGCTCAACATCAACCAAAAACAACGACTCACCTCGTCTTTGGCGTCTCCACCTCTTGCTCTCCTTCCCGCTCCTCTTCTCCTCCTCCTTCTCGGCTCCTCCTTCCTCTCCTCTCGGTCTTTTTTTTTTTTTTTTTGATCGGTGTGTGGGGGGTGGGAGTGTGAGAGAGTACTGTGAGGGAGGGAGGAAATGAGTGACGTGAGGGAGAGGTGAGAGAAAGAGTGACGTGAGGGAGATGATATAATGATGGTGGAGTGAGGTGGAGTGTTAATGGGGGAAAGTTAGTTGACTTTGTGTATTTAACACCAAAGTGTGGCACCGCTTGGACTTTCGCCCGTGTTTCCGGCCGCTTCGACGCCCGATTTTGTCGAAATCGCGACTTGCGCGTACTGCATTGCGTCACTAGCCACTTAATATATTTTTCATAATAACTATATGACCATTATCATTTATTCATTTAATTTATGTGTTTTAATTTCCCCGACCTAGTGTACCCAAAGTTCGCTCTTCAGCAACCGTCTCGGCATGTTTATCGAGGCGAACACCCGTTACACTATCTCGCTCGATTCACCGATAAAAATTACACACATGCGATGCTAAGTAATTAACTTGATATACAACATCGCAAATAAGCAAACAATCACACAAAACTACTATTTGCCTAATCAGCGTTCCCTGACCTATCTACGACGTCCACGTGGGTCTGACCTTAGGGTCTTAGCCTATAATTTGACAATTAATCGGGATTAATTAGAGCGAGCCGTTACAATCTTCCCAACTAAGGGGAATTTCGTCCCGAAATTCAGATTTTATTCGATCTTTACCTTGAAACAAGTGGAGTATCGTATTCGCACGGTAGAGACTTTTTCCCCAATGGGACCCTTCAAGGGATAAACCTTCAAGTGGAACAAATCATCCACTTCATAACTCAGCCCGTCACGGTCTTTGTTCGCGTACTCCTTTTGTCTGTCATGAGCAGCTTGTAACCTATGATGAGTCATCCAAATTTTCTTCGTGTGATCTACAACAATCTCAGACCTAACGACAGCTAGAAAGTCATGGCTTACGTAAATATCCTCGGCAATTTTCGTTTGCCAACCAAAAATGCATCATATGCCAATTTGGTTATGGTAACATCTTACATTAGGCTGTCATGCCGATAATGACATGTGTTGGCTCAAAATATGGTCGAGCCCTGACTCACCTATCATGTGGCTAGGTATAAAATGATACAACGTTACCCTCTCCAAACATTTATTATTTGAACTAATAATTAAATTTTGTAAAGGCCCAGTCCCACCTCGTCGGTCGCCTACCTCGTGGGTCTAATCCTACCTCGCAGGTCTCACTCCGACCTCGCAGGTCGCTGGAACCCCATGTAGAGAAATTTTGTGAAGGCCCAGTCCCACCTCGCCGGTCTCCTACCTCGTGGGTCTAATCCCACCTCGCAGTCTCACTCCGACCTCGCAGTCGCCGGAACCCTGTGTAGAGTACTTTAGTAAAGGCCCGGATCCTACCTCGTCGGTCTCCTACCTCGTGGGTCTAATCCCACCTCGCAGGTCTCATTCCGACCTCGCAGGTCGTTGGAAATCTCAGGTAAATTAATTTTGTGAAGGCCTAGTCCTACCTCGCCGGTCTCCTACCTCGTGGGTCTAATCCCACCTCGCAGGTCTCATTCCGACCTCGCGGGTTGCCGGGACCCCAAGTAGAGTGGGTCAAGACCACCCACTCCATCCACACTCCCCACGCACGTGGTTTGCCGCCAACCAATCCATGCCCGAGAGTATATCGAACTCTAGGTACTCTAATACTCGGATCTATGTGTAACTGATGACCACCAACCTCGATTGGACAATCTCTACAAATCCGATTAGGACATATCTTATCCTCAGCGGCCGTGCTGAGTATAAGGTGGGTGCTAACGCTCTCAGGTATCAACCTAACCCTCCTATCATTCGTCTCGAAATAAATGATAACGTACAACCAGAATTTATCAATGTATGCATAGGGCGACCAAAAATAATCAACATACCCTCGACGAACTGCCGAGACGCGTCGCGATCTGGTGCGACAACTGCGTGCACCTGCTCCCTTGCTTGCACTGGCTGAGCTGCTAGTGGTGGTGTTGGCTCCCTGGTACATTCACTCTTATAGTGCCTTTTCTGCCTGCATCTGAAGCACGTGACATTCTGCTTATGTCCGAAGCCCTGGCCCTGTTGTCCGCCAACCTTATAATCCTGACTATGACCATACTGTCCTCCGTCCCTGCCTCCCTGATCCTGGGTGGTTCTCTGCCCTGACCACGGTGCATAACCACCGCTTGACAGTTGTGCTGACTGTGCGGGTACTATCGCATGAGAATTGATCGCCTAGTGGTCCTCATGCTTGGGCCTCTGTCCTCCCCTATCTCCGTGATTGATGATCCTCTTCCCTTTCATGTCAGACCTGGTGCGTTGCTGGGACGACCCCGATGCTAACTGTGGCATGGGCATCGCGGCACGAAAGTCTCATGGGCTAAGGCCCTCTCGTAGATCTCCCTGCGGTGTACGAGCTCCACTCGATACTCATCGCGCTCGCAATCTCATCTCTAAGTCGACTCAAGAAGTAGTGAACCCGGTCACGATCTGCGAAGCTAAATCCCCAGCGAACTGTAATAGGTAGCGAAACCTCTCCATGTACTGGACCACTGTACGATTACCCTGCCTAAAACACAAAAACTCATGTCTAAGACGTAACTGTATCTCTCTCGGTATGTACTGGTCATAAAAGGCCCGCTCGAAACCGCCCAGTAGTAGCTCTCTCCGTGAGTCTCGGTATGAGCGGTCCACCAAACCCCGGCCTCTCCTCGGAGCATATATCCAGATATCCTAGCGCGAATACTGTCGTGGATCTTCAGAAGATTATGTAATTCTCGTGCGCAAGAAGCCATCTCGCAGCTGCCTCCGGGTCTCCGCCTCCTGTGAAATATCCCGGCTGAAATCTCACAAACTCCTTCGTCAACTTAGCCTCAGCTGACAGGGAAGCCTCAAATGTGGTCTCCTGTGGGGTCTGTGTTAGTGTCACTGCATGTGTAGACGCCGGGGTGGTAATCTCCGTACGAGTCTCCGCCATAACTGCGGTAACTGGCATACCCTGAATAATCGACGCGGCTGCCGGCTCGGTGGCGCTCGGTGTGATGGCGGCTGTAAGCGTCGCGATAGCCGCTGTTTGAGCACGGAACAAGGCCATTATCTGCTCGAACCGTCGATCGTGTGCCGCAATCCGATCGAGTACACTCTGATCAGTCGCGATAGGCGTAGTATTACTCGTCTGTCCACCATCCTCTGAAGGTGGAGTCGGCTGTCCGTCCATGTCGTATCTGCAATAGCGAAGTCCTGTATCAGCCTCGTATACGCATATATAGTATTCCACATCAAAATATATAACGTATAAGCCTTGGCACTTCCCGTCCCATAATTCTCTTCCCAACTAAAGTTCTAAGGCAAGTACATCGGGTTTCCACATCTAAAATTTTTGTTGTTAAGTTTTATTCTCTTTCAGTTAATTTCCCGAGGTTCCTCAAACTCTCGCTATGATACCAACTGTGACGGCCCCAAATTTCAAGGCAAATCGGGCACCGCCACATGAATTAAGAATTTCGCTTAGTCGCGTTGTGCGCTTATAGTGACAAAAGCGTGCAGCGTCGCGGTGTGCGCGTAACGCGGGTGTACGGGGTAGTATTGGATTGAGTTGTCACATCACATCACACATCACATCAAAAGTCACATCAACTATTCATCATCATTGCTTTTTGTCCTTTCTCACCAAATAACAAAAAAAAAGAAAAAGAAAAAAAAATGTGTTTTTGTTTAAAAACGGGAGAGAGAGATGGAGGAGAAGAAACGGTGAAGGGAGAGAAGAGAGAAAGAGAGAGCGAGAGAGGGTGAGTGATCGCGAGAGAGAGGAAGCTCCGGCGAGGAGCTTGGCGAGGCAGCGGCGGCGAGCTCGGTGGGGGACGTGGCGAGCTCGGGCGGGCGAGCTCGGCGAGCTCGCGGACGGCGGTGGCGAGCTCTGGCGGTGGCGAGCTCCACCCCATTAATCAAGTGAGTTTTGTTCATTCTCTCTTCGAATTTCGGTTCTTTGAAGGTCGATTGTGTGGTGTTGATGTTCGGATTATTGTTGTTGTGTTGTGTTGAAAAAAAAAAAAAAAAAGGGAGTTCGGTTCTCAAACCAGAAAGAAGAAGAAGAAGAAGTGTGCACACGCGCGTGCGCGCGTGTGCACCCAATCGGCCGCCGCTGACGCTTGGCCGGGCCACTGGACCGCATGGCCGGGGCGGTCCAGGCGGGTCGGGCTCGACCCAATCCAACCCGGACCGGGCCGGACGGGTCGGGTCCGACCCGTTTGGGTCGTCCCGACCCAGTGCTACGGTAAAAACAGAGAAAAGGGGAAAAATAGAGGAAAAAATTGGGAAAAATCATGGAAAATTCCAAAAAAATGAGAAAAATTATGGAAAAATCATATTGCGGCCAAATATATAGAATATATGAAAAATAAAATATTTGGATATTTTGGACGCGACTTTTTTGCGGGGTTTGCCTCGAAAAGCGCAAAATAAACAATTTGTCTTAAAAAGTTTTAGGACATTGTTGTAAATTTTCATGATAAATTAAGTTTATATAAATGGACACCAGGGACTTAGGAGGCTATAGTCGAGTGTCGGGTACGTATCTCGAGGCGAGTGCGGGACATTTTAAAGGCGTTGGAGGTAAGTAAACCCACGAGAAAGTCAGTTCAGAATTTACTTATTTTCCTTGTAAATTATTTATTTCACATTACTTTTCGCCAGTTCAGTTTGCATGTTTACTCTATTCCTGCGTGTGTCTGTGTATAGTCGAAGGGACGGTGTGACCTCGATCTGATTGTTGCTACGGTATTGGTCATACCTTAGACTACGTGTGAGATTTTTCTCAGCGAGTCGATGATCTCGAGAGCGAGTTGACGTGAGGTCCACCTCGTCGCGCATTTCCTCTCTTTTGAGGCGTTGGGCGGAAGTCTACCTTCCGACCAACAGAGTTCCTCGTTTCGACCGTGAAGAGGGGGTGTAGATTTCCTCACCTCCAGGGCCTTCTCGGTTTAGTATTTATGCCCCAGGGCTCGATAGTTGTACACCACACTCGCGTTCCGTACTCTTGATTATCTCACGACTTATATTCATGCTTTACATTTCTGTTCATTTATTTTATATGCATGAATTGTAGCCGTTTTTCTTGGATTTCTTGTGAATACTAACTGAATTTCTCTGGGATTTACTTACCTGGGATTTGTCATTGTTTTTGGTGACAAATCGCAGATTCTACGACGAGCCGAGAAAAGGCAGTGATTGGCGACTACCTTTGATTTGGAACGCTTCCACTAGCTTACTCGTAGGTGATTGTATTTACGTATATATACTCTTTGGGATAATGTTGGGAGACTTTTTTCACCCGATACACGTATATTAAGGCATATTATACATCTTGTCGCCTTAAATAATATACGTGGTATCATGTACTGGGTTTCCACCCTATAGGTTGTTAAATAATGCATAACATATCTACATTAATTATATGCATATTATGAAGGCTTCCGCTATTCAAAATAACATGAAGAGAATCAGAATAAATAAATTAGTTTATAACTTGGTATATTTTGTTAAATAATCATTTAAGTATCAAAATTTACTAAGTCGGAGAATTAGGTGGTAAGTTCGTCGGCCGTCAAGTTAAGTGTGCAGGCGACGTGGCATGCTTGGTGACGTGTCCGGCGACGTGGCGGTGCCCAGTTTGTCTCGGAGTTTGGGGCCGTCACAGTTGGTATCAGAGCTTAGGTTCAGGCGAACCTAGGGGAAAGTTTTGAAAATCATATGGCATAAGACATTGTGATACCAACGTCACAGTTGGTATCAAAGCGAGAGTTCGAGGAACCTCGGGAAATTAACTGAAAGAGAATAAAACTTAACAACAAACATTAGATGTGGAAACCCGAAGATCCTGACTTAGAACTTTAGTTGGGAAGCGAACATGGAACGGATAGTGTCAAGGCTTATACGTTATATATTTTGATGTGTAATAGTATATATGCGTATACGAGGCTGATACGGACGTTCGCGATTTGCAAATTCGATATGGAGGCTAGCCGAGCGGCCTGACACCTGTCAACTCGGATCAGACCTTGCATGGCACGTTCGCACTCCGTAATTTACAACTCGAAAAGATTATTCGATTGTTTCGAGCGTGTGTAGCGGCAATAGCGGCCCCTGCCACACTCGTCGTCACCACTACCGTAAAGTAGATAGTTGTCGCACCGACTGTTCCAGCGACCTCGCTTACGACTACGACTACCGAGATACTGTCTGCAGTAACTACACCATTGACTACGTCGATCGTGGCACCGACACAGATTACATCCTAGGAGATCACATCCGAGATGTTTTTATTAGCTGAGGCAAAATTGATTAAGGAGTTCGTTCGTTTTCAGCTAAGCTACTGTCATGGAGGCGGAGACCCAGATGTAGCTGGAAAGTGAATAATTTCACATGAGAAACTTTATGGACTTTCGAGGATTCACGACGGCATACGGGCTAGGATTTCCAATTTATGCTCAGGGAAGATGCTGCAGTATGGTGGACCGCCCATACAGCCGCTCACGGAGAGCCGAGTACTTGGGTAGAATTCAAGAAATTCTTTTATGACCAGTATATCCCGATCAAGATTCAGCTGAGACTGAGGGAGGAGTTCTTGACGCTGAGGCAGGGTGGCCGGACGGTGTCGCAATACATGGAGAGATTCACATACCTGCTTACTTTTGCGATGGATGTAGCTGGGACCGAGCGACTTCATGTCCACTATTTTATTCGAGGACTCCGACCAGAGATTGGGGGCGGAAAACCACGCGCGTGGGGAGTGTGGATGGAGTGGGTGGTCTTGACCCACTCTACTTGGGGTCCCAGCGATCTGCGAGGTCGGAATGAGACCTGCGAGGTGGGGTTAGACCCACGAGGTAGGAGACCGGCGAGGTAGGACTAGGCCTTCACAAAATTAATCTACCTGAGATCCCAGCGACCTGCGAGGTCGGAATGAGACCGCGAGGTGGGATTAGACCCACGAGGTAGGAGACCGGCGAGGTAGGACTAGGCCTTCGCAAAATTAATCTTTTAGGAGATTCCAGCGACATGCGAGGTCGGAATGAGACCTGCGAGGTGGGATTAGACCCACGAGGTAGGAGACCGATGAGGTAGGACTGGGCCTTTACTAAATTACTCTACCTGGGGTTCCAGCGACCTGCGAGGTCGGAGTGAGACCTGCGAGGTGGGATTAGACCCACGAGGTAGGCGACCGGCGAGGTGGGACTGGGCCTTTACAAAATTTAATTATTAGTTCAAATAATAAATGTTTGGAGAGGGTGACGTATCATTTTATACCTAGCCACCTGATAGGTGAGTTAGGGCTCGACCATATTTTGAGCCAGCACATGTCATTATCAGCATGACAGCCGAAAGTAAGATGTTACCATAACCAAATTGGCATAGGATGCATTTTTTTCGGTTGGCAAACGAAAAATTGCCGAGAATATTTATGTAAGCCATGACTTTCTAGGTCAGTGCGCCACCAGTTTGAATGTTGCAATAAGTAAGGAAGGGCAGAGCCCGAGGATGTAGCTGTCGTTAGGTCTGAGATTGTTGTAGGTCACACGAAGAAAATTTGGATAACTCATCAGAGGTTACAAGCTACTCATGACAGACAAAATGAGTACGCGAACAAAGACCGTGACGGGCTAAGTTATGAAGTGAATGATTTGTTCCACTTGAAGGTTTATCCCTTGAAGGGTCCCATTGGGGAAAGAGTCTCTACCGTGCGAATACGATACTCCACTTGTTTCAAGGTAAAGATCGAATTAAATTTGAATTTCGGGACGAAACTCCCCTTAGTTGGGAAGATTGTAACGACCCGCTTTTATTAATCCCGATTAACCGACTAATTTCGAATTATTATCATAAGCTCAGATCCACGTGGACGTCGTGGGAGAAGTCTATGACACGCCTAATCAGGAAATTTGTTATTTTTGTGCGGCGAATATTTAATTATTTTACTATTGTTAATAGTTCGCGCCGCATGAATTAAGAATTTCGCTTAGTCGCGTTGTGCGCTTATAGTGACAAAAGCGTGCGGCGTCGCGGTGTACGCGTAACGCGGGTGTACGGGGTAGTATTGGATTGAGTTGTCACATCACATCACACATCACATCAAAAGTCACATCAACTATTCATCATCATTGCTTTTTGTCCTTTCTCACCAAAAAAGAAAAAAAAAAGAAAAAGAAAAAAAAATGTGTTTTTGTTTAAAAACGGGAGAGATAGATGGAGGAGAAGAAAGCTGTGAAGGAGAGAGAGAGAAAGAGAGAGCGAGAGAGGGTGAGTGATCGCAGAGAGGAAGCTCCGGCGAGGAGCTTGGCGGGGCAGCGACGGCGAGCTCGGCGGGACAGCGGTGGCGAGCTCGGCGGTGGCGAGCTCGACCCCATTAATCAAGTGAGTTTTGCTCATTCTCTCTTCGAATTTCAGTTCTTTGAAGGTCGATTGTGTGGTGTTGATGTTCGGATTATTGTTATTGTGTTGTGTTGAAAAAAAAAAAAAAAAAAAAGAAAAAAGGGAGTTCGGTTCTCAAACCGAAAGAAGAAGAAGAAGAAGGTGCACACGCGCCGCACCCAATCGGGCGGCCGCCTGACGTGGCCGGCCCGCTGGACCATGGCCGGGACGGTCAGCGGGTCAGGCCCGACCCGTTCGGGTCGGCCGGACCCAATCCAACCCCGGACAGGGTCGGACGGGTCGGGTCCGACTGTTCGGTCGACCCGACCCAAGGTCTACGACAAAAAAAACAGAGAAAAGGGAAAAAGAGAGGAAAAAAATTTGGAAAAATCAAGGAAAATTCCAGAAAAATGAGAAAAATTATGGAAAAATCATATTGCGACCAAATATATAGAATATATGAAAAATAAAATATTTGGATATTTTGGACGCGACTTTTGCGGGGTTTGCCTCGAAAAGCGCAAAATAAACAATTTGTCTTAAAAAGTTTTAGGAAATTGTTGTAAATTTTCATGATAAATTAAGTTTATATAAATGGACACCAGGGACTTAGGAGGCTATAGTCGAGTGTCGGGTACGTATCTCGAGGCGAGTGCGGGACATTTTAAAAGCGTTGGAGGTAAGTAAACCCACGAGAAAGTCAGTTCAGAATTTACTTATTTTCCTTGTAAATTATTTATTTCACATTACTTTTCGCCAGTTCAGTTTGCATGTTTACTCTATTCCTGCGTGTGTCTGTGTATAGTCGAAGGGACGGTGTGACCTCGATCCGATTGTTGCTACGGTGTTGGTCATACCTTAGACTACGCGTGAGATTTTTCTCAGCGAGTCGATGATCTCGAGAGCGAGTTGACGTGAGGTCCACCTCTCGTCTGATTTCCTCTCTTTTGAGGCGTTGGGCGGAAGTCTACCTTCCGACCAACAGAGTTCCTCGTTTCGACCGTGAAGAGGGGGTGTAGATTTCCTCACCTCCAGGGCCTTCTCGGTTTAGTATTTATGTCCCAGGGCTTGACAGTTGTACACCACACTCGCGTTCCGTACTCTTGATTATCTCACGACTTATATTCATGATTTACATTTCTGTTCATTTATTTTATATGCTTGAATTGTAGCCGTTTTTCTTGGATTTCTTGTGAATACTAACTGAATTTCTCTGGGATTTACTTACCTGGGATTTGTCATTGTTTTTGGTGACAAATCGCAGATCCTGCGACGAGCCGCGACAAAGGAGTCTGAGGCGACTACGTCTAAGTAAGGAGAGGCTGCCACTTTTTGCATAGGTAGTTGTATGTATCTATTAACTACTTTATGACATTTTGGGATGACTTGTGTACCCTATACATGTATATGCTCACCGTTGTACTTTTGTCACTCTTGATATACATGGTATCATTACCGGGATTCCACACTATAGGGTTAATTATACAAATGCAAACTTTCCCTTCATACGGCGTTTGCATGTTTTTTTAAAAAGGCTTCCGCTTGATATTTAATTACTTAATAAGTAGTGAATAACTTAACTTAGTCAATTTGATGAGAATATCCATAAAAATCTTCATAAATATTAAGTTAAGGCAAATAAGGTATGTATAAAGGTGTAGGTCGCAGGCAGTCAAAGTTAAGTGTGCTGTGACGTGGCATGCTTGGTGACGTGTCTGGCGACGTGGCGGTGCCCGGTTTGTCTCGGAATTTGGGGCCGTCACATATATACTTTTAAAAAGTCTCTAAAAGTTTTGGGGTATTCAATTTAAACTTTTAGAGAGTTCATAAAAGTAAGATGTATTTAATTTTTTAGTGACTTTTGTAGATTGGTTACAAATCTTGACTTTTGTAGACTTTTTGTATAAAAATACACATAAAGAAGTCTTCAACTTCTCCTCACCTCAACCCATAAACTTTTAGAGACTTCTAATTATTGTTGGTTACATTTTCAATAAGGACTTCATTGTTCACATTAGGTATTTTTCTTACCAATTATTTTTATCAACTTCTCCAATCACTCCACAACTCTTGAATTTCATTACTCATCCATTATACTTAATATTTATGTTGATGAAAATGGATTGATGTTATTATTAACAAAATCTTATTCTCGCATCACTATACATTTTTTATATATTTTTTTTTGACAAAGAAGTTTTGTTTATTTAGTGTATTTTTATAATCTCAAAAAAGTGTAGTATTATTATTTTTGAAGAAAATAATTGTATAATTTTTTTAAACTACAAGAAGTGCATTTTTTAGAATTTAAACTATCATTATTAAGGAAAAATATAATTTTTTTTGCTTAAGTCAAACAAAAAAATAAAGTGCAAATTTTTTACACTAATATTTTCAATGATCTTTTCTTAAACAAAAAAATTCCTTGGAGTTCTAATTATTGCTAGAGTTGTTATAATAGAATTAATTTTGGTTCTCGTTGTTGATGATGATGATGATGATGTGGTCATTAATTGTTCTTGCTCTTTATTTTTAGGATTGTATTGGAGCTATCGATGGTACCCAAATTCCACAATGATTGTTGGAAATGATAGTAGCAACTATCGCAATCGTCATGGCTTCACTTCCCAAAATGTCTTGGCTGCACGTAACTTTGATTTGAAGTTCATATATGTTCTTAGCGGATGGGAAGGATCGGCGCATGACTCAAGAATATTGAATGATGCTTTATCTAGAAGAAATGGACTTAAAGTACCACAATGTATGATCTAATTAATGTCAAATTACTTGTTTTTATATTCTTGTATTTAATTTATTTATTTTTAGTATGTTTTTAGGTAAATATTTTTTTGTGGACTGTGGTTTTCCGAATTGGCGTCAGTTTTTAGCGCTTTTTTGAGGCGTTCGTTATCATCTTTCCGATTTTACCGGGCAAGGGCGACATCCTGAAAATGCTAATGAATTATTCAATCTTCGACATGCATCTTTGAGGAATGTGGTTGAAAGGTTGTTTGGCATATTCAAATCACGGTTACAATTTTTAAAACAACTCCTCCATTTCCATTTAAAATTGAAGCAGAGCTGGTGTTGGCTTGTGCGGGATTACATAACTATCTTCGCAAGGAGTGTCGTTCTGATGAATTTCCAATTGAATTAGATACTGAAGATGCATTATCCTCAGATAGTGAATAAGATGATGATTTTGAAATACTTTCTGAAACTCAAGAACGACAAAGGGAGAATGCCAACCAATGGAGGAATTTTATAGCTACTGAAATGTGGAGTGATATTGATGTAGTAAATAATAATATGCATTAGATCTATGTTCTTTCTTTCATACTTTATTTGTTATTTTTACAATAAAGATTTTTAATAACCTTAGTAGCTTTTTTTTCAATTAAAAAGTAACCGAAGCTTTAAAAATTGTGCAAGAAGTCCATCAAAGTTAATAAAAGTCATTAAAATAAAGTCTATCAAAGTCTACCAAAGTTTTAAAAAGTCTACGAAAATCTACAAGTCTCTAAAAGTCATCCACTTATAAAAGTAACTAAAAGTCTATTAAAATCTCAATTGAATACACCCCCCTTAGAACAAAAGATTTCACCTTTAACGAGAACCCCCGAGAAATGTTTCGTCCTAGGAATGTTTGTAATACCCATCAAGAGGAGCAATTCTTCTATTGAATTTGCTTTGTGTGATTTTGAAGCATCAATTAATGTCATGTCACTTAAACTTTATGATTCATTGAAAATAGGGTCGTTAACTAATACGCCAATTAATCTTACTTTAGCAAACAACATCATTATTAAATCGTATGGATTATTAGAAGACATCCTAATACAAGTACATGATTAGTATTTTCAGCTAATTTTTATGTCATGAAAATGGGAGATTCAACATCCTGCAATCATTTGTCTATACTATTAGGTAGATATTTTCTAAAGACAGCTAAGATTAAGTTAGATATTTCTGAAGGAACAATGTCTATGGAATTAGAAGATAAGATAGTTAAATTTAAGATTAATAATGAACATTACTATGTGCTTATGAAGAATATGATGAATTATTTGATAATGAAATAGAAGATAATTACTTTTTAGACTTAAACTATTATGATAATTTGAATGCTGAAATTTATGCAATCAATACAGTAACAATGGAAACTGATATATAAAAGGGACTTAAAAGAAATAAATATTTGAAGACACTTCAATAGAAAAGAAAATAACTCAAGAATAGAGAGTTAAGCAACCAAAGAGTGAAAAACTCATCAACAAGACAGGAGTTTCAAGATCCAAGTACAATAAGAAAAAGAAAAATCGGATTTGAATCCTATAAAGCTTAATGATCCTGGAGGCATACACTTGCACATTAAAATCAAATGGGCTTGGTACTATAGAGCTCAGTATGATACAAACTCTAATGAAAATCTTATTCTTATACATTTCTTTCTATATACTCAATTGGAGTTAAATTCACTTGCTTCAGAATGATTCTCTTAACTAGATGAAACTTTAATTCAACCAATAGGAGTGGTCATGGATTTGCTCGTTCAAGTAGACAACAACATCATACCCACAGACTTCTTAGTAATGCCACATTTTATCAATAATGATCCTCCTTCAATATTGGTACGATCTTTCTTAGCCACTACTCATGCTATTATGGATATTTTGAACAAAAAATTAATTCGACGATTAATGGCTGAGCACTCACTTTCTTGAATTGCACTAGAGTGAAAAATCTTAAATTCAAGTTTAAAAGATCCAAACTAATTTTGAAAGGGTTAATTCGAGCCGACGACAGTAAACAAAAGCGCTCTATGGGAGACAACCCATATTCTATGTTTATTTCTTATTTATTTAATTTATTAGGAGTTTAGTTTATTTTAGTTCATTTTAGTTTAATATGTTTTTATTCTCTCACTTTTTGACTCATGTATTGGAAATATTTTCGAGATTTCAACCCCGAGGTGATTTTAATTGAGGGATAGTGATCGATTTATTTTTTATTTTTCCTTTATGGAAGTCACATTATTCACTTGCTTATATATTTATTTATTTATTTAATCACTAAAAGTATTTAGTTAGTTATATGTCCCTCTCAAACATTCAAATTTTTAGTCAATTCTACCTTGATATGAGTTTTTATGAATGATGAACAAGTTAATTATAAGATAAATTGCGAAAAGTAGTAAAATAGGCCTATCGATTTCCCATGATTCAGATTAAAACTAGGAATCCCGGGCTAAATCGATAGTAGTACACAGGAAAATTAATGCTAAATTCGGAGTCTCGCGATTCTCAGCAATTCCACTTGAATAAGAATCAAGTAGAATCGCTGGTTAAATCGGTAGGTCATTACATTTTCAAGCAGCTCACTTATTTTTGATGCACCCAACGAATTTCGATGATTCCATAAAAACAAAAATCGATGGGCATTATTTTTTGGTTTTTTAAACCAAAAACCCTAAAACACCATACACTCTACACCTTTCACACTTGCAAAACATTGCATCTCTTCATAAAAAAACTGAATTTCTTACTTAGATTCAACCAATTTAAGCTCAATCTCGTAGTATTTAAGTGATTCCCACCTTAATCTATTCTTATTCAAATAAAAAATCTCGATTTTAGGGGTGTTGAGCCAAACTATGATTTTAGGAATTTTCAACTTATAACTTAGAAAGATGATTTAGAGGAGTTCACGAGCTTCAATCTTGAGAGATTAACTCTCAAGAGGTTAATTACATGAGCCCTATCTCTTTATTGTAACAAATTCTTGATTTGTGGATTTTCGCTAATTTTTCAATACTTTTCTAAATTGATTTGTTGGAATTTATTCGATTGTCTTACATAAATGGTTTTACTGATTCCAATAGACTAGAAATACTGATCATGTTGATCATTAATTTAAAATTCAACAATTTCAAAATTTTTACTGTATTGACATATATTTGCAAATGGCTTACAAATGCGAGTTTGAAATTAGTCTAGGAGTTTAGTTATGGTTTTATTTCAATTTGAGTTGCTATGATTTCCAAACAACTTACATATTGTCACCGAATTACTTAAATATATTTAGAAAACTGATTTTCAAGTTTACATTTTACTTATCATTCCTATGCCATTTTTTTATTTACGATGAATTTCAAACTAGCTTTCCAAATAGATTTCTCCTTTTAAAATAAAGTCTTAAATTTTACCAAACTATTTTCGACAACGTTGTTTCTATCATTTACATATTTCTTAAGTTTTTCAACTTGTGCTTTTTGAAATCTGAAACAATGGTCAGAGGAGGAAAAAATATTAGTTCTCAAAATGAAAAAAAAGGCACAACTTGTAGAGAAACCTAAACAAAAATCCAGAGCTATACCCAAACCAACTAGGCTAATGGGGATGACATTGAATAACCCTTGAACTAGAGCACCTAAAGAGCCTTCTCCACCCTTAAGTTTTAAATATGATTAGGAGGGAGAGGAAGATAATGAGGAAACAATCGCCATTTCTTTCCATGCACATAACCTTATAAACGCCAAAACTATTGCTAGAATGAAGAGGGACATTAGCAAGAACATGAGATTATACCGAAGAGGGGGTTCAACATTAAAAACGAAGTTAAATACGAGCTTAGGATCCTAAACATAATACGCGAAAGGAACTGGGGGTTATCGACTATGGATTACTACATCGAAACGATGTGGAGTCCTTAGTTAAAAATGAATGTGCGATACTAATGAGAGAATTCTATGCTAATAGGCATAGAGATGGGAATAAATTAGTATCCATAGTCCAAGGAAGACTGGTGGATTAATCACTATGGAGAATAAAACGATATTATGGTTTATCGGAAGTTCATTTGAGGCAAAATAATTAGTACCTTAAACCTGAAAACATCTATAGATAAGAATTTCCTTATAAGACCATTAGAAAAAGTTTATAATCTAGTCTAGACAATGTTTTCCATTTTGACTCAGACGGGTACCCAAAACACATACAAGCCAAAAACTTTAGGAAAACAATAAAAACATGATGCTTTTTCTTAAAACACGAGCCTACAGCCTAGTTTACAACATTACGATGTAGTGAACTATAAGGAAGCTCTTTTATACCCCATAGTCCAAGGGATCGGGTACATTGACGTTGGTCGAATTATCTATAAATCGATTAGGAACGCCATGGCCACCAAGAAAAATGAAAAACCTCATTTTCCCTTGTGAGTACCAAGTTTTGCAAACAAGACCGAGTTCCAATGAAAGGAATCAAATTCGATGTATTCTTGGATAGGACCATCACCGATGATGTCATTAAGAAAAATAAGAAGGTACTGGGATACGTTAACTCAGATGACGAATGAGAGAGAAAAGTCATACAAAAGAGATTGACTGCAAAGAAAAGAAGAGTACATGTAAATAACCAAATAAACTTAGATGAAACTCCGACTATCAGATACCAAGAGCAAACAAACCACACCAAAGAGCTACTTGAAGGGGACTTCACTGGCGTAGATGTGGAGGACACAGAAATGACCATTATGCAGACAATCTTGCGTAATCAAATGATAATTTGGAGACATCAAGAGTTCATATTCCAGAACCAATGTGATATTGCTTAAATCATCTATGGATTAGAGAGACATAGGACCAAAAGGACTCAAGGAAGGGGAGCCAACATTCGTGTTCCATCACTTCACTAAGGATGGCTAACAAGGGATTATTTACTAAAGTTAACCCAGTGGAGGGAGTAGACTACACCCTATATCATCTTGAGGTGAGCTACTAGTCTTAATAGCTTGACCCATGGGGATGACAGTGATGATGTGACGTCTTGTCGTCGATTTTGAGATTTTTTTCTTCTGTGTATAATCTTTTCCTGAGTGTTATTCATGTGAGGTATATGTTTGTAATCTTATGCTTTGATTGATCTGCTATATGTTCATGCTTTGATACATTTGCTTTGCTATGACATCACAATTTGATACAATGATATGATTTGATGTGTTTAGTCCAATTCAATTCAATTATTCTTGGAAATGTCTAAATTGTCATTACTTAGTCAATTCGTTCTTTTGTTAGTTAATTATTTAATTTATTCATTTATGCTTCACGAGGTATTTTTTATTTCTATTGTAAACCTAGCTTAAATTTTAAACCTTGAGGACAAAGTTTGGAATGTGTTTGTGGGTATTGGATGAAGTAAAGTATGAAGATGCGGAGTATAAAAGAAATGAGAGGTGGAATTTAGTTAAACATTGTGAATTTTTTAAAACTTTCCATAATAGAGGTAATATTCTCCCATTTTATTTTACTTTATTTAGTTAGGAATATGATTATAATTTGAATGAAAATGATAGATTATTATTGCCCTTTTTGACTTCACCTAAACTGTGTATACACTGAAGGAGTTGTGATGGCCCGTCCTTGTAAATCGGGTACCACCCGACCTAACCGTTATTAAGCCCTAAACCACACCATATAGAACTTAAGAATGAATTAGTCACCCTTTTTTTTACTAATTCACCTGGTCAAATATTTAGCAATTATTTCAAAAATTATTAGAGTTAATTAAGAGATCGTTATCATTACCTTAATAATCAACAAAAGACTTAATAAATTAGCAGAATAATTTATAAAACACCTACTATGGAAACCAGGTAAATCGACGATCATGTAAAACCATTTAAATTCATACATGAAACAATAGGGATGTCTATTCTCTTAGCCCATTATACAACCCAAAATATACCAAAAAACATAAATAATATGTACACAAAATGATCACCTATAAAAGTAGCAGAAGCTATCCTCTGATGGTTTAATACTAATCCTTGATATTTTCCCTGGTCTGCTACTCAACAAAATGATCACCTATAAAAGTAGCAGAAGCTATCCGACTGTCACAAACTAGACGACAAGTACAGTAATACGTGAAGTAATTGTAAGAGATATTTAACAACATTTCTAAGCACAACATGTTACAATTCACAAAACATATATTCTTTATACCACAATAATGATTGACACATAATTGTATTACCAAACAATATAACATCAAGAAACTAATCAAGCGAAACACCCATTTCAAATTCTGTACTTATAATATTATCCCAAACATACCTAATTAATCATATTCACTTTGGGTTGTCCCTGATTTAGTTGTTCCCATAAATTTAATCCTTATTGGATATTAAATATGACATGTTAACCTCATGTAATAGGTCGGTACACAAAGTACCTCGGCATTACCCTAATGGTTGCTGCTTGATATTACCCTATTGAGAAAACCTATGTAGTGCCTAGAACTTGGCGATTGATTTAACTTTGAATTTTAAGGTGTATGACATAATTAAGAGGTTGTGTTGTCAAATAAAGAAGTTTTCCTTTAATTTTTTCTATTCTTTTATGATTCATATTTTTATAACGGTAATATGTTTCTATATTAAGATCATTTCTGTTTAAGAATAGGAGTATATAATTATAAAATTAGAACGAGAGAAGAAAAAGAATATGATTGAGGGTATTCCTTGGGATGAAAAAGTGCTGAGTTTGGGGGTATTTGACAAGTCAATAATTAGACATATTTTACAGTTCATTTTAAGATAATTTTACATATAAAACACTATATTACATGTGGTTTTCTCTTAATTTTGATCTTTCAGGTAATAAATGGAGAATATGAATAAATGAACGAAAAGAAAGAAGATTATGAAGGAATTAATCAAATAGAAGAAGTATACAAAGAATTATCACCAAGGATGCAAAAAAGAACTAGAATTTTGTACCAACGATTCTTAGTGATTCTTAGATGCACTTGAGTCGCTAGCTAAATTGGTGGACTCAAGAAAAGACTAGAGAGCTTAAATTTTTGGATTTTTTAAATGATTCCCTACTCACATAAATTGCTAGGAATCTTTAGGCAAGACTTTGTGAATTTAAGATTACTACAAGTTGTTTGAGTTGGTTTGAGATGTTATCTACTTAGAATACTATAAATATGAGTTTAAGGTTTTGAAATCAATTGCCCTTGAGTATGTGGATTAAAATTCCATTGCTCTTGAAGCCATTATCTATTATTTTCATATTGTATTGGTTTTGGAGAAGATTTGAAGATCTAAGTATTTTAATTCAGAGGTATTTTCAATTATGTCTTTTATTTATATTATTGCAATGTTATTTATGATTATGAATGAGAAGTTGTTTAATCTAAACAAAGTAGAACATGAACTAGTTCCATTTTGCAATGCAGTTATGATGAGATGAATATGTGCTCAATGCTTTAAACCTAATTGTATTATTTGATTATTTGATTTAATAAGTTATTATCTATTGATTTTAATCATGATGTTTGTATTACATGCATAGTCTAGCTTGTGTATTGTGATATATGGTTTCATTATCTGATTGAATGAGTCACTGTTTAGATGTCCTAAGTGAAAATTTAGTGTTGAAGTTTCTTTATGAAGAAGTTAGATTTAGTAGTTCGAAGTTCTCATGAAGTTTAATGTGGCTCTATAGCGCGAAGCTAATGTCTTTATTTAAATAAAGGGAGTTATCTCGATAGAATTAAAACACGACTTTTCTACTAGTATAAAGGGAACAAATGACTGACTGAAGGTTGTTTACTTATTTATGATTAGTTTAATGATCTATCTTACTTCATAAAGTATGCTCATGACTATATGGATTAGAGTCGCATGTTTTGAATGCAAAATAAGTTAATGTTTCATTATTTTGGAAGTTTGTTTAGATATTGATTTATTATTGAATTTAATCCATTTGATTGATTGTGTTAGTTAAGATAATATAGCTAGTTAACTATTATTATATTATAGTTAATTATTAGTTAGTTAATTAATATTTTTAATAAAATAAAATTAATAAAAATCTTGAAAAACCCTTTTTCCTAGAGAAGTTTGATAAATCCTAGTTAAGATGATTCCTACTTTTCACTACTACAAAATATTTAAAGGATAATATAAAAGGAGAAATTATTTTACACATAGGACACAAGTCAAGTTGTATCGATTTCAATCTTTGTGCAACTTGGATAGTCATAGTGCCTTGCTAGAGACCGCTTATGACTCATGTACCAAAATGGTTTTAGTTCACCGCCCACGTTGCATGAACCTATTGGTCGCACACAAAGAATGATTTTGCAAGATTTTACATAACTAGAAACATTGAATTTTATATGATAAAATTCGTAACTTACAAATTGAAAAGATGTGTCATATTAATTTTTAAGTAGTGGTATATTAGTAATTCATTTACCCAACTTTATATAAAGGTTGTATAAACAATTCTGTTAAGTGGATTCACATTTAAGGAGAAATTATAATTGGAGAATAATTTTCCTGTTAGATTTCTCAGCCTTCCAAATTTTTTAGGGAGAACAAAAAGTTGTTTTCATGTTCTCTTTCAAGCTAGCACTCGATATCTCGGCCGTCGTTCGTATGTGAATTTTCGATAGAGTATGTTTATATTTGGCAACATCTTAAAATATCGATCAATATAGAGAAACAAATTAGTTATTGAGGTATAAGTTACTTGTTAATCTATTCAATGGAATTCTGATTTGAACCTGTTAGGGTTTCGAAATAAAATTTTAAAATTTCTATTGCATTTTTAACAGAAAAAATGCAACAGTGGCATCAGAGCCTCCGGGTCCATTAGATTTGGCGCATGTTTTCTTAAGTTATATTTAGAATATATTGATGAAAACATGTTGTCAGTACTTGTATATGTGATATACATGATTCTATGGTGATTATTGGCATGTTGTTTAACAATGTATAAGATTCGTATATACATGATTTGTGTGCAAATGGTTTTTTTTTCCATGCTAATGATCATGCTTAGATTAATATCTTAACATATTTTATTTTTTATTGAATTTTGTGTTCTATGATCCATGCTACCATTAGGTAGAATCTTTACTTTTTATACGTTAAATCTATGGATGAAATCTCTATTTTTTGATATACATGTTAATGTTAAATTATTTGAGAATTTCTTAAATTATGTGATTCCGAAGACGAATTTGAAACTAATATGATCAGGTTCAAAAAGAGTCGTGATTCATGATTCAAGTATATATTTTTTATTAATACAGATGAGAATCAAAAGTGATTTTTGATGATATATCTCATTGTATTTATCTGTTCATATTTATTCTATTTTTATATTCCTATTAAATAAGAGATAGACATTTAATCAGATAATACTTTTCGTTCCTGTAAGATAAGATATATATATATATATAAAATTTGAAATTGATAAGTATTCTATTGGATATGGTTTCAATTGTAGTCGAGATAGGTTAAGATTTTTAAATATCTTAATTTCTAATTAGATTGGGATAAGACATTTAGTCAAACGTTAATTAAAAATGTCTTAATTAATTTAACTAAAATAATGGGTTAGTTTGTCAATAAGATTGACTAAAATAATTATATATTTATGATGGATTTAATTTTCAAAACTGTAATCCATTTTTTAAAAATAGGGGTAATGGCCTTTGTACCCATGTCTGCTAACCGGTCAATGGAACCACCACCCTATCACCCATCAGAAAACCATCATCTAACTAATATTAGCACAAGGAAATTGGTCTATTGATGAATAATTTTTCAATTTCCTAACTTCTATTATGATTCTACAAACATGAAAGTATATGATATTGATTTTTTTAACTAAAATTAAATGAATCATAAACACATAATATAAAATCCCTTATAAAAATTGTAAGTCAAGTGTCATCCATTTTGAAACACTTGTCAAGGCCTCGATCAATCAATATAGGCCTGCCTTCGAAATGTGTATTGTGTTATTTTGGTGAGGCAAGCTGGGTAACAATTACTCTATTGTTAGAAATGGTAAGACTTAATGAAGTTATCAAAACGTTTTTGTGCTTAAGGCACAAGATGAGATAAAAAAATTCAAAGACATAAGATGTCACAATCTCATATAAACAACTAAAAGTTACATATGATGTAATTGGTAACATGTACCTACCTAAATAACCTAGTTCTAAGTGCCATGCCTTAGTTGTCTTTGAATTAGGTGAAATATAGATTTTAGTCTTCTAAATTAGCATCTTGTTTTAGGAGGGTTATTGATTTAGTTAGAGTCTATTCCTATGTATTAAAATGAACTTTGCATAATCCTTGTTATAGACTTATGGCCTTTTCAAATCACGCCAATCACTCGTCACTTTCAAATCACACCAATCACTCATCACTGCGATCTATCCTTGAGAAGGATACGTTGTCGGGGATAAACTTTCTTGATTGGTTAAGAAACTTGAGAATTGTTCTTAAGCATGAACGCAAGTTGTATATCCTGGATGAACCTATTCATGAGGAATCACCAGCCAATGCTTCAAAAGCTATGAAGGATGCACAAAGTAAGGATGTCAACGACTCAATTGATGTTGCATGCATTATGTTGGTTATTATGGTTCCTAAACTTTAGAAGGACACGAAACATATGCAAGCCTATGACATGACTGCGATGCCAAAGCAAATGTTCCAGCAGCAGGCAAGTAAGAAAGTTTCGAGACAATCAAGAACCTAAATTCTTACAAGATGGCTAAAGGTGCCACAGTTAGTCCTCATGTTCTAAAGGTGAAGGGCTATGTTTACCATCTTGACAGGCTTAGATTTCCTGTTAGCTAATAGTTGGCTATGGATCTGATCCTTAATTCATTGATAGATAGTTACATGCATTTTGTGATGAACTATAATATGTATAGCATGGAAAGATTCATCTCAGAGTTGTATTTAATGCTTAAAACTGTTGAGCAAAATGTCAAGAAGACCTCTACCGATGTGTTAATGGTTAAAAAGGAAAGGCTATGAAAAAAAAGGGAAAATACAAGGTAAGAGTTGCTAGGGCCGTTGTGTCCGTCACTGAGCCCGTGAAACAAGTCAAGCCTAAGGCTCTTCTACTTCACTACCACGGAGGGAAAATGAGATGGAAGGAAATTTCCATTTTTATCATGCACCTGGTCATTAGTTCAAAATTATGATCTCTATTTGGAAATTCTGAAGAAAAAAGGGTGGTGTGACTTTTAATTCTGGTATTTACATTATTAAATGTAACTTATATACTAGCGATTCTTCAGTATTGGAGATGAGATGTGGATCTCAATTTTTTATTAATGTGTAGGGACTCACAAGAAGTAGAAAATTAAAGAAATGAGAAGCTATAGTACGAGTTGGAAACAAAGTAAAGGTTGCACCATTGAATGTAAAATGTTATGAGTTAACTTTATCTAGAGGACTTGTTTTAGTTTTAAAAAATTCTTATTATGTCTCTGCCTTGAGTAGAAACATCATTTTAGTTTCACATTTGGATTCAGAAGGTTTTTCTTTTAATATTGTGAATAATAATTGCTCCATTTGTCATAAAAGACATTTTTCATGCGAATGTTAATTTTTGAGATAGTTATTACATTCTAAACATGAAAAGGTAAAAAGATGTTCCTATCTTTATGTAAATATAAAAAGATTCAAGTCAAATGATTTGAATCAAACCTATCTTTGAATTGTTGCCTTCGCCATATAAATGAGAAGCGCATTTTTAAACTCGATAAAGATGAACTTTTAAATTCATTTGATTTAAAATCTTATGAAACATGCGTCTCTTGTTTATTAGACAAAATAACTAAGAGTCCTTTACTGGACACAATGAAAGGGCAAGCGATTTATTGGGTCTAATACATACTGATGTTTATGGTCCTTTAAACATAATGGCTAGAGGAGGTTATCAATATTTTATTATATTTACTGATGATTTCTGTAGATATAGTTATGTGTATATCATGAAATATGAAACTAAATCATTTTGAAATATTTCGAACATTTCAAAATGAAGTTTAAAATTCACTTTGCAAAAGAATAAAAGCAATTCGATTAGATCGGGGTGGTGAATATTTAAGCCATGGTTTGATGATCATCTTAGAAACTGTAAGATTGTCTAACAATTAACTCCATCAAAAACTCTGAAATGGAATAGTGTTTCTGAGAGGATAAATCGAACTTTATTAGATATGGTTCAATCTATGACGAGTCATGTAGATCTTCCCATTTCATTTTTGGGTTATGCTTTAGAAACTTCATATGAGATATGATTTGGGAAGAAACCTAGTTTGTCTTTCCTAAAATTAGGGGTTGCAAGATTTTCGTACGATGAAAAATATCTGAAAAACTAGTAGCCAAACCTAGCAAGTGTCTTTTTGTGGATTATCTAAAGGAAACTAGATGATACTAATTTTATAATCCCATTGAGAACAAAGTGTTTTATGATTGGAATGGTGTCTTTATGGAAAAATAGTTTATGTCAAAAGATATCGGTAAAAATAAAGTAATTCTTGAAGAACTTAAAGAACTACAAATTAACACTGAACTGGTAGTGGGAAATCAACAAAGTTATGAACTAGTTGAGCCTCCACATGTGTCACATGGCCCTACGTAAATTTGATAAGGTAAAACATGAACCTAAGAGATATGGATTTCTCGTTACTGATAGTAGTGATGTATTGCCGACAGATCAAAATGAGTCTACTACTTATCAAGAGGTCATGTCTAGCCCTGAGTCAGATAAATGGCTTGTGCCTTGAACTTTGAGATGCAACCCATGAATGATAAACAAGTATGAAACTTTATTGATTTACTTGAAGGCGGTAAGACCATTGGATGTAAATGGATTTTCAAGAAGAAAACTGACATAGATAGCAAGTTGCATAATTATAAAGCACAACTCGTAGCAAAAAGTTTCAAACAGACTCAAGGTATTGATTATAATGAGAGGTTTTCCCTTGTAGCGATTCGTAAATCCATTATAATTCCAATTGCCATAGTTGCATATTATGATTATGAGATATGACAAATGGATGTCAAAACGACATTTCTTAATGGAAAACTACGTGTAGACATGTATATGATACATTCTAAAGGGTTTGTCCATCTTGATAACTCTAAGAAGGCATGCAACCTTCAAAAATCTATTTATGGATTAAAACAAGCTTTTTGGAATTTAAATCTTCATTTTTATGAAGCAATTAAGGAATTTGGTTTCATTAAGAATGAAGATGAGCCTTGTGTACACAAGAAGGTCAGTGGGAGTGTAATTCTTTTCATGGTACTGCATGTTGATGATATATTACACTTTGTAAATGACATCCCAACCTTATAGAATATCAAGTCTTGGTTAGGGAAATGTTCCTCAATGAATGACTTAGGAAATGCGGCCTATATCCTTGCGGTTAAGATCTATAGCGATAAATCTAAGAGGTTGATCAGTCTAAGTCAGAGTGTTAATATAAGCAAGGTGTTGAATAGGTTTAGTGTGCAAGACTTTAAAAGAGGGTTGTTGTCAATGTCTCATAAAACAAGTCTCGGCAAGACTCAATATCCTAAGGCTAATGACAAGCTATAATGAGTGAATACAATTCCATATGCATTAGCTATTGGATCCATCATGTATGCTATGTTAGGCACTTGACCTAATGTATCACATGCTTTAAGCACAATAAGCAGCTATCAGTAAAATCCCGGTGAGAGTTACTGGAAAGTGATAAATAACATTCTTAAGTATTTAAGAAGAACTAAAGAAGAGTTACTTGTCTATGGAAGTTTGGAAAAAGAGCTTGTTGTACATGGTTACACTGATGCAAGTATTTAAATTAACATACAAGACTTCAGATTGCGGTTTGGATATGTATTTACATTGAATGAATGTGTAATGAGCTAGAAAAGCTTGAAGCGAGAAACTATAATAGATTCTATAATAGAAGCCGAGTACATTGTAGCATGTGATGCAACTAAAAAGACAGTTTGGATCAGAAAGTTAAGATCTCAACTAGGTGTGGCTCCAAGTATTGGTAACATCATTTGCTTGTGTTTTGACAACAATAAGGGCCATAACACAGGCTAAGGAACCAAGGTTACAAATCTAAACATATAATCAAATGTTTTTATCTTATCAGAGAAACCATTGAGAGAGGGGACATGAAGATTTGCCGGGTTCTAATAGAAGACGATTTTGCATAACCATTGAAGAAAGCTCTTTCACAAGCAAAACATGATGGTCACATCAGTCATTAGGCCTAGTTAGACACCATAGGCGCATATGAGACATAAAAGTAATGTGCCTATGGTGACTAAACTGATAAGACAAAGTAATGTGCTTATGGTGTCTAATTAGGCTAACTAATATGAAATTTGCCTAAGGATGTTGAGTTGAAACCCTTAAATGACTTAATAAATTGACACATATAAGACATACAAGACTTGGCTGGATTTAATAGGAGCCCTTGATGAACCTCAAGATGAATGCGTGTAAGTTGATCAATGGGCCAAGGCTATAGGCCCGCTAGTATAAATAAAAGACAAAGTGCATTTGCTTAACATGCAAATCTTGACCATATATTGTTCTTAAGCAAGTGAGCACATAAAGGCTGGAAATTTAAGATTTTATGGCTAGTTGGGGTGCAAAATCAAGGGATTCAAGGTTCATATCTCCAACTCTAGCAAAATCTAAGCCTAGGTACCTCACTTTTTTCTTCAATTCTTATGAATGCAAGCTTAATTTTGGGGGCTTTGTGTGCAAAACAAATTTCCAAGATGAAGTCATGATTTACTTTATGTTTTCACTATGTCAATTTGCTATGTGATATTATGAATTTGAAGTATAAAACTAATTTGTATGAATTTAGGAAAAAAATTGGTGTTCTTGATGAATATGATGAATGCTTGTTGATGATGGTGATAGATTTAATGATTTGTTGTTGTTGTTGGTTGTTAAAAAAAAATAAAAGAAAAAGAAGAAAAAAAGAGAAAAAAAAGAAAAACAAAAGAAAAGAAATTAAGGGGAGGGCAAAGACGTCCCAAGGGGTCTCGCGTGGATCGGCCTAACCTAGTTGGGCTGAACTGAGCCCAGTCGAATCGGGCCCTGTTAAGGCAGGCCCAACCCTTATTAAATAATAAAAAATGTTATTAAATTTAATATTAAGTGCGAAATAAATAAATAAATTATAGAAAAACAAATAAAAAAGTCACAAAAATATTCAGAAAAATCATGGAAGATATGAGAAATTGGGAAAAAGGTGTAAAATTAGGTTTTGAGACTTTTTTTGAGCGTTTGACATCCCGGTGTAGCTCGAAAAATGTGTCACAAATAAAAATTAGAATAAAATTCTAATTTTTGTTATTACGATATAAAATCAATAAATGTGACCATAAATTATTTAAAATTGGTTTGTAGGATACTTGGGGCCTAGAGAAGCTTAGAGGACTACAAACGGGTATTCCGGGGTATGAGCGAGCGACTAGACCAAGTTTTTATGACATTTTGGTAAGTTAACCCCACCAGAAAACATGTAGAACTTATTTACTATTTTATTTCACTATACTACCAAATTATGCCAGTTTGGGTATGTTTGATTACTCTACTCTTGCCTATGTCTGTATATGGCCAACTGGATGGTATGTCCCCTCATTGGCTCCGTCGTTATAAGTGATCCGATTGTTGCTACGATTCTGGTCATGCACTAGTCTACGAATGAGAATAACACCTTGAGTTGATGATTTGTGAGATGGTGTCATGAGGAGTTATATGACGTCCCTTTCTCAAATTAGGGCACCATATGGCCTAATCCTGTCACTAAACTCTAATCTCACCATGTAAGACTTAACAAGGAATTAATCAGCCTTTCCAAAAATTTTATATTTACAAATCATTCTTTTCAAATAAGTGTTTTCTTATCTTATATCAATTAATAAATCAGAGTTAATTAAAATTTACTAATTTAAAATCTTATTCGGCGGTAGACTTAACAATTTAGCGGAAGCTTTTAACATGATACCTAGAATTGTGGAAAACCAGAAAATAAAGATCACATGCATATATGTATAGTGAAATGGCGATAAAATATATAGCAACATGTATTTGGTTAGGTTACTATCTTTCAACCATAATATACAACCATAATAGTCATACAGTAAACCAAAACCTATAAAATCTGATATAGCAGCACTTTACTAGCTCAGAGGTAGTTGTCGATCTTCTCTTTGCGTGGTCTGCTACGCGATGGATCTGCGCCCACTAACATAAAAAGGACAATGAATATAGGAAAGTAGAAAGTAACACTGAGAGACATTTATTCACATTTCCAAATATACAACAAGTATTTAAAAGCATAAAAATAGCAACTATGCTGAAAATAAGTCATGCTACAAGATACTCCTGTTAAAAAAAATGAAACTAACACTCTGCTAACTAGTAATGATCTATGGCCGGTCGGTTGGGAGTTTTATCACTAATGCGTTTTCCACTATATAAGGATGGAGCTGAGGTCGGAGTTGAGCTCTACGCCTTTATAATCAATCTCAAGTGACAGTCACCTTCGATATATGCTTGCCAACAACCCCGAGTCCCATACTATGTGTGCTGCGCAAAATAGTATAGAGATCCCGAACACCTCGGAAGTCTAGGACCCCAGTGTGCCGCAACACCTCTATGATATCATGCTTTTAGATATAATAACTATTATTTTATTTCAAGGAATGACATAGTTTTGGATTCCAACAATGTAGTTGCATACTAATGCATAAAGAAAATGAGATGTACAATACCATCAAATGCCTATCTAATAGCATGCTATTTCATTAACTAAGTATAATAACAATAATAAATGACATAACACATGATTTAGAGTCAATAAGACTATTTAATCAATAACCAATGATAGAGGAAACAAGTCATAAGTATTTAGATTACAATATGTAAATCAGTCTAAATGAGTGGAATTGAATGAAAAAACAGGAATGAAATGTAAATAAATATCTCAATTAGTTTACTTACAATCCACGTAAACTTCCTAGTTATTCCAGCCTCACGACACATTAAAACTTGTATCTGAACCACTGAGACACTTACCTAAGTTCCTGATAGAATTTAACACGTTTTTGAGTGTGCTTAGACCTTCAGTTAGGGTATTTGACATATTTAGAATGTTTGTGTTTAATTTTGGAAATTCAGATTTTTGGGCTTTCACAGCACCTAGCGCGCTAGGTAGCTTACCTAGCTTGCTACCAAGTTTCTCTAGCGTGTTATACATAGTTAGGACTAGCTGATCACATCTAGCATGCTCCGTGTAGGAAAACACATAATTCTACACCTAGAATCATGAGTTCTCTCCTCACATAGGCTACCCCCACACCTTTGGAACTACCATTTACATCTCCAGAGGTCCAAAACACCAATTAACATCATAAAAATAGCCACACATCATATAATTCATGAATTGATAAAATTGATCTAAGTTGTTAGTGGAAGAGAATTACCTAGTTTATGATCACCTACACTTGATTACTCATTCACCAAACCTATTGATTTCTCCTCCAATCCTTGTTGATATCTTCTTTTCTAGCATTCTTTTTTAGCTCATAAGTTTTTAGAAAAGAAAACAGTTTGGTTTGCATGTGTTGATCAATCCCATCTTATATATTAAGATATGATTAATTGATAGCCATTGATTTTAATGTATATACGTATCCCGAGACTAATCTAATGGCCTACATATTGACATTTTTCCCACTAGCTCTCTACTAACTTAATCCAACTAAAGCCAATTTGAAACTCAATTGGTCTCTTGATATGTCAATATGTATCACAAGAATTATCTCATGGCTATTGTTTTAATTTGCTAACTTAGGTACATTTAATATATAATCAACTATAGCAACATTATTTCAACTATAAGCTATACTAAGATTAAAATAAACTAACCACATCACTCTCTACCCCGGTCCCACACCGGTATGCATCTCGAGGCGTGTCCCCACTCACGTCTCGACACATATACACAAGTAGGAATGATTTAGTATTCTACACATATACTATGCATTAGGCATATATCACCGTAAATCTAACATATACCTCGACCCTCTTGCCTTGGTCAATGCACATATATCGATGCAGGTCCCATGTTAAGGCTCACTAATCCTTATTAATAAATCAAACTCATAGTAGAAATTCGGGCTATGAAAAATCATCACAACTAATGGAAATTTAGTCCACGAAATTAAACTTAAGTAAAAGCTATACCTGACTCGAAAAGATACGGAAATCTATTTCGCATATAGTTTTCCTGGTCCCAAGTGAGCTCTGAATAACCATGAAACTGCCACTTGACTAACACCTTCGGTATATACTTATCTCTTAACTGTTGTAAACTTTGATCTAGGATCTGTAATGGCTACACTTCATAAGATATGTCCTCGTTCAGGTTAATCTTACTCAAGTCAATCGTGTGTCTCTCATTTGTCTTCGACTTAGCTTGTGTAAGCCTAAAAATATGGAAGACTGGATGAATACTCAACATCCATGGAGGTAACTCAAGCACGAAAGCAACCTTCGCGACCCATCTTTTGATTTTGAAAGGCCAAATGAATCACGGTTCTAACTTGCCTTTCAAACCAAATCTATGAAGACCCTTTTGAGGTAAAACCTTCAAATATATAAAAGCTCCCCCCTCATACATGAGATCGCTACGATTCATGTTCACATATTTCTTTTACCTCTTCTGGGCTGCTTTGATCCTTTAGTGAGTTAGTCGTACCTTCATTGTGTGATCAACAAAGATTTTAGGCCCTACTAACTCTCTGTTCTTTAGCTTAGCCTAACAAGATGGCGAGGGATATAGTCTGCCATATAAAGACTCAAATGATGCTATCTTAGTGCCTAGCCTAATAAATGTTATTCTATGGAAACTCACAGAACGGTAATTACTACTCCTAAGATTCGCTAAACATAAGTACACAAACCTTGAGCATATCCTCGAGTACCTGAATAAACCTCACAGTTTAGCCATCAAACTGAAGGTGAAAGGTTGTGCTGAACTGCAGGCGCGTACCATACTACTCCTACTTACTCCGCCATATCCTGAACGTATACATAACATCTATGTTTGACGTAACAGCCAACGATACCCCATGCAATCTAATAATCTCCTTCTCAAACAATATGCTCAACTAGTCAAATGTGTAATGAGCTACAACTAGTAAGAAATGGGCATATTTCGTCAATCTGTCCACAATCACCCAAATAGAATCATGTTGATGGGTAGTCCTCGATAATCCCATAACAAAGTCCATGGTTATCTCTTCCCACTTCCATCATGGAATGGGAAGCGATTGCAATAATCCTCCAGGTCTATAATGCTTAGCTTTTAACTGCTAGCAAATCCCACAGTTCCTAATGAACTCCGATTTGTCCACTTTATCCCAGGCCACTGAAAATGTCTCTTTATGTCATGGAACATCTTTCTCCTACATGGATGAACAATGAATCGAGAATATTATGAATCTTGAAGAATCTCATCTCTCAGCTCTACCACTGCCGATATCCATAATTTACCTATAAATATCAGACACTGATTTGTCATCTCTATCCAGTTAGGACAATCAGTACTTTGAGCTAACTCACTGAATCTCGGGTATAAGATATTGACTCTGTAACCCTCTGAAACTCTCTATGTAGACATTATTTGTAGCCTCATCTATGCACAAATCATCACCCGAGTGTTGGCATGAATATCTTACGGACTCATCATTGTCGCTGCCTTGAGTAATTCTTACTCCTGCGTCATAAAGCATCTAACAACCTCGACATCTTCAATAGGTATCTTATTCAGCACATCATCAACTATGTTATCATTTCTTAGGAGATATTTCAGAGAAGAATTGCCGTCCTTCAGAAACTTTAACCATCTGCATTGTCTTGTGTTTAGCTTATTCTATGTGAAAAGATATTTCAAACTTTTAAGATTAGTGTAGCGTGTAAACCTCTCTCCATACAGATGATATCTCCATATCTTTAGAGGAAATACCACCATTGACACCTCTAAGTCATGAGTGGGATAATTGTTCTCATGTATCTTCAACTATTTGGATGCATAAGCCACCGTGACTCTACCTTGCATTAAAACATAAGCTAGACCTGTATAAGAAGCATCTGTATATACCAGGAATCCCTATCCAAGCCCCTAGCAATTTCAGCACTGGTGCAGTAGTGAACAACTACTTTAGCTAAGCAAATGCCTTATCGCACTCCTTAAACCAATCAAACTTGACGTCCTTCTGGGTCAATCTAGTAATTGGTGAAGTGTTCTTTGAAAAATCCTTCATAAACCTATGATAATATCATGCTAACCACATAAAGCTCTTGGACTCCATAACTGACATTGATGCTGGCCAATCAATAATAACCTAAATCTTGGCTGGATCTATTGCAGCACCTGTTGCTCCAACAACATGTCCCAAAAACTTGACCTCCAATAACTAAAATTCACACTTGGTAAAATCGGCATAGAGTCTGTACTCCCTCAAAGTCTGCAACGTCTCCTTGTGGTGTTGCTTGTGATCCTCTCGAGTCCTCGAGTATATTAGTATATCATCGATGAAAACTATCATGAAGTATTCGAGAAATGTTTTCATCACCTGATGCATCAAATCCATAAACATGGTAGGAGCATTAATTGAGCCAAATGGCATGACTCAAGTCAATCCTCATCCCCGATTCTAAGCTGATGATACCTTGATCTCAGGTCTATCTTAGAGAAAAACTATGCTCTTTTTAGTTGATCAATTAAATCGTCAGTTCGTGGTAATGGATATTTGTTCCTGACTGTGACCTTGTTCAATTATCTGTAGTCGATATAAAGCCTCAAGTTAGCATCCTTCTTCTTTCCAAATAGGATAGGAGCTCCTCATGGTGACATAGAAGGTGTGATGAACCCCTTATGTTCCAAATCCTATAATTGACTCCTCGACTCCTCCAACTCTCTCAGAGCCATATGGTACAGTGGTATATATATCGATCTATTGCCTAGTACCAACTCAATAATAAAGTCTATCTATTTGGGTGGTGGTAAACTAGGTAAGTCCTGCGAAAACACGTCTGGATACTCGTACACAAATAGAATATCCTCAAGTCTAGGTCCTTGACTCTCTACTATTGTGTATAATGATACTTGAGTGTCCATCTCTCTACTAATCGCAAGTCGACCTCTTGTGCCCTTAGCTCTTGGGGTACTACCACTATAAGTGAACATCGGATGCAAGGTATCACTATTTTATCCCACCTATTTCTACTAGACATCCCTCAACAAGATAGTTAGGGTAAACCCTATCCCCAGCTGTAACACTTATAATTAAATAGATGCTAAATCTAACCGGTGTCTACCCTAAGATTCCTATCATGTGACCAAACATGAAAGATATTATAGAACTCGAATCAAATAAAACATATAAATCTCTACCGCATATGGAAACCTTACCTTCAATGAGTCCTCTGTGGCATCGGTATTAGGTTGTGCTACCACGTGTACACCCTCTCAACTATGTAGTGGAATCATGACTATTGGATGTGGAGAATCTCTAATCACATGCCTAACATGACTACATTTGAAGCAAGTAATCAGTTTATGCTAACTCTATGTTTGATTATGGGCCTATGCTTGTGTCTGTCCCTATCGAGAACCATTTCGACATCTACCTCTACCTCTGCCTTGACTTCTACCACCCTGTTGCTGATGATGTGATGCTGGTGGTGTTGGAAGAGCAGGTAAAATAGTAGAAGCTGGTAATACAAGTCTAAGTAGTGGCGGCAAGGGAAGTCTATCAACTATAGTCTGTAACATTGGAGATGATATGTAAAGCATAACTTTAGTGACTCTAAGTGATCCATGAGAACTTTTATCCCATCTTCTCAGTCCTTTGCCCATATATCTCCTCCTCTCAAACTTTGCAACCTAATCTGATGACAATTCTATTCCCAACAGTGTCCCACCGACAACTCTACTCAGATAGTAGGTTTCATAAGAAAGTTCACGCTCATAGATCTCACCCATAGTCCTAGCACCATAACTGATCATATAGAATCCTATATCTGGTCTTAATCCGTCTCCAAAATGATATACATCCTCCGAATCTTCTCTCATTAAATCCCTAGCACACTGCCTCAGATAGCCATATTTGTCTCTGTGACTCATCACTGAATCTGCTACCTCAGATTCATGAACTCCTTCCTTAACCTCGTAATCACTATAGGTGGGACATACTACTGATAGAACTTTTTCTTAAAGAAGTCTCAAGACTCAAAACCTCTATCAGAAGCTATCATCGCACGCCACCAAACATTAGAGTATCTCTGTAGTGTATACGATGAAATCTCAGTTTGAAGTGTGTCCTCAATCCTCAAGACTTTATGCAACTTTTCCTGAGGCAACACCCGCTTCTTTGTTTTCTTAAAGTCTTGCTGACCATCAAAGTAAACTAGTTTTAGTCTAATAAAATCCTTTACCAACTAAAATTTTGCTGTCGAGCTAGAAGATCTAGGTGTGAAAGATGATGTATAAATTGTCTCTATGGGTGGTGCTATCACTACTGATATAATTTGTACTATCGGAGAGGTTGTCGTCGCTAATGTGGGAGTAGTAGTACTAGTAGGGGTCAATATTTGTGCTGGTGGAGCAAAACGTAATGCCATTATGGCAATGAAATCCTCTAACTACTGTCCTTAAGTAGCTACTCAATCAGATAGCTTATGAAAATCATCAATCCATGGAATAGGAGGTTGGCAGCCATTAGCACCTACATCTGTGCTATCATGTGAATCAACCTTCAGGTCTGCAAGTTGATAGCGAATGCGACTCAGCTACGATGTAGATAACACATATATATATACGTATAGAACTAACATGTACATATAAGATATCCCTATTTCAACTTCACTCACTTCCCAACTAATGGTTTCTAAGCAAAAATCATTTGATTTCCACAACTAAAATCTGTATCTACATGTTTAAATTTTTTTGTTACTTACTAGAAAATTTGGGCTATAAAAATAACTATAAATTTGGTATAACGTTGTGGAATAACAACAATCCATTACCTAAGCTTTATAAACTTAGGATCTAATAACACCTGTGATAGCCTCTTCCCAAATTAAGGCACCGCCAAGCTTAACTCCATCATTAAGCCTTAATTTCACCACGTAAGACTTACCAAGGGATTAGTCAACCTTTCCAAACCGTAACTATTTACAAATCATTCTTTTCAAATTAGTGTTTTCTTATCTTATATCAATTAATAAATCAGAGTTAATTAAAATTTACCAATTTAAAAACTTATTCAATGGAAGTCTTAACAATTTAGCAAAAACTTTTAACATGATACTTAAAATTGTGGAAAACTACGAAATAAAGATCACATGCATATATATATATATATATATATATAATGAAACTACGATAAAATATATCAACGTGTATCTGGTAAGGCTACTTTCTCTCAACCCATAATATAAAACCCCAAAAATATATGGAAGACATATAGCAATCATACAACAAAAGCAAAACCTACAAAATCTGGTGTAGCAGCACTCCACTAGCTCAAAGGTAGTCGTCGATCTTCTCTCCCCACTATGCTACTCGAAGGATTTGCATCCACCATCACAAAAAGGATAGTGAGTATAGGAAAGTAGAAAGTAACACTGAGAGGCATTTGTTCACATTTCCAAATATACAACAAGTATTTAAAAGCATAAAAATAGCAACTATACTGAAAAGAAATCATGCTATAAGATACTTCAATTAAACAAATTGAAACTGAAGCTTAGCTAAATAGTAATGATGTAGGGCAGGTCGGCCGGGAGTCCTATCACTAATGCTTTTTCCACTATATAAGGATGAAGTTGAGCTCTACATCTCTTCGAAGGTTGGAGCTAAGCTCTACATATTTATAATCATTCACAAGTGCCAGTCACCTATGATATATGCTTACTAATAACCCAGGTCCCATACCTCGTATGCTGCATAAGATAATTAAGAGATCCCAAACACCCTAAAAGTCTAGTGGCCCCTATGTGCCGGGCTGCCTCTATCATATCATGGTCTTATATACAAGAACTACTTTCATATTTCAAGGAATGACATGATTTTAGATTCCAACAATGTTATTGCATACTAATGCTAAAAGGATTATATGTACAATACAATCAAATATCTACCTAATAGCATGCTATTTCATTTGACGAAGTAAAACAACAATAAAAAATGACATAGCACATAACTTAGAGTCAATGTGACTATTTAATCAATAATCAATACCATGATAGCAAACTCATGATGAAAGAGGAAACAAGTCATGGTATTTAGATTACAATATGTAAATCAGTCCAAACGACTTGAATTGAATGAAAAAATAGGAATGAAATGGAAATAAATATCTCAATCTATTTACTTACAATCTACACAAATTTCCTAGTTATTTCGGCTCCCTGACACCTCAAAACTCATATTCGAATGGCCAAGACACTTCGATAGGTTCCTGATATGATTAAACATGTTTTTGAGTGTGTTTAGACCTTTTGTTAGGGTATTGGACTTATTTAGAGTGTTTGTGTTTAATTTAGGAAATTCAAATTTTTTGCTTCGTCATAGCACCTAGCATGTTGGGTAGCTTACATAGCTTGCTAATGACCTCAATAGTGTGCTACTAAGTTTCTTTAGCACACAATAGGAAGTTAGCGTGCTAGCTGATCATATCTAGCCGTCTATATTCAGGAAAAGTAGAATACTACACTTAAAATTATGGGTTCTCTCCTCACATAGGCTATCCCGACACCTTCGGAGCTCTCTATCACATCTCTAGTGCCCAAGAAAAAAATTAACATCATTAAAATAGCCACACATCATATAAATCATGAATTCATCAAATTAGTCTAAGTTGATAGTGCAAGAGAATTACCTAGTTTATGATCACCTACACTTAATTAATCACTCACCAAACCCAATGATTTCTCCTCTAATCCTTGCTGATATCTTCTTCCCCAGCATGCTCTCTTAGCTCATAAGTATTTAGAAATGAAAACAGTTTGGTTTTCATGTGTTGATAAATCCCATCTTATATATTAATATAAGATTGATTGATAGCCGTTGATCTTAATGTACATATGTATCATGAGACTAATCCAATGGCCTACATCTTGACATTTTTTCCCATTAAATCTTGACTAACTCAATCCAATTAACAGTGCTTTGAGACTCAATTGGTTTCTTGATGTGTTAATACGTATATCGAGCATTATTACATGGCTGTTGTTTTAATTTGCTAAATAAGGTGCATTTACTATATGATCAACTATATCAACATTATTTAAACTATATAAGCTAAACTAAGCTTAAAATAAACTTATCACATCATTCTTTACCTCGGTCCCACGTCAGCATACATCTCGAGGCGTGTCCCCACTCACATTTTGACACCAATACACAAGTAGGAGTGACTTACTAGTTTACACATATAATACACTAGGCATACATCACCACAAATCCAGTATATACCTCGGCCCTTTTGCCTTGGTCAATGCACGTATCTCGATGTGCATCCCACTTCACGATTTACTGATCATGATTAATAAATTAAACTCGATTAGAAATTCAGGCCGTAAAAAGTTAACTCCGACAAATATTTCTCTCATTTCAGTCGGTTAGCCGGGAGTTGTAAACTCCTGACCAACATAATTCCTCATTAACCTTGGAGCGATGGTGGGGAGTCACTTCATCACTAGAGTCACCTCGGTCCAATGTACACCTTAGTCCAATGCTATTAATCTTAGAGTTCAACGGATATATACCACTTTCGCATCCGACCATTGCTTTCTTAGCAACAATTCTCAAGCTATTAGCCATTTTCAGTGCATTTCTTATTGACTAGCATGATTCTTAGTCGTTTTATTTACATTCTTATTAAATGCAACTTACGTTTCGTTTGAGGATTTACTCATTGGACTTATCATCAACTTTTTGCATGGATGATTGAGTACAAATCCTATGACGAGTCGGGGATGGCTATACTTGTCGACTTCATTTGATAGGTGAGAGCCTCCACTAGGCCATCTCATAGGTGTTTGTATATATTATGTTACTGCTTTTAGGTATATTTTGGGAGACTTGATACACCGATACATGTACGTTAATCATATTGTACATTTTGTCACCTTATATAGATATAATATCCTTTTGATGGGTTTTCCACTACTTAGGGTTTGTTAATGAAGTAAAATTTTCGTTATTTATTATTCACTTTATTGAAAATGAAAGACTTATGCTATTATTGATAACCTACACCAAATAACTCACACATTTAATTGAAAAGATCAAGGACAATTAAATAAATAATCTAATATGTTAAGTGAGATAAAAGAATAGACTAACTAAACCAAATCAAAAATGTATTTTTATAAAACATTAGATAATCGGAATAGTTAGGCTAATTGAAAGGTTAAGTAGTTGTCGTAGTCTATCATGTATAGGTGTGCAACTTGGCATTACCTGGTGACGCGTCCCGCTGCATGTGGGGCTTAGATTGCCCTAGAATTCGGGGCCATCATAGTAAGTATTAGTGCTTAGGTTTAGATGAGCCTAGGGAAAAATTAACAAAAGTGAGTAAAACTTAATAATAAAACTTAGAATGTGGAAACCTGATAACCTGACTTAGAAACTTAGGTAGGAAGTGTTGTGAGGCGGGTAGTCTATGGTGTCATACATGTACGTTTGACTTTTAATATGTATTTATATTCATATACAGATGCTGACTGGAGCACATTCACACTTCCATATTCGAGATAGACGGACAGTCCATTCCACCTACGACGGCTGATGAAGGCCGAATGAGCAACCCTACTAGAGTTGAATTAGAACATAGTCTATGCGACACAATTGCACTTGAAAGAGCGCAGCTCGAGGAGATTTCGAGACTACTCCTATTACAGACAGCGAACATACATCCGCTTGCCATACTTGCCGCCACCACTACTACTGTTGAGGCAACCGTCATCCCAGCTAGTTAAGATATGCCATTCGCTGCAGCTAGAGTTAAGTTCTCCGTGGAGTTGGTTATGCCCACAGCCACACCGACGATAACACAATGGCGACGCTTGCACTTATAGCATAATAATAGATAGCCTTTGAGACGACCTTGACAGCTAATGGTAAGCTATTCGATGAGTTTTTCTTAGAATCCAGCCAACACACTTTTAAAGAGACGGAGACCAAGAAGCAGTTGGGAAATGGGTTCTCATAAAGGAGAAGCTTCTTGCACTGATGATGATTTATGACAACTTACAAGCCAGACACTTTGACTACATGTTGAAAGGAAACGCTGTAATGTTGTGGACCTTACAGAAAGCCGCCCATGGAGAGCCAACCTACCATTTGGGCCGAGTTCCATCGATTCTTCTGCGATTAGTACATTCTGATCAAGGTCTAGCTACGACTGAGAGAGAAGTCATTGACACCGAGGCAGGGCTCTCGTATATTAATTTAGTACATGGAGAGGCTTAAGTACCTCGTGCATTGTGCCATATATGTATTTAGGACTAAGCGACTTTAGGTTCACTACTTTATTCGGGGGCTTCAACCAGATATTGGTTGTTCCATCTTGTCGATAGGGGCCAGGTCTTTATAAGGCATCAATGACTGGGCATTGGCTCATAGAACATGCACGATGGGGAATTACGTCGCCCCTACTCCTGCATACCAAGATTGTTAGAGCTTCCAGGTTAAGTTAAATAGGAATGGCAAAATGAACCACCAGCATAAAGAGTAGTGAGAGAAAGGCGCATGCATGAAAATGGATGGACGATTTACACCTATGTTGTAGTACTCGCTCAGTAACATTAGGTCATGGCAATCCAATAACCAAAGGGGCAGACATAAGGTCTGGACCAAAGGGGCGGAGATAAAGGGCAATTGTGATAGGGATAGAGACAAGGATAGGGTCAGTAGTGGCTGGGATAGGGAAGAAAAAGTCAAGGCTATAGGTCAGTATGATGGAAGATCTAGGAGTGAGTAACACATCATTTTCTTTCGATGTAGATAGAGGTGGCACTACCAAAATCAGTGCACTACCGATTTGAGGTCATTAGTTGCACCTCCACTATCATAGGCCAGAGAGCAAGTTCATGCAGTGGTAGGGCCCGACTGCGACGCTTCAAGACATCTAGTTGAGGGTATGTTGATTATTTATAGGTGACAGATAGTAGGAAAGTTAGGTTTAAGGCCAAAGAATTTACGCACACACCTTGTCCTTAACACGACTGCTAGGGATGAGATCTACCCTAATTGGATCTGTAAAGACTGTTAAGTTTAGGTTAGTGTTTACCACTTACCCAGTCGTATGTGAGTTTGTAGATGTTTTTCCTGAAGATTTACCTGGATTACCTCTACCTAGCCTGGTAGAGTTTATGATAGAGCTAGTGCTGGGCACCCAGCCTTTAGCGAGTTGACTATATCATATGTCACGAGTAGAGTAGGATGACTTGAGGGCTTGATTGGAGGATTTTATAGAGAAGTGTTCCATACATCCAAATATCTCTTACTGGGAAGCACCGGTCATTTTTGTGAAGAAAAATAATAGTTGCATGATGATGTTCATTGATTAAAGGAGACTCAATCAGGTGACAGTTAGAAATCAATACTCACTGCCCAGGATTGAAGATTTGCAAGACCATCTAAATAGAGCGTTGTTTTTATCCAATATCTTTGGTTGAGGATAAAGGGAGGAGGATATTCCCAAGACGACGTTCTACATGCGTTACGGGTTGTGTCAATTCACCCTTATGCTGTTTGGACTGATGAACATGCCATTAGTGTGGATACAATGGCTAGAAATTGGAGATTTTGTGGCTAGTTGGAGTGAAACTCAAGGGATTCATGGTTCAAATATCCAACTCTAATACAATCCAAGCCTAGGTAATGGTTCTACCAAACTTTCTTTTTCAATTCTCATTAATGCAAGGTTAATCCATCAATTGCACTAAATCGAGCACAATGGAAAAGTTTGGTCCATGTAGCCGACCCACTTAATTTGAGAATAAGGCTATGTTGTTGTATTAATACAAGGTAAATTTTGGCGCTTTGAGTGCAAAACGAATTTCCAAGATGAAATCATGATTTCCTCTGGTTTTCCCTTTGTCAATTGGTTCTGTGATATCATGAATTTGAAGTATTAAATTAATTTTTATGAATTTTGGAGAAAAACTAGTTTTCTTGATGAATAAAATGAATGCACTTTAATGATGGTGATAGATTTGATGTTTTGTTGTTGTTGTTGGTTACTGATTTTTGATGATGTTTCATGATGTTGTTGTTGAAAAAAAAGAAAAGAAAAAGAAGAAAAAAAAAGGAAAGAAATCAAGGGATGGACTACAATTTGTCTTTGCCATGGAGACGACCCAGGATGAGGTCTCACATACACGTGACGTGCGTGCGTTTGAGCCTTAAGCCGAGCAAGTCTAGGCCAAGTTAGGCCGAACCGGGCTCGATTTAGGTGGGCCCAACCCCATTAAATAATTAAAAAATAATCTAAAATTAAAATTAAATACAAAATAAATAAATAAATTATAGAAAATTAAATAAAGAATTACAAAAAATTCTAAAAAAACTATAAAAAATATAAGAAATTGGGAAAAGGTGTAAAATTGGATTTCAAGACTTTTTTCAAGTTTTTGGCACCTCGGTGTAACCCGAAAAAGATGCATAATTAATAATTAGGGTAAAACCCTAATTTTTGGTCTTACAATATAAAATCATTAATGGAACCATAAATTATTTAAAATTGTGTGTAGGATACAAATAGCCTAGGAAAGCTTAGGGGATCGGCAAATGGGTATTCTGGGGTACGAGCGAGCTGCTAAGACCTATTTGCATTGCATTTCGGTAAGTAGATCCCACTAGAAAAACACGTAGCATTTATTTACTTTTTTATTTAATTATACCACTGAATTATGCTAGTTTGGGGTTTGTTTGACAACTCCATTCCCACGTGTGTCCGTATATGTTCGATAGGATGGTATGACCCCTGCCCAACTCCCTCGTGAGTAGCTATCAGATTGTTGCTAAGGTTTTGGTCATGCCTTAGGCTATGCCTGGGAATTACTCCGCAAGTCGATGATTTTGAGAGATGGTGTCACGAGGAGTTAGCTCCGACACAGATTCCTCTCATTCGATGCAATCGACCGTGAGTTGTAAACTCTTGAGCAACAGAGTTCCTCACTAACCTTGGCGCGGTGGCTGGGAGTCACTTCATCACTAGAGTCTCCTCGGTCCAACGTTATTAGTCACATAGTTTGGCAAATATATACCACACTCGCATTTGCCAGTTATTGCTTTCTTACCAACTTATATTCATGATATTAGCCCTTTTTATTGCATTTCTTATTGACTAGCATGACTTGTAGTTGATTTTATTTACATTCTTATTAAATGCAACTTACGTTTCCTTTGAGGTTTTACGCACTGGACTCATCATCAACTTTTTGCATGGATGACCAAAAGTGATTCTACGATAAGCTAGGGTAAGGCTGTACTTGGCGACTTCATCAAATCATTCAAAGTCTCCGATAGCCCATCTTGTAGGTGTTTGTATATATAATGTCATTGCTTTTGGGCATATTTTGGTAGATTTGATACACTAATACATGTATATTGATCTTATAGTACATTTTGTCGCGTTATGTATACATGGTATCCTTTTAATGGTTTTTTCACTACTTGGGTGTTCATTGATGAAGTAAAATTCTTCTTATTTACTATTCACTTTATCTAAAGTGAAAGACTTCCACTATTATTAATAACTTACACTAAATAACTTACTTATTTTGTTGAAAAGACCAAGGAAAACAAAATAACTTATCAAATAAATTAAATGAGATAAAGGAATAGACTACCTAAACCAAATTAAGAACATTTGTTCTTAAAACACTAGATAGTTGGAATAGTTAGGCTAATTGAATGGTTAATTAATTGTCGAGGGCCTTCATGGACAATTGTGCAGATGGCGAGGCATGGCTTAGTGATGCGTCTGATGGCATGGTAGATCTCAGATTGCATTGGGATTTGGAAACGCCACTTAATTTGAATCGAGATCATGAGTACCTTTTAGGGAATAGCATACTGGACTGACCTGCTATGATAAAACCACATACATTAAGTCATAGATGTTACTCATGATAGGTAAATCATTTGGTCATGTGACTCGAGATTGCTAGAGACTTCAACATTAGGATTATAATGATTTGGCACAATTAAACATTGTCTTTAACTTGGTGATTATAAAGGTTGTAACTGGTTACTATGTGAATAATATGTTAAGGTGTGTACTTGAGATATAATTTGTTTTTTTTACTTTAGAGAGATATTAGTGGGGTCCCTCAATTTTTTAGACTAAAAATGGCCAAGTCCAAGTGAATTGTTATGAACAATGTCAATTGGATGCTCTCAAACTACCTAAAGATTAAAACTAGTACGATACAACATTAAGGGTGACATTTTTTGTATCTTATGTTTATCAAATTATATCATACGACAAAAAGATATGATATACAATATTTGTTAGGTTGTATCGACTTTGATCTTTGTACAACTTAGGTAGTCATAATGCCTTACTAGATACCCCTTATGACCTGTGTACCAAAATGGTTTTAGTTCACTGCTAACGTTGCATGAACCTATTGGTCGCACAAAAAATGGTTTTGCAAGATTTTACATAACTCGGTACAATAAGTTTTTTATGATAAAATTTGCAATACACTGAGAAGAAAATTAGCAATTAAGGTACAATTTACTTTTGTTAAACAGTTAAATGGTATTAGAATTTAATCCTGTTGAGGTTTCAATTTTTTTTTTTTTTGAAATCTTTGATGTGTTTTGAGTAGTCATCGTTGAATTACTTGGAGAGGATAAATGGGGTGAACAATAAAATCAACGGGTTCAGTAAAGTGATGGACCATTTTTTCATTAATTAGTACCTAGTGTATTCATAACAAGCATGCAACAATTGTCTTTATTAAACTTATTATCATTACGGGCATTTGAAAATATAATAAGCAAGCATATTAAATCATGTCAGATAAAGGAAGTATCGCCCCGACATGATAATATCAACAAGGATAAATGAAGACTATGAATGCTATAGTCAAATGAAGTGAAAACTCGATACAAATAACCAATGAATCCCACTGCTACTATATGTGAGCCTAGTAGACAAGGAAACATGATAATCATCCAGTGAAGAACACAAACTCCAAAGCAAACCAGCTAATGCCACATCCCCCAACACGTCACCAAGTCATGCCATGTCACCCGCATGGTTGTCCATTATAACCCGCGATATCTCACTGTTCTAACCGATTTGCTCTAACTTATCCAATTGTTCAACAAGTTTAAATCCACTCATTGCTCAATAACTAAAGGTATGCAATCGTATTTCCAATTCCAAGTTAAATTTCGTCATTTACATAGTTTAAACTAAGTCCTAGAATTTTGCAACTTAAATCCTTTTTTTTGTCCAGTTAAGTCGGTTAATTTAGCGGATGTCTTAGAAATAACATGAGAAGGTATATTATTCAAGTTTTGGATATAGATAAACCTTATGGACTCGGCAAAAAGATACCACGTATAGCATAAATAAGGCGACAAATCACAAAAGATGCAAATATACATGTATTTGGAATAACAAGTCTCCAAGAAATACTAAAAACAATGAATAAGATAAATCCAAACCCCTACAAAGATAACAATAGAGGATTTTTAAGATCATAAGTAGTCGTCTAATACTGCCTTTTTATTCCACGTTGTAGGATCTGGTACTTTTCATGGAAAACAATGACAAGTTATAAAGAATAAATACTACAGAAATCCACTTAGTATTTAGAAAAATTCCAATTAAATGGCACTACAAATCATACAAATAAAGTAAGTAAAGCTTAAAGAGTAAACTTCATGAAAGTAAGTTGTAGAGATACATAATAAGTGGAACAAGAGTGTGGTTTAAATGTGTTGAACCGACGAGTCGATAATCTTACAAGTTCTATAATGCGTTTTATTATGTTTTATAAGGTAAAGTCTTTAAAATATGGTCATAATAGCTTGTATTTGTCAATTCCAGGTTTTTAATGTGTACCCTTGGAGCCGTGCCAAAAAATGGTGTGAAATGCAAATATAATAGCCATTGGATTTCCATTAAAAAAATGTTGTATGTATCTCGAGGTAGTGTTATAGGGCCCTAAAGTGCTGGTGTAGTGTTTACGAAGAATAAAAAGAAAATTTTCGAGAAAGGAGGAATCGAACTCAAGTCCTACACATTAGTAAGTCCTACACATTGGTGGAGACGTGCACAATCCAGATGGGTTGGACGACATACTTGCTATGAATTTGTGAATCTTAGAAATATAGCATATCAGAAAGATAGAAATCCAGAAAAAATATTGACTCCAACCTTCGTGCTTTGAAGAAACTAGTTGGCAACCCTATTCGAATCCATTTTTATAGGCGAGAGAGCAATTCCAAAAATTAGAGAAAAAGTATAAATAAGACTTTAGGTCTTCATAATTGCTGTCTCTCTCTTTCATTTTATTTTCCTCTTTTTTTTTTTTCTCTATTATATTCTATTACTTAATGAAGTATTGTATATTTATTTGACACGTGTCGAGTGTGTACAATAGTTTTCTGTATTTTCATATTATTTGTAGTAGTGTTAAAAAGGATATCGTTTCCAATGGGATTTTGCAAACTTTTAAGGAAAATATATGTATTTTTTGTTAATTTAGTTAATCTAATTAAACGGGAATTGAAATACTAAATAACTAAAAACTTAGACTACTAACTTAATTAATCAAACTAACCAAATTAATTTAAACAATTCAATGCAAAATTAATCAAACGAAATTCGAATTCAATAATATAGATATATATTTAAACAAACCCCACCAAACAATGTCATATACTTGGATTGCATTAAAACAGTAGAACATAACATAACCTCATAACCTAGTCATAATTATATCATATGGAATCTTTGAATCATTAAATCCTAATTCTTAATATGTTGATAACCTTTAGATAAGCATCAATTTTCATATATTCAATGGAAAATAAGCCATATCCTTTTCATTGTAAATCTACCTATTTGTTAAATACAATAAACTTGAAAAAAGATAGCATTAACACTCAATGAAAACCATGCCTAACCTAAACCAAATATAAATCATGACATGCCAATCAATAAATAACTTGGAACAAAATCACCTAGAACATCGAGTCGGGTAATATGGTCTGATAGATTAATCCTAGTTACTACTGATATAATTGTTGTCGATAATTATAGACATAGATTTAGAAAATCATATATCACAATACATATTTGCAACTTTGCATGCAATAAAAGAATCATTAGTTGTTATACGCAAAATAACTTATTAAAATCGTGATTGTTGTGTATGATTAGATTTAAAGCATTAAGTACCTGATTCCTTAATTATAACTATATAGCAATCCAAAGTATATACATGTCTAGGGTTTATTTAGATTAATAAACTACTCATTCATGTAGGAAATAAATAACATAATAATATAATTGAAATACATAATCAAATAAATACCTCTTAGTAAAATAAAGAAAGCTTCAATGTGGCTTCAACATAAACTCAATAAAAACTAACTAATGATTAATAGAAGCATAGAGAATGTGTTTCTAGAGTGTGAAAGAAACCCAATTTGAATAGTTAAAGTCTTATTTATAGTTTCATAAGTATAAAAGTCCTAAATAAACTCAAATTCTTCATATTAATCTAAAAAAACTTGTAACCGACCTCATTGATTTGTCAGCGGTTCCTAAGTTGTTTACAAATCGCTGAGTTAATCACTCGAAATTGTTTATGTGCTCAACCAATTCATCTGGCAATTCCTAGTGTAAACTCCAATTCACTGATGATTCGTTAGCTCTTGTCCACTATCGATTTAGACAACGGTTCCTGTATAGTTTCGTATAACTAGCTAATCACTAGCTTTGTTCTCTAGGTGACTGTTTTGCTATTCTTCCTCTTTTTTGCTATTTCTTCATTTTTCCTAATTAAATTCTAAAATCACAAAACAGGAGAATACTTATTGTAATATCATCATTTTTATCTTAAATCAATATAAATTACACTGTAAAATATATCTAATTATTAACTTATCAAATACCCCCAAACTCACTACTTTGCTATCTCGAGCAAATGAATACTCTTAATTATATTCTTTTATCATTCTTTATGTATAGAATCTCAAAACATAAAAATCATTAGATTTATCTTAACTTTAAAAATACTTTATAAATAGTACCATAATGAAAATCAATAGAAATTTTGCCAAGATACTAATGAATATATCATTTAAAACGTGTAAGATTAAGAAATACTTTACTTAACCCTAGCTTCAATCACTCAAGCTAAATCTTTTCTTTGAAGAGTTTAAGAACATCCATCTTTCTCATCTCTAGTTTTTTGTTCTACTTCATCCGGATTATTTTCTTTATTATATATATTTTTCATTTGACTTTTAAGTCCCTGTTCCATTTCTTATGGACATTCTCACATTTTTCCACAGTAGATTGCCTACTCCATTTCTTACTATCCATTAAAGTTGAAGAAGGTATTCTTTATAACTTACAGAATTCATTGGTTTCTAACCCATTTCTTCTTTCATTTGTGGTATAATAATTTTCTATATATATATACTGTAAAAATACTTAATCAATGGCCTTTGTATCACAAAATTCCAAGAAATCCGTCTTGTTCATCTCGAACAATTGTTTCAATCTTCTACCTATTCTCATAACTAACATAAGACAATCAATCTATCGTATACATGAACTAGTAAAGTTAATCAAAAGGGTACAAAATTGATTCCTTTTATCATAGAATTCACTTGGATAAATTAGAAATATCATTTCCATTCAAAAATCTATTATATATTAATTATATTATATACCTATATAAAAATAAAGTAAAATGAAATTCATACATACATGAATTAAGAAAAAAATTGAGAAATTTCATCAACTCACTTGAATATCTAATCGAAAGTTTAAACTTTACACAAATTCATAACTTATCTTCTAACCTTCCTTTATTTCCTTGATTTCTTTGCTATTATTGTCATACTTCACCTAAAATACCTCAAACACATTTCAAACTTTGTCCTCAAGGTTTTAAAAGTAAGTTGGGTTTCCAACAAAATAAATATACCTCTTGAAGTATAAACGAATTTATATATTCATAAATTGGATAATCGATTTAAGAATAAACTCAATATATAAATTTCATCAAACAAATTCCATAAAAATTGGAATAAACCATCACTAATGTATTAAATGTAGCAACATCATCACAAATACCATATAGTATATCACCACCACAGATTACAGTTAGTAAATCACCAGAGAATTACATGCAAGAGCTCACACATTAATACTCATATACAAAGAAGATAAAGTAGAGTAAAGAAATCAATGTAGTTGTCCAGAAGTTAGATCATCATCATCTTTCAGTAGATCAATCCTTTTGGGCAGGTAACTCATAGCAAGATCATAAATGATGTAGTCCAAACTTGATGGTAGTTGATCATCAAAATTACGTTTACTCGATAGTCGTATTTATGTAGGCAGTATAGGGACCTCTATGCCCACTCATTTTTTATGTATTCTAGACATTGTCCTCTCCATCTTCCGAATGCTCCTTGCTAAGGTCCTCTGGTTCTCGACCACCAGATCTTGATTCCTCAAAGTTCTCATTTGATTGCATAAAATTGTACCCATAAAGGTGAACTCCGAATCCTCCATGTAAAGTCCACCATAGTACAAAGCAGGTTGCTCTACATTCAGATCGTTTCAAGCTCTCGACATTTCTTCCAAAACTCGCCTCGTGTCATCTCTAATTTTTCTTCTTTGCTTCGTCTCTCAATCGGCCATCTCAGCCTTCTCTCTCTCTCATCTTCAGAGTCTTCATATCCATCAATTTTCCCATATCACTCTATTATTTCATTTGTGATGGTCTTCTCTAGTAAAATATCCATTTTAAGTCCCGCCGTGTTTACTTAATTTGCTCTACAAAAAGCCGTGATTATCTAAGGAAATGGTAGTGCATCATTCTTCTTCATTTCGATTGCACTTCTTATCGATTCATAGATAATCATGCCTACATCCAAATATCCTAATCCCCTAATAATATGGTAAAGCAAGGCGGCTTTGTAGTTCACAATCTCATAGTATTATAGACTTGGCCGTTTGTTGGCATTATTGTAATAACACCATGCATTCGTGATCTTCCTAAAAATTTTGGTAGTGATATGCGTTTGGTGTTCATGTCTAAATTGAAACCATAACGATGGATTGCCTCTAATCCTCCCCTAATTTCCTTAGTAGGGTAATGGTACTTAATTTTATATTCAGGTTTTGGATACTCATCATTTTCTCTATGGTGAAATTTTGGTAAAACAAAATACCGATTTATTCTTGCGGCAGAATAATTGATTATTGTTCCTCTAACTCATGCCTATGTTTTGCTGTCATTTCTATAGGCATTTGTATAAAACTTTCTCACTAAAATATCACACTCTTTCTCACTAGATACATCCTTAAGGTCAAAATGGCTATAGTCCCTAGTCAATAATCCCTAGTTTCATGCATAAATAATATCTAAGATTATAGGTCTATATTTCAATTCATTCTTCACATGGAATCCCTTCTTCAGGATTAACTTCCTTTGTCTCTCTATATCTTTCCAAAACTTGTCAAAGGCCTTCTCAATGATAAAATTTTCATTCGTAAGAACATGATTCTTCACTCCCTTTGATCTCTTTTTTTCTACTCCATTCTCTTCATTCTCATATTCTTCCTCAAACTCATAGCTAAATGATAAAGGTGTCGTAGGCTCTCTTTATGGTCTAATCCTCGGTGTATTGAAATAAGTTGTCGTGGTCTAATCAAGGATGATTTAACCTTGGTTTTCACTACTAACTTCCCCTCTCCTTTCTCCTCCCTTGAGTTTCTACCTCTTCCATTTCCAACAATTTCAATAGATATAAGTAAAAGAATAATTTCAATAGATACAAATAAAAGAATAATCTTGTAAAACCATTTAATACCTAATTGTCAAAAAAATGTTCAGTAAAATTCAACTTATCTATCTAATAAGGAGATATTCATCGAAAAAAGTCATTTACAAATCGAGAGTTTGAAATTCATATGAGATTTATCAATAAAACATCATTAACAAAAACAATCATTTGTAAGTAATTCAAGTCATGCGATAGACAAAAACAAACCCCTCTCAAACTCAATGGACACTTAGTCTCAAATTAGTTTGTGTATAAAATTCATTTCACTCGCCATACACTAAAAAAATGGTTTAAAAATTTGATATCAATAAACAAATTATCACACCACTCCCATACTAGTATTATAATGAAAAAATTCAACATCAAAACCAATTTAAACTAAGAATTTTAGAATTCAGGTTCTAACCTAAATAAAAAACAAAAAATCCATGAAAAATTGAAAATATAATCGAGAAAAGGCTAGGGTTTTTATTAGTTACCATTTTGAAAGTGAATCTTTCAAGTTTAGAATTCAAAACTCATTTAGAACACTCATCCAAGCTCCAACTTAAAATTCCCCTTACTCAAGCCTTAGTTGGCCCTACAATCTCATAAGTCACAAAATTTTTAGTTGAATGTGTGAAGATTGAAATGGGAATCACTTAAATACACCAAAATCTAGCTTTGCAAGGTTGGATCTAGTAAAAAATTTGGTCTTTGGGTCGAAAAGTTGCAATGGTTTGTGAGTGTGAAGTGAATACATATAGCAATTTTGGGCTTTGATATTTAAAAATGTGTATTCATTCATAGCAATTATGGTTTACGTGGATTCGCAAGAAATTCACTGCCTAACTCCCATATAATGAGCCTCAGTGGCTCAGTGATAAGTTCAACAAATCTTAGTTATAAGTGCAAATTGGTGACAAATTGCTAACCTAAAATTACACTAAATTTTTTTGCAAACTACAACCAATTTTTTCAGCGAATTCTAGTGCAAACTATAATCATTGGGCAATCTCTGGCCTATTTTAATTGTTTTTTCATTGTAATTTATTTTCCCATATATTCCTCACGTATATGTCTAATAAACAGATAGAATTATTCAAAATTAACAAAATTCGGCTATGATTTGTTCAAAATAATAATTTTATTAATATAAATAACCAATTAACAAAAAAATGCATTAAGACAATATAATACATAAAGAAATTGGCTTGATCAACCCCCTTACATGAAATTATTCCGAAAATAAATTCTTAAAATATCCCTATTATAAGAGTCAAAAGTTAAGAGAATATAAAAATAACTAACTAATCATAATACTAAAACTAAAAGTAAGTACAGAGTATGGGCTGCCTCAAATCTAGCGCTTTTGTTTACTATGGTTAGCTCGACTGAAGCACGCAGTTCTAAACTGGTTCTATAAACTTAAATGTAGAATTTTCTACTCCAGTGCCATTCCAGAAAGTGCTTGCTCGGCCATGCACCCTAAAAATGATTGTCTTGTTTAGAGTATCCATGACAATTTGCAAATTGGCTAAGAAAGGTAATCCTAAGATTAACATTGGATATTCATTGATTAAGTGTGGCCTAGCCAAAAAGTCTATGGGAACTATGTACTTATCGATTTGAACTGGTACATTTATAGCCACTCAAATTAGTTTCATGAATAACCATTTGGTAAAGTAACTAAGCAAGTAGATTCAACTCTTGTTGAGTATGAAGAAGGAAGCGAATTGCCATGTAGTTTGCTTTAGAGCATATATCACAAATAGCTTTATAATACCAGGTCCATTTGAATTTTAGGCTATTTTTATATCTCCTGGATCATCGAACTTAATAATTGCTAGATTCTTCTTTTTCTTCTTCGTAACTTTAGACTCTTGTATTTTAATATCATTTTCAACATTGTTCGGTTGCTTAACCCTCAATTCTTGATTTATTATCTTTGTATTTGAAGTATCGTCAATTTGCTCATTCTTTGTAATATCACTTTTTTCTTCCATTGTTACTGCATTAATAACATATACTTCAACTTTTGAATTATAATTTAATTCTTAAGAATCATTATCATTAATTTATTCATTATTATATTCATCAAAACTATCATAGACATCTTCACCATTAAAATGAAAAGTAACAATTTTGTTTTCAAATTCCATCGACGTTGTTCCTTCAAAGATATCTAACTTTATTTTAGTTATTTTAAGAAATGGTTTTCCTAAAAGTATAGGTAGAGATCTAGATTAAGATGAGTCTCCCATTTTCATGACATAGAAGTTAGCTGAAAATACTAAGTCATTTACTTTTACTAAAACATCTTAGAGTAAACCATAAGGTTTAATAACAATGTTGTCAGCAAAGGTAAGACTAATAAGTGTATTAGTCAATTGACCTATTTTTAATGACTCATACAATTTAAGGGACATAACATTAATAGATGCTCCAAGATCACACATAACAAAATCTATAAAGGAAGTTCCTAATGTAATGTAAATTCATAACATTCTTGGATCGAAAAATCTTTCAAGTATTTTATTTTTAATTAAAGTAGACACATTTTGTCGTAAGTTTTCTTTTGATTATTCTTAAGTTTATTCCATTGATTGAGAGAATTATTTCAAAACTTGATCATAATTGGAACATCGCATAATTGATTCCATCAATGGTTTATTAATTTTTATTTTCCTAAATGCTTAAAAAATGTCTTCATTATTTTTTTTCCTTCTTAGCATCAGCTAATCATTGTGGAACGCTAGAATACGAATACATATCTTCACTCAAGGTATCAAAAGTCTTATCATTTTCACCCTTTTCAATTATTTCAGAATTTTGTGAAGATTTTTCATATGCTTCTACTTTGGCTAAATACAATAGGTATAGCCTTTCAGGATAAGATGTATATTTCAATTGTTCAGCCATCCATTCACTAGTAAGAATGACATTAGCCATCATTTTTTATTATTATTTTTCAATTGTTTTATGTATTTTCTTTTTATTATCTTATTAAATTATCTTTCCACTTATATGTGTGTCTTTTTCATTAGTGAATAAAGCATTAAATTATGCTTGATTAGCAGGAGCAATGTAGCTTGAGTAGGTACTTTAGCTTGATTATTCTGTTGAATACTTAACATATTTATTTGTGTATTTGATTTTGAGAAATCTGTGTAAAGTTTTCTCAGTATGTTAACTTTTGTAAAGCTTTCTCAGTATTAATTTGATTTTGAGTAATCTGTGTAAAGTTTTGATGACTTTGGTTCATAAAAACATGCAAAATCTGCTTAAAATTTGGACTGATAGATTGAGAATTTTTTTAAGGTTGCTGATTATGTGTAGATCGTATTTAACCTCTTGGTCGATAAGTATTATAATTTTGATTTTGGCCGTAACTAATATTTGGGTGGTCTTCCAGGATGATAAGTATTGTTATTACATTGATTTCATGGATGGCAAGAAAATTGGTTCATCAATGCATTAACCTATTCAGTATTCTATTCACGTAGAGTATGACACGCATTGGTAGGATGTGTAACCTCATTATAGAATCCACAAGCTTTAACTTGATTAGATCCATATTTAATTAATAACTTTAGCAAATTAGATAATTCATCAATTCTACCATCAGATGTATTGTTTATTTTATTATCAACTTTGTAAAGTTTATTTCTTGAGGATTTAACCTTTTCACCATATTGCTTAGGTTTTTTCACCATTATTAATTGCTTCCTTTCCTAAAGTAGGTGTTGTTTTAAATAAAAATCCACCACATATTGTGTCTAATAACCTTTATTCAAAGTGATTGAGTCCTTCATAATAATATTCCAATAAAGCTCGTCGAGTATATCCATGGTGTGGACAAGAAGAAATTAATTTTTGGAATCTATCCCAAAATTCATTAAATTTCTCATCATTTTCATATTTGCATCTGTAATTTGCTTTCTGTAGGAACTAAGTTTTCTAGCAAGCATATATACATCTCGGAAAGCTTTTAAAACTTGAGTCTACGTAGTAGAATCTTGCGAGACATAGATCAACCAATCTTGAGCTTGATCTTTCAATGCAAAAGGAAAAGCTTTAGGTTTCACTTGTTTTAAGGTACCTTCTTTTGGTTTCCTCTCATTAACTTTATGTTGATACTCCCTTATCAATTCTGTGAGTTTTCATTGTCTTTACCATAGAAGCTAGATAAGACAATAATAAATCTATATCTAACTTCAAATTCAGAAAATCCATTAGGGTATGCTATGAACATAGCACTACAAAAAAATAGCAAATCAGAAACGGAATTAGAAACGGAAATAAGTTCAGTTTCTAAATCAGAAACGGAAATAAGTTCCGTTTCTAAATCAGAAACGGAAATAAGTTCCGTTTCTAAATCAGAAACGGAATTAGAAACGGAATAAGTTCCGTTTCTAAATTTAAAAGTTAGCGACGGAATTGAGACGAAAAATTCAGAGACGGATTTGAGACGGATCAGAGACGGAATTAGAGACGGAATTAGAGACGGAATTAAATTCCGTCTCTGAAAATTGGCGCCACCATTCCCGCCAAATTTTTCATTTCTTATGACCGTTCATCATTCCTCGAGATTTGTATGTGCTTGGATCATGGCACCCCCTCCTCTTTCCCCCCCAACAAAACACCCGAAATCCCTAAATCATTCTCGCGAAAAAACCCCAAATACCTAAATCTGTCTCTCCGTCTCGTCCAAAATCATTCGATCGTCTCGTCCCCAAACGTCCATCCCGTTCGATCGTCTCGTCTCTCCGTCTGGTCGTGCTAGCTGGTCTCTCTGCTGTCTCTGGTCTCTCCGTCTCGTCGCGCCGGTCTTCGTCTCTCCGTCCGGTCGTGCTACTGGTCTCTCTGCTTGTCTCTCGGGTCTCGCCGTCTCTCTCGGTCTCTCCGTCTCGTCGTGCCGAGTCTCGTCATCGCCCTCATCTCTCGCTCTCTCTGGTCTCTGATTCCGTTTCTATTGGCATTTGTAGTTTTGGAGTCTTACTACATTCTGATATAATCTCTACATTTTTTATTGTTCTTTATAATGCAGCCAACACTCATGATCAAGAGGTCTTCAGCTTTCATAGAGATCATTCACCTTGTGAAGGTTTTGAGGAAGTACTGAACTGCTACAAACAAATTGCTCAACTTTTGCGTCCGTCAGGTTGGCATTCTAGTCCCCTTGTTTATCTATTTTGAGAAATTTATGGAAAACCAAGGGTGACATGAGAATTATTTAAGTTTCCGCTATGGTTCATTTGATAGTTCGATCTTCTAGTAAAGATCGGAGTTGAAGGCAAGAAGCTTTTTTTATCTTGAAAGATTTTCCAATTTAAATTAAGCGTGCAGACTTCATAAATTTCCATCTATCAATAAATATTCGGGGTGTCCGGTGTTCCTACGTACCTTATCTCGGCATCCGAAATATTAAAGTCGTAATACTTGTTAGCATTGCAAATATTATGCTCATGAATGAAATATGTTATAGATTTTCACTTGAACTCTGAAGCTATTTACGCTAGGCAAGGCGAGTCATATATATGCCTTGATGTTCAAACATAGGAAATGAACATAATGTGGTGACCATTGTGTATACTAGGTTTTCTTAGCGGCTCACCTATACTAGTCTACTAAATGGATAAAAAAAAATTATTTTCTTGAAAGGTCTTAGCTATTCTCGCTTCATGGAATCCTTTTTTTTTTTTTTTTTTTTTTTAAATTCGTCTTGGCAATGGGCGGTGTTATAGTACTACCTTATTGTCTATGAAGTGAAGGAACAAACTCTTGATCGGTGACATATTTAAAGAGTTCAGTTCTTTTAGTTGTTATTACTTTTTGAGGTTTTATTTTAAGCTGTTCTTGAGTGATTTGATTCGTTACGTGGTTGATTGTGCGGTGAATGAGTGCACATCGTTCGATTCTTTTTGATTTTCGATCTTGAATCTCCATCTCTTTCATTGCTCTCGCTCTCTGGTCGCTCTGTGCTTACCGCGCTCCGCTCTCTGCTCGTCAAGGTAACAAATTTTTTTTTTTTTTAACACCGAATTCTCTTCACATTGTATCTGCTCACATTTTCCCCGGATTGGCTTTCATGTGCATTAGTTGGTGTTCTTCACTTGATCTATTAAGTTAATGTTGTGTCTTTTGTTTGGTTTAGAAGTTTTTGTTCTCGCTTCTTCTCTTACATGCATAGTATTTTGTGGTTATGCTTGTTCTATTTTTAGGTTTATTAATATGTAATATTTCATTTCAACCTTTTAATTGAGCAATTCAAGATTTATATTGATTCCGTATTTGGTTGTTATTCCATGTTTATTTTATCAGTAAAGCATGTCATGATCAACATTATAATACATTAGAATCATGTACTGAGGTAATTACTTTGTCGTTTGATGTTATAGTTATTAGTAATTTCATATTCATGCACTTGCTATGGATGATTGATTAGTTAGGTGTTGTTGGTTACGATTGAATAGTACCTATAATTACTTAATTTCTACTACTAGTTAGGATTAGAAACACCAGGATTACTCTTTTAGTTAATGTTGCTATTTCACATAAAATTTCTAGAGAATGGAATAAACCTATAACCTTAAGGAGGTATGAGTGAACAAGTGGTAGACGCGTTGATACTATGTGGTATTTTTATGCCTCTTATCACTACAAAAAAACAGCAAATTAGAAACGGAATTAGAGACGGAAATAAGTTCCGTTTCTAAATCAGAAACGGAATTAGAAACGAAATAATTTTCGTTTCTACATTTAAAAGTTAGCGACGGAATTGAGACGGAAATATTCAGGACGGATTTGAGACGGATCAGAGACGGAATTAGAGACGGAATTAAATTTCGTCTCTGAAAAATGGGGCCACCATTCCTGCCAAAACTTTATTTATTTATACCCTTTCATCAAATCTCGAGATTTGTGACAACAAATCTCGAGATTTCTCTTTACCCCCTCCAAATTACATCTATCATCATATGAAAAGAGACATTACATTACAATACGATCATAAATGAAACCTGAGACATCGTGTAACGCCGACTAGTTAGAAAATTAATGCCTTCCTAACTTTGTCAATTTATTCTCTATTCATGAGTTTAATGTGCGAACCTCGTTCTTTCACTTAGCTATCAATTTCTTCTAAATGGTCTTGATCGCTATTCCGATTTACAATATTCTCCAATTAGTGAGATTTCTTATCATCTTAATCATTATTATTTCATTACTTGAATAGACAACCGGCTCGACAAGGGTTACGTTCGACTAGGAATGTCGTCTACAAGTAGAGATCGGATGTACAACCGGCTCGACAACGGTTACGTTCGAATTGAATTCGCGGCGAAGGTTAAAGAATTCATATCATTTGCAAAACAACATTGTCCTACATACCAAAGTGAAAGGAAGATTAGATGTCCGTGCAATTTTAAGAAATGTCGACTTGTACCGCACTGACGTCGAAACGGTTGAGCACCACATATGTAGGTATGGATTTGTCCCGGGATATCACGGTTGGTACGAACATGGTGAGAACGGAGATGAAGGCCCGCAAAATTTTCACGAAATGGATAGCCATATTGATGATGCTGATGTGGGAGGATACGATCCGACACCTTACCGCGAGATGCTACACAACGTGGCAGGTCCAAGTTTCAATTGGAATGCCGTGGAAGAATCACCAAACCCCCAAGCACGCCAACTATATGACATGATTGATGCAAGTAGGGAACAATTGTGGCCTGGTTGCGAAACCATGACAACGTTGTCCGCAATGGCAAGATTACTTGCGATCAAGTCGAACATCATATATCTCGAACGAGGGTATAATGAAATCATTAAACTCATGAAGGATTGTTTGCCAAATGACAACTCAATGGTTGAGAATTTTTATGCCACTAAAAGACTAATGCGAGGTCTAGGTCTACCTGTTGAGAAAATAGATTGTTGTGAGGACCAATGTATGATTTATTGGGGAGTGGACTCTGAGTTGACGTCATGTAAATTTTGTGGGAAATCACGATACGTTGCACATCGACGAGGTCGTGGTCGGAACACAAAAAACCGCCCTTGCAAAAGAATGTACTACTTCCCTTTGGGCCCTCGGTTGCAACGATTGTATGCGTCTGAGTCAACCGCAAAACATATGTGATGGCATGGAGATCATTCATCGCCTGAAGATGTTATGCAACACTGTTCTGATTCGATTGCTTGGAGACATTTTAATGACGTTAATAGAGACTTCGCCGCCGAGGTTTGGAATGTTCGTTTAGGATTGCGCACTGATGGTTTTCAAGTATTTGGGCTTTCCGAGAAATTGTACTCTTCGTGGCCCATGATTTTGAATCCTTACAACCTTCACCGTCGATGTGCATGAAATCTGAGTTTATGTTCTTAACGGTTATCGTTCCTGGACCGACCAGCCCAAAGCAGAAAATCGACGTGTTCCTTCAGCCGCTTGTGAAAGAGTTGCAAGATTTATGGAACAATGGGGTGATTACATACGACGTTTCCACCAAGACAAATTTTCTCATGCGAGTTGCCCTTTTATGGACTGTTAGTGATTTCCCTGCATATAGCATGTTGTCCGGTTGGAGCACACACGGTAAGTACGCTTGTCCATATTGTATGGAGGATACAAATGCATTTCAATTGCGAAATGGTGGTAAGACATCGTGGTTCGATTTGTCATCGTCGTTTCTTGGAGAAGTCATCACCATTAAGGAAAGACAAAAAAATTTCATTAGTGGCAAAATGGTCATAAATGATGATCCGCCCGCTTTGCGTTCGGTGAAGAAATTTTGGCGAAATTGAATCGTTTGGCTTGATGAAGGTGACAGAAATCGGAGCCGAATCGTGAATGGGCGGATAGCTAAGAATTCGGGATGGAGGAAGAAAAGCATATTCGGGACTTGCCGTATTGGAAGACAAACTTGATCCGCCACAACTTAGATGTCATGCACATCGAAAAAAATGTTTTTGACAACATATTCAACACTATTATGTGTGTTCGGGCAAGAGTAAGGACAATGCAAAATCGAGGCAAGATATTCGTGAATATTGTCACCGACCTTCTCTACATATTGATTCGGCGACAAATACTTACGTCCTTGGGTGCAATGCTCTTGATACATCAAAAAGACAAAAATTGTGCGAGTGGGTTGAAAAGTTGCGTTTTCCTGATGGTTACGCATTGAATCTTGGTCGATGTGTAGATCCAAAGAAACTGCGAATGTTCAGCATGAAGAGCCATGATTGTCATATATTCATGCAACGGTTGATACCAATTGCATTCAAAGAACTTCTCCCAAACCCGGTTTGGGTTGCAATTAGCGAATTAAGCCTTTTTTTCCGGTCCCTAACTTCGAAATGTGTCAGTATCCAAGATATGGAGGTCTTAGAGTCTGAAATACCAAAAATCATTTGCAAGTTGGAAAAATTTTTCCCTCCAAGCTTATTTGACTCTATGGAACACCTACCAATCCACTTGGCCTACGAGGCCCGTCTGGCCGGTCCCGTTCAATTTCGATGGATGTATCCATTTGAGAGGTACTATCTCGAGCCCTTGATATTATTTTCCCATTCAATAGGTTTTATATCAACATTTCCTATAACATTCATATAGGTACCTTAAACATTTGAAGAACAATGTGCGAAACAAAGCGAAGGTTGAGGGCTCCATGTGTAATGCTTATTTGGTCGAAGGGGTCACATCCTTTTGTTCTTACTACTTCGAAGATCACGTCTTTACGTTGCATGAGAAAGTGCCACGTAACGACAATGGCGGTCTCGGGCCCACACCGAACTTCGTCGGCAATTTCTCAATTTTCACTTATCCTGGTCGACCCATGGGCAAGTCGAAGGAGCGGTACTTAACAGAGCAGGAGTATAATGCCGCTCATTCGTACATACTGCTCAATTGTCCAGAGATCGCTCCTTACGTTCAGTATGTCCGTCACTTTCTTTCAATAATGCAGTACATTCATTGTTCATATTTTAGTAAGACAACCGACTTACATGTTCGTTTCTTCTAGGATATTCGTCGATGAAATCACTCAAGCAATGGGGGAGTCGGAAGTTGATAGTAGTCTAGAGCACAACTTCCCCATTTGGTTTCAAACATATGTAAGGTCATTACTTTTGTACATTATTGATTCAAATGTTTCTTCCATAAGTAATGTGTCATATTGCATCTCTAATTTTGACGAATAGGCTCGGAATTCTATAGTTGACGAGACGCTCGTTGATCTTTCTGTTGGTCCTAGTCGATCATGTATCGTCTACCCTGGTTACCTTGTTAATGGGTATAAGTTCCACTCCACAACATATGACGTTAATAGGTCGACGCAGAACAGCGGTGTTTTGGTGAAGGGTTCAAACTACGCCGATGTTTCCCATAACTATTATGGAGTACCGCAAGAGGTTGTGGAGATTGAGTATACCTAGGCCTCAAACGTGTGGTCTTGTTTAAGTGCGAATGGTATGACCCTACACCGAATCATGGTGTGAGGACTCACCCAACACTTCAAATGGTAGAGGTTCATCGAAGTCGACGATATAACAACTACGAGCCATTTGTACTAGCAATGCAAGCCGCTCAAGTCTACTACCTTTCGTACCCTTCTATGAGGAACGATCGACAAGAATGGCTAGCGAGTTTGTTCTTTGTCACCAAAATTGCCGACGAGGAAACTAGCAAAGACGATAATGACCAGGGCTCGGCAGACATTGCTTTCCAAGATGGGATGCCCACCACGTGTGTAGTCGATGATGCAATCGCCGATATGAACAATCTGGATGTTCCGACTGGGACTCGATTCATTGTTGAAGCGGGTCCAAGCGAAGAAGTTTATAGTGGAGATGATTCAGAAGAAGAATCCTCACCTTCTACTCATGAGAGTGAATTTGAAACGTTGTTCGCCATTATGATATGCACGTTGAAATGCAAGCATTTCAAAGCTTGATAAATAATCCAACTCAACTTACATGATAGGTCCATCTTATAGAAACATTGTTCGCCATCTCCTATGCGTAGGAAAATAGCAACATTGACACCAAACTTCAGTCCACTGCATTTGCTTGCTGCTGGTGAGCTTTTTTTTTTTAAGCTTTCTTATTCTATTTGTGAATTTTTTTCTTTTTCTTCACTTCAAGAGAGGACATCAGCTGGTTTTTTTATATTTTGGGGAGTAGGAACACATGGCTGATTTGTTTTGGAGCACACAGTAGTGTTGGTGGATGAGATGATGACTTCCTATCAAGATTGATGGGAAAATAGAGAGGCTGGGAAAATAGAGAGGTTGGTGGATGAGATGATGACTTCTTATAGATACATTGTTCTCTTTTTTTCCGTTTCTTCTCTGCATTTCTTCAATCCCAGCTGGTTTGTTTTTTTTTTTTTGAGTAGGAACACATGGCTGGTCACCTTTGGAGCACATATCAGTTTTAGAAGGGATGAGAGGATGAGTTTAGGATCATACTTACATGATAGGTTTGTGCTTAACTTTCAGTTTTTAAATTCTTAGCATTCTCGCACTTCACCATTATGATATGCACGTTGAAATGCAAGCATTTCAAAGCTTGATAAATAATCCAACTCAACTTACATGATAGGTCCATCTTATAGAAACATTGTTCGCCATCTCCTATGCGTAGGAAAATAGCAACATTGACACCAAACTTCAGTCCACTGCATTTGCTTGATGTTCATGTTTCTTTTTGGAAGCTTTCTTATTCAACATTGTATGGTTTTTTTCTTTTCTTCACTGCTTTTCTTGAATCCCAGCTGGTTTTTTTTTTTTTTTTTTTGAGTAGGAACACATGGCTGGTCACCTTTGGAGCACACAACAGTTTTAGATGGGGTGAGAGGATGAGTTCTAGGATCATACTTACATGATAGGTTTGTGCTTAACTTTTAGTTTTTCCCTTTTAGCATTCTTGCACTTCACCATTACTTATCTTATGCATGTTGAAATGCAAGCCTTTCAAAGCTTGATAAATAATCCAACTCAACTTACATGATAGGTCCATCTTATAGATACATTGTTCTCCATCTCCTATGCGTAGGGAAATAGCAACATTGACCCCCAAACTCACAACAACAGCAAAACTTCAGTCCTTGACTGCATTTGCTTGATGTTCATGTATTTTTTGGAAGCTTTCTTATTCCTCATTGTATGGTTTATTTCTTTTCTTCACCGCATTTCTTGAATGTCAATTTGGAATTTTTTTTTTTAAGTAGGAACACATGGTGGTTTGTTTTGGAGCACACAACATTTTTAGATGGGATGAAATCGAGTTTAGGATCAAATTTGATGCATGTGAATGTTGCATTGATGGGAGTTTGTGCTTAACTTTTAGTTTTTTCCTTTTAGCATTCTTGCACTTCACCATTATCCTCTTTCATGTTCCTTATTAGCTCTAGTACTGCTCTCTACCTACATATGTGTTGAATTGACAAAAGACCAAAGCAAACTCAATCGTAAAGAAATTAAAAAATAGGTTCGAAGCCGACTTTTTATGTATGATTATTATTAATTTCTATGTTTCTTCAAATCCACCATTTTTCTCATTCGCTTCCAATGTACATCCTTAGTTCAATAATCTCTCCTTTGCCTACTTCTTTCAGGTGCATACTCACTGGTTGTTGCCCTCAGATGGAGAATCGGAAATGCTTCAAAGCTGCGTTATAGTTATTATATGAAGTCCTTTTTGTGTATACTTCCAAATTTTGGACCTTTTGTGAGTGTTCTTTTTTTTTTGGTTGTTGAACGATAGGATTGGTGGTTTTTGTGTATACTTCAAAATTTTGGAGCTTTTCTAATACATGACAATTTTTCGTGGATATATAAATTTTTTGGCTAATTTTGAGTTTCACATTTTTTCTTTCTCTTTTGAATTTTTGTCGATATATATTGTCGATGTATGGATGTGCAATTTGGCTTTTTCGTGGGATGTTAGCACCCCCAAGGAGTTGTTGGAGGGGGTGCAGGCGATGGAGTAGGTCATATCGGGTTGTAATTTGAATTTTTAGGTTGGAGAACCAATTGGATTATATTTCTGTGTCATAATTAAACAAAACAGAAAATTAGAGACGGATTAGCAACGGAATTCAAATATTCCGTTGCTATTCCGTCTCTAATTTTCCAGAAATATTTGTATCAATCACAAACGGATCAGAGACGGAAATAAGAATTTCATCTCTGATTCCGTCACTAATTAGCGACGGAATCAGAGACGGACCATTTGCATTCCGTCTCTGATTCCGTCTCTGATTCTGTTGCTGATTAGAAACGGAATCAGAGACGGAATTCATAAATTTATTAATTCCGTCTCTGATTCCGTTGCTAATTAGCAACGGAATCCGAGACGGAATGCACTTACAAATGTACCATTTCGAAATAAATTCCATTTCTGTTCCGTCTCTATTCCGTTTCTAATTTCCGTCTCTAAATCCGTCTCTAATCAGAAACAAATATTTTCCGTCTCTATTCCGTCTCTAATCAGAAACGTAATCCATTTTCCGTTTCAGATCGTATCAGCGACGACGTTTTCAGAGACGGAACGCATTCCGTCTCTGTTCCGTTTCTGATTGCAATCAGAGACGGAATTTTTGCAAATCAGAAACGGAAAATTTTGTTTCTGATTTGCCGTTTTTTGTAGTGTAGGCTCATATGGTGTAACATTTTGATTTGCTTGTCAAAAAATAAGTTCTCTAATTGTTAGTATTATTGATAACTCTATTGTCATTATTTTTATTATTTTTAACATTGTCATTATTATTATTGTTGTTATCCTCCATCCTATTAACTAAATTTTCCTTAAGTCGTTGTTTCCTTAAACTTTGATTAAAAGTTCTATTCATTTCAGGATCGAACGGATGTAAAGATCCTATAAAATTTGAGCAACGAAGTGTGTAGACCATACAACGTCTAAAATCTTAAAAATTATTTAAAAATCCCCTGCAACAATGCCAAAAACTGACATGTGTCTAGCTTGTACAATAGTTTCTCATATTTTTCTATTATTTGTAGTAGTGGTAAATGGGATATCGTCTCCACAGGGATTTTGCAAAATTCTAAGGAAAATAACTTTTTTTTTTTTTTTCATAATTTAGTTAATCTAATTAAATGGGAGTTCAAAATACTAAATAACTAAAAACTATGACTACTAACTAAATTAACCAAACTAACTAAACTAATTCAAACAATTCAATGCAAACTTAATTAAACAAAATTCAAATTCAATATAATATAAATATTTAAACAAACATCTAAACAAACCCCTACTAAACAATATAATATACTTGAATTGCATTCAAACACTAGAACATAACATCACCTCATAACCTAGTTATAATTATATCACATGGAATCTTGGAATCATTAAATCCTAATTCATAATAGGTTGATAGCCTTTAACAAACCATCGATTTTTCTATATTCAATGGAAATAAGCCATATCCTTATTATTGTAAATCTACCTAGTAGATAAAACGTAATTAAAATAGAAATATAATAGCATTAACACTTAAAGAAAATCATGCCTAATCTAAAGAAAATATTAATTAGAATATGCCAATCAATGAATAACTTAGAATACAATCACCTAGAACATCCTCTCGGGTAATATGGCCCTATAGATTAATCCTAGTTACAACTTCTATAATCGTTGTCAATATTCATAGACATGGATTCAGAAAATCATATATCACAATACATATTTGTAACTATGCATGCAATACAAGAATCATTAGTTGTAATGCGCAAAAACAACTTATTAATACTATGATTGTTGTGATTAGATTTAAAGCATTATGTCTGGGATACCTTAATTTTAACTATATAGCTATCCAAAGTATATACATGTCAAGGGTTTTGTTTAGATTAATAAACTACTCACTCATATTGGAAATAAATAACACACTAATATAATTGAAATAAATAATTAAATAAATACCTCTTAATGAAATAAACAAAGCTTCAATGTGGTTTCAAACATGAACTCATTAAAAACTATCTAATACTAATAGAAGCTTAGAGAATGTGCTTCTAGAGTGTGAAAGAGATCCAATTCGAAACCTTAAAGTCCTATTCATAGTCTCCTAAATGTATAAATCCTGGATGAACTTAAATTCTCCATATTAATCTTACAAAAACATTAATCTAAAAAAACTCGTAAACAACCTCACTGATTCATCTAGCAATTCTAAGTGTAAACTCCAATTCGGTGATGATTCGTTGGCTTTTCTCTGCTGTCGATTTAGACATATGTTCACCTTTAGTTGTATATCACTAGCTAATCAGTGACCTTGTTCTCCAGTTGACTGCTTTGCAAATCTTTTTTTTTTCCATATCTTAATTTTTCCTAACTATATCTTAAAATCATAAAAGCAAGAGAATACCTAGTGTAATATTATCATTTATATCTTAAATCAACCTAAATTACACGATAAAACATGTCTAAGTATCGACTTGTCATTATTGTTAAATATGTTTTTATACTAGACAAAAGATTCTTACTATGGTTGTAAGTCTTTTATGAGATCTATATTTTAATTATTCTTTCATTAATTAGTATTCTTGATTGCATTACTTTGTTTGTTATTTTCTTGAACTATAACCCACAAACTTGATATTTCTTTACTAGTAAGTCATGAATGTGTATTATGATTCTTATGTTCTACATTTACTTAGATAATTTACATCTGTAATTGTTTGAAAAGTCTGCATAACTAGTAACTAAGATCATAAGGGGTAATCACTCCCGTCTGAGAAGTCTTAGGTATTTTCAAGATCTAGATTAAGTAACATAGCTTTTGTAGTTATTATCTAGTAGTATGTATTTCCTAGATTGTAATGCAGTTTTACTAATAAATCCATTATAGTGTTTGAAGGACAAAAAAGTAAAATAAAATATGGATAGAGACGCATGGATCTACCATTGATAAAAAGAAATTTAAATAGCTTGGCCCATTCTAAATTACAATAGCTTACTTATTGAACATGTGAAAACTTATACCTAAAAGATCGACTACTAATTGATTTTTACCGGATTAGTAATTTCCTTTGGTTTAGGTTTTATTGGCATTGAATTCCATAATTTTTTTTGTTTGTTTATTTATTTCTTTTTTTCTAAATATTTTAGTTAGTTACTATTTATTAGAAAAATCTCTTTTTCACTAAAGAAAGTTACTCAATCTATTTGGGATCGACCATTTGCCTCTATCTACAAAATAGTTGGTCCAGGTATTTCTTTTGTTGGTGCATTCGACACGTAAACAATTTTTAGCTCTGTTGATGGAGAATTGAGTATAACATTTCTATGTTTTTTTCTTTATTTTGTATATCAAGACCCTTTTCTCTAGATTTTTATGGGTTTAATTCATGGCCTCCTACTTCTACAATTATGATCGGTGTGAAAAGTGGCACTATAAAATTGTGAAAATGGTAGTTATGTCTAATTATGAACATAATTTTTCAATCGGCCTTATTATGTGCAATATGTTAAAGCTTGTGGCAATCATGGATATATTATACACTTGCTTGTTCTTACTATCACAAGGCTGAGAAATAACCTTATTTTTGGAGTTCCAAGTCAAGTCATTCAATTCTTCAACATTAAGAACCATCACCATCATTACAAAATGTGTTAAACTTACTTATGGAGAGTTCACAACAAAATACTTTTCTAATATGTACAACAAAGTGAGAATCAATAGCAATAGTACATCACCAAAAAATTGAGTCTACAATGTTGACTATAGAAAATAAAATTACAAAGGATTGATAATGAATAATTCAAAGATGAGATCTCAAGTGAAATTACATGTGAAGATGTTTGGGCATACACTAGTAAGTGCAAAAAGAGAGGAATTCGACGAGGAACTTGAGATAAATTGCATATTGTTAGACCCGAGTTAACTGTGTTTGTGTCAGTCTATCCTTGTTGGTAGTATATTGTCAAAAAAAGTTAACTTAGGTAAATGTTGTAGTGAAGATGAAGGCCTGACTTAGTAAGATTTTCGATTGTAGATACAACTCAGAGATAGATTATAACATAAAGTCTAGTGAAGATTACAATATTGAAGTCAGAGTCAAAGACGAAGACAGAATAATAGTCAAAGCAGGAATAGAATAAGAGTTGAATGTCGCAATAAAGCAACTGTCGGTATTAGTCTACAATAGTAAAGAAGTTCGATACTGCAAGGAGAGAAGTTCAACATGGATTACAACTAAAAATCAGATAGTAAGGTGCATAAAGGACTAAAGAACTTTATGGAGATGACGAGTAAAGATTTTTGAAGGAATAAAAGACTTTGTTGTTGAATGTTGGATGATTCCAACAGAATTTACAATTGGAGAACGAGGTTTTTCGAGTTGTATTCTATTTAGGACAGAATTCATAGATAGAGTAGATATACTGAGTTTATAAATAATTAAAGTCGCTATTATGTGGATCATCAATCATTACTTGAGTTTTACGAGAACGAGAGATTATTATGGTGGTTGTTCACATTAACAATTTATTTAGTTAATTAGGTTGAGCCTACGTAGAGGAAGACATTGAAGTCTTACTGCGATATCAATTCTTGTTTAGTATTGATGTATGCTTATTAGTTTATCATTGATCCATTGATCTTCTCCATTCCCCGGATTTCCAATACATTAACACATGTCAATTTTTTATAATTGCCCAACTATAGAAGAAAAGGAAGCCGTGAAGGAAGTTTAAGTTATCTTAGAGATGTCAGAGGACTTATATGAAAAAAGCAAGAAAGATCATACTCTAGGTTGGTGAATCGACTTTTCGTGTCATGCATACTTGTAGAATTTGAAATAGGGATAGAAGAAAATGGATGAATTTTAGATGCAGTTGACACCTTTATGTTAGACGGTCAAGACTTTAAGGATACTTTCATGTTAGAAGTACAAGATGAACTCTAAAATCTGAAGGAGGGAGTGCCTATTTCATTGCCCATAGTAATGGTGAATCCATTTGTTCATGTCTACTCTAAACAAATGGATGTTATATGATCTTTCATGCCAAGTCTAGCCAATTAATTAAAAAACGCTTGTTGGGAGACAACTCTACTTTATTACCTTATTTAATATTATGCATTCATTTATTTCGAGATTAGTTTAATCTAGGTTGATTTAATTGATTTACTATATTTTCGTTATTTAGATGTTTTGTTGGACCCTAAACGCTATTTCTTTATTTTTTTTTGGTTAGGGAAGTTTTGAGTTGAATTTTTAACAATTTTAGGCTTTCGATTCTTATTTTGGATCGGATTTTTCACCAAATCGAGCCAACCTCTCGACAAAAAAGTAAAACTCTATAAAACGTCCATATTATTAGTTTTGGTCCTGCCAAAATCCTAAAAATCTTAATTTCGTCCACAACATACCTATTGTGTAAATAGGAAAGGACGCCTCGAACCCTGAGAGAATAATCGTTCCACATCATTCGAATCTCGATCCTTTCACAAGAAAGGTCTGTAAAACAAAGTCCCCATAGCTTGGTCTTAGGAGGAAGCACTCCAACATCCAAGTTAGATGAGACGTCAAAAACAAAGGCAGTATTTTTTTGGACCAAATCGATGATGTTTTGGTATCCTTGATTGAAAGCGTGGCCATTAATATTTTGGACCATTTATTTCGTTACCAAATTGATGATGTTTTGGTCTCCTAGACTGAAACCATAGGCACTTTTTTGGACCATTTTTTAATCGACCAAATTGTTACTTCTTTGGTCTCCTATACTGAAAGCATAAGCACTATTTTGTTTTGACCTTTTTTTAAAGACCAAATTGATATTGTTTTGGTCTCCTAGACGAAAAGCATAAGCAACATTTTTTCGAACCATTTTTAATGGACCAAATTGATAATTTTTTTGGTCTCATAGACTGAAAGTATGACCACATTTTATTTGGACCATTTTATTTATGGACCAAGTTGTTGTTTCATTCTCATAAACTAAAAGCATGGCCACCAATTTTTTATGTACCTATTAATGTCATTTTGTTCTCCTAGATAAAAGCATAGGCACTATGTTTTTGGACCATTTTTTATCTACCAAGTTGATGTTGTTTTGGTCTCCTACACTGAATGCATAAGCTTTATTTTTTTTGAACCATTTTTTATGTACCAAATTGATGCTATTTTGGTCTCGTAGACTGAAAGCATGGCCACTATTTATTTGGATCTTTTTTTATGGACCTAATTGATGCTACTTTGATCTCCTACCCTGAAAACATGGGCAACAATTCCTTGGACCTTTTTTTCATACAAAATTGATGTTGTTTTGGTTTCCTAGATTGAAAGCATATGCACATTTTTGGCCATTTTTTATGGACCTAATTGATGCTGTTTAGGTCCTAGACTTAAAGCATAGGCATTAATTTTTCTTGAACCATTTTTTATGGACTAAATTGATCATGTTTTGGTCTCCTAAACTTAAAGCATAGCCACTATTTATTTGGACCATTTTGTTATGGACATAATTGATGATATTTTGGTCTCCTCGACTTAAAGCATAGGCATTATTTTTTTGGACAAGCTCAAAAAAGTTTTAGGAAACTTACCCTAAAAAACTTTCATCCAAATGTGGAATTATAAGTTGAAACTTATTCCCTCCTCATTCTTGTGTAGAGATTTATTCCCTCCAAGTTTTTGTTCTCTTTGAAATTATTTTCCGTCCAATTTGTTATAGAAATTCCTTTCCTTCAAGTTTTTGGTATCTTTGAAATTATTTTCCTCCTTACTTGTCGTAGAAATTCCATCCCTCAAAATCTTATACAAAAGTATAGAGCCTTTAATTTCTTCGAAAAGCATTTGTAGCCTTTTTTGTTTAACTGGTTTTATTGAAGAAACATCATTTAATCGATACGTGATGACTTTAAGATCTATCCCTGGCATATCATAAGTGACCAAGCAAAAACTCCCTTATTGCTTTTAAGGAAAGCAACAATCGCAACCGAAATCTCTAACATTAATGAATACCTAAGATATGTTACTTTCTTTATTTCCTCATCATCTAGATGCGAGGGAGTCAGCTCCTCTATAGGTTTTGGTCTTCCTTGCCTTTCATCACCGTTATCGAAATACTCAACACGTAAGACTTCACCAAAAGCGCCAGAGGACTAAATTTCTATAAAATAGCAGCTTTCCATTAATTTTCGATCCTATTCATCATCTCCTACACCTTCTATGGTAAGGAACTTCATCTTTAAATGATGAGTGGATGGTATGGTCTTGAACTTGTTAAGCGCCGCCCATCCCAAAATCACGTTGTATACTGAAGGAGCCTTGACCACCATATATTGACTATATGCATTACTTGCTAGGGAGTTGTCCCTATGGTCATTGGGAGCAAAATGGAGCCTTGAACTCTAACTTATGTCCCAGTAAATCCATATAATGGTGCATTAGTCAAGGTAAAATAGCCGTCATTATATCCCATTTTAGTGAAAGATTTTTTATATAAAATATCCACATAACTTCCAGTATCGACCAATGATTTTTTGATTATGAAATTCCTTACCAAGACATCTATGCCTAATGGATTGTCATGGATATTTGACACCTTCTAAATCTTTATCAGTGAAAACTAGCTCTTAGTCAATTTTTGCCTTTTTGAAGGGTATATTTTACCAGTAAAACCTATTGAGCATACGCCTTTTGTGAAGAAGAGGATATTCCTCCAATCGTTGGTCCTCCAAATATTATATTTATGACACCTACTATGACCCTATCTGTCTTTTCTCTATCAACCTATTTTTTTTTGTTGATCTTTTCTTCTCTTTGTTTTATTGTTTTTATTCAAGAATTAACTAAGGTGCCTTTTTCAAACTAAGAACTTGATCTCTTCCTTCAACTATCTACAATCTTCGATGTCGTGGCCATGATCTTTATGGAAACAACAATATTGACTTTTATTTCTTTTAGTAGCATCTGCCCTTATAGGTTTTGGTCGTTTGAGAAATGGTTGTGACTCAATGGCATGAATAATTTGTCCTCTCAAAGAAATAAAAGCAGTATATTGATTGAACCATGCAATAATGATAGATGTTGTATTTGACTTCGATTTTTTACCGAAATCACATTTTTTGTTGTCTTTTGCTCCACTTTTTTGGTATTCTATTTTCTCCTTTTCTAGTTGGATGACTTTTATAATCACTATGTATTTTCTTGGCTTACTTCGAAGTTTAGCCATATTTGTTGGTGGGGTTTTTGCTAAATATACCTTTAAATGCTTGTTTATACTCCTGTTGGTGAGGACTGCAACTACTACTAACTGATCCAAATTTGAGACTTTTAAGATTCTCTAAGAGACTCTCCACTTCGTTCTCGAACACTTATTAGAGATGCAAGACTCTTCACATGAGTCTTTACATAGATAAACTGGTTAACAAAGCTTTTGCTCATTTAACTAAAAGATGTTATCGAACAATGGAAAGTTGGCGGTTCCAATTTTGGGTAGAACCTTTCAAAATTTGAGGAAATGCCTTACACTTTATAGCATTTGACAATCCATATAAGAGAAGAACAACATCAAAGTTTAAAACATGTTTGGAAGGATTTCCAGTTCCATCATATTTGTCTATGGTTGGAATCTTAAACCTTTTTTGTAAGGGTTAATCCAAGATATCCTAAACAAAAGGAAGTCGCTTAGCCATTATAATATTTGTCCAATAGTATCTTTTTATGGAATTGATTTTCCAAGACACTCACAAATCATTCATTCAATATCCTTTTCGATCCTATGTTCACTGTCGGGATTATGATGTTGTGACTCAGAATCTCCAACAACCTCCTTTCGAATTTTATTAGGATTTGACCCACTTAAGAAATCAATTTTCCTTGGTAATATATTTACTTGTTCTTTTAGTCTACCTGATTCATTTTTAGCGGGTGGGTCTTTGACCTTTTGCATTATTTTTTTTTATGCTCTGTATTTTTATTTTTCTCTAAACATTAAAAGTCTGGATGTTGCATATCTCGACATGCTTACTTATTGGCCCCCATTTGGTAGTGGAGGACGAGGTTCGTATTGCCTTAATCGACCATTATATGGATTTCGTGTATGAGTGTTACGAGTTTTGATTGCCATGAGGCCCTCTTTCTACTACCAACTTATTTTGTAAATAGGAAGAGACACCTCGAACCATGAGCGAATAGCCGATCTGCATTGTCTGAATCTCAATCCTTTCGTAGGCAAGGTTTGCAAAACAAAGTCTTTGAAGGATGGTCCTCGAGGGAAGCACTCCAATGCCCAAGTTAGATGAGAGGTCATGAAGTCTAAACAAGTTGGAAATTGCGCATACATTTTTTCTTAACAAACCTTTGTATATATACATATATCACACCAAATCTTAATCCTTTTAGATTTATGTCATTTTCCTACTTGGAGTCCTTATCCTATTAGGATTGACAAATATCTCTTGACGTAGACCAGATCCCATTATGATTTCATACTATCTCGTAATTTGAGTTAATCTAAAAAGTTGAGCTTCCCGTAGACTAACCTATCCTTAAAATCGTGAATTGCATATTTCGAGGCAATCAATATTTTGTTTTCCAATTAATACCAAACACTTATGAAGCAAATTTCTTGTCATACTTAATCAACTTGCACCACTTAGCAACTAATCTCATCCTAGACCACTGCTTACCAGCACGTAACTCGAGGCAAATATTATACCAACTTCATTCTCATTTTACATCACCAACAATCACGACTTGCACGCAAATAAAGTCAAAACCCTTCATAATGCTTAACACTTAATCACTAATTTTCAAGCAGCCAATGATTTTCATTTTACTTTTGCCTTTCAGACACACACTTACAACCTCGATTACGAAAAAAGTTGAGGATACACCTTAACACATAGACTTCGCAATGAAATATCATATAATACACATGGTTCCTACCTCGGATACCTAAATACCAAATAAAATTTAAAAATACTTAATTAGTCGCCTAATCAAGTTTATGAAATTCTCAAATTTCACTCTATTGTTCATTATTATTAAAAAATATTGATAAATCTCTTATAGCTTTACTCATTGCATTGTCTTTATTGATGATAAGTCAATAACTAGACAAAAGATTTTTTAGTATATTTTAGGGTTATTTTAGACGTAAAAGGCTATATTACACTAGGTTTTCTCTTGTTTTTGTAATTTCATATTATATTAAGGAATATTAAGAAATAGAAGAAAAAATGAAGAAAAGTAAAGAATTTAGTCAATTAAAGAAAGTCATACTTATTGTACAAATATTCCGAAAATTCATTAGGAATCACTATGTAAATCGGCAATAGAGAAGTCCAACAATTCCACATCAATTCAAGAAATTTACTAGGATTTGCTATACAAATTTGTGAACTACAGAGACTTATTTTCACCAATTATCCCAATGATTTAGATGAGAAGGAGATTTTGGTTTCCACGAAAATTTTGGATTAAAACAAGAAATTTTAGTTCGTTTGGGATATGTACTACATAAAATACCATATATATGACAATTAGACTTTCAAAATAAGTGCCCTTGAAAGACCTTGATTTCTCTTGGAGCCCCTTTATTAGTTTTGGGCCATTATTGATTAATTTTAGACTATTTTCAATAGAGTTTAGTTTAGTTTAATTATTCTTTCTTTTGAAGATTATATAAAGATTCAAGTATTGATTAAGAGGTATTTTTCATTAATGTCTTTTATTTATTTTATTGCAATGTTTATTTTGAATATGCGTGAAAATTTTATTAAACTAAACAAAGTCCAAACATGAACATAAACTTTTTCGTAATGTAGTCATAATAAAAAAAATTATACTTAATGTTTTAAATTTAATTGTATACGTCAAGTCATGATTTCAATAGATTTGTTTTTGCATATTACAATGAAAAAACTTTGCATCGCCTGCATAGTCTAGAATGTGTATTGTAATATTTAGGGTCTAAATTTAATACAAAGTAGTAACTAAGATTAATTTAAGAGGCCTTTTACCATTTAGATTTCCTAGGTGAATTAAGTTCTAAGTTTTATATTGATATGGCTAATTCGAAAAATATTAACTTCGTAGTAAGAAGTTTTCATCGAGTGTAATGTCTATTAGTTATTTTTTAATTTTCAAAAAACTAATGGTGATAAGATTAGAATATGACTTTTCCATTGATGTAAGGAAAATTGATGGCTTGATAAAGGCTATCAATCTTGCTTATGATTTGGGTTTAATGATTGAAGAATACTTCAGAATATGATGATAGTATGATTATGACTATACTTTAATAAATATGTTTGGATTCAAAACGGTTTTTGTTTCATTGTTCTTGATATTTGTTTAGATGTTTTTTTTTTAAATTTATTTGAATTGATTTTAAAATATTTAGTATTAGTGAATTTGAATTATGTTAGTTTAATTAGTTTAATTGATTGGCATAATTCAAATAGATAATTTTAATTCTGATTTTCATTAATTTAATTTAATTAAATTAAAAATATAAAAACCTTTTAGGAAACTCATTTTTCTTAGGAAGTTTGCAAAATCCATTTGGAGATGATCCCACTTAGCACTATTACATGTTAAAAGAATATAAGGGAAACTTATTTTACACGCTCGACACATGTCTGTTGCTGGTGACAGTTGTAAGTCCTTCTAGCAGTAAAGTATAAAAACTTGAACTTGGTGATTACCTTTGAGCTACCATCAGATTTGACTTCTTTTCATTTTCATTGTAGGTTTATTTTGATGTTTTATGACTATACACTATTATTTTTAATATTTTGGAGTTCTTGGGGGTTGTGAGGCACCTTATATACATGTAGTTAGATGTCAATTGCTTTTATCACAATAGTTATATGCATGCGATCTATATGTGTAGAATCTCCATACATAGGATTGTCCCAACTCTAAACTATTTAGTTATATTGCTTTATGTAAGGACCCATTCCATTAACTCCCTGACATTTCCAAATTACCTAAATCTCCATAATAGATCCATTAACAATCTTAATTACCTAAACTACTCAAGATAAGTAACAATCTTCAAGTCATTAAAGGTTTTAAACTCTAAACATGGATCAGTTAATGTAATCTCAAAATGTGGAGTAATTTAAGAAATCATTCTATTAAGATTTTCATATTAAATAAAAACTTTCACAGAGTCTCCCCTAAAAATGGAACTGCAGACATTGAAAACCTAATAAAAGCAGTTTTAGAGAAAACCTAGAAGGACTCATATCTTCACAATAGTTCATAATATAATTTGCATATGAATTAAAAGATGAAATTCATACCAAGTGTAAAAGTTTCACCTTAAAAATTCATTAACAATGGTATCAGCTCCACTATCCATATTTACAAAAAAGTGAACCACAAACTATTTCAAAATTCTCTCAAATCATTTGTTATTTTCTCTCTTATATATTACAACCTACTCTCATCCCTGAGTCCCAAAAACGTAGTACGTAACAAGAAACTAAACCTTACTAGGTAGAATAATTATAAGAAGACTATTATTATCCATATAAACCTTTTATAACTTTTATGAGTAGAGATCATGAGAGATTCGATTCTTGATCTGTTAATCCTCGATCCGATGAACACGTTATACTAATTTTCTTGCCATTCTTAGCAGTTTTGAGTATCTGATGAATCAGGCATTTAATTTGTGGAAATCTATTAGACCTCGCTTTATGGTATTCCTTTGAATCCCATTCCTTGATCGATACCTAGCAAGATCTAATCTATATTACGTTTCATTAAATAATACCCATCCTTAATTGAATTATTGTTCCACAACTAGTTTAATAATTATTTCCCTATCCACCAATCTTTAGTACATAAGTCCAAACTTTTTGTCCATCACCATTTACTTTTCCTTAGAACTGCTAGCCGGATGATTCTTAGACTATCAACAGTCTAATAATATAAAGTGGTGTAACTAATATCTCAGCATAATAATAGATACTAAAGTAGAGTCACATGTATGTCTGATCCATCACCATTCTAGCAATTTAAAAAAAATCAAGAATTATATAAGTCATCATATAACAAAAAATCTTGAACCTTATCTAGCATCCCACAACAAGAGATGTCAAATTTTAATCTAATCTTAAAATAAAGCTTGACACATCATGCAACACTCACTCCTTCTCTAAATGTGTACTCATAATATAATTAAGATTTGTAGATTATAAATAAATTACAAACTCTAACTCGTCTGCTAATTCAATTATTTTATGAGATCCTTGGGCAATTTGTCTTCATTCAGTAGCTAAGGTAATATTTTTTTATAAAAATATGTTTCCACTTATCCTCTTTTCATACTTCCCATTTCTAGGAAATTATCTCATCACTTGAAATTCCTAAAAGAAGAATTCTGATTTACTAAAACTATTCTTTATTTGACTAGTTATAGAGTAAACAACTTCTCTAACAATTGTCAAATCAAATTCACTCATAAGTTCACATATAACTCATTTTTCCTTTAGCTACCAACATATATTTCAAATTGCCCTTCTAATTTCTCTTGTTTTATGATTACTTTAGTATTACGTGAAATCCATGCCATCTCATAACTCAAACATTTATTATGCACCACATATTTCATCACTTGAATAGAGAATGTTTCTTTCTTACTTAAGTAGACACACATATCTAAACAGAGATATCAACATATTTTATGATTATACTCCCACAATATAATTTTTAACTTGTATTTAAAGACGCTTGTACATATATTATCTCTTTCCCAACTCTACTCATTAAATATATCTAGCATTTCACATGACTTTTATAGAAAAATAATCAATTCTTTAAACATATTAAGTTAGGTATACTCTCCATTATTCAATGCTTTGGATTTAAACAAATATTACAGTCCAACAAACCTTTAAGTCAAATATACATATATCTCTTTTCATTTTAACTTTTATGTGTTCAATATCTAAAACAAGAATCTTGCATTAAATCCATACTTGAAATAACAAGTGCTTCTAAACTTGACCATTCTCTAAGAACATCTTGTAGCACTACACTTTTAAACCAACATACTACGTTTTCACTTGAATCGTCAATAACTAACTAGTCTAAAACTTCAATCATTAAAGTATTGATTTATTCCTGTCAGGTTCTTGTAATGACATATCATGTTCTATCAACCTTATTCCTTATATCTTAAGTCTTGTCAGGACTCATTACTTTGAAACTTTTATTTCTATAACCAAATGAGAATTTCTAAACAATTTATTTGTTTATATTTTAGCTTCTAATTGACTTCAATAAAACGTTATAGACCCATTTATGTCGACCATCGCTTGGTCAGTTGATAATTAGATAGTGTTTTATAGTATATTTTAAGGTGATTTTAGATGTAAAAGGCTATATTATACTGGGTTTCTCTTATTTTTGTGAATTTATGTTAAATTGAAGTTATATGAAAAAGGAAAAAAAGGGAAGAAAAGTATAGAATTCTGTCAATTAAAGAAAACAAACAACGATTAAAGAAATAAACTAAGATTCGCTACATAAATCGGTAATGGAGGGGTCCAGTGATTCATCAATGATTCAGGAAAAGAACTAGGACTCACTACACAAATAGGTGTACAAAATAGTCATTTTTCCACCAATTTTCCTAGAGTTTTGGATGAGAAAGATGATTTGGTTATGAATTGCTGATCTTCGACACTAGAATATTCAATTAAAATAAGGAATTTAAGTTTGGTTGGGATATGTACTACTTAAAATACTATATATATGGCTTTAGGGCTTTGAAATTAAGTGCCCTTGATTGCCATTGATAGCTCTTGGATCTCTTAGTTTGTTTTAGATTATTTTCAATTGAGTTTAGTTTAGTTTTATTGCTCTTGCTTTTTAAGACTCTTTGGAGATTCAAGTATTCAATAATAGGTATTTTCATTCATGTCGTTTATTTATTTTATTGCAATGTTTATTTGGAATATGTGTGAGAAGTTTAGCAATCTAAACAAAGTCTGAACATGAACTTAACCATTTCGCAATGTAGTCATTATGAAGAAGAATTTATACTTAATGTCTTAAACTTGATCATATACGTCAATTCACACATTCAATTGATTTGTTTTTACATTTTACAGTCAATAAACTTTGTATTTCATAGAGTCTAGAATGTGTATTGTGATATTTAAGTTCTAAATCTATTATAAAATAGTAACTAGGATTAATTTATAAGGCCTTTTATCAATTAGATGTCTTACGTGCATTGTGTTCTAAGTTTGGTATTGATTTTGCTAATTCTGATAATATTGGCTTAGTATTTAGAAGTCTTCGTAGAGTGTAATGTTGTTTTATTTGTATTATTTACCTTTGAGCTATCAAAGAACTAATGGTGATAAAATTAGAATATGGCTTTCCCATTGTTTAAGAAAAATAGATGGCTTAATATTATCAATCTTGCTTATGATTTAGGTTTAATGATTCATGAATACTTCATAACATGATGATGATAATATGATAATGACTACACTTTAATTAATATTTCCGGATTCAAAACGATTTATGTTTCATTGTTTTGTATATTTGTTTAGATGTTAACTTTATATTGATTTGATTTGAATTGAATTTATAATATTTATTATTAGTAAATGTAAATTGAGTTAGTTTTATTTGTTATATAATTTATTTTAGTTTGATTATATAATTTTAATTCCTGATTTAAATAAATCATAATAAACTAACATAAGCCCTTGGAAAACCTTTGTTTTTTGGAAGTTTGCAAAATTTCTATGGAGATGAACCAATTTGCCAATAATACAGTAATACATATATACGAGAAACTTATCGTACATGCTTGACACGTGTCAAATTTTGACGCTGTTGCTGGGGGATTTTACATAACTTTTTAGGAGTTTTAGACATTATATGGTCTACGTACTTTGTTGTTCTAATTCTACAGGATATCTACATGCATTTGATTCTGAGGTAGATAGGACTTTCAATCGTAATTTTAGATAACAACATCGGGAACACCAAGCTATCACAATGGAAGCCGAGAACAACAACACTAACAACAACAACAACAATAATAATAATAATAATAATAATAATAATAATAATAATAATAATAATAATAATAATAATAATAATAATAATAATAATAAATACTAATAATAATAATAATAATAATATAATTAATAACAATAATAATTATAACAAAGAACTTACTTTTAGGTAAGCCAATCAAATGTCAGAACTTACGAGCCAATGTACATTCTCTATCTTGAAGGATTTCCTAAATTTGAACTAAGACATGGATTCATTAGTGCCTTACCTAACTTCTATGGTAAAGATAATGAAGACCCCTAGAAATTTATAAGGGAATACCAACACAAAGTCAATGAGAGGAAACCTAAAGACGGTGCTTTAGAACAAGTTAAACTTAATAATTTTCCTTTTGCACTTAAAGAATAAGTACAAGATTGGTTATTTTATCATCTACAAGATTCAATAACTTAATGGGTTTAGATGCTAGAAGATTTCCTAGATCAATACATGCCTGCAAAAAAGATTAGTTCCTATATGAGACAAATCACATTTGCAATGACGAAAGATGTTTAAGACTATAATGAGTTTTTTTGATAGATTTAAAAGATTAATTTCTTCTTGCCCACAACTTGGATATACAGAAAAAACTTTACTAGAATACTGTTATGAAAGACTCAATCATTTTGAACAAAGGTTATTAGACACTGTATGTGGTGGATTTTTATTCGATGTAACACTAACTTTAGCAAAAGAGGCTATTCTAAAAATAGCTAAACTGTTTAAGCAATATGGTGAAAAGAATGAGACATTAATAAAGAAACTTTATAAAGTTAATAATAAAACAAATAGTACATCTGAGGAAAAGGTTGATGAGTTAGTAAGCATGGTTAGGTTGATATTAAAAGATAGATCAAACAATGTGGATTATATAATGGAGTTACAAAACCTATGGATACATGCCATACTTTACATGAAGGTAATATTGAAAAGGTTAATGCAGTTATGAACCAATTTATGGTCTTCCCCAGAATCAATATCATAGCAATGGTTACTATAATGGAAAACCACATTCAAATTTTAGCTATGATCCTCAAAATAAGAATCACACCGCTTACAGACGAAGAACACAAATACAATCTACACTAATGCAACAATCTCAATAAATGGTTCAACCTATGTAAACAAATTTAAAGTAAATCATGCATAATTTTATGACTAAAAGTCATAAAATGTTAATTTATATAGATTTCTCAAAATCAAGTTAAAAAAATAGATCTATTAATGAGTTGAAAAATCAATTAAGTCAGATGAACCTACAAATTAATAGACTAAGTAATCCAAATAAAGCATCTACTAAGGCTACTACTCCTATTAATCAAGCACATGTTAATATTTTTTTGTGATAAGGAAAAAAAGACACAAATACTAGAAAAGATATTTAGGAGGGGTTACAAGAAAAAGATAATATATAAAATAATAGAAGAAGAAGAAGAAGAAGAAAAAGAAAAAGCAAAAAAATAAGAAGAATAAGAAGAATAATAAGAAGAAGAGGAAATGATGACCAATGTCATTGTTACCAGAGAATGGATGTCTGAACAATTAAAATATACATATTTTCTTGAAAAGTTGCACCCATGTTATTTAGCGAGAGTTGATGATTATGAAAAGTCCTTACAAACTTCTAAAATAGTTAATAAAGAAAAAGACGATTATTGATAAGTTAAATGAAAATATGTAGTTTATTTCTCCCATTCCACCACGATTAGCAGATGCTAGGAAAGGGAGAAATAAATGAAGACATTTTTGAAGCATTTAAAAAAATGGAAATCAATAAACTTTTGATTGAATTGATTATGTAATTATCGAATTATGATGAAGTCTTGAAAGAATTCTCTAAATCCAAAAGTCAAATCTTTAGAGGACTCTAAAGAAAACTTAGGCAAAAGTTGCTAGCTTTGATAAAAAAAAATAAATACTTGAGAAATGTTACGATCCAAGGATATTTGGAATACCTATCACAATAGAAACTTCTTCTATTAAATTTGGTATTTGTGATCTCGAAGCATCAATTAATGTGATGTCACTTAAATTATATGAATCGTCTAAAAAAGGATCGTTGACTAATACACCTATTAATCTTACTTTAGCTGATAATACCATTTATAAAACATATGTATTATTAGAATATGTTTTAGTGAAAGTAAATAACATAGTATTTTTAGCTAACTTTTAAGTCACGGAAATGACAGATTCAATATTACCTAATCTTCCATCTTTATTATTAGGTAGACCTTTTCATAAAATAGCTAAAACTAAGTTTGATACCTTTGAAGGGATGATGTCTATGGAATTTGAAGACAAAATTGTCGCATTCAAATTAAATGATGAATATAATTATGATGATTTTGATGAATTACTTAATAAAGAAATTAGTGATAATGATTCTTTAGAATTAAATCATTATGATGATTTTAGCAATGAGATATATGTAATTACTATAGTAACAATGGAAAGCGAGAATGATATTTCAAAGAAAGAACAAGTTAGAGACACTTCTAATGAAAATAAAGAAATTCAAGAATAGAGAGTTAAGCAACCTAAAAATGGGAAAAGTATTAATAAGCTGGAAGATTTTAAAGTTAAGAAGAATAAGAAGAAGAAAAGACTGAGTTTAGGTTTTGTAAAGCTTAATGATCCTAGAGATTTACATTTGAATATAAAAATTATAAGGGTTTAGTACTTTAAAGCTCAGTTTGATTTTGGTTCTAATGCGAATCTAATGCTAATACACTCCTTTCTACATACTTAATTAGAGTTAAACGAACTTGCTTCTAAACAAGTTTATTTACCAAATGGTTCTTCAATTAAACCAATAAGGGTGGTTACTTTTGCACCAATTCAACTAGACAACTATATTTAACCAACATACTTTTTGGTCATACCATACTTTATCAATGAAGATCTTCCTTTAATTTTAGGACGCTTTTTCTTAGCCAGTTCTCAAGCTATCATGATATTTTGAATAAAGCAATCACTTTAAGAGTGAATGGTCAAGCAATTACTTTTTGGAATGCAACTAGAGTAAAAATACTAATTTCAAGTTTATAGATTGGGTTTAATACAATAGTGGTTCAGTCAAGCCATCGATAGTAAATAAAAGCGCTATATGGGAGTCATCCTATATTATATCTTTATTTTCATGTTCTTGGTATAATATGTTTTTAATCTCTAACCGTTTGACTCTCATTTTAGAAATAATCTCATAATTTAAGCTTAAAAGTAGGGTCAAATGAAAGGGGATGATCGAGTTGTTATGTCATTCTTGCTATATATTATGTCCTTTATTCAATTTATATTATTTACCTATTTATTTAATTAATAAACTAATAAGATTATTAGTTAGTTACATATCCTACTTAAATTTTTAATTTTTTAGTGAATTCTACATTTATATTGATTATTATAAGTGATATATATGATAATTATGAATTTAATTAGATAAACAATATTTACTATTTAGCGAATCATTAGCGATGTCATTCGTTGCTGTAAATCGCTGGCCAAATTGGTAATGAGCACACATTTGTAGTGTGAAATCATGTATAGCGATTCAACATTGAAACGACATTATAGAAAGAAATCGCTAAGTAAATCGGTGGGGCACATACTTATTCCCACCGATTTAAATAACGAGTTCCTAGCGAATCCACTTAAAAACTTGATTCATTGAGCCCGAATACAAGTATTTTGAAACATTCGCCATAAATAAATCTTTTTACACACATAAACCATTCAAAGACCAAATTTTTGCCTTTATTTAACCTTCAAAAGCTAGATTGTAGTTTATCTAATTGATTTCCATCTCAATCTTGTTTCGTTTAACTAAAAAGAAGGAGAGTTTGAGAGTGTAGAGCAACATTAGGGATTAAGCATGGGAATTTCGATTTGAAGCTTGGAAAAGGGATTTAGAAGAATAAAATAGTTTAAAACTTGGGGGATTCACTATCACGAAGATACTCACGGACAAACTCTAGTTTTTTAAATTGAAGATTTTTCATTTTTGATAAATTTTTGGAAATATTTATGAAGAATTGATTTTGAAAATTAGTTTTTTTGAATTCATTTTAGTACTATTGATAAATGATTTCATTGATTTCAAAAGAATATAAATAGTGAATATGATGATTCTTGGTTTACAAAGTGACTTTTTTTGAAATTTTCGTATTTTTCGATTCAAAGATTTATTTTTGCAATTAGTTTGAAATTAAGTTCCAAATGTGTTTGGGGGTGTGTTTTGTTTCAGAAGTACTTAAATGTATTGCAAGATGTTTCTTGTTATGAAAGATTTAAAAAACTGAACATAAGTTTATAACGTGTAAAATCTTTGATGGTATCATGTTCCTTTGTTTGTGTAAAATTTATTTATATGATAATTTGTTCATTATTTTTTTTATTGTATTTGGTTCGTTTATACTTCAGGAGGTATATTTGTTTTATTGAAAATCCAACTTAATTTAAACCTTGACGATAAGGTTTGGAATGAGTTTTGGGGAAATTAGGTTAAATAATGTATAAAGAAGTGAAGTATGGAAGATTTGAGAGGTAGAATCTATTTATTCAATATTCAAAGTTAACTGAAATTTTCAGATTTGTGATGAAGATACGAGTAATATTTCTTCATTATATTTTATTTAGTTAGGAAATAACATGAATTGAATATAATTTAGATCTAAAACGAAGTGCTATTTTTACTACTCGTGAAAATAAAAATTTTATGATAGAAAGGGATCGTTATACCTTATTTGACTTACCTAAATTGTGTATGCACTAGAAGAGTTTAGAGGGATTGATTGCTTTATGCTATACGTGAAATGGGCCGAAGATTGAAATAAAAGTGCAAGATAAATAAGACAGATCTTTAAGAATTTCGTTAGACAAAGATTATTTGTAATGGCTCAAAATTTACTAATAGCTAATTTGTTTCTAATATGGGTCACGAATCCGTGACGTGGCCCAGAAGCGGGTACGTGGTCCCATCACTCACTGTGGACATCAAGAAATATATTATTTTTGAGTGATGGATGTCTAGTGTGATGTATGTATGTACACTATGCCTGAATCTTTATTTATTTTTGTTTATTGATAAATTCACTATGTGAGTAGAGTAGTGTCTTAACATGCGTGCCGGCATGGGACCATGGTAAAGAGCAACATGGTGAGTTTAAATTTTGGTGTTCTAAATTATTGTGACAAATAAACAACTCATATGGACCATATGTTAAATTAATGGTAATAAAATAAACACATAAGTTAGAAAATAAAATATACATCATAGATTGTGCCTCGAAACTTGTGCGACAACTTGATCTTAGGCATCCAAGTGATTTAATGTGTGTTAGCCTAGACAAGTTAGTGGAAGTAGTAGATATGAGCTATATGATCAACTTAGAAATGTGTAAAACACACTAGATGTGGGGCTATGACTTACACCATCTAAGAAGCATATAAAAAAAGGTTTTCTTCTCAAACCACAAATTCAACTTATAAGAAATTCAGACCCGAATTTATGCATTGTTGAGATCTTGGTTTTCTTAGGGAATGAGTGTGAGTAATCATCAACACTAGCTACAACAATAACAATCCTTGCACACCAAGAACACTAGGTGAGAAAGTCAATTTTTAATGATTTAAATTGTAGAAAATGCATCTTGAATGATGGGGCTTCTTATATTAAATGAAATTGTAGACTCTTGTAATGCAATGTGGTCTTTATCAATTTAAAGACCCTAATTGAGTCCCTATGTCCCAATTTTGAAATTGCAAGTTTTATGCCAAATAGGTTTCGAAATCAGTTCTGGTTTTTAATGATTTTCTTATGGTAATTGTATTCATTTTCAAAATTGGGTTATGGATTCGGATTCCTTGTGGAAAACGGCTAAATTCTATGTAAAGAAGTTTTAAATTCAAATTTTAAATAATTTAGATATGGATTTTTAAAGTTTACAAGTGTATTTAAAAGAAAACATAATTTTGGTTTCAATGCATGTAAGTTTTGTAATTTTGATGATTAAGTTGAAGTGCTTGCTATTGTAGATACAATGGAGTGTTTATCGGACCCTTGGCAAAGGGGACTGATGTACATGCCACAAGTATAACAACATTCTTGTAGTAATAAAGTAATCAACTTTCGTGGATCCCGGATATCGTCCTCAGGGAAAAGTTTTTCTACTAGTTGTATACTACCTACTTAAATCGAATTATTGCTAAGGGATTCACTTTTAATTAATTTTATATTAATCAAAACTATTCTAACAAATCACTTTAAACATTAGTTGACTTCTTATATTAAGGATTTCTTAGTTCAGAACTTTACCTAAGTAATTTAATACCATGTTTTGTATTCGTGTTTACATCTCAATATGTTTTGTGCAATGTCTAATTAGAATAGATAGATTTCCTTCAAATCCACTTCAACCCCTATTGTGACAGAGAAGATTTTGATGTGCAAACTAGAACCCCACCTATCAGTGTGAATTATGTAAGTTCCACATGTTGTACTAAGTGGTTAGTCACTTATACTCCACCTGGGGTTTTGATAGCAACATATAAAGTGAGAGGATTCTAACAAGTTTGCTAAGTGTTTTTCTGAACATCAATCTTAGCTAGGAGTCACAAGTTCAAAGGAAAGATGAATTCTCATAATTTTAAGATTCGACTCATACAAGAATACAAGTACCAAAAAGCTCACACTACAATTTGTACAAACTATGTAAAGTATATAAGTCCAGTTATGCAAGTCAAACGCATTAGATTCATGCATATCATGTTTTTCACGTTTTCCCAAAGTTTCAAGTATTGGTTTTAGTACTATCTACGTTTTATAACTTGAAATGGCTTCACATTGTGAACCGAGTTTTTACACATGAATTGTATTTGGAAAAATTATTGTAAATGGTTTTTAATGCACCAAAGTAAATTTGAATGGTTTTTGAAAAGCTAGCAAAGTATTTGTAGAAAAGCCCCTACATGTTTCATTAAATCGAGAATTCCAATTTCTGGGATTTATGAAATCATTTGACATTCCAAATGAGTTAATGACTCATAGTAAATATTCTTAATGTGTTCCATAAGGTTTAGTCGAGTCATAGGTGTGTGAGGGAGTTGCCAACTTGAGACTAGAACCTAATTAGTCTCTGGTCCTTATTGGTTAGCATGCTAATGGGACTCATTAGCATGCTACCTGCAGTTAGCATGCTATTGATGTCGCCTAGCGCACGAACTAGTCTCCTGATAGCTTTTTCTAAAAAGCTTGCAACTTTTTCTAAAAAGCTTGCAACTTTTTCTTTAGTTTGAAACAATGAATGATTTTAGGCCCTTTGATAAAGATAATGGCTATAAATTGTTAAATAGGTTGAAAAATCCTTAACAAACCACTTAGAATATTCTTTTTCCTCTCAAGCTCTAAAAGTCACTTGTGTCCAAGTTTTCATATCAAATAGTTTTGCGTTTTGTGTTCAACCACTTGGAATCTTCTAAGGGCAATGAATCATACTCGGAACTTATGTAACCGAGGTATTTTAAGGTTTGCAACCACTTCTCCATAACTGATATGATTCTCTCTCATTTAGGGTTGTAAGAAAGTTTGATTTCCTAGCTCTTTTGTTTTTAACTATATCGTTTGTTCTGCTTTATATGTGGAAATCATTTTTTTGTGTTCTTGAACACATTACTTTTATGTTTTGCACTTTAATGTGATTTTATAAACCATAGGAATGATTTGGACCAAAAACTTATTGGATTTCAAACTATATTTATTCTTATCGATTTGGTTTAATCGATTTGTTGTTTGAGATTGGTGCAACTCCTATGATATATTTCTATGATATATTTCCATACTTCATTCATATTCATACTTTCATGCATTGGAGTTGTTAGGCACTAGGTGGCTTACTAGTAATTGAACTTATTGGCGCTTTACTTTGTAAAGTTGATTTTCGTTATATTTATCCATTTCTTGTAAGTGGTTGATTGTAAGATTTAGTGGAATCTAAGTTAAGGGAAGACCTAATTGAGGCTAGACATAAACCTTAGTTGAGGCTAAGTGGGAAGTCCTAATTTATGATTTGGCATTCTAGGCTTGTATGCTTAGGTTGTAATATTTATCGCTAATATAAGACGCGGTTTGAAAATTCTAACCGAAGAGGTTAGGTAGTGAATGTATATCGGTTGGATCAAACCACTATAAATCGTATATTTTTTCTATATCTTCTACCTCCTTTACTATTTCATTACATTCAAACTTGTTGATTGTATATGCATTAATCATCATTGTTCATTGAATGTTTGAAAAATGAGATAACCTCTCGGTATACCCTATTCACCCCCTCTTAGGTGTGATTTAAACTTGTATTAGAGTGGGTTATTGCTCGAAGTAGTATTAATATATATTTGATTATTTTTGTGTAAGGATGCAAACTCTAGATCCAGCTCGCCTTATGGAAAGGTACTCATCGAGTAGGCCTCCTTACTTTTATGGAACAAACTATGCATATTGAAAAGTGAGGATTAAGTCTTACATAGGAGCACAAAGTAGACATTTAAGGGATTCAATCCAAAATGGCTACACTCCAATGGACAAGCTCACAAAGGACTACACCATCAAAGAGACAAGGATTGAGCTCTCATATGATCAAGCTATGAATCACTTATTTTGTGCAATAAGTGAGAACGAGTTCAACTGGGTTAGTACATGCCAAAAGGCCAAGGAAGTTCGGGTGAAGCTTGAAGTACAATATGAGGCTACAATTCAAGTGAAAAAGACAAAATTGAGGATCATTAAGGAGTACTATGAAACGTTTTAGGATGGCTCTAATAAAGACATCGCTACCACCAACACTTGGTTTGCAAAGCTCTTGAATAAGATAAAAAATCTTAGAAAGAATTCTGATCAAGAGACTTCAGTATAGAAGTTCCTTAAAGGTTTACCTAAGGAAGGGGATACAAAGAAATATGGAATCCAATTGGCCCAACATCTTAGATATTATAACTTTATTGCTATATATGGAGAGTTAACGGTACATGAATTTAAACTAAAAGACTCAACGAGATTAGAAGCACTTTCTGGGGGTACAACGAACTCAAGTAAGGAAATTGCTTTGAAGGCAAATAGCCCATCGACACCATCTATAGAGATAATCAAAGATGAGAAGTCTAGTGATGACAATGATCTTGAGGAGGAAGTATCTATGCTCTCAAGAAAGCTAGACAAGGCAATGTACAAGCGTGAAAAATATAAGAATAAGTTCAAGGGTGGAAGCAAAGGAGGAAAATCAAGTGAGACCATATGTTTTGAGTGTGGCATACCAGGCCACATAAAGGCTGATTGCAAGTCCATGAAGGTTATGAAAAAGAGGAAGGGCAAGAAGAGCATCAAGGCAACATAGGATGACTCATCTTCATCAAGCTATGACTCTAAGTCACAAAATGAGAAGGCTTTACTTTGTCTCATGGCATAAAGTGAGGTAAATTCCAATACTTTAAATTTCAATGATATTTACAATTTGCATAGCCATGATGAGCTTAGGAAAGAGTTGGAAAAAAAGGTAAAGAAGACAAAACAACTTAAAAAGAACTTGACTATAGTAGTTTTTAAGATTAAGTCATAGAATGAGACCATTAGTGATCTCTAAAGTGACAAGAAAGAATTCCTAAAGGAGAGAGATGCCTTAGTCAATGAAGTAGAGGACTTGACTAATATGATGACCAAGTTCACCAATGGTAGATACATGTTTGACATGATATTGGGAGTACAATAAAGTGTACTCAACAAAAGAGGCATTGGCTATAAAGCAAATTTATTAAGCTATAAGTAACTGTTAGATGAAATTAACAGACGCTCTAAGTGCAATTGGCCTCACGCAGTTGGAAAATGTGTCCAACAAAAGACCGACATTGACAAACTAGCATGGGTAACTAATGACACTTATGGTACTAACTTTGTTAGACCCAAATAGTTTTAGATACCAAAATCCAATATTTTTCACATTGTGTAGGATGCGAGGAAGAGCACCCAATGGTATTTTGATAGTGGGTACTCAAGACACATGATCAGAGATGCAAATCAATTCATTGAACTAAAGCATCATGATAGTGGAAAGGTCACAGTTGGAATGACAACAAAGGAAAGGTCATAGGTCTGGTACCGTGTGTAACGATTCTCTATCCATCTCAAATGTTTATCTTTTTGATGGTTTGAAATATAATTTGCTTAGTATTAGTCAATTGTGTGACAAAGGTTTTCATGTCATGTTTGAATCATCAAAATGCATTGTTAGGAATGAGAAACATGAATTCTTGTTCATTGCATATAGAGATAAAAATATCTATGCTATTAACTTTGATGAGATGCATTTGCAAAATATTTCATGTTTGAGTGCTCAAAATGAATTTGAAGCACGATTGTTGCACCATATACTAGGACGTTCTAGTATGAAAAATTTGTCATAGTTGACTAAACATGTTTTAGTGAAAGGTCTCCCCAAATGCATATACAAGAAAAACAAGTAATGTGAACCTTGCATTCTTTGCAAACAAGTGAAATCATCATTGAAGACAAAAGTAGCTAGTGAAGTGACTAGAGCCTCATAACTAATCTACATGTATTTGTTCAAACCTACCCAAATACAAAGTCTAGCAGGAAAATCATACTGCTTTGTAATTGTTGATGATTTTGCTGGATAAACATAGGTGCACTTCTTAGCATATAAGCATAAGGTCCTTGAGTTATTTTTGAAGTTTTGTGCATTAGTTAAAAATAAGAAGAGTTACAAAATTACTATCATTAGGAGTGATAGGGGTGGTAAGTTTGTCAATAAGAACTTAGAAGAGTTTTGTGCAAGACAAGGGTAAACACACCAATTATCATCTCGTAGAACACCACAACAAAATGGATTAGTTGAAAGAAAAATAGAGCTATGAAAAAGTCGAAATCATAACATTAGTTACTTTAAGGTGTTTGGTTGTACTTGCTATGCCTTAAATGATAAGGATCATTTGGGCAAATTTGACCCAAAGTCAAATGTAAGCACTTTTCTAAGGTATTCCATGCATGGTAAGGCATATAGAGTGTTCAATAGATCAACCTTAGCCATAGAGGAGTCAATCCATGTTAAGATTGATGAGATAGATTCTAAAGTGCAAATGTTGCATACCTTGGAGAAAATGAGACTTGATGATGATGATGATGGTATCAATCAAGCTCAAACATCCAATGGTAGAAAAGTAGAAGTGAGAGTAGAAATGAAACTAGTTAACCTAAGAACTCAAGACTCTTTTAGGAAATCATTATCAAAAAATCATAAGTGTTCAAAAAAAAGGCATAACAACTAGATTTTCACTAAACCGGGATGAGGGGAATATTGTATTTGTATCACAAACTGAGCCTACAAAGATAGATGATGCTTTAGGTGAAAAGTTTAAGATTATGGCTATGCAAGAGGAACTAGGACACTTTGTAAGAAACAAGGTATGGACACTAGTGCCTAGACCTAAAAACATACCATTATAGGCACTAAATGGATATTTAGGAATAAAAAGAATGAAAAAGGTGAGATAGTGAGAAACAAGGCTGGTCGGCTGCACGAGGCTATAATCAAGAGGAAGGTATTGATTATGAAGAAGCCTTTGCACCGGTAGTAAGACTAGAAAAAATTTGAACGTTGCTTGCTTATGCTTGCTATAATGGGTACCAATTATACCAAATGGATGTTACAAGTGCCTTTTTGAATGGCTTCATCAATGAAGAGGTATATGTAGAATAACCATCGGGTTTTGAAGACCATGCTTATCCAAGTCATGTCTATCGTCTTCAAAAGGCCTTGTATGGATTAAGACAAGCTCCTAGAGCTAGCCTAAAGGCATGTCTTCTTGAAAAAGGGTTCAACAAAGGAACACTAAATCCCACATTATTCCTTTTGATTAGGAAACGTGATATGGTCCTTCTTCAAATTTATGTTGATGATATCATTTTTAGTTCTTTTAATACATGTTTATATAATGAATTTTTATCTTTTATGAGCGATGAATTTGAAATGAGCATGATGGGTGAACTAACATACTTCTTACATTTGCAAATCAAGTAATCTAAGCACGTGCTTTTCATAAATAAAATAAAGTATATGAGGGACATGCTTAAGAAATTCAAATTTGACAATTTGAAAGCATTTGACATTTCTAACAGTTCCATCATAAAAATGGAAAAAGAACAATTAGGAAAGCCCGTAGATCTTAAGCTATATCGTGGCATGATAGGTAGTTTCATTTACTTGACAACTAGTAGACTTGATATTATGTTTAGTGTGTGTCTATGTGCTAGGTTCCAATCCAAGCACAAGCAATCACATTTGGAATGTGTCAAGTGTATATTTCGTTACTTAAGTGGCATAAAAGACTTGAGATTGTGATTCAACAAAGCAAAAAGTCTCGAGCTTGGAAGATTTATCCATTTTGACTATGCGGGGAGCCTAGTTGATAGGAAGAGCACTTTAGGATTTTGTCAATTTCTTGGAAACTCACCAATATCATGGTTTAGCAAAAAGTAAAACTCTGTTGCCTTGTTCATCAGTGAAGACAAATATGTGGTTGACGAAAGTAATTGTGCTCAAGTCTCGTACATGAAGCAACAACTTGAAGATTATCAAATCCAAGTTGGTTATGCAGAAATCTATTTTGATAACACTAGTGCAATCTTAGCAAAAAATCTGGTGTTACACTCCCGTACCAAACACATTGAAATTAGGCACATTTCCTTAGAGATCATATGCAAGATGGTGATGTTAAACTGATTCATGTGTCCATTTTGAATAAACTAGCTGATCTTTTCACTAAGTCGTTACCTAGAGACAAATTTTCCATGATTAAGCAAGAATTAGACATGATTCATGAATCCCACCTTCTAAGCATGATCTAGCTCATTTAAACCTTTTTATATGTATTAGTCAAGTCTCCATGAAGTATGTGACATATCTGAGTTTTTGTTTGAAAATCCAAATTTTTTATAACGAATTTTAGAGAGTAATTAGTGTGCTAGGTCTAACTAGGTACCGCGCTAGGTCTGTCTGCCTAGTGTGCTAAACGGTCTACCTAGCGCACAAGGGAAACTATTTCCAGAAAAGTTTTCAAGTTATTAGCGTGGTTATACCTACACCTAGTGCACTAACTTCGTTCTGGCCACCTATAAGTACATTTTTTGCATTTTTATGAACAAAAACCTCATTTTTTTGTCTCGTTTGCCACTAACTAAGTCTCCACCTTCCGTAATCAGTCTCCATTGGGTTTCCAAGGTCCTCTAGGTAATTATCCTTCTTTCCTTGTTCATTTCCATTGTGCTTCTTCATCCCTCTGGGGTTTCACCCCATTTTGTCATCCTAGTCTATTTGTTTGTGCCCTAGTTTCCATATTGTGTTTCATACAATGTGAACTCATATAACCAAATGTACCCGTGATGGCCTAAATTTCTAATCCTATTTACTTTTTCTAATTAGGATTACTGACCTGTGACGTGGGACCCACACTGTGACATGTGCATTGACTGCAATAAGATGGCTGAGGTACATGTTATATTTATTGTGGTGTTTGCCTAGTGTATTGTATAACTATATACTACTAAGTCACTCCTACTCGTGTAAAAGTGTCAAGACATGAGTGAAAATATACCTCGAGTTGCATGCCGATGTGGGACTGGGGTAGAGAGTGATTTGGTAAGTATATTTTGAGTTTATGATAGCTTATATAATGGCTTTAATATGGCTATAGTTGAATTTTAATTAAATGTAACCTAAGTTAGCATTTTAAAATAATAGACATGTTATTTGCATCGAGACACGTACTAGCACATTTAAAAGCCAATTAAGTCATATATTGGAGTTAGTTGGCATGAATTAGAGGAGGTAAGTGGGATATGCGTTAAGAGGTGTACCATTAAAAAGGTTTCGAGATAAGTGTGTGTAAGTTGATCAGTGGTTATCATTCAACCATATCCATTTCATATATATAGTTAGAGATCAATTCAAGTAAAACACATATTTTCATTTTACAAACTTAGGTGGGAAAGAAACTTGGTGGAAAAGTTTTATGATGAAGAAAATCAGTTTGGGTTGGTGAAATCAAGGTCAGGTTGTAGATCAAGCTAACGAACATCAATTATGTAATTCACTTACACTAGTTTGTTTAGTTAATTTGATGAGCTCATTGATTAGATCATGTTAGTTGTTGTTTTTATGTTGTTGATGATATGTTGGGGTTTTTGAGGCGTTCGTAGAGGTCTCCAAGGCATTTAGATAGCCTATGTATGGTGTAAACTCAGAATTCTGGTTGTAGAGTTCTGGGTTTTCTCGCACATAGTTTGTTAGGTAGATCAGCTAGCGCGCTAATTTTGATTAGTGCACTAAAAATAGTGGTTAGTGCGCTTTTGAGGCCACAAGTGCGCTAATCAAATCACTTAGAGTGCTAATTGCCCTGACAGCATAAAAATCTACAATTTTCCCAATTTGCCAAAATACTGTAATTGAGCCTACATCCAAAATATGTAATGTGATATCAGGAACCTAGGAAAGAGTTACGAGGGTTGAAACACAAGACTTGGAGTGTCGGGAGACCGGTAAAGCTAGAACTTTACATTGTTTGATGTGAATATACCCGTTGATTGTTTATTTACATTTCATTTCCAATTTGAACTTGTTCGTTGTAGTTTATATTGACTATGTCTAGTTTTTTACTCTTATTTCATGAACTTATTTGATATTCCTCACTAGTTAAGCTTGGTTTCCATGATATTTTGATAAATTGAATTCTTTTGAATCCATTCATGTGCTATATGTCATTTCTTGCTATTTTCGGTGAAATGTACTGTAAATAGCATGCTATTAGGGATTCGTGAGTTGTGAATGACTTTGTGGACTTGTATTATTTGGAGAGTTTTGTGCTTTGTTGCATAGCCAATTTAGGAATCCTTAATGAGTATTTTTCTCAGATTTATAAAGTAGTTATAAAATCTAGAGTCCATTGCACTTTGAGTTGATCAACACAAGGGGTAAGAGTCAATGGGGATGTCGGTACTCGCCATATTGATGAAGCACAATCGGTAAGAGTCCCTGAGGTGCCCATATTTGGGGTCTGATGACATTGGGGTTAGAGTCACTAGTGATATTAGAGTGTGTGACACAGCGTACCTCCTTTACTGGTTAAGGCTTCATTGATGTAGGCCATAGTCGGCTGTATCTAGATCATTACCACTTAGCCTTGTGTCAGTTTCACTTGTTTAACTCTGGTATTTCTTGGCATAATTGTGGTACTAGTCGATGACGAGCAGGCCTAGTAAGGAGAAGCAACTATCTATGAGCCATCGACGCACCTCTGCATCGAAATTTTGTAGGTTTTCGTATTTTATGTATTATGCAATTATATCTTGATTCACTTTGGAGTGGTATGTTAGGTTGAGCATTTAGTTCCCTGATTTATGTTAACTTCACACTGTTAATATTTACCATTTTGTTCTATATGCATGTGAGCGTTGTTTTTCTAGTTTCCACATATTTAGGATTTTGATAATTATTTCCACATAATTTTTTAAGACTTTCGCTAAATTTTATAACTTTTAATAAGTACTTTTTAATTACTCTAAAACTCAATTATAAAGTCACATGTTTTGTTTATCTCAAAACACTAGTAGTTGAAGAGATTATGATAGAAAGGCTGACTAATATGTAGTTAAGTCCTATATGGTAGGGATTTAGGCTTAATTATGGGATTAGGCAGGGCGGTGCCCTAAATTAGGGAAGGGGTTTTAATAGTTTGTATCAAAGCCATTATTTTTTATAACTGAAGTACAAATCTTAGATGTGGAAACCAGATGATCCTTGCCTTGAAACTACTAGTTGGGAAGTGAGTGAAAATGAGTTAGGGAAGTATTTTATGTATAGGTTACATACAATATGTACATAAATATGAGTTACGTCAAGTAGTAGCTGATTCAGGTTGGCTATTTACCTACAGAACTCAATGGCAGACACACGCGATGGTGCATACACCAGAGCTAACGGTAGTAGGCCTCCTATTACCTTAGCAGATGACTATCAGAGGCTTTCTGACTGTGTAGTGCCTCAGGGGTAGCAGCAATCAATTTTATTAACTTCATGAGGGAGCACATGGCGGCTATCACACCAGCCCTCCTCACCACTCATACTACTATGGTGACACCCCAAGCCACTAAGACCGAGACTGCACTAGGAGCCACTATTAAAAGACCTCGAGCACTAGCACTACCAGTGCCACAACCATGTGTAGACCATACAGCACCCCATCTACCAGAGTTGCCGATATAGACTATGTAGGATATAGCTGATACTGGGACACGCCAACTCCTACACCAACTCCTTTTAAGGCAGTAGGAATATCAAGGGACGCCAAACTGGTGAAGGAGTTCATCAGGCTTAGGCCAGTGTTCTTTAATGAAGAGTAAGACCATGAGAAGATTGAGTAGTAGGTTTTATCAAAGGAGAAAGTACATATACTATTGGGCACTGAGGACAGATTATGGCCCATTCTCTATTACTATAACCTAGAGAATGGTGCAGATGTCTAGTAGAAGACCATAATGGCGAGCAGAGGAAATTTTACATCGTTGTATGATTTTAAGAAAGAGTTTTTCACGTACTTTTCGACCTCTATGGTGAAGAGAATGAAGAAGAGGTTTATACTATTAAAACCGGCCGAGGGCAAGACTGTGATGAGTTACATAAATAGATGTCTACCTCAGATAGTTTAATGAGGACTTGGTTACTGATAATGCCGATGATGCCTTCTATTTTGGTGATGGTTTTAGACGGGATATGCTCAATTTATTGTGAGTGCTAGAGCAAATCTTTTCATGACATGTATAAGCGGGCCTTCTCCTATGAGATATATGAGTTAAGTAGATGGGAGGATGGACATGCTGAGTTACGAAAGAGAGGAAATAATTATTCGTAGAGAGGACAAATGGGTAAAAGAAAAAAGAGAGGAGATAAATGGTTTCATATGGGCGAAGCACAAGGTAGGTAATTGGGCTAGTGGCACATGCACCGCCACTTGCCCCCAAATTGATACATATAGCAGACCTCCTTTACCTTTTCCCATTAGGCAGACATTACCAGCACCACCAGTACTCTAATAGTAGCAGCAACATCGTAGAGGCTGAGATTTTAGATTGGGACAAAGGCAGGCACTGGGATGTAGCAGTTTGGAGATGCTGTCAGGTGGGGCATATGACACGAGAGTGAACACAGACAGCGATAGCTTATCCACAGCAAAGCAGAGAGGGAGCCTACATGGTAGCGCAACTAGATTCAGGGCGATACGAGAGGTCATTGAGGGTACAATTTCCATTTCCAGCAGATATTCTTATGAAATATTTAATTCTGGTTATACTATTTCATTCATTACTGGTCACGTGGTAGACATCCCAGGGTTGACACTTGTTACGGATAGAGTACACTTAATCTTAAGTATTGCAGCTGAGGATAGGTTTTATCATAATTATTTTATCAGGGGATGTCCGGTCATGATAGGTGGGTAGAGTTACCAGTTGACTTTAAAGTCCTCGAGTTCTTAAAGTTTGACTTGATTTTAGGAATATATTGGTTATCAACATACCATGCACATATCAGCTGTTTCAGTATGATAATGATATTTGAGATCCTAAAGCATTCGATATTCACCTATAGAGGTAGTCTAGCGAGGACGGAAGGCATGAGAGGTTGACCTGCAACTAGAGATGAAATGGAGGCATTGATTGCATTATATACATTACTAGAGAGTTAGGGAGCTAAGCTTGAGGACATACCAGTTGTTAGAGAGTTTCCAGATGTGTTTTAGGAGGATTTACTTGGTCTACTACTATTACTACGAGAGGTTGATTTTATTATTGAGTCGGTACTGGGCACTAGACAATTTTTCATATTGCCATATCGCATGGCACCACGAGAGTTAAAGGAGTTGAAAACTCAACTTCAAGACTTGGGACAGAAGGGATTCATCACACCTTCTATGTCGCCAAGGGGACCACGCGTCTTTTTTGTGAAGAAGAAAGATGGTGCTTTGAGACTTTTTATTGACTACAAAAATTTGAACAAAGTCACAATCGAGAACAAGTATCCACTGCCGAGGATCAATAATTTATTTGATTAGTTGATAGGTGCACAATTTTTCTTCATGATAGACCTACTGTTAGGGTATCATCAGCTTAGGATTAGGGATGAGGATAGGTCTAAGAAACCTTTTAGCATAAGATACACTTTCAGTTCACGATCATGCCATTTGGGCTAACCAATGCCCCCACAGTGTTTATGGATTTAATGCATCAAGGTTTTAGACCATTTCTTGATCATTTTGTGATAGTGTTCATTAATGATATACTGATATTTGAGGACTAGAGAGGATTACGCTTAGGAAGACGTTGCTGACCCTAAGGGAGCAAAGACTTTATGCCAAGTTCAACAAATCTAAATTTTGTCTTTTAGAAGTCAAGTTTCTAGGGCATGTTAGTAGAGCAGCAGGGATAGTAATATATCAAGCCAAGATTCAAGTAATTATGGATTGCCCTGCACCGACATCAATCACAAAGATCAAGAGTTTTCTAGGTTTGGTTGGGTACTATCACCGCTTTGTGAAGGATTTCTCAAAGATCACTTCGCCTATTATTAGGATACCCTAAAAGGACATTAGATTTAATTGATATGAGGAATGGGATGAGGCATTTGCTTAACTGAAGACATTGTTAACTAGTGCACCAGTGTTAGTATTGCTAAAGGTTGGATGAGGAATCTTGGTATACACAGATGCTTCTCATATGGGTTTAGATTACGTGTTGATCCTAGGTAGTGGTACGGTAGCTTACACCTCTAGAAAGTTGAAACTATATGAGAAGAATTATCCCATATATGATTTGGAATTGGCGGCATTAGTGTTTGCAATGAAGGAATAAAGGCATTATTTTAATGGAGAGAAATTCATACTCATTAATAATCACAAGAGTTTGAAATATCTCTTCACACATAAAGTGTTGAACATGAGATAGAGCAGCTGGTTAAAGTTTCAGAAGGATTATGACTTTTCTAGGGATTATCATCTAGGAAAAGCTAATGTAGTTGAAGATGCACTAAGTAGTATACCATTTAGAGATGTTGAGGTAATCAGTTGCCAGGCGACGCATGAGTATGGGTTACTTGAGGCAACATGGACAGCATGTTCCTTAGAGGTTCCTATGGGCACTCAAGTGATCATTTGTGCACAAATAAGGCTTTCAATCGTGTCTACATAAAGAGTGTCAGAGGGACAGAGAACCGACATTCTATACTCAAGATTCATTGAGTTACCACTGAGTACGGATAGTAGTGACTAGAAGAAGTTGACGAATTGGTGTTTGATATTTAAAAGTAAACTATGGATACCGTCATTAATAGAGCTGAGATATGATATTCTTGAGGAGTCACACCATTCCCATCGACTGTCATCCGAGTAGGAACAAAATGTACCATGATATGAAAGGAAATTTTTGGTGGCCTGGGATGAAAGTGAATGTGTCTAAGTTCTTTAGGAACTGTGGGATCTGTCAACAAGTGAAAACTGAACAACGTAGACTAGAGGGTAGCTATAGCCTCTTCCATTCAATGACGAAAGTGGGAGAACATTTCTATAGATTTTGTAAAAGGACTGCAAAGGACCACCAGGAGACATGATTCTATCTGCTTGATTCTAGATAGACTAACGAAGTCTGCGCGTTTTTTAGTAGTAGCCGCACATTACATGTTCTATCAGCTGAGTATACTCTTTAAGAGAGAGATTATCAGGCTGGATGGAGCACCCTAGTCAATCATGTCAAATCGAGATGCTATGTATACATCTAGGATGTGGTGAGGTATGCAGGAGCAGTGTGGTATGCGCCTATAACTCAACACAATTTTTTATCGTTGGACGAATTGGAAAATTGTAGTTTGGTGAATCTTGGGAGGAGTACCTGCCGTTGTGTAAGTTCGCTAACAATAACAATTATCAGGTAGTATTGAAATGGAGCCATTTGAGGCTTATATGATAGACCGCATTGCTCACCATCTTGTTAGGTTGTGCCTGAAGACTGGAGATTGTGTGGCCTGAGATTATTATTGACCACATGGAAAAGGTCATATTGATCCATCGGAGACTCATGGAAGCCCAAGATAGACAAAAGAAATATGCATAAAAATATCGCGGTGTTCTCACGTGCACCGAGGGAGCCATCATATATTTGAAGGTCTCCCCTTGAAAAGGTATTCAAAGGTTTGAAGTGAAAGGTAAGATTGCACCGAGAGTCATCAAGCCTTTCATCATTAAGAAACGGGTCGGGAAAGTTACGTATGAGCTTGAACTACTTCTACAAATGTTAGGGATTCATCCAATCTTTCATATTTTAATGCTTCGAGTTAAGTCGATAGCAGGTATTCAATCGACTGTGGATTTTAGTTAGATAGACCTAAGTTATGATATTACTCACGAAGAGTAACCTATTGAGATGTTAGATCGAAGGGTATTACATTTGAGGAACAAGTTTGTCCCGAAGGTTCTAGTCAAGTGGCAGTTTCATATTGATACAGAACGCTTGGGAGTGGGAAGACTATAGAATTGATAGGTTTTCGTACCTTTTCGAGTTAAGTAGCCAAAATTTAAATTTCAAGGACGAAACTTCTATTAGTTAGAAAGATTTTTCACGTCCTGAATTTCTAATCTTGCTAATTTTTTCTAATCAGGATTACCGACCCCTAACGTGGGACCCACGCCATGATATGTGCATTAACTGCAGCAAGATGGCTAAGGTACGGTTACATTTGTTTTAATGTATGCCTAGTGTATTTGTATATGTGTAGACTACTAAGTCACTCCTACTCATGTATAAGTGTAGAGATATGACTGAGAAAGTGCCTCAAGTTGTGTACTGACATGGGACTGGGGGTAGATAGTGATGTGGTAAGTCTATTTTGAGTTTAGTATAGCTTATATAATGGATTTAATGTGGCTATGGTTTAATTTTAATTAAATGTACCTTAAGTTAAAACAATAGCCATGTGATTTGTATTGAGACACATACTAGCACATCTAGAAACCAATTAAGTCACACATTGGAGTTAGTAGGCATGAATTAGTGGAGGTAACTGGGACATGTGTTAAGATGTGTACCATTAGATAGGTTTCAAGATACATGTGTACAATTAGATCAATGGTTATCATTCAACCATATCTATTTCATATATATAGCTAGAGATCAATTCAAGTACACCATATATTTTCATTTTCCAAACTTATGAGGGAAGCAAACTTGCAGGAGAAGTTTGAGAAAGAAAAAAACTCAATTTGGGTTTGTCACGGACCAAATTTCTAATTCTAGATTTATTTCTTAATCAGGATCAAATGACTCGTGATGCGGACCTGCATCAAGATACGTGTCGTGATCAAGGTGAGATGGCTGAGGTATATATTATATTTGTAATGATGTATGTCTATTATTTTGTATATGTGTAGACTACTAGGTCATTCCCACTTATGAATAAGTGTCGATACGTGTATGAGAATGCACCTTGAGTTGAGTGTTGGCGTAGGATCAAAGTAGAGAGTTATATGGTATGTTTGCATACGTACTATATAGCTTTTATAGTGATTTAAATGGGCTATGGTTGATAATATATTAATTATGCCTTAGTTAGTAAGTTAAAACAATAGCCACTTGATTTTTATCGAGACACGTATTGACTCATCTCAACAGTAATGAAGTTACATATTGGTGTCACTAGAAGAGCCTCGAGACACGTGTGCTTAATGAGATAAATGGTTATTAATGAACGATATTCACTTACTATACAAAGCTAGTAATCAATTCGTAAAGCCAAATAAACTTCATTTCATTTGCTTAATTGAGAGGGAAACTTGTCAGAGAGAAAAAAAGAGCTGGAGGAAGAAGAAGACTAGCAAACAAAGTAGGTTTGGTGAAAGAGAAATCGAGTTAAGCTAGGTGTTAATCAGACTAGGTACACATCTTTATATTTAAGTCTAAACCAATTCTGGCTTTTGGTACTTTTTAGAGGTTAGATGATTAGGTCTTTGAAATTGGATGATATATTTGGATTCTTTATTTCCAGCCGATAACTTAGATATTTAAAAGTTCTTGAATTGGTTTCGAAATGAAAAAGATATGAATTATTGAAGTTGTAAGTCCAAAACTATATTTCTACATGTTGTATTATGAACTATCTTTTGTAATTTAGTCATAACTTTGTCATTTTGAATCAAAATAAATCTAATTTAGTGTAATTTGGAAGCTAACTCAAATGGGAAAACTTTGTGTCATAAGGATTTTGTAGTTTAATTGTCTTCATATCCAAAAGTGCTATACAAATATGTGATAAAATGTATTACGAGATTTTTCTAAACTAAATTTGTAAATGGAATAACTCCATAACTACTCATTTAAATAAATTGAGCTTTTAGTATGTTTTTATTTGGTATGTTAGATGCCTTATGACCAAAAATCACAAATTTGTATTAATAAAAAAAAATCACAAATTTGTAAAGTATAGATTTGGAGAAATGAATTTTCTAATTCTGCTTGTTAGTTTAGTTTCCAATTTGAGTTGTGTCTAGTAAAGTTGCAATATCTCTTTCGTTTTAAATCAAAATTATGCAAACCAAAACCTTTTTGAAAAGCTAATTTATAGACAAAACAATTTTGTACAGGGAAGGTGTTGAGATTTGGACAATTTCATGCCTAAAAGTGTGTTGCAATATAGGACTAGGATTTCAATATTGTTTAGTATTAAGGGGTAATTTTGGGTTAAGGTTTTTAAACCCATTTGACCAGACCTAAACCAAATTTATTTAGATTAATTTGACATTAGGAACCTAAGAAAAGTATCGAGAGTTCGGATGCGTGATACGAGGTGTTGGGAGGCCCGATAAGCATAAGGAAATTGCATGGATTGTAAGTAAACTTATTGAGATATTTATTTACATTTTCATTCCTGTTTATTTTTTCTTTTCTAGTCATTTCGACTGATTTCCTTTTGTACTCCATATGCCATGAATTACTGTCCTTTCTCATTTCACGAGGTTGCTTTCATAGTATAGATTGTTGATTAAATAATTTCATTGACTACAAATCTTGTGCTATATCATTTTAAAATGTTAGTACAAGTGGTAAGTGAAATAGCATGCTATTAGGTAGGTGTTACATAGTATTGTAAATCTATTTCCTTTGTGCATTAGAAATGCTATTGTTTCATTGAATTATCAAGCCATGTTATTTCTTGAAATATGAAAGTGGCTTTTGTATTTACGGCCGTTATATTAAAGGTCTATCAGACATGTAGACTTTCTAGGGTGGTCAAGATCTCTCCAGTATCTTGTGCAACATATGAGAAATGAGTCCTGAGGTTGTTGGCGAGCCTAACTTGTGCAGTACACAGGGTATGGAACTCGGGGTTATTGGCAAGTATATATTGCAGGTGATTGGCACCAGCGAAAGGGTTAAAGCTAAGAGCACTGCTTAGACCATCACATTAATGTAGAGCTTAGCTCCCTCCCCATATAGTTGAAAAGGCTAATGTGATGAAGATCACGGCCAACCGACCCTAGATCATTGCTACTCAGCTGTATGTCCATTTCAATTTGTTTAACTCAAGTATCTCTTTGCATGTTCTCTTCATAGCAAAGTTGCTATTATCATGCTTTTATGATGGTAGGTGCAAATCCATCAAGTAGTAGACCAAACAAGAGAAAATTGGTGACTACCTTTGAGCTAGTGGAGTGCTACTACTTCAAATGTTATAAGTTTTGTTTTTTGATGTATTACTTTTATCTATTTGACATATACTTTAGGGGTTGTATATTATGGGTTGAGTGAATAGTACATTGACTAGACACATGATGTTATTTAACACCGTTTCATTATATATGCATGTGATCTTTATTTCCTAATTTTTCCATAATTATTAATTCTCATGTTATAAGCTTATGTTAATTAGTTAAGACTTCCTCTGAATAAACTCTTAAGTAAGTGAAATTTTAATTAACTTTAATTTACGAATTGACATAGGATAGATTTGGTAAGTAATAAGGTTTTGGAAAGGGTGACTAATTCCTTGTTAAGTCTAGTATGGTGAGATTAGGGATAAATGACGGGATTAGGTCGGGCACTACCCTAATTTGAGAATGGGTCATCATAGGTGGTATCAAAGCCTATGTTTATAAAGTTTAGGAGAGCCTAAGTTTATAAGGCTTAGATTGTGGAATTAGGTTATTCTACAATGTGATACCAAAGCTACAATTTGTAACAAAAGGTATACATTTTCTAACAAATAACATGTAAAACATAAACAAGAAAACATATATCTTAGCTTTAGAAAATTAGATGATACTTACCTAGAAGCTATTAGTTCGGAAGTGAGTTAAAGTGAGATGGGGTTGTCTTATACGTATACATTTTAGTTTGTATGTGTATATATGCGTTATCTAGATTATAGCTGACTCGCATTCGCTATCAACTCGCATATATCGATGGCTAACTCACGTGATAGCAGGGATGCTGGTGCGAGTGACAGCCAACCTCCAATCCCATCCGCGGATGACTTTTAGTGGCTATCTAATCGAGTAGCTACATTGGTACAACACTTAGTGGAGTTCGTCGCCATGATGACTTCACATTTCGCTCCAATAGCACAGACAGCAGCCCCTACTACTACAATTTCTCCTATAATATTAATAGTAGTGCCAATTGTATAGACTATACCAGTAGTGATAGCTCTAGTCATCGAGAAACTTTTTGCACATTCTTTCAAACTTCCATCTCCTAGCTCGACAATAGATTTAGCTGGTAAAGGATCTTATTAGGCCTAAACCAGTTTACTTTGATGGTTACAGAGAGTTTGAGAAGATCGAGAAGTAGGTACTGTCGAAAGAGAAGTTGAATCGAGTCTTGAGGACCGAGGATATACTCGTAGTTAAGATTTCTTTGCACACTTTATAGAGAGATACAAATGTATGGTTGCATGTGACGATAGCTTATGAGGGAGAGTTTGAGTTATAGGACGCCTTCAAGATAAAGTTTTGCAAGTAGTACTTCCCACTTACAGTAATGAAAAAGTTAAGGAAGGAATTCATAAAAGTGAGACAGGGAACTAATGAGTTAGTGATGAGCTATACACACATATATGGGTATTTGAGGCAGTTTACTAGATATTTAGTGAGAGAGGATTCAGATAATGTGTACCACTTCAAAGATAGACTATGGTTAGATATTGGATTTTATGTAGTTAATTCAATTGCTAATACTTTGGATGAGACTTACTAGCATCCACTCTCTCACGAGACTTATTATTTGGGCAGAGTGGCCGATGTGACACCTTTAGTACCAATGTTGACTCTTGACCAAGTTGCGAAGTTTGAGTGGAGGAGATAGAGGGGTAAGACAACTACAACAGTTGTGCCTTTTGTATCATCTCCAACACTATTGCAGACTATTGTTGGTAGACCCCTTTTACCACCATCAGTCAGACCTGTAGTACCCGATCCTACTACTTTGCTTCCTCTACTAACACCACCAGTGCCATGTCGGTAGCATAAGGGTGGTAGACGAAGAACCACAGCTAGAGGTAGAGGTCGAGATGTTCCTGATAAGGGTAGAGACAGGCACAATCCCAAGATCAGGTTCAGGGTCATCGTAGACCTAGCACATGTTATATATGTGGTCAGCCTGATACTGATGCCACACATAGACTCATTAAGGGTATGGTTTCCATTTGTAGTAGAGATTTATATATTTTGTTTGATTCAGGTGCTACAATATCTTTCATGACACCGATTATAGTTAGCGTACATTTGAATTTGAGTATCATAACTGGGGATAAAGTTTACCCTCATTGTCTTGTAGAGAGATGTCAAGTAGATACTGGTGGGGTAAAGTTACCTACGGACTTTAGGGCTCATGAGTTCTTAGATCTCAACTCGTTATTAGGGATAGATTAGTTGGCAGTGTATTACGCTTATATCAATGATTTCAGTAAGATAGTGATATTTAAGATCCTCAAGAGTCTGATGTTCACGCATAGTGGTAGTACACCGAAAGCTGAGGGCACTACAGGTCGACTTCCAACTAATGGAGACATGGAGACTTTAGTGTCATTATTCACCTTAATAGAAAGTTAGGGACATCGACTTGAGGAATTTCGAATTGTGTGCGAGTTTCTGGAGGACTTACCTAGTTTACCACCACTGAGGGAGATATATTTTATTATTGAGTTGGTACCTTGCATTAAATCTATGCCTATACCCAAACCACTATGCCGCATGGCTCCGAGGGAGTTGGAGGAGTTAAGGAGTCAGTTGTAGGATTTGGGACAAAAAAGGACTCATCATATAATATATGTCACAATAGGGAGCACCAGTCTTGTTTGTGAAAAAGAAGGACAATACTTTGAGACTATGTATCGATTATAGATAGTTGATTAGGGTTACAGTCAGAAACAAATATCCTTTACTACAGATTGAGGACTTAGATGAGAGGAGCACACTTTTTCTACAAGATAGATATGCAATCAGGGTATCATCAGTTTAGGATCTGGGATGAAGATAGGTCTATAATAGTGTTTAGCACAACACATGGACACTATCAGTTCACAAACATACTGTTTGGTTTGAATAATGCTCCTGCCATGTTTTTAGATTTGATGCATGGAGTGATGAGGCCATTTCTTGAACATTTCATGATAGTTTTCATCGATGATATATTGATATACTCGAGGACTCGAGATGATCACAAGTAGCACTTCAAAGAGACGTTTCAGACCTTGAAGGAGCATCAACTCTACGCCAAGTTAAACAAGTGTGAATTTTTGCTGTCAGAAGTCAAGTTTCTGGGACATCGTTGGAGCAACAGGCATTGTTGTAAATCCAGCTAAGATTTAGGCTATTACGGAATGGGCTACGCCTATGTCAGTTATAGAGATTAGGATTTTTTTAGGGTTAGAAGGATATTACTGTAGGTTCGTGAATGAGTTCTCGAATATCGCTTTACTAATTGCCAGATTGACACAAAAAGATGTCGAATTTAATTGGTTTCAGGAATGCGATGAGGCATTTGCACACCTGATAAAAATTGTTGACTACCACACTAGTGATGATATTACTAGAGGCTTGACATGAATTGCTAGTATTTAGAGATTCTTATCATATGGGTATAGGTTGTGTGTTGATTCATGATAGAGGCACAGTGGCTTATACATCAGACAGCTGAAAATACATGAGAAGAATTATTCCTTTTATGTTTTAGAGTTGGCAGCTGTAATGTTTACTCTAAAGATATAGAGACATCATAAGTATGGAGAAAGGTTCATATTCTAAACTGACCATAAGAGTTTGAAATACCTCTTGATACGAAAGAGCTGAATATGAGACAACGTAGATAGTTAGAGTTTTTGAAAGACTATGAATTTTCTTTGGAATATCACACAAGAAAGGCTAATTTAGTTGTTGATGCGCTAAGTAGGATACTGACTAGAGATGCTGGGATTGTTAGATGCCATATAACACATGAGTATGGATTACTCGAAGCAGCAGCGATGGTGATTAGTCAGATATTCCTACCAGCATTCAAATGATGATTTGTGCACAGATAAGGCTTCAGACTGTGTCTAAACAAAGAGTGTGAAAGAGTGAAAAAGTCGATATCTTATACTCGAGATTTAGTGAGTTAGCCAGAGTACTGATTGTACTGAATGAACTGAGATAGTGGATCAATGTTTGAAATTTAGAGGCAAATTGTGGATACATATAGTAGCAAAGCTAAGAGATGAGGTTCTTTAATATTCACTACACTACCAGTTCACTGTTCATCCAAAGAGGACCAAAATGTACCATGAAATGAAGAGACATTTTTGGTGGCTTAGGATGAAAGTGGACGTATCGGAGTTCGCTATAAATAGTGGGATGTGCCAGTACGTAAAGGCTGCGCATCATAGACTTGGAGGATTATTACTGCCACTTCCTAATCCACAATGGAAGTAGGAAGATATAACCATGGATTTTGTTAGAGGATTGCCTATAATCACTAGCCAACATGATTCTATCTGGGTGATTATGGACAAATAGACGAAATCTACCATTTCATACCAGTTATAGCTCATTACATGTTTGACTAGTTGAGTGTATTATTCGAGAGGGGGATTATTAGGTTGCATGGGGTACCATTGATTATAACGTTAGACAGAGATGTTATGTATGCCTCCTGGATGTGGTGGAGTATCTAGGAGAAGTTTGGTATATGCCTTTCTTTTAGCATAATCTTTCACCCTCAAACTAAGGGGCGAATTGAGAGGTTGATCCAAATTTTTAAGAATATGCTCGGGGCTGGTGTATTTGAGTTTGGCGAGTCATGGGAAGAGTACCTAACATTGTGTAAGTTTGGGTACAATAACAATTATCTGGCTAGCATTGAAATGATGCCATTTAAGGCTTTATATGGTAGACCGTGTTGTACACCATCATGTAGGGCTGAGGCAGAAGATCGGGACATTGTAGGGCTCAAAATTGTTGTTAATCAAATGGAGAAGGTATGACAGATTCGACGGAGGCTTAAGGGAGCCTGAGAGAGGTAGAAGAAATATGTAGACACATATCATAGGTATCTCGTGTATGAAGAGGGAGCCTTAGTGTATCTAAAGGTTTTTCCTCATGAGAGTTTTCACAAATTTTGTCTAAAAGGCAAGTTAGCCTGAGATTCATCGGGCCATTCAATATCAAATGGTGGGTTGGTAAGGTTGCTTATGAGCTTGATTTACCTCCACAAATGTAAGGGATTCATCCAGTGTTCCATATTTTAAAGCTTTAACTGGCCCAGTTGAAGGCAAGGGAGAGACCGACAATGGACTTGAATCAGATTGATCGGAGCGAGGATGAATCTTATGAGGAGCAGCCAGTAAAGATCCTAGACATGAGGGTACAATAGTTGAGAGGAAAGTCTATCTCGAAGGTGTTAGTCAAGTGGCAATTCTATGGAGACTCGGAACTCACTTGGGAATGGGAAGACTATATGCAAGATAGGTTTTCGTACCTCTTCGAGTCATGTATAATTTTAAGTTAAGTTTATTTTCGAGGAGGAAATTTCCATTAGTTGGGAAGAATTGTCACGACTTAAGTTTTTAATTCTTAATCTCTTAATCAGGATCAAATGACCTTGATGGGGGACTCGCATCGAGATACGTGTTGTGACCGAGGTGAGATGGCTAAGGTATATGTTATATTTGTAGTGATGTATGTCTAGTGTATTTGTATATGTGTAGACTACTAAGTCGTTTTGACTTATGAATAGGTGTCGATACATATGCGAGAATGTGCCTCGAGTTGAGTGCCAGCGTAGGATCAAGGTAGAGTGTGATGTGGTAGGTTGGCATAAGTCTTATATAGCTTTTATATTTACATGGGCTATGGTTGATAATATATTAATTATGCCTTACTTAGTAAGTTAAAATAATAGCCACTCGATTTTAATAGAGACACATATTGACTCATCTCAAAACCAATGGAGCAACATATTGGTGTCACATATTGTGATTTAGTGGGACATGTGTTAATAGTTGTATCACTAGATGAGCCTCGAGACACGTGTACTTAATGAGATAAATGGTTATTAATCAACCATATCCACTTACTATATAAAGCTAATAATCAACTCGTACAACCAAATAGACTTCATTTCATTTGCTTAATTAAGAAGGAGATTTGTAGGAGAGAAGGAGAAGGCCAAAAGGAAGAAGAAGACTAGCAAACAAAGTAGGTTCGATAAAGGAGAGATCAAGTTAAATTGGGTGTTCATCAAACTAGGTACACATCTCGATTTAAGTAGAAACCAATTCTAGTATTTGGTAATTTTTAGAGGCTAGAAGATTAAGTCTTTGAAATTGGTTGATATATTTCAATTCTTTATTTCAAGCTAATAATCCAAATATTAATTAGTTCTTTATTTGGGTTTGAAATAAAAAATATTTTAATTTTTGAAGTCATAAGTTCAAAAGCTAAATTTTGCATGTTGTATTTTGAACTATCCTATGTAATTTGGTCATAACTTGGCCATTTAAAATTGAAATGAATCTAATTTGGTATCATTTGGAAGCTAACTTAAAGGGGAACAACTTCGTCTCACAGGAATTTCGTAGTTCAATTGTTTTCATATCGAAAAGTGCTATGCAAATAGGTGATATAATGTTAATGAGATTTTCTAAACTAAATTTTTAAATGGCATAACTCCCTAACTACTCATTTAAATGAGCTGAGCTTTTAGTATGTTTTCAAAATCTGTTGGCAGTTTAGGTTCCAATTTGAGTTGTGTTTAGTAAAATTGCAATATCTCTTTCATTTTAAATTGAAATTATGCAAACCAAACCTTTTGAAAAAGCTATTTTAGAGACAAAATTTGGTACAGGGAAGGTGTTATGATGTGGACAATTTCATGGCTAAAGTGTGTTGCAATACATGACTAAATTTTCAATATTGTTTAGTATTAAGGTGTTGTTTTGGGTTAAGGTTCCTAAAACCATTTGACCCGACCTAAACCTGATTTATTTGGATTCGTTTCATATTAGGAACCTAAGGAAGAATATAAAGAGATCGGTTAAGTGATACGAGGTGTTAGGAGGCCCGATTAGCATAAGAAATTTGAATAGATTGTAAGTAAACTGATTTAGATATTTATTTACATTTCATTCCTTTTTATTTGTTCTTTTCTAATCATTTGGACTGATTCCCCTTTATAATCCATATGCCATAACTTATTGTCCTTTCTCATTTCATGAGGTCGCTTTCATGGTATTGATTATTTATTAAATGATTTCATTGACTCCAAATCATCTTCTATGTAATTTTTAAATGTTAGTACAAGTGGTCAGTAAAATAGCATGCTATTAGGTACGTGTTACATAATATTGTAAATCTATTTCCTTTGTGCATTAGAAATGCAATCGTTTCATTGGATTCTCAAACCATGTTATTTCTTGAAAGATGAAAATGGCTTTTGTATTCACGGTCGTTACATTATTGGTTCGTCTGACATATGGTGCACTAAACTTTCCAAGGTGATCGGGATCTCTTTATAATCTTGTACATCACACGAGAAATAAGTCCTGAGTTGTTGGCAAGCATAACTTGTCTAACATACGAGGTATAAGACCCGGGTTGTTCGCAGGTATATATTGTAAGTTACTGGCACTATTGAAAGGTTTAAAGGCAATAGCACTATTTAGACCATCACATTGATGTAGAACTTAGCTCCATCCCTAAATAGTGGAAAAGGCTGATGTGATGAAGATCACGATCGACCGATCCTAGATCATTACTACTCAGTCGTGTGTCAATTTCATTTTGTTTAACTAAAGTATCTCTTTGCATTTTCTCTTTACAACAAATTGCTATCATCATGCTCTTACATAATTGTTGTATATTTGGAATGTGAACAAATGTCTCTCTATGTTACTTTTCTAATCTTCTGTACTCATCGTCCTTTTATGATGGTGGTTTTATTTCCATCGAGTAGTAGGCCAGGCAAGAGAAGATTAGCGACTACCTTTGAGCTACTAGAGTGCTGCTACATCAAATTTTCTAGGTTTTGATTTTGGATGTATTACTTTTATTTGTGTGTCATATAATTTCGGCATTACATATTATGGGCTGAGTGGGTAGTACCTCGACTAGACACATGATGTTATATATTGTCGTTTCATTTTATATGCATGTGATCTTTATTTACTAATTTTTCCACAATTGTTAAGTCTTATGTTATAAGCTTCAGTTAATTAGTTAATACTTCTGCTGAATAAACTTTTTAGTAAGTAAAATCTTAATTAACTTTGATTTATGAATTGACATAGGATAGGTTTCGTAAGTAATAAGGTTTTGGAAAGGGTGACTAATTCCTTATTAAGTCCTGTATGGTGAGATTAGGGCTTAATGACAGGATTAGGTCAGGCTGTGCCCTAATTTTAGAAGGGGTCGTCAGAGGGTTGGCGAAATCAAGGTGAGGTGGTTTATCAAGCTAGTGAACATCAACTAGGTAATTCACTTAGATTAGTTTGTTTAGTTAATTTGATGAATTCATTAATTCGATCATGTTAATCATTGTTTTTATGTTGTTGATGATGTCTTAGGGTTTTGAGGTGTTTGTGGAGGTCCCCAATGCATTTAGGTAACCTATGTATGGTGTAAACTCAAAATTCTATTACAATTATAGGTTTTCCAGCACATAGTGTGCTAGGTAAACCAGCTAGCGCACTAATTTCGGTTAGCGCCCTAGGGACAGTATTTAGCGCACTAATGAGGCCACTAGCGAGCTAATTACCTGGATAACATTAGTAGCTACAATTTTCCGAATTTCCCAAAACAATATAACCGAGCACAAAACCTTAAGTAAAGGTCTACAGACATCCAAAAACATGTTATGTGATATCAGGAATTTAGGAAAGGGTTATGGGTGATCAAATATGAGATTTGTAGTGTCGGTGGATCAGTAAAGCTAGGTCCTTACATTGTTTGATGTGAGTATACGCGTTTATTGTTTAATCACATTTCATTTCCAGTTTTAACTTTTTTGTTGTAGTCTATACCGACTATGTCAAGCTTTGTACTCTCATTTCATGGACGTATTTGTTATTCCTCACTTGTTGGGCTTCGTTTCCTTGATATTTTGATAAATTGAATTCTTTTAAATCCTTTCATGTGTTATATGTCATTTCTTGTTGTTTTGCAGTAAATGTAGTACAAATAGCATTCTTTTAGGGATTTATGAGTTGTGAAAGACTTTATGGACTTGTATTCTTCGAAAAATCTTGTGCTTTGTTACATAGCTAGTTTTTGGAATCCTTAATGAATCATTTTCTTAGATTTATATTGTAGTTATAGAATTAGAGTCCATTGCTCTTTGAGTTGATCAACACAAGGTGTAGAGTCCCTAAGGATGTCGGCACTCGCCCCTATGATGAGGCACACGAGGTTAGAGTACTTGGGGTCTCCCATATACAAGGTTAAATTCCTTGATAATACTGAGGTTAGAGTCCCTGATGGTAGTGGGGTAAGAGTCTCTAGTGATATTAGACTTTGTGACGCCACGCATATCATTTAGCGGTTAAAGATTTATTAACGTAAGTCAAAGCCGACCAGCCGACCGGATCTAGATCATAATTACTTAGCCTTATGTTACTTTCACTTTTTTTGTTGTGGTATTTCTTGGAATAATTGTGACACTAGTCATTCTTTATTAAACTTTTGCTTTTAAATACCATTTAGTTTGTTTTGGAAATGTGAATGAATTTCTCAACAGGGATTACTGTTACTTTTTGTAATTACTGTCCTTTTTATAAAAGTGGGTGCACAGTCTTCGACGAGTAGGCCAGGTGAGGAGAAGATTGGCGACTACCCCTGAGCCAACAACGTACCTTTGCATCGACATTTTGTAGGTTTTGGTATTTTATGTAATATACAATTATTTTTTTATTCACTATGGGTTGGATAATAGGTTTAGTTCATTTACTTATGATGACATCATATTTTTTATATTCGCCACTATGTTATATATGCACTTGATCATTGTTTTTCTTGGTTTCCACACATTTAAGATTTTTAATAGTTGTTTCTTCATAATTTGTTAAGACTTCTGCTAAGTTTTATAACTATTAATAAGTTTTTCTTAATTACTCTAAAGTTCAACTATAAAGTGACATGTATTTTATTTATCTTAAAGCACAAGAAGTTGATCATATTTGGATTGAAAGGCTAACTAATATGTAGTTAAGTCCTATTTGGTTAGGATTTAGGCTCGATTATTGGATTAGGCCGGGCGGTGCCCTAGATTAGGGAAGGGGCCAGCACAATACCATTGCCCGTATCGCTCCCGGATCATCCTCCCATCATCCCCCCATTCATCGAGTCGTCGAAACGTCATCTAGTAGCAACTTTGAGTCTACGACCCCATCTTTGACTGCCCCCAATCCACTACCCATCGCGAGACTAGGTCTTCTAGTCACAAAATTAGCGACATGTCAATCACCGTCCCATCCAATCCCCTTCACAATGAGGGTCATTCCAAATTAAAGCACTATGGTGCTTCATGGCCCCAGTCCGTACTAAAGGCGATTAACTCATGGCTAACGGATGCTAAAGTCCTCAAACGTGCTATTGTCAACTTTAATTCTTTGACAAGATACACCTCCCGATATGTGAGGTGCTTTCCAAGTTTGGGTGGGTGTTCTCCAATCAGGACAAGGATACCTATAATGCCTCTTTAGTTTGGGTTTTATGCTTGAACATTGCCACCGCCAATAAGTATATCATTTTGTCAGTGGTTGGCAATCGTTTCATTAAAATCACATCGGAAAATCTTTATGAGTTATTCCATATTCCTCTTCACACGCCCACTACTACTCTCGAGTGTAAGATTCGTTAGTCGCCGTATGAACGGCTTGAAGTCCTCAACTCCTTTACATGGCCTGATAGAGAGATCATCGTATACTCCTCCGAGTAACTGATACTGACTTCTAGCTTGTGGCTCATCTTCTTCACAAGATAATCCATAAGGTCATCATTCCTTATGGCGGTAGTAATAACTATGTCACTTTCCTTGACCTATATGTCATTGGGGCACTCATGCAAGAGATATCAGTCTATTGTACATTATGATAGCCTAAATGATGTCTAAATTAGGCTTTGCGTGTTACCTTCCCTATTCCCACATCATTACCTCTATTCTTAAGTAAGTACAAGTGGAGCTCCATCTGCATGGTCACTCGTCTTTTGAGATTGACACCATTGGTATAGCCACACTAAAGGCCATGAAGTACTGCTACATCTGCATTGAGCGACGATGGATTCGTGAGAACAACCCTGATGGTGAGCTTTATGAGGGATACAACTAACCATCATGAAGTACAACTTTTTGTACCTGTACAGCAATGGCAATGAGAATGAGGTTCAACAGGACCCCTTGACTCACCATGCTCCACCACAGTCGTAGCAGCAGCCATAACCCTGTCCATCGTATTTTCGCGTCGCTCCTCCTCTAGATATGTCTCCCTCATCTGCCTACATCTCTAAGTTATTTCGCTCTTATTGTATTATATTACCTATAGTCGGAATGCTTTCATACACCTTGTTTGTATTTCTATTCGTGCATGTTGTGAAGGGGAGCTTTGTACCACTTTTTGATGTTATTAAAAGAGGGAGAAAGTCATGGTTTGTACTTGAGATCTTGAATTTACTAGAACTTGATGCACATTCAATATCTATATTTTGGTTGTAAAGTTCACATTGTTTGTTATCATAAAAAATAGGGAGATTTTCGGACAAAGTTTTTACTCCACCCAAGATTTTGATGGTAATAAACAAAGTGAGAAGAATCTAATAATTTTGCTTAGAGTTTTTTAAAACATCAAACTTTGCTAGGAATGACAAGTTCAAGAGGAAATATGAATTCACACAAGTTCAAGATTTTGCTCATATAAGAATACTAGTACCGAAAAGCTCACATTATAATTTGTAAAAATTATGTAAGGTGTATAAGTCAAATTATGCAAGTGAAATGTATCAGATTCATGCATATCATGTTTTTCATGTTTTCCTATATTTTCAAGTTTTGATTTTATTACTATATACGTTTCATAACTTGAAATCATTTTATATTATGAAAATGAGTATTTACATATGCATTGTATTTGGAAAAACTGTTGTGATTGGTTTTAAGTGCACCAAACTTAATTTCAATAATTTTTTGAAAATTAAGAAAAATATTTGCAAAAAAGCCCCTACATCTTTCAAGAAACTGGGATTTTTGGTTTTTTGGGATTTGCATGTGAAATCATCCAGGCAGTTCAAACTGGTCTAATGACTCATATTAAACATGTTTAATGTGTTATAGGAGGTTTAGTTAAGTCGTAGGTGTGTTAGGGAGTTGCTTACTTGAGACCAAAACTTAATTAGTTTCTGGTCCTTATTGGTTAGAGCGCTAATGGGACTTATTAGCGCTCTACCTATAGTTAGCATGCTACTGATGTCACCTAGCGCACTAACTAGCCTCCAAACAACTTTTTAAAAACCTTACGACTTTTGCTTTAGTTTTAATTAATGATTGCTTTTGGGCACTTGGGATTAAGATAATGACTAAAAACTATTAAATTGATTGAAAAACATCAACAAACAACTAAGAAAATTCATTGTGCTCTCAGGCTCAAAAGCTCACTTGTGTCTAAGTTTTCACATCAAATAGTCATGATTTTTATGTTCAACCACTTGGAATATTTTAAGGCTATTGAATCATCCTCAGAACTGGTGTAATTGAGGTGTTCTAAGGCTTGAAACCAATTATCCAGAACTGATTTGATTATCTCTCATTTAGGTTGTAAGAACGTTTGATTTCCTAGCTCTATTTTATTTGAAATGCATCTTTTGTTGTGCTTAATGTGTGGAAATCATTCATTGTGTTCTTGAACACATTTGACTTAGGTTTTGCACTTAAACGTGGTTTTATAAACCTTAGGACTCATTGAACAAGAGTTAGGTCTTATACTTGATTTTGATCAAACTAATTGTTCATCAGATTTGAAACCATGTTTATTCTCATTAATTTGGTTTAATTAGTTTCTTGTTGAGAGTGGTGCAACTTCAGTGATGAGTTTCCATATCTCATTCATATACATACTTGTATATATTAGAGTTGTTGGGCTATTGGTGGCTTGCTAGTAATTGAACTTATTAGTGGTTTACTTTGTAAAGTTGATTTTTTCTATATCCAGCTATTTCTTATAAGTGGTTGATTGTAAGACTTAGTAAGATCCAAGTCAAGGGAAGACCAAATTGAGGCAAGGTGGGAAGTCCTAATTTTTGATTAGGCATTCTAGGCTTATACATTTAGGTTGTAATACTTGTAATTAATATAATTAAGGGTTTGAAAATCTTAACCGGGGAGGTTTGGTAGTGGATTTTGATCAATTGGACCAAACCACTATAAATCGTGTGCCTCTTTTCCATATCTTCTACCTCATTCACTATTGCAATACACTTATACTTATTGATTGTGTATGCATTAAGCATTATTTCTCATTGAATGTTTTCAAAAGATAATAACCTTTCGGTACACCCAATTCACCTCCCTCTTAAGTGTGATTTCACCACATTGCTTTAAGTCTCAAATCATTGGATTCATAACCAACTAAGTTTACTATCCGCGCCTCCCTAATTAATAACTATCAATCGATGTTGTGTATTTTATAGTTATATCATTCATAACCGGATTAGAAGCTTCAATGGCTATGATGCCTAAGTTCATAAGACACGTGATCAAGATGTCTAAAGCATTATGCTCAAAATGAATACAAATTATAACCATTGCACTTTTTATTATCACTCTTTATTCATATTCAAAGCATAGCATTCATACCATAGGATCCGTTAATACTTAAGATAAATAGACTACCCACACACCATTGAAACACACATATCATAATTCAATAATGAATTCATTGCAAATCCGAGATGAATATAAGTATTACCTTGAATTAATCAATGAAATCAAATATTGATTGAAAACCTGAAGTCTTAAATGTTTCTCCCATAGAAACTCCTTGATACTTAAACTTACCGTTAAATTACTGTAATGAGGCTAACCTCCTTCTATGTGGTGGTGTTCTCATAGTTTACCAAATCCTAATGCTTATTTATACTCCTTAATAACAATTAGAAACCTTACAGTATAACTTAATCCAAATTAAAGCTTCATTTTCTATTTCCTGCAAAGTTGGCGTTGTCAGTTACTGCCTCGGCGCTGTGTGTTAATCGACAGTGTCGTCATTGCGCCACTCCTTCATTAAGTTTTTTTGAGCTCCTCGAGTCTCAATGCCATCCCTTGTATGTCTTGGCATTGTCACTTGTATGCCACGACACCACCACTGCGCTTGACATTTAGAGTTGATTTTCTTTTTTCTTTCTTCTTTCACACGTCGTGTTTTTCCTCCCCATACCATGCCTTGTATTCCCATAGTGTCAACTCATGCTCCCACGGTGCCAACTTTGCTTTTATGGTTTTTTGCTTGGTTTCTTTTCGTTTTTCTTTTATTCCTTTCATTACACCATAATTATCTAAAAATACAATAATACCATGAATTACTACACATTTAATGATATTTATACTAAATAAACTACTAATCTAACCCTATATATACGTCAAAACAATCACTTATCAAATACCATAAAACTTAAGGTGTTGCATGTCCCGAGAAAAAGTGTATTCTACTAAGCCTCATAAGAACTAATCCTAATTCAATTTACATTGTTAATGGAGTGTCCTTCAATTCACTAAGCTTCAAGTTAACCATCCACTCAAGAGTTTATTCTTGCAAAAACTTATATTTTTAAGACATGTTGCTTTAACAACTCATATAACTTCATTTTAAAAACACTAAAGTAGATCTTAACCAAAAACCATCACTACACATAATTTTGGTTCATTTCAACACTCAAGTAGCAAGTATACAATCTCATGATTTTTAATTAAGCTTAGGAGCTAACGAATAAGCATAAATCCAACTCATCATTTGTAGACTTTAGTACTTAAGTTTGTAGGACTTTTACAAAGTTGGAATGAAAACTTGACTTAACTAGCTAATCACTCTCGAGATAAATCTTTTATTTGAAGAGTCTTAGTTTACTTCCACCTTCTTTCTCTTTATTTTTTTTTCTCATTTCTTTTTTTTGTTATTTCTTTCACATTTAGATAACAGTCCTTGGTCCTTTTCTTATGGACTTTATTCTTCCTCACTTTTTCCAACAATCAAGTTCTCTACTCCATTTCCTATAAAACTTGTAGGATTCTCTCATTTTTTTTCTTTTTATTCTAAAACTTGTGTTTGCACTTCTCACTTTCACTAAATCAAGTTATAATGCCTATTTCTTCCCTTTTTTGCACTAAGTCTTTATTTGCCTCATATTTTAAATTAAGATTCACACTTATTATAGAATCCTTAGAGATCTAACTTTTTCCATAATAAGTGTTATAATTTCTTGCTTTTGTTTCAAGTTCTAGGTCTTCCCTAACTCTAGGTTTCTAATCATGAAATCGCATTATTGTTTGCTGCATTTCACTATTTCTTCTTCAAAATTTAAAATACTTTTTTTTGGGTTTCATATAAACAAGTTACTTGTACTTTACTAATCCACAATTAAAGGTATGAATATGCAACTGAACTACTTATTCATCAAATATTACTATATATAACATAATTTATACTACATAAACATTCATATAGTGAATAAAATGAAAAATTTATACACTACCATACTTTCCTCCTTAACTGCTTCAAATTAAAATTAAAACATCACACCTGTAGTGTTTATCCTTATAACATCCTATCTTACTTGTTTCCTATAGTGTAGTGTAGTGTCGATGCCCCTAAAGTTAAACCAAACCTTCTCCTCAAGGATTAAAAGTAAGACTGAAATATAAAAACACTAAAACACATAAAAATCTATAAGAACAGAAGTTGTATTAAACCAAACGAAATATTAAAATTCAAATAACGAAATATTTAATAAAATATCACAAAAGTTAAAAAAACTGGTATTAAAGTCATCTCAACTCCCAGGTCTCAAGGAATCCTACAAAACAGACTTCAAGACTGCGCATCATCATTATCGTCATCATTTGCATCATCAACTCTAGCTTGTGATGGTATCAATGGACGCTCCACCATCTTGCTCTGCAACAAATCCGATTAAAAAACGTTTGTTGGTGCCATTGGTAAGCCTAATGACCTATCAATAGGTCTTAAAAATATACTCCTTTCATATCTAGCTATGGCTCTGTGATGATCGATAAACAACACAAAATCGCGTAGCCCTTTCCATCGGTGCTGCTGTCTCCTCTTCATATCCAGTTCATATCTCAACATGGCTGCCTGGTATTGCTCCCTATCGTCCTTGTACTATCTCCACATATCTACTATACATAGCCTCAACAGTCGTGGAGACAAATCCTTAGGTGGTAGTATAAGTGCCTGTTGTAGATGAGGTGGTCTACAAACTCGTGGCCTTCAGAAAATCCTTGCTGCTATTACTCCTCATCTTCTTCATTCTTTTCATCTTCTAGCTCCTAGGCTAGCTTTGTTGTTATGCTTTAGTTGCTTTTCCCGCTTGATCTTCTTGCTTTTTAGACAATAACTCAGCTCCAAGTCTAGCTCCCTCGGCTCTCTCTCTTTCTTATCCTTTGAGTCTAGGCAGCTAGGTGGTGATTTTAGTGTGAGCTTGAAAGCTTCATCTATGGTTGGTTGGGTTTCTTTTATTAATTTTTTTATCTTTTCCCATCCTCACTCCGGCCCTCAAGCACATCTGAGTAATTAATATTGGAAACAATAATTAGTTCTCCTTTTTTGACATGATGGAATCCTTAAGACATATCTATGATCTCCCCAATATTAATCTCCCTGAACTTTGTAATAGCATAAAGACAAGCTGTTTTTGGCTTATTGATTTCATCCTAGTGAGATATAGGTTATAGCGATGCCACAAGAAAATTTTGCCCCATTTTGTAAACTTTTTTGATGCTCCCCTTTTTAATGTGCCTCGACACATTCTTAGCTCCCATTACCCATCCTTATTGTCCTAGGATAACCAATACATCTTTTATGGCTATAAATGGGTATCGGTTACAGGGTATCTTATATATGCTGGCAAGAAAACTCGGTTGCAATTCTATTAAATTCAAGCTCTCCAATTCATATATGGTATTAATCTTTCGCACAATAAAGTGAATGAGAATTGCTCTCACCTTCACTGGCTCATCCTCAGCCATGAATTTTGCATTGGTTTAAACCTCATAAACAATCCCACTCACTCCTTTCACTTTGTTCTTTCTATAATCTCGAGTAAGATGCTCTTAATTTTTTCACCTAATGAAATCATTAACTATTTTATCATACTTAGCCAGCAAATTAATTCCTCTTTCGCAAATTAACTACTTACTTAGGATTTTCTCCTAGTGGTCCATAGCCCATTTACTAATGAAATATTTGGATTTAAAAGGTCAAGGTTCTTCATCATTGGGATTCGTAGAGTTACATGCCTCAAATTCATTTGCTCTAGTTTGGCTAACTTGTTTCTTTGTTCTTGCCACTTTCTTCAAAGTTCAAGAGACTAAGAAAAATACAATGCAACTTGGTTTTCAAATCACCTAGAAATCGAAATTCATATAATACGGATCATGCATATGCCAAATAATGCAAAGACATCAACTAAATGTCCATGGGTGATATTAATGGTCACATTCAAGCAATCTTGCAAAATATATCATACAACCTCAATTCTACAATTTCATACAACATCATCAAAATTTTAAAAATTCATAGATTAACTACATGAAATTTTACATATACATTAATGCCGAATTTATTTTCGATGTAGATCACTCTTCCAATTTTTTTCGATCTAAGCCTTCTAACTTTTCTCCCTAACTAGAACCCTAGCATTCTTTGGAATCAAATGCCATAACTCCAAGCCCTACCTCTTCAAATTGTACTAATCCACAATGTATTGTTTCTTTACTCTAAATCACTAGGAAATTGCTAATCTCACTTAAAAATGATCAAACTTTGGCTTTAAAGTGTTGTATGCTTGGGGTTTTGGTAAAGTTTAAGTGCAACATGGAGAATGGTGTGAAAAGTAGGTCTTACACCCTCAATTTGACCTCAGCACCATTGGTAGCGAGCTATAAGTATAACGACTAGCTTATATTAATAATGCGATCAACTTACATTGATCATGGATTTCATCCTCATAGAAAGGATTTTGCAGTTGCTTTATATCACCTACTTAACTTGAGCTATTGCTAAGGAATTCACTTTTAATTGACTTTATATCTAAACTAAATTATCCAAACAAATCACTTTAAATTTTAGTTGAACTCTTACATTAAGGATAATTTAGTTCAAAGCTTCACTTAGGTAATTTAATACTATGCTTTGTATTCATGTATACATCTCAATATGTTTATGCAATGCTTGATTAGAATAGGCCAATTTCCTTCAAATCCACTTCAACCCACTTTCACTACGTAGAAGGTTCTAATGTGCAAACTAGACCTCCACCTATCGGTGTGAATAATGTAAGCTTAATAGTGTTTTAAATCTCAAATCATTGAATTCATAATCAACTAAGTTTACTATTTGCATCTCTCTTGTTAACAACTATCACTCAATGTTGTGTTTTTTATAGTTATACCTTTCATGTCCTGATTAAAAGCTTCAATGGCCATGATAACTTCTAAAACCTAAGTTCCTTAGCCATGTGATTAGATGTATAGAACATTGTACTCATAATCAATACAAATTCTAACCATTGCAAGTTTTATTGTCATTTTTATTCCTATTTCAAAGCATAGCATTCATACCATACGATCATTTGATCCCTAAAAAAATAGACTACTTGCACTTCATTGAAACATACATATCACAATTGAATATAGAGTTAATTTCAAAATATAGATGAATATAAATATTGCCTTGTATTAACCAATGAACTGAATATTGATTGTAAACGTGAAGTCTTCAACGTTTCTCTAACAAAAACCCTTTAATAGTCAAACTCAATGCTAAATTACTCTAATGGAGGCTAGACTCCTACTATTTGGTTAGCTCTCCTCTATTTACCCCATCCTAATACATATTTATACTCTTTAATAACAACTAAAAACCCTAAATTACATGTTAACCTCAATTAGAGCTCCACTTTCTAATTTTAGCAAATTGGCCCTGTCACTAATGCCTCGATCCCGTGTCTGTTAAGTCATAACCCCGCCACTGCCGCACAACTTTATTATGTAATTTTTACCTCCTAGAGCCTCAGCGTCGTGCCATTTGTGTCTTGGTGTTGTCCCTTGTTAGCCACGGCGCCACCACTGCACCGGACCTCCAGAGTTTGTTTTCTTCATTTCATGTTCTCTCCCATGCTGTGACTTGTCTTCCCACAGTGTTAACACATGCTCCCATGGTCCAAACTCTGATTTTATGGGTCTTTGCTCCGTTTCTTCTCGTTATTCCTTGATTTCTTCTAACAAACCTTAATTCCCCGAAAATGAAAAAATATCATGAATTAGCACACATTTGAATATATATATTAACGATACTACTAAATTAACCCCATATATGTATAAACAATCACTTATCATATACCCCCAAACTTAAAGTTTTGCACGTCCCTCGCAAAGGTATACTCTACTAAGCCTCTTTAGAACATCATAATTTAATTCACATTGTTCATGAAGTATTCTTTAATTTAATAAGATTCAAGTTAACAATCTACTCAAGAGTCTTTCATTGCAAAACCTTATATTTTTAGGACATGTAGATTTAACAACAAATATAACTTCACTTTCGAAACACTAAAGTGAATACATCATCCAAAAACCATCATTATTCACAATTTGTTTCGTTTGAACACTTAAATAGCAAGTATACAATCTCATGATTTCTCATTAAGCTCAAGAATTCACAAATAAGTATAGATAAAACTCGTATTTGATAGACTTTGGCGCTTCAAGAGTCTATATGACATTTATATAGTTGGAATGAAGACTTAACTTAACTAGCTACTCCCACTCTAGTTAAATCTTTTATTTGAAGAGCTTTAGTTTATTTCCGCCTTCTCTTCTTTATTTTCTTTCTCACGTCTTTTCTTCTTCTTTTCATTTTTATTTAATAGTCCCTGCTCGTTTTCCTCTGGAGTTATTCATTCTTACATTGTTTAACCAACAACTTTTCTACTTCATTTCTTGTAGAACTTGAGGGATTCTTTATTTTTTCTTCTCTTTTTTCTTAAACTCTTGTTAGCACTTCTCACGTTCACTAAATCAAGTAAGTTAACTCCAATTTTTACTATATAATGCCTATTTCTTCCCTTCTTGTACTAAGTTTTTATTTGCTTTTTTACTTTCAAGTAAGATTCACAGTTATTGTAGAATCCTTAGAGATCTAAATTGTTCACAAGAAGTATTCTAATTTATTTCTTTTGTTTTAAATTCACTGTCTTCCTTAACTCTAGATTTTTGATCATGAAATCACACAATTGTTTGTTACATTTCATTTTTTCTTTTTCTTCTAAATTTAAAATGTTCACTTGAGTTTCATATCAACAAGATACTAGTAATCTACTCATCAACAATTAAAGGGATGAACATGCAAATGAACTACTTATTCCTTACATATTACTATACATAACCTAATTTATAATACTTAAACATCATATAGTATGTAAAACGAAAAGATTTATACACCATCATGCTTTCCTCCTTAATTGGTTCAACTTAAAATTTAAACGACCATACCCGTAATATTTGTCCTTATTTCTTAGCCTATCTTGCCATTTCCCATAATGTCGCGTAGTGTCGATGCCCCCAAACTTAAACCAAACATTGCTGTCAAGGTTGAAAAGTAAGCCCGAAAAATGAAGACACTAAAAACAAACAAACATATATAATAACATAAGTTATAATAAACTAAACATTAAAATCGAAATAACTAAATAGTTTACAAAATATCCTAAATGTGAAAAATGTATGAATGGTATCAGAAGCACTCTCAACTCCCCAGGTCTAAAGGAATCCTATAACACTGACTTCAGGATTGTGTGTCATCATCATCATCATCATCAACATCATCAGCTCTAGCATACAATGGTGTCAATAGATGCTCCACCATCCTATTATGCATCAAATCCGGATCAAACACATATGCTAGTGTTGTTTAAAAGTCAATCGACCTATCACTAGGCTTCAACCATCTGCTCCTTTCATATTTGGCTTTGGCTTTGTGATGTTCAACAAACAACGTTACATCGCGCTACTTGTCTCGTCGATATTGCTCTCTCTTCAACAAACTACATTAGATTGCGCTACTTGTCTCGTCGATATTGCTCTCTCTTATCCATATCCTACTCATATCTCAACATGACTACTTGGAAATGTGTCGTATCCTCCTGTTACTGTCTCCTTATCTATGCTATCTATAGCCTCCATGACCGTGTAGTTATGTCCTTTAGTGGTGGTATGGGTGTTTGTAGTAGAGGTGGTGGAAACACTTCAGGACCATCCAAGTCATGCTCTACTATCTTTAGGTCAACAACATTGTGGCCTTTAACAGAGGAGATGAAGAGTTGAGGAAGAAGTGGGGGTTCGACCCCCCAGAAAAGATCGAATCGGGTTCGGTTCATCTTAAATTAAAAGAAGAAAAATGTAATGAATTTCTTGAAAAATTCCTAAAACTTGTATAAAAAATTCATCAAAATTATATTAAAGGAGAAATAAATTAAAACAATGGATTCATATCAAAAATGAGAATTTTGGGATTTTCTCGAGGATTTATACATAAATTGTTCCTCGTAATACGTCTTACGATACCAAAAAATATCCTAAATTCAAAAATTTGTTTAAGAGCTTAGTCAAGGTTAATTTTGGATTCCGAACGACGATTTATAGTTAAATTTGGGATTCCAACATCAAAAAAGTTGATTTTAGAGTAAGTTCAAGTTCTTAGGACTTGAGAATACCAAAACAACTCAAAATTTAGTCAAAAACTCAAGAAATTCATATTAGAAATTTATTCAGATTTCTTAATAGTTTTAGGTAATGCCAAGGATCTAAAAACCACTCATATTGAAGCTTAGTGAATAGGTTCAAAGTACATGAAAGCCTAGAAAAAATTGTGTAAGGCTTCGTAACCAACTATGAGTTGGTTTGGTGGTAAGTAAACTCCACAATTATCTTTACTATTGATTGAACGTCTTTGTACCTGTAATTGTATCATAGTCTGCATTGCATTTTATCATTATTGATTGTGCATACATAGAGATAAAGAGTAAGATAAGCTTGTATCAAAGTCTAGTTTGCTTGAAATTATTTTTCAATCTTACCTATACGGTGTCTAGTGAGACTAATGGAGTCTAACAACGACAAGTTATCTCTAGAACTCATTATCTCCTAATAGTTTATTTGTAATATTTTTGAAAATTGACATCCAATTATAGTTAGGAGACAACAATAGAGTTGGTTTCATGTCTTGTTAACGCATGCATCTTATTTATTATTTCGAAATTCAATTACATGTCTCTATGTTTCAAACTAACAATTATAGGAGTACAGATCAATGTAGAAATTTACTAGCCAGACATCTTTGAGTTCTTCTTGATGGTGTCAGATTCTATATGAAAATAAGAGAAAAATAAAAAAATTTCAAAGATTGTGGTAATTATTTTTAAAAGTAAAAGCAAATTCTTGTTGTAAATTTTTTATATACATTGTTTTAGGATTCTTGAGGTGAGTGTAGGGCTTCAAATTTTGTTGAATGGTTATGAAAGTCTCCTATACTTGTTGAAAATAGATGGAAAAATATGTTTCAATTTTTCCCTATTTTGGATTATGAAGTTATAGTTTAGCTATCGAAGACTCTAAGTAATTTTTGTTATAAATTTCAATTTGATATATAATGTGAACTGTGGGGAGTTGTGAGACCTTTAGGGCATCTCCCCATTCTACTGTCACTTAGGTCGAAGTTTTTTAGGAGATCACTTTTGGTGCAAGTGCACCTGAGATTTTTATAACGTACAATTATGTTTTCTTAATTTGTTCCGATTGAATAAATCACCAATTGAGTTTGGTTACGAATATAAACTTAGTTTTGGAGCATTATTAAGGATCTTAATGAAAATCGTTTTGAGGTCAAAGTCGAAAGAATGGATTAGGCTGGCTAGATTATCCGAGGATTAAAATAATCTAGGCCAGTAAGTCATCATAATGATGAGGGGGCTGAAAAACTTGGAATCAAAGGCTAAGGTTCGCTCAATGGAAGATAAGGTTTGGTTGGAAACCAAAGAGTGATTAAGCGTGATTAGCAGGGAAGTGACCGTCAGTTAGGGTATTTGAATAATTGTGTTATATTTATGTTGTATATAAGTATTATCACTAAATTTGCGATAGGAAGTTCATTCTCCTTGTCAGTTCCATAGTTAACTTATAAGATATAATGAGTAAGATTAGAAACAGATAATTAAAAGAGAGAATAGATTTATGAAACAAAATTGATCATAAATAAAGGTTAAATAGACCTGGGAAGTCTAAATTCACAAGGGTGTTGTAAGTAGTTCGGTACTAATATAACTAACAAAGTAACAATTATGAAATTAACAGGAAATTGGTTGGAAAGGAAGTCCAGATGATTCTGGTACGTAAAAAATGAACATAAATTTCATGGAAATCAAAAGTATTGAACTATTATAATTATAAAATGCTAAAGAAAATGTTAAAATAGTCTCAACAATGAAAAATGAGACATGTGGTTTTTGAAAATAGAAATTGATTGGATAAATTGATTTTGAATGGAAAATCAAAATGGGATTGTAATTGAATCAGTAAAATTGTCGAAGTTGGTTTCTATTAAAAAAATACTTTGTAGCAAAGTATTTTCTCCTCTCCAAAATAAATCTTCTAGTGAAATATGGAATAGAACCATGGTTTAAACAATCAAACAACTTCTAAGAAGTACTAAGAATTTAGATTATTTATTACTTAAGTAACTTATCCATAAGTGACGTTCAGTATAGTGGTTCAATGAGTTGAATAAAGAATTGATAAAACAAATGAAAATATAAGAGTGAGAAGCAATCTTTGTTCACACCATATTAAGTGTTGTTAAGAAAGAAAGATGAGAAAAATTTGTAACTTTAAAATGAATAATGTAGTGATAAAATCAACGAGTTAGTTAAGGTGTTTGGGAAATGGTTTAATACTAACTTGGATTAGCTACTAAAAAATACGAATAGTTGTGTTTTGAGATTTAATCTACCCAACTGTGACGACCCCTTCTCAAATTAGGGCACCGCCTAGCATAATCCATTTATTAAGCCCCAACCTCACCATGTAGGACCTAACAAGAAATGCGTTATCCTATTTAAAAACCTTATTACCTATCATTTTTTCATGGTCAAAATAGATATAAACATAAACCTATCTTATGTAAGTTCACAAATCATAGTAAACTAAAATTTTCTAACTTAAAAGTTATTTAGTGGAAGTCTTAACAGTTCAACAAGAAGAAGCTTATAACATGTAGCCTAACCTAAGAAAAATTAGGAAATAGAGATCACATGCATATATATAATGCAATAGCGATATATAACTTGTATTTGGTTAATGTACCTATCAAGGGTTAATTTCACAGATGGTCACTCAAGTTTGCAGTTTGTAACACTTTGGTCACTAAACTTACATTTGTCCCAAATATATCACTCAACTTTACAAAACGTTTCAACAAAATCACTCCGACCACTCTCCGGTCAAAAACCCATCGGTGCTGCTGAAGTGGCGCCACGTGAGATTTCATGGGAGGTCACTTAACTTGTTAAGTGATGACATAGCATGCCACACACACACCCACCCACCCCACCCTTAGTTCACCCCACACTCATTACACAAATTTCTTTTCTTCCTCTCCAACCCCCTGAATCGTGGTCTTCTTCGCCATGCTCTCTCTCTCGCGGTTCCTCTCTCGCGGTCGTGCTCTCCAACCCCCTGAATCGTCTTCTTCTTCGCCGTGCTCTCTCTCGCGGTCGTGCTCTCCCCTCCCCCTCCCCCCACTGGTTCTTATTTTTGGATACCAACACCTCCTCGTACATAAAAAGTGATATATATGACCATATATGGACCCCTTTTGATGCTCGGGATGGAAATTTGGCTATAACTTACTCATGGCGCTATATTGCAATTTTGTGATGGATGGTGTCGAATCTTAGCTCCTCCATCTCTTGCGTGTTAATATTTTTTCGCAAAAATTCAAAGTACATTGCCTAAGTTCCTGGATTGAAGAATATTGTAGTTGCCACAACTATTATTAAGGTACCTACCTAGTCCTTACCATCTCGGTGTCGGTGAACAATTGTTTCATTTGATATGCTAACATGCTTAGATGCATTGCAATGATTGAAGTTGGAAAATGTGATCGCATTACATGTCGTTTCACTTTCTCGGTCGTCATTGCTCTGGTTTCGTCTTGATCAGCGGATGCTCTCTCTGTATTCTCTCGGCATATAAGTGGTGTGGATCGTCGACTTTTATTAAATGATATAGCAATGTGAGATTTTCAAGATTGGTTGTGTTTTAAAGTTTGTTACCATTCTTGAATTTGATTTATTTTGTTCAGTCGTCTCTCTCTTCTCATGGTTTTTGCATACCAGGGCCTGTTTAGATGCGGTGAGGCCGATGTGCGAGATCGAAGCTCCGCATAAGACAGAGGAACCGCGAAAAAAGAGAGAGCACGGCGAAGAAGACGATCCAGGGGGTTGGAGAGCACGACCGCACGACCGCGAGAGAGGAACCGCGAGCGAGAGAGCACGACGAAAAAAACGAACCAGTGGGGGGAGGGGGAGGGGAGAGCACGACCGCGAGAGAGGAACCGCGAGAGAGAGCACGGCGAAAAAGACTATCCAAGGGGTTGGAGAGCACGACCGCGAGAGAGGAACCGCGAGCGAGAGAGAGCACGACGAAAGAGACGGCGATTCAGGGGGTCGTAGAGGAAGAAAAGAAATTTGTGTAATGAGTGTGGGGTGAACTAAGGGTGGGGTGGGTGGGTGTGTGTGGCATGTCATGTCATCACTTAACAAGTTAAGTGACTTCTCATGAAATCCCACGTGGCACCACGTCAGCAGGGCCGGTGGATTTTTGACCGGAGAGTGGTCGGAGTGACTTTGTTGAAACGTTTTGTCAAGTTGAGTGATATATTTGGGACAAATGTAAGTTTAGTGGCCAAAGTGTTACAAACTGCAAACTTGAGTGACCATCTGTGAAATTAACCCTACCTATCAACCAGTCCATAATATACAAACCCCAAAAGAATATCATATACATAAGAAAGTATTATAACAAAAACAAAACTACAAAAGAATATCATATACATAAGAAAGCACTTCACTGGCTCAGAGGTAGTCGTTGATCTACTATTTGCCTGGCCCGCTACTCGATGGATTTTTACTCGGTAGGTACTTGAAAATAGATAGTAATACTGAGAGACATTTGTTCACATTCCCAAGTATTTAACAAATATCAAAAAGTAAAATAATAATAGCAAATATGCTGAAAGGATATCATGCAAGGTGATACTTTAATTAAACGAAATGAAGCTAACATTAGGCTAAGTACTAATGATGCAAGGTCGATCGGCCATGATCTTCATCACATAAGCCTTTCCACGATATATATGGATCGAGCTGTGCTCTATATCTCTTTTAAAGGTCGTACTTACACGGTACAATACACCTTTTTAATTATCCTAAATATCACTCACAGGGATGTATTATTGCCAACAACCCCGAGTCTTACAACTCGTGAAGTTAACCCCGTGTATTGCACTAGATAGTGGAGAAATCCTAATCACCCTAGAAAGTCTAGTGACCCACATTTTTCAGACGGATTTCTATCATAAAAGGACCTTGCTAAAAGAACCACTTTCATATTCAAGAAAAACACAACATTGGAATCCAACAAATACAATTGCATAACTAATGCACATATGATATAGATTCACAATACTATGTAAAAACTATCTAATAGCATGCTATTTCACTGACTACTAGTAATAACAGTCAATAATGACATAGCACATGAATTAGAGTCAGTGAAATATTTTTATCAACAAACTATGCCATTAAACAACCTCATGTAATGAGAAATGAAAACAAGTCATTGCAAATGAAGTACCAATGCAATTCAGCCCAACTGAATGAGAATGAATAATCAAATAGGAATGAAATGTAAAGAAATATCTTACTCAGTTTACTTACATACACACACAATTTCATATGTTTCTCTGACCTCCCAATGCCTCGAAACTCGTGTTTGAGCTCCCAAAATAATTTCTTAGGTTCCTGACATTACATTAGTTTTTTTAGTGTGTTTAGAATTCTAGTTAGTGTCTTAGAACCATTTATAGTGTTTTATCCATTTTTCAAAATTGCTTATTTATGTGCTACTATGCAATATGAATTTTAAATTTTATCAACACATAGGCTATGTTGATTGCTTAAGAACCCTCATACATACCTCTAGAGTTCCAAGACAACTTTTACAATATAAAACATCAACCCATAGCATCAAATACATGATTCCATGGAATTTGATCTATGTTACTAAAGTAGGAAGTTACCAAGCTTGAAAAACACTAGTAGAAACTTGATCTTATTCTTCAATATCACTGGTTGCTGACCTTCTTCCTCTCCAGAAAACTCTCCTTTACTCTAGCAAGGTTTTCTTCTTGATGATGCAATCAAAATGAGAGAACTGAGAGGTGTTTGTGTTGATCAAGCTCATATATATATAGATGTAGTTTGGATATGGTTGAATGATAACCCTTGATCACTCTGCGCACACGTATCTCGAGGTTTACCTTGTGCACGTCTTCCTAACACATGTCCCACTAGTTCATGCTTAAATGACACCAAACAATATTCAATTTTTGTTAAAGCTTGTCGGCTCGTGTCTCGATGCATATCAAGTGGCTTATGTTTTAACTTATAGAATTAGGTGTCTAATCAACCATAGTCCTTATAACTTAATAAAAACCATATAAAGCTTGAACCAACTTACGACATCACTTTTCTACCTCGATTCCATGCCCACACGCGCATCGAGGCACTTTCTCACTCATGTCTCGACACCTATAAATAAGTAAAAATGACTTAGTAGTCTACACACACAATACACTAGTCATACACCACAAAAAATATTACATTTACATCGACCACCTAGAATTGGTATAGACATGAATCTCACTGTGGGTCCCACGTCACGGGTAATTTGATTTTTATTATTACATTAAACTAAGATTAGCTATTTGGGTCGTGATAATACTTCCTAACTAATAGAAATTTCATCCTTGAAATGAAACTAAACCTAAAATTATACCTGACTCAAAGAGGTACAGAAATCTATCACGCATATAGTTTTCCCATTTTTAGTGAGTTTCAAGTCTCCACGTAACTGCCACTTGACTAATACCTTTGGGATAAACTTGCATCTTAACTGTTGTACCCTTTGGTATAAGATCTGCACTGGCTGCTCTTCATATGATATATCATCACTCAAGTCAATCTGACTAAAGTCCATTGTCGGTGTCTCTTTTGACTTTGACATGGCTAGTTTAAGTATAGAAATATGAAACATAAGATGAATTCGCGATATCTGTGGAGGTAAATCCAGCTCATAAGCAACCTTTCTGACTCGTTTTTTGATCTTGAAATGCCCGACGAACCTCGGTGCTAACTTTCCCTTTAAACCAAGTTCGTGAAGACCTTTAAGAGGAGAAACCTTAAGATATACCAAAGCTCCCTCATCGTACGTGAGATCGCTGAGATACATATCTGCATACTTCTTTTGCATATCCTAGGCTCCCTCAAGCCTTTAACAAATTTGCTATATCTTCTCCTTGTGATCAACAACAATTTCAGGCCCTCTAGTGTCCTGATCATTTATCTTAGCCTAACAAGATGGTGAGCGACACAGTCTGCCATATAATGCCTCAAATTGCGCCATGCCAATGCTAGCCTGATAATTTTTGTTGTATGCAAAGTCACACCACGGTAGGTACTCTTCCTATGATCCATTAAACTCAAGTATAGAAGCCCTGAGCATATCCCCGAGAGTTTGAATCAACCTCTCGTTTGCCCATCCGTCTGAGAGTGAAAGACTGTGCTAAACTATAGATGTGTGCCGTACTGTTCTTGCATACTCTGCCACATCTTAGATGTGTACATAACATATCTATCTAACGTAATAGTCAATGGTACCCCATGCAGCCTAATAATCCCTCTTTCGAACTATATACTCATTTGGTTAAATAAGTAATGCGCTGCGACTGGTATAAAATGGGCAAATTTTGTCAATCTGTCCACAATTACCCAGATGGAATCGTGTCGACGGACAATCTTTGGCAATCCTAGAACAAAATCCATGGCTATGTCTTCCCACTTCCATCGTGGAATGGAAAGCAACTATAATAATCCTCCAGGTCTGCGATGCTTTGCCTTCACCTATAGGCAGATCCCACTATTCCTGATAAACTTTGATACATCAACTTTCATCTCAGGCCACCAAAAATGTCTCTTCACGTCATGGTACATTGTGGTCCTTCCTAGATGAATAGCGAACTAAGAACTGTGTGATTCTTGAAGAGTCTCATCTCTTAACTCTGCCACTTCTAGTATCCACAATCTGCCTATAAATCAAAGACACTGATCCACCGTCTCAGTTCTGACAGTACAATTAGTACGTTAAGCTAGCTCACTAAATCTTGAGTATAGAATGTTAGCCCTCTGACACTCTCTGAGTAGACATTCTTTGAAGCATCATCTGTGCACAAACCATCACCTGAGTTTCAATAGGAATATCTGATTGAGTCATCATTTTCGTTGCCTCAACTAATCCATACTCATGCGTCAATGACGTCTAAAAACCTTGCCATCTTTAACTGGCATCCTTCATAGCGCATAAACAACTATGTTAGCCTTTCATGGGGTGATATTCCAGAGAAAAGTCGTAGTCCTTTAAAAGTTCCAACTATTGGTGTTGTCTCATGTTAAGCACTTTATGTGTGAAGAGGTATTTCAAACTCTAATGATTAGTGTAGAGTGTAAGCCTCTCTTCATACAAATGATATATCCATATCATTAGATCAAACACTACTGCTGCCAAATCCAAATCATGAGTTGGATAATTCTTCTCTTGTACCTTTAACTATCTGAATGCATAAGCCACCGTGCCTCTATCCTATATTAATACATCACTAAGAAACATATGAGAAAAATCCATATATACTAGGAATCCCTAACTACACTCTGGTAATATCAGCACTGGTGCAGTAGTAAAAAATCTTTTCAATTGAGTAAATACCTTCTCGCACTCCTTAGCCCAATGAAATCTCATGTCTTTCTGGGTCAATCTAGTCATCGGTGAAGCGATCTTCAAAAAATCATTCACGAACTCGCGATAATATCCCGCTAACCTTAGAAAAATCCTAATCTCTTTAACTGACGTCGGTGCTGGCCAATCCATAATAGCTTGAATCTTAGTCTGATCTACAGCAATGCGTGCTGCTCCAACTACATGTCCCAAGAATCTGACCTCTAACAACTAAAATTCACATTTACTGAATTTGGTGTAAAGTTGATGCTCCTTTAAAGTCGGCAACGTCTCCCTGAGATGTTACTTGTGACCCTCTCGTGTCCTCGAGTATATAATTATATCATTAATAAAAATGATCACGTAGTGGTCAAGAAATGGTTTCATCGCCCGATGCATCAAATCCATAAACATGGCAGGAACATATATTAAACCAAATGGCATGACTGTGAACTTATAGTGTCCATACCTTGTGCTAAATGTCGTCATGGACCTATCTTCATCCTTGATCCTAAGCTGATGATACCTTGATCGTAGGTCTATCTTGGCGAAAAACTATGCTCTTCTCGACTAATTAAATAAGTCATCAATTCATGGTAACGGATACTCGTTTCTAACTGTGATCCTGTTCAACTGTCTATAATCAAAATGTCGTCCTTCTTCTTCACAAATAGGGCTGGTGCTTCCCACGGTGCCATAGAAGGTGTGATGAATCCCTTTTCACTAAAATCCTATAACTAACTCCTCAACTCCTCCAACTATCGTGGAGCCATATGGTGTGATGATAAAGAAATCAGTCTAGTGCCCGGTAGCAACTCAATAATGAAATCTATCTCCGTCTATGGTGGTAAACCAGTGAAGTCTTTCGAAAATACATCTGAAAACTCACATAAAACTAGAGTCACTCCAAGTCTAGGTCCCTGACACTCTACTAAGGTGTGTAAAGATAATAGAGTCTCCATTTCTCCATTAGTCATAAGTCTACCTTGATTGCCCTCGGCTATTGGTGTACTACCGCTATAGGTAAACATCGGGTGCCCTAGAATCTGAAGTATCGTTGTTTTACTGAAACAGTTAATATGAGCATGATGTGTTGCTAGCCAATCCATACCTAATAATGCGTCGAAGTCTAAGAACTTGAACACCCAAAAATCTACAGGTAACTCTACTATGCCTATATGTACTACACATATGTTAACAAGACAATTAGGGTAAACTCTATCCTCGACTGCTATACTTAAAATCAAATATATGCCAACTCTAAGCGGTGACAACCTTAAGATGCCCAACATGCGACCAGTAATGAAAGATATTATGGAACCTGAATCAAACAAAAGATACAACTATCTACAACAATTGGAAACCATACCCTCAATGAGTCTCTATGTGGAATCTACATCTGGTTGTGCAATTATATGTACACTCTCTCAACTCTGTGGTGGAATCATGATGGCTGACTCTAGACAATCTCAAATCACATGTCCCACCTGACCACGCCTATAACAAGTGATTGGCCTACGCTAACTCTGAGCTTGATCTTGGGCCTGTGCTTGTCTCTTCCCCTATCCGAACTATTTCATCCCCTAGCTCTACCTTTACCTTGGCCTCTGCCACCCTGTTGCTGCTAGGGTGGCATTGGTGGTGTTGGTAGAACTAGCAAACTAGTAGTAGTGGTAGTAGTGGGAGCTGACATTGTAGGTGTAACTGGTGGTGGTAAGGGAGATCTACTAATAATGGTTTACAAAGGCGTGGGAAAGTACAACTACTGTAGATATCCTCGTTCCCTAGGAACATCTATCTCATCTCCTCGATCCTTTACCCCTCTGTCTCCTCCTCTTAAAATTCGCAACCTGATCGGGTATCAATACTTGCACTGGCGGTGTCCCATTAGTAACTCTACGCAAATAATAGATTTCATGAGAGAGTGCATGCTCATAAAACTCCCCCAATGTCTTGGCACCTAAAATGACCACATAAAGTCCAATGTCAGGCCTTAGTCCATCTCCTAAATGATACACATCTTCAAAATCCTCTCTCACTAAGTCTCCAGCGAACTACCTCAAATAGCTACATCTGTCTCTATAGCTCATAACTGACTCGTCGGCTTCCCGTCTCACGTTTAAGAACTCTTTCATTAACCGCTTCATTACTGATGGTTGGAAGTATTGCTGATAAACGTTCCTCTTAAAGGCATCCCATGACTCAAACTCTCCCTCAGAAGCTATCGTCGCAAGCCACAAAACATTGACATTTCGCAGTAGAGTGTACGACGAAATCTCAGCTTTGAGTGTGTCCTCAATCCTCAAGACTCGATGTAACTTCTTTTAAGAGAAAACCCACTTCTCTATCTTCTCAAAGTCTCTCTGGCCAACTTGTTTTAGTCTAATGAAATACTTCACCAATTAAACCTCTACTATTGAGCTAGAAGATGGTGGTGTGAAAGATGGTGTAAAAACTAGATCTACAGCTAGAGCCGCTATAATTGGTGTAGTATGCACTATTAGCACTACTATCGGTCATATGGAAGTAGTCGTAGTAGTAGGGACTGGTTTCTGTGATGGTGGACCTAATCGAGAACTCATCATGGCAATGAACTCCACCAACTGCTGACCCTGATCAGCTACTCGGTCAGATAGCCCTTAAAAATCATCTACGGATGGTATAGAAGAATGGCTACCACTCTCACCTGCATCCCCGCTATCCCATGAGTCCGTTATCAATGTCTGAAGATTGATAATGAATGTAAATCAGCTACGACGTAGATACCACGATAGACATATAGAAAATCAACATGTACATATATAAAATCCCCAATTCACTTTCACTCACTTCCCAACTAATAGTTTCTAGCAAGGATCATCTGGTTTTCTATAACTATGTTTTTATTTTCTTGTTTGAAGTTTTATTTGTTATTTGCTGAAAATGTTAGGCCTTTAGCTACATAATGTAGCTTTGGTATCAGATTTTAGATTCACTATATTCCACAATCTTATTGTTTATACCCATAGGTTATATAACTTAAATTTTTATAAACATTTGCTTTGATACCAACTGTGACGACCCCTACTCAAATTATGGCACCGCCCTGTCTAATCCCCTTATTAAGTCCTAACTTCACCCTATAGGACCTAACAAGGAGACTCAGCCTCTTTAAAAACCATATTACCTATAAGTTTTTCATGGTTCAAATAGATATAAACATCTACCTATCCTATCTAAGTTCACAAATAAGAATTGACTAAAATTTTCTAACTTAAAACTTATTCAGCAGAAGCCTTAACAATTCAACTAGCAGAAGCTTATAACATGTAGCCTAACCTTAGTTGAAAAACCAGGAAATAAATATCAAATGCATATATATATAATGCAACATAAATATATGACAACATGTATCTGGTAAAGGTACCTATCACTCAGTCCATATATACAACCCACAAAAGAATATCATATACATAAAAAAGTAAAACAATAAAAATAAACATACGAAATCTGGTGTAACCACATTCCACTAGCACAGAGGTAGTCCACCGATCTTCTCTTTGCCTGGCGTGCTACTCGATGGATCTACACCCAACTTCATAAACTAGACGGTGAGTACTTGAAAATAGAAAGTAATATAGAGAGACATTTGTTCACATTCACAAGTATTCAACAAATATCAAAAAGCACAATAATAATGGCAAATATGCTAAAAGGATATCATGCAATATGATACTTTAGTTTAACAAAATAAAATTGACATTAGGCTATGTAGTAGTGATCTAGGGTCGGACGGTCGTGATCTTCATCATATCAGCCTTTCCACTATACATATGGACGAAGTTGTGTTGTACATCTATTTTGAAGGTCAAACTTACACGGTATAATATGCCTTTTTAATTATCCCAAATGTCACTCTTTGAGATATATACATGGCGACAACCTTGAGTCTCAAAACTCATGAAATCACCCAAGTTATGCTTGCCAACAACCCCAAGTCCAAAATCCTGTGTGTTGTGCTAAATAAGGGAGAAATCTTGATCACTTATGAAAGTCTAGTGACCCCCGTATGACGGATTCCTATCTTAAAAATATCCTCATATAAGAACTACTTTCATATTCAAGAACAACCCGACATTGGAATCCAACAAATACAATTGCATAACTAATGCATAAATGATATAGATTCACAACACAATGTAAAAACTACCTAATAGCCTGCTATTTCTCCGACTACTAGTAGTGACAATCAATAACGACATAGCGCATGAATTGGAGTCAATGAAATCATTTCGATTAACAAGCTATGCCATAAAACAACCTCATGTCATTCGAAATGAAAATAAGTCATGACATAAAGAGTACAAATGCAATTTAGTCCAAATGACTGAGAATGAATAATCGAATAGGAATGAAATGTAAAGAAATATCTCACTCAGTTTACATACATACACACGCAATTTCTTATGCTACTCCGACCTCCGAGCGCCTCTAAACTTATGTTTGAGCTTTCAAAACAATTCCTTAGGTTCCTGACATCACATTAGATGTTTTTGAGTGTGTTTGGACCTCTACTTAGTGTTTTAGAACCATTTATAGTGTTTAATCCATTTTTGAAAATTGCTGTTTTTTGTGATGTAACAACAATTAGCATGCAAATTATGGAATTAGCACGCTAATTATGGAATTAGCGTGCTAATTTTAAACATAGTGCGCTATCCAGCCTTATCTAAGGCGCTAATTAACATTAGCACGTAAGATCTCATACCTAGCGCTAAGTGCAGTAAAACCCATAATTCTGCATTATGAATTTTGAGTTTTATAAACACATAGGCTATACCGATGCATTGGGAACCCTCATACATACCTTTAGAGTCCCAAGACACATTTTACAACATAAAACACCAACCTATAGCATCAAATACATGAATTCATGAAAATTGAGCTATGTTAATGGAATAGGAAGTGACCAAGTTTAAGAACACTAGCTGAAACTTAATCTTCTTCTTCAATTTCATTGGTTACTGATCTTCTTCCTCTCAAGCAACCACTCCTTCACTCAATCAAGATTTTATTCTTGATGAAGGATTTAAAATGAGAGAAATGAGAGGTGCTTGTGTTTATCAAGCTCATATATATATGGTTTAGATATAGTTGAATGATAGCCCTTGATCACTTTGTGCACACGTATCTCAAGGCTTACCTAGTGGACTCCCCCTAACACATATCCCACTAGTTTATGCTTAAGTGACACCTAACAATACTCAATTGGTGATGAAACATGTCGACTCATATCTCGAGGCATATCAAGTGGCTTATGTTTTAACTTATAAACGTAGGTGTATCAATCCTAATCAACCATAATCCTTATAACTTACTTAATAAAAACCATATTAAGATTTTACCATCTTACCACATCACTTCTCTACCTCGATTCCATGCGCGCACGTACATCGAGGCTCTTTCCTGCTCATGTCTCGACACCTATAAATAAGTAAAAATAACTAAGCAGTCTACACCTATACAATACACTAGGCATACACCACAACAAATATAACATTTACCTCGGCCACCTAGCCTTGGTAATGTCACGAATCTCGCTATGGGTCCCATGTCACAAGGCATTTAATCCTGATAAACACATTAAACTAGGATTAGCTATTTGGGCGTGACATCCATAGTCACTTCTAACAAAACTAAGTTGTGACGCTTATGACTACAATCTAAAATATAATAAATGAAGAGATAGATGTATTGATTGAATATCAGTAAGTGATTGGTACAAGACGCCAGAATGAGCTCCTATATTGCAAGAATTTCCATTTATTGGAATTAAAGGATTGAAACAACATCCTTTAAGAGCTTCATTAGTCATTAAGTTAATCGGAAATTACAAATTCAAATTCTTCTATCTCTTAAGATGAACAACAACAGACAAATGAATTCATCAAAAGTAATTTGATGAATAGTTGGATACAAAGTAATCTCGCATAGTCTCCTCAAAAGTACCGAATTTGTTTTTGAGAAAATAAAAAATCCGGGAAATCTTAGGCTCATGAAAACAATTTAAGGCCATAACAAACAACATAATTGTTTCTGAGTTGCAAAATTTATCTATTTTAAGACAAGAATAGCTAAGGAAGGCTTTAATTGACTGAATGATTAAAGTAGAGATGACTTGTGACTATTGGAAATGACACAAACTGATTCCTTTAGTGATGTTTAGACAGTGGAATGGTTGTGCATGACAAAAAGTCTAAGTAACTCAATTTTATAATCACTATTCAATCATATCATAAAAGACAGGTATGATGCGACCAATTTTCTTTGAATAAGTGAATGAATTGGTCACAACCATAATAAAAGTGTCTGTAAAGTTTCATTGGAGTCAATTGAAAGCATAAGTATACGTAACTAAATGGTCAAGTCATTCTTATACTAATATGAAAAAATGAAATTTCGAGTGAACATGTCCCGTTAAGACTTGGGATATCAAACTGTAAGTTTAATAGAACTTAATTTATCTTCAGAAGGATCTTTAGAGACAAGTCAAAAGTGGAGTTTAAGGCACTAAGTTATTGTAAATTAAAGTTTATGTAAGATACTTGAAATGAAGGTAAAGATACGAATGAAATGAAAAGACACACACAACTTACAACTCTATTAGTTAATAGTATCCCTATTGGTTGGAAATGTTGAATAGAGCACATTGTATCTGACTTGATATGTTTGAAGAATGGAATATTCTTCCATTATAATGGAGTAGAAATGAAAAAAAAGATAACATATTTATAAACTTCTATGAAATACAAGTTTATAGTTAAACTATGAGAGTATAATCATCGAATACGTGATATCTCTGTTTCAAAACTTTTGTCTACTCAAGTTAAGGATAATTGTCTTTATTCAGGCAATAAGAGAAGTTGATGAAGAGTAAGTGATTAAGATGTGAGATTATAGGAGATCTGATAATTGAATGGAATAAGGTTCTTATTGAATGCATAGATAGAAAATGATTTGAAAAAGTTAGAAAAAAAAAGTTCATTTTATAACCAATCAAATAGAAGGTTAAGTGAATTAGCTGAAGAGTTAAAATCGATAATTACTTTCTGGTCCACAAATCTAAATAAGATTATGAATGGAAAATTGGAGAATGAATGAGAGTTGCATGACGTATCTGGTTTTATTTTCTCATCGGATCGAAACTTGACATTTCTTATCATGGAATGACAGATGTAATTTGTGACTTAGTCATGGAATGACTTGTGTCATTGCATGTTGCTATTGAGAAATGTTGGAATGATGATGGATCTGATAGACATGCAACTCTACTTTGTATCTAATGTTATGCTCAAGTATTATTTGCATCCCTATGTGATTTTAGATTTATGATAGTCTAAGAATTGGTTGATCAACAATTCTAATAAAAAATACGATTAGTGATAAGAAAGTAAACTGGGAAGTGTGCTAAAGTTTAAGTGGCTATGGAAATAAATATCAATGGTTTGTAGAATAACATTTAAGTACTAATGAGAATTTTTTCTATGAAAAGTAAGATAGGCTAGATCTTGCTAAGTATTAATGCTTGATTGGAATTTAAGGCATGAGATAAGAAATGAAATAAGGTTATCGGATATTCCATAAAATGGATTCTTACACTTATCAGAAAATCTTAAAATGCCAGGTTGGCATAGAAAATGTTTATGATCTCTACCCCAGAGTCGTTGATTAAAAAGAAAGTGATTTGATCCTTTTAATGGTTTCACTTTAGACATATGTTCACATGTTTGAATTGAAAGAGTTATATATGAAGGATCATTTTCTCATATCAGTTTTGGTTTATTAACTTGTAAGTTTAAATTTCGATGAATAAATCTTTAATTAGTTGCGAAGATTGTGACATGCGAGAATCTCAAAAACTTGATTAGGATGCTAAAATAGTATTTTTTTAATTTTAATTGGGATTTAATTATCCAAGGTAGGACCTACATGTTATAGATAAGATATCATAAGTTTAAAATGTTATTTTTGTGTGCCATGTGATTAATTGATGTATTATACTACATTCGACACAAAATAGGGTCAAGTGCAATGTATATGTGGTGTCTATGAGTTTAGGAGTGGTTGAGAATGTTTCTCAATTTTTGACAAATTATGGTAAATTTTTAAGTTTAATTTGGACGTTAATTGAAGAGATAACCCTAAAATTAGATAAAATAATTAATAATTTGGTGGCCGCCTTGTGACATGCCGGGTCGAGGTGACACGCGTGAGATGAATAATAGTGTGCACACCCGCTGATGGTCTTTGGAGCAAGTAGCAAATCTATAGCTAAAAAAAATATTATACGACTTATATATATCCTATAGTTTAATTCAAATAAGAATAATACATTGGAATCACTTCGAGATATATGTAGCATGATCAACAAAGAGGTGAAAAGGTTAAACGTATCACGTTAGGGGTATCTTCATGCCTCGTAAAGCATGCAACCACATCTCAAGCAGAATTAAGTGGTGTATAGTAGTTATAAAACCATTTGACCCACCTTGAGATACGTGATACATATCTAAAGGAGTTCAATGCAATTGATTTAGTTTAAGGCAGTCAGTGGTGATTATTTTGATAATATCCACACTTGAGATATGTAGTACGTATCTTGAGGTAGATCAAAATATATAATGGATATGAATCATTAGATTAGCCTCGAGATTTTTGTGATGCAAATCTGGATAAAATCATAATGTATATCTTCAAATAGAATGCACCGCCTCATCGATTTGGTTTTGACAGAGAGGGTTTGATAGACTGAGAGAAATGGATCGAAACCAAAATATAGGGAGAGAGCAAAGATGATGAAGGCGAGCTATTGGTGTTTGTTGTCTTTGTTGTTGCGTTGTATTGGATGTTGTAGGGTTGTTTGATTTTGATGTTTTTTTTGTTGTGTTGGCCGTTAATAGGGGATGCAGAAGATAGAGGGGTGGCTTGGACAAACTTCTGAGGGAGACGATGGCAAGCGAATGGTTTCCCCTGCCCAAACTCAACCTAGGATTATGGTTCGGAACCCAACCCTAACGAAATTAGATTATTTGAAAGAAATAAGAAAGCTTGTTGTTGAAATGTAGAAGAGATGAAGAATAAGAGGGGGTTTGATCCCTATACCGGACCGAACTAGGTATGGTTCACGAGGTTAAACTACCCCTTCTTAAATAAAAAGAAAAAAGAAAGTGTGTTGGAATTTTTGGAGAAATTCCCAAAAATTGTGAAAAAATCGTAAGAATTATATTTGTGAACGAATAAATCGAAATAGTGGGTTATTATGAAAATTGGGTATTTTAGAATTTTCTCGAGAATTTTTACAAGGGTTTTCCTCGTAACACATGTTTCTATAACTGAAAATGTCTAAAATTTCAAAAAAAATTTAAAAGGCTAGTCCAGTTAAATTTTGTTTCTGAACTACAATTTGGAGTCAAAATTGGGATCCAAACATCCGAGGAGTTGATTTTGGTGTGATTCCAAGTTTTTAGGACTTGAGAATACCAAAACAACTTATAAATTAGGCAAAAACTTAGGAAATTCGAATAAGAATTTTATCCTGTAATGTACAGGATCTCAAAATCGCTCAAAACGAAGCTCGAGTTATAGGTTCAAAGTATATAAAAGTTAGGGTAATGTTGTGTGAGGCTTCGTAACCAACTTTGAGTTGGTTTAGTGGTAAGTATACTCTATAGTGATCTTTACTATTCATTGAATATCTTTTACTTGTAATTTTATCGTGGTTTAAAATCGCATTTTATTATTTTTGGACATCCATACCTAATGAAATTGAAGGAGATAAGCTTGTTTCAGAGTTTGGTTCGCTTGAAATTAGGTTTCAATCTTACCTCTATGCCGTCTAATGAGACTAGTCGATTCTTATGCCGACAAGTTATCTCTGCATTTTATGATATCTTAATATTGTCTTTGTACTATTTTTGAAGTCAAGATCTAATTATTATTAGGAGCAACAATAAAGTGAATTGCATGTTATGTTGACGCACATATCTTATTGTTTCTTAGAAATACAATTTTGTGTCTCTATGTATGAGACTAACAACTGCAAGAGTATAAATTAATGTAGGAATTTACTTGCTTAATAACTTCAAGTTCTTTTTGATGGTGTCAAATTCTATATGCAAATAAGGGAAGAATAGACAAAAATAAAAAATTGTTATTATTGTTTCAAAAAGTTAAAATAAATTCATATTGTAAATTGTTGGTATATATTGTTTTAGGATTCTTAGGGTGACTGTAAGACGTGAAATTTTGTTGAATGGTTAAGAGAATCTCATAGTTGAGAATAAATGGAGAAGTTTATGTTTCAATATTTCCCTATTTAGGATTGTGAAGTTATAGTTAAGTTATCGAAGACTTTAAGTTAGTTTTTATATAAATTTGAGTTCGATATATAATGTGAACTACGATAAGTTGTGAGTCCTTTTGGGCATATCCCTATTCTTCTGTCTATCACATGGAAGTTTTCTAGCATGTCACTTACTATGGAAATGCCGCAAAAAGTTTTACAAAATAATGTTATAGTTTCTTAATTTGCTCAAATTGAATAAATCATGGATTAAAATTTGTTGAGGATATAAATTTCGTTTTATAGCATTATTAAGGATGTGAATAAAAATCATTTTGAAGTTAAAATTGAAAGAATGGATTACGCTGACTTGATAATCTAAGGATTATGATAATCTAGACCGGTTAGTAGTTTTGATGAGGAGGGGACTAACATTGTTGGGCATGTATTTCAAATTCTTCATCATCTCTCATTCTAACTCTGGCCCTTATGTTCATTTGAGTAATCAAAATAGGAAAAATTAGTATATTGACTCTAATGAGATGATTGACACTTTTAGATGGTTGTAGATATTCTCCCCGATGTTAGTTTCCTTGTGTTGTGTAATCCTATAATGACAACTGCTTTTGGCTTGTTTATCTTGCCCCGCTAAGAAGTGGGAAATAGGGAAGCAATAAAAAAATGTTGCCACATTCAGTAAACTTTCCTAATTTTCCCCATTTTTAATGTGCTTTACCACATTTTCAACACCTATTACTCATCCTTGTTATCTTAGGACAACTAATGATCTCTCTATAGCTCCAAAAAGGTATAGGTTATAGGGTTTCATATATATGCTAGCTGGGAAACTCGATAGTAATTCTATCTAAGTAAAGCTCTCCAATCCATAGATGGTATTGATCTTACAAATATTAAATGGAATGAAAATACTTCTCACCTTCACTAGCTCCTCTTTTGCTTTAAATTTTGCATTATCATAAAATTCATAAACTATCTCACCCACTACTTATACTTTTTCCTTTCTATAATCTTGACTAAGAAGCTCCCAATTATGCTGCCTATAGTAATTATTCACTCTTTCATCATACTTGGCTGGCAAATTAATCTCTCTTTCGCCAATGAACTCCCTATGTTTGATATCCTCTTATTGGTCCTTAACCATTTTAGAAACAAAATATTTTTATTTAAAAGGTCTAGGCTTTACATTAATTGGGTTCTCGGAGGTAGATGCTTCAAGTTCATTTGCTCTTGTTTGGCTAGTTTGTTTCCTTGTTCTTGCCATTTCCTCTAAATTTCAAGCAACTACCAAAAATGCAATGCAACTTCATCTTTAAATCACAAAAAGAATTAAAATTCAAATAACATGGATCATGCAAAAACCAAATAATGCGAGGATGTCAACTAAGTGTCCATGGGTAATCTTAATGTTGACTTTCACACAATCTTGCAAATTTTATCCTACAACCTCAATTCCACAATTTCATACAATATCATCAAAATTCTAGAAAAGCATACGATGAATGTCTTGCAACTGATGGACATGATTCATCCAGACTCGAAGATCAATTGTCCACAATATGCCATGAAATTGTGTGAAATCATGGAATTGAGGTTTTAACTTTCATGAATTTTATGTGGTCATGACACATTGTGTGAGTTTACAGTAAGTGGGAGGCGCAGAAAAAGAACTAGCAAAAGTCATACGCGAAGATTTGGACATATATGCTGACTCTGTGGGTAGTAGCGCCGAGGTGGCAGTAAGCACAAAATGGACATATGCCCCACTACGTTATTGATGCAGTAGTGGCACTGTCAGTGCATTGTGAGGGTTTTAAACCCTATTTCACACTATTCTCCATACCTGCACCATACCCCCTCAACAACCACCAAGCATATACCCCTATAGAGCAAAAGTTTGATCATTTTCAAGTGAGATTAGTTAGTTCCTAGTGATTGAAATGAAGATACACACATTTTAGATTCGCACAAGTGGAAGAGCTATAGCTTGGATTTTTGGAATTTGATTCTAAGGAGAGCTAGGGTTCTAGTAAGTGAGAAAAGTTAGAATGCTTGGATTAGAAAAGGCTTGGAGGAGTGATCTACACCAAGAATTAATTTGGCATTGAAGAACATTTACAATTTCATATTTCACTTTTTAATACAAATTATAACCATTACACTTTTTAACATCACTTTTTATTTCTATTTCAAAGCATAGCATTCATACCATAGGATGCATTAATCTTTAAGATAAATAGACTACTCAGACTTATTTGAAATACACATATCACAATTCAATAAAGAAGTCATTGTAAAACATATATAAATATAAATATTATGTTGAATTAATCGATGAAACTAAATATTGATTGCAAACATGGAGTCTTCAATGTTTCTCTAGGAAAAACTCCTTAATACTAAAACTCAACACTAAATTACTCTAATGGAGGCTAATCTCCTTTTATGTGGTTGGCTCTCCTCTATTTACCACGTCCTAATACGTATTTAGACTCCCGATGCTATTCTTTGTTAGCCACGACGTCTCTACTGCACTGGAGCTTTAGAGTTGGTTTTCTTAATTTTTTCTTCTCTCCCAAGTCGTGCCTTGTCTTTCCTCTGTGCCAACACATGCTCCCACTGAGGCAACTCTGATTTTGTTGGTTTTTGCTCTGTTTCTTCTCATTTTTCGTTAATTTCTTTTAGTACACCTTAATTTCTTTAAAATGCAATAATACCTTGAATTAACACTTATTTGAGGATATTTATTCTAACAATACTACTAAATTAACCCCACATATAAATAAATAATTAGTTATTAGTCGTGCCTTAAGGCACAACGTTGTAACAGTGCCGCCACTGGCATTTTTATTTTTTTAGACTACTGCCACCTCAGTGTTGTGGCATGTATCAACGGCGTTGGCTCTTTTGCCTATATTTTTGCATATGATTTTTCATTAATTCTCCTCCAGCGCTCCTCCAACTTTGTGTGAAACTCACACAAAGTGTCGTGACCGCATAAACTTCATGAAAATAAAAAAATTTATAAATTTTACTTTCCAATTTGCTCATACATCTTCACGGCTATGAAATCCATCACTTTTTTTTATCTTTAATAAGTTCTCAAGATATTTCCCTTTCGATGAATCATCATCCGACGAATGGTCTATCCTGCACATTTCACACAAGTTTTTTGAAAGTTAAAACTAAAAATCGTTATTTGTGACTCGTAAATAACTAACTACTAGCTGAAATTCATAAAATCAAAATTTTACACACTAGAATTCTTCCAAGTAGGGCTTAATTTAAAGTCATTAGCCAAACACCTTTTTGCTTGTTTAGGTCAAGTCTAAATTTAGATGCTCAATCTACAAATCAAAGATTATGATGTCATTCTCGTTTAGATGTACTTCTTCATCATCGACAAAGACAACCTTCTCAACATCATTGCCCTCATTGTTACTCATCATGATTTCTCTTTCTCTTACGTCCAAATTCGCTCTAGTCATGTTCAAGAATGGTTGCCAAAGTATCATATATGCATCATCATCCATGTTGTGGTTCATGACCTTGAAACCCGTGATGAATGTGAACCTACCTACTTTCACATGCACATTCAAAAATCTTGCTATAATAGGTATCAAATTACTCTGCTACTTGCAAATTCATCAAATTAAGACAATTGATCTTCAAGTCTACATGAATCCTTCCATTAGTTGTATGACATTGATTGAGGCTCCCTATGACATAAGAAATTTCAGAACTGATGCTTGTAATTGTTTATCAGTACGTTAATTTCTCCAAGATCTCTCCTTTTTAATGATTGAAGTTGCGAGATGAACTTGAGCTTTGGATCTAATTTTCTTGGAACCAACTTGATGTCATTTTCTTGTGGTTCTTCTTATGGATGTCCTTTATCTTTTTTCTTGGCCTTCTATTATTCGTTACCCTTATTTTTCTTTAAGGCATTGATTCTTTATTTCTTGAAGCCATCAAGCTCATCTTGCTTTACTTTCATGTTGTGCTCATGCATCTATTCATGCATATACATTACTTGTTCTTGACTTGGCTTTTTTGTTGTCATAGTGCTCACCATGCAAAAGGAACTCACGTTCTCATTGGAATTGGTGAAAGTGTTGCTAGGAATCTATCCCTTTCTTGAGTTTAAGGCTATAGAAAGTTGAAAAATTAACTTATGTAGATGGATTATGATTGCTCATTATCTATCCTTTTCATGGCTTGCTTTGTCCCTTCCAATTCTTTCAAATGCTTCTCATGGCGCTCCCTATCTTTCAATTCCATGGCTAGCAAATATTTCTTAACTCATTTCAATGAAGTCATCTCTTTGCTCTACCCCAGCTTCCCCTATTGTACTTGTTGTTCAAAGCCTTGAGGTAATTTCAGTGCATTATCAGGAATTCCATAAGAATAGTTTGAGTTGTTGTTGTTGTATCCTCCATAAAATCGTCGAGTAGCCTGACGTTTTTCCTGTAGCCTTAGTTGTTCATGAAGTTGATGTTTTCATGCTCTATTCCATTTTCTACGTACATTAAATTAATCACCATGCCTTAGTGATTCATGGGTTGCCATGTTACTTGTGGACCTTCGTGTCCCATTTGAAGTTTTACACTGCTCAAGTTTGATAGCTAATTTATAATTTCCACTTACGACTTAATCTCGTAGATGCCTACTGGTTTTAAGATTCTAGAACGATTACTGGTAGTGGAATATTGAGACATAAGATCAAGGAGATCCAATGGTGAATCATTATCCTTGGTAATTAGAGAGCCACTTGACGCAGCATCTACTAGGATTGTTGGCAGTGGTTCATCCCATAGTAGAAAATCTGTACCCGTGCTCATTTCACATAGCCATGTCTCAAACATCTCCTCAGCTTCACTATGAATCTTTCCTAAGCGTCCCCAAGATACTTTGTGTCTTCTTGATTGAACATATTTATTTCTAGTTTCCTTTCACTGACCATCACTAGCATAAATAACTTGTCTACAAATCTCTCATTGATTTCCCTTTATGAGTTCTAACTCCCTGCATTCAACCCTTGGAACAATGATTCGGTTTTCTCACCCAATGAGAATGGAAAAATCTGTTGGGGCATGTGCCCTAGGTCAATCCATTAACTGTCTTTATGAATACTTTTAGTTAATAAAATATAGGATTTCATTTGCTGTTTGTTATAATTAATTTGCATGTTTCCATTATAATAAGAGTCGTGGGTATTTACAGAAATATCCTAAATGTCCCTAGTCGATCATTATACTGGGAACTATAATGAATTAAGACTAGTGTGAGTCTTGATTGATGATCATATGATGATTATACGTATAGGGATACAAATCAATATCATTAGTACTTGTTAGGGAACAAAGTACTGGACCGACCCGCTATGAGAACATCACATGGATTAAGTCATAGTTGTTTCTCATGATAGGTATATTTTTCAGTCCTCTTACTTGAGATTACCAGAGACTTCAACATTAGGAACATAGTGATTTGACACTATCAAACGTTGTCTTTATCCGGACGATTATAAAGGTTGTGATTGGTTATTGTGTGAGCAATGTGATGAAGTTGTGTAATCGAGAGAGAATTTGTCCCTCTCATATAAAGAGAGATATCTAGTGGATCCCTCGATGTGTTAGACTATTAAAAGGCCTAGTCTAAGTGAATTGATATTGATCAATGTTACTTGGATGTTTTCAGTCTACCTAGAGATCGAGACTAGTACGATTGAACATGTAGGATGACAATTCCATGCCTTACGTTTGATCAAAAGGATATCGTGTGACAAAAGGATGTTATATACACTATTGATTAGGTTGTACCGATTTGATATTCGTACGCCTTGGGTAGTCATAATGTCTTGCTAGAGGCCGCTTATGACTTGTATACCAAAATGTGTTTTGGTTAACTGCCAACGTTGTATGAGCCTATTGGGTCACACACTAAGAATGGTTTTGCGAGATTTTAAGATGGTTCAAAAAAATGAATTTTATATGATAAAATTCATGATAGAAACGTCCTTGTAGTGTATTACACTTATACTTCTTTAAGTAGGGGTATATGTGTAATTTACTTAACCGTCCATATACAAGGGTTGTATAAATAGACGCTTTAAGTTAGAACACATGTACGAAAGATTAAGGGCCGAAACTCTATTTTCGTTTTAGAAATGACTTAGGGTTTTCTGGTACGCTCTAGATCGTTTTGGAGAGAAACAAAAGGTTTGGTATTCTCTTGAAGTTAGCACTTCGAATCTCGGCCGCCGTTCGTGTGTGGACTGCTGGTAAAGGGCTTTCATCGTTGGCAGTGCCTTAGAGACTGATCAACCTTCAAAAAGGTATTTTGCGACCAAGGTATGATTAAACTTTCTTAGTTTAAATGTTTTAATGGAATTAGATTCGGATCCTATTGGGGTTTTTGTCAAAATTATTTTGTAATCTTCGCTGTGTATAAACCCCAAAACCCAACAAAATCCACATCCTAATCCACGTTTTATAACTCCAGTGTTGTGCATCGTGCTGCATTTCTCTAAGAAATTCTCAACATGTGCAACTAGATCTTCATTGGATAGCCCGCTGAACAAACTATTTACCACCATATCGATGAGAGACAGTCGTAGCTCAAACTTAGTGGTGTTGGCTAGAAGCCTCATCACTCCATTGTAAGTCTCCTGAACTTTAGGCTTAAAGTAGTCATGAAGGCATCTCTGTCCTTGAACCTTCTCATACACTACCAGATCACCTGCGGGTTGGTTATTCCCGTAGACATGTTGGTTTCTAGCTTGCTTCTTAGCCATCTTGAATACTTTCTTTTTCATTCCTTTATTTGTTCTTTTGTCTTTGGATCGTAAGGCACTAGGTCCTTCTCTCCCTTGCTACGCATACACGAAGTATCCATGAAAAGAAAAGACAAAAAGATCAAGTGCAGAAAGTCAAATTGAAACTTAATTTTTTTGTATGAACTTAAAAGTAAAGTACTGAAATAAAACTTATCAACTACTCAAAATAACTAATTAAATCTAATGGCTAGCTATCCCGACAAAGGCGCCAAAAACTTGATGTGCGTGTTGTAAGTATAACAGCTCGCTTGTACTAATATTGCAATAACCTTACGTTGATCACATATATCGTCCTCAAAGAAAGAATTTTGCACTATTTGTATATTATCTACTTAACTTGAAATTATTGCTAAGGGATTCACTTTAAATTGATTTAATACTAATCTAAACAATTCATATAAATAACTTTGAACTTTCGTTGGCTTCTTATATTAAAGATATCGTAGTTCGAAACTTTACCTAGGTAATTTAATATTATGTTTTGTATTCATGTTTACATTTCAATATGTTTTGGGCAATGCCTAATTAGAATAGACAAATTTCCTTCAAATCCATTTCAAACCATTCTAGTGGTGGAGAAGATTATAATGTGCCGACGGGAACTCCACCTATATGTGTGAATAACGTAAGTTACACATTGCTTCAACTCTCGAATCGATTGATTCATGGCCAACTAATTTTATTATCCGTGCCTCCCTAATCAAGAACTATCTATGAACATTATGTATTTTATTGTTGTACCGTTCATGGCTGAATTAGAAGCTTCAATGGCCATGATAACTCCTAAATCCTAAGATCATTAGACACGTGAACGTGATGTTTAAAGAATTGTGCTCATAATGAATACAAATTTTAACAATTGCGCTTTTTATTATCATTTTTTTCTATTCAAATTATAGCATTCATACAATAGGATCGATTTATCCTTAAAGCTAAATAGACTACTCAAACATCATTTAAATATGCATATCAAAATTTAATATAGAATTCATTGCAAATCATAAATAAGTACAATTATTACCTTGAATTAATCAAGGAAACAAAATATTGATTATGAGCCATGGTGATGTTACTTACTGCCATGGCACCGTGTGTATTAAGCCATGGTGCCACAACTGTGCCACTACTTTGTTATGTATTTTTAGCTCCTGAAGTCTCGGTGCAATCCCTTGTGTTTTTCAGCGCCGTCTTTTGTATGCCGTGGTGTCGGCACTATGTCAGACCTCCAGAGTTGATGTTTTTCATTTTTTTATTTCCCACGCCTTGCCTTTAATCCTTACACCATGCCTTGTATTCCCCTAGCGTTAACCAATGCTCCCACGGTGGCAACTCTAATTTTATGGTTCTTTGCTCCATTTTTTTTGAATTTTTTTTATTCCTTCCATTATACATTAATTCCCTAAAAATGCAATAATACCATGAATTAGCATTCATATGAGGATGTTTATACTAAATATAATACTAAAATGACTTTATATATATGTATAAGTAATCACTTAATAGGAAGAGGGTTCGAGGCGATAAACTCAAGAAACGACAACAAAACATATCTACTATCGCACAACCCTAGCTTAACGCCGTGGCAGCGCTGTAGCATTGCATGCACGACACCAAGTACGACGTCTGGCTTACTCGAACAAAGGAATAAATGACAAAATCAAAAAATTACATGATGTCGTCATGGCATCGTTCATCTGAATGCATGACACCTCTATAACATCGTGCCCCCTACCCCAACAAAAAGGTGGCATCGTGACATTGTACACACGATGTCACCACAATGCCAGACCCTAAAAAATAATAAAGTTCTAAGTAAAATTTAGAGGCTATTATAATCAACTTAATCCAACTTTAATAGCTTCGACAAGTCCTAAAATACTCTTATTAACTTCAAGAACTTAAGAAAGATTCTTGAGGAGTTATATGCAAACTTCGAAGCGTCGGGAAAGCAAATTAGCTTAGGATTTTATGCGAATTGTACGTAAATTTGATAAGACACTAATCTCGATTTCATTTCCATTATTGAGTTGAAATTCATTCATTTGGATTGTTTGACTACTGAACTCATATTCTTAATGTCAAGCCTTATATATACTTTCGCGTCTATGATTTTGTTAGCTATAATCATCGTGTAATAACTTTTTGCATGGCATTGTCAGATTGGATTCCTTTAATGTTATTTATGTTTAAACTATTGTATTGTCTTCTAAATAGCATGTTATGATTTGTTTTACTTTTTTATTAGTGTATGTACACACTTATGTTAATATGTTTGTTTTGTGATACTTGTTTGTATAATCTACAACTTAAAATTCTCGATAGGCATGACCAAGGTAGCCCACCTTTGTAGGTACCCTGACTTTTTGAGTTGCATGATATGCGAGGTTAGATTCCCTGGAGATGTCGACACTTTGCATAGATAATGTCTTACTTAAATCATGAGTAATGCAACTCAAAGGGTTAGATTCCTTAGGGACATTGGCACTCTATACAGCTGATGTTATTAGCGTGACACACGGAGTTTAACTCCTTGGGGAAGTCGACTAACTAAACATAAACTTGCATAATTCTTTTATCAATAATTTTTTTGTAGTAGCTTGGTGACTGCTTGCTTACCTTTCTTTTAGCTTATCTTTCTTCATTGCTATTGTATGCTTTCAATTACCCTTTTTTTGTATATTTTGGAAACGTGGACAAGTGGCTTTAGGATTTACTTTTACTTACTATAATCATTGCCTATTTTGTGACAGTAGGTGCATATACTTTCCATAGCAGACTAAGAAAGGAGAAGATCGAGGACCTATCTATAAGTCCTCGGCGAGTGGTTTTTCCTACTTTTGTTTGCGATCATTTTGTATATTTATTATTTAAATCTTTATATTTTTTTGGGTTTTTAATAGGGTTGAGAGACTTGACTCCTCAATAGATGCATGTATTTCTATATTTGGGTTCTTATGATCATCTATTTCTTTGTTTCCGCATTAGGTGTTTTCATAATGCTTTTGTAAATTTAATTAAGTCTTCCTCCAATAATATTAAAATGAAAAAGTTTTTATTAACTCTGAAAATCACAACTAACGAGTATGAATAATACTTATCATGACCACGTATAATGTGGTGAATGAGACAATAATATGTTTTGAAGTCCTATGTGGTGTAGATTAGGGCTTAATGATTTGGTTAGGCCGGGTAGTACCCTATTTGCGGAAATGGGCCGTCACAGTTGGTATGAAAGCCTAGGCTTCGGATCCTAGGTATTGTCGGTTAAGGTTATCCAAGTTTAGGATACCAATGATAGAATAGCTATCAGAGCATAGGTTTGTAAAGCTTAAGCAATGAAGTATTAGCTTATTCCATTTGGTTATTGTCAATCTTAGCTATTTTGATATTGATCTCAATCTTAGTCCCTTGATAAACTTACCACGACTTTCGCTCAATAACCAAGTCACTTATAGCTCCTTAATCCTGACTTAGAAAAGCAATTTATATTTATCCACTTTTTAAAAACATAGCTAAGGATAATACGACTTTTTATGATCATTCAATTAATTGAAGTCTTCCTTGGCTACACCAAATTCAAAATAGAGAAATTTCACCACTTAAACAGTTAAGTTATTTGTCACTACCTTAATTTGTTTCCATTAGTCTCTAGTTTCTCAACTTTTATTTTTCTCCAAAAGAAATTTGATACTTTTAAAGAGACTATGTAAGATAACTAAATATCTTACTAATCATCAATTCACTATTTGATGATTTCAGTTGTTCGTTATTGTTTAACTAAAAAGATAGAAGAATCTAAATTTTCAAACTCTGAATAACTTAATGACTGATCAAATTCTTAAAGGATACTATTTCAACCCATTAATTCATATAAATAGAAATTCTCACAATATAGGAGCTCATATTGGCATCCTATACAAATCACTTACTGATTCTCAATCAGCACATTTATCTCTTCTTGAGTTTTATTTTAGGTTGTAGTGATAGGCATCATAAGTTAATATCTTTAGAAGTTTCTTTATTGGGTATTTTGAATCTCAAAACAAAATCGCTTGTTTTGATGTTTAATAGCTAATTTAAGATATTTTAAGACCACTTCCCTAATACTTTAACTTATTACCTTTTGATCTTATCACTATACCCTTCATTTTTCAAGTTAGAAATTTGTGTTAATCTTTGTTTCAAAACAACACCTAATTCAGTGTTAACAAATATTATTTCTAACTCATGTATTTTCACTTGTTTTATCGTTTCTTTGTTCGACTAATAAAACCACTATACTAAACATTACTTATGAATAAGTTACTTACGTGATAAACAATCAAAAGTTTCGGTACTTCTTTTTAGAAGACATTTGATTGTTTTCATCTATAGTTTTATTCGACATTTTACTTTTTTTAGTTTCATAAAGGAGACAATGCCTTATTTTAAAGTATTTTATTTTCATAGAAATCGACTAAGACAAGTTGACTGATCCAATCAAATCTCATTAGCATTTTCAAGTCAAATTTAGTTTATCTAATCAATTTCTACTTTCCAAAACCACTTGTATCAATTTCCCTTGTTAATAGTATTTTAACTTTTCCTAGCATTTTATAATTATAATAGTTTGATACTTTTGATTTCAAAGAAACCCATATTAAGTACTTGCATACCTGAATCATTTGGAATTCTTTTCCAAACAATTTCCTCTTTGTTTCCTAAATAATAATCTCAACACTTATATTAACACCGAACTACTTACAACACCTTTATGAATTCGGACTTCACAAGTCCATTTCACATCCGGTCACGCTCAATTTTTTTTATGTGTATTGTCTCTTTTAATTATATCATTTTGTAATCTTACTCGTCATATCTTACGAGTTAAGTACAGAACAAACATAGATAATAAACTTCCTATTGCCTATCTAGTGATAATACATACATACATATTGCAACATAACATAATTCAAATACCTCAGCTCAACTTTCTAACTAGTCGCGTTCAATCTCCTTTTGGTTTCCAACCAAAGTTTATCCTCAATTGAGCATAACCATAGTCTCTAATACCGACATTGTCAGGCCCTTCCTCATTAAGACGACTGACCGACGTAAATTACCTTAATCCTTTGATAATCTTTTTCGCCTAATCCATTTTTCAACTTTGGCCTCAAAATAATGACTATTTCAATTCTCTACAAGGCTCTAAAACTATATTTATATCTTAATAAAACTCAATATTTGTCTTGAAGACCTAAAAAGAACTTGTAGTATGCAGGTATATTTTCTATAGACTCCATGAACACTCAAATTAGAGAACCGATGCAGAAGTTATGAATTTTTCAATATGGCCTGTCAACTAGGCAAACTTTATTTTATTTTAAACTGAAAAACTTCTCCAAATAAATATTTTCGCAAATAAGACTTTCCTAACTCAACAATAAACATAATGAAACCACTCAATTCCAATAACAAAATATTCTCACAGACCGTGGAGTTAAATTGAATCAAAACCAATAATCTATTATCCTAAAACAATGTAAACCAATATCAACCATAAAACATCTCCAAAATAATTATCAACTTAATAATATTAGTTCAATTCATCAAAACCCTAACCCACATTAGTGAAATTTATCCCAACTTGATCGAAATGAACCCTATATATCAATTAAAAATGATTTCTACCAATTTTCATCAAAACAACATAAAAGAAATTGAGAAATTGCAAGAGTTCAAATTAAATTTTGAAAAATGCCTTGAATTGAGTATTTACCGAATTGTTGGCAGAAGACCTCATTTTAATCGTGAAAACATGGCTTGAATTGACTGTCTGCGATACTCTACAATTTTGCAAAAAGAAATCGGGCAAAAATCAAAAGTCGAAAGCTCGCATGGTGAAATAAAAATCTAAGAGGGTTAGGAATAAACATTCGTTCTCTTTATGAGAATTGAAATGAAACGATCCATTTCATTATATATATATATATTTATGTATAAACCTTTAGTTGCTTGCCAATAGCTTAATTTTTTATTTATTAATTCTCAAAATTCCTATTTTGACATATTTTGTTTTCCTACGCTCGTTTTAAATTTGATTTTTCATTAAATTGAACCAAATTCTTGACAAAATAATACATCTTCATAAAATCTCCATAACACTGTTTTGGTCACACCAAAACCTCAAAATTCGTAACTTTTTCCAAGACATATTGAACCCTTATGGACCAATTCTCTTGCTACACTAAACCAAACTTGCATTAATTTATACTCGATCTTAACCTCGACCACCGCCAACTATACAAAACTTGAGGCAAAGTCTCGTACAAACTTCCTCACGTTACTTTACACCAATCCCAACCACGAAACATCGAGGTAAAATCTTCATGTGCAATTAACCCTTTATTCATTAGTTTTTAATCTACAAATAATTTATTTTCACTCGTACCCTTTAGACGCGCACTTGTAACCCCGATTATGACAGATTGAGGATACACCTCAACACACCCCCACTTCGCGATAAAATACCATATAATGCACACAACAAGCACACAACATAAAAATATAAAATATATATTATGATCTCTCGTCCATAACGCATGGGTCCAACCTTAGATACTTAAATCCCAAATTAAATTTGAAAATAATAAATTAGAATCCTATCAGTTTTATGAAATTCTCAGATGTCACAATATTAGAATATATGTTCTAGTTAAGTACGAAACGATACTAGAATAAAACATAAATCTTAGAAGTGCAAATCTGACTGTCCTTACCTAAAAACTATTATTTGGTAAGTGAGCGGAAGTGAGATGGGGAAATGTATATGTATGTGTTATGCTGTTTATTAGGGGTAGGCAGCGGTTTTCGAAAAACCGCCCAAACCGCCCAAACCGACCAAACCGCATGGTTTGGTCTGGTTTTTAAATTTCGCGGTTTGGAAAACGACCAAACCGCGATTTCGCGGTTTGCTCGCGGTTTTCATTTTGGAAAAACTGCGGTTTAACCAAACCGAGGGCATTTTGGTAAATACATATCCAAAACCCTAAAAACAAAAAAAAAACACACCTCATTCGACATTTCACATTTGGTCTCTCGTTCTCTGCCTCTCTGGAGTCTCGGTCTCTCTCTCGCCGAATCGATCGCTCTCTCATTCACCTCCCTCACCGCCAAAGTCACGATCGCTCTCTCACTCACCTGCCTCGGTGCCTCACCTCCGCTCCTCACTCACCTCCCTCACCGCCGCTCCTCACTGACCGCCGCTCTACAGATGGAAAAGCTTCTTCGAAGACGAAGACAGGCCCGAGAAGCCTCGGCGGTACGGGGTCACCGAGATCAGGGGACCCCATTACTCTCTCCTCGCTCAGTCAGCGATTCAGGTCTGTAAAGATTGTGTTTTGATGCGCTCGTTGGGTTGATTAGGTTGTGAATCGTTGGATCTTTAGTGGGGTTTCTCTAATTCGAGTGATTTGATTGGATAGTTTCACATTTTGATCAATCGTGTATGTAATCGCTGCGATTTTTGGTGATCTGATGGGTTTGTCGGGTTGAATGGCTGTGAATTGTTAGATCTTTAGTGGGGTTTCTCTCATTTGAGTGATTTGATTGGATAGTTTCACATTTTGATCAATCGTGTGTGAGGTCATTGTGATTTTTGGTGATCTTATGGATTTTTTTAATGCTTGATGGATTTTTTTTTTTTTTTTTTTTTTTTTTTTTTTTTTTTTTGAAAATAGAGTGTAAGTTGAAAACCGCGAAACCAAACCGACCAAACCGCGCAAACCGCGGTTCGGTTTGGTTCGGTTTTCAACTTTCGCGGTTTGGTGGTGATTTGGAAAATCACCAAACCGTAGACCCTCGGTTTGGTCGCGGTTTGGTGGTTTTCACCACCAAACCGCGGTTTGCCCAACCCCTTTTATGTATATATACGTGCCATGTCTTGTAGCAGCTGATGGCAGATCAAGGTGAGGGTAGAGATGGTAGCGGCAATAGTAACCACCACATGATATCGTGTAAGGATTTTTGGAAGCTATTAGTTAGAGTTGGGTCAAGTCAGCTGGCTGACTTCATGGCAATTACGACGGCATACATTACTGCATATACACATTCCACCACTAACGTTACTATTTGGACTATAGTACTTTCGGCACCCAAGACTCATATTATTTCTACTGACTATATATGCCATTTGACTAACAATGTCATTGCCCAGGGACAGTAGTTTACCGAACTCTTCATGATGATGCTAGCACGCTTGGTTTCAACACCCACCCCCACTAAGACTACTACGATAGTGCTTCTAGCTGGAGAGACTTTAATTATATTGACTAGTACCGCCACTATACTGCAAGCACCCGAGTTCCCTATAGCGCCAGCAGAACTAGTTTTACTGAAGATGCTTTCTGTGGCAGTACCAAAAGTGATTCTGGTCGATGCCACACCCATTATGATAGAGAACAATAGAATGCGGAAGAGTGGGAAGGGACGGAATAAAATGAACGAGGGATCTAGTTCACCAGGATTAGTGATACCAGTTACTACCATAATACCCTACGTGCACGCTTCTCCATTGGCACTTACAAGAGTGAGTAGATTTTTATATTTTTCCTCTAATTTTCATTGTTCCAACTATCTTAGTTCCTGACTTTGTGAGCCGACCACCTCAGATAGTGCAATCAATGCAACAGTGTTAGCAAGTTCAGGGTAATAAAGACCATATGAATCAGGATAAGGGTAGAGACTAGTTTCGAGATAGATAGAGTTGGAAGAGCAGATGAGTTATACATTATGTTTTCATTGAGCTTAGGATGAACACATCATTAACTATGGTCTATAGTCAGTGAGTAGATTTCCCATGCCATCTCAGGCGAGAGCTACAGAACCTGTATTATTGCCCTCGTAGTAGACATCAGACAATCGAGGTCAAGATGCATTTAGATGAAGACATACCAAGAATGCATTTATAGGGTAGAGGAGACTACATAATTATTTCAAATGCTATCAGAATGGATATACTAGTCGACAGTGTCAACAATCCATGAATTTTCTCTAGCAAGGGACAAGCGGTAGAGTCAATAGTTGTAGTATTACTTTACAGGATCAGAGGGAAAATGAAGATCCGTATGCCTTACCATAGAGAAAAAGTTCAATACATAGTCAAGTAGCTTTGAAAGCATGAAGTAGACATCTTGTGTTCTACATATGTGAATAGACTGGACACACAGTCAAACGATGTTTGCAACCTCATAACTATCACCAGCATGTAATGCAACCAGATGCCACAAAGAGAGCCAACATAGTAACGGAGCCAGACCTAGAGGTAGTGCATGATTGTATCAAGGGTAAGCTTCTATTTATTTTTGCATTGCACACGTATTGTTAAATTTAAACACAAAAGTAACATACATGAGATGATTTGCACGAGAGAGGATGATTCCACGGTTGAGAGCGACCTGGCATACTCCGTGTTACATGAATTGAAATTAATAATCGGATAATGAGAATAATGTCACCTGACAAGCATACTCAGAACTCCCTAGAAATTTACGCCTAGCAAGATTTCTTTTGAGTACTATGCCCATAGTGTCATATATAGTGATGATGTACACCTGGTCGCTAAGCTTAAGATTTACCTACCATTATGATTTAAACTATGGTTGAAGCAGTCGGTTGACCTACTTGTGGTAGTTGAGAAAGACGGGCTTTGGGGCTAGTATCTATTGAAAATTTTGGATAGGGTAATTATGATTATAATGGAGATTTTCTAAAATTGTAAGAAAATAATTATGAAGTCAAGATAAACTTCGAGGATGAAATTCCTATTACTTGAGATGATTGAAATGACCCAAAATTAACTAATAGCCAATTTGTCCCTAAGGTCAATGACCTATGATGTAGCCAGATAGCTGGTACGTGGCCGCTACACTGGACATGGAGACGGAGAAATATATTATGTTTGAGTTATGAATGCTTATTGTGATATATGTGTGTACACAATACCCGAATCTTTATTTGGTTTTGTTTATTCTTAAATTCAGCCGCGTGAGTAAGGTAGTGTCTCGAGATGCATGCTAGCGTATGACCGTGGCCAAGAGCAACATGATAAGTCTAGACTTTGGTGTTCTATATTAATGTGACAGAAAAACAATTCCTATGGACTATAAGTTAAATTAATGAGAATCAAATAAACACCTTAGTTAGAAAATAAAATCTACACCATAGATTATGCCTCGAGACTTGCGCAACAAGTTGATCATTTGCATCCAAGTGATTTAATGTTGGTGGAAGTAGGAGTAGATATGAGCCGTGAGATAAACCTAGAAATGTGAAAAACACACTAGTTGTGGGGCTATAATTTACACCATCATCATATAAAAAAAGGGCTTTTCTTCCCAAACCACACATGCAACATATAAGAAGTTCTGACCTGAAGTTATGCGTTGCTGAAATCTTGGTCTTCTAGGGGAATGAGAGTGAGTAATCATCAACACCAGCTACATAAACAAAAATCCTTGGAGACCAAGAACCCTTGGTGAGAAATTTAATCTCTAAAGATTAAAATTATTGAAAATGTTTTTTGAATGATGGGGCTTTTTGTATTAAATGAAATTATAGACTCTTATAATAAGGTTTTAATCAATTTAAAGACCCTAATTGAGTCCCCAAATGCCAATTTTGAATTTGCTAGTTTTTGCAAAATTTGGTTCAAATCAGTTCTGATTTTTGCGGATTTTCGTATGGTAAATATATTTATTTAGAAATTAGGTTGTGGAATCTAATTAATTGCAGAAAAAAACTATATTTGCAATAATGAAGTTCGAAATTCAAATTTTAAATGATTTTGATATAGATTTTTGAAGTTTACAATTGTGTTTGAAACAAAACATAATTTTTGTTTAAATGAATATAAATTTTATAATTTTGATTATTAAGTTGAAACACATACTGTTGTTGATACAATGGAAAGTGTATCGAACGCCTAGCAAAGTAAACCGAGGGTACGAGGCAATGGATAGAGCCACTGTTCGGTAGGTTGAGCTTGATGCCATGGCATCGCTGCAGCATTGCATACATGATGCCATGCACAACGTTAGGATAACTAGAAAAGAGTGACAAATGACACAGCATCGCCGTGGCACCGTGCTTAGAACACACCACGCCACCACAAAATCTTCCCCCCTGCCCTTATAAAAAGAGTGGCACCATGATGGTGACATAACATTGTACAGACAGGACCACCACAATATCAGAACCTTAAAATAATAAAGATAAAAATGAAATTTAAAGGCTCTTCTAATAAACTTTATCTAACTTTAATAGCGTGGACAAATCCTAAAACACCCTAATTAACTTTAGAAACTTAAGAAAGTTTCTCGCAAAGTTGTATGAGAACTTCGAAGTGTTGGAAGAGTGGTTTAGCTTACGATTTCGGGTGAGTTGTAAGTAAACCTGTTAAGGCATCTCTCTCTCCATTTCATTTTCATTATTGAGTTTATATTCAGTCATTTTTGACAATTTTACTACTGATCATATATTCGTAATGCCATATCTTATATATACTTTTGTGTATATTATTTCATTGGTTATAATCATCGTGAATTGAATTATCGCATGGAATTCCTTGTCTCTACTACGTTCTATTATGAGGTTCCTTTACTACTATTGATCTTTGAGTTATTGAATTGTCTTCTAAGTAGTAAGCTATGATTTGTCTTACTCTCCTATTAGTTTGTATACACACCTATGTTAATATATTCGTTGTGTGATACTTGTTTGTATACAACTTAAACTCCTCAATAGGCATTAATTACTATGGTCTCCCATCTTTGTCAACACCCTGACTTTAAGAGTTGCGCAATACCCCGAGTTAGATTACCTAGAGATTTCACACTTCACACAACTGATGTGTTACTTAAATCATAAGTAGTGCGGCTCACGCAGTTGAATTCCCCAGGGAAGTTGGCACTCCATATAGCTAATGTTATTAGCGTGGCATACGGGGTTACATTCCCTAGGGATGTCAGTTGACCAAACTTAGAGTTGCATATTCTTAAGTCTATAATTTCGTTTTAGTAGCTAACTGACTATTTGCATACCTTTCTTTCTACTTATCTTTCTTCATAGCTCTTATATGCTTTTAGTTACTGTTCGTTATATATTTTGGAATTGTGGATAGGTGACTTCAGGATTTACTTTTTCTTACAATACTCACTATATAGTTTGTGATGGTGGGTGTAGGTACTTCGAGTAGTAAACTAGGGAAGGAGAAAATCGATGACCAGCTTTGAGCCATCGAGGAGTAGTTTTTGCTACTTTTGTAGGTTATTATTTTGAGTATTTATTGTTTTCGTCTTTATATATTTTTCTAGGTTATATGTAGGGTAGAGAGACTTGACTCCCAAACTGATGCATGCATCTCGCTATTTGGTTTCATGTGATTGTTTATTTACCAATTTTCCATAGTAGGCATTTTCATAGTGGTTCTAAAATTTTTATTAAGTTTTCAGCTGATAATACTAAAATGATAAAAAGTTTTAATTAATTAACTCTAAAAATCACACCTAATGAGTAATAAATAATAATTATCCTGAACATGCATAATGAGGTGAATGTAACAATAAGGCTGACTAATACGTTGTTAAATTCTATGTGGCATGAATTTGGTCTTAATGATGGGATTAAGTCAAGCGGTACCCCGTTTGAGGAAATTGTCCGTCTTATTATTGGTGAAATATATATATATTTATGTATATATAATGAAAATAACTTATGCTGCAATTAAAGAAAGAAAAAAGAAAATTAGCTAATAAAACATTACTTAGGTGGAAAGAATGCATCCTTAACTATAGTAAAAGTGAGAAGTGCTAATACGAGTGTTTAAATAAAAAATAAAGAGAATATATTGCAAAGTAAATGAAGTAGAGAATATAGTGGTGGAAAAAATGTGAGAAAGAATTCTTATCAAAATAATAATGGAGTGCAAAGTAAATGGACCAGGGAACCGTAAAAATGAAAAAGAAAAAAATACGGGAAGAAAACAAAAAGATATATAGAAATTTGAGAGTGTTTGTATAAGAGCTCTTAAGATAAAAGATTTAGCTCCAGTGCTTATAGCTAAGTTGAGTGAAGTATCTCTTTTTCCAACATTCAATAAATGAACATGATAATGATATTTATTGGTGCATGTCTTATAAAATTCTTATCAATTTTGATTATGGTCGTATTTTTAAATGTTGTTTAAAATTGATATTTATTCAATGATTTTTGTATTTTGAGGTTCTATATTACTAATGATTAGCTCAATGCTTACAAGTGAATATTGAGAAAGCTTATATAGTGGTCTGACATTAGTATTGATAGAACTTTAAGTCTTGAGGTGTATTGCATAATAAGGGTTGAGTTGTCATTTAAGGGGTTTTTCTTCAAATATTTCTATTCTATCATAACTTTAATTTACATGAGGGTAATATGTTTCTATTTAATGATCACTTCTGTTTAAGAATAAAAGTGAGTAATTGTGTAATCAGAATAAGGAATGAAAATAGAGTATAATTGAAAGTATTTCTTTGCTGGGAATAGGAAAGCGTTGAGTTTGGAGGTCTTTGATAAGTCAATAATTATACAATATTTTAAAGTATATTTTAAGGTGATTTTAGATTAAAAAGGCTACATTATTCTAGGATTTCTCTTATTTTTTAAAGGTTTTATTAAGGTTATATAATGAAATGGAAAAAAAAGGAAGAAAAGTAAAGAATTCAGTCAATTGAAGAAAACAGACTGCAATTCCACAATAATTGAAGAAATACATTCGGATTCTCGACATCAATTGGCAGCAAAAGAGCCTAGCTACTTATAGATGAATTAGGAAATAAACTAGTATTTGCTATACAAATTGGTGAACCATAAAGTCATTATTTCACAGATTTTCCTAGTTATTTCGACGAGAAGGAGGATGTAGTAAGGATTTGTGGGTAAAGGCTACGAGAATATTGGATTAAAATAAGGAATTTCAGTTTGGTTGGTATATGTACTACTTAGAATACTATATATATGACCTTATGGCTTTGAAATTAAGGGCGCTTGATTGCCCTTATAGCTCTTGGACTTTTTCATCAGTTCCTTGATAGCTTATGGACCTTCTTTCGAAGACTCTTGTAGATTTAAGTATTCAATAAGAGGTATTTTTTATTAATATAATTTATTTATTTTATTGCTATGTTTATTTTTGAGTATATGTGAGTAGTTTATCAATCTAAACGAATTTCAAACATGAACTTAAAAACTTTTGTAATGTAGTCATAATAAGGAAGAATTTATGCTTAATGCTTTAAACTTAATCATATACATTAATTCCTAGTTTCAATATACTTGTTTTTCCATAATACAATTAAGAAACTTTGTGTTGCATGCATAATCTAGAATGTGTATTGTAACATTTAGGTTCTGAATCTAATACAAAGTAGTAACTAGGATTAATTTAAAAGGTCTTTTACCATTTAGGTGTCTTAGGTGAATAATGTCCTAAGAATGATATTGATATGACTAATTTTTATAATAATGGCTTAGTCGTAAGTAGTTTTCGGAGAGTGTAATATTGTTTTGTTTCTATTAGTTATCTTTGAGCTTTCGAAGAATTATTGGTGCTAAAAAAAGAATATAGCTTTTTCCATTGATATAAAGAAAACAAATGGCTGAAAAAGGCTATCAATCTTGTCTATAACTTAGTTTTAGTTATTCAAGCATACTTCATAAGATGATGATAGTATGATTATGATTATACTTTAATTAATATGACTGGATTAAAAACGTTTATGTTTCATTGTTCTGGATATTTATTTAGAAGTTTGTTTACACGTGACAATAAGTCTTCTTTATTATACTTTTAATATTTTGTAGTATTCGTAAGTGGGAATTTTCTATATATGGATTTATCAAACTTCTCTAGGAAAAAGGTATTTTAATGGTTTTTATTATTTTTACTTTAATTTAATAAACTAATTAAAATAGTAATTAAATTCACTAATACAATCTAAAATATAATAATATTTAACTAATTATATTAACTTGACTAACACAATTCAATTTCACTATCAATCAAATCAATTCAATTCAATAAATAAATATCTAAACGAATATCAAGATCAATGAAACATCAATTCGTTTTGCATCCAAACAAGTTAATTCAATCTCATAGTTTTGAACATACTTTGTAAAGTATCCTATATCATTAAAATCTAATCATAAGTCAGTAAATAACCTTTAGCCATCTATTAGTTCTCCTTATACCTCTGAAAAAGCTACATTCTAATTTTATTGAGCTAACCCCTTTGCATACACATGCATTAATATCACGCAACGAAGTCGCATCACATTTTATAAGAACTTCAAATTGCTAAATTTTAGACATTTGGAAAGCCACTTCAATAGTAGATTTACATCTCAATATCACCGAGAATATCTAAACGGTAACACCTTTCAAACAATCCTAGTAATTACTTTAAACGAGATAATGAATCAAAATACCATAACGGACATTCTAGACTATGCATGCAATACAATGTTAATGATTAAAAGTAGTAGACAATAACCTATCAAATCAGTTAATTAAAGAATATAATTGGTTTAAAGGATTAAGCGCATAGTCATCGTATCATAATTAAATAGCAAAACAAATCTAGTCCATGTTCAAAGTTTGTTTACATTGACAAACTATTCATTCATATTCATAAATAACATCACAATAAAATAATAAAAGACATGGATAAATACCTATAGAATAAATACTTTAAATCTTTAATTTTTCTCCAAAAGCAATGAACAATAAAGCAATAAACTAATGAGTAAATTATGGCTCCTAGAGCAATGAAATGTTATTCTAAGCACTAAGTGGGAACTAATTTCACAGCTCTATGGTCATGTTTATAGTATTCTAAGTAATAAACATTCTAAACTAACTAAAACTATAGGTTGTTATCTAAAATCCTCGAAATCTTTTCTAGCGATTCCTCAGCGATTCAAGTTTAACTGGAATCGATGAGACAATTCTCAGAATCATGGTCACTATTTTCACCGATCTGAGTTGCGAATCCATGTGTATAGAATCAGTTAGGGATCGCTGGCTATAAGATCTAGTTTTTTTCCTATACTTGTTAATGATTTTTCGCATAATCTTTCCACTTGATCAAGTCATTCATAATCTTTCCTTTTTACATAATTTCTTCATATATTCCTTTTATCACCTAAAATAAAAAAATAAGAGAAAGTCCCATGTAATATAGTCTTTTACATCTAAGATTTTTCTAAAATGTACTATAAAACATGTCTTATTATTGACTTGTCAAATACTCCAAACTTGACACTTGGCTATCCCGAGCAAAGCAATACTATCAATCATACCTCTTTTCTTATCTCGTTTTGATTTCATAATTATATACTCTTAATCTTAATAAAAATAGTTTTTAAATAGAAACATATTACTCTCATAAAAATAAAAATCACGATAAAGTAGAAAGATTTAAAGAAAAACCTTTTTAGTTGACAACTCAACCTCTAATTGTGCAATACACCTCAAAATTCAAAGTTAATCCAATCACCAAGATCAAGCCACTATATAGTTTTTCTCTATCTCCACTGACAAGCATCAAGTTTACGATAACTAATATAGGATCTCAAGATACAAAAATCACTATATCAATCTCATTTTCAAATAATATTTCAAATATCACCACTATCAAAGTCGATAGGAACTTTAATTCACCAATAATAATCAATTTTTTTTTCTTTCCATTTATTGGAATTTTGGAACAAGAAATACTTCACTCAACGTAGCTTTAAGTATTTGAGCTAAATCTTTTATTTGAAAAGTTTTCTCAAACATCCTTCCATTTTCTTTATATCTCTCTTTCTTTCTTCTTTAATTATATATTCATTTTCTTTTTTATATCATATTTCTACGGTTCCCTACTATATTTCGTTTGGAATTTGTTATTGTTTTTATACAGGAATTATTCCTTTCATATTTTTTCCACAACTAGACTGCCTATTGCATTTCCTTTGGATCCGTGGATTTTTTTTCATTTAAAACTTTTTGTAAGCTCTTCTCATTTTCACTAGCAAGAAAACGTTCTTTCTAACTCATTAAATTTTATTGGCTAATTCATACTTTTCCCCTCAATCGTGACTGAAGCTCTTTTCAATAGATATATATAAATAAAATATTTGATCAATAATCTTTATGTAACAAGATTCTTACTAATCTATTTTCCTTATCTTCCACTATTGTTTTGAACCTTCTAACTATTATAATCTCTAACGCAAAATCATTAATCCTCTATAAACTCCTTTACTGTATACAAAATCTAGGTTAAGTTAAAATAGGGTATAACAATTCCTTTTCATTAACTTTTATTTTTGTAGGTAATAATAATATCACTTTCATCAAAATTGAAATTATATTCAGTTCCCATATTCCTAACTAAATAAAGTAAAATGAAATGAAAAGTTACTCTATGTATTATGGCAAATTGAAAAAATTTCACAATGTTCAACATTTAAATAGATTCTATCTCTCCTTTCTTCCATCGTCGCATCTTCATACTTCACTTCACCTATTATCCCCATACTCATTCCAAAGCTTGTCCTAAAGGCTTAAAAATTAAGTTAGGTTTCCAATAGAGTAAAAATACCTCGTGAAATATTAATGAATAAATTAGACAAATAAAACAACTAACATAAGAATGAATTTTATAATTTTATAAAAGATGATAAATTTAAATATTTCCAAACATCATAGAATATAAATTCAACCCATCAAACCATTATATAAAATTTGAACACATAAATGCATTTGTATTAAAGTAGCACATTCCATATAATTGAAATGTATAATAAGATTGCAAACCTATACCTCTCATAATAACAGTCGAAAAAAGATTACACAGAGAAAAAAAAAAATCAGAAGCGTCGTCCCGGCGTTACCTCATTGATAAGTAATTATTTATACATATATAGGGTTAGTTTAGTCTTATATTTAGTATAAATATTCTTAAATGAGTTCTAATTCATGGTTATATTGCATGTTTTGAAAATTTGGGTATAATGGAAGGAATTGAGGAAAACCAAGAAGAAATAGAGCAAAACCCATTAAATTAGAGTTGGCACTTTTAGGTTTTAGGGTTCATATGCAGTGAGAATTTCAAAACAATTTTGAAAAAATTCAACAGGATTGAAAATAAGTTACATTAAGCTAGATCTACAATAGTAAACAATACCTTAATCCGTGATTTCCTTATTTGATTGTTCGATTCCCATGACATTCAAGTTCGCATTCTATATCAGAAATTCATGCACGAATGGTGTCCATAATTTGGAGTGTTAGCCCCAAGAGATATTGAAAATGTTTTTTTCATTCTTTCATAAAATCCAGAAAACTCGAAAATAGTTAAAATGAAAATCTTATTTTGTTTTAGAGTTTCAAACTCTATTTATACGTATAGATAGCCCTCACTTAAAATCCTATTCGTAATACAATTTTTGTATTTAGGCAGTTTAAACGAATTACACATACGCCCCCTATTAATAAGTTATCATATAAGAAATCATAAGGGCATTTATGACATGAAATTTATCATATAAAATTCATTACGCTGGACCAATTACGCAAAAGTCATTCTTTGTGTGCGACACAATAGCTTCATGCGACGGTTGCAGTGAACCCAAACCATTTTGGTCTGCAAGTCATAAGCAGTCTCTAGTAAGTTATTTTGACTACCCAAGTAGCATGAATATCAAAATTGATACAACGTATTGAATAATCATCTCCTTTTGTCATGCGATATGCTTAGATTGAACATAAGGCATGAAAAGTCACCCTTAATGTTCAATTGTACTAGTTTCAATCTCTAGGTAAATTGAGAAACATCCACGTGACATTGATCATATCAATTCATAGGGACTTGGCCATTATCAGTCAATCATATTGAAGGATCCACTGATATCTCTCTATACGAGAGTGCAAATTCTATCTTGATTACACACCTTACACATATTATTGACATGGTAACTAATCATAATATTTATAATCGTTTGGTTAAAGGAAACATTCGACTGTGTTAAATTACCATGCTCATAATGTTGAGGTCTAATTGAATCTCAAGTCGAAGGACCAAATCATATACCTATCATAAGAAACACCTATGACTTAATCCATATAGTGTTTTAATAGCGAGTCGATCTAGTACCTTGTTCCCTAATAAGTACACATGATCTCGATTCGTATCCCTATATGCATGATCATAACATTACAATCAACTAAGATTCACACTAGTCTTCATTTATTATGGATCCCAGTATAATGAACGACTAGGGACATTTAAGATTTTTCAATAAATACCCATGGATCTTATTATAAGGTAAACATGCAATCACTTATAATAAAAGTTAAAAATGAAGGCCTCTATTTATTTATCTAAAATTATAAGATAAATAATGTTTATAGATTGATTTAGGGCACATGCCCTTACAAGTGTCATCGGTAAAATATGTTGAAGATGTTGGAATATAAGACATGATATGGGAATGAAAGGAACACTGTGGGAAAGAAAAAATAATGAAGAAATCTACTTTAGAGGTCCGACAGAGTGGCGTTGTTGTGGCACATAAAGGACGACACCGGGACAAGCTAGGGATGGAGCCGAGAATCCAGGAGCTCAAAAACACAAAATGAAGCAGTGGAGTAGTAGCGTACACAAAGCGACGGGGTAGTAAGTGACATCGCCAACTACGCAGGAAAAAGAAAGTGGAGCTTTAATTTGAGGTAAATTGTAATTTATGGTTTCTAATTGTTATTGAGGAGTATAAATAGGTATTAAAATGTGATAAGCTCAGAGGAAAACACCACATAGAAGGAGATTAGCCACCATTTGAGTAATTTAGCATTGAGTATGAGTATTAATGAGTTTTTGTTAAAGAAAACATTGAAGACTCTACGTTTGCAATCAATATTTAGTTTTTTTAATTAAATTAAAGGTAATATTTATATCCATCTATTATTTTAAATGAATTTCATATAATTAAATTAAAGGTAATATTAAGACATCTTGATCACGTGTTTAATGAACTTAGGCTTTCAAAGTTATCATGGCTATTCAAGCTTTTAATCAGGATATTGATGGTATAACCATAAAATACACAATGTTGATAAATAGTTTTTAATTAAAGAGGAGTGGATAGTAAACTTAGTTGGTTATGAATTGAGACTTAAAGCAATGTGGAGCTTACGTTATTCACACCGATAGGTCGAGTTCTTGTTTGCACATTAGAATACTCTCCATCAAGATAGTGGGTTGAATTGGATTTAAAGAAAATATGTCTATTCTAATTAGGCAATAAACACAACATATTTAGATGTAAACATAAATACAAAGCATATTATTAAATTACCTAGGTAAAGTATTGAGCTTAGATATCCTTTATATAAAAAGTCAAATAAAGTTAAAATGATTTGTTAAAATATTTTAGTTTAATATAAAAACCAATTAAAAGGTGAACTCCTTAGCAATAGTTAAAGATAAACAAATAATTGACAACTAGTGCAAACAAACGTCCCAAAAGACAATATCTATGACAAACGAAATTTGATTACATTATTACTATAAGTGAGCTGTTATCCTTTTGATACTTAGTTAGTTTGAATAGTTGCAAAGTTTTATTTTAAGTATTTTGATTTTCAGTTCATAAAAAAATGGTTTAGTTTTATTTCGACTTTCTACATTTGATCTTATTGTGTTTTCTTTTTAGGGATATTTACCGCATGCGTAGCATGGGAGAGAAGTACATTATGCCTTACGATCTAGAGATTGAAGGAATGACAAAGGAAACAAAAAAAAGAATTTAAAATGGTTGAGGAGCAAGCTACAAACCAATGACAAGGTGGCGGGAACAACAAACTTACAATTGATATTGGAGTGTAGGAGAGAGCGCGAGGACAAATATGCATTCATGACTACTTTTAGCCAGGATTTCAAGGGATATACAATGGCGTGATGAATCGTCCATCCAATACCATGAAGTTCGAGCTACAACTATCTCTGATAAGCCTGCTGCAAAAAAGCCTATTCAACATGTTATGTAATGAAGATAAAGTTGCACATATTGAGAACTTCAGGGAGAAGTGTGACACCGTGAACATCACCTGAGCTACAAATGAGGTGATTAGGATGTGACTTTTCCCATTCTCATTGGATAGAAAAGTCAAATCTTGGTTCCATAGGCTGAATGCAAAGAGTAGGACTTCAAGGGTAAAAATCAAAGAAAGATTTCTTCACAAGTTCTTTCCCTTATTGAAGGTAACAAAAAAGACACTTGAGATTAATTAGTTCATGCAAGGATGGAGAATTGGATCTCCCTGATCTTTTGTCTTAGAATTCTACCACTGGTAATCATTCCATAGTAAGGAAACCATAAAGCATCTACGATATTAACTCACAAGCGGTAATTGTGGCACAACTATAAAATTTGAGCAATTAGATGGAAAAACATGAAATGGGACACTAAGGTCCACAAGTTTCACATCAACCTATGAATTATCAAGGCATGGTAGTTAACCAAATGGAAGTACAATAGGGAATGGAGCATGAACATATCAACTTCATGAACAACCAATGGTAGAGAACAACTTTAGGCTAATCGAAGTGGCTCCACAATGGTAATATCAAGGACACAATAACTATAACCCAGACTTTCTTATAGAGACCATAATAATGCATTGAAGTTACCTCAGGGCTTCAAACAAGTACAATAAGGGAAGTTGGGGTCGGGTTAAGAGATGACTTTATTCTTACAAGCCATGGTAGTGAGAGATAGAGAGTTCCATGAGAAGCACGAGAAAGAGCTAGAAGAAATAAAGAAAACCATTAAATGGATGAATAACAAGCAATCAAACTCCATCAAGAAATTAGAGAAACAAATTGGTTAACTTGCTATAGCATTGAAATCAAGGAAGGAAGGATAGTTTCTTAGTAACACCGTCACAAATCTTATAGAGAATGTGAGTGCCATTTGCATGATAAGCATTACGGCAACAAAGGAGTCTAGGCAAGACCAAGTAGGGTCCATTCATGAAGAAATGCATGAGCACAAAATGGAAGTAAGGCAAGATGAGCTTGATAGTCTAAAGAAGCAAATAATCAATGCCTTGAAGAAGAGGAAGAGGAAGAAGAAGATGAAAATAAGAAAGGGTAGCAACATTAGAAGACAAAGAAAAAAATGCGGGACCTTCCGAATACCCACAAGGCAATGACGTCAAGTTGGTTCCAAAGAAATCGGAAAGAAATATCAAGTTCATCCCGCAACATCAACGCATCAAAAGGAAAAATCCAAGAGAGATAAGCATGTCGATAAACATTGTCAAGCACATTTTCTGAAATGTCCTATGTTATACGGGGGCCTCGATCAATGTCATGCAACTAATGGACATGATTCATGAAGACTTGAAGATCAATTTTCAGGATACAACAAATTTGCAAGTAGCAGACGATGATTTGATGTCTAATATAAGAAAAGTTTTGAATGCGCATGTGAAAGTAGGTAGATTCACATTCATCGCAGATTTTGAGGTCATGAACCACAACATGGACAATGATGTGTCCATCATACTTAGTCGGCCATTCTTGAACATGGCTAATGAAAGTTTTGACATAAGAGAGAAAAACATCACGATGAGTATCGATAAGGGCAATGATGATGAGAAGGTTGTATTTTTCAATGATGAAGAAGTACATGCGAATGGAAAAAACATCATAATCTTCGATTTGCAGATAGAGCTTCTTGATTTATCGATCTAAACAAGCAAAAAGGCGTTAGGATTATGGCGTTAAACTAAAAACTAATAGGAAACAGCCCGGGGTTTTATATTTTGACTTTTAAATTTTAAGTTTTGAATTAAAGTTAATAGTTGTTAGTTAGTTATTTAGTATAATAATTACAATTAACAAGTTTTAGTTCTAATTTTCAAAGAATTTGTGTTGAACATACAGGAAAAACAATTTGCTAAGTCATGATGCATCAGAATTGAAATGTCTCACAAACTCATTAGAAAAGCAAAGGAGGTCAAAGTAGTGAAGGTAATGTGTATTGATGAATCGAAAAGTAAAATTTAATAATTTTCATATTTTCATGGACTTCATGCGGTCACAACGCCTTGTGTGAGTTGTAGACAAAGTAGGAGGAGCATTGGCGAAGAATTTGCAAAAACTCATACTCAAACACGTGGGTTGTAGAATTAATGCCGTGGGTATTACCCACGACACTGTAAGTGTAGGGTACAACGCTGAATTAGCAAAAGGAAAAAATAAACAAAAGCCCCACTATGTCGTTAACGTAGTAGCAGCACTGAGGTCAAAGTAAGGGTTTGTAACCTCATTTTAACAACATTCTATACACTCTTATGAAAAACCTACTAAAACAACTAAACGTATATCCTTTAGAGCCAAAGTTTGACACTTTTAAGTGAGATTAGCGATTTCCTAATGATTTAGAGTGAAGAAACAAGTACATTTTGGATTAGCACAAATTAAAAAGCTCGGGCTCGGATTTTAGGTTTTTGATTCCAAATAGAGTGAAAGTTCTAGTTGATGAGAAAAGTTTGAGGGCTTAGATTGAACAAGACTTGGAGGAATGATCTACACTAGGAATTAATCTGGCATTAAGGTGCATTTACAATCTTATCTAGTTATGCATTGAACATTGTAATTTTTTATGATATTGTATGAAATTGTGGATTAGAGATTGTAGGACATGTTTTGCAAGATTGTGTGAATGTGAGAATTACTATTACCTATGGAGACTTAGTTGATATCCTTAAATTATTTGATGTATGCATGATCCATGTCATATGAATTTTGATTTTTAGGTGATTTGAAGACTGACTCGCATTGAATTTTTGTTAGTTGCTTGAATTTGTAGAAAATGGCAAGAACAGGTAAATAAGTTAGCCAAACTAGAGCAAATGATTTTGAGGCATCTACCTCTAGAAGTCCCAATGATGAAGAGCCAAGACCTCTTACGTCTAAATTTTTCATTTGTAAAGAGGCTAAGAAATGATAAAATAAAATCCTTTATAGGGAGTTCATTTACGAAAAGGGAATTAATTTGACGGCTAAATATGATAATGGAGTGAATAATTTAATTATGCAATAAAATTGGGAGCAACTCACTCAAGACTATAGGTAAGATAAAGTTAAAGGATGAGTAAGTGAAGATAAGAGGTGTTTTAGTTCCCTTCAATAGATGTGAGATCAATAATTACTAAGGGTTGGAGTAAATAAGCTTTATGAATCGGTATAGACTTTCTCTCCCCGATGATATGAGAGGTCCTATAACCTATACCCATTTAGAGCTATATAAAATGCATTGGTTCTCCTAAGACAACAAGGATGGGTTATGGGAGCTGAGAATGTGTCGAAGCACATTAAGAAGGCTAGTTTTGGAAAGGTTTACAACATGTGGCAATATTTTCTTGTGGAATCGCTATGCCCCACTTCTTATCAGGGTGAGATCAACAAGCTAAAAGTTGCTTGTCTTAATGAAATTACAAAGTTCGGGGATATCATACACACCACTTTGAGGTAGTCCATCAAGTCAAAAAGGGACAATAAATTGTTGTTTCCTATATTGATTACTAATATGTGCTTAAGGGCCGGAGCAAGGATGAAAGAAGATGAAGAATTTTATATACAGGCTTAACCAACCGTAGATGAAGCTTTCATGCTCACATTGAAATGAACACATGGTTACCAAGACTAAGAGAAGGAGATAGAGGGCCAATAAAATCAGCTTGAGGCCAAATTGTTGGCTAAGAGGCAAGAGGATCAGGCAGTAGAAGAAGTAATAGCAACAAAACTAGCTAGGAGCTAGAAGATGAGAAAAATGAAGAAGAGGAAGAGAAACAACAACAATGATATGTTTAGCTCTATGACTTTGTAGACCAATAGATACAGGAGCAGGACTTGGAGGGTCCTAAAGAATTTCCACCACTTCCTCTAACATAGGCACATATACCACCACTAGTGGGTTTGAATCCATAATAATAGAGGCTACGAATAACAGAGATGAGGAGACAATACTAGGAGGATAGGGTGCAATACCAGGCAGTCATGCTATGCTACGATAAGGATATGGAGAGGCGAAAGCAACGTTAGTGGAACGGAGTGCACAATTTCATTTTGTTTGTTATCCATCACATAGCCATATCTAGATATTAATGGAGCAGACAGACCTATTGATAGGTCATTGGGCTTTCTAGCAGCACCAACATACGTGTTCGGTCTGGAGTTAGTGCAAGGCAGGACGGTGGAGCGTCCATTGACACCATTGCACGCTGTAGCTGATAGTGTTGACGATGATGATGATGACACACACTTTTGAAGGCAGTGTGGTAAGAATCCTTTAGACCTAAGAAGTTTAAAGTACTTTCGATACAAATTTTTAACATTTGGGATATTCTGTAAATTATTTACTTATTTCAATTATATTTTTTAATTTAGTTTAATTTAACTTGTGATATTATACATGTTTCTATATTTTAGTGTTTAAATGTTTTAAGCGTTCTTTTGAACGTTGAGGACAAGGTTTGGTTTAAGTTTAGGGGCATCCACATTACTCATACTACGGGAAATAGTAAGATAGGTTCAGAAATAAGAATAAACATATAAGGTATAATCATTTAAATTTTAATGTGTAAAAGTTGAGGAAAGCATGGAAGTGTATAAATTATTCGATTTATTTACTATATGAATGTTTTAGTATAAATTAGGTTATATATAGTAATATGGAATGAATAAGTAGTTCATTTGCATGTTCATGCCTTTAATTGTAGATGATTAGATTACTAGTATCTTGTTGATATGTAATAAGTCGGTATTTATATATATATTTAATACTTTATTTTAGTATATTTAATTATGCAAAGTCTCTAAATTATATATTTAATTATATTTTTTTTATCATTTTTAGGTGTAATGGATTGCGCGGTTGAATTTGTGGCGGAAAAATACTCAAAATAGAATATTTACATGCAGTGATCGGATGCCGGACAGTTTGCTCAATTTACGCATTGCGATGTGGGTAGAATAGGAGACAACATATTTCAACCTATTGGGAGCTGTTACCTCAGCGTTCAACTAATCAGGCGATGCCACTTCAACGCCACGCGTCACCCAGTCAACAACGTCACGCCTGCACATTTCTCCTCGCTTCAGCTACTCATCGATCTTCCTCGGGATGCATGTCAACACAGACTCCCAGATTTTTGCACGAACTCACGACTCGCCCACAACTTCCATGCGCACCATGTGGCGCGTTCTCACCCATGCAACGCGTCATCGCAAGGGTCCTCTACCAATCAAAAGCTGACACGTGGCACTCCACTTTCACAGCAGCGCGTCATCGCGAGCTCTCTCCTCCAATCCGGTCACACCATGTCAAGGGTGAGAGCTAGAACGAGCTAATAGCGTAGTGACACGTGGTGGACACCGATTTTCAAGCCAAAAACAGCCCTACGATACTCCTCAGTGCACGAGTTACCTCCCTAACCCCAAAAACTAGTTTCTCTCACCTCCGGAGACCAATTTTTAGTATTTTTATATAATAGGAAATTAGGTTTTAGTTTTTTAGAACATCGACTATTATTTTTTTAGCATCAACTTTCTTCGTGACGATGATCGTCTAATTAACTTCTTGCCTAGGTCGAAGGGGAAGCAAGTCAGGATGATGGATTCATGGCGTATTATGTGAGACCTTTTATTTCACTATTTTATTTAACTTAATTTTTCCTATTTCATTGTTGTTGATTTTAATGATTATGATTTAGATATAGGGTATGTATATGGCAAGTGCATGCGTTTAGGTGGACAATCTACATTTATTTGGACTATTAATATCCGTGTAATTGTGCTTTTGGACCAATAAGTGAAAAACACTCACCCATTTGCCATCAAACCCTTTTGGTTCTTGAGTGTGCAACAATTGAATCTAGTTTAAATCGGTAGCGGATGCGATCCGATTATTTAGGATTGTTGTTCCCACAGACCCAAATTATTGCGGTTAGTGTGTTAAACCCGATTGGTGGATGTCTAGGGTTATACATTAATTAGGGAATAGTTAGTGACGAACGTCCTGGCTGTTGAAATTAGAGGAATTAGGAGTTTCTGGTGGATGTTGATTTTTCATAGCTAATCTCGGAGAAATTGAATTAATAACTTTTTGGGATGATTTAGGATCATGAATGTCGTTGAATCTTGATTCTTGCTTGTGGAACTGTAAACTTAGGTGATTTCTTCTCATTGATATTATTTTTGCGAACTTCTTATTTGTACGTTTTAATTAGTTATTTCATTGAATTTCTGAAAACCCCCCATTTTTAGTTAACTTGGAGTAAAAATTAAGTCCTGTGGATTCGACCCCGCATTTACCACTACTACACCCTTGTGGTTGGTAACTTGATTGCGATTTATATTTGGCACGCACGATACGTGATCAAATTTTGGCCCCGTTACCCGGGGTCGAACCCGGGTCACCCGCGTGACGAGCTGGAATACTCACCACTATACTACAATGGAGAAAACATTTCATATGTGGATTAGAGAGACCCAACTTAGGCAACAAGAAGACCAAAATCCCTTGAATATGGCTACAAATCGCCGAATCACCATGGGTGACGCCAATCAAGAGCTTCGAGCTCTTTTGGCGCAATTACCCCTCTGCATCAACTATCTAGATAATGTCAAAGACTTTGAGTTGAGTTCTTGGTTCCTTCATCTCCTACCACCCTTCCATGGTGGCAAGAATGAAGATCTTGCGACTTTTCTGAAGGAGTTTCATACTGACTGCGAATAAACGAAACCCTCCAATGCGGACGAGGAAACGGTCAAGCTCAGAATTTTTCTGTTTGCCTTAAAGACAAAGCCAATGAATGACTTTTCTACCTTCCGCATGGCTGCATTAAATCCTGGAATGAAATTGCAACCTTGTTTTTGAATGAGTACTTCCATGGGGATAAAGTTGCTCGGCTCATCAAGGATATATACACCATCAAAATGAGGTCAAACGAATCATTTAGCACATATTGGGATTGCTATAAGCGATTGATTGCTAGTTACCCGCACCATGACCAGTCTGAGAAGGCCATAGTTCGGTTCTTCTATGTTGGAATGTCGCCCATAGAACGACCGACGATTGATAATGCGTATGGGCGTCAGATTAGAGACAAAGCTCTAGCCCAAATGAAGTAATTGTATGAGGACATCGCACAACAGTCATGCCTTTATGCTGATCTTGATGTTACTGCTTACTGAAGTCTGACTGCAGGGAGTGTCTCGAGTTTCCCTAACCATAAAATTGACCAACTAACCTCCATGATGGAACATCTCCTCCTATGGCAAAGTGCAAGTCAAAGCTTATGGCTTATATTCTACCATAAATCATGCAACTGATGAATGTCATGCTTTCTTTGAGGACAATCAACAAGCAAATGCCTTGGGTAATCAGTCCAAAGACCATTTAGAGTCCCATTTGGGAATACATATAATCATGCAACGGCGAGGAACAACCCAAACTTAAGTTATCGGCCTCAAAACCAGAACTATCAGACCTTCATCCCTAGAGGTCAACCGTTGCCTACACCTTCTAATAACTCATCTTCACTTGAGGATATGACGAAAGCCTTTATGGATCAACAAAGCCAATATATGAGTGAAATGGCCCAATTCAAGGCTACCATCGAGAAATCCATCATCAAAATCAATTCGACAGTACGAACTCTTCAAGCTCGAATGGACCAAATGACACAGCAGAATGGACATATCAAGGATAAAGGAAAGTTTCCTTCGCAAACTTACCTGAATCCTAAAGCAAGTGCTAAAATAATTACACTCCGAAGTGGTAAAGAGTTGGAGGGACCCAAAAGGAACAATGGGTCATTTGATGCCAAAGACTAGGAAAATGAGGACGAACATGAGGTAATAGTGACTCCATTTGCCCCTAAAGAGATGGTAACTACTCAAAAGGAAGCACCATCCACATTTAAGGTCAAGCCTTTTTTCCACAACGACTCATCCTAGATAAAAAAATGAGGAAAAGAAAGAAATTCTCGAGACCTTTCAGCGAGTGGAAATCAATATTCCACTCCTCGACGCTCTGAAGCAGGTCCCTAGGTATGCAAAGTTTCTTAAGGAACTATGCACTAACAAAGGGAAACTGAAAGGCAACGAAAAACTCCAAATGGGTGAAACCATCATGGCTATCCTAGAGAAAAAATTGCCTCCTAAATGCAAGGATCCTGGGATCTTCTCAATACCTTGTGTTATAGGTGATGTAAGCATGCAGAGGGCTATGTGCGACCTTGATGCTTCCATTAATGTCATGTTATTATCTATTTATGAGACATTGCATGCAAGCCCATTTGAGGAGACTGGTATTGTCATTTAGTTGGAAGACCGTTCCAGTATCAGAACTATTGGTGTTCTCGAGGACGTTCTACTCCGAGTGAACGAGTTTGTGTTTGCTGCTGACTTCTACATGGTAGATACGAAGGAGGAGCCATTCCCCAACGCTTTGTCAGTACTCTTTGGACGTCCATTTTCAAAAACGACGAAAATGAATATAGATGTTGATTATGGATCTCTTACCATGGAGTTTGATGGTGAAGTTATCAAGTTTCAAATCTATGAGGCAATGTGATTCCCAGTGATGTGTCTCCACTCATTGAGCAGACCTTGCTCACAAGTAGTGATGATGAAGTTAAAGTAGTGTTAGAGCATCTTCTTGACACTACTCAAATCCCCAAGATTGATCTGACCCGATATTGATGTCAAGGATGTTGTTTTTGAGTTGGATTCATTCCAACCCCTGCCCCCAAGTGCCTATCATTTGGAGTTGCTTACTTATGATTCTGAACTTTCTCCCTCCCTGGTTAAAGCTCCTACACTTGAGCTGAAGCCATTACCTAAGCACCTAAAGTATATGTTTTTAGGTGAGAATGAAGAACTCCCTGTGATCATCTCTGCCAAATTTACACATTTGGAGGAAGAAATGCTCATTTAAGTACTCCGAGAGTTTAAATAGGCTATTGGGTGGATCATAGCGGGTATCAAAGGTTTGAGCCCTTCCACTTGCATGCATCATATATATATGGAAGAAGGGTCAAAACCTATGAGAAAAGCCCAGAGGACGCTCAAGCAGCTTATGATGGATGTCGTGAAGAAGGGGATACTGAAGCTCATTAGTGCGGGCATGATTTACCCCATCTCTTATAGTAAAAGGGTAAGCCCTATCTGGTGGTCCCTAAGAAAATGGGAGTCATGGTAGTCAACAATTCACATGGTGAGTTGGTTCCAACCCGCATTCAAAATGGATGGCAGGTATGCATTGACTACAGGAAGTTGAACGCTTCCACCAAGAAGGATCACTTCCCCCTACCATTCCTTGATCAGATGTTGGAGAGACTAGCAAGTCATTCTCATTACTGTTGTCTTGATGGTTATTCTGATTTTCATCAGATATCGGTAGAGCGTGAAGACCAGGAAAAGACTACCTTCACCTATCCATTTGGTATTATTGCCTATTGGTGCATGCCCTTTAGGTTATGCAATACAACTGATACCTTTCAAAGGTGCATGATGAGTATCTTTTCTGATTTTATTGGGCATTTCATTGAGGTCTTCATGGATGACTTTTCTATTTGCGGTGATTCATTCGATATTTTTCTCAACAATCTGGCAAATGTACTCCGTAGATGATCGAGAAGAACCTGGTTCTAAACTATGAAAAGTGTTTTTATGGTGGACTAAGGTCTTATTTTGGGACACATTATTTCAACCAGGGACGTAGAAGTAGACCAAGCTAAAATTGGTGTTATCAAGAAACTTCCATACCTTACGAATGTGCGGGAGATTAGATTTTTCTTTGGACACGTCGGTTTTTACCATCGTTTCATCAAGGACTTTCAAAAATCGCACAACCCCTATGCCATCTATTTCAAAAGGACGTACATTTTAAATTTGTTTAAAGATTTAAGAGGGCATTCGATGCACTGAAAAATGCACTTACTAGCACACCAGTTATTTAGGCCCATAATTAGGGGCTTCCATTTGCAATTATGTGTGATGCTAGTAATTATGCAGTGGGTGCGGTCTTATAATAAAGAGTCGGGAGAGTTTCACGTGTCATTTACTATGCTTCTCATACTCTAGACGCTGCTCAGATGAACTACACTACTACTGAGAAGGAGCTCCTTGCTTTTATCTTCGCACTTGAAAAGTTTCTGGCTTATTTTTTGGGAACTAAGGTTATCATTTACTCTGATCATGCTACCTTAAAGTACCTGATAAGTAAAAAAGCTGCCAAATGTAGGCTCAATAGATGGATACTCCTACTACAGGAGTTTGACATCACAATCAAAGATAAAAGCGGTGTAGAGAATCTAGTCGTAGACCATCTCAGCAAAATTTAGAATGGTGAGAGCCCTGCTCCTCTTATGGATGATTTCCCTAACGAGTACATCTATGCCATTATGAAAGATCTTCCCTAGTACGCCGATTTGGTGAACTATATCACTTTTGGCGAGCTATCTCCTCACCTTTAGAAGGCTCAGAAGAATAAAGTAAGGAGAGATGCTAAGTACTATATATGGGATGACCCGTACTTATGGAAATTTTGCTCTGACCAGGTTATCAAGGGTTGTGCCCCTCAGATTGAGAGTCACTCCAAATTGGCTTTTTGTCATACTTACGCCTACGATGGCCACTAGATCCCCATCGGATAGCTAGGAAAGTTCTTGGTAGTGGGTTTTACTGGCCTACCATTTTCTGTGATTCATACATGTTTACCAAGACTTATCCTATCTATCAGAAAACGGGTAACCTTAGTCATCGGAACCAAATGCCACTTACCTCGATTCATATTTATGAGATATTTGACATTTGGGGTATATACTTTATGGGACTGTTTCCAGTGTCATTTGGTAGTGTTTACCTATTCTTAGCAGTGGACTACACGTCTAAGTTGGTGGAAACTAAGGCTACACACACTAACGACTCTAAAATGGTATGTAAATTCCCAAATCGAGGATTTTCACAACATTTGGTACCCCACGTGCCCTGATCAGTGATAGAGGCGCTTACTTCTGCAAACGTATGGTTGAAAGTCTTTTGAGGAGGTACAAAGTTACTCATCGAACGTCTACAGCGTATCATCCCCAAACGAGTGGCTAGGTAGAGGTCTCTAATAGAGAGATCAAATCCATCTTGGAAAAGATGGTGAATCTTACTCGTAAAGATTGGAGTTCACGTATTGAGGATGCAGTTTGGGCTTACCGAACGACGTCTAAAACTCTAATCGGGATGTCCCCATATCGCCTTGTGTTTGGTAAAGCTTGCCACCTACCAGTCGAGTTCCATCATAAATCCTACTGGCTATGAAACAGCTTAATATGAAGCTCGATGAAGCAGGAAAAAAAAGAAAGCTCACTCTCTAAGAATTTGAGGAAATCTAGAATGAAAAGTATGAAAATGCGCGGATTTATAATGAAAAAAAAATGTTCCATGATAGCTATCTCTCTAGAAAATATTTTGGTGTTGGTCAGAAAATGTTTTTGTTTCAGTCACATCTTAAGATTTTTGCAGGTAAGCTGAGATCGAGGTGGATAGGACCATATGTTGTGACTACGGTGTATGATCACGGAGTAGTGGAGATTCAGAGTTTGAAGACTGGTAAGGCATTTAAGGTGAACAACCACAAATTGAAGATCTTCTATGAAGACTTTCTGAGCCATAATGTGGAGGACGTCTCACTTGCAGCACCAGTCTATAATGATTGATAGATTCAGACCAAGTCGAGTCAACAACTTTAACCAATAGTGCAATTAGGAGGCAACCCAAACTTTGATAAGTGTCATTTAGTTTATTTATTTTCATTTTTTTATCATTTTGCATGAATTTGTGTCGTTTCCTTCATCTTGTATTTATCATGTTCTTTCACCATCTTCTTTGTTTTCTATGTGCGGATCTCTCAACTTGTTTTGAACATTGAGGACAAGGTTTGGAATAATTCTGGGGGTTTTAGGGATTGTGGATTGTTTTGGAATGATTCTTTTGCGAAAGATCGCAAGTGAGATCGTTTATTTTTTTATGTGGTTATATGCTGATATCAGATGGTAATGGTTGTGTTTTATATCATTTCTTCCATTTCTTTCATTTTTTGTCCATTCATATTCCTTTCTCATTTCACTAGGACATGATACACTTTCATGCATATATGTATTTAGTATATATTATTTTTTTTTATTTTAGTTATTTAGAGTCACTCGAGACTTTGTTCATGCCTTTGGTTGTGGATGAGAAATTTATAGTTGCCTTTTTAACTTGAAACTTAGAGAAAATTAGGAGAAACACTCAGTTAAGTTCGTAACTCTCCATTTTTATGATTTCATGATTAAGGACTTAATTGTTGGTTAGATTTTGTGCTAGATAATGAAAATGAGTAGACGATCAAATTTGTGCAAGTGATATTATTTTAACCCATATGGGGGATTTGCTTGATTACGGTGAATGTGAGAAGTACTAACATGAGTTTTTCCAAAAAAAAATAGAGAGTCCCACAGGTTTCCAAAGGAAATGGAGCAGGAAATCTTGTGGTGTAAAAAATGAGAAAATCGGTCCATAGGAAATGGAGCAAGGACCAAATTTGTTAAAAAAATGAAAGAAAAATCAATTTTCGAAGAAAAAAATGTATAGAAGAAATAATAATAAATAACGCCGGAAGTTGTGAAACTCCTCAAATAAAACATTTAGTTCGAGTGCTTTCATTATATTAAGTGAGAATTTGAATTTACGTGCTTGAATGTATAGATCGAGAAAACTCGTGAGTAGTTGATGGCCTTTGTCTTGACCGAGTCTTTGTCTTGAAAGTGGGATCTTAATTGTGTTGGGTTGCGAGTCTTGACATATCATAACTCTAAGATTTTCTAAGTTACTTGTTAACTTGGTGGCTATGTATAGGATTAGTTGAGTCAGTGCATATTTATGTTTGGAATCTAGTTTAGTTTGTGTTGTTAATTACACATTTGCTCAGGTTATGCAAAGTCTTTAATTTGGGGGTATTTGATAAGTTGGTATTTATATATATTTAGTACATTATTTTAGTATATTTAATTATGCAAAGTCTATAAATTATATATTTAATTATATATTTTGCTCATTTTTAGGTGAAACGGAGTTCGTGGTTGAATTCATGGTGAAAAAATACTCAAATTATAGTATTTACATGCAGTGATCGGATGCCAGACAATTTTCCTCGATTTACACATTAATAGGAGACAACATATTTCAACCAATTGGGAGCTGCCATGTCAGCGTTCGACCAATCAGGCGATGCCACATCAACGTCACGCTTCACCCAGTTAGCACAACACAGGCCACGTCACGCCAGCTCATTTCTCCTTGCTTCAGCTACTCGTTGATCTCCCTCGGGATGCGTGTAAGCACACACTCCCAAGATTTTCGCACGAACTTACGACTCGCACACCGCCTCCATGCGGCCACTTGGCGCGTTCTCACCCATGTAGCGCGTCATCACATGGGTCTTACGCCAATTAAAAGCCAACACGTGGCACTCCACAGTCACACCAGCGTGTCATCGCGAGCTATCAACTCGAATCCGATCATGCCAAGTCAGCGGTGAGAGCAGGAACGAGCCAATAGCGTTGTGACACGTGGCGAACAGCTATTTTCAAGCCAAAAATAACACTATGATGCTCCTCCGTGCACAAGTCACCTACCCAACCTCAAAAACTTGTTTCTCTCACCTCCCGAGATCAATTTTTAGTAGTTTTATATATTAGGAACTTAGTTTTAAATTTTCTAGAACACCAAAGATTATTTTTTAGCATCGACTTTCTTCGACGACAGTGATCGGCTAATCAACTCCTTGCCCAAGTCGAAGGGAAAGCAAGTCTGGATGATTGATTCATGACATATTATGTGAGATTTTCTGTTTTATTATTTAATTTAATTTAATTTTTTCTATTTCATTGTTGTTGATTTTAATGATTATGATTTAGATCTAGGGTATACATGCTTTTAGGTGGACAATCTACAGTTATTTGGAATCTTAGTATTCTTATAATTGTGCTTTTCGACCAATAAAGTGACAAACACTCACCCATTTGCTGCTAAACCATTTTGGTTATTGAGTGTGCAACAATTGAATCTTGGTTAAATCAGTAGCGGATGCGATCTGTTTATTTAGGATTAGTGTTCCCAAAGACCCAAATTAATGTTGTTAGTGTGTTAAACTCGATTGGCGGATGTCTAAGGTTATACATTACTTAGGGATATAGTTAGTGGCGGACGTCCTGGCTATCAAAATTAGGGAATTAGGAATTTCTTGCGGATGTCGATTTTCCATAGCTAATCTAGGAGAAATCGAATTAATAACTTTTTGGGATGATTGAGGACCATGAGTGTCGTTGAATCTTGATTCTTGCTTTTGGAACTATAGACTTAGAAGATTGCTTCTCATTAATATTATTTTTGCAAACTTCTTATTTGTACTAGTTTCATTAATTATTTCATTGAATTTCTAAAAACCCCAATTTTTAGTTAACTTGAAGTAAAACTCAAGTCCTGTGGATTCGTCCCCGTATTTACTACTACACCCTTGTGGTTGGTAACACGATTGCGGGCTATATTTGGCACGCACGACACGTGATCAATATGAAACTCGAAAGAATATCTTAAATTTTGAAGAAAAAGGAACAATGAAATGTAACAAACAACAGTGTGATTTCATGATTAGAAACTTAATGTTAGGGAAGACTTTGAAATTGAAACAAATGTAAGGAATCAGAACATTTCTTATGGAAAAACTTAGATCCCTAAGGATTCGATAATAAGTGTGAATCTTACTTGCAAATACAAAGCAAATAAATACTTAGTGTCAAGAGGGGAAGAAATAGGCTTTTATAGTAAAAGTTGGAGTTAACTTATTTTATTTAGTGAAGTGAGAAATGCAAACATGATTTTTTTAAAAAAAACAAATATGAGAGAATCCCACAAGTTCTATAGGAAATGGTATAGAGAACTTGATAGTTGGAAAAAGTGAAGAATAAAGTCCAAAGGAAAAGGAGGAGAGACTAATAAATAAAAATGAAAAGAAATAAAAAGAATTAAGAAGAAAATATTAAAGAAAATATTGTGGAAGTAAACTAAATCTCTTCAAATAAAAGATTTAGCTCGAGTATGAGTAGTTAATTGAGTGAAGTTTCTATTCCAACTATGCAAAGTACTATAAACTCTTGAAGTGCTAAAGTATACCAAAGATGAATTTCTTCTATGCTTATTTGTGAATTATTAAGCTTAATGAGAAATTATGAGATTATATACTCTCTAATCGAGTGTTAAGATGAAACAAACTTTTGAGTAGTGACGATCTTTTGTAGAGATCTACTTTTTATGTTTTCAAAGTGAATTTATATATGTTGTTAAAGCTACATGTTTTAAAAATATAAGTTTTTGCAAATAAAAACTCTTGAGCACATTATTAGCTTCAAACATAGTAATATGAAGGATACTCTATGAATAATGTGGATTGAATGAGAATTTGTTATTTGAAGACTTCGTAAAATGGACTTTTGCTCATGACGTAGAAAATCTTAAGTTTAAGGGTATTTGATAAATAATTATTTAAACATATATGTAGGTAGTTTAGCAATACATTTAGTACAAAAATTATCAAATGAGTTATAATTCATGGCTTTATTGCATTTTTGGGAATTAAGGTGTAATACAAGGAATTGAGGAAAAGAAAAGAAGAAACGGAGTAAAAATTCAAAACTCAGAGTTGGGGCCTTGTGTACATGTGTTGACGGTGTGGTAATATAAGGCACAATGTTGTAATGAAGGTTACGGTGTGGGAAAGAAGAAAAAATAAAGAAAATAAAGTTTGGAGGTCTAGCACGTTAGCAACACCGTGGTACATAAGGGAAGCGCTGGGAGAAGCTAAGGAAGGTTTCGAGACTCCAAGAGCTCAAAAATACACAATGAAACAATGGCGTTGTGGCGGCACTATGGCTTAACACACACGGTGTTGCAGCAGTAAGCGACAGTGTCAACTAGGTAGGAAATAGAAAGTGGAGCTTTATTTGGTGTTAAGTTTTTATTGAAGGTTTCTAATTCTTATTAAGGAGTTTAAATATGTATTAGGACTTGGTAAACTCAAAGCAGATCACAACATTGAAGACTCGATATTTGCAATCAATATTTGGTTTCGTTGATTAAATTCAAGATAATATTTATATTCATATCTAATTTTCAATGAATTCTACACCGAATTTTGATATGTATGTTTCAATGATGTGTGAGTAGTCTATTTATCTGAGGGATCAATGGATCCTCTGGTATAAATGCTATGCTTTGAATTGGAATAAAATATGATAATAAAAGTGCAATTTTTAGAATTTTTGTTGGTTCTGAGTGTAATGCTTTAGACATCTTGATCACGTGTTTAATGAACTTAGGCTTTAGAAGTTCAAATGAACATTAAAGCTTTAATCCGAATATAAATGGTACAATTGTAAAATACACAACTTCGATAGATAGTTGATGATTAAGGAGGCACGAATAGTAAACGTAGTATGTTATGAATCCAATGATTTGAGACTTAAAGTAATGTGGAGCTTACATTTTTTGAAGTTATAGATGGAGTTCAAGTTTGCACAATAGAATCTTCTTCGTCACGAGAGTGGGTTGAAGTGGATTTAAAGAAAATGTCTATTCTAATTAGGCATTACACACAACTTATTGAGATATAAATATGAATGAAAATAATAGTATTAAATTACATAGGTGAAGTTGTGAACTAAGATATCATTAATATAAGAAGTCAAATAAAGTTCAAGTGATTTGTTAGAATAGTTTAATTTAGTATAAAAACAAATTCAAAAGTGAATTCCTTATCAATAGTTCAAGTTAAATAGGTAATTAAAGACTAGTGCAAAAACCTTTCCCTGAGGATTATATATATGATCAATGTAAGTTGATTGCACTATTACTACAAGCAAGCTGTTATACTTGCAGCACGTACATCTATTGTCACAATTAATCCCTAGGATCTAGCTGTTGTAGGTTTATAAAACTTGTAATCCACTCCTGCCATCGGGTTATCTTTTGAAAAGACTCCCTGAATGGGCATTATTAGTTGGGTTGATGGAATATGAATATTAGCTCCCCCGCCTTAAATCCTCCTAGTCATTCATCGCTCAGACCCATAGATGCTCATGGCAATCTTGATTGCGTTTTGGATCATGAACTCTTAATCTCTTAGAATTCTCATTTCATTCCGCAAGATTGACCCCATGATACCCATTTCCATTTCATCCACATAGATGCCACTAAATTCCTCTGTTGGTGGCTCTAGGGTCTAGTTCATTTTTCATTATGTGCGGTAATTTGCATTTCTTCCATGTTTATTTTGTTCTCTACCTGCATTATCCTCTCTTTGTGGCCTTTCTCTTATGTGTTTTATTTCTCTCCCATTCCTCTTCCAAATCAACATATTATGGCACATTCTTGGTGCTTTCTATGTTTTCATCGGTGATGGTCCTATCTCGATAAAAATTTAACGTTAGACATCTCATTGAAACTCAATCTTGCTTACAAAACTTCGTAATCATTGAGGGATAAGGGAATCCCTCGTTTTTCTTGGTCGTCATGGAATTCTTAATCGAATCATAGATTATTTTACTAACATAAATATAGTTGATCCCTTAAACTATATGGTATAAAAGAGTCGCCATATAGTTCACTATATCATAGTGTTGTAGACTAGGTTGTAGGCTCTCCTTTAAGATGAAACTTCAAGTTGGTTTTCCTAAACTATTTGGTTTGTATGTGTTTTGGGTACCCATCTTTGTCAAAAAGGAGTTCGACCCTTGGAATTCCTTCTAAATAGTTTCGTATGGTCTCGTGGAGAAATTTGTCTGTATACCCATATTCGTGCTTTTAGTACTCGTAATTTTGTCACATATGATTTTTTTTTTTTTTTTTTTTTTGAGGAGAAAACGATTTCAATTTATCAATGAAACATTACATCTTGTACAATAAGCGCAATTGTCTCCTGTGGGAATTCACACCACTCACTATTTCTTTCATGAAATTTGGCTAACTTTGCTATAGCGTGTGCTACACTGTTAGCTTCTCTTTTAACAAACTGAACCTTCCACCTTTACCCCCGATCCAAGTAGTTCCTTGCAATCTTGAATTATTGATCCAAACTCTATATTATTCGGTGCCGATGAATTGATGTTTTGAACCACTATCAAAGAGTCTAGTTCAAACATCACTTTTGATACTTGCATACGTTTGATCCAGCTTAATGCCTCCCGAAATGCAAGTGCTTCAGCTTCATGTGATGAGCATCTGCCCACGTTTGTCGATGTGAAACCCCGGATCAAGTGCCCTTGGTCATCCCTAACTACCGCCCCAGTGCCCAGCAGCCCCTCTGCCTCCCAAACGGCCACATCCACATTACATGAAGTTAGCTGAAAATTCTAAGTCAATTAATTTTATTAAGACATCTTCTAGTAAACCATGAGGCTCAATAAATGTGTTTTCAGTTAAGGTAAGATTAATATGTGTATTAATCAATGAACCTATTTTCAATGACTCATATAGTTTAAGTGACACATAATTAAATGATGCTCCTAGACTACACATAACAAAATCTATAAAAGAAGTTCCTATTATAATAGGAATTCCAAACATTCTTAGATCAAAACATGTCTCAAGTATTTTTTTTAATTATAGCAGACACCTTTTGTCTTTAGTTTTCTTTAGATTCTTTTAACAATTTATCTTTAGATTTTGAGAATTCTTTCAAAACTTGATCATAATTAGAAAATTGCATAATTTATTCAATCAAAGGTTGATTGATTTCTATTTTCCTAAATAATATAAGAATGTCTTCATTGTTTTCTTCCTCCCTAGCATCAGTTAATCATTAGGGAACGGTATGATATGAATACATATCTTCATTCAAATTATCAAGAATATTATTATTTTAATCCTTACCAATTAATTCATACTTGTATAAAGATTTTTCATAAGCTTCAACTTTGGATAAATATCATGGGTATATCCTTTCAAGAAAAGGTGTATATTTCAATTGTGGAACCATTTTCTAATATTGAATCTCAATATACAAAAATCATTAAATCAACCTCATTTTCTAATAATATTTAAAATATCACCACGATCAAAGTCGATAAGAATTCTTATGTACAAATACTCATCATTTCATATTCAATTGCTGGAATAAAAGGAAATACTTTACTTAATTTAGTTATAGTCACTTGAGTTGAATTTTTTGTTTGAAGAGTTTTCATAAACTTCATTCCATTCACTTATATCTCTTTTTCTTCTTCAATTACATATACATATGTTCATCTTCTTCTTATATCGTATTCATACGGTTCCCTACAACATTTCTTATGGAATCCATTATTCCTTTTACATAAGAATTCTTCCACTTTTTTTCCACCACAAAATTCCTTGCTCAATTTCCATTGGAATATGTGGTCTCTCTATTTCTTTCTTTTCAAAACTCTTGTTAGCTCTCCTCACTTTCACCATAGTCAAGGAAGAATTCTTTCCAACTAAGTAAAGATTATTGGCTATTTTTTCTATTTTTCTCCTTAATTATTGTATATGATCTTTTTAATACATATATATAATATATAAAATACTCGATCAATAACCTTTGTATTACAAGATTCTTAGTAATTAGTCTTGTTTATCTTGCACTTTCATTTCGATTTTATACCCATTATAATGCCTAACACAAAGCAATTAATTCCTTCTAAACTCCAAAGTGTATACACAATCTAGTTTTACTCAAATAGGGTATAAAGATTCATTTCCATCAAACAATATCTTTTTTCAAGGGTAATACTAATATATCACTTCTATTTAAATCCAAATTATATTTAATTCCATATCCTAACTAAATAAAGTAAAACAAAATTGAAAAACAATTAGCCGTATAGTAGAAGATTTTGAAAAATTAATAATGGTAAACTAGATTGCACTTCTCATTTCTTCCAGACTTCGCATCTTCTTACTACACTTACATAATACTCCAAATTATTTCAAACCTTGTCATCGAGGTTTTAAAATTAAGTCGGGTTTCCAACAAAAACAAAAATACATTGTGAAGCATAAACGAATAAGTAAATAAATAAATAAATAACATAAGAATGAATAAGTAATTGAAAATATGATAATTTAACCATTTCCAAGCATCATAAAATTTAAAATAACAAATCATACCATATTCTCAAATGTTAACACACAAAAGTGAACGTATCATAGTAGCACATACCACACACAAAATATCAAAACATTAGAAACATAGACCACTCACAATAATACTTTGAAAAAAATACACAAAAGAATAAAATATATGAACCACCATCCAGACATCGCATCATCAGCACCATCCTCTTGATCTAGTTCTTGATATTAGAAGCTCCTTGCCATATCATATAACCTATAGTCCACTCTTGCCACTAGGTTATCTTTTGAAAAGACCTATTGGTTAAGCATTCTTAGTTAGATAGATTGGATTTGAATATTAGCTCTCCCGCCTTGCATCCTTCTGGTCATGCGACTCTTTGACCAGATGCTATTGGAAATTTTTCATTGGTTTTGGAGCATGAACCCTAGATGTGTAAGAGTTCTCATCTAGTTTCGCAAGATGGACCCTATCATCATCACCATCCACATGATCTAGTTGTTGATATAGGAAGTTCCTTGCAAGATCATGTAACCTGTAGTCCACTCTTGCCACTAGGTTATCTTTTGAAAAGACTCATTTGTTAAGCATTCTTAGTTAGGTAGATTGGATTTAAATATTAGCTCTCCCACCTTGCATCCTTCTGGTCATGCGTTGCTTTGACCCATAGATCATCTTGGCAATTTTGTGTTGGTTTTGGAACATGAACTCTAGATGTGTCATAGTTCTCATTTGGTTTCGCAAGATGGACCCCATCATCGATATTTCCATCTTATTTGGATGCATGCCAGTGAAGTCCTCTAAAGGTGAGTATAGGCTCTGGTTCGTTTGGTCGTGATATGCGACATTATATATTTCTTCCAAATTTCTTCAATTTTCAACCCGTATTCTCCTTATCTTTGTATCCTCTCTCTCGTGTGTTTCATTTCTCTCTAGTTCCTCCTCCTAATCAACATATCCTACCACATCCTTGGTGATTTCAATGAATTTTTCAGTGATGGTCCTATTCGGGCAAAATCAAACCCTAGTCTTCTCATTAGAACTCGGTCTTGTTTTCAAAACTTCATAATCATTAAGGGAAAACGCAATCCTTCTTTTTCTTTGTGTTCATGGTATTCCAAACTCAGTTATATATTATCTTACAAGCATCAATATATCCGATTCCTTGCACTATGTTATATAAAAGAATAGACCTATAGTTCACTATATCATAGTGTTGCAAACTAGGTTGTAGGCTTGTTTGTTAGAAAAAACACTAAGCTTAGGGGATTTTCTTAAAGTATTTGGCTTAGATGTGTTTCGGGTACCCATATTTATTAAAAAGAAATCCATCCACCGGAAAAGCTTTTAAACCATTCATAACGGTCTCGTAAGGAAATCTGTGCCTCTACCCATACTAGGGTATATGTACTCGTTATTTTTTCTTTTATGTATTTTTGATAAACATTAATACCAGTTTATTCATATAGTGAATAGTTCACTGGTCTTTTTTGGACTATGCCCACTATTTTATTCTCATCTCCATGCCCGTTTGCATAAAACTCTCTCACTAGAATCTCACAATATATTTTAAACCCACATTATTATCAGCATAATAGTCTTTAGTCGACAATCCCCTATTCAGCTCCCATACTACGTTTAGGATCCTAGGCCCACACCTAGCTTCCTTTTTAACCTTTAAGCTTCTCTTTGATATGACTTTCCTATTCTTACTAATGTTGCTCTGCATTTTATCAATATTTGGGCATTGATAAGATATTGGAGAAATGGATTCTAGGTGTTTGTTTCATCATTTCTTCTTGCTCTGACTCTTCAGTAAAACTTAAAGGTGGAAAAGGTTCTCTAGGTGTTCTAGTTCAAGGGTTATTAATTGAAATATTCATTTGCCTAACTTGTGTGGTTAGGACTTTGAATTTTAATTTGGGTTTCTCTACTAATGGGGTATTCTCCCGATTTTTGTTTAGGCAAGAAATTAGGTTTTTTGTGAAGGGTGCATCGGTTTATTAGTGTGAATGGATTTGTGTTGTGGCGATTTGAGGTTCTATTTTTTAACAACTAAAATTGTGCCTGGCAATTTTTGTGCAAGTGGACTCACTGGGAAATCTCTAGGTAAATAAGTTTTAAGTAAGGTTTAGTGGCTCGATGATCTAAGTAGTGATTCCCTTATAAGGTGAATCCTTGGGGATTCGCCAAGCTCCAAATGTGCACTAAATTAACTAGTTTCTTCTATAAATTTTGCCAGTGATTCCAACATTATTCCAAATCGTTGGGAAATCACTAGGCCAAATTCATTATTTTTGCAATTTGTTCCATAATTAACTTATATATCATTCATTAAAACTTATGGTACGGTAGACTTGACAAAAAATTTTAAATTTTGAGAGGGACATGTAACTAACTAAATACTTTTATTAAATAGATAAATAAATAAATAAAAATATAAATAAGTAAGTAAATAATGCAACTTCTATATAGGCCATATAAGTAAAAACAACTTGATCACTCTCCTTAATTTAATTTACATATGCATTTTAATTATGCAAATATTCCCAATTTATGAGTAAGAAAAAATATAGAATAAAAATAAACTAAACTAAACTATACTAAATTCTCAATAAAATTGAACAAACATAGAAAAAACAAAGAACATGGGCTGCCTCCTATAGAACATTTTTGTTATTATCCTTGCCTCTACTCAACCTTTTAAGATTTAGTAGGATCTCTAAACTTTAATTTAGGATTATCCCTTCTAGTGCCATTCGAGAAAGTAAGAGCTCTACCATTAATCAACAGAGTAATTATTTTGTTCATATTATCTATGACAGCTTAAATAGTGGCTAAGAAAGGTCTTCCTAAAATTAAAGGGGGATCTTTATTAATAAAGTGTGCCACGATCAAAAGTTTTGTGGGTACGGTGTTGTTGTTGACTTCAACAGGCACATCCATGACAACTCATATAGGTTGAATTGAAGTTCCTTCTGGTAAAGAGATTCGTTCGGAAGCAAGTGAATGAAGTTCCAATTGAGTATGCAAAAATAAATGTATGGACATGAGATTTACATTAGAGGTCTTATCACACTGAGCTCTGAAGTACTAAGCCCACTTGATTTTAATGTGAAAATGTATTCCTCTAAGATCATTAAGCTATACAGGACTTAAATCCAATTTTTAATTTTTTTAATTAAATTGGATCTATAAACTTCCGTCTTGTTAATGCTTTTACAATTCTCCGGTTGCTTAACATTACATTCTTGAGTTACTTTCTTTTCATTTGTAATGTCTTTAACTTGTTCTTTCTTTTGAATCCCATTATCAGGTTCCATTTTTACTATATTAATTGCATAAATCTCCGTGTTAAAGTTATCATAGTAGTTTAAGTCTAAAAAGTCATTGTTATAATTTTTTTGGTAGTACATTGTTAGAAATTTCATTATCTAATAATTCATCATATTCTTCATAGGTATAATACTTGTGTTCATTATTAATCTTGAATTTTACAATCTTATCTTCAAATTCCATAGACATGGTTCCTTCACAAATATCTAACATAGTTCTATCTACTTTAAGAAAAAAGTTTACCTAATAATATAGGCAAAGGATTAGGTGACGTTGAATGTCCCATTTCCATAACATAGAATATAGAAAATACTAAGTCGATACTTGTTCTAAGATGTCTTCTAATAATACATATAATTTAATAATGGTATTTTTTTGCTAAATTAAGATTAATAGGATTATTAGTTAACAATCCTATTTTCAGTGATTCAAAAAGTTTAAGTGACATAACATTAATTGATGCTCTTAGATCTTATATAGCAAATTCAATAAGAACTTTCTATTGTAATGGGTATGACAAACATTCTTCAGTCGAAATATTTCTCGGGCATTCACTTCTTTAACTTAAATAATTCTTTAATGACTTCATTATGATTTTATTCCTTTAAAATCTCATTATTTTCTAATTTCTTAAATGATTCAAATATGTTTTATTTAGTTTGTTCCTCTCCACAATTTGCATATAGTCGTGGAACGGTAGAAGTAGAATGCATATCTTCATTTTGTTGATAAATATCGTTTAATTTGTCTTAGATAATAAATTCAAAAATTTGTATGGATTTTTCGTACACTTAAAATTTGGCTATATGCCATGAGTATAGCCTTTCAGGAAAAGATGTGTATTTTTATTTCTTGGTCATCCATTTCCTAATGATAATGACATTGGCCATCACCTCTTCTTCTTCTTGTTCTATTGTTTTAGTTATTTTAACTTTCTTGTTACCTTTTTTTCGTTTCTTTTCTTGCATATGTATTTTTCTTTTCATTATCACAAAATAAAGCATTAACTTGTACGTGATTAGTAGTGTTTGTAGTTTGAGTAGATACTTTAGTTTGATTACTTTACTTGTTGATTTGTAAAGTTATTTGATTTAATAGATTTTTTCGCTCATTAGTAAACGTATTGGTTTTAATTTTTTTTTAGAAATTTGAAAGTATTGATGACTATGAGTCATAAAATTATGTAATATTTGTTCTGAACTCAGGTACGTAAGTTGAATATTTTGTTGAGGTTGTTGCATTGGTGTAGGTTTTATAGGTGCTCTTGTTTTATAAGTGGCATAGTTTTGATTTTGTGGACTATAGGTAAGATTTGAATTTGATTTTCCAATTTAATAATTATTATTTTTATATTGATTCCTAGTGGGACCAGAATATTGGTTCATAAACCTGTTGACTTCTTCATTGTTATCTTTTTGTAAAGTAGTACACGTATTTGTACGATGTGTAACTTCATAACAAAATCCACATGGTTTCACTTGGGTTTATCTATATTTTTATAGTAGTTTAACCAAGTTAGATTATTCATCAAATTTTTCATCCAATTTATTACCTGTTTTATTATTAACTTCATAAACTTTCTTTCTTGATGTGTCTGTCTTTTCACCATAATATGTAGATTGCTTGGCCATCTTATTAATAATTTCCTTTGCTAGAGTTGGTGTTGCATTGAATAATGATCCACCACATATGATATCTAATATTTTTTTATCAAAATGATTTAGTCCTTCATCGAAGTTTTTAAGAAAGCTCTTTGGGTGTATCCATGTTGTGGACAAGATGAAATTAATCTTGGAAATCTATGCCTAAATTCATTAAAATCTTTGTTATCTTTCATTTTCATGATTGTGATTTGTTTTCTATAAGCACTAATTTTCTTGGAAGCCTATATTGATCTAGGGAAACTTTTATCATTTGAGACCATGTGGTTATCAACAACAACAACAACAACAACAACATAGCCTCAGTCCCAAATTAACTGGGTCAGCTACATGGATCAAACTTTTCCATTGTGCTCGATTTAGTGCAATTGACATGTGGTTATCAAATATTGAGGAAAATTAAACAATCAATCTTGTGCTTGATCAATACAAAAGAAAAAGCTTTAAGTGTTACTTGCTCTAGCGTGCAGTCTTTATGTTTCATCCCTTTGACTTTATGTTGATATTCTATTATAAATATTTGGGGATCTTCATTTTCCTTACCGTAAAAGTTAAGTAGAGCACTAGTGAATCCATATCTAAGTTCAAATTCGGTAAATCTCATAAGATAGACAATACGCATTGGTTCATAAGCAGTGATTTTTTAATTAGCTTGCCTAAAAATAAGTTCTCTATTATCATTGTTATTATTAATATTTAAGTTATTATTGGCTTCCATTGTCAAAGTTTAGTGTGCTCTAAGTTTTTTGTTGTCTTAAATTACGATTAAATGTTCTATCGACATTAGGATCAAACATATGTAAATATCACGTGGAATTAAAACGACGAAGTGGATAAACCATACAATGTCTAAAACTCCAATGAAATTATGTTTAAATCCCCAGCAACGACGCTAAAAACTGATGTTTGTAGTGGTAATGGTAAGTGTGAATCGTCTCCAGAAAAATTTATCAAACTTCTTTAGAAAAAAAGGCTTTTAATGGTTTTTATTATTTTTACTTTACTTTAATTGATTAATTAATTAAGACAATAATTAAACTCACTTATTAAATCAGTAATATAATAATAATTAACTAATTATACTAACTTAACTAACAAAATTCAAACTCAATATCAATCAAATAAATGCAATCCAATAATTTATAAATATTTAAACAAATACCCTGAGCAATGAAACCTCAATTCATTTTATATCTAAACATGTTACTTGAATCATATAGTTATGAGTATACTTTATAAAGTATGATAGATTATTAAACTCTAATCATAAGTAAGCAATATTTAGCTAGCCATTAGTCCTCTTACTACGGGTCAAAAAGCGACATTCTAATTTTACTAAGCTAACCCTTTTAAATACACAAAGATATTAAATTCATGCAATAAAATCACATCACACTTTATGAAAACTTTCCACTACTAAATCTAACAAATTCGGAGAGTAGTTCAACATTAGATTTAGATATGTTCACATTGGACATTTAAATAGTAACACCTCTCAAACAATCCTAGTTTCTACATTAAACTAGATAATGAGTCCAAATATTACAATACATATTATGTACTACTGATGCAATACAAAGTTCATGATTAGAATAAGTAGATAATAACTTATTAAATCAGTGAATCAAAGAATACGATTGGTTTAAAACATTAGTCACATAATCATCTCATCATAACTACTTAAAAAATGTATCTAGTTCAAATTCGTACTTTGTTTAGATCAACCAACTACTTGCTCATGATCATAAAAAATATTGTAATAATATAAATAAAAGAAAATAAATATCTCCAGAATAAATACTTTAAATTTTCAAGTATTCGAAAGAAGCATTGAACAATAAAGGTATAAGCTATGAAAATATGCAATGGCTCCTAGAGCAATGAAAGTTTGATCTAAGTATTTAAAGGAAAGTGATTTCATAGCCCAATGGTCATATTTATAGTGTTCTTGATAGTAAACATCCCACACTAACTCAAACTAATTGTTGTTATCTTAAATTCTTCAAATCTTTTCAACAAATCCTCAACAATTCAGGATAACTTGGAGAATAATTGGAATTGTAGTTCAAGTGTTCCATTGATCTGAGTAGCGCTTTTGGGTACATATGAATCGATCGGGAATCATTGTTGTTGAAATCCAATTTTTTCATTCACTTGTTTATGATTCTTTGCATACTTTTTCCATTTGATTAATTCTTTCATAATCTTCCCATTTTACTCCATTTCTTCATATATTCAATTTATCACCTGAAATAACAAAAACAAGAGAAAAGGCCTTGTAATATAGTCTTTTAAATTTGAAATCATCATAAAATGTACTATATGACATGTTTAATGATTGACTTATCACAACGCACGCCTAGTAAGCCTCCATTTCCATTATTTCAAGTTATTAAGGGATTTACAATTCAATTATTGGTATTTGCATGTCTTAATAGTTTAATAGCGGAAGCAAAATTGAAACAAATCCAAACAACTCAATGATATAAAGTTAGACATCCTTATAGTATGAAACCCTACAATGTATAGATAACATGCATATATATGGTGACACTATAAAAGAAATCATGAATAGACATGTATCAGTGCCCGCTAAAATCCCTAAAGATATCCCAAGTGTTATCGAAACAACATATATAACTACAATACAAAAGTGCAAAAACCTACTAGTACTCAAGAGGAGAAGCCACCTAAGAGTCCTCTAACAAAGGTACCGATCAATGACTCCTTGTCATTGCTCATCTGTGTATCTGCAATTGTCATCGAATGAGACAATTCTAGTAAGTAAAGGTTGTAAAGTTTCAACTGCTATTCTTGAATTTAAATAAATAAGTCTAAATAGGAAACAAAAATCCAAAATACCAAAAATTAAAAGAACGTTTATGATAGATGGCCTAAAAAGTAGTAGCAGCGATATAGAGAGTCCAGGAGTCAAGAGTAGCCATTTAAGTAGTCTAACTCCATCGAGAGCGTATGCCACTACATTACTTCCTAAAATCGCAACACGTCAAGTCAACCCATTCAATTTGGTGTAGCGTGGGAGCATCAATTGTGCCTCGAATACCTCGCCTATACCTACTACCTCCAATCCAGTACTTGGGGTGAGATCACTTTTGTCCACCTAGCACCAGGCCCAAGAGAACCTTCCTGACATAATCAAGCCTTATACACTCGACAAAATAGAGTGGAGTCCAAGTACATGGAATATAAGAAGTAAATTGAAAAATATCTAAAGAATTGGAATTGGTCCTTTAGCTGATTTACATACCATAGTTTATTATCTCAAATCCTTGTTAGGCATTTAGCTCGGCCAAAAATGTTCGGACTTGCTTAAAATTGTCCAACACACTTTATCTATTGTTTTTTGGTGTTATTGAACTAATTAGGATCATTAGAACTCATCTCTAACTGGTGTGCAAAATAAGTTTTGGAAATAGTCCCTTAGGGGCTTTTAAATAAACTTCAAAATTAAGTTTTTCTCAACTTGAAAAAAATTGCTTTAATCATAACAGGAATGTCTAAAATTTTCAAGTTTGGTTCTTTGAAGTCCAAATATTTGCAACCAAGGTTGTCAAGGGATAAAAGGTCTTTTAAAAACTGGAAAACCTAATTTACAACTCTAATTGAAATTCAAAGTCCTTACTTAAAAATATTGGAATCTTATTCAAAGCATGACATGAAAACTAAGCTAGAAATGATGAAAAATCATGAAAATAGGTGGACACCTTCATTATGATCCAATAACATGAAGCTTGGAATTTTTTAAGTGAATTTCTGACATCATTTGATGCACCAAACACTTTTAGTCAAAAATTAGCTCATCGGTGGTTTATTTGAATTCATAGTTCAAAACTAGGACTAAAAATCTGATTAGAGAGCTCAGATTGACACAAAACTTTTTGGACGACACTATTATAGTTGAAAAATGAATTCTGGAATGTTGAACCTAATCTGAAGCTGGGAAAGCTATAAAATAGTTGGATATCAAAACATCCCAAAAATTTACAAAAGTGATATCTTTATAGATAAACCATGACTTTCGGCTCATTGTTCGCAAACTAAATGACCTAAGATGTTGTTCTCTGTCTAATTTTTCTAGCAGTATGCAAAATATTGAAATCCAAGTTAGAACGAGTTTGATAAGACCATTTTACGAACACCTATCAAATTGCCCTGCCTATAGCATTATTAGCATGTTAATATGACTTATTAATGCGCTAACCACACTGATAATGGAGTTTCTAAAGCTCGGGGTTTGCATTTTTTTACCCCAAATCATACCTAACTCATCCCCTTTACCAAAAAATACCTCGATAGGGGTAGTTCCAGCCAAACAACAATGAAGGCTTTCACATTCACAACAAAATACATCAACTGCATCAAATTGAGTCAATTAAACATTCATGAACACAAAGAACCCCAACTTCAAATTCGCAAACCTTAAAACCATTTAGTGAATTAAGAATATTGAAAGCCCATAATTCAAATTTCATTTTTGAATTAGAAAATACGCTTAAAATCCCACAATTGGTTTCCAAATACAAAGGCTCCATTTTTTCAGCATAGTCTCTAATTTGCATTAAAACAACATCACCAGTAGAGGGTTTATGAGTTTACCTAGCTATAGCTTGTTTAATCTCATTCTAAGATCCCATTTTGACTCCTTAAAAGCTTTCAAATTCGACTTTTCTTGCTCAACTTTCCTACATGAAAACACCATGAATTTAGTGAAAAGAAGTCCCTTAATTGTGTAGAATTAAGAGAAATAAGGTAGAGTTTACCTAGGGTTCTATCTTTGAAGGTTGTCCTTCCTCTTCAAAGTCTAAGTTCAAGATTTCTAGCACATTTTGGTTCATTTCCATCTTCCGCCTTAACTTTCCCATTTCTTAGTTTTGTAATGTTTGAGAATACTAAGTGTCTCTTTATATATTAGTCCATATTGGATCCTATCCGCTCATTTAAATCTGCATGACCATATCTAGAGAAATCACTTTAGTTTTGTAATGTTTGAGAATACTAAGTTTCTCTTTATATATTAGTTCATATTGGATCCTATCCGCTCATTTAAATGTGCATAGCCATCTCTAGAAAAATCATTGACTTGTGTTCATCCCACCACATGCACCCTTGAATTTCCACTAAAGTTTCCTTTGAGACTCCACCATTTTGATCTCCATGATTATCTAAAGTCCTTAATGTGTACACATAGCTTAGGAACCTCCATAATCATTTAAATGATATTATTATAACTTACGTTCAATAGTAATGTTCAATGATTAGATTGTGTAGTCATTTTAGTAAATATTCTTCACATACTAGACACTTTGACAAAGCTTATATTATTCTTCCAATGATTTATTAAAATATTTGATACACATCTCCCTGTGCGTCACAATATGCATGTATCTCGATAAATCCTCACTCATAACTTTGGATATCAAATATGAAGATAAATTATTTAAAATTAGACATTTAGTATATAGATAAGTAATACGGACATCGCCGAAATACAAAATACCACGGTGTCTACTCCCGAGGGTTAGCCAAACTTGCCATGTCACGCTAGGTCGAAGCCACAGTCCTGAAATGCCATGTGGCATAGATTAAAATTTTGTGGTTCTTTACATTACCCTTAATAAGGCCCCGTGTTGCCATCGAGCTTGGTTCTACTATAACATGTGCTCTCTCTAGCCTGTGGTTGGGGTGCAGCCTGCTAAGGGCTCGTAAGCTTGGGACATTAATGAACAATGTGCCTAACTTGACCCATCTGAAACATGGTGGCTGCCTCCTCTACTTTATGAATGTTGTGTCACTTTGTACCTGACACTGCTTCTATCTTTGCCTATCTTTGCCTTTGCCACCTGATGTCTATTGAGTCTGTGGAGGTGTTAGTACTAGTCTAGCTATAGGTGGCAAGCTAAGTGCGTGCAAATGAAGCATAACTAAGGTGGCCAATGTTGACTATCTTACACTCTGAGATCTTTCATCCCATATCCTATGTCCCTTGCCTCTTTGTCTCCTCCTTTCAAAATTGTTATATGCCAATCTCTTTGTTGCTCAGCCCAAATCATTAGTCTTGTGAGCTAAGGTTCGCTTGTACATCTCATGTAAGGATTGGGCTCCGCTGCTAACTACACGATGCAAAATATATAGCCCCAAACCATTACAGAAGTAAAAAGTGTTATTAGCATCATCAATGACAAGATCGCCAACAAAATGTGTCAAATACTCGTATCGATCTCTATATGTGTTGAAGATGTTGGGATAATAGTCCCACATTGACTACTTGAAAATAAAAATAAGGTTTATAAGTGTGGAGTGGACACTCCATCTTGCCTTGGCATTTTGGAGTGAAACCCCCTTCACACTTGTAGCCTATACATAATATTAGTCACCACACTCTCCTCGCCTTGGATTGGGACCCTATATTTCAAAATTGAACATGGTATCAGAGCCGATGGTTGGCTTAATTTCTCATTGTCCAAGGGCCTTGTAGACATCCAACGAAAAGAGGTTGATTGATGTTCTGCGGTCAAGTCCTAGTTGGACTTGAGGAGGGAGTGTTGGAGATGTTGGGATAATTAATAGTCCCACATCGACTACTTGAAAATAAAAATAAGGCTTATAAGTGTGGAGTGGACCCTCCATCTTGCCTTGGCATTTTGGAGTGAAACCCCCTTCACACTTGTAGCCTATACATAATATTAGTCACCACACTCTCCTCGCCTTGGATTGGGACCCTATATTTCAAAATTGAACAATATGTCATTATCATCTCTTCCTCATCATGTCGTAGATTCATTAATTATTTCTGCAATCTCTTCATCATTGAGGCGGGGAAATAGTGGTTGTAGAACTCTTTCCCGATGCCTTGGCATGAAGTAAAGTTGTATCTGGTCGTAATTGCAGTGCACTACTAGACATCTCCACCCATTTGAAAGGGTTAATAGGAAAGTATTGGATATATTCTTTCCTCAATCCTCTATAGTATATGAAGTTCTTCTTTCAAAAAATCCACTTTTAAATCTTCTTGTGGTCTCTCTCTCCTAAAACGTATACCGATCGTAAGCTAATGAACTAATTCACTAGCTTAGCTTCCTCTGTTAAGCAGTGGTAGTAGTGGAGGGTGTAGGAGTCGGCTTAGTATCACCAACAACCACTGTTGTTACTACAATATCGATTATGGAACGCGTGGTATAGGTGCTACGGGTAGCTTAGGTACTTGAGTTAGTATAATGGTAGTACTCGATGCAATCGAAGGCATTCTAGTAAGAGTAGTGGTGAAAATGACGGCTGACGTAGGTGTGACAAATAGATTTATCAATAATAGAAGAAGTTGGGCTAGCTGGTGACTCTACACAGTGACTCCATTGGCCAACTGCTAGAAGGAGTTGATTGCAACAAACTATATGCCACTTACCATCTCTGCCCTTATGTTGATCTGCCATCGCAATTTGTTAGTGGATTGTGAAAGAGAAATCAACTTCTACGTAGATATTACATATATACATAATTATCAAAACATTTACATATAAAATTCCCCATCCCACTCTGGCTCGCTCCCTAATTAATAGTTTCAAAGTCAGAATCATCTAGTTTCATGTTTGAGGTTTATGTTTTATTCAATATTGTTTCAATACTAATTAGAGATGTGGGTTTTGATACCACTCGTGAAGGCTCCTTTCCAAAATTAGGGCATAATCTTGTCTAATCCGGTCACTAAGCCTTAATAAACGCCATGTAGTACTTAAAGAGATAATAGTGAGCCATTTGTCCTATTTTGTCTTACTCATGTTCAAGATACGTTTTTTTATGTCTCATCATTTGGGATTTTTTGAGTTGATTAGAACTTTTTAACATTTTACTATTATTAGCCGAAGACTTTCTTTAATTGTATAAGCAAATATAAGACATATATGCCTGAAAACTAGGAAATAGATCACGTGATTATCAAAACATCAAATATAAAGTGCGTACATGCTTAATGTCAAGGAAACAAGTCTTTCAAACCATCACAACATCTCAAAAGTATACAAAAGAAAATAAGTAAATATAATAGATAGAACATACAAAATTAGCAAAAGCTGGCATGCAGAAGGCTCAAAGGTGGTTGTCAATTTTCTCCTCGTCTGGCTTCCTACCGGATGGATTTGCAATTCTCGACAAATATGGCAATTTCTTAGAATAAATCCTTAAGCCACTTACCATAGTTTGAGTATCGAAATGTAGGAAACTAAATGCATATAATGTGGTAAATAAAAGCAAGAATTTGGCACTGTAAACTAGTAAGTTAGTGAATGTGGGAAAAAAGACTAAATGTGTAATAGGAGTGATACTAAGTCCGTATATTTTAGGGAACCATAAAATCAACTCATGGTGCATTTCTCCCCACAGGAAGATAACCAACTAATCACTAGTAGAGGCTCTTCGGTATATCAAAAGAAAGCCAGCTCCATACTCATATAGTGATCTTCTAATATATTTATGAGTATTTCCGAACCTATATGAGCCTAAGTCTTAAACGTTATCCTCGGTCTATTCTGAAATCAAGACCCGACTTTTTTGTTAGACTAAGAACCTAACTCCAAACACTCCCATGGAATATGCATGATTGAACTACTCAACCGGGACCCATCCATCTCGGATCACAACATTACTTAAGACTCACTCATTAAGAACATAACAATCATATCCACGACGAATTCAATTGAATAAGGCAAGAAGATTCATGAACAATGGCATTTGTGATATATATAATTAATTCAATTTAACTTAATGAAGGAGTAGCATGCTATGTATCACATAAAAAGATATGAACCCAAGCAAATGAGGATTAATTGATCATGAAAATAAAATAAGAACATATCATTTTATGCTTAAAAGTTTCACTAATGAGAATAAACAAGAATTTTCAAAGAACAAACCAACCCGAGGTAAGAACAATAAGGAGATTGCACAAATATCAAGCTCAAATGTTTAAATAATTGTGAAAAAGATAATATGGAAGAATGAAATAGGAATAAGTGCCATACAAGTTTACTTACCTTAAACCATATATATTCCTAAGCTAATCCAGCTACCCACAACATCAAACTCAGAACCCACACCTCGTGTTGACTATTTAAGTTCCAAAGGTTAGCTAAAGTAAATTAGAATATGTTTCAAAACATAAAGTGGGCATAACCCTTAGTTAAGTGTTTTATAGTTTACTTTGAAATAGCAGATTTTTTAACTAAAACTATTTAAACAGTAAAATTTCATAATACATTCATTTCTAGATTAAATTTCAAAAGTTTATAGTTGAAATCAAGTGATTTTTCATGAAGAATTCAAGTATGAAATTAGATTTAAGAATAACAGACCTTATTTTTTCAGAATTTGAAAATGAAGAATCTTAAATATCTCAATTTTGCTAAAAAAACACCACCAACTTCAAAAACTCTATAACTAAATTAATGCATGCCAAAAAATGAAATTCTTTAAAGTATTTTCAATGAAATTTCGCAGGGAATTCAAATATCCAATTATTCTTCAAAAATCATTCTCAATTAAATGTGGTTTGCATTTCTCAAAACCAAGAAAATGTCTCAATTTTGTTCAATAACACATAAATCTTAAAAACTAATAATTAAATCATTTCTTAACTAAAAAACTGAAATACAGAGTATTAGAATCAATAAAATTTCTTAAAGATTCTAAATATCTTATTACATTCTAAAAATAAAGGACTTTTTGTAGCTTAGAATTTGAAAATATAGATTTTAAGAAAAATGTACACTTGCTAAAATCATCAAGGGTTAGTTTGAGCAAGTTGGAGATTTATTTTAAAAAAAAGGGACTTGAAAACATTGATTTAATGAGTTCCTAAATTAGTTTTGAAGAGAATGGATTCATTCATCAAAGTCAAAATCATTTTGAAAAGGAAAAGAAGTGAAACATTATTACGTAGGGCTTGTAGTTCATTTCCTTATTGACTTATTAGGCTAATTTATCCCCAAACTCTTCTTTGTCTCCTTTAACATAGAATTTGTAGTAAAGAATACATCTCTTCCTCAAATTTCAATAAAAACACAAGATTGTTTTGTCTATGCTTGCATGAGGCAGAAAAGGTTAATTTATATTTGATTTTTCAACTTTCGATCATAACCAAACATCTAGCTAGTTGGAGCATCATAAGGTCTATCCATGGTTACTATTTAGCTCATAAATTATCATAAAATCTAACTAACTCTCCACTAAATCTCATGATCATGTGTTAAGCGTGTCAATTATAACCCGTAAAAGTTTACCAATCCCACTGGAATGTGGAAGTGAAAAGTACGAGGTTGAATCCACAAGATATAATCAAATTGACTTCAATAAATAGAAAAGTAAATTTGGGGGTTTTTTGAAAGAGTATTATCCTAAAGGTCTACAAAACAAGAAAGTAAATAAGTTGTAAATTAGTAAATAGAAATAGACCAAAGTCTAGGAATCCATAATCTAGCCCCATGTTATTTCAATGTCTTGTATCATGGAATTGGAAGGATAGATTTTAAAATAGTTTCTCTAGAACGACAATAGGTGTTGTGGTCACCAATAACCTAGTTCCCTTATTCTCGATTGATAGTGCAACCATCCTCTAAATACTTCCCTTACTCCACCATTCATCCCTGGGCAATCGCTCTTAAGACTTAGTACGTGAGCATCACTAAACACTTTCTGGGAACACCGAACTCTAGATAAACTTGGGCAACCATTCTCAAGATTTAACCTAGTTATCGATATTACTCACTTAGAAAAATAGGTTTGTTAGGTCTATTGCTCTAAATGATCGCTACTTCTCAACTCGGTTGGTATCACGGACTCAACTTGATTGATAGCAGGTCAATAGGTTTATGCAAAAATATTTGTAATGAATATAAAAACTCTGAACTACTATTGAGGAATCGTAAAAAAGCAATTACATAAAGATAAAAACTAAATCAAAACACTTTAATAATAGAAAATATCGGTAAGAGAGAGAAAACAACAAACTAATGGCTAAAGAGCTTCATCCCCGACTTAGTAACTACAGAACCAAGCTGAACATGACTATTTTACCTTTCTATACTTCTAAATCACTTTGAATACAATGTGCTTTTATCTATTTAGGTGCCTCCTTTATATAGGTTTTATTGGGTAGAATAAAAACTCCGGAGAATAAGAACTTTTTAAAAATTCTCAAAACTTCTATTATGTAAGTCTAGTGCCATCATTGACATTTAGGTTATTAAGGGACGGCTGCGGGGATGGTGTAGGATGAATATAGCAAGTCGATCGAGCAAGTTGGCCAAATTCAGATGTGGTGCCGTCAGTGATGCAATCAGCAAAAACTATGGTGTTTTATGTGTATTTCTAGCGCCCTGTGTATTCTCCCGCACTTCTCCAATTGACTTTTAGATTAAAGCGACTTTGCCCCCAAAATTGTCCAAAACACTCATTTTCCTTCCAATGACCTATAAAACTCAAATTAAGTGGTTATGAATAGAAAAGAAAGGTTTAAATCACATTTCCAGGCAAAGGGGTACTTGACTAAAATGATTAAAAACATTTTCAAATTCAGTGATCCTACAATTAAGACTTTGTACCTATTTCACAAAACAATGGAGCTCTTTCGACTAAACTTTGGTCAATCTAATTAATAAGATAATCATAATTTTGAAGGGCGGTTTGAATACTCAAACTTGGTTACTCTCAAGACAACAACTTTTCAAGACTAAAATTAACTCAAAACCATATCCCTTAACTACTCTCAAGTTTTCTTGGTCTTTCCATTAAAGTAGTAGGTTTAAGTGATCTCTAAATTTAATAAATTCCAATGGATTCTTCAAATGGAATTTTAAGCACCACTTTTAAACTTTTGCACGTAAAAGATTCCATATGGCTTGCTTTGAAAGATAGACTATTGTGAAATCGAACATTGGAAAAACTCCCTTAATCTAGTTTTTAAGCACTCAAACTAAACTTTTTTCGAAGGAGTTTTCATAAAAACGTTTGCCTTTTTCTCTACGCATATCACCTCAGTTACTCTCCCTATTATTATTATTATTATTATTATTATTATTATTATTATTATTATTATTATTATTATTATTATTATTATTATTATTATTATTATTATTATTATTATTATTATTATTATTATTATTATTATTATTATTATTATTATTATTATTATTATTATTATTATTATTATTATTACTTTCTTGTATGGCCCTTGCTCCGTTTCTATTGATATTGATTTTTCTTTATTTTTTAAACCACTAGGTTCCTTACTTCATTTCCTATGAAACTTATGGGTCTCTATAATGTTTTTTTGAAAACTCCTATTAGCACTGCTCACTTAACTATCATTAAGACAGTTTCTCAATAAAAGTTTCATTAAAATTCATAATGAAGTTCAACAAACATGCCTAATTCTTCCCCTAAAAATTGTTAAACTATTAACAATCATGCTCTAAGTGTTTTCAGTCCTAGTTTTAAGAATCATAGAGATTTGAACTCTTTCCCATAAAAATGATTTAACCACCTACCATTTTGATTTAAAGACATGATTCATTCCTACTCAAAGTCTCTATTTATTTTGTCAGGAAGGTGGAAAAAGCTTTTCTACTTCTTCTGAATCTGAAGATAAATAATTTGACCAAGTTCCTACTCATCCTTAATCGAAATCAAAGTTTTGATCATGGGTACGAGTTTACTAAATACTAAAATACTAAGATACTATTGCATTCATGGTAATTGTATTAATTTCTAAATGGAAAAGATGAGATAGAAAATAAGAAATGGAAAGAAAAGGAAAACATGCCACCGTAAATAAACATAAGTCACAAAAATTTAAAAACTTCTTAAGATTATACCTATGAGTCTTCAACCATAAATTTCGTCAAATGGTCTAATTACCCAAATACCCCAAAATTTATTCCGAACATTGTCCATAAAGTTCAAAATTAATCTTTGCTTGGACAAATATAGAAGAAATAGTTGAAGAAAATAAATGATTACGGTAAAAAAAAATATAAGAGTCATGCATGATTAGATAATATGGAAACTAAACTAAGACATACATAAGATAAAGCAAAAAGAAAATCAAAAGTTAAATAGTTAAAACATAGTCTATATATCTCTCTGTCATGGCCCAAATCCCTAATCCTGATTTATTTCATGATCACGATTATCAATGCATAACGTGGGACCCGCACGACATACATGCAGTGACCGAGGCATGTGGCCAAGGTATATTTTAGTTTTGGTGTGGTGTATTCCTAGTGTAATGTATATGTGCAGACATAGTAAGTCATCTCTACTTGTCTAGTATAGACATCAAGACGTGAGCGAGAACATGCTTCGAGATGTGTGTCGGAGTCGTACCGGGGTAGAAAGTGATAAAGTAAGACCTAATTTAATTATATGTGATTTAAAATAACTAATATAATGTGTCTATAGTTGAATTTACAAAAATGTGACCTAAGTTAGAAAAATAAAACAAGGAACATTGATATGCCTCGGGATGCATGTTATCACTATCACTAAGTGACTTAAATAGTTTCGTGTGCTAGTATGCATGAGTTAGTGGTAGCTGTTGCATTTGTCTAGTGATGAGTATACACATAAGAATTAAGGGCCATTATTGATTCTCACTGTTTTATAAAGTTAGATAGTTGAAATCTCATGCAAAACCCCATTTCATTTAATACAAATAAAAGAACAAAAAAATCTGGAGATATAGGCAAGGAAATTTTGTGAATTGAAAACGTGTTTGAACAAATTAAGGAAGCTTCATAATTAGGTAAGCTAATCTATACCTCCACTTTATGAAATTCAACAAAATTACAAGTTAAAGGTTTCAAATCATAGAAGCATATAATTCTTGGTATTTAAGAGTTTATTCAATTTTGGTTTGAAACGAAATGAAGTTTGTGTGGAGTCCAAGTTACTGAAATGTGAAATTTGATTAAACAAAGGGTATCCTGAGCTTGACGCCATGGCGACACTGTGGCCTTTGTACACACAATGCCACCACTGCATAAAAATATAAAGGAAATGAGAAACAAATGACATCGGGCCATCATGACGTTGTGCATCTGAACACACAATGCTACTAAAATGCTTTGCCATTTATCCCAGTATAATGGTGATGCCGTGATAGTATCGTGACCTTTGTACACATAACGCCACTACAACGCAAAGCCAGAAGAAATGAAAAAATTTTAAATCTAAATTTGGGGGTTTTTCTAATTAATTTAATCTAACTTTAATAGTTTGTATAAATCCTATAACACCAAATTAACCTTAGGACCTATAAGAAAGTATCGGGAGTTTGTGTACGTATTTTAGGGTTTTGGGAGGCTTGATTATCTTAGGATATTTACGTGAATTATAAGTAAATTGATTGACATATTTCTCCATTCATTTCCTATTATGCTTTTCATTTATAGTCTTTTGGACTATTTTTCCTATTGTATTCTTGATGCCATGACTCTAATGTCCTATCTCATTACATAAGTTTGGTTATCATAGCATTGTTGATGTTTGAGTTGTATTCATTGACTCAAAATGATGTGATATATAATTCAATGTTGTTGATTATGTTAATAACGTAAAATAGCATGCTATTAGGGTAGATTATTTGTGGTATTGAAGATCCAGTCCTTTGTGATTTACATAAGCAATCATCCGAGTCTTGTAATCCTGAGCCAAGTTTGGATTTAGTTATTGAAAGTAGTTCTTGTATCTAGGATCATTTTATGGGGTCACTAGATTACGTGGATGTCGCATTCACCAATAACTTATGCGGCACAAGTTGTATGGGACTCGAGGTGGTTGACAAGTATATATATTTGTAACGGGCATTTGCGAGAGAGTTTACGCCCCTAGAAAGTGGAAAAAGGTTGATGTGAAGTAACTCACGGTCGACCAAGCCTAAATCATTATTGCTTAGCCAAGTGTTACTCTCATTTGTTTAACTGAAGTATCTTATAGCATGATCATTTTCAGCATTATTTTGCTATTTGTTATGCTTTCGAATACTTGTTGTATATTTGGATATTTGGATAAATGTCTCTTAGTTTTTATTTCTACATTATTGTACTCACCATACTCTTTTTACGATGCAGGGTTATAGTAGGCTGGACAAGTAGAAGATCGACGACTACCTCTAAGCCGTTGGATTGTTGCTACTTCAGATTTTATACTTTTTGAGATTTTGTTGTATGACTTATTTATTTCTTTTATATACTCATGGGTTGTAAATCTAGGTGGAGTGATAAGTCCCTAACAAGACAAATGTTAGTTATATTGCTATCGCCGTTTTATCATCTATATACATATGATTGTTGTTTCCTAGTTGTCACACATACTTATGATTTTTTATTTAATTACTTTCGCTAATTTGTCAAGTCTCCCATTAAATAACATATAAGTTGTTAAAGTTTTAGTCAACTATGAAATAATAATAATAATAATAATAATAATAATAATAATAATAATAATGTGATATGTGTAATGCTCATTCTAAGTTTAGTTAACGAGGAGAATAGGACAAAACGCTGACTAATAGATTGTTAAGTCCTACGTGGCTGAGATTAGGGCATAATGTAAACATTAGGCTTGGCGGAGCCTTATATTATGGAAGGGTCCATCATAGTTGTTATCCAAGCCTAATGTTTAAGATAAGTATACGGGGAAACTTGAATAAAATGTAAACTTTAGATGTGCAAACCACCTTGTCTAGAAGCTATTAGTTAGAAAATGAGTGAAAGTGAGCTTGGGATTTTTAATGGTACATGTTGTTTTCTATGTCTATATATGCATTATCTATGTAATAATTGATTCTCGTTTGCTATCAACTTGCATACACTGATTGCCAATTCACACGACAGCAGTGATGTGGGTGCCAGTGGTAGTCGGCCTATAACTTTCGTTGATAATCTACAAGATGGTATCCGGTGACCGAAACACTCACCCTCGAGGTGATGTGAATCATTGGTTGTCATAATGGTTTTTGTGACCTCCATCTTGCTCCATCGAACCAACAATATATGTTTGCAAGCCATCACCGATTGTGACTACTTGTGAACTTGATATTTCATGGTGTAGGCCACTCTAATTTTTGTGGGATCTGGTCGCACCACAACAATTCATGGTGCAGGTAACTCTCTTTTATTAGGCACACTGCCACCCAACCGCTACTCTTGGTGCGAACCACTTACTTCTGATTAGCATAATGCCACATCACCACTTTTGATCAAATAACACAAGTTTTCGTATCACACACATTTCATAGATAAGTATATTTATAAAATTGACTAAATGAAACCCATCAATCCCAAGCCTTTCAATATGGACGTGATATTTCTATTTATTTAATATTCAAGTCATATTTAATACATGAGCGAAGCTCCTCACTTATCTCAACTCGAAGCACTAAGTACTCCCGATCCTCGCATGCTCGAGGCTCAATGTGAACTGCTTCACGAATCTCAACAAATCAGAACACATTCACATCGTTGAAAAGTTATAGATTAATTCCAATTTATTTTTATATCTATTTCGCAAACTACTAGTATGGTTCCCGCAGGTCCACCATTACTCGGCGCTAGGGGTGGGACTCGATCGATCCCCTTTATGGACGTGGTAGCGTGCCCTTTTTAAAATCAAGGATTTCTTTTTATTTCAATATATATATATTATTTTATTAATCATATATATATTATTAATAATATTTTATTTTAATTATTTTTAAAAAAAGTTCCAGAGGCCAGTCTGGCTCATGTTGATTTATTTAGGGGCCTAGTAGAGCCTGGTGGCCTCTGTTTGAGGTAAGGAGTCAATTCTTCAGTGAGCTGGAGCTCACATGGGAGGGGGTCCTCGTAGTGGACGATAGGTTTTATGTGCTAGTATTACCTATAAAGCAAAACAATTCTACTCATGAAGTAGTAAACAAAATTGAAAAGAATTTATTAATATGGGATAGAGACATGGTTCGTATTTGTAAATGGGGTGTAACTATGTTGCAAGTCCTTTAAAACATAAAGGTAAGATTCATAATTCAATAAACAAGAAAGTGAGCATTCTTTTAAATTCACATCATGAAAGAGAATTCACAATTCCTAAATAAATTTTATTTATTCATGCAATGTGTAGGGGTATTTGCCCTAGGTCAATCTACAAAAAATATTTATCTTATAATTTTAGTTAATAAAAGTAAGGTTTTCATTTGCTATTTTATTACAAGTGATTGCATGTTTACCTTATAATATGATCTATGGGTATTTGTTGAAATATCCTAAATGTCCTCAGTCGGTCATTCTACTAGTAACTATAGTGAATTAAGACTAGCATGAATCTTGAGCGATGGTTATGTGATGATCATGCGTATAGGGATAAAAATTGAGATCATGAGTAGTTGTTAGAGAACAAGGTACTAGATCGACCAGCTATGAGAACACTACAGGGATTCAGTTATAGGTGTTACTCGTTATACGTATATCATTTAGTTCTTGGATTTGAGATTACCATAGACTTCAATATTATGAGCATGGTAATTTGACACAATCAAATGTTTTCTTTAACCTAATGATTATAAAGATTGTGATTGGTTACTGTGTGAATAATATGTGAAGGTGTGTAATTAATATATAATTTGTCCCTCTCATTAGAGAGAAATATTAGTCGATCCTTTGATATGTTAGACTGTTAAATGGCCAAGTCAAAGTGAATTGCTATGATTAATGTCACTTTGATTTTTTAAGTCTACCTAGAGATCGAGACTGGTACGATTGAATGTTAAGGGTGACTTTTCATGCCTTATGTTTATTTAAAGAATATCGCACGACAAAAGAATATGGTATATGTTATTCATTGGTTTGTATCGATTTTGATATTCTTCCTACTTGGGTAGTCATAATACCTTGCTAGATAATTCTTATGACTTGTGTACCAAAATGGTTTTGGTTCACTTCCAACATTGCATGAACCTATTAGGTTGCACACAAAGAATGACTTCGCGCAATTTCAATTGGTATAGAGTAATGAATTTTATATGATAAAATTCATAACATAAAAGCCATTACGATTTGTTATATGATAACTTATTAATATAGGCATATGTGTATTTTGCTTAAATGATATAAGATTTCATTTTTACTATTTTTCGAGTTCACCTGATTCTTGGAGAGAAAGAAAGATGTTTTTAATCTCTTTTGGGGTTAGCAATCCAAATTGTGGTTACATTTGTGTGTGGATTTTCAATAAAGGACGCGCACTTGAATGTCGTGGAGATCAATCAATCAGAGAAGGAAATCATAAATTAAGGTATGGTTTACTTTTTGTAGATTAATTTTAATGAAACTTATTTTCAATCCTGTTGTGGTTTTTTACAATTGTTTTAAATTTTTCGCTACGCATGAACCCAATAACCTAAAATTGGTATCAAAGAGATAGGGTTAGTTCTATTAAATGTCTCCATGTTTCCTCTGATGTATATATGATACATGTGTGAAAAACATGATCTAGACTAATGTGTATATGATGTACATATAGGTTATACGATAATTGTTATCAAGAATTGGTTTTAAAGCATATTAATTCATGTGTATTGATGCATACACATGATTTGATTCAATTATGGTATTCATGTTTAAAATATTTTAATTAACATATATTTTTTAATATTGAACGATGTGGATTTTGTATGTTTATGGTAGAAGTCTTGTTTAGGTTAATATTATTTTGGTATTGAATAAATATTTCATTTTTGTTCGATAATAATGTATGTCTCTGTGAGGGAAATCATGATTCGGTTAATATGATTAATTTAATATGATTATGGTGTTGAATGCGTGAATAATATTTTGTTTCTTGATTTGATTGCTTGTTTTGTATGAATAAGAATCAAAATTGGTTTTGATCATATATCTCATTGTGGTTATCCGTTAGTATATTCTTATTAGATGTGATATAAACTTGTAATCGGAGAAGAGTTACACATTCTATAAGATATGTGAGATATATAACAAATTCATATTGGATAAGGTATCAAAGTATCTTAAATTCTAATTGGATTTAGATAAGATATAAGTTAGAGGTAGACCCGAATTAATTAAAAATATTTTAATTAATATTTTTTCAAATTAAAATAAGGGGCAATTTTGGTCAATTGAATTGACTAAAATAATGAGAAATTTTAGGTTATTTTCACTTTTCAAAATAGATATTTTTTGTCTAAAAAAAAATAAGGGGGCGACGCTACTTTAGTTGTATTGTAATTAGGTCAAACATGGATTTTAGTCCCTTACATTAACATAGTGTTTTAAAGAGGGTTATCAATTTAGTAGGAGTCTATTCCTCTATACTAAAATGAACTATTGCATAATCTTTTTTGTAGATCTATTGCCTCTTGAAATCACACTAATCCTTTGGCACTGCGATCCATCCATGAGAAGGATAAGTTGTCAGGGACAAACTTTCTTGACTAGTTCACAAACTATTGCATATGTCTTGGATGATCCTATTTCTGAGGAACGACCAGCCAATGCTTTAAGAGCTATGAAGGTTACACATATTAAGCATATCAACGACTTAACCGATGTGGCATTCATTAAGTTGGCAACCATGGTTATTGAGCTTTAGAAGGACATGGAACACATGGAAGCTTACAACATGGCTACGATGCTGAAGGAATAGTTCCAACAGTAGGCTACGCAAGAAAGGTTCAAGAAAGTCTGGAACCTTCATTCTTGCAAAATTGTTGAGGGTGTGTCAGTAAGTCCCCATGTTATGAAAATGAAGGGTTATATTGACCATCTTGAAATACTTGGATTTCCTATAAGCTAAGGGTTAGCAACAGATTTAATCTTGAATTCAGTGCCTAATAGTTATTGACTATTTGAGATGAATTACAACATGAATAATATGGAGCAGTCGATCTTAAAGTTGCATTTGATGCTTAATATTATTGTGCAGAATGTTAAGAAACTTATTGTTATTGTGTTGATGGTTCGGAGAGGAAAGGATATGAAAAGAAAGGTTGAAGGCAAGGCTAAAGTTGCCAAGGCTGTTAAGACTGACACAAATCATGTGAAACAAGTCAAGCCTAAGGCTACTTCTACTTCACAGTCCGAAAAGGAAAAGGAAAAAGAATGGAAATTGTTATTTTTTCCATGCACCTGAGCATTGGATCAAAAATTGCAAGCTCTATTTTCGAGATCTAAATAAAAAGAAGACTAATACGACTACTGCTTCATGTATTTATGTTATTGAAGTTAACTTATCGACGAGTTATTCCCGGGTATTGGATACCGAATGTAGATCTCACATTTGTATTAATATGAAAGTTCTCCCAAAAGGAGAAAACTAAAGAAAGAAGAAGTCATCATACCAATTGGAAAAAGGAGCAAAGGTTATTGTGTTAGCTATAGGGTGCTAAGAGTTAATTTTACCTATTGGACTTTTTTAGTTTTCAATAATTATTATTATGTCCCTGCCTTGAACCAAAACATCATTTTAGTTTCATGTTTGTATTTAGATGGTTTAAATTTCATTATTACGAATAATAAACTCTCATTTTGTCGTAAAGACATTTTCTTTGCGAATGATGGTTTGTGTGATGGTCTTTATATTCTAAACACGAAAGGGTCCACAGATACTCCTATTGTTAATGTAAATACAAAGACACTCAAGTCAAATGATTTAAGTCAAAGGTACCTTTAGCATTGTCATTTTGACAACATAAATGAGAAACGCATTTATAAACTCCATAAAAATCAACTTTTTGATTTATTTGATTTTGAATCATATGAAACATATATATATTTATTTTACTAAGCAAGACAATAGAGAATCCCTTTATCGGAAAAAATGAAAGGCAAGTGATTTATGGTGTCTAGTACGTACTGATGCATGCATTCCTATAAACACAATAGCTAGAGGTGGTTGTTAGTACTTCATTACTTTCACTGATGATTTCAGTAGATACGGTTAGGTGTATCTCAAGAAACAGAAAAGTGTATCTTTTGAAATGTTTTAGACATTTCAGAATAAGGTGCAAAATAAACTTAGTAAAACTATTAAAGCAATCCGATCATATTAAGGGGTTGAATATTTGCCAAGAGTTTAATGATCATCTTACACTTTGTGGAATTGTCTCACAATTAACTCCTCCAGTAACTCTAAAATGGAATGTTGATCCGAGAGGAGAAATCAGACTTTATTGGATACGATTTTATCTATGATGAGTCACGCAAATTTTCTTATTTCCTTTAGGGTTATGCCTTAGAAAATGTTGCATTTGCACTGAATTGTGTTCATTCTAAAGCGGTTGATAAAACACCATATGAGATATAATTTAGGAAAAGGCTAAGTTTATCTTTGATTAAGATTTATGGCTGTTAGGTTTTTGTATGACTACAAATCTAAGAAAAAATATTAGCTAAATATACCAAGTGGGATTTTTTGGCTATCCCAAAGAAACTAAATGATACTACTTCTATAATCCCACAGTGAACAAAGTTTTTGTTGCTCGAAATGGCATCTCTATGGAAAAAAAGTTTATTTGAAAAGAAAATAATAGGAATAAAGTAAGTCGTGAAAAATTTCAAGTACCATAAATAAACACTTAACTGCAAATAGGAGATCAACAAAATCATGAACTAGTTGAACCTCCACAGGTATCACAAGGCCCGCATAGGTCTGATAGTATAAGACATCAGCTTGAGAGATTTAGATTGTTTATTATTGATTATAATGAGATATTGCTTATGGATCAAAATGGGTCTACTACTTATCAAGAGGTTATGTCATGCCCTGAGGCAAATAAATGACTTAATGTCTTGAATTCTGATATGAAATCCATGTATGATAACCAAGTTTGGAACTTGGTTTATTTACCTAAAGGCTGTAAGACCATTTGATGTAAATAGATTTTCAAGAAGAAAACTGACATGGATGGTAATGTGCATACTTATAAAGCACGACTAGTAGCAAAAGGTTTCAGATAGACTTATGGTATTGATTATGGTGAGACTTATTCTCCTTTAGCTATGCTTACATCCATTAGAATTCTAATTCCCATAGCTACATATTTTGACTATGAGATATGAAAAATGAATGTCAAAATTACTTTTCTAAATAGAATGTTACTTTAGGACGTGTATATGATACAACCTGAAGGGAAGATGTTTAAAGCCTATGACTATGATACGATATATGGAAAATGGATGTCAAAATTGCTTTTCTATATTATACGTTATGACTACGATATAGCCGCATAATATAACTATCTATTAATGTTGTATATTTTATGGTTGTACAGTTCATGTCTGAATTAAAAGCTTTAATGGCCACAATAACTTCTAAAGCCTAAGTTAATTAAAATGTGATCAAGATGTCGAAAGCATTAAGCTTAAAATCAATACAAATCCTAACCATTGCAATTTTTATAATCACTTTTTACATATTCTAAGCATAACACTTGTACCATATGATCCATTGATCTTTAAGATAAATAAACTACTCACACTTCATTGAAAAACACATGTCATAATTTATAATGGAAATCATTGCAAATCAGTGATGAATATAAAAATTACTTTTAATTAATCAATGAAACCAAACATGAATTGCAAACATGAAGTCTTTAATGTTTTCTTCATATAAACTCTTTAATATTCAAACTCGATATAAATTTTATGCTTAATTACTCTAATGGTGGCTTATAGTTGGTATATGGTAAGTTTACCACGTTACAATACCTATTTATACTCCTTAATAATAAATATAAACTCTAATTTACAATTTAACTCAAGTTAGAACTCTAACTTTCTATTTCTTGAGTGTTTGGCGTCGTCTCTTATGTCCCAGTGCCTTACCTTATAAGCTACTGTGTCGCTACAACTTCGCCAATGCATGTGTATTTTTTACTCCTTGATGCCTTGGCATCGTTACCTGCTTACATGGTGTTGTCCCTTATGTTCCACAATGTTGCCACTCCGCCAGACCACTAGAGTTGGTTTTTTCACTTTTTCATCTCTCCTATTTTGTACCTTTCCTTCTCATGTTATGCCTTGTACCCCATAGCTTCAACACATGTAGCCACGGTGCCAAATGTATTTTTGTTGAAATTTACTCTGTTTCTTCTCATTTTTCCTCAATTATTTCTTTACAACTTAATTCCCTAAAAATGTAATAATACTATGATTTAGAGCTCATTAAAGGATATTTATACTAAATATACGACTAGACAAACCATATATACATGTATAAATAATCACTTATCATTTATTCATATCGTGCAGCTTTGTGATATTTAATGACAAAACAAGATGCAATACCCAGACTAATAAGATGAATACTACTTCTACAAGAATTCGACCTTACTATAAAAGATAAGAAAGGAGCCAAAAATTTAGTGGCAGACCACTTAAGTTGGTTAGAAAATGGAGAACCACCTATACCATTAAGGGACGAATTTTCAAATGAATACTTATATAATATAAAGGTCGATGGCCCTTGCAATGCCAATATAGTCAAATATCTTACCACCAAGAGGATATCACCTTACTTAACCATAGTTAAAAGAATAAAATTACAGAGGATTCTAAATATTATTTATAGGATGACCCCTACTTATGGAAGTTTTGCACTGACCAAATAATTAGGAGATGCATACCACATTCAGAAGTAAAATCAATTATATCCCATTACCATACTTATAAATGTGGAGGATATTTACGTCTATGTATAAATACTCGCAGAATTTTGGATTCCGGATTCTTTTTGTCCACTATGTTTCATGATTGTTTCTTTTATATAAAAGCTTGTCCAAATTGCCAACGAACTGAAAAATTAGGACGTAAAGATCAAATGCCTTTAACTCATGTTCTATTTTGTGAAGTGTTTGTTATATGGGACATAGATTTCATGGGACCTTTCTCACCATCAAAAGGGTATGATTATATTTTACTTGTTGTAGATTATGTGTATATATGGGTAGAAGCAAAAGCTACTTAAACTAATGATTCAAAAATAGTGATCGATTTCCTCAAATCAAAATTTTTAATTGTTTTTGGAGCACCTAGAACACTTATAAATGATAAAGGTTCACATTTTTGTAATTGATTAGTTGCTAATATACTTGCTAAATACAACATCACATATAAGACATCTACTACACATCACTCACAAAGTATTAGTCATGCTGAAACATCAAATAGAGAAATTAAGTCAATACTAGAAAAAATAGTTAGTGCAATAAGTAAGGATTGGAGCCTTAGATCGAAAGACACATTATGGGCATATAGAACATCATTCAAAACACCTTAAGGCATGACACCTTATTGGTTAGTATTTTGAAAAGAACGTCACTTACCTGAGAACCAGAACACAAAGCCTGTTGGACAATAAAAACATGTCACATGATTAAAATATAGTAGGAAATCAACGTAAGCTGAGTCTTTTTCAGAATTAGAAGAAATTAGTAATGACGCATATGAAAATGCATCAATTTATAAAGATAAAACTAAAGCATTTCATAAATAAGAAATTAGTTACTAAAAATCTACAATAAAGAGATAAATTTCTACTCTTTTGTTCAAGGCTTAAATTATTTTTCAGAAGACTCCATTCAAGATGTATGCAACCTTTTCTGGTTGTTAACTTACAAACTAATGGCGCAATAGAATTATGAAAAATATTTGAAGTAAGCGGTCAAAGGTTAAAACCTTATTATGAAAATTTTGTTCAACAGGACATGGAGATCATCAATCTTGAAAATAACTAACAAATTCAACAAAGTAATGAAATTAAATTCAATGTGTGCATTCAAACGAGTGAAAAAACTAAGAATGAAACCATTACACTGTGGTCGTATAAGAAAGCATATAATAAGAAGAAGAAATCAGAGATGCAGTAACCGAAAGACCATTAGCCCGATTCTCAAAAAAAAAAATGGAAGCAACGAGCAGAAAAAAAAATTCACTAATGAGCAACTAAAGCTTCAAGATTTAGGTCATATGATTAAAATTTACAATAATCATCCTAGAAAAGTCTTCCTCCATGTGATGATCAATGATGTCAGTCTCCCTGGTGTTTAACTTGACACAAAAGCTAATATGAATATCTTATCGGAAAAATGGTGCAGAAACACTAAGTTGAAGATTGATTTTATACAACCGTTCATTATCCATAAAGCAAACGGTGATAAGATATGTCCACCGGGAATGTCAATGAATGTGCTAGTGTAAGTGAGACAATTCCTGTATCACACCAACTTCTTGGTAGAACACAGGTTAAGAAGGATAATTGATATCGATGGGACATACTTTTATCAAGACAAATGAAGCTATTATCGATGTCGAACAACATATAGTTACACTTAGATGGGAAATGATTATATGTATGTTTAGGATGGTTACTAGATGGACAACTACGTTAATGAAGAAAATTATGATGTTGATTATGAGTGAGAGACTTCCTATCATGATGTACTCTTAAGGAAGCTATGCAGATGCTGAAAGAGATAAAGAAGTTGAAGACATCAAGAATGTTGAAGAACCAACCGATGTTCAGTTTGACTCAATTAAACTAAATGATGAGCGACCTTACCTACCAAGTCGAGCTAATGACTATAAACAAAAGCACTCTATGGGAGGCGGCCCATATTTTATTTTTATTTTCAGTTTTAGTAGTAGGATTAGTTTGTTGTTTTTCTATTCTCACAACTTTTGACTCTTATAATGGAAGTATTTTAGGATTACAATCCTAAAATAATTTCTTATAAGGGGTTGATCGAGTCAATGTCTTTTTGTTTTACTAGATTTAGGATAGTTAGTATATTTATTCTCTCTCCTTTTAATTACGGATATCCCCAATTAAGAATGGGATGATCAAGTTGCTTTTCAATTGAGTCTTATTTGTCTTGAATTATATTAAGTAATAAAGCATTTATTTAGTATATTAATAATTAAAAGTCCGAATTCATTTTTATAATATCTATTGTTAAGTACTAATTAATTCTACCTTAATTATGAAAACTATGTTTGATAATTTATTAAATAAAGAATATAAGCGAAAAAAACAAGAAATGACTCAATGATTTCCTAATGATACCAATTAAAACTTGGAATCATTTGGTAAATCGATAACAGTTTGTAGGGTTTTAACTGAAAACTGACTCAATGATTTGTTAGTGATTTTGGTTTCACACTAGGATTCATTGAACTAATCACTGGACCACTGAGACCAATTTTTAGTGATTTCACTTGCAATTGTCAGCGATTTAACTTAAACCACGATTCATAGAGCACGAATGTATTTTTTTAAAATAGAACCTCAAATTGCAAATAATAAACCCTTTCACACCAAAAACCCTTAAACCCATTCATTTGATTTATCTATTTTTTTATAGATTCAACCCTTCAAAACTTGAATTAAAGCTTACTAAGTGCATCCTACCTAGCTTAGGAATGTTGAAACTATAAATTCTGAATCAAAGTTTATATAGCCTACTTAAGGTTTGGTGAAAGTCTTGGTCAAAATTGAAGCTTTGAGAGGGGATATAAGGAGCTAATATAGAATTTTACATGCGAGACTCACTCTCAATAAGGTAATGAATCGATACTCTAAATTCCTTCTGATCTTGATGTCTTGAACAAAAATTTATTTTTGATAAATTTTCAAATATATGTACTTTTAGGGTTGTTATTGAAAATTATTTTTTGAAACGATTTTCATGCACATTTTCAATTTAAGTATGGGTTCTCAAATGACTTTGGGGGTTTCTATAAATTTTTCCATTGTATACATAACTATTAAAGGAATATGTTGATACTATTATTTTATACAAATCACTTTCAACTCGTTCGAAATTTTACGTTAAAACCTTTGCATAATTTTTTTTCCTAACCTTGTTATTATGTATTTCAACGATAAAATTTCAATTTACTAATTTAATTATTAGTTGAGTTACTCTATGTCTGGAGGAGGATTACCCAAACGTTAATTATGAAGATAAAGAATCCAACCCCTTTAAAATAATTTAAGACACGTTAGAGATACCTCCCGGGAGGGGATGTGCCCTTGATAGCAAAAGCGACCCGAAGTTTAGTAAAACCACTGATTTTAGGAACATCATGAAGAATTGGAGTTATATTATATATACATGTTTTTATCCAACCAAGAAACACTTTAAAGTGAAGAACTATGGAGTTGCCTTATTGTACCATATAGATATGAAGAAGAGTTATATTGGTATTAGGAAAATTATACATGATTCTACAAAGTTTGCTATGTAGACTACAAAGAATGGTGGACTACAATTCTAAATTTTTATCAATCAATTATGAAGGAAACCTGAGGTGGGTTTCCATACCGAATTTGATGTATTGCCCAAAAAGACCATAAATTATGTGGGAGTACAACGATTGAAAAATGTGGTAGGATATAATGCCTTGGAGGATGAAAGGGAATCATTCAATGCAATAAATGCAAGAAAAACATGGAAACGAATCACAACTGAATATAGAAGGAAGATAAGAAAATATGTAAAGAGAGCGGCAAGTTTAATGGGTGGAGTGAATGTACCGAATATTCCTAGGACTTCAGCACCATCTTCATCACAGCCTAGTAGGAGAGGACATTTTTGGACCATATTTTATTTATTAATGTGTAACAAAGTGAAGATTCATCGCGGTGAAGAAACGATAGCTGCAAAACGAGGAAGATTTACAACCCTACCATTCTATGTCTAAGAGAAAACATGGTAGCCATTTGTAGGACTCAAAAAGAAGCATCAACGTCCCTTCTTTGCAATTGGAATTTCCAATTGGGACTCACAATCCAGCTGATAGTTATGTTTTCGTATTTCTTGTAGAAATGGATGAAGATGATGAAGTTGACAATGAACTTACTTCTGGACACCGACATGTGTAAAATTTTTCTCTTATATGGACTAAATGAATGATACTTTATATTACTCTTGGTGTTATTTTTGTTAATGAAATTATGTTTTAGCTTTTCCATTATGTTCTTTTAAAGTTTCTCAGTCCAATATTTGCATATTTACTTGTGTACATATATCTTTATTATACATATCAAATTGTTTATGTTTCACATGGTTTGTTTGTTATTTTGGAAACCAAACTTTATTTCAAAACCTTAAGGATAAGGTTTGGAATGAGTTTTGGGGTATTTTAGATGGAATAATACATTGATGGAAAGGGAAGCAAAACAAAGGAAAGATAGCTAGAAGATCTGTTTAGAATCGATCCAAAAATTTTAATCCGATATTCAAGTACGTTAACAAAAATTATCAAATTTCTTCCAAAATGAAGTAAGTATTGATTTCATTTTACTTTTTTTTAGTTAGAATGATAATGAACGTATAATAGATTCTTAAATGAAAGTGATATTTTTATCACCAAAATGAATTGATGATAGAATGAATCAATTTTTATACCATTTTTTTTATTAACTTTACTAATTGTTGTATACACTAAATGGAATATCTCGTGTTAGTTATGATAATGGGTAGAAAATCGATACAATAGTGTAAGATAAAGAAGCCAAATTTTTAAGAATTTTGTGATACATAAGCTATTGATTAAGTATTTTTATAGTATATATATATAAATCTATTATGTCACAGTTAAAAAAAGAAATAGATTAGAAACTGATGAATTTCTATAGGTTAGAGACAATACTTTTCCTTCAATTTTAGTGGATAGTGAGAAATGTTAAAAAGAGTTTATAAATATATAGAGAGTCAAATAGATTATAAAGGGAAAGGAGCATGAAATTTGTGGTGGGAAAAAATGAGAATGCCTAAATAAAATGGAGCAGGGACTTAAAAGCGAAAGTAGCAAAATTCATATTTATTTTTATTTTGGTACAATTATAAATCTTTTCTAAAATTAAATTTAATCTAATGGTTTTTGTGTTTTGAGATTCCATACTAGTTCTCGTAAGCTTCAAGCTTATCGGTGGAGATTGAGAAAACCTATGTTGTGTACTAGCCTATATAATGAATTTTAAGTTATGAAGAGTAATACATTTGGTAGTAGAGTTATGATGTATGTGCCGCAAGTATAATAGGTTCCTTCTGGTGATAGTGTAATCATCCTACGTTGATCACGGATATCATCCTTAAGAAAACGTTTTTGCACTAGTTATTAATTACCTATTTAACTTGAACTATTGCTAAGGAATTCACTTTTAATTGGTTATATACTAACTAAACTATCTAATAAATCAAATTAAACTTTACTTGAACTGTTAAGGATATCTTAATTCAGAACTTCAGCTAGGTAATTTATTACTATGATTTGTATTTATGTTTACACCTCAATATACTGTGTGCAATGCCTAATTATAATAGACAGAATTCCTCCAAATCCACTTCCACCCACTATCGTTGGGCATATGTCGTGCATGCCAAATATAACCCGAAATTGAGTTACCAACCACAAGGATCTGATAGTGTTAAATACGAGGTCGAATCAACAGGACTTGAGTTTTACTTTAAGTTAACTAAAAAGGGGTTTTAGAAAGTTTGAAGAAACATCTAATTAAACTAGCCAAAATGAAAAATTTTCTAAAGATGATAACAATGAAAGAAAATAAATAAGTCTACGGTCCCACAAGCAAGAATCAAGATTCAATGGCATATCATGGCCCTCAATCGTTCAAAAAAATTATTAGTTCAAATTCTCCTAAATTAGCTATATAAAATCGATGTCCGCCAGAAATTCGTAATTCCCCTAATCTCAATAGCTAGGACATCTGCCACTACCTGCTTCCCTAATTAATGTATAACCTTAGACATCGCCAATAAGGTTTATTACACTAACCGTAATAATAAGGATGTGTGGGAATAGTAATCCTAAATAACCGAATTGTGTTCGCTTCCGATTTAACCTAGATTTAATTGTTGCACACTCAAGAACCAAAACGCTTTTACGACAAATGGTTGAGTGTTCATCACTTTATTGGTCCAAAAGTACAATTACGGATACAATCCATCCAAAAAACTATAGATTGTCTATTGAACTTGGCAAAGATTGGTTTAGCCAGACATGGTCTTCACAATCACCAAGGAAGAAAATATGTGTGATGGCTCCAAAACCATGAAAGTTGACTCCTCTAATGAATACCCTCATTCCTAATATGAAAAATCATTAAAAATTGTTCTCTGGAGGTGAGAGAAATTTATTTTAGGTGTTGGTCTTGTAACATGTGCACCTAGGAGCATTCGTGGCTGATGTTTTTCTCATAAATAGGTTCTAGACACTTGGCAGCATGTGATAGGTTCATTTGATAAAAAAGTGCCATGTGGCAGCGCATAATAGGCCATAGAAGATGATATGACGGGATGTATCCAACAAGGAGATGCCATGTGTCACCTAGAAGGGAGTTGATCCACTTATAAATGCACGTGCCAAAATCCGGAGTTTTGCGTAGCATGCATCCTCAGGCAGATTGATAGCTGTTGTGCGTGAGAAGCTATTGGTGAGCTATACTGCTAACGAAATGTGGATGAGCGACCTAAAAACGCGTGGCAGGTTGGTAGAAGTAGGACGAATGGAAGGCTAACAAGTGGCAAGCAGTGGTGAGTTGGACAAATGAGCAACTACCACGTGGCTGTGATTTAGGAAATCGCACATATTGTGCGTCATTCGAGGGACTGTGATAACGTGTAATTAGAGAATATTTAATGCATGCTGAAGTGAGTCACTTAACTGTATCATTTGGTCTGCTGTCTCCTATTCTACCCACCGCACAGTACGTAACGCGAGGCAAATTGTCTTGAATTTGATCACTGTACATAAATATTCTATTTTGAGTATTTTTTCACCATAGACTCAACTGCGCACTTTGTTTTACTTTAAAAAAATTAATAAACATAATTAAACATATATTTTAGAGACTTTTATATATTAAACATATTAAAATAAACTAATAAAAGCCTATAAATATCGACTTATCAAATACCCCAAAACTTAAAACTTTGCACGTCCCGAGCAAAGGTGTAAATGAAAACGCAAACTAAACTAATCTTGTATACCCAATTGAAAACTCATGGAGTCCCTTTGATTTACATAGCCAGCAAGTTAACATGCAACGCCGAAAATTCCGGAGTTATGATATGTCAAGACTTGCAACCCGCAAACAATTAAGATCATAATATAAAGACATAGATTCGGTTAAGACAAAGGCCATCAACTACTCACGAGTTATCTTGGTCTATTAATTCAAGCACGCAAGTTTAAAACCTCACTAAATCAAGTGAAAGCACTTAAGCTAAATCTTTTATTTTAGGAGTTTTTTTAACTTCCACCTTTACTCATTTTGTTTTCTCTATTTTTTCACAATTTTTCTTTCAAGTAATATGATCCCTACTATATTTCTTATTGACCGCTTTTCTCACTTTTCCAACTACAAGATTCCCTGCTCTATTTCTTATGGAAACCTGTGGGACTCTCTATATTAGAAAGCTCATGATAGTCTTTCTCACTTCCACTATGATCAAGCAAATCAACCAATATGGGTTAAAATACTACCACTCGTACAAGTTTGACCGTCTACTCCCTTTTGTATATAGCACAAAGCTTAACTATCAACTAAGTCCCTAATCATGAAATAATAAAAATGTTGAGCTACAGACTCAACTGAGTGTTTCTCCTAATTTTCCCTGAGTTTCAATTCAAAAAGGCAACTATAGTATACTCATCCACAATTAAAGGCATGAAACAAAACCTCGGGTGACTCTATATTCGACATATGCAACATATGACACATGCAACATATGACACTATGTAAAGTCTAAATGCGGGAACAAACATAGATAGAAACATGTCTACAACTAATAATAAAAAAAAACTATACTAAATGCATGCACGAAAATGTATCATATCCTAGTGAAATGGAGGATAAAAGTATCAATGATAAGGAAAGTGAAATGGAAAGATACTAGAATGAGAATAACACCACCATTACCATGCGATAACCGCATACTTTCAAAAAGATTTAAGGATCATACCAGTGGTGTTTAGTAAGAAAATCCATCCAATAAAATCCACAAACCCTAAAATACCCCCAAACTTGTTTTGAACCTTGTCCGCAAGGTACAAAACAAGTCAAGAGGTGTACACATAGAAAATAAAGAAGAGGATGAAAGAACATGATAGATAAGAAGAAGGAAATGATACTAGTTCATGCATGATGATAAAAAATACTAAAATGAATAAACAAAATAATACTTATGAAAATTAGGCTGCTTCCCTGTAGCGCTTTTGTTTAAAGTCATTGGCTCGACTTGGTCTGAGTCATTCAATCAATGTAGAATGGTATTGCAAGTGACACATCCTCCATGTTATGGCTCGGGAAGTCTTCATTTAAGATCTCCAATATGTAGTTGTTCACTTTAAAAGAATTTCTAGTCTCCAAACTCTAAATCTCCACTACAACGTGATCATATACTGTAATCATAACATACGGTCCTGTCCACCTCCATCTCAGCTTACTTGCAAAAATCTTAAGACGTGATTGAAATAAAAACATTTTCTGACCAACATGAAAAGATTTCCTAGAGAGATTGCAATCAAGGAAAATTTTCATTTTTTCTTTGTAAATCTTTGCTTTTTCATGCGCGTCATTCTTGATTTCCTCCAATTCATGGAGAGTGAGTTTTCTCTCTTTTTCGGCTTCATTGAGATTCATATTAAGTTGTTTCACAACCTAGTAGTATTTATGCTTAAACTCGACTGGCAGGTGGCACGCTTTCCCAAACATAAGGCGATATGGGGACATTCCAATTGGCATTTTAAATGTCGTTCGTTAAGCCTAAACCACATCATAAAGATGTGTACTCCAATCATTACGAGTAGGGTTCACCATCTTTTCCAAGATGGATTTGATCTCCCTATTAGAAGCCTATGGTTGTCAACTTGTTTGGGGATGATACTTTGTAGATGTTTTATGAGTGACATTGTACCTCCTTAAAAGACTTTCAACCATACGGTTGCAAAAGTGAGTGCCTCTATCATTGATCAGTACAGGTGGGGTACCAAATTTTGTGAAAATCCTCATTTTGAGGAATTCACATACCACTTTAGAGTTGTTAGTTCATGTAGCCTTAACTTCCACCTACTTAGACACGTAGACCACTGACAATAGTATGTAAACATTACCAAATAACAGTGGAAACGGTCCCATGAAGTCTATACACAAATATCTCACAAATACGAATCGGGGTAATTGGAATTTGATCTCGACGACCAAGGTTAAAAGTTTTCTAACAGTTAGGAAAAGTCTTGGTAAACATGTATGAATCATGGCAAATAGTGGGCCAGTAAAACCCACTCTCAAGAACTTTCCTAGCTGTCCTGCGGGGACTGAAGTGACCACCGCAGGCGTAAGTATGAAAAAAAGCCAAGATGGAGTGACCTTCATTCTGAGAAACACAACGCCTGATAACCTTGTCAGATCATAATTTCCATAAGTATGGGTCATCCCACACATATTATTTAGCATCGCTCCCAATATTATTCTTCTGAGCCTTCAAAAGAAGAGGAGATAACTCGCTAGAGGTTATATAGTTCACCAAATCGGCGTAATAGGGAAGATCTTCCATAACAACATTGATGTACTCGTCACGGAAATCATCATTAAGAGGGGTAGGACACTTACCAATCTCAATCCTGCTGAGATGGTCTGCGACTAGATTCTCTGCATAACCTTTATCTTTAATTGTGATGTCAAACTCATATAGTAGGAGTATGCATCTAATGAGCCTAGGTTTGGTATCCTTTTTACACATCAGTAACTTCAAGATAGCGTGATCGGAGTAAATAATAACCTTGGTTTTTAAAAGATAAGGCCAAAACTTCTTATGTGTGAATATAACGACAAGGAGCTCCTCCTTAGTAGTGGTGTAGGTCATCTGAGCCACGTCTAGAGTACGAGAAGCATAGAAAATAACATGTGAAGCTCTCCCAAGTGTCTATCCTAAGACTGAATCCACTGCATGATTACTCGCATCACAAATAATTTCAAATGAAAGCTCCAAATTAGGGGCCTGAATCACTGGTGTGCTAGTAAGTAAGTCTTTTAATGCATCAAATGCACTTTTATATGCCTTGTCAAACTCAAAAGGAATGTCCTTTTGGAGTAGATGGCATAGGGGTTGTGCGATCTTCAAAAAGTTTTTGATGAAATGACGGTAAAAATCAACATGTCCAAGGAACGATCTAATTTCTCGCACGTTCGTATGGTAGGGATGTTTCTTGATAACGACAATTTTAACTTGGTCTACCTTTCCACCCCTGGCTGAGACAATGTGTCCCAATATAAGAACTTTGTCCACCATAAAATGACACTTTTCATAGTTTAGATTAGGTTCTTCTCCATACACCTGTTGATTAACTTTGTCAGATTAATGAGACAACTATCGAATGAATCACCGTAAATGTTAAAGTCGTCCATGAAGAAGTTTATGAAATACTCAACAAAATCTGAAAAGATGCTCACCATGCACCTTTGAAAGGTGGCAAGTGCATTGCATAACCAAAAGGGAATGCGCCGATAGCTAAAAGTGCCAAAAGGACAAGCGAATGTTATCTTTTCTTGGTCTTCAAGTGCTACCAGTATCAGGTGAAAATTTGAATAACGGTCAAGACAACAGTAATGAGAATGGTGGGCTAGTCACTCCAACATCTGATCAATGAATGGAAGAGGGAAATGATCCTTCTTAGTGGAAGCATTTAACTTCCTGTAGTCAATGCATACCTGCCATCCATTTCGAATGCAGGTCGGAACCAACTCACCATGTAAATGGGTGACTACCATGACTCTTATTTTATTACAAACCACCTGGACGGGGCTTACCTTTTTAGTATCAAAGATAGGGGAAATTAGGCTAGTATCAAGGAGATTCAGTATCTCCTTCTTTACGACATCCATCATTGGCGGATTGAGCCTCTTCTGGGCTTCTCTCATAATTTTTGACCTCTTCCATATACATATATGATGCATACGAGTTGAAAGGCTCAAAACTCTGATATCTGCTGTGGTCCGCCTAATAGCCTGTTTAAACTCACTACAAAAATATGGATATTCAGAAACGGAATTAGCAATGGAATTTAGTTCCGTTGCTAAGAAAAAATGGTTTGAGACGGAATTGAGACGGAATAATTCAGAGACGGAATAGAGAGAGATCAGATACGGAAATAGTGACGGAATTAAATTACGTCTCTAAATAATGGCGCCAACATTCCCACCTAAACTTTCTTTTTTTTTATAACCGTTCATCAATTCCAAAAATTCGATCGACAAAAAACAACTCCCAAATCTCTTTCTCTAAACTCTTTTTCTCTCTGTTGGCGCTCTGCTCTCTCTCTCTCTCACCGTAACCACCTGCTCACTGCTCTCTACTCTCTCTCCGATCGCCGCTCACCGCTCTCTACTCTCACCGGTCACCGTTCTCTCATCCGTCATCTCCGCTCAACGTTCTCTGCTCTCTCTCTCTCTCTGTTCATCGCTCTCTGCTCTCTCTGTGCCCACCGCTCTCTGCTCTCTCATCGGTCATCTCCAACGTTTTCCAGCTCTCTCTCTCTCACCACTCTCTCTCGTCAAAATCTCTCTCCCAAACCCTAAATCTCTATCGTCGCTGCGATTGCAGCTGCGACGAGGTCATTGGCTCTGCCGTCGTCGGCTGCCGGAGATTGGAGCCTCCGAAGCCCTAAGCCGTCGCCGACCTACGCCCCACCCTAAGCCGTCAACAAACTAGTCAAAGTAACACCCTAAGCTGTTACTCTTTTTTTTGTTTTTTTATTTTTTAATGGGTGTTACACTGATGGGAGAAAGGAGATTTGAGGCACGTTTCAGAGGTGATGACTGTAGGGGCGATTTTCACAACCACATGTGGTCGAAAGAGTTTCATTAACATATAAATGTCTTACAATTTTGTTTCATTAATCACTTGTATGCGTGCCATGCACTATTATGATAATCTATGATTTGCTGATAATCTGAGTATAATCGTTTCCTCTATGTAATTTGTGTGTCGATAGTGTTGATAGTTGAAAAAATTGAGAACTCAACGAAAAAAATATTTATAAACAAAAAAGCAAAATAGAGTAAAAAAGAACGAAACGAAAATATAAAAATGCATGATAGGGAAATATGATTGAAAAGGGGGTTGCTCTTGTGCCTTTCAGTTCTCAATTTTTTGTATCTAAGCTTGAAGAGAAGATAAATTTTTGTTTCCCCTAGTGATTAGGATAAATCATTTTTGAGTCTCTGACCGATTGCTTTGTCTTGAAACTTTTATAATAAATACACTTAATGCCACTAGTATCCTGGAATCTGTGTTGTCTATCATTCATGAGTAGAACTTTCAATTTCACTTGCTTTTTTATGTGCCGGTGGTCCTCAATTTCAATCTCTGAATTGCTGATGCCATTATTTGTCCATCAAGAAATCATATATTCTACATTTCAATTTCTTGAAGTACCTAATTTTTCTCAGTTTATCTACGTTTCTGTTGTTTAGCTATATTTGAATCACAGAAGGATGGTAGTGATAAGCTGACATACTTTTTGATATATTCATTCCCTACACAATTGTTGGAGCCCTTCAACTAGGAATTGAGATATACGCAGACACATCAACATGCGTTAAAAAATCGACTTCATAAATCAGTATTTGTATCTGTTGGAACATGTGATCTGATTGAGCATTTATTCTATTCTTATGAGGTTATATGTTTCCTGAAATACATTTATATTTTTTTTTTGGTTGTGTGTTTTTGAAATTTAATTTTAGTGCAACGATGGGCACATAGCATGTTATTTCTGTTGTGCCAACGACGTTGAATTGTTTTTGTTTTGGGTTTTGGTTTTGATGCAAAGTAGTGTTAGGGAAGTGATTGAGCTATACGGAAGTGAGAAATCCTTTGTAGTCGATGTGCAACGTGCTTTGTCTGGATTGCGTTATACAACTCTTATTGCTTTGGAGAGGTAAGGTTTTGTGCTATATTTTATTTTTAATTTACATTCTTTGATATTGTTATGCCACATTTTTTCATGTATTTCCTACTATATTTGAATCACTTGTGTGTATATGCATGTGTGTAGATAAAGCTACCAATAAAGTAGATATAGATGAATAGTACCTATAATTATATATTTTCTACTACTAGGTAGGGTTCTAAAAACTATGATTACTCTTTGAGTTAATGTTTCTATTTCACATAAAATGTCAAGAGAATTGAATAAACCACTAACCTTAAGGAGGTACGAGTGAAAAAGTACTAGGAGCTTTGATACTATGTGGTATTTGTATGCCGCTTATAACTTATGATTTATTATTTTTTTTGAACTCCTTGTTGCTTTTATTTTTACGACCAAGTATCATACTTTGTTTGGTATCAGTCATGTACCGAGCTAGGTCTTAAGAAAGTTGTTTCAAACCACATTTATTCAATGCATAAAAGCAAAGCTTTTTGTTCATGTAGTTAGGTAGGTTCTCAGAGTCCCCCTTCTAATAAATTGTGTTAGTTGGACACACAAGTAGCCATGTACCATCGGAAGTTATGAAACTAGTTGACTAATTTAATTGCACAATTGCAGTAGGAATGTCGTCTACAAGTCGATAGCTTGGAGACATTTTAATGATGTCAACAGAGACTTTGCCGCCGAGGTTCGGAATGTTCATTTAGGATTGTGCACTGATGGTTTTCAAGTATTTGGGATTTCAGGAAAATCGTACTCTTCATGGCCCGTAATTTTGACTCCATACAATCTACCACCGTCGATGTGCATGAAATATAAGTTTATGTTCTTAACGGTTATCATTCCTGGACCGACCAACCCAAAATAGAAAATCGACGTGTTCTTTCAGCCGCTTGTGAAAGAGTTGCAAGATTTATGGAACAATGGGGTGATTACTTACGACGTGTCTATAAAGAAGAATTTTCTTTTGCAAGTGGCCCTTTTATTTACTGTTAGTGATTTCCTTGCGTATAGCATGTTGTTCGATTGGAGCTCACACGGTAAGATGGCTTGTCCATATTTTATGGAGGATACAAATGCATTTCAATTGCGTCATGATGGGAAGACATCGTGCTTCAACTGTCATCGTCATTTCTTGCCGAAGGCATCACAATTCAGGAAAGACAAAAAAAAAATTCTTAGAGGCAAAATGGTCTTAAACGACGAACCGCCCGCTTTACGTTTTGGTGAAGAAATTTTTGTAGAAATTGAATCGTTACCCTTGATGAAGGTGACAGAAATCGGAGCTGATTACGTGAATGGGCGGATAGCTAAAAATTAGGGATGGAGAAAAAAAAGCATTTTCTGGGACTTGCCGTATTGGAAGACAAACTTGATCCGCCGCAACTTAGATGTCATGCACAACGAGAAAAATGTTTTTGACAACATATTCAACACTATTATGTGTATACCGGGCAAGAGTATGGACAATGTGAACGCTGTTGGGGCATGTGCCCTAGGTCAATCCATTAACTGTCTTTATGAATACTTTTAGTTAATAAAATAGAGGATTTCGTTTGTTGTTTATTATAATTAATTTGCATGTTTACGTTATAATAAGATCCATGGGTATTTACAGAAATATCCTAAAAGTCCCTAGTCGATCATTATACTAGGAACTATATTGAATTAAGACTAGTGTGAGTCTTGATTGATGATCATATGATGATTATACGTATAGGGATACGAATCAAGATCATGAGTACTTGTTAGGGAACAAAGTACTGGACCGAACAGCTATGAGAACATCACATGGATTAACTCATAGTCGTTTCTCACGATAGGTATATTTTTCAGTCCTCTGACTTGAGATTACCAGAGATTTCAACGTTAGGAACATAGTGATTTGACTCTATCAAACGTTGTATTTAACCGGAGGATTATAAAGGTTGTGATTGGTTACTGTGTGAGCAATGTGATGAAGTTGTGTAATCGAGATAGAATTTGTCCCTCTCATATAAAGAGAGATATCTAGTGGATCCCTCGATGTGTTAGACTGTTAAAAGGCCTAGTCTAAGTGAATTGATATTGATCAATGTCACTTGGATGTTTTCAGTCTACCTAGAGATCCAGACTAGTACGATTGAACATGTTGGATGACAATTCCATGCCTTATGTTTAATTAAAAAGGATATCGTGTGCCAAAAGGATGTTATATACACTATTGATTAGGTTGTATCGATTTGATATTCGTAAAACTTGGGTAGTCATAATGTCTTGCTAGAGGCCGCTTATTACTTGTATACCAAAATGTGTTTTGGTATACTGCCAACGTTGTATGAGCCTATTGGGTAGCACACTAAGAATGGTTTTGCGAGATTTTAAGATGGTTCAGAAAAATGAATTTTATATGATAAAGTTCATGACGAAAACTTCCTTATGGTGTATTACACTTATACTTCTTTACATAGGGGTATATGTGTAATTTACTTAACCGTCTATATACAAGGGTTGTATAAATAGACGCTTTAAGTTAGAATACGCGTAAGAAAGATTAAAAGGCCGAAACTCTATTTTCGTTTTAGAAACGACTTAGAGTTTTTTGGTATGCTCTGGATCGTTTTGGAGAGAAACAAAAGGTTTGGTATTTTCTCGAAGCTAGCACTTCAAATCTCGGTCGCCATTCATGTGTGGACTACTAATAGAGGGCGTTCGTCGTTGGCAGCGCCTTAGAGATTGATCAACCTTCAGAAAGGTATATTGCGACTGAGGTATGATTAAGTTTTTCATGGTTTAAACGTTTTTAATGGAATTAGATTCGGATCCTGTTGGGGTTTTTGTCAAAATTGTTTTGTAATCTCCGCTGCGCATGAACCCCAAAACCCAACAGTGGTATCAGAGCCTTCGAGTTTGATTCCATTAAATTCATTGCATGTTTTCTTCTTATATATACATGATATATGATTGAAAGCATGTTAATAGTTGATGTATATGTGATATACATAAGTTTTCTGTGAGATTTATTATCATGTTTTATGTATATGATACATATATTCGTGATTTAATTAAAATTAATTTCGTACATGCTAGTAACCATGTTAGGTTAATTCGAATAATTTTAATGAATCGAGTTTCATGCTTTGTGATCCATGACACCATTAGGTTCGATTGGGATAGTAGTTCACGATTCAATTACATGTTTGTGATTATTTGGATGAGGACCGAAATTGCAAATAATTAATTTTTGAAATTATTTATTTATCTTGTTATATCTATTCCGTTATGAAGTTTCTATTTGATAAAGATAGATAACAAATTAGATTAAGAGATATAAGCAAAATCGGTTTCGTTATCCCCATTGGATAAGATATAAATATGGAGAAGTTTGTTATTGGTGATATGCTAGGATTCAAATATCTTAAGTCCTAATTGGATTAGGATAAAATGATTAGTTAGATATGGGCCTGGGTTAATTAAAAAGTTTTAATTGACTTAATTTCAGATAAAATAAGGGTTAATTTAGGATAATAAAAAAATGGGGGCGCCGCCCCCTGTGAACAGTATCAAAATCTCCAAATTGTTTAGTGATTTAACAAATCAATAAAATATATGATATTATATTGTTTACATAAAATCACTAAAACTGAATAAAATCCCTTTAAAATTTTAAGTGTCACGCCATCCATTTTAAACACTTATCAAGGTCTCGATCACACTAATACAGTTTCAGCCATAGCTGGACGTATTGTGTTATCTTGGTGAGACAAGTTGGATAAGAGTTACCAAAATGTTTAAAATGGTCCGGCTTAATAAAGCTATCAAAATTGTTTTGAGCTTTAGGCACATGATAAGATAAAAACATGATAAGACATAAGATGTCCCGTATCTCATAAAAGTATCTAAAAATTACATAAGATGTGATTGGTAACTGTTACCTACCTAAATAATCTAGTTCTGTGTTTCATGCCATAGCTGTCATAGAATTAGGTGAAATATGGATTTTAGTCCCCTAAATAAACAGTGTGTTTTAGGAGGGTTGTTAATTTAGTGGGAGTCTATTCCTCTATACTAAAATAAACTTTGCATAATCTTTATTGTAGATCAATGGCCTCTTCAAGTAACAATAATCCCCTGTCACTGCAATCCATCCTTGAGAAGGATAAGCTATCTAGGACTAACTTTCTTGACCGGTTCAGAAACTTGAGAATTGTTCTTAAGCATGAACGCAAGTTGTATGTCCTGGATGCTCCAATTCCTGAGGACCCACCAGCCAATGCTACGAAAGCTATGAAGGATGCGCCTAATAAGCATGTCAACGATTCTACTAATGTTGCATGTATTATGCTGGCAACTATGGTTCCTGAACTTCAGAAGGGCATGGAACTAATGGAAGCCTACGACAAGGCTATAACGCTAAAGGAAATGTTCCAACAGCAAGCTAGGCAAGAAAGGTTTGAGACAGTAAAAAACCTACATTCTTGCAAGATGACTGAGGGTGCGTTAGTTAGTCCTCATATTCTGAAAATGAAGGGCTATGTTGACCAGCTTGATAGACTCGGATTTCCCATAAGCCAAGAGTTGGCTACGGATTTGATCCTGAATTCATTACCAGAAAGTTACTCACAATTTGTGATGAATTACAATATGAATAATATGGAGAAATCAATTTCAGAGTTGCATTTGATGCTCAAAACTGCTGAACAAAATATCAAGAAACCCTCTAGTAATGTGTCGAGGGTCCAAAAGGGAAAGGAAATGAAGAAGAAAAGCAAAGGTAAGGCTAAAGTTGTCAAGGCTGCTGCTGCACCTGTCGCAAAGCCTGTGGAACAAGTCAAGCCCCAGCCTGTTCCTGCTTCAAAACACCAAAAAGAAAAGGAAGGAAATTTCCTTTTCTATCATGCACCTGGACATTGGTTTAGAAATTGCAAACTCTATTTGGAAGATCTAAAGAAGAAAAAGGGTAGTGCGACTACCACTTCGGGTATTTATGTTATTAAAATTAATTTATCTACTAGTGATTCCTGGGTATACCGGATGTGGATCTCACATTTGTATAAATGTGCAGGGACTCACCAGAAGCAGAAAGTTGAAGAAAGGAGAAGTCATCCTCCGCGTAGGGAATGGAGCAAAAGTTGCTGTCCTGGCTGTTGGATCATATGACTTAGTCTTACCTAGTGGACTTGTTTTAACTTTAAATAATTGTTATTTTTTGCCTGCCTTGAGCAAAAACATCATTTCTGTTTCACGTTTGGATATGGATGGTTTTGAAATTATTATCGCGAATAATAGATGTTCCATTTCTCGTAAAGGAATATTTTACGCAAATGTTGATTTGTGTGATGGTCTTTATATTCTAAGCAAGAAAAAGTCCACTGATACTCCAGTCTTTAATATAAATACAAAGAGATTTAAGTCAAATGATTTGAATCAAACCTATTTTTGGCATTATCGTCTCCGGCACAAAAATGAGAAACGCATAACAAAGCTCCATAAAGATGGACTTCTAGATTCATTTGATTTAGAAACATATGAAACGTGCGTATCTTGTTTACGAGGCAAGATGACTAAAAGTCCCTTTACTGGACATAGTGAAAGGGAAAGTGATTTATTGGGTCTAATATGTACTAATGTATGCGGTCCTATAAACACAATGGCTAGGGAGGTTATCAATACTTCATTACATTTACTGATGATTTCAGCAGATATGGTTATGTATTTCTAATGAAACATAAAGCTGAATCATTTGAGATGTTTCGGACGTTTCAAAATGAAGTGCATAATCAACTTGGTAAAACTATCAAAACACTTCGATCAGATCGAGGTGGTGAATATTTAAGCTAAGAATTTGATGATCATCTTAGAAATTATGGGATTGTCTCCCAATTAACTCCACCAGCAACTCCACAATGGAATAAAGTTTCTGAAAGGATAAATCGAACCTTATTAGATATGGTTCGATCTATGATGAGTCACGCAGGTCTTCCATTATCCTTTTGGGGTTACGCATTACAAATTGCAGCTTTCACTCTAAATCGAGTTCCTTCTAAAGCAGTTGATAAAACGCCATTTGAGATATGGTACGGGAAGTGTCCTAGTTTGTCTTTCCTTAAGATTTGGGGTTGTAAGGCTTACGTAAAACGACAAGTCTCAAAAAAACTAGCACCTAAATCTGATAAGTGTTTATTTATGGGGTATCCTAAGGAAACAAAAGGATATTACTTTTATAATCCCGCTGATAACAAAGTGTTTGTTGCTCGGTATGGTGCCTTTATGGAAAAATAGTTTTTTTCAAAAGACACTAGTGGGAGAGAAATAAATCTTGAAGAAGTTCAAGAATCACAGATAAACACTGAACCGCAACTGGAAGTTCAACAACGTTATGAACCAGTTAAACCTCCGCAAGTGATACAAGGCCCACGTAAATCTGGTAGGGTAAGACATGAGCTAGAGAGATTCGGATTTCTCATTACTGATAGTCGTGATGTGTTGCTTATGGATCAAAATGAGTCCACCACTTATCAAGAGGCTATGGCTGGACCAGACTCAGATAAATGGCTAAGTGTAATGAACTTTGAGATGTAATTCATGTATGATAACCAAGTTTGGAACTTGGTTGATTTACCTGAAGGTGGTAAGACCATTGGATGTAAATGGGTTTTCAAGAAGAAAATTGATATGGATGGCAATGTGCATACTTTTAAAGCAAGAGTTGTAGCAAAAGGTCTCAGGCAGACTCAAGGTGTTGATTATGATGAAACTTTTTCGCCAGTAGCTATGCTTAAATCCATAAGAATTTTAATTGCCATTGCTACATATTATGACTATGAGATATGGCAAATGGATGTAAAAACAACATTTCTTAATGGAAAGCTGCTTGAGGACGTGTATATGACACAACCTGAAGGTTTTGTACATCCTGAGAATTCTAGGAAGGTATGCAAGCTTCAAAGATCCATTTTTGGATTAAAGCAAGCTTCTCGGACTTGGAATCTTCGTTTTGATGAAGCAATCAAGGATTTTGGTTTTATTAAGAACGAAGATGAGCCTTGTGTATACAAGAAGGTCAGTGGGAGTGTAGTTATTTTTAAGTACTTGTATGTTGATGATATATTACTCATTGGAAATGACATCCCAACATTGCAGAATGTCAAGTCTTGGTTAGGGAAGTTTTTCTCAATGAAAGACTTAGGAGATGCAGCCTATATCCTAGGGATAAGGATCTATAGGGATAGATCTAAGAGGCTAATCGGTCTAAGTTAGAGTGCTTATATAGACAAGGTGCTAAATAGGTTCAGTTTGCAAGACTCTAAAAGTGGATTGTTGCCAATGTCTCATGGCATAAGTCTCAGCAAGACTCAATGTCCTAAGACAAATGATGAGTGAGTCCGTATGAATAAGATTTCATATGCATCGGCTATTGGATCTATCATGTATGCTATGCTATGCACTCGACCTTATGTATCATATGCTTTGAGCACTACAAGCAGATATAAGTCAGATCCTGGTGAGAGTCACTGGATAGCAGGAAAGAACATCCTTAAATACTTAAGAAGGACTAAGGAAATGTTCTTGGTATATGGAGGTTTTAAAAATGATCTAGTTGTAAATGGTTAAACAGATGCAAGTTTTCAAACTGATATAGATGATTTTAGATCACAGTCTTGATATGTGTTTACTTTGAATAGGGGTGCAGTAAGCTGGAAAAGCTCGAAGCAAGAGATAGTGGCTGATTCTAAAGCAGAATCGAGTATATTGCGGCGTCCGATGCAAAGAAAGGAGGCGCTTTGGATCAAAAAGTTCATTTCTGAACTAGGTGTGGTTCCAAGTATTGCTAACCCTGTTTGTTTGTATTTTGACAATAACGGGGCAATAACACAGGCCAAGGAACCTAGATCACACCACAGATCCAAACATATACTCAAGCGTTTTCATCTCATCAGAGAAATTATTGAGAAGGGAGACGTAAAGATTTGCAGAGTACCTACTGAGGACAACGTTGCGGATCCATTGACAAAAGCTCTTCCACAAGCAAAACATGTTGGCCATGTTATATCATTAGGCATTAGATGCATGTATGATTGGCCCTAGTGCAAGTGCGAGATGTTGGGCATGTGCCCTAGGTCAATCCATTAACTGTCTTTATGAATACTTTTAGTTGATAAAATAGAGGATCTCATTTGTTGTTTATTATAATTAATTTGCATGTTTACATTATAATAAGATCCATGGGTATTTACAAAAATATCTCAAATGTCCCTAGTCGATCATTATACTGGAACTATAATGAATTAAGACTAGTGTGAGTCTTGATTGATGATCATATAATGATTATACGTATAGGAATTAAGATCATGAGTACTTGTTAGGAAACAAAGTACTGGACCGACCCACTATGAGAATATCACATGCATTAAGTCATAGTTGTTTCTCATGATAGGTATATTTTTCAGTCCTCTTACTTGAGATTACCAGAGACTTCAACATTAGGAACATAGTGATTTGACACTATCAAACGTTGTCTTTAATCGGACGATTATAAAGGTTGTGATTGGTTACTGTGTGAGCAATGTGATGAAGTTGTGTAATCGAGATAGAATTTGTCCCTCTCATATAAAGAGAGATATCTAGTGGATCCTTCAATGTGTTAGACTATTAAAAGGCCTAGTCTAAGTGAATTGATATTGATCAATGTCACTTGGATGTTTTCAGTCTACCTAGAGATCGAGACTAGTACTATTGAACATGTTGTATGATAATTCCATGCCTTATGTTTGATCAAAAAGGATGTCGTGTGACAAAAGGATGTTATATACACTATTGATTAGGTTGTATCGATTTGATATTCGTACAACTTAGGTAGTCATAATGTATTGCTAGAGGTCGCTTATAACTTGTATAGCAAAATGTGTTTTGGTACACTGCCAACGTTGTATGAGCCTATTGGGTCGCACGCTAAGAATGGTTTTGCGAGATTTTAAGATGGTTCAGAAAAACGAATTTTATATGATAAAATTCATGACAAAAACGTACTTGTGGTGTATTACACTTATAGTTCTTTAAGTAGGGGTATATGTGTAATTTACTTAACCGTCTGTATAAAAGGGTTGTATAAATAGACGCTTTAAGTTAGAATACACGTACGAAAGATTAAAAAGCTGAAACTCTATTTTCATTTTAGAAACGACTTAGGGTTTTTTGGTATGCTCCGGATCGTTTTGGAGAGAAACAAAAGGTTTGGTATTCTCTCAAAGCTAGCACTTCGAATCTCGGCCGTCGTTCATGTGTAGACTACTGGTAGAGGGCGTTCGTCATTGGCAGCGCGTTAGAGATCGATCAACCTTCAGAAAGGTATATTGCGACTGAGGTATGATTAAGTTTTTCATGGTTTAAACGTTTTTAATTGAATTAGATTCGGATCATGTTGGGGTTTTTGTCAAAAAAAATTTGTAATCTCCGCTGCATATGAACCCCAAAACCAACAAAAGCGAGACAAGATATTCGTGAATATTTTCATCGACCTTCTCTACACATTGATTCGGCGACAAATACTTACATCCTTGGATGCTATGCTCTTGAGACATCAAAAAAACAAAAATTGTGCAAGTAGGTTGAAAAGTTGTGTTTTCCTGATGGTTATGCTTCGAATCTTGGTTGATGTGTGGATCAATAGAAATTGCGAATGTTCAGCATGAAAAGTCATGATTGTCATATTTTCATGCAACGGTTGATTCCAATTGCATTCAGAGAACTCTACCCACACTCGGTTTGGGTTGCAATTAGCGAACTAAGCCTTTTTTTTCGATCCCTAACTGCGAAAAGTGTCAGTCTAAAAGATATGGAGGTCTTAGAGTCTGAAATACCAAAAATCATTTGCAAGTTGGAGAAAATATTCCTTCCAAGCTTCTTCGACTCTATGGAACACCTACCAATCCACTTGGCCTACGAGGCCCGTCTGGCTGGTCCTGTTCAATTTCAATGGATGTATCCATTTGAGAAGTAATATCTGGAGCCCTTGAAATTTTTTCCCATTCAATAAGTTTTTAATCAACATTTCCTATACTTTGATAGGTACCTTAAACATTTGAAAAACAATGTTCGGAACAAAACGAAGGTAGAGGGCTCGATGTGTAATGCTTATTTCGAAGAAGTCACATTTTTTTGTTCTTACTACTTCGAAGATCACGTCTTTACGTTGCATGACAAAGTGCAACGAAGCGACGATGGCGGTGTCGGCCCCACACCGCATTTTATGGGCAATTTCTCAATTTTCACTTATCCTAGTCGACCCATGGGCAAGTCAAAAGAGCGGTACTTAACAGGGCAAGAGTATAATGCTGCTCATTCGTACATATTGCTCAATTGTCCAGAGATCGCTCCTTACACCAGTATGTCCGTCACTTTCATTCAATAATGCAGTACATTCATTATTTATCTTTTACTAAGACATGATATTTACATGTTCATTTCTTCTAGGATCTTCGTCGATGAAATCACTCAAGCAATGGGGGACTCACAAGTCGATACTAGTCCAGAGCACAACTTTCCCATATGGTTTCGAACATATGTAAAGTTATTACTATTGTAGGTTATCGCTTCATAAATTTCTTTCATAAGTAATGTGTCTTACATTTCTAATTTTTTGTAAATAGGCTCGAAATTCTATCATTGACGAGACACTCGTTGATCTTACGGTTGGTCCTAGTCGATCTTGTACTGTCTACCCTAGTTACCTAGTGAATGGGTATAAGTTCCACTCCGCAACATATGACGTTATTAGATCGACGCAGAGTAGCGGTGTTTTGGTGAAGGGTTCTAACTACTCCGATGTTTCCCATAACAATTATGGAGTACTGCAAGAGGTTGTAGAGATTGAATATACCGACGGTATGACCCTACACCGAATCATGGTGTGAGGACTCACCCAACACTTCAGTTGGTAGAGCCTCATCGAAGTCGACGATATAACAACTACGAGCCATTTGTCCTTGCAATGCAAGCCACTCAAGTGTCCTACCTTTCGTACCATTCTTTGAGGAACGAACGACAAGAATGGCTAGCAGTTTGTTGTTGTCAACCAAAATTCGCTAACGATTAAACGAGCAAAGACGATAATGACCAAGGCTTGGCAGAGATTGCATTCCAAGATGGTCTACCCACCACGCGCGTAGTCGAGGATTCAATTTAGGATTTCAACAATCTGGATGATCCAAATGGGACTCGAGTCATTGTTGAAGCGGGTCCAAGTGAAGAAGACAATGACTTCATTGTCGATAGTGGAGATGATTTAGAAGAAGAATCATCAACTTCTAATCATGAGAGTGAATTTGAAATGGATGATAACGAGTAATGTATGTCTATGTTATGTCAACGTTTGATCGATGTTACGTGAATTTTCTATACCTTTCTTACAATTGTTTAAGATTGGAAGATATCAACAGTAACCTTGTTTATATGAAACACATCATTGTTTAAAGTGCTTTAATGTTATTATGGGCTACCTACCCAACACTATTTTTTCGATAAGTTTGAGATTGTTGGGTTTTTTTTGGCTCAAAACTCCTAGTGTCTATTTTAATGTGTTAGTTAATTAGAAATTTTAGTATGTGGTTAAGTTTCTAATTATTTATTGGGTTTAGAAAGTTCCTATTTTGTTTTGTGTTTGTTTTTGGGACAATGCCTTTTTATGTGCTTCAGTTAAATAAGTAAGTTCGGTGTGTATATAAAGACTCATAGATTAATTTCTATACATACAAATTTTGAGAAGTTTTGATAAATGGAATAAATTTTTGTAAGATTTTTTGCTTATTTTGTGCGTGAGGTTTTTTCCAACGTATATAGTATTGATTTAAATGTTATTTAAAAAGTTTAGTACGTAGTTAAGTTTCTAATTATTTATTGGGTTTATAAAGTTTCTATTTTTTGTGTTTGTTTTTCGGACAATATCTATTCATGTGTTTCAGTTAAATTAGTAAGTTTGGTGTGTATATAAGGACTCATAGATTAGTTTCTAGACATAAATTTTGAGAAGTTTTGATGAATGGAATAAACACTTGGAGGTTTTTTTCCAACATATATAGTATTGATTTAGGTATTAATTTGACATGTATTGTGTAAATGCAATTTAAGGCAAAATGAGTGCATTAGTGAAACCATTTTCATTTTCACCAAAAAAACAAATTTCACAAAAAAGACCACCTTCATATGTAAAAGGCCAATTAGACCATCTTCAAATCCCCAACAAAATCACATAGAGAAACATTCAATTAATCAAAATGTTGAGAGTTCCTTCTGATCAAATAAGCAGTCGAAAAGGCCATCTAACAAAGCCAACATTACAGGACTTCTTACACCTTCTTCAGCAGTTACGATTCCCATATGGTCTATCATGTTTGTCTAGGCTAGAATTCGAGTGTAGGCGTTTAACACGGCTTAAGAAATTTTGTAACCAGACACACTAAGAGGCCAGTCATTGTCTTTCACCTTATTCTCCTTGTAATCCTTCACAAACTGTACCAACATCTTGCCAATTTGTTCTTCGGTTAAGCTTTCGATGTTGTTAAGTTCTTCCTTGACCTTCTCATTGGAGATTGCCTGAGACGTGACTAGCTTGCACCGAATTAATTCACATTATGTATAAGGACTGAAGTTTTAATCAATTAAACTTGAATGAATTTCAAATATGTAAAGCACATTCAATAGGTCGGATTACATGGTCTAATCAATGCTTTGTTATATTACCAAATCGTAATTTATGTGTGGTAGGTAATATGTCGAGCGCTACTAGATAAAGCGAAATGAGAACAAGGTCCTTACACTGAGCTGTCCAAAAAAGGAGGAAACATTCACTATTTTTGCAGAATCGGAAAGTTGAAGGAGGGGAAGAAGGGCTTCAGTCACTGCTTTGGTTCCATAATAGTTGGTTTTCAGACATTTTTCTGTCCACTCATTAGATTGCAAGAAGAATCCATTCAACAATTCAGCATTCACATCTATCATCTGCAAAGAATTAAAGCATGGCAAACTTTACGTCAGGTATTAGCTTAATAGTTTTAGATGAACCAATTGACAAAACAAACTTACAGAAAAAGAATACGATAAGTGTTAAGATGCATAGTTTAGACTTACATTAGGCACGCCACTTGATAAGAACTCCCTATATGCCTCTCGTTCGATCTCAACTCCACCATCGGCATCATTGTTTACATGCAAAAGTCCGTCATACATGTTTTCAAAAGATTGCATTTTCTGAGTTGTTCCTATGCCAAATGATCTAGTTAAATATTAGCAGTCACTAATGTATAGGTTAACTAGACACTTTTCTCACCAAGATATCAAGTTTCTTGAAGGCTGATATAAATTTCGCCAAAGAAGCGATACTAGTTCGATCCTTTGTATCAAGCTGATGGAAAACCACCAAGAGGGAAACAGAAATCTAAAAACAAGATATTAATCCCCCAAAATTTTATTATTAATATGGCTTTAATATTAATATATGTGGATATTATGATGGATTACTGTTCCAATTTCATGTTGCAATTCTGTTTCTGAATGTTCCACTGAATTTTTATGTTCTGCTATTCATCTTTTGATATTCTTTGTTGAGAAGACCAATTCCATTCAATTGGGAATACTAGAACTTCCTATTAATGTAGAAGAGCGTGTGTTTGATTCTGTTTGAATACTTAAAGGTCTTATTGCTCTCGAATCTTCATGGGACTGTATGCATGAAATAAGAACTCTTATAGATTCTAGTTTTCAGTTTTTAGAGTTTTAACTCTTATAGAACTCTTATAGATTATAGCCATTAACCAGTTTGAAAAACTCAAATGTTGGTGTACATGAACTGGTGCCCGTAAACAGTTTGTCTTACTCTCTGTTGCATCCTTTCTTCACTAGTCTTGTGCCTAGTTCATTGATGTTGAATTTATTGAGTATGTTGGTTTTGGTTTCTAGGCTGATCCCCAGAAGCATGGTTTCCCCCAATATTTTTTGTTAAGTTAGGTTCCTAGCCACCTAGATTTCCATCTTTTTAAGACTATTGGTCTTTTGAAGGAACAAAAGACCAGTAAAGAATTTTGTCCTACATTGTCAAAGTCCCTAATCTTTTTTCTTTTGCTTTATTCTAGACTATCTTAATCTGTGTCGAAAACTTTGAAGCTTTACTATAGAGGTGAAGTCGATAAACCTCATGTTCGAGCACTAGTTATGGAGAAAACCTACGTGCTAGTTTAAACTAGTCAAGGTTGTTGGCTTGGAATACTGAGCACAGACCACCAAAAAGAAAAGTTGTCAAGAAACATGAAATTAAAAGTAAAGCCAGTTCAGATTTGTTGGCTTATGATTGAGGAAGTTAATGAAATCAGACTTGTATGCATGGCCACCTTTTCTGCATTTTCTAGTTCTTGGCTTGCTTTATATGGTTGAAAGGCGAACTGCAAGTTTCCCATTCACAATAGTGTTTAATTTTGAAAGTCTAATTGTTGATCACTCGCTTACAACTGCCATTTTGAATCTTATGTCTTTGTCAGTTCTTCATAAGTTGTTTATATCCTTGTATGATCTAATTTCTGTTATTTTCTTTATAAAGTTATAAAACATAATAGGTTTCATACTCTTAGTAAGACCCTTGTTCATGCAATTGATTTTATACTAGTTTATTGTTCATGCATTTTCAAACAACCATATGATTCTCGAGTTGGTTCTCTAAAGATTTGCTGATGTACATGATTCTTGTATGTATGCTGATACATATATAATTATTGCAAAGCAAGAATAAGTACTAATTCTCCATAGTGAACTGATGTGTTAGTCTTACATGTTTATTGATGTACACGGTTTTAATTATACACCCTTCTTTAAGATGGTTGGAAACTTTTGACATGTGCTTTCTTTGGTTGTAAGTTCTAATTAATTTGTTGGAAGTCACAATTATTGGGGGAAGTGTGTTGGTTTTTAGTCTATGCTTTCGCTTTCATGTGTCGTTATCGCGAACGGCAAGCTTGATATTGTCATGTTGAGATTCACTTGTCAAACTATGAAGTTTTATGTGGTTGTATGGCGAACTGCAAGTTTCCCATTCACGGTCAAACGTTGTGTTTGATGGTTTTTTTTCTTCTTAATTTCAGGCTATTGGACATTGAATAAACAATTCATTACTTTTATTGGTATGCATTTGGTCTCTAAACTTTTATTGGTATTTTGTGAGGTTTCATGGCGGGCAGTGATCACCCCCCACTTCGAGGGCGCACATTACCTCAGGGCAGTCGAGGGATACCTTTAGGGGGACATCGTCCAGTCTAAAGAGGTGCAGCACAGACCTTTGGAACCGAAATACTGACTGGGCCTCATGGTCAGGCCACACGAGGGGGTCAAAGAGGTCGTGGCGGTCGAGGTCATGGGTCGATTCCTGTATTATCGATTCTGACTTCTCGTTCACTCGAGCATGAGTTACATTCAGCGTCACTTTCGCCTTCCATATCGTCCATGTCGCTTGTACCATCAACATCGTCATCTAGAACTATACCAAATTGCCCGTTGTAGTCACCATCGCCGACATTGAGACATGACACTCATGTAGCTATGAGGACTGCGCCTCCAGCTATCGCATCACCAGCAGCATCTCCATCTTATGATGGCAGAGCAGGCTTACAGGTTATAGGCCCTTAGCGGGCACCTCAAAGGACAGGGACCGAGCCCCCTCGCGTGCAGCGGATCCCGATCACACTGATTGCCAATAATCCGAAAGTTTGTATTTGATTCATATATGTACTTCTAATTATCGATATAAATTATTAAAAAAGTTTTTAAGAAGTTATACATTTTCATGAAACACAGGGAATTGCATCCTTCTCATTCTTGTACACGGAGGATGACAAAAGTTTTCAAAAGATAGATGATTCCAGAAGGGTATTGTTGGAAGTCGGTACCGAATCATCATAAAGACCACTACTGGCGCCAATGGAAGGTACGCAGGACTAATAAATGTCTTAGGATTTATGCTAGTTTTTCAATGTCTCGTAACAATTGCAATCGCCATTTTATAGTTATATTTTAGATGGGATGACGCGATTCACAAGGATCTCATTCGTACGGCGTACGACACGCATGCACGCACAAGGTACACCGCACTGATGCACAAGTTAAAGAAGAATCGTGTTTAGCCGAACTGTGTTACAAATAAGGCATGGAGAAGACACTTGGAGTACTAGGAGAGCAAGGACTTTCTTGCCAGGTCTAGGAAAGCGTCAACGAATAGGAACACTGAGGTCCAAGGACCTGGGACTGGACCCTCGAAGCACGGTGGTGGTTCGGTGTCTTTTGTGACTACCAATGAAAGATTGGTAAGTGTTATTTACACTCTAGTTTATTTTTTACATTTATACACTTGTTCACTATGCAATTGATTTGTGTTTGGCGAATATAAGTTCGCCGACTTACTACTAATTGACATATTTAACATTTTTATAACCAGTCCTGTATGCAGACTAATACATTTGAGACGCCACCTACCGTAAATGAATTGTATTTGCATCTCCACACCGTAAATCAAGACGGGGTGACATTCATCGATACTAGATCAGAGCGGTTCTATGTAAGTATGGAAGTGAAATGTTAAATAGTATTAAGTTTACTTTAAAGCATTTCATGTAAGTTGTTTATTGTCGATCTATGCAGGCTAAGCTCCAGAGGAGACGTCTGGAGTTGACCCAGGCTACACCGGACCAGCTGATGGATGATGAGGCGGTGTACCTCAATATGGCGCGTGAGTGTCCCATAAGACGTGTCTACGGTCTCGGGTCTTTAGGGAGAAAGAAGAGTAGATATGTAGATCCTGGTGCTAGCACATCCCAGATGCCGGAGATGGTGCCACGTCCAGAGTTCGATATCGTTGTCAAGCAATTACGAAAGTTTATGGCATTTATCCATCAGCAATTCAGGATAACCATGGACGAAGCATGCCTATCTCAGCCACAGCCACCACCACCACCTCATGACCAGCAACAGCCGCCGCAAATAGATCCCGCCGATCTACCACAACAACTGGACAATGTCGAGCGAGAGATGCGAGATTAGCTTACGAGAGATGAGCAGCTTGGTGATACTTAGGTATTTTTCTTGTTGTTTGTGTTACTTTTGAGATTATACTTTTGCTTTTGTAGATAACTTTTGCAGTTGTTCACATGACTTTTAGATTGATACTTCTTTTTGTGCATATTTAGAGGATTGGAAGTGATAATCTCGAATCCATTAGTGCATATATCTCATTGTAAAGCTACACCCGACTTGATATATGGTTGTGTTCCCCCTCTTTTGCTATCCCTTTTGAGTTTGTACTTTGGAGAGGAACCTTTGTCTTGAAACTAGATTATGTTTTATCTTACTTTTATACTCTGTAAAGGACATAATATGTTTTTTAGTTTTATAAATTATAAATTTTCAAACAGAAAAATGTACCCAAGTAGTAAAATTAGTGTGTGAGTTAAATGTTTTGGCAACTAGTAAAATTTGTTTGTGAGTTTTCATGTTAGATTGGTTTTAGTACCATATGCATAATTTCTTTGAAAATTCCATAAACTTCCACAAACTTCCCCGAAACTTCTACTTAGTCATGGAAGTTTTGCAGTTTTTGCCCCTATTTAGAGGACTTCCCCGAAATTATGCTAAACATCTCCGAATTATGTTAAATATTTTTAGGGGAAGTTTGACATTTTTTCCATTCATATGAGTTTCATTTCCCTCTTTTGAAAATTGACATAATTCGGGGAAGTTTGTCAATTTTTCAAACCATGAATTAAAACTTGTTGCACGAATAATTGGAAGCAGTGACTATGTATACATATATATTAATGCATAATTTACCAGTCTACATGCTATCTGACACAGACTTCACTCATTTAACTCTTTTATCTTAAAGGCATATGTGCAACAGCTTAAGAGTAGCCGAGTTAAGCTAACCCAACTTGAGCAGGAGCTTCAGCGAGCCAGGCAGCAGGTTTTTAACTTTATTGAATTCCACACTGTTTCCTCTTGTAGATGTAGCAGTATTTTCTATTAAGTATTGACCTCGTCATATACTGTCTATCTCAGTTTTCTTATTCTTTTCTTTTCTTTAGGGTATCTTTATATCAAGCTCTGGGATCAATCTCATTCGAGGAGTGGAAATGGTAATCCCGAATCCATTAGTGCATATATCTCATTGTAAAGCTGCGCCCGACTTGATATATGGTTGCGTTCCCCCTCTTTTGCGATCCCATTTGAGTTAACTGAGTAGCTATGTACATGATCTATTTACTTATCTATGATGTTGAATTTCATGTAAAGGTGTTCTCCTAGCACTGTTGCTATAAATTGTATAAGGCCTTTTTGATGGAGCTTGTAATTTGGCTTTGATTTCAGTTTCATGAAGTAGAATGGAAAAGTAAATCTGTAAGCTAAGACATTGGATAAAACAATTCACAAAAAAGAAATGGCGTTGTCTTGAGATAATCTTTCCATTCTTTTTGTTTGTGTCATGGATAGCATTTTCTTATGTTTTCTATTGGGTCAACGCCCATGCATATACAACGAAGAGTTCTAAAGAATTCTTGAAACCGTGTGACATACATTTCGCGTTTATTAGACGAATTCTCTATTTTATGGAACATATTACCATAGTAGTTTATGTTATTGTTACTTTTAGATTGACAAGCTTTCGTGGATATATAAATCTTTTTCAATGTCGAATTCTACATTTTTTTCTCTCATTTGGATATTTGTTGTTGATATATATTGTCAATGTATGTATGTCAAATTCTGCTTTTGGGGGGGATGTTAGCACCCCCAAGGAGTTGTTGGAGGGGTGCAGGCGATGGAGTAGGTCCTATGGTTGTATTTTCAGGTTTAGAGGTTATGGAGAACTAATTGGATTGAGCTTAGGTTTGAAGACTAAACAAAGCGGAATTCAGACGGATTAGCAACGAAATTGAAAGATTTCATTGCTATACCGTCTCTAATTTTCGAGGAATAGACGCGCCCAACTGGGCAAAATCATGAATTACCAACGGATCAGGGACGAATTTATTGTATTCCATCTCTGATCCGTTGCTAATCAGAGACGGATCAGAGATGGAATACAATAATTTTGTCTTTGATCTGTTGCTAATCTGAGACGGATCAAAGACGGAATACAATAATTTCTTCTCTGATCCGTCTCTAATTAGCAACGGATCAGAGATGGAAAGTAATTATGATTGTACCCATTAGAAGAATTTGCATTTCTGTTTCGTCTCTGTTTCGTTTCTAAATTTCGTCTCTAATCCGTCTCTAATCAGAAACGGAAACACATTTCCCTTGCTGACTGAATCAGCGACGACAATTTTAGAGACGAAATAGAATCCATCTCTATTACGTTGCATAATTGAATTAATGATGGAATTTATGCTAATTAGATATGGAAAATTCCGTTTCTGATGTACTATTTTTTTGTAGTGACTCTCGGAGTACTCGTAGGAGTCTCACTAAAAGAAATGTACATTAGGTGCTTAGATAATGGTTTCAGCTCAAATGTGGGAGCATTAAATAATGAGGGAGAAAGTTTGGAGTTAGTAGTAGGCAACTCCAAATAATAGACACTTGGGAGCAGGGGTTGGAATGAATGCAACTCTAAAACAGCATCCTCGACATCAGTATCATGGGTCAGAACACTCTAGTAGATATGAGTAGTGTTGAAATGATTCTCTAACACTACTTTCACTTCATCATTGCCTTTCGTAAGTAAGCTATGCTCAATGAATGAATCCACACAGTCCATAGTACACACCACAGAAAACATGTCACTAGGTTATCACATTACATCATAGATTTGAAATTTGATGACTTCGCCATCAAGCTTCATGGTAAAATATCTATCATCAACATCGATCTTCATCTTCATCGTTTTCAAGAACAGTAGTCCAAAGAGCACTAACGAAGCATTAGGGATTGGTTCCTCCTTCATATCTACCACGGAGAAGTAACCAGGAAACACAAATTCATTCACTCGTACTAGGATGTCCTCAAGAGCACCAACAGGTCTGACAACTGAACAGTCTGCCAACTGAATGACAATAGTAGTCTCCTATAATAGGCCTGTATTCAATGTCTCATAAATGAACAATGGCATGACATTAATGGAAGTGTCAAGGTCACGCATAGCCCTCTTAATACTTACATCACCTATAACACAAGGCACTGAGGACATCCTAGGATCTTTGCATTTAGGAGGCAACTTCTTCTGTAGGATAACAGTGAAAGTTTCTCCAATTTGGACTTTTTCATTGCGTTTTAGTTTCCCTTTGTTAGTGCATAGTTCCTTAAGAAACTTTGCATACTTAGGACTTGCTTCAGAGCGTCGAGGAGTGGAATATTGATTTCCACTCTCCAAAAGGTCTCAAGAATTTCTTTGTCTTACTCTTTTTTGTTATTTAGGATGAATCATTGTAGAAAATGAGGTTTGACTTTGAATGAGGGCGGTTCTCCATTTTGAGTAGTCACCGTCTGTTTAGGGACAGACAGAGTTACTATCAACTCGTGCTCTTCCTTATTTGCCTGGATATTCACATTAGCTGACCAATTATTCCTTTTGGGTCCCTCTAGCTTTTTGCCGCTTCTGAGTGTAACTGCGTTAGCACTCACATTAGGATTTTTAGTAAGGTTATGAAGGCAACTTTCCCTTATCCTCGAGATGTCCCAATTGATGTGTCATTTGGTCCATTATGAACGTCGATTTGGTTTCACTAAGGGATTTCTTAATTATAGCCTAGATTTGGGCAATCTTATTCATAAATTGGGTCTGTTGAGCCACGAGAGCTTTGACCATATCCTCAAGTGGAGAGGAATTATTGGAAGGTGTTGGCAACAATTGATCTCTCTAGACGAAGGTCTGGTATTTCTGATTTTGAGTCCCATAACTGATGTTTGGGTTGTTCCTCGCTGTTACGTAATTGTTTGTATTCCTGAACATGACTATAGGTGGTCCATGAAGCTGATTACCCATGGCATTGGCCTGTTGATTGTCCTTAAAGAGAGTAGGACATTAATTAGTTGCATGACTTGTGGCAGTACAAATGCCACAAGCTTTGACTTGCACTTTGTAAGAGGAGAGGAGACGCCCCATCATGGAAGTCAGTTGGTCAGTTTTTTGGTTAGTAGAACTCGAGACACTCCCTGCAGTCAGACTTTGGTAAGCAGTAGCATCAAGATCACCATAAAGGTGTAACTACTGTGCGATGTCCTCATATAGTTGCATCATTTTGGTAAGACTTTTATCTAGAATGTGACCCCCACACGCATTATCCATCATGCATCGTTCTATTGGCGACATGCCAACATAGAAGAAACAAGCAACGGCTTTTTCAAACTAGCCATGCTGCTGGCAACTAGCAATAAATCGCTTATAGCAATCCCAATATCAACCAAATGATTTACCCAACTTCATTTCAATGCTGCATATATCCTTGATGAGCCGAGCAACTCTACCATCATGGAAATTAACTTAAAAACGCATTTGCCATCTTATTCTAGGAGTTAATGCAACAAGGCAGAAAGTAGAAAAGCCATTCCTTGGCTTTGTCCTTAAGACAAATGGAAAAGATCTAAGCTTAATCGTGTCCTCATCCGCATTGAAGGGTTTCATTGACATGTAGTTAGTTTGAAACCCCTTTAGGAAAGTAATGGGGTCTTCATTCTAGCCACCATGAAAGGATGGTAGGAGATGAATAAACCCAGACCTCGACTCTAAATGTTCGGCATTATCCAGATAGTTGATGTAGAGGGGTTGTTGCACCAAAAGAGCCTGAAGCTCTTGATTGGCAAGCCCCAGAGTGATATGGCAATTTTCAGCCATGTTAAGATGGTTTTGGCCTTGTTGTTGCCTAAGTTAGGTCTCTGTAATCCACCTATTAAATGTTCTTTCTGGTATAGGATCGAAAGGTAACAGTGAACCAACAAATTTTGACCGACTGAGGTGGTAGCATAAAACTAAGAAAAAAAAACTAAACTTGGAGTAAGGACTAAATCCCCAGCAACGGCGCCAAAATTTGACCACGTGTTGTGCGTGCCAAGTATAACCCACAATCGAGTTACCAACCATAAGGGTGTGGTAGTGGTAAATATTGGATCGAATCCATGGGACTTGAGTTTTACTATAAGTTAACTGAAAATGGGGGTTTTAGAAAGTTTGAAGAAACACTTAATTAAACAAGCAAAAAATGAAAAATTCATAAAAGATGATATTAATGAGAGAAAATACCTAACTCTGCAGTTCCACTAGCAAGATTCAAAATTCAATGGCATATCATGGTCCTCAATCTTTCTAAAAAATAATTAATTCAAATTCTCCTAAATTAGCTATAGAAAATCGATGTCTGCTAGAAATTCCTTGTTCCCCTAATCCCAATAGCTAGGACGTCCGCCACTAACTACTTCCCTAATTAAAGTGTAACCCTAGACATTCGCCAATAAGATTTCACACATTAACTGCAATAATAAGGATCCATGGGAATACTAATCTTAAATAATCAAATTGCATATGTTTCTATTTAACTTAGGTTCAATTATTGCACACTCAAGAACCAAAAGGTTTTTACGGTAAACGGGTAAGTGTTCGTCACTTTATAGGTCCAAAAGTATAATTATGAATACAATCGGTCGAAATAACTATAGATTATCCACCTAAAAGTATGCGATGGCCATATACATACCTAAGATCTAAACTATTTTCCTTAAAATCAACAACAATGAAATAGGGGAAATTAAATTAAATTAATTTAAAATTATAGATCTCATAAGTTATGCCATGAATCAAGATTCCCACTTGTTTTCCCTACGACCTAGGTGAATATTTGTTTAGTCGGAATTGATCTTCACGATCACCAAGGAAGAAAAGATGTGTGGCAGCTCAAAATCTGTGAAAGTCGACTCCTCTAATGAATACCATCGTTTGTAATATGTAAAACCACTAAAAATTGCTCTCTTGAGATGAGAGATTATGGGGGTTGGTCTCGTAACACTTGCACCGAGGAGCATCTATGGCTAATTTTTTGCTAAAAATTGGTTCTCGACAGTTGGCAGTGTGTAATAGGTCTGTCAGATCAAGAAGCGCCACGTGGTAGCACGCGATTGGCCATGACGTGTTGTGACCAATGAGGAGTCACCATGTGTCACCTAGAAGGAAGTTGGTTCACTTATGAATGCTCATGCGAAAATCTCGAGTGTCGTGTAGCACGCATCTTGAGGCAAATCGATAGCTGTTGTACACACTACAAAAAAATAGCAAATCAGAAATGGAATTAGAAACGGAAATAAGATCCATTTCTAATTTAGAAACGGAATTAGAAACGGAATAAGTTCCGTTTCTAAATTACAAAGTTAGCGACGGAATTGAGACGGAAACATTCAGAGACGGATTTGAAACGGATCAGAGACGGAATTAGAGAAGGAATTAAATTCCGTCTCTGAAAAATGGCGCCACCATTCCTGCCAAAACTTTATTTCGTTATACCCGTTCATCAAATCTCGAGATTTGTGACAACAAATCTTGAGAATTCTCTTTACCCCCTCCAAAACCCCCCCTCGTCTCGTCTCGTCTCGTCTCGTCATCCCTACCACCGAAAGCCCTAACCAAGCAACGGAATCGCGCGATTCGATCTCATCGTCTTCGTCGTCTCTCCTCTATACTCTCGTCTCTCCTCTCTGGTCGCGCCATCTCTCCGGTCACCGGCCCCCAAATCTCCAACCCCCAACAAATTTGCTGTCTCTGTTCCGTTGCTCTCAACTCTCTCTCTCTAGTCTCTCCGTCTCTCTCCAGTCACCGCCCCCTAAATCCCCGACCCCAACAAGTCATCCTCGCACTACATTGCTCCCTGGTAGCGCTGCCCTGCTCTGGTCGTGTTCGGTTGTCTTGCACCATTTCAGTCCGCGCCTCTGTTCCTCTCGGGTTTCACTTTGTGCTCTCATTCAGTCCCCTCTTCGATCTCTGTTCGGTGGTATTGTGCTCTCATTCATTCCGCGCCTCGTTGTGCTTGATTGGTGAGTTCTCCCTCTTTCCTCTCGAACCATTGTTTTTGGTGAATTGGTAGTGACATGTTATGTAGGTGTTCATTGCTATTTTATCATATCTTGATGTTGGTTTACCTATTTAAATGTATAATTTAAATAAATTTGATTTGGTTGTAACTTTACCAAGATGTCTCCTTGCTATTGTATGATATCTTGATGTGTATAAATATTCAGCTATCATAAGTGATATATTGATGTCTTTGTTATATGTTCGGTGTCTCTCTCGATGTGTTATGTAGGTGTTCAACTAACATTTATAAAAAGAACAAGTTTCCACTTCCTTTCAGTCTAATGAAATCAAGAATTTTCGTTCAGTATTTTTGTTCAAATTTATCATAAATGGGGTGTTTTTTATTCGTTGCTATTTTATTATGTTTGGTTATGCTATTCTGAAATGCCAAAAAAATGATAATAGGTGCAATGATCTTAAATATGAAAATCTAATTCTGAATGTACTAGGTATTACTTTGATCATAGTTATTTGCATGATTCTTGATCTCATTCAAGAGCTTAGTGAACGAAGTGATGGTTGTGGCTATGTCTTCATTGGAGCCAACTCTGAAAGTCTCGAGTGCCCTCGATTATCAACTTTTTCTTCACTTGATGTATACCTTTATAATGTACCCTAAGCTTCTCCTTCACTTCCTTAGTTGTTTGACAAGCCCTAACTCTGTTAAATTTGTTCTCATAAAGCGAGGAAAAAAATTATTCATGGCTTGATCATTGGAGAGCTCAATCTTGGTCTCCTCAATGATGTATTCTCTCATGGCCCTGTTTGGTGGACTGTACCTATTCTCAATTGACTCCCACAAAAGTCTAATTTTCACCCTAATGTAGAACTTCATCCTTACTTTCCAATGAGCATAGTTGGTATAGATAAAAAACACTTTGAATTTTCAACTCCCTATCCTTAGTTCAATGAAAAGTTAAAACAATTACTTTCTAATCCAGGCATCTTACATATTTATGATGAGGTAAATAATCCTGTTAGAGGAATATCGAATAAATGTTGTTGTACTTTGCATTTCGTGCCTTGAATTGCATTCAAACATTAATAGTTAGCAAGATAATAATTAAGGACAACATTAGATATTAAAGTAAATTTGATCTATCACCATTCTAGCATTTCTTAACAAAACCTATAATTATATAAGTCATTCCATGACTAGAGTGATCTAATTACATCTATCATCATATGAAAAGACACATTACATTACAATACGATCATAAATGAAACCTGAGACATCGTGTAACACTGACTAGTTAGAAAATTAATGACTTCCTAACTTTCAGTTTTTTCCTTTTAGCATTCTTGCACTTCACCATTATCATATACATGTTGAAATGCATGCCTTACAAAGCTTGATAAATAATCCAACTCAACTTAAAAAAGGTCCATCTTATACATACATTGTTCGATATCTCCTATGCGTAGAAAAATAGCTACAGCGACACCCCAAACTCACAACAACAACAAAACTTCAGTCCTAAATCAGATGTGCTTGCTGCTCCTACTTTTTTTTTGAAGCTTTCTTATTCAGCAGTGTATGGTTTTTTTTTTTTTCTTCACTACAGGAGAGGACCTCAGCTGGTTGTTTTTTTTTTTAGTAGAAACACATGGCTGGTTCAGTCTTGGAGCACACAGCAGTGTTGGTGGATGAGATGATGAGTTTAGGATCAAATTTAATGGATGTGAATGTTGCTTTGATAAAGGTTTGTGCTTAACTTTCAGTTTTTTCCTTTTAGCATTCTTGCACTTCACCATTATCATATACATGTTGAAATGCATGCCTTACAAAGCTTGATAAATAATCCAACTCAACTTAAAAAAGGTCCATCTTATACATACATTATTCGCTATCTCCTATGCATAGAAAAATAGCTACAGTGACACCCCAAACTCACAACAACAACAAAACTTCAGTCCTAAATCAATTTTGCTTGCTTCTCCTACTTTTTTTTTGAAGCTGGCCCGTATTCTATTTGTATGGCTTTTTTTTTTCTTCACTGCGGGAGAGGACCTCAGCTGGTTTTTTTTTTTGAGTAGGAACACATGGCTGGTTCAGTCTTGGAGCACACAGCAGTGTTGGTGGATGAGATGATGAGTTTAGGATCAAATTTGATGGATGTGAATGTTGCTTTGATAAAGGTTTGTGCTTAACTTTCAGTTTTTCCCTTTTAGCATTCTTGCACTTCACCATTATCATATACATGTCGAAATGCATGCCTTACAAAGCTTGATAAATAATCCAACTCAACTTAAAAGTTCAATTCTTCTTATTTTAATGCTAAAAGCTCCATGTTATTCTCATTGCACCTATTACAATCCCCATAATGTTGTTAATGCTTTCATCTTAATTTTCAAAGAACTAAATCAAAGTCAACAATGTGTGTGTTGTTTCTACTTTGTTTCAGTGTTTTATTACGACTTGTTGTCGTTGTTGTCTTCTTTTGAATTGAATGAAAATTGGGTCTCCATAAGGAACTTCATGTATTGACTATGGTGTTGTATTTAATGTTTAATATGAGTTAATTTTCTTTCATGTTCCTTATTAGCTCTAGTACTCCTCTCTACCTACATATGTGTTGAATTGACAAAAGACCAAAGCAAACTCAATCGTAAAGAAATTAAAAAATAGGTTCGAAGCCTACTTTTTATGTATGATTATTATTACTTTCTATGTTTCTTCAAATCCACCATTTTTCTCATTCGCTTCCAATGTACATCCTTAGTTCAATAATCTCTCCTTTTGCCTACTTCTTTCAGGTGCATAATCACTGGTTGTTGTCCTCAGATGGAGAATCAGAAATGCTTCAAAGCTGCGTTATAGTTATTATATGAAGTCCTTTTTGCTATTCTTATTTTGACCAGTCACGTTGGAGTGTTGGTGATTGGATGTGTTGAACATTAGATGGATTTTGTTCTTGGTTATTAAACTTAATTCTTTATGCGCATATTTATAGGATTGTAAGTGTTCTTTTTTTTTGGTTGTTGAACAATAGGATTGGTGGTTTTTGTGTATACTTCCAAATTTGGAGCTTTTGTAATACACGACAATTTTCCGTGGATATATAAACTTTTTGGCTAATTTTGAGTTTCACATTTTTTCTTTCTCTTTTGAATCTTTGTTGATATATATTGTCGATGTATGAATGTGCAATTTGGCTTTTTTGTGGGATGTTAGCACCCCCAAGGAGTTGTTGGAGGGGGTGCAGGCGATGGAGTAGGTCATATGGTTGGAATTTGAATTTTTAGGTTGGAGAAACAATTGGATTATGTTTCTGTGTCATAATTAAACAAAACAGAAAATTAGAGACGGATTAGCAACGGAATTCAAATATTCCGTTGCTATTCCGTCTCTAATTTTCCAGAAATATATGTATGAATCACAAACGGATCAGAGACGGAAATAAGAATTTCGTCTCTGATTCGTCGCTAATCAGAAACGGATACAGAGACGGAATCAGACACGAAAAAATCCGTCTCGGAATCCGTTTCTAATCAGAGACAGAATCAGAGACGGAACATTTGCATTCCGTCTCTGATTCCGTCTCTGATTTCGTTGCTGATTAGCAACGGAATCAGAGACGGTATTCATAAATTTATTAATTTCGTCTCTGATTCCGTTGCTAATCAGCAACGAAATCAGAGACGGAATGCAATTACAAATGTACCCTTTCGAAATAAATTCCATTTCTGTTCCGTCTATGTTCCGTTTCTAATTTTCGTCTCTAAATCCGTCTCTAATCAGAAATGGATTTTTTCCATCTCTATTTCGTCTCTAATCAAAAACGGAATCCATTTTCCGTTTCTGATCGAATCAGCGATGACGTTTTTAGAAACGGAACTCATTCCGTCTCTGTTCCGTTTCTGATTGCAATTAGAGACGGAATTTTTGCAAATCAGAGACGAAAAATTTCATTTCTGATTTGCTATTTTTTGTAGTGACATGAGAAGCTGCTAGTGAGCTGTATTGTTAACGACATGTTGACGAGTGACCTAAACATGTGTGGCAGGCTAGTATGAGTTGAACGAATGGAAGGATGACAAGTATCGAGCTATGGCGAGTTGGATGAACGAGCAACTACCACATGGCAGCTATTTAGGAAATCATACACATTGTGAGTCATTCTAGGGACAGCGACGACACGTAATTCGCGAAGATCCAATGCATGCTGAAGCGAGTCACTTAATTATGTCGTTTGGTCTCCTGTCTCCTATTCTACCAATCGTGCAGTATGTAACTCAAGGAAAATCATCTAGCGTCTGATCATTGCATGTAAATACTCCATTTTGAATATTTTTCATCACGAGCTCAACGTCTCACTCCGTATCAGCTAAAAATGACCAATAAATATAATTAAATATATATTTTAAAGAATTTTATATAATAAAAACATTAAAATAAACTAATAAAAGCCTATAAATACCAACTTATCACATGATGGAGAAGATTCTAATATGCAAACTAGAACTCCACCTATTGGTGTTAATAACGTAAGCTCTATATTTCTTTGAGTCCCAAATCATTTAATTTTTAACCAACTAAGTTTACTATATGCACCTCCCTAATCAACTACTATCTCTCGATGTTGCATGTTTTATAATTGTATCGTTCATGTCTAGGTTGAAAGTCAACGGCCAGAATATCTTCTAAAACCTAATTTTATTAAACACGTGATCAAGTGTATAAACCATTACGCTTAGAATCAGTACAAATTCAAAACATTGCACTTTTTATATTCACTTTCTACTTACACTTCATTGAGACACACGTATCATAATTTATAATGGAAAACATTGCAAATCATAGATGAATATAAATATTACCTTGAATTTAATCAACAAAACCAAACTTGAATTGTAAACATGAAGTCTTCAATGTTTCTTCACATAAACCCCTTAATACTCAAATTTAATGTAAAACCTATGCTAAATTACTCTAATGGTGGCTAATAGTTGGTATGTGTTAAGTTTACCATGTCCTCATACAAATATATACTCCTTAATAACAAATTGAAACTCTACTTTACAATTTGACTCAAATTAAAACTCTACTTTCTCTTCCCTGCGTACCTAGCCTTGTCACTTACTGACCCGATGTCGTGTCGTTTAGCCCACTGCACCGCCATTGCACAAACATTGAATAAATGTTTCCTTGCTCCCTAGTGCTCCGACGCGGTCACCTGCATACCTTGCGCCGTCCCTTGTACTCCACAGTGCTACCACAGTGTCGAACCTCGAAAGTTTATTTTCTTCACTTTTGCTTATCTCCCATGTTGTGCCTTTTCTTCCCACGCTGTGCCTTCTATCCCCACAACATCAACACCTATAGCCAGAACACCAAGCTTTTTTTTTTGGTGTTTAATCTATTTTTCCATTTTTCTTCAATTCCTTCCTTTACACTTTAATTCCCTAAAAATGCCATAATACCATGATTTAGAGCTTATTTGATGATATTTATACTAAATATATGACTAAACTAACCCTATATATAGTTACATATAATCACTTATCAAATACCCCAAAACTTAAGATATTGTGCGTTCAGAGCAAAGGTGTATTCTACCAAGTCTTCTAATACTAGTTCTCATTCCATTTACATTAATCATGGAGTATCCTTTAATTTCCAAAGTTTCAAGTTAACAATCCACTCAATAGATTTTCTTTGCAAAAATATATTTTTAAGGCATGTAGCTTGAACAACATATATAACTTCATTTTCAAAACACTAAAAGTATATCGAAACCAAAAACCATCACATCTCATAAGTTTGTTTCGTTTCAACACTCAAGTATCAAGTATACAATCTCATGATTTCTCCTTAAGCTCAGGAATTCAAAACACTTATTATAGAGTCCTCAGAGATCTGACTTTTTTCACAAGAAACATTATAATTTCTTGATTTTATTTCAACTTCATGATTTTCCCTAACTCTATGTATCAAATCACGAAATCACACCATTATTTGCCACATTACATTATTTCTTCTTCAAACTTTAAAACATTCTCTTGTGTTTCATATCAACAAGATATTTGTAGTTTACTCATCTATAATTAAAGGCAAGAACGTGTAGATGAACTTCTTATTCATTACATATTACAATATATAATCTAATATATATTATTTAAATATTCATATAATAGATAAAACGAAACATTTATACGCTACAATTTTGTCCTCCTTTGCTACTTCAAATTTAAAATTTAAACGATCATATCTCAGGGTTTATCCTTATTTGTTAGCCTATCTTACAACTTTCCATTGTGTAGTGTAGTGTCGATTCCCCCAAACTAAAACCAAACCTTATCCTCCAGGATTAAAAGGAAGCCTGAAGCACAAAAACACTAAAACACATAAACATATATAATAACACACGTTCTAATAAAGGAAACTAAATGTATAATTCAAACAAGTAAATATTTAACAAAATATCCTAAATTTTTAAAAAATTAAAATGGTATCAATTTCACTCTCAACTTCTAGGTCTAAAGGATTCTTATTACACTAACTTTAGGATTGCGCGTTAACATCATCATCTACATTATCTGCTCAAGCATAGGATGGTATCAATGGAAGATCCACCCTCTTGTTTCGCACCAAATCTTGATCAAACACATATTTTGGTGTTGCTAGAAAGCCAATTGACTTATAAGTAAGTCTCAATTGTCTGCTCATTTCATATCAAGCTATGTCTCGATGTTGATTAACAAATAACATGAAATTACGCTCTCCATTTCATCGGTAGTGCTATCTCCTCTCCATATCCTGCTCATATTGTAGCATGGCTACCTGATATTGTGTCTTATCCTCTGTTATCCACAACCTCTATTGTCATGCAGTTAAATCATTGGTTGGTGGTATAGGTGCCTGTAGTGGAAGAGGTGGTGGAAAGACTTTTGGACAGTCCAAGTCCTACTCTCCTGTCTTTGCGTCTATAAACTCGTAGCCCCTCCTAAATATGTGATGTTGTTGCTCCTCCTCTTTTTCGTTTTCCTCCTATAGTTCTTAGGCAAGATGTACTACTACTGCTTCTGTTGCTGCCTGATCATCTTGCCTTTTGGCCAACAACTTGTCCTTGAGTCTAGCTCCCTCGGCGCCCACTCTCTCACCCCCTTCGAATCTTGGTAACTAGGTGGTGATTTAAACTTAAGCATGAAAGCATCATCCATGGCTGGTTTGGCCTCTATATCAAATTTTTCATCGTCTTTCGACCTCACTCCAACCTTTAAGCAAATCTGAGTAATCAATATAGGAAACAACAACTTGTATTTTTTGGCATGATGTACTCCCTCAAACTTGTGTGTATGATCTCCCCGACGTTGATCTCCCTAAACATTGTATTCTTATAAATATAAGCCTTTGTTGGCTTATTTTTCTTATACTGCTAAGAGGTTGGGTATAGCGATGCAACTAGAAAATGATGCCACATTTTATGAACTTTCCCAACACTACCTTCTTTATGTGTTTTGGCATGGTCTCAGCTCCCATGACCCATCCTTGTTGTCTAGGGACAATAAATGCACTTTCAATTGCTCTAAATGGGTATAGGTTATAGGATCTCTCATATAACCTGGCAAGAAAAGTAAGTGTGGATTCATACAAGCTTAATTCCTCCAACCCATAGAAAGTATTGATCTCACGTCTATTGAAAGGATCTAAGACCCTTCTCAACTTCACGTGGTCCATCCTTAGCCATGAACTTTGCATTAGTATAACACACAAAAATAATCCCACTCACTCTTTTTATTTTATTCTCCCTATAATCATGGGTGAGTTGCTCTTCATTTTGGTGCCTGATGAAATAGTTCACTCTTTTATCATACTCAGTCGGCAAATTAATTCCTCTTTAACAAATGAACTCGCTATGTAGAACTTTCTCATATCGGTCCTTAGCCTCTTTATTAATGAAGTATCTTGATTTAAAAGGTATAGGTTTTCGTCAATAGGGTTTCTAGATGTGGATGCCTCAAAATCATTTGTTCTAGTTTGACTAATTTGTTTCCTTGTTCTTGCCATTTTTTTCCAATTTTAAGCAACTAATAATAATGCAACATAACTCGGTAATCAAATCACCTAAAAATCAAAATTCATATAACATGGATCATGCACACACTAAATAATGCAGAGACATCAACTAAGTTTCCATGGATGATATTAGTGTTAACATTGACACAATCTTGCAAAACCTATCCTACAACCTCAATTCCATAATTTCATACAATATCATAAATTTTTTTAAAATTCAAACATTACTAGATGAAATTATAAACGTACCTCAATACCATATTATATTCCGGTGTGGATCACTCGTACTAGTCTTTTTCAATCAAAGCCCTCTTATTTTTCTCACCAACTAGAAATCTGGCTCTCCTTGAAATCTAAATCCATATTCTAGCCCTAGTTCTTTAACTTGTGCAAATCCAGAATGCACTTACCACTTTCACTCTCAACCACTAGGAAGTCACTAATCTCACTTAAAAATTATCAAACTTTGGCTTGATGTATGCTCGTTAGTTGTAGTGGGGTTTTAGTGTGAGTGTGAAGAATGAATGAAAAATGTGGTTCAAGCCCCATATATCAACCCCGCTGGACCCACTGCATCATTGATACCGTTAGGTATTATTTAATTTTTTAGCCTACTGCCCTCTTGATGTTTTGGCCTTCTCCCACGATGCCGTGAGTAATACCCACGGCGATGACCTTACATCTCACATCTTCGCGTATGTTTTTTTGCTAATTCTCCTCCGCCTCTCATCCAACTTTGTGTATCACTCAAACAAGGTGTCATAGCTACATAAAATCCATGAGAATATAAAAATTAATAAATTTCACCTTCCAATTCACCCATGCACCTTAACTTCATAGCTTTGAACTCATTCGCTCCTTTTCGCTTTTTAATAAGTTATCGAGACATTTTCATTCCTATAAATTATCAACCGACGAATGGACTTTTATGCACATTCGATAAAACTTTTCGAAATCAAAACTCAAAAATCATTAATTGTAATTATTAAATTAAATATCTAACTACTAACTAAAATTCTAAAACTTGAAATTTAAAACTCTAGGCTACCTCCCTGTAGTGTTTAATTTAATATCATGCCTAACGACTTTTCACTCATTTAGTCCGAGTCCAAATCAAAAAACTCCGTCTGATTATCAAAGATTATTATGTCATTCCCATTTAGATGTATTTGTTGACCATCAACAAAGATAACGTTCTCGGCTTCATTGCTCTCAACGATACTCATCGTATTCTTCCTCTCTTTTTGTACAAATTTGTTTTAGCACCGTTCAAGAATTGCCGCCCAAGTATGATAGACACACCATCATCCACATTGTGATTAATTACCTCAAAATATGTGATGAATGTGAATCTACCTACTTTCACATGCACATTCAAAACTCTTCCTATAATAGATATCAAATTAGCATCTACTACTAGCAAATTCGTCATATCCTGACAATTAATCTTCAAGTCGGCATGTACCATGTCCATCATTGGCATGACATTGACTGAGCCTCCCATATCACATAAAACATTTCAAAATCAGCGCCCATCAATGTTTATGTGTATGCTTAACTCTTTAGGATATCTGCTTTTGATAGGTTAAAGTCATGGAATGAACTTGTGCTTTGCTTCTAATTTCTTCAGAATAAACTTGATGTCATTGCCTTGTAAGTCTTTGTTTGAAGGTTCTTCATCTTTTTTCTTGGCCATCCATTATTTCTTCCCTTTCTATTTCTTGAAGGCATTGATTCTGTACTTTTTAAAATCATCAAGTTCATGTTGCCTTACTTCCATGTTACGCTCATGTACCTCTTCATGCTTGTACATTACTTGGCCTTATCTTGGCTCCTTTGTTGTCGTAGTGCTCATCATGCGAATGGCGCTTACGTTCTCCTTAGGATTGGTGATGGTGTTGCTAGGAAACTGTCATTTTTCCTCGAGTTTAGGCCTATAGCAAGATGTTCGATTTGCCTCTCTTAATTCTTGATGGATTGCGATTTCTCATTATCTATCCTTTTTATGGCTTGCTTGTTGGACTAAGTGGTTAGTCACTCACACTCCGACCGAGATTTTGATGGAAACAAACAAGGTGAAAATGTACTAATAAACATCTAGTGTATTTCAGTTTTTGTTAAAGGATGCAAAACAACATATCAAGGGTACTCAAGAAATACAAGTTCAAGACTCGGCATTAATGAAGAAATGAAGATGAAAGTTCAAACCGCAATTTGTAATTTCAATGTAAGGTATACAAATTCTTTCACGCAAGCCAAATGCATTAGTCCATGCATATCAAGTTTCTTAAACCATTTTTCAAAGTTATAAGTTTACTTCAAGTTTCAAAGTGGAATTTAAACACATAACTAGGTCTATGAGTTTAAACAATGTGAAACTTTGTGTGGATGGTCATTTGCATATTAGAGATCATTGTAAATGTTTTCGAAAAAGAAAAACTCGTTTTTGAAAGGTCTTCGAAAAGAAAATCGTAAATTTGTAGAAAAAGCCCCTAATACATTATGAAATCGTGAATTTCCATTTTCGGGATTTGTAAAAATATCCGGACCACCCAATTAGGCTTAATGACTCATAATAAACGTGTATAACATGTTATATAAGGGTTGGTTAGGTCCGGACGAGTTTAAGGGTCGCTAACACAAAGGGACAAAATAATTGTTTTGAGGTCCCCGCAGTTAGCGCGCTAATGATTTCATTAGCGCGCTAAGTGCAGTAGTTAGCGCGCTTAGGTCTCAAAGCATTAGCGCGCTAATTGCATATCGATGCTTTTTTTTGACAGCTGGAAAACACACTTTAATTTGAATTCTTGATCTATTTTGGACCCTTGGATCCCTAGAACGGTCATAAACTGTCAAGATGGAATACCTAACATTATAAAACCACCAAGAACATGGTTTTGTTAGAAAGAAGGAAGAAACACACTCAAAAACTCAAAATCTACAAAGAGAAGAACTTTGATTTTTGTGAAGAAGCAAAAGGAGATCTTTGTGGTTTGTTCTTTAGTTCTCTAATCCAAAGACTTTTGAGGCTTTCAAAGGAGTACAAGAATCTCTTCAAAGCTGATCTCTTTTGTCATTCTCTTGTTTGTAAGAAAGTCCTAGATCTAAAATCTTGCTTGTGCTTAATCTACATAGTTTTGTGTATTTGATTTGAAAATCATTTTGTTGTGTGTTTGAACACCTTCTTCTTGGGTTTTGCACTTAAATTTATTTTATCAAACCCTAAGATTGATTTGAACAAAAGTTTTGCACTTAAACTTGATTTTTGTTAAACTATTGTTCTTAGACTTGAAATCGGTTTTACACTAATATATTAAGTTTTTAAAACGATTTCACATTTGGGATTTGCAACAAAATCGGTGACATATTTGCATATTCCATTTATTCTCATACTTGCATGCATAAGAGTTGTTAGGCTCTAGGAGGCTTGCTAGTGTTTGAATTTGATACCACTTTGTGTTGTAAAGTGTATCTCATTATTTTTCAGCAACTTATTGTATTTGTATGATTGTAAGACTTAGTGGAATCTAAGTCAAAGGGGAAGACCTAGTTGAGACTAGGCACAAATCCTAGTTGCGGCTAGGTGGGAAGTCCTAATTGTAATTAGGCACTCTAGGCTTGTATGCTTAGGTTGTAACACTTATTTGCAATATAAGTGGGGGTTAAAAATCCTAACCGGGGAGGTTAGGTAGTGGACGTAGATCGTTGGATCGAACCACTATAAATTGTGTGTCACTTTCCATCTCTTCCATTCCATTCACTTGCATAGCATATATATATTCATTGATAGTGTATGCATTATAGTTGTAATTTGCGCATAAAGTTTTAAAAGGGCAATAACTACTCCGTAACCCAATTCACCCCCCCTCTTGGGTGACCTTCATTGCTTTGTTCCTTCCAAATCTTTCTCATGCTTCTCATGGCACTCCCTATCTCTCACTTTCATAGATTGCAAATACTTCTCAATTGACTTCAATTAAGTCATTTTTTCGCTCTGCCCTAGCTTCCCTTGTTGGACTCGTTATTTGAAGTCTTGAGGTAACTTCGGTGCATTATAAGGATTACCATAAGAAAAGTCTGGGTTAGTGTTATTGTATCCTTGATAAAACCGTTATGGAGTCATTCCTCTCAGCCAAAAGTTGGTCCCATAGCCTTTGTTATTCATGAAGTTAATGTATTCATGCTCTATTCCCGGATGTACATCCATCTGGTTTACCACCATGACTTGGTGATTCATAGGTTGTTGTGCTACCTATAGACATTGGTACCCCATCTGAAGTTTTACCATCTGACTGCTTATATTTGATAAATGTGTTATAATTTTCATTTGTGAGTTAATCTCGTAGATGTCCACTAGTTTCCTTATTGTGGAACAAATACTGAAGATAGAACTTTGAAACATATGATCAAGGAGATCTAATGCTCCATCTTTATCCTTGTTAAGTAGAGAGCCACCTGATCCAACATCCACTAGCGTTCTTATGATGTGGTTCATCCCATAGTGGAGAATCTGGAGTTGTGCCCATTTCACGTATCTATTTCCTGGGTATCTCTTTAAAATCTCTTTGAATCTTTCCCAAGCCTCGCCAATTAACACGTTGACTTCTAGCTTGAAATTATTAATTTCATGTTTCCTTTCGCTAAACTTCACTTAGGAAATAACTTGTCAAGAAATTTTTTATTGATTTCTTCCTATGAAGTCATACTCCCTACATTCAGCGGTTGGGACCAGGATTTGGCTTTTCCACCCAGTGATAATGGAAAAAAGCAAATCCTAATCAATTCTTTTGTAACTCCGGTAATGTGCACGGTTTAGCACTTCTCCAAGAAATTCCTAACATATGCAACTAGATCTTCATTGAATAGCCCATTGAACAAACTATTTTGCACAATGTTTATTAGATATGGTCTCAGTTCGAAGTGATTGGCGTTGGGTGGAAGCCTCATCATTCTGTTGTAAGTCTCTTTAACTTCTAGCTTAAAGTAGTTAAGAAGGCATCTCTATCCTTGCACTCTCCCTGACATTACCAAATCGCTTGTAGGTTAGTTATTCCTGCGGCCTTGTTATTGATTTGTACCTTGCACTTCTACCGTCTTGACCACTTTCTTTTCCTTTCCTTTATTTCTTATTTCAATCTCTGGGTCATAATGCACTAGGTCCTTCTCTCCCTTGCTACGCATGCACTAAGTACCCCTAAAAAGAAAACACAAAAAGAACAAATGCAGGAAGTCTAACTGGGACTTGAGCTTATTTTTTGTTCTCTTTGTTTTTATAAACTTAAAATTAAACTACTGAAAATAAAACTTAGCAACTATTTAAACTAATTAAGTAAATTTAATGGCTACATTTCCCCGACAATAGTGCCAAAACCTTATTGTATGTGCTGCAAGTATAATGGCTCACTTATAATAATAGTTTAATCAAGTTACGTTGATGATGGATATCATCCTTAGGGAAAGGTTTTTGCACTAGTTATTAATGACCTATTTAACTTAAACTAAACTATCTTAATTCACAACTTCACCTAGGTAATTTAATACTATGCTTTATATTCATGTTTACTTCTGAATATGTTGTGTACAATACCTAGTTAGAATAGATAGATTTCCTTCAAATCCACTTCAACCCAATGTCGCGGCATATAAAATTCTAATATGTAAAGTAGAACACTTATCGGTGTAAATAATGTAAGCTCACATTACTTTAAGTCCCAAATCATTAGATTCATAACTAATTAGTTTACAATCTATATCTTCCTAATCAACAACTATCGCTCGGTGTTGTGTATTTTACAATTGTACTGGTCATGTCTAATTTGAAAGCTTTAATGGCCATTATAACTTTTTGAGCCTAAGTTCATAAAATACATGATCAAGATAACTAAAGCATTACACTTAGAATCAATGCAAATTCTAACCATTGCACTTTTTAAATTCACTTTCTACTCATCTTAATACCAAAACATTCATACTATAGAACCCACTAATCCCTAAGGTAAATAGACTACTCACACTTCATTGAAACACACATATAACAATTGATAATGGAAACCATTGCAAATCAGAGATTAATATAACTATTACCTAGAATTTAATCAACAAAACCAAACTTGAATTACAACCGTGAAGTCTTCAACTTTTTCTTGACATAAACTCCTCAATACTCAAATACAATGTAAAACCAATGCTAAATTACTCTAATGATGGCTAATAGTTGGTATGTGTTCAGTTTACCATGTCTTAATATCTATTTGTACTCCTTAATAACAATTACAAAACTATTTCATAAAATACATGATCAAGATAACTAAAGCATTACACTTAGAATCAATGCAAATTCTAACCACTGCACTTTTTAAATTCACTTTCTACTCATCTTAATACCAAAACATTCATACTATAGAACCCACTAATCCCTAAGGTAAATGTCCCCACACTTCATTGAAACACACATATAACAATTGATAATGGAAACCATTGCAAATCAGAGATGAATATAACTATTACCTTGAATTTAATCAACAAAACCAAACTTGAATTACAACCGTGAAGTCTTCAACTTTTTCTTGACATAAACTCCTCAATACTCAAATAAAATGTAAAACCAATGCTAAATTACTCTAATGATGGCTAATAGTTGGTATGTGTTCAGTTTACCATGTCTTAATATCTATTTGTACTCCTTAATAACAATTACAAAACTTACCTTACAATTTAGCTCGAATTAAAACTCTACTTTCTATTTCCTACATTTTTATCGGCGCAGTAACTTACTGCCCCGGTGCCGTGGCCTTTAGCCCACTGCGACGCTACTGCGCCAATTCTACATACATGTTTTCTTTCTCCCTAGTGCACTAGCACTAATTTGCATACTCGACGTTGTCCCCTGTGCTCCACTATGATGGCATCGCATCGGACCTCCAAAGTTAGTTTCCTTTACTTTTTCTTCTCTCCCACGCCATGTCTTTTCTTCCCATGACATGCCTTGTATCTCAATAATGTCAACACCTTTACCACGAAACTAAGAGTGTTTTTCTGGATTTTTACTCCATTTCTTCCCATTTTTTCTCAATTCTTTCCTTTATACCTTAATTCCCTACAAATGCAATAATACCATGATTTAGAGCTCATTTAAGGATATTTATAGTAAATATATGACTAAACTACCCTATATATTTATATAAATAATCAATTATCAAGTTATAATTAAGTAATGTTTTGATTTGACTAAATAATTATATTCTATCATAGCTTTCATTAACTTACGACTTATATGTTTTTATTTGAAAACCAATTCTATTTTAAAATCTCTATTATTTAAAGTTATGATGAATTAACTTGAAATCAGCTTGTAGATAATGAAAAGGGAATATGATTAAGAGTATTTCTTTGCTCAAGAAAGCAAAGAGCTGAGTTTGGGGATTTTGGACAAGTGAGTAATTAGACGCATTTCATAGTGTAATTTGGGTTGATTTTATAAATAAACGATGTTGTTGCACTAGGTATTCTCTTGTACTTGTAATTTCAAGTTTTAAATTGGAAAGTGAAGAAAATGGAAGAAAGTAGAAAGAATGACAAAACAATCAACTAGAAAGAAAATCTAGCCATTACCCAGCTTTTTGCAATAACAATAGGAATTGCCACCTAAATCGGCAGTAGGAAAAGCCAGCGAATCCATAACAAGTTGGAGAATGAACTAGAAATCTCCAGTTGAATTGGTGGAACACTAAGAGCTAAACTTAGTGATTTACTCAACCATTTTTGTATAAGTTAGAAATCACTAACGCATCATTAAGGTCAATGACGGATTTTTTAGATAAGAATGTGTAATTTATATTTATCTAGGATATGTACTTTTAGAAAAACTATATCAAGGGACAGATAACATCGAAATAACTATCTTTTTTCTTTCTTCTTCTCTTTTTAACTTTCCATTACTTTTGTCTCTTAAGTTTATTTTTTATATATGAAGCAACATTAGAGGTCTAATTAAGAGGTTTTTATTTATTCATTATATATTTTAATTATGTATATGCATTGTTTATTTTCGGCATGTGTGAGTAGTTAGTAAATCTAAACAAACACTAGTAATATAATATACTTTGGATTGTTATGTACTTATAATTACGGAATCACGTACTTAATGCTTTAAATTGATTCATACTCATCAATAACAGAAAAAATAAATTATTTTTCTTATTACAACTGGTAATTCTTTATGTTGAGTACATAGTGATTAATATGTTCCTTAATATAGGGTGTTCAATTCTATATCTATAGTTATTGAAAACAACTATATAAGTAGTAACTATGATAAATCTTTAGGGCTTTTCCCAAGTGGATATTTTAGGTGATTGTGTTCTAAGTTTTTAATTTTGTGGCTTTGGTTAATATTGTCTTAGATTAGGCATAATTTCATTTAGCGTAATGCTATCATATTTTTATGGCGTTGCATTTTATCTAATGGTAGATTTACAATGAATAGAACGTGGCATTTCTATTGAATTTAGAAAAATCAATGACTAGCTAAAGGCTATAAACCTATTATGAATTAGGATTTAATGATTCCAAGATTCCAATCGATGTAATTATAATTATGATGTTAAGTGATGTTATTTTCTAGTGTTTGAAAACAAGTTGAGTATATTATAATGTTTAATCGAGGTTTGTTTAGATGTTTGTCAGATATTTTATTTATATTGATTTATTGATTTTTTGAATAATTAGTTTGAGTTATATTAGGGTAGTTTATTAAATTTAAATGCTTTAAAGTTTAGTTATTTTAACTAATTTTTTATTTTATTTGCATATTATTAAATGTTTAATTCCCTTTTAATTAAGTTAATTTAATTAAAACAAGTTGATTCTAGTGAAACTTTAGGGTAGCCTTAACTATTAAGAGATTTAAAAAATCTCTATGGAGACAATATCTCATTTACCACTACTACAAATCAATAGTAAAATATAGAAGATTATTTTGCACAGTCGACATGTGTCACTTTTAATCATTTTAAGTACTCATTTGGCAATTAACTTGGTCAAAATGCCTAAGCAGGGTGTTACAAGGTTGTAGATATTTTTTCTATTATTTTTAAGTTTTATTGAATCATCAAAGTTCATTGAAAATCATCTCAAGTTGGTTTAATGCTTTGGTATACAAAATAGTTCCTTAGGGACCTTAAAATAATTTCCAAAAACCTTAGTTTTATGCAACATGAAATGCTGCTAAAACACTCAAAAATTTTAAAAATTCTTGTTGTTGGTTCATTGAAGTCTATTAACTTTAAACCAAGGTTGTTGAGTGATAAAATGTCATTAATATGATCAAAACCCAAATTTGAGACTCTAAGTAAAACTTTGAGTCATTTTTTGTAATTATCGATCTCTAATTCTAAGCATTGCTTGAAGACTGAGTTACACACACCAAAAAATCATGAAACTTGGTGGACACATTTATTATTATCTAATAACAAGTTCTAGAAGCTTTGGTTCAATTCTAACATCATTTCATACCCGAAACATCTTAAGTAAAAAATTAGTTTAAGTAAATAAGTTTTGCCTATTTCAAAACCCATTTGAAAAACCATTCAAAACACCTCATAAATCACTTAAGAATTTTTGTGAACATAACCTATAGTATTTCAAGTTATTCTGAAGATTTTAGATATTTTTTGACCAATGGAGATCTCTAAAAGAGGTCAGCACATCCAAACATATGCAAAAAGAACATCTTGATGGATTACCATTGATTTTCAGTCCAGATTTGATAAATAAAATAACTTAATTTTTAAGAAATATTGATCTCAAGTTGTTCTTCTATGTATTTTCTTTTCAAAATGGTAAAGTATGCTTAAATCCGATTAAAATTGAGAGAGTTATATTTAAAATAAAAAAAATAATTAAATTTGAAAGAGTTTCAGACCAGTAGTCTTAGAAAATTCATAACTCACAAACCACACATCCGAGAAAAATATAATTTTTGGTAAAAAGCTTGTCCAAACATCGAAAAATAATACATAAAAAATCTTGGGAATAAATGAAAGACTTATGCTATCTAGAATTTAAGTTATACTTTTAGTTCAATTCAAGGCACCAATTCATCAATTAAACTTAAATCAAGACACCAACTCATGAAAATAACTTCATCCCTTTTTCAACTATATTAGGACCCTAATAATCCCTTGAAATTAGCCAAATAATCTAGAAAAAATTCAAAATCATTGAATCCCCGACATTTAATGAAATGCAACTCTTTATTATGGTATTTCATCAATATTTAGTGTTCATTATATATAAATAACAAATATTAGAAACCGTGAATTCAATTCCTTGAAGTTGTTGTCCATAATTGAAACTCATTCAAGATACTTATTTTTGAACTGAAATTGAGTGATGTACATATTTCACGACTTTAGAGAACAACCCATTATCAATTTGAACACTAAAACTCTAAATTTGAACAATAAAAAAACATGGCTTGTTTGAAAGCAAAGACTTGATCCTATAAAAAAACTTTTGAAGACCTCATTCAAGACTCAAGATCCTTGCATTATAAAGAGAATCGAAATTTTCCAAATTTAAAATTTTAATTAGGTCTCCAAAACCCCCAATTTCCATTATGTAGAGCAAGAAAAAAAGAATAAAAGAAATTATCTAGGTCATTAACTCTTCTAGGGCTTGAATTTCTTCAATCTAAGCTTCAATTCTCTTCATTTAGCCTCCATATTCTCTAAAACCCTAGCACTCTTAGTCTCTTCTCTTTTTTCTCTTAAGAAAATACATGTAGAGGTGATGTTAGTGGTCTCTCCACTAAGTCTCCAATTTGTAGTACTTTGGATGTATAAACATATATCCTAGGATTTATTTAGCATCCCACTTATTACTCATATCTATGCGAGTCTAAGGTGAGTTTAAATTAAAATAAGGCTACCTAAAGATTCCTCCATAAACTTGATCTCAAATTTCATATTTCATGAAATTTTAATTAAGACTTTAGGGACTTGCATTTTTCTAACTTGAGACAGTTGATACTATGAATTAGATTAGTTAATTTACCCACGTAACTATAAAATCAACCTAGGCTTAATTATATATTTTACTTAGACTAAATTTCTAGTTAGCCTTTCATTTTAATTTCACGACTTAGTTGAGTATTTTGATTTCGCAAAATATTTTAGGCCTAATTTCACAAAAAAAGCATAAGTGTAAGCCCACCCAAATCCCTGGTTAGAACATCGACTCATCTAAATACCCGCGCGCATGGATCTCAATATACTATAGATCGATATTTTAATGTTCGAGCTCGTACCATTTGTAGGTTAATTTAGATAAGTATAGTATATTACATGACATCGAGCATAAATAGAAATAATTAAGCCTTTAGGTTACGGTCTTACAAGACACACCGACTAAGATTAAATTATTCAGATCTTTACATTTTCTATCTTAACTAATTTTACGTGCAGCAATGTATTGATGTAAGAAGATTTCTAACATTTCAGACCCTATAATTATGGAATTTTGAAGGAGATCGAATAGCCAATAAGGTCTTTAGCTTGACATATTCTAATTCTATGTTTTTATGTTTCATCACACTTACTATATGTTTGTATTTACTTATAAATTGTTGAGAATCTTCATGACCTTCCCCTTGAAAGTGAGTTCAAGAGTTGATGAATTCAAGTTTTAACTAAAAATCGAGAAAATCCTCAAGAAAAGCAATACATAAAGGTTCTTAAGCTGTGATATTTTCATTTGCTTTCCTTAAAGTAAGTTCTTGCTTGAGGCTTGCCATATAATATATCATGCGACGAGAAAATCCTTAAGAAATTATTTTAAAATCCTTAGCAACGGCATCAAATTGACACTTGTCAAGTGTGTACAATAAATTTCTCACCTTTATTATATTATTAAATTTTGTAATATTGGTAAATGGGAACGTCTCCATAAAAATTTCACAAGTTACTTAAGAAGAGGTGTTTTATTATTATTATTATTATTTTTACTTTGATTCAATTGAATTAATTAAAACAATAATCTGAATTACTAATTCTAAATAGAATATTCAACCAAAGTAACTAAACTAAATTAGTTAATACAAATCAAAGTCACCAAACTCATATCAATTCATTTCAATGAAAATAATATAAAATAACCATCTAAACAAAGGTCCTAAATAATGAAATATTAATCTGTTTTGCATCCAAACATGTCCATTAAATCATAGTCATAGTAATATTTTATAAAGTATTTTATTACGTTAAAATTTAATCATAAGTAAGTGAACTACCCTTAATAAGACATATTTCTCCTTCTACCGATGAAAAAGTCACGTTTTAATTTTATTCAATTAACCCTTTAATTACACAAAGAAATTAACTTTAGGCAATAAAATCGCATTACACTTTGTGAAAACTTCAAACTACTAAATCTAATATAGCCGTAAAGGCACTTTAATATCAAATGTTGATCTCAATCCACCTTGGACATCTAAATGGTAATAGTTCTACTAAACAATCCTAGTTACCACTTTAAACTAGATATAGAATCAAAATATCACAATACACATTAAACACTATGCACGCAATACCTAGATTCATGATTGCAATCCACAAATAACAACCTATTAATTATTGAGATAAAGAATACAATTTGATTAAAGTATTAAGCACAAAATCATATTATTATAACTACATTTCAAAAAGGATCAAGTTCTTGTTCGGAGTTTGTTTAGATTAATAAACTACTCACTCATAATCATAAAATAACATCATAACAAAATAATCAAAAAACATAATTAAAAATACCTTATTGAAAGCATTATCTTTAAATCTTCTCCAAAAGCAATAAAAACAATAAAGAATGGTCTCCAAACTAATGTAAAAAGTTTTAAAACTATGAAAGGCTTTTAATTTCATAGTGTACGGTTCATATATATAGTATCTTAGGTAATATACTTAACTAACTTAAAATCCTCGTTGTAATGTAAAATTCGTGAAATTGACTCCAATGATTCCTCGACGATTCCACTTATAATGTAAATCGTTGGAAAAATTCTTGAAAAACTGCCTTTATGATGCACTGATTATACTGACGATTCACACTATAAACCCAAATCGCTGAGGAATAACTAGCATTAATTTCCAATTGATTTTTGATTCACTGATAAATCTTTGTGCAATTTTTTCACTTGGTTAAATCCTTCATTTACTTCCTTTTTCATATATTTCTTTAAATATTCTAAATATTACCTAAAATAACAAATAAGAGAAAAGTCAATGTAATATAGCCTTTTACATCTCAAATTCCTTAAAATACACAATAAAACACTTCTAATTATAGACTTATCAGGTGACCAAAACCCCTCTTCCTGTCATTTGAATTTCTTATTTCTTATGATATCAAAATGACCATTGAATCTAAATCCAATGGTAAAAAAAAATTGGTGATTTAAAGAAATCGCCATGGTAAAACAGGAGTTTTATCAAATGTTTTTAATTTTTCAAATTTAATAATTTAATTGGTACATAATATATTATTTACTTAAATAAATAACTATACGTCCTTTGACATAAAAAATAACTATATGTGTAATTTATAAATTTAACTATTTATTTTTATAATTGTTGATGAATTTTAGATAAATTTTACTTCAAAAAAAGTATCGTTTAAAGTCGTTATAAACTATAAAAATAATCAAATTAATATAGAAGGAGATCACTATGGGATATTTTTAAATGAACTAGTTAGTCAAAATTGACATTGTAATAATTTATTTGTAATTTTACTAATAAGAACTATACAGTTTCCCCTTATACATAAAAATGTAAACTTTATAAAATTTTATAAATCTAAAAATAACACAATTACATAGGGTCGATACAAAATATTTTTAAAGACAAACTAGGTTACCCACTTTAAGCCATACAACCATCCCGTCTTTACTTGAAATTAAGCATTCCTCCTGTAACTTTCGATCCCATTATAAATTCTCACATTGCATTCTTCCCACACAATTAAATCGTCTTCCGAGCAGTCCTCGACATGCACTACTGACATCTATTATTTGAGGGTTGATCTCCATGACCAAATTTTCATTGTATAGGGGCATAATATAAACAGGTGATATATTTTTTCCATAGCACGCATACATCACAGACAATGAGAGGGTTGAGGAACCAATTTGGTCTTCACAAAATGGACATTGAGTGGCTTAAAGAACCAAATTTTGTTTTCCGCTCAATTTTTGCATGTGTTTATGTTTCTTTAGTAAAGTATCAAGCAAAACAAATTGATCTTGGATAGGACTATGGAACACAGAGTATTAAAATATTGGAATTAAGTGGTGGACCCAATTTCTTGTCGCATCTGCATTTGTGATTGTAAATTGTGTTTTTCATTTTTAGTCTCTCTCCACTTCCATGTATCAACCCGACTTTAGTCAATCAAGTCATCACCCCTTGCAAGAGACGTAATAATTATGTGGCCTCTATTAATTCTACCCATCGCCTACCCTAGTTTTAGTCCCTTCAACAAAACGTTTATGAAAACACTAGAACAAATTCTACAAACCTCTATGAAAAGTGTTATCTTTTAAGGTGTTATCTTATCTTCCAAGCTTCCATAGGGGTTTCAAACCTCTATCAAATCTTGACTATTTCATAGGGGTTTCAAACCTCTATCAAATCTTGGCTATTCCATAGGGGTTTGAAACCTCTATAATATCTTCAAAGGTTTACATAGGGGTTTCAAACCCCTATCAATTGTAGTGATTTCATAGGGGTTTGAAACCTCTATATTATCATCAAAGGATTACATAGGGGTTTCAAACCCCTATCAAATGTTAAAAAAAAAAAAAACAAAAAAGCTGAAAATGCTCAAAATTAATTTCATTTCCATTTTCAATTGAAAATATACTATTCTACATTCCACACGCAATATTATTATTCAATCAAGAAACAAAGTAACTAATATTAAAAGAAACATTTAGCTTTTCCCAAAGAGAGGGATATTGTTCTTCCCAAAAATGGAACTCACTTTGAGAGATGGCAACATATGAACAAACAATCTTGTTGATGTTGATGATAAGGGGAACTGTGAGTTTTTGTACCACGTCTCGAAGTCGCTCTTGTTGATGTTGTACACTTTGGTGGTTGGTGTTGTTTTTGTTGTTGAGGGTCTTGTTGTTGTTGTTGATGATGGGGTTCAAGTGGGGGAGGTGGGGGTCTTCGGATCGGCTTGGAAATCTTGTGAGATGCCCTGTTGAGTCGCTTTAAGTAGTGGTCACTCTCTTTGCTTGCTTCTTCTCTGTTCTCATCATCTCTGTTGTTGTTGTTGTTGTTGTTGTTGTTTAGAGATGATGAGGATTGGGAAGTGTTGTTAATCTCTGTGGTGGACATGTCTGTCAAGTGAAAGCTCTCAGAAGTAGTGAGTGAGGGAGTGATGATTCTAGTGTAACAGAGAGATGCAGAAAGAGAGAGTGTTGGAGAAAGTGCAGTGGCAAAGGCAGAGCAAACTTGCTCAAAATTAATTTCCATTTCCAAGTAGGAGTCTAATATTCTTGCATTCAGACAGAACTAACCTGAGAGATGGCAACATATGAACAGCATATTGACTCCCTTGAAGCCAATACGGATGGCAACGACTCCTTTCTTTCGCCTAATTAATCCCCCAAACCCACCAACAACGTAGTTATCAACTCTAAAGTCTCGCATTGATTTACATATAAGCCGATTCACATTTTGAAATGCGAGATGAGAATATTTATCTAAAGTTAGAGCAAACAGAATTTCTCCATTGTATTTGCATAAGGTTCATGAACTTTCAAGAGGGACTTCAATATTCATTAACATACAAAAAAAGAGTTAATAAGCTAGCATTTTCGCGCATACGTAACAAGTGAAACCACAATAGGATTTTTGTTTTAGAATCGCCAACACCGAAAGTGAATGTATCATTCCAATTCAGATAGCAATCAGAAAAGCCAACATCTTCTTCTTGAAAATCCAATAAGAGCAAACAACTAGACATTCACCAACAAATTAAGTAATAAAACTAATCATGTTCAGCGACGATTACCTTATTTTTGGGGTAGACTTTCTCCTTGTACCGGAGCAGCCTCTTCCATAAGTCTATAGGGACCAGTTGGATCTTGTCTTGGAGCCCCCGCACACACAGATTAAAAGTAAGGAATGAATTCTTCAGAAAAGGAAATACAATACAAGCACTCGTAGAGCGAAAGGATAAGAAAATAGAGGAACAGGCAGACTTTCCAGATATATTGAAAGGATAAGAAAGCACACAAAAGCCCATACTACCTACTGCATGCATAAATTATAGGAATTACGAATTACCGCAAGTTCCCCGTCCACTTCACGCTCTTCTACAAAAAATGTCGCCTGGTTCTATTTCAAACATATTATCAAGTAACATAAAATACTTGTCTATAAACTTTGCTCTAAGTATTGTAATCTCGCTTTCTAGCCAAATAAGTACAAAGGATGTCTGTTTTCTAAAAAAAAAAGGTATAAAGGATATCTAGAATATTAACAGATTTAGGATTGAACTATTAAAGAATACCAAAAGCATGTGGTAATCGATGAAGAAAAGCATCCCCAAGCATAGCTCCCGCCGCAAACAAATTTTAAGCAAGCAAACTTAGCCAAACAAGTGGAAGAAGAAACATCAAAGAAATTTAGCTTTCACGTGTGTGATTTGGATAAGAAGCGGATGGGTGAGGCATTTCAAGTCTAAATTATTGAGTTATCTTTGCAATATAAGACCTCGTGTTGCAACAAGATCTAACGTCGGAGTCATACGTTGTAACACAATTATTACCCAACGATTACATTAACAAGGCTCTATATTCAATGGCTAGAGTTCCTTTTACAACAAGAAGATCTTTATAAGTGAGTACAAAGTAGATGCAAGAAAAAATATATTACGGTTGCATCAAAAATAGCATACAAAGCAAAGCGAAATTGATCGAAAATAATAAATATTGAAGATAAGATAACAAAGAGAGCAAAAAGTTATTAAGAGGGAAAACAAATGAAACAAGGAGAGAAGCATCGAACCCCAAATGCGACTAATGAATCAACAACAATGACCTTGGAAGGTTTTCCTTTGATCGCAATAACTCAAATAAAATTGGTGTTAGCAAAGGGAAAAACCCTCAATCAATTAATTACCAAAGCGAGATCAATGACATCAAAAATAGTAAAAGGTTGTACTCTACTTACAAAGACAAAGCACCGGCAAAAAGATCAGGCAAATTAGCGAAGCCGGGCTCACCAATAATGAGCAACCCATTGCATGAATCCACAAAGTGCCAAGTAAAAATACAGGGAGAAAATTATCAAATATAAGAAAGAAGTGTCTTACGCATGTCAACAAATGCTTCTCAAAGCTCGGGATACACACAACAAACAACAAAGCCTCGCCCAAATTAGTTGAGATAAACTGCACGTATCAAATGTTTCTACTTAGCTTAATTTCATGGTACAATCAACACATCACATGAAGGATCCGCACAAGAGCATTTATAAGTGATTGTCATACATCCTTTTCACAGAAATAAACAAGGCATGAGACCCACTCGCAAACATAAATTTCCCAATATTCAGAAATTGGACTTACTGACTATGGCACTAACAAAGCGCCTTCTTCAGACTCTATTCAAATCAGCCATCCCATGGACAAAATTTTAAAGACGCTCAAGTTATCTATCCATCTATCTACCTATCTAAAAATTTGAGAGGAAACTGTGACTATATTTCATTGAATGTTAAAAATAAATGCTGAAAGAAATGTTCTACTTTGCAATTAGCCAATATCTACTGAAATTACCGTAAACACATCATAAAATGCAAACACCATAAACACATCACTGTAAAAAAAAACAAAGAGTAGAAAAGTTGAAAAACTTTCAATGTGTGTCCAAAAGAAAATCAACAACTTTGCAGCAACTGTATGAAAATAAGTATGTCACCAAATCGCTATCCTAATATAAGAACATTTATTAAGCATCTCTTCGAACAATAGTATAAATTATTTAATGTCAATAAAGGAATATGAAACAACTTCTCAGTTCAAAGAACAGTTCAGGATCAAAAGCAGACATGACACCATGAAGGTACTCATAAACTTGCAGACACACCTTTAGAGGACCTAGAGCTGAGCCTCCAATCCCAACGGAAAGAATTTGCGTGAAGCGTCCAGCTGGAGATGATGGGGGCTTAATCTGTTCAAATCAGAAATACCAAATACAAAATTATAGACTGAAGACTAACATGATGAAGGTCATATTATCTTCTTGTAATTAGTTCAATTTGCCGCAATTCAGGTTCTATTCAGATGCGTAAATGGTCAGAGGTCACATAACAAATTGGAAATTTGTATTATTAAGCACTTTTTATAAGAATGCAGTATCAAGTGCTTACTCACTACGCACATACTAGAAAACACAAAAGTGTAATTCGTATGATTTTAAAAGGGTAAACATTCTTCAAAAGAACAATAAAAGAGATGAAGGTGTTATTTCCAAGCTTAAGCAGTAGTAGACAAAGCATATCTAAGAACCCATATCAATCAAGGTTGGAAACATTCAATTTTAATTGATAGTTGAAAGGAAAGTTGATTTATAGAAATACATTAAAATATGGAACATCACATTAGATTTTTAAAGTATCTAGACTTAAAAGTAGTCTATGTTAATCAATGTAAAAACTAAAACGTTTTAAGAAAAAGAACTTACAGCCAAAACAAGAAAAGGGATTACTTCCATTATGATTAGGGTGGACTTTACTCCAATGGCACTAAAAAATCCAATGGATCCATAATCTTGAGAAGCCATGGCTATCTATGATAATAGGTTTTAATCCATTGAACAAGGGGCACCTATTCCGAGTTTTTTTTTACTTTGGAATAGATCAATATCTTTCCACCTCGGTGAGATCAAAGTATATACACATTTTCTCAACCTTAGACAAAAGCGATTAGTAGTGATAGTAATTAGGAAAATGCAAACAATAGACAAATATTCAATACTAGCTCTCTCGATTGGTGCCTAACATCGGGGATTCTCATTATTTAAACTCAAATCTACCTTTCCTAGGTCAAAATCAACCCTAGATTTACCTAAACATAGCTTCATTTCAAAGGTTAGAAAAATCAAAATGAGATTTCACTTTCCTACTTTTCCGAACACTTTGCAACGATTCAACATCATCAATTAATCATCCACTTCATCAAATCCACAAAACCTACATTCAAATGAGCAATTTCACAAAAAATATCCACACGACGAACCGAATTCAGTCAACATACTAGAACCATCAAAATCACACAAAAACGAGCAGCGACTAAGAAGTTGAATCCACTTAACCGAACCAAAATGTCGACGATCTCGTGGATTGTCAAAGCTCGCACAGCATGAATGAGGTCGTTCGTTAACCTCACATTAGTTCATAAACCAAGCAAAGAAGACATCAATAAAAAGAGTAAAATTTAAAGAAGTATTGACCTTGATTTCTAAAAATAAAAAAGAATGAATTGAAAAACAAAATATAATGTAAACAGAAATTTTTTGGTAAAGAAAGAAGCATTTGAAACAAGTATACCTCTTGAATCAATTTACCGGTGAAAGCCGCCTCAAACCCGATCGACTAAAAGTCTTTCATTTCTTCCTTTTCGCTCCGACTCAAACTCAACCTTATGTTTACACAGTCTCACATGACCTCTAAACCTATGAATCAATCTCTACAAGTCACTAACACTACAGATTCTTCTATAACAAAATTTCATCGAATCAAAACTGTAGATAACACATCGAATGACTAAATTAACAACTAGAGACTCTTCACTTGTCAATAATCAATCACAGTTCAATCTATAGAGCAAAAAAGCGGCTTGGACTTCCGACCTAGAGCAAATCAATCATCAAAGCCAATTCAACACGAAATTATAAACGTCAAATACATTCATCGCTAATTCAAGTCATTGAACCATAAAAAAATAAAATTCAGTCAACCTAATGAACATAGAGACTTAGAGAGGCGTAAATCAAGAACCAATCGCCACACCAATCCAACACACAACCTAAGAACATCAAATACATGAATAGCTAATTCTAGTCATAGAACCATAGAAAACAATATCACCCAACCTAATCAACACACAAATCAAATCGTCCAGATTATCAAATCTACAACAACAAAACCAACAATCGAGAAGACTCACGGATTCATCGAATCGACTCGTTAGGGTTTGAGATCCATCGAGTCTCACCTTGCGAGATCGTACAACTGGTCTTGAAATCGAAGAAGGTCCGAGAGCGGTGAAGAAAAGGCAAGGTGGAGGCGACCAAACCCTAGATGAAGAGGCAAGGTCCGATTGCGAGTGCGAAATTGTCCGATTCGAGTTGACGGATGCGAGTGCGAGAGTGTTGGGCGAGAGCGAGCGAACGAGAGAGTGTTGGGCGAGAGTGTTGGGCGAGTGAGCGAGCAAGGCGAGAGTGAGCAAGTGAGGGTCGTTGGTCGAGAGTGAGCGACGCAAGAGTGCGCGAGTGAGCGAGAGAGAGCGACGCGAGAGTGCGCGACGCGAGTGAGCGAGTGAGAGTGTTGAGTGAGAGTGTTGAGTCACTTGTTGTTCTTGACCAAGAGTTTCCATAGGGGTTTTTTAACCTCTATGAATTAGTGCTATTAAAAGCCTAATTATCTAATTCATAGGGGTTTATTAAAACCTCTATCTATTAAGTGTTATTAAATCTAATTCATAGGGGTTTATTAAAACCTCTATCTATTAAGTGCTATTAAAAGTTAAATTTGTTCTAGTGAAAGTGCGATGGATAGAGAATGTCGAGATCAAGAAACTATATCTATGATATTCTCATCTTTCAATGTACTTTGTTGGAGATAAATTCGATTGTTCAACAGATCAACGCAACTTTTATTCAAAATTTCACTTTCAACAATTCAACTTCGTTTTGCACATTGAAACTAAAGTACGAAAGCAGGCATTAGAAAATATTATTTCATAATCTAGACATGATCCTATTAGAATACGAACTTATCTTGACAAAAAAAAATAAAAAAAAATAAAAAAGAATTAAAAATATAATTTGAACATTGGTTAAACTATCATATCATATTTGATCAATTTATGCATTTTTAACAAATGCTTGTTGTTATGTAACTTATCATAATTGATCCTACGCCTATCCAAATTATAGAATCGACTAATGTTTACTAAAATCAAACTTAAATTCCATAATGTACCTTTTTTTTCAACCAATCAAGAAAAAGATTTTGAAGGTAATCTTGGAATGGTTGGGGTGGAAATGGCTTTACCGTCAACCACCCAAGAATTGCTATTATAATAGTATTGATAAGTACCGTTGAATTTTATATTGTACAAATTTTAATCAATATATAATTGACACATCATAATATGTTGTTAGTTTTGAATTATCATATATAACGGTGTTATTAAATAATATGTTTCGACATTATAAATACTAAGTAAGCGTGCATGTGCTCTTCAACTGAAATACACTAGGTACTTCCAAAAAGTAAATCATAATTCTAAGTATGATCCTATGTAAAACGTACAATAATAGTGTTTTAATTTGTTTTTCTTTTAAAAACTTTTTGGCAGAGAATAGTGTGTTCAGAAATTCTTAATCTACTAGCCTTAGCGTTGCATTACTACCAATCACAATCAGGTGAAACCTACCCACTTCTTTACTAGGTAACACGCTTTAAGCAACGCGACCACCCCATTTTTACATGAAAGCATATTTTTTGTGTATTTCGACCTCATTATAAATTCTCGCATTGCGTTCTTCACACACAACTAAATCGTCATTCGAGTGATTGACAAATTGGTATTTATAGAGTTTTAGTAGTTCATTATAATATATTTAATATGCATGAAAAATCTCTAAAATATATATTTAATTATATTTATTTATCATTTTTAAGGGAAGCGGAGTGCGATTGAGTTTAGGGCAAAAAATACGCAAAATAATGTACTTATATATAGTGTTTCAGCTAGCAAAGAATTTGCCTGTAGTTACAATTGGTGGAGTAGTGACTAAAAGACCAAATAACGTAGGCAAGTTACATAATTAAGTCACTTGAAACTACCTGTTGCTGAATTGCCTTGAGTCTTGAGATGCATGCTGTTCAGGCTCTTCGCACACACTCGGGCGATTATAAACCAAGCCAGCTGTATGCCACGTGTCATGTTTTCACTTATCCGCCGTGCCTTCCTTCACTCCTGACGTCTCTACGTACTGTCACACCATTTGTCCAGCACACTACCAAGCGATTCCATTGCTTCTCAGTAGCATGCATTGATTCTCCTCGTGATATGTGCCGTGTCGTCTCTCGAAAATTTGTTGATTTCATGTAAATTCGCTCTTCACCCAAACGCCTCCATGTGGCAACCTCTTCACGCACACGACACGTGACCAGCAGCCTCTTCAACCAATTCGCTCGCGCAAAGTCAGCGTTTTTAGCTCTCTCACTCAATCAGACGCTGCCATGTGTCCGGAAGCTTGCAATGAACGCCCAACAGCTCTCAAATGTTTCTCGTCACACGAGTCGTGAACTACGAAAATCACTTTCTTTCACCTCCAAGGACTAATTTTTAGTAGGTTTTTCATATTAAAACTTTATGGTTTTTTGAGGAGCATCGACTTTTATTTTTTAGGAACACAGGAGGTGCTCGAAACTAAGTTCAGATAAATAAATCATTCCCTAGGTCAGACGGGAAACAAGTCAGGATTCTTGATTCATAACATAAATTATGAGATCTATAATTTTTATTATTTAATTTGATTAAATTCTCCTATTTCATTATTATTGATTTTAATTAATATTATTTAGATGTAGGGTATTAATATGGCCATTGCTTGCTTTTAGGTAGAAAATCTATAGTCAATTGAACATATTGTATCCATAATTATACTTTTGGACCAATAAAAGTGACAAACACTGACCTGATTGCCTTAAAAAACCTTTTTGGTTCTTGACTATGCAACAATTGAATCTAGGTTAAATCGAAAAGGACGTGATTAGATTATTTAGGGTTAGTATTCTCATGGATCCTTATTATTGCGGTTAGTACGTTAAAATTACGGCGGATGACTAGAGTTATGCATAGTGTGGGGAAAAAAAAAGAAAACCTCCCTACTTACCTCTTTTAAAGTACAAAGTATTGTACTTTGGTAAATTTTTCCTGATTTCATTCCTTTCCACAAAACATTTATGGAAAGTTCGTGGATAGAGAATGTTGAGATCAAGAAATTGTACCTATGTTATTCCCAATTTTTCAATTTACTTCGTTGGTGATTAACAAATTGTTAAGCAAATTGACACAACTTTTATTCATAATTTCACTTGCAACTATTCAATGTCCTACAAATTGAAACTAAAGTACCAAAACAGGCATTAGAATTATTTCATAATCAATAGATTATCGTATTATGATACAAATTTATCTTCAAAAAACAAATAAAAGAAAATAAATAATTTTAAAAATATGAATTGAACCATGGTTAAAATATCGTATCATCTGTGATCAATGTATTTATTTTTAAGAAATGCTTGTTGTCGTGTAACTGATTGAAAGAGAGTGAAGATCATGGGAGGAATTGTTGGAACAATTATACAATATGCATATCACTGAACTATAATATCTATCATGCATGAATTCAATTACAAAGAACTAAATTAAATCATACCAGAGGCTTGCACTAAATGGCAATGTCCTTAGACGAAATTTCCTCCAATTCGGTGTATGAATTCTTCAAGAGGTTCGTCTCCGGGATACAATTTGGATTGATCTTTGATTACACACCAACCAAAAGATCCTATCTTCGCAAGCAATGACCAAAATCTTTCTCTCAAAAACTAGGAAACTCTTTAATTTCGAAATTCTTTTTTCTATATCTTCTAATGAGGTTAAAACCCCTATTTATAGACCAAAAGACACCTCTTTTGAACAATTACAACTGTTCAAAACGAGACCAAAAGACAACTCTTTTGAACGATCACAACTGTTCAAAATGAGGCCATTAGTGGTGACTTTTCACCACTAATTACACACCTTTTAATAAAAACGAAAATTCAATGTAAAAAATAAAAAATCTTGTGTTGTGAATTGGCTTAGTTATTTTAACATTAGCCCCAAAGGCCCCAAGGCCCAAGGCCTAATCATAGATATATTAAATATCAAGTATTTAATATATATTAATCAATGGGGAATACCCATGGTCTTTGCCTCCAACCCCACATTCACTTAACTAAGACTTTCAAGTGAAATATCTCTTATAAGGAAAGAAACAAAAAGTTTCTTTCCCATGTGGGACTAATAGTGGATACAATACAAACTCAACAATAGTTCAACAATACCCCACATTTGTATTGTATCCATCTGCAACCATGACCGAGTTTACTTTGCCAAATCACAAACACAAAATTTAAACAAATATTAAATAATAACCATTATTTTAAAAACAATTGAGAGAGATTATCATGTCATGTTAATCAGGAAAGTGTCGTATAGACTTGAACTTACCCTAGTAAGATCATATCGAGTTCACTTCGTGACGCAGTGATGTATGTATCTTGAACTGTTCACTTTTTGTAGTAAACTAAGACAATATGTCTCACTTATGACATGATTACTGATGCACGTTATTCTTTGTTGTTCATTTTGGTCCTGAACATATCCTGGGTTCATGATAGCTTTAGAGAATTTAGCCTATTCATTCTCATAAATGCGACCCCACATGCATTTACTATCATATAGGTGACTTATCTTTAATCATTAAATGCAATATTGCATACCCTAAACTTCTTATCAACACACTTACTTCATCATAGGAACAGTAATTGTGTGTCTGTTTGTTAAGTCAAGTCTAACCGGTTTGCCTATTGAACCTAGACCATGGGATCTCCAAATCGCCTAGGTTAGGTTTCCGCTAGACTTGACTTACTCTATAGGCTTTAAGCCCATTCCCCTCGATAATATCTTCACTTGATCTCTTGGTAAGCCTTTAGTCAAAGGATCTGCAATGTTTTCCTTAGACTTAACATAATCAATACTAATTACTCCACTTGTGAGTAATTGTCTTATAGTATTGTGTCGGCGCCTTATATGTCTCGACTTACCATTATATATGTTGTTTTTAGCTCTTGCTTGTGCTGCCATACTATCACAATGTATGCATATTGCAGTGACTGGTTTTGGCCAGCAAGGAATATCTTCTAAGAAATTTCTTAGCCATTCAGCTTCTTCAGCTGCCTTGTCAAGAGCAATGAATTCAGATTCCATGGTGGAACGTGCTATACACGTTTGTTTTGTTGATTTCCAAGAAATCAGCTGCTCCACCTAATGTGAATATATATCCACTTGTTGATTTGGTTTCTGTATTATCAGAAATCCAATTTGCATCACTATACCCTTCAAGTACAGGTGGATATTTTGTATAATAAAGTCCATAATTTAAGGTATATTTAATATACCTTAGAACTCTTATTAACGCTGTCCGATGAGCATCATTAGGATTACTTGTGTATCTACTCAGCCTGCTTACTGCATAAGCTATGTCAGGTCTAGTAGAATTCATCAAGTACATCAAGCTTCCAATTACTTGAGAATATTCCAATTGAGAAATTGCTTCTCCATTATTTTTCTTAAGATGACAATTAGCATCAAAAGGAGTTGGAGCAGGTTTACAATCGAATTGATTGAATCTTTTTAAGATTTTCTCAACATAATGAGATTGTGTGAGGACATAACCTTCGTTATTCCTTTTGATTTGAATTCCTAGTATTACATCAGCTAGACCTAAGTCTTTCATGTCAAAACTAGAATTCAACATCATTTTGGTTGACATTATAGCATCTCTATTTGTGCTCATAATCAACATGTCATCAACATATAAACATACTATAACGCAAAAGTTTTTCATTTCTTTAATGTACACACATTTGTCACATTCATTTATTTTGAAACCATTTGCTAGCATAGTATGATCAAATTTTTCATGCCATTGTTTTGGAGCTTGTTTAAGTCCATATAATGACTTAACAAGTCTACAAACTTTATTCTCTTGGCCTTTGACTATGAACCCTTCAAAGTTGGTCCATATAGATTTCTTCTTCTAACTCTCCATTTAGAAATGTTGTTTTAACATCCATTTGATGTATTTCCATATTGTATAAAGCAAAGCCTATGGCAATCAACATTCTAATGGAAGTTATTCTTGAAACAGGAGAATAGGTATCGAAGTAATCTACACCTTCTTTTGTCTATAACCTTTTGCAACCAATCGTGCTTTATATTTATCAATAGTACCGTCAGCCTTAAGCTTTCTTTTGAATATCCATTTATATCCAATTTGCTTGATTCCGGATGGTAAATCAACCAATTCCCATGTATTATTTTGTAAAATGGATTCAACTTCACTATTGATTGCTTCCATCCATAAAGCGCGCTTCCGCGAAGACATAGCCTCCCTATAAGTCTCGTGGTTCATTTTCGTTAACGAGACTTATGAAATCAGGTCCAAAATTCTTTGGAACCTTAATTCTTTTTCCCTTCTAGGTTCCAATTCTTGTTCTTGAACCCTTGAAGTGGTTGGTTCTTCTAGACTCTCTTCAGCCGTCCTTTTTCGTGATGAACCATTTTGTTTTTCCTTGAAAGGAAATATATGCTCAAAAATGTAGCATCTGCAGATTCTATAATGGTATTATCACTGATATCGAAATATGTGATTTAACTACTAAGAATCTATATGCTGCACTATTCTTAGCAAAACCGATGAACACGCAATCTACGGTTTTAGGTCCTAATTTAGTCCTTTTTGGTAAAGGAATTTGAACATTTGCTAAGCAACCCCACACTTTTAAAGTTTTGTAAGTGGGCTTTCTTTTTCTCCAAATCTCATATGGAGACTTATCAGATTTCTTGAAAAGAACTCTATTCAAGATATGATTTGCAGTCAGTAATGCTTCACCCCACAAGTTTTGGGGAAGCCCAGAATCATTCAACATAGAATTAATCATATTCTTGAGAGTTCTATTTTTCCTCTCTGGCCACACCATTTTGTTGAGGTGTATATGGCGCAGGTGGTCGATGAATAATTCCATTTATATTACAAAATTCTGTAAACTCAATGGAATCATATTCTCCACCTCGATCAGTTCTTAATACTTTTATCTTTTTATCAAGTTGATTTTCAACCTCTGCCTTATATATTTTAAATACATCAAAGGCCTCACTTTTATTCTTGATCAAAAAGACATGACAGTACTTACTACAATCATCAATAAAGGTGATGTAGTAATTCTTTCCTCCTCTCGTAGGATTTGATTTGAAGTCACAAAGATCACTATGAATTAAATCTAATAATTCATTTGATCTTTCTTGAACAGACTTAAATGTTTGCCTAGCAAACTTTGATTCTGCACAAACTTCACATTTATGTTTTAAATCAATTTTAAACTTTGGTAACGTGTTCAAATGTACCATTTTATGTATTAATCTGTTATTTACATGCCCTAATCTAGCATGCCAAATATCAAATGATTCAATCATATATGCAGAGACAGTCATATACGCAGAAATAATCATTCTATTACCAGTGCCATTAACAATTACAATACTTAATTTGAAGAGACCTTCAGTAAGGTACCCCTTCCCTATGAACATGCCACCCTTAGTCAATACAAATTTGTCAGACTCGAAAACAAGTTTGAACCCTTTTTTATTTAGTAAAGGGCCAGATACAAGATTTTTCCTAATATCAGGAACATAAAGAACATCAAGTAAAGTGATTACTTTTCCAGACGTGAACTTCATCTTCACTGTTCCTTTGCCTTCAACCTTGGAGGAGGATGAGTTTCCCATGTAAAGTTTCTCTTCACTATCAGCCAGATGAAACTCAGAAAATAAGGTTTTGTCACTGCATATGTGCCTTGTTGCACCAATATCGATCCACCATCCTTTGGCATCAGAAACCATATTAGTTTCAGAAACAACTGCAGTGAGATCGAAGTCAGTATTATCAATTTCCATGTCAGTAACATTTGCTTGGTTGTTCACACCGAATTATCAAAATTCGATCTTTCTTGTGGCGACAATCTTGAGCCCTGTGACCCTCGCTTTCCACAAACCCAAAGAACTTCCCTTAATTTTCTTGTAATCCTTCCCCTTTGGTGCTAACGGCTTGGCGAGTTCTCTTAAGACTTTTCTTGAAATTCTTATTCGGAATTTTTGAAATTTGGACTTGCTTGATTGTCCTACCACCATGTTAGCATTAGCATTAGCCATTTCCTTTTTGTCTCCCTTCCTATGATCTTCCTCAACACGAAGTCGAGAATGAGATCCTCAATGGACATGTCCCTTCGCTTGTGCTTTAGGTAGACCTTGAAGTCATTCCACGACGGTGGAAGCTTTTCAATAATGGCTCCGATCGAAAATGTTCATTTACGATGCACCCTTCAAGCGTGCAATTCATGTATCGAACTTGCGTTCTTCCACTTGCTTTACCACGGACTTCGAATCCACCATATTGTATTTCAAAAACTTGCCTACCACGAACTTTTTAGCCCCCGCATCTTGATTCGGTATTTCTTTTCGAGAAGATCCCAAACATCCTTTGCGGTTTTACATTCATAATAGACATCATACGAGTGTATCATCAAGTCTATTCAAAATGTAATTCTGCAAAGAAAGTCGAAATTCTTCCATGCTTCAATAGTAAGGAGAGTTTCCCTGGACAAAGGGTCCTCATCAGATTTCGGAACTTCTTCCTTCACTATGTTGGCAAGATTCATAGTGGTTAGCCAGAACAACATTTTCTGCTGCCACCTTTTAAAGTCAAGACCCTTGAACTTCTCTGGTCTTTCATCTTTGGGATTGGCAGATGTGGATTTCTCAGTTATAAGAGATGCCATTTCAAACTAGTATGCAAACAACAATTTCGTATAAATCAGTGACTAGTTTTTGTAAAAAATAGTGACAAATTATATGCAATCAACTATTGTAAAAATCAAATAGTTTTCGTCTAAGAGGAAGAAGTTAATCAAGGAAATCGAATGGTAGTTAAGATGATTTTAAAACTTTAAAGGAAAATTATCATAACTGATCCCACACCTATCTAAATTATAGAACCAGCTAGTTTTTTTGTTAAATCTTTCTTAAATTCCTTTCTTTCTTATTTTTCAACCAATTAATAAAAATGTTAGGATGTAATCTTGGAATGGTTTGGGAAAGAAAGGATTTACCATCAATCGCCCAAGAACTGCTATTATAATAGTATAGATAATTAACATTTTTTATGCTGCAAAATTTACATTTTCTTGTAATAACTCAAAGATAATGGCCTTATCAAGGGCTTTCTTTTAACTCACCTGGGTTTGATACCATAATTGGGGTTGATGATAGATTGAGCGAATATAACCACTTTAATTTTATTTGTAAACACCCTTACAATGCTAAGGTGGTAGATGATGAGTTCATTTTGCATGTGGTGAAAATAAAGGCTTTCCTCAATCATTTTACACTGACTGTGACAAATGTTTTCTATATCACTTATGGGACAAGTTGTTTCATTTCCATGACAGGACAACTAAATCTAGTTAAGCATATTATATGACAAATATCTAATCAAAGGTGTTTTGGTTGTATACTATTAACGTGTTAGTTACATGAGTAAGAACTATTGTTTTGATCTGACCCATTAATTAATGAGTTGATCGTAAGAGACGCCTACGATGCGAAGGCCTATATGAGGTATGATGCCTTAATGCATGAGCTCACCATCGTGGGCATGAAACCTAATTTTGTAATTGGTGTGGCTTGGGAACGATACCTAAAGTATTAGTAAAGGTCAGAGTTCCTAGCTAAGACTTAGAAGGTCTAAGAGAATAAGATGTGTGAAAAAAATAGCTCTAGTACCGATATCTTGAAGCACATAAGTAGTGTCATTTCAGACACATGCAGAGAGATTGATAAGTTTCTCGGTTATTTTACCTCAAGTACGTGTCTTTAATACTTATAAGTTTATATACGACTAATATGTTGTAAAATTTATAAGTATAGCCTCAGGATAAGGACGATCTTACTCTTAATGATGTCTTCATTCGCGTACAAACGAATGATTTCGATATGCGCACATTCATTAATGACATATATGCGTGGCTACATGTAAGTGCATCGTTTAACGATAGAATAGATATAGGTTATGTATATTTTTAAATGTTCATTGATTGATAATTGTTAATCTATATAGGCTGAGATCACGAGGAGGCGTAAGGAGCTTTGACCTAGTTTACTCTTGACAAATCGGTGGATAAGGTGGAGCTCTATTATAATGTAATAGGGGAGTCGCATAACAGACATGTTTATGGTATCGGATCCAGTGGAAAGAAAAAAAAATGAGATATGGAGACCTCAGTGCCAGCACATCCCAAGAGGGAATAGTGAGGCACTTGAAGTTGGAGATTGTATTTCAAAGGCTTTGCACTTCGAAACCTTCATGTAAAGACACTTTGGAGTGTGCATGGACCCCAAAGCGAGCATATCTCACCCAAAGAAAATTGTGTGATTAGTACAACAACGATGAAAAGTGAAAAGGTAGTTTCGAACAAAGAACAAGTTGAAGACACTTCAAATAAAAAAAAATACTTAAGAATGGAAAGTCGAGCAAGTGAAAAATGAGAAGATTATTAGCAAGAAAGAAGATTTTAAAGTTAAGAAGAAAAAGAAAAAGAAAAAGCTGACCTTAAGTCATGTGAAGCTTAATGATCTTGGAGGTATACATTTGAATATAAAAATCAAATAGGCTTAGTACTTTAGAGCTTAGTGTGATACGAGTTCTATTGCCAATATCATGTCTATACTTTTCTCCATACATTCTCAATTAAAGTTGGATGAACTTGCTTCTGAACGAGTTTCTTTACCCGATAGTACTTCAATCAAACTAATAGGGGTGATAATGAATGTACCAATTCAAGTATAAAAGTATATTTTACCCAAAAACATTTTGGCTATGCCACATTTTGTTAATTAATGTCCTCCTTTAATCATGGAACCCCCCTTTCCAAGCCACTTATCAAGTTGTTATATATATTCTGAATAAAACAATCTTTTTAAATGATAAATATTGAAGCCCTTACTTTTTGAAATGGCACTGGAGTGAACAATCCTATATTCAAGTTTACAGATCTCGTATAATTCTAAAATGGTTCAATCAAACCAATGACAGTAAATAAAAGCGCTCTATGGGAGGCATCCCATATTCTATCTTTATTTCCATTTTTGTTAGTATTATATGTTTTTATTCTCTCATTTTTTGACTTTTTAGTTGAAATATTTTAAAAATATAAACTCTGAAGTGCTTTTAAATGAGCGGGTGATTGAGTTATTATGTTTCTTATGACTTTATGCAAATTTACAATATATATATATAATAATGGAATAAAATTATTAGTTCTTTATGTATCCTATTGAGAATTATAAACTTTCAATGAATTCTACCTTTATATTGATTATTGTGAATGACGTGTAAGATAATTGTGAATTGAATTGGGAAAACAATAATTTATGTCTAGTGAATATTTAGAGATTTGATTTAACACTGTAATTGCTGAAAAAATCAGTGATAGTAAATATAAATTTTTAGTGAAAATTCAAATCTTGCAATTCAGGAGGGAATCAGCGTTTGAAGCCAAATTGGTCGAAAATTCCGTCGGGCACAAAGCCTAGATTCCACCAATTATGTTGCGAATCACCATCGAAACCAACTTAAAACCTTGATTCATTGGGCTCGATTCCCTTTTAAAATAAAACCCACCTTTTTGCCAAACATTAGTCATTTTACACACACCAACAATTGCAACCATTCGATCCAAACACTGAATTCTTGCCTAGATTCAACATTCCTCAGCTAGATTTTAGTGTATTTAAGTGATTTTCTCCTCAATCTAGTTTCCTTCAACACGAAATAGAGCAAATTTGCCTAAGTAGAACCAAGCTAGGGCTTGATGGAATTTCGAGTAGAAGCTTGAAAGATCAATTTATAGGAGTTCAAGAGCTTATATCTTAAGGTATTCACTCTCAAGAAAGTAATCATAATAAAACCATAGCTTTTTAAATTGATTTTTTTTATTTTTTTTTTATCAATCTTTTGAAATTTTTAATTTATTTCGAAAATGTTTACTTGAATTGATCTTGATAACATTGATAAATGATTTCATTAATTTCAATAAAATGAAATTTCTTTTTACGATGATTCTATGTTTACAATAGAAGATTTTTGAGATTTTGGTATTTCTCGATTCAATGGTTCTTACATGCAATTGATTTGAAATTGAGTTTCGAAACCGTTTAGGGTTGTATTTTATTTATAGAAACTTGAACTTATCGCCAAATTGTTTTATATTATAGAAGTTTTTGAAAAACCAAATTTAAGTTTATATTAAGCTAAAACATCAATGCCAACTTTATTTAAGTTTTTAATTGATTTTTAAACTATCATTTCAAATGAATTTCTCCTTTTAGATATTTGAATTCTAAAGAATTGTTTTTGATAAATGGCTTTTTTTATTTATAGGTTTTAATGTTTACTAAGACTTGTGTTCGTTGATTTGAAAAAAAATGGCCAAAAATGGAAAAAATAGAAGTACAAGAAAGGAGAAAGGAATGGAAGTGATAGTAGAAAAACCTAAAATTAAATCCAAAGTCCCTCGTACACCAATTACTCCAACGAGAATTTCAATTAACAATATAAGTGTAAGAACATAAAGAAAACCTACTCCACCAATAGATTATAGTGATGAAACAAAAGGAGAGGAAGTTGAGGAGAATCCATAAATTGCTTATTGTACGGAGGATTTAATCAATGTTAAACCTCTTTCTAGAATATTAATCAACATTAAGAAAAATAGAAAAATAATCCCGGAGAAGGTATTCAATGTGAAGAATGAGTTGAAATACAAGACTAGAGTTTTAAACATAATAAGGGAGAGGATGCGGAGATTGTTGACTATTGGTTATAATATTGATGATGATATATATATTCCAAGAGATATGGGTTTTGAAGTTTTTGTTAGAGAGTTTTATGCTAATGGTCAGGGAAGTGATAACAAAACTGTATTCATGGTTAGAGGACGGCCAATAGATTATTTGCCAAAAAGAATAAATTAATATTCAAATTGCTAAAGTTTCATTGAAAATATAATAATGATTACCCAAAACTAGAGTACAAATTCAAACATGTATTTCCCCTTGAAACAATCAGGAATGGATTAGAAGCAATCCTGGGGGATGGATTCATTTTAGAAAAGATTTGCTATCCAAAGCACATTCATATAAAGAACCATCGTTGAGTTTGGAATCCTGAACTGATTGCCAGTGAACAAATCGAAAAATCACAAAAGACAAGAAAAAATCTTTCTAACTCTAGACATAAACATTAGTCCTAATAAAGAAAAATTTTGATAATATAAGAGTTAATTGCCAAGTATTTGGAAAACCATAAAAGCATTGATTATTTTGTCAATGCAAGTCTGCAACTGAGTTTTCAATTTTATGAAGTTGAGAATTACTAGGCGGATTTGTTGTTTGCACATTGTTCAAAGGTTAGGTTATAGTGGTGTTGGCAAGATCATCTGTGATTCGATTATAAATGTCTTGACCACAAACAAGAATGAAGGATTAATTTTTTCTTAGCAGATCAGAGTATTTCGTAAACAAGATCGAGTTCCTATGATAGGTCTAGAGATCAATGTTCGTCTTGATGCGACTATCACTAATGCCTACATAGAAAGCACCTACCAGGTGAACAACTCATATGTGTCGATCGCGCAAAATAAGTTTCCCGTTTATCCTTATTATTTGTAGCAGTGATAAGTGGGATCGTCAGAACAAGAATTTTGCAAACTTATTTAGGAAAAAGGTTTTCAAAGCATTTTATTATTTTTACATTAATTAAATTAATTTAATTGAAATATGAATTAAAAATCACTTAATCAAACTATAATGATTTGTTAAACTAATTTAAATAAATTAACTAAGACTAATTAAATTAAGTAAATTCAAATAAATTTAATTCAATAGAAAACAAACATCCAAACATATTACTGAAATCATAGTCATAATCATACTTCAATCTTTTTATAAATCTTTTTTAGATCATTAAACTTAAATCTTAAGTAGTTAGTCCTTTACAAACCATCAGTTATTCTTATAACAATGAAAAAGCCATGTCCTGATTTTATTATAATAATCCTTCGAAAGTTCATAGAAAATAATTAGATAATAAAACAACATTAAGTTCCATGGAAACTTCGAATTACTAAGCCTAATACCTTCGAAAATTCACTTTAATACTAAATTTAGATATCAATTCACTTAGGACATCTTAATGATAAAAGAGCTCTTTAAACAATCCTCTTGACTACTTTAAACTAGATATTGAATCCAAATATTACAGTACACATTCTAGACAATGCATGAAATATAAAGCTTCATGATTATAATCAAATAATATATTAAATAAGTGAATTGAAGAATATGATTAGTTTAAAGCATTAAATAAAAATCAATCTTCATTATGACTACATAACAAAATGGATCAAGTTCACGTTCAGAATTTGTTTAGATTAATAAACTACTCACTATTATTCATCATAAACATCACAATAAAATAAATAAAAGACATAAATAAATACCTCTTATTGAACACTTTGAATCTTCAAATATAGACTAAAAACAAAAAAAAAAATAGTAAATATGAATCTAAGAGCGAAGAAATATGGTCTAGGATACTCATGAGCAATTGAATTCGAAGAACCAAGGTTCACTTATATAGTATTTTAAGTAGTATATATCTCAAAATAATAAAAAATCCTAGTAGTTATATAGTATTCTAGAAATCGGCCACAACGATTCGTCACCCGATTCCACTTAAATCATAACTTGCTAGCCAAATTAGTGGAAATGTGCCTCTGTCCATCATCAATTTGTCTTAAGATTCTTTTAAAAACCTTAATTCGTTGTCGATTCGCCATTAGTGATTTCTAGTTTATTCTTAATTTGTTGTTCATTTGCTATGCAATTTCTTCACTTGACTAAACTCTTCATTTTCTTCCATTTTTCTTCCTTTTCTTTACATAATCTAAATATAACTTGGAATCCCAAAAATGAGAGAAGACCCTATGTAATATAACCTTTTATATCCTAAATGACTATAAAGTATGCTATAAAACACTATCTAATTATTGATTTATCAATTAATATGTTTATTTAGGGGATAAAAGAGAGAGAAATTATATACTCAGAACAGATACTATAGAGAGAAGGCAAATATGAGTAAAAAATTGAAGAGTTTTGAAAGTAACGCAAACTTCAGCGTATAATGAGAAGATAAATAAGAGCTTAGAAAAAATCGCTGAGGACTACACTTGTATTTATGATAAGTAATTATTTATACATGTATATAGGGTTCATTTAGTTCATGGTATTATCGCATTTTCGGGGAATTAGGGTGTATTGGAAGAAATTAAGGAAAAAATGTGAAGAAATGGAGCAAAAACCTACAAAATCAGAGTTGGCATCGTGGCAGCATGTATTGATGCAATGCGACTACAAGGCACATCATGGGAATAAAAGGCACGGCATGGGAGAGAAGAAGAAATAAAGAAAATCAACTCTGGAGGTCTCACACAGTGGCGGTGTCATGGCATACAAGGGACAATTGCGAGACATACATGGGACGGTTCCAAAGCTTTAAGAGCTCATAAACATATAATGAAGATGCGCCCTATTGGCGGCCCTACAGCTTAACACACGTAGGCGGGGTAGTAAATGACGGCATCAACTTTGTAGAAATTAAAAATGAAGCTTTAATTCGTGTTTAATTGTAATTTAGGGTTTCTACTTGTTATTAGGGAGTAGAAATAGGTATTAGGACATTGTAAAAAAAAGGAGAAGACTAAATAGAAGGATATTAACCTCCATTAGAGTAATTTAGTATTGAGTTTGAGTATTAAAGAGTTTTTGTTGCAGAAATGTAGAAGACTCCTTGTTTGGAATCAACTATAAAATACAACATCGAGCAGTGGTTATTGATTAAGTAGGTGCGGATAGTAAACTTAGTTGGTTACAAATCCAATGATTTAAGACTTAAAGCAATGTGGAACTTACGTTACGCACATCGATAAATGGAGTTCTAGTTTGCACCTTAGAATTTTCTCAATCACGATAGTGGGTTGAAGTGAATTTGAATGAAATTTGTCAATTCTAATTTGGCATTGCATAAAATATATTGAAATGTAAACATGAGTACAAAGCATAATTATAAATTACCAAGGTGAAGTAGTGAACTAAGATATTCTTAATAGAATAAGTTAACTAATGTATAAAAGTTATTTGTTAGATAGTTTAGACTGGTAAAAATAAATTAAAAGTGAATCCCATAGTGATAATTCAAGTTAAGTAGCTATTATACAACTAGTGCAAAAACCTTTCCCTACGGACAATATCCGCGATTAAAGTTAGTTGATTGCACTATTACTACAAGCGAGCCGTTATACTTGCGACACACGTCGACTTTTTCGCACCGTTGGCGGAGATAGGTAGCCATTATATTTACTTAGTTTAAGATGTTGCTAAGTTTTATTTTTTGTACTTTAATTCTCAATTTATAAAAATAAAACGAAAAAAATGGGCTTATGTTTCAGTTTGACTTTTTGCACTTGATCTTTTTGTGTTTTCTTTTCGGGGATACTTAGCATATGCGTAGCAATAGAGAGAATGACCTAGTTCCTTATGATCTGAAGATTGAAAGAGTGAACAAAGGAAAGAAAAAAAGAAGTCAAGATGGCTGAGAAGCAAGCTAGAAGGCAACAACAGGGTAGTGGGAATAACCAACCAGTAGGTAATATGGTAGTGCAAGATATAGTGCGAGGACATAGATGCCTTAGTGACTACTTCAAGCAAAAAATTTATGAGACATATAACAGAGTGATGAGGCTTCTAGCCAATGCCATCGAATTCGAGCTACGACCTTCTCTGATAAACATGGTGCAAAATAGTATGTTGAGCGGACTATCAAATGAAGATCTAGTTGCACATGTTGATAATTTTTTGGAGAAGTGCGACATCATGCACTTAACCTGAGTTACTAAGGAGGTGATTAGGATGCAATTTTTCCTGTTCTTAATGGGTGGAAAGGCCAAGACCTGGTTCTAAGGGCTAGATGTAAGGAGTTTGACCTTATGGACAGGAATCAATGAAAGATTTCTATACAAGTTTTTCCCCTGTGAAGGTCAAAGAAAGGAAACTTGATATTAATCAGTTCGAACAAGAAGACAGATAGTCTCTCGACGAGGCTTGGGAAAGATTTAAAAAGATGATGAAGAGATGTATGGGACACGGATACTTGAAATGTGCGTAACTACATATTTTTTATTGTAGGATGAATCAAAGCACAAGAATGCTAGTTTATGCTGCATCAAGTGACTCTCTACTTACTAAGGATAAAGATGGAGCATTTAATATCCTTGATCTTATGTCTTAGAATTCTACTGCCAGTACTCATTCCACAGTAAGGAAACTACTAGGCGTCTACGAGATTGACTGGCAAACTGCAATATGGCACAATTATCAAATTTGAGCAGTCAGATGGAAAAACTCAAGATGGTACACAAAGGTCCACAACTAGCACAACAACCTATGAATCACTAAGGCTTGGTGGTTAATCAAATGGACATACAACTAGAAATGGAGCATGAAGACATTAACTTCATGAAAAACTAAGGCCAAGTGAACAACTTTAGGTCGAGTGGAGTGGCACCTCAACGATTTTTTGAAAGATACAACAACTCAAACTTTTGATATGGAAGTCCTGATAATGCACTGGAATCACCTCAAGGTCTCGAATAACTAGTCCAACAGGAGAAGCTGGGGTAGAGCCAAGAGATGAATTCATTGAATTCAATTGAGAAGTACTTTGCAAGCCATAAGAGTTAGAGATAGGGAGTGCCATGAGAAGCAAGAGAGAGAGTTGGATGAAATAAAGCAAGCTATGGAAAAGATGGATAATGAGCAGTCACTATCCATCAAGAACTTAGAGAGGCAAATTGGTCACCTTGCGATAGCCTTAAACTCAATGAAGGAATGATAGTTTCTTAGCAACACTGTCACCAATCCAAAGGAGATGTGACCGCAATTTGCATGATGAGCACTGCGACGAGAAAGGATCTAAGACAAGACCAAGTAATGTATAAGCATGAAGAAATGCATGAGCATGGAACAGAAGTAAGGCGAGATGAGCCTGATGGTTTCAAGAAGCAAAAACCTAATGCCTTAAAGAAAAAGAAGGGGAAACAATAATGAAAGGCCAATAAAAGAGATGAAAAACCTACCAAAGACCGACAAGGCAATGACATCAAGTTCGTTATGAAGAAATTGGAACCAAAGTTCAAGTTTATCCCGCGACTTCAAAATTCCAAAAAGAGAGATCTTAGAGACAAGCATACCAATAAACAATGACGGTCATCGGTTCCAAAATATTTTATGTGATATGGGAGCGTCAATCAATGTCATGCGACTAATGGACATGATTCATACAAACTTGAAGATCGATTGTCCATATACCATGAATTTGTAAGTAGCAGACGATAATTTGACACTTATTATAGGAAAAGTTTTGAATGTGCAAGTGAAAGTAGATAGATTCACATTCAACATTAATTTCGAGGTCATGGAATACAATACGAACGATGATGTATCTATTATACTTGGGTGGCCATTCTTAAATATAACTAAGGCATATTTAGATGTAAGAGAAAAAGTGATAACGATAAGTATCGACGAGGGCAATGATGCTAAGAAGGTTGTCTTTGTAGATGGTGAATAAGTGCATCCTAACGAAAATGACATCATAATCTCAGATTTGCAGATAGAGCTTCTCAATTTAGACTCGAACTATACGAAGGAAAATGCGTCAGGTCAATGATGTTAAATTAAGCACTACTGGAATGTAGCGTAGGGGTTTTAAATTCCAATTTTTAAAATTTCAATTAGTAATTTGTTATTTAGTTTAATAATTACAATTAACAAGTTTTAGTTCTAACATTCAAAAATTTATGTCAAATGCGTAGGAAAGACCATTTGCCGGGAGATCAGTTATTGGAATGGAAATGTCTTGTGAACTCATTAAAAGAGCGAAAAGGAACGAATGAGTTCAAAGCGGTAAAGGTAAGGTGCATGGGCGAGATTGAAAAGTAAAACTTATTACTTTTAATATTTTCATGGATTTTATGTGGTCACAACAGCTTGTGTGAGTTGTACACAAAGTCAGAGAAGTGCCGGAGGAAAATAAGCAAAAATTCATATGCGAAGATGTAGGTGGTGAGGCCGACGCCATTGGTATAACCAATGACGCCGTAGCTATTGACCACAACCCCGAGGTTGCAACCAGACAAAACAATAAAAATGCACCATTGATACTACCTATGGCGCGTAGGTATAAGCTGTCATGGCGCCATGCCTTATAGGTATGACACTAAGGTGGAAGTGAGGGTTTTAAACCTATTTTTCACACCATTCTCCATATGTCCACTTAAACTTTACCAAAACCCCTAAGCATACATCCCTGTGGAGCTAAAGTTTGATTATTTTCAAGTTATATTAGTGAGTTCCTAATGATTTAGAGTGAAGATACAAACACATTATGGATTTGCATTAGTGGAAGAGCTAAGACTTAGATTTTTGGAATTTGATTCTTATGAGGGTTAGGGTTCTAGTTAGTTATGAAAATTTAGAGTGCTAGGATTGGAAAAGACTTGGAGGAGTGATCTACACCATAAATTATTCCGGAGTTGAGGTGATTTGAAGACCAAGTTATGATGTAGTTTTTGTTAGTTGCTTGAATTTGAAGGAAATGGCAAGAACAAGGAAACAAGTTAGCCAAATGAGAGCAAAGACTATGAGGAATCTACCTCGAATAACCCCAATGATGAAGAGCCTAGACTTTTTAAATCTAAATATTTCATTTTTAAAGAGGGTAAGTTCTGATACTAGAAAATTTTACGTAGGGAGTTAATTTGCGAAAGAGGGATTAATTTGCTAGCCAAGTATAATAAAAGAGTGAATAATGAGATTAGGCACCAAATTGTGAGCAACTCTCTCAAGATTATACGGAGTGTAAACTAAATGGAGTGAGTGGGATTATTTTTGAATTCTACGCTAATACGAATTTTACAGCTCAGGATGAGGTAGTAAAGGTTACGGGTTTTTAGTTCCCTTTAATAGGCATAAAATCGATAATTTCTATGAGTTGGAGCACTTAGCTTTGTATGGATCCGAACAAACTTTCCCAGCAAGATTATATTAGAACCATAAAACCTATACCCATTTAATGCCATATGAGATGCACTTGTTGTCCCAAGACAACAAGGATGGGTAATAAGTGTTAAGAATGTGTCGAAGAACATTAAGAAGGAGAGCATTAGGAAAGTGTACTAAATATGGAAACATTATCTTGTTGCGTCATTAATCACCACTTCTCAGTAGGGTGAGATAGCAAGCCAAAACCAGCTTTTCTTTTTGAGATTACGAAGTTTGAGAAAATCAATATTAATGAGATCACACACAGTAGTCTGAGGGGTTACATCATGTTGGAAAGGGACAACAAATTGTTCTTTCTTATTTTAATTACTTAGTGTGCGTAAGGGTAGTAGTAAGAATAAGAGATGATGAAGAATTTGGTATAGATGCCCAATAAATCATGGATGAAGCTTTCAAGCTCACGTTGAGATCACCACCTGGTTCCTAAAACTCTGAGGAAAAGATAGAGAGAGAGGGCTCAAGGAGGTAGATGTGAAGCCGAGTACTTGGCCAAAAGGTAAGAGGATCAAGAAGCACCAGCAGTAAAAGCAACAATAGCAGATTCAGCCCAAAAGCTAGAAGATTAGGAAAATGAAGAAAATGAGGAGCAATAGTAGCAAGGATTTGCTAAGGGCTATAAGTTTGTAGACCCAGGGATATGAGAGCAGGAATTGAATAGTCCTGAAGTCTTTCCATTACCTTTTCCCCTATAGGCACCTATACTACAACCTGAGGCGTTGACTCCATAACATCATAGGCTATGGATAGAAAAAAATGAGGAGACAATACAATAAGGATAGCCATTCTGAGATATAAGTAGGATATGGAAATGAGAGAGTTGCACAAGTGGAATAGGCAGCGCAATTTCTTGTTGTTTGTTGATCATCAGAAAACCGTAGCTAGATATGAGGCAAACGTACAACTAAAACCTACTAATAGAACATTAGGCCTCTAGTTGCACCGACATATGTGTTTGATTTAGATTTTGTACAGAGTAGGATGGTAGAGCATCCATTAACACCATCACATGTTGGAGCTGATGATGCAGATGAAGATAATGATGATTCACATTCCTGAATTGAGTGTAAGAGGAATCCTTTAGACATTGAAGTTGAGAGTTAGTTTAATACCATTTAATTTTTAACATTTGGGATATTTTGCTAAATATTTGGTAATTTCAATTTTAATGTTTAATTTAGTTTATTATAACTCATGTTATTACATAAGTTTGTATGTTTAAGTTTATTATAATTTATATGTTTTAGACTGTGGAGTGTCCATCGACACTGCACAACACTATGGGAAGTGGTAAAATAGGCTGAGAAATAAGAATAAATACTATTGTATGATCATTTAAATTCTTAATTAGAAGTAGTTAAGAGGAAAGCATGGTAGTGTATAAATTCTTCATGAATTTACTATATTAATTTTTAAGTAGTATAAATATTAGGTTTTATATAGTAATATGTAATGAATATGTAGTTTATTTGCATGTTCATGCCTTTAATTGTGGATGAGTAGATTACAAATATCTTGTTGATATGTAACTCAAAATTGTACTTTTGTATTTTAAAGAAAAGAAACAATGAAATGTAGAAAACAACGATGTAATTTAATGATTAGAAATCTATAGTTATTGAAGACCTTCAACTTGAAACAAAAGCAAGAAACTATAATACTTCTTATGGAAAAAGTTAGATCTTAAGGATTAAATAATAAGTGTCAATCTTACTTGAAAATACAAATCAAATAAAGACTTAGTGCAAAAATAGAAAGAAATAAGAATTGTCCGGTAAAAGTTGGAGTTCACTTACTTGATTTAGCAAAAGTGAGAAGTGCTAACTAGAATTTTAGAAATACAAATAAAAAAATGAGAGAATCCCACGAGTTCTACAAGAAATGGAGTAGAGAACTTGATGGTTGGAAAAAATGAGGAAGAATAAGTCCATAAGAAAAAGAGTAGGGACTGTTAAATAAAAAAATGAAAAGAAGAGGACAAGAAACGAAAAGAAAAAAGAGAAAAGAATGCAGAAGTAAACTAAAACTTTTTAGATAAAAGATTTAGCTTGAGTGCAAATAGCTAGTTAAGTTAAGTTTTCATTCCTATAGACTATTAAAGTGCTAAAGTCAACCTAATATGAGTTTGATCTATGCTTATATGTGAATTCCTGAGCTTAATTAGGAATATGAGATTGTATACTTACGAATTGAGTACTGAAACAAAACAAACTTGTGAGTAGTGATGGTTTTTGGTTAAGATTTACTTTAGTGGTTTGAAAGTGAAATTATATGAGTTGTTAAGGCTACATGTCAAAAAAACATAAGTTTTTTTCAAAAAAAAAACTTTTGAGTGAATTGTTGACTTGAAACTTATCAAATTAAAGGACGCACCGTGAACAATGTGAATTGAATGAGAATTAGTTATTAGGAAACTTAGTAAAATATACATTTGCTCAGGACATGCGAAACCTCAAGTTTGAAAGTATTTGATAATTGATTATTTATACCTATATATAGGGTTAGGTTAGTAGTATATATAGTATAAATATCCTTAAATGAATTGAAAATTCATGGTATTATTGCACTTTTAGGGAATTAAGGTGTATTGAGAAAAATACAGGAAAAATGAGAAGAAACAGAGCAAAAACCTAAAAAATCCGAGTTGGCACCACATTGCAAACTTAAGATTTTGAGCGTCTCGAGCAAAGGTGTATTCTACTAAGTCTCCTAACAACTAATTCTCATTCAATTTACATTATTCATGGATTATCCTTTAATTCACTATGTTTCAAGTTTATGATCCACTCAAGTGTTTTTCTTTGCAAAAACGCGTAATTGTATGACATGTAGCTTTACAAGCACATATAATTTCACTTTCAAAATATCAAAGTAGATCATAACCAAAAACCATCATTAATCACAAGTTTATTTCTTGTCAACACTCAAGTAGCAAGTATGCAATCTCATAAATTCTCATTAGGCTTAGGAATTCACAAATAAGCATAAATCAAACTCATCATTATTAAACTTTAACACTTTGAAAGTCTATAGGACTTCACATAGTTAAAAAGAAAACTTAACTCAATTAGCTACTCGTACTTGAGTTAAATCTTTTATTTGAAGAATTATACTTTATTTCCACTTTCTTTTTTTTTTAATTTATTTTTCTCACTTCTTTTCTTCATATTTTCATTTTTTTATAATTCCTGCTCCTTTTCCTATAGACTTCATTCTTTCTCATTTTTTTCAATCATCAAGTTTTCTGCTCCATTTCCTTGTAGAACTTGTGGGATTCTCTCATTTTTTCTTTTATTTATAAAACTATTGATTGCATTTCACACTTTCACTAAATCAAGTTGGTTAACTCTAACTTTTAATTTACAATGCATATTTCTTTCCCTCTTTGCACTAAGTCTTTATTTACATTGTATTATCAAGCAAGATTCACACTTATTGTAGAATCCTTAGAGTTCTAACTTTTTCCACAATAAGTGTCATAGTTTTTTTCTTTTGTTTCAAGTTCAAGGTATTCATTAACCCTATGTTTCTCATCATGAAATCACACTGTTGTTTGCTACATTTCATTATTTATTCTTCAAAATATAAAAATACTTTCTTGAGTTTCGTATCAACACTATACTTATAATCTACACATCCACGATTAAAGGCGTGAATATGAAAATGAACGACTTGTTCATTACATATTACTATGTATAACCTAATCTATACTACTCAAACATTTTTCAAGTCAGTGGTTAGACAAATTTTATAGTGTAATTTATGTTGATTTTAGGCCTAAATGATGATATTACATTAGGTATTTTCTTATTTTTATGATTTCATGTTTTAAATAAGAAAATGAAGAGTTGGAAGAAAAGAGAAAGAAAAGCAAAATAGTTCGCTAGCAAAACATGCTAATGATTAGCCAGCAATTTGAAATAACATTAGGAATTGCCATCTAATTCGGCTGCAAAAGAAAGCCAACGAACCTACATCGAATTGGAGAATGAACTATAAATCGACAACTAAATTGATGGAGCACTGAGAGCTAAACTCAATGATTATTCAATAATTTCTATAAGTTAAGAATTGCTGAGAAATTGCTGAGATCGGTTACGAGTTTTTTCGATTAGCATGAAGAATTTGAGTTTATCTAATATTTATCTTCATAGCAAGACTATAAAAAAGGCTAGAGAGCTTCAAAATAACTTTGCTAATTCTTTCTTTTCACTTACCTTTTGCTCTATATTAGTTTTAGTGTCTATGCTTGAAGATACTTTGGAGCTTTGATTTCTATTAAGGTATTTATTTGTTCATTATGTATTTAAATTATATTTATTCATGATTTATTTCCAACATGAGTGAATAGTCTATCAATCTACACATATACTAGACAATGTAATATATTATAGATTGCTAGTTAGTTATAATTAAAGAATCCTGATCTTAATGCTTTAATTCTATTTGTACATGTCAATCATGGAATTAACAAGTTTTTTTTTTTTTTTGCGTATTACAACTAAATGAGATTAATATTGCATGCATAGTTGTAAATGTGTAATGTGATATTATGATTCTGGATCTATGTCTATACTTATTGACAACAATTAAAGAAGTAGTATTTAGGATTAATTTCTAAGGCATTGCCCGAGTGGATATTCTAGGTGATTGTGTAAGTTGTTTATTATGCGGTTTCGATAACATTGGCTTAGATTAGACATGATTTTCTTTAAACTAAATGCTATCGTATTTCTATGGTGTTGTGTTTTACCTAATAGGTAGATTTACAATGATAAGAATGTCACATTTTCATTGAATTAACGAAAATCGTTGGCTGGCTAAAGGCTATCAACCTATTATGAAGTTATGTTAAATGATTCCAAGATTCTATGTTTTGTGATTATAACTATAACCTGAAGTGATATTATGTTGTAGTATTTGAAAATAATCTTAATATATGTTATATTGTTTAGTGGGGGTTTTTTTTTGATGTTTTTTTATATTTATACTGAGTTGAATTTGAATATTGTTTAGTTTAGTTTGAATTTAAATTATTTCGATTAATTTAGATAGTTTGGTCATTTAAATTAGTAATCATAGTTGTTAGTCGTTTATTATTTTAATTCTAGTTTAATTAGATTAACTAGGTTAATAAAAATAAGAAAAAATCACTTTCTTTTGAGATTTCAAGAAAATCCCTATAGAGACGATATCTCATTTACCAATACTATAAGTTAATAGTAAAAAAGGGGAAATTATTTTGCACGCTAGACGTGCGTCAAATTTTTGGTGTCGTTGCTAGGGAATTTAAGATAATTTAAAAAGATTCTAGATGTTGTATGGTCTATACACTTCATTGCGTTAATTCAATAGGATCTATATATCTGTTTGATTCTGGAATAGATAGAACTTTTAATCGGAGTTTAAAACAACAACAACTGATGGAGAATTTAACTAATAGGATGGTAAACAATAATAATGCTATTAATGAAAATGTCGTTAATAATAATAAAGTTAATAGACTTATCAATAATAGAGAACTCATTTTTAGACAAGAAAATAAAAATGTTATTGCGTATGAGCCTATGTGAATAGTATAGCCCGATGGCTTTCCTAAATTTGAACGTAGATATGGATTTATTAGTGCCTTACCGATCATCTACAATACAGACAATGAAGACTCACATAAATTCATAAGGGAATATCAACATAAAATTAATGGAATGAAATCGAAAAAGGAACTTTAAAACAAGTAAAAGTTAACGCGTTTCTTTTTGCATTGAAAGATAAAACACAAGACCGGTTGTTCTATCATCCACAAGATTCGATAAGTACATGGACTCAAATTTTAGAAGCTTTCCTATATGAATATATGCTTGCTAGAAATATTAGTTCCTAGAGAAAGCAAATCACAATTGCTAAGATGGAAGATGATGAAAACTTTAATGAGTTTTTGGATAGATTTTAAATACTAATATCTTATTGTCCACAACATGGATATACTTAAAGAGATTTATTAGAATATTTTTATGAAGGACTCAATCACTTTGAACGAAAACCACTAGACATGATATGTGGTGGGTCTATATTTGAGACAACACCTGCTCTAGCGAAAGAAGCAATTAATAAAATGGAAAAAAAGTCTAAATAATATGGTGAAAAAGTTGAGTCCTCAGGAAATAAAGTATATGAAGTGGATGGTAAGAAAAATAATCCAACTGATGATAAAATTGATGAAATATCTAAGATGCTGAAGCTGTTAGTTAATGATAGATCTAATTAAGTTAACGCTTGTAGATTCTACAATGAGGTTACACATCGTACTAATGTGTATCCTACTCTATAGAAAGAAAATACTAAAGAGTTTAATGCAATGATGAATCAATTTTCTGGTTGCACAATAAATCAATACATTAATAATACTTATTATCCCAGAAGACTGAATCTAAATCTTAGTTGTGGTCCTCAAAATCATAATTATAACACTTAGAGACTAAGAGTTTAGACAAAAATTGCACCCGATTAACAACCTCAACAAAATACTTAATTTATGAACCAAAATTTAGAGCAAATATTGCATAACTTTATAATTATAAGTCATCAAAACTTTACGCATATTTCTCAAAATCAAATTAAGACTGACACTAACATTAATGAATTGAAAAAACTGTTAAGTCAAATTAATTTACAAATAAATAGGTTGAGTATGCAACATAGTAGTCAAGCTAAAGCATCTACTTAAGCTAATGTTGCTCCTACTAATCAAGCAGAACTTAATGCTATATTCAGGGATAAGAAAGACACAACTATAATTGGTAAGACATCTAAACAAAGTAATAAAAGAAGGTTCATAAGACTGTTGAAGAAGATGAAGAAAAAGAAGAGGAAGAACAAGAACAAGAAAAGATGGCTAATGGCATTCTTACTAGAGAACGGATAGCTGAATAATTAAAATATATACCCTTTCCTGGAAGGTTGTACCTGTGATATTTAACCAAAGTTGAAGCACATGAAAAATCTTTTAAAAAGTATGAGTTAATTAATAAGGAGAAAAATGATATGATTTTTGATAATTTCAATGAGGATATGTTTTCATATTCTACTGTTATGCAATGATTAACTGATGCTAGGGAGGAAGAAATCAATGAAAACATTCTCGAATCATTTAAAAATATAGAAATCAATAAACCATTAGTGGAATCAATTATGAAATTTTATATTTATGATTCTTATCCCTATATCTACGATTATTACATGATCATCAATCAAGATTCATACTAGTTTTAAATCATTACAGTTCCCAATATAATGACCGACTGGGGACATTTAGGATATTTCAATAAATAGCGATGAATTTTATTATAAGGTAAACATGCAATCGCTAATAATAAAACAGCATATGAAAATCTTAATTTTGTGAACTGAAAATTATAAGATAAACAATGTTTATAGATTGACCTAGGACATATGCACCAAGATCTCTCTTTTGCACTAGGTGCAATCATTCATGTATCTAACACGAAATGACCTAATATGACCACCATGTTTCGCTTGTGGATGGGCAATTGTCAAAGAATCTTCAATATTGTTTTCAATAGGAACTCTGCAAAAACCTTCATGTCTCCCCTCTCAATGATTTCTCGAATGAGATGAAAATGTCTAAGTATAAGTTTAGATTGGTGGTGTAATCTTGGTTCCTTGGGTTGTGTTGTTGCCCTATTGTTGTCACAATACAAGCAAATATGGTTAGTGTTGGGTTTTGGGGTTCATACGCAGCGGAAATTACAAAACAATTTTGACAAAAACCCCAACAGGATCCGAATCTAATTCCATTAAAAACGTTTAAACCATGAAAAACTTAATCATACCTCAGTCGCAATATACCTTTCTGAAGGTTGATCGATCTCTAAGGCGCTGCCAACGACGAACGCCCTCTACTAGTAGTCCACACACGAACGGTGGCCGAGATTCGAAGTGCTAGCTTCGAGAGAATACCAAATCTTTTTGTTTCTCTCCAAAACGATCCAGAGCATACCAAAAACCCTAAGTCGTTTCTAAAACGAAAATAGAGTTTCGGCCTTTTGATCTTTCGTATGTGTATTGTAACTTAAAGCGTCTATTTATACAACCCTTGTATATAGACGGTTAAGTAAATTACACATATACCCTTACTTAAAGAAGTATAAGTGTAATACACCACAAGGACGTTTCTGTCATGAATTTTATCATATAAAATTTCATTTTTCTGAACCATCTTAAAATCTCGCAAAACCATTCTTAGTGTGCGACCCAATAGGCTCATACAACGTTGGCAGTGTACCAAAACACATTTTGGTATACAAGTCATAAGCGGCCTCTAGCAAGACATTATGACTACCCAAGTTGTACGAATATCAAATCGAAACAACCTAATCAATAATGTATATAACATCCTTTCGTCACACGATATCCTTTTGATCAAACATAAGGCATGGAATTGTCATCCAACATGTTCAATCGTACTAGTCTCGATCTCTAGGTAGACTGAAAACATCCAAGTGACATTGATCAATATCAATTCACTTAGACTAGGCCTTTTAATAGTCTAACACATCGAGGGATCCACTAGATATCTCTCTTTATATGAGAGGGACAAATTCTATCTCGATTACACAACTTCATCACATTGCTCACACAGTAACCAATCACAACCTTTATAATCGTCCGGTTAAAGACAACGTTTGATAAAGACAAATCACTGTGTTCCTAATGTTGAAGTCTCTGGTAATCTCAAGTCAAAGGACTGGAGTATATACCTATCATGAGAAACAACTATGACTTAATCCATGTGATGTTCTCATAGCGGGTCGGTCCAGTACTTTGTTCCCTAACAAGTACTCGTGATCTTGATTCGTATCCCTATACGTATAACATCATATGATCATCAATCAAGACTCACACTAGTCTTAATTCATTATAGTTCCCAGTATAATGATCGACTAGGGACATTTAGGATATTTACGTAAATACCCATGGATCTTATTATAATGTAAACATGCAAATTAATTATAATAAACAACAAATGAAATCCTCTATTTTCATTAACTAAAAGTATTCATAAAGACAGTTAATGGATTGACCTAGGGCACATGCCCCATCAGTTAGTTATACTCAGAATCATACCAAGTTCAATGATGAACTTTTTGATCCAAACTACCTCCTTAACTGCATCAGACGCTCCAATATAATCAACTTCTATTGCAGAATCTTCAAAGTAAATACATATCCAGACTATGATCTGAAGTCATCTATATTAGTTTGAAATCTTGTATCTATGTAACCATTTTACAACAAGCTCATCTTTGAAACTTCCATAAACCACGAATACTTCTTTAGTCCTTCCCAAGTACTTATAAATATTCTTTATATTTTTCTAGTGAATTTCACTGGATTAGACTGATATCTACTTATTGCGCTCAAAGCATATGATATATCAGGTCAAGTGCATAACATGACATACATGATAAATCAAATAGCTGATGCATATGGAGTCGAATTCATGCGCTCTTGCTCGTCATTAATATTTGGATATTAAGTCTTATCGAGACTTATACCTTGAGACATTGACAACGACCATCTTGTAGAGTCTTACATACTAAACCTCTTCAGTACTTTGTCAATATAAGTACTCTTACTTAGACCAATCAACATTTTAGATCTATCCTTATAGATCCTAATCCCAAGGATGAATGCTACATTTCTTAAGTCTTTTATTGTGAAACTCTTCCCTAACCAAAACTTGACACTCTACAAGGTTGAGATGTCATTTTCAATAAATCATCAACATATACTACCACGAAAACAACCATGCTCCAATTGGCCTTTTTGTATATAGAAATGCTTATCTTCATTTTTGATGAAACTAAACTCCTTAATTATTTCATCAAAATGAAGATTTCAACTTTAAGAAGCTTGCTTTAATCCATAAATAGATTTTTGAAGCTTTTACATCTTCTTAGATTTCTTAGGATGAACAAACCCTTTAGGCTGTATCATATACAAGTCCTTAAGTAACTTCCCATTTAGTAAAGATGTTTTGACATCCATTTGCCATATCTCATAGTCATAATACGCGGTTATGGCTTAGAATTCTAATGAATTTAAGCATGGCTACAGGAGAAATAGTCTCATCAGAATCAATACCTTGAGTCTATCTGAAACCTTTTGCTAATAGTTGTGCTTTATAAGTATACACATTGCCATCAATGTTAGTTTTCTTCTTGAAAACCAACTTACATCCAACGGTCTTACGACTTTTAGGTAAATTAGCAAGGTTCTAAACTTGGTTATCATACATAGATTGCATTTTAGAATTCATGGCACTAAGTCATTTATCTACATCATGACTTAAACAACCTCCTAATAAGTAGTAGGTTCACTTTGATCCATAAGTAACACCTCACTACTTTTAGTAATAAGAACCAAAATCTCTCAAACAGATGTCTAACCCTATCAAACTTATGTGGGCCTTGTAGTACATGTGGAGGTTCAAGTAGTTCAAGACTTTATTGATCTCCTACTGATGGTTGAGTAGTTATTTGTGGTTCTTGGACTTCTTCAAGACATACTTTATTCATATTATTGTCTTTTAAAATAAACTCCCTTTTCCATAAAGATACCATTTTCATAAATAAATACTTTGTTTTCAATGGGATTATAAAAATATTATCCTATAGTTTCTTTATGATAACTATCAAATACACACTTGGTAGATTTGGCTGAAAATATTTCTGAGATTTGTCATCGTACGAAGACCTCAAAGCCTTAAATATTAAAGAAAAACAAACTTGGTTTTTTTTCAAATTACATCTCATATAGGGTTCTTCAACCGCTTTAGAAGGAACACGATTTAGTGTAAACATAGCAGTCTCTAAGGCATAACCCCAAAAGGAAATGGAAAAATCTACATGACTTTTCATAAATCAAACCATATCTAATAAAGTATGATTTCTTCTCTTAACAACACCATTCTATTATAGAGTTGTTGGAGGAGTTAACTGTGAGACAATACCATAATTCCCAAGATGATCATCAAACTTTTAGCTCAAATATTCACCACCTCGATCTGATTGAAGTCCATTAATAGTTTTACTAATTTTATTTTGCACTTCATTCTAAAATGTTCAAAACAACTCATAAGATTCACGTTTATGTTTCTTGAGATGCATGTAACCATATCTACTAAAATCATCAGTGAAGGTAACGAAGTACCGATAACCACCTCTAGCCATCCTGTTTATGGGACCACATACATCAATATGTATTATACCTAATATAGCCCTTCATTTCTAGAACATGAGAAATCACAAATTGTGAATAACTATCAACTAATGAATTCATGATCAAATCCGTAGCCAACTATTGGCTTATAGGAAATCTAAGTCTGTTAAGATGTTCAATATAGCCCTTAGTTTTTAGAACATGAGAAATAACTGACGCACCCTCATCCATTTTGCAAGAATGAAGGTTTTTGACTGTCTTGAACCTTCCTTGCCTAACCTGTTGTTGGAACATTTCCTTCAGCATCGTAGCCATATAATAAGCTTCTATTTGTTTCATATCCTTTTCAAGCTTAGGAACAATAGTTGCCAACATAATGCATGCAATAATAGTTGAGTTGTTGACATGCTTCGTGTGTGCATCCTTCATGCCTCTTAAATCATTAGCTGGTGGTTCCTCAAGAATAGGATCATCCAAGATATACAACTTATGTTCGTGCTTAAGAAAAATTCTCAAGTTTCTGAACTAGTCAAGAAAGTTTATTCCATATAACTTATGCTTCTCAAGCATGGATCGTAGTGATAAGGGATTAGTGTGATTTGACGACAACATAGATTTACAACGAAGATTTTGTAAGAGTTCATTTTATTAGAGGAATAGAATCCCGCTAACCCTCACAAAAATGCTATGTTAATTTAAGGGACTATAATCCATGTTTCACCTAATTCAAAGACAATTAAAGCATAACACTTTGAATTAGGTTTTTTAGGTAGGTACCAATTACCAATTACATCATATGTCTAAGCATGTTTTATCTCACCTAATGCTTAAAGCCCAAAACCATTTTTATAGATTTATTAAGTCTAACCATTTCCTATAATAGAGTAACTATTTTTTGACTTGCCTCACCAAGATAACACAATACTCCTTGTGGAGGCATACCCATATTGATGTGATTGAAGCCTTGACAAGTGCTTGACAATGGATGACATTTGACTTAAGATTTGGAAGAGGGATTTTTTTATTTGTTTTAATGATCATAGATTAAATGAGGTAAATATCATATGTTACAATGCATGTACAATCACTAAACAAGTTAGGAAAGTTGACTAATAATGACTATTATGCGAATTTCCTTGCATTATAAACAGTTAGCGGGGGGCCCGCTGGCTGGTCAACAGGCAGTTAGTGGACGGGGTACAGGGACAACGCCCCCATAATTTTTTATAGAGAATGAGTTTCAATTTCGAAAAGTAAAAATCGCCTAAATTTCCTCATTATTTCAGTCAATCTAATTGACCGAAACTGCCCCTTATTTTATTTCTGAAATATGTTCACTAAAACGTTCTTAATTAACCCGGCCCACCCTTAACTTAATTTCTTTTCATAATTCAACTAGAATTTAAGATACTTTAAATCTTTATCCAATGCGAATTTTTTATGTATATCATCTATCTTATATGATTTGTAATTCTTATTTGATTATAAGTTTATCTCCTATCTAATAGGAACATACAAACAAATAACTAGAATGAGAAATATGATCAAAATCAATTTTGATTCTTATTCATACAAAACAAGCAACTGATTCAGGAAACGACATATTAATTATGCATTTAACACCAGAATCTATTAACGTAATCATGATTTCTATCACGGAGACGTACATAATTATTAAACAAAATGAACTATGTGTACATTAATATAAACATGACTTTTATAATGTGAACATACAAAATTCACATAATTCAATATTAAAAGTTATGATAATTGAAATATTCTAAACATGAATTCTATCATTGAATCAAATCATGTATATGTGTCAAATACATGAATTAATAACATGTTTTAAAACTGATTCTCGATATGCAAAACGTTTAATAGAATCATGCCTAAGGCTCTGATACCACTGTTAAGTTTTTATGTTTATACGCAGCGAAAAATTAAAAACAATTTTGAAAAAATCCTAAAAGGACCGAAAATAATTTCCATTAAAGTAGATGTATAAAAGCAAACCATACATTAGTCTGTTATTTCATTCACCGATTGTTTGGCATCCAAGACATTCAAGCGCCCATCCTTTTTAAGAAATCTACAGACGAATAGTGATCACAATTTGGAGTAGCCCTAATAGACATTGAAAACATTTTTCTTTCTATCCCAAAATCCATAGAACTCGAAAATAGTAAGAAAATGAAATTTTATTTCGTTTTAGGGTTTCAACCTCTATTTATATGTCTAGATAAGCCTTCACTTAAAATCCTATTCGTACTATAACTATTGTATTTAGGCGGTTTAAGCAAGTTACACATATACTCGTATTAATAAGTTATCATATAACAAATCATAGGCGCTTTTATGTCATAAATTTTATCATATAAAAATCATTACTTTAGACTAAGTGAAATTGTGCAAAACTATTCTTTTTGTGCAACCCAATAGGTTCATGCAACGTTGGCAGTGAACCAAAACTATTTCAGTACATAAGTCATAAAGCAGTTTCTAGCAAGGCATTATGATTACCCAAGTACCATGAATATCAAAATCGATAAAACTTAATGAATAACAAATATCATATCCTTTTGTCGTGCGATATCATTTGAGTAAACAAAAGACATGGAAAGCTACCCTTAATATTCAATCTTGCTAGTCTTGATCTTTAGGTAAACTGAAAACATCCAAGTGACGTTGATCATATCAATTCACATGGACTTGGCCATTATAAGCCTATCATATCGAGTGGTCCACTGATATCTCTTATATAAGAGTAACAAATTTTATTTTCACTACACAACCTCTCATATTATTCACATGGTAACTAATCGCAATCTTTATTGTCATCCTGTTAAAGACAACTTTTGATTGTGTCAAATTACCATGCCCCTAATAGTAAAGTCCATGATAATCTTAAGTCCAAGGACTGAATGATATTTCAATCATAAGTAACACCTATGACTTAATCCTATGGTGTTCTCATAACAAGTGCGTCTAGTACTTTGTTCCCTAGCAAGTACTCATGATCTTGATTCGTACCCCTATACGCATGATCATTACATGACCATCAATCAAGATTAACGCTAGTCTTAATTCATTATAGTTTTCAGTATAATGACCAACTATGAACATTTAGGATATTTCAACAAATACCCATTTATCAATTTATAAGGTAAACATGCAATCACTTATAATAAAACAACATAAGAAAACTTCAATTTCATTAATTAAAAATTATAAGATAAAAAACTTATAGATTGACCTAAGGCACATGCCACAACAAAAGTTTTGAAAGGATTACGTGAATTGAAGGCTCTAAAGAAAACTTACGACAAAAAATGTCTGCTTTAATTAAAAAATACCTGAAAAATATTTTGACCAAAGGATGTTTGGAATCTCCGTCACAATAGGAAATTCTTTGATAGATTTTGCTATGTGTGATCTTAGAGCATCAATAAACTTTATTTCACTCAAGTTATATGAGTCAATGAAAATAGGTTAATTGACTAATACACCTATTAACTTTACTTTAGCTGAAAATACTATTATTAAACCTTATGGTTTACTAGAAGATTAGTCAAAGTAAATGACTTAATATTTCTTGCTAACTTCTATGTCATTGAAATGAGAGACATATTAGCTAAGTCGCCATCTATACTTTTAGTAAGACCATTCCTTAAAAAAGCTAAAATGATGCTAGAAATCTTTGAATGAACAATGTCTATGGAGTTTGAAAATAAAATTGTCATTTTTCATTTTAATGATGGAGATATCTATGGAAACTTCAATTAATTTGATAATGAACAAAATAAGGATAATGAGCCTTTAGAATTAAGTCATCACGAAGCTGAAATATATGTTATTAATGCAGTAACATTGGAAGATGGAAATGCTAAGACTATGAACAAGCAAGGTGAAGATACTTCTAATCAACAAACAACAACCAATGAATGGATGGTTCAGCAATCAAACAATGTCGAGAATAAAAATATTGAGGAACCTAAATCTACGAAAAATAATAAGAAGAAAACGACGAATCAAATAATTGTCAAGCTTAATAATCTAGGATATATATATATAAACATAAAGGTTAAATGGGTTTGGTACTTTAAAGCTATATGTCATACTGGCTCTAGCGTAAACTACTTGTCAATTCATTTATTCCTTCACGCTCAATTGGAATTGGATGTACTTGCTTCCAAAGAAGTTGCCCTACTAAATGGATATTCAGTTAAACCAATAGGTGTTGTTACTAATGTACTAGTTTAAATTAATAAGTATATTATTCCCACAAACTTTTTGGTTATGCCACACTTCATCAACGAAGATCCTCTATTAATATTAGGATGATATTTCTTAGCCATTTCGCAAGCTATCATGGATACTCTAAACAAGACAATTACTTTTTTAGTGCATGGCCGAGCAATCACTTTCTAAAATGGCACAAGAGTGGATAATTGTATATTTAAGCTTATAGAAACAGTGTAGAACTACGTGGTTTAGTCGAGCCAACAATAGTAATTGAAAGCGCTTTATGAGAGGCATCTCCTACTCTATCATTAATTTCAATTTTAGTATTAGGATTAGTAAGTTGTTTTTATATTCTCTCAACTTTTGACTCTTATAATGGGGATATTTTAGGAATTCAATTCTGAAATAGTTTCATTTAAAGGGGTTGATCTTGCCAATTCGTTTTCGTACTACATTATTTTATGCATTAGATTTATGTTAATTAGTTATTTATGGCAATAAAATAGAAAATTTTATATATATTATAGTTAAACTCTAAAAATCTTAAATATTCCTACCTTTGTTGAATGTATATGTAATAATTAAATGTGAAAATCGATTTAATTGAAAAAATAGTAAAAAATAAGCTGGCAATTTCCCAGGGATTCAAGTACATATTGGAAATCGTTAAGCAAATCATTAGCAATATGCAGAATTTTCAGTGCAAATTCGAGTCAGCGATTTCTCACCGAATCAATTTTATAACCAAAAATCACTGGGCAAATCGGTGAGCTATTAAAGCTTGTTTCTAGCAATTTCATCAGCGTTTCCTCAGCAAATCCACTTAAAACCACACTCACAGAGAGTGACTATGAGTTTTTAAAAACACAAACCCCAAATCGCCACATTTGAACCCTTCATACTCATAAACCATTCCAAATTTTTGATCGAGAAATTAATTTTCTACTAGATTTAACCTTTCAAAGCTTAATTTTGGTATATTTAAGTGATTCCCACCTCAATCTTCCATATTCATCCCAAAACATGGTAAGCTTTGAAAGTGTTAAGCCACCAAGAGCTTAAGCAAGGGAGTTTGAATTGGAGCTTGGAGGAGTGTCATAGAAAAGAGTTTTGAGTTCCATACTTGAAAGAATAACTTTCAAGAAGGTAATCGACTAAAACTCTAACCTCTTATAGATAATTTTTTTTTTTTTAGTCAATTTTGGATCGATTGTTAGGATAGGAACTCAATTTCAAATTTTTTATTTTCAATTATTTTGATATTGAATGATTTCTATTATAATAATAGTATGGAAAGTTATGTGATGATTCATTTGTTACTATCGAATTTTCAAACTATTTTTCAAATATGGCAAATAGATTGAATTATATAAGCAAGTTCATTTGAGACTAAATCTCGAATGAATTTAGAATTTTTTATGAATATTTATCGATTGATTTGAGTTACACACAAGTTTTATTTTTCCCAACGCGATTTTATCAACAACATTTACATAAATTTCAAACTCTCAATTTCATCGAATCATTTTCCAACCAATTTGGTTCAAAATGATTTTAAAGTTTAATTCTTTTACTTACTATATTCGAAATGGCCGGATGTGGTAAAGGTAGAAGTACAAAAGAAGAAAAGGGGGAGGGAATGTTCATAGAGAAATCAAAAACAAAATCCAAAGTTTCCTAAAGCCAACCCACATCTATATCTTTCAACACACCTAAGATTAGAATGCAAAGAGAATATACTCTAACTTCTTCATTTAGTTACAACATTGAGGATGATTATATGGATAAGAAGGATGTTTAGGAAGTTGAACGAAAATACTAATGCGGGAGAAAGACTATGAACTAATGAAAAAAAAATTGTCAATGAGAAGGCCTACGAAAAATTTAGGAATAATATAATTAAGGATGAGAAGTTAATCCCGAATTGGGGATTTAATTTGAAAAATGAATTAATGTATAGGCCTAGGATCCTAGACATCATAAAAGCAAGAAACTTGGGTTTACTAACTAAGGATTATAGCCACACCGACCTAGGGGATGTTCTTAGTGAGAGAATTTTATGCTAATGCAAATGGAAGTGAAAGTAAGACTTAGTCCTGAGTTCGAGGAAGGAAAGTAGAGTATTGTGCATCAAGAATAAAAACGTATTTTGGATTACTTGAGTTTCACCAAAAACAAAACGACGAGTACCTTAAACCCATGTATAAAATTACTTACCATCTTATACTGAGAAAATAAGGGGAGGTTTAGAGGGAATCCATTAAGATTGATTTTTTTTATATGGAGGGGTTTCCCAAACACATAACCTTAAAATTTTTTAGGAAAACCTCTAAGCTTGGTGTTATTGCATAAACGTCAACTTACAACTGAGCATGTAATATTATGAGATAGTGAACTAAAAGGCCACCCTACTTCGATGTATTGTAATGGGAATATGATACTTGGATATTAGTGAAATCATGTATGAATCGATTAGGAGTGTCTCACCATAAAAAAGAACGATGGACTTCATTTCCTCTTAATGGTTATGGCCTTTTATATGATGGACCAAGTGAACATGGCATGCCTCCACATGGATGTTTTACCTGAGAAAACCATCACTGATAAGGTTAAAAAGAGATATTGAAGTGTGAATGGTTATGAAGACACAAAGCATGAGAGAAAAAGGGTTGAGATAGACAAAATAGAAACTAAGCAGAGAAGGAAAATCAGAGATGACATGAGGAGAATCTTGGAAGAGATGTCAAAAGCTAGAAATGATCTGAACATGGAGCAACCTTCTAGAGATCATGACGGATTATAGAAGGAAGAATCGAATATGCCTTTCATGGGCACAATTTTATGCAATCAGATGACCACTCTCCCTAATCAAGAACCGGTGTTTGAGAACTAGAAAGCTTTAGCAAGGAGCATCCACAAAAAGGAGCTCACAATTCCTACGAGAAATAGACGTCAAGGAGGCGTAGAGGTTCCTTTACCATCTATACAGATGAGGTTACCACTTAGCAGTAATCTTGATGTTTCGACATTGTCAAATCAATAGTACCATCTTTACAACCCCATTGTGAGCTACATTTCCCATAGGATGATCCAGTGTAGGATGATGACAAAGAAACTTGTAGTCACCGACATTGATTCCCTTATTCCATTTTATTTTCTTTCTCTCTGAGTTATACTATGAGAAGCCCTTTATGCAATAGTGATAGTGGCTATATACTTTGCGTTTCTTCATGATACTTTGTTTTAATGGTGGTACAATATGTGGTACATTCTATTCAATGTTTGGTTATTATAATTATTTCACTTGTTAAATAATGGTGCTGCTTATTCATTAGATTTTTATGCACTCTATCTTATTATACTTTTAAATTAAATTAATTCTTGATTGTCCAAATTTAAGATTTTATTATTTCTTTTGTACTTCACGTGGTATGTTTGATATGTTGTAAATCAGACTTCATTTTTAAACCTTGAGGACAAAGTTTAGAATGATTTTGAGGGTATTTTAAGTGAAGTATGACATTGATGGAAATGAAAAGAAAGAAAGGTAGAAGAAAATATCAGAATTACTTTTAATAAGATATTCAAGTAAGTTAATGACATTTTCCTGATTTCTTCTGAAGTCAAGCAAGTATGAATTTCATTTTTCTTTTTTTTTAGTTATGAAAAGAATAAAAATGAAATATAATATATCTTTACCATCCAAGTGAATTTCATGATAGAAGGAATCAATTTTTATACACTTTTTGATTAACTTTACTAGTTAATGTATACACTTCATTGAATGTCTTGGGTTAGTCATGATAATGGGTAGAAGATCATAAAAATAGTGCAAGATGAACAAGATAGTTTTGCAAGAATAGTATGATACAAAAGCAATTGATTAAGTATTTTATTAGTATATATATAAATAGCCATTATGCCACAATTGAAACAAGAAATGGGTTAGAAACCGATGAATTATAAGTTAGAAAGAATGATTTCTTCAATTTTAGTGGGCAGTAAAAAGTATTAACAAGAGTTTATAAAAAAAATATAGAGAGTCCTATAGATTCCAAAGAAAATGAAGCATGAAATTCATAGTGAGAAAAATATGAGAATGTCCAAAGGAAATGGAGCATGGACTCGAACGTTAAAATAAAAATAAAAGAAATATGTTAAAAAATAAAAATAATTACAATGGAGTAGGAGAAAAAGAAGGAAAGACAAAAAAAGTTGGACGTTCTTAAACTCTTTAAAAGAAAACATTCAACTAGAGAACTTGAAGCTAGAGTTGAATGAACTATTTCTTAATCTAACATGTTTTAACACACATATTCATTGGTATTTTGGCAAAACTCTTATTGATTTTGATTGTGTTACTATTATAAAGTATTTTCCAAAATTGAAATTAATGTATTTGTTTTTGTGTTTTGAGATTCTATATTGTTATTATAAGGTTGATGCTTATCAGTGCAGAATGAGAAAACTTATATTGTGCACTAGCCTTGGCAATGAACTTTAAATTCGAAAGAGTGTTACATTAGGAGGTTAAGTTATCATTAAGGGTTTTTTTGATTTAACTAAATCATTCTATTATATTATCACTTTCATTTACTTGTGGGTAATATATTTTTATTTGAAAATCACTTCTATTTGAAAATTTATTTAATGTTAAGATGAATTAGATTAAAATCAGTATATAAGAATGAAAAAAGAATACGATAATGAGTATTCCTTTGCTCGGGACAGTAAAGTATTGAGTTTGGGGCATTTGACAAGTCAATAATTAGACAAAGTTTACAATGTAATTTAGGTTGACTTTAGGATTCAATGATGATATTACACTATCTATTTTTTTTTTTATGATTTCAGATTTTAAACAGGAAAATAAAGAAGTGGAAGAAAAGAGAAAAAAAGGAAAACAGACGACTAAGAAAATACACTAGCAATTAGCCAGCGATTTGAAATAACACAAGGAATCGACATCTAAATCGGCAGTAGAAGAAGGCCAGCGAATTCAAAGTGAATTGGACAACGAACTATAAATCACCAGCTGAATCGCTATAGCATTGAAAGTTAAACTCAATTATTTACTTAGCAATTTGTATAGAAGTTAGGAATTATTGAGAAATCGCTGAGGTCGGTTACAGGTTTTTTAGATTATTATGAAGAATTTGAGTTTATTTAAGATATGTATATGTAGGGAGACTATAAAAATGGCCAGAGAGAATCAAAATAACTCTCATAATTCTTTCATTTTGCTTTCCTTTTGCTCTATGTTAGTTTTATTATCTATGTTTGAAGATACTTTAGATCTTTGGTTTATTTAATGTATTTATTTATTCATTTTGTCTTTCAATTATATTTTTGCATTGTTTATTTCCAACATGAGTGAGTAGTCTATCAATCTAAACAAACCCTAAAAAATGCAATATATTTTGGATTGCTATATAGTTATAATTAAGGAGTCATGTGCTTAATGCTTTAAATCTATTCATACACGTCAAGCAAGGAATTAACAAGTTGTTTTGCATATTAAAACTAAAGGAGATTAGTATTGTTTGCATAGTTGCAATGTGTTATGTGATATCAATATTTTAAATCTAAGTCTATAGTTATTGACAAAATTATAGAAGTAGTAATTAGTATTAATCTATAGGGCATTTCGTGGGTGGATATTCTAGGTGATTGTGTTCTAAGTTTTTTATTATGCGGCTTCTGTAATATTAGCTTAGATTAGGCATGATTTTCATTAAACTTAATGCTATCATATTTCTATGGTGTTGCGTTTTATCCAGTTGGTAGATTTATAATGAGAAGAATGTGGCATTTTCATTGAATTAAGGAAAATAGGATGTTGGCTAAAGGCTATCAACCTATAATGTAATGATTCCAAGATTCCATTTTTTGTAATTATAACTATAGTATGAAGTGATATTATGTTCTAGTGTTTGAAAGCAATCCAAACATATTATATTATTTTGTGGGGTTTTGTTTAGATGTTTGTTTACTTATATTGAATTGAATTTGAATATTGTTTAGTTTAGTACGAATTTAATTGTTAAGATTAATTTAGTTTGTATGGTCATTTAAGTTAGTGATTATCGTTGTTAGTTATTGAGTATTTTAATTCTAGTTTAATAAGATTAACTAAATTAATAAAAACAAGAAAAAATTACTTTCCTTTAAGATTTCAAAAAAATTCATATGGAGACGATAACCATTTACCATTACCACAACTCAATAGTGAAATACGAGAAATTATTGTGCACGCTCGACATGTGTCAATATTACTATAGTAAATAAAATGAAATATTTATACGCTACCATGCTTTCCTCCATAACTGCTTCAAATTCAAATTTAAACAATTATATATGCAGTGTTTATCTTTATAACATCCTATCTTACCACTTCCTATTGTATGGTGCAGTGTCAATGCCCCGAAATTGAAACCAAACCTAGTCCTCTAGGATTAAAAGAAAGTCTGAAAGATGAAAAAACTAAAATACATAAACATATATAGTAACACAAGTTATAATAAACTAAACTAAATATAGAAAATGAAATAACTAAATAGTTAACAATATATCCCAAAGTTAAAAATAAATGGTATCATATCCCAAAGTTAAAAATAAATGATATCAATGGCACTCTCAACTCCGTAAGTCTAAAGGAGTCCTATTACATTGACTTCAGGACTGCGTGTCATTTTCATCATCTGCATCTTTAGCTGCAGCATTGGATGGGGTCAATCTACGCTCTGTCTTTTTTGTCGGGACCCGTTTTCCTAAATGAATCCCGACCGGCCTAGCTCGATCCATAACACACTAACCAACTCGATCACTGAGTTATGAACCTAACTAGTGAGCCACTTTCGAAATCAACACATTATCTTTCAATAGCAATTGGAATTTAAATTAAATAATCATAATTGCAGCTGAATATCATATATAACCCTGAGATGTGTCTCATGCTCTTCCCAGAACTTCGATTAAATCATTATGTCATCAATAGACACTATGGAAAACGTATCTAGAAAAGGTCAAAACACACTATGCATGAGATCAATGTACATCGTTGGCACGTTAGTAAATTTTAAGGGCATAAATATAAAATCAAAAAACCCATATCTCGTGCTGAACGCTGTTTTTGAAACATCTTCCTCCCTGATCATTAGGTGATGATACCTTGACCTCATATCGATTTTCGAGATAAATTTGGCTCCTCTTAGCTGGTCGAATAGGTCATCGATTCTCGATAATGGGTATTTGTTTCTGACAGTTGCTCGGTTCTGCTAACGGTAGTCCATGTACATCTTCATACTCCCATATTTCTTCTTTACAAATAAGATTGGAGTGCCCCATGATGACATACTCAAAGTCATGAAACCTTGTTCTTATAATTCTTCCAGTTGGATCTTCCACTCCTCTAACTCCTAAGGTGCTATACGAATATGGTGGTATGGATATCGACTTCGTTCCAGGCACAAGATCGTTGATAAATTCAGTCTCTTTATGTGGAGGAATACGTGGTAGATAAGAGGGAAAAACTTTTGGTAATTCTCGCATAATAGGTATCTTCTGAATCTTATCTTCCTAGCCTTCCTTTCCTAAAGTGGTGACTCCTATCATTCGTTCGATCTCCTAAATAGTCGCCACTTTTCCTCGAATGGTGTGTCGAGGAGGTGTGTCGAGGAGGTGTTTCGCCTCAAATTAAGAATTGAGGCAGGTTTTCCATTTGAAAAATGACTATCTTGTGGAAGTAATCAATGTCGGTGTGCTATGTGGAAAACCAGTTCATTCCCAATAAAGCATCATAATCAAAACACTTTAGGACTCTATGGTCAGTAGGAAGGTCATGCCCATCAATCTTAACTACACAGTCTCGACAGATGAAGTTTGGGTATATGTTTTAACTCACTATGATGCACAAGAAAAGTAATGTACTATCCCCGACATGTTTCAACCGTAACTTGTTTATCTTTTGCCAAATATGAATGAAATGTTGGAAACTGAATCTATTAAAGTAAACATTTCTCTACCACATATTAATAGTACCTATAACAAGCTAACGGGTGATGTCTAGATCAGGCTTAGTCGTAGCCTTCATTTGTCCCATGATCGGCCGAGCTACACTGCCAAAAGATGTTGATGGAGCACCTGAACATTGATTTTGATAGTGATCTTGCTTCCCACACTTAAAGTAAATGATGTGTACCTTGTACCCCAGTTTACCTAGCAAAGGAAACTGTCCTATACTCTTTGACGTCTAACCCAACTAAGTCTTCCCTTGGCCGCCTGACCAATGCGATGCCTTGAAGGATATCATACAATGCCTTACTAACGCTGCTAGTGTTGCCAAAGTCGTCACCACAGTACCCGCCTTTGCCTGGTGTTGAAATGAACCTACAGATGATGGGTTACCCTGTTAGTTGCTTGTCCTGTGCCTCTAGTCATGTGGCCTCTTAAGGAATCAACCATTCCCTCTGCTTTGACCAAGATTCTATCTCTAGGATTAGAGGAGCAACCCTAATTGTACCGTATTTAATCATAACAGCTTGATAATGATGTGCATTAGCTATTGCTGCCTCATATGTCTTGTGTACGAGCGCTGACAATATACCTCAAATTTTTGGCCAGAGACCTCCCACGAATCGCCCAATTTTGGCCCTTTCTGATGTTACCATCTCCGGTGCATATTTTGCAGCACATGGAACTTTGACTCATAATCTGCTACATTCATGTCGCTTTGCTCAAGTGTAATGAACTCTAAGTTCCTCTGATCACTCACAGTCTCATAAAAGTAGTTATCATAGAATAGTTCCTTAAATTGCGCCCAAGTAGTGACCTCGCCCTCGGTTCTTAGGATCATGTTACTCTGTTTGTAAGTTGCTTCCTCAAGGCAAAAGGACGCAAATTGAACCTCAATTTCTTTATCTAGATCTATAGCCCTTTGTCTCCTCTCTATAGCAATTATCCAGTTCTCAGCTCCCCCATAATCATTTCTTCCATAAAACTTAGGCGTTCCATATTTCATAAATTTCCGTATCAGCTTTGCCAATAATAGTGATCGCTCTTCAGCATTAGGCACTACTGTTGGGGCTACTGGTGCTGCTATAACTAGGGCTAGCTGTGTAATGTGTGCAACTAAATGGTCTACTAGTGCTATTTCTTATTGGTTGATTGAGTTTGCTTTCATGTCCACTAGAACTACTAGCGCTGCATTGGCTCTATCCTGATTATATTGAGTTATGTGCATCTGAAGAAGTTCCAATATTCTATTGACATTATCCTCTTGACGAGTGATTATAGTCTCCATTAGTTCTCTCATCACCCTTTCATGAGCCAACAGATCTGCCAAGTCGTTGGGATTCCCTCCGTCTGCCATTTCCAACTAGTAGGAATAAGAGAAAGTGACTAACTGAAAGCTTATATCTATCCGATATAATTATATACAACTAATAGATAAGATTTTTAATTTCCCCTTTCCAAAAACTTTTTAGTTAATTGAAACCGCTCTGATACCACGTTGTCAGGACCTGTTTTCCTAAATGAATCCCAACCGGCCTAGCTCAATCAATAACTCACTAACCAACTCAGTCACTGAGTGATGAAACTAACTAGTGAGCTTTCTTTTGAAATCAACTAATTATCTTTCATCATCAATTGGAATTTAAGTTAAATAATCATAAATGCAGCTCAATATAATAAATTAAAACTTATTTCATTGTTTCCACATAAGACCAATACTTGAATCCAAGATTTATCAACTAGAATAAATAGTCCTCTAGTTCGATTTATGTCAAATCCCAAAACCCAATATAGATAATAAATATTTGTCACGGCCCAAATCTCTAACCCTGATTTATATATCTTAATCAGGATCACCGACCTTGGACGTGGGACCCGCACCGTAATACGTGCACCGACCGAGGCACATGGCCGAGGTAGATTGTATTTTTGTATTGATGTGTGCCTAGTGTTATGTAATGTGTAGACTTACTAAGTCATTTGGTACGGTTTTAGACGTAGTAACGAGAGCGGGGACACGTCTCGATATGCGTGCCGACGCGGGTGCCGGGTAGTTGACTAAATCGAATATTATGTCGAGGAAAACAAAAATACACATATGAACTATATTTTTGTAACTATCGACACGACGTTATGCGAACATTCCGTTTCAGACGCGAAAACGGGCATCGAAACACCCGAAAACGCGGCGAGTGTCGTAATGGTGTCACCAATTGGTGTCACCACAACAACACCCCAACACATGGCCAAACAACAAATCAACAGCTGTCCACACACCAGCAACACATGTCCCACCTTCCTCCACCACGTGCCTTCTTCACCCAAACTCACCACCTCCAACTCCACCTACACCCACTCGTACATACACACACAAATGATCGGCCAAAACAGAGAGAAAAATCAGAGGAAGAAGAGGGAAAGAAGGAGAGGAGGGAAAAGAGAAATAAAAACAAAACATTGGTTGGATCTTAAACCATACCAACTAACAATCCGATAAATTATATAAACCGCTGGAGCAACTCCTTTTCCCTTATAAACTCTCGATGAAGAACCTGTGGGGGAAAATTGTTAGGCAAGCACAAAGAGGCAACGGTGCTCAGGAAGTTTAGGTTAAGTTACCGTCGTTATGAACATTCCACATAATATATGAAATAATAAATAAAATGCATGACTTGCAAATATTTAATATGACGAAGGGAATAAGCAAGAAAGTATATAAACCAATTAATTAATAATGCATCAAAATGTGCAAGTGCTAGATATGTATGAGCTACTGTGATAGACTCCTCAACCACGCTGAAGTTCGTGAAGATTGCCCCTACTATAGCCATAGCAGTATCAACACTTCATTCCCTTACACCATGATAGATTTACCTTTCACCAAGTCCACAAACTAGTCCAACATGACAAAACACCTACAACCAAACATTTACTAAGAACTTTGGAGTTAATCGTATTCTTAATTAATAAACTTTAATTCTAGGCGACTACCCATTTTGTTATTCTCACTTGTACGGTCCAACTGTCCCAAACTTATAGTATCTGGTGCAAGGACTCCAAGCAAGCTCCACTAAGTTATCTACATACAATGTCTAAAAATGCACCCCAATCTACCCGTATGTCCTACTTGCATGATTCCTATCACATAGCAAAGTCTAAAGATAAAACCAATAACTTAAAACTCAACTTACCTGGTACGTTAATTTCCAAAAATCTCTAATTGGCACTTATGAGTGCACTACGACGTCCAGTCAACCAACATAATTTAAGTGTTGATTAACTAAATAAGTTAACATTAAAGAAAACTAATTTCGAGATTCTTTTCGAAAAATACTTTGATATTTGTTCACAACAATTTAAGTATTATCTTTTTATTCCTATTTGAAAACTCAAAATTCATTTCAATTGATTTATTCTAATTATTTTAAATTTTATTATTACTATTATTATTATTATTATTTTATTTAAAACAGTTGTGTAGAAAAACGGGGTGGGAGCGCACATCACTACGCTCCCTCCCCATTTCCCTTTTTCATGGACTACTGCAAGGCAGTCTGTAGGGTTGGGCCCTTGGCCGAACCCATTTATATGGGGGGAGGGAAACGCTGGTGCATTCCCCTCCTTGCTTGTTACTCTTTTCGCGGACTACCCTGTAGGAGTCTGTCTGGTTGGGCCAAGGGCCCAACCAATCCATATGGGCCTGGTGTACCAAACCTATACCGGGTTGAAGGGGGAGTGTTATGTGTGCTCCCCTCCTCTTTCGACTTTCCAATGGCGGACTACGATGTTTCTTAGTCCACCTTCTTTTATCTATTTCCTTTTTTTTAAACTAAAATCTAAATTCGATAAACCCGAAATCAATCGATCTAACAAGTTAAAACACGAAAGAAAGTTTACGTAGCACAAAGTACTCCTATTCTACATCAATAAAGGATTAGTCTTTTTCTAAATCGATTAATGATTTCTAATTATTTTTATTTCCTTAATCGTTATAATAAGGTGGTCAACTAGTAACCCTAGCCGTTGACTTTTTTTTTTGCCATTTTCATTAAATGTGTATTATTTTTTTAGCCCACTCTATGGTTTACATACCATACACACAAACAGTGTATATGTTACTAATTTAAGAATTAGAATCATCACACTTTTACATTACACCAAATCTAGATCAAACACGTCGTCCGATGATGCTCAAAAGCCTAATGACCCATCAGTAGGTCTTAGCCATCTTCTCCTCTCATACTTAGCAAAGTCCATCTGATGATCGACATACAACATGAAATTGTGTTGCTCGTTCTGTCTATGTTGCTATCTCCTCTCCATATCTTGCTCATAACTCATCACGGCTGCGTGGTACTGTGCTTTATCCTCTTGGTACTGTCTTTACATTCTCTGCTATCCACTGCCTCTACTACCATAGAGTCAAATCCTCTGGTGATTGTATTGGTGCCTGTAGCTAAGGAGGTGGTGCAAAGACCTCAAAACCATCCAAGTCCTGCTCTCTAATCTTCGGGTCTTTAAACTCGTAGCTCTTAGCAAATCCCTACTTTTGTTGCTCCTCCCCTTCTCCTCCTCTTCTAGCTTTTAGCCTTATTATGCTACTGTTGCTACAACTGCCTGATCCTTATGCCTTTTAGACAACAAGTCTGCCTCAATTCTAGCTCACCTGATTTTATCTCTTTCCTCCTCAAAGTCTTGATAACCAGTTGTTGATTTCGGTATGAGCACGAAAGCTTCTTCCATGGTTGGTTAGGCCTCTATATCGAATTCTTCTTCATTTTTCAATCTCACTCTGGCCTTCAAGCACATCTGAGTAATCAGGATAGGAAATTACAATTTGTTGTCTCTTTCTGACATGATTGACTCCCTCACACTATTGTCGATGATCTATCTAATGTGGATTTCCCATCTCTTTGTAATCTCATAAAGACAAGCTACTTTTGGCTTATTGATCTCACCCTGCTAAGAATTGGGGTATAGAGAGGCAACAAGGAAACATTGCCACATTCTCTAAACTTTTCTAACACTCCTCTTCTTAATTTGTTTTGGCAAATTCTTAACTCCTATAACCCAGCCTTGTTATTTGGGGACAACCAATCCATTCTCTACAGCTCTAAAAAGGGTATATGTTATAGGGACTCTCATATAACTTGGTTGGAAAAGTTGGTTCGGATCCATACAAACTTAAGTACTCCAACTCATAGAAGGTTTTGATCTCATGTATTTTAAAGGGAATAAAAATCTCTCTCACCTTAACAGACTCATCCTCAGCAATGAACTTCGCATTAGCATAAAATTCAAGAACAATCCCATTCACTTCTTTAACTTCATTCTTTCAATATTCTTGAGTGAGTTTCTCCCAATTTTGTCGCCTAATGAAATTATTCACTCCTTTATCATACTTGGCTGGCAAATTAATCTCTCCTTCATAAATGAACTCCTCGCGTAGTATTTTCTCATATTGATTCTTGGCCTCTTTACTAATGAAAAATTTGGATTTAAAAGGCATAGGCTCTTCTTCTCTGGGGTTTCTTGAGGTAGATGCCTCAAAATCATTTTCACTATTTTGGCTAACTTTTTTCCTTGTCCTTTTCATTTTTTCAAATTTCAAACAACTAAGCAACAAGGCAATGCAACTCGGTATTCAAATCACCTAATAATCAAAATTCATCACACTGATATTGCATATGCCAAATAATGTAGAAAACATCAACTAAGTATCCCTGGGTAATACTAATGCTCAACATTCACACAATCTTGCAAAACCTATCCGACAACTTTAAATATATTTTTTTTCATACGATGTCATCAAAATTTTCAAAGTTTCAAAGCATAACTAGATGAAATTATAAATTTACCTTAATGCCGGATTTATTATTTGTGGTGTAGAACACTCATTCAAATCTTTTTCAATCCAAGCCCCCAAACTTTGCTCACTAACTAGAACCCTAGTTTTCCTTGAACTCAAAATTCAAAAAACCAAGCCCTAGCTCTCCAAATTGTGCAAATCCAAAATACACTTGCCTTTCTCAATCTCAATCACTAGGAACTCTCTAATCTCACTTAAAAATGATCAAACTTTGGCTCTAAAGGGATGTGTGCTTGGTGGTTGTGGTGGGATTTTAGTGCAAGTGTGAAGAATGGTGCAAAAATGGGATTCAAACCCCTTAAATCGAACTCGGCGCCGTGCCTCATAGTTACGGTGCCGCGATAACGTCGCCACTGCATCAACGACGCAATTAGATGTTTTCATTTTCTTGCCCTGCTGCCATCTCAACGCTATGGCCTATCCCATCGAGCCATGGGTAGTATCCTTGATCTTAACCCAACTGCCAATATATTCCATGTTAATTTTTATCTAATTCTTCTCTGGTGCTCACCCGACTTTGTGTATCACTCACACAAGGTGCCAAGACTAAACGAAATCTATGAAAATATAAAAATAAATAAATTTTAACTTTTATTCGTCCATGCACATTGACTTTACTATTTTGAACTCCTTCACTATTTTTCATTCTTTAAATGAGTTTAGGAGACATTTCCATTCTGAAGAATCAACTCCCGGCAAATGGTCATTCCAGCTTATTCAACATAATTTTTTAAAGTTAAAACTAAAACTTGTTAATTGTAATTAATAAACTAAATAACTAATTGCTAACTTAAATTTTAAATACATGAAAATTAAAAATCCCTGAGCTGCCTCCTAGTAGTGCTTAATTTAAGGTCATTAGCCTAACATCTTTTCGCTCGTTGAATCTGAGCCTAAATTGAGAAGCTCAATCTATAAATAAGAGATTATGATGTCATTCCCATTCAGATGTATTTCTTCCCCATCGACAAAGACAACCTTCACATCATTATCGCCCTCATCGATACTTATAGTGATCTTCCTTTCTCTTATGTACAAATTTACTTTGGCAGTGTTTAAGAATGGCTGCCTAAGTATCATAGACATATCATCCTCTGTATTGTGGTTCATGACCTCAAAATCTGCGATGAATATGAATCTACCTAATTTCACATGCACATTCAAAACTCTTCTTATAGTAGGTTTCTAGTTACCATTAGCTACTTGCAAATTCATTGTATTAGGACAATTGGTCTTCAAGTCGGCGTGTAATATGTCCATTAGTGGCATGACATGGAGTGAGGCTCTCATATCATATAAGACATTTTTAAACTAGAGCTCGCCATGTTTATCGATATGCTTATCTCTCTAGGATCTCTCCTTTTGATAGGTCGAAGTCTCAGGATGAACTTGAGGTTCAGTTCTAGTTCCTTTAGAACCTACTTGATCTCATTAACTTGTGGGTCTTATTCGGGAGGTCCTTCATCTTTTCGCATGGCTTTCCATTGTTGCTTTCCTTGCTTTTTCTTTAAGGCATTGATTCATAATTTCTAAAACCATCAAGCTCATCTTGCCTCACTTCGGTTCTGTGCTCATGCATCTCTTCATGCTTCATCATAGCCAAAGTGTAGACTTTTTCTGGCTTTTACTTCACTTGTTCATATCTTGGCTCATTTGTTGTCGTAAAGCTCATGATCCAAATAGTACTCATGTTCTTATTGGGATTGGTGTCAGTGGTGCTAGGAAACTATCATTTATTTCCTCGAGTTCAAGGTTATAGCAAAATGACCAACTTGTCCCTCTTAGTTCTTGATGGATTGTATTTTTTATTATCCATCATCTTCATGACTTGCTTTATTCCTTCCATCTCTTTCTCGTACTTCTTATGCCATTCCCTATTGCTCATATCCATGGCTTGAAAATACTCATCAATTGAACTCAATGAAGTCAGCTATTTCCTCTGCCGCAACTTCCTTGATTAGAATTGTTGATCGAAACTTTGAGTTCATTTTAGTGCATTATCAGGATTTTCATAAGAGAAGTGGATTGTTGTTGTTGTATCCTTGATAAAACCATTGATGAGCCAATCCTCTCGGCCAGAATTGTTCCCGTAGCCTTTGTTGTTTATGAAGTTGATGTCTTCACATTCCATTCCTTGCTGTATATCCATTTGGTTAACCACCATGCCTTGGCGATTAATGTATCCATTTTCAACAAATGTTTGTTGTCGCGTAACAGATACAAAGAGACGTATCATGGAAGGAGGAAGTTAATCAAGGAAACCGAAAGGCAGTTATGATGATTTTGAATCTTTAAAGAAAACTTATCATAACGGATCCCACTCCTATTAAATTGTAGAACCGGCTAATTTTTAGTAGAATCAAACTTAAATTCCTTTTTGTACCCTTTCTTTCTTATTTCTCAACTAATCAATAAATTTTTTTTAAGGATAATCTTATAACAGTTAAGGCAAAAAAGGCCTCACCGTCAACCGCTTAAAACTAGCTATTATGATAGTACATATTTGATTGAATTGATTTCATTTGACTAGAATTTAGTTTTAAGGAATTTGAATTGTGTTATTTAACTTAGTTTAATTAATTGCTATAGTTTAAATAGATAAATTACGATTCCTGTTTTATTTAAATTAATTAAATTAATATAAAACCATAAAAACCATTGTAAGAATTTTCCTAAAGAAGTTTGCAAAGTCCTTGTGGAGACGATCACACCGATCACTATCATAAATAATAAAGATATACAAGAAACTTATTGTACACGCTTTACACGTGTCATCCCAACAACTTAATTACTAGAAAAATCAAATAAATAGGCAATAAGAATATACAGAAAACAAAATGAATAATAAATAACAAAGAAAGAGATAAAGAGAAAAAATACCAAAAAAATTATACTGCGGTTCTCCTATTTAAGCCTTCGGACAAAGGCATGCTCAACTTTGCGACGGTCCCTGTTCCCTGCAAACTCGGTTGCGCCAGGCCTAAGCTTATGTTGACCCGGAGTCAACCTCCGCAAGGCCAAACAATTCTAGTCAGCTTTATGATCCATCATTATAAGTTATTTCACAATTTTAAGTTGAGTTATTAATGTTTTGCAAGACTTAAATATTTAGCGGAAACAATTTATCAAATTAAATAACTCAACAAGTATAAGAAACAGTCGGGTAACCTATGTTTGGAACCTTGCATATATCTAAACCTGTATATCTGGTGACTAAGAGCGGAAAGTTAACAAACTGACATACAACTCATAAATGTCTCTAAGTTCCCATAATGTATCCCAGGTGTACAAAATATTATAATATCTTGACATAAACAAAGCCATAAACCTATAAAAATGAGAAAAGGGAGGGCTCCTCTTATGTCTCAAACTAAGTCACAAACCAGCAGCGCGTTGCCTTTGCTCGCCTGCGAATCTGCAATTGTCATCGAAAGTGTGATTCCAAGGAGTAAAGCTAGAAGGATATCAACATCAATGCATGAGTAAAATAAAATAATCTGAGAATCATGCGGGCAGTTAATAAGTTGAATGAAGTAAAAAGTGCATGATAATAAGATAGGAAGAATGTAAGCTAAGAGAAATGAGTATAAAGGAAACTAAAATTATTGGCACCCAAGCAGTTCAAGACCACCAAATGCGGGTAATATAATATCAGGGTCACAGAGTCACGACAACGCTAGGTAAACTCGGGTCATAAGACGTGGCAATGTCGCCTGAACCTAGACCATCGTGAATGAGGGATGTCGATAGTGCCCCAAACAATATACAAATCGTTTTGATCAAATCCAGTGAATCAGGGTCGTGGCCCTGCCAAGCCGACAACCATAAACCGGAGACACCTTTCTGACTTATTTGGCCTTCAAACACTCATAAAAGGAGTGGGAGTGCATGAAAAATCTAATTCACAATTTAAAGAATAAAGAAACTAAAATTAATTACAATGGATATCCTTTCTAGTTTACTTACCTCAATCTACGATAAGAAACATGCCCTTGGGGCACGTAACACATGTCCCAATTAGCTCTCGATGCTCGATACTACCTAGCGAGGTATTGGGTTTCACATTTGATCAATTATATACGTGGTAGAATCATTTTATTAGGTTTATAAGCATAGTGTTAAACTTGTTCGATTTCCATTACATAACTAGGCATAGGGCTTAAATAACCTTCCCTATTGTTCATATGTGATATCTAATCATCAAAAGTCATTTAAATCCATCCACATTTAATTTGGTGTCTAATGGTTGCGTTTTATAATTTTAAGTCTTCCTTAGGCACTTAACTCGACTAAAAGTGTTCGGACTTGCTTAATATTGTTCAACACACTTAATCTATTGCTTTTAGGTGTTATTAAAAATTTCCGAAATTTTAGCATCGATTTCTTGAAGTCACTTTATTCAAATGCAAGGCTTTTTAGTGATAAAGTCTCATTAAAAAATATTTAACTCATTTTGCCAATTTGTGTGAAATTCTAAGTCCTTACATGCAATTTTTTGAATTCTTAATTAAAGAGTGACTCGAAAAATGAGTTAAACATTGATCGTAACTGCAAGTATAACGGTTTAATTGTAGTAATAATGTGGTCAACAAAAGTTGATTACAGATATCATCATTTGGGAAAGGTTTATCTAGACACGGTTCATTAAGTTAAGTTCATTATATTGTAACAAGATATCTTTTTAACTAGGTTTAAATTAAACTACTCTATTCTTCAAAACTGTGCAAATTATCTTGTACCCTTATATTGAGAAGACTCTTAGTTCACAACTTCACCTAAGTAATGAATTACTATGCTTTCATATCATACTTTCTATAATTTCATTATGTGTGTGTAATGCGTAATTAGAATATATAGATTTTCTTAAAATTCACTTCAACCCCCTATCGTGGTGGAAAAGATTATAATATACAAACTATAACTCCACTTATAGGTATGAATAACATAAGTTTCATATAGCATTATGTTTCAAATCTTTAGATTCATAACCATTTAATTTTACCATCTGTGCCTCCTTAATCAATAACTATCAATTGATGTTATATATTTTACGGTCGTATTGTCCATATATAACTTAAAAGCTATAATGGCCATGGTAACTCCTAAAACCTCTAATCATCAAACATGTGATTAAGATGTTCATAGCATTACATATAGAATCAATATAAATTCTAACCATTGCACTTTTTAACTTTATAATTCCTTCATACTTACTTTAGCATATCATTCATACCCTAGGATCTATTAATCCCTAAGATAAACAATGTACTCACTCCTCATTGAAATCAACATATATATCATGGTATTCATTGCAATCAAAGATTAAATTAAATAACTTTAATTAAATAAAAAAATACCATAACCACAACCGGAGTCTTTAATGTCTTCTCCTCCAAAACTCTTCTCAATACTTAAGAACAATGTAAACTATGTTATTCTATAGTGGTGGGTGAAAATGAGTGTTTACCATGTTCTAATACCCATTTATACTCCTAAGACTCTTAAGAATACAATTAGAAACCCAAATTAACAATTCCAAATAAACTAGAAATCTCAAAATTTCTATATTTATTTCCAGGCGTTCTCTGTAAGTCATCAACGTCGTGTGTGTAATACCACAACGCCGCCATAGCTTTAACCTATTTGTGTTAATTTTCTCCTCACTGTAGGTTCGGTGCCCTGTGTGTAATGTCTTTAAGTCGAGTGTACAACCCTACTGTGCTATCAGTGCGTCAACTCTTTTGTGTCTATTTCTTGGTTTCAATCCTTCTCCATGCGTTTCACTCTCTTCCCATGCCTTATGCTTTCTTCCCACGGCATCAAACCTCTATGCTATGGAATTAAGTGAATATTTGTGCTTTTTTCTACTCATTTCATCATGAAATCACTCTTTTGTCTCCAAAAATACATAAATTCCATCAATTAGAGCTTATACTCGGTAATTTAGTCTAATTATACTACTACACTAACCTTATATATAAGTCTAATTAATCACTTCTCAAACACCTCAAAAAAATTACGAAACCGATTGACAACTTTCCTACACTATAAATGTATGATATGTAAAGTTTGTCGACTCAAAGAGATGTTGAGGAGATGATCAGGAGACGGATTCGTGAAATGGGCACAACTCCAAATTTTTTACTGTGAGACGAATCATAGCATGAGAACATTAGTAGATGTCGCAACACGTGGCTCCCTACTTTCGAAGGATAATGATGGAACATTGCATCTCCTTGATCTTATGTCTCAAAATTCTACTCTTGGTAGTCCTTCCATAGTATAAAAAAAAAAAAAAAAAAAAAACCCAGCAGGCATCTATAAGATTGACTCGCAAGTTGCAATTGTGGCACATCTATCAAATCTAAGCAATCAAATGGCTAAACTTTAGATGGGACACCAAGGTCCACAAGTAGCATATCAATCCATTAATCAACAAGGAATGGTAGTTAACAAAATGGACATATAATAGGGAATGGAGTGTGAGGACATCAACTTCATGAACAACCAAAACTACGTGAACAACTTCAGGCCGAGATTAATGAATCCTCAATAGTTTTATTAAGGATACAATAGTAACAACTTGAACTTCTCTTATGGAAATATTTATAATGCACTAAAGTTACCTTAAGGGTTCGAATAACAAATGCAACAGGGGAAATGGGGCAAAGCAAAAAGACTTCTTTGAAGTCAATTGACAAGTATATGTAAGACATGGACATGAGCAGTAAGGAGCGCCATAAGAAGCACGAGAAAGATATGAAAGGAATAAAGCAAGCGATGAAGAAAATGGATAATAATCAATCACAATCCATCAAAAACTTACAAACACAAAATTGGTCAACTTGCTATAACCTTCTACTCAAGGAAAGAATGACAAATTCCCAGTAACACCGTCACCAATCCTTACGAGAACATGACTGCTATTCGCTTGTTAGTACTACAGTGACAAAGAAGCCATGATAAGACCAAGTGATGCACAAGCCAGAAAAAGTCAACACTTTGGCTATGATGAAGCATGAAGAAATGCATGAGCATGGAACGAAAGTGAGGCAAGAAGAGCTTGATGGTTTTAAGAAACAAATAACAAATGCCTTAAAGAAGACGAAAGGGAAGCAACAATGGAAGGCAAAGAAAAACGATGAAGTACCTTCCGAATAAGACCCACAAGGATATGAAATTAAGTTTGTTCAAAAAAAATTAGAACCGTAGCTCAAGTTCATCCTGCGAGTTTAACCTATCAAAAGAGACATCTTGGAGAGATAAGCATACCGATAAACATTGATGAGCACCGGTTTAGAAATTTCTTATGTCATACGGGAGCCTCAATCAATGTCATGCCACTAATGGACATGTTCTACGTTGACTTGATGATCAATTGTCCCAATACGACGAATTTGCAAGTAGCTAAAGGTAACTTCATACCTATTATAGAAAAAGTATTGAGTATGCACGTTAAAGTGGGTAGATTCAAATTCATCGCGAATTTCGAGGTCATGAACCAAAATATGCATGATGATGTGTCCATGATACTTGGGCGACCATTTATGAACACTGCCAAAGAAAATTTATACACAAAAGAGATAAAGATCATGATAAGTATTGATCAGGATGATGATGTTGATAAGGTTGTCTTTTTCAATGGTGATTACATTCGAATGAGAATGACATCATAACCTCCAATTTGTAGATGAAGCTTCTTGATTTAGACTTAGACTAAATGAGGAAAAATGCGTTAGGCTAATGACGTTAAATTAAGCGTTACTGAGAGGCAACCTAGAGTTTTAAATTTTAAGGTTTTGAATTTCAGTTAGTAGTTAGTAATTTAGTTTAATAATTATAATTAATAAGTTTTAATTCTAACTTTTAAAAATTTATGTCGAATGTGTAGAAAGAGCATTCACTGAGTGATAATTCATCAGAATGGAAATGTCTCACGAAGTCCTTTAAGGAGCAAAAATAGCGAATGAGTCCAAAGCAGTGAATGTAAGGTGCATGAGCGAAAAAAACTTAAAATTTATTAATTCTATATTTTCAGGGATTTCGTGCGGTCGCGACAACTTGTGTGAGTGATACACAAAATTAGATGAGTGTCAAAAAAGAATTAACGGAAAAAATATGCGAAGTGCGTTGGAAGATAGGTTGACACCGTGGGTATTACCCATGGTGTCATGGATAGGCCACAACACCGAAATGGCAACAACCATAAAAAGGATAAACACCCCATTGTGTCAGTGGCGGCACTGTCACAGTGTCGTGGTCATTTTAAGGGGTTTAAACCCCATTTCTACACCATTCTTCACACTTGCACTAAAATCACACCACAAACACTAATTATACATCCCTCCAAAGCCAAAGTATGATCATTTTCAAGTGAGATTAGAAAGTTCCTAGCGATTGAGAGTGAAAGATGCAAGTGCATTTTGGATATGCATAATATGGTGAGCACTTGGATTTTTGGATTTTGGGTTCAAGGATAACTAGGGTTCTACTTGGTGAGAAAAGGGAGAGGAATTGGATTGAAAAAGATTTAAGGGAGTGTTCTACGTTTGAAATAAATCCGAGATTGAGATACGTTTACAATTTCATCTTGTTATGTTTTGAAATTTAGAAAATTTGGATGATATTGTATGAAATTGTGGATTTGAAGTTGTAGGATTGGTTTTCAAAGATTGCGTTAATGTTGAGCATTTACCCATCGAGACTTAGTTGATGTATTTGCATTATTTGACTTATACATGATTCGTGTGATATGAATTTTAATTTTTAGGTGATTTGAAAACCTAAGTTGCTAGTTGCATTGTAGTTCTGTTGTTTGAATTTTAAGAATGACAAAAACATGGAAACAAATTAGCCAAACTAGAGCAAATGATTTTAAAGCATCTACCTCAAGAAATCCCAATAAAAAATAGCCTAGACATTTTAAATCCAAAATTTTCATTTGTAGAGAGGCTAAAGACTGATATGAGAAAATCGATTGTAGGGAGTTTATTTATAAACGAAGGATTAATTTTTCGATTAAGTACGATAAAAGAGTGAATAATTTCATTAGGCAACTAAATTAGGAGCAACTCACTCAAGATTATAGAAAAAATGATGTTAACGGAGTGAATGGGATTGATTTTGAATTTTATGTCAATGCGAAGTTCATGGCTAAGGATGACCCGTTTAAGGTGAGAGGGTTTTTGTTCCCTTTAATATATATATGAAATTAATACCTTAAATGGATTGAAGCACTTAAGTTAGTATTGATCCAAACAAACTTTCTCGAAGAGGTTATATGAGAGACACTATAACCTATACCCTTTTAGAGGTGTAGAGAACGCATTGGTTGTCCTAAGACAACAAGGATGGGTCATGAGAGTTGAGAATGTGCCGAAACATATTATGAACGGGAGTGTTAGGAAATTTTATAGAATGTGGCAACATTTTCTTATTGCACCGTTATACCCTACTTCTCAGTAGGATGAGATCAATAAGCCAAAAGCGGTTATCTTTATAAGATTACAAATAGGGGAAATCAATATCATAAATATCATCTAGAACAACTTAAGGGTGTCCATCATATTCAAAAGAGACAACAAATTCTTGATTCCTATCTTGATTACTCAAATGTGCTTGAAGGCTATAGTGCGATTGAGAAATGATGAAGAATTCGATATAGAGGCTCAACCAACCATGGATGGAGCTTTCATGCTCATATTTAAATCACCACTTGGTTATCAAGACTCCGATGATAAGAGAGAAATGGATGAGGGAGCTACACTTGAGGCCGAGTTATTGGCAAAATGGCAAGAGGATAAGGCAGCAGCATCAACACAACTATTCCAAGAGCTTGATGATGAAGGAAATGGAGAAGATGAGGACCAACAAAAGTAGGGATTTGCTAAGGGCTACGAGTTTGTAAACCAAGAGATTAAAGAACAAGACTTGGATGGTCCTGATGTCTTTCCACCACCTCCTCGACCACATGCGACAATACCATCATTAAAGGATTTGACTCCATGGCAGCAGAGGTTGTGGATAATAGATATGCAAAGACAGTTTCAAAGGGAAATAGCGCATTACCACGTAGTTGTGTTGAGATATAAGCAGGATATGGAAAGGATGAAGCAACACAGACAGAACGGGCAGTGCAATTTCATGTTGTTTAACAATCATTAGAGAGACTTAGCAAAATATGAGGAGCAAACGAATGAGACCTACTGATAGGTCATTTGGCTTTCCAGCAATAGCTTATGTGTACGATTCTGATTTGGTGCAGAGTAGGGGCTTGGAGCGTCTTTTAACACCATCTTATATTGGAGTTGATGATGCAGATGACGATGATGATGCACAATTCTGAAGTCAGTGTATTAGGAATCCTTTAGACATGGGGAGTTGATAGTGGCATTGATACCATTTATTTTTAATTTTGGGATATTTTGTTAATTATTTAATTGTTTAAATTATGTGTTTAGTTAGTTTAATATAACTTGCGTTATTATAAATGTTTGTGTGTTTTATTATTTTCGTGTTTCAGGCTTACTTTTAAACCTTTAAGATAAGGTTTGGTGTAAGTTTTGGGGCATCAATACTACATTATATTATGGGAAGTGGTAAGATAGGCTACGAAATAAGGATAAACACTACATGTATAATCCTTTAAATTTCAATTTGAAGCAGTTAAGGAAGAAAGCATGGTATCGTATAAATTTGTCATTTTTCTTACTATATGAATGTTCAAGTAGTATATATTAGGTTATATATAGTAGTATGTAATGACTAAGTAGTTCATTTACATGTTTATGTCTTTATTTATGGGATGAGTAGATTACAAATATCTTATTGATATGAAATTCAAAAGAGTATTTTTAAATTCATTTACATGTTTAGAAACCTAAAGTTAAAGAAGACCTTGAACTTGAAACAAAAGCAAGAAACTCAAACACTTCTTGTTGAAAAAAGTTAGATTTCTAATGATTCTATAATAAGTGCGAATCTTACTTGATAATAGAAAGTATATAAAGACTTAGTGCAAAGAGGGGAAGAAATAGACATTATAAATTAAAAGTTGAAGTTAACTAACTTGATTTAGTAAAAGTGAGAAGTCCTAAGGATAGTTTTAAAAATAAAAGAAAAAATATTAGAAAATCCCACAAGTTCTATATGAAATGGAGCAGAAAACTTGATGGTTGGAAAAAGTGACGAAGAATAAAGTCCACAGAAAAAGCAATAGGGACTGTAAAAAAAATAAAAAGATAAAGAAAAGAATAAGAGAAGAAAAATATAGAAAAAAGGCGGAAGTAAACTAAATCTCTTTCAATAAAAACAAATTAATTCAAGTACGAGTAGCTAATTGAGTTAAGTTTTCATTCCAACTATGTTATGTTCTATAGACTCTCGAAGTGCTAAAGTCTATTAAAGATGAGTTTGATCTATGTTTATTTGTGAATTCATTAGCTTAATGAGAAATCATGAGATTGTATAGTTAGTACTCGAGTTTTGAAACGAAACATACTTGTGAGTAATGATGAATTTTGGTTGTGATCTACTTTAGTGGTTTGAAAGTGAAGTTATATATGTTGTTAAAGTTACATGTCTTAAAAATATAAGTTTTTGGGAAGAAAAACTCTTAAGTGGATTATTAACTTGAAATTAAGTGAATAAAAGGATACTCCATGAATAATGTAAATCGAATGAGAATTATTTGTTAGGGGACTTAGTAGAATAAACCTTTGCTCGGGATGCGCAAAATCATATGTTTGAGGGTATTTGATAAGTGATTACTTATATTTATATATAGGGTTACTTTAGTTACATATTTAGTTTAATTATCTCTAAATGAGCTCTAATTGTGCTGTTATTGCATTTTTCATGGAATTAAGTTTTAAAGGAAAGAAATGGGTAAAAACAAGAAAAAAAGGAGCAAAAAGACATGAAAACATGGTTGGCGCCATGACCACTCTAGGTGTCAATGTAGGAAGGAAAGGTATAACATGGGAAAGAAAGGCATGGTGCGGGAGAGATGAGAAAGTGAAGAAATCAACACTGGAGGCCCGACACAGTGGCAGCGTTGTAGCATAAAAAGGACGACGCTGAAAAGGGACTGACAACACCGAGGCACCAAGAGGTCAAAAGAAATGCATGCAATGGTAGCGCAGTGGCAACGCCGTGGCTTAACACACACGGCGGCGAGGCATTAGTGATAGTGCCAAACACGAAAAAAATAGAAAGTTGGAGTTTCATTTTGAGCTAAATTGTAAAGTAGGGTTTCTAATTGTTATTCCAAAGTATAAATATGTATTAGGACATGGTAGACTAACTACATACCTACTATTAGCCACCATTAGGTAATTTATCATAGCTTTACTTTGAGTTTGAGCATTAAAAAGAATTGTGTGAGGAAAACATTGAAAATTTTACACTTGCAATTCAAGTTTGGTTTCGTTGGATTAATTAAAGATAATATATTTATATTCATCTCTTATTTGCAATTATTTCCATTATGAATTGTGACAAGTATGATTCAATGAAGTGTGAGCAGTCGATTTATCTTAGGGATTAAATGATCAAATGGTATGAATTTTATGCTTTCAATATGAATAAAAATTGAATATAAAAAGTGTAATGGTTAAAATTTTTATTGATTCAAAGCGTAGTGATTTAGACATCTTGATCATGTGTTTAATGATATTAAGTTTTAGGAGTTATCATGGTCATTGAAGCTTTTAATCCATACTTGAATGGTACAACCGTAAAATACAAAACATCGAGCGATAGTTGTTGACTAGGGAGGCACGGGTAGTGAACTTAGTTGATTATGAATCCAAAGATTTGGGACATTAAAGCAATATGGAGCTTACATTATTCACACCGATATGTGGAGTTCTAATTTGCACATTAAAATCTTTTCTGTCATGATAACGGGTTCAAGTGGATTTAAAGATAATACGTCTATTCTAATTAGGCATTGCACACAACATGTTAAGGTGTAAAAGTCGTTAAAAAGCATAGTATTAAATTGCTTATGTGAAGTTGTGAACTAAGGTATCCTTTATATAAGAGTTAAAGTAAGTTTGAATTGACTTGTTGGATTAGTTTAGTATAAAACCAATTAAAAAGGGATTTCTTTAGCAATAATTTAAATTTAAAAAAGTAATTAACTAGTGCAAAAACCTTTCTATGAGGACGATATCTATGATGAACATAAGTTGATTGCACTTTTACTACAAGCTAGCCGTTATACTTTTCGCACGCACCAATCTTTAGTGTCGTACATGTATCTTACATCAACTCCAATTTAGAGTAACATCATGCTTAAAAAATTTCAACACGTACTGATCATGTGATGTATCTCTATATTTGAACCAATATACAACATATTCATTCACAACATTTATACACTACTCTGATTCAACACTTTCAACATTTTGAGTTTGACTCCTAGTAAGATCTTTGTGAAGATATATTAAATTCTATTTACCTTATAGTTTGATATCATAAGTACTATCGGGACTCATTCACCTGAGATTTCCATTTTCATACGTACGTGAGACTTTCTTGACCATTTATTTGTCTATATTTTAGCTTCCAATTGACTTCAACGAAACTTCACAGAATCTTTTATGTCGAACCTCACTAATTCCTTCGATTATTCAAAGACAAGTAGGCACCACACTAGTCTTCTACGATGTAAATGATCGTGATTACGATACAAAGTCCACTCGGTTCCGTTTTTGTGAATCTTAGCTATTTTCACATTGATCTCACTTATTGGCTCCTTTTTCAAACTTATGGTGACGTTCGCTCGACACTAAACCACTTACAGCTCCTTAGTCTTGACTTACAAAAGCAATTAATCTTTCTTCTTTTCAAAAATATATCTAAGGGCGATACGGCTTCTTATGATCATTCAATCAATTAAAAACTTCTTTTCCTATTCATAATTGGAAACAAAAAACATTTTGTGAAATTTAATAGCTTACCATTTGTAATTGCCATAGTTGTTTCCATTTGTCTCGGATTTCTTGATTTCTCTTTTTCTCAAAAAGAATTTCGACAATTTTCAAAAGACTATGCAAGACATCAAAGTATTTTTGTGACCATCAATTCATTTTTTGATGATTTCACTTGTTCATTTTTGTTCGACTGAAGAGATAGAAAATTTTAAATTTCTTGTACCTCAAACAACTTTATGGCTAATCAAACTTTTAGAGGATACTAGTTTAATCTTTTAAACCATATCAATGGAAATTCTCGCTATATAAGAGTTCTTACTGACTTTCTATAAAAATCACGTATTGATTCTCAATCAGTACATCTATCTCTTCCTTTGCCACATTTTAAGTCATAATGATAGGTATCATAACATAATTTGGTTAGAAAAAACTATTAGGTACTCATAATTTCAAATCATAGCTACTTGTATTTTATTTAATAGCTAATTCTATCTATTTTCTTATCATTTTTTTAACCAATCTCTACTTGTAACACGTTGATATTATCACAACACTTTTCATTTTCAAGTTAGAAATTTTGTCGATCTTTGTTTCGTAATGACACCTAACCTGATGTTAGCAAGACCACCCCTAACTCAATAGTTTCCACTTGTTTTATTATTTCCTTATTCAACTAATAGAACCGCTATATTCAACATCGCTTATTAATGAGTAACTTGTAATAACCAATTAAAAGAATTCAGTACTTTTTTAAAAGTTATTTGATTGTTTTTAACTGTGGTTCCATTCCACATTTCATTTTGTGTTTTGTTTCATAAATGAGACGATACTATATCTCAAATTATATTATATTAAATTTTTTAGAAACTGAATTAGACAACTTGACTGATCATGCCACAATCGCATTGTGAATTTCTTGCAAAATTTAATTTGTTTAATCAATTTATATTTTCGAAACCACGTACCTCCTTTTTCCTTGTTAAGGCTATTTTTGAAAGCTACCCTTAATTGGTTTTGAATTCAACCAATATTTCATAGAATAGGTCCTCCCATCTTACTAATTCAACCGGTACTAACCTCATTCTCAAATTCAAGATACTCATATCTAGTGTTTCCCACAAGTCCCAAGTTCATTTTTTTCATGTTTTATAAAATGATTCTCGATTGTTTGAGACTTAATTTAAGTTTATGCGGAAATTTTCTTGAGCTTTTCATAATTGTAATAGTTTGACAATTTAATTTTCAAAGCAGTCCATGTTTAGTACTTATGTTCCCGAATCATTCATATTTCTTTCTAAACCAATTTTCTATTGGTTTTTATAATTGTCTATTTCCCTCAGTTATATTGGTATCGAGCTATTTTAAGTACTTCCTCTTGTGAGTTTTAGACTTCTCAAGTCTATTTCATGTCCATTTACGATCAGTCTCGTTTTACAAGTCTATTCTCTTTTTAATTTTATGTTCTTAATCTGACTCATCATATCTACCGAGTAATATATTGAACATACCATTAAAATAAACTTCTTATCATATATCTCGTGATAATACAATAAATAAATACCAAACATATTACAATAACAAAGTAATCCCTTACTCACAGTTACTTCCCAACTAATCGCGCTCAATCACCCTTTAGCCTCCAACCAAAATTTATCCTCAATTGAGCCAAACCTAGGCTCTTATACCAAGTTTGTTAAAACTCATCTCAATAAGTCCTGATTAGCCTAATTCCCTTAATTAGGCACCTAATCCATTCAATTAACTTTGACCTCAAAATAATTTTTTATTACAATTTTTAATAATACTCCAAAAATAAGTTTATATCCTCAATGAAATTATATTCATGATTTGTTTAATTAGAGCAAATTGAGAAATCATAAAGATTATCCTCTATTTTTTGTACAATTTCTGTAGCACCTTGCCTAAAAGTGGCATGTCAGAAAATTCACCTAAAAGGTAATAGGATGGGGAGAATCCTATAAGAACTCACAATTCCTCGCAGTAAACTAACTTAAGATCTCTAATACCATATTACAGCTTTACAATCCAAAAATAGATAAAATTAAAACATAAGCATCCCAACTTATTTTAAATTAATTTAGGAAATCTCATAATATATTTGAGTGTAATTCACGTCCTACACTCACCCCAAGAACCCCAAAAAAAATATATATAAATAAACAATTTACAACAAGAATTTACTTTAAATTTGAAAGCAATCATCACAATCTTCGAATCTTGTCCATTATTCCTTGTCTTCATAGAGAACATGACATCATCAAAAATTGCACGAAGATGTCAAGTAAGTAAACTCCTACATTTTTCTATACTCCTACAAATGTTAGTCTGAATACATAGAGACATGTAATTGCATTTCAAAATAACATGAAATTTATATAACAGCGTCAAACCCTTTTATTACTATTCAAGGTTCAGAAATAGGTTGGTCGACCTACTTATGAACCTAAAAAAGTAATAAAAGTAATAAAAGTCCAATGCATGTTTCCTGAAAAACTTGCGTGCCTTTGGTCTTTTGTGTTCTAGTCTATCTGGTGATGAAACTTAACTCCGAGTCCCACTCGTGAATCGTAGCACGAACAAGCCATTGTCTGGAATTATATGAATGCAGGACCAAGAATGATGAGAAATGCAATGTAGACTAAACACAAATGCAGGTACAAAAGTAAATTCAATAGATAGTAAAAATCATTGTCGGGTTTACTTATAGTCAAACCAACTCAAACCAACTCAAACTTGGTTACGAAGCCTCACATAGCGTTCCCCGACTTTTATGTACTTTCACAAGTCTTATTAAAATTATTCAACGAGGAATCCCAAAGAAAAACTCAAAACTATATTCAAAATTAAAAATTGCTGATCAAAAGTGGTCCAAGCCCTATGAAATATTCACAAAATTCCAAACCAATAATAAACATTGATAATATAGGACAAAGACCTCAATTTTCCACAACAACGTGGATTTAAAACTATTAATTTCAGTAATCAATTCCATTTTCCCCAATTCAATTTAAATTGAAGCCACAACAACGACAATTTCAGTAAACATCATCATCTTCATCTTCCAACTCTTTTCCTCTTCCCGATTCCAAATTAAACCCCAAACAAATTCTAAACAACAAAAACACGCACACAACAGTTCTATGTTGTCTTCACAGACTCTCTTCCTAATAAACTCCTTTTACCACTCTCGTTTTGACCTAAAACGTCATCACAACATTTGCAACAGTCTCTCCTTTTCATCGTCCACAACCTCCCTAATTCATGTCCTAAATGATTCCAATCAACAATCACAATACTAAACATACACACACATCGCTGCACAGTCGCTCTCTTCATTGTCATCAATTCATGACTACCCTTTGTCAACCAAACTAACCCCAAAGTACTAACAATGAAAAACCTACTTGAATTAATCACGAATTTCATTATCAAAAAAGATATTCGAATTCAAAACTCACCTCAACTGTGATTCAATTTCTTCTCTTCTTCAAATCACTACGTGTTCTTCCTTTTTCTTTTCTTCCACCTCTTTTTTTCCCATCGGTCTCTCATGTAGAGAACAGTTGCAAGGATTAACGAACGAGAGATAGAGACATCGAGAAAGAAAGAACACAGCCGTGAGAAAGAAAATGGTTGAGAGGGAGGTTTCCAGAGAAAGGGACTAAAGAGAGACAGAGAAGACCGAGAGAAAATAAAGGCAGCTTGGTCGAGAAATAGAGAGAGACGAGTGCAGAGATGGAGCGATACCAATGAATGAAGCAGAGAGGGAGAGAGAGCGATTGAGAGCAGAGAAGATTGGCCTATATGTCATGGAAAAGGAGGCAACGAAGTGAAGAAGATGGGTCGATATGAGGGTGTTAATCGAACCCCCATTCGATCTGACTTAAAGTTTAGTATACTAAATGACCAAAATTTCCGCAAGTCTATCCCCTCTTAATCAAACCCACTACCCTTGTTGGTTATTTCACATTTTTCTTTTAGGGTGTGTTTGATAGCAAAGAGAATTTTTAATGAGAAAAAAATATTTACTTCGGCAAATTTTTTGAAGAGAATTTATTTAAAAGAATTTTCTCATTGTTGTTTGATCGCACGTGAGAATTTTTTTTTTTTTTTAAATTTTTTGGTGTTTGATAACTAATGTATTTTTTTAAAATTTTTATGCAGTACCACGAATTCATACTAAAATTAAATCAAGTGGACAATTAATAAAGGTTACGCACCAAAATTAAATCAGCAACAACTATCTTCACAACCATTAATGAACTCTAAACCCATAATGTTAGGGCAGTCCCTAATTCGAAGACACTAGAGATGGTTGAAGCTTTGCAAAAGCTCCCAACAACATGAATAATGAAATAAAATATGGAAAGCGCAATCGAAACAATACGATCGAATGGAAGAATTATATAAGCTCAAACAAGAAAGAGAGATTCATACCTGAAGCGTCGGAGCGAATGCGGAGGCGAAGATTGGGAGACAAGAAGAGGAGATCCGTAGAGGCAAAAGTGAGGATTGAGAGGGGACAGTTGGAGTTTATAAAGGAAGAGATTTGAGAGGAGATTGTTACACCAAATGGATTCCTACGCCTGACCAACCAAACCAGAGAACAATCTGCTCATGCCTTCTTCAACCGACCCTTCCATTTCAAGACCCCGCTATCTACCAATGCAACAACCGCCCTCTCCTTCTCCACCACTTTCGTCTTCGGCATAATTGCCGATGAGTTCACTAACTTCGGTGGCCACGGAATTGCCTTTGTCGTCGCGCCATCGCCAAGACTCACAAGAGCTTTGCCCAGCCAATATCCAGGCCTATTCAACAGCACCACCAACGGAGAACCCTCCAATCATGTAGTTGAGTTCTTGTAGAGGGAGGAGTTTCGGTCAATCACGGAATAAACACAAAAAATATAGAATTTCCACATCGAAATTAGAGAAAAGAAACAAGGAAAAAAAGGAGGGTGGATTTTTTTTCTATGCGGCTACCAAGTTTACGAAACGCCTAATAAAAATGGTTACATTAAAAAATTACATAATTTTCCACAATTTTTTTCATTCTCTTTGATAGCAAAAAAAAATCTTCAATGAGAAAGAACTTTTTTTTAGCAAATCTTCTTGAGAGAATTTTATAAAGAAAATTTTCTCATATTTGTTTGATTACGCGAGAAATAATTTTCTTTTATGGTTCAATCCGTATGCGCATCTAAATCATCGTCGATGTCAGGCAGCTCGACGATGATGTTGGTGACGAAGCCAGAGACGAAGAGAGAAAGAAAAAATATATATCCGCGAAAGAGTAGCAGATGTCAAGTTTGTTTGGGTGGACGAAATGATCAGTTCGTGAGAGAGATGGAGAGAATTTCAATTTTTCACGCTAAAAGATGAGAAAATAAATGAGAAAAATGGGGGAATGTAGTTTTTTTTCTCAGTGCAATTACAAAGCTATCAAACAATGGAAAAAACGGTTACACAAAAAAAGTAGACAATTTTCTATGATTTTTTTCATTTTCTTTACTATCAAACACACCATTTTTCCTGTTTATCGTCAATTTAAAAACCCAATTTAACCCTGAAAAATATCCCAATTTCCTTAAAAATCAGAAAAATTACTAATGTTATCCGAAAATCTTTGATATCGTGTCTAAGCAGTAATTTAAGTAAATTTTTTGAAGAAATAATATATATTACACACAATTAGTGTTGGGATTTTGGGGTTCATATGCAGCGAAAAATTCAAAACAAATTTTGAAAAACCCCCAACACGACCGAAAATAAGTTTTATCAAACTAAATCTACGAAAGTAAGTCAAATTATTCCGTGATTTCCTTTTGATTGTTCGATTTTCAAGATGTCCAAGTGTGCGTCCTCTGTCAAAAATCCACAAACGAACGGTTACAACAATTTGAAGTGCTAGCCCCAAGAGAGATTGAAAATGTTTTTTCTTACTCTCCTTAAATCCAAAGAACACGAAAATTGTAAAACAAAAATCTTATATCATTTTTAGGGTTTCACCTTTTATTTATATGTGTAGATAAGCCCTCACTTAAAATCCATTTAGTAAAACAACTATTGTATTCGGGCAGTTTATGCAAATTACACATATGCCCATATTAATAAGTTATCATATAACAAATCGTAAAGGCTTTTATGTCATCATCTTTATGATATAAAATTCATTACTCTAGACTAATTGAAATTATGCAAAGTCATTCTTTGTGTGCGACCCAATAGGTTCATGCGACGTTAGCAGTGAACCAAAAACTATTTTGGTACGCAAGTCATAAGCGATCTTTAGCAAGACATTATGACTACACTAGTAGCATGAATATCAATATCGATACAATCTAATTAATAACTTATGTCATATCCTTTTGTCGTGCAATATCCTTTGATTAAACATAAGGCATGGAAAGTCACCCTTAATGTTCAATCATACTAGTCTCGATCTTTAGGTAAACTGAAAACATCCAAGTGATATTGATCATATCAATTCACATGGACATAGCCATTATCAGTCTATATTATCGAGGTATCCACTGATATCTTTTTTTCAGTGAGAGTGACAAATTTTATCTTGATTACACACCTTCAAATATTATTCACACGGTAACCAATCACAATCTATATAATTGTCCGGTTAAAGTCAACATTTGATTATGTCAAATTATTAGGCTCCTAATATTGAAGTCTATGGAATCTCGAGTCGAATGACTAAATGATATACCTATCATGAGTAACACCTATGACTTAATCCATGTTGTGTTCTCATAGCGGGTCGGTCCAGTCCTTTACTCTCTAATAAGTACTCATGATCTTGATTCGTATCTTTATACGCGTGATCATCACACGACCATCAATCAAGACTCACCCTAGTCTTAATTCCTTATAATTCCCAACATAATGACCAATTAAGGACATTTAGGTTATTTCAACAAATACCCATGGATCTTACTATAAGATAAACATGCAATCACTTATAATAAAACAACAAATCAAACTTCTATTTTTTTAACTAAAATTATAAGATAAACAATGTTTGTAGATTGGCCTAGGGCACATGCCCTAACATCTCCCACTTGCACTAGAGGGCAATCATTCATGTATCTATTACCTAATGACCTAACATGACCATCATGTTTCACTTGTGGAAGAGCCTTCTTCAAAGGATCTGCAACATTGTCTTATGTAAGAACTCTGTAAATCTTCACGTTTCCCCTTTTAATGATTTCTCATATGAGATGAAAACATTCAAACAGATGTTTGGATCGGTGGTGTGATCTTGGTTCCTTGGCCTGTATTATCGCCCTATTGTTGTCACAATACAAGTAAATAGGGTTAACTATACTCGGAACCACATCAAGTTCTGAAATAAAGTTTTTGATCAACACTACTTCCTTAACTGCATTGGACGCTGCAATATATTTAGCTTCTCTTATAGAATCTACTACAGTTTCTTGCTTCAAACTTTTCCCGCTCATTGCGCCTCCATTCAAAGTAAACACATATCCTGACTTCGATCTGAATTTTTCTATATCTGTTTGAAAACTTGCATTTGAGTAACCATTTACAACAAGCTCGTCTCCTGAACTTCCATAGACCAAGACCACTTATTTAGTCATTCTCAAGAACTTAAGAATGTACTTTACTGCTATCTAGTGACTCTCACTGGGATCGGACTGATATCTGCTTTTTGCACTCAAAGCATATGATACAATAGGGTAAGTACATAACATGGCATACATGATAGATCCAATAGTTGATACATATGGAATTGTAGTCATACGCTCTCGCTCATCATTAGTCTTTCGACATTGAGTTTTGCTGAGATTTATACCATGAAACACTGGCAATTACCCTATTTTAGAGTCTTGCATATTGAACCTATTCAGTACTGTATGAATATAAACACTCTAACTTAGATTGATCAGCCTTTTAAATCTATCCCTATAGATCTTAATCCCAAGGATTTAGGCTTCATATCTTAAGTCCTTCATTGAGAAACACTTTCCTAACCAAGACTTGACACTCTGCGAGGTTGGGATGTCATTTCAAATAAGTAATATATCATCAACATATAGCACTAGGAAAGTAACCACGCTCCCACTGACCTTCTTGTATTCACAAGACTTATATTCATTTTTAATAAGACCAAATTCCTTAATTGCTTCATCAAAACAGAGATTCCAACCCCGAGAAGCTTGCTTTAATCCATAAATAGATCTTCGAAGCTTGCATACCTTCGTAGAACTCTCAGGATGAACAAACCTTTCAGGCTGTGTCATATACATATCCTCAAGTAACTTTCCATTTAGAAAAGCTTTTATGACATTCATTTGCCATATCTAATAGTCATAATATGCGGCTATAGAAATAAGAATTATAATGGATTTAAACATGGCTACAGGAGAAAAAGTTTCATCATAATTAACACCTTGAGTATGTCTGAAACCTTTTGCCATTAACCGTGCTTTATAAGTATGCACATTGCCATCTATATCAGTTTTCTTCTTGAAAACTCATTTACATCTAATGGTCTTACCACCATTAGGTAAATCAACTAGGTTCCAAACTTGGTTATCATACATGGATTACATCTCAAAATTCATGGCAATAAGCCATTTATCTGCGTCAAGGATAGAAACAACCTCCTAATAAATAGTAGGTTCATTTTGATCTATAAGCAACACCTCACTACTATTAGTAATAAGAAATCCAAATCTCTCAAGCTGATGTCTTATCCTATTAGACATACGAGGGCCTTGTGATACCTATGGAGGATCAATTAGTTCAAAACTTGGTAGATCTCCCACTAGCTATTGAACGTTTATTTGAGGTTCTTGAATTTCTTCAAGACTTACTTTATTCTTATTATTGCCTTTTAAAATCAACTCTTTTTCAATAAAGACTCAATTCCGAGTAATAAACACTTTATTCTCAGTGGGATTATAAAAGTAGTATCCTTTAGTTTCTTTAGGATAACAAACGAATACACACTTGGTAGATTTGGTTGATAACAAATCTTAAGGAAAGACAAACTTGGTGTTTTCCCAAAACATCTCATGTGGTGTTGTATCAATTGCTATAGAATGAACATGATTTAGTATAAACACAGTAGTTTCTAGGGCATAACCCCAAAAGGAAATAGCAAGATCTGCATGACTCATCATAGATCAAACCATATCCAATAAAGTTCGATTCTTCACTTAAAAACATCATTCCATTGTGGAGTTGCTGGGGGAGTTAACTTTGAGACAATCCCATAGTTTCTAAGATGATCATCAAACTCTTGGCACAAATATTCACTATCTCGATGTGATTGAAATGTTTTAATAGTTTTACCGATTTGATTTTGCACTTCGTTTTGAAATGTTCGAAGCAACTCAAAAGACTCACCTTTATGTTTCATGAGAAACACATAACCATATCAACTTAAATAATCAATGAATGTAATGAAGTACTGATAACCACCTCTAGCCATTATGTTTATAGGACCGCTTTCATCAACATGTATTAGCCTGATAAATCACTTGCCCTTTCACTTTATCTAATAAAGGGACTCTTTGTCATCTTCCCTAAGAAACAAGATACACATTTTTCATATGATTCAAAATCAAATGAATCTAAAAGTCCATCTTTATGGAGTTTAGAAATGCATTTCTTATTAATGTGGCAAAGGAGACAATACCAAAAGTAGGTTTGATTCAAATAATTTGACTTGAATCTCTTTGTATTTACGTTAGGAACTGGAGTATCTATGGACCTTTTCATGTTTAGAATATAAAGACCATCACACAAATCAATATTCACATAGAAAATATCTTTATGGGAAATAGACATTTATTATTCGCAATAATGAAATTAAATCCATCCATATCCAAACACGAACCTGAAATGATGTTTCTACTAAAGGCACGGATATAATAACAATTATTTAAAACTAAAACAAATCTACTAGGTAAAATTAACTCATAGCATCCTACAGCCAATGTAGCAACCTTTGCTCCATTTCAACTCGTAAATTGACTTCTCCTTTTTTTAGCTTTCTACTTTTATTGAGACCCTGCACATTAATACAAATGTGAGAGACACATCCGGTATCCAATACCTAGGAATCACTAGTCGACAAGTTAAATTCAATAACGTAAATACCTGAAGTAGTAGCTTGCAATTTCTGAACCAATGTCCAGGTGCACGACATAAACGACAATTTCCTTCTTTTTCTTTTTCCTTCAGAGACTGTGAAGTAGAAGTAGCATGGGGCTTAACTTGTTCCATAAGCTTTATGACAGTCACAATAGCCTTGATAACTTTAGCATTAAAGCCTTTCCTTTCTGAACTATCAACACATTCGCAATGGATTGCTTGATATCCTATTCAGTAGTTTTAAGCATCAAATGCAACTCTGAGATAGACTTCTCCATGTTATTCATTTTATAATTCATTATGAATTTTGAATAACAATTAAGAAATGAATTCAGGATCAAATCCGTAGCCAACTCTTGGCTTATGAAAAATTTAAGTATGTCAAGATGGTCAATAGAGCTCTTCATTTTCAAAACATGAGGACTAACCGACGCACCCTCAGCCATTTTGCAAGAATGAAAGTTATTGACTTTCTCAAACTTTTCTTGCCTAGCCTGTTGTTGGAACATTTCTTTCAGCATTATAGCCATGTCATAAGCTTCCATGTATTCCATGTCCTTCCGAAGTTTAGGAACTATAGTTGCCAATATAATGCATGAAACATCAGTTGAGTCATTGACATGTTTAGTATGTGCGTCCTTTACGACCCTTAAAGTATTTGATGGTGGTTCCTCAGGAATAGGATTATCCAAGACATACAACTTGCATTCATGTTAAAGAACAGTTCTAAATTTTTTGAACCAGTCAAGAAAGTGTCCCAGACAACTTATCCTTTTCAAGGATGGATTACAGTAACAAGGGATTAATATGATTTGAAGAGGCCATAGATCTGCAACAAAGATTGTGCAAAAGTTCATTTTAGTATAGAGGAATAAACTCCCATTAAATTAACAACCTCCTTAAAAAATGCTATGTTAATTTAAGGGACTTAAATTCATGTTTCACCTAATTCCAAGACAGCTAAGGCATGACACTTTGAATAAGATTATTTAGGTAAGTACCAATTAACAATTACATCATATGTAACTTTTAGTTATTTTATGAGATTGTAACATCTTATGTCATAACATGTTTTATCTCATCTAGTGCCTAAAACCTAAAATCGTTTTGATAGCTTTATCAAGTCTAACTATTTCAAATAATATAGTAATTGTTACTCAACTTGCCTCACCAAGATAACATAATACACTCTACAGATGCAGACCCATATTGATGTGATCAAAACCTTGACAAGTGTTTGAGAATGGATGACACTTGACTTAAAATTTGAAAGAGAGATTTTTGTGTGTTTTAGTAATCATAATTAAATAAGATGAATATCATAAATTACGATGCTCGAATAATCACTAAAAAGTTAGAAAATCATACAAATATTAACTATTGTATGAATTTTGGGGTGCTACGAATAGTTAATAGTGGTCCCGCTAGCCGGTCAGCGAATGGTGAATAGGGGCAGCGCCCCGATTTTTTTTAGACAACAAATATCAATTCCAATAATTTAAAATTGCCTAAAATTACTCATAATTTTAGTCAATCCAATCAACCAAAACCGTTCCTTATTTTAATTTCAAAAATATTAATTAAAACATTTTTAATTATCTTAGGCCCACCATTAACTTAATATCTTATCCTAATCATATTAGAATTTAAGATACTTTGAATCATAATCAAATTAGGATTTATTTTATATCTCACCTATCTTATAGGATTTGTAATTCTAATCCAATTACAAGTCTATCTCCTATCTTGTAGGAATATACATAGGAGATAGACTAACAGATTACTACTATGAGATATATGATTAAAACTAATTTTGAGATATTAATCAAGCATTCAACATCACAATCATATCAAATTAATCATATTAAATTAATCATATTAACCTAACCATGATCTCTATCATGGAGACATACATAATTATTGAACAAAACGAAATATGTGTTCAAGATCAGAATCATATTAACCTAAACATGAAGTCTACCATGAACATACAAAATTCATACTGTTCAATATAAAAATATATATTAATTGAAATATTCTAAACATGAGTACTATCATTGAATCATATCATGTGATGTATCAATATATATATATATATATATAAATTAACAACATGCTTTAAAACCAATTCTTGATAACAATTATCACAAAATCTATATGAATATCATATATACATCAATCAAGATTATATTTTCACAAATATATCATATATACATCAATGAATACATGCAAACATTGAATAGAACCGAACCTGGCTCTAATAACAATGTTGGGTTTTTGGGGTACATACGCAGCGAAAAATTTAAAACAAATTTCGAAAAACCCCTAACGGAATCGAAAATAAGTTTTATTAAACTAAATCTACGAATGTAAATCATACCTTATTCCGTGATTTCATTTTGATTTTTCAAGTTTCAAGACGTTCAAGTGAACGTCCTCTATAAGAAACCCATACACAAATGATAGCCACAATTTGGAGTGCTAGCCTTAAGAGAGATTGAAAACTGTTTTTCTTTCTCTCCCTAAATCCATAGAACTCGAAAATTGTAAAACAAAAATCTTATATCGTTTTGAGGGTTTCACCATTTATTTATATGTGTAGATAAGCCCTCACTTAAAATCCTATTCATAATATGACTATTGTATTTAGGCAGTTTAAGCGAATTACACATACGCCCGTATTAATAAGTTATCATATAACAATTTGTTAGGTCTTTTATGTCATGAATTTTATAATATAGAATTGATCACTCTGGACCAATTGAAATTTTGCAAAGCCATTCTTTGTGTGTGACCAAATAGGCTCATGCGACCTTGACACTGAACTAAAAATCATTTTGGTACACAAGTCATAAGCGGTCTCTGACAAGACATTATGACTACCCAAGTAGCATGAATATCAACATCGACACAACCTCATTAATAACATATGTCATATCCTTTTTTCATGCGATATCCTTCTATTAAACATAAGGCATGAAAAGTCACCCTTAATGTTCAATCGTACTAGTCTTCATCTTTAGGTAAACTGAAAAACATCCAAGTGACATTGATCATATCAATTCACGTGGACATGACAATTATCAGTCTATCTTATCGAGGGATCCACTGATATCTATCTATATACGAGAGTGACAAATTCTATATTGATTACATACCTACACATATTATTCACATGGTAACCAATCAAAATCTTTATAATTGTCCAGTTAAAGACAACATATGATTGTGTCAAATTATCCTGCTCCTAGTAATGAAGTCTATGGTAATATCAAGTCAACGGACTAAATGATATACCTATTATGAGTAGCACCTATGACTTAATCCATTTGGTGTTCTCATAGTGGGTCGGTCCAATACCTTATTCCCTAACAAGTACTCATGATTTTGATTCGCATCCCTATAAGTATGATCATCACATGACCATCTATCAAGATTTACACTAGTATTAACTCATTATAGTTTCCAACATAATGACCGACTATGGACATTTAAAATATTTTAAATAAATACCCATAGATCTAACTATAAGGTAAACATGCAATCACTTATTTTATTAACTAAAATTATAAGATAAACAATGTTTGTAGATTGACCTAGAGCACATGCCTTAACTATTGGCACACGACACAAAAATAACATTTAACTTAAATTCTTTTGTCCGTAACACGTGGGTCCCACATCGGATACGTAAATTCCTATTAAATATGAAAATACTTAATTAGGCTGCTAATTAAGTTTATGAAATTCTTGGAATTCACAATCCTAAAGGTACTAGCTCTTGAACTCCTTTACATTATTTTTCAGAGCTCTTAGTCGAAATCCTCTAAACCCTAATTTTGCTATACTCTCTCAAATTCAAACTTTTTAGGTTGAGCGAAACTATGATGAGGTGGAAATCACTTTAATACTCCAAGATTGAGCTTAAGAAAGCGTTATCTTGGCAAGAAATCAATTGTTTGGTTGAAAAGGTGAAACAATTTATGTGTTTGAGGTGGGTTTATACTTGGCGATTCGGTGTTTAATTTTAAAAACTCTAAATCGTGTCCAGCGATTCAGATGTTAAGTAGAATCACTACTTACATCAGTATGAATGAGGTTCAGTGCCCATAAATCTATCCAGCGACCTATGCGATAAGACTGAAAAGCCACCGATTCGCCATACTCAAATTCTCACTTGAATTATTGGTTATTATGACCAATTTAGTCAGCGATTCCTAGTGTTATTCCAAATTGTTAAGGATTCGCTACACTTTTTTTAATGTTTTCCAAATTATTTCGCAATTGATACAAATCATTCATAAAAACTAATATAGAGGTAGAATTGACTTGAAATTAAAATGTCTGATTAGGATATGTAACTAACTAACTAATAATGTTTCAATAGGCTATGTTTGATTAGGTACATAACTGAATCAAATTTTAAGGAATTTCTATTTTTCAGTCCATTTTACCTTTATATTCATCTTTATGAAGGGCGTATAAGTTGCTTATGACTTAAAATCGAATAAAAGTAAAACAAAGTGTAATGAATCCCTCGCAAATACAAATGTCCCTAAAAAATTGCTTGCAAAATCCGTGGCAGAAACCCGCAAAATTAATGCGAAATTTGGGTCTGGTGATTCTTCAACGATTTCATTTGTATAGGAATCAATGAAAAGATTGGTGGTCTACTGCACCACTCAACATACCGATTCACCGAGCGATTCCACCTACTCTGGAATTGTAGGGCACAATTTTGGGTTTTAAAAAATAAAACCTGAATCGCCACCCACACAAGACAATTCCACAACTAAACAATCACATCTCCTCCTCTTACAATTGGTTTTTTGCCTAGATTCTGCCATCCTAAGCTTAATCTCAATATATTTAAGTGATTCCCACCTCCACCTAGCTTCATTCAACACTACAATCATCAAATTTGAGTGAGTAGAGAAAAGCAAGGGTTTAAGAAATTTCGACTTGGAGCTTTGAATAGCAGGTTAAAGGAGTTAAAGAGCACATATCTTGAGAGAGTAACTCCCAAGAAGGTAATTACCATAACCTTATTTCTTTATTTGGATGGAATTTTGATTATTGTTGCATTTTTTAAAATTCTTCCATTGATTTCAAAACATTTTGTCAAACTCTATTTTGGTACATTGAATGAACTATTTTAGAATGTGTATTACAACATTAATGATCATTGGTTTACAAATTGCAAATTTTTTGAAATTATAGAAATTTTGAAAAGATACTCGCTAAATATTTGAAACTGGATTTTTCACAAATTGGGGGTTTAATTCTCAAGCTTTTGAAAGACCATTAAGTAGATTTTATCTCATACTATTGACTTCTGTAATTTTTAATAAAGTCTAGTAAAACCTACTTTTATGCATAATCTTCTCAACTATCTCGGTAGTAATTTGATTTTAAATACCCTCCTTAAGTCTATTTTTGTATCAAATATAAGATTTTGGTTTACCGGCTCACATTAATTATTTGATCATTATGAAAAAATGAGGTAGCAGAAGTGGTAGGAGTAGTACACAGAGAAAGGAAAAGGGGTTATAATAGAAAAACCCAAAAAGAACCACTCGAGCCAACACATATCCTTTTAACCCATGGGTATTAGTTTTAAAGAATCAAGGATCGAGAGGGCCGAGTTGAGAACACCTACCCCACCTTACTCTGACGAGGATTCTTACTACCTAGATGCAAATACACAAGTCCCCTATGATCCCATGAGATTTGTCAGTCCCAAAACGCAAAATTGATACTTTCGAGATGGTAAACGAGTTATCTTACGCAAGAGAGGATTCTAAATCTAAAATACAAAATATGAAGACAAAATCGTGGGCATCATACGAGAAAGGCAGTGGGAAAACCTTCTTTGGGATTATGAAGAGAGGATAGCATGCATCTCATGGCGTGTACCCGCTCATGTCACAACACTTATACATAAAAAGCAAACTTGATTCAATAATCTACACATATACCCACTAGGAAATCACCAAAAAATATATAATACATTTCTCCCTCTATGGGTCATTTTGATGTATTCGAAGACTCAAGAAAAACACCCGCACTACCTCAGAGTTAAACTACAGAGTTTGAAGGGTAATCAGTTGTATGCTAAGTTCAGTAAGTGCCAATTCTAAGCTTCTGAAGTTAAATTTCACAGACATGTTGTTAATGCCGAGGGCATATCTATTGATTACAAGGAGGTTGAGGTAGTCTAGGATTGGTTTGACGAGTCTAGTGAGTAAAAACCTAAGAGAAGTCCACACCATATTCATTAAATAAAATTGGTAAACTACGAGACATGCGAATGTAACATCTGACAATAGTAAATCATATTCCTATGAATGTTGGCGACATATGATATGAACAAATAACAGCGAATGTAACAATACGTTCTAATAAAATAGGCTCGAAAATAAAGCAATAATGAATAAATAAACAAGTGAATAATTCGAGAAAACCTTTACCTAAACTTGTTGGTAATCAATAAAACTGGACAGGAACCACGTATATACTCTCAGGCTTACAATGACTAAACCCCAACTTCGACGGATGAACCCCTCTAGACACTAGTTCATGTTAAGGGAACATCTAATATCCCTCATACGGTTGTTGATATATTCTATTATCTTCAATAGGAGCGCTAAAAACAAGCAAACCCGTGCAAGTGATTTAGTGATAACCAATATATATGCAATCGAATTAGAGTGAAAACTCACGTGTGCCCACCAGTAGTCACGCATGTAATCCAATATCGATAAAACAAAATCATAAATTCTGTAAGGTATTCCAATAGGTTTACTTACCGCAATACACGCTTCGACTTCCTTGGACTCTTGAAGCCGACCTCACCTAGCTCTCCGGTACCAAAGCTACATTTTCTAAGTCCCTTGAAGTTAATTAAGTGTGTTTTTTGTGTATTCTCATTGGTTGAATAAGTTCTAAATTGGTTTTCCTAATAAGTCCCTAAAGACAAAATAATGTCTCAATTTTGGTCATGTGTAGTACCGCATTTTTGGGCATGAAATTGTTCAAATCTCAAAAACTTCCCTTAGTACGAGATTTTTGGTCTCTACCTTAGCTTTCTTAAAAGGTTTAGTTTGGAAAATTCCAATTTAAAGTGAAAGAGATCGCAATTCTACCAAAAATAACTCAAATTGGAAGCTAATCCAACCAGCAGACTTAGAAAACTTATTTCTCCCAATCTATAGTTTCAAAAATCGTGATTTTTGGTCATACGACAGCTAACATATCTAATAACAACATATTAAAAGGTCATCTCATTTAGATAAGTAAATACGGAATTGTGCCTTTTAAAATTTAGTTTCAAAAATCCTATAATGGCATTCAATCACCTATTTGTAGAGCATTTTTGGACAATAAAACATTAGATTTAAAAAAGTTCCAGTAGGAGGAAGTTGTTCCCTTCAAGTTAGCTTCCAAATGTCACCAATTTGGGTCCATGTTGATTTAGATTGAGGAAGTTATAATGAAATTACATAGTCTGCTTCATAACAACATGTAGAATTTCACATTTTATTTTATGACTTGAAAAGTTTTTAACTTTTTGATTTCAAAGTGAAATTAAGAAGTTTTTAATAGATGGATTATCAGCTTGAAATGAGGAGTCCAAATATATAAATCAATTTTAAAGAATCAAATATCTACTATCTGAAAATAACAAAAAATCAAAATTTATTTTAAACTTGAAATAGAGAGATATATACCTATTGTTGTATTTTGATCCCTAGCTCTTGATGCCTCATCAAATTGATGAAATGCTTTGATCTTACTCTTGAATTCTTTGACCCCAGCAAAAGGGGTTCTGAATTTTCTACTTCTCAAATGTTGCTTTGCATTGGATATATATAATTAGCTTTAGATGTACTTATATATATATATATATATATATATAGTTGAATGGACTAAATTTCAAAAACACATCTCTCTTACATATTTATCCATTTCTATGTAGATCTAATGGTTCTAACTCACTCCTAACCCCACTAATTTAAATAAGCCTAACACACATTTGTACACCAAGTCTTATGGAGATGGTGATAGCACGAATCCCAAGGCAAATCCATGCTTAGTCTTTTATTTTCTTAACTTAGGCATAATAATTTGTTTTAAATATAAAATTATAAATATAATCACATATGGGTAGTGTGTTTAGACACATACTTTGCATATTTGCGACCCCACTGATCCCCGACTACCCAGTCCCAGTGCCCAGCATCTCGACACGCATATCAAGGCACGACTTATTATTACCTTATTTAATTAACTCAGGCTATGGTTTAATTAGACATCATATTCTAGTTCTTAGCCTCGTCTTGCATCCTCGGGTAACTACTACCTGATACTCGCGTTTACATGCTTTTAAACGTAACTCCTCGTCACACCAACTCACCAAATAACAATGTGAGACACATGCGATGCAATACAATAATATAATTAATTTTTAAACACCCCACATAAACAACCATCATCGACAAATAACATTTACCCTCGATTGACGTATCCGAGTCAACTGAGTTATCCACGTAATGCATGAATTACGACCATTAATCCCTAAGATTAACGCTAATATTAGTTTAATTAGTTTGAGTTGTTACAATTGTCTTGAAGTAATTTGTTTTATACTCAAGTGGAGCATTTGTGTTGTTGTCAGACCCCATCTAATTAAGACATCTGACTGGCCTACATTATCTTAATCCTTTGATAATCTAGTAGCCTTATTCTCACCATCAATAAATAATATAAAATTTATTGTCTTAATTATAAAATGTATTTCATATCAACCACAAAGGATTCAAAATTGAATCTTAAACCTCAAAATTCTATAAAAATTAATTATACAATCCTCAAAGTTCATTATTTAATCCTCAAAGTTCATTTAGATTCTTAATTAAAACCTGTTCAGCTTCGTGGAAATGTCGAAAGACTCACAATCTACACCATAACAATATATATCATAATAATAAAGATTATTTATTCATTCTAACCTATCTCATGTTTTCAAAATCCTAAAACCATAATTACTTTAGCTCCACTGCATTTCAATCTATTTGAAAACCATTTCGATAATTTCAAAGGAGATCCTAACCTCTCATGAACCCGAAAACCAATTTATACAATATATTATATTCAAAAATAATACATACATAGAGAGAAAGGAACTAAGCAAATCATAACAAGTTGAAAAACTTTCTCTTTCCTTCGTCGCCGCTTTAACCTGTCATTACCCAATTATAAAAAATTGATAAAGTCAGATAAGTATATCCCATACTATCTGGTACACCTGTAATAACCAAATGTATAATAATCCAAGAAATTAAAGGAAGAATATAACCCAAGGAATTTAAAAACCACCATGAATCCATCATGTTTCTATTATCCGACAACAATCGGATAACGTCTTTTGCAAGTAGTAAGTAAATAGTAGTAGCTACTGACGCTTGGGGAGAATAATCAAACGAGTCTCATTCCTTTAGACTACTGGAGTATGATCTGGTTCAACACGATCTCATAATAACCACGTGACGCAAAGTATCAATGACTCTAGCCTCTCAAGCATAATATAATGCTCTATAACCACATTATAATATGCACTATAAGGAGACTTGAATCCCCTTATCTTCCCGAACCATGTATGCATTTACCACGAAAATGCAATTTCTAAGAAATTATAATCATACAATGTAAAGGTTACTATGGGATTTACTAAACCTTGCAAACATCCAACTTTGAGCTTAATTTTCAGGGTTCCCAAGGCATCGGATCACCTTGAAAATGGCTCAAATAACTTCATTGCATACTTAATTATAGTATGGGTCAAGCTTCAAGTGAAACCCTATCACGAAAGCCAATGAAAATCGCGATCAAAGTACGCTTTGTAATAGATTCAGAAAATATAAATTTATATAACTATTTTAACTAGCTTTCATCTAGCTTCCCTGCGTACTTAATTTAGGATAACTTTTTAACCATGAAAACCTCAATATTTATCATGATAAGCTAAAATGAACTTGTAGTACTCATGTCCTATTTTACATAGTCTCCAAGAACACCCAAATCGGATAACAGAAGGAAAAGTTATGAGTTTTCCAATATGGCCTATCAAGTAGGCAAGCATTATTTATTTTGAACAAAAAACTTCAAATCAATATTTTCGCAATTAAATTATCAAAACTCAATAATTAACGCCACGAAACTACTCGATACCAACACCAAAATATTTTCACAGCCCGAGGCTAAGATCAAAATAAAAAATCAATTCATCTAGAAACCCAATACAAATCAATATTAATAATTAAAACATCTCCAAAATAGTTATAAACTAAATTGCATTAGTAAACCTCTTCAAAACCCTAACCCACATCGGTGGATTTTATCACAAATTAATGCAAATTAATCTAATATACCAATTAACAACAATCTCACCAATTTCTATCGAAACCTGGAGAAATAAAACAAAAAATTACGTGAATTCAAATTGAATTATGGAAAAATGCCGGCATTAAGAATTTACCAATTTGTGAGATGAATACCTTATTTCCACCATAAGAATTTTGCTCCATTTGCCTGTATCGTGATGCTCTATTATGTTACGGAAATACACTTGACAAAAATCGGACGCCACGAACGAAAGAATCGGTGGAGACGATTTGGGATGAAATGTTCTATTCAAATGAAAAAATGAATCGTTTCTTTTATTCATTTTTTTGTTTATTTATATAAACCCTCATCAACTTGTCAGCACCTTTATTTATTTTAATTATTAATTCTCGAAATCCATATTTTAATGTGTTTTGGCTTCAGGTGCTCATTTTAGATCCAAGTTTTCACCAAATTGAACGAAACTCTTGATAAAACAATCCATCTTTATAAAACTTCCATAACTCTTGTTTTAGTCACACCGAAACCTCCAAAATCTTAAATTTGTTCATGACACACTTAAATCTTCTGGTCCAATCCTCTTGTCATACTTAACCAAACTTACCCAATTTGTACCCATTATCAACCTCGACTACCGTTAACCGACACAAAACTCGAATCAAGATCTCGCACCAACTTTGTCTCATTTCACATTACCTCGAATCCAAACTTATACATAAACCGAGGCAAAATTCCCATGTCAGCTCTTTAAGCCCATTTAAACTTCAAATTTTGATTTTTAAACATAATTTTACTTATTTTTTGAAAAACTTGAAACAATAGTTTGATTCGACATTTTAATTATTTTGGCACCTGTCTCGACATGCATCTCGAGATTTCAACCAACGTCGTGATGATTTAGATTTTAATGTGCGAATTAGAACTCCACATATCAGTGTGAAGAACATAAGCTTCACATTGCTTTAATTCTCAAATCATTAGATTCATAACTAATTAAGTTTATTATCTGCGCCTCCCCAATCAACATCTATCTATCGATATTGTGTATTTTATGGTTATACCGTTCATGACCGGATTAGAAACTTCAATGTCCATGATAACTCCTAAAGCCTAATTTCATTAAACACGTGATCAAGAAAATTTAACCTTTTCACTTTTTATTATCACTTTTTGTTCCTATTCAAACCATCGTATTCATACCATAAAATCCATTAATTATAAAGATAAATAGACTACTCAAATAATTGAACCACACACACCAAAAATCAATAAGGAAGGAAATCAGAGATGAATATAAGCATTATATTTAATTACTCAACAAAACCAAATATCGATTGCAAACATGGAGTCTTCAATGTTTTTCCTACAAAAATTCCTTGATACTCGAATTCAATGCTAAATTACTCTAATAGAGGCAAATCTCCTTCTATGCAGTGGTGTCATCCTAGTTGACTATGTCCGAATACCTATATATACTCCTTTATAACAATTAGAAACCCTAATCTACAATTTAATCTGAATTAAAGCATGACTTTCTATTTCGTGCAAAGTTGGCATTGTCATTTACTGCCCATGAGCCGTGTGTGTTAAGCCACAATGTCACCATTGTTCCATAACTTCATTATGTCGTTTTAGCTACTAGAGCCTCGGTGTCGTCCCTTTTGTGTCCTGGTGCTGTCCCTTGTGCACCACAGTGTTGCCACTGTGCTAAACCTCTAGAGTTGGTTTTCTTCATTTTTCTAATTTCCTAAGCCGTGCCTTTCATCCCAACACCGTGCCTTGTATTCCTAGAGCGTCAACTCATGCTCTTACGATGCCAAATCTACTTCTATTTATTTTTGCTCCGTTTCATCTCGTTTTTCCTTAATTCCTTCAATTACTCCTTAATCCCATGAAATTGCAATAATACCAAGAATTAACACTTATTTGAGGATATTTATACTAAATATACTACTAAATCGACCCTATATATACATATAATAATCGCTTATTAAATACCCCCAAAATTAAGGTTTTGCGCATCCCGAGCAAAGGCGTATTATTCTAAGCCTCCTAAGAACTAGTTATCATTCAATTTACATTGTTCATAAAGTATCATTCAATTCACTAAGTTTCGAGTTAAAAATACACTCAAAAGTTTTTTTTTTGCAAAAACTTATATTTTAAAGACATGTAGCTTTAACAACTCATATACTTTCACTGTTAAAACACTAAAGTAGATCTTAACCAAAAACCATCACTACTCATAAATTTGTTTCATTTTAACACTCAAGTAGCAAGTATACATTCTCATGATTTCTCATCAAGCTTAGGGATTCATAAATAAACATAGATCAAACTCATCTTGGGTAGACAAACTTTAATACTTCAAAAGTCTATAGGACTTTTACATAGTTGGAATGAAAACTTGACTTAACTAGCTACTCGCACTCGAGCAAAATAGTTTATTTAAAGAGTTTTAGTTTACGTCCACCTTCTTTCTCTTTAATCTTTTTCCCATTTGATTTCTTTTTTTCTTCTTCTTCTTTTCCTTTTGAGATAACAATCACTGCTCCTTTTTCTATGGACTTTATTCTTCCTTACTTTTTCCAACCTTCGACTTCTTTGCTCCGTATCATGTAGAAGCACCGGGATTCTCTCTTTTTTTCTTTTTATTCCAAAACTCTTTTTACCACTACTTATTTTTACTAAATTAAGTAAGTTGGCTCCAACTTATACTATATAATTCATATTTCTTTCTCTTTTTGCACTAAGTCTTTATTTGTTATGTATTTTCAAGTAAGATTTACACTTATTATAGAATCCTTAGAAATCTAACTTTTTTCACAAGAAGTGTTCTAATTTCTTGCTTTTTTTTAATGTCAAAGTCTTCCCTAACTCCAGGTTTCTAATAATAAAATCACATTATTGTTTGCTACATTTCATTATTTTTCTTAAATATTTAAAATACTCTTTTGAGTTTATATAAACATGAAACTTGTAATATACTCATCCATAATTGAAGGCCTGAATGTGAAAATGAACTACTTATTCTTTACATATTACTATATATAAACTAATCTATACATTTTAAACATTCATATAGTAAGTAAAATAAGAAATTTATACACTACCATGCTTTCCTCCTTAACTGCTTTAAATTAAATAAAAACAATCATACCTGCAGTGTTTATCCTTATATCATCCTATCTTACAACTTTCCCTTAGTGTAGTGTAGTGTTGATGCCCTCAAACTTAAACTAAACCTTGTTCTAAAGGTTTAAAAGTAAGCCTGAAAAATGAAAACCTTAGAACACGCAAACATATATAGTAAAACCTATTATAATAAATTGAATGAAATATTAAAATTAAAATAACTAAATAGTTAACAAAATATCCTAAATGTTAAAAAGTCGATATCAAAGTCACTCTCTTACATCCAAATTTACTTTAGCTGTGTTAAAGAATGGCTGACTAAGTGTCATGATACATCTTCCTCCAAGTTATGGTTTATGACCTTGAAATCCGTGATGAAAGTTAATCTACCTACATTCAAGTGCACATTCAAAACTCTTCCTATTGTAGATATCAAATTCTCGTCTGCTACTTCAAATTCGTGCATCCATATAATTAATCTATTAGTGGGCATGAATCATGTCCATCATTGGCATGACATTGACCAAAGCTCTCATATCACATAAGAAATTTTCGAATCTGTGCCATTCGATTTTTATCGGTATGTTTATCTCTCCAGGATCTCTCCTTAATCTTGGTTAAAGTCACAAGATGAACTTGAGCTTTGGTTTTGATTTCTTTGGAACCAACTTGATGTCATTGCCTCTTCTTCGAAACGTTTTTATCTTTTTCTTGGCCTCCCATTATTGCTTCCCCTTCTTTTTCCTTAAGGCATTGATTCTTTATTTCTTGAAACCATCAAGCTCATCTGGGCTTACTTCCGTTCCTAAAACATTTTAACACTTTGAGCATTTACTTTAAATATCTTACCATTGTTTGTGACTAGCTCAACCACTCCATAAGGCCAAGTGGCAACTATCTTGAATGGTCTTGATCATCCTGATGTCAATTTTTCTGGAAACAATTTTTGTCTGAAAGTAAATAAAAATACTAATTACTCTGGCTCAAAAAATTGATATTCAATTGCTTAATTTAACATCATTAGCCTTACGCCTTTTCCCTCATTTAGTTCGAGTCCAAATTGAGAAGTTCAATCTACAAATAAGAGATTATGAAGTCATTCTCGTTCAGATGTACTTCTTCACCATCGACAAAGATAACCTTCTCAAAATCATTGCCTCATTAATACACGTCCTTATCTTTCTTCCTCTTACGTCCAAGTTTGCGTTCGCTGTGTTAAAAAATGGCCGCCCAAGTATCATGATACATCTTCCTCCATGTTATGGTTTATGACCTTGAAATCCATGATGAATGTGAATCTACCTACTTTTAAGTGCGCATTTAAAACTCTTCCTACATTAGATATCAAATTGTCGTTTGCTACTTCAAATTCATGCTATCCATATAATTAATCTTCAAGTCGGCATGAATCATGGCCATCGTTGGCATGACATTGACCAAGGCTCTCATATCCCATAAGAAATTTTTGAACTTGTGCCATTCGATATTTATTGGTATGTTTATATCTCCAGGATCTCTTCTTAATATTGGTTAAAGTCACGAGATGAACTTGAGCTTTGGTTTTGATTTCTTTGGAACCAACTTGATGTCATTGTCTCTTCTTCGAAAGGTTTTTCATCTTTTTCTTGGCATCCCATTATTGCTTCCCCTTCTTTGTCTTTGAGTCATTGATTCTTTATTTCTTGAAACCATCAAGCTCATTTGGCCTTACTTCAGTTCCTAAAACATCTTAACACTTCGAGCATTTACTTTAAATGTCTTACCATTACTTGTAACTAGCTCGGCCACTCAATAAGGCTAAGTGACAACTATCTTGAATGGTCTTGACCATCCTGATGTCAATTTTCCTAGAAACAATTCCTTTCTTAATGTAAATGACAATACTAATTACCCTGCTCAAAAGATTGATATTTAGTTCTTTTGTCGTGCAATAATTTAGATTTCTATTTATACAACTTGGTTTTTTTCATATACATCCAATCTAAACTCATCTTGTTCCATTAGTTAATTTGGCCTTTCCTATAGCTTAAAAATCCACGTTGAGCTTTTTAATTTCCAGTATGCTTTATGCTCTAATTAAACAGATAAGTGACATGCCTTTCAATAAACTAACCAATATGGATATGTGTTAATTAGTGTTATAATGTCGTCCTGTATGCCCACAATACTTTTTCAAAGTGGAATGCACTTTCTATTAGTGTTTACTGCTTTTTCCAAGATGAGTTTCACCACTCTGTTATTTACTTTGGCTTGTCCATTTGTTTGAGGATGATACAACATTGGATCTTCTGCCTAACTCCATATTTCTTTAATAATATGTCTAAGGCTCTGTTGCAAAAGTGTGAACCCACATCCCTTATCAGAGCTCAAGGTGTTCCGAATAAACAGGGATGTTTTTCTTTATCAACTCTATGACCACTTTGGTGTCATTAGTTATGGCTTATACCCACTTGTATACATATTCCACTACTGAAAGTATATATTATTTCCCATTTGAAGTAGGTAATGGCCCTATAAAATCTAATCCCCAAATGTAGAAGAGTTTAACTTCTTAAAGTATGTTTCCTGGAAACTCATGCCTTCTTGAAATATTTCCTATTTATTTGCATTGATTACATGTTTTCAGAAAAATATAGGAGTCCAAAAATAGATTTTCCAGTAGAACCCGCATTGCAATAGTTTAGCTGTCGTTATTTGTGCTCTAAAGTGTCCCCCCCCCATATAGTGATGAATGACATTTTCCCTGAATGCCTGCGAATTCCTATTATGCTACATATCGTAAAATCAATCCATCATTGCATCTCTTAAAAAATATGGCTCATCCAAAAATTAGGACTTCACATTACTTAGGAATTTCTTTTGTGTTACATTTGTTAAATTTGGAGGAAATACTCCACACGCAAAGTAGTTAACATAGTCCGTGAACCATGGTGCCTTTTTTAGAACCTCATCATTTTGCAATTCTTTTTGAATTTTCTAGCTTATTGAATTCCATTGTAATGACATTTTTCGAGTTATACATATCTTCATGGCCACACATTACTTGTTATTGTCTTGGCTTCTTTGTTGTAGTAGTGCTCATCATGCGAGTGACACTCATGTTCTCCTTAGATTGGTGACGTTATTGCTATAAAAATGTCATTTTTTTCTTGATTTCAAGCCTATAACAAGTTGAACAATTTGCCTTTCTTGGTTCTTGATGGATTGTGATTGCTCATTATCCAGCCTTCTCATGCCTTACTTTGTTCTTTCCAACACATTCTCTTGTTTCTCATGGTGCTCTCTATCATTCACATTCATGGTTTGCAAATACTTCTCAATTGATGTAAGTGAAGTCGTATTTCCGCTCTTCCCTAGCTTCCCCTATTAGACTTGTTGTTCGAATCATTGAGGTAAATTTAGGCATTACGAGGATTTTCATAAGAAAAGTTTGGGTTGTTGTTGTTGTATCCTTGATAAAATAGATGAGGAGCCGCTCCTCTCTGCCTGAAGTTGTTCACGCAGCCTTAGTTGTTCATGAAAGTTGATGTTTTCATGCCTCATTCCTTGCCGTACATCTATTTGATTAATTACCATGCCTTGGTGATTCATAAATTGATATTCTACTTATGGACCTTAGTGTCCCATTTAAAGTTTTGCAATCTCACTACTCAAACTTCATAGATATGCCATAATTGTCGCTTGGGAGTGAATCTCATAGACACCTGCTGGTTTTGTTATAGTGGAACGAGTACTAGTGGTAGAATTTTGAGACATAAGATCATGGAGATCAAATGCTCCATCCCCATCCTTGATAAGAAGAGAGCCACCTGATGCAGCAGCTACTAGCGTTCTTACATTTTGGTTAATGTTAAAGTATAAAACTTGGAGTTATGCCCATTTCACATATCCGTATCTCAGACATCTCCTCAACATCTCTTTGAATCTTTACCATGCATATCCAAGAGACTTAATGTGTTCTTGCTAGAATTGATTAATCTCAAGTTTCTTTTTGTTGATCTTCACTGGGGAAGAACTTGTCTAGAAATCTCTCATTGGTTTTAGCCCATGAGGTCAAACTCGCAGCATTTTGCACTTAGAATTAGGATTTTGCATTTCCACCCATTAAGAAAGAGAAAAGTCGCATCCTGATCACCTTTTTCGTAACTCTAGTAATATGCACGGTGCCCCACTTCTCCAAGAAATTCTTAACATGTGAAATTAGATCTTCATTAGATAGCCACTGAATACGCCAATTTACACCATTTTTATTAGAGAAAGTTTCAGTTCAAATTTGATAATGTTAGTTGTAAGCCTCATTAATCCGTTGTAAGTCTCCTGAACTTCTTACTTGAAGTAGTCACGAAGGCATCTCGGTCATCGCACTCTCTCTTGCACTACCAAATCACCAGCGGGTTGATCATTCCCTTGGCCCCGTTGTTGGTTTCTAGCTTGCTCCTCAGCCATTTTTGCTCCTTTTTTTTCTTTCCTTTGCTTATTCTATCCATCTCTGGATCATAAGGCACTAGGTCTTCCTCTCCCTTGTTACATATGCAGAAAGTCAAACTTAAAGTTAAGCCTTTTTTGTTTTTATTTTTATGAACTTAAAAAGTAAAATACCGAAAAACAAAACTTAACAACTACTCAAACTAACTAAGTAAATCTAATGGCTAACTATCCCCAGCAAAGATGCCAAAAACTTAGTGTGCATGCCACAAGTATAATAGCTCGCTCGTAGTATAGTCAAAACAACTTACTTTGATCATAGATATTGTCATGACCTAAGTTTCTAATTTGAGTTTAACATCTTAATTAGGATCAAGTGACCCGTGACATGGGACCCGCAATGAGATATGTGTCATAACCGAGGTGAGATGGCTAAGGTATACGTTATATTTGTTATGGTGTATGCCTAGTGTATTGTATATGTGTAGACTACAAAGTCATTTGTACTTAAGTATAACTTTCAATACATATGTGGGAATGTGCCTCGAGTTGATTGCCGGCTTGGGATCGAGGTAAAAAGTGATATGGTATGTTGGCGTAGGATTGTATATAACTTTTCTAGTGGTTTATACATGGCTATGGTTGATTATACACTTAATGAAGGTAGCTCAGTAAGTTCAAACAGTAGCCACTTGATTTTCATCGAGACACGTGTTGACTCATCTCAACATCAATGGAGTTATATATTAGTGTCACATAGCATGAGTTAGTGGGATATGTGTTAATAGGTGTATCGCTAGATGAGCCTCGAAACATATGTGTACAATGAGATCAATAGTTATTAATAAATCACATACACTTACTATATAAAGCTAGTAATTTACTCATACAACTAAGTAAATTTCATTTCATTTGCTTAATCGATAAGGAAACTTGTTGGGGAAAAGGAGAAGGGATGGAGGAATAAGAAGACTAGTAACCAAAATAGGCTTGGTAAAGGAGATATCAAGTTAAGCTAGGCGTTCATCAAACTAAGTATATATCTCCCTATTTACTTGAAACCGTTTTGATTTTTGGTCAAATTTAGAGGCTAGATGATTAAGATTTTTAAATTGGTTTTTATATTTGGATTCCTTATTTCAAGTTGATAGTACAACTATATTAAAATTCTTAATTTGGTTTTGAAATCATAATGATATGAATTTTTGAAATTGTAAGACCAAAACTGTATTTTTGCATGTTGTATTTGTGATTAGTCTATGTAATTTGGTCATAAATCGCCTATTTTATATCCAAATCAACTCAAACTGGTGGCATTTGCAAGGTTACGCAAAAAGGAACAACTTTTCTTGATTAGAGATGTTGTAATTCAAATGTTTTCATATCCTAAAGTGCTCTATAAGTAGGTGCATATATTTAATAGAAGATTTTTAAAACTAAAATTGTTAAAGGCATAAATCCCTACCTACTAATCCAAATTAGCTGATCTTTTAGTATGTTATTATTGGGTATGGTTGCTGCCTTATGACAAAAAATTCCATTTTTTGATGTTTATATTAGGAGAAACAAATTGTCTAAGAATGCTGGTCGGGTTAGATTTCAATTAGAGCTATGTTTAGTAGAAATATGACAGTTCTTTTATTTTAAATAGAAATTTAGGAAACTAAACCTTTTGGGAAAGCTAAGATAGAGACCGAAAATTTTGTACCTGTCAAAGACTTTGATATTTTGACAATTTCATGCCTAAAATTGCGCTGCAATATAAGACTAAAATTTCAATGTTGTTTAGTCTTAAAGGGTTGTTTTGGGTTAAAGTTCCTAAATTCAATAGACCTAACTTAAACCCAACTTATTTGGATTAATTTGATATAAGGAAACTAGGAAAGTGTTTCGGAGATTCAGATATGAGTTTCGAGCTGTTGGGAGATTGGAGTAGCTTACGAAAATGTGTGGATTGTATGTAAACTAATTGATATATTTCTTTACTTCATTTCTATTCATATGTTCATTTCCAGTCATTTGGACTAAATTTGCCTTTGTATTCCATATGCTATGACTTGTTGTTCATTCTCATTACATGAGGTTGCTTTAAAGATATAGTTTGTAGATAAAATGATTTCATTGACTCCAATTCATGTGCAATGTCATTGTTGATTATTAATATATGTGGTCAGTGAAATAGCATGCTATTACGTAGGTGTTACATAGTATTGTAATCTATTTACTTTGTCCATTAGTTTGCAATGGTTTTGTTGGATTCCATTACTGTGTTGTTCTTGAATATGAAAGTAGTTCTCATTTAGAAATCCAGTAGACATAAGGGCGGTCACTAGAATTTCTAAGGTCATTAAGATATCTCTACTATCTTGCGCAACATATGGGGAATGAGTCCTAGGGTTGTTGGCAAGCGTAACTTGGGCAACACACAGGGTATGAGACTTGGGGTTATTGGTAAGTATATATATCATAAGCGACTGCACCAGTGAATGGTTATAAAGGTAAGAGCACTGCTCTGACCTTCTCATTGATGTAGAGCTCAGCTCCATCCTCGTGTAGAAAGGTTGATATGACAAAGATTACGGCCCACCAGCCCTAGATCATTACTACTTAGCAATGTGTCAGTTTCATGTTGTTTAGCTGAAGTATCTCTTTGCATGTTCTTTTTACATCATAGTTACTATTATAATGCTTTTATATCCTTATTGCATAATTGGGATTGTGAACAAATATCTCTCTGTATTGCTTTCCACTTTCTTGTACTTACCATCTAGTTTTTGATGATAGGTGCAGATCCGTCTAGTAGAAGATCTACCAAAGAGAAGATAGGTGACTAAATTTGAGTTTGTCGAGTGCTGCTACGCTAGATTTTATAGGTTTTGATTTTTGATGTGTTACTTTTATGTGCCTATAATATACTTTTGGGGTTATATATTATAGGTTGAGTGATTTGTACCTTAACCAAACGCACATGGTCATATATGGCAGTTTTTTCAAATATATGCATGTGATCTTTATTCACTGATTTTTCAACAATTGCTAGGACTCATGGTATAAGCTTTCGCTAGATTCTTAAGACTTCCACTTAATAAACTTTTAAGTCAACAAAATTTTAATTAAATCTAATTTTTGAATTGACATAGGATAAATATAAGTTTATATTCAAAACAAATAATGAATAATGAGTAGGTAAATGGTTTAGTGATAGGCTGACCAGTCCCTTGTTAAGTCTTATATTGTGCGTTTAAGGGGTCATCACAGTTGGTATCAAAGCCTAAGTTTGTAAAGCTTAGGAGAGCCTCAGTTTATAGAGCTTAGGATTGTGGAAAATAATCATTCCATAAGGTTATACCAAATCTACGATGTGTCGAAAAATGTATAACTTTTCCAATAAGTAATAAATGAAAATTTATACATGAAAACATAAATTTTAGATGTGGAAAACTAGATAATCCTGATTTAGAAACCATGAGTTGGGAAGTGAGTGAAAAGGAGATAGGGATGTCTTATACGTACAGGATATTTTTAGATGTATATATATATATGCGTTATCTACGTAGCTGATGGTGTTGCCAACGTCGTCAACTTGCAGAGCACGATGGAAGATTAATGCAAGATCAAAGATTGAAGCCGCTCTAGTAGTACAGACTATACCGGTAGTGACAACACCAACTATAGAGAAAATTGATACACCGTCTCCAATGCGCACATCTTCTAGCACTACTAGCACCACATCAACAACAACAAGGTGGTAGAGGCAGAGTTAGAGGTAGATGTCAATATAATTCCTAATAGGGCAGAGACAAGCACATTCCCAAAATTAGGTTCAGGGTCAGCGTAGACCTATCACTTGCTATACGTGTGGTCGGGTTGGGCATGGGATTAGAGATTGTCCATACCCAGCAGCCGTGTCTCCACCGCAATATCGAGAAGGTGTACACATGGTAACACAGCCCGATGTAGATGCCACACGGAGACTCATTGAGGGTATGAATTCCATTTATGGTAGAAAATCAAATGTTTTTTTCTTGATTCGAGTTCTACAGTATCTTTCATTTCTAGTCGCAAAATCGGCGTCTTAGGGTTGACACCGATTATAGTTACCGAACATTTTATTTTGAGTATTGCAGCCGCGGATAGAGTCTACCCAAATTATCTTATTGAGAGATATAGAGATAGGCGGGGTAGAGTTACCTATAGACTTCACGGTTCTAAAGTTTTTAGAGTTTGATGCATTGGTAGGGCTAGATTGGTTAGTAGAATATTACGCTGATATCGACTATTTTAGTAAGAAAGTTATATTTTAGATTCAGGACGTCCGATGTTCATTTATAATTGTAGTACACCTAGAGCCGAGGGCATTAGAGGCCGACTTGCGACTAATGGAGAGATGGAGACTCTGGTGTCATTATACACTATAGTAAAGCGTCAGGGACCTAAAGTGGAAGAGATTTCAATTGTATGCGAGTTTATTGACGTATTTCCGAAGGACTTACCTCGTTTACCACCACCGAGAGAGATAGATTTTATCATTCAGTTGGTACCAGGCACTAAACCTATATATATACCACCATACTGTAAGGCTCCAAGAGAGTTGGAGGAGTTAAGGAGTCAGTTGCAAGATTTCAGAGAGAAGGGATCCATTACACCTTTTATGCCACCAAGGGGAGCACTAGTCCTACTTATGATGAAAAAAGATTGTACTTTGAGACCGTTTGTCGCTTATAGATAGCGTAACGGGGTCACAATCAGAAACATGTATCGTTTACCATGGTTTGATGACTTATTTAATCAGCTGATAAGAGCACATTATTTCTCCAAGATAGACCTACAATCAGGGTATCATCAGCTTAGTGTCAGGGATGAGGATAGGTCCAAGATGCCATTCGGTACGAGATATGGACACTATTAATTTACAGTTATGTCGTTTGGTTTGACTAATGCACCTGCCATGTTTATTAATTTGATGAATAGAGTGTTAAGGCCATTTCTTGAACATTTTGTGATAGTTTTCATCGATGGTAAATTGATATATTCAAGGACTCAATAAGATCACACTGTATCTCAGAGAGATGTTGTAGAACTTGAGGGAGCATTGACTCTATGCCAAGTTCAGCAAGTGTGAATTTTGGTTAATGGAAGTTAAGTTCTTAGGACATGTTGTTGGAGTAGCTGGCATTGTTATAGATCTAGCAATGATTTAGCCTATTATGGATTGGCCAGCCAACGCAAGTTACTGAGATCAAGAGTTTTCTGGGGTTAGTAGGATATTACCACAGGTTCGTCAAGTTTGATTGGTCTGAGGAATGCGATGAGGCATTTGCTCAGCGAAAGAGACTGTTGAGTACCACACTAGTGTTGATGATACTAGAGGCTAGATAGGGACTCTTGGTATATATAGATGCTTCTCATACAGGTCTAGGTTGTGTGCTAATGCAGGATAGTTGCACAGTAGCTTATGCATTTAGACATCTGAAGATAGGGATACATCATATGTATAAAGAGAGCTTCACACTGTATACTGATCATAAGAGTTTGAAATACCACTTCACACAAAAAGAGCTTAACATAAGACAATGCTTGCGGTTGGAATTTTTGAAGGACTATAATTTTTCTCTAGAATATTACCAAGGAAAAGCTAATGTAGTTGGTGATGCACTAAGTAGGATGCCGATTGGAGATGTTGAATTTGTTAGATGTCATATGACACATGAGTATGGATTACTATAGGAAGCGATAATGATGACTCAATTAGATATTCCTACCGATAATTGGGTGATGATTTGTACACATATTAGGCTTCAAACAGTTTCTACTAAGAAAGTATTAGAGGGATGGAGAGCCAACATCTTATACCAAAAATCCAATGAGTTGGCCCAATGTACTGAGTGTATTAACCTGACAGAGACAACGAACCATTATTTGATATTCAAAGGTAGATTGCGAATACTAATAATAGCAGATCTAAAAGATGCGATTCATTAGGATTCACACCGTTCTTGGTTCCTTGTTCATCTGGGTAGGAAAATAATATACCATGGCATGAAGAGAAGTTTTTTGATGCTTAGGATGAAAGTTGATATATAGGAACTTATCACGAACTATGGGATTTGGTAACTGGTGAAAGCAAAACATCGTAGACCTGGAGGAGTATTACAGCCGCTTCCCATTCCATGATGGAAGTGCGAAGTCATAGCTGTGTATTTTGTGGAAGAATTACAGAGGACTATCCATTGACACAATTCCATTTAGGTGATTGTGGAAAGATTTACGCAATCTGCCAATTTCATACCAGTTGCAGCTCATTCCACATTTGATCAGTTGAAAGTATTATTCGAGAGAGATTCTTATACTGCATGGGGTAATATTGACTATTATTTTAGACAGGGATGCAATGTATACGTCTAACTTGTAGTAGAGTATGTAGGAGCAGTATGGTACGGGCCTATAGTTTCGCACAACTCTTCACCTTTTGATTGATGAGTAGACAGAGAGGTTGATTCATACTCTCGAGGATATGCTCAAGGCTTTTGCACTTGAGTTTGGTGGATCATGGGAGGAGTACTTACCATTGTGTGAGTTTTCATACAACAGTTATCAGGCTAGCATTAAGATGCCACCATTTGAGGCTTTATATGGCAGAAAGTGTCACTCACCATCTTGTTGGGCTGAGCCAGAGGACTCGGACATTATAAGGCCTAAAATTGTTGTTGATCACACCGAGAAGGTACGATAGATTTGCCAAAGGAGTAAAAGAGCCAAAGCGAAGCAAAAGAAGTATGCAAACACATATCAAAGCAATGTCACGTATGACGAAGAAGCCTTGGTGTATCTAACGGCTTATCCTTGGAAGGATTTTCACAAATTTAGTCTAAAAGGCAAGTTAGCATCAAGATTCATCAGGCCTTTCAAGTTCAAATGACAGGTTGGAAAGGTTGCCTATGAGCAATATTTACCTCCACAGATGTTGGTTATTCATCCAATGTTTCATATATCCATGCTTCGACTAGAGAATTCGAAGGCAGGTGAGAGACCAACTCTTCACTTAAGTCAGATAGATCTGAGAAATGACATATTATATGAGGACCACCCTATACAGATCTTAGATCAGAGGATACAACAATTGAGAGGCAAGTCTATCTCGAAGGTGTTAGTCAAATAGCAGTTCCATGGAGACTTGGAACTCACTTGGGAACGGGAAGACTATAAGCGAGATAGGTTTTCGTACATTTTCGAGTAAGGTATAACTTTAAGTCAAGTTTAATTTAGAGGATGAAATTTCCATTAGTTGGGAAGAATTGTGACAATCCAATTTTTAAATTTGAGTTTAACTCCTTAATTAGAATTAAGTGACTCGTGATATGGGACCTACAATGAGATATGTGTCATTAATGAGGTGAGATGGTCAAGGTATATGTTATATTTGTTGTGGTGTATGCTTAGTGTATTATATATATGTGGACTACTAAGTCATTTCTACTTACGTATACATGTCGATACGTGTGTGGGAATGCACGTCGATTGAGTGTCGGCATGGTATCGAGGTTGAGAGTGATATGATAAGTTGGCATAAGATTACATATAGCTTTTATAGTTATTTTTACATAGCTATGGTTTATTATAAACTTAACGAGGCTAAGTTAGTAAGTTAAAACAAATAGCCACTTAATTTTCATCGAGACACGTATTGACTCTACTAAACGTCAATGGAGTGACATATTGGTGTCACATATCATGAGTTAGTGGGACATGTCTTAATAGGTGTATCACTAGATGAACATCGAGACACGTGTGTACAATGAGATCAATGATTATTAATCAACCACATCCACTTACTATATAAAGCTAGTAATCAACTCATAAAACAAAGTCAATTTCATTTGATTTGCTTAATAGAGAAAGAAATTTGTTGGAGAGAAGGAGGAGGATTTAAGGAAGAAGAAAACAAGCAACCAAAGTAGGTTTAGTGAAGGAGAGATCAAGTTAAGTTAGGTTTTCATCAAACTAGGTACATATCTCCTTATTTACTTCAAACCCATTCTGGTTTTTAGTTTAATTCAAAAGTCTAGATGATTAAAAATCTGCAATTGGTTTATATATTTGAATTCCTCATTTCAAGCTAATAATTTAGCTATATTAAACTTCTTTATTTGGTTTTGAAATCATAAAGATATGAATTTTTTAAATTGTAAGACCAATACTTTATTTGGATGCTGGCTTGGGACAAAAATCACATTTTTAGAAGTATAGATTTGGAAAAATATATTTTCTATGTCCACTGATCGGGTTGGATTTCAATTAGAGCTATGTTTAGTATAAATATGATATTTCTTTCTTTTTAAATCAGAATTTTGAAAACTAAATCTTTTTGGAAAGCTAAAATAGACACCAAAAATCTTTGTAGTAATGGAAGATTTAAATATTTGGAAAATTTCATGCCTAAAATCACACTGCAATATAAGACTAAAATCTCAGTGTTGTTTTGTCATAAAGGGTTGTTTTTTGTTAAAGTTCCAAAACCCTTTGGACCCGACTCAAACCCAACTTTTTTGGATTAGTTTGATATCAAGAAACTAGGAAAGTGTTTTAGGGATTCAAATATGAGTTTTAAGGTATTGGGAGAGCGGAGTAGCTGAAGAAATTGCATGAATTTTAAGTAAACTGATTGAAATATTTCTTTATATTTCATTTTTATTCATATGTTCATTTCCATTCATTTAGACTAAATTGCCTTTATATTCCATACGCCATTACTTGTTTTTCGTTATTATTACATGAGGTTGCTTCAATGGTATAATTTGTTGATAAAAAGATTTCATCGACTCCAGTTCTTATGTAATGTCATTGTTGATTGTTAATACAAGTGGTCAGTGCAATAGTGCAATAATATGGCATTTGGTAGGTGTTTCATAGTATTGTAATCTACTTCATTCGTGCATTAGTATGCAATGGTTTTGTTGGATTCCATTACCATTTTGCTATTGAATATCAACGTAGTTCTTGTATCTAGGGTCATTACATGATAAAAATCCGGTGGACATACGACGGTTTCTAAACATTCGAAGGTGATCAGGATTTCTACATTATCTTGTGTAACACATGAAAAATGAGTCGCGACGTTGTTGCCAAGCATAACTTACGTAGCACAAGCGGTATGGGACCCGAGGTTGTTGGCAAGTATATATCGTAAGTGACTAGTACCAACGAAATGTTATAAAGATAGGAGAACTGCTCAGAACTTCAAATTGATGTAGAGCTCAGCTCCATCCTCATATTGTGGCTTATGCGATGAAGATCAGGGCCGACCGACCATAAATCAGTACTACTAAATCATTTGTTAGTATCATATAGTTTAGCTGAAGTATCTCTTTGCATGTTCCTTTTACAGCATAATTGCTATTATTATTCTTTTAGATACTTATTGCATAATTGGGAATGTGAACAAATGTCTCTTAGTATTACTTTCGACTTTCTTATACTCACCGTCTAGTTTGTGATGGTGGGTGCAAATCCATCTAGTTGCAGATTAGGGAAAAAGAAGATATGCAACTAACTCTAAGCTTGTGGAGAGCTGCCACGCCAGATTTTGTAGGTTTTGATTTTTTATGTATTACTTTTATATGCCTGTCATATACTTTTGAGGTTGTATATAATGGGTTGAGTGTTTAGTACCTTGACCAGACATATGTGGTTAGATATCACCATTTCATCATCTATATGCATGTGATCTTTATTCACTAATTTTCCATAATTTTTAGGACTCATGTTATAAGCTTCCCCTAGATTGTTAAGACTTCCATTGAATAAACTTTTAAGTAAATAAAATTTTAGCTAACTCTGATTTATTAATTGGCATAGGATAATTATAAGTTTATATTGAAAACAAATAATAAATAATAAGTATGTAAATGGTTTTGGGATAGGCTTACTAGTCCCTTGTTAGGTTCTATATGGTGAAATTAGGGCTTAATAATGGGATTAAGCTGGGTGGTGCCTTAATTTGAGAAGGGGTCGTCACAAATATAGTCCTCAGTGAAAGGTTTTTGTAGTAGTTGTATATTACCTACTTAACTTGAATTATTGCTAAAGGGTTCGCTTTTAATTGGTTTTAAACTAATCTAAACAATTGTAACAAACCACTTTAAACTTTATTTTACTTCATATATTAAGGATATCTTTATTGACAACTTAACCAAGGTAACTTAATAATATGTTTTGTATTCGTGTTTATATCTCAATATATTTTGTGCAATTCCTAACTCGAATAAATAGATTTCCTTCAAATCCACTTCCACCTACTGTTATAAGGGAAGATTCTAATGTGCAAACTATAACTCCACTTATCGGTGTGAATAACATAAGCTTCACATTGATTTAAGTCTCAAATCTTTGAATTCATATCTAAATGAGTTTACTTTCCATGCCTCCATAATCAACAACTATCTATCGATGTTGTGTATTTTATAGTTGTATCGATCATGTCCAGAGTAGAAGCTTCAATGGCCATGATAACTTCTAAAGCTTAAGTTCATTAAACATGTGGCCAGTATGTCTAAAGCTTTACACTCAGAATCAATACAAGTTCTAACCCTTGAGCTTTTTATTATCACTTTCAATTCCTATTCAAATTATAGCGTTCATACCATAGGATCCATTGATCCCTTAGATAAATAGACTACACACATGATTGAAGCAAACATAAAAGAAATTCAATATGGAATTCATTGCAAATAATAGATGAAATATTACCTTGAATTAATCAACAAAATCAAATATTGATTGTAAACATGGAGTTTTCTTTGTTCTCCAACAAAAACTCTTTAATACTCAAACCTAATACTAAATTACTGTAGTGGAGGCTAATCTCCTTCTATTTGGTGATTTCCTCCTAGTTTACCACATCCCAATACCTATTTATATCTATTAATAAGAATGAGAAACCTTAAATTACAGTTTGCCAAATTAAAGTCTTACTTTCTATTTCATGCGAAGTTTGCAGTGTCAATTACTGCCTCGAGCTATATGTGTTAAGCCATGTCACTATCAGTGCTCCACTACATCATTGTGTGATTTTGAGCTCCTGAGTCTTGGTACTATCTCTTATGTGCCATGTTCCCGCCACTATGCCCGACCTCCACAATTGATTTTCTTCATATTTTGCTTTCCCACGCCATGCCTTTCATCCCCACCTCGTGCCATTTATTCCTATAGCATCAACTAATACTCCCACAGTGCCAACTCTGATTTTATAGGTTTTAGCTCCTTTTCTTCTCATTTTCCCTTGATTCCATCCGTTACACCTTCATTCATTAATACCATGAATTAATACTCAGTTGAGGATACTTATAATAAATAAATGGATAAACTAACCATATATATGTATAAATAATTACTTATCAAATACCCCTAAACAAAAGGTTTTATTCATCTCGAATAAAGGTATATTCAACTAAGCCTCCTAATAACTATTTCTCTTTAAATTTACATTATTCATGATGTATCCTTCAATTTGCCAAGTCTTAAGTCAACAATCCACTCAAGAGTTTTTCATTGCAAAAACTCATATTTTTAAGACATTTAGATTTAACAACACATATAATTAACTTCACTTTCAAATCACTAAAGCGAATCTCAACCAAAAACCATCACTACTCACAATTTTGTTTAGTTTCAATACTCATGTAGCTTTACACAATGTCATAAATTCTCATTAAGCTCATAAATTCACAAATAAACATAGATCAAACTCATCCTTGCTAGACTTAAGCATTTCAAAGATCCATAGGAAATTACATAGTTGGAATGGAAATTTAACTAAATTAGTTGCTCATACTCGTGCTTAATATTTTATTTGAAGAGTTTTTGTTTACTTCCGCTTTCAATGTATCACCTTCTTTTTTAGGTAATCTAGATAGATGGTTTGCAACCTAATTTTCACTTCTATTTTTGTCTTTGAATCCCAAGTCAAACTCTTGCTATAATAACACCCATCTAATCATCCTTGGTTCGACATCATTCTTTCCAAAAAGGTAATGAATTGTTGCATAATCGATGTACATAATGACTTTGGATTCCACTATAAAGGCATTAAACTTGTGACACACAAACACCAATGCTAATAGCTCTTTTTTCTGTAGTAGTATAATTTTGTTGTGCTTAATCCAGTGTTCTACATGCATACTATAACTCTAAATATATCATCACTCCTTTAGCCTAACACTGCTCCTACTGTGTGATCACTGGCATCGAACATTATTTCATACTTAGAATTCCAATTTGGTATTACCACTATTGGTGCTAAAATGAAAGCCACTTTCAAGGTTTTAAATGCTTTTATGCATGCCAGACTCATTTGAAATGGAGCATCTTTTTCCAATAATATGCACAATGGTTTAATGAATTTTGAAAATATATAAAAGCACATGCCCTAGAAAACTTCTTCCGTCTCTAATGTTTCTTGGTATAGGAAGTTTTTCAATTGGCAGTATTTTTTGCTCTTTCTACCTCGAATACATGATCGGACACTCTATGTCCGAAAAAAATTCCTTCTTAAACCATGAATTGACACTTCTCTCAATTGAGTACCAAGTCATCCATAAATACCTCCATGCTATCATCGACCATATAAAAGAAAATGGACATCACACATCTTTGAAATCTTCATTGCATAATTCAAATGGAATCTATTTGGATGCAAATGTTCCGTACGGGAAAGTAAATGTCGTTTACTCCTTATTTTCTGGTGCTATGGCATTTAGATTGTATCCTGAATAATTATCATAAAAGCAATGATCCTCATATCTTGCCAATCTGTCCAACATTTGATTAATGAATGGTAATGAGAAATGACCTTTCCTTGTAGCTTTATTTAATTTTTTGTAATCAATGCAAACTTTCGACCAGTTATTATTCTTGCGAACAAGGTTTTCCCATTTTCAATTCGAATGATAGTCATTCATTTTTTCTTTGGTGTCATATGTAGTGGTGAAACCCATGAACTATCTAAAATGGTATAGATGATTCCCGCATTAAGTGATTTTAAGATTTCCTTTTTTAACACTCGAAGTAATTTTTCTTCTTCCAACTTTGTCAAAGCTGCTGAAATGAACACGGGATAAGTTGAATTTTCTCCTAAGTATGTGTCACTAAGATGCTTTGGTAAAGGTTTTATGTCAATTTTTCCTTGAATAAATACACTTTCTACCTTTGTTTCTAATTTCTCGAAACCTTTAAGAAAGGTAGAGGGTCCTATTAGTATTAAAGCATTGAATGCTTCTTGAAGTTCACCCTTTACTACAAAACTTGTTGTTTTGCTCTTGACTAGAAATTGTTCTAATGGATCGCATAGTCCTGGGTTATCTCTATAACACAATAAAAAATTACATCTATGACTTTGATGCTTTTGCAGTGATCTCTCTCACTTAAATATTTTAAGGTATTATTGATATTGAATAAGAATTCCTCATCATTTGCTTGTAACCTTAACCATTTTTCTTGGATGTCTATTAGTGCTTGTGCAATTGCTAGGAATGGTCTCTCGAAAAATAATGGTACCTCCAAATCTTCTTGCATATCCAATATAACAAAATCCATGGGAAAAATTAACTTGTCCACTTTCACCAGCATATCTTCAATCAGTCCATTTGGATAAGTCACTAATCGATCTGCTAATTGCAAGGTCATATTAGTTTACTTTACTTGCCGCAATCTTAATTTTTTGAAAATTGATAAGGGCATTAAATTTATACTTGCTCCCAAATCATATAGGAGCTTATCGAACAAGTGTACTCCTATCGTGCATGGAATGGAAAACTTTCTCGGATCCTTGAACTTTGGTGGTAGCCTCCTTTGTAGATTTGCAATTCACGCGTCAGTCAAATTCACTATTTCGTAATCTTCAAGGTTTAACTTTTCGCAATTATGTCCATCAAGAATTTTGTGTAGTTCGACATTTATTCCAATGCATCTGCAAAAGGGATGTTGTATGAAGCTTTTTAAACATTTCTACAAACTTCTAGAACTATCTTTGATTTTTATTTTTCTTGAACCGCTGAGGATATGGTAAGGGTGGATTTATAAGTGGTTGATCATATAGAAATGCGACTTTCCCCTTCAACACATTTTTTTGCCCATCTCCCCTGTTTTCTTTTGAGTTCACTCTGATTCTTCTACTGGTGCTATTTCTTTTAAGGCATTGATGTCATTCACCAAGTGTATGCCTCTTCTTATTGTTGCACATCAACTTATTTCCTAGTGCCATGTTTTATATCTCGTGGCCGCACTAATCATTGGTTTTTCTGTAACTCTTAACTGGACTGCATTTGCATTTTCCATGTGATTGCAAATATTATTACTAAGAAAATGTTTTCATTTTATAACTTCCAAGCACTGGTAATCTGGCCAATTTGTCTTTCTAAGTACTTAATGGATTATTATTGTTTACTATCCATTTCGAAATTCGAGAATCTCATAAACTTGATTAGATAACTAATTAACTATTCTCAAATTTTACCTAGAGTTTAAGTATCCAAGGTGGGAACACCACATTATAGATCGAAGATCATAATTTAAAATGTTATTTTTCAATGATAATGCCTATTGTGTGTATTATATGATGTTTTGTCACAAAGTCAGGGTTTGTTGAGGTTTATCCTCAATCTATCATAACCGAGGTCTTAAATGTGTATCGAAAGGGCATAAGTGCAGTAAAGATTATTAATCGCTCGAAAACTAGTAAACAAGTGTTAACTATCACCCGAGGATTTTGCCTTTGTTTACATGCAAGTTGATATTTGTAGCAGTGTAAAATGAGAATGGAGTTGGTGCAAGACCTTACCTCGACTTTGATATTAGTTAGCTATTGTCGAGGGAGAGGGGTCCAAATTGGTGCAAGTTTTTCTAAGTGTGGCAAAAGAATTGGTATGTAAATAGTCAATATGTAATTAAAAAAGTTAAGATTCGTAGAGCTTTTGTGTGACCATAAACCAGTGTTATGGATGTTTTATGAAAATGGACTATTTTATCTAGTGTTTGGCTCTATTTGGTGAGAAATTGGATTGAAAACGAGCGCCAGAAGTTAAAACACATTAAAATAGGGATTTGGGAAACTAATAAATAAAAAGAAACTAAGCTGCTAACAAGCAGTTAAGGGTTTATATACATATATATATATATATATATATATAAAGTTAAAAAATAAAAATGAAAAGAAGTTTCATTTTATTTTAACAGATAACGAAAAAGCTTAGTTCATTAACCCTATTAATATGTTCTTTCATTTCACGATTTCCTGATGACTAATTTTCACATAGTTTCTTTCTGCCAAATAGTATAACATTTTTAGACGGTCAATTCGAACATGTTTCCCTTGTGGCAATGAGGTATTTACCTTAATATTTGGAAAATCATCAGTTAAGGGTGTTTTCCTTAATTCAATTTGAATTCCCACAATTTCTCGATTTACTTTGTGAGGGTTTGATAGAAATTGATAGGGTTTGTTGTAAATTGGTATATTAGATTGATTTAAGTCAATTTGGTTAAAATCCCACTGGCATGGGTTAGGTTTTTGATGAATTAAACTAATGTGATTCAGTTGGTAACTATTTTGGAGATATTTTATAGTTCATATTGATTTACATTAGATTTCAGGATGAATTGAATATCATTTTTTAATCCAATTTAACTCCATCAGTTTTGAAAATATTTTGATGTTTGTATTGATTAGTTTCGTGGTATTTCTTGGCGAGTTTTAAAGAGAAATTGCAAAAATATTTATCTGGAGAAGTTTTTCATTTAAAAATAAATATAATTTGCCTAGTTGAGAGGCCATATTGAGAAATTCACAACTTTTTCGTCAGTGATCTAATTTGAGTTTTTTTGGAGTCTATGGAAAGTAGAACATGAGTACTACAAGTTTCTTTGAAGTCATCATAACAAATATTGAGGTTTTCAAGGCTAAAAGTTACCCCTAATTTGCTAATGGAAAGCCTGTTTAAAAAATTATATAAATTAATTTATTTGGAAACTGTTCTCATCCAAATTTTGGCCACAGTTTTCATTAGGTTTCATGATTTGATTTCACTTGAAGCTTGACCCATAATATAATTGGGTATGCAGGGAAGCTATTAGAACCAAGTTTAAGGTAATCAAATGTTTCGAGAGCCCTAATAATATTGCCCAAAGTTGATTGGTAATAAGTTGACCCTGCATTGGTCTTTACTACTTATAGAATTTGTCTTGATACCTACATTTGTGTTTAGTCTACATTGCATTTTACATTATTCTAGATCATGCATACATGGCATTCGGAGAGAGTTGCCCCTGCTTCGGTCGTAAGAGTGTGAGGTGTTCCACTCTTGACTAGACGTACTGTAGGCATCTAAGGGAGGTAATGTCGACTCTAGGGTAGCATGCATTGAACTCATAGGACCGTTATAGGTTCATTATGAGATGGGCCTATTTATTATGAACATAAAATAGGAAATGAGGAATCCACGTTGTTATATAAAGTTTTTGTTATTTGAAAATACAATTCCATGATTGCATGTATTCAGACTAACATTTGAAAGAGCACAAAGTAATGTAGCAATTTCTTACCTGACATCTTGGAGTTATTTTAGATGATGTCAAGTTCTCTATTAATGCAAGAAAGAACAAACAAGACTCGAAGAACCTTGGCATATTTTTCATGTTTTAAAGTTTAATTGTCATTGTAATTATGTTATATATATTATTGTTTTGGGTTCCGGGGAGAGTGTGAGTTTTAAAATACTCTCAAAAAGGTTATGTGAGTCTCCCAAATTAGTTTGAAGTAAGTTGAAAGGTTTTTCTTATTTAGTTTTAGTTTATTTTGAGATTGTTAAGTTGTAAATAAGGTACTTTAGACATTAAGTTAGTATAACTAATTTGAATTGATACATATTATGAACTAAGGGGAGTTGAGAGTTCTTACATTACAGGCTACCAATTTTGTTGTTTATTAAGTGAATTTTTTAGTAGACCACTTTTAGAGGAGGTGCTGCGGAAGTTTTTATAAAATATGGGTAATACTTCATATGATTTCTTAATTTGCTCCAATTAATCAAATAATAAACGAAGGTCTATTAAGGATATAAATTTAGTTTAAGAGCGTAATTAAGGATTAAAATAAAATGTATTTGTGTTGGAAAATGCACAGTTGATTATGTGGTTTGTATGCCTAATTAGGGTATTTAGGGATAAGTTAGGGCTTATTGAGATGACCCCTGACATACTTTTGTATAAGAGCTATGGTTAAGTTCAATCAAGGAAATGGAAAAAATAATAATGATGTTGAATTTAGAATTGAGTTGATTGGGAATTTTATGTTCTGCCACTTGGATTACGTTAACTTACATGAACTTTAGTGATGGTCTTGAGCAACAAGGTTCAGTAATGAGGTCGTGATTGGTTAGGAAGAGATTGTGAGTTGGTAATACTTTGTTATTGTGATATGTTTGGTATGTATTTATTATACTATCATCAGATATACAATAAGAAGTTTTTTCTCATTATCTTTTTATTACTTAACTCGCGAGATATGACAAGTGAGATTATGAAAAGACAATTGAAAAGAGAATAGACTTGTTATACGTCAACTAAGCTTGATGAGACATGAAATAGATTCCGGATGTCTAAATTCATAAGGGTATTGTAAGTAGTTTGATACTACCATAACTAAGGGAAATAGTCAATTATAAAACTAATAGGGAAATGGTTAAGCAACATATCTTTATAATTGAGGAACGTAAGTAGTGAACATGGATTTCTTGGAAATGAAAAGTATCAAACTTTTCCAATTATAAAACACTCGGGATAGTGCCAAAATGGACTTAAATTAAGTTTTAAACCATTGAGAATCATTTGGGAATTGCAAAATGAATTTAAGAATTATGTGAAGCACAAGATATATATATATCTTTGTTTTTAAAATGAGGTTATTATCGGTTGCACGATTAAGTATGAAATACCTATTCGATGAGGTATTGGTAGATTCGTAACCAATTGAAGAGTTGCCTTAAAAATACTCTCGATAAATGAAAAAGGAGACAATAGTTTCAAAAATAGAAATTAATTACAAATATTGTGTTTGGACTTGAAAAATCACAATGGGATTATGAAAGGATCAGTTGAATTGTCTAAGTTGATTTCTATGAAAATATAAATATTTTGGAATAAAGTATTGTCTCGTTTGCAAAACAAAATACATTGTGGAATATAGAATAGAACCATGGTTTGAAACAACCAAATGACTTATACGTAGAAGTATTGAGAATTTTGGATTATTTTTTATTTAAGTTGCTTAATTATAATTGACATTGATTACAATGCTTCTATGAATCAAACAAAGTAATGGTAAAAAGAATGGAAATATATAAGTTAAAAGTAATCTTTGTTAACACCGGATTGGGTGTTGTTACAAAACAAAGATCAACAAAATTCTAACTTGAAAATGAAAGGTGTAATGATAAGATCAACATGTTAGAAGTTGTTATTTGGTGAAAATGGTATGGAAATAGCTAGGATTAACGATTAAATAAAATACAAGTAGCTATGTTTGTGTATTCAAAGTACCTAATACTCATTTCTAACTAAATTAAGTTATGATGCCTATCACAACGACTTAAATTGTAAAAAAGGAAGAGATATATGTATTGATGGAATATCTGCAAGTAATTTGTATAGGAAGTCAATAAGAACAAATGTGTAATGAGAATTTCCTTTTATATGAAAGAAAAGATTGAAATAGCATCATTTACGATTTTGATTAGATGTCAAGTTAATAAAAGTTTAGAAATTAAAATTTTTCTATCCCTTTAAATGAACAGTAACGGAAAGGTGAATTTGTAAAAATGGAATTGATGAATAGTAAGATACATTGATATCTTACACAGTATCTTGAAAAGTATCGAATTTTGTTTTGAGAAAATGAATAGTCGAGGAATCTAAGACAAAAGGAAAAAACATAAGGCAATAAAAAACAATAGAATTTTTGGTTTACAAAATTTCTCTGTTTCGAACAAAGATTCGCTACGGAAGACTTCGATTCATTGAATGATAATAAGAAGTCGCACTGTCCTTAGCAATAAATTTGAAAAGAGAATAGATGAAACAAAATGCTTTTCTAAGTTAAGGTAAAGAAGCTATAAGTAGCTTAACTGTTGAACGTAGTTGTAATAAGTCTGTAAAGGGACAGGAACGAGATCGATATTAGAATAGCTAACATTAACAAAAGCCAAACGTAATAGACTCTGCGTATAAAATAAAATGAGATGTTGAGACGACTTGCGACAATTAGAAGTGACACGAACAAACTCCTATAGTCAAGGTAAGGCACTTGAGTAGTTGTGCATGACCAAAAGTACAAGTAACTTCATATCATAATCATGATTTATTCAAAGCATAAAAGTCCTGCGTGACGAGACCTATGTTTGAATAATCGAATGAATTGGTTAGACTTGGAAATATAAGATTCTATAAAGTTTATTGATATCAATTAGAAGCTTAAGTATAGAAAAACAAATGGTCAAGATAGTCTTAGATAAATATAAAAATGGAAACTCAAGTCATCGAGTCTCGATAAGACTTAGGATATCGAATAATAAATTTGACAAAACCTATTGTATCTTTATAAGCATCTTACAAGGAATCAAACTCCAAAAGTAGAAAGTTTTGAACTAAAAATTACAGACAACTGATATCAATGAATACGCTCCATAAAGGTTCATATGTAGTGCTATATCACATGATTAATAATCAGTGAAGTTTTGAAGCACCGGTTAGATTACATCGGAGTTGATGTAAGATACCTATATGACAGTTAAAATACACATGAAATGAAAAGAGACGTATATCTTCTAGTTCAGTTAGTAAGTATTATCTATATTGGTTTGAAATACTGAATAGAGTATAATGTATCTGACGAAGATATGTTTGAAGAATTTAATAATGTTCCACTTTAAACTGAGAAAAGTCAGAAGTATGTATTGAGAAAATATGGAAAATAGATAACTTATTCATAAATTTGTACGTGATACAAGCTAAAAGTTATAATATAAGAGTATAATAAAGGAATATGTTGATCTATTTTAAAATGTGTATATCTAATCAAGATAAGGATAATTGTCTCCATTCAACTAAGGAAAAAGATCTAGCAAACAACTTGTAATTGAGTTCGAGATGATGTGAAATCTAAGTAATTTGAAGAACTTGAAAACCAGAGTAGCGATCAAGCAATCGGAAAAGACTACAAGTTAATAGAAAGAATGAGATTCATAGTGGGCTCATGAATAGAAAATGATTTGATGAAGTTAGAAAACTCGTTAATTTTCAAGCCAATCAAAGGAAAGGTTAGCTGACTTTGTTCGATGAGTCAAAATTTGTAATTTCTTTTTATTCTACAATGTAAATAATTTTATGAGTAAGCATTTAGAGAATGAGTGAGAGTTGCACGATGTATTATGTTGCATTTTATGATCGAATTGAGACTGGAGATCTTTTATCATGGGATGATAGATGTAATTAGAAATCTATAGTCTTCGGCTGAAAGATGTAATTCTAGGTATCTATTGAGAAATGTTGGAATGGTGATGGATCAGATGGACATGCAACTTTACTTTGTATCTAATGTTGTGCTCAAATATTTTTTATGTGACTATGTAATTTTAGACTAATGATAGTGTAAGAATTGATCAGCTGATAATGCAAATGAAAAGATGATAGGTAATAAGAAAGGAAACTGGGATATATATATCTAAGTCTGATCGATAAGGAAATAATTATCAATAGTTTGTGGAATTGCATTTAGTTAAGAATGAAAATGATTTTATTGAGAAGCAAGATAGGCTAGACCTTTTTAAATATTATTGTTTGAATGAGATTCAAGGCATGAAATGAGTAGTGAAGAAAAATAAGGTTAATGAATATTTCACAAAGTTAATAGTTTAACTCGTCGAAAATTAACAAAATGCCAGGATTGGTAGAGAAGTTGTTATGGCTTTTCATTAGACCTAGAAGATGGAAATGAAAAGTAGAAGTTTTTATGATCTCTACAACTGAGTTATTGATTACAATGAAAGTGGTTTGGTCTACTTTATGGTTTTACCTTTAAAATGGTTCTTACAACCTTGGAATAATAGAGTTGTATACGAATGATAATATTCTCATATCTCTTTTGGTTTAGTAATCTGTAAGTTTAAATTTCTAGGATCAAATTTTAAATTAGTTGGGGAGAATTGTGAAATTCGAGAATTTCATAAACTTAATTAGATGGCTAATTAAGTATTTTTGGTTTTTATTTGGATTTTAAATATCTGAGGTGGGACCCACGTATTACGAATAGGAGATCATAATGTAAAATGTTATTTTTCAATGATAAATGCCTAGTGTGTGTATTACATGGCATTTTTTTCACGAAGTGGATGTGTGGAGGTGTATCATCAATTTGTAATATTCGAGGTTGTAAAAGTGTTTTTGAATGACAAAAGTCCAATAAAGATTATTGGTCGCTCAAAAACTGGTAAACAAGAGTTAACTATCACGCGAGGGTTTTACCTCGATTTTACGTGCAAGTTCGGAATGGTGGCATTGTAAAATGAGAGTGAAGTTGGTGCAAGATATTACCTTGAATTTCGTATCAATTGGTAGTAATCAAGGTTGAGATTGAGTCCAAATTTGTGCAAGTTTCGCTAAGTGGCAAAAGAATTGGTTAGTAAATGTTTAATATTCATTGCCCAAGTTAAAACTTTTGGAGTTTTGGTGTGACGAAAACCAGTGTTATGGACATTTTATGAATATGACTTTTTTATTGATAGTTTGGCTTAATTTGGTGAAAAACCAGATAAAAAGTGAGTGCAAGAAGTCAAAACACTTTAAAATAGGTATTTAGTTATTAATAAATAAAAAGAAATTAAGCTACCAACAAGTGGCTACGGTTTTATATATATGTTCATATATAAAGTTGAGAAAGAAATTAATGAAATGAAGATTCATTTCATTCTAATAGGGAATGAGAAAGCTTTGTTCCTTTTCAATACGGTCTTTTGTTCCACGATCTCTCGATGTTCGGTTTTCGCCCAGTTTCTTTCTGCAAAATATTAGAGCATTGCAATACATTCAGTTCGAACCAAGTTTCAACAATGAAGACGACGTAATTAGTTCAAAATTTGGTAAATTTTCAATTTAGGGCATTTTCCTCAACTCAATTTGAATTCTAGCGATTTATCAATTTCTCCAGGGTTTTGATAGAAATTGGTAGGGACTATTGTGAATTGGTACATTAGATTGATTTGCACTAATTTAAAATGAATACCACTAGTGTAGGTTAGGTTTTTGATAAATTAAACTAATGTGATTTAGTTGATAACAATTTTGGAGATGTTTTTATTGTTGATATTTATTTACAATAGGTTTCTGGATGAATTGATTATTTATTTTCATCCAATTTTAGTCCATGGGCAATGGAAATATTTTGTTGTTTGTATCGAGTGAATTCATGGTGTTTATTGTCTTGTTTTAAGGACTCAATTGCGAAAATATTGATTTGGAGAAGTTTTTCATTTAAAAATAAATAAAGTTTGGCTAGTTGAGTGGCCATATTGGAAAATTAATAGGTTTTTCGTTAGTGACACGATTTGAGTATTTTTTCAGTCTATGAAAAGTAAGGCATGAGTATTGCAAATTCCTTTTAGGTTATCATGACAAATATTGAGGTTTTCAACGTTAAACATTGACAACAATTTGGCTTGTTGAAAGCTAGTTAAAATAATTACATAAATTAATATTTTTTGAAACTGTTCTCAAGCATACTTTGGCCAGAGTTTTCATTAGGTTTCCTGATTTGGTTTCACTTGAAGGTTGACCCACATTATAATTGGTTATTAAGGAAGCTATAGGAACCATTTTTAAGGTGATCCGATGCTTTGAGAACTCTAAGAATATATATTAAATTTGGTTTGTTCTAAGAAAACCCTACAGTGGTATTTATTATTTATGAAAGTTATCTTTCTACTTTTATTTGTGTTTACTCTACATTGCATTTCACACCATTATTGGTCATGCATACAAGGAATCTGGATAGAGTTGCCCCTACTTTCGTCATAAGAGTGTAAGGTGTTCCACGCCGGACTAGACGGGTAATGGAAACTATGGGGTAACATGCATTGAACTCATAGGACTGTTCTAGGTTCATCGGGAGTAGGCCATCATGTTTTGAGCTTAGAACATGAAATGAGGGACCCACATTGTTATATACATTTTTTGTTATCTAGAAATGCAATTACATGTAACCATGTATTCAGACAAACATTTCCAAGAGTTTAGAGTAGTGAATGAGTTTACTTACCTGATATCTTTGAGTTGGATTTTGATGATTTCAGGTTCTATGTGAAGGCAAGAAAGAACAAACAAGACTAGAATACCGTTGGTGAATGTTTTTATGTTATAAATTTTATTTATCATTGTATTTGTGTTATGTATAAATGTATTATTTTGGATTTCGAGGTGAAAGTAGGTCGTAAAATACTCTAAAAACGGTTACGTGAGTCTCCTAAATTAGTTTGAAGTAAGTTGAGAGGTTTTTAATTCGATTTTAGTTTATTTTAAGTTTATTAAATTGTAAATAAGCTATTAGAGACTTTAAGTTAGTGTAATTGATTTAAATTAATATATATTGTGGACTACTAGGAGTTGCGAGTCCTTCTAAGCTTCTCCCCATTATTCTATTTATTAGGTGAATTTTTCGACATACCCTTTTTTAAGGGAGGTGTTGTCAAAATTTTTATAAAATATGGTAATACCCCATATGATTTCCTAATTTGGTCTAATTAAACAAATAATGAACGAAGGTCTATTGAGGATACAAATTTTGTTATAGAGCATTTTTAAGAATTAAAATAAAATTATTTGCATTGGAAAATCCAAAGTTGATTGTGTGGTCTATGTGCCTAATTATGTTAATTAGGGATAAGTAAGAGCTTATTGAGATGGGCCCTGACATCCATCCTATTCATAGCTTCCTTAAGATCTTATATCTCCTCTTATGCTTCTCATGGCACTCCTTATTTCTCATGTCTAAGGATTGCAAATACTTTTAAATTAATTGCAATGAAGTCATATCTTCGCTCTGCCTTAGCTTCCCTTGTTGGACTTATTGCTTATAGCCGTGAGGTAACTTTAGTGCATTATGATTGATCATTATCCAAGCCCTTTCATGGCTTGTATTGTTCTTTTCAACTTCTTTCATGCTTCTCATGACACTCTCTATCTTTTACTTCCATGGCTTGCAAATACTTCTCAATTGACTTCGGTGAAATCGTCTCTTTGCCCTTCCCCAGCTTCCCCTATTAGACTTGTAGCTTGAATTCTTGAGGTAACTTAGTGCATTATCTAGATTTCTATAAGAAAATTCTAGGTTGTTGTTTTTGTTGTATCCTTGATAAAACTATTGAGCAACCACTCATCTTGGCCTGAAGTTGTTGTCGTAGCCTTGATTATTCGTGAAGTTGATGTCTTCATGCTCCATTCCCTATTGTATGTCAATTTGATTAATCACCATGCCTTGGTAATCCATATGTTACTGTACTACTTTTGGACCTTAATATCCCATCTAAAGTTGTGCAATTTGACTTCTCAAATTTAATAACCGCGCCATTATGGACGCTTGGGAGTCAATCTCGAAAACGCCTCATGGTTTCCTTATTGTGGAACAAGTACTAGCAGTAGAATTTTGAGAGATAAGATCAAGGAGATCCAATGAACCATCCTCATCCTTGGTACGTAGAGAGGCAACTGACGCAGTACGTACTAGCATTCTCGTGCTGTGGTTCATCCAATAGTAGAAACCATTGAGTTATTCCAATTTTAGTTATCCATGTCCCTGACATCTCCTTAGCATATCATTGAATCATTCACAAGCCTCTCCAAGAGACTCGGTGTCTTCTTGTTTGAATTGATTAATCTCTAGTTTCCTTTTGGTAGCCTCCCTTAGAAGAAAGAACTTTTTAAGAAAATCATTTCATAATTTTCGCCTAGGAAGTCATAATCCCTATACTTAGCCCTTGGAACCAGGATTTGATTTTCCACCTAGTGAGAATGGGAAAAGTAGCATCCTGGTCACCTCTTTCGTAACTCCTATTATGTGTAAGGTGTTACACTTCTCTAAGAAACTCTCAACATGTGCGACTTGTTCTTAATTGGATAGCTCGTTGAGCAGACTATTCTGCCCAATGTTTATCAATGACAAAAGATCAAGTGTAGAAAGTCAACTGCTTAAGACTATTTTTTGTTATTTTTGTTTTTATATACTGAATATTAAAGTACTAAAACTAAAACTAAGCAATATTCCAAACTAACAAAGTAAGTCTAATGGCTACCTATCCTTGGCAACGATGCCAAAAAATTTGATGTGCGTGTCGCGAGTATAAAACCTCATTTGTAGTAATAGTTCAATCAACTTACTTTGGATATCGGCCTTAGGGAAAGATTTTGCAATGGTTGTATATTACCTATTTAACTTGAATTATTTCTAAGGGATTCAGTTTTAAATTGCTTTTGTACTAATTTTAAGTATTCTAACAAATCACTTTAAACTTTAGTTGACTTCTTATATTAAAGATATTTTAGTTCACAACATCACCTAGTTAAGTTAATACAATGCTTTTTATTGATGTTTACCTCTCACTATGTTTTGTGCAATGCCTAAATAGAATAGACAGATTTCTTTGAAATCCACTTAAACCAACTGTCATGATGGAGAAGATTTTAATATGTAAACTATAACTCCATCTATCAATTTGAATAAAGTAAGCTCCACATTAATATAAGCCTCAAATCATTGGATTCATATATAACTAAGTTTATTATCCACGCCTCCCTAAGAAGAACTATCAATCGATTTAGCATACTTTACAGTTGTACCTTTCATGTCCAGATTAGAAGCTTGAATGGCCATGATGATTTCTAAAGCTTAAGTTCATTAAACATGTGGCCTGTATGTCTAAAACATTACGTTAGAATCAATACAAATTCTATCCATTGAACTTTTTATTCTTACTTTCTATTCCTATTCAAAGCATATCATTCATACCATAGGATCCATTGATCCCTAAGATAAATAGACTACTTACACTTCATCGAAACACTCGTATAACAATTAAATATGTAATTCATATAAAAAATTAGAGATGAATGTAAATATTACTTTGAATTAATAAACAAAACAAAATATTGATTGCAAGTGGAGTCTTCAATGGTTCTCTAACAAAAACTCCTAGATACTCAAGGTAAATGCTTAATTACTCTAATGGAAGCTAATATCATTCTATTTTGCAGTGTCCACCTAGTTTATAAGGCCCCTATACCTATTCATACTCATTAATAACAAATAGAAACCTGAAATTTCGCTTTAACCTGAATTAAAGCTTCATTTTCTATTTCCTGCGAAGTTGTCATTGTCACTACCTCAATGCCATGTGTATTAAGCCACTGCGCGACCATTGCGCCACTACTTTATTGCATGTTCTTGTGCTCCTAGAGTCTCGACGACGTTCCTTATGTGTCCATGGCGTTGTTCCCTTTTGTGCCACAATGCATCCACTACGATAGAACTATAAATTGGACTTTATGTATTTTTCTTCTTCCCTTGAAGTGCCTTTCATATCCACATCGTGCTTTGCATTCCCATAGCATCAACTCATGATCTGACGACGCCAACTTTGATTTTATGGGTTTTTGCTCCGTTTCTTCTCATTTTTCCTTGATTTCTTCCATTGCACCTTAAATCCTTGAAAATGCAATAATACCATATATTAGCACTCATTTGAGGATATTTATTCTAAATATAGGCCTATAATAACCCTATATATGCATATAAAAAACTACTTATGAAATAAAAAAAACCATCTTCTATCAATTCTGATCACCTAGTGCAGTAATCAATTATGAGGGTTCACATTTCTACCATATAGCCTTAGACAAATTATTAAAGGAATATGTAGTTAGGCATAAGACCTCGCTATCGTATTATCCTCTAGAAAATGGAGAAGCCTAAGTAAGTAACAGAGAAATGAAACGGATCATGGAAAAAGAAGGGGAACAAAAAATAAAAGGCCAAGAAAAAAGATGAAGGACCTCCCGAAGAATACCTACAACGTAATGACATCATGTTACTTTCGAAGAGACTGGAACCGAAGCTCAAGTTCATCCTCCAACTTCAACCTATAAAAAGGAGAGATCCTGGAGAGATAAGCATACCGATAAACATTAACGAGCACTATTTTAGAAATGTCTTATATGATATGGGAGCCTCGGTCAATGTCATGCCTTGATGGACATGATACTTACCGACTTTAAGATCAATTTTCTCGATACAATGAATCTGCCAGTAGAAAATGGAAACTCGATACCGACTATAAGCAGAGTTTTGAATCTGCACATGAAATAGGTAGATTGACATTCATCGCGGATTTTGAAGTCATGAACCACAACTTGGATGATGACGTGTCTATGATACTTAGGCGGCCATTCTTGAACACCGCCAAATCAAATTTGTACATAATACAGAGAAAGAAAATGATGAGTAATGATGAGGGTGATGATGCTAAGAAGGTTGTCTTTGTCGATGGTAAAGAAATAAATCTAAAAGAAAATAACATCATTATGTTCAATTTGCAGATGAAGCTTTTCGATTTAGACTCAAACTAAATAAGCGAAAAAGCATTAGACTAATGATGTTACATTAAACACTATTGTGAGACAGCCTAAGGTTTTAAATTTTGAGGTTTTGAATTTCAGTTACTAGTTAGTTAATTAGTTTAATAATTATAATTAATGAGTTTTAAGTTCTAACTTTTGAAAAATTTGTGTTGAATGTGCAAGATAGAGTATTCGACGGGTGATGATTTATCGGAATAAAAATGTCTCGAGAACTCATTAAAGAGCAAAAAGAGTGAAGGAGTTCAACGTGGAGAAAGTAAGGTGCATGGGCGTATCGAAAGGTAAAACTTATTAATTTTGATTTTTTCATGGATTTTATACAGTCACAACATGTGTTAATTATACAAAAAGTTGGAGAAGCGCGGGAGGAGAATTAGCAAAAAATCATACGTAGAGATGTGGGCAGATGAGCCTATGCCTCGTTTATTACCTATGACGCCTTGGGTACAAGTCACAATGCCGAGGTGGAAGTAGGCTAAAAAATAAAAAATTGCCCCAATGCAGTGCTGATGTAGTGGCGGTGATGCCACGATGTCGTGCCTATTAGGCACAACGCCGGGATCAAAATAAAGGAGTTTTAGCCCTACTTTGCATTCATTCTTCACACTTTCACCAAAACCTTACCAAAACCACCAAGCATACATCCTTCTAAAGCCGAAGTTTGATCATTTTCAAGTGATATCAGTAAGTTCTTATTGATTTTGAGTGAATAAATAAATACAATGTGGATTAGCATAAGTAGAAGAGTTAGGGCTCAGATTTTTGGAAATTGATTCCAATTAGAGCTAAGGTTCTAATTGGGGAGAAAGTTAGAGGGCTTGCATTGAAAAGACTTGGTGAATTGATCTACACCAAAAATCACTTCGGCATTGAGGTACATTTACAATTTCATCTAGTAATGCTTTGAATTTTGAAAATTTTGATGATATTGTATGAAATTTTGGATTATAGGTTATAGGATAGGTTTTACAAGATTGCGTGAATATGAGCATTAATATCTCCCATGGAGACTAAGTTGATATCTCAGCAATTATATGTCGTATGAAACATTAATTTATATGAATTTTAATTTTTAGGTGATTTGAAGACCAAGTTGCGTTGCATTTTTTTTGTTACATGAAATCAAAAGAAAATGGCAAACAAGGAAATAAGTTAGCCAAAACTAGTAAAATTGAATTTGAGGCATTTACCTATAGAAATATCAAAATTTTTCATTTGTAAAGAGGCTAAAGAACAATAAGAGAAACTCTTGCGTAGAAGATTCATTTGTGAAAAGAAAATTAATTTGCTTGCCCAATATGATAAAAGAGTTAATAATTTCTTTAGGTGACGAAATTATGAGCATCTAACTCAAAATTATAGAAAGAACAAAATGAAAGGAGTGGGTGGGATTGTTTATGAGTTTTACGCTAATGCAAAACTCGTAGTCGAGGATGAGACTATGAAGGTGAGAGGATTTTTATTCACTTCCACGTGTGTGAGATTAATACAATATATGGATTGGAGAGCTTGAATTTAATAGAATGGCAACCGAGTTTCCCTGCTAGCATATATAAAAACCCTATAACCAATACTCTTTTGGAGCTATAAAGAGACCATTAGTTGTCCAAGGACAACAAAAATGGGTAATGGTACTAGAGATTCTGCCAAAGCACATTAAGAATAGGAGTGTTATAAATGTTTAAAAAATGTGGTGAGATTTTCTTGGTGCATCGGTATACCCCACCTCTCAGCATGGTGAGATATATACGCCAAAATTGACTTGTCATTATGAGATTAAGATGTATGGGAAAATCAACATCAGAGAGATCATACACACCAACCTGATGGAGTTCTTTATGTTAAAAAGGGACAACAAGCTATTGTTTCTTATATTAATTACTCAGATATGATTAAAAGCCAGAGTAAGGTTGAGATATGATGCAGAATTTGAAATAATGGCCCAACCAACCATGGTTTAAGCTTTCAGGCTCACATTGAAATCACCACACCTGCAATCAATATTTGGTTTCATTTATTAATTCAATATAATACTTATATTCATCTCTGATTTTCGATAAATTCCTTGTCGAATTATGATATGTATGTTTAAATGATATATGAGTAGTCTATTAATGTTATGGATTAATAGATTCGATGCTATGAATGCAATGCTTTGAATAGAAACAAAAAGTGATAGTAAAAAGTGCAATGGTTAGAATATATATTGATTCAGACCATAAAGCTTTAGACATGTGGATCACGTGTCTAATGAACTTAGGCTTTAAAAGTTATCATCGCCATTGAAGTTTTTATCTAGACATCAATGATACAACTATAAAATACACAACATCGATAGATAGTTTTTTCTAAGGAAGAGCAGATAGTAAGCTTAGTTGGTTATGACTCCAATGATTTGAGACTTAAAGTAATATGGAACTTACGTTATATTAATAGGTGGAGTATTAGTTTGCAAATTAAAATCTTCTCTGTCACGACAGTGCGTTGAAGTTGATTTGAAGGAAATCTTTCTAATCTAAATAAGCATTGCAAAAAAATATTAAGATGTAAAAATGAATACCAAACATAGTATAAAATTACCTAGGTAAAATTTTGAACTAAGATATCCTTAGTACAAGAAGTTAACTAAAGTTTAAATTGATTTATTAGAATAGTTGAGATTAATATAAAATCAATTAAAAGTGAATCCCTTAGCAATAATTCAAGTTAAGTCTGTAATATACAACTAGAGCAAAAACCTTTCCCTTAGGAGGATATCCTTAATCAACAAAGTTGAATGCATTATTACTACAAGTGAGTTGTTATACTTGCGGCATGCATACCCAGTTTTTAAAAACTTAATAGCGTCCCGCAAGAATAACAACACGTTTGTACTAATAAGGCAATCAACTTATGTTGATCATGGATATCGTCTTCAGGGTAAAGTTTTTGCACTATTACTAAGTTTGTTATCCGTGCCTCCCTAATCAACAACTATCTATCTATCGATCAATGTTGTATTTTTCAATAGCTATGATAACTCCTAAAGGCTAAGTTCATTAAATATGTGATCAAGATGTTCAAATCATTACGCTCAAAACCCATACAAATTTTGACCATTGCAGTTTTTATTATCATGTTTTATTCATATTCAAAGCATATCATTTATGCCATTGGATCCACTGATCCCTAAGATAAATAGACTACTTACGCATTATTCAAACACACATATCAAATTCCTTATTGAAGTCATTGAAAATCGGAGATAAATATGAATATTACCTTGAATTTAATCAAGGAAACTAAACTTGAATTGCAAACGTGAAGTCTTCAATGTTTTCTTCACATAAACTCCTTAATAGTCAGGCTCAATGTAAAAGCTATGCTAAATTACTATAATGGTAGCTACTAGTCACTATGTTATGAGTTTACCACATCCTAATTCCTATTTATACTCCCTAATAACAATTAGAAACCATAATTTAAGATTTAAGTCGACTTAAAACTGTGTTTAATATTTCCTTTGTATCTAGCACTGTCACTTACTGCCTTTACGTTGTGCCTTATAACCAACTATGTGGTCGTTATGCCAACACTGCATTTTCAATCCCTCGTGTCCAGACGCTGTGCTCTGCTCCTCCGGCACCTTCCCCTACACTCCATAGCACTGCCACTACATTGATTTTCATACTTTTTCTTTATACCCACGTTGTGCATTATGTTCCCACACTGTGCCATTTCTTCCAAAAATGCCACCTTGTGTTGCCATGGCACCAAGTGTGTTTTGGTGGGTTTTTTATCAGTCTCTTCATGTTTCCTCAATTCGTTCCTTTACACCTTAATTCATTGAAAATGCAATAATACCATGATTTAGGTCTCATTTGAGGATATTTATATTAAATATACGACTAAACTAACAATATATACTTATAATTAGTCACTTATCGAATACCCCCAAACTTAATATTTTACGCGTCCTAAGCGATGCTGCATTTTACTAAGTCTCCAAATATCTAATTTATATTCGATTTAAATTGTTCATGGTGTATCATTTAATTTACTAAGTTTTTAGTTAATAATCCACTAAAGAGTTTTTCTTTAGAAAAACATATATTTTTAAGACATGTTTCTTTAACAACACATATAACTGCACTTTTAAAAACACAAAAGTAAATCAGAACCATAAACCATCATTACTCACGGGTTCGTTTTGTTTTAACACTCAAGTGGCAATAACACAATCTCATGATTTCTTATTATGCTCACGAATTTATAAATAAGCATATAGATCAAACTTATCTTTTGTGGACTTTAGCAGATCAAGAGTTTAAAGGAGTTAACATAGTTGGACTGGAAACTTAACTCAATTAGTTCCTTGTACTCGAGCTAAATCTTTTATTTGAAGAGTTTTAATTTTCTTCTGCTTTATTTCTCTCTTTTCTTTTCTTCTTCTTTTTATTTTTTCTTTTAAATAATTCCTACTACTTTTCCAATGGAATTCATTCTTTTGATCCCAACCATCAAGTTCTCTACTCCATTTGCTATAGAACTTGTGGGATTATCTCATTTTTTCTTTATTTATAAAATTCTTGTTGGCACTACTCACTTTCACTAAATCAAGTAAGTCATCTTCAACTTTTAATATGCAATGCCTATTTATTCCCCTATTTGCACCAAGTCTTCATTTGCTTTTTATTTTCATATAAGATTCAAACTTACTATAGAATCCTTATAGATCTAACATCCCCAAGAAGTGTTATAGTTTATTCCTCTTGCTTCAATTCAAAAATCTTCCCTAACTCTAGCTTTCTAATCATAAAGTCATATAGTTATTTGCTACAATTTATTTTTATTTTTTTCAAAATTTAAAACACTTTATTGAGTTTCAAATCAACAAGATACTTCTAATCTACTCATCCATAGTAAAAAGCATGAACATGCAAATGAACTGTTTATTTATTACATATCACTATATATAACTTAATTTACACTAAAACATTCATATAATAAATAAATTAAAAATTTATACACTACCATGCATTCCTCCTTAGTTGCTTCAAATTAAAAGTTAAATGATCATACCTGTAGTGTTTATCTTTATATCTCAGCCTATCTTAGAACTTTCCATAATGTAATGTAGTGTTGATCCCCCAAACATAAAACAAACCTTGTCCTCAAGGTTTAAAACTAAGCTCGAAACTTGAAAACACTAAAAAATACAAACATATGTAATAACACAAGTTTTAATAAATTGACTTCAGGGCTACGTGCTATCATTATCATCTACATTATTAATTCCATTTTGGGAAGGTGTTAGTGGATGCTCTACCCTTCTGCTCTACACCAAATCTTAATCAAACCCATAAACTGGAGCCACTGGAAAAACTATTGACCTTTCAGTAGGTCTCAATAATTTGCTCCTCTCATATGTAGCTTTGTCTCGATGATGATAAACAAACAACATGAAATTTTAATGCCTGTCCCGTCATTTTTGCTCTCTCTTTTCCATATCCTGCTCATATCTTAGCACGACTTCTTGGTATTACACTCTATCCTCCTGGTATTATCTCCTCATCTCTGCTATCATAGCCCCTGCTATGATGGAGTTAAGTCCTTTGGTGGTGGTATAAGTTCCTGTAGTTGAGGAAGTGTTGGAAAGACTTAAGGACCTCTAAGTCCAACTCTCATATCTTTGGGTCTACAAACTCGTAGCCCTCAGTGAATCCTTACTATTGTTGCTCCATCTCTTATTCATTTTCATCATCTTAACGTTCTTGGGCTTGTTCAGCTGTTGTTACTTATGCTATTGCCTGATCCTCCTACCTCTTTGCCAACACTTCTGCCTAAAGTCTAGCTCCCTCAGTCCTCTCTCAGTCCTTCGCACACTCTTGGTAACCAGGTGGTGATTTCATTGTGAGCATGAATGCTTCATCCAAGGTTAATTGGGCCTCTATATCAAATTCTTCATCATCTTTCAGTCTTACTTCAACCCTCAAACACATTTGAGTAATCAATATAGGAAACAACAACTTAGTGTCCTTTTCCAACACGATGGACTCCTACACACAGGTGTATGATATCCTCGATCTTGATCACCACGAACTTCGTAATCTCATAAAGACTAATCCATTTCGGCTCAGTGATCTCACCCTACTGAGAAATGGAGTATAGCGATGCAGTAAGAAAATATTTCCATATCCAGTAAACCTTTCTAACGCAACGTTTTTTTAGGTGCTTCTGCATATTTTCAGCTCCCATGACCCATCCTTGTTGTCCTGGGGCAACCAATGCATCTTTTATGTTTCTAAATGGGTATAACTTATAGGGTCTCTCATATAATCTTGCCAGGAAAGTCTTGCAGATTCATATAAACTTAGTTCCTCTAACTTATAAAAATATTAATCTCATGTCCATTGAAGGGAACTAGAACCCCTCTCACCCTTAATGGCTCACCCTTAGCCTTGAACTTCCCAATATAATAGAATTAAAAAAACAATCCCACTCACTCCTTTAACTTTATTTTCCTTATAGTCTTAAGTGAGTTGCTACTAATTTCAGTGCTTAGTGAAATTGTTAACTCTTTTAGGATATTTGGAAGGCAAATTTATTCCCCTTTTCGTAAATGAACTCTATACATAGAATTTTCTCATATCATTCGTTAGCTTCTCTACAAATGAAAATTTTGGATTAAAAGGTCTAGGCTCTTCTTCATTGGGGTTTCTAGTGGTATATGCCTTAAAATTATTTACATTAGTTTGACAAACTTGTTTTCTTGTTTTTATCATTTTCTTCAAATTTCAAGCAACAATGCAATGCAACTCGGTCTTTAAATCACCTAAAAACCAAAATTTATATAACATGGATCATGCATATGACGAATAATGCAAAGATATAAACTAAGTCTCCATAAGTAATTGTAATGCTCACATTCCCACGATCTTGCAAAACCTGTCCTCCAACCTCAAATCTAAAATTTCATACAATATCATAAAAATCTCAAAATTCGACTCATAACTAGATCTAATTGCTAATGTACTTCAATGCCCAATTGATTTCTAGTGTAGATTACTCCTACAAGTCTTTTTCAGTCCAAGCCCTATAACTTTCTCAACAACTAGAACCTTAGCTCTCCTTGGAATCAGATTCCACAAATCCAAGCTCTAAGTCTTCAAATTGTGCAAATCCATAATGTATTTGTTTCTTCACTATAAATCACTAGGAACTAACTAATCTCACAAAAAATGATCAAATTTGGCTCTAGAGGGATGTATGCTTGATGGTTTTGGTAGGGTTTTAGTGCAAGTGTGAAGAGTGAATGCAAAATGGGGTTAAAACCTTTTTATTTTGAGTCCGGTGCGGTGTCTATAAGGCATGGTGTTGTAACAGTGCCGCCACTGCATCAATGATATAGTGGGGTAGTTTCCATTTTTTAGCCAACTGCTACCACGGCGCTATGGCCTGTACTCACAATGCGTGGGAAATACCTACAGTGTCAACTTACCAGTCCACATCTCTGCGTATAATGTTTCGCCAATTCTCCTCCAGTGCTCCTCCAACTTTGTGTATAACTCACTAAAGTTGACATGACCGTCCATGAAATGTAGAAATTAAAAAAATTTACCTTTCATTTGCCTGTGCACCTTACTTTCATCGCTTTGATCTCTTTCACTATTTTTCACTTTTTAAATGACTTTGTGAGAAATTTCCATTTTCATGAATCAGCACTCAGAAAATGATCTTTCTTGCGTATTTGACACAAATTCTCAAAATTTAAAACTAAACCTTGTTAATCGTAATTATTTAAGTAAATACTATAACTGAAATCTAAACACTTCAAGTTTTTAAAACCCTAGGCTGCCTTCTTATAACGCTTAATTTAATGTCATTAGCATAACATATTCATCAAGGCCCTTGATTGAGCATCGCAATGCACTAAGGTTACTTCAATGATGTATCCTTGCAAAGTTCTTCATATCCTCTAATCCTTTTCTTGCATGTTATCCCTTCATTCATAAACTTCATGTAATTTGGCACACTTTGCCTTGCTTATCAAAAGGGATCTTCTTTTTAATCTTCTCATACTTCTCCGCAAGGATCTAAGTTATCTCACTATTCCACTGTTCCCGTAATTCTTTCTTACAGGGTGTAAGTGAATACAAAATTGATTATCCCTTGCTCAAACTCCATACTATATGATCTCAAGTTTTCCTTGCTTTCATTACTCATTATTGTTTCAAAACTCTCTAAATTAACACAACTATGATGTTGCTTAATATCATCTTTATGAATCTCCTTTTTCGCATAGTCAAGAGAATTATCTGGTACTCAAGCATCAATAATGTTGTAATCCTCTGATTAGGCTTCTCCAATTCATCATATGCTTCATGGCATGCTTCCTCCATCGTTAACAACTCCTCGACTTGGTTCTCCTTACATTCAACAACAACCTCATATCTTCAATTTATAAATTTTGTGATTTTTTTTTAAATTTTTCTCCATATTCCGAAAAACTTTATCATTTCCTTCCTTGTTCATGTTAAATGATTGCATAGAAATCTCTAATTGCTCTAGAGATGCAATAGATGGTTGTTCATCAATCTTTTGATCCTGTTGTGATTGCCAATTATCGTGACAACTCCATATTAAATTGTGATTTGTGTGTTTTCATAAGGTGTGAGTAATCTATTTATCTTGGGGATCAATGGATCCTATGATATGAATTCGATGTTTTGAATATGAAGAAAAAATGATAACATAAAATGTAATAGTTAGAATTTGTATTGATTATGAGTGTAATGCTTTAGACATCTTGATCATGTCTTTAATGAACATAGGCCGTAGGAGTTATCATGGCCATTGAAGCTTTTTATCCAAAAATGAATACCACATCCAGAAAATATACAACATCGATAGATAGTTGTTGAGTAGAGAGCCATGGATAGTAAACTTAGTTGGTTATGAATCTAATGACTTGAGACTTATAGTAGTGTGGAGCTTACGTTATTCATATCAATAGGTAGAGTTTTAGTTTGCACATTATAATCTTCTCCATTACGATAGTGGATTAAAATGGATTTAAAGAAAGTTTTTCTATTGTAATTAGGTATTGCGCAAAACATATTGAGATGTAAACAAGAATACAAAGTGTAGTATTAGATTATCTAGGTGAAGTTGTGAACTAAGATATCTTTAATATAAGAAGCCAATTAAAGTTTAAAATGATATGTTATAATAGTTTAGATTAATAAAACATCAATAAAAAGTGAATCCCTGAGAAATAATTCAAGTTAAGTCGGTAATATACAACTAGTGCAAAAACCTTTCCCTAAGGACGATAACCATGATCAATATAAGTTGGTTGCATTATTACTACAAGCGAGCTATTATACTTGTGGCACACACACCAAGTTTTTGGCACCGTTTCCAGGGATAGGTAGCCATTAGATTTACTTTCTTGTTGAATGCAGGGAATTCGACGTCATAGGTAGAAATCAATGAGAGATTTCTAGAAAATTTATCTTTCCCCTATTGAAGGTCAGCGAAAGTAAACTTGAGATTAACTAGTTCAAGTAAGAACAAACCAAGTCTCTTAGAGAGGCTTGGAAAAATGAAGGAAATGCTGAGAAAATGTCCATGATGCGAATACGTGAAAGGGGCACAACTTCAAATTTTCCACTATAGGATGATTCACAGCTCAAAAACGCTAGTAGATGTAATATCATGTGGCTCACTACTTACTAAGGATAAGGTTAACACATTAGATCCCCTCGATCTTATGTCAAAATTCTACCACTGGTACTCATTCTACAATAAGGGAATTAGTAGGCATATACGAGATTGACTTGCAACCATCAATTGTGGCCTAACTAGTAATTGTAAGTAGTCATATGGTGAAACTTCAGATTGGACACCAAGGTCAACAAGTAGCACATCAACCCATGAGTCACCAAGGCATGATGATTAACCAAATGGACATACAATAGGGAATGGAGCATGAAGACATTAACTTCATGAACAACCAAGGCTTTGGGAGCAACTTTAAGCTAATAGGACTAGCTCCTTAACAGTTTTATAAAGGATTCAACAACAATGACCTGAACTTTTCGTATGGAAATCCTGAAAATGCATTGAAGTTACCTCAAGGCTTCGAGCAACAAGCACAATATGGGAAGCTCTGGCAAGGCAAAGGGATGACTTCTTTGAAGTTGAGTGAGAAGTACTTGAATGCCACAGAAATGTGAGATAGTTAAGGCCTTGAGATGCATGAGAAAGAGTTTGAACGAATAAAACAAGCCATGAAATGGATAGATAATAAGCAATCACAATCAAACAAGAACCTAGAGAGGCAAATTGGTTAACATAATATAGCCTAGAACTCAAGAAAAGTAAGACATTTTCCTACCAACTCCATTACCCATCCCAAGGAGAACGTGAGTGCCATTCGCATGATGAGCACTAAGACAACAAAAGAGCCAAGATAATACCAAGTAATGTACAAGCATGAAGAGATGCATGAGCAAATAATGGAAGTGAGACGAGATGAGCTTGATGGATTCAAGAAGCAAATAATGAATGCCTTAAAGAAAAAGAAAGGGAAGCAACAATGGAAGGCCGAGAAAAAAGATTAAGGTCCTCACGAAAAAGACCTGCAAGGCAATGACATTAAGTAGGTTTCAAATAAATTAGAACCAAAGCTCTAGTTCATCCCAGGACTTCAATCTATCAAAAAAGAGATCTTGGAGAGATAAGCATATCGATAAACATTGATAGGTACCGGCTTAGAAACGTTTTATGTAATACGGGAGCCTTGGTCAATGTCATGGCTTTAATGGACATTTGATACCTACTATAGAAAGAGCTTTCAATATGCACGTTAAAGTAGGCCGATTTACATTCATCACGGATTTGAGGTCGTGAACCATAAGAAGGACAATTATGTATCTATAATACTTTGACGACCATTCTTAACATGGCTAACACAAATTTAGATGTAAGAGAAAGAAAGATCACAATGAGTATCCATAAGGGAAATGATGCTGAAAAGGTTGCCTTTGTCAATGATAAAGAACTATATCCGAATGAGAATGACATCATAATCTTAGGTTTATAGAGGGCGCTTCTCGATTTAGACTTGGACTAAAAGAGCAAAATGACGTCAAGTTAATAATGATAAATTCACCACATCAAAGAGGAAACCAGGGTTTTAGATTTTAAGTTTTTGAAGTTTATTTCGTTGTTAGATATTTAATAATTATAATTAATGAGTTTTAGTTCTAACTTCCAAATAAATTATGTGAAATGTCTAGGAAAGACCTTTCACCGGGCGATGATTCATCGAAACAAAATTGTCTCAATAACTCATTAAAAATAAAAAGAGCGAAGACGTTCATAGCGATGAAGGTAAGGTGCATGGGTGAATGAAATGTAAAATTTATTAATTTTTATCTTTTCATGGATTTTATGCAATAACTGCACCTTGTGTGAGTTGTACACAAAGTTGAAGGAATGCTACAAGAGAATTAGTGAAGAAATATTCGCGAAGATGTCGGCAGTGAGTCGATGTTGTGGGTACAAGCCACAACACCGAGGTCACATAAGGTAAAAATAAAAATAAAAATGCCCTACTGCATTGTAGACGTAGTGGCGTCGGTGTCATGGTGTTGTGCCCATAAGGCACAGGTGGAGGTCGTAGTGAGGGTTTTAAACCTATTCTTCACACCATTCGCCACACTTGCACTTAAACCCTACCAACAATACAAAAATAGCTAATTAGAAACTAAAATTTTTGTTGCTGATTAGCATAAATTTTGTCTCTAAATAAATTCTGCAACGAAATAGAGACAAAATGTATTCTGTTTCTAAAATTGTCGACGCTAATTTAGTCAGCAACGGAATTTCCATTGCTAATTAGATACAGATTTAGAGACAAAATAGAAATGAGCATTTTTCCAAAGTGAATGGTTTTACTTGTATTCCGTTGCTGATCCATTGCAAGTTAGCAATCATTTCTCATTAAGCTCATAAATTCTCAAATAAACTCATCCTAGCTAGACTTAAGCGTTTGAAAAATCTATAGGACTTTACATAGTTGGAATGGAAACACAACTAAATTAGTAGCTCATACTCGTGCTAAATATATTATTTGAAGAGTTTTCGTTTACTTTCGCCTTATTTCTTTCTTGTTTTTTCTCTCATTTCTTTTTTTTTTTCAAGTTTTAGATAATAGTCCCTGCTCATTTTCTTATGGATTTTATTCTTCCTCATTTTTTCCAACCAACAAGTTATCTCCTCCATTTCCTGTTGAACTTGAGGGATTCTATCATTTTTTTCTTTTTATTCTAAAACTCTTGATAGCACTTCTCACTTTCACTAAATCATGTAAGTTAACTCCAACTTTTACTATACAATGCTTATTTCTTCCCTTTTTCACTAAGTCTTGATATGCTTTGCATTTTCAAGTAAGATTCACACTTATTATGGTATCCTTAGAGATCTAATTTCTTCCATAAGAAACGTTCTAATTTCTTTCTTTTGTTTCAAGTTCAAGGTCTTCCTTAACTCTAGGTTTTAATCATGAATTCACAATATTGTTTGCTACATTTAATTGTTTTTTTTTATTAAAAATTTGAATATTCTTTTAAGCTTCATAGCAAAAAAATACTTGCATTCTACTAATCTACAATTATAGGCATAAACATGCAAATGAAATACTTATTCATTACATATTACTGTATATGACCTAATATATACTACTTGAAACCTTCAAGTAGTTAATAAAATGAAAAATTGATATACTACAATGCTTTCCTCCCTAACTGCGTCAAATTAAAACTTTAAACAATCATACCGGCAATGTATATCTTTATTTTTTTGCCCTATCTAACCACTTATAATGTGGTGTAGTGTCGTTGCCCCTAAACTTAAACCAAACCTTATCCTCAAGCTTTGAAAGTAAGCTAAAAACATAAAGATACTAAAACTTATAAACATATATAATAACACGAGTTACAATAAACTAAACTTATAATTAAGACAATCAAATAGTTAATAAGATACCCAAAATATAAATTCTTAATGTTGCGTGGCTTTTTACATAGTTCATAAGGCCTATCCATTCTGATGAAATATCATCTGGCAAATAGCCTTTCCCGCACATTCCAAAAATGATTTTCAAAAGTTAAAACTAAAATGTGGTAATTGTAATTATTGAAACTAATAACTAACTCCTAACTATTAACTAAAATTTAAAACTTGAAATTTTAAAACACTTGGCTGGATACCTATAGAGCTTAGTTTACATCATTAGCTCGACACCTTTTAGATTAGTTAGTCCGAGTTTAAATTGAGAAGCTCTATCTTCCAATTAAAGCGTAGAAATAATTGCTCATCCATAAATACTTTGTTTATCGACTTCCATGTACCAACTTCTTTTTTAGGTAATCTAGATAGATATTTTGCAACCTAATTTTTACTTCTATTTTTATCCTAGATTCCCAAATCAAACTCTTGCAGTAATAACACCCATCTAATCATCCTTGGTTCGACATCATTCTTTGCAAAAAGGTAATGAATTGTTCCATAACCGATATACATAACGGCTTTAAATCCCACTATAAAGGATTTAAACTTATGGCACACAAACCCTAATGCTAACAACTCTTTTTCTGTAGACGTATAATTTTGTTGTGCTTAATCTAATGTTCTACTTGCATACTATATAGCTATAAATATATCATCTCTCCTTTGGCCTAACATTGTCCCTACTGTGTGATCACTGGCATCTCATATTATTTCATACATAGAATCCGAATTTTTTATTACCACTATTGCTTCTGAAACCAAAGCCACTTTCAAGCTTTCAAATGCTTCTATGCATGTCTGACTCATTTCAAATGATTTAATGATTTTTCAAAAGTCCTTAATAAACCATTTGTAGAAAAGCGCATGCCCTAGAAAACTTCTTATGTCTCTAATGTTTATTGGTATAGGAAGTTTCTCAATTGGCTGTATTTTTGCTCTTTCTACCTAGAATCCATGAGCAAACACTCTATGTCCCAACAAATTCCTTCTCGAACCATAAATTGACACTTCCTTCAATTGAGTACCAAGTTTATGTCATGACATCTTCTCAATACCAAAGCTAAATGTTTTAGACAAAAATGAAAAGAAGCCTCAAATATAGAAAAGTCATCCATCAATACCTCCATAATATCTTTGACCATTTAAAAGAAAATGGACATCATACATATTTGAAATCTTGCTTGTGCATTGCGTAATTCAAATGGCATCTATTTGAATGCAAATGCTCCATACGGGCAAGTAAATGTCATTTACTCCGGATGTTATGGTGCTATGGCATTTTGATTGTGTCCTGAATACCCATCATAAAAGCAATGATACTCATATTTTGCATATCTATCAAACATTTGATCAATGAATGGTAATGACAAATTATCTTTCCTTGTAGCTTTATTTAATATTTAGTAATCAATGCAAACTTTCCACCTAGTTACTATTCTCGTGAACAAGGTTTTCCCATTTTCAATTTGAATAATAGTCATTCCTTTTTTCTTTGGTATCACATGTAGTGGTGAAACCCATGAACTATCTTAAATGGCATAGATGATTCCCGCATTCGACAATTTTAAGATTTCTTTTTATAATACTTTTTTCATTATTAGATTCAATCGCCTTTGAGCTTCAATTGATTGATTATGATTTTCTTTCATTGATATTTTATTCATACACATCGTTAAGCTTATTCCTTTTAAGTCATTGATTGTCCTTCCCAAGGCTGATTTGTGGTCTCTCAACACTCGAAGTAATTTTTCTTCTTCCAACTTCGTCTAAGCTGCTGAAATGAACACGGGATAAGTTAATTTTTCTCCTAAGTGTGTGTCTCTCAGATGCTTTGGTAAGGGTTTTGGGTAGATTTTTGCTTTAATAACTGCACTTTCCACCTCTATTCTCGAAGCCTTTAACAAACATAGGGGGTCCTATTGGTATTAAAGCATTGAATGCTTCTTGAAGTTCATCTTTTACTACAAAACTAGAACTAGACATTGTTCTAACCGATCACATAGTCCTAGGTTATCTCTGTAACACAATAAAAATTACATTTATGACTTTGATGCTTTTGCAGTGCTCTCCCTCACTTAAATTTTTTTAAGGTTTTATAGATATTGAATAGGAATTCCTCATCATTTACTCGTAACCTTAACTCTCTTTCTTAGATGTCTATTAGTGCTTGTGCGATTGCTAGGAATGGTCTCTCGAAAAATAATGGTACCTTCGAATCCTTTTCCATATCCAATACTATAAAATCCACGGGAAAATTTACTTGTCCACTTTCACCAGCATATCTTTAATCAGTCCTTTTAATAAGTCACTAATCGATCTTCCAATTGCATGGTCATATTAGTTGACTTTACTTACCGCAATCTTAAATTCTTGAAAACAGATAAGGGCATCAAATTTAAACTTGCTCCCAAATCATAGAGGACCTTATCGAACAAGTGTTGTCCTATTGTGCATGGAATGAAAAACATTATCGAATCCTTCAAGTTTAGTGGTACCTTCATTTGTAGGATTGCACTGCACTCTTCAGTCAAATTCACTATTTCATAATCTGATAGTTGCAACTTTTAGCGATTATGTCCTTCAAGAATTTTGTGTATTTCGGCATTTATTCCAACGCATCTGCAAATGGGATGTTTATGCAATTTTTTAAACTTTTCTACAAACTTTTAGAACTATCCTTGATCTTTATGTTTCTTGAACCGTTGAGAATATGGTAAGGGTGGATTTATTAGTAGTGGATTATATAGAAATGCGACTTTCTTTGATACCACATTTTTTGCCCATCTCCCCATATTCACTTTTGAGTTGACTCCGATTATTCTATTAGTGCTATTTCTTTTTAGGTATTAATGTCATTCACCAAGTGTTATGTCTCTTCTTATTTCTGCATATCGATTTATTTCCTAGTGTCATGTAGTAATCTCTTGGCAGCATTGGATCATTGGATTTTCTACAACTCCTTAACTAGTCTGCATGTGCATTTTGCATGTGATTGCTAATATTATTACTAAGAAAATGTTTTCATTTTGTAAGTTCCAAGCTATAGTAATCTGTCCAATTTGTCTTTCCAAGTTCTTGATGGATTGTGACTGTTTACTATCCATTTTGAAATCCGAGAAATTCATAAACTTGATTAGATAACTAATTAAGTATTTTCAAATTTTACCTAGAGTTTAAGTATCCAAGGTAGGACCCACGCATTACAGATCAAAGACCATAATTTAGAAAGTTATTTTTCAATAATGATGGACTATTGTGCATACTATATGGTATTTTGTCCCAAAGTTGGGGTGCATTGAGGTGTATCCACAATTTTTCATAATTGAGGTTTTAAGTGTGTATTTAAAGGGCACTAGTGCAATAAAGATTATTGGTCACTCAAAAAATAGTAAACAAGTGTTAAGCATCATGAGGGGATTTTACCTTTGTTTATGTGCAAGTTCGTATCTGTGGCAATGTAAAATGAGAATGGAGTTGTGCAAGACCTTGCCTCGACTTTCATATTAGTTGGTCGTTATCAATGTTGAGGGGTCCAAATTAGGGCAAGTTTCTATAATTGTGGCAAAAGAATTGGTCCTTAAATATTCAATATGTCATGAAAGAAGTCAAGATTTTTGGAGTTTTGGTGTGACAAAAAACCAGTGTTATAGACGTTTTGTGAAAATGGACTATTTTATCGAGTGTTTGGGTAAATTTGGTGAGAAATCAAATCGAAAACGTGTTCCAGAAGTTAAAACACGATAAAATAGGAATTTGGGGAACTAATAAATAAAAAGAAATTAAGCTGCTGGCAAGCAGTTGAGGGTTTATATAAATGTATATATATATATATATATAAACTTAAAAACAACAAAATAAAACAAAGTTTCATTTTATTTTAAAAGAGAACGAAAAAGCTTCGTTCATTAACCCTCTTAATATGGTCTTTCACTTCACAATTTCCTAACGACTGATTTTTGCCTAGTTTATTTAGGCCAAATAGTATAACAATTTGAGACAGTTAATTCGAAGCAAGTTTCCATAGTGGCGATGAGGTATTTACCTTGAAATTTGGTAAATCCTCAATTCAGGGTATTTTCCATAATCCAATTTGAATTCCTTCGATTTCTCGATTGCTTTTGCGAGGTTTTCATAGAAATTGATAGGGATTGTTGCAAATTTGTATTGTGGATTGATTTGTGTCAATTTTGATTAAATCTCACTGGCATGGGTTTGGTTTTTTATGAATTAAATTAATGTGATTAAGTTGGTAACTATTTTAGACATGTTTTATAGTTTATTTTGATTTACATTAAATTTATGGATGAATTGATTATCAGTTTTGATCCAATTAACTCCACAAGCTATGAAAATATTTTGATGTTTGTATTAATTGGTTTCGTGGTGTTTCTTGTTGAGTTTTAAGAACTTAATTGCAAAAACATTGATTTGGATAGGTTTTTCCTTTAAAAATAAATAAATTTGCCTAATTGAGAGGCCATATTCAAAAATTCAAAGTTTTTTCGTCTATGATTTAATTTGGGTTTTTTTTGGAGTCAATGGAAAGTAGGACATAAGTGCTACAAGTTCCTTTAAGTTCATCATGACAAATATAAAGGTTTTCAAGGCTAAAAGTTACACAAAATTAGATAGTGGAAAGCCACTTTAAACGATTATATAAATTAATATTTTGGAAACTATTCTCATCTAAGATTTGGTAAAAGCTTTCATTGGGTTTTGTGATTTGGTTTCACTTCGAGGTTGACCCGCAATATAATTAGGTATGCAGGGAAGCTATTAGAACCAAGTTTAAGGTGAACGGATGCTTCGAGAACCCCAGTAATATTTACCAAAATTGATTGGTTATAAGTTAAACCTGCATTGGTCTTTACTATTTATAGAATTTTTCTTTGTACTTGCATTTGTGTTTAGTCTCCATTACATTTCGCATCATTCTTGATCATGCATACATGTCATTTGGAGATAGTTGCCCCTGCTTTGGTCATAAAAGTGTGAGGTGCTCCACTTCTGACTAGACGTACTGCAGGCATCTAAGTCAGGTAAGGTCGACTCCAGGGTAGCATTCATTGAACTCATAGGATTATTCTAGGTTTATCGTGTGATAGGCCTACTTATTATGAGGATAGAATAGGAAATGAGGGATCCACGTTGTTATATAAATTTTTTGTTATTTGCAAATGCAATTGCATGTCTACATGTATTCAGACTAACATTTGTAGGAGTATAAAGTAGTGTAGGAGTGTACTTACCTGACATCTTCGAGTTATTTTTGATGATGTCAGGTTCTCTATGAAGGCAAGAAAGAATAAACAAGACTCGATGAACCTTGGCACATTTTTTCATGTTTTAAGGTTTAATTCTCATTGTAATTATGTTATATATATTATTGTTTTGGGTTCCGGGGATAGAGTAGGTTCTAAAATACTCTCAAATAGGTTATGTAAGCCTCTCAAATTAGTTTGAAGTAAGTTGAGAGGATTTTTACTGAGTTTCAATTAATTTTGAGTTTGTTAAGCTACAAATAAGTTATTTTAGACTTTAAGTTAGTATAATTGATTTCAATTGATATATATTCTGAACTACAGGGAATTGTGAGTTCTTATAGGCTACCCATTTTGTTGTTTATTATGTGAATTTTTCAGTAGGCCACTTTTAGGGGAGGTGCTGCTGAAGTTTTTATAAAATATAGATAATACCCCATATGATTTCTTAATTTGCTCTAATTAATCGAATAATAAATGAAGGTCTATTGAGGTTATAAATTTAGTTTTGGAGCGTAATTAAGGATTAAAATAAAATGTATTTGTGTTGGAAAATGCGCAATTGATTATATAGTTTATGTGCCTAATTAGGGTATTTGGGGATATATTAGGGCTTATTGAGACGACCCCTGACAAACTTTTGTATCTGAGCTATGGTTAAGCTCAATCAAGGAAATGGAAGAAATAATATTGATGTTGAGTTTAGAATTGAAATTTTGATTCATGTAGCTAACTCCAGTTAATTTGGAACTGAGGCTATGCCGTTGTTGTTATTGAGTTTATAATTGAGTTGATTAGGAATTTTTGGTTAAGGATCTTAGATTACATTACGGTGCATGAATTTTAGTGATGGTCTTAAGAAACAAGGTTCAGTAATGAGGCCGGGATTACTTAGGAAAAAACTGTGAGTTAGTAATACTTTGTTATTGTGATATGTTTGGTATGTATTTATTATTGTATCATCTATCATTAGATATACAATTAGAAGTTTATTCTCATTATCTTCTACAAACTTAACTCGCGAGATATGACAAGTGAGATTAGGAAAAGACAATTAAAAAGAGAATAGACTTGTGAAACAATAACTAAGCGTGATGAGACATCAAATAGACTCCGGATGTCTAAATTCGTAAGGTTAGGTAAGTAGTTTGATACTAATATAACTAAGGGAAATAGTCGGTTATAAAACCAATAGGCAATTGGTTAAGCAACATGTCTAAATAATTTAAGAACATAAGTAATGAACATGGATTTCATGGAAATCACAAGTATTAAACTTTTACAATTGTTGAACACTCTGAAAAGTGCAAAAATAGACTCAATTATGCTTCAAACGATTGAGAATCATTTAGGAAATGCAAATTGAATTTAAGACTTGTGGGAAGATAAAGATATATATATATATATATATATATATATATATATATATATATTTGTATATTTGTTTTTGTAATGAGGTTACTACTGATTGCACGATTAACTATGAAAGTCCTATTCTATGAAGTATTGGTTGAGTCATAACCAATTGAAGAGTTGCCTCCAAAAATACTCTTAATGAATGAAAATTGAGAAAATAGTTCCAAAAATAGAAATTGATTAGAAATATTGAGTTTGGACTTGAGAAATCACAATGGGATTGTGAAAATGATTAGTTCAATTGTCTAAGTCGATTTCTATGAAAATATAAATATTTTGGAACAAAGTATTGTCTCGTTTGCAAGACAAAACACAATGTGGAATATAGATTTGAACCGTGGTTTGAAACAACCAAATGACTTACAAGTAGAAGTATTGAACATTTTGGATTGTTTCTTATTTAAGTTGCTTAATTATTAGTGACGTTGTGTACAATGCTTCTATGAATAAAACAAAGTAATGGAAAAAAGAATGGAAATATACAAGTTAAAAGTAAACTTTGTTAACACCGGATTGGGTGCTGTTACGAAACAAAGATCAACAAAATTATAAGTTGAAAATGAAACTTGTAATGATAAGATTAACGTGTTAAAAGTTGTGATTTGATGAAAATGGTATGGAAATAGTAAGGATTAATGATTAAATAAAATACAAGTAGCCGTGTTCATATATTCAAAGTACCCAATATTCATTTCTAACTAAATTAAGTTATGATGCCTATCAATATGACTTCAACTATAACAAAGAAAAAAATATTTATTAATGAAATATCTATAAGAACACCTATACTACAAGAATTTCCATTTATATGACAAAAAAGATTTAGATAACAGCCTTTACGAGTTTGATTTTGAGATAACATCATTTACAAGTTTGATTAGATGTCAAGTTAATAAGAGTTTAGAAAATCAAATTTTCCTATATCTTTAAATGAACAATAACGGAAAGGTGAATTTGTCAAAATGGAATTGATGAACATAAAGATACATTGATATCTTACAGTCTCTTGAAAATTACTGAATTTGTTTTTTAGAAAATGAATAGTCAAGGAATTCTTAGACAAATGGGAACAACTTAAGGTAATAACAAACATTTGAATTATTTGGTTCACGAAATCTCTATTCAAAAAAATAGATTAGCTAAGGAAGACTTCAATTCATTAAATGATAATAAGAAGTCACACCGTCCTTAGCAATAATTTTGAAAAAGAAGAGATGAAATAAATTGCTTTTCTAAGTTAGGGTAAAGAAACTATAAGTAGTCTAAGTGTTGAATGTACGTGTAATAAGTCTGTAAATGGACAGGAACTAGATCAATATTAGAATAATTAACATTTAGAAAAACGAAACATAATAAACTCTGTATATAAAATCAAATGAGATGTTGAGGTGACTTGTGACTACTAGAAGTGATACGAACAAACTACTATATTCAAGGTAAGGTACTGGAGTAGTTGTGCATGACCAAAAGTATAAGTAATTTCGTATCATAATCATGATTTATTCACAGCATAAAAGTTCATTGTGATGACACCTGTCTTTGAATAATCGAATGAATTGATTAGAATTGGAAATATAAGACTCTATGAAGGTTTATTCATGTCAATTGGAAGCTTCAGTATAAGAAACCAAATGGTCAAGACCGTCTCACATAAGTATAAAAATGGAAATTTAGGTCAACGAGTCTCGATAAGACTTAGGATGTCAAACACTAAGTTTGATAAAACCTATTGTATATTCACAAGCATCTTACGAGGAATCGAAATCTAAATGTTGAAAGTTTTGAACTAAAAATTATAGACAAGTGATATCAATGCATATGCTCTATAAAGGTTTCGGTGAAGTTTTGAAGCACTAGTTATATTAAATTGGAGTTGATGTAAGATACCTATATGACAATAAAGATACATATGAAATGAAAAGAGACGTATAACTTATAGCTCAGTTAGTTAGTATTATTTGTAGTGGTTTGAAATACTGAAAAGAGTATAATGTATCTGACGAAGATATGTTTGAAGAATTTAATAATCTTCCATTGTACAATAAGAAAAGTCAGAAGTATGAATTGAGTAAAGATGGAAAATAGATAACTTATTCATAAATTTTTATGTGATGCAAGTTAAAAGTTATACTATAAGAGTATAATAAAGGAATATGTTAATCTCTGTTAAAATGTGTATATCTACTCAAGATAAGGATAATTGTCTCCATTCAAGTAAGGAAAGAAATCTAGCGAAAAACTAGTAATTGAGATGGAGATGATGTGAAATCACAGTAATTTGAGAAATTTGAAAACCAGAGTAGCGATCAAGCAATCAGAAGAGATTGGAAGTTAATTGAAAGAATGAAGTTCATAGTGGGCTCATGAATAGAGAATGATTTGATGAAGTTAGAAAAGTCGTTAATTTTCAAACAAATCAAATGGAAGGCTAGCTGACATGGTTCGACAAGTCAAAATTTTTTAATTGCTTTCTAGTCCTCAATACAACAACAACAACAACAACAACATAGCCTCAGTTCCAAATTAACTGGGGTCGGCTACATGGATCAAACTTTTCCATTGTGCTCGATTAAGTGCAATTGATAGTGAGCTTTGCAAACCATTCAAATCACTCTTAATTAATGCATCCCATGTTAACTTTGGTCTACCCCTACCTCGTCAAATTTCTACAATTTCTATTGAGTCAAGTTTTCTAGTTGGCGCATTTGTAGGCCGTCTTTGCAGGTGACCAAACCATCGCAACCTACTCCTACTTGTCTTTGAATTTCTATATTTCTTATTCTATCTTTACGAGTTTTACCACACATCCACCTAAGCATCCTCATTTCTGCTACGTTCACTTTATGTAATTGTAGTTGTTTTACCGCCCAACATTCACTTTCGTAGAGCATAGCTGGCCTAATTGCGGTCCTATAAAATTTTCCTTTTAACTTAGTAGGAACATGTCGATCACAAATAAACCCTGTTGCACTCCGCTATTTCTTCCATCCAGCTTGAATTCTATGTATGACATCATCTTCAATGTTACCATCATTTTGTATGATTGATCCTAGGTATCTAAAGTGGTTTACCCTAGGAACTTCTACTTCCCCTAATTTTACCACTCTGTCATCTCGATGTCCAGTGTTTCCAAACTCACTGTGCATGTATTCAGTTTTCGTCCTACTCAACTTAAACCCTTTAGATTCTAATGTATTCCTCCAGAGTTCTAATTTCCTATTCACTCCATCTTTAGTTTCATCCACTGAGACAATATCATCCGCAAATAGCATACACCATGGTATATTCTCTTGAATATGTCTAGTTAATTCATCCATAACTAAAGTAAACAGATATGGGCTTAAAGCCGATCCTTGATGTAGTCTTATCGTAAAGGGAAATTCTTTTGTAGCTCCCCCAAATGTCTTTATACTCGTTACTACTCCATCATACATATCTTTAATAGTGTCTATGTAGCATGCACTCTTTTTCTTTCTAGAACCCACCGAAGAACATCTCCAGGGACCCTATCATATATTTTTTCCTTATCTACGAATACCATATGAAGATCTTTTTTCTTTTCTCTATATTTTTCTAACAATCATTTTACAAGGGAAATCGCCTCCATAGTTGACCTCCCAGGCATGAAACAAAATTGGTTCTCTGATATTGTTGTTTCTCTCCTTAGCCTATTGTTAATTATCCTCTCCCACAGTTTCATAGTGTGACTTATGAGTTTAATTCCCCTATAGTTTGAGCAACTTTGAATGTCTCCTTTGTTTTTGAAGATTGGCACAAACGTGCTTCTTCTCAAATCCATTGGCATCCGTTTTGATTTTAAAATTTTATTGAAAAGTTTTGTCAACCAAGTCAATCCGATATCTCCTAAGCATTTCCAAACCTCTATGGGTATTTCATCTGGGCCACAAGCTTTCCCTATTTTCATTATTTTCAATGCCTCTTTAACTTCTTCAATTTTAATATTGCGTGTATAGTTTACATTTCTTTCTTGGTGTGGGTTTTCATCTATTATAGTATCAACTTGGCCATCATTAAATAAACTATGGAAGTTACTTCTCCATCTCTCCTTAATATCCTCCTCGCACGTTAAAACATTTTGATTTTCGTCCTTAATACATCTTACATGACTTAGGTCTTGTTTCTTTTTATCACTTAGTTTGGCTAGCCTATATATATATTTTTCGCCATCTCTATTACCTAACCTTGTATATAAATCTTCCATGAAATTTGTTTTAGCTTGACTAACTACTTTTTTAGCTTGTTTTCTAGCTTCTCTATATTGATTGTACGCATCTTCATCTTGACACTTAGGTATTTTCCTATACATATCTCTTTTAGTCTTAATTGCTCGTTGGACATCCTCGTTCCACCACCATGTTTCCTTTTTTGGAGGTCCCAAGCCCTTAGATATACCTAATATGTTTGATCCCACCCTCCTTATGTAACTACTCATTTCTAGCCACATCGTATTAGCATCTAAGTCAAGCTTCCAAACATTTTCCTTTAGTAGTTTTTCTCTAAACTCTACTTGTTTACTATGTTTTAGGTTCTACCACTTTATTTTAGGGTCGCTAACTCTTTTATTCATATTCTTCCGTTGTGTTAGCTTATTATCAAGTACTACTAACTTATGTTGGGTAGTAAGTGCTTCACCAGGTATTACTTTGCAGTCTCTACATAGTTTTCTATATATTTTTCTTGTTAAAAGAAAATCTATTTGACTCCTGTTATGACCACTACTAAAAGTAATTATATGCGACTCCCTCTTCCTAAAACTAGTATTTGCTAAGATAGGCATTTAGAGAATGAGTGAGAGTTGCAAGATAGGAAAGATCTTTTAAAATATTAATGTTTGAATGAGATTCAAGGCATGAAATCAGTAGTGAAGAAAAATAAGGTTTATGAATATTTCACAAAGTTAATAGTTTAACTCGTCAGAAATTCACAAAATCTCAGGATTGGTAGAGAAGTTTTTATGGCTTTTCATTAGACCAAGAATATTGAAATAAAAGGTTAACGTTTTCATGATCTCTACAATCGAGTTATTGATCACAATAAAAATGATTGCATCCACTTTATGGTTTCACCTTGAAAATAGTTTTTACAAGCTCGGACTAATAGAGTTGTATACGAATGATAATATTCTCATATCTCTTTTGGTTCAGTAATATGTAAGTTTAAATTTCAAGGATAAAATCTTAAATTAGTTGGGAAGAACTGTGAAATCCGAGAATTTCATAAAGTTAATTAGACATTAATTAAGTATTTTTTTGTTTTTAATTGGATTTTAAATATCTAAAGTGGGACCCACGCATTATGAATAGGAAATCATAATGTAAAATGTTATTTTTCAATGATGAATGCCTAGTGTGTATATTACATGGCATTTAGTCACAAAGTCGATGTTTGTTGAAGTGTATCATCAATTTGTCATATTCGAAGTTGTAAATGTGTTTTTGAAGGATATAAGTTCAATAAAGATTATTGATCGCTCAAAAACTAGTAAACAAGTGTTAAGCATCACTTAAGGATTTTACCTCAGTTTTGTGTGCAAGTTTGGAATGGTGGCATTGTAAAAGGAGAGTGAAGTTGGTGCAAGATATTACCTTGAATTTCGTATCAATTGGCGGCAATCAAAGTTGAGATTGAGTCCAAATTTATGCAAGTTTCACTACGTACGACAAAAAAATTGGTTAGTAAATGTTTAGTATGTCATGTATAAAGTTAAGAGTTTTCGAGTTTTCAAGTGACAAAAACCAGTGTTATGGACGTTTTATGAAGATTGACTATTTTATCGAGAGTTTGGCTCAATTTGGTGAAAAACAGAATAAAAAGCTAGTGCCAGAAGTCAAAACAATTTAAAATAGGGATTTTAGTAATTAATAAATAAAAATATTAACCTACTAACATGCGGTTGTGGTTTTATATATATGTACATATATAAAGTTAAGAAGAAAATAATAAAACGAAGATTCATTTCATTCTAATGGGGATTGAAAAAGCCTTGTTCCTTAACCCTTTCAATACGGTCTTTCGTTCCACGATATCCTGATGTCTAATTTTCGTTCGGTTTCTTTCTGCAAAATATTTGAGATTCGCGAGATAGTCAATTCGAGCCAAGTTTTCGCAATGAAGATGATGTATTTAGCTCAAAATTTTGTCAATCCTCAACTTAGGGCATTTTCCATAATTCAATTTGAATTTTAGCAATTTATCGATTTCTTTTGCAGTGTTTTGATAAAAATTTGTGGGGACTATTGTGAATTAGTATATTAGATTGATTTGCATCAATTTAAAACAATTACCACTGGTGTGGGTTAGGTTTTTGATGATTGGAACTAATGTGATTTAGTTAATAATTCTTTTGGATATGTTTTTATAGTTGATATTAATTTAGAATAGGTTTCTGGATAAATTGATTACTTGCTTTCAACCAATTTGACTTCACGGGCTGTGGAAATATTTTGTTGTTTGTATCAAGTGATTCATGGTGTTTTTTGTCGAGTTTTAAGTACTTAATTACGAAAATATTAAATTGGAGAATTTCATTTAAAAATAAATAAAGTTTAGCTAGTTGAGAGGCCATATTGGAAAATTCATATGGTTTTCGTTAGTGAACCGATTTGAGTGTTTTTTGAGTCTATGAAAAGTAGGACATGAGCATTGTAAGTTCCTTTTAGGTTATCATGAAAAATATTGAGGTTTCTAGGGTTTAAAACAAACTATAATTTTGCTTGTTGAAAGCCAGTTGAAACAATTACATAAATTATTATTTTCTTGAAATTGTTCTCAAGCGTACTTTGGCCATAGTTTTCATTAGGTTTCCTTATTTTGTTTTAGTTTAAGCTTGGCCTACATTATAAATGGTTATATAGAGAAGCTATTGGAACTATTTTTATGGTGATCTGATGCTTTAAGAACCTTAAGAATATATCTCAAATTTGGTTCATTCTATGAAAACTCTATTATGGTATTTAGTATTTATGATTGTGTTTACCCTACATTGCATTTCACATCATTATTGGTCATGCATACATTGCATCCAAATAGAGTTGCCCTTGCTTTGGTCGTAAGAGTATAAAGTGTTCCACGCCAGACTAGATAGGTAATGTCAACTATGGGGTGGCATGCATTGAACTCATTGGACTGTTTTAGGTTCATTGCGAGTAGGTTGGCTTCTTTTCAGCTTATAACATGAAATAAGGAATCCACGTTGTTATATACATTTATTGTTATTTGGAAATGCAATTAATACATGTCTCCATGTATTAAGACAAACATTTCCAAGAGTTTAGAGCAATGAAGGAGTTTACTTACCAGACATCTTTGAGTTATTTTTTGATGATTTCAGGTTTTATATGAAGGCAAGAAAGAACAAATAAGATTGAAAGACGATTGGTGAATGTTTTCATGTTTTAAAGTTTATTTTTCATCGTATTTATGTTATGTATATTTATATAAATTTATTTATTATTATTTTGGATTTCGAGGTGAAAGTAGGTCGTAAAATACTCTCAAATAGGTTATGCGAGTGTCCTTATTTAGTTTGAAGTAAGTTGAGAGGTTTTTTATTCAATTTTAGTTCATTTTTAGTTTGTTAAATTGTAAATTAGCTATCATAGACGTTAAGTTAGTGGAATTGATTTAAATCCATATATACATTGTGAACTGAGGGGGGTTGTGAGTCCTTCTAAGCTTCTCCCCATTATGTTATTTATTTGGTGAATTTTTCGACAGACCCATTTTAGGGGAGGTGTTGTCAAAATTTTTATAAAATATGGATAATGCCCCTTATGATTTCCTAATTTGATTTCATTAAGCAAATAATGAACAAAGATATATTGAGGATATAATTTTATTAGAGCATTTTTAAGAATTAAACTAAAAATTATTTGTGTTGGAAAATGCAAAGTTGATTGTGTGGTCTATGTGCCTAATATGTTAATTAGGGATAAGTCAGAGCTTAATAAGATGGGCCCTAACATCCATCCTATTTATAGCTTCCTTTAGATCTTATATCTCCTCTCGTGCTTCTCATGGCGTTCCTTATTTCTCATGTCCAAGGATTGTAAAGACTTGTTGATTAGAGTCATGAGGTAGCTTCAGTGCGTTATTAAGATTTTCGTAAGTGAGATTCAAGGCTATAGCAAGTTGACCCATTTGACTTTCTAGGTTTTTTTATGTATAATGATTGATCAATATCCAGGCTTTTTCATGGCTTGTTTTGTTCTTTTCAACTCTATCTCGTGCTTCTCACGACGCTCTCTATCTTTCACTTCCATGGCTTGAAAATACTTCTCAATTGACTTCAATGAAGTCATCTCTTTGCTCAGCCCCAGCTTCCCCTATTGGACTTGTTGCTTGAATCCTTGAGGTAACTTCAGTGCATTATCTAAATTTTCATAAGAAAATTTAGGGTCGTTTTTGTTGTCGTATACTTCATAAAACCATTGAGCAACCACTCGTATTGGCCTGAAGTTGTTGTCGTAGCCTTGGTTATTCATGAAGTTGATGTCTTCACGCTCCACTCCCTGCTATACATCCATTTGATTAATCACCATGACTTGGTGATTCATATGTTGTTGTACTAATTGTGGACCTTAGTATCTCATCTGAAGTTGTACTATTTGAATTCTCAAATTGAATAGTTGTGCTATAATTGATGTTTGAGAGTCAATCCCGAAAACGCCTCCCAGTTTCCTTGCTGTGCAACAAGTACCGAAGGTAGAATTTTGAGAGATAAGATTAAGGAGATCCAATTCTCCATCCTCATCCTTAGTAAGTAGAAAACCACCTAATTCAATATCTACTAGTGTTCTCGTGTTGTGATTCATCCCATAGTAGAAACTTTAGAGTTGTGCTAATTTTAGTTATCTGTACCCTAGAGATCTCCTCAGCATCTCTTTGAATCATTCACAAACCTCGCCAAGATACTCGATGTCTTCTTATTTGAATTGATTAATCTCGAGTTTCCTTTCGGTAGCCTCTAGTTGAAGAAAGAACTTGTTAAGAAAGCATTTGATAATTTCTGCCCATGAAGTCATAATCCCTACATTTGACCCTTGGAACAAGGATTTGGTTTTTCCACCAAGTGAGAATGGGAAAAGTAGCATCCTAATCACCTCTTTCGTAACACCAATGACGTGCGAGGTGTTGCACTTCTCAAAGAAATTCTCAACATGTATGACTAGTTCTTCATTTGATAACCCATTGAACAAACTATTCTGCACAATGTTTATCAAAGACAAAAGATCAAGTGCAGAAAGTTGACTAAAACTTAAGCCTATTTTTTGTTATTTTTGTTTATATAAACTGAATATTAAAGTACTGAAAATAAAACTTAACAACTTTTTAAACTAACAAAATTAGTCTAATGGCTACCTATCCCTGGCAACAGCGCCAAAAAATTTCATGTGCGTGCTGCAAGTATTAGAACTCGCTTGAAGTAATAGCGCAATCAACTTACGTTGGATATCGTCCTCAGGGAAAGATTTTGCAATAGTCGTATCTCACCTACTTAACTTGAATTATTGCTAAGGGATTCACTTTTAAATTGGTTTGTACTAATCTAAAATATTCTAACAACTCGCTTAAAACTTTAGTTGACTTCTTATATTAAGGATATTTTAGTTCACAACTTCACCTAGTAAAATTAATATTATGTTTTTTATTGATGTTTACATTTCAATATGTTTTGTGCAATGCCTAAATAGAATAGATAGATTTCTTTCAAATCCACTTCAACCCACTTTCATGAAGAGAAGACTCTAATATAAAAACTAGAAATCCACCTATTGATGTGAATAACGTAAGCTCCACATTACTTTAATTCTCGAATCATTGGATTCATAACAACCTAAGTTTACTATCCACGCCTACCTAATTAACAACTATCTATCGTTGTAGTGTATTTTACAGTTGTACCCTTCATGTCTAGATTAGAAGCTTCAATGCCCATGATGACTTCTAAAGCCTATGTTCATTATAAATGTGGCCTATATATCTAAAGCATTACGTCAGAATCAATACAAATTCTAACCATTAAGCTTTTTATTCTTACTTTCTATTCCTATTCAAAGCATATCATTCATACCATAGGATCCATTGATCCCTAAAATAAATAAAATACTCACACTTCGTCGAAACACTCATATAACAATTAAATATATAATTTATTTCAAAATTAAAGCTGAATGTAAATATTACTTTAAACTAATAAAAAAAACCAAATATTGATTGCAAACGTGGGGTCTTCAATGTTTCTCCAACAAAAACTTTTTGATACTCAAGCTAAATGCTAAATTACTTTAATGGAAGCTAATCTACTTTTATTTTACGGTGTCGTCCTAGTTTACAAGGTCCTTATAACTATTTATACTCATTAATAACAATTAGAAACCCTAAATTTCCTTTTAACAAGAAATAAAGCTTCATTTTCTATTTCCGGCGAAGTTGGCATTATCACTTACTACCTCAATGCTGTGTGTGTTAAGCCACGACGCTACCATTGCACCACTACTTTATTTTTTGTTTTTTTGCTCCTAGAGTCTTGGCAACGCCCCTTATGTGTCCATGGCATTGTTCCCTTGTGGGCCATAATGTGTCCAATACGATCGAACCCTAGATTTGATTTTCTTTATTTTTCTTCTTTCCCATGACGTGCCTTTCATATCGATGTTGTGCTTTGTATTCCCATTTAATCAAATCATGATCCCACTGCACCAACTCTGACTTTATGGGTTTTTGCTCCGTTTCTTCTCATTTTTCCTTGATTTCTTCAATTGCACCTTAATTCCTTAAAAATGCAATAATACCATATATTAGCACTTATTTGAGGATATTCTTCTGAATATAGGACTATAATAACCCTATATATGCATATAAAAAATTGCTTATGAAATAAACAAACTATCTTCTATCAATTTGGAATGCCTAGAGCAGAAATTAGTGATGAGAGTTCACATTTCTACTATAGAGCCTTATACACATTATTAAAAGAATATGGAGTTAGGCACAAGACCTCACTAGTGTATTACCCTCTAGCAAATGGAGAAGCCGAATTAAGTAACAAAGAAATGAAATGGATCTTGGAAAAAGCTAAAACACTCATAAAAATGACTAAGCATTCCACTTTGAAAAAGCATTGTCGGCATCTAGGACAACATTCGAAACACCAATTGACACATCTCTGTAACTGATAGTTTATGGAAAAACATGTCACTTACCAGTAGAATCAGGAAAAGCCATATTACTTCAATTGATGGAACTAGATGAGTTTAGATTCTACAGATATGAAAATGCTAAGTTGTATAAAGAGAAGTCAAGACAATGGCATGACAAATGGATTGAATATCAATCGTTTGAGCGAGGGCAATTAGCAATGTTATTTAATTCCAGACTAAAATTGTTTCTTGGAAAACTGAGATCATGATGGTTAGGACCATTCAAGGTAGTTGCCACTTGGCATTATATAGTGGTAAATCTAATCACCAACATTAGTAAAACATTCAAAATAAATTCTCAAAGGGTTAAGATGTTTCACAGAACAAAAGTAAGGCAAGATGAGCTTGATGGTTTCAAGAAACAAAGAATCAATTCCTTGAAGAAAAATAAGGGGAAGCAACAATAGAAGTCCAAGAAAAATGATGAAGGAACCCCCAAAGAAGACCCACAAGATAATGACATCATGTTAGTTTTGAAGAAACCTGAACCAACGCCCAACTTCATCCTCTAACTTCAACCTATCAAAACGAGAGATCCTGGAGAGATAAGCATACTAATAAACATTGATAAGAACTGAATTAGAAATGTCTTATGTGATATAGGAGCCTCGGTCAATGTCATGCCACTGATGGATATGATACATGCCGACTTGAAGATCAATTGTCCCGATACAATGAATTTGCCAGTAGCAATTGGTAACTTGATACCGACTATAGGAAGAATCTTGAATTTGCATATGAAGTAGGTAGATTGACATTCATCACGAATTTCAAAGTCATGAAGCACAACATGGACGATGATGTGTCCATCATATTTAGGCGGCCATTCTTGAACACCGCCAAATCAAATTTGTAGATAAGACAAAGGAAGATAATGATGAGTATTGATGAGGGTGATGATATTGAGGAGGTTGTCTTTGTCGATGATGAAGAAATAAATCCAAACAAAAACGGCTTCATTATGTTCAATTTGCAAATGAAGCTTCTTGATTTAGACTCAAACTAAATAAGCGAAAACGCGTCAGACTAATGATGTTAAATTAAGTGCTATTGGGAGACAACCCAAGGTTTTAAATTTTGAGTTTCTGAATTTAAGTTAATAGTTGGTTAATTAGTATAATAATTATAATTAATGAGTTTTAAGTTCTAATTTTTGAAAAATTTGTGTTGAATGTGCAAGAAGGAGAATTTGTCGGGCGATGATTTATTAGAATAGAAATGTCTCAAGAAATCCTTAATGGGCGAAAAGAGTGAAGGAGTTTAACGCGGAGAAAGTAAGGTGCATGGGCAAATCGAAAGGTAAAATTTATTGATTTCAATTTTCTCATGGATATTATGCAGTCACAACATGTTGTGTTGATTGAACATAAAGTTGGAAAAGCGTAGGTGGAGAATTGGCCAAAAATCATACGCGAAGATGTGGGCAGATGAGCCTATGCCTCATTTATTACCTACGGCGTCTTGGGTACAAGTCACAATGCCGAGGTGGCAATAGGCTAAAAAACCAAAAAATGCCCCACTACGATGTTGATGTAGCGGCGGTGTTGCCACGATGCCATGCCTATTAGGCACAACGACGGGGTCGAAATAAAGGGGTTTTAACCTTATTTTGCATCCATTCTTCACGCTTTCACCAAAACCAACAAGCATACATCCTTATAGAGCTGAATTTTGATCATTTTCAAGTGAGTTCAATGAGTTCCTATTGATTTTGAGTGAAGAAATAAATACAATGTGGATTAGCACAAGTGGAAGAGCTAGGGCTTAAGTTTTTGGAAGATTCCAAGGAGAGTTAAGGTTCTAATTGGGGAGAAAGATAGAGGGCTTGCATTGAAAAACACTTGGAGAATTGATCTACACCGAAAATCTTTTCGGTAATGAGGTACATTTACAATTTCATCTAGTTACGCTTTGAATTTTAAAATTTTTGATGATGTTGTATGAAATTTTGGATTATAGGTTATATGATAGGTTTTGCAAGATTGTGTGAATATGAGCATTAATATCTCCCATGGATACTAAGTTGATATCTTTACAATTATTTTTCATGTGCAACATTTAATTTATATGAATTTCAATTCTTAGCTGATTTGAAGACCAAGTTGTGTTTCATTTTTGTTAGTTACATGATATTAAAAGAAAATGTCAAACAAAGAAATAAGTTAGCCAAACTAGAGAAAATGAATTTGAGGCATTTACCTCTAGAAATCTCAATAAAGATGACCCTAGACCTTTTAAATTAAAATTTTTCATTTGTAAAGAGGCCAAAGAACAATACGAGAAAATCCGACGTAGAATATTCATTTGTAAAAAGAAAATTAATTTGCCTGCCAAATATGATAAAAGAGTTAATAATTTCATTAGGAAACAAAATTAGGAGCATATAACTCTAAATTATTGAAATAACAAAACAAAAAGAATGGGTGGGATTGTTTATGAATTTTACGCTAATGTAAAACTCAAAGTCGAATATGAGACAGTGAAGGTGAGAGGGATTTTATTCCCTTTAATGTTTGTGAGATTAATACCATTGGTGGATTGGAGAGCTTGAATTCAATAGAATGGCAACCTAGTTTCCTAGCTAGCGTATAGAAAAAAACCTATAACCAATACTTTTTTAGAGCTATAAAAGGATCATTAATTGTCCAAGGAGAACAAGAATGGGTAATGGTAGCAGAGAATGTGCCAAAGAACATTAAGAAGGGGAATGTTATAAATGTTTATAGAATGCTGCAAGATTTTCTTGGTGCATCAGTATACCCCACCTCTCAGCAGGGTGGATAAACAAGCCAAAAGTTACTTGTCATTATAAGATTACAAAGTATGCGAAAATCAACACCGGAGAAATCATACACACCAATTTGATTGAGTCATTTTTGGTAGAAAGGGACAAGAAGTTGTTGTTTCCTATATTAATTACTTATATGTGATTAAAGGCCAGAGTAAGGTTAAGAGATGATGCAAAATTTCACATAGTGGCCTAACCAACCAAGGATGAAGCTTTCGGGCTCACATTGAAATCACCACACCTACAATCAATATTTGGTTTCATTGATTAATTTAAGGTAACACTTATATTCATCTCTGATTTGGAATGAATTCCATATTGAATTATGATATTGTGTTTCAATGATATATGAGTAGTCTATTTATATAATGGATCAATAGATTCGATGGTATGAATGCTACGCTTTGAATAAGAACAAAAAGTGATAGTAAAAAGTTCAATGGTTAGAATTTATATTGATTCCGACCAAAATTCTTTATACATCTTGATCATGTGTCTAATAAACTTAGGATTTAGGATTTATCATGGCAATTGAAGTTTTATCTAGACATGAACGATACAATCGTAAAATACATAACATCGATAGAAAGCCGTTGTTAGGGAGGAGCGAATAGTAAACTTAGTTGGTTATGAATCCAACGATTTATAACTTAAAACAATGTGGAAGTTACGTTATACTAATAAGTGGAGTACTAGTTTGCACGTTAAAATCTTCTTCGTCGGGACAATGTGTTGAAGTTGATTTGAAGGAAATCTATCTAATCTAAGTAGGTATTGCAACAAACATATTGAGATGTAAAAATGAATACCAAGCGTAGTATTAAATTACCTAGGTAAAATTGTGAACTAAGATATCCTTAATATAAGAAGTTAACTAAAGTTTAAAGTGACTTGTTAGAATAGTTTATATTAATATAAAATCAATTAAAAATGAATCCCTCAGCAGTAATTCAAGTTATGTCTGTAACATACAACTAGTGCAAAAATCTTTCCCGCAAGTTGAATGCACTATTACTACAAGCGATCTGTTAGACTTGCGGCATGCACACCAAGTTTTTAAAAACTTGATAGCATCCCGCAAGTATAATAGCTCGTTTTTAGTAATAGGGCAATCAAGTTATGTTGATCATGGATATCTTCCTCAGGGCAAAATGTTTGCACTATTACTAAGTTTGTTATCCATGCCTCCCTAATCAACAACTATCTATCTATCTATTAGTGTTGTATTTTTCAATGGCTATGTTAACTCTTAAAGCCTAATTTAATTAAACATGTGATCAAGATATCTAAAGCATTACCTTTAATTTAATCAAGGAAAATAAACTTGAATCGCAAACATGATGTCTTCAATGTTTTCTTCACATAAACTCCATAGTACACAGGCTCAATATAAAATCTATGCTAAATTACTATAATGGTGGCTACTAGTCGATATGTTATGAGTTTACCACGTCCTAATACCTATTTATATTCCAGAATAACAATTAGAAACCCTAGTTTAAAATTTAAGTCGAATTAAAACTCCATTTAATATTTCCTACGTATATAGCACTCACTTACTGGCCTTAAGCTGTGCCTTATAACCAACTACGTGGCCATTATGCCAACACTTCATATGCATTTCTTTCACTTCCTTGTGTCCAGACATTGTGCCCTACTTCTTCGGCACCGTCCCCTACACTCCATAGCGCCACCACTACACTGTTTTTCACACTTTTTTCTCTCACCCACACTGTGCGTTATGTTCCAATGCTATGCCCTTTTGTCCTAAAATGCTACCTTGTGTTTCCATGGCACCAAGTGTATTTGGTGGGTTTTTTTATCCGTTTCTTCATGTTTTTCCACAATTCCTTCCTCTACACCTTAATTTACTAAAAATGCAATAATACCATGACTTAGGTCTCATTTGAGGATATTTATATTAAATATATGACTAAACTAACCCTATATATACATATAAATAATCACTTATCAAATACACCCCAAACTTAAGATTTTGCTCGTCCTAAGCGATGTTGCATTTTACTAAGTCTCCAAATATCTAATTTGTATTTCATTTAAATTGTTCTTGGAGTATCCTTTAATTTACTAAGTTTCGAGTTAATAATCCACTCAAGAGTTTTTCTTTAGACAAACATATATTTTTAAGACGTGTAGCTTTTACAACGCCTATAACTAGTAGGATTCACTCATTTTTTCTTTATTTATAAATTTCTTGTTGGCACTACTCACTTTCGCTAAATCAAATAAGTTGACTCAAACTTTTTATATATAATGCCTATTTCTTCCCTATTTGCACTTAGTCTTTATTTTCTTTTTATTTTCATATAAGATTCACGCTTAATATAGAATCCTTAGAGATCTAACTTTCCCTAAGAAGTGTTATAGTTTCTTGCTTTTGCTTCAAGTTCAAGGTCTTCCTTAATTCTAGGTATCTAATCATAAAATCATATAGTTGTTTGCTACATTTTATTGTTTTTTTTTTCAACATTTAAAACACTCTCTTATGTTTCAAATCAACAAGATACTTGTAATATACTCATCCATAATTAAAAGCATGAACATGCAAATGAACTGTTTATTCATTACATTTCACTATATATAACTTAATTTATACTAAAACATTCATATAATAAATAAATTAAAAATTTATACACTACCATGCTTTCCTCCTTAACTGCTTCAAATTAAAATTTAAATGATCATACCTCTAGTGTTTATCATTATATCTCAGCCTATCTTACAACTTCCCATAATGTAGTGTAGTGTTGATCCCCCCAAACATCAACTAAACCTTATCCTCAAGGTTTAAAAGTAAGCCTGAAAGTTGAAAACACTAAAACATACAAACAAATGTAATAACGCAAGTTTTAATAAACTGACTTTAGGGCTACATCCTATCATTCTCATCTACATCATTAATTCAATTTTAGTATGGTGTTACTGAACACTTTACCCTTTTGCATTGCACCAAATCTTAATCAAACCCATATACAAGTGCCGCTGGAAAACCTATTGACCAATCAGTAGGTCTCAACCATTTGCTCCTCTTATATCTAGCTTTGTCTTGATGATGATAAACAAACAAGATGAAATTGTACTACCTGGCAGTCATTATTGCTCTCTCCTTTCCATATCCTGTTCATATCTCAGCATGGTCTTTTTGTATTGCACTTTATGCTCTTGGTATTTTTTCGTCATCTCTACTATCCATAGCCCTTGTTGTCGTGGAGTTAATTCCTCTTGTGGTTGTATAGGTGTCTATAGTTGAGGAGGTGTTGAAAAGACTACAAGACCGTCTAAGTCCTACTCTCCTATCTTTAGGTTTACAAACTTGTAGCCCTCAATAAATCCTTACTATTGTTACTCCTCCCCTTTTTCATTTTTATCATCTTAAAGTTCTTGGGCTTGTTCAACAGTTGCTACTTATGTTGTTGCCTAATCCTCCTACCTTTTGGCCAACACTTCGGTCAAAAGTCTACCTCACTCAGTCCTCTCCGAGTCCATAGTTGGTTGGGCCTCTATATCAAATTCTTCATCATCTTTCAGTCTTACTTCGACAAACACATTTAAGTAATCAATATAGAGAACAAAAATTTATTGTCCCTTTCAAACATGATGGACTCCTACCCACTGGTATGTATGATCTTCTCGATGTCGATCTCCCTGAACTTCGTATTCTCGTAAAGACTAGTCCCTTTTAGCTCAGTGATCTCGCTCTACTTAGAAGTGGGGTATAACGATGCAATAAGAAAATAATGCCATATCGTATAAACCTTTCTTACGCTACCTTTTTTAGGTGTTTCAGCATATTTTAAGCTCCTGTGAACCATCCTTGTTGTTCTAAGACAACCAATGCATCTTTTATGTTTCTAAATGGGTATAAGTTATAGGGGTGTATCATATAATCTTGCTAGGAATTTCATGTGGAATCATACAAACTAAATTCTTCCAACTTATAAAAATTATTTATCTCACGTCTATTAAAGGGAACTAAAACCCCTATCACCATTATTGGCTTTGAAAAGAATCCCATTCACTCTTTGACTTTATTTTCCACATAGTCTTGAGTGAGTTGCTACTAATTTCAGTGCCTAGTGAAATTGTTCACTCTTTTATGATATTTGGTTGGCAAACTTATCCCCCTTTCGCAAATGAACTATGTACATAGAATTTTCTCATATCATTCGTTAGCTTCTCTACAAATGAAAATCTTAGATTAAAAAGGTCAAGGCTCTTCTTCGTTGGGGTTTCTAGAGGTAGATGCCTTAAAATTATTTACTCTAGTTTGACAAACTTGTTTTCTCGTTTTTGTCATATTTTTCAAATTTTAAGCGACAATGCAACGCAACTCAGTCTTCAAATCACCAAAAAACAAAAAATTATATAACATGGATCATGCATACGCCAAATAATGCAAAGATATAAACTAAGTCTCCATGAGTAATTGTAATGCTCACATTCATACAATCTAGCAAAACCTATCCTGCAACCTCAAATTTACAATTTCATACAATATTATAAAATTTTAAAAATTCTACTCATAACTAGATCACATTGCTAATGTACCTCAATGCCCAAATAATTTCTAGTGTAGATCACTCCTCCAAGTCTTTTTCAGTCCAAGCCCACTAACTTTCTCAACAACTAAACACTTAGCTCTCCTTTTAATCAAATTCCCCAAATCCAAGCCCAAGGTCTTCAAATTGTGCAAATCCACAACGTATTTGTTTCTTTACACTAAACCACTAGGAACTCACTAATCTCATATAAGAATGATCAAAAGCTGGCTCTAGTGGGATGTATGCTTGATGGTTTTATAGGGTTTTGGAGTAAGTGTGAAGAATGAATGCAAAATGGGGGTAAAACATCTTTATTTTGACCACGGTGGCATGCCTATAAGGTATAGCACCGTAACAGTGCCGCCACATCATCAACAATGTAGTGGGGTCATTTCCATTTTTTTGCCTGCTGCCACCTCGACGCTATAGGCTGTACTCACGATGCGTGGGTAATACCTATAGTGTCGACTTAACAACCCACATCTCTGCATATAATATTTAGCTAATTCTCCTCCAGCGCTCCTCCAACTTTGTGTATAACTCACACAAGTTGACGTGAGAGCATAAAATCCATGAAATATAGAAATTAATAAAATTCACCTTTATTTACCTAGCACCTGACTTTCATTGCTTTGATCTATTTTACTATTTTTCATTTTTTAAATGACTTTGTGATACATTTTCATTTTCATGAATCATCACTCGGCAAATGGTCTTTCTTGCACGTTCGACACAAATTCTCAAAATTTAGAACTAAAACTTGTCAATTGTAATTATTAAACTAAATATTGTAACTGAAATCTAAAAACTTAAAATTTTAAGAATCCTATGCTACCTTCTTATAGCGCTTAATTTAATGTCATTAGCTCAACGTATTCATCATGGCACTTAATTGAGCACCTCGATGCACCAAGGTTACTTCAATGATGTATCCTTGAAAAATTCTTCATATCTTCTAATCCTTTTTCTTGCATGCTATCCCATCCTTCATAAACTTCATGTAATTTGGCACACATTGCCTTGTTTTTTCTAAAGGTATTTTCTTTTTAATTTTCTCATACTTCTCCGCAAGGATCCAAGTTATCTCACTATTCCATTGTCCTTGCAATTCTTTCTTAAATGGTGTAAGTGATTCTACAAAATTGATTATCCCTTGCATAAACTCCATATTGTACGATCTAAAGTTTCCCTTGCTTTCATTACTCATTATTGTTTCAAAATTCTATAGATTAACGTAACTATCATGTTGCTTAATGTCATTTATATGAATCTCCTTTTCCACGTAGTTAAGTGAATTATTTGGAACTCAAGCATCAACAATGTCGTAATCCTTTTGATTAGGCTTCTCCAATTCATCATATGCTTCATGGCATGCTTCCTCAATCATTAATAACTCCTCGAGTTGGTTCTCTTTAGATTCAACAACAACCTAATATCTTGAATTTATAAATTTTGTGATTTTTTTAAATTCTTCTCTATATTTTAGAAATCTTTGTCATTTTCTTCCATGTTCATGTTAAATAATTGCATAGATATATTTAATTGCTCTAGAGATATTAGAGATGGTTTTTCATCAATACTTTGATCCTGTTATGATTGCCGATTTTTGTGAGAACTTCATGTTGAATTGTGATATGTATGTTTTCATAATGTGTGAGTAATCTATTTATCTTACGGATCAATGGATCCAATGATATGAATGCGATGTTTTGAATATGAAGAAAAAGTGATAATAAAACGTGCAGTGGTTAGAATTTGCATTCATTATTAGCGTAATGCTTTAGACATCTTAATCACGTATTTAATGAACATAGGCTTTAGGAGTTATTTTGGCTATTGATGCTTTTTTTCCAGACATGAATAATCCATCCAGAAAATAAACAACATTGATAGTGCTATTGATTAGGGAGGCACGAATAGTAAACTTAGTTGGTTATGAATCCAATTATTTGAGACTTAAAGTAGTGTGGAGCTCACGTTATTCGTACAGATAGGTAGAGTTTTAGTTTGCAATTTAGAATCTTCTCCATTATGATAGTGGGTTGAAGTGGATTTGAAGGAAAATTTTCTATTCTAATTAGGTATTGCACAAAATATATTGAGAAGTAAACAAGAATACAAAGCATAAATATTAGATTATCTAGGTAAGTTGTGAACTAAGATGTTTTTAATATTAAGATGTCAATAAAGTTTAAAATGATATGTTAGAATACTTTAGATTAATAAAAAATCAATTAAAAGTTAATCTATTAGAAATTAGTCCAGTTAAGTCGGTAATATACAATTAGTGCAAAAACCTTTCCCTACGGATGATATCCATGATCAACATAAGTTGGTTGCATTATTAATACAAGTGAGTTGTTATACTTGCGGCACACACACCAAGTTTTTTGCACCGTTGCCAGGGATAGGTAGCCATTAGATTTACTTAATTACTGAATGCAGGGATTTTGACGTCATAGCTAGAAATCAATGAGATATTTCTAGACAAATTCTCTTTCCTCTAGTGAAGGTTAGTGAAAGTAAACTTGAGATCAACTAGTAAAAGTAAGAATACATCAAGTCTCTTAGATAGGCTTGGAAATAATCAAAGAAATACTTAGGAGATGTCTAGAATGCGGATATGTGAAATGGGTGCAACTCCAAATTTTCTACTACAGGACGATTTATAGCTCAAGAACACAAATAGATGTTATATCTTGTGGCTCTCTACTTATCAAGGATGAGGATAAAGCATTGGATCCCCTCAATATTATGTCAAAATTCTACTATTGGTAGATGTTCAACAATAAGGAAACTAGTAGGCATCTACAAGATTGACTCGCAATCGTTAATTATGGTACAACTATTAAATCTAAGTAGTCGTATGGTGAAACTTCAGATGGGACACTAAGGTCCACAAGTAGCACATCAACCCGTGAGTTATCAGGGCATGATGATTAAGCAAATGGATATACAATAGGGAATGGAGTATGAAGACATCAACTTCATGAACAACCAAGTCTTCAAGAACAACTTTAGTAGTTTTATCAAGGATACAATAACAATGACTTGAACTTTTCGTATGGAAATCCTGAGAATGCACTAAAGTTACCTCAAGGCTTTAAGCAACAAGTTCAATAGGGTAAGCTTGGGCAAAGAAAATGGATGAATTCTTTGATGTCGATTGAGAAGTACTAGAATGCCATGGAAGTGTGAGATCGTTAGCGCCTTGAGATACACGAGAAAAAGTTGGAATGAATAAAACAAGCCATGAATGGATAGATAATGAACAATCACAACCCATCAAGAACCTAAAGAGGCAATTTGGTCAACTTACTATAGCTATGAACTCAGTAAAAGTATGACATTTTCCTAGCAACACCATCACTAATCCCAAGGAGAACGTGAATGCCATTAACATGATGAGCACTAAGATAATAAAGGAGACAAGATAATACCAAGTAATGCACAAGCATTAAGAGATGCATGAGCAAAGAATGGAAGTGAGGCAAAATGAGCTTAATGGGTTCAAGAAGCAAATAATGAATGCCTTCAAGAAAAGAATGTGAAAGAACAACGGAAGGCCAAGAAAAAAGATTAAGGACCTCCCATGGAAGACTTGCAAGGAAATGACATTAAGTAGGTTTCGAATAAACTGGAACCGAAGCTCAAGTTCATCCCACGACTTCAATCTATCAAAAAGAGAGATCTTGGAGTTATAAGTATATCGATAAACATTGACGGGCACCGACTTAGAAACGTTTTATGTAATACGAGAGCCTTGGTCATTGTCTTGCCTTTAATGGACATTTGATATCTACTATAGAAAAATCTTTGAATGTTCACTTCAAAGTAGGTAGATTTACATTCATCATGGGTTTGGATGTTATGAACCAAAAAAACACAATGATGTATCTATAATACTTGGATGGCCATTCTTGAACATGTCTAAAGCAAATTTGCACGTAAGAGAAAGAAAAATCACGATGAATATCCATAAAGGCAATGATGGTGAAAAGGTTGTCTTTGTTAATGATGAAGAACTACATCCGAATGAGAATGGCATCATAATCTCTAGTTTACCGATGGAACTTCTCAATTTAGACGCAGACTAAAAGCGCAAAAATACGTCAAGACAATAATGTTAAATTAAGCACAACTAGGAGGAAACCCAGGGTTTTAGATTTTAAGTTTTTGAATTTTATTTAGTAGTTAGTTATTAAATAATTATAATTAACAAGTTTTAGTTCTAACTTATTAGAAAATCATGTCAAATGTGTAGGAAAGATCATTCGCCAGATGATGATTCAATGAACATAATTGTCTCACATACTCATTAGAAAGCAAAAAGAGCGAAGAAGTTCATAGCGATGAAGGTAAGGTACATGGGTGAATGAAAGGTAAAATTTATTAATTTTTTTCTTTTCATGGATTTTATGCAATAACTACACCATGTGTGAGTTGTACATAAAGTTGAAGGAGTGTCGAAGGAGAATTACTGAAAAATCATTCGCGAAGATGTGGGCAGATGAGTCGACGCCGTAGGTACAAGCCACAACACCGAGGTGCCAACATGCTAAAAAAATAAAAATGGCCCTCTGCATTATAGATGCAGTGGCAGCATTGTCTTGGTTTTGCGCCTATAAGGCACAGGTCGAGGTCATAGTGAGGGTTTTAAACCTATTTTTCATACCATTCTCCACACTTGCACTTAAACGACCCTACGAAAAACTCAAGCATATACCCTCTAGAGCCAATCTTTGATCATTTTCAAGTGAGATTACTAAGTTTCTAATGATTTAAAGTGAAGAAACAAACGCATTGTGGATTTGCACAAGTAGAAGAGCTAGGGCATGGATTTTTAGAATGTGATTCTGAAGGGAGATAGGGTTATAGTTGGTTAGGAAAGTTAGTGGGCTTGGATTGATAAAGAATTGGAGGAGTGATCTACACTAGAAATTAATCTAGTATTGAGGGACATTTAAAATTTCATCTAGTGATGCTTTGAATTTTGGAGATTTTGATGATATTGTATGAAATTATGGATTCGAGGTTATAAGATAGGTTTTTCAAGATTGTGTGAATGTGAGCATTAATATCACCCATGGAGACTTAGTTGATATCTCAACAATTATTTAGTGATGCACAATCCATGTAATATTAATTGTAATTATATGATACTTGAAGACCAAGTTGCATTGCATTTTGTTAGTTGCTTGAAATTTAAAGAAAATGGCAAAAACTAGGAAACAAGTTAGCCAAACTAAAGCAAATGACTTTAAGGCATCTACTTCTAGAAATCCAAATGATGAAGAGCCTAGCCATTTGAATCCAAGTTTTTCATTTCTAAAGAGGTTAAGGAACGATAGTAGAAAATCTTAAGTAAGGAACTCATTTGTGAACGGGGAAGTAATTTGCCAGCCAAATATGGTAAAAGAATTAACAATTTTGTTGGGCTAAGAAATTAGGAGCATCTTACTCAAGATTATAGAAAGAACAAATTGAAAGGAGTGAGTAGGATTGTTCTAGAGTTTTACGCTAATGCTAAATTCATGATCGAGGATGAGACAATGAAGGTGAGAGGGATTTTTGTTCCCTTTAATGTGCGTAAGATTAATACCATCTATAGATTAAAGGGATTGCATTTAACTGAATTGCAATCAAGTTTTCGGCTACCATATATAAGAATCCCTAACACTTATACCTTTTTAGCGCTATAGAGAAATCATTGGTTTTCAATGGACGATAGGATAAGTATTGGGAGCTGAAAACGTGCAAAAGCACATTAAGATGGATAGTGTTAGAAAAGCTTAAAGAATGTGGCAACATTTTCTCGTTGCATTGCTATACCCTACTTCTAACTAGAGTGAGATAAACAAGAAAAAAATATTTTGTCTTAATGAGATTACAAAGTACAAAAAAAATAAACATTTAGGAGATCATATACACCAGTCTGAGGGAGCCCATAATGTCGAGAAAGGACAACAATTTGTTTCATATATTGATTACTTAGACGTTCTAAAAGGCTAGAGTGAGGGTCATAGTTGACGAAGAATATGACATAGTGGCCTAACCAACCATGGATAAAGCTTTCATGCTCACAATGAAATCACCACCTGGTTACTAAACTCTATGGAGGAGAGAGAAAGGGACAAGTTATCTAAATTTGAAGTTGAGTCGTTCACTAAAAAGGAAGAAGATTAGGCAGAAGTAGAAGCTGCTGCAGCAGAGCTAGCCTAGGAGCTAGAAGATGAAGAGAATGAAGAAGAAGATAGAGTAAAATTAGTAAACATTTGCTGAGGGTATGATTTTTTATACCCAGAGATAGGAGAGCAGGATCTTGAAGGTCCTGAAGTCTTTCAACCACCTCCTCTACCACAGGCACTTGTTCCACCAACAGAGGATTTGACTCCACGATAGTAGAGGCTGTGGGGAGCATAGATGAGGAAACAATACCAATAGGTTAATGCAAAATAACAGGTAGCCATGCTGAGATATGAGCATGATATGGAGACAGAGGGCAACGCCGTTGGAATGTTTGAGACCTACTGATAGGTCATTAAGCTTTCAAGTAGCATTAGCATATGTATTTGATTTGAATTTTGCGTAGAGCAGAATAGTGGAGCATCCATTGACAACACCCCAAGCAAGAGCTAATGATGCACATGATGTTGATGATGACGCGTAGTCATAAAGTCAATATTGTTGGATTCTTTTTGACCTGGGGAGTTTAGAGTGACTTTAATACCAATTTTTAAATATTTTAATTGTAATGGTTTGTTTAGTTTATTATTACTTATGTTAAGTGTTTTAGTGTGTTGATTTTTTATGCTTAGTTTTAAACCTTAATGACAAGTTTTGGTTTCAGTTTGAGGGCATCGACACTAGACCCCACTATAGAAATGTTGTAAGATAGGATGAGAAATAAGCATAAACAATGAAGGTATAATTATTTAAATTTTAATTCGAAAAAGTTATGGAAGAAAGAATGGTATTGTATAATTTTTTTTTTATTTAATGTTTAAGAAGTATAGACTAGGTTATATATAGTAATATGTAATGAATAAGTAGTTCATTTGCATGTTCATGCCTTTAATTGTAGATGAGTAGATTACAAGTATCTTGTTGATATGAAACTCAAGAGAGTATTTTAAATTTTGAAGAAGAAATAATGAAATGTAGCAAACAAAAATGTGATGTCATAATTAGAAACCTATAGTTAAGGAAGACCTTGAACTTGAACCAAAAGAAAGAATTTATAACTTTTTTGTAGAAAAAAATATATCTCTAAGGATTCTATAATAAGTGTGAATCTTACTTGAAAATATAATACAAATGAATGTTTTATGTAAAAAAATGGAAGAAATAGGCATTGTATATCAAAAGTTGGAGTTAACTTACTCGATTTAATGAAATTAAGGTGCTAACAAGAATAGAGAATTCCACAAGTTTTACAAGAAATGAAGCTGATGGTTGGAAATAGTGAGGAAGAATGACGTACATAGGAAAAGGACCAAGAACTGTTATCTAAATATAAAAGGAAATGAAAGAGAAACTTCAAGAGAAAGAAGGCAAAAGTAAACTAAAACTTTTCCAATACAAGATTTAGGTCGATTACGAGTAGCTAATTGAGTTAAGTTTTCATTCCAACTATGTAAAATTCCTATAAACTCTTAAAGTACTAAAGTCTAATAAATATTAGTTTGAAAGTGAAGTTTTATGAGTTTTTAAAGCTAAATGACTTAAAAAAATAGGTTTTTGGGAAGAAAAACTCTTGAGTGGATTGTTAATTTGATACTTATTGAATTAAAGGAAACACCATAAACAATGTAAATTGAATGAGAACTAGTTTTTTGGAGGCTTAGTAGAATACATCTTTACTAGGGATGAGCAAAACCTTAAATTTTAGGGTATTTGATAAGTGATTATTTATATGCATATATAGGGTTAGTTTAGCAATACATTTAGTATAAATATCGTCAAATGAATGCTAATTCATGGTATTACTGCATTTTCAAGGAATTAAGGTGTAATGGAAGGAATAAAGGAAAAAGAAAAGAAATGGAGCAAAAAGCCATAAAATCAAAGTTTGCACTATGGGAGCACGAGTTGAGGCCGTGGGGATGAAAAGCATGGCATGGGGATGAAAGGCACAACATGGGAAAGAATTAAAATGAAGCAAAACAACTCAGGATGTTCGATGCAGTGGCGGTGTCGTGGAACACAAGGGACAATACTGGGACATACAAAGGATGGCGCTGAGACTCCAGTAACTTGATTTTCTTCATTTTTCTTCTTCTCCATGTTGTACTATTCATCCCCATGCTGTGTCTTTCATCCATACAACGTCAACTCATGCTCTTATGGCGCTAACTCTAATTTTATGTGTTCTTGCCTTGTTTCTTCTCATTTTTCCTTTATTCCTTCCATTACAACTTAATTCACTTAAAATGCAATAATACCACAAATAAGCACTCATTTTAGGATATTTATACTAATTATGCTACTAAACTAACCTTATATATACGTATAAATAATCACTTATCTAATACCTCCAAACTTAAAGTTTTAAGCGTCCCGAACAAAAGTACTTAGCCAACTAAGAACTAGTTCTCTTTCAATGTACATTGCTCATAGAGTTTGTTTCAAATCACTAAGTTTCAAGTGAACAATCAAGTAAAGAGTTTTTCTTTTACTAAAACATATATTTTTAAGATATGTGGCTTTAACAACTCATACAACTTCACTTTCAATACAATAAAGTAGATATCAACCAAAAACCATCACTACTCACAAAATTGTTTTGTTTCAACACTCTTGTAGCAAGTAAAGAATCTTATGATTTCTAATTAAGCTCAAAATTCACAAAAAAACACAGATCAAACTCATCTTTAGTAGACTTTAGTTCTTCAAGAGTCTATAGGACTTTTACATTGTTGGAATGGAAACTTAACTCAATAAGCTACTTGTAATCGAGCTAAATCTTTTATTCATAACGGCGCCAAAAACTTTATGTGCGTGCCACAAGTATAACAGCTTGCTTGCAAATCAATCTTGTTGTTGCTTGCTAATTTTATTATTGTGCAATGAGTACCAGCGGTACAATTTTGAGACATAAGCTCAAAGAGATGTAATGCTCCATCCTAATCTTTCACTGAGGGAAAGAACTTGTCAAAAAATCTTTCGTTAATTTTTGCCAATAAAGTCATTATGGAATAAGCTCTTGGAACCTAAAATTTAGATTTTCCTCTAGTAAGAATGGGAAAAGTTGCATCTTGATCACCTCTTTTGTAACTTCGGCTATTTGCATGGTGTCCCATTTCTCAAAAAAAATCTCAACATCCACAACTAGATTTTCATTGGATAGCCCTCTAAATAGACTATTTTGCACCATATTTATCAGAGATGATTGTAGCTCAAACTTAGGGGTTTTGGCTGGAAGCATTATCACTCTATTATATGTCTCCTGAACTTCTTGCTTGAAGTAGTCACAAAGGCATCTCTGTCCTCATACTCTCTCTTGCACTACTAGATCACCTGCGAGTTGGTTATTCATGTGGCCCTGTTATTGATTTTTATCTTGCTCCCCAACCATTTTGACTCTTTTCTTTTTATTTCATTTGCTTGTTCGTTCAATCTTTGGATCGCAAGGAACTAGGTCCTTCTCTCCCTTTGTACGCATGCACTAAGATTCATAAAAAGAAAACACAAAAGATCCAGTGCCAAAAGTAAAACTAAAACTTCAGCCTATTGATTTTTTTTTTTTGAACTTAAAAGTAAAGTACTGAAAATAAAACTTAGCAACTACTAAACCTAACTAATACTTGATCTGTTTAGCACAACTATAACAGCTTGCGTTTATGGTAATAGTGCAATGAACTTACATTGATCATCGATATCGTCCTCGGAGAAAGGTTTTTGCACTAGCTATACATTACCTACTTCACTTGAATTGTTGCTAAGGGATTCACTTTTTAATTGGGTTTGTACTAATCTAAATTATTATAACAAATCAAATTAAACTTTAGTTGACTTCTTATAGTAAATATATCTTTGTTCATGAATTCACCTAGGTAGTTTAATACTCTGCTTTATATTCATGTTTACATTTCAATATGTTTTGTATAATGCCTAATTAGAATAAATAGATTTTCTGTAAATCCACTTTAACCCAATATCGTGATGGAGAATATTCTAATGTTCAAACTAGAAATCCATCTATCGGTGGGAATAGCGTAAACTCTACATTGCTTGAAGTTTAAAATCATTTGATTCGTAATCAACTAAGTTTACTATCTGCGCCTCCCTACCTAATAACTATCTATCAATGTTGTGTATTTTATGGTTGTACCATTTATGTCCAAATTAGAAGCTTTAATAGTCATGATAACTTATAAATCCTAAGTTATTAAACATGCAACCAATAAGTCTAAATCATTACGCTAAGAATCAGTTCAAATTCTAATAAGTGCATTTTTTTATTATCATTTTTTATTCCTATTCAAAGCATAACATTCATAACATAAGATCCATTGATCCCACAAATAAATAAACTACTCATACATCATTAAAACACACATAACACAATTCAATATGGAATTCATTCTAAATTAGAGATGAATATAAATGTTTTCTTGAATTAATCAACGAAATCAAATATTGATTGCAAACGTGGAGTTTTCAATGATTCTCTAATAAAAATATTTGATACTCAAAGTAAATGATAAATTACACTATAGGAGGCTAATCTCCTTCTATGTCTTTGTGTCCTTCTTGTTTACCATGTCCTAATATTTTTTTATACTCATTAATAATAATTAGAAACCCTAAATTACAATTTAACCCGAATTAAAACTTCATTTTCTATTTGTTGCAAAGTTGGCCCTGGCGTTGTGTGTGTTATGCCATGGTGCTACCACTACGATATTGCTTCATTGTGTGTTTTGGAACTCTTGGAGTCTCAACGGCGTCCCTTGTATGTCTCAGCACTGTCACTTTTGTGCCACGGCACCGCCATATCATCAAACCTCTAGAGTTGATTTTCTTCATTTTGTTTTGTTTTCTACATCATGCAATTCATCCCCACCCCATGCCTTGTATTCCCATAGTGTCAACTCATGCTCCCATGATGCCAACTCTGATTTTCTTCATTTTGTTTTGTTTTGTTTTGTTTTGTTTTGTTTTCTAGAGTTAGATATTTCGGAAGTACAATGTCTATGGTGTTTGAAGGTAAGATTGTCAAATTCAAGATTAATGAGGAACTCAATTATGAAACTTATGAAGAATATGATGAATTATTTGAAAATGACATAAATAATATTTAATTATTAGACTTAGACTATTATAATAATTTTAATGCAGAAATTTATGCAATTAATGTAGTAGTAATGGAGGCCGATAAAGGGACTTCAAAGAAAGAAATAGTTGAAGACACATCAAAAGAACATAAAGTAACTCGAGAATGGATAGTTAAGCAACTAGAGGTTGGTTAAATTAGTAATAAGCCGGTAGTTTCATGATCTAAATACAATATGAAAAAAGAAAAAGCCAAACTCATATCCTATAAAGCTTAATGATCTTGGAGGCATATATGATAAGTCTTTAAGTATACTTATATATATGACTAGTTTAGATTGTAATTAGACTAATTATCTTGGAATGACCTTTTAATTGATCTAAATATCACACTTGACGTGATGTCGTGGCATAGACTAGTAACGATGTGAGAAGAGTGTGCAAGGCATGGGCAAGGTGTGGATAAGGCTTGGAAATCAAAGAATTGTTATAGTACACTTGATGTAGTGGCGACGTTGTGGGGTAACGGACATGACACTGGTTAGTACACATAGGGCGCCGAGCCCATTGTGAAAAGAAATTAGACGCGCAAAGGTCAAAGCAATGGCGACATTGTGCAATTACACAGAAGGTGTGGATCACTTACAGACAGTGCCGAGAAATAAAAATAGAATGTTTTGGAGTTCTAGTTTGTTTGGAATTCTTAATTATTGTTTCTATTTGTATTGTTATGTGTCTTAAGAGTATAAATAGGTATTAGAACGTGGTAAATTCACCTAATATCACCAATTATCATACATTGCAATAGTTTTAGAACCACTACAATAGATTTAAGTATTGAGAAAGTTTTTGAAGAAAATACATTGAAGACTCCACTTGTGGTTATTTGGTATTGTTTCTTTGATTTAATTGTTGTTATTTGATTTAATCTTTGATTGCAATGAATACCACGAGGTATGTGTTAAATTTAATGATGAGGGACTAATTTATTTATTTTAGGGATCAATGGGTCTTATTGTATGAATTATATGCTAAAAGAAGTATTAGTGGATTATAATCATTAAAAGCATGAGTTACCATGGCCATTGGAGCTTCTGAGCCATATATGAACAACACAGTTGTAAAATATATAACATCGACCGCCAGCTATGAATTAAGAAGGCACGAACAATATATATTAATGGTTATGAGTTTAAAGATGTTCTTATTTGCACATTAGCATCTTTTTGACTGTGACAGTGGGTTAAAGTGAATAGAAGAGAAATTTGTCTATTCTAATTATTCATTGCACACAAAATGAAGGTGAAGGAAGTATAACATGAAAGCATAGTATTTCTTTAACTAGGTGAAGCTACGAACTAAGAGACTTCTTAATATAAGAACACAAGTTAATTTTCATTATTTTATCAAGTAGTTTAGTTTAAAATACAATTAAAAAAGAACATTCATAATAATAGATTAAATTCAACTAATTGAGTTATGTCCATATAAATCTTTCTGAAAGGACGATATCTTTAATCAAACTTTGTTGATTATATTATTACTACAATTGAACTATTATATTTGCTGTTTCGATCAAGCGTTTGGTGTTGTTGTTGGGGATAGGTAGTCACACACTAGTTTAATTAGTTTGCACCATTGTATAGACTTGTTTTTGTAATTTACTTTTAAGTTTATAAAAAGGAAAAAAAAAGTTTTAGTTTCATGTTTGACAATCTGCACCTAATCTTTTATGTTTACTTTTTTAAGGAGAAGTTAGTGCATGTGTACTCAATGGGATAAGGACTTAGTGCCTTAAGATCCATAAATCGATTGAATGAATAAAAGAAAGAAAAAAAAGGAACCAAGATGGCGAATGATCAAGTATGGAACCGCAACTAGGATTAGGGCCAATGGAATAGTCAACTCGATGGTGATATAGTAGTGCAAAATAGAGGACTAGAACAAAGGTGCCTTAGAGACTACTTTAAACTTAAGTTGACTATTTTCCTCTTATTCTAATTTTTCTTTCTTTTCTTTATTATTCCTAATTAAATTCTAAAATCAAAGAAACAAGAGAATACGCAGTGTAATATCATCATCTATATTTAAAATGAACCTAAATTACACTATAAAACAAGTAGATTTATTAACTTATCAAATGCCCCCAAACTCAACACTTTGTTATCCCAAGGAATACCTTTAATCATATATTCTTTCATTCTTTATTTATTGATTTCAATTTAATTCATTTTATCTTTAAATAATAGAAAAATTAAAATAAAAGTGTTCCTTAAAAAGAAACATATTACCCATATGTAAATGGAAGTTATGATATAATAAAATTATTTTAGAAAAAAAAGAACCATCCCTTAGTAATAACTCAACCACCTAATGCAGTACTCCTTAGAACATATAGTTCAATCAATACCAAGGCTAGAACACAATATTGATTTTCTCAATCTCCACTGAAAAGGAATCACTTTATGATGACTAGTATAGAATTTCAAAACACAAAAACCACTAGATTAATCTGAATTTTAGAAAACACTTTATAAATAATACCAAAATAAAAATCAATATGAATTTTGCCAAGATATAAATGAATATATAATTTACAATGTGTTGAACAAAGAAATACTTCGCTCAACCCTAGCTTCAAGCACTCGAGCTAAATTTTTTTTGAAGAGTTTAAGAACATCCGCTTCTTTCATCTCTCATTTTTTTCTTAGTTGATCCTAATTATTTTTATTTATTTTTTTATTTTATCTTACTTTTGGATTTTGAGTCCCTGCTCCATTTCCTGTAGACATTCTAACATTTTTCCCACTATACACTACCTATTCCGTTTCATATGGAATCTATAGGATTCTACATATTTTGTAAACTCTTGTTAGCACTTCTCACAGTCAACTAAAGTAGAAGAAATTATTTTTTCTAACATATAAAATTCATCGGTTTATAATCTATTTTACCTTTTAATTATGGCTTAATAACTTTCTATATAGAATATAAAAAACATAATCAATAGCCTTTGAATCACAATATTCCTAGAAATATGTCTTATTTATCTTGCACTATTGCTTCAATTTTTTACCCACGCTCATAACTAACATAACGCAATCAATACATTAACGAGTAAAGTTAATAAAAAAAGGTATAAAGATATTTAGATTTTTTCTATCGTAAAATTTACTTGGGTAATAAAAATATCACTTTCATTCAAGAATATATTAACTATTCATTATATTATATTCGTAAGTAAAAATAAAGTATAATGAAATTCATACTTACTTGAATTCAGAAAAAATTTGAGAAATTTCATCAATTCACTTGAATATCAGATCAAAAGTTTAAGCTTTGCATCAATTATGAACTTATATTCTACCTTTCGGTTCCTCATTTGCTTTCTTCGCAATTATTATCATACTTCACATAAAACACCCCAGACTCATTTCAAGTCTTGTCCTCAAGGTGAAAAAATTAATTCAGGTTTTTAACAAAATAAATATACCTCGGAAGTATAATAGAATTGATATAATCATAATTAGATAATCAATATATAAATTAGTATAGAGATTTCAATCAAACATAGTGCTTTAAAAATATGAATAAATATCGCCAATGTATATCAAATGTAGCATAACCATAAAATGAAACAGTATATCACTATTGGATTAAGTGGTTAGTCACTTATACTTCGTCCAAGATTTTGATGGAAATAAACAAAGTGAAATAATTTTAACAAGTTTGTTGAGTCTTTTCCGAATACATAACTTTGCTAGGAATCATAATTTTAAAAGGAACATTGAGTTCTTACCAGCTAAAGTCAAAAGTAGCAGACAAAATTGAAGATTTAGCTCACACAAGGAAATAAGGACCATAAAGGTTACAAAACAATTTGTACAAATAATGTAAGGAAAATAAGTCCAATTATACAAGGCAAATACATTAGATTCATGCATATCATGTTTTTCACGTTTTTCTAAAGTGTCAAGTTTGAATTTTAGTACAATCTAAGTTTCATAACTTAAAATGATTTCGTATTGTGAAAATGAGCTTATACACATGCATTGGATTTGAAAAAACTATTATGATTCGTTTTGAAAGCACCAAACTCAATTTGAATATTTTTTGAAAAGTAAGTAATGTATTTGCAGAAAAGACCTTATAAGTTTCATGAAACTGAGCTATTTGATTTTCGGGATTTGTGAAATGATTTGGGCAGTGCAAAGAGGTCCAAGGACTTATACCAAACAAGTTCAATATGTTCTCCAAGGTTTAGTTGACTCATACGTGTGTAAGGAGTTACTAACTTGAGACCACGACTTAATTAATCTCTGGTCCCCTCTGGTTAGCGCACTAATGGGATTCAGTAGCATGCTACCTATAGTTAATGGCTTAGTGATGTCACCTAGTTCACTAACCATACTCTTGATAGCTTTTTAAAAAAAGTTACAACTTTTGCTTTATTTTGAATCAATTATTTATTTTGGGCCCTTAGTTCAAGAAAATGGTCACAAACTGTTAAATAGGCTTGGAAACCTTTAACAACCCACATAGAACATTCATTTATCCTCTCAGGCTCAAAAACACACTTATGTCCAAGTTTCAAGAAAATAGTCATAATTTTTATGTTCAACCACCGTAAATACTTTGAGACTACTTAATCTTCCTTAAAACTAGTGCAATTAAGGCATTCTAAGGCTTGCAACCACTTCTCTAGAACTGATTTAATTCTCATGCATTTTGGGTTGTAAGAAAGTTTGATTTCCTAGCATTATTATGCTTAAATAACATCTTTTGTTGTGGTTGGTGTGTGAAAAATATTTGTTGTGTTCTTGAACACATTTATCTTAGGTTTCGTAGTTAAACTTGGTTTTATAAACCATTTTGAACAAAAGTTAGGTCTTAAACTTGATTTTTATCAAACTACTTGTTTATTGGATTTATAACCATATTTATTCTCATTGATTTGGTTTATACTCTTCTTGTTTGAGATCGATGTAACATCAATGATGTATTTTTATATCTCATTCATATTCATACGTGTATGCATTCGAGTTGTTGGGCTCTAGGTGGCGTGCTAGTAATTGAACTTATTGGTGCTTTACTTTTTAAAGTCGATTTTCATTATATTTATCTTTTTTCTTAGAAGTGGCTAATTGCGAGACTTAGTGGAATATACGTCAAGGGAAGACCTAGTTGATGCTAGGCATAAACCGTAGTTGAGGTTAGGTGGAAAGTCCTAATTTGTAACTAGGCACTATAAGATGTACGTTTTGGTTGTAACACTTACCATTAATATAAGTAGGGGTTTGACAATCTTAAATAGGGAGGTTACGTAGTGGATTTAGATCAGCTGGATTGAACCACTATAAATCTTGTCTCTTTTCTATCTCTTCTACCTATTTTACCATTGAATTGCATCTATAATTGTGGATTGTTTATGCATAGAACATCGTCATCCATTTTAAGGTTTTAAAAGGTGATAACCTCTTGATACAACTCAGGTGAAGAAGACCAAATTGAGGATCCTTATGGAGTAGTATTAATCTTTCTTGGTTAGCTCCAATGAAAACATAGCTACCGCCATCGCTCGATTCAGAAAGCTCTTGAGTGGAATAAAAAATCTTGGAAAGAACTATGATCAAGAGACTTCCGTGTACAAGTTTCTTAGAGGCTTACCTAAGGAATGGGATGAAAAGAAGTACGCCATCCAATCGATGCAAGATCTTAAAGATTACACCTTTGATGCACTATGTGGAGAGTTAACGATCTATAATTTGGAACTAAAGGACCGAGCAAGATTGGAAGCACTTGGTGGTGGTAAAAAGAAGTCATGGAAGTAGACTGCTATTCAAGCAAGTAGCCAATCGGCACCATCAGTTGAGATTATTGAATATGAGAAACCAATTAAAGACAATGATCTTGAGGAGGAAGTAGCTTTGATCTCAAGGAAGCTCAACAAGGCAATGTACAAGCATGATAAGTACAAGAGGAAGTTTAAGGGTGGAAACAAATGAGGAAAATCAAGCGAAACTATTTGCTTCGGGTGTGGCCAACCCGACCATGTGAAGGCCGATTACAAGTCCAACGAGGTCATGGACAAAAGGAAAGGTAATAAGAGCTTCAAGGCAACATGAAATGACTTATCCTCATTAATCTTCAATTTCAAGTAGGAAAATGATAAGGCTATACTTTGTCTCATGGCACAAAGTGAGGTAAATCTCAATGCTTTAAATTTCAATGATATTGATGATTTGGATTATTTTTCTAGTCTTGATGAGCTTAGGAAAGAGTTTAAAAAAGAGATCAAGAAGACCAAACATCTCAAAAAGAGCTTGACCATAGCAATTTGTAAGATAGAGTCATAAAATGGGATCATTGTTGACCTCAAAAGTGACTTGAGCGATGTCATAAATCAGAGAGATATGCTTGTCAAGGAAGTAGAGGACTTGACAAATACAGTGACTAAGTTCACCAACGGTAGTGACATGTTTGATATGATGTTAGGAGCACAAAGAGGTGCACTCAACAAAAGAGACATAGGCTATGAAGCAATTTTATTGAGCTATAAGAAACTGTTAGATGGTGCCTATAGATACTCAAAAGACCATCATGTGTAGACTACCATGGGTAGCTAAGGACACTTATGGTACCAACTTTGTTAGACCCAAAAGTTTTTTGAAACAAAAATGTAGTGTTTTTCACATTATGTAGAATGCGAGGAAGATCACTCCATAGTACTTGGATAGTGGGTGCTCAAGGCACATGACCGGGGATGCAAGTTATTTTATTGAGGGTGGGAATGTCACATTTGGAGATGGCAACAAAGGAAAGGTCATAGGCCTTGGTACCACAGGTATGGATTCCGTATCCATCTCAAATGTTTACCTTGTTTATGGTTTGAATCCTAATTTTCTTAGCATTAGTTAATTGTGTGACAAATCTTTTCATGTTATGTTTGAATCATCAAAAAGCATTGTTAGTAATGAAAAACATGAAATCTTGTTCATTGCATATAGAAATAAGAATGTCTATGCTATTAACTTTGATGAGATGCATATGCAAAATGTTTCATGTTTGAGTGCTCAAAATGAACTTGATGAGTGGTTGTGGCACCATAGACTAGGACATTATAGTTTGGAAAATTTGTCAAATAAACCAATCATGATTTAGTGAAGGGTCTCCTAAAATGTGCATATAAGAAAGACAAGCAATATGAACCTTGATTTCTTAGCAAAGAAGTGAAATCGTCATGCAAGACGAAAGTAGCTTGCCATGTAACTAGACCACTAGAACTAATCTACAAGGATTTTTTTAACTTCCCAAACGTAAAGTCTAGGGGAAAATCATATTGCTTTGTCATTGTTTATGATTTCATTAGATATACATGTGTGCACTTTCTAGCACATAAGCATGAGGTCTTTGGGGTGTTTATGAAATTTCACGCATTAGTTGAGTAGGATCCAACAGTAATTATTTATCTTCTTATTATGAAGGGGTGGTTTGGTTGCCTCTGTGGTGTGGCGATTAGGCGAAGGAGAGGTGGTGAGGGACTAAGGGAAGCGAAGCTGGGTTATAATTTTGATGTGGGAGAAAAAGGTGGGCTTAGACAGAGGTGTTAATTTGAGGTCATTGGCCAAAAAACAATAATGTTGCAAATCATCACATCTATCCATCTTACACTCTTAAATCTAAACACCCCCTTTAATTTAATCCATCTTTCTCTCCGTCCATATTTTCACAAATAAACCATATCCAGATATGGGTTTCCTTTATTTACTTTTCTCCACAACTTTAATAATGTTGATCAGCATCTCACAAATCAATCCACCACTTGGACCACCCATCGTGAGCCAGCTCATCTTTTAATAGTGCAACGCACCGTCCTTTCCTACCTAAATGTTCTAACCTGCCTTTTACCTCCATTTTTCTGCATCATCCCTTCGCCTCTCTTTGTCGCCTGCCACACCGCCTTCGACCTGAAAGAGGTGACGAAACTCCGCCTCCATAGCCACTGGCCCTTTATGCGAGGAAGATGAATAATTGACATTAAATCCTCCTCAAGTTTTGCATTAATTTTAATAAGATTTAAAAACAAAATAAATAAATTTAAGGTTTTTATTTAAAAAAACTAATGATGAGCATTGGAACATTCTCGAGTTGCACTTTGCCATCTAATGATTGCCACATTAGCCATGTCTGATTTTATAAAACTTTTGCGAAAGTAGAGTGACTTTTTTGTTACAAACTAAAGTTTCATGACCAAAGTGTTACAATCAATAAAGCTGAGTGACCTTTTATGTAATTAACCCTATTTTTTGTTCATCTAATACACGCTTATGCAATGAATTTTCATATTTGATGACCAATGAATTTTAAATGAGCATGATAGATGAACTAACATCCTTCTTGGATTTGCAAATCAAACAATTCGAGCACGGGATTTTCATCAATCAAGTGATGTATGTGACGGGGATGCTTAAGAAATTCAAATTTGACAATTTGAAATCATGTAACACTCATAGTAGTTCCACCATTAAAATAGACAAAAGTAATAGGAAAACCCATAGATCCTAAGCTATATCGTGGTATGATATGTAGTGTCATTTAATTGACCGCTAGTAGACCCAATATTATGTTTAGTGTGTGCCTATGTGCTAGGTTCCAGTCGAAGCCTAAAAAGTCACATTTAAAATGTTTTAAGCGTATATTTCGATGCTTAAGTGTAACACAAGACTTGGAATTATAGTTCAATAAAGCTACACATTTTGAACTTAGATGCTTTGTTAATTTTGACTACGTGTGTCAAATTCCAAGAATTTTAAATCAATAATTCTAGTTAATCAAGGATTAATGGAAACTAATTATTGTTTTAGCCACGAGCCGGGACTTAAATACCACAGAAATTGAGATTTTTAATTAATTTTATTTTTGTGTGATGCATGCCTAGTGTTGTGTATTATATATTATGTTATTTTACAAATAAGTTATCGAATAAATTCAAATTTTTAAGGGGTTTTGTCTTGTTCAATGCGTCCAAATGAGTGTTGAGAAAATTAAATGTTGAACCAAACTATCAATTTGAGTTTTTGAAAAAATAATTTTTATTAAGTTTTAAAATTTGAGTTTTTAACTATAAAAGGACTTAATGAGTTAACGTGGGGATTTATTCTCAATTTACATGCAAGTGGAGATCGAAAGTAGTGTGAAATGAGAACGAAGTTTGTGCGAGATATTTTTCGAGTTTGGTATCAGTTGATGGTGATCGAGGTTAAGATTGGGTCCAAATATGTGCAACTTTGGTTCAGTATGGCAAGAGCTTTGCTTTGACTAAAACTAGTGTTAATGAAGTTTTATCAAGATGGACTATTTTGTCGAGAGTTTGCCTCGATAGTTAAAACACGTCAAAAAGGATTTTGAGAATTAACACATAAAAAGAAATTAAGGTGCTGACAAGCAGCTGAGGGTTTACATATAAATATAAAAAAAACAAATGATTCATTTATAGTTTCATTTCAATTGAACGTACGTTCTCTAACCCTCTCCGTGGACACCTTCGCTCGTATAGCTACCTAAGTCTGATTTTTGCCTGATTTCTTTCCACTACATAGTAGAGTATCGTGATATGGTTACTTCAAGCTAAATTTCAACGATGAAAACATAGTGTTCGGCCTGCAATTTGAAAAATTCTCAATGTCGGGCATTTTTCAACAATTTAATTTGAATTCTAGCAATTTTTCAATTTCTTTCATGAGGTTTCAATAGAAATTGGTAGGAATTGTTGTTAATTAGTATTTTGAGTTGATTTGGATCAATTAAAAATAAATCACATTTGCACGGGTTAGGGTTTTGATGAGGTGAACTATTGCAGTTAAGTTATAACTACTTTGAGTTGTTTTATAGTTGATATTGATTTGCTTTGGGTTTCAAGATTAATTGATTATTGATTTTTATCCAATTTTATTTTACGGGTTGTGAAAATATTTTGGTGTTGGTATCAAGTGGTGTCCCGGTGTTTATCGTCAACTTTTGAGGATTTAATTGCAAAATATTGATTCGGAGAAGTTTTTTAGTTCAAAATAAATAAAGTTTTCCTAGTTGACATGCCAAATTAAAAAATTCATCACCTTTCATTCGATGATCCGATTTGGGTTTTCCAGGAGTCTTTGGAAAGTAGGACATGAGTACTATAAGTTCCTTTTAGGTCATCATGACAATATTGAGATTTTCAAAGGTTAAAAAGTTACACTAAATTGGCTAGTTGAAAGGCAATTGAAACAGTAATATAAATAAATATTTTTGGAAATTGTGCTCAAGCGTACTGTGATCATGGTTTTCATTAGGTTTCGTAATTTGGTTTCACCTGAAGCTTAACCCATACCATAATTATGTATGAAGGGTAGCTATTGAAATCATTTTCAAGGTTATTCGACACTCTGGGAACCCTGAAAAATAAGCTCGAAGTTGTCTATTTGTAAGGTTAAGTAAGTCCTATATAACCTTTACATTATATGATAATAGTTTAGTATAAATATTATTGAACCTTAATATTGCATTTTTTTTATACATGCATGCATGGGTAGGGAGGACAAGAGCAATTCGAGTCTCCTTATAGTGTTTACTATACCGTAGTTATAGAACACTGTATTATGCTTAAGGGCCTGGTGTCACTGATACTTTGCATTACGTGCTTATCTTGAGATTACGTTGAACTAGATCATACTCCCATACACATTTGGTTATCATCCCCGAACATGAGTCCTTAATACTATTTACTTACTATTTTCGAAGGATATCAAGTGATTGTGGTCGGATAACAGAAACGAGATGAATTCACTGTTGTATTAAAATTCCTAGGATTATGTTGTTCATTTAATCTCTTGGATTATTATGCATTTGATTATTATAGGTGTACTAGATAATGTAGGATTTACTTATTTGACATTATCAATTTTTTATAATTGGGTAATAACTTGTTCTAGCAGCGACAAGGGAAAGGGAAAGCTTTTCAACTATTTGTGACTTGATCAATTCTTTCTTGCAATATATGTATTATTTTTAAATATAATATATTATTTAAATGGGTTTTTGGGTTCATGTACAGTTAGGATCTCATTTGGAATTGTTATAATGATTTTGGATGGATTGGAATTCTACGGCAACTAAGGTAATAATGGTTTAAGGATTTTAAAAACATAAAATAGGTTAGAATGAATAAATAATTTTAATTGATGCTATATGTATTGTTATGGGTTGATTGTGAGTTCTTCAGTATTTCCACCAAGCTTAGTAGATTTTGTTGAAGATTTTTTAAGGTCGATTTTCTAGTGTAGGCTTAGAAACAAAAGAGGTGTTGTCGAAAACGTTTTACGTAATTTTGAGGATTATTTAACTAATCTAAATGAACTTTAAGGATTTAATAATTAATTTTTACAAAACTTTGAGGTTTTAGATTTACTTTTAGAATCTTTTGTAGTTAATAAAGTTTTCTAATTGATGTTTACAAGATCTTAATCTTAACTATTTAATATTGGAGAGAATACGGTTGCTAGATTATCGGGGGATTAAGGTAATCTAGGCTGATCAGATGCCCTAATAAGGTGGTATCTGACAACTATGGTACTTAATTATGTTTGTTTTATATTATTGATATATCGATAAATATAGTTATGTTCTTTACTCATAGTAGAAAAGGGGCTGGGTTAAGGATTTGGCGAGGATAATAGGGATCTGCAATGTGAGGATGCAAATATGAGTTATAACATAGCGGGGCAGATGGTATAATTGATAAATATGTTATAGGCACAGCTGAAATCCCAGGTATTAGTGGTTCGTATGGCCCAATAAGTTCATACGGCCACTCTAACTACTCAAGAGGAGCAAGCTACATCTGTAGTTCATCCCAAAGTAGAACCAATTGTTGCAGTTTCAGTTCAGGCTAATTCATCCATGGATAGGGAATGTCACAGGAGGAAAGTCAGGACAAGTTTTGTATCATTGTATTAACGACTAAACCGAACACTTTGTGAGAGGTTCGAGATAGAGGTTGAGTTTATATGACTACAAAGACTTTTTAACATGAATCACGACGATATAAAGATATCGTGGAGTCAGGATATGGCTTAGGTGCTGAGGGTAAGAAACAATTCGTATTCTGATTTTATCCAAAGTTTTAAAAGAAATAGAAGAATGGAGGCAAAAGTCGAGGATCTCAAGGATAGCCGATAAGCTAGAGATCAACAATTAGCCAAGAATCTTCAGTAGGTGGTAAACCTAGAATTACATGCTTTTGGTATGGGAAGCAGAGTTACATCAGCCGAGATTTTCTTCGTAATTCGAGTGCAGTTAGTTCTTTTAGGTATGGAAAGGAATGAAATTATAAGATTGCGTGTTCACGAATCATATGAGCATGTTAAAGTCTAAACAACATATTGAGGAAAGTGTTCAGGTTGTATCTGAATGAGATTTATATGAAATCGTAATCTTATCGAAGGTACGATTTTAGTTTGTGGTTACGTAGTTATTGAATTATGGTTAACTCCGGTGCAACTCCCTATTCATCTTATACTCAACACAGTAATTGGGGATAAGGTGTGTCCTTATTTTATTTTTAAGAAATGTGTTATCGAGATCTCTGAACATGAGATGATGATTGATCTCCATGTGCTAAAAGTTAAGGAGTTTGATGTATTGTTGAGAATAAATTAGTTAGTGGCTTATCATGCACATTTGGATTGTTTCCATAAGACTATATTCTCTTATATTATGGGTTATATAGCGTTTACATGCATTGAAACATTGTGCAAGTTGCTTTTGATTAGAGCTAGGCTTACCAATGGGAAAGAAATGGAATCGATTGTCAGAATAATTAGTGTAGAGGCAAAACCTAAAATTAAACTGGATGAGATTCATATTTTTTGTGAATTCCCTAATATGTTTCGTAATGATTTCCCTAGAGTTTTACATCTGAGAGAGATTGATTTTGTAATGTATTTGGTTCTTGGAACCAAATAAATATCTATCCCACCATATAGAATGTCTCGAAAGGAATTACATGTGTTGCATAAATGGTTGAAGGAGTTGCAGGGTAAAAGGTTTATTCATTTGAGTATGTCGCCAGAAGGCACACAAGTCCTTTTTGCATTAATTATAGATAATTGAACAATCGTTCGAAATAAATATCCATTGTCGTAAAATGGAAGGATTGTTTTTTTGATTAACTGAACTGTACCAATTTTTTTTCCAAGATTAAACTCCATTCAGGTTACCATCAGTTGAGTGTTCGAGAAGATGAAGTGCAGAAGATTGTGTTCAATACCAAATATGGTCATTTTGAATTTCGTATTATGCCATTTGGATTGACTAATACTTTGGCGATGTTTATGGATTAAAGGTATAGAGGGTTGAGGTCGTCTATGGATCACTTTTTGATAGTCTTCATTGATGACATCTAGATATAATCTTAGACTCATGAAGAACGTGAACAACATTTCATAGTTATTCTTCAAACTTTGAGAAATTAAAGGTTGTACGTTAAGTTTATAAAATGTGCGTTTCGATTGTTTGAGGTGAAGTTTTTGGGTCATTCGGTTAGTACAGAAGGAGTCTTAGTGGATCATGCCATGATTTAGGCTATCATTGATTGCCTAAAACCCACCATCATGACTGACATATGGATATTTATGCGTTTGACTAGCTATTATCATAGATTTGTAAATGCTTTTTCTAAGATAGTTGCGCCAATTACTTAATAAACTCAGAAAGATGCTCGGTTTGTCTAGTCAAAGGAATACGATGATGCATTTTGGAAATTGAAGAAGTGTTGGACTTTAATATCAGTTCTTGTATTACCTAAATCAGGGAATGGGCTTACTTTTTATACTGATGCATCAAAAGTTGGTTTGGGTTGTGTGTTAATGCAGAATAGCAAGATAATTTCTTATGATTCTTCACAATTAAATACTCACGAGAAGAATTATCATGTTTTTGACCTAAAATTAATGGCAATCGTGTTTGGTTTGAAGATGTAGAGATACTATTTGTATAGGAAAAACTTCACGTTATTTTTAGATCATAATAGTCTTAAGTATATGTTATCTTAGAAAGAACTGAATATGAGACAATGAGAGTATTTTGAACACTAAAAAGACAGATTTTAATCTTGAATACCATCCGAGTAAAGCAACTGTTGTTGCTGATACACTGTGTAGGAAGAGCGCTAAAACATTACGTGTAGCCAATTGATTGACTTATAAGATGACTTACTCAAAAAAGCCATCGTTATGAATTTATTGAAGATGACTAAGGCAAATGATGAAGTAATTTGTGCTCAGTTTAGATTATAAAATATATTTATTCATAAAGTGACAAAATGCAAGCAAAGTGATGTCGATAGTAGAAAATTCAAAGGAGTTTGTAGATGATAATAATAATCCAAATTTTATTGAGTCTATTGATCAGAGTTTGAGACTTAGAGGAAGACTGTGAATTCCCTTAGTGACTGATATTTGGGTTGTGAAATCGAGAAAATCTCATCATTCGAGATATAGAATGCATCATGATAGAACAAAGATTTATATAATATGAAGTGATTGTATTGATGGCTAGGGATGAAAGATGATTTGGGTGACTTTGTGAGGAGATGTGAGATTTGCCCACATGTTAAGGCCGATTGGCAGAAACCTAGGGTACATTGCAGCCACTTCACATATCATAGTGCAAAAGGGAACATATTACGATGGATTTTTTTTACTTGTCTGCGCACTACTTTGAGGAAACATGATGCGGTCTGGGTTATTATTGATGAACTTATGAATTCTGATTATTTTCTACCTATTTCCATTTCAGATACCTTTACACAACAGAGCTTGTTCTGTGGATGAGAGGTGGCTTGCTTGTTTGGAGTGTCGCTGATGATAGTTTCTAATTGTCATATTCGGTATACACCGATGTTGTAGCAGAGCCTAATGAATAGTTCAGCACTCACTTTTATTTTAATACTACATTTTAGCAACAGGAGGATGGTTAGACTAAATGGTGACCCATGTGTTGGAGGATATGCTAAGTTCTTATATATTAGGACTTGGAGGTTCATGGAAGAATACATATCTTTCTTTGCGTCCTCTTACAATGACAGTTGTTAATTGAATATTGAGATGAATTCGTTTAAAGCTTTGTATGGGATACTTTTCGTTCTCCTGCATGTTGGTCTAAACCAGAGGATATCGGTGGAGTAAGGTTACATATGGTTTAAGATCACACTAAGGTTGTGCAGAAAATTCATCTAAGATTGAAGCGCCTCAGGAAAAGTATAAAGTTAGTATAATCTCTATCACCGGGTTATGGAGTATAACGAAAGAAATTAGGTTCCCCTCGCAAAGGCCATTACAAGTTTGGACTAAAATAAAAGATCTCACTCAGATTTATACGTCAGGTTTTTATTGTGAGACGAATTGGGAAGGTTGTTTATAAACTTGCATTACAGCCTCGGTTAGCGAAAACCCGTGATCTATTCACGTGTTTATACTCAAATGGAATAAAACTTATTCGCATCATATAGTAGAATGAAATCAGTTCGATTTGTATGGTGGTATGTCATTTGAAGATCAATCTGTATTGATTCTAAACAGGAAGATTTAAAGACTTTGAAATAAAGACATTCTAGTTGTTTAGGGTAAGTGGCAGTTTTATTGTGATTAAGAATTGACATGGGAACGAGATGCATAAATGAAAGAACATTTTCTGATCCATTTTAATCTAGTTAAATTCGGTTCAATATTAATTTTGATGACAAAATTCTTATTTGTTATGAAAACTATCAAATTGGAAAAAAGATTAATAGAGGCTAATTATGATTTTAGCCGCAAGTCAGAAGTTTAAGGCCGGTGAAATTGAGATTTTTAACAAATGTTAATTTTTTGTGATGTATGTCTAGTGTTGTGTACTATATATTATGTTATTTTGCAAAATTTAAGGTATCAAATAAATTTAATGTTTTTTATGTTTTGTTTCGATATACGTGTTGAAATGAGTGTCGAGAAAATCAAGAGTTGAAACAAAGTATCATTTAAAATTTTGCAAAAAACAATTATGATTAAGTTCTAAAATTTGAGTTTTGAACATTAAATGAATTTAACAAGTGGCATAGGGATCTCGCCTCGATTTACATGTAAGTCGCGATAGGAGGTAGTGTCAAATGAGAATAAAGTTTGTACGAGATCTCGTTTCATGTTTTGTGTCAATTAATGATGATCGAGGTTGAGATTGGGTCCAAATTGTTGAAAGTTTGGTTAAGTATGGCAAGAGCATTGGTTCGGGAAATTTTTGTATGTTATGGATAAAGTTAAGATATTTGGAGCTTTGGTGTGACTAAAACCATTGTTAATGAAATTTTACAAAGATTGGGTCCAAATTGGTACAAGTTTGGTTAAGTATGGCAAAAGGATTGGTTGGATAAATTTTAGTATGTCATGGACAAAGTTAAGATTTTTTGTGTTTTCGTGTGACTAAAACAAGTTTTACAAAAGTTATACAAAGATGGACTCTTTTCTCAAGAGTTTTGCTCGATATGGGTTTTGGTGTGACTAAAATTAGATGAAAAATGACCACTGGAAGTCAAACCATATCAAAAAAATGATTTCAAGAATTGATAAATAAAAAGAAATTAAGCTGCTGACAAGCAACTAAGGTTTTATAAATATATATTAAAATAATCAAATCAAACGATTCATGTATACTTTCATTTCAACAGAACATTCATTCTCTAACCATCTCCGTGGACACCTTCGCTCGTGGATATCCCTATGTTCGATATTCAGCCAGTTTATTTCCTCAACACTATAAAACATCATGATACGATCAATTCGACTACATTTCCACGGTAGAAACGAGGTATTCAGCCTGCAATTTTGTAAATTATCAATGTCGAGCATTTTTCCACAATTCAATATGAATTCTCCCAATTTTTTGATTTCTTTTGCAACGTTTCGATAGAAATTGGTAAGAATTGTTGTTACTTGGTATATTGGGTTAATTTGGATCTATTTGGAATAAATTCCATTGGCATGGGTTAGTTTTTTTATGAGGGGGATTAATGCAATTCAGATGATAACTATTTTGGAGTTGATTTTTTAATTGGTATTGATTTACATTGTGTTTCTAGATTAATTGAATATTGGCTTTTTTCCTATTTTACTTCACGAGTTGTGAAAATATTTTTGTGTTGGTATGAAGTGGCTTCGTGGTGTTTGTTGTTGTTGAGTTTTAAGGATGTAATTGTGAAAATATTGATTTAGAGAAGTTTTTCAGTTCAAAATAAATAAAGTTTGCTTAGTTGATAGGCCATATTGAAAAACTCAAAAATTCTCTATCGGTGATTCGATTTGGGTGTTCTAGGAGTCTATGGAAAGTAGTACATTATTACTGTAAGTTCTTTCTATGTCATCATGACAAATATTGAGGTTTTCAAAGTTAAAAAGTTACCCAAGTTGGCTAGTTGAAAGCTAGTTAGAATAGTTTTATAAATTAATATTTCTGGAAACGATTCTAAAGCGTACTTTAATCTCAATTTTCATTAGGTTTCGTGATATGGTTTCAGCTGAAGCTTGACCCATCAAATAATTGGGTATACAGGGAAGCTATTTGAATCATCCTCAAAGTATACGACGCTCCGGCAACCCCAAAAATTAAGCTCGAAGTTTGTTGTTTGTAAGGTTAAGTAAATCCTATAGTGACCTTTACATTGTTTGATTATAATTTTGTATAAATTGCATTGATTTTCATATTGCATTTATGTTGTACATGCACACACGGGTAGGGAGGATAAGGGCGATTCGAGTCTCCTTATAGTTTTTACCATACCGTCGTTATAGAAACTATATTCTACTTGAGGGGCTCAAGCCACTGATACTTTGTATCACGTAGTTATCTTGAGACCTTATTGAACCAAATCATACTCCCATAGTCTAATGGAACGAGTATTACTTGGTTTTCCTCCCCGAGGACGAGTTTTAATTATCGCTTACTTACCACTTCCGGAGGATATGAACTGATTGTGGTTAGATAACAGAAATGGGATGAATCCACGATTGTATTGAAATTCTTTGGATTATATTATTCGTTTCTCTTAGGTTATTATGCATTTGATTATTACAATCGTACTGGATAGTGTGGGATTTACTTATATGAAATTATCAAATTTTTATAATTGGGTAATGACAGGTTCTAGCGGCGACAAGAGAAAGGGAAAAGTTTTCGACCGTTTGTGACTTGCTCAATTCTTTCTTGGTATGTATGTATTGTTTTTCAATATAATATACTATATAAAAGGGTTTTTGGGTTCGTGTGCAGTTAAGATCTATGTTTGAAGCGTTATTGTGGTTTTGGACTGATTGAAAGGTTGGGCAAGCTAAAGTAATAATGGTTTAAGGATTTTTAAACATGAAATTTGATACAATGAATAAATAATTTTTGTTGATATAATATGTATTATTATGGGTGGATTATGAGTCCTTCCGCATTTTCACCAAGTTGAGCAGGTTTTGAGGAAGATTTTTGAAGGTTGAGTCTTCAGGTTTAGAACAAAGGAGGTGCTGCCTAAAAATTTTTACATAATTTTGAGGACTATTAAACTAATCTAATGAACTTCAAGGATTAAATAATTAGTTTTTATGAAAATTTAAGGTTTAGCATTTACTTTTAGACTCTTTTGTGGCTAATAAAGTTTTATAATTCATGTTTACAAGATCTTAATGTTAATTATTTAATAATGGAAAGGTTAAGGCTGCTAGATCATCAAAAGGTTAATGTAATATAGGCATGTCAGATGCCCTAATTAGGTGGGGTTCTATTCGACAAGAAAGGCACTTCTAGATTTTGACACTTGCTACGAAATTCATTAATATCATTATTTAATAAAAGGCATAACTCCGTTATTTTATCCTTTGTTGAAGCCGAATATGTGGCTGCCATAAGTTGTTGTGCTCAAGTAATGTACATGAAGCAACACTTGAGGATTATCAAATCCAAGTTGGTTTTGTAGAAATATATTGTGATAACACAAGTACATTCAACATATTGAAAAATATGGTTTCACACTCTCGTTCTAAACACATTAAGCGTAGGCGCCATTTCCTTCGAGATCATGTTCAAAAGGGTGATGTTAAACTGATTGATACATCCACTTAGGAAAAATTAGCTGAGATTTTCACTACACTACTACCTTAGAAAATAATTTTCAAAGATTTGGCGAGAATTAGGCATGATTCATAAATCCAACCTTCTAAGCATGATTTAACTCATTCAAACCTTTTTATATGTTGTTAGCGAGGTGTCCACAGAGTATGAGTTGAATCTGAGTTGTCATTTCAAAATTTAATTTTTTTGTTACAAGAATTCTGGAGAGCAATTAGCGCGATTGGTCCCTCTCATTAGCGCGCTAAGTCAAGTCACTAGCGTGCTATAACTTTTTGCATAGTGCGCTAGGCTATTCGTATCCAAGACATGTTTTGTCCTTATTAGCGGGCTGCCCCCTCCACCTAAATTGCTAATATCGGTCCGGCTAGTTTTTTTAAACCACCCTGGACGAAAATGCTGCTCAATTTCATTTTCTTTAAAGATCCTATTTCATTTCTTTCATGTCCAACCGACTCCAAAGGTCTTTTTAAGGCATCATAGGTAACGTTTCTTCATATGTGATCATTTATATTGTTTCCCCTCTCACATTTGAGGTTTTTGCTTCGTTTCACTCCTTTACATTGCCTCGGTTTCATTTTCTCTCTATTCTTTAATTTTTCTAATTTTGTGATTGTCTTCATGTCCAACGATCATAAGTCTTACCGTTATATCCCTGAGTCATCCTTTGATTGTCCCTTACTGGTCGAGACATGGAACTGTCATCTGGTAGCGACTCTAAGTCATCGACACCATCCTTGACCGCTTCCCAATCCACTACTCGTTGCAAGACTAGGTCATCTTATCATCATGTTAGCAATATATTGACCACCGTTCTGAAAAACCCACCTCGTAATAAGGGTCGTTCCAAATCCAAGCATAATGGTGCTTCGGCTCCAAACCCATTCTTGAGGCAGTTAGCTCACGGCTAATGAACACTGAGATCTTAAAGCCCACTGTTGTCGATTTTAAATTCTTCGGCAAGGCAGCGTGAGGTTCTTGCCAAGTATGGGTGGGAATCTTTTTGCGAGTTTAAGGATACCTACAATGCTCCCTTAATCCAGGTCATCTACTCGAACCTTTCCACCACCAATTAGTTCATCATTCAGTTAGTAGTTAGCGGTTACATTATCACGATTACTCTAAAGAGTCTAGATGAGCCCCTTCACACTCCTCTTCACACCCCCACTACTAATCTTGGGTGTAAGATTCATGGGTGGCCCTTCGAATGGCTTGATGTTCTTCACTACTTTACACGATCGAATTTTTAGATCATAGTGTATCCATCCAAAATCACTGATACTAACTTCAAACTTGTGCGTCATATTTTGCACAAAAATCCCTCATAAGGTCATCCTTCCTTGTGGGGGTAGCAAGAATAGCATCACTCTACTTGAATTGTATGTCATTGGGGCTCTCATGTTATAGATACCCAACAGTCTTCTGCAAATTATGATCACCTATAGACGTCTATGTCAGGCTCTAATTGCCATCTCCTATATGCCCACATAATTTATACTTTTCTTGAAGCAGCACAAGTAGATTTTTTTTCTATGGGGTCGCCTACTTTCTGACATCAACCTCATTGGCATGGCCACTCTAAAGGCCACGAAGTACTGATATATTTGCACTGAGCGGCAGTGGATATGGGAGGAGGACATTCATATAGGTGGGCACTACGAGGGATACGAGTCCCTTCATAAGTCTGATTCTCTTGTAGACTTCGATGAGCATGACTACCTGGACTTATAGGTTCCTATTTCCACATGGTGATAGCGATGATGATGTGGATCAGTAGTAACTTTCAACCTACAAGGCTCCACCCACTCAACAGCAGCTACAACAGCACCCTCTACCCTATCCATCGTACATTAGCGTCGCTCCTCCACCAGATATGTCTCCCTCGTCGACCTATATCTCTTATTAGTTAGGCCGCATGCACGAGTTCATGATGCGGACCTTCACGCGTCTTAATCATCATGGTGATCATTTTCGTCGCATAAAAAGACATCTACATCCAGCTAGGCCGGCAAGAGACGACTGTGCTTCAGGCTCTGCACATCAGACTTTTTCTCATTACGATGAGAGGCTAGGAGTAGATTTGGTATGGGGAGCATTAGTCTTAACTATGTTAGTCATTTCTTATGTACATCTATCATGTTTAGTCATGTACTTTTGTTTTTTTTAATGCATTTGCCATAACTCTATTACTTATTTTTAATTTAGTAATTAATATCATGGATGTTGATTTTGCAAATCGTTTAGTTATAGCATTCCATGTTATATTATCATACCTATGGATGGTTTGCTTTTATTCTCCTTGTTTGTAATTTTGTTTATCCATCTTGTGAGGGGGGTTATGTACCCACTTTTTATGTTATCAAAAGGGGGAGAAGTTCATGATTTCAACTTGAGATTATATAGTTGATGTGGCTTGATATGCACTAAATATATATCCTTTGGTTGTCAAGTTCACGTTGTTTGTTATCGTCAAAAAAGAGGGAGATTGTTAGATTAAGTTGATAGTCACTTATAATCCACTCGGGGTTTTGATGGAAACAAACAATATGAAAGGATACTTACAAGTTTGTTAAGTGTTTTCAGAATACCAAACTTGGCTAGGAATTACAACTTCAAAAGGAAGATTGAGTTCTCACAAGATCAAATAGAAAGTTGCCAGTTAAAATTAAGATTTAGCCCACACAAGGAAACAAGGATCGAAAAACTCACACTACAATTTGTACAAATCATGTAAGGTATATAATTCTAATATGCAAGCGAAATGAATTAGATTCTTGCATATCATATTTTCCTCATTTGTTAAAACTTCCAGTTTCGGTTCTAGTACTATCCATGTTTCATAACTTGAAATGATTTCACATTGTGAAAACGAGCTATTACACATGTATTGGATTTGTTAAAACTGTTGTGATCGCTTTTGAAAGCATGAAAATCAATTTAAATTATTTTTCAAAAGTAAAATATTTGCTAAAAAGCCCCTACATGTTTCATGAAAGTGGGATTTTCAATTTTTGGGATTCATGAAATTATCCATGCAGTCCAAATGGGTCCAAAGACTTATACTAAACATGGTCAATGTATTCCCCGAGGTTTGGTTGAGCCGTAGGTGCGTTAAGGAGTTGCTAAGTTGAGACTGAAACTTAATTGGTGTCTAGTCCTTGCTTGTTAGCACGCTACCTACAGGTAGCGTGCTACTGATGTCACGTACCGTGCTAACTAGACTCGTGATAAATTTTAAAAAAACTTACAACTTTTACTTGAGTTCGAATAAATGATAAAGTTTGGGCCCTTGGATCAAGAAAATGGACACAAACTGTTAAATATGGTGGAAATCATGAACAAACGTCTTAGAACATTCCTTTGTCCTCTCAATCTCAAAACCTCACTTATGTTCCAATTTTCATATCAAATAGTCTTGATTTTTGTGTTCAACCAACTAGAATCTTTTGAGGCTACTGAATCATCCTTGAAACAGGTGTTATTGAGGTATTTTAAGGCTTGCAACCACTTCTCCATAACTGATTTGATTCTCTCTCATTTGTGGTTGTAGGAAATTTTAATTTCCTAGCTTTATTGGGCTTAAACTATGTCTTTTGTTGTGCTTGGTGTGTAAAGATCATTTAATGTGTTCTTGAACACATTTGTCTTGGGTTTTGCATATAAACTTTATTTTATAAGCCCTTGGAATTTTTTGAACGAGAGTTACGCCTTAAACTTGTTTTTATCAAACTACTTGTTCATTTGATTGGAAATCATATTTATTCTCATTAATTTAGTTTAATCGATTTCTTGTTTCAGATTGGGGCAATATCATAAATATATTTCCATATCTCATTAATATTCAAACTTGCGTGCATTAGAGTTGTTAGGATCTAGGTGGCTTGCTAGTAATTTAACTTATTGTCGTTTTACTTTATAAAGTTGATTTTCATTTAACTTATCTATTACTTGTAAGTGGCTAATTGTACGACTTAGTGGGACCTAAGTCAACGGAAGCCCTAGTTAAAGCTAGGCGTAAACTCTAATTAAAGCTAGGTGGGAAGTCTTAATTTGTGATTAGGCATTTTAGGCTTGTATGCTTAGGGTGTTACACTTATCACTAATATAAGTGGGGTTTAAAAATATTTACTAGGAGGTTAGGTAGTGGATGTTGATCAATTTGATCGAACCACTATAAATCTTACGTCTCTATTCCATCTCTACTACCTCCTTCACCATTGAAAGGTTTTAAAAGGCTATAACCTATCGGTACACCCAATTCACACCCCCTTTATGGTATGATTTCAAGCACCATATCTAATGTATCACATGAAATCACATCACCAGGCATAGTAACAAAGTCAATATATCATCAATACATATCATAAAATATCATCACCAGAGTTACATGTAAGACCTCGCACATCATTACTCAAAGATAAAAGAGATAAAGTATATTAAAGAAATCAATGTCGTCGCCCGGACGTAGCATTTTCATCATCTTCCACTGGATCAATCCTCTTGGATATATAACTAGCAGTAGGATCATAGAGATTGTAGTCCTAACCTAGCAGTAATTGATCATTAAAAATACCATTAACCGGTAGCCTCATTTGTGTAGATGGTACATGAACCTCAGCACCTTCTCATCTACCATGTCTTCTTGACATCTTATTCTCCATCCTGTGAATGCTTATTGGTAAGACCATATGGTTCTCAAACACCAGTTATTGATTCCTCAAAGTTCTAACTTGATTGCATAGAAATGAACCCATAAAGGCCAACTCTTACTCCTCCATGTAAAGTCCATCGAAGTCCGTAGAAGGTTGCTCCACATTCGAATCATTTACTCTCGACATTTCTTCTAAAACTTTCCTTGTTTCATCTCTAATCTTTCTTTTTTGCTTCGTCTCTTTTCTGGATATCTCGGTGTTCTCCCTCTCGCCATTAGAGTCTTCATATACATTAATTTCTCGATAATTCTCTATTACTGCATTTGTGATATGTCGGGGCATATGCCCTCGGTCAATCCATTAACTATCTTTATGAATACTTTCAGTTAATAAAATAGAGGATTTCATTTGCTATTTATTATAATTAATTTGCATGTTTACCTTATAATAAAATCCATGGGTATTTACAGAAATATCCTAAATGTCCCTAGTCGATCATTATACTGGGAACTATAATGAATTAAGACTAGTGTGAGTCTGGATTGATGATCATATGATGATTATACATATAGAGATACGAATCAAGATCACGAGTACTTGTTAGGGAATAAAGTACTGGACCGACCCGCTATGAGAACATCACATGGATTAAGTCATAGTTGTTTCTCATGATAGGTATATTTTTCAGTCCTCTGACTTGAGATTACCAGACTTCAACATTAGGAACATAGTAATTTGACACTATCAAACGTTGTCTTTAACCGGACAATTATACAGGTTGTGATTGGTTACTGTGCGAGCAATGTGATGAAGTTGTGTAATCGAGATAGAATTCGTCCCTCTCATATAAAGAGAGATATCTAGTGGATCCCTCGATGTGTTAGACTGATAAAAGGCCTCGTCTAAGTGAATTGATATTGATCAATGTCACTTGGATGTTTTCAGTCTACCTAGAGTTCGAGACTAGTACGATTGAACATGTTGGATGACAATTCCATGCCTTATGTTTGATCAAAAGGATTTAGTGTGACGAAAGGATGTTATATACATTATTGATTAAGTTGTATCAATTTGATATTCGTAGAACTTGGGTAGTCATAATGTCTTGCTAGAGGCCGCTTATGACTTGTATACCAAAATGCGTTTTGGTACACCGCCAATGTTGTATGAGCCTATTGGGTTGCACACTAAGAATGGTTTTGCGAGATTTTAAGATGGTTCAAAAAAATAAATTTTATATGATAAAATTCATGACAGAAACATCCTTGTGGTGTATTACACTTATACTTCTTTAAGTAGGGGTATATGTGTAATTTACTTAACCGTCTATATACATAGGTTGTATAAATAGACGCTTAGAATACACGTACGAAAGATTAAAAGGCTGAAACTCTATTTTTGTTTTAGAAACGACTTAGGGTTTTTTGGTATGCTCTGGATCGTTTTGGAGAGAAACAAAAGGTTTGGTATTCTCTCGAAGCTAGCACTTCGAATCTCGGGCGCCATTCATGTGTGGACTACTGGTAAAGGGCGTTCGTCGTTGGCAACGCCTTAGAGATCGATCAACCTTCAGAAAAGTATATTGCGACTGAGGTATGATTAAGTTTTTCATGGTTTAAACATTTTTAATGGAATTAGATTCGGATCCTGTTGGGGTTTTTGTCAAAATTGTTTTGTAATCTCCGCTGCGCATGAACCCCAAAACCTAACATGATAGTCTTTTCCTATAAAACATCCATCTTTAGTCCTACTATATTTACTCGATCTTCTCTACAAAAAGCCATGATCATTAAAGGAAATGGTAATCCATCATTCTTTTTCGTTGTGATGGTACTCCTTATTGATTCATACATAATCTTACCAACATCTAAATATTATAGTCCATTCACAATGTGGAGCAAAATGGCTCGGTAGCTCACTATCTCGTACTATTGCAGACTTGACTCTTAAGTACCACTAATAAAATAAGACCATGCTTTCGCGAGATATGTGCTTCGAGTATCGATCCATGTCATTTACCCTATTTTCCATTGTAGGTAATGGTACTTAATCGAATATTCAAGCTTTGGGTATTCATATTTTTTTTTCATAAACTTTTGGTAAACCAAAAATACATAATTATTCTTACAGCAGAATAATCCACGATTCTTCCTCTAACTCGTGACTCTGTCTTACTGTCACTTCCATAATCATTCATATAAAACTAACTCATTAAAATTTCTCTTCCCTTCTCACTAGAAATATTCGCAATGTCTAAATGGTGAATACCCAATTTTTTGCACTAATGGTATATAAGATCCTAGACCTTTATTTCAACTTATTCTTCAAATTGAATCCCCTCTCTGGGATCAACTTCCTTCCTCTCACAATTTTTTTCTTAGTCTTGGGAAAGGCCTTATCATTAACAAAATTTTCCTCCATAAAAACATACTTCTTTACTCCCTTCGTTATCTCTTTTTCTGCTCCCTCCTCCTCATCCTCATATTCTTCTTCGAAATTATTGCTAAATAATAAAGATGGAGTACGCTCTATTTACATTATAATCCTAAAGAAATTCTTATCGGTCTAATTAGGGGAAACTTAAATTTATCCTTGGGGTTCTCTACTAACTTCCCTTTTTCTTTCTCCTCCCTCGAACTTCTACACTTCCATTTCCAGCTATTTCAATAGATACAAGTAAAAGAATAAGCTTGTAAAACTATTTAAAATCAAATTGTCATAAAAGTGTTCAGTAAAATTCAACTTATCTATCTAATAAGGAGAAATTCATCTGAAAAAGTCATTTATAAATCGAGAGTTTGAAATTCATATTGTATTCATTGAGAAAACATCACCGATAAAAACAATTGTTCGCAAGTAATTCAAATTGTGCGATAGACAAACACAAAACCCCTAAACTCATTTGAAACTTACTTTCAAATTAGTTTGCGTATAAAATTCAATCCACTTGCCATACACTAAAAATAGTTCGAAAAATCGATTTCGATAAATGAACTATCAAACAACTTTCATACTAGTATTAAAATTGAATACATTCGACATCAAAATTAAATTAAAGCAAAAATTTTGAAATTATAACCTATATAAAAATCCAAAAATCGAAAAATACAATAAAAGGCTAGGGTTCTCATTGATTACCTTATTAAAAGTGAATCTTTCAAGATTGAAACTCTATAACTCCTCTCGATCACTCCTCTAAGTTCCAATTTCAAATTCCCCATGTTAAAGCCCTAGTTGGCTCTACACTCTCAAAACATACTAAGATTTCGGCTGAATTTATGATGATTGAGGTGGGAATCACTAAAATACACTAAAAATCTAGCTTCCAAATGTTGAATCTGGTAAAAGGCTTGGTCTTTAAGTCAAAATTTGCATTGATTCGTGAGTTTAAAGTGAGTAAATATGGCGATTTTGGGTTTTTATTTTTAAGAATGCGTATTCGTCCTCGGCAAATCAAGGTTTAAATAGATTCGCTAAGAAATCGCTAAATTACAAAAAATGAGCCTTAGTGGCTCACCAATTACTTCAACGAATCCTTTTTATAAATGCAAATCACTGACAAATCACTAACCTTAAATTATACTTAAAATTATACAAACTGATACTGACTTTCTTAGTGAATTCTAGTACAAACAAGAATGCTCGGAAAATGCTGACATGTTCAAACTATTTTTTCAATTTAATTGATTTTCCCATATATTTATCACATATATGTCCTAAAAAAGGTACAATTGTTAGAAATTATCATAATTTGACTACGATTTATACTAAATAATAATTTTATTAATATAAATAACTGACTAACGTAAAAACATAATGCATAAAAACAATATAATACAGAAAAAATTGTTGCGATCAACCCCATTATATGAAATTATTCTAGAATTAAATTACTAAAGTATACCCATTATAAGAGTCAAAAGTTGAGAGAATATTAAAACATCTAACTAATACTAATACTAAAATTAAAAGTAAAGAGAGAGTATGGGCTACCTCCCATTGAGGGTTTTCGTTTACTATCATTGGCTTGACTGAACCACGTAGTTTTGAACTGGTTCTTTAAACTTAAATGTTGGATTTTCCATTCTAGTGCAATTTTAGAAAGCGATTGTGACAGCCCTTTCTTTAAAATATGGCACCGCTTGGCCTAATCCAGTAATTAAGTTCTAATCTCAACCACGTAGGACTTAACTACATATTAGTTAGCCTTTTATCCTATTCTTCTAGTGAAATACGTTTAGAATAAGAAATATACATGTCACATTATTATTGATTTTTAGAGTTAGTTCATATTTTTTACAATTGAAAACATCTAGCAGAACTCTTAACAAAGCAATTATTAAATATCCTAAGTGTTGGTACCATGAAATAACATCACATGCATAGATATATATCATAAAAATGATAATATAGTGAGCAATTCAATTATCAAGTCAGGAACTAACCGCTTAACTCAATATACAGTCCAAAATGTATAATAGAGACATAAAGTAAATAATACATCGACAATCGAGACCTGCAAGGCAGGATGTAGAAAATTACTGAATGCTCAGAGATAGTCATCGATCTTCTCCTTGCCTGGTATAATGCTCGACATATGTTAACCCACCATCATAAAAAGGATGGTCAATACAATCTGTAATAAAGTGATTCTTGAAGATTCGTATATATGTAGATTTCCAAACATAATCGACTAGTATTTAAAAGTATAAATATAGTGAAGAAGTGCTAAAATGTAGATATGCTAGAAAATACAATAGTTAAATAAAATGAGACTGACACAGGCTACGTAATAATAATCTAGGTCCGGTCGGCCAGGAGTACTATCACATAGGCCTTTAGTCCAATATCTCATGGTGGAGATGTGTTCTACACCTTTATCAAAGGTCGGAGCTAGGCTCTACGCCTTCGTAATCATATAAATCTCAATCCTCAACAGCAGAGCTGAGCTCTCTGCATAAATAAATTATTTATATGTACATACTTGCCGATTAACCCAGGTCCCAACACCCGTGTGATGCGCAAGTGTAGCGGTGAGTACCGACATCACCAGTAGTCCAGTAATACCATGTGCCGCTCATCCCATAATCGTGCAATAGACCCTAGATTCTACCACTACTTTGTAATTTCAAGGAAGGCTCGCATTAGGGACTCCAAGACAAGTCATTATGCTTCAAAGCCAACTATCATAGAATACAAGTCCATATACACTCCAATATTATTATTCTAATTATAATAGCATGCTATTCTCGATCACACTTTCATCAAAATTGTATGAAAGACGTAGAACACGAAAATAGAGTCAATGAATACATGATCAATTAATATCATGATAAAAAAACCATATAATGAGTATAATATGAAAGAACCTCATGATATCAGATCTCAAGGCAATACCTAGTCAAAAGACTATAAATAGAGCATAATAGGAATGAAATATAAACAAGAACCTCAACAAGATTACTTACACTCTACGTAATAGTCTCCTAGTTAAACCAGCCTCTTGACGTCTCAAAACTCGCACTCGGACTCCCGAGTCTCTAGTAGAATCTTGATATCATTTAGTATGTTTTAGAGTGCATTTAGGCCATTAGACATGTTTTTAGACTAAGTTAAGTTGTTTATGTTTTAATCGACATAACTTCAAATTATCATAACTTGATCAAATTAAAACCAAATATGGAAATCCTACTAGGCAAAATTTTGAAAGGATTTGAAAAATTAAATAATATTTAAAGAATAAAAACTACTTCATATTAGAATTTAGAAAAAAATAGATTCCTTGACATAAATAATATGAAATATTCGATCGATCAAAACATTGTTGATTCAACTCTAAACTTTGAACTTCTTTATTGCAAATTTAATGATTTTTTTGCAAGGAATCCAAATATGTAAAGCATTTGCAAAGAACATAACATTTACCTTATCAAAATAGTAGAAAACTAATACAGGATTCAAACTCGAATTTTGTTAAGAATCTCTAATTTCAAAATGCAATCTTGGATAATCAAAGATGACCTTAATTTGATCAAAATAAACCCTAAAAGAAATCTAAAAATAGAATCATACAAAAGCCCTTTGATCCCATTTGTAGATTTCATCAAGTTACACATGTATTTGAGAAAATTTAGTGAAGAACATATAAAACTTAAAAAATTCATAACTTTTTTGTTTTAAATCCAAATTTGGAACTTCTTAATAGCTGAATTATCAGCTCAAATGAGGAATTCAAATATGTAAACCAATTTTTTAAATGATATCATTTACTCTCTGAATTTACACAAAAATTAGGGTTGAACTAACATCCCTAATTTTACCAACAACCCTTAATTTCAAAAATCAAGGTTCAAAGACTTACTTGATGTCTCGTTTAACTCATAAAATTAGTGAAAAAAATTTTCAAATTCATTTTGATTACAACTTCCTAATTCAAGACCCTATGCTCTTAAAATTAAGGGTTATAGAAGTGAAGAACTCCATTACCAGAGTTGTTGCTTGATTCCTAGCTTGATTTCTTCAATTTAATGATGAATTTGATCCCTCTCCCATAAATCTTTAGGGAACTCCAAAAACTAAAATCTCAAGATTTCCTCTCTTAATGAATCTAGATGATTTGCATGGCCATTCACAACACCTAAATATATGTAGATAATGTCTAACTATGGCCCTTGATCTTAGTCTATACACCTATCTCAAGACTAATTTAGTAGCGTATAACATGGTCTCAACTCCACTAACTAACCTTTGCTAACACCAATTCATACTCCATTAGTCTCTTGATGTGTGTACAAGAATCTCGATGAACATCTAATAGCTATTGTTTTATTTTTGTAACATTAGGTACATTGAATATAAATCAATTTTAACCGCATCAAATTTAACTAATCAAGACATGTTAACTAAATGTTAGCTTACCATATCACTCTCTACCTGGTCTCATGATTCGCACACATCACGAGGCACGTCATCGCTCTCATCTTGACGGCTATATATAATAAATAAAGGTGATTTAGTAATCTACATAGATATGATATACTAGAAAATTATCACACAAATATAAAATATACCTTGGCTACATGCCTCGATCAGTGTGCGTATCACAATGTGAGTCTCAAGTCATAGGCCTGTGATCCTGATTAAGGATTAAAACTTGATTATAAATTTGGGCCATGACAAATTTTTCCAACAAAAGGAAATTTTTTGTCCTCAAAATTAAAATTCATGTTAAGTTTATACCTTACTCGAAAAGGTCTTTTAAAGGTTTTTATTATTTTTACTTTAATTTAATTAAATAATTAAAATAGTAATTAAACTCACTAATTCAAATTATAATATAATAGTAATTAAGTAATTATACTAATTTAACTAACATAATTCAAGTACACTATCAATCAAATCAATTCAATTCAAGAATAAATAAATATCTAACCAAATATTGAGAACAAGGAAACATCAATTTGTTTTGCATCCAAATATGTTACTTCAATCTTATAGTTTTGAACATACTTCGTAAAGTATCCTAGATCATTAAACTCTAATCATAAGTAAGTAAACATCCTTTAGCCATCCATTAGTTCTTGTTATACTGGTGGAAAAGCTAGTCTTAATTTTATTGATATAACCCCTTTGAATATAATAAGACATTAACTTCAAGATTTGAAACCACATTACACTAAATGAAAACTTCGAACTACTAAATCTGACATCTTAGGAAAGTCATGTCACCATTAGATTAAGATCTCGAATTAACCTAGAAATTCTACACAGTAACATCTTTCAAACAATCTTAGTTAGTAATTTAAAATAGATAATAAATCTAAATACCACAATACACATTCTCGACTATACATGTAATACAAAGTTCATAATTAAAATAGGCAAAAAATGACCCATTAAATAAGTAAATCAAATAATATGATTGTTTGAAGCATTAAGCATATAATCATCTCATTATAACCACATAGTAAAATAAATCTAGTTCATATTCGAACTTTGTTTAGATTAACTAACTCTTTAGTCATATTCATCAATAACATCGCAATCATATAAATAAAAGACGTGGATAAATACCTTTGGAACAAACACTTTAAATCTTTAAATCTTTTTCAAAAGTAATGAACACTAAAGCAGTAAACTAAAACAATAAACTATGGATCCTGAAGCAATAAAATATTGATCTAAGTACTCAATTATAAGTTATTTTTTAGTCTTAGGGTTGTATTTATAGTATTCTAGGTAGTAAACATCCCAAACTTATTCGAACTATTCGTTGTTATCTAAAATCCTTGAAATCTGCTCCAGTGATTCCTCTGTTATTCGAGTTTAAGTGGAATTGTCGAGAGAATCCTTGGAATTGTAGTCAATGTTTCCATCGATTTGAACGACCATTTTGGGTGTATAGGAATCGATCAGGAATTATTAGCAATAAAATCAAGTCTTTATTATTTTACTTATTGATGATTCTTTGCATAATCATTCCTCTTAATCAATTGCTTAATAATTTTTCCTTTTTACTCCATTTCCTCATATATTGCATTTTTCATCTGAAATATCAAAAATAAGAGAAAATAATGTATAATTTAGTCTTTTACATATAAATTTTTTCCTAAAATGTACTATAAAACATGTCGAATTATTGACTTGTCAAATCTTATCCTCTTTTTCTTGATTAACTATATCAAAAGTGTAACGAGTTTTTGTAAGCTTCAACTTTGGCAGAATACCATGGGTACAAGCTTTTCAGGAAACGGTGTAAAATTTGTTTGTCATCCATTCTTTAGTAGGAATGACATTGGCCATCATCTCTTATTCTTCTTCTTCTTCTTGTTCTTTTATTATTTTAAGAATTTTATTTTTCGTTATAACCCTTTTAGGTATCTTTTTGGGTGTATGTGTGTCTTTTTCACTATAAAAAAATAAAGCATTAATCTATGGTTGATTACTAGGAGTAGTTTTCTAAGTAAATGCTTTAGTTTGATTACTGAACCTATTAATTAATTTGTAGGTTTATATGACTTAATTAATTTTTAACTCATTAATAGATGTATCAGTTTTAACTTGATTTTGAGAGATTTGTGTAAAGTTTTGATGATTTTAAGTCATAAGATTATGCAAGATTTGCTTTAGCTTTGAATTTGTAGGTTGAACCATTTGCTGAGATTGTTGAATTGGTTAAGATTGTATGTGTGTTCTTTGTTTATATGTGACATAATTTTGATTTTGTAAACCATATCTACGATTTGAATTTGGTTTTCTACTATAGTAACTATTTTTATTAAATTGATTGTTGGTAAGACTAGAAAACTGGTTCATAACTGCATTAATTTCTTCTGTATTACCTTCATGTAAAGTAGGGCATGCATCCGTAGAATGTGTAACTTAACTAGGTTTAATATATCTTTTAATAGCAAATTAACCATGCTAGATAACTCATCAACATTTTCGTCATATGTGCTACTTCTTTTATTATTAATTTCATAATGTTTCTTCCATGATGTATCATTATTTTCTCCATTTTGCTTTAATTGTTTAGTCATTTTATTAATAGTCTATTTTGCGGAAGTTGGAGTTGCATCAAATAAACATCTAGCACATATGGTATCTAATAACGTTTATTCAAAGTGATTGAGTCTTTCATAGAAGTATTCTAATAAAGCTCTTTCAGTATAACCGTGTTATGGGCAAAAAGAAATTAATCTTTCGAATCTATCCCAAAATTTATTAAAGTTCTCATTATATTTCATCTTTGCAATTGTTATTTGTCTCATATAGGTATTAATATTTCTTGCATGCATGTATTGATCTATGAAAGCTTCTAGCTTCTAAGCCCATATAGTTATTGAATCTTGAAGAAAATAAAACAACCATTCTTGTGCTTTATCTTTTAGTGCAAAATGAAAAGCCTTAAGTTTGAGTTTTTCTATATTACCATCTTTAGATTTCTTCCCATTAACTTTATGTTGGTATTCCATCATAAATTTATGAAGGACTTCATTATCTTTACCATAGAATTTAGTTAAGTCACCAATAAATCCAGATCTTTGTTCAAATTCAGGAAATCCTTCAAAATACTCAATGCACATTGGTTCGTATGCTGTAATGTTTTGATTAGCTTTCCTGAAACCAAGTTATTATTATTATTATTATTATTATTATTATTATTATTATTATTATTATTATTATTATTATTATTATTATTATTATTACAATTATTATTACTATTATTATTATTATTATTACTATTATTATTATTATTATTATTATTACTACAACTACTACTACTATTGTTATCGATTATATTATTAACATTATTACTCTTGTTGGCTTCCATTTCGATAGCTTAGTGTTCTCTACGTTGTTGTTGTCATAAATTACAATTGAAAGTCTAATCCACCTCAAGATCGAACGGATCTAAAGAACTATAACAAGTTAATAATTAGACATGTTTTATAGTGTAATTTAGGTTTATTTAAAATATAAATGATGATATTACAATATGTATCACTTTTTTGTGATTTAAGTATTTATTAAGGAAAATGAAGAAATGGAAGAAAAAAAAGGAAGAAATGAGAAATAGTCAACTGTAGAAGAGGTCTAGCAATTAGCTAATAATACAATAATACACTAGAATCACCAATTCAATAGACAATAGAGAATAGCCAGTGAATCATCAGCGAATTGGAAAATATACTAGAAATCGTCGGTTGAATAGGTGGATTATCAGATCAATTTCTATTGATTAACTTAACGATTTGTAAACATAATGGAATTGCTAAAAAATTGCCAAGGTTGATTATGAATTTTTTAGATTACTTTGAAGGATTTGACTTTATCTATGACATGTATAACTTACGAGACTATAAATAGGACCTTGGGGCTTCGAAATTATTCTCCTTTCTTAGCCTTCTGCCCAAATAAGTTTAGTTTCATTGGGTTTATGTTTGAAGCTATATTGGAGTTATGACTTACTTAAAAAGTATTTATTTAATTACGTCTTTCAATTATATTATTGTATAATTTATTTGGAGCATGAACTTAATGCCTTGACTCTAATCATAGACAACAATCGTGGTTTTAAAAAGTTATTTTTTCGTATTACAACTAATGAAGATTTTATTATATGCATAGTAGCAAATATGTATTGTGCTATTTTGATTCAAATTTCATGTATATAATTATTGAGAACAATTATAGAAGAAGTAACTATTATTAATATAAAGGGAAATATTACTCGAGTAGATGTTATAGGTGATTTTGACTTAAGTTATTTGTTAATTAGCATATTTTGATTAATATTTACTTTAGTTTAGGCATGATTTTCATTCAGTATTAATACTATCATATTTCTATTTTATTATGTGTTATATAATAGGTAGATTTACAATGATAAGGATATGACTTATTTTATATTTGAATATAGGAAATTTGATGGTTTACTAATGAGGCGAAGTCCGACGTGCAAAGCCAGAGGTACCATCTTCTCTCGCTGGGCTAATTGGTAGTATTTTTCACTCAATTTGATGAAGACGGTCCCCTTGATGATTAAGGTGGGAGTCGATAGCCGTGAAGGTCCCCATCATGTACTCATTGGCCTACTTGAGTAGAGATGTAGGATGATGACGGAGATATATCTAGTGGGGGAACGGTGCCAATGTATGATAGATAGGTCGGAGGCTACTGCTGCGGTTGCTGCTAGTGGTTCGAAGGTAGTGGAGCCTAGTGAGTCTGGGTTCTGGTTGAACCTCATCGTCGCCGCCATCGCCATCCAGGTAAGGAAAGCTATAGTCCAATTAGTCGCGCTCGTCACAGCCCACGTAGGGATTGGTCTCATATGGGGACTCATATCCCTTATAGTGCTCGCTATCAAGAATGTCCTCCTCAAAGATCAACTATCGCTCGATGCATATGTAGCAGTACTTCATGGCCTTTGGAGTGGCCATGTCGACAGTCTCAATGTTACAAAGTGGGCAACCTCCTAGACAGAGATCCACCTATACTACCTTAAGAAATTTGATAATAATGTGGGCAAAAGGAAGGTGGCGATTAAAGCCTAACATGGATGTCATATAGGCGATCATAATATGTGGCAAGTTGATGGGTATCTCCCACATGAGAGCCCTGAGGACATGCAGGTAAGAAGAGTGACGTAGGTATTTCTACTACCATGAGGAATGATGACCTTATATAGATTGAAGTCAGTTTTAGTCACTCCGGTTAGATACATAATTATTTCCCTATTGGACCATGTGAATGAATTAAATTACTTAAGTTATTCGAACATTCACTCTCAAATCTTACACCCTTGAGTAGCGGTGTAGGTGTGAAGGGAATGCCGAGGAGCTCACTTAGACTCTTTGGAGTAATTGTGATGAAACGGCCACCAACTACCAATTGAATGACATACTCATTGGCGATGGGAAGGTTCGAGTAGAAAACCTGAACTAAAAGAGTGTTATAGGTGTCTTTCTATTGAAAAAAGGACACCCACCTAAGCTTAGTAAGCACCTGTCGTATCGAGATGTATGCTTTATTGAAGAATTCGAAATCAACGATGGCAGGTTTAAGGACATTGGCGTCCATTAGCCTTGAGCAAATTTCCTTAAAAAATGATTTGAAGTATAAAGCACATCATGCTTGGACATAGAGCGACACTCATTACGAGGAGAATTGGCCTAGGTGGTGGCCAATGTTTTACTAACTTTTTTACTTGATGAGCTAGTCTCACGATGGGTGGTGGATTTGGAGACGATTAAGGATGGGTGGAGGACTCATAATTGCTATCAGGAGATGGAGAGATGGCACGACGAGTGGGTAATGATAGGAAGAAAACCCGAGAGTGGTACGGATAGCTGCATATTGAGTACGTTAGGTAGAAATAAATATAGAAAAAAAAATCAAATATAGGGTACAAAGGGGTATCTAGGATTACCAACGGCGACAAACATGAAATCAATGAAAAAATGTATTAAGAAGAAAAGAATATTACCTAAAAAGACCTAGAAGTTCAGTAAAGATCGAATGGGGATGAAAGAGACTCGACTGGAGGTAATAGAGATGAGAAAATTGGGTTTTGATTCATGTCTGGCAAGCTTATAATGTACTAGAATGAGCATTTTTAGCACGATGGGTGTAGGGGTTAGTATAATAATCAGATGAAAAACCGTAATGACCACATATAGCCTAGCAAGCTATGTAAATTTTGTAGCGCGCCAATGGCTTGACCTGGTGCACTACTTAGGGGACCTAGCGCACTAGTCAGAACAGACCTAGTGTGCTAAGTAGTAGGACCTAGCGTGCTAATTACTTTGTCGAGTTTTTGGTAAAAGAATTTGGATTTTCAAAGGACAACTTGAATTCATTTCATATTCCATGGACACCTCACTAACAACATAAAAAATGGTTTGAATGAGCTAAATCGTGGTTAAAAGGTCAAATTCACGAATCATGCCTAATTCTCACTGAATCTTTGAAAATTGGTCTCTAAGTAATGGCTTAGTGAAAATATTGGCTAGTTCATCGTCAGTGGATATATAAATCAGTTTAACCTCCCCTTTTTGCATATGATCACGAAAGAAATGATGTCTAATCTCAATATGTTAAGTATGGGAGTGTAACACTGGGGTTTTCGATATGTTGATTGCACTAGCGCTATAACAATATATTTCAGCACAACCAGCTTGGATTCGATAATCCTCAAATTGTTGCTTCATGTATAATACTTGAGCAGAACAATTTTCGGCATCTATATATTTGACTTCGGCGGTGGACAAAGCAACGAAGTTTTGGTTTTTGCTGAACCATAATATTAATAAATTTCCAAGCAAATGACAATTTCTTAAAGTGCTCTTTTTATTTACTAGACTCTCATTATAGTTAGAATCAACAAAACTTATAAGATCAAGACTTTTATCTTTGTTGAGCCACAATCCCAAGTCTTGTATACTAGTTAAGTAATATATGCTTCATATATTTTAAATATGATTCATTGGGCTCAAATGGAACCTAGCAAATAAACACACACTAAAGATAATATCGGGTCTACTACCGGTCAAGTTAAGAAGACTACCTTTCGTGCCACGATAAAGCTTAAGATATATGACCTTTAATGATTAGACCTTGTCCATTTTTATGGTGGAACTATTAGGAGTATCAATTGCCTTCAAATTGTCAAATTTGAATTTCTTAAGCATGTCCATCAAATACTTCACTTGATTAATGAAAATCCCATGCTTGGATTGCTTAATTTTCAAACCCATGAAGTATGTTATTTCACTTATCATACTCATTTCAAATTCATTGGTCATCAAAGATAAAAATTTATTTATGTAAACATGTATTAGATGAACAAGAGATGATATTATCAACATATATTCGAAGAAGGAGTATATAACCTTTTTTTATCAAAATGAATAGTATGGGAACTAGTTTTCCTTTCACGAACCCTTTTTAAAAAAGAAATGCACTTACCCTATCATATCCAGCTCTAGGAGCTTGTCTCAATCCATACAAGGCCTTTTGAAGATAATAAACATTACTTGGATATGCATGTTCTTCAAAACCTAGTGGTGGTTGTACATTTACCTCTTCATTGATGAAGCCATTCAAAAAGGCATTTTTGACGTTAATTTGGTATAGTAGGAGCCCATTGTAGCAAGCATGAGCAAGCAACATTTGAATTGTTTCTGTTCTTGCTACCAATACAAAATATTTTTCATAATCAGTGCCTTCCTCTTAACCCTGGCCTTGTTTCTTACTATCTCACCCTTCTCATTCTTTTTATTTCTAAAGACCCACTTGGTGGCTATATAGTATGGTTTTTAGGTGTAGGCGCTAATGTCCATACTTTGTTTCTTACAAAGTGTACTAGTTCCTCTTACATGGTCATGATCTAAAATTCATCACCAAAGGCGTCATATATCTTAGTGGGCTAAGATTATGATACAAATGCAATATGCCCCTCATCCCGGTATAGTGAATATCTAGTGGTTATGCCTTTGTTTGGATCACCTATGATTTATGAGAATGATGTCCTAAAAGAAGTCTTGAGTTCTTAGGTACACGAGGTTCAGTTTTCATTTTCACGCCTACTTCTTTACCATTAAATACTTGAGCTTTAATGATACCATCACCATCATCAAGTCTCATTTTCTTGAAGGTGTGCAATATTTGCTCTTTAGGATCTATCTCATCAAACTTAACATGGATTGACTCCTCTGTGGTCTTGGTTGATCTATTGAACACTCTATATGTCTTATTATGCATGGAATATCCTAGAAAATTCCATACATCTTACTTTGGATCAAACATGTCTAAATGGTTTTTATCATTTAAGACGTGGCAAGTGCCACCGAAAACCTTAAAGTAACTAATGTTGGACTTTCAACTTTTCCGTAGTTCATAAAAAGTCTTTTTCACTCGCTTTCGGACATTCATCCTATTCAAAATATAGCATGTTGTGTTAATTACTTCAGCCCAAAAGTGCTTAGCTATATTATACTCATTAAGCATAGCCTTAAACATTTATTGGAGAGTTATAGTTTTCCTTTCAACCCCTCCATTCTATTGTGGTGTTCTAGGAGATGATAATTGGTGTGCATATCCTCGTCTAGCATAAAACTTCTCTAAGGTCCTATTAAAAAACTCACCACTCCTATCACTCCTAATGATACTAATTTTGTAACCCTTCTCGTTTTCAATTAATGCACGAAATTTGACAAACACCTCAAAGAACTCATGATTATGTGCTTGAAATGCACCCATGTATATCTAGAGAAATCATCAATAATAATAAAGCAATATGATTTGGCCCCTAGACTTTATGTTTGGGTAGGTCCAAAAAAATCCATGTGAATTACTTCTAAAGCTCTAGTTACTTCACAAACTACTTTTGTCTTGAATGAAGATTTTACTTGTTTGCTAAGAATACAAGGCTCACACTCGTCTTTCTTGTTTGTGCATTTATGGAAACCTTTAACAAAATCATGCTTGGTCAGTTTTGACAAATTTTCCATAGTAGAATGTCCTACTTTACTCTAACACAACCACGCATCATATTCATTTTGAGCACTTAAAACGTGAAAAACTTTGCATATGCATCTCATCAAAGTTAATAGCATATGCATTCTTATCTCTATATGCAATGAATAAGATTTCATGCTTCTTATTCCTTACAACACATTTTGATGATTCAAACGTGGCATGAAATTCTTTATCGCACAATTTACTAATGCTAAGAAAATTATGTTTTAAACCATTAACAAGGTAAACGTTTGAGATGTATAGAGAGTTGTTACTCATGGTACGTAAGCCTGTGACCTTTCTTTTATTTTCTTCTCCAAATTTGACCTTTCAACTATCATGCCTCTTTAGCTCAATAAATAGACTTACATCTCCAACCATATGTCTTGAGCACTTACTATCCAAGTACCATGAGGTGCTCTTCCTTGCATCCTGCACAATGTATTTTAATACCCTAAAATCTTTGGGTCAAATAAATTTAGTACCATAAGTGTCCTTAGCTACCCATGCTAGTCTACCCATATTGGTCTTCTGCAAAACACATTTCCAAACCACATGAGACCTAATGCACTTAGAGAATCTATGGACATCATCTATCAATTTTTTGTAGCTCAATAGATTTGCTCCATATCTTATGCCTCTTTTGTTGAGTGCACGTCTTTGTGCTCCCAACATCATATCAAACATGTCTCTACCATTGGTGAACTTTGTCACCGTATTAGTCAAGTCCTCTACCTCATTTATTAAGGCGTATTTTTCCTTTAAGACATCACTTAAGTCACTTTGTAGGTCATTAATGGTCTTATTTTGTGACTCATTCTCACGAATTCCTATGGTCGAGCTCTTTTTGAGTTGTTTAGTCATTTGACCTCCTTTTCCAACTCTTTCCTAAGCTCATTAAGACTAGGTGAATATTCCAAGTCATCAACATCATCAAAATTTAAAGCATTCGAATTTACCTCACTTTTGCCATGATACAAAGTATAGCCTTCTCATTTTATGACTTGGTGTCGGAGCTTGATGAAAATAAATCATCTCATGTTGCCTTGAAGCTCTTTTTGCCTTTCCTCTTGTCCATATTTTTTTTTTATTTGCAATTGGCCTTGATGTGGCCAAGTTTAACGCATCCAAAGCAAATTGTCTCACTCTATTTTTCTCCTTTGCTTCCACCTGTGAATTTCTTCTTATACATGTAACCTTTGTACATTGCCTTGTTGAGCTCTCTTGAAAGCAAAGCTACTTCCTCCTCAAGATCATTTTCATCACTAGATTTCTCATCCTCAATTATCTCAACCGATGAAGCTAATGGTCTATTTGCCTTCAAGGCAATCTCCTTCTCAGAGTTCTTGGTACCACCACCAAGTGCATTCAATTTAGCTTAGTCTTTTATTTCAAAATCATGGACTGTTAACTCTCTACATAATGCATTCAAGCTATAATCTCTCAGATTTTGCATTGATTGGATTGCATACTTCCTTGCATCTCATTCCTTTGCTAAACCTCTAAGGAACTTGTACACTGAAATCTCTTTATCATAGTTCTTTCAAGATTCTCGATCTTATTAAAGAGCTTAGTGAACCGAGTGATAGCGGTAGCTATGTCTTCATCATAACCTACCCGAAAACTTTCATAGTGCTCCTCAAGAATCCTTAACTTGATTTTCCTCACTTGAATTGCACTCTCATAGTGTACTTTAATCTTCTCCCAAACTTCCTTGGCCATTTGACATGCAGTAGTAACCTGATTGAACTTATTGTCACTTAGTGCACAAAACAAATGATTCATAGTTTGATTATTTGAGAGCTAAATCCTTGTCTTGTTAGCGGTGCAATCCTTTATGAGCTTGTCCAGTTAAGTGTAGCAATTTTGAATCGAATTCCATAAATGCCTACTTTACGATATTATGTAGAACTTCATCCTCACATTCCATTGAGCACAGTTGGTTCCATTAAAATATGGAGGCGTACTCGATGAGTTGTCTTCCGTGAGGAAAATTGGATCCAACATTTGCATCATTGCATAAAAACATTCAAAGATATGTTAGTAACATTTTGAGCAATAACCCGTTCTAATACCGATTTAAATCATTTCCAAGAAGGAGGTGAATTGGGTGTACCGAGAGGTTATTGCCTTTTAAAACCTTTCAATTAATGATAATGCTCTATGCTCCCATAATCAATAATTATAGATGCAATGCAATGGTGAAGGAGGTGAAAGAGATGGTAAAAATACCTAAGATTTGTAGTGGTTCGATCCAACCGATCTGCATCCAGTACCTAAACTCCCCAATTTGGATTTTCAAACCCCCACTTATATTAATGATAAGTGTTACAACCTAAGCTTACAAGCGTAGAATGCCTAATCACAAACTAAGACTTCCCATCTAGCCTCAACAAGAGTTTATCCCTAGCCTCAACTAGGTTTTCCCTTAACTTAGGTCTCACTAAGTCTTAAAATTAGCCACTACTAAGAAATAGATGAATATAATGAAAATGGACTTTACAATGCAAAGTAACAATACGTTTAACTACTTGTAAGCCACCTATAGCCTAACAACTCAACAACTCTAAAGCATGCTAGTACAAATATGAATGAGATATAGATATATATCACTGATTTTGCACTAATCTCAAACACGAAACTGATTAAAGCAATTTGATGAGAATAAAAATGGTTTTATATCTGATGAATAAGTAGTTTGATAACAATCAAGTTTAATACCTAACTCTTGTTCATATCAGTCCTAGGGTTTAAAGAATAATTTTTAAGTGAAAAACCCAAGATGAATATGTTCAAGAAAACAACAAATGATTTCTACACACCGAGCAAAATAAAATATGTATTTTAAGTGCAAAACAACTAGGAAATCGAACAATTTTACAAGCCCAAATGAGAGTGATTGAAATCAGTTTTCGAGAAGTGGTTGTAAAGCCTAGATTACCTTAGTAACACTAGCTTTAAGGATGATTCAGTAGCCTCAAAAGATTTGAAGTGGATAAGAACAAAAATCTAGACTATTTGATGTGAAAATTTGGACATAAGTGAGTTTTTGAGCTACAAGGGGATAATAGAATGTTCTAAATAGTTTGTGAATGGTGTCAAAACCTATTTAATAGTTTATGGCCATTATTTGGATCCAATAGCCCCAAATCAATCATTGATTCAAAATAAAGCAAAAGGTATGAGCTTTAAAAAGTTGTCAGAAGACTGTTTAACACGCTAGGTGACATCTTTAGCACGTTAACTACAGGTGGCATGCTAATGAATGCCATTAGAGCGCTAACTAGTAGGGACTAGAGACTAAATAATTTATGGTCTCAAGTTTGCAACTCCATAAAACACATATAACTCAAATAAACCTCTGGGAATACGTTAAACATGTTTAATATTAGTCATTGGACCCGTTTGGACAGCCCAAATAATTTCATAAATCTCGAAAATAAAAAATATCAATTTCATGAAACATACAGGGGTTTTTTTGTAAATATTTTGCTTACTATTAAAAAAACATTCAAAATGAAGATAGTGCATTCAAAACCATTCATAACAGTTTTTCCAAAACTAATGCCTGTTCAAAAACAAGTTTTCACAACGCAAAAAAAAAAAAAAAAAAAACATTTCAAGTTGTAAATTTTAGATAGTGTAAAATCGAAACTTGAAACTTTGGGAAAAACATGTAAAATGATATATGCATGTATCTAATGAATTTTCTTGCGTAATTGGACTTATATACCTTACATGTTATGTACAATTTATAGTATGAGTTTTTCGATTCTTGTATCCTCGTGTGGACCGAATCTTAAATTTAACCAGCTATATTTGACTTGAACTTGAAGACTCATTCTTCCTTTTAAACTTGTGATTCCTAGCCAAATTTGATATTATAAAAGCACTTAGCAAACTTGTTAGAATCCTTTCACTTTGTTTGTTGCCATCGAAATCTCAAACGGAGTATAAGTGACTAACCACTAGTCTAATAATTTTATATTGTAATTTAGGTTGATTTGAGATATAAATGATGATATTGCACTAGGTATTCTCTTGTTTTATGATTTTTGAATTTAATAAGGAAAATGAAGAAATGAAAGAAAAAGATGAAGAAAAGAAAAATAGTCAATAGTAGAAGAGGTTCATCGATTAGCTAGCGACACAAGAATACACTAGAATCGCCATCCAAATTGTTAGAGAGAATAGCCAGTGAATCATCAATGAATTAGGAAATATACTAGAAATCGCTAACATAATCAATGGAGTATAGAGAATAATTTCGAGTGATTAACTCAAAAATTTGTGAACATAATAGAATCACTCACAAATTGTTGAGGTCGGTTACGGGTTTTTTAGATTGCTATAAAGGATTTGAGTATATCTAAGATATGTATAACTTAGGAGATATAAATAGGACCTTAGAACTTCGAAATTTTTATTGAGTTTATTCTTAGGAAATTTTTATTTAATTATGTCATTCAGTTATATTACTGTATTATTTACTTTGAGCATGAGTGAGTAGTTTATTAATCTAAACAAAACCTAGACATGTATATATTTTAGATTGCTATATAGTTAAAATTTAGGAATCATGAGCTTAATGCTTTGAATCTAATCATATACAACAATTATGATTTTAATAAGTTATTTTTGCGTATTACAACTAATGAAGATTGATATTGCATGCATAGTTGCAAATATAAATAGTGGTATCTTGATTCTGATTCTATATCTATAATTGTCGACAACAATTATAAAAGTAGTAATTAAGATTAATCTATACGACAATATTACCTGAGTAGATGTTCTAGGTGATTGTGTTCTATTTATTAATAAGCATATTCTTATTAATATTTGATTTTGATTAGGCATGATTAGCATTGAGTGCTAATGCTATCATATTTCAATTTTATTATGTTTCACACAATAAGTAGATTTACAATGGTAAGGATATTGCTTATTTTTCATTGAATATAGAAAAATCGATGGTTTTCTAAAGGCTATCAACCTATTATGAATTAGGATTTATTGATTCCGAGTATACACCATACAATGTCTAAAAATCCTAGGAAATTGCATAAGAATCCCTGGCAACAACGTTAAGAATCGACACATGTCGAGTGCGTACAATAAGTTTCTCGTATATCCTTATTATTTGTAGTAGTGATAAGTGCGATCATCTCCATAGGGATTTTGCGAACATCCTAAGAAAATGGGTTTTCCAGGAGTTATTATTATTTTTATTTAATTAAAATGGGGATTAGAATTATCTAATAAAACTATGGTAGTCAATTAATATAATTAAACTAATTTAAACTAACACAATTCAAATTCACTAAAACTAAATTCAAATCAATTCAATTCAAAATAAAGTAGACATATAAACTAATTTCCTCAACAAAGAAACGTAAACCCGTTTTGAATCCAATTATATTAAAATCAAAAGTATTATGGGATCATAATCATACTTTTGTCATAGTATAAACTATTCTTGGAACAATGAACCTAAATCAAAATTAAGATTGATAGCCCTTATCAAGCCACCTGTTTTCTTTGTATCAATAGAAAAGTCATGTCTTTATTTTATTACCATTAATCCTTCGAAAGTGTAAAGATAATTCATGAAAATAAAACACCATTATACTTTATAAGAATATTTTACTACTATGCCAATTTTATTGTAATTAGCCGTATCAATATCAAATTTAGAACACATTTACGTAAGCCATATAAACGGTAAAAAACCTTTTAAATTAATCTTAGTTAATATTTTATATTAGATTTAGAACCTAAATTCCACAATGCAAATTCAAGACTATTTGTGCAATACAAAGTTTCTCGATTGTAATACACAAAAACAAGTATGTTGAATTTGTGAATTGACGTATATGATTAAGTTTAAAGCATTAAGCATAAATTATTCTTCATTATGATTACATTGCAAAATGATTTAAGTTCATATTCGGACTTTTTTTAGATTAATAAACTACTCACACATATTTAAAATAAACATTGCAATAATATAAATAAAATACATTAAAAAACACCACTTATTGAATACTTAAATCTCCAATGAATCTTCAAAAACAAGAACAATAAACTTAATCTAAGACTTAATGAAATTAGTTAACGATGGCTCCAAGGAAATGAAGGGCACTTTTTTTCGAAATCTACGGTTCATATGTAAAGTATTCTAAGTAGCACATATCCCAATCTAATGAAAATTCCTTATTTTCGTCCAGTTTTCTCGTATCCGACTTCAACAATTCTAAACTGAATCCTCTACCTTTGTTCATTTGGTGGAAATGTATCTCTTTAGTTCAATGATTTGGGTGTCGATTCCTATTATATTTATGATTGGTTGTTGATTCACTAGCAGTGAATCCTAGTTCATTTCCTAAATCATTGTTGATTCACTGCATGTTTTCTCTAATTGACTAAGTTTTCTGCACTTTTTTACATAACCTTAATATAACCTAAAATCACAAATACAAGAAAAAACTATATCTAATATAGTCTTTTACAGCTAAAATATACTACAAACATTGTTTAATTATTGACTTTGAGTTTGACTGGTCAAAAGAATGGAAGAGTGCCTTCACTGTCAGACCCAACCTTATTAGGGCATTTTATTGGCCTAAATTACTTTAATCCCTAATAATCTAGTAGCCTTAATTTCGTCATCAATCAATATAAAAGTCTACAGTCTCAATTATCAAATATAATATTCATATCAACCTTAAAGAATTCAAAAGTAAATCTTAAACCTCAATGTTCATTTAGATTAATTAAATAATTCCCAAAATTTTGTAAAAATATTTCTACAGCCCCTGTTTTCTTTCTAAGTCTACACTGAAAAATCTGGCCTTCAAAAATCTTGAATAAAACACGCTTAGTTTGGTGAAAATACCAAAAGACTCACAATCCACCTATAACAATATATATTGCAATAGCTAAATTATATATTCATTTTAACTTAATTTAAAGTATCAAAATCCTTAAACCAACGTTACCTTGGTTTCACCATTTTCCTAACTCTTCCTAAAAATGATACATCAAGCGAAAGGAACTAATCAAATCACATGAACACAAGAATGCATTCATTCAATATATTATATTATATTCAAAAATAATACATACATCGAGCAAAAGGAACTAATCAAATCACATAGAATCTGATAGCTTTCCATTTCCTTTTTGGTCGCTCACACCTGTCATTACCCAATTACAAAAAATTAATATTAGAAGATAAGTAACTCACACACTATCCAGTACACCAGTAATAATATAATGTATTGTATTTCAAGAACCTATACGAACAATAATATCGAAAGGAATCATAAATATAAAAATATGCAATACATCCTATTTTTGTTGACCGATCACAATCATATTACATCTTCCAAAATTGGTAGGTAAATAATAATAAAGATTCATGAGTTTGAGAGGAAATCCCTTGAGAAGCCACTCCCTGAACTCTCCATGAAATATAAGTTTGGCCAATGTCTCTACCCTTCCTAAAAAAGTGTTTGCAAGGATCATTGACTCCAGCCGCGGAGCATAACGGTGTTCGTCCTACCATACATATAGCCAATGAACATAATGGGAACACCAAAGACTTCCTTCCTCTAGTGTTCGTGAATGCATGACCAATGAATATGCCGCAATAAACCAGAGAATGCAACTATATTCGAGAAACACTTATACAATGTGAAGGTTACTATGAGATTTACTTAACCTTATAAACGTGATACAGCTAATTCCTTATGCTTCGAGTCCGTAAACTAGTCCATACGGGGTTCCAAGTCCCGTAAGGTTTCACAACAATTCCACAATTTTTTTTCAATTTATAATATTTTATTTAGGCATGTCTCGAGTCGAAAATCCTGAAATCCCTCAAAATCAACTCCTCAAATGTTCGAGTCCCAATTTTGACTCCAAATTGTGGTTCGGCGTCGAATATTAATATAAACTTCGCTTTAAAACAATTTTCATAATTTGAGTTTTTTCAGTATCGTAACATGCATTACAAGGAAAATCCCCAATATAAATCCTTGACAAAATCACAAAATCCTCATTTTTCATAAAAAAATTTAATTTCCATTAATTTGTCGAAAAACACAATTTTTCTGATTTTTCCTTAATTTACAGGAATTTTCTATTTAATTTCAAATTTAAAACCATTTTTTGCTTATATATTTATTATTAATGTTAGGGGAAGGGGTTTGATCTGGGAACCGGGTCTGATTCGGCTCAATTGAGCCAAACCCGATTTACAGAATCATCCGCTTCGACACCCTTGGAGGAGCAAAAAAGAGAAGATCGTCTTCTCTGTTTGTGTTTTTTTTTTTTTTTTTTTTTTTTTTTTTTGAGTTTGGCTTTATGTTTCCTAACCCCCATGGTTCATCCTGAGGAGATGACCCCGCTGGGTCATCTTCTTCCTCGAATCATTTCCCTCCCCAATGCACTTATTCTTCGCTCTGTCGGGATCTCCTCACCATTTTGTTGTTTTTTTCTTTTATTTTCAGTGGATCAATCCTCTTCTCTTCTCTCATCCTCACCGCCAACAATCACTCAACCGAAACCTCTCTCTAATTCGAAATCACAAAAAACCAGTCCCTTATACACCATGTCCAAATATCGAAATCAATTATTATTACTCACCACAATCCGTCACCAATGCAGTCACAGCAACAATCCTTTCAATTCGATTCCCAAACTTGAAAGACAGTGACGAGAGCAAGAAAAGAAAGAAGAAAGAAGAAAGAAGAGAGAAGAGACAGAAAGAAAACCAGTAAAGGAACCTATATGGAATATGCAGGCGATGAAGAGGGATAGATAATTAACAGTTGGGACGATGTTAAAGAACAGCCCCCACTATTTTGATTTCATTCTCATTTAAAGAAGATGGCCAAATAACCAATTTGCCCTTCAATTGTTATCCCTTCACTAATAAAATAAATGCCCTTTTTGCTCATTTGCCCTTTTTATTTTCATAATTATCACTTTCATTTTTGTCAAAATTAAACCTCGATAAATACCTCAATTAGACCAAAATTGAAGAATTTATCAAAGCACTTCGAAACTCTGGTACAACACATATCGCATGCAAATCGAGGTGTGGGGCCCATGTCGACTCATTAAATCCGATTTAATATATAAGTTCGAATATTTAAACTTAAATTTAATTATTTTTTGCGAAATTCGAAACAATAGCTCAAGTTAATATTTTAACTCTCTCATGACTAATTTCGACACCTATCTCGCTACAAAACCCTGCGACATATCGAATTCACTTAATTAACTTGAATTTCTGAAAATAACAAAATATAACTAGGCACATATCATAGAAAAACTAATTAAAAATCTCAATTTCATCAGTCTTTAACTCTCGACTTGCGAGTAAGACCATAATTAGGCTTCATTAATCCTGAATTAGCTGCATTTGTCAATTTAAAAATTTTGGGATTTGACAATCTTCCCAACGAATACAAATTTTATCCTCGAAATTGAAATCAAGTTTACCTTAACTAAAAGAGACCTGAAAAATGCTCTCTCATATACGCTTCTCTTTCCCATGTTATGTCGGACTCCACCTACTTAGGGCATCTAACCGGCCAAGATTACTTTAATCCCTTAATAATCTAGCGGCCTTAACCTCTCAGTCAAGAAACAATTAAGAATAAGATACTTTAATATTTAGTTATAAGACTTTATTACCCACAAAGGCAAGTAAATCCAACACTATCCAATACACTTGTGAATTAAATGCATAACAATCCAAGAGGTTAAACGAAAAATATAATCCAATTAATTTAAATATAACCGTGAATCCATCCTTTTTTTATCCGACCATAATAAGATAACGTTCTCCGAAAGTGGTAAGTGAACAATAATTAGGACTTTTATGTGGGGTGAATAACCGAACGAGTCTCGTTCCTCGAGTCTATCCAAGTATGATCTTGTTTAATGTGATCTCATGATAATCACGTGATGCAAAGAATCAGTAACTCTAGCCCCTCAAGCATAATATAGTGTTCTATAACCACGGTATAGACTACACTATAAGGAGACTTGAATTGCCTTATCGTCTAAACCCGTGTATGTATGTATAACAAAAATGCAATATCAAGGATCAATGCGATTTATATGAAATTATAATTATACAATGTAAAGGTTAGTATGAGATTTACTTAACCTTACAAACGCGATATTGCAACTCCCTTATGCTCCGAGTTAGTAAACTAGTCCATATAAGGCTACAATCACGGTCCTCTAATTCATTAATATGTCATGTAAGCCACCACAACAACTTCACCATTTTTTTCAACTATCTGCAATTTAATCGACCCACTAACATCCCAAAACCCCTAAAATGCTTTCAAAATAAATTCTCCGATGCCCAAATTTCATTTTGACTTAAAATTATTGTCCGAAATCAAAAATTACATTGTCCAGGCTTAAATATAATTTTTTGAATTTTTTAAATATTTATCAGTCTTGGTCAACCAGAAAATCCTGGAATCCTTCCAAATCAACTCCTCGATTGTCTCGATCTTAATTTTAACTCCAAATTGTGATTCGAACTAAAAAATTAACCTAGTTAGGCTTTTAAATAATTTTTAAAGTTTCTAGCAGTTTCAAGTATCATACTACACATTACGAGAAAAATACCCCGTATAAATCCTCGATAAAATCTAAAATCCTCATTTTTAATGAAAACATCCAATTTCCATCAATTTATCAAAAAAATATAATTTTTTTGATTTTTTTGGATTTTCTTTCTATTTTCATTTTTTTTTTATTTTTTTTAATTAGGGTTTGATTCCCTGAACTGGACCAATCCGATTCAACAACCTGATTTTGTCCAATCTGGTTCAAACCCCATCCTCTTCTTCCTCACAAAATAGCCCTACATCTCATTTATTTTATATAATTTTTTTTTTATTGGGGTTCGGCTCCTAACCCTAACCCCAGGTTTGGTTTAGGCACGAGAGACCCTCCCCCGCCATTATCTTCCTCCATCAACTCACTACACTACCCATAACAACAACAACATACAATAACACCAAATGACAACAACCTACTTACCTTTTCCCCACCTCCATCATTGATCTCCTCTCCCTGTCGGTCAATTTTCTCATCCCATTATTCTTCTTGGTCTCACTATCTTCCCCCTATCAATTTCGATTTCACCACAGTCAAAATCATCGAATTGGTGTTAAGGAGCTTATGTTGATTTGCAAAATATATATTAGATTTCTTCGAGATTACCATCATGCAAATCTCGAGACAAATCCAATGACAACAATACCATAATATAAATTTGCTTACCTTGAGGTACGTACCACGTATCTCGAGGTAAGTCTTAACGCTATCAACAAGATAATCACAACCTCAAATCCACTTACCCAAAATCAATTATTTTCATCTCCTCGAGATATGTATCGCATATGTTGATGTATATCAAACTGTTTTATAACCATACACGGTTTGATTCTCATTGAGATTGGACAACACACATCGGGAGGCGTGTAACACCTCACCAACAACCATTAAATCGTCCAACCATTTCGATTGCTCGATGATCATGCAACGCGTATCTCGAAATGAATCAAATGTATACTTTTATTTCGATTTTAAACTATTAGATTCATTTATATATATTTATATATAAACTATATATATAATTGCATTTGCACCTATGTATTTTCGCTCCTATAAGTTTGGCTCGCGTGCCAATGACTAACCTCGAGGGTGCAGACTATTGGACATCCCACGCGTGTCACCCTCAACCCTTCATGTCACTAGATGCCCACAAATTTATTAATTATTTTATTTAATTTCTTGTTTACCTCTTCTATTTATATAAAAATTAAATTACAAAAATACCCAAATATTACAAAAATTAGAGAAAATTATCTAACGCACTCTGGAACTCACCAACACTATTTACACACTCTAATTGACCTTGTTTCGCATCAAAATAGTGTATAATGCATCAAATTGGCACACGGTACACAAAAAAATTATATTAAAATTTATGATCTCCAAAAATACTTAATTAGCTGCTTAATTAAGTTTATAAAATTCTCGGATGTTACATGTCAGCTCCGAATCACTTTGAAATCTCCACTTAACCAAAACAAGTAGAATTTCCTTATTTTGAATCTTTTGGACCTTTCTATCTACAATCAAAATATGTTGCTCTTCATATATCATATCACCCTGCAAATCATATTGATTCTATTCTACTATATGAAACAAATCAATTCCTTCCGCCTAAGAATAGGCACATGAAATACATTATGAACTTCAGCTAACTATAGCGGTAACGCAAATGTATACGCAAATTTCTTAATCTGTTTCACAATCTCCGAAGGTCCTATATATCTGGGTGAGATCTATCTTTTCAATTCCAAACAAAATGGCCTTTGCGATGAGAGACTTTCAAATAAACCCAATCTCCTTTATTGTATTCCACAACTCGGTGATAGAGATCATAATAAATTTTTTGTCTATTTAAAGTCGTATTTCATCATAGATGAGTCTTCCGAAGAACGTCAGAGTGATTTCGAATCATATGTGGCCCCAACTACGCCAAATCCTCCGGTTCAACCCAACCGACAAGAGAACAACAACATATCTCCTATAAAACCTCAACCGGAGCCACTTGGATACTCTATCGACAATTTTTATTGTAGGAGAACTTACATTGAAGTATGTTTTATTCCTATGAACCTCCAAGTCTCGGTACACAATTCTTAAGCTTCTCTTCCGACACATGGATCAACATTTCAGTCTAAAATGTGACTTAGTACCAAACAGTTCCTGTTTGCCTTACCACAACCCTAACGTGAACAGAGCCTCATGATTTGAAACTATCGTCAATGAAACTCCGAATAAGTGAACCACCTCTCACTAACATAACAACCTTAACTATGTAAAGGTATCAAAAAGTGATAGAGGAAGAAAATGAGTAGACGTTGTTAGTCCATCAATAATAATCCAGGTTGGATCATGTTTCCACCGAGAAGTAGGTAGATGAGTAACGAAATCCATTAAGATATGTTCCCACTTCCATTGGGGTATGGTAAGTGGCTGTAACGTACCTCTAAGTTTTAGCTAATCAGCCTTAAGTTGTTTGCAAATCTCACATTTCGTCACAAAGTCACCCATATCAGCCTTATCAATAGCTACCAATATGATTGCTTCACATCATAATACATTTTAGCCTTACTAGGATAAATGTTATATCTTGATTGATTAGATTCTCTTAATATTGCATCCCAAACCACAACTTTCGATGGAATCCATAGTCCACTTTTAAGCCTTAAACTCTAATTTATAGACTCGACCTTATCTGGTTTATGATGTCAAGAACAAAATCTTTGAACTTCATATACTGCACATCAACTTGTTGAAACCTCCGATAAAGTCATTACAATGATCTCTTCAAACATGCCATAATCATAAGTCAATCACCTCTTCCACTCCCAAATTGCACCATCACATTTTTTTGAGCATATAAACTTAATATTTTTATATGTTAAATTAGTAATTGGCGCAACTATCTTAAAAATATATTGCACAAATCCTCAATAATAGCTACCAAAACCCAAAGATTTTATTTTAGACAACTAAAACTTATAAACAACTAAAATTTCCTTTAGTTTAATCTCCAGTATAACTTTAGTTCTAATTGTTTTGACAAGATTTCCATTTCTGGATTAGTGGATATCTTAGCCCTAATTAAAGGCAACTCAAGTGATGTTCCAATATAAGTAAACATTGTACAACTCGAAATATAAAAGGACATTGTCTTACTAAAATAATCTAAATATGCATGATAAGTCGTTAACCACTATCTTCCTAATAAAACATCAAACTCTATAAATTCTAGCACACTTAAATGAGCTGTCATCTGGTGTCTAGAGATCTCAACAACAAACTTCTCACGTAAAAAGTGAGAACACGCCTTATCTCCAATTACTATATTGAGGACAATATGAATAGGAACTTACAACAAAGTTAACCCTAACTCAATTATCATACAAGCAAACATAAACAAAATCATTGTCCAAAATCATCAAAAGCATGCATAGGTCGACTACAAACTAAAATCGTATGTTCAATAAGATTATTATTAACATCTAATTCTAGTTCAGTCGCCACCTGAACACGTTCCTTAATTGTTGTTGAGGTTGTGACAAACTAGAGGACACCCTTAACAATTTCGGACATGCACTTATGTAATGTCCTTTCTTTCCATATCCAAAACATGTAATTGCACCCAAATTTGGAGGACAATCTGGGCTAATATGATCTTGCTTCCTATAAGCAAAACATGTAATTGTAGGTTTACTACCTACAGAAGATTCCTGGCTTGTTGCCGATCTTTAACTTAAAGCTTGTCCATAAGATCTTCGACCTTTACTTCCACTTCTCTGAGACTGAGGTGTACCTCTTTGAGACGAAAGCTAAAATAGACCTGATCACGTCTATCCTGAACCTATTTGTGTTAACTCCAAGTGTCTACTGGTTGTGCTCAGAAAACAAATTACGATGCACATATGATGGACCAATAGGTGTCATCGGTGTGAATGGTGGTTTTCGACTCTTTCCTTTCTTCATGAAACTCGAGTCAAACCTTACTGGGAATTTTTCTTATCCCCAAAACCTGATCTTTGTCTTAACTCTAAGATGTTTTGATACCATTATGATTCACACTGAATATTTTATGTAGTTACATAAGCTTTGGCTCTATTTCAACCCTCCCGCAAATTGTTCGGTTTAGTCGCTGATATAGCGGTATCAAAATCTAATTAAGTATGGCATCTTACTGAGTCAATGACATATCACCCTGAACTAGATGATTAAACTCTAACTTTTCTATAGAATTGAACTCTTATCAAAGTTCAACTCAGTGAGCTCCTTAAGAAAGTCAGCTTATTTCTCAAATACCGGATACCCATCATGTAGAGATCTTCACCAAATCTCAACATCGACATGTAGATATTACGAAGATATTAAAACTCTCAAATGTTTGTCAATACCCAAAATATTATGAAGCTTCCTATAATTGAGAACCCATTTATCAATAATCCCCAAGTCTAACTCACCAGAGAAATACATAGGATCGTACTTCCTAAACTCTTTCCTCTACCTTTACTCCTATGACATTCCACTAACAGTGGCGGGATTAGCTTAAACTAGAACTACAACAAATGGTTCAACTCTGGGAACAAATAGCTGAGATCGCCTACCCCTCTTGAGTGGCCAAAGTAATAGTAGGAACTCTGTAAGCAACATGAACCACAAGTGTCTGGGCTGATATGCATGCTCATAAGATATTCAACAACTCTTGCATTTGCTTAGCCAAGTTCTGAAATACATTTGAATCCACACATTGAGGATCCCTATTACCTTCGCCTGATCCTGGACCCAACTTTTGCTCTCCACTCATAATATTTTGAAATGAAGATTGCAAGAAAGGTAGTTCAATACACTATATCCATCGATATCTTGATAGTATAAAACGCACATAGCATATTCATAAAACTTTTAAACTTTTTAACCCCATTTTGTTGCATTACTTCCAAACTAATCACTCCCTAAACCTCAATAAATAAGATTCCCTTAGAGTCATAGGCCTTGATACCAACATTTGTCAGACCCTACCTAATTAGGGCATTTGACCAACCTAGATTACCTTAATCCCTTGATAATCTAGCAACCTTAATCTAACCCTCAATAAATATCAAAGTTTATTATCTTAATTATTAAGTATAATATTCATCTCAACCATAGAGAATTTTAAAGTAAATCTTAAATCTCAATGTTTGTTTAGATTAATTAAATAATTCTAAAAGTTTCGAAAATATTTTTCAATAATACCTCTTCTGTTTCTAAGCCTACCCAAAAAATTAGGCCTTCAAAAATCTTCAACAAAACTTGCTTAGCTTGGTGGAAATGCCAAAAGATTCACAATACACCTATAACAATATATATTACATTAACAAGATCTTATATTCATTCTAACTTGATTTAAAGTATCAAAATCCTTAAACAATCATTACTTTAGCTTCACCATTTTCATAATATGTTCCAAGAATGTTACATTGATTCCAAAGGAGATCCTAACTACACATGAAGTCGAAAACCCATTGATACAATATATTATATTATGTTAAAAAATAATACACAAATAAAGAGAAATGAGGTAATCAAATCACATACAATCAGATAGCTTTCCTTTTCCTTTATCGTCGCTCACACCTGTCAATACCCTGTTATAAAAATTCGATAATGTCAGATAAGTAAATCATAAACTTTCCAGTACACCTGTAATAATCAAATGCATCATGTTCCAAGAGCAAAAATGAACAATAATATCGCAAGAAATAATAAATATATACACAAGCAATCTATCTAGTTTTTTTTTACCGACTACAACAATATGAAATCATCCGAAAGTGGTAGACAAACAATAATAAGGATTAATGAGTTCGAGTAGAAGTCCCTCAAGAAGCCATGTCCTCGTCTCTTCATGGAGTATGATCCTAGCTAGCATAACAACCCTCCTAAATAAGTGTCTACAACGATCAATGACTCCAGCCACAAAGCACCATGGTGTTCATCATATCACACGTATAGCCAAATGAATACAATGTGACCCCCAAAGGCCTTTTTCTCTCGTGTCCGTGAATGCATGACCAATAAGTACTAAGCAATAAACTAGTACATGCAATTATATTCGAGAAATACTCATACAATGTAAAAGTTACGATAGGATTTACTTAACCTTATAAATGCAATATCGCAAATCCCTTGCTCTCCAAAATAGTAAACTAGTCCATATGGGGTTTCGATTGTAGTCATACAATTCATTTATAAGTCCATTAAGATTCTACAACAATTCCATAATTTTTTTCTAATTTATAATATTTTATTTATTCCTATCTCGACTGGAAAACCCTAGAAAAAGCAACTCCTTAGATGTCCATATTTCGAATTTTGACTCCAAATTATGGTTCGACTTTGAAAATTAAGCTTGACTAGGCTTTAAAACAATTCTTAATATTTTGGGCAATGTCGCTATCATAACAAGCATTACGAGAAAACCCCTGGCATAAATCCTCGAAAAATCTCAAAATACTCATTTTCCAAAAAATTCACAATTTCCATTAATTTGTCCAAAAACCCTATTTTTTAATTTTTCCTAATTTTAAGGGATTTTTTGTTCATTTTATAATTGAAAACCTTTTTTACATTTTTGATTTAAATTAGGGGGAAGGGGTTTGATCCATGAATAAGTCTGGTTCGACTCAACTAAACTGAACCCAATTTGGGGAATCAATCCCTTTGATACCCTTGGAGGAACGAAAAGAGAAAATCGTTTTCTCTATTTAATTGTCATATTTTATTTTTCTTTAAAGTTTAGGTGAATGTTTCCTTACCCCCATTGTTAAACATCCCAAGGAGATAAACCCCCTGGGTCATATTCTACTTCAGATCATCTCCCTCCCCAACACACCTAATCTTTACTATGTCATGATATCCTTTCCATTTTTGTTGTTTATTTTTTCTTTTCATAGGATAAATCCTCTCACGCTCTCTCATCCTCACAGCCAACAACCACCTAACCAAATCCCCTCTCCAATTCAAAATCAAAGAAAACTAGTCCGTTACACACAATATCCAAAAATCAAAATCAATTTTCATTACTCACCCCAATCTATCACTAACGTAGTCATAACAACAATCCCTTCAATTTGATTCCCAAAATTGAAAAATAGTGATGAGAGAAAAAAACAAAAAACAGAAGAGAGAAGAGAGACAGAGAGACAGAAAGAGAATTAGTAAAAGGACTTAGAGGGAAGATGTAGGCGATGAATAGGGAGAGATAATTAACAGTTAGGACGAAAATGAATAACTCCAAAACTATAGTGATTTCATTCACAATTAAAAAGATGGCCAAATGAACAGTTTACCATTTAACTGTTATCCCTTCACTAATAAAACCAATGCCCTTTTTGGTCATTTGCCTCTTTTTTATTTTTACAATTATCACTTCAATCTTTGTCCAAATTAAACCCTGAAAAATACTCCAATTTGACCAAAAATTGGAGAATATACCAAAGCATTCGGAAACTCTTAGACATCACATATCACATGCAAATCGAGGTGTGGGGCCCATGTCAACTCGTTAAGTCCGATTAGATATAATTTGAGTTTTTAAACTAAAATTCAATAGTTTTTTCTGAGATTCGAAACAATAGTTCGAGTTAATATTTTAACTTTCTCAAGACACATTTTGACATATATCTGAAGACAAAATGCAATGAAATATCAAATTCACTCAAATAACTTGAATTTCACAAAATAATATAATATATAGTACAAAACACTAGGCACACATCATTCAGAAGTATTTATTTAGAATTATATATAGGTTTAGTTGAGTAGTATATTTAGTATAAATATCCCTAAATAAGCTCTAATTAGTAGTGTTTATGCATTTTTAGGTAATTAAGGCGTAAAGGAAGGAAACGAGAAATAATGAGAAAAAAACGAAGCTAAAACCTATCTTGGAGTGGTTGGTGCCATGGTATGCAAGGGTGGAACAATGAGGACATAAAGGACAACATGGTGACTTAGACACGATATGGGAGAGAAGGCAAAGTGAAGAAATCAATGCAGGAGGCTCGGAGCTGTGGTTGCATTATGGAGCATAAGGGACAATGTTAGAAATGTAAGGTAGGGCACCGAGGACACTGAGTATAGCAGTTCCATGCCTCGAGGCCCCCTGTGGTGTCGTCGAGTCACGTGCTCCTTGCCTGGTGGGCCGAACTACACTTTTCTCGCACCTACCCGTCCATCTCAAGTCTTGATATTTGTGTCCAATTATGTTATTAGTTTAATTAATCAGTTATTCATATTGTTCTTAAGTTTTTTCCCAAAGTCTTTCAATTCCTTAAGTTCAACTATTTGTAGCTTATTCAAGTCCTAGTCGTGCTAGTGGTTCGTATTTTACGAGCCAATAGTTAATCACATTTAACAATAAATAGCGAAGTCTTAATTAGAGTAAGTAAAGCATAAAGATTATTTTGATATATAATATCATCCGTATGAGCATGTCCTATTGTGGAAAACCCGGGAAAGTACGTTATGTATAGGGAACAATACCATACGACAATATATATACATGTAAAATGTCACTTTAGTCTCCCAAATGCCTAAAATAAAGAAAAATATCAAAATGAAAAGGTACAAGTATGTCCTCGACAGCGGGCAATTAGATGTAGTCACCTACAATCCCCTTGCCCTTACCTGTACAAAGATCTGCACTCGACATCACAAACTACAGATGACGAGTCTAGTAAGTACAATCCTAAGAAAATTCACTGAGCGTTCATAGTATAATGTAAGATAATACATAAATATTGTTAAATGAACATGTGAAGAGTAAACAGACAATTGTAATAAGATCATCGCATATGTAAGTAACAGTAAAGCATAAACGTGTGTGTGTCCGTCCCATCAGATTTGACCATACTTTGGATCATCTCCTTAAGATCCCACTAGTGGGCGCACCTAACTAGCCCATCACCTCGTGTTCTCGGTGGCCAGCATAGACCCCATGACGCATTAACACCTGTACCGAAAAAGTTGCTCGGTTCGTCATTCACCGAAGACTCGTGATACATATGCTATGGTCTAGTGTGCCATATGCACATAATAGAATACAAATGGGAGTAAACTCAACCAACCATCCAAATAATGTGGAACAAAGTGATATGCAATAACAAACAGAAATAATATAAAAAAAACTATTAAATACTCAAGTGATGTTCCTATGGGTTTCATAAACCTCAAACACACTCTCTGACTTCTCGGAACTCCCTAATCCGACTCACCTAGCTCCCTGGTACATGTGCTTCTATCCCCCTAAGTCCTTAAAGTCCAATTTATGTGTTTAAATCTCTTACTAGTGTTTAAGTATGTATTAAGTTAAAAGTTACCAAAAACAACCCCTAAATTTAGTTTTCATTTATCATTAGCACGCTAGTGTGTCTATCTAGCTAGCTAGGTATAAATAGCACTAGGGAGTCTATCTAGAGCGGTATTGTTCTTCATTTTGAAGAATAGTTGTGCACCTATATTGGATAGTGCCCTAGCCAATCAAGTTAGCGTGCTATTCGTGATGGGTGAAAGAATTCTCAACTCGAGTATTCTATCCTCAATTGCCCAATTTGCTATCTTAGCCTCGTTGGCCTATTCTTCACTCAATGAGGACTCTAAAACACCATCAAAAAAAGCAAAAACAACAATAATTGAATCAAAATCATCAAATTCATGCATTTATTGTTTTCTTCAATTTCACCGAAAACCCCATTTCCATCAAAATCAGTTTACAATTCTAAATTGTAATGTTTATTAGACTTGTAATTCGTCAAGGATTCATTAAAAATAGTGATCTAGTCCTCAAATTCAAATTGACAACAACATACCAATTTGAAGCACATTTTAATGTAAAATAGATGAAGAAGATTATTTACCTTAAGTTTGATCTCCTAATTTGACCCTCAAATACTGAATTCCAGCTCCAAGGTCAATCTCTTCTAGGTTTTCTTGATTTGCATGAAATTTATGATCTAATGTGTTATGCGTATCTAGAGGACAATCTTGTGGTGTTTGTCAATGCTATAACACATGGATTAATGACACCATCGAACAACTTAATAGCCTAGTATTACTCAAACTAAGATCATCACAATGTATATCCATGGGTTATAATACTTCTTTCCAACTATAGGAGAATTAAATTCAATTATTTACATAGTTAACTTAGCCATACAATTTTATTATGGTTGTTCCACTTAAACTCCTTTATTAACCAATTTGAGGTCTCACCCACCCTTAGCTATTCAGTACCCAGTTCCTCGCATCTTGATATCCATCTCAAGGCGCGCCATAGCCCTTTTTCGATAAGATTGACTTAGTTTACGGTTATATTGCCCATTTTAGTTGATCAACTAGTCTTTTTAATGTGAATTAGTCTTGTTTTGTAATGTATTCGTAGTTTGCGTACTCGATACCCACGTTGACACACATTGCAAAGCGAATACCCATTACACAATCTCAAAGATATAACAAAACAAATAGAAACACGCGACGTATTATCAAATAAATTCAAACATATGCATCGCAAATAAGCAAGTAATAGATAAATAGCCAGTGTACCTAGGTCGATGAGTGCACTAGCCTACTTGCAACGTCCACATGGGTTTGAGTTGGCGTCCTAATGTGAAATTATGAAATAAATAACGATGTTAATAAAACAGGCCATTACACTGAGGCTAGGAACGACACACATAGGAGGCGGTGCATTGGCGGCACTGTAGCTTAACATAAACCTTGCCAAGGTTTAAGTGATAACGCTAGATTATAAGAAATTAGAAAGTTAGTGTTCTATTTCGAGTTAAATTGTAAAGTATGGTTTCAAATTGTTACTAGAAAGTATAAAAAAATGTTAGGACATAGTAAACAAATAGGATATCGACCATTAGGCACCATTAGAGTATTTTAGCATATATTTTACTTTTTTCGAGTATTAAAAAGATTTGTAGAGAGAAGACATTGAATACTCATGTTTGGTGATTTGGTTATTATATTATTGATTTATTTAAAGTACTTCAATTTATCTCTAATTTCAATAAATAACACTATGAGCATGTTTGTTTCAATGACGTGTGATTAGTTTATTAATCTTAGGGATCAATGGATCTTATGTTATGAATGTTATGCTATGAACAAGAGTAAAAATTGAATATAAAAATTGCAATGGTTATTTGTAATGATTCTGAGCGTAATATTAGAGACTTCTATATCACATGTTTATTGATATTAAATTTTAGAAATTATTATAGCCATTGAAGCTTTTAAGCCAGACATAAAAAATACAATAGTAAAATAAACAACATCAAGTGAAAGTTGTTGATTAGGGAGACATGAAAAGTAAACTTAATTGGTTATGAATCTAAATATTCGGAACATTGAAGCAATGTGGAGGTTACATTACTCACACATATAGGTGGAGTTCTAGTTTGCACATTAGAATCTTTTTTGTCACGATAGTGGGATAAAGTGGGTTTGAAGGAAATCTATATATTTTAATTAGGCATTGCATACAACATATAAAGATGATAAAGTAGTTGAAAAGCATAGTATCTCATTACTTAGGTGAAGTTGTGAATTAAGATAGCTTTAATATAAGATTTTAAGTAAGTTGCATTAATTTGCTAAATTAGTTAGTTTAGTTATAAAACCATTTAAAAAGGACTTCCTTAGCAATAGATTCATTGTAGCTAAATACGTGGTGAGTGCATATACCTTTCCCTAAATACGATATCTGTAGTCAATGTTAATTGAGTACTTCATTACAATAAGTGATTCGTTATACTTACAACCGAGGTCAATCAAAGAAGAATTAAATTCATTAAAAAACTCAATTTCACCAGTCTTTGACTCCCAACTTATGACCAAGACCATAATTAGGCTCCGCTAATCCTGAATTAACTGTAATTACCAATTTAAAAATTTTAGCACCTGACATTCAAGGAGTTGAAACATAGTTTAACTACAAGGCATATTCTTACGTTGCCTGAACTATGGAGAGAATTGGCGATTTGTATAGATGTTTCTCATTCATGCTTGGTTATGTGTTGATGCCAGAGGGAAGGTTTGTAGCTTATACTTTAAGGAAACTCGAGATTCATGAAACGAATTATCTAGTTCATGATCTTAAGTTAGTGGTAGTGGCATTTGCCTCGAAGATTTGGAGGAATTTTTTATACGGTGAGAAGTTCATAGTATTTTCATATCATAAGAGTGTGAAATACTTGTCTACTATGAGTGAATTCAATATAAGGCAATGTAGATGGATTGAGTCTTTCAAGGACTGTGATATCACTCTCGGATACCACCTATACAAGGAAAATGTGGTTATAGATGCCTTGAGTAAGATAAGAACACGCATAGAGAATGTAGATACAGCAAGTGCGTCAAAGTTTTGACTTCTGTCAGAAGCTTTGGTGATGATGATTCGTGAAACTCCAGCTGGAACATTATTAATTAAGAGAGCTAGTTCTAAAGGTACTGTTATGTTCTTCTATGCTAAAATTCAAGCTTAATCGGAGATTATTCAGCGTCTAGTTGATTTTGAAAAAGCTCATCAGGATTTTGGAGTGTGTCAAAGGTTAGCAACTAGCAGTAATCATCTTGATTGGTCAATTTTTGGTGATGGTATGTTACATTTTAAGGATAGTTTGTGGATTCCAACTCAGGATTAGTTGAGGCAGAGTTGCTACGATAATCTAATAGATTTCTTTACTATATTCATTTACCTAACACTAAAATGTATCGCGATGTGAGGATTATTTTTTGGTAGCAAAGGATGAAGAAAAATACTGTAGAGTTTTTAAAGAAATGTAAGATTTGCCAGCAAGTTAAGGCTGAGCATCGTAAACTTGGAAGGTTCTTGATATATGTCGAGCATGTACAATAAATCCACCACCTTTATTTTAATACTAAGTTTTTTAGTAGTGATAAGTGGGATCGCTTCCATAGGGATTTTGCAAATTCCTTAAGAAAAGAGGTTTTATTATTTTTATTATTTTAACTTTAATTTAATTAACTTAATTAAAATGAGAATTTAAATTAATTACTTTAAATATAATAATCAACTAAACTAACTAAACTAATTTAATTAACACAAATTGAAGTCACTAAATTCAATTTAATTCAGCAGAAAATAATATGAAATAAATATCTAAACAATCATCCTAAACAATGAAACATCAATCTATTTTGCATCCAAACACTTCACTTAAATCATGATCTTAATAATACTTTATAAAATATTCTAGATCATTAAACAAGAATCATTAGTAAGTAGAAAACTCTTAGCAAGCCATTAGCTCTCCTTATACCCGTGGAAAAGACACATTCTATTTTTGTTGAATTAATCCTTTGAATACTCAAAGAAATGAACTTTATGCAACAAAATCACATTACACTTTGTGAAAACTTTGAACTACTAAATTTAATACCTTCGGAATGCCACTTCAATAATAAACTTAAATCCCAATCTACCTAGGATATATAAACATTAATAGATCTTTTAAACCATCTTAGTTACTACTTTAAAATATATATAAAATTAGCATACCACAATACACATTGGCTACAATGCATACAATTTCAAATTTCATAATTGCAAATTGTAAATAACAACCTATTAAATCGATGAATTATAGAATACGATTAGTTTAAAGGATTAAAGCGAAATCTTCTCATTAGAACTATATTGTAAAAAGGATCAAGTCCATGTTCGAAATTTGTTTGGACTAATAAACTACTCACTCATAATCATGAATAACATCATAACATAATAATTAAAAAATATAATGAAAATACCTTATTGAAAGCTTGGATATTTCGATCTTCTCCATAAGCAAGAAAAACAATAAAAAATGCCTCCAAACTAAATTAACTAATGTTAAAACTATCAAAGGCTCATAATTTTGTAATCTAGTGTTCATTTATATAGTATTCTAGGTAATTACTATCCTAAACCAACTTAAAATCTTTGTTGTAATCTAAAATTCATGAAACCGACTCAAGCGATTCCTTAGCGATTCCATTTATAAGGCAAATTGCTTAGTAAATCCATGGAAAATTGCCTCTGTGCTCCACCAATTAGTTAGTTGACTCACATTGTTAATTCAAATAACTGAGGAATCACAAGTAGTGATTTCCAATTGATCTTCGATTCGCTAATGATTCATTGTCCAATTTTTTTACTTGATCAAATCTTTCTTTTTCTTCCCTTCTTAATTCATTTCTTCAAAAATTTCAATAATAACCTAAAATAACAACGACAAGAGAAAAACCCAGTGTAATATGGCCTTTTACATCCAAAAATACCTTAAAATACACTATAAAACATTATCCAATTAATGACTTATCAAATACCCTCAAACGCAACACTTTGTCGTCTCGAACAAATGAATACTTTCAATTATATTCCCTTTTCTTTCTTTGTTCTGATTTCATAACTATGTACTCTTATGTTTAAACAAAATTGAACATTAAGTAAAAACATATTACCATCACAAAATATAAGTTATGATTGAATATAAAGATTTAAAGAACAACCTTTTATTTGACAACTCAACCTCTTGTTATGCTATATATATCATAATTCAAAGTCAAATTAATTAATAAGGCTAAACCACTATATAGGTTTTTTTAATCTCCACCGACAAGCATCAAACTTATGATGACTAATATAGGACCTCAAGATACAAAAATTATTAAATCATTCTAATTTTCAAACAATATTTAAAATGCCACCATAATCAAAGTAGATAGGAATTTTTAATCACCAATATTTATCATGATCAATTTTATTTGTTGGGATATTTGAAAAAGAAATACTACACTCAACCTTGCTATAAGCATTCGAGATATATCTTTTATTTAAAGAGTTTTTTCTCAAAATCCTTCCATTTCTTATATATATCTCTTTTTCATTCTTCCGTCTAAAATTATATTGCTTTGTATTATTTTCCTACACTTCCCTACTCCATTTCTTTTGGATATCATTATTCGTTTTCTAGGATTATATTGCTTTATTAGCTAATTTCCTATTTTTCATTCATTTGTGGCATAAGTAATTTTATCATATATATTTATATAAATAATACTTGATCAATAATCTTTGCATAGCAACATTCTTAGTCTTGTTTATCTTGCGCTATTATTTCAATCTTCTACCCGTAATAATGTCTAACACAAAGCAATCAATCCCCTCTAAACTCATCTAGTGCATACACAATCAAGGTGACACATGTTGAGCATGCATAATAATCTCTCGTATTTCACTATTGATTCGTAGTAGTAGTAAATGGAATATCGTCTCCACATAGATTTGTCAAATCTGTTTAAGAATTAAGAATATACTAAAGTTTTACCAAATTTAACTTATACTAATTTAATTAATTTAATTTAATGGAAATTAAACACTTAATATTATGAAAAAAAAATTAATTAAAATAACTAAACTATGAACAATTTAAATTTAATAAACTAACCTAATACAACTGAAACTAATAGTCCAAATAATCAATAAATCTATAAGAAAATATCTAACAAACATCTAAAAAGGCCTCTACTATATATTATAATATACTTAGATTGTTTTCAAATACTATAACATAACATCACTTAACATCATAGTGATAATTACATCACATGGAATCTTGAAATCATTAAATTCTAATTTATAATAGGTTCGTAGCCTTTAGCCAACCACCGAATTTCCTAAATTCAATGGAAATGTGAAATTCTTATCATTGTAAATCTACTAATTGGTTAAAATGTAACACTGTAGAAATACGATAGTATTACACTTAATGAAAATCATGCATAATCAAAGCAATATTAACCAAAGCTGCGTAATAAATAACTCAGAACTTAATCACCTAGAACATCCACTAGGGAAAAGCCCTATAGAATAATCCTAGTTACTACTTCTACAATTGTTGTCAATAAGTATAGACACAGACTTGAACCCTATATATTAAGGAACATATTGGCTACTATGAACTCAACATAACATTTAATTGTTGTAACCTGTGAAAATAACTTGTTTTATCATTGATTGACGTGTATAAATCGATTTAAAGCATTCACTATGTGAATCTGTAATTATAACTACATAACAATTCAAAGTATATTACATGTCTAGGGTCTGTTTAGATTTACTAACTACTCACATATGCTGAAGATAAATAATTATTATTCATTGTTACAAGACATAATAAATAAATAAATACCTCTTCATCAAAGCTCCAATGTTGCTTCACATATATAACTAAAGTTAAGTTACAAGAATAATGGAAAGTTAAAAAGAGATTAAAAAGAAAAAGAGAGCGTAGAAAGAGTTATTTTGAAGCTCTTTGCTCCTATAGATCATTTCCCTAAGAGTACATATCCTAGATAGATACAAATTCCTCATTCTTATCTAAACAATTTGTCACTAACCTTAGCGATTTGTCAGCGATTCCTAAGTTGTACACAAATTGTCGAGTAAATCACTTACTTTAGCTCTCAGTGCTCCACCGATTTAGATGGAAATTTTTAGTTCATTCTATAATTTGTTGTAGATTTGTTGGTTTCTTCTTGCTGTCGATTTTAGGTGCCAATTCCTACTGTTATTGGAAATCGCAGGCTAATCGTTAAAGTTTTTTCAGTCGATTTTTTTGCTTTCTTTCAAATTTTTTTCCATTTCTTCATTTTCCTATTTAAAACCTAAAATCATAAAAACAAGAGAGGACCTATTACAATGTCATCATTTATATATAAAATCAACCTAAATTACACTATAAAATGTGTCAAATTATTGACTTGTCAAATACCCCCAAACTTAGCACTTTGTTGTCCCAAGCAAACTAATACTCTAAATCATATTCTTTTTCATTATTTACAAACTGATGTCAATCTAATTCATCTTAACTTTAAATAATGGAGATTTTAAATAGAAGTGATTTTTAAATGAAAACGTATTACCCCCAAGTAAGTGAAAGTTATGATAGAATAGAATGATGTACTCAAATCAAAACATTCCTCAACAATAACTCTACTACCTAATGTAGCACTCTTCGAAACATAAAGTTCATTACTAATATCAATACATAATATAGGTTTTCTCGATCTCCACTGATAAGCATCAACCTCATGATAACTAGCATAGAATCTCAAAACATGAATATCATTAGATTAATTTTAATTTTAGGAAATACTTTATAATAATACAAAAATAAAATCAATAGGTATATTACTAAGATAACGATGAATATATTATTTAAAACATGTTAGATTAAGAAATACTTCATTAAAGCTACAACTTTAAGTACTCTAGCTGAATCTTTCTTCTATGAGTTTATGAACATCCATTTTTTTGGTCTTTTATTTTCTTTCTACTTCATTCTAATTATTTATTTTTAACATTTTTCCTTTTACTTTTGTTTTTGAGTCCCTACTCCATTTCCTTTGGACATTCTCATTTTTTTCTAACTATAGATTCCTTGCTCCATTTCCTTTAGAATTTATAAGACTCTCTATATATGTTTAAAAACTCTCGTTAGTACTTCTCACTATCCACTAAAGTCGAAGGAAAAGTATTCTTTCTAAATTATAGAAATTCATCGGTTTCTAAACAATATCTATTTTCAATTATGGCATAATAGATTTATATATACTATAAAAATATTTAATCAATAGCCTTCGTATCACAAGATTCTTAGAAATTTATCTTGTTCATCTTGTACTATTGTTTCGATCTTCTACTCATTATCATGATTAAAACACAGTAGGCAATTTAATGTATACATCAACTAGTAAATTTAATCAAAAAAGGTATAGAAAATTGATTCCTTCAATCATGAAATTCATTTGCGTATAAATATCATTTCCATTCAAGAATTTATTTAATGTTCATCATCATTCGAAATAAAAACAGAGTACAGTGAAATTTATAATTACTTGAATTTGAAATGAATTTGAAAAATTTCATCAACTTACTCGAATATCGACTTAAGATTCTTGGATGAATTCTTAACTTATCTTCTACCTTTCTTTCCTCTCTTTCATTTTCTTGCCATCAATGCCATATTCCACCTAAAATACCCCCAAACTTATTCCAACCCTTTTCTTAAGGTTTAAAAATTAAGTTTGGTTTCCAACATAACAAACATACCACATGAAACATAAACGACTTGATATATATAATAAGGATGTAAGTAAATATGCAAGTATAAGATTGAAAAATTTTGAATAGAATGGAGTAGAAAGGGAAAATATACTCTTATTAACAAAAATCTTACCGAGAGTAATATATAGTATCATTTAGTCATTCATTGCATACAAGGGAAAAAATTGACACACAATGGTGTCCAAAAATGTGTTCATTTTCAGCTTCATTATCTTCAACCATTTCTACAGAAGGTTGGGAAACATAACTATCAGTTGGGTTATACGTCCCAGTTGAAAATTGCAACTGCAGAGATTGGATGTTGATGTTTCTCCTTGAGTCCTACAAATGGCTATCATGTATTTTTATAAACATATAATGGTAGCGTTGTAAAGTTCTCTTGTTTGCTGCTATCATTTCTTCATTATGATAAATCTTCATCTAGCTACACAATAATAAAGAAAATATAGTCCTAAAAAATCCTCTTTTCCTAGGCTGTAATGAAGATAGTTTCGAACTCATAAGAATATTCAGTACGTTCACTCCAGCGATTAAATTTGTTATTCTCTATACATCTTCTATTATCTTCATTATTTATTCAGTTATGCTTCGGTTCCTTACTTCTCTCACACTTATTGCATTGAATAATTCCCGTGCATCCTCCGAGTCATTTTATTGTACCACTTTCTTCATTCATTGTATTCTCGCAACATTTATGGTTTTTTTTGGGCAATTCATCGAATTTGGTATTGAAACCCATATTGACTTTCCTACACCATTCAATAATTAAAATTAGGAATGGTATTCATTCATTTTTCATAGTTTGCATAACAAACTTAATTGAATTATTTATAATTTCTCCAACATCAATATAACCCTTCTTCATCATTATATGGTACAACAAAGCAGCTCTACTATTTCTCGCTTCAAATTGTGCTTGGCTGGATTAAAACATGCATATATAAAATTATTCCAACTCTTCGTAATCTTCATAAATTAGGTGGTTTCAAAAAATTTTGGGTGGCCTTCAATATCAAGCACAAATCCTCTCCTTGGAGGTATCTCTAATGTGTCTTTGCTTATTTGAAAGGGGTAGGATTCTTTATCTTAATAATTTAAATTCTAGTAATCTTCCTTCATTAGTTGTCTATTTGTGGTAGACCGAAAAATCTATTTGACTTGGCAGGTGAAATATCAATTTTCTTTCCTTTAACTATTGTCTTTTCCCATTCCTTACTAACATGCCTGTTTGCATAAAATTGTCATATAATATTTTAGCACCTTCTTTCTCTTTTTCCTGTATAGTCTTACATAAACTGCTCTTATCCCGTATATCTGATGATGCTAAGAATTTTGCGCTCATACTTGCTCACCTTTTGAATGTGGAACTTCTTTTAGAATTATGACTATCTTTGTATCTCTATAGTACCCCCTTTGAGCTCTAGGTCACATAAAGACACTAAGTGAATAGGATTTGGATTCTCAAAATAATCTTCTTCTTCAGATAAAAATGAAGATTATTCTCTAAGCTCAGCCCTCCCAGGTCTAGGTTATCTAAAACTAACCTTAATAGGTATAATATTCCTTAGGTGGCCCACATATTTTTACTTTTATTTGGGTTGCACTATCCATTTCCCTTTGTCTTATTTACTACCCCTACCTCGTCCTCTACCTCCTCCCGTTATAGAGTAACTCAATTAATGATAAAATTGGTAAATTGAAATCCAGTCATAGAAAATCCATAATAACAAGAAAAGGAAACCAAGTTTTTGCATAGGTTTTAGCGTAAAATTTTGAAAGAGTTGAAAGTGATTTGTGTAAAGTAATTGTATTGAAGTATCCCTTTAATCGGTATGTATATAATGGAAAAATTTGTAGAAACACCTAAACTTATTTGAAAACCCATACTAAAATTGAAACTGTGAATGAAAACCATTTGCCAAAACAATTTGCAATAAAACCCCAAAAAGTACATTTGTTTGAGAATTTTGAAAAAATCGATTTTTGTTCAAGACATCAAGATCAAAATGAATTTAAAGTATCGATTAACTACCTTCTTAAGAGTGAATCTCTTAAGTTAAATGCTCTATTAGCTACTTAGATCCCATCTCCAAGCATCAATTTCAAACATAATACTCATATAGCCTTAAGTAGGTTGTATGAACTTGAATTAAAAATTTATTGGGTTGAAACACTCCAAAGCAAGATGGGATGCATTGAGTAAATTTTAATTCAAATTTTGAAGGGTTGAATCTAGGCAAAAGTGGATAAACCAAATAAATGGGTGTAAGGGTTTTAGGTGTGTAAGGGTTTATTTTTTGCAATTTGGGGTTCTGTTTTCGAAAACACAGATTTGTGGTCAACAAATCATGGTTTAAGTGGAATCACTGACAAATCGCCATTGAAATCACTGAGAATTGGTCTCAGTGGTCCTGTGAATAGTTCAACGTGTCTCAGTATAAAACTAAAATTATTGACAAATCGCTGAGTCAATTTTCACTTAAAAGCCAACAAATTAGTCGTAATTTACCCATAGATTCCTAGTATTTATTTGTATCGTTGGGAAATCACTGAGTTATTTCCTAATGTTTTTCCATTATATTTTGTATTAAATTAATTATGAAACATAGCAATCATTATTAAGGTAGAATTGATCAGTACTCAATAATAGATATTATAAAAATGAATTTGGACTTCGAATTAATAATATGGTAAATGAATGCATTATTTCTTAATATAATTGTTTAAAAATAAGATTCAATTTAAAAGAAACTCAATCTTCCTCCTCTCAATTGGGGATATCCCAAAAGAGAGATAAAAAGAGGGAAAATAAATATACCAACTATTCTTAATCTAGTAAAAGGGAAAGACATTGACTCGATCAACCCCCCATTATAAGAAATTATTCCAGGATTGTAATCCTAACATACTACCATTATAAGATTTAAAAGTTGAGAGAATAGAAAACAAATAACTAATCCTACTACTAAAATTAAAAATTAAGATAGAGTATGGGTTGCCTTCAGTAAATCATTTTTGTTTATAGTCATTAGCTCGACTTGGTAGGTAAGGTCACTTGTTGTTCAGTTTGAGCAAGTTAATTTGACCATCGATTGGTTCTTCATCATTATTGATGTCTTCAACTTCTTTATCATTCTCAGCATCTACATAATATCTTTCAGGGTATTCATATCGAAAGGTAGTCTCTCCTTCATAATCAACACCATAATTGTCTTCATTGACATAGTTATCCATATCGTGACCATCCTGAAGATACATATAATCATTTCCTATACTAAGTGAAACTATACGTTGTTAGACACCGAGAATAGCTCCAACTGTCTCGAGAAAAGTACGTCCCTTCAATAATATTACATGATCTTTCTAAATCTATGTTACCACTAAGAAGTTGGTGAGATACTTGAATCGTCTCACTTGCACTGGCACATTCACTAACATTCCCAATTGAAAAATTGTTATCACCATTTGCTTTATGGAAAATGAAATGTGGTATAAAACTAATCTTCAACTTGGCTTTTCTAAACCATTATTCTGGTAAGATTTCCATATCAGCTCTTGTGCCTAGTAAAACACTGGGGAAAATTACATTATTGATCAATACACGGAGGAAAAATTTCCTTGGATCATCATAAAAAATTCCAATCATTGTCCTAAATCTTAAAGCTTTAGTTGCATATCAAAAAGTTTTTTCTTCCGCTGATTACTTCCCTTTCTAATGTTTAACTTCAGGTTGCTACTCATCAAATTACTGCTTCTTTTATTTTTTCTTATTACGTGGTTTCTTATACATCCACAGTGTAATAGTTTTATTCTTAAACATTTCAATCTCGTAGATGCAAACATTGAACTTCTTTTTATTACTTTACAGACTTTGCTTGTCAGTTTCAAAAATTATGATCTTTGTATCATTTTCAACAAAATCTTCTTAAGAAGGTTTTAACCTATGACCGTTTACTTTAAATATTTTCCATTTTTCTAAGCTTTCTACTTCTATTGCGCCATGAGGTAGTAAATTCACAACTAGATAGAGTCTCATCCATCTCGAACGGAATTTTTTAGGAAATATTAAGTCTTGAACAAAAGAGTAGAACTTTATCTCCTACTTCATAAGTTTTAGGAACTAAATTCTTATAATGAAGTGCTTTAGTTTTGTCTTTATAAATTGATACATTTTTATGTGTCATTCCCAATTTTTCTAATTCTTGAAAACTCAACTTACATTGATTTTGTGTTTCATTGTAATTCATGTTACATGTTTTATTTCCAAATATGCTTTATATTCTAGTTCTACTAATAAAAGACATATTTTTTCAAATACTAACCTATAAGGTGTCATGCATATGGATGTCTTAAATGCTATTTTATATGCCCATAATGGGTCTTCGAATCTAAGGCTCCAATCCTTACATGTTGGACTAACAAATTTTTCTAATGTAGACATAACTTCTATATTTGACGTTTTCGCTTTTCCACTAGTTTGAGGGAAATATGAAGTAGATGTCCTATGTTAGACGTCGTACTTAGCAAGTAGATTAGCAACTAATCGATTAAAAAATGTGGACTTTTATTACTTATAAGTGCTCTAAGTGCTCTAACATTGTAAAATTTCTTATCTAAGGAAATCAATCACTTTTCTTTAATCATTGGTTTTAGTAGGATTTTTTTTCTACCTACATAGACAAGTAGGCTTTGTTTGGTATGTGGTTAAGATATCTCCTAACTTATAAGGGAGAGAGAGATACATCTCTCAAGAGTTCAATGGATAAAAATACCCCTCACAAATCATATTTTTCTTAAGTCCCTTAAAATCATCTTTTTAATTTTAGAAATATGTTTGAGGATGTCAGTTTCTACATTTTACTATTTTTAAAAATTTGCAACTTTCATACAAGTTTAAAGTTCAACCAAACATGAAATATGAACTTACACGATGAGTTAACGCCATGTATTTATCTCCACTTACACTGTAAGTTGGCAAAAATGAACCAAACGAGGCTGTAATCTACAACAACTAAAACATAAACATAGCCATTTGATGGTGGAAAAGGTCCCACGAACTCTATGTTCCACACATTAAACACTTAAAAAAATAGAACATGTATTAAAGGCATTTAATTTCTACGTCCTAAGTTTCTAGTTCTTTGGCAATTTGTCAAGATTTTATGTAAAGAAAACAATTATTAAATAGAGTGGGCCAAAATAATCCATAATCCAAAATTTTATAAGCAATACTACGTGGACCAAAATGTCCTCCACATGCATAAGTATGGCAAGGGATATAATTGATTATGTTTTACAATGTGGTATGCATCTCCTAATTACTTGATCGGTGCAAAACTTCCATAAATAGGGGTCATCCTATAAGTAATGTTTAGAATTCTTTTTAGTTTTATTCTTTTGAACTCTGGTTAAGTAAGGTGATAACCTATCGGTGGTAAGATAATTTACTATATTGGCATAATACGGGCCATCAGCCCTTATATTATATAAGTATTCACCCCAAAAATCATCCTTTAATGGTAGTGGTGGCTATCAATTTTCCAACCAACTGAAGTGGTTTCCCACTAAATTTTCTTCTCCTTTCTAGCCATTCATTTTAAGGTCAAATTCTTGTAGATGTAGTACCCCTCTTATTAGTTTTGGTCTTGCATCTTGTTTTTTCATTAAATATTGCAAAGCTTCATGATTTGAATAAACTATTACTTTCGTTCCCAATAAATATGGTCTAATTTTTCTTGGACGAACACTACCACTAAAAGTTCCTTTTCAGTAGTAGTATAATTATGTGGGGCTGGGTATAGTGTCCTAGAAGCATAATATATAACATGAGATTATTTTCCTACTTTTTGAAGTAAAACTGCTCTTATTACATGTTAATTGCATCACACATAATTTGAAAAGGTAACGAACAATCTAGTAGTTGTTATAGAATCTTTTAATTTATCAAACGCCATCTTGCAATCATTGATAAAGTCTAAAGGAATGTCTTTTTGTATAAGTTTGCATAAAGGTTGTGTTATTTTAGAAAAATCTTTTACAATTCTTCTATAAAATCCAGCATGTCTAAGAAATAAAAGTATTTCTCTTACCGTGGTGGAGTAAGGTAATATTTTGACTACTTGAATTTTTGCAAGATCTACCTCTATTCCTTTATGTGACATTATATGTCCTAATATAGTGCCTTGGTCTACCATGAAATGACATTTTTCATAATTTAGTACTAAATTCTTTTCTATGCATCTTTTAAGTACTTTAGTTAAATTAGCTAAATATTCATCAAAAGAATTACCATAAACCGTAAAATCATCCATGAAAACTTCAATGAAAATTTTCTCATAACAAGAGAAAATACTAACCATACACCTTTGAAACAATGCAGGTACATTACATAAACGAAAAGGAAAACGTCTATCGGAAAATGAACTAAAAGGGCAAGTAAAAGTTTTTTTTTTTCTGATCTTCTAGAGCTACATTTATTTGGGGAAATCTTGAATAACAATCAAGGGTGCAGTAATGAGTTTTTCCAACTAATCTTTCTAACATCTTACCTATAAATAGGAGTGGATAAAATTGTCTTTCCTAGTTGAGGAATCCAACTTCCTATAATCTATATGTACCCTCCAACTATTTTGGATTCTAGTTGGTCCTAATTCTTCTTGTTCATTTGTTATTACTATAATTCCTATCTTTTTAGGGTCTACTTGGATAGGGCTTACCGAATTGCTATCGGCTATTGGAAATATCATTCCTGCATCTAATAGTTTTAATATTTTGGTTTTTACTATACCCATCGTAGGTAGGTTTAATCTATGTTGAGGTCGTTTAGAAGCTTTTGTATAAGTTTCTACTTTTATCCCATGCATGAACTTAGCTAGACTTATTACTTTAAAATCAGTTATGGTCCATCCAATTGCTCCTTTAAATTCTTTCAATACATATTTATAACAGTCCCCTAGATAAACATATTTCAAATGATCTGGTAAGGTTTTTAGATCTAATTTTGGGGCTCTAAAAATATAAAGAAAAGGTTTTGAATGAGATCTAGATAAGTGTAGGTAATAAGTAGTTCTGGTAGTTCATTATATAATCTAACGAACTTATTATCTCTTTCCTTCCCTATCTCTATCATCATCTTCATCTAAATCTTCCATTACCAAATTTTAAATTATCTATTTTATATTTTCTTAAAGATTTGTCTATTAACAGATCTATCATATCTATTGTGCATATGGAAGAAACATCCATTTGGAGTTTCATTGCATTATATGTATTAAAATTTACTGTATCATCATCTCCTTGCATTATTAATGTTCCATTTGAAACATCAATCTTTGCATTTGCTATTTTCAAAAACTACATTCTTAAATTAGAGAGGTCCTATTATAGAAGTTATATTCTTTCATATCAAAGACATAGAAATATGCTTGAAAGACTAAATCATTAACCTTGACTAGAACATCTTCAAGTAACCCTATTGGTTTAAAAATGGATCTATTTTCTAATTGTACAGCTATTTCAGTTTCTTTTAAATGTATATATGTCATTTTAAATAAATAGATAAAGGCATAACATTCATGGAGGATCTCATACCAAACAATGCTTTAGAAATTCCTATATTCTTAATCGCACATGGAACAAAAAATAATCCAAAACAAGAACATTTAGTAGGTAACGTTTTTTTTAATTAGTGTAGATATGTGTTCTCTTAAACTTGCCATTCATTAGCCTTAATCTTATTAGCGCACAATTCTTTAATAAATTTCTTATACTTCAATTCATTTTGAATGACTTCTAACAGATGTGTTTTAACTACTAGTTTCGTTAATGTATTAGATATTTTTTTTCTTTGGCCATTTCTTAGCATTTTTATTATCTTCCAAATGATGAGAGAATTGTAGTTTTGTATTACTTGGCCCATCTTTATTAAGCTCATTACCCTTTTCGTTGGGGATTTTTCACTTGTTACTTTAATTTCTTTTTCTACTTCTGCTTCTATTTCTTTTATACAAACTAATTGGTCCTGCATTTTAGGTTTATTAATCCGCTTACCACTCCTTAATATTATGGCTAGTGCCTTTCATAAAAAGAAATAGTTGATAGAATAGGTTGAAATAGCAATTTCCTTTGATTTACGAATTCACTAATTTTTGTTGCCATTTGACTCAATTGGTTTTTCAATTTGGTCATATCATTTTGTAATGTTTGAATTATTTGATCTTTTTCTCTTTTTAAGTTACTCAATGTTTTATACCATTGTTAACCCTGATTGTTAATATGATTACCTATATTTGGTTGTGGGTAATCTGCATAACTATTAAAATTATAATTGGGATCAATAAAACCATCATATCGACTCATTATAGCATTATCTTTATTCTATTTTGGTTTGTTGTTTCAATGGACATTCATTTATTAAAATGGCTTAATTCATTTCGAGATTTTGGTTTGCTTGATCTATCTTTTAGTAATAATTCAAACATGGCTTTTAGTACATCTATCTTATCATATGGTGTTTTATATGTCCTATTCATGTCATTTAGATTATCTTTGGTCGGTTCATTCTTCTCAACATATATTGCTTAGATTGTTTAGCCATTTTATTTGTAACTTCTCTTATTAAAGCTGGTGTTTTATCGCGAAAAGACCCTCCACGTACTGTGTCTAAGAATATTCGTTGTAAGTAGTTTAATCCTTCATAAAAACATTTTATTAAAGCTTTTTCTGTAAATCCAGGCATTAGACATAATGATGTCAATTTTTTATACCCATCCCAAAATTCATAAAAAGTTTCTCTAATTTTCATCCTAGCATTAGTAATTTTCTTTCTATATAAACTTATTTCTCTTGCTGGGACATATTCATCAAGAAAGAGTTGTAGCATCTCTTACCAATTAGTCATGGAATTTCTAGGAAGGTAAAATAGCGATCTAAAGCTTGGCCTTTCAATACAGAAGGAAAACTTTGAATTTAACATAATCTATTTCTAAAGCCTTAGGTTTTAACATGCCTACTTTGTGTACGAAATCTCTAATGAAATTTTAAGTATCTTTATTATCTTCACCATAGAAACATATTAAAGAATTTAAGAGTCTGAACTTCAATTTGAATTCTGGAAATTCTGTTATGTAAGTTATACATATAGGTTCATAAGCCGTGACATTCCTATCAAATTGCGGAAAGTTAATTATTATTTGTCTTCAGCCATATTATTTGACTTTCAGCAAGAAGGTTTCCAACAAATTCTTTTTAAAATCCCTAGCAATGACACTGAAAATTGACACGTGTCGAGCGTGCACAATAATTTTCCGTATTTTACTATTTATTTATAGTAGTGGTAAATGTGATTTCATCTACACTTGGATTTTTCAAATCTTTTAAGAATTATGGCTACCCTAACATTTTATTGGATTTAACTTGTTTTAATTTAATCAATTTAATTAAATGAGAATTAAACACTTAATAATATGCAAATAAAATAAGAAATTAATTAAAATCACTAAACTCTAAACAATTTAAATTTAATAAACTAACCTAATATAACTCAATTTAATAGTTCAAAAATCAATAAATAAATATAGATAAAATATCTAACAAACATCTAAACAAACCCCCACTAAACATTATAAAATACTAGGATTGTTTTAAAACAATAAAACATAACATCACTTAACATCATAGTTATAATTATATCACATAGAATCTTGAAATCATTAAATACTAATTCGTAATTGGTTTATAGCCTTTAGCCAAGCACTAGTTTTCCTAAATTTAGTAGAAATGCTCCATTCTTATCATTGTAAATCTACACATTATATAAAAAGCAACACCGGAGAAATACGATAATATTACGATCAATGAAAATCATGCCTAATCTAAGCTAATATTAATAAACAACTTAAAACAAAACCACCTATAACATCCACTCGAGAAAAGCCCTACAGATTAATCCTAGTTATTACTTCTATAATTGTTGTCAATAACTTTAGACATATAATTGAACGCTCTATATTAAGGAACATATTGGCGACTACGCGCACGACATAAAGAATTACTAGTTGTAGTATGTAAAAACAACTAGTTTTATTCGTGATTGACGTGTATAAATAAATTTAAAGCATTAAGTAATGTGATTTTATAATTATAACTACATAACAATCCAAGTATATTACAAGTTTAGGATTTGTTTAGATTTACCAAATACTCACAGATGCTGGAAATAAACAACGTATTTACATTATTAAAAGATAGAATGAATAAATAAACAGATCTTAATTAAAGTTCCAATGTTGGTTCACATGTATAACTAAACCTAAGAGACAAGAATAATGAAATGTTGAAAAGAGAATAAGAAACAAAAAAAGACAGTAGAAAGAGTTATTTTGAAGCTTTCTAGCCCTATATATAATTTCCATAAGAGTACATATTATAGATAAATACAAATTTCTCTTTATTATCTAAAAAGACTTTCACTAACCTCGGCAATTTGTTAGAAATTCCTGACTTATACACAAATTGGTGACTAAATCATTGAGTTTAGCTCCTAGTACTCCACCATTCAACCGACGATTTCTAGTTCGTTCTCCAATTCGTTGTTGATTCATTGGCTTCTCCGGCTCCCGATTTAGGTGGCGATTGCTATTGTTATTGCAAATTGCTAGCTAATCACTAGATTATTTTTTATCAATTGACTATTTTTCTCGTCTTTCTAATTTCTTCCAATTCTTCACTTTCCTAATTAAAAACTGAGATCATAAAGCAAGAGAATACCTAGTGTAATGTTATCATTTATATTTAAAGTCAACCTAAATTACAAAATAATATGGATCAAATTATTAACTTGGCTCCAGGTTGAGTCAAATAGGGTATACCAGTTTCTTTCTATCATAAACTTTCCATTTTTATGGGTAATAGTAAAATATCACTTCTATTTATATCCAAATTATAATCAATTTATATTTTCCTTACTAAATAAAGTAAAATGAAGAAATATTACTTGAATCTTCAAAGATTTGAAAAACTTTAGCCATGGTTTGGACATTAAATAAAATTTACGTCTCGAGTCTTCCATACTCGATAAATTATACCTCTCGAATCTTCTATACTTGGCTTCATTATACTTCACTTCACCTAAATAACCCCAAAATCATTCCAAACCTTTTTCTCATGGTTTAAAAATTAAGTAGGGTTTTCAACAAAACAAAATATAGCTCGTGAAGCATAAAAGAATAAAATATAAAATGTGAAATACTTTTCAAAAATAACAATCAAATATCTAATAATAGCAAAGAATAATGGAGTAAATTATTCTTTCTCATTAATGGTGCTAAAATGTTCACATTCTTCACATACAAGCAAACATTAGAAAGATCGCATGGTACTTTTTGCTAAAGTAAATTCGTCATCAATATCTTCAGCTCTATTTTCATTCAACGCTGCAGTAGGTTGTGAAGTATTACTATCTGTAGGGCTATAAAATCTTTATGGAAAACTCAATTGCAATGAAGGAATGTCAATGCTCCTCTTTAGATTATATGAACATTTGACCACCCTACTTTCAAACAAGGAATGGTGACGTGCAAAAAATCTCTCATTCTCGTTTAGCATGCCCTGATTCTTCAAAATCTAATTCTCATTACGCATAAAAGTTGAAAGCAAGGATTTGAAAAATTCATTTCTTTTAGCTTTTGCATGAGATTTAGAACTACCTTCTGTTCCTTGAACATTCTCTTAAACCATCATACTTGATGCTTGTGTTTCTTCTTCTTGTGTTTTGTTGTGAATTATTTATCTATTACTTCTTTTTTCGACTCTGAGCCATCTCATTTCATTTAGCTCCTTTTCATCTTTTGAATCATTATACTTATTGACTGTTTTCATCCTTTTTACCATAGCATCAGTAATGGTCCTATGGGGTAACATATCAAATTAAACCTCATGGAAACCAACTATGGCTTTCATGCAAAGATTAGTGATCAAAATTGAGAATGGTTGACCATACCGCTACATGGTCATCATTACCGGTCTCATTGCATCATGGATGGCATACCCAATGTCGATGTACCCCCTTTTCGTAACAATACGATAATGTAAAGTGACACCATGGTTTTTCGCCTAAAAATGTTGTATAGTGGAGTATAAGCAAGCATAAATAACATAGCTCCACAATTTGGTGATATTTCTAAAGTTGGTTGAGTGCTCATCTACATCGAGAGAAAATCCTCGACCCGAAATTACCTATAAGGATTCTTTAATTATTGTGAATAGGTAAGATTCCTTTTCGACATAGATGATACTTAGGTAATCGAATTTTCATCTAACTCTGACATCCAAAAGTCTATAGTTTTTGTTCAGTGCGGTGGGTGAAATATTGATTTTCTTCCCTTGAACTATTACTTCATTAGGATTATCACTCACATATCCATTCAAGTAAAATTGGTGAACTAATTCTGAATATCCTCTCTAATTTTCCTTTATAGTCCTTAAAAAGGTTTTACCATTTCCTCTCTCTTACGATGCTCAAGATTTTATCTTCACACTTGTGTACATTTTGAATTTGAAATCCTCTTTAGGTATGATAATTCTTTCGCATCTCGAAAGTATCTACTTTGTGCTTTAGGACTAACAAATCTCATGGGATCATAAAGGGCTTATATGGTCAAGTCAGAGTGATAAAAAATCCTCATCACAATTAGGCAGGAATTGTGTTCTCAATTTTCTCATACTAATCCCCGTGGATTGATTGGAAATTTGTTGGCTCGCATAGTTCTTCTTGGATTTTCCTATCATAACTCCCTTCCATTTTTCTTCTGCACTACTCTTCTTTCCTTCTACCTTTTCCTGCCATATCAAAAAAATCAATTATGATTAATCGATAAATCAAAATCTAATATTCAATACGAAAATGTAGATAAGGCGAGTCGTTTATTAGAAATCAAATTGCTATCAAGAAATTTGAAACGATTTTTGTATAAGGGTAGATTTTGCAAAACTTATTTAAAAATCATGGAAGTCAAGAATATGAGATCAAATCTACAAAAATGATTTTTCAAAATTTTGAGAAGTACACCACCTAATTGTTTAAAACTCAATTTTAAACTTAATGCAAATACTTTTCTAGTAAATGATAAAAACTCCAAAAAAACTCAAAAATATACAATCTGTAAACTAACAATCATTGCCATTACGATATTTAATATATTAGAATCAATAAAATCATTCATTCATTGTACCAAAATGGACTCCAACAATGATTATGAAATCAATTCAAATTTTTTGCAAAAATCCAACAAACTAAGATTTCATCAAAATAAGGAACTAGTGTTCATTATGATTACCTTTTTGAGAGTGAATATCTCAAGATATGTGCTCTTTAACTTCTCTACATCAGTATTCCATAATCTAAGTCCAAATTCCTTAAGCCCTAATTCAGTTCTACTCTCCCAAATTCGAAAATTTTTTGGTTAGATGAAACTAGAATGAGGTGGGAATTACTTAAATATGCTTTGATTGAGCTTAGGATTAGTAAATCTAGGCAAGAAATTGATTTTTTAAGTGAAGGAATGCAACGGTTTGCGTATAGGACGTTAGTGTCTATGGTGATTTGGGGTTTAGATTTTAAAAACCCCAAATTGTGCTCGGTGAATCATATGTAAGTGGAATCACCTGGAAATCATTATAGCAATCATTGAAAACGAGGTGCAACAAACCATTAATCTAACCAGTGAATCCTATTGAAATTGCAAATCATTTGGGATTCACCAGGCTCAAATTTTTCTTAAATTTTGATTTCTGTCACTAAATTTAGCCAACAACTCGTTGTATTATTTCCAATCGTTGAGGACTCGCTAGTCTTAATTTTACTATTTTATAATTTTAATTCATATTTAACATATATGCAATGCAGAAAAATGAATATAAAGTTAAAATTGATTGAAAAATCATGAAGTCTGATCACGATTTGTACCTTAGTAATAATTTTATTAAATAAATAAATAAATAAATAGATTAAAAAATAATCAAGTGATTAATGTAAACTTTCATAATGGCCATAAAAATAAAAACAACTTGATCATCCCCTTATTGAAGCTACTTAAGAGTTTGAGTCATGAAAATAAGTCCAAAAGGGAGTGAAAATAACATAAATTAAAAGTAACCTATACTAATGCTAGATATCCCACTAAAAACTTATATAACTAAAGAAATTACAATTCATCAATACCGTCACCTATTTCACTTGAAGCTACTCATCACCGTCACTAAATTTCCCTCCTTCAATATCGTCACCAATTTCTTTCCCATCGTGGAATGACATTTCATCAATACCCATACTAAGTGTAACTACGCAATCACGTATGTCGATGATAGTCAAGCAACTATTAAGGATGGTCTTCCTAATAATATCTCATCATTTTGGGTAGTTGATGGCATGACTACATAATTTGTATTAAAGGTAAACCTTCGTACTCATACGCACACATTCTTTGATATACCTAATGGGACTATGAAGTTACCTTTTTGCTTGTATACCTTGATAAAAATCCTTGTTTTAAGGAAATTAACTACATTTTTAGAATCATTAGATTTATTTGTTATAGCTTTTACCCATTTGGACCCATAATCTACGACTGGTAAAATTTAAATGTTTCCATTAGATGGTGGAAGAGGTCCCATAAATTCTATTCTCCAAACATCAAATACGTTATAGCAATGTATAGGACATAAATGCATTTTCTTCCTACGCCTTAAACATTTGATTCTTTGACAATTCAGACAACCTTTAGTATAAACAATAAAATAATGGAATAAAGTTGGCCAAAAGAATCCTGAGTCTAATTCTTAGAGGTTGTATAACTTGGACCAAAATTACCTCCACAAGAATAACTATGGTAATGAGCCATGATTGATTGTATTTGTATTAGTGGAGAAAATCTTTGAATGGTTTTGTCAGAACAAAATTTCTATAGGTAGGGATCATCCCTTACATAATGTTTAGAATCATGTTTTATTTTATTCTTTTGAGTTCTCGGTGATAGCCTATTAGTAGTGAGATAGTTGAATATATCGGCGTACCAAGGGCTTGTAATAACTATTTTGTATAAGTATTCATCTAGAAATTCATCTTTTAACGGTATTGGGGGTTCTTTATTTTTTAGACTACTTAAATAGTCTGCTACTAAATTTTTATCTGCTTTCTTATCTTTTATAATAAGATTGAATTCTTGTAACAATATGATCCATCTTCTTAATCTTAGTTTAACATCTTTCATTGCCATTAAATATCTTAATGCGTCATGATCTGAGTAGACTATTACTTTAGTTCCTTGTAAACATAGTCTAAATTTTTCTAATGCAAAAAAACTGCTAGGTTTTCTTTTTCTGTGGTGGTATAATTTTGTTGGATGGAACCCGAATTTCTTGATGCATAATATATAACTGGCGTGGTGGTATAATGAAAACCCTTTCCTATCTTTTGACCTAAAACAACTCCTACTGCATAATTACTTAAATCATAAATTACTTCAAAAAGTTGTGACCAATCTGGTGACTTTATTACTGGCGTGGTGGTCGAGGCTTCTTTTAGTTTATTAAAAGCTATCTTGAATTCAATTGTGAACTCAAAGGTAACATCTTTTTGCAAGAGTTTGTAGAAAATTTGTGCTATTTTGAAAAAGTCTTTCACAAAACGTCGGTAGAATCCTACATAACCTAGAAACGATCTAACTTCCCTCATAGTATTGGGGTAAATATTGTCTTCATAACTTGGATTTTAGCGGTATCTACTTTTATGCCTTTTGCTTACACTATGTGTACAAGTATAAGTCCCTGATTTACCATTAAATGAAATTTTTCATAATTGAATAATAGAATTTTCTCAATGCATCGTTTAGGTAATTTACTTATATAAAGTAAGCATTCATTAAAAGAATTACCATATACAGTAGAATCATCTATGAAAACTTCAATAAATTGCTTTATGAAGTCTGAGAAAATATTAACCATACACCTTTGGAATGTAGCGGGTGAGTTACATAAACTAAAAGACATATGTCGATAAGCGAATGTGCAAAAATGGCATGCCAAAGTAGTTTTTTATTGATCTTATGGAGCAACATGAATTTGATGAAATCCTGAGTATCCATCTAAACAATAGTAATGGGTTCTTCCAACTACTTTTTCGAAAACTTGATCTATGAAAAGAAGTGGATAGTGATCTTTTCTAGTTGTAGCATTTAGCTTCCTATAATCTATGCACACTCTCGAACCATTTTTTATTCTAGTTGGTACTAATTCTCCATGTGAATTTGCTATATTTATGATCCTTGTCTTTTTAGGAACTACTTGTACTAGACTAACTAATTACTATCAGCTAATGGAAATATCATTCTTACATATAGCAATTTTAATATTTCTTTCTTTACTACTTCATTAATGGGTGGATTCAATATACTATGAGCATGTCTAGAAGGTTTTGTATCTATTTCGAACTCATCCTATGCATACATGTGGCTTGACTTATTCCTTTAATACGAGCTATTGTACATCATGTTGCTTTCTTGAATTCATTGAGAACATTTATTAGTTTCTTTTCTAGACTTGATAATTTATTAGATATTATAACTAGTAAAGCTTTTTTATCTTCTAAATACACATACTTTAAATGGTCTGGTAGAAATTTTATTATAAACCATTAAATGCTCAGAAAAAGCGAGTGAAGAAAAGACTACATATGAACTATGGAAAAGCTAGAAAGCCAGCATTAGTTACTTTAAGGTGTTCGATTGTACTTGCTATGTTCTAAATGATAAGGATCAATTAGACGAGAAACTGAACTAGTCAGGTATGTACTTTCATGGCTGCTGTGCACGACAAAGATATGGGGTGTTAAATAGATCAACAAAACCAGTAAGAAGAGGGAGTACATCGTGATGAAATTTGATGAAGGGGTGTCCTACGAAAGTTAAGATGATGCAAGACTTGGAAAGATTGAGGATCGACTGTTGAAGATGATGGCACCACAGGACAAACTTCAAATAGTCGAAAAGGGAACAAGATATGAAGTCAAAGACAGCGAAAGTAGCAGTAGAGACGTTCATGACAAATAGGTGATCTGGTAAGGAGTAATCCGCAAGGTCCTGAGACTTTGCTTTGCATGTATCTACGTAAATAGATTACTTAGAGTGAATTTGAAATGAAAATGCGAGGAAATTTAGCGCCAGAGACAGGTATAGCTACCTAGACAGATTTTTGCAGCCTGAACAAATGGGATTTTTAGAGACAAGAATGAGAAAATTGAGTGTAAGAAGCAGGCTAGGTTGGTGCCTGAACTGAAAGAGTGAGAAAAATTTACTTGTAGACAGCAGACCGAATGTGCTTGCTATGCTCTATTTTTTGATGGGTTTTTGAAATGGATATTAAAGCGCATTCTTAAATGAACTAGATTAATGAGAAGAGGTATAGAACAACCATAGGGTTTTGAAGATCATGAACACCCAGGTCATGTATATCATCTTCAAAAAGCCTTGTATGGACTAAGACAAGCTCCTGTAGCTTGGTATGACAGATTTAGTGCATTCCTACTTGAAAAAGGATTCAAGAAAGGAACGCTAGATCCCACTTTGTTCATTTTGATCGAAAAACATGATATGTTACTTGTTCAAATTTATGTTGATGATATCATTTTTGGGTCATCCAACACAAGTCTATGTAATGAATTCTCATCATTAATGACAAATGAATTTGAAATGAGCATGATGGGAGAACTAACATACTTTCTAGGCTTGCAAATAAAGCAATCCAAACATGGCATTTTTATAAATCAAGCAAAATATGTGAGGGACATGTTAAAGAAATTCAAATTCGAAAATCTGAAAGCATGTGACACTCCTAGTAGTTCCACCATCAAAATGGATAAAGACCAACTAGGAAAACCCATAGATCCTAAACTTTATCGTGGAATGATAGGTAGCCTCCTATACTTGACCGCTAGTAGACACGACATTATGTTCGGTGTGTGCTTATGTGCTAGATTTCAATCCGATCCCAAGGAGTCCCACTTAAAATGTGTAAAGCGTATATTTCCTTCGATATCTAAGTTGGAACACAAGACTTAGATTATGGTTCACCAAAACCAAGTAGTTTTGAACTCCGCAGCTTTGTCGACTCTCGACTATGCGGGAAGTCTAGTCGATAGGAAAAAGTACTTCCGGATTTTGTCATTTGCTAGGAAAATTCACTTGGTCTCACGGTTCAAAGAAAAAGCAAAATTCCTCAAGAGCTTTATCTAATGCGTAGAAGCCTTAATATGTGTCACCGCTGTGAGTTGTCAGTTCTCAAGTTCTATACATGAAACAACAACTCTGGTGGATTATCAAATCCCAGTCAAGTGTGGCCGAAATCTATTGTGATAACACATGTTGCGATAAATATATTTTAAAAATCCGCAAGTTACACTCAAGAACAAAACATATTGAGATTAGACACCATTTTCTTCGTGATCACGTCCTAAAAGTATGATGTTAAACTCATCCACGTGCCCATACGTAGGATCAACTAGCCGATATATTCACTAAGCCTTTGCCTAGAGAGAACAATTTTCAAAATTCAAGTTTAGTTAGTGCATGTTTCGAGAATCGGACCTTCTACATATGTTTTAGCTATTCCAAACCTTTTTATATGGTGTTAGTGAAGTTATCCATTAAGTTTGAGGAGAATCTGAGCTATATTGCAAAAATCCAAATTTTTTGTCAAAATTCTGCAGAGGAATTAGCGCGCGAATATTTAGAATTAGCGCGCTAATGTTCTTCGTGGACCGAAATTCCAGTAGAGGAATTAGCGTCGCCATCAGCCAATTATTAATGCATGCTAATGTCGTTCGCCTGTGCTGCCTATAAATCTGCTTACCCTCAAAACTCACATCTAGACGAGCATTAGGTTCAAATATGTTAGTTCTTAGATGTTTTTATTTATTTTGTCAAACTCAGGTTTAAGCCACAATTATGCTCTTACTTCTTTATGCCATCCATATCATGAATTTTTTTTTCACGTATCTCTCCAGCTTCTCTATATGGATGTTTCTTGCTTCACTGTGTTTTTTCGGGGTTTGTAAAATTATCCAGGACCACCCAATTAGGCTTAATGACTCATAATTAACGTGTATAACATGTTATATAAGGGTTGGTTAGGTCCCGGACGAGTTTAAGGGTCGCTAACACAAAGGGACAGAATAATTATTCGAAGTCCCTAGATTAGCGCTAATAATATCATTAGCGCGCTAAGACAGTGTTAGCGCGCTAACTCACGATATTAGCGCGCTAAGTTCGTCTGACATGCCTTTTTAAAAAGCTGGAAAACACACTTTAATTTGAATTCTTGATCTATTTTGGACCCTTGGATCCCTAGAACGGTCATAAACTGTCATATTGGAATACCTAGCACTATAAAACCACCAAGAACATGGTTTTAATAAAGAGAAGAAAATACACACTCAAAAACCAAAAATCTACAAAGAAGAAACCTGATTTTTGTAGAAGCAAAAGGGAGATCCTTGAGGCTGTTCTTTAGCTCACTAATCCAGCACATTTGAGGCTTTCAAAGGAGTTCAAGAATCACTCCAGAGCTGATCTCTTTTGTTACTCTCTTGTTTGTAAGAAAGTCCTAGATCTAAAATCTTGCTTGTGCTTAATCTACATAGTTTTGTGTATTTGACTTGAAAATCATTTTGTTGTGTGTTTGAACATCTTCTTCTTGGGTTTTGCACTTAAATTTATTCTATCAAACCCTAAGATTGATTTGAACAAAAGTTTTGCACTTAAACTTGATTTTTGTTAAACTATTGTTCTTAGACTTGAAATCGGTTTTACACTAATATATTAAGTTTTTAAAACGATTTCACATTTGGGATTTGCAACAAAATCAGTGACATATTTGCATATTCCATTTATTCTCATACTTGCATGCATAAGAGTTGTTAGGCTCTAGGTGGCTTGCTAGTGTTTGAATTTGATACCACTTTGTGTTGTAAAGTTGGATAGTGATCTTTTCTAGTTGTAGCATTTAGCTTCCTATAATCTATGCACACTCTCGAACCATTTTTTATTCTAGTTGGTACTAATTCTCCATGTGAATTTGCTATATTTATGATCCTTGTCTTTTTAGGAACTACTTGTACTAGACTAACTAATTACTATCAGCTAATGGAAATATCATTCTTACATATAGCAATTTTAATATTTCTTTCTTTACTACTTCATTAATGGGTGGATTCAATATACTATGAGCATGTCTAGAAGGTTTTGTATCTATTTCAGAACTCATCCTATGCATACATGTGGCTTGACTTATTCCTTTAATACGAGCTATTGTACATCATGTTGCTTTCTTGAATTCATTGAGAACATTTATTAGTTTCTTTTCTAGACTTGATAATTTATTAGATATTATAACTAGTAAAGCTTTTTTATCTTCTAAATACACATACTTTAAATGGTCTGGTAGAAATTTTAAGTCTAAATTTGGAGTTTTAAGTATATATGGTAAAAGTTTCGAATGGGTCATAGGTAGATCCATATAGTAAAAGAGTTGAAGGTGTTCATTATAAGATTTTAAGGCATTGATTATCTCCCTTGTCTCTTCATCTACAACAACATCATCATTTGAATCCTTTATCACTTTTTAAAGCTTGTCTGACTTGTTGTTTGTAAAATATTTGTCTATTAAAGGATCGAACATATCTACGGTGTATTATGACAAAACATCTAAAGAATATTTCATAGTGTCGTAGGTGATAAAATTTATTATTCTATTAACAACTTCTATTTTTATGAATGGGCATCCTAGGGTAAGAGAGGTTTTATTAGAGAAATGATCTTATTTAATGTCCATGACATAAAAATCGGCTGAAAAAACTAAATCATTAACTCTAACCAATACATCTTCTAATACTCATACGAGTTAAACAATAGATCATCCGCTAATTATACAATTATACCAGTTTCTTTTAATGATATGTTTTTCATATGCAAGTGTATTGACGAGGGCATAACGTTAATTAAGATGCTTAGATCACATAATGCTTTAGACATCCTTATATTTTCTATGATGCATTAAACAAAAAACATTTCAGTATCAGAACATTTAGGAGGAATTCTTTTTTAGATTAGTACTTACACATGTTCTCCTAAGCTTACTTTTTCATTGGGTTTGATTTTCTTAGTTCATAAGTCTTTTATAAAATTTTGATACTTAGACTTTTTGTAGGACTTCAACTGGAGGTATATTTACTACCACTATCCTTAGAATGTCTGAGATTTCTTAGCATTCTTATTATTTTCTAAATGGTAGTGAAATGGTGGTCCTGCTAAAATCTATTTATCATTATCGAAATCACAATTGCCTTCATTTGAGATTTTATTATCTTTGATTTCAATTTCTTTTTCTAATTCACCTTCTAAGTCTTTTTGGGGAACTAGTTGTTCTGGCATCTTTCGTTCTTCAATTTGCTTACTGCTTCAGAAATTTCTCTCTTTTGCATATGAAATTGAGTAAGGTTAAGGCGGTAATATGGCCAGGTTAACTCATAAACTCATTTGCATTACCATTTTACTTAACTCATTTTTTAGTTCAACTATATCATCTTTTAAGGATTTAATATTTTTATTTTTGCATCTATTGAATTTTCTAGTGCAATGATTCTATTGGTTAATGTAGGTGTTCTATATCATTGATAATTTCGATTGGCTATACCATTACCTATTTTTTGTCATAGATAATTTATGGCGGCCTCGCGACCCGATGCGGCCCCGCGATGTCATTGTCTTGTGTGCTCCTCGCCAACTGGGCCCAGCTACATGTGTCTAGCACCTGCCCGTCCATCTCTTGTCTTAATATTCTTGTCCACGTATGTGTTATTATTTTAGTTAATCAAATATTCATATTTTTATTAAGTTATTTCATTAAGTTTCTCAATTCCTTAAGTTCAACTATTTGTAGCTTATTTAAATCATAGTCGTGCTAATGGTTTATGTTTTACAAGGTATCAGTTTATCACCCTCAACTATAAATCAACGGAAGTGTTAACTAGAGTAAGTAAAACATAAAGATCATCATAATATATAACATCATTCATATAAGCATGTCCCATTATTGAAAACCCAAAAAAGTACTCTATATATAGACGACAATACCATAAGACTATAAATATACATGTACAGTGTCACTTCAGATTCCCAAATACTCCAAATAAAACAAAATATCGAAATAAACATGTACTAGTAGGTCCACAATAGCGGGCAATCAGATGTAGTCATAATCCCCTTGTCCCTACTGCTACTAGTATCTGCACTCGACATTACGAAAGACAAATAATGAGTCCGATAAGTAAAATCCCAAAGAACTCCTCTAAGCTTTTGTAAGATAAATAAATAAAAAAATCAATAAATACTATTAAATAAACATGCAGAATGTTAGAGATATGCAAGTGTAATTGGCTCATCACATGAATAAGTAACGCGTAAGCTAAACAAAGTTAATGCTCGTTCTAGACAGACAAGATTGCACTTCTGGTCAAAGGATCGCTTTGTTTGGTGCCTCAAATACTGTTTCACCTAGTCCCTCACAGTGCTGGCCGAATCCGCTGAGTTACCGACACATGCACCAAACGCAAGCTCGGGTTGTCATTCACCGAGGGTCGAGTCACATATACAAATGGAGTAGTGGAAGTATGCATAAATGATAAATATGGAAATCTAAATAGAATCAAATACTTAAAGTTTTTCGATTAGGTTTTATAGATGTCAAAGATGCTCTTTGACTTCCCTAGACTCCTGAATCCGACCCACCTAACTTCCTATTACACGAGGTACTACCCCCATAAGTCCTTAAAGTCCAATTTATGTGTTTAAATTGGTTACAAGTGTTCAAGTATGTATTAAGTTGAAAGTAACCCAAAACATACCTCAAATTTCATAAGGGCGCTAATAGGTCTGCCTAATGCGCTAGGTGTGTATATCACGCTAGGGAGTCTATCTAGCACACTACTATTCTTCATTTCGAAGAACAGCTGATCACCAAGATTGTATTGTGCGCTAGCCAATCTGGGTAGCGCATTATCTGTGTTGGGTGATAGAATTCTTAACTTGAGAATTCTATCCTTAACGCCTCTAATTCGCTATCCTAGCCTCATCAACCCATTATTTACTCCATAGGTACTCCATAAAGCCATTAACAATAACAGAAACAACAATTATTCATTTAAAATCATCAAATTCATGCATTAACTAGTTTTTCTCAATATCATCAAAAACATAATTTTCTTGAAAATTAGTTTACCAATCTTAATTGCAATGTTAATTAGACTTGTAAATCATCAAGTATCCATCAAAAATAATGATCTAGTCCAAAAATCAAAATTAATACCAAAACATACAAAATCGAGCTCATTTTTCACGAATTTAGTAAGATAGAGACGATTACCTTATGTTCGATCTTCTAATTTGTCCTCCAAATATTGAGTTTTAGCTTTAAGATCTATATATTCTTCTTTTGTTTTCCAGATTTTGCATGTATTAATGATAATGGAAATAAGAAAATCCCACTCAATTGTTATATATAAGTTTTGTAATGATTTAATGTGTTATGCATATCTCAAAGACTAGTTTTTGGTCTTTATTAATGTTATAACACAGATTAATGACTCTATCGAGCTACTTAATAGCCTAGTATTACATAACTAGGATCATCTCAATGTTCATCCATGGCTTAAAATATTTTCTTCTAACTATAGAAAACTTAGATTCAACTACTTAAATAACTAACTTAGCCATATAATTAATTGTGGTTGGTATACTTAAACTCCTTTAATTTATACATTTATGGACTCACCAACCCTCAACTACCTAGTACCTGTTGCCTCGCGTCTCGACATGCATCCCAAGGTATGTCATAGCCTATTATTTTGATTAGATATAATTTGGTTTTTATTATATTACTCGTTTCAATTGATCAACTTTTCATCTTAATGTGAATGAGTCATGTTTTCTAGTGTATCTGTAGTTCGCCTACCCAATACCCGCATTGACACGCATTACTAAGCAAATACTCATTACATAATCTTGCACGATATAACCATACAAATACAAACATATGACATATTATCAAATAAACTCATAAACATTCATCACGAATAAGCAATTAATAGAAAAATGGCTAGTGTACCTAGGTTGACTTGTGTTTTAGCCTACCTGCAACATCCAAGAGGATTTGAGATGGCGTCTTAATCTAAAATTATGAAATAAATAATCACGTTAATAAAATGGGTCGTTACAATTCTTCCCAAGTAAGGAAAGTTTTCTTCCTGAAATTTAAGTATAACTAATCATCAAACCATGAAATAGATGAGGGTATCATTCTCACACAGTCGACTCGAGCTCCTAGGTGAGTCCTTCTATCCCGTGATGCTGCCGATGAAACAAAACCTTATAGACCTCAACATGAACCTTACGGTCAAGGATTGCTAATGGATGCTCTATGTAAGTTACGTCAGGATGAACCTTAATCTGTATGAAATCGACCATCATTCTCGGTCCTGACCTAATCAGTTTCAATATAGAGATGTGAAATGTTAGAGGTAACATACCCTTAAATGACTATACTATTGTAGCTGCTGCCTATAATGCTTTGTTTGTGTTGGTGCCATAGTCTGAACCTACTACCTATCCTAATACTAGAACTGACTATCCCGGTGATAATCCTTATGGTCTATATCCCGTTTATTATCCCTCCGACCCCTTTCCGAATGACCCCGCTTTCTTTTCGGCCTCTGGTCTGGTGGAGAACTTTGTTCCCTCTATACCTCCATACTAATAATATGTGTATCCTCTCCCTGCATTAGAAAGGTCTCCTGTGCTATTGCTCTATCATAGATATTCTGTAAAGTGGGAGCCTCAGATGACATCCCTACCACAGTAATATTCTTATCCCAACCTCGGGTAAAGTAATAGATTTGTAGTTGCTCTATCCTAGCCACATCCATCAAGAACTGTAACAAATATCAATAATGTTCCATGTAATGCATCAATGATCGCTTACTTTTTCACATAGCCAGAAACTCCTCTCTCAACCTCAACCTTACATCCATAGGAATATACTAATCATATAATAACTCTCTAAAATCAGCCTATCTCGTTAACTCAAGGCGTATGTCTTGATACGTGGTCCACCAGCTCAAGAATGCTCTAGATAGATGTGCTTATACCCTATAGTCATTCCTCATCAGCTTATGAAACTATAGATAGCAAACTATCCTATTCCCATCCACCTTTAAGGTCACCACCGCCTCGGAAGAAACCAGGTTGAAACTTCATGAACTCTTTTAAAAGCTTCACCTATATGGCCAAAACAAATCCTGATGTAGCCTCAATAGTAGTTTAAGTCAACTACTCCGTAGCTGTAGGTGGGGGCGTAGTAGTCGGAGTCTCCAGTGGAGGGACAGGGATAACTAGTACAACTCCCTCTTGTTATTTCTCCACAACTGCTATATCAATCGGTGTCTATGGAACAATCATGCCAACTACTGTCTCTACAAGTATAACGGCTATCACTGGGTCTCGGGGTGCCATAGCCGTAGCTGTAGTGACTACCGTAACTACGGTGGCCTAATCCCGTAATAGATGGAGTACCTCGGCCATCCAAGCCTCCTTTCCTGTGAGTTGATCCTCCACACTCGCTGTGATAGGAGGGTTCTTAGTTGCATCGCTAGTCTATCCAATCTCATGAGGCGTAGTCGACTGTTCGTCCATGATATACATCATGACGCGTGCGCCGCATCAGCCTTGGTATATAAAAGTACATATCAAATACTTATATAATGAAAATATAACACGCATATAAAGCTTAAATCTACCCACATCTCATCATTTCCCCACTAAGGTTCTAAGGCGAGATCATCAGATTTCCACATCTGCGGTTTGTTTGGTAAATTTCATGCTCTTTCATTTAAATTTCTCGAGTTCCTAGAACTCATTCTCTAATATAAACTATGGTGGCCCCATGCCTTTAGGCTGCCTCGAGGTGTTGTCGTGTCATGTGCTCCTCAATTAGTGGACCCAGCTACACGTGTCTGACACCTACCCATCTATCTCATGTCTCAATATTAGTGACCACATACATGTTATTAGTTTAGTTAATTGATTAATCGTATTTTTTAAGTTATTTCCTTAAGTTTATCAATTCCTTAATTTTAACTACTTATAGCTTATTTAAGTCCTAGCAGTGCTAGTGGTTTGTGTTTTACAAGTTATTAACTTATCACACTTAACTATAAATTAGCGAAAGTGTTAATTAGACTAAGTTAAGCATAAAGTTCATCATAATATATAATATATTATGTATATGTGTTAATTCGAAACCCGGAAGCTTCTGTCGAGGAATTCATTCACGAGGCTAAGCAAATTCTTGCCTTAGAGAAGGAAATTACAAGTCAGGTTGGGAAGCTTTTAACGAAAACGGGATACCCCATTCCAAACCTCGAGGAATTGCAGGACGTCCTTTGTCACTCTTCGTCTGGGCAAAAATATGCTAAAAAGACTCTTCGCTCAATGCTGAGCGTTGTGAATTGCCACGGAAGTCAAAGTAGAGCCTATATACACGTACATTGTCATTCTAGTTTCCCAAACACCCGAAATAAAACAAAATACCAAAATAAACAAGTACTAGTAAGTCCTCAACAACGAGCAATTAGATGCAGTCGCTTAGGATCCCCTTGCCCCTACTAGTACTAGGATCTACACTCGACATAACAAAAGGCACATGAAGAGTCCAATGATTAAAATCCCAATAAAATCCACTAAGCACTTGTGTGATTAAATAAAGGAAATTCAATAATATTTGTCACGACCCAAATCTCTAACCTCGTTTTAATTCCTTAATTAGGATCACCGACCCTTGACGTGGGACCTACACTGTGATACGTGCACCGACCGAGGCACGTGGCTGAGGTATATCATATTTTTGTATTGATGTATGCCTAGTATTATGTATTGTGTAGACTAACTAAGTCGATTTGTACGGTTGTAGGCGTCGAGACGAGAGCCGAGACACGCCTCGAGTAGCGTGCGAGCAGGGGACCCGGGTAGTTAGCATTTTGGTAAGTCTTATTTAATACTAATATGAAATAAGGAATTACTTATAAGCTTAATGGTTGTGTTTGTTAATGTAAATCAAATTAAAGGCCTATAGTTGAGTAAAAATGGAATTGGTATTGGGTGGATAACAACGCGGCGGCACGCATATATCACAGTTCGAACGCGAAACCGAGCGTCGAAATGCCTGAAAACACGGGCGAGAGTCTTAGCTATGTCACAATTAGGTGTCAAGACACCTAACATCACACTTGTCCAAACAAACACCACGTGTCCACCACCCCACTTACACCTACACACACACACACACACAGACCAGAACAAGGAGGCCCGAAAGAGAGGAGAAAGAAGAAAAGGAGACGAAGAGGAGAAGAAGGAGCGCACCGGGAAGGAGAGGAGAAGGTGGAGATGTCACAATCGAGGTGAGGCCTTGTTGTTGTTTTGGGTTAGCCTAGATTGGGGTTCGACCACTATGGTCGAACTGGGCCGAGGTGGAGAAGGCGGGGGTTTCTCCCAGCCATCGATTCCTCCGGGGTTGGGGTGGAGAGCAACCCCAACCCATTACAGAAAAAAGACCCCTTGCTGGGCCGATTCTAGTCCGACACGTTTGGGTCGACCCGACCCAAACAGAAATAAAAAAAATGATGAGAAGAAAAATGAGGGAAAACATTTTGAAAAATTCAGAAAAAATTGAGAAAAATTGGGAAAAATTATATTTCGATATTTTGACCATTTTAGCCCTAAAAGTGCATTAAAATGTTGGACTGATATTGAAACTTAATTTAGTCTTTAGGGGCTAATTTAGGAAGATTGATTTAAAGTCTATTGAACCAATTTGAATACATAATAAACACCACTAAATTGAGCTTAAACCCACTATATTTGAACTATTCTTATATCATGTGTTCTTTGTGTCTATGCTCACTTGATGAGTCTAGTTTGCATGATATCCATTCATTTGATTTGATTCATTGATTCTATCCCATGCTATGTCTATTCTTGTTGTTTTATAAGTGAATCGAATGATAAATAACATGCTATTAGGCTAGTGAATATCTTATAAATGTTCAAGATGATTTGTATTCCTTATTTGTTTAGGTATGTAGATGTGCCTAGGCCTTGACAATCCATATTCGGTATCTCAAAGACGTATATAACATATACAATCAAAATATTAAAAGAAGACCTAAAACCGATGTAGTGACATGCCGCAGGCTAAGGGATAATCGCCGATCTTCTCTTTGCCCGGCCTGCTGGTAGGCGGCTTTGCACCCACCGTCATAAAAAGGACGGTGAGTGTAAGAATAACATAGTAATCCCCCATGACAAAATTAATTTGCATTTCCAAAATTCAAATGGTATTTAAAAGCATATAAATGGGAAAACTAGAAAATAAACCATATGTGAGTAAATACCAGAGTTAAACAAGTGATACTGACACTAGACTAAGTAGTGATTATTTAGGTCCAGTCGGCAGTGAAACATGTCACTCTGACTCAATAATCATATAGCACAAGGGACTCTAACCCAAGTGTCCCTAGGGACTCTAACCCCAGTGTGTAGACCACCACAGGGACTCTAACCCCGAGTGTCATACAGTGTCAAGTAACACGTGTCGACATCCCTAGGGACTCTAACCCCGCGAGTCATGCACAACTCGATCGAGTACGGGACCTAAATGCAAAAACTACTTTTTATACTGTTAAATAAACATACGAAATGGAAGAGATATATAACTGTAATTGGCTCATCACATGAATAACTAACATATAAGCTAAACAAATTTTGTGCTCGTTATGAATGGACTAGATTGTACTTGAAGTTCTACGATCACTTCGTTGGTTCCCTCCGATACTCTTTAAGCTGGTCCCTCAAAGTGCTAGCCAAAACCATTAACTCACCGATATGTGCACTTGAAGCAAGCAAAGTTTGCCATTCAGCGTGGGTCACATATGCTACAGTCTAGTGCATCATGAACACACAAAGAGGAATCCCATGGAGTAAACTCAACCCACATCCAAATAATAGAATGGAGTAAAGAAAGTAAGCATAACTAATAAATATGGATCTGAAATTCAATTTATGTATTTAAGTTGGTTACAAGTGTTTAAATATGTATTAAGTTGAAAGTTAACAAAAATAGCCCTTAAATTTAGTTTTTATTTGTCATTAGCGAGCTAAAGGGTCTATCTAGCGCGGTAGGTGTATATAGTGCTCTAGGGAGTCAGTCTAGCTCACTTCCGTTCTTCCCTTTGAAGAACAGTAGAGCACCAAGACTAGATACCATACTAGCCAGTCTCGATAGCACGGTATCTGTGCTAGGTGACAAAATTTTTAACTTGAGCATTATGTCCCCAACACCCCTAATTGGGTATCCTAGCCTTGTCAACCCATTTTTTACTCCACGGGGACTCCATAATTTCCTAATTTCAATCAAAATCATCAAATTAAGAAAAATTTTTAACAACAAAAACAACAATTATTCAATCAAAATCATCAAATTCATGCATTCACTAATTTTTCTTAATTTGACCGAAAACCTAATTTCCTTCAAAATCATTCTACCAATCCTAATTGTAGTGTTAACTAGACTTGTAAATCATCAAGGATCCATAAAAAATAGTGATCTAGTCCTCAAATTCAAAATATACCAAATTGAGCTCATTTTTATGAATTTAGTGAGATAGAGAAGATTACCTTGTGTTTGATCTTTTAATTCTTCCTCCAATTGTTGATTTTCAGCTCCAAGATCTATCTATTTCTTTTCTTGTTTTCCAAATTTTGCATGTATTAGTGATAGTGGAGATGAGAAAATCCAACTCAATTGCTATATATATATATGTTTTTTATGATCTAATGTGCTATGCGTATCTCGATTACTATCTTGTGGTCTTTATTAACACTGTCACACATAGATTAATGACTCCATTGAACAACTTAGTAGCCTATTATTACTTAAAAAGGATCAATCTCAATGTTCATCCATGGCTTAAAATATTTCCATCTAACAATAGGAAATTTAGTTTCAACTATTTAAGCTGTTAGTATAGCCATATAAATAATTATGGTTGGTATAGTCAGACTTCTTTATTAACACATTTATGGTCTCACTAAACCTCGGCTACCCGGTACTGGTGGCTGGCGTCTCGATACGTATCTCAAGGCATGTCATAGCCTATTATTCTGATTAGATTGACTTAGTTCATTGTTATATTATCCATTTCAATTGATTAACTAGTAATTTTAATGTGAATTAATATTGTTTTCTAGTGTATCCATAGTTTGCCTACCTAATAACCACGTTGACATACATTATAAAGAGAATACACATCACACAATCTTGCATGATGTAACCAAAATAATACCAACATGTGATGTATTATCAAATAAACTCATAAATATGCTTCGTGATTAAGCAATCAAAATTCAAAGGGCTAGTGTACCTAGGTCGATGTGTGTCCTAGCCTACCTATAGCGTCCACAAGGATTAGAGCTATTGTACTAATCTAAAATTATGAAATAAATAACGACTTTAGTAAAATGGGTCTTGAAAATCCTTCCCAACTATAGTAAATTTCATCTCGAGATTTAAGTAAAACTAATCGTTGTACCATGAAATAGCTAAGGGTATCGCTCTCGCGTAGTCGACTCGAGCTTCCCGGTGAGTCCCTCTATCCCGTGATGCTGCCAAGGAACTAGAACCTTGGAGAACTCTCTCCTCCTGAGAACATGAACTCAACACTCAAAGATTGATATAGGCCACTCCTCATAAATTGCGTCTGGCTGAACCTGAATCTGTCTTAAAACAACCGTCGATCTTGGTCTTGACCTAGCTAATCTCAACAAAGAGATGTAAAATGTTGGATAAACCTCAGCTAACTCAACAAGTAACTTTAAACTATAAAACCCCATCGGCATCAGTTTCCCTTTAATTTGAAATCTTTATTGACTTCGAAAGGGAAGCCTTCAGGAAGTGGTGTTGTTCCGATACTCAAGTGATAGCTTTTGTTGTATGCATAGTCACATAGAGGTCGATAATCCTCTAAAGAACCTCCAAACTGCAATATGGAAGCTGTAATTATATCCTCAAAAATATGTATCTATCTCTTTGACTGTCCATCTGTTTGAGGATGATAAGCTGTACAAAACTTCAATCTGGTACTAAACTACTCCTGTATTGCATACTAGAATCTTGTAGTCAACTTGGGATCTTTGCTTGATAAAATAGAGATAGACACCCTATGCAATCCAATAATCTTTCGCTCAAATAATATGCTTAATTGTGGGAATGTATATCTAATCGAAATTGAAATTAAGTGAGTTGATTTTGTCAGCCTATTGATCACAACCCAAATGGCATCGTGTTGCCGCGATGTTTGCGGTACTCCACTAATAAAATTTGTAGTGATGTGCTCCCATTTCCACTATGGAATGGGCTGCAGCTGTAGTAGTCCACCAACTCTCCTTTGCCCAGCTTTCACCTATTGGTAGATGTGATAACTCCTGACATATGCTCCCACATCAACCCTTATCCCTAACCACAAGAATAATAGCATTAAGTCATGATACATCTTGGTCTCGGCAGGATTAACTGTATAACGAGACATGTGTGCATCCTTAAGAATCTCATCCCGTACTCCCGATCTAGAGCTATCCACAACATCCCACAGTGTCTCAAATATTAATCCATCGACTCTGCCCAATCAGTATACTCCGGATCCCTAGGTAGACCATAAAACCTCTTATATAGCCCATCAGCCCTCTAACACTCGGCAACTTGCTCAATTGATACAATCAAAACTCTCATATAACAATAAATGTGTGGCTCAACCATAGTAAATACCTTTCTCATGCACATAACTAATGTCTCCTATAAAATTGTTTCACTCTCTATCCCGTTCCTCCTCAGTGCCAGCTACGACGTTCTTTTTCCCAAAGTGAAACTCAATAGTGAAGTTGTAGTCCTTCAACGGCTCGAGCCATCTCCTCTTATGCATGTTCAAATCCCTTGAAGTGAAGATATAGTGCAAACTCTGGTTATTTGTGAATAAAGTGAACCTCTTTTCTTATAGACAATGCCTATAGGACTTGAGGGCAAAGACGACCGCTGCAAGCTTCAATTCATGCACATGATGATTTTCCTTAAGTGGTCTCAACCTTTTGGAGAGATAAGCAATTGGTCTACCCTCCTACATCAATACACATCCAAAACACATGCTTGATGCATGCATGTAATTTGACAAACTCTTGTCCGGCTCCAGTAAAGTCAACCCTAATACATAATTCAATATCTTCTTCAATTCCTAGAAAGCCTGCTCACACTCCTCTCACAAATTAAATCTAATATCTTTCTTAGTCAATCTCTTCATTGATGCTGCAATCGAGGAAAAGTGTTATACAAATCGGTTGTAGTATCCTGCCAATCCCAGAAAACTTTGAATATCGATAATAGACTCAGGTGCCCTCCAGTCAATGATAGCCCTAATATTCTCTGAATCTACAAAGATATCCAAATCACTGATAACATGTCTCAGAAATCTCATTACACTCAGTAAGAAGTCACACTTGCTGAACTTGGCGTATAACCTATGCTCTTTTAGTGTCGTCAAAAATGCCTTGAGATGTCTCTCGTCCTCCTTAGAAGGCCTGCTGTAGATCAAGATATTGTAGATGAAAACTAAGAAATATATATCCAAAAAAGGTCTTAAGACCTTAAGCATCAGATCCATGAAAATCGTTGCGGCATTAGTCAGCCCGAATGGCATGACCGAGAACTCGAACAACTTGTATCACGTACTGAAGATGGTATTCTTAATCTCCTCTTGTTAAATCCTCAACTGATTATAACCAAGCAAAGACCCATATTCTAGAAGAACCTGTCGCCTACTAACTAATCGAATAGATTGTCTATTATAGGAAGAGGGTAACGATTCATAACAATCACATGATTCAGCTTTTATATTCAAAGCACATCCTCATCAAAACATCCCGCTTCTTTACAAACAACACTAGAGCTCCCCACGGTGACATACGAGGGTGGATGAAACCCTTCTCCAACAAATCATCAAGCTTCCTTTTAACATCCTACTACTCAGATGGTGACATCTAGTAAGGTCAACTGGCAATTAGCTGGTATTAGCTCGATGATAAACTCAATCAGTTGTGGTGATGGAAATCTAGGTAGATTATCTAGGAATACGTCGATGAAATCTATAACTACCTGAATATCCTTAATGTTGACCTCGGTCCAACATCCTGCTTGATTATCACTGCAAAATGCCTCCATCTACTATGTTGTAGTTAGTCAGGCCCTAGTGATAGGTAAGTCTATAATGGATCCAGCTACTGAGAACTTGGGCATCACGGGAATGCAAAACTCAACTCTCTTACTAAAAAAATCTATTCACACATGATAAGGCAATAACCAATGCATCCCAAGAAGAGTATCAAACTCTAGGTACATAAAAGCTCGAAAATCCACTTTTAACTGATGTCCCTTAACCTTTATCATCACATCTCTGCATATCTGGTTAAGGTGTCCCCAACAGCCGTATTAAGAATAAGGTGTCGATCTAATGTCTGTGCACCTAACCATAACTCTCCAACAATTTGTCTAGTAATAAATGATAAAGTACTACTAGAATTAAACATAGTATGTGTAGGTCTACCATTAATATGTAATGTACCCTCGAAGAGCAGTCTGGTAGCTCATATGTTTTCCTATATTACTATATGGACCCTCTCTAGCCTGATCTGGCTCTCTTTGTTGTGATGGTGGAGCTCAGCAGTCTAACTTCAAATGTCCTCTCTGATCACACCTCTGACACCGCGCCTCTCTTGCTTGCCAGCTTGTCCATTTCCAGATCTCTGACCTTGACGCTAGAATCTTTGACCCTTGTCATGTCCTTCTTGATTTCTAGCCTTACAGTACTGTTATGGCTATTGCCTTCGGTCCTCAGTCTGTGTTGGTGCCATAATGTGAACATGCTACCTGACCTCAAACTAGAACTAACTATGTAGGTGATCATCCCTATGGTTCATGCCCTATCTATCGTCCCTCCGACCTTTGTTCAAATCATACCTCTATCTCTTCTGCCTCAGAACCTGCCTATAACTCTGTTTCGTTTGAACCTCCGTACCAGTAATATGGCAACCCTCTAACTGCATCAGAAAGATCTCAAGTGCAAATGTTTAGTAATTGATCTCCAATAGATTAGGAGCCTCAAATGACACCAATCTCGCAGTAACCCTCTCATCCACACTTCGGGTGAAGTAAAAGATTTGTTGATGCTCTATCCTCGGCACTTCTTTCGAGAACTATAAGAAATATTAGTAATGTCCCATGTATTACATATGTGAGCGGTTACACTGTCGTATGGCCAAAAACTATTCTATCAACCCCAACCTCACTTTCATGGCAATATATTAACCATAATATTACTCTCTAAACTGTGCCAATGTTGTTAGCTCTGGGTACGTGTCATGATACGTGGTATACTAGACTATTATATAAACCTCTTTTCATGCTCCAGATAGATGCGCCTGTACCCTCTCATCGTTCCCCATCAGCTTATGAAACTAATGATGAGAAACTATTAATTTCCTAGTCGCACCACCTCTTTAGAAGAAACCAGGCTGAAACTTCATGAACTATCTCAAAATATTCACCCCTAACGCTAAAACAAATCTTGATGTAGTCGCAACAATATTGGTAGTTAACTACTAACTAGTAATGGGTGGGAGCGTATGAGTCAGAGTCTATATTGGAATGACAAATAGCGCAGCTCCTTCTGGTTATGTCTCCCCAATTGCTCTATCAATTGGTGTATGCAGGACAATTGAGGCAATGACTGTCTCTACGGATGAAGTGACTATCACTAAGTCTCAGGGGTACTGCAACCGCAACTTTAGCAAGTTTCGTAAGGGCGGTGGTCTGATCATCTATCAATCGATGTACTTTAGCCATCGGAGTCTCCTTGGCTGCGAGTCGATCCTCTACACTCGTTGTGATAGGGGATCCTTAGTTGCATTGCAACCCTGTCCAGTCTCCTAAGGTGCAATCGACTGTCCTTCTATGATCTGCATCGAGAAACATGCATCATATCAGCCTTGATATATATATACGTATATATTACATATGTTTAACAAAAATTTAACATGTATATAAACCATAACTCTACCCGCCTCACACCACTTCCTAAATAAGGTTCTACGACAATATCATCGAGTTTCCACATCTAAGTTTTATTTATTAAATCGTATGCTCTTTAATTTAAATTTCCCAAGTTCCTAGAACTCATTCTCTAATACCAAATGTGGCACCCCCACGCCATGAGGCCGCCTCGGGGTCTCATCATGTCGTGTGTTCCTCGCTTGGTGGGCCCAGATACACGTGTCCAACACCTACCTATCCATCTCATGTATGAATATTTGTGTCCATGATATTAGTTTAGGTAATTGGTTATTCATATTTTTCTCAAGTTATTTCCTTAAATCTTTCGATTCCTTAAGTTCAACTATTTGTAGCTTATTTAAGTCTTAGCCATGCTAGTGTTTTGTGTTTTAAAGTTATCGGGTTTTCACACTTAACTAAAAAATAGCGAAACTCTTAATTATAGTAAGTAAAGCATAAAGTTCATCATAATATATAACATCATTCATATAAGCATGTCCTATTGTGGAAAACCCGTAAAATACTATGTATATAAGCGATAATGTCATAAGACAGTATATATATACATGTACAATGTCACTCAAGTCTCCGAAATACCCAAAATAAATAAAATATCAAAATAAACACATACTAGTAGATCCTTCATAGTAGGTAATCAGATATAGTCACATAGGATCTCCTTGCCTCAACTGGTACTAGGATCTGTTGGGGCATATGCCCTAGGTCAATCCATTAACTGTCTTTATGAATACTTTTAGTTAATAAAATAGAGGATTTCATTTGCTGTTTATTATAATTAATTCGCATGTTTACATTATAATAAGATCCATGGGTATTTACAGAAATATCCTAAATGTCCCAGTCGATTATTATACTGGGAACTATAATGAATTAAGACTAGTGTGAGTCTTGATTGATGATCATATGATGATTATACGTATAGGGATACAAATCAAGATCATGAGTACTTGTTAGGGAACAAAGTACTGGACCGACTCGCTATGAGAACATCACATGGATTAAGTCATAGTTGTTTCTCATGATAGGTATATTTTTCAGTCCTCTGACTTGAGATTGCCAGAGACTTCAACATTAGGAACACAGTAATTTGACACAATTAAACGTTGTCTTTAACCGGACGATTATAAAGGTTGTGATTGGTTACTGTGTGAGTAACGTGATGAAGTTGTGTAATCAAGATAGAATTTGTCCCTCTCATATAAAGAGAGATGTCCAGTGGATCCCTCGATGTGTTAGACTATTAAAAGGCCTAGTTTAAGTGATTTGATATTGATCAATGTCACTTGGATGTTTTCGGTCTACCTAGAGATCGAGACTAGTACGATTGAACATGTTGGATGAAAATTCCATGCCTTATGTTTGATCAAAAGGATATCGTGTGACAAAAGGATGTTATATACACTATTGATTAGGTTGTATCGATTTGATATTCGTACAACTTAGGTAGTCATAATGTCTTGCTAGAGACTGCTTATGACTTGTATACCAAAATGTGTTTTGGTACACTGCCAACGTTGTATGAGCCTATTGGGTCGCACACTAAGAATGGTTTTGCGAGATTTTAAGATGATTCGGAAAAATGAATTTTATCTGATAAAATTCATGACAGAAACGTCCTTGTGGTGTATTACACTTATACTTCTTTAAGTAAGGGTATATGTGTAATTTACTTAACCGTCTATATACAAGGGTTGTATAAATGGACGCTTTAAGTTAGAACATACGCACGAAAGATTAATAGGCCGAAACTCTATTTTCGTTTTAGAAACGACTTAGGGTTTTTGGTATGCTCTGGATCGTTTTGGAGAGAAACAAAAAGGTTTGGTATTCTCTCGAATCTAGCACTTCAAATCAAGCCGCCGTTCGTATGTGGACTGCTGATAGAGGGCGTTCGTCGTTGGCAGCGCCTTAGAGATCGATCAACCTTCAGAAAGGTATATTGCGATTGAGGTTTGATTAAGTTTTTCATGGTTTAAACATTTTTAATGGAATTAGATTCAGATCCTGTTGTGGTTTTTATCAAAACTGTTTTGTAATCTCCGCTGCGTATGAACCCCAAAACCCAACAGTGGTATCAGAGCCTTCGAGTTTGATTCCATTAAATTCATTGCATGTTTTCTTCTGATATATACATGATATATGATTGAAAACATGTTAATAGTTGATGTATATGTGATATACATAAGTTTCCTTTGAGAATTATTATCATGTTTTGTGTATATGATACATATATTCGTAATTTAATTAAAATCAGTTTCTTACATGCTAGTAACCATGTTAGGTTAATTCAAATAATTTCAATGAATTGAATTTCGTGTTCTGTGATCCATGACACCATTAGGTATAATCTTTATTTTTCGTGTATTGATGCATGGATGAAATCTCTGTAATTCACTATGCATATTTAGGTTACATTGTCTTACGTTTCTTGAATTGTATAAGGCTAAATATTAATTCGAAACTAATATGATTAGGTTCGATTAGTATAGTAGTTCATGATTCAATGACATATTTGTGATTATCTGGATGAGGACCGAAATTGCAACTAATTAATTTTTGAAATTGTTTATTTATCTCATTTTATCTATTTTTGTTATGAAATTTCTATTTGATAAAGATAGATAACAAATTAGATTAGGAGATATAGTCAAAATCGATTTCGTTATCTCTATTGGATAGGAGATAAATATCAAGAATTTCGTTATTGGTGATATGCTAGGATTCAAATATCTAAAGTCCTAACTGGATTAGGATAAGATGATTAGTTAAATGTGGGCCCCGGTTAATTAAAAATGTTTTAATTGACTTAATTTTGGATAAATTAAGGGGTAAATTTAGTATAGTAAAATCAGCGAAAAATATGATTTTCTATATCGAAAGTCCTGACCGGCCAGCGGGACCGCCGTCTAACTAATTCTAGCGCACGGAAATTCTTTTATTAGTGAATAGTATAAAAATCTCCAAATTGTTTAGTGATTGAACAAATCAATAGAATATATGATATTTCATTGTTTACATAAAAATCACTAAAACTGAATAAAATCCCTCTATTAAATTTTAACTCTCGTGTCATCCATTTTAAACACTTGTCAAAGGCCTCGATCACACTAATATAGTTTCAGCCATAGCTGGGTGTATTGTGTTATCTTGGTGAGACAAGTTGGGTAGGAGTTACCTAAATGTTTAAAATGGTCCGACTTAAAAAAGCCATCAAAATAGTTTTGAGCTCTAGGCAAATGATGAGAAAAAAACATGTTAAGACATAAGATGTCCCGTATCTCATAAAAGGATCTAAAAATTACATAAGATGTAATTGGTAACTGTTACCTACCTAAATAATCTAGTTCTATGTTTCATGCCATAGCTGTCAAAGAATTAGGTGAAATATGGATTTTAGTCCCCTAAATAAACAATATGTTTTAGGAGGGTTGTTAATTTAGTGGGAGTCTATTCCTCTATACTAAAATAAACTTTGCATAATCTTTATTGTAGATCAATGGCCTCTTCAAGTAACAATAATCCCCTATCACTACGATCCATCCTTGAGAAGGATAAGCTATACGGGACTAACTTTCTTGTTGGTTCGAAACTTGAGAATTGTTCTTAAGCATGAACGCAAGTTGTATGTCTGGATGCTCCAATCCCCGAGGACCCACCAGCCAATGCTACGAAAGCTGTGAAGGATGCGCATAGTAAGCATGTCAACGATTCTACTAATGTTGCATGTATTATGCTGACAACTATGGTTCTCGAACTTCAGAAGGACATGGAACTAATGGAAGCCTACGACATGACTATAACTCTGAAGGAAATGTTCCAATAGCAAGCTAGGCAAGAAAAGTTCGAGACAGTCAAAAACCTACATTCTAGCAAGATGACTGAGGGTGCGTCAGTTAGTCCTCATGTTCTGAAGATGAAAGGCTATGTTGACCGGCTTGATAGACTCGGATTCCCCATAATCCAAGAGTTGGCTACAGATTTGATCTTGAATTCATTACCAGAGAGTTACTGACAATTTGTGATGAACTACAATATGAATAATATGGAGAAATCAATTTCAAAGTTGCATTTGATGCTCAAAACTACTGAACAAAATATCAAGAAACCCTCTAATAATGTGTTGATGGTCCAAAAGGGAAAGGGAATGAAGAAGAAAGGCAAAGGCAAGGCTAGAGTTGCCAAGGCTATTGCTGCACCTGTCGCAAAGCCTGTGGAACAAGTCAAGCCCCAGCCTATTCCTGCTTTAAAACACCCAAAAGAAAAAGAAGGAAATTATGATTTCTGTCATGCACCTGGACATTGGTTCAGAAATTGCAAACTCTATCTGGAAGATCTAAGGAAGAAAAAGGGTAGTGCGACTACCACTACAGGTATTTATGTTATTGAAATTAATTTATCTACTAGTGATTCTTGGGTATTAGATACCGGATGTGGATCTCACATTTGTATAAATGTGCAGGGACTCACCAAAAGTAGAAAGTTGAAGAAAGGAGAAGTCATCCTCCGCGTAGGGAATGGAGCAAGAGTTGCTGCCCTGGCTGTTGGATCATATGACTTACTTTTATCTAGTGGACTTATTTTAACTTTAAATAATTGTTATTTTGTGTCTGCCTTGAGCATAAACATCATTTCTGTTTCATGTTTGGATATGGATGGTTTTGATTTTATTATCACAAATAATAGATGTTCCATTTCTCGTAAAGGCATATTTTATGCAAATGATGATTTGTATGATGGTCTTTATATTCTAAGCATGAAAAATTCCACTGATACTCCAGTCTTTAACATAAATACTAAGAGATTCAAGTCGATGATTTCGATCAAACCTATCTTTGGCATTGTCGTCTCGGGCACATAAATGAGAAACGCATAACGAAGCTCTATAAAGATGGAATTCTAGATTCATTTGATTTAGAAACATGTAAAATCTGCGTATCTTGTTTACTGGGAAAGATGACTAAAAGTCCCTTTACTGGACACAGTGAAAGGGCAAGTGATTTATTGGGTCTAATACATACTGATGTATGCGGTCCTATAAACACAATGGCTAGAGGAGGTTATCGGTACTTCATTACATTTCTTCGATGATTTCAATGAGATATGGTTATGTATATCTTATGAAACATAAAGCTGAGTCATTTGAGATGTTTCGAACGTTTCAAAATGAAGTGCAGAATCAACTTGATAAAACTATCAAAACACTTCGATCAGATCGAGGTGGTAGTATTTAAGCTAAGAATTTGATGATCATCTTAGAAATTATGGGATTGTCTCCCAATTTACTCCACCAGCAACTCCACAATGGAATGGAGTTTCTGAAAGGAGAAATTGAACCTTATTAGATATGGTTCGATCTATGATGAGTCTCGCAGATCTTCCATTATCCTTTTAGGGTTATGCATTACAAACTGCAACTTTCACTCTAAATCGAGTTCCTTCTAAAGCGGTTGATAAAACACCATATGAGATATGGTACGGGAAGAGACCTAGTTTGTCTTTTCTTAAGATTTGGGGTTGTGAGGCTTACGTAAAGCGACAAGTCTCAGAAAAACTAGCACCTAAATCTGAGAAGTGTTTATTTATAGGGTATCCTAAGGAAACATAAGGATATTACTTTTATAATCCCGCTGAAAACAAAGTGTTTGTTGCTCGGTATGGTGCCTTTTTGGAAAAACGGTTTATTTCAAAAGACACTAGTGGGAGAGAAATAAATCTTGAAGAAGTTCAAGAATCACGGGTAAACACGAACCGCTCTTTGGAAGTTCAACAACGTTCGAACAGTTGAACCTCCACAAGTGACACAAGGCCCACGTAAATCTAGTAGGGTAAGACATGAGCCGAGTGATTCGGATTTCTCATTACTGCGATAGTCATGATGTGTTGCTTATAGACCAAAATGAGCCCACCACTTATCGGGAGGCTATGTCTGGACTAGACTCGGATAAATGGCTAAGTGCCATGAACTCGAGATGCAATCCATGTATGATAACCAAGTTTGGAACTTGGTTGATTTACTGAATGTGGTAAGACCATTGGTTGTAAATGGGTTTTCAAGAAGAAACCGACATGGATGGCAAAGTGCATACATTTAAAGCAAGACTTGTAGCAAAAGGTTCAAAGCAGACTCAAGGTATTGATTATGATGAAACTTTTTCGCCGATAGCCATGCTTAAATCCATAAGAATTTTAATTGCCATTGCTGCATATTATGACTATGAAATATGGCAAATGGATGTAAAACAACATTTCTTAATGGAAAGCTGTTTGAGGACGTGTATATGATACAACCTGAAGGTTTTGTACATCCTGAGAATTCTAGGAAGGTATGCAAGCTTCAAAGATCCATTTATAGATTAAAGCAAGCTTCTCGGAGTTGGAATCTTCGTTTTGATCAAGCAATCAAGGATTTTTGTTTTATTAAGAACGAAGATGAACCTTGTGTATACAAGAAGGTCAGTGGGAGTGTAGTTATTTTTCTGGTACTGTATGTTGATGATATATTACTCATTGGAAATGACATCCCAACATTGCAGAATGTCAATTCTTGGTTAGGGAAGTGTTTCTCAATGAAAGACTTAGGAGATGCAGCCTATATCCTAGGGATAAAGATCTATAGGGATAGATCTAAGAGGGTAATTGGTCTAAGTCAGAGTGCTTACATAGACAAGGTGCTGAATAGGTTCAGTTTGCAAGACTCTAAAAGAGGATTGTTGCCAATGTCTCACGGCATAAGTCTCAGCAAGACTCAATGTCCTAAGACAAATAATAAGCGAGACATATGAATAAGATTCCATATGCATCAGCTATTGGATCTATCATGTATGCCATGTTATCACTACAAAAAAATAGCAAATCAGAAACGGAATTAGAAACGGAAATAAGTTCCGTTTCTAAATCAGAAACGGAATTAGAAACGGAATAAGTTCCGTTTCTAAATTTAACAGTTAGCGACGGAATTGACACGGAAAAAATCAGAGACGGATTTGAGACGGATCGGAGACGGAATTAGAGACGGAATTAGAGACGGAATTAAATTCCGTCTCTGAAATTTGGCGCCACCATTCCCGCCAAATTCTTCATTTCTTATGACCGTTCATCATTCCTCGAGATTTGTATTTTCTTGGATCATTGCACCCCCTCCTCTTTCCTGCACCCCCCCCCTTCCCAACAAAACACCAGAAATCCCTAAATCATTCTCACGAAAAAACCCCAAAAACCTAAATCCGTCTCTCCGTCTCGTCCAAAATCATTCGATCGTCTCGTCCCCAAACGTCCATCCCGTTCGATCGTCTCGTCTCTCCGTCTGGTCGTGCTAGCTGGTCTCTCTGCTGTCTCTGGTCTGTCCGTCTCGTCGCGCTGGTCTCCGTCTCTCCGTCTGGTCGTGCTACCTGGTCTCTCTACTGTCTCTGGTCTCGCAGTCTCTCTGGTCTCTCCGTCTCGTCGCGCCGGTCTCCGTCATCGGCCCTCGACTCTCGCTCTCTCTGGTCTCTGATTCCGGTTCTATTGGCATTTGTAGTTTTGGAGTCTTACTACATTATGATATAATCTATTTGTTTTTTATTGTTCTTTATAATGCAGCCAACACTCATGATCAAGAGCTCTTCAGCTTTCATAGAGATCATTCACCTTGTGACGGTTTTGAGGAAATCTTGAATGCGCTATAATGTTTTCGCTCAACTTTTGCGTCTGTCAGGTTGGCATTCTAGTCCCCTTGTTTATCTATTTTAAAAAATTTATGGAAAACCATGGGTGACATGAGAATTATTTAAGTTTCCGCTATGGTTCATTTGATAGTTCGATCTTCTAGTAAAGATCGGAGTTGAAGGCAAGAAGGTTTTTTATCTTGAAAAATTTTCCAATTTAAATTAAGCATGCAAGACTTCATAAATTTCCATCTATCAATAAATATTCGGGGTGTCCGGTGTTCCTACGTACCTTATCTGCGGCATCCGAAATATTAAAGTCGTAATACTTGTTAGCATTGCAAATATTATGCTCATGAATGAAATATGTTATAGATTTTCACTTGAAACTGAAGCTATATCCGCTAGGCAAGGCAGTGATATATATGCCTTGATGTTCAAACATAGGAAATGAACATAATGTGGCTGACCATTGTGTATACTAGGTTTTCTTAGCGGCTCAGCTATACTAGTCTACTAAATGGATTAAAAAAAAAATTTATTTTCTTGATAGGTCTTAGCTATTTTGGTCATGGAATCCTTTTTATTATTTTAAATTCGTCTTGGCAATTGGCGGTGTTATAGTACTACCTTATTGTTTATGAACTTTGAAGGAACAAACTCTTGATCAGGTGACATATTTAAAGAGTTCAGTTCTTTTAATTGTTATTACTTTTTGAGGTTTTATTTTAACTGTTCTTGAGTGATATGATTTGTTACGTGGTTGATTGTGCAGTGAATGAGTGCACATCGTTCTGATTCTTTTTGATTTTCGATCTTGAATCTCCGTCTCTTTCATTGCTCTCTGCTCTCTGGTCGCTCTGTGCTTACCGCTCCGCTCTCCGCTCGTCAAGGTAACAAATTTTTTTTTTTTTTTTAACACCCGAATTCTCTTCACATTGTATCTGCTCACATTTTCCCCCGGATTGGCTTTCATGTGCATTAGTTGGTGTTCTTCACTTGATCTATTAAGTTAATGTTGTGTCTTTTGTTTGGTTTAGAAGTTTTTGTTCTGCTCTTCTCTTACATGCATAGTGTTTTGTGGTTATGCTTGTTCTATTTTTAGGTTTATTAATATGTAATATTTCATTTCAACCTTTTAATTGAGCAATTCAAGATTTATATTGATTCCGTATTTGGTTGTTATTCCATGTTTATTTTATCGGTAAAGCATGTCATCCGTATTTGGTTGTTATTCCATGTTTATTTTATCGGTAAAGCATGTCATGATCAACATTATAATACATTAGAATCATGTACTGAGGTAATTACTTTGTCGTTTGATGTTATAGTTGTTAGTAATTTCATATTCATGCACTTGCTATGGATGATTGATTAGTTAGGTGTTGTTGGTTACGATTGAATAGTACCTATAATTACTTAATTTCTACTACTAGTTAGGATTAGAAACACTAGGATTACTCTTTTAGTTAATGTTGCTATTTGGCATTAAATTTCTAGAGAATGGAACCTATAACTTTAAGGAGGTATGAGTGAACAAGTAGTAGACGCGTTGATGCTATGTGGTATTTGTATGCCTCTTATATCCACTACAAATAAACAGCAAATTAGAAACGGAATTAGAGACGGAAATAAGTTCCGTTTCTAAATCAGAAACGGAATTAGAAACGAAAATTTCGTTTCTACATTTAAAAGTTAGCGACGGAATTGAGACGGAAATATTCAAAGACGGATTTGAGACGGATCAGAGACGGAATTAGAGACGGAATTAAATTCCGTCTCTGAAAAATGGGGCCACCATTCCCGCCGAAACTTTATTTCGTTATACCCGTTCATCAAATCTCGAGATTTGTGACAACAAATCTCGAGATTTCTCTTTACCCCCTCCAAATTACATCTACCATCATATGAAAAGAGACATTACATTACAATACGATCATAAATGAAACCTGAGACATCGTGTAACGCTGACTAGCTAGAAAATTAATGACTTCCTAACTTTGTCAATTTATTCTCTATTCATGAGTTTAATGTGCGAACCTCGTTCTTTCACTTAGCTATCAATTTCTTCTAGATGGTCTAGATCGCTATTCCGATTTACAATATTCTCCAATTAGTGAGATTTCTTATCATCTTAATCATTATTATTTCATTACTTGAATAGACAACCGACTCGACAAGGGTTACGTTCGACTAGGAATGTCGTCTACAAAGAGATCGGATGTACAACTTAGGCTCGACAACGGTTACGTTCGAATTGAATTCGCTGCGAAGGTTAAAGAATTCATATCATTTGCAAAACAACATTGTCCTACATACCAAAGTGAAAGGAAGATTAGATGTTCGTGCAATTTTAAGAAATGTCGACTTGTACCGTGCACGGACGTCGAAACGGTTGAGCACCACATATGTAGGTATGGATTTATCCCGGGATATCACAGTTAGTACGAACATGGTGAGAACGGAGATGAAGGCCCGCAAAATTTTCACGAAATGGATAGCCATATTGATGATCTTGATGTGGGAGGATACGATCGACACCTTACCGCGAGATGCTACACAACGTGGCAGGTCCAAGTTTCAATTGGAATGCCGTGGAAGAATCACCAAACCCCCAAAGCACGCCAACTATATGACATGATTGATGCAAGTAGGGAACAATTGTGGCCTGGTTGCGAAACCATGACAACGTTGTCCGCAATGGCAAGATTACTTGCGATCAAGTCGAACATCATATATACGAACGAGGGTATAATGAAATCATTAAACTAATGAAGGATTGTTTGCCAAATGACAACTCAATGGTTGAGAATTTTTATGCCACTAAAAGACTAATGCGAGGTCTAGGTCTACCTGTTGAGAAAATAGATTGTTGTGAGGACCAATGTATGATTTATTGGGGAGTGGACTCCGAGTTGACGTCATGTAAATTTTGTGGGAAATCATGATACGTTGCACATCGACGAGGTCGTGGTCGGAACACAAAAAACCGCCCTTGCAAAAGAATGTACTACTTCCCTTTGGGCCCTCGGTTGCAACGATTGTATGCGTCCGAGTCAACCGCAAAACATATGCGATGGCATGGAGATCATTCATCGCTTTGAAGATGTTATGCAACTTGTTCGATTCGATTGCTTGGAGACATTTTAATGACGTCAATAGAGACTTTACCGTAGGAGGTTCGGAATGTTCGTTTAGGATTGTGCACCGATGGTTTTCAAGTATTTGGGCTTTAGGAAATCGTACTCTTCGTGGCCCGTGATTTTGACTCCTTACAACCTTCCACCGTCGATGTGCATGAAATCGAGTTTATGTTCTTAACGTTTATCGTTCCTGGACCGACCAGCCCAAAGCGAGAAAATCTACGTGTTCCTTCACCGCTTGTGAAAGAGTTGCAAGATTTATGGAACAATGGGGTGGTTACATACGACGTTTCCACCAAGACAAATTTTCTCATGCTGTTGCCCTTTTATGAATTTGTTAGTGATTTCCCCGCATATAGCATGTTGTCGGTTGGAGCACACACGGTAAGTACGCTTGTCCATATTTTATGGAGGATACAAATGCATTTCAATTGCGAAATGGTGGTAAGACATCGTGGTTCGATTTGTCATCGTCGTTTCTCGGAGAAGTCATCACCATTAAGGAAAGACAAAAAAATTTCATTAGAGGCAAAATGGTCATAAATGATGATCCGCCGCTTTGCGATCTGGTGAAGAAATTTTGGCGAAATTGAATCGTTTGGCTTGATGAAGGTGACGAAATCGGCGTGAATCGTGAATGGGCGGATAGCTAAGAATTCGGGATGGAGGAAGAAAAGCATATTCGGGACTTGCCGTATTGGAAGACAAACTTGATCCGCCACAACTTAGATGTCATGCACATCGAAAAAAATGTTTTTGACAACATATTCAACACTATTATGTGTGTACCTAGGGCAAGAGTAAGGACAATGCAAAATCGAGGCAAGATATTCGTGAATATTGTCACCGACCTTCTCTACACATTGATTCGGCGACAAATACTTACGTCCTTGGGTGCTATGCTCTTGATACATCAAGAAGACAAAAATTGTGCGAATGGGTTGAAAAGTTGCGTTTTCGATGGTTACGCATCGAATCTTGGTCGATGTGTAGATCCAAAAAAAAAGCTGCGAATGTTCGGCATGAAGAGCCATGATTGTCATATATTCATGCAACGGTTGATACCAATTGCATTCGAGAGAACTTCTCCCAAACCCGGTTTGGGTTGCAATTAGCGAATTAAGCCTTTTCTTAGGTCCCTAAGCTGCGAAATGTGTCGGTATCAAGATATGGAGGTCTTAGAGTCGAAATACCAAAAATCATTTGCAAGTTGGAAAAAATTTTCCCTCAAGCTTATTTGACTCTATGGAACACCTACCAATCCACTTGGCCTACGAGGCCCGTCTGGCGGTCCGTTCAATTTCGATGGATGTATCCATTTGAGAGGTACTATCTTGAGCCCTTGATATTATTTTCCCATTCAATAGGTTTTATATCAACATTTCCTATAACATTCATATAGGTACCTTAAACATTTGAAGAACAATGTGCGAAACAAAACGAAGGTTGAGGGCTCCATGTGTAATGCTTATTTGGTCGAAGAGGTCACATCCTTTTCTTCTTACTACTTCGAAGATCACGTCTTTACGTTGCATGACAAAGTGCCACGTAACGACGATGGCGGTCTCGGGCCCACACCGAACTTCGTTGGCAATTTCTCAATTTTCACTTATCCTGGTCGACCCATGGGCAAGTCGAAGGAGCGGTACTTAATAGAGCGAGGAGTATAATGCCGCTCATTCGTACATCTTTGCTAAATTGTCGAGAGATCGCTCCTTACGTTCGTATGTCCATCACTTTCTTTCAATAATGTTTGTACATTCATTGTTCATATTTTAGTAAGACAACCGACTTACACGTTCGTTTCTTCTAGGATATTCGTCGATGAAATCACTCAAGCAATGGGGGAGTCGGAAGTTGATAGTAGTCTAGAGCACAACTTCCCCATTTGGTTTCAAACATATGTAAGGTCATTACTTTTGTACGTTATAGATTCAAATGTTTCTCCCATAACTAATGTGTCATATTGCATCTCTAATTTTGACGAATAGGCTCGGAATTCTATAGTTGACGAGACGCTCGTTGATCTTTCTGTTGGTCCTAGTCGATCATGTATTGTCTACCCTGGTTACCTTGTTAATGGGTATAAGTTCCACTCCGCAACATATGACGTTAATAGATCGACGCAGAACAGCGGTGTTTTGGTGAAGGGTTCAAACTACGCTGATGTTTCCCATAACTATTATGGAGTACTGCAAGAGGTTGTGGAGATTGAGTATACCGACCTCAAACGTGTGGTCTTGTTTAAGTGCGAATGGTATGACCCTACACCGAATCATGGTGTGAGGACTCACCCAACACTTCAATTGGTAGAGGTTCATCGAAGTCGACGATTTAACAACTACGAGCCATTTGTACTAGCAATGCAAGCCACTCAAGTCTACTACCTTTCGTACCCTTCTATGCGGAACGATCGACAAGAATGGCTAGCGAGTTTGTTCTTTGTCGACCAAAATTACGACGAGGAAACTAGCAAAGACGATAATGACCAGGGCTTGGCAGAGATTGCTTTCCAAGATGGGATGCCCACCACGTGTGTAGTCGATGATGCAGTCGCCGATATCAACAATCTGGATGTTCCGACTGGGACTCGATTCATTATTGAAGCGGGTCCAAGCGATGAAGTTTATAGTGGAGATGAATCAGAAGAAGAATCCTCACCTTCTACTCATGAGAGTGAATTTGAAACGGATGATAGCGAATAAAGTATGTATATGATATGTCAACGACCAATAATGTAGTTACTTTTATTAGCATGGATCTGTGTTATTAAGTCCAATAATTTAGACTCGAATTTCTACTTTTTGTATGCCCTCCTTCTCTCGATGTTTTATTCGTGAATATTGTTAGGTATCATGGCGGACGTGGTCATAGGGGATGTCGAGGTTTGCCATTAGGAGGCCATCGTCCGGGCGGAATAGGTGCGGCACCGACATCCGCGGCGAAATACCAAGCGGCCCTCGTGGTCGTGCCACACGAGGGTCCATAGAGGTCGTGGCGGTGGAGGTCGTGGTTCGATACTGCATTATCGATTCCGACTTCTCGGTCTCTCGAGCACGATACGGCCGCGGCGTCACCTTCCCCTTCCATACCGTCGGGGTCGTCTGTACCATCTTCGTCGTCATCAAGGACTATGCCTAATACACACTTCCCCACACCTTCTCCGACATCAATGACTTCTTTACCCACGAGGCCTGCACCCCCAGCCACAGCATCACCGGCAGCATCCCGACAAGAAGACGTAAGAGCAGGGTTGGAGGTGACAGGCCCTCCGCGGCCACCTCAGAGGACAGGGATGGAGCCCCCCCGCGTGCAGGGGATCCCTATCACGCTTATTGCCAATGATACGTAAGTTTGTGTTTGACTTTTATATGTCATTTTCAATATGGATGTCAAATATTGAAGAAGTAGTTAAGGTGATATGCATGTTCATGAAACACAGGGAGTTGCATCCTTCGCATTTTTGTGCACGGAGGATGACAAAAGTTTTTAAACGATGATTGATTCCTGAAGGGTATTGTTGGAAGTCGGTACCGCCTCATCATAAAGACCAATACTGGCGCCAATGGAAGGTAAACAAGACTACCATATGCCTTATGATTTATACTATTTTCTCAATGCGAGGTAACAATAGCAATCGCCAATTTGTAGGTATTTTTTAGATGGGATGATGCGCTTCCCGAGGATCTCGTGCGAGCGGCGTACGACAGGCTTGCAGGCACAAGGTACACCGCGTTGATGCACAAGTTGAAGAAGAATCGTGTGCAGCCAGTTTATGTTACAGATGAGGCATGGAGGAGATACTTGCAGTACTGGGAGAGCGAGGACTTCCAGGCTAGGTCTAGGCAAGCGACGGAGAATAGGAACACTGAGGTCGAAGGCCCTGGGACTGGACCCTCGAAGCACGGTGGTGGTTCCGTGTCTTTTGTGACTACCCAAAAAAGATTGGTAAGTTTTTTATAACATCTAGGATATTTTGTACATTTATACACTTGTTCACTATGCTTGGTCCTGCACGCAGGCTGATTCATCCGAGACGCCACCGACCGTGAATGACTTGTATTTGCATCTCCACATCGTTAATCACGACAGGATGACATTCATCGATACTAGATCAGAGCGGTTCTATGTAAGTATAGAAATGATATGTAAAATATTATTAAGTATACTTTACCCCATATCATGTATTTTGTTTGTTGTGCATATATGCAGGATAGGATCCTGAGCAGACGTCAGGAGGTGACCCAGGCTACACCGGAGCAATTGGTGGATGATGAGGCGGTGTACCTCAATGTGGCGGGTGAGTCTTCCAAAGGACGTGTCTACGGACTCGGGTCCGTAGGGAGAAAGAAGAGGAGATACGGAGCTCCTGGTGCTAGCATGTCGCAGACGCCGGATGTGGTGCGCGGGCAGAGTTCAATGTCGTTGCGGAGCAACTACGAAAGGTTATGGAGTTCATGCATCAGCGTCTTGGGATGGACATGGACGAAATAGGCCTAGCTCAGCAACAACCACCACCACCACCGCCACCTCATGACCAGCAACAGCCGCCGCAAATAGATCCGGTCGATCCACCCCAACAAGGGGACAATGTTGGGCGTGAGACGTAAGCGTGGCTCTCGAGAGATGAGCAGGTTGGTGATACATAGGTACTTCACTTGTTGTTTGTGTAAATTCTTAGATTAAAAGTTTTATAGTGTAGACAACTTTAGAAATTCTTCGAATTACTTTATGATTCACACTTCTTTTTGTGCATTTTTAGGTCGATGTTCCATATTTTATCGTGGATTTTAATATTTTCCCTTTTGCTCCCCCAATTTTTTTTTGTTTTTAAGTAAAATATATTATAAGTACCGAATGTTTGCATAATCCATGGGAGAAGAAAACATCTTTGTTTGTTGTGTGCAAATCTTATGCCGTTGCGAGTTCTCTCGAGTGCTATGATGAAGAAAGTGGTAGAATCGACAGGGAGCGACATCTTCATGCAATAGCAAATGAATTTGGGAAGTCGATAAAGGCTCGTTTTTCGGTCATCGTATTACGCACATGTAGGCTCTTCTTCTTCTATTATGGTATGTCCCTAGAAGAAGAATAGCCTACATGTTCTCAACACGATGATGAAAACGACCCTTTATCGATTTCCTAAATTCATTTGCTATGGCATGAAAATGTTGCTCCCTGTCGATTCTACCACTTTCTTCATCATAGCACTCGAGAGAACCCCGCAACGCATAAGATTTGCACACAACAACAAAGATGTTTTCTTCTCCCATGGATTAATTCGCAAACATTCGGTACTTATAGTATATTTTACTTAAACTTAGGTTAAAAAATTTATTTTGGGGAGGATAATGTATTAAAAATAAAATCCATGATAACTTATGCATGAATTGGGCGTCCAAGCCAACTAAGATATACATAGGATAAATGGACAATGAATGTACCTGCGGTGGATGGTCGTTTGTTGAAGCCTGATGTAGTGGAGGGTACTGATGATGAAGTTCCTTATTTCGTTTTTTGCAGTTTTCGGATAGGCGAGTTTTAGTTTTTCCTTTCGTTCTCGAGGGTTTGGGTTCATTGCTTTTGACGATGAGCATGTTGTAGACGATTTGTTTCATTTGCATGTTAAACTCATTCTTTTTTTGGTGGTGGTGATTTTGGTCCTTATAGGACTCCAGGTGTCGGAGGTAGGCTTGGTGGGTATAGTGGAGGCGAGTGAGCTTGGTGGGGGTTATGGAGGCTTTGGCGGCAGTGGCTTAGGTGCTTATCGAGGTGAATCTTCTCTTGGCTATTCTATTTTAGCGACTGAATCACTTCCTTTCAATAGTACTTATGGAATGAATCTTTTCTCTAACAGGAACTGGAACATCAAGTGAGTTTGATACGTGATGTCTCAAAGAAAGTCTTTTCTGAGATGGGCACCTCCATAGGATACAAAATTGGCACCATGATTGAGATCCCTAGCGCAGCACTTGTTGCGGACGAGGTATGTAGGGAAATATGTTCTCATAAGTCATCAAGAAGATGTTAAGCTCAAGTTACTATTAATTATTAAAGGTCATCAATTTGCATTATTATTTTATTACCATGTAAAATTGATTCCCTTCCTTTTTTTGTAGATTGCGGAACAAGTGGAGTTCTTCTCATTTGGGACCAACGACCTCACACAAATGACATTCGGATACACAAAGTAGAGATGATGTTGGAAAGTTTCTTCCTATATACCTATCCAAAGGAATTCTGCAACATGATCCCTTCGAGGTTAGTATGCTCAATAATTTTTTTGCCATATATTCCACTTCATGTTCGTTTCTAGATTTGATCCTAACGAAGCTCATGACAAGAGTCAGTTCCCATTTACACAAAATCTTAATTTATGCTCAATGGAGAGAGAGAAGATATGTGTAATCTCTTGTCTAAGGCAGTTTCTTTTTTACTTTCCTCGATAGGGTGCGTAAATTTAACATGAATAGCTCTACTACGCATATGTAGAATCCATGTATTCAAATCTCAGTAATTTTTCTCCTCCTCTCTCTCGAATCACAATTCGTTTTCTTAGAGGTTGAATTGAAATATATACGAGTCTTCCATTTTAGAGACATTTAGGAACCCAAGCATTCGTCGTTTCCTCGTCATCTTTCCTAGTTAATCTCCATGTAAGACTTGTAAGTTGAGGGCCACTATATGTACATAGAGCACTTAAATCCCAACTAGGAGATTTTCAAAACTCAATGAGCATTTCTAACTCGCCTTTTTCGGGTTCTTGATCAAAAAGGAGTAGGTCAACTAATCAAGATTGCCACGGAGCAGAACGGGGTCGTGTCGCTGAGACCTAGTTTAAAGGTGAGTTAGACTAATTTATTGCAGCGATGCTTGATAAAACATGTTTATACTTGTGTGCCTTAGAAATATTATAGATGGAATACTAGACCTTCAAAATACGCTGCTCTAGACAAACAAGTCATTGGTGATTTCACGTGTAATATATGAAATAGGTAATCCAAGCGAATAAATCGTCGTAGAGGACCTAACAATTGATGCTGCTCTTGATGCATTTGCTCTCGAAGTCCTAGATCCATGGCTTCTAGTTTCCAGTTTGGACATCATGGGCAACAAAAGATTTTACTAGACAAGAGACTGTCAGTTTGGATACTTGTCTTTTACAGTACATACAAAACAGCAATCAAGCCCATTACAAGAAGCTCAAATAATTCCTGAATAACAGTAGTGAAGAGGGTCTGTTCATGTCAACAAGATTATGTATGCAAAAAAATTCCAATTTGCAATGTTGCTTGCCAACCGTACTAGTTTGTAAGATATATACTTTGATTGCATCAGTAATTGAAAGATCTGTCACTGCTGCACCATTTTCAGCATCACAGCTAGCATTGCAGGACTTACAGAGCAAGAAGAGAGTTGGAAGATAACGAACAGTGGGCATGTGGATAGCAAATAGATGAGGTAAAAGCTTTTTCTTATTGCAATAAAAAATGATTGATATTCATGGGCATGTTTCATTTCTTTGTAAAGATGCTTTTTCTTAGCATTCTTGCACTTCACCATTACTTATCATATGCATGTTGAAATGCAAGCCTTTCAAAGCTTGATAAATAATCCAACTCAACTTACATGATAGGTCCATCTTATAGAAACATTGTTCGCCATCTCCTATGCGTAGGAAAATAGCAACATTGACACTAAACTTCAGTCCTTGACTGCATTTGCTTGATGTTCATGTTTTTTTTTGGAAGCATTCTTATTCAACATTGTATGGTTTTTTTCTTTTCTTCACTGCTTTTCTTGAATCCCAATTTGGTTTTTTTTTTTTTTTTTTGAGTAGGAACACATGGCTTGTCACCTTTGGAGCACACAACAGTTTTAGATGGGGTGAGAGGATGAGTTCTAGAATCATACTTACATGATAGGTTTGTGCTTAACTTTTAGTTTTTCCTTTTTAGCATTCTTGCACTTCACCATTACTTATCATATGCATGTTGAAATGCAAGTCTTTCAAAGCTTGATAAATAATCCAACTCAACTTACATGATAGGTGCATCTTATAGATACATTGTTCGCCATCTCCGATGCGTAGGAAAATAGCAACATTGACCCCCAAACTCACAACAACAACAAAACTTCAGTCCTTGACTGCATTTGCTTGATGTTCATGTATTTTTTGGAAGCTTTCTTATTCCTCATTGTATGGTTTATTTCTTTTCTTCACTGCATTTCTTGAATGTCAGCTGGAATTTTTTCTTTTAAGTAGGAACACATGGCTGGTTTATTTTCGAGCACACAACATTTTTAGATGGGATGAAATTTGAGTTTAGGATCAAATTTGAACTGTGAATGTTGCATTGATGGGAGTTTGGGGGTCAATGTTGCTATTTTCCTACGCATTGATGGGAGTTTGGGGATCAAATTTGAGTTTATTTTTTTCCTTTTAGCATTCTTGCACTTCACCATTATCCTCTTTCATGTTCCTTATTAGCTCTAGTACTCCTCTCTACCTACATATGTGCATAATTGACAAAAGACCAAAGCAAACTCAATCGTAAAGAAATTTAAAAATAGGTTTGGAGCCGACTTTTTATGTATGATTATTATTAATTTCTATGTTTCTTCAAATCCACCATTTTTCTCATTCGCTTCCAATGTACATCCTTAGTTCAATAATCTCTCCTTTGCCTACTTCTTTCAGTGCATACTCTTTGGTTATTGCCCTCGAGATGGAGAATCAGAAATGCTTCAAAGCTGCGTTTTAGTTATTAGATGAAGTCCTTTTTGTGTATACTTCCAAATTTTGGACTTTTTGTGAGTGTTCTTTTTTTTTGGGTTGTTGAACGATAGGATTGGTGGTTTTAGTGTATACTTTCAAATTTTGGAGCTTTTGTAATACATGACAATTTTTCGTGGATATATAAATTTTTTTGCTAATTTTGAGTTTCAAATTTTTTCTTGATCTTTTGAATTTTTGTTGATATATATTGTCGATGTATGGATGTGCAATTTGGCTTTTTGTGGGATGTTAGCACCCCCAAGGAGTTGTTGGAGGGGTGCAAAGCGATGGAGTAGGTCATATCGGGTTGTATTTTGAATTTTTAGGTTGGAGAATCAATTGGATTATGTTTCTGTCTCATATTTAAACAAAACAGAAAATTAGAGACTGATTAGCAACGGAATTCAAATATTCCATTGCTATTCCGTCTCTAATTTTCCAGAAATATTTCTATCAATCACAAACGGATCAGAGACGGAAATAAGAATTCCGTCTCTGATTCCGTCGCTAATTAGCAACGGAATCAGAGACGGAATCAGAAACGGAATAATCCGTCTCTGATTCCGTTTCTAATTAGAGACGGAATCAGAGATGGACTATTTGCATTCCGTCTTTGATTCCGTCTCTGATTCTGTTTCTAATCAGCAACGGAATCAGAGACGGAATGCAATTACAAATGTACCATTTCGAAATAAATTCCATTTCTGTTCCGTCTCTGTTTCGTTTCTAATTTCGTCTCTAAATCCGTCTCTAATCGAAACGGATATTTTTAAATCTCTATTCGTCTCTAATCGAAACGGAATCCATTTTTCGTTTTTGATCGTATCACGACGACGTTTGTTGAGAGACGAACGCGTTCGTCTCTCGTTCGTTTCGATTCCAATCGAGATTTTCAGCAAATCGAAATGGAAAATTCCATTTCTGATTTGCTGTTTTTTTGTAGTGTATGCACTCGACCTGATGTATCATATGCTTTGAGCACTACAAGAAGATATCAGTCAGATCCAGGTGAGAGTCACTGGATAGCAGTAAAGAACATCCTTAAGTACTTAAGAAGGACTAAGGAAGTGTTCTTGGTCTATGGAGGTTTTAAAAATGATCTAGTTGTAAATGGTTACACAGATGCAAGTTTTCAAACTGATATAAATGATTTTAGATCGCAGTCTAGATATGTGTTTACTTTGAATGGGGGTGCAATAAGCTGGAAAAGTTCGAAGCAAGAGACCGTGGCAGATTCTACAATAGAAGTTTCGAGTATATTGCGGCGTCCGATGCAAAGAAAGGAGGCGATTTGGATTAAAAAGTTCATTTTCGAACTAGGTGTGGTTCCAAGTATTGCTAACCCTGTTTGTTTGTATTTTGACAATAACGGGGCAATAGCACAGGCCAAGGAACCTAGATCACACCACAGATCCAAACATATACTCAGACGTTTTCATCTCATCAGAGAAATCATTGATAGGGGAGACGTAAAGATTTACAGAGTACCTACTGAAGACAACGTTGCGGATCCATTGACAAAAGCTCTTCCACAAGCAAAACATGATGGTCATGTTAGATCATTTGGCATTAGATGCATGTATGATTGGCCCAAGTGCAAGTGGGAGATGTTGGGGCATGTGCCCTAGGTCAATCCATTAACTGTCTTTATGAATACTTTTAGTTAATAAAATAGAGGATTTCATTTGATGTTTATTATAATTAATTTGCATGTTTACATTATAATAAGATCCATGGGTATTTACAGAAATATCCTAAATGTCCCCAGTCGATTATTATACTGGGAACTATAATGAATTAAGACTAGTGTGAGTCTTGATTGATGATCATATGATGATTATACGTATATGGATACAAATCAAGATCATGAGTACTTGTTAGGGAACAAAGTACTGGACCGACTCGCTATAAGAACATCACATGGATTAAGTCATAGTTGTTTCTCATGATAGGTATATTTTCCAGTCCTCTGACTTGAGATTGCCAGAGACTTCAACATTAGGAACACAGTAATTTGACACAATTAAACGTTGTCTTTAACCTGACGATTATAAAGGTCGTGATTGGTTACTGTGTGAGTAATGTGATGAAGTTGTGTAATCAAGATAGAATTTGTCCCTCTCATATAAAGAGAGATGTCCAGTGGATCCCTCGATGTGTTAGACTGTTAAAAGGCCTAGTTTAAGTGATTTGATATTGATCAATGTCACTTGGATGTTTTCAGTCTACCTAGAGATCGAGACTAGTACGATTGAACATGTTGGATGAAAATTTCATGCCTTATGTTTGATCAAAAGGATATCGTGTGACAAAAGGATGTTATATACACTATTGATTAGGTTGTATCGATTTGATATTCGTACAACTTGGGTAGTCATGTCTTGCTAGAGACTGTTTATGACTTGTATACCAAAATGTGTTTTGGTACACTGCCAACGTTGTATGAGCCTATTGGGTCGCACACTAAGAATGGTTTTGCGAGATTTTAAGATGATTCAGAAAAATGAATTTTATCTGATAAAATTCATGACAGAAACTTCCTTGTGGTGTATTACACTTATACTTCTTTAAGTAAGGGTATATGTGTAATTTACTTAACCGTCTATATACAAGGGTTGTATAAATAGACGCTTTAAGTTAGAACATACGCACGAAAGATTAATAGGCCGAAACTCTATTTTCGTTTTAGAAACGACTTAGGGTTTTTGGTATGCTCTGTATCGTTTTGGAGAGAAACAAAAAGGTTTGGTATTCTCTCGAAGCTAGCACTTCAAATCACGGCCGCCGTCCGTGTGTGGAGTGCTGATAGAGGGCGTTCGTCGTTGGGAGCGCCTTAGAGATCGATCAACCTTCATAAAGGTATATTGCGATTGAGGTATGATTAAGTTTTTCAAACGTTTTTAATGGAATTAGATTCGAATCCTGTTGGGGTTTTTATCAAAACTGTTTTGTAATCTCCGCTGCGTATGAACCCCAAAATCCAACAAGATCTGCACTCCAAATCCCATAAGACTGATAACGAGCCTAGTGAGGAAAATCCCAAGGAACTTCCCTGAGCATTCGTATTATAAAGTAAAGGAAATTCAATAAATACTATTAAATAAACATGCAAAATGTAAGAGACATGCAACTGTAATTGGCGTATCGCATGAATAAGTAACACATAAGCTAAACAAAATGTGTGCTTTTTCCTGATCGAATAGATTGTACTTCGGGTCCATGATCCATTTGTGGGGTGCCCCCAATACTCTCTTACCTGGTCCCTCGTGGTGCTGGCCAAATTCGCTAAGTAACCGACACGTGCACCAGACGCAAGCTCGGGTTGCCATTCACCGAGGGCGGGGTCATACGTGCTACAATTTAGAGCATCATGAACACACAACGAGGAATCCGATGAAGTAAACTCAACCTACATCCAAAAAATAAATGGAGTAATGGAAGTAGACATAACCGATAAATATAAAAATAAGAATAGAATCAAATACTCAGAGTTTTTCAATTAGGTTTGATAAACCTCAAACATGCGATCCGACTTCCCCATGCTCCTGAATCCGACCCGCCTAACTCCTCGGTAAACGAGCTACTATCCCCCTCATCCCCATAAGTCCAATTTATGTGTTTAAATTACTTACAAGTGGTTAAGTTTTTATTATGTTGAAAGTTACCTAAAAAAGCCCTTAAATTTTGTTTTTATTTTTCATTAGCATTGTAAAGGATTTATGTAGCATGATAGGTGTATATTGCACGATAAGGAGTCTGTTTAGCATGCTACTATACTTCATTTTAAAGAAAAGTTGATCACCAAACCTGGATTGCTCGCTAGCCACTCTGGATAGCACGCTATCTGTGTTGGGTGACTAAATTCTCTACTCGAGAATTTTGTCCCTAATACCCCATCCCAGCCTTGTAAACCTTTTTTCACTCCATGAAGACTCCAGAACACCATTAACAATAATAGAAACAACAATCAATCAATGTAAATCATCAAATTCATGCATTCACTAGTTTTTCCTCAATTTCACCAAAACCCAATTTCCATCAAAATTTGTTTACCAATCTTAATTGTAATGTTAGTTATTTTTGTAAATTATCGAGGATCCATTAAAAAGAATGTTCTAGTCCTCAAATTCAAATTAATACCAAAACATACCAAATTGAGCTCATTTTCATGAATTTAGTGAGATAGAGATGATTACCTTATGTTTGATCTTCTGATTTGTCCTCTAAATGTTTAATTTTACTTCTAAGATCTATTTATTCTTCTGTTGTTTTCCAGACTTTGCATGTATAAGTGATAGTGGCGATGAGAAAATCCAACTCAATTATGAATATATATATATGTTCTATTATGATCTATTGTGCTATGTGTATCTCGAGGACAATCTTATGGTTCTTATTAATGTTGTCACACATATATTAATGACTCCATTGAACCACTTAATAGCACAATATTACTCAGCTAGGATCATTTTAATGTACATCAATTACTTAAAATATTTCATTCTAACTATAGGAAATTTAGATTTAACTATTTAAATAGTTAACTTAGCAATATAATTAATTATGGTTGGTATACTTAGACTCCTTTATTAGCACATTTATGGTCTCACCAACCCTCGGCTACTCGATACCCGGTGCCTCATGTCTCGATGCGCATCTTAAGGCGCGCAAAATCCTATTGTTTTGATTAGATTAACTTAGTTTATGGTTATTTTACCCATTTTAATTGACTAGCAACTTAAAATGAATTAGTCGTCTTTTCTAGTGTATTCGTAGTTTGCCTACCCCATACTTGCATTGACATACATTACGAAGCGAATACTCGTCATATAATCTTGCACAATATAACCATCCAAATATAAATACGTGAAGTATTATCAAATAAACTCATAAATATTTACGAAAATTGAGTAATTAATAGAGAAATAACTAGTGTACCTAGGTCGACGTGTGTCCTAGCCTACCCACGGTGTCCATGGGGATATGAGCTAACATCTTAATATGAAATTATGAAATGAATAACGGAGTTAATAAAATAGGACATTAAGTAATTTGCATTGTTGCTTAAAAAGTAATTAGCGTGATTAGGCTTATTGTAATAATTCATCAGTGTGTTGGCCTCTTTAATTTTATTTTTTTGCACCAATGGTAATACATCATATAGATTATTGGCCTCATTGGAAAAATGACATAGTTTACTTTCAAATGGTCTATCTTTTAATAATAATTCAACCATGCTTTTTAGTTCATCAAGTTTATCGTCAGATTTCTTGATTATGTTTATATTAATTTCACAACAACGGTTTTCATAAAATTATTTTTCTCGCAATAATGTTTTGATTGTTTAGCCAATTTATTAATAGAGTCTTTTGCTAATCTGGGTGTTATGTGGAATAAAGATCTTCCATATACCTTGTCTAGGAATCTTTGTTCTAAGTTTAGTACTTGGGAAAAATATTTGATAAGTCAATAATTAGACATGTTTTACTGTGCATTTTAGAAAGATTTTTAGGTGTAAAAAGACTATTTACATGGTTTCTTTTTTTATATTTCAAGTGATTGGAATGTTTGAAGAAATGAGTAAAAAAAGGAAGAAAATGAAGGATTTGATTGAGTAAAAAGATTGCATGACAATTCACCAAGGAATTAAGGAAGAACTAGAATTCTAGTTCAGCGATTCCTATGCACCCAGAATCGCCACTCAGATAAGTACAATAAGAGACTATAATTCTAATGATTTCCCTAACTATTATGTTTAAACTATAATCGTTGCATAATGGCTGGTGATGATTTCTTGGATTTTAGATTACAACTAGGATTTTGAGTTGGTTCAGGATATGTATTACATAACATACTATAGATAGAAACCCTGGAACATGAAATTAAGAGTCTTTTGATAGTTTTACTCTTTTGCTTTAGTTTGGAGGCCATTTATTATTATTTTTATTTGCTTTTAGAGAAGATTGGAAGATTCAAGTTTTCAATAAGGTGTTTTTAATTATGTCTTTCATTTATTATGTTATGATGTTATTTGCTATCATGAGTGAGTAGTACATTAGTCTAAATAAAGCTCCAAACATGAACTAGATTTGTTTTGCATTGTAGTCATGATATGATGAATGTGTGTTTAATGCTCTAAATCATTCGTATTATTTAATTCAGAGATTTTATATACTGTTATTTATAGATTGCAATCATGAATTTAATTGTTATGTGCATAGTGGCCTTTGTGTATTGTGTATTGTGTATTGTGATGTTTTGATTCAATATTTGATTTAAATTAGTAACTAGGATTTTTCGAAAAGTATTACCATTTATATATCTCCTAAGTGAATTTAAGATTTAAATTTAATGTTGAAGTGCCTTTTCCGAAGATGTTATATTTAGTAGTTCAATTGTTTCACATAGCGTAATGTGGTTTAATTGTGTGATGTTACCGTTTTTGTGTATTCAAAAAAGTTAGCTTAATTAAATAGTACTTTACTTTTCCAATGGTATAAGAAGAACAAATGATTGGCTAAAGGCTTTTTAATTACTTATGATTAGAGTTTAATGATCTATGATACTTTATAAAGTAAGTTCATGGCTATATGATTGAAGTAGTTTGTTAGGGTGCAAAATGGATTGATGTTTCATTGTTTAGAAGGTTTGTTCAGATATTTATTTTATATTGATTTTCATTGAATTGGATTGCTTTGAATTTAGTGACTTTGATTTGTGCTAATTAAGTAATTATAATTAGTTTAGTTAATTTGTATATTCAGGGATTATTAATCTTAATTTTGGTTTTTATTAAATTAAAATAAAAATAAAATAATAAAATATGTTTTCTTAAGGAATTTGCATAATCCCTGTGGAGACAATCCCACTTATTATTACTACAAAATTTAAAATTTATAATAAATGTGGGAAATTGTTGGTACACGCTCGACATGTGTCAATTTTTGGCGTCGTTGCAGGTGATTTTAAAATAATTGCTTAATAATATCTCTCGTCGCATGTTACGCAATATGGCAGATATCCAGCAAGAACTTACTTTTGGGTAAGCCAAAAAAATGTCACTGCTTATAAACCTAGGTGTATTGCTTTTCTCAAGGATTTCCCTAATTTTGAACTGAAATCAGGCCTCATTAATTCTTCACCTCACTTTCAAGGTGATGGTGATGAAGATCCTCAACAATTTATTAGGAAATACATGCATATAGTAAGTGTGATGAAACTCAAAAACATAGAGTTAAAACTTGTTAAGCTAAAGGCTTTCCCTTCTTATTTGAGAGGTCAAGCTATAGTTTGGCTATTCTATCTCCCTCAAAATTCCTTAACCACATTGTCCGAAGTATTATAAGGCTTCTTATACAAAAACGTTCTAGCATCTAAAATTAGTTTTGATAGAAAATGAATTAGTAATGTTTAGATGGAAACTGAGGAAATGTTTTGTGAGTTTAGGGATGAATATTAAAGATTTATATCATTATGTCCGCATCATGAATTGATGGAGAAAATTTTATTTCAATACTTTTACAAAGAACTAAATAACTTAGAACCAAGATTCCTAAACATAATATGTGGAGGATCTTGATTAAAAATAACACCAACATCAGCAAGATACATTATTAATAGAATGACAAGACAATCAAAGCAATATTGCCAAGAAAACAAATATATGAGAATTCATTCTTGTGAAATTAATGTAAATATAACCAAGACATAGGATGATAAATTCGATGAACTGTAAAGTATGGTTGAACTAGTATTAAAAGATAGATCAATTCAAAGTATAATTTGTGCTTATTACAACGAGGCTAGCATCAATATGATGAATGTCTATTGTTGTAACAAAATAAAATTAAAGAGGTTAACATTAAAATGAATCATTACAATCATCCTAATAAATATACTTATATTTCTAGCAACAATGCAAATCACCTAAGACCAAATATAGATAATAGTGTAGACAATCAAAATCATCAAAAATATTGAACACTCACATTAACCGATTAGACAATTCTAATAAAGCTAAAGATAAAAAAATTTCAAGCCTTAAAAGAAGATATAGTTGAACTAAAAAATCAACTAACTCAAATGGAATGCAAATTAATCCATGGGTTAACCATTCATGGATTAACCATTGCTAATTAATGTCTCAACCTTACCTTAGTTCATATGCATCGCGATATCTTTGAAGATGCTATAAACAAATAGAAGAAACAAAGATGCCAGAACAACTAGTTCAATTAAAAGAATTAGAGGCTGAATTAGAAAAGGAAATAGATATTAAACATAATAAAACTCAAAGGGAAAGTGATTGTAATTTTGAATAAAATGGACCAAGTATAGTAAGACCATCATTTCTCTACCATTTAGAAAATAATGAGAACATCAAGAAATTACAAGAAAAGAAAGAAATCTCAGAGACTTTAATGAAATTGATATAGCAAACGTATCTTCGTTTGAAGTCATACAAAACATACCTATATATCAAAAATTTATAAAAGACTTATGCACTAATAAAATCCAACCTAATATTAGAGCGAGCCTAGGAGAACATGTGTGAATTCAAAATAAAACCTTGGAATGTTTTTTGTTCTATGCTCAATAAAAAATATGGGGATATCCAAAGCATTATGTGATCTAGACACCTCAATCAGCATTATTCCTTACTTAATATATTTTCAAATGACAAACGTACAGTTAGAAGAAAATTAGTATAATAGTGCAATTAGTAGATAGATCTAATGCTCAACATGTGAAAGTACTAGAAGATGTACTGGTTAGTTTTCCCAGCCAATTCTTATGTCACAGATATGAAAGAATATCACTTCTCTAGTTAAACCTCTCTTATTCTAGGACGCTCGCACTTAAAAACGATAAAAGCAAAAATAGATGTTTCTATAATGGATGTAGATAATGAAATGGTAAAATTTAACATCTGCGACGCTATGAGGTATCCTTTAGATGTTTCATCAATATGCGCCGTAGATACGTTAGATCCTATAATAGACAACAGTTAAAGACAATAAGTCGAACAAGCTTGAAAAAGTGATAGAGGATTTAATTGCAATGACGATATAGATGACGAGGCAAGGGAAATAATCAATGCCTTAAAATTTATAATGCGCTCCCCAGACTCTATTACTATGTGAATCTGCCGATAAACCATTCAAGACTTTTACCCTATATACCAAAAGCTCTAAACTAACAATTAAAAGTTTTACCCAATCATTTGAAATATGCGTATTTAGAAAGTAACAATGCCTTACTAGTTATAATTTATAATAAATTATCAAATTTAGAAGAGGAAAAACTAATAAATGTTCTTAATGAATTTAAGAAAGCAATATGATGCACAATAGATGATATTATAGGAATATGTCTCGCTACAGGCATACAAAGAACTTATCTCAAAATATACCCAAAACCCTCAAGACAAGATCAACGTAGATTGAATCTACCTATGATAGAAGTAATAAAGATAGAAACATTAAAATTAATCGACACATAAATGATATTCCTAATGGTAGAAAGTAATCGACTTAGTCTGATATAAGTAGTCCCAAAATATACACAGATATAGTTATAACAAATGAACAAGGAGAATTAATACCTACAAGAATCCAAAATGATTGGAAAGTGTGCATAAAATATAGGAATTTAAACGTCGCAACTAAAAAATATCACTATCCACATTCGTTTATTGATCAAATGTTATAAAGACTAGTTATAAGAACCCCCTACTGTTGTTTGGATGGATACTTTGGATTCCATCAAATTCCAGTGTGTCCAGAAGATCAAGAAAAACCCGCTTTTACTTGCTCTCTAGGAACATTTGCTTTTATGCATATGCCTTTCGACCTATGTAATGCACCCGCTACATTATAAAGATGTGTGATTAGTATTTTATCATACTACTTGGAGAATTTATTAAGTTTTCATGGATGACTTTACCATGTATGGTAATTCTTTGGACGAATACTTACTTCATTTAACCTAAGTACCAAAAAGATGTATAGAAAAGAATCTAGTATTGAATTATTGAAACTATCATTTTATTGTAAATTAGAGACTTATATTAGTACACAAAGTGTTAGCAAAAGGAATAGAAGTAGACCCTGCTAAAATTCAAGTTCTAAAGACACTACCTTAACTAACTACTGTAAGGAATATAAGATCTTTCCCTAATCATATAAAATTCTACGAATGTTTTGTTAAAGGATTTTCTTGAATAAAATAACCATTATGTAAATTTTTGAAAAGATGTGAGTTCACACCTGAATGCAAGATAGTTTTTAATAGGTTAAAAGACACACTATTACAACACTAGTGATATAGTCACCAGATTGGTCACGACCTTTTAAAATAATGGGTGATGTGAGCAACTATGCAGTAGGAGATGTTTTTTGTCAAAAGTACAAAAAATGATTCTCATGTCATATATCAAACATCAAGAACTTTGTGTCCTGCCCTACTAAACTATACCACCATAAAAAAGGAACTCATAGCACTTATGTTTGCATTAGAAAAGTTTAGACCATACTTACTAGGGACAAAAGTAATAGTATACTCGGATCATGATGCACTACGATATTTGATGGCAAAGAACGATGCTAAACCAAGATTAGTAAGATGAATCTTATTATTACAAGAATTAAATCTCACTATAAAAGAGAAAAAAAATGCGCCAAAAACTTTGTAGCGGCCCATCTTAGTAAACTAAAAATGAACAACCCTTATACCATTAAAAATGAGTTTTTAGATGAACACTTATAAGATAGCTATAACAAGTCCATGGTATGCCGATATAGTCAGCTATCTCACTACTAATAGCCTATCACCTCATTTAACAAGAGCCCAAGAGAATAAAATAAAAAGAGATTCTAAACACTATTTATGGGATGATCCTTAGTAATGGAAGTTATGATCAAACGATCGATGATGTATTCCATAAATAAAAATATAATCCGTCAATGCTCATTGCCATACTTATGCTTGTGGAGGACATTTTGGTCTACGTCATACTGCCCATAAGATATTAGACTCAGGATTCATTTGATATACTTTATTCCAGGAGTGTTATGTTTACAGGAAAGCTTGTTCAAATTGTGAAAGACTAAACACTTAGGATGTATGAATCAAATGACACAATGTCCTATTATTTTTTGCGAAGTATTTAATGTTTGGGGAATAGAATTTATGGGACATTTTCCACCATACAATGAAAATATTTACATTTTATTAGCCGTAAACTATATGTCTAAGTGGGTAAAAGCTATAGCCACGAAATATAATGATTATATAAATAGTAGTTAATTTCCTAAAATCAAGGATCTTTACTATTTTTGGAGCACCAAAAGCATTGATTAGCGGTAGAGGTTCACACTATTGTAATAGAATTGTCGCTACTCTACTTCACAAATACTATGTTACCCATAGAACATGTACCTCATATTACCCATAAACTAGTAGACAAGCCGAAACCTCAAACAACGAAATTAAATCAAATTTAGAAAAGGCAGAATGTCCAACACGTAAAGACTGGAGTCTTCACTTAAAAGATGCATTATGGGTATATAGAATTGCATTAAAAACACATATAGATATGACACCATATATACTAGTTTTTGGAAAAGCATGTTATTTACCAGTCAAATTATAGCATAAGGCATACTTGGAAATCAAGACATTTAATGTGAATTATGATAATGTAGGAAAACAATCGAAACTTCGTATCCAAGAGTTAGAAGAACTGAGAAATGATGCATATGATAGTGCTCCTTTTAAAAAAAAAATTAAATTAAAGCATTTCATGACAATAAATTGAATATTAAGAATTTGAAAAAGGACAAAAAGTTTTACTTTTTGTTCACGTCTTAAATTATTTCCTAGAACACTTTGTTCAAGATGGAAGAGGAATTTTGTGATTACATATGTATTTCCCCATGGTGTTATAGAGATAGAAAAGTAGAGAAACATGAATAATCTATAAAGTTATTGGTCATAGACTAAAACTTTATCATAAAAATTTTGTCTCATAAGATGTTGAAATCATTAACTTTCACCCATTGAAAACTCATTAGATGAATTGAACACTATGGAGGAGCATATTATAACCATTAATTCTAATAAAACTATCAGCCCCCTCATTATTAAAATGACTGACCAACCTAAATTACCTTAATCCTATGATAGTCTAGTTAGCCTAATCTATTCTTTCGAATTTGACCTCAAAATAATAATTATTTGAATCCATTTTAAAGCTTCAATACTATATTTACATCCTTAATAAAACTCAATTCTTGATTTATTCAGTTTGAGCAAATTAAAAGATCATATGCATATTTAATAAAAAAACTCGACAAAACCTACCCTTAATATGGCTTGCTAGAAAACTCATTTAATAGACAACATAATTGGGGGGAGGCCTAGAAGGACTTGCAAGTCCCCGCGGTTCATAATGTATATCAAATTCAAGTTTATGGATTAACTTAGAGTCTCCGATACCTTAATCAAAACATCACAATCTCACATAATCTCACATAGATAGAAATTGAATCATAAAACTTTTAACATATTTTAAACTAACTTTAGACACTTTCATAACCATTCAAATTAACTTCGCATCCTGCACGCACCCCATGAATCCCAAAACAGTAAATATAAATTATTAAAAAAAAAGAATTTAATTTGATTTGTGAAAACAATCACTAAAATCTTTGAGTCGTATCCACTCTTCCCTTGTCGTCTTACAAAATCTGACGTCATCGAAAATAACTCGAAGATGTCAGGTAAGTATATTCCTACATTAATCTGTACTCCTATAATTGTTGGCCTAATACATGGAAACATGTAATTTTATTTTCAAATAATTAATAAGATATATGCGTCAACATGATATGCGATCCTGTATGTCGCTGTCTCCTAACTATAATCAAACGTTGACTTACAAAAATTGTATAGAGACTTTATTAAGAGATCATTAAGAGGCAGATATAACTTGTCGGAGTTATACTCCTCAAGTCTCATTAGATAGCATAGAGGTAAGACAGAAACCTAGTTTTAATCAAACAAGACTCTTAAACAAGCTTATCCCCCTCACTCAATATATGAATGCATGAGCAAGAATGATAAAATGCAATGTAGACTATGATAAAATCACAGGTACAAAAATATTCGATTAATAGTAAAGATCACTGAAGGATTAACTTACAACCAACTAATTTTAAGCTTATTTTTTGGTCACATCACCTTGAAAATGGATCCACTAGCTTCCCTGCGTACATAATTATAAAATATGTCAAGTTTCAAGTGAAACCAAATCACGAAACCCATTGGAGATTATAGCCAAATTATGCTTAAGAATAGTTTCCAAAAAAATCATTTTATATAGCTGTTTCAACTACTTTTGAACTAGCCAATATGGGGTAACTTTCTAACCTTGAAAACCTCAATATTTCTCACAATGTCCTAAAAGGAACTTCTAGTACTCATGTTCTATTTTTCATAGACTCTGAAAACTCTTAAATTGGATCATCGATGAAGAAATTGTGAATTTTTCAATATGGCCAGTCAACTAAGCAAACTTTATTTTATTTTGAACCAAAAAACTTCTCCAAATTATATTTTTTAAATTATATCTTCAAATCTTGACAACTAACACCACGAAACCATACAATTCCAACATCAAAATATTCTCACAACTCGTGGAGTCAAATTGGATTAAAACCAATAATCCATTCATCTAGAGACCTAATTTAAATAAATATCAACTCTAAAAACATCTCCAAAATAGTTATCAACATAATCACATTAGTTCAATTCATCAAAACTCTAACCCACGTCGATAGGACTTATTTCAAATCATTGCACATCAACCTAATACATCAATTCACAACTATGCCTACCAATTTTCATTAAAATCATGCAATAGAAATTGAAAAAATCGCGAGAATTCAAATTGAATTGAGGAAAATGCCCTGAATTGACAATTTAACTAATTGAAGGCCGAATCACTCATTTCTATTGCAGAAACTTAGCTCAAACTGATCGTCTCGAGATGCTCTACGATTTTGTGGAAAGAAACCGGGCAAGAATTGGACATCGGGAGCATGTGGACTAAAAACCTAAGTGAAAAGGTTTAAAGAATGAAAGTTTCAATTGTTTTGTGTTGATTAGAATTAAACATTCAACTCATTTAATCTTTCCTATATATGTTTAGACATATATATATAAATCCTTAGCTGTTGTGAGCACATTAATTTCTTTTTATTTATTAATTTTTAAAATTCTTAGTTTGATGTACTTAAACTTTCGGCGTTCGTTTTTTATCCGGTTTTTCACCAAATTAAACCAAACTCTTGACAAAATAGTTCATTTTCATAAAATGTCCATAACATTGATTTTGGTCATACCAAAATCACAAAAATCTTAACTTTATCCACAACATGTTGAACCCTTATGGACCAATTCTCTTGCACTAGTAAACCAAATTTCAGATAATTTATACTCAATCTCAACCACGACAACCGCCAACTGATACCAAATTCAAGATTAGTTCTTGTACAACATTCGTTCTAACATTATATTACCTTCCATTCTGACTTGCACGTAACCCGAGATGAAATCTTCATGTGAGGATTAACACTTGGTTAATTAGTTTTTAAGTAACTAATAATTTATTTTCACTCGAGCCCTTCAAACACGCACTTGCAACTCCGAGTATGACAAAATGAGGATACACCTCAACACATCTTGACTTCATGAAATAGTGCCATATAATACATACACTAAGAACATAACACACGAAAATAAAATATATCTTATGATCTCTGGTCTATAACACGAGTGTCCAATCTCGGGTACTTTAATCCAAAATTAAATTTGAAAATACTAAATTAACCAACAAATCAAGTTTATAAAATTCTTGGATGTCACAATCTTCCTAACTAAATAAAAATTTTGTCCTCAAAATTTAAAGTTACAGTTTACAAAACAAAAAAAGATATGAGAGAATGGTCTTTTGTATACAACTCTTTCAATTCGAACCAGTAAAACTATTTCCAAGGTGAAACTGCTAAGTATACCCAATCACTTTCGTTGTATTTAACAACTCAGACTTAATAGTGGAGATCATAACTATTTCCATTTTTTATTTTCAAATTCCAAGTTTAATGAAAAGTTTTCTCCATTGCTTTGTCGATCTGGGAAATTTGTGAATTTACGACGTGTTAATAATCAACATTGTGGAATGGCCAATAAACCTTCGTTCACTTCATATTGCATGTCTTATATCCCATCAAGCATCAATATAGCAGTATTTATGCTATCTTGTTTTTCATAAACTAATTTCCATTCTTAATTGAGTAGCTATTTCATAAATCTTTGATAATTCTTTCTGTATCCACTAAACTCTAGTTATGCATACCATTTCTTTTTCTCATCACTAATCATCTTTTCATCAAAATTTTCGATCGATCGATTCTTAAACTATCATTAGTCTAACTATGTAAAGTTATGCAAATAATATTTGAGCACGACATTAGATACATAGTAGAGTTGCATGTCTATCTGATTCATTATCATTCTAGCATTTCATAACAAAAGCATGAAATTACACCAGTCATCTCATGACTATAGATTTCTAGTTACATCTACATTCGATGAAAAGAGATCTCAATTTTAATCTGATCAGAAAATGAAAACTGACACATTTTGCGACTCTCACCCATTCTATAAATGTCTATTCCTAATATTCTATATATTATGGACAAGAATGTAATTACCAACTCCAACTCATCAACGAATTCATTTAATTTTCTATTTGACTAGTTAGAAAATTAAAAACTTTTCTAACATCATGTAATCATTTTCTAACCATTAGTTCATTAAGAACCTCACTCATTTCCCATACTCTTTACCAAACTTCTTCCATTAGCTGAATTGAGATAGTTATTTTGAACTTGAATAAATATAAGTTTCTAATTAGAGATATTGAAATATTTCATGATTATACTCTAATATTAAAACTTTTAACTTGTATCGCATACAAGTTTATAAATATCTCATCTCTTTTTCATCTCTACTCAATTACAGTGGAAGAATATTTAATTTTTCATACATATCAAGTCAGATACACTATTCTCAATTTAGGATTTCAAACCACCAGGTATAATACTAACTAACTCAGCTTTAAATCATGCATCCCTTTTCATTTCATTTACATCTTCAAAACATACAAGCATCTTACATCATCTCCAATTTATGAAAACACAGTGCTTTAAACTTCACCACTGAGTAGTCAAGTGGTGTAACACTATATTTGAACCAATATACAACATATTCACAGATGTTAGTTATATACTACTTTGGTTCCATAGTTTCAACATTTTGAGTTACACTTCTCAGTAAGACCCTAGTGAAGATATGATATGTTTTATTAAACTTATAGTTTGACATCCTAATTGGATCGAGACTTGTTGATTTGAAATTTCATTTTTTCATGCGTATGTGAGAATTTCTTTACCATTATTTGCCTATACTTCAGCTTCTAATTTACTTTAATGAAACTTCACAGACTCTTTTATTCCAACTATCCCCAATTCATTTGATTATTCAAAGACAAGTGATTACGTTACATTTTTCTTCTACATTGTGAATGAATCATGATTATAAAATGGAGTTACTCAGACTTTTGGTCATGCACCACTACTCCATTATCTGGCTTTGACTAAAAGAGTCTATTCACGTCACTTCCAGAAGTCGTAAGTTATCTCTATGTTTCATTTTATGTTATACACAGAGTCTATTCCATTGGAATTTTTTCAATCTTAGCTATTCTCACATTGATCTCAATCTTCATCCCTTTAGAATCTTACCACAACTTTCACTCAATAACCTGACCACTTATAGCTCCATAATCTTGACTTAGACATGCACAACTACTATAGTGTCTGGCCTTGACTAAAGGTTTCGGATCCTTATGATCATTCAGTCAATAAATTGAAGTCTTCCTTTGCTAGACTTTATTCAAAACTAAGAAATTATGTGACTCAAACAATTTTATTGTTTGTAATTTCCTTATTTTGTTTCAATTTATCTCAGATTTTCCGACTTTTCTTTTTCTTAAAAAGAAATTCAATACTCTTCAAATGACTGTGCAAGATAACTTTGTATCTTACTATTCATCAAATTCAATATTTAATGAATTCATTTATCCATTGTTATTCATCTAAAGAGATAGAAGAATTTGAGTTTGCAAACGCTAATTAACTTAATGACTAATCAAATTCTTAAAGGATACTATTTCAATTCTTTAATTCATATAAATGGGAATTCTTGTAATATAGGAACTTTATACTGACGTCTTATACAAAACTTTTATTGATTCTCAATAAGTACAACTATCTCTTCCTTAATTACTTTTTTAATTTGTAGTCAAAAGCATCATAACCTAATGTTGTTAGAAGTGATTATTGGCTACTTTGAATCTCAAACACCACTACTTGTGTTAATGTTTAATAGCTAATCAAAGCTATTATTTATCCATTTCCCTAGTGCCTTAACTTCTAACATTTTGATCTTATTGCTACACTTTTCATTTTTAAGTTAGAGATTTTTGTTGATCCTTATTTTGTAATAACATACAATCTGGTGTTAAAAAAGATTGCTTCTAACTCGTATATTTCTTTTGTTTTATCATTTCTTTATTCAAATCATAGAACCACAATGCTCAAAGTCACTTATGGATAAGTGAAAAATTCATTTCATTTAATCTTTCTTACATATATTATCTATTTATATTTACATATAAACTCTCAGCTGCTTGTCAACAGCTTAATTCCTTTTTATTTGGTAATTCCTAAAATTTCTATTTTGACGTATTTTGTCTTCCGACTCTCATTTTCAATCTAATTTTTCATAAAATTGAATCAAACTCTTGACAAAATAGTCTCTCTTTATAAAATGCCAATAACACTGATTTTGGTCACACTAAAACTACAAAAATCTTAACTTTTTCCATGACATACTAAACCCTTATGGACCAATTCTCTTGTCATACTAAGCCAAGCTTCTACCTATTTAGACTCAATCTCAACCTCAACCACCGCCAACTGATATGAAATTTGAGATAAGGTCTTTTACAACCTTCGTTCTCACATTACAATACCACCCATCCCGAATTGAATGTAAATCGAGACAAAATCTTCATGTAAGGATTGACACTTAGTTAATTAGTTTTTAGCAACTAATAATATAGTTACACTTGTGCCCTTCAAACAGGCACTCGCAACCCCGAGTATGAAAAAATGAGGTTATACCTCAACTTTGCGATAAATTACCATATAATACACACACTAAGAATATGATAAAAAAATATCTTATGATCTCTAGTCCATAACACGTGGTTCCTACCTCAAATACTGAAATCTCACATCAAATCCAAAAATACTTAATTAGCCATCTAATCAAGTTGATAAACTTTTAGATGTCATAATCTAGCTATGGATGGTAAAAACACCAGAAAGAAAGAAGAATAAGAAATCACAAAAGGAGAAACAACCTACCAAAGACTCGTATGAGTGCAACAAGGATGTCTTAGATTATGAGAAGTTTGGTGAAAATGGCAATCCTTCAAAACTCATAGCAGCGGATCCAAGATACATCTACCTCAACATACAAATTAATGAGATGTCGTTTTATGGAGTTCAACTCGATATGGAAGCTAATGTGAATCCTATGCCTAAACATTAGTTTTTCTAACGAAATTGAGGATTCATTGCATGCCTCCTCTTTTGGTATACAAGCCAAATAGAACTTTTATAGTTTTATTACTGATATCATAAATTGTGCACATACGTGTGGGTAGGCTCACTATCAGTACAAACTTCCTAGTCATGCCAATAACTACCCCATAAGATTATATATTATTGGGTAGACCATTCTTATCAACCGCCGGAGCTGTCATCGAGGTACGTGGGCGCGTAGTCATAGTAAGAACGAATAATGAAGTAATATCATTCCAAATTGAGAGAGGGATTTTCGATGATATGGAAGAAGGGCAATTTATAGACGTTGATGAGAGAAATGATGATAGACGTTTTCAGTCCCTAATGAAGATATTCTCAATGAGGAACCAATTGAAGCAAAGATTGATTTGCTCACACTCAATGAAGATTGATTTCTCTATGAGTCGCGCTAACTACAATAAACAACAATGCCATATAAGAGGCAACCCAATTTCTTATTTCGTTATTTATTTCATTTTTTAGTAGGAATTTAGTATTTGTATAGTTTTTTTTTTTATTCTCTCTCCCTTTGACCATCTTTTGGAATTACTTTAGGGAGTCACACTCCGTAGTAGCTTCAAATAGAAGGGGATGATCGAGTTTCTTTGATTTTTACGGCCTTTATACGGGTTTGCATAATAAACTTGATATTTTTTTGTTTACTTATTTATTTCAATAACAAATTTATTAGTTAGGCACATATCCCAATTGAATTTCCAAAACTTTCATGTTTTTTAGTCAATTTTACTTTTACATTCACCTTTATGAATATTATATAAGTTACTTATGAAATGAAATTGCAAAGCAGTAAAATAAAGCCTAGATATTCACTAGCAATTCTAAATAACACTAGGAATCACTTGAAAAATTTGTAGTAGTAACCAATGAATTGAGACAAAATTTAGGTCTAGCGATTCGTCAGCGATCCCATTCGTATAAGAATCATTTCTTAGATCGGTGGTCCATTGCATCTTATAACTCATTTATTCGTCTATCGATTTCTTAGCAATTTGACTTACATCGGAATCACAGGGCATGATTTTAGGGTTTTTAAAAGCAGATTCTGGATCACCACCTTTGCATGACTAATCCCACACCTAAACCGTCACAGCCTCTCCTCTCATAATCAGTTTCTTGCCTCAAATTAAACCTCCTAAACTCAATCTAATTGTATTTAAGGCATACCCACTTCCACCTAGCTTCATTCAACACTACAATCATCAAATTTGAGAAAGTAGAGCCATGTTAGGGTTGAAGAAATTTTGACTTGGAGTTTTGAATATCGGGTTAGATGAGTTCAAGAGTATATACCTTCAGAGATTTACTCTCAAGAAGGTAATCACCACAACCCTAGCCTTTTATTTTGAAAAAAATTTAGACTTTTGTTGGATTTTTGAAAATTTTTTAATTAATTTCAAAAATTGTTGTCTAACTCCATTTTGGTGCATCGAATGAATGATTTTAGATTACGTATCACAACGGTAATCACTATTGGTTTACAAATCGCATATTTTTGGAAACTACAGAGATTTTAGAAGAGTATTCCAAAAATAGTTGAAATTGAATATTCTATAAATTGGGAGGGGGGTGTAATTCTTAAGTTTTCAAAAGAACTTTCGATCGATTAGATATCATACTATTAACTCCTATAATATTCAAATAAGCATTGTACAAATCTACTTTTTATGAAGAATCTTTCAAATCTCTCAGCAGCAATTTGATTTTCAATCAACTGCCTACCTTAATTCTTCTTTTGTATAAAATACACAATTTTGCTTTACTAGTTCATAGTAGTGATTTGATCAATATGATAGGATAAGGTGGAAGAAGAGGTAGGAGTAATGCATAAGAGAAAGGAAAAGGGTTTATGGTAGAAAAACCCAAGATGAACCACTCAAGCCAATAAATATCCATTCAACTAATAGGGATTAGTTTAATGGAATCAAGAATCGAGAGGGCTAAGTTGAGGAAAACTACCCCACCTAGATTTGACGAGGATTCTTTCTACAAAGACCTAAATACACAAGTCTTTCATGATCCAATGAGATCTATTAATCCCAAACCAAAAAATAGAAACTTTTGAGTTGCAAAACGAGTTATCATACCCAATAGAGGATTTCAAATCCAAAATGTGAACAAATATGAAGAAAAACTCTTGAGCAACATATATGAAAGGCAGCTAGAACACCTTCTTTGGGATTAGAATGGTAATTCAGAATAAAGATGCTCACAATTCGTCCGCTAGATCTATTCCAACTGATAAATATTTCAGCAGAAAAAGTTAGATATTTCACCCAAAGCCCTAAATAAACATTATAGACTTTAGGATGTAGGAGTTAGACATGATTTCGACTACTCCAACATCATCTGTGTCTATAAGGAAACTTCCCTATTATGAAGAAATCAAGGAGCCTTAGATGTAATTCTCAAACAGGGATTACCTCTCCATTTGTTTGGTCATCCTAAGTTTATCAAAACCACTAATTTTGGAAAAATTACCAAATGTTGGAATTACATCATAGATGCCTGCCTATATCCCATAATGCGACACTTTAGATGAAAACTAATAGAGAAGCTCTACTCTACCACATCATTGCAAATACCAGGTATGTCGACATTGCATACGCAATTTATGATGCAATGACAAAGGCAATGACATCTATAAAGCATGATGCCCTACCATTCCCAATCTTGATTAACTAACTATGTATGAAGGTCAAGGTCGATTTTCATGAGTTGGAATTCATTATGATAGCTCAGAGGACCATCATAGATGCTACGGTTAAGAGGAGTAGGGTAGTCGATGGATATAACAGTTCAAAAGAAGAAAGGGAGATCAACAGGATAAGAAGATCTTAAAATCAGAGATTGAATTATTAGGCAGAGAATCGACACAAGCACCTAAGAGGAAGCAAGGCAAGCAGCAAGTCTGATGGCTTCAGGACTGGTTCCAGTGGTAGAAAGTAGTTCTACACCTACAGCAAAAGTAAAAAGGAAATGATTTTTCGAATCTTTATTATAAGCTTTTCAACGCAAGGAGAAGCAAATCGTGAGGATTCACGGGATGCTAAATAAGAATGAGAGAACTCTAGCATGCCACCATTCCATGTCAGCAAGGATGAAAATGGAGCATTTACTAGATCGAAATAGAAACATTGATATTCCTTTATTGAAGTTGAGATTTCCATCAAGAGCTTATAACCCCACTAATAGTTATATTTCACAACCTACTATAGCGAGGAATAACGATAAAGCTAAAATGAACGATGATGAATTTACTTATGTGTAAAGTACATCGTAATTTGTTTTTCAATATTTGCTTGTATGTATGGAATGTGAACTCTATTTGAACATTTAAAGAGAAATGAATGCTTTACTCCATTGTATATCTCTTTTATATGCTATTTATTCGTCTAATCATGAAAAGAAATTAATGTTTCATATTTAATTCTTTTATGCTTTAGGAGGTATATTTGTTCTATTGAAAAACCCGACTTAAATTTTAAACCTTGAGGACAAGGTTTGGAATGAGTTTGGGGGTATGTACGTGAAGTAGAGTACAATGACACTTAGTATGGAAGACTCGACAAGTAGAGTTTATAAGTAGACTAAACTTTTTTCAAGATTTTGCACAATTCCGATAAGATTCCTTTGTTTTACTTAATTTAGTTAGAAATATGAATTGAATATAAGTAGGATTTTAAATAGAAATGATATTACTATTACCCATGAAAATGAAAAGTTTATGATACAAATGATTTCTTATACTCTATTTGGCTCAATCTAGCTTTTGTATGCCCTAAAGGTGTTTAAAGGGGATTGATTATCTTGTGTTAAACATTATAAAGGGTAGAAAATCGAAATAATAGTGTAAGATAAAAAAGACAGATTTCTAAGAATCTTTTTATGCAAAGAATATTGATCAAGTATTTTATTTAATATATATATAATGACAAACGGTTATGCCACAATTGAAGAGAAAAATAAGAAAATAGCTAATAAACTTTACTTAGTCACAAAGTATACTTTCTTGACTATAGTGAAAGTAAGAAGGGCTAAAAATAGTTTTTAAATAGAAAAATAGATATACCCATGGGTCTTAAAGGAAATGGAGCAAGAATCTAGTGTTGGAGAAAATGCGAGAAAAAACTCTTATAAAAAGAGTATGGATTGCAAAAGAGATGGAGTAGGGAACCATAGGAACGAAATATAAAATAATATATATATGAAGAAAGAAAAAAAGAAAGAGCGATATAGAAAATAAAAAGATGTTGATGAAAAACTCTCTAAATAAAAGATTTAGCTCATGTACTTATAGCTTAGTTGAGTGAAGTATCTCTTGCTTAATCATCTCAACAAATGAAAAGAAAAAAATAGTGATAATTATTAGTGATTAAAAATTCATATCGACTTTCATTGTGGTGGTATTTTAAATATTATTTGAAAATGAGATTGATTCAGTGATTTCTCTATCTTAAGATCTTATATTAGTCATCGTAAGCTTGATGCTTGTCAGTGGAGATAGAGAAAACCTATAAAGTGTTGTAGCATTAGTGATTGGTTTGACTTTTGAATTTGAGGTCTATTGTATAATTAGAGGTTAAGTTCTCAAATAAATTGGTTGTTCTTTAAATCTTTTTATCCTATCATGATTTTTATTTTATATAGGTAATATGTGTTTATTTAAAGATCATTTATGTTTAAGAATGAGAGTATATAATTATGAAATAAAAAATAGGGAAAGAATGAGAAGATGATTGAGAGTATTCCTTTGCTCCGGACAACAAAGTGTCTAGTTTTGGGGTATTTGATAAGTCAATAATTAGACATGGTTTATAGTAAATTTTTGGATTTAAAATGTAAAAGAGTATATTACACAAGGTTTTCTCTAATTTTTTATATTTCAAGTTATAATTGGAATATTTTATAGAAATGAATGTACAAGGGAAGAAAATGAAGGATTTAACTGAGTAAAAAGACTGCACGACAATTCACTAAGGAATTAAGGAAGAATTGGAATTCTAGTCCAACGATTCCCTAGAGATTCCTATAAACCAATAATTGCCACTCAATTCGATGGAAATAGCAACTACAATCCCAAGGATTTCCCCAGCAATTCCACTTAAACTAGAATCGTTAAGGAATCTTTGATAAGTGATATTTAACTTATATATAGGGTTAGTTTAGTAGCATAAATATTATAAATGTCCCTAAATAAGCTGAAATTGATGATGTTTTTGCATTTTTAGGTATATAAGGCATAAAGAAAGGAAATGAGCAAATTTAAGGACAAATGGAGAAAAAACTCACCTAAGAAGGTTTGGCAATATTGCTACATAAAGGAAGGAAATGAGCAAATTCAAGGCATAAAATGGGACATCAATGCAGGATGTGGGCGAGCTAAGAAGTGGAGAAAAGTAATTAAGAAGCTCGGTGCAGTGGCAGGGACGTTGAGGTCTAAAGGCAGCACCGAGGATTCTGAGGGACAACGCCAAGACAACTAAAGAGAGGAAATGCACATAAGATGCTTGGTAGAGTGGCGACGCCATAGGAATGCACACGCAAGGATGTAACATAAGTGAAAGTGCCAAGAAGAAAAGAAAATAGAAAGTAGAGTTCGATTTTGTGTTAAATTGTAAAGTAGTTTGTTTAGAAACATGATTAGGGAGTATAAATAGATAGGAAAAGTTGGTAAACATACAAGATACAAGACGTTAGCCACCATTACTACAGTTTACTATAGATTTAATTTATTCTTGAGTATTAAGACAATTTGTGGAGAAAAAACATTAAATACTAACTTGTGGTGTTTCGTGTATAGTGTTATTTTGTTCAATTGAAGTTTTTTCATTATATCTCTGATTGCAATAAATACCACTATGTGCATGTTAGTTTTAATGATATGTGAGTAGTCTATTAGTCTTAAGGATTAATGGATCCTATGATATGAATATTATGCTATAAACATGAATCGAGTAGAAATATAAAAAGTACAATGGTTAAAATTTGTATTTATTCTAAGCGCAATGCTATAAAAATCTTGATCATGTGTTTCTTGATATTAGGTTTCGGAAGTTATCTTGGCCATTGAAGCTTTTAAGCCGGATATGAACGGTATAGCCATAAAATACACATAATAGAGCATTAGTTGTTGATTAGGAAGGCAGATATAGTAAACCTAATTAGATATGAGTCTAAAGATTTGGAAAATTAAAGAAATATGGAGCTTATTTTATTCACACAGATAGTTGAAATTCTAGTTTACACAATAGAATCTATTCCATCATGACAATGGGTTAAAGTTGATTTGAGGAAATCTGTATATTCTAATTATGCATAGCACATACATAATAAAGAAGATAAAGTAGGTTGAAAAATATAGTATTCCATTACCTAGGTGAAGTTGTGAATTATGATAGTCTTAATTTAAGAGTTTAAGAAATTTGCATTAATTTGTTAGTATGGATTAGTTTAGTTTAGTTATAAAAGCAATTAAAAGGATTTATTTAGCAATAAAATAATTGTAGCTAAGTACATAGTGAGCGCATACACCTTTCCCTGAGGATGATATATTTAGTCAACGTAAGTTAGTTACAGTAGTACTACAAGTGAGTTGTTTTACTTATGGCACACACGCTAAGTTTTTAGCGCCATTATCGGGGATAGTAGCCACTTAAAATTACTTAGTTAGTTTGAAAAGTTGTTAAGTTTTATTTTAAGTACGTTACATTCAAGTTCATAAATACAAAATAATAAAAAATAAAATGTTTGAGTTTCAAATTTGACTTTCAGCACTTGATCTTTTATGTTTTCTTTTAAGGGATAACTAGTGCATAGTAGTAAAAAGAGGACTTAGAGCCTTATGACCCTAAGATGTACAGAACCAACAAAGGAAAGAAAAAGAAAGCAATTGAGATGGCTGAAGATCAAGGAAGAAACTAACAACACGGCCGAAGGAATAATCAACCTGATGGTGATCTGGTAGTGCAGGATAGAGTGAAAGCACAGAGATGCATTCTTGAATACTTTAATGGAGTACTAAGGCTTCCATAAAATATCACAAACTTCAAACTAAGACTGTCTTTAATTAAAATGGTGCAAAATAGCTTGTTTAACGGGCTAGCCAATAAAGATCCAGTTGCACATGTAGAAAATTTCTTGGAGATGTACGACACCATGCACATTACTGGAGTTACAAAAAAGGTGACCAGGATGAGATTTTTTCCAATCTCATTGGGTGAAAAAGCTAAATCCCGGTTCTAAGAACTTAATGCAAGGTGTATGACCTCATGGGCGAAAATCAATGAAAGATTTCTTGATAAGTTATTTCCCCCATTGAAGGTCGGTGTAAGGAAGTTGGAAATCAATCAATTCAAATAAGAAGTTGTCGAGTGTCTTGGCCAGGTTTGAGAAAGACTCAAGGAGATGATGAGGAAATGTCCAGTACATGAATATAAGAAATGGGCACAACTCTAGATTCTCTACTTTGGATGAACCACAATATGAGAACATTAGTAGATGCTGTAGCAGGTGGTCCTTTACTGACCAAGGATGAGGATGGAGCATTAGATCTCCTCGATCTTACGTCTCAAACCACTATAATCGATAATTGTTCCACAGCGAGGAAACAAACAGCTGTATATGCCATTAATTCGTAAGCTGCAATAATGATATAACTATCCAACCTGAGTAGTCAAATGGCAATACTTCAAATGAGACAAAAAGATCCATAAGTGCTGGCGACAATCAGAGAACCATGGTGGTTAACTAAATGGACATGCAGTAAGAAATGGAATATGAAGACGTAAACTTCATGAAAAACTAAGGTTATGAAAAAATTTCAGGTTGAGAGGAACGATTCCCTAAAAGTTTTATCAAGGATTCAACAGCAACAACCCGAACTTCTCGTATGAAAATCCTGATAATGCACTAAAGTTCCCTCCAAGCTTCTACGAACATGTCCAACAGGGGAAACTAGGGCCGAGTGAGGAGATGACTTCATTGAAGTCAATTAAGAAACTCCAACACACCATGTACATGAGTAATATAGAACGCCATGAGAAACATGAAAATTATATGGAAGGAGTGAAGCAAGACATGAAGAGGATGAATGATAAGAGATCACAATCCTTAAGAATTTAGAGAGATAGATTTGTTAGTTAGGCATTGCCTTGAGATAAAGGAAGGAAAGATAGTTTTCGAGTGACACGATAACAAATCCTAAGGAGAACGTTAGTGTTATTCAAGTGATGGGCACTATGGCAATGAATGAGCCAACAAATGAGCAAGTGATATATAAGCTAGAAAAAGTCAAAACTTTGGCAATGAAAAAGCATGAAGAAATGCATGAGAACGGAATGGAAGTAAGGCATGATGAACACGAAGGATTAAGGCATCAAAGAATCAACGCCTTTAAAAATAACAAGAAGGTGAAGAAACAATGTAAAACTAAGCAAAAAGATGAAGGACCTTCTGAAGAAGCACCAAAAGGAAATAGCATCTAGGTAGTTCCAAAGGAGTCGAAACACAAGTTTAAGTTCATATCGAGAATTCAACCAATAAAGAGGAAAGGTCCGGGAGAGATATGCATACCAATAAGTATCAATTGGTATCGATTTAAAAATGTCTTATGTGATATGGGAGCCTCAGTCAATGTAATGCCAATAATGGACATATTGCATGCCGATTTGAAGATCAATTTTCATAATATGACAAATTTGCAACTAGTTCATAGCAAGTTGATACAAACTATAGGAAGAGTCTAGAATGTGCATGTGAAAGTGGATATATTCACATTCATTGCAGATTTTGAGGTAATGGATCATAACATGGATGATGATATGTCTATGATTGTTGGGCGGCCATTCTTGAACTTTGTCAATGTAAACATGTATACAAGGAACATAAGATCACAATGAATATCAACAAGGACAATGATGTAGAGAAAATAGTCTTTGTTGATCGACAATAAGTACATCCAAACAAGAATGACGTTATATCTCCAATTTACAATTGGATTATCTCGATTTAGACTCAGACTAAACAAGTGAAAAGGCATTAGGTTAATGACGTTAAAGTAAGCGCTACTGAGAGGCAACCCAGGGTTTTAAGATTTCAATTAGTTAGTCAATTAGTTTAGTAAATACAATTCACACGAAAGAGTTTTCTAACATTCTAAAAAATGTGTTAAATGTGCAGGAAATATCATTTGCCGGGTTATGATTCATCAGAGTAGAAATGTCTTGCCAAACTCATTAAAGAGCATTAAAGAGCGAAGGAGTTCAAGCAGCAAAGGTGATGAACATGGGAAAATCAAGGGTAATTTCTTATGGAATTTTATATTTTTAAGGATTTCTTGCGATCATGACATTTTATGTTTTAATACACAAAGTAGGGAAGCACCAAAATGGAACGAATGTTAAATATAGGTGAAAAATATGGAAAGAAAGGTCAACGCCAAATGTAATACACACGCCGCCTGGGAATTGAGCACGACGCCACCAGGGTGCCACCAATACAAGTAAAAAACAACTTTAGGTGTGTCGACATCGTTGTGGAGCAGTTACGGTGTTGTGCCTATTAAGGCATAGTGCTAGTGCTATAGAGGGGATTAAAACCCCATTTTCACTACTTCATTCACACTTGCATCAAATCCCAACTACAACCAATCAAGATACATCCCTCTAAAGCCTAAAATTGACATTTCTAAGTGAGGAAAGAGAGTTCCTAGTAATTGAAAGTGAAAGGAGAAAGTGCATTGTGGATTTGCACAAGGTGGAAAACTAAGGCTTGAATTTGGGAATTTGATTTCAAAGAGCATTAGGGTTCTAAGTTGTTAGTGAAGTTAGAGGGCTTTGATTAATAAAGATTTGGTGGAATATTCTATACAAAAAATATTGCAGTATTGAGGTAAATTTACAGCTTCATTAGTTATGCTTTTAATTTTTAATAAATTTTGATAAAATTAAATGAATAATGGATATGAGGTTGTTGGATAAGGATTTTCAAGTTATGTGAATATCAAGCATCAATGAGACTCATGAAGACCTAGTTTATATTTTTGCATTATTTGGCATATGAATGATCCATGTAATGTAAATTTTGATTTTTTTTAGGTGATTTCAAAACTCGAATAGCTAGTTGCATTGTTGTGTAGTTGTTTGAAGTTGAGAAAATGCCAAGAATTAGAAGGCAAATTAGTCAAGTGAGCACATATAATTTTGAGGCGTCAACCTCACGAGATCCCAATGAAGAGGAGCCTAGGCCATTTAGGTCCAAATACTTATTAGTAGAGAGGCTAAGGAAAAATATGAGAATATTCAAGATAGGGAGTTTATTTATGAGAGAGGTATAAATCATTCGGCAAAGTAAGAAAAACGAGTGAATAACTGCATTAGGCATCAAAACTTGGAGCATTTCCGTTAAGATTATAGAAAAAATGAAATTAGAGGAGTGAGTGAGATGGTACACGAATATTATGCCATTGCAAATTTCACTAGGATAGATGAGCAGTGAAGGTAAGAGGGGGTGTTTGTCCCCTTCACTATGCTTGAAATTAATAGCAGCTATGGATGAGAGCATTTAGGTATGGTTGGAGCCGAACCAAGTTTCCCAAATAATCTATATGAGAAACCCTATAATTATACCCTTTTAGAGCCATAAAGAAATAATTAGTTGTCCAAGGATAATGAGGCTAGGTAATAGGACCTGAGAATATGTCGAAGAACATCAAGAAGGGGAATGTTAGGAAAATTCACCAACTGTGGCACTATTTCCTTGTTGCTGCTCTATACTCATAACTTAGTAGGAAGAGATCAACAAGTTAAATGTTGCTTGGTTATAAGAGATTATGAAGAATAGGGAAATAAATATTGATAAGATCATCTATAACAATGTTTTGGGAGTCCATTATGTTAAAGCGAGACAACGTATTAGTGTTTTTTATATAGATCACACAGTTATGTTTCAAGGCAGAAGTGTAATTGCTTAGAAATGAAGAATTCAATATTGAAGTCCAATCAACCATGGATGAGGGTTTTATGCTCACATTGAAATCACTTCCAGGTTATCAAAACTCCAAGGATGAGAGGGAAAAAGACGAGGGAGCTAGACTTGAGGCCGAGTTGTTAGCTAAAAACTAGGAGGATAATATAACAATAACAACAATTAGTAGGTCTACAAACCCAAAGCCCTCAGCAAATCTCTGTTATTATTCAGGACAAGGAAGGTTTTGAGGTTTTTCCACCACCTCTTCCACTACAACAACCAGTACTACCACAAGAGGAATTGACTCCATGGCAGCTATGGATTGTCGAGATGAGGAGAGAGTACAAAGAGGACAGGGTTCACTATCGTGAAGCCTATATGAGATTTGAGAAAGACAGATGGAACGAGTAGTTGAACTTCATTTTGTTTATTGATCATTAAGGCACGTAGCTAGATATGAATAGAGTAGACAAATGGGACCTATTGATAGGTCTTTTGGCTTTGCAACATTACCAACTTACTTATTTGATCCAGATGTGGTGTAAAGCAGGAGGGTGAAGCGTCCATTTACACCAGCTTATGTTAGAACTGATGAGGAAGCTGATGATTACAACCCACAATCCTGATGTCAATATCTAAGGATTCCTTTAGACCTGGGAGATGAGAAGTACATTAATATTATTTCATTTTCAATTAGAGATATTTTGTTAAGTATTTAGTTGTTTAAATTCTATGTTTAGTTCAATTTATGATTTTATATATTAGGTTATTATATATGTTTTTTCGTTTTAGTGTTTTCATGTTTCAAGCTTATTATTGAACCTTAAGGACAAGGTTTGGTTTAAGTTTGGTGACATCAACACTACACTACACTATGAAAAGCAGTAAGAAATGTTGAAATAAGGATAGACACGACAGGTATGATCATTTAAATTTTATTTTTGAAGTAGTTAAAATGGAAATCATGGTAGTGTTTTATTTGTTTCATTTACCTACTATTTGAATGTTTAGTTAATATAGATTGGGTTATATCTAGTAATGTGTAAAGAATAAGTAATTAATTTGCATGTCCATACATTTAATTGAGGAAGAGTAAAATATAAGTGTCTTGTTGATATGAAGCTCAAGAAAGTGCTTTAAATTCTTGAAGAAAATATGAAATGTAGCAACGGTTGTATCATTTCATGATTAGAAACCTCAAGTTAGTGAAGACCATGAATTGAAAACAAAAGCAAGAAGATTACTTGAACACTTCTTCTAGAAAAAGTTATATCTCGAAGCAATTCTATATTAAGTGTGAATCTTACTTGAATTAAAAGTTAAAAAAACACTTACTACAAATAGGGGAAAACAAGCATTTTAAATGAAATGTTCGAGTCGACTTGCTCGATAAAATGAAAGTGAGAAGTGCTTACAAGGGTTTTGAAGTAAAAATAATAGAGAGTCCCACAAGTTCTATGGGAAATGAAGTAGAGAACTTGATAGTTGGAAAAGTGAGGAAAAATGGAGTCCATAGAAAAATGAACATGGACTGTGAATTAAAAAATACAAAAGAGAAGAAGAAAAGAAACGAGAGATAAACATAAAGAAAATAAGACATAAATCAAAATAAAACTCTTCAAATAAAAGATTTAGTTTGAGTACTAGTAGTTTTATTAAGTTAAGTTTTCGTTTCCAACTATTTCAAGTCCAATAGACTCTTGAAGTGTTAAAGTCTACTAATATTAGATTGATCTATGCTTATTTGTGAATTCCTGAGCTTATTGACAAATCATGAGATTAAATGCTTACAACTTAAGCGTTTAGGTGAAACAAAATTGTGAGTTGTGATAGAATTTGTTATGATCTATTTTTATTTTTTCAAAAGTGAGTTTTATGTGTTGTTAAATCGACATATCTTGGAAATATAAGTTTTTGCAAAGAAAAAATTTTGATTGGATTATTAACTTGAAACTTTTTGAATGAAAGGATACTCAAGGAACAATGAAAAATAAATGAAAACAAGGTAATACGAGTAGAAAGGAGACTTAGTAAAATACACTTTTACTCAAGACGTGCAAAATCTTACGTTTAGGGTATTTGATAAGTTATTATTTGGACTTGTATACACTTTTAGTTTAGTAGTATGTTTAGTATAAATATCCATAAATGAGTGCAAGTTGATGGTGTTTGTGGATTTTCTAGTATGGAGGGCATAAAGGAAGGAAACGATCTTCGAGGAGAAAATGAGCAAAAACACACCTAAAGAGGTTTGGCTAGTGGCTACATAGTGTTGCCGTCATGGGACATTAAGGCTTAGTGTTTGACATCATTACATGATGTAGGAGAGTAAGGTAGTAGAGAAAAATGATCAGGAAGCTTAGCGCATTGACGACACCATGGAGGTATAGGGATGACACTAAGGAGTCTAAGAGACAATGTTAAAACCGCCGAAGAGAGTAAATCCCACAGGATGCTCGACGTAGTGAAGGCTCTGTGGGAAGATACACATAGCACCGAGAAGAGAAGAAAATAGAAAGTAAAGTTCTATTTCGTGTTAAATTATAAAGTAGGGTTTCTAATTGTTTGATAATGTGATTAGGGAGTACAAATAGATAGGGAAACTGGCTAAACATACAACATGCTAAGAAATTAGTCACCATTACCATATTTTAGCATATGTTTACTTTATTCTTTAGTATTAAGATAATTTGTGAAGAAAAGACATTGAAGACTGATGTGTTGTGATTTTGTTATTGTGTTATTCAATTTAATTAAAGTTATTTCATTATACATCTAATTGCAATGAATACCACTATGTGCATGATTTTTTTAATGATGCGTGAAAATTCTATTAATTTTAGTGATGAATGGATCCTATGTGATGAATGTTATGCTATAAACATGAATCTAGTAGAAATGCAAAAAGTGCAATGGTTAGAATTATTATTGATTTTGAGTGTAATGCTATGAACATCTTAATCAAATGTCTGTTAATATTAGGTTTTAGAAGTTATCATGGCCATTGAGGCTTTTAAGCTGGATATGGATGGTACAACGATAAAATACATAATATTGAGTGATAGTTGGTGATTAGCGAGGCAGAAATAGTAAACTTAATTGGTTATCAATCTGAAGATTTGAAACATTAAATCAATGTGGTGCTTAAATTATTCACACCGATAGGTGAGATTTTAGTTTGCACATTCGAATCTTTTCTGTCACGACAGTGGGTTAAAGTTGATTTGAAGGAAATCTATCTATTCTAATTAGGCATTGCACACACATAATAAAGATGATAAAGTGAGTTGAAAAGCATAGTATTTCATTACCAAGGTGAAGTTGTGAACTAAGATAGTCTTAATAAAAGAGTTTAAGTAATTTTTACTGATTTGTTAGTTTATGTTAGTTTAGTTTCGTTATAAAACCAATTAAAATGATTGCCTTAGTACTATAGTAATTTTATATAACTACGTAATGAATGCATGCACCTTTACCTGAGGACGATATTCGTAATCAACGTAAGTTGGTTACATTATTACTACAAGCGAGCTGTTATACTTGCAACATGCACACCAATCACTGGTGATGATTTTGTGGATGTCTTATTATAACAAGGATTTCGAGTTGGTTTAGGATATGTATTACGTAATATACTATAAATATAAACCATAGACTAAGAAATTAAGAATCTTTTGATAGTTTTGCATTATTTTACCTAGTTTAGAGGTTATTTATTATTGTTTTTATTTTCTCTTATAGAAGATGATAAAATTCAAGTTTTTAATAAGGTGTTTTTAATTATGTATTTAAGTTATTATGTTATGATGTTATTTACTATTCTTAGTGAGTAGTTCGTCAGTCTAAATAAAACTCCGAGCATGAACTAGATCCGTTTTGCAATGTAGCCATGATATGATGAATGTTTGTCTAATGCTTTAATCCAATTGTATTATTTAATTCACTATTTTTATAGATTGTTATTTGTGGATTGCAATCATGAGTCTAATTGTTATGTGCATAGTGGCCAATGTTTATTGTGATATTTTGATTCATTATCCAATTTAAAGTAGTAACAAGGATTGTTTGAAAGGTATTACCGTTTAGATGTCGTACGCAAATTTGATATCTAAATTTAATGTTGACATGGCTTTTCCGAAGATGTTATATTTAGTAGTTCAAGGTTTGCATAAAGCGTAATGCGGTTTTATTGCGTGCAGTTAATGTCAGTGTATTTAGAGGGGTTAGCTTAATAAAATTAGAACGTGGCTTTTCCATCGGTATAAGGAGAACAAATGGCAGGCGAAATGCATTTTACTTACTTATGATTATACTTTTATTATTTAAGATACTTTATAAAGTACGTTGATGACTATGTGATCGAAGTAACATATTTGGGTACAAAACGGTTGATATTTTATTGCTTTTAATTTAATGACTTTGATCTTTGCTAATTAAGTAGGTATAGTTAATTTAGTTGATTTCTATATTTAGAGATTATTAATTTAAATTCTGGTTTTTATTATATTAAATCAAAGAGTAAAAATAATAAAACCCTTCTTCATAAGGAATTAGGTATATCCTTGTGGAGACAATCCCACTTATCATTACCACAAAATTTAAAAGTATAATAAAAGGATGGGAATTTACTATACACGATCGATACGTGTCAGTATTCTAATAAAGTCTTCTCCATAAATTTTTGTTGTGCACATAATGATATCAATCTTTTGTCTTTAACATAAAACTCACCAAAAGTTTCTTCATTTTTCATCCTAGCATTACTAATTCATTTATTATCTGAACTAGTTTTACATGCTGGAACGTATTGATCTAGAAATTCTCACAACCATTAGCTTGATGATATTGTCAAGCTATTGAGAGCACAGGTTGCACTATTATTATCGCCATCCATGATAGAAGTGTATATTACTCTTGAGGGGAGTGTGCCTACTACACAAGCCACTCCAACAACTCATATTGTACCGGCTGCGCTAGTAAATGCCAAGATAGTTCAGATACAAATGGAGATAGAACTACTTACACCCCCTAATTCGGCAAAGAAAGTGCCGCCTACACCCTCAGAGACGAGTGTAGCCACTAAATGAGTGCCAAAGAACTGGTCAAAGTTTAAGAAACAGTTCAACATGAAGTACTTCGCGCTATATATTTTGAGGTAGGAGAGAGCTGAGTTTAGAGTGACTAATGGGTTTTGGAGTTCGAATGGCAGCCAAAATTTTTATTTTCAATAACCCTACAGATATGAGGTCCATAAATTTTATTAGCATAGTTGAAACCATACCTTTATCGCTACTTCCCTATTTGTGTTGATCGACTTTCATGATGTTCACATAAGTGCCCTCTACTAGAAATTCACACAAGAACGATAGCCATAAGGTTGAGTGCTTGCTTTGAGAGATCTTGACAACATTTTCTCCTCTCCTTAAAGTCTAGAGAACTTACACAAAGCCTGAATGAGATTCCAATTCTTTTAAGGGTTTTAGATTCTTTTGTACGTATATAATTTTCATACTTAAACACCTATTTATACAACCATTGTATTTTAGGATTTTAAGGGAATGACTTGTGTGCTTCTACTTAAATACGCAATAATATAGCAAACCATAAGGGCTTTTTGGATGTAAAATTTATCAATTTAGACCGTTTGAAATCATGGAAAGTCGTTATTTTTGTGCGGCTCAATAGATTCATGCATTATTTGCAGTGAACCAAAACCATTTTTGGTATAAATATCAAAATTGATACAACCTAATCAATAGTGTATATCATTGATTACGTGTCTTGTGTGTCATATATAACTCGTATATTGTTATAAATCTCATAATAAGGCTGTAATCGTACGGATGAGGTCGAATCCAAATGATTGAGTCAAAATGAGTTTATTAAACAGATAAGTAAAATAGGGGGTTTTAAAAGAGTTTTATTAACTAAAAACTAATAAATAAGAAATTAAATAATTGAGACTCAGATATTGAAAACATATCTGAGTCTTGGAATCCACAATCTAGGTCTATGTTGTTTTCATGTATTGCATCTTTAGTTTTGAAATATGAGTTTTAAATTAGTTCTCAATATTTTCACTTACAAGTGTGTCAGATTTCTTGTTCTAGGTGACTGCCATTTCTCAACCTGGTTGGTATCGCATACTCAACATGATTAATAGGAAGTCAAAGGATTTAAGGCTAAAGATTTGCCATGAAATTACAAACTGTAAAATACCATCAAGACATCATTAAAAACCATAATATAAAGATAAAGAACTAAAACAAAACACCATTATTAAAGAAAACCTCAACAAGACATGAAAATAAAACCTATTACTTGCTAAAGAGCTTCATCCCTGACCTACGCATTAAAGAACCTAGCCAGAAATGGCTACTCTACCTCTATATATTCCTAAACCACTCTAACTTACAATGTGTTTTCATCCATAGAGGTCCCTCTTTTATATAGGTGAGCCTAGGTATAAGAACCAGAAACCCCATAAAATAGGAACCTTCTAAAAATTGCAAAACTTCTATTCTGCAAGTTTAGCACCGTTAGTGGCGCCGCCTTTATGTAGGAACAGCGCCAAATCATGATATGGCACGATATAGTAAGTCTTGAATAGCAAGTCGGTCAGGAATTTCTATTTCAGATCCTGGCATCGTGAGTGGCGTCTTTTATGTAGAACGTGGCATCATCCATTTATTAGTAATACCGTGCATTGTTCTTCTGTGACACCTTCGTTAGCATTGTGGGTCTTCAGTTGGGCTGTCTGTTCATTCTGGGAGGTCATATCCATTTTCCTTTGATCAAACTTTGACTTCTTTCTCAAATTTCTCTAATTCACACACAAACACTTAAATACCATGTAAATCTTCAAAGTAAACATATAGAGCCATAAAACATGACATTGGACTTGATTTACATAGCAAAACACCTACGAAAGAGTGCATAAATAATGACTCATCAAATAGCCCCCAACTTAAAACTTTACACGTCCCGAGCAAAGGGTTATCTGATTGCTATGACTAAATACATTGTGATAAAATTGACTTATGCTTTCCTAAAGGCTTTATATCTACTTTGCAAATTAATAGAGTCCTTACAATCGAAACTTGGTTAATCTGTCTAACAAGAGATTTGGAATTCTTGAAGGTTGGCCAAATATGGTCACCTTTGAAGACAACACTTTTTCAAAACGCGAAGCATTTAAAATTCATAACCTTCGACTTACTCATAAGTTTTCTGGGTCTCTTCATCAAAGCAGTAGATCCAAATTGATCTCTTTTTTAAATGGATTCTTTTAAATGGACTTTATCACCGCATTTCGCTTATATGCATATTTCACACCTTTAAGATTCCATATTGCTTATTTAAAGGTAGGTTATTATTTGGTTCATGGTATAGGAAAAACTCACTTAACCTAGCCACAAGCACTCGAGCTAAAACTTTATTTCTTAATACGAGTTTCTTTTTATGAACTTTCGCCTTTTATTCAAGTAGAGATCATCCATTTTTCTCTCCATATGGCTTTTTATCATACCATCCCTGCTCCATTTCCTGTGGATACTGATTTTTCATTATTTTTTCAACTATCTAATAACTTGCCCATTTCTTGTAGAACTTGTAAGACTCTCTAATTTTCATTGGAAATATCCTCTTAGCACTTCTCACTTTTGCTAAATTAAAGTTAGTTCTCCAATTTGGAATCATCAAGCCCATATTTTATTATAGTAAATAATCCTACTTCTTTCTCTTACAAGTGCTAGATGTTTAACAATTATACTCTAAATGGATTAGTCCTAGTTTTAGAATCCTAGATATTTCGAATTTTTCGCAAATTTAATTCGACCATTTACCTATTTTGGTCTCAAGTTATTACTCATCCCCACTCCAAGTTTCTATAAGTGATATCAAGTAGGTATAAAAGCTCTTCTACTTCTTCCAAATCTGAATGTAAAAAATTTGACCAAGTTTTTACTCCAAAAATTGAAAGTAAAGGTTTACTAGTAGGTAAGAATCTATAAAATAGTAAATATACTAAACTATCTATTCTAACTCATACGCATTGGTTGTCTTAATAAAATACGATGGAAAGAAAAGAGAAGGGAATAATACCAACATGATTCCTGTGAAGTTGGACAAATGAAAAATGTAATGCTTTTACCTACAAATCTTCATCTAAAAAGTTTGTTAATCAGTTCCTACCCCCCAAACATATTTCGAACCTTGTCCTCAAAGTTCAAATTAAGCCAAAAAAACCTTAGAAATAAATGGATAATTAAGACAAGGAATTTGTTCAAATACAAGATAGCATTCAAACTTAAATTTAAAAAAACTATCTAAAAATAAAAGATATTTTATGAAATCATCCCCCTCTCTCTCTCTCTCTCTCTCAAAATCTAACTATCGGCTTCTTCATCGACATTGCCCAATCTTGAAGCTCCATCATAAGATGATGTGAGGGGCCGCTCTAGAGTGCTCTAGTCTACCATTCCATCAACTATAACAATAGCAGGTCCCTCAGGAAAATGAGAATTCCTATCATAAGGGTGGAGGCATATGCTCCGATTGTATCTCGCAATCCCCTTCAGATGTTGAATGATGGCCATGACGTTTTGTTACCTTGATACCTTATCCTATTGGTCTTAAGTTTATAAGCATGGTATTGGGCCCTATCTGCTTGGCAGTTGCAAAAATGCTCCTCATACCTCTAAGGATCAAACCTAACTAGTGGAGGCTATGGCTTGGGAGAAGATTTAGGTGGTATAGGGGAATCGATAAGTTCCTTAACACTAAAAGTAGGCTCTTCAAACCAATAGATAGCTACAAATCCAGGGTTGTGAACGGGATGACCTTGTTGGATATTGACTCCCTCGACTGAAAGATAACCTATAAGCTTTATCGTGGCAGCTTAAGATTCTCTATAAATGACCTGTTAATTCTATGTAGCTAGTTTTTCTTGCTCTCTAGCTATTGTTATCTCTTCCTTTTCCCTTTCATCCTCATAGTCTTTTTATCAACTCTTTGTATCCCCTAATGTATAGAAGAAACCCAAATTCATAGTTAGCTACGGGTGAATATCCATTTCATCATCCTAATATAGTGCTCCAACCTACATACATAAAGATGTAATCAACAGGGGAAAGGAAATCTTGTGCTCCTTCCAGTCATCATGACTTCCCAGATCCAGTTGGATATAACCTTGCCCACATCTATGTATCCTTTTATGATAATTTGGTACAAGAGTGTTGCTTGGAGGTGGTGAACATCATTCTCTTGTTTGCTCGGGATTAGAGAGGCGCAGATAGAGTAATTCCGCATTTTGAAAACATTATGGAAGTTGTCCTTAGTTAGCTTAAAGTGAACATTGTACTCAATTCCCTTCATGTATGTAGCCCTAGAATTACCAAAACTTTGACTATCCAGTCGTAGGGGTGAACAGTAGAGGGTGATCATATATTTAGTAAGGATAGTTCGTATTTGTGTTCTCGTTCGCAAAGGAGTCGTATAATTCGTGTATAGTATCCTTATTGTAGTGCACCATGACTCATTGGACCTTTATCAGCTCTTCATCCTTTGTCCAGTAATCGTTGGCATAAAATTCCTGACATAATTTAGAGCACCCCCGGATTCCTTCTCTCACATAATCTCTAGTAAGGGTTGCTAATTCATTTGTTGAATGGGGTTGTTCACCCTTTTATCATACTTGTGACCCAAGCTAATTTCCTTTTTTTCCATAAATCCTATTTTTTACAAATCACTCTCATACTTATCATTAGCCACTTTATCTAAGAACTTCTTATATTTGATTATTCCAGAAAGTTACAGGCCCTTAGAGGTTAATGCTCTTTCTGCATTACTCGATCTACCTTTAGCCGAGGTGCTTACTCCTCCCCTAGTCCTTGTCATGTATGAATTTCTCAACTCAATGATATGACATTTTCATTAAATATTCAAACCACTTTAACCGAAAAACAATTTCAGTAAATAAATTTTAAAATCCTCAGTATAACAACTTAGTTAATCCCAAAGTTCTCATACGTATTCACTTATTCAAGGCTAACATTAATCCTTGATATCAAATCTGAAATCAATGCTGAACCAAAATTGGGAAGATTTAACTTTTCCATGAGAGTTTCTCGTGTTAAATGCATTCCTTGATATCAAATCTTCAACAATTTACTTTTGTCTTACTAAACCCTAGTTGCTTAATCTAACTCTCAAATTTCTTAGTTTATTGGATTAAGCTAGGGTTATAGTGTTTGAAAGTTATTTAAGATAAGGAAAAACCAAAAATTGGTTGAGAATGTGTTTGAGATCGGTCAAGGGCTTGGGGAGAGGAAGATGCTCAAAAACCAATGGGTTTTATTTTTTGAAAATGACCAACTATTTAATAAGCCCAACATTGGAGCTGTGCTTTAGGGCATGACACCATGAACTATGGGAATTTAGGTTCAGGACTTACCAGACTGGGACGTCTGAAGCAACTTTCCTCGTAAGGAGACTTCAAATAGTCGCTAGTTAAGATTGAGAGATAGGATTATTAAACTAACGAAATTGATAATAAACTAAATACTGAAGTGAAATTAAAATCTGGGTCATCTCCCAATAGCGCAGGTGTTTAAAGTCATGGCCTGAATTAGCATGATAGATCATGTGACACCTACTAGTTTGCAGAAGTCGTAAACAAACAAGATCTTTGCTGTCTTAGGTAATGATATATGCATGCCTTTCTTTATGGATTTTGACTCATATGCTTCCTCCATTACAAAAGGTTCTATTTCGTTATGACCAAGTAACACAAAAATGTCAGCAGCGTATAATATCTCGTAATGTCATTTCTCTTCCACCCTCATTTCAAACTCAACTAGTATTCGTAGTAAAGTGGGTGGTTAACAAACACGAGAGATTGATCTTTCTTGCTCTCCTCTTCTACCTCTTTTGGCCTTTCCAAAGTGACTTCAATTTTTGGCTCGGATTCTTCTTCATGAACTTCTATAGTAATAATTTCCAGCTCTGATAGAGAAATGTTGAATTCATCTTCTGATTTTGTCTAATACTTATCTTTCTCAATACTTCTAAATGTAATTGCACTTATTTTCTTTTCCTGATCACGATGTACAGGCATAAGGAAATTCTTTTCATTAATCAAATTATCAAGGCTAGCTTTTGTTTGACTAATTAAAGTTCCTATACTTTAAGAACTTGAATTCACCTTTACAGACATTGTTCCATATTTTTTTAATAATGTAGATTGTCTTGAAGCAACAGTTCATGGAATAGGGTTAAGCCATTCATGATATCTTCAAGAGAGTATTTTCTAGTTAAGGAATCAGTGAAATTGGCATGAACTTTCAAAATTAGGTTATGCTGATTCATAGCTCCACTTAGGATAGTTTTCATCTTTTGAGTAGTAATAACAACCATTAGTAGGATGAGAGATATCTTAATAAAGTTCATAAGCTTTTGCGTAACCCTGTTGCTCAATAGAAGGCCAATTAGAAAATTCACATCTAAAACTTTATGTACATACCCCATTCATTTTATAAGAGTATAAGTTATTGTAATGACCATAGTTTGGGGAGTAGAAGGCCATCATTGAGTTACCTTCAAATATATAAATACAAAAATAGATACAAAAACAAAAAAAAAAAAAAAAAAAAAAAAAAAAAAACTAAACCTAATTTTGAACCAAATCCCTGAAAATGGTGCAAACAATTAATTATGTGTCATACGTTTCAAATATAACCCATGTATGGGTTGCCAATCCCATAATAATACGGTAGTGGTAAGCAAGGGGTTGAATCTATAGGATTTAGTCAAACTGAGTTTAACAAAAAGAAAATAGAAAAGTAAAACATGGGGGTTTTTAAAAGATTTTTATTAACTAAACACTAGTAAATGATAAAGTAAATAATTGAAACTTAGAAATTGAAAATATACCTAAGTCTAGGAACCCACAATTTTGCCCTATGTTGTGTTCGTGTCTTGCATCGTCGGTTTTGAGAGATGGGTTTAAAATAGTTTCCTTGGGTTATGGTTATTAATGTCCCCAACACCCTAGTTACACTATTCTCGATACATTGTGCAACTACTCTTTAAGTACTTCTTGTACTCCACTATACAACCATAGGCAAGCGCTAACAAGATTTAGAATGTAGGCAGCATTAAAAGCTCTATGGGAAAACCTACCCCTAGATAACCTTTAGAAACCGTTAAGATTTAACCTAGTTTTTAGTGCTATTGACTTAGAATAATTAGTGTTGGATTTCTTATTTTAGGTGATTGCCACTTCTCCAGTCGGTTGGTATCACAGACTCAACCTGATTGGTAGCAAGTCAATGGATTTAAGTCAAGATATTTGCAATGAATTTAGAAAATCTAAAATACCATCGAGAAATTGTTAAAACCATAACATAAAGAAAGAGAAATGAAACAAAACATTATTATTATAAAAAACCTTAACAAGACATGAAAACAAACCCACTACATGCGTCAAAGCTTCATCCCGACCTAGGTTTTAAAGAACAGAGTCATACATGGCTACTTTACCTCTCTATATTCCTAAACTACTCTAATTACAATATGTTTTTGTTCATAGAGGTCCCTCCTTTATATAGGTGAGCATGGGTACAAGAATAAGAAAGCCTAGGAAATAAGAGCCATCTAAACAGTTAATGGCACCGCCATTATGTTGTTATAGCGCCAAGTCATAACGTGGCATAATATAGTAAGTCTTAAACAACGATTCAGTCTGGAATTTATATTTCTTATCCTGGTGTCATGGGTGGCGCCGTCTTTTGTAGAACCGGTGTCGTCCATTAATTTTGACATCGTGCGTTGTTCCGCTATGACGCCTTCGTTGACTCCATGGGTCTTCCGTGGTGTTGTTAGTTCATTCTTGGGGCATCATTTCTAGTATCCTCTGACTGAACTTTGACTTCTTTCATGGATTTGTCTAATTCACGCATAAATACTCAAATACCCTGTAAATCTATAAAGTAAAAATATAGAGCCAAAAAACACGAATTTGGACTTGATTTATATAGTAAAACACATATAAAATAATGCATAAATAATGACTCATCAATCACATCCTTTTATCGTACAATATCTTTTGATTAACCTTAAGGCATGGAAAGTCATTCTTAATGTTACATTGATCATATCAATTCTCTTAGACTCGACCATTATGAGTCTATCATATCGACGAAGCCATAAATATCTCACTATTTATGAAAGAGACAAATTTTGTCTCGATTACACACCTGCACACATTATTCACAGAGTAACCAATCACAACCTTTATAATCGTCTTGTTAAAAATAATGTTTGATTGCGTACAATCACTGTGCTCCAAATGTTGAAGCCTTTGGTAATCTCCAGTCAAAAGGCTAAATGATATACCAACCATGAATAGCACATGTGACTTAATCCATGTTATGTTCTCATAGTGGGTCGGTCAAGTACATTGTTCCCTAAAAAAATACTGATGATCTTAATTCGAATCCGTACACATATGATCATCGTGTAACCATCGATCAAGACTCACACTAGTCTTGATTTATTATAGCTCCCTGTATAATATCTCATTCTTACAAACTCAAGTAATGAACGATGATCCACACAATGGTGATCTTGAGTATTTATATACTCAGTCTATCTACCCTATCTAGTTATTCAGTCCTAAATAAAATACAACTCGAAAAACAACCTTGGTCTCCAATCATGAATCATATTGAAATAATCAAATGTTCAATAGCTAAATCTTCTATCCCTTAAAGAATCTAGACTCATCGTTTCCATAAAGTTCTTTAATCCTATATGCACCTTTTTCTCGGATTTTATAGCCGCAATCCTTCTCAAAGTTCTCTTCTTACAATATCGAACTTCATCATTATTGTAGAATAATATTAATAGTTGCTCTATTTCAGTATCCAACTTGTATTTAATTCCTGCTTTGACTTCAGATCTGTCTTCGACTTCAACTATGACTTTAATATTATAATCTTCAGTGGAATTTGCATTGTCGTCTATCTTTGAGTTATATCTACACTCGAACATCTTACTTAATCAGGCTTCCATTTACATTGCAATATTTTCCTAACTAACTTAACTCCTATTTTGACACTATATTGCCAACAACTATAGACCAACCCAAACTTAGTAAACTAAGGTCTAACAATCTCTTCCTTTAGTGTAGATTAGTTGAAAGCAGTAACTTACAAGATAACAGAATTTTTAAGGTGCTTCATAAAATGTATTGTTATTGATTGACTAAAGTAATAACCCACAAAAGTAAAATCACAAAAAGAATAAAGTCACCAACCAATATGTACAATGATGAAATGCAATTTTAAAAACTTAAAGTTCATATACGTATATTAATAAAATTCAAGAAAAAAATCACTTATCCTTCTCTTGCTCACTCCCATCTTCGACTAAACAACGTCAAAGAGTTTACATCTTAGTTCTAATTAGCCACCTTATTCGGTGATGTTTGGCATCTACATTATCCAACTATTCTTGCATAAGTCGCATTTTTGTTGCTACATTTTCTTTATAGATACTTAGGTAGGTAATGCGATCCAAGAATTAATCGAACAACATCAAGTATAGTCTCATCAATGTTAGAGAACTTGGTTATTATAGAAATTCAATCAGAGATAGATTACAGTCATCTTCCGCACCTTATGCCTATGTCGTAGCAGCAGCAGTATTTGTAAAAGGGGCAGGTTTAGAGCAATATCATCATCTGAAGTTCTTGGCTTAGTCGAAATGGTAGGAATGGATTGATTGACTTCAAAATCCTCATGCTCAAGGTGAATAGGAAAATGGCCTAACATACTTGGCTCTGGTTGCAAAGCTTCATTCATTGGAACCTCAACAGTATATTCGATGGTTGTAGTGATCAAAGGCAATAGACTGCCCTCAAGGTTAACAACAATCAATTCTTCAATAGGAGGAATCTCTAATGTTGCTATAGACTTAACCTATATAGCAACATTTTGACAAGGATCCTCACTTCAAGTTAGAGCATCATTAGCATTAGTTCTATAATATATTTTAAGGGACTCAAGTGTACTTGTCCCAATAGTAGTAGTAGGAGTAATAACACTTAAATCAAAGTGCAAATTAGTTAAAGTACCTTGATCATCTCTGATTTGTTGAAACTGAACAAGTGAGTTGACCTCCTCTGGTCTATTAGGCAGTGAAGCAGATGAACTCGCACCTCATGGGGAAATAGGTAACAACCTTGTCTGCCCTACACTAGTAGATTATCTTCTCCTCTTGCAATTTTCTCCCTTTAAAATTGCACTTCGATAAGACTGGTGTCTAGATTCTTATAAATTGCAGCAATCATTCATTTCATAATTCTTCTAAACTTCTGTATTGGCCACGTAAGCATCAATAGTAGCCTTTATAGTAGCAAGAGTTGGAGCAGCTAGCGACTTCCTTTCTTGTCATGAAAAGTCGATATCAACAATTCTATTTTTGGACTTCATTTTATGATTTAGTGTAATCTCCTCCACCACCTTTTCCAACTTATCATTATTCTACTCAATGTTACAGTATATTCCAAACAACCATTTTGTAAAGCTCGGTAGATATAGCATGTTATGTTTCGTCACTAAGCGCACTATGGAGTCATTGATCTACTTTCTAACATTGAACTTCTTCTTCAGGGCAAAAGCATATTTCAGTTCTACTCTCTCCTTGAACTCGTGTGTTTGGTAAGAAGTGGCCACTACACTTATAGTGTAGACCTCGCAGCACGTAGGCCATACAGGCTAGCTTGGTAGTAGGAAGCGTAAAAGCAGTGTCACAGGGCCATGTTGTAAGAACTCCTCCAGTCAGCATAAAGAAAATATCATCAAGCTCGACTGTCAAACCCAACTTGTAATTAGACGTCTGCAATCTAGAAAGTCCTAGCATACAGTTGATTGAAAGAGGATTGAATGGAATGTAGTACCCATCGACAAATATCTTATCTAGAGCAATGTCCAAAATTTTAAGGAACATTGATACCAGATCATAGATGCCAATCTATAATAGAAACCTACCTAACCAAATTTCTTACAAATGTGACATATATATCGATTGATCAAACTAGTATTTCCTCTTCACCATATCTTTGAATTTCTCCATAAACTCTGACAACTGGAAATGATCAAATGCAGAGGGGCAGCTACACAAAATTACTATAAAATGAACTTGATATTTCTCTGGTTAGAGGCCTTACTAATGGTCTCAGGTTTATTAAGAATCCACTATAAAGAGTCACAGGAAACCTTGTCATCATTATCATTCTTCTTCTTGCCCTTGGCAGCAGTTATAGCTTTCTTAGAAGAGCCAGTTTGCCTAATTGATTGTCATTGTCGAACAGCCCTTGATTTCGCATTGTGCTATCTGCAAAAATTCTAAGATATGACTACATACAAATGTAAAGTTTATTGGATGGAGTATGATAGTTTATTCCCTTTATCTCTAACATTGAAAGATTCGCCATTGTAGTAGAGTCACCGAGCAAGGTTGAATAAGATGATTGAGACATTCTTCCAAACTTAAAGCAAGAAAGATAAGAAAATAGTAAAAAAAGAAGGCATGTCTTAACGAAAGAAAAGAATTTGAATTGGGAAGGTCCAATTGTGAGAATAAGATATAATCACAAAATCAGCAAAGAGTAACCTAAATCATAAAGAAATTCTCTTTTAAAAAACCCTAAAAATTAATCGATTGTGTCAAAAGAAATAGAATTTACTCCCCATCAATTAGGTGTAACGGCTAGTCTTTTTCTTACAGCTAACTTATTTAGAGCGACATGTGTTTAGTGATATTCATGTGGCAGTTTCTTGGTTAAACACGAAAGAAGCTCATAATAAAATGTCAAATACAAAGATATTTGTGTGAATGTACATAATTGGCAAGTCAAATTAAGAACCCATGATAGTGAGAGAAAATGCCAATGCCATGGCGTAACCTCTCAAAAGTCTATGTCTCCAAGCCTTTGTAAATGTATCAGCTAACTATCTTTTTGGTGGAACATGTTGAATACAAATCAATCCACTTTCCACTAGATCCCTGAAATAATGATGACTAATGTCAATATGCTTCATTTTAGAGTGTTGAAGTAGGTTCTTCAAAATAGCTATGAAACTTTTATCATCCAAGTAAGCTATTAATTAAAATAAGCAATAACATAGTCAAGAGCATTTACTGTATCCATATTAACAGACATAACTACTACCAACAATAATATATTCTACTTTAACAGTAGATAGTGGATATGCAGTTATGTTTCTTGTTATACCCCATCCAGTAACATCCACCTGTAGTCTTATTTCGATCATTAAAATTTCCAGCTCAATCAGTATCACTATACCCGATTAAGTAATTGGCACCTCCTTTAATAAATAGTATATCAAAGTCAATTGTTCCATGCATATAGCGTAGAATCCTTTTTATAGCAACCAGATGAGATATGCATTATAGCGAGCACAAACCCTAACACTGAAAGCCATATAAAGTCTGCTTGTATTGAGATATAATAAGCTACCAATCATGCCTCTATATAGAGCATGATTGACATCAACACTTTTGTCATCCTTATGAATCTTCTCACTAGAGCTTATAGGTGTTCGAATAGACTCAATAGTGTCCAATCTAAAACGCTTAACAAGAGATTTAACATTTTTTTTTTTAGATATAAACATACTTTTTTGAGATAGTGTAATTTGCTAACCCAAGAACTAAGTAAGATTTTTGACTGTGCTTTTCCCAAATTCTTTCTTTATCAAATCAACAAGTTCTGAAGCTAGCTTTGCAAATCTAGCCCCAAAAAACAATATCATCGAAATAAATATGCACAACCACGAACTGTTTATTCTATTTTTATGAAAAAACACTAATTAGTAGACCTTATGTTATAACTTTTATGTAGCAAATAGTTGGTCAACCTTTCATACCATGCTCATAGTGCTTGCTTCAGTCCATAAAGTGTTTTTTTGAGATGATTAACATCATTAGTTTTGTTGTGGGCCTCAAATTTATTAGGTTGTGCAACGTAGACTTCTTATAGCAAATACCCATTTAGGAAATCACTTTCAACATCCATTTGTTGCAACTTGAACCCTTTGTTACAAGAAATGGCTAACAGTAGACGAATAGATTCTAATCTGGCAACTACAATAACACATCTCATCGAAATTAATACCTCCAAGCTTTGCGTATTATTATGCAACTAATATAGCTTTATTGCGAACAGTAACACCATTCTCGTATGTCTTGTTGTGGAATATCCACTTAGTACTAATGCTATTAACCTTAGCAGCTCACGGAACAACCTCACACACATCATGGTTAACAAACTCATTGAGTTCCTCTTTCATAAAGTTCACCTAATATTCATCCATTAAAGCCTCCTTGAAATTTTTAGGCTCAATCAAAGATGTAAAAAAAAACAAAAGGAACCATATTCTTGTATTCGATAAGAGGAATATCTCTAGTTTGCACCGGATCATTAGCTGAACCAATAATTTGCTCAATTGGATGATCGTTCAACATCTTTAATTATGGAGCAACAGATGTAGAAGTAGAATCAGGTTTTGTAGTAATAGGTTATTTTGAACAATAATCATCATTATCATATTCTCCATTAGATGGAGAAGTAATATCTAATCATATGATTTAGAAGTAGGTTGAGTAATATGTGTTAAGTTAATAGGTATTGGGAGCTCATCATCATCAACTTTTTGAAAGGACTTGTAATGAGTCGTTACATTAAGCTGGTAATTAGTGTTAACTCGAATCCTTATTAACCTAAATTAGGCTAGTGGTTAAGTCTAGCGTACATTGATTAGCATGTGCGTAGCTTTATGTGATGATTTGTGTTTATATGGTGTTTATATGGTGTGTATTGGTGGATTTATAGATTGTATTATAAAAGGAGAATCTATATAACAACCTATAATTGAAAAAAAAACAATTAAATAAATTGTTGATACACTAAGAGCGTCGAGGGGGTCGTGAAAGGAATGTGCACACCCAAGAATACTCAGACGCGTGTCCGATCAATACATTAGCATGAAAATATACAAAGCATATATATTTATGTATATTTGATATGTAAATATATATTATTTAAAACTATATGTTTGATTTTAATTATATAGATCATTGGCTCACCTCGAGATGAGCTTGGTGACGGTGTTAAGACTTGTATCACTTTAGGATGTGTCATTTTAACACATCATTCACTTGATTAGCCTCAAGTGTGATGTGTATCTCGAAGAAAATCCATATATATAATCAAAACCTTCAAACTTATCCTCACCATTTCATTCAATCAATACTACGAGTGGGATCAAAGCAATTGAGGATTTGGATAGCTCAAGGAAATGATATGGAGAGATTTCCCAATGGATGAGAAGTGATTAAACCACTGTAGATCAGAAATTATCACTTTGTTAAGTTGGGTTTGAGTTTTTGATGTTCAATTGGATGGTAGATGATGATTTCTTTGTGAATTATTGTTGTCGATAATTGGAAAGTATCTTATTTGTCACAAGAAATCCTTCGTGATGTGTTATGGGAGTATTTCATGTTGATTTGGAGATTTGGTTATGAAATAGTGGCTACAGCCCTGTTCAATATCGAGATAGTCCATGGTGGAGCATGCTACATCTAATAGAGGAGTGTGCTCTCTTCATAAAGTGTGATTGACCCAATTGATGGTGAGGGCCTCACCAAGTGAAGGAGCCTACTCCTACCTCAAAAAACAACAATTGTGCTATGTTTCAGTTATAATTTCTTGAGGTCTTAAGGACTAGTTTAAAGGTTCTAAATATAGGTTATTATTCCTATATTAACAATAAATGGTTTGTGATAGGTTTTGGAACACCGAAAAAAGCCTAACTGACCGATAATTTAGGGAACTGGAAATGAAACCTAAACTGAGGTAAGTATGGATTTGTTTAGCTATCAACTATGTCTGGCTTTGCCATACATTAGTTCATATAGTTATGGATTTGAATGGGAGCTATGTACACTATGATATGTTTATTAAAATGGAAAACGGTGTTTGATGTGATCCACGAGTGTAAATCTTGAAAATAATAATAGGTTATATAGAATATAGGTTTGATTCTAGACCTATATGTTAATCTACTTAGCTAAATAGGTTGTGTAAATCTTGAAAATAATTAAGATAGAACCATTAAACATTAATTGATTGGCTAGGCAACACATACGCGCAATGTGTTGGGCTAGCAATTGCATTAATGGTGTCAGTGTGTAATCGTTCCTATTTTTACAAATGAAATTAAAATCACAGTGTAATAGCCATTAACTAGACAACTTTCATTTGTTTATGTATCGGATTATATGATTTCCTATATCATGCTTGCTATTAGTGGTTAATATTGTTACTGCATATCATTCTTGATTATCATATGAATTGTCGATAGTTTTATGAATCCGTACTTATCAAGCAATTTGAAGCGCTCGCCCCAATTAATATTTCAGGAATATCGATGAGCACTGTGGCTATTAGACAGAGAAGTTTTAGGTGTCTTGATCTTCTCTTCGATGTAATGATTTTTCCCTTCTTTATATATTTGAATTGAATTACAGTTTTATAGTATCACAAAGATTAGGAGGTTTTGTATAACATAGGTTTATCGCACTTTGATTTGCTTTTCCATATCATGTATCATATCATAAAAAAGTTTTAATTTTTGTTGCATTTATTATTTCTTTTATTATCAACATTTGAGATAAAATTGTATTAATAAAGGGCTGAAGGTGCGGCTGTTGGGTCTTGTTAAGTCTTGCTAGTGTATCGAGCCTTAATTAGGGTTTCGGTCGAGTATCGCTCTAATCGAAATAGGGGCATGCTATAGGAAAATTATTTTGTTCCTACACAATTATCAACCATAGCCTTCATAAATTTCATTACAATCATAGTTCGCTTATTGTAGATTATATAATGTTTACTATTATGAGAATATCCAAGAAAAATTCCAACATCAATTTTGTAATCAAACTTTCCCAGGTGATCTTTATCATTCAATATGAAACAGGTACTTCCAAAAACATGAAGATGTTTGCGAGATGGTTTTCTGCCCTTTTGGATTTCATACGGAGTTTTTGTAGTTAGTTGCTTGAAATAAACTCAGTTGATGATATAGATAGCAATGTTTACTGCTTCTCCCCAAAGATTCTTAGGTAGATTGTGTGATTTTTCTTCTCAACAAAACTGTTCTATTTTTGTGTCTTAGCAACAACAATTTCATGCTTAATCCAAAGTTCGACACAATAATCTACAAATTGGCGATTCTCAAACTCTCTTCCTTGATTGCTAACAATTTGATCAATGGATACATCCTCGTCACTTTTCTCATTTAAAGTTTGAACAGTTAACTTCTTAAACTCATCAAATGTTTCTGCAATATCATGTAGCAAATGAGTCCAAGTAGACCTTGAGTAGTCCTCAATAATAACGAAAACATAATTTTTTCTCCCAAGACTTTCAACTTGCATTAGATCAAATAAGTCCATGTGCAGTAATTCTAACACAAGTGAGATTAAAATTTCATAGAGATCATCACGTAAAATTGAACACTATTTACCCCTTTGACATGGGTCATAAATGAAATCAGGCTTACAAGATGGTTTAGGAATAGCTCTTACAACATCACGAGAGAGCAATTTGTGAAGTTGCTTGAAATTAAGATGACATTTTCTTTTATGCCAAAGCTGTGTATTGGTTAGAGGAATAGAGTTGCACATAACTTGCAACTTGTGAGGCAATACAGAATATTGAATCAACATATAACAATTGTTTGATGTTCGAAACCTATACATGATGCATTATCTTTTTTCATTGATTATCTGACAATGATCTTTAGTGAAGTTGACAAACAATTCTTGATCATACTGATCACTAGATTTCAACCCATCAAAATGCAGATCTCTTTTGAAATTAGGCAGTCCCACTATAATAAAAGTCCCTTTGCCGACAACTTTGCCTTTTTTTCATCACCAAACGTAACAACACCTTCTATAAACGATTCATAATTTTTTTAAGAAATTTTATTTCGATTCATATGTCAAGAATAGTCACTATCCGTATACCATAACTTAATCTTAGTTCTTCAGAGTAGCAGATCTGCTTTCATACCCTTCTGAGATTTAACTCTCCAAAACTTCTTAGATGTTTTCTTTTTCAAAAATGTACTTAGATCTTTAAAAAATTGATAGCAACATGATCGAAAATGACCAACAATATCACAATAAAGACATGAAGTAGAAGGTTTGTTGTTTATATTAGTCAGTTTTTTCAATGCGTTTGCACAATCTTATGTGGCAGAATCTTCATTACTTTTGTTGTATCAACTTGAGTCTTACTTAATTGACCTTTATTAATTACAGTACCTTTGACAAAGATAGTATGAGTATTGGTAGATCCCTCTATATAGCCAAGACCATGCTTAACGTGCAAAGATTGATTAGTTTGCAGCATTTTGTTTAATTTTAGAGAACCAATATGGAGTTGTGCAGTTACAGCCATAGAATAAAAAAAACTTTCTTCAATATAGTAATTTCAATCTTATGCTCTTTTAATAGTGCATGACAAGTCATGTGTTCTCTTTCCAGAGACTTCTTGACTAATTTGATATAGAAGAATTTCATCTTCAAGTTAAGATTTTCATTATAAAGAGATGTCCATTTTGTGAACAATAGATCATAAAAAGCCTGAATAACCTTTATAGAATCCTCATCATTGACAACAACGCATATATTCTTGGCCTTTTCCTTACTCTTTTTGGTGTCAAATACTACATAATCAAGTTTAAAAACACCATCAATAGATGGAGAAGCATCAATAGCATTTGGCTCTATTAATATAATAGTAAGTGTAGTAGTAGAATCATTCAATTCTTTATCAGTGTCATCTGAGCCATCATCAGTCCCAAAAAGCATTCAAGGACTTCTTCTTGTAATTGGGACATTCATTATTCAATCTTAATATGTCCAACTCCTCCACACTCATGACATTTAATGCCCTTGGGTTTATTATTAGCATATATTTTCTTATCATTAGTAGAAGGCTCATTGATGTTAGTACCCTTCATGTAATTAGTTACAGCAACATTTCTCTTATAGTTTTTGAAAAAAAATTTAAGAACTTCATTGCCATCGTGGCAAACTCCTCTCCCATAGAGTCATCAGAATTAGTAGACTCAACACAATAAGAATTCTTAGAAGAACTAGGTTTTTTTTCGATTGTAGTAATCTTCGAGTCAAATCGTGAAGTAAGAACACGAAGAGCAAGTCATACTAACCACTCATTAGTATAATTTCTCTAAATTAAGAAGCTTGGTTAGCAATGCCTTGTAGACGACCATTGAAAGAGGCAATATCTTCATCCTCTTTCATCTTAAGACAATCAAGCATAGAACTTAATTGTTGTAACTTGAAATTTTGAAAAAATTCGTACCTTTAAAGATTGTCTTCAGGATGTCCCATGCTTATTTTGTTGTAGTCCAATTTGTAATCAATTTGAAGTGTTTAGTATCAACGGAACTGAAGAGAAAACTGATTTCCTTCTGATTGGCACCTACTCCTTCTCGACATTTGTCTATAAAAAACTTTGTTTTGGAACAATTTCCCCATCTGTATTTGGTTACGTTGAAGCAATGTATTCTCTCTTTAGCAATTCTCCAGCAATTTCATTAATGGCAGAGACAAAGTGAACCATCCGAGCCTTCCGGTAGGCATAGTTTGTTCCTTCTAGCAATAGCGATCGATTTATCGATCAATCTTCACGCCCTTCACCAGTTTGTTGTTGTAACAACGCATTAATAGATCCCGATGGTGATAAAACTCCCTATAATCTAACACGTCTAAGCTTGTAGAAAAAACAAAGTGATAAAGCTCTTATACCACAACTAAAGTTTTAGAAACCAGAGGAACTGAGGAGATTAATGAATCAATGATGAACTAATAAACACACATCAAAACTAAAAAAGAATTGATATTGCTATAAGACTTGAATGTCTTCCTCTGCATAGGCTTAGCCTAAACAACCAATTAATCAAATTGATAATGTGTACTACCTATATAATGATCTCTCGTTCTCACAAAACTCAAGTAATGAACAATGATCTACATAATGGTGATTTTGAGTATTTATAGACTTAGTATATCTACCCTATGTAACAATTCGGTCCTAAAAAATACAACTAAAAAACCTCCTCAGTCTCCTATTGTAAATCTTATTGGAATCATCTAATGTTCAACAATTAAGTCTTATATTCCTTCAAGTATCTTGACTCATCGTTTTCATAAAGTTCTTCAATCCTTTATGCCCTTTTTATTGAATTTTGTAGTTATAATCCATCTCGAAGTTATCAGCTTGCAATATCAAACTTCTTAACTATTGTAGAGTAATACTAATAGTTGCTCTATTTCAGTATCCAGCTCATATTCAATTCCTACTTTGACTTTAGATTTGTCTTCATTTTCGACTATGACTTTAATACTATAATCTTCACTGGAATTTGCATTATAGTTTATCTCTAAGTTGTACCTACACTCGGACATCTTGCTTAGTAAGGCTTCCATCTATGTTGTAGCATTTACTTAACTAAATTAACTTATGTTTTGATAATATAATAGCAACAAGGATAGACCAACCCAAACACATTAAACTAGGGTCAAACAGAAAGTATTAGTTTAAATTCTAGTTTTTATTAAATTGACTTAAAAATAAAAATAATAAAACTTATTTTCTTTAGGAATTTGCAAAACCACTCTGGAAATGATTCTCACTTATTGCTTTTTTAAAATAATAATAGTACAATAATTTATTGTATACGCTCGACACATACCAAAATCGCTAAGTAAATCGGTAAGATAAAAAACCTTATTTCCACTAATTTATATAGCGAATCATCAGTGAATTCACTTAAAACCCTGATTCATTGGGCCCGAATCCAAGTTTTTAAAACAAATTCCCTTTACATAAAATCATTTTACACACATCATCCATTGCATGCACTTGGTTCAAATACCAACTTTTACCAAAATTCAACCTTCCTAACCTTTATTTCAGTGTATTTTAGTGATTTTCGCCTTGATCTCGTTTCATTCAGCCTGTAAGAGGTGATTTTAAGAGTGTAGAGCCATACTATAGGTTAAAAAATGAATTTTGAGTAGAAGCTTGGAGAAGAAATTTAGAAGAGTTCAAGAGTTTATAACTTGAGGGTTTCACTCTTTGGAAGGTAATTACATAAAAACTCTATATTTTTAAATTGAGATTTTTGGTTTTCGATTAATTTTTAGAGATTTTTTATGACGAATTGATTTTGAGAATTATTTATTGGAATTCATTTTATTACTATAGATAAATAATTTCATTGATTTCAATAGAATAGAAATAGTGAATATTACAAAGCAAAAATTGTTTGATATTTATAAATTCAAAGATTTTCTAGCAATTAATTTGAAACTAAATTTTAAATGAGTTAGGGGGTATGTTTTGTTTTAGAAAGATTTGAATTTATCGCAAGATTGTTTCCTGTTATGAAAGTCTCAAATTGAATATAAGTTTATAATGAGTAAAAACTTCGATGTCGATTTTTCTATTTAAATTATCGATTGATTTCAAACTAGCTTTTTAAATGAACTTCTTCTTGATTAAGTAGAGTAATTTTGGATTCTACCGAATTGTTTCCGACAAATGGTTATGAATGATATACAATGAGAACCGGAAGAGGAAGAGCTAGAGGTTCAAGAGAGGAGAAAGGAAAGAAAAAGATGATAAAGAACCCCAAAACCGAATCAAAAGTTCCAACTATACCAATTAGGCCAATGAGTGTTTCAATTAATACTTTTAGAGTTAGACCACAACCTACTCCACCAATAGAAAGTGGTGATGATACAGAAAAGGAAGAAGTTGAGGAAAATTCACAAGTGGTAATGGAGTTTACTTACAATATTGATTATTTCATTAATGATAAAGCTCTTGCTAGAATGAATAGTGATATCATGAAAAATAGAAAAGGGATCCATAAGAGGGGATTCAATGTGAAGAATGAGTTGAAGTACGGGTCGAGGATTTTAAACGTAATAAGGGAAAGGAAGTAGGGATTGTTAAATAAGGACTATAATCATGATTAATTTTAGGATATTCCTTAAGAGATGGATTGTGAAATTTTAGTTTGGTAATTTATGCCAATAGGCATGGAAATGAGACTAAGACTCTATCTGGTTAGAAGAAGGCCAATGGATGATAAGTCATAAATTGTACATATTTTATTGGACATTTTAGTATGTTTTATAGGGGTAAAGTCTCTAAAGTTTGGTTATAATAACTTATATTTGTCTATTTCAGGTTTTAAGGTTTATAATTGAAATCAGGCAAAAAATAGTAAGAATGCATATGTTATAGTCCTGTGGTGGATTTAGATCAAAAAACATGTTGCGTGGATCTTGTGTTAGTAAAGTGGGGCCTATGAGGCTGATTTTACATATGACGATGTGGCGGTGTGTGATTGGAATATTTGAAGAAATAGATGAAAAATGAAAGGGGATGAAGAATTTAACCAAGTAGAAGTAGAGCATAGTGATTCAACAGAAATAAAGAAGAGAAAATGGAATTGCTTGCGATTCCTGATTTGTACTTGGAATCGCTACGCGAACCAATGAAGTACAAAACATCATTTCCATGGATTTGCCATCTATTCATGTTATAAGTGGAATAGGTCAGGAATCGATAGACCCGATTCCATGAATTTTAGACTACCACGAATAATTGGAGTTAGTTTGGGATAAATACTACCTAGAATACTATATATATAAACCTTAGGCTACAAAATCCATCGCCCTTGAGTACTTAGATCAATGTTTCATTGCTTTAAGAGCCATTTTTTATTGTTTTTTATTGCATTATTGATATGATGAGTAATTTATTAATCTAAATAAAGTCCAAACATGAACTTGATCGGTTTTAGTATTATGATGAGATGAATATGCGTCTAATGCTTTAGACCAATCGTATTCTTTGATTCACTAATTTAATATATTGTTATTTAAGGAATTTAATCATGAACTTAATATTGTTATTAAAGTAGTAACTAGGATTATTTAAATGGTGCTATCGTTTAGATCTCCTATGTGAGTGTTGATCTAAATCTAATATTGAAGTGGTTTTCCAAAGAAGTTAGATTTAGTAGTTTGAAGTTTTCATAAAGTGTAATGCAGTGTTATTTCAAGAAGTTAATATATTTGTGTATTCAAATGGGTTAGTTCCATAAAATTAGAACATGGATTTTACACCAGTGTAAGGAGAACTAATGGATGGCTAAAGGTCATTTATTTACTTCTGATTAGAGTTTAATGATCTTTGGTACTTTATATAGTGTGTCCATAACAATATTAATTAAAGGAACATGTTTGGATGCAAAATGAATTGTTGTTTCATTGTTTTACATGTTTGTTTACATATTTATTTATTATGGAATTTAATTTAATTGAATGATAGTGAATTTGAATTGTGTTAGTTAAGTTAGTATAATTAGATTACTTAATTATTATATTATATAATAGATTTAATTGGTGATTTTAAATCCTCTTTTAATTAAATTAACTAAATTCAAGTAAAAATAATAAGGATACACTGGAAACTTATACACGCTCGACACATGGTAATTTTTGGTGTCGTTGGGGATTTACACATAATTTCTTAGGAGTTTTAGATGTTGTATGGTATATCCTTTTCATTGTTCTAATTCCATAGGATCCTTACATCCATGCGATACTGAGGTACATAGGATATTTAATCGTAATTTAAGACAACAACAAAGTAAAGAAAACTAAACTACCACATTGGAAGCCGATAATAACTTTAATAATAATAATAATTATTATTATTATTATAACAATTATAATAATTATAATAATAATAATAATAATAATAATAATAATAGAAAACTTACTCTTAGGAAAGCTAATTAAAATATCCCTACTTATGAATTGATGTGTATTGCCTATCCTGAAAGGTTTCCTGAATTCTAACTTAGATCTAAATCCACTAGTTCTCTACCATACTTCTATGGTCAGCATAATGAAGAGCCACAAAAATTTATTTGGGAATAGTAACACAAAATCAATAGGATTAAATTTGAAGACTGCATCTTAGAACAAGTCAAACTTTAAGCTTTACCTTTTGTACTGAAAGATCAATCAAAATATTGGTTGTTCTATCATCCTCAAGATTCGATAACCTCATGGGCTCAAATGGTAGAAGGTTTCGCAGTTCAACATATGCATGTAAGAAAAATTAGTACTTATAGAATACAAATCATAGCCGTGAAAATGAAAGATGATGAAAATTTTAATAAAATTTGGGATAGATTTCAAAGATTAATTTCATCGTGTCCAAAACATTGATACACTCAAAAAGCTTTATTAAAATACTTCTATGAAAGAATAAATCATTTTGAGTAAATACTATTAGATACCGTAAACTTGTCAATAAAATATATTTCCTAAACCAACTATTTTGTTGATGATGGCAAATGGTCGATCCCACAGAGATTTATAATCTTTCTAAGGTTTTGAAAGAAAGGGAAAATAGGGGTTTGAGAGAGAATATTGAGAGAATTCAAAAAGTCATGGAATTAGAAATACTTTATAGTGAAAATAATAGAAAAGCAACCGTGACTCTTGGTATCTCAAACTTCCCTAAAATGGCATAATCAACCCTATAATAGTCGATCTAGATAAAACATGCAATTCAAAGGTAATCTAAAGTAGCTATAGACACGAAAACATACGCAGTTCCTCGCATTTCCTATTCTCAATAGTCGAGGTATGACAATGTCAACTTCCCAACCAAACATACAACCCTAGACTCAAGTGAATTGAATTTAATGCGTTGATTGCATGGAGCTTTGTAAAGGCACTACACCTAGACAATCGGATCACTAGTGTGTTCGATTTGGCCTAGATCCCTAAGGTATTTGACTGTTCCTAAAATGGTCAAATAAATCGTTATGGTCAATTGCCACTTGCGTGATTTTCTTGCATAAGTACGAATAGGTACGACTCACTAGCAATAAATGAAAGTTTAAATCAAGTTTTTACCCTAATTAATCAATTAATGCCGAGGAGAATAAAATACCAATGAAGAGCAATTAATATAAATTAAATTAGATCTCACTCAAGTTTGATGCCAAAAGAGTTTTTCGATCCACCTCTGGTCTAGATTGATGAGATTATCTAGGCATGTTGATGGAAAACCTTAAATTCTTAATGTTCTTTTATAAACTAAGGTTTGGAACAATGACTTCCCAAGTTTCTATTTTTATAAAACCTAATAAATCAATTCCAAAATGAAATTCCTACAAATTCGAACTAAAAAGTAGGTTTCCAATTTAGGGCCACGAGTCAGGCCATGAATGGGGTCATGGGTGAGACCACATCCTGAAAAATGTAGAACAAGGACTACGACCCAATTTTACAGTGCAAGCCATGGCCAGGATCACTATTTTTATCATAACCAACATGAAAATGAGGCTGCGACGCTTGGATTCCATGCTACGGCCTAGAATTTTGATTTCCTCTTTCCCTTAATTACCATGACCAATTCTTCTAATGTTCACACCACTTCTTCATTTTAAGTCATAACACCGACAAGTCAAATAAATAAGAGATTGTTGCTACTAAATAGAGATTTATGGTTCAAAATCACATTAAACATTATATATTATGATGTCTAATTATACACTTATTAAACACCCCCAAACTTAAACTTTGTACCTCTCAAGTAAAGGAATGCATGCCAACATACCCTACTACTAAACAAACTAGTTTCCTAATAACTTTATTAGCTATATAATAACTAACCCACCCTATACCCGATTCCAAGTTTAGTGGATTTTCCTTTAGTTCCAATGCAACTGAATCAATCATCACCTCTAAGAAGTTTAAAGTTAAGATTTGTCCATAAACAGAGTCCAAACATCAATAGAAATCAAATTTCAAAAAACTAGACTCGTTCAAGACAAAAATCGTCTATTACTCAAAAGTTATCCGGGCCTATACACTCAAACTCACAGGTTTACAATTTCTGAATAAATTAGTGCTTTAACACTGAAAAGGGTATTAAAGGCAAAAAATGCAATCACATTCTCCACTAATGTAGATTTAGCACAGTTAGGGGTCTACAGGTCATTAGTCGAGTTAGTGTGCCAAGTAAAGGATATAAGGAAAATGCAAATGTTGGAAAAGATCAAATCAACCTCACTACAAACACTAAGAGCTAACACACACAAAGAGTTCACATGGATAAATATAATACTTTCAATTTATATTCCTCCCCTTTTTCCAACAACCAATTCTTAAATTTGGCCCATTCTTTTTTAATACTTTGTATCAAAATGATAAATCTTTTCTTGTATTTCAAAGCGTAATTTATATTTTTTTCCTTGAAGTTGGTGGAAATTTGTTTCACTAAAAAACAACCCCAAACTTGGGGTTTTGTACATTTAACTTCAAAACTTGCTCTTTCTCACTTTCATTTTGATTGACTTAACATTGCAACTAGGTAAAAGGATGTAAGGATAACGACTAGGGGTTTAATGATAGGTAGTCAAAAAAATCAAGTTTTAATTGGCTCGAATGGCTAACTTGCGGTAAAATGATAGTTAGGCTTAAATCCATAAATAACCTACTTCCTCCCTCCAAAAGTGTTTGAATCACGGGATTCCGCCTCAAGCCTTTTACACCCTCATTCTAGCACCCTGAAAATCTAAATATTTTCCACTTGCAAAGTTATTACCACCTGCTCTCTTTCGTATCTAGCGCAAAGTCTCAACCTCATACTAGCTCCCTAAACATGCAATCTTAAGAAAACCAGACAACGCTCTAGATTGAGTGTTTCTCTTAATTTTCAACAAATTTCAAGTCTCATAAGTGGCTTAAGTAACTTATCCACAACCAAGTACGCTCAACAAAGTCTCGGGCGACTCTATATGAGACATATGATACTACACAAGTTCTAATGCAAGACACAAACATAGATGAAAATATGTCAACTAAACAAGTAATAAACAAACTAAATATATGCATGAAATTGTATCAAATCCTAATGAAATTAGAAAAAGAAGCAGGAATGGAAAAGAAATGGAAGAAAAGAGAAATAAGAGAATAAGGGATATAAAATACCACCGTTACCATCTGACAATCATATATAACTGCATATAATTTAAAATTTTGAACAATCATACCTGTGGTCTTTCGCAAAAACATCCATCGAACTCTATCCACAAATCCTAAAGTGCCCCCAAACTTATTTTGAGCCTTATTCTCATGGTTCAAAACAAGTCAAGGAATCCACACAATAAATAAAAAATAGGGGTGAAAAAGACCATGGATAAATAAATAAGAAGATGATACAAAGACATGCTTATTTTTTAAACATAGCAATAAAAGCCTCCAAAAACTAGTGAATGAACAAAATCTCATCAAATTTAGTGAGCACGAAGTCTTTTAACAAGGGTGAAATCAACATGATCGCGGAAGGAAGTTTAGGGTTTTAGGTATACTCAAAGACCCACTACTAATGCGGCAACTTAAGTTGGTTTATGTCCTAGCCAAGTCTCAAAACACCTAAAATCCTAACAATATGTTAACTCCTTAAAAATGCTCAAATTATTCCAAGAAAATGTTATCCAAAGCCAAAATAGATGAAACTCAAGATGCTCCAGTGACTCCAATGCTCATCAAACATTCATAACACATGCGAAAAATCCAAGAAACCTACTTAGGGTCTTATTAAACTTATATTAAAAAATATAGAACTGAAATAAATACTAGAAGTAATAGAAATAAAAACAAAACTGGGCTACCTCTCTACAAGCGCCTTTTAAGTCTTTGGTTAGACGTAGCATGAATTATCAAGAGATGCTATCTCCTTTCGAGATATCAACAATAAATGGTGCATCTATAATTTTGGGCAATACAACATGCACGCCCTCCTTCAGACTACAAAGCTTATTTGGGACTTTTGATACAAAAAATTTTGTCGGATTATGATCATCCAACACAAAGGTGTTGGCAGTGTAGAAAATCTATGAACCCTCCTTTACATCTATACCCTTATAAGGTTTAACAAATATACATTAGAGGGTGGGTGGTTTCACCAAAATCAAAAGTTGGTCTTCCTTGCCCTCTTTTGGTAGTTCCTCTGACCTTTCTGAAATGACTTCAATTTTCATTTCATATTCCTCCTCATCTTGTGCAATGATAATGTTTGGCTCTGTTTAAAAGACTTCAAGTTCTTTTGTTGTTTCACTTCAATAATCCTCAACCTGTGTAACCTCATTCACCTCAACACTTTTCAATGTGTCAACATTAACATTCTTCTCTGGAAAAAAAATATGGTTGTGTACTACACAACTCTTTCTCGTTAATCAAATTATCAAGCATAGTATTACTGAAATTTTTCATGTAAGCATTATTTATTTGTCATTACTTGTTTCATCATATCTTCCAAGGAGGTGCTTTGTTGAAATTGTTCACTCTTTTCATGACATTTTTTATCAACTTGTTGAAAAAGTAGTTCTTGTCTGAATATCAAGTCATTCATCATGTCTTATATAGACCTCTCTTCATGACACTATTGATCTACTCATTGAAAAGGTAATTCTTCACTGAATATCAAGTTATTCATCATGTCTTGTATAAACCTCTCTTAATGTTAATGAATTTATGGACTTGGTATAAACTTAAAGAAGTCGGTTATGGCAATGCATGGCTAGAATAGTGATTCTTCTCATAGTTTGGATAGTAAGGACACACATATGTGGAATAAGAATAATCCTTACAAATTTCACAACCCTCGAACTATTGCTCAAAAGAATGCCAGTTAGAGATGTCCATTATATGACATACCTACCCTATTTACATTGTGATAGTATGAGTCTTTGAATCGACCATAATTGTAGGAATATGAGGCCATTGCGGAGTTATTTACAAACATATTAGGAATAAGGGACTAGACAAACAAAATAAATAAATAAATCATTTAAAAAAACAAAAGAAAGAGAAAAACCAATCCCCAGCAACAAAGCTAAAAATTGACGCGCGCCGAGCGAGTCAACAAAATATACTTCCTAAACCAGCTATTTTGTAGATAGTGGCAAAGGGTCGATCTCGAAAATTGGCAAACTTTCTAAAGTTCTAAAAGAAAGGGAAAATAGGGAGTTTAATAGAGAATTCAAAAATACATGGAATTAGAAATATTTTGTGACAAAAATAATAGGAAAACAACCTAAACTTTTGGTATCTCAAACTTCCTCAATTGGTGTAATCAATCCTATGATCGTCGATCTAGATAAAGCATGCAATTCTAAGGTAATCTAGAGTAGATATCGACTCAGTAACATAGCGGTTCCTCGCACTTCCTATTCTCGATAGTCAAGGTATAACAATGACTACTTCCCTAACCAAACATACGACCCTGGACTCAAGTAAAATGGGTTTAATGCATTGATTGCATCGTGCTTTGTGACGGCACAACACCTAGACAATCGGATCACCTGTGCGTCTGATTTAGATTAGATCTTTAAGGTATTTAAACTGTCTTGAAGTGGTTGAGTCAATCGATATGGTTTCTTGCCACTTGGTTGGTCTTCTTGCATACGTATGGATGCGTATGACTCACTAGCAATAAATCAAGGTTTAAATCAAATTTGAACCCTAATTAATCAATCAACACCAAAGATAATAAAATACCAATGAAGAGCAATTAAGTTAAATTGAATTCAATCTTACATAGGTTTGATGCCGAAGAGTTGTTTAATCCTCCTTTGGTCTAGATTCATTAGATTAGCTAGATATGTTGATGGAAACCATTAAATCCTTGATTATTTTTTTTGTAAACAAAGGTTGGGAACAATGATTTCGCGAGTTTCAATTTATTTAAAAAACTAATAAAGCTATTCCAAAATGAAGTTCCAAAAAATTCAGACTAAAAAATAGGTTTCCAATTTCGAGCCACGAACGGGGTCGTGGGTGAAGCCACAGCTTGAAAAATATAGAATATAGGCTACAACTCCATTTTACAGCGTGAGCCACAGGCTGGATCACTATTTTTTTCTGAACTATCATGAAAATGAGGTCGTGAAGCTTGGATTTGATGCCACGCTCTAAAATTATGGATTGTGCCATGGCCTAGAATTCTAATTTCCTATCTCCCATGATCACCATGAACAATTCTTTTAATATTCACAACAGTTCTTTATTTTGAGTCCTAACACTTGCAAATCACATAAATGAGAGATTATTACCACTAAATAGAGATTTATGGTTCAAAATCACATTAAACGCTATATATTATGATGTTTAATTATGCACTTATCAGGTGGATTAGTATTCGATTTTACACCAACTTTATCTTAAGAAGCTATTAATAAGATGTTCAAACACTCTAAACAATGTGGTGAAAAGACTGATACATCAAGAAAGAATGTTTATAAAGTTAATAATAAAAAAGTAATAAACATGATGAAAAAGCAGAAAAATTATCTAGCATGGTTAAATTATTAGTAAAAGATAAAACAAAATAAGTGGAAACTATGTGGATTTCGTAATGAAGTTACACATCCTATGGATGCATGTCTTACTTTACTAGAAGATAATAACAAATAAGTGTATATGAGCTAATATTTGGGTCTTCATAGAAATCAATATAATAACAACAATTACTACACTAGAAAGCAAAATTCAAACCTTTCCTACGGTCCACAAAATGAAAATTATAAAACGTACAGATCGAGAGCACTAATATAATCTACATCAATGCCACAACTTCAACAAACTATTCAACCTACAGAACCAAATTTAGAACAAATATTACAAAACTTTATGACCTAAAGTCAACTAAACTTTATTAAAAATTTTTAAAATCAAATTAAAATTGACACGTCTATTAATGAGCTAAAAATCAATTAAATCAAATGACTTTACAAATGAACAAGTTAAGTAATCAAACTAAAGTATCTACTCAACCTACAAATCCTACTAACCAAGCACAAGTTAACGCTTTGTTTTGTGAAAATGAAAGAGAAACGCACAAGCAAAAAAGGACACCAAAAATAGGTAAAAACAAAATCAAAGTACATAAGATATAGAACAAGAAAATAAGAGATGATGACAAATGTTATTTCCATTAGGGAATGGATGGCTGAACAATTGAAATACATGCCTTTTCTCGAAAATGCTATACTTAAGGTATTTAACCAAAGTTGAAGCCTACAAAAAATCTTTTCAAGAATCTGAATTAGCTAACCAAAACAAAGTAAACAATATTATGAATCAAATGAAAATATGAATTATAATTCTACCATTCCACAACGATTAACAAATGCTAGGGAGGAAAAAATTGAAAAAGACATAATCAAATCATTTGAGAAAATAAATCGATAAACCTTTAATAGAATTAACTATGCAATTATCAAACTAAGAAGAAAAATCTAATGAAAACTTATGACAAAATAAGTCATCCTTAATAAAAATGCCTGAGAAATGTTCCAACAAAGGAATGTTTATCATACCCATCACAATAAGTAATTCTTCTATTGAGTTTTCTATATTTGATTTCGGATCATTAATTAATGTTATGTCACTTAAATTTTATGAATCAATGAAAATAGGACCGTTCACTAATACGCCTATTAATCTTACTTTAGCAAATAATACAATTACTAATCCATGTGGTTTATAACAAAATGTGGTAGTACAATTATATCATTTCGTATTTCCAGCTAACTTCTATATCATGGAAATGGGAGACTCGACATCACCTAGTCCTTTGCCTATACTATTAGGTATACATTTTCTTAAGATAACTAGAATTAAGTCAAGTATTTTAGAAGGAACAATGTCTAAGGAATTTGAAGATAAAACTTTAAATTCAAAATTAATAACGAACACAACTATGAGACTTATGAATAATATGATAAAATTATTTGATAATAAAATCGATAATAAAGAATTTTTAGACAAACTATTACGATAACTTTAATGTTTAAATTCATGCAATAAATGCAGTAATGATGGAAACTACAAGGAGATTTTAAAGAAAGAACAAGTTGAAGACACTTTAAGAGAAAATAAAGCAATGCAATAATGGAAAGTTAAGCAACTAGAGAATGAAAAAAACATTAACAAGTAGGAAGCTTCTAAATCCAAGTACAATAAGAAAAAGAAAAAATAGATTTTAAGCCCCTGCAAAGCTTAATGATCTTGGAGGTATATATTTGCATATTGAAATCAAATGGGCTTGGTACTTCATATCTTAGTGTGGTATGAACTCTAATGCAAATCTCATGGCCATAAATCTCTTTCCGAACACTCAATTGGAGTTGAATTCACTTGTTTCTAAATGATTCTCTTTACCAAATGGGCCATAAATTCAACCAATAGGAGTGGTAACGAATATGCCAGTTCAAGTGAACAATAACATTGTACCTATGAACGTTTTGGTAATGCTACATTTTATTAATGAAGATTCTCCTTTAGTTATAGGATGGCCTTTCTTAGCCATTACCAAAGTTTTCATGGATATCTTCAACAAATTAATCACTCTGACGATTGGTGGTCCATCGCTCATTTTCTAGAATGACATTAAAGTAGATAATCATAAATTCAAGCTTAGAGATCTAATCTAATTCTAGAAGGGATTAGTTTAGCCAACATAGATAAACAAAAGAGCACTCTGGGAGGTAGCCCATATTCTACGTTTATTTTATATTTATTTAGTTTTATTGGGAATTTAGTTTCATTTAGTAAAATACATTTTTATTCTCTCACCTTTTGACTCTTATATTGGAAATATTTTCGAAATTTAAACTTCGAGGTAACTTCAATTAAGGGGGATTGATCGAGTTGTTTTTGCTTATATGGCCTTTAGGCGAGTTGCATTATTTACTTGCTTGCTTATTTATATGCTTGTTTATTTAATTTATTAATAAGATTATTTAGTTAGTTAGATTTACCACTAAAACTTTCAATAACTTAGTCAATTCTACCTTAACATAAGTTTTTATCAATGATATATAGGTTAATTATGGAATGAATTTCAAAAAATAGTGAATTAGGCATACCGATATTCCTGCAATTTAAAATTACACTGGGAATCCCTGGCAAAATTTGTAGTAGTACACAAAAGATTTAGTGAAAATTTTGAATTTGGCGAATCTCTAATGATTTGCCTTGCAATGGAGTCACTGCTCATATTGGTAGGTCACAGAAACCTCACTTACCACTGATTCACCTAGTGATTTCCCAGCGATTCCACTAAACATAGGAATTGCTGGTCATGAATTTTGGTTTTTGAAGCAAAACCTTAAAATGTCACAATACACCAACTTATTCACAAACCAAACCATTGCATCCTTTCATAAAAATCTTAATTTCTTGTATAGATTCATCTATCCTAAGCTCAATAACATAGTATTTAAGTGATTCTAACTTCAATCTAGTACCTTTCATACCAAATTTTTCAATTTTGGAAGTGTTGAGCTAAACTAGAGTTTTAGAGAATTTGACCTAGAAGTTGGACAAACAATCTAGAGGAGCTCAATTGCTTAAATCTTCAGAGATCCACTCTCAAGAAGGTAGTACATTAACCCTAGCTCTTTCCTTTAACAAATTTTTGCTTTGAAGGATTTTCACAAATTGTTCAATGTTTTTCGGAATTGATTTGTTGAAGTTTATTCAATTGTCTTAAACAAATGGTTTCATTGATTCTAATAGACTAGGCATGGGGAATACATCGATCGTTGGTTTACAAATTCAATAATTTCAAAATTTTGTTATACTTACATGCATTTGCAAATGGTTTGAAATGGAGTTTAAATTGAGTTTAGGGGGTTCAATTATTATTTTATTTTAACTTAATTTGTTTATTTTTGAAAAACCTAAGATTTATCACACAATTATTGTACGATATTTAGGAAAATAAATTTTGGAGTGCATATTTGTGTTGACACTTCAAATGCCAATTTTATTTAAATCTTCTATGAATTACAAGCTAGCTTTCAAATAGATTTTTCCTGTTAAAATAAAGTCTAGAATTTTACTGAGTTATTTTGGACAAACATTGTTTTATGACTTAAAGGTTTATTTAATTTTTGGACTTGTAAGTTTTTGAATTTGAGACTATAGCCGGAGGAGGTAGAGGTAGAAGTTCATAAGAGGAGAAGGGGAAGGAACCATTAGTTGAAAGACCTAAATGAAAATCTAAAGTTCCCACCACACCAATTAGGCCAATGGGGATTTTAATAAGTAACCCTCGAACTAGAGTACCAAGAGAACCTTCTCCACCTTAAGTTTTACCGATGAGTCAGAGGGAGAGGAATAGATTGAGGAGATGCCTAGAATCCGATTTTTACCCCAACACCTTAGACCATCTCCAACCACAATACTCTATTTTACAGTTTTGTCACATCAAACTTTATTTCTTCTTTAACCACAAACTCTACTTCTCCAAAACTCTACTACTTATTTTTTTGTTATTTATTTGTATTAATTTTAATAAATTATTTAATCATTAAAAAATTAAAAGAAAAACACATTCATATTTTTTTTAAAGAAACAATTATTTATAATTTTAAGAAAATATAAAAATAAAAAAGTAAGGAACTCTATAATAGAGAAGAAACAGAGTATGGTTGGAGTTGTTTCAACATTATTTTAGAGTTTGAATTCTAATACAGAGTATGGTTGAGTTGCTCTTATAAATGCCAAAGCTCTTGATAAGATCAAGAGCGAAATTAGTGAAAATAGAAAGATTATATCGGAGAGGGGTTTTAAAGTTTAGAATAGTATGAGCCTAGGAATTTGAACATAATAAAGGAACAAAACTAGGGATTGTTAACTAGGGACTATTATACTGATAATGACCCATGGTATTCAATTAAGAAGAGTTGCAAAATTCTAGTGGGAGAGTTTTATGCAAATAGACACGAAGACAACAATAATACCGTAGCCATAGTCCAAGGAAGACAAGTGGACTACTCACCTACAATAATAAACTGGGTAATAAACTTGTACGATGGTTACCGAAATTCCATATGAGATCTATGTCCTCTCAAAAATCGTTATTAGTGACCAAAAAAAACTCCTTAGTAGAAGGGGAGCAATTCAAGTCAAGTTAGAAAAGTTCTCTTAGATCTTCTCTTTTGGGTACTCTCACAAGGGAGGAAACTAGTGAACTTAGAGTTTATTTAGAATAAAGTTCAAAAATCAACATTCGGCCTTCAAAAAGTTGAATGCCAAACATTAATGACATAGATGGTGAAAACACCCCTCGACTCTATTATGCAGTATTGCATAAAAATAATGAGTATCAAATATTCGAATATGGGTATAGACATGGATTTCCATACGAGACCATTCGAAATGGTTTGGAAGCAATTCTTGAAGATGGATTTCTTTTTAATAAAGACGAGTACCCAAAACACATACAAACTAAAAATTATAAGAAAACCACAAAATCTTGGAGCTTGTTTTAAATGCGAGTCTACAACCAAGTTTGCAACGCTATGATATTGTGAACTATATGGCAGCTCTTTCATACCACATAGTTCAATGGATCGGCTATATTAATGTTGGCAAGATAATCTATGATTCAATTAGGAATGTTATGACCAGCTAAATAAATGAAGGATTGTCTTTTTCCTTAATGATTACAGAGTTTCGCAAGCAAGATTGAGTTCTAATAAGAGGTTTAAGGTTAGATTTTTACCTGGATAGGACCATCACTGATGAAGTCATTAAAAGCAACAAGAAGGCGCCAGGATATGTGGCTTTGAAGGAGGAATAGGAAAGAAATAAAGCACATAAAAGAGATACCACAGAGAGAAGAAGAATACAAGTACAGAACCAAAGAAATTTAGAAGAAATGGAGACTATCGTGTTCCATGATATAATAAATCAAAGCCTAGAGCCACCTGCATATGATTTTACTCGCATGTACATGGATGAGAAAAAAATGGCCATGATGGGTCAATCTTGCAAAACTTGATGAGACCTTCAGGACATCAAAATTTATTATTCTAGAACCAACATGAGATTGTTAGGAGAATCTATGGGTTTGGGCGATGCATGTGTTTGGAGGATGCAAGGCAAGAGAGCTAACATTCAAATTCCATCAACCTAACTAAAAATGACCAACCAGGGAATCTTTTCAAAAGATAACCCGGTGCAGGAGTGGATTATAGGTTATATGATCCTGCAATGAGCTTCCAATCTCAATGGCCAGACCAAGGGGTTGGTGGTAACAATGCAACATCTGGACGGTGGTTCTGACGTTTCATTCTTCTCTGTGTAATCTTTCTCTGAGTGTTATTGTGAAAGGTATAGGTTTGTAATATTCTGGTATGAATGATATGGTACCTGAATCTATGATACATTTGCTTTATTGTGTTCACATTCGATACATTAATTTGATATGTTACTTTAAATCATATAATGCTTGGAATGTTAATTTAATCAAAATTTTCAATTACTTATCCAGTTTTTTCCTTCGCTAGTTATTTATTTATTTTAATTTATTCGTTTATGCTTGACGAGGTATTTCTTTTTTGTTAGGAATCCAACCTAATTTTTAAACCCTGAGGATAAGGTTTGGAATGAAATTGGGGATATTAGATAAAGTGAAGTATGAAGATGCAAAGTATGAAAGAAACAAGAGGTAGAAATCTAGTTGAACATTGTGAATTTTTGCAAAATTTCCACAATACAAGTAATATTTCTTCATTTTACTTTATTTAATTAGGAATATGGAATTTAACATAATTTGGACTTAAGCAGAAGTGATATATTGTTACTACTCATGATAATAGAAACTTAATGATGGAAAGGAATTGTTACGCCCTATTTGACTTAACCTTGATTGTGTAGACACTGGAAGAATTTAGAGGTGATTAATTGCTTTTGTGTTAGACAATATAATTGGTAGAAGATCGAAATGATAGTGCAAGATAAAAAAGACATATTTTTAAGAATCTTGTTATACAAAGAATATTGATCATACATTTTATACATATGTATTGAAAATAACTTATGCCACAATTAAGGAGAAAAATTGAAAATAGCCAAAAAACTATACTAAGTAGGAAAGAATGTTGCCTTGACTAAGTTGCAAGCAATGTTTATTGAAATTCATTTTACTACTATTGATAAATGATTTCATTGATTTAAATAGAATAGAAATAGTGAATACGATGATTCTCAATTTACAAAACAAAATTGTTTTAATATTTATCAATTCAAAGATTTGTCTAAGCAATTTGTTTGAAAATAAATTTCAAATGAGTTTTGGAGTATTTTTTGTATTAGAAAGAATTGAATTTATTACAAGATTGTTTCTTGTTATGAAAGTTTCAAACCGAATATAAGTTTATAATGAGTAAAACCTTTGATGTCGATTTTTTAATTTCAAATTTAAACTGAATTTCCAGCTACCTTTTTAATTGAATTTCTCCTTAATTAAGTAGAGTTATTTTGGTTTCTACTGAATAGTTTCCGACAAATGGTTTTGAATAATTTATAGGTTTAAATTTCCATTTGGACTTTTGTTATTGGACATGATAAATAATCGGAAATGGAAGTGGTAGAGGTTCGAGAGAGGTGAAAGGAAAGAGAGTGATGATAAAGCAACCCAAAATCAAATCCAAAGTCCCAACTGTACTAATTACGCCAATGGGAGTTTCAATTAATGCTCCTATAGTTAGACCACATCAAGAACCTACTACACCAATAGAAAATAGTGATGATATGAAAAGAGTGGAAGTTTAGGAAAATCCACAAGTCGTGAGGGACCTTACTTATAATATGGATCATCTCATTGATGATAAAGCTCTTGATAGAATGAAGAGTGATATTAGGAAGAATAGAAAAGTGGTCGATGAGAGGGGATTCAATGTGAAGAATGATTTAAAGTACGGGCTAAGGATTTTGAATATAATAAGGAAAAAGAACTTAGGATTGCTGATAAGGGCGTATAATTATGATTATTATGAGGATATTCCTAGGGAGATGGGTTGTGAAATTTTAGTTTGAGAATTTTACACTAATGGGCATGAAAGTGATAAAAAGACTGTATCCATGGTTACAAGAAGGCCATTGGATGATAATTCATAAATTATTCACATTTTATGGGACATTTTAGTATGTTTTATGAGGTAAAGTCTATAAAATATGCTCTGCATAGCTTATATTTATCTATTTCAAGTTTTTAAGGTGTAGAATAGAAATGGGAAAAATAGTGTGAAATGCATATATTATAGTCATATGCTGGAGTTATATTGAAAAATGTGTTGCATGGATCCTGAGATATGAAGTGCGACCCACGAGGCTAATATGTCATGTGTTGATGTGACAGTATGTGATTGGAATATTTGAAGAAATAAATAAAAAGGGAAAAAAGTGAATTTAACCTAGTGGAGGGGAGTACACTGATTCAATAGCGATTCAGGAGAGAACTTGGAATCACTATTAGCGATTCTTAAGAGATTCTTAATTTATGCTAGGAATCGCTACACGAATCGATAGAGCATAGAACATTATTTCCATGGATTTGTCTAGTAATTCACGTTATAAGTGAAATCGATCAAGAATCGTTAGAACTAATTTCGTGAATTTTAGATAACTACGAATATTATGAGTTAGTTAGCAGCCATTATTTATTGTTTTATTTTATTGTTTTATTGTACGTTGTTTATGGAGAAGATTTGAGGATTCAAAGTATTTATTCCAGAGGTATTTATCTGTGTCTTTTATTTATATTATTGCAATGTTATTTATTATTATAAGCTAGTAGTTCATTAAGCTAAACAAAGTTCGAACATGAATTTGATCCATTTTGCTATGTAGTTATGATGAGATGAATATGTGCTTAATGCTTTAAAGCAATTGTATTCTTTGATTTACTGATTTAATAGATTATTATTTAAGGATTTTAATTATAAACCTTATATTGCAGGCATAGTCTAGAATGTGTATTGTGATATTTGGATTGGTTATCTAGTTTAAAGTAGTAACTAGTAGTGTTTGAATGGTGTTGCTGTTTAGATATCCTAAGTGAATTTGAAATCTAAATATAATGTTGACGTGGCTTTTCAAAGATGTTAGATTTAATAGTTTGAAGTTTTCATAAAGTGTAATGTGATTTTATTGAGTGAAGTTAATGTCTTTAGGTATTAAAAGAGGTGAACTTAATAAAATTAGAACTTGACTTTTCCACCGATATAAGGAGAACTAATGCCTGGCTAAAGGCTATTTACTTACTTATGGTTAGAGTTAAATGATCAATAGTACTTTATAAAGTATGCTCATAACTATATTGATTGTAGTCACATATTTGGATGCAAAACGGATTGATGTTTCATTGTTCTAAGTGTTTGTTTAGATATTTAATTATTATTGAATTGAATTTATTTGAATAATAGTGAATTTCAATTGTATTTGTTAAGTTAGTATAATTAGTTTAGTAAATTATTATATTATAATATAGATTGAATTAGTCATTTTAATTCTCGTTTTAGTTAAATTAATCGAATAAAAATAAAAAATAATAAACACCATTAAAAGAAATTTCCTTGAGAAGTTTGATATATCGTTGTTGAGATGATCCCACTTATCACTACTACAAATAATAAGGATATATAGGGAAATCATTATACACACTTGATACGTGTCAGTGGATTATTTTCTAGAAAGAATAAATCGGTGTTCCGAACTACCATAATTGCATAAAAGAGAAGATAATAATTACCTAAAGCCAGAGTATGGAATTAAGCATATATTCCCCATGAGACTATTAAGAATGGATTAGAAGCAATCCCAGGAAAATGATTTATTTCGAATAAGGATGAGTATCCCAAGCACATTCAAACAAAGAATTTTAGGAAAATAACGAAAGCATGGAACTAGTTTATCAATACAAGCCTGCAACCGAGTTTTTAATATTATGAAGTTTTGAATTATAAGACGGCTTTGTCGTATCATATTGTTCGAGGGTTGGGTTATATTAATGTTGGCAAGGTCATTTATTATGCTATTATGAATGTCATGACCATAAAAAAGAATGAAAGATTATATTTTCTATTGATGATCACAGAATTTTGTAGAAAAGATCACGTTCTTATGGTAGGTCTTGAGATGGATGTTCTTCATAATATGACTATACTGAGGCTTACATAGAGAGCGCCAAAACTGAGAAATACAATGTGGACTATAGACTCTACGACCCTGCAGCGAGTTATCAATCTCAACAGAATGATCAAGGGGATGGCGATGTTTATGTGTCTTCTAGAAGGCGATTCTGATTTATTTTATCTTTAAGTGTTCTTAAGTTAGGTCTTCATCTGAAATTTGACATTGTGATATGTGCTATGTGATATGGTGATAATGTAGTTTGATATTGTTTATGTTTGATGTAATGCTAATATATTATTGTTATTGATGAATATACTTGGTAATTTGTTTTTATGATAATTTCTTTTTCTATTGAAATTTTATGTATGTGATAAATTTCTCATTAATCATTACTATTTTATATAGGTTTTTTTATGCTTTACGATGTATATTTGTTTTGTTAGATATCTGACTTAAATTTTAAACCTTGAGGATAAAGTTTAGAATGAGTTCGGTGGTATTTAGGTGAAGTAAAGTATAAAGAAGCAAAGCATAGAAGATTCGAGAGGTAGAATCTATTTATTTAACATTTAAATTTGACTTAAATTCTCAAATTTTTGATGAATATATATGTAATATTTCTTCATTCTAATTTATTTAGTTAGGAAACTATGAATGGAATATAATTTGGATTTAAATAAAAGTAATATTTTTATTACCTATGAAAATAAGAATTTTATGATATAAAAGAATTGTTATACCCTATTTGACTTACCTAGATTGTGTATGCACTAGAAGAGTTTAGAGGGAATGATTGCTTTGTGTTAGACATGAAAATAGGTAGAAGATCAAAATAAAAAAGCAAGACAAATAAGGCAGATCTCTAAGAATCTTTTTATATAAGGAATTTATGCTACAATTAGGGGAAAGAATAGGAAATTAGCCAATAAAACTTTAATTAATTGGAAAGAATACTTCCTTAACTATAGTGATAGTGAGATGTGCTAATGAGAGTTTTTAATGAAAAAATAGAGAGACCCACGAGTTGCAAATGAAATGAAGCAGGGAATCTAATGGTAGGAAAAATGTGAGAGAGAATCCCTATAAAAATGATAACGGTATCCAAAGGAAATTGAGTAGGTAATGTAAAAAGAAAAATATATGAGAAGAAAACAAATAGAGATATACATAAAAATAGAAGAATGTCTATAAAAACTCTTAAAATAAAAAATTTAGCTCAAGTGCATATAGCAAAGTTTATTTTAGTATCTTTGTTTTCAATATTCTAATAATTGAACATGATAATGATATTTATTGGTGTCTAGAAAATTCCTATCGGCTTTGATTGTGGTAGTATTTTTAAATATTGCTTGAAATTGAGATCGATTTAATAATTTTTGTATCTTGAGATTCTATATTAGTCATCATAAGCTTGATGCCTTTTGGTGGAGATTGAGAAAGCCTCTATAGTGGTCTGGCCTTGGTATTGATTTAGCTTTAAGTTCTGAGGTGTATTACATAATAGAGGTTGAGTTGTCATTTAAGGGAATGTTCTTTAAATCTTTGTTTTCTATTATAAATTTTTTTATATTAGGGCAATATGTTTCTATTTAATGATCAATTTTGTTTAAAAATAAGAATAAGTAATTATGAAATCAGAATAAGGAATGAAAAGAGTATAATTGAGAGTATTCCTTTGTTCAGGACAACAAAGTACTAAGTTTCGGGGTATTTAATTAGTCAATAATTAGATAGTGTTTTCTAATATATTTTAGGGTATTTTAGATGTAAAAAACTATATTACACTTGGTTTTCTCTTGTTTTTGTGAATTCAGTTCATGTTGAGATTATACGAAGAAATGGAAGAAAGGGGAAAATAAAGGAGTTCAGTCAATTAAAGAAAGTCACAACGATTCCAGAGTGACACTAGATTTACATTAGGATTTCACTACGTAAATCGGCAGCAATGGAGTCAAGTGATTTGTCATATTTTCAATTAAGTTTAGATAAGTTTTATTGTTCTTGCTTTCGAAGACGCTTTGGGGATTCAAGTATTCAATAAGAGGTATTTTTTATTAATGTCTTTTATTTATTTTATTGCAATATATATTTTGAATTTATATAATTAGCTTATCAATCTAAACAAAGTCCGAACATGAACTTAAACCATTTTGGAATGTAGTCATAATAAAGAAAGGTTTATGCTTAATCCTTTAAACTTAATCGTGTACGTCAATTCACGGTTTCAATAGATTAATTTATGCATATTACAATCAAGAAACTTTGTATTAAATGCATAGTCTAGAATGTAAATTTTGATATTTAAGTTCTAAATAATAAAGTAGTAACTAAGAATAATCCAAAAGGTCTTTTACCTTTTAGATATCTTAGGTGAATTGTGTTCTAAGTTTGATATTGATATGGTTAATTCCAATAATATTGGATTAGTAGAGAGAAGTTTTTACGGTGCGTAATGTTGTTCTATTTCTATTAGTTATTTTTAAGCTTTCGAAGAACTAATGGTGATAAAATTAGAATATGGTTTTTTTATTGATATAAGGAAAACTGATGATTTGATAAAGATTATCAATCTTGCTTATGATTTAGGTTCAATGATTCAAGAATATTTCATAATATGATGATAATATAGTTATGACTATACTTTAATTAATTGGTTTGGACTAAAATAGTTTACGTTTATGTTGAATCCGAGAATTTCATAAACTTGATTAGGTGACTAACTAAATATTTTCAGATTAAAATTGAGATTTAAGTATCCAAGGTGGGATCCATGCATTATAGACCAGAAATCATAAAGTATATTTTGTTTTTTTGTGTTGAGTGCTTAGTGTGTGTAATATACACTATTACTTCGCAAAATCCACTTAAATTAGGGTTGAGACATAGTGTACAAGTTTTTCGGAGTGCGTTGGTTTATTTTCCTAATTTTAGTCAAAATTAGGATATTTTCTAGTGTTAATTTGGGCTTAAAAATTAGAGATAATCATGAAATTAAATAGAATTTTGCTAATGACGTTAGGGTAATGGATAATCATAAAATTTGAGTTTTAGTGAAAGCAAAAATGGGGTTTGAGACTCCCCATCGTGACTAATTCATTCTCCATTTTCATTCCAACTCTTCTCGATTTCTCTCCTTAATCAAACAACTACAACTATCTATCTTAGTCTCATTAATTCCATCTTTCAACTCCTTAGTCTCCCATCATTCTCCTGATTCTTGCTATCGTCTATCCCTTTAAAATCGAACTCACTCCCTCTCAGTATTTGATTTTCTCCTATCTTTCGAATGCGTTATCATGGTTGCAGTAAGGCTTTGAAGAAGAATAGATGATTGGCTTCTATTGAGATGATTTTTGGAGTTGATGAGGACGATAGTGAAGACAAGAATGAGTTGTTGTGACGTGTCGTTGTTATTATGAACTCGATGAAAACGGAAGAGAAAAAATGTGGCTTTTATGATATTATTGTTATAGATCAATTGGTGCTTCGCCCTCCCACATTTTGTCGTTCACTCTCTCCCTCTGTCCATCTACATCTCGGCTCTCTCTATTTTACTCAACTTTGATGTGTTATATCACTTAGATCATCTCCCTCAGGCTCACTGTCAATCTCTATCAGTAGTGGAGAATGAACTAATAATGGTGAGGAGTAGCAGTGGATCGAATCCATAAATTGAGGTAAGAAATTAGGTTCGTTTAGTGATTTCATAGTTGTTAAATGATTTGGTTCTTAATGGTTTGAAACTTTTATTGTTTGGATATCTTGGTTAAATGGGAGAAATTGATTGATGGTTTGAATAAACGAGGATCGAGGTTGGCATTGCTATCGTTGAGGTTATTGCGCATATGTAAATTGTGTATTTAGATGTTGTTTGTTTTTTAGATGGTTTTCAGTTGATAGAGGCTTGTTGCAACAAATGTAATTTAGTGAATGTAGTAATGTTGTAGTTAAGCTTTGGCGTAGGTTTCCCATACCTAATGATGCCATAGCACTCGAGGAAGGGGTGGTAGAACTATTGTGTCATTGTTGAGGTTGGTTAGTTAAATTTGATATGGAAATCAAATAAGATGAACTGAATTGGTTTGATGATACAAATGGATGTTATTGAGTTAGTTGATTAAGGAATGGTATTGTTTGTGATAAAATGAGTTCAAACGGACACATTAAGATTCCTAATCAATATTTGGAAAATGGAAAAGTCTATGATTTTTTAATTAAGTTCAAAACTCCAATTGAGAATGCACAATCAAGTTATTGGTTATTGTGAAGCAAAATAAGTGTTTTAAACCATATTTTTAGTATGATAAATTATTTACGACTTATTGGAGTTCAATAAAATGAAAAAGGTTATGAAGAGTATTTGGGAGCTTTAATAGAAATTATCAGAGTTTATACTTGGTCGAACATTGTTATGAGATTGAAAGTGGTTTAGAATCTAATGTGAAGTATATAGTTGAGTTTGAAAGTAGTTTCACTTTGTTATGACTTGAAATATGAATTTAAGTATTAAAATAGAATAGTAACTCTAAGTTGTGAACTTTGTGATTTAATAGGAAAAATGGAAATATGTGAAAGCAGTGAACATTGTGAGAGGCTTCGTAGCCAACCTCGAGTTGGTTTGGTTGTAAGTAAACTTTACAGTGACTCATATTGATATGGTTTATCTATTTGCATGAATTGATACAAAAGCATACTCAAACTGTGTTTACAAAGTGAAGGAGACCACCCACATGTTACAGATGTCTTCAGCTTGGACATATCGTACGAACGAGCCCGCAGCCAGCAAGCTATCAACATGCGGCACCACTACCACAGGCCTAAAAGATAACTCAAGCAATGATAGGACCGAACTTAGAGACGTACGTAACCTTACGGATGGTAAGTATGTTTGTTTAGTGTCGTACTGTGCGTATATAATTGTAACAACCAAGATTTTTAGTAATGGATTTGGTTTGTAATTAAGGGTGACCGACCTATAACGTAACTCGAGAATAGATACACAATCCTAATACTAGGCGTGAGAACGGAGATATATATTACTTTTTAATGGTGGATTCCTAGTGTTATGTATATGTGTAGACTTATTAAGTCACTTCTACTTGTGTATACATGGCGAGATACGAGCAAGACCTACCTCGAGATGCGTGTCAGCATGGGACCAAGCTAGAGAATGATATGTAAAGTCTTAAATTAGTTTGTTTGGTTTAAATAGTTAATTTGATGTGCCTATAGTTGGTTTTGATACTAATGTAACCTAAGTTAGAAAGATAAAATAATAGCCTTTAATGTACCTCGAGATACGTGTGGACATCCTTATAAAGCAGATTGAGTTAAAGAGTGTGTTAGTAGAGATGAGTAAGTGGATGGTTAATGGATTGTAAGATAGATGTGAGCCATTGTATGTTCATAGAGATAAGTGATTTAAACAAAATCGATGGTCTAAAACTTACCTCACCATTATATAAGAATAATATGGGATTTTCGATGCAAATGATCTTTATTTGTAATCCAAGGAGGGAGAGAGTACTGAAGATAGAGATCCACCATTTGTTATGAAAAATTAGAAAATTGGAAAGATGATGATCAAGCTAAGGAAGTCACACCACCAGGTAAACTAATCTACACTACACTTTGTGAAATTCAAATAAAAATTGTAAGTTTTGGTTTGATTCTTATTTGTCAACACTTTCAGTAGCTAAATGACTTTGCTTTTAAAATATATTTCCATATTTGTATTCCTTGTGTAATTCCACTAATTCTACTATAAAGAAGTTATAGATTTGGATTTAGTTTCATTATGTTATGAATTTTTGAAGTTGTAAAACAAGATTGAAAATTATGCATGTTATGTTGTGAACCAGTCATTGTAATTTGGTCATAACTTATTCATTTCAAATCGAAATTGATTCATTCATATGGCATTTGAAAGCTAACTCAAAAAGGAACAACTTTAGTCTAATAATAATTTTTGAAATTCAAATATTTTCATGTCTAAAAACCCTCTTCTACTTTGGTGATAATTCTGAAATTTCAGGGTTCACAGTTTTGCAAATATTCTATTATTTTTAGCATAACTCCCTCATTTCTTATTGGATTGAGCTCATCTTTTAGTATGATGTTATAGGATATGTTTTTAGGCTTCAATAAAAAAATATGAGTTTTCAATATATGGTTTAGGAGAATGAATTTTTCAAATTTGCTTATTCAAAACTAAAACTAGTTTGAGCCATTAGGGTAGAAGTTTCATATCTCCTTTAATTCATATAGAAATTGCAAAACATTTATAGTTCTAGAAAGCTATGACAGCTCTAAATACTTCTTTTTGGGCTATAATACATTTTTAACTTTTTCGTTGTTGAAATCAACTCACAAGTTCTTGCACCAAAACTATCCCTATTTTATTAAAGTAGATTTAGACATAGCTAAATTATTTATGGGGCTGATTTTTAAAATTGGAATGTAAAATCACTTGAACCAATTCTAATAGCTTGTACAAGTCCTAAAGCACCCTAATTAACCTCCAGAACTTAGAGGAGAGTTTCAGGAGTTCGGGGACACATTTTGGGGTGTCGGGAGGCTGGTTAATCTAAGAAATTTGTGTGATTTGTAAGTAAACTGATTGAGATATTTTTCTTCATTTCATTTCATATTATTATTTTATGTTTATAATTGTTTTTACTACTGCAGTTCTTGTATTCTTGGTGCTCTGATTTTTGCGCATTATCTCATTATGTGATTGTGGTTAAATTAGAACATTTATTTAAGTTTCATGATTTCATTTGGGGTGTACACAACACACATGGTATGGGACCCGGGTATGTTGGTATTCCGACTAGCATATGACATAGACCTACTATATGACGTTGGTAGAATGATTAAGCGGCAACCAATTAGGGTAATACCAAAGTGTTATGTGTGATGACCTATTACATTAGGTCGATATGTCGTGTTCCACAACCAATAAAAATAATACCTACATGCACTGTTAAATAAGGTATTACTTGAGGTCTATATTACTAAAAGGGTATTACCTACGCCAATGTGTTGGATATACGATACACTAGATTTATTTCTTTAATAATATTTGTGTTGATATCATTTAGTTTAATTGTGATATTATGTACCATGTTATGTTTTCTTTATTATTGTGTAGTGAATGTACAAGTTATTAGATGTATTCTTGTTGTGTTTGAAAATGTGGATAAATGTCTCTCAGTCTTACTTTCTACATTATTTTACTAACCATTCTTTTTATGATAGTGGGTGCAGATCCATCAAGTAGCAGAACGGGCAAAGAGAAGATCAGCGACTACCTTTGAGTCGTTTATGTGTTGCTACTTCAGATTTTATTGGTTTTTTTATATTTTCTTGTATGAATTACTTTATGATTTTTAAGTACTTTTGGTTTGTATATATTTTCGTTAAGAGATAGTTCCTTGACCAGACACAGGTTTATTATATCGTCATCGTCGTTTTGTTATTTATATACATGTGGTCGTTGTTTCTTAGTTTCCACAGTAGGTGTTTTTGTTAAGTCTTTCGCTAACAATTTTAAAATTTTGTAAAGGATTTAATTAACTCTAGAAATTACAACTAACGAGAAATGAAAAATACTTATCTTGAGCACGTATAACTAGTTAAATGAGACAAAGGCTCACTGATACGTTGTTAAGTCCTACGTGCCTGAGATATGGCTTAAATGACTGGACTGGGCGGGCGGTGCCCTATAGTAAAAGAGGGACCATCACAATGTTTTTTCTTTATGCATAATATTAGTTTGAAACTATTAATTTGCGGAAGAATTCGTGCTTGGATAGTCGAGGGTGATCCTACCTAATTCTAAATTTATAAGTTAAGAATTTGATAAATAGAAGTTTTGTTATATGAATAACAACAACGACAACATAGCCTTAGTCCCAAATTAACTAGGGTCGGCTACATGGATCAAACTTTTCCATTGTGCTCGATTAAGTGCGATTGATGGTGAGCTTTTCAAACCATTCAAATCCTTCCTAACTAATGCATATCATGTTAGCTTTGGCCTACCCCTACCTCGTCGAATTTCAACAGTTTCTATGGAGTCAAGTTTCCTAGTTGGGGCATTTGTATGCAGTCTTTGCAGGTGACCAAACCACCGCATCCGCCCTTCCCTAGTCTTTGTATCAATTGGTGCTACTCCTACTTGTCTTTGAATTTCTATAATTCTTATTCTATCTTTACGAGTTTTACCACATATCCACCTAAGCATCCTCATTTCTGCTACGTTTATTTTATGTAATTGTTATTGCTTTACCACCCAACATTCAATTCCATAGAGCATAGCTGGCCTAATTGCGGTCCTATAAAATTTTCCTTTTAAACTTAGTAGGAGCATTTTGATCACACATCACCCCTATTGCACTCCGCCATTTCTTCCATCCTGCTTGAATTCTATATGTGACATCATTCTCAATGTTACCATCATTTTGTATGATTGATCCTAGTATCTAAAGTGGTTTACCCTATGATCTTCTACTTCCCCTAATTTTACCACTCCATCGTCTCAATGGCTATTGTTTATAAACTCGCAGTGCATGTATTCAGTTTTCGTCCTAACTAATTTAAAGCCTTTAGATTCTAATGTATTTCTCTAGAGTTCTAATTTCCTGTTCACTCCATCTTTTGCTTCATCCACTAAGACAATATCATCTTCAAATAGCATACACCATGCTATATCCTCTTGATTATATCTAGTTAGTTCATTTATAACTAATGTAAATAGATATGAGCTTAAAGACGATCCTTGATGTAGTCTTATTGTAATGGGAAGTTCTTTTGTAGCTTCTCCAAATATCTTTATACTCATTACTACCCCATCATACATATCCTTAATCGTGTCTATGTATCTAGCATGCACTCTTTTTCTTTCTAGAACCTACTAAAGAACATCTCTAGGGACCCTCTATCATATGTTTTTTCCTAAATCTACAAATACCAAATGAAGATCTTTTTCTTTTCTCTATATTTTTTTAACAATCGTCTTACAAGGAAATTCGCCTCCATAGTTGACCTCCCATGCATGAAACCAAATTGGTTCTCTGATGTTGTTGTTTCTCTCCTTAGCCTATTGTCAATTGTCCTCTCCCAAAGGTTCATAGTGTGACTCATAAGTTTGATTCCCCGATAATTTGAGCAACTTTGAATGTCTCCTTTGTTTTTGAAGATTGGCACGAGCATGCCTCTTCTCCAATCCATTGGCATCCATTTTGATTTTAAAGTCTTATTGAAAAGTTTTGTTAACCAAGTCAATCTAATTTCTCCTAAGCATTTCCAAACCATTATGGGTATTTCATCTGGGCAACGTGGTTTCCCTATTTTCATTCTTTTCAATGCCTTTTTGACTTCTATAATTCTAATATTACGTGTATAGTTTACATTTTTTTCTTGGTGTGGGTTTTCATCTATTATAGTATCAACTTGGCCATCATTAAATAAACTATCGAAGTAACTTCTCCATTTTTCCTTAATATCATCCTCGCGCGTTAAAACATTTTGATTTTCATCTTTAATGCATCTTACATGACTTAGGTCTTGTTTCTTTTTATCTTTTAATTTGGCTAGCCTATATATATATATGTGTTTTTTGCCATATCTTTTACCTAACCTTGTATATAGATCTTCCATGAAATTTGTCTTAGCTTGACTAACTACTTTTTTAGCTTGTTTTCTAGCTTCTCTCCATTGATTGTACACATCTTCATCTTGACACTTAGGTACTTTCTTATGCATCTCTCTTTTAATATTAATTGCTCGTTAGACATCCTCATTCCACCACCATGTTTCCTTCTTTGGTTGTCCCAAGCCTTTAGATATACCTAATACGTTTGCTCTCACTCTCCTTCTGCAGCTACTCATTTCTAGCCACATTGTATTAGCATCTAAGTCAAGATTCCAAACATTTTCCTTTAGTAGTTTTTCTCTAAACTCTACTTGTTTACTATGTTTTAGGTTCCACCACTTTATTTTAGGGACTCTAACTCTTTTATTCATATTATGTCGTCGTATTTGCTTAATATCAAGTACTACTAACTTATGTTGGGTAGTAAGTGCTTCACCAGGTATTACTTTGCACTCTCTACATATTTTTCTATCTATTTTTCATGTTAAAAGAAAATCTATTTGACTCTTATTATGACCACTACTAAAAGTAATTATATGCGACTCCCTCTTCTTAAAACTAGTATTTGATAAGACAAGATCGTATGTTGAAGCAAATTCTAAGATTGATTCTCCTTTTTCATTTCTATAAACATAACCAAAACCTCCATGAACTCTCTCAAACCCATCGTTACTTACCCTGATATGCCCATTTAAATCTCCTCCAATAAAATATTTTCATTTAATGGTATATTTTACATAAATCCATCCATATCGTCCCAAAACTTGCGTTCAATCCTCTCACTAATCCTACTTGTGGTGCATAGGCGCTAAGTATAATAATTTTTTCATCTCCGATAATTAATTTAACTAGAATCAATCTATCCCCCATTCGTTTAGCCTCTACGACCTTATCCTTATAATCATTATCCACCATAATTCCTACTCCATTGCATTTCCTATCTATACCAGTGTACCACAATTTAAACCATGTGCTTCCTATTTCTCTACTCTTTTCTCCTACCCATTTTGTCTCTTAGAGGCAAGCAATATTAACTCTCCTTCTAATCATGGTATCCACTAGTTCTATTGACATCCCCGTAAGTGTTCCCATGTTCCATATTCCAAAATGAATTTTTTCTCCCCTTTGTATTTGTTTTCCATTTCTATTTCTATTTTGTCTAAAGGATCTAGTATTCGTATATATGATTTTATTTTTGTTTTCATGTTTATTTTGACAAAGTGGTGATGTAGGTTGGTTTGCCTAGTTGTGGAGCTTCTCTTACTTGATCAATCTTTTCAATTCATCAGAATTTCAATAGTAAATTGTTGATCTCGCCTTCCAGATCCTTCTCTCCTTTATCTGGATAAAATGTTGATGATTTGCATGCAAATCAACTAACACTTCCATATATAGTGATAAGGTTAAATTGGAGCTTTTGATCTTTATGTGCACACTCATCTCTAGGATTATCTCATTGCTCACATCTCTGTCCTACAACTCACTTAACCATCTATGCTAACAAAAATAACTTCTCAAGTCACGTTGTGATGGTGTCAACTCATATCTTGAGGCATATCAATGGCTATTGTTTTATTTTCTTAACTTAGGCTATATTTATGCAAATTAACCTTTAGCCACAATGGATTAGTTATTCTAATATCATTTAAGTAAATTAAGACTTACCACATCACTTTTTACCCCGGACCCATATCGGCACTCATCTCGAGGCGCATCTCACCTTACATCTCAACGTCTATATATAAGTAGGAGTGACTTAATAAGTCTACACACATACCATACACTAGGCATCCATCATACCAAAAAGGATATATTACACAGTCTTCATGCTGAGTGTTGGAACCATATACCCACTCCCGGGCCACGTCATGAGTCAATGAACTTTAATTACAGACCAAATCTACTATTAGAAATTTAGGCCGTTACAATCTTTTCAACTACTAGGAATTTCATCCTCGAAATATAATTTATCCCAATTTCTCATCTTTAATTATTCTTTAATTCTCATCATAATTACCATAGCCAATACCGAAAATGATATTAGCCATAAGCTCGCTTTTCCCGACTACAATAGGTGGATCAACTGATCCTCTTAACCTGGGTTCATATAACTCAATAGGTATGTCCACACATAGCAATAAGGTTGATGTCAGTATTCCAACTAGTATTCTTGGTGCTTTGAATTGTGTGCATTATCTTATTATATGATCTTAATTAAATTAGAACATGTGTTTAGGTTTCATGATTTGTTAGGGGTGTATATGGCACACGGGGTATGGGACTCAGGGGTGTTGGTATTCCAACTAGTATGTGACAAGGACCTACTATATGAGGTTGATGAAATTGTTACGGTGACCAATTAGGGCAATACTTAAGTGCTATATGTGCTGACCTATTACATGATGTCAATCAGTCGTGTTTCACAACCAATAAGAATAGTACCATGTGGACTGTAAATAACTTATTACCTGAGGTCTATGTGATGAAAAGGGTAATGGTCAATGTGTTGAATATACAGTTGATTGGATTTAGTTCTTTGATAATATTTTTGTTAGTGTCACTTGGTTTAGTTGTGATGTTATGTACCTTGTCATGTTTTCCATATTGTTTTGTGGTGTAGATATGTCTATCCATGTATTCTTGTTATGCTTGGAAATTTTGATAAATGTCTCTTAGTGTTATTTTCTACATTACTATACTCACCATCCTTTCTATGATCCATCAAGTTGCAAGCTGGGCAAGGAAAAGATCGGCGACTACCTTTGAACCTTTTACATACTATTACATTAGATTTTGTACGTTTTTGATATTTTTTTGTATGAGTTAATTTATGTTTTTTTACGTACTCCTAGGTTGTATATATTTTAGTTGAGCAATAGTTTTCCGACCATACATGTTTATTACATTATCATTGTCATTTCGTTGTTTATATACATGTGGTCGTTGTTTTCTGATTTCCACGATAAGTTTTTTTATTAAGTATTCCGCTGATAATATTAAAATGTTGTAAAAGTTTTAATCAAATTTGAAAATCACAACTAACGAGAAATGAAAAATATTTATCTTGAGCAAGTATAATGAGTTAAATGAGAAAAAAGGCTAACTAATGTGTTGTTAAGTCCAACATGGTTGAGATTATGGCTTAAATGACAGGATTAGGCCAGGCGATTCCCTAAATTAAGGGAGGGGCCGTCAAATTCCCTTTAAAGCATATTTTCTCTATGTGTGACTTGATTTTGCTTATATAATCTTTATTTTTGGGTTTGGGTGAAAGTAGGACATTTTTTTAAATTTGTTTACAGTAAATTACAAGGTCTATATACCAATTTTGGTTTATTCGGCATTGTAAATGTTAATTAAGCTATTGGAGACTTTAAGTTAGTTTATAAATTTCAATTTAATATATTTGTGAACTATGAGGAGTTGTGAGTCCTTCTAGGGCTCTCCTTAATTGTGTTTTCTATTAGATGAAAGTTTTTCGGTAGGCCACTTTATGAGAGGTGCTGGTGAATTTTTGACAAAATATAGAGAATGATCCGTACGATTTCATAATTTTATCCAATGAAAAAAATCATGAATTAACTTTCATTGTGGATATAAATTTAGTTTTAGAGTCTTATTAAGGATTAAAATAAAAGTTATTTTGAGGTCAAAGTTAATTGAATGAAATAGGCTGACTAGATTATTGGGGGATTAAAGGTAATCCAAGGTGATCAGTCATCCTATTGATGAGGGGGCTGACAAAGTTGTTATCATAGCCTAGGTTAGACTCAATCGAGGATAAAATCTAGTTTGAGACCAATGAGTGAGTGAACATGATTATTTGGGAAGTGACCATGAGCTAGGATATTTCAATTATTAAGTTATGCTTATATTATATGTAAGTATTATTACTAGATATGGAATAGAAAGTTTATTCTCCTTATTTGTTGAACACTTAAGTTGTATGAAATGACGAGTTAAGTAGGAGCTAATAATAAAAAAGATAATAGACTTTTAAAATAAAATAGAGAGTGATTGGATGTGAAATGGAGTTTTGAAGTCCGAATTCACAAAGGTATTGTAAATAGTTTTTTGCAAATATAACGGATGAAAGTTATTAATTGCAAAACCAATAGGAAATTGGTTAAGAAATAACTCAAAATTATTCAGGAATGTAAGCGCTAAACATGAATTTCTTGGAAAGCAAAAGTATCAAACTATTACAATTATAAAATGCTCAGGAAAGTGCCAAAATAGACATAAATTAAGTTTCAAACGATTGAGAATCGTTTGGTAAACATAAAATAAAATTGAGACTTTTAGGAACCTTAAGATATGAATACCTTTAGTTTTAGAATGAAGTTAATGCCAATTTAACTAGTAACTTGATAAGACCCATTCTACGAAATATTTGTTTGATTCATAATCAATTGAGAGCTGCTTTTAAAAGGTTCTCAAAGGAAAGGAAAAAGGGGAAACGTGGTTTCAAAAATCGAAATAAATTTGATAAACTGAATTTGATTGAAAAATCACAACAGGATTATGATCGGACCAGTCAAGTTGTCTAAGTCAGTTTTTACTAAAATTAAAATACTTTGAAGCAAAGTATTGTCTCTTTCGCAAAACAAAATAAAATGTAAAACCTTAAATAGAATCGTGGTTTAAAACAATAAACGACTTCTTAAAAGAAGTATGGGATGTTTTTTATTGTTTATTACTCAAGTTGCTTATTCACAAGCAACGTTGAGTATACTGGTTTTATGAGATGAATAAATTAATGATAAAATAAATAGAAATATAGGAGTTAGAAGTAGTTTTTTTAACACTAGATTAGGTGTTCTTATGAAACAAATATCAATAAAATCTCTAACTTGAAAATGAAAGGTGTAGTGGTAAGATCAACTTGTTTGAAGTCGAGATTGGGAAAACGATATGAAAAGATCCAGGATTTGAAATAAATAAAACACAAATGGTTGAGTTTTAAAACTCAAAATACCCAATAGTTACTTCTAACCAAATTAAGTTATGAAGCCAATCACTACGACTTGAAATGTAATAAATGAAGAGATAGACGTACTGATTGAATATAAATAATTGATGTGTATAGGAATTATGTTTGAACTCCTAGATCGTGAGGATTTCTATTAATAGGGTTTAAAGGATTGACATAGAATCCTTTAAGAGTTTGATTAGTCGTTAAGTTGAGCTATAGTTTGGAAATTAAAATTTTTCTATATTGATTTAATCTCTTTGAGAAAAAGAAAAGTTGAGAAATATGAGACAAATGTAAAGAATTTAAAGCAATAACAAATTGTAGAACTCTTTTAGTCACATAATTTCTTTGTTTCTAATAAAGAATATTTAAGGAAAAATTTTATGGTTGAATGATCATAAGCAGTCGCACCGTTCTTTGCTATATTTTCGAAAAGAGAAAAGATATAAATTGCCTTTTTGAGTTAAAAATAAAGAGCGGTAAGTGGCATTAGTGTTAAACGAAAATTATGATTAATTTGAAAAGAGGCCTAAAAGTAATATCAATGTGAGAATAGCTAAGATTAACAAAAACTGAACATAATAGACTCTGTGCATAAAATAAAATAATATGTATTGATGAAATGAGAATGTTGAAAATGACACATATAGACTCTTTCAGTCAAGGTAAGGCACAGGAGTTATTGTGTGTGACGTCCCAAATTTCAAATATTATAATTTAAACCTAATGACGGGGCTATTTGGGTAAATATGTAAGACATGGTATAATGATGTGAGCAATGTGTGTAGTATATACTATTTAGTTGATTTAGAAGGGAATATAAGACTAAGTAAATGGAAATAAGCCTAAAGGACTTGAAAAAAAATCAATTTGACAAGAAAAAGGCTAATTAGTAATTAAACACACATAATGGTATTATTATAAAATACAAAGAATTATTGACTTATGTTGAACTCTAGGATTATCCTAGTGCATAAACCCATCAAGAAGAGATGTAAGGTTGTGATTGGTCAACATAACCCTAATTGTGTTCACTAAGTATTTAAACCAAATTAGGGCTTAAAGCCACTTTCGATTTGAAAACACTGCATAAAGGAATTGAGAAGTAAACCAAGAACAATTGCTTGGTAGATTTGGTGGATGAGTGACACGTGTTGAGCGTGCACAATAATTTCTCGTGTTTTACTATTAACTTGTAGTAGTGGTAAATGACATATTGTTTCCACATGGATTTTCAAAATCTCTAAGGAAATTAGTTTTTTTTCTTATTTTTATTAAGTTAATTAATCTTGTTAAATGGGAATTGAAATATTAAATAACTAATAATTATGATTACTAACTTAAATAACCAAACTAACGAAATTAATCTACAAAATCAAATTCAAACTCAATTAAACAATATTCAAATCCAAATCAATATAAATAAACAATCATCTAAAAAACGCAACTAAACAATGTTAGATATTTGGATTATTTTCAAACACTAGAATATAATATCATTTTATACTATAGTCAAAATCATAAAATATGGAATCTTGGAATCGTTTAACCCCAATTCATAATAGGTGTTGAGACATGTGCCATTAGTCAATCTACAAACATTGTTTATCAGATAATTTTAGTTAATAAAATTGATGTTTTCATTTGTTGTTTTATTATAAGTCATTGCATGTTTACCTTACAGTAAGATCTATAGGTGTTTGTTGAAATATCCTAAATGTCCCTAGTTGGTCATTATACTAGGAATTATAATGAATTAAGACTAGTGTAAATCTTGATTGATGGTTATGTGATTATAATGTGTATAGGGATACGAATCGAGATCACGAGTACTTGTTAAGGAAGAAGGTACTGAATCGACTCGCTATGAGAATACCACATGGATTAAGTTAAAGGTGTTACTCATGATAGGTATATCATTTAGTCCTTCAACTTGAGATTATCATAGACTTCGATATTAGGAGCATGATAATTTGACACAATCATATGTGGTTTTTAAGTGGACCATTACAAAAACTGTGATTAATTACCATGTGAATAATATGTGAAGGTGTGTAGTCAAGATAAAATTTGTCACTCTCGTATAGAGAGAGATATCAATGGATCCCCCGATACGATAAACTGATCATGGACAAGTCTATCCGAATTGATATGATCAATGTCACTTGGATTTTTTCAGTTTATCTAAAGATCGAGACTATATGATTAGACATTAAGGGTGAATTTTGATGTCTTATGTTTAATCAAAGGATATCGCATGATAAAAGGATATGATGTATGTTATTCATTAGGTTGCATTAATTTTGACGTTCATGCTACTTGGATAGCCATAATGCCTTGCTAGAGATCGTTTATGACTTGCGTACAAAAATGGTTTTGGTTGCACATAAAGAATGGCATTGTTCAATTTCAATTGGTATAGAGTAATTAATTTTATATGATAAAATTCATGACATAAAAGCCCTGAAAATTTGTTATACTATAACTTATTAATAGGGGCGTATGTTTTATTCGCTTAAAATGCCTACATACAATGTTGTATTACTAATATGATTTTAAGTGAGGATTTATCTACACATATAAATACAAGTTGAAACCCTAAAATGAAATAAGATTTTTATTTTTGCAAATTTTGAGTTCTCTAGGTTTTGGGAGAGAAAAGAAAAATGCTTTCGATCTCTCTTAGGGCTAGCACCCTAAATTGTGGTCACCATTCGTGTATGGATTTTTTATAGAGGATGCACACTTGAACTTCTTAGAAATCGAACAATCATAGAAGGAAATCATGAATTGAAGTAAGGTTTACATTTGTAGATCTATTTTAATAGAGCTTATTTTCAATCCTATTGAGGATTTTCAAAATTGTCTTAAATTTCTCGTTGAGTATAAACCTCAAAACCCAACAATAGGTTGATAGCCTTTAGGCTACCACCAATTTTTCTTAATTTAATAGAAATGTCATATTCTTATCATTGTAAATCTACTCATTGCGTAAAATGAAACAGCGTAGAAATATTATAAGCATTAAGTTTAATGAAAATCATGCCTAATCTAAGCCAATATTACCAAAACCGCATAACAAATGACTTAGAACACAATCACCTAGAACATCCACTCTTGAAATGCCCTATAGATTAATCTTAGTTACTACTTCAATAATTTTTGTCAATAACTATAGACATAGATTCAAAATTAAAATACAACCTAACATAGTTGCTACTATGAATTCAATACTAATCTCCTTAAGCTGTAATCCGCAAAAATAACATTTTAATTTTGTGATTGACGTGTATGAATACATTTAATGAATTAAGTACATGATTATTAATTATAACTATCTAGCAATCCAAAATATACTACATTGTCTAAGGGTTGTTTAGATTGATAGACAACTCATTTAGGCTAGAAATAAAACTAACCTAGAGCAAATTCTTTACACTAATCTAAAAAACCCATAACCGACCTTAACGATTTCTCACCATCTCCTAACTTATAAACAAATTACTGAGCAAATCACTAAGTTTAGCTCTCAGTACTCCACCGATTCAGCTAGCGATGGTCGATTCACTGGCTTTCTTCTGTTGTTGATTTATAAGGTGATTCTTAGTGTTATTCCAAATTCATGGCTAATTGCTGGTATATTTTTCTAGTTGTCTATTTTGCCTTTCTCTCTTTTCTTCCATTTCTTCCTTTTCCTATTTAAAACCTGAAATCACAAAAATAGGAGAATACCCAGTATAATATCATCATTTATGCCTAAAATCAACCTAAATTACACTTTATTATGTGTCTAATTATTGACATTTCAAATACCCCCAAACTTAGCACTTTGCTGTCTCGAGAAAAGGAATACTCTCAACATATTCTCTTTTCATTCTTTATAAAATGATTTCGATCTAATTCATACTAAATTCAAATAACATAAATTTTAAAATAGAAGTGATTTTCAAATGGAAACATATTACTCACAAGTAAATGAAAGTTATGATAAAATAGAATGATTTAGACAAAACAAACATCCCTTCAAGATAACAAACTACCTAATGTAACACTTCTTTAGAATTTAAAGGTCATTGCTAAGGCTAGTGTATAATATAGGTTTTTTCAATTTCCGCTAGCAAGCATCAAACTTTTGATATAGAATCTCAAAACACAAAAACCACTATATCAATCTTGGCTTTAAAAAATACTTTATAATAGCATTATAATCAAAATCAATAGGAATTTTACCAAGATACCAAGGAATATGTCATTTAAAACATGTTACATTAAGAAAATATTTCATTCAACTCTAGTTTCAAGTACTCTACGTAAATCTTTTCATTTGAAGAGTTTAAGAACATCCATCTTTTTTTCTTCTCTCATTATTCTTTTTATACTCCATTCTAATTATTTCTTTTTCATATATTTCTTTTACTTTTGCTTTTGAATCCTTGCTCCATTTCCTTTGGACATTCTCACAATCTTCCCACTATAAGATTCCCTGCTCAATTTCCTTTAGAATCTATAGGATTCTCTAAAGATTTATTTTATAAACTCTAGTCGACATTTCTCACTATCCACTAATATTGAAGAAAGTATGTCTTTCTAAGTTATAGAAATTCATCGATTTCTTAAATATTTTTTTTCAATTGTGGCATAATAGCTTTTTATACATATACTGTAAAATTACTTAATCACTAGCTTTTATATCATAAGATTCATATAAATCTATCTTGTTCGAGTAGCAAAGTTAATCAGAAATGTTTTAAAATTAATTTCTTTTATCATAACATTCACTTGGGTAATAAAACATCATTTCCATTCAAAGTCTTTATATTCATTTTCATTATTTTCCTAACTAAAAATAATGAAAAATGAATTTCATACATACTTGATTTCAAAAGATATTAGAGAAATTTCATCAACTTATTTGAATATCGAAGTCAAAGTAATTCCGAACTTTTCTTCCACTTTTGGTTTCTATTAATTCCATATTTCACCTATAATACCCGCAAACTCATTCTAAACCTTGTCCTCAAAGTTTATAATTGAAGTACAATTTTCACCATAACAAATATACTACGTGAAGTATTAAAGAATTGGTAAAATAAAATAAATATGACAATCAAGAAATTTGGTTAATTATAATAAGACAGAGTGCATAAGAAATTAAATAAATAAAAATCACCATTAGATAACAAGTCAAATAAATATCATGCCTAAGAATTGAATATAATATGTCACAAAGTATGTCATCATAAACACAAAGTATATAACCACGAAACACAAAGTAGGTCACCACAATCAGAATTACATAGAGGAATCACACAACATCACTAAGAGATAGAGAAAATAAATAGAAGAAGGAAATCAATGTTAGCATCCAAAAATTGTGTCGTCATCATCCTCCACTGGATCAATCCTTTGGCATTAGTAGCTCAAAGCAAGGTCGTAGAGATGGTATTCCAGATCTGGCAATATCGGAACATCAAGATTACTACTAAGTAGTAATCTTATATGTGTACATAGTACATGAACCTTTGAGCCTTCTTGACGTCTATTTCTCTCAGACATCATACGCTCCATTATGTGGATGCTCCTTGCTAAGGCTCTCTAATTCTCAAATACCAGATCTTGAATATGGAGAGTGATCGTCTGATTGCTCAAATTGCTCCCATAAAAGTCAACTATGATTATTCCATATATAATCCATCATAGTCCTTAGGAGGTTGCTCCACGTTATGATCATGTCGAGCTTCAGACATCTTTTCCAAAACTTTTTTCTTGTCGTCTTTGATTTTCCTTCTCTTCGCTTGGTCTCTCTCTCTCTCTCTCTCTCTCTCTCTCTCTCTCTCTCTCTCTCTCTCTCTCTCTCTCTCTCTCCTTCTATGTTTTCATAGCCATTTAATCTACCATATCTCTTTATAACCTCATCAGTGATGGTCTTCTCTAGTAAAACATCCAGGTTAAGGCATGCCATGTTCACTTTGTCCATCCTATAAAAGGCTATAATCATCAAGGGGAAAGGAAGTCCATCATTTTTCGTGGTGGTGATGGCACTCCTAATGAATTGAAGTATAAGATGGACCAAGTGAACATGGATGTTGACAAAATCATTCCTAAATTTTTTCGTAGGCCTTTTCATTGACAAAACTTTCTTTCCTCGATTCATAGTCTTTCTCCTCCATCGATTTCTCTTGTTCAAATTCCTTTACTTCCTCCTCATCCTCATAATCATCCTTAATGTTGTAACTAAATAAATAAGGTGGAGTAGTTCTCTTTCCTGCCTAATCCTAGGTGTGTTGAAAGATATGGATGTGGTTGGGTTTAGGAAACTTTGGAATTTTTTTATTTTTCAACTAACTTTCCCATTCTTTTCTTTTCTCTTGAACCTCTACCCTTTCCTCCTCCGGCCATTTGAAATAATGTAAGGAAAAGAATGAACCTGTCAAACCATATAAAACTAATTTTATCGAAAAAGTGTTCGATAAAATTCAACATACCAATCTTCAATAAGAAATCATCAGCAAAAGCATTTTGAAATTGAGCTTTTGAAACTTATATGAAAGTTATTGATAAAATAGTATTGGGAAAAACAAGATTTGTAAGTGATTCAAATCAATCGATAAACATGCACACAAACCCCTAAATTCATTTGAAACTTAATCTCAAATTAGTTTGCATATACAATTCGATTTACTAGCCATATGCAAAAACTAGTTCGAAAATTAAATAGTAATAAATGAATCATCACTTCACTCTCATACTATTAGTATAAAAGAAATCATTTGATATTGAAACCATTTCAAAATAAAAATTTTGAATTTGAGTTCTTATCCTAATGGTCAATCCAAAACCAATGAAAAACCGAAAATCTTTAATTCATAAGACGCGAGGGTTTTAGTTGATTACCTTCTTGAAAGCTATTCTTTCAAGTATTGAACTCAAGATTATTTCTATAGAACTCTACTGAGCTCCTATTCGAACTCTTTTGCTCAAGCCCTAAATGATTAAATGTGTCAGGATTGAGGTGGGAATCACTTAAATACACTAAAATTAAGCTTTGGAAAGTTGAATCTATGCGAAAATGATCTCTTAATCGAAAGGTTGAAATGGTTTGTAATAGTGAATGGTTTATGTGGCAATTTGGGGTTTCTATTTTTAAAAACTTGAATTTATTCTCAGCGAATCAGGGTTTAAGTTGATTCACTGATGAAATCGAGAGAAATGAACCTTAATAACTCGATGATTTGTCCATCGATTTCTAGTTGTAAACGTGATTTGGTGAGAAACCGTTGACTTCAAATTTACACTAAAAATTCTGCATAGTGCTATCTATTTACCCAATGATTTCAGTATAAACTGAAATCCATGGGAAATCACTAGTTTAATTATACAGTTTTTTCCAATTAAGTCTAATTTCCCAATTAATTATCACATATATGTATTAATACAACAACAACAACAACAACAACAATAACAACAACAACAACAACAACAACAACAACAACAACAACAACAACAACAACAACAACAACAACAATAACAACAACAATAACAACAACGACAACAACAACAACAACAACAACAACAACAACAACAACAACAACAACAACAACAACAACAACAACAACAACAACAATAACAACAACATAGCCTCAGTCCCAAATTAATTGAGGTCGGCTACATGGATCAACCTTTCCCATTGTGCTCGATTAAGTGCAATTGATGGTGAGCTTTACAAACCATTCAAATCCCTCCTAATTATTGCATCCCATGTTAACTTTGGTCTGCCCCTACCTCATCAAATTTGTACAGTTTCTATTGAGTCAAGTTTTCTAGTTGGAGCATTTGTAGGTCGTCTTTGCAGGTGACCAAACCATCGCAACCGTCCTTCCCTAATCTTTGTATCAATTGGTGCTACTCCTACTTGTCTTTGAATTTCTATATTTCTTACTCTATCTATACGAGTTTTACAACATATCCACCTAAGCATCCTCATTTCTCCTACGTTCATTTTATGTAACTGTTGTTCCATTACCGCCCAACATTCACTTCCATAGAGCATACCTGGCCCAATTGCAGTCCTATAAAATTTTCCTTTTAACTTAGTAGGGACATTTCAATCACAAATTACCCCTGTTGCACTCCGCCATTTTTTCCATCCAGCTTGAATTCTATGTGTGACATCATTCTCAATATTACCATCATTTTGTATGATTGATCCTAGGTATCTAAAGTTGTTTACCTTAGGAACTTCTATTTCCCCTAATTTTACCACTCCGTCATCTCGATGTCTAGTGTTTCTAAACTCACAGTGCATGTATACGATTTTCGTCCTACTCAACTTAAGCCCTTAGATTCTAATGTATTCCTCCAGAGTTCTAATTTTCTATTCACTCCATCTTTAGTTTCATCCACTAAGACAATATCATCTGGAAATAGCATACATCATGGTATATCCTCTTGAATATGTCTAGTTAGTTCATCCATAACTAAAGTAAATAGATATGGGCTTAAAGCCGATCCTTGATGTAGTCCTATCGTAATGAGAAATTCTTTTGTAACTCTTCCAAATGTCTTTATACTCGTTACTACTCCATCATACATATCCTTGATAGTGTCTATGTATCTAGCATGCACTATTTTTCTTTCTAGAACCCACCAAAGAACTTCTCTAGGGACCTTATCATATGCTCTTTCTAAATCTATGAATACCATATGAAGATCTTTTTTCTTTTCTCTATATTTTTCTAACAATTATCTTACAAGTAAAATCGCCTCCATAGTTGACCTCCCAGGCATGAAACCAAATTGGTTCTCTGATATTGTTGTTTCTCTCCTTAGCCTATTGTCAATTATCTTCTCCTATAGTTTCATAGCGTGACTCATAAGTTTAATTCCCCGGTAGTTTGAGCAACTTTGAATGGCTCCTTTGTTTTTGAAGATTGGCACAAGGGTGCTTCTTCTCCAATCCATTGGCATCCGTTTTGATTTTCAAATTTTATTGAAAAGTTATGTTAACCAAGTCAATCCAATTTCTCCTAAGCATTTCCAAACCTCTAAGGGTATTTCATCCGGGTCGCATGCTTTTCCTATTTTCATTCTTTTCAATGCCTCTTTAACTTCTACAATTCTAATATTGCTTGTATAGTTTACATTTCTTTCTTGGTATGGGTTTTCATCTATTATAGTATCAACTTAGCCATCATTAAATAAACTATCGAAGTAACTTCTCCATCTCTCCTTAATATCCTCCTCGCGCGTTAAAACATTTTGATTTTCGTCTTTAATACATCTTACATGACTTAGGTCTTGTTTCTTTTTATCTCTTAATTTGGCTAGCCTATATATATATATATTTTTCGCCATCTCTATTACTTAACCTTGTATATAGATCTTCCATGAAATTTCTTTTAGCTTGACTAACTACTTTTTTAGCTTGTTTTCTAGCTTCTCTATATTGATTGTACACATCTTCATCTTGACATTTAGGTATTTTCCTATACATATCTCTTTTAGTCTTAATTGCTCGTTTCACATCCTCGTTCCACCACCATGTTTCTTTCTTTGGAGGTCCAAAGCCCTTAGATATACCTAATACGTTTGATCCCACTCTCCTTATGCAACTACTCACTTCTAGCCACATTGTATTAGTATCTAAGTCAAGATTCCAAACATTTTCCTTTAGTAGTTTTTCTCTAAACTCTACTTGTTTACTATGTTTTAGGTTCCACCACTTTATTCCAGGGTCGCTAACTCTTTTATTAATATTATGTCGTCGTGTTAGCTTAATATCAAGTACTACTAACTTATGTTGTGTAGCAAGTGCTTCACCAGGTATTACTTTGCAGTCTCTACATATTTTTCTATCTATTTTTCTTGTTAAAAGAAAATCTATTTGACTTTTGTTATGACCACTACTAAAATTAATTGTATGTGACTCCCTCTTCCTAAAACTAGTATTTGCTAAGACCAGATCGTTTATTGAAGCAAATTCTAAGATTGATTCTCCTTCTTCATTTCTATTACCGTAACAAAAACCTCAATTAACTCTCTCAAACCCATCGTTATTTGCCCCGACATGCCCATTTAAATCTACTCCAATAAAAACCTTTTCATCTAATGGTATACTTTGCATAAATCCATCCATATCGTCCCAAAACTTATGTTTGATGCTCTCGCTTAATCCTACTTATGGTGCATTAGCGCTAAGTATGTTAATTTTTTCATCTCCAATAATTAATTTAACTAGAATCAATCTATCCCCCATTCTTTTAACCTCTACGACCTTATCCTTATAATCATTATCCACCATAATTCCTACTCCATTGCATTTTCTATCTATACCAGTGTACGACAATTTAAACCCTGTGCTTCCTATTTCTCTACTCTTTTCTCCTACCCATTTTGTCTCTTGGAGGCAAGCAATATTGACTCTCCTTCTAATCATGGTATCTACTAGTTCTATTGACTTCCCTGTAAGTGTTCCTATGTTCCATGTTCCTAAAGGAATTTTTGCTCTCATTTGTATTTGTTTTCCTTTTCTATTTCTATTTTGTCTAAAAGATCTAGTGTCCATATCTATGGTTTTGTTTTTGTTTTCGTGTTTGTTTGTTTTGTTTTGAACTAGTTTCTTTACCCACACCCGTCCTTTATGTGGGATCCCTTGCTCATTTTTCTTCACATCCGGTCGACGATGTGAAGGGAGTAGCTTCTTTACCCACACATGTCCTATGTGGGGAACCCTTGCTCATTTTTCTTCGCACCCAGGCGGCGATGTGAAACACACCCTTGCTCATTTCTCACTACACCCGGGCTCCGATGCAACGCGTCGCTAGGTGGGAACGCCCCAACGTTTATATTTGTTTGATCCATTTCATGAAAAATGACAAAAGTTTTGCCTTGGCTGTCAACCTATCGCAACCCTCCTCCATTTTTCAAGAATGGTAAATGAGCTTGGGACCTCCCTCGCCTACATATATGTATTAATAAAGGTAGAAATATTTGAAATTCTAGAATTTTAATAAGATATGTATTAAATCATTTATTTTATTGCCATAAATAACTAATTAATATAAACTTAATGCATAAAATAATATAGTAAAGAAATAAATTGGCTCGATCAACCCCATTATTTGAAACTATTCCATAATTAAATTCCTAAAATATCCTCATTATAAGAGTCAAAAGTGAGAGAATATAAAAATAACTAACTAATCCTAATACTAAAATGGAAAATAAAGATCGAGTATGGATTGCCTCCCATATAGTGCTTTTGTTCATTGTCGTTAGCTCGACTAAACTATCCAATTCTAGGCTGGTTCTATGAACTTAAATGTAGGATTATCCACTCTTGTGCCATTTTAAAAGCGATTTCTCAACCATTCACTCGAAAACTAATTGTCTTATTTAAAGTATCTATGACTACTTTCGAAATGGCTAGGAAAGGTCGTCTTGAGATTAATGAAGGATATTCATTGATGAAATGTGGCATAACCAAAAAGTCTTTAGGAATAACATACTTGTCAATTTCAACTGGTACATTAGTGACCACCACACCTATTGATTTTACTGAATACTCGTTTGGTATGGTAACTTTTTTAGAAGCAAGTACATCCGACTCTAATTGATTGTGAAAGAAAAAATGAATCGGCATATAGTTTGCTCTAAAACTCGTATCACATATTCCTTTAAAGTACCAAGTCTATTTAACTTTTTATATATATCTCCTATGTCATCGAACATTATTTGATTGCTTAAGCCGATCTATAGTAGGGTTATTGTCAGTTAATTAGAAGTATCTTCACCTTGCTTGTTCGTGGCCTTACATTTCCATCTTCTATTGTTACCGCAATACTAGCATATATTTCAGCTTTATGATAATTTAATTCTAAAAATTCATTATATTTAATTTTCTCATTGTCAAATTCATCAGATTTTCTATGGGTATCTTCATCATTCAAGTGAACAGTGAAAATTTTATTTTCAAACTCCATAGACATTGTTCTTTCAAAAATATCTAGTTTTGTTTTAGCTGTTTTATGGAATAGTCTTCCCAAAAGTATAGATAGGGACTTAGCTGATATTGAGTCTCTCATTTCCATGACTTGGAGGTCATCGGGAGATATTAAGTCATTAACTTTGACTTAATATCTTCTAGTAAACCATATGGTTTAATAATGTTATTGTCAGCTAAAGCAAGTACAATAGGTGTATTGGTCAAATGAACCTATTTTCATTTATTCATATAACGTGAGTGACTTAATGTTTATTGACACTTCAAGATCACACATAGAAAAATCTATTAAAGAAGTTCTTATCATGATAGGAATTCCAAACATCCCTGGGTTGAAACATTTCTCAGGTATTTTCTTTTTAATTAAAGCATACATTTTTTGTCTTAAGTTTTCTTTAGATTCTTCTCAAAGTTTATCTTTCGATTCAAAGAATTATTTTAAAACTTCACCATAATTATAAAATCACATAATTGATTATATCAATGGTTCATTGATTTACATTTTTCTTAATGATTCAAGAATGTCTTCATTTATTTCTTCCTCCCTAGCATCAACTAATCGTTATGGAACGGTAGAATATAAATGCATATCTTCATTCAAGTTATCAGAAATCTTATTAATTTTTATCCTTATTAATTAATTCAAACTTTTTTCAAGATTTTTGCATATGCTTCCACTCCTGGCTAAATACCATTAATGGAACCTTCCAGGAAAAGGTGTATGTTTTAATTATTCAACCATCCATTCTCTAACAGGAATGACATTAGTAATCATTTCTTCTTATTCTTCTTTAATAGTCTTTTGAACCTTTTTTTATTACTTTGTTTAGGTGTCATACCAATTATTATTGTATTTTTCTTATCACTGAACATAGTATTAACTTTTGCTTGATTAGTAGGAGGAACATTGGTCTGAGTAGATGATTTAGTTTGACTACTCTTTTGATTAGTTAACCTATTTATTTGCAAATTCATTTGACTTAACTGATTTTCCAGTTCATTAATGGAACTATCAGTCTTAATTTGGTTTTGAGAAATCAATAAAAAAATTTTGATGACTTTAACTCATAAGGTTGTGCAGTATTTGCTCTGAATTTGGATTCATTTATTGAGTGTTTTGTTAAGGCTGCTAATTGATCTATAAGTGTTATAATTCTAATTTTTAGGACCCTAGCTAAGATTTGGATTCAGTCTTCAAAGAAAATAAGTTTTATTAGTATATTGATTTCTTAGGGGACTAGAAAACTGATTCATCATTAGATTAACCTCTTTCATTTTCTCTTCCTGTAGAGTATGACATGCATTTGTAGGATGCGTAACCTCATTATCGAATTCACAAGCCTTAACTTGATAAGATTTATCATTAACTAATAGTTTAACCATCTTAGATAATTCATCAATTTTATCATCGGTTGCATTATTTTCTTACTATCCACTTCATAGAGTTTTTTTTTAGGATTCAACCTTTTCACCATAATGTTTAGATTTCTTTACGATTTTAGTAATTGTTTCTTTCACTATAGTAGGTGTTGTTTCAAATAAAGATCGACTGCACACTATGTTTAGTAGTGTTCACTCAAAGTGATTGAGTCCTTCATAAAAATATTCTAGTAAAGCTCTTTAAGTATATCCATGTTATGGAGAAGAAGAAATTAGTCTTTGAAATTTATCTCAAAATTCATTAAATTTTTCATCATCTTATATCTTAGCAGTTGTTATTTGCTTTCTACGGGAGCTAATTTTTCTAGTAAGCATATATTCATCTAGGAAATCATGAACATTGGAACCCATGTAGTTATCGAGTCTTGTGGAAGATAAAACAACTAGTCTTGTGCTTGATCTTTCAGTGCAAAAGGAAAAAGCCTTAAATTTTACTTGTTCTAAAGTTCCTTCTTTCAGTTTCATCCCATTAATTTTATGTTGATAATCCCTCATGAATTTTGGAGGGCCTTCATTGTCTTTACCATAGAAGTTATGTAAGGCACTAATAAATCCATATCTAAGTTTAAATTTAGGAAATCCATCAGGGTATGCTATATACATAGGCTTATATGCTGTAACATTTTGTTTTGCTTATCTAAAAATGAATTCTCTATTATTATTAATAACTCTGTTAACATTGCTATTATTAATGACATTGTCATTAATATCATTATTATTGTCTTCCATTCTATTCACTAAATTTTCCCTAAGTTGTTGTTGTCTTAAACTCCGATTAAAAGTTCTATCAATTTCAAGATCAAGCAGATGTAAAGATCTTGTTAAGTTAGCACAATGAAGTGTGTAGACCATACAAAGTATATAAACCTTTAGAAATTAACTAAAAATCTCCAACAATGACGCCAAAATTGACACGTGACAAGCGTTTATAATACTTTACCATGTTTTAATATTAACTTGTAGTAGCGGTAAATGGGATACCATCTCCACAAGGAGTTTCGAAATCTCAAAAGAAAGTAATTTTTTTCTTGTTTTTATTAATTTAATTAACCTAGCTAAATGAGAATTAAAATATTAAATAACTAATAATTATGATTACTAACTTAAATAACCAAACTAACTAAATTAATCTAAACAAATCAAATTCAAACTAAATTAAACAATATTCCAATTCAAATCAATATAAATAAACAAACATCTAAATAAACCCCCGCTAAACAAATTAAAATATTTGGATTACTTTCAAACACCAAAATATAATATCATTTTATAATATAGTTATAATCATAAAACACATGGAATCTTAGAATCACTAAACCCCACTTCATAATAGGCTGATAGCTTTTAGCCGGACACATATTTTCCTTAATTCAATGGAAATGTAATATTCCTATCATTGTAAATCTACCCATTGGATATAATGCAATACCATAGAAATACGATAGCATTAAGTTCAATGAAAATCATTCCTAATCTAAGCCAATATTACCGAAGTCGCACAATAAAGAACTTAGAACATAATCACCTAGAAAATCTACTCGAGAAATGCCCTATAGATTAATCCTAGTTACTACTTCTATAATTGTTGTCAATAAATATAAACATAGATTCAGAATCATAATACCACAATAAGTTTGCAACTATGCATACAATACTAATCTTTTTTAGTTGTAATATGAAAAAACAACTTGTTAATTCAGTGATTAATGCATATGAATAGATTTAAAACATTAAGTACACTATTCCTTAATTATAATTATTTAGCAATCCAAAATATAATACATTATGTAAGGTTCGTTTAGATTGATAAACTACTTACTCATGCTGAAAATACAAAATGCTTAAATACAATTAAAAGACATAAAGAATGAATAAACACTTTAATTTAAATCAAAGCTCCAAAGTATCTTCAAACATAGACAATAAAAACTAACCTAAATCAAAAGGATAGCAAAAAAAGAAGTAGGAGAAAAGAAGAGAGTAATTTCAAAGTTCTCTGGCCTTTGTTCAGCTATTCCAAACTGATATACAAATCTTGACCAAATCACTGAGTTTAGCTCTCAATATCCACCGATTCAACTTGCAATTTATAGTTCACTATTGAATTCATTGTTCATTTGTCGACTTCTGTTGTTGATTTATATAGCAATTCCTAGTATTATTCCAAATTGCTAGCTAATAGCTGGTGTATTTTTTTAGTTGACTATTTTTCTTCTCTCATTTTATTCCATTCCTTCATTTTCCTATTTAAAACATGAAATCAAAAAATTAAGAGAATACCTAGTTCAATATAATCATTTATGCTTAAAATCAACCAAAATAACATTATAAAATGTATAATTATTGACTTGTCAAGGAGAGTAAACCCCCATCAAGATCTGACAAGCTAGGTAAATAAACTTATCTCATCTTCGCTAATTTCTCTATTCAATTCGTGCATTCGATTTTAGATTGAACTCATGATTTCTTTGATGTTTTAAGATGGTGGATTTGGTTTTGAATACGTTCTTTGATGAAATTGGATTGATCGTGTGGTTTCAAATGAGGTGTTTTTTACTTTTTTAATTGGATTTGGACCCTTATGCGTTGGCGTGATTTGTTAGAGAATTTGAGAAATGGACTCGGATCCAGAATTCAAAATTTGTGCCCAACATCGCGCTAATGCCTTTCTCATAAGCAGTGCAACGCTGGCCACGGAGTTGTTTTTGTGATTGAGGAAATCGACCTAGCGATTCCCTAGCGCCATAACGTATGGCACTAGCAAATCGCTGAGGGTAATTTATTGTTTTTTATTCGAGGCCAATAATCTCACCCCAGTGCTTTGTGGGTAAACCAACAGAACTGGGACGATGCTGGACATTTTTTCAAAAATAAACTGGGCGTTCTACTTTTTTGAAATTAACCGAGTTTAATTGAGATATAATGCTAGGACAAGGGTCGGGGTAGTGGTAACTAACCTCGAGGATCTTTGTCTCCTTAGCGAAGGCATGACATTGATTCAAAAAAGCGTTTACATCGCTTTCAAGATATTAATCAAATTTAATAAAGTTACATCAAGTCAAACTCGTTAATAACACATACATGAACCTATACCAATATAAACACGAGGAGAATTGGATAGGACTTCCAAGTTACAATTGAATAGGATAGTAGCACTTCGAGGTAAGTGTGGTTTGCTTTATCTTCGATCATGTCATTCCATTAGTTATGCTAGAATTCATGATAGTGAATGGTTTATATCATGTTGGAATCAAGTTGAATATATCTTGTCTTTCCATTTCGTCTTGTTTTATGAGATCTCTATTTATGAAGGCCTGTAAAACTAATGTACTTAGATTGAATAATTGTAGTGGTATATCAGACAAGAGAGCCAACATCCACCGGTCATCTCCCTCCGCTATACCTGGACACCAATCTATTGAGGCCAAGTTTTATTAGATATTATTGAAGTAGTTGGTTGTTTAGACTCCAATATGTTGAAGCTGGTCATTTATGACATCGTTGAAGCTAGTTGGTTATCAAATCACACACTTATATTATTTTGTACTTTGTTGACTCTATGACATTCGTGTTATCATTTTTATCTTCTTGACTATCTTGTTTGGGGATAGTTTCATTATGTCTTGCATTTTGTTGTATACTTGTTTATGTTATCTTTTCCTGCCTAAAATGATGGTAGGAATTGATGAATAACCTTGTTCATGCTAGTTATTATGCATTAGGATTACTTGGATGATTGAGGGTAAATTAGGCTTCTGCTTTACTGAACCCATTGAAATATTCCTCATCCCATTAATCGAGTACAATGGAAAAAGTTTGATCCATGTAGCCGACCCCGATTAATTTGGGACTGAGGTTATATTGTTTTTGTTGTAGGTACCTCAGCTGCTCTTTAGGGCAAAGGAAAGAGCAAGGATGTAGTATAAAAGCTCTTTTCTTTTTCGCAAGGTTATTCTATTTATATTTTATTGATTTTAAAACATTATGTAATGGACAAGGAATTTTACCATAGGTAGACTATGTGAAACCCATTGGTTAGTTGTTAAACTTTTGAAAGACTTTCTACTTCAATTGTACACCTAATAGACTTATAAGAATTTTATTTTCGCACTATCCATATGTCTTAGTAGTCTTTGGTAGACTGTCTTATATTATATCCGTATGTTAAAGCTTACTAGATCATCGCCCTATTCGCTGGGTTATCTAGAAAGGTTTAGTAATGGTTTAGGCTGGGCAACCCTAGATCAAGATTGGGGTCATCTCATTGAGTATGACCAAAAGTCTAAGTAATTCCCGATCATAATCACAATTCCTTCACAGCGTAGTAGATCAGTGTGATGTCCACCGATCTTTAAATAATTGAATGAATTAGTGACGGTCGGAATAAAATAGTTTATAATATTTCATTGGAGTCAATGGGAGGGTGAAATGTAGGCAAATAAGTGGTCAAGAGATTCTCACATACGCATAAAAATAGAAATATAAGACTTAGAATATCAAACTATAAGTTTGATGGAACTTAATATATATTCACAAAGATCTTATGAAAATTCAAACTTCAAACGTTAAAAGTTTTGAACCAAATATGTTAGTAAATACATTGTATATTGGTTCAAATGTAGTGCTCACCACATGAATAGTCAGTGGTGGAGTTTGAAATACTAGGTTATTTTTAAATTGGAGTTTATATGAGATACATGTATGATAGTGAAGATATAATAGAAATTAAAATAGAAGCACGACTTACGGCTCAGTTAGTCAGTATTATCTATGTTGGTTAGAAATATTGAATAGAGCACAATGTATTTGGTTTAATATATTTGAAGAATTAAATAATCTTCCACTATTATTTAAAAAAACCATAAATTGTATTGAGTATAGATCGAAAAGAGATAATTGTTGGGTTTAAGGGTTTGTACGCAATGAAATTTTTTTGAGAAAAACCCCAACAGGATCATAAATAAGTTTTATTAAACTAGATCTATAAAAGTGAACCTTACCTTGATCTGTGATTTCCTTCTCTGACTGATCGAACTCTAAGACGTTTAAGCGCACGTCCTCTATCAGAAATCCATACACGAACGATGACAATTTGGAGTGCTAGCCCCAAGAAAGATAGAAAACATTTTTTTCTCTCCCAAAATCTAGAGAACTTAAAAATAGTAAAAACAAAAATCTTATTTCGTTTTAGGGTTTCAACCTCTAGTTATATATGTAATAAGCCCTCATTTAAAATCCTATTCGTAATACAACTATTGTATTTAGGCAATTTAAGCAAATTACACATAGTCCCCTATTAATAAGTTATCTTATAACAAATCTAAGGGCTTTTAGGTCATGAATTTTATCATATAAAATTCATTACTTTATACCAATGAAAATAGTGCAAAGTCATTCTTTGTGTGCAATCCAATAGGTTCATACAACGTTGGCACTAAACCAAAACTATTTTGGCACATAAGTCATAAGTGGTCTCTAGCAAGGAATTATGACTACCCAAGTAGCACGAATATCAAAATAGATACAACCTAATGAATAACATATATCATATCCTTTTGTCATGCGATATCCTTTAATTAGACTTAAGGCATGGAAAGTCACCCTTAATGTTCAATCGTAGCAGTCTTGGTCTTTAGGTAAACTGAATACATCCAAGTGACATTGATCAAATATATTCACATGGACTTGGCCATTATCAATTTATCATATCGAAGGATCTACTGATATTTTTCTCTATATGAAAGTGACAAATTCTATCTTAATTACACACCTTCACATATTATTCACATGGTAACCAATCACAAGCTTTATAATTGTTTGGTTAAAGTTAATATTTGATTGTGTCAAATCACCATGCTCCTAATATTGAAGTTTATGGTAATCTCAATTCGAATGACTAAATGATATACCTATCAGGAGTAACACCTATGACTTAATCCATGTGGTGTTCTCATAGTGTGTCAATCTAGTATATTTTTCCTTAACAAGTACTCATGTTCTTGATTCGTATCCATATATGCATGATCCTTACATGACCATCAATCAAGATTCATGCTAGTCTTAATTTATTATAGTTCCTAGTATAATGATTGACTAGGGACATTTAGGGTATTTCATTAAATACCCATGGATCTAACTATAAGGCAAATATGTAGTCACTTATAATAAAAAAGCAAATGAAAACCTCTATTTTATTAACTGAAATTATAAGATAAACAATATTTTTGGATTGAACAAGGGCACATACCCCCAACAATAAAATATTTATAATCATGTATGAAATAGAAATTAAAAGTCATAATATGAGAGTATAATCAAGGAATGTGTTGATATGTGTTATAATACATATATCTGCTCAAGTTACGGACAACTATCTCTATTTAAGTAATGAAAGAAGTATGGTGAACATGGTGAACAATAATTTATTAAGACTTGTGATCATGGGAGATCTCATTAATTGGAAGAATGATAGAAATTGAAGAAGTTATGAAGACAATCTAGCAAGATTGATGGTTAAGTGAATAGAATGAGTTTCTTGGTGAACTCATAGTTAGAGAATTATTTGACGAAGTTAGAAAAGTCATTAACTTTCTGACCTGTCAAAGGAAAAATGGAGTGAATCGGTTGACGGATTGGAATTGGTAATTGCTTTCTAGTCCACAATCAAATAATATTCTGAGTAGACATTTAATGAATAAGTGAGAGTTGCACAAGGTGTCAGGTTTCTATTTTTGATCGGATTGTTACTTGATATCTCTTGTCGTGGGATGGCAATATAATTATAGATCCACAGTCATAGGATGGCTTATATAATTCCAAGTTTCCGTTGAGAAATTTTGGAATGGTGATGGGTCATATAGACATGTAACTCTACTTTGTACCTAATGTTGTGCTCAAATATTATTTGTATCATTATATAATTTTAGACCGATGATAGTCTAAGAATTGATCGACCAAAAACCTTAATGAAAAATGATTGGTGATGAGAAAGTAAACTGGGATGTGTACCAGATTTTAGTGGATAGGGAAAAAATTATCAAAGTTTTATGGAATTGTTAGAAGTTGAGATGGAGATTGTTTTATAAAAAGCAAGATCGGTTAGATCTTGTTAAGTGTTGATGTTTGAATAAGATTTAAGGCATGAAATGTGAAGAAAAGTAAGGTTATTAAATATTCCACATAGTTGATTGTTTAACTCGTCAGAAATTTACTAATTGCCAAGATTGGCAACGGAGAAAACTTTTCATTAAACCAAGAACCAGAAAAGAAAAGTTGAAAGGGTTATGAGTTCTACCACCAAGTTTTTGAATACAATGAAAGTGATTGGGTTCACTTAACGGTTTAACCTTACAAATGATTTTTACAGTTTTGGATTAAAATAATTATAAATGAAGGATCATTTTCTCATATCTCTTTTAGTTCAGTAACCCGTAAGTCTAAGTTTCGAGGATGAAATTTTTAATTAGTTGGGAAGAGCTGTGAGATTCAAGAATTTCAAAAACTTGATTAGTAAAGTAATTTAGTATTTTTGGATTTAAAATGGTATTTAAATATCCAAGATGGGACCCATCCATTGTGGACCAGATATCATAAGGTATATTTTATTTTTATGTGTTAAGTGCTTAGCATGTGTAATATACACTACTTCACCATGAAATTCACTTAAATTAGGGTTGAGACATAGTGTACGAGTGTTTTGGAGGTTGTTGGGTCATTTTCCCAATTTTAGTCAACATTGGGGTTTATTTTAGGGTTAATTTGGTCTTAAAAACTAGATATAATCATGAAATTAAATAGAAATCGGCAAATGACCTTGGAGAGTGGTGGGACTACAAATGAATGGATAAATAAGGAGTGGAAAAGTTGTAAAGGTACAAGTTAAAATTGCTTGAGTTTTAGTAACAACAAAAATGGGGTTTAAGACTAAAACCTAAGGGTGGGCAGCGGTCTCCGCAAAACTGTCTAAACTACGCGGTCTGGTTTGGTTTTTAAACTCACGGTTTTGGGGTGGTTTGAAAAACTTGAAAACTGCAGAATTGAGGTTTGGTGGCAGTTTTCATTTTGAGAAAGTCGCAGTTCACCAAACCGATGGTAGTTTAGTAATTTCCTTCAATCTACTTAAAACCCTAACAATATAAACAAGTTACACCACACACTATCCTTTCTCAACCATTCATCTCTCTCTTAGGACCACTGTTTGCCTCCTCTTCCCACACGTCAATTTATGCCTCCTACCATCGCCACCAGTCGTCATTGCCACTTCCTCCCACCGCCACCTGTCGTCGCCTTCTCCTACCGCCAATAGTTAAGGCCTCCTACCGCCACGCCCACTAATCGCCCCTCGCAATTTAGCCTCCCATTACCACCGCCCCTCTCAGTTGTCGCCTCTCACCGCTAATGGTAGACTCTCACCAATCTCACCCTTCCCACCGCCGCTCCTCTCGCCAGTTATGCCTCATACTGATGTTTCCCACCACCAGTGGCCACTTTCTCCTGTGTGTCCCACCACGAGTGGCTGCCTCTGTACCAATCGTTCCTCCTACCACTTCCTACTAGCCGCCATTGTTTTTTAAAAAATACCCTAAACTGCGAAACCAAACTGACCAAATCGCAATTTGTGTTGTCAATTTGGGTAGGGTTTTAAAGTTTTATGGTTTGGTAGTGGTTTGTAAAATGGCCAGACCCTGAACCCCTAGTTTTGTCACGGTTTGGTGGATACCCCTACTCAAACCCCATCTCGACCAATTCATTCTCCATTTCGATTCCAACTATGCTCAATTTCTCTCCTTCTCAATCAAACAACTACACCCATCTCTCTTTGTCTCTTCAATTCCATATCTCGACTCCCTACTCTCCCATCATTCTCTAAATTTGGGCTCTCATTTTTCCTTTCAAAGTCGATCTTAGTCCCTATCTATATTCGATTTTCTCTGTGTTTCTTGAATTTGCTATCGCGGTGGCAGTGAGGCATTGAAGAAGAACAGTTGATTGACTGCTATGAAGGTGAGTTTTGGATTTGATGACAATAATGGTGAATACAATAGAGAGATGTTGTTATGTGTCATTGTTGTTGTGAGCATTATTAAAAGGGAAAAGAAAATATGTGGTTTTTGTGATATCATTGTTGTTTATCAATTAGTGCTCCTCCCTCCCACTCTCGGTCATTCGCTCTTACCCTCTGGTCATCTCCCTCTTAGCTTTCTCTGCTCTACTCAGCTCTATTGTCTTATATCATTTAGATCATTTCCTTCAAGCACACTGTCAATCTTTCTTAGTGGTGGAGGGTGAACCAGTAATGTTAAAGAGCAGCACTGGATCGAGTCCACAAATTAAGCTAAGAAATTATCTTTGTTAAGTTGTTTCATAGTTGTTAAATGATTTGCTTGTTGGTGGCTTGAAATTGTTGTTTTTTGGTTATCCTAGTTAAATGGGGGAAATTGATTGAGGGTTTGAGTAAATGACAATAAACGTTTAAATTGCAATCGTTGAGGCTGTTATGCTAATGTAAATTACGTATTTAGGTTTTTTATGTTTTTCAGATGATTTTGGTTAGAAGAGGGTTGTTGTAACAAATGTGATGTATAGAATGTAGTAATGTTGTAGCTAGGATTTAGGGCAGGTTTCCCATGCCTAACGATGACATAGCACTCAAGGAAGGGGCAGCAATACTATTGTGTCTTTATTGAGGTTGTTTGATTAAATTTGATATGGAAATCAAATAAGATGAATTGTGAAGACTCAAAATCCAATAGACCTATCCTAAGGGAAATTTAGTAATTTTCTAAACCTACGCTAAATTAACCCTAATATTAAAAATATTTGTAAACCCTAGCCACCACAATCTATTTATAAAGCCCTATATCAAAAAAAGGGAGAAAGAACAAAAAAGGGAGATCTATGACGTTTCTAGAGAAAAAGGCAAAAGAATCCATAAACAAGGTAATCCTCGTATTCCTCCTGTTTCTTTTTGATCTTGAATGGTTTATTATTGAAAAATAAAAGTGACTTGAATGGGAAAACACCAAGAGAGTGGTGGTGATATGGTGGCAACGCCGATGGGGACGGCGATTGGGGCTATAGCCCTACCGCCGCGAGGAAGAAGACAAGGGTGGCACCCAAGCGTCGCGGCCTGACATCCCTGGCCAATGGTATTGAGGGGTGAGGAGTTGCTCCCCTCCCCCTTATTTGACGAACCAAGAACATGGCTCCTCGTTCGGTCAACCCAAAAAGGGGTTTGACCCCCCAGGGGCCACTCTCCCCAAAGGCAATTGATAGGGGCTGATTTGGCCCCTGGTCAACAAAAATAAATAAATAAATAAATAAACATAATATATATAAACAAATAAATATAACATGCTTTCAAATGTGGCGCATACTCGAGCCCCAAGGGAAAGTTGTGGCGGTCCCCCACCCCTCGACCTACTCATGGGCGATTAAGGACCCGCGGGGACTACACTTGTGGACCCTACCCTGAAGAAATAGAAAAAATAATTAATTTTGGATTTTGAATCATTGAATAACGTGATTGTTGTTTAAGTTTTGTAGATTAGCAAGGAGGTTCACATCGAGCCCCGTGCATGCGAGGTCGACCAAGAGAATCTAACTTGGCGAGTTGAGGTAAATGGCGAGCTCCACTCATCTATTAAATGTGGCTTGCTACTAGTATATTTAGAATTCATGATTTTACCTAAAGGACTTGGGATGGGGTTATTATCTACCTTGTTTGACTTCATGTAAGGCCTCATAGGGAGTCATAGTCGTATGGTGGAACGAAGTCACCTTACATGCTTAAAGGCCTTTTAGGGAGTCGTAGTAACGCAATGGAACCAAGTCACCCATTTTGTGCAAAGGCCAGTTGGGGAGTCGTAGATACACGATAGAACCAAGTCACCTAGGCCTCTTGAGGAGTCGTGGAAACACAGTGGAATCAAGTTAACCATACATATTTATTTTATGTTAATAATTAGGTCAATAAGGGGAGGTAATGACAAATGAGACAATGGACTTGCATTTATATCCATCACACTCTATGTATCTATCTTGTAACCATTTGAATGCAAAACTTTATTTTCTTGTGTTTTACAACTCATGAAACTCTCTATCACTACTTAAGTTGCTTTATGAATATGATATGCTTACTTCTTGTGGCAATTGATTCCATGCCGTAGATTTCAAGGCTATCTTGATTTTAAATTCATTCTAGCTTTGTTTTACTTTATAGGTATTATTTGAATGTTCAATATTTGAGCATAGTTCTTCTCTTATTGGGGTTATGTTGGTTCTTTAGTTCACACCACTTACACTATAGGTCCATCTACGAGTGTGATAAATCGTGGTAAAGGGAAGGCCATTGCTTGAAGTCACCTTATAGTATGAGCATTGCTTGATATATCTACTATTTGTTTTGAAAACTATTAATAAGGGTTGCAACATAAGCAAGTCTATTGGGTAGTTAAACCTTTCTTTAGTTGGTTGGATATATTTATAAGTATTCGAAGGTTATGGAGATTTTATATGGTTTTGATTTGTTTAGGTGAATTTGACATACTCGATTGTTTGGTTTATGATGACATATGGTATTTATTGAAATTTAAATTCCTCTTTCTTTTATCATATTATTTATATGTTATTTCATGGGTTGTTTAGGCGTGTCAGACCATTATTTGGGCCTGGTTCAGGTAATGGGTTTAAGTGGAGGTATGGGCTGGGCGACCCGACCCTAGGTCGGTGAAAGGTCATTTTAGTTGGTATCAGAGAATAGGGATTACAACTTAGGGAAATGATAGGTTAGGAAAACCTGTGTTTGTAGGGCCTTTAATTTGAAGTTCAAAGTTAAGTTTAACAAACCAATGGTAGGGGATGTTGGTTTAAGTTGAGTTAGTAAGCATGAATAACCTGTCTTATGATGGAAAGGGATTGAGAATTTTGAATAAAACATATGAATAATGTTACTTGCTTTCTGTTATAATATCTATCATGTTTAGATATTTGAGATACTCTCTTGATTCTATGAGTAATTCACTCTTGTTTGCTCCGCAGTTGCATTATGAACAATCACGGCGGAAACTCCTATAACTAAATGGACACAACGGATAGGGATGAGAGGAAATGGCACTCTCAAATAGAGCAGCGCATAACTGCTATGGCCAAAACATATCAAAAGGCTATTCATGATATGAGACCAGAGGTAGGCAAACCCGGCGCAATCACAAAAAGTAATATGGCCCATATACTAAAGTTAATACTGCAAGGAAAAATATGGGCAATAAAGACAACTTCCATAAGGCGAGGACCTAATCCTCTATTGGCGCCTATACGTAAGGATCATCTACAGAGGAAGGGGGCCAATTCTACTACGGCTACGGCTGCAGCGGCTGTACTTGTAATGGACGAAGATTCAAAAGCTTACCGGAGGAGCAAGATACATAAGGAATTTATGAAATACGACGTATCGCACTTTTAAGGAGAGCAAGATCCCATTGAGGCTGAGGAGTGGATACTAAATATGGATAAGAGGATAAAGGCTTTGAATATTTATTAGTGGACCAAAGTACCGCCAGTAGCATTTTTGTTGGAACACAAGGCACATAAGTGGTGGATGACTATCGAGAGGACGTAGGGAACTAATATGAATTGTTCATAGTTCAAGCTTCTGTTTTACGAAATATGATTTCCAAATCTAGTGAAGGATGCGAAGATTCAAGAGTTCCTTGCCTTAGTATAAGGCAATATGTTCGTTGATGAGTATACATCAAAGTATAATGAGTTGCTAGAGTTCACTCATGATTATGTCCCGATAGAGAAGATTTGTAAGAGGAGATTTATTGATGGACTGAGGGCAATATTAGTGTTATGATAGCAGTGTCCGGATATGTGACATATCACAAGGCATATCATCGAGCACTTGAGTATAAGGCATCACTTCGCGGAGGTTTCATGAAGTTTCAACCAGGATCTAATCAGTATAATTATGGGAAGCATAGGTTTAGGGGTTACCAAAATAGTTAGGGTGAAAGTTTCAAGAAACCAAAGTTTGGAAGGTTTTCTAGTGGATATGCGCATTTTGGTACAATTTTAAAGGAGCCACAAACTCTTATAGCTATTGCTACACACATACATGTCCCTGCTCATACAGCTACAAAGAGCATGGCATTCAGCCATCGAGTCCACATCGGCAGTCTCAGCAGAGTCGAAGTAAGGGTTGAGGACCGACCAGGCCAAAGTCAAGCGCATCAATGAGTGTTGTTCAACCGCCTCCGACATATCGGAGGCCACATGTGATTTGTTACCAGTGTGGGACTCCAGGACACATTCAAAGTAAATGCCCTAAGCCACTGCCATCTTGGGGATGCACACCTGCAATTACTTGAGGAGGAGTTCATGCATTTGTTGGGTAGATTGGGGAGGCCTCTTGTCAATTGGTCGCAGGTATGGTTTCCATCAATAGTCGAGATATGCATACATTGTTCGATTCTAGTTCTATTATTTCACTCATATCGAGGACCGTAGTTCATGCTTTAGGGTTGACACCGGTTATAGCACACACTTATTTAATTTAAAGCATAGTTTCTTCTGAACGGGTTTATCCTAATATGGTATGTGAGGGATGAAAAATTAAAATTGGGGATCACACGATGACATTTGATTACAGATTTTAGAATGTCTTGAATTTGATGTTTTATTGGGCATGGACTAGTTAGCGGCATATTATGCTAAGATAGATTATTTTCATAAAACTGTAGCTTTCCAAATCCTAGGCATTACACCATTTAATTTCAAAAGTTGTACACCAACCAGCGCTACCACCTATAGTAGGGTTACAAGTCTAACAGAGATAGAAACCATTGCGAGCTTGATTTTTATGGGAGAAGAAGGATATGAAGTTCTAATTGAGAAGATTCTAGTGGTTAAAGACTTTTCGAACGTGTTTCCTTCAAACCTTTTGGAATCCCACATCATCGAGAGATTAACTTTAAGATTGACCTTATACCCAGTACGAGACAAGTTTCCGAGACACTTTACCGTACGACGACTATTGAGTTGAAGGAGTTGGAAAGCAAATTAACGGAGTTGACTCAGAAAAGCTTCCTTAAACCGAGTGTATCACCGTGGGAAGCGCTAGTGTTATTTGTAAAGAAGAAGGACGGCAGTTTGATGATGTGTATTGATTACCAATAATTGATTAGGGCGACTATGCAAAACAAGTATCCACTTCCCAGGATCGAAGACTTGTTTAACCAGTTGAGGGGATCAAAGTTCTCTAAGATAGATATAAGATTGAGCTATCATTAGTTATATATATGGGAGGAGGACATACCGAAGACAACTCTTAGCACCCTTTACAGACACTTTTAGTTTACTGTGATAATGTTTAGGCTGACCAATGCATTGGTGATGTTCATGGACTTGATGCACCATGTCTTCAAGTCATTTTTTGATCAATTTTTTATTGTGTTTACCGATGACATCATGTTATACTCCAAGACTAAGCCAGATCACAAGAAGCATCTCAGGAAAGTGTTGCGAACTTTGAAGTGACACAAACTTTATGCTAAGTTGAGAAAATGTAAGTTTTAGGTTTCAAAAGTGAAGTTTTTGGGATACGTGGTGAATACAGAAAGACATCAGTTGATCTTAAGGCGATCATTAGGTGCCCACAACCCACTAATGCTTTTGAGATTCGGAGTTTTCTAGGCTTTTCAAGATACTATCGACGATTCGTATAAAGTTTCTTGTCTATCACCTCACCGCTCACTAACTTGATTAGGAAAGACATTACCTATGTATGGGATGATTCGTGTGAGAAGGCCTTTTAGTTGCTAAATAACTGTATCACTACTGCACCGATTTTGACTCTATTGGAGGTCGACAGGGATTTGTCATTGTATACTGATGCATCGAGGACTGGTTTTGGAGGTGTATTAATGGAAAACAAATGGTAATTGCTTATGCGTCCAGACAGTTAAAAGTACATAAGACAAATTATCCAATCATGACTTAGAGTTGGCAGTAGTGGTGTTTGCCTTGAAATTGTAGAGATAATACTTGTATGGGGAAAAATTCACTGTCTACTCGGACCACAAAAGTTTGAAATAATTATTCACTCAGAGCGAGTTAAACATGCAATAGAGGAGATGGTTGGAACTCTTGAAAGAATAGGACTTCACAATGGAGTACCACTTGGGGAAGGCTATTGTAGTGGTAGAAGCTCTGAGCCATGTACGACTGGAGACAGAGTCTGAGACCATAATGAATGTTCAGGGAGTACTCGTAGATGGCTCAATGATTGGCTCAGATGTTTCAGGGGGTCAGGAACGAGTTCAGATTATAGCAGCCAGTGGCTCTGTTTAAAGTTGTTGACTGTCAGATGGTCGATTCAGAGTACGAGAAGTACATGACACTTGCACATGACAATGATGACATGAATTGGAGACTTTCAGCTAATGGAGCATTGAAGTTTCAAGACAGATTTTGGATACCATCTCTTAGACATTTGAAAGATGATTTACTTCGACAGACGCATAGATCGCGACACGCCATCCATCCTAGAGGTAACAAGATGTATCATGACATGCGGAGGATGCATTGGTGGTTGGGGATGAAGGTGGAAATCACTACTTACATCGACAATGGTGAGATTTTTTAGAAAGTGAAATTACACCACCGAAAGTCACGAGATTGTAGCAACTGTTACTTATTCCGCAGTGGAAGTGGGAATACATTGCTATGGACTTTGTTTCAGGACTACGAACAACTCAAATAAGTAATGATGCAGTTTGGGTGGTCGTGGATCGTTTGACTAAATTAGCCCACTTCACCCCTATTTCCATGGAGTATTCAACATACAAGTTGGATTACATGGAGTTCCGGTGTCAATTGTGTTAGCTCGCGATCCAAGAATTACCTTTCGATTTAGGAGTAGGTTTCAGCAATAGACGGGGACTCAACTCAATCTCAATACGACCTTTCACCCTCAAACAGATGGGCAGGCTGAGAGATTGATTTAGATGATGATATTCTCATAGCTTATGTGTTGGATTTTCTATAAGAGTTGGGAGAAATATATTCCGTTGTGCGAGTTTATGTACAACAATAGTTTTCAAGCGAGTATTGGCATGGCACCATTTGAGGCTCTTTATTGGAGACCGTGTAGATCTCCAATTTATTGGATCGAGGTTAAAAATGTCTTGTTGATCGGTCCGAAACTTGTGCATGACCAAACTGAGGAATAAAACTGATTATGCAATTATTAGAAACCTCCCAAAGCCACCAGAAGAAGTATGCTGACAAGGACCATCAAGCGATTGTGTTCAAGGAAGGAGAATTTGTACTATTGAAAGTGTCACCAACGAAATGGCATTACGGATTCGGATTGAAGGGAAAGTTATCTCCCAGGTTCAAAAAACCATTCAAGATTAAGAAACGAATAGGCCCTGTAGCTTTTCGCCTCGAGTTGGCACTGCAGTTAGCTAGAGTTCATAATGTCTTTTATGTTTCTATGTCGAGGAAAACACATAACAAACATGCATCGATGATCGATTGGGGGAAATTTTATTTGAAAGAGGATCCGTCCTATGATGAGAGGCCGATTCAGATCATAAATAGAAAAGTGCATAAACTTTGAAATATAGAAATATCTTCAGTGCAAGTCCTATGGTAATTCCATGGAGAGTAGGAGTTGACTTGGGATGAGGAGGACTACATGATGGAGAACTTTCCATTCCTTTGTGAGCCATAAGGTATGACTTTATTTTACTTTCAAAGACAAAAATTCTTTAAAATTGGGGATGTTGTGATGACCCAAAACCCAATAAACCCGCCTTTGGGGCAATTTAGTAATTTCTCAAACTCTACACTTAACTAGCCCTAATAAAAAAATCAAATTGTAAACCCTAGCCACCATAATTTATTTACAATACCCTAAATCGAAAAAGGGAGAAAGAACAAGAAACGAGAGATCTGGGAGGTTTCTAGAGATCAAGGCAAAAGAAAGCACAAATAAGGTTGTGACATCCGAGAATTTTATAAACTTAATTAAGAGTCTAATTAAGTATTTTTAGATTTAATTTGGGACTTAGTTATCCAAGGTGAGACCCACGCGATACTGATTGGTGATCATAAATTTAATATTATTTATGGTGTATCGTGTACCTATTTGATGTATTATACATTATTTTGATGCAAAATACGCTCAAGTGGAGAGTACACGCAGTTTCCGTGAGTGCCAGTGCGCGTAGGAGAATTTTCTCCAATTTTGGTAATTTCGGGGTATTATCTCGATATAGGTGTTGAAATGAGTCCTAAGATAGCTTAAATGTTTACATAAACTATCTTTTCGAATTTCGTAAAAAAAAATTGTAATTAAATTTATAATTTTGACTTTTTATATTTAAACAGACTTAACCAGCCGACGTGGGCCTTACATCTCGATTTACGTGTGAGACCAGTTGTTTGAAAGTTTTGGAGTGATTTGATAAATTCTTCAACTTTGGGTAGAATTGGGTATTTTTCGAAGTTTAATTTGGCAAAAAAAATCAAAGAGATAATTACGAAATAAAAAGAAAAATGCCAAATGACCAAAAATGGTATTTAAAATGTACATTTAAGGATAACATTCGAAGGTCAGTTTGGTCATTTTGCCATCTTCTTTAATTAGGATCAAAATCAATCCAGGGGCCCATTCCTTCACCAATTTTTATCTTCTTTGTTTCATCCTTCAACTGGAGAATCGGTCCCTCTGTGTGTGCTCCCTCACGTCTTTCTCTTTCTTCTCTTTCTCTCTCACTGTTGTTAATGGAAGAGGAGTCGTGAGTTGGTTGTTGGTGGCGTTAAGGTAAGTAATGGATTCAAATTAAAATTTTCAATTTTTGGGATTAAGGGATTGTTTTATTCTGAATTCGAATTTGAACTCGTTGTTGATCGATCGTTTGAGTTAGAGAGGAGGAGGAGAATGGAACAGTTAAGGAAAGAAAGAAAGAAAAATAAGAAACGAAAACGGAAAAAAAATGCAACAAAGGCGCTGATGGAGGGAGGTGACTAAAGGAGGGAGACGACTAAGCGAGAGGGGAGATGATGATGAATAGCGGGGAGAAACATTTGTCACCTCAATCATTTAAATAAAAAAAACACAGAGCAGAGGCTCTGTTTTAGACACTGGGAGGAAGCAGGGGTCAAACCCCTCCTCCAAAAATATTAAATAAATAAATGTTTTTAAGTTGATAAAAATTAGATAACATCCCTGAAAATTAGGGAAATTGAGAAAAATAGGATTTTTAAATAAATTAATGGAAATTGGGGGTTTTTAGGAAACATAAGGATTTTGAGATTTTATCGAGGATTTATAACGGATATTTTCTCATAATGCGTGTTACTATACCTGAAAATGTCCAAAATTTGAAACTTGTTTTAAAGCCCAGTAAAAGGTAATTTTGGATTCTAAATCACAATTTGGAGACAAAATTGGGATCCAGACATCAAAGGAGTTGATTTGAAGGGATTTCGAGGTTTTCGGGTCAAGTAAGACCGATAAATATATAAAAAATTAGAAAATTATATTTAAGCCTATACAATGGAATTCTCTATGCCGAACAATAATTTTGAGTCAAAAATAAAATTCAGGCATCAGTGAATTTACTTTGAAAGTATTTTAGGGGTTTCAGGATGCAATTAGGTAAATTAAATATTGCAAATAATTGAAAAAAAATAGTGAAATTGTTGTGGAGGCTTATATGACATATTAATGAATTGTCAGACCGCGATTGGAGCCCTATGTGGACTAGTTTACTGATTTGGAGCACAAGGGAGTTGCGATATAGTGTTTGTAAGGTTAAGTAAATCTCATTGTAACATTTACATTGAATGATTACAATTTTGTATAAATTGCATTGATTTTTGATATTGCATTTTTGTTGTACATGCATATACGGTTTAGAAGGGTAAGACATTATGAGTCTCCTTATAGTGTAGATTATATCATAGTTATAGAACACTATATTATACTTGAGGGGTGGGAGTTACTGATACTTTGCATCACGTGGTTATCATGAGATCACGTTGAACCTGATCATACTCTCATAGTCTAGAGGAATGAGACTTGTTTGATTAAACTCCCCGAGCATGAGTCCTTATTATTTTTTACTTACCACTTTAGGAGAAAGTTGTCTGATTGTGGTTGGATAACAAAACAGGATGGATTCACGGTTGTATTTAAATTCCTTAGATTATATTTTTCGTTTAATCTCTTAGATCATTATGCATTTGATTATTACAGTTGTACTAGATAATGTGAGATTTACTTATTTGACATAATTGGATAATGACAAGTTCTAGCTGTGACAAGAGAAAGGGAAAGCTTTCCGAATGTATGTGACTTGCTTAGTTTTTTTCTCTACATATGTATTGGTTTTTAAACATATTATATCGTATAAATGGGTTTATGGGTTTGAGTATGGTTATGATCTCCTTTGGAATGGCTAGAACAATTTTAGGAAGAATTGAAATAATTTTAATTTTAAGGTAATGCTAGTTTAACAATTTTGATACTTTAAATCGGGTTAGAATAAATATATAATTTAGTTGATGCAATGTATATTTTTATGGGTGGATTATGAGTCCTTCGGCATTTTCACCAAAGTTGTACAAGTTTTGTTAAAGATTTTCGAAGGCCGAGATTTTCGATGTAGGCTTAGAAATAGAGGATATGCTGTCAAAAAAAGTTTTATGAAATTTTAAGGATAATGTAATCAATCTAAATGAACTTTAGAGATTGTAGAATTAATTTTTATGGAACTTTCAATTTTAAGATTCACTTCAAAATCCTTTGTGGTTGATAAAATTTTCTAACTGAAGATTACAAGATCTTATTCTTAATTGTTTATTAATGGAGAGGTTAAGGCTGCTAGATTATCAAGAGATCAAGGTTATCTAGGTCGGTCAAATGCCCTAATTAGGTGTTGTCCGACAATATTTTTATTAGAGCCTAGGTTTGGCTCATCTGATGATAAAACTTTGGTTGAGAGGCAAAGGGTGATTGTGCGTGATTAGTTGGGAAGTAACGCGATGGAACGGGGTAAAAAGTATTTTTTTAAAAAACTACTTTATTATTGTGTTATATTTGTGTTGTATGTATGTATTATCGCTAAATATGCGATAGGAAGTTTATTATTCTTATATGTTCGATACTTAACTCATTAGATATGGCGAGTAAGATTAGAAAGGGATAATTAAAATAGAGAATAATCTTGTGAAATAAAACTGAGCGCAAATGGATGTCAAATAGACTTATGAAGTCCGAATTCATAAAGGTGTTGTGAGTAGTTTGGTATTGATATAACTGATGAAAATGTCAATTAGGAAACCAATAGGAAATTGGTTGAAAGAGAAGTCCAAATGATTCATGTACGTAAGTGCTGAACATGAATTTTTTGAAAATCTAAAGTATCGAACTATTATAATTTATAAACGCTCATGAAAACATTAAAAGACTTAAATTAAGTCTCAAGCGATTGAGAATTGTTTTCGAACGAGTCTCAAATTAAAGGAAAAAGGAGACATGTAGCTATCAAAAACAAAAAATGGAAATGGATTAGTCAAATTGAATCTTGACTTAGAAATCACTGCAGGATTGTGATAGAATTAGTCAAGTGTCTAAGTTGATTAGAGAAAAATAAATAAATAAAATAAAACACTTAAAATAAAGTATTGTCTCCTTTTCTGAAAGAAAATGTCACGTAAAAAATAATATAGAACCGTATTTTAACACAAGCAAATGACTTCTATATAGAAGTAATGAAAACTTTGGTTATTTATTACTCATGTTACTTATCAATAAGTGATGTTGAGTATAGTGATTCTATGAATCGAACAAAGTATTGATAAAATGAATGGAAATACATGAGTTAGAAGTAATATTTGTTAACATCGAATTAGGAGTTGTTATAAAACAAAGATCAGTGAAAATTCTAACTTGAAAATAAAAATTGTAGTGATAAGATCAACATTAAGAAGTTAAAGCATTAGGCAAGGTGGTCTAATAATAGCATGGATTAGCTATTAAACATCAACACAAATGATTGTGTTTTGAGATTCAAAGTACCCAATGGTCACTTCTAATCAAATTAAGTAATGATGCTTATCAATACAACTTAAAAATATAACCAAGGAAGATATAGACATACCGATTGAGAATCGATAAGTGATTTGTATAGGACATCAGTATGAGCTCTTATATTGCGAGGATTTTCATTTGTAGAACTTAAAGGATATAAATAGAATCCTTTAAGAACTTGATTAGTTATTAAGCTAATCAATGTTTGGAAATTAAAATTCTTTTATATCTTCAGTTGAATAATAGTGGAAAAGTGAATTCATCAAAAGTAATTTGATGAATAATAAGATACAAAGCTATCTTACATAGTCTCTTGAAAAGTACCGAATTTCTTTTTGAGAAAAAGAAAATTCAAGATATTTGAGATTAATAAAAATAACATAATGTAATAAAAAACAAACGCTTCAACTATTTGAGTCGCAAAGTTTATCTGTTTCAAATTAAGATTAGCTAGGAAAGATTTCGATTCATTAAATGATAATAAGAAGTTACACCATCATTAGCTATATTTTCAAAAAGAGAAGAGATGTAAATTGTCTTTTCAGGTCAAGATTTAGGTGCTTTAAGTGGCTTGGTGGTTAAAGAGGCATTGAAAAACTCACACCAAAAAAGAAATGTAAACTATACACGCAATATTAGAATTATAAAAGTTAAAGAGGCATTGAAAAGAATGAAAATAGGGAAAGCATGTGGCCTCGATGAAATACCCATAGAGGTTTGAAAATGCTTAGGAGAAATTGGATTGACTTAGTTAACAAAACTCTTCAATAAAATCCTTAAATCAAAACGGATGCCAATGGATTAGAGAAGAAGCATGCTTGTGCCAATCTTCAAAAATAAAGGAGACATTCAAAGCCGCTCCAAATATTAGGGAATTAAACTTATGAGTCACACTATGAAATTTTGGGAGAGGATAATTGACAATAGGCTAAAGAGAGAAACAATAATATCAAATAACCAATTTGGTTTCATGCCTGGGAGGTCAACTATGGAGGCGATTTTCCTTATAAGACGATTGTTATAAAAATATAGAGAAAAGAAAAAGATCTTCATATGGTATTCGTTGATTTAGAAAAGCATATGATAGGATCCCTAGAGATTTGGTAGGTTCTAGAAAGAGAAGGAATGCATGCTAGATAGATAGACACTATTAAGGATATATATGATGGAGTAGTAACGAGTATAAAGATGTTTGGATGAGCTACAAAAGAATTCTCCATTACAATAGGACTACATCAAGGATCGGCTTTAAGTCCATATCTATTTACTTTAGTTATGGATGAACTAACTAGACATATTCGAGAGGATATACCATGGTGTATGCTATTTGCAGATGATATTATCTTAGTGGATAAAACAAAAGATTGAGTGAATAGGAAACTAGAACTCTATAGGAATACATTAGAATCTAAAGGCTTTAAGTTGAGTAGGACAAAAACTGAATACATGCACTGTGAGTTTAAAAACACTAGACATCGAGATGATGGAGTGTTAAAATTAGGGGAAGTAGAAGTTCCTAAGGTAACCCACTTTAGATACCTAGGATCAATCATACAAAACGATGGTAATATTGAGAATGATGTCACACATAGAATTCAAGCTGGATGGAAGAAATGGTGGAGTGCAACAGGGTGATTTGTGATTGAAATGTTCCAACTAAGTTAAAAGGAAGATTTTATAGGAACGCAATTATGCCAGCTATGCTCTATGGTAGTGAATGTTGGGCGGTAAAACAACAACAATTACATAAAATGCCGTAGCAGAAATGAGGATGCTTAGGTGGATGTGTGGTAAAACTCGTAAAGATAGAGTAAGAAATATAGAAATTCAAAGACAAGTAGGAGTAGCACCAATTGATATAAAGATTATGGAAGGGCAGTTATGGTGGTTTGGTCACTTCCAAAAAGGACCTACAAATGCCCTCACAAGAAAACTTGACTCAATAGAAACTGTGAAAATTCGACGAGGTAGGGATACCAAAGTTAACCTGGGATGCACTAATTAGGAGGGATTTAAATGGTTTTGAAAGCTCACCATCAATTGCACTTAATCGAACACAATAGAAAAGTTTGATCCATGTTGCCGTCCCCAATTAATTTAGGACTGAGGCTCTGTTGTTGTTATTGTTGTTGTAAGTGGCCCGATGGTTGAGCAAAAGTTGTGGTAAGTCTGCAAGGGGACAAAGAATGAAATCAATGTGAGAATAGCTAAGATTGAAAATACCGAACGGAATAGACTCTATGGATAAAATAAAATGAGACGTAGATGTGACTTGTGACTAATGGAAGTGACCCGAATGAACTCTTTTAGTTAAGGTAAGACACTGGAGTAGTTGTGTATAACCAAAAGTCTAAGTGACTCTGTTTTATAATCACGATTCATTTACAGCATAGAAGAATGGTGTGATGACAATTATCTTTAAATAATCGAATGAATTTATAATAGTCGAAATAAAAAAGTCTATAAAGTTTTTTCGAAATCAATTGGAAGCTGGAGTATAGGCAGCTAAATGGTCAATATATTCTCACATTAGTATGAAAATTAAAATTTCAGGTTAACGAGTCCCGATCAAATTAGAATATCAAACTATAAGTTTGATAAAATTTAATATATCTTCACAAGTTAATATATCTTTACAAGGATCTTACGAGAAGTCAAACTCCAAATGGTGAAAGTTTTGAACCAAAGTAGTGTACAACAAATTTTAGTGAATATATATTGTGTACATTGGTTCAGTTGTAGTGCTACACCACCTAATTAGTCAGTGGAGAAGTTTAAAGCACTAGTTATTGTAAATTGGAGATGATGTACGATGTTTTTTTGTTGGTGAAGATATAAATGAAATGAAGATAAATACATGATTTATAGCTCAGTTAGTAAGACTTATCTCTAAAAGATTAGGAATATTGAATAGAGTACAGTGTTTCTGGTTGGATATGTTTGAAGAATAGAATATTCTTCAATTGTAATTGAGTAGAAATGAAAAAGAGATAACATTTTTATAAACTTGTATGAGATACAAGTTAAAAGTTATACTATGAAAGTATAATCATCGAATAAGTTGATGTCTCTATTTAGAAATGCATGTCTACTCAAGTTAAAGATAATTATCTTTATTCAAGCAATGAGAGAAGTTGGTAAACAACAAGTGATTAAAACATGGGTTTGTGGAAGGTCTCTGTTAACTGAAAGGAAAGAAGTTCTAGATGAACTCATCGTTAAAGAATGATCTGACGAAGTTAGAAAAGATAATTCTCTAACCAATCGAAAAAATCAAATGAATTGGCTGATGAGTTAGAATTAGTAATTGTTTTCTAGTCCACAATCTAAATAATATTGTTACTAGACGTTTAGAGAATGAGTGAGAGTTGCATGATGTGTCAAGATTCTACTTCTGATTAGATTGAAAATTCGAGATCTCTTGTCATGGGATGATAGATGTGTTATGAGATCTATAGTCATGGGATAACTTGTGTAGTTTTAGATTTTTTGTGGAGAACGCTAGAATGGTGATGGATTAGATAGACACGTGACTCTACTTAGTATCTAATGTTCTACTCAAATATTATTTACATCAATATGTAATTTTAAACTGATGATAGTCTAAGAATTAATCGGCCAATAATTAAAATAAAAAGGGATGGTTAGTGATGAGAAAGTAAACTGAGATTTGTACCAGAGTCTGGGTGGATATGGGAAGAATTATCAATGGTTTTTGGAATAATATTCATATAAGAATGAGAATTGCGTTACGAAAAGCAAGATAGGCTAAGTCTTGTTATGTATTAATACTTGAATAGGATTCAAGGTATGAGATGAGAAACGAAATAAGGTTATCAAATATTCCACAAAGTTGATTATTTAACTCATTAAAAATTCATAAAACTGCTAAGATTGAGAAAATAACTTAGATAACTTTTCATTAAACCAAGATGTTGAAAAATGAAAAGTTAAAATGATTATGATCTCTACCACTAAGTTCTTAAATACAATGAAAATTATTGAGTCAACTTAACGATTCATCTTGGAAATGATTTTACAGGTTTGGATTAAAATAGTTATATATGAATAATCATTTGCTCGTATCTCTTTTGGTTCAGTAACCTGTAAGTCTAAATTTCGAGGACGAGTTTTTTTATTAGATGGGAAGATTGTGACATCCGAGAATTTTATAAACTTAATTAGGTAGCTATTTAAGTATTTTCCAATTTAATTTAGAATTTAGGTATCCGAGATGGGACTTACGCGTAACGGATCGGATATCAAATTTAATATTAATTTAGTGTGGCATGTGTTTATTTGATGTATTATACATTATTTTGAGAAAAATTAAGGTCAAGTGGAGTGTATATGCGGTGTCTGTGAGTTCAGGAGCGCGTTGGAGAATTTTCTCCAATTTTGGTAATTTCGGGTGATTATCCCGAGATACAAATTGAAATGAGTACTGAGACAGTTCAAATATTTACCTAAACTATCATTTCAAATTTTGCAAAAAACAATTGTAATTAAATTAAAAAATTTGAATTTCTATATTTAAACGGACTTAATAAGCCAACATGGGTCCCTCACCTCGATTTGCATGCAAGACCAGTTATTTTGAAGTTTTGGAGTGCATTAGTAAACTCTTCAACTTTTTGTGGAATTTGGATATTTTTTGAGGTTTAATTTGGACAAAAATTGAAGAGATAATTACGAAATAAAAAGAAAAATGTAAAATGACCAAATAGGGCATTTAAATTGTATAGTTGATGACATTGGAAGGGTAGTTTGGTAATTTGCTCATCTTCTTTAATTAAGATCAAAATCGGTTCAGGGGGGGTGAGTGCCCATTCCTTCACCAATGTTCATCTTCTTCGTTTCATCCTTGCACTGGAAATCGGTCCTTCTGTGTGTGCTCCCTCTCGTCTCTCGCTCTTTTTTTTTATCTCTCTCACTGTAGTTAATCGAAGAGGAGTCGTGAGTTGGCTGTTGGTTGCGTTGAAGGTAAGTAATGGATTCAAATTAAAATTTTCACTATTTGGGATTAAGGAATTGTTTTATTTTTAATTCGAATTTGAGCTCGTTGTTGATCGATTGTTTAAGTTGGAGAGGGGCAGGAGAATGGAACGGTTATGGAAAGAAATAAAGAAAAAAAATAAAGAAACGAAAACAAAAAAAATGCAACAGAGGCGTTGATGGAGGGAGGTATCCAGGGAGGGAGACGACCTAGAGGATGGGGAGATGATGATGGGGGTGGGGGAGGAGAAACCTTGGGCACCCCAATCGTTTAAATAAAAAAAATACAGAGCAGAGGCTCTGTTAGACGTTGGGAGGAAGAAGATGGGAGGGGGGTGACCGAACCGAACCGTGTCCGATTAAGTTCAATTAGACTGGTCCGGTTCATGGGTCAAACTCTTCCTCCAAAAAATTTATATAAAAAACTGTTTTTAAATTAGAAAAAAAATTAAATAAAATCCGTGGAAATTTGGGAAATTCAGAAAAATAGGATTTTGGGATAAATTGATGGAAATTGGGGGGTTTTTATGAAAAATAAAGATTTTGAGATTTTACCGAGGATTTATATTGGATATTTCCTCGTAATGCGTGTTACTATACCCAAAAATATCAAAAATTTGAAAAACTATTTTAAAGCCTAATCAATGGTAATTTTCGATTATTAATCACAATTTGGAGTAAAAATTGGGATTTGAACATCCAAAGAGTTGATTTGGAGAGATTCCAAGGTTTTCGAGTCGAGTAAACTGATAAATATATTAAAAATTGAAAAAATTATATTTAAGCCTATACAACATAATTTTTGATGCCAAACAATAATTTTGAGTCAAAAATAAAATTCGGGCATCAGAGAACTTATTTTGGAAGTATTTTAGTGGTTTTGTGATGTGAATGGGTAAATTGAATATTGCAAGTAATTGAAAAAAAAATAGTGAAGTTGTTGTGGGGGCTTACATGACGTATTAATGAATTGTAATACCGTGATTGGAGCCCTGTGTGGACTAGTTTACCGATACGGAGAGCAATGGAGTTGTGATATAGCGTTTGTGAGGTTAAGTAGATCCTATAGTAATCTTTACATTGTATGATTACAATTTCGTATAAATTACGTTGATTTTTGAAATTGCATTTTTGTTGTACATATATACACAGTTTGGGAGGATAAGGAGTAATGAGTTCCTTATCATGTTGATTATACTATTGTTATAGAACACTATATTATGTTTGAGGGGCGGGAGTCACTAATACTTAGAATCACGCGGTTATCATGAGATCACGTTGAACCTGACCATACTCTTATAATCTAGATGAATAAGACTCGTTTGATTACAATCCCTGAGCATAAATCCTTATTATTGTTTACTTACCACTTTAGGAGAACATTATCTGATTGTGGTCGGATAATAAAAATAGGATGGATTCACGATTGTATTTAAATTCCTTGGATTATGTTTTTCCTTTAACCTCTTGGGTTATTATGCATTGATTATTATAGGTGTACTAGATAATGTGAGATTTACTTATCTGACATTATCGAATTTTTATAATTTTATAATGACAGGTTCTAGCAGCAACAAGGGAAAGGGAAAGCTTTCTGAATGTATTTGACTTGCTTAGTTTTTTTTCTCTAAGTATGTATTGGTTTTTAAATATATTATATTGTATAAATGAGTTTATGGGTTCGAGTGTGATGACGATCTCCTTTGGAATGGCTAGAACGGTTTTATGATGAATTGAAATAATTTGGAATTAAGGTAATGGGAGTTTAAGAATTTTGATACTTTAAATCAAGTTAGAATGAATATATAATTTAGTTGATACGATATATATTGTTATAGGTGGATTGTGAGCCCTTCAGCATTTCCACGAAAGCCTAATTTTTAAAGGTAGAAATATCCAGTGTAGGCTTTAGAAATAAAGGAGATGTTATCGAATAAATTTTACGAAATTCTGAGGATAATGTAATCAATTTAAATGAACTTCGGGGATTATATAATTAATTTTTACAAAACATTAAGGTTTAAGATTCACCGTAGAATTCTTGTTGGTTAATAAAATTTTATAAATGAAGATTACAAGATCTTATTCTTAATTTTCAATTGATGGAAAGGTTAAAGCGGCTAGATTATCAAGAGATCAATGTAATTTAAGCCGGTCAGATGCCCTAATTAGGTTTGGTATGACAAAGGTAATCCCCATCTTCCTCCTTTTTCTTTTCGATCTTGATTTAGTTATTTTTGAAAAATAAAAATGACTTGAATGAGAAGAACACCAAGAGAGTGATGGTGTCGCGGTGGCACTGCCGATGGGAGCAACGATGGTGTCATAGCCATTACCGCCAACGACAGTAGGTAGGACCCCACTAGGAAGCTCGACCACCGCGAGGAAGAAGACAAGGGGTGGTACCCAAACCACCCCTTTCAAGGAGGCTACCAGAGCCGCGACTGACCAGGGGCGCGAACTCGGCTACCAACTGGAAGATGGGAGTAGTTGCTCCCCTTTCCCCATGGCTGACGAACCAGGACCATGGCTCCTGGTTTAGTCAACCCCAAAGGGGAGTTTGACCCCCTTAAGGTGATTGGCCCCTGGATTATTCCAGGGGCCAATTGCCCCTGGAGCAGTTGGTAGGAGCCAATTTTGCCCTTGGTAAATGAAAAACATAAAAATAAATAAATAAATAAAAAATAATTTATATAAACAAATAAAGATAATATGCTTTCAAATGTGGCGCATGCTCAAGCCCCGAGGGAAAGTTAAGGCAAGCCCCCACCCCTCGACTTACTCACGGGCGACGGGGGACCCTCTGGGACTATAGTAGTGGGCCTTATCCTGAACTAATTGATTAAATAATTAATTTTGGATTTTGACTCGTCGAGTAATATGATTATTTTTTAAATTGTCTAGATTCGCAAGGAGGTTCACATCGAGCATTGTGCGTGCGAGTTCGATCGAGATAGTCTAACTCACCGAGTAGAGGTAAGTGGGGAGTTCCACTCGTCTATTAAATGTGGCTTGCTACTAGTATTTTTAAAATTCATGATTTTAACTAAAGGACTTGGGATGGAGTTATCACCTACCTTGTTTGACTTCATGTAAGGCATCTTGGGGAGCCATAGTTGTATGGTGGAACGAATTCACCTTACATGCTTAAGGGCCTATTGAGGAGCCATAGTAACGCGGTGGAACTAAGTCACCCATTTTATGCGAGGGCCTGTTGGGAAGTCGTGGATGTACGATGGAACCAAGTTACCGGGCCTCTTCAGGGGCCATGGTAATATGGTGGAATCAAGTCACCAACTCATATTTATTATACTTTGATAAGGGTCAACAAAGGGAGGTAATGACAAATGAGACAATGGACTTGCATTTATATCTATAACATTCTATGTATCTGTCTTGTAATCCTTTGCATGCAAAAGTTGATTTTATTATGTTTTACAACTCTTGAAACTCTCTATCACTACTTAAGTTGCTTTATGAATATGATATGCTTACTCCCTATGGGAATTGATGTGATGCAACAAATTTCAATGCTATCTTGATTTTAAATGCATGATTGCTTTATTTTGCTTTATAGGTATTACTTTCATGTTTAATATTTGAGCATAGTTCTTCTCTTATTGGGCTTCATTGGTTCTTTAGCTCACCCCATTTACACTATCGATCCATCTATGAGTGTGATAGATCACGGCAAGGGGAAGGCCATTGATTGAAGTCTCCTGGTAGTGTGGGCATTGCATGATATATCTAATATTTGTTTTGAAAACTATGAATAAGGGTTGCAACCTAGGCAAGTCAGTTTGGTAGTTAAACCTTTTTTTAGTTATTTAGATATATTTATAATTATTTGGTTATGAAGATTTTATATCGTTTTGATTTGCTTAGGTGAATTTGAAATACCCAATGTTTTGGTTTATGATGACCTATGGTATTTATTGAAATTCAAATTCTGCATTCTTTTACCATAATGTCTATATTTTATTTGGCAAGTGTTTAGGTGTGTCAAACCGTTATTTGGGCCCGGTTTAGGTATAGGGTCCAAGTGGCGTTCTGCGCCAAGTGACTTGACCCTAGGTTAGGGAAGGGTCATTTCATGAATTGAATTGGTTTGATGATACATATATGTTATTAAGTTATTTAATTAAGGAATGATATTATTTGTGATAAAATGATTTCAAACAGACTCATTAAGATTCCTAATCAATATTTGGAAAATGGAATAGTCTATGATTTGACAATTGAGTTCAAAACTCTAATTAGGAATGCATAACCAAGTTATTAGTTATCGTGAAGCTAAATATGTGTTTTAAACCCTATTTGAAGTATAATAAATGGTTTAGGACTTATTGGAAGTTTAATTGCATGAAAAGGTTATAAAGAGTATTTGGGAACTTTAAAAGAAGTTTTCAGAGTTTAACGTAGGTTGAACTCCGTTAAGAGATTGAAAGTGGTTTAGAATCTAGTGTGAAATATATAGTTGAGTTTGGAAGTATTTTCACTTTGTTATGATTTTAAATATGAATTTAAGTGTTAAAATAGAGTTGTAACTCTAAGTTGTGAACTTTGTGATTTAATAAGACACATGGAAGTAGGTGACAGCCGGGAATGATGTATGAGGCTTAGCAACCAACCTTGGGTTGGTTTGGTTGTAAGTAAACTTTATAGTGACTCTCACATTGATATGGTTTATCTATTTGCATGAAATGAAATCATTGCATGAGATGAAGATAACCTCATTTTAGAGTTTGGACTGCTTGAAATTAGATTTCAATCCTACCTCAAATGCTAGGTAGTGAGACTATTTCTAAAGTCTAACGTCGACAAGTTCTCTTTGCAATGCATAAGCTCTTAACACTGTTTTCGTACTATTTCTAGAAGCCGACGTCTGATTATGGTTAGGAATTATAAATGGAGAGAATTGCATAGTTATATATTAATCTCTTCAATTATTTTGCTTTATGATTATTTCATATTATTATGTTGTTATTACCAAGTGTGTTAGATAGCGTAAAGTTTACTTATCTAACATCATTATTTATTGTAATGGTGACAAGTTCATCTCGCACTAACAAGGGAAAATAGAAGCATGAAGATTTTTTTGTTATTCCTTTTAAAGCTTACTTTTTGTGTGTGAATTGATTTTGTGTATATAATCTATATTTTTGGGTTTCGCTGATAGTAGGACGTTCATTAAATTAGTTTACAGTAAATTATGAGGTATACATTCCATTTTTAGTTTATTTGGGATTGTAAAGTTGTAATTAAGTTATCAAAGACTCTAAGTTAGTTTATAAATTTGAATTTGACATATGATGTGAACTGCAGGGAGTTATAAGTCCTTCTAAGCCACTCCCCAATTCTACTGTCTATTAAGTGAGAATTTTCTCACTAGGCCATTGATTGTGGCCTCAAGTATAACAGCTCGATTGTAGTAATAGTGTGACCAACTTACGTTGATTACAGATATTGTCCTCAGGGAATGGTGTATGCACTTAGTGTTACCTGGTTAATATTACAATATTGATAAGGAAATTCTTTTTAATTTGTTTTTATAACTAAACCAATCTAATCTAACAAATCAATTTGAATTACTTTTAAACACTTATACTTAGAATATCTTAGTTCACAACTTCACCTAGGTAATGAAATACTAGGCTTTTCAACTCACTTTCCCATCTTTATTATGTTTGTGCAATGCCTAATTAAATAGATAGATTTTCCTCAAATCTATTTCAACCCATTGTCATGATAGAAAAGATTCTAATGTGCAAAGTAGGACTCCACCTATCAGTGTGAATAACCTAAGCTCCACACTGCTTTAATGTTTCAAATCTTTAGATCCATAACCAATTAAGTTTACTATCTGTGTCTTCCTAGTCAACAACTATATATCGAGGTTGTGTATTTTACAGTTATATTGTTCATATTCGACTTAAAAGCATCAATGACCATGATAATTTCTAAAACCTAATATCAATTAACACGTGATCAAGATGTTCGTAGCATTATGCTCAAAATCAATATAAATTCTAACCATTACACTTTTTATCTTTACAATCTATTCATGTTTATTCATATTATATGATCCATTGATCCCTAAGATTAATGAACTACTCACACTTCATTGAAATAAACATGCATATAAAGGTGTTCATTGAAATTAGAGATATAATCAAATAACTTCAATTAAATCAATTAAAACAATAGTTGAATGTGTTGGGGCATGTGCCCTAGGTCAATATACAAAAACTGTTTATCTTATAATTTTAGTTAATATAAAGAGGTTTTGCTTGTTGTTTTTATTATTAATGATTGCATGTTTACCTTATAATAAAATTCATGAGTATTTATTGAAAAATATTAAATGCCCCTAGTTGGTTATTATATTGGAAACTATAATGAATAAAGACTAATATGAGTCTTGATTGATGATCATGTGATGATCATGTGTATAAGGATACGAATCGAAATCATGAGTACTTATTAGGGAACATGGTACAAAGTCGACCCGCTATGAAAACACCATATGAATTAAGTCATAGATGTTGCTCATAATATGTATATCATTTAGTCCTTTGACTTGAGATTACCATAGACTTCAATATTATGAGCATGATAATTTGACACAATCAAAAGTTGTTTTTAACCAGATGATTATAAAAAATGTGATTGATTACCATGTGAATAACGTCTGAAAGTATGTAATCAAGATAGAATTTGTCACTTTCACATAGAGAGATATCAGTGGATCCCTTAATATGATAGAATGATAAGGCCAAGTCCATGCGAATCGATGAGATCAATGTCACTTGGATGTTTTTGGTTTCCCTAAAGATCGAGATGAGTATGATTAAATATTAATGGTGACTTTTCATGCCTTATTTTTAATCAAAGGATATCATACGACAAAAGGAAATGATATATGTTATTTATCAGGTTGTGTCGATTTTGATATTCATGCTACTGGGTAGTCATGCTATCTTACTAGAGACCGCTTATGACTTATGTACCAAAATGGTTTCGGTTCACTGCCAACGTCACATTAGCATATTTGTTCACACACAAAGAATGGCTTTGCACAATTTTAAGTGGTCTAGATTAATGAATCTTAAATGATAAAATTCATGACATAAAGACATTTATGATTTGTTATATGATAACTTATTAATATGAGTATTTATGTAATTTGCTTAAATCGCCTAAATACGATAGTTGTATTATAATTAGATTTTTTAATTTAGTCTATCTACGCATATAAATAGAGGTAGAAACCCTAAAATGAAAAAAAGATTTTTGTATTTACTATTTTCTAGTTTTCTAGATTTTAGGAGAGAAAGAAAAAACATTACCAATCACTCTTAAGGCTAGCAGTCCAAATTGTGGTCAATGTGAGTTTGTGGATTTCTGGTAGGGGACGCGCACTTGAAAGTCTTGGAAATCAAACAATCAAAGAAGTAAATCACAGATTAAAATATGGTTTAGTTTTATAGTTCTAGTTTAATGAAACTTATTTTCGATCCTGTTGGGTTTTTTCAAAAATTGTTTTGAATTTTTCTCTGTATATGAACCCTAAAACCCAATAGAATCACCACATGTGAGTCTTCAATACCTTATTTTCCATAAATTTTCTTAATACTGAAGAATAAAGTAAACCTATGCTACTCTATGATATTGGTTGCTAATGGGTGATAATTGTTGAGTTAATCACGTTATAATGTCTATTTATACACCTAAGACACGTTAGAAAACAATTAGAAACCCTATTAGACAATTTAACAAGAAATAAAACTCTAACTTTCTTATTTCTTTAATCTCGGCGTTATCTGTATGTGGTCCGTTACTGTGTGTACAAAGCCATAGCGCTGTGACAGCTTCGCCGACTGTGTACATTTTTTCCTCCACAAGCACGCTTGGCGCTTTGCATGTCCTACTTCGGCATTGTCCCTTGTCCTCCATGGCGTCGCTACTGCGTTGGACATCCTACCCTCTTTTTTTCTTTGCATTGGTCTCGCACACTGTGCACCTTCCTTCCAATAGCGTCAACCATCATTGCAACGTCGTCAAACCTATGTTAATGTATTTTAGCTCCGTTTTTTCATGAATTCCCCCATTTATCTCCTTTATGCCTTGTATACCTAAATATACATAAATACCGTCAATTAGATATCATTTCATGATATTTATACTAAATATATTACTAAACTAATTATTATATATAAGTCTAAATAATCACTTATCAAATACCACCAAACTTAAGATATTCAACATCCCGATTAAAAGTGTATTTTACTAAATATTCTAACTATTCCCATTACTCAAATTCATATTCATTTTACATCATTCATGGAGTATCCTTTAATCAAAAGAAGTTCAAATCAATAATCCATTCTAGATTTTTTCTTTTGCAATAACTTATATTTTCAAGATATGTTATTAACAACACATACAATTCACTTTCAAAACTCAAAAGTGAATCACTATTAAAACCAATACTACTTACAAGTTTGTTTCGCCTCAACACTGAATTAGCAAGTGTACAATATCATGATTTCTCATTAAGCTCATGAATTTACAAATACGTATAGATCAAATCAAATTAATTTTGGTAGACTTTAGCACTTCAAAAGTCCACAGGCCTTAACATAGTTGGAAAGAAAACTTAACTTAATCAAGCTACTAGTACTCAGCTAAATCATTTATTTGAAGAGTTGCATTCTAACTTCTGCTTTTATTTCTTTATTTTTATCTCTCTTTTCTTTTATTCTTCTTTTTATATTTTCTAATTGCACGGTCCCTGTTCTTTTTACTATGTATTCCATTTTTTCTTGCTTTTTCCAACTATCAAGTTTTTTTCTCCATTTCCAGTAGAACTTTTGGAACTCTCTATTTTTCTTTTTAAAACCCTTGTTAGCACTTCTCACTTTCACTCCATCAAGCAAGTTAACTCCAACATTTTCATTAAGCATGCATATTTCTTCCCCTCTTAGCACTAAGTCTTTATTTGCTTTTTATTATTAAGTAAAAATCACACTTATTATAGAATTCCTTAGATATCTAACTTTTTCCACAAGAAGTATTCTAGTATTCTTCTTACTTTGTTTCAAGTTTATGGTCTTTCCTATCTCTAGTTTTCTAATCATGAAATTATACCGTCGTTGCTTTCATATTTTCTTCAAAAGTTAAAAAAAAAAACATTCTCTTGAGTTTCATATCAACAAGATACTTGTATTCTTACTCATCCTCAATTAAAGACATGAACATGCAAATGAATTACTTATTCATTACATAGTATTATATATAACTTAATCTAAAATACCTAAACACATTCAAATAGTAAATAAATGAAATAAAACACACTACCATTCTTTCCTCTTTAACACCTTAAAAAAATAAAATTTTAACGATCATGCATGCAGAGTTTAACCTTATTTCATCCTTTCTTACAACTTTTCATGGTGTTACTGATGCCCTTCAACTTAAGTGAAACCTTATCCTCATGGTTTAAAAATAAGCTTGAAACGTGAAAACACTGAAACACTAACATATGATAATAACACAGGAGATATAAAATAACTAAAACTAGAATTTGAACATCTAAATAAGTAAAATAAAAATATCATAAATGTAAAGTAATTAGTATCAATGTAACTACATCTCCTCAAGGTCTAAAGAAATCCTAAAACCGACATAAGAAATAATCATCATCATCAGCATAGGATGGTTTCAAAGAAGGCTCCATCCTTCTGTTCTGCACCACATCTAGATCAAAGACATAGTTCAGTGTTGCTGCAAAGCCAAAAGACCTACCAGTCGTTCTCATCTGTCTGCTCCTCTCATATCTAATTACGTCCCTTTAATGATCTACAAATAACATGAAGTCTCATTGTCTGTTCAATTGGTCTTGCTCATATCTCATCAAGGCTTCATGATACTAAGTCTTGTCCTCTCAGTACTATTTCCTTATCTCAGTAATCCACAGCCTATGCTACCATTGAGTTAAGTCCTCTAGTGATAGTATTGGTGGATTGTGGTGGAGAAGTGATTCGCATGCCGCGCGTATAACAGCTCTCTTGTATTTATAATGTAATCAATTTATGTTGACTATGGATATCATCCTTAGGGAAAGGTGTATGCACTCACTATTTAACTGCAATGAATATATTGCTAAGGAAATACTTTTTAAGTTGTTTTATAACTAACAAAACTGATATATGCTAACATATTAATGTAAATTACTTTTAAACTCTTATATTAGAACTATCTTAGTTCACAACTTCACCTAAGTAATGAAATAATATACTTTTCAACCACTTAATCATTTTTATATGTTGTGTGCAAAGCCTAATAGAATAAACAGATTTTCTTCAAATCCATTTCAACTCACTGTTGTGATGGAAAAGATTCTAATATGCAAGCTATAACTTCACCTATTGATGTGAATAACATAAGCATCATATTGCTCCAATGTTACAAATATTTAAATTCATAACCAATTGAGTTTACTATTTGTGTCTCCCTAATCAATAACTATCGCTCGATGTATTGTATTTCATGGTTGTACCATTCATGTTTGGCTTAAAAGCTTCAACGACCATGATAACTTCTAAAACTTAATATCAATAAACAGGTGATCGAGATGTCTTTAGCATTACACTCATAATCAATATAAACTCTTACCATTAAACTTTTTATATTCAAGTTCATAGCATATCATTCATACCATAGGATCCATGATCATTAAGAATAATAGGCTACTCATACTTCATTGGAATAAATGAGCACATAGTGGTATTCATTGAAATAAAAAAATATATTGAAAATACTTCAAATAAATCAATAAAAACAATATCAAAATCACCACACGTGAGTCTTCAATGTCGTCTCTTCACAAATCGTTCTAATACTAAAGAATCAGTAAAACCCATGCTAAAATACTTTAATGGTTGCTAATGGTTGATATCTTTTGTGTTTACAATGTCCTAATATCCATTTAAACTTCCAAATAACAATTAGAAACCCTACTTTACAATTTAACTCAAAATAGGACTCCAACTTTCTATTTTCTTCCAATCCAGCATTGTCATTTAAACCCTAGCGTCGTATGTGTTACGCCATAGTGCCAGCACTATGCCACCTCCTTTATGTGTTGTTCCTTACCTCAATGACCTCAGTGCTCTGCTTTAAGCCCCCGATGTTGTCCCTTATGCTCCATAGGGTCACCGCAACGCTGAGTTTCCTGCCTTGATTTCTTCACTTTGCCTCTCTCTTATGCCTTGCCTAGGTCCTCCATGATGTGCCTTATTCTCTCACAGCTCCACCCTTACATGCCACGACGCCAACCACGGTTCAGTGTGTTTTAGCTTCGTTTCTTTTGGTTTTTGCTCGCTTTTTTCCTTTCTGCCTCGTTCACCTGAAAATGCATAAACATCATTAATTAAAGCTCATTTAGGGATATTTATACTAATTACACTACTAAACTAAACATATATAAGTCTAAATAATCACTTATCAAATACCCTCATACTTAGGATTTTGCACATCTTAAGCAAAAGTGTATTACTTTACTTCTCGTTCATTTTACATCATTCATGGAGTATTATTCACTAAGTTTCAATTTAACAATCTACTCAAGAGTTTTCTTTGCAAAAACTTATATTTTTCAAAAAATGTAGCTTTAACAACACATACAACTCATTTTCGAAACACCAAATTAGATCACAACCAAACCCATCACTACTTACAAGCTTTTTTTCCTCGATACGCAAGTAGCAAGTGTAAAATCTCATGATTTCTCATTAAGCTCGAAAATTCGCAATAGGCATAGATCAAACTCATTTTCGTAGATTTTAGCATTTCAAGAGTCTATAGGACTTAATATGATTGGAAAGAAACTTAACTTAATTAGCTAATCGTACTCGAGCTAATTCTTTTATTTGAAGAGTTCTATTTTAACTTCCACCTATTTTTCTTTATTTTCTCTCATATTTTTTCTTCTTCTCCTTTCCCCTTTTATTTTTCTTTTAGAGTCTCTGCTCCTTTTCCTATGGACTCTATTTTCCTCACTTTTTCCAACCATCAAATTCTCTGTTCCATTTGTTGTAAAACTTGTGGGACTCTCTTTTTTTATTCTAAAACTCTTGTCAGCACTTCTCACTTTCACTTCATTAAGCAAGTTAACTCGAACTTTTCATTTGAAATGACTATTTCTTCCCCTCTTTGCACTATATCTACTTTTAATTTTCAAGTAAGTTCATACTTATTATAGAACTCCTTAAAGATCTAACTTTTTCCATAAAAAGTATTCTAATAATTTCTTGCTTTTGTTTCAAGTTCATTGTCTTTTCTAACTCTAGGTTTCTAATCATGAAATCATACCATTGTTGCTAGACTTCATTATTTCTTCATAAATTTAAAAAATACTATCTTGAGTTTCATATCAATAAGACACTTTTATTCTACTCATCCTCAATTAAAAGCATGAACATACAAATGAACTACTTATTCTTTAGATATAACTATATATAACCTAATCTATATTTAAATGATCATACCTGTAGAGTTTATCCTTATTTCAAACTTTCATACAACTTCCCATAGTGTAGTGTAGTGTTGATGCCCTCAAACTTAAACCAAACCTTGTCATCAAGGTTTAAAAGTAAGCCTAAAATCATGTAAACATTAAAATACACAAACATATATAATAGCACAAGATATATCTCTTAAACTCATTTATACTTTATGGATCTTCTGCATTTGTTTAAACTTCTCCTGCACATTTTAGCATAATTTTTGAAAGTTAGAAACTAATACATGTGAATTGTACTAATTAAACTAACAACCTAACTACTAACTGAAATTTTATAAACTTGAAATTTAGATACTTTTGGGCTACCTCCCAATAGCGTTTAATTTAACTTCATCAGCCTGACATTTTTTCACTCATTTACTCCGAGTCTAAATAATGGTACTCCATTATATTGGACGTTTGAAATAGTTGTTCATCCAAGAATATTTTGGTTATCGGCTTCCTTGTATTACCTTCTTCAAGAGGTAACCGAGATAAATGGTCAAGAACCAAATTTTCATTTCCTTTCTTATCTTTGATTTCCAAGTCAAACTCTTAAACAATAATGCCCATCTAATCAACCTTGGTTTGACATCCTTCTTTGCAAACAGCTAGCATATTGCTACATGATCAGTATATATATAGTGACCTTTGACCCTACTATGTAAGCTCTAAATTTATCACTAGCAAACACTACTGCCAAAAGCTCATTTTTGTGGTAGTATAATTTTGTTATGCTTGATCTAGCGTTCTACTAGCATAGTATATAGCTCTAAACATTCGTTCTCTCTACTGGCCCAACACTGCTCCTACCGTATAATCACTTGCATCGCACATTATTTTAAAGTTAGATTCCTACTCTGGTACTACCACTATTAGTGTCAAAATCAATGTTGCTTTTAAATTCTCAAAGGCTTGTACATATGCAAGACTCATTTCAAATGGAACTTCTTTTTCCAACAATGAACATAATGGCTTAGTGATTTTTGAAAAATCTTTAATAAACCTTTTGTAGTAGCTTGCATGTCCTACAAAGCTCCTTATATCTTTGATATTTCTTAGTATAGGAAGTTTTTCAATTGGTGTTATTTTAACTCTATCTACCTCTAATCCATAAGCAGACACTCTATGTCCCATAACAATTCCTTCTCTAACCATGAAATGACACTTTTCCCAATTAAGCATTAAGTTTGTGTACTGACATTTTTTCAATACTAAGGCCAGATTTTGCAAACATAGGTCAATAGATGCTTCAAACAAAGAAAAGTCATCCATAAATACCTCCATGACATTCTTGACCATTTCAAAGAAAATGACCATCATACATCTTTGGAATGTTGATGGTGCATTGCCTAGTCCGAATCGCATCCGTCTGAATATAAATGTTCCACAAGGACAAGTAAATGTCATTTCCTCTTAATTTTCAAGGGTTATAGCAATTTGATTGTATCCCGAGTACCCATATAGAAAGTAATAGTATTCATATCCCGCTTATTACCTATCCAACATATGATCATGAATGGTTAATGGAAGTGATCATTTCGAGTAGCCTTGTTTAACTTCTGATAATAAAGCAAACTTTTCAACCAGTTATTATTCTAGTGGATAAGGTTTCTCCATTTTCATTATAAATAGTGGTCATCCCTTTTTTCTTTAGTACCACTTGTATTGGTGAAACCCATGAACAGTCAGAAATAGCATAAATAATTTTGGTGTTTAACCAATTTAAGATCTTCTTCTTTACCATTTTTTATCACTAGTTTTTACCTTCTTTGAGCTTTAATTAATTGTTTATGATTTTCTTCCATTAAGATCTTATGCATGCATACCGTTAGATTGATCCTTTTTTAAATATTTGATCGTCCATCCCAATGTTGATTTATGCTCTCTCAAAACTCGCAACAATTTTTCTTCTTCCAACTCTTTCAACGTTGCTGAGAAGATCACAGGATTTGTTAAATTTTCTCTAAAATATGCGTATCTTAAATGCTTTAATAAAGGCCTTGACTCTATTGTTGGTTCATTACTGCGCTTTCCACTTTCATTTCTAATTTCTCAAAACCCTTATAAAACTTTAGGGGTCCTATCAATGATAAAGCATTTACTGCCACTTGAAGTTCACCCATAACTGCAAAACTTGTTGTTATGCTTTAAACTAGGCACTGCTCCAATGGGTTATCTAGTGTATTGTGATGGCCCCTACTTCTAAACAGGGCACTGCCCGGCCTAATCCCGTACTCAAGCCTTAATCCACATGATCTAAGACTTAAGTACATATTTACTTGCATACTCGTAAATGACTTAGTAGTCTACACATGTGCAGTCCACTAGTCAAACATCACACAAATATAAAATGTACCTCGGCCCTTGCCTCGGTAAACGGATGTAGCACGGTGTGGGTCCCACAGTACGGGTCGTTGAGCCTGTGTAAAACTAATAGCACAGTTAAAATTTTGGGCCGTGACATGTATATTCCTTAGCTATCTCAGAAACATAGTCAAAAATCACATCTCTATGATGTTTTGGCAATGTTCTTCCTCAATTGGAAATCTCAAGGTCTTGTAGATGTTGAATAGGACTTCCTCATTCACTAGTAACCTTAATTCTCTTTTTTGTACGTCTATCAATACTCATGCAGTTGCTAGGAAATGACTCCCTAAGATTAGTGGTACTTCTGAATCTTCTTCCATATCCAGCACTACAAAGTCAAGCGAGAAAATGAACTTATCCACTTTTACCAGCACACCTTCAGTTACTCATTTTGGATAGGTCAGTGATTGATCTGCTAATTGCAATGTCATATAAGTCGACTTTACTTCTCCCAAACCTAATTCTCAAAAATTAATAATGGCATCAAATTTATGCTTGCTCCTAAAGCACATATTACCTTATCAAACAAGTGTACTCATATGGTGCACGGAATGGAAAAACACCTTGGGTCTTTCAATTTAGGTGGTAACTTTCTTTGTAGAATAACGCTACATTCTTCCATTAAATTCATTGTTTCATAATCTTCTAGTAACACTTTTATTGCCTTTATGTCCTTCAAGAACTTTGTGTAATTTAACATATGTTTCAATGCGTCTAAAAACGAGATGTTTATGTGTAACCTCTCAAACATCTCCACAAACTTCTTAAATTGGGCTTGATCTTTTTGTTTCTTAAATCACAGAGGATACGGTATAGGTAGATTTATTAATAGTGGATTGTTAGGAAATGTAACTCTCCCAGGTACCACATCCTTGTTTTACTTATGTCCCCTACTTTCTTTGGATTCATTTATGATTCTTTTGCTGGTGCAACTTCTTTTTGGGTACCTTTGTCACATTCCAAGTGTTCTACATCCCTCTCGTGCTGCTCCTTAACTTGTTTCCTTGTGTCGCTTGATACATCTTTTGGTTACACTCGATCCTTAAGTGTTCTTCCGCTTCTTAATTAGATCGCATGTGCATTTTCTATGGGATTAATGCATGTGTTACTTGGAAACTGTTCTTACTTCCTTAAGTTCAAGGTAATGGCTAACTGTCCAATTTGTCTTACTAAGTTCTTGATGGATTATGGTCTCTCATCATCCATCCTCTACATGGCTTGTTTCCCTCCTTCCATCTCTTTCTCGTGTATCTCATGGTATTCTCTATTACTCATGTCCATGGCACGCAAGTACTTCTCAATTGACTTTAAAGAAGTCATTTCCTCACCCTTTCCTAGTTTCTCCTATTAGACTTGTTGATCAAAGCCCTGAGGTAACTTCAATGCAGTATAAGGATTTCAATACAAGAGGTTCAGGTTATTGTTGTTATATTCTTGATAAAATCTTTGAGGAGCCATTCCTCTCAGCCTGAAATTGTTCCAATAGCCATGATTGTTCATGAAGTTGATGTCCTCATACTCCATTCCTTGATGTATGTCCATTTGGTTAACTACTATAGATTGATGATGATAGGTTTAATGTATCGCCTGCAATTGCAAACCTTGGTGTACCATTTAAACTTTTGTGATTTCATTGCTCAGATTTGATAGTTGTGCTATAATGGCAGCTTGCAAATCAATATCATATACCCTTGCTGGTTTCCTTACTGTTGAATGATTGCCAGCTGTAAAGTCTTGAGACATAAGATCAAGGAGATCCAATGCTCCATCCTCATCCTTGGTTGCTAGAGAGCCACCTATTTTGGCATCTACTAGTGTTCTCGTGTCGTGGTTCATCCCACAGTAAAAGATTTGGAGTTGTGTCTATTTCACGTATCCGTGTCCCGGACATCTCCTCAGCATATATTTGAGTCTTTCCCAAGCCTCGCCAAAAGACTTGATGTCTTCTTACTTGAATTGATTAATTTCTAGCTTTATTTCACTTACCTTCACTGGGGGAATGAACTTGTTAATAAACTTTTCATTGATTTCCCCTCATAAGGTTACACGCATTGCATTCAATCCTTGGAACCATGATTTGACTTTTCCACCCAATGAGAATGAGAAAATTCTCATTCTAATCACCTTATTTGTAACTCCAATAATGTGCATGATGCCGCACTTCTCCAAGAAATCCACAACATGTGCAACTCGATCTTCATTGGCTAGCCTATTGAACGAGATATTTTACACCATGTTTATCAAAGATGGTCTCAGTTTGAACTCAGTGGTGTTGGCTGGAAGCCACATCACTTCGTTGTAAGTCTCCTAAACTTCTGGCTTGGAGTAGTTATGAAGACATATATGTCCTTGCACTCTGTCCAGCAATACTAGATCACATGCGGGTTGGTTATTCCCACGACCCTATTATTGGTTTCTTACTTCATCCTCAACCATTTTAATTTCTTTCTATTTCTTTCTTTTCTTGTTCTATCAATCTCAAGGTTGTAAGGCACTAGGTCCTTCTCTCCCTTGCTACACATGCACTAGTTATCCCTAAAAAAACACAAAAAATCAAGTGCAGAAAGTCAAACTTTAGACTTAAGACTTATTTTTTGTTTTGGTTTTGTTTTTTATGAACTTAAAGTAAAGTATTTAAAATCAAACTTAGCAACTTTTCAAACTAAGTCTAAGTGGCCACTAATCCCCAGAAACGATGCTAAAAACTTGATTTGCATGCCGCAAGTTTCATAGCTTGCTTAGTAACGGTGCAATCAACTTATGTTGACTACGAATATCATCCTCAAGGAAAGTATATGCACTCACTACTTACTTAACTATTACGAGTCTATTGCTAAGTAAATCCATTTCAAGTTGTTTTTATAACTAACCAAACAAATCTATACTAAAAAATTAATGTAAATTACTTTTTAAACTTTTATAATAGAATTATTTTAGTTCACAACTTCACCTTGGTAATGAAATACTACAATTTTCAACCACTTTATCATCTTTATATGTTGTGTGCAATGCCTCATTAGAATAGACATATTTTCTTCAAATCCACTTTAACCCACTATCATGACTTAAAAGATTCTAATGTGCAAACTAGAACTCCACCTATTGGTATGAATAACGTAAGCTCCATATTGCTTTAATGTGCCAAATATTTAGATTCATAACCAATTAAGTTTACTGTCCATGCCTCCCTAATCAACAACTATCGTTCGATGTTGTGTATTTTGCAATAGTACCAGTTATGCTCGGCATAAAAGCTTCAATGGCCATGATAACATCTAAAACCTAATATCAATAAATATGTGATCAAGATGTCTATAGCATTACGCTCAAAATCAATACAAATTCTAACTATTGCACTTTTTATATTCAATTTCTATTCATGTTCATAACATAGCATTCATACTATAGGATCAATTGATCCCAAAGATTAATAGACTACTTACACTTTATTGAAATAAACATGAACATATTGGTATTCATTGAAACCAGAGATATATTGAAAATACTTTGAATAAATCAATAAAAATAATACCTGAATCCCCACACGTAATTCTTTAATGTCTTATGTCCACAAATCATACTAATACTTAAGAATAAGTAACACCTACGCTAAAATACTTTAATGGTTGCTAATGGTTGATATCTTATGTTCTTACAATGTCCAAATATCTATTTATATTTCCTAATACTAATTAGAAACCTTACATTACAATTTATTTCGAAATATAATCCAACTTTCAATTTTCTTCTAATCTGGCACTATTACTTAAACCTCAGCACCATGTGTGTTGTGCCACGATGCTACCACTGAACCGCCTTCTATGTACGTCATTCCTTTTCTTATTGACCTTGTCGTTTTGCCTTAAGCCTCTGAAGCCTTTCTTTATGCTCCACAATGCCACCATAGCGCCAAGCTTCCCGCCTTGATTTCTTCACTTTGCCTTCTCTCCCACGTCATGCCTAGGTCCTCCACATTATGCCTTATGCTAGCACAATGCCACCCTTGTATGCTATGGTGCCAACCACGATTTGGCGGGTTTTACCTTCATTCTTTTCATTTTTGCTCATTTCCTTCCTTTATGCCTCCTTCATCTGAACATGCATAAACACCATTAATAAGTGATACACTATTAAAATAAACCTATATATAAGTATTAGTAATCACTTGTTAAGGAGGTGGTGGGAGAACTCCATAACCATCCAAGTCAAGCTCTCTAATAAGTGGGTCTACAAACTTGTAGCCCTCGGTAAGCCCTATTAGTGATCCTCCTCCTCTCCACATACTTTGTCTTGCAATTCTTGGGCTAACTTTATTGTTGGTGTTGTTGCTGCATGATCGTCTTATTGTTTTGCCAAGAACTCGACCTCAAGTCTATTTTCGTCGCCCTGCCCTCTCATCCTCAAATTCCTCCCAACCAGTTGGTGATTTTAGTGCAAGCATAAACTCTTCATCCATGGTTGGTTGGGCCTTAATATCAAATTCTTCATCCTGAAGCACTCGTACTCTAACCTTCAAGCACATCTGAGTAATCAAAATTGGAAATAATAGTTTGTTGTCTCTCTTTGACAAGATATATTCCCACAAGTTCTTGTAAATGATATCATCGACGATGATCTCCATGTTCCTTGTAATCTCAAACGAACAAGCCGTTTTTGACTTGTTGATCTCGCCTTGGTAAGAGGTCAGGTATAATGAAGCAACAAGAAAGTGTTGCCACATTATCTAGAATTTCCTTACGCTCCCCTTCTTGATGTGCTTTGGCATATTCTCAGCTCCCATTACCCATCCTTGTGGTCCTCGGACAACCAAAGCTCGCTCATTAGCTCTAAAAGGTATAAGTTATAGGGTTTCTCATATAGATTATCCAGGAAACTTCGGTCAGCTCCAACCATACTATAGTGCTATAACCCATAGATAGTATTAATTTCACACACATTAAAGAGGAAAGCACCCCTCTCATTTTCATTGGATCACCTTTTCTAATAAACTTTGCATTAGCAAAACATTCATACACAATTTCATTCATTCCTTTAACTTTGTTCTCCCTATAGTCTTAAGTGAATTACTCCTAACCTTATTCCCTAATGATGTTGTTTACTCTTTTATCATATTTGGCTGACAAATTAATTCCTCTTTCACAAGTGTTTTCCCTATGCTCAATAACCTCATATCTATTCTTGGCATCTCTACTAATGAAATGCTTAGATGTGAGAGGACTTGGCTTATCCTCATTCAGATCTCTTGAGGATGATGCCTCAGAATCATTTACTCTAACTAGACTCACTTGACTTGCTTGCCTCCTTGTTCTTTGACCTTTTTATCTTAAAACTCACATAACTCGACAACTAACAACTCGGGTCTTCAAATCATCTAAAATCAAAGTTTTACATCACAAAGATCATTTACATGCCAAATAATGCAAAAAATATATACTAGGTCTCCATAAGTCACATTGATGCCCAACATTCACACAATTTGAAATTTCTATCCAATAACCTCATATCCACAATTCATGCAATTTCATCAAAATTTCAAAACATAACAAATTAAATTATAAATTTACCTCAATGTCGAACTATTTTCTAGTGTAGAATAATCCACCAAGCATTTATCAATCCAAGCCCTCTCACTATGCTCGCTAGCTAAACCCCTAGTGTTCCTTTAAACCAAATCCCCAAATCAAAGCCCTAGCTCTCCCCTTTATGCAAATCCATAATGCACCCTCTCTTCTCAATCTAAATCACTAGGAACTCTCTTTTTTCACTTACAAATGACCAATCTTTCGTTATAAAGGGAGGTATGCTAGTTTGGTGGTGAATAGAGTAGGTTTCAAGTGAGCAAGGCATGGTGAGATGGGGTTTAAAACCTCCTTCATCAACACCGGTGTGGTCCCTTATAGGGCATGGCGCCGTGATAGCGCCATGACGGCATCAAGACCTTTGTGATTGTTTTTCGTGCATAGCTTGGTGCCCTACTAGTGCTGCGCCGTATGTTGACATACAAGGTGTCGATATGTATGTCCACTTTTTTGTATATATTTTTCGTTAATCCCTATTTGGCGCTTTCTCGACTTTGTGTAATACAACACTTGGTGTCGTGACTGTGTAAAATCCATGTATATAAAATTTCATAAAAACTTTCCTATGATTTACCCATGTACTTCACATTTGTCGCTTTAAATCCTTTGCTCTTTTACTCTATTTACTAAGTTTGTCCAGACATTTTCATTCCAATGAATTGCTATTCGACAAATGGTCTTTCCTACACATTTAGCACAAATTTTCAAAAGTTACAAAACTAAAATGTTTGAATTGTCCTTAACTAAACTAACTAAATAACTACTTGACTAGAACTTAAAAAATTGAAATTTAAAAAACCATTGGTTGCCTCCCAGTAGCGCTTAGTTTAACATCATTAATCTGACATCTTTTCACTCATTTAGTCTGAGTCTAAATCAAGATAATCCATTTATGGATCATAGGCAATTATATTATTCCCATTTGGATGTACTTCTTTCCCGTCAATAAAGACAATCTTCTTGATATCATCATCCTCCTCGATACTTATTGTGATCTTTTTCTCCCTTATGTACAATGCAACATTGGTGATGTTCAAGAATGGACACCTAAGTATCATAGACACATCATCATCCATGTTGTGATCCACAACCTCAAAATCTACAAGGAATGTAAATCTAACCACTTTCACATGCACATTCAAGACTTTTTTGATGGTTGTACCTAGTTGAAATCAACTACTTACAAATTTGTTGTATCAAGATAATTGATCTTCAAATCCATGTGTAACATGTCCATTATTTTCAAGGCATTAACTAAGGCTCCCATATCACATAAGACATTTCTAAACTAGTGTCTATCAATGCTTATTGGTATGCATATGTCTCCAAAATCTCTCCTCTTGATTGGTTGAAGTCTCCGTATAAACTTGATCTTTGGTTTCGATTTCCTTGAAACCACATTGATATTATTTCCTTTCGGCGCTTCCTTCAAAAGTCCTTCATCTTGTTGTTTATCTCTCCATTATTTCTTCCCTTTTTGCAGTTTTTCATGGCATTGATCCGTTGTTGCTTGAATCCTTCAAGTTCATCTTGCCTTACTTTCATTTTATTCTCATGCATCACTTCGTACTTCCTCACAGCCAAAGTGTTGAGTTTTTTTGGCTTGTATATCACTTGCTCTTGTCTTAGCTTATTCTTTGTCATCGTGTTCATCATGTGAATAGCACTAACATCCTCCTTGGGATTTGTAATAGTGTTACTCAAAAATTATCCTTGCATCCTTGAGTTTAAGGCAATAGCTAGCTTACCAATTTGTCTCTTCAAGTTCTTGATGGATTGTGATCTCTCATCGTCCATTATCTTCATAGTTTGCTTCACATTTTCCATCTATTTCTCATGCTTTCAATATCATTCAATATTGCTCATGTCCATGTTATGCAAGAGTTTCTCAATTGACTTCGATGAAGTCATTTCTTTGCTTTGTCGTAGCTTCCCTGTTGCCCTTGTTGATCGAAGCATGGAGGTAACTTCACTACTCTGTCATGATTTCCTTATGAGAATTTAAGTTTTTTGTTGTATACTTGATAAAACATTTGAATAACCATTCCTCTCGGCCTGAAGTTGATTCCTTAGCCTTGGTTTTTCATGAAGTTTCAAAGACATAATATCTATAAAACCCGATTCTCCACCCTCATCCTTAGTTACTAGAGAACCACATGTTATGGCATCTTGTAGTGTTCTCGTGCTGTGGTTCATCCCATAGTAGAAAATTTGGAGTTGTGCCTATTTCACATATCCATGTCCAGGATATCTCCTCAGCATCTCCTTGAATCTTTCCCAAGCTTTTCCAAGAGACTTGACATATTCCTATTTGAATTGATTGATTTCCATTTACCTTCACTGGAGGAGAGAGTTTTTCTAGAAATCTTTCATATATTTCTGCCCATGAGGTCATACTCCCTGTGTTAAGTCCTAGGAACCATGATTTGGCTTTTCCACCCAATGAGAATGATAAAATTCTCATTTTGATCACCTCCTTTGTAACTCATGTAATGTGCACGATGTCGCATTTCTCCAAAAAATTCTCTACATGTATAATCGGATCTTCATTGGCTAGCCTGTTAAATAATCCATTTGACACCATGTTGTTTAGAGACGGTCTAAATTTAAACTCGGTGGTGCTGGTTGCAAGCCTCGTCACTCCATTGTAAGTCTCTTGAACTTATAGCTTAAAGTGGTCACAAAGGCATCTCTATCTTTTCACTTTATCCTACACTACTATATCACCATTGGCTTAAACCTTTAATTTTTTAAAAAAATTGAAAGTAAATTACTTAAAATAAAACTTAGCAATTTTTCAAAAGTCTAAGAGACTACCTATCCTCGACAAGGATGCTAAGAACTTGATTATGGCTGCAAGTATAACGCCTCGATTATAGTAATAGTGTGACCAACTTACGTTGATTCCGGATATCGTCCTCAGGGAATAGTGTATGCACTCAGTGTTACCTACTCAGAATTACTTTATAGCTAAGGAAATCCTCTTTAATTTATTTTTATAACCAAACTAATATAATTTAACAAATCAACATAAATTACTTTTAAACTCTTATATGAGAATATATTTGTTCATAACTTCACCTAGGTAATTATAATAAACAAATTTTCGTCAAATCCATTTCAACCCATTGTCATGACGAAAAAGATTCTAATATGCAAACTAGAACTCCACCTATTTGCGTGAATAATGTAAGCTCCACATTGCTTTAATGTTCCAAATCTTTAGATTAATAACCAATTAAGTTTACTATGCTTACCTCCCTAATCAACAACTATCTATCAATGTTGTGGTTTTACGATTGTAGCGTCCATATCCAGCTTAAAAACTTCAATGACCGTGATAACTTCCAAAACCTAGTATCAACAAACACGTGATCAAGATGTTTGTAGCATTGGTGGGTTTTCCACATTCTAACATCTATTTACACTCATAAAACACGTTTGAAAACAAATAGAAATCCTACTAGACAATTTAACACAAAATAGGACTCTAACTTTCTAATTTCTTTAATCTCGGTGCTATGTGACAAAACCATAACGTCATGATAGCTTCAACCACTTTGTGCATGTTTTCCCCCTCAGTAGGCTCGGCACCATGCATGTCTTACCCCGACGTCGTTCCTTGTCCTCCACGTCACCGCCACTGCACCAGCCATCACGTCCTCTTTTCTTCCTTACCTTAGTCTCCTACGTTGTGCACTTTCCTTCCCACGGTGTAAAACATCATAACCACGATGTTAAGCCAATATTAATGTATTTTAGTTATGTTTCTTCGCGAATTCCCCCATTTATCTCATTTATGCCTTATACACCTAAAAATACATAAATACCATCAATTAGAACTCATTTTGGGATATTTATACTAAATAAACTACTAAACTAATACTATATATAAGTCTAAATAATCACTTATCAGCCACTTGTGAGGGAGGTGCTACCGAGAGTTTTATGAAATACGGAGAACGAAGCGTATGATTTCCTAATTTGCTCCAATTAAATAAATAATGAATTAAATTTTATTGAAGATATAAATTTAGTTTTGGAGCCTTATTAAGGATTGAAATATAAAATCATTTAAAGGTCGAAGTTAAGTGAATGGAATAGGTTGACTAGATTATCAGAAGATTAAGGTAATCTAGGCTGCTTAGTCATCCTAATGACGAGGGGACTGATAGTTTCATTGTTCTCGATATTTCCTTATATATTTGTTTTGTATTGATTTGATTTGAATTGAGTATAAAATATTTAGTATTAATGAATTTGAATTGTGTTAGTTTAATTAGTTTAATTAGTTGCTTTAATTGTTTTAGTTTGATTAAATAATTTTAATTTCAATTTTAATTAAGTAAAAAATAATAATAAAACCATAAGAAAAACCCTTTTTTAGGAAGTCTACAAAATCCTTATGGAGATGATCCCACTTACCACTACTACAAGTACGAAGAATATACGTGAAACTTATTATACACACTCGACACTTATCACTAATACCTAATGACATAACATGACCATGATGTTTTTCTTTTAGAAGAGCCTTCATTAATGGATCGGCAAGAATGTATTCTATAGGAACCCTGCAAATCTCCAAGTGTCCCCTCTCAGTAATTTCTTTAATGAGATGAAAATGTCTGAGTATATATTCGGATCTATGGTGTGGACTTGGTTCCTTGGCCCGTGCTACTGTCCCGTTATTGTCACAATACAAGCAAACAGGGTTAGCAATACTTGGAACCTTACCTAATTCAGATATTAACTTCTTTATCCAAATTGCCTCCTTAACTTCAATAGATGCTGCAATGTACTCAGCTACTGTTGTAGAATCTGACACAGTCTCTTATTTTAGACTTTCCCAGCTCACTATGCCTTCATTCAAAGTAAACACATATTCGGTCAGTGATCTCAAGTCATTTATTTCAATTTGAAAACTTGCATCAATGTACCCATTTACAATAAGCTCCTCTTCAAAACTTCCATAGACCAAGAAGATTTCTTTAGTCCTTCTTTAAGTACTTAAGAATGTTTTTAGTTGTTATCTAGTGACTCTCACCAGGATCAGACTAATGGCTGCTTGTTGCGCTCAAAGCATATGGTACATCTGGTCGAGTGCATAACATGGCATACATGATGGATCCAATAGCCAATGCATATGGAATCATTTTCATACGTTCTTTCTCATCATTAGTCTTAGGACATTGATTCTTATTGAGAATTATGTCATGAGACATTGGCAACGACCCTTTTTACAGTCTTGCATATTGAACCTATTCAGCACCTTAACTATATAAGCACTTTGACTTAGACCAATCAACCTCCTAGATTTATCCTTATAGATTTTAACCCCAAAGATATAGGCTACATCTCCTAAGTCTTTCATAGAGAAATATTTCCCTAACCAAGACTTGACATTCTGCAAGGTTTGGATGTCATTTCCAATAAGTGATATATCACCAACTTACAGTACCAAAAAAATAACTATATTTACATTGACCTTATTGTATACACAAGGCTCATCTTCATTCATAATGAAACCAAATTCCTTAATTGCTTCATCCAAAAAAAGATACCAACTCCGAGAAGCTTGCTTTAATGCATAAATGAATATTTGAAGCTTGCACACTGATGTGAGTGCTGCAAGTATAACAGCTCGCTTATAGTAATAATGTAACCAACTTACGTTCACTATAGATATCATCATCAGGAAAAGGTGTATGTACTCAATACGTAATTAACTAAAATTACTTTATTGCTAAGGAAATCCTTTTAGTTGGTTTTATAACTAAACTAAACTAATCTATACTAACAAATCAATGCATATTACTTAAATTCTTACATTACAACTATCTTATTTCACAACTTCACCTAGGTAATGAAATATTATGCTTTTCAACTCACTTTATAATCTTCATAATGTGTGTGCAATGCATAATTAGAATAGACCGATTTTCTTCAAATCCATTTTAACCTACTTTTGTGATGGAAAAGATTCTAATGTGCACACTAGAACTTTACCTATCGGTCTAAATTACATAAGCTCCACATTGCTTTAATGTTCCAAATCTTTAGATTCATAACCAATTAAGTTTACTATATGTGCCTCCCTAATAAAATACTATTGCTTGATGTTGTATATTTTACGTTTATACCGTCTATATGCAGCATAAAAGCTTCAATGGCCATGATAACTTTTAAAACTTAATATCAACAATCACATGATCGAGATGTTCAAAGAATTACCCTCAGAATCAATACAAATTCTAACCATTGCACTTTTATATTACTATTCTAGTCATATTTATAGCATAACATTCATACTATATGATTCATTGATCTTTAAGATTAATAGACTACTCATACTTCATTGAAACAAACATGCATATAGTAGTATTCATTGAAGTCATATATATAACCAAATAACTTCAATTAAATTAATAAAAACAATACATGAATCACCACACGTGAGTCTTCAATGTCTTATCTCCACAAATTGTCTTAATAATCCAGAATAAAGTAAACATATGCTAAACTATGTTAAAAGTGGCTAATTTCTTGTAATTTATTAGTTTACCACATTCTCCTATTTATTTATACTCACTAATCACCTTCCAAAACAATTAGAAACCCCACCTAACATTTTAACACGAAATAGAACTATGTTTTCTATTTTTTTCTCTCTCAGCTCTCACTTAAGTCTCGGCACTGTGTGTACATTCCCACGGCACTGCCACTACGTCAAGCATCATGTGCGTATATTCTCTATTCAGTGATCCTGGCACTATCCCTTTGGTTCTCCGTTGTTGTCCCTTGACCTCCATGACGTCACCACTACACCAAGCTTTCTAATCAACTTTTCTCTACTCGCTTGCTCTCCCACGCCATGTATTGATGCCCCACATTATGCCTTGATGTCCCACAGCGCCAACAGTACTTAGCCACTGTGCCAATCCTCCTTAAGTGTGTTTTTGCTCTATTTCTTCTCGAATTCGCTCGTTCCCTTCCTTTGTGACTTGCATACCTAAAAATGCATAAATGTTATCAATTTGAGCTTATTTAAGGATATTTATACTAAATACACTACTAGACTAACCCTATATATAAGTCTAAATAATCACTTATCAAATTCCCCCAAACTTAAGATTTTGCAAGTCCCGAGCAAAAATGTATTTTACTAAGTCTTTTAAATACCCCTAATACCTAGATTTCATTCATTTTACATTGTTCATTGAGTATCCTTTAATTCACTAAGTTTTAAGTTAATAATCCACCTAAGAGTTTTTCTTTTCAAAAACATATATTTTCAAGATATGTAGTTTTAACAACATATATAACTTACTTTCGAAACACCAAAATAGATCATAACCAAAATCATCACTACTCACAAGTTTCTTTCACCTTGACACTCAAGTAGCAAGTGTATAATCTCATAATTTCTCATTAAGTTCAACAATTCACAAATAAGTATAGATCAAACTAATTTTTGTATACTTAGCACTTCAAGAATATATTGGACTTAACATAGTTGGAAGGAAAACTTACCTTGATAAAGCTACTAGCACTCGAGCTAAATATTTTATTTGAAGAGTATTTTTAAACTTCCGCCTTTCGTTCCTTTATTTTTATTTCTCTTTTCTTTTCTTCTTCTCTTTTTTTTCTCACGATCCCTCCTCCTTATTCTATAGACTCTATTTTTCCTCACTTTTCCCAACCATCAAGTTCTCTTCTCCATTTCCTGTATAACTTGTGGGATTCTCTATTATTTTTATTCGAAAACTCTTATTAGCCCTTCTCACTTTCACTTTATCAAGCAAGCTAACTCCAACTTTTCATTAAAAATGCATATTTCTTCCCCTATTTGCACTAAGTTTTTATTTACTTTTACTTTTCAAGTAAGATTCACACCTATTATAGAATTCCTTAGTGATTTAATTTTTTCTACAATAAGGGTTAAAGTGATTTCCTTTCTTTATATTTCCAACTCATGGTCTTCCCTAACTTAGGTTTCTAATCATGAAATCATATCTTTGTTGCTACATTTCATATTTTCTTCAAAAATTTTAAAACACTCTTGATTTTCATATCAACGAGACACTTGTATTTTACTTATTCTCTACTAAGTGCATGAACTTGGCAAATGAATTACTTATTCATTATATATTACTATATTTAATCTAAATTATATTAACTAAGCATTTTCAAATTGTAAGTAAATGAAACAAATCATACACTTCAAAAATCAAATTTAAACGATCATACTTGCAGTGTTTATCCTTATTTTAGATTTTCTTACCATTTTTCATATTGTATTGCAGTGTTAATGCCCCCAAAATTAAACCAAACCTCGTCCTCAAAAATCGTGAAAACACTAAAACACACAAACATATGATAATAACACAAGATATATATAAGCATAAACTAATCTAAACAGAGAATTTAAAAAACTATTTAGCAAAATACATTTAAAATGAAATGGTACCAATGTATCTCTCACCTCCTCATTTCTAAAGAAATACTAAGACACTGACATCAGGACTACACATCATCGTCGTTATCTGCATCATCAGCTCCAGCGTAGGATGGTGTTAGTGTATGCTCTACCCTCTTGCTCTGCACTACATCTAGATCAAATAAGTAAGCTAGTATTGCAGAAAAATTAAAAGACCTATTAGTAGGTCTAATCCGTCTACTCCTCTCATATCTAGCTATATCCCTCAGATGATCTGCGAACAACATGAAGTTCTGCTGCCCATTCATTTCGTCTTGCTCATATCTCGTCAAGGCTTCGTGATACTGAGCCATGTCCTTTTTGTTCTATTGCCTCATTTCAGGAATCCACAGCCATAACTACCATGGTGTGAAGTCCTTTGGTGGTGGTACTGGTGGCTGTGGTGGAGGAGGTGGTGGAAAAACCTCAAGACCATCCAAGTTTTGCCTTTCATTTAGTGGGTCTACGAACTCGTAGCCCTCAGTGAATCCCTATTTGTTTGGCTTCTCTTCTCCGTATCCTAAATTTTCCAATTCATGGGCTAACTCTGCTATTGTTACTACATTAGCATCCTGCTGCTTAGGCAACAACTCGGCTGAAGTCTACCTCCCTACGCTCTTTCCATTTCATCTTCGAAGTCTTGATAACTAGGCAGTGATTTACGTGTGAGCATAAAAGCCTCATCCAATAGTTGCTTGGGTCTCGATATCAAATTATTCATCTTTAAGCAATCTTTCTCCGGCCTTCAAGCACAATTGAGTTATCAATATTGGAAACAATAATTTGTTGTCTCACTTTGACATAATGGACTCCCTCAGATTGTTGTATATGATCTTACCGACATTGATATCCCCACTCTTCCTAATCTCATATAAATAAGCTACCTTTGGCTTATTGATCTTGCCTTGCTGAGTGGTGGGGTATATAGAAGCAATTAGGATGAGTGGTGGGGTATATAGAAGCAATTAGGAAATGTAGCCACATTCGATAGACTTCCTAACACCCCCTCCTTTGTGTGCTTCGTCACATTCTCAGCTCTCATTACCTAGCCTTGTCCTTGAACAACTAATGCTCTCTATATAGCTCTAAAAAGATATAGGTTATTGGGTTTATTATATAGATTGTATGGCAAACTTGGTTCGGCTCCAACCATTCTCAAATGCTCCAATCCATAAATGCTATTTATTTCATGCACAATAAAGGAGATAAACACCCCTTTCACCTTCACTGGCTCGTTCTCCCTAATGAACTTCGCGTTGACATAAAATTCGTAAATTATCTCACAAACTCGTCTAACTTCATTCTTTCTATAATCTTGAGAAAAATGCTCACAATTTTGTTGTCTAATGAAGTTATTCACTCGTTTGTCATACTTGGCCGACAAATTTATACATTTCTCACAAATAAACTCCATATGTTGAATATACTCATATGCTCATATCTTTTCTTGTCCTCTCTACTAATGAAGTATTTGGACTCAAATAGCCTAGCTTCCACGTTATTGGGATCTCGTGAGGTTGATGCGCTTACTTTGCTAACTTGCCTCCTCATTCTAAGCATTTTCTTAAATTCAAAAATAACACAACAATGTAACCAGCATTTCGAGTCTTAAAATTACCTAAAGATTAAAATTTATATCAAACGAATCATTCAAATACCAAATATCGCAAAAAAAATATAAACTAGGTCTCCATGAGTCTCATCGATGTTTAATATTGACACAACTTGAAAATCCTTATCGAATAACCTCATATCCACTATTCATGCAATCTCATTAAATTTAGCGCCGAGTTTAACATCATTAACCTCACGCCTTTTCACTCATTTAGATTGTCTAAATTTAGATACTCCAATTATAAATCAGAGCTAATTATTTTTTTCCCGTTTGGATGTACTTCTTCTCCATTAATAAAGACTATCTTCTCTACATCATCATTCTCATCAATGCTCATATTTTTTTCTCCCTTGAGTACAAGTTTGCATTGGCAATGTTTAAGAATGGCTTCCCAAGTATCATAGACACATCATCATCCATGTTGTGATCCAAAACTTAAAAACCCGCGATGAATTTAAATCTACCCACTTTTACATGCATATCAAGACTTCTTATAGTTGGTATCAAATTTAATTTTCATCAACTACTTGCAAATTTGTAGTATCAGGACAATTGATCTTCAAATCAAGCGTGCAACAAATCCATTATTAGCATGACATTGATTGAGGTTCCCGTATCACATAAAACATTTCTAAATCAGTTCCCATCAATGTTGAATGGTATGCATATTTCTTATGAATCTCTCCTTTTAATTGGCTAAAGTCTCAGTATGAACCTGAACATTAGTTCTGGCTTTTATAAAGCTACCTTGATGTTATTTCCTTTTGATGCTTCTTCAGAAAGTCCTTCATCCTTTTGCTTAGCTTTCGATTATTTCTTCACCTTCTGATTATTCTTCAAGGCATTGATTCTTGTTGTCTAAATCTTTCGAGTTCATTTTGCCTTACCTATTTTCCATTCTCATGCATCACTTCATGCTTCCTTATAGTCAAAGTGTTGACTTTTTCTTGTTTGTACATCACTTGGTCTTATCTTGGCTCATTCATTGTCGTAGTACTCATCATGTGAATGGCACTAATGTTCTCCTTAGGATTTTAATCATGTTTCTTGGAACTGTCCTTCATTCCTTGAATTCAAGGCAATGGCTAACTAACCAGTTTGTCTCTCTAAATTCTTGATGGATTGAGATATCTCATCATCCATTTTGTTTTCATGTCTTGCTTCACTCATTCCATCTCTTTTTCATGCTTCTCATAGTATTCCCTATTGCTCATGTCATGGCATGCAAGATTTTCTCAATTGACTTCAATAAAGTCATCTATTCACTATGTTCTAGCTTCCCTTGTTGGACTTGTTGTTCAAAGCTTAGAGGCAACTTCATTACATTATCATGATTTCCATATAAGAAGTTCGGGTTGTTTTTGTTGTATCCTTGATAAATACCTTTAAGGAGCCATTCCTCTCGGCTTGAAGTTGTTTCCATAGCTTTGGTTGGTCTTGAAGTTTATGTCCTCATATTCCATTCCTTAATGCATGTCCATTTGGTTAACCACCATGGTTTGGTGATTAATGGGTTGATGTATCACCTATACTTGTGGGCCTTATTGTCCCATTTAAAATTTTGCCATTTGATTGCTCAGGTTGGATAATTGCGTCATACTTGCAGCTTGCAAATGAATCTCATATACGCTTGCTCGTTTCCTCACTGTGTAATGATTACAGGTTGTAAAGTTTTGAGACATAAGACTAGGAGATATAATGCTCAATCCTCATCCTTGGTTAGTAAAGAACAACCTGCTATGGAATCTACTAGTGTTCTCACGCTGTGGTTCATGCCATAGTAGAAAATCTAAATTTATGCCCATTTCACGTATCTATGTCCTAGACATCTCCTTTAGTCTTTCCTAAGCCTTTCTAAGAGACTCAACATCTTCTTTTTTGAATTGAATGATTTCCAACATCCTTTCATTTGTATTCACTGGTGGAAAGAACTTATCAAGAAATATTTCATTGATTTCCACTAATGAGGTCATACTCCCTGCATTCAGTCCTTGAAACCAAGATTTGGCTTTTCCACTCAATGAAAATGGAAAAAGTATCATCTTAATCGCCTCCTTTGTAACTCCAAAAATGTGCACGGTGTTGCACTTCTCCAAGAAATTCTCTACGTGTGCAACTGGATCTTCATTAGCTAGACCATAGACCAAGCTATTTTGCACCATGTTCATTAGAGACGGTCTCAGTTCGAAATCAGTGGTGTTGGTTAGACGCCTCATCACTTTGTTATAAGTCTGTTGAACTTCTAGCTTAAAGTAGTCATAAAGGCATCTATATCCTCGTACTCTATCCTGCACCTAGATCTCCTTCAGGTTGGTCATTCCCTTGGCCCCATTATTGGTTTCTTGCTTCATCCTCAGACATCTTGATTCCTTTCTTTTTCTTTCCTTTGTTGGTTCTTTTATTCTCAGGGTCGCAAGGCACTAAGTCCTTCCCTCATTTGCTATGCATGTGCTAGTTATCCCTGAAAATAAAAAACAAAAGATCAAGGGCAAAAAGTCAAACTTGAGACTTAAACCTTTTTTTTTCTTTTATTTATGAAATTGAAAGCAAATTACTTAAAATAAAACTTAGCAACTTTTCAGACTAAGTCTAAATGGCTACCAATCCCCGGTGCCAAAAACTTGATGTGCATTCTGCAACTATAATATCTAGCTTGTAGTAATAGTGTACCCAACTTACGTTGACTACAGATATTGTCCTCTGGGAAAAGTGTATGCGTTCAATATGTACTTCACTAAAATTACTCCACTGCTAAGGAAATCCTTTTGGTTAGCTTTATAACTAAACTAAAGTAATATATATACTAACAAATCAATCCAGATCACTTAAACCCTTATATTACGACTATCTTAGTTCACAACTTCACCTAGTTAATGAATATGCTTTTCGACTCACTTTACATTTTCATTTTATGTATGTAATGCCTGATTAAAATACATAGATTTCCTTCAAATTCACTTTAACCTATTGTCGTGATGGAAAATATCCTAATGTGCAAACTTAAACTTCACCTATCGATGTGAATAACGTAAACTCCACGTTGCTTTAATGTTCCAAATCTTTAGATTAATAACCATTTAATTTTACTGTATGTGCCCCCTAATCAACTATTATCGCTCGATGTTGCATATTTTACAATTATACCATCCAAATCCGGCTTAAAAAACTTCGATGGCCATGATAACTTCTAAAAACTAAAATCAAAAAACACATGATCAAGATATTTGTAGAATTATGCTTAGAATCAATACAAAATTCTAACCATTGCAATTTTTACATTATTATTTTACTCATGTTTACAACATAGCATTCATACCATAGGATCCATTGATCCCTAAAAATTAATAAACTAATCATGCTTCATTGAAACAAACATGCACATAGTGGTATTCATTAAAATTAGAGATACAATGAAATAACTTCAATTAAATCAATAAACACAAAACCAAAATCACCACATGTGAGTTTTCTCTCCATTAATTGTCTTAATACTCAAGAATAAAGTAAACATATGCTAAACTATGTTAATGGTTGCTAATCTCTTATAAGTTATTAGTTTACCATGTTCTCCTACCTATTTATACTTTTTAATTACATTTCCAAATTGTTAGAAACCCTACTAAACAATTCACCATGAAATAAAACTCTACTTTCTATTTTCTTCTCTTTTTGGTGTTGTCACTTAAGTCCTAGCAATGTATGTTCATTCCCACAACGATGTCACTACGTCAAGCATCTTGTGTGCATTTCCTCTCTTCAGTGGTCCTAGCATTGTCTCTTTACTTCCCTAGTGCTGTCACTTAACCTTCACTGCACCACCACTGCGTTGAGCTTCCAGATCAATTTTTCTCTACTTGCTTGCTCTACCCACCATGCATTGATGTCCCATAATGCCAACATTACTTAGCCATGGTGTCAAACCTCCTTAATTGTGTATTACTATGTTTCTTCTCGAATTCGTTTGTTTCCTTCCTTTTATGCCTTGTACACCTGACAATTCATAAACACCACCAATTTGAGCTTATTTGGGGATATTTATACTAAATATACTATTAAACTTAATCTATATGTAAGTCTAAATAATCACTTATCAAATAACCTAAAACTTAATATTTTGCACATCCTGAGCAAGTGTATTTTACCGAATCTCATAACTACTCCTATTACCTAATTATCATTCATTTTACATTATTCATTGAGTATTCTTTAATTCGCTAAATCTTAAGTTAATAATCCACTTAAGAGTTTTTCTTTAAAACGCTTATATTTTTAAGATATGTAGCTTTAACAACACATACGACTCGCTTTTGAAATACCAAAGTAGATCGCAATCAAAATCACCATTACTTACACATTTGTTCCACCTCGACACTAAGTAGCAAGTGTATAATATCATGATTTCTCATTATGCTTAGGAATTCACAAATAAGCATAGATCAAACTAATTTTGGTAGGTTTTAGCACTTCAAGAATTTATAGGACTTAAAATAGTCTAAAAGGAAACTTAACTCAATAAAACTACTAGCACTCAAGTTATATCTATTATTTTAAGAGTTTTATTTTAACTTATGCCTTTCTTTCCATTATTTTTATCTCTCTTTTCTTTTCTTCTTCTCTTTTTTATTTTTATTTCTCACAGTCCCCGCTCATTTTTCTATGGACTCCATTTTTTCTTACTTTTTCTAAACATCAAGTTCTCTGTTCTAGTTCCTATAGAACTTGTGGAACCCTATATTATTTTTATTCTAAAACTCTTGTTAGCCCTTCTCACTTTCAGTTTATCAAGCAAGTTAACGCCAATGGTTAGATCATATGCATGTCCTCAAGTAGCTTTCCATTGAGGAAAGTTGTTTTGACATCCATTTGTCATATCTCCTAGCCATAATATTCTGGTTTGGCAATTAGAATTCTAATGGATTTAAGCATCACTACAGGAGAAAAGGCCTTATCATAATCAACACCTTTAGTTTGTTTGAAGCCTTTTGCTACTAGCCGTGCTTTATAAGTGTGTACTTTACTATCCATGTCAGTTTTCTTCTTGAAAATTCATTTACATCTAAAAGTCTTACCACTTTCAAATAAATCAATCGAGTTCCAGACTTGGTTATCATACATGGATTGCATCTCAGAGTTTATGGCACTAAGCCATTTATCTGACTTAGGGCCAGACACGGCCTCTAAATAAATAGTAGGCTCATTTTAGTTCATAAGCTATACCTCACCACTATTATAACAAGAAATCCTTATATCTCATATTCATATCTTACCTATCAAATCTACGTGGGCCTTTGATACATGTGGATGCTCAACTAGTTCAGAACTTTGTTGATCTCTCGTTTACGGTACAGAGTTTACTTGTGGTTCTTGAACTTCTTCAAGACTTACTTCTTCCTAGTGACATTTTTAAAAAATAAACATTTTTCTATAAAGACTATTCTAAGCAACAAACACTTTGTTCTCAATGGGATTATAATAGTAGTATCCTTTACTTTTGTTAGGACAATCCACAAACTGACACTTGCCAGGTTTTGCTACTAATTTTTCAGAGATTTTTTGTTATACAAAAACCTCGCAGGCTCAAAGTGTTAGGAAAGACAAAATTGGTCTCTTCACGAACCATATCTCATATGGTGTTTTATCAATAGCTTTAAAAGGAACGTGATTCAATGTAAACGCAGTTGTTTCTAAGGCATAGCCCCTAAAGAAAATGGGAAAATCTTCATGACTCATCATACATATCTAATAAAGTTTGATTTTTCCTCTCAGAAACACCATTCCATTTTGGAGTTGTTGGTAGAGTTAACTGTGAGACAATCACATAGTTTTTAAAATGATTATCAAACTCTTAGCCTAAATATTCTCCACCTTGATATGATCTAAGTGCTTTTATGGTTTTGCCAAGTTGATTTTACACTTCATTTTGAAATGTTTGAAACATTTCAAATGATTTCGCTTTATGTTTCATGAGATACACATAACCATGTCAACTAAAATCATCAACGAATATAATGAAATATTGATAACCCTCTCTAGCCATTATGTTTATAGGGCTCATACAACAATATGTATTAGACCTAATCAATCATTTGCCCTTTTATTATGTCTACTAAAGGGACTCTTAGTCATTTGCCTAATAAACAAGATATGCATATTTCATAAAATTTTAAATCAAATAAATCTAAAAGTCCTTATTTTTGGAGTTTAGAAATGTGTTTCTCATTTATGTGGTCAAGATGACAATGCCAAAGGTAGGTTTGATTCAAATAATTTAATTTGAATCTCTTTGTATTTACTTTAAAGATAGGAGTATATGTGGACTTTTTCATGTTTAGAATATAAAAACCATCACACAAACTAGCATTCGCATAGAAAACATCTTTACAAGAAATTGAACAATTATTATTTGCAATAATAAATAAAAAGTCGTCCATGTCCAAACATGAAACTAAAATAATTTTTCTACTCAAGGCATGGAGGGCCCTCCACAGGGTGGATTTAGGCTCAAGAGTCGCCGAGGAAGACGAGGGTTGAAAACCTACTAAAAAGTGCCCTTTATATGGTCTTTCCTTGATTTTAAATCATCTAATATCAATTTCAAGATTCATCTCATAAAATCAAATCTTCACTTTAATATACCATAAGGACCCAAATGTTTACAAATCATGCAATTGATTATTACCCACTTGAAAATGTAATCTAAATACATTCAAAAATCTATAGCAAACTCAAGAAGTTATTGAGACACACTAAAACCCTAAATATCTAAGTCCTTGAATCATGAAAGTATGAGCAAGAATTTTGTACTTAGAGTTGGAACTTAGTCAAATGTTGATATTGATGATATTAACTATTCACAAGTAGTTCCATTTTCTTAAAGTTACCCTAGATTATAGAGTTTTAAAATTTTCATCACTTCCACACTACATAGCTTGTTCAAGAACTCCAAATTGAAATGGAAATGAAACCTTTACTTACCAATGTTTCAGCTCTTGTTCCAACTTGGATTTCTTAGAACAAATAGGGTAAGACCTCTCCTTGCCCTTCGATTTTGAAAAGTCCCAGCACTACAAGAGCTTCTTCTTCTCTCATTGCACGATTGTATATAATGAGCCCATTTATATATGTCATTTACTTTGAGCTCTGGTATGCCCCGTCGAATGCACTAATAATAGTTTCGAATTCACTGACTACCTTAAATTTGTAATGAGGTGAGTACGACGTCGAGCCCATAGGGATTGAGATATTCTTTTTTAGATTAAATACGAAGAAAACAAAACTCTATTACTTAGAAAATGGAAATCAATAAATACAAAACCCTAGAACACAAATGTGAACTGAAATTCAAGATAATTAGATTCATTCGTTGGTTTTAAAAGGTTTTTTGGTACTAATTTTCATAGACATGCTTATAGTGACTCTCACCACCTCACTCTCTTCATATCAATGGAAAGATCATGTGACACAACCACATACTAACTGGACCCGCAAAATCCTAAGTGCTCCACAAATTTTCAACAAACTAGTAGCATTAAACTCTGTGAGAACACCTATCACGAGTAGTAACAAGCGTCGAATTCTTCCACCTTTCACGTGGAGATTACAATATGCTGATACCCTTCTCATATCTTAATGATATAAAAGCACATCGATTTTCAACAAACAAGGGCCCACTTCCACCTAAATTAATCCCCGTTACTGAGCGACTGTAAGATCAGTGGCAATAGTTTTTTACCCAAATCGAAGTTCGAGTGCACTACACCACGAGAAAGGAAAAAATTTTAGAACCTCATAAAAATAATGTGAACAAGAATGTGAAAACAAAAATTAAACAATATTAAAATTGAAAGCACAAAACCTCTCAAATCCTTAAGTCCCTAGAACTCAAACACATTAGTCTAGAACATGGAACTTAGCTACTCATTAACATAGACAAACATGTAAAAATAAATAAAAAAATTTACCAAAAATATCTAAAAGAAGTCTTCTCTCTTCCTCCGATGCTTAGATCTTAAAGTTCAAGCAAAAGAAGAGAGATCTAAAGTCATTTTTGGGTTTCCTATTTGTAGTAGAAGCGCAATAAAAGGTGATCTAATCGCAAATCTTGCATATCCGTAAAATATGAAACTGCCAATCTTTGCATTGTCTAGTGATATACGTTGCAAACACCAAGGTACTGGGAACTACTAAGAAGGCACTACGATACTCTATTCTTCCTTCAATTCTATCCTGACTCATATCCAATGTCGTGTCAATGTTGTATGTACATCCCAAGACCCTATGAAGGCGATGGCCTTCCTCTTGGAATTTGAGTTTCATTTTTCTCTTGGATCTTCACAAAGCTTCATACGCAACGTCTCCAATGAGTTTCCTCTGATCCAATCAAGTTTTGTCCAGCGATTCCATGGCGATGTCAATACGATTGAAGGCATTGGTAAGGCAGTGAGCCTATGTCTAGCTTTTTGACTAGATTTTTGTGGGAAATCACTCATTTTTGTTTAATAGCCTGTACTTACCCTAAAAATACAATGACAAAGGTTTTAGAGTATAAATGGAGATAAAAGCCTTGGAATTCATAGTAATATCACACTAAAATATGACACAATTCGTGACTTATCGAATACTCAAAAACTTAAATAATCTCTCGTCCTGAGTAATGGATTATATGACATTCAAATTGCATTCGTATGATACATTATACCTTCTCTAAAACCCAACTCTAACTTAAATTGTTTTGACGAGTTTTTCTTAGTTTTTTCTAAATCGAAACAAGAACACTTAAGCAAAGCTAGTTACTTTGAGTTAAGATATTTTAGCTTCTTTCCCGGAGAATACTCTGCCGAACATTAGGTTTGTCAAGACTAAATTCATCAATTTATCACAAGTAGCCTTAGAACTTTTAACAAGCCAAAAACTTGCAATCTCTAAATAAAGCATTGAAAACTAACATTCTGCTAATAAAACTTATACAATCATTCCATTAACACATTCAAAACATCGTTTGGAGTCAATAGACTTTCTTTTAGGTTATGGTTGGGTTTGGTTGACAAAAAAAGTAGTTAATGGATTCAAAATGTTGGAAAACTTTAGACTTAGACTTGTCGAAAGATTTTTAGAAAATACGAAATAGTTTCCACTACACTTAACTTAATTTTTCTTTTCATATTGTGTAGTCCTCACCTTTTTCCGACCATCTAGCTCCTTGCTCTATTTCTTGTGGATACAGTTTTACATGGGACACTCAATTTATAAACACACGACTCCTTGCTCCATTTCATGGAGATACCATTTTAGGTGGATTTCTTTAATCATGACTTGATTGATTGAATTTTTCATCATAAACAATCTCCCTTTTATTTTGGGTATATAAACAATATTTCATTCTTATTATGTTTTCTTTTCACCTTCTTTTTCTTTTTCTCATGTATATTTTTTAATGATTTCAAGTCTAAAACTAGCTTCCAACCAGGTAAAAGATTATAGGCCAATGTTTTATGGGTTTCATGAGAGGTTATGAAAGAATTAGGTTGTGTTGGCTCAACTCGGTTAACTAGGGATAACTTAACTAGTGGGTTAAAGGCTTAAAGGTCTAAACAAACAAGGCAAGCATCTTCCCCCAAACTTATTCTTAAGTTATTACTTAGTTGTAAATGGATTGCAAACCTATCCCGTAATCTATAGAGATTTAGTAGACTCTTGTCTTTGACTTCACACTAGCACTCTTTAGTGTACACTCAGGACGGTAGACCAATCACAAGAATAGATTTCTCACCTAAACTTCTACTTAAAGTGTTGTCCATTTTTGGCAACATCAATCCGCATTTGAATTCTCAAATTAATTACCATTATCCTAAGCTAGAATTAGGCATTCATTTAAGCTCGAAACAACAAATGAAAAAAAAAATTTTTAAAGTATGGAAATGTGTGAACAACCTACCAAAATATAAATCATTGAAATAAAATGAAATAGTATAACTTGTACTTTGCTAGAAAATCTGAAAAAAAATTCTAAAAATTGCAAAAATCTTTCCATAAATCCTTTACATATGGTTTATTCATGCATTCCATCATTCTGCATGCATACATATCCCAAAACTCATCCTGAACCTTGTCCTCAGGTTTCAAGAAAGTAGGACAACCAATAAACATTCCAAAAGAACAAGTGACATATAATAATGGAAGATAAGATAATGAAATGAATGAGATGAAAGGAAAAAATATATGAAAAGCTGAAAATGTATGCAAATTACGTGTTGTGTAGTGATATTACAAAATTACATCATCATCATATTATATCTCCTCCAAGTATATTACAAAATCGAATTAGTATCTAGTTTCTCAGTTCCTCTCTCAAATACACGTAGAAACATTAAAACAAACTCTCACTATCACTAGAGATGTCCTGTTGTTGCTCATTCTAATGTGGAGTCATTTATAGAGTATGGCAAGAAGTATGCAATCTTTGTGAAGAATGTGAAGAAGAAGTGGCTCCATCTTCCTCGTAGGCTAGATAAGCCTAGTAGCCCGAAAGTATGATGAATAGACTATCCATAATTGGGGAAGCTGGCTCGTTAGGGTGATTATGGACTTGCGAGTGTCACATATGCCCATGGTATAAGAAACAACTGATCTCCCTTTGATTATAGAGAATTATCTCCTTATTGTACATCTATCTAGGTACTCCCTCTTGTGGTGGTGCAAAAGAATATGTTCATCTTCTGCTATACGCGGCTCTCCTAGTCTGAGTATCCTACTGATGTTCCTACTGCATCCATGTGTTAGGTTTTAGGGTTCATACGCAGCGAAAAACTTAAAAATTATATTTGGAAAACCCTTACTGGATCAAAAATAGGTTCTATTAAACTAGGTCTATGAAAGTAAACAATCCCTTAATCCGTAGTTTTTATATCTGATTGTTCGACTTCCAAGATGTTCAAGTGTCTGTCTTCTATCAGAAGTCCACACGGGTGACAACAATTTGGAGCGCCGGCCCCAAAAGAAATTGAAAACATTTTTCTTTCTCTCCCAAAGTCCAGAGAACTCGAAAATAGCAAAAATAAAGAATCTTATTTCATTTTAAGGTTTTAACCTATATTTATATATGTAGATAAGCCCTCACATAAAATCCTATTCTTAATAAAATATTGTATTTAGGCAGTTTAATCAAATTACACATATGCCCTTGTTAATAAGTTATCATATAACAAATCGTAATGGCTTTTATGCCATGAATTTTATCATGTTACTCTAGACCATTTGAAATTGCGTAAAGTCATTCTCTATGCACGACCCAATAGGTTCATATGACATTAGCAGTGAACCAAAACCATATTGGTACATAAGGCATAAGCAGCCTCTAGCAAGGCATTATGACTACCCAAGTAGCATGCATATCAAAATCGATTCAACCAAATGAATAACATATATCGTATCTTTTTCCGAAGTGATATCATTTGATTAAACATAAGGCATGGATAGTCACCCTTAATATTCAATCGTATTAGTCTGAATCTTTAGCTAAAGTGAAAACATCCAAGTCATATTAATCATATCGATTCACTTGGACTTGGTCATTTAATTGTCTAACATATCGAGGGATCCACAGATATCTCTCTATATGAGAGGGACAAATACTATCTTAATTACACACCTTCACATATTATTCACATGGTAACCAATCACAATTTTTATAATCATGCGGTTAAAGACAGTGTTTGATTATGTCAAGTTACCATGCTCATAATATTGAAGTTTATAGAAATCTCAAGTCAAATGACTAAATGATATACCTATCATGAGTAATACCAACGACTTAATCCATGTGGTGTTCTCATAGTAGGTCTGTCTAGTACCTTGTTCCCTAACAAGTACTCATGTTCTTGATTCGTATTCCTATACTCACGATCATCACATGACCATCAATAAAAATTCACACTCATCTTAATTCATTATAGTTCCCATTATAATGATTGACAAGGGAAATTTATGATATTTCAACAAATACCCATGGATATTACTATATGGTAAACATGTAATCACTTATAATAAAATAGCAAATGAAAACCTTAATTTTATTAACCAATGTTACAAGATAAACAATGTTTGTAGAATGACCTAAGGCGCATGTCCCAACATTGCCCATGCTCTCTCATGTACTCTATCCTCTACACCCTGAATCCTCCTCTAGCTTATTGCACATAAAGATGTCATCATTGTGTATGGTCTGTTGAGGTGGGATATCAAACTCTTAACCGACAAATGGAACTCATGCCTAATGTATAGGTTAGTGATAAGTAGAGGAAAGGCTAGACTTTCAGTCTTCGTCATGCTCATCCTTTCTCTGATAACCTCATGAATGATACGCCCCACATTGATGCGACCGACACTAACCCAAATATGGTTTAGCAATGCACATCAGAGCCATATTAGCTCAACATATTGAGTGGTGGGGTAGAGAGAAGTGTTAACAAATTAGGACCATACCTTAAAAGTTTTCTAAAATAGCTTTTAATGAAATGCTTAGGATACTAAGAAGTTGAATAGACCCAGTCATGATTGGGGAAACAAGTCAAGCTACTGTAATAGTCTGATAAAGGTAATAAGAGTCAGGAAAATATCTCAAGTGTGGGAAGTCAGACCCTCCTAAATTATCAAAAGTAGGTAGTCTATAATAGATGTTAAAGGCTTTAGGAATATAGCTAGCCATAACGCCTCTAACCCTTACACTCTCTCCAAATCTGGCCAAGTGTCCATTCGCATACAACTCGCGAATAAACAGCTCATATCCTTGAATTAGATATGGGTCATAGGGATGCTCGGCTAAGGCTTGTTAGTCTCTAATGAAAAACTCTCATCCTCGCTTTCAGATGATCGATGTCATTGTCCTCTCATATTTGGTATTTCCTATACTAAACTCCCTCTTGGCTAAGGGTTTTCTCTTTTCCTTGTTCAAGTCACTATCAAACCTTCTTTACGCCTTATCGCTCACAAATAAAAACTCATTATGACGCTCAGGTGAATTAGGTGAATGGATTTTAGCCCTAAGTGGCGGTAATCGACCACTCGTCCTCCTGCTAGGACCTGTGAAACCACTGCACTCTCATTTTTCCATAGCACACAAACAATATAGCAACAACATATAATAACATGCATGAAGTTCATAACATAACAATAACTAGCACATCAGTCCATAACACTCCACAAATACAAGAATATTGATTCAAGCATAAAACTTTACTTAAAATGGCTTATGGCTTTCGAAACCTAATTCAATCAATGATTCAAGAAGATTCGGTAAAAAATCATTTTCAAAGTCTTAAAATCATATAAAAGTTTAAATCATTAAAAACTGATGTAAACATGATTTCAATCAATTCATCGCTCACATACACATGCACAATCAATCCTAGAACATACATTTTGCTTGAATTGGCCGAAGAATTGGGATTTTTCAAAGTTGATTAAAAATAAAAAAATATTTACTGACCAAACCATCCTAAATATACTCACAAGCAAAAGCCATATGGTTCTAGAGACCAATTTGAATCCAAGAACATACATTTTGCCCGAATTAGCTAAAAAATACCTGACACAATTCACAAAGATTAGGAAGTTTAGGGATATTAGCGACTTAGGAATGAGTTCCCAACAGCTTAGGGGAGCTTTCTAGGCCTATTAAATACTTTGGGAGCTCGGGTTTTGCAACTGCTAAATCGTGGCTTCGTCGAGGCGCTCACCAATCTCTCAATTTTACAGCTCAAAATGATCTCCACTTGATGTAGAATAAAAAATGGGTGATATTGGAGCTTAAAAGTGATGGATGTCGTGGTTGGAAGTTGGTTTTAGGGTGTAGGAAGCGGTTTGGAGGCGTTAATGGTGTTAGGGAAGAAAATAGGGTTATGCCCCATTTTTTTAAAATGGAACTCGTGTCCAACATTGTGCGTTAAAATGTCACGGCATTGTTGAGGTGTTGGGATGTCGCTGGAGAATTTATAAAATTTCTTAAGTTACCCTCCAGCGTCGTAGCAGCACCTTACATTCACATTGAAATTGTCAGCACATCGTTGGATCAAATTTACGTTTCTTGAATTTGGTTTATGATCGTTCTAGCACTACGCATTACCACGCAACATTGGGAAATTGCTAGCCTTAAAAATCGAATTTATCTCCAAAACTTTATATTTTTTTGTTCATTGTATGCACTTCCCTATGTATGCATATGATCTAATGCAAATGCATCAATTTAAGTTATACATGCCTTGAATTACATCGCTAAAAGTCTTTCAAACTTTGGTGCACACAAAACAATCCATGTTTTCCATTTTCACCTTAAAATCTCTACTAAAATCAAAGAGAATAGACAAACTCATTAATTTCTATCACATTTTATTTAACTAACTAATTTAACCTAGAACAATTTATTCAAACTAAAGGTTTATTGAAACTTAAACATATTAAATTCCCAAAAAAATGCGGGCTGCCTCCCATAGAGCACCAATATTTAACGTTGATGGCCCGACGTTACCACGATCTCAAACTATCCGTAGTCTAAGTCAGTCATTTCAATTAGTGGCTTAATCTCATCTCCGCCTAACGATTTAATCATCTCTCGTCATTTGACAACTTTTGATTTTCTCTATTATGCTCAGTCTACAGGATATGAGGATGTTGTTTGATGGTTCTGACTCTAGCTTCATATTATATATCTTAATGGGCTTGCTATCCTCCATCGATACTTAACCGTTAAGTATTCTTTCCTTCTCTCCCTATTTTTTCCTATTCATTTATCATTCCTTTTCGTATACCTTCTTCAATTTGTCTAAAAAGGTTTCTATAGAATCTTGCGAATCACTATCAAAAAGAAGACAAAACTACGTACATGGTGAAAACATTAGTATGTAAGTCCAAATAGTCAGGAATAGAGAAATAAACGACTCATCTATCGTGTTTTAATAAAATTGAACCACCAAATACGTCTATTTTTGTTTTGGTCGTTTTCATGAATGGTCGGCCTAGCATAACAGAGGCATTATTAGATATATAAGTGTCCTTCACATCAATGACATGGAAGTCAGCAAGAAAATCCATATTTTTTATGCAAAAATTCATGTTTTTCAACATCCCAACTCATTGGATTAAATATCCTTCCGCTAAATGAATGATGATGTAAGAATGCTACAAGACTTGGTTATGCATAGATAAGAAAAATGATGATGAAATGATGTTAATGGATGTTCTTGAATCAAACATAACTTTCTCCATATGTGTATCTCCTAACATGCAAGAAATACTAGAAATACTTGGATCCTCGCACTTTTTTTGTACATCAATGCTGCATGCGTAAAATTTTCTTCCTCTTCTTCAAATAATCTTTCTATTTCAAATGGTTTACAAGGAACTTAAACTTCAAGCTTCATTTTTTCAATTTTCTTGACTACTTTCTTAGTTTTCACAGCTTCCTCTTTTTGGTCCTTGTACCCTTTTTTATCCTTGAACATGTTTGTAAACCTTTATAGATACAACCTCTAATGAAATGGTACTCTTTGCTTGATGGTATTCATCCATCCCTTGCTTGAGTTGGTCTTTTCATCTTACTCCTTTTCTACCAATTCATATCTCACGTTTTGCTACAGTTTCAATTGCTGAAAGGGCTTTGATAGGTGAAGTTTCATTCACATGTGCATAATGATTCAAAACATGTTGTGATGGCAGCTTCCCTTTATTGTTGGCTTGGCCTATCTGAGCTAACATATCTGACATCAAGGCCTACAATTCTATAATTGAAGCCTCAATCCTAATTTTATATTGTTGTTGAGACAAAATCAATTTCTTCCTCATTCCTTCCAAAGTACGACCATGTGGATGGGTTTGATGATTATGAGGAGCTACTGGCATTGACAGTCTTATAAGTACAAAGTTTTAATAGTTAGGGTTCTTGGCGGCTTAGTTGAAGTTAGCATTCACTTCCTTCCCTCCATAATAATTACTTTGTTGTTTGTAATGTCCAGTATATGGCCATGAAAATTGGCATGTCGCTTGACTTCCCCAGTATCCTCAAAAATTTAGGAACACTAATCCGTGAAATGATTCGGCTTTGAACATATACCACAGGCTTTTGTTGTCCCTATTACAACTATCATTTTTTCATCATAGATTCGAGTTCTAACATATTAATTTCAAATCTGTATCCCCTAAAGATGTTGTTGTTCTTCTCTCACTAGTTGGATTGCGTCGCTTGGCTTGATTAGCTACTTTCTCAATGTACATCCTATCCTCTATAGGTATGATATTTGTAAGACTTCCATTGCACACTGTATCGATTAGTCTTTTTTCATTCTAAGTCAGCCCTTCGTAGTAACTTTCCATTAAGGACTTCTCGCTGAGACCGTTTTAAGGACACACTCTGCACAATCTCTTAAATCGTTCCCAATATTGTGGCAATGATTCATTATCTTTCATAATAATGTAAGATATATGCCTCCTAAGCTAGGTAATCCTCCCCGATGGCATGTAATTATCCTAAAATTTCTAATATAGCTCATTCCAATTCTTGAGAGAACCGATCGACAAGTGAAACAACCAATCTTATGTAGCATCTTTGAGACAAAAGGGAAATGCCTTCAGTTTAACTAAGTTAGCATTAACTATAGCAGGCTTCATGCCTACTACCACCATCTTAAAATCTGTGAGGAACTTCTGAGGATCCTCATTCATTTTTCCATGAAAATCAAGCAATTTGTGTATTAACCTTGATTTAAACTCAAACTGACTAGTGGCAGCTAAATACTCAATACATAATGGTAACGACCCTCCATAGTGTTGATTCGTTTCCCTAAATGTGAGCATTCAATCCAGCCTCAGTTCATGCCTTACATTTTGTTGGTTGTTCTACTAAGCATCCTACGTAATTGGATGATTCTGATCTCTTCTGCTTGAATCTATAGTCACCTGCGACCTTTCTCTCCTTTTGTTATCACTGTTCCTCTTAATATATGTCCAGTCAACTTTCAGATCAAATGGAACCAAATTGTCTGTGAAAAGTAAACATTAGTGAGCTGCAACGATAAAATAAAACAATACAAAACAAAAAACCAAAAAGAAAACAAATTAGCACCAATCCCTAGAAACGATGCTAAAAATTGGTATGCCCCATCGAAAGCACCAATAATAATCTTAAATTCACTGACTACCTTAGATTTGTAGTAAGGTAAGTACGAGGTCGAACCCACAAGGATTGGGAAGTTCCTTTTTAGATTAAATAAAATTGAGGTTTCTTTAAAACAAAAGCTTAATTACACTAAAAATTAAATATGAAGAAAAAAAACTCAATTACTTAGAAATCAAAAATCAATAAATATAAACTCTAGAACACAATATGAATTGAGATTCAAGAGAATCAAGTTCGTCCATCAGTTTTAAATGGTTGCTTTGGTACTAATTTTTATAAATAGGCTTATAATTACTCTCGCCACCTCCTTCTCCTCAAGTCAATGGAAGGAACGTGCGACACGGCCAAATATTAACTAGACCCGCAAAATCTCGAGTGCTCTGCAAATTTTCAATGGACTAGCAACATTAAACTCTATGAGAACACCTTCCATGAATAGTTACTAGCATCAAATTCTTCCACTTGTCATAGGGGTATTACAAAACATTGCTACTGTACTAATATCTCAACGACACAAAGGCACAACGATTGCCAATAGACAAGGCATAAATTGCCACTTAACTTGATCCCCCTTACCAAGTAACGGTAAGATCATTGGCAATAGTTTTTGACTCAAATCAGAATGCACGTGCACTTACACCATAAGAAAGGAAAACTTTTAAAACCTCATAAAAATAATGTAGTAAAGAATACGAATATTAGAATCGAAAGCCCAAAACATCTCAAATCCTTAAATCCCTATAACTCAATTATATTCATCTAGAACGTGGAACTTAGCCACTCATTGACATTGAAAACAATGCAAAAATAAATAAAACTTACTACCAAAACTTAAGAGAAGTCTTTTCCTTTCCTCTGATGCTTAGATTTCAAAGTTCATACAAAATAAAAGAGATCTAAAATCATTCTAAGGTTTCCTATTAATAGTAGAAGTGTGATAAGAGGTAATGTAATCCCAAGTCTTGCAAATCCAAAAAATATGAAAATGTCAATCTTCGTATATGTCCAGTATTGTACGTTGTAAACACCAAGGTGCTTGAAATTGCTAAGAAGGTACTTTGATATAATGGTTTTCCTTCGATTCTATCTTGACTAGTGTCCAACACCTCGCCATCACCATATGTACATCCCAAGGCGTTGTTAAGGTGTTGGCCTTCCACTTGGAATTTGAGCTTCATGTTTCTTTTGTATCCTCACAATGCTTCATATGCAATGTCTCTTATAAGTTTCCTCTTATCTGATCAAGTTTTTCCTGCGATTCCTTGGCGATTTCAATACACTCGAAGGCGATGATAGTAAAGAGCTAAGCATATGTCAAGCTTTTTGACAAGATTTTTCACAACCTGAATTTCTAAATCCCAATTTAATGTCTTAATCAGGACCAAGTGACCCTTGACGTAGGACACGTATCGAGATATGTGTCATGACCGACGCTAGGTGGCCAAGGTATATGTTATATTTTTTATGGTGTATGCCTAGTGTATCGCATGTGTGTAGACTACTAATTTACTCCTACTTATGTACAGTTATCGAGACGTGAGTAGGGACACACCTCGAGTTGCATGCTGGCATGGTACCGAGGTAGAAAGTGATGTGGTAAATCTTATTTAGGTTTTATGTAGCCTGAATAGTGATTTTGATATGGCTGTGGTTGAATATAAAGTTAATGTACCTAAGTTAGTAAATTAAAATAATAGCCATTTGATATTCATAGAGATACATATTGACACATCTAAACACCAAGTGAGTTACACATTGGTGTTATTTAGAGTAAGTAAGTGGGAAATGTGTTAATATGCGTACCACTAGATGGGTCTCGAGATGCTGGTGCATATGAGAATCATGGGCTATTAATCAACCATATATATTTCATATATAAGCTTAAGATCAACTTAAACAACTCAAGCCACTTCATTTTATTTCTTAACTTTAAAGAAAACTTGCTGGAGGAAGAAGACGATTAGCAACTTGTTGGGTTTAGTGAAGGTGGTGTTGATCAAGCTAGTGTTCATCTAGTTAGGTAAATTTCCTACACCATAGACTTAGCTAAATTCAATGAATTCATGAATTTGATGTTATATGTAGTTGTTTTGTGTTGTTGTTGATGTCTTGGGACTTTGGAGGTGTACATGGAGGTTCCTAAGGCATTAGTATGGCCTATGTGTAGAGAAAACTCAGAATTCTAATTATAAAAGTATGGGTTTTCCTACACATAGCGCACTAGTTAGGGTATTTAACGTGCTAAACGAATTTGGTAGCATGCTAATGAGGTCATTAGCACACTAATCAGGGTAATTAGCGCGCTAGGTGCTATGACAAAATAAAAATTTGCAATTTTCAAAAAATTCTCAAAGAGCATAAACAAGCCTAATACCTTAAATAAAGGTCCAAACAAACTAAAAAAACATGTTATATGATATCGTAAACCTAAGGATGTGTCTTGGGGGTTTAGATAAGAGTTTTAAGGTATCCAGAGGCCAAAATAGCTTAGGAAATTATGTGAATTGTAAGTAAACTGATCGAGATATTTATTTACAATTCATTCCTATTTATATGTTCATTTCTAGTCATTTGGACTAATTTGCCATTGTATTCCATATGTCATGGCTTTTTGCCATTTCTCATTTCATGAGGTTGCTTTCATGGTATATATTGTATATTAAATGATTTCATTGACTTCCAATCATGTGCTATGTCATTTTGATTGTTAATATATGTGGTTAGTGAAATAGCATGCTATTAGGTAAGTGTTACAAAGTATTGTGAATCTAATTTCGTTATGCATTAGATATGCAATTGCTTTGCTGGATTCTCAAACCATGTTATTCCGTGAAATATGAAAGTAATTCTTGTATCTATGACCATTTTATGATAGAGGTTCAGCGCACATGCAGGGTCACTAGACTTCTAGGGTGATCGGCTCTTCTCGACTAACTTGTGCAACACATGGGAAACCAGTCCTAGGGTTGTTGGCAAGCATAACTTATGTAGCACATGAGGTGAGACCCGGGGATGTTGGCAAGTATACATCGTTGGTGATTGGCACCAACGAAAGATTCAAAAAGCAAAATGCACTACTCAGACCTTCACATTGATGTAGAGCTCAACTCCATCCTCATATAGAGAAAAAGGCTGATGTGATGAAGATCATGAACGACCGGCCTTAGATCATTACTACTTATCCATGTGTCAGTTTCATTTTGTTTGACAAAAGTATCTCTTTGCACGTTCTCTATTCAGAATAGTTGTTATTATCATGCTTTTAGATACTTATTACATATTTGGGAATGTGAACAAATATCTCTTAGTGTTACTTTCTTTCCTGTAATCACCGTCATTTTTATGATGGTAGGTGCAAATCCATCAAGTAGCAAGATAGAAAAAGAGAAGATTGGCAACTACCTTTAAGCTAGTAGAGTGCCGCTACACCAGACTTTATAGGTTTTGATTTTGATTTATTACTTTATAGGTATTTAATATATTTTTAGGGTTATATATTATGGGTTGAGTGACTAGTACTTTGACCGAACACATGATGATACATTATCGTCATTTGTTATATATATGTATACATGCACGTGATCTTTATTTCCTTGGTTTTTCCGCAATTGTTAGGTATCACGTTAAAAGCTTCCGCTAATTTATCAAGACTTCTGCTAAATAAACTTTAAACAAGTAAAATTCTAATTAACTCTAATTTATGAATTGACATAGGATAGATAAATGTTTATTTGAAAAAAACAATTACGTGGAATATCATAATATTTTGAAAAAGGCTGACTAATTCTTTATTAAGTCCTATGTGGTAAGATTAGGGCTTAATGATGGGATTAGGCCAGGCGGTGCCCTATTTTTAGAAGGGGTCATCACAGGTGGTATCAAAGCCTAAGTTTATAAACCTAGATTACAGAGCCTAAGTTTATAAAGCATGGGATTATGGAATATAATTATTCTACAATATGGTACCAAAGCTACGGTTTGTAGCAAAAGGCCTAACATTTCCAATAAGTAACAAATAAGATTTAAACAAGTAAACAAAAATATTAGTTGTGGAAAATTAGATGATCGTTACATAGAAACCATTAGTTGGGAAGTGAGTGAAAATGAGTTGAGGATTTCTTATATGTACGTGTTATTTTTCTATGTTTATATATGTGTTATCTATGTAGTACCAGATTCGCGTTCGTTATCAACTTGCAAATACTGATGGTTGATTCACACGATAGCAGGAATGCAAGTGTCAGTGGCAACTAGCCTCCTATTCCATCGGCTGATGATATTCATAGGCTATCAGACCGAGTAGTAGTTTAAGGACAGCAGTTGGCAGATTTAATTGCCATGATGACATCACGCTTTGCATCACCAGCACAGACACCAACCCTACTACTACTACGACTACTCCTATAGTACTGACAGTAGTGCCAGTAGTATAAACTTTGATGGTAGTGACGGCTCCAATTATAGAGACCATTTATACACCGTCTTTCACACCACCATCTTCTAGATCGACAAATGAGGTTTAACTAGTGAAGGATTTCATCAGACTAAAGCCAGCATAATTTGATGGTCAGGTAGACTTTGAGAAGATCGAGAAGTGGATTTTGTCTCAAAAGAAGCTACGAAAAGTCTTAAGGAATGAGGATAGACTTCAAGCTGAAATTTCTTTTTACACTTTATAGAGAGATGCAGATGTATGGTGGCATGCGACGATAGCTTCTGAGGGAAAGTTTGAGTAATGGGATGCCTTCAACAGGAAGTTTTACTAGCAATACTTCCCACCCGTAATGATGAAAAAATTAAGGAATTCATGAATCTGAGACAGGGAGTTGATGAGTCGATGAGAATTTATAGAGATACATATATATGGCTATCTGAGGCAATTTGCTGCTGATTTAGTGAGAGATGAGTCGGAGGATGTGTACCACTTCGGGGATGGACTGAGGCCTGATATTGGATTTTATGTTGTCAGTTTAAGTGTTTAGACTTTGGGTGAGATTTACAGGTGTGCACTTTCTCACGAGACCTATTATTTGGGCAGAGTTGTTGATGGGACGTCGTTAGTACTAGCATTGACACCTGATCAGGTTACGGACTTTGCGAGGAGCAGACGGAGGGGAAAGGGACTGAGGAGATGGGATAGAGGTTCCCAAGGCTTAGGGACATCTACAGCAGTTGTACCATATGTATTGATCACATGCCATGCGTTCCAAATATAACCCGTACCCGAGTTACCAATCTCATGAGGGTGTAGTAGTGATAAATACGGGGTCGAATCCACTAGACTTGAGTTTTACTCTAAGTTAACTAAAAATGGGGGGTTTTAAAAAGCTTGAGGAAATAACTAATTAAAACAAGCAAGAATTCAAAATTGCAAGAATGATCTCGATGAAAGAAAATACCTAGGTCTATTGTTCCACAAAACAAGATCTAGATTCAATGGCATATCATGGTCTTCAATCTTTCCCAAAAACGTATTAATTCAAATCCTGCTAGATTAGCTGTAGAAAAATCGACATCTGCCAAAAATTCTTAATTCCCCTAATCTTGATAGTTAGGACATTCACTACTAACTATTTCCCTAATTAATGCAAAACCCTAGACGTCCGCCAATAGGATTTAACACAGTAACCGCAATAATAAAGATCCATAAGAATATTAATCCTTTTTCACCAAATCGTGTTCGCCTCCGATTTAACTAGATTCAATTATTGCACACACAAGAACTGAAAGGTTTTGATGGCAATCGTGTGAGTTTTTGTCACATTTCTATTTATCCAAAAGCACAATTACGGATATTATTGGTCTAATTAACTATTGATTGTCCACCTAAAAGCATGCAATGGCCATATACATACCCTAGAATTAAACCATATTCATGAAAACCAACAACAATGAAATAGAAGAAATTAAATTAAATCAAATAATAAAAATGATAAATCTCACAAGTAATGCCATGAATCATGAATCCTGACTTGTTTCACCTCCGACCTAGGCAAGGATTTGTTTAGTCAGACATGATCTCAAGCGCCTCTGGCGTTCCAAAAATAATAGAAGTCGATCTGTAATAATAACCTAAATTCTTAATATGAAAAACTACCCAAAATTGGTATTTTGAAGTAAGAGAAACTATTCTTTATGGTATCATTTTTGACTCGTGCGTCGAGGGAAATTTAAGGGCTGTTGGCATGCTTTGCGGTGCATGGGACACGTGTCGTGAGTTGATTTGGCGAGAGAGTTGGTGTGCTGATGTGGCAGTAGGTGATTTGGCAAGGCATCTAACTGTAGAAAAGCTAGATGAATCAGGAAGCGATACGTGGCGAGCTGGAGACGGACATAAAACTTGAGCATCTTGAGGAGCATCCGAGAGCAGTTAGCGAGGACTGAAGACATGTTATGGACCTGTTGGTCTAATGAGGGAGAGCCGCGTGGCGGCTGGTGCGGCAAGGAAGAAAACTAAACTAAATGTAAAGTGTGACATGAATCTTGAGGCACATTAGAGAGCTGCTGAAACACAGTGAATTATGTATGTCCCTCCTGCATCACTTGGCCCGTTGGTCAACAATGTACAATGCATGTCTCGAGACAAATCCTCTAGTAGATGTTCAATTCATGTAAATATTCTATTTTGAGTATTTTTCCGCGTCAACTTCAACTGTGCACTCCGTTTCACCTGAAAACGTGAAATAAACATAATTAGATATATATTTTAGAGACTTTCCATATTAAATATATTAAAATAAACTGTTAAACCTTATAAATACCAACTTATCATGTATCATCTCTTACGTTATTGTAGACCATTGTTGGTAGTCCTCCCTTGCCATTACCAGTCAGGCTTGTATTTCCAGCTCTTCCAGCGCCACCAGCGCCACGTTAGCAGTAGTAGGGTGGTAGTGGCCGAGGTTAAGGTAGAGGTAAAGGTCGAGATAGTTCTCAATAGGGTCAGAGACAAGCATAAACCTAAGATCAGGTTCAGGGTCAACAGAGGACTATCACTTATTATAGGTTTGGTCAGGTTAGACACATGATTAGAGATTGTCCACAGCCAGCAGTTGTGATTCCACCACAGGGTAGCACAGCCTGATGCTGATACCACACGAAGACTCATTGATAGTATGGTTTCCATTTATATTAGAGATTTATATGTTTCGTTTGATTTAGGTTTTACAGTATCTGTCATTTATGGTTGAATGATAGGCACTTTAGGGTTGACACCGCTTAGATTTAGCGTACATTTGATTTTGAGTATCGCAGTCGGGGATAGGGTTTACCCTAATTGTCTTATTGAGGGATGTCCAGTAGATATAGGGTAGAGTTACTTGTAGACTTCAGGGTGCCAGAGTTCTTAGTTGACATGTTGTTATGGATGGATTAGCTAGCAGTGCATCATGCTCATATCGACTATTTCAGTGATAGTGATATTCGAGATCCCAATGCATCTGAATAATGGTAGTACATCGAGAGCCAAGGGCACTAGAGGTCGACTTGTGACTAGTGGAGAGACGGAATACTCTAGTATCATTATACCTAGTAGTAGAGAGTCAGGGACCCAGACTTCGGGAGATTCCCATTGTGTGTGAGTTTTTAGACATGTTTCAAGAGGACTTACCTGGTCTACCACCACCGAGGGCAATAAATTTATTATTGAGTTGGTATCAGGCTCTAGACCTATATCTATATTATCATCTCATATGGCTCCGAGAGAATTGGAAGAGTTGAAGAGTTAGTTACAGGATTTAGGATAGAAGGGTTCATCACACTTTCTATATCACCATGAAGAGCATCGATCCTTCTTGTGAAGAAAAAGAACAGTACTTTGAGGATGTATATCGACTACAGATTGTTGAACAAGGTCATAGTCAGAAACAAGTATCTATTACCACGGATTGAAGACTTATTTGATCAGCTGAGAGAAGTGCTTTATTTCTACAAGATATTCCTAAAATCATGGTATAATCAACTTAGGATCAGGGATGACGATAGGTCCAAAACAACATTCGGTATAAATTATGGACATTATTAGTTTACAGTCATGCCGTTTGGTTTGACTAATACTTCTGCCATTTTTATGGATTCGATGCATCGGTTGATGAGGACATTTCTTGACCATTTCGTGATAGTTTTCATCGATGATATAGTAATATACTCTAGGACTCGAGAGGGTTATGAGTAGCACCTTAAGGAGACGTTGCAGACTTTGAGGGAGCATCGACTCTACGCCAAGTTCGGCAAGAGTGAATTTTCGTTGTCAGAGGTAAAAAATTTTGGACATTTTGTTGGAGCTGCAGGCATCGCTGTACATCCGGCCAATATTCAGTTTATTATAGATTGGTAGGCGCCAACGTCAGCTACAAGGATCAGGAGTTTTTTGGGATTGGTAGGGTGTTATCCAGGGTCGTGAAGGATTTATCAAGATTGCTCAACGATGACCAAATTGATTCTGGTTTGATTGGTCTAAGGAACGCGATGAGGCATTTACTGAGCTGAAGAGATTATTGACTACTGCACCCGTATTAATATTGTCGGAGGCTGAAAATAGATTTTTGATATATACAAATGTTTCTCATATGGGTCAAGGTTGTGTATTAATGCAAGATAAAGGTAATGTGGCTTATGCATCCAGACAGCTGAAGACGCATGAGAAGAACTATCATACTCATAATTTAGAGTAGGTAGCGGTGGTATTTGCTCTGAAGATATAGAGACATCATTTGCATGGAGAAAGGCTCACGCTCTACACTAATTATAAGATTTTGAAATATCTATTTACACAGAAAGAGTTAAACATGAGACAGTGCAGATCGTTGGAGTTTTTGAAGGACTATGATTTTTCTCTAAAGTATCACCTAGGAAAAGCTAACATAGTTGTTGATGCGCTAAGTAGGATATCAATTGGAGATGTCAAGGTTGTTAAATGTCATATGACGCACGAGTATGAATTACTCGAGGCATCAGTGATGATGACTCAATCAGATGTTACTATTGACACGATGGGATGATTTATGCACATATAAGGCTTCGGATCATGTATACACAGAGAGTGTCAGAGGGTCAGAGAGCATACATTATTTACCTGAGGTTTAGTGAGTTAGCCCAGAGTACTGATTGTACTAACTGGACGGAGACGATGGGTTATTGTCTGAAATTCAAAGGCAGATTATGGATAGTGGCTACGACATACCTGAGAGATGAGATTCTTCAGGATTCACACTATTCGTGGTTCACTATTCATCTAGAAAGGACCAAAATGTACCGTGACATGAAGAGACATTTTTGGTGACCTTGGATGAAAGCGGACATATCAGATTTCATCAAGAACTATGGGATCTGTCAGCAAGTAAAGGCTAAGCTTCGTAGACCTGGAGGATTGTTACAGCTACTTCCCATTCCACAATGGAAGTGGGAAGATATAGCCATGGATTTTATAAGAGGATTATCAAGGACTACTCATCGACATGATTTTATCTGGGTGATTGTAGATAGATTGACAAAATTTGTCCATTTTATACTAGTTGTAGCTCACTACACATTTGACCAGTTGAATGTATTATTCGAGATGGAGATTATTAGGCTGCATGGGGTACCATTGACCATCACATCAGACAAAGATGTTATGTATACATCCAGGATATGGCGGAGTATGCAGGAGCAGTATGGTATGCACCTGTAGTTTAGCACAGCCTTTCACCTTCAAACTGATGGGCAGACTAAGAGGTTGATTCAGACTCTCGAGAATATGCTCAGGGCTTTTTGACAGATCACGGGAGGAGTACCAACTGTTATATGAGTTTGTATACAACAACAGTTAACAAGATAGCATTGAAATGATGTCATTTGAGGCTTTATATGGCAAACCATATCGCTCATATCTTATTGAGCAGAGCTAGAGGACCGGGAGTAGATAGGGCCTGAAATTGTTGTCGATCATACGGAAAAGCTACGACAAATTGACCAGAGGCTTAAGGGAGCCCAAGAGAGGCATAAGAAGTATATAAACATGTATCACAGTGATCTAACCTATGACGAGGGAGCCTTTGTACATCTAAAGATTTCTCCTCGGAAGGGTTTTTACTGAATTAGTCTGAATGGAAAGTTGGCATTGAGATTCATCGGGCCTTTCAAAATCAAACAGTGAGTCGAAAAGGTTGCTTATGAACTTGTGTTACTTCCACAAATATCGGGGATTCATCCAGTGTTTCATATTTATATGCTTCGACTAGCTAAGTCGAAGGCAGATGTGCGATCGACAGTTGATTTGAGCCAGATTTATTTGAGCAAAAACATATCATACGAGGAGCAGCTAGTACAAATCTTAGACTATAGGGTATAACAGTTGAAAGGCAAGTTTATTCTGAACGTTTTAGTCAAGTGAAAGTTTCACGGAGACTCAGAGCACACTTTGGAGCGGGTAGACTATATGCGAGATACGTTTTTGTACCTTTTCGAGTTAGGTATGATTTTAGTTTAAGTCTAATTTCAAGGACAAGATTTCTATTAGTTGGAAAGAATTGTCACATCCCGAATTTCTAAATCCTAGTTTAATCTCTTAATCAGGATCAAGTGACCCATGACGTGAGATCTGCATCGAGATACGTTTCATGACCAAAGCAATTTGGCGATGGTATATGTTATATTTTTATGGTGTATGCCTAGTGTATTATATATGTGTAGACTACTAAGTCACTCCTACTTGTGTATAGATATTGAGATATGAGTAAGGGCGTGCCTCAAGTTATATGCTAGCGTGGGACTGAGGTAGAGAATGATATGGTAATTTTTATTTAGGTTTTATGTAGCTTGAATAGTGATTTTGATATGTCTATGGTTGAATATAAAGTTAATTTACCTAAGTTAGTAAGTTAAAATAATAGCCACTTGATATTCATCGAGATACGTGTTGACACATCTAAACACAGAGTGAGTTACACATTGGTATTATTTAGAGTAAGTAAGTGGGACATGTGTTAATATGCGTACCACTAGATGGGTCTTGAGATACGTGTGTACATGAGAATCAATGGTTATTAATCAACCATATCCATTTCATATATAAGCTTAAGATCAACTTAAACAACTCAAACCACTTCATTTCATTTCTTAACTTTGAAGAAAGCTTGCTGGAGGAAGAAGAAGATCAGCAACTTGTTGGGCTTGGTGAAGGTGGTGTTGATCAAGCTAGTGTTCATCTAGTTAGGTTAATTCCCCACACCATACACTTAGCTAAATTCAATGAATTCATGAATTTGATGTTATATGTGGTTGTTTTATGTTGTTGTAGATGTCATGAGACTTTGGAGGTGTACATGGAGATTCATAAGGCACTAGTATGCCCTATGTATGGAGAAAACATAGAATTCTTGCAGAATTCTAGATTTTCCTACCATGAATCATGTGTTAACCGAATTCGACTTTATTAAAAAGTTCCATAATTTTAGCTTAAGATTTTAATTAGGTTGCATGATCTCCACCAACTTAGCCTATCTTCTTATTTTAGTAAGTTTTTGGTAAGTTAGAAATTCACCGAAGTCCTTTCATGATCTCAACCTATTCCATATATCCAATGCACACACATCTCGAGGAGTCCTCACTTGCATATTGAAAAAAATAAATGAGTAAATAGCTACAAATTGATGCATTTGTGTATAGATAAACTGTACATACATCATAAAAATATAAAATACCTCTATGTCGACTCTCGAGGATGGACTGAGCAAGCCATGACACGCCAGGTCCACGTCAGGGTCCTAAAAATGACATGGTGCATGAGTTAGAGTTTTAAGGTCACTACACACAACTTCTTTAAGATCAGCCACCGTAGTTGCCTTTATTATCATAACATCTAAACAAACCAATAATCAAACAAAAAAACACATCAAAACATACCAAGAAACATAGAATTGTTAATGTATCAAGAAAATAACCTACAGACCAGAGCGCTAATGTATCACTAGACATCAAGAATCATACATAAAGAGCCAAAAACACATATATGCTAATGTTGAGTATGGCCTCGCTTTAATTTCCCATTTTCTTTCCATACCTAGAAAATATTGGTTTGTTCTAGTAAATCATACTTTCATCAAAATTGAAGTCAAATAAGGTTCATCAACAAAGGTCATCAACAAGTTCTTGAAGTTAAACATGTTAAACATGTTTTGACACAAACTAAGGTAGAAGATCAAACTGGATATAAAGTTAATGTACCTAAGTTAATAAGTTAAATCATTATTTCATCAGTTCTAGAAAATATTGATTTTGTTAAGTTATTCTTGCGCATTTAACATCAAGAATCTTAAAGCAAGAAAAACATAAGCGTAGAGATGGATTTACGTACTGAAAAAAAAAATCCAACCGGATCGACTACCAAAAGTGTACAAGAATTTGATGGAGCTTGTTGTACCTCAAAACACTTCTTTCGCTAACCGACAACAACACCCATGAAATCCATTCATATCAAACTGACAAAAAATCGAGAGAGAAGAGTAGGATCGATGATTCATAGTAAAAATTGAGAAAGTATAAAGGAACAAAGGATCAGTTAGGGTTTTGCGATTGGGAATTTGCAGGGAAAAGGTTTCATGATTATTAGTCGCAACTTTTTGAGAAAACAAATGAGACAAGACACTTTCCAATCTTAGATTGATGCTCGTCAATATATTAGGTGCTTCACTTTTTGAGCCTCGTGATTCGTTTTGATCAACTTATTATGTTCCTCATTATATGCACTTAAAAGCCTAAAGGTTTTAAGAAGACCCTTTTTCAGTTTCAAGATTGGGTAGCGCTAATCAAGATGTGTATAAAACCTAATAAAAGATCAAGTGGCTCACAATTCGTGTTTTTGTAAAAATTATTTTTTACTACGCTTAACAAGCGCATTCATGTCTCTGACCATACAGGGTAAGCTAACCTATTACAATATTTCTAAGAGTGAAGTATCTAAGTCTACTAATTCGAAGGAGAAAAGTTTGGATTTTGAAGAAGTCCAATAACAAAGAGCTACATAGTTGTAGATCAAAAGATATAGGGTCACGTGGCTCTTCGAGGATCTAATATAAGGCTTGTTTTGTTTCTATTCGAGGTAAAGGCAAATTTGGTTGACAACTAAAACTATTTAAATAGAAGTTCAGTGAGTTAACTTTATGTCCTTATCACCAAACGTTAAGGAAGTAAACAAACCAGAATATACCCTTCTATAGGGAAGGTTAAACAACAAGAGCTTAGGGTAGTGTTGTGATAGATTACTCGTGCTAGTTTCGAAACATAGAGGGATTTGGGTATCCGTATAGATGATAGGAGTTTATGGGTCAAATGGTTAACTAAGTTTCATTCCTTATGGCATTGAAATTGATAGGTTAGAGGAAAAGGGTATGGATGGAGCTGGTAGGTTAGGAGATGTTTTTGCGTGGCACACCTACACTAGAACATTTTTTGCTTTTAATAGAAGTTTTAAAACCCCTATTAAATAGAGTGTTATTAAATGTCATGTAAAAATGTGTAATGTTTTAATTTTTAATACATGTATTACATAGAGGTTTTTTAAAACTCCTATCAATTAGGTGTTATTTAGTAACACCCCCCTTTAGTAGGGGTTTAAAAACCTCTATTAAATATCAAAATTGTTCTAGTGCTATATCCTGTTGCAAGACCATACCTCTAGATCGACAGACACTTTGAGTACAATTGTTGGGTATTATGCTCAGGGCACCTGCATCAGGGTTTGACCAGTTCAGGGAAAAAATATCATTGTCGTGTGAGTTACTTGCACCCGGACTTACCAATTGATATTGGTGGAATGTTATTCAAGGTTATGTAGAGTAGACAGAGAGATGTTCATTCTACGATATTAAATAATACCAATGGCATCACTAGAACAAATTTGGTATTTAATAGAGGTTTTTTAAACCCCTATTGAAGGGGGGTGTTATTAAATAACACCTAATTGATAGGAGTTTTAAAAAACCTCTATGTAATACATGTATTAAAAATTAAAACATAACACATTTTCACATTACATTTAATAGCACTCTATTTAATAGGGGTTTTAAAACCTCTGTCAAAGGCCAAAAATGTTCTAGTGCATGTTCGCTTCACCGTCTTAAGTCGGATTAGCCACACTGGACTAGTTAATCCGGTGTTCGCTTGGAGGATTAACTAGGCCACAGGATTAGTTAATGGGCATGGGAGTGGATTAAACAATACCACCACTTTTGGTGGGATTAGCTAATCCATAGTGGGTGGTTAGTGGAGATTACCACTTTACCCCTCACATTAACACAACACCTTCACTAAATCACAAATCTCCATCTCGACCAAACATGGTTTTCTATTCGTCCTCTTCGTCCTGTTCGTCCTCTTCTCCACCAACTCCTTCGCCTCCTTCAATCCCAAATCCGTAAAGCTCCTAACTTCCTTAATAATCTTGATCTTCACCGCAGCGTCGAACTTCTCCAGCTTCAAATCGAAGGTCGTCTTCTCTGCGGCCTTCGACTCCACAGCGGCACCGCCAGCGGCGGCAGAGGAAGAGTCGGACGAGTCGAGGCCGGATATTGCTGGGCCGTAGTTATTCAGGCCCATCTTGAGGTGGAAGAGGATCGCGTAGTCGTGGCGCTCGAGCTTGGTGAGGTGGAGAAGCTCGGTCGTGATGCGGTCGAGTTTCTGGGACTGGGTTTCGGTGGTTGTTGAGAGAGGTCTGTGGAGGGATTTGGTGGTGAGGTAGCAGTGGAGGAGATGAGGTGCGAGCTCAAGCAGCAGAGGTAGGAGACATTCGCAGTGGACGAAATGAGGAATGTGTGAAATGGGGGGAGGATGTGTGATTTATGTAAGGGTATTTTGGTAAATGTCATGTACAACCTCATTTAATCCCAACCTTAAAACTCCCAACCAAACAAGATACACAAATGGGACTTAACTATCTAAACCCATGTGTTAGTCCCATCACTAATTAATCCCATGTGTTAGGATTCACTAAAATGTGAAGTGAACAGGCCACAAGAGTTGGAATGTCCCCTCATGATGAGTTAGAAATGGCGAAATCCTACTAAGTGAGCATGTTTCCACTATATATGTGTGTCAGGATATATCTTTAAGTCATGAAAGGTTATAAGTGCAGCTTAGGCACGTTCTTCAGCGTTTTCAACTGGTAGGGCGTGTTATAAGAAAGATGCGGATTAGCACCAAGCTAAGTCGGGGAAACCGATCGTGTGGAAGACTTCCACCTTATTAGAGTAAATGATTTAAGTTTTATGTAGACTCCTAAATGAGGCCTAGTAGACTATTAAAGTCAAAATGAGTGGTGCCTCAAATGCGGAAAGTTTGCCAACACTAGAACAATTTCGATATTCAATAGAGGTTTTTAAACCCCTTGCTATTTAAGGGTGGTGTTATTAAATAACACAAAATTGATAAGAGTTTTAAAAAACCTCTATGTAATTTAATACATGTATTAAAAATTAAAACATTACACATTTTCACATTACATTTAATAACACTCTATTTAATAGGGGTTTTAAAACCTCTATTAAAGGCCAAAAATATTCTAGTGCAAGTTGGTATCGGATTGGGCATTTTCTTTAAATTTAGATTTCGAGATGAGATTTCCTCTAGTTGAAAAGATTATGAGGGCCCGAAATGGCTAAATTGGGATTATACTCTAATTGATATTAATAACCCGTAATTATGGTTGGCATGTTAAACTCGATCCACACCTCGATCTCGGAAGTTGAGGTAACATTGTTATTTTTATGTGATGATATTCTATAATTTTTATATTATTTATTAATAAATTGCATCACACAAATTTCCCTCTATTGTTCAAATTGAGCATGAGTGATGTGAGTGGGATGCCTCGAGATGCATGTTAGTGCGGGTATGGGATGAGTTGGTAACTTAAAAATAAGAGGGCAGTTGAAGTAACAAACCATTTTTAAAGTCTTTCCTAAGATAAAGTTGGATATTAATCAATTGGACCTAAGTTACTAAATAAAATAAAACAAATAAACTAGACCTTGGAGCGCTTCAAGATGCGCATTGGCGCAATGCACTATGTAGCCGAGTAGTTGGTAGCTTAGTCGGGTAGTAGAGTTAATTAAATGTAATGTCCATAAACTAATCAATTTATTTATTATTATATTTAATGTGCCTAAGATCTTTAATTGCAAGGCTAAATCAATATATGATAAATTGCAAATAAAGCCTATGTGGCTATTTATTTTTTGGACCCCTAGATAATCCTAGTGATGAATCCATCAAAAGAAAGCCTAAAACACTAAGGTCATATTTGATTGGATGGAAAAAAAAATTATTCCAAGGAAAATGATAAATTCCATGAGAAATGACATTTTCATGCGTTTGATAGCCAAAATTTTCTTGGGGAACATTTTCTCACAATTGCCAATTTTTCATATTAAGACTCATATATTTTTTCACCGATTAAGGTGGACAAATTGAGTTTTCTATTGAGAAAATTTGAGTTTCCATATTAAGACACATTAAACTTATATTTTAAATATGAGAATTAATATATTTAATATATATGGTAAGTTTTCATATTTATTTTAAATCTTGTTGGTGAGTTTTGAGGGAAAAATTCTTATATGTATAATCAAACACATATAAAAAAAATTTCTTTTGAAAATTTATGAGAGAAAACTTTCTTAAGAAAATGTTCTTTTCCTATAAAATATTATCTTTATAAGCAAACAGGACCTAAAGTGGGCTTCAAGGATGCATGGATTCATTTAATCTAGGCCCTAGATGTGCCATCTAGGTGTACATCAATTAGAGATGAGAGGATGAGATGAACCATTAATGACACAAATACATAAACCCTCATTACCTGTTCATGCATAAAAATGCTCCTGAATTTACACAAGAACAAGAGAAGAGAATGAGTAGGGCTTATCCTCAACGAATGAAGGTACAATTGAAGGAGATTTTCCCAAAGGAGCAAGAATCTAAGGTTATCAAGCTTAGGCAACCAAATTAAACCCCTCTTCCTTTCATTTGAATTATTTCTTATTTCTTATGATATCAAAATGATAATTAAATCTAAATCCAATCGTAAAGAAAATGGTGAATGAAAGAAATCATCACATCATCATAGTAAAACAAGAGTTATATCGAATGTTTTTACATGTTTAAATTTAATAATTTAGTTGGTATATAATCTACTAATTGGGACGTAATTTAATAAATGAATAACTATATATCCTTTGACGACATAAAAAAAACTATATGTCCAATTTATAAATTTAAGTATTTGTTTTTATAATTGTTGAAGAAGCTTAGATAAAAATTTAAAGTCGTTATAAATTATAAAAATAATAGAATTAATATAGAAATAAATCACTATTTCATATTTTAAGTAAACTAGTTAATTAAAATTAATATTTTAATATTTTTATTAGCAATGACTATATATTTGCTACTTATACAAACACATGTACACTTTATAAAATTTCATAAATCTAAAAATAACACAATTACATACACTATATACAAAATATTTTGTAAGACAAATAAGTATTGTTGAATGTTATATTGTTAAAGCTTAGTCATTATATAATTGACATATCATAATATATTGTTAATTTTGAAAAATCACATATAATAATTTAATTGAATAACATGTTTAGACATTATAATTATAAACAACATTTTTTAGGCCATAAACTTCGTATTTTTTTATATTAAATCAAAGATAATTTGGGTTTACTTCAACAGAAAAAATGTATAATTTAATTTGGGTTAGACAAACCAATTCCGTGGAAGCCTTCGGGCACCAACAAGATACCTTTCGTTTTTTAAAATTTGGTATAGAATCGATTTATCGAAACAAGAAGAAAGAAAAATATTTTATGTTTCTCTTTCGCTTTTTTCAGTGTGCTTCAAACGAGTGAACGACCACTAAAACCTCCCGTTAATTAACGGTGTATTACAAACTTTATTTATTTTTCTTTTCGAATTCATAAGGAAAACAAATCGAAGCAACGTAGCATTTATTTTGAAAGGGAAATAGTATTCTCTTTTCGTTGATGTTTTAAGCGCCACTCGATCTATGTCAGTCGTCAATCTCTTAAATGCCCCACGATCTTAAACTGCTCGTTTAGTTTCAAGATCTATGTTAGTATATGGTCAAAAAAAAAATTTCGTATTGGTCAATCTCTTTGGTATGGGACCTAGGTGAAGTTGTGTTGTTTTTAATTAATCAAGCGATTTCAACCAAGTAAATATGTGTGTCAGGATATATCTTTAAGTGAGCATGTTTCCACTATATATGTATGTCAGGATATATCTTTAAGCCATGAAAGGTTATAAGTGGATCTTAGGCACGTTCTTCAGCGTTTTCCAACTGGTAGGGCATGTTATAAGAAAGATGCGGATTAGCACCAAGCTAAGTCGGGCGGTAGAGTTGGGAAACCGATCATGTGGAAGACTTCCACCTTATTAGAGTAAATGATTTAAGTTTTATGTAGACTCCTAAATGAGGCCTAGTAGACTATTAAAGTCAAAATGAGTGGTGCCTCAAATGCAGAAAGTTTGCCAACACTAGAACAATTTCGATATTTAATAGAGGTTTTTAAACCCTTAACTATTAAAAGGTGGTTTTATTAAATAACACATAATTGATAGGAGTTTTAAAAAACCTCTATGTAATTTAATACATGTATTAAAAACTAAAACATTACACATTTTCACATTACTTTTAATAACACTCTATTTAATAGGGGTTTTAAAACCTATATTAAATGTCAAAAATATTCTAGTGCAAGTTGGTATCGGATTGGACATTTTCTTTAAATTTAGATTTCGAGGTGAGATTTTCTCTAGTTGAAAAGATTGTGACGGCCCCGAAATGGCTAAATTGGGATTATACTCTAATTGATATTAATAACCCGTAAATATGGTTGGCATGTTAAACTCGATCAACACCTCGATCTCGAAAGTTAAGGTAAAATTGTTATTTTTGTGTGATGGCATTCTATAATTTTTATATTATTTATTAATAAATTGCATCACACAAATTTTCCTCTATTGTTCAAATTGTGCATGTGTGATGTGAGTGGGATGCCTCAAGATGCATGGTAGTGCGGGTATGGGATGAGTTGGTAACTTAAAAATAAGAGGGCATAGTTGAAGTAACAAACCATTTTTAAAGTCTTTCCTAAGATAAAATTGGATATCAATCAATTGGACCTAAGTTACTAAATAAAATAAAACAAATAAACTAGACCTTGGAGCGCTTCAAGATGCGCATTGGCGCAATGCGGTATGTAGCCGAGTAGTTGGCAGCTTAGTCAGGTGGTAGAGTTAATTAAATGTAATGTCCATAAACTAATCTATTTATTTATTATTATATTTAATGTGCCTAAGATCTTTAATTGCAAGGCTAAATCAATATATGATAAATTGCAAATAAAGCCTAAGTGGCTATTTATTTTTGGGACCACTAGATAATCCTAGTGATGAATCCATCAAAAGAAAGCCTAAACACTAAGGTCATGTTTGATTGGATGGAAAAAAAAATTATTCCAAGAAAAATGACAAATTCCATGAGAAAATGATATTTTCATGCGTTTGATAGCCAAAATTTTCTCGCGGAACATTTTCTCACAATTGCCAATTTTCCATATTGAGACCCATATATTTTTTCACCGATTAAGGTGGACAAATTGAATTTTCTATTGAAAAAAATTGAGTTTTCATATTAAGACACATTAAACTTATATTTTAAATATGAGAATTAATATATTTAATGTATATGGTAAGTTTTCATATTTATTTTAAAACTTGTTGGTGAGTTTTGAGGGAAAAAAATTCTTATATGTGCAATCAAAGAAAAATTTTCTTTTGAAATTTTACGAGAGAAAACTTTCTTAAGAAAATGTTCTTTTCCTATAAAACATTATCTTTGTAATCAAACAGGACCTAAAGTGGGCTTCAAGGATGCATGGATTCATTTAATCCAGGCCCTAGATGTGCCATCTAGGTGTACATCAATTAGAAATGAGAGGATGAGATGAACTAATAATGACACAAATACATAGGGCTGGCAATTCGTGTCAGTGAGTCGTAACGTGTCGTAAACGAGTCACAACCCAATTATCCTAAACACGGACACGACACGTTTATTAAACGAGTCACTATTTTCAAACACGACACACAACACGTTTAATAAACAGGTAACCTATATATGACACGTTTATTAAACAAGTCTTGTTTAACATGTTTAACTCGACTCGTTTATGTACTTGTTTATCAACCTGTTAAACATGCTACTAGATTGATGATATCTCACTACAAAATCAATACAAGCAACATAAAATATAAACCCGCCTACCACGTTATATCAATGTTATCACATAGAAATGGACAAAATCTAAGTTTAACAAGGAAAAATACAAGTTCTCAAATAGTCAAGTTCAAGTTTAATAACTCAACTACAAGGTTATATGAAGTTAACATAGAAATAAGAGATACATTCAAGTTTAATGAGCAAAAATATTGTATTTATATGAGTGATTAATTATATGTAAATTATAAGTTATATATGTATATAATTAAGTGAGTCATAAATGAGTCACACATGTTAACATGTTAATGACTCGTTTATTAACCGTGTATAAATAGATTAACCTGTTTATGACCCATACCCACTTATGTCAAACCCACGACATGTTTATGACGTGTCGTGTCATGTCGTGTTAAACGTTTTATGACCCAAATTGTCAGCCCTACAAATACATAAGCCCTCATTACCTGTTCATGCAACTGAATTTATATTTGCATCACAAGAACAAGAGAAGAGAATGAGTAGGGCTTATCCTCAACAAATGAAGGTACAATTGAAGTATATTTTCCCAAAGGAGCAAGAATCTAAGGTTATCAAGCTTAGGCATATGATATCAAAATGATAATTAAATCTAAATCCAATCGTAAAGAAAATGGTGATTTAAAGAAATCATCACATCATCATAGTAAAACAAGAGTTATATCGAATGTTTTTACTTGTTTAAATTTAATAATTTAGTTGGTATATAATCTACTAATTGGGACGTAATTTAATAAATGAATAACTATATATCCATTAACGACATAAAAAAAAACTATATGTCCAATTTATAAATTTAAGTATTTGTTTTTATAATTGCTGATGAAGCTTAGATAAAAATTTAAAGTCAGTTATAAATTATAAAAATAATAGAATTAATATAGAAATAGATCACTATTTCATATTTTTAAGTAAACTAGTTAATTAAAATTAATATTTTAATAATTTATTTTAATATTTTTATTAGCAAGAACTATATATTTGCTACTTATACAAACGCATGTACACTTTATAAAATTTTATAAATCTAAAAATAACACAATTACATACACTATATACAAAATGTTTTTTAAGACAAATAAGTATTGTTGAATGTTATATTGTTAAATCTTAATCAGTATATAATTGACATATCATAATATGTTGTTAATTTTGAAAAATCCCATATAATAATTTTATTGAATAATATGTTTAGACATTATAATTATAAACAACATTTTTTAGGCCATAAACTTCGTATTTTCTTATATTAAATCAAAGATAATTTGGGTTTACTTCAAAAGAAAAAATGTATAATTTAATTTGGGTTAGACAAACTTATTCCGTGGAGGCCTTCGAGCACCAACAGGATACCACCTTTCGTTTTTTAAAATTTGGTATAGAATCGATTTATCAAAACAAGAAGAAGGAAAAATATTTTATGTTTCTCTTTCGCTTTTCTCGGTGTGCTTCAAACGAGTGATCTCCGGTTAATTAACGGTGTATTACAAACTTTATTTATTTTTCTTTCGAATTCATAAGAAAAACAAATCGAAGCAAAGTAGCATTTATTTTGAAAGGGAAATAGTATTCTCTTTTCGTTGATGTTTTAAGGGCCTCTCGATCTGTCAGTCAATCTCTTAAATGCCCCACGATCTTAAACTGCTCGTTTAGTTTCAAGATCTATGTTAGTATATGGTCAAAAAAATAAATTCGTATTGGTCAATCTCTTTGAGTAACTCTTGTTGGTGTCAGGGTTGTGGATTCTTCATGGACAGTGAAAGGCTAATCTAGGCCCAGTAAGATCAAAAGTCAGGGAACAAATGGTTTATGTTTTTTAAACTAAAATAATGCAACGATACTTGGTTGAAATCACTTGTTTTAAAGACGACACAACTTCACCTAGGTCCCATACCAATTCTCCTAAACTCACCTAATTACTCTATGAATCGTGTAAGGATAAATGAAAGGCGGTAACTAAACTAATCCTATTTTTTACTAAACAAACCTCATGTATTCACCATACCCCAGTTTTTGAATTTTAATTTTTAAAGGTACCCTGCTTTTAAGAAAAAACCCAAAATACCCTTGCTAAATATACCCCACTTTTTCTAAATATACCTCATTATTCAAACATACCATTGTCTCCCCGGCCTGTGGATTTCGGGCATACAAGATCGAGACCTCTAAAGAGGTATCAGATGACTCCTATCGAAACTTCTTTTGAGATTTCGGTTGGCTTCATCTAAATATCACCGAGACCTCAAACTTGGTGGAAGCCAACTGAGTCTGGACTGACTACCACCAAAATTTCTTTATAGGTCTCGGTGGGAGTCGACCGAAATCTCTAAAGAATTCTCAGCCCTATGTATCCGCAACCCTCGGGCAAAAGAACAAAAACTTTTTTTTATTCAAAACTCATAAAAATGCATTAACCGACCAAAACATTACAGGGTTTGCTTGAAATCGCTTAACATTCTCGATTCCATCAACATTTTATTTCCAAAATGCAAGATTCAAGCCCTACATTGAATCCCTAAACCGAACATAACAACACCTAATCGACTCAAAACGGCCCCCCCCCCCCCAAGAAAATTCTAAAATCGACACAAAAGATATGAGGAATCACGCCACAACGTCGATTCAATGTGGTTTCGCTCGAATTTCGTCGGATTAGGGTCGAAGATGAGTGTGATTTGAGAGTAGGAGAGAAGGTGGTGTATTGGGGTATGGATGGATTAGATGAGTGGGGTATGGGGATAGTAAAAACCCTTTTATATAAAGGGTAGTTGGGTCATTTCACATTTTTTTAACATTGGGGTATGCTTAGTAAAAACTAGGGTCCGTTTAGCTGCTGCCAAATAGAAATATAAACATGGATTGCGTTTAATAAAATGAAACTTCATTTAGGCAGCGACTATTCACACCCCACTTTTCGCTCTTTATACCCCAGTTTTGAATTTATAACCACCTTGTGAAATGACTTTGATACCCATGTATATAAAGAGGCTTTTACTCCCTCCCACACCTTACGATTCCAACGAAATTGTTTGAACCAACAATATTAAGCGGGAACACCATGAAGTCGACTCCCACACCAGACATCTGATTGACTTAACTCCGACGAAACTAGTAAAATCGACTCGGTAAGTGTGTTATTAACTCGTTTATCTTCATTTAGGCGGTTTGTGTTTGTTGTTTTGTGGTTTTTTTACTAGTTTTTAAGTGTTTCATTTTTTTCTTTTAAGGCTTCCTCTTTAGTGGTGAGATTTAAATCGTAGCTTCCACAATGTCTAAAGAATCTGTAGAACGAACCAAAATCCAGCAAGAAGAGGTAAGTTTTGTTATATATCATGCATTTTTCTTCATTTTTATAAGTTGGTGTTTACGGTCATGAATCTCGTAATGTGCAGTCATACAGGACCGATGGAGGATAAGGGCTGACAATTTACTTTGACCGCTTCCCTTCGAACCTATCGGCCAATTTTGGTCGTTATCATTTGTTACTTATCAGTCTGTTTTAGCCACCACCATTTGATACATATCAGTCTATTTTAACCGACAATGTCATTTACCTTTGGTCTGTTTAGCCCACCTCCTATCATTTTGAATTGAAGATTGTATTTTTGACATTAATCCTGCATTAATTTGTTCTTTTCTTCCTTCTTGTAGGTTAATATGTGTGATACAGCTGGTACATCCGAGGTCGGTACATTCGGGGTTGGGGAGGCCTTCCCGAGATTTACGAAGGCATTCAAACCGACAGTTCCATTGAAGTCTAGAGAAGTGGCCCTCACTTGGGCTCAGGATACAGCTGCCAATTATGGATTTATTGTAATTATTATGAAGTCTTATGCATGCTGTGGTGGGAGGCGAGCTAGAATGACGATTGGTTGTAACCGGATTGGGAACTATAGTTTGAAACAGGCAAAAGGGAAGAAAAAGGAGAGTAACGACAATGGGGAAGATGAAAACAAGAAAAAGGTGACTGACACTAAGAAGTGTGGTTATCAGTTCAAAATATTTTTCAAGCACGAGATAGATGACTGCTAGCATGTTAGAGTTGTGTGCGAAGTCCATAACCATAGACTCACAAATAGTTTGGTAGGCCTTGCATATGATGGGAGGCCAAAAGGAACAAAATAAAATGATTGTGGAAGACATGAGAAAGACCAATGCTCCCTCTAAGGACATTCTCTCAACCATCCATTTGGAATTAGAGGTTGTGGAGAAGAAGTACTTGAACGGAGAGTCCAACTTGAAGACAAAGATTATGTTGAAGTTTAGGGAAATCAGCTTGCCTACATCAACTATCATTAAGAATTCGAAAAAGAAAGTGAATCCAAGTGGTCGGCTAACTAAGAAGAATCTCAAAATTGACAATAGTGAGAACTCAACAGTGGAGAAAGCAATTCAAAAATCTATGGGAAAGGTGAAAACAACAAAAGAATATCCGGTGTATGATAAACCAACCTAATAATAAACCAAAATGAGAGGACGCCTCATCGACCATGCCAAGTAGAAGTGGAAGTATTTTTTCCAAACTGGTAGAGGTTGAAAGGGTCGTGATATGGGGTGTTGCAATCCCATACGCCGAACCAAAGCATTGCACGACCTGCTTCCTAGTGGCAACTGAGTATCTTAGTGAGATTCTAGCACTTTGGCACACCTACAGCCATCAGACAGTGGATGTTACCATGGATGGTTAATATGATTATCGAACAATATCACATGCTCTTGTATACGACTTGAATAATGGTTGGATCGATGAGGGTGAGGAGGGGATTGGTTGAAGAGATCAACCAGAATAGTGCCACCCACAGAGATCACTTTCGAGTTGACATTGATTACGCTAGGGTCCAAGATTCATTTAACCACTTTGAGTGCCCCGATTTTGAACTTGGGTTGCTTACTTTTCCAAATATGGGGCTCATTATGGCTAATCGTTATGGGATGGGTGTTGTTGTCCCGTGTAAGTATGGGTACAACTTGTGGTTCCCCACGAGAGGTCTGACACCTTCCTTAGCCGAGAGGTGCTTCATATGGTTATGCCTTGTTATCGGCAACCATTTTGTTAGAGTAAGTTATTTGTATTACGCGTTATATCTTTTTTTTAAGTATTAATGTTCATTGTTGAATGCTCATATGGTTATTTTTAGTAGCTAATCATGACCAGTGAAGCGCCTTTACCTCGTGCCACAATAAGAATCGTATGTGGAGGATCAAAGAAAAGAATGGTCGGTCTGTTAGAATATTTTACCGCAGAATTAACCAATTGGTCGCATAGATATGGTGGAACTTGATGATGAGTAGAATGCAACATGCACCCCTTTTGATAGTATATGTACTACGTTTCTTTTTGTTGATACGCATAGGTCTAAATAGGTGTTTATGCGTGTACAGAACACACAAATGTTGTCATGTTTTTTTGCTTTACATTAGGGTTATTCTCGTACAGCTTCTTTCGCTTTTATCCATAAAAAATAAGGGCAAAACATTTACCCAATACACCGATAGCAGACAAAGGAATAGGTCGTGCTCCATGACCTTGTTGACCAATGCCGCCTTTAGATCTCGTGAGATTCCATCCACAAAAAGACTCCAAATGCACCGAAGAGTTCGATTAAGAAATCGGTAAAGCTAGAAAATTGAAAAGAGGATGGTGGCGCCGAATTTAGTTGTGGGATATGTGGGTTCGAAAGTGGGTAGGAGAGGGAGTTAGAGTCGTTGAGTGCTAAGGGTAGTTTCGAAATAATTTACAAAAAAGTAGGGTGAACGCAGCAAAAAAAATTGAAAACTGCGGTAAAACGAAGTAATAGGGTAAATGGAGCAAAAAGTGGTATTGACTTCTTTTTTCAATAATTGAGTGGAAGTACCCAATCGGATTGACTTCTTGTTTCAATAATTGAGTGGAAGTACCCATATTTTTCCTCCTGCCAAAGTAAAGTGTGGATTTTTCTCAAATAATAATGAGACCTTCATTATCAGTACTAGCGAGATCTACAGACCGCAAATACAAATGTCGGCGACCCCAACAAGTGGTATTATAGCTGATAGTTCGACTGAGACAAAGGTATGTCTAATGGTGGTAGTAGAGTAAGGCACTTTAATTAAATTTCATTATTGAAGATGTGTGGACTGAAATATAGTTTACATCGAGTTACCACACCTATAAATTAAATGTGGCTAAAGTGGAGACAATATTAGTACTAGTATGATCTAAAGAACATAAGTGTGAGCGGGGGCGTAGCCATGTATTTTTGAAGCCCTATGCTAAAACTAATGTATTTTTTTATATTTAACAATTGAAAAATGCTTTAGAGCACCAACTACGAAATACAATCGAACTCGTACTCATTCGACCACCATTGATTCTCGAGCGCATACGCATTCTGAGGTGTGTCGAAGGGCTGACGACAAGTATGAATCTAACCCGCATGTCTAACACATGTCGAGCGTGCACAATAATTTCTCGTATTTTACTATTAACTTATAGTAGTGGTAAATGAGATATCATTTCCACATGGATTTTTCAAATCTCATAAGAATTAAGGCTACCCTAAATTTTTATTGAATTTAACTTATTTTAAATTTAATAATATGCAAATAAAATAAACAACAACAACAACAACAACAAGAACATAGCCTCAGTCTCAAATTAACTGGGGTCGGCTACATGGATCAAACTTTTCCATTGTGCTCGATTAAGTGCAATTGATGGTGAGCTTTTCAAATCATTCAAGTCTCTCCTAATTAATTCATCCCAAGTTAGCTTTGGTCTGCCCCTACCTCGTCGAATTTCTATCGTTTCCATTGAGTCAGTTTTCTAGTTAGGGCATTTGTAGGGCGTCTTTACAGGTGACCAAACCACCGCAACCGCCCTTCCCTAATCTTTGTATCAATTGGTGCTACTACTACTCGTCTTTGAATTTATATATTTCGTATTCTATCTTTACGAGTTTTACCACACATCCACCTAAGCATCCTCATTTTTACTACGTTCATTTTATGTAATTGTTGTTGCTTTACTGCCCAACACTCACTTCCATAGAGCATAGCTGGCCTAATTGCGGTCCTATAAAATTTCCCTTTTAACTTAGTAGGAACATATGCAAATAAAATAAACAATTAATTAAAATAACCAAACTATAAACAATTTAAATTTAATAAACTAACTTAATACACTCAAATTAATAATTTAAACAATTAATAAATAAATGTAAATAAAATATCTAACAAACATCTAAACAAACCCCCCATTAAACAACATAATATACTCGAATTGTTTTCAAACACTAAAATATAACATCACTTCATCACATAGCTATAATTATTTCATATATGGAATCATAGAACCATTAAATCCTAATTTATAATAGGTTTATAGCCTTTAACTAGTCACCAGTTTTCCTAAATTCAATGAAAATGTCACATTCTTATCATTGTAAATCTACCCATTGAATAAAATGCAACACCTTGGAAATACGATAGCATTACACTGAATGAAAATCATGCCTAATCTAAGTATATTAACCGAAGTCGCATAATAATCAACTAAGAACACAATCACCTAGAACATCCGCTCAGAAAATACCCTAAAGATTAATCCTAGTTATTACTTCTATAATTGTTTTTAATAGCTATAGACATAGAATTGAATACTCTATATTAAGGAACATATTGGCCACTAATCACTCAACATAAAAAAATTACTCGTTGTAATACACAAAACAACTTGTTTTTATTTGTGATTGACATGTATGAATTCATTTAGGGAGTGGCTAAACGGACCTCGTTATTTGCTAAATGAACCTCGTTAGTTTTTTCCGATTCTGGCCTCTGGGGAAATGCCCAATGTGATCTTGATATAAAAGGCTTTTTGCTTGAGCAAATCACACCCCATCTCCTTCTTCACTACTCCACCCATTTTGAAACCCTATTCTCGCTCTACCCAAATGCAACTCCCTCGTCTCTAGCCAACGAAAAACTATTAAAATCGAGTTGGTAAGTTTGTTATCCACTTATTTCCAACACTTTAGTGGTTTATTTAGAGTTTTTTGTTCATCATTTCATTGGTGTTATTATTGGTGGTTTGTCTACTTATGTGGCTAGGGATTTGTTGTTGATTTCTTATTTTTTTTGGTGTGAAATGTTGAAGGACTCATTAAAACGAAGCCACCCCGATGTAGAAGATGTATTTTTTGCATATTTATTCGATTATTTTCATAGAGGAAGAACCTTCATGGTTGGTTGCAATCTCGTGTTGTGCGGAACTGAGACATGTACCAGACATCTCGGTTATGTTACCCCGCAAGGTAGTAAGACATGTTAGTTTACACAACCCGTCACTTTTACCTACGTTTATAGAGCATTCAAGCTGTAAGTCATAAGGAATTAGTGGTTGTGTTTCTCCGAAACCCCCGTTAGAGTCTTGATCATGTTCCTCCTCCACAGTCCATTTTTCATCTAATATTTACTTTTGTTATTGTTTTTTGACTAAATATTGTTTGCGTTTGGTTCTTATAAGGTACTGCATGTGACACAACAGGTACATCTACCAAGACTTTCTCAGACTTCACATTACAATTTACATTGCCATCACATTTTAAGAGTTAAGAGAGTGTAATCAGTTGGGCCTACGAGACTGCCGAACAATGTGGTTTCGTAGTGATTATCTTGAAGTTTTATTGGTGGCATCGATCAAGGCAAGCGAATGAGGTCTTCAAAAGGTTGTGTGAGATATGGGATGTTTGAAGTGAAACTTGTGAAGGCAAAGTGACTATTGAAAGAAATAAAGGATAAAGACGGCGAGGACATAAAAATGGTTGAATCAAAGAAATGTGGATGTGGGTTCAGGATCAAGGTGAAGCAAAAGCTTAATAGGTTGTGGCACATTCGAATTATGTGTGGGGTACATAACCATCGCTTCAGTAATTCATTGGTTGGACACTCTATAGCTGAGGGGCTCAATGTGCCTAAGAAATATATTGCACGAGACTTGAGCAAGACAAGTGCCTAACCAAAAGACATTTTAAGTCACATCAAGAGACAAAACAAGGACAATGTGACTGTTATGAAGACAATTTACAATGAAAGGGCTAAGTTGAGAAAGATTGAAGCCGATGAAGACAAGCTTAATTGCACTGAGCAACATGCTTACTGGGCTGGCACATATAACGCGAGAGATCTTTTCTTTGGCCACCCCAATTTAATGCATTGTTTTCCTCATGTATTGATCATGGATTGCACTTACAAGAAAAATCGGTATAAGTACACACTCCATGAGATCGTTGGGGTCACATCCACATACAATACCTTCTTAGTAGCTAATATTTTCCTAGGTAAGGAGATTACGTTTGACTATGCATGGATGCTTAGGCAGTTGAAGTCATTAATGGATGGGTGGCAACTTCTGAGTGTTATTTTGACAAATAAGGACTTGGGTTTAGTTGCGGCAGTGGAAGAGGAGTTCCCTACTGCTACCCACGTACTTTGTTCATGGAGCGTGAACAAGAATATTATTACAAAGATAAGGGATCTATTTTTTAACCAAGAGGACTATAACTATGGAATGTGGATAAACTTGGTGCAATCACAAAATGAGGCGTGTTACAATGGTCGGGTGAAGAAACTAGAGGAAAATTATAGTGGAGTCTTAAGGTTTTATGACTATGTTAGGGACACGTGGTTGTGTCAAAAGGAAGTTCGTGTATGCGTGGACAAGCAAGGTACTACATTTTGGGAATGCGACTACTAATCGTACTAAGGGTGCTCATAATGTACTTAAGAAAGAGCTTGGGACATCACATGGACATTTTACGGATGTTTTGAACTCAATACACAATGTTTTTATGCATCGGCAGAATAACCTAGATGCATCATTCAATCGATCCATGCATCTAGTGGCTTACAAATTTCAGTACCATATGTATAGTAACATCATAAGCTTTGTTGCCGCACATGCATTGGATGTAATCAGTAGGGAGGCTAGATTAGTTATTAAGGAGGATGGGGTTGGTTGTGATTCTTCCCTTTGTGGATGTGTGTTCTGGGCCACTCATGGCTTGCCATATGCGCATGAGATATCTTTACATATGCTTGATGGTAGCCCTATTAGTCTTGCCCAAATCCACCCACATTAGAAGAAACTGAACATGATCCCCATTGAGTCCCTACAGGATGGAGAGTCAGATTATCTTTACCAAGTTGAAATAGATGGTGTACAGGCTAAGTACAAGAGCAACAATCCTGACATGTGGGCAAAGATTGTGCAAAAGCTAACGGAAATCACTTGCCATGCATCGAATATCATTTCGATACCGCAAGAAAAGATTACAACTCAAGGTCAGCCCAAAAGTAGAACAATAAATTGAAAACGAAAAAGTCAAAAGGAAAGAAGACAATAGTTGACAAGTCCACCAAGAGAACTCCTTCTGCTTTTGAGTTATAGAGTCCAAAGCAACTCAAGAGTCCGTGGCGCAGGCTTCTGCAACGAGCCATGCAAGTGAGCCAAGTCACCCAATTCGGCCAAATCCAATAACATAGCTAACTTACGCATAGCCAACTCAGGCAAGTTTGCCAACTCAGACAAGTCAGTCAACCTAGGCAAGTCAATCATGTGAGGGACTTTCATCTTCAAAACTCATGGAAAGAGAAAGGTAACCCAGTGGATTGGACCCAGACGACCTAGGACCCGAACTTAGGTTGTTAAGGGCTATGTTAATGAGATACCACCATTGTAGTGCACTTACCGTATGAACACTGTCAATGTGCGGCCTGATGGAAATTATCAGTTTCGGACGATAAACAAAGTTGTAGGCTATAGAGGTGATGAAGGATGGAAATACGTGCAACCGGATTTGTTTGAAGAGTTGGTTAGGAATGAGGCCATATACAGAAATGTGTTTTAGGATGAATAGGATGATAGAGTTAGAGATGCCATTAATTTCTATAATAGCCCTGGTGAAAGTTATTATTGGTTGTCATTACAAAAGTTGAGGTTAATTGTGGCAAAATGTTACAAGCTAGCTTTTGCGGTGTTGACCAAGAAAGGATCCGGTCTTTGGCTCCCTAGCATATGTGCAGCCCCACATGTATTTGAAAGAAGGGTACTCTTGTTGTGCTTAGTGAATCATAATCATTTTGTTAGAGTAAGTGACTTCCCATAATGCAAGTTTCGTTTCATTATTTATGATGTTTAACAATGTTCAATACCACTTACCAATTTCGTTATGAATTTCGTTTTCTCGTGAGAGATGACGCTCCTCTACCACCAGCTTCACGATAATGGGAGGTGTTCGTCGAGCCACAAAGCAGAGATTGGGAGGTCAGACTCAAAATTTTTCCACGACCATAATCAAATGTGGAAGAACCGTCCATTGTTCAAATTGATTAGGATGCACCCATTTTTTGTTGTCATTTTGTTATGTTGCAATATAGCTTTTGTCGATGTATATAGGTGTATATGGGTGTCTATGGGTATAACAAACATGAAAACATTATCATTTTGTTGTTCTACATTGGTACCATTTCTTTGAAGATTCATGGATTGAGATTGGTTAGTTTGTTTAACTTATGTAACATGGATTTTTTTGTTAGATTTTACTCTTTGATTGTACCAATGAATCCCTACAAAAATGATTTATTGTTGATGTCTCATGATTTCACTCATCCTGTACACCTCGACTTAAGTGGGTTGTAACTTATTAATTCTTACGGTCATGTCGAACTATAAATTATATTGTACCCTACATATTTGCTGCATATAGCCCACTAGATTTAGCAAAATAAGTTGTAACTTTTGTCAGATCAATATAACTGCAATATCTCTGTACACCTCAACTTAAGTGGGTCATAACTTATTAATTATTACGGACATGTCGAACTATAAATTATATTGTACCCTACTTATTTACTGCATATATCCCACTTGATTTAGCAAAATTAGTCGGAATTATTTTTAGAGCAATGTAAATGCAATATCCTTGTAAACCTCGACTAAAGTAGATCATACGTTATTAAGGGTTACAGATATGTCGAACTGTAAATTGTACTAGACCCCACAAATTTGTTGCATATACCCCGCTTGGTTTAGCAAATTATAGCAACTTAGAATGAATCATTAGTGTCGTAGAATGTTAATCGACACTTCGATAACTATCACGGCAGAAGGTTCTCGTAATTGTGTGATAGATTTTAGATAAGTTAGTATGAAATGATTATGTTGCTATCAGACCTATAGCTCAGTCAGACAGAGAAATAAACCAAAACAAGGGGAAAATGTAGAAATAATTAAGGGGCCTCACCATCAACAACAACATATACATTAAAAAAAATGTACAACAAAGACAATTCAAGTACAATTCACAAAGTTTCAAATTCCATCACCAAAGTGAGACTAAAGTATTTTGAAAAATTCTATCGCCAAAGTCCCAAGTTCCATCACAACATAAAGTTCAAGTAGTTTGAACTCTAACGCTCCCCAAGTGATATTTTTCCTTTTCATCGTAATGAAGAACATCCCTAATAGATGTAGTTCCTCCTCGCTTTAACTGGCAGTCGCGGTGGTACTTTGGTATGTATGCTTAGCACTTGATAGAAATGCAATGACTTGATCTGCCATTTGAAAAGCATCATCAATAGAAAGATTGACCTTTGGAGTGCACTTGAATCGTAATGCCACATTAAGCGCCCGATGGTTGCAATGTTGCATATATGTCAAATAAGTAAACTACTAAAAATAACAATGAATATTAGATAGAGAAAAAAAAGTAAATAATATTACCAAAGAGTTCTCGTCTTCGTCATGGACCCCCGCTGTGTATTCAGGATTCTCTGCAAAAGGGTGGTTGACTCTGAGGTGTCATTCCATATAGTCGGATGATGCTTGATACGGATAGTTTGCTTTCTCACCATGTTGCTCAACAGATTCTAAGTGCCCCTCCCAATCCTCCCAAAAATAGGCATCATACGAGTACTTGACAGAGTATAACTTTCCTATCCTACTCCTATCACCATCCATTAGTTGATAAAGGTCTCTCAGAATGCATTGAACGTATCCCATTTGTGTCAAGACCCTGATGGGATTATGAGGCTTCATGATATCCATAAACTTCATGGGACCACGGTAGAATGCAATATCATGGACAGGCAGAGCACCCTTCAAAGTAGTATCCTAAATCGCCTGACAAAAATAAAAAGAATTGTCAACAAACAAAAGCGTAAAAAACACATTTTTTAATTGCAATTTTATGGTCGTTACTTCATGTGATCTCAACTTGTCGAGGCAACTTCTAAAAAAGACAAGATGATCCAATAACAACCGAGTCTCCTTCTTGTATAGCCTCTCATCTTTCTTTTAGTACCACTTCATAACATAGGGTTTGTCTGAGGTGTAGTTACTACACAAAAACAAGCTCAAGAAATGGAATACGGTTGTACATCCACCTACATAAACCAGATTCATGTATGACATATAAAAACTAAATTAAATGCAAGCATTAGTATAGAAATCAACTAAAATGCACGAATACCTCTAACAATGTTGAATAACCAAAAACGTGTGTGACTTCAGCACGACTGGAAATGCCTAGTTGACAGTACATAAACGCAAGACCTACGACCCCCTATGAATATGAACCAAAGTTGTCCACGTGTTCCAAAAGCTGTAGGAGAGAAAAAGACTCTCTTACAGAAACGATCAGGAGCTCTTTTCTTGTTGGGTTTTTCCTCTCCTTTTTTGACACTGAGAAACGATCCTTTAACTATGCCAAACTAACAGCGAGGTCAGGCCTTATCCTAATCTTCTCGTCACCATCTGTCACCGGCACCTCTAATAACCTACTAACCATCAAGCTTACTAATTTATGATCCTTGAAAAATGTAGCCACAGTCTTATCGGTGACCGAAATACCAAGAAGGACATGTACATCTTCGAGTATGATCATCATCTTGCCAAAGGGCAAATAGAACATGTTGGTTTCAAGCTGCCATCTCTCGACAATGCCTGAAATATAGACCTTATTACCTCTATCATATGAAATGTAGCCTAACGGTGCCAAATCAGAGTCATTAATCGGTTTTGCCATTTTTTTACTTCTTGGGATGTTGTGTGATAGTCTTTTAATTAGTGATCCGATAACCATAGTTTATGCACTTTAGAAATCCCCAACCCTACAAAGCATTGTCCTTAGTAGATTAAAAATATAATGTGTAATAGAAAAAGGAATGATGAAATTAACCGTAACGAAATTCACAATGCCTAATTCCTCCAAATCGTTAGGTTTTGGGGTTCATACATAGTGAGAAATTCAAATTTTTTTTTGAAAAACCTAAACAAGATAAAAAATAAGTTCCATTAAACTAGATCTACAAAGTTAAGACCATATCTTAATGTGTAATTTCCTTCTCTAATTTTTCTATCTCCAAGAAGTTCAAGCGCCCATTTTTTATCGGAAATCCACACACAAATGGTGATCACAATTTGAAGTGCTAGCCCCAATAGAGATAGAAAACATTTTTTTTTCTCCCAAAATCTAGAGAACTCAAAATTTGCAAGAATAAAAATCTTATTTTGTTTTAGGGTTTCAACCTCTATTTATATGTGTAGATAAGCCCTTACTTAAAATCTTATATGTAATATAACTATTGTATTTAGGTAGTTTAAGCAAATTACACATACACCTCTGTTAATAAGTTATCATATAACTAACCGTAACGGCTTTTATGTCATGAATTTTATCATATAAAATTCATTACTCTGGTCCAATTGAGATTGCATAAAGTTATTATTTGTGTGTGATCTAATAGGTTCATGTGATGTTGGTAGTGAACCAAAACCATTTTGGTACACAAGTCATAAGTGGTCTCTAGCAACGCATTATGACTACCTAAGGAGAATGAATATTAAAATTGATACAACCTAATAAATAACATATATCAAAACCTTTTGTCATACAATATCCTTTGATTAAATTTAAGGCATGGAAAGTCACCCTTAATGTTCAATCATACTAGTCTAGAACTTTAGGTAGACTGAAAAACAGCTAAGTGACATCCATTTAACAATCTAATATATCGAGGGATCCATTGATATCTATTTCTATCTGATAGAGACATATTCTATCTTAATTGCTCACCTTCACATATTATTTACATGGTAACCTATCATAATCTTAATAATCATTTGGTTAAAGACAATGTTTGATTGTTTAAAATTACTATACTCATAATATTGAAGTCTATGGTGATCTCAAGTCGAATGACTAAATGATATACCTATCATGAGTAACACCTATGACTTAAGCCACTCGGTGTTCTTATAGCAGGTCAATCCAGTACCTTGTTCCCTAACAAGTACTTATGATCTTGATTCGTATCCCTATACAAATGATCATCACATAGCCATCAATCAAGATTCACTCTAGTCTAAATTCAATATAGTTCCTTGTATAATGACTGAGTATGGACATTTGGGATATTTCAACAAATACCCATAGATCTTACTATAAGGTAAACATGGAATCAGTTATAATAAAACAACAAATGAAAACCTTAATTTTATTAAATAAAATTATAAGATAAACAATGTTTGTAGATTGACCTAAGTCATATGCCCCAACACAAATATACAAAAGCATATGGTTTTTAAAGGATGGTATAAGACTTAAATCTGAAATACCACCAGGAAATGAAGTGGCATCTACGTCTGTTGCATGGCGATGTATCAAAAGAGGCCTCTTAATTCCCTTTTTCGGCAAAATTAGTTAGTGTAGACTGCCTTCAGTTCACTCCCCTGACCAACTCCTACCAACTACAAGTGTACCCTTCTCATCTACAGAGGATGTACAAAAGCCCTCACCAACAACATCTCCTAAATTTGGATGACTCTCCTTATTAACTCGACATTTTTTTGTTCTATCCAGCCTTCGAATTAGAGCAAGTCAGATGCTTCGTCTCAAGCCCACCTTCTGTAACGACCCGAAAATTTGACTTGTGCCACGTGCCAGGTCAGGGTCGTATGTGAGATCCACTCGTCGGAATACGTATGTCCGAATCTCAGGTGGAGACACTGAGGTATGATATTTTTCTGTAATGAATGTATTAATTAGTAATATTCAATTTGAGATGATAATGCTACTTGTTGAGCTGTTTTACGAGTTGGTGTACGCGAGGAATTTGGTGAGCCGAAACACGAAGGGGGACGAGCCTCGAGTTGCGTGCCGACGTGAGACCGAGGCAGCGGCTTAATGTGGATATAGTGGTTATAGTGGTTTTAATGTGGTCGCATTAAAATATACATTGGATGCACCTCGTGATGCGTGTGGCGCGAGTGTCGAGATTGTGAAATGAAGTGGAAGTGGTGTGCATATTTGTGGTGCCTCAGATGTGCACTGCCCAATTTTTAAGGAAATCATTTGAATAAATATATTTTTGATGTACCTCGAGTTCCGCTCTGCACGAATCTCGAGGACACATTTGTTTTCTTCCTCAAGAAGAAACGAAGAGAGAGAGAGAGAGATCGGAAGAGGAAGAGAAAAAGAGATGGGAAATGAGAAAGAGAGATAGGAGAGAGAGAGAGAGGAGAGAGAGAGAGAGAAAAAAAAAGAAAGGGAGAGGAGAGAGAGAGAGAGATGGCGGAGTGAGATAGAGGGGAGCTCGCAAACGACGACTAGCGAATGTGTGGACGGATCAGATGAACCACGAGCCAGCGAAGGGCAGTGGCTCTAGGGAGCCTGCGACGCAGACGAACGACCTGGAGAGTAGTCGTTGCGGCGGTTAGATCGACGCAGGGGTGCAGCACGGCGGCTGTAGCGACGAACCAGCAGCGCGACCTAGCGAGCAGTCGCGGCGGCGGTTGAGGCGAAGCCGCGAACGAGGTGACACAGCTGTGACGACTACTACGAGCAGCGACGCGGTCCACCAGGACGTCGACGAGAAGGAGCAGACAGTAGCTCCGACGAACCAGCAGCGCAGATGATGGCGGCAAGCGACGTGGAGGCCGCGACCGGCGGTCCAGGGATCACGACGCAGGCGAGCAGTAGTGGCGGTGGCGCGGGTAACGGCTTAGAGCAATGGTGCGGTGGCGCGTTGTCGGACCGATCGATCCTCGACGAGACAAAAATAGTGGACAAGGCATTGTGATGTCGAACAATCTCGACGACGCGATGGGTTGCTCACGAAGAAGACGAGAGGCGTAGGCCATGCCATAGGACTTATGAGGCTATAGTCGGGTGTCGGGTGTCGGGTGCACATATCGAGGCATGTGCGAGATGTTTTGAGGACAATTCGTGATTTCTCGAGGTAAGTAAACCAGCTTGGAAATTGTACATTAATTGCATTTTACTCTATTGACTATTGTTGTTCATTGCTTTTGATAACTATCTTTGAAAGTGATATTGCGTGGAGTGGTCCATTGGCAAGTGAGTGATGGTACTGTTTATCTGCGATATGAGCTCTTATCTGGACGCCGTTGATATTTTCCAATTGAGTGTACATTGGGGGCACTTATCCGGGTCTGTGGATATCTCATAGTCGCAAGGGTTAGGGCTGGGAGGCAGGTGTCTCGTCCTGAACCCGAGTCTGCAGGGTTTTTGTCGCGACTCAACGACCTTTTGGTCGGGACTTCTTGCTATTTGGCCTCGCTTATCGATTGATTTGTTTATAGTCTTTTATATTCATGCGTTACCTATTCATTTCTTTCTACTTGCATGAATTCGAGTGATTTAGTTATTTCGCAATGTTGTATATATGTCCTCCTGACGTTACTTACCTGGGCTCGTCATTCTTGGGTTTGACTAAGTGCAGATCTACGGTCCAGCAAGGGGATGGCTCTATAGCTTGGTGAATCTTTTGTATATCTTGTATTTACTCTCCTTTGATGATGGTATATTTATGCAGGGTTCCACAATTAGGTTGTCCAACTCTTTTAACATTATTGTTGAGTTATTTAATGGAATATTACTTCCGCTAAATTGTAAAACATGAAAATATTAATAACTCAATTTAAAACTTTCGAATTTACTTATAATGATGGATTGGAAGGCTGATTAGGTATGCGTTGACCTTGGGAGACTAGCTCGGGGTTCCACGTTGGCTTAGGCCCAGCGGGGCCCAGTTTTTAGAAAATTGGGTCTATCACAGTTGGTATCAAAGCCTAGTGAATCTTTTGTATATCTTGTATTTACTCTCCTCTGATGATGGTATATTTACGCGGGGTTCCACAATTAGGTTGAACAACTCTTTTAACATTATTGTTGAGTTATTTAATGTAGTATTGCTTCCACTAAATTGTAAAACATGAAAAAATATTAATAACTCAATTTAAACCTTTTGAATTTACTTATAATGATGGATTGGAAGGCTGACTAGGTGTGCGTTGACCTTGCGAGACTGGCTCGGTGGTCCACGTAGGCTTAGGCCGGGCGAAGCCCAATTTGTGGAAAATTGAGGTCGTCACACCTTCCTCCACTTAGGAAGTTGCGGAACTAGCCTGATCTCAATGCCTAACCTTACAGGAGGTATATTTGCTCTAGTTTTAGGTATCGCCATACCCGAACTTAAATAGTTATTCAATTTAAGGAAAACATTTCAATTCCATCAGTTTCGATTTAACATGGCTGACATCAATAGTCAAGATGTCGACCCAAGGTGTCTGATCTATACATGAATATCGGTTTGAGCATACCGCGAAGTAATTGATATTACGGCCTAACTATTCTGCTACCCTCACAAGAACTAACGGTTTAACCTGACCGATACCTTTCACACTGTAACGATTCTGAGTGACCATCTAGTATAGGTCATCTACAACAACATACCCAGAAACCCAAAAACCACTATATCCAACCAAATATGACAAAAAAAATCAAAATAATGCGTAATATCATAAGGAACAAAACCCACAAGCTTATGGTGTTGAAAACTCACCAAATCAAAAGTGATGATATGAACGATGTCATGGCGGTCCTTCGCACGTGTGGTTCATCTATAGCAGTTCCATCGGGGTTAGCTGAAATACACCCTTTTACAACCTCAGTAGCTGAGATTAAAGAAGAATTTAAGGTTTCTTTTAGGTTTCATGGAGGTTTGATTTGGGGTATGTGTGTGAATAATCGGTAGGGGAATGGGTTTTGTAGCTTTATAATAGGGGCAGTCTTGGGATTTATAAAATCTTTTAGGGTATGTCAAGTAAAAATGTAAACAAACTGGGGTCTGTTTAGCAAATAACAGGGTCCATTCAGCCGTTCCCTTGATTGAAAGCATTAAGTACGTGATTTCATCATTATAACTACATAACAATCCAAAGTATATTACATGTCTAAGGTTTGTTTAGATTAATGGACTACTCACACATGCCGGTAATAAACGATGCATAAATATAACTAAAATACATAATTAGATAAATAAATACCTCTTAATCAAAGCACCAATATTTTTCACATATTAAACTTAACAAAAAAAAGAGAGTAGAAAGTAGTTGGAGAGAGTTTTTTCGAAGCTCTCTAGTCCTATATATATTTCCCATAGGAGTACATATCTTAGATAAATACAAAATCTTCATATCAAGCAAAAAATCTATCACCGACCTCAACGATTTGTCAGTGATTTCTCACTTATACATAAATCGTAGAGCAAATAACTAAGTTTAGCTATCAGTGCTCCACTGATTTGATTAGCAATTTCTAGTTCATTCTATGCCTGGCCTTTTTCCTGCTGCCGATTTAGGTGGTGATTCCTAGTGTTATTCTAGATTTCTAGCTAATCACTGGAACTATTTTCCAGTTGATTGTTTTGTTCTTACTCTTTTCTTCCATTTCTTTTTACTCTTTTCTTCCATTTCTTTATTCTCCTATTTAAAACCTGAAATCAGGAAAATAAGAGAACACCTAGTGTAATATCATATATATAACCAACCTAAATTACACTATAAAATGTGTCTAATTATTGATTTGTCAATGTCCATATTGGGGCTTACTAGAACTTTCCTTAACAGTCATGTATTTTATACACTAAATGACTTAACACAATAAATCATTCAAGTAAATATTAATCACTTAAAGATCACAAGTGGCAACAATTCGATAAACCCCCTTTCCGGGATCAATTTCCTCTCCTTCATCACATCATTCAAGCAAATATTAGTTAGTAAACCCCAGCTTCTATTGGGTTATGGGGTTCATACGTAGAGAAAAACTCAAAACAGTTTTTGACAAAATCCCAATAGGATTGAAAATAAGTTTCATTAAACTTTATCTATAAAAGTAAACCATATCTTAATTCGTGATTATTTCTCTGATTATTCAATTTTCAAGACGTTCAAGTGCATGTCCTTTATCAGAAATCCACACAAATTATCGCGGCCCAAATTCTCAATCTGAGTTTAATATCTGAATTAGGATCAGTGACCCATGAATTAAGGCCCGCAACATGATACGTGCCATGACCGAGGCAATGTGGCTGAGGTATATGTTATATTTATTACGGTGTATGCCTAGTGTATTATATATGCGTAGACTACTAAGTCACTCCTACTTGTATAAAGGTGTCAAGACGTGAGAGGTGACTTACCTCAGGATGCATACCGGCATGGGATCGGGAGTAGAAAGTGATATGGTAAGTTGGTATAAGTTTAGTGTAGCTTAAACAGTAGTCTTAATGTGGCTATGGCTGACTATAAATTAAATGAACCTAAGTTAGCATTTTAAATCAATAGCCATGTAATATCTCTCGAGATACGTATTGACACATCTACATACCAATTGAGTAACACATTGGTGTCACTTAGAGAGAGATAGTAAAGGTAAGTGGGAAATGTGTCAATGTGAGTTCCATTAGATAAATCTTGAGATACGTGTGCACATGAAGATCAATTAATCAACCATATCCAATTCATATATATAGCTTAAGATCAACTCATGTAACCAAACCTTTCATTTTCATACCTTAAAGGTTAAGCTTGCTAGAGAAAGAGAGAGAAGTTGTTGGAGGAAAAAGAAGATCGGCAACAAGGTCGGTTTGGTGAATGAGTGATCAAGCTACACTAGGAGTTTACAACTAGGTAATTCACTAACACGGTCAACTTAGTCAATTTGATGAATTCATGGATTTGATGATTTGAGTGGTTGTTTTATGTTGTTGTTAATGTCTTGGAACTTTGGAAGTGTGTATGTGGGGTTCCTAAGGCATTTGAGTAGCCTACGTAAAGAGAAAACTCAGAATTTTGATTGTAGAATTTTGGGTTTTCCTGTACATAGCACTCTAGGTAGGTCTACTAGCATTCTAACTTTAACTAACGCACTAGAGAGACTTAGTAGCGTGCTAATAAGGCCACTAGCATTCTAATCAAGTTACCCAACACGTTTGGTGCTACGACATCATAAAAAATGTAATTTTCTAAGTTTGCTTAAACACTGTAAATAAGTCTAATACCCTAAGTAAAGGTCCAAATACACTCAAAAACATGTTATATGATATCAAGAACCTAAAAACGTGTCTCGGGGACTCGAAAACAAGTTTTGAGGGGTCAGGAGGTCAAACTAGCTTAGGAGAATATGTGGATTGTAAGTAGACTGATTAAGATATTTATTTACATTTCATTCCTGTTTTTTATTCATTTTCATTTACCATTGTACTCTATATACCATGACTTGTGTCCATTTTCATTTCATGAGTTTGCTTTCATGGTATAGATTGTTGATTAAATGATTTCATTGACTCAAAATCATGTGTTATGTCATTTTTGAATGTTGATACATGTAGTCCATGAAATAGTATGCTATTAGGTAGGTGTTAAGTAGTATTGTGAATCTATTTCCTTTGTGCATTATATATGTAATTGCTTCGTCCAATTCTCTAACCATGTTATCTTTTGAAATATGAAAGTAGTTCTTGTATCTAAGACCATTCTATGATAGAGGTCCGGCGGACATACGTGTCACTAAACTTCCAGGGTGGTTGAGATCTCTCCATTATCTTGCATAGCACACGGGAAATGAGTCCAGATGTTGTTGGCAAGCATAACTTGGGTTACATCACAGGGTATGGGACCGGGGGTTGGCAAGTATACATCGTAGGTGATTGGCAGAAGCAAAAAATTATAAAGGCAAAGAGCATTGGTCAGACCTTCACGGAGATGTAAAGTTTAACTCCATCCTTATATAGTGGAAAGGCTGATGTTTGAATATAACGACCGATCGGCCTAGAACATTACTACTTAGCCGAGTTTCAATTTAATTTTGTTTAACTAAAATTTCTCTTTGCATGTTTTTCTTTTAGCACAGGTGATATTATCATGCTTTAGATACTTATTGCATGTTTGGGAATGTGAACAAATATCTCTCAGTGTTACTTTTTACTTTCTTGTACTCATCGTTCTTTTTATAATGACGGCGCAGATCCATCGAGTATCAGACTAGACAAAAGGAAAATTGATGACTACCTCTGAGCAAGTGGTATGCTGCTACACCGGATTTTGTAGGTTTTTAGTTTTTTTGTATTACTTTTATGTGTCTTTATATACTTTTGGAGTTGTAAATATATTGGGTTGAGAGATAGCACCCTGACCAAGTGCATGTTGATATATTATCACCATTTTGTTATATATAAATGTATATATATATGCATGTGATCTTTGTTCCCTGGTTTTTCTACAATTGTTAAGTATCATTTTAAAATGCTTCCACTAATTTCTTAACACTTTCGCTGAATAAACTTTTAAGTAAAATTTTAATTAACTCTGATTTATGAATTGACATAGGATAAGTAAATGTTTATTTGAAAAAAAAAATTAATTGGTAAGTTGAAAGGTTTTGGAAAGGCTGGTTAATTCCTTATTAAGTCTTACGTGGTGAGGTTAGGGCTTAATAACAGGATTAGGCCGGAAGGTGCCCTATTTTGAGAAGGGGTTGTCACTGGTGGTATCAGAGCCTAAGTTATAAAGCTTAGGTTACAGAGCCTAAGTTTATAGGGCTTAGGTTGTGGAATATGGTTATTCTACAATGTGACAATAGAGCTACAGTTTGTAGCAAAAGGCCTAACTTTCCTAATAAGTAACAAATAATATTTAAACCATAAAATATAAATTTTAGCTATTGAAAACTAGATGATTTTTGCCTAGAAACCATCAGTTGGGAAGTGATTGAATGTGAGATGGGGATTTCTTATGTGTACATGTTAGTTTTCTATATGTATATACGTGTTATCTACGTAGTAGCTGATTCGCGTTCTCTATCTACTAGCAAACATGATGGCTAATTCATGATATAGCGGGGATGCAGGTGCTAATGGCAGTCAGCCTCCCATTCCATCAGATGATTTTCAGAGGTTATCTGATAAAGTAGCTGCTTAGGGATAGCAGTTGGCAAATTTCATTGCCATGATGATATCACATTTGCTCCACCAGCACAAACACTAGCCCCTACTACTATGACTACTCCCACATTATGGACAGCAGTTTCGGTAGTACAAACAATACAAGTAGTGACAGCTCCAGCTATAGAGATAGTTTATACATCATATTTCATACCTCCATCTTCTAACTTGATAGTGGAGGTTCAGTTAATGATTTCATCAGACCGAAGCTAGTTTACTTTGATGGTCATCGAGACTTTGAGAAGATCGAGAAGTGGGTGTAATCTCGGGATAAGCTACATAAATTCTAGTGGATTATGGAAAGACTTAGAGCTGAGATTTCATCATATACATTATAAAGAGAGGTTGATGTTTACTAGCATGCAACAATATCTTCTAAGGGATAGTCTGAGTCTTGCGATAATTCAAGAAGAAGTTTTATCAGCAGTACTTCCTACTGCAGTGATGAAGAGGTTAAGGAAGGAATTCATAAATCAGAGATAGGGAGTTGACGAGTCGGTGATGAGCTATAGAGACAGATACGGCTATCTGACGATGTTTATTGGGGATCTAGTGAGAGATGATTCGAAGGATGTGTACCACTTTAAAGATAGACTGAGGCGAAATATAATACTTTACATGGTCAGTTTAAGTGCCAAGACTTTGGGTGTGATTTACGAGCATGCACTTTCTCATGAGACCAACTATTAGGTAGAGTTGCTTATGGGACACCATTAGCACCAGCGTTGACACCTGATCAGGTTGCAGAGTATGAGAGGAGGAGATATAGAGGTAAAGAACCGACGAGATGGGACAGAGGTTCCTAAGGGTCAGGAACATCTATAGAAATTGTAATATATATATCAATTCCTAAACCATTATAGACAACTATTGATAGACATCCCTTCCCACCACCAGTCAGACCTACATTATCAGTTCCTACTACTTCGTCAGCTTTACCAAAGCCACATCAGTAACAGCAGGGTGGTAGAGGTCGAGGCAGAGGTAGAGGTAGAGGTCAAGATGATTTCTGATAGGAGCATAGAGAAGCACATGCCTAGGATCGGGTTTAGGGTCATTGTAGGTCAGTCACTTGCTATAGGTATGGTCAGGTCAGCCACTTGTTAGACATTGTCCATAACCAACAGCTATAGTTTCACCACAAAGATGAGAGGGTGTTCATAAGTAGCACAGTCTGATGCTGATACTACACTAGGACTCATTAAGGGTATGGCCTCCATTTATGGTGGAAATTTATATGTTTTGTTTGATTCGGGTTCTACAATATTTTTCATTTCTAGTCACGTGATAGGCATCTTAGGGTTGACACGAATTAGAGTTAGTGTGAATTCAATTTTGAGTACTGCTGCCTGGGATAGGGTTTACCTTATTTGTCTTATTGAGAAATTTCCAGTAGAAATAAGTGGGGTTGAGTTACCTGCAGACTTCAGAATGCTCGAGTTCTTAGATTTTGACTCATTATTAGGGATGGATTCGCTAGTAGTGTATCACGTTCATATCAAATGTTTCAATAAGACAGTGATATTTGAAATCTTAAGGTGTTTGATGTTCACGTATAGTGGTAGTACACCGAGAGCCGAGGGCACTAGAGGTCAACTTGTAACTAGTGGAGAGATAGATATTCTAATATCTTTATATACCATAGCAAATAGTAAGGGACCTAGATTTAAGAAAATCTCAGTTGTGTGCGAGTTTTCATTTGTGTTTCTAGAGGACTTACTTGGTTTACCATCGCCTAGGGAGATAGAATTCATTATTAAGTTGGTTACCAATACCAGACCTATATCTACACCATCATACCGCATGGTAACAAATGAGTTGGAGGAATTAAGGAGTCAACTATAGAATTTAGGACATAAAGGATTCATACCTTTTATGTTGCCATGGGGAGCACCAGTCTTATTTGTGAAGAAGAAATACAATACTTTGAGATTATGTATTGATCATAGATAATTGAATAAGGTCACGGTCAGGAACAAGTATCCATTAACAAAGATTGATGATTTATTTGATCAGCTGAGAGGAGTAGATTTTTTCTCCTAGATAGACCTGAGATTAGGGTATTATCAACTTCGGATCAGGGATGAGGATAGGTCCAAGGCCCAGCATGAGATACAGACACTATCATCTTACAGTGATGCCATTGGGTTTAATAAATACTCTTGCTATGTTTATGGATTTAATCCATTTATTGATGAGGCCATTTCTTGACCGTTTTGTGATAGTTTTCATAAATGATATATTGATCTATTCGAAGACTCGAGAGGATCATGAGCAGCACCTCAGGAAAACACTGCATACTTTGAGGGAGCACAGACTTTACGCCAAGTTCAACAAGTGTGTATTTTGGCTGTCTGAGGTCAAGTTTTTAGGATATATTGTTGGAGCAGCAGGTATGCTGTAGATCCGGCCAAGATTCAAGCTACTATGGATTGGCCGGCATCGACGTCAATTACAGAGATCTTGAGTTTTCTAGGATTGGCAGGGTATCACCGTAGGTTCATAAGGATTTTTCAAAGATTGCTTCACCGATGACCAAATTCACTCAGGAAGATGTTAGGTTTAATTAGTCTGAGGAATGTGATAAGGCATTTGCTTAGCTGAAGAGGTTGTTAACTACCACACCAGTGTTGATATTTCCAAAGGTTGAACAGGGATTCTTCATATATATAAATTCTTCTTACACAGGTGTGTTGATGCAGGATAGAGGCACGGTGACTTGTGTATCCAGACAACTGAAGATACATGAGAATGATTATCCACTCATGATTTAGAGTTAGCAGCGGTAGTATTTTCTCTGAAGATATGGAGACATCATTTGTATGGAGAGAGGTTCACACTCTACACTGACCATAAGAGTTTGAAATACCTCTTCACACAGAAAAATTCAAACATGAGACAACGTAAATGGTTGGAGTTTCTCAAGGACTACGAATTTTCTTCGGAGTATCACCCAGGAAAAGCTAACGTAGTTGCTGATGCGCTTAGTAGGATACTGACTGGAAATGTCGAGGTTAATAAACGCCATATGATGCATAAGTATGGATTACTCGTGCAGCAGTGATTATGACTCAGTCAGATATTCCGATTGATACTCTGGTGATGATTTAAGCATAGATGAGGCTACAGATAGTGTCTACACAAAGAGTGTCAAAGGGTTACAAAGCTGACATTCTTTACCCAAGGTTCAGTGAGTTAGCCCAGAGTATTGATTGTACTGACTAAATGGAGATAATGAATTAGTGTCTGAGATTCAAAAGGTAAATTGTGGATACCGATAGTGGCAGAGCTAAGAGATGAGATTCTTTAATATTCACATCATTCCCAGTTCATTGTGTATCTAGGCCAAACCCAGATATATCATGACATGAAGAGACATTATGGCCTGGAATGAAAGCGAACGTATCAAAGTTCATAAAGAACTATGGAATCTACCAGTTGGTGAAGGTAGAGCATCATAGACCTGGAAGATTATTACAGCCTCTTCTCATTCTAAGATAGAAGTGGGAAAATATAGCCATGGATTTTATGAGAGGATTACAGAGAATTGTCTATCTATATGATTCTATTTGGGTGATTGTAGATAGATTGATGAAATCTACCTATTTCATACCAGTTGCAACTCACCACCCATTTGACTAGTTGAGTATATTATTCGAGAGGGAAATTATTACGATGCATGGGGTACCATTAACTATCACATTAGACAGAAATGTTATGTATACATTTAGGATGTGGCGGAGTATGCAGGAGCAGTATGCTATGCACCTACAGTTCAGTACAGCCTTTCACCGGCAGATTGAGAGGTTGATTCAGACTCTCGGGAATATGCTCTAGGCTTGTATACTTAAGTTTGGAGGGTCATGGGAGGAGTACCTACCATTGTGTGAGTTTGCATACAATAATGTTATCAGGCTAGCATTGAAATGGTGCAATCTGAGGCTTTATAAGGCAGATCATGTCACTCGCCATTTTGTTAAACTGAACCAGATGACCGGGAGTTAATAGGGCCTAAAATTTTTGTTAATCACATGGATAAGGTATGATAGATTCGCCAGAGGCTTAAGGGATCCCAAGATAGGCATAAGAAGTATGTAGACACGTATCGCAATGATCTCATTTATGAAGAGGGAGCCTTTGTGTGTCTAAAGGTTTCTCCTCGAAATGGTGTTCACGAATTTGGTCTGAAAGGCAAGTTAGCACTAAGATTCATTGGGCCTTTCAAGATCAAATAGCGCATTGGAAAGGTTGCATATGAGTTTAAGTTATCTCCGCAGATGTCGAGTATTCATCTAGTATTCCATATTTCCATGCTTCGACTAGCAAAGTCGAAGGGAGACGTATGACCGACGGTTGACTAGAGCCAGATTGGTCTGAGCAAGGATGTATCATACGAGGAGCAGCCACTACAGATCCTAGATCGAAGGGTATAGCAGTTGAGAGGCAATTTTATCCCAAAGGTGTTAGTCCAATGGCAGTTCCATAGAGACTCGAAACTCACTTGGGAGCAGGAAGACTATATGCGAAACAAGTTTATCTACTTTTTTTGAGTCAAGTATAACCCTAACCTAGTTTTACTTTCGAATACAAGATTCCCATTAGATGGGAAGAATTTTCACGACCCGAGTTTCTAATTTGAGTTTAATCTCTTAATTACGATCAATTACCCAAGACGTGAGACCCGCAGTGTGATACGTGTCATGACTGAGGCAATGTGGCTATGGTATATGTTATATTTTTTATGGTGTATGCCTAGTGTATTTTATATGTATAGACTATTAAGTCACTCCTTATGTATAGGTGTTGAGATGCGAGTGTAGTCACGCCTTGAGATGCATGCCAACTTGGGCCCGGCGATAGAGAGTGATATGGTAAGTTGGTATAAGTTTAGTGTAGCTTAAATAATGTTCTTAATGTGACTATGGTTGATTATAAATTAGATGAACCTAAGTTAGCATTTTAAAATTATAACCATGTGACATCTCTCGAGATACGTATTAACACATCTACACGCCAATTAAGTAACATATTGGTATCACTTAGAGAGAGATAGTGAAGGTAAGTGGGAAATGTGTCAATGTGAATTCCATTAGATAAATCTCGAGATATGTGTGCACATGAAGATCAATGGCTACTAATCAACCTTATCCAACTCATATATATATATATAGCTTAAGATCAACTCATGTAACCAAACCTTTCATTTTCATAACTTGGAGATTAAGCTTGCTAGAGAGAAATAGAGAGAGAAAGAGAGAGAAAAGTTACTGGTGGAAGAAGAAGATTAGCAACTAGGTAGGTTTGGTGAAGGAGTGATCAAGCTAAATTGGGAGTTTATAACTAGGTAATTCACTAACACTAGCAACTTAATCAATTTGATGAATTCGTGGATTTGATGATTTGAGTGGTTGTTTTATGTTGTTTTTGATGTCTTGGAACTCTGGAGGTATGTATGGGGGTTCTAAAGGCATTTGGGTAGCCTATATGGAGAGAAAACCCAGAATTTTAATTGCATGATTCTTGATTTTCCTGCATGTAGTGCGCTAAGTAGGTCAGCTAGCGCGCTAGTTTTTGCTAGCGCACTAATCAAATCACCCAGCATGCTACATGCTATGACAGCATAAAAATATACGATTTTCTAAATTTTTTAAATACTATAACAAGTCTAATACCCTAAATAAAAGTCCAAACACACTCAAAAACATGTTACATGATATCAGGAACATAAGAAAATATCTCAGGGATTCAAAAATAAGTTTTGAGGTGTCGGGTGGTCAAACTAGCTTAGAAAATTGTATGGATTGTAAGTAAATTGATTAAGATGTTTATTTACATTTCATTCCTATTGGTTTTCAGTAATTTAGATTGATTTTCCATTAACTCTATATACCATGACTTGTGGCCTTTCTCATTTCATGAGTTTGCTTTCATGGTATCGATTATTGATTAAATGATTTCAGTGACTCAAACTCATTTGATATGTCATTTTTGAATGTTGATACATGTAGTCAATGAAATTGCATACTATTAGGTAGATGTTAAGTAATGTTGTGAATCTATTTCCTTTGTGCATTAGATATGCAACTGCTTTGTTGGATTCTCAAACCATGTTATATTTTGAAATATGAAAGTAGTTCTTATCTAGGACCATTCTATAATACAAGTCCAGCGGACATATAGGGGGTTACTAAACTTCCAGGGTGATCAGGATTTCTCCACTATCTTACGCATCACAAGAAAAATGAGTCCTGGTGTTGTTGGCAAGCATAACTTTGGTGACATCGAGGGTATGGGACCTAGGGTTGTTGGAAAATATACATCGCAGGTGACTGGCACCAACGAGAAATTATAAAGGCAAAGAGCACTATTCAGACCTTCACAGAAACATAGAGCTCAAATTCATCCTTATGTAGTGGAAAGGCTGGTGTGATGAAGATTACGGCCGACCGACCTTAGATCATTACTCCTTAGTCGAGTGGCAGTTTCATTTTGTTTAACTAAAGTATTTCTTTGCATTTTTTTCCTTTTAGCATAGTTGTTATTATCGTGCTTTTAGATACTTTTTGTATATTTTGGAATGTGAACAAATGTCTCTAAATGTTACTTTTTATTTTCCTCTACTCACAATCCTTTTTATAATGGTGGGTGCAGATCCATCGAGTAGCGGACCAGGCAAATAGAAAATCGGCAATTACCTCTGAGCCAGTGTAGTACTGTTACATCGGATGTTGTAGGTTTTTAGTTTTGTTTTATTACTTTTATATGTCTTTATATACTTTAGGGTTGTATATATATTGGGTTGAGAGGTAGCACCCTAACTAGATACATGTTGATATATAATCGTCGTTTTGCTATATATATATATAACATGTGATCTTTGTTACCTGGTTTTTCCATAATTTTTAGGTATTATTTTTAAATGCTTCCACTAATTTGTTAAGACTTTCACTAATTAAATTTTTAAGTAAAATTCTTTAATTAACTCTGATTTATGAATTGACATAGGACAGGTAAATGTTTATTTGAAAAAAAATAATTGGTAAGTTGAAAGGTTTTGGAAAGGAAAACTAATTCCTTATTAATTCTTACGTGGTGAGATTAGGGTTTAGCGACAGGATTAGGCCGGGTAGTGTCCTATTTTGAGAAGTGGTCTTCACACAAATGGTGACCACAATTTGGACTGCTAGCCTCTAGAGAGATAGAAATTGTTTTTCTTTCTCTCCACAATCCAGAGAACTCAAAATTTGCTAAAACAAAAATCCTATTTCTTTTTAGGGTTTCAACCTCTATTTGTATGTATAGATAAGCTCTCACTTAAAATATTATTCGTAATACAACTATTGTATTTCGGTAGTTTGAGCAGATTTCACATATGCCCTATTAATATGCTATCATATAACAAATCGTAAGAGCTTTTATGTCATCAGTTTTATCATATAAAATTAATTAATCTGGACCAATTGAAATTGCATAAAGTCATTCTCTGCGTGCGACCCAATAGCTTCATGCGACATTGGCAGTGAACCAAAACCATTTTGGTACACAAGTCATAAGGTCTCTAGCAAGGCATTATTACTACCCAAATAGCATGAATATTAGAATTGATACAACCTAATTAATAACACATATCACATATTTTTGTCGTCTAATATCCTTTTATTAAACATGAGGCATGGAGATTTACCCTTAACGTTTAATCGTATTAATCTTAATCTTTAGGTAAACTGAAAACATCCAAGTGACATTGATCATATCAATTCACATAGACTTGGCCATTATCAGTCTATCACATCGAGGGATCCACTGATATACCTCTCTATACAAGAGTAAGAAATTATATCTCGATTACACACCTCTACATATTATTCACATGATAACCAATCGCGATATTTATAATCGTCCGGTTAAAGACAATGTTTGATTATGTTAAATTATCATGCTCCTAATATTGAAGTCTATGATAATCTTAAGTCGAATGACTAAATGATATACATATCACAAGTAACACATATGACTTAATCTAAGTAGTGTTCTCATGGCGGGTCGATCCACTACCTTGTTCTTTAACAAGTACTCATTATATCGATTTGTATCCCTTTATGCATGATCATCACATGACCTAAAATCAAGACTTACACTAGTTTTAATTTATTATAGTTCCCAGTATAATGATCGACTAGGGACATTTTGTATATTTCAACAAATACCCATAGATGTTACTATGAGGTAAACATGCAATCACTTATAATAAAACAATAAATGAAAACCTCAATTTTATTAACTAAAATTATAAGATAAACAATGTTTGTAGATTGACCTAGGGCACATGCCCCAACAGTGTTTCGTTTCTGTGATGTCTAAAATCCTAAGCCTATACTTCAATTCATTTTTCACATTAAATCCCCTATCTGGGATCAATTTATTTTTCTTCATCACATCATTCCTCGATTTATTATGGGCCTTTTAATTCACAAAATTTTATTTCCTTAATTCATAGTTTTTCTCCTCATCGGTATCTCTTGATCAACTTTATCTACTTTCTCCTCATCCACATAATCATCCTTGGTATGATAACTAAATGAAGAAGGCGCAGTAGGTTCTCTTTGAGGTCAAATTCTAGGTGTGTTGAAAGATCTAGAAATGGGTTGGATTTGGGAAACTTTGGTTTTTGATTTTGATTTCTCTACTAACTCTCCATTTCTCTTTTCTTCTCGTGAACCTTTACCCTTACCACGTCCAGCCATTTGGAATATTGTAGGTGAAAGAACGAACCTATAAAATCTTTTGGGACCAAATTTTGTCTGAAAATTATTCGATAAAGTTCAACTATCTATCAAGAATAAGAAATCATCAGGAAAAGCTTTTTGAAGTTTTGATTTTGAAATTCATATGAAAGTTGATGATAAAATAGCATTGGAAAAAAAACTTTGTAAGTAATTCAAATCAATCGATAAATTTTCTTAAAAGCCCCCAAACTCAATTGAAACTTAGTTTCAAATTAGCTTGTGTATAAAATTCAATCTACTCACCATATATGAAAAATAAGCTAAGAATTCGATAGTGATAAACGAATCATCACATCACTCCCATACTAATATTATAATAAAAAAATTCAATATCAAAACCATTTCAAAATTTAAGATTTCGAAATTAAGTTCTTATCCTAAAAATCAATCAACAACCAACGAAAAACCAAAGATTTAATCCATAATAGGTTAGGGTTTTAGTTAATAACCTTCTTGAAAGTGATTCTTTCAAGTATTGAATCCAAATAGCTTCTCTAGCCTCTCTCAAGCTCATATTCAAACTCCCTTGCTCAAGCCCTAGGTTGCTCTATACTCTCAGAACTCACCATGTTTTTGGGTTGAATGTGCGAAGATTGAGGTGGGAATCACTTAAATATACTAAAGTTAAGCTTTGAAGGGTTGAATCTAGGCTAAAAATTGGTGTTTTGATCGAAATGGTACAATGGTAGTGAGTGGGAGTGGTTTAAATGTGCAATTTAAGGTTTTCGCTTTTAAAAAACTCAAATTAATTCCCAACGAATCAGGGTTTAAGTAGATTCACTAAGGAATCGCTGATAAAATCGCTAAAAATGAGCCTTATTGAGTTAGTAATTTGTTCAGCGATTTCTAGTAATAAACGTGATTCGGTGACAAATCGTTGACTTCAAATTCACCATGAATGTTTTGCAAACTGCTGCCGATTTACTCGGCGATTTCTAGTACAAATTGGAATCGTTGAGAAATCGTTGGTTTAATTTTACTATTTTTTCAAGTAAATCGATTTTCCCAATTAATTATCAGACATATATATTAATAAAGGTAGATATATTCAAGAATTTAGAATTTAATTAAGATATGTATTAAATTATTAATTTATTGTCATAATAACTAATTAACATAAACATAATGCATAAAATAATATAGTACGAAAATAAATTGGCTCGATCAACCCTTTTACATGAAATTATTCCGGAATTGAATTCCTAAAATATCCTTATTATAAGAGTCAAAAATTGAGAGAATATAAAAACAACTAACTAATCATAATACTAAAACGGAAAATAAAGATAGAGTATGAGCTGCCTCCCATAAAGCGCTTTTGTTTACTGTCATTGGCTCGACTGAACCACGCAGTTCTAGACTGGTTCTATGAACTTAAGTGTAGGATTATCCAATTTGATGCCATTCTAGAAAGTGATTGCTTGGCCATGCACTCGAAATGTAATTATCTTGTTTAGAGTGTCCACGACAACTTGCGAAGTGGCTAAGAAAGGTCCTCCTAAAATTAATGGAGGATCTTCGTTAATGAAGTGTGGCATAACCAAAAAGTGTGTGGGAATAATATATTTGTCAATCTGAACTGGTACATTAGTAACCACACCAATTGGTTTTACTAAATACTCGTTTGGTATGGCAACTTTTTCGGAAGCAAGTACATCCAATTCTAATTGAGTGTGAAGGAAAAAATGACTTGCATGTAGTTTTCCCTAAAAAACATATCACACGTAGCTTTAAAGTACCAAGCTCATTCGACCTATATGTTTATGTATATATCTCCTGGATCGTCGAGCTGGACAATTGTTGGATTCTTTTTTTTTCTTCTTCTTCTTCTTATTTGTAGATTTAGGTTCCTCCATATTGTTATTCTAAACATTGTTTGATTGTTTAACCCTCCATTCTTAGGTTATGGTCTATTGATCAGCAATTTTTTCACCTTGCTCGTTTGTGGTTTTAGCATTTCTATCTTCCATTGTTACTGCATTAATAACATATATTTCAGTTTCATGATTATTTAATTCTAAAAATTAGTTATTTTTAGTTTGTTCATTATCAAATTCATTAGATTCTCCATAGGTATCTTCACCATTCAAAAAAAAATGGCAATTTTATTTTCAAACTCCATATACGTTATTCCTTCAAAGATATCTACTTTCATTTTGGTTGTATTAAGGAATGGTCTTCCCAAAAGTATAAATAGGGACTTAACTGATATTGAGTATCCCATTTCTATGACATAGAAGTCAGCTAGAAATATTAAGTCATTTGCATTGACTAAAGCATCTTTTAGTAAACCATAAGGTTTAACAACGTTATTGTAAGCTAAAGTAAGTTTAATAGTTGTATTAGTTACTAAAACTATTTTCATTGATTCGTATAACATGAGTGACACAAAGTTTATCGATGCTCCGAGATCACAAATAACAAAACTTATTAAAGAAGTTCCTATCATGATAGGAATTCAAAACATCCCGATGTCAAAACATTTCTCAGTTATTTTCTTTTTAATTAAAGTAGATACTTTTTTGTCCTAAGTTTTCTATAGATTTTTCTGAAAATTTGTCTTTTGATTCAGAGAATTCTTTCAAAACTTCATCATAATTTAGAAAATTGCATAATTGATTCCACCAATGGTTCATTAATTTCTATCTTCCTAAATTATTCAAGAATGTCTTCATTGATTTCTTCCACCCTAATATCAGTTAATTGTTGTGAAGTGGTAGAATATGAACACATGTCTTCATTCAGATTATCTAAAATTTTATCATTTTTATCCTTATCAATTAATTTGAACTTTTTCAAAGACCTTTATATGCTTCAACTCTGGCTAAATACCATGGGTTCAACCTTCTAGGAAAAGACATAAATTTCAATTGTTCAGCCATCCATTGTCTAGTAGGAATGACATTAACCTTCATTTCTTTTTCTTCTTCTTCTTCAATAGTCTTTTGAACCATCTTTTTATTACTTTGTTTAGGTGTCTTACCAATTATAGTTGTGTCTTTCTTATCACTGAATATAGCATTTACTTGTGCTTGATTATTAGGGTTAACATTGGTTTGATTAGGTTTTTTAACTCGACTATTATGTTGAGTTCTTAACCTTTTTATTTGCAAATTCATTTGACTTAACTAATTTTTCAATTCATTAATGGTAGTATCAGTCTTAATTTGATTTTGAGAAATCAGTGTAAAATTTTGATGGCATTGACTCAAAAAGTTATGCGATTTCTTATCTAAATTTGGATTCATACGTTGATTGTTTTGTTGAGGTTGTTGATTAGGTGTAGGTTGTATCTAGGCTTTTGGTCTATAAGTGTTGTAATTTTGATTTTGTGGATCGTAGCTAAGGTTTGGATTCGGTCTTTTAGGATAATAAGTATTATTAGCATATTGATTTCTTAGGGGCCAGAAAATTTATTCATCATTGCATTAACCTCTTCAGTATTTTCTTCCTATATAATAGGACACGCATCTGTAGGATGTGTAATCTTATTACTGAATCTGCAATCCTTAACTTGATTAGATTTTTCATTAACTAATAGCTAAACAATCTTAGATAATTCATCAATTTTATCATTAATTGTATTATTTTTCTTACTATCTAATTCACAGAGTTTCTTTCTTCAGGATTCAACTTTTTCACCATATTACTTAGATTGTTTTGCCATCTTAGTAATTGCTTCTTTCACTAAAGTCGATGTTGTTTCAAATAAAGAGCTAACACATAATGTGTCTAGTAGTCCTAGTTCAAAGTGATTGAATCGTTCACAAAATACTCTCGCAAAGCTCTTTGAGTATATCCATGTTGTGGACAAGAAAATATTAGTCTTTGAAATATATCTCGAAATTCATTAAATTTTTCATCATCTTTCATCTTAGCAACTGTAATTTGCTTTTTATAGGAATTAATTTTTCTAGCAGGCATATGTTCGTCTATGAAAGCTTCTAACATTTGAGTCAATGTAGTTATCAAGTTTGGCAGAAAATAGAACTGCCAGTCTTGTGCTCGATCTTTCAATGTGAAAGGAAAAGTCTTAATTTTGACTTGTTCTAAAGTTCCTTCTTTTGGTTTCTTCCCTTTAATTTTTGTTGATACTCCCTTATGAATTTATGTGGGTCTTCATTGTATTTACTGTAGAAGTTAGGTAAGGTACCAATAAATCCATATCTAAGTTCAAATCCAAGAAATCCATCGGGGTATGCTATACACATAGGCTCATATGTTGTAACGTTTTGATTTTCTATTCGAAAAAAGAGTTTTTTATTATTATTGATAACATTATTATCATCGCTATTATTGATGACATTTTCATCAACATCATTATTGTTGTTTTCCATCCTGTTAACTAAATTTTCCTTACGTTATTTTCTTAAACTTCGATTACAAGTTTTATCAAATTTAGGATCAAATGGATGCAAGGATCCCATTAAGTTAACACGATGAAGTGTGTAGACCATACAACGTCTATAATCCTTTAAATATTATCTAAAAATCCCCGACAACGGCGCCAAAAATTGACACGTGTCAAACGTGCACAATAATTTTTTGTGTTTTCTATTTACTTGCAGTACTGGTAAATGAGGTAACATTGCATGAGGGGTTTTCGAGATCTCAAAGGAAAATAACTTTTTATTGTTTTTATTAACTTAGTTAATCTAATTAAACGATAATTAAAATATTAAATAACTTAACAATTATAATTACTAACCTAAATAACCAAAGTAACTAAATTGATCTAAACAAATCAAACTCAAACTAACTTAAACAATATTCAAATGCACTTCAATATAAATAAATAAACCCTCACTAAATAATATAATATATTAAGATTTTCAAACACTAAAATATAATATAACTTCATACTATAGTTATAATTATTAAACATATGAAATCTTGGAATCATTACACCCTACTTCATAATAGGTTGATAGCCTTTAGCCAGCCACCAATTTTTCTTAATTCAATAGAAATGTCACGTTCTTATTATCGTTAGTCTACCCATTGGAAAAATGCAACACCGTAGAAATACGATAGTATTACGCTCAATGAAAATCATATCTAATCTAAGCCAATATTACCAAAGCCGCATAATAAATAACTTAGAACACAATCACCTAAGGCATCCACTCATGAAGTGCCCAATAGATTAATTCTAGTTACTACTTCTATAATTGTTGTCAATAACTATAAACATAGATTCAGAATCCTAATGTTACATAACATATTTGCAACTATGCATGCAATTGTAATTTTCTTTAGTTGTAATATGCAAAAACAACTTGTTAATTCCATGATTTACGTGTGGGAATAGATCTAAAGCATTAAGTACATGATTCCTCAATTATAAATATCTAGTAATCCAAAATATATCACATATTTTAGGATTTGTTTAGAATAATTGACTACTCACTTGGGAATAAACAACACATACATATAATTAAAAGACAAAATGAATGAATAAATATCTTAATATAAATCAAAGCACCAAAGTATCTTCAAACATAGATCATAAAACTAATAAGTAAAAGAAAAAGGGTTGAGAGCAAAAGGAAATAGTTATTTCGAAGCTCTCTGGCCTTTTTTATAGTCTCCCTATGTATTCATATCATAGATAAACTCAAATACTTCATACTAATCTAAAAAACCTTTAATCGACCTTAGCAATTTGTTAGCGATTCCTAATTTATACATAAATCGCTAAGCAAATCGCTAAGCAAATTGCTAAGATTAGCTCTTAGTTCTCCATCGATTCAACTGGTTATTTGTAGTTCATTTTCCAACTCTTTGTAGACTCATTGGCCTTCTTTTGCTACTAATTCACATGACGAGTTCTAGTGTTAATCCAAATCGCTGGTTAATTTTTTAGTTGACTATTTTGCTTTTCTTTCTCTTTTCTTCTATTTCTTCATTTTCTTATTTAAAACCTGGAATCATAAAAATAAGAGAATACCTAGTGTAATATCATCATTTACACTAAAAAAATAACCTAAATTACATTATAAAATGTGTTTAATTATTGACTTGTCACATAAAATTTACTTAGGTAATAAAAATATCACTTCAGTTTAAAATCTATTATATATTCATTATGATTCTTACTAAAAATTAAGTAAAATGAAAATCATACTTACTTGAATTCGAAAGAAATGTGAAAATTTTCGTCAACTTACTTGAATATCATATTAAAAGTAATTCTGAACTTTTCCTTTCTTTGTTTTTTATTGCCATCAATGTCAACTCCACCTAAAATACCCTCAAACTCATTCAAAACCTTATCCTTAGGGTTTTAGAATGATGTTCGGTTGCAACATAACAAACATAGCATGTGAAGCATAAACGATTTGATAAATATAATAAAAAATAAAGATGCAAATATGGAAGTCAATAATATCTAAGGAATAGAATACAAAAGGGAACATAAACTTTCATTAAAAAAGAATTCACCAAGACTAATACATTGTACCATCCAGTCATTCGTTGCATACAAGAAAAAGGATTTAAAAATGGTGGTGTCCAAAAGTAAGTTCATTATCAGTTGCATCATCTTCATCCATTTCTGAATAAGGTTTAAAGACGTAAATATCAGTTAGGTTGTAACTCCCAATTGGAAATTGCAACCACAGAGATGGGATGTCAACGCTCTTTCACGAATCCTGCAAACGAATATCATGTCTTCTCTCAGACGTAGTGTCGTAAAGTCCTCTCGTTTGTCACTATCATTTCTTTATTGTGATGAATCGTCATCTAGTTACACATTAATGAAGAAAATATAGTTAAAAAATCCTCTTCTCATGTGACTTCCCCAAACTTTGGGGCAAACCAGGTACCACCACGTCATAAGACATGAGCCACCAAGCATGCCACATCACAGCACACTTATCTTTGACTACTCATGACTTAAACCACTGTACGTATCTTATTCTTCTTAATTTAGTATTTATGGATATTTTTATGAATATTTACATTAGGTTAACTAAGTTATGTTGTTCGCGATTTATTAAATTAATATAAGTTGAATATTTATAAGTGAAAGTATTTAAAGCATGCAAATATTATAAACAATTCTATAGTATGGAAACCCAGTATGAGATACCATGTATATCAAAAAGCGACAAAAGTACAAAAAATGATCATATACATGTATCAGGTATACAAGTCCTCCCAAAATCCCATGAAAGCAGTAAATAAATACATACAAAAACCTACGCAAAAAGCTGATGGGGCTTTCCTAGCTCAGAGGTAGTCGCCTAACACCTCTCGCCCCGGCTCATCATAGGATCTGTGATTTGTCACCAAAAACAATGACAAATTCAATGAGTAAATCTCAGAGAACGTTAGCTAATATTCATGAAATCCAATAAAATGGCTACAATTCATGCAATTTTAAATAAGGAACAGAAAATAAAGTAATCACATGAAAATAAGTGGCAAAGAAGTTAAACAGAACATGAGTGTAGCATGACAGAAAAACCATGATCAATATCTGTGAATCGACTTAGCTAAACTAATAGGAACCCATAATGATCACCTCGCCAAACATCTCATGGTCGAATGAGAGGAACCCATGTACGGTAAAACCCCGTCCAAACATCTCTCGAAAGGAACCCATGACGAAGACTTAAGTCTTTGTTAAACATCTCTCAACCTACGAGTCTTGTGGTAAGTAATCACCGCATAGCCCTAACATGGCAAATTACTCGAACAGCGCGGGGTAGCTAGTCCCAGGGTGTGAGGTCGTGCCTTGCCCGATCCCGTCGACAAATACACATACACGCGTGGGAGTGGATGAACAAAAAGTGGATAGCAATTAATAGCACGATAGAATAATTGAAATTTAAAATAAAGAAAGTGTTATAAATGAATTTTAACTAATTTTCTCGTGGGTTTACTTAACTCAAACGATCGCAAATTACCTTCGAAAACCTCTTGCATACGCCTCGAGGTGCGCACTCGACTATGATCTCCTGAGTCCTTAGTGTCCAATTATACCATTTTAATTATTTTAGAGTCACATTAAATGAATTTATAATGTGGAACCAAAATTTATAATTTTTTATTCCAAAAAGTTTAATTTTTGACATACTTTTTGAATTATACCATGGTGCCAAACGGCCGAAAAAACCTCGAAACTCCTTTTCCTAGTTTTTTTCTAATTTTTCATATTTTTTGGAATTCTTCATAATTTTTATTTATTTTTAACTATTTCTTTTAATTTTTTTGGGATTTATTTATTTAAAAATTAGTTTATATTTACTTTTAAATAAGTTATTTTTTAAGGGTTGGGCCCGAGTCTGCCCGGCCCATATGGGCTTAAGTCAAGTTTGACCGGCCATGGGCCTTGGGGGTAGCCCACTTGGCTACCCCTCTCCCCAATTCTACCTCTCTAGAGATGGAATTCGTCTCTAGAGAAAAGACAAAAAAAAATATTTTTTTTGTTTTTGTTTTTCTTTTCTTTTTATTGCACCAAATCAACAACAACAATAGCAGCGATCCAACACCAACACCACACCGTTAAAGCCCTTAAACTTCTCCAAAAATCATCAACAAAATTAACCACTCACCTTGGTCCATGGAGGTCGTCGCGGAGCCGCCAAGAGGGAGAGACTCGCGAGAGGGGCGATGAGACCGTGGAGTGTGAGGAGAACTTGGCGAGGGAGATCTTAGTGAGGAAGAAGATGAGAGTGGTGTGAGGAGGAAGGAGAAGAAGAAGATCGGTTGGGGAGGGAGAGAAGTGTGGGTTTTGTTAGAAGATGAGAGAGAAAAGTAGGAGAGAAAAAAGGGAGGGGTAGGTCTGGGGTGATTTGATAGGTGATTTGATTTGATAGATGATGTGACCCATTAAAACCCTAACTATCTCATACACCCGCGTTACTACACACGCACCCCGCGACATCGTACACTTTTGTCACTACACACGCACAACCCGACCAAATGAAATTTTAACTAGTGAGATGCAAATTAATGAATAATAAAATAATGTAACATGCATCACACAAAAATAACTATTTATACCTTGGTTTGCTTGCCGCTAGACTTGTCAGCAGTGTCCACGTAGGTTCGTGCTACGTGTCCTAATCTATAATTAATAATTTAATTAAAATTAAATAATGTGGGCCGTTACATCTCCTAAGTTGTAATGAAGATGGCGGCGAACTCGCAGGGACATTCAGTACATTCATTCCAGCCATTAATATTGCCGTTCTTTGTGCGTCTTCTCTTTATTTTCCTTATGTTTTCAGTTGTGGTTCACTTCCTTGCTTCTCTCACATTTATTGTAATGAATAATTCGCGTTCATCCTCTGAGCCATTATTTCTACCACCTTTTTCATTCGTTCTACCCTGCATCATTTATGGTCATATCGGGCAATACATCGAATTCGATATCGAAACTCACTCCGGCTTTCCTACATAATTAAGTTATCAAAATTTGGAATAGTAATCTTTCATTCTTTATAGTCTTCATAGCAAACTTCATAGAATCATTTATAATTTTTTCAACATCGATATAACTCTTATTCACCATTACATGGTACAATAAAGCAGCTCCAGGGTTCTTCACTTTAAAGTGTTGCTTGGTTGGGTACAAATACGCGTCTATAATATAATTACAACTCTTTGTAATCTTCCTAAAATAGGTGGTTTCAATAAATTTTAGGTAGCCTTCTCTAGCAAGGCAAATCCCCTCCTCGGAGGTATATCTAACGCGTCTTAAATTATTTGAAAGGAGTAGGATTTTTTATCTTCATAATTGGCATTCGGATAATCATCCTCTGTTCGGTGTCTATTTTGCAGTAGGCCAAATAGTCTATTCAACCTCGCAGGTGAAATATCAATTTTCTTCCATTTAACTACCACTTTGTCCCATTTCTTACTGACATATCCATTAGCATAAGATTTTCGTACAATTTTTGAACATCCTCTTTCATTTTTTCCCGAGTAGTCTCGTAGAAGGCATTCTCATTTCCTATCTCTAATGATGCTCACAATTCGGTCCTCATATTTGCTCACATTTTGAATGTTGAATCCTCTCTCAGGAATTATGACTCTTTTTTATCACTGTAATATCTCATTTAAGCTCTAGGTCTCATAAACAAGGAAATGTCATAAGGCACCAAGTGACTAAGGTCTGGATTCTCAAAGTATTCTTCCTCATCAAACGATAATGGAGATTTTTCTCTAAGTTCAGCCCTCCTAGGTCAAGGTTCTCTAATGCTAATCCCAATAAGTATTATATTCCTTAGGCAGCCTCCATATTTTTGCTTTTGTTTAGGTTGCATTATAGGACCGCAATTATGTCAGCTATGCTCTATAGAAGTGAATGTTGGGCAGTAAAGCAACAATAATTACATAAAATGAATGTAGCAGAAATGAGGATGCTTAGGTGGATGTGTGATAAAACTCGTAAAGATAGAATAAGAAATATAGAAACTCAAAGACAAGTAGGAGTAGCACCAATTGATACAAATATTAGGGAAGGTCGGTTGCGGTGGTTTGGTCACCTACAAAGATGGCCTACAAATGCCCCAACTAGAAAACTTGACTCAACTAGAAAACTTGACTCAATAATAAATTTTTAATTTTCCTAAACCAACTATTTTTGTAGAAACTTGCAAAGGGTCGAGGGTATTCTCTCTTCGGCCTCGCTCTTCCTCGTCTCGGTAGCCAAGGTACGACGGTGACTACTTCCCTAGTCAGACACACAACCGCATATTCAAGTGAATTGGATTTAATGTGTTGACCGCAATGAGCTTCGTGAAGGCACTACACCTAGACAACCGGATCACTCGTGTGTCCGATTTAGCCCAGATTTCTAAGGTATTTAACTTTGTCCCAAAAGGGTCTAATCAATTGGTAGGGTCAATTGCCACTAGTGTGGTCTTATTGCACAAGTACGGGTGCTTACAACACACTGGCTGGTAAATTAAGAATTAAACAAGTGTTTAACCTTAATTGTTAAAATAATACCAAAGAAAATAAAATATTAATGAAAAGACTGAAATTAAAATATATAAATCTCGCAAATCCATTATTTAAGCCCGGTCGAACCTCCCTCGCAGTCTTGCCTAAGTTAGAGGTTTTAGCCTCGCATCAAGAACACAAAAGAAAAGAAGAAAAATAAAATAAAAAGAATGGGGGAGAAGAAGAGAGTTCGGCCAGCAGAGGAGAAAAATATATATGGCCCCTGGAGTGTGTCTGTTCATCCCAATTTATAAGTTTTTACTATGCCACGTGTCAGGCTGCCATTGGTGGGGTGGTGGAGTGCGATGCCACGTGGCGCACTGTGAGTGATGGTGCGATGCCACGTGGCGGAATGTGGCTGGAAAGCATGTGGGTGTAAGCTGGGATGTTGGGTGAGTGCGATGCCACGTGTCAGAACGCGATTGGTCAAGAGGAGGGTTCGCTGACGTGGTGGCGTGTGATTGGGCGCGAGAGGCGGTCGAGAGGTGAGTGCGAACCCACGTGGCACGCGGCGATTGGTGGAACAGCGGTGGTGGATGACGTGGCGGCACGCGATTGGGCGAGAGGCGGTGCGGTGCGACGTGGTGGACGAGCTGGCGAGTGAGGAGAAGAGGAAGTGGCCACGTGGCGAGTGCGATAGGGTGGTCAAACGGTGCATTGTGCGCGTTGACTCGTTCGAATTATTGGGGGTAGACCAAAGTTAACATGGGATGCATTAATTAAGAGGGATTTGAATTGTTTGAAAAGCTCACCATCAATTGCATTTAATCGAGCACAATGGAAAAGTTTGATCCATGTAGCCGAACCCAGTTAATTTGGGACTGAGGCTATGTCGTTGTTGTTGTTGTTGGGTTGCATTACCTATTTCCTATTATCTTATTTACTACCCTTATCTCTTCCTCTATCTCATCCTGCTATAGGATAATTCAACTATGATCAAATAGGTAAATCAAAAACTTGTTGTTGAAATTCATTAGTAAGGAAAACAAGCTTATGTACAGGTTTTAGTGTAAAATCTCAAAAGAGTTGAAAGTGATTCCTATAAAATAATTGTATCAACATATCCCTTTAAGAAGTATGTATATATTGGAAAGGATTCGTAGAAATCCCCAAAAACATTTCAAAACCCTTATTCAAATTGAGAATGTGCATTAAAACTATTTCTAAAAACAATTTGCAATAAAAACCTAAAAATTATATTTACGTTTCAAAATATCAAAAATCAGTTTTTGTTCAAGATATCGAAATCAAAAGGATTGTAGAGTATCAATTCATTACCTTCTTAAGAGTGAATCTCTCAAGTAAAATGCTATACTAGCTCCTTAGATCCCCTCTCTAAGCTTCAATTTCGAAAAAAAAATACTTACCAAGCCCTAAGTTGGGTGTATGAACTTGAATTCGAAATTTATAGGGTTGAAATGCTCTGAAACAAGGTATGATGCACTTAATGAAGCTTTAACTCAAGCTTTGAAAGGTTGAATCTAGGTAAGAACCTATAAATCAAATGTGTAGGTGCAAGGGTTTTAGGTGTGAAAGGGTTTATTGTTGGCGATTTGGGGTTCTATTTTTAAAAACACGGATTCATACTTAGCGAATCGGGATTTAAGTGAAATCACTAACAAATTGCTAGTGAAATCGGTGAAAATAGATCTCGATGGTTCAGTGATTAGGTCAGCGAATCATAGTATAAAACCAAAATTGTTGACAAATTATTGAGTCAATTTTCACTAAAAAAACCTACAAACTATTGTTAATTTATCCAGCAATTCCTAGTGTTAATTGGTATAACTGGGAAATCGTTGAGTCATTTACTGTTGTTTTTCAATATATTCTATATTTGATTAATTATTATACATAACAATAATAATTAAGGTAGAATGATCTCTATTCAACAAACAATATTATAAAAATGAATTTGGACTTTTAATTAGGGAATAATATACTAAATAAATACTTTATTACTTAAAATAATCAAAGACATTTAAGATTCAATTAAAAAACAACTAGCTATCCTAAATCTAGAAATACGGAAAGGCATTGGCTCGATCAACGCCCCTTACATGAAATTATTGCAAGATTGTAATCCTAAGAACTTCCATTATAAGAGTCAAAAGTTGAGAGAATAGAAAAACAACTAATTAATCTTATAACTAAAATTGAAAATAAAAATAGAGTATGGGTTGCCTCTCATAGAGCACTTTTGTTTTTAGTCATTGGTTCGACTTGGTTAATAAGATCACTCGTCGTTCAATTTGAGCGATTCAAACTGACCATCAATCAAATCTTATCATTCTTGACGTAATCAACTTCCTTATCATTCTCTGCGTCTGCATAATGTCCTTTAGGGCATTCAACACAATAAGAAGTCTCTCCATCATAATCATCATTATAATTGTCTTCATTGACGTAATTTTCCATCTTATAACCATTCAGAAGATACAAATAATCATTTCTCATCCTAAGTGTAACTATACGTTGTTCGACATCGATAATAGCTCTAGTTGTCTTTAGAAAAGTATGTCACATCAATATCGCATCATCTTTTTCAATCAGTAGTACTACCAAGAAGTTGGTGAAATACGTAAATCTTCTTACTTGCACTGTCACATTCATTGACATTCCTAGTAGTATAAAATCAATCTGCAACTCAGCTTTTCTATACCATTATTTCGGTATGATATCAGCTCATGTGTTAAGTAACACCAGAAAAACTTACGTCATTGATCATACGTGGAGGAAAACTTTCCCTGGATCGTCATTGCAAGTTGCAATCATATGTCCTAAATCTTAAAGTTTTAGTTGCTCATCAGTGAATTCTTCTTTCATCAGTTGTTTCTCTTCTTAATGTTGAACTTCAGGTCTTTTCTTTTTTGATTAATTCTTCTTATTACGTGGTTTCTTATACATCCATAGAGTTATGGTTTCATTCAATGGATGCAAATTAAACTCCATTTGATCATTTTACGAACTTTATGGGTCAGTCTCAAGATTGATGATATTTATATCCTCTTTAATAAAATTTTCATAATAAGGTTTTAACCTATGACCATTTACTTTATATTGGGGAATGTGCCTTAGGTCAATCTATCAACATTGTTTATCTTATAATTTTAGTTAATAAAATAGAGGTTTTCATTTGTTGTTTTATTATAAGTGATTGCATGTCTACCTTATAGTAAGATTTATAGGTATTTGTTTAAATATCCTAAATGTTCTTAGTCAGTCATTATACTGAGAACTATAATGAATTGAGACTAGTGTGAGCGTTGATTGATGGTCATATAATGATCATGTGTATAGGTATACAAATCGAGATCATGAGTACTTGTTAGGGAACAAGATACAGGACCGACCCGCTTTGAGAACACTACATGGATTAAGTCATAGGTGTTACTCATTATAGATATATCATTTAGTCCTTCGACTTGAGTTACCATAGACTTCACTATTAGGAGCATGGTAATTTGACAAAATCAAACGTTATCTTTAACCGGACGATTATAAAAATTGTAATTGCTTACCATGTGAATAATATGTGAAGGTGTGTAATCAAGATAATATTTGTCAATCTTGTATAAAGAGAGATATTAGTGGATCTCTTGATATCTTGAATTGTTAAATGGCCAAGTCCAAGTGAATAGAGATATGATCAATGTCATTTGGATATTTTCAATCTACCCATAGATCGAGACTAATACGATTGAATATTAAATGTGACTTTCCATGCCTTATGTTTAATCAAATGATATAGCAAAATAAAAGGATATGATATATGTTATTCATTATGTTATATCGATTCTGATATTCATTCTACTTGGATAGTCATAATGGCTTGCTAGAGACCGCTTATGACTTGTGTACCAAAATAGTTTTTAGTCACTGCCAACATCGCATGAACCTATTGGGTTGCACACAAGGAATGGTTTTGTGCAATTTCAATTGGTCTAGAGTAATGAATTTTTATATGATAAAATTCATGACATAAAAGCCCTTACGATTTGTTATATGATAACTTATTGATATAGCATATGTGTGATTTGCTTAAACTGCCTAAATACAATAGTTGTATTATGAATATAATTTTATGTGAGGACTTATCTACACATATAATAGAGGTTGAAACCTTAAATGATATAAGATTTTTGTTTTTTTCCATTTTCAAGTTCTTTGGATTTTGGGGGAAAAAGAAAAATGTTTTCTATCTCTTTTAGGGCTAGTACTCCAAATTGTGGTTCCCATTCGTGTGTGGATTTCCGATAGAGAAGGGCGTTTGAACGAATTGGAGATTGAACAATCAGTGAAGGAAATCACGGATTAAGGTATGATTCACTTTTATAGATCCATTTTAATGGAACTTAATTTCAATCCTATTGGGTGTTTTCAAAAAAAAAATTGAATTTTCTGCTATGTAAGAACCTCAAAACCCAACACTTTAAATATTTGTCATGTTTCTAAGCTTTCTATTTCCACTACACCATGCGGTAGCAAATGGACAACCAAATAAGGTCACATCCTTCTTAAATGGAGTTTTCCAGGAAATTATTTAAGGCTTGAATAAAAGAGTAGAATTTTATCTCCCATTTGAAAGTTTTTAGGAACTAATTTCGTATCACGAGATTTTTTGTTTTATCTTTATAAATTGAGGCATTTTCATAAGTGTCATTTCTAATTTCTTCTAATTCCTGAAGGCTCAATGTACATTTGTTTCCTACCTCATTATAGTTTATGTTGCGTGCTTTTTATTGCTAAATAGGCTTTATGTTCTAGTTCTACTGGTAAATGACATGTTTTTCTAAATAATAACCTATAAGGTGTCATGCCTATGGGTGTCTAAAATGCTTATCTATATGCTCATAATGTGTTTTCTAATCTTAGACGTCATTCTTTACGTGTTGGACTAACTGTTTTTTCTAGTATTGACTTAATTTCTCTATTTGGCATTTCAACTTGTCCACTAGTTTATGGGTGATATGCGGTACATGTCCTATGTGTGACGTTATAGTTAGCAAGTACATTAGCAACTAATCAGTTACAAAAATATGAACCTCTATCACTTATAAATTTGTGATCCAAAAATTGTAAAAAAATTTATCTAAGGAAATCAATAACTATTTTTGAATCATTAGTTCTAGTAGCATTTGCTTCTACCCACTTGGACACATAATCTATAGCAAGTAAAATATAACCAAAACCATTTAATGGTGGAAAAGGTCCCATGAAATCTATGCCTCATACATCAAACACTTCACAAAATAGAACAGGGGTTAAAGGCATTTGATTTCTACATCCTAAGTTTCCAATTCGTTGGCAATTTAGACAAGATTTTATATAAAGGAAATAATCATGAAATAAAGTGGGTCAAAAGAATTCAGAGTAAATAATTTTACGGGCAGTTCTACATGGACCGAAATGTCTTCCACATGCATAAGTATGACAATGAGATATAATTGATTTGACTTCTGAATGTGGTATGCATCTCCTAATTATTTGTTCTATGCAAAACTTCAATAAATAAGGTTCATCCGGTAAATAGCGTATAGAACCCTTTTTAATTTTATTCTTTTGAGCTCTCGTTAAATAAGGTGATAACTTATTAGTGATAAAATAATTAACTATATCAGCATACAAGGGCTATCAGTCTTCATACTATATAAGTATTCAACAAAAAATTCATCCATTAATGGTATTGTTGGTTCTCTATTCTCTAACCTACTTAAGTGGTTTGCTACTAGATTTTTGGCTCATTTCTTATCTTTTATAGTAAGGTCAAATTCTTGTAGAAGTATTATCCATCTTATTAGTCTAGGTTTTGCATCTTGTTTCGCCATTAAATATTATAAAGGTACATGATCTAAATAAATTATTACTTTTGTTCCTAATATATATGGTTTAAATCTTTCTAAGGCAAACACTAGCGCTAAAAGTTCTTTTTCAATGGCGGTGTAATTTTGTTGGGCTGGATCTAGTTCCCATAAGCATAATATATAACATGAGATTCTTTTCCTACTTTTTCACCTAAAACTGCTCTGATTGCGTAGTTACTTGCATCACACATAATTTTAAAGGGTAATAACCAATCTGGTGATTTAATCACAGGTGTAATGGTTAAAAATCCTTTAATTTATCAAACGCTATCTTGCAATCATTAGTAAATTCAAAATGAATGTCTTTTTGTAACATTTTGCATAAAGGTTGTGTAATTTTAGGGAAGTCTTTTACAAATCTTCTGAAGAATCTTGTGTGTCCAAGAAATGAACGTATTTCTCTTACAGTGGTAGGGTAAGGTAACATTTTGATCACTTGAATTTTTGTAAGGTCTACCTCTATTCCTTTATGTGACACTATATGTTCTAATATCAATCCTTAGTCTACCATGAAATGACATTTTTTATAATTTAATACTAAATTCTTTTATATGCATCTTTTAAGTACTTTAGTTAAATTAACTAAACACTCATAAAAAGAATTACCATAAACTATAAAATCATTCATGAAAATTTCAATAGAATTTTCCACATAATCAGAGAAAATATTAATCATGCACCTTTGAAATGTTACAAGTGTATAACATAAACTAAAAGGCATACTTCTATACGTAAAAGTAGTTTTTTCCTGATTTTCTAGGGTTACATGTATTTGATGAAATCCTAAATAACCATCTAGACAGAGTAATGGGTCTATCTAGCTAATCTTTCTAACATCTGATCTATAAACGGGAGTAGATATTGGTCTTTCCCAGTTGAGACATTCAACTTCCCATAATCTATACATACCCTCCAACCATTTTGGATTCTATTTGGTATTAATTCTTCGTGTTCATTTATTATTATTGTAATTCCTATCTTTTTAGGTACTACTTCAACTAGGCTTACCCAATTGCTATCAGCTATTGAAAATATCATTCTTACATCTAATAGTTTTAATATTTCTGCTTTAACTATGTCCATCATAGGTGGGTTTAATCTACGTTGAGGTTGTCAAGAAGCTTTTGTATCAATTTCTAGGTTTATCATATGCATGCATGTAGCTGGAGTTATTCCTTTGATGTCAGTTATGGTCCATCCTATTGCTCCTTTAAATTATTTCAATACATTTACCAACTTGTTTTCTTCTGAACTAGTCAATTTAGTAGAAATTATTACTGGTAATTTATCACATTCCCTTAGATAAACATATTTCAAATAATCTGGTAAGGTTTTTATATCTAATTCTAAGGCTTTAACTATAGAAGGTAAAAGCTTTGAATGAGATTTAGATAAGTTTAGGTAATAAGTAAGTTTTGGTAGTTCATTACATGATTCTAAAGTACTTATTATCTATTTTGCTTCCTCATCTTTATCATCATCCTTTTCTAAATCTTCAATTGCCAGTTTGAATTTATCTATTTTATTTTTTCTTAAAGATTTATCTATTAACAGATTTATCATATCTACTGTGTATATGGAAGAGATATATATTAGGTATTTTATGCATCATATACATTAAAATTTATTGCATAATCATCTACTTGCATTATTAATGTTCTATTTAAAATATCAATCTTTGATTTTGCTATTCTCAAAAACGGCCTACCTAAGATTAGAGAAGTTATCTTCTTTCATATCTAAGACATAGAAATCTATTAGGAATACTAAATCATTAACATTGACTACTACATATTCGAGTAACCCTACTAGTTTAATAGTTGATCTATCTGCTAATTGTATGACTCTACCTATTTCTTTTAAGTTTACGTCTGTCATTTGAAAATAAATAGATAAATGCATAACATTTATAGAGGCTCCTAGATCACACAATGTTTAGGAATTACTATGTTCTCAATCGTACATGGAACGAAAAACCTTCCAGGATCTGAACATTTAGAAGGTAACTTCTTTTAAATTAGTGTTGATTTGTGTTCCCCTAAACTCACCTTTTCATTAGCCTTAATCTTATTAGTGTATAAATCTTTTTTAAGTTTATGATACTTAGGTACATTTTGAATGACTTCAAACAAAGGTATATTAACTATTACTTTCTTTAATATGTCAAATATTTGTTTTTCTTCTTACAGTTTCTTAGCCTTTTTATTATCTTCCAAACGATGAGGAAACGGTGGTTTTACATTAATTGGTCTATCTTTATCAAGTTCATTACTCTTTTTGTTGGAAACCCTATTATTTGTTACTTCAATTTTTTCTCTAGTTCTGCTTCTATTTCTTCTCTAAAAACTAATTGTTCTGGCATTTTAGGTTCATTCATCTGCTAACCACTCTTTAATGTTATGGCTTGTGCTTTTTCATATATAGTAGGGTAAAGTTGAGATGGTAATTTCTCTTGATTTACAAAGTCATTCATCTGTGTTGTCATCTGAATCAATTGTTTTTTTTCAATTCAGTTATATCATTTTGTAATGTTTGAACTACTTTATCTTTGTCTCTTTCTGAATTATTCAATGTTATATAGCTTTGATACCCTTGATTGTTAATATGATTACCTATATTCGATTGTGGGTAATTTGCATAACTATTAAAGTTATAATTGGGATGGCTCAATTTATTACAAGATTTTACTGTGTTTAATCTATTTTTAGTAATAATTCAACCATAGCTTTTAGTTCGCCTATCTTATCATATGGTGTTTTATGTGTCCTATTCATGTCACTTAGATTATTTTTGGTCGATTCGCTCTTCTCACCATGTTGCATGGTTTGTTTATACTTTTTATTTATAGCTTCTCTTGATAAAGTTGGTGTTTTGTCGAGCAAAAACCTTCCTCAAACTGTATTTAAGAATCTTCGTTCTAAGTGATTTAATCCTTCATAAAAATATTGCATTAAAGTTTTTTCTGTAAATCCATGCATTGGACATAATGAGATCAATCTTTAATACCTAACCCAAAGTTCATCAAAAGTTTCTCCAATTCACATCCTAGCATTACTAATTTTCTTTATGTATAAACAAATTTGTCTTGCTGGGATATATTGATCAAGAAAGACTTGTAGAATCTTTGACCCACTAGTTATGGAGTTTTAAGGAAGGTAAAATAACCAATCTAAAGCTTGGCCTTTTCAATACGGAAGGAAAAGCTTAATTTAACATAATCTAATTTTATATTTTTAAGTTTTAACGTGCTTGCTTTGTGTACGAACTCTCTAATAAATTTTTGAGCATCTTCATTATCTTCACTATAGAAACACGGTAAAGAATTTATGAGTCCAAATTTCAATTCAAGTTCTGAAAATTCTGTTGTGGAAGTTATGCACATAGCTTCATAAGCCTTGACATTCCTATCAAATTGCCTAAAAGTTAATTCTTCCTCGTATTTAGCCATTTTATATGACTTTCAACAAAAAGGTTTCCAAGAGATTATTTTTAAAATCCCCATCAATGGCACCAAAAATTGACACGTGTCAAGCGTGCACAACAGTTTTTCGTATTTTAGTATTGACTTGTAGTAGTGGTAAATGGGATATTTTCTCCTCAAGGATTTTTCAAATCTCGTAAGATTTAAGCTACGCTAAAGTTTTATCAAATTCAACTTTTTTTAATTTAATTAATTTAGTTAAACGGGAAATAAACAATAAACAATATGCAAATAAACTAAACAATTAATTAAAATAACTAAACTATAAACAATTTAAATTTAATAAACTAACTTAATATACTCAAACTAATAATTCAAATAATCAATAAATCAATGTAAATAAAATATCTAACAAACATCTAATAAACCCCACTAAACAATATAATATACTCGGATTGTTTTCAAACACTAGAATATAACATCATTTCATAATATAGCTATAATTATTTCATATATGGAATCTTATAATCATTAAATCCTAATTCATAATAGGTTGATAGCATTTAGCCAGCCACCAATTTTCTTAAATTCAATGAAAATGCTACATTTTTATCATTGTAAATCTATCCATTGGATAAAACGCAACACCGTAGAGATATGATAGCATTACACTCGGTGAAAATCTTGCCTAATATAAGCTAATATTAACTGAAATCGCATAATAAATAACTTAGAACATAATCACCTAAAACATCCACTTGAGAAATGCCTTATAGATTAATCCTAGTTACTACTTCTATAATTGTTTTCAATAACTATAGACATAGAATTGAATACTCTACATTAAGGAACATATTTGCCACTATACACTCAACATAAAGAATTACTAGTTGTAATACGCAAAAACAACTTGTTTTTATCGTGATTGATGTGTATGAATTGATTTAAAGCATTAAGTACGTGATTCCATAATTATAACTACATAACAATCCAAAGTATATGACATGTTTAGGGTTTGTTTAGATTGATGGACTACTCACACATGCTGGTAATAAATAATGCATAAATATAATTAAAAGAAATAATTAGATAAATAAATACTTCTTAATCAAAGCTCCAATATTGCTTCACATATAAAACTTAACAAAAGAGAAAAGAAAGAGTAGAGAGCAGCTGGAGAGAGTTATTTTGAAGCTCTCTAGTCCTATATATATTTCCCCTAAGAGTACATATCCTAAATAAATACAAATTCCTCATATCAATCTAAAAAACCATCATCGACCTCAGCGATTTGTCAGCTATTTCTTACTTATACATAAATCGCTAAGCAAATCACTGAGTTTAGCTATCATTGCTCCACGAATTCGATCGGCGATTTCTAGTTCAATCTCTAATTCGTTGGGATTCATTGGCCTTTTCGTGTTGTTGATTTAGGCGGCGATTCCAAATGTTATTCCAGATCACTGTTTAATCACTGGAATATTTTTCAGTTGATTTTTTTGCTCTTCTTACTCTTTTCTTCCATTCTTTATTCTCCTATTTAAAACCTGAAATCATAAAAATAAGAGAATACCTAGTGTAATATGATATATATAACCAACTAAAATCACGCTATAAAATGTGTCTAATTATTAACTTGTCAATGTCCATATTAGGGCTTAGTAACACTTTTCTTAAAAGTTATGTATTTATACACTAAATGACTTAACATAATAAATCATTCAAGCAAATATTAATCACTTAAACATCACAAGTGGCAATAATTTGAATTGATCAAACTAAGTTTTGGATAGAATGTAAGTTCTAACAAGTAATTCATAACAATAAAGTATTAATACATGAGGTGTGTTTTCCTTAGGAACGATACCATTTTAAAGCAAAACAATCACGTTAAATTATGCAAAAGCACCATCATTGAAAAGTCGTATCCACTGCAAACATTAAAAATTAAACAAGAGCAATTAATAAAGATCAAATATAAATATTCATATATTTAATTGTAATCATATATTAGTGTTAATATAAATAGAAGATAACCTATCGCAGTTGCGTCTTTCTTTCCTTTAAAGAATCTAATTCATCTATCACTGATTCTGGATCAGTGCCTTCAGCAAATTCTCGTTCAATATACATTACCATATTATCCGCTAAAAACTCTTCATCCATTTTATTTTGAATATCTATTTTAATAAGACTTAAAGCAGAGAATGCTTGCTCCTTGGTTGTAGTGGATACGGGAAGAGTCAGAACAAGACGAATCAATCTATCAATTAAATAACAGTGTTGCGACTTGTTTGTTCTAATCAAGATTTTCAACAAATCAGAAAGTGATTGTATCTCTTGAAAGCTTTCATGGTGCAGTACATCTACCTTTTAATGCTCCAATTGACATCTCAAATGATGCATGTCTTGTTCACTAAAATCGGCAAAATAGAATTTTTGGGCAAGAAGATATATGTGATCAACATCAAATGATTTGAAACTGCCACTTGGTTGTAAGGCATATGCAAGCTTCATAATTTCTAGTCCATCGTCATTGAATCTAGAGTTCGACTCTTCCAACTAGTAATCAATTTCAGAGTTGAATACATTGTAGTAATAGTTCGACTCTTCCAACTAGTAATCAATTTCAGAGTTGAATACATTGTAGTAATAGTGATGAAGAACTATAATGAGATCTTTTTGTGGACAAGAACGACATGTACACTCTTTTTAGAAAGCATTTATATCAGGAATGTCAACACCATACTTTCTAAAATCCGATTCAATACACGTTAAAAAGTGGTCGAAATGTTTATTTCTCAACTTTTGGAGTAAAATCTTTGTTGTGGCAACCGAGTCTAAAGCATTTAAAATATCTTGAGATTTGTGTTGCAAAGCTTGGCAAAGTGAGTGTGTAATTCCCTGATTCTATTCATTAAATGCAATATGAATATGAAATCAAAAATTCTAATATCAATTAAATAACCAGTTTTTTCCTCGAACATTGGGATTCAGTCCTTCTTTTTTATGTTATGAAGTACTTTAACAGTGGTGTAGTACATATCAACCAAGCTACAAATAAAACTGAATTGAGAAGTCCATCAAGTAGTTCATGTACATTGCAAATCCCCACCTGATTAGCTCCTCCGCCAGTATCACATTCTCCATTAGCTATCTCTTGAGTAATGTAATCGGCATGGATGGATTGTAACTTAGCAAGACACTTAGGAGAAACAATTATAAGATTTATAGTTGTTGTCAACTTTGAAAAAAACAACCAAAATAAAGTTTCCTTTGAAGAGGATGCAACCAATGCTAGTTGTAATTGATTGGCAAAACAATGCACATAATATGCATATGGACAATATCTAAGAAATAAAGCTTGTAATCCATTCCATGCCCCCACACATATTACTAGCACCATCGTATCCTTGACCATGTATATCATGAACGTGTAAGTTATACCAAGCAAGTGAATTCAATATATGTTTTTTAAATGTGAGAGCAGCGGTGCCCTCGCCACGCTTTATATAAAAAAAGCTCCTTGATAGAACCTTGGTAATCAACGAACCTCAAAACAATAGCCATTTGCTCTTTCTCATATGCATCCTTAGCTTCCTCAACTAAAAGGCAAAACTTTATATCTCTAACTTTTTCACGAATTTTAGCTCTTAACATATGAGCCATTATATGTAAAATCGTTTTTTGAATCATAGGTTATGTGTACTTCGCATTCTTTGGAGCATTATCTAGTACAACTTCATCAACGTTGACATTTGAAATTCTTAAAAATTTTATCATTTCAATATAATTTCCTCGATTCTTAGAGTTTGACGATTCATCGTGACCTTTAAATGTCCATGCTTGTAAGGAAAGCCATCAAGCACTCTCAATGCTAATTTTTAGTCGTAATCGATTCTGTTGAACTTCTTATGATGTTTGTGCATTCAACAACCTATCAATATGGTTAATAATATTCGATAAATCCTCAATAGCCTATACGCAATGCCTATGTGGAGACTTGATACTTCCAACATGCATAAAAAATGCACAATCATGTCCATTATTAATCTTCTTCCAATTTTTAAAACCTTCTTTAGTCATTGTGCAACAAGGCGCAATATCACTTTCAAGAAGAAAGCAAAAAAAAAAAAAAAAAACCAACATCCTTTGAAGAAGAGTATTGTAACCATGGAAAATTTTCAAACCAACCATATTTGAATTTTCGGTATTATTTTCCAAATAGAGTTCGAGGATATTCTGCTAACCTAGGTTGATAAGGACTCATTTTATGTAAGCCCTTCGTACTTCATTTCGCAAGTTAATAGGATATTCTCGAATCGAAATAAACAAATTAGGATCTATTTCAAGAGAGTTATATACGATTCCAATTCTTTGAGTTAGGGACTTAGGAGATTCTACTTTATTAGGAATTGAATGTTCAACATTAGATGGAGGTGTGCCGCCTCTTGATGTTTCTCCTCTCGGCTTAAATAATGAATAAATAGTCTTTGGTCTCTTCTTCCCACAGCGTTCCATTAAAGATAACCTAATTCATTGAGTGCAATTATTTTAAATTAACAATCTAGACAAGAACATGAAAAAAAAAACCGTTTAACTAAAAAAAATATTTAAGCACCAAAAACTAAATTTATTTTACATATTATGTATCATCTTCAATAAGAAAAATCAACTTAAATTATTGAAATGAATAATTAATTACGCCTATAAACTTAACGTTTTTGCACTAAATCAAGCGCAATTGAAGAGTTTGATCCATGATTCACCTCAATTATTTTGGGATTGGAATTATGTTATTGTTGTGTAAACTTAGGATTTTGATTATTCAAAGAAGAGAAGAGGGAAAAATCAAAATAACAAGACAGAAAAAGACAAATCAAAGGAAAGATATAAAATATAAATTATTGAAGAAGAATGTGATGAAAAAGTTGAAAAACAAGAGTTTACCGAAGCCTTCAAAATAGGTGAACGGAATGTAGGACCACGATCACTTCTTGTTGTTATTTTTACCAAGTGACCAAAACTTGTCTCTTTTCTTGTCCTATTGATGTAAATGTTGCAAATGAGAGCATAAGAAAAGATTGAGAACATTGATCAGTTACTCAACCTAGCAGTTTTTGTGTAAAGCTAATTTATATTTTTGAACTACGCAAAACAGTAACGAAACAAGATCACATATCAAACTACAAGATTAATTAAATATATATTCCTCAAAGTCTGAGTACACCATGCCTGTACTTCTGCATGAAACATAGATTGAGGGGAGAGAGAGCGAGAGAGTTACATACAGCGTCAAATGGAAGTCCTCCAAAAATCAGCCAACCAAGCCCAACCGTAAATATATCCTGCAAAAGTACAAATTTATCAGCACAAGCTGCGCAGATCTGCGTATGCATAGCAAATTTAACTGACCACCTTAGCTCAATAGATTACATGGTTATGTAGAATTCATTGCAGGAGCCTATGATACTCCAGTTCTAGTAAAAATATTATATTCCCAGCAATAATCATATTTAACTAGTCTCAGGAAAAGGTCAATCCACAAGTATATTGTTGCAGGATTGCTTTAACTTTCGGTAACATGTCATTTCTTTAAATATAGCCAATTCAAAAAACTCTTTCTTTTGGGAATTTGACACATTTCAATTCTTGTTATAGAATACTCAAACATCAAACATTTAATAAATAAAACATGGGAGAACCATTCAGGCAAGTTCAACCTTAGTCTCGAATGTCATTCATTCCGCGAACATGAGCTAGCTTAGAACGACTGATTCAAGACAACTCCAACAATCTAGGGGAGACCAAAACTTCCTACACCTCTTATTTTATTATCAAAAATCATTCCTTGAAACAGGTGATTGTCATTTGCTCAACACATAAGATTTTTTTATGGGAAAATCAAATAACATCCTGCAATGTTCAGTAGTCTGACCTTCAAATTACCACACATGGTCTGTGTGAGGGCTGAATTGAGAGTTGTGTTCAGAAAAATACTGTAATTCAGAAAGAACGCCATCACACAGGAAAGAAGTATCACAGGCAAAAAAAAAAAAAAAAAAAAAAAACAAACAAACAAACAAACATAAATACAATATTTGAAAGGGTAATGGAACAGAATTGCAAGGTAAATAACATCAAGCCAAAACATTTCACCAGATATGCTTCATAGCGCCACATTTATATCTAGGGGAATGAATTGTAAACATCAACATCAAGTAGGAAGTACCAAAATCTTACTTTTGTTAAGAAAAAAGCTACTGCAAGTAAATAAATGCTTTGAATCTTATAGCCAACCAAAGAAAAGAAGTCAGAAGCTACAATTCATGATTCTAGCATTCATAAGAAATTTCAGAAAAGAATGAAGAGCGTAGTTGATGGCATTGTAGATTTTGATGTACAAACAAATTTGCCACGTCTTTAATTTCAAAAGTGTAGTAAGTGTTAGGCAAATCTAAGAGATATTAGATCTCATGTCTTTGAATATTGCCTTATTATGGACTTTTAAAATTAAAAACCCACACCTTCAAACATTGTCCTACAATTCAACTCTACAGTATTGCATTAAATTCATATAATTTTAATGAACATTATGATTCATAAGTAGTGATGAGTCAAACTCCAATTGGATTCATCGTACATACTTCCAAGATCCAAATGGGTACTTCTCTATTAGGTACAATTTAAAAGGCAACACATAAAATGCGGATATAAAAAAAAGGAACAACAAATCATGAGGAAAGAAAGGAATCACAAGCAACATGGAGTACATAACAGAAAAGAAGTCAGAAGAAAAGGCGGAAACATGAGTGTGGTTCCAGAAATATGTCATTTCAACAAAAAAAAAAAAAAAAAAAAAAAAAAAAAAAATGCAATCTTTTGAGCATGCACAACATGGAAACCAATCCCTATTTTCTCCACGATAGCAACTAAGCCTTTATCAAAAGCAAATGCATGCTTAAAACCAGGAAGAACCTGAAAGCCAAGGGGCATATAAATGTGGAAAATTAAATGTGATCTCCAAGTCACCACGAATGTAGGATTTTTTGATTGATTAGTACACATGGAGAAAATTTTTATCAACCCAACACACCCACAAATTTTTTTACCAAACTAACACATTTTTTGCCACGTCAGTGTCACGTCACCGCCACATCACCCAGAGTGTTGGTGTGGCAGCGACGTGAATGTGCATTCTATGCAAAACGTGACCTCAAGTCACGTTTTGCGTAGAGGTCACTGTTTGCATTCTACGCAAAACTTGACCTGAGGTCACGTTTTGCATAGAATGCAATTCCTCAAGGACACCATCTTTGTACACCGAAAGCACACCCCAAACCCCAACCGAAACCACACCCCAAACAGCTTGGACATGGAAACATGGAATGCCAAAACACTGCCACTTCATACAAGTGCATCTACGAGCTTCCAATTTCACCACTTGCTTGTTACACCATTTTCTCAAATGATAGCCACTTGCTGCAGTGATGACTTCAAATGTGTCATTTGCACGATTCAACCCATAATGTGTGTCTCTTGGTACAACCGAAGTCCATGGCTTGGTACTAAATCAACTATAGTTTATTTGTTATGTATACAAACGAGACCGGTTGTGAAGGCGAGCAGTGCGGCGAGAGGCAATGACCGACCAGCGGGAGGCGAGTAGTGCCGGCGGGAGTCAAGGACTGACCGGCGGGAGGCTACCAGCAGCGCCAGCAGTAGGCGATTCGCGCCAGTGGGAGGAAACCACCAACGCAGCAGGAAGCAAGCAGCAGCGCCGCCAGGAGGTGATACGCGCCGGCGGCAGGCGGGCAGCAGTGGCGGCAGTGCAATCAACCATTACATAGTCTATGTGTTACTAAATGAAAATTTTACAACCTTAGTCAATTAAAAAGCAAAGTACATGAAGTAAGTGAAAATAATCAGGCGTATACATAACAAATAAACTATAGTTGATTTAGTAGTACCAAGCCATGGGCTTAGGTTGTGCCAAGAGATACACATTATGGGTTGAATCGTGCAAATGACACATTTGAAGTCATCACTGCAGCACGTGGCTATCATTTGAGAAAAGGGTGTACCAAGCAAATGACCATATGTAACTGTGTATATTATCAATTGAGCAATCTATGTGAATAAACATGCTTGGGTAAGTCGCGAAAAAAATAAAAATAAAAATAAAAATAAAAGACTCGGGTAAGCAACCAAATGAATACAACTGATTTTATGTGAATAATTAAAATGTGTACAAAGATGGTGTCCTTGAGGTCAGAATTGCATTCTATGCAAAACGTGACCTCAGGTCATGTTTTGCATAGAATGCAAATTGTGACCTCTATGCAAAACGTGACTTGAGGTCACGTTTTGCATAGAATGCACATTTACATCACTGTCACATCAACACTCCGGCGGTGACGTGGCAAAAAATGTGTTAATTTGGTAGAAAAAATTTGTGGGTGTGTTGGGTTGATAAAAATCTTCTCCATGTGTACTAATCACGCAAAAAACCCAACGAATGTATGTCCAGAACGGTAAAACTGGCCCACATATAATCCCTATAAAAAATGAAGACAAAATTATTAAATAAATATAATAGATAAAAGAGAGGAAAATATCAGTTACTCACAAAAGAACGTCATTCAATTAGACTGTTTTAAAAATAATAATAAGTTATTTGATAGGGATAAGTTAGTCCACAAATAAAGACAAAATTATTAAATACACATAACAGATAAAAGAGGGTAAGAGATCAGTTAATCGCAGCTGAACTTCATTCAATTAGACTGTTAAAAATATAAAGAAAGGATTAAAGAACAGAAGGAAATTTTTACCAAAGTACAAAAGTTTTTACTTTAAAAGAGGTAAGTACGGGTGATATTTTTTTTTACCCACACTATGCAATCTCGCCTAATAAATAGGCGTTATTGCTGATGTGGTCACGGGAGAACCAATAGCGCCTACGTTGACATCATGGGATTCCCCAGTCCACGTGGATCCACGTGGAGTTCCAAAAGCAATAGCGCCTTCGGAGAAGGCGCTATTAGTTATTGCTGATGTGGCCACGGGGAGAACTAATCGGGCTCTTCCTGATTACTGTACTAACGGTCATGATAGTTGGCTTTCGACGCGTCCCCTTATTTGTTTCCACATAGTCGAGTGGCATCGACCAGAAAGGGTTATGAGACAATTCGGCATGGTACAAGTGGTGCCACCAAATTGTGCTTACGACGCCCAACTGCACCGCATCGAATTGCGTGGACATCATCATGAAAATTGGGTGACTTTTCACGTAAGCTACATACACATGTGGGAAAATCGTGGGGACACCATTGCCACAGCGGCACTTAATGAAGGGCACGATCATCGAGACTACATGACGTGGTATCGCTCGGTCACTAAGAGATTCATTGGACACGACGGGGCGTTACGTGACTACTCAGTAATCTTCTAACTCTTACTTTTCCTCGAACATCTAATATCTTATATTGTGTGCTTCGAGCTCTTATTTTTTGTATATCAGCGTAACTTGGTGCATTGACTGAGGCGAGTTTTTATTGAGGATGGGTACGGGCAAGGTCTTGTTGTGCTTGATGAAGGGATTAAAGTTTTAGACGAAGATGAAAGGCAAAGGTCTACTCTTTCGCATGACAGAATTGACGTCGAACAAGACATAAATGAGGATAATGAACAGGAAGATGAAGAAGACGATCAGGGCGAACCAAACATAGAGGTGAGAAGAAGACGAACACGACCAGACACTGTGCGGGAATGCACCAGACGTCCTCGTCCACCACGTCCATCTACTCAGACTGAGATTGTTGCAGAGAGTAGCAGACGTTCTCCTCTAGTACGTTCATCTCGTTCAAGAACGAGTAGAACTGAGACTGTTGGCGAGAGTAGCCAAAAATCATCCCCACCAACTCATTCTTCTCATGGTTACATTCCTGCATCGTCCACACCCCAACCGGAACCTCAAATGTTTGTAGCCAAGCCGCCTAGCGTGAATCTTCCTCCTTACAATTTTGATTCTTACGCACCTAGGTCGTCGTCTTTATATGTGGACCATGGAATGCCTCATCCTCAAATGTATCTGTCACTGCTTCAATAAATGCCTAGTCCATATACTCCTACTCCTTATAATTACAATATACCATACAATGGAGATGCCTCATTCATGAACTTGTTGATCATGTCGCAGCCTCATGTTCCTTTCCCCCAACCCCATACAGGAAGCCAGTATTTTGGGATGGTTCCACCTCCTATTTTTAGGAGCATCGGTAGCAGAGGTGAGTCGAGTGAAGCACCAGAGGAAGAGCATCAATCTACTCTACGTCATTCAATGCAAGACCAGCTACCTCAACAACCTCAGCTGGATGTACAAACTCATCGTCCAACTAGACAAAGAGTACGTCCGGTTTGTATCACCGAGCAACAACGTCAACGTAACTGACATAATAGACCTGCATGATGAGTTTTCTTGATGTCATGGTGATTTGTAGATAGCTTATATTTTGGGTGAACAAAGTACGTGTATACAACCTTCTCATTGAATAAACTTATTTCTCATGTTTTCCATATTATTATAATGTCGTATCTATGATTACTCTTCAATATTCCATAACAGAAACTCATCACTATGAAAGATATATATATATATATATATATATATATATATATATATATATCTCAAAACATTAGAAGATTCGAACTTATAAGAGTTATTTTGCAGTAGAAAAAGGATGGTGAGGTGCATTAAATGAGAGAAAAGCGGATGGTGATGTACACTAATCGTTGTAAAGGTATAAGAGTTATTTTGCAGTATAATTGAATTTTTTTTAAGATTGACTTTTTCGTTAGAGCGCCTTAAGTAAAAGGTGGGGTGCGTCTAGCTTCGCTCAGGTGCTTTCCTATAGATAGGATTTGTGTATTTTTATGTTGTTTTTGTTAAGCTCGCATTCAGTTAAGGACCTAACGAGTTCAACAAGTCCAACCTTGCAAGAATAGCGCGGGCTTCCCGTGGCTGTAACGTACATGCCTCTATAATTAAGTAAATGCACGAGCTAATGTAGATTGTCATCGTAGCATTGTCCTTCAATTATTCTCGTGACACTTTCTTCAAGGAGGAGTCTTACGCGTATATCAGTAACTGGCATAAATTGTGTTTTGATATGCGTGCGATGTACTTCACGATATGTATCATGCACATCTCGAAGAGCATTGCACGTACAGATGTGTATTTTCATGTGCTCGTAGAATTTTCTTTTTCAATAGGCTAGAGTCTAGCTAGACCTATCGGTTATGCTCAAAAAATATGATAGTAGATAGCAATTCGCAAATCAATATTGAATCCCACGCAATTATACCTAACTGCATGCGTGCTATTGGCATCCATTTTTTATAGTGAATTGATCGAAAACAACGATAATAGTCCATAATTATAGGCTTACCATACAAGAATCTTGAAAAAAAAAACATGTGAATTTCTCAACTTTTTTTAGAAAGATCACATACATAGTAAGTATTGAGCGTTTGCATCAAATTAATTAATTAGAATATACGGCTATGTGAAATTCGCAAATAGAAAAATACGTGTGAAAAACTAAAAAAGGAAAACTAAATTAGAAATATCTAAAAATGACAATACAATAAAATTAATTTAACTATATAATCTATAATGGAGTTAAGACCAAAAACGTCATCAATGTATTATGTAATCTTTGTTGCAACATACCTCAACTCTATCATTTGCATTGAACCCTTTAATACTATTTATAGCACAAGAACATAAAATTTTATTGTTGATCACTTCCCCAAATTGTCTTTTTAGGTTTTCTCATCAATTCGCACAAGTTAAAAAATCGAAAAAAAAATTATTACTTAAGATATTATATTCGCTAATAAAAATTTCTCCCAAAAAATAAATATCAAAGAAAAAAGCCACCCAATGAAAAAAAAAACATCAAAGAAAAAGCCACATGTCAACATGTGGTACATCACAAAATCGCCACCTCACCGCCACCTCACAAAGTGCAAAATATCCAATAACGTCTTTTGAAAAGGCGTTATTGAGAGTGTGTGACGTGGCGGTGAGGTGGCGGTGAGGTGGCGGGGCAATTGTATGGATAGCGCCTTTTCATACGATAGCCCTGCCACCTCACCACCACCTCACACACTACAAAAGCAATAACGCCTTTTGAAAAGGCGTTTTTAGCTATTTTAGTTTATTCAAAGTACACCACCCTATTTTGAGAAATAAATTGTAAATTTACCTTACTTTTGGAAAAACACCGAACAGAAGTCTTAAATGTTGCTAGTGAGTATTTTTTGTTCATAGGGGACAAAGATAACAATCGTCCCTTTGGTACAAACTATTGACACACAAAGCATCCACCACCTCAATAAGTCCTCCATCCTTGGTTTATTCTTAAAGTTGTATTCATGTTAATGTTTGAGTTTTAGGTTGTATTTAAATGGGAGTTAATATATTGTTGTCCCTGCACCACACGTGGGACTGGTTTACACAAAGCACCTCGACCTAAAGGATGCTTCTTAATGTTGAGAATGTTCTATAAAGGTGCATTGCATTGATGGTGTATTGCATTCAATGAGTAGTTAGGTCATTAGATCTCCATGAAAAAATGGGTTAACGGTGTACTGCATTGATGGTGTATAGTTAGTTATGTATAATGTTTTTTTTTGGAATTAAATTTCATTTATTTAGTAATTTTTTTATTATATTGAATGAAGTGGTAAATGTTGTTTAGGGTAGGCCATAACATTAGTGAATGCAATAAGATTCATGAACTGCATTGCCTTGTTGTTTGTTGTTTGTTGTTTTTTAAGTGATGTTTTTATAGTATGTACTACATTCATAGATGTGTAACGATGAATGGGTAAGTAATCTTTTTTGTAATCATTTTCAGTTACAGTGAAAAGATGGAACAAAGTGTGGAAACTTAATTAACTGGGAGAAGTGGTTCCCCGGAGACTGATGAGACTGTCGAGTTATCATATGTACAAGAAGTTGAGATGGAAGGCATATTTAAAGCCGTGATTTCCCAAAAAGCCCTAACCGAACAAAAGTCCAAGCCCAACATAGACCTAGTGTAGGAATGATTTTTGATAGTGCTAAAGAAGCGAAGGATGCCTATAATGAATATGCAATATCCAGTAGATTTGGGATAAAATCACGAGCTTTATACAAGAAAGAAGGAGTTGTTTGGAAGCATATATTTGCACATGTGAAAGAAGATTGGAGTAAGTCATCTAGATGTGGTTGCAAAGCTCAAATATTAGTAAGATTATGTGCATACAATAAATGGAAATTTACAAAGGTACATCTGGAGCATAATCATGTAGTTAGTCCATCGAAGTCAAGGTTCTATAGTTATAACAAAGAGTTGGGCACTGCAAATAAGAAAAGATTGGAACTTCAAGATAATGCGAGCATTCATATTTGCAAGTCATTAAAGGCGGAGTCTGTTCACGCCGGGGGTATTAAGAACTTACCATTTGATGAAAGGGATGTGCAAAATCACATAGATGCAGCCTGACGATTGAGATTTGGTAATGCTGATGTAGAAGCAATTCATCATTACTTCATGAGGAAACAGAAGCAAAATCAAAGATTCTTTCATTCGATGTACACTCCTTATGGTCACCTAAGACATGTCTTTTGGGCTGATGCTCATGCATATTAATACTTTGGTGATGTTGTTTCTTTCAACACCACGTATTTGACAAACAAATATGACATGCCTTTTGCTCCATTTGTAGGTGTGAACCACCATGGTCAGTCCATCTTACTAGGGTGTGCATTGTTGGGCAATGAAATCAATGAAAGTTATGAATGGTTATTTACCACATGTTTGGCATGTATGGGAAAGGAGCTTAATACTATCATAACATATCAATGTCCTTCAATTGATGGTGCTATTGCTAAGATATTTTCCAATGCAAGACATATGTTGTATCTTTGGCATATCATGAAAAAGGTACCCAAGAAAATTGGTGACCTTAAAGACAAAGATGGAATTATTAATGCATTGAAGAAATTTGTTTATGATTCTTTGACTATTGAGGAGTTTGATGTTATGTAGAAGGAGATGATGTCCAAATTCATATTCAAGGATACTAGTCGCCAATAGCTATGCACCTTATATGAATTGCGACATAAGTGGGTGCCCATTTACTTGAAGGACTATTTTTGGGTCGGCATGTCAACAAATCAAAAGCGAAGGAATGAATCATTTTTTCAATGGCTATTTAACCTCGAAGACAACACTATAACAATTTATAATCCAGGACGAAATTGCAACGGATATGAAAAATGCAGCGAAGATAGCGCTAACTTTGAATCATTTCATTAGGAGTGAAAACTTGTGTCTGACGTGCCATATGAGTGAGAAATCTGTGCCCTTTATACTTACAAAATGTTTAAGAAATTTCAGGAAGATAACAATAAGATGTTTAACTGCAAAGTTGTAGGGATTGTGCATTTATGAACAGTTAACCACATATGAGGTTCGAGATATTACAATTTCACTGGGCATGCTCCGGTCACTTAAAAGAGTGTACTAAGTGGTGTATGACCAGGCTTGTAAGGAATTACATTGCATATGTCGGTCATACGAATTTAGAGGTATCTTGTGTTGTCATGTGATGTGCGTGTTCTATGAGCTAGATGTCATGAAAATTCTAGCATAATACATTATGGATCGATGGCGTAAGGACTTCGAGCAAAAGAATGCACGAGAGAAGAGGATAGATGAGCTTGACACTAGTGCAACAACCGTATTGGAAAGGTACGATGCAAATCATAACAAGATGCAATGACTTGGCTGTGACGGCCCCAAACTTCGAGGCAAACCTGGTACCGCCACGTCACCAGACACATCATCAAGCATGCTACGCCACCGCACACTTAACTCGACTGCCCGTGACGTACACCTTTATACGTGTTTTATTCTCCTTAACTTAATATTTATGGAAACTTTTATAGATATTCACATTAAATTTGACTAAGTTAAGTTGTTCACAATTTATCAAATTATTATAAATTAACATTTAAGCGGAAGACTTTGAAGCATGCAAACACGGTAGGAATAAAACGTTTGCATGGTATGATTAACCCTAGAGTGTGGAAACCCGACATTAGATACCATGTATATCAAGAGCAACAAAAGTACAAAAGGTGAGCATATACATGTATCAGGTGTACGAGTCATTCTCAGAAATTCCATAAAACAGTAAATATATACATACAACCACTTATGCAAAAAATGACGGCTTTCCTAACTTAGACGTAGTCGCCTAAGACACCCTTGCCTCGGCTCGTCGTAGAATCTGCGATTTGTCACCAAAAATAATGACAAATCCCAGGTGAGTAAATCCTAGAGAACGTTAGCTAAAATTTATGAATTCCAATGAAACGGCTACAGTTCATGTTATTTAAATAAAAGACAAGAATAAGGAAATTCGCATGAAAATAAGTCGTTGGGAAGTCAAATTTGGACACGACTGTAGCGTGACAGGGAACCCTGGTCGATATTTGGGAATCTTCATAGCTAAACCGAGGGGAACCATTGACGACCACCTCGCCAAACATCTCACGGTCGAATAAGAGGAACCGTTGAACGGAAGACCCCATCCAAACATCTCTAGAGAGGAACCATTGACGTAGACTTAAATCTTCGTCAAACATCTCTCAACCTATGGGTTTCGCGGAGAATAGTCACCGCGTAGCCCTATCATGGCCAATTACTCGAACAGCGCGGGGTAGCTAGCCCCGGGGTGTGAGTCCGTGCCATGTCGACCCCGTCGACAAACACACATACACACGTGGGAGTGGATGAACAGTAATTGAACAACAATAAATAGCACAATGGAATAATTGAAATGCGAAATAAAGTAAATGTCATAAAAGAATTTTAACTAATTTTCTCGTGGGATTACTTACCTCAAACAAATCGCAAAACGCCTTCGAAATATCCCGCACTCGCCTCGAGATACATACCCGACACCCGACTATGGTCTCCTAAATTCCTGGTATCCAATTGAAACATTTTTAATATTTTCCAGATTTTCCGGGGTTTTCCCATAATTTTCCACCTATTTTTCTTATTTTTCTATAATATATTTAATTTAAAACTGTTTTTAAATTAAAAAGTTAATACTATATTATTTTAAATAAGTGGGTGGGTCTCTGGACCGGGTTTGACCCGGTCCAACCAGGTCGGCTTGACCCGGTTCTGGCCCACCAGGGTCAAGTCCGGTTGGGCCCTGGCCGGCCCAACCGGTCCAGGGGCTGCACGCACGCGCCTCATCTTCTTCTCTAGCAGAGATGCGAGTCTCTGCTGGTTGTTCCTTCTTTTTTTGTCGCTGGGGTTGGGTTCGGCCCCAACCCCATACCACCTTTAGGAGGGAGATGACCTCCCGGTCATCTCTTTCCTCAACGAAGCCGCACCACCACCATGGCCAGCCATCCCAACAACGAAAATAAATAACGTCAAAGCAATTCAACTCACCTGTGTTCTCGGCGTCGAGTTGTCGGTCTCTCCCTCTCCCGGTCTCTTCTTTCTCTCTCTTCCAGTCTCTTCTTCCTCTCTCCTTCTCCTTCCCTATTTTTCTCCTCGTCACCACTGTTTTCTTTTTTCTTCTCGGTCGTTTGTGTGTGTGGGTTGAGTGTATGTGAGTAGGCGTGGGAGAGAGTGACGTGAGGGAGAGGAGAAAATGATGATTGAGTGAGGTGGAGTGTAAATGGGGGTAAGCTAGTTGACCTTGTGTCTTTGACTCCAAAATGTGACACAACTGGGACATTCGCCTATGTTTTTCGGTGTTTCGACGCCCGGGTTACGCGTCCGAATCGCGATATACACGTACCGCTGCGTCACTGGCCACCTTATATCTATTCCATAGTAATTACTTGACCATTATTTATTTATTTATTTAATTTGTGTGTTTTAGTTTCCCCGACCTAGTGTATCCACAGTTCGCTCCTCAGTAGCCGTCTCGACACGTTTTTCGATGCGAAGACCCGTTACACTATCTCGCTCGATTCAATGATACAAATACACACATGCTAAGCTAGGTAAATAACTTGATATACAACATCGCAAATAGTCAAACAATCACACAAAATCACTAGTTACCTAGTCGGTGTGCCCTGACCTATCTGCGGCGTCCACGTGGGTCTGCTCTTGGGGTCTTAACCTGTAATTTGTCAATTAATTGTGATTAATTAGAACGGGTCGTTACAATCTTCCCAACTAAAAGGAATTTCATCCCGAAATTTAAATTTAATGAAATCTTTACCTTGGAACAAGTGGGGGTATCGCTCTCGCAAGGTAGACTCTCTCTCCCAAGTGAGGCCCTCGTTCTTATGATACCGCCATCGAACGAGTACAAGTGGTATTTCTTTCCGTCTAAGGGTCTGTACCTTGCGGTCCACTATCTCAATGGGGTGTTCCTCGTACGTCACATCTGGTCAAACCTCGATTTTCGTCATATCAACCATCGGTCTCGGTCCTGTTCTAGCCAACCGTAACATCGAAATATGAAAAACATTATGAACCCCCTGCCAATCGACTTGGCAGTTTCAACTAATAGGCGACTTTCCCAACTCGTTTCTCAATCTGAAATTACCCAATAAATCTTGGTGCTAGTTTCCCCTTGATCACAAATCTCTGATGACTTTTCAACGGAGAAACTTTCAAGTAGACCCAATCATCTACCTAGTAGCTCAGCCCATCGCGATACCTATCTTCATACTTCTTCTGTCTGTGTTGGGCAGCCAATAATCGTTGACGAATCAGTCTCACCTTCTCTGTATGGTCCACAACAATCTTAGGTCCCACAGCTGTTGTATCCTCGGGCTCTGCCCAACAAGCCGGTGATCTACACGGTCTATCGTACAGGGCTACAAATGGTGGCATCCCAATACTGGCCTGATAGCTGTTGTTGTAAGCAAATTTACAGAGCGGCAAGTACTCCTCCCGAGACCCACCAAACTGCAACACACATGCCCTGAGCACATCCTCCAGTATTTGTATTAATCTCTCTAACTGTCCATCTGTCTGAGGATGGAATGCAGTGTTAAACTGTAATTTAGTACCAAACTGTTCTTGCATAGCTTGCCACAATGATGATGTAAGACGACTATCTCGGTCTGAAATAATCAAAATTGGTACTCCGTGCAGCCGTACAATCTCTTTTTCGAATAATATGCTCAACTGTGTGAAATTTTATTTCATAGAAATTGGTAGGAAATGAGCTGATTTCGTCAACCTATCCACAATCACCCATACCGCATCGTGTTTCTGCGAAGTCTGCGGTAATCCACAAACGAAATCCATCGTAATGTGTTCCCATTTCCACTGAGGGATGGGCAGCGGCTGCAATAACCCTCCAGGCCTCTTGTGCTCAACCTTAACCTGCTGGCACACCTCACGACCCCTAACGTAGGCGCCAACGTTCGCCTTCATCCCTGGCCACCAAAATAATCATCGCATATCATGATACATTTTGGTTCTGCCAGGATGCATTGTATACCGGGGACCTGTGAGCCTCTTGAAGTATCCCATCGCGTGTCTCTCCCACTGCTGGAATCCATAACTTCCCTCTGTGCCTCAAACACTGATCCACAGACTCGCTCCAATCTAGATGATCGGGACTGCATGCCATCTCACTGTATCTCGAGTACATTTCATCAGCCCTCTGACACTCCAACACTCACGGAATAGAAACAGACGGTACCCCAGTCTGTCCACAAATATGTGCGTCCGTTCTAGCAGGAACCTCTGTCAAGCTCAAGGTCGCTGTCGCCTCAAGTAAACCATACTCGTGCATCATATGGCAGACAACTGTTTAAGAATCTGGTCTTCTCCTACTTAAAGCATCTGCTACGACATTTACCTTCCCAAGCTGATATTCGATGGAGAAGCCGTAGTCCTTCAGCAACTCTAGCCAACGTCGTTGTCTCAAGTTCAAATCTTTTTGAGTGAATAAGTATGTCAAACTCTTATGATCTGTATATAATGTGAACCTCTCACCGTAGAGGTAACGTCTCCATACATTCAGTGCAAATACGACTACAACAAGCTCCAAGTCGTGCACTGGATAATTCCTCTCATGGGTCCTCCACTGTCGGGATAAGTAGGCGATTACACCGTCTCCCTGCATCAACACACAACCTAACCCTGTGCCGCAATCATCGGTATGAACTATCAATCTCTTACCCGGCTCTGGCAGCACTAGTACTGGAGTAGTAGTCAGTGTCATCTTCAACTGTGTAAATGCGTCCTCGCACTCCTTTGACAAATTGAAAGGTACATCCTTCTTTGTCAATTTAGTCATTGGCGTGGTGATCTTCGAGAAGTCCTTCACGAATCGCCTATAGTATCATGCCAACCCTAGGAAGCTCCTGATATCTGTCACTGTCTCGGGTGTCGGCCAATCTATGACAGCATGGATTTTACTCGGATCCACTGATATATCTCTATCACTGATCACGTGTCCCAAGAATTTGACTTCTAACGGCCAAAACTCACACTTACTGAACTTAGCATACAATTTGTGCTCTCTCAGCGTCATCAATATCTGCCTAAGATGTTGCCCGTGATCTTCGCGAGTCTTGCTATAGATCAATATGTCGTCAATGAAGACAATGATGAATTTATCCAAGTACGGCTTCAATACTCTGTGCATCAAGTCCATAAACATGGCCGGTACATTCGTTAGTCCGAACGGCATCACTGTGAACTCAAATAACCCATATCTGGTGTTGAATGCAGTCTTAGGTATATCGTCATCTCGAATCCTGAGCTGATGATAACCCGACCTTAAGTCAATCTTAGAGAAGACACGTGCTCCGGCCAACTGGTCAAACAAATCGTCAATTCTTGGCAAAGGGTAGCGATTTCGTATTGTCACCTGGTTCAACTTCCTATAGTCAATGCGCATCCTCAAACTAATATCCTTCTTCTTAACGAACAGGACTGGTGTTCCCCATGGTGATGTGCTCGGGTGTATAAACCCCTTCTTCTCTAAATCTTCCAGTTGAGTCTTCAACTCCTCCTGCTCCATTCATGACATCCGGTACGGTCTGCTAGCTGTCGGCTGTGTGCCTAGTACTAATTCAATAACAAACTCAATATTTCTATGTGGGGGCAATCCTAGTAGATACTCCGGAAAGACATCGGGAAACTCACTGACAACTGGGACATCCTCAAGTCTAACCTCTGGGATCTCGGTTGACTCTACTATCCCTGCAAACACTTCCATCTCTAAGGTCGTAGCCAATCTACCCCTAGTGGTCGATAGTATACTCGCATTACCTGTGAAAGTGAACTCTGGTATGTCGGGGATCTGAAAATTCACTATCTTACGGAAACAATCCACATGGGCGTGATATGAAGCTAGCCAGTCCATGCCCAAAAGTGCATCAAACTCTAAGAACTCTAGGACGCGTAGGTCAATAGGGAGTTGGTGTCCGAAAATCTCCATCGTGCAACCCTCACAGATCAAGTAGGGGTAAACCTTCTCCCATCTGTTGTGCTAAGAATCAGGAGTGTACTAACTGTAATCGATGTTAATCCTAACTCGGCAACCATACGTCCAGAAATAAATGATATTGTGGAACCAGAATCAATAAGCGTATGCATAAAACGATCGCAAATCGAAATCATACCCTCGACGAGCTGTCTGGTGACCTCGCTGTCTGGCTGTGCTACAGCGTGCACCCGCTCCCTGGCCTGAACTGGTAGTGCTGCAATCGATGCTACTGAAGCCATCGGGCATTCTTTCTTAATGTGCCCAGGCTATCTGCATTCGAAACAAGTAAGATGCATGTGTCCTGACCCCTGGCCCTAACCTCTGTCTGACCTTTGGCCCTGACTCTGACCATATTGTCCTCGGTCCCTACCTCCCTGATCTTGGGTCGATCTCTGGCCCGACCGCGGTCCATAACCACCACCTGACAGTTGTGCTGACTGTGCAAGTACTATCGCATGAGAAGTGACCGCCTGGTGATCCTCATGTTTGGGCCTCTGTCCTCTCCTATCTCTGTGATCGATGATCATTTTCCCTTTCCTGTCATACCTGGTGCATTGCTGGGATGACCCCGATGCCAACTGTGGCATGGGCATCGCGGCACGAAAGATAAGATATGTCTCATGGGCTAAGGCCCTCTCGTAGATCTCCTGCAGTGTACGAGCTCTGCCTGATACTACCGCGCTCGCAATCTCATCTCTAAGCCCGACTCCAAAGTAGTAAACCTGGTCGCGATCTGTAGAAGCCAAATCCCCAACAAACTATAATAGGTAGCGAAACCTCTCCATGTATTGGACCACTGTACGATTACCCTGCCTAAGACATAAAAAACTCATGTCTCAGACGTAACTGTATCTCCCTCGGAATGTACTGGTCATAAAAGGTATGTCTGAACCTGGCCCAAGTAGTCGATTCTCCATAAGTCTCGGTATGAGCGGTCCACCAAACTCTGGCCTCTCCTTAGAGCATATATCCAGATATCCTGGCGCGAATACTTTCGTGAGTCCTCAGAAGATTATGTAATTTCTCGTGTGCAAGAAGCCATCTCGCAGCTGCCTTCTGGGTCTCCGCCTCCAGTGAAATATCCCGACTGAAATCTCACAAACTCCTTCGTCGGCTTAGCTTCAGCTAACAGTGAAGCCTCAAATGTGATTTCTTGTGGAGCATGTGACAGTGTCACTGCTTGTGTAGATGTCGGTGTGGTAGTCTCTGCCATAACTGCGGTGACTGGCGTACCCTAAACAATCGGTGCAGTTGCCGGCTCGGTGGCGCTCGGTGTGATGGCGGCTATAAGCGTCACGATAGCAGTTGTTTGAGCACATAGCAGGGCCATCATCTGCTCGAACTATCGATCGTGTGTCGTAATCCGATCAAGTACACTCTGATCAGTCGCTATAGGCGTAGTACCACTCCTTTGTCCACCATCCTCCGAATGTGGAGTCGGTTGTCCGTCCATGTCGTCTCTGCAATAGCGAAGGCTTGTATCAGCCTCGTATACGCATATTGTTGGGTTTTGTCATACGGAGCGGAGATTACAAAACAATTTTGACAAAAACCCCAACAGGATCCGAATCTAATTCCATTAAAAACGTTTAAACCATGAAAAACTTAATCATACCTCAGTCGCAATATACCTTTCTGAAGGTTGATCGATCTCTAAGGCACCGCCAACGACGAACGCCCTCTACCAGTAGTCCACACACGAACGGCGGCCGAGATTCGAAGTGCTAGCTTCGAGAGAATACCAAACCTTTTGTTTTTCTCTCCAAAACAATCCAGAGCATACCAAAAACCCTAAGTCGTTTCTAAAAAGAAAAAGGAGTTTTGGCCTTTTGATCTTTCATTAGTGTATTCTAACTTAAAGCGTCTATTTATACAACCCTTGTATATAGACGGTTAAGTAAATTACACATATACCCTTACTTAAAGAAGTATAAGTGTAATACACCACAATGACGTTTCTGTCATGAATTTTATCACATAAAATTCATTTTTCTGAATCATCTTAAAATCTCGCAAAACCATTCTTAGTGTGCGACCCAATAGGCTCATACAACGTTGGCAGTGTACCAAAACATATTTTGGTATACAAGTCATAAGCGGCCTCTAGCAAGACATTATGACTACCCAAGTCGTACGAATATCAAATCGATACAACCTAATCAATAGTGTATATAACATCCTTTTGTCACACGATATCCTTTTGATCAAACATAAGGCATGGAATTGTCATCCAACATGTTCAATCGTACTAGTCTCGATCTCTAGGTAGGTAGATGAAAACATCCAAGTGACATTGATCAATATCAATTCACTTAGACTAGGCCTTTTAACAGTCAAACACATTGAGGGATTCGCTAGATATCTCTCTTTATATGAGAGGGACAAATTCTATCTCGATTACACAACTTCATCACATTGCTCACATAGTAACCAATCACGACCTTTATAATCGTCCGGTTAAAGACAACGTTTGATTGTGTCAAATCACTGTGTTCCTAATGTTGAAGTCTCTGGTAATCTCAAGTCAGAGGATTGGAATATATACCTATCATGAGAAACAACTATGACTTAATCCATGTGATGTTCTCATAGCGGGTCGGTCCAGTACTTTGTTCCCTAACAAGTACTCGTGATCTTGATTCGTATCCATATACGTATAATCATCATATGATCATCAATCAAGACTCACACTAGTCTTAATTCATTATAGTTCCCAGTATAATGATCGACTAGGGACATTTAGGATATTTATGTAAATACCCATGGATCTTATTATAATGTAAACATGCAAATTAATTATAATAAACAGCAAATGAAATCCTCTATTTTATTAACTAAAAGTATTCATAAAGACAGTTAATGGATTGACCTAGGGCACATGCCCCCATCATTTCCCACTTGCACTAGGGCCAATCATACATGCATCTAATGCCTAATGATCTAACATGACCATCATGTTTTGCTTGTGGAAGAGCTTTTGTCAATGGATCTGCAACGTTGTCTTCAGTAGGTACTCTGCAAATCTTTACGTCTCCCCTCTCAATAATTTCTCTGATGAGATGAAAACGCCTGAGTATATGTTTGGATCTGTGGTGTGATCTAGGTTTCTTGGCCTGTGTTATTGCCCTGTTATTGTCACAATACAAACAAACAGGGTTAGCAATACTTGGAACCACACCTAGTTCGAAATGAGCTTTTTGATCCAAAGCGCCTCCTTTCTTTGCATCGGACGCCGCAATATACTCAGAACTTCTGTTGTAGAATGCCTGCCACGATCTCTTGCTTCGAACTTTTCCAGCTTACTGCACCCCCATTCAAAATAAACACATATCCGGATTGCGATCTAAAATCATCTATATCAGTTTGAAAACTTGCATCTGTGTAACCATTTACAACTATATCATTTTCAAAACCTCCATAGACCAAGAACATTTCCTTAGTCCTTCTTAAGTACTTAAGGATGTTCTTTCTTGCTATCCAGTGACTCTCACTGGATCGCGATATCTCGCTTGTAGTGCTCAAAGCATATGATACATCGGAGTCGAGTGCATAACATGGCATACATGATAGATCCAATAGCTGATGCATATGGAATCTTATTCATACGGTCTCGCTCATCATTTGTCTTAGGACATTGAGTCTTGCTGAGATTTATGCTATGAGACATTGGCAACAATCCTCTTTTAGAGTCTTGCAACCTGAACCTATTCAAAGCACCTTGTCTATGTAAGCACTATGACTTAGACCAGATTAGCCTCTTAGATCTATCCCTATAGATCTTTATCCCTAGGATATAGGTGCATCTCCTAAGTCTTTCATTGAGAAACACTTCCCTAACCAAGACTTGACATTCTGCAATGTTGGGATGTCATTTCCAATGAGTAATATATCATCAACATACAGTACCAGAAAAACTACTACACTCCCACCGACCTTTTTGTATACACAAGGCTCATCTTCGTTCTTAATAAAACCAAAATCCTTGATTGTTTCATCAAAATGAAGATTCCAACTCCGAGAAGCTTGCTTTAATCCATAAATGGATCTTTGAAGCTTGCATACCTTCCTAGAATTCTCAGGATGTACAAAACCTTCAGGTTGTGTCATATACACTTCCTCAAGCAACTTTCCATTAAGAAATGTTGTTTTTACATCCATTTGCCATATTTCATAGTCATAATATGCAGCAATGGCAATTAAAATTCTTATGGATTTAAGCATGGCTACTGACGAAAAAGTTTTATCATAATCAACACCTTGAGTTTGCTTGAAACCTTTTGCTACAAGTCTTGCTTTAAAAGTATGCACTTTGCCATCCATGTCAATTTTCTCCTTGAAAACCCATTTACATCCAATGGTCTTACCACCTTCAGGTAAATCAACCAAGTTCCCAACTTGGTTATCATACATGGATTGCATCTCAGAGTTCATGGCACTTAGCCATTTATCTGAGTCCGGTCCAGACATAGCCTCCTGATAAGTGGTGGGCTCATTTTGGTCTATAAGCAACACATCACGACTATCAGTAATAAGAAATCCGAATCTCTCTGGCTCATGTCTTACCCTACTAGATTTACGTGGGCCTTGTGTCACTTGTGGAGGTTCAACTGGTTCGGAACGTCGTTGAACTTCCAATAGCGGTTCAGTGTTTACTTGTGATTCTCGAACTTCTTCAAGATTTATTTCTCTCCCACTAGTGTCTTTTGAAATAAACTGTTTTTCGATAAAGGCACCATACCGAGCAACAAACACTTTGTTCTCAACGGGATTATAAAAGTAATATCCTTTTGTTCCTTAGGATACCCCACAAATAAATACTTGTCAGATTTAGGTGCTAGTTTTTCTGAGACTTGTCGCTTTACGTAAGCCTCACAACCCCAAATCTTAAGAAAAGACAAACTAGGTCTTTTCCCGTACCATATCTCATATGGTGTTGTATCAACCGCTTTAGAAGGAACTCGATTTAGAGTGAAAGCTGCAGTTTGTAATGCATAACCCCAAAAGGATAATGGAAGATCTGCATGACTCATCATAGATCGAACCATATCTAATAAGGTTCAATTTCTCCTTTCAGAAACTCCATTCCATTGTGGAGTTGCTGGTGGAGTAAATTGGGAGACAATCCCACAATTTATAAGATGATCATCAAATTCTTGGCTTAAATACTCACCACCTCGATCTGATCGAAGAGTTTTGATAGTTTTACCAAGTTGATTTTGCACTTCATTTTGAAACGTTCGAAACATCTCAAATGATTCACTTTATGTTTCATAAGATATACATAACCATATCTGCTTTGAAATCATCGGTAAATGTAATGAAATGCGATAACCTCCTCTAGCCATTGTGTTTATAGGACCGCATACATCAGTATGTATTAAACCCAATAAATCACTTGCCCTTTCACTGTGTCCAGTAAAGGGACTTTTAGTCATCTTGCCTAGTAAACAAGATACGCATGTTTCATATGTTTCTAAATCAAATGAATCTAGAAGCCCATCTTTATGGAGCTTCGTTATGCGTTTCTCGTTTATGTGTTCGAGACGACAATGCCAAAGATAGGTTTGATTACAAAAACGACAATTTTTTTCCTTTTCTTTTGGGTGTTTTGAAGTAGGAACAGGCCGGGTCTTGACTTGTTCCATAGGCTTTGCGATAGGTGCAACAACAGCCTTGGCAACTCTAGCCTTGCCTTTGCCTTTCTTCTTCATTCCCTTTCCCTTTTGGACCATCAACACATTACTAGAGGGTTTCTTGATATTTTGTTCAGCAAGTTTTGAGCATCAAATGCAACTCGAAATTGATTTCTCCATATTATTCATATTGTAGTTCATCACAAATTGTGAGTAACTCTCTGGTAATGAATTCAGGATCAAATCCGTAGCCAACTCTTGGCTTATGGAAAATCTGAGTCTATCAAGCTGGTCAACATAGCCCTTCATCTTCAGAACATGAGGACTAACCGACGCACCCTCAGTCATCTTGCAAGAATGTAGGTTTTTGACTGTCTCGAACCTTTATTGCCTAGCTTGCTTTGTTGGAACATTTCCTTGAGCGTTGCGGCCATGTCGTAGGCTTCCATTAGTTCCATGTCCTTCGAAGTTCGGGAACCATAGCAACATAATACATGCAACATCGGTAGAATCGTTGACATGCTTATTATGCGCATCCTTCACAGCTTTCGTAGCATTGGCTGGTGGGTCCTTAGGGATTAGAGCATCCAGGACATACAACTTGCGTTCATGCTTAAGAACAATTCTCAAGTTTCTAAACCAGTCAAGAAAGTTAGTCCCAGATAGCTTATCATTCTCAAGGATGGATCGCAGTGACAGGGGATTATTGTTACTTGAAGAGGTCATTGCTCTACAATAAAGATTATGCAAAGTTTATTTTAGTATACGGGAATAGACTCCCACTAAATTAACAACCCTCCTAAAACGTACTGTTTATTTAGGGGACTAAAATCCATATTTCGCCTAATTCTATGACAGCTATGGCATGAAACGCAGAACTAGATTATTTAGGTAGGTAACAGTTACCAATTACATCTTATGTAATTTTTAGATCCTTTTATGAGATATGGGACATCTTATGTCTTAGCATGTTTTTATGTCATCATTTGCCTAAAGCTCAAAACTATTTCGATGACTTTATTAAGTCGGACCATTTTAAACATTAAGGTAACTCTTACCCAACTTGTCTCACCAAGATAACACAATACACCCAACTATGGCTGAAACTATATTAGTGTGATCGAGGCCTTGACAAGTGTTTAAAATGGATGGCACGAGACTTAAAATTTAATAGAGGGATTTTATTCAGTTTTAGTGATTTTACGTAAACAATGAAATATCATATATTTTATTGATTTGTTCAATCACTAAAAAATTTGGAATTTTTTTTTATATATATACTTTTCACTAACAAAAGAATTTCCGTACGCTAGGATTAGTTAGACGGCGATCCGCTGGCCGGTCAGCGGGCAGGGGTACATGGGGCAGCGCCCCTTTTTTTTTTTCTTAGAAGACAAATCTCAAATTCGAAAATTAAAATTCGCTATAGAAAATCATAATTTTCGTTGATTTTATTATCATAAATTAACCCCTTAATTTATCCGAAATTAAGTCAATTAAAACATTTTAATTAACTTGGGCCCACATCTAACTAATCATCTTATCCTAATCCAATTAGGATTTAAGATATTTGAATCCTAGTATATCACCAATAACAAGATTCTTGATATTTATCTCATATTCTAATTTGTTATCTATCTTTATCAAATAGAAACTTCATAACAAAATAGATATAACAAGATAAATAATTAATTTCGAAAATTAATTATTTATTTTGGATTTAAGATATTTGAATCCTAGTATATCACCAATAACAAGATTCTTGATATTTATCTCATATTCTAATTCGTTATCTATCTTTATCAAATAGAAACTTCATAACAAAATTGATATTACAATATAAATAATTAATTTCGAAAATTAATTAATTATAAATAAATAATTTCGAAAATTAATTATTTATAAATAAATAATTTCGAAAATTAATTATTTATAAATAAATAATTTCGAAAATTAGTTATTTGCAATTTCGGTCCTCATCTAGATAATCACAAATATGTCATTGAATCATGAACTACTATCCAAATCGAATCTAATCGTATTAGTTTCGAATTAATATTCAACCTTATACAATTCAAGAAACGTAAAACAATGTAACCTAAATATGCATATTGAATTACAGAGATTTCATCCATGCATCAATGCACAAAGAATAAAGATTATACCTAATGATTTCAATTAAATCACAAATATGTGTATCACATACACAAACGTGATAATAAATCTCAAAGAAAACTTATGTATATCACATATACATCAACTATCAACATGCTTTCGATCATATATCATGTATATATCAGAAGAAAACATGCAATGAATTTAATGGAATCGAACTCGATGTCTCGTATACGCATATTGTTGGGTTTTGGGGTTCATACGGAGCGGAGATTACAAAACAATTTTGACAAAAACCCCAACAGGATCCGAATCTAATTCCATTAAAAACGTTTAAACCATGAAAAACTTAATCATACCTCAGTCGCAATATACCTTTCTGAAGGTTGATCGATCTCTAAGGCGCTGCCAACGACGAACGCCCTCTACCAGTAGTCCACACATGAACGGTGGCCGAGATTCGAAGTGCTAGCTTCGAGAGAATACCAAACCTTTTGTTTTTCTCTCCAAAACAATCCAGAGCATACCAAAAACCCTAAGTCGTTTCTAAAACGAAAAAGGATTTTTCGCCTTTTGATCTTTCATTAGTGTATTCTAACTTAAAGCGTCTATTTATACAACCCTTGTATATATACGGTTAAGTAAATTACACATATACCCTTACTTAAAGAAGTATAAGTGTAATACACCACAATGACGTTTCTGTCATGAATTTTATCACATAAAATTCATTTTTCTGAATCATCTTAAAATCTCGCAAAACCATTCTTAGTGTGCGACCCAATAGGCTCATACAACGTTGGCAGTGTACCAAAACATATTTTGGTATACAAGTCATAAGCGGCCTCTAGCAAGACATTATGACTACCCAAGTCGTACGAATATCAAATCGATACAACCTAATCAATAGTGTATATAACATCCTTTTGTCACACGATATCTTTTTGATCAAACATAAGGCATGGAATTGTCATCCAACATGTTCAATCGTACTAGTCTCGATCTCTAGGTAGACTGAAAACATCCAAGTGACATTGATCAATATCAATTCACTTAGACTAGGCCTTTTAACAGTCTAACACATCGAGGGATTCACTAGATATCTCTCTTTATATGAGATGGACAAATTATATCTCGATTACACAACTTCATCGCATTGCTCACATAGTAACCAATCACAACCTTTATAATCGTTCGGTTAAAGACAACGTTTGATTGTGTCAAATCACTGTGTTCCTAATGTTGAAGTCTCTGGTAATCTCAAGTCAGAGGATTGGAATATATATCTATCATGAGAAATAACGATGACTTAATCCATGTGATGTTCTCATAGCGGGTCGGTCCAGTACTTTGTTCCCTAACAAGTACTCGTGATCTTGATTCGTATCCATATACGTATAATCATCATATGATCACCAATCAAGACTCACACTAGTCTTAATTCATTATAGTTCCCAATATAACGATCGACCAGGGACATTTAGGATATTTATGTAAATACCCATGGATCATATTATAATGTAAACATGCAAATTAATTATAATAAACAGCAAATGAAATCCTCTATTTTATTAACTAAAAGTATTCATAAAGACGGTTAATGGATTGACCTAGGGCACATGCCCCATCACATATATACCATTACAAATCAAAATATATAACGTATAAGCCTTGGCACTACCTGTCCCATGTTCGCTTCCCAACTAAAGTTCTAAGTCAGGATCTTCGGGTTTCCACATCTAATATTTGTTGTTAAGTTTTATTCGGTTGTATTACATTTTCCTTTAGGTTCGCCTGAACCTAAGCTCTGATACCAACTATGGCGTTGGAATCACAATGTCTTAAGCCATGAGATTTTTAAAATTTTCCCTGAGGTTCGCCTGAACCTAAGCTTTGATACCAACTGTGGCGGACCCAAACTCCGAGGCAAATCGGGTACCGCCACGTCGCCAGACACGTCACCAAGCATGCTACGTCACCGCACACTTAACTTGACTGCCTGCGACGTACACCTTTATACGTGTCTTATTCGCCTTAACTTAATATTTATAGAAACTTTTATTGATATTCACATTAAATAGACTAAGTTAAGTTGTTCACAATTTATCAAATTATTATAAATTAACATTTAAGCGAAAGTCTTTGAAGCATGCAAACACGGTAGAAATAAAAATTTTGCATGGTATGATTAACCCTATATTGTGGAAACCTGGCATTAGATACCAAGTATATCAAGAGCAACAAAAGTACAAAAAGTGAGCATATACATGTATCAGGTGTACAAGTCCTTCCCAAAAATTCCATAAAACAGTAAATAGATACATACAACCACTTACGCAAAAAGTGACGGCTCTCCTAACTTAAACGTAGTCGCCTAAGACGCCCTTGTCTCGGCTCATCGCAGGATCTGCGATTTGTCACCAAAAATAATGACAAATCCCAAGTGAGTAAATTCCAGAGAACGTTAGCTAATATTCACGAATTCCAATGAAACAGCTACAGTTCATGCAATTTAAATAAAAGACAAGAATAAGAAAATTCGCATGAAAATAAGTCGTTGGGAAGTCAAATTTGGACACGAGTGTAGCGTGACAGAGAACCCTGGTCGACATCCGGGAATCTTCGTAGCTAAACCAAGAGGAACCATTGACGACCACCTCGCCAAATATCTCATGGTCGAATGAGAGGAACCATTGAACGGAAGACCCCATCCAAACATCTCTCGAGAGGAACCATTGACGTAGACTTAGGTCTTCGTCAAACATCTCTCAACCTACGGGTTTCGCGGAGAATAGTCACCATGTAGCCCTATTATGGCCAATTACTCGAACAGCGCGGGGTAGCTAGCCCGGGGGTGTGAGTCTGTGCCATGCCGACCCCGTCGACAAACACACATATATACGTGGGAGTGGATGAACAGTAATTGAACAGTAATTGAACGGCAATAAATAGCACAATGGAATAATTGAAATGCGAAATAAAGTAAATGCCATAAAATAATTTTAACTAATTTTCTCGTGGGATTACTTACCTCAAACAAATCGCAAAACGCCTTCGAAATGTCCCGCACTCACCTCGAAATACGTACTCGACACCCGACTATGGTCTCCTAAACTCATGGTGTCCAATTAAAACTTTTTTAATATTTTTCCTGATTTTCTGGGGTTTTCCCATAATTTTCCACCTATTTTTCTAATTTTTCTGTAATTTATTTAATTTAAAATTATTTTTAAATAAAGATTTTAATATTATATTATTTTAAATAAGTGGGTGGGTCCCTGGACCGGGTTTGACCCGATCCAACCGGGTCAGCCTGACCCGGTCCAACCGGGTCGACCTAACCCAGTTCTGACCCGCCGGGTCGGGTCCGGTTGGGCTCGGGCCGGCCCAACCAATCCAAGGGCTGCACGAACCATACGCGTGCGTGCACCCCTCCCCCACCCCATCTTCTTCTCTAGCAGAGACCTTTTTTTTCTCGCTGGGGTTGGGTTCGGCCCCAACCCCAAACCACCTTTAGGAGGGAGATGACCTCTCGGTCATCTCCATCCTCAACGAAGCCGCACCACCACCATGGCCAACCATCCCAACAACGAAAATCAACAACGCCAAAGCAACGCAACTCACCTGTGTTCTCGGCATCGAGTTGTCAGTCTATCCATCTCCCGGTCTCTTCTCTCTCTCTCTTCTAGTCTCTTCTTCCTCTCTCCTTCTCCTTCCCTATTTTTCTCCTCGTCGCCACTGTTTTATTTCTTCTTCTCGGTCGTTTGTGTGTGTGGGTTGAGTGTATGTGAGTAGGTGTGGGAGAGAGCGACGTGAGGGAAAGGAGAAAATGATGATGGAGTGAGGTGGAGTGTAAATCGGGGTAAGCTAGTTGACCTTGTGTCTTTGACTCCAAAATGTGACACAGCTGGGACCTTCGCCTGTGTTTTTCGGCGTTTTGACGCCCGGGTTACGCATCTGAATCGCGATATATGCGTACCGTTGCGTCACTAGCTACCTAATATCTATTCCATAGTAATTACTTGACCATTATTTATTTATTTATTTATTTTGTGTGTTTTAGTTTCCCCGACCTTGTGTATCCACAGTTCGCTCCTCAGTAGCCGTCTCGACACGTTTTTCGATGCGAACACTCGTTACACTATCTCGCTCGATTCAATGATACAAATATACACATGCGATGCTAGGTAAATAACTTGATATACAGCATCGCAAATAGTCAAACGATCACACAAAATCACTATTTACCTAGTCGGCGTGCCCTGACCTATATGCGACGTCCACGAGGGTCTGTGCTTAGGGTCTTAACCTGTAATTTGTCAATTAATTGTGATTAATTAGAGCGGGCCATTACATTGGCCGAGTTGGGAAACAGTAAAGAAGTTAAAAATGGTATATGCGGCATTGAAACAGTTGGAGATGAATCTCATTAACACTAATGAAGATGAAGAAAGTTCTTCCCCCTCGACTCAAGCATTGTGTAGGCAAATAATAAGGAACCATGTACGGGGAAGCGGAGGGGAGACCACAAAAGAATAGAATCAAATGAGCATTAGAATATAACGGTGGTCAAAAGGGAAGGAAAGTAAGTCTTAATGCAGTGTGTTGTGTTGATATTTGGGTTTTTTTCTACATATAACCAACATGAAGTACATATTGTGCCCGTCTGATGCGAAGCATGATTTTTAGTGTGTCAAGTATGATTTAGTTAATTATTTAGTAAAGTAATTGATTATTTGAGGCTTATTTAGTGTATTTTTTGGTATATCAGGTTCAACGGACGAGACTAGGCGGCAAGTGGGTAACGTGAAGAAATGAAGAAGAAAAGAGAAGCGACTGATCTTGGCACAGCAGTGGCGCCACAGTGCCGCCATAGCGCCCAGTCTAGGAGCATATAACATCATGGGCACTATGCGGGCGCCACAGCGCCACCACTAGAGCAGATCAAGAATCGATCCACATTATGGGTGATGTGCGGGCGCCACTGCCAGTAAACCGATTTTTTTCTATTTTTAGGGTTTTAAACCTATTTTGTTAGACCAAAATACCCCTCTATATATGTGGTTAAGAGAGATAAGAATGATATCTTTTGCTTTGGAGAACCAAGAAGAACGTGTGAAGATTGAAGAATAGTGATCAAAATCTTGGATTCTATTTTTAGATTTAGGTTTGATTTCATGTTTTCTTGCTTTCTTATCATGAATTGTGTTGAATTGAACCCATTTATGGGGTAATTTTCTTTTGTTCTAGGGATCTTTGGATCCTAAATTTGGTTCTTTTGATTTTAATGTGATTATATTTGTTCTTTCAATTCAATGTTTTGATTTGTGTGTTCTTGTGTGCTATGTTATACTTACCTTGATCAAGTAGGTGTAGATTCAAGGGTTTGAGAGTCACTATGACCATTGGGACTTTTGAACATGGATTAGGGGAAACACATCCTTAGAACATATGACGCATTGACTGATGGTCATTGACTATGGAGGCAATTGAATTTGGTTTTTAATGCGATATCTCGCTTACGCTATTCACGCCGACCGGTGGAATCCAAGTAAGATGTTAGAATCTCCATCACCGAGACCTTGGGATGGAGTGAATTGTAGGAAATTCGCCTATCATTGCATAAATTGGGAGACTTTATGACTAAATTGGATTCGAATGATACAATTTGGGTGAATTAGATTTCCTAGGATATTTTCTTCATAGCTTAAGACATATTTTAATTTTTAATTACTTGCAATTAGTTAGTTTAAATTAATTAATAATTTATTTTTACAAAACCCAACATTTAACTATCTAACTTTATTTCTTAGTTAGACTAAATGTTAGAGCGTGACCGTCCTTGTGGATACGATATACCCGACACCAACACGAGTTGGTGCCACTATTACTTTGACGTTTGTCGTACACTAGCGGTCGCTGTCACCGTCTCACTTTCTTTCTCTTGGTTGTCTAATTTTTATAATCCGGTGCAGAATATAGCCAAAATGGCGAGGCAATGGTAGGCGTCAACTCATACATGACAAGCATGGTATACCTTACTAATTAGTCTCAATTGATAGTATGTGTTTTTGGTGCATCCTAGAATAACTTCGTAGTCATAATAAATGTGAAAAGGAAAAAGAAAATAATAAGTAGGACAATGGCAATTCCGTATTGAAAAGGAAAATAATAAATGTGAGGAAGTTAATACAATAAGGAAGAAAATAAGTTAGTATTCCTTATATATGTCTTTTGTTTTTTCTCATTTTATAATACCAACTGATATATAACATGTCCAATTTGTTATGAAATGGATGGACACTTATGCATGTATCTAACCACATTGTGAAGCATGGTTCTCGCATTGAATTGTAACATCAAGCATGGGTCTCACACTTTATGTAACTTGCATGTAATCATCTCCAATGTACACCAACTCTTCCATGTATTGTCTATGTTGCTTGTGATGTGTTGTATGACTTGTGGTGTATGTATAATTTGTACACATTGTATAAGTACAATTATCATCACACCAAATGACCTATATAAAGGGTGTCAACCCCATTGTAATTCACACACCAAGTTGAATGAAAACATCTAATTCCAACTATCTCATGTCTTCTCTTCTCCTTTATAGTAGTAGTTTATAGTAGTAAAAGTTCTTAGTCTCTTATTTTCTTCTCTAATTCTATAGCAAGTTCCAACTCAATTTACAACACAATTATGTTTTGTTTCACTTTTTTCCTTGTCAAGGGAAGCAATATAAGGAAAACAATGAGCCAACAGTAGGAGCACCTTCACAAATGACATGCACTGTAAGTCATTTCTTATTTTTCATTTTCCGAATCAACTAAGTAGTTACCGCTGACATTTCCTTCTGGGTTTTATCATTTTAGTATCAACTAGGTAGTCGACGTCCCAATTTGCGCGCTCGGCCAAATCTGTTAGAGAAAATTAAATGTTATATGCACAACTAGGCTATGTTGTTGTTGTTGGGAAACAACTTAGACCCTTATTACCACCTATTGTCAGCTTCAAAAGCATGCATAAGTTACAACTTTTTTTTTTTTAACAAGTTAGTTACAACTGTTGAGGTTATGGAAAGAGAAATTTTTTTATCTAAACTGCTACTTTTGCCTAAGTGTATTACTATTGTATCTCATTTATATAACTTTTACAACAACAACGACTTAGCCTCAGTCCCAAATTAACTGGGGTCGGCTACATGAATCAAGCTTTTTCATTGTACTCGATTAAGTGCAATTGATGGTGAGCTTTGCAAATCATTCAAATCCCTCCTAATTAATGCACCCCATGTTAATTTTGGTCTGCCCCTACCTCGTCGAATTTCTACAGTTTCTATTGAGTCAAGTTTTCTAGTGGAGCATTTGTAGGCCGTCTTTGCAGGTGACCAAACCATCGCAACCGCCGTTCCCTAATCTTTGTATCAATTGGTGCTACTCCTACTTATCTTTAAATTTCTATATTTCTTATTCTATCTTTACGAGTTTTACCACATCCACCTAAGCATCCTCATTTCTGCTACGTTAATTTTATGTAATTGTTGTTGCTTCACCGCCCAACATTCACTTCCATAGAGCATAGCTGGCCTAATTGCGGTCCTATAAAATTTTCCTTTTAACTTAGTAGGAACATTTCGATCACAAATCACCCATATTGCACTCTGTCATTTCCTCCATCCAGCTTGAATTATATGTGCGACATCATTATTAATATTACCATCGTTTTGTATGATTGATTCTATATATTTAAAGTGGTTCGCCTTAGGAACTTCTAATTCTCCTAATTTTACCACTCCATCATCTCAATGTCTAGTGTTTCATCCTACTTACAATGCATGTATTCAGTTTTCATCCTACTCAACTTAAAGCCTTTAGATTCTAATGTATTCCTCTAGAGTTCTAATTTCTTATTCACTCCATCTTTAGTTTCATCCACTAAGACAATATCATCTGCAAATAGCATACACCATGGTATATCCTCTTGAATATGTATAGTTAGTTCATCCCTCATTTATATAACCTTTATAGTCAATAAAAGGCAATCTTATTCTTTTAGTAGCAATTTATCATCAATGTTGGATCCTGTAGATTTGTATTTTGTAATGAATTGCGTGTATGTGGTTGTGAAACTTGTCATATGCTTTTCATGTGAATGTGTTCTCCGCTCCAGGGAATCATTAAATCAAATTTAGTAATGAAGGTTGGCGACAGTAGTTGAGAGTTGATGCTTGTGGTTTGTGGTTTCAAGTTTGTAGATAGAATTGCTTATGCAATTGATTTTGTATGTTTTGTAATTTTGGTTCATGCTAGCAGCGTAGTACGAATGATGTCTTGCAGCTCAATGCAATACACCATGGAGTGGATTTCTCTTCTATAAATTACTCACACCATGGAGTGGACAGAGAATTTGGATTCGCAGGAGCTCCCAGGCTACAGCCAATGTCCATTTTGATCGCCCATGTAGGTGTCATTTTCCATGCATCAGACAAGCACATAAATTCCCATGAACGGACTATGCACCACGAATCAGCCAATGTCAATTGATTCGTGGAGCATTGTTTGTGAAACTGTGGAATGATATGGTCTTTTGAACTTTTCGGCAACATGTGATATATGGTCAGACATTTGATTATAAAGTGTTGTTTAGAACTTATTACAGTGTGTGAGCAGGGACGGGGTTTGATTTCTCTTCTATAAAGGAGTTTTGTCACGTGACTTTTTCATATGTAATATTTTGTGCATTTTGAGTGGGTTCATAGGTGTTTTAATGATGTCGTTACTCTGGCGTCACACCCACCTTAACGTAATAGTATCCATATGCACTTTTTGAGAGGAATGTGGTCTCACTTTGATTGAAAACTTGTTTAATTGAGAAAGATTCGTTATGGTTGTTGAACAGAATTTTAATTCCCTTTGCTTTATAAATGGCACTATTTAAACTTCCCTAATATGCACCAATGTGACAAAGTTAGGTGTTTGTTGATGACGAAGCCTAAGATGAATAGTAGATAGGGCGATGCAGGTGTTTTTTCAAAAGTAAGGCACATTTACAATTTATTTCACAAAATATGGTGGTGTACTTTGAAATAACAAAAATAGTCAATAACGCATTTTTGAAATAACAAAAATAGTCAATAGCGCCTTTTGAAAAGACGTTATTGACTATTATTGCAGTTTGTGAGGTGGCGGTGAGGTGGCGGTAAGGTGGCGGGGCAATTGTGTGGATAGCGCATTTTCAAGGCGTTATTGGCTATGTTCGAAGTTTGTGAGGTGGCGGTGACGCACACGCATATCGAAGTGGACAACCCATGCAAACGTCACCCACGTATGCCGATGTGGAGATTTCATGCAAATGTCAGACACGTCTGTCGAGGTGGGCGACCCATGCAACCTCATGCAACTCATGCAAACGTCACGCACATATCTCGAGGTAGTAAAGCCAATGCCAACACTAGAACATTTTTTGCCTTTAATAAAGGTTTTAAAACTCCTATTAAATATATTGAGTGTTATTAAATGTCATGTGAAAATGTGTTATGTTTTAATTTTTAATACATGTATTACATAGAGGTTTTTTAAAACTCCTATCAATTAGGTGTTTATTTAATAACACCCCCTTTAATAAGGGTTTAAAAACCTCTATTAAATATCGAAATTGTTCTAGTGCAACGTCACACACGTATCTCCTGGTTGACAATCCATGCAAACGTCATGCACGTATCCCGAGGTGGGCAATCCATGCAAACGTCATGCACGTATTTCGAGGGGCAACTCATGCATATCCACTACAAACCATAGACCTCATGTAAACGTTAACACGTATTGCGAGGCGGACAACCCGTACAACCCATAGGCGTTATTCGGTCAGCCCATGTCCACGTGGTCATCCTACGTGGATCGTGTTACACGGATAGCGCATTTTCAAAAGGCGTTATCCATGTAACACAGTCCACGTAGGACGGCCTTACACAGATAGCGCCTTTTTTTAAAAGGCGCTATCTGTGTAAGGGTTGTCCTACGTGGACCATCCACGTCGGCAAAAAATCCATCCACTCCAATAACGCCTTTACAAAAGGCGTTATTGCCTATTGTGGAGAAAAAAAAAACACAACCTTATTTTTCGGATTTAAACTAAAAACATTAGTACTTTTCTAATTTTTTTCCCATTGAATGCTCGTCTTTGGAGAGCCACACAAACAAAGTGACAAACTGTCGTCTCGTTCTCTCACTTCATTAACTACCCACCCACTTCAATCCCATCGATGCCTACTCTTCCATAGAAAATACGAAAAAATTACAAAAGTACATATCAAATTAGTTTAAATGAGAGAAATGAAGTGAAAATGGTTTTTTTTTCCCAAAATAAGCAATAACACCTAATCAAAAGTCGTTATCACAATGGGTTTATTTTCTTGCTGACGTGGACACATGGAAAGGCGCTATTCGTTCTGGCCAAGTTCCACGTGGATCCACGTGGACATTACGCATCGGGGTATACAGATAGCGCCTTCTTCTTTTGCAAAAGGAAGAAGGGTACAGGCTAGAAAAGTAGGGTAGGTCACGGGTGTGTTGTGGGGGGAGGTTGGGTCGGGTATTTAAGGAGGGGAGGGGCAGAGGCCGGTGAAGGTGTCTGGTGTGGCTGGTGTTGGAGAGAAAGAGGAGGCGACGGGTCGGGACGTGGCCGAGGGAGACCAGAAGTAGAGAAGGAGGAGAGGAAGTTGACGGAGCGGCGGAACGGCGGAGCAAGGAGCTGCGGCAGCTGAGCAGGGAGTGGACGGAGCTGCGACAGGGCATGTCGTCGATCATTGGCAGCTGAGGCAGGGGTGCGCGAAGCTGAGGGTGCACGGAGCTGCTGCATGGGAGCACGGAGCTGAGGCATCGGGCCAAAATACGTCCCAACGGAGGAGAAGGATGAGGAGGTTAGTTTAGTTTCGTTTAGTAGTTTAGTTAATCGTTTTTTGGTTGTTTGTTTAGTTAGTTAAGTTAGTTTAGTTTAGTTAGTTTGTTTTGGTTAGGTAGTTAGGTTAGTTAAGGTTAGTTAGTTTAGTTTGGTTAGTTCCATTTAGTTAGTATGTTTAGTTTGCTAAGTCAATTAAGTTAGTTTATTTTTGGTCTTCAGGTTAGTTATTTTAGTTAACGTAGTATGTTTGAGATTCGTCACGGCCTTCATTGAACCTCAACACAAGAAACACCACAATGTCATGCACAAAGTTAGGTATGCATCAATGCATCTACTTTTGATTCTTTTCAACTAGAGTCGAACCCAAGACTTTTCCAAAACTTCTAATCTATGTTTATTTGGTTAATGATGATAACTGAGTATATATATATATATATATAAATCATGACCAAACTTTTGTCATGTATGAAAAAACATGTTAAGGATTTTCATGTTGCCCTAACTAAACAGATGGATCTGCTTCAACTCATTTTTACTTGTATTATAACACATCTTTCTGATCGTATAAGCGTCATTTTACACAGAAGAACTAGTAGGAATTGCATTATATCATACAACTAAGGCATACAAAGTAAGGCAAAATGTATGGTACTACTGGGTGTAAAAGATAATAACTTAAGCAAAGAAAGACACGCACACCTTGCCAAATGAGATATGGCAGACCTTCAGCTACTCTTCATATTAAACGGCCAATATAGGTGGCAGGGAAGCCACGTACATAATTCATATTAAAAAAACAACAATACAAAGCTAACACAAATTCCTTGATTTCACAACATCCTTTCAAATGTGCTAAACTACAATTTCATTTAATATTTTTGTATACGATTTTCCAGTGCCCGGGTATTCGAGAGTTCGCCGTGACTAGTCAAAAAACTCGGGGTTGATAGTGATACATATAAATGTGCGATATAGGCCATTTTCCATTGATATGTAGTGACATATGTATTGTGTTTTTGAAAAATGGTTGATATGATTATTTAATGGTATGTCTACTAAAAACATTTAGTAAGTCAAACTCAAATGAATGAGTATGCTCTGCAATTGCGCTATTAATGCGATCTTCTACATCAGAAAGTTCCTTATGAACTAGTTCAGTAGGTTTGATCGTTTGATATGTAAGTATGACTTAGTACGTGATTGGGAGTGCAAAGAAATGAGTATGCTCTGTAGTTGCGCTGTTATGGCGATCTTCTACATCATAAAGTTTGATTGCGCGTTAACTCCATTATTAACCAACTAGTTCACTTAATATATTTGTGCATTTGTGTCTATTCCTTTTACATCATTGTTCAGTAACTTATCTAGGTCATGAAAAATAAGAACATTCATTTTCTATTCTATGCGTACGATGAAATTGTTAATGGGTTAAATGGCATTGCGTATAGCGCACCCCCATCAGTAGTGTTGATGGTTAAGTTTGGGACAAGTTGCCATCAATTGAAGCATGACGTGTGTAACGCATTCAATATCTCATCGCCGGACACTCTAGTGGAGATGACATATCGCCACGTGATAATCCTCCCCGGAGGTTCGCATTATTACGTCCCTATATTGCTGCACAATACGACACATTTTGACTTAATGTGGGAAACGGTGGCCTATTTACCAATAACTGCAATGGTAGAAATCTATGTGACATTTGAGTCAGTCGACTCAATTCAAAATCGTACGTTTCATGCCCAAGTTCGTGATGAACACGTCGGCACGCCAGACATAGCATTAATGATTGAAAAGCTGCATATGCAATCCCCACAAGGTGATCCCCACAAGGTGAGGTCGTTCAAGATGGATTTGTTAGTCCATTACATGAAGATATTAATGCCTGTAATGATGATGACGTTAACGAGAATGCTTATAATGAAACTGATGAGGACATACGTCAAATTTATAGCAATAAGTCTTTTTATAATATTCATTTGTAGTTGTACAACAATGGATCCAGGTCCTTCAGATCCATCACTTTTGCAACTCCAATCTACACACAGATCATCGCGAACCTGGAGGGGTGAGGTAAACTGTTTTACATGAATACGTCAAATTTACAGCAATAACGTATCAAAAATATAGATTAATACATTATCAATTATAAGGTGTATGAAACAATGCACGTACGTCGAAAACGTGGGGTCGTTGATCGAACGGTGCAATATCATTCAAGGATGATCCCATATCTTTGTTCCAGTGGGTTCTATGGGATTTCTCGGGTAGCATTTTTCAGCCTTGATTGGGCTTTGATTACTGCGTTCGTAGAGAGATGGTGCCCTGAGACGCATACATTTCACATGCATTGTGGAGAGTGCACAATTACACTCCAGGACGTGCAGGTACAGCTCGGATTACCTATCGAATGTATGCCTGTGAGGGGAACGACAGATACAGACTATGTTGATGTCTGCGCGAGGCTACTTGGTCGAACTCCTGATGGAGATGATGTTATTGGTTGTAAACTTAAAGTCGATTGGCTTGAGCGTAACGTACCAGCTATAGATGATAAGAGCGATGAGGAGTCGGTGCAACGTTATGTTCGATCGTACATACTACAACTTATCGATGGTTTTCTTTTCGTCGACAAGTCTAATCGATTCGTACATTTGATGTTCCTACCATTGCTGCAGGATTTCCAAGTAGCTGGACAATATAGTTGAGAGAGTGCATGTTTGGCTTATTTGTACAGGGAGTTGTGTCGCGGATCTCGCGTAGGGGCACATGAGGTTGCAGGCACGTCAATTCTTATACAATTGTGGGCATTGGACAAATTTCCATTCATAGCACCGCGGCGCCTGCATGTTTCTAGAGTTCAACCGCGAACAGTAGATGGAGAACATATGCTTATGGACGTTCCACTGGGACACAGGTAATACAAATATTTTTCATTAATTTGCTAAAAATTATTGTCCAATTTCATTTATCTTAACTTATTGTTTTCTACACATATGGCTCGATGCATTTTCGGTTACACAAAGTGCGACGAACGTCGTATCGGCTTACCGTGATGCACTCGACTTGCAACGGCGTGAGAATGATGTGGTATGGCAACCATATAATGAAGTCATGGGGTCTTTTCCCGATTACCGCACTAACGGTCACGGTAGTTGGCTTTCGACGTGTCCCCTTATTTGTTTCCACATAGTTGAGTGGCATCGACCAGAAAGGGATATGAGACAATTCAGAATGGTACAAGTGGTTCCACCAAATTGTGCTTATGACGCCCAACTGCACCGCATCGAATTGTGTGGACATCATCATGAAAATTGGGTGACTTTTCACGCAAGCTATATACACATATGGGAAAATCGTGGGAACACCATTGCCACAGCGCCACATAATGAAGGGCACGATCATCAAGACTACATGACGTGGTATCGCTCGGTCACTAGAAGATTCATTGGACACAACGGGGCTTTACGTGACTACTCGATAATCTTCTTACTCTTACTTTTCCTCGAACAACTAATATCTTATATTGCGTGCTTTGAGCTCATGTTTTTATATCAGTGTAACTTGGTGCATCGATTGAGGCGAGTGTTTATTGAGGATGGGTATGAGTAAGGTCTTGCTGCATTTGATGAAGGGATTAAAATTTTAGACGAAAATGAAAGGCAAAGGTCTACTCTTTCGCATGACGGAATTGACGTCGACCAAGACATAAATGAGGATAATGAACATGAAGTTGAAGAAGACGATCAGGGCGAAGCAAACAAAGAGGTGAGAAGAAGACGAACACGACCAGAGACTGTGCAGGAACCCACCAGATGTCCCCGTCCACCACGTCCATCTACTCAGATCGAGATTGCTGTAGAGAGTAGCAGACGTTCTCCTCCAGCAAGTTCATCTCGTCCGAGATCGAGTAGAACAGATATCGTTGGCGAGATAAGCCAACGATCATCCCCACCAACTCATTCTTCTCATGGGTACATTCCTGCATCGTCCACAATGCAACCAGAACCTCAAATGTTTGTACCCAGGCTGTCGATCGTGAATCTTCCTCCTTACCATTTCGATCCATATGCACCCGAGCCGTCGTCTTCATATGTGGACCATGGAATGCCTAGACATCAAATGTATCTATCACTGCCTCAATACATAGCGAGTCCATATACTCCACCATGTTATAATTACAATATGTTATATAGCGGAGAAGGCTCATTCATGAACTTGTTGATCATGTCGCAGCCTCGTGTTCCTTTCCCCCAGCCGCATACGGGAAGCCAGTATTTTGGGATGGTTCCACCTCCTATTTTTGGAGCATCAGTAGCAGAGTTGAGTCGAGTGAAGCACCAGAAGAAGAGTATCAATCTACTCGACGTCATTCAATGCAAGACCAGCAACCTCAACAACCTCAACCGGATGTACAATCACATCGTCCAACTAGACATAGAGTACGTCCGGTTTGCATCACCGAGCAACAACGTCAACGTAACCGTCGCAATAGACCTGCGTGATGAGTTTTCTTCATGTCATGGTGATTTGTTTTTTGGGTGAACGAAGTTGATGTATACAACCTTCTCATGGATTAAACTTATTTCTCATGTTTCCATATTATTATAACGTGGTATATGTGATTACTCTATAATATTCCATAACATAAACTCATCACTGTAAAAGATATATATATATCTCGAAAAATTAAAAGATTCGAACTTTTAACCTTAAGGAACTTCAATTAATTAAACAACTAGTAGCTAGCTAGGTCCTAACCAATGCATGAAACCCAGGGTTGGTTCATTGACCTCCAAGTTGGTTGGTGCTTTACTTATTTATTTTTGGTGAGTTTTAAGTACTAATTTTAAGAGTCTAGGGTACAGTATCCAAGTTCTAGAAGTGATTGACTTAAACTTCGGTGCTTAATCAATAAATTTAATCAATCTTATTGATATTATAATCAATTAATTGAAGAAAAATCTCAAGCCGAATCATATGAAAGAATATAAAGAGAGGGACTTCAATGTGAGCATGGCTAGGGCAGAGCTTTACCAAGTTAGGTGTTTTTGTAATTTGTTTATACACCTTAATTTACTGCAGCTTTTTGAGGTTAAAAGTAATTTCTTTTGTACAGGATCCTATGGAGTCTTAGCCTTTGCAATCTATAATTTTGAATTGATTGCCCTAAGACCTATATAGAACTATAATATATGGTTAGTTGTTTTATTTTACATTTTAGCAGTAACTATTTGGGAGTACTACAACTACTTGTTTGCAAATTTACTTTCCGTAGCTTGGAAGTGTCAACTTCAAATTTTTGATATTTTGTCACTAATTTATGAGAAAAAATTACAAAAGTACATTACCTTTTAGTTTAAACCCCGAAAAATAAGTGTTGTTTTCTTTTTTTTTCTTTTTCTAAAACTAGGCTATGTCACATTTCCAACATGCGCTATTACTTGGGTAGATTTTTTCCGCTGAAGTGGGCTCTATCAGTGAAACACAGTCCACGTATTAACTAACTAAAATAAACTAAACTAAATAACCTAAACTAACCTAACAAAACCAAACTAAACTAAGTAACTAACTAACTTCAACTAAACTAACTAACTAACTAACTAACTAACTAACTAACATAACGAAACTAAACTAACTAACAAAGTAAAATAACTAACCTTAACTAACCAAACCACCTAACAATACAAACTAAGTAAACTAAAATAACTAACTTTACTAGCTTAATTGCAAACTAAACATACTAACTAAATGGAACTCACCAAACTAAACTAACTAACATTAAATAACCTAACTAAGCTTAAGTAACCTAACCACCTAAACAATGCAAACTTAGTAAAGTAAAATAACTAACTTAACTAACTAAACAAACAACCAAAAAAGGATCCACGTTAACCACCAAATGAAACTAAACAAACATAACCTCAACACCTAAACTAAACTAACTTAACTAATTAACCTAATTAACCTAACCAAACTAAACTAATATAACCTAACCACCGACACCTAACTAACTAAGCTAACCACTTAAGTTAAATTAAACATATAATCTAAACCCATTTAACAAACTAAACTAACTATTGAAGAGTAATCAAATCTACGACATTATAATAATATGGAAAACATGAGAAATAAGTTTATTCAATGAGAAGGTTGAATACACGTACTTCATCAACCCAAAATATAAGTTATTTACAAATCACTATGACATCAAGTAAACTCATCATGCAGGTCTATTTCGGCGGTTCCGTTGACGTTGTTCCTCGGTGAAGCAAACCGGACGTACTCTTTGTCTAGTTGAACGATGTGGTTGTACATCCGGTTGAGGTAGCTGGTCTTGCGATGAATCGAGTCGAGTAGATTGATACGTTTCCTCTGGTTCTTGACTCGACTCACCTCTGCTACTGATGTTACCAAAAATAGGAGGTGGAACCATCCCGAAATATTGGCTTCCTGCATGGGGTTGGGGGAATGGAACATGAGGCCGCGGCATGGTCAACAAGTTCATGAATGAAGGGTCTCCACTATACGCCATATTGTAATTATACGGAGTAGGAGTGTATGGACTAGGCATGTATGGAGGGAGTGATGGATACGTTTGATGATGAGGCATTCCATGTTCCACATATGAAAACGAAGGCCCAGGTGCGTACGGATCAAAATGGTAAGGAGGAAGATTCACGCTCGGCGGCCTGGGTACAAACATATGAGGTTCTGGTTGGGGTGTGGAAGAAGCAGGTATATACCCATGAGAAGAATGACTACTCTCGCCAACAATCTCTCTTCTACTCACTCTCGAACGAGATGAACGTGCTGGAGGAGAAGGTTTACTACTCTCTGCAGCAACCTCAGTCTGAGTAGATGGACGTGGGGGACGAGGACGTCTGGTGCGTTCCCGCACAGTCTCCGGTCGTGGTCGTCTTCTTCTCACCTCTATGTTTGGTTCGCCTTGATCGTCTTCTTCATCTTCTTGTTCAATATCCTCATCTATGTCTTGTTGGACGTCAATTCCGTCATGCGAAAGATTAGACCATTGTCTTTCATCTTCGTCCAAAATTTTAATCCCTTCATCAAGGGCAGCAAGACCTCGCTCGTACCCATCCTCAATAAACACACGCCTAAGTCAATGCACCAAGTTACGCTGATATAACAAAAATAAGACCTCAAATCACTCAATATAAAAATATTAACTGTTCGAGGAAAAGTTAGAGTTAGAAGATTACCAAGTAGTCGCGTAACGCCCCGTCGTGTCCTATGAATCTCCTAGTGACCGATCGATACCACGTCATGTAGTCTTGATGGTCATGCCCTTCATTCAGTGTCGCCGTCGCAATGGTGTCCCCACGATTTTCCCACATGTTTATGTAGCTTGCGTGAAAAGTAACCCAATTTTCATGATGATGTCCATGCAATTCGATGTTGTGCAGTTGGGCGTCGTAAGCACAATTAGGTGGCACTACTTGTACCATGCCGAATTGTCTCATGACCCTTTCGGTCGATGCCACTCCACAATGTGGAAACAAATAAGGGGACACGTCGAGAGCCAACCGCCTTGACCATTTGTACAAGTACTCGGGAAGAGACCCCATGAGTTCATTATATGGTTGCCACACCACATCATCCTCATGCCTCTGAGAGTCGAGTGCATCACGGTATGCCGATACAACGTGCGTCGCATTTTGTGAAACCGAAAATGCATCGAGCCATCTGTGTAGGAAACAATAAGTTATAATAAATGAACATGGACAAGAATTATTTGCAAAGTAATGAAAAATCGACTTTAATACCTGTGTACGAGTGGAACGTCCATAAGCATATTTCGGCCATCCACCGTTCGCTGTTGAGCTCTAGATACACGCGACGCGCGGTGCTATGAGTGGAAATGTCCCATGCCCACGATTGTACAAGAATGGAGGCGCCAAAGCAACCTCATGTGCCCCGCGCGAGATCCGCGACACAACTCCCCGTACAAATAAGCCAAACATGCACTCCCCAACTATATTGGCCTCGCTACTTGGAAATCCTCCAGCAAAGGTAGGAACATCAAATGTACGAACTGATTGGACTTGTCGGCAAAAAGACAACCACCGATGAGTTGTAGTATGTACGATCGAACGTAACGTTGGACCGACTCCTCATCGCTATCATCATCTATTGTCGGTACGTGACGCTCGAGCCAATCGACCTTAAGTTTACAACCAACGGCGTCATCTCCACCAGGAGTTCGTCCAAGCAGCCTCTCGCAGACATCAGCATAGTCTGCGTCCGTCGTTCCCGTCACAGGCATACCTTCGATAGGCAATCCAAGCTGTACCTGCACGTCTTGGAGTGTAATGCTGCACTCCCCACAATGCATATGAAACGTATGCGTCTCAGGGCGCCATCTCTCTACAAACGCAGTAATCAAAGCCCAATCAAGGCTGAAAAATGATACCCGAGATATCCCATAAAACCCACTGGAACGAAGATATGGGATCATCCGAGAATGATACCGCATCGTTCGATCGACGACCCCACGTCTTCGACGTACGCGCATTGTTTCGTACACCTTGTAATTGAAAATGTATTAACTTATGTTTTTGATACATTGTTGTTGTAAATTTGACGTATTGAGGAAAAACATGTTACCTCGCCCCTCCAGGTTCGCGTTGATCTGTGTGTAGATTGGAGTTGCAACGGTGATGGATCTGAAGGTCCTGGATCCATTGCGGTACAACTGAAAAGAAGGTTATAAAAAGAAACTGATTAAACTACCTTAAACAAACGTAATTAACTAAACATACCTCCTCCTTCGGTAAATTAACTAAAAGACCTCAAACAAACTTAATTAACTAAACATAATTCACTAAACTTAATTAAGTAAACTAACTTAAACAAACCTAATTAACTAAACTAACTAAAACAAACTCATTAAACTAAACATAACTAATCTAACCACTCTTAATTAACTAACTAAACTAACTTAATCAAACTTAATTAACTTAAACATACTTAAACTAACTTAAACAAACTTAATTAACTACACTCACTTAAACAAACTTAAAACTAACTTAAACAAACTTATTTAACTAACTAAACTAAAACAAACTAACTAAACTTACTTAAACAAACTTAAACTTACTTACCTTAACAAACATAAATACATATACTAAACTAAACTAAACTAAAGAAACTATACTAACTAAACTAATACATAAACTTAACTAACTAAACTAACTTAAACAAACTTCATTACCTAAACTAAACTAACCACCAATACCTAACCTAGACATCTAACCTAAACTACCTATACTAACTTAAACAAACTTAATTAACTAAGCATACCTCCTCCTTCGGTAAATTAACTAAAAGACCTCAAACAAACATACTAATCTAACCACTTAATATAACCACTTACATATAACCTAAAATAACTTAACAAACAAAACTAACAACCACAACTTACTAAACAAACGTAAACAAACTCACTAAACTAAACCTAACTCACTTAAACAAACTTAATTAACTAAAAACTAACATAAACAAACATACTAATCTAACCACTTAATTTAACCACTTACATATAACCTAAAATAACTTAACAAACAAAACTAACAACCACAACTTACTAAACTACACTAACCTCCACCGTTCTCCTCTGCTGCTACGCTTGACCTTCTCCGCTGCCGCCACCGGGCCTCCTTCCTCCGCCTACGCCGCCGGGCCTCCTTCCTCCTCTGCTGCTCCTTCCTGCTGCCTATGTTGGGTCCTTCGCTGCCGCTGCTCACTCCACGTCCCACAGCCTTTGTTTTAATCCCGGTGCGCCCACAACCTTGTTTCTCCTCCTTCTCCGCCGCAAACAGCTGCACGTACGCCCTCCTTCTCCGCCGCGTCTCTCTTTTCTTCCGGCCTCTTTCCACCTTGCTCCTCCCCGTCCCCTCCTTTTCTAGGCGCTGCGTCTCCCTGTTTTGATCACGGGATTACAATCCCGTGACCCCTACCTCCCCGTACCTAGCTCCCCTACCCCTGTATCCCTACCCCTGTATCGTTGCAGTCGGTCACGGGAAGAAGAAAACCATTTGCGATGATATCGCCTTCTGAGAAGGCGTTATCATTGCAACCCTTCGACTAATCCACGTGGATCCACGTGGATCCACGTGGATCAGAAGGCAACAAGGAATAGCGCCTTCGGAGAAGGCGCTATTGCCACGTGGTTCCACGTGGACTGACCGAATCTGGTTTTGTCCACGTGGCATCAATAGCACCTTATGAGAAGGCGTTATTGGGTCTCTCTGTTGCCACGTCATCAATAACGCCTAATGAATAGGCGTTATTTGGGAAAAAAAAATTAACCACCCCTACTTACCTCTTTTAAAGTAAAAAGTTTTGTACTTTTGTAAATTTTTCTGTTTTTGGGATCAATTTCAATTAAGTGCAAGATAGAGTAGTTACAACATTATTGGATCAGGTAAAACCTGAACTAACCATTGTTCTTTCTATTTGTGTTTGTGTTTGATATGTCGTTGAAGAAACCGTTGTTGCGTTCCTGCTTTGAATCTAATCATATATCGTGAAGGGAAGTTAAAAGACTTTCGTTGTTAGTTAAAAGACTTGTTCACAACCTATTCCAAGGATTTCTCCAAAGTCAAGAGCGAAGATTCCGGTTGTTCGACGTCGTGGCTGTGGAAGAGGTGGAGTAATTGAAAGAGGTGGATGATGTACAAAGGATGCGATTGTTTTCGGATATATGGGTGAAACTTCCATGTTGGATGATGTACAAAGTATGAGACTATTATTTTTTTTTTACATGTGTAATGGCAACCCATTTTTTGTAATGACAATCTATTTTAGAATCTATGGAAACCGATGTGGAGTCGTGTTCTGACTTGCATCTCTTGATGAACTCTTTACTGTATCCAAATGCTTAATTAAGATTCAAATATCCATATTCATGGGCATCAAGTGCTCGGCTTTGAACAAACTGGGAAAAAAATCTTGAATTCATCTTTTTTTTTTTTAGATTAACCATAAACCTTATTAATGAAGCTATAAATCATGAAAAAAACTGCAAAGAAAAAAAAAGACTTCAAATAGCAAAGAAAAAAAAATCTTGAATTCATCTTCTCTTGTTTTTGAGCCTGATTATGCATGCAGGGTATTCAATTTGTGAATTAAAATAGATTCCTACAAGCGTAGAAGAGCCAAATTATAGAAACGAGAGTATTCAATTTGTAAATCTAAATTAATTTGCACTCTAAACTTTTGAATTCAACACATAGTTTAATTTTTCATTCATAAGCTACAAAACCACAATACATGGTTTGGCATAAGTTCTACACAAAATGACACTACAACTTTTCCCTTCGATTCCAACCGAAGATGACTACTTCGTTTCCCCTCCAACCATTGTGTTTACTTGTATACAATGAAACCAAACAACAATACAATGACAACAAAGCATAACCAACATGCAACTGCACAACCGTTGAGTTTCCTACGCCGATTAAACTCGTCTTGCAACCTCTTCTCGCTTTCCATTCGGTCTAACTTTCTCAACAACCCATTTATAACAATCGTTGCCCTGTCAGTCATTTCAGGATCAAGCCAGTAAAAATATTCGCAACCGCATCTATGTTGCAGAACAACGAAGATTTTCATTTAACAATGTAGCTACAAACAACCAAACTCTTGTCAAAAAAACTTCCTTCATGATATCAAGAAAAATAACAAACAAAACTTCCTAAAATATCAAAGAAAGACAAGCATGCCACTCTAATTGAGATTTGAACTAAGGTTGTGGCCCTTGAATGAGTGCTATGGATAAAGCAGGTTCATGTAGTTGATCCATATAATTGGGAAAAAGGCTTATGCAGACAAGAGTTAATGTAGTCAGATGCACTTCATATCATGCGCCTTTACTTGATTCGAGGTGTGTCTGACAACCGCCATTAATGTCTCTATTCATGTCATCATAATAAACCTCTTTTGCAAAACAAAGAACTTTATGTGAAAGAGTACTATGAAAGTGGCTACATAAAGGATGTACAAAAACAAATTATAGGGTTTTCCATAATTGAAGAATTCATCAAAGAAAGTCAAAAATGCAGCCTAAATTAACCAGCATTTTTTGTGCAAAGTTAAAAAAGAATTCATCAAAGAAAGTCACAAATATTATCTCAAAAATGAAAATTTTAACTACCAGACTCTTTCTTGGTGTGCATCAATGTAAAATTGACATGCAAAAAGAACTAATACATCAGACACAAAAATATAACAATGTAGTTACAAACAACCAAACTCTTTTCAAAAAAACTTCCTTCATGATATCAAGAAAAATAACAAACAAAAAAACACAGAATTCTTACCTCACATTAACACTCCAATTTGCTCAGTAATTGGAGCTTAAGCGAAGGAAGAACCGATAAGGATTGATTGCTCTGTAGCTGAGAGAGTCTGACCCCCTCACTGGCCTAATCTGTTGCCACAGCAGTAATGTTTGTTTACTATGTTGTATGTTTCACAAATCACAATAAACAAAGAACAACACTTACCTTCTTTGTCTTGCACTCATTCAGTGTTCCAATCTTAGTGTTCCAACGTTTCTTAATCAAATCAGAATGAATATTGAATTGGTGAGGTAGAGTTATCAGTGAATAGTTGATGGGTAGTTTGATTTAAAATCTAAAGCTTTAAAGACAAGCATGCCACTCTAATTGAAATTTGAACTAAGGTTGTGGCCCTTGAATGAGTGCTATGGATAAAGCAGGTTCATGTAGTTGATCCATATAATAGGGAAAGAGGCTTATGCAGACAAGAGTTAATATAGTTCTTCAAAACATTTCATGTGAGATGGACGAGACATCATTTGCCTGCAAAGTTGTTGGTTCATGCCTTCATCAGAAAATAATTAAGCATTCATATGTGCTACTTTCAAGGTATGCATCAAAAGTTCATTCAAGCATATCTACTCACTTTCACATACGTGGAGGGACAACATAATACCATAAAACCTTCTCCAATGAACAATGTGGATTGCAAATGTGAAGATCATTGAATTTTGTAAATCATGTTACTGCTAATTTATACATCAATGTTAATTAAAGGTCCAAACAAGCATCAAAGAACAGTCGTTTTTTTTTCTCAGTTGCCTTCATATTTTTTTCACTATATGGTATAATTGCAGAACATATATCTGAGACCCTTCCAGTAATCACTGCAACATTGTGGTCTAATTGCAGAAAATCAATCTAATTGCAAAAAAAAAAATTGAGGTAGAGGACGAACCAGAAAAAGGGGGGGTGTTGTCGAGGCGCATTTGGACCGCGAGCGAGACAGACAGAGAGATGTACACGCGAGAGAGAGAGAGAGAGAGAGAGAGAGAGCATGGCGAAGAAGAACGAACCAGTGGGGAGGGGAGAGCACGACCGCACGACCGCGAGAGAGGACGGCGAAGAAGACAAACCGGTTGGGGGGAGGGAGAGCACGACCGCGACCGCGAGAGAGGAACCGCGAGAATGAGAGCACGACCGCGACCGCGACCTCGAGAGAGGAATCGCGAGAGTGAGAGCACGGCGAAGAAGACGATCTAGGGGGTGGAGAGCACGAGCGCGATCAGAATCGCGAGAGAGAGAGAGACCAAGCCGTTTCAAAGATGAAAAAAAAAAAAAAAAGGCGGTTGGAGAGGAAGAATAAAAATTGGTTTAATGGTGGTGGGGTGAACTAAGGGTGGGGTGGGGTGGGTGGGTGGGTGTGTATGTGGCATGTCGTGTCATCACTTAACAAGTTAAGTGACCTCCCATGAAATCCCACGTGGCGCCACGTCAGCAGCGCCGGTGAGTTTTTGATCGGAGAGTGGTCGGAGTGACTTTGTTGAAACGTTTTGTAAAGTTGAGTGATATATTTGGGACAAATGAAAGTTAAGTGACCAAAGTGTTACAAACTGCAAACTTGAGTGACCATCGGTGAAATTAACCCCTGATTAATTTGAGCCAATCTTACTAGACTTAAATTAAGTAATAAGAAAGGCTTACTGAAAAAGTTGGTAATAAAAATGTTAAATCAATCAATGAGACGGTAATGCCACCATGTCATGAAACTTAAGTTAACTTGACTTCCTAATTCAATTACAACTGCGCATATCTATCATATTATGAATAAAACACAATATCAAAATATATAGTACTCTATTAACAAACTTAAAAAGAAAAAAAAAATTAATGACACACTTAAAACGTTTAATATGAACGAACAATCAAGTGTGAGATAATTTTTTTAAGGCACTGGTTTGTTATGGCATCAGCACATGAGCATGTTGAAACTAACCTCATAACATACCATCTCTACCATAAGGGCATCTCTGATTAATTTCCAACATACCAACCATACACCTTTTTACTAATATTCCACTAACCCTCCTAATCCACTTATTTAATCACAACATGTGGCAGCCTCATGCCCTGAGGCCGCCCCAAGGTGTCGCCGTATCGTGCGCTCTTTGCCCGGCGGGCCTAGTTACACTTGTCTGGCACCTGCCCATCTATTTCATGTCTCAATATTAGTGTCCACGTGTGTGTTATTAGTTTAGTTATTCGGGTATTCATATTTTTCTTAAGTTATTTCCTTAAGTCGTTAAATTCCTTAAGTTCAACCGTCTATAGCTTATTCAAGTCCTAGCCGTGCTAGTGGTTTGTGTTTTACAAGTTAACAATTAATCACATTTAACAATAAATTAGCGAAAATCTTAATTTGAGCAAGTAAATTATAAAGTTCATCATAATATATAGCATCATTCATATGAAAAACTCGAAAAAGTACTTTGTATATAGGCGACAGTACCATAAGACAATATATATACATGTACAGTGTCAATCCAGTCTCCTAAATACCTAAAATAAAACGAAATATCAAAATAAACACGTGCTAGTAGGTCCTCGACATCAGGCAATCAGATGTAGTCGCTTAGGATCCCCTTGCCCTTATTAGTACTAGGATCTGCACTCGACATCACAAAAAACAAATGATGAGTCTAGTGAGTAAAATCCCAAAAAAGTCCACTGAACATTCGTATAATCAAGTAAAGGAAACTCAATAAATATTATTAAATAAATATGCGAAATGTAAAAGACATGCAACTATAATTGGCTCATCGCATGAATAAGTAACACATAAACTAAACAAAGTGTGTGCTCGTTCTAGATGGACTAGATTGTACCTCGAGTCCCAAGATCCCTTCGTTGGGTGCCCCCAATGCTCTTTTACCTGGTCCCTCGTGGCACTGGCCAAATCCGTTGTCACCGACACGTGCACCAGAAGCAAGCTCGGGTTACCGAGGGTCGGGTCACACATGCTACAATCTAGCACATCATGAATACACGAGGAATCCGGGGGAATAAACTCGACCCACATCCAAATAATATAATGGAGTAAAGGAAGTAAGCATAACTGATAAATATAGAAGTCAAACAGAATCAAATACTCAGAGTTTTTCAATTGGGTTTTGCAAACCTCAAAGCGCACTCCAAAGCCTCGCAATCACCCCGATCTCATTCCCGACACCCGCCTATCAACTCCTAGGTCCCTGGTGTCGATTATTTAGATATATGTTTTATTGCATAATTGAAATAAAATTATAATTAAAATTCTTGTAGTTTCAAATGTCCTTGTGGGTACAAACATCCCTGTAGGTATAGACATCCCTGTGAGTACAGACGTCCCTGTAGGTACAGACGTCCTTATGGGTATAGATGTCCACGTGAGTACAAACGTCCATATGGGTACATACACTATTCGTTATCTTCTCCATCAGCCTAATATGCACGAGAATGACCATAATCTAAACACCAAATTCCGATTTGAATCATGAAATTCTTGCTCACCATGAGCCTATTTGATCTTAATTACTCCCAATCAACCCAAGATAACTATAATGACCATCTACATTGATATAATTAAGTGTTTTTAACATGCATTTTCATGAAATTAGAATTGAAGAAAGACATGAAATTTATACCTTGTAAATGTCTTTGCTAGCTTGAATCTTTAGCTTGATCCACTATAACAATTTCGGTATTTAATAGAGGTTTTTAAACCCCTATTAAAGGGGGGTGTTATTAAATAGCACCTAATTGATAGGAGTTTTAAAAAACCTCTATGTACTACATGTATTAAAAATTAAAACATAACACATTTTCACATGACATTTAATAACGCTCTATTTAATAGAGGTTTTAAAACCTCTGTTAAAGGCCAAAAATGTTCTAGTGATCTCACCATCAATTTGGCTCAAATCCTCCTACATTTTAAAATTTCACCCACCAAACCCTCTATTGCCCAAGAAATCATAATTTTTCTTTAAAGTGTTTGCATGGCCAAGAAATTTATACCTCTTGTTTATGATCATAACCATTCATCTATGATTACTCTCCCATCCCAAGATGATCGTATGGTCCTTGTTAACTCTTACTCCACTAACTTCCATCTTTTCGACACCAATTCCCCACTCAAATTTCTTAGGATTCATTTCTTGTACGAATCTCGAGGCAAATCTATGTCATCAATTTTTCCATTTAATTATAGGCATTTGTAATCAATTGATTCAACTAATTTAACTTAGGCACTTATATACATACGTAGGCATTTTAGGGTCTTAAACTGATGTACTACTACTTCCCCTAGTACCCAATTACTCGACACCCAGTGCTCCGCCTTTCGACACGCATCTTGAGGCGCGTCATAGCCTATTGTTTTGATTAAATTAACTTAGTTTATGGTTATATTGCTCGTTTTAATTTATCAACTAGTCATCTTAACGTGAATTATTTGTGTATTCTAGTGTATCCGTAGTTCGCTTACTTGATACCTGCGTTGACACACATTACGAAGTGAATACCCGTCACACAATCTCGCATGATATAGCAATACAAACACAAACATGCGATGTATTAACGAATAAACTCATAAATATGCATCGCAAATAAGCAATCAACAAACAAATAGCTAGCGTACCTAGGTCGACGTGTGTCCTAGCCTACCCGCGGTGTCCACGTGGATTTGATCTCGCGTACTAATATGAAATTATGCAATAAATAACGGCCTTAATAAAACGGTCCATTACACATCACCCTCTACACCATAATCCTAATGGACTCTAGGATGGGAAAGAATTGAGACGTTTCGTTGGTTTCCCTATTTGTTGGTTTTAGAGAAATGACAAATATGCCAGCATGTAGGATTAACCCTCGCCACAAACTATAAATGGTGGAATTATGTTTGAATTCTCACTGAAGGTCGAGAAAGTTATGAACACTATTATGTGAAAAGCAAGAAAAACATGTCATGAATACTTAAGCTTTTTTATTCATTGTGTTTGATTTAATTAATATATCAGATTTTGACGCATTAATTTATCAAATTTGATGTCAGATTCGTGTTGTGCTATCCAACAATCAAATTTGTCTTTCTTCTAATTTTTGTTTCTTTTTTAATTAGGTATCGGAAAAAATAAAGCTTATAGTATGTCAGATTAGAAGTAAAATGCAAAATGCCATTGTAATGTACGCAATGTCTTGTTGTGCTCTAGAGTATGTTGTAAATGAACACTTTGTCTAAAAAAATAAGTACTTACTACTTTTGGCCTGTTAATTACCTTTAGCGATTAAGTTTCACATTTAACTATTGACAAAAGATTAACGAGGCATGCTTGAGCTCATGGAGTCTAATTTCTGAAAGCTCCAACGAGTTACATGATCAGAAAGGTTTTAGCTATCGACAAAAGATTAATGAGGCATGGGCACATGGAATGTTATTTCTAAGAGCTCCGATGAGTTGCATGATCAGAAAGGTTTCAGGTTTCCAAAGAGGGAAATAAGAAGACGATTTCAAAAATTAATTAGCATTTGTTGATACATATGATATTACTGGTAGTTCATTGTAGTGTTCAATATTTTTTGTTCGCTATTGTTCATTGCGCATTATACCGGGGGGAATTTTAGTGTTTAGCTCCAAATAAAATCGCAAAATGTTGAAGATCAAGTTGCTACTTTTTCATTCTCATCAAAAGTGTGAGGATAATTAATTTTACATGTTTTCCTGTGAGGATAAATTATTTTACATGTTTTCCTGTGAGAATACATTAGTTTACCTGTTTTCCTCTTTCGTTCCCCTAACCGGATTTAAGTTGTTTACTTCTTTTTATATCTTATCTTATCCTCTTACTCCATTACATTAACATCTACAACAAAAACTAACTCATCATCATCTTCACAACACCAACGACAACTTCAACAATGCCATCTAAAATCAGTTGCAATGCTAGTTTAAATGCCAACCAACATCATTATAAAAACAGTTAAAGAAAATAGACTAACAAATCATCAAGTTAACATATCACTACAAAAATCGAAAATAAGAACAAAAATTGAAGCACAAATCACTACAAAAACCAACTCATACAAAGTAGAATGAAATAAAATCCAATCTTACTAATGATAGCTCACTCAGGATGTCCTATGCCCCTTCAATGAATTTCCAATCACATAGACCCATCTTGGACAACAAATCAAAGAATAAAGGAGCTGGTAAAGACTTAGTAAACAAATCAGCCAACTGTAACCGAGTGGAAATATATTTAGGAAGAACAAAACCAGATTTGAATTGATGTCTAACCAAGTGACAATCAATTTCCAAATGCTTGGTACGTTCATGAAAAACAGGATTGGCAGAGAGATGGATTGCAGCTTGATTATCACACCAAAGAGGAATTGGAAGAGAAGTAGGAAAAGCTAAATCCTTGAGGATGTAAGAAATCCACAAGATAATTCACAACCGTGGAAGACAAACTACGATATTCAACTTTCAAAGAGATGACTTAGACACGGTAGCTTGTTTCTTTGTTTTCCAAGAGATCAAAGAAGATCCCATGAACACACAATAGCCGTGAGTGATTTCCGAGAAATTGGACAAGTCGCCCAATCGAATCACAAGAACCAACAAAGAAAGATCCATTTGAACAGAAAGAATAGACCCTGTGAAGGAGTACCCTTAAGGTATCGTAAAACATGAAGTGCACCAGTCCGGTGTTGCTCTGTAGGGGCTTGGACAAACCGACTTAATTGCTTTGTGTGGCATAAGTAATGTCCGGACGAGTAAATCCAGTGTAAAGAAGACGACCAATGAGTCTTCTATATCTATCAACTTCAATGAACAAAGGGAATCAACATCATTAAACTTGCAAATCACGAGGAGTGGAGTAGCAGCTGGTTTTGCCATGGTAAGACCAGCATCAGTAAGTAAATCTAAAACATACTTGCGTTGATGAACATAAAGACCTGAAGTAGATCGAACCAATTCCAAACCCAAGAAGTAACGAGCTTGACCAAGATCCTTGATGGTGAACAATGTATGTAAAAATGTCTTAACTTGATTAATCAACTCAAGTGAAGTACCAGTAAGAAGCACATCATCAACATAAACCAGTAACACCAAAAATTTTCCAGCAGTGTGATATGTGAACAAGCAAGGATCATGAGCAGACTGAATAAAACCAAAAGATTGAAGTTTAGAGGTAAGCTTGCTTTAAATGAAGCCAACTTATAACCATCAGGAGGCTTCATGTAAACATCTTCATCTATATATCCATGTAAGAAGGCATTGTTAACATCTAATTGATGTAAAGGCCAATCTCGAGCAGCTGCTAAGGATAAAATAATCCTAACAGTGACATTCTTGGCAACAGGAAAGAAAGAATCAGTATAATCAACACCTTCAATTTGGTTAAATCCCTTTGCAACCAAACGAGCCTTACATCTATCCAATGAACCATCAGGATGTAGTTTAACCTTGTAAATCTATTTAGAACCAATGGCCTTTTTGCCAGGTGGTAAGGTAGTAAGACTCCAAGTACCATTAGCTTCCAAAGCCTGTAGTTCCTTATTCATTGCTTCTATCCAAACAGGATCATGCTGTGCTTGAACATAAGTAGTAGGTTCCTTTATGTTTGAAAAGAAACTATGAAACATTTGTAATCATCTCGTAATGTTTGGAGAATGAATAAAAGGAAATGTAGGAGGGGTACCGAAGAGACAAAGGAATCATTGCGAAGGAAGAGCGATGTTTGAACATTGTTTAGAACAAAATCATTCATCCAAAGAGGCTTGTGAATAGCACGAGTACTTTTCCTATTAATAACAGCAGTAGAAGGCAGAACATCTTCATGTAAATCATTATTAGCAGGAGGTATCAATGTAGCATTCGTAGGCATAGATGATACTGCTTCAGGGACATCAAGAAATGATTCATCATTAGGCAATGCTTGAGAATGAGGTACAATAGCTGATGTAGGAGCGAGAGGAGCTTGAACATCTCTCAAATAATCAGAATTGTCATCAAATGGAATAGGCACAGGACATCTTGAACTTGCAGTATCTTTATGGAAAGGAAACTGTTTTTCAAAGAAAATCACATCTCTTGAAACAAAGCATGTATGTGTGACCATGTTGTACAATCTATAAGCCTTTTGTCCAGGAGAATAACCAAGAAACACACACTTTAAAGCACGTGAATCCAATTTGGTTTTACTTGGTGAAACATTGGTAGCAAAACATAAGCAACCAAAAGTCTTCAAAGATGAATAATTTGGTAACCTTCCATACAAAAGATGATAAGGAGACTTCCACTTCAATAACTGAGAAGGTAATCTGTTTATGATGTATGTGGCAGTAAGAATAACATCACCCCAGAATTTTGTAGACAAATTAGACTAAAAAATCAATGCTCTTGTAACTTGCAGTAAATGTCTATGCTTCCTTTCAACTACACCATTTTGCTGAGGTGTATATGGTGTTGATCTTTGATGAACAATTCCCAAACCAGAGAACAAAGCATGACAATCTTTATTACAAAACTCAGTACCATTATCAGTCCTAATGGTTTTAACTGAGGTGAATTGAGTTTGAATGAAAACTATAAACTGTTTGATGATATTCCCTGTCAAGGACTTATGTTTCATCAAAAAAGTCCATGTGAATCGACTAAAATCATCCACAATAGTCAAAAAATAATGAGCTCCTTGAATAGAAGACTGCTTATATGGTCCTCATATATCCATATGTAACAACTGAAAAGGATAAGCAGTTTGAATTGAACTCAATGGAAAAACCACTCTGCATTGTTTGGACATCTGACAAACATCACAAGGGACATTATGTCTTACATTTGAATGACCGTTAAGTAACAAATCAAGATGCCTTGTTACATTAACTGAAGGGTGCCCCAATCGACAGTGCCTTGAAAAATTATCAGTAGCATTATTACAGTAAGCTAGTGATAAATCTGTCGGAGACACAAATGAAGCAATGACATCCTTACGAAAAGAACTTGAATCCAGTATGTATAGTCCTCCAATCATCCTTCCCACAGCTAGAACTTGAGAACTCTCAATGTTCTGTATAGCACAAAATGATGGATAAAACTCAATTGTCAGTTTAGTAGATGAGAGTAACTTACTAACTGACAAAAGATTATACTTGAATGTGTTTATATGTAAACAAGAAGACATAATTAAATCTAAACTCAGCTTCACATCTCCAATGCAATTAACTTCTTTGGTATGTCCATCAGGTAAGCAAACCATAACTGGTTTAGCTAAAACAGTAACATTAGCAAGCAAATCATAGCTAGTACACATATGATTTGTTGCTCCACTATCCACAATCCAAGTATCTGAATTAAAAGAGGAACAAGAACTAGAAAGTCTTTTATATGAGCTACCTGTAAAATCAGATATAACTGAATTCACATGTGCAGAAGCTCCTTCAGCTGAAACAGACTTTCCTTTCATGAAATTCTCAATCCCTTGCTGTATCATTGTTGCTATGTTAGACTGGAAATCTTCAAATTGAGGAGATCATGTATCTTGTATATCCAGAGGTGATTCCATCAAATTCACAAAGGATTTTGAATTATTTGATATCTGCTTCTTATCAGAGTCTTTCTTGTACCAATCTGGAAATCCATGAAGTTTGAAACAAGTATCTTCTGTATGCCTTTTTGCCTTACAATGATCACAAAACAGATCATCTTTATTCACAGATTTCTTTTGATTTCCTTTTCCAGCAAACCTATGAACATTGGTTGAAACACCTGAATTCATCTTGGTAAATTTCATCATCATGGTTGTATCCATCATAGGTGAATAGCTAACATGTACTTCCTTTTGCTTTTCAACTCTAAGAACCATAGAGTAAGCTTTGTTTATACTTGGCAATGGATCCATCACCAATATTTGATTGCGAATATGATCATACATATCATTCAATCCCATCAAAAATTGCATAAGCCTATCATTAGACTCTAGAACAGCCATTGCAGCAGATGCTCCACATTCACACACAGGTAAAGGAGCTAAACAACTCAGTTCATCCCAAAGTTTCTTAAGTTTGGTATAGTACTGTGAAAGTGACAGATCTCCTTGACTTATAGAAGCAATGTCACGTTTCAACTAGTACAGAAGAGGACCATTACATTCTCCAAACCTTTCTTTTAATTCATTCCATAGATCAAAGGAAGAGGTTGTATAAAGAAAAGCTTCAACAATCTCCTTTGAAATAGAATTCAATATCCAAGAAGTGACCATATAATCCACCTTGATCCATCGATCAAGATTAGGATCGATGAGATTCGGTTTTAAACATCTACCATCAATGAAACCAATTTTTGTTTTTGCACCTAATGCAATCATCATAGCTCGACTCCAAGACAAGTAATTTGGACCAGTAAGAGAATTGGAGACAAGTACCATACCAGGATGATCGGATCCTTGAAGAAAATAAGGACTCTCAACTCCAAGATCACCTGTTTCAGAGCTCTCCCTGCTCCATTTCGAATTGAACAACTTGCAGAACCATGAACAGATGCCATGATCAGACACCCAATTCAATCAGAATTAACAAATCAAGAGAACAATATAACCTGCTCTGATACCACGAACAGATTCACACATTGACAGTGAATCAATAACAAGAACAGATCATCTGATCAATGTAACAGAACACAATGAATCAATGAAGAACTTTTCTCTTATTGCATAATCCGAAAATTACATTGTACATTCTATATATACAAACTAGCATGGTGTACATTGTACACCCCAGTTACAACTGCCTAGAACATGCTATTATAAACCTGTAGTACATTACACCACATACATCAATATACATAAAAATAGTTACATAAAACAACACAACCACAACACAGCTACACATATAACAGCCCTGTTACACAGCCCTGTTACATGATATAATTCTACACTTCTGCTCTCCTCTTTGCGCCTTCCTCTCTTGACACTAATGAAAGTAAACTCTAAGCAAATGAATAAATATATATGAATATATATATATATATATATATATAAGTTGGAGCTGAGAGAAAGTTGACATCATTCTTCTTTCACCAATATAATTTTCTAATTTTATTATTATATATAAATAATAAAATTTGAAGCGGAGAGAAACTTGGCATGCATTCTCCTATCACCAATATAATTTTTTAATTTTCTAATTTTTCATTTTAAAGTATTTATTTATATGTTATTGATTATTTCGAGAAATACATTTATCCTCTCATTTATTGAATTTAATTATAGTTTGTATTTAATTGAAATAACAATTAAGTGCATTTAAATTCTTTTCTTGATTAACAAAAGGTTGTTTTAATGTATTTAATCTACATTTCAAAGCTTACACCTTCCATTTGGTTACTGCAACATCATTTATACAAATCATGCACCATCCGTTTAGTTAGTGCAACATCATTTACACAAATCATCAATCTTCTTTATAATTTTTTTTCTTGATTAACAAAAGGTTGTTTCATAAGTTCACAATTACTACATGTTTTAGCAACATCCAAGTACCTCTCATAGAGTTTTTCACACTCGAATACAATGTTGTGGCGATTGTTGAGCTGCATGACACTCCAAGACGTATCAAAGATCTTGCAGTGCGATCAACAACTTCAAATCTTTATGTTTGTTGTTATAAGGATTGTTCAAGATGTTCCATAAGTGCGTGGTTTATAACTAAATAATTTTACCCTTTATTGTAATTTTGAGTTGATTATTTTGAATTATAATTTTAATTGTAAAAAATATTATAATATATTCATGTAAATTAATAATTTATTAATTTTTTAAAAAAATTTAATAGCTTCTGTGTATAGCACGGAAAATCGATTATTCTAGAGGCCCACTATGGGCACCCCACCAATTCATGAAGGCACCCATATTTTTTTCTTATTTTCCCATCTAAAATGTAAATGTCTATTTTGCTCCTTCATATATACTCACTCAAACCCCACAAATCATTTTCAATGCAAAACTGGGGTACCCCACCACATTGGATCATAAGTGTAACCTAAAGCCACAATTGTGATTGCCGAGCGTGTATCGATTCTTGCGTCTTGACATCATCCGACAGCGAGGTAACAATGTTTGACAACCATATGAAACTTTGAAGGAACTGTTTTTTGGATCAAAAACTGTGAAATTGATGATTTGGTTTGTCAACATAGGGTTTCTCAAATTTTTAGACGTTTTTTCACGAGCGCGATTGATTCGGCCTCGCAGGACCGAGAGATATGCAAACGTCTCGGTCAACATCCACCGAGAAAGGAATAAAAGTCTCGGTAATGGACAACCGAGAGAAATGTTACGTTCTCGATTGTACATCACCGACAGGACATAAATTATACACTTCGACTTACTCTCGTGATGTGGTGACCTAGACGACAATAAAAGTCTCGGTCATGGACAACCGAGATCTATCTTACACTCTCGGTTGTACATCACCGACAGAACATAAACTATACACTAATGGTTGCTCTCGTGAAGTGGTGACCGAGATAACAATATAACTCTCGGCCATTCGTTGGCGATACTGTGTAAACTATACTGGCCTGTCTGGTCGAGAACCACGAGTTCCCAAAAGTCTCCCCTCAGTCTCGGCCATGCGCCGATACTGTAAACAAAATCTTTGGCCTGTGTGGCCGAGAACCATGACTTTCCAATAAATGCACCATTGAATACACCGCCACACAAACATAACAACTACTCTACCAAATGCAACTTAATTAAACTATCAAACGATCGATTTCACGACTTGAGTGTGTGAACGAAAAACTTGAACCGAGCCCTAATGTGGAGACGAAATCGACCAAAACTCGGAGCCTTCAAACTAGAAAAATGTCATACAACAGCGGAGAGAGACGGAGAGGAACGAAGACAACTGAGATTCGGAATTGCTAGCTGGTTCGTTGAAGAGAAGTAGGGCAAGTCAATCAAGAGGACGGTGGTGGGATGGTGGGGTGCCTCTGTTTTGCATGAGGGGTATTTTCAAAATTTCGGGCCTAACTTTTAGGTGCCCTTGGTAATTTGATTTGTGCCCTCAATAAGAGGGTGCCTTCATGAATTGGTGGGGTGCTCTTAACGACCCTCTTATTCTATGACTAAAATTATTGAGGCTCGCTATGGGCACTCCACCATTTCATGAAGGCACTCATTATTTTTCTCATTTCCCAATCTAAAATGTAAAAGACTATTTTGCCCCTTCATATATACACACCCAAATCCCACAAATCATTTGCAACTCAAAACTGGGGCACCCCTCCACCTTGAGGAAGAAGTGAACCATAAAGCCACAATTGTGTTTGTCAAGCGTTTATCGATTCTTGCGACTTGACATCACCCGACAGCGAGGTAACAATGTTTGAAAATCGTATCATGCTTCGATGGAACTGTAAATTTGATTAAAACTGTGAAATTGATGATTTGTTTGTCAACGTAGGGTTTGGTAAATTCGACCAATCCGAAGTTGTTTGCACTATAAAATGGAAGATTGTACTGCTATGGTGCAAGAGGAGGTTGAAGTTGAGGTAATATTTGAAATTTACTGTGTTTTTTATGCGGTGCATCAAATTTTTTGTCGATGTGCGCGATTGATTCGGCCACGCAGAACCGAGATCTAGAGAAATGTCATGACCTAAATAATTAATACAGCTTAATTCGTTAATCAGGACAAAATGACCCGTGACGTGGGACCCGCAGCGCGATACGTGTCACTACCGAGGCACGGTGGCCGAGGTAAATGTTATATTTGTGTGTTGTATGCCTAGTGTATTGTATTTGTGTAGACTACTAAGTCATTTACGAGTATGTAGATACCGAGACGAGCGGGGATGCGCCTCGAGTCGCGTGCCGACGTGGGCCCGAGGTAGCAGCTCGTGGGGTAAGTGTGACTAGTTAAAATTATGTCGAACAAAAAAAAATGTAGAAGTGAGTGGTGGTGGTGAGGCCACATCACCTCACTTATACACCACATACATACATCTATATATATATATATATACATATGTCACTTTGATCTCATTAAAAAAAAAAAAAAAAAACAAACAAAAACAACAGCCGCAACAACACAGAGAGGCCGAACAGAGGAAAAGAAAACGCGGTGAGAGAGAGAGAAGGAGATCGACAGTCAAATGTGAGTTTTTCATTGTTATGTGTTGGCTGTTGTTGTTACTGTCGATGTGGTGGCCATGGAGGTCGAACCTCCATGGCCGACCTCCATGGCCGACCGAGTGAAATGGGAGAAATGGCAAGGGAATCTCCCTTGCCATTAAAACCCGTTGGAGGTTGGAGTTGGGAGCCAACCCAACACATCGCAGAAAATAAAAATAAAAATAAAAATAAAAATTCAGAACCAAAGCACGAGTGCTCTGGTGAGGAAGAAGATGGGATCGATCGGGTCGACCCGAACCCATGTGGGTCGGGTCGGACTGACCCTGACCCGATGAAGACCAGGTCGGGTCGACCCGGATACGATTGGACCGGGTCGGGTTTGACCCAGACCCACCCATTTATATATATACAATATATTTTATTATTTAACTAATTTAACATTTTTTAATATATAATAAATTCCTTAAAATAGATAAAAATTATAGAAAATTTCAGAAAAATGGGAAAAAAATAATTTTGACCCAAATCAATAAAACTTCCATATTTCTATAAAAAGTGAAAAATTCGGGAGTCGGTCGAGGTGTTATACCGGGATTTTACCTCGAAAAACACGAATTCGGTAAATTGATCTCGAACTAAATTTCGACCGATTTTGACCAACTTATAAATTGTGAATCAGTAATAATAACACTAAATTGATAAATTTTCATATGGATTTCAATGGCAATTCAGTTCGAATAACTGAGAAGAAATAAATAAATGTAATGAAATGTAAATAAATGGAATGAAATGTAAATAAATGTCTCAAATGGTTTACGTATATCGCCGTTGCCACAAACATGAACTCAATGATAGAAAAGCCCTCAATGACTTTCGGAAAGAATCTTACGTACATCAAAAATGCACTTGCACGCCGAGGCCGCCAATGTCCCTCAATCGCCACGATTGCACCGCTGCCGTCGTCACCGTCGCGCCACCGCCGGCCGCCGCCCTCGCCGGCGCCGCAGGCCACCGCCACCGGCGCTGCCCCGCCGTCGGCCGCGCTGCCATCCGCCGCTGTCCCGCCGCCGGCCGCTGCTCGTACCTTCGCGTCGACCACCACCGCAACCGTGAGCCGATCCCCCCGCTGCCGCAGACCGGCGCCGCTGCTTGCGCCGCTTCGCTACTCCCTGCGCTCCGCAGCCGGCCGCCACCTGCTCCGCCAGCTCCGTTGCCGGCCTACTCCGCCACCGCTCGCTGGAGCCGCGTTGCTGCCGTCGTCTCCCCTCGCAGCCTTGCAGCCACGCCGCACAGCGCTGTCTGCGCCTCCTCGCTGCGCCGATCTGTCCGCCGCCGCTCTCCCTGCGCGCCGCCGTTAGCAGTCCGTCGCCGCTCTCCCTGCGCGCCGCCGTCCCTCCATTTCTTCTCCGATCTCTTCCTTCTTCCTCTCCCTCACCTTACGACCTCTCTCTTCAGATCTCTTTTTCTCTCTCTTTTTCTTACTTTTCTTTCTTTTCTCTCTATTCCTTTATATATATATATATATATTTACATTTTCTACTTTCGATTTTCAAATCAAAAATGTTCTCGAGATTCGTGTTGCACGAATATCGAGGCAACCTCAATAATTTAACTTCTTTGTCCACCGCCTCTATGCTCGACCAAAATTGTCTCGAGTCTCGCAATTTTACGTATTTCGAGACAAATTCAAAAACATATTTATTTCTATACTTTTCTTAAAAATCCGAGCAATGCGCATCTCGAGGTACCAACTCTCCTCATTTCCAAAATTTTGATACTCGCGCTACACGCATCACGAGACACATCCATTGTATATGATTTAAACCTGATCACATTAAAACCACATAACGCGACTATCTCGGTCTCACTTTGGCACGCGACTCGAGACTCATTCTCGTTCGTGTTTTGGCTCACCGAGTTCTTCGCATATACATTTTTTCAACAATTAGCACCTCCACTCGAGATTCGAACGTACGCATTCCAGCAAGTGGGTCCCACATACGACCCTAAAATGACACGTGGCACGAGTCGAATTTTCGGGCCGTTACGGTCTTCCCAACTAAAAGAAAATTCCGTCCCGAAATTTAACTATAACCCAAATCCTATACCAGAGAATAGCTGAGGGTAACGTGTCTTTATCGTCGACTCGAGCTCCCAGGTGAGTCCCTTCGTCCTATGATGTTGTTAACGAACTAAGACCTTCGCGAGTTTTCTGTTCTGAAGAATCCGTACCCAACGGTCGACAATCTCTATCGGTCTCTCCTCATAGCTCACGTCAGACTGTATATTCATCTGTTCCAACTCAATCGTCGATCTCGGCCCTGACCTAGCGAATGTCAACGTTGAACTGTGAAATGTCGGATGAACCCAGCTAACTCTTCTGGCAAGCCCAATATGTAAGCCACCGTGTCAACTCGTTCTGCGACTCTGAACGGTCCTATGTCTCTCGACGCCGATTTCCTTTTCTAGACTCTGTGTCATGTCCTTGAACCTCTGATACATCACATCAGCTTTCCAACACTCCAACACGCGCGGAATGGATATTGTCGGTACTCTCATTTGTCTGTAAATATGTGCCTCTGCAGCATCTGGAACCTCTGACAACTCATATATAGTTGTTGCCGCCTCGAGTAAACAAAAATCGTATGTCATCTAGCAACTACTGTCTCACAATCCGGTCTCTCTCATGAGTCTGCAACTAACGCGATAACTAAGTTATCACTTTGTCTCCCTGCATCAGTACGCATTCCAATCCGGTGTCACAAACATCTGTATGAACAGTCAACTCTTGGTCTCGCTCTGACAACACTAATAACGATGCAGAAGTCAACTTTTCTTCAACTCTGTGAAGGTCACATCGCATTCACTTGGCCAAATGAAGAAATCATATCCTTCTTGGTCAATCTAATCATCGGCGCTGGAATTTTAGAGAAGTCATATACAAGCGTCGATAATATCCTTTGTCGTTGATCACATGTCCTGAGCGCTTCACCTCCAAACGCCAAAACTCGCACTTACTGAACTTAGAGTACAATCTGCGCTCCCTAAGTCTGTGGTCGAAATCCTCGAATAAAATAATGGATCTGAAGTCGCTCGATTCCAGCTACGTCCATCGCAAGGTACGCAAGTGTGTGAATCTCTTCATGTTTTGCGCCACCATGCCTCAGCATCAAGAACTCATCTCTCTTTCTCAATTGAATCTCGATCGAGGTATACTTTCTTGAATTATGCTCAAGTACTCGGCTCTCCGTGGGCAGTTGTATGGGTGGTCCACCATACTGCACTACTCTTCTAGCCCCATTATCCCCATGAAGAACTGGTCGTCCATCCATGTCGAATCTTCAAATCACGAACAAGCCGCAAATCAGCGTCGTAATACGTATACATTAATATTAAAATTAACATATACGCATAGAAGTCCGTACTACCCTCTAACTTTACTTCCCAACTAAAGTTCTAAGGCAAGTACATCGGGTTTCCACATCTAAAAAATTTTTTAAGTCTTATGCTCTTTAAATTTATTTCCCGAGGTTCCTCGAAACTCTCGCTCTGATACCATTTGTAGCGACCCCGAAACCCGAGGTCGCCACGTGGGGAGGCGCTGGCCCAGCGGTCCCGTCCGATCCTTGACCCACTGGGTCCCACGCGCCACTGACGCCATTTTCCACAACACGACTCCTCGATATGCGTGTTAACACGACTCCTCGATATGCGTGTTCATTAAACTTTCAACAGCGAAAGTCTTAATTTAAAACCAAATAAAACAATTCAATTTATTTTCATATAAACATCATTTAATAGAGCAATTCCTATTGTGGAAAACCTTGGGAAAGTACTCCGTATATATATGCGACAATATTAAACAATAATATATACGAGTACAGTATCTATTCAGTCTCTCATTTCCCAAAAGCAAGCAAAATATCAAAATCAAACGTACTGGTAGGTCCTTGACCGCGGGCATTCCGATAAAGTCGCCCAAAATGTCCTTGCCCCTACTAGCAGGGTCTGCACTCGACCATCACCAAAAAGCATGGATGGAGAGTACAGTTAGTAAGATTCCAACAAAGTACACCGAGCATTTATGAGAAATATAGACGATATCAATAAACCCGTCAATTAATCATGCGAACTAAACAGACAACTGTGCTAAAATCATCACATGAATAAATAATATGAGAAACAAATCGTGTACTCCTCCCGGTCACACTAAACTGTACGACAAACCCCCAGGATCCTTTCAGTGAGTGCCCCACTTCCTTTCACTTGGTAACGGCCCAGCCCGCCGACAGGTACCCACAGGCCCCGAAACCTACGGACTGGGGCGCACAGGATCCTTTCAGTTGAAACACCCACTTCCTTTCACCTGGTTACCCGCGTACAGCCTAGTGTGCCATAAGTACAACACGAATAGCAAAAGTCTCGACCCCCAACCCAAATGCGTCACGAAAATCAATAACAAGGAATAGGGGGAATAACATCAAACAACCACGAACATGAACTCAATGATAGAAAAGTAAACCCTCGATGACTTTCAGAATGAATCTTACGTACCTCAAAAATGCACTCGCACGCATCTCGATATGCGCACCCGACACCTGACTATAGCATACAATGTCCCTCAATCGCGTCGTCAACATTCGTCGATTCACGCCTCTGATCGGTCCAACAACGCCATCTCGTCGTTTACCGCACCGTTGCCGCTGCCGAGCCGAGGTCGCTGCCGCGCCAAGGCCGCCGTCGTCACTGTGCCGCTGCCGTTGTCACCGTCGCGCCACCGTCGGCCGCTCGCGAGCGCCGCCGCTGCCGCTCGCTCGGCTGGCGCGCCGCAGCCACCGCCATCGCGCCGCTTCGTCGTCGCCATCGGCCGCGCGCCATCCGCCGCTATCCCACCGCCGCCCCTGTTTGGTACCTTCGCGTCGACCACCACCGCAACCGTGAGGTGATCTCGCCGCTGCCGCCGACCGCCGCTGCTTGCTGCTTGCTGCGCTTGCTGCTGCTTGCGCTACGCGTACGGCGCCACTGCTCGCCCGACTCAGTTGTCGGCTGCTCGCTCCGCTGGCTGGAGCATGCTGCTTGCTGCTGTCGTCGTCTCCCGTGCGACCTTTAACCTACGCCACATGCCATTGTTTGAGCCGATCTGTCGCCGCGCGCTCTCCTGCGCGCCGCCGTCCCTCCATTTCTTCTCCGATCCCTTCCTTCTTCCTCTCCCTCACCTCACGACCTCTCTCTTCAGATCTCTTTTTCTCTCTTTTTCTTACTTTTCTTTCTTTTCTCTCTCTTCCTTTATATATATATATTTACATTTTCTACTTTTGTTTTTCAAATCAAAAGTGTTCTCGAGATTCGTGTTATACGAATATCGAGGCAACCTCAATAATTTCACTTCTTTGTCCACCGCCTCTATGCTCGACCAAAATTATCTCGAGTCTCGCAATTTTACGTATTTCGAGACAAATTCAAAAACATATTTCTTAAAAATCAGAGCAATGCGCATCTCGAGGTACCAACTCGCCTCATTTCCAAAATCTCGATACTCGCGCTACACGCATCACGAGACATATCCATTCTATATGATTTTAACGTGACCACATTAAAACCACATAACGCGACTATCTCGGTCCCGCGTTGGCACGCGACTCGAGACTCGTTCTCGTTCGTGTTTCGGCTCACCGAGTTCTCCGCATATACATTTTTTCAACAATTAGCACCTCCACTCGAGATTCGAACATACGCATTCCAGCAAGTGGGTCCCCCACATACGACCCTAAAATGACACGTGGCACAAGTCGAATTTTCGGGCCGTTACGGTTAGTGTGTTTATTTTACTCTAATCCTTTAGGCATTAGTATGCTGCTACATTTATAGGATTCCAATATTGTGTCATTTTTTAATATGATAGTGGTTCTTGTGGTTAGGGTCACTTGATGATAGAAATTTAGCTTTCATACGGGGGTTACTAGACTTGCCGAGATGTCAGGGGATTTCTCCACTACCTTGCATGACACGCGGGGTAACGTGCCTCGAACGGGGTAACCAGACCTCGGGGTTTGTTGGCGCAAGAATAACTTGGGTGACATGACGAGTTTTAAAACTCGGGTACGTTAGCAAGTATACATTCCGGTGACGACTAATTCACTTGAAATAGAAAAGGCGTAATCGTAAGTACGACCTTTTGACATTACGATATAGAGCTCGATTTAAAATGAAATGATATAGAGCAGAGCTCAAACTGTAGTGGACAGGCTGATGTGATGAAAATCACGGCCGACCGACCCTAATCCATTACTGTTTAGCCTTGAGTCAGTTTCATATTTTGTTAACTCAAGTATCTCTTTGCATGATGTTTCTTTCAGCATAATTTCTCTTTAAATTATGCAATTTGATACTTGTTGCCTATTTGGGAATGTGGATCGATGTCTCTCAGTATTACTTAAATAATTTCATGTACTCACCGTCTAATTTGCGACGCTTGGTGCAGATCAGCCGAGTAGCAGACCAGGCAAAAAGAAGATTGGTGACTATCTTTGAGCCGAGACGGACTGCTACGACATATTTTTGTACGTTTTCGCATTCTTTTGTATTATGTTTCTATGTACATGATATGATTATGGTTGGGTTGAGTGATATGAACTTCTGATTTGACACATGTTATATATATCACCATTTTTGTTTATATATGCATGTGATTTTTATTTCCTGATTTTTCCACAATAGGTTAGGCCTTAGGATTTCATTTCCACTAGTAATTGAATAAGACTTCCCGCTGAATAATTGGTTAAAAAAATTAGTAACTTTGATTTGTAGACAACCATAGGTTAGTCACTAGTACAATTACGTTAATTGTAGGTGGTATCATAAATTGTAGGTATTTAATTAAGGCTGACTAGTTCCTTGTTAGGTCCTACAGGGGAGATTAGGGCTTAATTAAGGGATTAGGTCGGGCGGTGCCCTTATTTGTAGTTGGGCCGTCACAAGAAACGTCTCGGGCAGAAAGGTCCGAGATGTCTGCGTAGATCACATAATGGAGTGAACGATAGATAGTGGTAGTCTCGGTATGGGACGACCGAGACTATGAAGGAGTTCTCGGTTGTACATGAACGAAACTCCGTTTATAGTGTCGGACCTGTACAATCGAAACCTTGTGTTTTTGGGCTTTTTTGGTGATTGTGCTATACATTTTGGTTTATTATAATGTTACATTGTTTGTATTGCAGGTAATGTCGGTTTCTACCTTATTTCCAGACTACAAAGATACTTTTACACCTCGTAGGTCATTCCCCTCTAGAGAAGCGGCTATTTCATGGCTTCAAATGATAGGCCGAGAGAACATGTTTGTGCTAGTGACGAAGCACTCTGATGCCGGGGGCATTAAGCACAGGGGAAGGGTGAAACTTGCGTGTGAGATGTTTGGAACATATAGGGGAATGTCTCAAATAGTTGGCAAGGGGAAAGCGGCAAAAATTTCTTTGAAACCAAAAAATGAAGAAGAAAAGGAAAATGGGAGGACTCAAACGGGTACGAAGAAATGTGGATGCCCTTTCCTTATCAACATAAAGAAAAATGCTGACTCCTTGTGGTATGTCGCTGTCATATGTGGGAGGCACAATCACGACCCCGCGAACAACTTGGACGGCCACTCATTTGCCGGAAGATTGGATAAGGGGGAGCAGGAGGTTGTGGTGCAGATGACAAAGGGGAATGTGAAGCCAAGAGACATCCTAAATACGTTGAAGCAAAGAGATGTTAGAAACGTATCGACAATGCGGACAATATATAATGCAAGACAAAAAGTCCGAATTGAGGATGCGGGTGGGATGACTCAAATGCAACAAATGTTGCACATCTTAGAGAAGAATAAGTGGATGTCGTGGCATCAGAAGCATCCCGATACGGATGTTGTCACCTATTTATTTTGGTTACATCCCGATTCATTAAAGTTGGTAAGGTGTTTCTCATCGGTAATTTTGATGGATTGCACGTACAAAATAAATAGGTACCGAATGCCTTTGTTGGAGATTGTTGGCATCACTTCTACGCATTTGACATTCTCCGTTGGGTTTGCATTCATATCATCAGAGACTCATGCAAATTATGTTTGGACTCTTGAGAACTTGAGATTTATATTGGATGGGTGGCTTAAACCCGACGTGTTTGTTACCGATAGGGACATAGCCCTTATTAGTGCCATTGAAGAAGTATTTCCGTCATCGTCTCACCTCCTTTGCTCTTGGCACATCAACAAAGTAGTATTAGCCAAGACTAAGAAGATGTTTGGTGAGAACGATGGTTTTGCTCGTTTCATGGATAGGTGGACGAGCGTGATGTATGCCAACTCGGATGCCTTATTCGAAGTTAGGATGAATGACTTGCGTCGTGAGTTTGGGAATGTCAAGGGTCTTACTGATTACTTGGACAACACATGGGTAAAGAACTACAAGGATAAATTTGTACCCGCATGGACAAATCGAATTACACACTTTGGGGAAACAACAACGCAGAGGGTTGTGTCTGCACATTCCACTTTGAAGCTACACATTGGCAACAGTCATGCCAATTTTGAGACTTTGTGGAATGTGGTTGATGGCATCTTTAGAATCCAACAAAACAACATCAAGACATCGTTTGAGCTAAGTTTGAATGTGGTCCAACATGAATACATTGATGAGTTATATCGACGATTGCGTGGTTATGTCTCTCAACGGGCGTTTAAGTTAATTAGAGATGAATTGACACGTGGAGAGCGTGTTGGTCACGACTCCACTCGTTGTGGTTGCGAGATAGTACGACACATGGCTTTCCTCGTGCACACGAGCTAAACCATCATAAATTTGATGGGCCGCCCATCCCTCTCGAGGACATTCATGTTTACTGGCGAAAGTTGAGTATGATACCTAAGAATCATGTGGATCGGTCTAGATACAACGTGCACGATGAGATTGAACGGGTGTTGCAAAAATTTCATGCTTGCACTGATGAGGACGATCGTCTCAGGATTATTCAGCAGCTCAGGGAGATTGGTCGACCTTCGTCTACACCGGGTGTGCCACCGGCGAAAATAAAGACAAAGGGAAGGACACCGGGGTCTTCAATCGGAGGTAAGACAGGATCGAAGAGAAAACTCGATAATGACGATTCTTCCACGACTAGATTGCCGAGCGGATTTGAGTACGTGCTTTCCACGGATGAGGCCTATAGTTCGAGAAAGAAGAAAAGCAAAGTTGTTCCTAAAATGCGTCGTGCCAGTCGACGCACGCAAAGTGAATCTAACATGGCTTATGCTCATTGCATAGAACCGGAATGGTTGGCATATGTTGAGAGCACTATCGATGTGCTAGCGGATGAAAATTGTGGATATTGGTGTGTTGCCTCTGGGCTAGGACTTGCCGATGTAGACGGTTGGAGGATTGTTCGTAGAAGGATGTATGATGAGATTATCGGGTATGAAAACCTTTAGCGGGAAGTGCTTGGAACGAGTTACGAGACTGTCAAGATTGTTGTGCATTGTCCAGATAATCAAGTTTGTGCATATTTCAAAGAATGGTTAACACTTCCAAACATCGGATTGTTAGTATCAACTGCATTCAATGTCATTCTTGTAAACCTCTCGCATGGGAGTGCCTCGACATTTCTACCTCTCTGTAGTGCTCCACCGTTGTCGTTGCACAGCAGACTTATCATTGCCATGATAAATGACAGGAATATCCATTGGGTTAGGGTAAGTTCGATGATTTATTATGAATTGTTTTGTTTCCCCCCTAATCGGGTTTGTGACAATATCTTCTATGTTCTACTGTTCACTTTGACAAGTGAAGTTGCGTGTGAATGCACCGCTGCTATCCTTATATCCATCGTGGGACCGGTATGTTGAGAAGTGCGCCAAAGGTTGGCGAGATGGATTCGTAATTCGAGATATCGCGCCCCTTGCAACTGTTGATAAAGGCACCGTATCCGTGGTAGATTTAGGGACACCGTAGTATAAAACTTGTACATAGCTACGACGTTGTTGTACATTTTGTTTACTGTAAAATTCATTTGAATGTTATATTGATATATAATGATTTAAGTTTCTGTGAAAATTATTGTCTCGGCACACTGAGACTGTAACCTACGACATAGTCTCAATCGTAGTCAACCGAGAACTAACATGAATCATCGGCAACGCATTGCCGAAAGTAATGTTTGTCGACGTCGTCCCGTAACGCCTCGTCCACCTGTGCGCGACAATACGCAGGGATTATCGGACATGAGGAACCGAGAGTTAATTTTCGATCTCGTTACCTTAACACCGAGAGCATTTGGTCGCCATGTTCATACAACTGCACAGGAATAGCTCGTCGACAAGTGCCCGAACGTATTGGAATAATATCGATTGCGACTAATCGAAAGTCTCACATAATTTTCGTCCATAAATGACCGACATATTGGATAATATAGGATCAATGGAAGTTCTCGGCCGGACCACACCGAGAATCCAGCATTTGTTTCGGTTGGTTGAAACCGAGAACTCCAAAGAGGTGTCGGACCTGAATAACCGAGACGCCTTCTGTACCAAAAAAATGCTATGTTAACTAAACCAAAATCAGCAAGATACTAGCCAACATCCTGAATATTAACTATATCAAATGTAAAACATCAAGTAACATTCATGAATAAGTCCAAACTATAACAAATGTACAACATCAAGTAACAGTTTGGGAATAAGTCCAAACTATAACAAATGTGCAACATCAAATAGCATTCAAGAATAAGTCCAAACTGTCATCCAACATTCAACAAAGTATCCAAACTGTCATAAAACATTCATCAAACAATAAAACATCCAAGTTCCCGAAAAAAAATCCAAACTTTCTTAAATGTGGGCCTAGTATCCTCAAACAATAAAATATCAAAGTTCCCTCAAACAATCATTGCTTTGGCTTCTTCAAATTCTTCCTTTGGTACTCCTTACCAAGCATTCTCTTCGGAGGGCGAGCATCGATCGTGGCGGGCGGAACATTAGCTGGGGTGGAGTGTGTAGAAGTGCTACCATGCAGGCCTGGTTCGGTAGGGATGGATGTGGCAGTTGTGCCGGTTGCGGTGGCCGGAGTGGTAGTAGTGGTGGTGGAGGGACCTAAACTCCTTCCCGAAAGGAAATTGACAATATCACTCGCCATTTTCCTCGCAGACTCAAGCGTACACAACTCCGGCGGGAGGTCCATCCATCGTAATGTCGCGTCCAACGCACACCTATTACGCTGATGAAAATAATCCGGTTAGTATTAATATGAAACATATCGGGATGAAAACAAATGGCATGTGGGCATGCATAATACATATAACACTTTCAATACCTCCAATAGTTCGTTGTCTGCGATGGTTGTGGCGACCATGTCAAAGTCCTCAAAGCTCGGATTTGTGATCACAGGATGAGACACTTCGAGGAACCAAAGTAGGTAGTCCGATGTAGCCAAAAACTTGAACTCTGTCTTGTCACCACAAACTTCGGGAGCCAACAAATGGTTCCTCCATCACTCCCAATAGTCTTGTTGGAACCCATACTTGACCGAGTATTTGTTCGCAGATTTGCCTCGATGTGCTTCCAAAGGTCGATATTGAGGATCTGGTATAGATTGCACATGGCCAAACTGTCTCAGAATCCTCTCCAGATGGTAGGGCTCCACCACATCCATGTACTTAATCGTCCCACTGTAAAAGGCTATCGAGTGCACAACTCCATTTTCCCTGAAATTCACATATGGGTCCCAAGTGACCTAATCAAAATGCAACAGCCATTGTTAGTAACAAAAAAAAAAACAAAAACATCATTCAAAACATATTTGGATAACCATCTCACCTCACTTGGGCGCAACTTATCCAATGTTCTCCTAATGGACCCGAGCTTGTCAACATTCATCAGGTCTCGTGCTTTTGAATCCATCTGCAAACACGAGGTTGCACGTAGTCCATGTATTTCGCATCGGGTGTGGCGAGACCAAGTTTTAAATGGTCGTACACCATCCCTGCAAATACATACAACGTTAATTAGTCCGCAAATGCAAATATTAGTAATAATTATACCAAATACAATGTAAGTCTATTTTATAACAAACATCAAGCAATGTGAGGTAGCCAGCAATTTGAGACACTTGCACTCTTGTGGCAGACCCCAAGTGTCGATACCAGTAGGCCAACGCAGCTGCACCCCATTCGTACTTTCCCACGTCGTCTAAGTCTCCAAGAAGCTTCAACAACGCGATAGACACCCGAGACCTACTCTTATCGGCAAACAAGGTGCAAGACAGAAGATACAAAAGGTACGCTCAGGCCGTGCATTCTACAAGAGGATAATTTGTGTATCTCGAACCAGCTTTAGGGCACCATCGACTCTTCAACCAGCATTTGCGCACTGTGAGCCCCTTGCTGATATTCACCTCCTCTTCAGCCTCTTCGACGCTAACCCCAAGTAGTTTCGCCACCATCTTAATAGCATCCGAGCGAGATTCCTCCGTGTACCTCGCAAAGTTCTCAACTGCCACGACTTTGTCTGTCACAGGAATCTTCAAGAGGAAGCTCACATCCTCTAAGGAGATAGGCATTTCGCCAAATGGTAAGTGAAATGTGTTCGTCTCCGGCAGCCACCGCTCCACAAATGCAGAGATAACCTCCTTGTTGCTCTTGCGGTAAGAACAGTCTATCAGCGTATTCAACCCAGAACGTTGAATAATCCTCTGAAGTCCCTTCGTGTCAGGGTGGCACGACTGTAAATCCCATTCTTGTATCTAAGCTCCGTGATTGATACACTTGAGTACCGGACGCTCCTCCAAAAAAAAAACATTTCCTCATGTTTGTGAAAACCCTGAGTTTTAAATTACTCCGTTCAATGAAATTTTAATTACCACATTGCTCCAAATCGATAACGCGACATGATCCTTAAAGCTCTTCAACAACGCACCGTCTATAGGACCACCGGGGAAAGGAGCACGCACTTCTGCCTCTCCTTCATTATGGCCAGCTCCACCACTACTACTCCCGCCCACATTACGATCAGTTTCCGTCGTGTTCCCCGCCGCTGATGAGACACTACTACTAAACTCCAATGCATGACCCTCCTCTTCCCCTCGGGCAACAACAAGATCTTTTGGTCGCCTTCTGTCGATGTTGGAACCCTCATCGTCCAATTTTAACCTTGCACGATTTCCATCAATCTTAGCCTTTCCCTTAACATCTACGTTCTCCTTCTCTTTCTCTTTCCGGTAAGATGTTGTCGGGGGTCTCCAGCCGCCTCGCCCCCGGTTAGCCCTCGACACCTCAACACCAACCTCCTCCCTTGTCACCGGTGCTTTCGAATGAGTCATACCTGAAAACACTACAACATTTAAGCCCCTGGAACAGAACCAAAAAAAAATTTACTAAAAAAAGATATTCAAATTCATCCATTTATGTTGTCTCGGTCAAGCAGGTCCGTGAAATACGCCATACTTTCATTCACACCTGACCGAAAATGGATCAACGATCTCGGCAATGTAGGACCGAGAGCAATACAACGTTCTCGGTTGTACATCACCGACATGGCATAACCTATTCAATTATCCTTACTCTCGTGATGTGCGGACCGCGTCGACTCTAACCCTCTCGGCGTTGTACAATCGAGAGAGAGAGTACATTCTCGATTGTACACCACCGACACAACATTAACAAACACTAAATGTAACTTTCGTGATGTCTCGACCGAGATAACACAATTAATCTCGGCCACTCGTAATCGAGACTCGGTGAACTCTTCCGGCCTGCCTGGCCTAGAACGACGAGTTCCCAAATATTTACCATTTGTCTCGGCTATGCTTGGCCGAGACAGTAATAATACTCTCTGGCCTGTGTGGCCGAGAACCACGAATTTCAAATAATGGAACCATTCAATAAATCGCCACACAAACATTACAACTACTCTACGAAATGTAACTTAATTAGACTATCAACGTACCTTCAAATGATCGATTTCGCGCCAAAGGTGTGTGTACGACGAACTTCAACCGAGCCCTAATTTGGAGACAAAATCGCCCAACACCCCGAGCCTTCAAACTGGAAAAACCTCCTACAACAGAGGAGAAATACGGAGACGAACGAACACAAACGATTTCCGGGAATCCTCGCAATGGCCGATCCTCAACGATTTCGTAGTTGCTCAAGGAGTTCGGTGGTGGAGGTGGTGGGGGTGGTGGGGTGCCTCTATTTTGAACGAGGGGTGTTTTGGAAATTTTGGGTCTAAATTCTGAGTGCCCTAAGTAAAATGCTTAGTGCCCTCAACAATATGGTGCCTTCATGAAATGGTGGGGTGCCCTTAGCGGCCCTCAAATTATTTTGTTTATGTTTTCAATCACTTTCTTTTACGAACTCGAAGGACGTGGTGATCAATGGATTGAGGTCGGTCAACAGTCAGATGTTTCACATCGTGATCAACGGTTGTAAGAATGTGAATGTGAGAGGGGTGATGATCACGGCTCCAGGGGACAGTCCAAACACGGATGGGATTCACGTTCAGATGTCGAAAGGTGTCAGCATCACGAGGTCTAGAATCCAAACAGGGGACGATTGCATCTCGATTGGGCTTGGCACCAACAACTTATGGATGGAGAGCATCGCTTGTATGAAATCATAAAAAGGAAGGGCAAAAATGTCGTTTTACCTACAAACCTCATTAAAAATGAAGAGGGCCGCTAAGGGCACCCCACCATTTAATGATGGCACCTAGTTAATGTGGGCACAAATCGATTTACCTGGGGCACCCAAAAATTAAACCCAAAATACCGAAAATGCCCCTCGTGCAAAAAACCCTCTCACCCACCCTCGTGCAAACCCCCGGGCACCCCACCACACCCACCACCACCACCACCCTCGTTCACCGAATTCCTGGTGGAAGAATTCATTTGTTTTGAACCGACCCGTAAGAGGAATCCCCGAAATCGTGTTCTCCGTCCCTCGTCGTGTGTTTCTTCTTCGTTGTTCTAGGTTTCTGCATTTTGTAGGGTCCGGTGTGTAAGCCGATTTCGTCTCCAAATTAGGGCTCGGTTGAAGATCGTTGAATTAAGTTACATTTGGTAGAGTAGATGTAATGTGTGTGTGGCGGTTTTTTCAAATGTAAAAAAATTGGGAAATCGTGGTTCTCGACCACACAGGCCAGAGACTGTGTCAACCGTCTCGGCCTTGGCCGAGACATAAGCTAATATTTTTGGGAAGTCGCAGTCTCGGCCACGAAGACCGGAAGAGTTAACTGCGTATCGGTTGTCCACTTAGAGAGGGTCTCAGTAGGCTCGGTCGTCATAGGACGAGAGTCAGGTGAATTGAAATGGTCAATCCATCTCGGTGGTGTACAACCGAGAAATTGAAATGGGACTCGGTTATACAAGGCCGATATATTGGAATACTTGTCGGTCATGGGTGACCAAAAATATGGGTTGTTTCACGAACCTGCTTGACCGAGACATCGAAATGGATGAATTTGAACATTACAGTTTCAAAAAATCTCCGTAGTCGTCAAACTAACAATACAAGATTGAAAATCCAAAGCACGACAATTTGCACCGAACCTTAATTAATTATAAATCTCAGTAACATTCAACCGACTCTAAAAAGGGTTCATCCATTAGTAAACAACAATCAAAACACAACACCAATAAAAACACATCATAACATTTGCATATACATAGAACATTGGACGAATTGGCAAAATTTCTAAATGTTTAGCCGTCTAGGTACAAGCTTTAACCTACGGTGTATCTAAATCTACAATGGTATGGTGGCTTCATGATCAGCGATTGCGATGGGCGCGATGTCTCGAAAAACGAATCCATCTCGCCAACCTTTCGCGCAATGATCCTCAACGTACCGATCCCACGATGGATATAAGGATGGCAGCGGTGCATTCACACGCAATTGCACCTGTCAAAGTGAACAGTATAACATAGAAGATATCGTCACAAACCCGATTAAGGGGGAAACAAACCAATTCACAAAAAAATCATAGAACTTACCCTAACCCAATGGATATTCCTTTCATACGCCATTGCAATGATAAGTCTGTTATGCAATGACGACGTTGGAGTACTACGTAGAGGTAGGAATGTGGAGGCACTCCCATGCGAGAGGTTGACGAGAATGACATTGAATGCGGTGGATACTAATAATCCCATGTCTGGAAGTGTCAACCATTCTTTGAAAGATGCCCCCTCTTGCTTCTCTGGGCAATGCACCGCATTCTTGACAGGCTCGAAACTCGAGCCAAGCACTTCCCGCCATAGGTATTCATACCTGATAATCTCATCGTACATCCGTCTACGCACAATCTTCCACCCGTCTACGTCGGCAAGTCCAGAGGCTATACACCTATATCCACAATTTCCATCGGAAACCACATCGATAATGGCATCAACATGTGGCAACCAATCCGGTTCTAAGCAATGACTATAAGCCATGTTAGATCCACTTTGCGTGCGTCGACTGGCACGGCGCATTTGTGGAACCTTGCATTTCTTCTGCCTAGAAGCTTTTGTGGAGTGGGAGGACTCAAATCCGATTGGAGATTGGGGTGCCTCCGATACTGGGGTGCCTCCGGTTGGAGACCCCGGTGTCCTCACACCCGCATCCTCAACTTCCTGCTCGCACTCCACAAAAGACGAAGGTGGACTAATCTCCCTGAGCCGCTCACTTTCAGTCCTCACCCCCGCATCCTCAACTTCCTCCTCCCCCTTATCCAATCTTCCTGCGGTGTCGTGATTGTGCCTCCCACAAATCACAGTGACATACCATAAGGAGTCAACATTCTCCTTGACGTTAATTTGGAAATGGCATCCACATTTCTTCGTACTAGTGTGAGTCCTCGCCTTTTCATCATTCCTTGATTTCTTTAAAAATTTTGCCGCTTTTCCCTTCCCAACTTTCTGAGCCAGTCCCCTATATGTCCCAGACCTGTCAAAGGCAATTTTCACTCTTCCCCTTCGCATAATGCCCCCGGCATCCGAGCGCTTCGTTACTAACTCAAACTTGTTCTCGCCACCAATCAGTTGAAGCCATGAAATTGCCGCTTCTCGAGAGGGGAATGGCTTAGAAGGTGTAAAAGTGTCCTTGTAGTCCGAAAAATTACAAGATAACGACATTACCTGCAATACAAACAGCGTAACATTATAATCAACCAAAATGTACAGCACAATCACAAAAAACCCAAAAAAATAGGTTCTCGGTTGTACAGTTCTGAAACTTTCTTCATAGTCTCGTTTACGTGAGGACCGAGAGTTACCAGTACCCTCGGTCGTTCCGCAGGCCGTGACCTACGTGAAACCTCTCGGGTCCTCGCGACCGAGACATTACCATACATCTCGGTCTGCGAGGTGAAACAATCGCGCACCCAGACAGATACTTCGGATAACCGCAAAAAAAACACAAAAAATTTACAAAATTACCTCAAGGACGACCTCCTCTGGCACCGAAGCATTACGATCCTCCATTATACAGTGGAAACAACTTCGGATTTGAAGAAATTACCAAACCCTACGTTGACAAACAAATCATCATTTTCACTGTTATACACAACTAAACAGTTCAAAAAAACCCGAATATGGTTGTCCATCCATTGTTACCTCGCTGTCGGACGAGCAAGAATCGATCAGCTCTTCGCCAAACGCAATGTGGTTGTGGCTTTGTGGTTCAAGCTTGCTGGCGGGGTGCCCTAACTCTTTGTCGAAATGGTTTGTGGGGTTTGAACCATTATATATATACAGGGGCAAAATGGTCTTTTCCAGTTTTGCTGAAATTTTTACAAATAAGTTGGGTGCCCTCATTAAATTGTGGGGTGCCCTTAGCGGCCCTCAAAAGGAAGGGCAAAAGTGTCGTTTTACCTACCAACCTCATCCAGCCCATCTGACGCAGATGTGAAGTCTCCTGCAAACTCTGACAGCGTCACATCAGTCAAATGTCAGTGGAGTGCTGTGGGCTCCACTCGTCCATACCGTGGATAAAAATCGTTCTCCACGTTACCGTTCGCCATGACAACGTCATATAAACTGACTCTTCCTTGCCATGGACCCCACTCTGACAACAAAGGTGTCACATCGGACCTGTAGCATTTGTGTGTTGGGAAATGTTACATTATCATTTTCTAATATATTAATACTTTATTATCAAAATTGATTAGTGTATTATACATTTTTTCTCTTTGTCATATTCTATCCTACTAAATTTATCTAGCAAAATTTTTAATAACAATCCTATCAATATTATACTCCATAACAACATTGATGAGAATGATGTACTCTTTTTTTATGCTGGAGACATTTTCTCATAAAAAGTTATCCAAGAGGGAGTATTGTAAATAATATGAATTTGACAACTCTACATATTCCACATCTTCTTATTCTAACTATTCACATTATGTAACACCCACTTTGATTTATGTTATTTCTTAGCCTTAATATTATTTATTCATGTAATTGTATAAAAATGTAGCTTGCGCGATTTAGTCTTGCCAAAAACCTATATAAAGAAGTCACACCCATGTAATGAAGTACACCATCTTGAAATGAAACTTCTCTCATTTCTCTCCTCTATTATCTTGTAATCCCTCTATTTATTTACTTGTTTACTTCCTAACTTTAGTCTTAATTATTTTACAACATTATTGTCTCAAGAACCTATCCATCCCCGAGCTCTTCTTATTCACTACCTTGTATTTTTATTTTTATTATTTTTATTTTTTACTTCAGAAAGAATTGAACCATAATTGCTAGGAATTGAACCATAATTGTTAAATCTTGCCTTTTGGCTAGTGATACTCATCCATCTTACAATCTCTTTCAAGACTTCATAGAAAAAAAAAAAAAAAAAAAAACAAACAAACAACCACAACACCGCATTGATTTCAAGGGGAAAATGGTTACAAGTTACAACAACCGCAAACAAGAAGGTACAAAAACCTTGCAAAAAGAACAAAAGTTGTTCAATTAGTTATCAATTAAATGAGCATATCAAACCTCCAAAAAAAAAAAAAGAGCACATCAACGGCCAAAATCTTTTGCTACATTATGCCCAAGCACATAGAAGCGAAAATAAATAAAACCAAAAGAAAAAAGAAAGAAAGAAAGATTAAGTTGCTCCCTAAATCAAAGTATGTAAATACACTTGCAATTCATATCATACAATAATTTATCTCCTCTCACGACTTTATGGGCTTGCAATCTTGACCCTGATCTTGCAGTTTCCTCACCTTCCCATGTCAGCACGGAGCAAAAGCCTCAGTTCTTATCGCTTATAATCATGAAAAAATTAGTTAATTTATGGAAGCACCAGTACGTTCGCCTTCAGTGGAAGGCCTCTGAAGTAACCTACTTCCCATTGAGCTTACAATAAGCATATGAACCCGATCCCACGAAACCTAAAAGTTGTCCGATAATGTTTAACTGCAAAGAACCGAATCTAAAGATCAGTTGCAGTAACATCTAATCAAAAAAATTGAGAACATTAATCAGTTACTCAACCTAGCAGTTTTTGTGTAAAGCTAATTTATATTTTTGAACTACGCAAAACAGTAACGAAACAAGATCACACATCAAACTACAAGATTAATTAAATATATATTCCTCAAAGTCTGAGTACACCATGCCTGTACTTCTGCATGAAACATAGATTGAGGGGAGAGAGAGCGAGAGAGTTACATACAGCGTCAAATGGAAGTCCTCCAAAAATCAGCCAACCAAGCCCAACGGTAAATATATCCTGCAAAAGTAAAAATTTATCAGCACAAGCTGCGCAGATCTGCGTATGCATAGCAAATTTAACTGACCACCTTAGCTCAATAAATTACATGGTTATGTAGAATTCATTGCAGGAGCCTATGATACTCCAGTTCTAGTAAAAATATTATATTCCCAGCAATAATCATATTTAACTAGTCTCAGGAAAAGGTCAATCCACAAGTATATTGTTGCAGGATTGCTTTAACTTTCAGTAACATGTCATTTCTTTAAATATAGCCAATTCAAAAAACTCATTCTTTTGGGAATTTGACACATTTCAATTCTTGTTATAGAATACTCAAACATCAAACATTTAATAAATAAAACGTGGGAGAACCATTCAGGCAAGTTCAACCTTAGTCTCGAATGTCATTCATTCCGCGAACATTAGCTAGCTTAGAACGACTGATTCAAGACAACTCCAACAATCTAGGGGAGACCAAAACTTCCTACACCTCTTATTTTATTATCAAAAATCATTCCTTGAAACAGGTGATTGTCATTTGCTCAACACATAAGATTTTTTTATGGGAAAATCAAATAACATCCTGCAATGTTCAGTAGTCTGACCTTCAAATTACCACACATGGTCTGTGTGAGGGCTGAATTGAGAGTTGTGTTCAGAAAAATACTGTAATTCAGAAAGAACGCCATCACACAGGAAAGAAGTATCACAGCCTACAGAAAAAAAAAAAAAAAAAAAAAAAAAAAAAAAACAAACAAACAAACAAACAAACATAAATACAATGAAAGGGTAATGGAACAGAATTGCAAGGTAAATAACATCAAGCCAAAACATTTCACCAGATATGCTTCATAGCGCCACATTTATATCTAGGGGAATGAATTGTAAACATCAACATCAAGTAGGAAGTACCAAAATCTTACTTTTGTTAAGAAAAAAGCAACTGCAAGTAAATAAATGCTTTGAATCTTATAGCCAACCAAAGAAAAGAAGTCAGAAACTACAATTCATGATTCTAGCATTCATAAGAAATTTCAGAAAAGAATGAAGAGCGTAGTTGATGGCAGTGTAGATTTTGATGTACAAACAAATTTGCCACGTCTTTAATTTCAAAAGTGTAGTAAGTGTTAGGCAAATCTAAGAGATATTAGATCTCATGTCTTTGAATATTGCCTTATTATGGACTTTTAAAATTAAAAACCCACACCTTCAAACATTGTCCTACAATTCAACTCTACAGTATTGCATTAAATTCATATAATTTTAATGAACATTATGATTCATAAGTAGTGATGAGTCAAACTCCAATTGGATTCATCGTACATACTTCCAAGATCCAAATGGGTACTTCTCTATTAGGTACAATTTAAAAGGCAACACATAAAATGCGGATATAAAAAAAGGAACAACAAATCATGAGGAAAGAAAGGAATCACAAGCAACATGGAGTACATAACAGAAAAGAAGTCAGAAGAAAAGGCGGAAACATGAGTGCGATTCCAGAAATATGTCATTTCAACAAAAAAAAAATAAAAATGCAATCTTTTGAGCATGCACAACATGGAAACCAATCCCTATTTTCTCCACGATAGCAACTAAGCCTTTATCAAAAGCAAATGCATGCTTAAAACCAGGAAGAACCTGAAAGCCAGGGGCATATAAATGTGGAAAATTAAATGTGATCTCCAAGTCACCACGAATGTATGTCCAGAACAGTAAAACTGGCCCACATATAATCCCTATAAAAAATGAAGACAAAATTATTAAATAAATATAATAGATAAAAGAGAGGAAAAGATCAGTTACTCACAACTGAACGTCATTCAATTAGACTGTTTTAAAAATAATAATAAATTATTTGATAGGGATAAGTTAGTCCACAACTAAAGACAAAATTATTAAATACACATAATAGATAAAAGAGGGTAAGAGATCAGTTAATCACAGCTGAACTTCATTCAATTAGACTGTTAAAAATAATAATAAATTAGCTTGACATTTTATATTCTACCATTGCACCACATTAGGCCAAAGCTGTTAAGGCCACTGGATCTTCCTGGAAAAATGTAAAAACAACCATGCATCACATAACGAAGGTTAAAATGAATACAATTGTGTACTTCTAAAAGACAACAAAATAGAGAAGACATCATTAAATAAATTAAAAATCTCTGAAAATGTGAAGTGAATTTACTACCTATACGTGCTATAGTTGCAAGATATATTGCCGTAGTGATATTAGCTATGAAAACAATAGCATAGCCATACGAATCAAAAGACAAATCTCGAGCTCCAGCAACAAAAGCTCCAAGAACAATCAACGCCACACTGAAAAGCCCCTAGGAATTGATCATTTTGTCAGAAATGTGAAGCTTAAATCACAAAAAAGACAAAACAAAGCAGTTCCTCAAACAATTAGGTTGAGTTTCAAACAATTCAGTAGTAGTGCCATGAGTATAATGTCTTACTGTCAATCATAGATGCAACAAAACCAAGTGCGCATACGTAAGCAAAAAGTATGAACAAAAAACCTAGCAGCTTACTCTAACCCCAATTAAGATTGTGTGCAAGGAAAGAAATAAGAAAGGAGCTCAAGGGGGTCGTGAGCCACATAAGCATTATAGTTTTATAAAGTCATAAAAAAAATGTCAGTATCTTGTATGTGTGTCTTACACACATGTTTTATGTTCAAGTATATATATAGTACTACTAGAATGGGACCCAAACAAATACTCATGTCACAAGAACATCATTTTAGAACCTTCTGATTTGGATCTAACGTTTCATACACCTTCGCATTAATTGCTAAATAATTCCTATAAGAGGGAGCTGATGGAAATTGTTCTAGCAGTCCGATGACGTATATGTTGCTTCAACAGAGATTTTGTAGTTCTCAGTAGTAGTGGCACTGCAATACCGGCATTGATTTGTGAACTTGTAGGGCTTCCATTTCGATCCCTGTATGAGCTTAGTGTGGCAAACATAGTACTGATGACATGTCTTACTGCTAAACATTCCTTGAATGTCCGCTATTGAGTTTTAGTTCTCTGTTCCATGCACTCTGTTTGTTTCCCAAATGCAGCAGGAGCGGAGCCTTCACGAGCAGGAGTTTCAACCAAGGCGATCTTTAGTCAAGGCAGTTACACTAGGCCATTGTTCTAATCCAATTAAACTTTAAAATTTGCTTTAGGAGTATCATGCTAGCCCCATATGGGCCATGGCGCCTTTTTGAAGACGTACAAGTACTAGCTTTACAAAATTCTTTTAGGAGGATCAAGTCTGATGTTCAAAAGTTTATGGCCTCTTGCATTACATGTTAGCAGCATAAATATGAAACACTCAGTCTAGCGAGGCTCCTTCAACCTCTTTATGTCGCTCTCACAATATGGAACAAGGTCTTAATGGATTTTATTGAGGGCCTCCTTTTCAGTCGCATGGGTTTGACACCATACTTGTGATTGATGATAGATTGAGCCAACATAACCACTTTAGTTTTTTTTTTTTAAACGCTTACACTGCTAAGGTGGTAGCTGATGAATCCATTTTGCATGTGGTGAAAATTAATGGCTTTCCTCAATCCACTTACACCAACTACAACAGAGTTTTTATAACTCGCTTACGGGATGAGTTGTTTCGCTTCCACAACACTACATTTCAATCCAGCTAAACATATTATATGATAAATATCTAATCAAGTGTGTTTTGGTTGTATGCTAATAATGTGAATCGGATCCAATTATTGCGGATTGAGAAATCGCAATCCAGTCTGGTCCATTTATTTTGCTAATCCAACTTGATCAATACTAAATGTAGATCATAAAGATCAAGTTATAAGGATTGACAATTATAAAATTAATATTCATAAAACTATAAAAATTAATATTTTAAATCAAAACTTAACGCAAACCCTTATAAGTAAAAAATAAATTTATGATTGCCAAAGAATATTTGGTGAGATGGATAAGATATCACTTGCCAAAGAGCAATTTAGGGAGGTCGTTGATTTGACTCCATTAATAAAGTAAAAAAAAAATTATGATTAGTAAGAAAAATGTTGAATACTAATTTTAATTTTAACATATTAGTTTTAACTTTTTCTATAACTCCACCTATGTTGTACACTATGTGCGCTACTTAGCCGATCCCAAGTCCGGATAAAGGAGGAGGACTCTGACGCCTATTTTCATACCGAAAAATGGGTAAGGGATGTCCCAAACTCATTTTTCATACCCGAAAAATGGGGGAGGGAGGCCCCATCAATTGCACTTAATCGAACACAATGGAAAAGTTTGATCCACGTAGCCGACACCAATTAATTTGGGACTGAGGCTATGTTGTCGTTGTAGTTTTAACATTTTCTATATTTATTTGACTAGATAGCTTAAAATATGTATTTGAAGCTAAGAAGATTTTAACTTAAGTTGTAAATATTTAGATTTTTCAAGTGTATATGAATAAATAGTAGATGAATTAGTGGGATAGGAATGCTAACGTCATCTAAATATAGTTCTAGATTTTAAGAGTATATGTGTAAGTATAATGTAAGATATGCAAGGTTAATTGGATCGGATTGCAGATTGGATTCACGGATTAAAGTGTGCAATCCACGATCCAATCAATCCATGCAAATTGCAACTTTTACAATCCAATCTAATTCAACAAACTCAAATTATGAATCAATTAGAGCTAAACGGACTGGATCAAATTGGATCTGTGGATTCACGGATTTCATGAACACTCCTATGTGTTAGTTACATGAGTAAGAGCCAAAAATAGGAAAGGTTTTACAAGAGATTTTTCATAATAGTATTGGGGACTCTTTAAGTGAATTTGGCAGATTTCAGCATCTCTAATCTTGTAGGCTCTGTTTTACAAAGATTTTTGTTGTTCATGAGCAATCAAATACTCTTTCTCCCTCTCTGCTTCTTTATCTTGTGTTAGTTCTATTGAATTTCACTTTGGTTGGAACTAAGTTCTTATCAATATCACCCTCAGAGTGATGAGCTACCGAGGTTGTCAACTTATGTTTAAATTCCTATTTGTGATGCTTCATCAATCAGCATCCCAAGGGTTGGTGTCTTCATGGATTACACGGGCCAAGTTTCGGTTTAACACCTCTTAACACTTTTCGTCGCTCTCCATTCAAGATTGTATATGGGCGCAACCCTTTTGTTGTGCGGTATAATGCTCCTGCAACTACACCCAATGATGATCTTGAAGCATTGCTCCAGCAGCACCCCGACAGTTTGGCCCATTTACTATATTGTAGTCCTGTAGCACATTGATAATGTAGCTTTTAAACTTGATTTGCCTCTATTTCTCCTATTCACTACATTTCCATCTTTCTTCCCCTAATCACCCTCACTGCCTCCTACTGAACATGGAAAAGATTGTGGAGCCCGAGGCCATTTTGGAGAGCAAACAACACAAAGATGGAACTCTGATTTTGTTAAATGGAGCAATCTTCCATCTTTAGAACCTACATGGAACTAATAGAGCAACTTCACGACCCAATTCCCTGAATCCCAACTTGAGTTCAATGTGAGTTTTAACAGACGGTAACGTTACACTCCCTGTTAAGATTAAGATTGTAACAAAAGGAGAAACAAGGAAGGGAGCTCGTGAGCCACATCAGCCAGTAACTTTTGATAGTTTTGCAGCTCAAGAGACGTAATAAATGTCAATATGTTGTATATGCATCTTAAACACGTGTCATGTAAGTAAAGCATAAATAGTTGTAATGGAGAGAGATAATCAGAAGAAAATAGATGTAACCCCTAAAAAATTTGTTTGGCTTGTTCTATCATCTGAGAAGAAATAACAGAAGAATAATGCTTGCTCCATAGAGTTCCATTGAAATTAGTTTTTGGTTCTAGTGTTCTATCACTTGCTTGATAGAAAGACATTGGAAGGAAAAAAAGAAAAAAGAAAAAAGATGAACTCAAATTTATCATGCTTTTAGAAGGATTCATAAATTAACATATATTAAAAAAAATTGGCTTTATGTTATGATCTTTCAATTGATATTGATCGACCTACATATAAAGTGGCAGGTTGTCGAATCCTTATTACATTCTATCAAGTGCATATTTATGTTGTTTATGTGTTTTTATCCTAAACATGTAGAATGCATACAACAACAACAACAACAACAACAACAACATAGCCTCAGTCCCAAATTAACTGGGGTCGGCTACATGGATCAAACTTTTCCATTGTGCTCGATTAAGTGCAATTGATGGTGAGCTTTGCAAACCATTCAAATCCCTCTTAATTAATGCATCCCATGTTAACTTTGGTCTGCCTCTACCTCGTCGAATTTCAGCGTGTTTCAGAGTTTTATACGTGATTTGTAGTAATTTAGCATGTATTTGGAGGGATACAGACCATATTTGGAAGGAGCATAGAAAAAAAATCAGATTTGGCATAACGGTCCTTCATCATGGTGAGGAAGGGGAGACCATCACAGAATCATGAAGAGCACATGAACATCATCATGGTGAGGAAGGGGAAACCATCACAGAATCATGAAGAGCACATGAACATATCACGCCTTGGCGAGAATTTTGCATGTGTATTTCATTTTATGTGTTAAAGTCTCCAAAATGTTGCTCTGATAGCTCCTATTTGTTATTTTCATGTTCTACAAGGTTTAGTATTGAAATCGTGTGTTTTGAAGACTGGTGGAGAGTTGCATCGTAAAGCATGCTGGTTTGTATCACGAGGTAGGCATGGTGCATGTGTGGATGCACGTGTGGGAGCATGAATGGTGCATATGCATGTGATGTCATGTGGTATACTAATGTTAGTGGTGCATGGTTTGTGGGAGGTATTAACATGTGAAGCTGGTGAAGCATAGTCTATGTAGAAGGGGTGGGTGGTGACGTGCTTGTTTGAAATATTAGCACAGAAAAGTTAAAAGCATCACGGATGGGAATGTGGATTGAAGAAAAATGTGTCATAACGGATGGAATGGAAATTGGAACCATAAAAACACTCTCCAATGCAGATGTTTATTAGTATGTGAGCTGACGTGGTAACAATATTGTCCACATTAAATGTCTATTTTTAGACATTTTGTACCCACAATGTCTACTTCTAGACATCTTCTACCCACAATGTCTAGAACTGGAGATCAATATAGACATTATTTTTGCCTTGTCAGCTCACATGTTTATAGACGATTGCATTGGAGAGTTTTTTTTTTTTTTTTTGTTTCAAATGTCCATTCCATCCTTATGTGGCACATATTTTTATTTAATCCACATTCCATTGGAAAAGCGGATAGGATGTCAATGTGTGCCGCCTAGCACAATAGACATTGAGGTGAAAAAAAAAAACCTCTCCAATGGAATGTGCTTTTTGAATGTCGAGTTGATGTGGATAGACATTGTCTATGTTGAATGTCTGCTTCTAGACAATGCGATTCAAAGCCACAACAATTCTCTCCAAAATATAGAAAAACAATAAATTTTTAAAATAAAAGGTGCAATCCACATTCACCATAAGAGAGAGCACTTTTGAACTCCAATGTCTATTCAAGCCACGTCCACTTCACGTTGTTGATGTGGCATTGATCCACATGTACAATCCACATTTACCATTGGAGATGCTCTAAGTGTGATGTGCAAGTGCGTGGGACCCACACAATGGAATGCTTTGCATTAGAGAATCGGAAGTGTTCGTGTGCATGTGTGTGGTGTATACATAAGAGATATGCTACAATTTGATGAGATTAGAGCATGTGACAAGGTTTGATTGGAACATATGTGGCACATTGGAGTGTCCTCGACACACATGCTTAAGAAAAAGATAAAGAAATGTAGTGTCGTGCTTGAAGAGATGAGATGGTCAAGATGACTCGTGAGAGTCACACAAGAAAACAAGCAACTAACTCTCCTAGCGAACCATGGATTGTCATCGATTTACGTGTTAAGTCTACTATAGGTTGTGAACAAATTACAAATTTGTTTTCTACAACACAATGTTGTAGAAAATCATAGAAAAATATAAAAGAAGTTAGAGATTTATTTTTGGATGCATCTTTCTTCTCTATTTTACAACAACAACAACAACAACAACAACAACAACAACAACAACAACAACAACAACATAGCCTCAGTTCCAAATTAACTGGGGTCGGCTACATAGATCAAACTTTTCCATTGTGTTCGATTAAATGCAATTGATGGCTTTCTTTTCTAATTCTATTTTTCAAAATTTGATTTTGTACTTTCCAAGACTGTCTAGCTAAACTCTTCAATTCTAGATTGGAGGCGAATTAAGGGAGGTTCAAATTGTTGATAATGTTCTTGTGAGGTCTTTCTCCTTTAATACAAATTGCTATCATTCTTTCTATCTTTTTATGTATTGTTTGATTTCATGTTTAAATCTAGGATTTTGCAAGGGCTCGTGCATACTTTTAGATAGACACCTACCGCTAGTTGAGACGACTGCATGTGTAATAGTGTAGGAGACTCAACACATGCAGCGATTGATCATTCTGATTTATCAGCACCTTTTTAGGATTGGTCCAAGACTAGAAAAAACTAGGTTGAATCAGACGTGCGAAGTGATCTGTTTTTTTTTTTTAGGTCAAGTGATTTGGTTATTTAGGAATAGTTAATGGTCTTACATTTACTTTCGAGATTAGCAGAACTAGGGGTTTAGGCATTTGTCAAACCTTATCACTATTCTAGAAAGAACTAATCGAAAAATTCCTAGACCGAGGATCAAGATTTAATAAACATAGCAAGCCGAACTTGAGAAACTGAAGATCTAGATATTTACATTCATTGAATTCCCTATATTTCATTCCATTGCTTCCATGCTTATTGATTACTTATGTTAATTCATTTGAAAACCCCAAATTTGACCTAGATAAAACACAAAGTTCTCATGGTACGATTCCCAACATGTTGCTACTACAGAATGGTGTAGAAACCAATAGTAAATGCAGTTTTGTTGAGTTGTGGCTTCAAACTCATAATTTCTATTGGTGTAAAATAGAAAGTGTAAAAGCTAGATGGGTCTCTAAATAGAATTAGTAACTTGCTAAGGTGGGAATTAATTGATGACGGTGGTGTTTGTTTGGAACACAAATTTCAGTATTTGAGTCATGATGTGTCACCAAAAGTTGCTAATTAATGTGCACGTATATGCAAGTGTATAAAGTGTGCGTTGAGCATTGGTTTAGGGTGTTGCATTAAGAACCAAGTGACCTAGGAGGTGTGGTTTTGCGTACATACTTGATTGTGAGTACCTGGCACACTAGGTTGTGAGATTGAATCTTGTTCTCGAGGTTTCTATCGGGGGTGTAGGAGGATTTTTTTCCTTTTGTGTACTAAATTATTGATAATGAAATACATTGTTTCTTGCTCGTGTTTTTCCTTGATTTTGGGGTTTACCACGAAACTTCGTGAGTACACTACTTTCTTTGTTGTTTATTTACCTCTGGGTATATTCATGTGACTGTGATCTTAGGTGTTCCACTGTGATTCATCACAACAACTGGTATCAGAGCCAAAATTCAAATTTGATGGGGTTACACCATTAAGATTAAGTTTTCAGAGATGTTTCAAATACGATGAAGTTTGATGGGGAGAAATTCGACAGGAAGATAAATTTTGTTTTGTGGCAAATTCGAGGCAAAGATTTGTTGATTTAATCTGGGCTACTTCAAATGTTAAACGATTGTAGGAAGGAAAGTGATGAGGATTGGAAAGAGCTGAATTTGAGGGCGGCAAGCGTCATAAGGCTCAAGGGTGCATTCAGGTGAGATTTTAATGGAATTTTGGCTACCTTTAATGACTAAAAAAGTTTAGATGTATTCAATTAAAACTTTTAGAGAGTTTATAAAAGACAAAACATATTTTATGGTCTTTGAACTTCAAGTCTTCTATGTTTTTGGTCCCTGAACTTTCATTAGTGTACATTTGGTCCCTGAACTTTCATTAGTGTACATTTGGTCCCTGAACTTTGGAATTTTCCATGCTTTTGGTCCATGAACTTTGAAGTTTTTTTTTGTTTTTGGGGGAAATTAATTTTTTTCGGCTTTTGTTGGTCGATGTGAGTCATTCGGTTCAGTAATATAAACCACTTTACTCTTCTTGACTAGTCACGCGGAACTCTTGTTACCCACATCTTCAGTAACACTTTAAATGGTGAAATGACTAAATGTAGATCTTTGTAAAAGTTTAAGTACCAAATGTGTAGTAATAAAAGTTAAAGGACCAAAAGCATAAAAAACACGAAGTTCAAGGACCAACTGATGGGTTTTGCCTTTATAAAAGTAAGGTGTATTCAATGTGGACTTTTATATACTTTTTAAAAATCTATAAAAGTTTTGGGGTATTCAATTTAAACTTTTAAAGAGTTTATATAAGGTGAATTCAATTTTTTTGTGACTTTTGTGGATTGGTTACAAATCTTGACTTAAATAGATTTATAGTATAAAAATACATAGAAAGAAATCTTCAACTTCTCACCTCAACCTAGAAACTTTTGGAGACTTCTATTTTTGTTGGTTCCATTCTTCAATAATAACATTATTGTCCACAAGGTCTTTTCTTGATCAATTTATCAATTGCTTTTATCAACTTCTCCAATTGTTCCACAACTCGATGAATTTTATTGCTCACTTACTATCCTCTAATGTCTATACTGAAAATAATATCATTATTAACAAGATCTCATTCTTGCACAATTGCAAGAAATACATTTTTGATAGGTTTTTTTACAAAGTATTTCTGATAGCTATTTATTATAAATGCATTATCATAATCTCGAAAAAAGTATTATTAACTAAAAAAAGTGTCTCATTATTATTTTTGGAGAAAATAAGTGTATCATTTTTTTAAAATGCTAGAATTGCATTTTTAGAATTTTAAACTATAATTCTTGAGGACAAAAAGTTTTTTTGGGCAAAACTTTTTGTTTCATTATAAAAAGTTCATGGAAACATACCAATATCTATCATATTTATTTTTAAGAAGTCCACGTAAGTTAATGAAAATCTTAAGTCTGTTAATGTTAATAGAAATCATCAAAATGAAACTCTCTATAAAAGTCTATCAAAGTCTTCAAAATGGGTTCGTTATAAAAGTTCATGAAAACATGTTTTTCTTTTCTTTGTCAAATTTACACTAACATTTGCAATGATCTTACTTGGTTCTTTTATGTCCCTAAAAGACGATTCATTTAGAGAATAAAAAATATAGAAATTCAAAGACAAGTAAGAGTAGCACCAATTGATACAAAGATTAGGGAAGGGTGGTTGCGATGGTTTGGTCACCTGCAAAGACGGCCTACAAATGCCCCAAGTAGAAAACTTGACTCAATAGAAACTGTAGAAATTCGACGAGGTAGAGGCAGACCAAAGTTAACATGGGATGCATTAATTAGGAGAGATTTGAATGGTTTGCAAAGCTCACCATCAATTGCACTTAATCGAGCACAATGGAAAAGTTTGATCCATGTAGCCGACTCCAGTTAATTTGGGACTGAGGCTATGTTGTTGTAAAAGACGATTCATTTACCTATTTATTTTGTTGATATTTATTTACTTATTTGTTATGATATTTTCTTGATAGTAATTCATTAATATGTTCGTATGATTTTTTATATTAAACTACAAGAAATGCATTTTTAAAAATTACTCATAGTTCTAAAAAAAATATATATAACTATTTATCTGTTTTTTAATAAAGTGCAAAATATTCGTTTCATTAATAAAATCACAAAAATCTACTGGTATCAATCAAAATCATGTTTAATAAGTTCGGAGAAGTCATTGAATATCTTAAGTGTTAAGAAAAGTCATCAAAATGAAATCTACATAAAATTTTATATAAGTCTCTACCGAAATCTACAAACTCCACAAAAGTCATCCACTTATTGAAGTAACGAAAAGTTCATAAAAATCTCAATTGAATACACCCCCGTCAGTTTGGCAAAGAAAGTTCTTCCGAACATGAGGGATATTTCTTCAGTGAAAGGTCTTTGAGAAAAATTGGAAAATGTGTAAATGACGAGGGCCGTATCAAATCGATTCTACCTCAAGGAGTGGTACCATCGCTTGAAGATGGATGAAGGTACAATTATTACTGATCATCTTAGTGCTTTGAATGAGAATGTCTCTAAACTAGAGGAATTGGATGAGCACATTAGAGATGAGGATTAGGCGTTCAAGCTCATCTGGTCACTTTTGCCATCATTTAAGCACATGAAGCTAACACTGATGTACGAGAAGGAAACCATCAGTTTAGTAGAGGTCACTACCATGTTAACATCTGAAGAAAAGATGATGAAATATGAAAAAAATAGTTCATATGAAAGCTTAGGTTTGGTAATTGTTTGGTAGTTATTGAGAAGGGTTCCAAGAAGTATAAGAAAGCAATCTGTTGGAGATGCGGTCAACCAGGGCATCTCAAGAGAGATCGCAAAAATAGAAAAGGCAAAGGAGCGAGTTCAACAAAAAGCTCCGGCCAACGAAAGGGAATTCGATGTTCAAATTAATGATGCTGACAACTGTTCGTTCTCAAGTCTAATAGTAATTATCCTATGAGTCCAGCAAGAATAGGACAAGGGGTCAGAAAAGAGAATGGATAATTGACAGCAGGGCCACAGGACATGTTTGCATACAAAAGGCATAGATCGTTAATTATGATAAGTGTACGGGTGGCGAAGTAATGTCGATGCCTGACAACTCTCTACTACTGATAGTGGAAGTTGGTGAAGTTCAGTTGAAGTCATTTGATAGACACGTCATAACGCTTTAGGATATTCGACGTGTGTCGAGTTGTACTCAAAATCTAGTTTCTCTTTCCGAATCAGATTAGGAGGGTTACAGGTACCCCGGGCAAGGTGGTTATTGAAAATATTTCGGAAGTCTTCGTTGGTCATAAAAGGAGTGAGGAAAAGAACTTGTTTGTTTTGGTGCAGAAACATGGAGCAAGGTCAGGGCCTCAAAGGTTGATCAAGAAATGGATTTCAGTTGGTAAGTCCAAACAAGCTGGATTGAACTTGGCTCATTCTCGTCATTGAGAATGGCGACCCAAGAGGGCGAGGCAACATGAAAAAGGTGTTGAATTTTCGCAAGGTGAAGATTTGTTGAGTGTGGCTTCAAACTCCTAATTTCTATTCGTGTAAAATAGAAATTATCAAAGCTAGATTGGTCTCTAAATATGATTAGTAACTTGCTAAGGTGGGAATCAATGGATGACGGTGGTGTTTGTTTAGAGCACAAGTTTTGGTATTTTTGTCATGATGTGTGTCGCCAAGAGTTGCTAATTAATGTGGACATATATAAGTGTATACGATGTGCACATATTTATTGTTACAAGCTAAATGAAAGAAATAGAAGAGTGCAACAGGTGTGATCTGTAATCAAAATATTTCTACCAAGTTAAAAGGAAAATTTTATAAGACCGCAATTAGGCTAGCTATGCTCAATGGAAGTGAATATTGGGCGGTAAAGCAATAACAATTACATAAAATGATCGTAGCAAATGAGGATGCTTAGGTGCATGTGTGGTAATACTCGTAAAGATTAAATAAGAAATACATAAATTCAAGGTAGAGTAAGAGTTGCACCAATTGACACAAATATTAAGGAAAGACGATTAAGGTGGTTTGGACACCTACAAAGACGGCCCACAAATGCCTCACTAGAAAACTTGACTCACTAAAAACTGAAGAAATTCAACGAGGTAGGGGTAGACCAAAGTTAACTTGAGACGCATTAATTATGAGGGATTTTAATGGTTTGGAAAGCTCTCCATCAATTGTACTAAATCGAGTACAATGGAGAGTTTGATCCATGTAGCCAACCCCAATTAATTTGGGACTGAGGCTATGTTGTTGTTTGTTATATGGTGTGCATTGAGCATTGGTTTGGGTGTTGCATTAAGAGCCAAGTTACCTAGATGATGTGGTTTTGTGTACATGCTTGATAGCGGGTATGTGACACAGTAGGTTGTGAGATTTAATCATGTTCTTGGGGTTTCTATTAGGGATTTAGATAGAGAAGGGTTTTTTCCTTTGTGTATTAAACTATTGATAGTGAAAAACCTCGTTTCTTGTCCATAGTTTTTACCCTAATTTTGAGGTATTCCATGCAACTTCGCATGCTCACTTTTTCTCTATGGTTTATTTACTTTTGGGATATTCGTGTGACTACGATCTTTGGTGTTCCGCGGTGATTTGTCACAACAGGTTTATTATTGGTGTGCTCGCCACGAGACCACTAATTTTGAAGTTTCATTCCAATTTGAAGAGCATGTTTAAAGGCTACATAAAGACCACTATGGATTTTTTTTACGGATATTCAAGAGACTTTTGAAGACTAAAGAAAGGAGAAAGGAATAAGGGAGACAAGATTAAATATCATGCTTTTAGGACACAAAATTGAGATTTTCTTAATCTTTGTGATTTTATTTTAACTCTTGATGATTAGATCAAGATTTAAAAAATCGACAAACTTCGCCAAAGTTCGGACGAATTTTGTCGATTTTAAGGTGAGCGAAGCAAAGTTCAAAGGCAATAGAAAAATTGCAAAAATTCGACTCAACTTCAGCTAACTTCGACCAAACTTCGAAACTTCGATGGAAGTTAACAAAACATGAAGTAAAATTGTTATGTTTCGTGGAAGTTGAGCAAACTTCGACTAAAACTTCGACTTTGCTAGAAATATACTTAAAATTCGGAATATCCTTCGGTGCCATGAGTTTTATGCATTGTTATATGATTAAGTATATTTCTAGCATCTCTCGAAGAAACTTGAGTTTTCTAGCATTTAAAGTGAAATTCCGTAAACTTCAATACACTGACGAATTTCTGTCAAGCTTCCATCGTCAAAGTTAATTTCCTCGAATTAATTCCGAATTTTAAGTGAGCGAAGTCATAGGCGAAGTCGAAGTTTCGAACCTTGGATTAGATCAATGTTTGTTTTGTTCATTCTTTTAATTATGTTCAACTTAATTTCTTCAAGGGTTTTAATGGATGTAATTCTATATTTAAAGTAGACATCAATCCTTTTGTGTTTAATGAAAATTTGTATATATTTCTTGGTTATTTATCTTGTTCTTAATGCTAAGAGCCGCTTGGACACCAATTTTCTAATGTATATTTCGCTACAAGTTCGGGAGGATGGCCGTATGTTAGACCTAGATAAAATTTCATAGGTTGCATGTAATATAAGAATATACTTGCATAGCTTATGTTGCATGCATATGGGTTTTTGTGTTTACTACATTCTTTGAAGTGTGGTTGACACAGTGATATGATCAATTAACTACAAAAGAGGTAGTGATAATTGATCTCCGAAGTGACTATCAACTAATCAAGAAAATCCAGCAAACAAAAGTGGGAAATGCGTTGAACACAAATGAGAGATTAACAAGAAGGAAAGAATTACTAAAGTTCATCCCTAGGTCCAAAAATCCTATTATTCATCTTATTTTTTATTTGTTACGGATTTGATTATTGCAAGCTTTGTTAGTTTAATTAAATTATTTTAGTGTAAATTTTGCAATTTAGTAATATTAGAAAATCTAAATTTTTGTTCACTCATTTTAGACTTCAAAAGAGGCTAAAACTAGTGGTCACCCCTAGTCCTTGTGGGATGAAATTTGTTATTATACTAGTTTAATTGGCCCACATCTGCTTGTGTGGTTAGTTAATAATTTCTCATAACACGGGTCATTTTTTAGTCCAATGCAATGTCAATAGGGGAATTTGTAGAACAAGAATAGCATAAAAATGTGCACAACCTTGGGTGTGATTAATCGAAAACTAACCAAACTAGGACCAGAATGAATTATAACTTTTAATCATAAATGAGTAAGCACCAAGAAAAATATGAGTGAGCATGACATCAAGGGCATTGAATCAAGCAGAAGGGAAGAGTTTGATCCATGTAGCCAACCTCAACCAAGTTGGGATCGAGGCTTTGTTCTTGTTGTTGAATCATAATTACAAATAAGCATACCTTCAAAGATCACTAGCAAACAAACGGCAAAATGGAGCTACTTACCTTCCAACAACGTTATATGAATACTTTCGTCTTGTCAAAAGATACTCAACGATCATTGTAAACACCACTGTCGTCCGCCTAAGAGTGGTGTACATAGGAACATTGACGCCACGCACAGACTCCATTGAGGCAAGCTTAATAAGACATGCAATTTCAAGCAAACTTCAGCTCACCAAAAATGGGAGAAAAAGGGAAAAAAGGAACTAAAAAACATACCATGTACAGCAAATACGAGAGTGCAAGAGGAAGGGTATTAAGTAATGTGTTAAAAGGGACTAAGCTTGTAGTGTTATCAGACACGGCCCAAGATTCACCAGCAGTAAAATGAATAATCTTCAAGCGTCTCATTGTATAAAGAATTGCACATGAACACATCATCTGCAAAAGATTAAACAGGGACAATTATAATTCTAAAGTAATAATCCTTATAAGTTATAAACATATCTTTTAATTGACATTTGGGTTAGAGAAACTGTAAACACATTAACATAAGAAAATAAGAAAAATGTTTTGGCCCAAGAAAATTTAAATAGCACAAAATGCACCCGTATTCAAATGAATCTTTAGTTTGCCCAGAACTCAAAATAAGTGATTCCTGAAAAATTGAGGTGAAAAGAATGTAATAAAATAATAGGAAGCAGTGGCATAGATATCAAGAATTCACTGTTTAAAAGATACTATAGGGAATACAATATTGTAGGATAAAATCGTACATTTAATAATTTGGTCTAAATACTGTTCTAAACTTTGGTTAATTTTCAAAAAGCAATCCTTCATTTTCCAACATCATCAACATTAAAGCCATTGCAATTTTTGGAGAAATAGACATGTTAAGAGAAAACCAACAATAGATCTTCACAGTGAATTCAAACAATTTGATGTTAGAAATTTTATATGCTTAACATTTTTAAGGATAAAAAATATGGTCAGACGGTCATTTATTCATATCTTAAAGCTACTCTTTTAAGAAGAATGAAGAATCGTACGTTGCTCAATTGGAACTCTGTTATGTTCAAGCCGACCTAAAAGTTAAGGGAGGGACTTGGAAGATGGACCCAAGTTTGTGTGGTTCTCGCTCCATCATCAAGCAGATCGACTTGGAGCGTATTAATGTTAATGGTAAGCCCACCTTAAGCATTAACATCGTGAGCAGGTTGATCATGGTCTGTATTTATTTCCAAACCTTAGCTAAAGAATTTTAATTTCATCATCCCCAAAGTTAACAATGAAAGCAACTTAAACAATAAAAGGTCAAGTTCAATAATATCAAATTTAGATTATTAGGATAAATCTTGCTTGATTTGGTTTAAGTCCGACCTAACAGAACCTAACTCATCCTGGCTTTTAACCAAATTAAAGAAGAAAGGAAAAGAAAATAAAGTTCCAAATACTAAGTAACAATATTGAAGAAACTATTTGTACATGTACACTATGACTACAAATGATATAAGACTCCATAAAAATGACAACAGAAATGAATATGAAACAAGCTTTACCAGTACACATTCTTCATTTTCTTGTACAATAGGATCACAATGTAGAATAAGAAGAGAGATTATTAGAATCAATGTACTACATAGCTGGCTTCATTGAGCCATTGAGTTGGTCTTAAATAGGATTGAGACACGTAAATTCAAATCAGCCATCTTTTTTTCTTTGACTTTAGCTAGAGTCAAACCTACGACCTCCCAAATACTTGCATTTTCGCAACCATCTCACCAGAGATGCTTTGGCCAAATCAGCCTTATACTTCTTGGAAATATTAATCAAAATATATCTGATTAGAATGAATCGATGTCGATTTCTTCAAGTTCAATTACACCTCTTGAGACAACCAATATAATTTTTTTGAATAATCAGACCCATATAAAATTAGGGAGTTACTACTAGCACCCCCAATATGTTATATCAGCCCCCCATTAAATTTAATGTAATTTATAGCCCCCAATAAGTTAGTCCATGATCTAAACACCCCCCCTTAATTGTTAGTAAACTCTTCATTGTACCCCTAGTTTATATTTGCCCTCCTCTCTCCCCAAAGAAAGCCCGCCCTCTTTTTATCTTTGTAATCTTCAACTTCCAACCCCTTGTTGCACATCATTTTTTCTCTCCCTTAACTCAATTTACTCCATATGCATTCTAAGATTGATTCTTTGATCCTTCAAAGCTAAGATTCAACACAATTAAAGGATTCTAACAATTCAATAATATGAATCAAATCTCAACCACATACTATAATTAAAATGTTGTATTTGATGGTGAATTGTTGAGTGTATGGACGAAGAGATGAGATGAGGTGTAGAGATTAGAAAGTAGAAGAGAAAATAAGATGAGTCTATAATTTAATTTGGGGTGGGATATAGAAAGTGAAAATTAAGTAGAAGAGGAGAAGGTGAGTGTAGTGAGTGAAATAGGAGTTGGGGATGCGTTTAAGGTTCCATTTATGGAGGGGTGTAGAGAGTGAAAAGTAAAATTGAAGAATGGTGTAGAGAGTGGAAAGTAGAAGGGGAAAAGAAATGAAATAGGTTCATGATTTAGAGTGGGGTTATTTATGTAATTTTGACTAAAGACATTTTAGTTTAAAAATGTATTAAATTAAATGGGGGGCTGATATAGAGTACAGGGGGACTAATAGTTGCTCCCTAAAATTATCTTCCTCTCATAAAACAGTTTGCCTCGTCAGCGCATATGGTGATTTTCATCATTCACCTTCTTTTCTGAACCACCATACAATATCAAGCTTTATAGGCTAGGAAAAAGATTAGTAACACCAAAAGTGCCCCCGCCACTAACATTGTTGCTGTCAACAGCAAACCAAGAGGCACCACCAACACTGACACCTTCAATAACACTAGTACAACGTCATCATCCAAGCTACTTACGCTACCACCAAAACCAATGTAGAACTGCTATGACATAGCCAGCTCAATGATATAAGGGTCATTATCAACATCGCCACTAATCCTACAAAACTGAGGTATCGTGGCACAATGGCCACAGTTCATTATCCATCCTTGCCACAACTATTAAACCCACAATAAAATGTTTGATTGAATACCAAAAACTGCCATAAATGTAATGCCGAGTAACAATAACACCACGATTTATTCCATGGAAAAATGCCTTTTATGGCCTACTTACAAAGCTAAGAGGTTAGAACCGCAATAGCCACTGCCATTAGAAACACCGCATATTATCTTCAACAATAATACAACCACCATCTTACTGCAATTTGGCTCCCGAAATCCCATCAACAGAAACATATTGTTCAAAATTTAATCTCTTACAGAATTTATAGAGAGATTCAACTACTTATTGGTATAGTTCATGTCTTCCAAAACACAAACACATGCATAAACAATTACTCAAATATCGATGCATGCATATACCAAAATGTTATCTGGAAATATACGTACATAGCCCAAAACTAACCATAACCATAAGAATTTTGGCAGATCAATAAGCATCAGTGGATACAAATTCCAAGTAGGAGATGGAGTCCCTCGAGTTACTTAAACCACATAGCAGTCACTGAATTGGAGGATGACTAATAATGTAAACCGCAAATGATTTCTAGGAGGATGTACCCAAAAAAATATATTATATATTATTATATCAGTTGTAATGTTTCCAAATACCACCACCAACCAAAAACCAAAAGCAAGATATTTTGTCGCATATCAATGTCATAACTACCTGAAAGAGTGTGATGACATTTGCACAAGGGAAGCCATATGAAGAAAGAGCAGCTTTGTTAAACAACACCAAGAGTACTGGAAAGAGAAAAAGTTAATCAATACAGCATTAATGGAGAAAGGGAAATACATTGAAGTAGCATTGACCTAAAAAAGGATGAGGGAATTAGAGAGAATGGAATGAAAGGGCAGTACAAGCTCTTTCCTGCCCTTAAACAATACAGTCTTCAATTAGAAAACTAAGCTCATGAAACAAGAACAAAGCAAGGCAACAACACAATCGTGAAAAGCACTAGTGAAATAGCATATGATTAATAATGTCAATCCAAAGATATGAAGTCAAAAATGCAAAAGTTCGAAAGGTGTAAGGTGAAGCAAAAACATCAGCGTCTGTGCGTGATAAGAAACGAACAACTCCACCCTAACAAGAGAGGAACCCACGACCTCCCCCAACCTTGCCTTTGGCAAGCGATGTCTCGTGCTTTTGCAGAATTCAGTTTCAATTAATGAGAGTTGCAAACCCAAGGGACATAAAAAGGTAAAACCCAATCGCCAGCAACTTCTATTTAATTGCCCATTTTAGAAGTGACGATAAAAACTTTTCCTTCTTTAACACTCTTGATGGCCAATTCCTACATATAATTGTGATTAGAGCAATATCTAAATTCAAAACTCCCATCAAATCAAATTCAGAACTTCACAATTGCATTGAAAGCAGCAGCTCAGGACTTAGGTTAACAAAAGATCGGGCAACAGAGCAAAAGCGGGAAATATACAAAAAAAAGACCTAAATATTGATCAATCTAAGCCGTGAATAAGACATAGCAAATCAGAAGAATAGAACCGAAGAACAAACCTGCACAGAACATGTAAGAGAGAGCAGCATAAGCCCCCTTTTTGGTCATGGCTGAGCCCTTGAACAGGCTCTCTTCCTCCTTCGATGGATTCGTCGATATCGGAATCTTCATATTCTTCGACGAATTCATCTCTCACTCTCTCCTCTTTCTCTGATCCAAAGTTTTAGAGAGAGAGGTCTTCGCACCGGTCAACTGGAAGATGGGAGATGTTTCTTTGAAAGTACCCTTTCTTTCAGAACAGAACATTTATAATTGATGAAAATGATAGCTAATAAACTTTTTTTACTGTTGTAAACTAAGGTGTAAGTCAACTAAAACTTAAGTTGGACATGCTAGAGACTTAAGTATAGAAGGCATAAACTAAGAACTACTAGAACAAATAGAGAGAAAGAGACAAGAGAGACGAAAACTAGAGATGAGAATGAAGAGATTTCATTCATACATTGGTGTGTAAATTATAATGGGTTTGACACCCTTTATATAAGTCATTTGGTGATGATGATAATTGTACTTATATAATGTGTACAAGTTATACATACACCACAAGTCATACAACACATCACAAGCAACATAAACAATACATGGAAGATTTGGTGTACATCGGAGATGATTACAAGTTACATGACAATACATGGATAAGTGATTATACATCGGAGTTGAATATAAGTTATGTAGAGTGTACAAGTTACATTCAATGTAGAAGTCATGCTTGATGTTACAATTCAATGTGAGAGTCATGCTTGACAATGTGATCATTCATAAACTTGGTTAAAGGGTCATCCAATTTACAACACTCCTCATTGGATGACACTTGCTGAGAGAATATATCTCGTTAAAACCTGTACTAGAAAAATCATGTGGGAAAAAATCTAGTATAGGAAAATGAGTACGATGTTCTCATCAATCTTGATTTGTAGTATAATATTATTGATTGCCTCATTAAAAACCTTGCTAGGAAAAACCCGGTGGGATAAAACCAAAGCTAAGGAAAAGAGTGCAACACATTGATACACTTTGAGAGAATATATATGCCTCATTAAAATCTTTACTAGAAAAACCATGCAGAAAAAAAATTTAGTATAGGAAAAAGAGTACATAGCTCTCATAAAAAATTTTATACGAAGTATAATAATGTTAGAATTGCCTTTTTAAAAACCTTGCTAGGCAAATCCAGTGGGATCAAACCAATAGCGAAAGAAAAATAGTGCAATACACTAATCAACCTTGATAAAGAGTTTTAATATTGTTAGAATTGTCTCATTAAAAACTTTTGCAAATAAAACCCAGTTGGATAAAACCATAGCAAAGGGAAAAAGAGTGCAATACGCTAACCAATAACTCATTTTGATTCTCCCCCTCATGTTCACATGGGTGAGATATCTTGTGCATTTTGTTGCACATGGACATCGTTTTCTATAAAAACAATTTAATGTTGAAGCATAAGATCGTCACTCTTTTGTATATAGTACTTGCATAAAATAATTGATTCATAACTTGTTGATACTAAATGATCCTTTGAACTTCGAGTTCATATCAATTTATATATTGATCATAATACAACTAATTTAATACAATTTGATGTGTTTCAAGCAATTTCACGCTTTTCCTTTTGAATTGGCTTATATATCCCCATAATGGTGAGAAAACTGCTTCATCAAAGTGACAATTAGCAAAACTTGCTATAAATAATTTCCCTATTAGAGATCAAAGGCATCTTATAATATGATTAATAGAGAGTTAAATCAATATACTTCTCTTATTGATTTGCCTTTAGATAATCTCCAGCTAAAAAAAATTCAATTCGATAAAGGACGTCCGTGCGAATTTATGATATTTTTGCATTATTGATGATTATGGATAATCAAATAGATCTTTCCATATTATGAATGTCATTTGATTTATGATGACATTCATTTTAATGTGTCTTATATATTCAAGAAGTTAAAGCTAGAAATATTATACTCATATTAAATTATATTCGTATAGATAAATTTTCTATTATTCAGAGTAAACTTCTTCTGAACAAGACATTAACAATAAAATTGTTGTACCCGATATTGCCTGAATATTATTAGCCTTCGCTAAGTTCGAATTCGAGAAATATTCACTTTTACATTATAATGTACATGCATGTAGCACAATACACAAGATATAAACTCATCGCACATATTTAGGTTACGATTTAAATACATCTCGATGTGCTTGTTTTATCAAACCATTTTCAATGATAAAATTCATAATATTTTGCGTTTGATTTTGAAGGCATAGTAAAAGTCATAAAAATATTTGGGTATATATATGACAATATTTAGGCAAAATAGTCTTTCATATATGACCACAAAAATGTCACAATTATGAGCGCTCATTGTCAATAATTATTTGCTCTTTGTAGTGGTGCACCACTTTTGTTCTAATTTTTGGTGAAATTTTCAATATGACATTTACCTGATATTTTCACTTTTTTCACGTCCATAAATTTATTATTGCGATCATGATCATTATATGCAACATATGTTTCTTAATTTGAAGCTGAACTAATTGGACGAGAGCGATATTATATTTATAATATCTCATTATTTTACTCAGCTACCATGAGACAATAAATTAATCTTTAATATTTATCGGATTGACGTGGGCACTCGATATTTGTTGCAGCAATAAATCGAGGCGGGCCACATGACTTTATTTTTATTGTCTCATCAGTCATATTTCCACATAGCCTCAACATAGAGGTAATTAAAATTGTGGAATTATAATTAATATTTGACTAATTAAACTTTGTAGCATGAGACCCAGCCTCTCATTTTGAGCTTTTGGAGCATTACCATTTTGGTATGTATATATATAACTCTATAAGGTGAAAAAATATATAAAGTGAAATATTCACTTTTCAAATCTCTAAAGAGAAATTGACGAATGATTATGTATAAGACACAATTTTGCATATATGCTTTATTCACAAATTGTAGCATCTAATTGTCATGACAAGAATTCTTGTCGATAATATAATAAGGCAACAAGTTCAACTATGGTTGAATAATATTTTGAAAATAAATTTAATATAAAATGGTTTTCCCTTTTTTATGTATAAACATAACATATGATTAAATATATGTTCACAACTTGATTCATTAATAAACAAAATGTACTATTTGTATGAGTTGGTGGGACAACCTCCATATTGGGTGGCGAGACATAGTCTACTTAATACCATGCCTCCTCGAACGGGATAACCCATATCCCTTTCGATGTTTAACTTTACCGGGGGACAAGGCTTACCACTATCAACTCAAACTTATAGCATTATTTGTATTATAAAATCAAGAATAGAACAATAACTAATCGTTTGTAGTTTTAAGAGAAAAACTATATGTCACACATTGACTTATGATTTATGATGTAGAAGATCGTACAAGACGGAACTACATAGCATACTTTTGTAGTCGGTGACGTTACGATGCATAATGTATGAATAAAGTACATTTACATAATTAAATATACATGTAACAAAAAGAAATTAATTATAACAACATGGAGATAAATTGAACTTATTTAAATTAATAAAAATTATACCTTATTAGCTTTATATCTTTGAAAAGCTTCTTGATCTTCAAGATCTCCTCTTGTAGAGCAACTTCGTGCTGATAACGTGTTGTAAACTAAGTTGTAAGCCAACTAGAACTTAAGTTATACTTACTAGATACTTAAGTATAAAATGCATAAACTAAGAACTACTAGAACAAATAGAGAAGAGGAGACAAGAGAGAAGAGAACTAGAGATGAGAATGAAGAGATTTCATTCATACATTGGTGTGTGAATTACAATGGGTTTGACACCTTTTATATATGTCATTTGGTGAAGATGATAATTGTACTTATATAATGTGTACAAGTTATACATACATCATAAGTCATACAATACATCACAAGCAACATAGACAATACACGGAAGAGTTGGTGTACATTAGAGAGGATTACAAGTTACATGACAATACATGGATAAGTGATTATACATTGGAGTTGAATACAAGTTATGTAGAGTGTATAAGTTACATTCAATGTAGAAGTCATGCTTGATGTTACAATTCAATGTGAGAGTCATGCTTGACAATGTGATCATTCATAAGCTTGGTTAAAGGGTTATCCAATTTACAACATTTACAAGTCTTTTGTGGTCCGTTCGATTATATATCTAACGGACTATAAAATCATTGCAATTAGTTTGTGCAAGAGTACGTCGGATGAGTTTTACACAAAATAAAAATAAAAATAAAAATAAAATCAGATGAGTATATGACTATGGAGCGAGTATTAGGGAGTTTTTGATGAAATAAGGTGGGTTTACTTTTTTATTCATCGAATAAGGAGAGTTACTTTAAAATTACAAAAATAATGTATATCTCATTTTCAAAAGGAGCTATTGATGATAAGGTGGATATGTGGCGTGGTATGGTTGATGAGGTGGAAGAAACTTGTATGAATAACTTCTTTTGAAAATGAGCTATTTATACAAAATAGTAAAGCGTATGAATACTCCTTCTCGAAAGGAGTTATTTGTTCAATTCAAATATCACACGCATGTATCGAGGTGGAGAACTCATGCAAATGACACGTGCTTATCAAGATGGACAACTCGCGTCACGCAAGTGTCTCGAGATGGACAACCTGCATCACATATGTATCTCGAGGTTGACAACCTATGTTAACGACATGCACGTATATTGACGTGGACAACCCATGCAAACGCCATGTATGTATTTCGAGGTGGAGAATTCATGCAAACGCAACGCACGTATATCGAGGTGGGCGACCCATGCAACCTTGTGCAATCTATGCAAACGTCATGCACATATCTCAAGGTTTGCAACTCATGCAACTTCGTGCAATCTATGCAAACGTTACGTAGGTATCTCGAGGTGGATAACTCATATAATCTCGTCCAATCCATGCAAATAATGCAAAGGCTACACACGTATTTCGAAGTGGACAACCCATGTAACCTCGTGCAATCTAAGTAAACCATGCAAATGTCACGCACGTCACGTACGTGTCTCGAGGTAGACAACACATGTTAATGTCACACGTATCTCAAGGTTGATAACTCATGGAAACACCATGCACATATGTCAAGGTGGGCGAGCCATGCAACCTCGTGCAAACCATTCAAACGTCACATATATATCTCGAGGTGGACAACTCATGCAACCTCATGCAATCAATGCAAACCATGCAAATGTCAAGCACGTATTTCGAGGTAGACAACCCATGCAACCTCGTGCAATCCATGCAAATCACCCAAACGTCACACACGTAACTTGAGGCGGACAACTCATGCAAACGACATGCATGTATCTTGAGGTGAAAATCCATGTAAACGTTACACATGTATATCGAAGGGACAACCCATGCATATCTACTACAAACCATACAATTCATGCAAACGTCATGCACGTATCTCGAGGTGGGCCACTAGTGCAATCCATACTAACCATGCAACCTATCCTTTAAAGTTTTGTCTTACTTCTATCTCGCGATGATAAGAAGAGATACGAAGATGAAAAAAATTTTAGGTCAAAACCACATTATTTCTTTATCTAGAATTTAAAATTAAAACAATAAGGAACTTTTGAAAAATAAGTTCATTCCATGAAAAAGCTTGTATACAACTTCATTCACCTAAGATATAAATTGAAAAAAATTACCACGAAATAAAAAAACTCATCATATAGGTTTATCGACGGTTCGTCGATGTTGTTGCTCTGTGATGCAAACCGAACGTACTTTATGTCGAGTTGGACGTTGTATTTGTATATCCGATTGAGTTTGTTGATCTTGCATTGAATTTGGTTGAGTCCATTGATCTTCTTCCTCTAATTCACTAGAGTCACCTCTGGTACTAATGCTACAAAAAATACGAGGTTGAACCGTTCCGAAATACCGACTTCCTGTATGTGGTTGGTCGAAAAGAGCATAAGGCGGTGGCATGCTTAACAGGTTCAAGAATGAGTCATCTCCACTATATGTCATACTGTAATTATAACATGATGGAGTAAATGGACTCGACATGTATTAAGGTAATGAATGATACATTGGATGTCTAGGCATTTCATGGTCCATATATGCAGACGACGGCCCGGGTGCATAAAGATCAAAATGGTAAGGAGGAAGATTTGTGATCGGCGGCCTAGGTACAAACATTTGAGGTTCTGGTTGCATTGGGGACAATGTAGGAATGTTCCCATGAGAAGAATGAAGTGGTGGGGATGAGCTTTGACTACTATCACCAACAATCTCTATTCTTCTCGCTCTTGGACGAGATGAACATGGTGGAGGAGAACGTCTGCTACTCTCAACAAGAGTCTCTGTCTGACGAGATGGACGTAGTGGACGAGGACGTCTGGTGCTCTTACCCACAATCTCTATTTTTGTTGTTCCTCTTATCATCTCTCTATTTGATTCGCCCTGATCCTCTTTTCATCTTCTTATTCATTTTCTTCATTTATGGCATGTTCGACATCAATTCCATCATTCCATAGAGCAGACCTTTGCCTTTCATTTCATTTAGAATTTTAATATCTTCATTAAATGTTACAAGACTTTGCTCGTACCCATCCTCAATGAACACTTACCGCAGTCGATGCACCAAGTTACACCGATATAAAAATCAGAGTTTAATACACGTAATTTAAGATATAACTCGTGAGGAAAACAAAATAATAGTCTCAAGTTTATCGAATAGTCACGTAAAGCCCCGTCGTATCCAATGAATCATCTAGTGAATGATCGATACCATGTCATGTAGTCTTGTTGATCATGTCCTTCTTCTTGTTTTGCTGTAACTATGCTATCACTACGATTTCCCCACATTTGTATAAAGTTTGCGTAAAAAGCCACTCAATTTTGTTGAGTGCATCCTCGCAATTCGATGCGACACAATTGGATGCCGTAATCACAATTTGGTGGCACGATCTGTATCATTCTGAATTGTCTCATAACCCTTTTTGGTTGATGCCACTCAACTATGTGGAAACAAATTAGAGGACACGTATATAGCAAACTACCGTGAACGTCAGTACGGTATTCGGAAAGAAACCCGATGGCTTCAGCATAAGGCTGTCACACTACGTCATCCAGCTTCTACGAGTCGAGTGCATCACGATAAGCTGATAAGACATGTGTCGCACTCTGAGTAACTGAAAATGAATCGATCCATCTGTATACAAAACAATAAATTATTGAAAATGAAAATGGAGTTAATATCATAGAAAATACGAAATAATATTTGTATTACCTATGTCCTAATGGAACGTCAATAAGCACGTGTTCTCCATCCACTATTCGAGGTTGAACTCTAAAAATACCTAGGCGCCTTGGTGTTATGAATGGATATCTGTCTCATACCCACAGCTGTGCAAGAATTGACATGCCTGCAACCTCATGTGTACCCGCGAGAGATCCGCGACACAACTCTCTGTACAAATAAGCCAAACAAGCACTCCCCCAACTATACTGTCCAGCTGTTTGAAAATCCTCGAACAACAGTAGAAACATCAAATGTACAAATCGGTTTGACTTGTCAACGAATAGACAACCACCGATAAGTTGCATTATGTACAATTGAACATAACGTTGCACCGACTCCTTATCATTATCGTCATTTATAGCTAGTACATTACATTCAAGCCATTCGACTTTAAGTTTATTTCCAATAATGTCATCTCCAATAGGAGTTTGACCAAGTAGCCTTTCACACACCTCAACATAGTCTATATCGGTGGTTCCCGTTACAAGCATACATTCGATAGGTAAGCCGAGTTGTACCTGAACGTCCCGGAGTGTGATTTTGCACTCGTCACATTGCATGTGAAATGTATGTGTCTCAGGGTGCCATATCTCAACGAATGCATTAATTAAAGCTCAATCAAGGCTAAAAAATGATACACGGGAAATCCCATAGAACCCACTAGAACGAAGATATGGAATCATCTGCGAATGGTATTGAACCGTTCGATCAACGATACCACGTTTTCTACACACGGGCAATGTTTCGTACATCTTATAATTGAAAATGTATTAGTCGATATATATTATACATTATTGCATGAGCATTGGATGTATACATCTAAAAATATTTACCTGACCCCCTCCAGGTTCACGAGGATCTGTGTATAGATTGGAGATGTAAAAGTGAAAGATCTGATGAACTTGGATCCATCGGTATACCTACTACAATTGACTGATTTAGAAAATTAGTCACGTTGTTCAAAAAGTCACAATAATTCATTAATATAGGTTCAAACAATAATGAATACATTAACATTTCATGACGTGAAATTTTCGGACACTTCAACAATTTCAATATAATTAAATTACCAATTTAAGCCAATGACAAATAATATACAAAATTGGTTATTAGTGTTGATTAGAAGGTTAAGCTCTGATTAGGCAATTTTTTTGTTATGTTCCTCTGCACGACATATGTCACATCGGTTCTTCCTAACAGGGACTCGATCACGGTCTTTATTAGGACATATTTTTCTTTTTTATGTCCTTCTTGATGACGTATGCCATATCGCAAGGCTCTTAAGACATTAGGAACACAAGGATGAAATATGGGAACCTTCGGGGAGGATTATCACGTGACGATAAGTCATCCGAACTAGAGTCTCCGTGGATGACATATTGAATGTGTTACACGGGTGATCCATCAATTGTCGTCTACTCGTCCTAAACTTAACCATCAACACTGCTGATGGGGTGCGTTGTACGCGATGTCATTTAAATCGTTTACAATTTCACCGCGCGTATAAAATAGAAATTGGATGTTCCTACGTTCCATGACCTACATAATTTATTGGACATTGATGTAAAAGGATTACATATATATCAAGCGAAAAAATTGATTACACATGGGATCTAAAACGCAATCGAACTTTCTGATGTAGAAGATCACCTTAACATCACAACTACATAGCATACTCATTCGTTTGCATGAAGTATCAATTAATAACTCATATTTACATCCCAAATGATGAAAATATGAGTAAACTATTTAAAAAGGAGCATGTATTTCATCAAAGCAAGATCATACTAATTTGCTCCCAAAGACTAATATTAATTATATATTTATCATCAATAGTAGTTGTACTTATTCCTGCTTTTTTCATTCCTTTTTTCAAATATAAAGAGAAAAAGTTTATCAAATTGGGGATTTAAAGTGCAATCGAATTTTCTAATGTAGAGGATTACCTTAATAGCGCAACTACAGAGCATACTCATTCGTCTGCTTGAAGTGCACCCTCTTTTTAGTTAGTTTATGTTTTATATTTTTAATTGCAACATGATATATATACACACATAGATAGGACACAACGTAGTAAAAAATGTTTTTTAAGCACAAAAAAATTAAAACACAGTTCAAGTACACATACCGTGCAATGACCAACTCAAACACTTAAAAAAACAATATATGTAACTACATAACATGAAAATAATAACAAAACCAAAAAAAATAGAAAAATAATTTTTTGTACTTACTATTTTTCTCCTCTTTTGATCTTCAATTTAATATTCCTGCAATAAAAAAAAGTTAGTTCTTTTATTTAAATGGGAATTAATAACTAAAAAAATATTCTTTAACAAAGACAAATCCTGACTTGACACCTCCCGCGGCAACAAAAAATGACTAAACTCTCTCTAGCCAAATGTTTGTTGTCTTGATGTTGTCCTGCAAAAAAATAATTAAGTTCGGATTGTGTGTACATTGAGGGATACATTGAAACACATGAGACTATTTATTTTTAACAACAAAAATTATACAATAGCTTTCAAAGGAGTTTTGCTGTAACGGCCCGAAAATTCGACTTGTGTCATGTGTCAAGTCAAGGTCGTATGTGGGACCCACTCATCGAAATACGTATATCCGAATTCAATTGGAGATGATAATGCTAACTATGCAAGGAATTCAGTGAGCCGAAACATTACGAGGACGCGCCTCGAGTCGCGTGCCGACGTGGGATCGAGATAGTGTAAAATGTACATTGGATGCGCCTCGGGATGCGTGTGGCACGAATTCTGAGAATGTGAAATGAAGTGGTAGTGATGTGAAGATTCATGGCGCCCGAGATGTGTGATGCACAACTTGTTAGGAAATTATTAAATAAAAATGTTTTAAATCTGCCTCGAGTTCCGCTCCGCGCGAATCTCGAGGACACATTTGATTATAAAAAAAAAAAAGACCAGGATAAAAAATGAGAGGCGAGAAAGAAAGAGAAGGAAGGAGAGAGATAGAAAAGAAAAGAAAATGAGAGGGAGAGAGAGAAACAAGAGAGAGAGAGAAAAAGAGGCGGTGAGAGAGAGAACGAAGAGAAAGAGAAAGGGGACGGAAGAAGGCGATGCGGATGCGGAGGGAGGGCGGCTCGCGGACGGAGTGGACTTGCAATGGCACGGTTGGCGCGGCTGCGGTGGATGGCGCGAACAGCGGAGGCTGGTAGGCTGCGATGCGCGGTACTACAACGCGCGAAGAACGACGATCAACGCCGGCGATGCGGTGCAAAGGCTGCAGAAGAAGGCGGCGTCGGCGTAGGCGACCAACGTAGTGATCTAGGTGAGTGAGTAGTTTATGTTTTAAATTTATGAAGAAATTGGAGTTTGATGATGTTGTTGGGTTGATGTTGATGTTGATGTTGTAGTTGTAGTTGTTGTGTTGCTAAAAAAAAAAAAAAAAAAAAATCGAACCGAGCACTTCGTGCTCTGGTGGGGAAGAAGACCCACCTGCGGGTCGGGTCAGGTCGGACCAACTCGGACCCGAGTGGGCCGGGTTTGGGCCGGGCCGACCCTGACCCAAGTGGGTCGGGCCGGGTCAAACTTACCCGGGTCCGCTTGGACCGGGTCGGGTCAACCCGGACCCACCCCAATAAAATATACTATTTAATTATTAAATGAAATTAAACAGTTTTATTTTTAATATATCCTGAAAAATAGATAAAAATATGGAAAAATTCAGGAAAATTCCAGAAAAATAGGAAAAAATATATATTTGTGACCCAAATCAATAAAACATCAATATTCTCATAAAAAGTGAAGAATTCGGGAGTCGATCGAGGCGTTATACCGAGGTTTTACCTCGAAAAACGTGAAATCGACAAATTGTTGTCGAACTCAATTTTGACCGATATCGACAAAATTCGAGATGTTAAATCATTAAACTGGAAATCTAAATTGATACATTTTCAACTGTTAGGATCCTAGATGAGCTATTACGGTGTCGGGTGCGCAAATCGAGACGCGAGACATTTTGAGATTTGCGAATTTCGAGGTAAGTAAACCAGTTAGGAATTTATACAGTATTTCATGTTTCTCCATTGACTATTGTTTATTGTTGTGATAGCTTTATTGTTGTTCATTGCTTGTGATGATAGCTATCGTTTAACTGTTGTCGATTGAGGGGGTCCATTGGCAAGCGACTCATGATTACTGTTTATCTGCGAATATGAGCTCTTATCCGTACGCCGTCGATATCTCCCAATTGAGTGTACGTTGGGGGCACTTATCCGGGTCCGTAGATATCTCAAAGTCGGCAGGGGTTAGGGTTGGGAGGCAAGGGGGCTCGCCCTAACCCGAGTCTGCTGGCATTTGCCGCGACTCAACGACTTTTATGTCGGGACTCCTTGTTATTTGGCATCACTCATCGATGGATTGTTTACAGTCTGGTATATTCATGCGTTCGTTATTCCTTTCGATATATTTGCATGAATTCGACTGCTTTGGATATCGTGAACTGTTGTTTTGGTTATTGTGAAATGTTGTGTATATGTCCTACTGGATTTACTTACCTGGGCTCGTCATTTTTATTTTGAGTGAGTGCAGAGCCGCAGACGCGTTGCAGAGGGAAAGCTTCATAGCTAGGTGAACTTTTGTATATTTTATAATTACTCACCTATGATGATATTGACTGGGTTCCACAATTAGGTTGCCTAACTCCCTTATCTTTTTGTTGAGTTATTTAATACATTAGTTGCTTCCGCTAAAATTGTAAAACTCGAAAAATATTAATAACTCAACTTAAAAAAATGGTGAATGTACGTATAATGATGGATTGGAAGGCTGACTAGGCCTGCGTTGACCTTGCGAGACTGGCTCGGGGGTCCACGTAGGTTTAGGCCGGGCGGGGCCCAATTCCTGAAAAATTGGGGCCGTCACAGTTGGTATCAAAGCCGACGTTTTAAGGAACTCGACTCTTGAAATTAAGAAATAAAATAAGCGGAAGTTAAGAATGGTTGAACTTAGAGTGGAACCCTATGATCTTGACTTGAGTCTTCGTTGGGAAGTGAGGAGAGTTGGAAAAATGAAAAAAATGGTAGAACACCTGGCGGATATGGAAAATGGAAAATGAGAAATGGAAAATGGAAAATGGAAAATGGAAATTTTTTTTCCTTATATATGATGTCGATAATGATTCGAGGAATCGTGACTATGTAAATGATTAATTGATATTGATGTTCCATTTGCATACGTGATTTCATTTTTGGACGAATTGGTGAAAGTATTGGGGTTGCCTCGAGATTCGTGTTGCACGTATCTCGAGGACACATTTGATTTCTACTTGGGGAAGAAAACTTGTTGCGCACCTTAAGGAGTTAGATTCTAAAGGATCCGCTCGAAATAGTTAATGAAATTGGAATGTGGTACGGGAATCAAGTCCGTGGGAAAGGTGAATGGATTTCATGTAAATTTGGTATAGTACTGCAAGGACACTTAAACTATATTTAAATGGTTTGGAGTTAAATTTGAGCCGAGTCGGAGTTCAATTTGGTATGGTCCTTGTTTTCATTTGAGCCGAGTTGGGGATCAAATTCGAGCGACCAAATGATTAAAAGTTATATTTCCATCTGATATGAGGTGACATTGCCTTCATGCACGGATCAGATGTGACAATGTTGGTGATGGTGGCGTATTTGGGAATAGTGGAGCTGCATGGATAATTACTCGTGCCTTGAAAAAGCGGGAGTTGTTTAAATTTAATTCAGCTTCGCGGATTGGCTTAAGAATTGTTAGTTCAATTGATCAATTGAGGTAAATAGCTTGGTTGGTTTGGTGAAGCCAATGGAGAACAATATGGTTTCCAATTGAAACTTAACAGGCCATGTAGGGCTCAAACAAACTTGTGAATTGATTTTCAAGCTATTTAGAGGAATTTTGATCTTATTTAGGACTCAAAAGAGTTCATTAAATTCATTTCAAGTTGTTCGGTTAGTACTGAAATTGAGGATTTTCTATAAGTTGTGAGACTTGAAATGGAAGTTTGAGTCTCTAAAGTTGTTGGATAACATAAAATGTTAAGGAAAAAAAAAATTAAATGGAAATAATTATGTTTTAATGTGTCTCGAGTTTCGAGCAGCACGAATCTCGAGGACACATTAGATTTGGATTAGGTAATGCGAGTTCGACACTTAGGAGGTGTCTTGAACTACGTAATTTGCGAGATTCGATACAATTTTGGTCACACATTGAGGTGATGCCTCGAGATTCGTGTTGCACGAATCTCGAGGACACATTTACTTTGAAAGTAAAAAAGTGAACACATTGGCGTAAACGTGTTGAACTCGTGCTTACATGAGGAGATGCTGAGCGCGCCTACTGATACGAGAATTAAAATGACGACTCAGGCGAGGTAGTTTCACGAGTTTTAGTTGCATCACTCGGAAAAGTTTCACGATGATACGAATTTCGGAGCAACAAATATTTATGACGTCTTGGCCACACCAAATCATATGAGGTCGAGCATCGTATCAGTTTCGTTGTTCGGCGAGGTAGATGACTAGTGGTGCACTACGGTGGCATCGATGTGGACGCTCTGGAGTACAGTTGATGTTATGATAAGTGAGAGCGTGGGAACACACGAGAGCAACCTCGTAACGTATTGCGTTTCCGCTATATGAGGCGTATACGGCGCCAAAGTTAGTTGGTTCATCGTAGAGGTATGCTAGTGGATTACAACAGCTAGCACCGTCAGATCATTAGCATAAGTACCATCAGAGGGTTGATGGCAGAGGCAGTGGCCAAAGACAGGGTCAGAGATCCAGTCGAGTGCACAGATAGGGACAGCGATCTAGTCGTGCATATGGGAAAGGAAATGGACATGTTCCAGTTGAATCGAGATTTCAATGTATCTGGATGGGCGTATGGACAGCCAGGTATAGCAGAGTAAGAAACATATGCATGCTATTGTCACGTCATGTCCGACTACTATCCATCGTAACCTGATAGAGGGTACGAGTTGGGTTGAAACTCACTCGAGTAGTGAGACTGAGTTACATTTCTCGCGGGCATACAACATATATACGTATGTTAGTGACGGTGGATCGTGAAATTAAAATGTACGTTGGTATTCCAATATATGTTGCGAGGGTTGCCCTGACATATATTGATTGGAGGAGACAGATGGTGCATTCTTTGCTTGGAGGTCGCAGAGGAGCCCAGCTCGTCACGGAGGAGCCCAGCTTGTCGCGGAGGAGCCCAGCCCTACAGAGTAAGATGGGGGTACGGCCTTGGGCGAGTATGGCCTTGGGCGGGTATGGCCTTGGGTCTTCATACACCATGGTCATTTGAGATTTGTTTCAATTTCGAGGACGAAATTCTAATTCGTTGGGAAGACTGTAACGACCCGAAAATTTGACTTGTGCCATGTGTCAAGTCAAGGTCGTATGTGGGACCCACTCGTCGAAATACGTATATCCGAATTCAATTGGAGATGATAATGCTAACTATGCGAGGAATTCAGTGAGCCGAAACATTACGAGGACGCGCCTCGAGTCGCGTGCCGACGTGGGATCGAGATAGTGTAAAATGTACATTGGATGCGCCTCGGGATGCGTGTGGCACGAATTCTGAGAATGTGAAATGAAGTGGTAGTGATGTGAAGATTCATGGTGCCTCGAGATGTGTGATGCACAACTTGTTAGGAAATTATTAAATAAAAATGTTTTAAATCTGGCTTGAGTTCCGCTCCGCGCGAATCTCGAGGACACATTTGATTATAAAAAAAAAGAAGAGACCGGATAAGAAATGAGAGGCAGAAAGAAAGAGAAGGAAGGAGAGAGATAGAAAAGAAAAGAAAAGGAGAGGAGAGAGAGAAACAACAAAGAGAGAAAAAGAGGCGGTGAGAGAGAGAACAAAGAGAAAAGAGAAGGGGACGGAAGAAAAGCGATGCAGCTGCGGAGGGCGGCGGCTCGCGGACGGAGTGGACTTGCAATGGCACGGTTGGCGCGGCTGCGGTGGATGGCGCGAACAGCGGAGTGGCCGGCTGCGATGCGCGGTACTCTGGCGGCAAGAAGAACGACGATCAACGCCGCGGCGGTGCAAAGATCTTAAGAAGACAACGGCGTCGGCGTCGGCGACCAACGTAGTGATCTAGGTGAGTGAGGAGTTTATGTTTTAAATTTATGAAGAAATTGGAGTTTGATGATGTTGTTGGGTTGATGTTGATGTTGTAGTTGTAGTTGTAGTTGTTGTGTTGCTATAAAAAAAAAAAAAAAAAAAAAAAAATCGAACCAGAGCAATTCGTGCTCTGGTGGGGAAGAAGACCCACCTGCGGGTCGGGTCGGGTCGGGTCGGACCGACCCGGACCCGAGTGGGCCGATTTCGGCCGGGCCGACCCTGACCCAAGTGGGTCGGGCCGGGTCAAACTTACCCGGGTCCGCTTGGACCGGGTCGGGTCAACCCGGACCCACCCCAATAAAATATACTATTTAATTATTAAATGAAATTAAACAGTTTTATTTTTAATATATCCTGAAAAATAGATAAAAATATGGAAAAATTCAGGAAAATTCCAGAAAAATAGGAAAAAAAATATATTTGTGACCCAAATCAATAAAACATCAATATTCTCATAAAAAGTGAAGAATTCGGGAGTCGATCGAGGCGTTATACCGAGGTTTTACCTCGAAAAATGTGAAATCGACAAATTGTTGTCAAACTCAATTTTGACCGATATCGACAAAATTCGAGATGTTAAATCATTAAACTGGAAATCTAAATTGATGCATTTTCAACTGTTAGGATCCTATATGAGCTATTACGGTGTCGGGTGCGCAAATTGAGACGCGAGACATTTTGAGATTTGCGAATTTCGAGGTAAGTAAACTAGTTAGGAATTTATACAATATTTCATGTTTCTCCTTTGACTATTGTTTATTGTTGTGATAGCTTTATTGTTGTTCATTGCATGTGATGATAGCTATCGTTTAACTATTGTCGATTGAGGGGGTCCATTGGCAAGCGTGTCATGGTTACTGTTTATCTGCGAATATGAGCTCTTATCCGTACGCCGTCGATATCTCCCAATTGAGTGTACGTTGGGGGCACTTATCCGGGTCCGTAGATATCTCATAGTCGGCAGGGGTTAGGGTTGGGAGGCAAGGGGGCTCGCCCTAACCCGAGTCTGCTGGCTTTTGCCGCGACTCAACGACTTTTTGGTCGGGACTCCTTGTTATTTGGCATCACTCATCGATGGATTGTTTACAGTCTGGTATATTCATGCGTTCGTTAATCCTTTCGATATATTTGCATGAATTCGACTGCTTTGTATATCGTGAACTGTTGTTTTGGATATTGTGAAATGTTGTGTATATGTCCTACTGGATTTACTTACCTGGGCTCGTCATTTTTATTTTGATTGAGTGCAGAGCGCAGACCCGTAGCAGAGGGAAAGCTTCATAGCTAGGTGAACTTTTGTATATTTTATAATTACTCACCTATGATGATATTGACTGGGTTTCACAATTAGGTTGCCTAACTCCCTTATCCTTTTGTCGAGTTATTTAATACATTAGTTGCTTCCGCTAAAATTGTAAAACTCGAAAAATATTAATAACTCAACTTAAAAAAAAATGGTGAATGTACGTATAATGATGGATTGGAAGGCTGACTAGGCCTGCGTTGACCTTGCGAGACTGGCTTAGGGGTCCATGTAGGTTTAAGCCGGGCGGGGCCCAATTCGTGAAAAATTGGGGCCGTCACATTTGCCACTCGTGAAAATAAATAAATGCAAACCTTGCAACCAAAAAATTTATAAGCTAACAAAATAGTTTGATCGATCAATAAAAACTCAATATAACAATTATTTCAAACAAAATCATAAACTAACACTTCTTGAAACCAAAAAGTTTAACAAAAAAATGTATTATTCATCGACCGAACTTTTTTGTATTATTGATTTATCAAAAAGTTTAACAAAAAAATTACCAAAAAGTTTAACAACAAAATAAATCCTAAACTAACACTTCAAACAAAATCCTAAACTAAAAAAAAAAAACAAAATTCATATGAAAAAAGTAAAACAAAAAAAAAATTTAACAAAAAAATAAATCCTAAACTAACACTTCAAACAAAATCCGACACTAAACTAAACAAAATTTCCTATGAAAAAAGTTTAATAAAAAAAAGCTTAACAAAAAAAATAAATCATAAACTAACACTTTAAACAAAATCATAAACTAAACTAACAGTTCCTTTAAATCATCCTTACTCTCTCTCACTCTCTTACGATCTCCTCCTCCTTCAAGCTGTGAGCACAAAATGGTCTTCTTCAAGCCGTTATGTCCAACAATCATAACATTATTAATGTTTCTTCTACTACCATTGCCAACAACAACAATTACTTGTTCTTTTTTGATGAAAACAAGAAACAACAACAAGGTGCAAGCAAGTAAAATCAGAGGGGGAAGTACTTACTGATAAACAACTAAGTCTTCTTTGAAATCGTGATGTCGATCTCTCTCCCCCTCTCATTCAACAGCCCACCTTCTACCTATACACTGCCGTGACCTCGATATGAGCAACTCATTCTCCTTCAACAACCCACATTCTCTCAATCTCCTTCTCTTCTCCAAATCAAAACACTCTCAACCCGATCTCTCTCTCCAAATCAAAAAATCATCTATCTCCTTCAACAGGTGTGGCCTCCTTCTCATCTCTCTCTCGCCTCATTCTCTCTTAAACCGATCACCAATTACCTTTCCACCAACACCATTAAATAAGGAACTAACCCTCACACAACTCATTCAAACTAGTGACCTACACCCCTACTCACAGTACCTATACCCATACTCCATAGAACGCATAGAATATATTCTCTGCCTTATGTGTCGAGAAGAAGATGATTGATTTACACGGATAGCGCCTTTTCTGTAGGCGCTATCTATGTTCCCTTCCAATGTGGATATGAGCAACCCAAATAGCGCATTGCATTCTCCGAATGCGCTATCCATGTTGCTCATATCCACTTGGATGCTCACGTCGACCACCCTAGTGATTAACACGAATAATGCAGTTGGAGAATGCGCTATTCGTGTTAATCTATTCAAATCAATCCACGTAGATCGATTTATCCTAATAACACGAATAATGCATTTTACGAATGTGCTATTCATGTTATGTGACCAACGTGACTCATAAACACAAATATCGCCTTTTGAGAAGGTGCTATTCATGTGCCCATCTGGCATGAAAAATTACCAGTTTCAGCCCTCATTTAATTTAAGGAAATTACTAGAATGTTAACAAAAATCTCACACCACAAGATACATTGTGAAACGACCCTCTCCCGACCAAAGGTCGGATCGCCTAGCCCAAACCGTTACTTAAGCTCGATACCCGAACCAGGCTCAAATAACTGCTTGACACACCTAATTCAACCAGCGGAATAACATAAAGACAATTTGGAAATAAATATGTGGAATAAAAATTAGAATAATCAATATATCTATCAAGAACTATAATGGGCTTTCACTTTGTAAACCAAAGAAGTCATCCAATAGCTCCCATGTAAATCAACTAAAGGAAGGGTTCAACCTACCCAAATGACCTATTTAAATTATAACCTAAGTTTAATAGTTATGAAAACGAATATATAGATAATACATTACAAGGTTCACATTTAAGAGAGAATGTTTCAAGCTATCGCCTCTTCTTTGTCCTGATCTAGTGCCAACGAGTATGATTCTGAGATGTAAGTGGGGTGAGCTAAAAGAACCAACAAAGTTAAGTAATGCAGAAATTTTGCTCAACCATTAAATATGCAAGTAAAATAAAATTAGCATGCATTTGAAATCAAGATAAGCATTGATAATTCATAACACAACATCAATTTCCATAAAGAGTAAGCATTTCATGTTTCCATAAAGTAATTTAAGCAATGATAAGAAATTCAAGTGTTAGAAAGCATAAAGACAAGTTTCACAAAAAGGGGTTTCAAGAGAGATACATAAATAGCAATAAATATAAATGCAAGTCCATTTTTCGCGGATTTTTTTATCATCGAACTTGAATTCGCCGCCTCGGGAGGCCTTTTTGGGGGGTGACGTATCTCTTTCGTGTATCTCTATATGTGTTTTGGGGGAGAGCTAGCGCATGGTCCCATGGAGGGTGGGGGGACCCAACGAGCATTAAACAAATGCAGAGGATAGATAGAAAGAGAGAGTGGAAAAATAGGAACCCCAAAGTTTTGGTCATGTGTGTGGCGGCCCTCGCCGCCCCGGGGTGACGTATCCGTGTCCTTCCTATGTCTCGTCCTTCCTATGTCTCGAATTTCGTATCCCGTGTGTGTACAGTGTATATATGACATATGCAGCGGAAGTTGTACGTAAATGCAGAAAAATATTAATTAATTCATCAAATCCTACTGTGGAAAAACCCTGAAAAATAATGGTAGATAATTGTACCATGTAAAGTAACTATACAATGTCATGTCACTCCCCAGTTCCCAAAAGAATCAAAATATCAAAATAAAAGCACACGTACAAGTAATTCTCAATCGTAGGCGATCGAGAGGTAGTCGCCTAAGATCCTCTTGCCCTTACTTGTACTAGGATCGCACTCAATCATCATAGAAGAAAATTGGATGACGAGTACAGTCAGTAAAATCCCAAGGAACTCCTCCGAGCATTCATAGAAATAAATGGAATTCAATAAATATTGTTAAATAAACATGCAGAATGTAAACAGCAACCGTAAAGTAGGGCATCGCATGCGTAAATAACAATAAAGCTCAAAATGTGTGTCTGTTCCAGTCAAACTAAACCATACTTCGGATTTTCTTCCAGATCCCACTAGTGGGCGCACCCAACTAGCTATCACCCGATCCCTCTGGTGGCGGCGTAGACCTACGACGCACCGACACATGTAGCAGTTCCCTCGGGTCGTTATCCACCGAGCACTCCTGATACACATGCTATGATCTAGAATGCATAAACACACAACGGAAAATCCGGTGGGAGTAATAAACCAACCGTGCAAACAACGACAAGATATAGATATAGGAAAAATCACAAGGAATAATGGAAAGGAATGGAAATACGAAAGCAAAATAAATACTCGAGAGTTTTTCCATTGGGTTTTACAAACCTCACAACGCGCTCTCCTACCCCGTAATCAATCCCCGAGTCCAAGTCCACTGGGTCCTTGGTCGCCAATTGATCACCCGTGTAAACCTATGTCCATTTATCAATAATTTCATTTAGCATGAAAATTTACAACAAATTTCTAATATTTTTAGGCCAACTTGCCTATTTCGCGCTTTTCGAGGCAAAACCCCGCAAAAAGTCGCGTCCGAAATATCCAAATATTTTATGTTTCATAGAAATTCATAAATTTCTATTTATTTTATGGAAATATATTTTTCCAAAATTTTTCCAATTTTTTTTCACAATTTTTCACAATTTTTCTCACATTTTTCCTATTTTTTTTTCTTTTTTTTTTTTTTTTTTTTTTTTTTTTTTTTTTTTTTGGGTCGGGTCGGGTCGGGTCGGCCCAACGGGTCGGACCCGACCCGCGCCCAGTCCGGGTCTGGTTTGGGTCGGGTCGACCCAACCGGGTCGGACCCGACCCGACCCGGACCGAATGGTCCGGCTCGACCCACGGGGCCCGGCCCATTCAGGGGATGAGGGGATGCACACGCGCGCACGCTCGCGCGTGTGCATCTCATCTCTCGATCGAACCGTTTTCATTCGGTTCGATTTTTTTTTTTTTTTTTTTTTTTTTCGAGATTTGGGGCTTGGGGTTGGGGTTGATCTCCACCCCAACCCCGGTGGACTTGATGGCGGGGAGACACCCCGCCATCCACCCGCGACTGGGGTTCGGCCTCCATGGCCGAACCCCCGTCTCGCCACCCCAACGACAAACAACCGAAACTCAACAAAAACCACAAAACGCACCTCGATCGTGCGTTTCCTCTCCTCTTCTCTCCTTCCCGGCTTCTCCTTCCTCCTCTCCTCGCTTCCTCCTCCTTCCTCTCTCGGCCTCCCGATCGGTGTGTGTACGGGTGTGTGTGTGTGAGGTGTTGAGAGAGTGTGAGAGGTGTAGGAGGTGAGAGAAAAGGTGATGGTGAGGTATGGATAAGGATTAAGGGATGTTGACTTTGTGTCTTGACACAAAATCTTGACACAACCTGGGACACTCGCTCATTTTTCGGGCGTTTCGACGCCCGATTTCGTGTCCGAACCGCGATATACGCGTATCGCGCGTCACTAGCCGCCTAATACCCATTCCATATTAGTAATTTGGCCATTTTTATTTTATAATTTGTGTAGTTTTAGTCTCCCCGACCTAATATTCGGTCCCGTCAACTACCCGGTACCCGCGTCGACACGTATATCGAGGCGAATACCGTTCTCACAATCTCGCACGTATTTTGATGCAACATACACACATGCGATGTATTTCAATAAATTTCACCGCAAATAAGCATCCAACACACAAATACCTAGCATACCTAAGTCCACGTGTGTCCTAGCCTACCGCGACGTCTATGTGGATCCAAGCTGGCGTCCACGTCGGCAAATTTACGAAAATGGGCCGTTACAATTCTTCCCAACTAAATAAAATTTCGTCCCGAAATTTGACTGTAACCAGAGAATAGCTGAGTGTATCGCGTTCTCATCGTCGACTCAGCCCTACTTGTATACCGAGATCGGCGTGCATCTACCAAAATCTCGTCCCGTATCTCCTGATTCGCAGGTATCCACAATCTCCCCAGTTCCAAAGGTAAAGCAAAAGATTCCAACAAAGTACACCGAGCATCAATTAATCATACGAACTAAACCGGCAACAGTGGTAAGATCATCACATGAGTAAATACCTGAGAGCAACAAACCGTGTACTCCTCCTGGTCACACTAAACTGTACGACAAACCCCCAGGATCCTTTCAGTGAGTGCCCCACTTCCTTCCACCTGGTACGCCCAAGCCTACACCCAGCCCGCCCTCGAGCCCACTGAGTGCCTACTTGGGGCGCACAGATCCCTTCAGTTGAAACACCCACTTCCTTTCACCTGATTACCCGCGTACAATCTAGTGTGCCACCAGTACAACAAGAATATCGAAAAGTCTCGTTCCCCAACCCAAATGCGTCACGAAAATCAATAACAAAGAATATGAGGAATCACATCCAATAAATCCGAAATGAATTTAATGATAGAAAAGTAAACTCTCGATGACTTTTAGAAGGAATCTTACGTACCTCAAAACGCACTCGCACGCATCTCGATATGCGCACCCGACACCTGACTATGGCATCCTAAATCTCTGGTGTCCATTTGTACTATTGCAGCTAGTAAATCATGCAAATCATAATATAAAATTAGGTGACATACATCTCACCTCAATCGCGTCGTCGACATTCATCGATTAACGCCTCGATCGGTCCGACAACGCCATCGCGCGTTCATCGCTTTGCGTTTGCATTGCTTGAAGCTGACGTCGCGCGTTGCGCGCCGACGACGCCGTCGTCATCGCGCGCTCGCGCGCACAGCACCACGTCGCACCACCGCTGCCCTCGCCGGCGCCGCCAGCTTCCTTTGCGTGAAAATGTACCGTAAACTCTTACAACACGAAGCGCACTCCATAGAGATAGTGTCTCCAAGCCTTCAATGCAAAAACGACCGCTGCAAGCTCCAGGTCGTGCATTGGATAATTAAATCGACAAAATCCTGAACCACCGGAACGTCTTCAATCCGAACCTCCGTTCAAACCTCCAGCTCAACTAGCGCCGCAAACGCATCCATCTCTTGCGTTGTAGCTTGTCGGTCTCTCGTGATATGTAAGTCAATTGCCGATCCAAATAATACGAACTCGGTATATGAGATTCTATCGTCTTGCCGTAACAATCTATCCGTGCATGATAGAATGCTAACCAATCCATCTCGAGCAGTGTGTCAACTACTCCAATACTCGAAGATCCGCTGGTAGTTGATGTCCATCCACCTCTTTCGGTCAATCAATCGCAGTACGCCACACTGCCAACTCGTGTTGCGACTCTGAACGGTCTCATATATCTCAGCGCCAATTTGAAAAATCTAAACTCCGTGTCATGTATTTGAACTTTGATACATCACATCAGCTTTCCGACACTCCAACACGCACGGAATAGATATTGTCGGTACTCTCATTTGTCTGTAAATATGTGCCACTGCAGCATCTAAAACCTCTGACAAAACTCGTAGTTGTTGCCGCATCGAGTAATCTTGTCTTGTCCCTATCATCCGTATGAAGAAGCGGTCGTCCATCCATGTCAAGTATTCAAATCGCGAACAAGCCCGCGCGAAAAGCCGCAACTCAACGTCGTAATACGTGTATATAAGTATTACAATCAAAATATACACATATAAGTCATAGTACTACCCGTTCACTTTGCTTCCCAACTAAAGTTCTAAGGCGTACATCGGGTTTCCACATCTATATTTTTTTTTTTAAGTCTTATGCTCTTTCAATTAACTTTCGAGGTTCCTCAAAACTCTCGTTCTAATTCCTCCTGTGGCGTATCTATGCTTCCTCCAAGGACCATTCTCTGATACCAAATGTGGCGGCCCTCGCCGCCCCGGGGTGACGTGTCTCCGTGTACTCCTTGCCAGCAGGCCCAGCTACACGTGTACGCACCTGCCCGTCCTTCCTATGTCTCGAATTTCGTATCCACGTGTGTGTACAATGTATATATGACATATGCAGCGGAAGTTGTACGTAAATGCAGAAAAATATTAATTAATTCATCAAATCCTACTGTGGAAAAACCCTGAAAAATAATGGTAGATAATTGTACCATGTAAAGTAACTATACAATGTCATGTCACTCCCCAGTTCCCAAAAGAATCAAAATATCAAAATAAAAGCACACGTACAAGTAATTCTCAATTGTAGGCAGTCAGAGGTAGTCGCCTAAGATCCTCTTGCCCTTACTTGTACTCGGATCTGCACTCAATCATCATAGAAGAAAATTGATGACGAGTACAGTCAGTAAAATCCCAAGGAACTCCTCCGAGCATTCATAGAAATAAATGGAATTCAATAAATATTGTTAAATAAACATGCGGAATGTAAACAGGCAACTGTAAGTAGGGCATCGCATGCGTAAATAACAATAAAGTGCAAATGTGTGTGTCTGTTCCGGTCAATCGACTAAACCATACTTCGGGATTTCCTTCCAGGATCCCACTAGTGGGCGCACCCAACTAGCTATCACCTGATCCCTCTCGGTGGCCGGCGTAGACCTACGACGCACCGACACATGTAGCAGTTCCCTCGGGTCGTTATCCACCGAGCACTCCTGATACACATGCTATGGTCTAGAATGCATAGAATGCAGACACACACAAATGGAAAATCCGGTGGGAGTAAATAAACCAACCGTGCAAACAACGACAAGATATAGATATAGGAAAAATCACAAGGAATAATGGAAAATGAATGGAATTACGAAGCAAAATAAATACTCGAGAGTTTTCCCTTTGGGTTTTACAAACCTCACAACGCGCTCTCCTACCCCGTAGTCAATCCCCGAGTCCAAGTCCACTGGGTCCTTGGTCGCCAATTGATCACCCGTGTAAACCTATGTCCATTTATCAATAATTTCATTTAGCATGAAAATTTACAACAAATTTCTAATATTTTTAGGCCAACTTGCCTATTTCGCGCTTTTCGAGGCAAAACCCCGCAAAAAGTCGCGTCCGAAATATCCAAATATTTTATGTTTCATAGAAATTCATAAATTTCTATTTATTTTATGGAAATATATTTTTCCAAAAATTTTCCAATTTTTCACAATTTTTTCACAATTTTTCCTCTTTTTTTTTTTTTTTTTTTTTTTTTTTTTTTTTTTTTGGGTTGGGTCGGGTCGGCCCAACGGGCCGGACCCGACCGCGCCCGGTCTGGTTTGGGTCGGGTTGACCCAACCGGGTCGGGTCGACCCGACCCTGGACCGAATGGTCCGGACTCGACCCCGGCCCTGGCCCATTTTGGGCCCGCCCATGAGGGGATGCACACGCGCGAACGCACGCGCGCGTGTGCATCTTCATCCTCTAATCGAATCTGGTTCGATCGAATTTTTTTTTTTTTTTTTTTTTTTTTTTCCGAGTTTGGGGCTTGGGGTTGGGGTTGCTCTCCACCCCAACCCCCGTGGACTTGATGGCGGGGAGACACCCCGCCATCACCACCGCGACTCTGGGGTTCGGCCTCCATGGCCGAACCCCCGTCTCGCCACCACGAAAAACCACCGAAACTCAACAAAAACCACAAAACGCACCTCGATCGTCGCGCTTTCTCCCTCTCTCTCCTTCCTTCTTCCTTGCTTCTCCTCCTCCTCTCCTCTCTGCCTTTCCTTCCTCTCCGGCCTCCCGATTTTGATTGGTGTGTGTGTGGTGTGTGTGTGTGAGGTTTGAGAGAGGTGTAGGTGAGGTGAGAGAAAAGGTGATGGTGATGTATGGATAAGGGATGTTGATTTTGTTGACTTTGTGTCTTGACACCAAATCTTGACACAACTGGGACACTCGCTCATTTTTCGGCCGTTTCGACGCCCGTTTTGGTGTCCGAATCGCGATATACGCGTACCGCCGCGTCACTAGCCGCCTAATACTCATTCCATATTAGTAATTTGACCATTTTTATTTTATAATTTGTGTAGTTTAGTCTCCCCGACCTAATATTCGGTCCCGTCAACTACCCGGTACCCGCGTCGACACGTATATCTAGGCGAATACCGTTCTCACAATCTCGCACGTATTTTGATGCAACATACACACATGCGATGTATTTCAATAAATTTCACCACAAATAAGCATCCAACACACAAATACCTAGCATACCTAAGTCCACGTGTGTCCTAGCCTACCGCGACGTCTATGTGGATCCAAGCTGGCGTCCACGTCGGCAAATTTACGAAAATGGGCCGTTACAATGTGCTTGCTTAATGTTGTAAAAAAAAATAGGAACTCCAAAGTGTTGGTCGTTTGCTTAACAATTCAAACATCTTTTGTAAGAACTTATTGTAAAATTGACGCGCGCCGAATGAGTGAATAAAATAAAGTTTCATAAACTAACTATTTTGCAGAATATTGGCAAAGGGTCATCCCACAGATATTGGTGGTCTTTCTAAGGTTAAAAACAACAAAAAAGAAAAATAAAAGGTTTTACAATAAATAATTTAATTAACTAATCTAACTAAACTAAATAAATAAAATAACGAAACTAATTTTGAAAATAATTAATTAACACCTAAGTAACACCTAGGTCTACAGGTATATAAATCAGGATCAAGATTCAATGGCAATCATAGTCTTCAATCTTTTTCAAAAAGTTATTAATTTAAATCCTCCTAGATTAGCTATAGAAAATTGACATCTACTAGAAATTCCTTGTCCCCCTACTCTTGATAGCTAGGACGTCCGCCACTAACTACTTCCCTAATTAATGCATAACCCTAGACATCCGCCAATTAGGTTTAACACATAATCGCAGTAATATGGTTATATGGGAACACTGATCCTAGATAATTGGTTGCATCCGCTTCCAATTTAACCTAGATTCAATTATTACACACTCAAGAACCGAAAGGGTTTGACGACAAATGGGTGAGTGTTCATCACTTTATTGGTCCAAAAGCACAATTACACGGATACTAATGGTCCAAATAACTATAGGTCGTCCACATAAAAGCATGCGCTGGCTACATACATACCCTAGATCTAAACCATAATCCTTAAAAGCAATAACAATGAAATAGGAGAATTTAAACTAAATTAAATAATAAAATAAAAGATCTCACATAACATGCCATAAATTTATAATCCCGACTTGTTTCCCTTAACCTAGGCAATCATCGAGAGAAGTCGATGTTAAAAATATAATAGTCAGTGTTCTTCTAATAATACCATAAGTTTTTAATATATAAAACTACTAAAAACTGGTCTCGAGAGGTGAGAAAAACTAATTTTGGATGTTGGGGAGGTGACACGTGCACCGATAAGCATATAAGGACTATTTTTGGGGTGAAAATGGGTTCCGTACATATGGCAACGCCTAATTGGTTCATTTTGCTGAAAAACGCCACATGGCAGTAAGGATTGGCTAGAGACGAGCTGGTGACGAGGTCTGGCCTACTGCATGACGACACGTGGCAGGAGGGGGGGGGGGGGGGGGGGGACGTTGTTTGGTTCGCTCAAGCGACCCAGTTACATGAGACAAATTCAATTTGCGTATCTGGAGGATGGATCAACAGCTGCTAGAAGAAGAGGAATGGTGACATACTGGATGATGTGGTGTGATGCATGAGGTGACAACACGCGATTGGAGCCATGTGGCAGCAGGTGACGTTGTGGATGAGAAATATTTTGACACGGGTTGTGTTCTAGAAACAGTTTGAATTGCTTGGTGAGCTAGACCAACAATATGCTGCCACGTGTTAATTAGTCTGATGTTCACCAATTCTACCCATCGGGAAATACGTAACTTGAGGCAAATTGTCCGGTGTCCGATCAATGAGTGTAAATACTCCATTTTAAGTATTTTCCACCACGAATTCAACTGCGCGCTCCGTTTTACCTAAAAATGACCAAAAACATAATTAAATATATATTTTAGAGACTTTACATAATTATATATACTAAATTAAACAAATAAAAACATATAATAACCAACTTATCAAAAATCCAACAAACTAATGACTCCATTGCCGAAAAACAAGCTAATAGCCACATCTCATTCATAATAAAAAGTTTAGGAACAACAAAAATTCATAATCCATTACTCCAAAAACAACTAAAAAAGATTTGATTGAAATACTCCATTAATAAAAATTAGGAAGAAGAGCTTTTAACATCATAACGTAGATTTGTTGGCGTTTCTTATCTTCGAAGATTTCTCCTTCCTCCGGCTCTGGATATTTGTTTAAATCAACAACAAGTTTCACCTTTTCCTTTGTTGTATGAACATCAAGATCAGAAGGCTATTGTTCTGGATATTTGTTCAAATCGAAATCCAATTCCACATTTTGTTTGGTTGCATGAACATTAAGATCAGAAGGCCGTTGCTCTATAAAATTGTTCAAATCAAGATCTTCATCTCTTGCTTTACTGATGTTCAGTTGGGTATGCCCTAGACCATCCGTTCTTTCTCAAACAATTCTTCACTAATTCACTATTTTTTTGTTGAGCATGAAGAAAGTATGCTTCATCGATTATGTAGTGGATGGATAGAAAATAAACCTTTTGTATTCCTTGTGATGGCTTGCATCGTGTTCATTAACCAACTTGGAGTCCTCGTCGAAAATAAAGAAATATGCTAATATGTATGCTTTAATTACCCGGATGAGAAGAAAGGGTACATTCGAAAAACTTTCTCTTGGAATGTGAGAACGTCTTATATTTTTGACTGCCAAAAAAGCCCAAAACGTCCTATATATTTGACCGGAGGGAGTAATAAATATGCGTAGGCAACTTGATTCCACCGTGTGTCCACAGCTCCTCAAGAGGCCTGGTGACTTGGTTCTATCGTGCATCCACAACTCTCCAAGGGTCTTTTCAATGGGTAACTTGGTTCCACCGTTAGCTACGGCTCCCTAAGAGGCCCTTAAACATGTACGATGACTTGCTCCCCAAAAGGCCTTATATGAAGTCAAACAAGGTAGGCAACAACCTCATCCCAAGTCATTTAGCTGAAATCATGATACTAAATATATTAATAGCAAGCCACATTTAATAGATGAGCGGAGATCCCCTACTTACCTCGGCACGATGCGATATCCGTGAACCGCCTTACGAATGTAAACAAATTAAGACACATTCACATAATCGACAAGTTATATATTAATCCAAATTTATTTTTAAATTTATTCCGGGGTCCACTTGTGTGGGTCCCGCAGGTCCCCCGTCTTCCAGGGAGAGGGGTGAGACTCGAGCAGTATTCCTCGGAGACGCGGTAGTACGCCCCTTTTGAAGGCAAATTTTTTTTATTTTGTTGTATATATTGTTGGACTAAGTGGTTAGTTATTTATACTCCAGCTGGCATTTTGATGGCAACAAACAAAGTGAAACGATTCTAACAAGTTTGCTAAGTGTTTTCAGAATACTAAACTTGGCTAGGAATCAAAAGTTCAAAAGGAAGAATGAGTTCTAACAAGTTCAAGTCAAATGGAGCAGGTCAAATTCAAGATTCAGCTCACACAAGGATACAAGGACTGGAAATCTCATACAATAAATTGTACACATCATGTAAGGTATATAAGTCCAATTACGCAAACCAAATGCATTAGATACATGCATATCATGTTTTACACGTTTTCCAAAGTTTTAAGTTTCAATTTTTACATTATTTAAACATTATGACGTGAAATGTTTTATTTTTGTGAAACATGTTTTTAAACATGCATTGGATTTGGAAAAACTGTTATGACTCGTTTTGAATGCACCAACTTCATTTTGAATAGTTTTTGAATATTAAGAAAAATATTTGCAGAAAGCCCCTACGTGTTTCATAAAATTGAGATTTTTGATTTTTGAGATTTCTGATTTTCGGGCAGCCCAAACGGATCCAATGACTCATACTTAACATGTTTAATATATTCCCAGAGGCTTAATTGAGTCATAGGTGTGTTGGGAAGTTGCTAACTTGAGACTAGAAATTAATTAGTCTCTGGTCCCTGCTGGTTAGCATGCTACCTACAATTAGTGCGCTAATGATGTCACCTAGCGTGCTAATCAATCTCCCGACAACTTTTTTAAAAGCTTACACCTTTTACTTATTTTGAATCAATGATTGATTTTGGGCCCTTTGATCGAAAAAAGCCATAAACTATTAAATAAGTTTGGAAACCATTCACAAATCACTATAAATATTCTATTATTCGCTCAAGCTCAAAAACTCACTTGTGTCCAAATTTTCACATAAAATAGTCTTGATTTTTATGCTCAACCACTTGAAATCTTTTGAAGCTATTGAATCATTTTTGAAACTGGTGTAACTAAAGTGTTTTAAGGCTTGCAACCACTTCTCCAGAACTAATTTGAATCTCTCTCATTTAGGGTTGCAAGAAAGTTTGATTTGATAGTTCTTTTGTGCTTAAACTACATCTTTTGTGTTTTGTGTTTAAATTTGATTTTATAAACCCTGTGACTAATTTTAACAAGAGTTAGACGTTAAACTTTATTTTTATCAAACTACTTGTTCATTATCTTTTAAACCATATTTATTCTCATCGATTTGGTTTGATCAATTTTTTTGTTTGAGATTGATGCAAAAATTATTGATATATATATATATATCTATATCTTATTCATATTCGTACTTGCATGCATTAGAGTTATTAATCTCTAGGTGGCTTGCTAGTAGTTGAATTTATTACCGCTTTACTTTGTATAGTCGATTTTCATTATATTCATCTATTACTTGTAAGTGGTTGATTGAAAGACTTAGTAGGATCTAAGTCAAGGGAAGACCTAGTTGAGGCTAGGTGGGAAGTCCTGATTTTATGATTAGGCATTCTAGGCTTGTACACTTAGATTGTAACACTTATCATTAATATAAGTGGGGGTTTGAAAATCCTAACCAGAGAGGTTAGGTAGTGGATGTAGATCGATTGGACCAAACTACTACAAATTTTGTGTCCCTTTTCCATCTTTTCTACCTCTTTCACCATTGCATTGCATCTATAATTGTTGATTGTGTGTGCATAGAACATCACCCAATTTACCCCATATTGGGTCTGATTTCAATTGGTATTAGAGCGGGTTATTGCTCAAAATGATATTAACGTATCTTTGAGTGTTTTTATGCAATAATGCAAACTCTAGATCAGGTTTGCCTTAGGGAAGGCAACTCATCGAGTAGGCCTCCGTAATTTGATGGAACAAACTATGCTCATTGAAAAATGAGGATGAAGTTCTACATAAGAGCACAAAGTAGGCATTTATGGGATTCAATCCAAAATGACTGCACTCCACCGGACAAGCTCCCAAAGGACTACATCGTCGAGGAGACAAGGATTAAGCTCTCAAATGATCAAGCTATGAATCACTTGTTTTGTGCACTAAGTGAGAATGAGTTCCGGGTTAGTGCATGCTAAATGTGGAAACTTGAGAGAAGTTTGAAGCACACTATGAGGGTACATGATAAGTTGGTTTTTATGTGCTTTTAGTAGGTTATTTTAGTATATTTAATTATGCAAAGTCTCTAAAATATATATTTAATTATATTTTTTTTGTAGTTTTCGGGTGAAACGGAGTGCGCAATTGAATTCGTGGCGACAACATATTCAAAATGGAGTATTTAGTTGTAGTGATCGGATGCCGGACAATTTGCCTTGAGTTACTTGTTACGCGGTGGGAAGAATAAGAGACAGTAGACTAGGGCTGGCAAAAAAGGGAACGGACATAAACGGGATCGGACACATCCCCTTATAATGATTAAAATTAGTGTCCGGACCCGTTTCCATTTTTAAAATGAGCACTTTTGTTTTGCCCATACCCGTATTTTTGTAAAACATACGGCTCCTGTTTTGTCCGATTTTTATTTTTAAATATAATTAAATATTTTATTTATCAATTATTAAAAAAACCTCAACTACAAGTCACCTAACATTCAATTACAAAAAATAAATACATAACATCACAATTTTTTAATTTCCAATATAAACATCATAGATAAAAAAATCTTCAAGGAATGCAAGACAAAACATCACATCACTATTGTCTAAGTTTTAAAATTATATGCCCACATCACAAAAATTTCAAAAAAAGAGAGATCATCTCAATAGTCTTAATTAATCGCTAAACGGGTACCCATTTTTTTGAAATTGTTGTCCGAACCCGGTCTCGTATTTTTAAACGGACACAAAAAATTATCCAAACCCGTATGTTTTTTTACGAAAATATTGCACGAACCCGTTTATAGCGGGTCTGGACAAAATCGCACAAACGGGTCTGGAAAACTTTTGCCAGCCCTACAGTAGACCAAATAATGCCTGCCACGTGGTAGCGTGCCATTGGCCAGCCTGGGACACGTGTCGTTTCGAGGTTATGCATAGACGACCACATCTTAGCATAAAACTATGCGAAACAACAGTGTTTCTCTCCAATAGCCAGTCGCCACGTCAGCGTCTCCATTTACTCCACCAATCAAACGTCGCCACGTGGCATCTCACAACATCACATCATAGCGAAACTAGTTTTCCTCATTTCAACCTCCATCAGTTCATCCTCGGGATGTGCGTCAGCACATGCTCCCAAAATTTTGGTCGATTTCACGTGAATTCTTCCACCCACCTCTTGCCCGCCACGTGTCGCTCGCTCACCACGCCAACCATGTCACAAACTGCGGTCTAGCCAATAGGAGAGCGCCACATCAGCTGCTCGACTGGAAATGAACCAATCGGCTGCGGACATGTGGACAAAAGTGATTTTCACCCCAAAATAGTCCTTAGATGCTCCTCGGCGCACGTGTTATGAGACCAACCTACAAAATTAGTTTCTCTCACCTCTAAAGAGCAATGTTTAGTGGTTTTTTATATTAGGAACTAGGGTATTCATACGGGGAGAACACATTGGAGCCGCCACACACAACTTTTCATACTTAGAGATTGTAAAGATGATGTTCGGCTAGACCAATCTTCGCCTAAGTCAAAGGGGAAATAAGTGGGATTCATGATTATGGCAAATACTATGTGAGATCTATGATTTTTATTTAATTTAATTTAATTTCTCCTATTTCATTATTGTTGATTTTAAAGTATATGGTTTAGATCTATGGTGTGTATGTGGCCGGTGCATGCTTTTAGGTGGACAACCTATAGTTATTTGGACCATTAGTATCCGTGTAATTGTGCTTTTAGACCAATAAAGTAACAAACACTCACCCATTTTTCGTTTAATCCTTTTGGTTCTTGAGTGTGCAACAATTGAATCTAGGTTAAATCAGAAGTGGATGTGATTTGGTTATTTAGGATTAGTGTTCCCACATACCCAAATTACTGCAGTTAGTGTGTTAAACCCGATTGGCGGATGTCTAGGGTTATACATCGATTAGGGAAGTAGTTAGTGGTAGACGTCCTAGCTATCGAGATTAGGGGAACTAGAAATTTCTGGCAGACGTCGATTTTTCATAGCCAATCTAGGAGAAATTGAATTAATAACTTTTTAGAATGATCGAGGACCATTAAATGCCATTGAGTCTTGATTCTTGCTTGTGGAATCATAGACTTAGGTGATTTCTTCTTATTGATATTATTTTTACGAATTTTTTTATTTGTGCTAGTCTAGTTTATTATTTCATTGAACTTTCTGAAAATCCCCAATTTTTAGTTAACTTGGAGTAAAACTCAAGTCCTATGGATTCGACCCCGTATTTACCACTACTACACTCTTCTGGTTGGTAACTCGATTGCGGGTTATATTTGGCACGCACGACACGTGGCCAAATTTTGGCGCCGTTACCGGGGACTTATTCATTACTCTGATTTTAGGTTTCTTTTCTTTTCTTTTTCTTAGTTTTATGCTACCACACCTTACTCGGCCTAAATCGGTTGGTTCATTGTTACCTTTCGATCTTGAACCAGATAGAATATTTCATAAATGGACTAGAGAGACCCAACTTAGGCAACAATAAGGCCAAAATCCTCTGAGCATGGTTTCAAATCTCCAAATTACCATATGTCACACCAATCAAGAGCTTCAAGCTCTTTTGGCGCAACAACCCCTCTGCATCAACTATCCAGATAATGCCGGAGACTTTGAGTTGAGGTCTAGGATCATTCATCTCCTACCATCCTTCCATGGTGGAGAGAATGAAGGTTTTGTTACTTTCCTGAAGGAGTTTCATACTAACTGCAAGTCAATGAAACCATTCAATGTGGACGAGGAAACGATTAAGCCCATATCTTTTTCGTTTTGCCTTAAAGACAAAACCAAGGAATGGCTTTTATTCCTTCTGCATGGCTGCATTAACTCCTGGAATGAAATGGCAACTGCGTTTTTGAATGAATACTTCCCTGAGGATAGAGTTGCTCAGCTCATCAAGGATATATGCAACATCAAAATGAGGTCGGGCGAATCATTTGAAGCCTATCGAGATCTCTATAAGCGATTGATTGCTAGTTGCTCGCAGCATGGCCAGTCTAAGAAGGCCATAGCTCGATTTTTCTATGTTGGCATGTCGCCTATATAACGACGCATGATTGATAATGCGTGTGGGGGTCACATTCGAGATAAAACTCTAGCCCAAATGAAGCAATTATATGAGGACATCGCACAGTAGTCATGCCTTTATGGTGATCTTGATGCTACTGCTTACCGAAGTCTGACTACAGAGAGTGTCTCGAGTTCCATTGACAAAAAAAATGACCGACTAACCTCCATGATGGAACGTCTCCTATCTATTGGCAAAGTGCAAGTTAAAGCTTGTGGCTTCTCTACTACCACAAATCATGCAACTGATGAATGTCCCACTCTCTTTGAGGACAATCAACAGGCCAATGCTATAGGTAATCAGTTCCAGGGACCATCTAGAGTCCCATTTGGGAATACGTACAATCACGAACGACGAGGAACAACCCAAACTTCAGTTACATGCCTCAAAATTAGAACTATCAGACCTTCATCCCTAGAGGTCAACTGTTGCCTACACCCTCCATTAATTCCTCTTCATTTGAGGATATGTTAAAAGCCTTTATGGGTCAACAAAGCCAATGTATGAGTGAAATGGCCCAATTCAAGGCTACCACTGAGAAATCTATCAGCGAAGCCAAATCGATGGTTTGAACTCTTCAAGTTCAAATGGACAAAATGACACAGCAGAATGGACGTCTCGAGGATAAGGGAAACTTGCCTTCGTAACATTACCCGAATCTTAACGCGAGTGCTAACGTAGTTACACTCCGAAGTGGTAAAGAGCTAGAGGGACCAAAAAGGAACAATAAGTCATTTGATGCCAAAAACCAGGCAAATGATGAAGAACACGAGTTAGTAGTTACTCCGTTTGTCTCTAGACAGATGGTAACTACTCAAAAGGAAGCATTACTTACATTTAAGGTCAAACCATTTTTTCCGCAACGACTCATCTTTGATAAGAAAAAAAGAGGAAAAGAAAGAAATTCTAGAGACCTTTCGGTGAGTGAAAATCAATATTCCACTCCTCGATGCTCTGAAGCAAGTCCCTAGGTACGCAAAGCTTCTTAAGGAACTATGCACTAACAAAAGGAAACTAAAAGGCAACGAAAAAGTCCAAATGGGAGAAACCGTCACGACTATCCTATAGAAGAAGTTGCCTCATAAATGCAAGGATCATGGGATGTTCTTAGTACGTTGTGTTATAGGTGATGTAAGCATTCAGAGGGCTATGTGTGACCTTGGCGCTTCCATTAATGTCATAACATTGTATTTTTATGAGACATTGCACGTAAGCCAATTAGAGGAGACTGGTATTGTCATTCAGTTGGTAGGCCGTTCAGTTGTCAGACCCATTAGTGTTCTCGAGGATGTTCTAGTCCGAATGAATGAGTTTGTGTTTCCTGCTGACTTCTACGTGGTAGATACGAAGGAGGAGCCATTCCCTTATGCTTCGTCAGTACTCCTTGGACGTCTATTTTCGAAAATGGCAAAGAAAAAGATAGATGTTGATGATGGATCTCTTACCATGAAGTTTGACGGTGAATTCATCAATTTTAACATCTATGACGCGATGTGATACCCCAGTGATGTGTCGTCTGTGGTGGGTACAATAGACTGTGTGGATCCACTCGTTGAGTATACCTTGCTCACAAGTGGCGATGATGAAGTTAAAGTAGTGTTAGAGCATCATCTCGATTCTCGACACTACTCAAATCCACGAGAGTGTTCTGACCTTCGATACTGATGTCGATGATGTTAATTTCGAGTTGGATTCATTCCAACCCCTGCCCCATGTATCTATCATTTGGAGTTGCCTACTTCTGACTCCGAACTTTCTCCCTCCTTGGTTAAAACTCCCACACTTGAGCTGAAGCCATTACTTGAGCACTTAAAGTATATGTTTTTGGGTGAGAATGACATAATCCCTATGATCATCTCTGCCAAACTTACACATTTGAAGGAAGAGAGGTTCCTTCGAGTACTCCGAGAGTTTAAACAGGCTATTGGGTGGACCATAGCGAATATCAATGGTTTGAGCCCTTCCACTTGCATGCATCATATATATATGGAAGAAGGGTCAAAACCTACGAGAAAAGTCCAGAGGACGCTCAATCTACTCATGATAGATGTCTTGAAGAAGGAGATACTGAAGCTCATTGATACCGGCATGATTTACCCCATCTCTGATAGTAAATGGGTAAGCCCTATCCAGGTGGTCCCTAAGAAAACGAGAGTCGCGGTAGTCACTAATTCACATGGTGAGTTGGTTCCAATCTGCATTCAAAATAGATGACGGGTATGCATTGACTACAGGAAGTTAAACGCTTCCACCAGGAACCCCTACCATTTAGTGATCAGATGTTGGAGAGACTAGCCAGTCGTTCTCATTACTGTTATCTTGACGGTTATTCTGATTTTCATCAAATAACGGTAGCACCTGAAGACCAGGAAAAGACGACCTTCACTTATCCGTTTGGCACTTTTGCCTATCGGCGCATGCCCTTTGGGTTATGCAATGCACATGCCACCTTTTAAAGGTGCATGGTGAATATCTTTTCAGATTTTGTTTAGCATTTCATTGAGGTCTTCATGGATAACTTTACTATTTACGGTGATTCATTCGATAGTTACCTCATCAATCTGACAAATGTACTCAGCAGGTGGACCAAGGTACATTTGTCAGATTATGAAAAATGTCATTTTATGGTGGACCAAGGTCTTATTTTTGGACACATTGTCTCAGCCAGGGGCGTAGAGGTAGACCAAACTAAAATTGATGTTATCAAAAAACTTCCCTGCCATACGAATGTGCAGGAGATTAGATCTTTCCTTGGACAAGCCGATTTTTACCATCGTTTCATCAAGGAATTTTCAAAAATCACACGATCCCTATGCCATCTACTTCAAAAGGACGTACCTTTTGAGTTTGATAAGGCATGTAAGAGTGCATTTGATGCACTAAAAGACTCACTTACTAGCACACCAATGATTCAGGCCCCCACTTAGGAGCTTCCATTTGAAATTATGTGTGATGCTTGTAATTATATAGTAGGTGCAGTCTTAGGACAAAGAGTCAGGAGAGCTTCACATGTCATTTACTAGGCTTCTCGTACTCTAGACGCGCCTCAGATGAACTACATCACTACTGAGAAGGAGTTCCTTGCCGTTATCTTCGCACTTGAGAAGTCTCGGCCTTATCTCTTGGGAACCAAGGTTATCATTTACTTTGATCATGATGCCTTGAAGTACCTAATGAGTAAAAAGGATGCCAAGCCTAGGCTCATTAGATGGATACTTCTACTACAAGAGTTTGACATCACGATCAAAAATAAAAATGGTGCAGAGAATCTAGTCGCAGACCATCTCGGCAGAATTGAGAATGGTGAGAGTCCTACCCCTCTTATGGATGATTTCCCTGATGAGTACATCTATACCGTTATGGAAGATCTCCCATGATATGCCGATTTGGTGAACTATATCACCTAAGGCGAGCTATCGCCTCACCTTTTGAAGGCTTAAAAGAATAAAGTAAGGAGCAATGCTAAGCACTATGTACGGGATGACCCATACTTATGGAAATTCTGCTCCGACCAGGTTATCTAGCATTGTGTTCCTTAGACTGAGAGTCACTCCATATTAGCTTTTTGTCATACTTTCGCCTGCGGTGGCCACTTCGGTCCCCATCGGACAGTTAGAAAAGTTCTTGAGAGTAGGTTTTACCGGCCCACCATTTTCCATGATTCATACATGTTTACCAAGACTTTTTCTATCTGTCAGAAAACTAGTATCCTTAGTCATTGAGACCAAATGCCACTTACCTCGATTTATGTTTGTGAGATATTTGACGTTTGAGGTATAGACTTTATGAGACCGTTTCCAGTGTCATTTGGTAATGTTTACATACTCTTGGCAGTGGACTACGTGTCTAAGTAGGCTGAAGCTAAGGCTACATGCACTAACGACTCTAAAGCGGTATGTGAATTCCTCAAATCAATGATTTTCACTACATTTGGCACCCCACGTGCCCTGATCAATGATAGAGGCACTCACTTCTACAACTTTACGGTTGAAAGATTTTTGAGGAGGTAGAATGTCACTCATCGAACGTCTACAATGTATCATCCCTAAATGAGTGGCCAGGTAGAGGTCTATAATAAGGAGATCAAATCCATATTGGGAGACGATGAATCGTACTCATAAAGATTGGAGTTCACATCTTCATGATGCGGTTTGGGCTTACCGAACGACGTTTTAGACGCTAATTGCGATGTCCCCATATTGCCTTGTGTTTGGTAAAGCTTGCCACCTGCCAGTCGAGCTCGAGCATAATTCCTGCTGGGCTATGAAATAACTTAATAGGAAGCTCAATGAGGCATGAAAAGAGAGAAATCTCACTCTCCAAGACTTGGAGGAAATCAGGAACGACGCGTATGAACATGTGCAGATTTATAAAGAAAAAACAAAAGCGTTCCATGATAGCAATCTCTAGGAAGTCTTTTCATGTTGGTCAGAAAGAGCTTTGATTTCAATCACGTCTTAAGATTTTTGCAAGTAAGCTGAGATCGAGGTGGATAGGACCATATGTTGTGACTGTGGTGTATGATCACGAAGCAGTGGAGATTCAGAGTTTGGAGACTAGTAATGCATTTAAGGTGAACGACCACAGATTGAAGATCTTCTATGAAGACTTCCCAAGCCACAATGTGGAGGTCGTCTCACTTGCAACGCCAGTCTATACTGATTGACAAACTCAAACCAAGTTGAGCCAACGACTTTAACCAAAAGTGCTATTGGGAGGCAGCCCAAACTTTGATAAGTATCATTTGGTGTTTTATTTTCATGTTTTTTTTATCATTTTGCATGAATTTGTATCATTTCCTTCATCTTATATTTATCATGTTCTTTCACAATCTTGTTTGTTTTCTATGTGTGGACCTCTCGACTTGCTTTGAACCTTGAGGACAAAGTTCAGAATAAGTTTGGGGTATTTTTTGGATTGTGGATTGTTTTGGATGGATTCTTTTGCGAAAGATCGTAGGTGAGATCGTTTATTTTATTTTATTTTTTTTATGCGGTTATATGCGGATATCAGATGATAATGGTGGTGTTTTATATCATTTCTTCCATTTCTTTCATTTCTTGTCCATTCATATTCATTTATCATTTCATTAGGATTTGATACACTTTCATGCACATATATGTATATTTAATATATTTTTTATTTTTTATTAGTTATTTAGAGTCACCCGAAACTTTGTTCATGCCTTTGGTTGTGGATGGGAAACTTTGTTCATGCATTTGGTTGTCGATGGGTAAATTAATGTTGCCTTTTTGACTTGAAACTTAGAAAAAACTAGGAGTAACACTCAATCGAGTCCGTAGCTCAACATTTTTATGATTTCATGATTAGGGACTTAGTTGATGGTTGGATTTTGTGCTAGATAATGAAAGGGAGTAGACGGTTAGACTTACGCATGTATTGATATTTTGACCTACATTTGAGGATTTGCTTGATTATAGTGAAAGTGAGAACGGCTAAAATGAGTTTTTCTAAAAAAAATAAAGAGTCCCACAGGTTTCCATAGGAAATGGAGCAAGGAATCTTGTAGTGGAAAAAGTGAAAAAAGTGGTCCACAAACAATGTAGCAGGGATCGTACTACTTAAAAGAAAAATTTTGAGGAAAAATAGAGAAAATAAGATGAATAAATGAGGAAGTTTTGAAAACTCCTCAAATAAAAGATTTAGCTCGAGCGTTTTCACTTGTTTAAGTGACATTTTAAACTTGCGTGTTTGAATGTATAGACCAAGAAAACTCGTGAGTAGTTGATGGCCTTTGTTTTGACCGGATCTACGTCTTTAAAGTGTGATCTTAATTGTGTTTGAGTTGCGAGTCTTGACATATCATAACTCTGAAATTTTCTGAGTTACTTGTTAATTTGGTGACTGTGTAAATCAAAGGGACTCCATGAATTTTGAATCAAATGTAGGTATAGGTATAGACAAAGGTTAGTTTAGTGTATCTCGTCATTTACACATTTGCTCGAGAAGTGCAAAATCTTAAGTTGGGGGGATAAGTTAGTTTTTATATGCTTTTGGTAGGCTATTTTAATATATTTAATTACGCAAAGTCTCTAAAATATATATTTAACTATATTTTTTGGTCGTTTTTCAGGTGAAACGGAGTGCGCGGTTGAATTCGTGGTGATAAAATATTCAAAATGGAGTATTTACTTGTAGTGATCGAATGTCGGACAGTTTGACTCGAGTTACGTGTTGCACGATGGGTAGAATAAGAGACTGTAGACCAAGTAATGCCTCCCATGTGGTAGCGTGCCATTAGCCAGCCCGGGACACATGTCGCTTCGAGGTTATGCATAGACGACCACATCTTCGTACAAAACCGTGCGAAATAGCAGCGTTTCTCTCTAATAGCCAGTCGCCACGTTAGCGCCTCCTTTTACTCCATCAATCAAACGTCGCCACGTGGCATCTCACATTATCACATCATAGCAAAACCAATTTTCCTTACTTCGGCCTCCATCAATTTGTCCTCGGGATGCGAGTCAGCACAAGCTCCCAGAATTTCGGTCGATTTCACATGAGTTCTTCCACCCACCTCTTTCCCACTAAGTGTCGCTCGCTCACCACGCCAAACACGTCACAAGCTGCTGTCCAGCCAATAGGAGAGTGCCACGTTAGTTACTCGGCAGGAAATGAACTAATCGGCTGCAGACACGTGGACATAAGTGATTCTCACCCCAAAAATAGTCCATAGATGTTCCTTGGTGCACGTGTTACTAGACCAACCCCCAAAATTTGTTTCTCTCACATCCAGAGAGCAATTTTTAGTGGTTTTTCATATTAGGAACTAGGGTATTCATACGGGGAGAACACATTGGAGCCGCCCCACACACAAATTTTCATACTTGGAGATTGTAAAAATGATGTCCAGCTAGACCAATCTTCGCCTAGGTCTAAGGGGAAACAAGTGGGATTCATGATTCATGGCAAATACTATGTGAGATATATGATTTTTACTTAATTTTATTTAATTTATCCTATTTCATTGTTGTTGATTTTAAAGTATATGGTTTAGATCTAGGGTGTGTATGTGGCCAATGCATGCTTTTAGGTGGACGCCTATAGTTATTTGGACCATTAGTATCCGTGTAATTGTGTTTTTGGACCAATAAAGTAACAAACACTCACCCGTTTGTCGTCAAACCTTTTCGGTTTTGGAGTGTCCAACAATTGAATCTAGGTTAAATCGGAAATGGATGCGATCCAATTATTTAGGATTAGCGTTCCCACATACCCAAATTACTGCGGTTAGTGTGTTAAATCCAATTAGCGGATGTCTAAGGTTGTACATTGATTATAGAAGTCGTTAGTGGCGGAAGTCCTAGCTATTGAGATTAGGGGAACTAGGAATTTCTAGCGGACGTCGATTTTCCATAACTAATTTAGGAGAAATTGAACTAATAATTTTTTTGGAATGATTGAGGACCATTAAATGCCATTGAATCTTGATTCTTGCTTGTGGAACCGTAGAATTAGGTGATTTCTTCTCATTGATATTATTTTTGCGAATTTTTTATTTGTGTTAGTCTAGTTAATTATTTCATTGAACTTCCTGAAAACCCACCATTTTTAGTTAACTTGGAGTAAAACTCGAGTTTTGTGGATTCGACCCCGTATTTACCACTACTACACCCTTGTGGTTGGTAATTCGATTGCGGGTTATATTTGGCACGCGCGACATGTGACCAGTACAATTCAAGTGAATAAGACTAAATTGAGGATTCTTAAGGAGAACTACGAAACTTTTTGGGTTGGCTCCGATGAAGATATAGCTCCAACTATCACTTGATTCACTAAGCTCTTGAATAAGATCAAGAATCTTGAAAAGAACTATGATCAAAAGACTTTAGTGTACAAGTTCCTTAGAGGTTTACCTAAGGAATTAGATGCAAAGAAGTATGTCATCCAATCAACAAAATATCTTGAAGATTACACCTTTGATGCACTATGTGGTGAGTCGACGATCCCTGAGTTTGAAATAAAGGACCAAGCAAGATTGGAAGCACTTAGTGGTGGTACAAAGAACTCGGAAAAGGAGATTGCTATGAAGGCAAATAGCCCACTGGCTCCATCGATTGAAATCATTAAATATGAGAAATCTAGTGTTGACAATGATCTTGAGGAGGAAGTAGTCATGCTTTCAAGAAAGCTCAACAAGGCGATGTACAAGTATGACAAGTTCAAGAAGAAGTTCAAAGGTGGAAGCAAATGAGGAAAATCCAATGAGACTATTTGCTTCTGGTATGGCAAACCGGGCCATATCAAGGCCGATTGCAAGTCTAAGAAGGTTATGGATAAAAGGAAAAGTAAAAAAAGCTTCAAGGCAACATGAGATGACTCATCTTCATCATACTTCGACATCGAGTCAGAAAATCAGAAGGCTATACTTGTCTTATTGCATAAAGTAAGGCAAATCCCAATGCTTAAAATCTTGAAGATGTTGATGACTTGGATGGTTGCCAAGTCTTGATGAGCATAGGAAATAGTTGAAAAAAGAGGTCAAAAAGACCAAATAACTTAAAAAGAGCTCGACCATAGCGATTTATGAGATTGAGTCAGAAAATGAGATTGTAAGTGACCTCAAAATGACTTGAGTGAATTCGTAAATGAGTGAGATGCCTTAGTTAAGGAAGTAGATGACTTGACTAATACGATGACCTTATCACGACCCAAATTTCTAATCTCGATGATTATTCGTAATCAGGATCACCGACCCGTGACATGGAACCCATACCGTAATACTACATTGACTGCGGCAATATGACCGAAATATATGTTGGATTTGTTATGTTGTATGCCTAGTGTATTGTATATGTGTAGACTACTAAGTCTCTCCAACTCTTGTATAGGTGTCGAGCCGTGAGTGGAGACGTGCCTTGAGTTGTTCGCTAATGTGGACTGAGGTAGAGAGTGATGTGGTATGTTTATTTTGAGCTTAGTATAGCATATATAGTGGCTTTAACGTGGCTATAATTGATTTTGAATTAAATGTAGCTTAAGTTAGTAGTTTAAAACAATAGCAATGTGATTTGCATCGAGACACATATTAGCACATCTAGAAAACCAATTAAGTTACCAATTTGTTATTATTTAGATTAAGTTAATGGAGGTAAGTGGGACATGTGTTAACATGTAACGACCCAAATTAATTAAACTAGGATTAGCGTTAGTCTCGGAGGTTAACGGTCGTAATTCAGGCATTATGTTGACAACTCGGTTGACTCAGAAACGAGAATCGAGGAAATATGTTATTTATGGACGGTGATTGTGTATATGTGGTGTTTAAAAAAATATTATTATATTGCACTGCATTTGTGTATGTTGCTATCGGGCGAGTTTATATGGTGGGTGTTTGCCTCTAAAGGTGTGTTAACGCGGATAGCGAGTAGGCGAACTACGGGTACACTGGGAAGCTAGACTAATCCATGTCATGATACCTAGTTAATCGATTAAAATGGGTGATATGACCATAGGGAAAGTAAAATTCAATTAATACAATAGCATATGGTGTACCTCGAATTGCGTGCCGAGACTCGGGGCATCGAGTGCTAGGTAGTCGAGGGTTAGTGGGATCACAACACTTGTCAATTTGGTGAATAGAAACACTAACCATATATATATATATATATATTATAATAGGCCTAAGCTAATGTAATTGAATCAAATAAATTAATGCCTATAGTTTGGTTATTTAAATTAGAAATCATGAGATTGTCTTAGAGATACGTGTTGACACATCTAGGAACCATGTGAGTAGCAAATTAGCGTCACTTTGATTGGGTCAGTGGGATACATGTCAAGGTGTGGATCATTAGATGAGCTTCGAGATACATAACTACATGGAGATCAATGGCTAGGAATCAATATTACCTAAATATATAAGATCAACACATGCAAGGAAACCATTTTCATTTTCAACTTATAAATCAGGAGAACTTGCCGGAGAAGAAAAAGGTTTATGGAGAGAAGGAATCTATGGAAGATCGGTGAGAATTTCTCAAGATAGGTGGTACATCAGCTAGGTACACATCCATTTATGTTAAATTGAAGTCATTTCTAATTTTTGGCTAATTCCAGAGGATAGATGATTGAATATTTGCAATTAGTTTATATATTTGGATTCTTAATTCGAAGCTGATAATCCAGCTATATTGAAGTTCTTAATTTAGACTTGAAATCATAAAGATATGAATTTTTGAAATCGAAGACCGAAACTAGAATTCTGCTGTTATATTAGGAATTAGCCAATGTAATTTGGTCATAACTTGCTCATTTTAGATCTAAATAGACCCAAACTAGTGCCATTTGAAAGCTTACTCAAATGATAATAAATTTGCTTAGTTGGAGATGTTGTAATTCAATTTTATTCATGTCTAAAAGTGTTCTACATGTAGGTGCTGGAATTCAGAAGAAATGATTTGAAACTAAACTTGTTAAAGGCATAATTCTCTAACTACTTATCCAAATGAGCTGATCTTTTAGAATGTTGTATTTGGGTATATTTGTTGCCTTGTGACCAAAAAATCACTTTTTTGGAAATGTAATGGGAGGAATAGATTTTCTATGTATGCTAGTTGGATTAGGTTCCAATTAGAGGTATATTAGTAGAATCACGATATCTCTTTTGTTTTAAATCAAAATTTTGCAAACTAAACCTTTTTGGAAAGCTAATTAGAATCCAACAATCTTTGTATCGGTAGAAGATTTCAATATTCGGACCATTTCATGCCTAAAAATGCGTTGTAACACAAGACTAAAATTGAGACTTAATTTAGTATTTCGGGCTGATTTGGGAAGATCAATTTGAAACGTATTCAACCAATTTGAATACACAATAAACACACTTCAATGACTCTAGGGGCTTAGGGGACCGTAGCTCGAGTATCGGGGAGCATGTTGAGTTGGATTCGGGTGTTCGGGGAAGTTGGAATGCGGATTAAGGTGCGTAAACTCATTAGAATTCCTCACGAAATTCATGGTTTGTTTTATCTATATCAAATTAAATGTGTGATTGCTGGTGAGCATACATGAGGTTTTCACTTCTATTTTGGTTTGCATATATATTGGTTGTGGTTAAATCGCTTGTACTGGTTACTTATGATTGTGCTCGTGTCGATGGTAGTAGAATATATCTACGACTATCAGGAGGGATTAAGGTGGTCCTGATGTGTAATAGCGTCGGGAAAGGACCATGCAGTTTACTGAAGTTTAGGTTTAGTCATTGAAAACTTATAGTACATACGTGGTTCCTACTCGATTTATCGATTATTGGCTGGAGTAGGTCAGGGTTTTCTCGTGATTATACAGATGTTTACTGATTAATTCTTTATTTTCGGAATTGGTTTAATTGGTATGTACCGTTTATTTATTTCAGGCTACTACTTTTACTTGTCGTGTGTTGCTTACATTCTTGGGAATATGACGTACTATTGTTAGGTGTTATATTCGCATGTCTCATAGTTTATCAGTTTTATTTCATGAATATTGTGTGGACTTCTCTTAGGACTTACTGGACTCATCTCTGTATTTGTTGGGTGACTGAGTGCAGATCCTTCGATGAGTAAGGGCAAGGGCAAGGAGGTACTGGGTAGCTACCTTTGAGATTGTGGAGCCAACTCGTGTGTGATATCGGTTTGTATTTATTTTTACTTTTGTTGGGTTTCGGGAACCATAGAACACTGATTACATGGATACTAGACTTTTGTTATACTTAACTCACCTTGATATATAGATGGAATCTTTTGTTGGGTTTTTCACTACTTAGGATTATTGAATACTGTATAACTTACTTAAATTAAGACTTCCGCTATAAAATTTCATTATAACTTAATAAATCGATTAATGGGCTAATGAAATCATTATTAATTTTATGGAAATTAATTAGTTAAGTTAGGATTAAACGGAAAAGTGTAAGTAGCAAAGTAGGTCGCAGAAAATCAAGGATAAGCGAGTTATGACGTGGCAAGGCTTGGTGACATAGGATGCGATGTGGCAGGTAACAAAGTTGGCCTATAATTTGGAGCCGCCACATAAGAGGTGTACCATTAGATAGGTCTCGAGATACGTGTGTATAATTAGATCAATGGATATCATTCAACGATATCCATTTCATATACATAGTTAGAGATCAATTCATGTAAACCACATACTTCCATTTTACAAACTTAGGCGGGAAGGAAACTTGCTAGAGAGGCTCGAGGAAGAAGAAAATCAATTTGGGTTAGTGAATTCATGGTATGGTGGTTGATCAAGCTAGTGAACATCAACTAGGTAATTCACTTACACTAGTTTGTTTAGTTAATTTGATGAATTCATGAATTAGATCATGTTAGTGGTTGTTTTTATGTTGTTGATGATGTCTTAATATTTTTAAGGTGTTTGTGGAGGTCCCTAAAGCATTTGGGTAGCCTATGTATTGTGTAAACTCTGAATTCTGGCTGCAGAGTTTTAGGTTTTTTGCATATAGCGCTAGATAGATCAGCTAGCGCGCTAATTTCGGTTAGCGCGCTAGAGACAGGGGTTCGTGCACTAATGAGTCCACTAGCGTGCTAATTGCCCTGATAGCATAAAATTTTGCAATTTTCTAAAATCTTCAAAACACTATGACTAAGCTTAAAACCCTAAATAAAGGTTTAAACACTTCCAAAAATATGTTATGTGATATCAAGAACCTAGGAAATGGTTATGGGGGTTCGGATATAAGATTTAGAGTGTAAGGAGGCCGGTAAGGCTACGACTTTACAATTGCTTGATGTGAGTATACCCGTTGATTGTTTATTTACATTTTATTTCTAGTTTTAACTTATTTGTTGTAGTCTATATTGACTATGTCTAGCTTTATACTCTCATATCATGGACTTATTTGTTATTCCTCACTTGTTGAGCTTGATTTCCATGATATTTTGATAAATTGAATGTGTTATATGTCATTTCTTGCTGTTTTGCAGTAAATATAGTATAAATAACATGCTATTAGGGATTTGTGAGTTGTGACTTTATGGACTTGTATTCTTTGAAGAATTTGTGCTTTGTAGCATAGCCAATTCTTGGAATCCTTAATAAGTCAATTTCTTCGAGTTATAAAGTAGTTATAGAATTTAGAGTTCATTGCATTATGAGTTGATCGCCATATAGGGTTATAGTCCTTAGGGATGTCGGCATTCGCCACTATGATAAGGCACATGGGGTTAGAGCCCTTGGGGTTGCCCATATAAGGGGTTAGAGCCCCTGTTGATACCGGGGGTTGTAGTCCCTTATGACACTGGGGTTAAAGTCCCTAGTGATATTAGACTGTGCGACACCATGCATGTCCTTTAGTGGTTGATGCTTCACTGACGTAGGTCACAGCCGATTAGATCTAGATCATAACTACTTAGCCGTATGTCAATTTCACTTGTTTAACTGTGGTATTTCTTGGCATAATTATGGTACAAGTCATTCTTATTGAACTTATGCTTCTAAATACCATTTTTTGTTTTGAAACTATGAATGAATTGGTCAATGGGGATTACTGTACTTTTTGTACTCACCATCTTTTTTTATGACGGTGGATACAGAGCCATCGACGAGTAGGCCAGGTAAAGAGAAAATTAGTGACTACCTATGAGCTAGCGGTGTACCTCTGCATCAACATTTTGTAGGTTTTGATATTCTATGTATTATATAGTTTTGTTTTGATACACTTTGGGGTTGTATTTTTGGTTGATCGTTTAGTTCCCTGATTTATGATGACATCACATTATTTATATTTGCCACTTTGTTATATATGCATGTAATCATTGTTGTCCTGGTTTCCACGCATTTAAGATTTTTAATAATTGTTTTTGCATAATTTGTTAAGACCTATGCTAAATTTAATAACTTTTAATAAGTTTTTAATAACTTTGAAATTAAATTGTAAAGTGACATGTGTTTTATTTATCTTAAACACAACTAGTGTGGAGTCGATTTGGATAGAAAGGGTGACTAATACGTAGTTAAGTCATGTGGGGTTAGAATTAGGGCTTAATTACGAGATTAAACTTAATAAAACAAAAATCTTAGACGTGGAGACCAGATGATCCTTGCGTAGAAACTATTAGTTGGGAAGTGAACGAAAATGAGCTGAGGAAATATTTTATTTATATGTTACAATCTATATGTACATGAATATAAGTTACACTACGTAGTAGATAATTTGCATTCGATATCTACCTACCGACACACACGATAATGGTGACACTAGAGCTAGTGATTGTTAGCCTCCAACTACCTCAACGGATGACTATCAGAGGTTATTTGACCATGTAGTGGCCCAGGGCAGCAGCTAGCCGATGTCATAGCCTTCGTGAGGGAGCTTATGGCAGTTATCACACCAGCCCTCCCCGTTACTCATACTATTACAGTGATACCCCAAACCACCAGACTAAGATTGCACCAAGCGCTACTATTATAAGACCTCGAGCACCCGCAACACTAGTGCCACAACCACGTATAGATCCCATAATACCCCATTTATCGAAGTTACCAATATTGACTATACAGGAGATAGCTACAGCTGGGGATACATTCACTCCTCACCTACACCTTATAAGGCAGCGGGGATTATCAAGGGACGCCAAGCCGGTGAAGGAGTTCATCAGGCTCAAGCTAGTGTTATTTGTCAGAGAGCAAAACCATGAGAAAACTGAGCGATGAATTCTCTCACAGGAGAAGTTACATATACTGTTTGGTGTTAAGGTTAGGTTATTGCCCATTTTCTCTTACTACACCCTAGAGATGGGTGCAGATGTCTAATGGAGGAACACAGTGGCGAGCAGAGGCAATTTACATTATGGGATGATTTCAATAAGGAGTTCTTTAAGCAGTACTTTCTAGCCTCTATGGTGGAGAGAATTAAGAAGAAGTTTATGGCATTAAGACAGGCTAAGGGCGAGACAGTGATGAGTTACAAAGATAGATATGGCTACCTCAGATAGTTTTCTGGGGACTTAGTTACGGATGATGGTGATAACGCCTTTTATTTTGGCGATGGTTTGAGGCGAGATATTGCGCGAGCTGTTGCGAGCACCACAGTCAGATCTCTTCAGGAAATGTGCTAGTAGGCCCCTCTTATGAGACATATGAGTTGGGTAGAAAAGAGGATGAATGCGTTAAGTTACCAAATAGAGGAAATGATTATGAGCAGAGAGGACAGAGGGGTAAGAGATAGAGAAGACGAGATATACGATTTTAGAGGGGCAGAACATAGGGCATGTATTTAAGTTTAGTGGCACATGCGCCGCCACGAGTCCTCACACATGATACATATGACGTACCTCCCTTACCTCCTTCCACCAAGCAGGCATTACCAGCACCCTGATAGCAATAGCAGCAGCAGGGTAGAGGCCGAGATTTTAGACAGGGACAAAGGAAAACACTAGGATAGGTCCAACATGATCAGGGTTAAAGACAACAATTTAGCTAGTGTTGACCCATTACATGTTGGAGATGTGGTCAGGTGGGGCACATGTCTCGACGCTGCATACGACCAGTGGCAGCTTGCCCACAGCAAGGCAGAGAGGGAGCCAACATAGTAGCACAACCAAATTTTGGAGTGACACGAGAGCTCATTGAGGTTACGGTTTCCATTTCAAGTAGAGATGCTTATGCACTATTTGATTTTAGTTCTACTATTTCATTCATTACTTATCGCTTGATAGGCATCCTAAGGTTGACACTTGTTAGGATTAATGTACACTTGATCTTGAGTACCGTAACTAGGGATAGGGTTTACCCTAATAGTTTTATCAAGGGATGTCCGGTCGAGATAGGTGGGGTAGAGTTACCTGTTGACTTTAGAATCCTCGAATTCTTAGAGTTTGACCTGATTTTAGGGATGGATTGGTTATCAGCATACTACGTACATATCAATTGTTTTAGTAAGACAATGATATTTAAGATCCCAGAGCGTCCGATATTCACATATAGAGGTAGTCCAACAAGGAAACTAGGCATGAAAGGTCGACTTATAATTATAGAGGAGACGAAAGCATTGGTTGCCCTGTACACAGTGGTAGAGAGTAGGGGATCTAGACTTGAGGATATATTGATTGTTAGAGAGTTTCCAAATGTGTTTATTGAGGATTTACCTTATCTACCGTCGCCACGAGAGGCTAATTATATTATTAAGTTGGTACCAAGCACGAGATCGATTTCCATACCGCTGTACCGCATGGCACCGTGAGAGTTAGAAGAGTTAAAGACTGAGCTTTAGGACTTGGGAGATAAAGGATTCGTCACACCTTCTATGTCACAATGAGGAGCACTTGTCCTCTTTGTGAAGAAGAAGGATGGTACTTTGAGACTTTTTATTGACTACATATAATTGAATAAAGTCACAATCAGGAAAAAATATCCACTGCCAAGGATCGAAAACTTATTTGATGAGCTGAGAGGAGCACAGTTTTTCTCTAAGATAGACCTATGATCAACGTGTCATTAGCTTAGGATCAGAGATGATGATAGGTCCGACACAACGTTTAGCACTAGATATGAACATTTTCAATTCACCATCACGCCATTTGGGCTAACTAATGCCCTTGCAGTGTTTATGGATTTGATACATCGGGTATATAGACCATTTCTTGACCGCTTTGTGATAGTTTTCGTTGATGATATATTAATATATTCAAAGACCGGAGAGGATCATGAGCATCACCTTAGGGTGACGTTGCAGACTTTGAGGGAATAGAAACTCTATGCTAAGTTCACCAAATATAAATTTTGGCTTTCAAAGGTCAAGTTTTTGGGGCATGTTGTTGGAGCAGCATGGATAGCAGTAGATTCGACCAAGATTCAGGCAATTATGGATTGAACAGCACCGAGTTTAGTGACATAGATCATGAGTTTTTCGGGTTTGGCATGGTATTATCACCGATTTTTGAATTATTTCTCGAAGATCGTTTCACCGATTACTAGGTTGACGTAGAAGGATGTCATATTTGATTGGTTTGAGGAATGCGAGGTGGCAATTGCTTAGCAGAAGAGATTGTTGACTATTATGCTAGTATTAGTATTACTAGAAGCTAGACATGTGTTCTTAGTGTACACAGATGCTTATCATATGGGTCTGGGTTGCATGTTGATAAAAGGTAGTGGTACGGTTGCTTACATGTCCAAACACTTGAAAGTACATAAGAAGAATTTACCCCACACATGATTTGGAGTTGGCGGCATTAATGTTTGCACTAAAAATGTGTAGACGTTATTTGTATGGAGAGAAATTTGCACTTTTTACTGATAACAAGAGTCTGAAATATCTTTTCATACAAAAGGACTTGAACATGGGCATCGCAGCTGGTTAGAGTTTCTGAAGGATTGCGACTTTTTTGTGGATTATTTCCCAGGAAAAGCCAACGTAGTCGCAGATGCACTGAGTAGGATACCTGTTAGAGATGCTAAGGTTGTCAGGTGTCACATGACGCATGAGTATGGGTTACTCGAGACAGCGACAATGATGAATCAACTAAATATTGCTACGACACTTGGGTGATGATTTGTGCAAAAATGAGATTTCAGATCGTGTAAAACCGACATTCTATACCCGAGATTTAGTGAATTTGCCCAAAGTACTTATTGTATTAATTGGACGGAGATGAAAGATTAATGTCCGAGATTTAGAGGCAGACTATATATATTGTCAGTGCTAGAGTTGAGAGATGAGATTCTTCATGAGTCACACCGTTCCCAATTCAACGTTCATCTAGGTAGGACCAAAATGTACCATGGCATGAAGATGCATTTTTGCTGGCCTGGGATGAAAGCAGATATGTCTGAGTTTATCAAGAACTGTGGGATCTGTTAACGATTGAAGGCTAAACATTGCAAGCCTAGAGGGTTGCTACATCGTCTTCCCATCAATGGAAGTGGGAGAATATCTCTATGGGTTTTGAAAGGGCATTGCCAAGGACCGCCAAAAGATATGATTCTATTTGGGTGATTGTAGATAGAATGATAAAGTCTGCTCATTTTCTACCAGTAGCCATGCATTACACATTCGATTAGTTGAGTATATTGTTCAAGAGAGAGGGAGGGAGAGAGAGAGAGAGAGAGAGAGAGAGAGAGAGAGAGAGAGAGAGAGAGAGAGAGAGAGAGAGAGAGAGAGAGTATTAGGCTGCATGGAGTACCATTGACTATCACGTCTAATTGAGATGCTATGTATATATCCAGGATGTGGCAGAGTATACAAGAACAGTATGGTATGCACTTATAGTTCAGTACGACTTTTCATCCTCAAATTGACGAGCATACTGAACTATTAATTCAGGTTCTCAAGAATATGTTACGGGCTTATATATTAGAGTTTGACGAACTTTGAAGGACTGCCTGCCATTGTGTGAGTTTGCTTACAACAACAATTATCAGGACAGTACTAGAATTGGCACCATTCAAGGCTTTATATGGCAAACCGTATCGCCCGTCATCGTATTGGGCTGAGTTAGAGGACCGAAAGATTATGGGGCCTGAGATTGTTGTTGACCACACAGAGAAGGTCAAATTGATCCGTTAGAAACTCAAGGGAGCCCAGGATAGATAGAAGAAGTATGTACGCAAATATCGCAGTGATCTCACGTATATTGAGGGTGTCTTTATATATTTGACGGTTTCCCCTCAGACGGGTCTTTTGAGGTTTGAAGTAAACGGTAAGCTTGCACCGAGGTTCATCGGTCCTTTCATGATTAAGAAATGGATCGGGAAAGTTACGTATGAGCTTGAACTACCTCCATATATGTGAGGGATTCATCTAATATTTCATATTTCGATGTTTCGATTAGTTGAGTTGAGAGCAGGTGATCAACTGACTGTGTGTGGATTTGTGTCAGATAAACCTAAGCAATGATATTACTTATTAGGAGCAACATATTTAGATCCTATATCGAAGGGTACAACAGTTGAGGAACAAGTCTGTCCCGAAGGTTCTCGTAAAGTGGCAGTTTCGTGATGATATGAAACTCATTTAGGAGTGGGAAGACTATACGATGGATATGTTATGTACCTCTTCGAGTGAGGTATCAATCCTACCTTAAATTCAAATCTCGAGGATGAAACTTCCATTAGTTTGGAAGATTTATCTCGACCCAAATTTCTAATCTTGCTTATTATTCGTAATCAGGATCACCGATCCATGACGTGGGACTCACACCGTGATATGTCCATTGATTGCAGCGATATGACTGAGGTATATGTTAGATTTGTTGTGGTGTATGCCTAGTGTATTGTATATGTGTAGACTACTAAGTCACTCCTACTCATATATAGTTATCGAGACGTGAGTGGAAATGTGCCTTAAGTTATGTGCTGATGTAGGACTAGGGTAGAGAGTGATGTGGTAAGTCTATTTTGAGTTTAATATAACTTATATAGTGGCTTTAAAACAATAGCCAGGTGATTCGCTTCGAGACACGTATTAGCATATTTAGAAAACCAATTAAGCTCCCAATTTGTGATTATTTAGATTAATTTAATGGAGGAAAGTGGGACATGTGTTAAGATGTGTACCATTAGATAGGTCACAAGATACATGTGTATAATTAGATCAATGGTTATCATTCGACCATATCCATTTCATATATATAGTTAGAAATCAATTCATGTGAATCACATATTTTCATTTCACGAACTTACGAGGGAAGCAAACTTGCTGGAGAGGTTTGAGGAAAAAGAAAATTTGTTTAGGTTGGTGAAATCAAGGTGATCAAGCCAGTGAACATCAACTAGGTAATTCACTTACACTAGTTTGTTTAGTTAATTTGATGAATTCATAAATTAGATCATGTTAGTGGTTGTTTTTATGTTGTTGATGTTTTGGGGTTTTCGAGGTGTTGGTGGAGGTCCCCAAGGCATTTGGGTAGCCTATGTATGGTGTAAACTCATAATTCTGGTTGCAAAATCTTTGGTTTTCCTGCACATAACACGCTAGAAAATTAGCTAGCGCGTTAATTTCGATTAGCGCGCTAGTGACATTGGTTAGCGCGCTAATGAGGTCACTAGCACTCTAATCTAATCACTTAGCGCTAATTGCTCTGGCAGCATAAAAACCTATAATAATTTTCCAAATTTTCCAAAACACTATAACTAATCCTAAAACCCTAAATAAAGGTCTAAACACATCGAAAAAAATGTCGGGAGGCCGGTAAAGCTAGACTTTACAATTGATTGATGTGAGTATACCCTTTGATTGTTTATTTACATTTTATTTCCAGTTTTAACTTTGTTGTAGTATATATGACTATGTTTAGCTTTATACTATTATATCATGGACTTATTTGTTATTCCTCACTTGTTAAGCTTGGTTTCCATGATATTTTGATAAATTGAGTTCTTTTGAATCCATTCATGTTTTATATGTCATTTCTTGGCTTTATAAATAGTATGCTATTAGGGATTTGTGAGTTGTGAATGACTTTATGGACTTGTATTCTTTGAAGAATTTGTGTTTCGTAGCATAGTCAATTCTTAGAATCCTCAATAAGTCAATTTCTTGGAATCATAAAGTAGTTATAGAATATAGAGTCCATTGCACTATGAGTCGATTGGCATACGAGGTTAGAGTCCCTAGGGATGTCGAGACTCACCACTATGATGAGGCATACAGGGCTAAGGTCCCTGGGGTTGTGCATATATGAGGCTAGAGTCCCTATTGATATCGGGGTTAGAGTCTCTAATGACGCTAGGGTTAAAGTCCCTAGTGATATTAGACTGTGCGACACCACGCGTGTCCTTTAGTGGTTAAGGCTTCACTGAAGTAAGTTACAGCTGAGTGGATCTAGATCATAACTACTTAGCTATGTGTCAATTTCACTTGTTGTACCGCGATATTTCTTGGCATAATTGTGGTACAAGTCATTTTTTATGAACTTATGCTTTTAAATACCATTTTATTTGTTTTAGAAATGTGAATGAATTGGTCAACAAGGATTACTATTACTTTTTGTACTCACCTTCCTTTTTATGATGGTGGATGCAAAGCCATCGACGAGCAGGCCGGGCAAGGAGAATATTGCCGACTACCTTTGAGCCAATGACGTACCTCTGCATCAACATTTTGTAGGTGTTGATATTCTATGTATTATACCATTTTATTTTAATATACTTTTTAGGATTGTATATTAGGATGAGCGTTTAGTTCCCTAATTTATGATGACATCACACTGTTTACATTTGCCGCTTTATTATATATGCATGTGATCGTTGTTGTCCTGGTTTCCCTACACTTAAGGTTTTTAATAATTGTTTACGCATAATTTGTTAAGACTTTCGCTAAATTTCATAACTTTTAATAAGTTTTTAGTAACTCTGAAATTCAATTGTAAAGTGACATGTGTTTTATTTATCTTAAACATAACTAGTATATAGTAGATTTGGATAGAAAGGCAGACTAATACATAGTTAAGTCATGTGGGATTGGAATTTGGGCTTAATTACAGGATTAGGTTGGGCGGTGCCTTAGATTAGAGAAGGGGCCGTCACAATGACCAATTTCTCCAATTATAGATATATTTGATATGATGTTGGGAGCCCAACGATGTGTACTCAACAAAAGAGGCATAGGCTATGGAGCAGATTTATTGAGCTATAAGAAATTGTTAGATGATGTTCACATATGCTTTAAGTGCAATAGGTCTCATGCGGTTGAGAAATGTGTCATGCAAAAATCCAACATGGGTAGTTTAGGACACTTATGGTACTCGATTTGTTGAACCCAAAGGTTATTGGGTACCAAAATCTAGTTTTTTCACATTGTGTAAGATGCGAAGAAGAGCACCCCATAATAGTTGGATAGTGGGTGCTCAAGACCGATGACTAGGGATACAAGTCAATTAATTAAGCTAAAGCGGAATGATGGCGGAAAGGTCACATTTGGAGATAACAACGAAGGAATGATCATAAGCATTGGTATTATAGGTAACGATTATCTATCCATAGCAAATGTTTACCTTATTAATGGTTTGAAACATATTTTACTTAGCATTAGTCAATTGTGTGACAAACGTTTTCTTGTCATGTTTGAATCGTCAAAATGAATTGTTAGGAATGAGAAGCATAAAATCATGTTCATTGCACATAGAGATAAGAAAGTCTATGGTATTAACTTTGATGAGATGCATATGCAAAATATTTTATGTTTGAGTGCTCAAAATGAATGTGATGCATTGTTGTGGCACCATAGGCTAGAACATTCTAGTATGAAAAAACTATCTAAGTTGATCGAACATGATTTAGTGAAGGGTTTCCCCAAACTCACATACAAAAAAGATAAGGAATGTGAATCTTGCATTCTTGGCAAACAAGTGAAATCGTCATTCAAGATGAAAGTAGTTAGTGATGTAACTAGAGCCTTAGAACTAATCCACATGGATTTGTTCAGACCTGCCCAAATACAGAGTCTAGGGGAAAATTATATTGATTTGTTATTGTTGATGATTTCACTAAATATACATGGGTGCACTTTCTAGCACATAAGCATGAGATATTTGAGATGTTTGTCAAATTTTATGCATTAATTGGAAATGAGAAGAGTTACAAAATTACTATCATTAGTAGTGATAGGGATGGTGAGTTTTTCAATAACTACTTAAAGGAGTTTTGTGCTTGACAAGGGTATACACACTAATTATCCTTTCTTAGAACACCACAACAAAATAAAGTAGCTGAAAGGAAAAATAGGATTCTCCAAGAAATGTGTAGAACTATGCTTAACGAGTATGACATAGCTAAGCATTTTTGGACAGAAGCCATTAACACGACATCCTATTTCTTGAATGGGGTAAATGTTCGAAAGCAAGTGAAAAAGACCCCTTATGAACTATGGAAAGGTCGAAATCCTAATATTAGTTACTTTAGGGTGTTTGGTTGCACTTGCTATGTCCTAATGGTAAAGATTAGAAACATTTGACCCAAAGTCAAATGTATGTACGTTTCTAGGATATTCCATGCATAGTAAGGAATATAAAGTGTTTAATAGATCAATTAAGACCATAGAGGAGTCAATCCATGTTAAGTTTGATGAGATAGATCATAAAGTGCAAATGTTTCACACTTTGAAAAAAAAATGAGAATTGATGATGATGATGGTAACAGTCTAGCTCAAACATCCAATAGTAAAGAAGTAGAAGTGAGAATAGAAACCTAACCTAGTGTAACTAAGAACTCAAGACTTTTTTTAGGACATCTTTCTTAACAAATCATTGGTGGTCCAAACAATGTATAACCACTAGATCATCACTAAATTGGGATAAGGGGCATATTGTATTTGTATCACAACCGAGCCCACAAAGATAGATGATGTCTTAAGTGATGAATTTTAGATTATGGCAATGTAAAAGGAACTAGAACACTTTGTAAAAAAAATAAGGTATGTACATTAGTGCCTAAACCTAAAGACCATACCATTATAGGCAATAAATGGGTCTTTAGAAATAAAAAGAATGAAAAGGGTGAGATAGTTAGAAATAAGGTTACGTTGGTTGACTAGGCTATAATCAAGAGGAAGACATTGATTATGAGAAGTCTTTGCACCGGTAGCAAGACTACAAGAAATTCGAATGTTGCTTGCTTATGCTTCTTACATTAGCTTTCTACTATACCAAATGGACGTTAAAAATGTCTTTTTGAATGACTTCATAAATGAAGAGGTATATGTAAAACCACTATCGGGTTTTGATGACCATACTTATCTAAGTGACGTTTATCATCTTTAAAAGTCCTTGTATGGATTGAGACAAGCTCATAGAGTTTGATATGATAGGCTAAGTGCATTTCTTCTTGAAAATGGTTTCAAGAAAGAAACACTAGATCCCACATTGTTCATTTTGATCAAGAAACATGATATGCTCCTTGTTCAGATTTATGTTGATAATATCATTTTTTTCATCTAATACACGCTTATGTGATGAATTTTCATCTTTGATGACCAATGAATTTGGAATGAGCATGATTGGTGAACTAACATACTTCTTAGGTTTGCAAATCAAGTAATCCAATCATAGGATTTTCATAAATCAAGTAAAGTTTGTGAGGGTCATGCTTAAGAAATTGAAACTTGACAATTTGAATGCTTGCGTGACACTCCTAGTAGTTCCACCGTCAAAATGGACACAGACCAATTAGGAAAGCCTATAGATCCTAAGCTATATCGCGACATAATAGGTAGTCCCATTTACTTGATCGCTAGTAGGCACGATATTATGTTTAGTGTGTGTGTGTCTCTGTGTGCTAGGTTCCAATCTGAGCCCAAGGAATCACATTTAAAATGTGTTAAGTGTATGTTTCATTGCTTAAGTGGCACACAAGACTTGGGATTGTGGTTCAACAAAGCCAAAAGTTTTGAACTTAAAAGCTTTGTTGATTCCGACTATGCGAGGAGTCTAGTTGATAGGAAGAGAACTTCATGATTTTTTCATTTGCTAGGAAATTCATTAATATCTTTGTTTAGCAAAAAAGTAAAACTCCGTTTCTTTGTCATCGCTAAAGCCAAATATGTGATTGCTGAAAGTTATTGTGCTCAAGTATTGTACATGAAGCAACAACTTGAGTATTACTAAACTCAAGTTAGTTGTACTGAAATTTATTGTGATAATACAAGTGTAATTAACATATCGAAAAATCTAGGGTTACTCTCGTACCAGACACATTGAGATTAGGCACCATTTTCTTAGAGATCATGTGCAAAAGGGAGGTGTTAAACTGATTCATGTGTCCACTGAGGATCAACTAGCTGATATTTTCACTAAGCCATTACCTAGAGACCAATTTTCAAATATTCGGTGAGAATTAGGCATGATTCGTGAATCCGACCTTCTAAGCCTGAACTAACTCAGTCAAACCTTTTTATATGTTGTTAGTGAGGTGTCCATGGAGTGTGAGATGAATTTGAGTTGCCCTTTAAAAATTTAGATATTTTACTAAAAAATCTCAGAGAGCAATTAATGCGCTGATCCACTTAGGTAGCAAGTTTGGTCTGTCTGGTTAGTGCACTAATCAACCCTGATAGCGAGCTAGGTTTGCCTATTAGCGTACTACTCATCAAACATAGCGCATTAGAGAGATTGTACCTATAAATACCTTTTTTCTTCATTAACGCGCTAATCCAACAGTCTTCCTAGGGCATTGTATGCAACTTTCCTTTTTTTTTTTGCTAATTTTCATCGCGTTTCTTCATCAATCTAGGTTTTCACCCCATGTTTTCATCCTAGTTTTGTGCCTTAGATTTCATTTTTGTCATTCTATGCATGTCTACCCTCAGCAAATCATCTTGTCATGCTCATGGGTCATCCTCCCATCATCCCCCACTAGTCGGTTCATCGCACCATCATTCGATAGCGACTCTGAGTCATCAGCCCCATCCTTGATCGCTTCCTAATCCACTACCCATCACTAGACTAGATCCTCTAGTCATCAGGTTAGTGACATGTCGGCCACCATCTCGACCAATCTTCCTCGCAATAAGGGTCGTTCCAAGTCCAAGCACGATGGTGCTTCGACCTCTAAATCAGTTTTAGAACAGGTCAGCTCACGGCTCACGGATGCCAAGGTCCTAAAGCCCGCTGTTGTCGATTTTGAATTCTTTGATAAGGCACGCCTCCCAATACGCGAGGTTCTTTCCAGGCTTGGATGGGTATCATTTTGTGAATATAATGATACCTACAACACTCCCTTGGGTTTGGTCTTCTACTCAAACCTTGCTACCACTAACGAGTACATCATTCAGTTGGTGGTTGACATTTGTATCATCACGATCACTCCTCAGCGTCTAGCTGAGCTTCTCGGTCTTCCACTTCACCCTCCTACCACCATTCTAGGGTGTATGATTCGAGATTAGCCGTTCGAATGACTAGAGGTTCTAAATTACTTCACACTATTTGATAAGGTGGTCACCGTGTATCCATCCGAAGTCACTAAAACTGACTTCAAACCAGAGCCTCATCTTTTGTACAAAATACTTCGTAAGGTCATCCTAAATCGTGGCCGAATTAAGAACTGCATCACTCTTCTCGACCTTTATGTCTTTGCAGCTCTCATGTGAGATGTACCCATTAGCTTGCTGCACATCATGATCACATATATGACATCCACGTTAGGCTCCGGTCGTCACCTCCCTTATGCCCACATCATTACCACATTTCTTGAGGCGTTATATGTGGACATTTGTCTAGGGGTCGCCAACTTACTACATTGACCTCGTAGGCATGGCCACTCTCAAGACCATGAAGTACCATTACATTAGTACCGAGCGATAGTGGATACGCGAGGACATTCCTGAAGGTGAGCTTTACGAGAGCTATGAGTCCCCTCACGAGGCCGATCCTTCAGTGGACTTCGACGAGCGCGACTACCTGAACTATAGTTTCCTATTTCCACAGAGCGATGGCGATAATGATGAGGTTCAATAGGAACCCCTAACCTACGAGGCGCCATCCGCTCCACAGCAGTTACACTAGCAGCTTTCCCCTATCTATCGTACTTTGGCACTACTCCTCTATCGGATATGTCTCCCTCCTCGGCCTATATCTATACTCAATTAGGCCACATGTACGAGCACATGACACAAAATTTTATAGCTATCGACACCCGTCTAGATCATCAGGGTGTGCATCTTTACCATATTAAGGGACATCTCCTGCCAGCTAGGCAAGCGCGAGACAACCGTGCTTTCGGCTTTACACGTCGGACTTCGTCCCATTAGGAGGAGAGGCAAGGAGTAGATTTGATAGGGGAACATTAGACTCAATTATGTTTGTCATTTTTTATGTACATCCATACATATTTAGTCATGCACTTTTTTGTTTCTCATGCATGTCTCATAACTCTATTACTCATTTTTGTTTAGTGCTTAATAATATGGATGTTTATCTCGCGTATCTCTGAGTTATCATGTTCTCTGTTATATTATTTTACATGTGGATGGATTGCTTTCATTCTCCTTGTTTGTACCTCCTTTTATGCATGTTGTGAGAGGGAGCTCCGTTCCCACTTTTTGATGTTATTGAAAGAGGGAGAAATTCAGGTTTGAACTTGAGATTATGAATTGATATACACTTAATATATATCATTTTTTTTCAAGTTCACATTGTTTGTTATCATCAAAAATGGGAAGATTGTAGCACTAAGTGGTTCATCACTTAACTCTACTTGAAATTTTGATGGCAACAAACAAAGTGAAAAGATTCTAACAAGTTTGTTAAGTGTTTTCAGAATATCAAACTTGGCTGGGAATCACAAGATCAAAAGGAAGAATGAGTTCTCACAAGTTCAAGTCAAATGTTGCCGATCAAATTCAAGATTCGGCTCACACAAAGATATAAAGACCAGAAAGCTCATACTATAAATTGTTCACATCATGTAAGGTATATAAGTCTAATTACGCAAGCCAAATGCATTAGATACATGCATAAAACGTTTTCCAAAGTTTCAAGTTCCGATTTTTACACTATCTAAACATTACAACTTGAAATGTTTTTACATTGTGAAAACATATTTTTAAACATGCATTAAATTTGGAAAAGCCGTTGTGATTTGTTTTAAATGCACCAACTTCATTTTGAATGATTTTAGAATAGTAAGTAAGTTTTTTGTAGAAAAACCCTTATATGTTTCATGAAACCAAGATTTTCTATTTTCGGGATTTGTGAAATCATCCGAGTAGTCTAAACAGGTCCAATGACTCATATTAAACATGTTTAATATATTCCCAGAAGTTTAGTTGAGTCGTAGGTATATTAGGGAGTTGCTAACTTGAGACCAGAAATTATTTAGTCTGGTCCTTATTGGTTAGCGCGCTAATGGCATGCATTAGTGTGTTGCCTGCAGTTAGTGCGCTAACCAGTCTCCTGACATATTTTTAAAATCTTACACCTTTTGCTTTGTTTTGGATCAATAATTGATTTTGGGCCTTTTGATCTAGATAACAACCATAAACTCTTAAATAAGTTTGAAAACCATTCGCAAACCATTTGCAAACCATTAAGAACACTTTATTATCCTCTGAAGCTCAAAAATTAACTTGTGCTCAAATTTTCACATAAAATAGTCCTAATTTTTGTGCTCGGCCACTTGGAACCTTTTGAAGCTATTGAATCATCTTCGAAACTATTGTAAATGAGGCGTTCTAAGGCTTGCAACCACTTCTCTAGAACTAACTTGAATCTCTCTTATTTGGGGTTGTAAAAAAGTATGATTTTCTAGTTATTTTATGCTTAAACTACATCTTTTATTGTGCTTGGTGTGTGGAAATCATTTGTTGTATTCTTGAACACATTTGTTTTTAGTTTTGCATTTAAACTTGTTTTATAAACCACCCTTGGACTATTTTGAAAAAAAGTTAGGCCTTAAACTTAATTTTTATTAAACTACTTGTTCATTGGATTTGAGATCGTGTTTATTCTCATCGATTTGGTTTAATTAGTTTCTTGTTTGAGACTGGTGTAAAAACCAATGATATATATATTTATATATGACTCTTTCATATTCATACTTGCATGCGTTAGAGTTATCAGGCTCTAGGTGGCTTGCTAGTAGTTGAACTTATTGTCGCTTTACATTGTAAAATCAGTTTTCATTGTATTCATTTATTACGTGTAAGGGGTTGATTGTATGAATTAGTAGGATCTAAGTCAAAAAAAGACCTAGTCGAGGCTAGACATAAATCGTAGTTGAGGCTAGGTGGGAAGTCCTAATTTGTGATTATGCATTTTAGGCTTGCATACTTAGGTTATAACACTTATCGTTAATATAAGTGGGGATTTGAAAATCTTAATCAAGGAAGTTAGGTAGTGGATGTAGATCGATTGGACCAAACCACTATAAATCTTGTGTCTCTTTTTCACCTATTCTACCTCCTTCACTATTGCTTTGTATCTATAATTGTTGATTGCGTGTGAATGAAGCATCATTTTCCATTGAAAGGTTTTAAAAGGCGATAACCTCTTAGTAAATCCAATTTAACCCCCTCTTGGGTGTGATTTTTATATATATATATATATATATATATATTATAATATTTTATTTTTATTTATTATTTTTGTAAGGTTTAGGGGCCGGTTTGGCCTCCGTTGATCGGTCCAGGTCTGAACCAGTCCCTGGTTCAGTCTAGGGGCCGATTCGGCCCTTGGTTGGGGGTGGGACCCCTGGTAGGGCATCCTTGCCCCTGGATGCATGAGTATCTAGGAGAGGGACGCCCCTTGCTCATTGCCCATATAGCAGTAAGTAGGTCAGGTATGTGGGGCCTTATAGTGGAGGCCCTCCTCCCCCATGGTGGTAGCGATGGGCCTGTCGTTCTACTCTGGTGGCATCGACGGTGTGATGGCCCAGTTCCCCTAACTGAGTACCATCCAACCTAATCTCGTTACTAAGCCCTAACCCACACTACATAGGACTTAACATATTAGTCAGCTTATACATCTTATTCGCCTCGGTACACACTCTTAACATAGACTTTATTTATTTTGCTTTAGTTATGATTTGCAGAGTTCATTAAGAAGTTATCGCAGAGTTCATTAAGAAGTTATTAACATTACCTTATTTATCAGCAGAAAGTCTTCATAAAATTGGCGGAAGCATTTACAAAACACTTACTATGGAAACCAGGTAAACAATTGATCATATAAAATCCATCAAAGTAATACATGAAATAGTAGGGAAGTCTAATCTCTTATCCTAATATACAACCCAAAGTTATACAAAAAGACATAAGTAATAGATAAACAAAATGATTACCCACAAAGTAGCAGGAACTATCCACTGATGGTTCAAAACTAATTGTCATTCTTCTCCTTATTCTACTACTATAAATATTTGCACCCACCGTCATAAAAGGACAGTGAATACAGTAATGTAGAAAGTAACACTGAAAGACATTTATCCACATTTCTAAATATACAACAACAATATGAAAGTATAATAATGGCAAATGAAGCTGAAAAAAATATCATGCTATAAGATACTTAGGTTAAACAGTATGAAACTGACACTCGGCTAAGCAGTAATGATCTATGGCCGGATGACTATGAAATTAAATTACATCAACTTTATTCCACTATTTAGGGCGTAGATATACTCATGATTGCTCATTTAAAAGATATATAAATACTTGTTGACAACCCTGGGTCCCATTGTTGGGGTATGTGCACTAAGTCAATCTACAATCATTATTTATTTTATAATTTTAATTAGTAAAAATAAGTTTTTCATTTGTTGTTTTATTATAAGTGATTACATGTTTACCTTACAGTAAGATCCATAGGTATTTGTTGTAATATTCTAAATGTCCCTAGTCGGTCATTATACTGAGAATTATGATGAATTAAGACTAGTGTAAATCTTGATTGATGATCATGTGATGATCATGCATAAAGTTATATGAATCAGATCATGAGTACTTGTTAGGGAACAAGGTACTATATTGACTCGCTATGAGTACACCACATGGATTAAGTCATAAGTGTTACTCATGATAGGTATATCATTTAGTCATTCGACTTGAGATTACTATAGACTTCAATTTTATGAGCATGGTAGTTTGACACAATTAAACGTTGTCTTCAACCAAATAATTATAAAAATTGTGATTGGTTACCATGTGAATAATATGTAAAAGTGTGTAATTACGATAAAATTTTTCATTCTCGTATAGAGAGATATCAGTGGATCCCTCAATATGATAGACTGATAACGGCCAAGTCTAAGTGAATTGGTATGTCCAATGTCACTTGGATGTTTTCAGTTTACTTAAAGATCGAGACTAGTACGATTAAACATTAAGGGTGACTTTCCATGCCTTATGTTTAATCAAAAGATAGCGCATGATAAAATGATATGATATATGTTATTCATTAGGTTGTATCGATTTTGATATTCATGCTACTTGGGTAGTCATAATGCCTTGCTAGAGACTACTTATGACTTGTGTACCACAATGGTTTTAGTTCATTACCAACGTTGCATGAATATATTGGGTCCTACATAAAGAATGGCTTTACGCAATTTCAATTAGTCTAGAGTAATGAATTTTATATGATAAATTAATGACGTAAAAGCCCTTGCGATTTGTTATATGATTATTTATTAATAGGGGTGTATGTGTAATTTGCTTAAATTACCTAAATACAATAGGTGTATTACGAATAGGATTTTAAGTGATGGCTTATCTACACATATAAATAAAGGGTGAAACCTTAAAATTATATAAGATTTTCGTTTTTGCAAATTTCGAGTTCTCTAGATTTTGGGAGAGAAAGAAAATGTTTTCAATATCTCTTGTGACTAACACCCCAAATTATGGTCACCGTTCGTGTGTGGGTAGATAGAGGACGCACACTTGAACTTCTTGGAAATCAAACAATTAGAGAAGGAAATCATGGATTAAGGTATGGTTTACTTTTTGTAGATCTAGTTTAATGGAACTTATTTTTTATCATGTTGGGGTTTTTCAAAAAAAAATAAATTTTTCACTGCGTATGAACCCCATAACCCAACACTTTATTCTTATTAGTTTAGATTACAAACTTCATAGAATCATCTATAATCTTCTCTGTTGGGTTTTGGGGTTCATACGCAGAGGAGATTACAAAACATTTTTTACAAAAACCCCAACAGGATCCGAATGTAATTCCATTAAAAGCGTTTAAACCAAGAAAACTTAATCATACCTCGGTCGCAAAATACCTTTCTGAAGGTTGATCGATCTCTAAGCGCTGCCAATGACAAACGCCCTCTACAAGCAGTCCGCACACGAACGACGGCCGAGATTCGAAGTGCAAGCTTCAAGAGAATACCAAACCTTTTTGTTTCTCTCCAAAATGATCCAGAGCGTACCAGAAAACCCTAATTCGTTTTTAAACGAAAATAGAGTTTCGGCCCTAAAATTTCATCCGTGTGTTCTAACTTAAAGCGTCTATTTATACAACCCTTGTATATAGACGGTTAAGTAAATTACACATATACCCCTACTTAAAGAACAAGGACGTTTCTGTCATAAATTTTATCATATAAAATTCATTTTTCTGAACCATCTTAAAATCTCACAAAACCATTCTTAGTGCGCGACCCAATAGCCTCATACAACGTTGGCAGTGTACCAAAACACATTTTGGTATACAAGTCTTAAGCGGCCTCTAGCAAGACATTATGACTACCCAAGTTGTACGAATATCAAATTGATACAACCTAATCAACAGTTTATATAACATCCTTTTGTCGCACGATATCCTTTTGATAAAACATAAGACATGGTATTGTCATCCAACATGTTCAATCGCACTAGTCTCGATCTCTAGGTAGACTGAAAACATCCAAGTGACATTGATCAATATCAATTCACTTAGACTAGGCCTTTTAAAAGTTTAACACATCGAGGGATCCACTGGATATCTCTCTTTATATGAGAGGGATAAATTCTATCTCGATTACACGACTTCATCACATTGCTCACACAATAACCAATCACAACCTTTATAATCATCCGGTTAAAGACAACGTTTGATTGTGTCAAATCGTTGTGTTCCTAATGTTGAAGTTTCTAGTAATCTCAAGTCAGGGGACTGAGAAATATACCTATCATGAGAAACAACTATGACTTAATCCATGTGATGTTCACATAGTGGGTCATTCCAGTACTTTGTTCCCTGACAAGTACTCGTGATCTTGATTCGTATCCCTATACGTATAATCATCATATGATCATCAATAAAGACTCACACTAGACTTAATTCATTATAGTTCCCAGTATAATGATCGACTAGGGACATTTAGGATATTTATGCAAATACCCATAGATCTTATTATAATGTAAACATGTAAATTAATTATAATAAATAGCAAATAAAGTCCTCTATTTTATTAACTAAAAGTATTCATAAAGACAGTTAATGGATTGATCTAGGGACATGCCCCAACATCTCCCACTTGCACTAGGGCCAATCATACATGCATCTAATGCCTAGTAATCTAACATGACCATCATGTTTTGCTTGTGGAAGAGCATTTGTTAATGAATCCGCAACGTTGTCTTCGGTAGGTACTCTGCAAATATTCACGTTTCCCCTCTCAATAATTTCTCTGATGAGATGAAAACGTCTGAGTATATGTTTGGATCTGTGGTGTGATCTAGGTTCCTTGGCCTGTGCTATTGCCCCGTCATTGTCACAATACAAACAAACAGGGTTAGCAATACATAGAACCACACCTAGTTCGAAATGAACTTTTTGATCCAAAGCGCCTCCTTTCTTTGCATCGAACGCCGCAATATACTCGCCTTCGTTGTAGAATCCGCCACGAGTCTCTTGCTTCGAACTTTTCCAGCCTTCGCACCCCAATTCAAAGTAAACACATATCCAGATGCGATCTAAAATCATCTATATCAGTTTGAAAACTTGCATCTGTGTAACCATTTACAACTAGACTATTTTCAAAACCTCCATAGACCAAGAACACTTCCTTAGTCCTTCTTAAGTACTTAAGGATGTTCTTTATCGCTATCCAAAGTGACTCTCACCTGGATCTCGATCGATATCTCGCTTGTAGTGCTCAAAGCATATGATACATCAGTCGAGTGCATAACATGGCATACATGATAGATCCAATAGCTGATGCATATGGAATCTTATTCATACGGTCTCGCTCATCATTTGTCTTAGGACATTGATTCTTGCTGAGACTTATGCCATGACACATTGGCAACAATCCTCTTTTAGAGTCTTGCAAACTGAACTTATTCAGCACCTTGTCTATGTAAGCACTCTGACTTAGACCGATTAGCCTCTTAGATCTATCCCTATAGATCCTTATCCCCAGGATATAGGCTGCATCTCCTAAGTCTTTCATTGAAAAACACTTCCCTAACAAATACTTGATATTCTGCAATGTTGGGATGTCATTTCCAATGAGTAACACATCATCAACATACAGTACCAGAAAAACTACTACACTCCCACTGACCTTCGTGTATACACAAGGCTCATCTTCGTTCTTAATAAAACCAAAATCCTTAATTGCTTCATCAAAACGAAGATTCCAACTCAGAGAAACTTGCTTTAATCCATAAATGGATCTTTGAAGCTTGCATACTTTCCTAGAATTCTCAGGATGTACAAAACTTTCAGGTTGTGTCATATACACGTCATCGAGCAACTTTCCGTTAAGAAATGCAGATTTTACATCCATTTGCCATATCTCATAGCGAAAAAGTTTCATCATAATAACACCTTGAGTCTGCCTGAAACCTTTTGCTACAAGCGATGCTTTAAAAGTATGCACTTTGCCATCCATGTCAATTTTCTTCTTGCATTTACATTCAATGGTCTTACCACCTTCAGGTAAATCAACCAAGTTCCAAACTTGGTTATCATACATGGATTGCATCTCAGAGTTCATGGCACTTAGCCATTTATCTGAGTCTTGTCTAGACATAGCCTCATGATAAGTGGTGGGCTCATTTTGATCCATAAGCAACAAATCATGACTATCAAAAATGAGAAATCTGAATCTCTCTGGCTCATGTCTTACCCTACTAGATTTATGTGGGCCTTGTGTCACTTGCGGAGGTTCGACTGGTTCAGAACGTTGTTGAACTTCCAGTAGCGGTTCAGTGTTTATCTGTGATTCTTGAACTTCTTCAAGATTTATTTCTCTCCCACTAGTGTCTTTTGAAATAAACTATTTTTCCATAAAGGCACCATACTGAACAACAAGCACTTTGTCCTCAACGGGATTATAAAAGTAATATCCTTTTATTTCCTTAGGATACCCCACGATTAAACACTTGTCAGATTTAGGTGCTAGTTTTTCTGAGACTTGTCGCTTTACTTAAGCCTCACAACCCCAAATATTAAGGAATGATAAACTAGGTATCTTCCCGTACCATATCCCATATGGTGTTTTATCAATCGCTTTAGAAGGAACTCGATTTAGAGTGAAAGGTGCAATTTGTAATGCATAACCCCAAAAGGATAATGGAAGATTTGCATGACTCATCATGGATCGAACCATATCTAATAAGGTTTGAGTTCTCTTTTCAGAAACTCCATTCCACTGTGGAGTTGCTGGTGGAGTCAATTGGGAGACAATCCCACAATTTCTAAGATGATCATCAAATTTTTGGCTCAAATATTCACCACCTCGATCTGACCGAAGTGTTTTGATAGTTTTACCAAGTTGATTCGCACTTCATTTTGAAACGTTCGAAACATCTCAAATGATTCAAACTTTTATGTTTCATTAGATATACATAACCATATCTGCTGAAATCATCAGTAAATGTAATGAAGTACCGATAACCTTCTCTAGCCATTGTGTTTATAGGACTGCATACATCGGTATGTATTAGATCCAATAAATCACTTGCCCTTTCAGTGTGTCCAGTAAAGGTACTTTTAGTCATCTTGCCTAGTAAACAAGATACGCACGTTTCATATGTTTCTAAATCAAATGAATCTAGAAGTCCATCTTTATAGAGCTTCGTTATTCGTTTCTCATTTATGTGCCTGAGACGACAATGCCAAAGATAGGTTTGATTCAAATCATTTGACTTGAATCTCTTTGTATTTATGTTAAAGACTGGAGTATTAGTAGAGCTTTTCATGCTTAGAATATAAAGACCATCACACAAATCAGCATTTGCATAAAATATACCTTTACGAGAAATGGAACATCTATTATTCGAAATAATAAAATCAAAACCATCCATATCCAAGCATGAAACGGAAATGATGTTTCTGCTCAAGGCAGGCATAAAATAACAATTATTTAAAATTAAAATAAGTCCACTAGGTAAGATTAAGTCATATGATCCAACAGCCAGGGCAGCAACTCTTGCCTCATTCCCTACGCAGATGATGTCTTCTCCTTTCTTCGACTCTCTACTTCTGGTGGGTCCCTGCATATTTATACAAATGCGATATCCACATCCGGCATCTAATACATAGGAATCACTAGTAGATAAATTAATTTCAATAACATAAATACTTGTAGTAGTAGGCGCACTACCTTTTTTCTTCTTTAGATCTTCTAGATAGAGCTTGCGGTTTCTGAACCAATGTCCAGGTGCATGACAGAAATGACAATTTCCTTCCTTTTCTTTTAGGTATCTTGAAGCAGGAACAGGCTGGGGCTTGACTTGTTCCACAGGCTTTGCGACAGGTGCAGAAGCAGCCTTTACAACTTTAGCCTTGCCTTTGCCTTTCTTCTTCATTCCCTTTCCCTTTTGGACCATCAACACATTACTAGAGGGTTTCTTGATATTTTGTTCAGCGGTTTTGAACATCAAATGCAACTTTGAAATTGGTTTCTCCATATTATTCATATTGTAGTTCATCACAAATTATGAGTAACTCTCTGGTAATGAATTCAGGATCAAATCCGTAGCCAACTATTGGCTTATGGGAAATCTGAGTGTACAAGCTGGTCAACATAGCCCTTCATTTTTAGAACATGAGGGCTAACTGACGCACCCTCAGTCATCTTGCAAGAATGTAGGTTTTTTACTGTCTCAAACCTTTCTTGCCTAGCTTGTTGTTGGAACATTTCCTTCAGCGTTATAGCCATGTCGTAGGCTTCCATTAGTTCTATGTCCTTCTGAAGTTCAGGAACCATAGTCGCCAACATAATACATGCAATATCAGTAGAATCGTTTACATGTTTATTATGCGCATCCTTCACAGCTTTCATAGCTTTGGCTGGTGGGTCCTTAGGGATTAGAGCATCCAAGACATACAACTTGCGTTGAAGCTTAAGAACAATTCTCAAGTTTCTGAACCAGTCAAGAAAGTTAGTCCCAGATAGCTTGTCCTTCTTAAGGATGGATTGCAGTGACAGGGGATTATTGTTACTTGAAGAGGCCATTGATCTACAATAAAGATTATACAAAGTTTATTTTAGTATAGAGGAATAGACTCCCACTAAATTAACAACCCTCCTAAAACATATTGTTTATTTAGGGGACTAAAATCCATATTTCACCTAATTCTATGATAGCTATGGCATGAAACACAAAACTAGATTATTTAGGTAGGTAACAGTTACCAATTACATCTTACGTAATTTTAGATACTTTTATGAGATACGGGACATCTTATGTCTTATCATGTTTTTATCTCATCATGTGCCTAAAGCTCAAAACTATTTTGATAGCTTCATTAAATCAGACCATTTTAAACATTTAGGTAACTCTTATCCAACTTGTCTCACCAAGATAACACAATACACCTAGCTATGGCTGAAACTGTATTAGTGTGATCGAGGCATTGACAAGTGTTTAAAATGGATGGCATGAGACTTAAAATTTAATAGAGGGATTTTATTCAGTTTTAGTGATTTTATGTAAACAATGAAATATCATATATTTTATTGATTTGTCAAATCACTAAACAATTTGGAAATTTTTATACTGTTCACTAATAAAAGAATTTTTGTGCGCTAGGATTAGTTAGACGGCGGTCCCACTGGCCGGGGTACAAGGGCAGCGCCCTCGTTTTTTTTTTTTTTTTTGAGACAAATTTCAATTCCGAAAATTAAAATTCACTATAGAAAATCATATTTTTCGCTGATTTTATTATCCGAAATTAACCCCTTAATTTATCCGAAATTAAGTCAATTAAAACATTTTAATTAACCCGGACCCACATCTAACTAATCATCTTATCCTAATCCAATTAGGACTTAAGATATTTGAATCCTAGCATATCACCAATAACGAAATTCTCGATATTTATCTCTTATCCAATAGGGATAACGAAAATGGTTTTGCTAATATCTCTTAATCTAATTTGTTATCTATCTTTTATCAAATAGAAACTCCATAACAGAATAGATATAATGAGATAAATAAATAATTTCAAAAAATAATTATTTGCAATTTCGGTCCTCATCCAAATAATCACAAACATGTAATTGAATCATGAACTACTATCTCAATCGAACCTAATCATATTAGTTTCGAATTAATATTAAGACTTATACCTAACGTGTCATGGATCACATAACACGAAATTCAATTCATTAAAATTATTCGAATTAACCTAACATGGTTACTTGCATGTACGAAACTGATTTCAATTAAATCACGAATATATGTATCATATACACAAAACATGATAATAAATCTCACAGAAAACTTATGTATATCACATATGCATCAACTATTAACATGCTTTCAATCATATATCATGTATATATCAGAAGAAAATAGGCAATGAATTTAATGGAATCAAGCTCGATGGCTCTGATACCACTGTTGGGTTTTGGGGTTCATACATAGCGGAGATTACAAAACAATTTTGATAAAAACCCCAACAAGATCCGAATGTAATTCTATTAAAAACGTTTAAACTAAGAAAACTTAATCATACCTCAGTCGCAAAATACCTTTATGAAGGTTGATTTATCTTTAAGGCGCTGCCAACGGCGAACGTCCTCTACAAGAAGTCAACACACGAACGACGATCGAGATTCGAAGTGCTAGCTTCAAGAGAATACCAAACCTTTTTGTTTCTCTCCAAAATGATCCAGAGCGTACCAGAAAACCATAATTAGTTTTTAAACGAAAATAGAGTTTCGGCCCTAAACTTTCATCCGTGTGTTCTATCTTAAAGCGTCTATTTATACAACCCTTGTATATAGATGGTTAAGTAAATTACACATATACCTACTTAAAGAAGTATAAGTGTAATACACCACAACGACATTTTTGTCATGAGTTTTATCATATAAAATTTATTTTTCCGAACCATCTTAAAATTTTGCAAAACCATTCTTAGAGTGCGACCCAATAGCCTCATACAACGTTGGCAGTGTACCAAAACACATTTTGGTATACAAGTCATAAACGACCTCTAGCAAGACATTATGACTACCCAAGTTGTACGAATATCAAATTGATACAACCTAATCAATAGTTTATATAACATCCTTTTGTCACATGATATCCTTTTGATCAAACATAAGGCATGGTATTGTCATCCAACATGTTCAATCGTACTAGTCTCGATCTCTAGGTAGACCGAAAACATCCAAGTGACATTGATCAATATCAATTCATTTAGACTAGGCCTTTTAACAGTCTAACGCATCGAGGGATCCACTGGATATCTCTCTTTATATGAGAGGGACAAATTATATCTCGATTACACAACTTCATCACATTGCTCACACAATAACCAATCACAACCTTTATAATCATCCGGTTAAAGACAACGTTTGATTGTGTCAAATCACTGTGTTCTTAATGTTTAAGTCTCTGGTAATCTCAAGTCAGAGGACTGAGAAATATACCTATCATGAGAAACAACTATGACTTAATCCATGTGATGTTCTCATAGTGGGTCATTCCAGTACTTTGTTCCTAACAAGTACTCGTGATCTTGATTCGTATCCATATATGTATAATCATCATATGATCATCAATCAAGACTCACACTAGACTTAATTCATTATAGTTCCCAGTATAATGATCGACTAGGGACATTTAGGATATTTCTGCAAATACCCATAGATCTTATTATAATGTAAACATGTAAATTAATTATAATAAATAGCAAATAAAGTCCTCTATTTTATTAACTAAAAGTATTTATAAAGACAATTAATGGATTGACCTAGGGCATATGCCCTAACATTCTCAACACCGATATAATCCTTCTGCATCACTATATAGTAAAGTAAAGTAGCTATATGGTTCTTCACTTCAAAGTGTTGCTTGGTTGGATAAAAATATGCATCTATAATATAACTCCAACTCTTCATAATTTTCCTAAAATAAGAGATTTCAATAAACTTCTGGTGTCCATCACTATCAAGCGCAAATCCCTTTCCCATAGGTATCTTTAAAGCGTATTAGATTATCTCATAGGGATAGGATTCCTTATAGACATAAATGACATTCGGGTAATCCTCTTCCGTCCTCTGTCTGTTTTGTGGTAGACTGAGAAATTTATTCAACGTCGTAAGCGAAATATCAATTTTCTTCTCTTGCACTACTACTTTATCTCATTCCTTACTAACATGTCTATTCGCATAAAATTGTCGTACAATTTTCGAACATCCTTTCTCTTCTACTCGCATAGTCTCTCAGAAGATTCTTTCATTCTCTATATTTGATGATGCTCACAATCGTATCCTCATACTTGCTTACATTTTGAATATTGAAACCTCTCTTAGGAATTATCATCCTCTTCTTATCATTATAGTACCTTTTCTAAGCTCTACGTCTCACAATCAAAGAAAAGTCGTAAGGCATTAAATAATTAGGGCTTGGATTCTAAAAATATTATTCCTCAATATATGACAATGGAGATTGTTCTTTAAGCTCTGCCATCCCAAGTCTAAGTTCTCGAATACTAATCCCGATAGGTATAATATTCATTAGGTGACATACATACTTCTGCTTGGGTTTTGCTTGCACCACCCCCTCCCCTTTATCTTGCTTACTACTCCTACCTCTTCCTTTACCTCCTCCCGTTATAGAAATACTCAACTATGATGACATAGGTAAATTAAAATCATGTATTTGGGAATTTTGTACTATCGAGGTAATGAAAACAAGTTTGTGAAAAGGTTTTATCATTGAATCTCAAAAGAGTTGAAAATAGTACATTTAAAATAATTTATCGATATATTCCCATCATAAATATGTATATATTGGAAAAATTCATAGAAACCCCTAAACTCTTTTCAAAACCTAAATTCAAATTGGAGATTTGTATTTAAACCCATTTTCAAAAATAATTTTTGCAATAAAAATTCAAAAGCCATATTTTTCAAAAATATCATCAAAACTGATTTTGTTTAAGACATTGAAATCAAAATGATGATAGAGTATTGATTTATTACCTTCTTGAGAGTGAATCACTTAATTAGTATGTTCTATTAGCTCCTTAAACTTCCTTTCTAAGCTTCAATTTGAAAAACACCTACCAAAGCCCTAACTTCGTTGTATAAACTTGATTTCGAGATTTTTAGGGTTGAATCCCTCCTAAACAAGGTGGGATACATTTAAATAAGCTATAATTTAAGCTTTGAAGGGTTCAATCTCGACAAAAATCGATTGACAATCGAATGGGTGCAAGGGTTTTAAGTGTGAAAGGGTTTATGGGTTGGCGATTTGGGGTTCTATTTTTAAAAATACAGATTTGCGCTCAGCGATTTAAAGTTTAAGTGGATTAACTTACTAATCACCAGTTAAATCGCTGAAAATTAGTCTCGGTGATCCACTGACTAGCTCAACGATTCCTAGTATAAACTTGAATTGACGACAAATCGCTGAGTCATTTTGACGCTAAAACTTCTGTATACTGCTGCTAATTTTCGTAGCGATTCCCAATGTTATTTGATATCGTTGAGAAATAGCTAACCTATTTCTGTTGTTATTCCAATATATCAAATATTTTAATAATTTATCACACATATTCATCATATTTAAAATATAATTAATCAGTATTCAACAAGAAATATTCTAAAATGAAATTTTGATTGTAGTTATGAAACATTATTCTGCTAAATAACTACTTTATTACTTAAAATAATTAAATACAAATATAGTTCAACTGCAAAAAAACAACTCAATAATCCCCTTCTCAATTGGAAATATCCAAAAAGAAAGTTAAAATGAGAGAGAAAATAAATATTTTAGTTATCATAAATCTATTAATATGGAAAGATATTGGCTCGATCAATCCCCTTATACGAAATTATTTTGGAATTATATTCCTAAAATATCTACATTATAAGAGTCAAAAGTTGAGAGAATATAAAAACAACTAACTAATCCTAATACTAAAACTGAAAGTAAAGATAGAGTATGGGTTGTCTCCCATATAGCGTTTTTGTTTATAGTCATTGGCTCGACTTGATAGATGAGATCACTCTTTGTTCAGTTTAAACGAGTCAAACTGACCATCAACCAACTATTCATCATTATTGACATATTCAGCTTCATTATCATTTTCGACATCCGCATAGCATCCTTCAGGGTAATAATCACAATATGAGTTCTCCCCTTCATATCCCCTTCAAGGTAATCCTCCATCTCATAACCATCCTGAAGATACATATAATCATTTTCCATCATAAGCGTAACTATATGTTGTTCTACATTGAGAACAATTCATGCCTTCTTGAGAAAAGTTCATCCCATCAATATCACATCATCATTTTCAATATGTGGTACCACCAAGAAGTTGGTGAGATACTTGAACCGTCTCGCTTGCATTGACACATTCATCGACATTCCTATTAGAAAGATCTTATTACCATTTGCTTTATTGACAACAAAAGGTGGTATAAAATCAATCTTCTACTTGGCCTTTCTACATCATTGTTCCGGTAATATTTATATTAGCTCCCGTGTCAAGTAGAACACCAAGAAAACTAAATTTATTGATCATCAAATGGAGGAAGAGTTTCATTGGATCATTTTTATAAATTTCAATCAGATATCCTAGATCTTGAAGTTTTAGTTGCTCATCAGTAAATTCTTCTTCCGGCAGTTGCTTCCCTATTTGTTGTTACATTTTATGTTGCTGCTTCTTTGATTTCTTCTTCTTATTGTGCGGCTTTTTATACATCTAGAGTGTAATTGTTTCATTCTTAATGATTTTACTCGCATTGATGTACACATTGAGCTTTTTTTCATTACATTGCGAACTTTGTTTCTCAGGCTTGAGGTTCATGATTTTCATATCATGTTTAACAAAATTTTCATAATAAGGTTTTAACATATGACCATTTACATTAAATATTTTTCATGTTTCGAAGCTTTCTGTTTCTACTACACCATGAAACAATAAATTCATAACCATAAAAGGTCTTATCCGTCTTGAATGTAGTTTTTCAAGAAATGATTTAAGTTTTGAACGAATGAGTAGAACTTTATCTCTTACTTGAAGATTTTTAGGAACAAATTTCTTATCATGAAATGCTTTGGTTTATCTTTATAAATTGATGCATTTTTATAAGTGCCATTCCTAATTTCTTCTCATTATTGAAGACTCAACTTACATTGGTTTCCTGATTTATCATAAGTCACGTAACATGTTTTTATTGCATAATACGCTTTATGTTCTATAACTATTGGTAAATGACATGTTTTTCAAATACTAACCTATAAAGTGTCATGCATATGGGTGTCTTAATTGTTGTTTTATATGCCCAAAATGTGTTTTTTAATCTAAGACTTCAATCTTTACGTGTTGGACTAACTGTTTTTTCAATATTGACTTAATTTCTCTATTTCAAGTTCAGCTTGTCCACTAGTTTGTGGGTGATATGGAGTAGACGTCATATGTATGACGTTATACTTAGTAAGTAGATTAGCAACTAATCGATTACAAAAATGTGAACCTCTATCACTAATAAGTGCTCTAGGTGCTCCAAAAATGGTAAAAACTTTTTTATCTAAAGAAATCAATCACTATTTTTGAATCATTAGTTTAGTAGCTTTTATCCTAGACACATAATCTACAACAACTAAAATTTAAACACAACCATTCAATGGTGAAAAATGTCCCATGAAATCCATACCCCATACATTAAACCCTTCACAAAAAAGAATAGGAAGTAAAGAAATTTGATTTCTACGTCCTAAGTTTCTAGTTCGTTGGCAATTTGGACAAGATTTTATATAGAGAAATTAATCATGAAATAGAGTGGGCCAAAAGAATCTGGAATCTAAAACTTTACGAACAGTTCTACGTGGACCAAAATGTCCTCTATAGGCATAATATGGCAATGTGATATAATTGATTGTACTTTTGACTGTGGTATACATCTCCTAATTATTTGGTCGGTACGAAATTTTCATAAATAGGGATCATCCCATAAATAATGTTTAGAATCTTTTTTTAATTTTATTCTTTTAAACTCTCATCAAATAAGGTGATAACTTAATGGTGTGGTAAGAGAATTAACTATATCAGCATACCATGGGCCATCAATCTTTATACTATACAAATATTCATCCGAAAACTCATCCCTTAATAGTATAGGTGGTTCTCCATTTTCTAACCTATTTAAATGATATGCTACTAGATTTTCGACTCCTTTCTTATCTTTTATAGTAACGCCAAATTCCTATATAAGTAATATCCATCTTATTATTTTTGGTTTGGCATCTTGTTTTGTCATAAAGTATTGCAATGTTGCATGATCTGAATAAACTATCACGTTTGTTCCTAATAAATATGGACTAAATTTTTTAAGGCAAACAATACCGCTAAAAGTTTTTTTTTAGTAGTGGTATAGTTTTGTTGGGCTGGATCTAGTATCCTAGAAGCATAATATATAACATGAGAATCTTTTCCTACTTTTTTACCTAAAACAACTCTAATTGTATAGTTACTTGCATTACACATTATTTCAAAGGGTAACGACTAATCTGGTGATTTAATCATAGGTGTGATTGTTAAAGAATCCTTTAATTTACTAAATGGTATTTTGCAATCATTGGTAAATTCAAAAGGGACATCTTTTTGTAAAGATTTGCTTAAAGGTTATGTTATTTTAGAAAAATCTTTCACGAATCTTCTATAAAATCCTGCATGACCAAGAAATGAATGTATTTCTCTCACAGGAGAACGGTAAGGTAATGTTTTGATTACTTGAATTTTTGCTGGACCTACCTTTATTCCTTTATGTGACACTATATGTCCTAATATAAGTCCTTGATCTACCAGGAAATAAAATTTTCATAATTTAATACTAAATTCTTTTACATGCATTTCGCAAGCAAATTAGTTAAATTAACTAAACATTCATTGAAAGAATTACCATACATAGTAAAATCATCCATGAAGACTTCAATAAAATTTTCTACATAATCAAGAGAAAATACTAAGTATACACCTTTGAAAAGTTGCATGTGCATTACATAAACCAAAAGGCATATGTCTATAAACAAATGTACCAAAGAGACAAGTAAAAGCTATTTTTCCTCATATTCTGGTGCTTCAGGTATTTGATGAAATCCTGAATAGCCATTTAGATAGCAGTAATGAGTTTTTCAGCTATTATTTCTAACATCCGATCTATAAACGAGAGTGGATAATGGTTCTTCCTAGTTAAGACATTCAACTTCCTATAATGTATACATACCATCCAACCGTTTTGGATTCTTATTGGTACTTACTCTCCATGATCATTTGTTATAACTATAATTCATGTCGTCTTAGGAACTACTTAGACTGGGCTCACCCAATTGCTATCAAGTATTGAAAATATCATTCATGTATCTAATAATTTTAATATTTCAGCTTTTACTACGTCCATCATAGATGAGTTTAATCTACTTTGAGCTAGTCTATAAGCTTTTGTGTTAGTTTCTAGATTTATCCTATGCATACATGTAGCTGGACTTATTCCTTTGATGTCAGCTATGATTCATCCTATTGCTCATTTAAATTCTTTCAGTGCATTTATTAATCTATCTTCGTCTAATCTTGTCAATTTATTAGAAATTATCACTGGCAAAATAATTATAGTTCCCTAGATAAACATATTTCAAATGATCTTGTAATGATTTTAGATCTGATTCTGGGGCTTTAATTATAAAAGGTAAAAGTTTTGAATGAGATCTAGATAAATTTAGGTAATAAGTAAGTTCTGGTAGTTTATTGTATGATTCCAAAGTACTTATTATCTTTTTTTGTATCCTCATCTCTATCATCATCTTCTATAAATCTTCTATTACCAATTCCAATTTGTCTGTTTTATCTTTTCTAAAGATTTATTTATTAATGTGTCTATTATATATACTGTGCATAAGGAAAAGACATCTATTGGGTATTTCATTATGTCATATATATTAAAATTCACTATATCGTCATCTATTTCCATTGTTAGTGTTCCATTTGAAACACCAATATTTGTTTTTGTTGTTTTCAAGAATGGTCTTCCTAAAATTAGAGAAGTTCTATTATAGAAATTATCTTTTTTCATGTCTAAAACATAGAAATATGCTAGGAAGACTAAATTATTAACCTCGACTAGTACATCTTCTAGTAACTCTACCGGTTTAACAGTGGATCTATTTGCTAATTGTACGACTATACCAGTTTCTTCTAAATATACATCTGTCATTCGCAAATAAATAGATAAAGGCATAACATTTATGGAGGCTCCCATATCACACAATGCTTTAGAAATTCTTATATTTTTAATTGTACATGGAAGGAAAAACATTCCTGGGTCAGAATATTTAGGAGGTAATTTCTTTTGAATTAGTTCTAATACGTGTTCTCCTAGACTCACCTTTTCATTAGACTTTAATCTTATTAGTGCATAAATCTTTTATAAATTTTTGATACTTAAGTGCATTTTGAATGACTTCAAATAGAGGTATATTAACTACTATTTTCTTTAATGTATCGAATATTTATTTTTCTTCCTACAACTTCTTAGCATTTCTTTTATCCTCCAAATGATAAGGGAATGATGGTTTAATATTAATTGATCTGACTTTATCAGGTTCATCACCCTTTTTGATAGGAATCCTATTCCTTGTTACTTCAATTTATTTCTCTAATTATGCTTCTATTTATTTTTTATAAACTAATTGGTATGGTATTTTAGATTCATCCATCTACTTACCACTTTTTAATGTTATGGCTGGTGCTTCTTCACATAAAGTAGGAAAAAGGTTGAGATGGTAGTTTCCCTTGATTTACAAATTCACTTATTTGTGTTGCCATCTGACTCAATTTGGTTTTTCAACTCGGTCATATCATTTTGTAATGTTTGAATTATTTGATCTTTTTCTCTTTCTGAAGTATTCGATGTTTTATACCTTTGATAACCTTGATTGTTAATATGATTACTTACATTTGGTTGTGAGTAATTTGTATAACTATTAAATTTATAAGTGAGATCAACAAATTCATCATATTGGTTCATTATAGCATTAGCTTCTTCTATTTTAATTTGTTGTCTCAAAAGGCAATCATCATTAGAATGACTTAATTCATTACAAAAACATAAGGCATTACTTTGCTCGATATATCCTTTAGTAATAATTCAACCATGGTTTTTAGCTCATCTATCTTATCATTTGATATCTTATATGTTCTTCTATTCATTTCACTTAGATTTTCCTTGATTAATTCACTCTTCTCACCATATTGCTTAGATTTTTTAGCCATTTTATTTATAGGTTCGCTTGCTTAAGTTGGTGTTTTGTCAAGCAAAGACCCTCTACATACTATGTCTAAGATTCTTTATTCTAAGTGGCTTAATCCCTCATAAAAATATTACATTAAAGTTTGTCTGTAAATATATGTATTGGACATAATAAAATTAATTTTTTATATATATCCTAAAATTCATCAAAATTTTCTCCAATTTCCATCCTAGCATTACTAATTTTTTGTCTATATAAACTAATTTGTCTTGTAGGGATATATTGATCAAGAAAGACTTATAGCATCTTTGACCAATTGGTTATGAAATTTTGAGAGAGATAAAATAACCAACTTAAAGCTTGGCCTTTTAACACATAAGGAAAAGATTTTAATTTAATATAATATATTTATATGTCCTTAGGTTTTAACATGCTTACTTTGTGTGCAAACTCCCTAATAAACTTTTGAGCATCTTCATTATCTTCACCATATAAACACAGTAAAGAATTTATGAATTTGAACTTCAATTCGAATTCCAAAAATTATATTGTAAAAGTTATACACATAGGTTCATAAGTCGTGACATTCCTATCAGATTCCCTAAAAGTTAGTTATTCCTTGTCTTCAGCCATTATATGACATTCAACAAGAACGTTTCCAAGAGATTATTTTCAAAATGCTCTGCAACGGCGCCAAAAACTGACCTGTGTCGAGCGTACAGAATAATTTTTCATATTTTCCTATTATTTGTAGTAATGGTAAATTAGATATCGTATTCACATAGATTTTGGAAATCTCTTAAGAATTAAGGCTACCTTAAAGTTTTATTGGATTTAATTTGTTTTAATTTAACTAATCTAATTAAAATGAGAATTGAAAAATATCAATCTAAAAATAAAACAATCAATTAATTAATTAACATAATTAAATTATTTGCATTTTAAATCCAATAAACTAATCTAATGCAATTCGAATAAATAATCAATAAATCAATTTAAATTAAATATCTAAACAATACATCTTAGACAATGATATGTAAACCGTCATATATTTGGACATTTTCATTAAAGCAAAGTCATAATCAATCATCATATTTATATAATGATCATAAATCATTAAACTCTAATCACAATAGGTTGATAGCCTTTAGCAAATTATCGACTTTCCTATATTCAATGGAAATAAGTCATATCCTTATCATTGTAAACCTGCTTATTGGATAAAACGTAATAAACTAGAAATATGATAGCATTAACACTCAATAAAAGTATATCTAATCTAAATCAAATATTAATCAGAATATGCTAATTAATAAATAATTTAGAACACAATCACCTAGAACATCCACTCGGGTAGTATTGCCCTATAGATTAATCTAGTTACTACTTCTATAATTTTTGTTGATAATTATAGAAATAGAATTAGATACTCTATATTACAAAACATATTGGCCACTATGCACTCAATACAAAGAATCATTAGTTGTAATATGCAAAAACAACTTATTAAATCCGTAATTTACGTGTGTGATTGGTTTAAAGCATTAAACACATAAATTCCATATTATGACTAAATTAATGAACATTTTACAATCAGGTCCAGAGTATTGTTTAGAATAATAAACTACTCACACATATTAATAATAAACATTGCAATAAATAAATAAAATACATTAATGTAAAATACCTCAATTAAATCTCCAAAGAGTCTCCAACAATAATAAAAAATAATTTAAAACCTAAAACTTTAAAACTAATAATGATTAATAAAGGGCTATGAGAGAAAGAGAGACCATAATTTTGAAGCCCTAATGTCCTATTTATAGTTTCCCTGAGTATATATATCATAGATAAACTCAAGTTCATTTTTCTTATCTAAAAAACTTGTCACCGACCTCATCAATTTATCAGTGATTCCTCTTTGTTCACAAATCGCTGAGTTAATTACTAGAATAGCTCTCTATAATCTATCGATTCATCTAACAATTCGTAGTGTATTTCCTGATTTGTTGATGATTCGATGACTCTTCTCTGCTATCGATTTATATGGAGATTTCCTATGTAATCTTGCATCGTTGACTAATCATTGGACCTCTTCTCTAGTTGACTGTTTCGCTATTCTTTCTCTTTTTCTTCATTTTTTCATTTTCCCTAACTAAATCCTGAAATCACAAAAACAAGAGAATACCTAGTGTAATATCATCATTTATATCTAAAATCAACTAAATTACACTATAAAACATGTCTAATTATTGACTTATCAATTATCTAGGGGTAGGTATTCCCACATAGCTGTTAATGTTACTCACGTGCTAAATCTTAAGAGCGGCTGCCCAATGTTGTACATTGGAGTAAGAGAAGTACTTAAAGAGTGGTTGCCCTATCTATCAAGAATATGGGGACTAGGATGTTGGCGACCTCAACACTTATAGCCTATCTAGGGAAAAATGTTTTAAACCCCATTTTTCAAAATCAATGATACAAGACATGGAAACAAAGTATGGTTAGATTATGGATTCCTAGACGTAGGTATGTCTTTATTATCTTATGTACAACTTATTTGATTTCTTGTTTAGTAGGTTTTTAGATAAAACTCTTTCAAAAACCCCTCAGATTTACTTTTCTGTTTGTTAAACTCAATTTGACTAAATCATGTGGATTCGACCCCGTTCTTACCTCTACTATATTCCAATAGATTTGGTAACCTATTACAGGTCATATTTAACAAGCATGGCACGTGATCAAATTTTGGCGTCGTTGCCGGGGATTCAGTTACAAATTGAGTTCGACTTTTTTTTTTTGTTTTGTTATTTAAGTCTACTAGTTTATGCATTGTAGGATAACTTCCACATCTCCTTCAATTTTTATAGAAATTGTGCAAACCTTATAGTTCTAGAAAGGTAAGAAATACCTCTAAAAATTTGTTTTTATACTACAATACATAATTTTAATATTTTGGTAATTGAAATCAACTCATAAGTTGTTGCACCAAAATTGTCTTTATTTATTAAAATAGATTTCAACATAAACAAAGTATTAAATGGGCTGATTGTGAAACAGTAGAATTTAAGACCACTTAACCAACCTAAAACATGTTAAATTAACTTTGTTAGGACACCTCCGGAGCTTAGAAAGGACTTACGTGGTGTGGAACACGAGTTGGAGTGGTCGAAAGTCGATATAGACTAGGAATTACGTGTATTTAAGGTAAATAAACCTATCGAGGCAATTATCTTCATTTTATTCCATTATCGAGCTAATATACAGTCATTTGGACCTTTTGATGTTGATCTTATATTCCTAATGTCATGCATTGTATATACTTTCATTTCTATGATTTCTTTGGTTATAATCGGCGTGTAATGACTTATCGCGTGACATTTGTTTTTTGAATTTGTTCTATGATTGGACTCCTCTAATATAATTGATGTCTGAGCTATTGAGTTGTCTTCTAAATAGCATGCTATGATTTTTTTTACTCTCTTATTGGTGTATATATAAACCTATGTCAACATGTATGTTATGTAACACTTGTTCGTACAATCTACAATATGAACTCTTCAATAGCCATGACCCGAGGAGCCCACCTTTGTAGATTCCTTGACTTTATGAGTTGCACGATACCTTGGGTTAGAGCCCTTGGAGGTGTCGGCACTCCACATAGCTAATGTTTTACTTAATTCATGAGTAGCGAGGCTCACGGAGTTAGAGTCCCTAAGGATGTCGGCATTCCACACAGCTAATGTTATTAGCGCTAGACACGGGGTTAGAGCCTCTAGGGATGTCGGCTAACCAAACTTGATTTGCATGATCATTTTATCCATCATTCCTTGTATAAAACTTGGCAATTGTTTGCATACTTTCCTTTCAGCTTCTTCTTATTTATAGCTTTTATGCTTTTAGTTATCGTTCTTTATATATCTTGGAAATGTTGATGAATAGCCTTCAGGTCTTACAATCTACTTAACTGTATACACCGCCATTTTTATGACGGTGGGTATAATTCTATCGAGTAGTCAACCAAGGAAGGAGAAGATGACGACGACCCCTCTGAGCCATTGACAAGTGGTTTATACTACTTTTGTAGGTGAGCATTTTGCGTATTTATTACCTACGTCTTTTTGGTATAATTTTGGGTTGTATAATGAGTTGAAAGACTTGACTTCCCGACTAATACATGGATTACTCAGTTTAATTCTTGTGATTGTCTATTTACATGGTTTCCACAGTATGTGTTTTTATAATGTTTCTGCATGTTTTATTAAGTCTTCCGCTGATAATATTAAAATTATAAAAAATTTATTTAACTCTAAAAATCATGATTAATGAGAAATGAGAAACAATTATCCTAAACATGTATAACAAGGTGAATGAGACAAAAAAGCTGACTAATATGTTTTTAATTCTTATGTGGCATGAATTAGGGCTTAATGATGGGATTAGGCCAGACGATATCCCATTTGGGGAAACATATCGTCACAGTTGGTATTAGAGCATATGTACTAGAACCTTAGGGATAGATTATAGAGTTGTCCAAAATTATGATACCAACGTCACAGTTGGTATCAAAGCCTAGGTATGTAAAGCCTATGTAATAGAGTATAGCTTATTTTATAATGTGATACTAACATCACAGTCGATAATAGAATCCATGTTCTCGATAAGTACGAAATGAAATTTGAGCAAAACATAAATCTTAGATATGAAACTAGACGATCCTTGCCTAGAAACTATTAGTTGGGAAGTGAGTGAATGTGACTTAGGGATTACTATGTGTATATGTTATGTTTTGTATGTATAAATACATGATATTTACGTAGTAGTTGATGTCGCAATCGCTATTAACTTGAAGACTACAATGGCATATCAGCGCGTGGGCAGAGATGGTAGTGCCAGCAGTAGTCAGCACACGGTATCGGCTGAGGATTTTCAAAGGCTATCTGATAGAGTTATGGCATAAGGTTAGCAATTGGCTGATTTCATATCTTTTATAACGACACATATACATGTGCTTACATAGGTCACTACCATGGCTACTATCTCGACTGTAGTGCTTTTGGCACCCGAGCTTTCGAGTGCACTACCTATTACCACCGCTGTACCGCGAGTACTTAACCCATCTGAAGGATCGGTGTGTTAGGTTTTTGGGGTTCATACACAACGAAAAATTCAAAAAAAATTGAAAAACCTCTAACAGGATCGAAAATATCTTCCATTAAACTAGATCTACAAAAGTAAACCATACTTTAATCCATGATATTCTTTAGTGATTGTTCGATCTCTAAGACATTCAAGCGCGCTTCCTCTATCGAAAATCTTCACATGAATGGTGACCACAATTTGGAGTGCTAGCCCCAAGAGAGATTGAAAGCTTTTTTCTTTCTATCCCAAAATCTAAAGAACTCGAAATTTACAAAAATGAAAAATCTTATATCGTTTTAAGGTTTCACCTTTTTATTTATATGTGTAGATAAGCCATCACTTAAAATCTTATTCGTAATGCAACTATTGTATTTAGACAGTTTAAGCAAATTACATATATGCCCCTATTAATAAGTTATCATATAACAAATCGTAAAGGCTTTATGTCATGAATTTTACCATATAAAATTCATTACTCTAGACCAATTGAAATTGCACAAAGCCATTCTTTGTGTACGACCTAATAGGTTTATGCGACGTTGGAAATGAACCAAAACCATTTTGATACACAAGTCATAAGCGGTCTCTAGCAAGGCATATGACTACCCAAGTAGCATGAATATCAAAATTGACACAACCTAATGAATAACATATATCAAATCCTTTTGTTGTGTGATATCATTTGACTAAACATAAGGCATGGAAAGTCACCTTTAATGCTCAATCGTACTAGTCTCGATCTTTAGGTACATTGAAAACATCGAAATGACATTAATCATATCAATTTACATTGACTTGGCCATTATTAGTCTATCATATCGAGGGATCCACTAATATCTCTATAAGAGTGACAAGTTTTATCTTAATTACACACCTTCATATATTATTCTCATGGTGACCAATCACAATCTTTATAATCGTTCGGTTAAAGACAACGTTTGATTGTGCTAAATTACCATGCTCCTAATATTGAAGTCTATGGTAATCTCAAGTCGAATGACTAAATGATATAATTATCATGAGTAACACATATGACTTAATCCATGGGCATTCTCATAGTGGGTCGGTCCAGTATCATGTTCCCTAATAAGTACTCATGATCTCGATTTGTATCACTATACGCATGATCATTAACGACCATCAATCAAGATTCGCACTAGTCTTTATTTATTATAGTTATCAGTATAATGATTGACTATAGACATTTAGGATATTTCAACAAATATCCATGGATCTCACTATAAGGTAAACATGCAATCACTTATAATAAAACAACAAATGAAAACCTTAATTTTATTAACTAAAATTATAAGATAAATAATGTTTGTAGATTGACCTAGGGCGCGTGCCCCAACACGGAGCTACCTACTTTACTAGAAATGCCTTCCGCGGCATTGCTAGCAACGCCTCCTGTTAAAGCCATACTTGATCCGACAGAGAACAATAGGAAGAGAAAGAGAGGCAAGGGACGTAATAGAATGAATGAGGGATCCAGGTAATCTGGATTGGCGATACCGGCCACCATGACAGAGTAGATGAGGCATACAAATATTTCAAAGGTGATCAAGAGGGACACAACATACGCAGCTGCCCACAGTTAGTGGATAGGTCTTACATGCCAACTCTAGCAAGACATTCACTGTCTCCGTTGCAGATCCAGCAAACACCAGGGGACAGAGGCCGAGATACACTGAAACTATGGTAGAGCCCAATATAGAGCCAGACTATGGTTATAGTACAGAGGATGCAACCAACTTGTTTTAGATGCTCGCCCCACTTCTCTCCCAGTACCTCGTCACCTACAATAGAGAATGGAAATTAAGAGATCCTAGCATAGACGATTACCTTTCTTTTGATACTTTAGATGTATTTCATCTATTATGTGTTGTTGAAACTTGTAATACACTTAAACATGGATTTTAATGGGTAATGTTTAAACCCATAGAACTTATGTTTTTAAGTTGTAATGCCAACTATATCACATTGATATACAATTCAGAAAAGTTTTAAATTTCATACCTTTCTTAACTCTTAGAATTGTATTTGTAGATATTTGTTAATGTAATTTCGCAGGTTAAAGCTTACCGGATCATCATCCGACTCGTTGGGTTATCTCGAAGGGTTTGGCGATGGTTTGAGCTAAATGACTCGAGTTTGGGAATTTGGGTCGTCACATGCATTATTAAGTTACAAAGTGTGACCTCTCGCCACAATTGACTTTGTAAATTATTTTCACTTTGTTACTATTTTGCCTTCAATAAATTCACACAAAAAGTTTAATTTTACAAAATGCAATCTCTTGCCTATAAAATGAAATGAGAAAGAACTTAAGCCCTTTGTTTTTCTTTTTCTTCTTTTTTATGATCTTCAACCTTCAACCCCTTGTTGCACATCATTTTTTTCTCCACTGTAACTCAATTTGCTTCATATGCATTCCAAGATTGGTTTTTGATTCTTAAAAGTTAAGATTCAACCCAATTAAGGATTCTAACAATTCAAGAATATGAATTAAATCTCAACCAAATACTATAATTAAGATGTTGTATTTGACGGTGAATTGTTAAGCGTACGGACAAAGAGATGAAAAGGGGTGTAGAGATTATAAAGTAGAAGAGAAAATGAGATGAGTTTATGGTTTAATTTGGGATATAGAAAATGAGAATTAAATAGAAGAGGAGAATATGAGTGTAGTAAGTGAGGTAGAAGTTGAGAATGAGTTTAAGATTTCATTCATTGAGGGATGTAGAGAGTGAAAAGTATAGTTGAGGAAGAGTGTAGAGAGTGGAAAGTAGAAGGAAAAAAAGAAATGAAATAGGTTCATGATTTAGAGTGGGGTTATTTATGTAATTTTTCCCAAAGACATTTTAGTTTAAAAACATATTAAATTAAATAGGGGCTGATATAGGGTAGTGCGGGGTTAAAAACATAATTTTAGATTTATTTCCTACCATTTTACATAATCAATATTTTTGAAGCTTATACATGCATATTGATTCATTACAAACCCAAATGGGTAAGCCGATCTATTACAATATTGTGAAATTGAATAGATAATATATCACACACTAAAGCCCACATGATCCCCAATATTTAGCTATTAATAAAATCAATTACCTAAAAAACTATTAATAAAATCAACATGCATTTTTTTAATAGCCATCTTTTAAAAAACATAAAAATATACAACAACAACAACAACAACAATAACATAGTCTTAATCCTAAATTAGTTGGGGAGGGCTAAAAAATATAAAAAAATATTTACTAATATATATATGGTAAAAACTTATATATATTTTCCAAAAAACATAAAAAAATATAAAGTACCAAATGCTCCTATTTCTATAAGTTTCTTTTGCTTATATTTTAAAAATCTTATTATGTCTAAAATGTGCTAGGTAGACGTGTGAATTGATCAAAACACTAAAAAAAACTTAGTACGTTGTCATAATTTTTAAGCTCATGACAAAAGTGTAATTTCATGTCTTCTCTATTTTATCATACATATAAACATACATAATTCTCATGTTTGAAAGATCTTATTTTGTTTTATTTTTAGTAGTAATAGGCAAGGTTGTGGCCGCTAGTTACTAAATTACAAGAGAGTTACAAACGCGAAAAATGACTATTTCATGGTAAGATTTGATCTCTCTAACGATTGTTTGGACGCGCTTTTGAATGACCCGTGGGTGATCCTCAGACATTACTTATTGGTACAACCCTACTCTTTGGATTTCGACACAAAAAATGTTAATGTCTCCTCTGTTGCTGCATGGATTTGCTTTCTGGGACTGCCATTTCACTACTATCATAAAAATGTTCTTCGTTCGATACTTCGATTGCTTTGAAAGTTGGTGAATTCATTAAGATTGACTACAATACAGTTGACTCCCAACGTGGGTAGTTTGCTAGAATGGCAGTGAAACTCGATCTTCTCAAACCCACGTCGGAGAGGGTATTCATTGATGACCAATTGCGCACGATTGAATACGAAGGTCTTCCTTTTTATCAGCTACAAATGCACAAGGTATGGGCATGTAAGCAATTTTTGCCCTTTCACAACGATGAGCCCCAAACAAGTGGCCATTGCTGAATCATCTCCAACTTTGGTTACTAAATTAAATGCCAATGTTATCACTCGGAAAAAAACATCACCACCGGTCACTGTCTCGCTGGATTTCGACGACGAGGTGGGACTGTGGATACATGCCGCTCAACCAGCGCGAAAGCCGAGGACGAAGACCACTGATTCAAGGGAGAAGTCAGAAATCCAGCGATTCGCAACCCACCATAAATGGTCGTTTTCTAATAGTGGGGTGAAGATACAATTTATTTCTCAAAATATGAAAGTTTATTTTTAAATAATAAAAGTAGGTAATAACTCCTTTTGAAATTGAGTTATTGGTTATACATGGTGGTGAGGTAGCGGTGAGGTGGAAGACAATTGTATAGATAGCTCCTTTTGAAAATGACATATCTATACAAAACTATACACTCTATGAATGACTCCTTTTGAAAATGAGTTATCAATACAAATTCTCTTTCCCATGACCGCCACGTGTATATGGAGATGGACGACACGCGTCACTCGCGTATTTCGAGGTAGACAACCAATGTAAACAATGCGCACGCATATCAACTTGGACAACCCATGCAAACGTCACCCATGTATGCCAAGGTGGAGATTTCATGCAAATGTCAGGCACATCTGTCGAGGTGGGCGACCCATGCAACCTCATGCAACTCATGCAAACGTCACGCACGTGTCTTGAGGTGGTAAAGCCAATGCCAACGCCACACACATATCTCCTGATTGACAACACATGTAAACGCCACGCACGTATGTTGAGGTGGGCGAGCAATGCATCTTTGCGCAAACCATTCAAACGTCAGACAACATATCTCGAGGTGTGGACAACTCATGCAACCTCGTGCAATCCATGCAAACCATGCGAATGTGAAACACATATTTCGAGGTAAACAACTCATGCAACCTGTTGCGGTCCATGCAAACCATTCAAACGTCATGCACGTAACTCGAGGTAGATAAGTAATGCAAATGTCAGACACCACTAGAACAATCTCGGTATTTAATAGAGGTTTTTAAACCCCTATTAAAGTGGGGTGTTATTAAATAACACCTAATTGATAGGAGTTTTAAAAAATCTCTATGTGATACATGTATTAAAACATAACACATTTTCACATGACATTTAATAACACTCTATTTAATATGGGTTTTAAAACCTCTATTAAAGGCCGAAAATGTTCGAGTGCACGTATCCCGAGGTGGACAATTCATGCAAACGTCATGCACGTATCTCGAGGGGGCAACCCGTGCATATCAACTACAAACCATATACCTCATGTAAACGTCACGAACATATTGCGAGGCGGACAACCTGTACAACCCGTGCAACCCATAGGCGTTTCGGCCCCTGTCCACATCAGCAACAAATTCCAACCACTCTAATAACGCCTTTTGCATAGGCGTTATTGCCTATTCGAAAAAAAAAAAAAAAAAAAAAAAAAAAAAAAAAAAAAAAAAAACCTTATTTTTCGAATTTAAACTAAAAACATTAGTACTTTTGTAATTTTTTCCACCATAAATCCCATTTTGATGTGTTGGCATCACAAGATTTAGAAACTCCTAATGATAGTATAATGAAGATTTCTTTGGAATCTGGTGAATCAAGTAAAGCAACTCCTAAGGTCAAGATTGCAACGGATTTAGGCTCGGCTAAAAGTAAAAAGCTTCATGGGAAATAAAATATGCATCATCTCCTTGCAAAGAAAATGAATGAGGCTAGCCGGCCCAAACTGACTCCTCGACCCGATGCATATAATGTTAAGGCAACGATTCCTCAACAAATGGAAAAAATAACGGACCAATCGCCAAGTCGGTCGACGTCCCCTCCCCAACTTGTGGGTACGTCCTCTTTTCTCTATTACGGTACTATAGTCGACCGAATCGGCTCCCCCTTCCATCGAGAACGTCGAGATTTTGATGGAAGATACAGCGGCACACGAAGTCCCACAAGACATGCTCACTGTTCCGGAAGGTCGTAACTATCCAGAGCCGACGCGTTGCATCGATGCCGAATCACATTCTATGGTGATGCTTACGGACAAGGGTGTAGAAGATCGAATTGGAGGAGGACCTAGTCATCCATCATCTCGTGCCTCGGGAACAATTAGATGACCTTCGGATTGCTCAAAACAATTCAGTATGAAGGGGAACTCAGAATAAAGAGACGGGGCAAAATCGAAGAAGACAACCCCCATATGCTTGACGTGTTGATATGCTGGGATCAAAATTAGCGATTGATGAGTCTAATGGCCAGACCTCGGCACCGACATCCCTGGATGAGGACGTGGATCCTTAATAATCGGGTATTACCCTCCCCTTTATTTATATTGTTTTTATGCTGATTTCTATTTTAGTGTGGAATTGTCGGGGTGCAGCTAAGAGATTGTTTGGTCGGTACTTGAAGACTCTGATTTCTCTTCATAATGTAAAGGTTATTGTTCTTGTTGAAACAAGAATTGAGAGTCTTCAGGTAGATATGCTGATTAAACGCCTTTAATTTGAACGTTCACATAGAGCGGAGGCACATAAATTTTCTAGGGGTATATGGATTTTATGGAGAGATGAACTGAACAACAATAAACCAGACTAGTAGATCAAAAGATCAAATGATCAGTTGATCAACAATGAACCAGTCCTGAATATCATACGAAGAAGAAAACATGAACAACATACAATCTGTTGTTCATTAACATCAAAAAATACAGAGTACATGTTTATATACATACAAAGAAGGTGTACACTACACACCTTTGTTATAACCAACTGAAGTAAACTAACATAAGTCTATGATACAATACACACCAACCTATATGATACAATACATTACAATGTCTGAACATTACATAACTCTACATCCCCCCCTCAAGATGGAAGTCTATGCCAGTCACATAGACCCATCTTGGACAGTAAATCAAAAAACAAAGGAGCTGGTAAAGATTTGGTAAACAAATCAGCTAACTGTAAACGAGAAGGAACATACTGTGGAAGAACAAACCCACATTTGAACTGATGACGAACCATATGACAATCAATCTCCAAATGCTTGGTACGTTCATGGAAAACAGGGTTGGCGGAAAGGTGAATGGCAGCTTGATTATCACACCAAAGAGGTATAGGAAGAGGAATAGGAACACCTAAGTCCTTAAGAATATAAGAAATCCATAACAATTCAAAAACTATGGAAGACATACACCTATATTCAGCTTCAGCAGAGGATTTGGAAACAATAGCTTGTTTCTTAGTTTTCCATGAGATCAAGGAGGAGCCCATGAATACACAATAACCAGTGAGAGACTTCCGTGAAAGAGGACAAGCAGCCCAATCAGAATCATAGTAGGCAACAATAGGAAAATCCAATTGAACAGGGAAAAACAAGCCCTGAGAAGGAGTACTCTTAAGATACCGTAGAACATGAAGAGCACCAGACCAATGTTGTTCAATAGGAGCTTGAACAAACTGGCTCAACCGATGTGTGGCATAAGTAATGTCAGGACGAGTGAAACCCAAGTAAAGAAGACGACCCATTAGTCTTCTATATCGATCAGCTTCAAGTAACAAAGGTGAATCAACATCATCAAATTTACAGTCACGAGGAAGAGGAGTAGTTGCTGGTTTAGCAAATGTAAGACCAGCATCAGTAAGTAAATCAAGGACATATTTACGTTGATGAACATAAATTCCTGATGAAGAACGAACCAACTCTAAGCCCAAAAAATAACGAGCTTGGCCGAGATCTTTGATGGTGAACAAGTTGTGCAGGAATTCCTTGACTTTGTTAAGCAGCTCAAGAGAAGTACCAGTAATAAGAACATCATCAACATACACTAGCAACACCAAAAACTGACCATCGATGTTGTAAGTAAACAAACAAGGATCATGGGCAGATTGAATGAAACCAAAAGATTGAAGTTGAGAAGTAAACTCATGGTTCCATTGTCTTGAGGCTTGCTTTAAACCATACAAGGATCGCTGAAGTTTGCAAACTTAAGTAGGAGAGGCCAAAGTGTAACCATCAGGAGGTTTCATATAAACATCTTCATCAAGATAACCATGTAAGAAGGCATTATTAACATCCAATTGATGTAAAGGCCAATTTCGAGCAGCTGCCAAGGATAAAACAGTCCTAACTGTGACATTTTTAGCAACAGGAGAGAATGAATCAGTGTAATCAACACCTTCAATTTGATTGAATCCCTTTGCAACCAAACGAGCTTTACATCTATCCAATGATCCATCAGGATTAAGTTTAACCTTGTAAACCCACTTAGAACCAATGGCCTTTTTATCAGGTGGTAGATCAGTAAGACTCCAAGTACCATTTTCCTCCAAAGCTTGTAACTCCTTATTCATTGCTTCGACCTAAACAGGATTATGTTGAGCTTGAGCATAACAAGTAGGCTCCTTTATGTTTGAAACAGCAGCCAAAAAACACTTATAATCAGCAGTAATGTGAGAAGAATGAATGAAATGAAATGTTGGAGGTGCACCAGCAGAAAGAACAAACTCTGCAGGATTGGATACAGAGGTATGGACATTGTTCAAAACAAAATCATTCATCTAAAGAGGCTTGTGAACAGCACGAAGACTCTTGCGAGGAACAATTGCAGCAGGAGGCATGACAACATCAGTATGAGGCTCGAATGTATCATCAACAGGCATAGAGGAGTCAGGCAAAATAGCATCAGAAGGTACTTCATTAGGATAAAAAACCTCAACAGGTACTCCCTAGAATGAGGCATAGCAGCAAAAGTAGGTACATTACTTGAAGAAGGTACAACAGCAGAAGTAGGGACAACTTTCAAGGAATCAGATGTGTCATTACAAGGAATAGGCAATGGACAATCTGAACTTGAAGAAACACTGTGAAATGGAAATTGATTTTCAAATAAAATCACATCTCTTGAAACAAAACAGGCATGTGTTGCCATATATTGTATAATCTGTAAGCCTTTTACCCATGGGAATATCCTAGAAAGATACATTTAATTGCTCGTGTATCTAACTTGGTTTTACTTGGTGAAACATTAGTAGCAAAACACAAACAACCAAATGTCTTCAAGGAGAGATAATTTGGTAATCTTCCAAATAAGAGATGATAAGGAGACTGCCATTTCAGCAACTGTGAAGGCGATCAATTAATGAGATAGGTAGCAGGAAGAACTGCATCACCCCAAAATTTTGTGGACAAACCAGACTGAGAAATGAGAGCTCTTGTAACTTGCAACAGATGACGATGCTTTCTTTCAACTATACCATTTTGCTGAGGAGTATAAGGTGTAGATCTTTAATGTATAATCCCCAAACTAGAGAACAAAGCTTGACAATCTTGATTACAAAATTCAGTACCATTATCAGTCCTAATGGTTTGAACAGATGCTTTGAAATGATTGTGAATAAAAGCTAGAAACTGCTTGATGAGATTTCCTATCAAGGACTTATGTTTCATCAAAAAGTCCATGTAAATCGACTGTAATCATCCACAACTGTCAAGAAAAAATGAGCTCCTTGAAGAGAAGATTGCTTATATGGTCCCCAAACATCCATATGCAACAGTTGAAAATGACAAGAAGTTTGAATAGAACTCAATGGAAAAATAATTCTGCAATGTTTTGACATTTGACAAACATCACAAGGTACATTATGTCCTCCAGTTGAAGAACTGTTAAGTAACAAATCAAGATGTTTTGTTACATTAACAGAAGGGTGCCCCAAACGATGATGCCATGAAAAACTAACATTAGCATTATTACAGCAAGCTAATGATAATTCTGTAGGAGATACAAATGAAGCAATGACATCTTTATTGAAAGAACTGGAATCTAGTATGTAGAGACCTCCAATCATCCTTCCCACAGCTAGAACTTGAGATTGCTCAATGTTCTGTATAGCACAAAATGATGGATAAAACTCAACTGTCAGTTTAGTAGAAGTAAGAAGCTTACTAACCGACAAAAGATTATACTTGAATGAGTTTATATGTAAGCAGGAAGATAGAACTATGTCTGAACTGAGATGCACATCTCCTATGTAATTAACTTCTTTAGTATGTCCATCAAGCAAACAAACCGAAACAGGTTTAGCCAAAGCAGTGATGTTAACAAGCAAATCGTAGTTAATGCACATATGATTTGTTGCTCCACTATCCACAATCCAAGCATCTGAACTAAATGAGGAATGAAAGCTAGAAGGCCTTTTTTGTGAACTACCTGTAAAGTCAGAAACAGCTGAATTCACATGAGCAGGGACACCTTCAGCTGAAAGAGATTTTCCTTTCATGAAATTCTCAATGCCTTGTTGTATCATTGCTGCAATATTAGTCTGAAAGTCTTCAAACTGAAATGTTCCTGCATCTGGTATATCCAGAGGTGATTCCATCGTGTTTACAAAAGATTTAGAACCATTATTCATCTGTTTCTTGTCAAGCTCTTTCTTATACCAATCTGGAACTCCATGAAGCTTGAAACATGTCTCTTTTGTGTGCCTTTTTGCCTTACAATGATCACATAACAATTCATCTTTATTAACAAATTTCTTGTGACTCCCTTTACCAGTAAACTTAAGACCACTAGATGAACCAGATGGACCAGAATACACCTTGTTAGTTTTCAGCATCATGGTTGTATCCATTACAGGTGAATAACTAACATGAACTTCTTTTTATTTTTCAACTCTAAGAATCATAGAGTATGCCTTATTTATATTTGGTAAGGGATCCATCACTAAGATTTGATTACGAATGTGATCATACATATCACCCAAACCCATCAGAAATTGCATCAATCTGTCATTGGATTCCAGAACAGCCATAGTTGTTGAAGCTCCACACTCACAAGCAGGTAAAGGTACTAAACAACTCAGTTGATCCCATAATTTCTTAAGTTTTGTGTAATATTGTGAAACAGAGAGATCTCCTTGACTTATAGAAGAAATATCTCGTTTTAGTTTATACAAGAGAGGTCCATTACACTCTCCAAACCTTTCTTTCAACTCATTCCATAGATCAAAAGATGAAGTTGTATAAAAAAAGGCTTCAACAATATCTTTTGAAATGGAATTCAAGATCCAAGAAGTTACCATATAATCCACTTTGATCCACCGATCTAAATTGGAATCAGTTGAATCTGGTTTCATACATCTTCCATCAATGAAACCAAGCTTTATTTTTGCACCCAAAGTAATCAACATAGCTCTACTCCAAGAAAGATAATTGGAACCAGTAAGAGAGTTAGAAACCAGTACCATACCAGGATGATCAGATCCTTGAAGGAAATAAAGACTCTCTACATCAAGATCTCCTAAATCAATAGCTCGTCCTGCTCCATTTCGAATTGTAGAACTCGAAGAACCATGAATGGTCGCCATGATCATACACTCAATCAATTAAACTCAAAACAGATCAAAGAACAGTAAAGACCTGCTCTGATACCATGAACAACAATAAACGAAACTAGTAGATCAAAAGATCAAATGATCAGTTGATCAACAATGAACCAGTCCAGAATATCATACGAAGAAGAAAACATGAACAATATACAATCTGTTATTCATTAACATCAAAAAATACAGAGTACATGTTTATATACATACAAAGAAGGTGTACACTACACGCCTTTGTTATAACCAACTGAAGTAAACTAACATAAGCCTATGATACAATACACACCAACCTATATGATATAATACATTACAATGTCTGAACATTACATAACTCTACATGAACTTATGGTCACAATTCTACAAATTCATTGGAGTTTATTGATAAGTAATTATTTAGACTTATATATATCACAAGTTTAGTTATACATTTAGTATAAATATCCCGAAATGAGCTCTAATTGATGATATTTATATATTTTCAGGTATACGAAGTAGAAAGGAGACAATGAAGTGATTTCGTGAAGAAACGATGATAAAATACACAAAAGTAGGGTTGACAGCGTGGTAAACATGCTTGACGCCGTGGGAGAAGGCTAGACAACGTAGGCAGTGATGGCGCAGTGGCGGCGTCGTGGGTCATAAGGCAGACGCCAGGGTGGTCTATTCAAGGCGCCGAGCTGAGTGAGGAAAATGCATACAAAGTTTATGAAGCAATGGCCGTGCCGGTGGCTTTACTCACACAGCACCGGATCACTTATAGACAGTTTCAAGACGTAAAAAAATAGAAAGTTAAAGTTTTAATTCATGTGGAATCGTCTATTAGGGTTTCTAATTATTTTCTAAAGTGTCTTAGGAGTGACATACACACCACCATAGATTGCAATAATTTATCATAGGTTTACTTCGTTCTTGAGTATTAAGAAGAATTATGGAAGAGAAGATATTGAAGACTCACGTGTGGTTGTTTGGTATTGGTTTTTTTTTAATTGAAGTTATTCATTTAATCTTTGATTTCAATGAATATCATTATGTGTATGTTTATTTCAATGATGTGTGAGTAATTCACTAATCTTAAGAAACAAAATGGATCCTATGGTATGAATGTTATGCTAAATTAGTTTGATTGGATTATAAAGTTGAAAAGTGCAAGGGTTAGAATTTGTGTTCATTATAAGCTAATGCGACGAACATCGTGATCACGTGTTTGTTGATTATGGGTTTTAGGAATAACCATGACCATTGAAACTTTTAAGCCGGATATTGACGATACTACTATAAAATACATAACATCGATAATTAGTCATTGATTAGGGAGGCTCGTATATTAAACTTAATTGGTTATGAATCTAAAGATTTAGAACTTAAAGCAATGTGGAACTTACGTTATTCACTTTGATAGGTGGAGATATAGTTTGCTTATTAGAATCTTTTTCGTTACGACAGTGGGTTGAAGTTGATTTGAAGGAATTTTGTCTATTCTAGTTAGGCATTGCACACACATAATGAAAATGAATGGAGTGAGTTGAAAAACATAGTAATTCATTACCAAGGTGAAGTTGTAAACTAAGATCATCTTATTATAAGAGTTTAAAAGTACTTACAATGATTGTTAGAATATAATAGTTTAGTTTAAAACCAATTAAAAAGGATCTCCTTAGCAATAGAGTAAATATGACTAAGTATACTAAGTGCAATACATCTTTCCTTAAGGATGATATCTGTAATTAACGTAAGTTGATCACATTATTACTACAATCGAACCGTTATACTTACGACCAACATCAAGTTTTTGGCGTCGTTGCCAAGGATAGGTAGCCACTTTAACTTACTTAGTTTGCAAAATTTTTAAATTTTAGTTTAAGTAATTTACTTTCTAGTTCATAAAAAGAAAAAAAGTTTTCGTTTCATTTTTGACAATCTGCACTTGATCATTTGTGTTTGCTTTTTAGGGAGAATTAGTGCATGCATAGTGAATGAGAGAGACTTGGTGCCTTACGACCCTAAGATTGACAGAACCAACAAGAGAAAGAAAAAAAAAGGAATCAAATGGTGGAGGATCAAGCACGAAACCAACAACATGGCCAAAAGGAATAACCAGCCCAAAGGTGATCTAGTAGTGCAGGATATAGTGCAAGGACAGAGATGCCTTCGTGATTACTTCAAGCCAGAAATTCAAGAGACTTACAATGAAATGATGAGGCTTCCAGCCAACACCATCGAATTCGAACTGCGGTCATCTCTAATCAACATGGTGTAGAATAGCTTGTTCAATAGGCTAGCGAATGAAGATCCAGTTGCCCATGTAGAGAATTTCTTGGAGAAGTGCGACACCGTACACATTGTCGAAGTTACAAAGAAGGTGATCAGGATGAGACTTTTCCCATTCTCATTAGGTGGAAAAGTCAAATCCTGGCTCCAATGACTAAATGCATGGAGTATGACCTTATGGGCAGAAATCAATGAAAGATTTCTAGACAACTTCTTTCCCCTAGTGAAGGTAAATGAAAGGAAACTAGAAATCATTCAATTCAAGCAAAAAGATGTTGAGTCTTTTGGCGAGGCTTGGAAAAGATTCAAGGAGATATTGAGAAGATGTCTAAGACATGGATACATGAAATGGACACAACTACAATTTTTTTACTGTAGGATAAATCACAGCACCAGAACACTAGTAGACGCCGTAGCAGGTGGTTCTCTACTAATCAAGGATAAGGATGAAGCATTAGATCTCGTAGATCTTATGTCTCGAAACTCAACGGTCAGTACTCGTTCCACAGTGAGGAAACTAGTAGACGTATATGAGATTGATTCGTAAGTTGTGATTATGAGACAACTATCCAATCTGAGCAGTCAAATGGCGAAGCTTCAAATGGGATTACAAAGTCTACAAGTTCAAGTTATACAACAACCCGTTAATTACCAAGCAATGATGGTTAATCCAATGGACATGCAACAAGGAATGTAGCTTGAGGAGATCAACTTCATGAACAACTAAAGCTATGGAAACAACTTCAGGCCGAGAGGAATGAATCCTTAAAGGTTTTATCAAGGATACAACAACAACCCCAACTTCTCATATGAAAGTCCTGATAACGCATTAAAGTTACCTCCAGAATTCGATTAACAAGTCCAATAAGGGAAGTTAAGGCACAGCAAAAAGATGACTTCATTGAAGTCAATTGAGAAATGTTTGCACGCCATCAATATGAGCAACAGGGAACGCCATGAGAAACATGAGAAATAGATGGAAAATGTGAAGCGGGCTATGAAAAGAATGGACGATAAGATATCAAAATCCATCAAGAACTTAGAGAGATGGATTGGTCAGTTAGCTATTGCTTTAAATTCAAGAAAAGAATGAAAACTTCCGAGTAACATTATCACAAATCCCAAAGAGAATGTTATTGCTATTCACATGATGAACACTACAACAACGAATGAGCCAATGCAAAACTGAGCGATGTACAAGCTAGAAAGATTCAACACTTCGGTTAGGAGGTATGAAGTGATACATGAAAGCGGAACATAAATGAGGCAAGATGAACTTGAAGGAATCAAGCAAAAACAAATCAATGCCTTGAAAAATCAAAAGAAAAGGAAGAAACAATGGAGAACTAAGCAACAAGATGAAGGACCTTTTGAAGAAGCATTAAAGGAATAGTATTAATGTTGTTTCAAATAAGCCGAAACCAAAATTCAATTTCGCACCAAGACTTCAGCCAATCAAGATGAGAGATCCTGGAGACATATGATTACCATTAAGCATTGACGGACACCAGTTTAGAAATATATTGTATGATACGGGAGCCTCGGTCAATGTCATACCAATAAAGGACATGTTACAAGCCGAATTGAAGATCAACTTTCCCGATATAACAAATTTGTAAGTAGTTGATGGTAACTTGGTACCAACAACCGGGGTAGTCTTTGTCAAATCTCAAAATTTTTAAATTGGTAATTACAGTTAAACAAGGATTCAGGGAGACTAATTATAGTTTTAGCTGCGAGTTGGGAATTAAACATCGGTGAAATTGAGATTTTTAATTAATTTTATTTTTCTATGATGGGTACTTAGTGTTTTATACTATATACTATGTAATATTGCGAAATTCTAGTTGACTAAGTGAATTTGATGTTTCGCGGGGTTTTGTCTCGAGATACTTGTCGAGATGAGTGTCGATATAGTTAAAATATTGGCATGAACTATCATTTCGAATTTCACGACAAATAATTAAATTTAAATTTAAAAATTCGAGTTTTGGACTTAAAATGGACTTAATGAGCTGGTGTGGGTCCCATATCTCAATTTGTGTGCGAGACAAGTTTTTTCGAGAGTTTTGGAGCGCTTTGGTAAATTCTCCAATTTTCATCAAAGTTGAGTATTTTTCGGGGTTTAATTTGGACTCGAAATTTAAGAGATAAATATGAAAATTAATAAAAATATGCCAAATTACCAATAAGGGTATTAGTTTATATGTAAAAGGATATAAACTGAAGGGCAAATTGGTCATTTGTCATTCCCTTATTAAACCAAATCGAAATAGAAACAAAATCAAAAGTCTTGATTTTATGTATTGGTGACTCTGGCGATCAAGAAAATGACTAGGTACTGTTGAGTTTGAATTTGGGTTAGTTGTGACAGATTATTTGAGACAAAGAGGAGGAGAGGAAGTGAGTTAAAAAAAACAGAGTGAAAGAAAAAGAGAAAAAATGCAGAGGCGTTAATGAAGAAGAAGAAGAAGGTGTTGAGGAAGACAACAGGGGGGTCGTTAAGGAAGACGATGAGGGAGGAGGGGATCCTCAAAATCCCAAACAACCAAACGATTAAAAAAAATTGTAGGGACGAAATTGAGAGTTTCGCCCCTGGGAAGAAGATGGGGGCTTGAACCCCACATCGGACCGAACTGGGAAGAAGATGGGGGTTTGAAATAGAGTGTCAGCAATAGTGTCATGGGTAAAGACACTATTGCTGAAATAATAACTTCTATCATAAATGCTACCGAGGTTCGGGGGCAACAAAAATAAATTGATTTTTGTGAAAAAAACATTGATGAAAGTCTCATGCACGGTTTTGAATGAAAGAAAGAAATGAGGAATCCATTTTTCGACTCTAACGCTCCCACTCCAGTCGTCGTCTTATTCAAAACCCGAATTATGACATCCCTTCTATCCCACTTCACACCTCGGAAGGCACTATTCTTATAGAGATAGAAACGCGCTTTTACATCTTCTCGATTGTGTTATGGTCGAAGTCTCACTCACGGCGACCTGGCCGAGTTGGGAGAAGCAGTAGGTATTATTGCAGGTCAATTTATTTGGGAACCTGTGGAGAAGACAAAATTGTTTGAAGCACCAACAAACTCTAGAAAATTTTAAAAAAAAATTATGTTTTAAAAAAATGGTTTTGAAAATTGGAAAAAAATGAAATAAATCTCTAGAAAAATGAAAAAAATTGAGGAAATAGGATTTTTGGACAAATTAATGAAAATTGAAGATTTTTATGAAAAATAAGGATTTGGGATTTTCTAGAGGATTTATACAAGGTACTTTTCTCGTAAGGCGTGTCATGATACTCGAAAATGTTCAAAATTTGAAAAATTATTTTATGGCCTTGTGTTGGTTAATTTTTTATTTTGAATCAAAATTCTGAGTCGAAATTGGGATCTGAACATCCGAGGAGTTGATTTGGAGAGATTCTTGAGATATTTAAGTTAAGACAGGCCTAATTAAAATATAATAAATTGAAAAAATTATATTTAAACCTAGATGATAAGTCAGTATTTATATGTATTTAGTAGTTTATTTTAGTATATTTAATTATGCAAAGGCTCTAAAATATATATTTAATTATATTTTTGTCATTTTTAGGTGAAACGGAGTGCGCGGTTGAATTCGTGGTGGAAAAATACTCAAAATGGAGTATTTATTCGCAGTGATCGGATGCCGGACAGTTTGCCTCGAGTTACGTGTTGCACGATGGGTAGAATAGGAGACAACATGTTTCAACCAATTACAGGCTGCCACGTCAGCGGTTCTCATCACAGCCGCTGACACGCAGCGCGTTTTCACTCCCTCCAAGCACGTCATCACAGCTGCTTCAACCAAGGGGTGAGTGTCACATCATGCTCACACCACCAGCTTGCGAGCAAGGAATCGGCTCCACCAATCAGAAGCCGCCACATGTCGCCACATCAACGTTTGCAGTTACGTCACAAACCAATAACATTTCTCCTCGCACAGTAGTTGTTGATTTGCCTCGGGATGCGCGTCCGCACTAACTCCCACATTTTCTGTCGAACCCGCGCGACTTTATTCGCCTCCCACACGTGCCACATGGTGCTCACTCACCCACGCACAACGCGTCATCACGAGCTGTTTCAGCCAATCAGACGCTGTACCTCAGCGCGACGACAGTAGGCAAACCAATCGCACTGCGAACGTCGCACGTGTTACGAGATAAACCTCCAAAATTAGTTTCTCTCACCTCCATAGAGCAGTTTTTATGGTTTTTCGTATTAGGAACTAGGGTATTCATACGGAGAGAACACATTGGAGCTGCCACACACAATTTTTCATACTTGGATATTGTAGAGATGATGTTCGGCTAGACCAACCTTCACTTGGGTCGAAGGGGAAACAAGTGGGATTCATGATTCATGGCAAAAACTATGTGAGATCTATGATTTTTATTTAATTTGATTTAATTTCTCCTATTTCATTGTTGTTGCTTTTAATGATCATGGTTTAAATCTAGGGTGTGTATATAACCAGTGCATGCTTTTAGGTAGACAATCTACAGTTATTTGGACTATTAGTATCCGTATAATTGTGCTTTTGGACTATTAAAGTGACAAACACTCACCCGTTTACTGCCAAACCCTTTCGATTCTTGAGTGTGTAACAATTGAATCTAGGTTAAATCAGGAGCGGATGCGATCCAATTATTTAGGATTAGTGTTCCCACATACCCAAATTAATGTGGTTAGTGTGTTAAACCCGATTGGCAAATGTCTAGGGTTATACATTAATTGGGGAAATAGTTAGTGGCAAACGTCTTAGCTATCGAGATTAGGGGAATTATGAATTTCTGGCAGACGTCGATTTTCCATAACTAATCTAGGAGAAATTGAATTAATAACTTTTTGGGATGATTGATGACCATTAAATGTCATTGAATCTTGATTCTTGCTTGTGGAACCGTAGACTTAGGTGATTTCTTCTCATTGATATTATTTTTACAAACTTTTTATTTGTGCTAGTTTAGTTAATTATTTCATTGAACTTTCTTAAAACCCCCCATTTTTAGTTAACTTGGAGTAAAACTCAAGTCCTATGCGTATTTACCACTACTACACCCTTGTGGTTGGTAACTCAATTATGGGTTATATTTGGCACGCACGACACGTGACCACTAGACAATGTAATTTTCGATGTCGAATAATAATTTTGAGTCGAAAATGAAATCTGAACATCGAAGGATATATTTTGGAAGTATTTTAAGGGCTTAGGGACGAGATTCAATCAATGCAAGTGCAATTAATTGGAAAATAATTGTGAAATTGCTACGAAATCTTACTGGACTTATAAATTAATTGTAGGACCGCAATAGGGACCTTGTGTGGACTAGTTGACCAACTCGGAGTACAAAAGAATGTTCGTATCGCGTTTGTAAGGTTAAGTAAATCTCATAATAACCTTTACATTGTATGAGTATATCTCGATTATAATTGCATGCACGGTATATCGCTACATATTTATTGATCATGCGTTCGCGGACACGAGAGAAAGGAAGCATTTGGGGGGTCTTATTGTGTTCATTGGCTATATATATGGTAGGATGAACATCATGGTGCTCTGCGACTGGGGTCATTGATTGTCGTATACACTTTTTTAGGATGTGATTTTTTGTGATGCTAGCCAAGATCATACTCCACGGAGAGTCGAAGGCGTGGCTTCCCGAAGGACTTCCTCTCAAACTAATGATCTTTATTACTATTTATCTACCACTTTTGGAAAGACGTATTCTAATTGTGGTCGGTCAACAGAAACGGGATGGAATGCATATTTGTATACTTATGAATCCTTGTGATAATCGTGTTTGTCTAAATTCTTGGAATACAATGCATTTGACTATTACAGGTGTACTGGATAGTGTGAGATTTACTTATCTGACATTATCGAATTTTTATAATTGGGTAATGACAATTGCGAGGGACAACAAAGGAAATGGAAAGCTGTCAGATTGTCTGTGACTTGATAGTTCCTTTATATTTCTGTATGTATTGTTTTAAAATATATTATATTGTACAAATATGTTTTTTGGGTTCATGTGTGAATAGGATATCATTTGGAATGGTTGGAACGGTTTTGAAATGAATTGAGATAATTTTGGAGCGTAGGTATTGTTAGTTTAATGTTTTTGATCCTTTAAATTATGTTAGAATGAATATACATTCAGTTAATGCAATATATATTGTTATGGGTGGATTGTGAGTCCTTCAGCATTTCCACCAAAGCTGTGCAGGTTTTGTTGAAGATTTTTAAAGACCGAAGTTTCTAGTGTAGGCTTAGAAATATAAGAGGTGTCGTCGAAAAACTTTTACGAATTTTTGAGGATAATGTAGTAAATATAAATGAACTTTGAGGATTATATAATTAATCTTTATGGAACTTTGAGGTTTAAGATTCACTTTAGAATCCTTTGTGGTTAATAAAGTTTTATAATTGATGATTACAAGATCTTAATAATTATTTATTGAGTTTGAGGTTAACGCTGCTAGATTATCGGGGGATTAAGGTAATTTAGGCCGATCAAATGCCCTAATTTAGGTGGGGTCAGTCAATATTGGTATCAGTGCCTAGGATTTTAAAGGAATCTTGTTGATTGAGGTTTAATGAGTGATTAGTTGGGAAGTAACGTGACGGAACAGGGTTGAAAAGTTTTAAAACTTTATTAAATGTGTCATGCGTGTTCTATTTTATTGAGATATCGATGGATATAGTTGTGTTGAACCAGTCTTTTTGCAATTTTTATTGCAGAATATAATGAGTGGAGAGCAATCGTCAGATCAGGGATCTGGCGAGGGAAATAGGGATCCACAAAGTGTGGATTCAAATGTGCTTTAAAACCTAGCTGGGTAAATGTTAGAGTTGTTGAATATCTTGCGAGCACAAGCAATAGCCTAGGTACATGTAGTTTGTGTTGCTCAAGAAGTTCCTACTGTAACCCCAATTGCTTACGAAAAGGAGGCTAACTCTGTAGTTTGTCCCGGAGTTGAACCAGTTGTTGTAGTTCCGATTCAGGCTGATCCAGTCATGGTTAGTGGAATGTCACGGAAGGAAAGGCAAATGAGGGAGTTTAGGAAGTACAACCCTATATACTTCTATGGTGAATTGGACTTGAGGACTGTTTAGACTTGGGTTTTCAATTACGAGAAGCTTCATAATATGTTGAATATTGACGAACATTTAAGAGGTTTGATATCTTCATATTATCTACAGGCCGATGATGAGATTTAGTAGAGATCTCTGCATGATGAGCATCACGTATTTGGGACTTGGGCTGATTTTCTTGAGGAGTTTACTGAGTAATACTTTGATGAGAGTTTAGTTTTGCAAAAGAAACTAGAGTTTGATCATCTAGTTTAGGGAGACACTCAGTACGATCCTCAGTTTAATTATCTTTTGAGGTTTACCGGGGAGTCGAGAATGATGAAGAAGGAGAAGATGCGCAAGTATATGTATAGCTTGCAGGATGAGCTTGGCAATATTATATCTGCGACTAAGCTGAACACTTTGCGAGAGGTTCGAGATAGAGCTAGAGTTTATGTGCCTATGCAGACTTTTCAACATGAATCACGATGATATCAGGGTATTATGGAATCAGGACAAAGCTCAGGTTTCAAGAGTAAGAAAAGATTTTCAGCGAGGTTTGACTCGAGTTTCCAAAAGAAACGAAAAAGTGGAGAACCACCATTCACACCGACGACACCTGTTAACCCATCATACCTGCATTGTAATCTTTTTTCCAAGCACAGCCAGCAGACCCTCGGAGTTGACGTAGACAAGGTCATTACAGACATTATCGCATTTCTTTCAGCCTGCGGCTTAGAGTAGTACATTTCAGTCACAAAACAGTGGAAGTAAAGGTCGAGGATCTCAGGGATAGGCTGCTAGTCAGAGATCGATGACTAGTCGGGAATCTTCTGTAAGTAGTAAACCTACAGTTACATGTTCTGGGTGTGGAAAGAAGTGTCACATCATCTGATATTGTCCTCAAAATCTGAGTACAATTATGTATTTTGAATGTGGAATGAAAACACCTTATAGAAGTGCGTGTCTACAACTTTTGGGAGCATATCCTCTAGTTTATCACAATCTCAACAACATATTAAGGAACATGTTTAGGTGGTGACTTAACCAGATTTTGAGGCAAATCAAAATTCTATGGAAGGTATGATTTCAGTTTGTGGTTAACATATGCATGTTTTAATTGATTTTAGTTTTGTGATTTGTTTTATATCTGTTTGTAAGATAATCCAGTTAGGGTTAACTCTGTTGGGAGTCCCTATTCATATTTTCATCAACATAGTATTATAGGATAAGGTGTGTTCTTACTTTATATGCGAGAAATGTATTATTAAGATCTCTAGATACGAGATTGCGGCGACCCCTGCCGCCTCGAGGTGACGTGTCTCCATGTACTCCTTGCCAGCTTGCCCAACTACACATGTCCAGTACCTGCCCGTCCCATTTATGTCTCATAAATCGTGTCCATATGCGTAATATTCCATAAATTAGTAAATTATCCTTATATTCTTTATCTATTCTCTGTAGAAATCTAACAGTTTCAACTCTTACTTAGTTGGCGATTTATTGAGATCCTAATCATACTAGTGGGTCGTATCTTACAAGTTAACATATTCAGCGAAAGTCTTAATAAATATCATTTAAACAAAGTAATTTAACATGATAACATTGTTCAAAGGCAAATCCTACTGTGGAAAACCTTGGAAAATAATATGTATATAAGCGACATCACCACAAACAGGGTATATATACATGTATTGTGTCATCTCAAATCTCCTAATACCCAAAATATACAAAACATCCAAAATAAACATAAACACGTACAAGTAGGTCCTCGACAGAGGGCAATCAGATGTAGTCGCCTAGGATCCCCTTGCCCCTACTGGTACTAGGATCTGCATTCAATCATCACAAAAGACAGATGACGAGTACGGTAAGTAAAATCCCAATGAACTACTCTGAGAATTCATATAATAAAATAAAGGAAATACAAAGAATGTTGTCAAGTAAACATACATAATATAAAATAGATAATTGTAAATGGCTCATCGCATGAATAAACAACAGACAAGCTAACAAATGTGTGTGTGCTCCTCCAGATGGACTAGACTGTACTTCGGGTCACCAAGTTCCCACCAGTGGTCGCGTCCAACTGGCCCAACACTTGGTCCTTCGTGGCGCTGGCTAGATCCGCTGAGTCACTGACACGTGCACCAAAGGCAAGCTCAGATCGCCATTCACTTAGTCGGGTCACACATGCTACAGTCCAATGTATCATGAACACACAACTAGGAAATTCATGGGAGTAACCTCAACCCACATCTAAGTAACCGAATAGAATAATGACCAACAATGACTGATAGAAATGAAATGTTAGCAAAATAAATACTCAGAGGCTTTCAGTTGGGTTTTACAAACCTCACACACTTTCCGACCTCCCTGGACTCCCGTACCCAACCCAACAAGCTCCTCGACATCGAGCCTCGGCCCACTAAATCCTTAAAGTCCATTTTCACAATTTTAGGTTGTTTACAAAGTTTTAGATATGTATTCATTGAAAAAACCCCAAAACAACTCTTTATAATCCATGTTCATCTGTTATTAACGCGCTAATATGGTCTACCTAGCACGCTTGATTGAGTTAGCCCGAGCTAGATTTGAGTTAGTGTGCTAAGGGGGTGTACCAAACGACAAGATGGAATTAGCGTGCTAGGGAATTTAACTAGCGCGCTATTGTTCTTCGTTTCGAAGAATAGTTCCTAGCTTTCTCAATTAGTCACTCTAACTGGTTTTACACCATCTCCTCATCAAAATAACTTCAACACATCAATTAGAACACTCCAGATCATTCACTTAACCCAAATTCTTCAAATTCATGCATTCACCACAACCACATTAACAATCAAATTCATCAAATCTATCTAAACCAGTGATAAATTCCCCTATATACGATCTAACATTATGAAATCGATCAACTTTTCATCACAATTCAGAGCATGCATCATAAATTTTGAAATTCCACCAAGCATATCAAAATTGGGTTCATTTGCAAGCTTAGAAGGTGGAGAAGATGATTACCTAGATTAGATCACTTGGTTTGGTCTCTATAATGTTGAATTCCCAGCTGGAAGTCCTTCTTCTTCCTCTGAATTTCTCTGGGTTTGCATGAATTTGTAAGTGTTGTGATCGAACACTCCACTAAGTCCTCTATTTATATGTTTGTGGGAATCAATTGTGTGTACGTATCCCGAGTCCTATCTTGTGGTTCACAAGCATGTTTTCCTATACCTCCTGGTGACTCCAACAACACATTCATCATCTAGTACCACTCACTATGTTAAGCTAGATGTCCATCTCATGGCCCTTTTTATTTAATGTAAACTATAGGCTTTCATTTATTCTATTAATGTCATATTACATTAAGCGTATACAATCATATGGTTAGTGTTTTATTTATCAATTTTAACCAGCTATTGGCCCCACTAACCTTTAGTTACCCGGTATCCGGTGGCCTGCGTCTCGACACGCATTTTGAGGCGCGCCATTGCTTATTGTTCAAGTTTTTTTAATTAGCCTATGGTTACATTAATTATGTCAATTTGGTAACTTATACATATTTATGTAAGTTTATTGAGTTTTCTCTAGTGTACTCGTATCTCGCCTCTCGATACTCGCATTAGCAAGCACTTCGAGACAACTACCCGTCACACAACCTCGCACTATACCGTTATTCAACCTACACACATGCGATGTATTTAACAATTAATTTAATAAAGTGCATCGCAAATAAGCATTCAAAACACAATAAACTAGTGTACCTAGGTCGACGTGTGTCCTAGCCTACTCGCGGCGTCCACGTGGATCTGAGCTGGCGTCTATGTCTGTAATTACCAGATAATTAATGGCATTAATAAAAATGGGTCGTTACAGTTCTTCCCAACTAAATAAAATATCATCCCGAAATTTAACTGTAACCTAAATCTTATACCAAAAGATAGTTGAGGGTATCACTATCTCATCGTCGATTCGAGTTCCCAGGTGAGTCCCTAAGTCCTATGATGCTGCCAACGAACCAACTAACTCAGCAGGTAACTCTAATCGATACGCAATACTGCCCACTCGCTGTGCAATCCTGCATGGCCTAGTGAACCTCGGCACTAATTTCCCTTTAATACCAAACCTCTGTTAAGGGGAAACCTTCATATATGTCATGTCGCCCTCCTCATAGCTCAACCCTTCATGGTACCAATCCGCGTATTTTTTCTATCTATCATGTGTGGCTCGTAACCTTTGTTGAATCTGTCTGATCTTCTCTGTGTGATCAATAACTATCTCAGGCCCAACTATCACTGTATCTTCCGGCTCTGCCCAACATGCAGGTGATCTACAAGGCCTCCCATATAGTGCCTCAAACGGTGGCATGCAAATGCTCGCTTGATAGCTGTTATTATATACAAACTCACATAAAGGCAGATAATTATCCCACGAACCCCCCATATTGCAATATGCAAGCCTTAAACATATCCTACAAGATCTGTATCAATCGCTTTGACTTTCCATCGGTCTGATGATGATAAGCTTACTAAATTGCAACCTGGTGTCAAACTACTCCTGCATAGCCTCCCAAAGCTTCGATGTCAACCTGAGATTTTTATCCGATACGATGGAAATCGGCACTCCATGCAATCTTATAATCTTCCGCTCAAACAATATGCTCAGCTGGGGAAACATGTATCTCATGGAAATCAGAATGAAATGAGCCGATTTCGTCAGTCTATCAATCACTACCCAAACTACATCGTGATGCCTCGATGTCTGCGGTAGTCCACTAACGAAATCTATGGTGATGTGCTCCTATTTCCACTATGGAATGGACAATGGCTGTAACAATCCACCAGGTCTCTTGTGCTCAGCCTTCGCTTACTGGCAAATGTGACAACTTCTGATGTACACGCCTATGTCAGCCTTCATCCCTGGCCACAAGAATAGTCTTCTCAAATCATGGTACATCTTGGTCCAACCTTGTTGAACTGTGTAGTGAGACCGGTATGCATCCTCCAGAATCCCGTCTCGTATATCTTAATCTGCAGATATCCGAAATCTCCCTCGGTGTCTCAAACACCGATATGTGGTCTCTGCCCAATTAGTGCACTCTGAATCCCGAGCCAGACCACTGAACCGCTCATAAAGCCCATCCGCCATCTGACACTCGGCAACCCTATCAATCGATACGGTCAGAACCCTCATCTGACTATAAATGTGTTGCTCAGCCATAGTGGATACCTCTATCATGCACATAACTGATGTCGCTTGTAACAAACTATGCCCGCGTGTCATAGATTGCAAAACAGTCTAACTGTCAACCCTAGTCCAGCTCAATGCATTCGCTACGACGTTCGCATTTCTAGGGTGGTACTCAATAACGAAGTCTTAGTCCTTCAGTAGCTCAAGCCATCTCTTCTGGCGCATATTCAGATCCCTCTGAGTGAATATGTCACATAAACTCTGGTGATTTCTCTAAATAGAGACAGTGCCTTCATGCCTTCAATGCAATGACGACCACTGCAAGCTTCAGGTCGTGCACTGGGTAATTTCCTTCATGGGGTCTCAACCGTCTTGAGAGATAGGCAACTGGTCTACCAACCTGCATCAACACACATCTAAGACCAATGCCCTATGCATCTGTATAAACTGTCAAAGTCTTGCTCGGCTTCAGCAATGTCAACACTAGTGCAGAAGTTAACCATTTTTTCAGCTCATAGAAGGCCTGCTCACACTCCTCTGACCAATCAAACCTAACATCTTTCTTGGTCAGTCTTGTCATTGGCGCTGCAATCAAAGAAGAATCTTGCACAAATCGTCTGTAATATCCTGCCAATCTGAGAAAACTCTGTATATCGGCAACAGATAAAAGCGTTCTCCAATCATTGATAGCCCGAATCTTCTCTATGTCTACTGAGATGCCCCGGTCACTGATGACAGGTCCTAAAAATCTCTCTGCATTCATTCAGAAGTCACACTTACTGAATTGGCATACAATCTATGCTCTCTTAGTGCCGTCAAAACTACCCTGAGATGTCCCTCGTGATCCTCACGAGTCTTGCTGTAGATCAAGATTTCGTTGATGAACACTATAACGAATTTGTCTATATATGGTCTCAAGACCCTGTGCATCAAATCCGTGAAAATGGCTGGGGTGTTAGTCAGCCCAAACGGCATGATTGTGAACTCAAATTACACGTACCTCGTGCTGAAAGCGGTCTTGTGGATATCCTCTTCTTGGATCCTCAACTGATGACAACTTGAACGAAGGTCAATCTTCAAGAAGAATCTGGCACCCGCTAACTGATCGAACATATCATCTATCCTAGGAGGTGGGTAACAGTTCCTAACTGTCACCTGATTCAACTTCTTATTATATATGCACATCCTCATCAACCCATCTTTTTTCTTCATAAACAATATTGGAGCTCCCCAAGGTGACATACTAGGGCGAATAAAACCTTTCTCCAGCAATTCATCCAGTTGTCTTCTAACCTCCTCCTATTTCGATTGTGACATCCTATTTGGTCTACAGGCAATCGGCTGCATCCTTGGTATCAGTTCAATGATAAACTTAACAGCTCATGGCGGTGGCAATCCCAGTAGGTCATCCGAAAATACATCAACAAAATCTCTCACCACCAGTACATCCTCAATCCTGGCCTCAATCCTAATCTCCGGCTCAATTATCTCTGCAAATTGCTCCATCTCCTGCATTGTAGCTAGTCGAACTCTAGTAATAGGTAAGTCAGTCGTAGATCCAACTAGTGCAAACTTTGGTACCCAGGAATACGAAACTTTATCCTCTTACCATAATAATCTATCTGTGCATGATAGGATGACAATCAATCCATCCCGAGAAGCATGTCGAACTCTAAGTACTCTAATACTCGAAAATCGGCTAATAACTGATGTCATTCAACCTCTATCATCACGTCTCTACATATCCGGTTATGGTATATCTTATCCCCAGCAGTCGTACTGAGGAAAAGGTGTGTGTCTAGTGTTTGTGTATCTAACTCTGACACTCCAACAACACGTCTAGTAATAAATGATAAAGTACTACCAGAATCAAACATAGCATGCATAGGTAGACCAAAAACATGCAACGTACCATCGACGAGCTGTCTGGTCTAGGGGTGGGCAGCGATTTTCGAAAAACTGCCCAAACCGCCCAAACCGCTCAAATCGTGCAGTTTGGTTTGGTTTTTGAAACTCGCGGTTTGGGTGCGGCTTGAAAAATGTAAAAACCGCAGAATCGCAGTTTGGTCCCGGTTTTCAATTTGGAAAAACCGCGATTTCACCAAACCGATGGTATTTTAGTAAATAACCACCATATACAACTTCAAAATTCAAAAACCCTAAAATATAACAAAAACTCTCTCCTCTCACTCCCGTCTCCTCTCCTCTCACTCACTCCCGTCTCCTCTCTCCTCTCACTCCCGTCTCTCTCTCTCCTCTCACTCTCTGTCTCTTCTCTCGAGCACTCTCACCGCCGTCGGCCCGTCGCGGAGTGCCCATCTCACCGCCGCCGCACCACCCCTTCATCATCCTCACTCCCCGTCTCACCGTCGCCGCCGAATCCATCGCCATCGTCGTCGCCTTCCACCAGCCGAACCGCTGCTGCGTCCACCGCCGCCTCGCACCGAATCGTTCATCAGAGTCCCGCCTCCACTGTCGCCAACTCGCAACTGTTGTGTCCACCGCCTCCTCCCACCAATCCCGCCTCCACCTCCTCCACTGTCGCCGACTCGCCGTCGCGGTTTAGGGGCGACTAACACCCTTCGTCGTCGCCTCCGACCAACACCTATCGCCGTCGCCTCCTACTGCGAACCACTGCTCAACCCAGTGGCCTCCTCCTACCGCTCGTCCCACCACGAGTGGCTGCCTCCCCCACTAATCGCGCCTCCCACCGCCACTTCCCGACCACCATTTTTTTTAAAAAAATATACCCTAAAACTGCGAAACCAAACCGACCAAACCGCAGTTTGCACGATTTGTTTGGGTGCGGTTTTAAAGGTTCACGGTTTGGCGGTGGTTTGTAAAATGACCAAATCGTGAACCCCTGTTTGGTCGCGATTTGGTTTCACCACCAAACCGCGGTTTGCCCACCCCTAGTCTGGTTGCTTCGCTATCCGGTTGTGTTATCACGTAAGATCTCTCTATGGCCTATTTTGACTCTTGACGTGGTGAGGTGACTGCCCTCAAGTGTCCCCTTTGACCACACTTGTGGCATCTGCGATTATTTGGCTTCCCGGTTTATTCGTCTCCAGATCTCGGACCCCGACTCCGGTCTCTCTGACCCCTGTCATGTCCCCCCCTGATCTCGATCCTGACGGTACATCTGCGGCTGTGGTCTATGCTGATCTACTGGTCCTGATGTGATGACATGAACCGGTAGTCTCTCCTCATACTGGAACTGACTGCCGTGATGATCATCCCCACGACCCATGTCCCGTCTATCATCCTTCCAGTCTCTATCCCGACGATCCCTCTGTCTCTTCGACCTCTAGTCATATCGAGAACTCTGGCCTGTCTGTACCTCCGTACTAGTCACCCGCCCGTCATATCTACATCAGATATATCTAATATACCAATGCTCGGTCAAAGATATATGCAGAGTGGGTGCCCCCAAAAATACCATTACTTAAGTAATCATGTCATCAACTTATTTGGTAATATAATAGATTCGCAGACGCTCTATCCCGGTGACATCCAGCGAGAACTGAAGTAGGTGTCGAAGTCTTTTCATGCACTGCATCACCCTGTCTCAAAGTCAAGAACTCCTCCCTCAGTCTCAGTCTAACCTTCATAGGCATGTACTGATTGTAGAATAGCTCTCTAAACTCAGCCCATGTCGTCGGTTCTGGATGCGTATCCTGATACGTGGTCCACCATACTGCGGTGTGACCTTTCAAACATGCTCCCAACAGTCGTGCCTGAACACTCTCATCATTCCTCATCAGCTTATGGAACCGTTGATGAGATACAATCCACTTCCCCGCAGCCTCGGGGTCACCACCTTCATAAAAGAAGCCTGACTGGAACTTCAGAAATTCCCTCAACATCTTTGCCTCTAGAGCTAAGACGAATCCCGATGTAGTAGCAGTAGTAGTGGTAGTAGTCGTCTGACCCATAGTCGTAGGTGGAGGTGTATGAGTCGGTGTCTCCAATGGAACAACAATGGCTGTGGCTATCTCCATCTGTGCACCCTCTACTACTCTCTTAACTAGTGTATGGGGAGCAATCGGGACGACAGTTGTCCCCGTAGGTACCTTAACTACTACTGGCTCTCTAGGTGTAGCAACTGATGTAGCCAGTGCTGTCAATGCAGTAGTCTGATCCCGTAGCAACCGAAACACCTCGGCCATCTGCCTTTCCCGAGCTGAGAGTCGATCCTCAATACTAGGTTGAATTGGGGAATCTCTAACTGTACCACTAGGCTAACCAATATCCTGAGGTGTCATCGATTGTCTTTCCATGATCTGCATTGTGAAACGTGCTCCGGATCTATCTCGGTATATATACATATCATATATATAATGAATATATAACACGTATAAAAACTCTAATTCTACCCGCCTTGCATCATTTCCCAAGTAAAGTTCTAAGGCAATAACATAGGGTTTTCCACAACTAAGGTTTATTTATTATATCTTATGCTCTTTCATTTTAAATTCTCCTAGTTCCTCAAACTGAGCTTTGATACTAATTGTGGCAGCCCCTGCCGTTCCGGAGTGATGTGTCACCGTGTACTCATTTCCAGCTAACCCAACTACACTTGTTCGACACCTACCCATCTCATTTATGTCTCGTAAATCGTGTCCATGTGTATATTATCCGAAAAATCAGTATATCATACTTATATTCTTTATCCATTCTCTGTAGAAATCTAACTGTTTCAATTGTTACTTAGTTGGCAATTTATTGAGATCCTAACCATACTAGTAGGTCGTATCTGACAAGTTAACATATTCAGTGGATGTCTTAATAAATATAATTTAAACAAGGTAATTTAATATGATAACATTGTTCAAAGGCAAATCTTACTGTGGAAAACCCTAAAAAAATACTTTGTATATAAGTGACATCACCACAAATAGGGTATATATACATGTACTGTGTCATCTCAAGTCTCCCAATACCCAAAATATATAAAATATCATAAATAAATATAAACACGTATAAGTAGGTCCTCGACAACGAGCAACTAGATATAGTCGCCTAGGATCCCCTTGCCCCTTTTGGTACAAGGATCTGCATTTAATCATCACAAAAGACAGATGACGAGTATAGTAAGTAAAATCTCAATGAACTCCTCTGAGCATTCACATAATAAAGTAAAGGAAATACAAAAATGCTATCAAGTAAACATGTGGACTATAAAACAGACAACTGTAAATGACTCATCGTATGAATAAACAACAGATAAACTAACAAATATGCATGTGCTCGCTCCAGATGGACTAGACTGTACTTTGAGTCACCAAGTTCCCACCAATGGTCACGTCCAACTGGCCCAACACTTGGTCCCTCGCGGCGCTAGCCAAATTCGCTGAGTCACCGACATGTGCACAAGGGCAAGCTCAGGTCGCCATTCACTAAGATTGGGTCACACGTGCTACAGTCCAGTGCATCATAAACACATAACTAGGAAATCTGGGGGAGTTACCTCAACCCATGTCTAAGTAACTGAATAAAATAATGAGCAACAAGGACTAGTATAAATGAAATGTAAGCAGAATAAATACTCAGAGTCTTTTAGTGGGGTTTTACAAACCTCACACCGCTCTTTGACCTCCCGGACTCGTATACATAACCTGACAAGCTCCTCGACACCGAGCCTTGGTCCATTAAATCCCTGAAGTCCATTTTTACAATTTTAGGTTGTTTACAAAGTTTTAGATAGTATTCACTAAAAAAATCCCCAAAATAGCTCTTTATAATCCATATTCATCTGTCATTAGTGAGCTAATTTGGTCTACCTAGCGCGCTAGATTGAGTTAGCGCGCTAAGGGAATATACCTAGCACGCTAGATTTAAGTTAGCACGCTAAGAGGGTGTACCTAGTGCGCTAGATGAAATTAGCGTGCTAGGGAATTTAACTAGGACGCTAGTGTTCTTCGTTTCGAAGAATAGTTCCACACCCAGACGATTAGCACGCTAATTGCCTTCTAGGACATAATTCTCAATTCGAGAATTCTTTCCTAGCCCTCTCAATTATTTACTCTAACTAGTTTTACACCCTTTCCTCATCAAAATAACTTCAACACAATAATTAGAACACTCCAAATCATTCACTTAACCTAAATTCTTCAAATTCATGCATTCACCATAACCCCATTAACAATCAAATTCATCAAATCTATCTAAACCAGTGATAAATTATCTCTATATACGATCTAACACCATGAAATTAATCAACTTTTTATCACATCTCATAGCATGCATCATAAATTTCGAAATTCCACCAAGCATATCAAAATTCGGTTCATTTGCAAGCTTAGAAGGTAGAGAATATGATTATCTAGATTAGATCACTTGGTTTGGTCTTTATAGTGTTAAATTCCCAGCTGGAAGTCCTTTTTCTTCCTCTAAGTTTCTCTGGTTTTGCATGAATTTATGAGTGTTGTGATCAAACATTCCACCAAGTCCGCTATTTATATGTTTATGGGAGTCAATTCTGCGTATGTATCCTGAGGCATATCTTGTGGTTCACAAACACGTTGTCCTATACCTCCTGGTGACTCCAATAACACATTCATCTAGTACCACTCACGATGTTAATCCAGATGTCCATCTCATGACCCTTTTTATTTAATGTAGACTATAGGCTTTCATTTATTCTATTAATATCACATTACATTAAGCGTATACAATCATATGGTTAGTGTTTTATTTATCAGTTTTAACCAGCTATTGGCCCCACTAACCTTTAGTTACCCGGTATCCGGTGCCCTGCGTCTCGACACGCATTTTGAGGCGCGTCATTGCTTATTGTTCAAGTTTATTTAATTAGCCTATGGTTACATTAATTATGTCAATTTGATAACTTAGACATATTTATGTAAGTTTATTGAGTTTTCTCTAGTGTACCCGTATCTCGCCTCTCGATACTCGCGTTAGCAAGCACTTCGAGACAACTACCCGTCACACAACCTCACACCATACCGTTATTCAACCTACATACATGCGATGTATTTAACAATTAATTTAATAAAGTGCGTCGCAAATAAGCATTCAATACACAATAAACTAGTGTACCTAGGTCGACGTGTGTCCTAGCCTACCCGTGGCATCCACGTGGATCTGAGCTGACATCTGTGTCTGCAATTATGAGATAATTAATGACATTAATAAAAAATGGGTCGTTACAATATGGTCGTTGGTTTATTTGTGTTGGAGGTTATAGAGTTTGATGTATTGTTTGGGATACGAGATTTGTTAGCGGCTTATAATGCATACATGGATAATTTCTTTAAGATGACATTTTTATATATATTCTGGTTAGTATATGTAACGGCCCGCTCTAATTAACCCTGATTAACTGACAAATTACAGGTTTAGACCCTAAGCTCAAACTCACGTGGACGCCGCAGATAGGTCAAGGCACGCCGACCAGGTAAATAGTGATTTTGGTGTGATTGCTTGCCTATTTGCGATGTTGTATATCAAGTTATTTATCTAGCATCGCATGTGTGTATTTATATCATTGAATCGAGCAAGATAATGTAACGGGTGTTTGCCTCGAGAAACGTGTCAAGACAGGTATTGAAGAGCGAACTGTGGGTACACTAGGTCGGGAAAACTAAAACACACAAATTAAATAAAAGATTGATCAAGTAACTACCATGGAATAGATATTGGGTGGCTAGTGACGATACGCGTACATCACGATTCGGAAGTGAAACCGGGCGTCGAAACGCCCGAAAACACAAGCGAGTGTCCCAGTGGTGTCACACTTTGGAGTCAATGACATTAAGTCAACTAGTTTACCCCATTTACACTCCACCATCACTTTCTCCTCTCCCTCACGTCACTCTCTCCCACACCCACACATACACACACACACACTGTCACATAGAACAGGGAGGCCGAGAGGAAGAAGAAGGAAAGGAGAGGAGGAGGAGAAGGAGGAACGCACTGAGAAGGAGAACAGGAGGTGGAGACGTCACGGTCGAGGTGAGTCTTGTTTTTATTGTTGTTGGTGCGTCGGCCATGGTGGCCGAGAAGGGAGTTCGGCCATGGATGCCGAAGTGAGGTCGAGGGTGGATATGGCAGGGGTGTCTCCCCTTGCCATCGAGTCCACCAGGGTTGGGGTGGAGAGCAACCCCAACCCAAACCAGAAGAAAAAAACAGCAACAGAGACAGGAATCTCTGTGGAGAAGATGGGGTGCAGGAAGGGTGCACGCACGCGTGTGCGTGAGTGCAACCCCTAGACCGGTCCGGGCCCAACCGGACCCGACCCGAGTGGGCCCGAACCGGGTCAGGCCGATCCGGGTGGACTGGGTCAAACCCGGTTCAGGGACCCACCCACTTATTAAGATAATATAATATTAATTTTTAATTTAAACATAGTTTTAAATTAAATAAATTACAAACAAATAAGAAAAACAGGTGGAAAATTATGGGAAAACCCCAAAAAAATCAAGAAAAATACTAAAAATAGTTTAATTGGACACCATGAATTTAGGAGACCATAGTCGGGTGTTAGGTACGTATCTCGAGGCGAGTGCGGGACATTTCAAATGCGTTTTGCTATTCGTTTGAGGTAAGTAATCCCACGAGAAAATTAGTTAAAATTCTTTTATGACACTTTATTTCGCATTTCAATTATTCCATTGTGCTATTTATTGTTGTTCAATTACTGTTCATCCACTCCCACGTGTGTATGTGTGTTTGTCGACAGGGTCGGCATGGCACAGACTCACACCCCGGGGCTACCTACCATGCGCTGTTCGAGTAATTGGCCATGATAGGGCTACGCGGTGACTATTCTCCGCAAAACCCGTAGGTTGAGAGATGTTTGACGAAGACCTAAGTCTACGTCAGTTCAATGGTTCCTCTCATTCGACCGTGAGATGTTTGGCGAGGTGGTCGTCAATGGTTCCTCTCGGTTTAGCTACGAAGATTCCCGGATGTCGACCAGGGTTCTCTGTCATGCTACACTCGTGTCCAAATTTGATTTCTAAACGACTTATTTTCATGCGATTATTTTATTTTTGTCATTTATTTAAATTGCATGAATTGTAGCCTTTTTATTGGAATTCGTGAATATTAGCTAACGTTCTCTGGGATTTACTCACCTGGGATTTGTCATTATTTTTTGTGACAAATCGCAGATCCTGCGACGAGCCGAGGCAAGAGAGTCTTAGGCGACTACGTCTAAGTAGGGAGATGCCCGCACTTTTTGCGTAGGTAGTTGTATGTATCTATTAACTACTTTATGATATTTTGGGAGGACATGTATACCCGATATATGTATATGCTCACCTTTTGTACTTTTAGAGCTTTTGATATACATGGTATCTAATGCCAGGTTTCCACGCTGTAGGGTTGTTCATAAAAATGCATACTTTTCACTTTTACGATATATGCATGCCTTAAGACTTCCGCATCAATGTATGATTTATATTAAATTACTAAATCATGAATAACTTAATAATTCATAAAATATCCATAATTACTAAGTTAAAGGTGAATAAGTTACGTACAAGGGTTTAGGTCACGGACAGTCAAAATAAGTGTGCGGTGACGTGGCACGCTTGGTGACGTGGCGGTACCTGGTTTGCCTTGGAATATGGGGCCGTCACAGTTGGTTTCAAAGCCTAGGTTCAAGCAAACCTAGGAGAAAATATAATACAACCGAATAAACCTTAATAACAAACATTAGATGTGGAAACCCGAAGACCCTAACTTAGAACTTTAGTTGGGAAACGAACATGGGACGGGTAGTGCCAAGGCTTATATGTTATATATTTTAATTTGTAATAGTATATATGCGTATACGAGGCTTATACGGACCTTCGCTTTCGTATGATACGACATGGACGGACAGCCGACTCCACCTTCGGGGGATAATGGAGTGACGAGTGGTACTACGCCTATCGCAACCGATCAGAGTGTACTTGATTGGATCACGACATACAATCAACAGTTCGAGCAGATGATGGTCTTGCTTCGAGCTCAGGCAGCGGCTATTACGACACTTATTACCGTTATCTACATTCGCAGTGACACTGACACAGACCCACAGGAGATCACATGTGAGACTTCCCTATCAGCAGAAGCTAAGCTGACAAAGGAATTTGTCAGATTTCAGCCAGGATATTTCACTGGAGGCGGAGACCTAGAGGCAGCTGCGAGATGGCTTCTTGCACACGAGAAATTACATAATCTTATGAGGATTCACGACAATATTCGCGCCAGGATATTTGGATACATGCTCCGATGAGTGGCCGGAGCTTGGTGGACCGCTCATACCGAGACTCATGGAGTGCCAACCACTTAGGCCGGGTTCAGACATGGCTTTTATGACCAGTACATACCGAGGGAGATACAGTTACATTTGAGACATGAGTTTTTGTGTCTTAGGCAAGGTAATCATACAGTGGTCCAGTACATGGAGAGGTTTCGCTACCTCTTACAGTTCGCTGGGGATTTGACATCTACAGATCGCGATCAGGTTCACTACTTTAGAGTCGGGCTTAGAGATGAGATTGCGACCACAGTAGTATCAGGCGAAGCTCGTACACTGCAGGAGATCTACGAGAGAACCTTAGCCCATGAGACATATCTTATTTTTCATGCTGCAATGCCCATGCCACAGTTGGCATCGGGGTCGTCCCAGCAACGCACCAGGTCTGATAGGAATGGGAAAAGGATCATCGATCACAGAGATAGGAGAGGACAGAGGCCCAGACATAAGGATCGCAAGGCGACCACTTCTCATGTGATAGTACCTGCACGGTCAGCACAGTAGTCAGGTGGTGGTTATGGACCGCGGCCTGGGCAGAGACCGACCCAGGATCAGGGAGGCAAGGACCGAGGACAGTATGGTCAGAGTCAGGGCCAGAAGTCAGACAGAGGTCAGGGCTAGGGGTTAGGACACCAGCATCTTACTTGTTTCAAATGCAGACAACTTGGACACATTAAGAAAGAATGCCCGATGGCTTCAGTAGCACCAATTACAGCTCCACCAGTTCAGGTCAGGGAGCGGGTGCACGCTATAGCACAGCCAGACCGCGAGGCCACCAGACAGCTCGTCGAGGGTATGATTTCGATTTGCGATTGTTTTATGCATACACTTATTGATTCTGGTTCCACTATATCATTTATTTCTGGACGTATGGTTGCTGAGTTAGGATTAACACCGATTACAGTTAGTACACTCCTGATTATCAGCACAGCAGCTGTAGAGAAGGTTTACCATGATCTGTGAGGGTTTCACGATAGAGATTTTCGGACACCAACTCCCTATTGACCTACGTGTCCTAGAGTTCTTAGAGTTCGATGTACTTTTAGGCATGGACTGGCTAGCTTCATATCACGCCCATGTGGATTGTTTCAGTAAGATAGTGACTTTTCAGATCCTCGACATACCAGAGTTCACTTTCACGGGTAATGCGAGTATATTACCGACCACTAGGGGTAGATTGCCTACGACCTTAGAGATGGAAGTGTTTGCAGGGATAGTAGAGTCAATCGAGACCCCAGAGGTTAGACTCGAGGATGTCTCAGTTGTCAGTGAGTTACCCGATGTCTTTTTGGAGGATCTACCAGGATTGGCCTCACACAGAGAGATTGAGTTTGTTATTGAATTAGTATCAGGTACACAACCGATAGCTAGCGGACCGTATCGGATGTCACGGAAGGAGGAGGAGTTTAAGACTCAACTGGAAGATTTAGATAAGAAGGAGTTTATACACCCGAGCACATCACCATGGGGAGCACCGGTCATATTCATTAAGAAGAATGACAGTAGCTTGAGGATGTGCATTGACTATAGGAAGTTGAACCAGGTGACAATACGAAATCGTTGCCCTTTGCCAAGGATCGACGATTTGTTTGACCAGTTGGCCGGAGCTCGTGTCTTCTCTAAGATCGACTTAAGGTCGGGTTATCATCAGCTCAGGATTCGAAATGACGACATACCTAAGACCGCATTCAGTACCAAATATGGGTTATTTGAGTTCGCAGTGATGCCGTTCGGACTAACGAACGCACCGACCATGTTCATGGACTTAATGCACAGAGTATTGAAGCCCTACTTGGATAAATTCGTCATTGTCTTCATTAACGACATATTGATCTACAGCAAGACTCGCGAAGATCACGGGCAACATCTCAGGCAGATATTGATGACACTGAGAGAGCACAAATTATATGCTAAGTTCAGTAAGTGCGAGTTTTGGCTGTCAGAAGTCAAATTCTTGGGACACGTGATCAGTGGCAGAGGTATATCAGTGGATCCGAGTAAAATCCATGCTGTCATAGATTGGCCGACACCTAAGACAGTGACAGATATCAGGAGCTTCTTAGGGTTGGCAGGATACTATAGGCGATTTGTGAAGGACTTCTTGAAGATCGTCGCGATGATGACTAAATTGACAAAGAAGGATGTACCTTTTAATTGGTCGAAGGAGTGCGAGGACGCATTTACACAGTTGAAGATGACACTGACTACTACACCAGTACTAGTGCTGCCAGAGCCGGGTAAGGGATGGACAGTTCATACTGATGCTTGCGGCACATGGTTAGGTTGTGTGCTGATGTAGGGAGACGGCGTAATCGCCTACCTATCCCGAAAGTTAAGGACCCATGAGAGGAATTATCTAGTGCACGACTTGGAGCTTGCAGCATTTGTATTTGCACTGAAAGTATGGAGACATTACCTCTACGGTGAGAGGTTCACATTATATACAGATCATAAGAGTTTGACATACTTATTCACTCAGAAATATCTGAACATGAGACAACGACGTTGGCTAGAGTTGTCGCTCTGTGAGATTAATACAAATACTGGAGGATATGCTCAGGACATGTGTGTTGCAGTTTAGTGGGTCTTGGGAGGAGTACTTGCCGCTCTGTGAATTTGCTTACAACAATAGCTATCAAGCCAGTATTTGGATGCCACCATTTGAAGCCCTGTACGGTAGACCGTGTAGATCACCGGCTTGTTAGGCAGAGCCCGAGGATACAGTAGCTGTGGGGCCTGAGATTGTCGTGGACCATACAGAGAAGGTGAGACCGATTCGTCAACGATTGTTGGCTGCCCAACACAGACAGAAGAAGTATGCGGATAGGTACCGCGATGGGCTGAGCTACGAGGTACATGATTGAGTCTACTTGAAAGTTTCTCCGTTGAATGGTCATCAGAGATTTGGGATCATGGAAAAACTAGCACCAAGATTTATTGGGTCGTTTCAGATTGAGAAATGAGTTGGGAAAGTTGCTTATCAGTTGAAATTGCCAAGTCGATTGGCAGGGGTTCATAATGTTTTCATATTTCGATGTTACGGTTGGCTATATCAGGACCGAGACCAATGGGTGATATGACAAAAATCGAGGTTCGACCAGATGTGACGTACGAGGAACACCCCATTGAGATAGTGGACCGCAAGGTACAGACCCTTAGAAGGAAAGAAATACCACTTGTACTCGTTCGATGACAATATCATAAGAACGAGGGCCTCACTTGGGAGAGAAAGTCTTCCTTGCGAGAACGATACCCCCACTTGTTCAAAGGTAAAGATTTCATTGAATTTGAGTTTCGAGACGAAATTCATTTTAGTTGGGAAGATTGTAACGACCCGCTCTAATTAACCCCGATTAACTGACAAATTACAGGTTAAGACCCTAAGCTCAGACCCACGTTGACGCCGCAGATAGGCCAGGGGACGCCGACTAGGTAAATAGTGATTTTGGTGTGATTGTTTGCCTATTTGCGATGTTGTATATCAAGTTCTTTACCTAGTATCGCATGTGTGTATTTATATCATTGAATCGAGCAAGATAGTGTAACGAGTGTTCGCCTCGAGAAATGTGTCAAGTCGGGTACTAAAGAGCAAAATGTGGGTACACTAGGTCGGGGTAACTAAAACACACAAATTAAATAAAAGATTGGTCAAGTAACTACTAAGGAATAGATATTGAGTGGTTAGTGACGCGGCAGTACGCGTACATCGCGATTCGAAAGTGAAACCGGGCGTCGAAACGCCCGAAAACACAAGCGAGCGTCCCGATGGTGTCACACTTTGGAGTCAATGACATTAAGTCAACTAGTTTACCCCATTTACACTCCACCTCACTCCATCATCACTTTCACCTCTCCCTCACGTCACTCTCTCCCACACCCACCCATACACACACACACACCGTCACATAGAACAGGGAGGCCGAGATGAAGAAGAAGGAAAGAAGATGAGGAGGAGAAGGAGGAACGCTCCGGGAAGGAGGAGAGGAGGAAGAGACGTCACGGTCGAGGTGAGTCGTTGTTTTTGTTGTTGTTGGTGCGTCGGCCATGGTGGCCGAGAAGGGAGCTCGGCCATGGAGGCCGAACCGAGGTCGGGGGTGGAGATGGCAGGGGTGTCTCCCCCTGCCATCGAGTCCACCAGGGTTGGGGTTGAGAGCAACCCCAACCCAAACCAGAGAAAAAAAAAACAATAACAACAACAGAGACAGGAGCCTCTATGGAGAAGATGGGGTGCGGGAGAGGTGCACGCACGCGTGTGCGTGCGTGCAACCCCCTGGACTGGTTGGGCCAGTCCGGGCCCAACCGGACCCGACCTGGGTGGGCCCGAATCGGGTCAGGCCGATCCGGGTGGATTGGGTCAAACCCGGTCCAGGGACCCACCCACTTATTAAAATAATATAATATTAATTTTTAATTTAAAAACAGTTTTAAATTAAATAAATTACAAAAAATAAGAAAAATAGGTGGAAAATTATGGGAAAACCCCAAAAACATCAAGAAAAATATTAAAAATATTTTAATTGGACACCAAGAATTTAGGAGATCATAGTCGGGTGTCGGGTACATATCTCGAGGCGAGTGCGGGACATTTCGAATGCGTTTTGCAATTCGTTTGAGGTAAGTAATCACACGAGAAAATTAGTTAAAAATTATTATGACTCTTTATTTCGCATTTCAATTATTCCATTGTACTATTTATTGTTGTTCAATTACTGTTCATCCACTCCCACGTGTGTATGTGTGTTTGTCGACGGGGTCGGCATGGCACGGACTCACACCCCGGGGCTAGCTACCCTGCGCTGTTCGAGTAATTGGCCATGATAGGGCTATGCGGTGACTATTCTCCGCGAAACCCGTAGGTTGAGAGATGTTTGATGAAGACCTAAGTCTACGTCAATGGTTCCTCTCGAGAGATGTTTGGATGGGGTCTTATGTTCAATGGTTCCTCTCATTCGACCGCGAGATGTTTGGCGAGGTGGTCGTCAATAGTTCCTCTCGGTTTAGCTACGAAGATTCCTGGATGTCGACCAGGGTTCTCTATCACGCTACACTCGTGTCCAAATTTGATTTCTCAATGACTTATTTTCATGCGATTATTTTATTTTTGTCCTTTATTTAAATTGCATGAATTATAGTCATTTTATTGGAATTCGTGAATATTAGCTAACGTTCTCTGGGATTTACTCACCTGGGATTTGTCATTGTTTTTTGTGACAAATTGTAGATCCTGCGACGAGCCGAAGCAAGAGAGTCTTAGGCGACTACGTCTAAATAGGGAGAGGCCGCCACTTTTTGCGTAGGTAGTTGTATGTATTTATTAACTACTTTATGATATTTTGGGAGGACATGTATACCCGATACATGTATATGCTCACCTTTTGTACTTTTGTCGCTTTTGATATACATGGTATCTAATGTCGGGTTTCCACTCTGTAGGGTTGTTCATAAAAATGCAAACTTCTCACTTTTACGATATATGCATGCCTTAAGACTTCCGCATCAATTTATGATTTATATTAAATTACTAAATCACGAATAACTTAATAATTCATAAAATATCCATAATTACTAAGTTAAAGGCGAATAAGTTACGTACAAGGGTTTAGGTCGCGGACAGTCAAAATAAGTGTGCGGTGACGTGGCATGCTTGGTGACGTGTCTGGCGACGTGGCGGTACCCGATTTGCCTTTGAATTTGGGGTCGTCACAATATAGTGTTTACTTACACCGAAATATCATCTGAGTTATTTAGCTAGGGCTAGGCTAGCCACTAGAGAAGAAATGGAGACTTTTTTCCAAAATCATTGTACTGAGGTTAAACTTGAAATTAAATTGAAGTAAATTTCAGTTGTTTGTAAGTTTGGTTGTCTGATATGAAACTTCTATGTTTGGCTAGCTATTATTAAAGATTTGTGAAAGATTTTTCTAATATAGTTGTGTCAATCACGATAGTAACTCAAAAAAATGTTGAATTCATATGATCAAAAGGACGTGATAAAACATTTTGGGAATGGAAAAGGCAATTGACTTATGAGTAAGTCTGTTTGAAAAAATAGTCATCGCGATAACTTTATCAAAAATTTCAAAATTTGATGTAGAGTATATGAGGTTCAAAGGTTTGCTCATGATAGTAATAATCCAGTCGAGCTAAGTCTGCATATCAAAGTTCGAGGTTTAGAGGCAGATCTTGAATTTCATCAGTGGTTGAGATTTGAGATGAGATATTGAGAGAATCTCATTAGTTTAGATATAATATTCATCCCTGCATGATTAAAACGTATCATTATGTGGAGCAATTGTGTTGGTGGTTAGGGATGAAAGACGATTGAGTAATTATGTGAGGAGATATGAGATTTGCTAGTAGGTTAAGGGCGATAGTCGAAAACCTGAAGGTACGTTGTGATGGATTTTGTTACTTATCTACCTACTTCACAAAAGAAATATGATGCGGTCTGGATTATTGTTGAAGGACGAGCGATGTCTGCTAATTTTCTTCATATGTCACTTTTCGATACCTTTACATAGTTGAGCTTGTTGTGTAGGCGAGAGGTGGTTCATTCGTTTAGAGTGCCATTATTGATAATTTCTTATTTTGATGCTCGGTACACATCAGGGTTGTGGCAGAGCATACAAGAATTGCTCGACACTCAATTTTATTTTAGTACTTCATTTTATCCACGAGTGGATGGTCATACTAAAAGGTTGATTTATGTGCTGAAACACAAGCTCAAGGCTTATGTACTGGGATTTGGAGGTTCATAGGAAGAATACATACTTCTGTGTGAGTTCTCTTGCGATAACAATTGTTAATTGAGTATCAGGGTGGCTCTGGTTGAGGTTTTGTGTGGGATAGTTTGTTGTTCTCCTACTGGTTTGGTCAAATCGAATGATTTGGTGGAGTTGGGGCCACATACGATTCGAGATCACAGTGAAGTTGTTCAACAGATTCGTCTAAGATTAAAAGTGGCTCGAGAAAAACATAAAAGTTATTATGACCTCTATCACCAGTTTGTAGTATATAGCAAAAAAGATTTGGTATATTTGGAAGTCTCCCCTTGTAAAGACCATTACAGGTGTGGAGTGAAAGGAAAGCTCTATCCTAGATTTATAGGATCGTTTGAGATTGTGAAATGGGTTGGGAAGGTTGTGTATGGATTTATAGTACTGCCTAAGTTAACTAGAGTTTATGACATATTTCACGTGTTTATGCTCAGGAGGCAGGAATCTGATTCGCATCATATAGTTGAATGAAATCAGTTTGATTTGTAGGGTGATGTGTTGTATGAAGAGCAACCTATTTTGATTGCGGAAAGGAAGGTCCAGAAGCTTCGAAATAAAGAAATTTTACTTGTTTTGGGTAAGTAGCAGTTTTATGGCTATTCAGAGTTAACATGGGAAGTGAAAGGCGTGTTTGAGAGAACATTTTTCGAATCTCTTTGAGTCCAATTAAATTTGGTTCAATTTTAGTTTCAAGGACGAAATTCTTATTAGTTAGGAAGATTTTCAAATCTCAAAAATTTTAAATTGGCTGCGAGTCGAGAGTTAAACACCGGTGAAAATTGAGATTTTTAATTAATTTTATTATTCTGTGATGTATGCCTAGTGTTGTATACTATATGTTATGTTATATTGCAAGATTTCAGTCGACTAAGTGAATTCTTGTTTCGCGAGGTTTTATCTCGAGATACGTATCTAAATGGGTGCCGAGATAGTCAAAATATTGACATGAAATGTCATTTCGAATTTCACAACAAATAATTGAATTTAAATTTAAAATTTTGAGTTTTGGACTTTAAATTGAATTAACGAACTGACGTGGGTCCCATAGCCCGATTTGTATGTGAGACAAATTTTTTTCGAGAGTTTTGGAGCATTTTGGTAAATTCTCCAATTTTTGGTCGAAGTAGGGTATTTGTTGGGATTTAATTCGGACTCGAGATTAAAGAGATAAATATGAAAATTAATTAAAAATGTCAAATTACCAATAAGCGTATTGGTTTATATGTAAAGGGTAGGGGTCGGCAAACCGCGGTTTGGTGGTGGAAACCATCAAACCGCGAACAAACCGAGGGTTCGCGGTTTGGCTGATTTATAAATCACAACCAAACCGCGAACCATCAAGACCGCGACCAAACCGCCCACAATTTGCGCGGTCTGGTCGATTTGATTTCGCGGTTTTCATGCTACCCATTTTCAAAAAAAAAAAAAAAAAAGAAAACAATCCAAGTTGACTAGAAGGAGGCGACGGAGGCGGTTGTGGGCGCAGCAGTGCTTCGCGCGGTAGGAGGCGACGAGGACAGGTGGTGGTCGAAGGCGACCGCGACAGGTGTTGGTCGCCCCCAAACTGCGACGGCGAGTCGGCGACAGTGGATGCGGTGGAGGCGGGACTGGTGGGAGGAGGCAGTGGATGCAACAGTGGCGAGTTGGCGAAGGCGGGACCGGTAGGACGATGCGGTGCAAGGCGGCATTGCGAGGCGACATTGCGAGGCGACGATGAAGGCGGTTGTGGACGCAGCAGCAGTCGCGCGCGGTGGAAGGCGACAACGACGACGATGGTCCGAGCTGACCGGAAAAGGCGATGGATTCGGCGGCGGCAGTGAGACGGGGAGTGAGGAGGATGAAGGATGGCGGTGAGACGGGCACTCCGTAGCGACGTAGAGAGTAGTCGAGAGAAGAGACGGGGAATGAGTAGGAGACAAACGACTTTTTTGTTTTATGTTTTAGGGTTTTTGACTTTCGAGTTGTATATGTTGGTTATTTACTAAAATACCATCGATTTGGTGAAACCACGATTTTTCCAAAATGAAAACCGCGACCAAACTGCGATTATGCGGTTTTTAAGTTTTTTAAACCGCCCCAAATCGCGAGTTCTAAAAATCAGATTCAACCATGCGGTTTACACGGTTTGGGCAGTTTTTTCGGAAACCGCTGCCCTACCCACCCCTAGTAAAAGGATATAAACTGAAGGGCAAATTGGTCATTTACCATTCCCTTATTAAAGCAAATCGAAATCGGAATAGAGGGGGTCATTCATCATCTTCGTTTCATCGTTTTTTTTTCTCCTCCCTCACTAATTTTCATTTTCACAGTCTCTCTTTCTCTCTTGCGTCTCGCTGGATCGATGTTCCTCCCTTCTCTCGTCTCTTTTTTGATCGAATTGGGTGGCCGTGGTGGTTGTCGTGGCGTCAAGGTGAGTAATGATTTTGGGTTTAAATCAAAAGTCTTAATTTTAAGTATTGGTGACTCTGGTGATCAATAAAAGTACTAGGTGTTGAGTTCGAATTTGGGTCAGTTGTGACTGATTGTTTGAGAGTTGAGACAAAGAGAGGAGAGGAAGTGAGTTAAAAAAAAACTTAGTGGAAGAAAAAAAGAAAAAACGCAGAGGCATTAACAGGGGGTGGTTGAGGGAGACGGTGAGGGAGGAAAGGATCCCCAAAATCCCAAACAGCCAAACGATAAAAAATAAAATAAAATTGCAGGGACGAAACTCTCCTAATTAAAAAAAAGTGTTTTAAAAAAATGGTTTTGAAAATTGGAAAAAAAATGAGATAAATCCCTGGAAAATTGAGAAAATTGAGGAAATAGAATTTTTGGACAAATTAATGAAAATTGAGGATTTTTATGAAAAATAAGGATTTTGGGATTTTTTCGAGGATTTATATTGGGTATTTTTCAAATAATACGTGTCACGATACCTGAAAATGTCCAAAATTTGAAAAATTATTTTATAGCCTTCACTAGGTTAATTTTCAATACTGAATCACAATTTGGAGTCAAATTTGGGATCTGGACATCCGAGGAGTTGATTTGGAGGGATTCCGAGGATTTTTAAGTCGAGACAAGCATAATTAAAATATAATAAATTGAAAAAATTATATTTAAGCCTGGACAACGAAATTTTCAACGAAAATGAAATTTGGGCATCGGAGGATATATTTTGCAAGTATTTTAAAGGTTTAGGGACGCGATTCGGTCAATGCAAGTGCAATTAATTGGAAAATAATTATGAAATTGTTATGAAACTTACTAGACTTATAAATTAATTGTAGGACCGCAGTTAGAACCCTATGTGGACTAGTTGACCGACTCGAAGCATAAGGGAATGTTGATATCGCGTTTGTATGTTTAAGTAAATCTCATAGTAACCTTTTACATTATATCAACATTTCTCGATTAAAATTGCATGCATGGTCTATCGCTCATATTTATTGATCATGCATTCACGGACACGAGAGGAAGGAGGCCTTTGGGGGTCCCTTTGTGTTCATTGGCTATATGTGTGGTAGGATGAACACCGTGGTGCTCTGCGGCTAGGGTTACTGATCGTTGTAGACACTTGTTTAGGATGTGATGTTTTTGTGATGTTGGCCAAGATCATACTCCACGGAGAGTCGAGGGTGTGGCTTCCCGAGGGACTTCCTCTCAAACTAATGATTTTTATTACTATTTACCTACCACTTTTGGAAAGACGTCTTCTGATTGTGGTCGGACAACAAAAAGGGAATGGATTGCATATTTGTATACTTATGATTCCTTATGATAATCTTGTTTGTCTAAATTCTTGGAATACAATGCATTTGATTATTACAAGTGTACTGGATAGTGTGGGATTTACTTATCTGACATTATTGAATTTTTAAAATTGGGTAACGACAAGTGCGAGCGACAACAAAGGAAAAGGAAAGCTGTCAGATTGTCTGTGACTTGATAGTTCATTTATCTTTCTATATGTATTGTTTTAAATATATTATATTGTACAAATGAGTTTTGTGGGTTCGTGTGTGAATATGATATCATTTGGAATGGTTAGAATGGTTTTGAGATGAACTGAGATAATTTTGGAGCAAAAGTATTGTTAGTTTAAGGTTTTTGATCCTTTAAATTAGGTTGGAATGAATATACATTCAATTAATGCAATACATATTGTTATGGGTAGATTGTGAGTCTTTTGGCATTTCCACCAAAGTTGAGCAGATTTTGTTGAAGATTTTGAAGGCCGAGATTTTCGGTGTAGGCTTAAAAATAGAGGAGGTGTTGTCAAAAAAAAAACTTGCGAATGTTTAAGGATAATGCAGTAAATCTAAATGAACTTTAAGGATTATATAATTAATCTTTATGGAACTTTGAGGTTTAAAATTCATTTTAGAATCCTTTATGGTTAATAAAGTTTTTATAATTGATGTTTACAATATTTTAATCTTAATTATTTATTAAGTTTGAGGTTAACGTTGCTAGATTATCCGGGGATTAAGGTAATCTAGGTCGGTCAGATGCCCTAATTTAGGTGGGGTCTGACAGTCTTGAATGTGCATGTGAAAGTGGGTATATTCAAATTTGTCATTGATTTTGAGATTATGGATAATGATATAGATGATGATGTGTCTATGATACTTGGTGACCATTCTTGAACACCGCCAATTCGATCTTGCACATGAGGAAGAAAATGATCATGAGTATCGAGGAGGATGATGATGCTGAGAAGATTGTCTTTGTTGAAGGGCAAGAAGTACATCCAAATGAGATATATATATATATATATATATATATATATATATATATATTTATCTCCGACCTAAAAATGGAGTTTCTCAATTTAGACTCAAACTAAACAAGCAAAAAGACGTTGGGCTAATGACATTAAACTAAGCGCTACTGGGAGGCAGCCCAGGGGTTTTTAGTTTCAGTTTTTAAATTTTAGTTAGTTATTTATTTAGTTTAGTTAGTAAAATCCAAGCATTTTAGTTTTCTAACGTTGAAAGTTTTATGCTAATTGTGTAGGAGAGACCATTTGCCGAATGACATGTTATTAGAATGGTCTCAAAACATGTGGCATAGTCATAAAGCATCAGGGAGTTATAGGGATATTATTATTATATGTTTGTGTTTAGTATGTTTCAAGCTTATTTTTAAACCTTGAGGACGATGTTAGGTTTAAGTTTAGGGGCATCAACACTACAATATAGGAAGTAGTAAGAAAGGATGATATAAGGATAAACACTGTATGTTCGATCGTAAAATCTTATTTTTAAAGTAGTTAAGAGGAAAGCATGGTAGTGTATTCTTTTTTTTTATTTACTTACTATTTGAATGTGTTTAAGTAGTATAGATTAGGTTATATATATAGTAGTAAGTAATGAATAAGTAATTCATTTACAAAGTTCATGTCTTTAATTGAGGATGAGTAAGAATATAAGTATCTTGTTAATATGAAACTCAAGAAAGTGTTATTCCATTTTTGAAGAAATTGAGAAATGTGGCAAACAACTGTATGATTTCATGATCAGAAACCTAGAGTTAAGGAATACCATGAACTTGAAACAAAAGCAAGGAGAATACTAGAACACTTCTTGTGGAAAATGTTAGATCTATAAGGAATTCTATAATAAGTATAAATCTTACTTGAGTATAAAAAGTAAATAAAGTCTTAATACTAAGAGGGGAAGAAATATGCATGATGTTTAATGAAAAAGTTGAAGTTAAAACTTGTTTGATAAAGTGAAAGTGAAAAGTGCTAACAAGAGTTTTAAAAGATAAAAAATAGAGAGTCCTATAAGTTCTACAGGAAAAAGAGCAAATAACTTGATGGGTGAAAAAATGAAGAAAAACAGAATCCATAGGAAAATGAGTAGGGATAGTGCAACAAAAATATATGAGGAGAAAGAAAATAGAGATAAAAATAAAGAAAAAATAAGGCGGAAGCTAGATTAAAACTTTTCAAATAAAAGATTTAGCTCGAGTACAAGTAGCTCAGTTGAGTTAAATTTTCATTCCAACTATATTAAGTCATATAGACTCTTGAAGTGCTAAAGTCTACAAAACTAGTATGATCTATTCTTATCTGTGAATTCCGGAGCTTAATGAGAAATCATGAGATTGTACACTTACTACTTGGGTGTCGAGGTGAAATAAACTTGTGAGTGGTAATGCTATATATTTTGAAAATATAAGTTTTTTTTGCTAAGAAAAGCTCTTGAGTGGTTTATTATTAACTTGAACTTATTTGAAGTAAGGGATACTTCATGAGCGATGTGAAATGAATATGAACTTAAGTAGTAGTAGTAATAGCAGCAGCATCATCAGTAGTTGCAGTAGTAAGAGTAGTAGCAGTAGTAGGAGGAGGAGGAGCAGGAGTAGAAGGAGTAGCAGGAGTAGCAGTAGCAGTAGCAGTAGTAGTAGTAGTAGCAGCAACAACAGTAGTAGCAACAACAGTAGCAGTAGTAGCAACCGTGCTACTTAGCAGTAGGAGCAGCAATATGAGCAGTAGGAGCGGCAACGGGCAGTGGCGGTAGTAGCAACATCGATAGTAAGATAGCAAGACAACAACAATAGTAGTAAGTAACACGACAGAAGATAGTAGCGATAGTAGTAGTAGTAGCGACGATAGATAGGAAACGATAGGAGCGGCGATGAAAGCGCGCGCGCAGCAAGCAGAAATACTAATAGCGATAGTAGCGACATCGATAGTAGCAATACGAGCAGATGATAGAGAAAGCGAGGAGCAAGCAGCAGCAGTAGTAGTAGAAGTGATTTCGTGAAAATACACTTTTGCTCGGGATGTGCAAGTATATGAGGTATAAAGGAGACAATGAAGTGATTTCGTGAAGAAATAAGGATAAAATGCACAAAATTTGGGTTGACGCCATGGTAAACATGTTTTACGTCGTGGGAAAAGGCTAGAAAGCATGAGCAAAGCGTAGAAGACCAAGAAGAGAAGAAAAAAAGGACAAATGTGACGGTGTAGTGACGCCGTGAGTCGTAAGGGACGACACTAGAATGGTCTACGCAGGTCGCCGAGTCTATTGAGTGAGGAAAATGCATACAAAATGTCTGAAGTTGTGGTGGAGCTGTGGCTTTACGCACAGCGCCAGAACACTTATGGATAACACAGAGACATAAAAAGAGAAAGTTAGAGTTCTAATTCATGTGGAATTGTCTATTGGGGTTTCTAATTGTTTTCTAAAGGGTCTTGGGAGTATAAATAGGTATTAGAACGTGGTAAACATATACACCACCATAGATTGCAATAGTTTAGCCTAGTTTTACTTTGTTATTAAGTATTAAGAAAATATATGGAATAGAAGACATTGAAGACCTACGTGTGGTTGTTCGGTATTGTTTTCTTTGATTTAATTAAAGTTATTCGTTTAATCTTTGATTTCAATTAATACCATTATGTGCATATTTATTTCAATAATGTGTGAGTAGTTCATTAATTTTAGGAATCAATGGATCATATGTTATGAATGTTATGCTAAACATTTTGATTGGATTATAAAGTTGAAAAGTGCAATGATCAGAATTTGTATTGATTCTAAGCGTAATGCTACAAATATCTTGATAACGTATTTGTTGATTATGGATTATAAGCGTTACTGTGGCCATTAGAGCTCTTAAGCCGGATATGGATGATACAACTGTAAAATACATAACATTGATAGATAGTTATTGATCAAGAAGACATGAATAGTAAATTTAATTGGTTATGAATCTAAAATTTGAAACTCAAAGCAATGTGAAACTTATGTTATTCACACTGATAAGTGGAGTTCTAGTTTGCACATTACAATCTTTTCCATCACGACAGTGCATTGAAGTGGATTTGAAGGAAATCTGTCTATTCTAATCAGACATTACACACACATAATGAAGATGAATGGAGCAAGTTAAAAAACATAGTAATTCATTACTAAGGTGAAGTTGTGAACTAAGATTTTCTTAATATAAGAGTTTAAATGTAGCATCCCATATCCCGATTAGGGCAATACTCGACCTGAAACCCAAATTAAGCTTCGGTAACTCAACCAGACTTAACTAGAGCCAACAACCTCTCTGTCAGTACCTGATAAACTCAACCTATATATCAATATCGAATAAATAATACAAAGTATACGCAGCTAGAAAATTTAAATTTTTTTCTATAATTAACAATATACAAAAATACAGAGTTTATCAAACCTAAAACCTCGTTTATAAACCTCTCAACCTTGTTTATATACAACAAAATATATCAAGCAGTGTATATATGTATAAGAAGGCTCATTACATTATAGAAAAGATATAAAGACTCAAATCTTCTCAGTTCCTTTTGTTGAAGCGCTAGGTTATGAACCTGAAATATTAGATTCGGGGGTGAGTGCTCCAACTTGCTCTGTATGTAAGGATTGACGAAGCCATCAACATTCATATAATAATCAAGAACATTATGCAATTACAATATGCCCCAATGTTAACTAATAAGAATATGAAAAAACATATAATTCAATAAATAACAAATACAAATCATTTATCAATGACTATTACACTATGATTCCCATTTTATTTATAAAAATAGGGTCGATTGCCCATTGACGTCATTAATGCAATTATTATACCAACACATTGGCTAATGTGATGTCTAGTCAATCCATTAATACCCAATGGTTCTATTTGAAACCTTTTTGTGAGAGTATGTAATCCACACAACCTATCGAATTGAGCAAGAGTTATATATAGGCCAGGAAGGTAACTCATATCCTATAAACCTATTCTCAAGACTAGGAGTTACTCTTGTGGGCCACATTACACACCATTTTCTATTTATTGAAAATAATTAAACCTATTCTCAAGACTAGTAGTTACTCTTGTGGGTCACATTACACACCATTTTCCATTTATTGAAAACCATCACAGTGTACATAGTCTCCTAATTTAGTTTATAAACTACATGAACTATATATACTAAAATAGCCAAGCAACATTGATAAATAATTAAGCGAACCCATACTTACCTCGATTTAGGTTTATGTTTAAAATTCCTTAACTTTTCGGGTCACTCACGCTTTCTCGGGGATCCAACACCTATCACAAACCATTTATGATTAATATAGGTATAATACCCTATGTTTAGAACCCCTAGTTCAGTTTTTAAATCCTAATAAAGTTACTATAACACTGTTATTTTTTAGGGTGGGAGCTTCCTTAATGGATGGAGTGCTCTCCGGTAGTTGAGTTCATCCTTACTGACGAAGGGAGCGCGCTCCTCTGCTAGGTGGAGCGCATTCCACCCTGTACTATTTCGTACATAGGGCAGCAACCACTGTTCCATCCACAAATCTATAAAATAACATCCAACACTCCCATAATTCATCAAGAAGGACCTCTAGTGAGGTAACAAACCATTTCTAATGATCAAACAACACAATTCGTAGAGATTTCATCACCTACTATAAAATTAAACTTCAAAAACATGAAAACTAAACTTACAATAGTGATGATCTCTGAATTTCTAGTTGATTAAGCTCCTCAATTCACACTAAATCAACTCCTATATTGATTCACTATAATCAGAATCAAAACCCTCAGTTGCTATCACTCTTACTTGATCGATCGAATTATGGAGATAAGTATAAAATGTTTTAATTTAAATATATAGATTTTCCTTGAGATACGCATCACGCTATCTCGAGACTGATCGAATGATTGATGTGCTAGCATGACACTCCTTAAAATGACACACATGTTGACACCATCAACATTCACGCTCATATCGAGGCAATCCGACAATCCATATAATTCAAACCAATCTTATAATTTTTAATATGTATAAATATATATCGTCTATTTTCTTGCCAATAAATTCACCAGACATGCCCACGAGTATTCTCGAGTGTGCACATTCATTTCACGACTCCTTCGTCGCATTTGGTGTACCGACTATTTATTGTTTAATTACTTATTTACAGTTTATTGGATTGTATATAAATCTTATATTATACTACAACCTATAAAATTTACAAACATTCCAAACAAACAACCATCATGCAAATACACGCACACTCTAATCGAGTTACGCTGAACTTAACCACGAGTCTATTTCAGGTTAATTATGATTTGGATTAAAAATAATCAACAACTTAAGATAACAAGTCATTACATTAAAAGTATTTACATTGATTTGTTAGAATAGAATAGTTTAGTTTAAAACTAATTAAAAATGATTTCCTTAGCAATACAGTAAATCTGACTAAGTATACTAAGTGCAATACACCTTTCCCTGAGGACGATAACGTAAGTTGATCATATTATTACTACAATCGAGACGTTATACTTGCGGCCAACATCATCTATCCACCTTCGAATCTAACAGGATGTACACACCTCCTTTGTATTCATGGATATGTATGGTAGTCCTAATCGTATTATTCACAGATAATTATGGGAACAATTGAAGTCCTTAGTTCAACTCACCTCTGGGCTATGGCTTATAGCAGAAGACTTTAATGCCATTCTTCATTCTATTGATAAAATTAGGGGTTCTAGGTCAGTTCACACTTGTAAACTGTTTTCGGGGTGGATTAATTGAACGTGATTATTAGAGCTCCCTTTCTCAGGCTCGTTCTTTACATGGGCTCGTGGCCTATGTCATGAACGCCTCGACTGAGCCATTATAAATGCAACTTAGGGTCTCTCATTCTCTCGACCGACACTATCTCATCTTGCTAGAGATTACTTTGATCACTGCCCTCTTCTTTTAAATGTCAATATTAGTGGGATTGTATAGACTAATCCAAAATTCTTCAAGCTCCTATCTTCTTGGGAGACACACCCAGAGTGGAGGACATTTGTGAAGGAAGAATGGGATGTATCCAAACCATTTCAGGAATCCTTAGAACTCTTTTTAGGACTCACCAAATAGTGGAACCTGAGGTCTTTAGGAACATATTTCATAGGAAAAAAAATCTATTGGCAAGATTGAGGGGAATCCAAAAAGTCTTTGAAACTCATAATTCTAACAATTTTATGCATCTGGATAGAGAGCTTAGAGAAGAACTGAGATAATGTTACCGCAGGAGGATCTATTATGACATCAATGGGCAAATGCAGATTATTCAATGCTAAGTGATAGAAATACTTCATTCTTCCATGCAAAAGTTAATAAAAAAGCTAGGAATATAAGAATTCAGGAACTATTTTTACCTTCGTGGGTTTTGAGTGAGGATCCTACAATCCTGAGACATGAGGCACATTCTTTCTTCGTAATGTCTATATTGGGGACTCTTCTAATGGTCGGCTTTTTCCGTTAAGAAATAAATTTCTTGCCCTCCTTACCAGGCTTAGAAATAAATTTCTTGACACACTATTTCCAATGGCCCCGAACAAGGCATTAGGGATTGATAACACCAAATTAGACATTTTATAGCTTAGAGGTTTTGTGGAAATGGAGAGTTTGGTGATTTACATATAATTGAAGAAATTAGAGACAACATCTCTATTTCCAACATAGGGTTTCTCTGTCAAAGATGCGGCGGAGGACAAGGCATTCACAAAATGGTGGATTGATAACATAGCCATCTCGGACTGATCTTCTATTCCGATCCCGACCACCGTCATGTCCTCTTCCATCTCGCGTTCGTGATGACGAAGTTGTCTCTCTTGTCGCTCATAACGCCATCGGTTTGGTAGGCGTTCCCGACATCATAGGTCAGCGATCGTCCAATCTCATCTCTATTTCTTTAATTCTTCGTGTTTTCACTCCAATCCTTATGTGTTTCTCTGTGATCCGATCTGAATTGCTGCTTTTCTCAACTGTGGACTACACAATTGATGAAAATGTGAAGAATCCACTCCAATCCCTCTGTGTTTGCTTGTGATTTTTTATAGTCTACAATTTCGTCTAGTTATTCATGAAGACGCGATTCCAGTTGATTTCTGTTCTTTTCTGTGTTTGCTTGTGATTGTGCTTTACCTGATCAGTTGTTTCGGAATCCTGAACATCATAAGCATGTGAGAAAGCAGGTTGTGAAGCAGGTATTGTTAGCAGAATTCTTCTCTTCAGTCTTCTCAACTAGTAGAAATCAGTTAATGTTCTAGACATCATCGTCAATATTAATACTTCTGTTAATTTGTTATAATTATGTTGGAGTTAGTTGGACATGTGGGAGTTTGGGGGATTGCATCATGCCATGATCGTTGAATATCTGTTTTGTGTGACGTGAGACCTTTGGGTTGGGATTTTTGGTGTTTCTGATTTAGGAATTTTGATATTGGCATAGTAATCGTCAACCTAATTCGGTCACATGAAGTAGTTGGTACTTCATGTTCTTAACTTCCAACATTTAAACATCACTTTTCTTTTCATAAGGTGTTTCCATGTTTGAAGAGTGGAATAAAAAGTTTGAATTTCTTTAAACATCACAAATCAGTTAGAGTTTTTTAACATCAATTGTGCTAAGTTGAGCCCAATGGAAGAGATAGATCTATGTAGCCGGCCCAAACTAATTTGGGATTGAGGCTTTGTCGTTGTCGCTGTTATTGTTGTATCCATTGAAGTTACACAAAACCAACGTAATTTGCTATTTTTTTTTTAAATCTTGATCCGCGTTTTTTTTAATGCCAAGTAATTAGAAAGGTCTTTTGCTTGCTTCACCATATGTTAGTAGATGTTCCTAAAGAACACAAGTATGTGCGATATGCAATAATGCAAGTCAAGAAATCTATCTTATGTACAAGGAATGAATTAAAGAATCACTGCAAGAAAAAATTGATAAAAAAAAACTATTAAGATTTTTCCTATCATATTATATAATTTTTTTTTATATATATTTAAAGTGCATGAACAAGCTTCTTCAGTATGCTCATAGATCCCCTTACACTTGGATGAAATTGTTTATATTTTTCTACATTGCCGTTATTTTATGATACATTCTTTTTGTCAAATCAGATTTTTCAAAAGTAATTTTAAATTTGAAGTGTATGAAGTCTTGGGTGAAATCAAATTGTTAGTCCTTGGTTGGTAGCTAGATAACTATCTTCTCATATCTTGTTGTTTGAAAGTAATACTTCATGCCAATTATTTTTGGAAAAGAACTTATATTTTGGTTTTATGAGTTCCAAGATTTGACTTATCTTTCTTCGTTTTCAGCTGAAACATCATCGTAAGTTGTATGAAGGGTATGTTCCAATGAAGTACAAAACTTACTTGAAGAAGATGAAGAGGTTTGTCATGTTTTGATGTTTCTTCTCACTGCAAAACAAGTATAGAAAAAAAAATTAAGATTCAGGCAATATGGATATTTTCCATAAATTTACTCAAAGCAGCATACTTATGATGTTCTATGATATTGTATTAATTAGATCAGGGGAATGGGGAGATCACGTGACCCTACAAGCAGCTGCAGACCAGGTAAGTTGTGCTTCAATATCCAGATTAATGCTATTTCTATGTGAAACTTTCTTGGTGTTTTAACCATGCATTTTTTTGGAAATATATGTAGAGGGAATAAAAGAAACGAAGAAAGAAAAGTAGGCGCAACACCACCAATAGAGGCAAGAATTAGAGAATAGCGGTTGTGGTGGGTTGGACACGTCCTAAGTTGACATGCAAATGCCCCTATTAGAAAATTAAATACAATAGAAATTGAAGAATTTCGACGGGTCTAGAGTAGACCTTAGATTACTTGGGATGCTTAATTATGAAGAACTTAAATGACTATCATCTGTCAATGGTACTACTACATATCTGAACTCTTTTGCCCATAAAATGACATCATGATAATTAAAAGAAAAACTAGGTGGTAAAGTGGAGACGAGTTGAAAAAATAGTTGCAAATAAGTGGAAAAAGTAAGGAAAAGGACACTGAAATGCTATGTTTTCTGGGCTTTCCGGATGAAATGCTCATCGCCAATGTGTGCATTATCGTCAATTTGCTCCTAGTGTGTACAAGAGGGATGGCTGCCTGTATTGGTGTTTATCACCAATGGATGCACTGATAAGGACATCAATTGAAGACTAAGAAGGAAAACCTGATGCATTTTTGATATGGGAAATAGTTAAACAGGGATTACATGCAATCCAAATTAAAAGTTGAACTTCTAGCGAAGACATATTTGATTAACAGTTGGTTTATCATCAACTTTAGGGCATATCATATGTTGCTCTTAGCATCATTCTTTCATTATGTATTGCCATTACTCTCTTAACTTGTCATATAATTGTCTGCAGTTTGGAGCAAAGATATGTCTGCTAACGTCATTTAAAGATTCGTGCTTAATCAAAATATTTCCCAAGGATCAAAATCCTTCCAGAGGTAACTTTGGTACTTCATCTAACCGCTGTTAATGCCTTCGTATAATTTGTGGGTTTTCTGCATCACTTAATCATCATTTACATGTTTACTGTCCCATTGGAACATGAAGATGGACAAAGTTTCAATTATCTGTACATAGTTTACTGTCCCACTGGAACTTCAATTAACATGAGTATTAGGTCGGTGCAGTGCATGCATATGATCTCACTTTTTATATTAATTATTACTCTAATGCACGTGTGATATATATTTTTTAGGTGTTTAATGTCTTAAGTGCATTTGAGGCCGGGGGCTCATAATTTTCATTGCGGTGTCTCTAAACCTCTTCATATTTGTCTAGTCTATATTGTTTTCCAATTTGTTTATTTGAAGTTTGGTTTGTCAGGATCCAGTTATTGGAGGCAGTCTACTTCTAACATACACAACCGGCTATATTGCTCCTCTTCTTCTTGCTGCTTCATTTGCAGGAGCATTGCAGGTATGCTTGGACTTTCTTCTCTTCGGTATATGCTTCCATGAATATTATTTACTTTTCAATGTTTGCTACAAACTATATATTATATACTTAGTAACTTGAGCAAAATTTATATGCAGATCAAAGTAGAAGCACATCATTGGATTGGGCGATGCGTCGTGACATAATTCTTGGGATTGCTAGAGGAGTTTTATATCTTCATCAAGACTCTAAATTAAGAATTGTTCATAGAGACCTTAAAGCAAGTAATGTTCTACTAAGACGCGGAGATGAATCAAAAGAATTGTTATTTTGGAATGGCAAGAATATTTGTTCAAACTTTACATTATTGATTGAATGGAATAATAATATTGTGAGTGGAATGTAGATTTGTATATTTTCAATTGAAAATGGAAATGGAAATTAATTTTGGTCATTTTCAGTTATTATTTTTTAAAAATTACATTTGATAGGGGTTTGAAACCCCTATGTAAGCCTATAATATAGAGGGTTCAAACCCCTATGAAATCACTACAATTGATAGGGGTTTGAAACCCCTATGTAAGCCTTTGAAGATATTATAGAGGTTTGAAACCCCTATGAAATAGCCAAGATTTGATAGAGGTTTGAAACCCCTATGTAAGCTTGGAAGATAAGATAACACCTTAAAAGATAACACTTTTCATAGAGGTCAAAAACCTCTATGAAAAGTCTTTCATAGAGGTTTAAAACCTCTATGAAAAGTAGAATTTGTTCTAGTGCATGTAACGACCCAAATTAATTAACTAGGATTAGCGTAAATCTCGGAGATTAACAGTTGTAATTCGGGGTTACGTGGACCACTCAGTTGGCTCGAACACGAGAACCGAGGAAATATGTTATTTATGGATGGTGGTTGTGTATATGTGGTGTTTAAAATTATTATTATTATATTACACCACATGTGTGTATGTTGCTATCGGGCGAGCTAATGTGACAGGTGTTAGTCTCGAAAGGTGTGTCAACGGGGTGTCGGATAGGCGAACTACAAGTACACTAGGAAACTCAACTAATTCACGTTAAGATGACTAGTTAATCAATTAAAATAGGTAATGTGACCATAGACTAAGTAAATTCAAATTAAAACACTAGGCTATGACATGCCTCAAAATGCGTGTCGAGACGTGGGGCACCAGGTACCGGGTAGTCGAAGGTTAGTGGAACCATAAGTTGATTAAGTTTGATAAATAAAACACTAACCATATGTATTAAAATGGGCTTAAGTTAGAGTAATCAAATTAAAATAAATCAAGGCCTATATTTTAGTTCATTAATTGAAACCCTATAATTTACCTAGAGATACACATTGGCACATCTAAGAGCTATAAGAGTATAAATTGGTGTCTCATGGGCTGAGTGAGTAGGCTAAGTGGCTAGAGGTGAGCCATTTGATAATCCTCGAGATATGTAATTGCATGATCAAGGGTTAGAAATACATCCTACCTAAAAATATTTATATATCTGGAAGATTAATTAAACCATGCAAATGAAAACCATTTTGATTTCAAGGTTGCTGGAGAAGAGAAGGAGATTGTCAAGCTAAAAATATTTATATATATGGAATACCTTTCTCAGGCTATTATTGATGCAATTAAGAAGGGGACTTTGACTGCACCGACATTTGGGAATATTGTAAGTATTTTGCATTTGTTTTTCGCTCATGATCTAATCCTTTTTGCAAAGGCTACAAATAACCAAACATAGGTCATTTAAAGCATTCTCCACTCTTTTTTTTGACCATTTAGGGTCACAAAATCAGTTATGAAAAGTTTCAAATTATTTTCTCACCGAATGTCGACTTGAGTCTAGCTGACTTGGGACGTTATCTGAGAGTTCCTCTTATTCATGGTAGAGTTGTTAAAAAGACATGGAGAGCTGAAACAGAAGGTTCTTGCTCGTGTTCGCAAATGGAACCCCATTCCTATCTCTCTTGCGGGTCGGTCCACTCTTTGCAAGAGTTCATTGACCTCGCTACTTATCTATACTATGCAAACCTCCATACTTCCTTAATGAATTTGTTTGGATATTGATCAAATATGTAGAGGTTTTCTTTGTCGCTCCACAGAAAATGTGAGGAAACCAAGTCTTATGGCGTGGGATAAACTTTGTTAACCAAAGATGCAAGGCGGCTTGGGAATTCGTGGAATGTATGACATGAATAGATCTTTTATGATGAAACTGGGTTGGGGACTTATATCCAACAACGATGCATTATGGGTAAAGCTCATGAAGGCCAAGTATAAGTTCCCTACTAATATGATTCTCTTACACTTCTCTGCTAGCAAATGTTCTCATGCATGGCATCACATATGCAAAGTTTGGGCTAATGTAGTGGAATATCTCAACTGGGCTATTGGGAACGTAAAACAAAATCCACTTTTGGCTTGACAAGTGGATTAGCTTGAATAAACCTTTTATTGATTTTGCTACTTCGCCTATTCCGGAAGTGTTGTGGGGAGATGCCCTTATCATCTATGTCAATGATGCGGGTGATTAGAATTGGTAGAAGTTTCATGAATAGCTCCTTTAAAAAATTATCCTCTGAGTTGCAGCCATACGCCCTCCAAACATCGTGAGTATGGAAAAGAATGTGGTCTACTGGGCCTATTCCAACTCAGGTATATATTCTATCTCCTCGGCTTATGCCTTTTCTGACTAATAGTGCTTTGAATTCTATAGGACCTTACCGAGAACTGATTTGGAAATGTATGGTCCCGGAGCGAGCACGAACATTTCTTTGGCTAGTGTGGCATGACGTGCTTCTTACCAATGAAGTTCGTCATCATCGTCATATGGTGGATTAGGTTGTCCATGGTTTTTGTGGTGAGGGGTGGAATCCATCTCGCACACCTTACAAGAATGCCTTGTGACGCTTTTAGTGTGCAGGAAATTCTTAAACATTGAACAGCAAGATGCGTTATCCTCCTTATCGGTTCAGCAGTGGGTCCTTGACAATTTGCGATGTCATAATCCATATAGGGCGTTCCCCGTCTACTTGGTTTGTTGCGATATGCTAGCTCATTCGGAACAAACATAATAGAGTGGTAATTGGAGAGGAAGAATTCTCTCACACGTAAGTATATCATATGATCCTTGCGAAAGTAAAATCTTTTCAACAGGCTCATGATGTCTTTCATTCCCTATATAAAAGTAAAAATCTGCGGAAAGAACACCTAAGCAGTTGGAAATGCCCGCTTATTCAATCGATGAAAGTTAATACTGATGGGGCTCTTAATAGAATTCGTCAGATGATGAGTGCAGGAGGCTTAACTAGAGATGAGGCTGGCGACTAGAAAGGCAGTTTTGTGTCTAACCTTAGCTCTTACTTGGTCTTCGAAGTAGAACTCTGGGGAGCGCTGCAAGGCCTTCAACTGGCATGGGATATGAGTTTTAAAATGGTTATTATTAAAATGGATAACAAAGGCATCATTGACTTATTGAATGGTGGTGGTACATCGATTAATCACCATCGACACTTAAATCATGCTTATCCAACAACTCATGAGTCGTACTTGATACATATTATTCACACTTATCGTGAAGGTAACCAGGACGCAGATTGGTTGGCTTCCTATGTAGCGCACCATGCGGTGGGACTCCATGTGCTCAACCTATGTCTTATAGAGTTATCTAAGATCATTAACGATGATGTAATGGGGGGGTTTCTTTACTAAGAATGTGCTACTTGTAATCATTATTATATCTTCTTAGCATAAAAAAGGCTTAAACATAATCGTGTTCAAAACCTGAAAAAGTTTTCTTTTGAATATTTTTTGTCAAAAGAAAATGTTTTTGCAACCCACTTTGGCCCAAACCGATGTCTTTCCATCCAATACACCTCGAGGAGTGTGATCGCATATCTCGAGGTATTATGCACATACCTCGAGGTGTATCGCACGATTTGATACTCACTTAAGCTTACTAATAGCATCTCCGATGAGGCTGTGGATTGAGGGATGATGTGTGCTACCTTAGATAAAATACACATTATGTGAAAAAATCTTCTCCAATGGAGATGTGGATTGAGAATATATAGATGATATAACGTAAAAAGGTAGACACTATCTATTACACCTTCTAGATCTATAGGGTGTAATAGACAATATGCACTATACCATGTCATTGAAAAACTAAAAAAAAAGGCAACGAAAAGAGAATATTTGCATTTTGTTTTTATTCATATCTTTACATTTTTTTTTTTTTTTTTTGTATTTATCAAGATATAAGGAATAAAGATAATCACAAATAACTTTTATATAAAAAGATAAATACAAACAACTGTAATTTTGTTTCCAAAATAAGTTTTTGATCTTTACACATAGAATAATGTGTATGCATAATCGTTTAATAGTTATTTTTATATCTATCATATATATAAAAGCACGAATCACAAATTTTTGAGTGGTAATGAAATTTACCTATTTACCCATACTTTTTTTTTTTATCTCCAAATCAACCTTTTCTTTTGTATCCAAATCAAACTATAACTCTTTATCAATCCACTATACGTTTTTTTCTTCTTTATCTCCAAATCAATCATGAACTCATTCGCATAAATCCAATATTTTTTTTTTGAGGAAGTAATGACCTAGCATGACTAACTTGTTTTTCCATTTACATCTTATCTCAATCACAGTAGAGAATATTGACAAACTAAAAAATGTACTTGTACTTCTAATTTTTAAATTTTAATTACAATTTTAAATTTTGTTAATAAATTCTTAGAAATTAATTCCCGCAAGCGAAGCGAGCGGGGGAATCGTGCGTAGCGCGTCTTAAAACTAGTAATTTAATAAGTTATAAAAAGTTGTTACGCCATGAATAATAGGTGCAATCCACAGTACCTATTAGAGACCATTTTCACTATAAAACGTGTATTTATGCCACATAATCTAGACATCTCATTCACATTGATGACGCATCGACAAATCGACATCCCCAATCCACATTTACCATTAGAGATGCTTTAAGTACTCAAAGTGAGTGTCGAATTATTTTCTAATCAAATATTTTTTTTTTTACGATTTTGTTTATTTATATTTTTTTAAAATCTTTTTATATATATATATATATATATATATATATATTTATAGTCGAGTTATGTAATAGTCTCTCTCAGCTCTCTCTCTTTCTTTCCTACAGCAGAATCCTCAAAGCCCTTAAAGTCGCGAGAACCCTAGAAAGTGCGATTCCAGTGTTTCCAACACTGGTTTCATTCGGGGATGAGACGGAAACACAGTTTCAATCCAGCAATTCTCGCCAACTGAAGTTTTAGGGTTTTTGAGAGTTTTGCGGTTTGTGTGATAGCGAAGAGCAGAAGAAATGTGGAACAACGGCGCCGGATCGAGCGGCGCATCGTCGCAGCCGGTGGCGCCTCCAGGTACCGGAGGCTCCGCGATTCCTCCGCCTCCGGCAATGCAGCCGTCGTACAGCATCCCTCCGCCTCCGGCCGAGGCGGAGGCGAGGCTGGAAGAGAAGGCGCGGAAGTGGATGCAGCTGAATTCCAAGAGGTACGGCGATAAGAGGAAGTTTGGATTCGTGGAGACGCAGAAGGAAGACATGCCTCCTGAACACGTTCGGAAGATTATCAGGTCAGTTGCTCTTGTGAGATTCTTGTTTAGTTATATCTCTCACACTTGATGAAATATGTTTTTTTGGTTGGACGATATAGTTGTATTTGGTGATTTTCCTTGTGATTTTGCTGAAGTTCTACTTGAGATTTTGTGACGGTTGCTGAGAATGGACGTGATTTTGGATTTGCTTGCTTCGGAGAGTCTTTTGCACAAGTTTTTGATTTAGAAGTGCTGAATTTATCTGGAATGTCTATGATGGAAAATATTTTTAATGGAAATGTCAAAGATACTCTCAGTTAATAATATCGTCTATGCTTCTTCAACTTTTGGCTGATTTTTTAGTTGCCAAAATATGACCTAGCACATATTTTTCACCCAGCCTATCAATGAAGTTTCACCCAGCCATATCTTAACCAGTTAGTAGTTTTCCTATTTGCTCTAAAGGTGAATTTGAACGATTAATTTGTTTCTTGTAGTATGCAAGCAAAAGGACTGGAAACGCTTATCTGAAACGCGAAAGTATTATTGGTTTTTAGTTCTTTTATGTTATGGTTGTGATCTTTCCATGTCTGATTGCCTTAGGAATTTTCTCAACTTATAATAGTTTTTGTTGTATGTTTTTTTATATTTCTAATAGTTTCAACAAACTCTTAGCATAGAAGTGAATGTGATTGGTTTTAAAAAATCATTCTAATTCTTAGCACTGATATAAGTTCGTTAATTGTCAATAGTTCTTCTCATTCTTTAGCATTATTAGATAGTTTCTTGGTAATCTTAGTTTTTTTCCAATTTAATTTACAATCTCTTTGGTAGACTAGACAATGGTAAGAACATGGCTTCATGGGGGGAACAGATCTGAAATCCATTTTACTAACTACAATGCTTTTCCTTTGGCAGGGACCATGGAGATATGTCATCAAAGAAGTATCGTCATGATAAGCGTGTCTATCTTGGAGCCCTTAAATTCATTCCTCATGCTGTTTACAAGCTCCTTGAGAATATGCCAATGCCTTGGGAACAAGTATATGCTTTGCTTTTTATCCTTTTAAGCTAATCAGTGTAATTTGATCCTTTTTTCCGATTTAGCAACATTAATGATGTTCTTAAAATATATCTTGATTTGCATGATTTCAGGTTCGAGAAGTGAAGGTTTTATATCACATTACGGGAGCAATTACATTTGTCAATGAAATTCCATGGGTTGTTGAACCTATATATTTGGCACAGGTATCTTGAGTTGCAAGATTTCTTTTTCTTTTTTTCTTTTTTAACTTATCTTATTTTTGGAAGCAAAAAGCAGTTCTGTAAATAGATTCTAGTTGCTAGATGATGGACCTATCTAATGAGGCATGCACTTTTTGGTGGCCTGGTCTGTTTTTTGTTCCTGCGCTTCACTATTGTTGTTAATGATATTCTTTATGTTCTGTGTTTCGTGAATTCCTCGCAGTGGGGCACAATGTGGATTATGATGAGAAGGGAGAAAAGAGATCGTCGCCACTTCAAAAGAATGCGATTTCCACCTTTCGATGATGAAGAACCTCCATTAGATTATGCTGACAATCTTCTAGATGTTGATCCCTTGGAACCAATTCAATTAGAATTGGATGAAGAGGAAGATTCTGCTGTACATACGTGGTTCTACGATCATAAACCTCTTGTGAAGACAAAATTAATTAATGGCCCTAGTTACAGGAGATGGCATCTATCTCTTCCAATAATGGCGACTCTTCACAGGCTTGCAGGACAGCTGCTTTCTGACTTAATTGACCGCAACTACTTCTATTTGTTTGACATGGAGTCATTCTTCACAGCTAAAGCATTGAACGTGTGTATACCTGGTAAGACTCTTGTTTTTTGTATAAGATCAAACCCTTTTTTTTTTTTAACTTGTATTGCGCTTAGATAAAAAAAGAAAAATTATTTTTTTCCTTTTCTGTGGTGGTTATGCCACTTTTTTCTTGGTTTAGATTTAGACATGCCACAAATTCCTCAATGCTTTTTTAAACACGCAGTATTTGACTATTGACTTAAAGGGTGTTCTGAATCTGAAAACACCTTCCTGCATCTCTAATACTTGTGCAGTTCTTTCGGTAGCACATGGATGATTTTCTTTCTGTGATCGTTCTCCATAAATGCTTGAACATCTTAAATGCGTATTAGTAAGCAATCTCAAGATTCTCAACAGTCTCTTCCTTCTTTTGTTTCTTAAATAGAACACAGTAAATACAGATGAAAATTTCTCCTTGAAATAGGTTCTCTCCCTTTAGATAAGGGAAAGATAAAAACAATCATCCAACATAATATGCTAATTAGACATTTTTCAAGTTAATTTTGCTATTTTACATTTTAGGTGATCATCCCTCTGCTTTGAGGTGCATATACTTCGGTTGGGGGCATCAAGAACTCACTTCCAAGCTAAATTTTGGTTTTTATTATACGCAATTGTATAATTTCTGTAAAAAATTATCCTTTTCAGTTCATTTTATGATTAATAATTTGTGGTGGTGCAAGTTCATTCATGTTTTTCCTTGTGTTTTTGTCTCTATTTTGTGTAAAGATTAAAAAAATAACTTGGATATGCTGTTCTTAATTTTAATAATGGATTGAATTGAAGTCAGATGTACAGTGGAAATTTAGGTTGATTCAATTATGTTGGCCTATTGCAGGAGGCCCCAAGTTTGAACCTTTGTATCGTGACATGGAGAAAGGAGATGAGGACTGGAATGAATTCAATGACATAAACAAACTCATCATTCGATCTCCTCTGAGAACAGAGTACAGAATTGCATTTCCTCATCTCTATAATAATAGACCGAGGAAAGTAAAGCTTGGTGTATATCATACACCCATGGTAATGTACATCAAAACTGAGGATCCTGATTTACCTGCATTCTATTACGACCCTCTGATCCACCCCATAGTCTCTGTTAACAAGGACAGACACGAGAAGAAACTTCATGAGGAGGAAGATGATAACTTTTTTCTGCCAGAAGGGGTGGAACCCTTGCTTCAAAACACTCAGCTTTATACCGATACAACTGCTGCGGGTATCTCACTGTTGTTTGCGCCACGGCCTTTCAACATGAGATCTGGTCGGACGCGGAGAGCTGAAGATATACCTCTTGTGTCTGAGTGGTACAAGGAGCACTGGTGCGCCTATTTTCCTATTCTCTCTCTCTCTCTCTCTCTCCATTACACATTTCACTTCAGAGTTGAGACTCACCTTTTTCTTCTTGTGTTGCATTCTCAGTCCTCCTTCTTATCCTGTTAAAGTTCGTGTTAGTTATCAGAAGTTGTTGAAGTGCTTTGTGTTGAATGAACTGCATCACAGACCTCCCAAGGCACAGAAGAAAAAGCATTTGTTCCGTTCTCTTCAAGCTACTAAGTTTTTTCAGACGACAGAGCTGGATTGGGCTGAGGCTGGGCTTCAAGTTTGTAAGCAAGGGTACAACATGCTGAATCTGTTGATTCATAGGAAAAACTTGAACTACCTTCACCTTGACTACAATTTTAATCTTAAACCTGTGAAGACACTCACAACAAAGGAGCGAAAGAAGTCGCGTTTTGGTAATGCTTTCCATCTGTGCCGTGAAATTTTACGATTGACGAAGCTTGTTGTGGATGCAAATATCCAATTCCGCTTGGGAAATGTTGATGCCTTTCAACTAGCAGATGGCCTGCAGTACACATTTTCACATGTAGGCCAGTTAACTGGTATGTACCGTTACAAGTACAGGCTGATGAGGCAGATTAGAATGTGCAAAGATTTGAAGCATTTGATTTATTATCGCTTCAATACTGGGCCTGTTGGGAAGGGACCTGGGTGTGGCTTTTGGGCACCAATGTGGAGGGTGTGGCTTTTCTTCCTTCGAGGAATTGTTCCTCTTTTGGAGAGGTGGTTGGGGAATTTACTAGCACGACAATTTGAGGGGCGACATTCAAAAGGAGTTGCTAAAACTGTTACAAAGCAACGTGTGGAAAGCCATTTTGACTTGGAACTTCGAGCTGCTGTCATGCACGATGTTTTAGATGCGATGCCAGGTACTTTCATGCGAGCACCATTTTTTTGGCTTTCATTATTAGAGATTCCTCGACTTTCAGAATTTAAGTAAATCTCGTTAAAGTTTTATCTTATAATTTTTATGTGTTTGTATTGCAGAGGGTATCAAACAAAACAAAGCCAGGACTATTCTACAGCATCTTAGTGAAGCATGGCGTTGTTGGAAGGCAAACATTCCTTGGAAGGTAGTTCTTAAGACTCCAAAATTTTTTCTTATACTATTTTTGCCTTATTTATATGACTTATCTAGTATTACCCAGTTATAGCATAAAAAAAATATATTACCAAGTCATATCAATCAACTGCACTAAATAGAGCCAAATGAAAATGTTGAATCCATATAACCAATCTTTTACTAAGTTGAAACTAAGGTTTTGTTGTATTTTTTATATTCAGGTTCCTGGTCTGCCAGTTCCTATTGAGAACATGATTCTTCGCTATGTCAAATCAAAAGCAGATTGGTGGACAAATGTTGCTCATTATAACCGTGAGCGTATAAGAAGGGGTGCAACTGTTGATAAAACTGTTTGTAGAAAGAATTTAGGAAGATTAACCCGTTTGTGGTTAAAGGCAGAACAGGTGTGCCTCCTTTTCAATCTTAGCCACTCTTATTTTGTTCTTTTCACTATGTGGTATTTCTCGTGTTTAATTTTGCTTACTCTTGCAGGAGCGCCAACACAATTACCTGAAAGATGGTCCTTATGTGACACCTGAAGAAGCAGTCGCAATATACACTACAACAGTGCATTGGCTGGAGTCGAGGAAATTTTCCCCCATTCCATTTCCACCATTATCTTACAAGCATGACACCAAGCTCCTTATCCTTGCTCTTGAGAGGCTTAAGGAATCTTACAGTGTCGCAGTGAGATTAAACCAGCAGCAGAGAGAGGAGTTAGGCCTTATTGAGCAAGCATATGACAATCCACATGAGGCTTTGTCAAGGATAAAACGTCACTTGTTGACCCAGCGGGCATTCAAAGAAGTAATTGCCTGTTATGTTAAAAGAACTGTTTTTGAGCTTTGAAACTCTTACATGTTGAATAACATGCTTCTACTCCTGGGCTTCTTTTTTGCAGGTGGGCATCGAGTTCATGGATCTTTATAGTTATCTGATTCCTGTGTATGAGATTGAACCTCTTGAGAAGATTACAGATGCTTATCTTGATCAGTATCTGTGGTATGAAGGGGATAAACGTCACCTTTTCCCCAACTGGATTAAGCCTGCCGATTCAGAGCCTCCTCCACTTTTGGTTTATAAATGGTGTCAGGGAATTAACAATTTGCAAGGTATATGGGACACAAGTGATGGACAATGTGTTGTGATGCTTCAAACGAAGTTTGAGAAGTTCTTTGAAAAAATTGACCTCACTATGCTGAACAGGTGAGCATCTTTCATGGCTTTATGTTGGTCTCGAATATTAATGTTATTTCTTATTCACCAATCTTTTTGGGATTGACACTTGCTTATTCTCCATCTCCTGCAATATTTAGGTTGCTGCGGCTGGTTCTCGACCATAATATTGCTGATTATGTTACTGCTAAAAATAATGTTGTACTTTCATACAAGGATATGAGTCATACCAACTCATATGGTCTGATAAGAGGACTTCAGTTTGCCTCATTTGTCGTCCAGTACTACGGACTTGTACTGGATCTGTTACTTCTTGGATTAACTAGAGCAAGTGAAATTGCGGGTCCTCCTCAGATGCCTAATGAGTTCATTACTTTCTGGGACACCAAGGTTGAGACACGACATCCAATTCGTCTGTATTCTAGGTACATAGACAAAGTACACATATTGTTCCGGTTCACTCACGAGGAGGCAAGGGATCTTATTCAGCGCTATCTTACGGAACATCCTGATCCAAACAATGAAAATATGGTTGGTTATAACAATAAGAAGTGCTGGCCAAGGGATGCTAGGATGAGACTCATGAAACATGATGGTAAGCATTCTATTTACATCTCTTTAATAGTTTGACAATTACATCTGTTGGATTCTGATAATATTTACTTAATAATATTTATTGTACTTCATAGTCAACCTGGGGCGAAGTGTTTTCTGGGATATGAAGAACCGGCTTCCAAGGAGCATCACTACTCTGGAGTGGGAAAACAGCTTTGTTTCTGTTTACAGCAAGGATAACCCAAACTTGCTTTTCAGTATGTATGTGTATTTCCTTCTCTTTTTCTGTTCCACTATAATTACTGCAATTTAGCAAGCTTTTTTGTTTTAACTCTTCAATTCATATCGTAAATATTAGATTATTAGTTCCTGAAACATTTTCATTCTGATACTGTGTATATTGGTGTTGGGTCCTAGATTAGTTGAATATTGGCCCTGTAAACTACATGTAGTTTTTCCATGCTATAAATTTGCCTTCGGTCAATTCTTACACGTGAACACCACTCTCCTGTTCGCTGCTCATAATTTTTCATGGTTGGATATTTATGCTTTTGTCAAAGATGTCCCGTACCCCAATTAATTTGGGACTGAGGCGATGTTGTTGTTGTCGTTGTCGTTGTCAAAGATGTCCCGTTCTTGTTTATTGTGCTGGATGTAGTCACCTGCTCTTGATGCGTTAGATTGTCTGATAGCTGATGATAGTGCTATTTATGTGCAGGTGCGGTTTTGAAGTTCGAATATTACCCAAGATTAGAATGACTCAAGAGGCATTCAGCAACACAAAGGATGGGGTCTGGAACCTGCAAAATGAGCAGACAAAAGAGCGAACTGCTATAGCTTTCTTAAGAGTTGATGATGAACACATGAAAGTGTTCGAGAATCGTGTCAGGCAGATTCTTATGTCATCAGGTTCAACAACATTTACAAAGATAGTCAACAAATGGAATACAGCACTAATAGGTATTTTTTTCTTTCTTTCTGTGCATGAATACTTTTCTATGGGTTGATTTGCAAATATATCTTGGTCACCAGGTCAGATTGCATTCCCTGAATTCTCTTTCTTTTTGTTTAACAGGCCTTATGACCTACTTCCGTGAAGCAACTGTACATACCCAGGAGTTGTTGGATTTGTTGGTGAAATGTGAAAATAAAATCCAAACACGTATCAAGATTGGATTGAATTCCAAGATGCCTAGCAGGTAAATCTGAAAGGACTAGAAGTTTTAAATTGAAGCAATTGTACAGATGGATTACTTATTTCGAGGTTTTTTCTGCTGCACAGGTTCCCACCAGTCATATTTTACACGCCTAAGGAAATTGGTGGGCTTGGCATGTTGTCAATGGGACACATACTGATTCCACAGAGTGACCTTAGATACAGCCAGCAGACAGATGTTGGTGTGACTCACTTTAGGAGTGGTATGAGTCACGAAGAGGATCAGCTTATTCCTAATCTTTATAGATATATACAGGTATTGCTATAGCATTTTTTTTTTTTTTTTTTTTCAATTTTATGCATGCTCTGTTTACGTGACTTCAGCTCTATATTGATATATCTTTTTGTCTTTAAACAGCCATGGGAGAGTGAATTTGTAGATTCCCAACGAGTTTGGGCGGAGTATGCTTTGAAGAGGCAGGAGGCACAAGCACAAAATAGGCGATTGACCCTTGAGGATCTTGAGGTGAGAGCAGTGTATCTTGACAGTTGCTCATTTTAGCCATTTAGAACATAGAAGTCACAGAACACAAAAGCTGAAGGAAACAAATCAAAAGAAGGATATGCAGAGATTGTTTCTTATAAAAAAAAAAGAAAAGAAAAGAAAGAAAAGAAAGAAGAAATAATGACGTATGACATCTTCTATTCTGTTCACGGTAATGTAGATTAAATGATGGTTTTGACACTTTAGTGGATGCGGCTGGTTGCTTAAACAATGTAGTTAAGGTGTATTTGTTTGAGTTGATAAATAACTCTCTCCGACTCTGGGATAAAATCCAGATAATTATTTTTGACGCTCACCATCCTCTTTAATCAGTTTGAAGAAATACTTTTGAAAATGCAAATCAAATCAGGCCTAATTCACGTTATATTGAGAATTATGTAGTAATCTTGCTCTTCAAAGATCTGCTCCGAATTACAATCTTTCTTTTACCATCCTAGTATTGGAGATGAACTGGATTTCAGTCTTGAAAACATCTGTTTTCCCTACTGCAGTCCCCTTCCCTTCCTGAAAATGAAGAAGTTGTATTGTAGAAGGTGTGTCTTTGTTGTTTTGTCGTCTGTGATGTGTCCCTGGTTCTGCACCTAGGCACTGCAGCGAGCATTATGGATTTGTATGAGATATTTATTATAGTTTGCTACTAGTTGCTTAAGAGTTCTGACGATTTTCTTGTGTTTGCAGGATTCTTGGGATAGAGGTATTCCACGAATTAATACATTATTTCAAAAGGACAGGCATACTCTGGCTTATGACAAAGGGTGGAGGGTGCGTACAGATTTCAAGCAGTATCAAGTTCTGAAACAAAACCCATTTTGGTGGACTCACCAACGTCATGATGGTAAATTGTGGAATTTGAATAACTACCGAACTGACGTTATCCAAGCGTTGGGTGGCGTTGAGGGGATTTTAGAGCACACCCTTTTCAAGGGAACTTAGTAAGTCCCTTCCCTTCCCTCCCTCTCTTTATCTATTTGTCATTTTATTTCTTCATGTTTAAGTGTTCTGCCACTGCATATTGTGAGACTCTTTCTGTGTATTATTGGAATAATTTGTATAGTTATTTTTTAAGAGTCCAAAGCATTGGTACGATAAACCCTGAAAGTATTTTCTCACTGAATTGCGGTGTTATTTTGGAAAATTAAAAATTTTGAACCTTCCCTCCAGTATTTATTCATTACATTTGCCTTTTTTTTTTTTCTGATAATAGGAATGCATTGGCCAAAATTAAATAGATATAAATTATTTTTATATGAATTGTATACCAATTTTTGATGAGACGGAATTCTAGTCTTGCTTATGCTCTATCTGTGTACATGCATATGCATCTTGGTCCGTGAATGTGAGATGCATGGTTCAACAAGTTTGATGATGGTTTGCTTCTCATTGTTTCTTCGCAAGAAGGTGGTTTCCCTGTAACAGTGCAATGAGTGGAACTTAATTGAGACTCCATAGGTTGGGTAATGGTGTCCTGTTTTTAGTTGAATGGCAGTCAAGGAACCATGAGTTAATAGTTTTTCATCTTGCATCACTCCATGTTTGCGGTTTTTTGTTTTTGTTTTGGACGTAAGAATAGTTGCATTAAATTTGTCGTATATTCTTCTGGTATTTTATTTATAAAAGAAATTTAGAATTTTTCATGTTATGGTTTCAAATGATGCCAATTGACCATTTGATTTGCTGTACTTGACATGTCAGCTTTCCAACCTGGGAAGGTCTCTTCTGGGAGAAAGCTTCAGGGTTTGAGGAGTCCATGAAATACAAGAAGTTGACTAATGCCCAGAGGTCTGGGCTCAACCAGATTCCTAATCGGAGATTTACGCTTTGGTGGTCACCGACCATCAATCGTGCTAATGTATACGTTGGTTTCCAAGTTCAACTAGATCTAACGGGAATATTTATGCATGGAAAGATTCCAACACTGAAGATATCTTTGATTCAGATATTCCGTGCTCATTTATGGCAGAAGATACATGAGAGTGTGGTTATGGATCTTTGTCAGGTCCTTGATCAAGAGCTGGATGCACTAGAAATCGAAACTGTGCAGAAAGAGACAATACATCCCAGGAAGAGTTACAAGATGAACAGCTCCTGTGCTGACATCCTTCTTTTTGCCTCCCATAGGTGGCCAATGTCTAAACCTAGTTTGGTGGCAGAGTCAAAGGATGTCTTCGACCAGAAAGTCAGCAATAAATACTGGATAGATGTGCAACTTCGATGGGGAGATTATGATTCTCATGATATTGAGCGTTACACGCGGGCCAAGTTTATGGACTATACAACAGACAACATGTCTATCTATCCTTCTCCAACTGGTTCGTGTCTTTCTAATTAATTCCATTAATTGATTGTTCTCTTTCCTTTCGTGATATGTAGCTCACATAGCCTTGTATGGTTTGTAGGGGTGATGATTGGGATTGATTTGGCGTACAATTTGCATTCTGCCTTTGGTAATTGGTTCCCAGGGTCAAAGCCATTACTGGCTCAAGCAATGAATAAGATTATGAAGGTATCATTTTGCACCTAATTTATTAGTTTTTTTTTTTAATTCTTCAAGCCAAAGGCTGAGTACCTACTTGGAAGTATCAATCTAATATTATCTGTTTCATGCAGTCAAATCCAGCTTTGTACGTTCTCAGAGAGAGGATAAGGAAAGGATTACAACTTTACTCTTCTGAGCCAACAGAACCATATTTATCTTCTCAAAACTATGGAGAGATATTCAGCAACCAGATAATATGGTTTGTTGATGACACAAATGTGTACCGTGTTACCATTCATAAGACCTTTGAGGGAAATCTCACAACTAAACCAATTAATGGTGCCATCTTTATATTTAATCCAAGAACTGGGCAGCTATTTCTCAAGGTGGTTTTATGTTTTGAGTTATTTTTTTGTTGATATTTTGAGTTATTTTTTTGTTTCACTTTCTGTCTGATTTTCTGAACCATGATCATATAACTTGTAGATCATCCATACTAGTGTATGGGCTGGCCAAAAACGTCTTGGACAGCTCGCTAAGTGGAAAACTGCAGAAGAAGTTGCTGCACTGGTTCGGTCTTTACCTGTGGAAGAGCAGCCTAAGCAAATTATTGTTACTCGCAAAGGAATGCTTGATCCTTTGGAGGTCCACTTGCTTGATTTCCCTAATATAGTCATCAAGGGAAGTGAGCTGCAGCTTCCCTTCCAAGCATGCTTGAAGATCGAAAAGTTCGGGGATCTGATATTAAAGGCTACTGAGCCACAAATGCTTCTGTTCAACCTTTATGATGATTGGTTGAGGAGCATCTCATCTTACACTGCATTTTCACGTTTGATTTTGATTTTGCGAGCACTTCATGTCAATCACGAGAAGGCGAGGATGCTATTGAAACCTGATGTGTCAATTATTACTGAACCTCACCATATCTGGCCTTCTCTCACAGATGATCAGTGGATGAAGGTATGTTATTATATCATCTTTTTATGAATGTGTAATAGACTTGGGTACGATATTCTTCTTTTACTTTTTTTATTTTTTTTCCTTTTTTAAAGATTGATGAGTTATCTGATGCAGGTTGAAGTTGCCTTGCGAGATTTGATACTCTCTGATTATGCGAAGAAGAATAATGTTAACACATCAGCCCTTACTCAGTCTGAGATCCGTGATATAATTCTAGGTGCTGAAATCACGCCACCTTCACAACAAAGACAGCAGATTGCAGAGATTGAGAAACAGGTTGGTTGCCACAGCAATTACTGGATGGATTCTCTCTCCTCTGTGTATGTGTGTGATTTATCTGTCCGTTGTCTACTGCAGGCAAAAGAAGCTAGCCAGTTGACAGCTGTCACCACCAGGACAACTAATGTGCATGGTGACGAGCTTATTGTGACTACCACCAGTCCCTATGAGCAAGCAGCATTTGGTTCAAAAACTGACTGGCGTGTCAGAGCAATCTCTGCAACAAATCTTTATCTTCGGGTGAACCACATATATGTGAACTCTGAAGATATCAAGGTACAATACGATCTTGTTCAACCTATTCGTTTTCATGATCCATAAGATGTTTTACTTAATCATGAATTACATTTACTTCAAACAGGAGACGGGATTCACATACATCATGCCCAAAAATATTTTGAAGAAATTCATCTGCATAGCAGACCTGCGAACACAGATTTCAGGTTACCTTTATGGAATAAGTCCTCCGGACAATCCTCAAGTCAAGGAAATCCGGTGCATTGCCATGCCACCTCAGTGGGGTACTCACCAGCAAGTCCATCTTCCATCAGCTCTTCCTGAGCACGACTTCTTAAATGATCTTGAGCCGTTGGGATGGATGCACACACAACCAAATGAACTTCCTCAACTCTCCCCTCAGGTCTGTGGGTTCTCATGCTTGTCCATTGTTTACTTATTTATATTACATTTCTATATTGTTCTGCATTTCGAGTTTTCGGTGTTAAATGATTACTCTTTCTGGAAATATTCTGATGAGGTTTTGATTCAAATCTTGTATAATAATGCACTGAATTGATATATTTTTTTATTTTTGGGAGTAAAGAATTGATTTTCTGTTGTTAATAATTGCAGGATCTCACCGCCCATGCGCGGATTCTAGAAAACAATAAGCAGTGGGATGGGGAGAAGTGCATTATCCTAACATGCAGTTTTACACCTGGATCATGCTCGTTGACTGCTTATAAACTTACACCCACTGGTTACGAGTGGGGACGTGCCAACAAGGATACTGGAGGCAATCCACATGGCTACCTCCCAACTCATTATGAGAAAGTCCAAATGCTCCTCAGTGATCGCTTCCTTGGCTTCTACATGGTAAGAATGCTTGTAACTTCTTGTCCTTTCATCCTTGAAAGGTTCTCAAGGTTATGTTTTCTTAACAGATGCTTCTTATTCTGACTTAACTTAGTACTACTAACTTGACCTCTCCATTGTCGATGTTCTTCAGGTTCCCGACAATGGTCCCTGGAATTACAATTTCATGGGGGTTAAACACACAGTTAGCATGAAGTACGGGATCAAACTAGGAACTCCTCGAGAATACTATCACGAGGATCACAGGCCAACCCATTATCTAGAGTTCAGCAACTTAGAGGAGGCAGATAATATAGACGCGGATAGGGATGATACCTTTGCTTAATATGGGACTAAGTCCTAACTTAAATATCCACAGCACAGTTATGTTGTAATTTTGAATACCAAATCACGCGCTTGTCGTGGCAGGAAATATTTCGTAAATGGAATTTTTGTTGTACATAGATGTCTAATTACTTGAGAATGCTGTTACAGCAAAGTTCAGCCTCAGTAATGAGCTTTCGGTCCATGGCCCAATGAAAACATTGTCCAGTATGTCTGTAAGTGTTGGCTAGGTCGAAACTCAGTAATTGATTCGTTCCAAGATTGGATGTGTTCTGCAAGTCTCCATTTAGATCTAGCAGGGTCTTTTGAAGAATTAATTGACATATATAGTGTCTAAATGTGCTTGGACCGGTGGAAGTGTTGTCTTCTTTATCGTCATTTTTTTTTTTTGACCTTATTAGGTGTGGCAATTCGAGTCATGGTATGATAACTATGACGCTTGCATGATATGTAATAAATATGTTATAGGTTTGTTATAAATGGGTTTGGGTATTAAATGTGTTAGTAAACGAGGTTAGCCTACTTGTCAGTTTAACCCTTTTATCATTTGCTTTACATGACTAAAGAATAATGCATAAATATTAAAATGAATTATAATAAATAGATTAATATAAAACTCACCTTTTTGAATACATGTTAATAATATAATTTATTTTTTATTTGCAGACAAATTTTATCATATTTTATTTTATTTTTAGAAAGAAATATTTATTTTACTTTTAATATTTTATTTACATTTTGAATTTTATTGATTATTAATTATTAATAAAAAATTATAAACTTTTTCACCAAAGTAAGATTAATATATTTTTAGAGGTTTCTTATAGTTTTTATATATTATTGTTACGAGTTATTTTCTTTCTATTATTAAGACTTGAATAAAAAGTAAAGTAAAATTTAAGATTACATCTTCATTATATTTTATTGACTTTTAATTATGTATATATTTGTTGTGTTCATTTAAATTTATTCATATAATTTTATTTTAAAAAGTTGTAAACAATTTATAAAAGTCTACGTAAATTAATATATTTAAATAAAATATATAGTATAAGGATGACACGAATACCCACTTATTTAAACAGGAATATGATAAATAAATGGGTCAACTAGAACAATTTTGATATTTAATAGAGGTTTTTAAACCCTTATTAAATGGGTGTTATTAAATAAACACCTAATTGATATGAGTTTTAAAAAACATCTATGTAATACATGTATTAAAATTAAAACATAACAAATTTTCACATGACATTTAATAACACTCAATTTAATAGGAGTTTTAAAACTTCTATTAAAGACAAAAAATGTTCTAGTGGTCATGACTTATTTAGAGCACGACACGATATGTTTAAGACACGATAATATAAATTGCCACTCCAAAGGGTTGTCTTAGAACTAGATTCGTTGGTGGTGGTTCAAAACTAGCCGTCGAGGGGGGGCCAATTTGATAGAATTTGGTTCTCAAATTCAAAATTGTAAGGTTCTTCTTCAAACAGAGAGGGTTCTCAAATTCAAAATTGTAAGGTTATTCTTCAAACAGAGAGGGATTGGAGAGTTAAGTTTGCACGGAGGGAGGCTAACGAAGTAGTGCATGCTAGGACAAAGTTGGCTAAACATCATGATTTAAATTGTATGTGGTGTGAATTTCCACAAGAAATGATTGCGCTCAATGTAAAGGATGTAATTTCAGCTTGATTAATGAAATGATATCCATTGATTTGTCAAAAAAAAAAGGAAAAAAGAGAGGCCTTTGCAGGTTGAAAAAAGAAAAAAAAGAAAGGCCTCTGCATCTAAACTGGCCTTGAGTGACGGAGGCTTCCTATAAATCATATTGCATCAATATTATTAGTTCATATATTGCTAATACATTCTAAAACAAGAGGTAAATGACAAGACATAATAAAATATATATTTTAGAGACTTTGCATAATTAAATATACTAAAATAGCTTACTGAAAGCATATAAAAACCAACTTATCAAATACCCCCAAACTTAAGAATTTGCACATCCCGAGCAAAGGTGTAAATGACAAGACAGACTAAACTAACCTATGCCTATACCTATACCTACACCCGATTCAAAATTCATGGAGTCTCTTTGATTTACATAGTCACTAAATTAACAAGTAACTCAGAAAATTTCAGAGTTATGATATGTCAAAAATTGCAACTCAAACACAATTAAGATCACACTTTAAAGACATAGATCCGGTCAAGACAAAGACCATCAACTACTCACGAATTTTCTTGGTCTATACATTCAAGCACGCAAGTTTAAAATCTCACTTAATCAAGTGAAAGCACTTGAACTAAATCTTTTATTTGAGGAGTTTTCACAACTTCCTCATTTATTCATCTTATTTTCTCTATTTTTCCTCAAATTTTTCTTTCAAGTAGTACGATCCCTACTACATTTCTTGTAGACCACTTTTCTCACTTTTTCCACCACAAGACTCCTTGCTCCATTTCCTGTGGAAACCTATGAGACTTTTTTTTTTTTTTTTAGAAAAACTCCTGTTAGCCCTTCTCACTTTCACTATAATCAAGCAAATACCCCAATGTGGGTCAAGATATCAATACATGCGTAAGTCTGACCATCTACTCCCTTTCGTTATCTAGCACAAAATCCAACCATCAACTAAGTCCCTAATCATGAAATCATAAAAATGCTGAGCTATGAACTTGATTGTGTGTTTCTCTAAGTTTTCTCTAAATTTCAAGTCAAAAAGGCAATTGTAATTTACTCATCCACAACCAAAGGCATGAACAAAGTTTCGGGTGACTCTAAATAACTAAATATATATATATATATATATATATATATATATATATATACATACTAAATACATATATACATGAAAGTTTATCAAACCCTAATGAAATGAGAAAAGAATATGAATGGACACGAAATGAAAGAAATGGAAGAAATGATATAAAATACGACCATTACCATCCGATATCCGCATATAACCGCATAAAAAATAAACGATCTCATATGTGGTCTTTCGCAAAAGAATCCATCCAAAAAATCCACAATCCCTAAAACACCCCAAAATTATTCAGAACCTTGTCCTCAAGGTTCAAAGCAAGTCGAGAGGTCCACACATAGAAAACAAACAAGATGGTGAAAGAACATGACAAATATAAGACAAAGGAAATGATACAAATTCATGCAAAATAATAAAAATATGAAAATAAATAAACCAAATGATAATTATCAAATTTTGGGCTGCCTCCCAATAGCGCTTTTGGTTAAAGTCGTTGGCTCAACTTGGTCTGAGTCTGTCAATCAGTATAGACTGGTGTTGCAAGTGAGACGACCTCCACATTATGGCTCGGGAAGTCTTCATAGAAGATCTTCAATCTGTAGCCATTCACCTTAAACGCATTACCAGTCTCCAAACTCTGAATCTCCACTGCTCCGTGATCATACACCATAGTCACAACATATGATCCTGTCCACCTCGGTCTCAGCTTACCTGCAAAAATCTTAAACGTAACTGAAATAAAAACACTTTCTGACCAACAAGAAAAGATTTCCTAGAGAGATTGCTATCATGGAACATTTTTTGTTTTTTCTTTATAAATCTGCGCATTTTCATACGCGTCGTTCTTGATTTCCTCTAATTCTTGAAGAGTGAGCTTTCTATCTTTTCCTTCCTCATCGAGCTTCATATTAATTTGTTTCATAGCCCAATAGGATTTATGCTCGAGCTCGACTGGCAGGTGGCAAGCTTTACCAAACATAAGGCGATATGGGGACATCCTAATTGGCGTTTTAAACGCCATTCGGTAAGCCTAAACCGCATCATCAAGACATGAACTCCAATCTTTACGAGTAGGATTCACCGTCTTTTCCAAGATGGATTTGATCTCCCTATTAGAGACCTCTGCTTGGCCACTAGTTTGGGGATGATACACTGTAGACGTTCGATGAGTCACATTGTACCTCTTCAGAAGACTTTCAACCGTATAGTTGCAGAAGTGAATGCCTCTATCACTGATCAGGGCACGTGGGGTGCAAAATATTGTGAAAATCCTCGATTTGAGGAATTCACATACCACTTTAGAGTCGTTAGTGCGTGTAGCCTTAGCTTCCACCAACTTAGACATGTAGTCCACTGCCAAGAGTATATAAACATTACCAAATGACACTGGAAACGGTCCCATAAATTCTATACACCAAACGTCAAATATCTCACAAATATGAATAAGGGTAAGTGGCATTTGGTCCCGATGACTGAGGTTACCAGTGTCTTGACACTTAGGACAAGTCTTGGTAAACACGTATGAATCATGGAAAATGGTGGGCTAGTAAAACCTACTCTCAAGAACTTTCCTAGCTGTCAGATGGGGACCGAAGTGGCCACCGCAGGCGTAAGTATGACAAAAAGCCAATACGGAGTGACTCTCAGTCTGAGGAACACAACGCCTGGTAACTTGGTAGGAGCAGAATTTCCATAAGTACGGGTCATCCCATACATAGTACTTAGCATCGCTCTTTACTTTATTCTTCTGAGCCTTCGAAAGGTGAGGAGATAGCTCGCCCTAAGTGATATAGTTCACCAAATTGGTGTACCAGGGAGATCGTCCATAATGACATAGATGTACTCGTCAGGGAAATCTTCCATAAGAGGGGTAGGACTCTCACCATTCTCAATTCTGCTGAGATGGTCTGCGACTAGATTCTCTGCACCACTTTTATTTTTGATTGTGATGAAAAACTCCTGTAGTAGGAGTATCCTTCTAATGAGTCTAGGCTTGGCATCATTTTTACTCATCTGGTACTTCAAGGCAGCATGATCAGAGTAAATGACAACCTTGGTTCCCAAGAGATAAGGCCGAAACTTCTCAAGTGCGAAGATAATGACAAGGAGCTCCTTCTCAGTAGTGGTGTAGTTCATTTAAGCCATGTCTAGAGTACAAGAAGCATAGTAAATGACATGTGAAGCTCTCTCGAATCTCTCTCCTAAGACTGCACCCACTGCATAATTACTAGCATCACACATAATCTCAAATGGAAGCTCCCAATTAGGGGCCTGAATAATTGATGTGCTAGTAAGTGAGTCTTTCAGTGCATCAAATGCACTCTTACATGCCTTATCAAACTCAAAAGGTACGTCCTTTTGAAGTAGATGGCATAGGGGTAATGCGATCTTTGAAAAGTCTTTGATGAAACAACGATAAAAATCGACGTGTCCAAGGAAAGATCTAATCTCCCGCACATTCGTAGGGTAGGGAAGTTTCTTGATAAAATCAACTTTAGCGTGGTATAACTCTACGCCCCTAGCTGAGACAATGTATACCAAAATAAGACCTTGGTCCACCATAAAATGACACTTTTCATAGTTCAGAACTAGGTTCTTCTCGATACACCTGTTGAGTACCATTGTCAAATTGCTGAGCCAACTATCGAATGAATCACCGTAAATAGTAAAGTCATCATGAAAACCTTAATGAAATGCTCAACAAAATTTGAAAATATACTTAGCATGTACCTTTGAAAGGTGGCTGGTGCATTACATGACCCAAATGGCATGCGCCGATAGGCAAAAGTGCTAAACGGACAATTGAAGGTCGTCTTTTCCTGGTTTTCAGGCACTATCGGTATCTGATGAAAATCGGAATAACCGTAAGACAATAGTAATGAGAATGACCGGCTAGTCTCTCCAACATCTGATCAATGAATGGTAGGGGGAAGTGATCCTTCCTGGTGGAAGCGTTTAACTTCCTGTAGTCAATGCATACCCGCCATCCATTTTGAATGCGGGTTGGAACCAACTCACCATATGAATTGGTGACTACCGTGACTCCCATTTTCTTAGGGACCACCTGGATAGGGCTTACCCATTTACTATCAGAGATGGGGTAAATCATGCCAACATCAAGGAGCTTTAATATCTTCTTCTTCATGACACCCATCATGAGCGGATTGAGCCTTCTCTGGGTTTCTCTCGTAGGTTTTGACCTATCTTCCATATATATATGATGCGTGCAAGTGGAAACGCTCAAACTTTTACTATCCGCTATGGTCCACCCAATAACCTGTTTAAACTCATGGAGTACTCGAAGGAGCCTCTTTTCCTCCAAATGTGTAAGTTTGGCTGAGATGATCACAGGGAGTGTGTCATTCTCACCCAAAAACATATACTTTAGGGGTTTAGGTAATGGCTTTAGCTCAAGTGTGGGAGCTTTAACCAAGGAGGGAGAAATCTCGGAGTCAGAAGTAGGCAACTCAAAATGATAGACACTTGGGGGTAGGGGTTGGAATGAATCTAACTCAAAAACAACATCCTCGACATCAGTATTGAAGGTCAGAACACTCTCGTGGATTTGAGTAGTGTCGAGATGATGCTCTAACACTACTTTAACTTCATCATCGCCACTTGTGAGCAAGGTCTGCTCAACGATTGGATCCACACAGTCCATGGTACACACCACAAACGACATATCACTGGGGTATCGCATCGCATCATAGATATTAAACTTGATGACTTCATCGTCAAACTCCATAGTAAGAGATCCGTCATCAACATCTATTTTCATCTTTCTCTGTTTTCAAAAATGAACATCCAAGGATTACTGATGAAGCATTGGGGAATGGCTCCTCCTTCGTATCTACCACGTAGAAGTCAGCAGGAAACAAAAACTCGTTCACTCGGACTAGAACGTCCTTGAGAACACTAACAGGTCTGACAACTGAATGGTCAGCTAACTGAATGACAATACCAATCTCCTTTAATGGGTCTGCATGCAATGTCTCATAAAAATAGACAATGGCATGCCATTAATGGAAGCGCCAAGGTCGCACATAGCCCTTTGAACGCTTACACCACCTATGACACAAGGTACTGAGAACATCCCAAGATCCTTGCATTTAGGAGGCAACTTCTTCCGTAGGATAGCCGTGACAGTTTGTCCCATTTGGAATTTTTCGTTGCCTTTGAGTTTCCCTTTATTAGTGCATAGTTCCTTAAGAAACTTTGCGTACCTAGGGACTTGCTTCAGAGCGTCGAGGAATGAAATATTGATTTTCACTCGTCGAAAGATCTTGAGAATTTCTTTCTCTTCCTCCTTTTTTTTATTTAAGACGAGTCGTTGTGGAAAAGGAGGTTTGACCTTAAATGTGGGTGGTGCTTCATTTTGAGTAGTTACCATCTGTTTAGGGACAAATGAAGTCACTACTAACTCGTGTTCTTCCTCATTTGCCTGGTCTTTGGCATCAGATGACCCATTATTCCTTTTGGGTCCCTCCAGCTCTTTACCACTTCAGAGTGTAACTGCGTTAGCACTCGTGTTAGGATTCAGGTAAGTTTGCGAAGGCAATTTTACCTTATCCTTGAGATGTCCATTCTGCTATGTCATTTGGTCCATTTGAACTTGAAGAGTTCGGACTGCCAATTTGGTTTTGTTGATGGATTTCTTGGTGGTAGCCTTGAATTAGGCCATTTCACTCATAAATTGGCTTTGTTGGCCCATAAAGGCTTTCAACATATCCTCAAGTGAAGAGGAGTTATTGGAGGGTGTAGGCAACGGTTGACCTCTATGGATGAAGGTCTGATAGTTCTAATTTTGAGGCCCGTAACTGAAGTTCAGGTTGTTCCTCGCCATTGCATGATTATATGTATTCCTAAATGGGACTCTAGATGGTCCCTGGAACTGATTACCCATGACATTGGCCTGTTGATTGTCCTCAAAGAAAGTAGGAAATTCATCAGTTGCATGATTTATGGCAGTACATAAGCCATAAGCTTTGACTTGTACTTTGCCAGAGGAGAGGAGACGTTCCATCATTGAGGTTAGTTAGTCAATCTTTTGGTCAGTGGAACTCGAGACACTCCCTGTAGTCAGACTTCGGTAAGCAGTAGCATCAAGATATCCATAAAGTAAGGGTGGCAATTCATGTCGGTGAGTCGTAAACGTGTCGTATCATAAACAGGTCATGACCCATATAATGCAAACCCATTACATGACATGTTTATTAATCGTGTTAATCGTTTTCGTGTCTAAGTGGGCCGTGTTGAACATGTCGTGTATTCGTGTCACCCATTTATTAAATATTATATTTAAAAAATTTATTTTATTTAAACTTTTATAATCATGCTATTAACATGCATTCAAATGGGTGACGTGTTAACATGTTTATTACCCGGACCCACTTAAGCCAAACCCACGTCATGTTTATTACGTGTCGTGTTAATCGTTTCATGACCTAAATTGCTAGCCCTACCATAAAGGCGCGACTGCTGTGCGATGTCCTCATACAATTACTTCATTTGGGCTGGAGTTTTGTCTCGAATGTGACCCCCACACACATTATCAATCATGCGTCGTTCTATGGGCGACATGCCAACATAGAAGAATTGAGCTATGACCTTCTTAGATTGGCCATGCTGCGGGCAACTAGCAATCAATCGCTCATAGCGATCCCAATAAGTGTCAAATGATTCGCTCGACCTCATTTTGATGCTGCATATACCCTTGATGAGCTGAGCAACTCTATTCTCATGGAAGTATTCATTGAAAAACACAATTGCCATTTCATTCAAGGAGTTAATGTAGCCATGCGGAAGGTAGAAAAGACATTCCTTGGCTTTGTCTTTTAGGCAAAATGGAAACGATCCGAGCTTAACCGTTTCCTTATCCACATTGGAGGGTTTCATTGACTTGCAGTTAGTATGAAACTCATTCAGGAAAGTGACAGGATCTTCATTTCCGCCACCATGGAAGGATATGAACCCATACCTCAACTCAAAGTCTCCGACATTATCCGGATAGTTGATGCAGAGGGGTTGTTGCACCAAAAGAGCTTAAAGCTCTTGATTGGCGCGACCTATGGTGATTTGGCAATTTGCAGCCATGTTCAGAGGATTTTTGCCTTTTTGTTGCCTAAGTTGGGTCTCTCTAGTCCACCTATGAAATGTTCTCTCTGGTTCAGGATCCAAAGGTAACAATGAACTAACCGATTGTGACCGAGTAAGGTGTGGTAGCATGAAACTAAGAAAAAGAAAAGAAAAGAAACCTAAACTCAGAGTAAGGACTAAGTCCCCGGCAATGGCGCCAAAATTTGGTCATGTGTCATGCGTGCCAAATATAACCAGCAGTTGAGTTACCAACCACAAGGGTGTAGTAATGGTAAATATGGGGTCGAATCCACATGACTTGAGTTTTACTCCAAGTTAACTAAAAATGGGGGGTTTTTCAAAAAGTTCAATGAAATAATTAACTAGACTAGCGCAAATAAAAAATTTACAAAAATAATATCAATGAGAAGAAATCACCTAAGTCTACGGTTCCACAAGTAAGAATCAAGATTCAATGGCATTTAATGATCCTCAATCATTCCAAAAAGTTATTAATTCAATTTCTCCTACATTAGCTATAGAAAATTGACGTCCACCAGAAATCTCTAGTTCCCCTAATCTCGATAGCTAGGACATCTGCCACTAACTATTTCCCTAATAAATGTATAACCCTAGACATTCGCTAATCATGTTTAACACACTAACTGCAGTAATTTAGGTATGTGGGAACACTAATCCTAAATAACCAAATCATATCTGCTTCCGATTTAACTTAGATCCAATTGTTACACACTCAAGAATCGAAAGGGTTTGACGGCAAATGAGTGAGTGTTTGTTACTTTATTGGTCCAAAAGCACAATTACACAGATACTAATGATCCAAATAACTATAGGTTGTCCACCTAAAAACATGCACTGATCACAAACATACCATATATCTAAAGCATATATTTTAAAATCAACAACAATGAAATAGGAAATTAAATCAAATTAAATAAAAATCATAGATCTCACATACCATGAATCATGAATCCCACTTGTTTCCCCCTTTGACTTAGGCAAAGATTGGTGTAGTTGGACATCATCTCTACAATCTCCAAGTATGAAGAATTGTGTGTGGTGGCTCCAATATGTTCTTTCTGTATGAATACCCTAGTTCCTAATATGAATAACTACTAAAAATTGCTCTCTGGAGGTGAGAGAAACTAATTTTGGGGGTTGGTCTCATAACACGTGCGCCGAGGAGCATCTAGAGACTGTTTTTGGGGTGAAAATCACTTCCATCCACGTGTCCGCAGCCGATTGGTTCATTTCCTGCCTAGCAACTAACATGGCACTTTCCTATTGGCTGGACCACAGCTTGTAACGTGGTTGGCGTGGTGTGCAAACGACACATGGCATGTGTAGGCGAAGAAGAAAATCGCACGACTCGACCAAATTCTAGGAGACCGCACTGATGCGTGTCTCGAGGAACATTTAATGGAGGCTGAAATGCATGGAACGTTGTTAGTTTTGATCAGTAACGTGATGATGTGAGATGCTACGTGGCGAAGTTTGATTTGTGGAGTAAATGGAGACGCTGACGTGGCGACTGGCTATTGGAGAGAAACGCTGCTATTTTGCATGGTTTTGTGCGAAGATGTGGTCATCTATGCATAACCTCAAAGCGATACATGTCCCAGGCTGGCCAATGGCACGGTGCCACGTGACAGGCATTACTTGGTCTATTGTCTCTTATTCTATCCACCGCGCAACACGTAACTCAAGGAAAACTGTCCGGCATCTGATCACTGCAAGTAAATACTCAATTTTGAATATTGTTTCTCCACGAATTCAACCGCGCACTGCATTTCACCTGAAAACGACCAAAGATATAATGAAATATATATTTTACAGACTTTGCATAATTAAATATACTAAAATAGCCTACTAAAAGCATATAAAAACCAACTTATCAGTATATATGGATACATGCATACACATTAAATGACTACTATTGATGCACTAAAAAACATAAATTAGGCTTTCTAGCTAGTTTAGTACAACTTGATAATTTGACATATATACAATGGTGACTTTTTTAAATCACCATGAATGGTGATTTTAAATTTTCACAATTGGATCTAAATCCAATGGTGAATATGAAAGCTACATTTATGAAAAATACAATGGAGTGATAATCTAACAAATCTTTAATACACTCATTTGATACACACCCAACGTGGTGCCCTCTGACAAGTGCTAGGTCCACCAAAAAAGGACGGACGATGTTTTGATGTGAAGGGAATAGAAATTAGAGACATTCGTTTGCTTTTCTGCGATTGATGTGAGGGAACGCTGACTCCTAGGCCCACCTCCTTCTGAAGTGCATCAGAATGAGCTGCAACATGCAATCCTCGTTCAAACAAAGTGAACCAAAAGAGAAGAGAAGACAAATCTATCATCCATCATATAACAGAAGAAAGTGGAGAACATTTGTTGTTTCAGAAGTATAGAATCGAAAGACAGGAGAATATATCGAAGTGAGCAGACGTTCTGCTGTTCGATATTCCTTTCTGAAGTCGAACCTATCCACCATTGCTTTTTTGTTATTGAAAGCCTACAAAGTGTAAGGTGCCTTTCATCTGGATTTCCTATCATTCATTGATGTACTCTTTTAATGTTTTTTTTTGGGTGGCCTACAATATGGTTAACTTATTGTCTTATATAATATTGTATTTATTTTTTAGGATTTCATGATGTAGAGTATTGGAATCATGTAGCGGAAAAACATGACTTATGAATGATGATTGTTGTAAGTGATGGTGAAATTAATAATAGACATGGTGAAGAACGCAAATCGACTGATAACATATTCGAAGGTGAAGTCGAGTTGCCTAACCTCCAAAGGAGGGGATGGTTTTGTTGGGGCATGTGCCATAAATCAATCTACAAACATTGTTTGTCTTATAATTTTAGTCAATAAAATAAAGTTTTTTGTTTGTTGTTTTATTATAAGTGATTGCATGTTTACCTTATAATAAGATCCATGGGTATTTGTTGAAATGTCCTAAATGTCCCTATTCGATCATTATACTAGGAACTAAATGAACTAAGACTAGTTTGAATCTTAATTGATAGTCATGTGATTATCATACATATATGGATACGAATCGAGATCATGAGTACCTTGTTAAGGAACAAGGTATTGGACTGACTTGCTATGAGAACACCTCATGAATTAAATCATAGGTGTTACTCATGATAGGTATATCATTTAGTACTTCAACTTGAGATTACTATACACTTCAATATTAGGAGCATGGTAATTTGACACAATCAAATGTTGTTTTTAACCGGACTATTGTAAAAATTGTGATTGGTTACCATGTGAACAATATGTGAAGGTGTGTAATCAATATATAATTTTTCCCTCTCGTATAGAGAGATATAAGTGGATACCTCGATATGTTAGACTATTAAATGGATAAGTCTAAGTGAATTGATATGATTAATGTCGCCTAGATTTTTTCAGTCTACCTGAAAATCGAGACTAGTACGATTGAACATTAAGGGTGACTTTCCATGCCTTATTTTAATTGAAGGACATCTCACGACAAAAGGATATGATACATGTTATTCATTAAGTTGTATCGATTTTGATATTCATGCTACTTGGGTAGTTATAATGCCTTGCTAGAGACCGCTTATGACTAGTATACCAAAATGGTTTGTGTTCACTACCAACGTCACATGAACCTTTTAGGTCACACATAAAGAATGACTTTAGCCAATTTAAATTGCTCAAGAGTAATGAATTTTATATGATTAAATTCATGACATAAAAGCCTTTACTATTTTCTATATGATAACTTATCAATAGGGGTATGTTTGTGTAATTTAATTAAATTGCCTAAATACAAAAGTTATATTATGAATATGTTTTTTAAGAGAGCTTATCTACACATATAAATAGAGATTGAAACCTGAAAAACAAACAAGATTTTGTTTTTTACTATTTTGAGTTCTCTAGATGTTGGGAAAGAAAGAAAAACGTTTTCAATCTCTCTTGGGGCTAGCACTCCAAATTGTGGTCACCGTTCATGTGGATTTTTGATAGAGGACGCGCACTTGAATGTCTTAGTAATTGAACGATCAGAGGAGGAAAGCACGGATTAATGTATGATTTACTTTTGTAGTTCTTGTTTAATGGAACTTATTTTTGATCCTATTGGGGTTTTTCAATAATTGTTTATAATTTTCCGCTTCGCATTAACCCCAAAACCCAATGGGTTTTTCCCACCATTGAGAATGTTGTAAATTTTTATAAGAGCTATGCTTGGGAATTGGTTTTGGAATAAAATCACATGCTTTTTTCAAGTAACATGGTGTCATATAGAAACACATGTTTGCTTTTGTTAGAGAGGGTTGGACTAGATTTACTAGGAAGTATTACTTGTCAAGACAATCATGTTGTAGGTGTGCCATAGGATTGATTGCTCAACTTTTTAATGATATGAAATAGCATGTGACAAAGGTGCAACTTGAGCACAATCATAAAGTGAGTCCTTCCAAGTCGAGATTCTGCCATTGTAACAAATCCACTAGCACTATAATAAAGAACAACTGGATTTAAATGATAGTGCAGGTATTCTAGTTTGCAAGTCATACATGGCGGAGTCAATTCGTATTGGAGGCTTCAAGAATTCGCATTACAGTGAAAAAGATGTGTGAAATCACTTAAATGGTAGTTGGCGATTGCGTCTTAGGATTAGTGACGGGGAAGCAATTAATAAGTATTTCATTAGGAAGCAAAAACAAAGTCCCAATTTTTCGTACTATAGTTGTAGGTAGTGAGAACCAAATAAAGCATGTGTTTTGGATTGATTCACAGTCTAGATCTGCTAATGAATATTGTGGGGATGTTATCTCATTCGACACGATGTATTTGACTAACAGATACAATATGCATTTTGCTCCTTTTGTCGGGATCAATCACCATGGTTGATTGGTGTTGATGGGTTGTGCCTTGCTAGCTGATGAGAGCATGGATAGCTATGAGTGGTTGTTCACTACTTGATTAACTTGTATGGAAAAGACGTTTGAAGTTATAATAACAGATCAATGCCACTCAATAGGATGAGCAATAATTGCAAAGGTATTTACTAATATGAGGCATAGGCTGTATTTGTGGCATATCTTAAAAAAGGTTCTTGACAAATTAGGTGGTTTGGCATATAAAGATTGAATTACCAATTCACCCAAAAAGGTCATGTATGACTCTTTAACTATGGATGAGTTTGAAAATAATTGTAATGAAATAATGAAGAAGTATGAAATAACGGATGGTGTTCAAAACTGGTTATGTGGTATGTTTGACATGAAATATAAGTGGGTTTTAGTGTTTATTAAAAACACTTTTTGGGATAGGATGTCAACTACTTAGAAGAGCGAGGGAATGAACTATTATTTAGATAGTTATCTTAACTCATAAACAATATTGAAACAACTTGTAAGTCTATATGACCTTGCTTTGACTAGAAAGTATGAGCAAAAGATGGTAGCATATTTTGCTTCACATCACAAAAATAGATTCATTATTTCATGCCTTCTTTATGAGCAACAAATGCATGATATCTACACGGATGACATATTTTTGAAGTTTCAACAAGAGGTAAGAAAGAAAAATAATTACAAGACTGAGAGAGTTACTATTGATGGAGGTTTATGAAGGTATGATGTATTCAACATAAAAGTGCTTGATGAGATGCTCCATTTACCACCTCGAATATACGAGGTGGTCTTTGTGGAGGGAAGTGATGAGGTGAGTTGCAATTGTAAGACCTTCAAGTTTAAAGGGTTTTTTATGCTGTTATTATCTTTATATCTTGTTTGATCAAAACATTATGTTTTTCCTCACACGATACATCAAAGATAGATGGAGGAAGGACTTCAAAATTTTTTTTACGAAGGAAAAAAGTATCCACGAGCTTGATTTGAATGCAATCACTAAAATGGAGAGCTATGATGTGATTGTCACAAGGTCCACCAGGTTGTCGAGGTTGGATGCATATCTGTGAAGAAATTGAAGATGATATTTGATGCTATAACGGAGTTGAAAACCCAACATCTTGATGTGGATGACAATGAAGTGAGGGAAGGAAGAGGCACAAGAAATGATGAAAATAGAACCAAGGAGCACAAGTCATCGCGTCTACAAAATATAAGGACCTTGAAGGATGTACTTAAAAAGGCTGACCTCCAATTAAACGTAAGAAAGGAAAATGGGCAAAGAAATTAAATAAAGCAAATGGTAGTCAATATGACACAACATCCTTATTAAGAAACACATAAGGAGGAGAAGAAGCAAGAAGGCAATTGGCTTGCGACATTTTTTTTTTCGTTCATCAGCTTATATATTTTGTTTGCAGGATGGAAATGAGATAATCATGAACTTGTCCGAAGATGAACCTGAACATCAAGTGGAAGTGCAAGCATCAACTTCAGTTAGAAGCCAATAGACCAGGAGTAAGAAGAGATGCAACATGAGTTAAAAGAAAAAAAAGCAAGCGAAGAAAGTCATCTTACTTCATTATTGATACCTATCATATGTTGTTTCAATTAACTATTGTTTATTGGTCATAATTCTCATTCTTTACTTTGAATAGGCTTTATATGAAACTTAGAGTTCCGTTGATGAGCAAGCATATGGATAGACTGCGAGGTAATTACTTTTTGTAATTGATATGTTGCTTCGTTTACCATCATTTATTTCTTTTCTGCACTTATGTATTGTATGTACTATTTTGTGCTGTGAACTTTTTTTGATATCAAATCTTTTTGTACTGTGTAATGACCTAAATCACTAATAGTGTATTTGTCCTTAATCAAGGGTTACCAACCTGTGACATGGCCCGATGGTTGGTACATAGTCCGACACTATTTTTGAGTGGTGTATTGCTAGTGTGTGTATATGTGTAGATTATTAAATCAAAATTTCAGTTATTGTTTATAGGTGTCGAGACTCGAGCAAGGACACCTCGAGATGCGGGCAAGCATTTGAATCAGGTAGAGAGTGATTTGATGAGTTTTTATTAAGGTGTACATATATTAATGAGAATAATCAATGTGAATAAATAATGGGACTATAGTTGATAAATCAAATCAAATCAAACACTTAAGTTGTGAAAATAAAACATAGGCCATGGATGTACATCGAGATACACATTTGAGTGTAATCCATGAGATTTGAGTCAAACATTTGTCTTAGAGAGGGTGTGAAACTGGAGATAATGGGGTGATTTGGAGCCATAGATTTACATCTAGATACGCAATAAAAATGAGATTTATGGCTAGAAACAAATCATAAGATGATATTCAAATGGATTGATCTTCATTTTCATGCAAATCACTTTGTGTTCTGAGGTGATGATTCTGGAGTTCATTGAAGAATCAAGAGTTTGGGAGATCATTTGATGAATTAGAGGAAGAATCAAGAGCATAAGAATTCATCACAACTACAGGTGATATAGAGGAAGAATCAAAAGCATAAGAATTCATCACAACTGCAGGTGATAAGTTTAAAGTTACTATTGTTTTGTAATTCTCAAAATTCAGTGGGTAATTGAAATTGAATTTGTAAACTAATTTCAGATTTAGATTCTTCATGAAATCTCACTTAATCTACTATATTAAATTTTTATTTTTGGATAAGGAATGAACTTTTTATGAATTTTTAAAATTAATGAGGTTCTTGAAAACAAAAGCTGGTATTTGCATGTTCTTATCCTAAATCAGTCTATGTAATTTGGCCATAAATTTCTCATTTTAAATCCAAATTAACTCATTTTGGTGGTATTGAAAAGCTTATCCATAATGCTAACACTTTGATCTTACGCACCATTTGAAGATTTGGACTCCTTCCTATTTCAAAATACTCTACAACCTTGAGGATGAATATGAAATTTTTGGATTTCACAATTTTGATAATGTCATGATATTTTGAGCATAAATCCATCATTTCTTATTGGATTGAGCTCATCTTTTAGTATGAAATTTTGAGATATGTCTGTAGTCTTCAGTAAAAACTCATGATTCTTATAGCTATGGTTAAGGAGAAATGAATTTTTTAAATTTGCTTATCAAAATATAAAACTGACTTGAGTTATCGTGATAAAATTTGCGTATCTCCCTCATTTTTTTATTGAAGTCCTACAAACCTTATACTTTCAGAAAGCTAAGACATAGCTCTAAAACTTCTCTTTGGACTATAATACAATGTTTTGGTAATTGAAATCAACTTACAAGTTGTTGCACTAAAACTGTCTCTATTTTAATAAAATAGATTTCAACATAAACAAATTTTTAAGGGGGCTGATTTTAAGAATCAAAATTTAAAACCACTTAACCAATCTAAAACACATTAAATTAAATTTGTTATGACACCTCAGGAGCTTAGAGAGGACTTATATGGTGTAGAACGTGAGTCTGGAGTGGTCGACAACTGGTTTAGGCTATGAATTGCGTGGATTTGAGGTAAGTAAACCTGTCGGGCATTCATTTCTATTTCAATTCTAGTTCTACCTGGGAAATATAGTCACTTGGACTAATTTGGGTGTTTTTGAGTCCTCAATGCCATGATACTTATATGGGCGCTACCTATACTAAGTTTAAGTTACTAAAATCCATGTTTGGTTTGATTCATGGCAATTCGTTCTACTTGGTTTCTTATTTTAATTTGGACTTTTGAATATTGTTAATATCCAAGCTTGTGTGTTGTGTTATAGCATGCTATTATATGATCATCTGGTGTTGTTTATCTCCATATTTCATATATTGGTCTTATTTGGGTTTATGAGGTAGGTTAATTTATAGTGGTTGTAAGGTAGTCTATTCGTTTAAGTTCCCTGATTCTGATTTTTATGAGTAAGCACGATACATGAGGTTAGAGTCTTTGGGGATATTGACACTCTTGATTGGCTGATGTGCGATACATGAGGTTAGAGTCTTTGGGGATATTGCCACTCTTGATTGGCTGATGTGACATAGCTTATAACTTAACATATAAGCTGATGTGACATAGCCCAATGCTGACCGAACCTTGATTTGTGTGACTACCCTATCTATTCTTTTGGCATACCTGATACCTGCTTGCATATATTCCTTCCAGCTTTTTTTTGTAGCTATAATATGCTTTTAGTTACCGTTTCTTGTATATTTGGAAATAGGAATGAACTGCCGTAGGATTTACTCATTGAAATTGTCAACTTTGGTGATGAATGCAGATCCGTCAAGTAATAAACCGGGGAAGGAGAAGATCGGTGACTACCTCTGAGCCTTTGACAACTATCTGCTACCATTTTTTATAAGTTTCAATTGTTTATATTTATTACATATGTCTTTTATATGTTTTGGGATATATATTGTGTTGAGAGACTAGACTTCTCTACTGATGCAAGATGCTACATTGTTGCTCACCACTTTTGATATACATATATGTGATCTATTTCTTGGTTTCCACATATAGGTATTTTATAATTGCTTTCACAATATTATTAATACTTTTGCCAATTTGTTAAAATGTATAAAAGTTTTCATTAACTCTAAATATCACTGATAACGAGAAACGAGAAATACTTATCCTGAACACGAGTTACCAGAAGAATAAGAGAAAAAAGATGACTAATGTGTTATTAAGTCCTACGTGGCTAGAATTAAGGCTAAGTGACGGGATTAGGCCAGACGGTGCGCTGATTAGAGGATTAGGCCGTCACATAATGTGCGAATTGTTTGTGTTGAGAATTTCTTTATTTTTTGACATCATATCTTGTTATGTTGAGAATTTTTGTTCTTGTTCTATTATTCTTGATCCGTTAATAAAATTGTTTTCATTTACTGTGAAGTAATATTTTGATTTGTGAACTAACATTTTTGTAGGTCCAACCTAGCAACAACCTTCAATTATCATGTGGTAAGCGTTGTAATGGGGCAATTGAAGGTCTATGGTCAATGTGTAGCAACGAAATGGAGCGAAGTGTTGGTCTAGCAAAACATGCCTTTTTAATCAACACCAATAAAAACATGAATACTCTAGCTAGAGTCTTCGAAAACATTATTTGGGTTGTTGGTATTTTTGGTGAACAATGGTTTCTTTAGACCTTATGAACTACATGTTTTACTACTTGTTGGTATTGACAGTGGTCGCACCAATACTTCCCTTTATCGAAGAAAGTATTAGTGGGCACACCCGTCCAACATAGGCTTAAGTTTTGTTAGTGTGAACCTTGCAAACTTAGGTATTGATCGCACCAATACTTTGTTCATGACGATTTTAAAGTTCTTTCCTTTCGTTGATACATACTTATCATCTTTTATTTAAGATTACTACCTCTGGTTAGTACAGACTACAAAATAACTCTCTCAAATCTAATTTTCTTTCTCCAATCTAATTTTCTCTCTCAAATTTAATTTTCGTCAATAAGAGAGAAAGAGATTGTACACAAACATTCTAATTGATTGGCTTGTTTATAGGGATTGCACATAAACATGGGGCAGTTAAGAACATATTTAAGAAACTCACCATATATATTCCATGTAAAAAAACTCTCATTAATGCAGATCCAATTACATTAAATATTCTTATTACATACAAAAAGATGACAAACTAACCAAAATGGAAAATGATTTTTTTAAAATCTTTTAGGTACATTCATTTGTTACAGTAGTACATAACAACCTACTATATAATTTTCAACGTCGCTAACCCTGAAGCTCTAGCAAGATGCACTTATAATCCATTTTACCTATGATGAAAAAACATTATATCGATGCAAATATTAAAATTAACAACTTGAATGCATTGCATCAGTTAAATCCCTCCTAAACAAGCAAAAATAAAATAAAATAAAACGATGCAATAATATTGCATTGGTAAGTTCAATCCCTACAACAAAAGTAGAATGATGCAAATACCATGCATTTATTCGGTTCTATCAACTCCCGAAAAAAATCCCTGCAAAACAAATACGTACATGCAAGTACAATTTTAGCAAAAAACCATTTAAACCTGTTTCATGAAGCTCCAACTAGGAGTACTTTGAACTTGTATCATCAAGCTCTACCGAGGAGCATATTAAACGTAAATCAAGCTCCACCGAGGAGCACAGTAAACCTTATCAAGCTCCTTGGTGGAGCATTTAAACCAGTATCAAGCTCTATTGAGGAGCATTTAAACCTAGTTAACTACACAAAAACACTCCATCAGGAGTGAATAACTCAAAATACAACCATAATAAAAGTATCACAAACTCTTTCAATTTCACTAAAGCATCCTCTATAACATCAGTCGAGCCTCGTCAATGATTCCATCCTCTTTGTTTGGCCCAGGATTACGTGCACTCAACTTCTTGACACTGCATAGGGGGTGTTTGGAACAACTCCTTGTTTGGCATTCTGGAAGAGGAAACCGGTCGATCCCAACCATCTCGATGTCGTCGTCCCCCAACTTCGCATTCGTCTGTTCATCAACTCCATCTGCACATGAAAATTTAACAAAAAATAAATCCATAACAAAATAAAAAAGTCAATATTTTTATTAAAAAATACACATCAAAATAAAAAGAAAATTTATTTTTTTTCAAAAAAATAAACATTTACCAGCCTCGGCGTCCTTCTCTACCTCATCCCTTTAAGGGTCAAGTGAAACATCTTCGCTCACTGGTTCCTCATCACTAACAAACTGGAAATCCTTATCTTTAGGACTTCTCAGATTGGGCTCTTGGGAACAACTCACTTGATCATCCCGGGCTTTATCATTTGAAGTTGATGTATCATTTATCAAAAGCCTTTCCTAACTAGTGTGAATCCTCTCACATGCAGTGATGATGGTTTTATTGTCCTTTTTCTTTTCATTGCTTTGAGGAGGAACAACAATCCATTTCCCTTTTACCAACTCATAATTCTTCTTCTTAATGTTGTCTTTGGAAATCCAATCTAGTTTTTCAAGTTATGGGTTTATTTGGTGGGGGTTGTCAAGTCTAACCATAGGAAATAGCCTGCCTAGGTGGTGTGTGTAGGGAATGATGCCTTAGGTTCTACACTTGCTTGAAGCATATGGTTGATGATTTTGTATGAAAGATCAACCTCAACACCCGTCAGCATACACCAGACCAAGAAAACATCGAAATGGCTAATGTGTGCGCGTGACCCAACCTGGGGGACCAAAATATTTATTATTTGCCGATGAATATGCCTTGCCTCAATGGTAATGTCGTTCAAGTGTGGTTTCCTAGCCATGATTAGACCTGGTTGATCGGTCAAGAGATGACATGCCTCCAGATGATCAAAGCCTTCTACGGTTTGCCGCCAATTTGTTTCATAACAAAATATCTTGCCTTTCGGAAAACCATATGCCTTCCTAATCATACTGATTGAGACTTTGATGACCATTCCATCAACAAAACTCTCGACATCAACATGACTTGCGTTTCTCTTATAATGCAAGTTGGAATAAAAATAACGAACATACCTCTCTCTCTAATGGGTTCATTTCTTAGTATGTAGTCACAACCTAGGTGTTAGAACAAGGGTCTGAGGTTCACTTTGATGCTTTCGAAGAAGGCAACTCGAGGCATAGCGTAGGCAGATACGTATGAGCCATGAAGTTTGCCTGACGATTGGCTAGGGCTTGCTTGCAACTGGCAATGTTCATCCCCTCGATGCCGTACTCCTCTTTGCTCATCACCTTGTCCACATTGTTGTCTATTTCAAAAAGAGTTGCAGGGGTGTTGGAGGGCATCGCTGGTTTGCTGAAGAGTCCCTTCACACGCAATCTCGAACTGCTATGAGTGACTAGGCACCTGTTATTCGTCACCCTGAGCTTAAGAACAACACAAGCCAAAGCAAGAGATCCTGGAACATGTGTCTTAACCATCTGATAAGTGATTAATTATACTTATATTAGGGTTATTTTAGTCATATATTTAGTATAAATAGCCTTAAATGAGTTCTAATGGTATTATGGCATTTTAGGGAATTATATAAGGAAGGAATTGAGTAAAAATGAGAAGAAATGAAGCCAAAACTTACAAAAACATGGTTGGCGCCATGACTACACATGTTGGCATTGTGGGAACACAAGGCACTATGTGGGAAAAAAGGCACAACGTGGTAGAGATAAAGAAGTGAAAAAAAAACAACTCTGGAGGTCCGACGTAGTGGCGACACTATGGTGCAAAGGGGACGGTGCCGAAGAACTAGGTGAGAGTGCCGAGACATCAGGGAGTAAAAATACACATGTAATGGTGGCGCAATGGGCTATAAGGCACGACACCGGGATATAAGTGTCAGCACCACACATGCTAGAAAAAAATCTAGAGTTTTAATTCGAGTTAAATTGTAAAGTTGGATTTCTAATTGTTATTAGGGAGTATAAATATTAAGACATGATAAACATACCACATACCAACTATTAGCCACCATTAGAGTAATTTAGTATAGGTTTTACAATAAGTTTGAAAATTAAATAGTTTGTGTGAAGAAAACATTGAAGACTTCACGTTTACAATTCAAGTTTGATTTTGCTGATAAATTCAAGGTAATACCTTTTATTCATCTCTAATTTGCAATGATTTCCAATATGAATTGTGATATATATTTCAATAAAGTTTAAGTTGTCTATTTATGTTAGGGATCCTATGGTATGAGTGCTATGCTTTGAATATGAATATAAAGTGAATATAAAAAGTGCAATGGTTAGAATTTGTATTGATTCTGAGCGTGATGCTTTAGACATCTTGATCACGTGTTTAATGAACTTATGCTTTAAGAGTTATTATGACCATTAGAGCTTTTAATCCAAAAATAAATGGTACAATCGTAAAATACACAACATCGATAAAGAGTTGTTGATTAGGGAGGCTCGGATAGTAAACTTATTGGTTATGAATCCAATGATTTGTGAATTAAAGCAATGTGGAGCTTACGTTATTAACACTGATAAGTTGAGTTCTAGTTTGCATATTAGAATCTTTTCTGTCATGACAGTAGATTGAAGTGGATTTGAAAGAAATATATTTATTCTAATTAGGCATTGCACCCAACATATTGAGATGTAAAAATGAATACAAAGCATAGTACGAAATTACCAAGGTGAAGTTGTGAACTAAGATATCCTTAATATAAGAGTTCAATTAAAGTTTAAATTGATTTGTTAGATTAGTTTAATTAGATATATACCAATTAAAAAGTGACTCCCTTAACAATAATTCAAAGTTAAATAGGTAAACTTTTCTTTAAGAACGATATATGCAGTCAACGTAAGTTGATTATACTATTACTACAAATCAGTCGTTATACTTGCAACACATATCACCATCCCCCCCCTTTCTTCGCACTTTAGGGTTTGCAGAGGTTGAAGAAAAGATGAAGGGAAGAGTTAGAGAGCTTTATGGGTAAGTTGGTCATTTTGTAAGAGGCGAGAGGGAGGGCCGCATCGTTTCCCATCAATCCCCATTAATGGTAGCCGCCCCGAAAAATAGACCTCATCATATTAATCAAATCAAAATTGAAAAGGAAATCTAATGTTTTGTTTCAATTTTTTGGTTTTTTTGTTTCTTTTAAGAGGTGCGACATGTGTCCTGTCGAGCCTTCCTCATTCGCATCGCCACAACAACATAGCTTCGTTTGGTTACAAAAAGATAAAGAATTGAGCTTTCAATATTGTTTAAAGTTGGTAGGCCTGTTTTGAGGTGTTGGATTTTTTAAGGCCCATACCGTCTAATTTTAATAAAACTACACTAAACTATTTTGACAAAAAACTACAGTAAACTATATTTATTAAAAAAATAAAATTTTATTGTTTTTTCTTTATAAAAAACCTACATTGTAAAAATAAAATCTAAATTAAACTACAAATTAACTATATAAGTTAAGGATAAAATGCTTTTTCTTTACTTTATTTTATGAGGACTGTGTCTTTTCTTGACTTAATAAAGAATAATAGTCTTCTTAAAATAATGAATGTCAGAGTGTTGTTGTACATTATACTATGGCTAAGGTTAGTGATTTCCATAATTTTAATGGTTATTGGGTACATTTATCTTATTGCACATTATAGTTACGTTAGGGCAGGGTCGGTCAAAAGTATTTGGAGGCCCGAGGCAAAGTCATAAAATGGGGCCTCCTTATTTTTGTTAATAAATTAGGGTCCGGGCCTGTAGCCCCACCTACCCCTGCTTGGGGTCAGCTCTACGTTAAGGTCAGGTACAAGTGTTCAGTTCATACAAGTGTTTGGTAGTTCTAATAGTATTAGATACCACGTAAATATAATTTTACATCATAATACGACTAGGGTTAGCGATATGCTCACATTGTATAATCAATTTAAACAGTATAAGTATTATTATAATAAAATTAGTGCAAGAAAAACAAAACTTGCTCATGCCTACTTAGGGCTGGGTACGTGTATTTGTATCATATGAGTTGACATATGATTATTTCTTCATAGATTCTCTACAATAAACATAGTACAACCAATTGCAAAAAATCTCCACAATAAACTGGGTATGGAATCATACCATATAGATTTGGATAAAAATATCTACAATGTCTACTATATAGATTTGGATAAATAGTATCTACAATTTGATCATATCAATTTTTTTCTTATCAAAAAAATATAATTAATACTAAAATTAATTATTGTTTTAGAAACCCAAAAATCAGCGCCTGTATATATGACTAGACTATACCTACATCAAATTCACTTATACATTTGTGTACATAATCATTTAAGATAAAAATAATTAAAATTCTTATTGATTATTTTTTATTTTAAAAATAATTAATACTAAAATTAATTATTTTTTTGGAAATATAAAAATTAACGCCTAATAATATATATGACTTGACTATAACTACATCAAATTCACTTATACATTTATGTACATATTTTCTTTTAAGTTAAAAATAATTTAAATTCTTATTAATTCATTTTCTTATCAAAAAATAATTAATACTAAAATTAATTACTATTTTGGAAATACAAAAATTAGCGCCTAACAATAAATATGACGTAACTATAACTACATCTAATTCACTTAATACATTTTTGTAAATATTTTCTTTCAACATAAAAATAATTAAAGTTCTTATCAATTTTCTTTCTTATCAAAAAAATATAATTAATACTAAAATTAATTATTGTTTTGGAAATGAAAAACTAGCGCCTATATATGACTTGACCATAACTACATCAATTTTTTTTTTGTTGATAACCATGGGTGTCCGCACTTTTTGGGTACGACTAATCCCATGGGGTCAAGTCGGTCCCACCAAACCCATTGACCGGGAGAAACCGTCAAGAAATGGTTTCATTGTCGATGCCAAGACTTGAACACGTGACCTCCTTCTATTGAAGAAACCCCATGTAGTACTTGTACCACTCCGCCACCCAAGTCGGGTGGTATAACTACATCAAATTCACTTATATATATATATATATATATATATATATATATTTGTGTACATATTTTATTTTAACATAAAAATAATTAAAATCCTTATCAAGTTTTTTTCTTGTAAAAAATAATGAATACTAAAATTAATTACTGTTTAGGAAATGCAAAATTAGCGCCTAACGATATATATGATTTGACTATAACTACAACAAATTCACTTATACATTTTTGTAAATATCATGTTTAATATTTAAGGCCTAAGTCCATGATATTTTCCAAAAAATATATGGTTAACATTAAAAACTATTTTAAATTAAATTGAATAATTATTTTTTAAAAAAACATAACACTGCATGTAGAAGGGAAAACCATAACAACATTTCATTACAATTCAACAAAAGGATTATACATACCGCCCCATCAAGTTAACCATCAAAAAAGAAGGAACATACAAACAGACATAAACCCTAAACACTTGATTTCTGCAAAATAACCCTTCAATCTAATCTCCACTTCCCTTAACATTGAACATAATTCTTAATTCTGACTAGATCTTCAGTGCAACATTTTCCTCCTCAGCAATGGCCATTGTCTTCTTGAATAGAAAGACCATGTCAGATACACTTAAATCCATTGAAAAAAACTGGAGCCTTTCCACACTAACAGGAATGCCCCAATGAATATCCCTTCGGACGGCTGATGCACAGCGATGAATTGGTAATGGAAGGGGAGGCTCAACTCATAAAAAGAACTGGCAGCTTTAGTTGCTATACCCAAAGAACAATCTTCCCTTTTCCAGCCCTTCCATTTTGACTCACCTCATTACAGTCAATCCATTAGAACACTTTTCGCATCCCATACCATAAGAACACTCTTTCCAAGTCTAACATCCCTCTTGTTTTAACTTCAAAACCATGGTTCTCGCCCATAAAAAGTAGAATGCAAGGTCAATGAAGAAAGAGATTAATGGAGGCTGGAAATAGAAACAAATGAGGGTTGGAAATAAAATGGACAAATGAAGAGAAAGATTAAGGTGACCAGTGTTGCAACCCAACTGTCGCGCGCCAGAAGAGGTGGGCGTTGTGGGTTAGGTTATCTGACATCACTAACATAACACAAATGGAAGTTATAGAATTCTATTTGCTTGACCTCCAAACACCGTTAGGCACTGTAAAACGGACCAGAGGTTTAAGAAGTCATTATGTAGGGTATGTAGCAAATGGGTCTATTGAAATATTGTTAAAAAATCTTTTTCCTTTACGAAAATAGTTAGTATGGAAAATGAATATCCGCAAACAAAAATTCAAAGTGAAGAAAACTAGAAACAAGCAAATTTGCCTATGATACCAATGTAGAAACTTAATAATCAAAGAATTAAATAAAGGGAATCACATACTCAAAAGTAGAAGCGGATCGAAGCAATTGCTTGTCACCAGTCAAACGGGCAAGATCACCAATTGTAAAGGTACCCAAAACCACAGTCTAGATACTTTACATAGATACTTAAGAGAAACTTATGGTGGCTATTTAGAGCTTAGTTAATTGGGAGATAAGAACTAACTCTCTTTCAATCGAGGTATCAATTCTATGGTAATTCTCGACTTCCCTTCTATTTTGATGCCTTTAGTAGGCCTAGTATTTTCGGCAATTGCAATGGCTTCTTTATTTCTTCGTGTTCAAAAAAACAAGGTTGTCTAAATCCAATAAGAAAAAATCCATTTTTCACAACTTAGACTTGGATTATAATACGGATATACATTTAGTAGAATATGGTACAACGTGTGGATTTTTTTCTGAACATAAAAGAAAGAGCTGTTATGCACATGAAAACATGATATATGGATAAATGCATTATAGCTATTTTCAAACGGGTTTGAAGTGGAAAGTCAATGTATCTATATATATATATGGATATCCAAAGTGGGATCTTATAAAGGGGGTGTTTTTTTATATCTAATAACCAATTTGATGAACCACCCCTAACAGTTCACATCATAATAGTGCTAGTTGATGAGAGCTACTCCGGAAATAAAGAAAAAAGAAAGTAAAAAAAAAATTGGGTTATTCTCTCAATTCCAATAAAATGTAACTGGATCTACTATGAATTCGTGCTCGAAACGTAATATGAATAAAGCTTAAAATGAGGTCTCGAAAAATAAGTAATTTCTTCTGGGCCTGTATCATTTTTTTAGGTTCATTAGGATTTTTATCAGTCGGAACTTCTATTTATCTTGGTAGGAATCTGATACACACATAAAATATAACTACTAAGTATTTATTGAGTAGTTACTAAAACTACTCAGATATTTCTGTGCATACAAGTGGTTAAATCCAAAAGGAAGAATTAAGTATCAACCTTCTTACAAGTTTACAACATTCCATGCAAGGCCAAGTACTTGTCTTGTAAGGACATTGCATTCAATTTTATGAAGATGATTATGGCAACCTTACTATATATAATTATCAATTTGAATTAGAGAAAGGATACTCTAAGATTCCCAAACTCTCCTTAGGACTCTATAAAGAGAATGGTTTGCTGGCAATAATAAAAGGATGGCTCTTTGATGTATATGTATTCTATATGGAAAAGATTTTTTAACACTTTTTCAATACACCCATTTGCTACATACCCTATGTTGCGACTTTAGATACCTTTTAGCCCACTTTATAATGCATGACGATGTTTGGATGTCAAGTAAGCAGAAGTCTCTAACTCCTGCTTGCATTATGTTAGTGATGTCAGACAACTTAACCCGCGGGTGCACCTCTTTTGACGTGCGTCAGCTGGGCTGCAACATCGGTCACCTTAATCTTTCTCTTTATTTGCCCATTTTGTTTCCAACCCCCTTTGCTTATATTTTGAGCCTCTACTAATCTTTCGCTTTATTCCTCTTACAATTTACTTTTTCTAATCGAGAATCATGGTTTTGAATTTAGATCGAGAGGGATGATGGACTTATAAAGAGTGTTATAATGGCATGGGACGCAAATAGTGTTCTAATGGATTGATTGTGATGAGACGAGTCAATAAAGAAGGGTTGAATAAGGGAAAACTGTTCTTTGGGTGTAGCAATCAAAGCTACTAGTTCTTTTTATGGGTCGAGCCTCCCCTTTCGTTACCACTTCATCCCGGTGCATCGTTCATCTGAAGGGATATTCATGGAGGTAGTTCTGCTAGTATGGAAATGGACCAATTTTCTACAATGAAGTCATGAGTATTTGACATGTCCCTTCTGTTATAGAAGACACTGGCCTTTACCGAGGAGAAAAATATTGTAGTGGAGATTAAGTTGGGATTAAGAATTACATTTAATGTGAAAAGGAAAAGAAGATTAGGTTGAAAGGTTGTTTTACAGAAATCAACTATTTAGGGTTTATGTTTGTTTATACGTTTCCTTCTTTTTTGATGGCTTGATGGCCGGTATGTCTAATCCTTTTGTTGAACTGTAATGAAATGCTGTTATGGTTTTCCCTTCTATATGATGTATTATGTTTTTTTTTTCTAAAGCAATTATTCAATTTAGTTTAAAATATTTATTTATGTTAACCGTAGATCTTTCTGGAAAATAATCGTGGACTTAGGCCTTAAATATTTAAGAAAATATTTACAAAAATGTATGAGTGAATTTGATGTAGTTATAGTTAAGTCATATATATTGTTAGGCGCTAATTTTTGTATTTCAAAATAGTAATTAATTTTAGTATTAATAAATTTTTATAAGAAAAAAATTGATAAGAGTTTTAATTATTTTTATGTCAAAAGAAAATATGTACACAAATGCTTAAGTGAATTTGATGTAGTTATAGTCAAGTCATATATATTTTTAGGCGCTAATTTTTGTATTTCGAAAATAGTAATTAATTTTAGTATTAATTATTTTTTTGGTAAGAAAAAACTGATAAGATTTTTAATTGTTTTTATGTTAAAAGAAAGAATGTACACAAATGTATAAGTGAATTTGGTGTAGTTATAGTCTAGTCATATATATAGGCACTAATTTTTGGATTTCCAAAACAATAATTAATTTTAGCATTAATTATGCTTTTTATAAGAAAAAAATTGATACGATCAAATTGTAAATATTATTTATCCAAATCTATATATTAGATATTGTACATATTTTTTTATCCAAATCTATATAGTATGGTTCAGTACCTGGCTTATTGTAGAGAATCTTTGAAGAAATAATTGTATGTCAACTGATATGATACTAATACATGTATCCAACCCTAGGTAGGTACGATCAAATCTCATTTTGCACGCACTTGTTTGATCATAGTAATACCTATATTTGTATAAATTGATTATAAAATGCGCGCATATTGATAAGTGTTTAATTAGATTTATATATAGGGTTAGTTTAGATGTATATTGGTATAAATATCTCGAAATGAGCTCTAATTGATGATATTTATGTGTTTTTAAGTCTACAAGGCATAAAAGAGAAAAAAGGAGTGTTTTCATGATGAAATGAAGAGAAAAAACCTAAAGATAGAGTTAATGCAGTTGCAAACACAGTTGACGCCGTGGAGAATGAATTCAAGGCGTGGAGACCAAAGAATGAGATGCAGGAGAGTTGACTCTGTGCATGTAAATTTGATGCTTTGGGGTTTACATACACGATGCTGGGCAGTTACACAGCAGGTGCCAAGCCTACTAAGAGGAGAAATACACATGAAAAGATTAACGTTGTGACGACGCAGTCACTTTACATAAGGAGTGTGGATCACTTACAGACATTGTCAAGACTTAAAAATAGAATGTGTTGGAATTCTAGTTCACTTGGAATTCCTAATTAGAGTTTCTGATTATACTTTTAGAAGTTTTAGGAATATTAATGGGTATTAGAATGTGGTAAACTTAGCCACAATCATAGATTATCATTGATTAAGAGAGATTAGCATAGTTTTACATTAGATTTGAGTATTGAGAAGAGTTTTGAAAGAGATACATTGAAGACTCCAATTGTAGTGATTCGGTGTTGTTCTTTGATTTAATTAAAGTTTTATTTGATTTAATCTTTGATTGCAATGAATACTATGATTTATGTGTTTTTGATTGTAATGATTGAGCAGTCTATTTATCTTAGGGATTAATGATATGATGGTATGAATACTATGCAAAGTTATGAATTGATTATAATATTTTAGAAGTACAATGATTAGAATTTATGTTTGATTCTATGTGTAATGCTATGAACATCTTTATCACATGTTTGTTGATTATGAGTTTTAAGAGCTACCATGGTCATTGGAGCTTTTAAGCTGGATATGAACAACACAACTGTAAAATATATAACATCACTAGATAGTTGTTAATTCTAGAGACATGGATAATAAACGTAAGTATTTATGATTATAAAGATTTGGTGCTTAATTATATGTAAGACTTACGCTATTCACACGGATAGGTGGAGTTCTATTTTGCAAATTAGAATCTTTTTCACCACGATAGTGGGTTGAAGTAAGTATTAAGGAAATCTGTCTGTTCTAATTATGCTTTGTGCACACAAATAAGGAAGATGAATGAATTTTGATATAGGAAGCATAGTAATTCATTACCTAGGTGGAGTTATGAATTAAAAGTTTTGTAGGCTAGTTTAAATAAAAATGAAAGATACCTTCTTAACAATTTAGTGAACTTAATTAAGTGCATGTATCCATATAAAGCTTTCCCAGATGAGCGATATCCATAATCAACTTTCATTGATCACATTATTACTATAATCGAACCGTTATACTTGCGGTTATGATCACGTTTTTGGTGCTATTGCCAGGGATAGGTAGCCACAATTAGTTTAGTTTACTAAGTTGTTTAGTGTTTTTAATTTATTGTAATTTTTAATTTTAGTTTTAAGTTGATTGAACCTACTGCACTTGATCTACTTTCTTTTGTTTTTGGTGTTTTAGGGATGTAAATAATGTATAACTATCATGTTAAGGGATCAAAAAGTGAAATCCTTGATAAAATCTCTAGGTTGGTTTATCAAAGTGAAGTTGTTCGAGATAATACCGCATACCAAACATAACCAATCGCAAGTAATTTGGCATGAACGAGATATAAACAACCATATTATAACTCGTATGGATTTATAAGATTTGTTGGAAGTCAAGAGCATTGCAACTAAAAGCAAGGAAAAGAGTCATGACATAATTATCAAATCTTTTACAACCCTGACATTCAAATGTCTACAACCATCAAGGAGTTCTAAGGACAACTAGCAATCACAGAAAGATCAAGAGATGGATGAACAATTGTCTCTTTTATCTTTAGAGCAAATAATAAGAAAAATGATTGAGTAGTGCGAGCATGATCTTAAGAAATATGAGGTTAGATAAAATATTTATGTGCAATCATTTAATATAAAGGAGGAAGAAGATGATCAAGTATTCTTGAATTTTAAAAAGAATTTAGAAAAAATTGGAACATTCATAAATTCAAGACAAGAGGTTGTAGTCGAGTCTAAGGAGAACCAAGTTGAGGAGATGTTACTAAGCGAAGATTCATTTCATGAAGCATATGAAGAAGTAAAGAAGCCAAATCAAGAGGATTGCAACATTATTGATTCTTCAGAGCAATATGATTCACTTGATCATGTTAGATATGAGATTCATATTGAGGATATTATGCAACATGATAGTGGTATTGATCTAGAGAAGTTTGAGACAATAAAGAAAAAGAAAATAAGTGAAAATTTAGGATCACATAATACAAAGTTTGTGCAAGGAACAATCAATTTTGTTGTATCGATTAAACCATTGTAGCAAGAACTACAAGATCAATGGTTAAAATTTGTGCAAAGATATTTGAGAAAATTACAAAGACAATCTCTTTTGTTAAAGCATGACAAAGAGTACCAAATTACATGAGGTTTATGAAAATAAGGTAGCAAGCCAGGACAAGAATAGAGGATATGAGCAACTTCGCAAGGATACATTATGGAAATAACCATGGTACATCATGGTGATCATTTACGAGCCATGTCATTTAAGAGCCGTGATGCAGACGTTGTGCTAAGGACGTTAAACGCAACGCTATTAGGAGGCAACCCAGGGGTTTTTAAATTTTAGTTTTCAGATTTCATTTATTTATTTATTATTAGATAGAACAATCAAAATGTTTTAGTGAGTATTTTTTTAATTTTAACAAGTCTTGTGCTAAATATGTAGAAAAGACCATTTGCCAAGTGAGTTTTCATCGGAATGGAGAAGTCTCAACATACTCAACAAAGATCATAAACAAACCAAAGAGTTAACGTGGTAAAGGTCAGGTAAGTTAACAAATCAAGGGTAAGTTTTTATGAAATTTTTATATGTACGGGTATTTCACGCTGTCCCAACGCTTTGTGTAATACATGAAGCCGAGATAGTGCCAATATGGAGGTAATGGAAAAACGAAAAATTATTGAGAAAGACTAGTTGACAACGTGTGTACAAACACACAGTGCCGTGAGCCAATAAAGGCGGTGATAGGACAACACAGACCTGTGAGCATTTTATGCTCACATTAAGCTCAACGTCGTGCCTACGCTGTGATGGTGCCATGCCCTATAAGGGACAGTGTCCACATCGATGAGGGGTTTTTAAAACCCTTTTAAACCAAAACTTACACAGTTGCAACCTATTCCAAACACCACTAACCAAGCATACATTATTCTAGAACACTAGTTTGAGTAAGTTTAAGTGAGCAAAGGGTGTTCCTAGCAATCAAGAGTGAAAATGGAAGTCACATTAAGGATTTGCACAAAAGAGGAGAGATAGGGAATCGATTTTGAGAAGTGAGTCAAGAAAGCAACAAGGTAGGAATTTGTGAGCAAAGTGAGAGGGCTTTGATTGATAGAGACTTGAAAAAGTAATCTACACTAGAAAGTAGCATGGCATTGTGGTAAACTTTCAAGTTCATTGGTTATGCTTTGAATTTTTTATAATATAGATGAAATTGAATGAGTTTAGGTTGTTGGATAGGAATTTAAAGTTGTGTGGATTTAGAGCATCAATGTGGCTTATTATGGATTAGTGTATGTACTTTTGAATTAATTGACATATAAATGACCCTTGTGAATGAAATTCTGATTATAAGTGATTTGAAGATCTGTTATTGATTTGTTGTGGTTGTTGTGAGTTTTTGAGAAAATGGCAAGAATAAGGAGACAAGCTAATCAAGTTAGTGAAGTTAGGGCAAATGAAAATGAGGCATCAACCTCGGGTGCTCAAAATGAAGATGCCTTGAGACCATTCAAATCGAAGTTCTATATTAGTGCGGAGGCAAAAAAGAGATATGAAACTATATGTACATAATACAAAAAGGCTAAAAGTGTCAGAAACTTACAAGTGAACAAGAGGACGAGCCACTCTGAAAGTTCTCAGAGAAAGTCACCAATCATTGGTGCCTTGCCCTTGCTCTTGCTCGTTTGTGGATCTGCACTTAAGTCATCAACACGAGAATGACGAGTCCAATAAGTAAAATCTAGTAAGATGTATATAGTATTTCATGAATAAATAAAACAACCTAGATATCATGCAAGAATATAAAAGACAGATAAATAAATGAAAATGCATGATAAATGGACTAGAAAGTAATAGCAATGATAAATAGTGTCTAGGAAACAAGGGAAGATGACTAAGCAGTCCAAATCCATCAAGAGCGGGTGCCACTACTCAACTTCTTAGAATTGTGACTCTATAAGTTGACAATTCAGTTTAGTGTAGCGTAGGGGCATCAACGGTGCCCCGAATACCTTGCCTATGTCTACTACCTACGATCCGGTACCCGAGGTAAGGTCACATTTGTCCATTTAGCACCAAATTCAGAATACCTTCCTAACACATTTAGGCCTTAGACACTCAAAATAAGGAATGAAAATCTAAAGAATAAACATGTCAAATATCAAAAAGCATAATAGATAATGAATTACTAAATATCCCCTATCTGGTTTTACTTACCTCGGATCATGCTAACACACGCACTCTCGCAGCTCCAACACACTCCCCAAATCAATCCCAACACTCAAGCTAGTATGCTAAGTCCATGGTAATCATTTTGATCAGAATAAGGGGTAGTGTGAGATCTGATTTCCTTTCAAATATAACACAGAATGACATTAAAAAAGGAACCTAAATAAATGTACAAAACTACTCGAACAAACATCTACCATAATAAATAACATATTAAATATATAAATCTAAAAAACCTTTTTCAACATTAACTTCTATACAATCATGTAACGAATGAATAAGGAATAACAAGGAGTTCTTATCGTGTACGACACGAAAAATAATGGATGTTTTTTTCTCTAATCTATAGCTTTCAAGTTCGAAGTTTCATAAAATAATATTAAAGTGCTTACACTTTGTAGACTTTCGATAACAAAAAAATAATGGAGGATAGATTCGATTTCAGAAAGGAATATCGAACATAACAGAATGTCAGCTCACTTCGATAAATTCTCCTTTCTTCTGGTTATGTACTTCTGAAACAAAAAATATTCTCCACCTTCTTCTGCATTGTAATGGAGGATAGATTCGTCTTCTCTTCTTTTTTGGTTGATTTTGTTTGAACAAGTGTTGCGTGTTACAACTCCTTCTAATGTGCTTCAGAAAGAGGTGGGCCCAAGATTCAGTATTCCCTTACATCAGTCATAGAAAAGCAAACAAAAGTCTCTAACTTCCACTTGCTTCAAATCAAAATACCGTTCATCCCTTTCTGGTGGGCCCAACGCGTGTTAGAGGGCGCCACATAGGGTGTGTATCAAATAAGTTTATTAAAAAAATGTTAGATTATCACTCCCATTTCGTAAAGCCTATTTTTTGATTAACTCGGATGAAACCTCAATTTGAGGCTTTTTTGTATAGGCATAGGATTCGTACCTATCATCAAATTCCTTTTTTTTCAAATAGCCTCTTCAATTCATGCCATGTGTAATTAAACTTTTTGATGAATTTTGGTTTGATTTTCATGAAAATTAATAAATGATTCTTCGATTTTTTCCAAGTCAAGCATTTTTCCATTAAAGTATAATTATTTTTATATTAGATTTTGACTTTACTATAGATCCATTATAGTTTTCCAATAATGTACTGTGGATATCAAGTTGATACATATCTTCTTGGGTATAAGTTACAATGACATGTTGCATAGATTTATTAATCGTTTAAATAATGGAAGATCAATTACATAAAAGGACGTGATTTATATGCTGCCATTTTTTAAACGAGGATGATCAGTTACATGGGTTTCCAATTATTTTTTTTGGATCTTGAATTGGTCATATAATAGAGCTTTTGGAGATTTGTTTTCTAGATAAGCTTTATTCATCAATGAGTCCATGATGATCAACATGATGTTAGTAGATGAAAGCTAAGTAACCACTTCAATAAGCATCCACGTGTATGCTATAGATGCCCAATTTTCACCGAATTATAGAATCTGTTCATATAACTCACGGGATGGTTTCCGGTGAACACTTGAGATTTTATATTAATTATATTGATTTTTGTATCATGAGGGGATTTACAATCGATTTTAAAACAAAGTTTTTGTACCATTATTTATTTATTTTTTAAATAATGAATGATATGTTGTAGAGATTTCTCATTCATAAATGGTAATTGAGTCGGATACAACTACTTCGGTTAACCGATTGAAATTAATTTAAATTTATTATATATTTTTGGATTAATGACTTGTAGGCAACTTTTGGGTTACAAGATTACAAAAGTCACGTACAGAATAAGTTTTTACGATGATATGCATATATATAACATGTATAATAATTTATGCATACATATGTAGACTACAAAATTCTTTTTTCTTAAAAAAGGGCCTTACAAGTTTGTTTTTATAGAATACATGCAGTTAGATAATGACAACAATGTTTACTATAAATTGTATGTATATGTCTTTGCATGATAGAATACATTTTCTTTTACATGCTTATGAATGTCGTAAGTACTATATGTCGATTACATATTTGTGAGAAAATGATTTTTGTTGATGAAATTTTGTACAGTTTAATAGAATAATAATTAGACAAATAAATATGGACGATTACTGTGACACTTAATTGTGCACTTTTGACTCTATACTATGTGAATAATTAATAATTAGCTATTTAGAATTGTGAAAAATAAGTGTGGTGTGCAAAGTTGATAAGTATATATTTGTACCTTGCTTTTGTGTATGAATAGTATATTTTAATGCGCTAAAGTCTCCAATTTTAGTTAATAAATACTTATTTTTGTTCATTTGATGTTTTTAGTCTATGTCAATCAAAAAGAATAAAAGCAGTTCTTTCGGAGTATTTTTGATGATCTACACATAAAACATGTTTGCACGCATCATGAGACAACCTTGCAGGTGCTACATGAAGCTATGGCGATGGTCAGATGGTTTACAAGTGTGCTAGAGCTCCAAAGTTGAAGAAAAACCACAAAAATTGGCTAACTATAGGAGTAATGCTGTCAAGGTTTAGAAGCCCTCGATCTAACCTTGAGTCATGTAGCAGATTCGAAGATCAGTAACGAGTGACGAGCGAAGGGACACACTCAACACACACGTACCTCCACAACCACACACAAAGCCTCAAGACTTATGTCAAAGTCGAGATCAGATGAAAATAATTAATTGAACTTGCGCCCACACGGTTGATACCCAATTTCGTTCGTTCGTGAACTCCATTGTGCGATTTTGTCCACACCAGGATCAGCCTCGAATGACACATCAACATCCCAAAACAACAATCAAACACCATCGATTGGCCTTGGCACACGATCCAATACCACACGAGCTCTTTGTCTCATGCATGTGACTCCTCCTACCTCTTGATCATGCTTCCACTCACACGTCAAACACCTATCCTACATCAACCACCAAAGGTCATCCTAGATGCACACGATGACTAATCTTCTTATCAAACTCACTTAACAATAAAGGTAGAGAAGAAACTTCAAAAAAAATGAGGGTTTGACCCCCTACTTGATCAACACATCAGCTTTCCTTCCCAGAACTATTCGACAATGGAATCTAGACCAACAAAAATGAAAAACCAGGGACCAATCCTACAATTTTGATTTTTCATTAATATACCTCTCTTTATTTCTCTCATTTATCCATATTTATACTATTCACTTGCCATATTTTCTCTCTCATCTCTCCACAAACAATAATTATCTTTTTTTCTCCATTTTTAAGTTTGTAATTATATTTTTGGGCAATGAGACATTAATCCTCATGGCTTAAGATTAGGATTGTTTAAGGGAAGTTAAACATCACCATGGGATTTGTGAGGTTCTACATGTTTAAATTACAAATTTGGTTTATGTTTTGGTATCATTCTTGTTATTGTTTAATGGAAAAATCTATCTTTTGGTCCCTAAACTTTGAGTCTTTTATGATTTTAGCCCTTAATTTTTTAAAATTGCACATTTGATCTGTGAACTTTAGCAAGAGTGCATATTTGGTTCTTCCAACGTTAAGATCGTAAAATATCGCTGATATATCAAGCGAAAGTGCCATGTGGTTGGTTCATTTGCCATATAATCAGTTTTTATATGAACCTGTGGTTCAAAAATGGACCGAACCAAATCCAAATTTATCCCCAAATAAACAGCTTATCGCTATCATCTTGCTCTCACCTCGTAAGATACTTATCTCTCTTCACCAATTACTTATCTCCTCTCGAGTTCATCTCCTATCTCTCTTTCTCACTGATTTTGTCTCTCCTTCATGTCGTTGGAATCATGCACCATACCCCTATCTCATCCTCTCTCACTTCTGATCGCACAAACACTACAACTTCTCCTATCTATCCCAATTTAGGTATACATTCTATGTTGAAGAAAAATAAATTTACAACTGTACATTGTAAATATTCAATAATTCAGTTGATTTGATTTTTAACTTTCAATGAAATGCAAATCGAGGAATTTTAAGAATTAAAATTAAAGAAATCAAGGGATGTATTCTATTATGTTTATTCGGTCCTACCAGTAATAAGCAAGTGAGCAAGAATTGGTAGGCTCTGTTACGATGATCTGATCTTGGTGGGCTATATTATGATCTTATCACATACAACACTGAATGGTGCAATTTTTTTAAGATTGGATCAGTTGTTTAATCATTGATTCGAAAGTAAAAGAGAATTAATTAAATCACATAAGAGTGGATTGTCTACGAGAGTGACTGAGAGAGACGTTCGTGAAAGGGATAGAAAAAGAGAGCGAGAAACAAGAGAGGGAGAGAGGAAAGTGTTTGTGAAAGGGAACAATTTTAATTTGGGGATAAATTTAGGTTTGGTCTAATTCAATTTTGAACCACTGGTTCACACCAAAATCGGTTATGTGGCAAACAAATCAACCACATGGCACATTTGTTTGCCTTATTAGCGATTCTAATGGAAGAAGGACCAAATCTGCACTCTTGCTAAAGTTCAAGGACTAAATATGCACTTTTGAAAGTTGAGGAACCAAAAGCATAAAAGACTTAAAGTTCAGGGACCAAAATGATAGGTTTTGCCTTGTTTGACTACCATGGTTTGCATACATAATTGTTTTGCATACATAATCGTGAAGTTGCAAAGGCATTCTTTTTTATTTGAATCTATTGCTAGTTTAGTTGTTTTGCATTGAACACTAAGTAGCAAGCAAATAACCTAATTAGTGAGCTCCCTTTTGGTCTATCTCGCATAATAAGATGGTCTAGGCTAAATTGAGTGCGCTTCGTGACTTGATTGTCTAGGGCTAGTCGTTTCATGAATTTTAATGTGGCGAATGAGAAATCCAATGGTTGCTCTACCTAGGGTTGTACATTTGTTTGAGAGTGTCTTACCAAAAATAGGAAACTAGAGTATTGGGTGCTCTCTAAAGTCTATAGCTAGTCTATTGGAACTAAACCAAACAATTCTTTGTAGAATCGATGGTCAATTCCTTGATGTTGAGTTGAAATTGATTTTCCTAACCTAGGAATTTACATAATTTATCCTACGTTACTTACTTTCATGCAATTAGATTAGTTATTTCATCTTTCCCTTATCCTTGTAGTTAGTTTATTGTTAGTTCTCTTGCCTTTCATGTAAGTTTAATTACTTTTCTTTCTTTATGCTCATGTGAATTAAATTAGTTTTTATCATGTTAGTTGGTTTCATAGTTGTTCTCTTATTAGTTTAATTAGTTAGCGTAATTAATTAGTTAATTCTCTTTTCTTAAACCTCATATTTGATCAATGTTTAGATTATTAATCCTTGTGGATAGACACTCGTGCTTACCACTACTATAAACCAATTATAGTCAACATTTGGTAGTAGGTCGAGTTTAGATTTATTATTGACACGTTCGACATGCATTAAAGGCATTAATTAATGTGCATATGTATGAAAAATGACAAGTTCTAGCAAAAACATTGTTGCTAAGCATAGTAAAGGCGAGAAATTGAATGAGAGGAACTATGAAATTTGGAGTTTGAAAATATAGTATGTCCTAGAAGAGAAAACGGCTCTAGAGGTTATTAATAATGTCACGACTGAATGAAATGATGGTAACACGATCCAACACCGAGGGGACATCAAGGCATTCGAGGTCTAGAAGAAGAAAAAATCAACTAATCGCATGACCTTACTTAGTAGCATAGAAAATGACATTATGCGAGAGTTCAAGAGTTTTGAGGTTGATAAAAAAAGAGTTTTTAGGTTGTCAAAATAATATGGGAGGCTTTGAAGAAGAAGTTTTATGGTACTTATGTCATCAAGCTTCGTCAACTCATTATAAAGTTTGACACAAATACAAAGCACCTTAATCATAATATGAGGCACCATTTAAAGGAGATGTCAAACATGATAAATGAGCTAAGGGAGGCCGAGTACATTCTCACTGATGAACAACATGTTCAGGTTGTTGTTCGATCCTTACCTTATAAATGGGAGCATATGAAGGTTAACTTGAGCAAAATGAAATCATCAGGACCCTAAATGATGTTAGGCATCATTTATAGCTTGAGGAATGCCAAATTGAGGCTTCTAGGCCAGATACTGATGACTATATCATTTCCTCAAGTACTTACATAAGTGGTCATGATGGCATGATGGCTATAAGTGCAAGTCTTTCGGTGGCTTCAAAGGGGAATGATCAAAGAGAGCTAAAAATGATCATCATCATGTTAAATATGATCATCATGAAAAAAGTAAAGTTCATACGGTTCATCAAGAGAAGAACAAAGCAAACGTCAAGTGCTATAATTGTGGAAAAAGATGTCACTTTTATCGTGATTGCAACAAGCCAAAGAAGGTACTAACCCTTAATACACTTTCTAAACCTATTTTAAATGTAATTTCTATTTCCACTTTTGTATATTTAACTGAATCTCATCATTTGTAGACTATAGACTTTGAGCAACATACCATATAGCCAAAGGATGGATGTGTTCGTGGAGTTTCGTCGAATTCCTCATGGAACGAAATAGATCTGTGTAGGAAATAACTCTCGTGTTGAAGTAAAAGGGATTGGTACCTACAATTCGAGAATGCGTAGTGGAAGATCTCTGATCCTACATGATGTGTTATATGATCCAAATATTAGACATAACCTAGTTTTTGTCAATATTCTTATAAAGTGTGGATTCGTTATGAACTTATGTGGTATTTGTGTCAATTTTATTTCATGGACAAACCTATTACAGTTGTGGTTATGTTTCAATTGGTTTTATTATACTTGATATTTATTATGTTTCAAATAGTAATATGAATTGTGCTTGCTCTTCCCTTGTTGCATCATCTATTGATTCAAATGTTGATGTGAATGTTTGGCATGCTAGACTTGGTCATATTGGTCAACAAAGAATGGGTGATTAGCAAAAGAGGGCCTATTAGGGAACCTTGAGAAGGTTGATCTACCAACATTTCAAAGTTTTCTAGTAGGGAAAATGACAATAAAACAATTTGAAAAAGAAACAAAAGTTGTCTTTCCATTGCAATTACTCGAATATTTAATTGAGTACCCTTCAAATTAGTGGCTTCGATACCTTATGAATTATGAACCAATTGAAAATCAGATTTATGCAATCTAAGACCTTAGGTTTTGGTGCCTATGTTAATGATTTATATAATTAATATGATAAATTAGACCCAAAAGGAAAAATAGTATATTTATAAGATACTCCGAAGATTCAAAAGGTTATGCGTTCATTAGTGAACATTTGAATGGAAACTTAAGTGGATTTGAATCTCAAGATGCTACTTTCATGGAAAATGATTATCCTATGAAGGGTGAGATTAGATGATCTTTATCCTTTAACAAGATATAAGATCATGAAGATTGTATTTCGATGAGTCTTTTGGTTCATATAGTTGAGAAAGAGTCAATAGTCTCTCATCGAAGTGGGAGCAATATATAAGAAGTTGAATCATTTTCAACTGATCTTCTAGGGAAGGGTATATATGGTTTCATCGAGCAATCATTTCATATAAATTTGCGATTGATGTTCAAGTTGAGTTCTTGATGTTGGTGATGAATACTTTGTGAATTTTTGTTGTTGATCATTAAAAATGAGCTAAAACCTCATTAGAGGTCCTCCCGGATGTTTTGGGGAGTATTTTGAGGGTTGTTGATCCAATAGGGGCTGCTGCCTTGTTCACTATCGAGATAGTGAAGGTGGAGCATACTCCTGTAGCAGAGAAGTGCACTCCCTTCACAGAGGATCAGGAACCCAGTTGGTGGTTCGCGCCCCACCAAATGAGGGAGTGCACTCCAACCTTAAAAAATAACAACTGTGCTAAATAATGAATGGAATTTCCTTAGGTCTTAAGGACTGACTTACGGGTTCTAAATATAGGGTATTAGGCCTATATTAACCTCAAATGGCTTGTGATAGGTTTAGGAACACTGGGAAAGTTCGAGTGACCCGAAAAAGTTAAAAAATTGTGATGAAACCTAATCGAGGTAAGCGAGACTCACATTTTTATTAATTATGCATTGTAAATTAGTACATTTAGTTCATATAGAATTATGCATTGGGATTGGGGGCAATGTACAGTGATTCGACTTTTTATATATATGGAGAATCCCGAAAATGGTCGATAAGGCAGATCGGGACTAAGGATTTAAAGGTATGCCGAGAAATGGATTATGCCCTTTGTCGAAATGAATTGAAAGGTTTGCATGGAAATGGATTTTGCTCTTTTATCCTTAGTCAGTCAGAGTTTTACCTTAGTCGTTATTGTCCAATTAGAGTTGGTAGATCAGTCAAGCAAGAATAAACCAACAAAAACCCTTGTCGACCAACATGTGGATTCTATGATTGTATTTTCGAATGACTGGAAAGTACGACTCCATAATCAAATTCAAATTATTAATCACGAGCATGGTTGTGATGATCTGACCCTTAATCCAGGGCAGCACCCGGCCTAATCCCATCATTAAGCCTTAATCCCAGCTTTGTAAAACTTAACAACGTATTAGTCAGCCTTTTCACCCTATTATTCTCTTCTTTTATACTAAAAATAACTATTTTACAATTCATCTTATTTCATAGTTATTTATTAAATCATGATAATTTTAAATTTATCAGCGCAAGACTTAACAAAACACCTAATGTGGAAATTAGGAAACAACGATCACATGTATATTAACAATATAACGACGATAAACAATATAATAACACGTGTTTGGTTGAAAAACTATCACTCACCTAAATATATACACCCTAAAAGTATGTAAACGACAAAAAGTAAGTCATACAATAAAATATCCAAAACCTACATAATCTGAAGTAACAACACTCTAATGGGTCAGAAGTAGTCACTGAACTTCGTTTTGCTTGGTTTGATACTCGATGGATCTGCACCAACCATCATAAAAAGGATGGTGAATATAGTAATTTAACACTGAGAGACATTTATCAACATTTCCAAACATAACATAAAGTACACCTAACAATACATATATTCACTTCGCATCAACAATATCGAAACACAAATACATTACCAAACATTACTGCTAAACAATGTGACATTAATCGAACAAGTAAGCATGAACTAAACTCATTAAATTGTGTCTCTAATCCTTTAGCCCATATATTACCCTCTTGATCACATAGACCTTGGGTAGTCACTTATTTAGTAATACACATAGTTATCCTCCTTAATGGTTATGAAACACGGCATATAGACCTCATGTAATAGGTCAGCACACATAGTACTTTAGTATTACCCTAATTGGTCACCGCTTAATCATTTCACAATTGGCCTAGATATTACCCTCTAGTTAATAGCTTATATATTAGTGCACATAGGTACTATCCTTATTAGTTGTGAAACATGGCTTATCAACCTCATGTAATAGCTCAACACACATAGTACTTCATATTACCTGAATTGGTCACTGCTTAATCATTTCATCAACCTCATATAGTAGGTTCATGACACTAACTAATCGGTATATCAACATCCTCGAGTCCTATACCCAGTGTGATGCGTACACCGCAAAACAAATCATGAAACTTAAACACATGTTATAATTTAACCGCAATCATATAATGAGATAATGAACACAAATCAGGGCACCAAGGATCCAACAAGAAAAATAGTTTAGTCAAGAAATAATGAAAGATGAAATGGAGAGAAATATCTCAATCAGTTTACTTACCTTCCATGCAAAGTCCCTAGGCTAACTCGGCCTCTTGACACCCCGTATCTTACTAACAGTCTCTTGAGACTTCTCCTTAGTTTCTTTAGGTTAATTAGGGTGTTTTAGGACTTATACAAACTATCAAAGTTGTATTAATCCAATTAGAAAAACCCCAAACTCATAGCTTTTGCTAAAAAAAAACCCACCAAGAGCACCCACAACTTCAAAATGCCGTAACTTTGTTAATTCAAATTGAAATTCGAATTTTTTGATAGAAAATAATTTTTTTTTTGCAAGGAATCCAAATTTATCAACCAGTTTTGAAAATGATTTCATTTATCCTTTGAAATTAAGTAAAAATCGGAACTGAAATGAAACTCTAAGTTTTTTTAACAAATTTCTACAAATTGATAGTGTACACTAGCTTACCTAGTTGCAGAACACCTCTAGCTTGATTCGTACCTTTAAATCCATTAGAACTTCTCTACCTCTACTTATCTTCTTCTCCAAATTTCCCTTCTCCAGATTCCTTCTTTCATAGGTAGTGGTTTGCAAATGATTTGCATGCTTTCTTTTATCCCATTTATATATAAGATAAGATTGACTCATAGCTATTGATCTTAGTGTGTATACACATCTCGAGGCTAATTTAATGGCTCAAATCTTGATTTTAAATCTACTAAATCTCCACTAACTCACTCTTGATAGCACCAATCAAAACTCAATTGGTCTTATGATGTGTCCACATATATCTCGAGGAATATCAATGAATAATATTTTATTTAGCTAAATTAGGTTACATTTAATGTAAATCAAATTGTAGCCACATCTAATTAGCTATTTAAGCCATAATAACTTAATCTTAACTTACCATATCAACTCTCTACCCCGGTCCCATACTGGTACACATCTCAAGGCACGTCCCTGCTTGCATCTCAACGTCTATATATACACGTAGAAGTGACTTAATAAGTCTACATATATACAATTCACTAAGCATTCATCATAAAATAAATAATATATTACTTAATATTTGTGTCAAGTGTTGGGATCGTGTACCTGCTCTCGAGCCACGTCCTTAATTACAGATCAAATTTACTATTTAGAATATGGACCGTTACAATGGTTACATATTACATAACAGAATTGCATTCGGTTATTTATTATTTATATCAATTCTATTACTTGAATATATATGTTTTAGATTCATATTGTTATTCACTGACTTATTGATATTAATTGATAATTGATGTGTTTACGAGCACATTTACTAAGCAAGTTAGAGTGCTCACTCCCTTTCACATTTCAGGTTCACATGCATGCACTTCAGCTAAAGGCAATGAGATGATTTAGGAGTTTTATTATCTTCTCTATAATGTGAAGAACCTTCCTTGAATATCTACTGTTTGAGATACATTGTTGTAATATAACGGGGTTGGGAGGTTTACAAATATATTTTGGTTTTGATAAACTCTGGATTTATGTATATCAGTTCGATTATCGAAAAAGTTTTAATTTTTCGCTACGTATACTTTGATTTATAATTCAATATCGATATACAGGCTGTGTTTATCATGTATGGAAGGAGAGGCTACTGGTTCTAGTTAAGTATGGTTGGTGTATTGGGCTTAATTATGGTTTGGGTCGGATATTACTTTAATCGGGATAGGGTATGTCACACCTTGGAATCATAGCCTTATTCCAAGTCAAACCTTATAACCTGAAACCAAGAAATAATTTGGATACAGTATGGTATCAAAGTTCAAGGTTATTGGCTCATATATACTTTAGTATTGGAACCTAAGTTTACTAACTCTGAAAGTTGTCTCGAGTTATGAATAAGCTTAAGATATGATAAACAGTTTTATCATGATTTTGAGGGGAAAGTGAAAAATGAAAATATTATTATATGTTATTTATTGCACTTATAGTTATCTATTGTATATATATGATTTCCTTCTTTTCTCTGGATATTACCTTAATGGTCTTATCTCTCCTTTGATTTTAAAATATAATGGTAGATCAGGGAGAGGGTTTCCATAGGCCTGGATTTCAGGGTAATTAGGAAATTAGGCTCAGTGGAAATCTAGAATTGAGCGAGAAATGAAGGAGCTTATGGAATCTTAGGCCAAATTAATAGCAATGCTAATGGCTCAGATGGGACCCTCAGTTCAACAACCTGAGGTTCAGCCTACAACTAGTCCTGGGGTTAGCAGGATTATAGAAGAAACTGATACAGTAGCAACTCAAGCACAACCAGTTGTAGCACAAGTTTATGTACCAAAGACAGTTTCCGCAGTGCCAGCAGATTTTGTGAAGGCCGCATTTCTTAGAACTTGAAAGGAATTCATGAAATATAATATTACGAGGTCTAATGACACTATGGAGGACGGGGTAGCTGAGACCTGGATACTGGAAATGGAGCAACAATTTGTTATTGTAGATGTTAAGGACTAATTTAAGGTTAAAATGATCACATTTTTGTTAATAGAATCTGCACGTAAGTGGTGAAATTCCCTATAAAGAGAACGGAAGACTGTCACCATTTTTCCACGGTTTAGGACCATATTCTATAGGCAGTACATTCCAAAATCAATCAAGAACGGGAAGAAGACTGAGTTCACATAGCTGAAACAGGCAGAGATGTTTGTACAGGAATATGAAGGTAGGTTCACTGAGTTGAGCAAGTTTGCTCCATGGATGGTGGAATTAGAGGAGAAAAAAATAGACATGTTTCTTGATGGTCTTAACTATCAAATAAGTGTAGTGGTTTCCTCTCATCCTTATACTAGTTATGCATTTGTCTTTGAGAGTGCGATAGAGGTGGAGGCAACTGTGTTAGCTCGTCCATCAGGTATAGGGGTGATTCCACCGCCAACATCTTATTATTCGGGCAGTCAGAGGGCTCAGGAATCGACACGTGTTGAGCATGTACAATAAATTCCCCACCTTTATTATTATTATTATTATTATTATTATTATTATTATTATTATTATTATTATTATTATTATTATTATTATTATTATTATTATGTAGTTATGATAAATGTGAATCATCTCTACAGGGATTTTGCAAATTCCTTAAGAAAAAAAGTTTTATATTTTATATTTATTTTAATATAACAAAACCAGAATTAAACTAATACTTTCTAAATATAAAATCAACTAAATAACTAAATTTACTTAAATAACACAAATCAAGGTCACTAAATTAAAATCAATTTAATTCAATAAATCACAATAATAAATAACTTTTAAACAATCCTCGTAAACAAAGAAACTTTAATATGTTTTGCATTCCAAACACATTACTTCAATCACATAGTCATGAACAAACTCCCTAAAGTATTCTAGATCATTAAACCTCAATCATAAGTAAGTAAATAGCCTTTAACAAGCCATTTGTTCTCTTTATACAAGTAGAAAAGTCGCGTTCTAATTTTATTGAGCTAACCATTTGAATACACAAAGACATTAACTTCACGCAATAAAATCAAATTAGACTTTTTGAAAACTTTGAACTACTAAATCGAATGTCAAATCCTAAAATTTTAAACTAATAAATACAATTAACCAGGGATTAATGGAGACTAATTATGGTTTTAATTGCGAGTCAGGAGCTAAAGATCGGTGAATTGAGATTTACAGGTGATTTTAATTTTCTCTTATGTGCCTAGTGTTGTGTACTATATATTATGTTATTTTAAGAAAGTCAAGTTAGTCGAATAAATTTGAGATTTTACATGGTTTTATATCGAGATATGTGTTGAAATGAGTCCCGATAGAGTTAAAATATTGACTCAAACTATTTTTTTGAATTTTGCAAAAAACAAGTGAAATTAAGTTTAAAAATTCAAATTTGAAGTTTAAATGGGTTTAATGAGCTGATGTGAGGATTTTTCCTTGATTTGCATGTAAGTCAGGATTGGAGGTCATGTAAAATGAGACAAATTTTGTGTGAGATTTTGTTTCGAGTTTTGTGTCAGTTGACGGTATTCAAGGTTGAGATATGATGCAAATTGGTGCAAGTTTGGTTATGTATGACATAAGGAAGGATTCGTCCAAAAGACTTTCATATGTCATGGACAAAGTCAAGATTTTTTGAGTTTTGGCATAACCAAAATCAGTGTTTTGGATATTTTATGAAGATTAACTATTTTGTCAAGACTTTGGTTCAGTTTGGTGAAAAGGCGGATCGAAATAGAGCGTCGGAAACCAAACCATGTCGAAATAAGGGTTCCATGAATTAGTAAATAAAGAGAAATTAAGTTGTTAACAAACAGATGCGGGTTTATATATAAATAACAAATAAGAAAATAAAAAAAATCTGATTTAATCGAATGAACGAATAGAAGGTTCATTTCAAAACTTCTCAATTTGATATTTTGCTCTGCGGTGTCCCGACGTCCAATTTTCACCCGATTTCTTTTCGCAACACTATAGAGCATCGTGAGAGGTTCAGTTCAAGCTAAACTTCTATGGTGAAAATGAGGTATTCGGCTCACAATTTGATAAATTCTCAATGCCAGGCATTTCTCCACAATTCAATTTGAGTTCTCGCGATTTTTCAATTTCTTTCTTGAGGTTTTGACATAAATTTGCATTTATTGTTGTTAATTGGTATATTAGGTTGTTTAGATTAATTTGGAATAAATCCCACTGGCGTGGGTTAGGTTTTTGATGAGTTGAACTAGTGCAATTTAGTTGATAACTATTTTGGAGATGTTTTTATATTTGATATTGATTTATATTGGGTTTCTGAATTAATTGATTATTGGTTTTTATCTAAATTTAATCCATAGGTCGTGAAAATATTTTACTATTGGTATTAAGTAGTTTTGTGGTATTTGTTGTCGAGTTTTGAGGATTTAATTGCGAAAACATTAATTTGAAGAAGTTTTTCAGTTCAAACTAAATAAAGTTTGCCCAATTCATAGGCCATATTGGAAAATTCATAACTTCTCCATCGGTGATTTAATTCCGGTGTTCTTGGAGTCTATGAAAAGCAGAACATGAGTAATACAAGTTCCTTTGAGGTCATCATGACAAATATTGAGGTTTTCAAGGTAAAAAGTTACAACAAAATTGGCTAGTTGAAAGCTAGTTGAAACTATTATATGAATTAATATTTTTGGAAACTGTTATTGAGCATACTTTAATTGAGATTTTCATTGGGTTTTGTGATATGGTTTCACTTGAAGCTTAGCCTATAATAAAATTGGGTATGCAGTAAAGTCATTGGAACTATTTTCAAGGTGATCCGATGCTCTGGGAACCGCGAGAATTAAGCTCGAAGATGGATGTTTGTAAGGTTAAATAAATCCCATAGTAGCCTTTACATTGTATGATTATAATTTCTTATAAATTAGATTGATCCTTGACATTGCATTTTTGTTGTACATGCATACACGGGTTTAGAGGATAGGACGATTCAAGTCTCCTTATAGTGTAGACTATACCGTGGTTATAGAACACTATATTATGCTTGAGGGGCTGAAGTCACTAACACCTTGCATCACGTGGTTATCATGAGATCTCGTTGAACTAGATCATACTCCGATAGTCTAGAGGAAGGAGACTCGTTTGATTATTTTCCCCAAGCATTAGTCCATATTACTATTTACTTACCACTTTCGAAAGACATCATCTAATTGTGGCCGGACAACAAAAAGGGGATGGATTCACAGTTGTATTTAAATTCCTTGGATTATATTCATCGTTTAATTTCTTGGATTATTATGCATTTGGTTACTACAGGTGTACTGGATAGTTTTAAATTCACTTATCTGACATTATTGAATTTCTATAATTGGCTAATGATAGGTTATAGTAGCGATAAGGGAAAGAGAGCTTTCTGACCGGTTGTGATTTGCTCAGTTCCTTTCTCTCTATGTATGTATTATTTTATATATAATATATTGTATAAATGAGTTTTTGGGTTCGTGTGAGGTTGTGATCTCTTTTGAAACTGTTGAAATAGTTTTGAGATGGATTGGAATGAAGTGGAGCTAAGGTAATTATGGTTTAAGAATTTTGAAAACCTGAGATAGGTTAGAATCAACAAATAATATTTTTATTGCGATATATATTGTTATGAGGTGAATTATGAGTCCTTCGCCATTTCCACCGAGCTGAGCAGGTTTTGATGAAGAATTTTTGAAGGCCAGGTTATTCGGTATAAGCAGAGTAATAGAGGAGGTGCTATCAAAAAATCTCTATGTAATTTTAAGGATTAAATAATTAATTTTTATAGAACTTTGAGGTTTAAAATGTACTTTTTGAATCCTTTGTGGTTGATAAAGAATCATATTTGATAATTACTTTGATAGATTCTTAATTATTTATTAATGAAGAGGTTAAGGCTGCTAGATTATCATGGGTTTAAGGTAATCTAGGCCGATCAGATACCTTTATTAAGTGGGGTTTGACAATGTTGGTATCAGAGCTAGGTTTTCTAAAAAATCTTATTGATTGAGGTTAAGTGAGCGATTAGTTGGGAAGTAACGCGATGGAGCAGGGATAAAAAATGTAAAAACTTTATGGTTTATGTTATATGTGTTTTATATTATCGAGATATCGATAGATACGGGCTTGTTGAACCACTTTTCTTGCAATTTTTGTTACGAAAAGTTATAAGTGGATAGCAAGAGCTGGGTTAGGGATCTACAATATGTAAATTCAAATATGTTTTAGAACATTGCAGGGCAGATGGTAGAGTCGATAAATGCATTATGAGCACATGTGGCAGCTCAGGTATTTGTGGTCTGTATGGCCCAGGAAGTTATTATTACTTTAGCTACTCATAAAGAATAGGCTACCTCTTTAGTTCATCTAAGAGTTGAACCGGTTGTTGTAGTTCCGATTCAGGCTAATCTAGCCATGGCCAGTGGAATGTCATAGGAGGAAAGGCATATCGAGATTGGTACTAGCATATCGACGACTAAACAGAACCTTCTACGAGAGGTTTGAGGTAGGCTAAAACTTATGTGACTACATGAACTTTTCAGTGCAAATTATGATGATATCAGGGCATCGTGTAGTCGGGACGTGGCTTAGGTTTTGAGGGTTAGAATAGGTTTACATCTAAGTTTGACCCAAAGTCTCAGAAGAAAGAGAATAGCGGTGAACCATCATTCTCACCTTGTCCCATCATATGTACATCTAATCCCTTTCCGAGTACAACTAGTAGGCCATCTGAGATGACATCGATTGGCTTAGGATAGACTCGATCACATGTTTTTTAGCCTTTAGCTCGTAGAGGTACACCTCAGTTGTAGAAAAGTGGACGTAATAATTGAGGATCTCAGGGACATGCCTCAAGTCAACAATCGATAACTAGTTAGGAATCTTTTGTAGGTAGTAAACCTATAGTTACATGTTTAGGGTGTGGGAAGCAGGGTTGCATTAGCCAAGATTGTTCTCGAAACTTGAGTACAATTATATATTTTGGGTATGGAAAGAAAGGACATTATAAGATAGCGTGTTCCTGCCTCTTAGGAGCCTCCTTTTATGTGTCATAACCTCAATAACATATCAAGGAATATGTTCAAGTGATGATCGAACAAGATTCGGATACAAATCATAAACTTATCGAAGGTATATTTTAAGTTGCGATCATAAGGTGATTGAGTTAGGGTTAGCTCTAGTGCGAGTACCTATTCATCTTGTACTCAACACAATGATTGGGGAAAAGGTGTATCCTTACTTTATCTATGCGAAATGTGTTGTTGAGATCTCTAGACATGACATGGCCATTGATCTCAATGTGTTGCAGTTTTTGGAGTTTGATTGCTATTGAGAATGGATTGGCTAGTGGTTGATCATGCACATTTGGAATGTTTCCAAAAGACTATATTCTTTTATATTATGGGTTATACAATGTTTACGTACATCAAAACATTGTGTAAGTTACCTTTGACTAGAGGTAGGTTAGGCATTGGGAAGAAAATGGAAACTATTGTCAGAACTATTAGTACATAAGCAATACCTAAAATTAAATTGGAGGAGATTCTTGTGGTTTGTGAATTTTTGGACTTGTTTTCTAATGATTTACCTGAAATCTCACTTTTGAGAGATTGATTGTGTGATTGATTTAGTTCTTGGAACTAAATCAATATCTATTCCACTTTATAGGATGGCTCCGAAGGAGATGTAGGAGTTAAAGAAATAGTTGAAGGAGTTGTGGGATAAAGGGTTGATTAACGAAAGTATGTCGCCATAAGGCTCACTAGTCCCTTTTGTGAAAAAGAAATATGTTAATTTGAGGTTCTGCATTGATTATAGATAGTTGAATATTTGAAATAAATACCCATTACCTTGAATTTATAATTTATTTTATCAATAGAATGGTTTCAAGTTCTTTTATAAGATTGATCTTCGTTCTGGTTATCATCAGTTGAGAGTTCGGGAAGGCGATGCGTAGAAGACATCATTCAGAACCATATGGTCATTTTTGGTTTTTTGTTATGCCATTTGGTGTTAAAAAAATGTTGAAGTCATGTTTAGATCACTTTGTAATAGTGTTTATTGATGATATCTTCATATTCTCCAAGACTCGCGAGGATTATGAACAACATCTCAAAGTTATTCTTTGGACTTTGAAAAATTATACGTTGTACGTCAAGTTTAGCAAATGTGAGTTTTGGTGGTCTGGGATGAAATTCTCTTAGGTCATGTGGTTAGTACAAATGGAATTTTAGTGGATTCAACCAAGATTGAGGCTATCATTGATTAGACATAACTTACCACAGTGATAGAGATATAGAGTTTTTTTTTTAATTTTAGCTAGCTATTATCATAAATTTGTGAAAGATTTTTCTAATATAGTTGCGCCAATTGCTACATTAACTCAGAAAAATATTTCACTTGTTTGGTTAAAAGAATGCGATGTTGCATTTTAGGAATGGAAAAAGTGTTTGACTTCAGCATCAATTCTAGTATTACTTGAACTGAGGAAAGGAATTGCAGTTTATATAGATGCATCGAAAGTGGGTTTAAGTTATGTGTTAATGTAGAATGACAGAGTGATTGCTTATGCTTCTTGTCAATTAATGCAGAATACAGAATGAAAAAATGACAAAATAATTCACAAGACGAATTATTTTGTACATAATTTGGAATTAATGGCGATTGTGTTTGTTTTGAAGCTTTAAAGACACTATTTATATGAAAATGCTTCACATTATTTATAGATCATAAAATTCTAAAGTATTTGTACTTTTAAAAAGAGTTGAATATGAGACAATTCTGATGGTTTGAACATTTGAAAGACTTTAATTTTAGTCTTGAACACCATTCGGGTAAAACTAACGTTGTTGATGATGCACTAGCATGAGGAATGCTGAATCATTGTGTGCAACTAATCGATTAACTTATGAGTATGAGTTACTCGAAAAAGTTATCACTGTGATTTTGTCATAAATTCGTATGGTTAATGAATTGATTTGTGCTCAGTTAAGAGTACAAAATGTTTCTATACAAAAAGTGATTGAGTCTTATCTAAGTGATATGAGTTATGAGATGTTTAAAGGGTTTATTGATGACAATAATAATCCAGATTAGGCTGAGTTTGTGGATAATAGTTTGAGGCTTAGAGGCAGATTATTGATTCCATTAGTGGTTGGGATTTGGGATGAGATATTGAGAGATTCTCATCAGTCCAGGTATGACATTTATCATGGCAAGACCAAAATGTATCATAATATGAGGCGATTATATTGGTGGTCAGTAATGAAAGCTGTTGTGGTTGATTATGTGAGGAGATATGAAAATCTTCAAACAGGTTAAGACTGATTGGCAGAAATCTAAGGGTAGGTTGCAGCCATTTCCCATATCGCAGTGGAAATGGGAATATATTGTTATAGATTTTGTTACTCATCCGCTTACTTCTCAAAGGAAACATGATACAGTCTAGATTATTATTGATGGATTAACAAAGTTCGCTCATTTTCTTCCTATCTCAATTTCGTATACCTTTACACAGCTAAGCTTGTTGTGTGAGCGAGAGGTGGCTCACTTGTTTGGAGTGTCGCTAACGATAGTTTATGATCATGATGCTCAATAAACATTGGGGTTGTGGTAGAGCATACCGAAATAGCTCGACACTCATTTACATTTTAGTATTGTATTTCATCCGTGGGTGGATGGTCAGACTGAAAGATTGATCTAGGTGTTAGAGGACATGCTCAGAGCTTGTGTACTGGGATTTGAAGGTTTATGGGAAAAATACATACCTTTGTGTGAGTTCTCTTACAATAATAATTGTTAATCATGTATTGAAGTGACTCCATTTGAGGTTATGTATGGGTGACCTTATCATTCTCCTTGACTCCGTTTGAGGTTATGTATGGGTGACCGTATAATTCTCATACCTATTGAACTGAACTAGAAGATTTGATGGAGTTAGGGTCACAAATGGTTGGAGATCACACTGAGGCCATTCAACTGATTTGTCTGAGATTGAAAGTAGCTCAAAAAAGGCACAAAAACTATTATGATCTTTATCACCAGATTATGAAATAGAGCAAAGGAGATTGAGTTTCTGGAAGTTTCCCCTCACAAAGGCCATTGTAGGTTTGGATTGAAAGAAAAGCTATCTCTGAGTTTGATATGACAGTTTGAGATTGTTAAACAGAAAGGGAAGGTTGCTTATAGACTTGTAATATCGCCTCAGTTAACTAGAGTTTATAATGTATTTCATGTGTTTATACTCAGGTGGAAGAAACCTAATTCACATCACATAGTAGGATGAAATCAGTTCGATTTTCAAGGTGATGTTTTATATGAAATTCAACCGATATTGATTATGAATATGAGGGTCTTTCGAAATAAAGAAATTCCACTTGTCTAGGGTAAGTGAAAATTTCATGGTGATTCAAAGTTAACATATGAATGAGAAGTGCACATGTAAGAGCATTTTTCGGATCTCCTATAGTCTAGGTAAATTTTGGTTTCAATTCTAATTTCGAGGACGAAATTCTTATTAGTTGGGAAATTGTCAAATCTTAAAATTTTTAAACTATTAAATACAGTTAATTAGGGATTAATGGAGACCAATTATGATTTTAGCTGCAAGTTGGGAGCTAAAGACCAGTGAATTAATATTTACAGGTGAGTTTACTTTTCTATTATGTATGCCTAGTGTTGTGTACTATATATTACATTATTTTTCAAAATTCAAGTTAATCGAATAAATTTAAGATTTTATGGGGTTTTATCTCGAGATACGTGTCGAAATGATCCTAGTAGAGTTAAAAATATCCACTTAAACTATTGTTTCTGATTTAGCAAAAAAAATAAGTGAAATTAAGTTTAAAAATTCAAATTTGAAGTTTAAATGGATTTAATGGGTTGACGTGGGGATTTTGCCTCGATTCGCGTGTAAGTCGGGATTCGAGGTAGTGTGAAATGAGACGAACTTTGTGCGAGATCTTGTGTCGAGTTTGTGTCAATTGATGGTAGTTGAGGTTGAGATAGGGTCCAAATTGTCGCAAGTTTGGTTAAGTATAACAAGAAGTATAACAAGAGGATTGGTCCATAAGACTTTGGTATGACATGGACAAAGTTGAGATTCTAGGGGTCTTGGCATGACCAAAACTAGTGCTTTGGATATTTTATGAAGATGGACTATTTTGTCAAGAGTTTGGTTCAATTTGGTGAAAAACCAGATCGAAATAGAGTGTCGAAAACCAAAACACGTCAAAATAAGGATTTCTGGAATTTATAAATAAAAAGAAATTAAGCTGCTGACAAGCAACTAAGGGTTTATATATAAAGAACAAAAAAATCGAAAAATATTTGATTCAATTAAACAAACGAACTGAAGGTTCGTTTCAAAACCTCTCAATTCGGTATTTTGCTCTGCGATTTCTAGACATTCGATTTTCACCCGATTCCTTTCCGCAACACTGTAGAGCATCGCGAGATGGTCAGTTCAAAAAAATTTCCATGGTGGAAATGAGGTATTCGGCTCCCAATTCGGTAAACTCTTAATGTCGAGCATTTTCCATAATTCAATTTGAATTCTCGCGATATTTCGATTTCTTTCATGGGGTTTTAATAAAAAATGGTATGACTTATGGTTAATTGGTATATTGGGTTAATCAGGATTAACTTGAAGTAAATCTCACTAGCGTGGGTTAAGGTTTTGATGAGTTGAACTAATGCAATTCAGTTGATAACTATTTTGGAGATATTTTATAGTTGTTATTAATTTATGTTTGGTTTCTAATTTAATTGATTATTGGTTTTTATCTAATTTTACCCCATGGGTCGTGAAAACATTTTTGTATTGGTATCAAGTGGTTTCTCATGTTTATTGTCAAGTATTGAGGATGTAATAGCAAAAATATTAATTTGGAGAAGTTTTTCAATTTAAAATGAATAAAGTTTGCCTAATTAATAGGTCATATTGGAAAATTCGTAACTTCTCCGTTGGTGATTCGATTTGGGTGTTCTTAGAGTCTGGAAAGTATATGACAAAAGTACTATAAGTTCCTTTCAAGTCATCAAGACAAATATTGAAGTTTTCAAGGTTAAAAAGTTACCCTAAGTTGGTTAGTTGAGATCTAGTTGAAACAGTTATATAAATTAATATTTTTGGAATCTGTTCTCAAGCGTACTTTGATCGCGATTTTCATTGGGTTTCATGATATGGTTTCACTTGAAGCTTGACGCATAGTATAATTGGGTATGTAGTAAAGCTATTAGAACCATTTTCAAGGTGATCCGATGCTCTAAGAACCCCAAAAATTAAACTCGAAGTTGGATGTTTGTAAGGTTAAGTAAATCTCATGGTAACCTTTACATTGTATGATTATAACTTCATATAAATTGCATTGATCCTTGATATTGCATTTTTGTTGTACATACATACATGGGTTAGGATGATAAGGCAATTCGAGTCTCCTTATAATGTAGACTATACAATGTTTATAGAACACTATATTATGCTTGAGGGGCTAGAATCACATATACTTTGCATCACGTGGTTATCATGAGATCATGTTGAACCAGATCATACTCTCATAGTCTAGAGGAACGAGACTCATTTGATTATTTTCCCCAAGCATGAGTCCCTATTACTTTACCACTTTCGGAGGACGTCATATGATTGTGGTCGGATAATTAAAACGAGATAGATTCACGGTTGTATTTAAATTCTTTGGATTATATTCTTCGTTTAATTTCTTGGATTATTATGCATTTGGTTATGACAAGTGTACTGGATAGTGTGGGATTCACATATCTGACATTATCAAATTTTTATATTTGGGTAATGATAGGTCATAGCGGCGACAAGGGAAAGAGAAAACTTTCTGATTGGTTGCGATTTTCTCAATTCCTTTCTCTCTATTTATTTATCATTTTTGTATATAATATATTATATAAATAGGTTTTTGGGCTCGTGTGAGGTTAGGATCTCTTTTGAAACTATTGAAATAGTTTTGAGATGGATTAGAATGCAGTGGAGCTAAGGTAATTATGCTTTAAGAATTTTAAAAACATGAGTTCGGTTAGAATGAATAAATAATGTTTATTATTGCGATGAATAATTCGTGTAGGTCGAGTTTCTCAGTATTGGCTTAGAAATAGAGGGGGTGCTTTCAAAACTCTTTACGTAATTTTGAGTATTAAATAATTAAATTTTAAGGAACTTTGAGGTATTAGATTTACTTTTAGAATCCTTTGTGGTCGATAAAGAATCATATTTGATAATTACTCTGATAGATTTTTAATTTTTTATTGATGGAGAGTTTAAGCCTACTAGATTATTAGGGGTTTAAGATAATCTATGCCGGTCAGATGCCTTGATTAAACGGGGTCTAACATCTAATATATTTAGAAAGCCACTTCAATACTAGACTTGAATCTCAAATTCACTTAGGACATATAAGCAGTGTTTGCCTTTCAAACAATCCTAGTTACTACTTCAAATAGATAGTGAATCCAAACATCATATATATTGGCCACTATGCATATAATACTCAAATTAATGGTTGCAATATGTAAATAACAATCTATAAAAATAGTGAATAAAATAATATGATTAGTTCAAAGCATTAAGTGCACATTCATCTCATTATGACTACATTGCAAAACGAATCTAGTTCATGTTTGGAGTTTTGTTTAGATTAACAAATTACTCTCTCATGATAATAAATAACCCCATAACATTAGAATTAAAAGATATAATTAAAAATACCTTGATGGAAACTTGAATCTTCAATCTTCTTTAAAAAAAAAAACAATAAAGAATGACCTCCAACCTAAAGCAAAAGTGTAAAACTAACAAAAGGCTCTTAATTTCGTTATCTAGGGTTTATATTTATATTATATTAGGTAATATATATAACAACCCAAATTAATTAAACTAGGATTAGCGTTAATCTCGGGGATTAATGGCCATAATTTTGGCGTTATGTAGACAACTCAGTTGACTCGGACATGAGAATAGAGGGTATATGTTATTTATAGATGATGTTTTCTTATAATATGGTGTTTAAAATCATTATATTATTGTATTGCATCGTATGTGTGTAAGTTACTATTAGGAGAATTGGTGTGATGGGTAGGTATATTGGGAAGCATGTTAACGAGGGTATCAGGTACGAGTTACCTAGGGATGTTAGAATAATCTAAATAGTAGGATATGGTGCCTAATTAAAACTATAGCTTAAGTTAGTTCATTCAATAAAGTAAAATATGGTGTACCTCGAGATGTGTGTCAGAGTGCAAGGCAATGGATGTCGGGTAATCGAGGATTAGTGTGACTGCAAATATGTTAAATATATGAATAAACGCATTAACCTTATGTAATTATGTGCCTAGGTGAATTAACTTGATTTAAGATAAAATAAAGTCATATAGTTGGATAGGAATTAATTAAACCCTTAATCAACTTAGTGATGATCCTAGAATACATATAATAAGACAAGATGAGTGGCTTTCATGTGGGACAAGTGGTTTCATTTAGGACAAGTAGCATTGATGGAGGACACATGCCCTAGTAATTAACTAATAGTAAATCAAAGATTTGGCTAATTAACTCACTTACTAATATAAGTATATAAGGCCTATACTTAGTGGGGGAGCTCAACATTTACATTTGAGCTAAAAAGTCAGAGGAATTGAGGAGGGTCTTGGCTGAGAAGTTTAGGGAGATCAAGGATAGTTGGAGCTCAAATCAAAGTGTCATCAACCTTATGTACACATACCTCTATTTTAAGTGTGACATCAGTTTTGGTTTTTGGTCATTTTCAGAGGGTAGATGTTTGATTCATTAAAACTGGTTAATATATTTGGATTCCTCATTTCAAGCTGATGATTCAGTTGTTATGAAGTTCTTAATTTGGTTTTGAATGTTGATTAATCTTAAGGGATGTTTTGGGTTAAAGTCCCTAAACCCATTTGACTTGACTTAAACCCAATTTGTTTGGATTAATTTGATACGAGGGACCTAGAGAATTGTAGCCGGGTATCAAGTAAACTTTTGGGTCTTGCTTTATCAACATCGGATTGCATGTATGACTGCATGAGTTTACTTGTTAGAATGCCTCACAAAATTCATGGTTTTGCTTTATCGACATCGGATTGCATGTGTGACTACTGGTGGGCACACATAGGTTTTCACTCTAATTTGGTTCCATATATATTAGTTGTGGCTAAACCGCTTACGTGAGTTTACTTATTTTTGGCGCTCGTGTTGACAACAATAGAATGTATCTAACCGTCGGGAGGGATGCAAGATGTTCCATTGACTTGAAATAACGTCTGGAGGGGTTCATCCATTAACCATAGTTGGGGTTTAGTCATTTAAAGCATGTAATTGTATACATGGTTCCCGTCCTATTTTAACGATTACCGGCTGGTTTAGGTCAAGGTTTTCTTGGATTATTCAGTTGTTTATTTATTAATTGTTGTTTTATTTTCGAGCTTGCTTTATTCGTATTTGTTGTTACATTGTACGATGTTGTTTTTGCTTATCGAATGCTAACTACATTCATGGGAATATGACTTATTATTGTCAGATGTTATATTTGCATGTCTTGTAGTTTACCAATTTTATTTCATGAATATTGTGTGGACTTCTCTTCATATTTTACTTACTGGACTCGTTCCTGTATTTGTTGGGTGACCGAGTGCGTATTCTTCTACGAGCAAAGACAAGGGCAAGGAGGTATTGGGCGACTACTTATGAGATCACAACCTCATATTCGATTACAATATTTATTTATTTACTTTTCATTGAGTTTTGGTGAGTCTAGAACACTGAATACATGAATATGGATCTTTTGTTGTATTTATTTCGCCTTTAATATATACATGGTATCTTTTTATTGGGTTTTCCACTACTTAGAATTGTTAAATATTGCATAATTTATCCACTAACTTTTGCTGTAAAATTGTATTAATATTTAATGAATTGATTTACCGGCTAATTTAAATCGCTAATAATTATATGAAGATTAATTAGCTAAGTTAGATTTTTATGTAAAACATCTAAGCAATCGGTTAGGTCGCGGGGCGTCGTAGATAAGTAGCCTACTACGTGGTGAAGCTTGTTGATGTGTGATGCAACGTGGCGGTGCCCAGGGTTGCCTCGGGATTTGGCGTCGTCACATACATATCCTAAATCGACTCAAAACCCTTGTTGTAATCTAAAATCCATGAATTCAAAGCCAACAATTCAGTGTGTAAGTGGAATCGCTGGGAAAATCCAAGATTTAAAACTCTTTGATTTCACTGATATAGCCATCGATTTAGGGTGTTATATGAATTGCTGGTTCAAAATCTCAGTTCTTCCTTGCTTCCTTAGTGTTGATTCTTTGGGCCTTCTTTTCACTCAGTTAATTCCTTCATTTTCTCCATTTTTTTCTTCATTTCTTCAAATATTTCATTTATCATCTGAAATATCAAAATAGGAGAAACTCCCATGTAATATAGTCTTTTACATCTAAAATTATACTTAAATGTATTTTAAAACATGTCTAATTATTGACTTTTCAAATACCCCAAACTCAACACTTTGTCGTCCCGAGCAAAAGAATATTCTCAATCAATTTTTTTTCTTCCTTCGTTTTGATTTCATAATTATATACTCATATTCTTAAACAAAAACGATCTTTAAATAAAAACATATTACCTTCAAAAATAAAATTCCTGATGGAATAAAAAGAATTAAAGAGCAATACCCTTTTATATGACAACTCAACCTCCTAATTGTGCAACACACCTCGGAATCTAAAGTTAACCAATCACCAAGATCAAGCCATTACATAGGTTTTCTCAATCTTCACTTACAAACATCAAGCTTACGATGACTAATATAGAATCTAAAGATGTGAAAATCACTAAATCAATCTCATTTTCAAACAATACTTAAAATATCACTACAATTAAAGTCAATAGGAAATCTTATTCACCAATAATCATCATTTCATATCCATTTGTTTAAATGTTGGAACAAGAAATACTTAACTCAACTTAGCTATAAGAACTCAAGCTAAATCTTTTATTTCAAGAGTTTTTCATAAACATCATTCCATTTTTATATATCGCTCTTTCTTTCTTTATACGAATATATTATTTTTCTTCATATTTTATTCTTACTATTCCTTGCTCATTTTCCTTTGGATATCGTTATACTTTTTTGATAAGAATGTTTCCCTCGTTTTTTCCACCATTAGATTCCCTACTCCATTTCTTTTGAAAGTTGCGGGTCTCTCTATTTTTCTTTAAAAACTCTTGTTAGCTATTCTCACTTTAACTATAGTCAAAGAAGTATTCTTTCCAACTATGTAAAGTTTATTGGCTATTTCCTATTTTTCTCCTCAATTTTGGAATAAGCTTTTTTCAATACATATAAAGATATATAAAAACTTGATCAATAACTTTTATATAACAAGATTCTTAGCAATCCGTCTTGTTTATTTTGCAATATTATCTTGATCCTCTACTCATTATAACGTATAACGCAAAGCAGTCAATCCCCTCTACACTCCTCAAGTGCATACACAACCTAGATTAAGTTAAATACGATATAACAATTCTTTTCCATCATAAAATTTATATTTTCATGGATAATAATGATATATCACTTTTATTTAAATATAAATTATATTCAATTCATATTTCTAAATCAAATAAATGAAAATGAAGAAATGTTACCTGAATTGTGGAAAAAATTTAAGAATTTTCAGTCAAATAAATTCTACCTCACAAGTCTTCCATACTTGGCTCCTTTATATTTTACTTCACCTACAATACCCCAAAACTCGTTTAAAAACTTTTCCTGAAGGTTTGAAAATAAGGTTGGGTCTTCAACAAAAGAAAACAAATATACCTCCTGAAGCATAATAGAATTGAATATGAAATATAAATTACTTTTCAAAATTTTAACAATAAACATCTTATAAGAAATACACAATGGATAAAGGCATTCATTCTCATTAAAGTTCAAGCATAGTTTACATTTTATTCATACAAGCAAATATTGAAAAACTACAAAGTACTTTGCACATAAGTAAATTCCTCGTCACTATGTCCAGCTTCGTCTTTATCCTTCAGTGCAATAGGTTAGGAAATATAGTTAACACCAGGGTTATAAACTCTTGATGGTAATCTCGACTGCATCAAAAGAACGTCGATGCTCCTCCTATGATCTTCTAAGCTTTCCATCCTCCTCTCTGAAATGGAATGGTGGTGCGCCAGAGTTTTTTCATTTGCTTTTGACATCTCGTTATTCCTCAAAAAACATTTCTCACTGTGTTAAAAAGCTAAAAATAAGGATTTGAATAATCTTTTACTTTTAGCTCTTTTTGTAAATGTAGAACTTCTCTGTACTACCAGAACATATACTTGAATCATCATATTCGTTACTCGCCTTGCTTCTTTTTATGTGCTAGCATGAAGCCTCTACCTATTAGTCCGATATTCAATTATGAACCTCATTATCTCGTTGGTCTCCCTCTCTTCTTCCAAAGTGTTATATCCATTCACTCCTCTCATCCTCCTAATTGTAATGTATGTAATAGTCTTCTGAGGTAGCACATCAAAATCTACATCAAGAGAACCAACCATAGCCTTCATACACAGCTGAATGATTAAAATTGAGAATGGCAGGCCATTATGCTTCATTGTCACAATTGCCTGTCTTATTGCATCATAGATTATATCCAACATCGATATACCCAGTTTTGTAACGATGTGATAGAGTAGAGCTGATCTATGGTTCTTCATTTCGGAATGTTGCTTAGTGGGGTATGGGCAGGCGTCTATGATGTAGCTCCAACACTTGGTAGTTTTCCTAAAATTGATGGTTTCGATGAACTTCGGCTGACCATATGTATCGAGAACAAATTCTCATCTAGGAATTACCTCTAAGGCTTCTTGAGTTTGTGTGGATGGGTAAATTTCTTGAGGGAGGTAATGCATGCTAGTATAGTCGATATAATCTTGTCTAACTTTTTACTCCGGAAGTCCATAATATATGTTCAGTGCCGTAGGTGAAATATCAATCCAACTTCCCTGAACTACCACTTCCTTACAATTTGCACTTACATATCCGTTTGCGTAGAATTGGCAAACCAATTTCGAGCTTCCTCTTTCTAATATACCTTCATAGTCCCTAAGAAGTTATTCTCGCTCTCTTTAATTTCTGTATGATGCTCACAATTTTATTTTCATATTTGTCCACATTTTGGATTTGGATTCCTCTCTCAGGTACGATAACTCATTTCATATCTTGAAAATATCTATTTTGCATTTCAAGACAAAAACATCTTATGGAGTCATAGAGGTTTTGTGAGATATATTCTAACTAGTCAGAATCCTCATCAGAACTAGGTGGAGTAGGTGGTCTCTTTGGTTTTTCTATTATAATCTCTTTTCATTTCTCTTGTGCACTACTTCTACCTCTTCTAACACATCATCTCACCATAGTGATCAAATTACTACTGTGAATCGGTAAGCCAAAATCCTACATTTGATAAAAAAAAACATGGACTTAATGCAAGTAATTTAATAAAAATCAAATTGCCATCGAGAAATTTAAAAAGATTACGAATAAAAAGTAGATTTTCGATTAGACTTGAAATTTACAGGAGTAAAAAATATGAGAACAAATCTATTGAATAGTCTTTCCAAAACTCACTAATTACACCTCTGATTCGTGAAAAGTTTAATCTCAAATATTTTTTAATATCCTTCTAGAATCTCTATATTTTTCAAAACCATGGAATTTGTAAACCAATACTCACTACAATTATAAAACCCAATCCAAAATAATTCATTGACGTATTGAAATAGAGTTTGACAAAAAAAGTTGTGAAATCAATTGAGATTTTTGCAAAAATCCAACAAAATCAAATGTTGATCAAAATAAAGGTTTAGGGTTATGATGTTTTACCTTTTTTAGAGTGAATCTTTCAAGATATATGCTCTTGAACTCATTTAACTTAGTACTCCATGTTCCAAGTTTGGATTCCCTAAACCCTAGCTTGGCTCTACTCACTCAAATTTGATGTTTTTGGTGTTGAATGAAGCTAGGTAGAGGTGGGAATCACTTAAATAGAATAAGATTGATTTTGGGGGGTTGAATCATGGCAAGATATTAGAACTTTTGTGAAGGGGTGCAATAGTTTGGTGGTGAGAATGAGGTGTTATGTGTGGCGATTTGGGGTTTTGGTTTTACAAACCAAAAATTGTGCCCAGCGATTCCTGTGTTAGTGGAATCGTTGAGAATCATTGTGTAAATCGGTACAAGGTGAGATACTATTTTCACCAATTTTGCCAACGATTCCTATATTATGACGAATCGCCGGGAATCGTTGGACTCAAGATTTATACTTAAATTCCTTGTGTTCTACCATTGATTTTGTCAGCGATTCCTAGTGTTATTTTGAATCGCTAGAAATCGCTAGGTCTCGTTTTCACTATTCTTGCAATTTTATTTCATGAATAACTTATGTATCCTTCCCAAAGGTAAACGTAAAGGTAAAATTGACTGAAAAAGAAAGATTTTCATAAATTTGATCAAGATATGTATCAAACTAATAGTTTTATTTATTAATGAAATAGATAAATAAACAAATAAGCAAGTTTATAATGCAAACTTGCATAAAGGTCATGAAAATAAAAACAACTCAATTATCCCCTATCTATTATAAGTTATTCAAGAGCGTGAGTTTCCAAAGTAAATCCAAAAGAGAGTCAAAAGTAGAGAGAATAAAAGCAAATTATACTAAAGCTATGTATCCTAATAGAAAATCGAAATAACTTAAGGAAATAATAAATATGGGCTGCCTCCTATAGAGTGTTGTTCTTTATAGTTGTTTGCATGACTAATAAAGGAATCAGACTCCGTTGAGTGTGAGCTAATTAATCTTCGGTTCAAGTGGTTCCCCGTTGAGAATGTCATCACTAGGGTTTGAAAAACATCCGTCGTCAATGATCTCATCACCAACATTAAAAAATTGCCCTTCTTTCATATCATCGTGAAGTTCTCACCCATTTTTTAATGATATTACTTCAACACCCGTCCTTAGTGTAACTATGCACTCATGTATGTCGATGATAGCTTTGATAATGGATAAGAAAGGTCTACCCAATAATATCTGATCATCTGGGGTAGTTATTGGCATGACTACCAGTGCCATTTGGCTTTGACACTATAATAGGAAGTTTACAATGATTCCTCAATTTTGTCAAAATAAACCAATATTCAGGCATAAGATTTATCGGCTCCTGTATCGAGTTGAAATCTGTAAATGGACATCTCACTGATTTGAATGTTGAGGTCGGTGTGCTTTGGATCCTCTGCAAAGAATTTGGTATGATTGTCATTATTTCCAAATTCCTCATAATTTGAGTTGTTCATGTCGCACTCGTATGGGTATCTGGCAGGCTATTTCTCCTTTTATGATTTCTTATTATTCTTCTTCTTTTTTCTTGGTATTTTAACCATCAACACCTTTATTGTTTCACCGGAATTGACTTTAGCAATATGCTCCATCATGGTGTTCACTTCATCTAATGATTTGTCCACTGGATAAAAGTTAATGATCTCCATATCCTATGAACCTAAATTTTTATGATAAGGTTTTAGTCTATGACCATTAACTTTAAAGGCTCTCCCCGTTAATTTACTTTCTATCTTTACAACATCAAGGGGAAATAAGTGTGTAACTACAAAATGTCATGTCCATCTCGAGCAAGGTTTTCTAGGAAATAATTTAAGACGTGAACAAAAGAGTAGAACTTTTTGTCCTACTTCAAAATTATTAATATTCAATTTATTGTCATGAAGTTCTTTAATTTTGTTTTTATAAATAGAAGCACTTTCATATGCATCAATTCTTAATTCTTCTAACTCTTAGACATTAAGTTTACATTGCTTTCCTACATTATCATAATTCATATTACATGTCTTAACTGTCTAGTTTGCTTTATGCTCTTATTTGACTAGTAAATGGCATGCTTTACTGAAAACTAGTCCATAAGATGTCATACTTATAAGTGTTTTAAATGCATCATATATGCCCGTGATGCATCTTCTAAATGAAGACTTCAGTCTTTAAGTGTTGAACATACTGTCTTTTTTAAAATTGATTTGATTTCTCTTTTAGAGGTTTCAGCTTGACCACTAGTTGGAGGGTGATATGCAGTAGATGTTCTATGTGTAACATTGTATTTGTCAAGTAAAGTAGCGATAACTCTATTGCAAAAGTGTTAACCTCTGTCGCTAAATGTTCAAAAAATAGTAAAGATTCTTAATTTTAAGAAATTAACTATATTTTAGAATCATCAGATTTGGTGGCTATAGCTTCTACCCATTTAGACACAGTCTATGGCTAATAAAATGTAAATATTACCATCAGATGGTGGAAAAGGTCCTATAAAATTTATTCCCCAAACATCAAATACTTCACAAAATAGAATAGGATATAATGGCATCTGGTTCCTACGTCCTAAACTTTCGTGTAAACATAACAATTGTGGAATAAAGTAGGCCAAATGAATCTTAAGTCTACTATTTTATGGGTTGTACGACATGGACCGAAATGTCCAAAGTATGGCAATGGACCATAACGGATTGTATTTCCGTTTGTGGAATACAACTTCGGTTGGTTTGATCGGCACAGAATTTCCGTAAGTAAGGATCATCCCGTAAGTAATGTTTTGAATCGTGTTTAATCTTATTCTTTTGGGCTCTTATTGAATGAGGTGATATCCTATTAGTAGTGAGGTAGTTGACTATATCACCATACCATGGACAAGTAATAGCTATCTGATATAGGTGTTCATCTAGAAATTAATCTTAAAATGCTATTGGAGGTTTACCATTTTCTAGTCTACTTAGATGGTCTGCTACTGAATTTTTGGCACATTTCTTGTTTTTTATAGTGAGATCAAATTCTTGCAACATTAAGGTCCTTCTTATTAATCTTAGTTCATAGTCCATCAAATACCTCAATGCGGTATGATATTAGCTAACTATTACTTTTGTCCCTAGTAAATATGGTTGAAACTTCTAGTGCAAACACAACTGCTAGGAGTTCTTTTTCTGTGGTGGTATAATCTAGTTGGGAAGGATCCAAAGTTCTTGACATTGTATATGACATGAGAATCATTTCCTAACTTTTGACCTAAAATAGCTCTTACTACATAGTTGCTTACATCACACATTTTTTGAATGGTTGTGACCAGTCTGGTGACTTTATCATTAGTGTGGTGATCAAGACATCTTTTAGTTTGTTAAAAGCTATCTTGCATTCAGGTGTGAATTCAAAGGTAACAAATTTTTGTAAAAGTTCGCATAGTTGTGTTATTTTGAAAAGTCTTTCACAAAATGTTTGTAGAATCTTGCATAGCCAAGGAAAGATCTTACCTCCCTCACAGTAGTGGGGTAAGGTAATATTTTTATAACTTATTCCTAACATTATGCGTCCTAGTATAAATCCATTATTGACCATAAAATGACATTTTTCATAGTTTAATACTATATTTTTCTCTATACATCTTTTGAGTAGTTTAATTAAGTGAAGTAAGCATTTATGAAAAGAATTATCATATATAGTTAAATAATCCATGAAAACTTCAATAAAATATTTGACGTAGTCTAAATAAATACTAGTCATACATCTTTGGAATGAATGGCCAAAAGGCAAATGCCTGTAAGCAAATGTACCAAAAGGGAAAGTAAAAGTGGTATTTTCTTGATCTTCTGGAGCTACATGAGTTTGATGGAATCCTATGTATCCATCCAAGCAATAGTTGTGGGTTCATCCAACTATTCTTTCTAACATTTAATCTATAAATGAAAGCGGATATTGATTTTGCTAGATGCGGCGTTTAGCTTCCTATAATCTATGCACACTCTCCAACCATTTCGGATTCTAGTAGGTACTAATTCTCTATGTTCATTTGTTATAACTGTGATCCATGTCTTTTTGGGACTACATGTACCAGGCTGACCTAATTACTATCTGTTATTAGGAATATCATTCTTGTATCTAGTAATTTTTATATTTCTTCTTTACTACTTCCATCATTGGTGGATTCAACCTATGTTGAGCTTGTCTATAGGGTTTTATGTATATTTCAAGATTAATTCTATGCATGCATGTGGCTAGAATTATTTCTTTAATATCGACTATTGTCCATCCCATTACTTTTTTTAGTTCTTTGAGAACATTCTCTAATTTCTCCTCTTCTAAGTTTGATAATTTATTACTGATTATAACTGGTAAGGGGTTGGTACTTTCTAAGTGTGCATATTTTAAGTGACCTAGTAGCGCTTTTAAGTCTAAGTCAGGAGTTTTTAGTGTATAAGGTAAATGTTTTGAATGATTTATCAGCAGATTCATATAGTAAGAAAGTTTAAGGAGTACATTATAAGATTCTAAGGCATTACTTATTTTTACTATCTATTGATTTATATCGTCATAGTCATTTAAACCCTCTATCACATTTTCAAGTTTTTTCTGACTTATTGTTTCTAAAAGTTTTATCAATTATATGATCTAACACATCTATGGTACATATTGATGAAACGTCTAAAGGATATTTCATAGCATCGTTGATATTAAAATTTATCATTTCATTATCTACTTTCATTGTTAGAGTTCCATTAAAAACATCTATTTTGGTTTTTTGCCCTTTTTAATAATAGGTGTCCTAAAGATAAGAGAAGTTTTACTAGAAAAGTGGTCTTCTTTCATGTCTATGACATAAAAGTCAGCTAGGAAAAGTAAGTGATTAAACCTAAGTCGTACATCCTCTAATACTTTATAGTTTGGATGGTAGATCTATCTGCTAAATTTACTACTATAATAGTTTCTTATAAGGGTACGTTTGTCATTTGCAAATATATTGACAGGGGCATTACATTGATTGAGGCGCCTAGATCACATAATGATGTTTTTTATTATGCATAGAACGAAGAACATTATAGGATCAAAACATTTAGAGGGCAATTTCTTTTGGGTTATTTCTGACACATATTCTCATATGCTTACTCTTTCATTAGGTTTTATTTTATTATTCCATTTGTCTTTTATAAATTTTTGATATTTATGTATGTTTTGCATGACTTCGAATAAAGGTATGTTCACTACCACTTTCCTCAAAGTGTCTGAGATTTCTTTATTTTCTTGTAATTTCTTGACGTTCTCATTGTTTTCCCAATGATGGGGAAATAATGGTCTTACTATTCTTGGTTTATTATTTTCGAAATCATTTTCATTTTAATTTTATTATCTTTAATTTCTATTTCCTTTTCTAATTCACCATCTAATTCTTTTTTAGGAACTAGTTTTTCTAGCATCTTTTGTTCTTCCATTTATTTACTGCTTATCAAAATCATCGCTTTTGCATATGAACTAGGGTAAGGTTGAGATGGTGATTTTCCTTGGTTAGCCTATGAACTCATTTGCATTACCATTTGACTTAGTTTATTTTTTAATTCAACTATATCATCTAATAAGGCTTGAATCTTTTAGTTTTTTGCTTTATTTGAACTTTCTAGTGCTATTATTTTATCGGTTAAAGCAAGTGTTATATATCTTTGAAAATTCTGATTGTCTACACCATTACTTATATTTGGTCTTAGGTAATTAGCATTGTTACTATTAATGTAAGTAGGTAGATTAAAATTATTATAATGATTCATCATAGTGTTAGCCTCTTTAAATTGATTTGTTGCAAAAGCAGACATTCGTCATGTAAATGATTGACCTCATTGCAAAAAGCACAAGTTTTAGTTTGGACTGAGTAATTCAGCCATTTTTTTCAATTTATCAAATTATCATCTGATGTCTTGATTATGTTCCTATTGATTTCATAAGAATGATTTTTCATAAATTTGTTTTTCTCGCAATATTTTTTTGATTGTTTTGTCATTTTGATGATGGTATCTCTTGCTAATGTTGGTGTTAGGTCGAATAAAGATCCTCCACATATCATGTCTAGGAATCTTTGTTCTAAATGGTTTAGTCCTTCTTAAAAGTATTATAATAAAGTTTTCCCTAAAAATCCATGTTGTGGACATAATGATATTAATCTTTGCTATCTACCAAAAACTCACTAAAAGCTTCCTCGGTCCCCATCCTAGCATTGGTAATTCATTTCCTATCCGAACTAATTTTACTTATTGGAATGTACTAATAAAAGAAGGTTTCTAACATTTCATACCGTGTGGTTATAGAATTTTAAGTGAGATAGAATAGCAAATCTTGAGCTTGACCTTTTAAAGAAGAAGGGAAAGCCTTTAGTTTGACATAGTCTAACTCTACGTTTTTAGGGTTTTATCAGACATATTATGTTAATGTATATCCTAATAATTGTTGAGGGTCTTCATCACTTTCACCTTGAAAAAGAGGTAAAAAACTGATGAATCTCAATTTTAACTCAAAATCAGAGAAATTCACGGGAAAAGCAATACATATAGATTCATAAGCTGCAATATTTTTATTGGTTTGCCTAAAAGTAAGTTTTTGCTTAATGTCTGCCATATTGTATGACATGCAACAAGAAAGATTCTTAAGAAATTATTTTCGAATCCATGACAACGACGCCAAAAATTGACAAGTGTCAAGTGTGTACAATAAATTCCCCACCTTTATTATACTATTAATATTTTGTAGTAGTGGTAAGTGAGAATCGTCTCCACTTGGATTTTGCAAATTCTTTAAGAAAAGAAGTTTTATTTTTAATATTTTATTTATATTTTAATTTAATAAAACTAGAACTTAAACTAATACTTTCTAAATGTAAAATCAACTAAACTAACTAAACTTACTCAAATAACACAAATAAAGGTCAATAAATTAAAATCAATTCAATTCAATGAAACACAATAGAAAATAAACATCTAAACAACCTTCTAAACAATGAAACTTCAATTCATTTTGCATTCCAAACATGTTACTTCAATCACATAGTCATGGACATACTCCTTAAAGTATCCTAGATTATTAAGTCTCAATCATGAGCAAGTAAACAGCCTCTAGCCATCCATTTGTTCTCTTTATACCGGTGGAAAAGCCACATTCCAATTTTATTGAGCTAACCCTTTGAATATACAAAGATATTAACTTCATGCAATAAAACAGAATCAGAATTTATGAAAACTTTAAACTATTAAATCTAACACCTTCGAAAAGGCACTTCAATCTTAGACTTAGATCTCAAATTCATTTAGGACATCTAAAATGAAGTTTTCCTTTCAAATAATCCTAGTTACTACTTCAAATAGAAAATGAATCAAAATATCACATACATATTGGCCACTATGCACATAATACTCAAATTCATGATTGCGATTCGTAAATAACTATTAATAAAAATAGTGAATCAAAGAATACAATTGGTTTAAAGCATTAAGTACACATTCATCTCATCATGACTACATCACAAAATAAATCTAGTTCATATTTAGAGTTTTGTTTAGATTGACAAACTACTCACTCATGATAATAAATAACACCATAACATTAGAATTAAAAGACATAATTAAAAATACCTTAGTAGAAACTTGAATCTTCAATTTTCTCCAAAAAGCAAAACAATAAATAATGGCCTCTAAACTAAAGCAAAACCGTAAAACTAACAAAGGCTCTTAATTTTGAGTTCTAAGGTTTATATTTATAGTATATTATGTAATACATATTCTAAACTGACTCAAAATTCTTGTTGTAATCTGAAATCAAGGAGTTTATAGCTATTGATACATAGCAATTCAGTGTGTAAGTGGAATCGCTGAAAAAATCTTAGATTTGAAGAACTCTGGTTTCACCGATTAATCCAGTGATTCAGGGTGTTGTAGGAATCATTAGGAATCACTGGTTCAAACTCTCAATTCATCTTTACTTCATTGGTGTTGATTCTTCGTGTCATATTTTCATTCTATCAATTCTTTTATTCTCTTCATTTTCCTTCATTTCTTCAAATATTTCATTTATCACATGAAATATCAAAAATAAGAGAAAACTCTATGTAATATACTTTTTACATCTAAAATTGTCTTAAAATGTATTATAAAACATGTCTAATTATTGACTTATCAGGAATTTGTTCATATCTAGCTTACTCATACATCTGGGAGTAAGAGGAGTTGGGATTTTATCAGGCGACAGAAGAAAAGGAATACATCAGACAATTCTTCTTCTTCTTCTTCTTCTTCTTTTTCTATTGCTCTAGTTAAGTCAGTTCTATAGGGAGTTGTTTATGTTAGTTCGTCGATTGCCGCACCATCTGTTTCATAACCTTCGGTGGTGAAACCACCTTTACCACTAGCTCAGTCAAAAGGTAGACGTAGAGGTAGAGGTCATGCTAGTCCCAGATCAATCAGTTCTAGGTATATTTCTCAGGCTAGTGGAGGATCTAACAGGCCTAATGTGATATGTTATCAGTGTAGTCAAGTAAGCCACATACAAAAGAATTGTATTGCACCTCTAGCTTCTTCAATAGGAAGTGTGATGCATATTGCATGTCAGTCTCATGTGATGGCTGAGGCTGATCTTGGGGCAATGATAAGGCTCGTAGAAGGTATTTTGAATATTTGTTGTTGAGATATGCATGTGTTAATTGATGTTGGTTCTATTGTTTCTTTTATTGCTGGTGGAATGGTAGATGAATTAAAATTGAAACCTCTGATAGCCAATACTTTGCACAACAATGAGTAGCGAAAATTTGGGAGAATGAGCTCCTAATTGATCTAAGGGAGAGTTCCTAGAATATGATGCACTTCTAGGGAAGGATTGGATAGCAGCATATCATGCCAATATTGACTATTGTCTAATAGGGTAATCTATCATATTCTTAATATTTTCTAAAATTATAGTTTATAAAAGGCTATAATTCTTCACAATTTGCAATTCATATAAGTGGATACTATTTGAGATTTAGAGGTTATGGCAGGGGTTATTACATTTGGTGAGCATGTTCAAGAATTTAAGGTTAATGAGATCCTAGTGGTTTATGAATTTTCGGAAGTCTTTCCATCTTACTTTCCTGGAATTACGTCGTAATTGACTTCATCATTGATTTTATTTCTAGCACCAAACCTTTATCAATTCCTCCGTATTGCATGACACTAAAAAATTGTGTGGGTTGTAGAATCAGCTCGAGGAGTTATTATAGAAAGGATTTATCCATCCTAGTATGTCTTCATGGGGAGCACCAGTTCTTTTTATGAAGAAAAAGGATGAAAATCTACGTTTGTTCATTGACTATATACAACTCAATCGATTAACTATCAAGAACAAATATCTATTGCCCATGATCGATGACTTGTTTGCTTTGTTGGAGGGTGTCAGATATTTCTCGAAGATTAATTTAAGGTTTTGTTATCATCAACTATGGATTATGGATAAGGATATCTTGAAGACATCTTTGAGTATACGGTACAGGCACTTCGAGTTTACAGTGATGTCATTTGGGTTTACTAATGCTCCTGCTATGTTTATGGATTTGATAAATAGGTCATTTAAACTATATCTTGACTAGTTCATCATCATGTTTATCGATGATATTTTGATCTATTTGAAGACTTCGGAGGAACATTCGCACCACCTCATAGTTACATTGTAGACTACGAAAAGGTAATCGGTTGTATGCCAAGTTCAGTAAGTGTGAGTTCTGGTCTTTATAGGTCAAGTTTCTTATAAATGTGGTTAATGATGAAGGCATATCTATTGACCCAGCAAAGGTTGAGGCAATCCAGGATTTGCATACTTCTAATATAGTGTCAGAGGTTCAGAGTTTTCTAGGGTTAACGGGTTATTACAAGCAATTTGTTGATGGTTTCTCTTGTATTTCTCTGCTGACTTGGCTAATAAAGAATATTTGTTGATTTCGTTTGGTTTGATAAGTCCAAGGCTATCTTCAAGGATTTGAAGAGTAGTTTTACTAATGCATGTTTTTACATTACTTGAATCAAGGAAGTAGTTAGTTTTTTATACTTATGCTTATCATTCGGGTTTGGGCTATGTGCTGATGTAAGAAGGTTTTAGGTTATGCTTCACAGCAACTCAAGATTCATGAAAGAAACTATCCAATTCATGATCTGGAGCTAGCTGTAATTTTGTTTGTCTTGAAGATTGGAGGCACTACTTGTATGGTGAGATAATTACAGTATTTTCATATCATAAAAGTCTGAAATATTTATTTACTTATAGTGAATTGAATATGAGGTAGTGTAGATGGATTGAGTTCCTCAAGGAATATGACTTCGCCTTAGAGTACTACCTAGGCAAAGAAAATGTGGTTGCTAGTGCCTTGAGTAGGAAAAGAACATGCAAAAAGAATGTAGCTACTGCAAAGCTTCTCAGTTAAGACTTTTGAGGAAGTTTCAATGATGATGATTCATGAAATCCCGGCTGGCACATAATCAATTGAGAGAGTTAGTTTCAGAGCTACTAATATGTTCTTTTATGCTCAAATTTGGGCTAAATCGGATATTATTCAGCAGGTGATTAATTGTCTGAAAATTGATTAGGATTATTTAGTGCTTTAGATATTAGCGGCTAGTGTGGATCATCCTAATTGGTCAATTTCTTGTGATGGTTCGTTATAATTTAGAGATAGATTATGGATTCTAGCTTAGGATCAATTGAGGCGAGAGTTGCTATGGGAATCTCAAAGATCTATTTACTCTATTCATCAAGATGTATCGCAATATATGATGCATATTTATTGGTGGCCTATGAAAACTAATATTGTTGAGTTCGTAAAGAGATGTGAGATGTGTCAGCAAGTTAAGGCCGAGCATTGGAAGCTTAGAGGTTATTGCATACTCTGTTGATGTTTAAGTGAAAATGGGAGTATATATCGATGGATTTTGTTTTTGGTCTACCTCTGAGTCTGCATAAGCATGATGTAGTTTGGGTTGTAGTTGATAGGTAGACGAAGTCTAAACATTTCTTACCAATTTCCATGTGAGATCCTCTTGACAGATTATATGAGATATACGTATGTGAGGTGTTAAGATGTCATGGAGTTCTAGTGCCGATTACTACAGATAGAGATCTTATATTCACATCTAGATTGTGGAGTGAATTGCAGAGATAGCAGAAAAGTGTTCTAAACCTTAGTACGACATATAATCCTCAAATTGACGAGCAAACTGAGCATCTGATCTTGGTGCTAGAAGATATACTTCAAGCTATGTCTTGGAGTTTGGTGGAAACTGGGAGAAATACATTCTTCTACATGGGTTCTCTTGTAATAATAGCTATCAGGCTAGTATTAGAATGGCTCTTTTTGAAGCACTATATGGTCGGCCTTGTCGTTCATTTGGGAGTTGGGCAGAGGTTGGAGATACAATTTTGTTGGGGCCGGAGTTAATTCAGGGCTACATAAAGAGAATTCAGCAGATTCACCAATGCTTGAATATCACAGAGCTAAGACAAAAAGATATGGCGATGAGCATCATAGGTTGCTAGATTTATCAAAAGACGATTATGTTTTGTTGAAAGTCTCACCTATTAAAAGGATGTACAAGTTTGGATTGCGGGGTAAGCTTGCTCCTAGGTATATTGGGATGTTCAAAGTGAAAGAACAAGTTAGTCATATTGCTTACAGATTATAGTTACCTCCTTAGCTAGCGCGAGTTCATAATGTATTCCAAATGTCTATGCTTCGCAAAATAGAGACTCATTTCACTTGAAGAATTAATTGGATTGAATTTGATTTTCAAAAAGACTTGTCATACGACAAGCATCCGATTCAAATTCCTGATCGTAAGATTCAAATGCTAAGAACTAAAGAGATTCCTTTGGTTAAGGTGAAATGGCAATTTCACGGTGATGAGGAGCTAACATGGGAGAGGGAATCTTATACAAAGGAGCAGTTTCCTTTTCTTTTCAAAACTATAGGTAATTTACATTTACTTTAATATCGAGGAAAATATTTTTTTAAATTTGGGAGACGGTAGATGGTGATAAACGTTAACTCGAATTCTAACTAACCCAAATTGGGCTCGTGGTTAAATATGGCGTACCTCGATTAGCATGTGCATAGGTTGGTATGATGATTTGTGTTTGTATGGCATGTTTAAATGAATTTATAGGTTGTAGTATAAAAGAGAAGTTTATATACAAGCCTATAATTGGAAAATAATTAATTAATTAATAAAATAGCCAATACACTAAGTGTGACGAGAGGGGTCTTGAAATGAATGTGCACGCCCGAGAATACTCATAGGCATGTCCGGTGAATTTATTAGCAAGAAAATACACAATATATACATATATATAATTAAAATTATAAGTTTTATTAGAATTATATGGATGTTAGATTGCCTCAAGATGAGCGTAAGTGATGATTGTGTTAAGATGTGTGTTACAATAGGTTATGTAACTTTAGCAAAATTCTCACTTGATCAACCACGAGATAGCGTGATGCGTATCTCGAGAAAAATCTATATATATATAAATCAAAATCTTCAAACTTATCATCACTGTTCAATCGAGAAATAGAGAAAGAAAAAAAGAAAGAAAGAAAGTGAAAGTAAGCATCTGAGGGTTTGATCTTAAGTGATTGATTTAGGAGAGGTTTTTCAGTGATCAAAAGTGATCAAACCATTGCAAATTATAGATCATCACTATGGTGAATTTAGTTTTTATGTTCAAGTTGAGTTCTTGATGTTGGTGATGCTTTCTATGTAAACTTTTGTTGTTGATCGTTGGAAATGAGTTAAAACTTCATTAAAGTTCCTCTCAAATGTTGAAGGAGTATTTTGAGGGTTGCTGTGATGTTGTTGATCGAACAAGGGTTGCTGCCCTGTTCATTGTCGAGACAGTGAAAGGTGGAGCACTCTCCCTATAACAGATGAGTGTGCTCCCTTCATAAAGGATTAGGAACCCAGTTGGTGGAGCGCACCCTACCAAATTAGATAGCGCATTCCCACCTCAAAAAATAATAATTGTGCTGAATATTAAATAAAATTTCTCGAAGTCTTAAGGACTGACTTAAGGGTTCTAAATATAGGGTATTAGGCATATATTAACCTCAAATAGTTTGTGATAGGTTTCTGAACACCGAGAAAGGTCGAGTGACCCAGAAATATTAGAAAATTATGAAAAAACCTCATCGAGGTAAGTGAGACTCGTGTTCTTATCAATTATGCATCATAAATTAGTACATTTAGTTCATATAGTATTATAGACTTGAATTGGGGGCAACGTAGTGTGATTTGACTATTTTATGTGTAGAATCCCGAAAATGGTCGATAAGGCATATTGGGACTGAGGATTGAAAATGTATACCAAGAAATGGATTTTGCCCTTTGTCCTAATAAATGGAAAGGTTTGCCTCAAAATGGATTTCGCCCTTTTTCCCTCAGTCTGCCAGAGTTTTACCTTAGTTGACATTGTCCAATTGGAGTTCGTAGCTCAATTAAGCTAGAATAAACGAGTAGAAACCCTTGTCGATCAACATGTAGATTATGTGGTTGTATTCTTGAGTGACTGGAGAGTACAACTCCATAATCAAAATTCAAATCACGAATCACGAGTACAGTCGCATGCTACCTTACGGAGTTTCATTCAGTTATTTAGTGTTTATATCAATTCCATTGCCTGAATAGATATGTTTTAGACTCATATTGCTATTCATTGGCTTATTGATATTAGTTGGTAATTGATGTGTTTACGAGCATCACTTATTGAACAGGTTAGAGAAATCACTCTCCTTAACATTTCAAGTTCATATGCAAGCGCTTCTGCTAAAGGTAATGAGAAGATTTGAGAGTTTTATTATCTTCTCTCCGATGTAATGAACCTTCCTTGTGTGTGTATATATAAAAATATATAGATACTATTTGAGATACATTTTTGTAATATAACAGGTTCAGGAGGTTTACAAATATGTTTTGGTTTTAATAAAATCTGGATTTATGTATATCAGTTTGATTATCGAAATTTTTTTAATTTTGCGTTGTGTATACTTTGATTTAAATTCAATATCGATATACATATTGTGTTTATTAGGTATAGAAGGATAGGTTGCTAACTCTAGTTAAGTCTGGCTTGTGTATTGGGGTTTGATTAGGGTTTTAGACCAGATATTTCTCTAATTGGGATAGGGTATGTCACATACTTTATAGCTTCGTAAATTTCAAAGTTCATCATTTCATCATCTACTTCCATTATTAGAATTCTAATAGAAACATCTTGTGATAGCCTTATCCTATAACTAGTGCACCGCACGACCTAATCATGTCATTAAACCCTAATCCCAGCCACGTAAGACTTAACAATGTATTAATCGGTCTTTTTTGTCTTATTCTCCTTATAACTTGTGTTCAGGTTAAGTATTTCTCGTTTTTCTTAAAAAGTGATTTTCATAATTAATAAAAAGTTTTATACATTTTAACAAATTAACGGAAGTCATAATAATATTACTGAAGCAATTATAAAACACCTATATGTGAAAACCAGGAAATAGATCATATGTATATATATCAAAAGTGGCGAGCAACAGTGTAACATCATGCATCAGTCGGTAGTCTAGTCTCTCAAACCAAAACATATAAAAGATATATGTAATAAATATAAACAAGTGAAATCTACAAAATATGGTAGCGGATAGTTGACGAGGGCTTAGAGGTAGTCGTCGATCTTCTCCTTCCCCGGTCTGCTACTCAATAGATCTGTAATTGTCATCAAATATGACAATTCCAGTGATTAAGTCTTACAACAATTCATTCACATTTCCAAATACACAAGAAACGGTACCTGAAAGCATATAATAGTTATGAAAGAAAAAATTGAAAGAAATGTATGCAAACAGGTACCAGGTATGTTAAAAATAGACAGTGTAGTCACACAAATTGAGGTTCGACTAGCTGTGAGCTATGTCACATTAGCATATATATTTGGTTGTAGGCTACGACACATTAGCCAATAATGAGTGTGGACATCCCCAAGGACTTTAACCCCATATGTCGCACTAACTCGTAAAAATTAGAATAAGGGAACATAAACATATGGACTGCCTTACAACCACTATAAACTAACCTATCTCATAAACTCAAACAAGACCAACATATCAAACATGGAGGTAAACAACACAAGATGGCAATAAAATAGCATAGTATAACACAACACACAAGCTCAGATATCAACAACATTTAAGAATCCAAATAAAGATAAGAAACCAAGTAGAATAATTGTCATGAATTAAACCAAACATGGATTTTAGTTACTTAAACTAAACATAAGCAGCACCCATAAAAGTATCATGGCATTGAGAATTCAAGAATAGCCAAATTAGCCCAAGTGACTGTATTTCCAAGGTAGAACTGGAATTGAAATGGGAATTAATGTCAGACACGTTTACTTACCTCTAATGCATGCAATTTTTAGCCTAAACTGGCTTCCGACCACTCCAAGCTCACATTCCACACCTTGTAAGTCCTCTCTAAGCTCCTGATATGTCCTAACAAATTGAGTTTAATTTGTTTCAGGTTGGTTAAGTGGTTTTAAATCTTAATTTTTAAAATTAGCCCCCTTAATAATTTTTTTACGTTGAAATCTACTTTATTAAAATAAAGACAATTTTGGTGCAACAACTTGTGAGTTTATGCAAAGTTTCGAAAAGAAACGAGGGAAATATGAAAATTTTACCATAATAAGTCAAATCAATTTTATATTCCAACCATCAAATTTAAAAAAATTCATTTCTCCTTAACCATAGCTGCAAAATTCATGTTTTTTATTGAAGACTATAAATATACCCCAAAAATCATAGTAAAAGATGAGAGAGTTATGCTCAAAACAACAGGACTCTATTAAAACTATGAAACCCAGAAATTTCATATTCATCATCAAAGTTATAAAGCATTTTTTGAATTAGGAGTCCAAATTTTCAAATGGTGCGTGAGATCAAAGTTTTAGCATTATGGTTGAGATTTCCAATGCCACCGGAATGAGTCACTTGGGATTTGAAATGAGAAAGTTATGACCAAATTACATAGACTAGTTCATAATAAAAACATGCAAATTCCATCTTTTGTTTTCAAGAACTTTATTAACTTTAAAAATTTCTATTAAAATTTCATTCCTTACCCAAAAATAAAAATTCAATATAGTTGATTGAGTGAAATTTCATGAAGAATCGAAATCTAAAATTATTTTACAAGTTTAATTTTAATTACCCACTGAATTTCAAGAATTACAAAATAGTAGCAACTTTAAACTTATTACCTATAGTTGTGATTAGTTCCTATGCTCTTGATTCTTCCTCTAATTCATCAAATGACCTACCAAACTCCTGATTCTTCAATGAACTCTAAAATTATAACCTCATAACACAACTTGATTTGCATGAAAATGAAGATCAACCCATTTATATATCATCCTATGATTTGTTTCTAGCCATACATCTCGTTTTTTTTATTTTGTATCTAGATGTAAATCTATGGGTCTAAATCACCACATATCTCCACTTTCACACCTTCTCTAATATAAATGTTTGACTAAAATCTAATGGATTACACTCAAACGCGTATCTTGAGGTATATCCATGGCCTATGTTTTATTTTCACAAGTTAAGTGTTTGATTTGATTTAATTTATCAACTATAGTACCTATTATTTATTCACATTGATTATTCATATTAATGAATGTACACCTTAATAAAAACTCACCAAATCACTCTCTACCCAATTCCCACGCCTGCATGTATCTTGAGGCGTGTCCCTGCTCGCATATCAACACTTATAAACAATAAATTAAGTAAGAAATCTACCTAGAAATACACCAAACAAATATAAAATATACATTGGTCCCCCAATAAGGTCAGATCTTGTATGGGTCAACGGGTCATACATCACAAGTCGGTGATTCTGATTAAGGATAAAATAAGAGTTAGAAATTTGGACCATTACAAATCTTCCCAACTAATGAAAATTTCCTCCTTGAAATTAAACTTAAGTAAAAAATCTACCTAACTCGAATAGGTACAGAAATAGTTCTTGCATATAGCTTCTCGCTCCCTAGTGAGTTCCGAATTGGTATGGAACTACTACTTAACCAGCAAAAGTAGGATAGTCTTATTCCTCAGATGTTCTACTTTTTGGTATAAAATCGGGATTGGCTGCTCCCCATAAGATATGTCTTTGCTCAAACCAATCAGTCTCAAGTCCACTGTCAGTCGCACGGCTGCCTTCGACTTTGCTAGTCGAAGCATAGATATATGAAAGAATGAATGAATCCCTGACATCTGCGGTAGAAGCTCGAGCTCATGTGCAACTTTCCTAACCCATTTCTTGATCCGTAAAGGCCCGATGAATCTCAACACAAGCTTGCCTTTCAATCCAAACCTCTACTAACCCTTTCGAGGGGAAACCTTTTGATAGATTTAGGCTCCCTCGTCATACGTGAGATTGCTCTAATACGTGTCCGCGTACTTCTTCTACCTCTCCTGAGTAGCTCAAAGTCACTGATGAATCTGCCTTAATTTCTCTGTGTGACCAATAACAATCTCAGGACCCAACGTCTCCTAGTCCTCTTGATTAGCCCAACACGATGGGGGAGCAACACGGTCCGCCATATAAAGCCTCAAACGATGCCATCTTAATGCTAGCATGATAATTGTTATTGTATGCAAAATCAAATAATGGTAGATAGTCCTCCTAATACTCGCCAAACTCTAATACACTGGCCTAAAGCATATCCTCGAAAACCTGAATCAACCTCTCAATATGCCTGTCAGTCTGAGGGTGAGAAACAGCGTAGGTGTGTACCATACTCCTACATACTCTGCCACATCTTAGACATATACATAATATCTCTGTCAAACATGATAATCAATGATACCCCATGTAGCCTGATGATCTCTCACTCGAACAATATGCTTAACTGGTCGAATGTATTATGAGCTACGACTGGTACGAAATGAGCAAACTTTGTCAATCTATCCACAATCACCTAGATGGAATCATGCTTCCTGCAATCCTTGACAACCCTATAATGAAATCCATGGTGATGTCTTCCCATTTCCATCGTGGAAAGGATAGTGACTGAAGTAATCCTTCAGGTCTTCGATGCTCGACCTTCACCTGCTGGCAAGCTCCACAGTTCCTGATGAACTTAAATATGTTCGCTTTCATCCCAGTCCACCAAAAATGTCTCTTCATGTCGTGGTGCATTTTGGTCCTTCCTGAATGAACAATGAATCAGGAATGGTGTAAATCCTGAAGAATCTCATCTCTCGGCTCCACTACTAACAGTATCCACAACCTACCTCTATATCTTAGATAGTGGTCTCTTATCTTGGTCCAGTCTCTACACTCTGTACTTTGCGCTAACTTGTTGAATTTTAGGTACAACTTGTTGATCCTCCGACCCTTTAACAATCTTTGTGTAGACACAATCTGTACTTTTATTTATGCGCAAATCATCAGCTCAAAATCAGTAGGAATCTAATATTGACTCACTATCGCCAGTGCCTCAAGTAACGTGTACTCATGCTTCATATGACATCAAGTCATACGTGGGATAATTATTCTCATATATCTTCAGTTATCTAGAGGCATACACTACAAGTCCTATGTTTTGCATCAACATACAATTTATACCTCAATAAGAAGCATCTGTGTTCACGATAAACTTTTGCCCAGTCTCAGTCAATATTAACACAGTATCGGTGGTCAATAATCTCTTCAACTCAATAAATGTGTGCTCGCATTCTTCAGACCATTCAAATCTGACATCTTTCTGGATTAACTAAGTGATTGGTGAAGCGATCTTTGAGAAATCTTCACAAAATGGCAATAGTAACTAGCTAAAAATAAAAAATCCTGATCTGTGTCACTAATGTCGGTGCTAGCCAATCCATAATTGGATGAATCTTAGTTGGATCCACTGAAACTCCTGCTGCTTCAACGATGTGACCCATATACTTTACCTTAGTTAATGAAAACTCGCACTTGTTAAACTTAATGTAAAACATGTGCTCCCTCAAAGTTAGGAATGTTTATGTAAGATGGTGCTCATAATCCTCTTGAGTCCTTAACTAGATAAGTATGTCATCAATAAAGAAAATCACGAAGCAATCCAGAAATGGTCGCAATACATAGTGCATCAAATTCATGAACATAGCGGGCGCATTGGTCAGCCTAAATAGCATGACCATAAACTGATAATATATGTATCTAGTAGTAAAAGTTGTCTTATCCACATCCTCATCCCCAAACTGTAGCTAATGATGCCATGATCTCAGGTCTATTTTAGAGAAAAATTTTGCTCCTCTCAACTGATCAAACAAGTCATCAATTTGTAGAAGTGGGTGCTTATTTTTTACTATGACCCTATTCAACTTTCTGTAGTCGATGCATAATCTAAAACTACCATCTTTCTTCTAAACAAAAAGGAATAATGTTTCCTATGGCAACATGGATGGTGTAATCAGTCATTTCTTGCCTAAATTTTCAAGCTGAACTCTTAACTCTCCTACTCTTAGAGCCATGCGGTACGGCGTTATCGAAATAGGTCTGGTGCCCGGTATCAAATCAATGATGAAACCTATCTCTCATGGCGGTGATAAACCAGGTAAATCCTATAGAAACACATATAGGAATTCACGCACTACCGAAATATCCCCAAGTATGGTTCCCTAACTCTCTCCTACACCGTATAAATCTATAAGAGTCTCCATCTCCACACTAGTCGCAAGTCGACCTCTCATGCTAATAGTCATCGATGAGTTACCTCTGTATGTAAATGTCGGACACCCCGGGATCTAAAAAATTAATGTCTTCTAAGAATAGTCGATATGCGCATGATGTTGCTAACCAATCCATCCATAATAGCGCGTCGAACTCTTAAAACTCTAGTACCCTAAAATTCTATAGGTAACTCTACCTCACTAATCACTATTGGACATACCTCACAAATAAGGTTAGGGTACACTATATCCCTAGTTACGGCTCAATATCAAATGTACACTAGGCCTAATAGGTGTCAATCATAGGATGCCTATCATGCGACCAGCAATGAACAAGACAATAGATCCAAAAATCAAATAAAACATGCATATCTCTACTGTAAATGGAGACCGTACCCTCAATAAGTCTATGTGTCACCTCAAGATCTTGCTATGTTACCATGTCGGCTCCTACTCGATCCTACTATGGGTGGGCGCTATGTAAACTCTGTAGCCATATGCCCAGTCTGACCACATTTATAACAAGTGATATGCATACGCTAACAAAACCGATGAGTCTGACTCTAAGCCTCTCTCTTTGACCCTGTATAGGCCCATCTCGGTCTCTGCCTCTACCTCGGTCACCTTGTTGCATTTGTCGTAGTGTTTGTAGAGCCGGAAGTGTTGGTTTGGCAAAAGGAAGCAAAGGTGCTCTACCAAATGTACTCTATCCGAGATCAAGGGGAGGTGAGTAGGGCACTACTGATATGGTAATTTTTGGTGCTCCGCCTCTCTAGGATCCCCTGTCACATCTCCTTTGTCCCTTGCCCTTCCACCTCCTTCCATAATCAAAACCCTAATTTATGGCGCTACTCGCTCTCTTTGCTACTTTGCCCAGCTCATAAGTCTCATGAGTGAGTACCCGCTCATACATTTCCTGTAGAGATCAACCCACAAAGATGAAAACATGATGTGCATATCCGGTCTTAGTCTGTTCGAAAGTAAAAGACATCATCTGCATTGTCTGAAACCAAATCCCAAGCAAACTGCTTCAAATAATTGTACCTTTCTTTATACGACATCACCGACTCTCCTCCAGCCTATCTCAAAATCATGAACTCCTTCTTTAGCCTCTTCATCATCGAATCTGGAAAGTATTGCTTATAGAACTCCTTTTTGAAATCAGCCTAAAAAGTGAAACTGACACAATTGGCCATTGTTATGCACCACCAAATATCGACACCCTTCTCCAGGGTATAGTGGGAGAGTATTGGGTGTAATCTGTCCTCCACTACCAGTAGCAGGTGTAACTTCTCATGTGATAACACTTAGTTCTCTATCTTCTCATGATCCATTTCCTTTGAGAAGTAAATGGGTTTAAGTGAGATGAACTCTTTCACTAGCTTAGCATCCTTAGTTAAGGCAAAGCTAGTGTTGGTAAGTGTATGAGTAGGAGAGTTCTTAGTAGCATCCATTTTCAGTACAGTCATTGTGATGGCCCCGCTCCCCATTGTCACCCGATTCATTGCCATCTTCGCAACCCTGACAAGTATTTGTCCCACCGCTGCTGTCGTTTGCTGCCATGTCAACGTTCCTTGATATGCATGCTAAATCATTTACAAGTGATTATATCAATCAATTATTCAATTAATTAGTTTGCCTTTTGTTTTTCATTTATCTAAGTTACAAATTATTTTGTGTTTTACAATACTAAACGATACAAATTAGCAAAAAACTTAATTGACATGTAAAACATGGATAATATAATAAAGTCATGTCTCACAGAGCATCAAATCCTATTATGGAAGACCCAGTATATAGTACATTGTATATAAGGCGACATGTATCTCAAAAGAAAATATATACATGTAAAATGTCTCTCACAAGGTCCCCTGATACCTATAAGTAAAGTGAAACATCAAAAAAGACACGTACTAGTAGGTCCCGAACTGTAGGCAATCAAAGAGAGTCACCTAGGGCCCCCTTGCCCTTACTAGTACTAGGGTATGCACTCATTCATCACAACAAAACAAATGACAAGTCAAGTGAGTAGATCCCGAGGAAATTCACTAAGAATTGAAGTAGTAAAGAACCAAGTAATATTGTTAAATAAACATGCAGAGAGTAAACAGGCAACTGTAAATGGATCATTACATGCGTAAATAACAATAAAGTGCAAATGTGTATGTCTATTTTAGTCAAATTAGACCATACTTTGGATCTTAAGGATCCCCCAGTGAGTGCACCCAATTGGTTCATCACTAAGTCCTTGGCTAGCGTAGACCCACGATGCATCGACACGTGTACTGAAATAGTAGCTCAGGTCATCATCCACTGAGGACCCAGGTACACATGCTATAGTCTAGCATGCCATGAACACAATGAAATACCCGGCGAGAGTAAACTCAACTGACCATTTAACCAAACAAGATCAGTGATAGAATATGGAAATGAATAATGATAAGGACAAAGATGACTTAACTAAAATATAGTAAAAACAAAAATGAAACTAAGTAAATATTCAAAGTGATTTTGAATTGGGTTTTACGCAACTCAAACACAATCTTCAATCCACAAAAACACCTTAATCCAACCCCGCCACACCCCTAACTATCGTACCATAGTTCATGAGTCCCTTGAGGTCAATTACCAGTGTTTTAGGGTGATTTACATGTGTTTGAATAGGTTTTATAGCTTAAGTCTTAAAATGGTCCCCTTAGTGTTTTATTTTAAAAACCAGCCTATTTTGTCTTCTGCGTGTTAAGTAGGCTGCCTAGTGCGCTAGGTGCGTCTAGCGCATTAAGGAGACACCTAGTGCACTACTATTCTTCATGATGAAGAACAGTTGCATGCCTAGAACAGATAGTGCGCTAGATACTCTATCTCGCGCTATCTGTGTCGAATAGCAGAATTCCAAATTTTGGAATTCTGCCATTTGACGTCATGGTCTCCTCCATCGCTGTCGACCATACCCTCTCCTTATAAAGGATCACGAAACTCCATCAAAAGCTAGAGGCACATGTATAATTCATCAAATTAAATATACGTGCATTCATCAACATAATAGCCAATTTGAGAAGTTCATGTGAATTCAGTTTGTAAATTCTGATTTGTTGTTGTCAAAGTGTTTATTAAGCATAAAGAACCACAAAAAATAGTAGTACAATCTAGGAGATTTTTTGTTACAAAACCCTAAATTGACATTCTACACATCAAGTAGAAGATGTAAATAAATTACTTTGGTAAGAATTTCCCACGTGATCTTCAAACATTCGATATCCAGCTCCTAATTTCACCAGAGCTCTTGATATTTCCTTAATTTACATGTAATTTATGGTAGTGGTGATGAGACAATCCACGAAGCGCGGTTTAAATTGTTTTATCTTCATCAAGATAAAATGTGTATCTTATAGACCATCTAAGGCTCTTAATTGAATTAGCCGTACACAATTTATTAACTCAATTATGACACTTACTAGCTTAGTCTTGTACATACTAGTATCCGATTATCCAGCATTCGGTGCTCCGCACCTTAACACACATCTCGAGGTACGCCATAATTTTTCCTATTTGACTAACTTGACTTGGCCTATGTTTATATTTCCCATTTGTTTCACTAATTAGTTGAGTTTCTCTGAGTTAGTTGTGTTTTCTAGAGTACCCGTAGTTTGCCTACCCAATACCCGTGTTGGTATGCTTTACGAGGCAAATACCCGTCACACATCCTCATACGTTATGTCCATGCAAACTCACACATGTGATGCCGAACTGAATAAAATAATAATCAACATATCAATTATGCAACCAATAATAACAACAACATAGCCTCAATCCCATATTAATTGGGGTCGGCTATATGGATCAAACATTTTCTATTGTGCTCGATTAAGTGCAATTGATGGTAAGCTTTTCAAACCATTCAAATCTTTCCTAATTAATGCATCCCATGTTAACTTTGGTCTACCCCTACCTCGTCGAATTTCTATAGTTTTTATTGAGTTTAGTCTTCTAGTTGGGGCATTTGTAGGCCGTCTGTGCAGGTGACCAAACAATCGCAACTGCCCTTCCATAATCTTTGTATCAATTGGTGCTACTCCTACTTGTCTTTGAATTTCTATATTTCTTATTCTATCTTTATGAGTTTTACCACACATCCACCTAAGCATCCTCATTTCTGCTACGTTAATTTTATGTAATTATTGTCGCTTTACCGCCCAACATTTACTTCCATAGAGCATAGCTGGTCTAATTGCGATCTTATAAGATTTTCCTTTTAACTTAGTAAGAACATTTCGATCACAAATCACCCCTGTTGCACTCCGCCATTTTTTCTGTCCAACTTGAATTCATGTGTCACATCATTCTGAATGTTACCATCATTTTGCATGATTGACCCTAGGTATCTAAAGTGGTTTACCTTAGGAACTTCTACTTCCCCTAATTTTACCCCTTTGTCATCTCGATGTCTAATGTTTCTAAACTCACAGTGCATGTATTCTGTTTTCATCCTACTAAACTTAAAGCCTTTAGGTTCTAATGTATTCCTCCAGAGTTCTAATTCCCTGTTCACTCCATCTTTTATTTCATCCACCAAGACAATATCAACTACAAATAGCATACACCATGGTATATCCTCTTGAATATGTCTTGTTAATTCATCCATAACTAAAGTAAATAGATATGGGCTTAAAGCCGATCCTTGATGTAGTCATATCATAATGGGAAATTCTTTTGTAGCTCCTCTAAATATTTTTATACTCGTTACAACTCCGTCATACATATCCTTAATAGTGTCTATGTATCTAGCATGCACTCTTTTTCTTTCTAAAACCCATCAAAGAACATCTTTAGGGACCCTATCATAAGCTTTTTCTAAATCTACGAATACCATATGAAGATCTTTTTTCTTTTCTCTATGTTTTTCTAACAATCATCTTACAAGAAAATCGCCTCTATAGTTGACCTCCCAGACATGAAACCAAATTGGTTCTCTGATATTGTTGTTTCTCTCCTTAGCCTATTGTTAATTATCCTCTCCCAAAGTTTCATAGTGTGATTCATAAGTTTAATTCCCCGGTAGTTTGAGCAACTTTGAATGTCTCCTTTGTTTTTGAAGATTGGCACGAGCATGCTTCTTCTCCAATCCATTGTCATCCATTTTAATTTTATAACTTTATTGAAAAGTTTTGTTAACCAAGTCAATCTAATTTCTCCTAAGCATTTCCAAACATCTATGGGTATTTCATCTGGGCCACATGCTTTCCCTATTTTCATTCTTTTTAATGCCTCTTTAACTTCTACAATTCTAATATTGCGTGTATAGTTTACATTTCTTTCTTAGTGTGGGTTTTCATCTATTATAGTATAAACTTTGCCATCATTAAATAAACTATCGAAGTAATTTCTCCATCTCTCCTTCTTATCATCCTCGCGCATTAAAACATTTTGATTTTTGTCCTTAATACATTTTACATGACTTAGGTCTTGTTTCTTTTTATCTCTTAATTTGGCTAGCCTATATATATATTTTTCACCATCTCTATTACCTAACCTTGTATATAGCTCTTCCATGAAATTTGTTTTAGCTTGACTAACTACTTTTTTAGCTTGTTTTCTAGCTTCTCTATATTGATTGTACACATCTTCATCTTGACACTTAGATATTTTCCTATACATCTCTCTTTTAGTCTAATTGCTCGTTCGACATCCTCGTTCTACTACCATGTTTTTTTTTTGGTGATCCCAAGCCTTTAGATATACCTAATACCAAAAAATAAAAATAATTACTCATGCCCAGCTAGGCGTGTACTAGCCTATTTGAGGCATCCACGTGGATCTAAACTGACGTCAAAGTTTGAAAATAAACTAAATAATGGCGTCAATAAGTATTAGGACGTTACAATTCTTCCCAACTAGGGGAAACTTTGTCCCAAAATTATAGTGGACTACCACCCTAAACCATTGAATCATTTATTGTACTAACAACTCAATAAACCTCGGTCTTCTATTTTTCTCTTCATGGAAATGAAACTATGACGGAACAACTAACGTCGCCAACTCACTCTCGAACTCCACTAGACCATACTTCAGTATATTAAGATCCCTCCAATGAGCTTATCCTACCCCGCTCCACAGGTCATCACCCAATATCCCTCGTTGTGGTCGACATGGACTCATGACCAACCGACACGCGCACCGAAAACAAGCAGCCCAAGTCGCAATTCACTGAGGGCACCAGGGCCATGTGTTATGGCCTTGTGTGTCGCATAACCATTGAGTCTTCATATGTATCAATAGACATAAAAATGTGTATACACATAATTTAAACAAATAGTGGCAGAATGTGTCAGATAACTTACCCTCGGTGCACTCTAGTCATCTCCCTGTCAGGTTGACCTGTTGTGTTAGCTCTCTCTCAGATATGATCTCGCTATGGTCGTAGTGATGCCTTCCAAGAATCAGCTATAAGATTTCTAGTTTGACCACATCAGAAACATCTACATGTTTCTTGCCTCTCTGCCTCAGATCTCTGACCCTAACTTAGTTCCTCTTCTATCACGGCCTCCCCAATTTTGATTTTGTCAATATTGTTGTCTCAGTTACTCAATCGATGCGGGCGTAATGGCGTATATTACATGTTTGTCATCAAGTCTATGCTGATCTGACTGATAGTCCTCCCTGCAGTCACAATCATCTTTGCGACTCCTATTGGACTGTTAATCATATCTTCCATCCCTGTCAGGCTGGTCTCTTTGCCTCTTCTACCTCTAGTCTTACCTTGAACTCTACCTTGACTGCCTCTTCGAACTAATCAAAATGTCAAAATGAATATGTCATATCTCTATAGCTAGAAGGTCTCATGTGTAAGTGCTCAATCATACATCTCTGAAATTCATTTTAATCATAGCCACCCCAATTTCTCATCGTTTTAAATAAGAACCAAGTGAAGAAGATGATTACCTAGTTTTTGGAGCATTTAGATATTGGTTTCCAACACAAATTCAGGCTAGGACCTAGCTCTAAAACCCATCACCTTGATGTCCTAAATTTTAAGTTTTTGTGGAGTTGTTGCATGTGAAGTTTGAGCACTAAGTCATGTATATATATGACTTGGTCTTGATCATGTATCTCGAGTTAAATCTTGTGGTCCTCATTTAAACCAACCAACATAAGATTATGACTCTATTATGTGACGACCCGACTCCCCAAACCGAGTACCTTCTGGCCTAATTCATTATTAAGACCTAATCCATACCACGTAGAACTCAACAACAATTAGTCATTCTTTTTACCTCATTAACTTCATCATCTAGTTAACATTCATTTTTATATTGTCAAAGTTAATTAAGAGATCATTATTATTACCTTAATAATCAGCGGAACACTTAATAAATTAGCATAAGCATTTATAAACACCTACTGTGGAAACCAGGTAAACAGACGATTATATAACACCAACTAAAGTAATACATGAAATAATAGAGAAGTCTAATCTCAATATACAACCCAAAACTACATAAAAGACGTAAGTAATAATTACATAAAATGATTGCCTACAAAAGTACTACAAAAGTAACAAAAGCTCTCCTTTGACAGCTCAACACTAATCATTAATCTTTTCCTTCCCTGATCTGCTACTCAAAGTATTTGCACCCACCTTCATAAAAAGGAAGGTGAGTACAAGAAAGAAAGTAACACTGTGAATGATTTGTTCACATTTTTGAAATACTCATTAAGTATTTAAAAGCATAATAATATAAACTAAGGCTGAAAGGAAATCATGTTATAAGATATTCCAGCTGACTAATATGAAACTGACACTAGGCTAAGTAGTTATAATTTAGGGTCGGTCGGCCGGGAATCCTATCCCAATGCATGTTCCACTATATAAGGGTGAAGTTGAGCTCTACATCTCTATGAATGTCGTAATTGTGCTCTACACCTTTATAATCATCCCAAGTGCCAGTCACCTGGAATGTATACTTGCCAACAACCCTAACTCTTATAACTCGTGAAGTCACCCAAGTTATGATTGCCAACAATCCCAAGTCCCATACCCCGTGTGTTGTGCAAGATAGTGGAGAGATCCTGATCACCCTGGAAGTCTAGCGTATGTCCGTTGGACCTCTATCCTGAAATGGCCCTAGATAAAAGAACTATTTTCATATTACAAGGAATGACATGGTTTTGGAATCCAACAAAGCAATTGCATATCTAATGCACAAAGGAAATGGAATATACGATACTATGAACCACTACCTAATAGCATGCTATTTCACTAACCACATAGATTAACAATCAAAATGACATAGAACATGATTTGGGTCAATGAAATCATTTAATCAATAATCTATACCATGAAAGCAAACTCATGAAATGAGAAAAGGACAATAAGTCATGGTATATGGAGTACAAAGGCAAATCAGTCCAAATGACTGGAAATGAACATATAAACATGAATGAAATGTAAATAAATATCTCAATCAGTTTACTTACAATCAAGCCAATTTCCTAGTTATTATGGCCTCCCAATACCTCGAAACTCGTATCCGAACCCCCATGACACTTTTTTAGGTTCTTGATATTATATAACATGTTTTTTAGTGTGTTCAGATCTTTACTTATGGTATTGGACTTGTTTAAAGTGTTTAAGTTAGTATTAGAAACTTCAGATTTTTGTGTTGTCAAAGCACTTAGAGCGCTAAGTACCTTGATCAGCGTTCTAACAAATGTCTCTAGCGCGTTAATCAAAGTTAGTGCGCTATGTATAAGAAAATCTACAATTCAAAAATCCTAAGTTTTCTCCACATATAGGCCATACCAAAACTTGTGTACTTTCATACACTCCTTCAGAGTCCCAAGACATCAATTGCAACATAAAAACAGCCACCTATCCATGAATTCATCAAACCAACTAAGCTAGTGTAAGTGAATTACTTATTTCATGAACTCCTAGCTTGATCTCCTTCACTAATCCACTAATTTCTCTACAAAAACTTGCTAATCTTCTTCTTCTTCAATCTTTACTTTTCCAGCAAGTAAGGAAATGGAATGAATGAATTGATTGTGTTGATCCTAAGCTTTATATATGAAATGGATATGGTTGAATAATAGTCATTGATCTTTATGCACATACGTGACTCGAGGCTTATCTAATGGCCTACACATTGGCACATGTCCCACTAACTATCCACTTGATCTAAATAACACCAATTTAAACTCAATTGGTCTTTAGATATGTTAACGCATATCTTGAGAATCATCATATAGCTATTGTTTTAAGTTGCTTAACTTAGACACATTTAATATAAAACTAATTATAGCCACATTAGATTCACTATTTAAGCTATATTATACCTAAATAAATTGACCACATCACTCTTTACCCCAGTCCCATATCGGCGTGCATCTCGAGGCACATCTCTGCTCATGTCTTGACATCTATGTACAAGTAGGAGTGACTTAATAAACCTACACATATACATCACACTAGGCATCCATCACATCAAAACTAACGCATTTCTCGTTCCTCACACCAAGTATTCGAGCCATGTACCTGCTCTCGGGCTACGTCTTGGGTTAATAACCCTGATTAGGGACTAATTTACTATTAATAAATGTTTGGGTCGTTAACGTCTTCCCAACTAATAGAAATTTCTTCCTCGAAATTAAATTTAATCATAAGTTTAATCTCACAACTCAGTCTCATTTTAAAAATAACGGAGTCACTACTAGTCGACTCTTAGTTTTTCACCTTTTAAAATTTTATTCTTACTTTGCTTTCTCAATAATTACCTTAGTCAAGATTTTAAATGATACTAGCCCCAAAGTCCATAGTACTCCATTTACCGTAGGTGGATCCGATGTCTATGTATCCTGGGTTTATATATAACTGTAGGTGATTCTATGCTCAGTTACCACATGCACATTATCATAATATACAACACTCTGGTCATAGTATTCAAGAGAAATCTTACTAGGCATAATCTTTCTTGTGAAAGTTTTTAGTGTGTTTCTAAAGCAACTCTACTTTCATTCTCTTATTAATTCATGTTTTGTAGACCGGTTGAAGTCATTCTCACCAGTTCAGTGATCAATTTCAATACCTAATCACTAGAACTGTTATTGTTATCTAGTTAAACAGTGCATAATTAAGATAATAATTAAATACATACCCTTACCAATGTCATGTGCCATCTCTAGGCCCGACTTTGTCTCTACGTGCATTCCACATCTGACCTGTGTTTGCAAGGCAGACTATTGATAGTCATGAGGCTCTGGACATTGTCGAACCATATGTCCAATATGTCTAACTATGTAACACGCAGGCTATCTTCTTGGTGTTATCGAGGCTGCTTGACTATGCATCGATCTTTATCTCTATAGACTAATACCACCATATCTAACCCCACTCTCTATCCCTAGCTGAAGCAAATTTGTTTATTGTAGACACTGACAAACCATGTGTCCAACCTGACGACACTTATAACATGTTGGTGGCCTCATTTGCTATACACCTGAAATCTGGATCTGTCATTGCCTCGGTGCATCATGACCTCGATCGCCTAATGTATGTTGAATCTACGATGGTGATAATATTAATCATGCCTGTGATGGTATAAGAAGTCTAATCCCTAACTATGAACTATAACTTATGATGTGCCCCTCCTAACCCCATCTGCAACATGCCATATATCTCTTTTGCTTCGTCAACTCAATCGACCTCTGAGTGAATCTCTACTCTTGCCTCAATGCATATTGGTCTCTACTGCCCTAAACTTGTTGAAACTATTGCAGTGGTTGTACCATCGGAGGTGACCGACTAGTGAAATCAAGAATAAAAGTAGGTGGAACCATCATAATTGAAGACATGGATTGGAAACTACTCGTCCTCGCAGGTGTCAATGGAGAAACGTGTACGCACTATACTGTCATGATTACTGGTATCTCAAATCTTGAAGAACTCGCTCTTTCATACATCTTCTTCAATCCTCTTCTTACAGTTCTTAGTCAATATTGGTGTAGTGTCAATCAGAATCTCTGTAGGTACTATCACGAATAACATTTGGTGAAATGGGTATTGTCTTCGCTATAGGTATCTCTGGTGCTCGTCGTATAGTAGTTGTAATAGTTGATACAATCAAAGTCTCTAGTGTTGGAATTAATGTCATAGCAGGCTCGACGGAAATAACTAGCGCAACTAGGTATGGTTGTACAATCCTAAGAAGCCCGGTCAACTGATGTCCTTGGGCAGTAATTATGTCAGTCTAACACTGCATATCATCAAGTTGCAACAATATGTGTCTCAGGTGCCAGTAGTACTATAGTCAAAGTAGTTGCGACAGAAACTATCTGTATAAGTGCGGACATACGTATTTTCATATCTGACATGAAATCAACCAACTGTTGACCCTGCGCCGCAACTCAATCGAATAGTCATCAAAAGTCCTCAGCCGAAGCTGTATGCTGGCTACCGGTAGCACTATGATCTTCAACCTTGCACGGATCTGCCATCGTAGACTGCATGATAATAGCGATCACGACATCAGCTACTATGCGAATATTACATATATATGTACATAACATAACATGTACACGTACCAATCCTCGACTCACATCCATTCACTTCCCAACTATTAGTTTCTAGACAAGGACCATTTGGTTTCTACATCTAAAATTTATATTTTATTCATGTTTCATTATGTATTTATCAATAACTTTAGTTTTCATATCAACTATGACGTTGGTATCACATTATATAAAAACTAAACTTCATTGTCTAGGCTCTAATAACAACTGTGTCGTTAGTATTACATTTTAGAATAAACTAATCTTCCATTGCCTAGCCTCTTATACCAATTGTGATGTTGGTATCATAAACTTGGATAACCTTAACCGAAAACACCTAGGATCTAAGGTCTAGTCTCTTTTACCACTTGTGACGGCCCGACTCCTCAAACTGGGTACCGCCCAGCCAAATCCGTTACTAAGCCTAATACATACCACGTAGAATCCAACAACAAATTAGTCAGCATTTTTACCTCATTAACTTCATCATCTAGTTAACGTTCATTTTTATATTTTCAGAGTTAATTAATAGATCATTATCATTACTTTAATAATCAGCGGAAGACTTAATAAATTAGAGGAAGCATTTATAAACACCTATTGTGGAAACCAAGTAAACAGACGATTATAAAACACCAACTAAAGTAATACATCAAATAGTAGGGAAATATAATCTCTCATCCCAATATACAACCCAAAACTATACAAAACACGCAAGTAATAATTACACAAAATGATCGCCTACAAAAGTAGCAGAAGCTCTCATTTGATAGCTCTACAACACTAATCCTTAATCTTCTCCTTCCCTAGTCTGCTACTCGAAGTATATGCACCCACAATCATAAAAATAACAGTAAGTACAGGAAAGAAAATAACATTGAGAGAGATTTGTTCACATTTCTGAAATATTCAACAAGTATCTAAAAGCATAATAATATAAACTAAGTGTGAAAGTAAATCATGCTAATCAATATGAAACTGACACTAGGCTAAGTAGTTATGATCTAGGGCCAGTCGACCGGGAGTCCTATCCTAATACCTGTTCCACTATATAATGATAGAGCTGAGCTCTACATCTTTGTGAAGATCGTAAGTGTGCTCTACGCCTTTATAACTATCCCAAGTGCTAGTCACTAAGGATGTATACTTACCAACAACCTCGACTCCTATAACTCGTGAAGTCACCCAAGTTATGTTTGCCAACAACCTCGAGTCTTATACCCCGTATGCTGCGAAAGATAATGGAAAGATCTCGATCACCCTGGAAGTCTAGTGACCACCGTATGTCCATCATACCTCTATCATGAAATGGCCCTAGATAAAAGAACTACTTTCATATTACAAGGAATGACATGGTTTTGGAATCCAACAAAGGAACAACATATCTAATGCGCAAAAGAAATGGAATATACAATACTATAAACCAATACCTAATAGCATGCTATTTCATCGACCACATATATTAACAATCAAAATGACATAGCACATGATTTGAAGTCAATAAAATCATTTAATAAGAATCTATACCGTGAAAGCAAACTCATGAAATGAGAAAGGACAACAAGTCATTGCATATGGAGTACAATGTCAAATCAGTCCAAATGACAGGAAATGAATATATAAATAGGAATGAAATGTAAATAAATATCTCAATCGGCTTACTTACAAACACGCCAATTTCCTAGCTATTCCGGCCTCCCGACACCTCAATACTCGTATTTGAACCCCCGTGACACTTCTCTAGGTTTCTGATATCATATAACATATTTTTGAGCCTGTTTAGACCCTTACTTAGGGTATTGGACCCGTTTAAAATGTTTTAAGTTGGTTTTAGGAATTTAAGATTTTTGTGCTGTTAGGGCACTTAGAGCGCTAAGTACCCTAATTAGCACACTAGTAGCCTTATTAGCGCGCTAACCAATGTCTCTAGCGTGCTAATTAAAGTCAGTGCGCTAGTTACCCTACTTAGCGCACTATATGCAAGAAAACCCAAAATTCTGACATCAGAATTCTGAGTTTTCTCCAGACAAAGGCCATACCAAAACCTTGGGTACTCTCATACACTCCTCCAGAGTACCAAGACATTAATTATAGCATAAAAATAGCCACCCATTCATGAATTCATCAAATTGACTAAGCTAGTGTAAGTGAATTACCTACTTCATGAACTCATAGCTTGATCTCCTTCACCAATCCACTGGTTTGTCCACAAAAACTTGCTAATCTTCTTCTTCTTCAATTTTTACTTCTCCAACAAGTAAGTAGATGAAATGAATGAATTGATTGTGTTAATCCTAAGCTTTATATAAGAAATGGATATGGTTAAATAATATCCATTGATCTTTATGCACACAAAGTATCTCGAGACTTATCTAATGGCCTACACATTGGCACATGTCCCACTAACTTTCCACTTATTGATCTAAATAACACCAATTTAAACTCAATTGGTCTTAAGATGTGTTAACACGTGTCTCGAGAATCATCACATGACTATTGTTTTAAGTTTCTAACTTAGGTACATTTAATATAAAACTAACTATAGCCACATTTAAATCACTATTTAAGCTATATTAAACCTAAATAAACTAACCACGTCACTCTCTACCCCGGTCCCATGCCAGCATGCATCTCGAGGCGCGTCCCCGCTCACATCTCGGCATTTATGTACAAGTAGGAGTGACTTAATAAGTCTACACATATACATCACACTAGGCATCCATCACATCAAATCTAATGCATTTCTAGGTCCTCACACCAAGTATTCGGATCATGTACTCGCTCTTGGGCTATATCTCGGGTTAGTAACCCTAATTAGGGACTAATTTACTATTAATAATTTTTTGGGCCATTACATATTGAGACACTCATTAGCTTAGTCTCATATATACTAGTATCTAATTGTTCGACATTCGTTGCCTTACGCCTCGACACGCATCTCAAAGTGCGCCATAATTTTGCCTATTCGACTAACTCAACTTCGCTATGTTTATATTTCTCATTATTTTCACTAATTAGTCGAGTTTCCATGAGTTAGTCATGTTTTCTAGTGTACCCGTAGTTTGCATACACGATACCCGCATTAGCATGCTTTACGAAGCAAATACTTCTCACATATCCTCACATGATATGTGAATGAAAACTCACACATGTGATGCCAAACTGAATAAAATAATAATTAACATCGCAATTATGCAACCATTAGACAAAAATAACTATTTATAATAATATAAGTGAACTGGATTCTGTGAAGCATTCTCGTGAGTAATACACACCCAAACACTTATAAACATACTAAATACATAAAATTAGACTTTAAAGGACTAAAGGGACCATAGGTTGGGTGCTGGGGAGCTAGGCGGGGTTGCATATGGGAGACTGGGGAGTCAGAGCGCTTATTTGAGGTGCGTAAAACCCATGAGAATGCTTTGCTTTTATTATTATGATCCCCAGCTATCAATCATTTTTATCTTGTTGATATCATGTTTCAGTACTGTTCATTCATGTTGAATAACCAGTTGAGTGGTTCACCGGGGTTTGTTGTTATTGCATAGGATAAAGGTTGTTAGATAGGAGAATATGACATCGGTACATTCGACGGACTGCAACCCAAGTTATTAGTTCAGTTCACGGGACAATGGGTCATGGGTCTAGACCGACCACCAGGACACAAGTGAGGTTTAGTTAGTTATTAGAGAGTGATCATATCGAGGTTTTATGCTAATTTACCTGCTATTTAATTTACTATGTTTCTTTGCATTATGTATTCTCTATGACTTATAAATATGCTTAATTATTCACCTATTGCACTAATTTTTGCTAATGATATACATTCATGCAAGTATATCTTTCCTTTGCTAGATTTAATACTTACATGTCTCGTAGTCTTATATTTGATTTCTTGTTGAATCTTATGTGGATTTCTCTGGGATTTTACTCAATGGGCGCCCCGAAGCGACCGAGTATGCTGCTTCGCAAGTCCCGCAGCCCCACTGACGTTAATGCCACGCCAGCATTATTCGGTGTGTGCGCTAACTTGTTATGACGTAAGTTTAAGTAAACCACTTACTCATTATGTACGTAAGTTATTTGTTAAGATTTACTATTTTTTAGTTCGAAATTATAAGTTGAGAAGTAATATAGTTAATAATCAATAATTTTTAGCGAAAAACTTAACAACAACATAAAAATACATTTAAGTGTTTTCATGTCATATATAACAAACATCCTACTATGAAAAACCCAGAATAAAATACCATGTATATAAGGTGACAATATATACAACCAGAGTATATACATGTACTAATTTCTCTCAAGTCCCCAAAATAACCCAAAGTAAAGCATAATATCATGAAGCCACCGAGTGTCCAAGAAAGTCTTCTGCTAATTTATATTGTTTAATATTGTAAAACATAAACTAATTTGTAAACTTGGATAAATGACAAACAAAAGGCTAACTAAATAATTAAATAATTGATTTATCTAATCACTGGTTAATGAGTTAGTATGCATATCGAGTAGCACTAACGTGGTAGCAGATAACAATCGGTGAGTAAGACAGTCACGTGTTAGGGGTCCAAAGGCGGCAGCGGGACCCATAACGCGCACACCCGGTGGCCTTAGGGAGCGGGGTCGTCATAGTTGGTATTAGACATAGTCACCTAGGATCACCTTGCCCTTACTGGTACTAGGATCTGCACTCGGTCATTACAACAAAACAGATGGCGAGTTTAGTGAGTAAAATCTCAAGGAAATTCACTGAGCATTTAAGTAGTTAGGAACCAAATAATAATGTTAAATAAAAATGCAAAAAGTAAACATGCAACTGCGATCATCACAAGTAAAAATAATAATATAGCCCAAATATGTGTCTGTCCCGCCCAAACTAGACCATATTTAGATCCTTAGGATCCCCCTAAGGAGCGCACCCAACCGGTTCATCACCTGGTCCTCTCGACGGCCCGCATAGACCCACGATGCATCGACATGTGTACCGAAACAGTAGCTCGAGTCATCATCCACTAAAGACCCGGGTACAAGTGCAATGGTATATCATGCCATTAACACAAAGGAATATCTGATGGGAGTAAACTCAATCGACTAATTAACCAAACCAAATCAGTAATAGAATATGGAAATGAACAGTGATAAGGACAAAGTTGACTGAACTGAAATAGAGTTAAAACATAAATGAAAATAAGTAAATACTCAAAGTGGTTTTCAATTAGGTTTTACACACCTCAAACACGCTCTCCAATCCCTGAAAACACCTTGATCCGACCCTGTCACGCTTTCGACTAACATATTATAGTCCTCGAGTCCCCTGAGGTCAATTTCAATGTTTTAGGGTGATTTACATGTGTTTGAATAGGTTTCATAGCTTAAGTCTTTAAATAGTATCCTTAGTGTTTTATTTTAAAAACCAGTTTGTTATGTCTCTAAAGGGCTAGGTAGGCTACCTAGTGCGCTAAGCGTGTTTAGCCCACTAAGGAGCCACCTAGCGCGCTACAGTTCATCGTGATGAAGAATAGTTGCACACCTAGAACTGCTAACGCAATAGCTACTTTTTCTAGCACGTTATCCGTGTCGGATGGCAGAATCTCAAATTTTATAATTCTGACATTTGATACCATGGCCTCCTCCATCGCTGTCGACCCTACCCTTTCCTCGTAGGGGATCATAAAACTCCATCAAAAGTCGAAGGCACATGTATAATTCATCAAATTAAATATTCATGCATTCATCAACATAATAACCAATTTGAAAAGTTCATGTGAATTCGGTTTGAAAATTCCAATTTGTTGCAGTCAAAGTGTTTATTAAGCATGGAGAACCACCAAAAACAGTGGTACAATCTAAGAATTTTTTTTCTTACAAAACCCTTAACTGACATATATCTACACATCAAGTAGAATATGGAAATGAATTAACTTGGTAAGGATTTCTCACTTGATTTTCAAACATTCAATTTGCATGTAAGTTGTGACAGTGGTGATGAGAAAATCCACTAAGTGTGGTTTAAATAGTTTGGTATTCATCAAGATGGGATGCGTATCTCAAGGACCATCTAAGGCTCTTAATTGCATTAGTCATACACAATTTATTGATTCACTTGTGACACTCATTAGCTTAGTCTTGTACATTCTAGTATCTGATTATGTAACATTTGGTACCCCGTGCCTCGGCATGCATCTCGAAGTGCGCCATAATTTTGCCTATTCGACTAACTCGACTTGGCCTATGTTTTTTATTTCCCATTTGTTTCACTATTAGTCGAGTTTCTGTAAGTTAGTCGTGCTTTTTAGTGTACCCGTAGTTTGCCTACCCGATACCCACGTTGGTACGCTTTACAAGGCAAATGCTCGTCACACATCTTCACACGATATGCCAATACAAACTTACACATGTAATGCCAAACTGATTAAAATAATAATTAGCATCGCAATTATGCAACTAACAAATAAAAAACTATGCATCCCCATTCAAGCATGTATTCGCCTATCCGAGGCGTCCACATGGGCATGAGTTAGCATTCAAGTCTGAAAATAAACTGAATAACAACGTCAATAAATATTGGGCCAAGGTGTCTACATAGGCCTGAGCTGGCGTTTGAGTCTGAAAATAAACTTAATAATGGCATTAATAAATATTGGGCCGTTACATTCACAATCGGTAACTCCGGTGGATGGGGTATTATCGGCTCTATTTGTGGTTGTGGTACTAGTGGTACTAGTACATATGGCCTTGCAGTAGTGGTGGACGGTGCAATTGGTGTCTCTGGTGTTAGAAGCACAATGGTTGTAGTAGTAGTAATAGGAGCGACTAGTGTAGTCAGATGTGCACGCATTAAAGTAAGGAGCTTAGTCAACTTTTTTCCAAAGTAGTGACTTGGTCAGACAGACTCTGAAAATCATTTGTTATAGTAGGAGGGTGACTACCGCCGGCACTAGCATCTTCGTCCTCGCGTGGGTCTGCCATCAATGTCTACAAGTTGATCGTGAGGAGAAATTAGCTACTATGCAAGTACCGTATATCTATACATATATAATCATAACATATACATCTAGCCATCCCCAACCTCATTTTCACTCAACCTCCCACTAATAGTTTCTAAGTTATGATCAACTGGTTTCCACTCTAAAGTTAAAGTTTTATTCAAGTTTGTTTTGATACTTATCAAGAGCAATGGCTCTGATACCAACCATGACGACTTGATCTTCTAATCAGCGCACCTCTGGCCTAATCCCGTCATTAAGGCATAATCCCAGCCATGTAGGAATTAACAAAGTATTAGTCTGCCTTTGTCTTATTATCCTCGTAACTTGTGTTCAAGATAAGTATTTTTTGTTTCTCGTTATAATTAATTTTTAGAGTTAGTAAAAATCTTTATACATTTTAAGCAGAAATCTTAATAATATTGCAGAAGCAATTATAAAACACCTATATGTGAAAACTAGGAAATAGGTCACATGTATGTATATCAAAAGTGGCGAGCAACAATGTAACGTCATGCATCAGTTAAGGAGTCTAGTCTCTAAACCTAATATACAATCTAAAACATATAAAAGACATGTAATAAATATAAACAAGTGAAACCTACAAAATATGGTAGCAGATAGATGCCGAGGGCTTAGAGGTAGTCATCGATCTTCTCCTTCCCCAACCTGCTACTCAACGGATCTGCAATTATCACCAAACATGACAATTCCATTGAGTAAATCATGCGGCCATTCATTCACATTTCCAAATATATAAGCATACGATATGTACGAAAAAAGCATAAATGAATGTATGCAATCAGGTACCAGGTATGCCAAAAGAATAGACATAATAGTCACACAAATCAAAGCTTGATCAACCGTGAGCTACATCACATCAGCTTATATATTTGTCCATAAGCAATGTCAAATCAACCAATCAAGAGTGTCGACATCCCCATTGACTCTAACCCTATGTGCTGCTTTCATTCGTACAAATCAAAGTTAGGGAACCTAAATATATGGACTACTTTACAACCATTATAAACTAACTTACTTCATAAATCCAAATAAGACCAACATATGAAACATGGAGGTAAACAACATCAGATAAAAATATAATAGCATGCTATAATACAACACACAAGCTCAGATATAAACAAAATTTAAAAGTCCAAATCAAGATAAGAAACCAAATATATAGAATTGTCATGAATCAAACCAAATATGGAGTTTAGTTACTTAAACTAAACAGAAGCAGCACCTATAGAAGTATCATGGCATTGAGAATTCAAGAACAACCAAATCAATCCAAGTGGATTGTATGTCCAAGGTAAACTGAGATTGACATGGAAATGAATGCCCGACATGTTTAATTACCTTTAATGCAAGCAATTCCTAACCTAAACCAGCTATCGACCACTACAAACTCACATTCCATACCCTGTAAGTTCTCTCTCAGCTTTTGAGGTGTCCTAAAAAATTGAATTTAATCCGTTTTAGGTGGGTTAAGTGGTTTTAAATTCTAATTTTTAAAATCAGCTCCATTAATAATTTGTTTATGTTGAAATCTGCTTTATTAAAATAGAGACAATTTTGGTGCGACAACTTATGAGTTGATTTCAATTACCAAAACGTTTAAATTATGTATTATAGTCCAAAGAGGAATTTTAAAGCTATGTCTTAGCTTTTCGAAACTATAAGGTTTGCGCAATTTCGATACGAAATGAGGGGGATATGAAAATTTTACCATAATAAATCCAATTAATTTATATTTTGACCATCAAACTTAAAAAATTCATTTATCATTAACCATAGCTCAACATTCATGATTTTTTACTGAGGACTACAAACATACCCATAACGTCATACTAAAAGATGAGCTCAATCCAATAAGAAATGATGGAGTTATGCTCAAAACATCATGACATTATTGAAACTATGAAACTCCAAAATTTCATATTCATCATCAAAGTTGTAGAGTATTTTTTGAATAGGAAGGAGTCCAAATATACAAATGGTGCGCGAGATCAAAGTTTTAGCATTATGGTTGAGCTTTCCAATGCCACCGGAATGAGTCGGGATTTAAAATGAGAAAGTTATGGCCAAATTACATAGACTGGTTTAGAATAAGAACAATCAAATTCTAACTTTTATTTTCAAGAACCTTATTAACTTTAAAAATTCATTCCTTACCCAAAAATAAAAATTCAATATAATTAATTGAGTAGATTTCATGAAGAATCTAAATCTAAAGTTATTTTACAAATTTAATTTTAATTATCTATTGAATTTCGAGAATTACAAAACAATAGCAACTTTAACCTTATTGCCTATAGTTCTGATTAGTTTCTATGCTCATGATTCTTCCTCTAATTCATTAAATGACTTCCTAATCTCCTGATTCTTCAATGCCTATAGTTGTGATTAGTTTCTATGCTCTTGATTATCACTTCAAAACACAACTTGATTTGCATGAAAATGAAGATTAGCCTATTTATATATCATCCTATGATTTGTTTCTAGCCATACATCTCATTTTTTTATTTTGTATCTAGATGCAAAGCTATGGCTCCAAATCACCCAATTATCTCCACTTTCACACCCTTTCTAACACAAATATTTAACTCAAATTTCATGGATTAGATTTAAACTCACATCTCGAGGTACATCTATGGCCTATGTTTTATTTTCACAACTTAAGTGTTTGATTTGATTTAATTTATCAACTATAGTCCCTATTATTTATTCACATTGACTATTCTCCTATGACATATGAGAATCTCATATATTTGATTAGTTGACTAATTAGCTATTTTCGGATTTTAATTGGAAATTAAATATTTGACGTGGGACCTACGCATTCTGGACTAGAGATCATAAGTTAAATATTATTTTTGTGTGTTGCATGCATAGTGGAAGTAATATACGTTATTTTGTCGGGAAGTCGAGGTGTGTTGAGGCGTATCCTCAGCTTGTCATACTCGGGGTTGCAAGTGCGTGTCTAAAGGGCACGAGTGAAAATAAATTATTAGTAGCTCGAAACCTAATGAATCAAGTGTTAATCCCCATGTGAAGATTTTTCCTCGGTTTATGTGCAAATTGGGATCAGGGGCAGTGTAGAATGAGAATGAAGTTAGTACAAGACTTTGCCTCAAGTTTCGTATCAGCTGGTGGTGGTCGTGGTTGAGATTGGGTCTAAATCAGAGCACGTTTAGCTAAATATAGCAAGAGAATTAGTCCTTAAGTGTTTAATATGTCGTGGATAAATTAAAGATTTTTAGTTATGGACAATTTATAAAGATGGACTATTTTATCAAGGTTCTGGATCAATTTGGTGAAAAATTGAATTGAAAACGAGTGCTGGAAGCCAAAACACGTCAAAATAAGGATTTCAAGAATTTATAAATAAAAAGAAATTAAGTTGCTGACGAGCGGCAGAGGGTTTATATATAAATGAAATGAAAATCAAAACTTTCATTTGATTTCTCAATAAAGAACCAAAAAGATTTCATTTCCTACACCTTATCACTCGGATTTTCACTCTGCACGCTCCTGACGTTCAATTTTTGCTCGGTTTCCTTCTGCAAAATCGTAGAGCATCGCGAGATGGTCAATTCAAGTTTCCTCCTCACGTCCGATTTTTGCTCAGTTTCCTCATGTCGTCCAATTTTTGCTCGATTTCATGGTGTTTGTTATCGAGTTTTGAAGATTTAAATTGCAAAAATATTGATTTGCGAAAGTTTTTCAGCTCAAAATATAAGAAGTTCTTTCCTAGTTGACAACCCATATTAAAAAGATTCATAACTTCCCCGTCGGTGATTCGATTTGAGTGTTCTTAGAGCCTATGGAAAATTAGACTTGAGTATTACAAGTTCCTTCAGATCATCATGACAAATATTGAGGTTTTCAAGGTTAAAAAGTTACCCTAAGTTGGCTAGTTGAAAAGTAGTTGAAACAATTATATAAATTAATATTTTTGGAAATTGTTCTCAAGTGTACTTTGGCCTAGTTTTCATTGGGTTTCTTGATTTGGTTTCACTTGAAGCTATAATATAATTGAGTATGCAGGGAAGCAATTGAAACCATTTTCAAGGTGATCGGACGCTCCAAGAACCTCAAAAAATTAAGCTCAAAATTGGTTTGGTTGTAACTAAACCCTACAATAATCTTTACTATCGATTGAATATTTTTGTATTTGTAATTGTATCATAGTCTGCATCACATTTTATCATTCTTGGTCATGCATACATAAAGTGAGTGAGGGGGTACACTTTTTTTGGAGTCTAACTTGATTGAAACTAGGCTTCAGTCCACCTATACGATGTCTAATGAGACTAGCAGAGTCTAACACCAACATGTTATCTCTGCATTTCATGATCTCTTAATATTGTATCTGTACTATTTTTGGAAGTTGAGGTCTGATTGTAGTTAAGAGACAATGACAGAGTGGACTGCATGTCATGTTGACGCAAATATTTTATTGATTATTTTGAAATGTAATTACATGTCTCTGTGTATCAAACTAACAATTGTAGGAGTATAGATCAATGTAGGAATTTACTTACCTGACATCTTTGAGTTGTTTTTTATTACGCCAGGATCTATGTGAAGTTAAGGAAGAACAAACAAGAATCAAAGACTTTTGGTTATATGTTTTAAGTTTTAAGAATTTAATTATTATTGTAAATAGTTTATACATATTGTTTTGGGACTCTTAGGGTGAGTGTAGGACGTGAAGTTACTTTGAATGGTTATAAGAGTTTCCTAAGTTAGAAATTTAAATATGTTGAAAGGTTTATAGTCAATTTAGGTCTATTTAGGATTGTCAAGTTGAAATTAAGTTCTCGGAGACTCTAAGTTAGTTGATTAATTTGAATTTGATACATATTATGAACTGTGGGGAGTTATGAGTCCTTCTAAGCCTCTCCCTTATTCGGTTGTCTATTAGGTGAAGGATTTCCGGCATGCCACTTTTAGGGAAGATACAGCGAAAAATTTTAGGAAATACGAACATTATTTCTGAATTTGCTCCAATTGAATAAATCATGAATTGAGTTTCATTAAGGATAAAAATTTAGTTTTAGAGCTTGTAAAGGATTGAAATAATTATTATTTTGAGGTCAAAGTTGAAAGAATGGATTAGGCTTACAAGATTATAAGGGAATTAAAGTAATCTAGGTTGGTTAATCGTCTTAATGATGACGGGGCTGACAAACTTGGTATTAGAGCTTAGGTTTGGCTCACTTTAGGATAAACTTTAGTTAAAAACCAAAGAGTAATTGAGCGCGACTAGTTGGGAAGTAACTGTTAGCTGGGATGTTTTTGGTTATTATGTTATATTTATGTTGTATGTTTGTATTATCGCTAGTTATACGATATGAAGTTTATTTTCCTTGTCCGTTCGATACTTGTCAGATACGGCGAGTAAGTTTAGAATGGATAATTAAAAGAGAGAATAGACTTATTAAATGAAACTGGGCGTGATTGGATGTGAAATGGACTTGTAAAGTCTGAATTCATAAAAGTGTTTGTAAGTAGTTTGGTACTAATATAATTGATGAAAGTATCAATTATGAAACTAATAGGAAATTGGTTGGAAAGGAAGTCCAATGGTTCAGGTACGTAAGTACTAAAGATAGATTTCTTTCAGAAATTGAAAGTATCGAACTATTACAATTATAAAACGCTCAGGAAAATGTTAAATAGTTTCAACAAGGAAAATGGAGACACATGGTTTTAAAAATAGAAATTAATTAAATAAACTGAATTTGACTGAGAAATCACAATGAGATTGTGATAGCATCAAATAAAGTTTTCTAAGTCGATTTCTATAAAAATAAATTACTTTGAAATAAGGTATTGTGTCCTTTCTCAAACAAAACATCAAGTGAAATGTGGAATCGAACCACCGTTTAAAATAATCAAATGACTTCTAAAAAGAAGTACTGAGAATTTTGATTGTTTATTACTCAAGTTACTTATCTATAAGCGGCGTTGAGTAAGTGGTTCTATGAGTCAAATAAAGAAATGATCAAGCAAATGAAAATACATGAGTTAGAAGTAATCTTTGTTAACACCAAATTAGGTGTTGTTATAGAACAAAGATAAAAAAAAAAAAAATTTAAGTTGAAAATGAAAGGTATGGTAGCTATTAAACATCAGCACAAATGATTGTGTTTTGAGATTCAAATTACCAAATATTACTTCTAATGACATTAAGTTATGATGCTTATCACTACAATCTAAAATATATTAAATGAAGATATAGACGTATTGATTGAGTATCATTAAGTGATTGTATAGGACATCTGTATGGGCTCCTATATTGCAAGAATTTCCATTTATATGAATTAAGAGATTTAAATAGTATTCTTTAAGAGTTTGATTAGTTGTTAAGTTGATCAATAGTTTGGAAATTCAAATTCTTCTATCTCTTCAGATGAACAACAACGGACAAATTAATTCATCAAATAATGAATTTGATGATAGTAAGATACAAAGTTATCTTACACAGTCCTTTGAAGAGTACCAAATTTCTTTTTAAGAAAAAGAAAAGTCGAGAAATCTGAGACTATTGGAAACAAATTAAGGCAATAAAAAACAATTTAACTATTTGAGTCGCAAAATTTCTCCGTTTCAAATAAGGTTAGCCAACGAAGACTTCAATTGATTAAATAATCATAAGGAGCCGTATTCTCCTTAGCTAAGTTTTTGAAAAAAAGAAGAGATACAAATTGTCTTTCTAAGTTAAGATTAAAGAACTATAAGTGGCATGGTTGTTGAGTGAAAGTCGTTATTTGATTATAAAAGGACTAAGATTAATATCAATGTAAGAATAGCTAAGATTGATGAAAATCGAACGGAATAGACTTTGTGTATAAAATAAAATGAGACGTAGAGATGACTTGAGACTGATGAAGTGACACGAACAGACTCATATTGTCAAGGCCAAATACTAGAATAGTTGTACGTAACCAAAAGTCTTAAGTAACTATGTTTTATAATCAAGATTTATTCACAATGCAGAAGACTAGTGTAACGCATTCACTTATCTTTGAATAATGGAATAAATTGGAGACAGTCGGAATAAAAGAGTTTATGAAGTTTCATTGGAGTCAATTGAAAACTTAAGTATAGGCAACTAAATGGTCAATAAATTCTTACGTACGCATGAGAAAATGAAATTTCAGGTCAACGAGTCCCAATCCAATTAGAATGTCAAACTATAAGTTTGATGGAATATAATATATCTTCACAATGATCTTATAAGAAGTCAAACTCTGAATACTAAAAATTTTGGAACCAAAGCAGTTTATAACTAATATCGGTGAATATACTGTATATTGGTTCAAATATAGTGCTACACCACGTGACTAGTCATTAGTGGAGTTTAAAGCACTATGTTATCTTAAGTTGGAGTTGATGTAAGATACATATATGATGGAAAATATATAAATGAAATGAAAAGAGATGCATGACATACAAATCAGTTAGTTTTTATTCTCCTTGTTGGTTGAAAATGCTTAATAGAGGATAGTGTATTCGACTTGGTATATTTAAATAATATTCTTTCACTGTAATTGAGTAGAAATAAAAAAGAGACAACGTATTTATAAACTTGTATGCAATACAAGTTAAAAGTTATACTATGAGAGTACAATTATCGAATATGTTGATATCTCTATTTAGAAACGTGTATCTACTCAAATTAAGGATAACTATCTCTATTAAGGTAATGAAAAAAGTTTGATGAATAGTAATGATCGAGATGATGGGAAATCTCAAAAATTTAGCAGTTAAATGAATGAGATGAGGTTTTTTGTGAACTCATGAATAGAAAATGATTTGACGAAGTTAGAAAAGTCGTTAATTTTCTATCTAGTCAAATGAAAAGTTAAGTGAATTGACTGACGAATCAAAATTGGTAATTACTTTCTAATCCACAATATAAATAATATTGTGAGTAAACATTTAGAGAATAAGTGAGAGTTGCACGATGTATCAGGTTTCATTTTCTGATCAAATTGAAATTCAAGATCTCCTGTCATGGGGTGACTCAGATGTAATTAGAGATATATAGTCATAGGATGACTTGTGTAATTTCATATCTTTGTTGAGAAATACTGGAATGATTATGGATCAGATGGACACATAATTCTACTTAGTATTTATATTGTGCTCAAATATTATTTACATAACTTATATTTAGACTGATGATAGTCTAAGAAATCATCGATCGAGAATTCTAATAAAGATGATTAGTTATGAGAAAAACATTGAGATGTGTACCAGAGTTTGGTACATATGGAAAGAATTATAAACAGTTTGTGGAACTGTAATCATTTAAGAATAAAAAGTAATTTATTAAAAAGCAAGATATGCTAGATCTTGCTAAATATTGAGTCTTGAATAAGATTCAAGGTATGAGATGAGAAGTTAAGCAAGTTTTATTAGATATCCACAAAGTTGATCGTTAACATGTCAGAAGTTCAAAAATTGGCAGGATTGGCAAAGAATAGAGGAAACTTTTCATTAAACCAAGGAATTAGAAATGAAAAGTTGAAATAGTTATGATCTTTACCACCGAGTTGTTGAATACAACGAAAGTGATTAAGTCAATTTAACGGTTCACCTTTGAAATGAGTTTTAGAGTTTTGGATTAAAAAAGTTATACATGAAGATTCATTTTCTCATATCTCTTTTGGTTCAGTTAATTGTAAATTTAAATTTTGAGGAAGAAATTTTAATTAGTTGGGAAGATTGTGACATCCGAGAATTTCATATATTTGATTAGTTGACTAATTAACTATTTTCATATTTTAATTGGAAATTAAGTATTCGAGGTAGGACCTACGCGTTATGGAACAGAGATCATAAGTTTAAATATTATTTTTGTGTGTTGCTTGCATAATGGATATAATATATGTTATTTTGTCGAGAAGTCGATGTGTGTTGAGGTGTATCCTCAGTTTGTCATACTCGGGGTTGCAAGTGCGTGTCTGAAGGGCACGAGTGAAAATAAATTATTGGTAGCTCAAAAACTAATGAATCAAGTGTTAACCCCACGTGAAGATTTTTCCTTGGTTTATGTGCAAGTCGAAATCGGTGGTAGTGTAAAATAAGAATAAATTTTGTACAAGACTTTGCCACAAGTTTTGTATTAGTTGGTGGAGGTCACGATTTAAATTGGGTTTAAATCAGGGCACGTTTGGCTAAATATAGCAAGAGAATTGGTCCATGAGTGTTTGGTTTGTCGTTGACAAATTAAAGATTTTTAGTTATGGACAATTTATGAAGATGGCCTATTTTATCAAAAGTCATGTTCAATTTGGAGAATAATCGGATGGAAAATGATTGTCAGAAGTCAAAACACATCAAAATAAGGATTTTAGGAATTTATAAATAAAAAGAAATTAAGCTGCTGACGAGCAGCTGAGGTTTTATATATAAATATATATATAGAAATGAAATGAAAATCAAAACTTTCGTTTGATTTCTCAACAAAAAATGAAAAAGATTTAGTTCCCTATACCCTATCACTTAGGTTTTCACTCTGTGTGCTCCCTACGTCCGATTTTTGCTCATTTTCTTTCTGCAAAATCATAGAGCATCGCGAGATGGTTATTTCGAGCTAAGTTTGTGTAGCAGAAATGAGGTATTCGGACCGCAATTTGGTAAATACTCAATGCTAGGCATTTTCCTTAATTCAATTTGAATTCTCGCGATTTCTCAATTTCTTTTATAAGATTTTGATAAAAATTAGTAGGAATTGTTGAAAATTAATATTTTGGCATAGATTATGGTATTGATGAATTGAACTAATGTGATTCAGTTGATAACTATTTTGGAGATGTTTTTAGAGTTGATATTGATTTAAATTGGGTTTCTGGATGAATGAGTTACTGGTTATTATCCAATTTGAGTCTACGCGCTGTGAGAATATTTTGATGCTGGAATCGAGTAGTTTTGTAGTGTTTGTTATCGAGTTTTAAATATTTGATTGCAAAAAATTGTTTTACAGAAGTTTTTCAATTCAGAATAAAATAAAGTTTGCCTAGTTGACATGCCATATTAAAAAGATTCATAAATTCTCAATCGGTGATTCGATTTCAGCGGTCTTAGAGCCTATGGAAAATAGAACATGAGTACTACAAGTTCATTTCGGGTCATCATGACAAATATTGAGGTTTTCATGGTTAAAAAGTTACCCTAAATTAGCTAGTTGAAAGGCAATTGAAATAATTATATAAATTAATATTTTTGAAAATTGTTCTTAAGCGTACTTTGGCCGCAGTTTTCATTGGGTTTCATTATTTGGTTTCACTTTAAGCTTGACTCATAATATAATTAGGTATGTAGGGATGCTATTGGAACCATTTTCAAGGTGATCTGATGCTTTGGGAACCTCGAAAAATGAAGCTCATATTTGGTTTGGTTGTAAATAAACTGTAACGGCCTGAATTTAATTCACCGTTATTAATGACGTGGTTGCAAACGTATCTGACAGCTCAGACATTCGTGGGATCCACAGATAGGCTAGTGCGCTCCTGAGGCTAGGTAAATAGTTATTTTATGTACTGATTTGTCTAATTTATGATGTTTATGTTGACATTAATTAAACAGTATCATAATGTGTGTGATTATATTACATTAGACGTGCGAGACTGTGTGTTAAGTATTCGCTTCGATATGCGTGTCGATGCAAGTACCAGTTAGTCTAAAACACTAAATAATAGGCCGAGAAAAATAATACACACATAAAATGAATAAAAATGAGTTAAATAATAATTCATAATTTATATTTGGTGGTTAAGGACATGGTAGTACGCGTATGTTGCGGTTTGGGATGCGAAACCAGGCATCAAAACACCCAAAATACCCCTTTTGGGTTAAAGACAAGGGCAAGTGTGTCATTTGTGTCATTTTAGGAGTCATTAAAGGTTGGTAATGGAGCAAATGGAGTTCATTGGATTGCCTTGAGATGCACAAGTGAGGAGAGCTGCAAATGGGACTATAAAATTCAAAAATTGACTTATTCCACCACATTTTCTCTCTCCTTATCTTCATATCCAAAAATTGAAGAGCAAAAACAAGGGTTTTGAGATTCAAACTTGGTGATTTGAGGAGCTTGGAGTGGTTGATTCATCAAAGCAATGTGAGATTCACAAATACCTCAACTTTCTTCATCTTTTAGTCTATATTTTTGAGTTGTTGGTGTGAATCCAATATGGATTGTTAAGTGGTTGTTAAGTAGTTGTTTTAGCAGGTTTTAAGTGCTATGAAGTTCAATGGTTGGTATTATGGTTGTTGTTGTTAGTGGTGGAGGGGTTTAAAACCACGAATTTTCGATAAAACTATCGTCGTAACACGACGATTAGCGCGCGCTAATGATGTCATCTAGCGCGCTATTAGCACGCTAGGCAAAAAAATAACGCATTAATGTTCTTTTTGACGAAGAACGTATAGCTGCCTGGGAATCTAGCGCACTAATTCCCAAATCCAGCGCGCTAAATATTGCAGATTTGACATTATTTTTGCTAATTGACATAAAATACATCCAATTAAATAAAAATTAATTATAAATAGAAAGAGGTTATTTCGAGCGGTAATTTGGATATATGGGAGTCAGAAGAGTCAGACCAGGGGTTATTTACGGGACACGAAGTGCAGTTTGATGTGTGTAGTATCCCAACTGAAATTTCTTGAGCAGTACCTTATTTTTTATTTTAATTCATATTTTATCTTTCAATACTCTATTTTTGGTTTGATTTAATGGACGAACATTGAGGCTCTCCCTTCATGCCATTCATGTGTGTATGTCCACTAGGCCATAGCACGTGTGTCGGGGATCTCGGTGAATAGGTTGATCCGAGAGTCGCATATGGGCACGAGTGGGTGCGTCATAGCAGTCCAGATACTAGCCTTGCTTGAGTGCTACTCGCCGCGAGTGTAGTTTGTGGGGAGTTCGAATGATGGTGCTAGTTTGACCCCTAGGCTCTAGGAACACACTTTAAGCTTGCACTATTATTTATCTATGCGATGAGCATAGTTGCCTATATTTATTTTCGCATGTTTGTTTAATAGTTTTGTTTAAATTTCGGTATTTACTTTCCGTATTGCTCACTTAATTTCCTTGGGAATACTCACTCTGGGTTCGTCATCTACCTTTTTATGTTGGTTTAAGTGCAGATCATGGTACAAGTCGTGGGAAAGGCAAGCTTTCAGAGTACCTTTAATTTATAGATGTTGAGCCAGGCTTGTAAGTTTGTATTATATTTATACTTTGTTTTTATTTTGGGGATTTGGGATTGTGAGACACTTCGGGACATTATATTATTTTTGATATATGGGTTTTCCACATTAGGTATCAGAGTTGAATGCATGAATATAATGTTCATATTTTAGTTTGTCATGATAAAAGACTTCCGCTGTGGTGATTTATTAAGGATTTAAAATGATCTTAGCAGATGACTAGAGTTTAGTAACAATTTAAATATTAAATTTTTGTCTATTGAGGTTAATAACGATTAAATGGTGGATGAGATGGCATATATGACATAGCTGGCACTGGTAGGCCAGGTTGTGGACCCGCATTGGCCCCCGTGGTAGTCCATTTGGAAAATGGGCCATTACATTTTGGCATCAGAGTAAAGTTGGTGAACCTTGAGGAATTGAAAGTTAACTCTGATATGATTACATTTATGGTATAATTTGAGGATAAACCTGATGAATAAACTTTAGATGTGGAAACCTAAAGGAATTGTTTAGAGTCCTAATTGGGAAGTGAGGTGAGATGGGTAGAAATTAGGGATATACGTGTTATATTTTTTGTTGTATATTACATACGATACACATATATACACTTATGCTGATTAGACGAATGTTCTTTGATGAAGATACCGATGGATGGACGCCTTCGAGATACTACTCGGCTTGAGGTTTAAGATACCACCGATCCGACTAGGCCGATTTTGACGTCAAAGTCCTCGGCGTAGACTATGGATGATAGATTCGCGTTATTGGGCTACTCGGGCGGTTGTACCTCCTACTATAGCTAAGACTCAAAAGTGCGGCGAAAGCATCTAAGACATTGGTTGAGAGGGTGCCGTAGTGTTACCAGTAGATACTACAGTGGTTCTTACACCTATGACTACTGAGCAGCCATCAGTGGCGTCTACTTCAGGGAGCCTGATGATAATTGAGGCTAAGAAGATGAAGGATTTCATTAAGTTCTTGCCAGGATACTTATATGGATTCGAGGACCCATAGATAGTCGAGAGGTGGCTATTATCTCATGAGCGGCTACATGACTTACTTCGGGTTGAGGAGATTGATCGACCGATGCTATCGAGTTTTTCTTTGAGAGCTGATGCCGCAATATGGTGGACTACTTACATCGCGACTAATCCTGCTGTGACTACCTAGGCGAGTTCCGAGCGTTGTTTATGGACGAGTATAGACTTATGGAGGTCAAGGTCCGCTTGAGGGAGGAGTTTTTGTCTTTGGTTTAGGGCGATATGTCTGTCACAGTATATATGGAGATGTACCGATATCTACTATAGTACTCCATGGATATAAGAGGTATAAATTGATTATAGATATATTATTTTGTCCTGGGTCTGGATGAGAGGATTGCGAGCACTGTTGTATCTAATGCAGCTCGTACTCTGGTAGAGATTTACAACAGGTTCCTCGCACACGAGACATACTTGGTTCAAAGGGCTAATAGATTAGCGATTCGGGCTGCGTTGCAGAGTCAGCAAAGTCAGCTAGCTTCAAGTTCTCGGTCTGATTAGGGGCCAAAGAGACAGAGGAGAGACCAGAACAGGGATAAATAATGCCAGAGACCTCGCCAAGGTGATGGGCAGTCTTATCAGAGTCGCAGAGATGATAGAGATCGTCATGATGACTAGGATAGACGTGATGATTACTAGGCGGCATATTTTACGGCTTCTGCACCAGTTGATCAGCCTAGACATCAGTATAGGCAGGATAGAGGTCAGAGAGGCCAGAGTCAAGGCCAGGGTCAGGCACAGAGTCGGAGGAGTTTTAGTAGATCAGAGACACGTACATGTTAGCGATGCGGTCAGGTGGGGCATATTGCGGCAGAGTGTACAAGACAAGCAATACTACCATCACAGACAGAGCATGCTAGAGATAGGGCCTACGCTACAACTTTTAGGGTCGTGTAGTCAGACAGGGAGGCGACCAGACAGCTTGTTGATCATACATATTATTATGGATTTTGGTAGTACGCTGTCTTTTATTTCTGGACGCATGATAGGAGAGTTAGGGTTACCTGCAAAAACCTCAGGTACATATCTTGTTCTCAGTATTGCAGTTGGGGATAAGATTTACCCTAACTGGATATGTCAGAATTATATTGTGGAGATTGAAGGACATCAGCTAACGTCTAATTCTAAAGTGTTAGAGTATTTGGAGTTCGACGCAATATTGGGTATGGATTGGTTATCATCCTATCACATACAGATCGACTATTTCAGCAAGACTGTGACATTTGACATGAGGGGATTCCAAAGTTTACATTTGTTGGAGTTGCGACTACATTACCTATCACTCAAGGCAAATTAGCTATGTCGTGGGAGATAAAGTCGGTCACGGCTATAGTTAAGCAGAAATGTAAGATGGTGCTTACGATTTAGGATCTCTCTATTATTTGCGAGTTTCCAGACGTGTTCCCTGATGATTTACCAGGATTTCCACCATAAAAAACTGTTGATTTTATCATTGAGCTGATTCCGAAGACTCAGCCAATCTACAACAGACCATATAGGATGTTAGCATTGGAGCATGAGGAGTTGAGGACCCAGTTATAGGACTTATTGCAGAATGGTTTTATTTAGCTTAGCATGTCACCTTGTGGAGCTCCAATTCTTTTTGTGAAGAAGAAGGACGGCTCGATGCGTATTTGTGTGGACTACCGGAAGTTGAATCAGGTGACGATTTGGAATTGTTACCCACTTTCGAGGATTGACGACTTATTCAATCAGTTGGCTAGAGCCAAGTTCTTCTCGAATAAAAATGAGTTAAATAATAATTCATAATTTATATTTGGTGGTTAAGGACATGGTAGTACGCGTATGTTGCGGTTTGGGATGCGAAACCAGGCATCAAAACACCCAAAATACCCCTTTTGGGTTAAAGACAAGGGCAAGTGTGTCATTTGTGTCATTTTAGGAGTCATTAAAGGTTGGTAATGGAGCAAATGGAGTTCATTGGATTGCCTTGAGATGCACAAGTGAGGAGAGCTGCAAATGGGACTATAAAATTCAAAAATTGACTTATTCCACCACATTTTCTCTCTCCTTATCTTCATATCCAAAAATTGAAGAGCAAAAACAAGGGTTTTGAGATTCAAACTTGGTGATTTGAGGAGCTTGGAGTGGTTGATTCATCAAAGCAATGTGAGATTCACAAATACCTCAACTTTCTTTATCTTTTAGTCTATATTTTTGAGTTGTTGGTGTGAATCCAATATGGATTGTTAAGTGGTTGTTAAGTAGTTGTTTTAGCAGGTTTTAAGTGCTATGAAGTTCAATGGTTGGTATTATGGTTGTTGTTGTTAGTGGTGGAGGGGTTTAAAACCACGAATTTTCAGTAAAACTACTGTCCAGAACACGATTAGCGCGCTAATGATGTCATCTAGCGAGCTATTAGCACGCTAGGCAAAAAAATAACGCATTAATGTTCTTTTTGACGAAGAACGTATAGCTGCCTGGGAATCTAGCGCACTAATTCCCAAATCCAACGCGATAAATATTGCAGATTTGACATTATTTTTGCTAATTGACATAAAATACATCCAATTAAATAAAAATTAATTATAAATAGAAAGAGGTTATTTCGAGCGGTAATTTGGATATATGGGAGTCAGAAGAGTCAGACCGGGGGTTATTTACGGGACACGAAGTGCAGTTTGATGTGTGTAGTATCCCAACTGAAATTTCTTGAGCAGTACCTTATTTTTTATTTTAATTCATATTTTATCTTTCAATACTCTATTTTTGGTTTGATTTAATGGACGAACATTGAGGCTCTCCCTTCATGCCATTCATGTGTGTATGTCCACTAGGCCATAACACGTGTGTCGGGGATCTCGGTGAATAGGTTGATCCGAGAGTCGCATATGGGCACGAGTGGGTGCGTCATAGCAGTCCAGATACTAGCCTTGCTTGAGTGCTACTCGCCGGCAGTAGTTTGTGGGGAGTTCGAATGATGGTGCTAGTTTGACCCCTAGGCTCTAGGAACACACTTTAAGCTTGCACTATTATTTATCTATGCGATGAGCATAGTTGCCTATATTTATTTTCGCATGTTTGTTTAATAGTTTTGTTTAAATTTCGGTATTTACTTTCCGTATTGCTCACTTAATTTCCTTGGGAATACTCACTCTGGGTTCGTCATCTACCTTTTTATGTTGGTTTAAGTGCAGATCATGGTACAAGTCGTGGGAAAGGCAAGCTTTCAGAGTACCTTTAATTTATAGATGTTGAGCCAGGCTTGTAAGTTTGTATTATATTTATACTTTGTTTTTATTTTGGGGATTTGGGATTGTGAGACACTTCGGGACATTATATTATTTTTGATATATGGGTTTTCCACATTAGGTATCAGAGTTGAATGCATGAATATAATGTTCATATTTTAGTTTGTCATGATAAAAGACTTATTTGTGGTGATTTATTAAGGATTTAAAATGATCTTAGCAGATGACTAGAGTTTAGTAACAATTTAAATATTAAATTTTTGTCTATTGAGGTTAATAACGATTAAATGGTGGATGAGATGGCATATATGACATAGCTGGCACTGGTAGGCCAGGTTGTGGACCCGCATTAGCCCCCGTGGTAGTCCATTTGGAAAATGGGCCATTACATTTTGGCATCAGAGTAAAGTTGGTGAACCTTGAGGAATTGAAAGTTAACTCTGATATGATTACATTTATGGTATAATTTGAGGATAAACCTGATGAATAAACTTTAGATGTGGAAACCTAAAGGAATTGTTTAGAGTCCTAATTGGGAAGTGAGGTGAGATGGGTAGAAATTAGGGATATACGTGTTATATTTTTTGTTGTATATTACATACGATACACATATATACACTTATGCTGATTAGACGAATGTTCTTTGATGAAGATACCGATGGATGGACAGCCTTCAGATACTACTCAGCTTGAGGTTTAAGATACCACTGATCCGACTAGGCCGATTTTGACGTCAAAGTCCTCGGCGTAGACTATGGATGATAGATTCGCGTTATTGGGCTACTCAGGCAGTTGTACCTCCTACTATAGCTAAGACTCAGGTGCAGGCAGCAGCATCTAAGACATTGGTTGAGAGGGTGCCAGTAGTGTTACCAGTAGATACTACAGTGGTTCTTACACCTATGACTACTGAGCAGCCATCAGTGGCGTCTACTTCAGGGAGCCTGATGATAATTGAGGCTAAGAAGATGAAGGACTTCATTAAGTTCTTGCCAGGATACTTATATGGATTCGAGGACCCATAGATAGTCGAGAGGTGGCTATTATCTCATGAGCGGCTACATGACTTACTTCGGGTTGAGGAGATTGATCGACCGATGCTATCGAGTTTTTCTTTGAGAGCTGATGCTGCAATATGGTGGACTACTTACATCGCGACTAATCCTGTTGTGACTACCTGGGCAGAGTTCCGAGCGTTGTTTATGGACGAGTATAGACTTATGGAGGTCAAGGTCCGCTTGAGGGAGGAGTTTTTGTCTTTGGTTTAGGGCGATATGTCTGTCACAGTATATATGGAGATGTACCGATATCTACTATAGTACTCCATGGATATAAGAGGTATAAATTGATTATAGATATATTATTTTGTCCTGGGTCTGGATGAGAGGATTGCGAGCATTGTTGTATCTAATGCAGCTCGTACTCTGGTAGAGATTTACAACAGGTCCCTCGCACACGAGATGTACTTGGTTCAAAGGGCTAATAGATTAGCGATTCGGGCTGCGTTGCAGAGTCAGCAAAGTCAGCTAGCTTCAAGTTCTCGGTCTGATTAGGGGCCAAAGAGACAGAGGAGAGACCAGAACAGGGATAAATAATGCCAGAGACCTCGCCAAGGTGATGGGCAGTCTTATCAGAGTCGCAGAGATGACAGAGATCGTCATGATGACTAGGATAGACGTGATGATTACTAGGCGGCATATTTTACGCTTCGCACGGTTGATCAGCCTAGACATCAGTATAGGCAGGATAGAGGTCAGAGAGGCCAGAGTCAAGGCCAGGGTCAGGCACAGAGTCGGAGGAGTTTTAGTAGATCAGAGACACGTACATGTTAGCGATGCGGTCAGGTGGGGCATATTGCGGCAGAGTGTACAAGACAAGCAATACTACCATCACGAGACGAGCATGCTAGAGATAGGGCCTACGCTACGCCTTTTAGGGTCGTGTAGTCAGACAAGGAGGCGACCAGACAGCTTGTTGATCATACATATTATTATGGATTTTGGTAGTACGCTGTCTTTTATTTCTGGACGCATGATAGGAGAGTTAGGGTTACCTGCAAAAACCTCAGGTACATATCTTGTTCTCAGTATTGCAGTTGGGGATAAGATTTACCCTAACTGGATATGTCAGAATTATATTGTGGAGATTGAAGGACATCAGCTAACGTCTAATTCTAAAGTGTTAGAGTATTTGGAGTTCGACGCAATATTGGGTATGGATTGGTTATCATCCTATCACATACAGATCGACTATTTCAGCAAGACTGTGACATTTGACATGAGGGGATTCCAAAGTTTACATTTGTTGGAGTTGCGACTACATTACCTATCACTCAAGGCAAATTAGCTATGTCGTGGGAGATAAAGGCGGTCACGGCTATAGTTAAGCAGAAATGTAAGATGGTGCTTACGATTTAGGATCTCTCTATTATTTGCGAGTTTCCAGACGTGTTCCCTGATGATTTACCAGGATTTCTACCATAAAAAACTGTTGATTTTATCATTGAGCTGATTCAGAAGACTCGGCCAATCTACAACAGACCATATAGGATGTTAGCATTGGAGCATGAGGAGTTGAGGACCCAGTTATAGGACTTATTGCAGAATGGTTTTATTTAGCTTAGCATGTCACCTTGTGGAGCTCCAATTCTTTTTGTGAAGAAGAAGGACGGCTCGATGCGTATTTGTGTGGACTACCGGAAGTTGAATCAGGTGACGATTTGGAATTGTTACCCACTTTCGAGGATTGACGACTTATTCAATCAGTTGGCTAGAGCCAAGTTCTTCTCGAAGATCGACTTACAATCATGATACCACCAATTAAGGATTCGATAGGAGGATGTGGAAAGACCGCTTTAGTACGTGTTACAAGCTATTCGAGTTTACAATCATGTCATTTGGGCTGACTAATGCACCAACGATCTTCATGGATTTGATGCATAGGGTTCTGAGGCCTTTTTTAGATCGATACGTCATTGTGTTTATCGACGACATCCTGATTTACAGTAAGACTTGTGTGGAGCACGAGAGGCATCTCAAATATGTGTTGGCTATATTGATAAAGCACTGACTTTATGCCAAGTTTGGCAAGTGCGCATTCTAGTTGAGTGAGGTGAGGTTTTTGCGTAATAAGGGCATATCTGTTGATGATGACAAGATTCGGGTGATTATTGACTGGAAGGCACTCGAGTCTGTATCTGACATCCGGAGTTTCTTGGGTCTTGCAGGTTATTACGGGCGCTTCATGAGAAATTTCTCGATGATTGCAGCGTCGTTGACGAGGTTGACCAAGAAGGATGTTACATTTGAATGATCACAAGAGTGTGAGGATGCTTTTTGCGAGCTGAAGAGGAAGTTGACTTCGGCACCAGTTTTAGCCTTACCTGTAGCCAGTAAAGGTATTTTAGTTTATACCGATGCATCAAGCACTGGGTCGGGTGGCGTGTTGATGTAGGATGGACACCTAGTGGCTTATTTATCTCGACGGTTGAGGCTTCACGAGGTAAACTATCCAGTGCACGACTTGGAGCTTGCAACAGTTGTGTTTGCACTAAAAGCTAGTGGCATTATTTGTATGATGAGAAGTTTGTGTTGTTCACAAACCACCAGAGTTTGAGGTCCATGTTGACTCAGAGGGAGTTGAACATGTGACAGTGGCAATGGCTCAAGTTACTAAATGACTATGACTTTGCAATTAAGTATCATCCGGGTAAGGTAAATGTTGTAGCTGATGCGCTGAGCAGGAGAAACATCGAGAGCTAGATGGTATTGCGGCATATGACACATGAGCATGGGTTACTTGAGGCAACATCAGTATTGTGTGTGACATAGGCTATTGTTGAGCTACAGATGTGCTATCAGATGCGAGTTCCCATAGTGTCTCTTGAACGGGTTGTTGAGTTGCCAAGAGCTGACGACCGATATTTGTAGATCAGTGGCTTGGCTCAAGATCCGGGGTACACTGAGTGGTCTGGGGGTTTAGACAGGTGCTTGAGATACAGGGGTCATTTGTAGATACTGGGGGTATCGGAGCTCAGGGACAACATTCTCGAGGACGCATACCGATCACGGTATATAGTTCATCTTGGTCGGACCAATATGTATCACGATCTGCAAAGATTCTTTTGGTGGTCAGGGATGAAAGCTGACGTGGGTAGATACGTCCGAAGTTGTCATATATGCCAGCAGGTGAAGGCTCAGCACAAGAGACTAACTAGATTGCTACAACCTCTACCCATTCCTCAATAGAAGTGGGAACAAATAACCATGGACTTCGTCAGTGGCCTACCCCTGGCTACAATGAGACACGATACGATTTGGGTAGTTATCGACAGATTGACGAAGTCGGCACATTTCATACCCGATCGCCATGAGATATTATATTACACAGTTGAGTACTATCTTTGAAAGATAGATTGTCAGATTGCATTGTGTACCGGTATCCATTATTTCTGACAGAGATCCGAGATTTAGTTCAAGGTTATGGGAGAGCATGCAGGAGTATTTTGGCATTCGTTTACAGTTCAGCACTGCATACCATCCTCAGACTGACGGGCAGTCTAAGCGATTGATTCAGATTCTCTAGGATATGTTTAGGGCGTATATATTACAATTTGGTGGATCGTGGGAGGATTATCTACTTTATGTGAGTTTGCATACAGCAACAGCTATCAGGCGAGTATCGGGATGCAACCATTTGAGGCACTTTATGGTAGGCCCTACAGGTCACCAGCATATTAAGCGGCACCAAAAGAGACAGAGGCTATAGGACCTGAGGTTGTTGCTGACCAAACTGAGAAGGTGAGACAGATTAGGCAAAGGCTTCAGGCAGCGCAGGATAGACAGAAGAAATACTCGGACAAGTACCTCGAGGGTCTAAGCTACGAGATTGGGGACTTGGTGTATTTGAAAGTTTTACCCTGGAAATGTCATCAAAGTTTTGGCATTAACGGGAAACTAGCACAAAGGTTCATTTGATCGTTTAGAGTTGAGGAACGCATTGGTAGAGTGGCATATCGTTTGGAGTTGCCACCGCAGTTAGAAGGGATACATCTAGTGTTTCACATTTCCATGTTGAGGCTAGCTAGGTCGGGACTGAGGCCTATGGTTGATATACGTCAGATTGAGGTGTGACCTGGCGTATCATACGAGAAGCGGCTGTGGAGATCATGGATAGGAGGACTCAGATTTTGAGGGATAAGGATATCCTAAAGGTTTTAGTCTGATGCCAGCATCACGGAATAGAAATACTCACTTGGGAGCTTGAGTCTACTATGCAACGGTGGTATCCCCACTTATTTACCGGTAAGTATTTAAGTTTAATTTAATCTTGGGATGAAATTTCACCTAGTTGGGAAGAACTGTAACGGCCTGAATTTAATTCACCGTCATTAATGACTCCATTGTAGACATAGCTGATAGCTCAAATACTCGTGGGACCCATAGCTAGGCTAGTGCACTCTGAGGTTAGGTAAATAGTTATTTTGTATGTTGATTTGTCTAATTTACGATGTTTACGTTGACATTGATTAAACAACATTGTTATGTGTGTGATTATATTACATTTGACGTGCGAGACTATGTATTAAGTATTCGCCTCGATATGCATGTCGATGCGGGTACCGGGTAGTCTAAAAGACAAAATAATAGGTCGAGGAAAATAAATCACACATAAAATGAATAAAAATGAGTTAAATAATAATTTGTAATGTATATATGGTGGTTAGGGACATGGTAGTACCCGTATGTCGTGGTTCGGGAAGCGAAACCGAGCATCGGAACACCCGAAATAACACTTTTTGGGTTAAAGACAATGGCAAGTGTGTCGTTTGTGACATTTTCGGAGTCATTAGAGGTTGGTAATTGAGTAAATGGAGTTCATTGGATTGCCTTGAGATGCACAAGTGAGGAGAGTTGCAAATAGGACTCTAAAAGTCAAAAATTGACTTATTCCACCACCTTTTCTCTCTCCTTATCTTCATATCCGAAAATTGAAGAGCAAAAACAAAGGTTTTGGAGATTCAAACTTGGTGATTGAGGAGCTTGTAGTGGTTGATTCATCAAAGCAAGGTGAGATTCACAAACACCTCAACTTTTTTTTATCTTTTGGTCTAAATCTTTGAGGTGTTGGTGTGAATCCAATAGGGATTGTTAAGTACTTGTTTTGGTGGTTTTTAAGTGCTATGAAGTTTAGTGGTTGGTGTTGTGGTTGTTGTTGGTAGTGGTGGAGGGTTTTAAAACTGTTGTCCAGAACGCAATTAGCGCGCTAATGTTCTTCCTCATGAAGAACATATAGCTGTCTGGGAATCCTGCGCGCTAATTCCCAAATCCAGCGCGCTCGATATTGCAAATTTGACATTATTTTTGCTAAGTGACATAAAATACATCCAATTGACTAAAAATCAATTATAAATGGAAATAGGTCATTTCGGGCGGTAATTTGGATATCTGGGAGTCAGCGAAGTCGGACCGAGGGTTATTTATGGGACACGGAGTGCGGTTTGAGGTGTGTAGTATCCCAACTGAAATTTCTTGAATAGTACCTTATTTTTGCTTTTAAATTCATATTGTGTCTTTCAATACTCTATTTTTGGTTTGATTTAATGGACGGACATTGAGGCTCTCCCACCATGTCATTCCTGTGTGTATGTCCACTAGGCCAAAGCATGCGTGTCAAGGATCTCGGTGAATAGGTCGACCCGAGAGTCGCATCAGGTCACGTGTGGGTGCGTCATAGGTTCTACGCCAACCACCTAACGGATCCAGATACTGGTCTTACTTGAGTGCTACTCACCGGCAGTAGTCTGTAGGGAGTTCAAAGTATGGCCCTAGTCTAACCCTAGGCTCCAGGAACACACTTTGAGCTTGCACTATTATTTATCCATGCGATGAGCATAGTTGCCTGTATTTATTTTCGTATGTTTATTTAATAGTTTTGTTTAAATTCCAGTATTTACTTTTCGTATTGCCCACTTAATTTTCTTGGGAATACTCACTCTAGACCCGTCATCTACCTTTTGTGATGACTTGAGTGCAGATCTTGGTACAAGTCGTGGCAAATGCAAGCTTCCAGAGTACCTTTGATTCAGAGATATTAAGTCAGGCTTGCACGTTTGTATTATATTTATACTTTGTTTTTATTTTAGAGATTTGGGATTATGAGACACTTTAGGACCTTATATTATTTTTGACATATGAGTTTTCCACATTAGGTATCGAAGTTGAATGAATGAACATAATGTTTATAGTTTAGTTTGTCATGATAAAAGACTTTCGCTGTGGTGATTTATTAAGGATTTAAAATGATCTTAGCAGATGATTAGACTCCAGTACCAATTTAAATAGTAAATTGTTGTATATTAAGGTTAATAATGATTAAATGATGGATGAGATGACATGTGGGACACAGCTAGTGCTGGTAGGCTAGGTTGTTGGGCCGCATTGGCCCTCGTGGCGGTCTATTTGAAAAATGGGTCATTATATAAACCTTATAGTGATCTTTACTATTGATTGAGTATTTTTGTACCTGTAATTGTATCATAGTCTGCATTGCATTTCATCAGTCTTGATCATGCATACATAGAGTGAGTGGGGGGGATAAGCTTGTTTCGAAGTCTGGCTTAATTGAAACTAAGTTTCAGTCCTGCCTATACACAGTCTAGTGAGACTAGCTGAGTCTAACACCGACAAGTTATCTCTGCATTTCATGATCTCTTAATACTATCTTTGTACTATTTTTAGAAGTTGATTATAGTTAGGAGATAGTGATAAAGTGGACTGCATGTCATGTTGACGCAAATATTTTATTAATTATTTGAAAATGCAATTACATGTCTCCATGTATCAGACTAACAATTGCAGAAGTATAGATCAACGTATGAATTTACATACCTAACATCTTCAAGTTATTTTTTATGATGTCAGGTTCTATGTGAAGACAAGGAAGAATGAATAAGACTCAATGACTTTTTATGATATGTTTTAAGTTTTAAAAGTTTAATTCTTATTGTAAATAGTTTATACATATTTTTTTGGGACTCTTGGGGTGAGTAAAGGACGTGAAGTTACTTTGAATGGTTATAAGAGTCTCTTAAGTTAGAAATTTAAATAAGTTGATAGGTTTATAGTCAATTTAGGTCTATTTGGGATTGTTAAGTTGAAATTAAGTTATCAGAGACTCTAAGTTAGTTAATTAATTTGAACTTGATACATATCGTGAACTGCAGAGAGTCATGAGTTCTTCTAGGCCCCTCCTTAATTCGGTTGTCTATTAGGTGAAAGTTTTCCTGCATGCCACTTTTAGGGGAGATGTTGCCAGAATTTTTAAGAAATACGGATATTATTTCTGAATTTGCTCCAATTGAATAAATCATGAATTGAGTTTCATTAAGGATAAAAATTTAGTTTTGGAGCTTGTAAAGGACTTAAATAATTATTATTTTGAGGACAAAGTTAAAAGAATGGATAAGGCTGATTAGATTATCAGGGGATTACGGTAATCTAGGTCGATCGGTCGATCGTCTTAATGACGAGGGGGCTGATGCCTACACGCATTTTGATGCGTATCCCCATTCGCATCTCGACACCTATAAACAATAACCAAAATTGTGATTTATTAATCTACACAAATACACGCACTAGGAATACACTAAACAAATATAAAATATACCTTGGTCACTACTAAGATCATATCTCTTATGGGTAAGCGAGTCCCAATTCACGAGTCGATGATCTTAATTATGGATAAAATCAAGGTTAAAAATTTAGGTCATTACACATATATTTTGACTTTTGCTACTTTTAGGAACGAGTGTCCTAGAATAACAGTGGTTTTGTTAAAGAATGGGTATTTACATGTATATGACATAAAAATCAGTTGGTAAAACTCAATCATTGACCCTAATCAATAAATATTCTAATACTCTTACAGGTTGAACGATAGATCTATCTGCTAACTATACTACTATACCAGTTTCTTCTAAAGGTATGCTTGTCATTTGAAAATATATTGATAAAGACATAAAGTTAATTGAGGTGCCTAGATCACATAATGCTTTAGAAATCCCTATATTTTCTATTGTACATGGAACGAAAAACATTATAGGATTAAAACAATTAGAGAGTAATTTCTTTTGGATTAGTGCTGAAACATGTTCTCCTAGGCCTACTTTTTAATTGGCTTTTAATTTTATTAGTGCATAAGTCTCTTATAAATCTTTGATATTTGGGTATATTTTGTATGACTTTCGAATAGAGGCATGTTTACTACCACTTTTCTTAAAGTGTCCAAAATTTCTTTTTCTTCTTGCAATTTCTTAGCATTCTTATTGTTTTCTAAACGATGAGGGAATGATTGTCTTACTATATTTGGTTTATTCTTATCAAATTCATAATTGCATTTTTTGTAAATTTTAGTCTTTTATTTCAATTTCCTTTTCCAATTCAGCTTCTATGTCTTTTGGGGAACTAGTTATTCAGACATTTTTGGCTTTTCCATTTGCTTACCACTTCTTAAAGTTATCGTTTTTGCATATGAACTAGGGTAAGGTTGAGATGGTAATTTTTCTTGGTTAACCAATAGACTCATTTGCATTTCCATTTGACTTAATTAGTTAGTTCAACTATAACATCTTTTAAAGCTTGGATTTTTTTATCATTAGCTTTATTTGAATTTTCTAATGCAATAGTTCTATCAATTAACACGGGTGTTCTATATCTTTGATAACTCTGGTAATATATACCATTACCTATGTTTGGTCATAGATAATTTGTATAGTTACTAGACATGTAATTAGGTTAAATAGGTCCATCGTGATGATTCATTACGGAATTAGCCTCTTTAATTTTACCTTATTGCTTCATCAGACATTCATCATCTATATGATTATTCTCATTGCAAAAAGCACAAGCTTTATTTTGAACTGATCTATCTTTTAGTAATAGCTCAACCATGTTTTTTAACTTATCAAGTTTATCATCAGAAGTCTTAATTGTTTTTCATTTGATTTCTTAAGATTGTTTTTTCACAAATTTGTTTTTCTTACCATATTGTTTTGATTGTTTAGCCATTTTATTAATAGTATCTTTTTGCTAATGTTTGCGTTATGTCGAATAAAGATCCTCCACATACCGTATCTAAGAATCTTTGCTCTAAATGGTTTAATCTTTCATAAAAGTATTCTAGTAAAGTTTTTTTTTTTTTTTTTTTTCTGTAAATCTGAAGTTTGACATCTTAATGAAGAAAGGAAAACTTTTAGCTTGACATATTCTAACTCTATATTTTTTTAATTGCATCACACTTTTATGTGTGTATTTCCTAATAAATTATCGCGGATCTTCATCACCTTCACCTTGAAAGTGAGGTAAAGAATTAATAAATCTATATTTTAATTCAAAATCGGGAAACTCAACTGGAAAAACAATACACAGAGATTTGTAAGCCGTGACATTTATATTGGCTTGCCTAAAGGTAAGTTCTTGTCCGACATCTGTCATATTATAAAATATACAACCAGAAAGATTTTTAACAAATTATTTTAAAATTCTCGACAACAACACTAAAGAATTGACACATGATAAGCGTGTACAATAAGTTTCCCTTATATCCTTATTATTTGTAGTAGTGATAAGTATGATCGTCTCCACGTGGATTTTACAAATTTCTTAAGAAAACGTTTTCCAATAACTTTTATTATTTTTACTTTAATTTAATTAAAACGAGAATCAAAATTATTTAATCAAACTATAATCAATCAATTAAACTAATTAAACTAACTTAACTAATACAAATTAAATTCAAATCAAATCAAATCAGCTCAATTCAATAAAAAAATAAACATCTAAACAAATATCCAGAACAATGAAACCTTAATCCGTTTTAATTCAAACATATTACTTAAATCATAGTCATAATCATACTTTTATTATATTATAAAGTGTTTTCAGATTATTAAACTTAAATCATAAGTAGACGGTCTATGTTAAACCACCAAATTTTTTTATATCAATGAAAAAGCCACATCCTATTTTTATTGCATTAATTCTTTGAAAGCTCAAAAAATTAATTAGACAATAAAACAACATTAAGTTTCGCGAAAACTTCGAACTACTAAGCCTAATATATTCGGAAAGTCACTTCAATATTAAACTTAGATCTCAATTCACTTATGACATATAAACGGTAAAAAATATATTTAAACAATCATAGTTACTACTTTAAATTAAATATTGAATCAAAATTTTACAATACACATTGGCCACTATGCACGCAATACCAAGTTTCATGATTGTAATCCGCAAATAATAATCTATTAATTAAGTGAATCAAAGAATACGATTAAGTTTAAAACATTAAGCACAAGTTACTCTTCATTGTGACTACATTACAAAACAGTTCATATTTGTACTTTGTTTAGATTAATAAACTGCCCCCTCATGTTCATAATAAACATCACAATAAAGTAAATAAAAATACATTAATAAAAATACATTAATAAAAATACTTATTCATTGAATGCTTGAATATTCAAATCTTCTCCAAAAGCAATGAAAAACAATTGATAATGGCCTAAAACTAATTAAAAGTGATAAAAAACTTAGTAAATTATTTTGGCTTGCCTATTTTAGAAGTATATGATCCATATATATATATATATATAGTATTCTAAGTAATACATATCTCAAACCGAAGTAAGATTCCTTATTGTAATCCAAATTCTCGAAATCGACTCCAACGAATTGACACTAAATCCACTAGCAAGCTGATTTGTTGGACAAATCAGTGGAAATGTGTCTCTGTCCTTCACCGATTTATCTGGCGATCCTCAATAAAGGATGATTCGCTATTAATTCGCCAACATTGATTCCTAGTTCATTATTGATTCGCTCTTGATTCGTTGTTCATTTTCTCCACTTGACTAAATTCTTCATTTTCTCCCTTTTTTTCTTCTATTTCTTCACATAATCTAAATATAACATGAAATCACAAAAACAAGAGAAAACACAATGTAATTTATCCTTTTACATCCAAAATCACTCTAAAATGTAATATAAAACACTGCCTAATTATTGACTGATAACTCAGCCCTTTGAACTAGCTCATACACTCGACTATTTAGCCTATTAAACAAACACGAATAAAATATATATACACAAAGTTATTACTGATAACACACAAAATTAAGGTTGCAAGTGAGACAGGGTGGGAGAGATTAAAGTCCTTATCTCCGTCCCTACTAAGCGTGGATTTTTCCTCACAAAGTCCCAGCAGGAAGACCTCCCAAATTGATTAGGGACTTCATGTTGGGAGCGAGTAGGGGTGGGAGGCAGGGATCTTTGGGGCGTGGGATGGGGTGGGAAACCCTATGGGACGAAAGCATAATCTTGTTCTCGACGTCGGCCTCGAGAAGAACCATGATTCCTCTTACCCGAAATGTTCAAAAATGTGGTTTTGGTTTTCATTAGGTCAGATTTTTTTGGTGCCAACTACTTGGTATGGAGACTGTCTTGTTTAGTTAGGGGTGGAGTTAACTCTCGGAAAATAACTTAGAGGGGAGTTGAAACTAATCTTGTTTGGTTGCGCAACTTTCCTCCAAGTTATCTCTTAACTCGCATCCAAAAGTTAGAGATATCTCCTCCACCCCCAAGGAGAGTTATCTCCCAGGAGTTTACAAACATAATTACCCTTCATTAATTACTTTTTATTACCCACATCTATCTTTTTTATGTGAAAGATATTTATATCAATTTATATATTTAATTATTTATAAATTTGCAAATTGTTTTAAAAGTTTAAATTTGAACCAAACCTGTCCATTTGGGGGACTCGAACTTCCGTGGGTTATGTCAGCTTTTTTTGGTTCAGTTATTCATTCCTTGTTAACTTAGCCGCGAAGATTTAGCACGCGACCATTGCCCCTAGAAAAGACTCACAGTTGAGCGTTAAGCAGCCACCAACCCAAATCAGTATTTTCTCTAAAAAAACCTACCCCGGAACACCACTCATCTTCCCTATTCGACCATGCACGAGGCGGATATACACGATTTGTCAGACGATGCGGACTACGCTGCATCTCAGCAGCAAGTAAGCCGTTCAATTTCCTGTTCGTTCTTCCACATTCGGTCGATCTTTGCATCAGTTTTGATCAATTGGTCTCTCTAATACAACAACAACATATAGCCTCAGTCCCAAATTAACTGGGTCGGCTAATTAGTCTCTCTAATGCTATCAAAAAATCTTACTTTGCCTGAATTCGTTATTCGTTTGGGTTTTTAATTTGTTGATTATAGGGATCGAGAAGCATTTCGCGGTGTGGAAGTGATAAAAGAAGCGAACCCAGTGGAGCAGAAGTTGTGTTCTTGAAGGAGAATGTGGCGATTCATCCAACCCAGTACGCTTCGGAAAGAATCAGGGGACGATTGCGCCTGATTAAACAAGGGGCTTGCCTGTTCATGGTAATCGTGTTCTCCTTTTGCGGATTTTTTTTTTAAAATTCTTCATGGGTTCTTTTTTCTCTGAATTGTTTTGCAATCTGATAGACATGGATTCCGTACAAAGAGATTGGAAGTGGTGGCGGCGCTTTTGGGCATTCAGATGCAAGATTGTCTGACAAAGGTGAATTTTACGGTTACTTTATCTCGTGTTGATATGGGTTGTAGCTTAGGTTTTCGTCATTGTAATTTTCATTGCAGACAGAAACTTATATTCTATTAGAGCGGTGCCGGTGACAGATATCCGTTCTATCCGTCGACATAATCCAACTCTTGGATGGCAATACGTAATTGTTGTTTTGTCATCAGGTATTCTTTAATTTCAATGTTGAGTCTATGTCTTTGTTTATTGTTATTTATTTTCAACTATCAATTATTGTGAAGATCATTCAAATTTTCTTTTGTTTACTCCCTATGGTGTGTTCGGTTGGGTTGATAGGGTTGTCTTGATAGGATTGGATTAACAAAACATTGGATTACGTGACTTGGATTACATGACTATGGATTGGGGGTAATCCTAGTTTGGAGACTTGTTCGGTTGGCATAATAAGATTTTAAGTGGTTTCTTGGAAAAGACGATTTTACCCCTCCCAATATAAAAACCCCATCAAACAAGCAAGGCTCCAAAACTAGAAAACATTTCAAAATAAAAAGTTACATCCAAATTGTATTTCTAGTCTTGCTTCTTCTTTTTTTTTTTTTTTTTTTTTTTTTTTTCGGGTTTACACCATTACTGGTGGGTTCTATCATCTTCAACCGAAGCATCACTTTGGCCTTGTACAGTAATATTTTTGTTTTCTTTTTTGAGAAAATGGAGGCAATACTCCTATGATGTATATATTAATATAATTATGTACACAAAATTATAAAAAAATATAAAGAATTACAAACATTTGGCTATACAAAAAAGTGGCAGAGATGAGTCCATATGACTCACTTGCAAAAACTGCCAAAAAACATCACCACATCCAAGCAAAAGTTCATCCAATTCCATGGGACTCCCGTCAAGTATTCCAAGCATCTGAGTGACTCCAGTAGCGTGTAACTAGACATCTTCCTTGGCATCTTCTACAACTAGTTAGCTCCTTCAGCATAATCACAACATGTCCGCAAGGCCCACTACAACCCTCGATCTCCATGTGAGGACCAAACAACGCAAGTGAAAAACTAACAAGCCAAACAACCAAACCAGCCACCTCAGATTTATAGAGAGATAGAGTTACCTAATGGAGAGAAACAAAATAACTTACGAATAAGAGAGAATCGCTAAAGCGGAGACGATAACGAATGAGAGAGAATCGTTGTTGATCAAGTTGTTGTGATGAGAGAGACGATTCGGCTTCAACTGCCTTTGTTTTGGTGAGATAAATTGAAGGGCAATCTCATCATTTTACTTTATGGATGAGGACGGATTAGCTAACGATATGGTAAGAGACCACTTAGTTTAGTCCATAGTTTGTGTGATTAACAGATCCGTTGCATTAGTTAATCACGCGAAGTGAACAACATATTACATTTAATCCAATGGATTAGCTAAGCAGTCATGCGAACCGAACACACCATTAATTTGTTAGAGTTTCATGTTCTTTGGTGCCGAATCTCATAGAAAGTAAGTAATGTATTTTCTAGTTTTTTTTGAGACTAGAGTTTCATACTTTTTTATTCTACTATGTACATGATGTATACGATATTGGGAGTTATGTTGGAAGCTTATTGCTTATCTGTATGTACTCATTATAGGGATAAGAATGTCGTTTATTGCTTCTTTCATTATTTTATCCGTGGCCTTTCGTGTTTCTTTAGAAGGTCAATTTTCCTTGTATGCTTATAAATGTTTACTTATGGAATGCTGCTAAGTTGTTGGAAGCTAAAATGTTTAGGTTCTCTATTTGGTAGCTCTTTGGATTCTTGGATCTAATTTGGGATTGAAGTTTTGTTGTTGTTGTTTGGCTTCTTGGATAGAATGAAAATGAAAGTTTTTAAATGAGTGTGATGTAGAGAGGATCAAATAAGGAGGAGTGAAAGAACAAACCAATAAGAGAGAACACACACAAACACCCAATCTAGGGTTTCAAGATTCAATTCTTCAATTCATTTTGATAAAACCTATATACTCTATTGTGTTTACACATATTTATATTAAAACCCTAGGACATTAATACTATATATTCCTAATATACTCTTGTTATATGCTATACTATAATTCTAACATTAGGCCTACATTAGCTACCACATCAGAGTGCTAGACAATTAGCTTCCGATGTTTGTTACCAGTTAGAGAAGTGAAGTTGTGTGACAGTTTTGGTAGAAGATTTGCGTAAGGGACACCTGACACTCTGTTGTTGATATTTGCTTGAGCTGCAATCGACATAGTGTTTTAAGATCCCTTTTTCTATCTGTTTTTTATTTCCTTCTTTTGTCTTCTACATTTTCTTGAACTGCATATATTCTAATTTATTTATATGGTTGTTTCATTGATTTGACGGATTGTTATATATGTTTTACCATTGGCGGAGGAAAAGATGAGAATCCCTAGACCTACTAGACCTAGATCAATGAAAGGCTAGATTCCAAATGAACTAAGCAGGAATAAAGATTGAATTTCGAAGGCATATTTATGTAATTGAGCCAAGAAGCTGGTATTGTTAACCTCGCATGTGAGTAGTAAAAAAGGAGAGAAGGAGCTAGGGGAACTCAAGTAGGAACTGTATTATATTGTGGAATACATAACTTGGTAAGGAATGATTTCCAAATTAGTAAAACACTATAAACCCTACACCACACCCCTGGGTTCACCTGCACCCACCCATAAACAAACAACCAAGCCCATATGACAAACGACCAAAGAAAAATGATAATCACCATGCTACAAGAAGTTGTCTTTTGAGGGTGGGGAAAGTGGGTACTTGAATACTTATGTCTTCAATCGATCATTTATCAGAACAAAATTTGACAAAAATGTTATAGTTAAATCATCTCTTTTCGATAGCTTGTATTCTATTGTAATATGGCTTCAATCAATATCTTTTGCATGCTTCTGAAGCACTAATGGTAATATGAGTTATAGACGTTATTCATATTATCTAAGCGGATCTTTCATTCAGGGCTGGCATTCCCTCCTCTTTATTTCTATAATGGAGGTGTTCGTGAATTCCTTGCCACATTGAAGCAACATGCTGTCCTTGTAAGGTGATCTCTCTATCTCTATCTATCTTTTCTCTCTCAATTATTCATAAAGCATATATTGATGACCATATTTTTCAAAACAATTTTATACTCGCCGTCAAATTGCAATGAGTTTAGAATTTGTCTAGTGTTTCTTGCTTAATTTTTTGAGCAAAAGTTGCAACTAGTGGACAATTGAATAAGTTTGTTGTTTAGGGTTTAAACAAGCCCGCAACAATTTGTTAGTCATGGGTCCAAACATCAGGGACCAAGAGTTGCGACCTATCTTGAGAAGGGAAAATGATGAAAAGAAAGAAAAACATAAGAGTAGGCATGATGGAGGATCAAAGGGAATAGGTGAGAGGCGTGACGTGAGAGGTTTAGTCAAGCATGTGAGAGAGACATGAAGGGGATAGATAATATCTGAGAGTTTGGGACTCCTTTTTGGTTCTTTTTCCTTCATAATATAGTTTATCTTTTTTTTTTTAATAATACTTCTCTATATATAGCATTCTCTTACAATCAAAATAGAAACTAATAATAGAAAATATCAACTACTAATTAGAAAATAGGAAATCTACTCTAATAGAAACTTTCCTACGAACAACAACAACAACAACAACAACAACAACAACAACAACAACAACAACAACAACAATATAGCCTCAGTTCCAAATTAATTGGGATCGACTACATGGATCAAACTTTTTCATTGTGTTCGATTAGTGCAATTGATGGTGACCTTTCCAAATCATTCAAATCTCTTCTAATTATTGCATCTCATGTTAACTTTGGCCTACCCCTACCTCGTCGAATTTCTACAGTTTCTATTGAGTCAAGTTTTCTAGTAGGAGCATTCGTAGGCCGTCTTTGCAAGTGACCAAACCACCGTAACCGCCCTTCCCTAATCTTTGTATCAATTGGTGCTACTCCTACTTGTCTTTGAATTTTTATATTTCTTATTCTATCTTTATGAGTTTTACCACACATCCACCTAAGCATCATCATTTCTGCTACGTTCTTTTTATGTAATCGTTGTTGCTTTACCGCCTAACATTCACTACCATAGAGCATAGCTGGCCTAATAGAAACTTTCCTACTAACAACTTTCCAAATAGAAACTACAAACAACTTCGTAGATATCATATCATCACTCCCTTCCTGGCTAGGCCAAAAAAATTATCAGTGCTGCCATCTTCAACTTTTAGGATTTCTGTCTAAAAATAGGCATTTACACTTGCACAGTGGAGTATGATTCATCGTAGTTATAGCACATGGCTTCACTCTTTGTTCCACCATCTCATCTCTTGTGAACATCTTGATGACAGGGGGTAAGTAGTTGTCGGCCAGTGGTTCTAGTGGTGGCTTTTTGTTTCTATTTGCTAGAGGGTGCTAGAGTGTCCTTGGTGATAGTTGTGCTAGTGAACTTCCATTAGTTTTGGGAGTGCTCCCGTTGGTGCGTGGACATGGAGCGTGTTGGAAGGGACTCCTTGGAGAATCTTTGCTTGTGTTTTGCTCCAAGGCACGAACAAGATTCATGGCAAAGCTGATATTGCCTCGTTGTTGCAACTCAAAATCAATTTTTAGATCCTCAATCTATTCGACGATGAATAGGTCGTCCTGATGTCGCTACTTGAGGTCGAATGTTCGTGCCAACAAGAATTAAAATTGGCTTTGATACTCTTCACTTGTGTCAGTGTTTTTCAATTGTCCAAGTCTCCTACAGAGTGTTGCTCATCAGTGGTTCGAACTCCGAACTGCATGTAGTGTAAGTCTTTTAAGCGATCCCAATCAAGATTGCCTTCTCCTACTTTATTTGATCAAGCCAAAGGTGCGCCTCATCCAAGGTGAAATGCTGCTAGGCCAACCCAGTCTCCATTCCTGGGCCTTTTAGTGGAGACGAAATTTCTCAGATCTATTTAACCATCCTTGGAGATCTTTAGTGCCATTGTAAGTAGGGAACTTCATTTTCCCCTTGTATAGATGGTTGGTTCTCCTTTTTTTAACTGTTATGGAAGATAACTTAGTCGCCATACTGTCCTTTTGGCGTCTAGCTTATGAGTTGTTATGCGCTCCTTGAATTGCCTTATAGAGGTCTGCTATCTACTGACTCATAGAATAAAGCAAAAAATGAACAAGGCTAACACTTGATTAAGCCTTAAGAAGACGATAACAAGTTTCTACACCGAAACTTAACACTTAAACTTGAGCAAAGGAAGAAAAACTTAATTCTTATTCAATAATTCAATTTATAATGAAACTATATAATGGGTTACATATTTATCGGGTGTCATAAACACACATAAATAGACATAAATAACAAAATTAAAAACTTCTTAATGACAAATATTCTAATTTCATAAATAAGAAGCTACTAAAAGACTTACCATAGAATAAAGAAAAAAACCCTACTAATATAAAAGTAGTATTTAACATAAATTAATATAACTTAAAAAAATTAGTAACTCTCAAATTAGAAACACTGAAAATAGTAGTTTCTTATTTGGGATTTATGGACTTCCTTTTTGGATTCTTGTTGTTTCACTTGTTCCATAAGATCTTGCCACACGATCCGCATCATTCCCTTCCACTTAAGAAAAACTCGACATCGAGTTTTCACGAGTTTGATAAAAGTTGTAGAAACTTCAGTTAACTCAAGCAGCATCATAAGCCACTCAAATGTTCCATATCTTGTATCTTAAAAGTTGTCTTCCGTTTATCTCTTGACTAAATTCGAGTTTTTTGATACTTACTATGAAGATTAATTTTGTTGAACACCTTAGAGCCATGCAATCTATCAAACATGTCATCAAGGCTTGGGGATGGAGATTTCTCTAAAGCTTTGGCTTTTGGACTCCCTTTGAATGGTAACAATGGAAACTCTTTGTCATCTTTCTCCAGCTTATAAGTACTTTCTCAGGCTTTGAATAATTGATGTCTTTTGAGTCTGATCTTCATGCTTTGGGGAAAACATCATGCGTCTCACCACATAATTTTGCCCATCATCATCGTTGTACTTGTACTCGTATCATCCTATCTCCATATGGGGCGCATGGAATATCATTTTCATATTTTCGCTCCACCATGTAGATTACTTTATGTAGAGGGCAATCAATGGATTTGTGACCAGGTTGCATGCACTTGAAACACTTGCCAGTGGTTGGCCTTGCATAAGGATTTGTAGACTTTTGTCCATCCTTCGTCTCTGTGAATTTATGTTTTCCAACCGCATTTTCATATTTGTATCACTCATTGTGTGTAGGTTCATCTTGAACCAGACTACTTTTATCACTAGTTGTACCATACTTATTCCCACCATAGTTTTTGTGTGAATAATCATGTTTGCTCCTTTCTTGTTAAGCCGATTCAACTTTCAAGTCTATGTTATGAGCTTCGGATAGTGTCCTCAACACTTGCACCCCTTATCTTTAATTACTTGCCTCAATCCATTCAAGTATCGAGCAACTTGTCATTCGGTCTCTCTAAGATCATTCCTTTCCGCCAATCTCATAAACTCTGCAATGTATTCATGAACAGAGTTTTGTTTTGACGACATCTCTGGTACTGCTGGAATATGATTTGATCATAGTCAGGAGGAAGAAAATTTGTTGCAATAACTGCTTCATTCAGTACCAAGTTCTATCTGGTCTTCGTCCTTCACGAACTCTCCTAGTCTGCAATCTTTCCCATCAAGCAGAAGCTCCATCTTTTAATTTACATGCAACCAACCGCACCCGCTTCTCTTCTGTAATCGCCATGTATTCGAAGAATCTGTCGACCTTAGCAAGCCAATCAAAAATTTTTCAATATTAAGATTACCATTGAAACATGGAATATCTACTTTGAGCCTAAAGTCTCCATTGTCTTGATCACCATAATAGTTATTTCTTCCATGACCAACTAGTCGTGTTGGTGGTATAGGAAAACACCATCATCATTAGAATCATCTTGTTAACGTAGATCGGTCGCTTACGTTCGTTTGCAAGAATAGGTCTGTCGAAGGGCTATCCGCAAGCTACTTCACTTTAGCTCTTTGTCATTTCGGTTTTTGTTGGCATCTACGCTTAGAGCGTCAAGTCGATCTGCAATTTCATCAAAGTGTTGCTCCAAATGCTGGAATTTGAGATCTACTTGTTGCTCAAAAGTTTTCAATGCCCCCTCTTGATCTTCTATCCTCGATCTTGAGGTCTCAACACTATGATTACCGTCATGAATACTGTCACTTACCACTATTGGATCAACTGCCATGAGAATAGGAAAGCAAACCTGTCTCTGATACCAACTGACGCAGCGAATAAAGCGCAAATAATCAAGGCTAACACTTAATTAAGCCTTAAGAAGAAGATAATAAGTTTCTACACTAAAACTTAACACTCAAACTTGAGCAAAGGAAGACAAACTTAATTCTTATTCAATAATTCAATTTATAATAAAATTATAGAATGAATTACATTTATATTGGGTGTCATAAACACACCTAAATAGAAAAAATAACACTAATTTCATAAATAAGAAGGCACTAAAAGAAGTACCATATAATAAAGAAAGAAATCCTACTAATATGAAAATAGTATTTAACATAAATTAATGACTTAAATAAATTAGTAACTTTCAAATAAGAAACACTGAAAAATAGTAGTTTTTTATTTGGGATTTATGGAATTCCTTATTGGATTTTCGTTGTTTCACTTGGTCCATAAGATCTTGCCACAAAATCCGCATCATCTACACCTTTAAAGACATTTGCTAAGAGTTCATTCGTTCCATGATTTCCAATTTCGTGAATCAAGTTTTCGTGACCCCCATGACAACTTGCTTTGAACCCAATTGGTTATAAACCTTCGAGTAGGGTCTAGACACATGTCTAGAGTCTACACATCAATAATTTAGCACCGCGACCTATCTCAACGAAGGGAAAATGATGAAAAAGAAATATGAAAATGAGAGAATAAGCATGATGGAAGTTGATAAGGATTAGCGAGAGGCATGAGGCGAGAGGTTTAATTGGGCGAAAGAGGAGCATGAGGATGAGAGATGATAAAGGAGACATAGACCTTAGGCGATTGAAAGAAAATTGAGAGTTCTGTAAGTAGGAAAGGAAGAGTCCGTAACTCTCCTTCAATCTCTCCATCTTGGTTCTTTTTCATTAGTAATATAGCTTATCTCATAAATTTGATACTACTATTCTATATAGACTTCTCTTACAATCATAATAGAAATTCAATGAGGATGCTTGGGTGGATGTGTGGTAAAAGTCGTTAAGATAGAATAAGAAACACATAAATTCAAGGAAAAGTAGGAGTAACACCAACTGACACAAAGATTAGAACAAGGTGGTTGCGGTGGTTTGGGCACTAGCAAAGACGACCAACAAATGCCCACACTAGAAAACTTGACTCAATAGAAACTGAAGAAATTCGACAAGGTAGGGGTAAACTGAAGTTAACTTGGGATGCATTAATTGCATGGATTTAAATAGTTTGGAAAGTTCACCATCAATTGCACTAAATCGAGCACAATGGAAGAGTTTGATCCATGTAGCTGACCTCGATTAATTTGGAACTGAGACTATGTTGTTATTGTTGTTGTTGTTGAAATAGCAACTACTTCCCATCTCAAGGAAAACCCTTTTCGCTCCGCTTAGCCCTATCCCCTTTTATGGGTATTTTAGTGATAGGTTTTATAGGAATTGGACGATCATTTAGTCAAATACCTTTTCAAGAACGGGAATCTTATCACATGTTGGGAATCTCTTGTGATAAAATAATAAAATCCTACTCTAATAGAAACTTTACCACTTGCAACTTTTGAAGAAGTAGGAACTACTAACAACTTCCCAGATCGCATCACAATTTTGAACTACTGGAAAAATGGAATACGGGTTAGTTATTAAGCAAGGTTTGAAATTTCAGCTTCGCATTAACCTTCGTTCACTTAAAATTCGGAAGTAATTCGAGGAAGTTAACTTCGACAAGGGAAGTTTTACAAAAATTCGTCGATGTATGAAAGTTTATGGAATTTTACTTTAAACTAGTCGGCATCTCGTGCTTCGCGCGTAGGCAAGACCGATTATTAATATATTAGATAAAAATAAAATTGATAAAGAAAAAAATGGAAAAGAAGAACTTATTAACTGGGGAATATCCTCTAGGAAAATGTAATTGGTGTTTCATTTCTTAAATTTTGCAGTATGTAATGTTGGCATTTGAAAAATGGGGTAAAGGGAGCAAAACGTGGGAATAACTGCTGCCTAAATTATTTGTCATTTAGAAAAAAAAAATTAAAAAAAGAAACATGATAAAGAAATAAATTGTATTACACTATATTACTCACGATATTTTTACAACAAAAAAACCTATATAGTCTAGGTATATATGCTGGCTATATGTTTCAGCAAGTATATATGCATCTCTATAGTGTATAATTAAGATAAAAAAATCCAAACACAGGCAGTCGATCTATTTAATTAATTCAATATTTATTATATAGTTAATTAATATATATAGGAGTCTGCTACCGTAACTCATAAATTTAATCTCTACAAACAACACACATCTGTCTGCGCGCCAAGCATTTCAGCGCACATGCATCTCGAGGAGCATCTTACGGCGCACATATGTGTGTGTCGTTTGTGGGTTACAAAACCTTTTTCAACATATTTAATATCATGTTTGATGGCTGCACGACCAAAGAATTATATATAACGTATATATATTTTTTTAAAATAATTTTCTTAAGTATATTTATTTATTTTTACTAAGATTTTTTAATGATTGATATTGAATTTGTAAGGGAGATTTTTTTACAACATAGTGAAGTGAAATATTTCTAGTATAGTATTATACCATTTGAACTTGTAAAAGAAATAGACCAAAATAAAATCTTACTAATAAAGCTTTCATATGTTGGTGTAAAGCATCTTAATTGTGTCACATTATATATCAGCCCGATATTTTTTATAAGATAGTTTCGTGAAATATACCTCTTTTCCATTATTTGAACTTGTAAACAATTTCAATGGACCAAAATAAAATAGATTCTTACTGATAAGCTTTCTTACATTGATGTGTATAATTCCTATTGTGTTGCACAATATATCACTCGTGATATTTTTCACGCCTAATAGTGTAAGGTTAACATACATATAATTTGGTGATTGGATAACATCTTTTGCTTTATATATTTGCTACACAGTTAAGGGTTTTATTTGGATAGTCATAGTAGCGAAATTTCTAAAAAATACAATTAAGGCCTACAAATCACAATTAATTGGAAAAAAATAATTTGCGTTAAAGTAGCAACGTGAAAAAAACACAATTATTATTTTTTTGATTATCGTCAAGGTATTTGAGGCATAGTCCCGACTTATCTCAGACTCAATTAAAATAAAGAATGTAGGATGCGACCACAAGGGTGGCGCCTCTAGCCAAGAGGTTTAAAGTTTTCCATTCCCAAGGCTCGAACTCGAGGCATTTGAATAAGGGAGGAGGGACAACGAAAAACTTAATCCTAATTATATCCTACTTTTAATTTTAATTTTTATAGTGTATCATAAGATAAAAAATAGCAAATTATAAAATAAAAATCTATAAACCGAAATATGCTAATATCATAACTTGTATTAATCGACTAAAATGTGTAATTAGAATCGAAATGTGCTATTTAAACTCCTTATAGATCTTTTTTCGAAAAAAAAAACTCCTTATAAATCAAAATATCTTAATATCACAACATGATATATTAGTATGGCTTTAAAATAGCTAAAATCCCTAAAATATAGCATATCATTAGCTAATATCCATAATTTTTTAATTGAAAAAAAAAATCAAACATGTAAAATCCTAAAAGATCGATAATAGCCAAAATAAAACTCCTAAAACTTCTAAAAGCCGTGCAAATAGAAAAATAGCCCAAAAATAATTGGATAATCTTAATAGCTGAAAATACCCTAAAAAATAGACAAAAGGAACGTAAATAGAAATGCTTTTTTCTTTGAAAATTGAAAATAGAATTACCTTAAAAAAATTAGAAAGTATGCCACGTCACATGCCACATTCATCACCTTAGACCTCCTAATAGAAGATCTTCCTTATATATATAAAACTCAAATTTCTCCTTAAAGATGTTAGAAATATACTTAATCATACAACGATAATGCATAATAGTCACAATACAACAACAACAACAACAACAACAACAACAACAACATAGCCTTAGTCCCAAATTAACTGGGGTCGGCTACATGGATCAAACTTTTCTCTTGTGCTCGATTAAGTGAATAGTCACAATACAATTGTTTAAAATAGTTATTTTGCAATAGACACCCAATTCGCAAGACACTCGACATTAATATTTGTTTTTGTATTGCTTTATATAATAATTTTTGACCTTATTTGCTACTCGATGTGAAAAAAAGCTAATTTTCAAATTTTATTTTATTTAGGGGTGACTTTGCTAACTTCCCCAAAAACTTCGGTATCTTCCCCAAAAACTTCGTTGATTTCTTCGAATTCTTGCATTTTTTGTCTCTTTTTTAATGGTTTCGATGGAAAACATTGAAGTCGATTGAAGTTTGGCGAAATATGCCGAAGTTTCAGGCAAAATTTTGCAAGTTTTACATTGCCATATAGTTTCGCTTTCCCATTTTCATTATCGACAAACTTTCACCGAACCTCAGTGAACTTTGTCGATTTTTCATACCTTGTTATTAAGTGATGCTTTAGATTTAGATGGATAGTCGGTGATATGCCAAGCGAGGTCTCATATCATTTCATGAACCCAGGAACTAGAGTGCACTTGTGCCTTGTGCATGTGCTTACTGGATATAAACCACATTAAATGTGTAAAGAAGTTTTTTGATTGTCCTCTGTTGTTTACAATATGAATCTGACAAATTTAGTGACGCTGTTTCTTGATATGGTAGTTCAAGTTAGTTTTGTGTTTTTGACGTGCTCATCATATATGCATTAATGATCAGTTGGCTTCTACTTTATCATCATGCTAGTTCACTACTTTTGTCGCCAGGTCTGCAGATGATGCCAATCTGTTTCTTTTAAATGATTTTCAAGATCCTCTACAGGTGTGTAATGGGAATGCCTCTTTTTCTTTTAAATGTTGCACCGGTCAATGCTCTTTTTAATCTTTTCTATTGGATGCTCCCATCTGGAAGTTATGTGGATAACTTTATTCTGCATGTTTGTAAATATTTTATTCACTCTCTAATGAATATTGTCGAAAATTTGTGAAGCCATCATTTCTTAGTTTGTTTTGGCTAACTTTACGATGATCATCCATGATAGACGAATAATTATGGTCCCTTAGCCTTTGTTTGTTTCTTTTTTGCCCAAAATGGTTGATGCAGAGAAGCTTGTCTTCATTGGAGCTGCCTAGAGCTGTTTCTGTTGCACCCACATCCACTTCGGAAAGTTCATCTTCCTCTAGCGTGAGCTCCGAGAGGCCTGAAGATGGAAGATCTTATTCTGAATATCAGAAGCATGGACAAAAGTCTAATGATCCTGCACGAGATCTGTCAATTCAAGTCTTGGAGAAATTTTCGCTCGTGACAAAGTTTGCTCGGGAGACAACTTCACACATCTTCCGCGAAATTCATAGTGACAATTTAAACACCAATGATAGAAAGAACCAAGCTCCAATTGTTTCAAATAGTAATAATGATGTGGACAATAGTGGTTTAGAAAGTGCTTCTACTGAAAGTTTTGTTGCTGCGGATCCTATTGAGGTGATATTTTGATACCTTCAATTCTATTGTTATTCATTATTTGTTGTTGGTTGGTAGCATTCAGCATGGAAAACTTTTCCTTTAAATCCGTGATAGTTGTTTGAAAACTGTTTACTTGTTTGTCATTGAAGCATCACTTATAGGGATTTTGATGATAACAAAGGAATTTGATTGATTGAAGCTTACTTTGATTCTAAAACATCTTATTCTCGTGTAAGTTTTATCTTCAATTCTCAAATTGCTTGCATTGTTGTTTTTGGAATATTGTACACTGGATGATTTTTCTTATGAAAGATACTTTCCTTAAATGAAGAGCTCATTCGCAAAAGAAATGTGTTGATGTAAGGAGTTTATGATTTCAAGCCTAAGGAGTAACAAGTATAGAAAGCCGTAGAAACTCAGTCTACTATATTTTTTTGGTTATATGTGGGTATTTATACAATGGTGCATAAATATATACTCATGTGATAGGAACTCTTTTTTTGTGTCGTCAAACATTTAATGACCCTTGAGGTATATGAATATCTTAGAAGTTAGAACTTGTGCAGTTCATTGAAGCATTTTTCCATAAGAAGTGAGTTGGTTAGGTATATGCCTTGCATTTTCCAAATAAAGAGAAGTTTGAGAAAAATCACAACAATGGCGTAAGAATTTCGAGTATAAACAATAACTGAAGACACTTTTAAAATAGGCAAACTACAACTTGGATATGGGGATGTTCATATTAAAATATATATATTTTTTTGAAAACTCAATTAAATATTTTTATTGTATGAATTATTAATTTTATTAGTACCCTTCACCTATGTCGAACATCATATGCAGTACATAGCCGGTCCCAAGTCTTAAATGAAGGAGGACTCCAAAGCTCATTTTCCATGCCGAAAGGAGGAGGGAGGTCCTAGCCCATTTTCCATAAAAGAAAATTGGGGAGGGAGGCCAATCCCATTTTCCATACCTGAAAAATGGGGGAGGGTTGTAACATGTTGACAACCAATGTAAAACTTTTGTAACTCTTTATGAAATGGATCAGACATATCCATCAATTGCACTAAATTGAGCGTAATGGAAGAGTTGATCCACATAGCCGACCCCAACTAATTTGGGATTGAGGCTTTGTTGTTGTTGTATTATCAATTTTAGTACTAGTTTTTGTTTTTGACAAGTAGTACTTGTTATTTGAAAGTAAAATGAGTACATACATTGTGGTGAGATTTCTAAGCATTGAACTATGAGAAATCATCCTCTCTAGGTCACCGCTTGCTGCTTACGGTATGATATATTTTTAGAAACATTTCAATTGGCAAGTTATGATTAAATCATTTGCGAAAAGCTTTTATGTGTTACTTCGTACTTGATTTCTTATTAAATGCTATAATAGATTGTAAGCCTTTCAGAAAACTAAAAAGGTCAAAATATAAATGTAAAAGATATTGTTATTAAGAAATACTCCAAATATTTATTGCAGGCCTCAAAAAAATATATTTATTGCAAAACCTTTAGTGTTTCTAAGAGTATGGGTAAATCATTCGAACTAACAAAAATGAGCTAGCATTTATCGTCTTCAATTTATTTTATAAAATAAGTATATTATAAATATGGAAAGACTGTCTTTATCTCAATTTGCCTTGTATTGAACATTTTCTGTTGTTAGCCTTACATTTCTGGTACAAAAATGCATAGGAGGGACAGAAAAAGTTCCCTCATTTTTGGCCTTGTCATGTCTGCGGTATAAGGAAAAAATGTCTTTTACCAATATTAAACAAGGCCATTGAAAACTATGTTATAAAACTTATTTGATATATAATCAGCATCTTTAAAGTACCCTTTCTGAAAAAAATATGCATGAAATGTTCTTTCTTGAAACTAGGGTCACGTGGAATAGGTACGCGAGATGCATCTTTTTTTATTCTTTTGTTTTTTTGTCCGTGTCTTTGTTTGATTCTTTGAAGGCATATGGGTAATATTATACATACTGCAGACATGGTTCATTTAAGGAATTGGTGATTTGTTATGTTGATCAACTTCCTTGAGATTGTGAGGGATTGTCAAGGGAAGTTGTTAACTTGTTATCGCATTTAAAATTATTAAGTAATGTTGTTGTTAGCCAATCTTTGTACAGTTGATCGAGTGTCTATAATACCTCATGCATTGTCCTCATAATGTGAGAGGCATTGTGATGGATGCCAAAATATTCTTGTTGCTGTATTTGATATGTGATTTTGTTTTGGCACCCTGCTGGGTGGTTCCACCTTCATTTCCTTCTAAATGATAGACGAGGTTAGGGACCTAGGAGGGGTGTTTTGTGCTTTTTACTAGTGCTCGTCCATCCATTGTTAATTTCGAAAATTTTTGTTCTTATTTGAATATTTTCTTCTGAAATGGACTTCCTTTCTCTTTTGGTTGAAACTTATGGCGATTACACTAATTAGCTCTTAAAAAGTACTTGCTCTACTGGGCTGTCTGATGCAGAGTTTATACTTGTCAAAACAGAAACCATCATGTAGGAAAGATATCTCTGCTGTGAAGAAGCTTCCACTACAGTGGGGAGTTTTGAGCTTGTTCATTGTAAGGAGGTATATTTAGGAGTTTGAAGTTCTCTGTCCCTGAACGCTATCAATCATCATTGTAGTTTTAATTTTTGGTCTAATCTCTCGGAAAGCAACAGCCAATCTCTTAATTATGAATGGTCATATGTAGTCACTGTTGTACGGGTGTGTGCATTGGACTTAATTGCCGATTTCCAAGTCATCAAACCATGAGATCAAGTCCTGGTTGAACTGATTTCTTTCCTCCCAGCTAGAATTCTATAGCAATTCTTGTGGGAAACATTGTCAAGGTTGTGCATGTAAGCATTTAATCTTGTAAATAAGTGGAAGTTAAAGTATATATTATTGGAAATTAATGAAAATTTATGCACAATTTTTCTAGCCTTGGGTAGTACTTATTTATACCTTTGTAGCCGTAGATAGATTTCCTCGCATGTGCTTGTCTTTCTATGCATATGGGTTGTATACATATTGGTGTGTCTAGTTCAAGATTCACATTCATGAGTAATGATTGCTTGTTCTTTCTGGTGTGCATGTGCTGATGCGTACTTGTTATTAGCATGGATGCATGCCTGCTTATGCATAAACTTTAGTAGATGTGAAAGGCGTACTTATATATATTTACTTTTGCGGCTGAGATTTTGCTTGAATATGCTAGTTTTATTTCTGCTTATGAGGTTTCCTTGTATGTCAGAGCATCATGGCTTTGTTTCTTTTTCTTGTCTATTTCTGGTTGATGTTATTAATTGTTTTTAATCCATGCTTATTATTTCTATCTATTTGACAGTTTGATAAAATGACACTTGTGTGGGGAAAACCACGACAATCACCTCTAGGAACCGAAGAGGTATGCGTTTGAGTAGTGAAATCCTTTTTTGGTATAGCTCTATTGTTTCTTTTTTTCTTTACGTGTTGCATTTTGATAGTGGAGAAAGATGAGCAAAGGTTCTCATATACAGGATGGTTGTGGGTAGAGAAGACAGTTTGAAACAAAACTGTAGATAAGGAGTCTAGATACTTTAGATGAAATGAAAAATGAATGTCTGATAAATATATAGACATGGAAAATGTCAACACTAATGGGGAAATCAATGAAATTGTGGGATATAGGAACGCTAATGGGGAAATCTATTGAAATTGATGGATTCTATGATTCGAAGGCTGGTCAATATTGCTTGCCTTCAATAATCTAAATGTTTTGGGGAAAAGAGTATAGAAACAGGAAATACAAGGTTTAAAGTTGTGGTACACAAGATTGGAAAACACACAAGTGGCAAGATGAAGATGTATAAAATCAATATAAAGGAACTAGAAAGAAAGCCGAAAATGTACTTACCGAGACTAAAATTGTCTTCATGGAAAATTTACGTGCAAAGTTAAGTAATGGAGATGGGAAATATTTATATTTATATGCTAGCCAAATTAAGAGAGAAAAAAGACTTGAGTATGTAAGATGTATTTGAACGTCAAAAATGGTCTGACACAAGAAGGTGAAATTAAGAAAAGACGGAGAAACTATTTTAACGGTTTATTTAATGATAACCAAGAAATATTATATATAGTATATCTGTATTATGTAGGTTAGTTATCAATTAAAGGTAGATTATGGGAAAAAGAGCTACAGGAAGTCATTATTTTCATTATGATTTTCTCTGATAAAAAGGTAATTCATTATTTTTACCTGATTTAGAAGCTGATTTCTGATCCTATTGTATGAGAGTCACTACATGGCAATTGAGATTAAGTGATCAGATATTGGTCTTGGCCTAGCATCCTTTCAATACTGATTATTTATTTATTCCCGATTAAGAATTTTTCACAAAAAGTGGTTGCTCCACTGGTTTGACATGTCCCACCTCTTATATGAGGTTGAGGGTTCGAGTCTTCCTTTTGGGAGTTTTAGTTGTTTCTTAGTGTGGCGTAAAAGTAGGCTTCTTATTCAAAGTAATCTCTCACATCAGACAATATGTTCCTTCATAAATGAGTATACCTAAGTGGCACAATTGATCTTTTTTACTTCAATATTAGCAGCCTGTGTTCCTTTTTTTTTTTTTTTTTTTTTTTTTTTTTTTTTTTTTTACTTTTCTTTCAATATTTGTTTTCAAATTGACGGGGACAAGTGTGGGGTGGAATCTTGCTTTAGAGAAGCAGTGCATTCTGTACTTCACTTCTTCTTTTCCCCCTTTGTTACTTGTTGGAATTTTATGGAAACTTGAATTTTTTGTGTTTCTTCTTTGCTGTTTCCAATTGTGTTCTACCTTAATCTGAAACACTGCTGCAGTGGGTGACTTTCTTGGATGCTGAAGGACGGATCTTGGATTCAAAGGATTTGAGGAAGAGAATATTTTATGGAGGGGTTGAACACCAATTGCGGAAAGAGGTTGAGATATTGTATTATCTACTGGATCTTGATTTTTGTGGCACTAGTCAATTTCAACCATATATTTGTTATGGTTGCAGATCTGGAAAATTTTGTTGGGTTACCATGACTATGATTCAACGTATGCTGAGAGAGAATACCTTTCTTCAATGAAGAAAGTGGAATACAAGGCATTGAAGCGCCAATGGAAGGTTTTTATTTTTCTTATACTCTTTGACATTGCAAAACTTGAAAAAATATTTTACAGAGGCTTTGTCTTGTATAAAGTATTTGAAATTTTAATCGAGGGTATCTAGGCCACCATCACTTCACTATACACTTGGAATAATCAATAATCTTTTCACATACTTATCATCATTTGTTGGGACGGGAGGATTGAAAGAATGTGCCTTTTTTTTTACGAAAATGTAGAAATGAACCCTAAGATTAAAATTTTTGCATTGAAATCATCGAGATGCATAAAACCAATCCAATCCATCGTACCAATGGGTCTGGTATTATCGGTTTTTTTATAAGCATATTAGACTAAATCAAGCACAATGGAAGAGTATGACCCATGTAGCCAACCCCAACTAAGTTGGAATTGAGTCTTTGTATAGTAACTCAGCATGACACGTGTCTCGATATTTTTGAATTAGTTACTGACATGCAGTTTCTTTTTTTTTCAATAAATTTACTTAATATAGAATACATATAGAAAAAAAATTATTCCACACTCCCAACGCATGAATTTAAGTAACTAGAAAGTTTATTTATTATTTTATTTTCAAGCATTTTACTAAAGAGGACTCATGTTATGACTGGTAAGAAAGTGGGTTATAGTAACGTACAATAATTGTGCTCATCCCCATGGTACTCTGTAGAAAGTTTTTTCTAGTGATGAAACAAATTCTTTCAGGGCTGATTACAAAATTAAATGACATTGGTTGTTGAGATTTGGTTGTCATTACAATATCATGTCCACATCTTTTTGGTAGAAGAGTCCGTAAATTTATTCTTACATAACGCTCTAACTCTCTAAACTATTAGTAATGCCTTTTCCACAATAATGATAGCTTTGAAAATAAAAATACAGAACCACAATAAAGTGATTATAGAAGCAAGTAGCATCAGCTGGCAGAAGGATGATTATCTTACTAAATGCTTTGATTTTCTTAATCCTTCAATATTATAGAACCTTATATATACATAGATATATAGCCGCTCCCTATATATATAAGTTGCTCAGGTTTCAAAGCATTATAATAGTTAATCTTATCGCAAACATATCAATTGTATTCGTTATGCATTTCTATTTAACTTTTAGCTATTTCACTTCCCTGCTCGGGTTCAAAACTAGCTAGGCTTCTTCCTTAGTCTCGTTAACTTTCACTCACCATCTCGTTACCACGCTGGCTTGAATAGCCAGACATTTCCCTTGGATTTTTTCGATATCCTGCCGTTCAAGTTTCAAAGTGCTATAATAGTTATTTTTGTTCGTGAACATATCAGCGTATATTTGGTCTCCTGCTGCCTTTTATGTAGAACATTGGATCTTTTCCTATGCTTTACATATCCAGGTCCAAGTCCAGATAAAGGAGGAGGATTGTGATAGGTTGACAACAAGCATAAAATGCTCGTCACTCTTAGCTAGCACCAACAAATTTTTTTTTTTATTGAGGCTTTCTTATTGTTTTTCATTGATATCCTATTGTGTAGTTGCAAATCTCCTAGTTTTTGCTTAGGATTTTGACACTTGATGGCCCTATGTGCTCTAATGTATAGCATGCAAGTTGATTGTAATGTTGTGCCTTCCATGGGTTATATATGACCTAATGAGTTGGTCTAGCATTGCTCGCGGGAAGAAGCTCATTTTGCCAAGACAAGTTCTTGGCATTGTTTATATGCCTAAAGTTGGTACAAATTTGTGGAATTCATGGCCGGTTAATGAATTATCGACTGTTTTTTTTTTTCCTTCTTTTGGTTGGATCAACTTACTTTTCCCCCCTATTTGAGATAAATTATTATAACATGTATATATTGCTTTTTAGCAATGACGCAACCACTCAACCATAGCTGGGTTTTTTTTTTCATGTAAATAACATATTTTCCGGTTTCAAAGATTATTACATACTTTTTTCTTAGCTTTGAAGAGGATTATTCGATTAGAGAACAATCAATACAGTTTGTAGTGCTCCTTCTTTAATGCTGGTTTGTTTATTGAGATTCTCCTTGCCTACTAGTTTGACGTCTATTTCCTGGGCAAGTTCTAATTTTTTGACCTTTACTTGTGAACTTCTATTTGTGATCTTGTTTGATTTTTTAATGATTTTTCCTAAAGTTTTTATACCAATTATGGTGTAACTTGATTACCAAACCACATGATCTCCCTTCAAATGCTTTTGAAATTGAATGCATTTTTTGGCAAGTGCATTGGTTTGCTATTTACTTCAGTTATGGATGAACTAACTAGGCATATTCAAGAGGATATGCCATGGTGTATGTTATTTGCAGATGATATTGTCTTAGTGGATGAAACAAAAGATGGAGTGAATAGGAAATTAGAACTCCGGAGGAATACATTAGAATGTAAAGGCTTTAAGTTGAGTAAGACGAAGACCAAATACATGCACTGTGAGTTTAGAAATACTAGATATCGAGATAATGGAGTGGTAAAATTAGGGGAAGTAGAAGTTCCTAAAGTGAGCCACTTTAGATACTTAGGATCAATCATACAAAATGATAGTAATATTGAGAATGATGTCACACATAGAATTCAAGGTGGATGGAAGAAATGACGAAGTGCAACATGGGTGATTTGTGATCAAAATGTTCCTGCTAAGTTAAAAGGAAAATTTTATAGAACCGTAATTAGGCCAGCTATGCTCTATGGAAGTGAATGTTGGGCGGTAAAGCAACAACAATTACATAAAATGAACGTAGCATAAATGATGATACTTAGGTGAATGTGTGCTAAAACTGGTAAAGATATAATAAAAAATATAAAAATTCAAAGACAAGTAAGAGTAGCACCAATTGATACAAAGATTAGGGAAGGGCGGTTGCGGTGGTTTGGGCACCTGCAACGACGGCCTACAAATGCCCCCATTAGTAAACTTGACTCAATAGAAACTGTAGAAATTCGACGAGGTAAGGTAGACCAAAGTTAACATGGGATGCATTAATTAGGAGGGATTTGCATGGTCTACAAAGCTCACCATCAATTGCACTTAATCGAGTACAATGGAAATGTTTGATCCGTGTAGTCGACCCTAATTAATTTGGGATTGAGGCTATGTTGTCGTTGTTGTTGTTGTTGTTGTTGTTGTTGTTGTCCATTGCTTTACTGTTGTTGTTGCTGTAGTTTGTCTCTTCGAAAAGGCCAATAAGTGATTATTCTTCTGTTATAAAAGTTGTAGCTTAGAATGATTCAACCGGCAAAATACATTCTTGGTGAAAGTTGATGTTGTGTTTATTACATTGATGTGAATTGTTATGTGTCTTTGTAGAGTATTTCTGTTGCGCAAGCAAAAAAATTCACGAAGTTTAGGGAAAGGAAAGCTCTTATTGACAAAGATGTGGTAAGGATCTAAGCCATCTCAGTTGGTTTCTAATCCTCTTGAGTTATGTATTCTAATAACTTCAGTTCATGTTTTTTTTTTTCTTTGGGTTAATTTGAGGTTTGTGTGTAGGTGAGAACAGATAGATCCATTACTTTTTATGATGGAGATGATAACCCAAACGTAATGCTTTTGCGTGATGTGCTGCTGACTTACTCATTTTACAACTTTGACCTAGGCTATTGTCAGGTAAAAATTGCTTCTCTGCAAGTTGACCAGTGATTTATTAAATTTCTAGTTTATTTGTTTGTTTGTTTGTGTCAATGTTTTCAATGCGACAAGGCGGTGTTAGGCAGTTTAGCCCTGCCTAGTTGAGGTGGGGCCCAGGCATGCGGAAAAATATTTAGTTAGACCTCCCTAAGAAATAATTTAATTTATTCGGAGACCCCTTAACAGTAAGGGGCACAGTTTCTCACCACCATATTTTCAATTCCACACTTTTCCGCACATTTTGAAATAAAAAATATTTTTGAAAACTTCAATAAAAATATTTGTTAATAATTATTTTTCAGGCTCACCGCTTGTCTTATTAAGGGCTAGGCGGTGGAAATCCCCAAAGGCCTAAGCTCCGCCTTGAAAACACTGGTTCGTTTGTGTGTAGGTGTGGTGTTTGTTTTTTTTTTTTTTTATGTTGGAAGAGGGTGAGAAAACTCTTATATGATTAACCCATCTAGGAGTGGTGGTGTGGTGTCAAGGGTTATTCGTAGGCAAGGCCTCATCGTTGCATAAATATTTATTTATGACACCTTAAGTAAAATTGATTTGCATTTGTATACATATTACATAATGTTAAAAGGACTCAAGGCAGGAAGCTGCCTCTCAAGATGATTGCAAAGCAGTCATCAGACCACCTCAAGTTAATTTATCTACTATTAATTATAAATGAGGAAAGAGTGTAAAAAACTATTAGGAAGGGCTTGTAGAAAATTAACCTAATTAAAGAAGAAAAGGATGAAAACTTTCGAGAAGTCTTACCTTGAGATTCGTACATGTGATCAAAGCTTACTTAAGAAGAAAAATATGCTTATAGTAAGTTTCAAGAAGCTCCATTGCATAACTTACGATCGTCTCAATCTGTTGATTTCAAGCGCCAAAGGGTTGTCTTGCTATAGTAGGATTGATGAGACGCCAAATCAATCAAATCCCATTGTGGCAAGATCCAGTCATACGTTTCTTTTCCTTTATTCAATTTCTTTTCATTTTTTTTAATTTCATATGCCTTTGACTTCTTGAAAAATAAAAGTTGTTTTATCTTTCATTTACTTATTACTCTTAAAATAAAATTATTTTTTTGCCCCTAAGGGACGTGGTACACTGGCAACAAGATGAGTTTTAACTTTGATTGAGGCAAAGTTTGTGGGTTCAAATCGTGGTAGCTACATTTCGTCACTTGGTTTTTGCTAGGTTATGGGTTGGGGCGCTTGACTAATTCTCACGGGATTAGTTGAACCAAAGTAACGAGGGGCTCAAAAGGGAACGAATATCAAAAATAATATTAGTAAGAATAAAAATTTACTTTCTTAACATTCGTAATACTAAATATGAATGAAGAATATAAAGAAAATGGTGTTATTTGTTGGGGATAAATGGTGTTGGATGATAGGATCTTCATTTTGGTGTAAAAATGACACCAAACGGTGATCAAAGCTGTTGAATCTAAGTACTCTTGACCTTAACATGGTTGTTAGAACCAGCTCTATTGTTAGGCTGCATGTTAAGTGTGATATTTTTGGAAATTTATGCATTGCAACAGGGAACTAGTGGTTGTGGAAGTTTTCGCTGTATGAATATATGATATAAAAACTAAAAAGAGCATCAATTATTTTAAGCATGAGGTTTCCTGGGTCACTAATGTTCACACTTGCGTAACCATGAACCATATGCCATCTGTTTCTTTGGTGATTTTGTGATAATTGAAAATTGAAATCATCTTTGGGTCCTTACTTTGACCTTCATTAAAAATCTATTATCAATTAATTTGGTGGTGTCTTCAAGGAAAAATATGTATTTGCCTTTTTCTTAATTGTTTTTTTCCGTGTGTAAGCTTATAGAATGAAGCTCATTAAAAATCTGACTAAATTTTATGCTTCAGTTGTATTTTGTACAGTTTTATGCTTCTTATTTTCCTTTTTGATGCAAATGCTTCATATTTTCATTATTATATTGATAAACTGCTAGAACGAGGGGGTCGCCTCGGATAGTAGATTGATAGCCCAAAACGGGAAGATTACACCACTCGAATGGAGAAGAGGAGACTCCCTCACAGAAACCTTTGAGAGCCTCCTGTTCTTCCAAACCCAACCACCGACTCAACAAATGAAAATCAACATACCCCTCACCGACATACAGTGACCCCTTTTTATCTACACGAACAACTCCCTAACGACACCAAATGACACTCAACTGTGGACACTCTGGACCGGGCCTGCAGTAGTGTCTGATAAGGACCCAATGAACCTGGGCCGGGCTTTGCTGTTGGAGCAATTACTCCTGCATAATTGGGCCCTCTGCAACAGGACCCAATGAGGTCTTGGACCCATTATTTCCAACTTTCTTTCGGTTATACACATGATGAATTGGAGGGCTGCCTCGGACCGTATCAATACTTCCCCCCAAGAGAGCCACCTTGTCCTCAAGGTGGAAAGAGGGATAAGCTCGGCGAATGTGGGAAACCAACTCCCACGAAGAGTCTGCATCTGGTAACCCGAACCAGCGAACTAGGATCATCGGACCCTCCGGGTCATTTTTGTAAGCCAAGACATCCTCGGGGGTAGTGGGAAGAGTGAGGGTGTCGGTCAAGAGAGGAGGGAAATCCGGAATAGCCTGATGATCGCCCAAAACGCGTCGAAGCTGCGAAACATGAAACACTGGGTGGATAGTGGCAGAAGGGGGTAACTCGAGCTTGTAGGCCACCGGCCCGACCCGGGCGAGCACCTTAAACGGGCCGAAAAATCTGGGACTCAGCTTCTGGTTTGCACGGCGGGCTACGGACTGTTGGCGATAAGGGCGGAGCTTGACATACACCAAATCACCCACCTCGAAGGATATGTCACGGCGACCCAAATCGGCGTGCTGTTTCATCCGGTTCTGGGCAAGCACTAACTGGTCACGCAACTCCCGCAGGGCGGCGTCGCGTGCAGCCAACAATGCATTGAGGTCCGCGTTGGTCGATGGAAACGCCGGGCCCGCGCGCACCAAGGGAGGGGGATCGCGCCCGTAGACCACTCGAAAGGGGGAGCACTTCAAGGAAGAATGGTAAGAGGTGTTGTACCAATATTCCGCCCAACTCAGCCATTTGGACCATTCCTTCGGGCGCTGGCTGATAAAACAGCGTAAGTATGTCTCCAGGCAGCGGTTAACAACTTCACTTTGGCCATCCGTTTGAGGGTGATACGCCGAACTCCGCGCCAGTTTCGTACCTTGCAGCCGAAAGAGCTCGCACCAGAAATGACTAAGGAAGATTTTGTCCCTGTCCGAAACTATGCTTGAGGGAAACCCATGAAGCCGGACTATCTCATGAGTAAAACACGAGGCCACTGTTTTGGCCGAGAATGGATGCTTGAGCGGCAAAAAATGACTATATTTGCTGAATCGGTCCACCACGACCAAGATAGCGTTCCACCCCGAAGATACTGGTAAGCCCTCAATGAAATCCATCGATATATGCTCCCATATTGCGGTAGGGACCGGCAGTGGTTGGAGTAGACCCGCCGGTGCGAGAGTCTCATATTTATGTCGTTGGCATATGTCACAAGTGGCCACAAAATCTTTGATGTCCTTTTTCATCCCAACCCAAAAAAGTTCAGCCGAGATCCGTTTGAAAGTCTTGAGGAACCCTCCGTGACCCCCGATAGGACTAGTATGGAACTCCGATAAGATCTGGCCCTTAAGGGAAGAAGTAGCCGAGATGACCATCCTATCGTCATAGCGCAAGTGGTCCCGAAAGAGAGACCACCCGGGAGGAGCAGCAGCACCTTGCTGGAGAGCATGTAGGATAGGACACAAGAACGGATCGCTCGAGACCTCCGAATGAAGGATATGCATATCCAAGAAGGAAATGGTAGTGAGTGATTGGAGATCCATACAAGGAAAACGGGAGAGTGCGTCGGCAGCGGCGTTGGACGGCCCCGGTTTATAGTGAATCTCAAACTGATATCCCAGCAACTTCAAAATCCACCGTTGGTATTCAGGCGCAATGACTCGTTGCTCTAGTAAATACTTAAGGCTTCGTTGGTCACTGCGGACAACAAACTTTCGCCCAAGGAGGTAGTGGCGCCACTTTTGGACTGCAAGGACAATAGCCATCAATTCTCGCTCGTAGGCAGACCGGAGTCGCGCGCGAGGAGACAGTGCTTGACTGAAAAAAGCTATCGGTCGGTCGTGTTGTGATAACACAGCGCCGACCCCGACCCCGGAAGCATCTGTTTCAATCACAAATAAGGCGCTGAAATCGGGTAACCCCAAAACTGGCACATCCACCATAGCTTGCTTAAGGGCTTGCACAGCTGCCGTGGCTTCACTCGACCAAGAGAACCCATCCTTTCGCAACAACTGGGTTAGCGGAGCAGCGAGCTTTCCATAATTCCGGACAAAACGCCGATAATACCCCGTCAGACCCAAGAACCCACGCAGCTCTTTTGGATTGGAAGGAGTTGGCCAGTCCACCATCGCTTGAACCTTCCCTGGATCGGCCATTACCCCTTGTGCAGAGATAATATGGCCCAAATAGTCAAGTTGAAACTGAGCAAAACAGCATTTCTTGAAATTAACAAAAAGGGAATGAGCAGAGAGGATCGAGAGAACCTGAGAAAGATGCTCAACGTGTTCGGGCAGCGAGCGGCTGAACACGAGAATGTCATCAAAGAACACAAGGACGCTCTTACGCAGAAGGCCTTTGAAGATCGAGTTCGTAAGAGCCTGGAACGTAGCCGGCGCGTTCGAAAGGCCGAAAGGCATGACCAAGAACTCATAATGGCCTTCGTGGGTTCGGAAAGCCGTTTTGGGGACATCCTGCGGCCGTACTCGGATCTGGTGATAACCGGATCGTAAGTCAAGCTTGGAGAAGACTGTGGCACCGTGCAATTCATGCAAGAGCTCGTCGATGTTGGGAATCGGAAATCTATCCGGCACAGTCACTTTGTTGAGGGCGCGGTAGTCCACACAAAACCGCCAACTGCCGTCCTTCTTCTTGACTAACAGGACCGGGCTGGAAAAGGGGCTGCAGCTGGGTTGGATTAGCCCTGCCTGAAGCATCTCGGACACCATCTTCTCGATTTCCTCCTTTTGGATGTGCGGATAGCGGTAGGGGCGGACTCTGACCGGGTCTGTACCTTCCTGCAATACTATGGCATGGTCAAAAGCTCTAGGAGGAGGGAGAGCAGTCGGGACCTGAAACAACGCTGAGAAGGAAAGCAGGACCGATTGGATGCTTGGATCGACTGATGACAGATCCGGTGTCTCCACTGTGGTAGAAAATTGATATAGCTCAATCAAGAAACACCCGACTGCCTTCTCGTATGAGCGCTGGAAAGACCTACAAGAGATCAAAGCACGGTGAAGATTTGGGTCGCCTTGAACCGAATATTCTTTACCTTCTGATGTGAAAGTGAGAGTGAGGTTCGGCCAATCAGTGGTAGTCACCCCCAAAGAGTCTGACCATTGCATGCCCAGAAGCACATCTGAATTTGGAAGAGACATTGGAAAGAAATCATCACTCACCGTGATCCCCTGGAATTGTACTTTGAGGTCTTTACATACCCCTGTTCGCCGAACCTGGTGCCCGTCACCCACCATGACGCCATACTGATGTGTAGAGGAGACCGGAAGTTGAAGGAAGGCGACCAAATCATCCGAGACGAAGTTGTGCGATGCCCCACAATCTATCAAAATCGCGACGTCCACACCATTGACCTGTCCCCGAACCTTGATAGTGCGCGGTCCCGGATACCCTTCCACAGCCTGAGTGGACAACTCGAGAACTGCCAAGTCGACTCCCTCTGCACTCTCCTCCGGTTCTGGAGAAGCAACATCATCAGAAGGTTCATCATCAACTAACATGACTTGTAGTTCCCTTACCTTGCATCGGTGTCCGTTGAAATACTTCTCGTCACACCGGTAACTGAGTCCTTTGCTCCGGCGGACTTGCGCCTCGGCTTCGGTCAGGCGCCTGAACTTGGGTGGAGCAACTGTAGAAGTTGCTATCGATGACTTGGCTGGGCCGGAAGATGATATCGCGGACTGAAGAGAACTCCGCGTCTGGGCCGAAATATTGTTGGATTGGGCCTTAGATTGATTCCCTGGGACCCATGGGCCCTCCCTGTTTGGGCCTGCCAATGAATGGGTCACCCATCCTTTGGGCGTTGAATCGGGCCCAGCTTGGCTAAAGCCCCCTTGTGGCATGGACCGAGCTGTTGGGCTTATCTTGGACAGGGGCCCAAGATTGTCAAGCCCGAGCAATTTGGCCTCGATCCACTCCGCTCGATCCAGAGCCACCCTCATCGTCTCCGGTGGATCTCCGAGAAGTTCGAGTTTGATGCGTTCGTGCAGCCCGTTGATGAAGACGGCCATCTTGTGGTTTTCGGAAAGGACGGACCCAAGATGCAGCGATAGTAACTCGAACCTCTCTCGGTACGCCGCGACCGTCGTCTCCTGCTTCACCGAGAAAAACTGTTGGCACAGTTCCAAAGGATGAGCCCCCTTGAACCTCCGGGACAAGCCCGCCTTCAACTCAGCCCAGGACTCAAAGATCCGCTCCCTTTCCTCGGCCTGGAGCCAGATCTGAGCTGCGCCTACCAAACAGATTCTTGCTGCCCGGAGTTTGGATGCTTCCGGCATCTCGTGGAGGACGAAGTAGTGCTCCGCCTGGTTGAGCCACACAATAAGATCCTCTCCATCGCACGTGGGCATCTTGATCTTCCGTACCTCCGGCCCTCCACGGTGAGGTGGTAGATCGGGGTTGTAGGCCCTCGGATCTCGTGCTCGCCGAACCGAGAACCCCAGATCTGGCATCTGGCCGTCCAGATCTGGTCCTGAGTCATCCAGATCTAGGCCGAAATGTGAAGCGCGTGAGGTCCCTCCCGGATCTCCACCCTGGGGTGTCAACAGAGCTTTTGCGTGCGAGATGAAGGCCTCCATCCTCTGTGACAGCCCCCGGACCTCCGATTTCACCTCTCCTACCTCAGATCTGACTTCAGACTGGAGAATCCCCATGCGTGCCGCTAGTCCCGACATCGCTACCTCCAGATCCGGAATCTTGCTCAACTGCGCCGGTAGCTTCTGTAACTCGGCCTCTATGTTGTCCACCCGTGAATCCATCTTTGACGGCATCGATGAAAGGCGTTGCTCTGATACCAGTGATAAACTGCTAGAACGAGGGGGTCGCCTCGGATAGTAGATTGATAGCCCAAAACGGGAAGATTACACCACTCGAATGGAGAAGAGGAGACTCCCTCACAGAAACCTTTGAGAGCCTCCTGTTCTTCCAAACCCAACCACCGACTCAACAAATGAAAATCAACATACCCCTCACCGACATACAGTGACCCCTTTTTATCTACACGAACAACTCCCTAACGACACCAAATGACACTCAACTGTGGACACTCTGGACCGGGCCTGCAGTAGTGTCTGATAAGGACCCAATGAACCTGGGCCGGGCTTTGCTGTTGGAGCAATTACTCCTGCATAATTGGGCCCTCTGCAACAGGACCCAATGAGGTCTTGGACCCATTATTTCCAACTTTCTTTCGGCTATGCACATGATGAATTGGAGGGCGGCCTCGGACCGTATCATATATCTTCTTGGTTTACTCTTTGGGATTGTAGTCATCAAAGCATCATATATTTCCCAACTCAAATCGAGTGTATAATCTTCTTTTCCATACTTCTAGATATCAATAATAAATCTATTTTTCTTATTTTTTTAAATTTGCACGTATTACACTACATTAAAACGGTTTTTTGAGATGATGTATTTTTGGTTATAAATTATGTTCTCTATTTGCTCTTTTTTTCCTTTATTACATATTTTGATGTTACAGTTGGTCTCAGCCTTTTTTTTTTTTTTTGACATAAGTAGGAGTCGAACCCATGACCTCCCTAAACGTCTTAGGTTTGTTGATAACGGTGAAAATTTGTGTCCCCTTGTTTTGCAGGGTATGAGCGATCTATTATCCCCAATATTGTTTGTAATGGAGGATGAATCAGAAGCTTTTTGGTGTTTTGTTGCATTAATGGAAAGGCTTGGCCCCAACTTTAACCGTGACCAAAGTGGCATGCACTCCCAGCTTTTTGCATTGTCAATGGTAGGGATTCAGTTTTTACGTAATTTCCATTTGCATTTTTATGTGGGCAAAATTTAATATCTGGATTACGTTATTTGATTTGTTAATAAGTATGGTCGTTGTCTCAGATGGAAATGCTGATCATTGCTATAATTAAATTGTATATTTTTTGCTACTCTCTGCCATAGATTATTTTGCAGACAGTATGTAGAGGATTTGTTTTCTTGCAGACTGTATAGACTTCTGCTGACAATATATTATGTAGAAGTATCTCTTTTTTTGTAGTCTATATTAATTTCTGCAGACGGTTTTTTTTTTTTTTTTTTTGAAAATGTTATTTTTGCAGTAGACGAAATGGAAGGTGAATGAATTGGAAATTGAAACTGTGAAGGATCATGATAGAGTCTAAAGCCTAAAGTTGAGTATTATTAAGACTGAATAATGCATCACATTTTCCAAAAAAGACTGAATAAGGCATTGTGAGTTCACCAATAGTGGAGGTCAAGTTAATGGGTACTAAGAGAAGAGGAAATTCTTAAGGTGAACCATTTCTTATCTTTAGAAGCAATGGTATAAGATAGTGGTTATATTGTAGTTGACGTTCTAAATAGAATGTAGATGGAAGAAGTGGGGGAGCACAACAAGTGCGACATGTGACCCAAATATTCATTTTTAATTGAAATAAAAATTCTGGGAGATTGCAATTGAGCTACCTTTGGTTTGTGGGAGTAAATGTTGAGTGATAAGTAAATCACACATATATAGAATGAGTGTAACGACGACGCAGATGCTATGGTTGCTGTGTGGTACAACTCGTAAGGATAGAATAAGAATATAAGTATCCGATGAAAAGCAGGAGAAGCAATAATAGGTACAAAAATTGAGGAAGGGCCGTTGATGTGACGTTGGTTTGGGCACATCTAAATGTGGTTTGCAACTGCTATAGTTAGAAAATTCAACACAAAGGAAATTGAAGAAACTCAATTATATTAGAGGTAGACCTAAAATAACTTGGGATGCATTAATTAGCTGGCCTGCATTAACTATACTATGAAAATAGTTAATTAGAAATAAGAAAAAAATAGACAGTTTAGACAGGCAAAGTAAACTTTTCAAAGACAAATTCAGCATTTTTTCCCCTTCATGCTGAAAGTTTATATTTTCATTTTACTGAATTTAATATCGTTCTGAATTTGTTTGCCAGTAATAGATCTCAATATTCAAAAACTGTTGGTCTGTTTTGAGTCTCTGGCAAGTGATTGAGTTTGAAATGTTGACGTATTTGATGATTGCCAATTGCATAAAGTCAAGATGTGTGGAAGCATTTGCTCCATGTAGCCATTGATCTTAACAAGTTTTGATATTGAGACTCAGGCTTTGTTGTAAGAACTTAGAAGTGTAGATCCTCTATAAATTCTTCTGTATTCGATACTCGAGTTTTGTTTACAAGCTGTCATTGAAAATATTAGCCAATAATGCTTTTACCTGTTATCAGCTATTTTTATTGACAATTAACATTTTTCTGACACTTTTATCTCCTATGTACCTCTAATTTCTCTTGACAATTATGTTTCAGTTAAACACTTTGAGTTGATGGATACGTTAACTATACAATGAAAAATGTTTCTTAGAAAAGAAAAATACAGTTTAGATAGGCGTAGAAAATTCATCAAGACAAATTCAGTAGTTTGTCCTTCATGCGTACATCAATTCTATTGGAAGGAAAATCTGAATTGCCATTTTATTCATTTACTGTATTTGTTGGCCAGTAATACGTCTCAATGCTAAAAAAAATTGTTGGTTTTATTTTGGCCTGTTACAATTCTTTGAGTTCGAAATGTTGATGTATTTGATGGCTTGCTTTTCTTGCTGATGGATAGGTCTTCATTTAGCTGAATGGTAGATTCTTTATATTGATGTGGCTCATATAGTCTTTTTGTTTATTTAGTTGGTAAAGGCGGCTAATAATGCTGCTTAAGATTTTGTACATGCTCTTCTGTTGGTGTGAACTTATCTCCTTTTACATCATGATGGCAGCTGCTAGAATTACTTGACAAGCCATTGCACAACTATTTCAAGCAAAAGGATTGCTTAAACTACTTCTTTTGCTTCCGTTGGGTTCTCATACAATTTAAGAGGTAAGTTGAAGCTGGCGACTGTTAATTAAATAATGAGTATGCATTGCTAGTGTATTATTACATCTAAAGAGTATATGACCATTTTGATTTTTTTTTTTTCATGTTTAGTTGGTTCGAACAGCTATTGGTGCTTGGCATTCTATTTTAAATGCTGTTGGTTCATAGTCCAAAAATACTAGGCCTTGAAGGATTAGATTGATTATAACATGTTATCATCCATGTATTTTCAAGTTCATATGAGCAGCTTTATACATGATAACTTACGGAATACGTAGCTACTTTTGTATTGAAGAAGGTATGATTTAGGAAAATGATTGGTGACATTCTTTAGAATTTGCTACATAGTTGTTAATGCCCCTTGATTTGTGCATGGATGTCTGTGAACGCACATTGGAAGCCAACACCTGTGTAGCAAGTGTATGCATCAAAGGATGTTACCCTAGCATTAGTGGTGACAAAAGGGTTTCGGAAATCACTGTATATTAATGAATTTAAACTCGTTTCAATGTCAGAAGTGGATGGAAAAGATTGGACAATACCAAGATTTGTTTCTAGACGCTATTAAGATCAATGCATTTTGACTTGCCTCATAGCTCGTTTTCTTCAATGGTATATAGAGGGTTTTTGGGTTGAGAATTAGAGGAAAAAAAGTGGTATGGAGAATGAGAGAGAGAAGTGTTACAGAGAGGGTTTTCTGTTTGAGAGAGGAAGAGGGGGGTTGCTTTGCTGCTAGAGAGGAGGGACATAGGAGGTAGCTTTGCAGAATCAGAGATAGTTGGTGAGCAAGGGGAGAGTGAGTAGAGACGTTGAACAATGGTAGAGTTGAGTGGAAATACTTATTAGAGGTGCAATTAGGGTTAGGAATACTTAGAAGTTATGAATGTCTATCAAATTAATCGCTTAATGGGCCCTATTTTTTCAAATTTCTTGTCCGAACCCAGAACCAGACTTAGGCCCAAACCCATTTGGGAAAAATGACTTATTTTGTTGTCTTAACCCATTCTATTTTAAGAAAATGTATATCAGGACCCGTAGCCCCTACCTAGCATTCACTTGTGAGTTAACCATTCATTAATTAAAACTTCATCCGTTGAAATGAATAGTTTAGAAAATCGAAAATATTTGCCGATTTGATTTTCTCTTTGACATTATAAACCTTCAAATCACAATAAGTTCCATCGTACCTTGACCGGAGAAATGATATTTTATCTATTGGAAAAAAACTTAATAACCAGAAAAAAAAATCTAATTGGAAGGCCTAAAAAAATCAAGTAGTTTTTTCCTAGAGAATATATCATAAAGTTTGATGGAACCTGTCTGGTGGCCCCATATGGTCATGGTTTTTATCCCTTGCTATTGATGTACCTAATCACTCAAGAAACTATTGGTCGACAAGTTTCAACTTGTCCCAAACATCCCAACTTTTATGTGCTTAAAAACTTGTGTGTGATGTTTCCTCATAGATATGTACATTTACTTGAATGATATATGTGATAAAAGATTATCCTGGTTTTATTTTGTCTCAATAATTGTTTTTGTTGGTTTTAAAGACCAAGAAATGATAAGAATAATTGAAAAAGAGTCCAGCTATATGCACCCCACCAAAAAAAATCAAACTTTGAAAAAGGTCAATTCTACTGCAAAATGACCCTTATGCCCTCACTGCGATTAGTGCACCCCATCACCCCTTTCCCCTCGTTTTGTGCACCCCACCATCATTCCTCCGCACTCTCTTCTTGTGATTTGTAGGGCATCATCAAGTGGTTAGGCCTCGCAAGTCTGAATCTCTAGTTGGAGATTCGGTGAGAGCCCACCGAACCTCTAGTTGGAGAGTCGGTCAAAGCCTATCAAACCTTTAATTGGAGAGTTGGCTGGAACCCATCGAACATTTAGATCAGCAGTTGTCGACCAAATTCCACGAAAGTGGTTCGGTTGGACATCACCCAACCTAGAAGATAAGTCTCGGTCACATGTAGCCGAACCTAAAATAGATGTCTCAATCAAAGTTTTGGAGTTGGGTGCTTCGATTGGGATGAAGTGGTATTTAGGTAAAAATGTTGGGTGCCCTCATAAATTAAAATTTGAATTTCGGGTGCACTCAAAATTTGGGTGTCCTTATGAAAAGGTGGAGTGCGTATAGCCGGGCTCTTGAAAAATTTTGTAAGGATAGAAATCAACAATAGATACCAAAATTTTTGTTTTGGTTCACCTCAAAAATCAGTCGCACAAAGCATTAGACAAAAATTGAATTTGATTCTCTTAATTTCGTAAAAGTGCTTGTACATAATATTTATAAGAAAACTGAACCCTAAGACTCTTGCTTCTAATTTGATCTAAAACCAAGAATTAGAAACTTCTAAGACACTTAAAACACCCAAGGCTTACCATATTCTAACTTTCCTAAACAAAATATATACGAAATAGAAACTTACTAAAAACAAATAAGTTCCACACAACTAAGCAATTTCTAAGAACTGAATTGTGCACATTAAGTGCCTAAAACTCAAACAACGAAAATTAGAAATTTTTAACTAAAACACTAATTTTAGCACTCCTCCTTGCTTTAGGATCCACAAACTTCACTATCATTGAGGAGCTCGAACTTGTTGTCTTGAACTACATTAGGAGGACGACGCAACCAATTTAAATATACCATTGTTTCTTCCACATTGATTTGTGGAGAATGTATGCCTTCTCGGTCATTATAATCTAAAACTTCAGCCAATGAATCTTGAACTTTAGGATAGCCTTCATTTCTTATATCTTCTCCTTTAACTGAACCACCAATTTTTCTTCTTCAAGGAACATTCGATGAGGTGACTTTTCTAACTCCATTAACACCAATCGTTGTAAGAACATCGGGTACAACTAAACTAGTAGCACCATGAAGAAGTTGAGAAACTACTTCGTGGCAATTAAGCTTCCTCATTTTCAATGGAGTATCAACAAAGTACGTAGCATTCTGAATTTTCTTCGGTCGAATCTTAATTAATGATGACCTTCTTCCATGCGATAATGACTATTGAGGTCTTGCAACATCTTTCTTCTTCGTATTCAAAATTTTTGGAAGTTGACATGGGCCAAGTTTCTTGTCCCTAACTTTTGCAGTATGGACTTCATTGTTTTCGGTCTTCTTCTTCACTTCTATTGGATCGAATGAGAAACTCTTACCACTCATTTTAACCTTCAAAAGCTTATGACCAACAACATTAAAAATTGCAAAGTGCAGATCTTCAGAGGACACTTTATATCCTTTTTCAATCAATTGTCCCGCCCACACTAAGTAAATTATGATCAATATCGGGTATATAAAGAACATCCAAAATTAATTTCGTATCCGAACATGTTGTGATTGCAACGGTACTTTTTCCTTTTGCTAGGATATAATCACCATTTCCAATCCTAATTTTCTTGACTTTGACTGCTTCAAATCTCTAAATAAGGCTTTTTCACGACACTTGTGGTTTGTGCAACTACTATCAACCAACCAACTTTTACAAGAATCTTCAGTTAAATCACAACTTGCAACAAAAACCCGATCATCATATAGATCAACAACTTTGGCCTCAACTTTATTATTTTGAGATTCACTTTTACATATCACAGCTTCATGTCTAAGCTTGTCGCACTTGGTTCACTTTGCTTCCGGTCTCTACCAACACTTGTATGATAGATGACCATTTTTCTCATAATGGTGACATGGTGGATAGTTTATTCTAGAGTTTCTACCCATGTTTTCTCCACTTGTTGGGCTTTTTTTGTATGACTTCTTGTGATCTTCATGCATGGCTTGCAGTGCATCTTCAACAACACGATCTTCCCCCATAAACCTTTGTTGGTCTTGTGCTTGCATGGCATTCAACAACTCCACCAACGTGATCTTGGAAAGTTCTTTAAAGTGGTGATAGATGCTTCTTATCTTTCTGGCATTGTGACGAGAATCTTTTCTACGATTCTTGAATCGAGGAAATTTGTGCCAAGTAGCCGCACTTTGTTGACAACAACTATTAATCTATCTGAGTACTCTTTGACAGTCTTTAGATTCTTTCATTTTTTCCAATTGAAATTCTCTAATTAGATTGAGAACTTGCATGCCTTGAATCCTTTCGTCCCCTTTATACTCTTTCTTCAAGTAATCCCAAATCTCTTTCGCGGATTTGAGAGACGTAATTCTAGTAAATAGGGTTGTTGAGACGGCAACAAACAAATAAGCTTTTGCCTTTGACTTCTTGGTTTTTCTCTTTTTGTGGCTTTTGATTGGTGTAGTTGTAGGATTGTGTGGCAACGGAGGGATTTTATAATCCTCTTTTACTGCTTCCCACAAATCCAAAGCATTCAAGTAAGTCTCCATCTTCACCGCCCAAAGTCGGTAGTTTTCTCCATCAAAGATTGGAAGGGCAATCTTGTTGAAACTCTACCCCATTCCACATATTCCTTAAGATGTAAGCTCTTATACCAATTTGTTGGTTTTGAAGACCAAGAAAAGATAAGAACAGTTGAAAAGTTATGCAAGGAGAGAAATCAACAATGGAAACCAAAATTTTTGATTTGGTTCACCTCAAAAATCAGTTGCACAAAACATTAGACAAAAACTAAATTTGATTCTCTTAATTTCTTAAAACTGCCCGTACATAATATTTATAAGAAAACTGAACCCTAAGATTCTTGCTTCTAATTTGATCTAAAACCAAGAATTATAAACTTCTGTGACACTTAAAACTCCTAAGACTTACCAAATTCTAACTTTCCTAAACAAAATATATACTAAATAGGAATTTACTAAAAACAAATAAGTTCCACACTACTGAGCAATTTCTAAAAACTGAAGAGGGCCTCTAAGGGCACCCCACCTATTAATGAAGGCATCCAATTTTTTTGTAAAAATTCCAGCAAAACTGGAAAAGACCCTTTTGCCCCTGTATATATAATGATTCAAATCCCACAAATTATTTTGACAAAGAAAAAGGGCACCCCACCACAAGGTTGAACCACAAATCCACACTGCGTTTGTCGGCTTTTTATCGATTCTTGCGGATTGACATCATCCGACAGCGAGTTAACAATGTTTGACAACCATATGATAGTTTATTAGAACTGTTTAGTTGTGGAAAATAGTGAAAATGATGATTTATTTGTCAACGTAGGGTTTGGTAATTTGCTCAAATCCGAACTTGTTTCCACTATATAATGGAGGATTGTACTGCTACGGTGCAAGAGGAGGTCGAAGTTGAAGTAATTTTGCAAATTTATTGTGTTTTTTTTGCGGTTATCCGAAGTTTCTGTCGATGTGCGCGATTGTATCGGCCTCGCAGGACCGAGATGTATGGTGATGTCTCGGTCCTAAAGGACCGAGAGGTGTACTTAGGTCACGGTATGGTACGCCAGTGTACAACCGAGAGTATGAGCACATTCTCGGTTGTACACCACCGACACCACATTACCTACCACTAATTGTAGCTCTCATGTCATGTCTCGCCGAGAGAACTAGAGTACTCTCGGCCATGCGTAATCGAGACACCGTGAACTCTTCCGCCTTTGTGGCCGAGACTTCGAGTTCCCAAAAATGTAGCTTCGTCTCGGCCATGTGAGGCCGAGAGCAGTACGCGATCTCGGCTCGTGTGGCCGAGAACCGCGAATTCTCATTTCTTTAACTATTCAACCGAACCCTAACTTGGAGACGAAATCGGCTCACACCACGACCCTACGAATCGCAAAAAAAGCGGTAAACCGAAGGAGAAACACAAGGCGAGACACGGGAAACACGATTTCGGGATTCCTCTCACTTGGTCGGTTCAAACCAAATGGGTTCTTGCACAACATTCGGTGGAGGTGGTGGGGTGCTCGGGGTTCGGTGAAGGTGGTGGTGGGGGTGGTGGGGTGCTCGGGGGTTCGGTGAAGGTGGTGGTGGGGGTGGTGGGGTGAGAGGGTTTTTTGCACGAGGGGCATTTTCGGTATTTTGGGTTTAATTTTTGGGTGCCCCAGGTAAATCGATTTGTGCCCACATTAACTGGGTGCCTTCATTAATAGGTGGGGTGCCCTTAGCGGCCCTCAAACTGATCTGTGCACATTAAGTGCCTAAAACGCCTAAAACTAACAACGAAAATTAGAAACTGTTGCCTAAAGCACTAATTTTAACAGTTTCCTTTACGAGTATCTCGACAAGTATTCGAGACTACTCTTAGTTACAGTTTGTATGTTGGGGACTCCGAACATGCACCAAGTTCCTTTTTCACTTTTTTATTTTTTATTTTTTGCTTTGTCTTTGGTTACTTCATCGTGGACTTTAGTCTGGAGTTCTTTTGGATGACATACATTTTACACTTTTTACTTTTTTTTATCGAGATGTTTGTGTGGTTACAATAGAATGTGTCTAAAGGACTCCAACAACTTCATAAAGAATACATGTATAAAAAATATACCACCCAATCACAGTCCATTTACTTATTTTTTAGGTTCAAGCCATTTAGCATCGTGTTCTCCATGGGCAAAGTTGTTTATATGCTGACAACATGATTAATTTTGAATACGAAATATTTTAGCAGATTGTTTAGTTCACTTGATTTCTTATCCATTTATCTGCATTTCAATGTTCTTCAGGGAATTTCATTATGAGCAGATAATGCGAATGTGGGAAGTGGTGTGGACTCACTATCTATCCGAGCATCTACATTTGTATGCATGCGTGGCAATTTTAAAGAAGCACCGCAAGAAGATCATGGGCGAAGAGATGGACTTCGATACGCTATTAAAGTTTATCAATGATCTAAGCGGCCACATTGATCTGGATGCGATACTTAGGGATGCAGAAGCATTGTGCGTGTGCGCAGGGGAAAACGGTGCAGCTCTCATCCCACCTGGAACGCCGCCTTCTTTGCCACTTGAGAGTAATTTGCTGTATTCTCAACAAGATGAATTGTAAAGGGAAAGAAAGCTATCTCAGTATTGATGTTTTCATGATTTGAGAATAAGATTCATGTATCCCATCATATGGTACATATATCAAACAACTTCTACCTCTATCTGATTTTACTATTCTTTTGTCCAATGATGCAGCATATATATAATTTGAAGATCAAATCCAAGTACGAGTAGCCAACATTTCGCTCTGTCATTCCTTACCTTTTTACTTTCCAAACAATTGAGTGAAGTGAAAATATCTCGGTGAAACACACTTAACATAGACGGAAAGTGACAAAAATAAAGATCTAAATCGATAGAAAACGCAGCTAAAGTGCTAGAAGGCAAACATTCATCGTGTTTTCTACTTTGTAAGTTTTTTTTTGAACATAAATTTTCATTAATCATTCGTGGCTCAATATAGGATCAGAACCAGACATAAAATCGAATGCATTGATTCGTTAATCCTATTTGTTCAAAAAATTTGCTATTGGTTATAAATAAAAAATTGAAATTGTTTGACAATCAGAGACTGCTTCGTACAATGCTCAAAATGTTGAAACTCATGACAATGCACAAAATTACTAGAACTACAATGAATAATAAAACTTCCCAACAAGGAGAAGAAAACCTAAAATTTTTCAATAAGGAGAAGACAAATCAAAGACTTCCAATTAGAGAATAAAATTAACTATAAAATAAAATTAAAGAAAAGATCAATTCAACGCCGCATAAATCTACGCAACACCGTTGATGAAGGTGCACCGCAATAAAGATGGATCAATCTCCACCAATCTAATTAGATATGTTGGTTATTGTATGAACAAAATGCAAAAGGGATTTGATTGGAACTACTGTCGATCCTCCTCTATCGGCGGTGGTTCAAGAGCTTTTCTACTTCGTACGTTGTTATTTAAAAAGGTACTTTTAAGGGGTCTCGATTATTTATAAAGAACCTCTTATTATGTAACCAAAAAAAAAAAAAACTATTATTAACAAGCTAGGTTATGTAACCACTATGGGCACCTTACCAATTAGTGACGACACACCATTGTTGAGGGCACCAAGTGGTTTACTAAGGGCATCCAAAAAACTTGAATGAAATCCCAAAATCGCTCCCAAGTGCACCCCACCACCAATCCACCAATTTGGTAAAACGAAGAAAGAGAAACAAGTGAAATCTTTTTCGAACCTTAGTATCTATCTAGATCCTTGGCAAGGGCAATCACTTCTTTCTTTCGTTCTCCTCTGTTTTTCGCTTTTTCAAGTGGTGGTCTTCTTCCAATTTCAGAGATCTCTAGTTGTCTGCGTTAGGTACTTTTAGGGCTCGGTCTTAGGGTACCAATCTTATATGAGGCGTTTATTCGACAACTTATAGGTATGCATAAACTCGATTTTGATAGATTATGGTTTGATTTTTGTTTGTTTTATGTAGTTCGTTTTCTATGTTTTGAATTTGCAAACTCGTGTTTCTCAATCATATTATTGTCTTATCAGGTATGGCTCGTTCCAAGACCCCAGTAAGTAGGGAGGAAGCTGGTGTTGAGGCGTCAAGGGGGTAACCGCGAGCGAGGCAGTACGACCTAAAAGTTCTAACCGTGTTTAATTCTTTAAACAAGATCGACGACCCGTACTGTGAGACCCACACCGTGATATGTCCATTGAACGAGGCAAGGGCCGATGTATATTTTATATTTGTTGTGATGTATGCCTAGTGTATTGTATATGTGTAGACTATTAAGTCAATTTTATATGGGTGTATAGGTATCGACACGAACGAGGATGTACCTCGAGTCGCGTGTCGATGTGGGACCGAGGTAGCGGCTTACCGGGGTAAGCATAATTTATTTGAGTTAAATGTGCATTTAGTGAGTGGCTTTAATGTAACCACATTAAAATAAAACATATATGTGCCTATAGTTAGTGAAATAAAAAAATATGTATTGGATGTGCATCGAGACACATGTTAACCCATCATGAGGCAAGGTGTCCAATTGTTTAGTCACTTCATGGTGACTTGAGGGACAAGTGGGATAATGTGGTCCATGAGATGAGCCTCGAGACACGCGTGCACACAACGATCAATGGTTAGCATTTAAACAAACCACTATAGTCAAGTGCACATATAAGTCAATGAAATGGTTTCTTATCTTCACAAATCATTAGGTAGGCAAGGAGGAGAGAAAGAAGAGTGATTGCTGGAGTGCATTTGGTGGAAGAGATGAAAGATCCATTGAAGCTTTGGTGGAGAAGGTGTTCTTCTAGTTAGGTAACTTCTTCACACAATAGAAGATAGGTTAGGACAAACATATGAATTGTAAGTAAAGCTGTGAGAATTCTATATTTCATTTCATTCTCTTATTGTTTTAATGGTTTATTTGTAGACATTGCTAGTTGACATCTCATATCGTGTTGTTCTTGTATCTATTCATGAGTGAATATTGTGACATGATGCCTTGTGAAATGTTTCATTGACTCTGATTCCTACTCTTGATGTCACTTTTGATAAAGACATGATAAAAAACATGATATTAGGATAATTTGGATTTACTTGAACTTGTATTCGAACTCCTTTGGGCTTTATAGCCTAACTAGTTTTGGAATTCTAGAGATTTGGAAATATTGCCTTTCAAAACTAAAGTAAGGATTATCTAGTGTCCATTGCACGAGAGATGCGCAGTTCATAGGGACATGGGCATACCGCGGTTCTGGCACTCACCACTACACTTGCGCGGCACACGAGTTATGGGACTCGGGGTGGTCGACAAGATTAAGATTGATGATGTATATGCGTAAAGCGCAGCTCCGCTTTTGATATGGAATATGCCGAGCACAACTCCATATAGTAGTGGGAAAGATTAGGTGATAGTTCTCACCGCTGACCGGACGTAGATCATGTCGACTTAGCATGTGTCAGTCTATCAATCTGTAACTGTGGTATTTACTTGCATTATTTGATTCAACATGTCTTTTGCCATTTATACTTTTAAATACATGTCTTCTTTTAATTTGGAAATGTGGCATATAATTCTCCAGTTATTATTTAAATATTACTATACTCACCGTCTAGTTTGTGACAATGGGTGTAGGTCCGTCAAGTAGCAACAGACCGAGAAAAAGAGGATCGATGACTTTCTCGGAGCAATTCGGCGACCCTCCCTATTCATTTTGTACGACTCGACTTTTGTTGTATTATATTGTTTATGTCTTTATTGTACATTTTGGGTTGAGTGAATAGTTCCATATATACATGCATGTGATGCTGTATTTTCCTAGTTTCTCACACTTATGAATTTTGAATCATAACAACTTCTGCATAATCTTTAAATTACATGTTCATATGTAATCACATGAAAATGATAAAGGAATTTTAATTACCTTTGAATTGAATCATGTATCGATACATGTATTTTGAGGAATATAGGGAAGAAAAGCCGACTAATACGTAATTAAGTCTTATGTAGTTGGGATTAAGGCTTGATTACGGGATTAGGCCGGGCGATGCCCTGTTTAGTAGTTGGGGCCATCATAGTTGGTATCAGAGCCACAGGTGTAGCGAACTATATGAATAAAATACAAATCTGAGCTGGGGAAACCAGATGAACTGCACCTATAAACCATTAGTTGGGAAGTGAGTGATAGTGAGATAGGGGATTCTTATATGTATTTGTTAATTTCAATATGTATATATATACTTATGCACTATGTCACGTAGAAGCTGATTCGCGTTCGCTATCCATTGCAGACCCCAATGGCTGATACACGAGGGGGAAGATATGCAGAGCCTAGTGGCAGTCTGCCTCCTACTATAGCGGATGATCTACAATGATTGTCTGAGCGAGTGATAGCTCAAGGCCAGTAGTTGACCGACTTTATCGCATTGATGACCGCTTTATTTGCTCTACCATCATTGATATCGACTCCTACGACTGCTACACCGACTTTCTAGGTGGCAGCACTACCTACTGCAGACATAGCAGCGTAGATAGCCATGACTGCACTAGTGGTGGAGACAGCTAAGGCAGTGTCGTCTCCCACTCCCGCATCTTTCAGCACTTCTCTTGAAGTTCAGTTGGTGAAGGATTTCATCAAACTCAAGCCAGTCTACTTCGATGGCGTACGAGATTTCAAGAAGATAAAGAAGTGGATTCTGTCTCAAGAGAAGCTCCATAGGATACTGAAGATCGATGATAGACTTTAGGCAGAGATCTCATCGTACACACACACACACACACACACTCTCTCTCTTTCAAAGAGAGAGAGAGAGAGACGTCGACGTGTGGTGGCGTATGACAGTGGCCACTCATGGAGAGTTTGAGACATGGGATGCATTTAAGCAGAATCATTTTCTGTCTTCAGTTATGAAGAGATTAAGGAGAGAGTTCATGGATTTGAGACAGGGGTCAGATGAGCCTTTGATGCAGTCCATGGACATATACAATTATCTGTGCCAGTTTGCTGGGGATTTGGTAAGAGATGAGTCGGAGGATGTATACCACTTTGGTAATGGACTCAGGCCCGATATTGGATATTACGTCGTCAGTTCAGGCGCGAGGACACTCAATGAGATTTATGAGCAAGACCTAGCACATGAGACATGCTATCTGGGCAGAGTTGTTGATGGCAGAGCACCAGGTCCAATGTCATCTGCAGAGTAGGCCATGGAGTTTGAGAGACATAGACAAAGGGGTAAGGGAGCAAGGGGATGGAAGAAATGTGCTAAGGGTTCGGGGATAGTTACTCACCCACTGCTTGTGCCTCTTGTATTATCCATTGCTCCGACACAAAACACTATAGGTAGACTTCCCTTGCCACCTCCCATCAGACCAGCCTTACCAGCTCCCGTTGTTCCTGCACTTCCTGCCCCACTGGCTTCACGACAACAACCGTAGGGGCAGAGGCCGAGGAAGAGGCAGAGGCAAAGGCTGAGATACGAGACAGAGACAGGGTCAGTATCAGGCACAAGACCAATCTCAGACTCAGGGTCAGCGCATATAGTTGACATGCTACAAATGTGGACATGTCGGACACATAGTGAGAGAGTGATCGCGTCCTACAACAGTGTGCATTTGATTTTGCTGCCCGAGAGGAGGTTCATGTGGTCGCCTAGCCAGACGCCGACGCTACGCGAGGTCTAATTGAGGGTACGGTTTCCATTTGCGGTAGAGAAGTGTATGTTTTATTTGATTTTGGTTCTACCGTATCTTCTATTGTTGGTCGCATGATAGACATCCTAAGGTTGAAACCTGTTACCATAATAGTGTTGTTGTGGGATGTCTGGTTGAGATAGATGAGGTAGAGCTACTTGTTGACTTTAGAGTTACCAAATTTTGAAGTTCGATGCGATCTTAGGGATGGACTGGTTAGCTGCATACCATGCTCATATCCACTGTTTCAGCAAGACAGTGGTATTTGAGATCCCAGTGCGTCCGACATTCACCTAAAGAGGTGGTTCAGCGAGGACAGTAGGTACAAGAGGTCGACCTACAACTAGTGAGGAGATGGAAGCGTTGATTTTGCTATACACTGTACCAGAGAGTCGGGGACCTAGGCTGAAGAACATACCAGTGGTTAGAGGATTTTCTGAAGTGTTTCTGGAGGATTTACCTGGTTTACCACCACCACGGGAGATTGATTTCATTGTTGAGTTGGTACCAGGTACTAAAACAATTTCTATACCCTCATACCTGATGGCACCACGAGAGCTAGAGGAATTGAAGACTCGGCTTCAGGACTTGAGGCATAAGAGATTCATCACACCTTCTATGTCGTCATGGGGAGCACCCGTCCTTTTTGTAAAGAAAAAAGATGGTACATTGAGACTTTGTATCAACTACCAACAGTTGAACAAAGTCATAATTAGGAATAAATATCCACTCCCAAGTATAGATGATTTATTTGATCAACTGAGAGGAGCACAATTTTTCTCCAAGATAGACTTGCGATCAGGGTATCATCAACTTAGGATCATGGATGAGGATAGGTCCATTACAGCTTCCAACACGAGATATGAACATTTTCAGTTCACGATCATGCCGTTTGGGCTGACCAATGCTCCAGTAGTATTTATAGATCTGATGCATCGAGCTTTCAGACCGTTTCTTGATCAGTTCATGATAATGTTCATCGATGATATACTGATATACTCGAAGATAAGGGAGGATCACGAGCAACACCTCAGAGAGACGTTGCAGACTTTGAGGGGGCATAGACTTTACGCCAAATTCAGTAAATGCGAATTCTAGCTTTCAGAGGTCAAGTTTCGGGGCGTGTTATCAAAGCAGCAGGTATATCAGTGGATCCAGCTAAGATTCAGGCAATTATTGATTGGCCAGCACCGACTTCAGTGACTGAGATCAGGAGTTTTCTGGGTATGGCGGGGTATTATTGCCGATTTGTGAAATATTTCTTGAAAATCGCTTCACTATTTTCGAGATTGACCCAGAAAGATGTTAGATTTGAGTGGATTGAGGAATGTGAGGAGACATTCACTTAGTTGAAGAGATTGTTGACTACTGAGCCAGTATTGGTGTTACTAGAGGTTGGACATGGATTTCTAGTATATACTGATGCTTCTCATATAGGTCTGGGATGTGTGTTGATGCAGGGTGTTGGTATAATAGCTTATGCATCGAGATAACTAAAGGTACATAAGAATAATTATCTGACGCGCGACTTGGAACTAGCAGCAGTAGTGTTTGCATTGAAGATATGGAGACATTTTTTGTATCGAGAGAAATTTACACTCTTTACCGATCATAGGAGTTTGAAGTATCTCTTCACACAAAAGGATTTGAACATGAGACAACGTAGATGGTTAGAGTTTCTTAAGGATTACGATTTTTCCTTGGAGTATCATCTGGGAAAATCGAACGTAGTTGTTCATGCGCTGAGTAAGATACCTGTTGGTGATGGGGAGGTTCTTATTGAAACTTATGTTGAGATTTGTGCTCAGATGAAAGTATAAACCATGTCCACAAAGAGAGTGTCAAAGGGTCAGAGGACTGATAGGTTGTACTCGAGGTTTAGTGATTCACGCAGAGTGCAGATTGTGTTTATTGGATGGAGACGTCTGACCAGTGTTTAAAATTCAGGGGCAGACTATGGATACCGTCATTACTAGAACTGAGAGAGGAGACTTTTTAGGAGTCACACTGTTCCCGATTCACCGTTCATCTTAGCAGGACCAAGATGTAGCACGACATGAAGAGGCATTTTTGGTGGCCTGGGATGAAAGCGGATGTGTCGAAACTTATTAGGAACTGTGGGATTTGTCAGTAAGTGAAGGCTGAACATTGCAGACCTGGAGGATTGCTACAACCTCTTCCCATTCTCTTCCCATTCCACGATGGAAGTGGGAGGACATTGCGATAGATTTTGTAAGAGAATTGTCGAAGCCCGTAGACATGATTCCATCTTGGGTTATTGTTGATAGAATGCCGAAGACTGCTCATTTTCTACCAATGGCCACACATTATTCGTTTGGTCAGCTGAGTATATTGTTCGAGTGATAGATTATTAGATTGCATGGGGTACCAGTGACTATTACATCAAATCGAGATGCTATGTATAGGTTCAGTGTAACGACCTATTACCTTAAGCTGGTGATTACTGTCAGCCCAGTTATTGATTAAGCCGAGTTAGGCTCAGGGTTAAGATTGGCATATCCCAATTAGTGTGTGTGTGTGTGTGTGTGTGTGTGTGTGTGTGTGTGTGTGTGTGTGTGTGTGTGTGTGTGTGTGTGTGTGTGTGTGTGTGTGTGTGTGTGTGTGTGTGTGTGTGTGTGTGTGCGTTTGTATGACGTATGATGTTTGTTTGGTTTGCAAAAATTGACATATAAACAGGTTGTGTATATTGATATGGTATATAGACACCTATAGGGGACACAATACACTATACATTACGAAATGTCGATACAATGCGAGCGATGAGGGAGATGTGGCAAAGGTGTACACGCTTGTGGTTACACGTAGACGTGACCGGTGGATTTATTGAAAGTGATAAACATGAAATATGTATATTTATATATAAGGATATATATAAATATATATAATGGAAATTAAGAAAATGGAAATTTTATATATCATTTGATTGTCTCGAATGAAGCGTAAGTTAAGATGCTTCAAATTTAGTGTCAAGTTAGCGCTCGTCACTTTAGCACATCAACGGTTTGATCGATCCCGAGATGACACGACACGTATCTTGAGGAATATATATATCAACTTGACAGTTGATATATATCAAATTCTTTTGATCAAATGAAAAATAGAAGACAAGGGTTTGATTCCGACTGTGACAAGTTGTCCGAGCCGACGATTCGAGCCAAGTTAAGGAGTTTAACTGGTAGAACGCCTTGCGAGGAACATACAGTATGCTGCTGTTACTAGTCTAGTGCGATTAGTGTGCTAGGTGCAAAGAATTAGAAGAACATGCACTACAGGCAGGGATTAGCACGCTAATCCTGCCAATTAGTGCACTAATCGATGCCCAGATCAACAACAATGTTGTTTTTCTTATGAATCTTGAATGATGGGCTTAGGGACTGATTTAGGAGCTCCAAATAGTTAGAATATACTATATTATACCTATATTTACTATGATTGGTCTATGATAGGTGTGGATTGACCGGGAGAAAATTATGGACTTGAAAAGTTAGAAAATCGGGAGTGGACTTAGACAAGGTAAGTACAGATTCACTTATTTATCAATGTTGCATGGTTATTTAGTATACATAGTTCATTTAGTTGTTTCCATGGAATGGAGAATTGATTATACTGTGATGGTTTTTGATAAATGGAAAAATAGTGTGTGATGTGAGCATACTATAACTCCTAGTTTTGAGAATAGGTTTATAGGAGATTGGTTTTCTTCCCGACCTATATATAACTCCTACTCAAATCGATAGGTTGTATGAATTACATGCACATTAGATGGTTTGGGATAGAACCATTGAGCATTAATGGATGAGCTAGAGAGTATGAAGGCCAACATACTGGTTTTGTAATCGCATTAATGGCGTCGATGGGTAATCGACCCTAGTTTTATGAAATAAATGGGGATCATAGTATCACAACTCAAAATATTTGTTTTGCATCCGAATATGTATTGAATCTATATGTTTTCCATATCCTTGTTAGAATTATTGGATCATGTTTTTGTCGCATATTTTCCTTGAATACTATATGGAATATTGATGCATACTATGAATCTGCATTTACTGAGCTAGTTGGAGTGCTCATCTCTTTTAAACATTTTAGGTGTGCAACCCAGCACTTCAGCTAAAGGGAAAGAGAAGATTTAGGAGTCTTGAGTCTTCTTTACGATGTAATGACCTATTTGAATCTATATAACTCTATTGATTTATTTTGGTTATATAAATAGGGTTCGGGTGATTTGATAAATGGTTTGGAAGTTTTGGTAAATTTCATATTTTTTATATTCAATTATATCGAGAAAATTTGTATTTATGTGGCGTATTACTTTGATATTTAAATTCGATATGAATATATAGGTTGAGTTTATCAGGTATGAATGGAGAGGCTGCTGGCTCTAGTTAAGTCTACGAGGTTAGTGGGCTTAATTAGGGTTTCATGCCGGCTTTTTCCCTTATCATGATAGGGGATGTCACATCCAGGATGTGGCGAAGTATGCAAGAGCACTATGGTACGCGCCTACAGTTTAATACGAATTTTCATCCTCAGATTGATAGGCAGACTGAGATTGAGTTTAGGAGTTTGGAGGATCATGGGAGGAGTACCTACCATTGTGTGAGTTTGCATATAACAACAATTATCAAGCTAGTATTGAGATGGCGCCTTTTGAGGCTTTATATGGTAGACCGTGTCGCTCGCTGTCGTGTTGGAGTGAGCCAGAGGACCGGTAGACCGTGGGGCCTGAAATTGTTGTTGATCTCACGGAGAAGACCCGACTGACTCGTCAGAAACTCAAGGAAGCCCAGGATAGATAGTGAAAATATGCGGACATATATCGTGGTGATCTCACATACACCGAATGATCCTTTGTATATTTAAAAGTTTCTCCTTGGAAGGGTCTTCAGTGGTTCAGTGTGAAAAGTAAACTTGCAACAAGAATTATCAGACTTTTCAGGATTAAGAAATGGGTTGCGAAGGTTACGGATGAGCTTGAGTTGCCTCTATAGATGTTAGGAATTCATCCAATCTTTCATATATCCATGCTTCGATTAGCTGAGTTGAGAGCAGGTGATCATCAAACTGTGGATTTGAGCCAGATAGATCTGAGTGAGGATATTTCATATGAGGAGCAACCTGTGCAGATTCTGGATCGATTGGTACAAAACTTGAGAGGGAAGTGTATCCCAAAAGTACTCGTCAAGTGGCAGTTTCACGATGATACAAAGCTCACTTAGAAATGAGAAAATTACATGCGAGATAGGTTTCCGTACCTATTTGAGTAAGGTATAAATGTTAGTTCAACTTTTAAATTTCGAGGACGAAATTTTTATTAGTTGGGAAGAATTGTAACGGCCCAAAAGTTCTAACCGTGTTTAATTCTTTAAACAGGATCGACGACCTGTACTGTGGGACCCAAATCGTGATATGTCAATTGACCGATCCAAGGGTTGAGGTATATTTTATATTTGTTGTGATGTATGCCTAGTGTATTATATATATATATATATATATATGTAGACTATT